>CM029663.1:14989411-19989411 GCA_017311315.1 Dendrocalamus latiflorus
TAAGCATGTGATGAATTGGTTGTTATGTACGTGGAGTTGTTATCACAAGGCAAAAAAAAGTGCAATACTTAAAAGGGAAACAGTACGTTCCACGAAATAAGTGCATTACAGAAAAGGGATGTAACATACAAGGTTTACAAATGGTACATGCAATTTAGCATGCATTACAACACCAACTACTGATCCGGACATGCATTGCATCGTCTAGCTGTGTGCCCCTCCTGACCGCATCGCCCACAACGTGCACCAGATGTTCCAGCTTGTGATTCGTCCATGTCATTTACAATACGTCGGCTCTGTCGCCGACCCTTCCCACCCTTCAGCATGTTAATATCCGGAACCCAGGTCCTCGCTGAAATGTCCAAAGTGGTGAAGTTTCCCACCGCCCTGAACCCCCGGAGCTCCCCACACCAAGCTTGCAGTATTCTCTCCTTGAAAAAGTGCTCGGACATGAAGTTGGAAGGATCCATGCCCACGGTTCCGCATGTAGCGAGGATATGAGAGCATGGCCTGTGTAACAACTTAAGCTTGTTGCATGTGCAGCTAGGTTCGTTTGCATGATCTCCAAGGCATACCTCGTGAGTAATAAGTGAACAAGATGTCCCAAATCCGGCTCTGTCACGGAGTATCACCTCGAAACGATGCTCCCTGTTGCCCATGACATGCACTGTGTGCAATTGACCCTTCTGTGCCTTCGTCTCCATGTACGCGGTAATTTTTGACGAATACAAGGCTCCGGGATTGGCCGCATGAAGTGCGGCACTCGCGTGCCTCTCCCTGAAGTACCGGATTGTGCTGTGAAGAACACCTTCCACGATGGCGACAAGGGGCTGAGAACGGAGACCCCTGAGAACCCAATTGTACACCTCGGCAAGGTTACTTGTCATTATTCCGTACCTTGCGCCATCCGTGTCGTGCAACAACGACCACTTCTCCAATGGTTCCCCCTCGATCCACTGCGAGAAGCACTTGATGTTTCGCGCGCTCCTCCTTCTTGGACCACTTGGGTTAGACTCATCGATTGCTGGCAAGCATTGCGGTTGTGCCGGCCCAGGAATGACCGGCCCCTTGCTCCTCTCGTCGACGTTCTTCCTGGTGTGCTCATCCAACAACCCCCATAAAGCATCAAATTTTCTCTACTGGTTCTGCCTAGCCAGCCTCTTGAATAGCTTCATCAAAGATTGTTTCGGGAATTGCTTGAAAAAATTTGCCCCTAAGTGACGACTGCACCACCGGTTCCTCATGTCCGGCCAAGGAACTCTCTCCTCAGGGTCTTCTTGAAGTTTTCGTATCGCCTTTATAATACCGGCGTGGCGATCATGGATTACGCACACACCAGGACGGGTGCCTACAACTCACATGTCTGAGAAACCACAGCCAGCTCTCATAATTCTCGCTCTCCACAAATGCAATAGCCAGCGGCAATATTTGATTGTTACCGTCAACGCCTATGGCCGTCAGGAGCTGCCCTTTGTATTTGCCTGTCAAGAAGGTCTCATCTACAGAGATCACTGGCAGCATGTGCTTGAATGCTTCAATGCTAGCACCAAATACAAACAATGCTCTATGCAACACTGCAAATCCCGGTGGACTTATCGACGGCTTCTCGTGCACGGCGATGTACGTGCCCGGGTTCCTTTGTTGCAACACCTTAAGCATACGAGGAAGGTTGTCGTACGCCGCCTCGAAAGTGCCAAAACGTTTTTCCAACGCCTTTTGCTTGGCACGCCACGCCTTCGCGTAGCTAATCTTATACTTGAATTTATTCTCGATAGCTACCACAATATGTGTTGCCGCAATATCTCTCTTCTCCACTATCTCCCCATACATCAAATTGGCTATAAATCCGGACGTCAGGTTACGATGCCTCGCCAAGACAGTGTTCAGAATGCAGGAGTGCGGCTCCACCTTGGACACAATCCAGTGAGTGTCATACTTCGGTCTACGTGCGTGCACCCTCCAAGGACAACCAGCCTGCTCGCACTTCACAGTGTACTGCTCCTTGCTTGATTTGACGACGCGAAATGTCCGTTGCATTGAGAGGGCCCAAAGCTTGATGGCATCCTACAACGCTTCCTTATCAGCAAACGTAGCATGCACCCGAACCTCTGTCTCATGATACTCCCATGGTGATTCATGCTCATCATGGGCGGAAACACCCTCCGCATTAAACCGATTCCATTCCTGGGGGATAGGAACTTCTTCATCATCCGAACTATCCTCCTCCTCGTCCTCTACAGCTTGCTCTTCATCCCATGCCCTCTGGTCATCAGATTCCATCTGCTGCACTATACACTCATTATGCTCTCCTTCATCTGCTTGCCCAGTTCCGTCTCTATAGCTTGACAGCTGTAACTCTCCTCCATGTATCGCATCGGCTTGCCCAGTTCCCTCTCTATAGCTTGACGGCCGTAACTCTCCTCCATGTACCGCATTGCCTTCATCACGAACAACTTCATCAGCTCCACCAACGTGCGGCCCGCCCGAGCTGCTAGCACCTCCCGAAGCATAGGCGGACGCACGAGCTTGCGCAGCTGCTTGTAGTGAGCACGGTTGCACAAGCAGGACACACTCGTATCCACAGCGCCGGCACCCTTGCACAAATCCCTTCCACGAAGCAGAGCGCACCAATGTCTTCAACTCCCATCTGATGTCAGTGGGAGACCGGCTCCAAAGCCCTTGCACAACGACGCTGCACACCTAGGGGTCCAATGAAAAACTCTCGGTCAGCCAATGCTGCACATCTGTCATTCGAGCATTCTCGTCATCCGGAAGTACGAGAGTGACTTGCAGAAAATCGCTTAAATCCACACCATTCGGACCTTCACGAATCATTCCAGCACCATAATACACTCTCAATGTAGTGTTGGCCATTAATGATGTAGACCTACATGTATTATTGAAATTTACGACATGTCAAATAACATCGTTCAATACTAAACTAAACTTTCCAAACTAAAAAGGGTAGTAAAATTTCCATACTACAAAATGTATACTACAAGTACAATTTTTACTAACACCAATATTTCATCTAAATAATAGTGTAAATACAACCTAATTAACAAAAATACCTGGATCCAAATCGATGGAATAGCTTGGACTCCTTCTTCCTTCCTCACCTCCTCCTTCAACCCTGTCCTCCTCTCCTTCTCTTCTCCCCTCTACTCCTTTTATTCCTCTCCTCCCTCTTTTCTCCCCTTCTTTTCTTCCTCTTCCTCCTCTCTTCTTCTCTCTGGCTCTCTGCGCAGAATGAGGGAAATGAGGGAAAAGTGGTTGCTAGTGGGCGGCAGTCGGTGGAATAAGTGGATATCCACCCCTGTCGCCCTACCGTTGGGCGGCTGCAATTTCAGTCGCTCAACTGTACAGCGACTGCAATTACAGTCGCTCAACCGTAGAGCGACTGCATAAGTCGCCCAACGGTTCAAACATTACCTAAATGTCGCCTTCCGGTTGGGCGAAAGGCAGAAGTCGCCCAATGGGGCGGCGACTGGAGAATATTTTTGTAAAAAATTTTCTCGCGGGTATATTTATGTATTTTCGAATAAAAAAGGGATTATCCGTACAAAAAATTCCTTTCACAGGGCCCTTCTTGTGCTGTTTCCTTGGCACAGGGTGCAAGTGGTTTTTCACCTTACACTTCTTTAGAAAATTTATGTTTGTGATTGCTATCACCAGCTCTCGATCTAGTAGTTGTTGACTGGTTCTTGTAACTTCTAAGCATTGTACCTCTATGGAGCTATGAAGGGGGGTTCTCTGTAAGGGACGTGTTCTTTGCGGTTAAACTCATAGGTGGTGTCGCCCCCTCAACCACCCGGATTTGAATTATAGGATTTGCTCTGGTGCCTATCTCGTTTTAATTGTTGTGAACCAAAGCTCTTGGTCAGAATTCAAAAAAGAATATAAAAACTTGGTGGAGATTGCAGAGATTAGGATTGCCATGAGTAAGGTCAACACGCTAGAAGAACATGGCAATCAGGGGTGCAGGCACTGCCCCGCGAGCTTGGGCGGCTGCCCGGGCTCGCCGGTGATGAGCCATGGAGGATGCAAAGCATCACGGCTACGCCGGCGACCACCATGGCCAAGTTCTTGGGCACTCGTTGCGAACAACATGGAGCCTGGGTGGCTATTGGCTAGGCCGTTACATGGGTCATGGGTCCTGCGAGACATGAGGCGGCTAGTGGCCCATGTGGCATCATGCCATTGCCCCCGATCCCTAATTCCTTTGTTGGCTCCCCTCAAATCCCTAATTCCTTCGGTCCTCTACTCCTCCCCTATTCCCAACCAACCTCAGCGGCTCCCCTACTCCCCCTTCGATCTCACTCTCAAGTTGGTGCAGGTAGTGGGTGGGGCGACCGACAAGGCCACAAGCACAAGGGTTGCAATCGAGGTGACAGCAGGGTGTCAGGCGGACCAGGCATCGTCAACAGCCGACAACCAAGGGGAGAGAGGGGAGGCGGCAAAGGGCCAAGGGGAGGGGAGACGACAAGGGCCAAGGGGCTAGCTGCCATCCAAGGGTGGCACTATGGCAGCCAGCAGTTGCAGCCCGCATGGAACCAACACAGCAGGTGCCGCCCGACCGAGGGGCGTAGCGTGGGGTGGCAGGGCAGGTATGTTATCAATTTGTCATGCTCCTCCTTTCTTGTCATCTTGTGATTTGTGAATCAATGATTGTGCCTCAGTCATGCCTTAGTGAATTGTGAACTGCGAACTATGAATTAGTCATAGATATGATATTTGTGAATTATAATACATTGATTCATAGTCATAGTCATACATACACGCACACACACTATTCAGTAGCTAAGCGTAGAATAAGTGCGCGGACCCCAAGCGATGCAACCCGAACCCAATCAGCCAATCGCAATCACGCCACCCCCCTTTTAGTCGGCCCCACGTACAGGTGGTGGTCTGTTGTTGGTAGACCGGAAAAGTTACTTACGGTTACGCATAAAGTTATCATCTATATGCAATGAGGTTACCATCCGCAGGGTAAAGTTATCATCCTCGTGATAAAGTTATTGTCTCCTGCACAATAAGTTATTATATACAATACATGAAATTACTTACATGTATCACATGTGTTAAAACCGCGCTCTTGGGTCCCATGTGATGTTTTTCCGGGATTTAGTAGGGTATGGAATCCGAACAGTTTTTAAGCCCACTCGGGAATCTCTCTTCGTCTTTATAGTTGGTAACTTCATAGTGTATAGTCAGTAACTTTTAAATCAATAGTCTTTAACTTTTCTTATTTAGTAAGTGATAACTTTGTAGTGTATTGTCGGTAATTTTTAGATCACTGGACTATAAATTTTTTCTTATTTAATAGATGGAACTTCAAAGTGTATTGTCATAGTGTTATAGCACTCTTATGAGTTACGACCATGATGCTACTTCGACTACGGCTTCCGAGTATGACCGAATCACTCGGGAGCTATAGTACCCACAGCTGCTATAGTAATTTGGACTGCTACAATACTCGCTACAGTACCACAACTGCTATAGTGTTTTTGACTGATACAGTACCTACGATCGCTGTGTGCCCTGGGATCTCCAATCGCTCTTGAGCTCGGAATCTCTGACCGCTCCATGCTCTAATCCTTTGTAATACCTCTCGAACACCGTCCGATGCTTTGAAGTCGCTCGATATTCCGCTGCTACTCGAACGCCATCCAATCTCCATTGCTAGTCGAATGCCATTCGATTCTCCTCTGCTACTCAAACACCGTCCGATGCTTTTTGACTTCTCGCTCGAAGTCGAACTTCGACCGTCTACCTAGCCTCGTTAGTCGAACTCAAAACGTTACTTGCGGTTATGCATAAAGTTATCGCCTATATACAATGAAGTTACCATCCGTAGGGTAAAGTTATCATCCATATGGTAAAGTTATTGTCTCCTGCGTAACAAGTTATTATGTACAATACATAACATTACTTACAGCTATCATACGACAATAACTTCATTCACAAACTTCAGTAACTTTTCGGTTCGAATGTCGCTACTAGAACGCCATCCGATCTTCGTTGCTTCTCGAACGTTGTCCGATTCTCCTCTGCTACTCGACACCGTCCGATACTCTTTGTCTTCTCGATCGAAGTCGAACTTCGATTGTCCATCTGGCTTCGCTAGTCAAACTCGAAATGTTACTTACGGTTACGCATAAAATTATCGTGTATATGCAATGAAGTTACCATCCGCAAGGTAAAATTACCATCCATACAGTAAAGTTACTCTCTGCTGCACAACAAGTTATCATATACAATACATGAAGTTACTTATATCTATCACATGCGTTAAAATACTAGCAATAACTCAACATGTATATGACAACAACTTCATTCACAAATGCCAGTAACTTTCACAATAACTTAATGTTTCATGACATGTAACTTAAAAAGGGCAAGCTAATAACGTTTTACAAATTGGGAAAATTTCGGTTACGCACGAATTGCTATGAGCTAATAACTCCTGCTTTGTCCGGTGGTAACTTTCACAATGCAATGCTAGGAAAGTTACTGCCAATCTCGTTATGCACAAACCGTTGCATGCATGCAGGCCAGTTCACGTGCGTTGCAACCCGCGTGTAGCATGTGCGCACACGCTTGATAGGGCATCCGTGTGTGTGTATATGTGTATAGTATTATTTTTTTTGCTAAGAGATCGATTGATCCGTCCTAACAGTGCCATTACCCGGCGGTTTCAAGGCATGAAGACTTGGAAAATAAATTTGCCTCGTAGATATGATTAGCACATTAGTAATATGTTCCATTCTCTTTAATGTAAATATATTACAATATTATACGAATACTAATCTACACATCTTTATTTTACATAATCTTTTTTGGGTGTCTTAGTCCAGTCGTAGCCAGGTACTTGTTGCCGCACTATCTTCTTATCTTTTTTATCCATCCAATTAACGTGTGTAATTATGTATTAGATCATGTTTTCAGTTTAAAACTATTACAGTAATTAATTTTACTTTTATCATGTATATATTGATTTGTTCGTGTTTATTGCATACGGTCAAATCTTCTCAGGCTCTCAGATTTTCGGGCCTCCGCCTCGGATGGCAATGTATTGTTAGTTTGTCACAAGCCCCTGATTTTCATTTGCCATTAATTTTTGAGTGAAGACTGCTATCCTCCTGCATAATCTATCAAATCTTCCCTTCCATCGAAAAAAAGGGGAAACAATGATGCCTAGCATCTACTACAACGACGACGCATGTGCTAATGCAAGTTTGGTCCCCTGTCGTTTTGGACTTCAATCACGCCAAACCACGCGCTCATACGGATAACATTGTTTACGAGTATGATAATACGTATACCACGTTGCTTTTCAGTGCATCCTTAGTGGTCATTGGTGCTGCTTTTGGTCCACACGCAGACACGGCTTCCCATGCATGCACGCCACTAGACCATGGCATGCGCTAGCGACACGTGGTGGTCCAGGACCACAGCCAAGTCGGAGGGAAATGGTACGGGAAGCAACGAACGGAGTCGTCGGACACGGACAACACCCATGGACCCATGGACCAGCGAACTACTAGTAGGGTACGCTTCCTTTTGGTCCCAACTAGTTTCCCGAGCTACCTAGTCGATCATATCGCCACTAGATTCGTTTGATTACTTTACCCAAAGTTTTTATCTTAAAAAAGCTTTAACATAGGAGTAGTTTATATCGCAATACAGTACGCACAAAAGATGTTTATAAACACCAAGTGACACATAGGGTTTGTTCTTTTCGACCTAACCTAGCAGCTTTTAGTTTTTACTATAGTACCTAACTTTTAAACAGGGTATTTTCTTAAGACGGGGTCTACAAGTTAATTGTAGTACACGTTAAAAGCATAATATCTGTATTAACCAAAATCACAAGCGAGTAACTCTCTCTTCGTAATCTCTGTCGTAAACAGCTAAAATTCAAAAATTTCAGTCAAAAACTATAAGCCGCAGCTGAACCAAACAGGCCCATAGTCCCTTGAAATTCCATCCCTGAGCGAAAGCCCACTTGTCAGTAACTGTTTGTTCAGTGGCCAATTATTTTGTAGCCTGAATATCCACGCACATGAATCACGGCACGCGCGCGTGCTTGCATGTGCACACCCTCCGCCGACGGCTTGTCGTACTACGTTCCACACTTCCCTGTGGCCGTGTGGATCTGCACGAATATGTGCGCCCGCCGGCCGACGGCATCTTTCGTATAGCTTCTACGTGTTCATACGGCTCACTGGCACTTACGGCCAATAAATGGTAATAGCTGCTTCATTAGGTCAGTCTCAGTGAGGGTTTTATGGAGTTTTATGGGCATTAAATACGCTGACATGGCACTGTATTGATGAAGAGAGATGATAAAAATTTCATGGGAGTAGAGAGAGTTTCATGGGGATGAAACTCTTCTGCACTGTTTCCAAAATATGGATGTGTTGGAAACTGGGACATGAAACCTCCACTAAGACTGACCTTAGTGTGATAGCCCACATGGCCTGCATGGAAGTGACGGTAGGATTGGTTTCATATTGTATAAAATGAGTTATATAGTAACATATAATATTTATTGAATTTAAATGTAGTAACTTTGGATTTAACTCTTTAACATGAAGAAAAATGTAGTTACTTTAGATTTAGCACTTTAATATAAAGCGATGACGAAAATATAAGCGATGGACTATGTGTACATGGGTCCATTTTATGGTGGGCTAAGCATTGAGCGATGTGACTCTGTTTCAAATGGGAGACCTGGCATGCAAATTCCATGTCGGTGCTGGGCAGTTTGGCATCGTACGTCGTCGCATTGCCCGGCCGGAGCACATGACGGCATGCATGCATGCATGCATGCATGGGTTAAGTTGGCGGCAGCGGCCAGCGGCATGTGATGCCAGTGCCGTTGCCCCAGCCGCAGCAATTCAAGGGTGTGTTTGGTTCGTGGATGAAAGTTGTATCGTATATCCTGACTGAGTGGATGCAGACTGAGTGGAATCGTATTTCAAAAAAGATGTTTGGTGACGTTGCATGAGCGGATGCAAAAAAAACTGAGATGTTGTTTGGTTGCCTGTATGAGCGGATGCAGTCTACCAAACATGAGAGGCTGACACGTGGGACCGCATAAGATACACTGCATCAACCCATCTAGGATGACCAGTGAAGTTTATTTTGAGCGTATCCACCCATCAGGATGAGGGCGTATTTTTGCATCCGCTCATGCAGGCTGCATCCACTCATACAGGCAACCAAACAGACTCTTTCTTAGATTATACGGATCCACCCAACCAGGATGAAAGAGATTCAGGCAGAACACATTACTCTGCAAAGGGCAAATTAACTGCATTCAGTCTCAAGCCTAGGTGCATGGAGCTGTCCAGGTTCTTGCATGGGCGTATATAATGGCTGCAGACTTGGCTATATATGGAAATTCCGGTGAGCACTGGGCTATATATGGAAACGTTAGTGGCAATCCGATCAGACAATTACATGTGCCGACTTCATCTCGCTTTGGATGATTGTAACTGCTACCTACGGAAACCTTAGGAAATCAACATCGAGCGATTGGTGTCCTGTTTTCTCACTAAAGAAATTGCCCCTTTTTTTCTTTCTTTTTACCCCTTACGGATCGCGGTGCTCCATGCGCACTGGAGCCAGCCAACTAAAATACTAGGCCACTTGACCATAGTCTAAGCGACTCTCTCGATCCGAGACCGAGAAGACAGTACACTGTACTTCAGTACACTGTTGACGGCCATCGGTTTAACCCAAATCTCGTGGCCCAGGCACTGCTGATAGCTTAATGTTTTATAGCTTTTTAGTTTATTTAAATCAAAAGTTATTTAAAATATATCGACTTTTAATTTTAATTTATTTTCTTTTTTAACTTTTGTCTTTTATTTTTTTATTTATTTACATTGTTTGTGACAATTTAACTTTTTTTAATTTTTTTCTCATTTTTTAAAAGCTAACAACTGCTATAGTACAATTTCAGTTAAAAATCACAGCTAAAAATTTAAGTCATAGACTAGTTGGAGCACCTCCTGATTAATTTGCACTTTGCACTGACAAGCGATAACGGCTCTGCATGCCCCGCTACAGCCGAAGTAGTGCGATACGGCCAGCCGGCCGGGGATCCCCGTAGGCTGCCGCTTTGAGTTGTTGAGGATCGGACGCTGCAGATGACGCGGTGAGGTATTAGGTACAGCACTCGCAGATGACGCGCTCATCGATCAGTGCCCTTGAAACGCCGGCGCGCGCGGTGGTTGCTTCCTATATGTGGCGGCGCGCTGCTGCCGCCGAGGGAGCGCCGACGACGGCCGGGGTCGCCGTGTGGCGCGCGCGGTGGGCGTACGTGACTGAGAAGCGTTGAGACTTGAGAAGAGGCAGTGTGGCTATTGAGCCGGCCGACGCTTGTGTTGCTCGTACGTGTAGCGGGCGCGGCATATTGGAGTTACTAATTATCGGGCGCTAGCTATTGCACACACATGCCCCGCGCGACGCTCAGGTTAATTAGGAGCTGGATTTGGCAAAGCGGTAGCCCGTGATTAAGATATGATTCGATTGATAACGGTTTACGAGTTGACAGCTAACGTGCATGTAATAATATGCAGGATGAATTGATCCCTACTAGGATCCAAGTTTGTATCAGAAAAATATCGATGGAGCTCACTTAGATCGATCTTGTTCGTTCGTTTGCAATCCTGACTACCGTACATTACACTCGTTTGCAGTCTACACTGATATACTCAAGGACTGATGGACATGGACCTGGATTTGAAAAAACCAACCGAGTTGAAAAACCAAACCTTACTTTGTCAAACTAGAATAACCAGAATTTTCTGTTGAACTAGCCGATCGACCCATTACTCATTCACTGTGGTGATCAGTTGGGGTTTTTTTTGGTGGCTTATGGCTGAAAGCACTGTAGCTGGCTGAAAAAAACACTGTAACTGACAGAGGCTTATTTAGTATAATTAAATTTAAAAAAATATAAAAAATATGTTAGCCTATTACGTATAATACAAATAAATACGGGAAAAAGAACCGGCAAAAAAGCTCAAAAAAACCAAAAAATCAAAAAAAGACAAAATTTATGAAAAGTGAAACATAAACCGGAAGTTAGAAGCTTAAGCCGAATTGATCAGGGCCTAGCGGGTTTTAGCCGTCTTCTCTGAATCAACACCAAATTAAAGCACTTGCCGATCGTTAGTCATACTCGTCCTGTACCATCCATTGTGCATCACAAGGTCGATCGCGTGCACGCTAGCTCACATGGGACCAGATCGAGGTCCAGAAGCTATGGTCCCGTTACTTAGGTCACACTTTGCAACATCCAACTTGGCCTTGTGCACTGCATTTGGACGGCCCGGCTACTCCTAGCCCTTTCAGTGGAGATATATACAATTGCAAACCCTAGCTAGATGGCTAGGTAGCTGCTCCTGGTGCGGTGAGCACAAGCACGGTTGTTTGTAAGGAATACATGCAGTACAACAAATGGAGTAGGAGGACGTACTGTCAAGAACTTGATGTTACTACTTAATAACTGATGTGGAAGATTTTATTTTACCATTGCAAAAGAAAATGAAACGTCAAATAGTAGCACTAACCTGAAATCAAACTTGAAGACGTATCGGATTCGGACGGATATTGCTGTTACCATATCCTAACCCATATTTTTTCTTCGGATTCGGTACCAATCGGATTCGGTGCCGGATCGGTCGGGATTAACCCGACCCGTTTGCACCCCTACAAGCACTGTATGCAAGACAACGCCAGTTTTTCAATACACTCTGCATGCTCATAGTCATAGGGCCACACCGGCACACCGTGGCCAACTTTTACAAGTTTTAAATCCTGAGAAATTTAATTAGCTCCTCCCTTTTAATTTGAACTTTAATCTCTACATAGTTAACACTGACATACTTAATTTCTTTGCATCTGCTTCTGCTGCTCTATATATGAGGAGCTCCCATGCCCTAACCCCTCCATCCCTCACCCATTGCCTTGTGATGCCTATCACCATGATAGCTTAGCTTAGCAAGTTAGCATTATGTGGTGTGGTATGTGCGCCTTAAGCAGCTGAAGCTGCCAGCATGATCTGATATTTCTTCCATTATTGCTTTGATTGATTTAGTTCTTGGAAAAGCTGGATGCTTAAGATTCAGATCGTGCTGCGCAGTTTCAACTGCTAATCGGAGCACTACAAGTTTCTTAGTATCATATGCCCCTAAGTTTCCGTCTCAAAGAAAAGAAAACCGAAATATACAAGAGATCTAGAGAGATGATCTCATATATTCGTGAGTGAAAAAGCTCTAGCGAGCTAGAGAGAGAACTAAGATGTAAAGGATAGCTAAGCTGAAGGTGATAGCTTCCTGTGCATTGCTATATATGATCAGGTAAGTGTCATCTTAATCGCTTGCTACTTAGGAATGAGAAGACTGATATATTGGTGCATGAATTTCGTAATTCTTATTAGTTTCTTCAGACTATTTCTTGTCTTCTTCTCTCTTTTTTTCTGATGATTTGTTGGTTTGAAACCGATCCATGAACACATAGATGTGATAATTCATAAGTTTCTTTAATTAAACAGATCGATTTTAATGTTTCTGGATAGATAATGTTGTTTCTAGCATCTTTAATATTTGGATCTGAGACCTCTCTTTGATTTCTAGCTAGCTAGATTATTCATCTATTTTTTTCCCCTCTATTTCAGAAAGGGTTTGATTTTCGACAGTACTGTTATGTATAGAAATTTTAATTATATCTAATAAACATAATAAGTTTGTATTCAGAAATAATCAATCGATTGTGGGCTCAATTGCAAAGTAGTTTGAAACATATCGGGTGCAACCGCATTACATCCCAGTATCAATCTTGACAACATGCATAGATGCAACGCTTCCTCAATTTTTAGTCCAAGGTAAGCTAGGATACTCTTTGTTCGGATCAACGGAGTACACAAAAAATTTGTTAAGCATTTTAGCTTAGGAAAACTCCAGTAATTGGTCTAAGATTGTTGTGTTAAACAAGACCTTTAAATGTTTTACGCAAATCTTAAAACAAAATAAGAAGATGCCGGGGGGAATCTTTTTTGGAAATGTGGGCAATATTTGAATTCCAAATTTCACTAGGAGACAAATACAATAAACCAGTGATGCAAAACTTACTACTAACATCATGCTACTCATCATACTTCAGAATATACGCAAGAAAAATATAGTAACAAAGTCGAACGAGCGTGCGAACGACTTACTTTTTCGCCTGATGAAGAACAGAAAGCAGCGTAGGCTTGACGCGGTGCAGAATGTAGATGACACTGTGCAGTGAGCGGTCGCGCAGATGCGCTGCCCAGAAACCTTATTACTGCCCCATGCAGGTACTTTCTGCGGCAACGGTTCGGAGATAGTCGCTCTCCCTCCTTCCAGGTGCACGCCGGGAAGAAAGGTCGACGAGGTTCAGACGGCACAGCATAACAGCACAAGCTCGCAGAGCAGGAAGTAGAGGAAGAATGGAGGTGCAAAATTCTCTCTTTTTTCCTAGATGTCTCCATGCCCTTTTAAGGGCGCTGCAGTTATTCACTAGTAACTGCTGCGTTTTAAATAGAATTATGCAATAGTAACTACCTCATCAGATCACAAATTAAGCATTGTAAATTCACTTGTAACTGCCTCATTCAAATATTTGAATCTCATTCAAATAGAGAGCGAGAGAGTGGTGCAGGGTTCAGCAAAAAACAAAGATAGAGCGTCACAAGTCACACGATTTTCATGTGACTAGCTAAAACCCTCCTTATACCATCTCTATCCATATTTAAGGAGCGGTGATGACTCCACCTTATAAATCAGTTTTCCTCACCTTGGCTTAGCAATATGGTACTAAACCATGCATGCTTTGGAATTAAGGAAATGAGCCATGCTTAAATGGGCTAATTTCTAACAATCTTTATGATGAAAAAGTTCGCCTAAATTTTTTTTGGCATGTTTCGTTTATTATTCTTTATATTGAAGTCGAACTAACTATTGTTGGACTTTAGTTGTATACTAGTCGTTCCCATATCTTTGATGTTCATGAGCTTTTGAGAAAAATTACCCAGACTGTAAACTGCTCCTTAGGTACCCAACCTTCCTCGTATTTGTTTGATTTTAACCTGACATGATCAGACACTTAGGTTACCAAAATTGACGGTTGCTCAAGATATAAGCCTGTTTTGTGGCCTTTTATCCACGATCCTGTGATAAGATGATGGCTAACATTTGAAACTAGATTTCTGTGCTTCATTATTTGTAGGACTGGACAGGCAACAGAGATGATGAATGGTGCCTTAAAATTTTCTCTTAAGTATTTACTTATCGTTTACTCCAACAGCTATAAAGCTATGAATATTAGAATAGCAATCCCACTACGAAACCAAATATTCTCAGAGTTGAGCAAAAATAGTCAGAAAAAATGTGGTTGAATATCGACTATATGGTCGGAAGTCCCACAAATCTGAACGCAAACCCTAACCCTAAACAAGAGAGCACACATAAGAGAGGGATTGGATGGTTAACCCAACATGTCTCTATCCCAACCTCTTTTATAGGTGGGCAATCAGCCACATACATTCTTTAATAGATTCAATCCACTATTATAATAGGGGAACACGTTAACCCCACACAGACGGGTATTACTCACACCAGCTCCACTATGACCTAAACCGCTCTCCAATGCATCGCCCATGCATCGCGGTTTTGATCTAAGATAATTTCTGGTATTTTGGTCAAACTACCAAAATACCCTCTGTTGACCCGGTCGTCACCAATCTTTGCAAGAAATTGCCATACTTTCTACGTGTAGGTGTACCACTAGCTTGCCACACGTCGCCAAGTCTCTCTTGTCCCGATTCCAACGAATCACGACTCACTTGGCCCATGCAAAGCCAATGGTGCCATCCCGCCGTTCGAACTCACCTTCAACACTTCCTGCCTTTCTCATGTCATACTTGAGCTCACCGTCTCACCCGGTATCCTCGATCGTTCTGGACCTCAACTCCTCCCTGAGCCTAGCCCCGATCCTCGTTGTTGACCACGGTTGACTCTAAACAACCTTGCACATCTAAAGACAAAGAAATCATTTCTAGGTATAAATTTGTCACAATTTAACCTACATTAGCCAAAAACATGCATCATACAACCTTAATCGAATGACCTAAGTCATTCTAACTCAAACCATCACTCAAATCGCAAAATCATCAACTTCTGTCCAAAACTAATTCAGACAAAGAGCGGTCTTTGCAAAATCATTTGACTACTCTACAAATATTGTTATGGTTCATCACAATATTAACTTGAACCTTCTCATGGTCGTTCATTATTCTTACCTACAGTGAACTTTTTGGTCAAGCTAGTTATATTACTGTCTTGTCTCTCTGGGATGAAACTGAAGCAAATTTTTTTCAGACATGGAGAGCTGGGCACTAGTTATCAGGTAATTCATATTCGATTCTTAATTTTCACGTGTAGATAATTTGGTTTGCCACGACCTATATATATGTTCTGATGTGTCCGCGCGCCAACGTATATAGATAGCGGTAAATTAACCTATACAAGTCAAACTATATATCTTCATTTTTCTCCAATTAATGTATGATGAGTATGCATGACCTAACTTGCTCAATATTTGAAGACTTGATCATTAAGCAGGTGACCTTGTAGCCGAAAATGCGAAATCAAACTACTACAGTGGTGATGACATGCGACATGTACGCAATACACAGCACTAATAGCGTTACGACAATTGAGACAAATTCCCGTAAATATATAATTAAGATGGTGTTTGGTTCGTTGGATTCAGAGCGTAATCCGATCACAGCGTAAGTTGATTCCATTCTTTTGCGTTTGGTTCGGTGGACTGTAATCCAATACCAGTATACCACGTTATTGAATCCCGGCACATTAGAAGTCCAATTACTAGGGGTAAAAAGTGGACACCAATTATTCAGTTACCCTATTTGATAGGGTGCAAATATGGTATATAGATTTTCCCATCCGATTAACAATTTTTATTCTATCTGTAAAAATATAGATGCGAATATGGTGTGGACTTTTACCATTCGAAATGTTATTTTATTCGAACTATCCATATTCATATTCGACGAAACAATATGCATATTTTATGACAATACGACTGATTACTTGGATAAGTTTTTTTAATTAAATGTGAATTTGTGTTTCTTTATGTTAAGTAAATGAATTAGAACGATTAAGCGTGATTATACGAGGATAATATATCATTAATGTCTTCATTCTATATAAGTTATGAGGATATCCGATCTGATTGAATTGAGTAGATATTTAATTTGAATTCATATTCGTTACAATATTCCAATCGTATTCGTATTCGAGAATATCCGAATTCGTATTCATATTCGTTACAGAGGGGGTGAATGTCGCTCTTTTAAAAAATTTCCCCCTAGCGAACTCACTCGAAAAACCTCCTCCTATAGTTATGAAAAGCTATGAAAGAGGAACTAAGACTCACTGGAACTTCAAACCATCAGAGAGGAAAGCTAGGCAAAGAAAATGAAATCAAACCAAGAGATGCTCAGCCGAAACAGGGGAGGCCGGTCAAACCGCAGGCTTTAGGCCGGTTGAAAGCATCTAGGCCCCTAAAAATATTAGTTTTGGTAATTAATGACATTATGTAATCATGGGACTAATTTGTGTATTAAGTGTTTGCAAGAATTAGTCTCAAGGGCAAAGAAGAAGGTACATAAAAAGATGTTGAAGATTCAAAGATCTCAAGGGCGACATGGTAAATAGTTTATGGAGCTATTTTATTTTTACCGGTCTTGGAGATAGGTTGGAAGATCGGATTATAGGATAGACGCCGTACTATTAAGAGGGATCATGGTGATTTGCTTGATCATATGCTAATATGCCCTATGGATCAATCTAGGATCATGCATGCACTTAGAAATTAAAATTCAATCAAAACTGTGCTTTGTCAGAAAATCCGGTAGTACCGGCGTTCTACGGGCAGAACTACCGCATGGCCGGAAGTACCGGGCCTCTGAGCGGATCGTTTATTCTAGAGAGCGCCCGTAGGTTGAGTTAGTCTCTCGGAAATCGGAAGTACTGCAAGTTCAACTGCGGAACTACCGCGTGTGCGGAAGTTCCGGAGTCCCGAGCGGAACTTCAATTCCAGAGAGCGCCCGGAGTTAAACTTAGCCTCTCGGAAAACGGAAGTACCGCGGTTTGAACTGCGGAACTACCGCAGGCCGGTAGTTCTGGACTTAAGAACGGAACTTCATTTCCAGAGAGCGCCCTGAGTTGGAGTTAACTGCGCTGAAATCGGAAGTACCAGGGCAAGGAGCGGAACTTCCGGATTTCCGGAAGTACCGCGATTTTAATGGCGGTAGTACCGCACTCATTGTTCAACGGTTACTTCTGACCGCCTGAAATAGCCGTTCTGCTGCGACGGCGGAAATCCGGAAGTACCGCCCATATAACGGCGGTAGTTCCGGTTTTCCTGAAAATTCAGAATTGTTTATTGCAACGGCTATTTGAGTTTGGTGGGGGTTTAAATACACTCCCACCAGAACTTGTAGATGTTGTTGAACCCATATTGAACATCTTTGAGCCTAGAGTAACTTCTCACACCTCTCTTTCACTCTTGTGCATTCAATAGAGGTAGTTGAGCCCAAATTCAAGTGCATTGCATTCTAGACTGATCCAATTGGCACTTGTGTGTGATCAAGCCGCTGTGGTTCATTTCTCTTGGTGCTTGCCGGCACCTAGACGGCTTGGCGGAGGTTCCGGTGATCTTCTCAAGAAGATTGTGAGAAGGTTCGGAGGATTGTGAAGGCTCGGAGCTTGCTTACCCGGAGAGGGAAAGGGCTACCGCTAGTGATCGAGGTGATTAGGCTCAATTCGTGGAGCCGGTCCGATTTGTTCGGGCTTACCTCAACGTGGACTAGGGGAGACCGGCAAGTCTACGATCACCACGGTAAAAAGTAATTGTGTCAAATTGTGGTTTGCTCTCTTGTATTTACTTTCATTCAAGCAACGTTCTTAATTCATATTAATTGATTGCTTGTCTAGTTAGAGTAGCAACCTTAGACCTAGACTACTTGATTTTGCTATTGGTCAATTACTTGTGCTAGTTTTATCTTGAGCCTTTCTAGGTTGTTTAGGTGTACTATTGTCGACTTGCTCTAGTCAATTTATTAAGTTTAAAATTGTCAATTGAAATTAGACGAAAATTTTAAAACCGCCTATTCACCCCCCTCTAGTCGGCCTCCTCGATCTTACAAGTGGTATCAGAGCTTGGTCTCTCATTTTTAGACTTAACCGTCTAGAGAGAAAAGGATGGCTAGTGAGGGTATAGCAATAGGAAAGGCGCCTTTCTTTGATGGCTCAAACTATGCTTATTGGAAAATTAGAATGTCTATTTATTTGAAGGCCATGAGTCCTCAAATTTGGAAAGTCGTAAATGAGGGTTATGTTATGGCCCTTGATCCGGATCACCCAACGGAACAAGATGGGCGTAACTCTCATTTAGACGCCCAAGCTATGAATGCTTTATTTGGAGCCTTGAACACGAATGAGTTCAATAGAGTGAGCAATCTTGAAACGGCTCACGCTATTTGGACTACCCTCTCGGAAATACACGAAGGGACATCCACAGTCAAGGAGGCCAAATTGCATCGGCTTAGGATCAAATATGAAACATTCACAATGTTGCCTCATGAAGACATCAATGAGATGTACTCAAGACTCAACAACATTGTGAATGAGCTCAAGGGTCTTGGAACTAACCTTTCCGATCTTGATATTGTTCGAAAGATGCTTAGGGCCTTGCCGGAGAAATATGAGGTGTTGGTGACACTCTTCCTCAACTCACCGGAGTTGGCAAGAATGACACCAACTCAATTGTTGGGCAACCTCATCACCAACGAGCTTTACAAGAAGGACAAAGAAGAGCTCTTGGAGCAATCCACTTCCAAGAGCAAGAAGATCACCGCCTTCAAAGCTAAAGCGGTGATAAGTGAAGAATCCGAAGATGATGATGAGGAGGACTCCAAAAAAGAATTGGCACTTCTAGTGAGAAGAATGAAGAAGTTCATGAGGAGACGGCCAAACCGAGGAACAAGCTATGAGAAGACCAAGAAGGGACATTCCTCCTCCAACAAGAGGTATAGCAACATTCGGTGCTATGAGTGTGATGAAAAGGGGCATATCGCCTCTCAATGCCCTACAAAGAAAGATGACAAGGAGAAGTCATCAAAGAAGAAGAATTACAATGGCAAGAAGAAGCTCTTCAAGAAGCTTCACAAGGATGGCAAGAACGAAGCCCATATTGGTGAGTGGGACTCCGAGGAGGAGTATTCCGACTCCGACTCAAGTGAGGACGAATCTCCCAAGAAGAAGGGGCTTGTGGGCATCGCCATCAAGGAGGCTCCATCACTATTCTCCACTCCTACATGCCTTATGGCTAAAGGAGAAAAGGTAAAATCACTTGATAATGATGAGCCTTCATATGATGACTTGATGGATATGCTAGTTGAATTGAATGAGTTTCTTGGAAAAGAAAAATCAAAGTTTAAGGTCTTGAAGAGAGAACATATTTCTCTTAAAGACTCTTATGAGGAGCTAAAGGAAGCTCACGATTTACTTCTCCAAGAAAATCATAAATCAAGCACTAGCATCGGAGTTACTTGTGATATCTTGAATGAAATGTCTAGTATAGAAATTTCAAAGTCTAGCATATCTACTTGTTGTGATGATTTACTTGCTATGCCTTATTCATCTAGTGTTGATTCTGGAAATGCTTTAAATCTTGTTCATGATAATATGCTTACTAATGAAAATAAAAGTTTAAAAGAACAAGTGCTAAAATTGAACAAAAGTATAGAAAGAGCTTACAAGGGAAAAGAAACCCTTGATAAATTGCTAAGCACTCAAAGATGCTCTTTCAACAAGGAGGGACTCGGATATGTCCCCAAAAAGGGTAAGAAACCCACATACAAGCCTCCAAGGTTTGTAAAGGAGGATGGTAAGTTTTGCACAAAATGTCGGTGTGTTGGACATGCTCGAAATGATTGCTCTAAAAACAACATACATTCCATTGGTCTATATAATTCTTGCTATATGCTTAAAAGGTCTAAGAATGGAAACGTGATTGCTCATTTTATTGGCACCTCGATTTTGGGTGCTAAAAGGAAATCCATTTGGGTACCCAAAACCTTGGTCACTAACCTCCAAGGACCCAAACAAACTTGGGTACCTAAAAGAACTTGATTTCTTTTGTAGGTGAACTATAAAACCGGTGGAAGGCATTGGGTGTTGGATAGCGGTTGCACTCAACACATGACCGGAGACCGGAAGATGTTCACTAACTTTCAGAGTGGAAGCAATGACAAGATCACATTTGGAGATAATAGCAAAGGAAAGGTATTGGGTTTGGGTAAAATTGCTATCTCAAACGACCTTTCAATTTCTAATGTGTCACTTGTTGAAACATTAAATTTCAATTTACTTTCCGTTGCCCAATTATGTGATCTTGGTTTAATATGCTTATTCTCAAAAGAAAATGTTGTAATCTCAAAATAAAATAATAATGAACTTGTCTTTAAGGGTTTTAGATTTGGAAATCTCTATTTGGTAGATTTTATTTCAAATGAGTCTTGTTTAAAAACTTGTTTAATTGCAAAAACTTCTTTAGTTTGGTTGTGGCATAGAAGGCTAGGTCATGTGGGAATGGTTCAACTCAAAAAGCTTTTTAAGCATGACTTAGTGGTTGGCTTGAAGGATGTGAAGTTTGAGAAAAATCGACTTTGTAGTGCTTGTCAAGCCGAAAAACAAGTCGCTAATTCTCACCCTTCCAAAAGTATCATGTCAACTTCTAGGCCATTAGAGCTCTTACATATGGATTTATTCGGGCCAACAACCTATAAGAGCATTGGAGGTAATAGCTATTGTTTAGTCATTGTGGATGATTACTCTAGATATACATGGGTCTTCTTCCTAAATGACAAAAGTGAAACCTCCGGGATTTTCAAAAGTTTTTCAAAAAGGGCCCAAAATGAATTTGATTTTAAAATAAAGAAAATTAGAAGTGACAATGGTTCCGAGTTCAAGAATACAAAAGTTGAAGATTTTTGTGATGAACTTGGAATAAAGCACGAGCTTTCCACAACCTACACTCCGGAGCAAAATGGAGTTGTAGAGAGGAAAAATCGTACATTAATAGAAATGGCTAGAACAATGCTTGATGAATATAATACTTCCGATAAGTTTTGGGCGGAAGCTATTAACACCGCATGTCATGCCATAAATCGCCTTTATTTGCATCGACTTTTGAAAAAAAAATTCCTATGAGCTTCTCATTGGAAGAAAACTGAACATCTCTTACTTTAGGGTATTTGGTTGCAAATGCTATATACTAAGAAAAGGTGTTCGGCTCTCTAAATTTCAAAGTCGGTGTAATGAAGGCTTTCTTTTAGGATATTCTTCAAATAGCAAAGCTTATAGGGTCTTTAATAAAAATTCGGGGTTAGTAGAAGAATCTTGTGATGTCCAATTTGATGAAACTAACGGCTCTCAAGAAGAGCATGAGAACTTGGATGATGTAGGAGATGAAGGTCTTCGAAAAGCAATGGAGAACATGCAAATTGGAGACATTAGGCCAAAGGAAGATCAAATGTCACCAAGCTCATCAAGACAAGTGGAGCCTCCCTCTTCATCTACAACAAACAACGTTCAAGTTATAGAAGATGAATAAAAGGATCAACCTCTAAATACCTTCAAGATTCACAATGCAATAGCCAAGGATGATCCAATAGATCAAATATTGGGTGACGTGAGTAAGGGTGTTCAAACTCGCTCTAGAGTAGCTTCATTTTGTGAACACTATTCTTTTGTATCTTCACTTGAATCTAAGCTTGTAGAAGAAGCTTTAGATGACCCGGATTGGATAAATGCTATGCATGAAGAGTTGAATAATTTTTCTCAAAATGACGTTTGGACTTTGGTGGAGAGACCCAAGGAGCACAATGTTATTGGCACAAAATGGGTCTTCCGGAACAAACAAGATGAGAACGGAATTGTGGTAAGAAATAAAGCAAGGTTAGTAGCTCAAGGTTATACTCAAGTCAAGGGACTAGATTATGATGAGACATTTGCACCCGTTGCTAGACTTGATTCAATTAGAATCTTGTTTGCTTTTGCATCATGCTTTGATATTAAATTGTTTCAAATGGATGTCTAAAGTGCATTTCTAAATGGAACTATTTCCGAATTAGTATTTGTAGAACAACCCCCGGGATTTGAAGATGCTAAATATCCTAATCATGTGTATAAATTATCAAAGGCACTATATGGTTTAAAACAAGCTCCTAGAGCTTGGTATTAACGCCTTCGCAACTTTCTTGTGTCAAAAGGCTTTAAAATTGGTAAAGTAGATACAACTCTATTTACAAAAATTATTGAAGATGATTTCTTTGTATGTCAAATCTATGTTGATGATATTATATTTGGTTCTAGTAATCAAGACTTTTGCAAAGCATTTGGTGAGATGATGTCTAGGGAATTTGAGATGTCAATGATTGGTGAGCTAAGCTACTTCCTTGGACTTCAAATCAAGCAACTTAAAGATGGGACATTTATAAGTCAAACGAAATATATCAAAAATCTACTCAAGAAATTTGGAATGGAAGAAGCAAAACCTATCAAGACACCCATGGCAACAAACGGGCATCTAGACCTCAACGAAGAAGGTAAGTCGGTAGATTTAAAACTTTATAGATCCATGATTGGTAGTTTACTCTATCTTACCGCATCTAGGCCCGATATTATGTTTAGTGTTTGCATGTGTGCACGTTTTCAAGCTTCTCCAAAAGAGTGCCATTTAGTGGCCGTAAAGAGGATTCTAAGATATTTAAAGCATTCCTCAAATATAGGGTTTTGGTTTCCCAAAGGTGCAAAATTTGAGTTAATTGGATATTCGGATTCCGATTATGCGGGTTGCAAAGTGGATAGAAAAAGCACCTCGGGTAGTTGCCAATTGCTAGGAAGGTCTTTAGTATGTTGGTCATCTAAGAAACAAAATTCCGTAGCCCTTTCAACCGCCGAAGCTGAATATATTTCCGCGGGTAGTTGTTGTGCTCAATTACTTTGAATGAGGCAAACATTGTTGGATTATGGGATTAAATTTGATAAAATACCTCTTTTGTGTGAAAATGATAGTGCAATCAAAATATCCAACAATCCCGTTCAACACTCAAGAACCAAGCATATAGATATACGCCACCATTTCTTGAGAGATCATGTGAGCAAGGGAGACATTGAAATTAGCCACGTCCGAACCGAAGATCAACTAGCGGACATTTTCACCAAACCATTAGATGAAAGCCACTTTTGCAAATTGAGGAATGAATTAAATGTCATAGACTACTCAAATGTAGCTTAAAATCAAATTTCATTCTTTTCTGCTCATTTGATCCACTCGTGTGGAATTTAAATGAATTTTTTCTTATTTTTGAACAAAAATGTGATTATTTTCATAAAAACTAATTTCAAAGTATAGCAATAGCTCAATTGATGCATAATGATCCTAAATGACTTTTATTGAGTGCAAATCTGGGATCATTTGCATAATTCCAAGTTCTAAAGTTCAAATTCTGTGAAGTTCCAGAAATTCCGGAACTACCGCCGTGTATACTGCGGTACTTCCGTTCCTGACAGAAAATCCGGAACTACCGCCATTGTTTGTGCGGTACTTCTGATTTTTCTGAGAAAATGGAACTACCGGCGTGTTAAGCACGGAAGTACCATTTTCTGCGGGATTTATTGCGGTTTCCAAAAACCGTCGACCTCCCTGCCGTTACTCCTCCCTCTCTTTACTCCCTTTCCTCTCTCTCACCTCTTCCTCTCCAGAACCGCGTCCTCTCTCTTCTTCCTCTCCTCCACCCTCTCTCTCCCAAGAACCTCCCTCCTCTCCCGATCTTTGAATCCGATGGGAGTTCTTCGTTTTTTGGTAATTTGGATCAAAAATCCTCTTTTTATCTTGTTCTTGGAACCCTAGATTGAGTTTAGACTAAATTTGAAAATGTAATGATGTTTGCTGAAAGATCTTAGGGCAAATTAGTATATTTGGGGTATTACCATGTTTATTCATATATGCATTGAATTCAAACCAAAAATACCCCAAAAAGATTGAAGATTGAACTTGCCCTAAAATTGCTCAGAAAATTCGGAACTACCGCCCGAGCGGGCGGAACTACTGTGGTTCCGGAAGTTCCGCATGTTTAACGCCGGAACTACCGGATTTTCTGGAAGTTCCGCAGGTTAGCCGCCGGTACTTCCGATTTTCCTGACACAGCAAACAGTCAATTGCTCTTTCAAATCTAGCTTATTCCTTTTGCATCCTTTATCTCTCCTCATTGTTGTATCACTTGTTTGAAGATGCCGAGGATGAAGAATATCTCCCACAAGACTTATGGAGGAACTGCAGGACAATCCTCGTCCTCGACTCCCGCCCTTCCGACGGCAGAGCATGAGGATAGGGGTAAGGGGCACGCCTCCAACTCCGAGAATGAGTCAGAGGGCTCCCATGAGAGCAGATCTGAGGCCTCGCATGAGAGCGAGGAGTATGAGGCTTCGGATGAAGAGATGCCTGCGGCAGCTGCAGATGAAGAAATAGACCTTTCAAAGATCACCAGTGATGACTATGCCATCTTGCGTCGCCGCAGTCAGTATGTCCGCCCTCGCAATTCTCAGAACCCGAAGTTCCATACCAAGTTTCAGGAGCAAGTATATAATGAGATGTATGGGCCTTCTCGTAAGTTTGCTGCACACAAATATGTGGACTGGGATCACTTGTCACATATTGACAAGTTTGATGGTGCATATCGACATTTTCAGCAAGCCGGGATCCATCACCTTGTCGCTTTCAAGTGCAGCTACATGGAGGAGATGATACGGCAGTTTTATGCTACTTTGTATATCTCTCCCAATTATGAGAATCTATGTTGGATGACTGGAACGCAGGCCATTGAGTGCACCAAGCATGAGTTCGAGCTAGCACTTGGTACCGAATCCAGCTCTTATGAGAAGGTGCTCAGTAGACCGGCACTTCCCATTGCTGCGTATACTGATTACTATGACCAGGCAGCTGATCGGGTGCCAGGGACGATAATTGGACTGCTGCCCATTCCTAGTCTTGTCAACAGGATCATCAACCACACTATTCTTCCAAAGAGTGGAAATTATGACGCTATCCGTGGACACGCTTGGAATGTGATTGACTACATCATGCGTGGTGAGAAGTTTGACGTGGTGGATCTCATTGTCCGGGGCATTGATGCAAATAAGAATGACAGGCAGAAGAGAATTAACTTTGCACCATTCATTATGGCCCTGATCATTCGCACGACCGGGTACAGAGGAGCACTTTGCACCGTGCACAAGCCGTACAAGCCTCGTGCAGAGGCCCCGGTTCCTGCTCCTGCTCGTCCTCGTGGTCAGCATCAGCCTCAGGCAGCCGCTGATCCTCCTCCTCACCAGGGCGAGGGTGATGTGACACTGTCCCAGATCTACTCCGCCATTCTCAGGCTTGAGGAGCGCCAGATTGAGACTTCGGGACAAGTTGCCACCTTGATCACATCTGTTTCTTCTCTCGGGGATCGCGTCTCATCTCTTGAGCATGCTGTGGCTCCGACTCACTCCTCTCGCCGCACTCGTCGCCGCAGTTCTCCTTCTCCGCCTGCAGCTCAGGATTAGCTCTTCTTTTTGGTACTTCGATGCCAAAGGGGGAGAAAAATGAAGCAAGGAGAAGAAGTTTAAGTCTTTTATCTATCTATTTGGCTATGTAATAAAATATGGTGTAATGAACCATGTGATGGATGATGTGATGGATGTTTAGCATTTTAATTTCCTATGCATTGTAATGAACTATGTTTGGATCTTATGCCCTAATTGCAATGATATTTACTTGTCTATGCGTATCTTTGAATTTTGATAGTGTGCTTTAATATTATGATTGTGATCATGCTTGCTCAATAAAATTCATGCAAATCTTCATAAAATTTGATGCACATGTTTAGGGGGAGCTCTTTCTTATTAGTTTCTAAATTGCGAAAATTCCCCATGTTCACAATTGTCAAAATTTCAAAATCTTGATATACAACTTGCAAACAAGGAGTATATCCAAATCTTAATTTCCACTCAAAACTTGCTCATGTTGTCATCAATTACCAAAAATGGGGAGATTGAAAGCATCTAGGCCCCTAAAAATATTAGTTTTGGTAATTAATGACATTATGTAATCATGGGACTAATTTGTGTATTAAGTGTTTGCAAGAATTAGTCTCAAGGGCAAAGAAGAAGGTACATAAAAAGATGTTGAAGATTCAAAGATCTCAAGGGCGACATGGTAAATAGTTTATGGAGCTATTTTATTTTTACCGGTCTTGGAGATAGGTTGGAAGATCGGATTATAGGATAGACGCCGTACTATTAAGAGGGATCATGGTGATTTGCTTGATCATATGCTAATATGCCCTATGGATCAATCTAGGATCATGCATGCACTTAGAAATTAAAATTCAATCAAAACTTTGCTTTGTCAGAAAATCCGGTAGTACCGGCGTTCTACGGGCGGAACTACCGCATGGCCGGAAGTACCGGGCCTCTGAGCAGATCGTTTATTCCAGAGAGCGCCCGTAGGTTGAGTTAGTCTCTCGGAAATCGGAAGTACCGCAAGTTCAACTGCGGAACTACCGCGTGTGCGGAAGTTCCGGAGTCCCGAGCGGAACTTCAATTCCAGAGAGCGCCCGGAGTTAAACTTAGCCTCTCGGAAAACGGAAGTACCGCGGTTTGAACTGTGGAACTACCGCAGGCCGGTAGTTCCGGACTTAAGAACGGAACTTCATTTCCAGAGAGCGCCCTGAGTTGGAGTTAACTGCGCTGAAATCGGAAGTACCGGGCAAGGAGCGGAACTTCCGGATTTCCGGAAGTACCGCGATTTTAATGGCGGTAGTACCGCACTCATTGTTCAACGGTTACTTCTGACCGCCTGAAATAGCCGTTCTGTTGCGACGGCGGAAATCCGGAAGTACCGCCCATATAACGGCGGTAGTTCCGGTTTTCCTGAAAATTCAGAATTGTTTATTGCAACGGCTATTTGAGGTTGGTGGGGGTATAAATACACTCCCACCAGAACTTGTAGATGTTGTTGAACCCATATTGAACATCTTTGAGCCTAGAGCAACATCTCACACCTCTCTTTCACTCTTGTGCATTCAATAGAGGTAGTTGAGCCCAAATTCAAGTGCATTGCATTCTAGACTGATCCAATTGGCACTTGTGTGTGATCAAGCCGCTGTGGTTCATTTCTCTTGGTGCTTGCCGGCACCTAGACGGCTTGGCGGAGGTTCCGGTGATCTTCTCAAGAAGATTGTGAGAAGGCCCGGAGGATTGTGAAGGCTCGGAGCTCGCCTACCCGGAGAGGGAAAGGGCTACCGCTAGTGATCGAGGTGATTAGGCTCAATTTGTGGAGCCGGTCCGATTTGTTCGGGCTTACCTCAACGTGGACTAGGGGAGACCGGCAAGTCTATGATCACCACGGTAAAAAGTAATTGTGTCAAATTGTGGTTTGCTCTCTTGTATTTACTTTCATTCAAGCAACGTTCTTAATTCATATTAATTGATTGCTTGTCTAGTTAGAGTAGCAACCTTAGACCTAGACTACTGATTTTGCTATTGGTCAATTACTTGTGCTAGTATTATCTTGAGCCTTTCTAGGTTGTTTAGGTGTACTATTGTCGACTTGCTCTAGTCAATTTATTAAGTTTAAAATTGTCAATTGAAATTAGACAAAAATTTTAAAACCGCCTATTCACCCCCCCCTCTAGTCGGCCTCCTCGATCTTACACCGGTCTGACTGCACCCTGGCCGGCGGTCAGACCTCCCAGGCCACACCGGTCTGATCGGCCTTACAGACCCGGTCTAACCGCCCATCTAACCCCGGTCAGACCGGCCATCGGGCGCGGCAGGCTGAAAATTCAGTAAGACTTCAGAGAACCGCACCAAAACTTGGTAATTGAGATTTTCTTGTTTTCTAACCAAGCCCAAAAGTTCAAGACACTAAACTAAATAACCTAGGATCTTCAAACCACAAGAGAAAACATCAACAACTCATGAAATTCAGAAATTTGACAAGAACATGAAAAATACAGGGAGCAGTCCAAAAACTCAAATTGCCATCCAACCTTTGATCCTATGGCCAAGAAACTTTGCAGATATATTAGCAATAGCCACATGACCCTCCGGACTAAATCTCGGGCCATCTTATGAAGCGAATCAAAATCTATCTCAAACCCTAGAAACGAACAAGAACTGAACAGGGACAAACCAAACACCCAAATTGCTCAATGGTCTTAAGTCCTTTGCTTATGAGGTTTTGCAGTCAAGATAGCAATAACCGAAGAACTTCTCAGACCAAAAATCAGGCCAACTAGAGAAGGGAAACAAGAAAAACATCAAAACCCTAGACAAGATAAGTAAGAACTGAGAAGGCCAAACTGCAAGAACTGAGATTAAACTTGATTTGCTCTTGGGAAAAATCGATCAAATGATCTTGAGGCATTATCCCAACATAGAGCAACCTATTTTGGGCCTTCCCAGCAAGAAACAACTCAAAATCACGAAAAGAGGAAAATCACCCAAAAGAAGAACGAAGAACAGAGAGGAGCTCGTGAAATAAACTTCTGGGATTTCATTCCTGGAAACAAGAGATACAAAGAACTACGTCCCCATACGCATGGACGTTAGAACAGGGAAGATTACATACTCATCAATCCATCCTCTCCCTCTCCAAAATCAAGAAACTCACAAGAACACTCAGAGGGAGCAGAGAGCTACGGGAGACAACACACAGACCACACTCTGTCCATTTCACCCACTCTCAACAACTAAAGCTCTAAAGCCAAAACAAATTCTCCAAAGCTCATTTCGACTAAAGCAACCCTAACAACTCATGCACTCCCTCTCAAAAGGCTTGCATGAACAAGGGGACATCTCCTCCTTATATAGCCTTTGGCTAATGGGTCTCCAACCCGTTACGCCTGCTATATCCCGAACGAAACCCGTTCACACTTGTGCAGCCTCGCGAAATTACCAATTCGCCCCTTCTGCACCTTCCGGGAAGCTTCTGCGCCCCTTCTACGCTCCTTGTCAATCTAGAATAAACATTATCTATGGTTAAAGTATCTAGATCGATAGTTTAATTAATAGTTGTGACAATCATCAACCACTCAGAACCTAAAGATCTCAAAATTTTAGTTGTATTATCTTCATCAGTAGGAATAACATTAACACCGTGCAAATTACTCAATATTTTCTCAAACCGAGCAAAGAGATCTTCAATGGATTCACCAAGCTTCATAGCAAAATCAGAATATTCTTTTCGATAAAGATTTTTACTCACTTTCTTGATTTTAGTGATTCCTTCAAGATAATCACAAAGAGTTTTTTCATATTAAATGGGCAGAATTAATATGAGCTACACGATCAAACTCTTTGCGAGAAATCCCTTGAAATAGCAAGATACGAGCTTGAACATTTAGATCAACATCTGCTTTATTTAAATTAGTAACAGTAGCAAGAACCTCATATGGTGTAGAAACTTTTTTCCAAACATCACTACCTTTAGCCTCAATATAAGTTTGCATACAACACTTCCGAAAAAGCAAAATCAATACCATCTAGCATGGAGGACGGTTCACATACCTCTCTGATGCCATAGGAACCTGCTCTGATATCACTTGTAGGATCGTTGATGGCAATCAAAGGGGGTAAATGATTGCAGTGCAATGGAAACTTTCTCTTCAAAATATATTGTCTTTCGTTCGTTCCACCTGAGAAACAGCTAGGGCAAAAACAAACACAGAAGGCACAAAAGAGACAAACAAATAAATATTTTTTATTCTCAATTTACTGTAGCAAAGAAAAAGGAAATATCATTTTATTCTTGGGTTACTTCTTCTAGTCATGCCATGTTCTTCACGTGAGGCGCTCAATAGCACATGTATACAAACCAAATAAGCAAAAAAGATAACCAAAAGATCACGCAAGCACTCACGGCCAAAGCATTAATCACATGTCCATGCAAACTCTTTGCCCAGCAACTCACATAATTACTTCATGTAATCAACACTTCCAATCAAAGGTCACGGACAGGGGTCACCTGTGTTACGCTCGATACGCATGCGGTTCGACAAAAGATCACGGCGTGCGTTGTTACTGTCACTGTCGCACGCGATCAGGCCAAGCTCGCCTTGAGACTGTTGTGCCTACGTGGAGACCCCGGATGTGTCACCCAAGAATCGAGCCACCGACTCGATGGATTCAGCAACGAGGACGACATGAAGAAAAACGCGCCGCCGGAATTTCTCTGAATAGATCTTTTATTTCTGAATTATGGTAGCTACAAAGTGTCCTCCTGACACCTCTAAACTCTAACATGAAATTAGTATCTCCAAAAGCCACAAGGTTAGCCTCTAACCCCATCTCTATTTATAGTTTAGGGTCTAAAACCTAGACCTATCCTAAGCCCACAAAATCTAATCCAATTCCAACAAATAAGGGACCCGAAACCCTTCCTAACACGGATTTCCAAAATTCTAACTTCTTCAACTTGTCACATGTCGAAGCCTCCAGGACCGCACCTCCTTTTTCTTCAACTTGACTAATATCAATCCACGTACACACGCAACACACCACAAGTAATATCACAACCAATGTTGTCAATTATTCATCACTAAAAATCCTAAACCTAGCCACACGATCTAACAACTTAATACTCTTCTCTATGGTGCATATAGACTAGCTAGAGACCACTACATGAGTGAGAGAGCCGGTGAGTAGAAAAATAAGTGGGCTTAGCCCTTTTGCTACCTTTTGTTACCTACTCGGGTAGTCCATCCAGCGGTGGCTATCTCCAGTGCCCTTCCATGCTATTGTCGTCATCCGTGAGGACCGCACAAGAAGCCACACACAGAAGAGCGCTAGAGATAGCCACCACTGGATGGAATTCCCAAATAGGTAACAGAAAGTAGCAAAAGAGCTAAGCCCACTTATTTTCCTACTCATCGTCTTACTCATATGGTCGTCTCTAGCTAGTCCATATCCTCTATGAAAAAAGATACTAAGTATCCACTGTCATGGCTATGCCACAACACTTTTGTTTTACCAACTTAATTAAGATTTAAGGGGAACTCTTCCGGATATTGGAAATGTTTGGTGAATTTATATGTGTGGCACGTTTCTTTTCTGTTTCTAGTCTGTACCTCCTGTATCTTTTTGTCAATCGCTTCAGGGAAGGCCGTAATAACATCAATAGCGCGTTCTACTTTTATGCTCCAATTTCTCTCTTTCAGTCCTCCGGTAAATTCTCGCAAAATAGAGGGACAAAGCAAGGAGGCGGGAGGATCGCATGAGATTTCCTACTTTTTTTGTTTTTACAACACAAACTTTCCAATTAAACTCCTTGCAAGAAAGGTTGTCATTTAAATTATTCCTAAGAACCTGTCTGGGATGCATGGTTTTCATAAGAATAATGCTTTTTAGCTGACTTTTAACTTACCTGTTACAGCCCAAAGTAACGGACCAATTTGCACGAAATTCCAGCACTCCAGTCCAAATAGCAGCAAGAGCTGAGTGCTTTGGTTAGCCCATCGACCGAGGCCCAAGAGGGCTCGGCCTCAAGGCCGGCTTGGGCCGGCCAGGACCATCTACACGTTACCGACTACTAGTCTACTACAGCCTGCTGCCCAAGTACTTCGTGCTCCGAGACGGCCAAGGGATGCAAGCCGAGGAAGACGGCGAGTTCGTGGGCGCGCGGCTGGACGCCGGCCTCCGCGCCGCCCGCTTCGCGTCGCCGCCGTCCGCCGAGGAGTTCGCAGCCGACGTCGAGCCCAAGAACGTCCCCGCCGTAACTCTTCTACCCCTCATCCTTCTCGAAGCTCTCCTTCTACTCCTGCCCCCTTCTGCTCCCATCGGTTCTGATACGTTTCCGTGCTCGTGCTCGTGCCCGTGTCGTGGGGGGGGGGGGGGGGGGGGACCTGAATCTTTAGGTGTTCCGCGGTGTGCTCAAGGAATGCGCAGCCACCTCCCGGTGGGATCCTCTCCATGGCGGCCTCGACTACTTGCTGGTTTGGATCGATACCACTCTCTCCAATTCATATGAGGAGACAACGAAAAAAATACTTATGTTGAGGCTTTCTACTTTGCAATCGTATATACAATCTTTACGCTGATCGCTCTTCAGGAAAAGGTGGGACCTGATGTTGCCGTGGAAGCTATGATGTCGAACACTGGGCATGTGTTCTATGGGGATCTTAGAGGCCATGAGAGGGTTGGTTTTCACCCTTAATTGGCTGCTTGAAAGTTGTAAATTCTTCTGTATGAGCCATTTGCATGGAGGCGCTAAGTAACGCTGCTTATTTTGTTCCTCGCTCCAGGTGTCTGTTCCATTCTCCACATTCATTCACTCGTGCAAATCTTACTATTCTTACCTGGGGCATCTAAATGCTGCTAGTGATTCATCCAAAGAGCAGGGAATTCTCAAGGAGCCAACTTGTTCAGCGGAAACGTGCCCGAGCAGCTCAGAGAGCTCTGAGCATGTCTATTTAGCACAGGCAAGTTCACTTTTTGTACCTGTGTTACAATGCGGCATTTTGCATCTATTATTTACCAGGAAATGAATTTTACCTTCAGCAGGTCTCAATTCTGAACACTGAGAACAAAGAAAGATGCTCACTGGAAGTTTTGAAAGAGGACATCCAGGAGGTCTGACTTAACTGTGCTTTTTTTTGGGCCAAATCGTCTCCTTCCATGACTTTGAAGTTCCATAATGGAGTTGATTGTTCTGTTCATTTGTTCCTCTTTTATTGCTGCAGCCTATATTTCTAAGTGGAAAATCTGTTTCGTCAATAAACTTTTGGATGAATAGAGCTCACATGAGATCAAGTACCCATTATGATCCCCACCATAACCTTCTCTGTGTGGTGGCTGGATGTAAAAAAGGTGTGTCTTTCATGTTTTAGGCAATATGCTATAGTTCGTTGTCCTTTTGGACTGTTAATGGTAATTCCCAATCTAGGCGATTCAATAGAAGCTTATTCTTCAAATCCATATTCACAGCATAATGAATAATATGGCCTCCTGCCCTTTTCATCTAGCTCCAATTGCTCTTCAAGCATGACCGCATGAGCGGGCAGTACTAATAGACAAATTTTCATAATGTTAATTACATTTCCTTCAAGTTCCTTGTGTTTGTGGTGGATTTGGCAACAACATATTAATAATTTTCTTTTTACCGCAACTACAGACAAACATCTGTTTTCTAATTGCTATTGCTCCTTTTAAACTTTGATTAGACGATCTTTTCTCGTTATAAAGGATTCTTATCCTCATAGCTGCTTGAAATATAGATCATGTGTAACTTGCATGATGATTTTCTAGAGGAACCTATGGTAATTGTTTATTTCTCCTGAAAATTTCACAGTAACTTTGTGGCCTCCTTCTGCATCCCCATTTTTGTACCCAATGCCTGTGTATGGGGAGGCCTCCAACCATAGGTAAATTCCTTTTCCATGCATGAATTATTTCCATTTATTCAATTGACTTTAGTAATTGAAATTTTGCAGTTCTGAAATGATTTCCTCTGATCTCCTTTTTTTGGCAGTTCTATCAGCATTGAGGAACCAGATTATTCAAGCTACACAAGAGCAAGACAAATGAAGGAATATTCTGAAAGAGTCGTCCTAAATTGTGGCGATATTCTCTTCATACCAGAAGGATGGTACATCTTTTTTTTGTTTCTTAGGCTATATTGTTGTTGAGCCTTTTCTTTTTAAATTATTATATGGCTAATACTTCATTCTGGGTTATTAGCATCTCAGTTTCAGATACGCAGATTGGTGCTACAACCAAGGATTGAAAAACCGGAACCGGGGCAAATCCCGGCCACCGGGCGGTACCGGTAACCGGCCGGTTACCGCCCGGTTACCGGAAATCCCGGATTTAAACCGGATGAAATTTGGCAAATGAATTTTTTGTGTGGGGCGGGAGGAGACCGGTAACCGGCCGGTTACTGGAAAAACCGGTGAGAAAACCGGAAAAACCGGTGGAATGAAGAGGGGTTTGGCTAGATATTTGGATCCAATTTCTCAACCCAAAGAAGACCAATTAAAGTTGAACTATCATAGCAAACTTAGTATGGAAGTTGGAGCTCTACTTTTGTTGCCCTAAATTGAAAGTTATGGGTAGATATTTGGACTTCTAGATTGCTATACAATAATTCAGGAGGAACAATTCAAAATGGCTGATGCACACACTAAAGTAGCCACTATGAAGTGTCCACAGCCCCCTCAACTGCTATAGCGCACTACTTAGAACAAACAATGTTATCGATATTAAAACTATATAGGTAACTCTATATTTCTATTGCATGAAAACTTGGAATGTATGTGCTCTATCAAGGAGGATTATCTCATAATCTAGGCAACATTGGACCTGATCTAAGCTTACAGAATCCTTTCAAATGTTTTCTCTGCTCCAATTCCTTGTGTTGTTGCAAGTGTTGTACACATGAAAGGAGGAAGAGTTTGTTTGCTCACTCTGGAGCTAGTGTCCTTACATGTGCTTTTAGCCCTTTACAAGGATTGGCTGTCGTGCTATCAGTATTTGTATAATTCACACTTGAGTCAAATATCTTGGCTGCAGTGTTATCAAGGATACATCTAGCTCTAAGTCATTTCACATATCGCTTCACTGTATTACAAAAAATTCACAATATGACACCATCTGTGAAAAGGTTATTCCTTAAAGTAGTTCATCTCCCTAGTACGTAATCTTCATAACACATTTTCAGTTTTTTACCCAAATATCTTACATGTGAAGTAATGAAGATGTAACCATTAGAAATTTATATAAGCATCTCAAGTCATCGATTATGGAGATCTCTAATCAGTGGAGATCTCAAGGCATACAGGGCACATAAGTAAGCATCCAATGCAGACTACAGTGCATCTACAAATTCAAATTTTCGCATTTCATATTTTGGGCGGTTTTTTAAATCCCGGTTCCAGGCGGTACATCCGGTTACCAGCGGTTACCGGCCGGTAACCGGCGGTAAACCGATCCCTGGCTACAACAGATGGCAAGCTATCTCCAATCTGTGTCTCTAAGCTGAAATGTGTTAATTTTTCATAATACCCATCTGAACTCCTTGTCTCCATTAAATGTAGAAAGTGACGATTCGGTTTAGTACGCCTAATATATGTAACAGTTCATATTTTGGTAGCATAGCAAGCTTTGTTTCTTAAATTTTTATTCTGTTAACTGTTCTCCAATAAAACCAATAGTAGGAGTAGGACAATTAATACAGCTAACACTTTTGAGAGTTCATTTAACAGGTATCACCAAGTTGACAGTGATGATTTGACCATAGCAATTAACTTTTGGTGGAAGTCAAGAATAATGACTGAAATGTTAGAACATATGGACGCCTACTATCTACGCCGAATCCTGAGCAGGTATTTTATTATATTGTAGTTATATACATTTCCTTCAATATGTATTGCACTCCCCCAAATTGATTGTCTGTAGTGTAATTAAGTGTAAGAGTACGCTGTATTTCCTAGCCACCCTCAGATTGCCACTCCTAGTCTTTGGCAAGTAATCATCATACTGTGCATGTGTAATTGTGTATTAAATAGGTGGTAACATAGCAATACAAGCATATTGACATTACAGTTAATTTTTGGGTATGCATGGAGAGATGTTACCATTTCACAAGTCAATTTGTAGAGTAGGGTCATCTCTTTCAAAGCACTAAAGCAAATCACAGAAAATTATTAAAAAATGGGAAGTGTCCAAACCCATAAGATGAAGCATAATGGTGCTGTGATGAAGCAATAATGGTGCTGTTAACTAGAAATTCCTGTTCAGTGGTTACTCTCCCCTGTAAATAGGATGTAATTCCATATCATGAGGGGCAGGTATTGGATCTGACTTTACATTTGATGGATATTGATGAAACTGCTTGCTAACCAAATCTTTGGCGTATATGGGCACTACTCTATAAAAACAGCTATTATCACTTTACTCAGCACCAGTTCCCTGTTCTGTAGGTAGTACCATTTCATCAGAATATGCAGTTGTTTACTGAAGGACGTCTAGAATTGTTCTTTTTCTAATGTCAAGTTTCTATATTGAATGTTTATTTCTCAATACCTGTTTTTAACCAATATCTGACTGGTTTCCCCATTGTTTTGGCACTACCTCACTGGTTTCTACCTCTAAACATGATTTGTAGTGAAGATTGGTGGATAAGGAGATGGTATGCCCCATAACCCTCTTTTGTTTATTATGATAAAACAAGACTTTTGTTTCATCATTTGAAAAATCTACGAATATGCTATTGGCTTCTAGTAGTCACCTGGTCTATATCTACTTGCCTGCAGTACTAGATACATGCACTTAGCAATACCTTGTGTTGTGTCCTTGGTTCTTCATTCCTACTCTGTGGACTTTGGTAACTTGGTTCCTCTCCCATGAGACAGAACAAAATGGTGCAGAAGAGTTCTCATTTGAAAGGTAGCGCCAGTTTTCAGCCTATGGACGAAGCTTCGAGAGGTCAGTACTTTATGGCACTTGAGGCATCTTAAGCATTTCATGCTATTACTTATTTTAATTGAATTCAGGGATATAATGACTGCATAGATTTGTAGTGCTCTCCAAAGTTATATTGGCAGTTGGTGAATGTTATAGTGTTTTTCAAAGTTTGATGTCACACAGTCACAGTAACTTTTGGTTCCTATCATGTACGGATCTACCATTTGTTTCCATTTAGGAATAAAGCAATGGTTACCCCCTTCATATTGTTTTTATTATATTTATTTGGACTAAATCCCCTTATGATTCTCACACAAACAAGAACTTTTGTTAATCATTTAACAGGTTCCCAGCATTTCAATTTGCACAACCAGGTTAAAAATTCTGATTCATCTGACAAGAAAGATTCACCATTGCAAACTTTGGAACCCTCCACCTTCCAAGCGCTTTATGAACTCATCTCGTTAGTTCACGACGGTGTTAAAGTGGTTAACCAAAATGACATGACAGAACCCACATCTCAGGATACATCTTCCAACCGAAGCAATGAAAGAAATAAGATTGCTGCAGATGATTCATCTCTCTTGGAGAAAGATCCTGTTGCAAAAATCATTTTGCCAGTTGAACCACTTGAATTGCGGAGTATGCTACTAGCAATGGTGGTATGTATTATGTATTGAAAAATTAATTGGCTGATATCATAGCATTTCTCTTCTCTTTCCAAATCTAACCTCTTTGTACTTTATATACCTTGTCTGTCAAAAAAAAGAGCAAATAAGTTACTCTTGTTTCCTATGCTTTCCATATGAGTATATACATGTGCAAACCTTCATCAGTGTGCATGGAGAATCATACATACCACCATTATGGTTTATAATCTGTTCAGCATCTGGGCTATTCAACACTGAACCATATTTTTATTGTTGTTAAGCTGAGTACTCTTAAACATTTCCATGCTTTTCAGCATACTTTCCCAAGGACATTAGAAGCTTTAGTCCTCAACATACTTGGACCAATAGGAGCAGAGATACTGACTAGGAAGTTCGATGAGATGGATCAACACACCACAAAAGAAGAACAGTTAGTACCCTCTCCTGTCATTTTCTTAACGCAGACGATAGTGACCCTTTTAAACTGTTGAATGGCATGATACAGGAGTGAGTTCTACAAGATATTCTACAGTGTGTTTGATGACCATTATGCTGCAATGGATGCACTTCTCAATGGGAAGGAATTATTTTCCTTTCAGGTACTTCTTTTTATAAAACATTTCCATTTCATAAAATAGAACAGTGAAAAATCAGATATCCAATCTGTTAATAATGTACCAACTTATATCAAAATATCGTTACGCTTTCAACCTGTTGTGGAACTAAGCAAGCAACTAGCTTGCCTTAATGGTATCATGATGACTTGCTAACATAGAAATCTCCGTTAATGTTAGTGCTAAATTTGACGTAATGAATGCAAGCGTTTAGGAGTACCAACCTATCACGTTTACTAATGTTTTTTTTTCCCTGGTGCAGGTATTCCAGAATGTCCTAGACCAATATCTCAGAGTTCATGTTGACCAACCCAGCTAATGTACTAACTACTGCGGACCAATACATGGATCATGGAGCTGGTAGTCAGCCTCACTCCAGGAGTTGTCTTAGGAAAATTCGATCGTGTGGTTTGTTGGAGGAATTATCGATGAACGGGCGCGTTGTTGTTCAGAACTTATGATACTGAAAGGAATTTGAGGCTTTGCTCTCGGAACGGTTTTACTATTCTAAATTTCTAATGATTTAGATATCTGAGGAGCTACTTGCAATGAAAATTTTCTAGCTGTGCCAGTAGTCACCCATACCAATTTCTGGGAAAGTGTTCCGGAATCTGGCAAGAAAAAATGAAGCTAGTTGAGCCAATTCGTAATGTGCCACAGTTCCTTAATTCTAACCCACATACGCCCCCGTGCAACATATACCCTATGGAACCTACTCGGTTGTGGAGCCAGAAAAGATGGGCAAGGACAGAGAAAAAACCTATGGAAGGAGATGGTCAGAGCTAGGGCTCGAAAAATAGCTCGAGGCTTGCAAGTTGGTTCAGCTTAGGCTTATGAATTTTCAAGTCAAGTTGAGCCTCATTCGAAGCTCATAAAAAAAATCAAGCCGATCCCAAGCCACTAGTGAGTCGGCTCACGAGCCTAATTTGACTCGTGTGTGCAGTCTAGTCCACAGAGCCCAGCCCATGTAAGGGAGAGGAGCTAACAAGATTTAGCCTAGACCAACAATGCATGTGAGAATTGTCTAGCAAAAGAGACGAACGAGTTTGGAGGGAGACAAGTCCACGTGAGGGAGTGAGATCTCCCCCACCCACCAACTTCCTTCGTCTCGCTCACTGTCTCTGACCTAATTCACCATGGATCCCTTCTACGGAGGTCAGCGCCGCCCCTCCCCCCAGTTTCCCTGTGGTTCTCCGGTGTTTTTCAATACATTTTTTGGGCGTCCATAGCGATGCGCCGCTTCAATCTATTTAATTCGGCGTCTAATATGCGATTAAGGCGGTGCAGATTGGGTAATTGCATGCTCCATGGTGAGATTCATGGGTGCTTCTAGGTTGGGAGTTTAGGGGTTCGCATGCAATTGCGTAGCATTCATCTCTCCAATCCGAGATTTAGCCTTTTGGAGGAGGGTTTATGCACGTGATACATTTCTTAGCGATTTATACTGTTTTAATAATTGATTAGTGGTTCTTGCTGATGCGTGGTTCTACTAGTGGTGGTGGAGTCGAAGGCAACACACGGAGGAGGAGATGTTGTTGCCGCCGCTAGTGTCAGATTCGGTGCTGCATGCAGTAATAGCTATTCGCATTGCCTCCTTTCTCCTGCAAGGAGGTGCCAGCGACACGGTTTCCTGACTTTACATCGTTTTCCTACGATGTACATGTCCATGGCTGGTGCCCCCCATGGATTCGGCTCATGAGCTGATTCAAGCCCACTCAAGCTAAGTCAAGCTGAGCTTTTAGCTTGTTCGAGCCGGCTCGACTCATTTTTAGCCAAGCCAGAGCGTAAAAAGTGAGGATGCCAGCAACCTAGGGGGAGGCAAAGCACTTAGACGCGTGCATGCCTGGACGGTTTAGAGCACATGTCCACGCAAATGGAAGTCCCCGTATAATTTGGTAGTGGGTATTGTCTACAGGGGTATTTTTGATCAAGCAACCATATGTAAGGGCAACTTCCACGATTCTTCTATAGGAAAACCGAGTACCAGTACAGTGAGTAGAATTTTTTATGTAGCTGGTCTCATTGTGCCACCGAAATTTTAAATCTAGCCCTATACCCCCGCAATTGCAGATTTGGCCCCCTTCCCGACCACAGAGCACGGGATGCTGACATGCGCCACATTTCGTGCTATGCGAGCACATAATTTTGGGGCAATTGCAGGACCACGGCGCAGCATAGGTCTTCATGACCAGTCGCAGGAAGTGGCGGACCCGGCGTGGTCCCGTGTACCACGAACACGGAAGGCTTGTCCTGCGCGGCACAAGCGCGGAAGGCGTGTCCCGTGTGGCACAGGCGCGGAAGGGCGCTTTGGGCCTAGCGTTGGCGCATCCCACGCAACCTGGGCAAGGAAGGCACGTCGATTCATGGCCGCGGCACCACGCATCGGCTCTCGACTGCGCTGGACCCCCGGGCATCTCCAGGCATCGGCTCGCACATCCCGTGTGTTTGCTAGCCCCCCACGCTGTGCCCCTCGTCGCACACAATAAATAGGTTGGGTTGGTTTCATCGGGGATAGCCCCATTTCAACAGTTCTTCCACAGCAACACAGAGCCCAAGAGAGAGAGAAAAGGGAGGAAGGAAAGGTGTTCAAACACGAAATTTGTAGTCGTTTTGATTACGAATTTGAAGTGTTCGTAGTTGCAAAAGTTGTAGATCGGCTTGTGAGCTTCAAGAAAGGTAATTTTCATCCCTATGTGACTATAGTTTTAGTAATGTGATTAGCATGTAATTAGCTAAATAGTAACTTCTTAGTATAGAAAAATTGCAGTGTACTTAGCAAAGTGGTACCCTCTCTGTTCATCACTTAGAAGACTTAGTGCTGTTAGTGTGGTTAATTCTTAATTAGTCACAGCAATTACTATGACATTGCTTCTGTGTACGTACTTGAAAATATCAGTATGTAAGAATCTTGTATAGATGTCGCCAAGAACATAGAAGTGAGTGAAAAAGAGAACTAAGTTTGCATGGTGAATGAGAACACACAATATTTCAGTTGAACAAATGTAGTTGACGTTCCACTAACATAATATTAGTTGGCAACAAATGGCAGCTAGATGTTCGTTTTAGATGCAGTTGACATAGCAAAAACAGAAGATGGGCTTAAGAGCCTAGGATGGTCACGTACGAAACCTAACGTATAGCTAAATTAATTTGCATGCGAACAAAATTATTACAATTAGTGCGTTAGAAAAAATTATTACGCAATATGAAGGGTGTTAAAATTAATTTTAAAGTACGCAGACTATTTTGACATTATTAGTTAGAAGTACACAGACTTTTTGACGAAACATATTGAAAATAATTTTCGTATGTCATACTTTGAAGTGCATAATGTTTGAGTTTTTGGCTGTTTTCGAACCCATATTTGCAAGAATGGCGGTCGTTGCACGGAATTTGCAAAAATGGTGCATTCACCGCACGGCCACCGCATTACGAAATTTTATGCAGAGGCTCCTGACACAGTGTACTTGATTATGTATTATTTTCGTAGTTTTATCCATCTTGAATGTCACTCAAGAATCCATTTAAGTAGACTATTTGTAGGAACTTTTAATGTAGCAAATGAGCTCTAAAAATTACGAATTTTTTTAAGGATCCTTGCACAGTGGACTTAATTGTGTAATTTCTCCAAAAAATTATCTCAAAAATCAAGGGTTTAGGTGTCAAAAAATCGAATTTCAGGTTTTCGAAATTAGGGCTTCATGATTTCATATGACTTGGAATGTGAGAAGTTTAGTACTACATGACTACTCTATGTCGCCCTGTCACTTCGGGCTCCTCTTTGAGTTAGGGTTTCATGGTTAATTTTGTATTCGATTACACAAGGAATAGATAGCCCCAAGACTATTACCTTACGCGTTGCATAAATGTTACACAAATCTTTCAAGTTTTGTCAACTTCGCTACTACATCGGTATAGAGCAACATAAGCATCCGGACCATGTATGAATACAAGTCTTTAGGAGATACGAAAAATATGATAGGTAGAACCAGGGGCTACAATAGCCATTCTTGCAAATACGGGTCCGAAAACCACCAAAAGAGCATAAAACTATGATTTTCATCCACATGTGAGTACAGTTTTAGCAATGTGATTAGAATGTAATTAGCTAAATGACAGGCTGTTAGTACAGAATAGTAGTAGTTAGCCTTGTGTACTTCATCATGTGTTAACTGGATTTCGTAAGTGGATTCCGTACGCACCACTGTCAGGTACAAAATGTCAGACATTCAGGATTTGTTCCTATTCTATGGGGATGGTCTCGTGCGTGACGGACCATATAGGATGAACATATCAAATTGTGGCCGGACCGTGATCCAGGCACTGGGTCTGAAGGACATGACCTTGTCGAAGCTCAGGAGTTGTGTGCGTTTTGCGTTCGATCGACACACTACAAACAAGAAGCTACGCATCAATGCGTTGTATGCCTCAACAGTGAGTGGTGTAGGGGAAACCTTTTGGCAACTTCTGAATGTAACAAGTGACACATCATGGGCTAATTACACGGAGGTATGTGCAAATCGGCTACTGCGATATATGCGAAACTGCTGGTGTATGTTCAGTTTATGGAGAGGATAGAATCATTCGGCATGGGTAATTCCGATGGAACTGCTACTGATGGAGTGTCTAGTTGTTCTCTGATGGTGATGTAGATGTTGGTGTTGGCACAAGTGCAATGGAGGAAGTAGGCAAAGGAGACCTGAGGAGGCATGCCAAACAATGGCATGGATAGATGGTGGGTAGCCCGCAAGTACCTTGCCGACCAGGTGGGAGAGGTGGATGGTGAGGAGGAGGATGTACAACAGATAGTTCCGAAGACGAGGAAGGTAGGCAAGCTGCTATGGGCGGTGTACTTTGTGGAGTTGTGACCACCGACGTTGCTTATGTCTCCTCTAGATTGGATGACATCGCAGCGATATCTTTGGTTATGCCACAGCTAGAGGAAGCATAGTGGGGGAATAATAAAGACACTCTACTCTTACTGCGGTGCTTCCCTAATAAGAGTGTTGCCCAGCAAGCCATTATCAGATATGCCGTCAACATCAACCGAATGTATTGGGTGCGTAGGTCAAACCCTGACACCTATATCAAGAAGTGTGTGGATGATTCTTGCGCTGCCAAGGTCTATGTGCAACGGTTGAGGGGTGCGGGCACGGACTTTAGGATAACAGTGCTAAAGGATCACACATGCGAGTTTGTTGAGCCATGTCGTCATGTTGTCTAATTTTTGTAGTACGTTCGTATGCACTCTAGTTGTTTGTTCTCTTTTTGTATGTACTGGAATGTGCAGCTGTAAGTTCAAGCTCCATTAAGTTGATTTTGGTTATTAATGACAAATACAATTATGAGACTAACTTGTTTATTAACTATGATATTGCCTAGTCTGATTTGGATGTGATTAATGACAAATGCAATTATGAGACTAACTTGTTTATTGATTATGATATTGCTTAGTCTCATTTGGATAAAAAGGTAAAAAAATTATAGAGGTATGCATTCGACATCATATTGTTATATCTTATTGCATTCATCGGATCTAAAATATAGGTTAAACTCCATAAATAATCTAATTTGAATATGTGCATGTGTTTTTATTATACATTCTTGTATGCACATATTTAGGGGGAGTTCACTCTATATTTTGTGGTTTCATGAGATTGATCCATATTTACCTTTCAACACATATTAGGATCTGTATTTTAAAACGCATCCTTTGAGTATATAAACCTTGTGTGGTTCATATATACTTATAATTAATTTAAATTAAATCAATTGTAATCGGTTTATCATCAATCATTAAAGAAAAGGATTGAAGAATCTAGTTCCTACATCATATGTTAATGGTAGGATGATTAATAACAACCGGTTTAGTAAGCTTTGCTAGCAATTAATCTCAAAGAAAAACACTCATATTCAAATAAGTTAATTGCTTTAAAAGCTTATCCTAGAGTATACAACTGTTGTGTACATGTTGTATACTTGCAGATCAATCTTTATCTGATTATTTGTTGAGATTGCCATGAATTATCAAAAGGAAAAAGATTGTAGAATCTAATCTCTGCATTATGAGTTAATGGTGAAATTTTGGTAATTAATGGCAATTGGTTTGTTGCGTAACATTTTTTATGAGTTGGATGAATAGGTTAAGTTCCACAAATGAGGATGACTTGGGATAACTTCATGTGTTGAAGATCGTCAAGTCAATACACGGGATGAAAGATGGCTTCATAAGTTGAAGGCTATCAAGAGGAGGATGTATCATGTGTTGATGCACATTAAGATTCCCAAGAGAAGATAATCTTAAGTTGACCATCAAGTGAATAGAAAACCCATCATGTGTTTATGGAGTTTAAGTGAAGAATGCATCATAGGTTGATGCATACTAAGACAATGACCCGAACTTGAAGAGAAGATGTGCATCATCAATCTTCAAGAGGATGCTCAAGAAGATGTGTGTCATCAATCTTCAACACATTATCATCTCCTCTTGGACATGTATCAACTCATGATGCATCCACCACATGACTTGATAATCTTCAACACATGAACTCATCCCAAGTCATCCTCATCTATGAAACCTAACATACTCACCCAACTCATGGAAAAAGTTAGTCCACAAAACAATTGCCATCAATTACCAAACTTCACCTTTAACATATAATGGAGGGACTAGATTCTACAATCTTTCCTTTTTGGTAATTCATGACAATCTCAACAAATAATGAGATAAAGATTGTATTTACGAGTATACAACATATACACAACACTTTGACATAAAGATTGTATTTTATAAACTAACATTCTTAGCAAACACATTGACATTTCTATCATTTCTAAGTAAATAATGTTCATTATAAAGAGAGAGCTTAAGAGTGATACCTTTGGGACAATCCTTACTTACATGCCCCTTTTCCCGGCAATTATAGCAAGTTTGGCAATTGCTACCTCTTCTTATCTTTTTTACTTGCTCATTGCCGGTTTGCCTCTTTACTGATGACTTTGTCTTATGATCTTATCATCAACTTTGTTGGGGCACTTAGAAGCGAAGTGTTCCTTCTTATTGCATCCAAAGCATTTGATATTATTGAATTATTTTTCATACTGCTTTGGGATACTGTTCACCTTTTTCTTGTAGATAAAACCGATATCTCTCTTTTTATTTGACTTTCTTTGGTTTTCCAATATTTTGTCAAGAGAGGCCTTCCCTTTTGTAGCTTTTCTCCAAGTTATTTCTCAATATTGTGACTTGTGCCTTGAGCTCATTATTTTTCTCTACAATGTTAGTATTGCAATGCATAGAGAAAGTAGGAGCATCTATTTTTGAGCAATAAGATATATCAATCAAATCATCACAATAGGTGGATTTGCTAACCTTAGATAAAATGCAAGAATTAGGAGCTACACATGGCATATCATCTAATAAATTGCAAGTGATTCCTATATCCACCTTAGGACTAGAATATTCCTTAAGAAGGAGAATTTCGTGTTATCCTTTTAAATTATTATAATCATTTTGAAGAGAGATATGCTCATTCTTCAAAATCTTATATTTAGCTTTCTCTTTTCCAAGAAATTCGTTAAGCTCTTCTAGTATATCCATCAACTCATTATAAGAAGGTTCATCATCATTATCAATTACCTTCTTTTTACCTTTAGCCATAAAGTATCGAGTTAATATGGAGAGAATGGTGGATTCTTCATTGTCAAAGCTAGAGGTTGAACATTCTTATCCCGACATCCACTCTTCTTTGCAATCGTCATCGTTTGATGTGGACATTTCATATTTGTCTTGAATTTTCGTCCACATATCATGAGCACTCTCAAGATTGCATATTGTATTGAACACATTTACACTCAAAGCACTAAATAAAATGTTACATGCTTGAGCGTCGAGATGTGAGCATTTCGCATCCTCAATTGTTGGAGCAAGAGGATCCTTAGGAGAAAAACCCACATCTATAATCCGCCATATTTTTGGGCTCATGGCTTTAAAATAGCATATCATGCGGATTGTCCAATTTGCACAATTTGTGCCATCAAATTAAGGTGTATCATCTAGGTGCACTATTTCACTAGTTGCCATCCTTCTCTCTAGACGATTAAGTCTAAAACAATGAGAGACCAAGCTCTGATACCACTTATAAGATCAAAGAGGTTGACTAGAGGTGTGAATAGTCGTTTCTAAATATTTCAATTAAATTCAACTTAAGCTATTTGGCTAAAACCAAGAATATAATGTGGAAGTTTAAATCAAATTGGTTTTAGCATAAACAAAGTCTAAATCAACTAGGTTCACCTAAATGCACTAACAACCTAAGTCTATGTCAAAGATTTGCAATCTTGGGATGACAAGCAAGCAATTTAATTCTATAAATATAAATTGCTTGAAAGTAAATTGAGTATAAGAAAACAAAACACAAAGACACGGTATCTTTTTACCGTGATATTCGGAAACTTACCGGTCTCCCCTAGTCTACGTTGAGACTAGCCCAAATGAATTGGACCAGCTCTACGAATTAAGCCAAAACACCTCAATCCACTAGTGGTAACTCTTTTTCGCTCCGGGTAGGTGAGCTCCAACCTTGACAACTTCGTCAGGTCTTCTCACAACCTTTTTGAGAAGATCAACGCGCACGACACCTCCAACATCGTCTAGGAGTCGGCAAACTCCAAGCGTAATAAGTCAAGTCCATCGCTTGACTCTCACCACGTGCACGAATGCACAAGCTCAAATGGACACTAAGTCCAACTCTAAATGCAACACATGCACTCTAGATCACTCTCCTTGCTCACAAAGTGTAACACATGCACAGTTGAGAGAAGAGACTCACACTAGCTCAAAGGAATAGAAATGGGTCAAGCAACCTCATCCCTAACCGGCCACAAGAGGATATTTATACCCCACACAAGAAAACTAGCCGTTGGAGCCAAATCTCTCAAAAATCAGGGAAACATCGCCGTTACAAGGCCGGTACTTTCGCTTTCCTCATAACGGTCAGAAAAACTAGATGTTACAGTTAAAATCAAAAGTTCCGCTGTTACTTCCGATCATCGGAAGTACTGTTCCACACAAGCGGAACTACCGCTCTCGCAGGGAGGAGAAGTCCACCACACAAGTGTCTCTCTAGAAAAAATGTATCGCCGAAAAATCTATAACTTCTAGGGTACGGTAGTACCACGCAACACATGTCGGTACTTCCGCCTTCCGATAATACCGCTCACACAGAGCCGGTACTTCCGCCGACCGATCGGACCACTCACATAGAACTGTTCGAACTGCTCATTCGGTAGTACCGCGCAACACATGTCGGTACTTCCAATGTCCGGTAGTACCACTTATATAGAGCCGGTACTTCTGACCTCCGGTAGTATCGTTACATACACAGCGTAGTATCGATTTTCCTAACAAGTGCCGAACACATTGCAAATATAAGCCATATACCACAAGGAGTAGGAAACATGGACTTCAAACACTTGCAAAACACATTCGCAATGTATAGTCCTATATTACAAGAATTTCACACTCGAGCATACTATTTGTAAAACGCATTCGTAAATATAAGCATCATGCTAAAGGGAGTTAGAGCAAGTGAGATTGAGCTTATCAATACGTGATGAGACTCAAGCTACTAGACATAATCCCTCTTAATAGTACAGCAACCTATACTAGCAATCTGGTCTTCCAACCAAATACCAAGATCGGTAAAAGACTATGAACACATTTTTAGCCTTAGCTAGTTATACCTTTTCCTTGAGCATCCTTTTCAAGTTCGATGACGCACATCGTCACTTCAAATCTAGGTCATCATCTTGACATGTATCAACCCATGATGCATCCTTCTCTTGAGCTCCATCAACACATGATGGGTCTTCACTTGACTTGATGATCAATACATGATTATCTCCTCTTGGACATGCATCAACTCCTGATGCATCCACCACTTGACTTGATGATTTTCAAGACATGAAGTCATCCTCATCTGTGAAACCTAGCCTATTCATCCAACTCATGGAAAAAGTTAGTCCACAAAACAATTGCTATCAATTACTAAACTTCACCATTAACACATAATGGAGCGACTAGATTCTAAAATCTTCCTTTTTGGTAATTCATGACAATCTCAATAAATAATGAGATAAATATTGTATTTATGAGTATACAACACGTACACAACACTTATAAACTCGAAGCCAGTGGCGGACTCAGGATTTTTAGGATGGGTGTTCGGATTTCGGAGCTAAGTTGTTCGAATACGTCGATACTGCAGCGCATCGTCTCCACCCCCAAAAAAACACAGATACAACGATACGTGTATGTGGATATAATAAAAATATGTAAATTACTGAAATTAATGATTTCTTATGAGGAAATGGGCGACATAAGGCGAGCATAATTATATGAATTAAACAATAAATTATAGAAATAAATGAGAGTTGTATATCTTGTTGATATTGCCTTTTTTGCTATTTCCCCATTAGCAAGAATTGTCCATCTAAGAGGAAATTGTATGTTCCTTCCATGGAGCAAAATAGACCAAAAAAGAAAAATAAGTGGAGTGGGGTGGAACATACCTAGATCTGAAGAGAGAACGATGACAATAAGTTGAAGGTGCTACTCACTTCCCAATGCCACTCTCCCTCCCGGCTACCACACTGCTCCCTTCCTGTCGCCCGCTCCCTACCTCCATATTCGTTGTGCCACTGCCCGCTTGCCCGCGACACCTCTCTGCTCGCCCGCACTGCCACACGCTCACCTTGCACCACGCGCCGCTTCACACATGATTGTCATCACATCATGGCACCACATCCGCGTCCGCCGGTCGTCACTCGCCTCTATCCTACACCTCTGCCCGCTCGCCACTCGAAGGCCGAAGCCGCCTCCCACACAGACAACCACAAGATGAGAAATGGAACAAATGTTAGGATTTTGTTTATATCTTTACCTCTTGGGCGTGAGGAGGGCTAAGGCAGAAAGAAAAATGGGGTCTAATGTATTACATGGGTTGCGCGTGATATACGAGGAATGCGGGCTAAATTTATTTGCAGGCATAAAAATATAGTTTTAACACAACTAATAGTATATACAACTAATATACCTAATATACACCTTGTATTATATAAAAAAATTTAGGTGTTCAGCTGAACACCCTTGACATATTGCAGATCCGTCCATGCTTGAAGCTAAGCTTTAAGCAAAGCTTACTTATCCGATTGTCGTTAATCATCCTACCATTAACACATAATGGATAAGTTAGATGATAACCCGATTGTAAACGGGTATATATAAACTACACAAGTTATATATACTCAAAGGATGTGTTTCAAAGTAAAAATCCTAAATATGTGTATTAAAGAACATATAGATCAATACTTATAAAACCTCAAAACATAGAGTAAACTCTCCCTAAATATGTGCATACAAGTATGTGTAATGAAGACATTGCACATATTCATTTTGGACTACTTGTGGAGTTCAACCTATATTTTGGATTAAAGAAATGCATTAATATATAAGAATATGATTTCGAATACATATCTCTTTGATTCCACCTTTTCATTCAAATAAGACTAAGCAAGAATATACTTAAATAAACATATTAGTCTCACATATAGATTTATCATTTAATCATATATTTAGATATGAGGAATGCAACAAGATTATAAAAAAGATATCAAGTGCATACCTCAATGATTTCACCTTTTTCATCCATATGAGACTAAGTAATATCATAATCAATAAACAAGATCAGTCACAAAAATGCATATGTCGTTGTGTACTGTAGTAGTAGCGAGGTTGACAAAAGTAATGAGCCGAACCACCATGCCATGTAACCATGTGTAATATACATCTGTTCTGGGAATCTAATATATTTATAGTTGCGTGCCAACTATTGGTTGATGTTGGTGTAAGAAGCGCATGAAACCATGGGCGAATTGCAGGAAATACAAATTTGTGAGCGGCTTGAGTAGCGCTAACAGCAGATCGACCGTACGAAAATAAAAGCCAAGATAATACGAAATTAATCTAAGGTGTTAGAAATAATTTACTGGCCATAAAAAGATCACTAAATTACATAAAATTTGAAAAAGACCATTCGCCCAAATAGTGATTAAGGAGAGAGATTAAGCACACAAAATTATATCAGTGTACTGAAGTCTAGATCGCATCGGTGTGTGTTTAAATACCCGCATAATTTCGTTAATCCCATGTAGAAAATCATTAATAATTATTCATGATGATTACAATAGATTAAGTGACTACAGTGTATTAAAATGTTGTGTGTATCGATTTAATTGTTGTGTTGCATTTAAATATTCAGTTAATTTTGTTAGACACATAAAAATTGTAGAAACCCACTCATAATTAGTCAGGATTATTGGAATAAATTAATTATCGTATGTGGATTTAAAACAAAACGCGATGATTTAGAATAGTATGCGATGATTTAAAATTATGCGTGAACAATTAAATAGCAATTAAGTTATACTAATCCAAAATTAACTAAGTCAATCTAAGAGATAACAGGGGAACGCGCGGAAGAGAGAGAAGCCGGGAAGAATGCGAAAATAATCTAAGGCATTATAAATAAATTAATCACTAGTAAAATCACTAAATTAGACAAATAATCGAATGCGTTCAAAATAATTTAATCACAGTAAGATAACTAAATTCTTACACCAAATTACACAATTATTAAAAATAATATAATTATTTTTTATTTATTTACGCTCTAACCATACCCATGAATTTTATTTTTACACTAATTAATTACACAATTTTCTTACACTAATTCAGCTACCTTAATTAATTATACTAATTAATTATAGCTGTTAATTACCTACCGAATCGCTTTCACAGGCGGGGCCCACGCTTACCTTCCGTGAACAGGGGCGGGCGCGGGAAGAGTTTGGCTGCCACGCCTAGGTGGCGCACGAGGTCCCCTTTGCATCCCACGGCCCGGTGGCGAGGGAGGAGGGTGGGCGTGGGCCCCACCACCCGCTGCGCCCCGACTCCTCCTGCCGTGCTCGTCGCCAGTCTTGCGCCAGAGCCGCCGTGCCGCGCTCTGAGACCGCGGGACGTTCCATGCGTCGAGAGCCGGGTCTCCTCGGTGGGCTAAGGCCCCTTTTGGCAGAGCTCTAGTAGAGCTGGTCATCTGTAGCTCTAGGAAATCTTGGATCTAGAGTTGCAGGCATGTTAAATGCATTTACATGACTCATTTCATTATATTATATATTAAATAAAAATATTTAAATCACTTTAATTTAGTCAACAAACTACAGATCCAGCATATATCTTGGAGCTAGAGCTGTGCCAAACGAGGCCTAAATTTGAAAAAAAAAATGCCAGGGCCGCAACTGCCAAAAAGTAGCCGTAGGGGACCAGATACAAAAAAAAATTCCAGCGAATATGGGGGGTTACACGTGAGACCTTCCAGCTTGAAAGGTAAAATACAACAATAACTTATGAAAGAATTGTCTATGGTACCCTACATAAGTCCACTACTCACTTTCAACCAAATCCAATCCCTTGCAAGTTGCAATTCCTCCCAACCCTCCCTCTGGTATTACATTATGGGACAATGGAAATATTAACACAAAAGAATGAGTACACTTAGATTATCTGGTATATGCCGCCTATATACAATGAGCTCTTGGCCGCAATGGATGAAACAGGGCAAACATGTCTTTGTGTTGTCAGAACTCCAGACCATCCCTAGACGTTTTGTTTGCGGGATGGTGCATCCTGGGAGTGATTCATTTTGGCAGAACAAAACATTGTTATTACAAAAACTTCAAATAAAATGAAATTAAAGTGGTAGTTGCACTGGGCGTTCCTAAGGAGAAATTGTTCTTAAAAACACCAAAAAGGATGCTCAACATCATATTGGCTATATGTAATGTCTAATATTTACTCATTTGATGATCCGGTTACCATGTTGAAATTGAGACCTAAGCATATACCTGATTTATTTTCAAGCAAAAAGAGAACTTACATCAACATGAATCTCCACGGGGAACAAATTTATGGCACCAGGATTGAAAGAGAATCTGGTAAATGCAGAAGACAGTTAGGACAAAACTCGCAGTGAAATATAGAGCCTTTCTGGAAATGAGAAAAAATAGCAAGTGATAAAAAAATAGTTGGCATCAAAAACTGAAAATTTCTAAAATCCTTTCTGATTGATATGGGCCAATTTCATTTCAGAACCCCGACAAAACCCACATTTAAATGGGTCTGAACTAGGAAACGCATGGAAATTGTGATAGCTTATGACAAGCCAATATGTCATGAATCAAAATCAATATTTTTTTGAAGGTCAAGAACAATCCTAAAGCATTAAGATATCGCTATTAATATTACTTGCATATTGATAACAATTGCATCTTATATGTGCGAATCGGCATACAGAGAAGAGGAAATAATTACCCTCGTGATAGGACAAGCCGCCATGCATATGGAATAAAGAATTCCTCAGGGTGACTTTCTTGCTCATATGTAAATCGTAACTGGGTAAACATCTGAAAAATATGTCATTGTAAATTGTCATGCCACTCTGAATACCAGAAGAATTTTAGGTCCAAAGGATGCAAATTTAGACCAAACAATAAGAATTATACAATGATTAATGTACATATCAGTTAAACAGCAATGTCGCAATATAAGTCTCACCTGCATTCCTTCTCCATGCCATGAACGGCAATTTTTGTTAATGACCTGAAGAACCTTGTCCACAGACCATTCCCCATCTAACTGTTGCATGTCCATTCGACTATTGAAGAAGTCCAATACCTGTCAGACATTCATAACATGGAGTATGATGAAAATCTGGAAAGGACAAACAATTATTACGTGTTGTACTTTGACGAGTTCATGAAAGACAAACAATAACCCATACTGTGTATACATTCTCAAGCAATTCATTGAAACGAGGATGGTTCTTAAAGGGCTGAAAAACCTCTTGCCGATGCAATATAGCATATACAACCTGTTGACAAACATGTTAGAAGCAGTACTAACCTGTCTATCATGTAAACTGAATTGCTGACCAGAGCATACCTCAGGATTTCTGGACAATGCATATGTAAGGATTGCATTGATGATTTCCAGGACAATTCTTAAGAAGTCAGTGTATATGTGAAGCTCTGTCGACTGCAAAAGTAATCCACTGTTTAGAAATAAAAAGGGGAAACGTAAACAAGGATACTATTATGAAACATAAAAAAGGATGCTATTATGAAACAAATAGCTGTAGAGAATACCGTATCATCTGAGATGTTGTCTGCTTCAATTTGATCAGATATAACTTTGAGAGCCTTGTCATTTTTTAACTCAGCTAATTTGGCATACCTGGAGCATGGTGTACATAAAAGCAAAAAATAAGGTAACTTTAGGAGTTTAGGTGTAATTTCAAGTGACAATCAAGCAAAGAAAAAATGGGGGAAAAAAGAGAACGAGCTAGCATACTTGCGAGAAAGCATGTCGAAGAGGCTAACCAGCCTTTGAGATGCATATGCACTCAGCCTATGCACATGAGGAGCCATGTTTGCTAGAATTGCGAGACAGTTTGTATGAAGGTAGACATCCTGCAAGTATAGATAAGCTTGTCATTAAACAGTTACGAACCAAAAGTAGGCCAGCGCATGGTACTGTAGCATTGGACAGCAGGAAGATGCAAAAGAAAACTTCAAATAGGGTATGACCAATAGCAGTGTGACATTCGTCAACTTTCCTGTAGGAAACAACAAAGATTCTGATACCTACTCGCAGCTTTGAGAGGTTGTATTTGATGGTCCGAATTAGTATTACGACAATCAAAGATCCCAAAGATGTTTGATGCATGAGGCGCTCATGGTACCAAGGAACGCTTGGAAGCACCTAAAAGTGTAAATTAAATCATTAATAAATTTCAAATAAATAAACTAAAAGTTAGTTAATTTCTTACCAATTTATGCACACTAGCATTGAAGGTTGAATCTTGACTGAGTATCAGGAGAACTATCAAAAGCATGTAGATCTGATTCGAAGTCTTCCTTGATGCATTGTAGAGCATTTCCAAGATAGGCATCAGCTGCCGACAAAATTGACAGATTATCTTAACGCAAAATATTCCGATATTTGGAAGACAACAACTCAGCCAGTCGACAAAATTATGTTTTCTAATAAATGTAAGCCATTGTAAGTTCGAAGGCTTACCTTACACCTGAAGTGTCTGTTGGGTTATTATTTCAGCCATTACTTCTCGGTCTATTATGCATTTACTATTTGAATATGGAATTTAGTTTCCAATGTTTTATGCTGATTGACATGGGAGTCACAGATTTACATATCTGATTTACCAACAAATAGAATAAGCCAATTCATGAAGGCATAGGGATGAAACTGAAAACAAGGTCAAGGTGCACATGCTACCAATCAAAACCATATTAAATGCTAATATGATGTCTCATTAAAAAGGAAAAGATATTAAAACTGAAGCTGTTTTGTTAACCTAAAGCATATTATGTCCAAATATGCTTTAAATGCTCACATGATTCAATAAGAAGGGTTTACAAATATAGTTACAAAAAACATACCAACGTATCCAAGTCTGTTCGAACTAGAACATACTCCTGAAAGTTGCAGTTCCCATGGACCAAAGAATAGAGCAACAGTACTGAGCTTTCATCTTTTAAGCATCTGTTTGGATAGCCGAATCAAATGAAATACACTACCAAGAAGCTCTTTTTGTGCATAATAATTTAAATTTGCATCCTGGGACAGTCTAAACATACATGATGTTTGATCTTGAATAAATAATGATAGGCCCTACATAATGAGTCCAAAGAAAATGCGAAAATATAATCACAAAATGTTTCCAACTATTGTGTAGTGCAGTCTCATTTTAACCATCCAACCCTGATACATGAGTCCATCTGAAGAGCAGAGTTCAACTTTTTTTCATAATCCACAAATGACCAAAATTATCGCTAAGTATGGTTAACCATCAAACCCTGATACATAATTCCATCTGGAGAGCACTGTTCAATTTTATTCATAGTCCACAAACGACCAAAATCATCGCTATGCTTATATTTGCGAGGAAAAAGGAAACAACTTATTGCCATATGAGAATGGCCCTACAAATATTTGGTAAATTTGCATGCATCTAATGAATAACAATACGAGCATATCCAGGGATAGAAATCTCGGTACCAAAGAAGTTCCCACCCGACGGCCGGTAACGGTTACCGGAAAAACCGGAAAAAAAACCCGATTGAAATTTGAATATCAAATTTTTGAATTCAGGCTATTTTAAAACCGGTAACTGTTCCGCCATTCCGGTTACCGTAAAAAAGGGAAAAACTACTAAAAAGGGGGAAAAAAACTTGGGAGTACAATAATTGATGCATATTTAGTTCATACAATAGGTAATTTAGCACAAAAAAGTCTAAACCAACCTATGAAGTGCATTATGTAGTAATAAATGTAAATTTACACTTGAAATTTTTTGGCTGGTTTTTTTGCTACCGGTCCCACCATTTTTTCCGGTTACTGGCCGGTAACCGCCAGTTTTTCTATCCCTGAGCATATCCGTCAACATTAGCATGATGAGGTGTTACTTACGTGCCAAGAGCATCAAACAGTGATGCAAAAGATAACCTAACAACAGGTCCATTTTGAGCATTTCCTTCAACGTCAGCACGATCAACTGCAGCATAATTCATTTCTGTAACTGTTAGTGATCTACACAAGTGCCACAGTTTCTATGTAGTACAGGTGCATCTTACATTGAATGTCCTTAGCATTGTTTAGTGCCTTGCAGTACGGGTTCTCATGAAAAGCTGGTGTGTCCTTGACGATGGGATTTGAGTCACTCATGTAGATATTGTTGTTTGGAATGGGCTCATTCATTGAAATGCATTTCCAGTAGTGGATCAGAATAAGCAGAACAAGTAAACTGTTATCTGCCAATTGACTTGTTGCACCTTCAGCACTAGCACTTACAAGGTAATTGAAAGTATAATATGGCAGTAGTACAAAATTTGCTGCAGAATCAGACAAGTAGAGTTAAAGATTTTCCATAATTCAAACATTTGCTTAGTAGGGAATATAAGGATGGTTGAAATGTATATGACAACTTCCTGTTCTAGCATCATTTAATATAAAATTAGACCTCGGATTTTTAACCAGCATATTGTTGCAACTTAAAAACAAAGGATGTGCAAGAAGATTCTTGTAGACCACAGGAGGAATATCAATTAAAATAATCATCAGAAGTAAACAAAAACCGATTAATACATTCTAAACAAAAGCTGAACCTAGAAGATGACAAAGTTGCTCAGGGCATAGTCATGATGTAAATTGGGAAGATAATGTAGTAAATTAGAAGTGGTGTGATGCTTTAGGAAAGAACCCAAACTACCAGCTGCTGAGCCAACTCGTTGCAGAACACCAGGTCCACCATCATCAGAGAAAACAGGGTGTGAACTATTTAAAGGAATCTGTGGTCGTGTTACAAAATTTAGCAGCAACTTTTGAACTACAGAGGCCACTATGGAACTGTCCTGCAGAATAAATATGTGGCATGGAAACACATTCCAAATTTAGCTCAATAATGTCTGTAAATAAACCAGCATACATAATGCATCAACATATTTCACTTTTACCTGAAGCATGGCTGCATCAATGAAAGGTTGCACATCTTTTGGTTCTGGAGATGGTCCAGAACATAACTGAGTCGACATAAGAACTAGCATCAAGTTTAGAAGCTCATGATGTAGGTAGCATGACTCCGGACTTCATATAGAGCATAATAAAACAATGAGATGCAAATGAGAAAACAACATTTTAAAAAGGAAGACCTAAATAGACAAAAGCCATCAATAGAGATACCTTACATCTACACTACCAATGTAGTTCAGCACCCCTCTCATCAGAAAATACTCCACACTTTGGTCTATAAGGAGTAGAGAAACAACGAAGACCATTAGCATTACATCCACAATGACTTACATAATAACACTTTTTTGGTGGGGTGGGGGTCTCTACTCAATACAAGATTTTCTTTTGATGAAAAGTACAACTGTTAATGGTTTATGGAATTATCATGTTTTGCAACATATCAAGACATACAAAAACTAGTGCATTTGGATAATCGGTTACCAGAAGGAAAATCCTCCAGTCCCTTCTCATCCTTGTCAGTGTCAAGGCATAGCTCTTGCCAATTATCTGCCTTCGCATTTTCAATAATGAACTTGAGAAATATGGATGATATATAGGCAGCATTGATAGCCTTACTATAGACAGCATAATATACAGGAGCTGCTGATGTGCACTCTTGCAAGCACCAAACCAAATGGATCAAAATCTTTGCAAGATGCTTCGTATGGGAGTTGTTCTGGGCTGCAAATGCACATACTCAGACCCATTAGCACAAGACGATTATAAATCAATTATAATTCAAAGAACTAATCATAAAAAATTTCAGCCAAAACATTGGGAATATCAAGTTTACCACTGATATAATCTAGTCCAATATGTTCACAAAAAGCATTATTTGCTGGAATGTAATGGCATCACGGTAAGCTGAACTAAAAGGAACTTTTGTCATGAATGTATATTATATTCTTAATTATTTATTCATCGCCACAACCATACCAGAGTCCTTTCCATGTAAATTCACATATCACAGTTTAGTTACAACTTGAAATGTAAATATGTAATTAGTGAACTTAAGAGATAACATTGCAGTTCTCTCTATCAAAGAGCTCCCATAGGATTTGTGTCCCGTGAAAAAAAAAACCCAAGAGGCACTATAGCCTCTTTTTATTGCAGCATAGAAGTCAATGTTGCCAAAGAGCATGATTTTTTATTGTTAAATTGATATTCATGCAAATCAGGTCTTTTTGTTATTCATGCAAAGCAAGTCATATGTAAATCCAGAAAAAAAAACTGTCGCTCAGCATTCCTAGATGATTTGCACAAGAAAATTTAATATTCAAGTGAAAGAATACATATAACCCAGAAACACATGTATAACCAAATCATTGATTGATGTTAATTAATTCCTCATAGCTATTATTTTATTTTATGTTTGTTTTGTTTATATAATCACACTTCTGTTTGATATCTCATCTTTTAATCCTTTGCATGCTGTATGCCTACCTTTCCATTTTAACACTCCTGACCACAACAAAACAGTACTAATGTAAACCAAAAAAAACAAAAGAAGTCCTAGTCGAATCATCTAAACACCAACCTAAATTCAGGTATTTCATCATTCCCCACCATCCACAGATCATAATCACTAAAGAAAAAGGTAAGCTTAACCATACTCCCACTTTATCACCAACCAGGTTTCACAATCCATAGCCCAAAATCCTCTAAACCTCACCAAATAAGTGGGGCAAGAATGTAGACTATAATCAGCTCTCTAACTACCTACCAGTATTCTATCTTATTTTCATTACAAACCAGAAAGAGTTCCAAAATTTTCACTAATTGCACCATGCAGAGACCAATCCACTGGAGCATCAACTAGGTCCGTAGCTAGTGGCGACACAAAGCACAAATGCAGGCCCCAAGCCCCTGATCCTCGCACATTTGATGCTGCACCCCATAGTTGAGCTCCAAACCAATTAGTCACACGGTAAATTCACAATCACAACATTTCCATCAAATTAGCCTTCACTCGGATCAGTCATATCATCACTTCCATCCATTTGCAAGTTCACCTCACCAAAAAAGAATCAGGATTTTTTTCCTTCGCCAAAGTAGTCCAGTAATACAAACCAGGCGCACTGGTACTCATAAATTACCAACATGATCACCAACATCGCGTATTTTGCACCAAAGTAGGCTCAGTCAACCTTAACTGGGAGTCCATACAAATATATGCCTCGTCGATTGCACCATGCACCCATCAAATTCGCAAGAATGGCAACTAAACCCCGCAAAATCCCCATCGTAAGCACCAATGCAGTTCGCAATCGACAGAAATCAACACCCGAAACATCCCACCCGAAACCACGTCAATCTAGCCCTCACACCTCAAAGCACCACCTAATGACCTAAACCCACCCACCGCGGTGCAACCCACAACCGCGCACGCAGAAATCACATGGTTTGCATTGCCCCCCCAGGTCAAAACCCGCAAAACGGAAGGAAAAAAATCATCCGAGGCAACAGCAAAAGGGGAAAAAACGGAAGCGATCAGAGCAACCGCAGGAGCGCGTGGATCTCGAGTGGTCCTCACCGAACGCGCGGCAGGCCTGCAGGACACGCTCGCGCGGCCACTGCAGGGTGAGGGGCAGCTCGAGCAGCTGCCTCCAGAACTCGGAGGAGATCGGGTAGGCCTTCTCGCCGACCAGCGCCGCGAACATCTGCTCCGCAGCCCCCGGCGACGCCGCGCCCTCCGCGCCCAGCCTCGGCGTCGACGGCGCCGCGCCCATTGGATCTGAGGACCCGGAGTCAGTGCCCTAGGGTTTGACGCGGGCGCGGATTGGGCAGGAGAAATGGCCACGTCGAGTCGAGACGAAGCGAAGGTTTTAAATGGACGGGAGCGTGCGTGGGACTTCGGGCGGCAGGGAAGGGACGGAGTTGGCGTTGGGTTTGGGGGTTTTGATGGGATCGCGGAATGACTATGTGTTTGGTTCGTGGATGGAGGTTGTATCGTATATCCTGATTGAGTGAATGCAGACTGAGTGGAATCGTATTTCAGAAAAAGAAGATGTTTGGTGAGGTTGCATGAGCGGATGCAAAAAAACTGAGATGCTGTTTGGTTGCCTGTATGAGCGGGTGCAGTCTACCAAACCTGAGAGGCTGACACGTAGGACCGCATAAGATACACTGCATCAACCCATCCAGGATGGCCAGTGAAGCTCATTTTGAGCGTATCCACCCATCTAGGATGAGGGCGTATTTTTGCATCCGCTCATGCAGGCTGCATCCACTCATACAGGCAACCAAACAGCCTCTTTCTCAGATTATACGGATCTACCCAGTCAGGACGAAGGAGATTCAGGTAACCAAACACACCCTAAATTTCCCTGAGCCCAGGTCCAGAGGCGCGTAGGGGGAGAAGGAGCGGGATGGGCGAGACGGTCTTTTCCACGGGGCTTGTGGTGTTGTCGTTATTCGGCCAGTTCTTTTCCTCCGAAGCTAGCGATTTTACATATATATCAACAAAAATCGCAAGCGAGTATCTCCCTCTTCGTAATATCTATCGCAAACAGCTAAAATTCAAAAATTTCAGCGAAAAGCCATAAGCCACAGCCGAAAAGAACAGACCTATTGTAGGGTTGCCTTGCCGGCCATCGGTGGATATGATGGTTTGGTGGTGGAGCATTCGGGAGAATTTTTATGAATTATTTATTTTTTGTTTAAAATAATAGAAATATATTTGTGCTAATATTTTTATAAAAATAAGCTCTAGTCACCTAATTGTTAGGTGACTTGAGCCTATCGCCCAACAGACAAGCGACAACAAAGGTGTCCGTAAGCCATTAGGCGACAGGTTACATTCGCCTAACAGTTGGGCTACTAGAACCTGTCGCCCTGTAGCGGGGCGACAGCAACTACAGTCGCCCAGCCACAAGGCAACTGCAAATGAGATGCTGCTACTGGAAGATAATCTATTGAATTCGTAATAAAAGTTTATGATCGTTGTATAATCTATTGAATTCGTAATAAAAGTTTATGATCGTTGTATGTTGTAGCGTAAAAAATTTGTGAATTTTTTTTAAGAATGATTAAACTTAGAACGATCGGTAAGTACGATGGTAAGTGATATTATGATATCGCCAGGAATTCATACACGGAGGAAAGCTGGTTCGTTAATATTGTTGGATGACTTGCTATGAGAATAATTGAATGCAAAAAGACGAGAAAATAAGCTTGTATAAATTAAAATAGACTTCGTAATACAGTTGGGAGTAACATGCCGCGTAGGGCTTGATTGCATGCATAACATAGAGCATCATGTCCAACTAACAACCCAATTGCTCGTACGACCTACTACATGGACTAAAGTCATTTTTCCTTCCTTGTGAGTTCAGGGTTGAACTCCTCGGCGGCCCTTTTGACTTGGTTGTCATTTTTCCTCTTTTTCTCGCGCTCTCTCGCGAGCCTCGTGTTACCTACGCATGCAAGCCTCGAGATAAACTTTCATCTCCCGTTGTATACGTTCGGTTTGCTCGTCCTTAAATCGCTCCTCCTCCTAGATCTTGGAGAACCTTGTGAGGTTCCACTCCTCGAAATCGAAGGCCCACTGATCCGCTGGGTGGATCTCAAGATCAATTCATTTGCGATAATCACATAGGGGTTCCGGGAACTATGGATACACAGGAGAGGTTGTTTGTCCGTACTTTGAAGAAGAAAAAGTAAGGAAAAACGATGCACCTGGTCCTTACCGGCTATCGATAGGTGACGGTGTCTAGACGGCGGTCGGGATAGTCACTGGAGTAGTTTGCACAACCCCATTAACGCATACCTAGACTGAGGCGGTGCTTAGACTTGAAGAATTTGCATGGGTCCTAGCACCAACAAAGGGGGCATCTCCCCTCTGGTGGGTGTTGCGATGAATGCTCGGTAGGAACGTTCGGGATGGGGTTGTTACTATGGATCACGTCATTGCAAGAAGCTAACCTCGTAGCACGTTAAGCTTGTTATGCCCGGGCCGCAGTAGCCCTTACTTTCTCATCGCAGGCGGCAGCTGACCTTGCTAGGTCGCAGGTCTCCTCCCATTGCTTCATCATCTTGTCCCATTATTTCTTCTGCCTCTTGTCCATCCCAGTGTGGTGAAGCAAGCGTCGGTGTAGTGTGGGGTTTGCTTGTATAGTGTTCTCTCAGAAATATCTTCAGCCACCTTTTTATAGGGCCCCTTGTGGCCTTCTCGCTGCATGAAGATACCCGTGTGGTCATGTCACTACGCAAAGCTACCAAGTGTGGTATTGTGGGCACGCGAAACTACCTAGTCAAGTCTTTGGATTGCGGAAAACTGCACCCTTTAGTCTTGTCGCTGTGCATAACTGGGCCGTATGGTCTTGTCGCTACGCAAAGGCATCTCGTCTGGTCTTCTCACTGCACAAAACTGGCCCGTGCGGTCATGTCGCTGCGCAAAGCTGGCATGTGTGGTCTTCTCAATGCTTAAAGCTAGCGCGTGCGGTTTTCTAACTACTCAAAGCTGGCCCATCCTGTCATGTCACTGCAAAAACCTGGGCCGTCATGCCATGTCACTGAGCAAAGCTGGCTTGTGCAGTCATGTTACTATGCAAAGTCGACGCGTACGGTCTTCTCACTACTCAAAGCTGGCCCGTCCTGTCATGTCACTGCGAAAAGCTGGACCATCATGTCATGTCACTGAGCAAAGCTGGCTTGTGCGGTCATGTCGTTGTGCAAAGATGGCATGTGTAGTCTTGTCGCTGCTCAAAGCTGGCCCATCATGTCATATCACTGCGCAAAGTTGGCTCGTGTGGTCTTATCGCTGCGCAAAGCTGCCCTGTGTCATAAATGACGCCGTGACACCGTAATTACGCTATAAAATGAATGGCCGAGGTGTTGGTGGTAGAAACAACTATCTTCTCCGTCGTAAAGTAAGCCACCATGATAGGCACCGAGGGGCCAGTCGAATATGGGTCACCAAGGGGGATCTTTCGCTCGAATGGAAGGAGGACTTCGGCGTTACGTACCGCTTGTTGCTAAACAGACGTGCTAGGCCAGTGTGGCCGAAATGCAAACACATGCAAGACGCGGTGGCGCAGATGGCAGAAGGCCATACGAATGACGGGCGACGTTTCTTCCAATGCCCATACTCTGAGATGCAAGTAGGCACTCGTCTATTTTGTAGTACTACTAATAGAGTTTCGATGTTAACGTCCCTTTGTAGCAGATGGATAAATACGACTTGCGATGGATTGATCCTCCCTATAAATAGTATTTTGCAAGGTACGTGGATACGTTGTGGCCTGTGGGAGTGAATCGCTAATTTGGAGGCATGGATTGAAAGTCTCGAAGAGCAGAATGATGACTTCCGTCAGCAGATGGAGTGTGAGAGGGGCAACGAGGAGGTTATCAACATAGGAAGTTCGTATGACCCAACAAGCTACTGCGTGAAGCTTGGTTGTATATATCCTTGCCACTACAACGATGGCCAGCCACGTTCGAGGCGGCCCTCGCAGCAACACTTCATGTGGGTACCACGATGCTCCTTCCACCTGTAGGCAACAATGTGTATGGTTGTACCATTGTACTCTTGCCTATTGTTTGAAATATTTCGTAATGTCCTTAAGCATGTAATCGAATGATTTGTACGTTAATGTGGTTGCCATCAATTCAATTCACTATTCGAGTTGTGCGGTCGTCGGTGCGATTGCCATCAATTCAATTCACTATTCGAGTTGTGCGGTCGTCAGTGCGATTGCCATCAATTCAGTGATACAGGCGTCGACAAGGTAAAGAAAAGTACAACTAAGCTCGTCACAGTATTTTAAACATTATTACGTAAACAAGAAACGTAAGCAGTACATGAACAACAAGTGTACAGTCAACATTAACCACCCCCAACAGCATCCCCATCCCCCTCCGTCGCCACCCTGGCCCCCCTCCGTTTCCACGTCCGCGTCCTCCCATATGACCCCGCTTGACCGTCTTCCTCATCACCGGGTGACGGCGCCCTAACAAGGTAAGACGATCGGGAGACCACCGGGTGGCCGCTTTAGCTATGTCACACTTGATCCAATGTTGTTTTGGGCACTCTTCACCGGGTTTTTGGCTGTGCCTCTCAGATTTTTTTTATAAATAATCTATATTTTATTCGAAATAACAGAAATATACATGCGTGAACATTTTTTTTATAGAAATGGGATCCAGTCACCGAACCGTTGAGTGACTAGAACCTATCGCCCAACGGTCGTGCGATACGCAAACAATCTGTTGGCTGTTGGGTGAAATAATTGAAGTCACCGACGACAGGTGACTGCTTCCAGTTGTCCATCGGTTAGGCGACTGCAATTGTAGTCATTGAAGGGTTGGGCGACTGAAGTGCATATGCGGCTGAGTGGGCGCTCGACCGCGTGGTGAACAGAGGGGAAAGAGAGAAGAGAGAGGAGAGAAAAGGAGAGGGAAGAGGAGACGAGAGGAGAGGGAGAGGATGAAGGAGAGGTTTCGCGACTTCTGTGAGGTAAATATTTTTGTATGTTGTAGTTCATATTTTGTATATAAAGTAAATAGTTTATTTAGTGTTAATATCTGTTGAAAAATTGTAGATGTATAAAAGAATAGTACAACTTTAGTATAGAAAATTTAGTCAATATAGTTATAGAAAATTAGCAGCCGTAGTAACCTGTAGTTGTAGAAAATTTAGTGAACATAGTTGTAGAAAATTAGCATCTGTACAAATTTGTGGTTGTAAAAAATTTAGTTAATGTTATGCAGAAATTAAGCCTCCGTAGAAATTTATAGTTATTAAAAATTCAATCAATATTTTTGTAAGAATTTAATAGTTTGCTTTGTAAAAACAATAATACGTAATATTTATGATTAATTATGAATGAATGTAATATTGTTAGTACATTGAAAAATCATGTGTACCGTTATAACTGTTATATTGGTATTTAAATCTATATGTCATGCAAATTGTCGAAACCCATTAGGAATTATTTGCAGTACGAGAGCTCGAGCAGCGAGACAAGAGCGGCGTAGGTGCGTGGTCTGTCGATAGGGAGTTAATGCTACGAGGGTAGTGTAGTTGGTTACGATAGACGAACAGTCGTTGAAATGTAAATTACAGTACATCAGTACTTCCGTAATGTGCGATGCGATTTGACTAATTGTACCCCAGAGTGTGGGCATTGGAAGAAATGTCGCCCGCCATCCAAATGGCCTTCCGCCACCTGCACGTCTGCGTCCTCCATGTGTTTGCATTTCGGCCACACAAGTTGAGCACGCCTATTTGGCAACAAGCGTCCTTTCTTTCGAGCGGAAGGTCCCTCTTTGGTGACCTATGTTTGACTGGCCCCTTGGAATCTGTCATTGTTTTTTACTCTAGGACGAGGAAGATAGTTGTTCCTACTATCAATTGCTGGGGCATGCATTTTATATCCTGTGAGGTGTCGCGGTGTGCTTTATAACAAATCGCATTGTGTCCAACCTTTGTGCAGTGATTATACTAGACGGGGTAACTTTGTGAAGCGACATGACCACATGGGACAGATTTGTGCAGCGACATGACCACACGGGGGCAACTTTGCGTTGTGACAAGACCACATGGGCAGCTTTGCACAGTGAGAAGATCAGACGGTCCAACTTTGCACAGTGACTACAACAGATGAGACAGCTTTGCGCAGCGACAAGACCACACGGGCCAGCTTTGCGCGACGACATGACCACATGACGCATCTTTGCACCGCGACAAGACCGCATGGGTCAGCTTTGCGCAGTGACAAGACTAGACGGTCCAGCTTTGCATAGCGACTACACCAGACGGGATAGCTTTGCGTAGCGGCAAGACCACACGGGCCAGCTTCCGTAGCGACAAGACCAAATGGCACATCTTTACGCAGTGAGAAGACCTGACTGGTTAGCTTTGCGTACTGACAAGATCACACTAGGTAGCTTTGCCCAGTGACAAGACCACACGGGCCAGCTTTACGCAGTGACTACACCAGATGGGGCAGCTTTTGTGCAGTGAGAAGACCACACGTGCCCTATAAAAAGAGGTGGAAGAGATTTGAAAGAGAACACTACACAAAAAAACACAACACTACACCAAAGTTTACTTCACAACACCAAGGTGAACAAGAGGCAGAAGAAACAATGGAACAAGATGGTGAAGTAATGGAGAATACCCGCGAACTAGCAAGGTGTACTGCCGCCTGTGACGAAAAAGCAAGAGCTATTGCGGCCCTGGCCGAATAAGCCGAGGGTGCTACGAGGTCAACTCCCTGCAATGACGTCACTCGTAGCAACAACCCCGTCACGAATGTTCATACGAAGCGTTCACCGCAACATCCGCTCGAGGGGGAGTCGTCGCCCCTATGTTGGTGTCGGGACCCATGCAAGTTCTTCAAGTCTAAACACCGCCTCAGCTTAGGTATGCGTTGCTAGGGTTGCACAAACTATTCCAGTGAGTATCTCGACTGCCGTCAGGACACCACCAGCTATCAGCAGCCGATAAGAACCAATTACACTATGTTCCTCCTACTTTTTCTCCTTTAAAGTGCGCACTAATAACCTCTCCCATCTACCCACAGTCCCCGGAACCCCTTTGTGACTACTGCAAGTGGATTGATCTTGAGATCCACCCGCATGACCAGTGGACTCTCAACTTCGAGGAGTGGAACATCAAAAGATCCTACGAGATTCGAGAGGAGTGCCGCAACGACGAGCAAACCGAGTATATACATCGGGAGATGAAAACTTATCTAGAGGCGTGCATGCGCAAGGAGCACGAGGCTCGCAAGAGGGAGCGCGAGAAAAGAGGTAAATGGTGGCCAAGGCAAAAGAGGTTGCTGATGAGTTCAACGCTGAGCTTACAAGGAAAGAAAGATAGCGTCGGTCCATGCAGTAAGTCGGGTCGTCCCGCACTAACTACTCCTCCAAAGGTCGAATTTAGTTCCATTCTAAAAAGCCGCATATGTATCGTAGGAGCAGTTCGGTTTGTTGTATCGTACATGATGCTTTTTGTTATGCATGTAATCAAACCCTACACGTCGTGTTACTCCTAACTATATTATGAAGTCTATTTTAATTCGGACAAGCATATTTCCTCATCTTTTCGCATTCAATTATTCGCGTAGCAAGTCATCCAATAACATTAACAAACAAGTTCTCCTCTGTGTATGAATTTTCGATTACATCACAATATCACTTATCTTCAAACTTATCGATCATTGTTATTTCAATCATTCTTAAAAAAATTTCATGAAATTTCTTGTATTACAATAACATACAACGATATCAAACTCTTATTGTGAACCCAACAGATTATCTACCATTTATAATTTACGAAAATCACAAATAGATTAACCCACACTGTCTCTAGGAATAATTTGTTTGCAGTCTGTGCACAGCCGAGCGACTGCAATTATAGTCACCCAGCTGATGGGCGACAGGCTACAGTTGCCGAACCATTCGGTGACTGGAACTTGTTGCCCAACAACCCACGGACAGATTATGTGTTGAGCCATTGGGCGATAGGGTTTTGTCGCACACCGGTTCAACGACTATAGTCTATTTCTGTAAAAAAAAATATTCGTGTAGGTATATTTCTGTTACTTTGAATAAAAATAGATTATATATATATATATATATATATATATATATATATATATATATATATATATAATTCGTTCATCTCACCAAGTTTGACTTCTTCGGTTCTGTTAGGTTCTTTTTGTTTGTTTCCTCCGATTCTAGATTTGTGGAAAATCAAAAGCTGGACAAGCTGGGTAGCATTTCCAAAATTAAAACATTGCTCTATCTTTTTTTTCTTCCGCGTTCAATATCTTAACTTTTTTTATTTGATCTAGTAAAATTTTCACCATTTTATATCGTGTGTTTTTCCAATTTGCATACTTTGTTCCTGTTTTTTTGGCTTTTGGCTTAATTCGAAAGTTAAAAAGCCAAATGTTGAAGGGTGGTTTTTTAAAGCGGATTCTTCAAATAGCTTCTTGAGCTCAAAATGGTGTACACTATCCGCATCAACGTCTCCACTGTCGTGTCTAAAAATGTAGATAAAAATTACCAGCTGTAGCAAAAAAGAACATCCTTTTTATTATACGATTATCATTGTTAAGGCTGTATAAGCTGAACCTAAATAATAATGATTTAGTACAACCAACACGATGTGTTCCAAAGTCAAGTCCATAACCATATCGTCCTGATCAATTCGGCTTAAGTTTCTGGCTTCCGGCTTATTTTTCACTATTCACAAATTTCGTCTTTTTCTGAATTTTTGGTTTTTTTGTGCTTTTTTGCCGGTTCTTTTTTCCCGTATTTGTTTGTATTATACGTAATAGGCTAACGTATATTTTATTTTTTTTAAATTTAATTATGCTAAATAAGGCTCTGTCAGCTACAGTGTTTTTTTTCAGCCAGCTACAGTGCTTTCAGCCATAAGCCACAAAAAAAAGCCCAATTGATCACCACCTAATCAAATTGTTATATAAATAGAGTATGATTTTTTTCCTTCTCTTTTTGTGTGAAGAAAGTTTGTTACAGAGAGAGAAGAAGGCATGATTCCTTCCCACTGCTTCCTTTCGATTATTTTGGTGTGGGTGTCACTTTATGTGTGAGAGATTTCTTATATCTCTTTTATTTTTTTGTGGGTTTTTCTTGTTCAGTCACATTTCCTGAATGTGCTATAATCTATGTTTGCCTTATGACGTGGCTTTTGTGACAATTAATGTCTATTATGCGATAGATTTTTTCTGATGGAGTCTATTATGGTAATTATTTGGCTTTGTTGGAGTAATCTGCATTCATATATCAAGTAGCGCGCAAGATAAATTAACTACAAATGTGACATTTCTGTGTCGTAGATACGCGGGGAAAGATAGCATTCGTGCCTGCATTTCCAGCTTCAAAGTTCTACAAAAAAATGGGGGAAAATACGTACGAGGCAAGGCTAGGGGTGATATCGATCGAGACCGTCCATCTCGAATCGAACCACCCCAGACTCAAGAACCGCGCAATGCCAGCGTCAGACGGCCCGTGCCGCCACCACACGCGCAAATCCGGCGTCAATCTCCACAGTTTCCAGCTTCCGCTTCCCAACTCTACAGAGCGGAAACGGAGCGGGCGGCGGGCCGATTAGCCCCCACCACTCGTCCGCCGGCCGTTCTCCCACCGCGCGCCCGAATGCGCGGCCTCCACTTGCTAAACCCCCTCCTCCTCCCTCTCTCCTTCAAACTCCCCTGCCGTCCCCTCGCCAGCCACGCCCGCGCCGCAGGCCAGCCTCCGGCGCAGGCGCCGCGCCGCGGCCCCCTGGGCCTGGCCGAGCCCGACGTCGGCATCTCCCTCTTCGCCTCCTCCCTCCCGGGCTTCCGCGGCGCCCTCAAGCAGCGCTACTCCGACTTCGTCGTCCACGAGGTCGCCCGCGACGGCGCCCTCGTCCGCCTCACCTCCTTCGATCTCCCCGACGAAGTCTCTCGCTCTCTCAAGCTTCCTGCTCCCCCGGTCTTGCTGTTTTGGATTCGGAAGCTGTATAAGCTCCTGACCTCGGTTGATTTGGCGGGGTACCGTTGTGTGGATTTGCAGTATGTAGACGTGAAGGAAGGCGAGGCGGACCAAACGCAGGCGCTGGAGTCGTTCCGGCTGCTGTGCGGCGACGCGGATTGCGAGGCATTGAGGGGATTTCTGGAGAGGGTTTCAGAGGGAGGCGATGGCGATGTCTCGCCGATCATTCTCTCTGCTGATCCCGATAAGGCTCATCGCTCGGTGCGTTTGCTTCTCTCAGCATTGTAGTTTTGTTGGATACTTGGATGTGGAGTGTGTCATCTATTCTACATTGTTTCAGGAGGTGCATGACTTTTTCAAGAGGAACTTCAAGTTCTTGGTCACGGATACTGTTGAGCACAGCGATGGGATTCAGAGGTGCATCAGGGTGCGATTGAGGTTGGGGCTACGTGGGCGGAGGAATGTTGGTGATAGGGGGAGAAATAGGAAGGGCATGGGCAGTTCAGGTTGGAGAGATGACAGGCCATTTGATAGTAGAGGATCTACAACCTGGCCTTATCATCTCGGAACGTTCCTCAGGTGATGGCAGTTTCTATCTTCCCATTATTTGTAATTTATGGTGTGTTTGCATAGCAATGCATAGGACTACACATTTGACTTACAGTTTGTAATTTATGTACCAGGTTTCATCTCTACAAGGAGAACAAGGACACCCAAGAGGCACTAGGAGTGATAGGAAAGAGGTTAGGGATTCAGGTACATGTTATCTGCTGTTTCATCAGAGTATTTTCAGGTTTCCTATTTTGAGTTGCTGAATTTATTCACCCCTTTCGCTAATTATTAGTGACTACACTATCCACAGCCACGATCATTTGGGTTTGCAGGGACAAAGGATAAACGTGCTATTACAACCCAGCAGGTATCCTTATTTTGTATAGTAATTTATAGTGCGAGCTCATGCATACACCAACTTTCTGAATTTCTTTTCATTGCTTTGTTGGACAATGTAATGTGGGTCATGATTTAATATAACAAGGATGGTGGTGAAATGGAAATAACTTAATAATTTTTATCAAAAAAAAAGGTTGATGATATTGGCTATTGCAGCCTCAAGATAGGAAGAATTGATGCTATAGTTCGGAAAGAAAGAAAAACACATATTTTTAATTTTTCTTAAAGTCATGATTTTTGTAATTCTCTGTGTTCTGATCAGGTGACGCTTTTCAAGGTAAAAGCCAGTAGGTTGGCAGCTCTTAATGGGAAACTCATTGGCATTAAAGTTGGAGACTTTAGGTAAGTGGTTAGGTGTATAATCCCCTATGTACCACATCAATGTAATGTCATTGACCAAAAGCAATTGGCATTCAGTACTTGATCAATCTTTTTTTTTCTAGTTATGTGAAGGAGGGCCTTGTTCTTGGTCAACTCATGGGGAACCGATTTATGATAACTTTGAGGTGCATGCTCCCCTTACTACTGATGGCAGTATATTCTGATGGCAGTATATCGTCAATGTTCTAGTGAATTTGTTTGGCCTTCTACAATATGCATGCTGCACACAGGCTATGAAACACACTATGCTTTATTTCATGATGATTACGACTTACAACTTACAAGGAATTGTATAATCTATGGCCTGTGTTGTGTACTATGATCTTCAGGCCATGCATTCCTGTCATGACCTTGTTGCACACAGGCTATGAAACACGCTATGCTGTACACTATATTCATGCTCTCTGTTTCAATTATTTGCTAGGAGTGTTGTTGCAGAATCGGAAGATGTGATTAAGGCTGCTGTTGATGGATTAATAAAAAGTGGATTTATCAATTACTATGGTTTACAGGTACAGGAAACATACCTTCATTTTTTGCTTTTGCCTATGATTCAAACCATTTTGCTATTGATCTGTGATTCATAAAGTTTTCTTTATATTGTGTTTGCTAGCGCTTTGGTAGTGGTTCAGTACCAACTCATCTTGTTGGTGCTGCTTTGCTTAGGGGAGAGTGGAGAAGTGCTGTTAGCTTGATTCTTGATCCAAGGGAAGGAGATATCCTTGATTTTTTTTGCTGTTTTACAACTAATAAATTTTATGTTTTAGTGTGCGAAGTTGTTCAACTTAACTTTACTGCATACAATGTGATGGCATAAATGAGGTGAGGGAACGTTATAAGGAACATGGTGATATTGATGTGGCACTTAGAAACTTCCCCCGGCATCTCATCACAGAGAGGGCTATTGTAAGTGTATTTCTTTTTCCTTTTTTTGAATTACTAGTCAAATGTACGTCAAAGATGCGCAGCTCTCCTGCGTGTTCGAGAGAAAAAAATGTACGAAGCATCTAGTATGTATTCTCAATTACTTGACGTTAAATATTATTCGTCTTCTGTGTGTTGCAACTTGGCTCGTCTCGCTATTGAAAAAGCACACACAATTAGTAGCTTAAATTTATCTTCCTGTAACATTGTAGAAGGCATTGTGAAGCAAAAAAAAAAATATATATGAAAAATCGGCATGAACAATTGAACATTAAAAGAAATAGACAAACAAAACTATAACTAACTTCATCGAATTCAATCAATGAAGGTAACACATTGTTTAGTGTCTATCTCTATCCCTATCTATCTCCTGATCGCCCTCGACTTGCCTAAATGGGTTTTCAAGGCCCTGGACAAGAGGAGGCGTGGGTTTCTTTGGAAAGGGCAAGAGCAGGTGAACGGTGGTAACTGTTTGGTTGCTTGGAGCAAAGTCCAGCTACCGTTACAGTATGGGGGACTCGGCATTCTTAATTTGGAAGCTTTGGGATGGGCACTGCGTATCCGGTGGCTTTGGCATCAAAAAACTGACCCCTCTAAGCCTTGGGTGGGATTGCCAATTCAAATTCCACGGATCGCTCAGGCTCTGTTTGATGTTGCTATTGAGTCTCTGGTTGGCAATGGTGAAGGCACCAAATTTTGGGCTGACCGGTGGCTTCAAGGAAAATCTATCCCGGAATTGGCTCCTAACTTGATCAAGTTGGTTCCTAAGAGAATTTCCAAGAAGAGAACAGTAAAGGAGGCGCTGAATAATAGATGATGGGTATTTGATATCAAAGGTGCCTTAACTGTCCAGGTGATTCTTGAATATTTGACCATTTGGGGCCAGGTGGATGATATGGTCTTGGATCTTGTTATTTCTGATCAGCACTCTTGGCGCCTCTCTAAGAATGGCAGCTACAGCAGCAAATCTGCCTATGAGGCCTTCTTCATTGGTACTATCAGGTTTGCTCCTTGGAAGCGAATTTGGAAGAGTTGGGCTCGGCCGACCGTCTTGCAAAGCGTGGCTTGCCTCATCCCGCTGCGTGCCCTCTTTGTGATCAGGTCGGGGAGACTATCCAACATATTCTGATGTCCTGTGTCTTCTCTAGGCAAGTTTGGACAGTCATTCTTCTGAAGCTGGGGCTGGTTTCCATGTCTCCTCAACCATCTGATACTCATTTCTCTAGCTGGTGGTGTAAATCCATAAAAGGCTTGCCTAAAGATCCTAAGAAGGGCCTAAATAGCCTGATAATTCTGGTGGCCCGGGAACTTTGGAAGCACAGAAATTTCTGTGTTTTTGAGGGTGGCTCCCCAAGTATCCAGCTGGTTCTCCAAAATGTGAAAGAGGAGTGTGGACTATGGTGTTCGGCTGGTGCTCGAAGCCTCTCCAAGTTGGTCCCCTCAGGTTTTCCGTGCTGAGTCAAGGGGGTTTTTTTTGCTGGATAGTACCTTGTTGTTCTTGTTTAGGTGTGTGTGTGTGCGGTGGGCTGGGGTTGATGGCTGGGTCTCTTGACCTCTCCTGTGTAGCCCACTAGCTGTTGTTGGGGTTTTTGGTTATGGTCTCCTGACCTTCCCTTGTAGCCCGTTTTTTCTTCTTCTTAATGAAATAACACGCAGCTCTCCTGCGTCGTTCTAAAAAAACACATTGTTTAGTAGAAAAAACGGTAGGACAAAAATGAATTTGTGTACGTGGTAATTGGGTTCCTTTTCAAAACACAAATCTTCAATTTTTCAAACTGCTGCATCAAGCTATTTACATCATTGAGCACCATGACAAAATCTCTTGTACTACATCATGCTCTTTACACCATTGACCATTGTCACAACAACTGCTGTAAAGGCTGTTCAATCACCTCCAGAGCAAGAGCCGAGAGGGGAAGCCGGCTAAGCAGAGGTTGGTTGGTCTAGGGTTTGTTGCGTGCGCTACAAACCACCTCCAGATTGGATGGCTGGCGTGCCCCTGCGTTGAGATCTGACAACACATGAGGATAGAGAAGGGGGAGAGGGGGAAGAGGCAGATGAACCACAACCAAGAGGGAGTTGGGAGTGGCGGTGAACCACCACCGCCAACTTCTTCTTTTAAGAAGTAGAGATACTTTTATATTTGAACATTTTCATGGTCTTTTTAGCACATTTACTGGATATCTTTGTGAGGATCTGATTGGTCTTGGTGCTTATGGAGTCTACTTATCCAGAACAAGTGTGATCGATGTGTCCCACACAATAATGAATTCGAGATGAGAGACACTTGTGATTGAAAGTAGATGAGATTGCGTGGAATGTGATTAATAGATTGATTTGGGGAACCAGGGTACATATATAGGAGTGAGGAGATCTGTGGTTTATGGAAACAATACCAAAACAGATCTCCTCAAATCTCTCTAACCAAATCAGCAATCTCCTCAAATCTCTCTAATCTAATTAACACAGGGCCGGCCGGCTTATAATGCCAGGCGCAGGACCCACACGCATATACACCATATACGGCTGTCTAACACGCCCCCGCAGTCGAATCGTCGGTTGAACGAACGTTTAGACTGGATCGGAACTCCGTGAAGACAGATGACGGCAGTCCCTTGGTGAAAATGTCGGCAAACTGGGATGTCGTAGGGACATGAAGAATGCGGACATCACCAAGTGCAACACGCTCTCGAACGAAGTGTAGATCGATCTCTACATGCTTGGTGCGTTGGTGCTGAACGGGGTTCGAAGACATGTAGACTGTACTGATGTTGTCGCAATACACCAACGTTGTCTTGCGCAAAGGAACGTGCAGCTCAGACAATAGTTGGCGTAACCAGGTGGCTTCGGCGACGGCGTTGGCAACAACTCGGTATTCAGCCTCGGCACTGGAGCGAGAGATGGTATTCTGACGCTTGGACGACCAGGAGACCAGGTTGTCACCAAGAAAGACTGCATAGCCGGAGGTCGACTTGCGCGTATCAGGGCAACCGGCCCAATCAGCATCAGAGTAGACCACCAAGTCGGACTGAGGACAGGAGCGTAGGACCAAACCCATGTGCAGAGTGCCACGCACGTAGCGGAGGATGCGCTTTAGGGCAGCAAGATGTGGTTCCCGGGGATCATGCATGTGTAGACAGACTTGCTGAACTGCATATGAGATGTCTGGCCTGGTGAACGTCAGATACTGAAGAGCACCTGCAAGGCTGCGGAAGTCCGTGGGATCAGTCACAGGGTCGCCAGCTGCAGGGAGCTTCGGATTCACATCAACAGGCGTTGAACATGGTTTGCAGTCAATCATGCCAGCACGCTCAAGGATCTCAGTCATGTATTGTCGCTGGGTGAGAAAAAGACCCGAGGGCGTATGCTGAACGTGCATACCCAGAAAGTTATGAAGAACACCGAGATCCTTCATAGGAAACTCTTGCTGAAGAGTGCCAATGGTACGCTGAAGTAAGGCAGTGGAAGATGCTGTCAATATAATGTCATCGACATACAGCAGGAGGTAAACGGTGGTAGTTCCACGGTGATAGATGAACAACGACGTGTCTGATTTGGCCTCAACAAAACCAAGCTGCAGAAGATGGGAAGCAAACCTGCTGTGCCAAGCGCGAGGTGCCTGTTTCAGTCCATAGAGGGAGCGATTAAGGCGGCAGACATAATCAGGATGAGCAGCATCTTCAAAACCAGAGGGCTGAGCGCAGTAGACTATTTCGAACAAAGTACCATGCAGAAAGGCGTTGTCGACATCGAGCTGATGAATGGGCCAGGACCGTGAAAGAGCCAAAGAGAGAACAGTTCGGACAGTAGCAGGCTTGACGACCGGACTAAATGTTTCAGCAAAATCCACACCGGGACGCTGGGTGAATCCCCGAAGAACCCAACGCGCCTTGTAGCGCTCAAAGGACCCATCAGCTCGGAATTTGTGTTTGAACACCCATTTGCCGGTGACCACATTGGACCGGGGCGGCCGAGGAAGAAGATCCCATGTGTGGTTGGACAGCAGAGCGGAATGTTTAGCTTCCATAGCAGCTCGCCAATGTGGATCAGCGAGAGCAGCACGGTAAGTCCTGGGAACCAGAGACAGAGGCGTGGCAGCGAACAGTGCTGGCTGACGAAAACCTTGCTTCCCGCGAGTGACCATGGCGTGCTTGTTGGCCACGGGGGAAACGGGCACAGCGCCCGTAGGGAGGGGCGCAGGGACCGGTGCTGGCACCGTGGCGCGCTCCATGGGCACAGACGATGGTACGGGCGCGGGCGCCTGGACTTGTGCCATGGGAGAGCGCCGCGCGTATACAGCGCCGGCGAAGCGCCGAGGGGGCTGCAGCGGAGCAGAGCTGGAGGCGGGGGTTGCCGCCGGGGCGTCGGGACCGCACGAACCGGCTGGGGCCAGCTGGTCAGGGCGGCTGGAGGCGGGGGTTGCCGCCGGGACGTCGGGATTGAATGAGCCGGCTGGCGGCGACCGTGCGCCGCTGGGCGAGCACGGCGGTGGCGTGGACGAGCTCGGCCCCACCAGTGGCCATAGGTAGCCCACCGACGGAGCGTGTGCGCGGATTAGGGAGCCGTGATAGCTGCAACCTGCCCGGTATGGACGCCATGGGTGGGGAATCCGGAGCGCTGGGGGCCGCACGTGGCTGTGCGGTGGCGTCGTTGGCCGCACGAGGCTGTGCGGTCGGAGCTGATCCTGCAGGCAACAAACAAGGTGTCAGTACAAAGGGAACCGGCACAGGATTAGTAGACTCCTCCAGAAAATCAAAGGCCGCTCGAGTGGGAGGTGAAGGATCCTCGGAAAAGGGAAAGGAGGTCGCGTTAGCGCCCCCGGAGTTGAGGCCGCCGCCGGGTTGGGAGCCGCCGCCGCCACCGCGCTTGCCCCCGCGCTTGCCGCGCTTGGGCGCGCTGCCTCCGTAGCCAGCAGCCGCCTGCTGCTGGGGTTTCTGGGGAGGTGGTGCAGCAGGGGCGGCCGGGACAGTGGAGGGCGCGGTGCTGCCGTGGTTCGTGGCGGCGGCGAGAGCCACGGCGGGGGCCGTCTTCGCCATGGTCAGCTCCTCGAGATGGAGGTCGTCCCGCACTTGGAGAAAGGTGGGGAGGGGGTTGCTGCGCCGGAGGTGAAGGCCGAGGGCGGTGAAGCGCTCGTTTAGGCCGCGGATGATGTTGAGGACGAGCGTACGGTCGGGGATGGGCTCGCCGAGGTCGCGGAGGTCCTCCGCCATGCGCTTGTAGCGCCGGCAGTACTCGGAGACTGTGAGGTCGCCTTGGGAGAAGGAGCGGAACTCCTGGTCGGCAAAGAGCGCACGCGTCGCGCGATTCCCAAGAAATTGGGACTCGATGGCGAGCCAGGTGGTGCGAGCGGTGGCACCGCGCTCGGAAATGGCATCGGCAAGGTCGTCGGAGATGGTGCCAAGGAGCCATGTCCGTACGACGCAGTCCATGCGCGCCCAATCTGGAGAGTGAGGTGCGGTGTCGTCGGAGAGGACGTGCTGCTGCAAGGAAAATTTGCCGACGGTGAGGAGGAAGGACTCACGCCAGCGTGCGAAGAAGGCGGAGTTGAGGTCGAGGACAAGGGGCACGAGGGCGCGGATGTTCTGCACGGCCACGGCTTGTGCGTGCAGATTGAGAAGCGCAGCAGCCTCGTGGTGAAGAAGGGCCTCGAGGAGAGGGGGTTCGCCGGCGGGAGGGCCGGCGTTGGTGATGTCGTCGCCGGCGGCGTCGTCATCCTGGACGGGCTCAGCCGCCGCGCGCTCGCGAGCAGCGCGGGCGAGCGCGACCCGAAGGCGCTCGTCAGCGGCATCGCGCTCCTGTTGGGCGAGGGTGGCCTCGCGCTCGGCCTCCTGGGCACGGACAAGAGCGGCGTTGCGGGTCGCGCGCTCGCTGGCCTCTTTGACGGCGCGGGCATCCTCCGCGCGCTTGAGGGCAGCAGCAGCAGCAGCATCGGCTTCGAGGGGAACGGCGACGCCAGCGAGAGGAGTGTCTGGAGGTGTGGCCATGGAGCAGCAGCGCCGGGAGGGGGCGCGCGCTAGAGGAGCAGCAGCGCCGGGGAAGGGCGCGCGCTAGATGCGGAAGAGGAATCAGGTGATAACCTAGACTCGTGATACCATGAAAGTAGATGAGATTGCGTGGAATGTGATTAATAGATTGATTTGGGGAACCAGGGTACATATATAGGAGTGAGGAGATCTGTGGTTTATGGAAACAATACCAAAACAGATCTCCTCAAATCTCTCTAACCAAATCAGCAATCTCCTCAAATCTCTCTAATCTAATTAACACAGGGCCGGCCGGCTTATAATGCCAGGCGCAGGACCCACACGCATATACACCATATACGGCTGTCTAACAGTGATGTTGTGGACCAACAGAAAGCAACAACATACTAGTTATACATTTTTTCTTAGAACAAGCAAGATATACGTTATCGCAGTTTGATAATAAGCAGTTATATACTTATATGTTTGTTTAGGCTCTAGAATTTGACAGTGACTCGAATTTAGTGTATGATGTTCGGAAGCGTACCTACACAATGGAGAAAAATTACCAATTGTAAGAGGTTATAAATAAGAAATTGTTTCATTGGTGTCTTGCTGAGTTGAGCTTGAGCTTTACATTTCTTGCTCCAAATATATTAAGTAATTTATCATGAAGGTAGCATGTTTACTCCCCCTTTTCATCATTTAATTTGACATTTCCTGTCTGTTGTCAATCAGGTTTAAAGCATATTAGTGTGGGACCCTTAAACTTATGCTTTCTCTCATTTTCAGCTTCAGCGTTTGAAGAAGTACCCTGGCAACTATCTACAAGCACTAATGGCTATACCTAGAACATTGAGACTGATGTATGTTGTATTTGCATAATCTAAAATTTTTAGTGCGTTTCTTGATGTTAATTATGTGATGCAGCATCGTTCTGTTATTTTTCAAGAAAACAATATATGGTATTCCTGTCAGAATAGATTGTTGTGTCTGGTTTGGTTTTTTGGGTTTGTCTGTTACTTCAGTAAGGATGCCATTTACAGATAGTTTAATGGTACTATTGCCATTGTCTTACTTCAGTAAGGATGTCATTTACAGATAGTTTAATGGTACTATTGCTGTTGTCTTACTTATAAGGAATATATTTGTACTCAAGAACCACTTACACATTATTGCTGTATCTGGTGCCTGTTCATTCTCCACCAACTACATATTTTATGACAAATTTATTTGCCTGATGCAGACAACTATGGACCATTCCATTTCCAGCAACACAAATTGTAAAATTGAAACCAAAATCTTATGCTTTCCTTTTTTGCTCTGTCCTCACATAGATATTATGTTTGTATATTGTTTAAAGCTTTCTTGAATTTTCCTGATATAACATTCGCAGATGATTATATGATTACCTGCCCTACGCATTGGAGAACAATTAGGGGAACTCATAATTTGTTAGTGCTTGAAAGCACTAGCAAGTTACTTTTTTCTTGAGCAAACACACTCGACAGTTATCATTCAGCATTTTCATGCTAGTGGTGTCCTGGGTTAAAATCCCGGCTTTCTACCGGAGTACCGGTGATGACTGGTAACTGAAAAAACTGGCCGGTATCAATTTTTGATTTTCGAATTTTGGCCGGTTTTTTTTCGGTTTTTCTGGTTACCGGTTTCAAAACATCCCAAAATTCAAGTTTCGATTTTTGAATTAGGCCGGTTTTTCACTGGTTTTTCCGGTAATTGGCCGGTTACTGTTACCGGCCGCTGGCTGGGATTTCTCTCGGTTCCGGGTTTTGGAACCTTGGTGGTGGCTGATCCCTGACCTCTGTATTATGTTTACCACATCCTTCAGTCCTTCTGTGATGGGTTAGAGTTTTACCTAGAGAATCCAACATGTCTCCAAATTAATGAAATTATTTCTTGTTTACCATCAAGTTTAAGTTCTATACATCTACATATTAAGCGGTGTTGACTATTCTATGCAGGTATGTACATAGTTACCAGAGTTACCTATGGAACCATGCTGCAAGTATGAGAGTTGAAAAATATGGTCAGTGTTCTTTGTGCTTCTGTGGCTCACTAAATCTTGAATTGATTAGTTTCATTATTTTGACACGAGTAGTTGAGACTTACTGCGATTATTTCAAGTATTATAGTGCATTTTATTGTGTAACATATTATCACAATAGTTTTACTGAATGAAAATTTACTCATACTAATTAATCAATTAAATAAATGCCAAGTTGCAGAATTACCAAGACATGTTGGACAAATTTTTAGCACACGTGCTAACTGATTTAGGGCATATTTACCAGAAACGCGGTCTGTCTGAGTGCCATTACGGGGTTTGGGTTCACAGTACACCACTTTTGTTCCAAAATCCGCTGTGAACCTGAACCCCATAACCTAAATCAGTTTAGGTTTTACGAATCCCGTACGGGATTTGTGGGGGTCTATCAGTGGTGGACCCAAGATTTCCAAGATGGGTGTTCGAAGTTAACAAAATATTGTTCAATGGAAAAAATCAAGGTCCACAATAGTAAAAATCAAAGCACTACAAACTGTTCATACTAGAGAAAACTGTTATGAGTGTGGGCTTGATATTCCAATGGGCCAAGGGTTCAAATATATACATGAGACAATATGCAATGAGCCCCCTATACAATGTGATAACCCTGCAACCTCTACATGTCTGATACCCCCTTAAACTCATGGTGGATCTGAAACACTGAGTTTGGAGAGGTAAAAATGGTGGTGAGCACTTGTTTGTGTCTTGCTGAAGAAATCTGCCAGCTGAATCTTAGAAGGCACATACCGAAGAGCAACCAACTGTGCCTGCACTTGCGATCTCATGTAAGAAGCATCAACACCAATATGCTTTGTGAGCTCATGCTTCACTGGATCACGGGCAATATTGATCGTACCCGTACTATCTGACAAGAGAGGAGTCGGTGTAGAATAGAAACACCAAGGTCCGCAAGAAGCCACCGTAACCAAGTGATCTCAGCAGTCAGCAACGCCATAGCCCTCAACTTAGCCTCAGCACTCGAATGAGAAACTGCAGTCTGCTTCTTAGTCTTCCATGTAATAAGAGAGGAACCAAGAAAGACACAGTAGGCAGAAAGAGACTGGCCATCAGAATGATCACTGACCTAGGTCGTATCAGAGTAGGCCTAAAGCTATAAGCAGCTAGAACTAGGAAAGAAGAGACAACGAGAGATGATCCCACGAAGATATCGCAGAATACGAAAAAGGTGGCTATAGTGGATCTGAGTGGGAGCCGAAACAAACTGACTCAAGATGTGGACAGAGTGGGAAATATCTGGTCTAGTGATCCCAAGATAGACCAGACTACCAACAAGGTGATGGTGTTGAGTGGGGTACTCAAGAGGCTCACCATCAGTGGGTCAAAGATGGACTCCAAGCTCCATAGGAGTATCCACCGTGCGCTGATCAGTGCGACTACCACGAGCAAGAAGATCCTGAATGTACTTCTCCTAGGAGAGATAGTAGCCCTCAAGTGTAGAAGAAAACTCAATCCCAAGGAAGTAACGAAGGGGACCAAGATCAGACATTAAGAAGTGCTCACCAAGACGCTTCTTCACAGATGTAATATGGTGTGGATCATCCTCGGTGATAATCATATCATCCACATAGAGAAGCATACGACTACGAGGAGAAGTGTGAACAAAAAGAGCAGGGTCGTGATCGCTAGCAGTGAAATCGGCGGTAGTGATGACAGAAGAAAAGCTCGCAAACCAAGCACGAGGGGCTTGCTTGAGCCCATAGAGAGAGCGACGAAGACGACAAACCATACCATCAAGGACAGAATAACCAGGAGGTGGCTACATATAGATGTCTTCACGCAGCTCACCATGAAGAAAGGTATTCTTGATGTCCAACTGAGAGATGAACCACTGACAAACAGAAGCCACAACAAAGAGAGTGCGAACAGTGGTCATATGAGCAACAGGAGCAAAGATCTCATCATAGTCACGACCATACTTCTACTGAAAACCACACGCCACTAGACGAGCCTTGTAGCGCTCAAGGAAACCATCCGAGCGAGTCTTGATCTTGTACACCCACTTGCACGTGATAGGAGTGGTACGAGTAGGTAGGGGAATAAGACCCCAAGTGCCAGTACGCTCTAGAGCAGCAATCTCTGCTATTGTGTGCTGCCATTCTGGATGAGCAACAGCCTCACGGTAAGTCGTAGGCTCAACAAGAGTAGTGGCCGCAAAACCGTAGCACTCAGGAGGCCTAACTAAATGACGATCACGAATATCATACCAGGGAGTAGAGACTGGAGAAGGACCTAGCAGGGATGGAAGAGGGGAAGGAGCGGCACAACTGAGGATGTATCAGAGCGAGGACAGCGAGAGTAGTGCAGCGGGAAAGGAGGGACGACCTCAACAGAAGAGGTAGGGAGAGTAGGAACAAGAGAGTCTGAAGAGGAAGGAACAGATGGAGGCGAAAGAGATGAGGGTGACAAAGGTAAAGTCAGAGGAGGAAGTGGAGTCATTAAAAATCAGAAAAGAAAGCGTGTCAGAGGACGCTGAACTGGTGGAGGAAGACCGAGGGTAGTAGGGACAAGACTCATCAAAAGTGACATCTCTACATATTCTCATCGTACGAGCAACAGGGTCATAACAGTGATAACTCTTATGCTCAGAACTGTAGCCAAGAAAAACACACTCAATTGACTGAGCAGTGAGCTTGGTGTGCTCGCAAGGAGTAAGAAGAACAAAACAGACACAACCAAAACAATGGAAATGACTGTACTGAGGCGGCCTACTAGAGAGACGCTCAAGCGGAGTACAACCCTGAAGAGCAGATGAAGGCTGCACATTGACAAGATAAGCAGCCGTAGAAACTATCTCATCCCAGAAATGAGGCGGAACATGAGATTCAAGCATCAAAGCACGAGCAGTCTCAAGTAAGTGGCGATGCTTACGTTCAGAAACACCATTCTGAGCATGAGCACCAAGCCAAGAGTACTAAGGAAGAGTACTCTGGTCAACAAGGAAACGACGAAGGGCAGCAGATAGATACTCACCAGCAAAGTCAGCACGAAGAACATGAATGGCTGAATCAAACTGAGTATGAACCATGGTGGCGAAAGACTGATAAATAGAAAGAACTTGACTAGAGAAGTCATAAGATAGATCCAAGTATATCGAGAATAATCATCAATAAAAATGATAGTAGTGATGACCCCCTTTCGAAACGAAAGGGGCCGGACCCCATACATCAGAATGAACAAGATCAAAAGGCCGGAGACAGAATCACTAGAATTGTATGGGAGTTGCAGTTGTTTGCCAAGCTTGTGACCCGTACAATGTAAGGAAGTGTCACCAGAAACAGAGCGAAGAACACTCCGAACTAATGAAGACAAACGTGAACCTCCGATGTGACCCAAACGATAATGCCACTGGACGAAGGTAGCAGTAGAGGAAGCGACTGAAGTGGAGGCGGTGGAGGGAACCAACTGGCTGGTGGAGGCGGCGGAAGGAAGGTGCAGCTAGTCGAGCTCCCAAAGACGCTGCGAGTCACGATGCCTTGGGCCAGTCCCAACCAGAGTCCCGGTGTGACGATCCTGAACACAACACAAGTCAGAGTCAAGAATGATACAACCATGATCAGTGATCTGACCAGCGGACATAAGCTGCTTAGCTAGTTTTGGAACATGAGATACTGCAGGAACAAGAAAGGACGAAGTAGAAAGAGTGCCTCATCCTACAACAGGAAGGGAGGTACCATCTGCAGTCATAATTGTATGAGGAAGAACGGGTGGCCTCACAGAGGTGAAGTGAATGGAATTTGGTGTCATATGAAACGAAGCACCAGAATCTAGAATCTAAGGCAATGAGATACCTGAGGATGGAGGTGGTGGTGGTGAAGCACTAGAAAACTGAGCAGCAGAACCAATAGAACCGAACACCTCCATGGCCTTCTCAAAGGTAGTGATCGCAGTTTTCTAGGTTGCTTCATTAGCCGATGTAGGGATCTGAGGGGCGGCCGGCGGCGAAGGGCAAGGCGGACACTACCTCTCGCCAGTAAGATGGCCCCAACAACGCTGACTCCTCATGTGAATCCGCATGTGCATGGCCCACTCACGATAGTTCATCCCATCGAAGTGTGCGCTCAGGGTGCAGACATGGCCAAGTTTTGTTAAACACGTCAACTTCCGTTTTGCCACCACTATCGTGCCGTCTCCACTGAGCCAACTAACGTGGCTTCTGATGCCGAGTTATCTTCCGCTGAGATCTGCACCAACTTGATGGTCTGGATGAAAAAGTTCATGGCAAAGATGGAGGAGAAGGCGTAGCATGTTGCTGCGGTTTCTGAGTCGCCATCGCTGTCGATTGCGACCATGTCCAAGATAGAGGAGCAGCAGGAGGTGGCGCTTGCCACTGCAATAGCGGCGCTGCCATCAACGTCATTGGTGTTGGTCCTGTTATTGCCTTCACCAATGACATCTCTCCAGGCTTTCCTATTCTTGGCTGCACCTCTAGTGCCTTTATCAATGAGGAAGGTTGCCGCTGTCCAGCGATGGTCTTCTCCACGCGGTCGGCCGACACCGTGCCTTCGAAGATGCGGAGCGCAACGGCTATCACGTGGAGGGTCAGCGATGTCGTTGCATCTCTCCCACAACCATTGCATCTCGGGGCAATGAAGCTGCTGCCCTACGGCGTTTGCCCTTATCGTTGACGACTTCTGCGACGTCAACCAATGCTAGAGGGTTGGTATCCTCGCTGTTGTGCAATAGGGTTTTGCTGATTATTTTTCACGTTGCACGACATCGTCACGGGCTCTCGTCGATATGGGGTTAAGAAGGACTTCAACCATGACCGCCACCTGACAGCTCGAGGATGAGCTGTCTTGCCGCGAGGGGTGTAATGTTGTGTCCTATGATCCGGCGAGGTACTACAAATAGACAAACAATATTATGTTCACGGTTCACGTGAACAGTATATGCGCACACTGTAGTAGACTTATTAGGAATAGTTATGCGCGTATCTTCGTATTAGGAATAATTAGATATATATCTTTATATTAGGAATAGATGCATATCTTTACATTAGGAATAGATTGGAATAGATAGATGCATATCTTTATATTAGGAATAGATTTCTTAATATTTAGATAGTATGGATATGATATTATTTTTAGTTGATTGGTTGCATTAGATTGTATTAGTTTTCATATTGTTAGGGGTTAACCTTATCTATATAAAGGGAGGGGCTGCACCATTCATAAGTAAGCAATGAATGAACTAAGGTTCTCCAAATAAGGCTCAAAATCTCTACCTCCTTAGGGAAGAGCCCTGCTGGCAGCTAGATGAGGGCGAGTGGCCTATCCCCGGTCTTCGGACCCATACGCAACCACCGACCACAACGGTTGAGGACATGCAGAGAAGGAGCCGTGGCCTCAATTGGGCTAGCTACGGCTTCTACAGAGCAGTTTCCCTCCTTAGTTGCGCTGGGATCCTTGATGTATACGAGTGTGTAGGAGTATCTGCTGTCTTTGAGTCTTTTTTTTTCTTTTGAGTCTTCCGTTTGCGTCCATTTAAGTTCGTAGTCTCTAGCTTGCAGTTCATCTAAGTTATGCGAGTCCATAAATTTATTGTCAGTCATAGAAGTATAGAAATTTTCTTTTTACATGATAGTTGCCGCCACTCTTCTCTCTGAGCCGCGTGCAGATCTAGAAGCCATTGTGATGCTGCCGCCCTAAGCTTCTAAGGCCGCCACACTTCTGTTTCGTTTCTTGTGCACTGCGTCGCCGTCGTCTTGGGTTTCAATCTACGCCGCCATGTTTCTATTTATTCCTCTTGGCTTGGTTTGACAGTTTTTCCAAGAGCTACACGCTACGACGACATTATTAAGACTCGAACTTCGGATTTTTCCTATTTTAGTGATAACCCTTTTCAAATGCAACGCTATTGTATACTTCTTACATTTGGAAGGGGGGTTAAGGGTATTATTGGTATTTCCTATTATGCTAGATTTTAGTCTTGTGTCATCTTTGTACCCTATATACATTGCTCATTGGGTTTCTTGAATACATACACAATGTTCATAACACCCATAACCCAACATAGGTCCACCTTTGGGGTCTATAGCGAATTTGGTAACTGTGATTTAGGGCATAGTTGTGCATAATTGACTCTTGTTTATGTTCATTCTCACTTCTGGCTTCATCAAAGGTGATATGGGCACCGTAGTCTGTTTAAAAGACTCTATCGAGGTAGTGTACTTTTGAGCAAATCAGAGGTGCCAGTGTTATAATCCATAAAATTATTAAGGCATGTTATACTCAATAATACAAATACTGCACGTCTACACCTAAAATCTTTGCTGCATTTTATTGATCTGTTTATGCATCTATTGCACTATACTTATTCAGTGTGTTGTTTTGAAACTAAGTTTTGGCTTTGCAAAGACAACTACTTACTCTTCTATTGTCTTATATTCTAATGGATAAACATCACAGGTATTTCACGAATTGTAGAAGGTGACTTGGTTTATAGAAAAGAATGCCCTTTTGGAGAAACAATTGTAATGGGTCCTTCAGAAGATGATGATGGCCACACTAATTCATCTGAAATGGACACATCTTGTGAAACACTCCCGGAAGAAGCAATCCAGTGTGTGAAGGTTTGCTATAGACAGTCAATCTATAAGCATGCTTACATACAAACAGTGAAAATTTGTGCATGAGCACTGCTTTTATGGAATTGCCAATCATGCGCTTCTCTTGTAGATAGTTGATTCTGAAGATTTGTTGAAGGCGGTCTACACTTTTGAGGATGTTGTCCTCCCTTTGCCTGGGTGATGAGCAATTACTGTACGTTGTATAATTGTGTAGTTCGAGTGTTATGCTTATTTTTTTTATGTGCAGTTCAGAAACATTGTTTCCTCGGAATGAAGTTGCTGGGATTTATCATGAAATAGCTAACAAGGTAATGGTATTTTAGTATGAAAATTTCATAATCGTGCTGTACGGGTATCTTAGGCTTTCCATTTCAAAAAAAAAAAAAAACCAACAACAACGAAGTGTAGATGCGTAGTATTCAGATTAGTTCAATTATGCATACATTTTTTGTTGTAGATTTGTAATAGCTACACACGTGTTATGTGCATATTACCTAACTGTTACTTTACTGGTTTTGTTGATGAGCTTTGTATCTATACTGAAAAGTCGCGGAGGGTAAACAATTTATTATGTTATGATTTATGAAGTTTGTTTGACTTGTTAGCATGGTGGTGTCATTGTTTAAGTGAGACATGCATATCTTCCCTTTTATGGGGACATCTGTGATATTCTAATTTTTTAGCAAACTTGTGGAATACAACCTATTTAAGTAAGATTATGGAAAAGCGATACAGCTTCAAGCCTTAAAATGGTTTCTTTCTGTAATGAGTATCATAATGTTCTATCTGGTTTTTGTGATTCAGGATGGCATTAGCCTGATAGAGAGCGCCCATGGGGTCAAGTAAGTTAGTCTGTCCCTATATATGTGTCTTGCTTTCTGAAGCATTTTTGAAAGATCTGTATGGCTCTTGTGATCATAAGGGACCTTTAGAAAATGGGTATTTGGAACACATCCAAATAAAAACAGGGGTTTAAAGATAACATTTGGTCATGCAAATTGCATCTATGGGGCCTTATTCATCGAGCCTATAACTTTTATGCTTCCTTTTCCAATATATACTATTAGGGCAAGTTCTTATTCATCAATCATCATACATGTTCTTGATATATTCTTTTAATATGCAAACATGCATGCTAACTGTTGTACTTGATGACACAATTGCCATTACTAAGGGACTTCTCGATTACAAGTATGAAAGGAGGTTACCGTCGGGTGATCCAGCGACCTATTGATTTTGGATGGTATGTTCAACTCAAACAAAATTGTGTTGTTTCATTCTATCAAGTGCTTTGTGTCTTGCCTTTTGGTTCCTTGAAGTCTCTCTTCAATTTGTTTCTTGTACCAGTTGTTTGTTCCTTTGAAGGATATCTGGTGGTTTTCAGTTAAATTGCTTTTTAATAACTACAGGGATCTCATGACTTACACTGATGACTCAGCTCCTTTAGTGGAAACTGATTTAGATGTTCTATCCAAAGCCACGGCATCAGAAGCAAATGAACTATTATCTAATGGGACTTCTAGCTGCACATCACATGATCCTGGGTTGGTGGCTTCATCGGATACCTCTGGAGCAACCAGTGGAGCTAGCCTAGCAGAAACCAAATCTATCGGCAGCTCAGATCTGTTACCAGAGAAGCTGGCTGTAAAATTAGAATTTACTCTACCAGCATCATCTTATGCTACAATGGCTATTAGGGAGTTGATGAAGACTTCAACTTCGGTATTTACTAATTCCCTGTTCCATTTCTTTGATTTTGTTTTAAATTTTTTTTTTAAATTTTTTTGTTTCTGCAACATTTTAATCTTTTGGTTCTTCAATTGAACTCTTGGGGCATTATCAAAGATCACATTATTTCTGTAGGGCATTTCATCCAAATGTACTCTTTGCTGGACCGTTGGTGCCACTCAGTGCAATTCAATCTTGAACTCTGATATTTTAATTTAATCTCCATTTGTAGATTTGAATAGCCATTAAATGTTTCTTTTTATTCTGCTTGTGCTGTTATTGATTTACAATTAGTGGCTACCTGCTAATACCGTGTTGCTTAAGTAGACAAGTTTGTTTAGCCCTCTCAATGGATGAATGGAAGACCTGGCTGGCAGAGTTACCTAGAATTGTTGGCATTGGTTGCCAACTTTCCAGTCTCTTTTTTTTTAATGTAACACTTCAGTTATGATTAAACTTTGATGGATTTGTACGTAGTTCATAATTATTTTTTTGTTGCACACAGGTTGCTTATCAGAAAACATTAAACTGCTGAACCTTTTAGCAACACGCAATGTTCATGAAAGCTGATTTCTAATCTCAAACGCTTGGAGGATTGGTGCGCGTATGTTACATCAGTAAACATTGTCTCATTACGCGAGTATTTTCTTCTAGGTCTTAAATATAATCCATATGCTATAATTTTTTGCAGTGAGAACTCCCAGACTGTCCTGGATTCTACACTCTGGTGGATTTCTATATGCATTGCATACTAGACGAACTTGCGAACAGGCTAATGAGAGAAACTAAATTATTGGCCCCAGTGTACGGCTGGTGTCATACATCCACTGTTTGTGCATAGCCTTCGTTCAAATTTTTTTCAGCTTAACAGCTTGGATAGCGGAAGCGAATTTGTAACGCCCCCGTTTCCAGGGGCGCGTACGGACACGGCACCTCGTAACTATTCACGCATGAACAGTTATGGAATGTCGCGCAAGAGTATACCATTGCATGCTTACAACAAAAATCCAGCATATATTTGACATAAGGATTAACATCCAGTTTTGACAGCGGGGCGTGCAAGCCCAAAGTATAATTACATTACAAAAGACTTCCATAATCCGCTTCGAGCGCGGCGAAGACCTAAAGCCAAGGGTCCTCGTCGAAGAAGAGACCCTCCGGGACTTCCTCAACGGGGAGACTTCCACCTTCATCTTGATCCTCTAAAGATTAGATTAAGCAAGCCGTGAGCCAAACAACCGGCTCAGCAAATCCCAAAGGGATCCTAACTTACTACATGCACGGAGTGTCAACGGAAGGGAATATAATTGGTTTATTACATTCGGTGGATGCAGTTTTATTTGCCAACATTTTATAAAATGGACCCAAAACTACTTCTCAAGATCTCAGGGGTTTTTCATGAAGAATTAATTAACCAATCCTAATCAAGTTAAAACCATTTACAAAACTACTTAAGCTTCGCGGCTGGATTCACCCAAGTGACACAGCTCCAATAACCGGGAGCACGGCGTATTCGAATACCATTTATTTGACTTTGCAGAGTTTGCTCAGCTTTACCCACACGATCCCTTAACTCCCGCTAAAGAGTTAAGAAAGCCAGGTCGTTTCACTGCTCAGCTCTTTATATAGGCTCTACCCGGTAGAATTCACTCGGGTCTGGCTCGCATACACACACACACAAAGAGAAAACGGTGCCGCTTCGAGTGAACTCTACCGTTGTTAGGCACCCAATCCCGGCTTGCCTAACCACGCTGCTAAACCTCCTCCACCGCCACACCTGTAGAGTTTCAATCGAGTTGAGCAGCTACTAGACAAGTGTTGACAAGTCAACTCCTGTGGTTGAGCGATCACTGTGACATTTGCTCAGCGTAAGGGTTTCAGTCCTTATTTTCACATGGTCCGCAACCTCACCAGGCCCGCGACCCAACCTAGGGTAAGCGGTGGGCGAAAACCGTCTCGCGGCGCACCACAACCCGCCTTACCCTAACCTCAATCCTAGGGTAAGAGATGGGCGAAAACCGTCTCGCGGCGCACCACAATCCCCCTTACCCTGCCTCGTGCCCGCAGGCACTCTCCGCTCTAGGGCACGGTGTCCCATACCACCCTAACCTAGAGTCGGGTTTGCAAAACCTATTGGCCCGCAGCCACAACCTTAATAGTGTAAGACTTTGCATGATAATAATATCCTACAATTATCTAGATTAACAGATAATTAATTCTAGGGTTACGAAGGCATGACAACAAATCTAACAGGGCATTTATCGGTGGTAGGTTTAACTACATAACATGTCATTCTAAACATTTTATTTTACTTTGAATTAACATTTCACAATTAGTATAATGCAAATAGCATAATAACGTAATTAAATGGCATGGGTTACAACATGATCAAAGGATTTGAGACTTGCCGTCAATCCGAATGATCTCAGCTAGCTCGAACGAAGAACCACCGGGCTCCTGAGACTGCACCTGGGCTTCCGGAACCTCCGACACTAGCGCAAACACACAAAATAAATTAAATTCCAGCTTGAGACTAATCAAGCGAGGGAAAATAAACTAATTAAAAAGGAGTAAAATGCATAAATCCTTCAAATGGAAATTTAGGAATTTATCTGGGATGATTTTGGTGGAAAGGAGGTCACAAATGGGTCCAGAATATTATTTGGAGCAAAGTGGTGAAATTTGGGAATTTTTGGGATTTTCTGTGATTTTCTAGGATTTATTTGGATTTTCTGGGATTTTAGAAATTAATAAACCGAGGAAAATCGGTATGAACAGTAGTCGGCCCGGCCACTTGCTACAGTGCGGCCTGGCCTGGGGAAACGGCCCGCTTGGCCGCGCGGCCCAACGCGCTCGCGCGCGCGCGAACGAAGAGGGCCGAGGGACCGCGGCCCACACGCGCTGCGCCCGCTCGGGATGGATGCGCGACGCGCGTCCCGGGACGGACGGTGCCGATGCGGTGGGGCGAAGCGGTACGGGGGAGGATCCGACGGAGGCGAAGGAATGCGGTTAAGAAGATCGGACGGCGATGGGGAGACGTCCATCCGACGCTCGCGGACGAACGGCACCGGTTGGGGAAGACGGCCGAGATGCGGCCACGTAGCGGGGGGAGGGGTCTTCTTCCTCCTCCAGCCGCTACAGTGCTCCAGCGGCAGAGCCAAGGCGGCGACGGCGGCCCGGGCGCTAGGGGGTCGCCGGCGGTAGAGGAGGGTGCCAGTGGGTGGAGCGGAACACGGGGAACCCATTTTGGGGTGTTGGAGTTCAAGGAGACCAAGGGAGAAGGCAGTGGACGGAAAGGTGAAGCTCGGTTCTCCGACGGCAATGGAGGTTACCGGGGGCGAATTGATCGAATCGGCTGCGGTTACATGGTGAGGGGAGTCTGGGGCTCACATTGGCGGCGTTGGTTTCGGCGGGGAAACTCCGGAGTAGCCTGGCCACGGAGAGGGTGCGGCGGCGGAGAGGTAGCTACGGTGTCGGGTCTCCTCGGGTGATCACCTGCCAAAGGGAGTTTACAAAAATGCTCAATACACCGAGGAGATGCTCTGGGAAGAAGTAATTGAGAAATGGAGGATGGGAGCGGGGGATTGACTCCAGGGGGTCGCCGGCGCAGGGGGAGAGGGCGGCGGCGCCCTGGGCGACGGGGCTCCAATCGGGCGCTCTGAGAGGTGGCTGGAAGAGGTAGGAGGCGACTGAAAGCGGTGGGGGAGCTCAGGAAGCAAAGGAGAGGAAGTGGCAGGGGAAGGGGGCTTTATACCCGCGCGGAGGGAGGGGCGATCCTTCGGGGAGAAGGCAGCGGCGGGCTCTGGGGCGACAGGAGGGGACGGGGAGCTGTCGCGGGCGTTAATTCCGCACAGTGGAAGGGGGCGGGGGTGACGCACGTCTCCGCACAGGGCTGGCGACGCGATGGGAGCAGTTGAGCTACGGCCGGGGCGAGGACGCGTCCGCGCGCGAGAGAGAGGAGAGGCGGCGACTGCCAGGTGGGGCCGGAGCTGGGGCGGGCGACGTGGCGCAAGGGCGACCACTCCTCCGGACCCGGGGGCTGTCGGGACGGCGCGACGCGGGAAGGAACTGGGGCGGCGCGGGGACGGGCGCGACCGCGAGCGCAGGCGCGGCCGCAGGCGCGACGCGCAGCGCACGCGCGTGCGTGGGGAGGGGCTGGGCGCCTGCGTCCGAGGGGAGCGGGGGAAGGCGCTGGGCGAGGGGAATGGCGGGGTCGGGGCGGTGCCAACGCGGGAGGGAGAGCGGGAGGCGCCGGGAGGAGGGAAAAGCGGAATCGGGCGAGGCGCTAAACAAGGGAGGAGGCGGCATCGCCCAGAAAGGAAAGCGGAGAGAGAGGAGACTTTCCCGAAAAGGAAAGTTTTCGAATTTCACTCAAAAATGCAGCAAAAATTGAGAAATTTTATTTTGAATTTTTCCAGGGCTTTTCAGAATTGTCAGTTTTCCATTTATCTCTTTCCTGTGTTGAATTTTTCTGTTGCTTGGACTGTTCTTTTTTTAGTTTTTCCTACAGAAAAAAATAAACTCTATGCAGCAGTTTTTGCTAATGATATCTTGGCATCTTGCACGAGTCAATCTGCATTATTTACGAAACGTATGTGGACGTCTGGTCTACCGCGAACAGGTTCAACTTCAAGCAGGTCTAATCTTTGACCGTTCAAGGTTGCTAAGCTCTAAGTTCGTAAAGGTACTGCCAGTTTTCCAGCTCCAACCTTTGCGATCGAAACCAAACTTCAACTTCCTCTCTAGCCTTCCCTTGCAAACCGGCCGGGCCGGTCCTTCGCTGTGACCCCTACAAGAAAAAACGTCAAAGAGCTGCTTTAAAGTAGCTTGATTTTTTGATCCCGTGCTCAAGATCATATTGCGTTTTTTGAAAAGTGGTGCCAACAGTGACGAGGTATCATCCAATATGATGGCGAAGGAGAGTTCTGCTGTCTTGCTGCATTACCCGATGCTCACGGTGAGCAATTATGCAGCATGGGCGATCAAGATGAAGGTATACATGAAGGCTTAAGGAGTGTGGGATGTGATCGAGAACGGTAACGTCGATGTGCGAAAGGATCAAATGGCATTACCGGTCATCTATCAGGGCATCCCAAAGGAGACACTCTTCCTACTAGCCAAAAAGGAGATGGTCAAAGCCGCATGGGAGTTGTTGAAGATGATGCGTTTTGGTGCAGATTGTGTGAAGGAAGCAAATGTACAAACTCTCAAGACCAAGTTCAAGGTGCTACGTATGAAGGAAACAGAGTTGATCAATGACTTCGCCGTCCGGTTGACGGTCATCGTCAACAAGATTCGGGACCTTGACGAGAAGGTGAAATAGTTGTTTGTAGTGAATAAATTGCTTCGTGTTGTTCCCTCACAGTTTCTCCCAATTGCTTCAGTCATAGAATAATTTGGAGACCTAAAGACAATGATTATGGAGGAGGACATCGGTCGTCTTAAGGCGTATGAGGAACGCATCCATGACAATAGTAACAAAGGCGATGGACAGCTCTTGTTAACCTGTGTTGTATGAGAGATCTGATCATCGAAGCGTGAAGGCAAGAACACTTCCAAGGGTGGTGGCCAAGGTCATCAAAATCGGAGGTTTGATAAGGCAAAAGTGAGGTGTTATAATTTTAACGATTATGTACACTTTGCTTCAAAATGTCCCAAGCCGAAGATAAAGAAAGCGTTTGTTGCTGAAGTGCTCAGCGATGATAAATCAACAGTACTCTGACGATGAGTTGAGTCATGGACGTTTGAGAAATATGTGTCGCCGTTAGGGGTGCAAACGGGTCGGATTCGGACGGATATTGTTGTTACCATATCTTAACCCATATTTTTTTTTCTCCGGATTCGGTACCAATCGGATTCAGTGCCGGATCGGTCAGGATTAACCCGACCTGTTTGCACCCCTACTTGTTTGTAAGGAATGCATGCAGTACAGCAAATGGAGTAGGAGGACGTACTGTTAAGAATTTGATGTTACTACTTAATAGCTGATGTGGAAGATTTTATTTTACCATTGCAAAAGAAAATGAAACGTCAAATAGTAGCACTAACCTGAAATCAAACTTGAAGACGTATCGGATTCGGACGGAGATTGCTGTTACCATATCCTAACCCATATTTTTTCTCCGAATTCGGTACCAATCGGATTCGGTGCCGGATCGGTCGGGATTAACCCGACCCGTTTGCACCCCTAGTCGTCGTTCAAACTCAAGGTGTTAGGCATAAAGTTTAGTTAGCGTAGTTAAATCCGACTACCTCAATATTTTAGAGTCAAGTCAAGATTAAGGGGGAGATTATAAGAAATAAGCTTGACTTCGAGTCCAAGACGTAGTAGAGTTCGTCTCCGTGTGTTACTCAAGTTGAAGCTATGTCCAACTTGAAGTCCAAATACATATACGAGTAGGAGATTAGTAGTCTATATATTGAATAGCCTTGTAACCAATTTTGCAAGAAAAGCAAGAAAGAGGAAAAAAAAGCAAGAAAAAGAAGGGGAGCAAATATTAGGGCCTGTTTGGCAACGGCTGCGGCTTATGGCTTTTGGCTGAAATTTTTGAATTTTGACTGTTTACGGTACAGATTACGGAGAGAGTGATACTCACTTGCGATTTTGGATGGTACAGATGTAAGGCTTTTAACGTGTACATCGTTTAACTTGTAGACCCCGTTTGAGAAAATACTCCGTTTGAAAGTTAGGTACTGTAGCAAAAGCCAAAAGCCGCCAGCTTTGGAGGAAAAGAACAGTCCCTAAGAGAATAGAGAAATTCAAAAATTCTCCTATGTTCTTTCAAATTATTTGCAATGTGTGTATTTTCTCTTAGACCAAAGTTATAACATGCCTTGCACACCCAGCCCCCGTCTTAAAACTTGTGATCGAGGCATGTGTACTTCTGTCGACGTTCTCCGAGTCTTTTGCATTCTAGTGCTCGGCAACGAATCTTTTGCCTTCTAGAGCTCTGCGTGTGTGCTGCTGAAGGATCGACCGGCCGCCATGGGGCGTGGTGATGGATACGAGTACGACGACGCGGCGGGCGCGATGCGTGGGCTGGTGGAGGCGTGGAAGCGGGAGTGCGCGTGGTGAACGGAGGCCTGGCCACGGAGCTGGAGGCGCACGGTGCGGACCTGCAGGACGAGCTCTGGAGCACCAGGTGACTTGTCACCGCGCCCCACCTCATCCGCAAGGAACAAATCGCCACCCGTCCGTCATTCACCAACACATTCATTTTGTGACCGTGATTACTAGTATTCATAGAAAATTTATAATAATACCATGCACATCTAATTGGATCGTCATATCACACATTTACGCTAGCTAACTTGAGTCTTCACTGCAAGCTTGGTTTTCTTTCACCCCCAAGGATGGAGCTAACGAGGTGAGCGGAGACCCTATCCCCGAGTGCGCTGCCGTCGCTAATTCTTGCTAGAGGGTTGCTGCATTCAGAATAAATTACACCACTCCTAGGCTAATCCACAGACTACTCTGTTGAGATACGGGCAGACTACACTAACACAAATTAAAATTTTTTACTATATAAATAAAAAAATCATGCGATTAAGGGATCATAGATCGTCATCACTAGATGTGCAGTACAATAGAAGAAAAGACGAAACAGCTCGGTTCAACGTAGCGTACGTCAATATAGCGAAAGTAGTCAATCGTTCAATGTCTCTGAAAAGTGGTCCTCACAAGCCAGTCGTTCTCTAGCGGTAGTGGATCTCCATGAACCGATTGTCTTCTTCTCGGATCGTCTCAATCAGCACTGTAGTCTCAGCAGCGTCTCTATCGAAGTCTATATGTCTATGGATAGAATGTTGTACACTAGTGTATTAGCACAGCATGCATAGTAGAGGGCTTCAGAAGGAGACAGCTAGTGTTTCGGTGGGTGGTGCGATGCTCTCTCTGTCTCGCTCTTTTAAGCAGCCACAATGCTCTCTTTTTATGGAGCCTCAAACCGAATCTTTATCCAATACGAGTAGAGATCGTATTCCATTTGGAAAGCCTCCGATTAGATCCTTAACTAATACAAGTAGAGATCATATCCCACTTAGAAAACCTTCAACCGGATCCCTTACTGTTCCAACCCGTTAAGTGTATAACTCTGTAGGTTCATATTTAAGAGTATAACTCTGTAAGTTCATATATACTTGGTTGCAACTCAAAAACATTTTTCTAATCATTGGTCGACAACGGTCCCTAACAGGACATATCGACCCCCAAATATACACAAAAATCAACATGGACGAACCTTGTGTAATATGATATGCAACCAGATCCTAGTCACCCATGATCAGTTTATAACTCTTTACATCCAGATCATATCTGGTTATGACTAGTCTGTATCCCCGTACGGCCAGTTCGCAGACCAGTTTGTCATACGTCCGACCAGCTTACAACTAGTCAGTATACCCATATGAACAGTTCATATCTGATCGGATTTAACGATATGTTTGCATATTGTCCTTTTGCCTCACGATACCCGATCTAACTTCAGGTGAGATATGTCATTTATATTTTGTTCAATCTTTTTTCGATCTAGTGATGGATAATTTCACGTGGTCGATTCTTCGACTACTCATAGTATGGCCATGTATTTTCTTTATTCAACCACATCGAGAGACTCTAGATATATCTCTCCTATTATGTAGGAGGAGCAAATTCTATACCCGACCAATCACATTTTTCAGTATGTTTCATAGTATACCTAAAAGCTACATTTATAAATATATAGTTATGGAGTAGCGTTTGACAACCCCTAAGTGCACTATTACATGTGTAGAAAACTATTCTGATATTAGGTACAAGGATTATATATCATTATTATTTAAGACCAATTGATAACACATAAAACATAACAATCATAACAATGTATCAAGGTAGGTCAATTTAACATCATATTCTGTAACATATGCCCACATTATTGCTTTGATATCTAGTCATACCATCTTTGTACTTGGGAGCACTCGGTTGGAGGTGACGAGCAAACCAATCGTGGCCTATCCGAGCAGCGGGGAGACCATAGCAGAGACGAAAGAATGGGTGGTGAGTACTCTAGCCACGGCTGCTTCCATGCTTTGGTTTGCATCACCATGTCCGCGAAACCGTGCGGTAGCTCTTACGGCCGCATGCGTGCTGCAAGACTCGGCTGGGGCGTCGGGGACGGATTTCGTGCCGTGCGTCGGCAAGTGGAGGCAGACGGCGCTGCCCTCGGTGAGGGGGATAGCGCGGGCGCTGCGCGAGGCGGATGACGCCGACGATTTCCCTGCCGTGGCCGTGCTCTAATGTTTCTTCAGCTTCCTTCGCTTGCCCATGTCGGAGAATTCGTCTTCTTTAATCGAGTGGTGTACGCATGATGTACGTCATGTTGTATGTCCTTGTATCGATGCTCCTTTGGCAATAAAATGCAGCCCTTTATTTTTACGAAAATAAAAATGCAGGCTTAAAGGAGGGGCTCTGCATGAGTAGAAGGTGCCAGTTGGGATATGGATTTTGTTTAGGGTATAGATCTCAGAAGAACTGAAAACAAAGGAGTGCCAGTTGGGATATGGATTTTGTTTAGGGTATAGATCTCACAAGTCACAAGAACGGAAAACAAAGTAGCACCACAACAATTGACAACCAAGTACACGGCCATCCTCATTTTGTCCAAGTATACACTATGTTCACGAAGCTTGGATTTGCCATTTACCAACATACAGTTCATAAATTAAATTTTCAGTAAGAACTACATTGTGGCTGTGCATAAATCAACCAATGCTACAATTTGGTGCATTTGTATCCTCTGGTAAAACTGGATGACAAGTTCAACCGCAGCAGTGAATCTCAGCTTCAAAACTCCGCATTTAGCATCCAGGTCGACGATCCACCCAAAACCAGATCTCTGGTGATTGCCAATTGCAACCTGAATCCGTCAAATTACCGGTCACCACCCATGCCTCCAAACATTCCACTCATTTCCTTTGATCCCATCTGTTTCATCAGAGACTGCAACCCACCCATGCCGCCTATCTGCTTCAGCATCTGCGGAGGGAGGACCTTGCTCATGTGCTGAACGTTCATGTTGCGGGACAGTGCACTCATTTCTCCTTTCTTTGGTATCTTGAGCCCTTTCATCTTGCTCCAGATCTTAGCAAGCCGCTTGTACTCTTCCAGCATGTCCATGACATCCCTGATAGGTCGGCCAGATCCCCGAGCAATCCGAATAATCCGTGATTCAGTCATAAGCTTTGGATTTGTGCTGTCAAGCTCTGAGATGAAATTTCAAAAGGAGCACAATAAATTATTGGAATGATAGTCTGGTAATTTACATAGGGGAAACTCGTCACCCAACTTACCTGCATCTGTCATGGAATCCATCATCGTCATATACCGCTTAATCTTAGCCTGGCTTTCCTTCTCATGTCCTTTTGGCATCAATTCAGCACTAAATCCAGGCAACATAGAGAAGACCTGCAAAGATAAGAATAATCCAAATTTGAAATGTTGTTCACCAGACTAAATAGCAATCATGAATCCTTGATTTACTGTGTTACATTTTACCAGATGTCCAAGAAATTTCAAGGACTATAAAAATAGCTAACCTGGCCAATAGGACCCATTTTCAGAATGTTCTGAAATTGCTCGTACATAAGTCTGAGAGTAAAGCTTCCTTCAGACAGTTTCTGCAGAAGTTCGGGTTGTTGATCAGTAGGTACCACTTCATGAATCTTGTCCATAAAGCCTGACCAGTCTCCCATGCCTGCCAATTACACAAAGTAAGGTTAACCAAAGGGAACACAAAGATAACATAGCACACCTAATATTTTCACTGACCTAACAGGCGACTGACAAATGGTTTCACATCAAAAACTTCAAACTCATCGATGTGTTCTCCAGTTCCAATAAATATCACTGGACTTTTTGTTGCTGCGACCCTGAAAAGAAACAAGGATATTCGGTATGTTAAGTTGCTTTCAGACTCTGAAATGTTGATGTTGTGATGTAGAAGTGATATTCAAGCATGGTATCAACCAAAAGAAAGCCTTATTTCACACAAAATAATGATTAAAAGAACAAAGATAGTGCTGTGCACAAAGTAGCACTAGGCCTCAAGTACATTTTCCTGAAGCACATACAATATGCTGTGACTGTTTTGAGGATACCACCACCCAAATGCTGCTATACCATAATTCCATTCAGCTCTGGTACTTGTTTAGAATCAATGTTGCGTTCACTAAACTGACATTCATGGTTGAGTTCTCATTATATAGTTTTGCTGTAGAATGAAACACAGCTCTAGAAAGAACTATTTGTTGAAAAATGCAACCAGACTACAGTGAAGGTAACAAAGGTCTCAACAGAGCAGCTACTTCAAATTCTTTGAAGACAATATTCTTCATAAACTTCAAATTCTTTGAAGACAATATTCTTCATAACCTAGGAAAGTGGAAACAGCACCAAGAGGGTAGTGCAAGAAAAGGAAGAGAATACTAACGCGCTAAGTGCGCCACCACCTTTCGCATGACCATCCATTTTCGTAACAATTACAGCACCAACAGAAACACTTTGTTTAAATGCTTGGGCCTGATCAAATGCAGCCTGACCGATACTACTGTCCATCACAAATATTACCAGGTCTGGTTTCTGCAGAATAGCACAATAATGTAGGTGAGATTTTCACTAGGTTCAGGTTATTGCTGAAAGTATTTGAGAATACTGAGTGTATTACCGTTGCTTCTGAAACTTGGCGCATTTCTTCAAAGAGTGCTGCTTCTTGTTTGTGCCTTCCACTTGTATCTACAATGATGAGATCACAGTTTTCCTTCTTGAACCTCTCTACACCCTCAACAGCAATTTTCACTGGATCAGACTCCATGTAGCTGCAAAGAGACAAACCATTAAAAAAAAGAAATAGATAAGAATCATAAGATTAGCCAGTAATTAAAGTTGTGAGAGTTAGAACACCTTCCATAAAAAGGAATCTTGGCCTTTGTTGCATTCTGTTTTAACTGATCAAAAGCACCAGCCCTGAATGTATCAGCACAAACCAGTGCCGGTTTAAATCCTTTCCGCTGATGATAATATGCATATTTGGTACAAGTGGTAGTTTTACCAGAACCTGCATGGACATGATGTAGTCTTGTGAGCAGAAGGTTGTAATTTAATAATGCAACTAAAATGCAGATAACAGAAGCCCAAACAGAACTGAACATGACCTGAGTGGGTCAAGCAAGCAACAGATGTTCACACCTAAGCCAGAGTCGGACGAGAAAGCAAGCTGATACTATCCTTAAACTCAGATCTAACACTTACAACAAGCTCTTCAAATGCCTTGGGCAATTAACCAATTTCCCACTGAGAACAAGAAAACTTGCAATATACCTTTTTTTGGGGAAAAAATAACTTGCAACATATCTGGTGTCCACCCCAAAGCCAAATAAGAATGCTGGTCAGTATAATTCTGATTCTAGCGCTTTCTATCACTTAAAACTCAATTGCAGAAAATCTGAAAATCATATGCTAATAGCTCTAATCTAAGAAGCACAATTTATGTTTACACAAGGTGACCAAGGGTTGACCTCAGTTAATTCTATTACATCGTTTGTTCCCCACTAAATGCATAAATAAGCAGGCAAGCAGCTCAAATCAGAACTAGTCAAGTTATTAGAAAAGATCTTTATTCTCATAAAATTCAATCATGTGCTATAATGCCTTCCAAAAAATATGTAGTCAAAAGAATAATAGATATCTGTTCCTGATGCAGCGTAAACACTCCCAAACCCAAAATCCAAGGGAAAAAGCAGACGGTGAAGGGTGAAAAGATGAATGGCCCCATCCAAGATTCAATTTAGGATTTTAAAATAACTTAGAGAAACTGGCTAATTTATTACTTCTGAATTGGATGCTCCAACAGATAAATCATGCCATGTATTTTATAAGTCTTACTACAAAGTTACAATGGGAATTCAAATTCTTAAAAGGACAACTAACTACAGAGACTACTTGGACAAAGACAAACGGCTCCATAATGCCTTGATTGATTCGGATGGCTTGCTTTTTGCCTAAACAGCAAAGGAAAGGACTAATTAAGAAGATGAAACTTTCCCACATCCATGTAACGGCCATGCTGCACCAGGCACGAACCAGACACACATGAAATGGTTAGGCCCAGGTAACTGCACTTGTTTACATCAGAACGTCGCGCGACCAATTTGTTCTTTCCGTTATTTTGTCTGACAATGCAATCAGACGACACCCTTAATCTTATCCCATCTTTCTTGACAAGCAATATATACCTAGGCCTACTGAAGCAAGTTCCCTCTCAGCATCATTTGCTGTGAAATCAAGTTGGACCAGAATGAAGAAATTATGATGCTTTAGTGGTGTGCTTCAATCGCAGTGTATATTATCTCTTTGTTTGAAATTAACATATTCCCCAAGTTCAGCTAACACATTGGTGATTCAGAAAGTGCCAAGTTCAGCTAACACATTGGTGATTCAGAAAGTGTGTCTACACAAGATTGGATCAACATTGACAAGAGCTCTACAGAACTTCTGATTGGTTGAACTGTTACGTCTGCTAAATTGCATAAATTGGAGAGTGACAAGATGATTGGATGCAATGTTTATAAAACTAAACTATTTAAGTGTTGTAAAAATAATAGGAAAGCTCGTTGGATAAAAAACTGTGATCTTCCATAGAAGGCAATAAAATCAACAATTAAACAACAAATTGGGTGCTTTGCCACATTTGTTACTGCTCTGGACAACCTTTTAAAGCATTTATGAGCTCGATAATTGTACACAAAATTAAAGCCCGTATGAGAATGACAACTTGACAAACATCCCTATTGGAGCAAACTGTAGTAAATCAAGCTTCGATTATATTAATAGAAAGTTAGGAAAACTCTTATCCAAGACATTTCCATGAGCAACAATAACTAGCAGGCCAAACCTCACTTGAGTAGATGTACTAAACAGCAGCTATCATAAATGGCGCTAACGCAGCAGCTATCATTAAGATAAAATCATAAAATGGGACATAACGTAGCAGCAGGTAAGACTGACCTTGCAAGCCAACGAACATGACCACGCATGGCCTCCCTTTCTTGGGAGTGAAGGAAGGCTTCCCGGGATCCAACATGTTGCAGAGCTCCGTGAAGACGGCCTACAACAAAAGCAACACGGCAGTCAACAAGAAGCAGATCTTCCCCCAAATCACATTGACATCTCCGAAAGCTTTGTGGGGTTCGGGCGTGGCGGATCCAGGATTTTTAAGATGGGTGTTCGGACTTCAAAGCTAGATTGCTCGGATACGTCGATACCGATATGCTGATACCGTGACACATCATTTCTCCCAAAACACCGATACAATGGTACGTGTATATAGATACAAAAATACAAAAAAAATATAGAAATGAATTATTTCTTACGAGAAAATGGGCGATGTATGATGGTTCATTGCATCAAGGGTAAATCAATTGATCTTTTTCTTTGATATGAGCTATTCGTTGCATGAATTTTGTAAAAACTTCATCCTTATCAATGTTATCTGCTTTTAACCTTAGCTAAACTAAACAACAAATCACATTTCGATATTTCAGAAAGTGTTCATCTCGATAATGGTTCTAGCAACTAGTATTATATAAATTTGCACGGTAAATGTGCTATAGTTAGCTATCAAATCAAATATCATATTAGAGGGTCAACTGTCTACCTAAATCACATTTATGAATAATGGCTAATCTCCAATAGACCAAGATATAGCCTTTGCAAAGGGAGAAGCTATAGTCCCATGCCAACTCCCAGATTCCTAGCATACGCAAAAGTCAATTAATTGGTCAACATACTATTTGTTGTTAAATCACCATACACAAATCTACCCCTAATGAGAGATCATGTTATTAAACAAATATAACACCTTGAAATATAAAGCTTGTAGATAGGCATTATGTTTATTAAAATCATTGAAGTGCCAAACCACCATATAATAGGATATGGACAAGCAACACATCTAAATTTGCACATTTAACATTTTCTGATCAAGTGATTATAAAACTAGTACCATCACTTGATATGAGTATATTGTGCCATAAGTGTAATAATTGGTCAGCATATTAGCATAAGGTATCTGAACTATGAAGATCAAAGTAGATCAAACTATATGGCATATGCAAAACAATGAAACAATCAATGAATCAAGCACACCAACCTAAACTCCGTAATTCCCTGAAGGCAAATATGAAGAGTAAAGGCTGAAATCCGAAAATGGCAAATTGCTGCTAGCCGACTGCCTTGCTCTTGCTGGCCGCTACCCACCAGTAGTTGGCCTGGCCCCTAGCCCCACGCAGCCATGCCCCATGGCCCGCGGCGCTGCCCTGGCCCTACCTTTCGCTGGCTTGCTGCACAGCCTGCGCTGCTGCTCGCTACTCACCGTTGCCGCCTGCCATTGAAGCCCTCACCTGGCCTGAAGCTGAATGCCCGGCGCCCCGCCACCTACCCGCTTGAAGCCCTCACCTCAACCCTAGCCGCTGACTGCTATCTATTGGTCTGGACGACTGGACTGGTGTCTGGTGATTTTGATACATCGTACATGGGTTGATCAGCTGATGGACCAAAATATGCGACCAGCGCATGGGCGTGACTACGGCCAGAGCCCAGTCGGGAATGTGCTGCGCTGCACGGTTGAGTTGAGCTGAACAAGAATATGAATACTGAATACCAAAGCATATGCGTAATACATGTATAATATACCTAATATATATAATAGATTTTTTATCAAAAAAAATTTGGGTGTTCGACTGAACACCCATGACCTAAATGGGATCCGCCAGTGCGTTCGGCGGAGGTGGGAGACCTGACCTGCTGGATAATGCGCCGCTTGTTGGTGCCTGCGGCGAGCATCTCGAGGTTGACGATGCGCTTGATGTTGGCCTGCATGTCGCGGACCATCTTGAACTGGACGTCGGCCTGCAGGAGCGCGCGCGAGATCTCGTTGAGGCAGTCGCTGAGGACCTTCTCGTCGATGACCGTGGCGTTGCTCATCTGCGCCAGCGCGCGGGAGATGCTCCCGCCGAGCTGCGCGAGCACCATCTTGCCGGATTCGGGGGGCTCTCCCTCCCTACCTTCCCCTTCCGGCGGTGGCCTCCGCGAGTGGGGAAGAGAGTTAGGGTTCGGATTGGGGAGGACGCGGAGGAGGAGGAGATGACGAGGTCGAAAGCCGATGGACGAGGGGAAATTTTGGACGGCAAGGAACGGAGAAAGGCTAGGAGAAAATTGATACTATGCCACTCTTTTGAAGTGTCTTCGATAAAATGCCACTCTTTAGATGGCAATTGTTAAAATGCCACCCAATACATGATTATCTCTATGATTTGCCCTTTTAGGGGTTTTAGCCATTTCTTTTTCGTTTTTTATTTTTTTAACCAAAATTGTATGTGAAATGACCATAATACCCCTTCTCTTGCACACGGCGACTCAGTTGCACACGGCGATTGGGAGGCTGAGCAAGAACTTCCTCAGTTGCACACGGCGACTCATGAGCCGGGCATATGCGCTGCGTCGGTAATGGATTGCCACCTAGAATCACCGTTCTTGTTGGTCCTCACATTGTCTGGAAATCCAGGCAGGATGGCAAAAAGATCTACGGTTCCTGACTTCTCACCTTTCAACCAGTATCTGCTCAACCTGTCTCAACAAGGACACAACAATCAGTGTCTGATATGAAGTAGAGTGAGAGTGCCTGAACCAAATGGAGATGAGCATATAGACCTTCCACGAGATCCTTCGCAGAAGACGAAGAACGAACCATCCTTGCTTAAGCTCACCCCATTGGGAAATTGGAGGTTGCGGTGGAGAACTGTCGTTTCATTCGTGTGCGGATTGTATTTCAGAAGCCTCCCAGAGGGATCTCCAGACAAAACCAACTGCATGAAATTCCTGCAAATGAATGACCGCCTAAATGATTAATTCCAACACTGATAGCACCTCGAAGAGATGAGACTGACGAAGCAGGAGAAGGCGAGAAAGAGAAGGGGTATTATGGTCATTTCACATACAATTTTGGTGGAAAAAAATAAAAAACGAAAAAGAAATGGCTAAAACCCCTAAAAAGGCAAATCATAGAGATAATCATGTATTGAGTGGCATTTTAACAATTGTCATCTAGAGGGTGGCATTCTATCGAAGCCACTCCAAAGGAGTGGCACAGTATCAATTTTCTCGAAAGGCTAGCTAGCTGCTGTCTTCACGGCTCGGCGTTCCGGTAAAGGGTGTGTAAACAGTTAGGAATCGGGACGGGCGATATCAGTCCAATGGATTCCTTCTTTATACCAAAAAAAATGGATCACTCGTATAGCAATATAAATAATAGATTAAAAATACAGAGATAAAGAAAGAACTCATTATCTTTCTTTATTGTATTCTTTTTTATGTCTGTATAAAATAACCAACGGGACTCCCTATTTATAGCCTAGCAGTGAGGTGTCCACTGTAGGTCAAGCTTTCAAGCCTAGCCCAGGTTTTCTAACACTTCCCCTTGGCACTTGTCTGACACGTTCATGTCTCATCAAAACTCCATGAAAACCTAATAAGAAAAATTTGGAGAAAGATTACATGATACATGTTATGCTATGTTGCACGAATTGCTGCATTAAAAACCTTGGCCGAGAAATTTCAGGAAAACTTGTTAAGGAAAAAAGTACAATCCACTCAATTTCATTTAATCTTCATGATTTATTATTTGGGTACTCGATCTTCGTGATTAAGTTTTAATAACGAGTTTGAAAAAAAATCTATCCTTGAATTCTACATTTATATAAGTCTCATCATTTCAATCCTCGTACGCATATTTCAAAACTAGATACTAGAAGTAACTTAGCGGGGTGGCGGCGGCGCGCCTCGGTGGAGAGCGCGCGCAGATCGGTCTCCAGCGCCGCCATGAAGGCCATCTCCGCCTCCTCCTCGAAGCGCGGGAGGAGCACCGGACGTCGGGGGGCGGCGAGAGAGAGAGAGAGAGAGATGATCTCACAGATCTGATGACGAGAGACGAAAACGCTGATCTCACTGAGATCTAACATGCATGCTCGTGTTGGTTGCCTTCGTTGTTCTGTGTGGCAGGGACAAGGTTGCGGAACCGTCCAATCTTGATCTTGCGTCTCTAGGATTTTCTGCAAGCTAAACCAATTTTAGGTAAGCAGGAGTTTGTTAAAGTAGCAGCAGTAATGCAGGACTACAGAACAAACTGATTCAACCAAAAACAAAATCCGGAACGCTTCCACGAAGGGTGGACCTTATTAGGCTAGACGTAAATTATTTAGGTTTGTTTTTTGCAAGCTGCATTTTGTATGTGAATAAATTGTTCACCACAACTATAGCGGAGTCAAGCAATAATATGAATCTAGAACAGGGGGACAGGGTGATAAGAAAGTACACTGCACCGTAGCTGTGGCAACCAACCAAATAGGGGCCAAAAAAGTCAAGCTTATCTAAATGGAATAAGTCCATTTGTCATCCCAAGTTTGCAAAAACTCTACTAAACTATAAAATCAGATATTAAACCCATCCAAATTTTTAAAACTGAGTCAAATTATACCCTAAGGTGGTTTTGGAGGATGATTTTGCTAATAGGGATCCAACTTATGGTGGTTTTGCCATGTTGGCAGTCATATCAGCCTTTTTGCTAACAGGGATCCAAATAAGTTGTGGGAGAATGATGAGAAAAAAGAGAGAACGGAAAGAGAAGTAAGAAAGAGATCAATGATGTAGGTGTCAACATCCATGAATTAGATTCTCATTAGCAAAACCCAATGATATGGCTGTTAGTATAGCGAAAACCACCTTGAGTGAGATCCACATCATCAAAACCACCCTCCGAAACTGCTTAGGGTGTAAATTGACTCGATTTTGTAAGTTTGGGGGTTTAAACACCCGGATTTATTGTTAGGATGTTAAGTGAATTTTTTGCAAAGTTCAAAAGTGTAAAGTGGATTTATTCCTACCTAAATTAATTATGCAATGAACCAGACACCCTCTAGAGTGATTTTAACAAAAAATTTATACAAACTTTTAGCATCTTCTATGTAAGCGACTTCTTTTTGTCAACTAAAGAAAGAGAATATATAGAGCTTGGATCCATTAAACTTCACCCTTAGTAAAGGTTGTGGATTTCACATGGCCTTCCTTATTCATTCTCAATCTACCACTTGGACTTCAGCTCCATCAAACAAAAAACTTTTTTTTACATTTCAAATTCCTTAACTCCGGATTAAAAGAAAAGAGCTCAAGTAACCCTACCAAGTGAATTTAACTCTTGAAACTTGTAATGCATTTAGAAGTATTCATATCTGAACCTTCACAAAAAATATTTTCATTTCATGTGAAGCATATTGAGTAAAACAAATTATCATCTAAAGCATTTTAGTAAGAAGTTGACTAAATCTATATCAATATTGAAATGTCTTGTTTTAAAAAACCATGTCACCAAAAGACTACCCATCTGAGGACTAAGCTTTGCTCGGTTGGCAAGCTCTGTCGTCGTGTGAGCTGCCTACCTAGATTCAATCCCTGGATCGGCCCTAGGTGCCTCACCTCACACATGCGTATACGTTCAATGGGAAAGAGCATGCCCGCGCTCCGTGGGGTACTAGATAAATCCAGGATTTATCCAACAACCTCCGCTTAAGTCCTAACGTGTATTTCAGTAGAACACACAAGCATGTGTAGTGTGTAATGTGAGTGTGGTGTGTGTCCTCCGTTATAATCTCAAAAAAATACTACCCACCTTTATTACTTAAAAATAACATGGTGGTGGTAAGTTCATTCCTCTTCTCCTCCTCACAAAAATTTTGGTGCCAATGTGTGGGCCTTGCTGTCGCGCAATTTTCATTCGTGCTACACGGTTGCACCTGCCCCTTAAACACATGACCGTCTTCCCCTAATCCCCCAACCTCTCCCCCCCACGCAGGCTACACAGCCGCCTTCTCTCAATTCCTTGTCTCCCGTCTTCCCTAGCCGCCTCCATGCCCCTTCTCCTATCACCTCCATGGTACTAGAATTTCACGTTCTTTCCCTCCCCTGCTATCCCGGTTGGTGGTGGAGCCAGCCGATGCTAGGCTACAACAACGACACACGAGTGCGGCGATGGTTCAGTGGTCCTTTATTGGGTGGCGACAAAGGTGGTGGCAACCATGGGGCAATGGCACTGGGATCCAATCGATGGGTTCCCATCCTTGCTCTCAGCTACGACCCTAGTTTCTTCCACCTGATATCCCTTGTATTTGCCCACTTACACTCAACGTCATGCTTGCCGCCTCTCGCCATCCGTGCTCTCAGCTGCTACGGCCATGTGTAAGATCGAGGAAGCCGACTAGAGGGAGGTGAATAGACGGTTTAAAAATGTCTTCTAATTTAAGTTAACAATTTAGACTTAATCTATAGCCTAAAGCAAGTGAGCAATGAAGTAAATAAATTCAAGTTAATTTGACTCAAATACCTACTAGAACAAATGAACTATCCTAAGAGCAAGAATAATTCTAGTCTAGGTCAAAGTTTGCTACTTTAAGAATACAAGCAATCAAATGATTCTAAAGTAATAAATTGCTTGAAAGTAAATGAAGCACAAGAGAGCAAATCACAAATGACACGATTACTTTTTACCGTGGTGATCGGAGACTTGCTGGTTTCCCCTAGTCCACGTTGAGGTAAGCCCGAACGAATCGGACCAGCTCTACGAATTAAGCCAAATCACCTCGATCACTAGCGGTAGCTCTTCCCCTCTCCGAGTAGGCGAGCTCCAACATTCACAATCTTGCCGAGCCTTCTCACAACCTTCTTGAGAAGATCACCGGACACTCCCGTCAAGCCGTCTAGGTGTCGGCAAACACCAAGAGTAATGAATCACAGCGTTGCTTGACTACTCTCAAGTGCCGAGGATCAATCTATGGATAAAATGCACTTGAATTCACTCAACAACCTCAATTGAATGCACAAGTGATGAAATGCAGTGTGAGAGGTTGCTCTATGCTCAATAATGGTTCAATAACATGTCCTTGTACTGGTGGGGTCGAATTTATACCCCCACCAAACTAAACTAGCCATTGCAATACTTAATCCTGAAAATTCAGGAAAATCGGAAGTTCCACAGTGTTAAGGCCAGAACTTTCGTTTTTCTGCAGAAGCTTCAGAACGGCTATGTCAGAGAGTCAGAAGTAACCGTTGCCATTAAATGCGGTACTTCCGCCATTGAAAATGCGGTACTTCCGGATTTCCGGAAGTTCCGATATGGCCCCGGAACTTCCGATATCCAAGAGGTTAAGTTTTGAAAAGGTTGCTCTCTTGTTGTTCTGAATCGAAACTTATCCAAGGATCGAAACAACCTGAGAATGATATTGATGTGTACCTAGCATCCTTGGTGGAAGATCTAAAAATATCGTGAATCGAAGGGGTGCAGGTATGGGATGCATACAAACGAAAGAACTTCACTTTATGCCCCTTGTTGTTCTGGTCCACAAATAATTATCTTGCCCTTACTAATTGTTGGGCTAGAGTACAAAAAAGGCCAAAGTTTGTACTCACTGCTTAGATAAATACCGAGAGTGTGTGGTTGAAGCACTCACACAGAACCATGTACATGCATCACCGTAGGTTCCTTCAGAGGGCTCTCAGAAGTTCTGAAAAACCTAGTGGAGCCTTTTTTCCAGAGAGCACCCTCGAAATTGATCGGTTCTCTATCCGGACAACCAGAAGTACCGACGTGCAAACTACGGTACTTCTGCTTCCTGGAAGCTCCTTTAAGGTAGTTGAGCCAAACAAGTGCATTTCGTCACTAGATTGAGCCTTTGGCACTTGATTGTCGTCAAGCAAAGCTTGTAATCTTTTACTCTTGGAGTTTACCGGCACCTAGATGATTTGGTGGGAGTTTGCACAGTGACTTCTTCAAGAAGGCTGTAAAGAAGTCCGACATCGACTTGTAAGTGGTTTGGAGTTCACCATCTTCGGAGTGAAGGAAGAACTACCACTAGTGGATTGAGGAGCTAAGGCTTAATTCGTGGATCCGGTCCAAATCGTTTGGGCTTTCCTCAACGTAGACTAGGGGAACCAGCAAGTTTCCGATCACCACGGTAAAAACATCGCGTGTTCATTGGTTGCCTCTTTGTCTCTTTTTCAGCTCTTGTATATTTAGTATATTGTGATTATTTACTTATGCTAGAGCCTTTTTTGTAGAGATTAATTCTTGTAGTGCCTTAAACTTACTAGAATTGTGTAGGTTTCAATTGCTTTAAATTTCTGCCATATTAAAATTGTAGAAATTATTTGGAAGGCAAGAAAAATTTTAAAACATCCTATTCATCCCCCTCTGGTCGGTCATCCCTGATTCTACACCACGTTGTTTTGACCATGTTGGTTCGACCATATTTTGTCAATAACATTGGTCCGACCATGTTGCGTCGACTACATTGGTCAACTATGTTGTTTTGACCACGCTGTTTCTATCATGTTGGTCGACCACGATGTTTCAACCACATTGGCTCGACAACGTTATTTTGACCACGTTATTTTGACCATATTGTTTCAACTACGCTGACTCGACCACGTTGGTCAACCACGTTGGTTCGACCACATTAGTTCAACCACGCTGTTTCGACCACGATGATTCGACCATGATGGTCGACCACATTGGCTTGACAACGTTGCGGTAAGCACGTTGTGGCGACCACAGTGTTTCGACCACGTTGGTTCGACCACGTTAATTTGATCACGATATTTCGACCACTTTTGTCGATTACGTTATTTCTGCCACAATTTTCGGCCACATTGGTTTGACTATGTTGGGTCGACCATGTTAGTTCAACCACGATATTTCGACCAGTTCGTTTGACCATGTTCGTCGACCACGTTATTTCGCCCACGATGTTTCGACCACCTTCGTCAACCACATTGTTTTGACTACGACGTTTCAACCACCTTCATCAACCATGTTGTTTTAACCACATTGGTTCGACCACATTCTTTTGACCATGTTGGTCAACCATGTTGGTTTGACCACATTGCTACGACCACGTAGGTCGGTCACGTTGTTTCGACCATGATGTTTCGACCACGTTAGTTCGGTCATGGTGTTTCGATCACGTTGTATCGATCATGTTATTTCGACCACGTTATTCCACCATGATGTTTTGGCCACGTTGGTTCGACCATAATGTTTCGACCACTTGTGTTGACCACGCTATTTCGACCACTTTGGTCGATCATGTTGTTTTAACCATGATGTTTCCACCACGTTGGTTCGACCACGTTGTTTCGAAAATGTGGCTCAACCACGTTGTTTCGATTACGATGTTTCGACTATGTTTGTTCGACCACCATGTTTCAACTATGATGTTTCGACCATGTTAGTTCGACCATGTTTGTCCACTATGTTGTTTCGACCACGATGTTTCGTCCATATTGTTTCGACCACATTGGTCGACTACGTTGTTTCAACCATGATGTTCCAACCACGTTGATCGACCACATTGTTTCGACTACGTTGGTCATCCACGTTGGCTCGACCAATATAGATAAACTAAAATATTCTTCAGTTTTTATTATTATATTGCTATGATTGTAGATATATAGTTTTGCTGAATCTATAACCACTAAATTATGCTTATTATTACTTCATAATAACCATCTTCATAATAACCATCTGTTATAACAATATCCACCGTTTCACTAAAACCAAAACATACTATAACGTTACCTCTTCACACAAAACTTATATTATGAGTCCATTCAACGACCCTATTTTACTCCTTTATGTAACATCAATGATTTTATATTCCACATATCTCCATTGAAATATACATGACTGTTAATTACAGTAGAAAAAATACTGAACTTCTTCCACTCAAATATAAGGAAAATGGCATACATTTCTTTATACAATACAGTAATGTACAATTTTAATTTTCATCACTACCACATAGGGATGGCAATTGGGCGCGGCGGGTACGGGTAGTGCTCGCCCATACCCATACCCGTGACCCCGATTTACGCCCACGGGTATACCCACGAAGGATAATGGGTGAAAAACCTCGCCCATACCCATCGCCCATGGACATACCTATTTACCCACGAACTGAGAGTCACCATATGAGTGTTGAACTAATGACAGGTACATATAAACAATAGCTGTTGCTAGAAATATAGTAGCTATCAAAAAAGTTTATAACAATTAATAGCAATTAGAGATATGAAAAAGTTTATAACAATCAATAGTAATTAGAAATATTGCTATGACTGCGCCACCTGTCAATCTACATCGCGGGTAAACAGGCGGGGCGGGTACGGGTGGAGCTTACCCATACTCGTACCCGATTACCCGACGGGTAGAGTGTTCCCCCCATTTTCATACCCGTGAGTAAAGAAAATATCTTATACCCGACTCCATTACTTCATTAGGATATTTACCCACGGGTATATGGGTAAAACGGGCACAATTACCATCCCGACTACCACACCACTAGACACAACTTAATTATTTAAAAGATTTACACTTTGTAGCCTTTCTATGTACCCAAATACATCATCGTATAACAAAGAGCAAATAGATAATCCTAACAAAAATACTAAATATATCTACATTTACAAAAAGTATAAAATTTTATATAAATACATACGATAACCTGTTATTTACATCTATGACCTTGTGTTGTGTGCCGCCGCGCACATGCTGCTAGTATTCTTATCTTCAGCTCGGTTGTTTTTCCAGGATATACACGTATGCTTATCTTCTTCAACATGTATGTTTGGATGAGTGGTAGGAAAACCAAAGATAATTTTAATAGGGGAATGTGGAGTGAAAACACACACGACTTGAGAAAGGACAACTACCAAATGCGTCGTGAGGATAGGAGAAACGCAAAATGCAAAGGCGCTTGGAATTGTAATGCCAAAAGGATGGAAAAGAAAAAGCAATTCCACTTCCGTCGACAAAAAAAAAACAAGGAAAAAGAAAAGCAATTCCATAGCGGTACGGGCACCAGGCCCGTTCCCGAGAATAACTGAACAAAGCGCTCGCCACTCGCAAGTCGAAACGTCTGCAAACGCTCGGCACGCTTTACCAGGGCCCAGCCGAACGCAGGCGCTAGCGCACGGCCCGCACCCCGTAGCAACAGCGGCCTAGGCGCACTGCGTCGACATGCCGCAGGCGGAATCTTATAATTCTTACCGTTGATTTTTAGTTAAAATTAACGGCTGTTCGTTTTTTTTTAAATTATTCAATTATAAAAAACCGTTATATCATCGTAGATATTGTAAATAAATAAGAAAAAAAATAAAAAAAATAGAAACTAATATGTTTTAAATGATTTATAGCTTAAATAAGTTGAAAGTAAAAGAACTAAAGCTACAAGACCTAACTTAACTGCGCAGGAGCAGGCGTGCGAAGCCAATGCTCTGCCCACTGAGCACAGGAGGGATGCTTGTTTGTCGAGGGAGTACAAGGATGTAGTTTCTCTAACGTGTGAAAAAGATCGCGAGCACAATGCAAAACGATACGGCTGTTAGGAAATCGGGCTCACGGCCAGATTCCTGACATATTTGGGCACCCCACCGTAGACTATAAATAGGGATCTAGACCCCCTCATTATGTACACATGAATGAAAGCAATAAAGAAAGACCAGGAGTTCTCTCTATCTCTGTGTGTTCAATCTATTCTTCTGTGATTCTGTGATTGATTCGTTCTTTGTTCTAAACAGAGGAATCGCTCGGACTGGTCGCCAGCGACGGTTTCTCAACACGTTATCAGCACGACTTCGCTCTGGTGAACGAGGTAATCATCGAAGCACATATTGAATTTTCTAGATCGCTTTTTGAATCTGTATTTTCTTTTCGCGTTCTAGATTGAATCTCTACGGTGCAAATCCGCCCTAATCTACCGCGAGCAGACTTGAAGTCGCCGGCACAATGTCGATCGGTAGATTGTGAAACGGGGTAGATGTTGATTGCACTGTAGATTAGAAACGATGCAAATCCGCCCTAATCTACCGCGAGCAGATCTGAAATCGCCGGCACAATGTCGATCGGTAGATTGCGAAACGGGATAGATGTTGATTGCATCGTAGATTGGAAATAAAAAGTTTTACATGATTTTGTTTGATTCTGTACGATCAATGCACGAGAAAAGAAATTAGCATCATCTTCTCTGTTCGGTCACTGAACGGAAAAATTTGCATCCTCTTCTGCTCAGTCCTGCATGGCCGTGGCATGGAAAAGAAGAGGAAGAAAAAAAACCCGATGGCCGGCCGGTGTGCCTGAACGCACAGCCGCCGGCATTTCGGCTCCCGTGTCTGTACGCATGAAGACCGGCCGCCGGCATCTCGGTCCTCGCGCCCGCACGCGCGCTCGCCAAGCCGCTCGGCCCGCAGCCATGCACCGCCGGCCTCGGCCTTCCCACCAGTGCGCGCGCCCTCCCACCTCGGCTCGAAGCCGGCCTCCACCGCGCCCGCATGCGCCGTCGCCGCCGTAGCCGCCTCCATGCGCCGCCCCGAATGGCACCGTCTAGCCCTCGACGCCCGCACCGCGTCTTCGCCCGGCTGGCCCGCACGCCACTGCGCTGGCCCGACCGGCCGGCCCGCACGACGCCGCATCGGCCCCACCTCGGCCTGCAGCCGCACCGGCCCCGCCGCGCCGGCTTACCCATGCGCGCCGCCTTCGGGCTTGTCGTCGCGCCCCTAGGCCGGTTCGCAGCCGGCCTCCACCGGCGACCGCGCCCACAGCCGCGCCAATCCCGACCGCCGCCTGTGTTTGCCGCCACCTCCTCGGCCTCCGCTTGCCCCGAACGGCACCGCCCATGCCGGCTGATCCCCACGCACCCGCATGCGCCTAGGCCGCCCACCGCCCCCGCCCCGCATGGCACCGGCCGGCCTTCGTCCCACATGGCACCACCCGCCCGCATGCATTTGCGCCTGGCCCCGGACGCACCTGAGCCGCGGCCCGAGGCGGACCTCCGCGCGTCGCCGCTCCCAAGGTTCACCGACGGTCTCCCGGCCACTCCGTCGCGCCCTGCATGGTGCTCCTCACGCGCGCCGCATCGCCGCCGGTTAGCCGCCACCCGCGCCCGGTCTGCCGCCCGTGCCGCTCCCGCCGTGCTCCGGCAAGAAGCCGCGCCACCCCGATCCGGCCCGGTTCGCCGCCTCACGCCCGAAGCAAAGGGGCGCCGCCGCCTCTATGGGAGAGGGTAGGGGAAACCCTACTCTTGGGGTTATGCGGCCAGAGCAGGCTGAATGGGCCAAAACGGGCCGTGCAGGCCAAATCGGGTTGGGTCGAAGAGAAAAAAGGGGGCCAAAACGGGCCGAGCGAAAAACAAAAGAAAAACGGGGGGAGTGGCCGGCGCCGGATATTTTGCGGAAAACCCCCTGATAAGTCTTGTAATTACTGATAAGTTCTAAAATTTGCAGATAAGGCCCGAATCTTTGCAGAAAAGGCATTGTAATTCCGAAAATTACGAATAAGCCCTCAAATTTACGAGCGGGTCCAGAATTTTGCAGAAAACCCCTCAGTAAATCAGAAAATTGCGCGAATTTTTCTCTTAATTGAATAATTTGCGTAAAAACCCTCTGGAATTGCAGAATTTGCTGAAATTTTACATTTTAGCATAAAAGGGCCTCGGAAATCCAAATTTTGCATTATTTTTTAGCATTTGAAGCTTATTTATTTATGGCATTACTGTTTTATGTATTTTCTGTATTTATTTACTGTTTTGGTTAATTGTAATTGTTTGAATTGCTTGTAATCACTGAAATTAGCAGTAAAATTAGAGAAAATGCTGGAACATTACGAGAATTTTTGTACCATTTATTTACCCGCAGTGAATTATTCCGTGCATGTCTACCAGTAGTAGACTTATACACATTTAGATAACTGGCATCACGAACCGGGAGTTCGAGGAGCTGGCCCAGAATGGCCAAAACTATCTGACATGGGCATCCGATGTCGAGATTGTACTTGGGGGGCGGAAGCTCCGCGCAGCTATTGGGATTAGCGAACTGAATGACGCTCAACCCAAACCTGAGGAGAATGATCAGGCACTTCATTTTCTCAGGCACCACCTCTGCCTCACTCTCAAGAATGAGTATATGGCGGAGAAGAGCGCGCTAGCACTCTGGACCGCACTCAAGAAGCAGGTTCGAGAGGCTAAAGTGCACCATTCTTCCTCAAGCAGAGTAGGAATGGATCAGACTGAGGTTTGGCGACTTTAAGACGGCCGGGGAATACAATTCTACCTTGCACAGGATTTGTACCCCAATACAGAAAATTGAGAAAATCCTTCCACCCCAATGTAGCACAATCCGCACGCAACTATCGTCAAGATGGCTATAAGGAATACGCCGAATTGACTGATATGATGCAAGTTGTGGAGGCTCAGGACAAAGTTCTCCGTAAGAACTACGTCACTCAGCCACCTGGGAGCTCCGCTGACCGTGAAGCCAATGCCGGGAGCTACAAGGTGCGAAAAGCTCTTAATGAAAAGAAGGGGAAGGAAGGGTAAGGCCGCAGCACAGAAAGGCAAATCAGATACTCCACGTGAGAATAAGGCTAGCAAGCCAAAACGGGATGGCAAATGACACATGAAGCCCACTCTGCATCGGTTGAGGGGGAGCGTTCTGAGCAGCTACCCGCGCTGATGGTGTTTGAGACCATTACAACAGCAACACCTCTCTCGACCTAGAAGCAGTCAACGCCATGATTTCTCTTGAAGAGAATGTTAACCCTGAGAAAATAGCAGAAGAAGTCTAGTGCACAGAATGCATTTAGACTTTAATTGTCATTTATTTTGTGTGGAAGAATATATTAGAATTTGCATGGATGGTACTTTAGAATTGTTATTTTCTCGTGATGGTTGGATGATATTTGAAGAATTCATTCATTTATTCAGTTTATGATGGCATGATACGTTCTGATATTGCAGTATTTTATTTATGTGTTGATTGCCTTCTCATACATGTTAATAAATACCCTATATTAGAACACGTGTAGTGCCCTATGAAGGAAGTGTGCTTAGCTAGCAGCGGCACAACGCATATCATTTTAAGAGAGATTGAATATTTCCAGTCGATTCGTAAGAGCACTGGCAGCCTTACGACAATCGCCAGAAGCGATGCATGTATAATTGGTTCAGGAAGAGCCACAATGGGCACAACTTTGATCATTTGAAGAAGCATTATTGTACCCAGAATCGACTAGAACTCTCCAAAGTTTTAAGGATATCCACGCAAATGGTTTCCACGTTGAGACTGAAGAAGAGTACGGTAAGAAATACCTACTCATTATGAAGCGCGAAGAGAATGAAAAGAACAGTGTATTAAAAAACTTCCTTCACTAGAAACTGGGCTATATTATACCAACATTAAGGCGCCTGCAGCGTACACTGTTCTGAAAACAGTGTTTAGAAGCTCTGAACTCTTTGTCTCTGGCATGACAGATTAGGCCACCCAAGTCTTAGGATGATGAGAAACATAATAAATAACTCACATGGGCATAATATTACTGTGAAGAATTTCCCGAATCATGAAGATTTTGTGTGCCCTGCATGTGCCACCGGGAAACTAATATCTAGACCCTCCACTCTGAAAGTGAAGGATGAAGTCCCTGCATTCCTGGAACGCATCCAGGGAGACATTTGCGGTCTCATTCAGCCCGTCTTAGGGCCGTTTAAGTATTTCATGGTGCTCATTGACGCTTCTTCGAAATGGTCATATGTGGGTTTGTTGTCCATAAGAAACCACGCCTTTGCAAAATTGATCTCGCAGATCATTCGCATCAGAAATGTGTTTCCAGATCATCATATCAAGTCCATCTGAATGGACAACGCCGGAGAATTTACTTCAAAGGCATTTGATGATTATTGCATGGCGATGGGAATTGCAGTTGAGCACTCGGTACCGCATATCCATACCCAGAACGGTTTGTCAGAGGCTTTAATTAAAAGAATTAAATTTATTGCCCGACCCCTTTTGCATAAAAGTAATTTGCCAGCTACATGTTGGGGACACGCAGTCCTTCATGCAGCGAATCTCATCAACCTTAGACCTTCGGCCTACAACATCCACTCACCTATGCAACTAGCGCAAGTGTCACCACCGAAAATTTCCCAACATTAGGGGGAGGAAATCAACCCCTTGATGATGAATGTCAGGAAATTACGTGGCAAGCCTGAGGAATCCATGCAGATGACCCGCGCACTAGAGAAGTCTAGAAGACAATAGAAGTCCAGAAGACAAAATAGATTTGCAAACATTAGCAAATCAGCTGCCTGATCACTTTAGTGATTTGAAGAGCGTGACTAAGTCGCATGTGCCTGCACGCACTGCACCAGAGAGGGTTGAAATACCAAAGAAAGTAGAAGGTATCCCTAATCTCGTCCAGAGGCCTCAGAAAAAAATGAGGACGGGAACTCCGGTTCCTCGAATCCTTAGTAACCGGGGACGCCTGGCGAAAAAGGATAAGTGGGATTTATCACAGCCGATCACTGAAGTCCCCTAGAATGAGAAGGGGAGCCAGTTGAGACTTGGCACGAGTATGACACCTTCCGAAAAGGGCATACCGGATCTGAATATCCCCATCGGCATGGATGTGTGCGCACACATCGGAGCCGAAAAACTAAAGGGACTTGCCACCACAATTGAAAGAAGCGATGCGCAAGGTGAAGCTTCAGAAGAAGCAACTCATGAAGAAATAGCTCTAAATTATGTGCACACGGGAGAGTCCCTGAATAGGACAACAGCTAATATCGATATCTACTTCGCAAAGAAAATTGCCACCATCATCGATCTTGATCCCGAGCCTGCATCGCTCGCTGAATGTAAGAAAAGATCAGATTGGGAAGATTGGAAGAAGGCAATAGCAACTGAATTGCTATCTCTGAATAAAAGAGAGGTGTTTGGGCCCGTATGCCGCACACCTCCCCACATACACCCCGTTGGGCACAAGTGGGTATTTGTTTGAATAAGAAATGAAGTAGTGAGATACAAAGCAAGGCTGGTAGCCCAAGGTTTCACTCAACGTCCTGGAGTTGATTATGAAGAAACCTACTCCCCAGTCATGAGTGGAATTACCTTTAGATATTTGATCTCAATGGCAGTGAACTTGAACTTGGAAATGAAATTAATGGATGTTGTGACTGCATACCTTTATGGTAACTTGGATTCGGAGATTTACATGAGAGTCTCTGAAGGAATCCCTCTCCCGAACCAAGACAGAGCAAACAGAAATCTGTACAGTGTGAAACTCAGAAAGTCACTGTATGGACTGAAACCATCTGGAAGAATGTGGTATAATCGCTTGAGCGACTTTCTCTGCAAGAAAGGCTACACAAACAATGAAGACTGTCCTTGTGTATTTATATGGCGATCCCATAATGGATTCTGTATAATCTCTGTGTATGTAGATGATCTGAATATCATCGGAACAGCCGAAGACATAAAAGAAGCAAGCTCCTACTTGGAGTCAGAATTTGAAATGAAAGATTTGGGCAAGACCAAGTTTTGCTTAGGCTTGCAGCTTGAGCATGTTCCTGAAGGAGTCTTGGTACATCAGTCGACCTACACCCAGAAGGTGCTTGAAAGGTTTGGCTTCGAGAAGACATTTCCCTCGAAAGTACCGATGATCGGTAGGTCTTTACAGCAAGAAAAAGATCCTTTCCGACCAAGGGAAGAGGGGGAGGAAGTCCTGGGACCGGAATTCCCATACTTGAGTGCAGTGGGAGCACTCATGTATTTAGCAAACTGCACTAGAGCGGACATTGCATTTGCCGTGAACCTGTTAGCAAGGTACAGTGCAGAGCCCACCAAAAGGCATTGGCAGGGCATAAAGGACATTTTCCGATACCTTCAAGGTAGCAAGGACCTTGGATTGTTTTACAGAAAGAATCAAGATTTGAACTTGATTGGCTATGCAGATGCTGGGTACCTGTCAGACCCACAACCGCTAAGTCACAAACAGGGTATGTATTTCTGTGTGGTGGAACTGCAATTTCATGGAAATCGTCTAAGCAAAGCCAGGTAGCTACTCCGACGAACCACTCAGAAATTATAGCACTGTATGAAGCCGCACGAGAGTGCGCTTGGTTCCACTGAACGGATCACCACATCCGGTAGTCATGTGGAATGAACATTGTGCAAACCCCCACAATTATCCATGAAGATAATGCAGCTTGCGTTGCACTAGTGCAGACGGGCTATGTAAGCATATCAACCCCAAGTTCCTCTATGATCATGAATTGCAAAGATGGACAAGATTAAAGTACTGCACACTAAGTCATGTAGATTTGTTCACTAAGTCACTCCGCGCATCTAGCTTTGAAAGGTGCGTGTGAGGGATTGGAATGATGAGATTTAGAGAAGTGCAGAATTCAGGGGGAGAATTCTCTCAAGCCCGTTATTAAATCTTGATCATGAAGATTAAGTACCCAAAGGAATAAAGTCCTGAAGACCAAATGAAATTGGGTGAATTGTACTCTTTTTCCCTTGACGAGTTTTCCATAAAGTTTCTCGACCAAGGTTTTTAATGAGGCAATTCGTGCATCGCAGCATCACATGTATCATGTACTCTTTCTCCAAATTTTTCCCACTGGGTTTTTATGGAGTTTTGACGAGGCATGAGCATGTTGGGTGAGTGCCCAAGGGGGAGTGTTAGGAAACTGGGCCCACGGCCAGAGTCCTGACATATTTGGGCACCCCACTGTAGACTATAAATAGGGACCTAGACCCCCTCATTATGTACACATGAATGAAAGCAATAAAGAAAGACCAGGAGTTCTCTCTATCTCTCTGTGTGTTCAATCTATTCTTCTGTGATTCTGTGATTGATTCGTTCTTGTTCTAAACAGAGGAATCGCTCGGACTGGTCGCCAGTGACGGTTTCTCAACAACGGCTACGTACGCATCAGGCCCGTCCCTGGCAAGTGCGGCCTGTGCGACTGCACATGCCCCCAATTTCCAGGGCCCCTAATATCTTGTGTACAGCCTAATACTATATAGGTCTGGTCTCTATTTTTGGTACAAGGAAACTGGTTTCTTAAATGCACTGGAAATAGCTAAAGGAATTGCACTCGAGATGGATATTGGTACAACATTTCATAAAAGCAGAGAAATTAAAAGAAAGAGGCAATTTGATGAGAACCCAGATGACACAAATGTTGCCACACAGTCTGCAGAGGAATCATTTAGAATCAACTATTTTATACCTATTGTTGATCAAGCTATTTCTTCACTAACAACAAGATTTGAACAGTATCAAGGTTACCAGAGAATTTTTGGTTTCTTATTTACTTCCGATATATTGCAGTCATTGGATAATAATAGCTTGAGATCTTCCTGTGATAATCTTGAGGCCGCTCTTAAAAGAGATGGAAAATCAGATATTGATGCTAATGAACTGTATGTGGAGCTGAGGTTTCTTTAAGATTCCAAAAGAAGATATGGGCCCTGTTGATATTCTAAAGTTCTTGAAGCGACATGACTGTTTCCCCAATGCAACTATTGCATATAGGGTTTTGTTGACCATTCCTGTGACTGTTGCATCAGCAGAACGAAGCTTTTCAAAATTGAAGTTATTGAAGAATTATTTGCGTTCTACAATGACGCAAGAAAGGCTTACTGATTTGGCTACAATAGCACTTGAGGGCGACATGCTGGACAAGATTGACTATGAGTCTATTATTGAAGATTTCATTTCGAAGAACATCAAAAGAATGATGATATTTAAGTAAACATTATGCGATGAAGGGTTGAATATGTACAATTCATAACATATTACATTTTAATGTAATAAATTATTGTTTATATATTGTTTATGGTCCTATTTTGCTAGCCTATGAGGTCTCGTTTTAAACTTTGCACAGGACCTCGGTTTTGGCCGGGACGGCCCTGGTTCGCATGCAGCTGCTCTGATTTGGACCGTTCATCGTGCATGCATGCGCTGCGCGGCAGCCGGCAGCGGAGCCAGAGGTCGATCGGCTCCGTCGGCAATGATTGGAATGCTCGGCCGCTCCGCAACACAACATGCCGGAAGGTCCCTTCCCCGCAAGCTCGGCAAGAATATACGATACTCCGCGTTCTCTCTTCTCTCGCTTCCGTATCTTTGATCTGTTCTCTTGTTAGTATATCATATCACGTCCCCTCGATCGCTTCGCCTGCCGCTCTCCTCCTTGGCAGCACGTCCTTTCGTTTGTTACATATACAAACCTACAAATCTTGCGTTTCATGGCCTCCATCTGCCCCTGCCCCAGCAAAAAGAAAACAAGAAATCAAAACACATCAGTTCTTGATCCGCCCATGTCTATTTTAAATACCGAGAGTTCACTATTGCGTCAGTGCTTATGTTTGCTGCTCCATGATCCCAATCTAATATGCAACTGCATGCGCGCACGCCAACTACTCGAGCGTTGACACTGTGGAAAGTAAGGTACTAGTGCCGGTAGCCATTTCTCAGGCACGGGCAGAGGCAGCGCACACACGGCTGAGGATTTGGACGCAACAATGCCTCGCGCTTCTTGGCTCATGGCATGCTCCCCGTGGGCCGCGCTCTCGTCGTTGGCCGTGTTCACGACCAGCCTGCTGGTCCTCGGCTACGTGTCGAGCTCCTTCTTCCTCAAAGAAGCGGCGTATGGGTACGACGACCCCTACAGCCCGGACGTCGAGGCGGCGATGGCGGCATCCGCCGTCCCGAGGCGGGGGCCGGGGTACCCGCCGGTGCTCGCGTACCACATCTCCGGCGGGCACGGCGACTGCCTGAGGATGACGCGGCTGCTGAAGGCCGTGTACCACCCGAGGAACCGGTACCTGCTGCACCTGGACGCCGGCGCGGGCGCGTACGAGAGGGCGAGGCTGGCGAGCTACGTCAGGTCGGAGCAGGTGTTCCTCGAGTTCGGGAACGTGCACGTTGTCGGCAAGGGGGACCCCGTCGACGGCCGCGGCGCGTCCGCCGTCGCGGCCGTGCTCCGCGGCGCCTCCGTGTTGATGAGGATCGGCTCGGAGTGGGACTGGCTCGTCACGCTCGGCGCCTCAGACTACCCACTTGTTACACAGGATGGTGAGTTCAGGTTGTCACGTTATTTGCCTACTCCAATTAATTATCATGTCACTGACAACTGGTGGCATCCGTGTTTCCACGCGCAGACCTTCTCTACGCCTTCTCCTCCGTGCCGAGGGACCTCAACTTCATCGATCACAGGATGGATTCTGAAAGCCAGCAGGTGATCGTGCTCGATCAGAATCTCCTGCAGAACACCAACGCCAAGATCTCGTTCTCGTCGGGGCACCGCCCAAAGCCTGACGCTTTTGAGCTGTTCAAAGGTAGCGCTTTCGTCTCAGTTCCAGTGCAGATCCACTTCATTTTCCATACTTAGATCGCGAACAATGATGCATTCGATGATCACCAGGTTCTCCCTGGACAATACTGAGCCGGGCCTTCGTCGAGCACTGCGTGGTTGCACCCGACAACCTTCCCAGAACGCTGCTCATGTATTTCAGCAACACCCTGAACCCCATGGAGTTCTACTTCCAGACGGTCATGGCCAACTCGGTGCACTTCAAGAACAACACCATCAACCACAACTTCCGGTTCACCACCGTGCAAGACGGCGCGCCGCCGCAGGGCGAGAACCACCAGTCGTCGCGGTACGATGCCATGGTGAGCAGCGGGGCGGCCTTCGCCGGGCGGTTCGGCGAGGATAACGGCGACGACCCGCTGCTGCAGAGGATAGACGAGGAGGTGCTGAGACGCCCGCTCGACGGCGTCACGCCGGGCGAGTGGTGCGCGGGCAACGACGAGGAGGGCGCAGGCGACGAGTGCTCAGCCGGGGGCGACATTGATGTGGTCAGGCAGGGCGCGGCAGGACAGAGGCTGGCGAGCTTGTTGGCCGACCTTGTCCGGGCCGGACCGTGCGACGGGTGCAAGAGTTAGGCGCGTCGAGAGTGCGTAGGAGAAATCACAGACGCGGCTAGTGACGAACTGAGGATTAGGTCATAGTGAAACAATTGCCTGTGCAAGCCGGCTGGCCGGTGGCCGCGTCGGTTTAATTATTCTTTTGTACCATACGATTCGAAAGCTTATTGAGTTGGTGTATTATACGTTTTGAAAGTTTAATAAACAAGAACTTATTGTCATCATTGACTCGTATATGAGGCTGTGCTCAATTTGGCACCAGCAATTTGGCGATATTGCTGACCTCAATGACCAAGGTGCTGAACAAACGCGGCTCTAGACGCTCAAGATGCATCCAATAGGTCGAGACAGACAGATTACCGACTTGCATCGTGTGGCTATCTTGATCGGGGTCGCTTAGAGTTGGAGTTGGGATTTGGAAACTAGCTACTTGCTTTGTGTTTTGCTTCTTGTTGTTTTACGTTCTGGGAGAAGCTGACGATCCCGGATATGGATCCTCTGATTAGAGAAGCCACACCATCACAGGTTGCCGTCCCCATAACTAATTTACCCGCATAATTATGTGGCTAAATATTATGATACAATTATATTTGATATACAATTCTAATATCTATAATTAAAATTCAATTATATTTGCTATACAACTCTAATTAAATATATGATTTATCTCACCATTATAATCTGATCCTTTCAAACTAAGCGGTAAAGATAACTCTCTTTTTCTCAATTAATATGAGAATTTTTAGAATTTTTTCTTTTAGAATTATTGTAGGATAAAAGAGGTGTGTTAAATCTTACTAGTTTTTATTTATATGGATTTCACCAGGGCAAAACATATATGTTTGTGACCAAGAGTTTAGAATGACGTACATTTTTTAACGATGTGTGTGTTCAGGAAGATCTGATTGACCGGGTAAACAATCGTGTGTTGAGGGACCATTTTGTTGTTACGCATGGGAAGCGTATTTAGTAATACATGAAAAAATAATCTTAGAAATAGCCGAAGAATGAAAATTCTGGCTGATTTCCTTCAAGACCCTCTTGCCTAATGCTGCTGCGACATCAGAAACAAAGGAAGAATTATGCATCGTCTGAAAGGAATCAACTGTTTCGATCTGCTGAGGCGGGTACCCATGAAGAATACATCTTTCAAAATTGGATTATCTTTGTTTATCTTCCTTGTCCGTAAGTATTTTCCAGCACAGGAACGGCAGGTCCATAAATTCTAAAACAACGATCACTAAATGAGCCCACTAGCTGGGAAACAACTTCCTTGAAGAACATGGATGCAACCTGCGATAAAAAGCTTCCTAAGAACTGATAAAAAATAACCAAAAGAAGGTACTAGATGTGCACACTCACAAAGTTTTACCTGACGATATAGTGGTGACTGAAACTTAAAATCGACCAAGAAGTAAAGGTCACAGGTTCCAGGAATAGAACCAGGCTTAAATTCCCAAGCATTTATCAAATGATCGAAAAGTCCACTTTCAGATGCTGTTGTCTGCATCAGAGCAATACCAGTCAGAAGCAAAACAATGAAATTACTCAATCATGGAATAAATGGTAAAAGTAGGATAAACATAGTACTAAAGAAAACTGCCATATCTGTGTGATAAGTAATAAAAGTGCAATTATGCCCCCACTTAGCTGCTTTGTGATATTCAACACAAATATGATAAAAATTTGCAACAAAAAAAACTCTAGGAAGAGGCTACAGATATGAGAAATTCATATTTTGGACACCTATACACAATTCCACCACAACTACATTTCTTGCGAAACAATCACCACAACTACATTTCAAGCAATCATTCAAATATCTATACAAAAAAGTATCCTTGTTAAAGAAAAGAATTGTGTTCCTCTTAAGATATGTACCGACATTCAGTATTTAGAACTGGAGCATGAGTGGGAGCACCCCCCCCCCCCCCTATTTATCTTCTGTGCTACTGGTTATAAACAATTAGATATTCCTCTAGGGAATAGCCCAAATGGATGGGAAAATTGGTTCTGCAACATGCAATTGCTCAAACAAAATAACAAATATCCTAGCCGAAAAGGTGCATGCCATGATGAGCAGATTATCCAAGGAAAAACTTCATCCCAGATTGACAATTGGTATACATCTGGCTGTTCTTCACTATCCAAGAGTATGTTACATTACAAGCCATTACCTCAAAATTAGTTGCAACCTCTGAGTTCTCAGGCAAAGTTCTCCTACTCATCAAAGAAACCCACAGATACACACATACATTCACACTATGCCATCAAGTATTTGGTTTCAGAAAATTAATACATATTTCAATAAAAATATGTAACTAACCTTAGGTATAGCTTAGCAAACAAATTATGCCGACCAATAGAGAACAGGTTTGAAGTATTATGTTCTGCAGATGTAACAATCAACCATTCAAGGAAGCAAGGAACAAATTCCTGACAGGTGACAATAATACTTCCTTGTAATAGTATATCCATTTGATAGGTCACAATAATTTCTACAAATAAACTAAATCATGGTGGTGGTTTTGCAACTACAACACGAAAATAAATAGCAACTGCATATGTGATGAAATTCGAAATACAGCTGCCTCAGAAATACTTTGTCCATGTTAGTTTTTTTATTCTAGTTTTTTTAGAACCAGTGTTCTAATTCCAGTTGAGTTTTGTGTCTTCAAGTTTTCATACTACATTACAACCTATTAGCGTGATGAAAGTCCATTATACAGTTCTCACCTTGATGTACTTCGGCTTCTCCATCTCCACATGAGACACATAGCTTTCGACAAGGAACTTGAATCCAATTTCGAGCTCAGCATCAAAAGAACCATTGTCATAACGCCTGATAATCCTCGACCGCTGGCACCACGGCACAAAATCCTCATAGAGGTCCACCGCGGCTACAACCGCAAACATCTGCTCCGGCGAGTACCTGAGTCAACCGCCACCATCACCAATCACTTCCATTTCAAAAAAATAATCACAGAAACAATAGCAGCAGCAACCGGTCCAATCCACCATACCCCATCACGCGCCTCTCCTCGTAGACCTTGGAGAGCACGCTCCCCTCCTCCCCATCGCCGCACCCGAGGAAGCACCTCGTCTGCGTGCCCGCCCGCCACCCCCCACCCAACCGGTCCGCCTCCCCGCGCGGTGGCGGATCGGCCCACCGGCCGAGCCCGCGCCCCCGGCCGCCGAGCCCGGCCAGCGTGGCCACGAACCTGGCATTGGCGAGCGCCTCCCCCCTGCCGCACTCACCCTCCGCGCACCCCCGCAGCAGGGCCAGCCCCCTCCTCCGAAGCAGCGACCTCGCGCACGGCAGCATAGGAGCGGCCTCCGCGGCGTGATCCGGCGGCGGGAAACCCTAGATTCGGGCCGAAGGGAGGCCGCGGGGGAGCGAGGCTACGGTCGGTGGCGTCGCGGGAGAAGGTTCTGGAGGATCGGAGGGGGAGGGATTGGGGGAGGGAGAGAGGCGTGGGGAGGGGAGCTTCGGTTGCGGGGACAATCGGATTTGGGGGGCGGGCGGTATGGGGGCGCCAGGAAAGCGGGCGCGCAAGGGGAGCTGCCGCATAGGGGTTGCGTGGAAACGTCGGAGACTCGGAGCGGGACGGACCGTCGAGGCTGTGCCGCTGCGCTAGAAGTGTTTGGTTTGAGTACATGGTTGGGACGGAACGGATCCATTCTATTTTTCGGGATGGAATGATTCTATCTCTGTATTTGATTGAGGGAACAGGGATGATATTATTTTGTGTTTGGTTGGAGTGACAAGGATGGGAAGGATTTGTCACCGTTTAAGATCCATTAGGCTTCCATCAGGTGGGACCCACGCGTCATCCACGGTAGCACTTTCTTCCTCTCTTTTTTTTGCCCAGCACGATGCCCACCCGCGTCGACGGAAAGAAACATCGTTCCCTCATCCCCGCTCGTCCCTCCTCGTCCCACCGATTTCTGGGGACGGATGCGTCCAGTATCTTGAGGAATATTCCTCTCCGGGGATATCCCTGTCCCTTGCGTCCCCAAACCAAACACCGGATAAAGTGGGATATCCCACCTCATCCTCGTCCTGCCCCTGAACCAAACGCTACCTAGGTGTTCTTTCTACTGGGCCGGCTACGCGCGTCACCGCACCGGACCGGCATATGGTTGCTCGTGGTCAGCTAATCTGACACATCTAGTTCCGAGTTTGACTTCTCTTTTTGCAGTAGTTTGACTGCTCTAACCAGTTTGTGACCGTGTCTTCTAGCTGCTAATTTTTTAATTTCATCTATTTTTCAGCTTTTTGGGCTTTTATATTTTCTTTTTCTCTTATTTTTTATATTATTTGTGATGATTTAATTTTTTTCATTATTTTAAATTTAGTTACATTAAAAAAATTAACAGTAGATTACAATATATTTTCAATTATTACGGTTTAAAATAAATCAAAAGGCAAAGCTTATAAATCCAAACAAACACTTCCTTAAAAAGCTCTGGAACTATATACCTGAAGAAGGGTTTTTGCTGGAAGATGTTTGATGGATAAACTTCACCCCCGTCTAGACAAAATAACACGTACACGTGTTGAGATGCACAAGGTTTTGAAGCAAATGGTCAATGGTATCTCACTGGAAGCACTTTCAATGGGATGCCAGGTTTCATGTAGGTTTTTTCTTGGCGAGTGTAAGGTCTACTGTTCGTTTAGGAGAAAACTATAGAAAGCTATTGTGTTTTTTTAAAACCAACAGCACAACTTATGTCCTCTGATTGAGTCCCCACATACAATTTTAACCATTTGATTTTTTTATCTATTTGACTGGCTTCATCCTTACCCCCTCGAACTTATTTGCTATCTCCTCTCTCTCTCTCTCTCTCGATGAGCTCATCTGTAGCACGGTGGTTAGTGCATATGTGGGTGCGGTGAGTGGCGTAAGCGAGCAACAAGGAGCGTCACATGCGGGAGGAGTGGCAACAAACAGAGTGCAGGAGAAGCGAGCAACGACGACCGACGTCTGGGAGTAGCAGTTTTCATAATGCATGGTAGGGGCTGGTGTGCAGCGGTGCGGGGGCCGATGGCACAACAAGCCAGCATGAGTGGGTTTCACCGCCCCTATGTAGGCCACCATGGAACACGTCTTCGGATCCAGACACCATCAAGCTCTCTGTCGCCCCCGTGCAAGCCTCCATGGAGCACTACAGAGACGCCTTTGACCGTAATGCATCACCCTCCCCTCCATGTTGTTGCCCCTTTAATGGTGGCCAAGGTGGGCACTAGCACCGCCGCTCCCGCTGTTGTCGAAACTTGCCAAAACTTGTTGAATTTTCAAGCTTATTAAAATTTTTTGACTAAAACATGTTGAAACTTGAGTTCCAAAATCTGAAGTCGTTGAAACTTTACCTTGGAATCTTCAGCAAACTTCTAGAAACACGCGAAACTCCTTGAAACATGAAAATTTTCAAACATTTTCTAGAAACTTGTTGGAACTACATGAAACTTGTGCCAGATCCCAGATTAGCAATCCATAACTCTCTATGATTCCATTGCACTATTTCTTAGATCAATAGATAGTATACACAGATACGTTGATGGGCCGTACACATACATCGAGTTTAAATAATCCAAATTAGGTAGAGTTTACATAACGGGTCGATCAGGCAAAATGTTACATTATATAAACAGAAACAAAAGCGAAAAGCAAAAGGTGAGGCCACGTCTTGCCACAGGCAAGCGACTCGAGGTAAAAGATATCATATTACTTTTTAAGAGTTTGGATAATAAATATGCATACAATCACCATCAAAGTCTGTTTAACTGAGGTAAGGACTAAAATACTAGAGAACGAACTAGTCTCCACTGTCTTCTTCTCCGTCTGGTCCCGAAGCGGCATAGTAAGACTGATCCCCCTTCGAAATGAGGATATAATGGAGGTCATGTTCGGCATCACGACCTGCATAAACGAGCACTCATTCATAGCTAGTGCCAACACACTAGACTCCGATAATGAAGAAGACATCCCCCGTCGTGCACGGTGGCAGCACTGGACCGTCCAAGGTGTCTCGAGGCAAGCAGCCATAGTTGTCCTTGCCTCCTTCCACAGACAACACGAAGGCGAAGCCCATTGACTGGGATGCTAAGTTAAAGCTTCTCGTTGAGCTATACGAGAAGACGCATACCACCGGCACCCATGAGTTAGATGTGTGCACTACTTCCCCTATGCATAGCCCAGCAAGGGAAGAAATAGCACAGCTAATGACTCTGGTCAAGGAGGTCGGTGCAGTACTATGCCATGATGAGTAGTACTATGCTAGCCAGCTCTTCATGAAGAAAGAATGCCACGATAGCTTCCTCACCACGAAAATGGATGAGGGATGGCTTCAGTGAATTAGGAGGGCATAGGACCAAATAAAGAACCAGCCTTGAGTAATGTCATTTATGTTTCTACCGCCATGTCATGTTGCATATTTCAGTTTGAATGTTACTTTGAGTTGTTTTTCACAATGCATAAACTACATTTCGTTCTTGTGTCATGCATTATGTAATGTTACACACTATTTGTTTCAGATCGTTCATGTTATTTGATAATTGCATGATGTCATTGAGTCAACATTTGGGTGTTGGTTTTCTAGTTAAATTCGGCAACTGAATGTCCATGAGTTACTTATTTCATGAAGTGATGAGCGGGATAGTGATGGCGGTGGAGACAACGATGGTGAAGAAGTTTTCACTGGCTCCTTCATGTTGTCGGCCTATGCCGCTTATGCATGCCTAGATGATGACTCGTCTTCGTCGTCTAGGCCCCGCTGATAATTCTTGTGATAATCATAATTTAATGGGTAGAATTGCAACTGGCTAGTGATCAGTGATGCTATGATATGTTTAAGGTGCACAAGTCAGTGTTCGATAGGCTGCAGACACTCTTGTTGCCAACTATGGCCTGAAGTTTGCTCTAAAGAAGCACTTGCATTGTTCTTGTGAACATGTGGAGCATTGTAGTCTAACAGAAAGGCTGCTAATCTATTCAAGCACTCAGTAGGAACTATTAACAGAAAGTTCTCACACATCCTAAAGTGCGCGAACAAATTGGTTGCTGTGAACATTGCACCTTCTCATCTAACATTTTTAGAGTGTGCATCCGAGGTTACTGCAATGAAGATTCTATCCACACTTCTGTAACTGCATCGGGGTGCTCGATGAGACCCATGTGCAAGTTATGGTTCCATTCAAGGAGTGCACTAGGCATTTAAATAGGCACGAGTACACCAATGTATAACTTCGATGCTTGATTCACTTTTGTGCATGCCGGATGGCTTGGATTGGTCCATGACACATGTGTACTGTAGGAACCACTGATAAAATATGGAGACCAGTTTCTGCATCCACCTCCAGGTACGGTGGTTGTATGTACAATCTTTTGTATACTTTTGTACTTATATACCAACACAACTGACATTTATCATATGGTTCTTGCAAGAAAATACTACTTCGTAGACTGGGGGTATCCAAATAGGCCAGGGTACCTAGCTCTGTATCGTAACAAGAGGTATCATCTAGCAAAGTTTCAAAATAGCAGTCACCCCACCAGGATGCAAGAGGTCTTCAACTTCCATCACTCGTCCATGTGCAACGTCGTTGAGCGTGCATTTGTATGAGTAAGATGAAGTAGCGTATACTGGACAACATTCCTAGCTATGACATTCGAAAGCAGAAGGCAACAATTGTCACGATGACAGCATTGCATAACTTGATTTTGGACAATGAGTTGCCTGACATAGATTTTACTAACCTAGAAGGTCAACATGTAGGTAATGCAGGGCATGGGGAAGGTGATGTACCACATGGTGCATATGGTGCAGACTTTGCCCACATGGATAGGGTATGTGATCATATCGCATCGTCTTTGGTGGCTTGACATAGGTAATGTTCTAGCAATTTCAATTATTGTAATCTATACACTACAAATATCCACATGTCACCTGTAATGTTTGTAATCCAATTTGTACGACACGTTTGAACCAGTGTAATTCAATGGTTTCGCTCAATACCAGTTGCTAAAGTACCAAATTCAACACTTTTTTAATTTAGCTTAGCAAAAAGTCAAAAGTCAAAAGCTAAATTAAGCACCCCTAGTTTCAGCCATGGCTTCTTGTAACCACTACAGTGTTATTTCAACCAAAAGCTAAAAGCCACGGAAGAAGTGGTGGAAGAGAGGGGGAGTGAACAGGAAGGGGAGGGAGAGTGAGGCGTGGCACTAGGATCATAAGGTGTTGGGACCAATTTTCCAAACCCGACCCTCTATGTATTACCACACTAGTTCTAGATCAAAGCTAAAGTACATAGTTGAACAATGATGATTATATAACCAAACAATGTTTTATTTCAATAATAAAGACTATCAGCCTTATGGCCACTTAATAGAAATGAGGCTACAAGATCTCACAGACTTACAAACTCAAAGTGAAATCAAAAGAAATAAACTCCAAATATAGCCCTATTAGTATGCCACAGGCAACTGACTAGGGAAGCATGACTTCGAACTCGAGAAGCGTGACCTAGAACTCGGGAATTCTTCGTCGAAGCCACATGCAAAGTAGTCCTAGTCTCCTTCTACATCTTCATATTCCCTTGAGATGATTTTGTAAGTTGCAAGGTGAGTGCATAGAGGACTTCTCAAGTCTTGGAAAAATACAATTATATTCTAGGCTTAACAAAAAAAGGATAATATGGTTCTTTTATACAAAACAACATTTTATTTCAATTACCATTATAAAATTTTCAAAGCATCAATTTAACAAAGTAATTGGAATAACTGAAACTAGTATAAATTTGCTGGTGGAGGTTCAAGCCACAAGCTCTAGTATTAAGGCTCTAACCGCCAAGGTTCAATGAACCAAGCTGTAACAGCTCAAGTTTTTATTAAAATAAAAATAAATAAGTAATTAAAAATTGATTAAAATAAAAACCTAAATTAAAATAAGTATATTTGTGCCTAAAGTTTAAATTTGGATTTGCCTGGAATTTCTGATTTTGAAAAGCTGGATTTGAAAAGCATTTTCAGAAAATCCTAAAATTATTATTAAATAAAATGATATTTTGATTTTCCATTAAAATCCTATGTGAAATTAATTATTTGGAGTTATTTGGCTTTTATTTGGTTTCCTGATTTTTTTTTCTGGAGTTCAAAAATGTATTTTTGAAATTAAAAAGTATTTTAAGTATGAAAATTAAATACCAACATTAGTTGGAAGTATTTTTATTAAGTCCAAAATATCACCAGGAGCTTATGTGAATTTTCCTGGAAATTTTGGAAGTATTTTCATATTTTTCTGAGGCTTAATGAAATTCCTAGCCTTTTCTGAAAAATCAAAATCAGAAAATAAAATTCAAAATCCCCTCCTTCCCCTCCGGCCGATGCGTGGACGGTCCAGATGGAGCCACGTCCCACGCGCCCAGCCCATCCCGGCCGCCCGCCCCATCCCGCCTACCCCACCTCCCGGGCCGACAAGTGGCCGGCCCGGATTGCGCCACGTCGCCCATCGACCCCCTCTCCTCTCGGCCGTTCGATCCGCCCCGGCCCGATCTCCGCCGCCCGCGCCCCCTCTCTCGCTGCGTGTGGACCCCGCCCGTCGGATCCGTCTTCTCCGCGAGGTCTTCCCCTTCCTCCCACGCCGCCGCCGCTCGTAACGGTCACCGCCGCCTTCCCCGGCGCCTCTCCTCTCTCCCGCGCGTGCCGTGTCCCACGCGCCGACCAACCCCGCCATCCCCGCGCTCCCTTCCTTTTCTCCCCCCTCTTTCCTTTCTCTCTCCGCCATATCCGTGCCGGTCAAGAAATCCGGCGAGAAATCCCCGCGGCCACGCCCTCCTCCGCCCCTATAAATACCCCTCCCCGGCTCCGTTTCTCCTCGCCCCACCTCGCTCCACCTCCTTCTCCCTCTCCCAAGCTCCCCCCCGCCCTCGCGCTGTGCGCCCTCGCCTCCGCCGCCGCCCGGACTTCGGCGAGCAATTGCGCCCGGCCCAACCCCTCTCGTGCCCGGCCGACTCCGCCCCGTGCTACCCCGCGTCGCCCCCGACATCCTCCACCCCTCGGCCGCGCCTCTCCGCCACAGGAGCCTCCTCGCTGCCGTTGCCATGAGTGCAATCGAACGCACCAAAAGGATAGATAGCTCCGTGTAATTGGTTAGGCCACCTCAAAATGTATCAAAGTTCATCAATCGTTAGCCTGAGGTCACCTCTCGAACAAAATGAAAAAAAATCAACAAACACATGGCAACACTTGATTGGCCGGGCCACATAGAATTACATAAGAGATTACCAATCATAGCGACGCAAAGGTTACAACATCCATCCTGTCCCTACGAACATCCCTAAACCTGAAACACATACACCATACAAAGGTCCACCACCACCATCTCCTTCTCCATGGATCCGACCAAGGTAAGGAGTGAAACGACGAGGAGAAAGAGTGCAAGGCGTGGCACTATAACTAGAAGGGAAGCTCGGGGAACAATGGCAACAGTTAGGTAAGGAGAGGAAGGACAACACGGGCATGGGTCATGGAGAACGCTTGATCTACCAAATTCTCACATGCATCCACGTTTTGGCTTTGCCACCGGTTGTATGGGAGAATTACAAAGTCCGAGATCACCTATTCAATAAAACAGATGTAAAGGGAAGAATCAGGAAAACATTGAACACATGGCACCATTTAACTGGCCAAGCCACGTCAAAATACGAATACCGGATACATGACACTATCAAATTGACAAAGCCACCTCAAAATATAGCGGACTTCGCCAATTGAAATTGGTTTAAGAACTGAGACAAAGATTGTACGTGGTAAACCATCCATCCCGTTCTCACGAACGGCCCAAGGCGCATACGTCGTGCAGAGTCCACCAGCATCTCCTCCCCCTCCCACGACTCCGACCGAAATCTCCAAACCGTCCCTTCGTTAAAGCCGCAGGCCTCCCCTCCCCTCCGCTTCCTCCCTTCGCCTCTACCCTAAACCCTAGCGCCAGAGTCTCAAATCCCCATCCTCTCCGCGGCGATCGCCGCGATCCGATCCCCCGTCCGTCCACCGCGGCCGCCGCGGCGGTACATGACCATGGTGAGCCCCCGCGCGACCTCGCCATTCGCGCCACTCCGGACGCTTTGGTTCGGAGTGGCTTACGGTTCTGTAGAGGGTTTGCGATTCGGGGATTGTTTTGATCGGGTTCGATTTGGGGCGGTTGTGCGAGCGGCGCTGCAGTGTTGATTTATAAGGTTCTGTTTTTTTTTTGAGCTCGTGTCCTGAACCGTTCTGGTGCTTGTTGTTTGTAGCTGCAGCAGCAGGACCAGGATGAGGAGATGCTGGTGCCTCGCCAGGATGTCGTCGAGGGGCCGCAGCCGATGGAAGGTGAGATTTTTCGGTGTTTTTTTGGGTATTGTCGGGTGAAGTTTAATCTGCTTTGCATTTTCTGTAGCTTTATTGTTAAAATATGTCACTTTTGTCGTGTGCTAATGTTTTTTTTCCCTGTTTTCTATTTGATATGATTGGGCTCTAGTATCACTCCTTTAAAATCTTAGTTTTTTAATCGTGCTTCATGCCAGACTTCCAAAATTTTGGTTTGTACTTGTATTAGTTTAATGATGATTTCGTCACAATTTTGCAATATGATAGGTCTCGTAAAACTTGGTCCATCATACTGCTACAGATGACACGGTTGTTTCAAAGTTTTGTTACATCATAAAAAATTGTATGACCTGTGAAGTGGATATAATCTACGTGCTGCATAACAAAATATTCGAGAGAACAACAAAATATCGCATCACAAAAATCTAAAGGAAACTGTTTGAACATATAGTTATTTTATAGCGTATTTTCTACAAGGCTTTAATATGCTCTTGTGTAGCACACTGAGCAAAGCATTTACATTTTGCCAAATTAGGTTTTGGCCTGCCTTGTTGACACAAATTTTCTTATATTCTATCCAGCAGTACTGTTCTGGTTTCCTACTGGATGGGGAACAATAATATTAATATTACCCATTTTCTAACTTACATTCCACTCTTTACTGCCGTTTATATTTGATCGGTTTATGTTTATTTCGACCTATTTACATTTTGTTCCAAAAGGAAGTGATTTGGAAAATCCTATGAATCTTCTCCTTGTTGATTCAGCTACCCTTAATTTAGTGTGGTTAGCATCCGATTACATTTTTTGCAAAATTTAGTCTACTTTTGTTTATCTGTAAGAAAGAACATGAACTTGTTGACCATTGTTTCCTGTCCAATTGGGCTAGAACATATGCAAAGCTTTTACGCACAATGTTACTTTCGCAAAATTTGCTAAACTAATGCGTATTTTTTTTGTTGATTGTGCATTGCAATATACGGAATTTCTCAGTTAGTTTTGTTAAAGTGATAATTGCTCTTAATTTATACTTGTTCTTTCTATTGGGTGGAATATTATCGCGAAGAAAAGCACTCCCAAGTCCCAACCTAAGTCAAAATTGGCTTGAACCAGCCATTAGTAGTGACACTTGACAGAGTCAGATGACTTGGCATGTGAAGTAGTGTGTTATCCATTTGAATGTACTAGATGCTGATGCAACAGTGCAGGCTCAAGTTAGCAGTTGAAGGATGAGAAATTTGTTTCCAGATGGTGTTAGCCATGTGCAATGATCATAAGGGTGATAGCGAATCACCTGTATGGTACTAAACCAGGCTGTAAATGCACAAGTGGTACCATGCTAGACTATAGATACCAATTGATATTTGATAGGGCTATCAAGTGCGTTAGCTAGAGCATCTGGAGATCACATAGGGTTGGTTGGTTCCAAATTGACACCTATGAGCTCGTTATACCATGGGGACGGAGACTCAGTAGTTTCGTGTTGCGGAGATTCTGTTGTTCTCATGTGAATGCTGGCAGGTGGTCGTGAAATTGTGCAGTGGACAGCGGTTACTGTCACTCTGGAGAACAGGATTTTATTTTGATTAGTGTGGATTGTGTCCTTAACCTTACCGTGGACAGCGCTTTATTGGATATGGCTTGTGCATTCTGTATTGCTTTCATAACCTTTCTAGCACTGGTGTTTGATGTGAAGGCCAAAACACTAACAATGCTGATGCTGGTGAAGGAAATAAACCCTGAACTAGAAAGACAGTAACATTCTGAAACATGTTGGGTTTGTGGTATTATTTTTGGTTGTGTGGGTTCGGGGTGTTGGGTGGGAGGTAGATGGCTGTTTTTATTAGGTCATTGAGGTGATGGTGTTTTCTGTTGTAAGTGCACAATGACTAACGGGCAGATACTACTTATTGGTTGGGTGCATAGCTGCTTCCAAGCTTGCGGTTTTTGACATTGTGGATGTGTGGTGCTTAATATTAAGTCCGGAAAACAAAAAAACCTGTTACTTTTTTCTCTTTCTTTACATTGTTTACTATATTTATTTGATCTTGCAGAATCCATGTCAACAGTTGAGAACCAACACATATCAGATACCTCCACGTCGAGATTTACATGGACCATTGAAAATTTTTCCAAGCTCAGTGGTAGAAAGCTTTACTCCGATGTTTTTGTGGTTGGGGGGCACAAGTGGTGAGTGAATACAGCTGCTTTTTACTTCTAATCGTGCATTCATTAGTTCTGGAGCTTAGTTTTCTTCTGTTACCTCCTCGCAGGCGAGTGTTGGTTTTCCCAAGCGGAAACAATGTAGAGCACCTTTCGATGTACCTGGATGTTGCTGATGCAAATGTGTTGCCTCCTGGCTGGAGTAGGTATGCACAATTCAGCCTTGCTGTGAACAGCCAAATAGACGGGAAATTATCATTAAGAAAAGGTATCACCTGACACCTGTTATCCCTCACCAAACCTGATTACATATCTGCTTATCTCAAAGTTTTAATATTAGTTTGATATAACTAGCAGCATAACTGATTTCAGCTTTTGTACCACCTTAAGTGTATATTCATGTAGCCATCCTGAAGTTGATTCTGCTTATTTATTAAGAGAAATGTTCTCTTGCCTTATTTTTTGATTGTTGAACAACATTTCTTTGTTCGATGGCATCTGTCACTATTTTTAGCTTGACACCAGCTTAAAACATGGCCTAATATACACAACTGTTTTCTGTAGTTCTACTGTCTTGTTTTATGCCTTGACATTTTTGATGAAGTTGATATGCACTTGCGTAGTTCTTATTCTGTGAAATTATTTCAAATTCCTCCAAATCAACCTAAAAAAGGAGGAAGAATATGAAGAATAATAATTTGCATAGTGTGGAGTAAGAAATATCTTAGCTTGCATTTTTTCTTTAGGTTGGTTGAAAGAACAATTTTTTTGCTCAAGTTGCAATCTATTATTTTGAAATGTACTTCTTACAGGTTTTGTATGATAAAAGTAATATTTGTAAGCATAGTAGTTGAGGGCTTGAGGCATTTCACCAATCGTTGTTTGATGTGTCCCCCCCCCCCCCCCCCCCACAGAAGCAACACATCATTTCAGTTCTCGAGAAAGTGATTGGGGTTTCACTTCTTTTATGCCTTTAATGGATCTATATGATCCTAGTAAAGGATATATTGTGAATGATCAATGCATCGTTGAAGCTGAGGTTGCTGTGCGTAGAATTGTTGATTACTGGAACTATGACTCCAAAAAGGAGACTGGTTATGTTGGTCTCAAGAATCAAGGAGCTACTTGCTACATGAATTCCCTTCTTCAGACACTTTATCATATTCCGTACTTTCGAAAGGTGAGGCTATTTTTCTAGTTTTCTCATATGGTTAGTCCTTTGATGTAATTCTGATGCAGAGAATAATATTTTAGGCTGTATACCATATGCCTACTACGGAGAATGATACACCTTCAGGGAGCATTCCTTTGGCTTTGCAAAGTCTTTTCTACAAACTTCAGCATAGTGACAATAGTATTTCTACAAAAGAGCTTACCAAATCTTTTGGATGGAACACCTATGATTCGTTCATGCAGCATGATGTGCAAGAATTGAATCGAGTTCTTTGTGAAAAGCTGGAACATAAAATGAAGGTTGGACATTTATTTGTTGTTTGGTTAAATAATAAAAACCTTGCCATTGATGTGCAACTACTCTTTTGGCGCAGGGGACTACCGTGGAAGGAGCAATACAAAAATTATTTGAAGGTCACCTTATGAATTATATAGAGTGCATTAATGTTGACTACAGATCTACTAGAAAAGAGTCATTCTATGGTAGGTGACAAGGTGAAATCTGGACCTTTTTTCTTTAGTGTTTCCTTTGTGATTATAGATTTATAATGTTTTTTTGTCACATTTGTTTCCCCAGATCTCGCACTTGATGTCAAGGGCTGCTCAGATGTTTATGCATCATTTGATAAGTATGTTGAAGTGGAGAGGTTAGAAGGTGATAATAAGTATCAGTCTGAGAAACATGGTCTGCAGGTTAGTTCAACTTGCCATTTGATATCTGGAACCTTCAATGGTGTGTTTGACTAGTTTGAAATTTATGTATATAATTTTAAATCTTGTTTGTGCAGTTGAATTAGTTTGTTGAAGTAGAGAGAGGTAGCATGTTCCCTTTTATTGTGCTACGAGAATTTCCAGATCCATCTTGCACAGGCGCTGTGGCAAAACTTATTGCACATTATCTCAACATGAACTAGTAAAAAATGCATGCTCACCTGTTGAGGTCCTCCTCGATACTGGTGCACCTGGTTGAATCTAGGTTGTGATGGTTGGCTGCCATGTATTTTGTTGAAAGTGCCATCCTTATTATGTTAGTTTATTCCTATGACGTGCTGACCCTATAAGCTAATTTATGAATATTTAAGTTTACCATGTTTAGAATTTAGTGCTGGATTCTTGACAAGGAAAAGATGTTTTGATGCACGTGCGCAGCATAGAAAATTATTATAAGGTGATGATTGTTAGATTTATTTTGTAGTTTAACTGCATTTTCTTCCTTTTTTCAGGATGCCAAGAAAGGGGTACTTTTTATCGACTTCCCTCCAGTTTTGCAACTTCAATTAAAGCGGTTTGAATATGATTTTGTGCGGGATACAATGGTTAAGGTCTGGATTTTACTCATGTTTTCCTCACCCTATTCATAGGTTTCCTCCTTTTCTGATTTTATTCTTTTCATTGTGGTGCTTAGTATCAGAGTATCAGACTACAGTAGCTGCAATAGCACTCTATTTTTGCTATGGACTTGAGTTTTTAGGATGCAGTCCCATAGATGAAGGGCGTGGAGAAACTAGAATGGCAAAGCTGTATTTGCACTATAGGACGCTTACAAACCACTTTATCCCTGAAAATTAGCTTTAATTATGTTGACTTGCTTGAAAATCTGAAACATAACAAGGTGAAAGACACATGTAGTAATGTGCTATATGCAATATCCTTTCAGGCAAAGGGTAACAAAAGATCTATTATTCCATTGCAAGTCTGGTCAATGTAAATTGATTTTTCTAATGTAGTCCTCAGGTGGAATTTGTTTATCTGTGACTCATTTCATTTGGCCGACTTTTGTTAAGTGGAATGTGGTGAGGTATTTGCTTAGCTGTTTACACAGATTTTTCCTTGCTTGAAGTTTGGGGTAAATTGTGAATACAGTTGTTTATCGGAAATATCAGGACACTTACCAAGTTAAGGCACATTTAATAAGCTATTGAATTTAATGGTCAATGCCTAACAAGTTGGCTCTGGCATAACATGAAGTCTCTATTTACTTGAAATATTTAGTGATCCATTTCCATTCCCAGGAAGTTTTTTTTCATCTCATGAATATACCTACTGCACATGCAAAAAGATTTTTTAGATGGTGTATTGTAGGCTTAAGATTTTCTGCACAACTTTTTGGTACTGTATTGGTACCGGCAAGTACTTAGAATGTGAGATCAATATGTTCTTGGCATCTTAAGCAGATCTGCTTGGACCATTCCTCGCAAAAGTCTTTTTTTTTTTGATAATGCTTAAATTTAGAACAGAGTACTTCAGATATTCAAAAGCAAGGACTTCACTGTTCAGTATTAGTGATTAATAGCTTGTCAGTGGCTCGCAAGTTCCTTTATTAGTTGCTAAAAACTAGGCTTGCTAAAGGTTGATGCACAACCATATTTTTTAGGCAAACATGCAAAGTACTTTCTCATACATAGGTTATTTGTTTTGTTGCACTATTTAAATTAAATTAATTTGGACTATGTAGATAAATGACCATTATGAGTTCCCACTTCAATTGGATCTTGATAGAGATGATGGAAAATATCTCTCTCCAGAAGCTGATAGGAGAGTGCGTAACCTCTATACTCTTCACAGGTGATAGTTCATTAAGCGCTCTGTATGCAACTATGCATTATATACATATGTTGTGTATGTTTTATTACTTCATAGTCCATTCCTCTCTATTGTGGATAAGCTAATATAATATGGTCCTTTGTATTTATTTATTTTTGAATATTAACATGCACTTTCAATGTGCTGAACTGCTTTTTACGGGCAGTCATGATCAGGTAATTTGCTGTTTAAGTGCAGGAAATGTTTCATAATGTACACTGTTCTACACTTTCAATGTAAACTTTTGGATTGGGTATAGGAACCATTTCACAATTCAGCCTGTGCTGGCTATATGTAGACTGATGTTTTTCTTGTTGTTGATGAGTATTTTGGAACTTCATACTAATCTTCGTAACTTCTCTTTAATGCAGCGTACTAGTTCATAGTGGTGGAGTACATGGTGGACACTACTATGCATTTATTCGTCCAACTCTTTCTGATCAATGGTATGGTTCAGTTTAAATAGTAGATATGTTCTTATGTGCAGACTTACAAGAGATCTTATGTGCAGACTTACTAGAGATGGTTGCTTGATACTAAATCGGCCTTTTTTTAATCCTCATCCGGAAAGGCAATTCAAGCGAAAATGATAAAATAAATATTATACCTAGTCCGTGCTTTTCATTTTTAACTGTTGATGTAAGGAAACCATATCATATTTGTATGACTACACGACGAATTTAGTGTTGCAGTTTAGGGATTGACAGGAATTGATTCAAATAGACAGGAGCGATGACAACGTACAGAAATACAAAACAGTAAAAAAAGAATGCGAAGAAAGTGGTGAATGAGGCACGAGACAAGGCATATGAGTAAATTTATCAAAAACTAAGTACAAAAGAGTAAGAGAAGGATGTCTATAAGATGGCTAAACTTTGAGAAAAGAAGGGAGATTTCAACCAAGTTAGATACATTAAAGACGACACTAATAGACTTTTGGTGAAAAACGAGGAGATCAAAGATAGGTGGAGAAATTACTTCGACCAGTTGTTCAGTCACAATAATGATGATAGTATGATTAAATTGGATGATGCTTTTGACAACACCGATAGGCGGTTTGTTAGAAGAATTTAGGAGTCAGAAGTAAGAGATGCCTTAAAAAGGATGAAAATGGGTAAGGCGTTAGGGCCTGATAACATCCTTATTGAGGTGTGGAAATGTCTAGGAGAAGTGGCGATTGTTTGCTTAACTAATTTGTTTGATAGCATTTTTAGGTTGAACAAAATGCCAAATGAGTGGCAGAGGAGCACATTAGTACCAATTTTCAAAAATAAAGGAGACATTCAAAGTTGTACTAATTATAGCATTCAAAGTTGTACTAATTATAGAGAAATTAAGCTCATAAGCCACAAAATTAAGCTTTGAGAACGAGTGACTAAGCATTGTTTAAGAAAAGTGACTAGCGTGACGACAAACCAATTTGGTTTTATGCCTGGGAGGTCGACCACGGAGGCGATTTTCTTGCTATGACAGTTGATGGAGAGGTATATAAGGAGCAAAAGAAGGACCTTCACATGATATTTATTGACTTAGAGAAAGCTTATGACAAATTGCCAAGAAAGGTCATGTGATGGGCGCTCTAAAAGAAAAGTCCTAACAAAATATTACCCTAATTAAGGACATGTACGAAAATGCTGTGACTAATGTCAGAGCATGTGGTAGTGTTACTAATGACTTTCCTATTAAGGCAGGACTACACCAAGGGTTAGCGTTGAGCCCATACATTTTTGCTCTAGTGATGGACGAGGTCACACGTGACATACAAGGAGATATCCCTTGATGTATGCTTTTCGCTGATGATGTGGTGCTGATTGATGAGAGTGGGATAGGTGTTGGTAGGAAGCTTGAGTTGTGGAGAAGACCTTAGAATTAAAGGGCAGATGAGTATATGAGGTGTGATTTCAGTGGTGCTAAGGCAGATGATGGAGATGTTAGATTGGACGGTCAAGTATTGTCTAAGAATGACACGTTTCGTTATTTGGGATCGATGCTATAGTGGGACGGTGAGATTGATGAAGACGTGAGCCACAGGATAAGAGCGGGGTGGGTGAAGTGGCGCCAAGTATCTAGTGTCATGTGTGACAAAAAAGTTCATCAAAAGTTAAAAAGGGTAAGTTCTATAGGACAACGATCAGACTCGCGATGCTATATGGAGCAGAATATTGGGCGACTAAAAGACAACATGTACAGAAAATGAGTGTAGCGGAGATGAGGATGCTGCGGTGGATTTGTGGTCACACAAGGCGGGATCACATCCGCAATGATATGTGTGATAGGGTGGGGGTAGCACCAATTGAAGAGAAACTTATCCAACATCGCTTGAGATGGTTTGGACATCTCCAACGAAAGCCTCCTGAGGCACCGGTACGTAGTGGAATTTTAAGACGTACTGAAAATGTAAGAAGAGACAGATGTCGACTAAGACTGACGGGGTAGAAAGCAATTAAAAGAGACTTGAGAGATTGAAATGTATCTAAAGAATTAGTTTTGGATATGAGGGCATGGAAGTTAGCGATCTACGTGCCGGAATCATAAGAAAGTTAGAGGTAGTGTTTTAGGCTCTCGGCTCAAATAGCAGGATGTACGGCTTAGGGTTTTAGCATTGTAGGTTTTATTTCAAGACTCTCACCTCTTTGATCATGAGAAGGTTTCATTTCTAGCCTACCCCAACTTGTTTGAGACAGAAGGCTTTGTTGTTGTTGTGTAGACATGCACCAGTTGATTGTGGAACTTCAATGACCACAAAAAATGTGGCCTTAGTGATTCTTGTTTTGGCCATTGATCTAATGCGTATTTGCTGAGGTTGCCATTGCTATGGGCCTTCGTTGAGGATCTTAGGAAGTAGTCATTGGTAATGATTGTCAGGTGGATGTTCACTCTTGTCCTTCTGGCAAAGGGGCTCGTCCCCTGCTGTGGTGACAAGGGCTGGCACCCGGCTTAATAGATGTATATGAAAGAAGAATGACTTCACCTTATAAAAGGCATCTCTAACAATATAGGAACTATCCATAAGGAAAGTAACTGCTATCCGTACGGAAAGTAACTAATATGTTGCTTAATAATCAAGCCTCTCGATCCTAACTGCTGTTGTCGCTGGATGTTGCCCTGCCACTGCCTGGTATTGTGCTGTTGTTGCCGTGCGCCTGTTGTTTGGCTAGCCTGGGCCCACACTGGTTGTAGGACTTGCCTCAAAACGAGTTCACAATAGTGATCGTGTGAGAAAAAGGCCTTGTTCTTATTTCTCTTCGCCAGTACAATTTGCTCCCCGTAATCTAAAAAAGAACTTAGTGTTTTGCTTTTGCATACTCACACAATTCATTTGAAAGGCAAACTTTTTTTGTTTTCTGTGCTACGCAAGGTTGTTATGGCGTCGAGATATCGCCGATATCTCGTCGCCATATCGTCATGGCGGACCGGAGGCTCCATGCCGTCCGGACGACATGGAGGTGTGCCGTATCCGCCGTCGCCGCCGCCGGATCTACTGCCTCCGCCGTCGCCGCCGCCGGATCTACTGCCTCCGCCGTTGCCGCAGCCAGATCCGCCCTCGCCGTAGCCGGATCCGCCGTCGCTGCTGTCGGATCCACTGCCTCTGCCCACGCCGCAGCCGAATCCGCCGTCGCGCTGCCTCCTGCTTCGCTGGGCGATGAGTCTTCGCCGCCTCCTCCGCGGCTGCCGCTTGGGGGCGGTGGAGAGTGGCGGCGGCCGGCGGGAAGAGGGAGCGGCCGTCGGCGAGCTGGCTCGGCCTCGCCGGTGCCGGAGGCGGAGGAGATGGGGAAGGAGAGAGGGAGAGAGGAGGGAGGCGGCCGGGCGGGCGAGCGAGCGGGCGAGAGGGCGAAATTGAGCGTGCGACCGCCGCCACGCACGCCAATTATTAGGATTTAGGGTTTGACATTTTGCAATTTAGTCCTCTTATTTTCTGAAATTACAATAAAGTCCTTCTTGCTTTATATTTATTCTGTTTAAACCCTCCGGAAGCCCAATATTTTTGTGGCTACTTATGTGTATGGCGTCGCCACGCCGCGCGCCATAAGCGATATTGTTGTGTGAAGGTGGTGAGGCGCCACGCCTCGCCGCACCGCTACGAGAACTAACTTTTGTCTGTTATGTGGCACTCTCTTTGTTAAACAGGCTTGCTATGTTACATTATTTGTAGTAGTGCATTGTTTATTAATACTTTAATATTTTTTTAAAAATATTTGGACCCCAGTAAGAAGCAATACTTTTTTTTGTTACAGCTTTAAATAGAAACTTAGTTTGATGATACACAGCTTTCCAGGAGTGGTTATGGGTTTGAGTGATTTCAATGGATGTCCATTCAATACTCATGACTTCAGAATGGAAAATTTCAGATTAGCTAACTTTAGTTTGAAGATAAACTTGTTAGCTTATTGCTTTGTTGTTATAATACCCGCTGTCATCTTAAATTCTTCAGCATTCCATTGGACAATCACTGGAGGGATTTATGCAAGTCATTTACTTTGCAAATTCACAATTTAGGTACAAGTTTGAAGATGAACGAGTTACAAAAGAAGACATGAAACGGGCGTTAGAGGAGCAGTACGGTGGTGAGGAAGAGGTACTAATATCCATTGGCAAACACTGAGACCTCTCTTGTTGGCCTTTAACTTTATTTTGTTAATCTGAATAATGTCTATTTTCTTGGTTACAGCTCCCCCATACTAATCCTGGATTGAATACTACCCCACTTAGATTTACCAAGTATTCAAATGCTTACATGCTTGTTTATGTACGTGAAAGTGACAGAGAGAAAATTATTTGTGATTTGGATGAGAAAGACATATCTGAACACCTTAAGGTAATACTTGTTGCTTTTCAGTTTTCACTCGTTGGATATCATAGAGCTTTTTATAATATCATGTAAATCTTCCCAGATAAGGTTAAGAAAGGAACAGGAAGAAAAGGAGTATAAGAAAAAGGAGAAAGCTGAGGCTCACATGTACACTGCATTAAAGGTTTGCCTTTGTTTAATTCATTGCATTAACCGATGGAGACTATCTTTCTAGTTGCTCTTCTCACTTGGTGCTTCATTTAAACAATCACCCAGGTGGCTCGAGATTCTGATTTGGCAGAGCAAATTGGAAGACACATATTTTTTGATCTTGTGGACTATGACAAAATTCGTAGCTTCCGTGCTCCTAACCAGATGACATTCAACCAAGCCAAGGTAATTATTCTCAGGGCCTTATGGCTGGATATGAATACCGATGATAGATCAAGAGATATTCCATTTTTTTAAAAAAAATACTTGTGCTTCTATGTGCGTGTATTAGTGTTGGTATGATCATTTCTCCTAATTGAGGAATTGCTGTGATTTACTTTTCATGTCCCTTTTTTAATGTTACCAGAGTTATTGTCTGAATTTTGGTATTTTTTCCGTTTTTTGTTTTGTTTCAAGCATTTGCAATAGTTAGGCTGGTGTAGTTGAGTAGTGTTCATCATTTTTTTGGGGGCATTATAGGCATGGTATAGTAATTTGATTACTTCCTAATTTGTTAGGTGTCTGTACTCTGTACTACTTAAAAGAGAGAGTTGCTGGTTCATCTGCACCTCCCTAAAAAATCTCAAAGAAAAAAAGCAATCTACCAAAAAAACAAATTCCACCATTGTCATGTGGGGAATTCCATACCGCCGTCGCAACTCGCAACAGATGCAGCAGACGTGACGGATGCAGCAGAGTTAGTATTAGATATCTATATATAGCTATTATACTTACTTTAAATAAGAGATAAGATTAGGAAAGCTAGATTGGTTTGATCTATAAGTAAGAGAAGCCTTACTCTTGTACCGGCATGGACAATAAGTAATAGAACCCCTTTTCCCAACCTATCGTTCTTTGTTCCCCGTCTTCTTGTCAACAATAGCCGTCGTCACGGCGCCTGGACATCGAAAGGTCCGCTCGAGACCCCCTATCAGCCATGACTATCATCTGCGTTCTCGGGGACATACCCCTACAAATTCTCTCTAAAAAACAGAGCTCTACCGGGTGCGTGGTAGAGCCAAGGACGCGGAGGCGGAGTTGACGTTGTGGGCCGAGCAGGCCAAACCGGCAATTTCGACTCGACGTACTCGGATAGTATGATTTTTTTATCCGTAGCAAATCATGGATTCAGCTAGTTACTAAAAATATCCATCTTGTTTTGGTTCATTAATTATAATTTGAAGCCATCATGCTTGCTAGTATAATAAAGGAATTCTTATGAATGTGGGCATTTTGTGAAGTGAATTGCTAAAATGAAAGTATATTTATTTTTTACTTCGTTTACATATTACTCCCTTGTCCAGTGTTTTCTGAATGTGTGCAATTGAACTTCATTGGCTAACCATTAATATACCAAGAAAGTATTTATGTTGGCCATATGAAAAAAATTTGCAGACAAGATTTGTCAATAGAAGTACTTTCATAACATTGTACTTATATATATATATATATTTTTTATTAACGCAGTACTTTGAAAATTAAAGGTCAAACTTTTAGATTGGACACTGTTTCATAGTATCAAATGATGCTTTATTAAAAGGAAATTGCATGATGCACATGTCTGGCGAGGAGATTCATGCCATGTTGTTTCATCAGCAGGCTATCAGAAAAGGGGGATTGGCTTGTGTCCAGTGTGATTGTACAGTGAAACATTCAATCTGCCCCCCTCACATCTGTGTGCTGTACTAGTGGGCTCTCTTAACACTAGTAGCTGCGCCCTTCTTATTCTTCGCAATCATTGCTAGACAATCCTGTTGCTGATGGCTTGCAGACTCCTCCCAATTCTTCCATGGTTCACCCTCCTTGACTTCCTTGCCCCGACGTCAGCAGGCTATCAGAAAGGGGATTGGCTTGTGTCCAGTGTGATTGTACAGTGAAACATTCAATCTGCCCCCCTCACATCTGTGTGCTGTACTAGTGGGCCCTCTTAACACTAGTAGCATATGAAGGCTTCTTTCAGGGAGGCATTGAGTTTAGTCCCTGGGAGCGAATTTGGAGAACTTGGGCCCCAAATAAATGTCGTTTCTTTATGTGGCTGGCTGCACACGATAAATACTGAACTGCGGATCGTCTGGCACGCCGAGGATTGCAACACCCTCCCCGCTGCTTGCTTTGTGACCAAGAGGAGGAAACCATTAACCACCTCTTGATCTCATGTGTGTTTGCCCGCCAATTTTGGTTTGACTTGCTTCAAAAGGTCAGATTACAGAGCCTTTCCCCTCAACCGGGCGAGCTCTCCTTTGAAGATTGGTGGTCCAGATCACATAACGCAGTTCATGGTCAGGTCCGGCAAGGCTTTAACTCCATCATCATTTTGGGGGCTTGGTCTCTTTGGAATCTTCGCAATTGCTGCGTCTTTGATGGGTTGCACCGGACGTTAGGGCCCTCTTGTCTTTTGTCAGTGAGAAGATGAGGATTTGGGGCCTGGCCGGAGCAAAGGGTATGTCATACCTAACTGCCCCGCCACATGTTTTGGTCTAGATCCCCTCTGGTCGAGGTCGATCTTGTTTCTGTACCATAGGCTAGTTTCCTAGAGCAGGTGTGGTGTGTGTTTGGATGCGTTTGTGTCTGTAAGGTTCTGTTTGTTTCCCCTTCTTAATACAAAGATACACAGCTCTCCTGCGTGTTTGAGAAAAAAAAAACACTAGTAGCTGTGCCCTCATTCTTATTCTTTGCAATCATTGCTAGACAATCCTGTTGCTGATGGCTTGCAGACTCCTCCCAATTCTTCCATGGTTCACCCTCCTTGACTTCCTTGCCCCGTCATCCCTGTGCGGTTCCTCGCTGCCGGCATGTTCTTGAGCATCACATTGTCCCATCTCCGGTCTCCCTCTACTCTGTGCTTGTCTGTTCCGCCGGGATGAGTGCTTATTTGGTTTGAGATATTGACCTTTCATGTACTGATATGTTTGGCTTGCTTGGAGAAGTTGGAATTTTGTTCTCTTCTAGCTTTGGACTAAAGCAAGAAGGCTTTCAATTCACAGAAAACAAAAACGTCTGCTTGATTATCCCCGCGTTGGGGGGGGGGGGGGGCTTATTACATTGTAAAAAAAATGTGTTTTTTATGTAACGATGTTTTCTTGACAGGGGGAATTATCAAAAGAATTTGGTATCCCTGTACAGTCTCTACGATTTTGGTTGTGGGCCAAGCGGCAGAATAATACCTACAGGCCCAACCGACCATTGACTCTTGAGGAGGAAGCATGTACTGTAAGTGGAATATTGACATAAATTAACTGTTTGCTTTAACTTTGCTTGACAGTGATTGTGCCTGTTTCCTACAGTGATTTTGCTGGCAGGGTTGCTTCATGCATGATTAGGTTTAACTATTTAAATACTTGCATTTGTTAAGATATTCTAGTTCTTATATATCGTGTTAGGCTTAGACACGATTCAAGGAACATTCTCATTATTGTCCTTAAAAGACCATCCTTGGTTTCTTCTACTATGTATGTTTGATCGGTTGGGACTTGGGAGTTTGGGACTGGTGTTTGGTAGTTAAGTTCAGGGGACTTTTGTTCAAGTGCATGGTTTGCATGTACTGTAACAGAGCTGTTAGTAGTCACAAAAATGTGATAAACTGAGCAGTCAATATTTTGTCACAGCATTTTGTGTAACTAATAAGAGTTTCCGGACAGCTTATCTTACTGGTATATGCAAGCATCCAGTAACAATGTAACATTACATATTGGTTAGACATAAGAGTAATGCAAGCAACAAACCAGGTCCTGTGTCCACCACATGTTTTCTATATCCTTTATTTTGATGATGTAATATCAAATTTGTATGGTTCTTTGATTAAGTATCCATCTTCTCATTCATATCAAGTCATTTGCTTTAAAGATCTGCTTTGTAGTTTTGTTAGTTGTCTTGAGTTTCAGTTCGCTTGATTCACAATTAATGAAATGTTTTTTGCAGGTTGGACAGCTTAAAGATGCAACAAACAAATTACAGAATTCTGAATTGAGGTTGTTCTTGGAGGTTGAGTTTGGACAGGTTAACGGCTTTATCAATTGCTTTTTACTTGCTCAGTGTCTCTCATTGATGTATTTCATCTACTCAACTGTACTATGCCACCATGTCTAGCCAAAGTGCGTTGGTCTTGGTTACTGGTGTACCACAGTACCATATAACATAACTTACGGCACATACAGGAGAATCATCCGGTTTCACTACCTATAAAGGCAAAGGATGATATATTACTTTTCTTCAAGCTCTATGATCCTGAAAAGGAAGAGCTAAGGTTCTCTCTCTCTCTCTCTCTCTCTCTCTCTCTCTCTCTCTCTCGTGTAAGCTGTTTTTTCATTCTTTATTGGGTTAAGCGATGAAGCTGATTGGATGTTATCCCTGTGATTATGAAACAGATATGTTGGAAGGCTTTTCGTGAAAGCATCAGGAAAGCCATCTGATATAGTGCAAAAACTGAATGAGTTAGCAGGATTTCAGCCTAATGAAGATATTGAACTGTATGAGGTTAGTTTTGGTTTTGCTGGAGCATCAGTTAGCATCTGACTTTGGACTTGGTGACGTTCGAGTTGTAGATGACCTGTCCCTAAATCTTTCAAAGCTTTTGTAGCACCATTACTTATTTTCCTTAAACCTCTGCAGGAAATAAAGTTCGAACCAAGTGTGATGTGTGAACCAATTGACACTGATGTTTCCTTCCATTCGAGCCAGGTTTGTTCCGATAATGTTTTGTTTCTTTTAATAATGTTCTTTGTTTTACTTATGGCCTGTTTGGTGCTGCTTTCAGCTTGATGATGGAGACATAATATGCTACCAAAAATGTTGTTCGCCAGATAAAATGGAGCAATACCGCCATCCCAATGTCTCGTCTTTCTTTGAATATATCCAAAATAGACAGGTAAATTTATCTGACAGAGACTTAAGGATTACGCATTTGGAGCGGTTATTTTTCTTTGAAGTACCTTTTGCATTACTTTCTTTGGACAGTTACTTCGTATATCCCTTTTGGCCACGTGTCATCAATCAATAACATTCGCAGCAGATCTTTTACTTGTTCTTCTCTTCTGTTTATCTTTATGAACACCACTAACTAATCTCCTAGCTAAGAACAAGAAGTCAAGGGCACGTGTCAACAAATTTTTTCTATGGTTGGTTAGTTGTTGACATGATCTTTTGTTAGGCTTAAAACTGTTTGAATATGCAAATCCATGTTGCTTCATGGAACTAGTGCTACAGCCTTAGCATTAGGCTAGGTCTTCCATCTATTTTATTCCCATAGGAAATAATGTGCGAGAAAAAGTGACCGACTGCTCATGTGCCAAAGTGGGGGGGTCTTGTGTTGGGGTGTGTATTGCCAATAGAACAGATATTACCTGCTTGCCAAGAAAAAGAAGATAGTAGCGCATTATGCTGTAACTAGATGCTGGTTCGGAGAAAACTCTAAACTAATTTATAATAGATTTATCGCTTAAAGAAAGAGAAAACTCTGGTGACTTCATAGTTCAGTGCAGGCCTCCTGAACGAGCTCAAATTTATGGCAACATGAAGTTGTTGAACTACAGTGCTTAATTCCTACGAGGACAATATTATACATGCCATAATTGCTTGAAGGACATAACCATATTCCAATTTCCAACCAATACTGGTTTTTAAATTCTAAACTAGAATTCTGATATTGATCTTGAATTGACAGCAGCTCTTTGTTGAGCTCTTTTGTGCTAATACATTTTCTGATGTTCTGATATACTGTTGTCCAGTTTGCTGTATCTGACTTAACTTCGGTGCTGCTTGGTGATGTTCTATTTTACGCCATTATAATTTTATTATAGCTGCTTTACTTTTGTATTCATGTTTTTTTAATGCAATTTATTTGTTGTGGTTTTTGACACTGGAATGTTTAACACAGTGATTATTTTTGTGCAGTACGTAAATAAAATGTATGTAGGACGTAGACATTTGTGTTCCAGTACGCGAACGTCATATGTTTTGTAACAGGGAACATTTGTGTGAATTGGGTGTTAGATGTTGCTTCGTTCGGGTGAATGGCATTATATATATATATATATATATATATATATATATATATATATATATATATATATATATATAGGAAAATTACATAAGGCACCATGGTGCCTAGGCACCAACATCCGATACACGTGTATGATTGATAATTTTTTTGAGTTTGGGTATGAAAATATTTTATACTCTTGATATATATAAACCTTGCAGCTGTTCTGCATTTTTATCTTACATATTGTTGTCTGATGGTTACCTATACTTCATTTGTTGTTTTCCCCCTGAAAATTGATTGTTGTTATCCATATGTTGTCAATTTCAGAGCAACATTCGGGTGAATGACATCTATATTAAAACTTGCAGCAATTGTGCTTTTTTTTTTAATCTTACAGATTGCTGCCTGATGGTTACTTGTACTTCATTTGTTGTTTTCCCCTGAAAATGATTGTTGTTAACTTGTTTACCATAGGTTGTCCATTTCAGATTGCTTGAGAAGCCAAAAGAAGACGGCTTCTCTCTGGAGCTGTATGTGTCAAATCATTTGAACCTGCATTTAACACATTGAAAATTTTTCTTACGGCATTAGTTCAATAACTTCTTTTACATTTTCATACTTGTGTAGCTCAAAGCATTCCACATCAGTGATAATTTTTCTTATGGCAATAGTTCAATAACTTCTTTTACATTTTCATACTTGTGTAGCTCAAAGCGTTCCACATATGATGATGTTGTCGAGAAAGTTGCGCATCATCTTGGTCTGGATGATCCTTCGAAACTCCGCCTTACACAGCACAACCCATATTCACAGCTGCCGAAACCTCACTACATCAAGTACAGAGGTCTTGATCATCTTTTGGACATGCTAAGTCACTTCAATCAGGTTTGGCACCTTTTTCAAGTGTTCCAATTGACTGCCTTTTACACAAGATTGCTTGAGCTTCCTTTGATTTAGCAGATGTCGGACATACTGTATTATGAGGTACTCGACATTCCTTTGCCAGAACTGCAAGGTCTGAAAACATTGAGAGTCGCTTTTCATCATGCTACAAACAGTGAGGTTAGTTTGCACCCATTCCATGCTTACAACCGCTTCTATGTTTCTGATCATGTCCTGCGATAATGCTTACCGATCAGGTGTCACTGCACTTTATACGATTGCCAAAAGGCAGCTCTCTTTTTGAGTTGATTAAAGACATGAAATCAAAGGTGAATTGACTGTAAGAATTGTTAATTTTCTTTCAAGTTTTGTGTGTGCATGACAATTTGATTTTGTATTCTGCTTCTGTTTCTTTTTATCAGGTTGAGCTGTCTTGTGGTGATACTGAACTACGGTTATTTGAGGTCTACCATCATAAGATATGCAAGGTACTTCAACTTCAATGGTTATATTGCGCCATGGAAGTTATCCTTCCTCTATTGAATTGTTCTTGATTAGTTTTGCTTAAAGGCTTAATCTCAGGCCATTGACTATTATGATGCTTTATTTTATTCAGATGCCCTCCTTTTTTACTACTGTACAGCTTGTTTCTGAAACAGGGGGGTTGTATTGTTGTGAAAATCAATTCCTACTGTCATTTATGTTTTCTTTGAGAATAGATTAAAGATGGTATGCAATCAAAGGATGATGTGACAGGACTGCTGACAGTGGCAGCTAGGATGTATGAAGGCAGTGCACCAATCCTGGCCGGTGCGGTACTATATTATTTCATGACAGTGGCCAAACCGCAATAATATTAGAAAATTCCATAAAATGTAAAAGATGAAAATTGAAACTATGGATTGCCATCCATGAAGTTTGAACCTCACTGCATTGTATGATTGTGTGGTTTGGGGTGATCTGGCCCTTTCACTCCGATTAAGATATTTGCAGGTTGATTAAGAAGCTTAGTCAACCTATGACAGGTTGCGAGGCAAACTTTGACTGAATATTCCAAGCTTTAATATAGTAGTTTGTTTGCTTCTTACTGGTGGAAAAGGTCATATCTTGAATCCCCAGAGAAAAAGAAACATCGGCCTTTATGTAGAGGCTGAGATCTTGTAATGCTGGAAGATGAGCTGTAGGAAGTTGTTTACGACATAAAGTATAATATTTGGTTTTAGACTATTGATAAGAAAAGTACATAATTTTCACAACATGATTTCATCTTGCTCCTGCAAAGTTTCATCTCTCCTTTCTTTATGAAAAAACTCGCCTTTTGAATCTTTCATTCTGATGGATGCACATACTACATAATAATCCAGATGACCTTTTTATGCATGATCAATCAATTGCCTATTTTTCAGGTTTACCAACCTACTGAGAAAATAGATTCAGTTAATGATCAAAATGGACCTCTGTGTGTTGAAGAGGTATGCACCATGTTTGGCAATGTTCCGTTCGTTAGTCTTTTTAGTGATCTGAAGTTCAGTATGTCTCCTAAAAGTAAATGATCCTACAGTCAGGGGTTGTTTGGTTTGAGGAATGGGTTGGTCACTGGAACAGCTCATTGCTCATATTTTTGTTTGGTTTGAGGAATGGAATGAGTTGGTCCATCACCACGTCATCCCTCATAAGCCATAAGCACATGGCTCGTTGAAAAATGAGGAATGGGGTCATCCCACCGAAACCATGGGATCATCCCATGATGGACCAATTCATCCAAGGATTATCACATTCATCAAACCAAACATGCAATTATCACTTTACAAAATTAGCTATTGCTTCTTACCTTTTTTCTCCATAGTTTCCTAATTTTTATTGTTGGTCAGATTTCTGAAGAGGAGAAAAATGCTGGTACACGAGACCGTTTGGTTCATGTGTATCACTTCTTCAAAGATAACCAGGTACCTGTATTTTTAAAGCATTTTTCTAGTCGTAAAGCTTCTATGAGCCTGTAGTGGTTTGATATTTCTCAAGAGCCAACGTGCATGTGTTGTCACGATTCCAGATTTAGTTCGGAATCCATCCGATGCTTTCCAGCTACTTCAAAAACAACTGTAGGGAACATAGTGATCTCTAAAAATAGTAGCTATCCATGGGTCACAGCGATGAAGAAGGTAGTAGAAATTGGTGAGTTTTGCAAGGGGTGGACATTGCATTATTGCTAATTTACTTGAGCAAACCTATGCTGGAAAAAAAGGCATGCCATTACAATGGAAGGGGTGGAGGAACACCAAGGTAGTGATTGGAATGCCTATTCAGCAATAGTATGCCTGCTCAAAATCTCAGATACCTGTCCATGTGAGCCTGTTTGGCCTAGCCTTGGTCTCTTCAAAAAGCTAGCTTTGGGGGCTTTTGTGGATAAGCCCTCAAGAGATGGCTTCTTGGAATCTCAAAGAAGCTGTTTGGCAGTATTGTATATTGCGTGTCATATGTCTTAAGGATTTTGCTGCATAGGTGGTTTGAGTTATAAATAATCTGAAAAAAACTACTCGGAAGAAATCTCCCTGGGAAGAAATCTCCCTGCATAAATATGCTGAAGTAATGTTGCAACAAAAGACAAATGAAAACCTCAAGGAAGTTTCATTATATTTTTCCCCAGAACAATAGAATTGTACTTGCAAGCTAGAGTAAAAAACCTGATAGATTGAAGGTTGAACCAAAAGTACCTTGTTGGAGTATGAGAAAGAGCTCTCAAAAGCAGATACACCCAACCGAAAATCTGCAAATTGCAACCAGGAGAACCCATCAACAAGAGAAATCAAAAGTATTGAGGGGGATTTTTCTTTGTCAAATGGTATTGAGGCATTATATACAATGTCATTTTTTTATAAATAACCCTGAAATTGAGGACTTTTGTACTTGCATCCACCAAAAGCCCCACCATCCCACCAAAAGCCAAGTCCTTGAAAAGCTCAGCAAGTTAAAACTTTTGCTACATAAATAATATATGTATGATTCAGGAGTTATTGTTGTCATTGAATCGATTACTGCTCTCTCTGCAGCACATTCAATACTATGGAGAACCTTTCTTCTTTCTTATTCGTGATGGCGAGGCTTTGTCAGATATCAAAGTGCGTATTCAGAAGAAACTTCAGGTTCCTGATGAGCAGTTCCTAAAGGTACTTGTTTCAAATCTTTATATCATATATGATCGATTTCTGCACATTTCAATTCTTATTGCCTGCTCTTTTAAACACTTGTGGGCATAGCTACTTTATTGACAGTTGTTTACTGTTGTCATGCTAATCATTCAGTATTTTCCTTTATTCTATCAATATATTGTCTGAATATCAGTACAGATAGCCTTAGTGCATTCCCTTGTCGAATAGCACATTTTCCATTACCACTGTGCCCTATCTAAATATTTATATGCACATATTGGTTCATTTGGAGTATTGGCTATTACCATAGTGCCCATTTTTGTTGATGTTTTTCATTATTTTTCCCTTGTATCCTATTGGATAATATCTGATGTCATTTTGCTTTAATCAGTGGAAATTTGCTTATTTTGCCTACGGTCGACCGGAATACCTCCAAGATTCAGATATTGTATTGAGCCGATTCAAGGTGGATTAATTTTCTTTTGGGTGTTGGACAGAATAATAGGCCTCAACTAATTTTTTTCTTGCTGGTATTTTTCTTTAAAATAGAAAAATAATGTTTATGGAGGATGGGAACATTGCCTAGGGCTGGAGCACTCAGACATCACCCCAAAAAGGTCCTACTTGGCCAATCAGGTATTACACTGAATACTGGGAACACTAAGGCTAACTGGTACATAAACAGTAGGCATATTCTGACAGTAGATTGAAACAATTGCAGAACCGCCATTCTTTTGAGAAGCCAGTGAAGATTTACAACTAAAGATGTGATGTATCCTGAGTTCTCACGTGTCAGCGATCGTGGAAACGAATGATCAAGAACACCATCATAATCTATCTGCAGTTCTGCACCATGCGGATGAAGTGGCGGTTTCACTAGGTAATGTTTTGGTTTGCTTTTCCCCGTAGGGATACAGATGAACTGGCTCTGAGGGCACGCTCTTTTACTAATGCAGTGTCATTGTGTTTTTGGTCATGTACATGGAGGTGGTGTTGCATACAATCGTTCTGTCGTGGTTTGTCTAGAGGAATTTTCCATTTGGTTGGATGTACAGCCTTTTTTTAGATATGTTCTAGGTAGATTTTGAAAGCTGTATATTGGGCTGATCACCTCAGCGGGGTTTTGTGAGGTGGACTTTGCTGTCGGCATAATCTTGGCGAAACTTGCTTCAGGTCTTAAATTAACTAGTGAATTAGTGTTCTTTTGTAATGTTTCATGTTTTATTACCATTGTTCTGACTATCATTTTGTCGGTGTTAATGGCACGTATCACAATGAGTTGCGATTATTACGGGAATACGGGTTCTTCTATCGTTCCATGTGTGGCAGCTGGTTTATGACGGTGGTACTGGTGTTCGGTTGGTGGTACAAGGTTGAATTGGATGCGGTGGTCATTTACCATATGTTTCATGAGCTGTTTTGGGTGAATAGGGTGGTTCAGCATAGAGGGAATATTTTTTGTATTTGTATTTCATAATTCAGAACGGGATGTATTAGGTCAAGTAACCAAATACATGGATAGTTTTTCTTGAACCATCTCATGCATATACTTGGTACAAGCAATCAAACACACCTAGTGACGGCACCGTCGAAATTGACAAGAGGAGCTGTGTTTCGTAAGCTATGCGTCGTGGTTGGGTTATGCTTCTATGCTTTATCAGATTGAAGCAACCGGCGTCGTGGTTGGGTTAATACTTCTATGCTTTATCAGATTGAAGCAACCGGCGTGGTAGGTAAGCAAAGTAAGTGGATGGTTCTCAGGTTTTCACGAAAAGAACTGGGATTGGGTCAAGCTCGCTGGATATAATATGCTCATTGTTGCATTCATGGACGATTCACATTAGTTTTGGTCTGCTTGAAAACGGGATTTATAAGGACCCTCCAATCAAATAATTGTTAGATCTAGAATGTGTGCGGTTAAACTATTTATATTAGACATACAAAAATGATTACATTTTTCTGAAAAAAAAATTATTGTAATATCTGTAGGTTTTCAATGTATATAACAATAGAAATTGTTCAAAGTTACGTTTTCGAGGTTGTGTGTATCATGTGTAGGGGTGGATATCGAGCAAACTCCTCGTCTTATCGGGTTTTTTCTAAAATTGACATAGTTTGATTTAATATCATTTTATGTACAATTTGAAAGTATTTTTAGAAACGAGCTAACGAGCCGGGCTAGAGCAAAATTTAAATTCATTTGAAATCAACACATTTTAATGTTTAACCAATTAATAAGTATAATTGAAGCAATTTTGAACCGAGCCAACGAGCTCCACTAACGAGCTGTTTTTCACCCCTAATCATGTGGTTAAGGCGGCATAGAGGTGTGTTTTTTTGTTCCTTTTGACATGAAAACATTGTGATCTCTGCTACTTAAAAAATAAGTTGGTGGTGGGACGTTATCTCACACGATTCCTTCTTCCTCCTCTCGAGCGTGATTTCTACAAATTAGTTAGCACTTGGATCCAACTACACCATTCCCTTCCGCTTTGACCTCCCGATCTATTCTAGGCTTCTCTCTTGATTTGCTCTTTCCTTCTCCTCGCCACACCTCACGATATGTGCGCCGTCATGGCCGTCGGCGTCTCCTTGGCTCAGAAATCTTTCTCAGCTCCTCCGCTTGCACCTGCTCACATCCCTGACTATCTTTCTTTCCCGACGAAAGAGGAAGGAGGTGACAACAGGGTGGATAGGCCACGTTGGCCGCCGACGACACCGAAGGAAGATGGGTCCACGGAGGCGTCGATGTCGGAGCACTTCCTATTTCCAATCTCGCGGAAGATCCTGAGGGCTCCCATAGTCCTTGTGTCCGGCCAAGTAATTTGCGGGGGTTTCATTGGCCGGCCACTAGTGGTCGAAGTGGGTTCTTTGTTGGGTCTTGGGTGGTGCTGTTAATCATCCTCTTCAATATGTCAAATTTTGGTATGCAATCTTGCTATGATCACTGTTCCAACCGACAACATCATACACACATACATACATTCCACTCCCGAGTGTAGTTACTCGCATCCATGATATATTACCTAAATAAACTTTACGTTCTCATTAATTATCTTAGTTATACTTATATACTAATTCTAAGGTATTCGATGCCAACCACATAAAAATTACAAGAGAGTACATAATTTTTGGCATATTTTGATAATACATTCATATTCGTACATAAAAAAAAGTATGTTCACAAAATTATACATACTACAGACTACCTTAAAAAATATATACATACCACTTATATACTCATATACTACACGCACATACCATCCAGTGCACAAGATATTTCCTACTTTATGAGATACGGCACAGAGAGTAACTATACCTGGAAGTAGAAAAGAGACTTTATATATATATATATATATATATATATATATATATATATATATGTGTGTGTGTGGGGGGGGGGGATGTTGAAATGAAATATCATGGTGTCTAGGCACCAATCCTCCCTGCCTTTCGATTGCTTTTAGATGCGTGCAAGTGTAATATATCAGGCAAACATGTTAATATTCATTAATTCAAAAAGGCGTCAATTTGGATAGCACATGCTGAATCAACAATGGATGGAAAGTCTTAATCGTAAATGGAAAGTTTCAATCATAGAGCCTGGACATCGTGGTGCCCCCGTTATTTATACTATACATACATACATACATACATACATACATACATACATACATACATACATACATACATACATGTATGTATGTATGTATGTATGTATGTATGTATGTATGTATGTATGTATGTATGTATGTATGTATGTATGTATGTATAGGAAAAATATCTTTTACTCCTGGGTGTAATTACATCTACCTCTAATATACCACTTAAATAAACTTGAAATACTCCTTTTATCACTTTAGGTATACTCGTATACTAATTGTAAGATACTCCAATATGAATTACCTGAAAAATTGCAAGAAAGTTCATAGTCATTACCGTATTTTGTAAATACCTTCATATACGCACATATAAACGAGTATATCGAAAAAACATAATAGCACCTTTGAAAAATTGTTCATACCACTTAGATAGTCTTAAATACTCGTATACTATACGTACATACCCTCCGTTTTGCGATATACTCTCTACGTTGTGAGATGTGACATAGAGTGTGATTACACTCGGGAGTAGAAAAAAGGCTTTATACACACACAGCATGATTGAAACCTTCTATCCATGATTAATGAGACTTTCCATCCTGATATATTATATATCGTTGCACTTACACGCATCTAAAAGCAATCCAAAAGTAGGGAGGCTTGGTACCCAGATATCATGGTACCCCATTTCAGTGTGTGTGTGTATATAGGAAAATTACATAATGCACCTGGGTGCCTAGGCACCCACATCAAGAACCGTCCGATACACGTGTATGATTGATAATTTTTTTAAGTTTGGGTATGGAAATGTTTTATACTTTTGATATATTTATGGTAAGTAAGTTTTGAACTCAATGCGACTACAGTGAATATATAACACTCAAACAGAAAGTGGAGTAGTCGAGTGCCGTGTACGCAGAGGAGCAGGTTGTCTCCTTCCCTTATGTCCCCATATGCTTTCCATCTGCGCATAGTAGGGCTAGCTGTTAATGGATTACTAAACGCTCACTCATTCTAAACATAAGTAGTATTTTTAGTCTCTATTTGCAAAAGAAGAGAAGCAAATGTGCAACCGAAGTCAGGGATGCACTGTATATGGCCCCTATCTATTCTAACTTTATGCAATTTTCACACCGGGCTGATACTTCGTAAGAAGTGTGCAGGTTCCTGGTTACTCTACTCTAGGCGCTTGTAGCCCTAGCTACCGAACATTTTGTGCTTTGTTAACGATGGAGGACAAGTTGGAAGTTTACATCTAAAACTGGGCTTTGTACAGATAAATGGAAAACCCTTCTCTATCGTGAAACTGTTCACATAGAGACTAATGTGAAGAGGGGCTGATTTAGTGTGAAGAGAGGCGTTTAGCGCTGCGAGATTGCGCACAGCGCAAGTGCAACGAGCGGCCTGTCATGGCTGTCGTGACGAAGGGCGCAAGGAGCCGGGTGTTCGCTGTTGGTGACGCCGGGTGGCCTAGTTGTCTCTTCCACTCGTCAAACAGTTCCATACCTCGAAGGGGTCCAATGGCACGGGTTACATCTTTCCCTTCTGCTACTACTAGACTGAGCAGCCTTTCATGGCTGTCTATTCGAATTTACACGGACAGAGTCGAAGGAATTGCATAACACAAGTGAGAAAGTGAAGATACCATTGCGCATCCAGGATTTGCAAGGGCGGAGAAGGAAAATCAGTGCTGCACTGCAATGGCAGGGTAAGTAGTCTGTGACATGTTCCATCTTTCGGGTGAAGTCAAAGTACAATTACATGCAAAAATAGCAATGCATTGTACTATAATGCATGCCAAAACTCTACCAGAAAATAAAGCATACATAATCGAGCTCATTTTTTGTGCGAAGATATGAACTGGTTTAACTGAATGGTCTGAAAACAGTACTATACAGAATGCCCTACAAACCGAACACTTCAGAATTCAGATAGTGGTGCTGATAAAATCAGTCAAATTGCTTATCCCTCTTCTCATTACAACCATGAAATAATGTCCAAAAGAGAAACCATTGAAGGACCCTAGATATCCATCAAAACACAATCTGAAGATTTCGGCTCTGGAAAGGCATGTGAACTGATTGTAGCTTCTTACACATCTCTAATCTGGCTGCTGAATTCAGAGTACTCATTCTCATGGGCCTTCTTCGCAGCACCTTCCTCAATATGCCTCTCCACCGGTTGTCTAGGAAATGGACTCGGATCCCTGTCATGGGTGGAAGAAAAACCAAAAGATTTGAAGAAATCGTTGGTCATCCGCTCAGCTTCATCCAGAAAGCTACCAAGGCTCCCATAGAAGCCTTTCTCAATAGCTTCTATGTCACTGCGAAGTCCAGGAAATGCAAAGGGCTCTTTCATTGGAAAGCCAAGAGAATGTGTAGCGCCTTTGATTTCATCTGTGACATCTTCTTCAGTGTTTTCAGTTTTTGATTCCACGAGTTCAGAGGGCCTAAAGGAGGAATATTGTTGGTTAATTTGGATAAGCTATGTAAGAACAAAGCATTCAAAGTTATCCATACAAAACATGGTAAATAACATATCAAAGACAAAATTGCAAAATGATCGAAGCAGAATTCTAACCAAACTATTAACATAATGCAATGTTTGCTTCAAAATAAAAATACAATCCTTTTTTTTACAAAGAAAATACAAGAAATTTGGATTATTCACCAATTAATTTGATAGAAGTCATGTGCAAAATGGTTGAAAACACATGCTAAGTTGATGTGAGTTTTCAATGCTTCACACATATATACTTCTGATGATGATATGTCATCCCTTTGATGAGTATAGAGACATTGCCTGCTTCATTTTGACACACCACTTGAGCATTATGAGCAGAACAGATGGGATATCTCCTGAATTAACAGTGTTCAACTGTTCCTCAACCAACAAGCGAGACAAACTCTGCAACTCTATGTAAAATCTAGCATGGTAATGCTCGCATTTCGCAACCGCCTATTAAGTATGAACATGCTCGTGAATACAGGCACACACGTCTCTGCAAGCACCATGTGTATCAACAACAATGTTATCACACAATGTTGGTGTTACACTTACACCGGAAGACATCATCACAGCTGCCAATTAACAGGAAGTACAGCACAAGAAAGCTAACAGAAAAGAATAGCTTAAGCCATATGCGTTGACACCTAAAATGGGGTGGCAACTCCATATCCATCAAAAGCCCCAATTGTAAGCCCGCAAGATATTTTCGTTCTATAAAAGATGTGCCCTGCTTTTCACTAATCCATCAGGGCACAACCGTATTGAGCCAAAAATAAATCACTAAGCGCATGCCCAAATTTTCCCACTCATCAATGAAATAATACCCATATCTACTCAGCCTATCCAGCCTCACGCGAATCCATTCAAAGAGTCACGGTGATACGACAAAATAAGACCAAAATCACCAGCTAAAATAGCTAATCGACTACATACATGACAGGACAACATCATCGCCAACATAAAGGGGGCGATTCTTGCGGGAGAAGTTGAACGAATCGATGACAAGCGCGAGGCGTGGGCTATACCTGCCGACGCAGTCGAGGAGGAGCTGCTCGGTCTTCTCGCACTTGCGGACGAAGCGGCCGGGCTCCACCTCCTCCGTGTGGCACCGCGACTGCACCACCCGGCGCGTGACGCAGTGCACCCCTTCGCCGCCGCTGCCGGCGAGGTCGTGGATGTCGCCGAGGCCGCGGCCACCGTCGCCGTCGTCGTCGTGCCAACGCCAACCCATGGGTCCGAATCGATGTTGGGGATCTGAGCCTAAGGTGGGTTTGGGCCGTTTCTTCCCTCTGGTGGTTTATTTCTGGTCGCGGGTGTGGGCTGCCTTGGAGAGCAATCCGCGTTGGGGGCGTACGATTCATAGAACACGTGAGCAACCTCAACACTAGTGTTGTCGATCAACGGACTGAGACGGGGGGCGATCTGTGACCTCACAAAATTTATTTCAGCGTAGACGCGTTCCCTGAATCTTAGTACTCTATCATTGTATTAAAAGATGGTTCTCTAAATCTTAATACTCGGTAATATATAAAAAGAAAGATACATATTTCTACTACTTAATAGTACAAGTTAAGGACAATCTGTTCTCCACTCTTCTCCCCGCAACCGACCAATCTAGTCAAGAGATAGGATCTGGATTATCCATCTCACGCCCCTCCCCTCTTCTTTCTCAATCGAACCGCCCCTCATCGTCCCACACTCCCACCCCACATACGGACAAAAAAGCCGACAGGTGGGCCTAGCATGTCGATCTCACATCTCTCTTTACCTCTTCCCTATGCGTAATGCAACTGCTCCACTCTCCTCCCCACGCCTCCCCTCTCTGTGCTGCCACTGCTGCTTCCTCCCTCCCCGCATCTCCCTTCATTGCTAGTCTCCATCGGGCCACACCGCTCCGTCTCCTTGGAATGTCATTGTTGCCGGGCAGCGCTGCTCAAGTTCCTCGAAAGGTCACCACTGCCCTACCGCCTTGGAGTCTCGGAGCCTCGAAACCTCGGGATCGACCGCCATCTACATCCATCCACGTCGAATCATCGACCACTATTTGAAAATAATATAGCTCCTCCTCAACTTTGCCCAGTCTCCCTTTTCCCCGGATCCCCTGAGGTAACCATCTCATCCCCTTCTTCCTTTAGATCCGAGACCCTTCTTTTTGCTTTATGTTTGGATCTAGGCTACTAGGGGCTCAGGGGAGAGGAGTGCCTAGTCATTGCTCACCACTGAGGATCTCCTGGGCGACCTCGCCCGTGCGTGATAGCTACCCAGGTGAGTTTCTTCACTGTCCCCTCACGTCAAAACATGTTTTCAACCATCCCCTTCTTTTTTGCTTCAATCAATTTGGGGTTTTCTCTTCTGCAGCTTACCGACAACCTCGTCTTCCCCGCTTACGGCCAAAAAAACGCCGTCAGACCTCATCTCCCCCCGTCAATGCAGCGTCGTCTCCCCCAACCCAGGCTAGCGAGGGAGGGAAGGTCACAGTCGTCGGATCGAGGATGCTAGCCTCAAGATCCGGACGGAGGACGCTTACTGGCCGATAGATCCAAACAGCAGAGGGAGACGTCCCTGGGGACGACAGAGCGAACGGCGGGGGAGACAATGGAGAGAGGTAGCTGCATAGATGATAAGGCGGCATAGGGGATGGGAGAAGGCACCAAAGGGAAGAGAGGAGAGGAGGGGCAGTACCTTGGAGAAGAAGCGGCAACATCGGGGAAGGGATGGGAGGTAGCAACGGTGCAAAAGGAAGAGACAGAGGCGGCGATGGCCTAACCTTGTCGTGTCACCGTCTCAAGTTCCCTGAACCATGTCTTCTTCATCCTAATCCATCCCCGTGCTGCCACCTTCTACTCCGTGTCAGCCGCATGTAAGATCGAGGAGGCTGACTAAAGGGGAGTGAATAGGCGGTTTAAAAATTTTCTTCTAATTTAGGTTAACAATTATGACTTAGCAAATTGTCTAAAACAAGTTAACAAAGTAGTGACTAAAAACAAGTTAATATGGCACAAGTGATCACTAGCACAATATGAATTATCCTAGGAGCAAGTACAATTCTAGTCTAGATCAAAGTTTGCTACTCTAATCACACAAGTAATCAAATGGTTCTAATGAAATGAATTGCTTGAATGTAAATGAAGCACAAGAGAGCAACCAACAAATGACACGATCACTTTTTACTGTAGTGTTCGGAGACTTGCCGGTCTCCCCTAGTCCACGTTGAGGTAAGCCCGAACGAATCGGACCGGCTCCACGAATTGAGCCTAATCACCTCGATCACTAGCGGTAGCCCTTTCCCTCTTCGGGTAGGCGAGCTTCAAGCCTTCACAATCTTGTTGGGCCTTCTCACAACCTTCTTGAGAAGATCACCGAACTCTCCCGCCAAGCCGTCTAGGTGTCGGCAAACACCAAGAGAATGAATCACATCGAGCTTGATCACACTCAAGTGCCAAAGGGATCAATCTACGGATGCAATGCACTTGAATTCACTCAACTACCTCAATTGAATTCACTAGAGATGAAATGAGGTGTGAGATGTTGCTCTATGCTCAAGGATGCTCAATAATGGTTCAACAACATGTCCTTGTGCTGGTGGGATCGAATTTATACCCCCACCAAACTCAAATAGCCGTTGCAATTAAAAATCCTGAAAATTCAGGGAAATCAGAAGTACCGCAGTGTTAGGGCCGGTACTTCCGGATTTCTGCAGAGGGCTCAGAACGGCTATGTCAGAGAGTCAGAAGTATCCGTTGGACATTAAATGTGGTACTTCCGCCGTTGTAAGTGCGGTACTTCCTGAATCCCAGAAGTTCCGATATAGCCCCGGAACTTCCGATCTCAACGAGTTGAAGTTTTGAAAAGGTTGCTCTCTGGAAAAAAAAAGTTTCGCTCGGGAGGCCGGAACTTCCGACCTAGCGGAAGTTTCGCCGTTCAAGTGGCGGTACTTCCGATTTTCGAGAGACTAAGTTAAATTCCGATCGCTCTCTGGAAAAAAAGTTCCGCTCGGGAGCCCGGTACTTCCGGCCGATCGGAAGTTCCGCAAGTTTAACTCTGGTACTTCCGGCCGATCGGAAGTTCCGCTTTTTGAACACCGGTACTTCCGAAATTTCTGACAATGCACAGTTTTAATTCAATTTTATTTCTAAGTGCATGCATGATCCTAAATTGATCCATAAGGTACATAAGCATATGATCACGCATTTAACCATGATCCCTCTTAATAGTACGGCATTTCTCCTAAGACCGGTAAAAATAAAAGAGCCCTAACTATTTACCTTGTCGTCTTGGAACTCTTTGAATCTTGTGAAAACCTTTTGTGAGCCTCTTGACGAAATGGAACCTTTTGTGAAAACAAAAATCAAGATCGATGTCGACGAAATGGAATCAAGTAAAAAAAATTTGACGGCGGAGGAAATTTCAGCATATGGCAATACGTGGTGAAGGGTATCCTTGTCCAACAGGGGCTAACCGATGCTCTAGAATGGGACAAACTGGAAAGGACGCCTGATGAAGATTGAGAGGTAATTGAGTGGAAGGCTGTCAGTACAATCTGTCTATGTCCTTCCGATGAGGTAAAGTATTCGGTGTTCAAGGAGAATTCATCGAATAAATTATGAAAGGACTTAGAAAAAATTGTATATAGCAAAGTCACAAACAAACCAGTGCGCAAGGAGGAAGGTACACGGTTCGTTGACCATCTCAACGTCTTCAACAAGCTTATCACACAACTGACTAGTGTGGATGAGAAAATTAAGGAGAACGACAAGATCGTCATACTGACATCATCTCTATCATCATCATGGGAGCAATTGGTGATAAATAGTCTCATTGAGAAAACTACTCTCAACTTCAATGAGGTAGTTACATATCTATTAGAGACAGATTCCTTGAAAAGCTATAAATCTTTATCCTCGGGTGGTCAAACATTAGCTGGAGTAGGGGTTGCAGGCAAAAACAAAGGTCATAGGAAGAAGAATAGAAAGACCAAGGGCACACGTGTATGCTATTTATGCGACGAGGAAGGTCACATGATAAAAAAACTATCCGAGTTTGAAGCAAATGAATGGCGTATGCTCAGTGGTGGTAGCAAAGAATAATTCGGACGTACTAGTCATCACTCATCAGCCAATCAAGTATTTCTTATGAATGGATATTAGATTTGGTTTGTTGCTTATATATATGTTCGGCGAGGGAGATATTTGACTAAGTATCTCTACGCTCGGCGTATGGAACTGTTTACTTAGCGGATTGCAAAGAGTATGCAATTACTGAGGTGAGAATGGTTACATTGAAAATGTATGAAGGGGCACATTGCACATTGACAGGAGTTTGGTATGTTTCCCGTTTAAAGAAGAATCTAATATCTGTGAGGTTGCTTAAACTAGAGGTTGTGAGGTATCAGTTCGAGGTGGAGTCATACAAGTTACTTGTAACAGGTAAGTAATCATGAAAAGTATTTAGAGCAATAGAGGATACCGATTAAAAGGGTAATCTTAAAGGTGGAGCAACCAATGGGAGGTCAAACAAAAATCCTAGTCCGAAGAAAGAAATCGTGTCGTCAACGGTAAGAACTCAGATCTTATTTGCAGTTATGTGTGGAATTGCAAAGACAGTTACAAAATCTAGCAGGTGCAAAAACGAAGGTGCGAGCTGTTGAAGAAGACATGGTGGGACCAACCACGAGATACCAGTGAGCAGGTGGAGCTCAGAGGCGGTATCAATCTATGGCATGGAAGGTTCTAGGAACAAGATGTGTAGTTAATCAAACTACACAATGAAAGAGCTGTCAAATGGAGGGTCTGGGAAGGGTAGCCTAGACACTAACATGCACATTACAGTGATGTACATGTGCCCCTGTAGTGGAGGCACTCCTAAAGGTGGGAGGAAAAATAAAAAAAAAGGTTGAGCCAACTTAAAGCAAATTCTTAGAGGAGCAAAGTGACTTCAACAGATAAGAGTCTATGTGAATATTGTTGAGTTAGAGTGACTCATATCTATTCTTTTAGAAATTAAAAAGGTGTGTTGTAAAGAGTCCTAAATGAATTCTACTAGGATTAGGATTCCTACTTTTATTTGGATTAGAATTTCTAATCTAAATTAGAGAAGGGCTAAGAGGGGCTATATAAACCATGTGGGTGACCATAGACAAGCCATGAGAAGAAGCAACTAAGCAACCAAGCCTACTCATTCAAAGGTAAAGGTGCACAAGAAGATTAGAGGTTGTGATATTCTTCAACACTAAATTTTTGTATAGGGAAAGGATCCAAAGGTTATAGAAGATTCAAGAGGATTGTGAGTGAGCGATAAGTTCTTGTATTCTTTTGATGTTGTGCTTAAGGAATTTGCGGTCGGTTTCACCAAATCTTTTCTCTCTCATCATTATTGCTTCAATATCGTTATTTTGGTTCTCTACGAGATTCATCTTCTTTATTCTTGATACCATATACGCTCATACCGTATCTCATAAACTCTGATCCAATCTAAGAACTGCTATGTGCAAAAAGGGGTATCAAAGTGTAACACTCTTGTCTGTTTAGGACAATGTGTAAAATTAATCATGATTGTCATATCTTCCCTAATGTTCGAGCTTGGACTGCTACTATGATTTATATTTCTCCTTTTTGGTGAGTGAAAACCTCTATCATCACACCTAAGCTAAGGGGGAAAATTGAGTATATAGGACTGAGTTGAGTGTGCTTTTGTGAAATAGGACCAAGTTATTTGGACTTGTAAATATAGGACTGAGTTCACCACCTTCTTGCAAATATAGGATTTTTCCCATTTTAATTTCATTTCCATTTTTCAGGCATTTTTCTCCACGCGAAATGACTCTTTTGCCCTTCTTCTCCCTCCTCACCTGGCCGCGCCGCCCCCTCGCCCGCCCCGCGCCGCCGCTCCCTCGCCTGCCCCGCGCCGCGCCGCCGCCGCTCCCTCGCCCGCCCCGCGCCGCCGCTCCCTCCCCAGGCGAGGGAGCAGCGGCGGCGCGGCGTGGGGCGGGCGAGGGAGCGGCGACGGCGCGGCGCGGGGCAGGCGAGGGAGCGGTGGCGGCGCGGGGCGGGCGAGGGGGCGGCGCGGCCAGGTGAGGAGGAAGAAGAAGGGCAAAAGAGTCATTTCGCGTGGAGAAAAATGCCTGAAAAATGGAAATGAAATTAAAATGGGAAAAATTCTATATTTGCAAGAAGGTGGTGAACTCAGTCCTATATTTACAAGTCTAAATAACTTGATCCTATTTCACAAAAGCACACTCAACTCAGTCCTATATACTCAATTTTTCCTAAGCTAAGGTTATATATAGCCTTTGTTAAAACGTGTTCTATAGATTTTTGGTAGATGTATTGCTGGCATAGCTACGTCAAGAATTTAGCACAAATCCAACGGATGAAAGTGAAACACAACGGGTGGTTTATGATTTTTTTACTACAACTTGTTAGTTTAATAAATAGTAATTATTGAAAGAAATCAAAGCTAAAAGGGACGTACTTCTATACTTTTCTCAAAATGATTTACACAACTTTTAAAACAGAATTAAATGGTGAATAATAATTACTTAGCTCTTTATATACTTTGAAATTAATATCATTTTTATTAAAATAAAAATCATACAAGCACTGCTCAAGCCAAAAAAACCACCCTAAAAGCCGAAAACAACACCCAACTTACTATTGGTGAATGAAAAACAATCGCAAACTTAACTACACAAAAACACTGCGGTCCTTACAGGTGGGGCCTACATGTCATTGACAGGGCCGAAATGCCCCTTCTGCTAGAATAAACAGGCATGGAGCCCCGAAACCCCCATCCTTCCCCATTTGATCGCTCACCCCTAAACCCTGTGCTCCTCCCCTCTTCAGGATGCTCCGCCGCGCCGCCCCCTCCGCCGCCGCTCTCCTTCGCCGTGCCCTCTCCACATCACCATCAACCTCGTCCGCCGCCTCCACCGCGGCGGCCTCCTCCTCGGCCGTGAACTCCATCCTCCTCCGCTCCCTCAAGGAGCACTACCTCGAGGTCTCCAAGATGTCTCCCCCACCCAAGATCAGCCCGCCCAAGCCCTACACCATCGTCAAGGGTGCCCTGGACCAGCCATCAGGCCCCGTACTGCGCCGCGAGTACGGCGAGGCCGGCGAGGAGATCTCCATCTCCGTCGCCAGGCTCGCCAACATCATGCCTCCCGGCGCCAACTCCGACTCCGACTCGGACGGCGCCGGCCGGGGCGGGGTGAGCGAGTCCATCAGTCAGCTCTTCCTCCACGTTGACATCTCCAGGCCAGGGAACAGCAAGTCGCTGCAGTTCCTGTGCGGACTGTACCCCGACGCCGTGGGGATCCATTCCGTCTGCCTTCGGTCGAAGAACGCCCCGTCCGGGGCGACGGCGATGGCGTCGAAGGGCAGTGGAGAGTACCAGGGGCGCATCTTCCAGTGAGTTGTTTCTTCCATATGCATGAGAATTTAATCGTTTTGTGAATTAGTTCGTACAAGAGCTTGTGTAAAAGCCAGTGCTTTAATTTTTGAGGAATTTCTGGTTTGCTGCGCTAGAAGAACGGGATTAGGAGGTGCTTAACTTAAAAGACTTTTGGTATGCAATATTGAAACATGAAATGCCTAAGAAGTGTGGTGTTACTAATTTAGTTTGCAGAACAGGGGTTGCAGGGCATATTTTGTTTACATGCTGTAGTTTGTTTCTGGCAAACGGAATTGACTATTGAGTTAAGCAAATGTTTTGCTAGTTATCAGCTATGAATCTGAACTCTGAAGGCTGAAGCTCAAAGATAATAGTTTTTATCATAAACGATGAACAAACGATGGATTATAAATGATAGTAGGCCGTCAGATATTTCATTGGAATGTCGAGAAAGGTACTAAGAATTAAGAACTATCCTGCAAGTGGTGTAAGTAGAAATTCTGACTGAATTACCTATTGGTCTGTGTCTCAAGTAAAATCTTTTCAGCACTTTCACCAGCATAGTTCTGTAGTAGTTGTTGCTAAGTAAGTGTGAAAACATGGAAATTTTATGTCAAGAAAAAATTTTAGGTGTACTAGCATGCTCATAACTTGATGCTCACATGGGCATCTTCATATTTCTTTCGTTGCGAAGTTCAGATTTCAGTTGCTAGTCACCAGTGACAATGTATAAAACAATTCTTGATCTGTTTCTACAGAATTTTAGATGTTGAGATAACTAAAGGAAATAAATCATTTCGGTAACAAATAGCAATTTGCTATACTATAGATAGTTAGATATCATGACCAAGAATCTTGTGGTTATGTAATAGTGACTGTGCCCATAAGGTGATCTCAGTGATACATGATGGCAGACCTGGTTACGTAATAAGTCACTGCTGTCATATGTCTTATAGGATGGTGATGCAGATGAATGCACATGCCTCCTGGCTCCTTTATGCAGTGCAGTAGTGCATGCGCAAAAATTAGTAAAAGTAATATTAAAGATCCTGAATATTATTCTCCAGTGATCCAATCACATCTGGAAAAGCCTTTGTCTTGCAACAATCAATTAATATTTCTGGAAGTTGTGATCATCAATTCATCACCAAGTTTGCTTAGCTCTTTGGATTGTGGTTGATTGGTTCCACGATTGGATTGGTATGGATAAGTCATGTGATGTTTATTACTCGTTGATAGACTAATTCTGCTCTGTACTGGTGGTAGGCCTGGTTGGTACAGTGCAAACACATGGCTTATAATACTAACAAGGGAACAATTGCTCTTAATGTTGACTTACGAGTTTTTATTGATCATATATGCAAATTTGCTTTTGAATTGACAGGGAGTTGCATGAGAAGGTGCGTGATGCATTCCATCTTTACATTGAGGCCCGTGGCATAAATGAGAAGCTCTTCCCTTTCCTACAAGCTTGGCTTTATGTGAAGGATCACCGCAGCCTCGTACTCTGGTTCAAGAGTGTGGGCATATTCATCAGTGAGCCAAAGCCTGAGTAAGGTACATTGCTACTTTTCCTCTGGGCATTGCATTTTGTTATAGCTCCATTTGCTACATGTTTCTAATTGGTAGGGAACATTTCAGTTCATGGAAACTTAATATAATTTATTGTCATGGTAAAACTGTGTCCAGTACTATTACAGTACAGCATATGCTATATCACGTACTATCAAGCAGTCAGGTAATTATGCTTGCAGGTTCACAAGGAACAGTTATGTGTGCAGTCACGCTACTGCAACGAGTAATTATTTCAAAATACACTCATTACTTTCACAAAATATAATATGAAAATCTGATTCCAATTTTGTACTTTTCAGATGTTAAAAACACCTTGCTCAAGATCATCCTGGAGGCGATTGTGGAAAAGTTTTTGCCTGTTTGAGAAAACCCAGAGGATTGAGAATAGTGCTAGGATAAAGTTAATGCAGTACAAGATAGTGCCTAAGCGAATATTTTCTTCTCTTTAGTTTAAACTTTTTCCCCTGGGAGGATCAGAGTATGATAGTCACTGGAGGGCTTAATGGATTGGGTGGTACTTGCGTGAGTTATCATTATTCCTTGTTATTTTCTGCTCTATCTTGCTGAGGTGGTTGTCAGATTCTCAATTATTCTACTGCTACGCACCAGTTCACTTGTGCATTGCAATATATCATCCTGGAAAGACTTGCGTGTACAATTCAGACATGCATTTTTCTTGGTCTGCATTTTGTGTATAGGACACCAACGATCATGAATATGGATGCTGTGACTTCCAATAACAAGGCTATCATTGTTCAATTTATGCGTCTATTTTGGTGCATGTAACTTGCGTCCTTAATGCTATGGACGTGTTTCGGTTTTAAGGATTAATTAGAAAAGCAACTATGGCTGTATTAGGATCAAAACCACCCTGGAAACTGGTTTGAACTAGAGCAATCCTAGATTTGTGCTCATTCCTCTTGTAATAAAATGGAGGTGCATGCTTAGCCTGGAACGTCGCCTCTTTTCCCCCATTTGTCGAAACGGAGCAATTGGTTTAGCATAGCCTTCCTTAAGACTCAACAATCACATGTCATGGAATCAAATCCATGAAAACCCAAGTAAACTCACCCAACATGGAATGGAAGTGGTCATGTCAATAGCTACAGAACATAGGTACCGTAACCTGTTGGCGGCTGGTTACGTCACTGCCCTGACTATGGTGACGTAACAATGACAAGTAGGTAGCTAGGCAATCAAATGTTGCAAACATGGCAATTGTGATGAGAAAGTCTTCTTTTTTAAGCCGTAGGTGCCAGCTCCCCGGAATGTTGGGGGCATCAGGTTTGGCCCCAGTCTAAACGGATTTAGTTTTTGGTTTATCTTTTGGCTTTCAGATTATTTAAGCCTTAAGTTATTTAGAATATGCTGGTTTCTAATTTTGGTTTATTTTGGTTATTTTTATTCTTTTGTCTTATCCGTGATGATATAATGTTTTTTAGTTTTCTTTTAGTTGAATGATACGCAAAAAAATTAACAGCTGTTAAAATATAATTTTAGTTAAAAAAATTAAAAATTAAAGTCGTAAGTCTGAAACTTAAGGGGGCCTTTGGCAGACTATGGTGCATGCAGGTACCACTCCCGCGTCAGCCCGAATCTAACCTTCCGAAACGCGATAAACTCCGTGGAAGGACGTATCTCAAAGTTGTTGGTGGCTTCGCCGCGATATTTCCAAACCTGCAATGTTGGTCCGCGGCGTTGGGAGAGCCTCGGCTGATGCTGAAGTAACCTGATGTGAACGGCTGCTGGTTCAGCGACGGGGAAAAGAGATTTTGAAATGGGCCGTCCTTTCAAACTGTGGTTGATGATTTTTTTTTTTTTTTTTTGTTACAGCTGGTAGATCTGTTAAATAATACCGATTGATTGATAGAAATTAGAGTAAAAAACAAAATCAGGGGGCGCCAGTTGTGATGGGCACTGGCAGGGACGTGTTCGTGCTGCGAGTCCGCACCAGGTTCGACACGGCGTTCGCCATGGGGATCGTCCTAGTGCTCGATCAGATCGCCGGGGACGAGGCGGACGGCGACGCCGGAGAGGACATCCTCCACGCCAAGATTTGGTGATGGGAGTTGTACGTTTCTTGTTTTAGTTGTGTAGAGTTGGTGAACTTATTTTCCTCTTCTTTTTCCTTTTCTCTTGTGTGTGTGTTCTCGGCAATGTACAAGACGTGCTCAATTTATTTCTGAAGCCTTTTGTATTTAGTAATCACCAGTATAGCAGCAGAACTCTGCTAACATCTGCAACATCGCAAAAATGTATGGAATCTGGCAGCTACTTTTGTTCATCAAATTTTGTCATTCCTGTAATAACTCACAAATAGATCGAGCACGCTTCCTTGGCGTCAATTTGGTGTCTAGTACGTTTTGGAAAAAGCAATACGCCGTGTCGCACGACACAGAATGTTAACGGGGAAATTAAGCCTTCGTACGGGTATGAAAGAAAAAGGTTTCCTTTGGAGGTTTTCATTGTCAAAACCAATTTTTAGAAGTTACAAGCCGAGAGTCGTTGCCGCCGCTCTCTCATGCTCCTTACTCTCGGCCGCCACTCTCTCCCTCTTGCTTCAGCCCACCAGTCACTCCCTCAGTCCCTCCTCCCCGTTGCTATGGATTCATCCTTCCCCGGGCATAGAAGGAGGTCAGGGGAGGCGGCGGTTCAGCGGTAGGCAGCGAGGGAGGGGGCTATGGGCTAGGTAGAAGGGCGGTGGGCGGAGCCGGAGGGTGGTAACAGCGGCGACTATAGCAGTTAAGTTGGGCGGGATGGCACAACGAAGATGGATCGGGGGGCTACGCAATGAGGTGGCGACGACGCCGGCCACGGGTGGTGGTGGAGGGGGGCGGCAGGCAGAAGAGGTGGCGTGCGGCTGGTGCTGGAGAAGAAGGTGGAGAGGGTGGGGGACGCGGAGAAGAGAGAGGGAGAGGAGGGCGACGGCCAGCATCGGGGCAGGAGAAGAGAGAGAGAGAAGAGTGATGGCGCTTTGAGAGAAGAGAGGGGGAGGGGAGGGGCGACGCAAGGAGTATGTCATCGGAATGCTTTCCGACATCATACTGTGCCGTAGTCGCTATCATTGTTGATTGGTTAAATGTAAGTTACATTCTAGACCTGTTTCTGTAAGGTAGATAGTTAATACTATCTTGTATATATGTATATTACATAACAAATTATCATTGTCCTGTGTTTTGTTGGATATTTGGTGAGTATTCTCGATATAATTCCAAGGCAACTCAAGTTCCTTCTCGGTTTGTTGATAACAAGTGTATGATGAGTAACATAAGTTCAATGGGTATGGTTTTTTTCCCCTGCTATGGCTTATGGCAGCATGTTATATTTTTTGGTCATAACACAAGTGTTTGTGTGAATGAACCGAATGTCAATAAGTCGTTTCAAAAAAGCTGTCCTGTTAAGTCGCTTTAAGACAACGATGGAGAAGTCGTTTCGTTTGTTTATTCAAGGAAGCCATAAGCTAAAAAAACTGAGCCTAACATGTTTTTCTCTAAGAGATGTGTTTCTCTAAGAATTGTTCGCATCGGATCATACACTGTATGGTTTTAAGGGCAGTCTTACGTAGGATTATAAATGAGCCGAGCTCGAATTTGGTAGAAGCTTGAACTTCGCTCGAGCAAGTCTGAGCCTAGAGTTAAGCTCGAGCGTAAACTCGGTAATAGTTAACATGTATCAGTATTCAAGTTCGAATCGAGTTTTCATGAGCTTGAACTCAGCTCATTGAAACTTACAAGTGCAAGATCAAATTACGTTTAGAGCACAAATAAAGTCTAAAGTGAGACAGACTCAGCTAGCAAGTCTCGGATTTTTTACAGCACTGACCGCGCGTGGGACAGACCCTGGAAGGTTCTGCCTAGAGATGGCAATGGGTACCCGATACCCGAATACCCGACGGGGTTTACCCGATAAAGAGACGGGTATGGAAAATTTTATGTACCCATGGGTACGTTATTGGGCGAAATCCTCTACCGCCGGGTAGGCGGGTGCGGGTGTAGGTATATACTACCCATACCCGCCTACCCGCGGGTAATGAATACCCGCATTAGACAACTAGACATCCCACTCAAATGTTAATTTTATTATCTACTTGTTGTTGATTGTTTATTTGTTTGTCATATGTTGATATGGTCATGTCAAGTATGTTTATGTGATGTACTAATTTTGATCATTAGACGCTTTGTGCTTGGCATGTATGATTAATGAATGTCTAAATTGATGATATTCTTATGTGTTGAACCGGGTATGCTTGCGGGTACGGGTTACCCGTCGGGTAGTAATACCCGCGCGGGTACGGGTACGGGTAAATTTTCCTACCCGCGTGCGGATACGGGTAACCCGACGGGTAAATTTACACCTAGCGGGTACGGGTATGGAATGGCAATACCCGATGGGTATTTACCCGTTGCCATCTTAGTTCTGCCGCGTAAGAATAACCAAGCATGCATGTACGTTGTGGGTTGCATCGGAATTCGGTCCGGGCTCGTGCCCGACCAGGGCAACAGCAGGCAGCAGCGGTCAATTCCATTCCAACGGTGCATGCAGCAGCGGCAGATCAACACACACACTGGCGTTGGCGTGCAAATGCAATCCTCTGCAGACACGGGGCGGCTTGTACATATTTATCGATTCGCCTGATGTATATTGTCGATTAGTCGAAGTAATTAACACTGTGGATATACTTGTTGCCATAACGAATAGATAGCTAACCCCCTCCCTCGTGTTAGTTAATACTTTCCTGTTTTGTGTTGGATCATTGAGGAGTATTCACGATTTATTAGTTCTATGGCAACTCAAGCTCGTTGACATTTTCTTGACTTGATTTGGCTTGTTGACAATATTGTATGATATAGAAGTTTAATGGGAAGCTAGCTGTTACTACTACAGAACATATGAACAATTAAGGATTCGTGGAGTGCCATTAATTCTAGGTCGGCTGAGCCAGAAACGATAATTAATTAATAAGTACTACGGAGTTGACCTCGAAGTTCTCCTTTTTCTAATGATTAGCTCGTGAAACAAACTGTCAAGTACTCCTATCAGGCTTCTTCCTCCTTACCGCATTGCCTGGCCGTGTGGGCCGTCCGGTTCTGCGGGCAAGCCTCGACTCTCCAGCTTGTTTTCAGAACTTCAGATTCTCCCTGTTCAGTTCTTCAGGGTTTTCCTTAAAAAAAAGTTCGTCAGGGTTTAGCCAGGTTGGTACTTGTAATGGATTGCTAGAACGTGGAGAAGGTTTAATATGGCTGCGGCCTATGGCTTTTGCCTGAAAATTTTGAATTTTAGCTGTTCACGACAGAGATTACGGAGAGAAAGATACCCGCTTGCGATTTTGGTTGATACAGATGTTGGGCTTTTAACGTGTATTACAATTAACTTGTAAACACCGTCTTGAGAAAATACTCCGTTTAAAAGTTAGGTACTATAGCAAAAGCCAAAAGCCATTTTTAGAAGCTGTAAAGAACAGGGCGTATATTTTTGCAAAGTGAGCCAAGCTTATGGAAATGGGATCCTGGACTTTCTGTTGTAGTAAAGTCTTGCAAAGAGACTACTGGATCCTGTAACCTGATATCCACGGGCGGAGCTACGTGGTTGGGCCCGGTGTCACAGGACACCGGATCCAAAATTTTTTCTACAGGTATTAATATTTCTATTCCATACGTGAACCCCTAATCTAAACTTAGTGCACCCGGTATTTTTTTGAAGCCAAACAAAAGGAATACTAGCAACCTAAATTTTTAGTAGCTAGCAGTAGTCCATGAGGAGTCTTCACTGTCCCGCAACACACGAGGTCACTGCAACACCCAGCCCAAGAGAGAGGATCGCAATAGGTCATGGTGTCTATTTGATCAATCCTGAAGCATGTCACTTCGCACAACCCTCTACACCTGTTCATCTCATAAAGTCATGCAGAAGATGTGCATCACACCCGCTACAGCCACACCCAATCAGGCAGCAAATATTCACAAGAAAACGTGAGAAATCGATGCCACCGGTGGCCCTCGTTTGCCATCTGGCTACAGTGCCGCTTGGCCCTTGTCGCCATCTTGAATTGTTGAACATATAAATATCTAATTGACCTTTTCAATTATTTGATGATTATTCCATAAATGATAGACTTATTTGTTATGTAGAAAAAAATAAGAATTATAGAAAATTACCAATGATATTGTGGTTCATCGCTTTATGAATTTGAAAGAACACAAATACTAAAAAGTAATGTTTTTACTTATATTTGATCATTCTTTTTTTTACTTAAAAACTTTTTCTTTTTTATAGGCCAATGAGATCGGATGATGTATATATTTTACTAATGCTGAACAATTTTTTGTATGTGATTTCGTACTTAGTTAATTCAGTTTGCTGCAACTAACCAATATTATTATCAGGTTTATTTATTTTGGTAAGTATTTCGATCGTTACTTCTTTATTATCATATACTGCTATCGATCATATTGAAGTATTGATGCTAAAAATTATTGGACATATTACTATTAGGCATAATATTGATTGAAAATTATATATATTGTTATATATATGATGAAGTGGTGAACCCCGGTTATTTTTGTTCTAGTTCCACCCCTGCTGATATCGTCAGAGGAAACTACAACTGAATGGAGCGTAACCCTATGTCATATTTATGGTTCTAAATTACGATTAATTTGGTAGTTGATACATATACCCAAGTGAATGTGAGGAATCTTTGTCGGCATCGTACCAATAGATTAGCTGGGTACCACAAACCAAATCTAGATGTACCTGCAAACAAATATTTTGCAACTGCTACCCAACAGGCCAGAAAGCCGGTGAACTTTCGTGCTGTTAATTGTATAGACGTGAGTTGTGTTAGATAAATTCGGTCTTAAATGATTCAAGTCTGGTACTGCTCTACTGAACTGAAATGTACGTGTTACTACAACATAGGAATCGGAAAGTTCACAGCTTCTGTCTTAATGAAACACACGTAAAGATTTGCGTGTTCTCTAAGAAAAACTCATATGATAGCAATTTTCTTCAAGTTTGCTCTTCAATCCGAGCAAAAATGAGACACAGCCCAATATCTGCTCACGTGGATAGCTAATATGTTGGCCCAACTAAGAAGCCAGAAATTTAAGAGAGAACTAGCAGAATTATATGCATAATTAAGCGGCTAGATATTGTAATATATTATGTTTTCTATATAAACCTAATGCATTTCTAAAATATAGTTGTATTTTTGTACAAGTGTAACACTATTAATGTCCATATATGATCAATCTACACCATTATAATTTAGACCCACTGAAATAAATAGCATAAATTTTTCTCTTTTTCTCTCGATTAATAAGAAAAAATTTAAGCAATAAATGGCGTTGCGTCGGGTCACAACACAGCACAAAAGCAAGCAATTCATTCTTTGGAAGCATACTCGAATCACACTCAAGCTTACGCACTCGATTAACCTGAAAAAAAAAATCATATCCGGTTTACTTTTCAATGGTCGCTTGACGCTGAAGTTTGCATCGATTACATGCCGTGCAAACCAATCATGCCTAATTTCGCACCCCCTCGCCCGCCAACGACGTATCGTTCCGTCACCCTCGCATCGCTTACACAGGCACAGTGATCGGCACGTTGCCAGGTCGATCCGAGCTGCGGGTGTCAGCATCGCAAGCACGCGGAGTTCGCTGGCGTCAGGAGCGCATGCAGCAACTCACCAGGCCGTCGCTAAGGTCCCGCTCCCATCACCCCAGAGCCGTGTCACCTGAGAATGAGATGCACCATACGTGCGTGCGTACGATCATCTGAAGATCCGATGGTCCATCGGTCTCGCGATCGGACGGCACGGGAGACATGTACAAGCCTCCGGTCCTCATCAGGCGTTTCTTCCTTGCACTCCACCCGCAAACGCAACGCAACGGCGCAGGCGACGCTCATCCCCCAGCGACCGAATTTTTTCTATTTTAACCTTTTTTTTGAAAAATATTCACATTTAAACCCCTGGTAGTTTTAATTCCGTTTTTGGACCTAAGGGGTCGGAGCCGTGACCCACGACGCCGAGGTATCACGTCTCGGCGCCGTGGTCCACGGCGCCGAGGTGGCACGCCCGCACCAGCGTGGTGGCCCGCGTGGCACCGACGTGGCAGGCACCTCGGAGCCGTGGATCACGGCGCCGAGCTCGGAGCCGTGGATCACGGCTCCGAGCTGCCTGCCACGTCTGCAGACACTCGGCTGTTTAGGGTTTGCACCGATCAGCCTTTTTTCGCAAAATGAATTACTAGTTGTATTTTTTATTTGGATTATTTAATTATAGTAATATTATGTAATATATTTATTTATTTATAGAGAGCAAAAAATACGACATATGTTTTGAAAATTCGTTATGTATTGCAGATGATACATGTTGGAAATTTTTTGTAGATTGACATAGTTTGACAATGTCGCCTGCGCTCCTCCCCTCGCTCAGCGCCGGCGCCTGCGCGCAGCTCCGCCACCGCTACAGCTCACCTCCTTCTCGCGACCTCTCTTCTCGGGGAGTCCACCAACCGTACCATGGGGCAGAGGGGAGATGCCAGCTCCCTCTCACAGCCTCTGCACCTCTTCAGTGCATCTCCTCTCTCCCTGCTTCGCGTGAGCCGAACGCAGCCGGGGAAATATCTCCCGGGGAACCCACCTTGCGCTGGCTATAAGAGCCTAATTCCACCTCCCAGCAACTTCTGGCATCCTCACAAATCCCCTCCTCCAGTTAATCGAGCTTCTGTCGCCCGAGTCGCTGGCAATCGCCATTCCTGCGTCGGTGAGCCCTAGAGCCATTCTCCCGATTTAATCGATTATTTTCTAATTCAATGCACTGACATAATCCTCGTTATCTCTGGAACACAATGGCGCACCCACCGGAGCTCGAGCGTCTTCCTAGGCCCGGGGCAACGGAGGTCGCCGTCGGCCGAAGAGCCCTCACCGTGGCCAGCCCAGTCGAGCTGTCCCCGAGGTCAATCGCCTTCTCCAGTACACTCCTTAGAGTCCGTAGATGGTGAAAATGCCTTCAATTTAGCCGATGAGCCTCTAGGTGTTAATGGCGCCACCGCGAACACCACCTCCTTTCCGGCCACCGCCAGCCATGGCCATTTCTCCACTCATTTCCCAAAAAGCCAAAATGGAAACTCTACTTACAATCGCACCTTTTGGTAAAAGCTATCCCCTGTGAGCGTCCCTGTCCTCGCCGCGCCACCACCGGTGAAGAACTCTGTTCTGCCGCCACGGTCGGGGGTCGGGAGGAAGACGACGACGCTCCGCCGTCGATCTCGTTCCATCCGAGCATCGGTTCGGGATTAAATCCCGCTATAATTAAATAATCTACAAAACTATGTCAATCTACAAAAAATTTCCAACATGTATCATCTGCAATACATAACGAATTTTCAAAACATATGTCGTATTTTTTGCTCTCTATAAATAAATAAATATATTACATAATATTACTATAATTAAATAATCCAAATAAAAAATACAACTAGTAATTCATTTTGCGAAAAAAGGCTGATCGGTGCAAACCCTAAACAGCCGAATGTCTGCAGACGTGGCAGGCAGCTAGGCGCCACGTGGTAGGCAGCTCGGAGCCGTGATCCACGGCTCCGAGCTTGGCGCCGTGATCCACGGCTCCGAGGTGCCTGCCACGTCGGCGCCACGCGGGCCGCCACGCTGGTGCGGGCGTGCCACCTCGGCGCCGTGGACCACGGCGCCGAGACGTGATACCTCGGCGCCGTGGGTCACGGCTCCGACCCCCTGGGTCCAAAAACGGAATTAAAACTACTAGGGGTCTAAATGTGAATATTTTTCAAAAAAAAGGCTAAAATAGAAAAAATTCAGCCCCAGCTACTCCCCTGCCGGGGGTCAACAGCCGACGGAACAGCGGCAGATCCTGCCCCAGATAACGGTCGCCGTCGGAATTTTGGTCCGAGAGCAACGTTTTCAGCCACTAACCGAAGGTCTTTCCGCTGGAATCCGAGCGGTTTAGGAGCCGCTCGTGACTGTCCACACAAAGGCGTTGTAGCGTTTTTTTTTAATTTCTCACGGCAGTTTTTGTAAACCTAGTTAGCTCGATAGAACACCAGCCGGACATGCAAAAAATTAATTAATGCTAATCATAATTAAACTAATCGCTGTCGATTTATGGGGGCTCCGCATCGTCCTGACGAGCTGTGAGCTGCGGTTGCTCGATATTTAGTATAATTAAATTTAAAAAAATTTAAAAATATAAAAAAATATGTTAGCCCATTACGTATATTACAAACAAATACGGGAAAAAAGAATCGGCAAAAAAGCTCAACAAAAAGTCAAAAATTTAAGAAAAAACGAAATTTATAAATAATAAAAAATAAACCGAAAATCAGAAGCCTCCTTAAGCTGTATCTAGGGTGGCTGACGCAGCTGTCGAGCTCAGAAAAACTGTTGAGCTGAACCCAAGTGGTGACCCCGACCCCACTACGGCACTACCCATTGGCCATTAGCTAGCCTCCCAAGGGGGTGAGGCTGACACGTTGCCCACGCCCACCACCCGAATTAGCCAAACCCACCCTCGTCACCTCGCAGGCAGGCGCTGTGCCGTGCCGACTACTCGCTTCCACCAGAAATTCCCCCACACGCGGCTGACTGACTCGCCCAGCGCCGACGGCTCCGGATCCCGATCTGCGCTGTTGCCCGTGCTCGTGCCAAGCGCGCGCGGTTGGTTGGGTGGGTGGTTATGGAGATGGAAGGGCGCGACGAGGGGTGGCCGTGCGGCGCCGAGGAGGGGGGCGAGGAGGAGGACCAGTTCGACCGGCTGCCCGACGCGGTGCTCCTCGACGTGTTCGACCGCATCGGCGACGTGAAGGCGCTCGGGCGGTGCGCCCTCGTCTCGCGCCGCTTCCACGCGCTCGTCCCGCTCGTCGACTCCGTCTTCGTCCGCGTCGACTGCGTCATACCCGAGGACCCGGCCCCCGGCTCCCCGCAGGCCGGGGCGGCGGCTGCGGGCTCCCCTGCGCGGGGGCGCGGCGCGCTCTCGCACATCGCGCGCCTCGTGCTCGGCGGCATCGTCAGGCCCATCCAGGCTCTCGGGCAGATCCTCTCCCCCGCCGCGGCGTCCGTCTCCCGACGCCCCGCGGCCCCGCCCTTCTCGCCGCCTCCACCTGCGGGGGACGTCTGCCACCACTCGCCCTCCGAGGTCCTCCGCTCCTTCAAGGAGCTGCGCCGCCTCCGCATCGAGCTGCCCACCGGCGAGCTCGGCATCGAGGACGGCGTGCTTCTCAAGTGGAAGGCCGACTTCGGGTCCACTCTTGGCAGCTGCGTCATCCTCGGAGCGTCGTCTGTCTCGTCAACGCCGCTGCCTACGTCGCCACCTACTGCCGCAGACAGCTCGGCTGGCTCTCCAGATTCCACTAGGGAGCCCGACGAATTGGGGAGCATCCCTGAGTCACTTTATACAAATGGAGGGCTTAAGCTCCGCGTTGTCTGGACGATCAGCTCACTGATTGCTGCCTCGGCAAGGCATTACTTGCTCCAGCCGATCATCGCTGATCACTCCACGCTCGAGAGCTTGGACCTGACGGACGCTGACGGGCAGGGGGTGCTCACCATGGACAACAGGCAGCTGCAGGAGCTGCGGGTGCGTCCTGTATTGGCTTCTGGGAACTCACACCGCACACTCATGCCGGCACTCAGTATGCGACTGTGGTACGCTCCTCATATTGAGCTGCCCGGACTGCTGCTGAAGGGTGCGACACTGGTGGCGATCAGACCGAGCGAGGATGTGCTGAGGGAGGGGGGAGGGGTTGAGGCTGCTGGTCCGGCTGGTGTTAGCTGGATTTCAGATGCCTTTGAGGAGCCATATCGGACGGCCGCAAAGGTGCTTCTCAAGCGCAGGACACATAGCCTTGAAATGAACTCGTTCTGAGCACCAGGGAAGGCAGCTTCGGAGAGTTTTACCCTTCTGGGAGGTAAATTATCACTTCATATTATTATGCCACAGAACTGCTACCGAAATATAAATAATAGAAGATTGTTGATGTGCACTAGTATTACAGTATCTGGAAGGAATCATTGCAGTTTTGCTAATGCGGATACCTCGTTTATTTCTTGCCAAAATTCAAAGCGATAAACCGCAACCTAGATGTTTGGATTTATTTAATCATCACATTTAAGGTTCTGGCACCTGTTTCTGAAATGGTATACGAGGTTTTGGATTTATTCAGTGACAAAGGATTGGAATTTAATATTTTATAAGCTAAACTAGTCATTTTGGATTCGTTATTTTTTTCAGTCTTTGAATAATCAAATAACATGACTGGGGTTTCATTCCACACTTTTGTGCTCCAAACATGTTTTGGAGAACTTTGTTAAACCTTTCATTCTGATGGGTCATGCATCTCAATAGTCAATTATCATGGCATCCCAGCGAGGTGGTGAACCTAACAGGCTAGCACCAACCAGTTTCAAATCATGCATGTAATTTCTTGGTATCCTATTGTCTTATTTGCACTAAATGTTGCAAATGATACCAGAGTTTCAATTTGCCACGATTAGAAAGATTGTGAGAGTCCAATTATACAAGATCATTGAGGGCTAATTGGTCAGTATGGATATGACCATAACTAGTTCCATTATGCAAACATAGCCTTTTTAGTCTGATTTTCTTAATCAATGAATAATAATGTTGTGGATTTATCCTTCTAAATAAAAAGGTTAATAAGAAAAACTGATGATTAATTTTCCTATTTTATATTGGAGCTTTGACACCAGCTCCCTATTTAATGACATGACAAATTAAGTTTCTTCCGGAATTCTGACTCTTTTTGGTTGATAAATAGCACTGTAATGTTGGAATAGTTTTGACCAAAAATCTGTTATATAATACAACAAGCACAGAGCATGGTTTGGGCTGATCCGAGCTTAGAAGTTCTTTGGCGCATAGGACAAGTTTTGTACATATCTAGGTTAGAGCAGTAACAGAAAAGGATTTAGAATATTCAGCTTTACTGCCATCCTGTCGGCCTGGCTAGGTTATGCATTGAGCTGGCACTAATTAATTTGCACTTAAGCATCATATTGTTGACACTGCACTGTTGGCATGATAAACTCACCAAAAATGCTCAAGTATAGGAGTTCTTTTCGTAGTGGAGGATTGTCTAAGTGACCTCCAGCTATTCTGATGTGTCAGTTTTAGTTCCTTTCTGTTCGAGCTAGCATGCGTAAAACATGCTACTTCTCATGGTTTCAAGAGGTTAAGTTTGCCATGATGTAGTTCCTCAAGAATTAGACAAATCATGAAAGTTTAAGGTTTTTGGAGATTACCCTGCAATGTAGTTGCTTGTCTGTGTCAAAACCCTTCATTATGATTAGAATGAAGAATAGATATTTTGTGGAGTGACTAACAATGCTTTCCCCCTAATCCTATTTCTCTCACTCTAGTTGTTATGTATGCCATACTTTGGTTTTTCACTATCAACATAAAGTGAGGATTTGTTCCTAAATTTTAACAGTGCATGCTTACAATTGATAACACTGGTTTCTCACTGCATTTGATGTGTTTAAGTGTTCTTTTATCAGATCTATATATCTACAAATAACTGGTGATAGTCAATGTACCTCCTTCATTTTAGAGTTTTAGAAAATCCCACAATAATCCTTAAATCAGAAAAAAGCAAAATCCTTAGAAATTATCTCATTAATGGAGAGAAAAAAGAGAAGATCTATACCACTTATTTTGGTGAAGTCAAATTATAATGGTGCAGATTAATCATATATAGATATTTGCAATGGTTACGGTTGTATAACAAATACACCTATATTTTTCAAAGGAATTAGAGATATATAACAAATACAATATATTGTAATATCCTACTGGGCAATTGCATGGGAAATACCGCTAGTTATAGAAACTTCTGGGGTAATTATTGTTTCAGACAACACAACAAACTTTTACATGCCTTATTTATATTCTGTCTGATGTGCAAAATTTTGTTGTTTGTGGTTGCTCCATTGAAATGTTTCACTGAACTCATTTTCGCCTTTACTTCCAGGATGATGGGGGTGTTCTTGAGACGTATCTAGGAGTAGTCGTGTATATAAACCTGTTTATGTTGGGTTAGTTGGCACGAAGTGGAACGGCATATGTGTGTTATCTGCAGCAATAGTACCCTGAAGGGAAGCCATGAAATGTTCCGTACATGAGGTTGGGGTTGCTCGGTCGTGCTGGCGATGAATCTGTTGGCTGTCTCTTCCAAGGCCCCATCGATCATGAGATCTAGTAGCGTCATTTTTGCTCGTATTTGTCTGCATTATGGTGCTAGCGCTATATTAAATTATGAACTGAAACATGCTGTCCTTCTCAGTAGAATTTGATCTATGCTGTCGCATGACATAAACCTTTGTGTATCAGACTATCAAGTTCTTCCAGACTGTTTTTTTATTAGAAGAAGTGCATAACTATAGCACGAAAAGCTGTCCAGGTGGTCGATCTTACGCTCGGAAATGTGAATTCTTGTATAGAGCAAGTATTCATGCCGAGAATTTGCCAAGTTCAATTATCTCTGGCAAAGCTGAAAGCCATCGTTGCCAGAAGTTGAAGGCTTTATATGGCTGTATATCCATCTCTGTAACTCATTTTTTGGGTCTAATTTTTTGTGTTCACCCCTCCAAGTCCAATTATCGGTTCCCTATAAAATTACAGTTCTTGCAATACTCTCTTTTTTTTTAAAAAAAAAAGAACTGTAGAAGTAGCCCGACGTCTTCATCGTTGTCGATAGTCATCTGTATAAAAGGGAAGGGCGTCATCACTTTCTGTTAATTAGTCTAAGAGATATCAACTAGTTGCGCCATCCTTCAAAAAGAAAACGAGTTGCGTCGGATTAGGTCTTGTGCCACATCTTTACTGTGGCAAAAGGCCATAGAAGGTTCTGAAACGTACAGAGTATTATGGTGGTGATCGGTTCGGCTGAAAAGCTCGTGGTTTATGGCTGAAAACACTGTAGCTGGCTGAAAAAGGCTGTAGCTGACAGAGACTTATTTAGCATAATTAAATTTAAAAAAAATTAAAAATTAAAAATATGTTAGCCCATTACGTATAATACAAACAAATATAGGGAAAAAAAGAACCGGCAAAAAAGCTCAACAAAAAGCCAAAAGTTCAGAAAAAGACGAAACTTATGAATAGTGAAAAATAAACCAGAAGCTAGAAGCCGAAACCGAGTTGATCAGGGCCAAAAGGGCACACATGTCGGCTGTCGCACAGACAGCCCAACGGTGTTTATAAAGAAAAGAGCAATGTCTCGCACGGAAAGGCAGCGTGTTTCATCTCAAATTGACTCGATGCGATCTGCTGGTACTAGCTTGCATATCTATGGACCGATAGAAAAGCGACGAAAAGAACGAAAAGCAGACCAAGGGCAGGAGGGAGAGAGAGAGAGAGAGAGAGAGAGAGAGAGAAGGCAATGCATTCGGTGCCGAGCAACCGTTCTCACAGGAAGAAAAACGTGCAGGTGTACGAGTGCAGCAGAAGACAAGAGTAGCAACCCCAAATATCACGAAGACCGTAGCCTATCCGCCCGTACACGATCGGTGCTGTGCTAGTGTGCTGCACTGTGGCTTGCACTGAACACTGCATGTCTGCATTCCATTCTAAACTTGCACCAAACCACAGATTGGGCTGATGTGGCCCACTCGGTACGGCCTGAAATTTTGACTGGAGCCCATTTCCCTGCCTTCAGGCTGGCCGGCCCTATTTTGCTCGATCACACTTGCGCATCTTTGTGTTGGGCGGCAAAGAAATATCACGAGATGTGATGCGATGCCTCTGAAATGAAGTTATGCCGGTTCTTTTTTGCTCTTTGGCTTCTATTTTTTGCTTCTCCGAGAGTCAAAAAGCTAAACATCAAAATAGGATAACTTCTTAAAATAGATTCTCCATATGGTTTAGTTGAAATGTTGCCGATCAGATCTCCACTATGGCGCCGGTCAGACCACTAGGAGAGTATGACAGCAACAATCAGACGCTGGCCGGTAGTACCACGGATTATCTGCCGATTGCAATTGTCCAGAGAAGCCCAGATGAAAAATTCTTGAGATTTTGGAAAATTGAGTTATGGATTGATTTGAGTTGACCTAGATCATTGCATATATGTTGCATAAATCATGTTTTAAGTAATATGGGTCAAGTTATGAAAAACTTATGTTGCATAAATCGTAATAACACTTACCTTTGCACTTACAAATTGTTGCTACCTTAATCATCCGCACAAAATTTTTCATAAAATTTATTGCACTACAACAACATTTGACGATCGCAAAACGTTAGACGAGTCTAACAGACTTTGTACCATCCACAATATACGAAAATTATAAATAGATCAACCGACATTGTCTGTTCTATTTTTTAAAAAAATACTTACAAACAAGACTTGCTAAATGTTGCCTACCTACAACAATTGTCATTTACCCGCCTACAATTATTTTCATTGGATTAATAAATAAGTACATATTTTTTAACAATCGCCTAACGGTTGAACGACTAGAGAATTATCGCCCAACAGTTAGGTGACATGTGCCAAAGTCACTCTATAGTCGTCGTCGAACCATTGTGCGACTTTGATCTCATGCCGTCCAACGGTTGGACGACTAGCTCAAGTCGCCCAAGCGTTGAGCAACATATGGTCAAAGGTGCAAAAATTTAAACCACAAATATATTTTTGTAATTCCGAATAATAAATTGATTATTTAAAAAAGTCCTTGCCGGGCTGTCTCGAAGATGAAATCCCGACAGGATCCCGCTAGAAACCGAAACGTATATAGGCCGGACCGGGTGTTGTAACTCTCGACTCATAGGTCGTAGCCCGCCTCGAAATAAGGCCGAATAGCCAGCCCAGGAGTGAGGAAACCCCGGACGCCTCCTCGCGGCCCCGCCTGCCATCTCGCGCGCCCGCCCAATGTCTGGCAGGTCCGCCGTCCGCACTCCCCGGCGCACGGGCACGGCCACCGCGCGCTAGAATGTCTGGCAGGTCCGCCGTCCGCACTCCCCAGCGCACGGGCACGGCCACCGTGCGCTAGATGAGCGAAGCCTTCGCGATGGCGCACTGTCACTGCCTCGGCTCGTGGGCTCCGCCGAGCCTTGCGATGCATGCGTGCACCCAACATCGATGGGAATTAATATTTGTTTGGAGAGCACCGTCGTGAGCAGTTGTTTACTTCCTCGACGTCGATGGGAATTAATATTTGTTCGCTTTTTCCCCGAGGGGAAGATGGGACTATTTCGTTGAGATGAGCATTCTCGATCACAAGCAATTAAATACGCCTGCTAGCTGCATGCCAGCGAACCACTGGAGTACTGGATATCACTGCGAACCACTGGATATCAGCATGACCTCATGCTTGCATGCAAGCGATGAACCGAACCTCGCTAGCTAGCCCGGCACGGCGGCAGCTTAACCGTGTGAATAGCGTTGCACATGCGGCCGGCGCGCCTTAGCTTTGCCTCCGCCGGCTTTCGTTGACACAAGCAGCTGGTCGATTTGGATGCCGCGCGGCGCAATTCCGGCCGGCCGCTACGCAGCTGCCAAGGCAATTAGTGCCCAAGAACCGAAACCAGACTACAGCGTGCTGTTCTGAAAAATGTTGACAATGATAGCAGCAAATCTAGCGACAACGGCCGTACCTGTGAAAACACACCGGTTCCAAACTCTACTAGTACACATTTATTGCCGATTTACTTCATGCTTGGAGGTTCAGTTATTGCCGATTGCCTAGTAAATTAAACGCGAGTCTCAACTTGAACATGCATGCCTCTTTTGTCCGTCAACGCTTACGAGCCACTGATCCGCAAACCATAAACAACGCGGCGGATCCGCGTAGTGAGTCTGGTGGAGCTGGACTGCTGGAGGCGGCCCAGTGATACAGTAGTTAGCTCAGGCTGTCAGCAGAACGCTCCGCACGTTTAGGGCCTGTTTGGAACAGAGGAATTTCACAGGAATTTTGCAGGAAACAGTTCAATTCCCGCAGGAATCGGGAAAAATTCCCGCATTCCAAACAGGGCCTTAGCCTTTGTTATTTCTACATATAGTAGTTAGCAGATCGGGTGCCGCCGTCGTGTTGGAATCCTTTGGAAGACTAGTTAGAGATCCGTGCGTTGCAACAAAATCATAAAAATAGTGAGACGGAACTTACTGTCTGGCCAACTTCACACATCAAACATTGGAGAACAAGCGACAGAGATAGAAGGGTGATCAGAATGCGCGAGGAGATAGGAAAAGTGGAGGGAGTGGACGGTTGTATCCGGAGAGAGAGAAGGAGAGAGATGAATAGTCCAGATCAAATCGGATGGCTGAGAAGAGAAAGAGAATAGACCAACCACCAACTCACACTTAAGATACGCACTCCTCCTGCGTATGCCTGAAACGGATGGCAGCCCAATTGCATGCATGCCAAAGACGACTTGGTATGCGATTTGCTTTTAGCATAAGACACTGCTTTTGAGAGAGATTACCGTGACATGAGAACCCACGCCACATTCATGCTTTGAAATTTTATAGACGCTCTAGGACCTCAGAAGTGTGGACACACATTTCCACTAAATACGCATAAACATATATTTTGATTATTAAGTATGGTATACCGTGTTAATTATAAGAATCAAATCCAGATTAGTAGAAATGAACACCTTCTCACTACTAGGCGTCCATAGTTTTTTGAGAAAATTTGTTCAGTACTATCGTAAAAGATTTACGACTTGAAAAATACAATCACGAAGATCACACATGGCCAAATGCCATCGCAAACACCAAAAATTCTAGGAAATGCCCTAACCGTAAGGGTTCCATCCTCCGGCTATCGTTAGGGGATGGAATGACCATATTCCCTCGCAAAAAATTTGGTGGTTGCCGCAAAAGTTGTATGTGTTCTTCTTTTCTGCCTCATCCTCACTCACTCCTCTCTCTGTCTGATGGCGTCCTTTCCTTTACTCGCCCGAGCCTACAAAAATGAGCATCGTGACCGTATCACGCTCCTTCACTCACCCGCAAACCCCCAACTCCTCCCATGCACTCGCCGCCTCCGCATGTGGTCGTCTTCCCCAGAGCCGGCCATCGCCCGTCGAACTATCCCGCCGCCCCATTGATTTTCTCACAATTTTGTTCACGTCACTTCGTGTTCTAGCATCTTGTCAACATTTCTCCTCAATCAATTTCTCTTTTCTCACAGTTCATTACTGAAATGCCTCGTCTTCCCCGACTCAGTTGAACCCATGGCCGACATCAAATTCGTCGTCCTCTGTGCACTTCTCCTAAATCCATTGCATCTAGAGCACCACCTCCATCTTCAATACTTTCTCTCCGTGTCAATTCAGACGACGTGCCCCCTTGGAATGCCGCCGCCACGCCACCTTCTTCCCTGGTGCCGGTCACCGCCATCACGCTATCTCCGGCCACACCGTTCACATCGAAAGGCTTCATTCACTGTTGCCATGCTCATGCTCGCACCGGTTCCCGAAGATCGTCGCTGGAGCACCGCCGTCACCATTCGCCTGCGCTATGGCCATCGCCCGGACACCACCAGAGCCACTACTGAGTTCCCATGTCCATGCCACCACCACCTATTGCTACACTAGGGTGCCACCAACTCATTTTGGTTATCTCTCTTGACCTCCACCTCGTCGTTCGCCGGAGTCGCCGGCGGCTAGAGCCTGTGCTGCCCGCTCTTTTGCTTTCCCCTCTCTATTCTCTCTGTCTTTTTTATCATTGGCCCTACTCGTTAGTTTTCTTAGTTGAGCAGAGAAGAAGAAGATGCCATAAAGGCAAAACTGTCATTTATGAATGTTTCTCTTACCAAAAAGGAGGTTAATACAGTAAATGGATGGAAAAACTCATGGCAATGATATTTTGCATATTTTTATGCCTTTGCAATGGTATTTTACAGCTCCTCTCCTTTGCGGTGGTATTTCACAAGTCGCAAAACTTTTCAATAGTACTGAACAAATTTACTCTATTTTTTTCATAAATGTTTTTAATTAAATCTTTGTTTAAATCTTGATTATTCTTTATTATTTCTTATCTTGCCTAGCCGTTTTACCAAACAATACTAATATAACGTTGCTCGGCTGTTGGAGCCTCCCGCATGCATAATTTTGGTGGTCCATAACTCCATATGATAATGGGTTTTGATGGCTATCAACCCGTTGTTTTCTCAACCAAAAAAAAACATCCCAACTGTGGAGCCCTGGATTACGGTGGTGATCAAAAGAGTTTCAGCTTCTGGTTTCCGGGTTATTTTTCACTATTTATAAATTTCGTCTTTTTTGAACTTTTGGCTTTTTGTTGAGCTTTTTTGCCGGTTCTTTTTTCCCCGTATTTGTTTGTATTATATGTAATGGGCTAACATATTTTTTAATTTTTTAAAATTTAATTATGCTAAATAAGCCTATGTCAGCTACAGTATTTTTCAGCTATAAGCCACTAAAAAAAGCCCAAATAATTGAGATTGGTGAGTATTGATGGGTTTTGTTTGCAGCATTGGACTTGAGATTCGATTCGCACCCACTTGAAAGCAAGGACCCAGTTTTGTTTCGAATATTTATTTCCTGGATCCTCGTGCCACTGTATCCCCGTGTTTTGTCGGAGTGAGTAGAAGGGACAATGCCACATTTTACTTTTCTATATTAATTAAATTTTAAATAAAATATTTTTTAAAATAAAATCTATAAGTTAATTATAGTACATATTATTATGATTTTTTTTATATCATTCAAAATCGCACACAAGTTCTGTACTCTATACTTGGCACTTGCAGTAAAAAATTATAAGTCAAAGCCATAAACCATTAATAGAAGCTAAAAAAGTAGACTCCTAGCCGACTTCTTTTTAGATGATGGCTTGAGTTTTCTCAGATAAATAAATACAACAGTTTCTCTATCATCATTTTAAAATGGTTTATCAAAATAATTTTTTAAATAACTTATTGATATTCAGTTTATTTATACAGATGCTAGTGATAGAATAAAAAATAAGACATGACAGACTATGTATAGAATCATAATGAAAAATAAGACAACACAAGAAATAGATGTACGACGACGATCTCCTATCTTATCGTCCAAGTGACCCTCCGGTTAAACTCCGACGGGCGAAGCTCCCAATTTCTCCGTCCAATTCTCTCTGCTATGCCCTCTCTCTCCCTGTGTTTTTAATATGCGATATAATGGTTTATGATCGTGTTTATGCTTTTTTAATAGTAATTTATATAATTTTATAAATAAATATTATTTTATCTCTTTATTTGCTTTAAGTTAGAGAGGAAAGCATATAGCGGAGTGGGTAGAGATAGCAGACAGCTAGTTCGGGGTGAGGAGAACTTGGTGGGCACCGTCGCCGGAGCAACCGCGATGAAGCTGAGAGGTTTCCAATCTTTTTTTGCCTTCCTGTTTCGTATGTTTGTATGTGTTGGGGCGGTGGCCACCAAGCAGCCTCGCCGCCGGGACGTCGGCCCCCACTCTCCAGGTGCTGCGTTTCTCCCTCTACATTAACCTCTACAGTTGTAGCTCCTCTTCTACACCACCGGCTGCAACTGCTACAACTTCGCCCCTTTCTTTCTTTCGTGGCTCTCCCTTGTTCAAGTCTGAGTATTACTGAGATTGCACTTCTAATTGCGATTTCATCAGTGGATGTTGTTTTGTGATTTGTGTGTGATTATTGATCGGATATGGTGTTTTAGTAGTTACTTTTCTAGTAAATTGTAAGACATTTTTTAGTAAGTAGTACCTCGTCCAGTGGTAATTGTTCTTAAGCTGTGATTTTTTGTTACTTTTGTGCTCTGTTTGTAGGTATTCGATCAGTAGCTCTGTAGTTGGGTATTTCCTAGTGTTTTGTTTCACCGTGACTTGTCGCTTAGTAATTTCAATAGCACTGCATGTGATCGGTAAGTACTAATAGCTGCACTAGTTGCTGTTAATCAGTGGTAGTAACTTGTCAGTGCTCTCTCTGTTGGAGTTAAATTTGTAAGTTGCTAGTAGTACTTTTTGCAATTTGACCAGAAAAAATCTTAATCATGGGGAGTGCTCTTTGATACAGAGATTGTGACTGAATAGCAATTGAGAAACAATGGCAGAGCAGCAAGCAAAGCAAAATGGGGAATTGCAAATAGAGAAACCATGGGAGAGCAGCAAGTTTGTGACCAACGGAAGCAAGAAGAAGCATGACGGTGTTCTTTTTGAAGCAACATTGGAAATTAGAAGAAGCAGCATGCATATTTTTTGGGGGGAAGAAATTAGAAATCAGAAGGTACCTCTTTCATGATTGGGGACATGATAAATGGAGTTGTTTAAAGCCTTGATACCACTGAGTACGGTATTTCATTATATGGGCAAATATACGGCAGCATTCTCTAGTATTGTATGGTACTCCTGTAAATTTCGTTGCATGTTAAGTTAACTTTTACCCCCTTTTTGCATTGTTCACAATGCCATACTGGATGCTACGCTAGGCAGACACCCATCTTTTACGTTCTTAAAATTTTTAAATGAACCACTTATTTCTTCAGTTGTTCTGTAAGATCACAATCCTGCTGTATCTGTCTGATGCCTTTAGCCTTTGATCCTGTTCAACTAGAATGCTGCATTTTTCAAAGTCATAAAGTTGATAAATTCAACTTAAATTTTTGTCTGAATCATGTACTTGTCCCGGAGAACAGCGTGGAACAATTCTACACTTTAGCATCCCCATTTTCTGTACAGCCTCTGTTTCTTAACCACTGGAGTAGTTTTCAGATTCCACCTAGTACTAATTCTCTCTCCTGTGAGTAGTTTTCACTTTCAGGTTCCACCTAGTTCAACACTGCATAGTGGTTTTTAGGTTCAACATAGTACTAATGTTTTGCCTACTTATAACAAAGTTTTCTAGGGTTCACTAGTTATGAAGGTTTTTGATTCATCCGATATGATATTTATATATATTTGGGAACCGTTATGTCTTGCTACAGATTGCTACTAACTTATAGATCAGAAAGGAGTTTTCGATCTATGACCAAATATACATGGACCTATTTGGTCACACACTTAATAGGTTGGAAAGTTTTCGATCTATGACCAAATATACATGAACCTATTTGGTCACACACTTAATAGGCTGGAACAATGAGGGTCTGAATGATAAACTTTGAGTGGGATATGATATCTACTCGTATTGGATATGATCGGAGGCTCTCCGAGTAGGATACGATCTCTACTCGTATTAGATAAAGATCCGGTTTTTTGAGGTGGTTACAATATCTGATTGTATCGGATAAGAATATAATAATTCGATTGGAGGCTATATAAAGAGAGGAGGGGACTGAGGGGATACTCCCGAGACACACGTATCAGAACTCTAGCCACCACCTCTCAAAACCCTGTCATGCGCTCTGTTGCTAACACACCGACGCACGGCATTCCATCTCTAGACGTATGAACTTTGGTAGAGGCATTGCTGTGACTGCGGCGCTGATCGGGATGTTCACAAGGAGGAAACAGTTGGCCAGAGAACAATTGACTATTTTCGCTATATTGATGCATGCTTCGTTGAACCGTTCACTTCAATTTTACTTCCACTGCACTACACATCTAGTGGTAATTATCTACAATCTCTTATTCATATGGCTTTCTGGTTTACACAGTAGAAAATTTTAATCTGCACTAATGTAACCTATCCGTATCCTAGCAGGTTTTTCCATAAATGTTAGCAATGTCTGAACCAATTCTTCTTGGTAAGGAGCAGCGTCAAGTTCATGCTAATTTTACATGATACCAGCATTGGCTCGAGCATTCAGCATCAAGTTCATGCTAGTTTGACATAGGAAAGTGTTGAGAGAAAATCGTCAATGAATCAGCTGCAGAGTTTATGGTGGATCATTGCGCTTTTCAAAAAGTAGCAATTTCATAATGCAACTAGTTCTTTTGAACAAAAATCACACAGACCTAGCTACTTCATGCATATTCTGGATAGATTGGGTATGTTATGTTAGGCTGCGGTTTATGGTTTTTGGTTATTTGTGTGAGAGAGTACGGAGAAATAAAGACTAGTGTGTGATTTTGGTCGATATAAATAAAGTCGCTACAATGTGTACTAATCTACTTGTAGACACTGTATTAAAAAGATATTTTATTTAAAAATAAGTTATTATAGAAAAATGGTTTTTAGAAACAAAAAGAGGCGGTGTCATGCCCTCTTCCTCCATTTTGGCGTTTTTCGTGCTGGATATTTTTTCTAGTTTGCCCCTTGTTTGCAAATCTCGATGGCTCCTTTATACCTGCGCTTGCAATCGTTTTCTTTTTCTGTGACATGTGGGCCTGCAAAACACGGCCGGGGACGTTTTCCTTGACTAACAGGTGGGCCCCACCAGCCTTTCTTTGGGGCGCACACTGGACAAGCACGGACTCGTGCGAACCCATTTGGGGTTTTTGTGCGCCCGTTATGTCGTTCTGTCCAGACCCGAGTGGGACAAAACCTGCTTTCGCGGACATTGAGTCCATATTCAATAATCGGGCTGGACACCCGCTTATCCAGATCCGTTAGCAGGAACAGGTAATGGCCCTTTCTAGGCTTTTACTTATTGAAAAGTCGAAATAGATAGGATAGTCTTTTTAAAATATATTTTTTAAATGATTTTTCAAGTCGAAAGCTATATACCTGCTATAGACGGAAAGCTCGGTAGATACCTACTGATCTATTATTATAGAGTTTCTCTGACTTAGTAAGTACATACTGACCACGGTAGATTCACAGGAGGCTCGATAGCCAAATTCAGAAAAGAAAATGTGACGGTGCCATTTCTATGAACATTTTAATCGGTGTCGCGCGCTTGCGTTGCTGCAGACCGCGCGTCACGAGTGGAATTCCCATAGATTACCGCTCGCGAGCATCAGGACACTCAGGGGCGGATCTGCCCTTCGGACGAGCCTAGGCGGCCGCCCGAGCTCCCCTCGCCGGCCGAACTCTCCTTGCACGTACCTAGTTTCTCATAACTGTTTGCCCATACATTTTGAGATAGATGCGCAGCAAAAATTCGGACAAACATGTCTTCATCTTATACTACCATGGCAAATAGAGAAGCACTGGCAGAGACTGAAGTAATTGGCGGACTCTGAAGTAGTAAAATTAATCGACTAGAGGATCCAAGTGAAAGGAGGACTGTGCAGTGCAGTCCTAACAACAACTAGCCTCATAGGCGCGGCGCCACGCCGCGCCAGCCACCGTGTGTACCGAAGTGAAAGAGGCGATAATTCGTGAGGAGTTTTTTTTAAAAAAATTTAAAAAAAATCGAGGGCACATGTGTATTTTCAAAAAAGTCGAAGGTCTTTTTCGTAAAAAAACCGAGAGCCTGTACGTAATAAACGAGGACCCGTACGTAATTTAGAAACCGCGGGGCGCTATCCTGCAAAGTGGAGGGGCTTGAAAAAAATTGGTAGGGACCTTTTCGCGAGAACAAGGACCTTTACGTAATTTCAGAAAAACGCGGGGACTTTTTCGCAAAAGAACTCGCCCGACCGTACCGAGATTCCCCCGCCACGCGCAGGGGCCAGGCGACGTGGCGGGGCTCTCCGCGCGGCGTTTCCCCGTCATAATGGACGGAGTATTAGTTTCTTTCTTAACGGTACGGTGCAACAATTTAAACGCACGAAAGCTGTTGTATAGACCGTAGTGGATGGCCATTAATGCTTATTTTTGCATTCTTTTCTTTCGGTGGGTGAGTTCGGTTGGTACGAGAGGAGAGGTGGCAAGAAGAGCAAGAAGCTTCATTGCAGCCACGGGCACTGTTGCGCTACTCTACTCGCCGTTTACGGCCAACTTCCTTAATCTGTTGTCCTATCTCAATTTAGGGATTTTGGCCTCGGCCTTTCGATCTTCCGTCTTGTTCTTCTGTGCGTATACGCGCGAGAGCTGCAGCTGCAAGCAAATGTAAATAATGCAGCAATGCAGCCCCAGCTAGCTAGGTAGCTCCATTTGTGGACGAACTTAATAGAGCGAAGCAGACCCTTCCTTCCTCGCTGCTTGTATCACGTCATGTGCTGGTGTTTGTTCTCTGCCTGTCCTGGCCTGGGTACGATGTATCTCTTGTGCTGTTCCTGGACGCCCCAAGTCACCGAGTAGCAAAATGTTTGCAAGCCCAGTTCCTCTTATTACATCTTGGCAGAAATAAACCAGTACTAGATATCTTCAATACTTGAATATTGCTTCTTCCTTTCAGTGACAAGTAGAGTACGTATACAGAGAAGAGCCTCTGAGGAAGTCGATTGGTTCATACACTGATGGGGTTAAAAGAATTCAGTAACAATGCATTGGTAAGGTATCAATCAGGCTCTGACTGAATCTTGGATTCGTGCACGAACAAACATTAGCTGAAAGGGTCCTTTCTTTTCTCCTCTCTTGGACGGTACATATGGCGAACGTGCACACAAGCGGGGCCCCTTAATTTGCCAACGCCGCATGACAAGGAAACGAAACTACAAGCCTTTGGACTCAGCAATGCTATCAACTGTAAGTAGTAGTAGTAGTAAATAACATTGGATCCGGGCAGTGTTTTGTTCCAAACGATTCGGGCAGTGAGGTATTTTTCATTGTCCTTCCGTTATCTACATATGTTAACATGCGAATTGTAGTTGCTGTTTCTATTTCGTATCACATACTTTTATTAGTGTGATTGCAACATAGTTTGATCGTGAATTGTTTTGCTTTTGGGTACTACTGTTTATTTCACGCTTCTAACTTCAGCCTACCTAGTTTTTTTTTCCCTAGGTTCGTCGCTGGATTTCGTCCTATTAAATTTTTTTTCTAGGTCCGCCACTGGGGACACTGACGGGGAACCGTTCCGGCCTAGCATCAGGCGGTTTGGAGTCGCTAGCTCGTATTTTCTGTGTCTCCCCCTCCCTTTTGCTATTCAATTCGTCGCATACGATTCTACGAAGGACCTAATTCGTGGCCAGGACAGCCAATTAATTTCGTGCGCTACTACTAGGCCACTAAGGACCATGCGTTACGGGGGAATGGCGCGTGCGTGGTCCTGGGCTCTCCCACCTGTATAAATAACTGTCAGAGCCGTCCATGCTTTAATGTCAGTCGATATTGCCAAAGCTTGCTCGCTATTGCTGTGGTGCAGAGCTGGTTAATCTTTAGGCCATTGCTTGATCCGTTAAGTACATTCTCCACACTCCACATATGGCGCCACCCTCGCACTGCCACGCCATCAATGGTGCCCCCCAGAATGGCACCATCCCGGTGGAGACGCCACCGCCGCAGCGCGCCCACCAGCTACTCGACGCTGACGAGTTCCGGCGCCAGGGCCACCAGGTCATCGACTTCATCGCCGACTACTATGCCCGCTTGGGCGACTACCCCGTGCACCCCAGTGTCACGCCCGGCTTCCTGCGCCGCCAGCTCCCCGCGGACGCGCCGTCACGTCCGGAGCCCGACGCGTTCGCCGCGGCGTTGCAGGACGTCCGCGACCTCATCCTGCCGGGCATGACGCACTGGCAGAGCCCTCGCCACTTCGCGCACTTCCCGGCGTCGAGCAGCACCGTCGGAGCCCTAGGCGAGGCCCTCGCTGCCGGGATCAACGTCGTTCCTTTTACGTGGGCCTCCTCGCCGGCCGCCACCGAGCTCGAGATGGTGCTCGTGGACTGGCTCGGCAAAGCGCTCCACTTGCCGGAGAGCCTATTGTTCGCAGGAGGCGGCGGCGGCACGCTTATGGGCACCTCATGCGAGGCCATCCTCTGTGTCCTCGTCGCCGCGAGGGACCAGAAGCTCGCGGAGATTGGCTGGAAGAGGATTGGTGATCTCGTCGTCTACTGCTCCGACCAGACCCACTTTGCCTTCCGCAAGGCTGCACGTATCGCCGGCATCCACCGCGACCACTGCCGCGAGGTACAGACGTACCGTGATGGCATGTTCGCGCTCTCGCCAACTGACCTGCAAGCCGCCATGCAGGCGGACGTGGACGCCGGCTTGGTCCCACTGTTCCTGTGCGCCACGGTCGGGACCACCCAGACGACCGCGGTGGACCCTATCGGTGAGCTCTGCGCCGTCGCGGCGCCGCACGGCGTCTGGGTCCACGTGGACGCGGCCTACGCAGGCTCCGCGCTGGTCTGCCCGGAGTTCTGCCACGTGATCGCCGGCGTCGAAGCCGTGGACTCGTTCAGCATGAACGCCCATAAGTGGCTCCTGGCCAACAACGACTGCTGCGCACTGTGGGTGAAGAAGCCTTCGGTGCTCGTCGCGGCGCTCGGCACGGAGCAGGAGTACATCCTCAGGGACGCGGCCGCGGAGGGGCACGACGTGGTGGACTACAAGGACTGGACCATGACGCTGACACGCCGGTTCCGCGCGCTGAAGATGTGGCTCGTGCTCCGCTGCTACGGCATCGAGGGCCTGCGCTCCCACGTCCGCTCCCACGTCCGCATGGCCGCGGCGTTCGAGAACATGGTGAAGGACGACGCGCGGTTCGAGGTGGTGGTGTCCAGGCAGTTCGCATTGGTGTGCTTCCGACTACGGTCGCCGGACAAGTTTGGCGGCGAGAAGACGGCCAACGAGCTCAACCGGAGGCTCCTTGAGGAGGTGAACGCGGCCAGCTCGGGCCCGTACATGAGCTCCGCCAAGGTAGGTGGCGTGTACATGCTCCGGTGCGCCGTCGGGAGCACGCTCACGGAGGAGCGTCACGTCCGTGAAGCGTGGAAGGTTGTGCAGGATCGGGCTGCGTCCATCCTACGTAAAATGGAGATTATCTACAGCCTGTTGGTTAAGGTGAAGGCTTTTTCTTCCGAGTATGATTAGGAATAAGTCTACTTTATCATGTTTGTTTAATTTTTAATCTCTAACTACGAAACCGGATATCCAACACATTTCAACTATCAAAATCGTCTCCTTTACCCCTTGAGACCAAAATCACCCCGGTTTTACCGAGATGGCATCTATGTGGACAAATTTCAACAATATGGCATCCATATCAACCTCTATGTCATAGTCCATGTCCTCCTTCTCCCTCCTTTCCCTGTCTCCCATCACTTCATCCTCTTTGCAGATCCGAACAACAGCCATGGCACGTGGTGGCAGTGAGGTCCGACGAGGTCCTGAGATGCGTTGCACCATTATCCACCTCCCGATTTCAACCGATGCCATCGTCCCATAAGGAGGTGGTCATCGTGGGCTTCTGGATCGATAGTGCGAGGGTGAGGAGGCCTGTGGGGTGGCGCATCAGTGACATGGTGCAGATCCGACGAAGGCCAAGAGCAAGGAGGGCGAGGGCAAGGGCGACGGGGAGCGCGGATGCGATGGCCATCAGGAGTAGGGAGGCACCAGCGGAGGGCGATGGGATGCGTGGATTGGACAGGGGCCGAGAGCGGGGAGGATCCAAGAATGAGGACATGTCGTTGCTGACGGTGGCTCGGTGGTGGAGGGCGACAGGAAGCGCGAATGCAGTAGGGGCAGGGAGCGGGGAGGATCTGAGGATGAGGATGCATCGCTGCTGACGGCAGCTCAGTGGAGGAGGGCAAGGGTGGACCGGGTTCCATGAGGTGGGGAAAGGAGCCTATGGTGGCGGCGGTGCTGAGGATGGCAGCCTCGTGGGTGGTGGCACTGGCAGCCCATGGCACTAGCCGCTTGAAGAAGGACGGCAATGCGCTTCTCCTTCTCCAACTCTCCTAGCTTCGCGCCTGCCTCCCCAGATCCGCCACATCCCCTGGCCACGCACTGCCTCTGGTTGGGAGTTGCTCCACTACTTCGGGAAGGAGGAGCATGAGCACAACAACAGGAAGAGCGCTGGTGCTAGGGCTTGAGGCAGCGACAACCATGGCTTTAGAGCTCACAAGCTTCGGGAATTTGTCTCATGAGAGAAAGGGATATGAGAGGAGGAAAAAGAAGATGAGGTCATGAACCATGATGTGGACGCATGTTAAAAAACTTGCCTATGTAGATGCCATGTCAGTGAAACCAGGGTGGTTTTGGTCTTAGGAGTAAAATGACCGATATTAAGAGTTGAAGGATGTAAAATATCCGATTTTATAGTTCAAGGTTGAAAATTAGACAATCATACGAGTTCATAGGGTAAAGTAGATTTATTCCTATAATCTACTGGGCCTGGAAGAAAAAGTAAGATCCACCTGGATTGGGCTAGAATCCTAGCGCGCCCCAGCTTATTGAAACAAACCTAATGATTTCTATATTATTTAAGCCATTAGTTGTTTCTTGTTACGCGTATAATTGCTTTACACACTCACAGTTTACCATTTTTCCCTCTGAGTTGTCAAACTCAGAGTGTACTCAATTAAGATGTACGGGCACGTACGCCCCTTCCAACAATTATAATGGAAATTTGATTATATATTTTGTCTATGGTCCCGAAAGATGCATATATAGTTGCATGCGTACATAGATTGCTTAGCTTATGTGACATTTCAATAATTGGGTGACTGCATATTAAACACATCTGTATCGACGGGTATGAATTGTTTATGTTTGTTACTATAATGAAGTTACTAGCATCTATCTTGTATCTACCTATTACATTATTAAAGCCAGTCGTTGTGTGAGAGACGATAAGTTCAAGCTAGGTCACTCATGGTACATTGGTATATATGTGAGCAAGGCAATCTAATACTATGTAAACTAATAAGATAATTTGTCATACATATAATCAACATATTGCTTGAGATTAAATAAAAATACATGTATTTATATATATTTTAGAAAAGAGTAACTAATGAGCATAAGGGCACGCAGCTACATGATCCATGCATGATGCAGAGTGATTATTATGCACAATGATTTTCTTTGATCAAGGCTCATACGTCAATTACGTTCCTCAGTTGTATTTTCCTTCTACCCTCTATATTGTTATTTCTAATATTTATGATATCTTAAAATTTTAAATAGCATATAAGATCCACACCGAAGTCTATAAACGCCCTTTCAATGTTCCTCCACTGGGCAGAATCAGCAGCGTGCCTTATAATTCTATCTTTCTTACGCTCCTCTGAATGCCAAAGTAGCAATCTTGCTATTTACAAGTTTTTGTACAAACATGTCAAGTCAAAATAATAGGGAGATATATGTTTGGTAAGAAAAATTTGGTATAAACAAACCATGAAATGGCACGAGAAGCAAAACCACAAAATGATCAATGCGTCGCACATTGTGTGGCTGTGCGCTACCAACCGATCACTAAGTGTATGTGTCAAGATCAGCTCCTGAGTTCATGGGCCTTCGACTACATTGGGGTCAACCACAATCATTTCGACCACGTTGGGTCGACCATAGTCATTTCGACCACATTATCACGGATTCTCCACCACGGTGCTATAGCTTATGGGTACCGACCGGATCATTGTGCATACGACCAAATCACGGTGCTATGATTGGTTTGCTACGCTTGACTCATGATCACAACTGAGTCTCCAGAGTCACCGACTACTCGTTGACTCCAAGGCCTTCGCTCTGGCATGGCACTCGAACACACCGAGTACTCGGCACACGACTATACACATGATAACTACTAACAAGAAGATTAATTCCAATGGTTGATGCGTTCGTAGCGCTGCATGCAGCCAACCAATGGTAGCCCATGCGTCAGGAAGGAAAGGAAAGATTGGTTCTGAGCGAATCATATTTGTGATGGGAAGATGATTGCACCATATCTTCATCTATGGAAGTATTTCTTGATAAATCTTTTGTGATATGGAAGGCACAAGTTTAGAAGGAAATAATTGGCAATCAGATCAAGATCTCGATCCCAAAAATCAAAAGTTGATTTGCATCGCGTTAGGGCCACGTACGTTGCCCATGGCCCTTGCTCGTGCCTATAAAAGGAGAGACATGGGATGGACAGAGAGAGACAGAGGAACAAAGAAAGAAGAAGGCACACAAACCAACACACGCCGATGGTTAAGACTCTGACAAACACAGGCAGAAGGAGAAGGCGGAGGAATCCAAGAAGCAATCTGCACAAGCTGAGGCCATGGCAAGCTATGCTCTGGATGGTAAAGAACTTTCCCTTTTCTTTTTCTTTGCTATCTAGCCATTTTGCATGTCGATAAACGACAGCGCGTTAGGAAGATTGTCAAACGCCACGGTTGTGGTCAGCAATACAATCGTTAGGTACCTTGGAGCCTATCGTCGTGTAGCCCATGACCACGACAAAGGGGATACCAAAATTGTAGATTGCTCTTCAATCCCATGAGTTTAAAGCACGAAGTTCCCTCGCCCTTACATGTGCTCGCACGCTCGACCAAGCTGCATGGCTGCGGTGATCCGTCATGTACTAGGTGTGTCCCGCTCATACCTCTGATATGATGATAGCTCCAAAAGGTGAGGCAGATGGTGCTGTCCATAAGCCTTCGTCGATCGCCTCCTATACTCAGTCACTTTCGACCGCTTTTAATACTAGGGCGCCACCGACTTCCTGCTGTACCCAGACATCACTGATCGCTGGCGATATTTGGTTGCTTATGACTGCCATTGATACTCGGTCACATACGACCACCTTCGATACTCGATTGTTACCGATCACCTCCTATACTCAGTCACTTTCGACCGATTTCAATACTCGGGCGCCACCGACAGCCTGCCGTACCTAGACGTCACCGACCTTTGATGCTCAGACGCTTTCGATTGCTTTTTGAAGTTGGACACTTCTGACCGCTTGCCGAAGTTTGACGCCTCTGACCGCTTGTTGAAGACAGATGCCTCTGACTACTTGTTGAAGTTGAGTGACTCCGACCGCTTCACGAAGCCGGACACCTCTGACCACTTCCTGAAGTCGAGCAACTCCGATCGCTTCCCGAAGCTAGACACCTCCGACCACTTCCCGAAGTCAAGCGCCTCTGACCGCTTCTTGAAGACAGACTCCGCCGACCTCTTGTCAAAACTCCTCCGACCTCTTGTCAAAGTTGAGTGACCCCGACCACTTCATGAAGCTGGACGTCTCCGACCCATTGTCAAAGTCGAGCACCTTCGACCTTTTCTCAAAGACGGACGCCTCTGACCCCCTTGTTGGAGTCGAGTGCCTCCGATCTCTTAACAAAGATGGACATCTCCAACTATTTGTCAAAATTGAGTGCCTCTGACCACTTCTCAAAGAAAAACACATCTAACCCCTTTCATTCTCAAACGACTCTAACCACTTGTCATATTCGAGAGGTGTGACAGCCTTTGGTACTTGAGCGCCTCTAACCGCTCGTTGTACTCGTACATCTTCGAATTCCCAAAGTGCCCGTAAGCCCTCCGATCGCCCATGGTACTCGGGTGAGATGTGCTACAGTAACCAGCGTGCTACAATAATTGGCACTGTTGCCGGCCACAACCAATGGTCAATAGTTTCTAACTACGACTTATGACTGATGGTCGATGATTTCCGACTACCAACTACGAGTGATGGTCGATGGCTTCTGGCCTAGACCACAAACGATGGTCGATGGTTTCTAACTATGGCTTATGACCGATGGTCAATGACTTCCGACTACCGGCTACGAGCGTTGGTCGATGGCTTTCGACCTATGAACACAAGCAATGGTCGATGGCTTCCGACCAACGCCTATGATCGATGGTTGATAGCTCCTGACATCTGATAGATTTTGACCATGATGGATTTCGACCACGGATGACTTTTGGTGGCTTTCAACCATGGACGATTGCCGATGGCTTTCGACCACGTTGGCTTTTGACCTTGGACAACTTCGGGTGGATTTTGACCACGTTGGCTTTTGACCACGAATGACCACGATGAATTTCACTATGGATATGCTTTTGGGTTCTGAGGTTCCACATCTTGATGAGGGGGCTGCTTCCGATGTCGAGGAGGAGCATATTTCTATTGATCCACCACCAGCTACTTCCTTCGTCGACATCGCCACTCTGGAGGTTTCTACTACCGTACATTCTCCTTCACCTACATTTCAGGTAGTTTGGAAACTCTTCCCCGACCACCTCAGGTTTGATTTCCTTGGCTTTGACGAGACATACTCTATTACTGATTGTGCTCATCTCACTTATAGTTCTCATGATGTACTTTATCGATATGCCTATGTGATTGGATATTCGATTGATGACTTAGAGGGCGTCGACCCTATCACACATACATGCCATGTCTTTGAGTTTATTTGCAGGGTTACGCTTGTGTACCATCGACTACGAGCGGACTTGGTTCGAGTCGATATTCCTTGGGATCCAGGTGGATTTTCAAGGCATGCTGTTTCATGAGGAGGGCGAACATGTGCCTTTTCCATGTCCCGTCCTTGGCCCTCCTCCTGCTACACCCAAATGAGCATCTTTTATCTTTTTATTTCCATACATTTTGTTAGTTTTTTTGGTTTCTCTTCTTTTCTTTCTTTTTTTATTTCAGGTCCCGTGCTAGATCTTCATCCTTATATATGCGAGAAGCTACGAGATGATTTGTCTACTTTCACTGCATCATATACGCCCGGTGAGCTGTTTCTTACCCCTTTAAGCACATTCTTGATTCATTGCTCAATTTAAGCTTGGGGAGGATTTGTATGTGTATGATGATATTCTAGCATGTTTGTATCATATTTGTGAGTATTTGAGCTTATTGTCATGTAGTTGATGATATATGGTCATTCTTATGCTTCATATTATGCTTATGTGATGACTCATGGCCTTTACTATTTGCTCTCATGTTATGCTTGATTGTACATCTTGGCCATGTGAGCCCGTGCTATGATTAATCAAGAAAGGTCATGCTGAAATTTTCTTAATTGAGCTAAATTGTCACTAGTTCCTTGTATGTCTTAAGTCACTAGGCATCATTTTATAGAGCTTGAGTTTTGGTTATTATCCTTGATGTGCTTAGAAACCTTTTGATCATATAGCATTTGATTTATTACGAGTTACGCATGTGTTTTAACCATTTGCGGATTGAATTGGTTCTAGTCATAGCCTCTTGAATGATTATATCTTAGTTTCATGTTTTGGCATATGTTATTTTAGATATTGATACTTTACTTGAATGTAAAATTTGTGAAAGGGGTAGTCCTATCTTGAGCCAATAACTTGGTTGATTTATCTAGGTATCCATGCCTCGGGACACGTGTTACTTAGCATTAATGAAAATCGGTTAAAGATGTTTAATCAAAAAAAATGCAAAAGAAAAAATTGTGATGTAATGTGTGAGTGTGTGGAATAAGTGACTATGTCACATTGGTTCGAAAATGCGTTGAATAAGCGGCAAAGTTTGCCCAAGGGTGTGAATAAGTGGCACAAGTGCCCATTGTGTTTTAAATTTGCTAAAAATCAACAAAATTAAGTATCATGGCTCAAGTGAGGGCATTTTCATAAATATCATGCAAGTATTAGTCTCTTTCTCTCAAATAGCAAATGCCTTAGCATGACCCTTTGATATGCTCATTCTTGATGTTATACCTAGTTCCGATGCCTTACAATTTTGGTTGGATTCATGTGACCACTTAGTGCATTTCGACACTTGTGTGTAACTTGATTTGGTGAAATGTTGTAGTTATCACTTTGGTATCTTTGCTTGAATACTCATTCTCATCTTGGATGGTCCTCAAAACTCAAGTTAGATGATCTCATTTTACATTGTGTATGCCTCTTGACTTATTACATGCATTTAACTAGTCTTTTATCATAATGACTTCTTGTTCGGGTTCGATAATAACATGCCATTTACTTGAGGACAAGTAAACGTTTAAAGCTTGGGGGTATGACATGCGTCATTTTTATATATGTTTACCCGTCGTTTTACCCCATTATTTTTCGTATTTTGGGATCATTTATCATTATTTACACGCTTTTCTATAATTAATTACTCAATTTGGATCATTTTACATTTTTTTATGTTTTTCCACAGGCCAGCGCGAACGAGGCACATAAACAACAAATCTGGACTCTCAGGACTGCTCCGTACAGATGTGCGCGTCGTCACGAATGCGTAGGATTAAACCGCGATGAAATCGGAGTTTCCAAGGGCCAGAACAGAAGAAATCAAATGAGGGAAGGACTTCATTGTAAATTCCAGAAATTGGGAGGACCAAACCGCAAAAATGCCGAAATCCCCAATCCACTAAAAACCCTAGCCGCCGCCCAGATTTTGCTTGAGCCCGGTTCCAATCTCTTCTTCTTCCCCTCCGATTGCTTCTCCCCCTTCCTTGTCTTGCTCCGGTCGCCGCCGTGGCCGAGCCAAACGCGGCGGCGCACCACCCGTCCACCTCAACCCTGCTCACGCTCCTTCTCCCGTGCGCCGCCTCACCTCACCTCCACCGCGCCTTCTCTCTGCCGCCTACTTCCGTGCGTCGCTTACTCTACTCCCTCCTGACACATCGCTGCCCATCTCCTCCCTCGGAACCACCGTCCGCCTCGGAGCCACCTTCTCCTACTTCCGCCACTTCCCCTTCACGACTGTTGCTGGCCGCATCCACCGTCGCCTCCATCTCTTCCGGTGCGCCCCTCCAGATTCATCGCGCCGCCTTTTCCCCCTTCTACTCTCCTTCCTCTCCGCCTTCTCCACATCTGGCCGCATCCACCGTCACCGCCGCCTTGCTCTCCCCTTCTCTCTTCTTCAGCTCCGGCCACCCCTTCTCCACCCGTGCGCCGCCTTTTCCTTCCTCCCTTCATCGGCCACATCGCCGCCACTTCATTGACTTCACCTCTTCACCGACGGCGACTTCCCACTGCTTCCCCTTCAGTGCCGACGCCGGCCACCGATCTCCATCGCCACCGACGTCGGCGATCTCTGGTTATTCACCAACCCCGACTGCTGCTACTCCACGGCGCCACCAACACCTTCCCCTGCTCTGCTTCCTCAACTATTGTTCTACTCGGTTAAATTTCAATTCCTCTCCCTACCTCTCTCTGCTATTCTCAATTAACATTCAAATAGATTGCTGTTAATGCCCTGTTAATTGATGCTTTATGATCTGTGCTTGTTATTTTGAGATTGTGTTATGTGGGTGTGATGGTGAATTGTGGATGTTGATCTATTGCATTGTGAATGTTAATCTTCGATTATGAGTTGTGGTCATGCTGTGAAACAGTGCAATCTTAATGTGATGTTAGGTTAGTGACTTGAGCGTGTGTCTGTGTTCAGTTCTTGTGTAGGCTCTATCGTGTGCTTGTGTAGTCATCAATGTTAGTATCTGTGTTTGTTTGTGTTGCGCGAATTAGCTAACCGGCGACCGTTTCCCATTCCCATGCTGTCTCAACCTCCCCCTTGCTTCTAGACTTCCTCTTTTCTTCTTTCAGCGGTCTGTCGATAGTTAGGTCGAGCGATCGTAGTTGTAGTTGTTTGATGTGTTGTAGCTGCCGTCGTTGTCTAGTTAGCTGTCGACCGTTTTCTCCCTCATTCTTTCTCGACTCCCTCCTTGCTTCTAGACTTCCCCAGTGCTTCTCGACTTCCTCCTTCTGTCTCGCGGTTGGTAGTTAGTTAGATTGTCAGTCGGTAGTCATGTTAGTTCGTGTAGTCTGTCGTCGAGTCGTTCGTTCGGTCGTACGTTCATTCGTACGGTCGTTCGTCCTGTCGTCCTTTGTTCGTTCGTTTGTTTAGTCGTTCATCGTTTTGTTTGTGCGAGTTACAGTTCGTTCGGTAGTTCGTTCGTTCGGCTAATTTGCTAGTCGTTTTAGGTTTAGTTTTCTCCCCCGTTTCGTTTGACCTAGTTTTAGCTGAGCACCTGTAGCGTTAGTCTAGTCCCTGTGGAGAACACGACACTCGCCCTTATTTCAGTGGCAACCCGTGCACTTGCGGGTGTGCTATTTTTGCACGATCACATATACATAAAGGGACTTGTAATTTTGTTATTCTCAAATGAATGAACAAAATACATATTTTCCCTATCTTTCTTTTGTTTATTTATTTTTGTGTACTTTAGTACACTAGCACGCCCGCACCTTATACCTCGAGGCAAGACATGCGGGAGCAATTTCTCACATCAAACAAAATGGCACACCTGGTGGGACATGGTTCTCCTTCTATCTTCATTGCGCTCATTGGTCGTTGGTCTCGTCTTCACTCATTCATCAAGCACTCATGACATGTTGCATAATGGTCATCAGCTGGTGTTCTTCTGATCGTAAGTCCTCTGCTTGCAGGCGGATCCTCCTATGTCAACAATGCCCTGGTGCTACTGATGATTCAATTTGGATCACTACCGCTCATGATGGTCTTTGAGCAAGGCTGCAAAGTCTATGTACATGAAGCTCAGGAGCCAGATCAATTTAAGATGGTTTAATCCAAGAAGGCTCAAAAGCGGGCAACTACCAAGGCAAAGAAGGAGATCACGCTCTCATGCTTGAAGCTCACTCCTTGTTGAAAGATTCGGTAGTCACTGAAATCAAGGGAGATATAAACTGTGCTCAATGACCACATGCTAAAGCTTCCAGTAGGCGAGCGCAAGCCGCATCCCTGTGACCACCTACTTTGGCTACCGATCCAAAGATGGTCAGACCAACCGTGCAACACACTGAGGTTAAGCTACTGCAATCTTTGGAGGTAGTTTCACAAAATCTTCAGATACTCGTGTCTAATGCCCACCGAGCATATAGTCCTCATCCATTTCGCAACTACATGAGGAAGTATTGTAAGGTGCAACAACTGCATGATTAGCTCTCATATTGCGCAGAGCTCTATTCCTGATGAAGATTGGTCTCTTAGCATGAGAGACCTCACACACAAGGTGTTCACTTATCGCAGCACCTTAACTCCGCCATATGACTTGTTCCCAGATGACTGGGCGCATGAACCATCAAAGGTCAAAGAGGTAATAAGAAGGGCAATCGTAAAGAAATATTGGAAACGACATTTGCATGGAGAGCTTATTCAACTAGGGCCAACCAGCTCATTCAATAATAATGGTGGTCCTTTCTACCAAGGTGTTTTGGCACCCTGCCTACATCTATCAGCGAAAAGAGATCCATCTTCCTACGACAACAACAGGTTTACTGTACTCTCATATGAGGCTTCGACACCTCGTGATGAGGACTTGCGGCAAGAACTTCGACAACTCCAAGATCAAATGAGTCAACTTCGAAGGTGGCTCCAAGATCATGATCTACTAGTGAGGCCATCAACAACACAAACTCGTGGAAGACCAAGGTACTCGCCAACGAGCCATCGCCCGCAACATGTGTGCCAAACTTGGGCACCTCAGCATAGGTCCCCACCTGCTCCAATAGCCATCCAAGATAGACCATGTTGCTATCTTGTTGGAAACAATGGTCGAGGTGTCAAGATCAAGCAAAACCCGCTCATGCCAATCAATAATGGTGAGCTCAGAATACTTCTCAAGTACAAGCTCCCTCGAGGTATGAACCCCGGATGCAAGCAACACCTCAACAACGAGAAGTTGCAGTAGCTTGGATTGCCCGACATTCTGCGCAATCATCCCATGTAGCGCCACCTCTACCACCAAGGCCTTACTATGTGCCAATGATCAATCAATGCAGACATTAGAGGTGTCAAAAGAATCATCATGCATTGTACCAAGAGCTTGAAGAGCTGGTGCTCAAGCACACAGAGATATGCATCCGAGCTAATGGAGAGATCTATTAAGAAGATGATAGCATCATCTTCTATATCTCCTCGTAGCTAGAGCGAAATGAGAGGTATAATTACCTCCTCAATCTCTTGACTCCAAAATCACGAGGGGAACAACCTGAGGAGCCCAATCAAGAAGAGGTGGTGGATTCTCAACAACACTATCCAACCATTTCGTCTCGAGAAAACAAATGAATATTGCATTGCATACCACATTATCAGAAAATTAGTAGCGCTTGTCCAATTAGCTACTCCAATAGAGGGCATTGAACAAACATAGTCTAGCCCACATACCTCAAATGAGGAACCTCAACCAGTAATTGCCACCGTAGAGCAAAGCACGATACAAGTCGTGGAGTATGCCTACAACCAACAAGGGGCAAGCAAGGTGATTGATGCAACTGGAAAGAACATTGCGACGTGCGTGACTCTGATGACTTGCACGTGACATGCGATCAACAACGGGTGGGAAGCTCCGCATGTCACCTAGGAATTTTTATATCTTTTAGATGAAGAGATTGTTCCCAATCCACAAGCATGTTTTCCTAAGATGTCCCTACCTCACTTTGGGCAAGTGCGTGCATAGTTTCAAAGTACCAACGAGCCAATGAAGGTAGATAAGATTGTGCCTTTAGAAGAAGCATGATCGGCAGCGCCATGCCTTCCCATAACTTCTGGGAAGGGTTCATTGTCCAAGAGTGGTATGTATTCTCGCTCCTACATCGACATCACTGCTCGACTTCCTCAAGATCATCAGAAGCTGCAACAAGTTACAAATCAGCCTAGAGCAAATACTCGGCTGTGATCCATCACCCTCCAAAATGTGGGAGGAACTTTAGAATAAATGGTGATAGATCTTCATACGCAAAGCGATGATACTTCCAGCGCTTGTTCTTCTTCACTTAAAAACCACCCGAGCTCACCTCCCTATCAACACAGCTGCAGCATGCATGGCATTCGATGAACAGAACAAAGGTATTCAAATTAATGAAAATCATATACCCCTGACAAATGGTGTGGCTGCATCTGGTGCGGGAACATCAAGGTCGCAGGGAGTTAGCTTAGCAGAGCAGGTACGAGAGCAAAGACAAATGGTGGAATAGCTATCCGCCAAGTTTGAGAGTTTCTTTGAAATCATGATGGGTTCTGGCCAAAGAAATCCACGACAAGTAGCACTTCAAGCGGGTAAACACCCCCAAATTGAAGAGCTAGAGACTGATACTCATAATGATATTGCAGTCCATAACGAGTAGGCACGGGTGTTTTCAAACACTCATCCGGAGCCACAAGCTATCCCTGCTACATCTACGAGTATGACGCCACCCCTAAGCACACTAAAGGGCTACCATGATATTGTGAAAGATTTAGTGAACAAGAAACTTAAGCAGATCGTCACTGAGAAAGCACCTCGATCATCGAAAAATGAGCTAGACAAGTCTTATGAAGTATGGCATGACATGGTGGCCTTCCTAGTAGGTTGGCATCCGCCAAAGTATCATCAGTTCGATGGGCCCAACGATGCAAGGAACATTTGGCATACCTTTGAGGTAGCTTGTGGTGATACCGCTAACAGTTCATCACTCTTATTACGATAATTTTCTAGATCTTTGGCCAGTCCTGCCTTCCATTGGTATAGTCGTTTACCAACTGGGTCTATCAGTAGCTGGGCAGGCATGGAAGAAGTCTTTAAGAAACACTTCGTTGCCATGAAGAAAGACTTCTCACTTATGGAGTTAGCTCAAGTTCATCAAAGGCGAGGTGAAAGCATTGACGATTATATAATTCGCTTCCGTAATAGCTATGTGCGCCTCGCCAGATGCATTTAGAAGATGCCATCGAGATGTGCGTCCATTGGATGTAACAACATTGGTCGCTTAGGTGTCCCGATGAGAACTCAACACGTTCAGTGCCCTCAGTTCAGCAGTAGCAGCCACAAAACTAGAGTTTGCGAAATCTCTTCAAATCATGGAACTTTACAAGAACGCTGGTGCTTTTGATCCTACTAAGCATTTCAATTCGACAGCCAAGATGACCAACAATTGAGGCAAAAGTAAGGAGTTAGCAGAAGTCAATGCGGTAAGAATGTCTTTTACGTCACAGGGCCTTGTCCCTATTTTGGGTACAAATAATGAGAAATCTAGGGGTAGTCAGTGTGTGTCCTTTCAAGAGTTGCTTAAGAAACAATATATTTTCTAAACTGAATTAGTGAAAGACATTTTCGAGCAGCTAATGGAATATCATGCCTTGAATTTACTAGAGCAGCAAAGGCCTAAACAAGTAAACATGACCAATAATCCTTTGTACTGCCCGTATCATGTGATCGAAGATTGTGTCGCCTTTAAATAATGGCTCCAAAGAGCTGTCAATGAAAAGAGGATTAATCTGGATCTGGATGCTATCAATCTAGACCATCAAACGGTCCATGTAGTGATCATGAGACCCTATTCTCCATCAAGGAAAGATGACGAAGCACATGAAAAGTCATGGATGCCGCTCGCCAAAGTCGAGCATCTAATAGCTAATATGGTTTCTTCATCGAAGCCAACTTCTTCAGTTCACAAAGATGCATCCTCCACCACCTTTGAGGAGCCATGGAAAGTGGTGCACTATCGACTACCTTCTAAGGACTCGCATCCTCGATAATGTCGTTTAGTGACGTTAGCACGTGATATCTCAATGATAAGGAGACACCCTGATCCAAGTCGGCCGTGATTTCCTCCAAGGTTTGTTCCGAAATCAGAAGGAGATGAACCCTTTCCGGGTGCTTCCTACTTTGGCACAATTCATACCAAAAAGTTGGGGGCAAGCAACCTAGAAAGCAACTAAAAAATGCAAGAGGAGGGTAGCTCCATTGTATCAAGCAACATTGCTACCTATAATGTCATCTCAGACCTGCCAAGTTCTAGTTCTGAGGAGTTATTCATGCCTCATGAACATGAAGCATTCTGAAGTGATACCATGTCAAAAGAAGTGCAAACATAAGAAGTTAACATGAATTTGCAAGGAGGCAAGTTCCTGCTTGAACCGCCAAAGCTGTCAAAGGCGGATAAGGCCATTGCTACTAAAGAAGTGCTAACACCAGAAAGAACAAATGAAATACCTGGTGAGGGAAAGACAAAGACACCTGAGGTTGACTACAATGTTCTTGCTCACCTCAAGTGAATTCCTGCATTGTTGAGTGTATATGATGCTCTCATGTTAGTGCCAAATTTGCTAGAAGCACTTGTGAAAGCACTGCAAGACCCAGAGCTCTATGAAGTGGCTATGGTGGAACATCACCTCTTTTCCAATTCATTATTCATAAATGAGATCACCTCCACTGAGGAGGATAAAGTTGTGGAAGACAGTGATCACAACCGCCCACTTTACATCGAAGGAAACATTGGGAATGCACATCTATGGTGAATCCTCATTGATCCCAGATCTGCGGTGAAGATATTGCCTTTACAAAGCTTCACTTAGGATGGTTTTACAATAGATGATTTGGAATCCACTAATGTGATGATTGTGGCTTTGAAAACCAAGGAAAGTCTACACTTGGAGCAATTCGGTGAAGATTCAAATGTCCAACTTTAGCTTTAAGGTACAATTCTTCGTCATTGAAGCAAACATTTTGTAACAGTCCAACTGTTTATTTCAAAATTTTCAATAAAAAATTAAAAGGTATTTTAATTTAAAATAAAATGAGTGTTCTTTGGTTTCTTGACTTTTGGTGATTTTATTTGCCTGTTTTTAGTTTTTAAAAAGGCTTTTATTAAAAGTAATTTAACTAAAAATATAAAAATATTATTAAGTAAAAAGTATTTTGAATTTCTGTGAATTTTTCTAGAATTTTTAGACTTTATTTGCTATTTTCTAAGTATTTTCAAAGCTTCCAAATATTTCTGAAAACCAAAAACGAATTTTAAATCTCTCTCTCCCTCTCAGGCCTACGCATGTTGCTCTCAAATTGAATCCATCCTCTTTCGGTTTAATCTCAGCCACCCACCTTCACTTACCTCTTCACTCTTCATCCGATGGTATGGATTAAATCCACCGCTGCCTGATTTAATCTCGGCCCTCCATTTTCACTTAACCCCCTCCCTCTCAATCCGATGGCCTTGATTTCTTTCTCACTGCGTGTCCTCAATCCATTTGCCCACTCTTTCCTCTCTCTAACTGACAGCCTGACCCCACCCGTCATTCATCTTCTACCTCTCCTTCTTCCTCCCCTAACCGCCGCCATTGACACCCCTGCCTGAGCTCTTTAAAATGCCGTTTCTTCTCGTTTGCGCGAGCATTCAACACCTTTAATGACCGCTGAGTCACCTGAGTTTATTCTTCCGCATTTCCCCTCTTTTACTCCCGTTAAACCCCTCTTTACTCGCCTTTGCGCCAGCCTTCATTCCGGCAAGTGAACCCCGGCCATTACCCCTCGCCGCCCCCTATATAAAGCCCTCCCCAAACTCCTCTCAGCACACCGCACCTCGCATATGGATAATGCCAATGCCCACATTTACATTAATCATTTATCACATGTATGGAGAACATCAAGCGAAGACTAAAGATAACGACCAATGCGCAGCTTGATCGGAGGTATTTTGTGAGTTTGCCCTATGGATGTAATTAACCAGGAGCCTTTCGAGGCCCCGAGAGCCAGGACATCACATTATCTTTGTCAGATTTGCTATGCAAAGCAGGCTATGGAGCGCATATATATAAAGGGAACTTATAATTGTTATTCTCAAATGAATGAATAAAATACATGTTTTCTCTATCTTTCTTGTATTTATTTATTTTTACATACTCTATTACACTGGCATGCCCGAAACCTTATACCCCGAGGCAAAAAAAATCCGGGAGCGATTCTTGCATCAAACACATGCATCCTTTCAGTTCACAAAAAACGCTTTAAACTGATGTCCTTGCTTCACCTCGATACCACAATATCTCAGTAGGATGTCCTTGCTTCACCTCGATGCCCTCATCGTCATTGAAGTCATTCTTACGCTTGTATCGGGATAAAGACATTGCTTAGGACCAACGGGTCACACGACAGGTGCACGATCGAATTTGCACGCTCCATCCTTCGTCCCTTCGCCTATAGGCGGCTTGGCAGGCAAGCTACCGAAGTGACTAGCTTCACCCGAAGCAAAGCTTTGTAGAAGCTTCTAGAGGCATGAAGGTAGGAAGGCCGACCACTACATAAAGCGTAAGCAAGCACTTGCCTTGGGAGAAAGCTACCTTGATCCGCCTTCAGCTTCGATTCATTATGCTCAGTAAAAAAAGGCTTTACGCGAGAGCAGTAGAGGTTGGGATACATCTATCTCTTCTGAGCAACCTCTTTTGGATTCTTAAGACCACCCTTGCAGAAGGATACCGCATGTAACAAATTAGTGTCAAATTAGATTATTGCTAGCTAGCCTAATACTTACACATAATTGTTATTCACCTTAACAAATTGTTTATCTGAATTAGGTCAATAGCAACGTACGTACTATTAATGAAGCAATATATATATATATATATATATATATATATATATATATATATATATATATATATATATATATATATATATATATATATATATATATATATATATATATATTAGTTAGAGACTCGTGCGTTGCAACAGAGTTATAAAAATAATGAGATGGAACTTACTGCCTGGTCAACTTCACACATCAAACATTGGAGAGCAAGCGACAGAGAGAGAAGGGTGGCCAGAATGCACGAGAAGATGGGGAAAGTGGAGGGGGTGGGCGGTTGTATCCTGAGAGAGAGAGGAGGAGGAGAGAGACGAATGGTCCAGATCAAATCGAATAGCTGAGAAGAGAGGAGGGAGAATGGACCAACCACCAACTTACACTTTTATAATAGTAAATATATATATATATATATATATAAAGCAAGAATTGAAGTAAACTATAAGTAGTGACCCATTCTTAAATTAGAGTAAATTACCAAGCTAGATCTAAACCTTGCTATCGTCTCTCTTTATTATAAATACTAACCTCAAATCACCAAGAGCAAATCGATCTACAAGCGTAATGCTTTCGCCAAACTCTCCAAAGTCAGCTGCCTCCTTCAATGTAGCGCGATGAAGACAGACCTATTGGGACTGGTCAGGCTAGGTATTAATTAATAACACGGCGTATCCCAAACACATCCAACCATGAACCGTCTGTAATACATAATTATCACAGACAATTCTCATTAAGAACTATCTAAGATCATGGCAAATTTTATAGACGGTTATTATTACAAACTATATGTGATAATTACTTATCATAGATGGTTTGTATTAATTATCGTCTATGAATATACATCATAGATGATTCTAAAGTAGAATCGCTTGTCATAAATACACTACAGATTGTTCTAAATGTATTCTCATATATACATAAATGCAAATTCACATACATATAACACATTCTCATATACATAAATTCAAATTAGTAATGCCTCAGGAGTAAAAATGTATTACTTTATTGTTTTTTACCGGTTAGTATGATGTTGATCACGTTGTTATAGCGAGACCATTTACATATATAGAAGATAGTAAATACAAATTTAATTGCTTGTATTTACATATGGCCAAACAGCGTGGCCAGTCGCTTCTTACAAAAGATAAAAAAGTAGAAATCTAACTACTTCGAAGTTTTTCTAGTGACAGAGGTAGCATGATATCTCCATCCTCAAAACTTCATAGGTGACATGGTTGGCATTGGACAGTTTGGGATCACTAACAAATGAAGCCCAAAATGCGTCCACCCATTAACGCGCTTGTTCAAGTGTCTCCCGAACACCTTCTGACTGAACAATCAAGTCAAATTAAAACCATAGACTCTCTTCCCTTTCTTGAGGGATCTTGGCAAGGTTGACTCAGTCGCCCGCCACCTCGACTAAGCACTCCATGCAACGGCCAGCCCCTAGAGACATGCAGCGTCATTGTGGAGGATCATGTCAATGGTGAGGTTAGTTCACCGGAAGCCAGAGACCAACCGGAAGACGCGATGGAGAAGGATGTCAAGACAATGGAAGGTGGCCTTCAACTACTTTTGCAAATTCTTGAACATAGGAGGACACTATTGGCACAGTGTCCTTTCACAGCATCCGCCAGTGTACGACCGGCAAGGTGCTCGTACAGTATGGCTAGGTTGGCCATCAATGCCAGCGACAAAGAAGAGTAATTAAGAAGCCATTTGTTTGTTCTTGAGAGACAACAAAGATAGGTGGGCAGCCGATGAGGTGCTCGTACAGTATTAGCGATGTGGGGATTAATCTCCGATGGCGGACGGTCTTTTTTATACAATAAGGAATCACTAATACAAAAGAGGCTATACTAGATAGCTATATCACAGACGGTTCCTATAAACCGTCTGTGCTGCAATTATCACAGACGGTTCATACTAACAACCGCATGTGATATTTTCATAGACGATTATTTATACGAACCGTCTATCATAAAGCAATACATCACAGACGGGTTGTATTAATAACCGTTTGTGAAAATATCACAGACGGTTGTTAGTATAAACCGTCTGTTGCAAGACATCACAAACAGTTCGTATTCATAATTGTCCGTGATATTTTCACAGACGGTTATTAGTACGAACCATCTGTGACATGTGTATTATCACAGACGGTTCGTATAACAAACAGTCTCTGATAATACCATAACATCGATCCATGGCATCTCCCCCAGGATTCTAATCTCACCTGTCCATTCTCTCTGCATCAAACGGTAGACACCGATTCCTCCCACCTCTTGCCCCTTATTTATTGCTCCCCTCTCCCTTTTACTCCAAGATAAGTTCTACTGGCTGCTCCTAGCTAGTTTATCCGCTCCTAGCTTGTTCCTCGATGACGCCGACTACCGTCGTGATCTAGCGCCTCCGTTGTGACACCACGGTCGACTGCACAACACACTCTTTGTCGTAAGTGTCGTAAGAGTATCTTATGCAGTCTCACTATTGTGACACAAAGGTGATGCTACCGCCGCCTCTCCTTCACTACAAGGCACCGCGGAAGCAATTAGCTACCAAGACGATGCTCAAGTCAGTGTCAAGGACATCCAGCTCGTGCGCTGCTAGGATCTCTCCTTCTTCTATGTTCTTGCCATGGGTTCGTAGAATTAGGATGTGTTCTTGCCATGTTTAAGAATTAGGTTCATAGGATTAGAATGTGTTCTTGCCATGTTCTTACTATGTTAGATGGGTAACTTGCTCATTATCTTGTGATGCTATAATGGTGGATTCTAATGGAATGTGCTGCTGTGTTTGTTGTTGTATTTACTTATTTTCAAAGGGCATGGCTAACATTATTTCTTGAGGCTAGCCAAAAAAAAGAAAAATTTTAGGTATAGAATGAACTATCACAGACGGTTTATACTATAAACCGTCTATGAAGGACTATCACAGACGGTTCTATATACCAACGGTCTGCGATACTCGCCAATCACAGATGGTTGGTAACTAGAACCATCTGTGATGTATGAGTATCATAGACGGTTTTTGGTTCGAGCCGTCTGTAATAGTTTTCTTCACAGACGGTTCTAGTTACAAACCGTCTGTGTTGTTTTTATCACAGGTGGCTCACAAACCATCTGTGATAACCGGCGATTATCATAGACACATAAATTCAGGTAGTTCAGAAAACCGTCTGTGATGGCAGTTCCAAATCGTCTATGATAACCCTTTTTGTAGCAGTGAATACATCCGGCGCGTGAGACGAAGAGACTATCGGGGAGCCAAAACGATCAAAGAGGTGCGCATTGAGGAGATGAAGCGTCATCCGTGCGTACAAATATATATCAAAGATGGTTCCAACCACAAGCCATCTGTGATACGCAACTATCATAGACGGTTTGTATTAATAACTGTCTGTGAACTATCACATACGGTTCTAATTAAAAACCGTCTGTGATGTATGTAATTATCACAAATGGTTCATATTAATAACCGTCTGTGAACTATCATAGACGGTTATTAACAAGAATCATCTATGGTAGTTGCGTATCACAGATGGTACACGTCGTGCTTGTAAAAGCATATGTGATAATTACAACACAGACAATGTCCCATGAACTGTCTGTGATGAGACGTCCAGTATAGTTTGTTTTGTAATAGTGTATTCTCAAGTATATAGGTTATATCATTTGATACTACAAACTTTAAAATAAATCTAGCCGCATATTTGTGTGGAACATCTTGCTAGTTTTTACTTAGTAGTCTATTTCTTGAGTTAATGTTTTATTAACTTAATACTGGATGATGTAAAATAGTCAAAGTTGCTGGAAACTTAGAAACCAAAGAAAGTAAAACTAGTGTTTGTGCCAAGAATTTTGAGCAAAGTAATGGAAATTAATCAATTTTTCCTCTCTAAACATGATTTTGAAAAAAACAATTTAAGTGAAAAATCTAGTAAATAATTAGTGAAGTTGTAGTTTAGCCACAATCTCAATTCTCACATGTGGTAGTGGGCTTTCTGTCGGGCAACATCTAATTTCTCCACGGTCTACGTGCATCTATTGGATCACTAGAAGCTAGCTGCTAGCAGGTGACTTTCGCGGCGTATGAAAATGAGAACGCACCCAAAAACCTTGTGCAAGTGTGGATTTAATTTTTGTTGTTGGGTAGGTTGGAATGCCTTGCAAGTATTCATGTTGCTGCCATCCAACAGGACGAGCTAATTAATTATCCGTTGAACAAAATAAAAGTTCTGCTTGCCCAATCAATGGCCAAATTAAACTCCATCCATCTTGTATTTGTAATAAATTTTGTTTGTGACTGGTTGAAAAGCTTGAGCTTAGAGCAAGTATAAGAGCAGGTACAATAAGGCTTAGTCCGCAGGCTATAGCAAATATAATATCAACTAAATCTTACGTGGCAGAGAGAGAAAGGAAGAGAGAGAAGGAAGCTGGCTACTAAATTACAGCTAGCTATAGCACGTAAAAATATGTATTTCACTCTCTTACACATGGGGCCAAATAGTTATTGTAATAGCTACCTTATTGTATGAACTATTTTTTTGAAGGCTATAGATGAAATGGACAAGTGTTATAGCCACTAGTTGGCTATACTATTGTACTTGCTCTAATAAGAGGCTGTTAGTAGGCTGTATGCTGAGGTGGAGGAGAGAAAGCAGGAGAGAGAAGAGAGGTGGCTGAGCAAGTTTAATAAGGCTGACTGTGCTAGCTACAAGGGAATCCATGTCAGCATAGTCCTATGTGGAGGGGAGAGAAAAGGAGAAAGAGAGCCAAGCTGACTCCCATGCAAGAGTCAGGCTATAGCACAGGAAAAGATGCATTATCCATGCATGTACCCATAGAACTAATTGCTATACCCATGTATGTATTAAATGATTGAGAGCTCTTGTGGAGACAACTTATAGCCAACTTATTGTATGAGTTGACTGCATCATTATCTTTTGATGACATGGAAATGTATTGAAGGTAGCAGCTATCTGTACTATTAAACTTGCTCTAAGTTTACAGTCAGCTGAAGCACAAGAACCAAGAAACTTTGTGAGAGAAAGGGGTGGGTCATATAGCCTTCAGCTGGCTGTAAACTACTATATGAATGGGCTGATAAGTGGGCTGTAAATGTCAATACAGTCAGCTGAAGGCTGTATTATTAGCCTTACTCTTAGCTGATCACCACCACTGGCGGAGCTACAGGGTGGTCCCTGTGGGCCGCGGACCACCCTGCGCTCAGATAATGAGGCCTTCATGTATTTGATCATAATGCAAAAACTTGTTGAATCACAGCTACATTTTACCTCCCGCTAAATCATTTAATTTGCTCTATATGTGTCAAGCTAATGACACGCAACTTGGGAATCTAGATGTACAGTAAAATCGTTGGCTAGCTTGGCATCTAGATGTACAATAAAATCGATGACTAGCTTGGCATGTTCATATTGAACGACAGTTCATGATTTTTAGCCAAAATAAATAGTAATGACTAAAAAAAAGCTTTTAGTGGGAGGATACGAGTGGTGGGGAAAATAAAAAAGAGATGCGTGTGCGAGACAGGAGCGAGAAAAGTGAGGTAGTGATATGTCTGTGTCCCATAACTTATTTTCAGGATGAGAGAAATAGAGAAATTATTTTAGAAAGTTAAATATTTATATTACCTTCTTTCTTCTGTGAACAGAAGTCGGTGTAAACGGTCTCGTAAATTTGCTAAGGTAGGTATTTGTTGTCTTAGCTTGCGTTTGCTCCAAATGCGGCTTTCAGGAAGTTACCCACGCAAGCAAACTCTTCTGATTTACTCCTTTATAAAATGTATTTTTTAAATAGCTTTGTCCATAAATATAGAATATATTTAATGTTCTAATATAAAATTAATGTGATGTTCTCTTTATATCCTGACAAGAAGAAGAAGTAGTGACGTACTGTTCTTCAACTACTATGTATATGTAATATTTCAATTCTATGTTAAGAAAGCTATATTCGTCTATTTTATGAAGTTCGTATATCCTTTTTCCCTTAATTGCATTTCGTAATTCATATACTTTTGTACCGACATGTTAAATTTATAGCCATAGCTACAAATCCTGGCTACGCCACTGAACACCACAAACTCCAGCTAGAACGCTCACTCCATATCAGACGAGCAGACATGCATCAATTGCCGTGGCTCGATTTTCGTTGCTCGATTTTCGTTTTCATACAACTCCCAGGTCAACAACCTACAATAATTACTGGACTGTTTATTCTAAAAGAAACGTATAGTTACACTGACAATCGTCATTTCAACACCCATTTTACCTAAGTTATTAAGAGCCCGATATAGTTTGACTCCATGAAGAACTACTACATGCTTTGGTTCGTTATTTTTGGATTTACAGGCACCTTGGAAGGTAGTACATGATATATCACACGTCCCCTGGCCTGGCGATAGCCTGCATGCAAATCAACTCCAGTGCAGCGCGGAGCGCGAGACAATTAAGCAACAAAATGGACGCGGCAGCCACCATGCGAAAGCGGCCGCTCTCGGTCCGCACGACGAGCAACGGAGGGGCGCCAGCCGCCGAAGGGCGGACGGCGTACGAGGGCACGGCGATGGGGGAGCCCGTGAGCCCCTCCGCGAGGCTCCTGGAGGATTTCTACATCGTCGTCGTGATCGGGCTCGGGACGCCCGTGAACCTCCCCGTCGCCCGCGCCGGCATCGAGGCCCAGCTCGCACGCTACCCACGCTTCCGCAGCATCCAGGTAAAGAAGTAACCACTGGTGGTACATTGTTATTGAGCGTCGCCGCTTTCGATCGACGGTGCAACGCGTGCGTACGTGCAGGTGACGGACAAGGACGGCAACCCGCGGTGGGTGCGGACGACGGTGAACCTGGACGACCACATCATCTACCCGAGGCTGGACCCGGACGCCGTGGCGGCCAATCCGGACCTGGCCGTGGAGGACTACGTGGCGTCCCTGTCCACGCTGCCCATGGACCAGTCCCGGCCGCTCTGGGAGTTCCACGTCCTCGACTTCCCGACCTCCGAGGCGATGGCCACCACGGCGATCCGCGTGCACCACTCCTTCGGTGACGGCATGTCGCTGCTCACGCTCCTCATGGCGTGCACGCGCAGCGCCGCCGACCCGACGAGGCTGCCCGCCATGCCGCCGCTGCCGACACGCACGGGCGCCATCTACGCGCGGCCGCGGCCGCCGGCGTCGGCGGGCGCCCTGGCGTTCGCCATGTGGGTTTGGTCGTTCGTCGTGCTGGCGTGGCACACCGTGGTGGACGTGGCGATCTTCTTCGCGACCATACTGTTCTTGAAAGATCCGCACACGATGTTCAAACGGGTGAACCACGGGGAGTTTCAGCGCAAGCGGATCGTGCACCGAAGCCTTAGCCTTGATGACGTCAAGCTCGTCAAGAATGCCATGAACTGCGTAAGAGCTGTTTTTTCGAGATCCAAGTGTGTATATTCTGTTGGCATGTTTGAAATCTGCTTATTTGAGCTCCTAGGTTTTAATTTCGTTTTTTTTTTCGTTTTTGGTTAATTTTTAATTTTTTTTTTTTGCTTTTTCTTTTTTTTTCTTCTTAGCATTGTTTGTGATGATATAATTTTTTACTTTTTAATTTTAAAATTTAATTACACTTAAAAAACTATCAGTAGCTAAAGTATTTTTCAGCCACTATAATAAAAAAATCATAAGTCTTTTTTAAGTCCAAATAAATAAGCACCACTTTAAGCTTTCGAGCTTATTAACGAACAAAACCTTCGGTAAAGCCTTCTCTAGCAAGTTGGTTTTAGTTTGCAAATAGTCGTATTGATTTTTCTAGGCGTCAGTTTCCATTAGATGCTCATATTAATTACTTATTGGTAGTTTTCTTTAACGAAAGCTTATTGGTAGTGATGTTCTAGATTTGATTATACAACTAATAAGGGCAAACTAACGCATTAACCAGTTTCTTGTTCTGCATGGATGAAGCTAAAACCACAAGAAAATTGGTCTGAAGTTTACTTTGTAGTGAGAATATGAAAGTCTTTCTCACCCTCTCCAATATGGCCTTAGCCTTTGCGAGTTTGTCCATATAATTATGTTCTATATGAACTACCAAATATACCTGACATTTTTTAGTCTGACTAATGGCCAACCCAATCTGAACTTTTGAACATGGCCAGGCCGAGTCTTCAGCCCGGCCGGACGAACAGTAGGGTTAGACTCTTCTCTTTCCCAGTCTGAGATGCCCGAAATCTTCAGGACTTTTTTTTCAATTGACAAGAAAGGTGCATATGCACATACACCACTACGCTCGGACGCCACACACACACTCATGTGAGTACACCTCTTCGCATAGATTATAGAAGTCAAGGATAAATCTATAACCTTACAAAGTTCTTACTAAAATCTTCAGGGCTTTGACCAGGGCCAGTGCTTGATGTATCTGGTTCCACTACGATGATTATTAAATAATAGTAGAATAATTCCTTTATGGACATAGGAGACATGATTCACACCGATATAGTATCACTTGGATTGCTTTAATGGTAGTCTTTACATTTTCTTTTTTATAGTCTAAATGTTGGGCCAAGAGCAACGAATAAAGAGGGTGAATAGGAGCCAATATAATTAAATGCCTTTTTGAATCTTTTCTTAGAAATCAGAGTTCTTCACTCTAATAGCTATATGAAACTACAAAGATCAGAGATTAAACACCCACAAGGAAAACTCTAAGAAAAAAGAGCCATACGGGACTGTACCCTTCTCACCGGTCAGGCTGCCAACTAGGGACCGATCTAACCGCTACAAGACTGGTCTGACCACATCAAGGCTGGTCTAACCTCTCTCTAAGAACAGAACAGATTTTCAACACAAATTCAAATCAAGAAAAGATGGAACTTTGATCCACAACTCCAAAAGATCTGAAATTTGGTGTGCACCCTCTAGGATATTAGGAACCTATTTCAAGAATTATGAAGATCAATACCAAAGTTTCAAGCTTTATCCAAACCAATGAAGGTTACACCAAAACTGGACAAATGAGATAAACCTCGGTTTGCTCTTGCTCGTGAGTTTTTGATGATCTAGATGACATTGGATAGGCTCTTATATATCATAGTAAGCTAGATCACAGCATGAACTCAAGCCAAAATATTCACAAAATCAAAACCCTAAAACCACCCTTTTTGAGCCAAAACTGAGCAAACCCTAGAACTTGCAAATAATATGTATCTAGATGAATGAGATCTGATCTCTAAGAGACATCTTCATCACTTACATGTCATTAGCATAGAGCAAGATCAAGAAGGGAGAAGGAAACAGTAAAAACCATGTCAAATCAAAATTTTAACACTTGAGCACAAGAGGGAAAGACTTGGATGATTTTTTTTATTTCTATTGATACTTAGAGATGAATATTTACAACCACTCCCTAGCCATACATAAAACTTAAGGATGACAAAAAGCTCAACCACAAGTGTCTCTCATATTTTCCACAAGTTCTTTCCAAGAACCCTAACTCTCCTCAAATATTAGGCCCAAACTCTTCCATGCTTGATCTAAGCCTCTCCTCTCCCTCATTATATATGGAGACTCACAAAAAAACCCTAATCAGTGCCCCTAGTTGGGTTTATCCACTTACATGGGCTAACTCGTTAACCCAACACCATATCAGGTTTTACACTCACATAAGCATGCTTCTCAAATCACACATATCCATTAACCCACTAGTGAATCAATACTTGATACACTTAACATTTTCAACACATACTTGACCTAAACCACCTAGCCTACCATCGTAGTTTCGCACATCGTCACTTTTTTGTATTGAGCAATTTACCAAAATACCTCCCTACCATCCTTCCATGAAGTTTTGTGCTTCCTTCGTCTTGACCATGGAGCTCACCTTTTCCTCGAGCATAGTCCATTGTCTGGTCAACTTCTCCTTTGCAAGCAATCCCCATGCTTGTAGCGTGTAGGTTCACTAATGGCTCACGCATCAACAAGTATCTCTGTGTCGGTTAACCCCCGACCACGTCTCACTTGCACCAACCGCATCATTCGATGAACCATTACTCGAACATTCCCTTCAACATCTCTTGTTTTCCCCATGCCTAGTTTGAGCCCAAGCATCCTGCTCGGTTTCCTTGACCGTACCTCAGCTCATCCCTAAGCCTAGTCACAATCTGCGTCGTTGACCATGTTTGCCTCTAAGATTCCCTACACATCAAAGACCAATAAATTTTTTATGGTCATAAGTTATTAACAACTTGATCCACGTTAATTTAAACATGCTTTATGTAGCATGAATGTACCTAAACACTAACCTAACCCCCTAGAACCAAACCTTAAACAACATGCACACACCCAACACATTGTCCAACAGCACCGGTCAGACCACCAAGCCCAGACCTGTCTGACCGCTCCTTACCTCCTCGGTAACAAGGGAGCGGTCTGACCGCGGCCACCAGACCGGTCATGGTCGACACCTTGGCCAGTATGACCGCCAACCACAGGCCGGTCACACCACCACCTCCCAAAATGCACCACTCGAAAACACGCTCTCTATGTAAAAAAAGCAACCGGGCACCCCACCCTGATCACACCGCGTCCCAGTGTGGCCACCAACCATGGTCGATCACACCGGCGACTGACCACTAGTCTGACTGCCACTCCACCGAAAGTCCCAGGTAACATGGGACTGGTTTGACCGCCCATCGTGTGCGAGTCAGAACACTCCTGGCCGATCTGACCATCAACATCTGAAATCAACTGAAAATTGCAATTATCCGAAAACAAAACTGAAACTCTGCAAACTCTTTCAACCAATAGTCAAATAATCATCATAACTATAGGGTGATCTCTATATAGTCTCACAACAAAACAGTTTTTTTTCTGTTTTTTCTTTCTCTTTTGATGATTAATTACTCTCAAGGAATTCTTTTTCTCCATGTTTACATGCAGACAGTTACTGATGTGTTGGTTGGAGTCACTTACGCTGCCCTGTCGCGGTATTACTTCCGGAAGTCAGGTGATCGATTGGCAAGCGTTTAATAGCCTCTATTCCCTACCTGATTGCTACTCTAACTGTTGCACTGGCTTATCCTCCTCTTTAGGTGACACTGGCACTGACAAGGACATCCGCTTGCGATCAATCCTTCTCGTCAATTTACGGCCAACTACAAGCCTACACGTAAGAGCTGACTGGATGCAAGATTGATAGAACATAAAAAATCGATGTTTCTAGCATAAATTTGAAGAGTAGGGGATTTATTTTAATTCCGTTCTTACTACTGTAAGCAGGCATGTGTTAATATGATAGAGTCTGGCAAGGAAAGCGATGTGAAATGGGGAAATGAACTCGGCTTCATCGTCCTTCCATTCCACATAGGCATGCACATTGATCCACTCGATTACGTTCGCAAGGCAAAGAAGATTGTGGATAGGAAGAAGAGCTCATTAGAAGTGGTATTCACACATGCAGCTGCAGAAATAATCCTCAAAATTTTTGGACTGAAGGTATATTTGGTCTCATTAGCCAGTTTGATCCTTACATCGGCAAAAACATTGTTTACTCATTTGATAAGACATACTGAAGAATTCAAGTTAAGGGCAATTGGATCACCTTATTTACTGTCTAATCATGTTAACATATAGCTATCCATGAGAAATACTGGATGATTAATTATTAAGCACAAGTGAACATGAGAGTCGTATTGGCTTCTACTTGATAACTTTTGGTTGCTACTGATAGCTTTTAACTAAAAATAAATAATAGCAGCTAAAAGAAACGTCTTTTATAAGAAGGGAGCTAGTGGTGCAAAAAGTGAGGATAATGTGTGTTCGTAAGACAGAAGCAAGAGAAATGAGATACATGACACGCTCATGACCCTTTGACTTATCTCCTTTTATATTAGTGCAGAGTTCTGACTTCTCTAAACAGAAGCCAGTATGAATAAGTCTGTATCCAAGGAAGCATTGAGCACGGTCCATGTTGTCCGTGGTCAACTTTCTTGTTTCCTAGAGAGAGCATTGCACCGTCAAATTTTGAGCCATGCTCCAACACATCCTACACGGATTTCTTGTTTCTAATAGCATTGCATGCAACTTGTGAATGGAAACAGGTAGCTGGTGCTATCTTCCATCGCATGATCTCTCACGCTACAATATCGTTCTCGAGCATGATTGGCCCAGTTGAACAGGTGGAGTTTTGTGGGCATCCAGTTGTCTTCATTGCCCCTAGCGGCTATGGGCCTCCAGAAGTAAGTCCTCCAAAATATAGTTGTGCAAAATAAGTACATTAACATGTTAGTATGTTACATGCACAAGTCTCAGAAATATTGCCTGGTATAGGTTATCATTGGCTCATTACTATGACAAGTTCATCGCTGAAATGAAGTAAATTTGCCAGAAATAATTGTTTTGAACTATTGAAAAAAGTAACTATGCCCGGGTATAGCACTTGTATACCCGGGTATGCACAAGGGTATAGTGATGAACAATCATTTAGACGACGCAAGTGTTTCCAAAGCTATTCGTTTATGTCATAGAATCTGGGTTGAGATATGATAAGAAAAGCCTAAATTTGTATTTAATTGTTTGATTTGCTTGTGTAGGCCCTAACCGTGAATTACCAAAGTTACGTTAACACCATCAAGGTAAACCTAGCAGTGGACGAGGCACAATTTCCAGACTGTCATGAGCTTTTGGACGACTTTGCTGAATCCCTCAGGCATATTAAGGATGCAGCTTCAAGCCTTGGAAAGCATCATAGGAAGGCTTAAGGGACTATTTCAATCAGTGCACTTATTCATGCTTACATTCCTAAGAATAATTGTACAATTCAATATTGATGGTGTGCAATATGTACTGCATTGTAGCAACTAAACCTAGAAACAAAGTGATGGAGCACATTGAGTGAGTTGGGCTAAATATTTTTTAGAGAGAAGAAGCTCTAATTGTTTGGCTCTAATTCTCTCAAAAATTAATAATAAAGAGTACTTTGATACGCTTCACCTTTTACTCACCATGTGTATTGCGCAGAATAGCAAAAAAATGCCCATAATATTACTCATCTTCTTCAAAATCCATAAGAAAATCAGTTAGGTTCTCAGAATCATCAGTAGCTTCTTCAAGTGACATTTGATCTTTCTTTAACTTTTCCTGGAAAGACAGAAAAAAATAAGCAATGCCATTTGTGACCAATGAATGTATTATGACAAGGGTACAAAAAATGCAGGTTTGTGTTGGGAATAGAAGTTGCTACAGTTACATAATCTGCACATGTATCACCATATAAATTAGTCAGAAACATCGATGAGTTTACACAATACTAATGCATATGCATATAATTAGGTAAGACATTCTATAAGACCAACAAAAATGTCATTAGTTCACAGTGTTTCTAAATGCCAAAAGACTGCATGAATTTGTTTCCATCAGAAAATAAATGACTAATAAGTAATAAGGTACCTTTGGCTTTTGAGCCTGTCCAATAGTCTTTAGAACAATTATGACTGACTTTTCCTTCAGCTTCCTCAACATCATATCCATCATCTTCCTCATACTATTGGTAAAGTAAAAGATTTCAAAGGAATGATCAGCCTTCAAATAGGACAAGTAGTGATAGCTATCTCACCAACCCCCCACTGTATTGGTGCCCCAGTATTACGAGTAAGACAACACTCAGGCTCCCATAAGCATCAATGTAAACTGAAAGATTCTTTCGTTGTTGTCATTCCAGTAATAATAACAGCCTGGCAATATTACATCGAGAACTGCAGAACGCCTATGTTCCCATCAGTAAATAATACAGTACGATAACTTTGGTGACTCAGGCTGTGATATGGTAGAGGATAGCGAGCCAGGATGGCCCAAGATCGTCCTCACGCTCTGGCTCTGATCTCTGCCCAGCCGGTTGAGGGCCTGTTCTTTTTTTGCTGCGGCTTGTGGATTTTGGTTGAAATTTTTGAATTTTGGTTGTTTACGGTACAGATTACGGAGAGACAGATACTCACTTGTGATTTTGGCTGGTACAGATGTTGGGCTTTTAACGTGTAGATCGTTTAAGTTGTAGACCCCGTCTTGAGAAAATACTCCGTTTGAAAGTTAGGTACTGTAGCAAAAGTCAAAGCCGACCGGCTTTTGACTTGCCGAACAGGCCCTGAATAACTTTGATCTTTATTGATTGATGTCTCATGGAAAACAGCCACCACCCTTATATAGCTAAAAAAGATTACATATCATATTTAGAAAGGGCAAACACAATCTAACAATAATATCCTAACCAAAGGAAACTGCTAATCCTAGTCGATTTCTTCTGTCGTGACCGACTCGGCTTCTTCCGGCGGAACTGATTCCAAACCGGCGTGCGCTGTAGCCGGTCCGACAACACCTTCGGCTGGCGCATTGCTTCCAGAAGCCCGACGCCGACGACGCTGGTAAGTCCTCCCACAAACGTGTCCACAACACTGCCGCCATCTCTGCGAAACAACTCGTCCTCGAGCTGCAAATCTGGATGATTTTGCTTGAACTCATCCAAAGACGCCCAAGCAGCATTAGCGGCCAACGAACCGACCCACTGAACCAACAACTCCCAATGTCCCCGCTTGAGGCAAGCATGAATAACCTTGCCAGGCATAAGGATAATGCGGCCATGATGAAGAACTAGAAGAGGGGGGGATCGCAGTTGGTGGCATGCCGAATATTTTTTTTTAGAAAAACCACATGGAACACATTGTGAATGCGGGCCTTCGGCAGCAACTGAAGTTGGTAAGACACATTGCCAACACGAGCCAATATCTGAAAAGGGCCATAATAACAAGGCGCCAATTTGGACTGAACGCGATCAGTGATAGAAGACGCAATCCGGTGATGCAACCGTAGCCACACCCAATCATCTACTTCAAAAGCAAGCTCATGATGATGTTTATAATATTGCAACTTCATGGCGGCCTAGACAAGCAGAAGACGCTCCCTAATCTCAGAAAGAAAAACATCTCGGTCTAGCAATTGTTTGTCCACGACAGCGACACAAACAAGACCTGGCTGGTAAGTAATCAGATTTGGAGGATCCTTGTCATAAACCACCTTAAATGGAGATGTACGCAATGCAGTTTGGTATGGCGTATTATAGCAGAATTCCGCCCACGGTAACCAACGGAGCCACTGTTTAGGGCGATCACCCGCAAGACAACCAAGGTAGACAGTGATATTTCGGATAGTGACCTCTGATTGACCATCAGTTTGAACCAGCCTTCCAAGGACCTAATCAAGACTCCAAAGACTTTGAACCAGTGGAATACTTGAGCAGTAAGGCAAGTCATATATTTTTTTATCATGTTGAAGCTACATTGTTTAAATTATTTAACTATTAATACTTTAATTTTTATTATTTTTGCAATGTTATTTATTTAAAATAATTATTTAGAATGATATGATAACTAGTTATGTCCTACCACTGAAAAATATCATGCTTTACTTGAGGCCATATTCACCTTGACAGCCTTAATAATATTAAACTAATGTATAATTAATCATCAGTAGCCTAGGCAATCAAATGATTTATACTACCAAGTTACTTTGGCATTTTGCCGATAGAATTATAAAATTGTACTTGGGTTAAGAATGAATCGTAAAAAGCCACTAGATGGTTGGAGTCTACGATCTAACCTAGGGTGGAGGCTTTGGTATGGTTTAGTTGTAGTGTCATAACACACTGGGTTTGCTGGTTTATGGCCGGTTGCCTCAATTGTGAAAAGTAAGAAGTAGAACCTTATACTGAGTAAAGAACATAGTAATCGCTTAACCACAAGTTTTGACTTGTCAGACTTGATCCAATAGCTGCTCAATTCAATTGCATATCTACATGATGGTTTGATGTTCCAAGGGTAAGAACGGCCTGTGTACAACGGGGTGGTTTGGAAGCAGTATCTTCCATATTTAACAATAGTATGTACACTCAAAATCGATTCACAGTTTTCATTTTGGCCAGTGGATTACTGACAATGGATGGCCTCGAGCCTACCGGGTAGAAGCTCGAAAGAGGAGAGAAGTGAAAGACCTTCTTATCTCAACTTAGTCGCACGCTATCTGTTTACATGTCTATTGTATGATATTAAGAGTTTGAGAAATCTTGTGGGTAAAACTGGACAACTCTGCAGAGTCAAACTAAAAGTATTCGGATATGTCATGCTTCCGATAAATGAAGCTATGCTTAATAGGTGAATCCAATAGCAATCCAATAGCAAGGCATAAATAGCTTTAATAATGTTTCAATTTGGTAATCAAGTTGTTAATGTTTTTCCCTTAAGAAGTTTACCTTTACTTTAGAAAGTTATTTACAAATAAATTTGCATCCACAAATATAGACAACATATCCTATCTCCTGAATTAATGACAAGTAGTTAATTGGTATTCTCCTTGTGAGTTGTTGAATATCGTTATACTCATACTTGCTAAACCATCAACAGAAAAACCATGGAATGATAATGAAGAACCTATCAATAAAGAATTTGAAGAATCCTATGGTGTAGATGATCAGTCTCAGTGGTTCTAAGTTTCGTCCTCGCTCAGGCACGCCTGTGTGGTTTTTTCCTTTGTGTTGTAATATAACTTTGAACTTGAACGATCGTTGTGCTAAAAACCTAGTTGTTATGTCGCACCCTTATAATAAAATTTGGTTCTTATGTTGTAAGTGTTGGTATATTGTACACTCATGTACAGTACTCTGCAGCTAAACAATACTAGGTAGTTGCAGGGATTTCTGAGGTCCCAGAAATGGGGACGTTATAGAATCATTGTGAATGCATTGTATTGCCCAATCAAAATGGTATATTAACATGTCTAGTGGCACAACGGTCACCCACTTGGCTGCGCTATGGCATTCGGCTGAGCTCCACCCTAGCACATGTTCACGTCTTCACTATCATCTTGAACAAAAAGGTGATGAAGTTCAACTTCAATCTTTGAAACAGCAACTAATAACTATATTTTGTTGAGGATTAGTTCCTAAAAGCACTCGTCCGTCACACCCGAGACCCACATGTTGGCACGTGAGGGAAGGGGAAGGGAGGGAGGATGGATCACCATCAACTCGTATTTTTAAGTAGTAGAGATAATGTATGATAATTACTGTTGCAATGGTTAAACTAATAACTACACATCAATGTTAGAAAAAGGGAGATGTGTGTGTGTGTGTTTATTAACACTTATTATTTCTGGTAGTCAGTTTCAGATATATTTTTTTAGCAAAATAAAAGTAATAATAATGCAAGGAAAGTGCTGTTGCAATGTTGAAATTATATTAGCATTTTTAAGTAGTGGAGATAATGTATGATAATTACTGTTGCAATGGTTAAAATAATAGCTACACATCAATGTTAGAAAAAGGGAGATGTGTGTGTGTGTGTGTTTATTAACAGTTATTATTTCTGGTAGTCAGTTTTAGATTTATTTTTTTAGCAAAATAAAAGTAATAATAGTGCAAGGAAAGTGCTGTTGCAATGTTTCAAAAAATTATATTAGAAATAAGGAGGGAGAGAGAGAGAGAAAAAAACCAAGTTCAGCTTAGCTCTTTTTCATCTAACAAGGTCAGACGACTGTGGCGACCCATGTATTGCCACGAGAGCATTTCCTCGTCACTCAGTAAATTGGGGTATGACCGTATGAGAGGCTCGAACTCTCAACCTCATCAGGTTGACAGGATAACCTACGCGCTAGCCAACTGCACCACCACCCCGTTTGTGGCACCAAGATAATCATCTTATACAAATGGAATAGCAATGGCCAGAAGATGAATGCCATCACCAACATACGATTTGATTCCACGATTAACGTTTACGGCTCATGGACGCACGCACATAACCAGCCAGTGTGATCGGATACAGAGTATTATGCAAAAGCAAAACAATTCGTGATCAAACTACAGAGATGGAGGATTTTGATGACGGTGGGCGCCAAGACGAAGGTGAAGCTGGCGGTGGAAAAGAAACTAAAACTAGAATGATGCAAGCAAAAAATGAAGCACCTGGCTAATTTTCTGTCTGGCAAGTCTAGAAGTTGATTGGGGTGTTTGTTCATTTAGTTTTGTCAGATCATGGAGTTGTCTTTTCATGGATGATGTATCTGGCAAGAATACGCTTTGTGTTTTGTTTTGTTTTGTTTTGATTTGATTTCTCTTTTCCTCTTGTATCTGAGACAAGTTGCTTTCAATATAAGCGGGGGAAGGTCCTTTTGTCTAAATAAATAGACATAATCTGAGAGAGTTCTACAAATCTAAATAAATACGGAGAGAACAATTAGCATGTTTTACTTGATATATATTTAACATGGAAAGAGATTATACTATATTCATTCCTTTCAGTAAATATATTCAAAACAAAATATCGGATAGATTGACTGCTCCTATGCCAGTTCGTTCCATTGGTTTAAGACTTTCTAGTTTAAAATGTTACCTTCAAGATCCAAACTTTTGTTGAGGGAAGCAGACTGCAATTCTCTTTTAGCATTTTCAATTACACTGAAAATGACATTCTTGAATGCAATTCAAAGGAAAAGAGCTCTAGAAGCATCCTGAATTAAAACCACAACTATTCATAAACCATATTACAGAATACAGAACGAGAAGCCTGTTTGACTAGTCTGACGAACAAACATGCCAAAAGATCATAAAAGTAGCAAGATACCAACAACAGATGCGATACATTCAGCTAAAATTGAAAGAGCAAATATTGCTGCTATTGCTACTATTGTTTGCACAGCGCACCAAATACACCAACAAGCAAGAAGAAAATTCTAATAAATACATGAGAATTTCAACTAGTACCTGCCACCAGTCACAGACCTCGACTACGTCTCCGTCCTGAATACCATCTGGCAGTACTAGTTTCCTTTTCTCCCCAGACTCCCATCTCAAAACATTCCTGTTGTCATCAACAACATGATAACTGTACTCACAGGTGAAGCCAGCAGCAACTGAAACACGTCCACACCAGATTAGCTCATTTCCTTGATGAACTGGACTCAAAGATAATCCTTGCCTGACTTGACATTCCAAGATCCAAGTGCCGGTTCCGAGCCGGCGATGAGAAGACTCTTGCCCCATTGTGTATAATGCGGAAATTTAAAAACCAAAGTTATCGTACTTAGGGATTTCTTTCCAGACGCTGTCCCCGAATTCACCATGCCTTCCTAACAGAAAATGAATAGGAAGCTGAATGAGTGAATAAAAAAAGAACAGATGTAAAATTTGCAAGTCCGGCTGCCGACGGAGCTCGGGCGGCCACCCGACCTCGCAAACACCATTTGCTTCTGCTACTCAGCATGGTGGCCAACGGCGCAGGTGACAAAGGTTTTGCGAAAGGGATTTCTCATTCCTGAAAAAGACGGGGCTCTGGTACATCCTCCTCTTTACAATTATTAGTCGCTCACTCATCTACTTACATTGACATGCTTCAAAATGTACACCGAAATCAATAAAAAAAATCTCTGGTCAAGCTAGGCTCCAAGCAGTCAAGCCGCCGCTGCATGTACTAGATCAGTCAGGTCCTTTTCCATGTACAGCATCAGCTTGTCAATTATCAGGAACTGTATACAACCTGGGAGATAACTGAAAATGGAATGATCACCCGGTGACCCTTATCACCGTAGAACCCAACATTCCCGAAGCTCGCCGAAGAGCTGTTCAGGGTGGCATTCACAACGAAGGTCACGAGTTGCTTCTGCCCTCTGGGAATGAAGAACTGAGTTGGCGCCACAGATACTACAATTCCGTAAGGAGCGGTGTAGCTGATTGTATAACTCTCGTCACTCGCCACATTAGTCACCGTTCTTGTTATTGTTCTCGACTGGTTGAGCACTGCTATGGTGACTGACGGTAGGTTTAAGTCTGCCCCTGTCATGGTGGAGACACCGCAGTTGTTGCCAGTGTAATTCATCACTACTGGAGCAGAACCATTTATACCACACAGAAAGGAGAAGAAATCATCGTAACCTGTAATTTATCAGAAAGAACAATTTTAAAGGCATTAGTCATACGGTTACTTTTGTCGAACGTAAAAAGCCACTTGATGGACAGGATACCACACTTCAACGAGAAATTTAGTCATACACGGAGTATTTGTGACTTATGGGTACAATCAGAAAATAGTGCTTGTTACTGAAACAACTCTGAATAAACGTAGGGAGTGGTTTTGCACTAGATATGCACCCATAATTATGTGCTAAAATGTAGAGAGAAAAAACCCACATTAACTGAGTTGATAAGTGGTTTTCTAAACCCTGACATAATGCTTTCCTTTCAAAAGATGGAACTACAAGGCAAAGGCAGATTATCATATTAAACATGATCGGTGTTCTCCTCTCACCCTAGAATGTCTTATTAAACATTGTCAATGTTCTCACTTTTTTGTCAGATGGCTCATAATCTGATGAATGGCTGCTTGGACATTGACATACACCTCACCAACCTAACACCCGATGTCAATCAAGACTCAGTTGCTAGTCTTGTTTGTGGCTGTGGCATTTTGGCCCGAATAAGCTCAAGTCAAGCTAGTGCTAAAATAAACAAAAGGTAAATGATCGTACAACTTACTGCAATCAAATATGAGCCCAGGGTCCAAAGCAGCAGTAGCATTGACAAAGCCATTCCCCATGTCAAAAGGTGTAGCTGGTAATTGTGTTGAGTCTGGGTTGCTGTACGTTCGCTGTGCCATGATTGGATTCCCTTGCCTGTCAGTGAGAGTTGTAGTAGTAGACAGTGCAGAACCTATAGCTGCTGGGCTAAAAGAAGGAAACTTCTGCTTGATAAGAGCAGCAAGGCCAGCAATGTGTGGTGCAGCCATACTTGTACCAGAGATCATCGCAAAACTTTCACCTGAAGAGTAAATAAGAAAACCATCATGATTTAATTAATTTTATTAATGAAAGATATGATACTATTAGGTTGGACTCTAATGCTAAGCCAACATTTCATTAAGGTCTTTCATAACCAAATAGAACAGAAGTACTTATGCAAAGGTGTAGTGTTTTGTGTAAAGCAATTATGAATATCATAAGTAATATTCCTCTAATATCATGTGAAGAGCTCAACCTAAACCTGAGTTCAAAATACACAATTATTAGTCAACAAAGGTAATGCTTTCCTTCTTCACAGAATTGCACTCTTCCAACAATGTATGGGGCAAAGACTGACCAAACCTTTCAATATTTGCACAAGTCACATGCTAATTTACACAAGTTTCACAAAACAATCTGAATACAAACAATCAAGTCTGCAACTTATCTCCATATGCTTCACAGTTCATAGTCCTAGTCAGCTTTTTCTATATTTAACATATTTGTAGCACCTAATACGAGGAAAAAGGAAAATAGGAAATATACAACTCTCTTCTATTCTAAATTTGTAATGCTATTTATATGTCTGATGGTCGTGAATAAGGAAACTATGGTCTTGATAAGGAAACTACAGTTTTAAATGGAAGACAAGGTAAATTGTCAAATTACCGGCAAATTCGGCAGAATCCAATCCAAGCGAACTCCAAGCACCCCAAATGGAACTGCCAGGTGCTATCAGATTTGGTTTCAAGATATCTGCATTGGACAATAAGTTGTCCTCAGGGTCAGGACCCCTAGCAGAGTAAAACATTACTTTTGGTGCAGAACTGCCATAATTTGGCTTTAGTCCTCCTAGTATTTTTGCCATTGCGCCAAAGCTGACAATTCTGTTTGACGCATCATCTCTCACAAGGGACTCGTTGTAATAACTTAGAAATACCTGGCAATATTGAGTCACATATGTTAGTAGACTAGGTTTCCTTAAGAAATAGAATAAATTTCCATCAAGTCTCAACAGAGTAATTCAGTCCATCAATGTATCAAGTATCAACTTTTAATCATATGCCAATCAACAGCTCAACATGAAGCAAGAAAACCAAAAAAGATACACTAAAACAACCAGAGCAAATTAAGCTTAACAAAACCGATAACTAAAAAAAGTTTGAACTAAAATGAACCAAAGTTCAAGAAACTGGATAATGCTGTACTAAAATTTTGAAAAAGATAAATAACCATTTAAAACTCCTGATGCATTTACCACGTATAATAATCTATGAAATAAGCACCACAGAAGACACAATAAAATAAAACCACAAACTCATGCAGCAAGCAGAAACCGCTAAGTACCATAACTAAAGCAGGACGAATAACAGAGCCGATCAAAGTCAAAGAAAAGAAAGAAAGAGAGAGAAAAAATAATAAGAAGAATGCAGAATTGGCTGACATACCTTGGAGTCATCAGATGATGGTATTATAAGTCCAGCCATATCCATTGGAGTTGGGTTCAGCTGGAACCCAATCACAAAAGGGTCCAAGTAGAATATTACTCCTGCAGCGCTGACATTCTTTGCTGTATCTAAAGCTTGCTTCACAGAAGACAGGCCAAGTACAAATCGTATCGAATAGCTGCAGACCAGTATCTTCCCCCTTATCAGATCTTTATCTAGGTGACTTGAATCTTGGCACTCCCCTAGGGACATTTCAGAAGGACTGGCTGTATTATTTTTCAGTGCATGAGGTGCAGCAACTAGAGTGTACATGGAATCGCCATCTGTTCCAGCTGTATTTGCAGTTTAACACAAGTTAAAATCTAACAAAGGTAACTATGTGCAGTTGTGCACACAGCAAATAACTTAATAGGAACTTACGTGCAAGGCCAACTCCTGGAATGGTCAAATTGTTGCCAAGTACAACATAATTGTTGTACACCCTGTCATGGGCAGAAGCTCCTACAGTAAATATCCATGGACTGTAGGAAGACATGCTCTTAGGGGAAGGACCAGTATTTCCTGCAGCTTGCACGACAAAAATGCCAGCTTTAACAGCGGACAGAAGTGCCATATCAATTGGATTGAAGAATGTAGCCAGTCCAGGAGGCCTCCTATTAGGGGTAATGGATAAGCTGATTATGTCAACATTATCTTCAGCTGCCTGAAAATGTAGATTTAGTAAACTTAGTCATCACAGCACTTGAACTTCCAAATGTAGATTCGTTCAGTAAACTTGAACAGATTAGAATCCTTTGTTGTGGTGTCCCTGTGCTTGATTAGCTAGTATATGCTACAATAATTGATCTATTGGGGTCTCAAGACCATTAGATGATCATTAATTTTGTGCTTAAACCAACAGAAGATAAGCAGCTGGCAGGAAAACCATTACCTGGTCTATTGCAGCCACTACATCAGCAGCAAAACCTCCGAAGCTTTTGTACAGAGCTTTATAGACAGCAATGCTGAAAATTAAATTGTCATATAAATTTGGGAATAAAGTGAATCATATCTATCTCCCTAGAGCAAAAGGTAATATACTTACTGTGCACGAGGAGCCATACCACTTGCATTCCCAAAGTGATGCCCAGCTACAACAACAGGAATTCCATGATTACCAGCTGTGATGGATGCTGTGTGGCTGTATGCACAAATATTAGAATAAGAAAACAACCATCTTGGAAAGTGCTCTCTCCATCTAATTTCCATGCAACAGTTTGTTTTTCCTTTCTAAGTGAAATTAGTTAGAACTCACATAACTTCCACAACCAAATGACAGAGTTCAACTGGTCCCATCTGAAAAGCAATACTTGAGTTCAATTTGAACAAAGACCTGATTGAAATGAAACAACAGTACATAACTGTTTCTCCTAGTACTTCTATGTAATTCGTTTCTTAAAACTTAATTAGATCAATCTGTTACTAACATGACTTTTACTTGACCATTTACATAATAGGATTAGACCAGGTTAATGAAGAGTTGAATCACAATGAAATGTGGAGTCTAGTATTTAAATGAAATTTTCCTGAAGAGGAGTTGGATAGTCAAACAAAAATTTTTCTGTGGGTTACTTAAGAATACAACCGAGGAACCAAAAGGCCGCATGCCTGACTGCACAACTAGACAATGTAACACACCAGATAGTAGAAAGATTTCCTCTTCTTTGTTTATTAGTGACATCAACGGGTAAATCAGAAAGTAGTACTTACGTCCCATGGCCATCGCTATCAGATGGTGAAGCATGATCTTGAGAGGCATTGAAGACTCCTCGGGTTATTGCAGAAGCTGCAAAATGCCGAGCTCCCACAAGCTTTCTGTTGCAGGATCCAGATGGAAAATCATTCGTAACCTCACAAATGCCAGAGTAGTGAGCAGGAACTGGATAACTATCAGTTGTCAAGTCATCTGCAAAGCTAGGGTGAGTAGGATCGATTCCTGTGTCGATGAACCCAACAACAACACCCTGGCCAGCACATTGTGGACCACCTTCTTGAACCCATGCGCCTTGTGGCAGGCCAAGGAATTCGGGGGTATGAGTTGTTGCAGTCCTAACTGAGAAATCCAACATTACATTTTCCACTTCTTTCATCCTAGATAGCTTCTCTGCCTTAATGCAAGCAGAAAACCAGTTAAAACCTAGGTAAGAAAGGAGTGAATTTAAACAATCTTCTAATGAACCTACATATTCCTGAAAACAGATAAGAAATAACAAAAGGGGGTACAAGGTGCAAAAAACAAATTATAGGAAGTCACAAATTTTTTTTGATAGAAAAAAGAGCACATGAAATATTCAGTGTAACATAGCGAACGACATTTCATAATCATATTGCCATGAATTTCCCTATCTGACAATATTGATGCAACATGTAATAATCTGAAGGTTGCAAGTCACTTGATGCGCTTTTCTTTGGCAAGTAATAGACAGAAGTAATAACATGACACTACAGGAGTACAGGACAGTAGTGCAGAAGTAGCGCAAGGAACAAAAAAAACATAAAAAACTGGATACCTGCTGAGGAGTGACGACAACAGCAAAACCATTAATCAAGTAGCGGTAACTGTACAGCTTTATATAGTGCTCTCCTCTTAGTGTCCTCTTCAAGAGTGAATTTTGAAGGCGAACTAGGTATGAGCCATAATTCATAGGTTTGGGTGAACCATTTCTGCATTACCACAGTTAACATTTGTGTGAGAAAGAAAGAATACACATTCAAGATATTCCATGAAGAATAATTGCTAAACCTTCGCAGATAAAAGGCTAAATCAATAATTTATTGCTAGAAAGAGTTAATGAAAAGCAGAAATTGCCAAGTAGATGGAAGTAGAGAAAGCCCTCCTTTTCTTGTTCAGGTATGGAAATTTTTCCTATTGACGGTAGACAACAAAGTCATTCTAAAATCAATTTCTAAACAAGTACCCTGCATTCTACGGGTACTTTGAGTTGGTGCTGGTAAATGTAATGATTTGTAAATGAGTACGCAATACGTTAAGATGACTGCACTAGCCAATTGTTTCCACCATCTCAAAAAAGTGCACAATACGTCCATGTGTCTTAGATAAAAACTAAGGTGCCGCTCGGTTGGACTGAAATAAGCTGGTTTATAACTAAAATTGTACTGTAGCTAGATGAAATTACACTGTAGCTGATGGTGGCTTATTTAGCGTAACTAATTTTTAAAAACAGAAAAAATAGGATAGCCCATCACAGACAACGCGAACGAATATGGGAAAAAAAAGAACTGGCAAAAAAAAAGCTAAAAAAAACTAAAAAGTTAGAAAAAGACGAAATTTAGAAATAGTGAAAAATAAGTCAGAACTTAAGCTGAAATAAGCGGAGTTAAAGACCCTTTTGTTAATAAATGATAACAGACCTGAAATTGTTCACCATGTGGATCATAAAGCCTACTAGTGAATATAAATTTTAACTAGGACCAAAGTCCATCTAATGAGAAGAGTTTTGAAATACGTCAGGTAACTGTTGCAATTCTCGCAGTGACTAACACAATACAAAGAGGGCATAATGTATCAACAGCAGCCTACATTGTGTCTTACGTTCGCTAGTATAAGATTCCAAACCTTTCACGCGTTAACAACTTAACATTTCTACTGCGATAATGGGTTAACATCCCCAATATAACCAGCAATTACAACAGTAAACAGACTTGTCGGCGCATTAAGAAACATGAATGCAGAAACATCTCAATCATCTCAACAATCAACTACAGCACAATCAAGATTGCCCAAAACTGCCCCCAAAAAATTTCTCCCTTTTACCACCTAAGAAATACTAAAAAAACCTAAACTGAGGAATCATATGGCGCACAAATTGCAAAAGGGGAAAGCACAACCATATAGAACCAAAACACTCGATAAATTTTGCTAAAACTGCTGCCCACCTGGGCTTCATGAGGATGCTGGTGGCCGGAGTGTCCCCAGCGCTGCCGCCGCCAGCAACTCTGCTGCTCCCAAACCTCTCCAAGTCGAAGCTCTTGTGGAACACCGGCGCCTGCTTCATGGTCACAATGTACACCGCGGTGCCCTCCTCGAAGGCGCAGACGGCGCCCCATACCAGCGCCACCCCTAGAACCACCACCACGTACAGGAAGGCAACCGCCCACAGCTCCCTCCGCACGACCCCCATTGCCTCAAAGCTCCTCAGTCCTTACCCCAAACTCCCAAAAGGCACCAAGAATCGCCAAGAAAGACTAGCTGCGCCCATCCATGGAAGCGAGACTCCGAGCGAGGTGGAGCACTACTGGGCTTGCACACGGCACGTTAATGGCGAGGGGGGTGAGGGCGGGGTGTGCACTTTAAAGCCGTGGCGAATGGGTTCACTGCAGCTGCGCTGCCCCAGAGGGAAGCATCAAAAGGCCTGTTCTTTTTTCTTTTCTTATAGCTATAGTTTATGTATTTTAGTTGAAATTTTTAAATTTTAGGTTGTTTGTTAGATATTGAGTTTTTAATATGTACTATAATTAACTTGTAAACCTCGTTCTAAGAGAAATACTCCGTTTGAAAGTTAGGTACTGTAACAAAAACCAAAAGCCGCTTTTAAAAGTCGCAAAGAACAAGCCCAAAGAGAAGCAAAGAAACTCCTGAGAAAAGTCCGAAGCCCATGCGACGATTGAATACCAAATGTAGCCCTGATACGCACCTATTTCCGCATCTGGCCCCCTGGCACGGTCTGCTAAAGCACGAAGCACATAGCGCACTACCACGGCACGCTGGCACGGTCCTCGAGCATGCAAACTCACTGGTGTGGTCCCCAAGCTCGTGGGCTCACTCGCGCGGCCACCGAGCATGTTTCCCCTGGCTTGCACGGTCCACAGGCGCGCAAGCTTTCGGGCCCCCATGCGTCGACGCCGAGTTGGCTACCCCCACGTGCGCACGCCTGCAGCTCCCAGGTGCCACCTGGCCCCAAATGACCCCCCCCCCCCCCGCGTGTATGCACCTGCTAGGCGTCACCTCGCACGGCACGACCCTCCTTGGCGTCCGTTGGTCGTGTGATACCAGGAAGAGAGAAACAAGTGCTAGCTAGCAGGACACCTCACCTGCCTTTTTGCCTCTGCCAAAGAGATGTGGCAAGCCGCATGCTTGCCTTGGCATGCATGTTGCCACCCGTACCCTGCATCATGTAGAAAGCCATAGCCATCCCTTCTTAAGTCAAGCCACAGGTTAGCCACTCCACACCGAGGCAGTGAGGAAGAAAGTGACCGGAGGCAAGGAGCTCGGGAAGTAGGGGGTGATGGTGGAGCAAGGACGACGGTCTTGAAGGCATAGTTCATCCACGCCCACCGGGAACCCCGGACCTCGCCAACGCCACCAACATCCAAGCCCGATACCCGGGTAGGTCTCCTCACCACAGCCCTAGCTTGTCATGGCACGACACGCTTAGCAAAAGGGTAGGAAGGGGTGAAGGGGGGTGTACCTTGCGTAAGCCAAAGAAGGCTATGTCGGCAAGTAAGGGGAAGGGTGGTCGGAGGTGGAGGGGGCGCTCGGCTCCCGGCCGACTGCAAGCCGGGGCCGGTGAGCCGAGGGAGGTGTGGTGGCATAAGCGACCGAGGGCGAAGGCGCAGGCCGGAGCCAAGGACGGCAGCCAGGCCGCTGGCCGTGCCGACCGGGCGGCGGCGCCAAGCGCCCACCGCCGCGCGTGCAAGGGGAAGCGGTGGATCCGGTCGGGGCCGGCCGAATCCGAGGCGAGGAAGAAGGGGGCGAGCAGGGGGGAGGCCGGCGGCAGAGAGCCCGAGGGCCAGCGGCGGTGAGCCCGAGGCCGACTAGCCGGGCTCGCCCGCGCGCCGTCGCGCCGCCCGGAGAAGCGCATGGCGGCAGTCACGCATGGGAGAGAGAATGGGGATAGGAGAGGAGAGGAAGGGGGCGGTGGGAGAGCCGCCAGCGACGTCGCGCCTGGCCGCGCGCCGCCCCGGGCGGAGTGGGTGAGGAGGATGAGGCCAGTTCGGCGGGGGTGAAAGTGAGGAGAGAGAGAGCGGGGGTAGGTGAGGAAGGAAAAGAAGGGGCCAGCCAGGTAAGAAAAAGAAGAAAGAGAAGAAAAGAAAAGGGAAAGAAAAAGAAGGAAGAGAAGAAAAGAGAAAGGGAAGAAAAGAGAAAGAAAAAAGAAAAAAGAAGAAAGAGAAGAAAAGGAAAGGAAAGGAAAGGAAAGAAAAGAGGAGAAAAAAAGAAAAAAAGAAAGAGAAATGAGGGGTTTTAGTGCCTGTGCGACAGGTCCCTGAAGCCCGTGTGTTTTACGCCAGAATCAGGATATACGTATAGTATCGGTGTCGCCCATTTAATCTCTGGTTTCGTTATGATGCGTTAAATCGGACTATTTGCTTGTCCAGGTGGAGGTCCTGAGTCGACGCCGTCCGCATGTCGTTTCGTTCCGCTTGGTTAACAGGCAAGTTCATGGTAGAGCGGTAGACCATAGAGTTTATGAATATGCGATGTTTACATGATGTGATAATGTTCATGTGGAAATGTGATGATTACATGATATGGTGCTTGTTTATGGATGAAAATGAGCATATGCATTTGCATTATGTGCACTCAAGAGTGAGGGCGGTGAGAAAGTCCCAAGCTACGAGTAAAGCTAGCGGACTAATCCGGAGTGCTCTTGAGTAAGACCTACTTCGGTAGGCCTCCACGGGAGTGGAGAGATCCCCGTGCCGATTATGGGCGGGCCCAAGATTATGGGTGAACATCGATGAGTGTTCACTCGACAATACCGGTATTTGCAATGTGATGAGCAAATGTGCATGTAGAGCAATGTTGCATTGTATTGATGATGATATGTGCATGGCTTTGCAAGCAGAGTATGTTATGGTTGGATTAAATTGCTTCCATGTTTGTTAGTACTTATCGTTCTATTGTGCACTTGCTGAGTCTTTGGACTCACCCTTACTTTGTTATTTTATTTTTAGGTGTTCGTTGAGGACATCTCGCTCGGGGCGGGAGTAGCACATGAATAATCTTTACAAACTAACCGCACTCCCTGTACCACCTTTTGTCAGTTTATGTTAGTCCCTACTAGTCTATTAGAGTAAGGGCTAAAAGGAAAACTACGATGTAACTATTCGCTGCTTCCTAAATATTTTAGTGTGGATTTTCTGGTAATTGAAGGTAACAGTTTTCAATGGTGGTAGCATTCTGGCTCAGAGGATGGGCGGGGTGTTACAGGTCGCCCATAAAATGGTGCAGTGTCTCCGTAGCTCTATTCAGAAGCCAATCAATTTCCCTGAGGCACGAACGAAACACGAAGAGACAAAGAAGGGAGAAACAAAAGCGAGCATCTGGTCGTGCAAGCATCAAGAGAAGCTTTATGATGCTTGAGCATTTTCTATGCTATTTATGATGCTATTTAGCATTTTGGTTAAATGAAGTGCAGATTTTAATTAATGGCCAATTGTCGCATTACCCTAATGTTGAAAAGTGAATAACCCAGTGATATTATGTTGTACTGTTATCAGTAATTTTATAATTTTAGGATGGTACCTATGTCATATGCTTAGTTGTTTATAGTTTACCTATGGTAAAATAGTTAGAAATGGTGTAAGTCAATGTTTGATAGTCGATGAATTTTTTAGGTTAGTTTGAATGGAGGGTAAACTTTCGTAATTGCATTGAAAATATTGAAATAAAATGGTTTACATTTTGGATTTTGGGAAATGTAAGTAATATTGAAATCACAATTTATGTGCTTTTGTGATTTATCATAAATTAACAGCATTTAGTATAAACCAAAATGTTCATACAAAAAGAGAAAAGACCCCATTTATTTAAAATAGGAAACAATCTCAAAAAATTATTAAAAATCGTAGAGGTGTTGTTCACCATGTTAGTGAGCTAGAAAAAATTTTGAAGGCGAGGAAATTTTCAAATTTCTAATTTAGAGTCTAAGTAAGGGTACTATTAAGAAAAGAGAGTAAATGACAAGTAAAAATTCAGGAAAATTTTTGACATACTCATAAGATGTCACGTATTGGCAAAAAAATTTGGATTTTTATTTTTATATAGTGAGTTTGTCCCAATTTATGGAATAAGTCAAATAGGCTAATTTTGGAAAGGCAAATAATCAATTGGCATATCAACTTTGGGATATTTTATTCGTTACCATGTAATAGGGGTATTTTAACAATAGTCTCTCAACTTTGGGACATATGATTAATTATCCCATTGACTTTTGCTTCTAGCTTGCCAATACGAAACTCCGGTTTTTCAAAGCGGCTTCCACACTTCTCTCGCTCTCGTCTTGCTTTGAGAATAAAGCAGAGGTCATGTCGCACATTACACACTCCACTCTCCTCGCTCTGTTTCACACACGTATCTCTTCCTCACTTTCTCTCTTATTATAAAAGATACTTTTTTAGTAATTACTATTTATTTTTAGAAAAAAAACTTTAATAACAGTTAAAAACCATAAATCGAGGTCCATAAAAAAAACCTTAGTTTTGTTTTGCTTAGCTCTTGGTGTGTGCTTCTGAGTTCTGCAGCTCTCGTCCTGTATGTGAAAGAGAGAGAGAGAGCAAAATACACAGCTCTGCATTTCAGAAAGAAAAAAAAACTGGGAAGGGAAGAGAGGGACGAGACCTCCGTTTTCTACTGCCTCGGGTACTGCGCAGCGATTCCGGCTCTCTCCGAAGCTATTTTACATTTTTGCCTGAGAGCAGAGGGCTCGCAGGAAAGACGACGAACAGATGCCTCGGGCGGTGGTGGTACCGAAACTGGAGCTTGATCACCGATTCACTGTTTAACAATTAACAGCGCTAAATGAAATCACAGTTACGACTCTCCAAGGTCTCAAATAGGAGAATTTACCTACGTATCAAATAACAATCAACATGCACCGTGCGTCAGTATTAGTTAAAAACAAGTTGGCCGTGGCTGCTCGACCACTGTTGCATGGGAAAATCGGTATGGGCTATGAAGTCGGCGAGCGCGACCATGATCATTTAGGTATTTTTTTTGGTGGCTTATGGCTAAAAAGTACTGTAGTTGGCTAAAAAACACTGTAGCTGACAGAGGCTTATTTAGCATAATTAAATTTAAAAAAAATTAAAAAATATATAAAAAATATGTTAGCCCATTACGTATAATACAAACAAATACGGGGAAAAAAAACCGGTAAAAAATCTCAACAAAAAGCCAAAAGTTCAGAAAAAGACGAAATTTATGAATAGTAAAAAACAACTCGGATGCTAAAAGCTAAAGCCAAAACGATCACAGCTATATCTATTCATGTTCTTCGGTTATGGCAGGAGTACTTGATTTTTCAATAGGATGGTCTTCCACTGTTCCACACATAGAAGACGCTTCAATCAATGCCTTAGCACATGTACAATGGCCCTGTTGCCGTGGGAATACGGAATTGTATGCCAAGCGTTGGTCTGGTTATAAAAACAGTACCGAGAGGACGGTGTTCTTTTATCGGTAAAGGACGGCGTGCAGTACTACTACTAAATCACAAACAGATATCTTAACTAACATCACACCTCATGATTTAATTGGATCAATGGATTGGCCCATAGCTGCTCAACATCAATGCGTATCAAACACGGTCGATTCTCTGCCTTGGTTAGAATTTTTCAAGTCGGTTTTAATTGCTCCTGAGTACTAGTACAAAGATGATGCTTGGTAATCTTCCAAAACTTTTTCTCTTTCAACTTCCAGCTGCAGTTTCTTCGAAAAAAATTTCCTTACACACACATAGAGAGAGAGAGACACGCTATCATTGAAGCAATTATGCATCCGTTAAGTGACGAAAAACTTTGACTGGTAGTGGTAGTAGTTTTCCTTACACATGGTCAAATAGAGCGCACCCTTTAGTTTATGGAAGCCTCAATACATTGATTAGTCCAACCGCTACTGTACCCAATTGGTTGGAAAGCCAGAGTTTTCGCTTGGTACACACAATAGTACCTTTATTATTTCCCAACCGCAAAGGCGCAAAAGGTCTTGGGCACGTTCGGTATCTGTCCCAGTTCAACTTTGAAGAACAAGACCAAGCATGTCCATTTGATAATGCCACTCGTTACATTTTGGCTGCACTTTTTAAGGCAAAAGATCGAGTATTAAATTGTGGTGTGCTTCACTAGTCGACGGCAGTCCATGATTTCATGGATCCTCTATCCCAAAGGTGCACATACAATAACCATTATCCACTGCCCAAAGTTTCATGGATCCAATGAACAGCCCAAAACCCTAAAATCAAGGGGCCATCTGTAATGGGCAAGGCAAAATACAATATATTTAGAAAAATAAAGTTTGGACATTTCAGAAACAGATGAAGTTACATTCTCAGAAGGAAAAATGGGTCATTTGTGCCCTTTCAACTGACTTTGATATACGAGCATAGCAAATTAACAATCCACAAAACTTGTGCTTTTCTTTTTAAGAAACAAGAAAGAAAAAAGAGGCATGTACTCCCATTCGAAATCAAAGATAACCGATGGTGACATGACACAAGCAACATAAGCACATGAGTTTAGAGTGCGCAGCTAAGGGCATCTGTAGTGTATGAAAATAGAGGGTCTCAAGTCACCTTAAGGTCAATCTTATATATTACAGGGTGACCTTAAGCAGATTATAAGCAAAAAAGGCTTAAGGCTGGTCCTCAAGCTAAAGACCTGGCCACAAGCATTAAAATACAATTTTTCTTTATCTGCCGAGTAGGGCCGTCTTAAGGTTCCTTGGGTTATATACACTATGGAGTTAGCCTTTGTTATGAATAACGCTTGTATTCAATATGAGGCCAATGGGCCGGTATATATACACAAAGTACAGGTGGTAAATATGCAAAGAATCCCTCATAACAATGGGGAATAACAAACTATACATATATCTCTAACACCCCCCCTCAAACTCATGGTGGATCAACAACACTGAGTTTGGAGAGGTAGAAGCTGTGCTGGGCTCGAGTCTGGGCCTTCGTGAAGAAATCCGCTATTTGAAGCTCCGAAGGCACATATTGAAGAGTAATCATCTGATCATGCACACAAGACCTCATGAAAGAAGCATCAACACCAATATGCTTGGTGAGCTCATGCTTCACAGGATCACGAGCAATACTGATAGCACCTGTACTGTCTGACAAGAGAGGGGTCGGTGTAGTGACAGAAACACCAAAATCCTCAAGTAACCACCGTAGCCAAGTAATCTCTGCTGTCAAGAGAGCCATAGCTCGCAACTCAGCTTCCACACTCGAACGGGACACTGCAGTCTGTTTCTTCGTCTTCCAGGCAATAAGAGAACCCCCAAGAAAAACACAGTAAGCAGAGATAGACCGGCGATCAGAGGGATCGCTGGCCCAAGTAGCATCCGAATAGGCCTGAAGCTGTAACGTGGAAAGAAGAGACGGCGAGAGATAGTTCCGCGAAGGTATCGCAGAACTCGAAGAAGATGACTGTAGTGGACCTGAGTGGGAGCTGAAACAAACTGACTCAGAATATGAACTGGATAAGTGATATCCGGACGAGTAACAGCAAGGTAGACAAGACTCCCAACAAGATGACGATAGCGAGTCGGATCAGAAAGAGGCTCGCCATCAGAGAGTCGGAGATGAACATTGAGCTCCATGAGAGTCTCAACAGTACGCTGATCAGTGAGAGAGGCGCGATCAAGAAGATCCTGAATATATTTCGCTTGGGACATAAAGAAACCATCTGGAGTGGAAGTAACCTCAATCCCAAGGAAGTAACGAAGAGGATCAAGATCCGACATAAGGAACTGCTCACTAAGACGAGCCTTGACAAAGGCAATGTACTCAGAATCATCTCCCGTAATGATCATATCATCAACATACAGAAGAAGAAGAGTCCGACCACGAGACGAAGTGTGGACAAAGAGCGCAGGATCATGACCACTAGCTGAAAAGCCAGCAGTAGTGACCACAGAGGAGAAGCACTCAAACCAAGCACGAGGGGCTTGCTTAAGGCCATAGAGAGAGCGACGAAGGCGAGTAAGGAACTCGTAAACCCGCTGAAACTCCAGGTCAGCACGTACATCCAGGCAGCATGGACAGGTACGACAGCCAGCAGTGCGAAGTGAGTCCAACTGACGCCAGACAGCAGAACTCTGAGCGTAAAAAGCGTCAACAGTAGCATCACCCTGCTGAAGAGAGTGCTCCTGGCGGACCACGGACAGGTACAGGGCATCACCAGAGGGCTCGTAGCGCTGACGAAGATGAGTCCACATCTGGAAAGCCGAAGGGAGTCCCACAACCTCAGAAGAAAACTGAGGCTGGACACTGGCGATGAAGACAGCAGCAGCCCGAGCGTCGTCATCGTACCACTGAGTGTAGACGGTCAGACGATCCTTGTAGGAATCCAGAGCCTCCTGGTAGGCAGAGGCAGCTTTATCATCAGCTTCATCAGCAGCAGCAGCCTTATCGGCTGTCGGGGGCAATGCAACAGGCGTAGGCTCCGTCGGAGGAATAGGGCAAGGCGGGCAGGTGACATCGCCAGAGAGGACGCCCCAGAGACGAAGACCACGCATATGAATGCGCATATGAGACACGAAGTCGGTGTAATTAACACCGTCAAAAATCACCGGGCAGCGAGGGAGGGAAACGGTGCCCATTGGTAGGCGGCGCTGGACGGCGCGGCGACCAAGACAACGAAGTCTAACAGGCGGCGCTGGACGGCGCGGCGGTTAGAACGACGTTTTTTTTCTCTCTCTTTTTTTCTTTCCTTCCGCTCGGTTAAACCTTCAACCGACGAAACGGGCCGGCCCGCTACACACGCGCTTAGGGCACATGCATGAGGCGGCAGCGGCGCGACGGCGGTGCGACGGCGGCGTCGGAGGGGAGTCGGCGGAGTCGGGCGGGAGGCGGAGGCGGCGAGTCCGGGCGGGCGGGCGCCGGGCGGCAGAGGCGCCGAGGCCGGCGACGGCGGAGGCGGGGCCGGATGGAAGGCGGAGGCGCCGATGCCGAGCGGGCGAGTGCCGGGCTGGAGGCGGAGACGCCGAGGCCGGGCGAGCGGGCGCCGGGCGGGAGGCGCCGAGGCCGGCGACGGCGGAGGCGGCACCGGGCGGGCGGGCGCCGGGCGGGAGGCGGAGGCGCTGAGGCCGGCGACGGCGGAGACGGCACCGGCGACGGCAGAAGCGACCAGGAGGCGGCACGCGGGAGTCGGCGATGGCGGCCGACGGCAACAGCGGAGGCGGAGGCGGCACGCGGGAGTCAGCGACGGTGGTGCAGAGTCGGCGACGGCGCGCGGAACCCTAGGTAAGCCAAAACCCTAGTTTTGGCTCTGATACTATGTTATGAATAACGCTTGTATTCAATATGAGGTCAATGGGCCGGTATATATACACAAAGTACAGGTGGTAAATATGCAAAGAACCCCTCATAACAATGGGGAATAACAAACTATACATATATCTCTAACAGCCTTAATATTTAAATAGGACCTACCTTAAGACCCCTTAGGTTATTTACACTATGGATGCCCTAAAGCACACTCCTGGGCAAGCCCTGCTCTGCCAACCAGTCAACCACATAACTGGGGAAAGCAAGTAAGCAACAGTGTTATGGTTGGTGGCACTGCTGCCTCGGTGTGTGGTCCTAAGTGGCGACTTGAAAAGTGCAACACTCGATGGTCCCCCTTGGGAGGGAGATGATGGTACGGAGGCAGTGCCGAGCAGCCCAAGCTCACTTTCGCTGCTGCCCTCTGCCTTTTTGCTGGATAATTTAATTATTTGCCACTCTTATGAGTAGGGTGGCAACAGATTTGCCACCCTGGCCCGTTGTCAGTGACTCAGGCGGCCCCGTATGTAAGTGAGAGAGGTAATTGGCCAATCTTCAGAGTGGCAAAAAGTTGAATGCCCCCTTTTTGCTCGCCCGGCCACCACTCACTGTAAAGAAGTGTAGCGGTAGTACTAGACTAAGGTGCCGTTCAGCGGTTCGGCGGTGCCTTTGGCTTTGGGCTAAATGACACGGTGGCAGTTTTAGATTTTTTTTAAAGATATTCAATTAAAAATAAAAAAAGTTACAGCTTCATAGATAATATAAAGAAAAATAAAAAGATCATGTTAAAAAATCAATACATTTCAAACTATTTTAAGACAAAAACAGCTTAGAACGGACCTAAAAGGAGTTGATAATAACATAGGGCATATTCTTTACGGCTTCTAAAAGTGGCTTTTGACTTTTGCTATAGTACCTACCTTTCAAACGGAATATTTTCTTAAAACAGGATCTATAAGTTAATTGTAGTTAATTGTAGTGTGCGTTAAAAACTCAACGTCTGTATTAACCAAGATCGCAAGCAAATACCTCTCTCCATAATCTCTACCGCAAATAGACAAAATTCAAAAATTTTAACCGTCCATTCTAATATGCTGGTTGAGCCCTACATTGGCAATCACTGCCGCCGATCTGACTTTCGCGTCTCGGCACGGCGAAATGTAGTGTTTGTGACAAAGAGGACGACCGCGAGACCGGACACTAAGCAGCGCGCGCGCGTGGCCATAAGGGCATCTGTAGTGTATGAAAAGAGGAGGTCTTAAGCCACCTTAAGGTCAACCTTATACATTATAGGGGTGACCTTAAGCAGACCCTAAGCAAAAAAAGTTTAAGGCTGGTCCTCAAGCTAAAGACCTGGCCATAAGCATTAAAATACAATTTTTCTTTATCTGCCATGTGGGACCATCTTAAGGCCCCTTGGGTTATATACACTATGGAGTTGGTCTTAAGGTTTAGATGGGACCCACCTTAAGACCCTTTGGGTTATATACACTACAGATGCCCTAAAAGGCACGAGAAGAAAAGGGGGGGGGAAGGGGTGGAATTATTGCATCTAGCGAGTCGGCTAAAGCTTTGCCAGTCATGTCCGGCAAGTGTTCATGGCCTGAGTTATTCAAAGGCCGTACGCGTGGGAAAAAAATTACAGGTAAACGCCACCCAATTCACAACATATGCGTAGCTGGGAACGCAGGCAAGATGGGCTTAAACGTAAAGGTAGCTTACACGCTCAACATGAGTGCCCCATCGGCAATATTCCTTCTTAGCATGCAGGAGCAAGCTCTCTTGCACGCACTCTTCTACTACCGACTTTGTTTGCTAGCATGCACGTTCGTACCACCATCATAGCACGCACGAACTCGAATGCATTATGCCTACTATACTACACATTTTTTATCACAGAAGCTGCAGTGATTCATTTGAGGCCAAGCGAGCGGGCTCGCTAGGTCTGCATCTGCACGCCGTGCGGCGAGCCACCAACTCGCTTTGCAGAGGCGCGGCATTGTTTCCTTCTTCGCTCTGCTCTGCGGGGCCTCGGCTCGGCTCGGCTCGGCTCGGCTCGGCTACAGATTCCATCACAGGGGATCGATCGCGGAAGAATGTTTTAAATTCTGCCTTCTGCTAATGTAGATTTTAGCTGTAACGGTGGAACAGCGCCGGCACGCGTGGTAGCAGGGTGGGCGCGTGGGAGACGTCAGAGGTAACCGTTGGGTGTCACGGACCCGCTGCACTGTTTTTTTCTTTACAAATAAGACATACACGTGTACACACTACGCACGTAAGCACATACAGGCGCACATGTGAGTGTATTTTCTTAGTACGTATCTAGACAGATGGAGGCAAATAATAAATCTATGACTTTACAAAATTTCTATTAAAACGTCTCGTGTGTGTAATAGGTGTACATCAGGATTTGAACCCTATTGGATGGAGTTATACACCAACCACTCCATCAAAATCATCAAGAGGTGGTTCCCGGCTAGGGGTGAAAACGGAGCTGGATTTGGTCGGATTATCCGGCTATCGAATTTGGTTTCATCGAATCAGGATACATAATATCTGAATTCGAATGGGAAAAGAATCCGAATGTGGATACTGTACAGGCGAAAGTAATATGAACTTGCGATATGATAGTAATATGAAAAATGGGCACGAGGGTTTCGTCACTTCATGCTCTTCCTGTTGGCCCAGCTTCGCCTAATCCAGGCCAGCCCCCCGGGGCCTTGAAGTTGACGAACATTTGACGATACCGAGAGTGCATGAAAAGCTGAATCGTATAGTAGTATTTATCGTTGTCCTTTGGGGCACCACTGGCAATGGTCAGCTCCATCAACTCAGCTATTTCATTCTTCTCTGTGCATAAGGGCTGCAAGGTCTCCGAAAAGGTGAAGCTATGATGGCCTTTGGACTGCCCGTAGAGGTCGACGAATCTCTCGAGCTGCACATCCCGGTAGCTCTTTTTAGGTTTCTTTCCTTCCAGAGAATCAGGCACATAAGACCGTTTGCCCTTTCTGGTGGCTAAGGGTCCACTCTGTCCGGCTCCAGTCGGTGGGTCACTGCCCTCTCATCCTCGTGGCCATGGCTGGGCTCAGAACCGGGCACGTTCATGCCCACATTAGTGCATACTGCCTCCTCAAAAAGCATCTCTAGGAGGTCCTCATTGGTGAGTAACGCTTTGCAGAACTTCTTGATGCCGTCCATAGTATGCAAAGAAAAGAGGGGAAAAAACAGGGCATTCATGAGTTGACGCACCTACCATAGGTCACAATGAAGTGTATGCACAAGGCTAACCTTAGCTTGCTCCTCCCACCACTCTAGGTCGGCAGCAATTGTCCCGATAAATGGATTGAAGTCGAGGTTGGTTACACACAGCTTGAGGGTCTTCCGATTAGACACATCCTTCTTCATTGTATTCCACTTGTTCTTCATTTGTTTGCGGGTATACTACCGATCGGTCCGCTCTTCGAACTTCCGAAAAAGATTGCAATAGCCCTTACTAGAGAGGCAGTGGTGTGGGCGGTTCCCAGCGTCCATTTCCTCCAGGTGGATGGCAATGAAAATGTCAGTTGCTTCATCATCCCAAACTACTGGGGTTGCGTGCTCGGGGGCCATCTCTAAAACCCCGATGCTGTCAGTCGCCACAACAGATCGTGGAGCACAACATAGGACACAAAAATCAAGCACAAACAAACGGTGCTACGAAGAAGATAACAAATGCAAATCGTGCGGACAGTAAGAACAACAGAGAAGATATCAATCACAGATAAATGGTACTACGGAGGAGATTACAATAGCAAAGAAATGCTAGTTTGCTAGTATGGAGTAAGAACAACGGCTACGAGAGGATGATTATACCTTCAATTGGCGACAGAGATGGAGGGGATATAGTGGTTGTGGAAACTCCAGACGATGGGAGGGAGAAGAGCGGGTTGACGTCATGATAGGCAAAACGAGGCAAGACGAAGAGGTGCGTATTGGGACGGAGGGTCCGGATGCCGAGTGATCCTCTCCACAGAGCCAGACGGGGGCCGATCTGTGAGTAGGGAGACCGGGCTAGGGGAGCACCGGATTGGCCCACAGGGAGAGCGGATTTGAAGTGGGGCGCACTAGAGGGCATCGAAGGGTGGTGGGCAGACGAGATTGGAGGGGGAAGGCGTCGCCGTCGAGAGCTTGTGCGTGATGAAGAGTGCAACTGGATGGGGAAAGTGCATGAGTGTTGCGACTGTGCACGCCCTCACATGTGTATCGGACGTGGCTTCCACAAGCCGCTGAAGGAAGCTGACCTTTTGAATACGCTTTGGCTTCTCAAAGCAGAAGCCGGAAGCCAAAGCGTATATGAATAGGCCCTAGGATCTAACAATCTAGAAGTGTGAGCAAATATCTAATTTTCTTACGCGTGTTTTCTTGTCCATGTAGTTAACTATAAGATCTGGAAGTGGCAGCGCCACTACCCTAGCAACAACAAGTGCCAGCATTATTAGTGCGAGCACCGTGTCAAAGATAATGGATGCTAATAAAACAAAAAGGAAAAAAAATCAAAGAAGCTAACCTTGTATGTTTGGAGACCCTTTACTATAGTTCATGTTGAAAGCCAAGTGGATGCCAAGGTTGTGATCAAGAAGATGGCAAAGTGCAATTTATTGCAAGGTGTTGTTTTCTGATGATAGTAAACTTGGCACAACATATCTATGGAATCACTACAAATCACAACATGCTAAAGCTAAGGATCAGAATGTTCTTAATTTGACAAAAATAGGAGAGGAAGTAAACTTGCAGTTTTGGAAGTACAATGAAGAAATTAGTGTCTACAAATACCATCTAGCAATCATCATGCATGAGTACCCTTTCAATTTCTCAGAGCATGAGTACACTAATGAACTTTGACTCTGAACTATGAAATCAGAGCATGCTAGATGCAATGTTGTTATGAACTCTGAGTGTTCTGATTTCTAAAATCTCATATTGTAACTCTGAACTCCAGTTTTGTTATGCTCTGATTGCTACTTGCTAGATGCTCTGATTTCTAAAATCTCAACAATGAGCATTACAACCTTCCACCTTGGTCAATCAGCATCCTTCCCAATTGCATAAATGTTGTTTTGACACTACAGTGTTAAGTTTGACATTTGCTTATCTCAGTATAGCATGATGTCATTCTCTGGTCTTCTTTTGATCCACTATATGATGACTTTGCTTTGCTAGTTCAAACTATTACCATCTCCAGTTCTCCACTGGTTGGTGTTTAGACATCTCAAATGCAAATGTGGGTAGATGGGGCCTTCTTCTATGATGTGGGAGATGTATGATAAGGAGGTTGATTCATTGGCAGCTGCTCCGTTGCTCACCACAACTGTTCTACTTGAACAGCTTTATGTCATGAGGGACACCCGTGATTTTCTCTGGGACATGAGCGTGGACATGATAGATGATGGGGGAATACACCAGAAACGAACTTGAATGATCTACTATAGCCATGAATTGTGACATTTTGTGGCCTGTGGTTGTGGAGTGTCATCGGCTCATCGTCGATGTAGAGCCACGAATAATTATTGGAATAAAAAATAGTCAAATCTGATCTGATTTTTAGTATAATCATGTCCAAATTCATATCCGATATTTGTCCGGTTCATATTCGTATCCGTTGTTTGTCCGATTCATATTCGAATCCGAGAAATAAATAAGGATATAAATATAGTTTAAACACTTTTCGACCCATTTTCATCCGTATTCCTGGCCCACTGTGGTGTTAACAAAGACTACCTAGAGCTTAGAGGATGCACACGTTTTTGCCCGCTCGATTGAACAATCAACGGTCTAGATTAAAGTCTGTTTGGACGGGAGGACTTTTTTTTAAAAAAAACCTTGGTGATTAGTTCCGAAAATTCCCAAAGAAACCTTCTCATCAAAGCACCTTCTGCGAAAGAAAAAACAACTTCGGTCAACAGGGACAGTGTACGGTCGGGTCCATGTTTTCTTGATCCAACGGCTGTGCAATCGCCACACCACTACAGTAGATCCGTGAGCAACAGTTTTAAAGAAGGGTCGGTAACCGTTACGGTCGGGTTATAGGCAAGTAACCAAGTACCAAGCGTCATGCATGTGTTGGATGCCGGACGGCACGTGACACGGCCGTATGCTTTGGCCTAATCCTGCGTCCTTGTCTTCTTTCTGGTGCCGCTTGGCGCTTGCCTGCTCGCCTGCGCCCGTGAACGCCGGCAGCTTCTGCGGCGGAGCCGGGTCAGATTTCGCAGGAGATTCGTTGCGATTCGCGAGCGCTTCGTGCTGCTCTGCCCTGCCGCGGAGAGGACCGCGCGCGTGTGGGGGCGCTGCCTCGGCGTACGCTGGCAAATCCTGGTTTTTCGCGTCGGTTTGGTCCGGTGTCGCGTGGACTTGGCAGTGCGAATCGGAGCGTTGCCGTGCCGCTGGAGAAGCGGCGCGGAGGGGGGAGTGTTAAGGTATGTTTTTTTTTAACCGAAGCTTATAGTTGTAGTCGTGGTTTATTATGACTTTTAGATTGTTTGTGTAAGAGATTATAGAGTAACGGAAACTCACGTGCGATTTTTGCCGATATAAATGATGTCAGTACAGTATGTACTACAAGTAACTAGTAGAGTCTATCTTGAAAAGATACTCTGTTTAAAAATTAGTTACTGTAGAAAAATCGAAAAGCAACTTTTTAGAAGATGAAAAGAACATACCATTGAGAAGTTGGGAGGAAACCGGCGGGTTTGCGCTGTTTTCTGAGTTGGGTATTTGTACGTTCACCTGACACTTGATCACGGGCTAGCTGATTACGGCGTGGACCATCTATCGGCCAGGGCCAGGCCATCTTCGATCGATCTTGATCTTGTTGTAGTGGTCCTTTTTTGGAGTGTGCTATTGCTAGCGAGTGGAAAGGACAGGTCAATGGTCGGTGTACCTTCGGCTGTTCTCTCAATGAGAAGAACAACGCTTTCCTGTCATCGTTATGTGCTTTCCAGATGATGATTTATCATTTTAGATGGAGTTTTCACTGGCTCCAGGGTAACATATGTGTCAAGCCGACAGGCTGTGAGTTGTGACGCATGAATTTATAGTGAGCCAGTAGATGCAAGCGGGTAAGAAAGCAAGTACTGTTCCGTAGGGATCAACCACTGTAAAATGGGATGGGAAAGGAAATAGCAACCACTGTAAATGGGATGGGAAAGAAAATAGCAACTTCTTGACATCGTGCGCCGTACATTAGTGTACTGTGCACAATGTAAAATCTCACTCGTTTTAAGGCCTCTTGTAATTTGAAGGCCTGTTCGGCGTCACAAAATTGTTTCATTAGCTTTGAAGTCTGAAGGAACTCAATTCAGCGACGCAGATAAAAGAAAGTGCGTTGCTTTGAAGGTCCAAGTGTCAAAACTGTACAGCTGCAGTTCTTTTTCTTCTTCTATAGTTACATATCCGTGCGTTGTAATGAAACTCATTGAATGTATAAAAAATCATGCTATAAAAGAGAGTTGCTCTGATAGGTTGAAAAGTACAGAATGATAAAAAGTTAAGGAAATAAAGTGGTTGAAGAAAAATAGACCTACAATCACTAACCCGTTCTTTTATAATAGTAAAGAAATGAGCTGACACGTACCAGCAGGTTCCGTCCCCAGATAGGCAATTATAACTGCCTGAGATCTTACCCAACTAATTCAGTGGCAAGATGTGATTCATCATTCATGAGGAACGCCATGTCCTGCAGTCATTTACTACTCTGTACCACACGAGTTTTAGCCTTTTAGGCCGGCATAGTTGACCTGCCACAGACGCATGACAGTTTGCACATTGCCACGAACAATTGCAGATTGCAGTGCAGCGCTGCTTTTGTTCCCCACTTACTGTTGCTGGGGACTGGACGTAGCCAAAGACTAGAACAGAACTGTCCAGTAGGATGCCATGAGCAGAGCTCGAGCATGTGACATGTACGTCTGGAAGACACCGAGGCAAGACGATGGCTCTGCATGTGCAGCGCCGCAACGTCCTTTCTCCGCTTATTCGCACGCTTGTCGCGCGTGCTGCAGCGAGTAGTGACTATTACGGCTCTGTGTTCTTGTACTTCAGAATCCAAGAGCTGTGCAGATTGTTATCTTTTCTTTTTTTTTTTGAGAAGTATGTTTCTCCTTTTACTGAGGAACTAACTGTAGTCCAGGACTCCGGAATCCCAGATGCAGAGAGCATATCACGAGCTCCATCAGTTTGGCGAGCTTATCAACTCATCAAGTACACTATTGTAGCCATGGGCAGGAGAACAAAGTGTTTCTTTCTCCCATCTTTCCACTCGTTTCTCTTTTCTTTTTGATCAAATGATGAATAAAGCATTGTAGAATCATTAACAGCAAAGCAACAGCTTCATATGGACTCCTACTCTTACAGCTTTTTGTATATTGTGTCAAAGGAAATGATACAACAAAAAAATTTTGGCATCCTCAATTTCCTTTATTCAACAGAGGTAAGTACAGTAAAGATCAAAAGCGTGTATGCATATCCAGAAAGAAAAGTAGGGGATCAACTTTCAGAAGAATAGAATGATTATGTCGCTCTCCTTTTGTTCTGCTGCTCCGAACATACACATCAGAAGAATCCAATGGTTTGCTTCTGTGTGAAGATATCTTGGTTAAGATGATGCAGATGCAAGCTTAGTTTTGTTATTTGTTAACAAATTTTGGACAAAGAGCTCTCCCGCACGGTATGAAGATCGAACCTGAGAAAAATCACATATTAGAGAAAGTAAGTTCTTGTAAATCACTGATATGAGCAGTATCAAACTGAATGTTACTCCACTACCGAATTAAACAACTAATAATAGGGCTGCAAGCTATATTTTTTTATTAAAGCTTGGCAATCAAGATATTATTTCCAGAACTTTAGTTAATGCATTGTAATGCCATTTGTTTCAGAGCAGTCTGTTATTTGTATTTACTATTAGAAGGTGAAAATTGAATGGGGTAATCAACTAGATGTAGCACTTACCAGAGGTCCACTAGCAACATAACGAAATCCTACCGATTCTCCATACTCCTTCCAAAACTGGAACTTCTCAGGAGTCACATACTCCCTTACTGTCAAATGTCTTTCTGTTGGCTGCAACATCAAGTAGTTCCCAGCTTTATGACTTACACAAAGAAGGGATGGCAGGATATTCTGCGCTAATGGCAAAGTGTCGGGTACTGGAGTAACCTGTAAATACTGGCCCAATGTCAGGATATCAACACCAATGGCCCTTAAGTCAATCATGGCTTGTTTCACCTCCTCATCAGTCTCTCCAAGACCAAGCATGACAGAGGACTTTGTTATCATGCCCTCTTTGCAACTTTTAGCATGCTTCAGAACAGCTAAGCTCTGATCATATCTGTAAAAACGAGAGAAGATAAGAGATGCTTACAATGCCAGAGGGCAGAGACCATTAGACAAAGCATAGATACAAGGAATTAACTGGGTATTGCCAGAAGATACCGATTTCTGTAATTATTCTAGAAAAATATAATTTCTGTAATTAGGCCCTTCAACATTAGCATCAATATCAAGACTTGTGCAAATTCTAGGAGGAATCAAATCAAATACATCATACCAGACACACTCATGAGTCATGACAACCAGATCCTATGGGAATGGTAGTTGGCCAGCTAAAAGAAATCATATCCAAACATTATGACCTGACCAACATTAGAAAGTAATAAAACTATAGCAACTCACCAATCAAATAGATTGTAAGACTCTGTTCTTAATTGTAACTAGTTTAGGACTGTCCAATTATGTACATACAATAAGAATGTAACTGGCCTAAGAGAAAATGCATCTATATAGCTGTTTGTATACTGTAAATTTGTAATATTACTAGCTATTCTTATGGCTTCAGCGGCAACAGTTTGCAACCTATAGAAAATAACTCTTGCAATGGTAAGGTTTGTGCCTTGTGGAGCTGGATAAGAATTAGGTTCGTGGTTGCTCAGGGGGCGAATTTAAGATAGATCATCTAGACTAAAACACATCAATGGCTTGAGATTGATTGCAGTGCTACAGTGCAGTTATGCTGTAGAATTGATGCCAGTGACAGAATACTGGAGTGAAAAGATGAAATATTCATTCAGTCCTGGCACACATAAAAGCAAATAAAATGTTAACTCATTTTATCCAGTAAAAACACTTGGAACTAATTTTAACATAAAAGCACACATAATATTTATACAATGTTTGGAACATTTAGGCTTTCTATACCTTTGAAGAAATATCACAAACTAAAGACTGAAAGTCTGGAACTAGCGAGTTCTTTTTTAGTTGAGATGTTTCAGAACTTTCAATGAGTGGTAATCTCACAGGATTCAGAGACTTGGGGGGAATTGAGTTATTGGTATTAAGTTGTAAAACAGTCTAAATAACATAACATGTTATGACACTAAAATCAGTGAATGACAATACCCTGCTCGAGGATCCCTCACAATTCTCTGCAGACTCCTCACAGTTTCTATGTTGTGTGCAAACACATCTAGACCAGAATTTGCCAAAGATGAAACAGCCTCCAGATCACCTCGAAAATCAGAGGTTAAGCACTCCACCAGTATCCCAGGTTTGAGCTCCTGAATAGGATGTCCAGAAATATTTAGCAACAGTACTTTCACCAAATGTAAACTTATGTCAAAGATACACCAAGACAGTATAGGGTAAACCTTTAAAGCTCTCACTGTCTGAGCAAAATGGCCACTTCCACCATCAGGCAAGTCATCTCTATCAACACTGGTCAGGACAACATAGTCTACTCTGGAAAGAACAGCATTTGTCAGATAATCTGTGTAATCTTACCGTGTAAATAGACGTATGCTCAATTGATTTACATCCAAACTTAATACATTGCACTGTTATCTCTTTTTTCTACAACTGCCATTCGATCAATCAGTCACTCAGAAAATATGGAAGCCAACAGTGGCTAATCTGCAGATGAGCAACCAGCCACAAGTTCCAGATATCGTACCCCCAGCTTGCAACGGCCAAGGCCGTGTTCAGAGGCTCCAGGGGATCCGGCGGCGGAGGCTTGTTGCTAGTCTTCACGGCGCAGAACCGACAGCCGCGCGTGCAAGTGTCGCCGAGCACCATGATGGTCGCCGTGGCAACGCCGTCCCCCTCGCCGCCCGCCCCTCCCCCTCCATTCCAACACTGCGTCCCAAAAGCAGCAGATTTCGTAAAGCCCAACACCAAAAGCAAGAACTTCTCTTGCAGAAATTGCTCGTGCAGATCAGCTAATACTAGGCTCGTATGATCGGATCACACAAGGGAAGCTGCTGCGCGAGTAGTGTGTGTGTGCATACCTCTCCGATGTTGGGACACTGGGCCTCCACGCAGACGGTGTTGAGCTTGAGCTCGCCGAGCGACTCCCGCAGCCGCGCGTACTTCTCCCCCTGCGCCGCCCGCTGCCGCAGCCACGCGGGCTTCTTCACCTCCGGGTCCCTCCCGGTGTACGGCCCCGCCCTGCCCACAGACACGGGCGGCGCGGCCTCGGCGCGGCACTGGGCCACGGAGACCGAACCGGGCCGCATCCGGCGGCCAGGGTTCTCGCAACCGGGCCGTATCGGCGGACCCAACGGTCTCGCGAGCGAGCTCTGCATCGTCGCCGGCGAATCAGACGCCGGATCGATTGCACCGCGTCGAGCAGCCGTGCACGCGATGGGTTCGAAGCGAGGGGCAACGTTTTGCTCGTTCCGATTTTACCCCTATGGTATGGCGGCAAACTACGGGAATTTCTGGGACGGGGCGAGGGGTAAAATGGGTATTTTGTCGTAAGCCGACGATGATACCAAGGATGTTGGCCGGTTTTTCACTCGCCTGCCAGCTGTTTGTCTTGGGGGCTTTGATTTATTGTTGAGGGGAGTTGGGTAGCCCCTGTGTGGGCGATTTCGATTTGGTGGGTGAGAAGATAGGGGAGCATGGTTGTGGAATAAGGGCATCTCCCATCTCGGTTATCTTTTAACTATATTAAATAAGTAAAATTTTATATAAAAAAAAGATAATATGAGAAAAGATAATATACCGTCTCTTATATAAGAGACGACTTAAACCAACTTAAATAGTAAGTGGGTATGAGACAGGAAGTTATTATGAAAATAATATAAAATAATTATATGAATGGTTTACTGTAGATGATATTATCTTTAGTGCTGTCTTTAAATAGGATAGAAGTTTGGCCCTGATCAACTCGGCTTCGGCTTCTGGCTTATTTTTCACTATTCATAAGTTTCGTCTTTTTCTGAACTTTTGGCTTTTTGTTGAGTTTTTTTGCCGGTTCTTTTTTTCCCGTATTTGTTTGTATTATACGTAATGGGCTAATATATTTTTAATTTTTAATTTTTTTTAAATTTAATTATGCTAAATAAGCCTCTGTCAGCTACAGTGCTTTTTTCAGCCAGCTACAGTATTTTCGGCCATAAGCCACGAGCTTTTCAGCCGAACCGATCACCACCTTAAAGATAATTTTAAGGGATAACTATTGTAAATGTTCTAAGCATGGCTACGTGCGGCTCTCTCACGTTCGGACCATTAACAATTTATTAGGCTGATGTTCTATTTGATCGGATTTAATATTAATTAGTACAAGAAAGCTAAACTTGAATATGTGGGTAAAATTTTGATCCTCCGTTAACAAAGTTGTACAAACCCCTTTGAATTCCTCAACGCTCATGCAAAAATAATGCTAATGTGATTCAATCTTGATGTCCTGTACTAGTTTGTTTTGTCAGCAACTTCAGCCTTACACGGAGCTCTTCAGGTTATGAGAAACGCAAAGACGTCGCTAAATTCCACCAGCCATCAATGAGTATGATCTTCGCGAAAAACCAATTCTCCAACTGTATCTTCTTCTTGCACAAGAACAGATAACCTGGGTGATCGTATCTGTACGTTAATTATAACATCTGCAGTACCATACAGCTACTGTAATTTTTTTCGTTGGATTAGCACGCTACTGTAGAAAGTGCTTTAGGAACTGTGAGGCTTTCTCCTATAACAACATAGGGCATCGAGGCACTTTTGCACAGCCTGCAAAGCAGAAGATTGGGACACGATGGTAGATTACAAAAGATGTAGTGAGATTATGCCATCTCCAATAGTGACTTATGAGCTAGCTCTAAGCATATTATTTCATATTTTAATAGAAGAGAGAGAAAAGCTATCTCTTGATCAAGAGCTAGTCTCATACACACATTCCAAGATTATGTGAAATTGTCATATGAGACTATTTATGTTATGAGCTATGTGCTAGTTGTCTTAGAGCTAGTAACTAGCTCATACTGTTGGAGATGCGCTTATACTCGCGTCTTAATGGAGAGGTCATTTTGTTCCCTGTTCTGCCAAAAGCAAGGTACAGTAACATTTTGCTCTATCCCATGATCAAAGTGTCAGATTCATCTAGATGGCACCAAAACGAAATACCATAGGTCCATACTGATGATACGCCAAACAGTTGCTCGAAGCTAACTGCAACTCAATTGGTTTCAATCGGATCACAGTAAGTACAAGACCATTATACACGCATTGCACCGGTGCAAATGCAAATTCCATTTAAACACTCCCGTTTAAGGCTGGAATTGCACAAATACACAACGAATGCAGGCAGATTCACATCCCGCTAGGGAAATGTGAATAGAAGAATAGGATGTAAGAGAATACATCAACCAACGAACCAATCATTTGCATTTGCACAAGACTTAAGGCCGAACTCTCTTACCAACTTTAAAGACATAGTAAAAACTAAATTTGCTTTCTTAATATCCCGACACACCCACCCTAGCACTCCTAAAAAGAGGAGAGTATACCTTAGACTGGAACATAACACATCTATAAATGAAAACAATGTAGAAAGAAGAGGCACACCTTCAATTCCAGTACTCCACTAATATCACTGGATACCTCGATCATACTGATACACATCTATAATATCTTTCAAGGCTGACTTGAAGAAAATGTCTTTCCGGAAGCCTAAAATACTTCCATTATTCCAACACACTTGGTCCTAATTAAAGCAGATAAGACCCAGACAAGACAACATGATACTTGGCACCTTCCACACTCGTAAAAAAGAACAGACAGGAAGTCCTTAATAATGGAACCTGTACAACACTGCTACGCCAACGACCGTCTTCTTCACTGGGAGCACATAAATGTTAAAAACTAGATTTGCCCCGACGAGGTGACCAGTTCGTCACTGCACAGAGTTACAACAGTATACGTACATGCATAGTCTATTATAATAGTCATCAGGTGGGTGCTATCTTAAATGACCCACAGAAAGGAGATTGTTGGTCTATGAGATTAATCTGAAGCCTACACTTACGTCATAATCTGAAGAAGGCTAATTTCCTGAGCCAATGGAACTTGTCCAAGCTCACACCTTATGAAGGGGCGTGCATGTCTCCAAACATAAGAATTACCATCTGAAGACAATTGCATTGAGTCTTTAGGCGTTGACCCTTTGGCATCTTTAGTTAGATCAACCAGCAACAGATTCAGAAGTGATGTGTCCACCACTAGCACCAGGGGGATTAAAACCAGTTACCGGCATGGATCTCTGAGCAAAATCAAGCAGCATCTGGCGTTGCTGTTCGTTTGTATGAGGAAGACTTGCACGTAGTAACTCAACTGGCATCTCCCTGCTAGTTGCTTTGGAGGCTTCGGATCCAATTACAGAGCCTGATGCCTGCATGACAAACATCTGCAGAATACTTTCATACTTACTGAGACAGTATTTTGTCAGAAGCCCAAAGAAAGCATCAAATGATGCCTGCCAGAGAGTTCGGTTTGACACAGTATAGCTGGCTGCAGCATGGTGATCACTCAATAACTCGGTTGCTTGATCCAGTACCGATTTAATAATAAGAGAAGCCCCATCACCAGCAGAGCTACCAAGTGGGCGGAGAGGTGGTTGTTCAGACGAACAGACAACGGCAGCAAGGCAAGAACTAAGAGCACCGAGGTCCATATGGTGCACACAAGACGAACCAGTCTTTGCAAGAGCAACTGTTGTCTCTGCTGCACTTGAATCTGATGGTAAACCCCCAAACAAGAACCTCAGATGTCGAAAAATAGCCATGCATACAATCCTGGTCAGCTCGCTTCCAGGGACAAGAAGTCGGAGGTAACGATCCAGAAGCTTACGTCCTTTGGGAAGAGAAACAATGCGAAGAAAAACAAGATCATCCTTAGGGGCTAATCCAGATGAATGGCCAGATTTGCTGGGCCCAAGAGGGTCAACAAGCTGAAGTGATGCAGCTAGACCTTCAAGGAGGACTTGTCGCCTTCGCCTCAGTTGGAAACTGTTATCCTGTGCCTGGCTAGACTGCAACAACCGGTCAATATCATCCACCTCAAGAAGAAGGCCAATGGCATCTTCAACAGTGACTCTGGCTGCCAGCATTGGTTCTTTCTCCAAGGGCCTCATAGAAGACTTCTGGTCATGAGAACTATCACCTGATGAAGGAAGGTCAACTTCAAGAAGAGACCGAGGCCTACGTATGGAAGAGAAAGAAGCTCTCCCAAGAGCATCAACCTGAAGATATGCATGCTGATCACCACTGGACCGGGACTTGGAAGGCAAGTCTTTCATTGATGTCGGGGAGAAATTGACCTTTTGCCTAGAATTGGCACCCCTTTTCGCCATGCAAGCTTGATGGTAATAATCGACAACGTAAGGATCACTGCTGTGACTTGCTGAATGCTGCATTCTCAAAATAGACTCAATCTCTTCAGATGACATGTACTTGGATCTAAACTTTAGTCCCCCACCATCACCATTCTGACTACCAGTATCAGACGGTGGTTGAGAAATACGTATGTTGTGTTTTCCCCTTCCTGATCTTGATCTCTTGTCCCTTGACAAAGGAACACTGCTAACTGAATCAAACCTGCCTGTTATCTCTGGAGAGTGCTGATGGTAGAATAGGTGAGGTGGTAAATTTAGGTAATTCTGATGGGATGGTTGGAACTGTGCCAACCTCTGCTGCTGCTGAGAGAATAGCAATGATGAAATTGGAGTATTTGGAAGCGATATTTGTTTATGTAATAAGTTGGGTAGTAGGTTAAGATGCCCCCCGGTGAACGGGTTGGCTTGGTTTGACCAGTCATTTTGCATTGGATTGTTTAGAGACAGGTTAGGAGCACCAATAGGCATGCTTCCTCCATATGGCAGTCCATGAGATAGTCCAACCATAGGGTATGGTGAACCAGAAAGTGACATGCTCAGAGAACCCATTTGTAGCCCAGCACCAAGTGATGGAATGCTCCCATGACGTGTAAGGCCTTGAGCAGGATAGGATGTTCTACCACCTGGTGGCGGAAAGGAGGTAAATGAAGGAGATTTTGGTGCTGTGATAGGTTCACTTGAGCGGTGCTGCAGTGGCTGCTGAGGATAGGAAGATGTACGGCTTAAAGGTTTGGAGTCCTCTTGCTGCACCAAAGAATGTGGCTGCGACCACCGTCTATTACTTTCCTGGAATTGCTCATTTTCCAATATATCCTGATCTACCCAGTTGGGAAACTCTACATCCTCAGCCCAGTCAACAGTTAAAGAACCTGAAAAAAGTCATTGCATAGTTCAGTAACAAATTGAGTCTTGGGGCATACATTTGACTTTTGACTACATACAAGAGTTTGCATAACACAGTTGCTTTTCAAGATAGCCTCTCTTCGTGACAACATTCATGGCATTAAATTTTGAAAATGTGTGAAGAATGCAGAATAGAAGCATCTCATAACTGAGCATATGTTAAGCTTTTGACATAGGCACATGCAAAAGCTACAATATAGCTCTCCTTCTGACAAAGACAATTCTATAGAATTCAGAACGGTTATGACTATATCAGCTTAATGACATGATACTCAAATTCACAACTATGTATAGCAAGTCAAAATTATACCAGGAATATACTGGTTGACAATGAGATGCAAAATGGTTAGCTTCAACATATTAAAATTTTAACTATGATGCACAAGGGACAACATATTGTCAACAATGAAGTGAAGATTCTTAAACAACCAAAGATTGAGATCATGTTTCATACCGGACATATCACAAAATAAACTCCATACTATTAAACTTCACTATTAATATGCTATAAGAGTAGAAATGTCACTTACTTCCTCTTGAAATGGATCGTCTGTCACCAATAACACCAGGATTCCGTGTTCCACTAATGCTTCGGTTCAACTGACAATAAAGCATGTGAATTTATCAGTGTGTGCCAAGTAACAGAAAGAAAGCAAAACAGTAATTAAGCACCAAAGTGAAGGCTAAAGCAAAGCCATCACAAAAATATGGATCCATGTAGAAATAATATGTGAGAGAGACAAACGTGAAGGCCCAATTACCCCCTTTGTTGGCCATTGACTAAGATATGACGCAATACAACATAGATTCAACGATACAGCATTATCCTTAGAAAAAGAACAACAGCTTAGTAGACTACTCCAAAACGAGTTCAATCGCTGCAAACTCAGCGTCTAGGTCATCTATAGGCAATTGGGCCTTCGATGGGGCCAAAACCTTGCGAATTGTAAAAACAGGTTATTGTCATGCCAGAAAAAGATAAAATCGAGTCTAAAGACTCTGCCAGTGTGTCAGAGCTGTGCCATTATCCAGCACATGATGCATGCCTACTAAAAGTGCATGCCATGGAGATAGGCATCTAGCTAAAACTTCAATGAATAAATATGCATGCCTATACCAAAACCAAAAGGCTTGGTGTTTACCGTTTAGAAAGTGGTTTCTACATTAATATCTCAACTCAGTTCAATAAATTATTTACGCCCATTCTGTTCGGGTCATTTCAGTTATCTAGAATATAAGATTGGATCATGAAAGAATAAGAGTAAACACTTGGGCTAAGTATAACAAAGCATAATGGGCCTTCAAAAATATGCTAGTTAAAGAAGGAACTGCTGCAAAGCTGTGTATCTCAAAAGCATAGGTGACAGGTGCAGGGAAGTAAAGTTACATGAATTTTTGAAACTGAAACCTCAAAGTGAAGCACGGGAGCAATAAGTAGCAAACCTTAGCAAAAGTGCTTGCAAGATCATCAATGTCGGACAAGTTACTTAAACTGTCGATCTGCAGAACATAGCAGTTTGAATCAGAATCACAGCACACCATTAACGAATAAAAAAAATTCAAAACTCAGAATGAAAAATAGCACTTTGAAAATGGCATGTACAGGATATGAGGTCGCTCACACATGCATATATCCCTGACTCCCTGTAAAAACTTTTCAAAAGATACAGTTCAAAGATTGATGACTAATTCCTTTATAGTATTACATGTAAATTTTGCCCATCATAATTAACTCCAGTAACTGTTTAATGTTTATACAAGCACTTTAGCTAATTACGATCACCCACGAAAAGTGAGTCATGCAACCAGCACAAGCGTACACTTGCTATAATCACTAAGTTAGTCATGTTTAACCAGCATAAGCCCAGATTTGCTATTGTCTAGAGCTACATAACACGAACCTTAACAGCCACACTTGATCCTTAGGAGATTCACACTACCTCTTAACATTACAAGTATGCCCAATTCGAAGTCCTGGCACTACAATCTATGACTAATGCAATGGAGTGCAAAAGCAACTAGAGAATTTAAGAAATGACATAACTACCAACAGTGGAAACAATCAACTCTATCATTCTGTGATGAACTAGGCCCTATTGTTGCTGTCGCGCTCACCTATTGATCCCAACATGCAGAAATAATTCTGTTTGAGCTCGAGAGCAAGTAAATGTTGGGGTCAAGCAACAAAAGGAAATATGCTAGAAGCCCAACTGCACCAAAAAAAATTGTACCATAGCTATAGGATTTAGCTAGATATGCTACAAAAGGGCTTACAACTGGACTGAAAGAAGCCAAAGATAGGCTTGCGATAAAACAGTCAAAAGGCTACCCTGAACGCTATTTATTTCACAATCACTTTATCCAAATAAAAAACGTTCATAGTCACTATCCTTTATCCAAATAAAACATTCAGTGTTCTAGCGATCCTCAACACATGTCTTAACCACTTAGAAACAAGATGGGTGCAAGAAATTCTTCTTCCATCCCTGCCATATGAAACTCCACCCTCACAACGGAGGTTTTGTGTTATCAAACAAATGCTAAATGTGTTCATTCAACACACATCAAGGTAATTTTGCCTATAATTGAGCACAAAACTTTCCACCAGTCACTCGAGTTCTTTGCTTCTCCAACACTACTGATGTGAACCTCAGTTCCACCAAATATCACCCTAGAGGCCCACATGAATTTATTCTTGAATCTTGATTCCTCCCAGCACTAGTCTTCCACTACCAATTGCCACCATTTGAAAACCGCATGCCGTCGAAAAAGATATAAAGCATACATGAGAACCAACAACCAAGCACACAAACGAAGAACGAGAGGCCAATAGTTCATAACAAATACGGTCGCTGTGTGGATATGAAGGTTCCGGAATCCGCACCTCTTCCCCAACAGAAGAGAGCCGGTACAGCCCATCTTTTGGCCCAGTGAATCCACCGCCATTGCCATCGCCACCGCCATCCTCCAAGCAACCGAGCTCGAGCCCCTCCAGTGGCTCCTTCCCGAAAAAGGCATACTGCCCAGCGTCAAAACTCTCTGCAGCAAGGAACATCAGATCATATTAGCATCAGCGAAGAACAAATTCTTACCCATATTACAAACGAGAACCGAGAACAAAGGCAAGAACAACGCGAGAAACCAATCGAGCAAACAAAAGAAAATATTTCTTTAGCATCCCAACTCCAAGAGGCCGAATTCGAGTAATTATCCATCGGCAGCCAGAGATTCGCATCAGAAAGCACAACAAAGGCGCCGACTTAAGCACCAGAATCGGCCAGAACAGCACCAACAACCAACCACACCAACCAAACCGGCGACCAGATCAAACGCGCCAAGTAAAACCACCAAAAGCGCACCAAATTCAGCCGCGAGAGGCCTCACCTGCGGCGGCGGAGGAGGACGCGCCGCTGCCGCCGTCCGCCTCGACGCCCCGCATCTCCGCAAAACCCTAGCAGCAGCAGCCACCGGCAGCACGCATCTAGGGCTAGGGCTTCGCGCGATTCCTTTCGGCTTTGGATCTGAGAGCTGCGCGAGGGAAGAGAGAGATAGCTCGGCCGCAGTGCTGCCTACCTCTCCCCTTCTCTCCTCCCCCTCTCTCTCCTGCCTTAAATAAAAAATATTTGGGATAGACAAGCAGGAGGCGAATTTATGGTTCCCAAAGAAAATAAGAATGCGAATTTAAAGCTAAAAAAAAATGTTTCCCCCTCTCTTGATGCAGGAATTGGGAGAATAGGGTTTCACTTGTAAGACACACGATAACACAAGAGCCTTTGTTCAAAATAGCTTTTGACTTCTGGATTTTAACTTATAAGAGTCGAAAATTGTTTTGAATAAGGGGTTTTGTTAAATATCATCGGATATTTCTCTTCCTAACTATCATCCAATTTAGAACTGTTGGATTAGAGATTTAATGGCCATGAATTCTTCCCCTCCCCTTGAATTCTACCCATTCCCCCCTGAAAAAATCTTCCCCTTCAAAAACAAGAGCCTCTCGATCTCTAATTCAAGTGTCATAAATTTAGATGATAGTTAGGAAGAAAATATTCGGATGATATCTAGACACTCCTCTTGAATAAATTAGCCTTTAAACACGGCTTTTTATAATATGTTTTTTATTTTTTTAATTAAATGACTTAGTTAAAAGCTAAACATCGATATAGTGCCTATTTTAACTAAAAGTTATAGCAAAAACCGTTTTGAACGTGGCAAGAACGGATAAGAGAGAAGACTTTGAGTTGGCTTGGCTTGCATGTCACTTTATCTATATTTATCTCCTTTTTATGTGTGTGCTTGCCTTTTCTTTCCTTTCTTTTATGAGGGTGCTTTTTAAACAGGAGTTTTATTTTTTTTTTGTTTCGGTGTTACTGCTAATCTCTAGCTCTGATCAACTCGGCTTCGGCTTCTGGCTTCTGGCTTATTTTTCACTATTCATAAGTTTCGTCTTTTTCTGAACTTTTGGCTTTTCGTTGAGCTTTTTTGCCGGTTCTTTTTCCCGTATTTGTTTGTATTATACATAATAGGCTAACATATTTTTTTATTTTTAAATTTTTTTAAATTTAATTATGCTAAATAAGCCTCTGTCAGCTACAGTGCTTTTTTCAGCAGCTACAGTGTTTTCAGCCATAAGCCACGAGCTTTTCAGCCGAACCGATCACCACCAGAGTCTATCTCGGTTTCTCTCTCTTATCTGATTATCTGTCTTGGTATTGGTTGTGGATTTGGCACAGGGTTAGTAATTGGTTAGTGGTGAATACGAGGCGTTGTTAATGGCCAGTGGTGGTATTATTTGGGGATGACTTGAGGGGAGGATCGTTTGTACTACTTGGTAGTCTCTCTGAGTGAATGAATAGCCCTATTCTCGGATTGTTTTGTCATTTCTATCTTACTTAACTAATGCAAAGAAATATTGGTGTAATTAAAAAGTTCAAGCATCTAAGTTGTAATTTAAGTACTTTTAGATTTTAAGGATATCTATTGCGATTTACTCAAATTTTTAGTTGCACAAGGGAGTAAGGGACCTTGGAGACTTGCCGAGATTAGCTGCGCTCATGTATATATTGTTTGCATTAGCCAATGGGATTTTCTTGCCTAGCCTTTTTAAAATTAAATTTCCACTACTGTGGTGGATTTTGATATTGACCTTTTGTCAGTACAGTAAAATCTGGTGGCTAGCGTAGGGATCAGTAAACTCTTTGCTGTTTCTAAAAGCGGCTTTGGACTTTTGCTACAGTATCTAACTTTTAAACGGAATATTTTCTCAAGATAGGATTTACAAGTTAATTGTAGTACACATTAAAAGCCCAATATCTGTATCAGCCAAAATCGCAAGCAAGTATCTCTCTCTGTAATTTCTGCCACGAAGAGCTCAACATTCAAAAATTTCAACCAAAAGCCAAAAAAAAAGAATAGATCCATAGTCAAAACCCCGTTTTCAAACAATAGGAATTTGGAAATTTTCCTACAGAGATTAAACTTTTTTGTGTAAAATCCTTGCAAAATTCCTACATTACAAATGGGACAAAATTAAAACTTCACTATAAACTAATAGGTATGTTAGAAACGGAATTGTGAATCAAATAGTTGAACATGAACTCAAAAGTCAAAAGCTACTAGGTGAAGACATGCGTCTAAGTTCTCTTCACGCACAATTGCTGTTGCACAGAGCTTGAAAGACTAGAAATCTTGAGCAAGGCAATTTGAGCTAGCACATTCCAAGGTATATCCTTCACCAACCCTGTACCTCTCTGATGTGGGATGTTTGATCTTTACTATCTAGAATCGATAATGATAATTTAGATCCGTACAACCTGACGAACCGATGACACCAACCACTGTTAGAACAGCAACCTGCAACAAAAGAATTCGCCCAACCACACGCTTATGATCCCGTCTACCTGACCACAAAGCAGACGCGTCGCAGCTCCTAACACTACTACAAAAGAGGCTATACTAGACGGCTACATCACGGACGGTTTGACAAAACCGTCTGTGATTGACACTAACACAAACGGTTTTAATTTGGACACCGTCTGTGTTAGTGGTCGAGTATCACAGACGGTCCTTACCAATGAACCGTCTGTGATACTTTAGTATCACAGGCGGTTTAAAATAAATAACCGTATGTGATAATCTGAAATTATCACAGACGGTTTTTTATTAAAAACCGTCTGTGTTGTGTAGACTATCACAGCCGGTTGTTGTTAAGAACCGTCTGGGAATGTTCACAGACGGTTTTTTACAAGAACCGGCTGTGATGTCCCTTTGTCTGTCATATTCTAGATCAGAGGTTAATATATAAGTACACATTGCTTCTAATAACTTAACTACAGAACTACTGAGACAAGAGGTCACAAATTAAAGGCAAATTTATTAATTTCAATTAGAGGGAAATTCATTACATAAGTCGCACAGGTAAAGAGTTTCCCAGATTGTAATCTTTTGGGCTTCGTACGCTTCTTCTTCGACTTTGGGACTTGGAGGATCAGTCGCTGAATTCTCGAACGCTGTTAAGATTGCCCTTGTCCTCTGCACTTCCTCGTGCAGCCTGGGCAAATGATCAGCAGCATCCATCATGTCGTACAGGATAGCATTAAAACATTCCTCACAATCTGCCGTTTCTGCATGAGCGGCAAGGCTATCCATCAGTCTGTGCAATGCGAGTAGAGCTTCTTCCGCATTGCGCACATTGTGGAGAAGAATCAGGGTGAGAGCTGTTTCCCTTTCTTGAGTGGCAGCGAGACGCCTCCGTCGACGGCGGAGGATCAGGTCAAGCTGACGGATGCAAGAAAGTCGGGGAAGGAGAGCAGGGCGGGTGCGGAGAAGCTGCTCCAGATGCAAATTGCTGGCCGCCTGTGTAAGGTTCCGGTCGAACAATTCGTGATGAACAGATGAGAGGAAGGAGATGATCACAAGAACAGTAGTAGAAGCCATGTTGTATTGTATATATATTGTATTGTACGTACGTAGAAGACCTGGATTAGGAGCGCATATTTGACCTTTAGCACAAACGGTTCGTATACCCAAACATTAATGATATAGACGCTTCGTATAACGATCGAGAGACGTTAATTAGACGATCGAAACACGAAGCGTTCTGGCATCGAAACACGCGCGAAGCAGTTCTGGTATGAAGCTTATGACAGACGATTTTTTATAAAAAACCGTCTGTGATAATATACTGGACGGCTACATCACAGACGGTTCATACGGAACCGTCTGTGATTAAACTGTCACAGACGGTTTAAACTGGCAACCGTCGGTGATAACTAAACATCACAGACGGCTCGTATTAAGAACCGTCTGTGATAACTAAACATCACAGACGGCTCGTATTAAGAACCGTCTGTGATATTTATTATCACACACGGTTCGCGTTAATAACCGTCTGTGATAATTACATACCACCAATAATTGGCGTGTGATATCACGTGTCACCAATAATTCGCGTATACCCAGGATTTCGATCTCACCCGTCCATTCTCTCCACATCGAATGGCTGGCACCAGTTCCTCCCACGGCCAGGCCCTTATTAATAACTCCCCATCAACCTTTCCACCGGTACTAGTCACGCGTGAGTTCATCCACTAGCTAGCTTCCTGCATGCATCTCCCCTCCGCTGTGAGCTAGCACCTCCATATCGCGGCACGTTCGGTTCATACTAAACAACACACTCTTGCCGTAAGTGTCGTAAGTGTGTCTTGTTTAGTGTGGACCGTCGTGCCGCGAAGGGTTTGTTAGCTTGTTATCCTGTAATAGATCGATCTGAATGTGTTGTTGAGTTTTTGTGCTTGCCTCTGTATTTGCATGTTCCTCGATGATGCCGACTATTGTCGAGATGTGATGTCCACTCCGACAATCCTTCTTTTTCCTGCAAAATTCAAGGCAATTTTATTACAAAAGTTCAAAAAAAGACATTTCCAGATTTTTCAGCAGCCGACGTTGCCGACTTCTTCTCTGAGCGACTATCCATCTGCTTTTTCCCACTTCTTTTCTTCATCCGAGGCCTGCAGCTGTGTCTTGAGGAATGCCACATCTGAAGACCCAAGAGCTGGTCAAGAACTGGTCTTCAGATGTGGCATTCCTCAAGACACAGCAGCAGGCCTCGGATGAAGAAAAGAAGTGAGAAGAAGCAGATGGATAGTCGCTCAGCGAGGTTGGGTATCACAGACGGTTCTATTAACGAACCGTCTGTGATAAAACAATCACAGACGGTTATTAACACGAACCGTCTGTGATAGTATGCATCACAGACGGTTCGTGTTAAGAACCGTCTGTGATAATGTAGACTATCACAGACGGTTATTTATGTGAACCGTCTATGATAGGCAACAATCACCGACGGTTATTAAGTTGAACCGTCTGTGATATTGCTTGTATCACAAACGGTTCATATTAGTAACCGTCGGTGATAATTCACAGACGGTTATTAATACGAACCGTCTGTGATATATCATTTTCACAGACCGTTTGTGGTTGGAACCGTCTGTGATATTCTGCGTAGTATTAATTGCTTGGCGTACTTGCTTGAAGGATGTCGACACCGATCTGTCTTCATTGCGCTTCATCGGTGGAGCAAGGCGGCCGGCTTTAGGGAGTTGGGGGCGAAAAAATATCACCGTCTTCTTAGTGATCTGATCAGAGGTTAGTATACTAAACATTCTTAGTGATCTGATCAGAGATTAGTACTCAATTACATAACATTCTTAGTGATCTGATCAGAGGTTAGTAGTAGGGGTAATAATCATTTTTGACACCCATTTGTCACTTGTGTAGCGTAGATGGACCGAAGCTGGATGTATATTGAGAACCGTGTGTGTGAAGAGTACATTACTGGCGTGTCTGCTTTTAGAAGGGCGGCCGAGCTGGATATGTTGAAGAAGGGGATGAAATATATGTATTGCCCATGTATTGATTGTGATAATCTCAAGATGTTTAGCAACTCAGCGCAGATTGAAGCTCACTTGATTCGAAGGGGTTTCAGAAAAGGATACAAATGTTGGACCAGTCACGGTGAAGAAAAAAGTACACAAGAAGGTAGTTATGACATAGTCGAGGGAGGCAACGATATACCAGATGTGGACTGTTCTTTCGATCATGAGGATAGGTCGCAGGATGACAATCTGGATCAGATGTTACGTGATGCAGAAGGGAACTATAGTGAGAGAGAGTTTGGTAAATTCGAGGGCTTGATGGAGGACTCGGAGAAACCTTTGTTCCCGGGCTGCAAGCCGCAATACACGAGGTTGTCATCAGTTCTAGAACTGCTAAAATTGAAGGCAAGCAATGGTTGGTCCGACAAGAGTTTCACGGCATTATTAGGTCTCCTAGTGGACATGCTTCCAACGGGAAATGTGTTGCCGAGAACCACCTACCAAGCCAAGAAGATTCTTTGTCCATTAGGAATGGAAGTAGAAAGAATACATGCATGTCGGAATGATTGTATCCTGTACCGTAAAGAGTATGCTAGCTTACATGTTTGTCCGGTGTGCAAAGCATCCCGATACAAGCGTAAAAATGACTCTGATGATGGGAAGGGCATCGAGGTGAAGCAAGGACCTCCTGCTAAGGTGATGTGGTATCTTCCTGTAATCCCCCGTTTGAAGCGTTTATTTGCAAACCGCAAGGATGCAAGATTGATGCGTTGGCACTACGAGCAGCGTAAGAAAGACGGAATGATAAGACATGTTGCTGATTCTGCCCAGTGGAGGAACATCGATAGGATGTTTGTAGATTTCGGTGTGGAACCGAGAAATATAAGGTTTGGGTTGAGTACAGATGGAATGAATCCTTTTGGTAACATGAGCAGCCGACATAGCACCTGGCCCGTGACTCTGTGCATGTACAACCTTCCTCCTTGGCTGTGTATGAAGCGGAAATATATTTTGATGTCACTACTTATCCAAGGGCCGAAGCAACCTGGCAACGATATTGATGTGTTCCTAGCCCCATTGGTGGAAGATCTTGCAACACTGTGGAATGAAGGGGTACATGTATGGGATGCGGACAAACGAGAGAACTTCACTCTACGGGCCATGTTGTTCTGCACCATTAATGATTTTCCTGCCCTTGGTAACCTGTCAGGGTTTAGTATAAAAGGAGCCAAAGCGTGTCCGCACTGCTTAGATTATACGGAGAGTGTGTGGTTGAACAACTCCCGAAAAACTGTGTACATGCGTCACCGTAGGTTCGTTCCAAAGTATCACCCATACCGCAAGATGAAGAAACAATTTGACGGAAAAAAAGAGGATGACTCAGTACCAAGACCTTTTAGCGGGAAAGAGGTGTATGATATGGTTAAGGATATAAATGTTGTGTTTGGAAAGGGACGTAAATTGAGGAAAAACATGTGGAAAAAGAGGTCAATATTTTGGGACTTGCCTTATTGGGAGCACTTAGAAGTTCGCAATTGCATCGATGTCATGCACGTAGAGAAGAATGTATGTGACAGTTTGATTGGTCTCTTACTGAACATTCCTGACAAAACAAAGGATGGTGTTAACGCAAGGCGTGACTTGGTCGCTATGAACATCAGGACCGAGTTAGCACCGATAGAGACCGATAAAGGCCGGACGTACCTTCCCCCAGCATGTTACACTCTGTCTAAGTCCGAGAGAACTGAATTGTGCCAGTCCTTAAATGGTGTGAAAGTTCCATCCGGTCACTCGACAAGCATGAAGAAACTTGTTTCCATGGAACATTTGAAATTAATTGGCATGAAGTCTCACGACTGTCATGTGCTAATGACTCAAATGCTACCTGTTGCAATTAGAAGTATTTTGCCGAACAAGGTTCGAGTGACAATCATAAGGCTATGTTATTTCTTCAACGCAATTGCTCAGAAGGTCATTGATCCGGATGGACTAGATGCTCTGCAAACCGAGGTGGTGACAACTCTATGTCATCTAGAGATGTATTTCCCTCCATCATTTTTTGATATCATGGTCCATCTCATTGTCCACCTTGTGAAAGAGATAAAAATATGTGGCCCCGTATTTCTACGTCATATGTACCCTTTCGAGAGGTACATGGGAATTCTGAAGTCCTATGTACGCAATCGATCTCGACCGGATGGTAGCATCATCGAAGGTTATACAACAGAAGAGGTCATTGAATTCTGCATCGGCTACATTTCTCAGGTAGAGCCGATAGGTGTACCTCTATCTCGTCACGAGGGGAGGTTAGAGGGTATAGGGACTATCGGGAGGAAAGCAATAACCCCGGATCAAAATACGTATGCTCAAGCCCATTTCATGGTTTTACAACACATGACTGAAGTGACCCCATATATTGAAGAGCACAAGGACATGCTACGTCAGGAGAATGCAGGCCAGTCAGAAGTTTGGATCACGAGACAACACAACCGTCAGTTCAACGAATGGTTGAAGGCGCAATTGACTAGGAGGTCGTCAAATGAAACACTACAATGGTTGGCAAAAGGGCCAAAATTTACAATTGTGACATGGCAAGGATACGACATTAATGGCTACACATTTTATACAACAGATCAAGATAGAAAGAGCACAGTGCAGAACTCAGGTGTCCGCATAGATGCCTATGATTCGCACGCAGAACCGCTGGCCCAAGCTCGTACTACGGGCTTGTAGAGGAGATTTGGGAGCTTGACTACGTAATTTTCAAAATTCCTCTATTTCGGTGCCGTTGGGTCCAACTCCCACGGGGTGTAAAGGTTGACAAGTACGGCGTCACTACCGTGGACCTCGAATGTGTAGGATACAAAGACGAACCATTCGTACTCGCGAGGCAAGTTGTTCAAGTATTTTATGTAACCGACCCGGCAAATAAGAAGCGTCATGTAGTTCTTCAGGGAAAAAGAAGGATTGTCGGGGTTGAGAATGTTGTGGATGAGGAAGAGTACAATCAATTTGATGATTTGCCTCCATTCGGAGACGGCATCAGGCTCGATGAAGAACAAGGCGATGAAGCAAGCTATATGCGTATCGATCATCGTGAAGGGCTTTATTTAAAATGATATAGCCAAAGTGTAATAAATGATATAGGTTATGCTTGTGTTTTTCATAAATGTATGTATGTTCCATTGTAATTGTAAAATGACTAAGGAACCCATGCATTGTAATTGTAAAATGACTAAGGAACTCATGCATTGTAATTGTAAAATGACTAAGGAACTAAGAAATAGTTATATTTATGGTTATGCTTGCGTTTTTCATAAATGACATAAGAACCTAGCTAGCTGCGGGTATTTATAGTGAACTATCACAGGCGGTTTATCAAAAGAAACCGTCTGTGATAACACATCACAGCCGGTTCTATCGATATAACCGTCTGTGATAATATGGGTAGCAGGGGTGGGAGGGAGCAAAACCTAGCTAGCAGGGGCGCTGCAGAGTGGAGACAAGAGACTGCGGTAGAGCGGACTCCGCAGACCTAGCGCGGGTATTTAAAGATGATCTATCACAGACGGTTCTATAAATATAACCGTTTGTGATATGCATTATCACAGACGGTTCTATCTATAGAACCGTTTGTGATAGGAATTATCACAGACGGTTATATTTATAGAACCGTCTGTGATAGATCATCTTTAAATACCCGCGCTAGGTCTGCGGAGTCCGCTCTGCCGCAGTCTCTTGTCTCCACTCTGCAGCGCCCCTGCTAGCTAGGTTTTGCTCCCTCCCACCGCCGCTCCCTCCCGACGCCGCCGGTCCCTCCCGAAGCCGCCGGTCCCTCCTGACGCCGCTCCCTCCCGAAGCCGGCGGTCCCCCCCGACGCCGGTCCCTCCCTCCCGACGCCGCCGCTCCCTCCCGACGCCGCTCCCTCCCGTAGCCGGCGGTCCCGCCCGACGCCGGTCCCTCCCTCCCGACGCCGCCGCTCCCTCCCGACGCCGCTCCCTCCCGTAGCCGGCGGTATATATATGCTTCACATGTATATGTTTCACATGATATATATATGCTTCACATGTATATGCTATATATATGCTTCACATGTATATGCTTCACATGATATATATATGCTTCACATGTATATGCTTCACATGATATATATATGCTTCACATGTATATGCTTCACATGATATATATATGCTTCACATGTATATGCTTCACATGATATATATATGCTTCACATGATATATATATATATGCTTCACATGTATATGCTTCACATGATATATATATGCTTCACATGTATATATATGCTTCACATGTTATATGCTTCGCAAGGTCTATTTGGAAGGCCCATAGCTCACTGCAATTAGCTAATCGTTAGAACTTTGTCAAAGGGCATAAAGCAAGTGACACACTCCAGTGCTCACTTCAGTTAGTTTTTTCTTAGAAGAGAGATGGCGTCCACACAGTCTTCGTCGTCGTCATCTGGGTCTCACGCTCCCAAGACTGCGAAATCTAAACGTGGCCGAGGAGTATCGAAAAGGCCAGAGGGCCGAAGGACCATCACGGTGGTCTCTCCGGATGGGGTCCCTCTGGAACCGTCGAAAGCAGCGTCATCATTTCGGACTACCTGCGGGATAATTGGAAGGCAACGGGTCCCCATCACCATAGCAAGCTGGAAAGATTTGACAAAGGATCACAAAAATCAGCTATGGGAGGAACTTACAAATTCGTTCGAGTTCCCAACAGAAGCACAGGGACTCGTGCAACGGCAAGCGCTCCTCGCGATGGGAAAAGCATGGAAGAATTTTAAGAGCACTCTTGTGACGAAGTACGTGGCCGAGGATGTCACGCCCTTCACGAAGTATCCTTTCGTGTCGCCGGAAACATGGGAGGCCTTTGTGCAGATGAAGACGACGCCCGAATTTGTACAACAAAGTGCGGCGCACAAGGATCTCCAGTCACAAAACACGCACCCTCACAGACTCGGCACTGCTGGGTACGCGGGTAAAATCCCGCAATGGAGGATGCAGGATGAGGTCGCAATCCGATCGGAGGCCTCTCCGCCATTTGCCGGGATCGCAAACGAGCGCGCTCGAAACTGGTTAAGAGCGAGGTCATCAACCACATCTTCGGGTGTCTCTTTCAAGAACCCCGCAGATGAGGAAGTGTCCCAACGCATGGTAAAATATGTTAAACAACATACTTGTTAACACCTCTTGAACTTCATGGGTTCAAAAATAACATGATTAATTGCCTCTTGCAGCAATCATTGACTACCGAATCTTCTCGTGGCTCCTTTGAAGAATATAGGGAGATAGATTTACTATCACAGGCCTTGGGAAACAAGGAGCACCCAGGTCGCACACGAGGCATGGGGGTTTATGTACCTTGGAGGCACGGATTTCCAGATTACTCCGAGACATATAGGAGTAGGAAGAGATCCAAGGCGTACCGCAGCGAACAAATAAAACAGGAGCTTCGTGCTCAACTTGAGGAACAACTATCTGCCTCACTTCAAGAGCAGACTGCCTCACTTCGAGGAGAGATAGATTCGTTGCGGGAAGAACTGAGACAAGTCCGCAACCAATCGCAACCCACTCCTAGTACTGCGGTACCCAGTCCCCCTCAACGTCGCAGTAGCTGCGCGTCCACACCAATTTCTGAACATAGCGACGACCACTTACGTATTGATGACATTCAGGTAATGTACCTCTTTAGAATGGTACATAGATCTCTCTGGTGGACGCCTTAACTCATCTTGTATCGTTATGTAGGAGCCCATGCCTTGCACCCTCACAGTCAGGCTTGTTGGCTCTATTCCCGTTGATGCTGGGCGCGGCATGGTGTATCCATTGCTGCCAGGGACGCTCGTGCACGGTGTACAAGTAGACACCGGTTTCATGAAGGTCCAGGTGGACATGATTAATGATATTTTTAAGCCCGTCCCTCTTGAGAAGCCCCCAAACGAAGAGATTAAGACATACGGGGATGCCGTCCACACATTCATTCAGTGGCCCAAGAGGGACATCGTCCTCGACATGTCTGTGCCACAATCTTCACATCCAGTGGCCCAAGAGGGACGTCGCCCTGGACCTGGCACATCGGCTCCGGTGGCTTCACCTCCACCTCCAAATCCAGTAAAGTCTGTTGCATCGGCTCCCGCCGAGACGCCACCGAGAACATATCATAAGCGAGGCTCCAAGGCCTCCAAGGCTCATGCGACGATCCGAGAACATATACAGATAAATGTCATTACTCTTTCTTTATGTATAGATACATGATCCAAGAAGTCCGGCGATCGCGACGTCCGGTGGGTTTCCTCGACCCTCACTTGGTCTCCGAGCAATGTATCAATGCAGATGCATCCTTCGTGCAAGGTTACATAACGAGGGGATTGATTGCTCACACCGACAAGGAATACATCATGGTACCCTTCAACCAAGGGTAAGTGCTTCACTAGTTGCCACACATATGTTTCATTTGTACTTTACATGCGGCATGAACTTAGGATTAATCACTATGGCGACACACATGACTAGGCATCACTGGATTTTGCTTGTGATTGTACCAAAGTGGAGCAAGGTAATATACCTTGATTCCCTCCTTAGGAGCAACCACGACTTCAGTCTTGTGCAAGAAGTACTTAACAGGTAAACTCATTTCCTCCATACATAACTCTATTGTAATATTTCTTTTGTTTGCCACGGCCGAGGATAAGTTTTTTGAATCACGTAGGGCGTTTGCCGATTATGTTGCTCAAGGAGGAAGACACGACAAATCCAGTGACACGCTACGACACAACACGCGATTTCCGGTTCCCGCTACAACACAACAATCCTATATCATACTTTGTTATAATGCCTCTAGAATTGACAATACCGATGTATGTAATTCTATTTTTGCAGTGCCACCAGCAGCTACAGGGCAACGTATGTGGATTCTACGTTTGCCGCCATATGAAGGAAATCATTGCTACTAAGATCAATGATCCAGAGGTTTGTCAGGTCCTTCCAATAATTATTACTTTCTGATTATATATATGTATTTGTATTACACACACATGCTAATTAATGACTTAACATTGCTCCTAGCGACAGCGGGTGCACTTCGACGAAAGTGCATATGATCTTGACAATCTCATGGAGATTCGTGCAATCATCTCCCAATTCTTGCTAGGAGAGGTCATAAGTAGGAAGGGAGAGTTCTACGCCGGCAATGGTGATAATTAGATGTTGAAACATTGGATTCAACTGTACAAATCAAACAATTCCTTCAAATGAATTCATTTGTCAGATTTTGTGTAACGATTTTCATTCTATATATATATGTATGTGATCTGCTGTGTACGAATTTTGTTGTAATTTACTATGAGTTGCAATTAACTTATATCTGTCATTTATCTGTAATCTGCTTGCTTGCTTGCGTTCAGAGGGCATGGCTAGCATATCCTGAGGCTAGCCAAAAAATATCAAATAAAATGGATGATGCACTTAGTATCACAGACGGTTCGTTGTTAAAATCCGTCTGTGATACAATATCACAGACGGTTTCAAAGAGTGCCGTCTGTGGTGTGAATGATATCACAGACGGCCTTTACTACTGACCGTCTGTGATACACAAATATCACAGACGGTTAGTAATTAAAATCGTTTGTGATATACAAAATATCACAAACGGTTAGTAATAAAAACCGTCTGTGATATTGTATATATCACAGACGGTCTTTATTACTAACCGTCTGTGATAGTCTTGTATCACAGACGGTTTTTTTTATAAAAAACCGTCTGTGATACAAGACTATCACAGACGGTTTTTTTAAAACCGTCTGTGATACAAGACTATCACCGACGGTTTTTTATAAAAAAACCGTCTGTGATACTCGAATATCACAGACGGTTAGTAATAAAGACCGTCTGTAATGTTGTTATCACAGACGGCTTGGGAACCGTCTGTGATAACCACAACTATCACTGACACCTAGACACTGACGGTTAAAGAACCGTTTGTGATGACGGTTCCGAACCGTCTGTGATAGGGCTGTCTGTAGCAGTGTAAGAATAACAAGGAATCACAAGAACAGCGATGTAGAGAAACGTCCAACTCACCTCTAGGTTGCAATCAGATGGCAAATTCTAGGAAGAACAAGCGTATAACTCTTTCTTGAAAATAATAGTTTCAATTATGATTTACCAAAAAGTTACGTATTACAAGCCTTATATAACCCTTGGGAGGCCACAAGGTCTCCTACACAATTCCTAAGTGTTTTAGATTTGGACTCTCAAAAAAAAAAAGAAAATAAAAATAAAAATTCATGACGCTTTTAAAGATAAATCCTCCTACATGATGAGCTCAATCAGACCTCGTATGTGAAAGTTATTGCCTTTATACGTCAGGTATACGGTCAGAGATACGATCATACTGTTTCGAATATCTCCAAGTCAATCGAACGGCTGCAAGCGTCTCTAGCCAATCCAACGGTGGTATTATTTGGTCTGATCTGAAAGTTACCATCAATATCAGCCGTCCAAAGTTAATCGAACGATGCGGAATGAACGAATATTCGGAGCAGTCTAAACATCTTCAAGGCGATCGGGCAGTCCGTTGAAGATCGGATGGTATGACTCATTTAGAGTGGCCCAAATATTTCCAAGGCGATTGGGCGGTCCGTGGAAGATTGGATGGCGCAATCATTCGGAGCAGTCCAAACGTCTCCAAAGCATTTGAGCATCCAATATTGATCGGACGGTTCGGACAGTCGAAACCATTCAGACTTATTCAAATGTCCCGAAAGTCTTGTGAGCACCCGATATGGATCGGACGGTCCTGAACACATCTGAGGTCAATTAGACCGATCCGAAGGTAGTTTTTGATACCAGTTGAAATTGTTTGAATGCCCATAATATCTTTGTGAATTCGATTATTTTTGTGGTCGATCCGATATGGCAATGAGGACTTAAATGTGTCTTCCCTTGCTTGGCTCTATGTACTTCTTCTCTGTTAGTTTTCACCTCCATGTTTCAATTCTAAAAGCTTCACATCGTTCAAACCTGAGCATGAACACAACATTTGCATGAGGTAATATCTAGTTCTCTCGTAAATTAAAACCAGATTCAATTAGGAGCGAATTCACATGTTGATTAATTTATTTAGCTTGTGCTCATGTAATCAGTCCAATTGGGATATCCTCGTCATCTTGTACACATGAAGTGATGAACGATGCACTAGTATCCACGAGAACTTATAAACACATCTTCACTTTAGGTTTGTACAGAACGAGTATGGATTTACATATAAATATATAACATAGTAGTAGCTCTGTATCTCTAAATATAATAATTAGAATATAATTAAATTAGAGTTTACCTGATAATATTTAATGCGGCTCAATAATTCCTTCCAGTCAAATAATATATTTAGCTGAAAAACGTTAAGCATGTCTGTATCCGCATCACCTCTAAATCCTAAATTGCCGCAATTAAAATTTTATTACATAATTAAATCGTCAGACATCTTTATATACGAATGAACTTGCTTAGTCACTTGGACGCTACTTAATTTTCATGCATATTTTGCTTTATAAAGTCAAAATATAATTACAACAGAGTAGGGCATCGTTTTCCACCGGACCCATAGTGCAAGTGGTGGCTTCTTTTACTGTTTCATCAGTACAGTTTTACAGTTGCAACTTGCAGCCGATTTGGTCACCTCAGTCTCGTTCTCGTGTGCGTTTGACGTTGTAGGCGTAAGCATCTGCACCAAACACCAGGCTATCAGTCCAGCACAGTGACCATTTTGTTTCTTTATCTTCTTCATTATTTCTGTGCTTCTTTAAAATATGCCATGGGACTTTCGCAGTCGTTCTCCATTTGTTTAGCTATGCTCAAAAGCTTCCGTGCTGAAACACCATCTAGAAGATGTCGAGTAAAGAGCTGGTATGGTACCAAGCATGATTGATTCTCCAAAGGGAACACAGCATTTTTTTTATGGAACAAAGTTGAGATGTGTGGATAGAAGTATTCGCGGAATGCTTTCTTTATTTTGGGCTGTCATGGGAGAGAATTACTGATCAGTGGAATATTATTTGTCATGGAAATGGTTGGAAGGAATATGTTCCAAGGAGCTTGGTTAATCATCAAAAGCTCCAAATGGTAGGCACACCCAAGCTCAGCTCGGGTTGGCCAAGAATCTGAGGAGTTAATGGAGAGTGTGAAGGGGCTTCAAGCTTAGTCAGATTTGAAGTCAGTAGCAGTACTATCTAATGCTGCGTTTTATCTAGTTACACAAATTAACAAAGAATTGATGGTAAAGTTGCCCACCCCATTTCATGTGTGGCATATTTTATACGATGGCAAAAATTCTATCTTATAAATTACTCTTCTATCACTTAACTAGATAATGTCAATTTGGGCCTATTTATAAGAACTCTCTCTCTTCTATATGTTTTCTAAAACATTTTTTTGTGGTAGTTTACGCAACTTTACGTTGTGTAACTACCTTACATCATTACTATATTAAAGTCGGGAGAGTTCCCTTGCGTCCCACCTATGTCACATCATCTTTCTTACAAAAATGCCCCTGTATTTTTTGAAACGCGTAAAGGTTCTCGGTTCCTACAAAAAGGTCCCTGCCAGGTTTTTTCCAAAACCCCCTCCACTTCACCAAAATTGCGTATCCTTTTGTAGGATAGCACCTCACGGTTTTCCAAAATTACGTATGGGTTCTCGTTTAGTTACGTACAGGTGCTTACAGGTCCTCGGTTTTTTTGCGAAAAAGGTCTTTAGTTTTTCCGAAATTACGCACGTGTCCTTGATTTTTTTTAAAAAAATCTTCCTACGAATTATCGTCTCTTTTACTTTGGTCCACACGGTAGCTAGCGCGGCGTGTCGCCGCGCTTACGCTGCTAGTTGGATATCATCCGAATACCCTGCATAGCTCATCTAGAGGAGTCGGGTATAAATAGAAGCTGCATATTTAAAAACTGAATATGTCAACTAGGACAACATTTGCACGAGCTTTCATTTCTTATGCACTATTTCCTTTATGCCCCGCTTATTTCGGTTTGAGCTTATGGCTTATTTTTCACTATTCATATATTTCGTCTTTTTCTAAACTTTTGGCTTTTGAGCTTTTTTGCCGGTTCTTTTTTTCCGTATTCGTTTGCGTTGTCTATGATGAGCTAACATATTTTGTTTTTTCGTATTTGTTTGCGTTGTCTATGATGACCTAACATATTTTTTTATTTTTAAAATTTTTAAATATAATTATGCCAAATAAGCCATCTTCAACTATAATGTAATTTCAGTTAATTACAGTACAATTTTAGCCATAAATTATAGCTTTTCAATCAAACCGAGCACAGGAGATGAATCACCGACGCCGAGACCTAAAGCCATGTACAGTCAAAAGCAGGTGCCACGTGGCGCGGCGTTGGTTGGGTTGAGGGTAGCTTTTCTTCTAGGTTGCCGTGCTGATCTCTCCGTGTGCTTATCCGCAAGCAGAGCAGGCAACGGCAGACGGATGGAGAAAGGCCGCAAGGGCTGAGCAGATGGTTGCGTTTTCTTCCCATTTTGGACAAAGCGCACACGCTTTCTCTCCCCCGTCTCCTCTTGTCCCCGCTCCGCCGCTACCGACGATCCATCCGTGTCATTTTGTCTGCCTGTTTGCCGGCCAGACGACGTTCCACCGAGTTGCAGGCCGTGTTCGTTTCCAGTTCCGGTGCCGTCGGACGTGAACGTAGACGAAGCTGCTTAGGAATGGCTCAATGTAGTAGGTGGATCAGTGGCCTAGTAAAAAGTTGGGTAAGCTCCATGCTCTGAGGGGGAAAAGGAAATAGGAGCTATCGATCACCTGAATTTTACTTGCTCCTAATTGTGTTGTCGTATGAGCTCGACTGCAAACCATCCGATCAGCATGAGAATGCATTGTGTTAGGGTGTGTTTGGTTGCCTGAATCTCCTTCGTCCTGGCTGGGTGAATCCGTATAATATGAGAAAGAGCCTGTTTGGTTGCCTGTATGAGTGGATGCAGTCTGCATGAGCGGATGCAAAAATACGCCCTCATCCTGGATGGGTGGATACGCTCAAAATGAGCTTCACTGGCCATCCTGCATGGGTTGATGCAGTGTATCTTATGCGGTCCCACGTGTCAGCCTCTCAGGTTTGGTAGACTGCATCCGCTCATACAGGCAACCAAACAGCATCTCGGTTTTTTTCATCCGCTCATGCAACCTCACCAAACATCTTCTTTTTCTGAAATACGATTCCACTCAGCCTGCATCCATTCAGTCAGGATATACGATACAACCTTCATCCATAAACCAAACACACCCTTAGTGGATTTCGGGAAGCTAACCGCGATAGAATCCCGAATTCAGAATCAACGCACATGGTACACTTTTTACAGACCGAACCTATAGCTTATGGTAGATTTTTTTTTTATGATTTATGGTTTATTTTGCACTATAGCTATTTTATTTTATACTGTAACTGTTTATAACTATTAGATCTAATTAAATTTAAAAAATAAAAAATAGGTTGGCACATCACGGATAATATAATGAATACGGAAACAAGGAAAGACAAAAAGCTTAAAAAATAAAAAAAATCAAAAAATGATGAAATAATGAACTTGAAACTAAAATTCAAAAACTGAAACCGAAACAAGTGGAGCTAAGCAGTCCATATATATTCCGAACCTTTGGCCACGACCGTTTAATTGTACACCTAAACTGAACAATTAGCCACGGATTAAGTACCACTAGTCAAAAGTCACGTCGAAATGCCACTTTTCGCAAAACTAAGATCTTCTAAACGCTGTGCTAGCCTGCCAACAACACGCATCAGCATCGCCGAAAAACAGTACACGCGGTGGTGATCATTTGGGCTTATTTTTGGTAGCTTATGGCTGAAAAGTACTGTAACTGACTAAAAAAACACTGTAGCTGACAGAGGCTTATTTAGTATAATTAAATTTTAAAAAATTTAAAAATATAAAAAATATGTTAGTCCATTACGTATAATACAAACAAATACAGGAAAAAAAAGAACCGGAAAAAAAACTCAACAAAAAGCCAAAAGTTCAGAAAAAGACGAAATTTATAAATAGTGAAAAATAAACCGAAAGCTAAAAGTTAAACCCAAAACGATCACAGCCTAGCAGTAGTGCCTCTTGATAGCCTCCCAACCCGTGGCTAACTGATCATTATACCTGTTAACCAGAACCAGCTGGATCTCCCGCGTGCACGGCAGCGCTGTCCGGCCAGTCGCCACCCATGAGACGAGCTTATAGTAATCCGCCGTCCCACCGGGCGTTGCCTGACACATAAGCAAGTGCAGCGAGAAGAAAGGACCACATGCCCAATGGGGGCTGAACATTACTTCAGTTCGGAGCATTAACTAACGTAACAAGCTTAGCATCGGTTGCGTCACGCATGTCGTGTGTTGTCATGTTCAAGGCTGACGTTTACCAGCTGTAAAATTATCTAGTCGCGACATGGAGGTGCAAAGCCCGACCTGAATGTCCTACCTGCTCGTACCAGATTTTATCCTGTGTACCACTCCGCTAACGACACATCTGACGTTCGCTGGACAAGCGAAATCCGCGAAGAACGGGTCCTGCGCGCGTGAACCGGTCGTGTCAACGATCTGCCCGCCCCGCCCGGGTGGGGTCTTCGGATCGATTGATTGAATGGGGAGAAGGGTGGGGAGCGGGGCCTCCGTTCGGCACGCGTCCGCCCGGTTGGCGCACCGCCCCCGCCAGTGCACGTGGGGAGACGACCTCGGCGTGGGGACGGACAGCGAAACGGAGCGGGGGTCACGCGCGCCGCGTGGGCGGCCCGTCGAGGCGTGGCTGCCCCACCGACCGAAACCGAACGCACCGATCAGCGCCCGCCACGTCCTTCGGCCGGTCGGCCGCGCGGGGGATGGATCGCACCGTGCGTCCGTGCCGACCGCGTGGTGGCGGACGGTTGGTTGTTTTTGTTGAGAAACATGGCCCCAGGACCAGGAGCCTGGTCCTGGCTCAATATAGATATACTACTGTAGGTTATAAATAGAGATCTATATCTGTATATTATGTACATCTGATGCAATTGAAAGCAATAAAGAAAAATCAGGAGTTCTCTCTACCTCTCTGTGTTCAATCTATTCTTCTGTGATTATGTGATTGATTCGTTCTTGTTCTAAGCAGAGGAATCGCTCGGACTGGTCGCCAGCGACGGTTCCTTAACACGTTATCAGCTTCGCTCCGGTGAACGAAGGTAATCATCGAAGTACAGATTGAATTTTCTAGATCGCTTTGAATTCGCATTTTCTTTCGCGTTCTAGATTGAATCTCTACGGTGCAAATCCGCCCTAATCTACCGCGAGCAGACCTGAAGTCATGTGAGATGAACATTGTGCAAACCCCCATAATTATCTATAAAGATAATGCCGCTTGCGTTGCACAAGTGCAAACGAGCTATGTAAAGAGTCATCTCACAAAGCATATCAACCCCAAGTTCTTCTATGCACATGAATTGCAAAAGATAGATGAGATTAAAGTACTACATACTAAGTCTTATGAAAATCTAGCAGATTTGTTCACTAAGTCACTCCCCGCATCTAGCTTCGAAAGGTGCGTGCGTGGAATTGGCATGATGAGACTCAGAGAAGTGCAGAATTCAGGGGGAGAATTCTCTCAAGCCCGCTAATAAATCTTGATCATGAAGATTAAGTACCCAAAGGAATGAAGTCCTAAAGACCAAATGAAATTGGGTGAATTGTACTCTTTTTCCCTTGACGAGTTGTCCTGAAGTTTCTCGACCAAGGTTTTTAATGAGGCAATTCGTGCATCGCAGCATCACATGTATCATGTACTCTTTCTTCAAATTTTTTCCACTGGGTTTTTATGGAGTTTTAACGAGGCATGAGCATGTCGGGTGAGTGCCCAAGGGGGAGTGTTGAGAAACCTGGGCCCAAGACCATGAGTCCTGGCCCAATATGGGCACCCCACTGTAGGCTATAAATAGGGACCTATACTTGCATGTTATGTACACCTGATGCAATTGAAAGCAATAAATAAAGACCATGAGTTCTCTCTACCTCTCTGTGTTCAATCTATTCTTCTGTGATTCTGTGATTGATTCGTTCTTGTTCTAAGCAGAGGAATCACTCGGACTGGTCGCCAGCGACGGTTCCTTAACAGTTTTCTCCACTATTGTGGGTTTGCCTCCTCCCCACACCGTTCGTAGGCGTCGGGTGGTGAACCGCAGAGATGGTACAATTGGCACGGCACGGCCACTCTGCCCGGCTTGTTTTATCCGGGCTGGGCCAGCATGATCAAATCCTAGGAGACCAGCGATGTACTGTAGTTCTTAACTTCACTCCATGCATGCTCTAGAAGAAAAACTCCACCCCATGCGACTCACCCTTTCTCTGATCAGTGACCACCGTGGGTATTCGTGAACGAGTTAAACAAGCCTCTCACTCAAAACTTATTATTGACTTTAGCCCAGGGCGAATCCACCCATTAGGCTTCAGCTAACCCGGCTGTCATGGATGAAGGCAACGGCTCTGCTGGGAAGAAGAGGAAGAGAAGAGACGAGCTTTTACAGTTGGCCCGTAACTACAAAGTCCACATGACAAGGTCTAAGTAACAACTGGCAACTAATCCTCCCCATGGTCCCTACCCCGCCAATCTCCAAATGCAAAAGAGTGAACATGCACCTAAGGGTTGAGTCTAAGTGGTGGCCAGCGGTGTGGGAGGAGGGGACCACCAGGTGACAGCCACCTGGCCATGTGGGAGGCTGCCTTGCCTCAAGTCCAGGGCGGCGGCCGATGGGAACCAGGGAGGCAGGGAGCGGTAGCACAAGGGACCCACAGCCCGGGGCGACGGCAACAGCGTAAGGAGGCACGGAGGGAGCCCAGGGCGCGCGGCAGCGTCTGAGAGCCGTAGATCTGACAGGGTGTTAGGACTCAGTGGTCAATGGGGAACCGAAGATGCAAGGAAGGGGTTGCATGTCTGACATTTGTTGCAAGAAGGGGTTGCATGGAAGCCACCATGCAGCCCTAAGTTGGTTAGGTGAGAGAGAAGGGCCGATGGCATGAATGTGTGCCCTGCCTTGTGTGCATATTGCCATATGCCCCTCCTTCCACTCAAATGGCACTAGGCTCTCCCAGTGAAAGAATTTAGATGATTAATACCTATTTGCAGGCTGGCTGATGCTGAGTCACTAAAATAATGTAGGGGCTTGTGTGTAAATTTATTTGCATCTTTATCAGAAATTCTAACTAATTCTAGGGGCTTGAATGTAGATCTGTTGTAAGGGACTATGCTGCAAAACAATTATTATTTTTTGTATTGTGGAGATTGATATGCTTTTGTATTGAAATTATGGAAATGTCAAGAACATGGTGTTTTTAGTTACTTACTCTTGTCACGAACTAAATGCTAGATTTGCTATGTATTTGAAGGCGTTATGCTCAAATTTTGAAATGATAATATGTGACTGTGATCTTGACTTTGGCACCACTAGTTTATTCATATTAACCTAATTAGTGAGTTGACGTGAAAAACATTAGCAACGGCAAAAGTATCATTATATACTTTAGTGAACATGTCTTGTATATTCTATTAAACCTATATATATTGCCGTGGGAAGCAATATATTAGTGATTGTGCTTGTTGTAATTCAGTTATTGCTTTGTTCATAAGCGCATTAGATATCCCTTAACTACTACTACTACTACCACCACCACCACCTCCGTCCAAATTTATAAAGCGTATTTTCTCTTGGCACATAGACTAAGGATATAATGAAAATAGACAGATTACCCCTAATTATTATCTCTAAGCACTATATTTAATACATGTATGTAGAGAATAGCAAATAAAGCTGTATATTTATTAAAGGTATAAATATAATATTATACTAATTTTGCATTGGAACATGAAATACGTCCTATATTTATGGACAAGACTTTAAAAATATGTCTTATATTTATAGACAAGACTATTAAAAAATACATCGTATAAATTTAGATGGAGGAAGTATTATTATTCTTATTATTATTAGAAATATGATATGAGTTATTGTAATGTTGGTGCTGCCAATACAACGTGGAAGCTACACGTAAGTGATCACATCGCGCTCTAAATGCTTATACTTCTGTGCCGAGCATCGTTAGCCCTTATTCGTACGGGTTTTCAGTGGCGGATCCAGGAAATTTTTTTTGGAGGGGCTGAAGTACCTTCAGCTCGACCTCAGCCCCTTCTACATTATACATCCATGGCTAAAAATTTAGGGGGGGCTCCAAGGGTCCGGTAGCGGTAGGGGGGCTCGAGCCCCCCGCCCCACCGCTGGATCCGCCCCTGCGGGTTCTCATTCTTTTGAGAGTTGATTTTCTAATACCATTCTTAAATCTTGTAAAATCTCGGGGTCAGATACCATCAAAATTAAGTGTGTCTTCTTAATTCTTGACAGAAAGTCGGACATTATTGATAGCTTAATTTATCAAAAGTAAAAATTTGATAGTTTTTATATTACTATTTATTTTCAGCTAAAACTGTAGTTAATAGGAACACCTCATAAGACCGTGCGCGGACAGTGTAACACAGTATACTGATGCCGCCATCAGAATGACTGTCCGACACAGGCCAATGCCCCCAAAACCGGCCAAAAACTTATTATTCTCCTTATTTTTTTAAAAAAAGGGAACCAGCAGGGGGACTAATCAGACACCTTCCAGAAAACCGATGGGGGTGTTTTAATTCATAACAAATTGATAGTGCTGATTTATAAATTATTAAACGTTAGATGTGGCATCACAAAACCAGCATTCTGGAATGATGGGTTGTTAGACTCGAATTGGAAAAGCTGCTGCCAAGGAATCACTTGCCTTTATAGATCAAAATGTACAGGTTACACACCCAGCGCACTGGGCAAACACATCTAGGACTCCTAGTACATCTACCTCTATTGTCCAAACGGGGAAAAAGAGAAGGAAGGTGATATCATCAAAATTTTGATCACCTCCCAACAAAAATCGTTGGCACAAAAACCTCGCCTAACTCAGCTATCTCAGAGAAGGAAGTACCTCGCGGTCGCGGGCCAGTGTATAGTTCTATAAAATGCACCATGCCGTGCACTTTTGGTTCACCAAATGTCGATTTTGATACAACCAAGTTTCACCAGATTGGAACTGCTTGAAAGAAACTTTTCTGCCATAAGAAATTCACATTTCCATCCATCAGCCGACTGTGATATTGCAGCCTCTTCAGATAAGAACGTACCACAGATGCAAGCTGTGATCTTGCAGCCTCTTCAGATAAGAACAAACCACAGATCCACGCTGCGATCTAGTTTGACATTGAACTGTGTAAACATATCTTTCTGGTGATCCTGTTCTACTCAAGATTTCTGCTGAAAGAACTATGCATGAAACACAATTTCTTAGTCCAACCCCAGCATTTGGTGATTTTGCATTTGCATCTCCAAATGCCTCGTTAAGAAGCTAGGTCTTGGCTTCTTTTGTAGAAATGTTTTGACAACATGATCACGAGACATCACATGATTACGAGATATTATGGTCAGCAGAAAAAGTTCTCTTCAAAGAGGAGAATGAACATCCTCCTCTATGTGCTGTCTTGGCAAGGGATTAATCTTAATGTCATCCTGTGAGATCATGAATACACCTGTGATGAACAACCCAAAATTTCACAAGGCATTCTTTGTCAGTCCATGGAAGGCCAAGCTACCCGGCAGACTTTCATCGTAGTGGTTGAAGCAGATAGCATGAATGCAGCAATATCTACTGACTCAGTTAAAAAAGGAACAAGCTAAAGATTGATTCTCCTTGCTTAACTGAGCAAACCATTCATAAATCTGATTCGCTTGAAGAACACAAGGACCTGATAATGGTCCAGTTTGTGTAGCAACTATTTTATCAAATGTCAATGGAAGGAGGTTAAGCAATGCACCAATGGCAGAAAACTGAACAGGTATACTCCTTGATCTTGTAAAACTCGTTCCTATTAGCACTGATAATTTGTTCCTCAGCTCACTAACTGCTTTCGGCTCATAACCAACATCATCAACAAAGAACCTATGAAAGGGGAAATAATAAATTGTCAAAAAAATGTTCACAAACACATGTATTAGGAACAAATTTACCAATAGAATGCACAGAACATGCACGAAAATATATTTAAAATTAAAGCATCATATCAGAACTGTGCACCTGTGTGCATGTGTTTGAACATTAGAGAGAGAACGGAGAGGGTAAAAGAGATTATTTCCACCCCTAAGGCCAAAAGTTATGAAAGAAAAAAGTCTATATAACATTCTGAATTTTGCTCGAAAGTCCGTCCAGTATTCTGAACTATGAAACTAGATATTTGACCCTCCGAACTTTGTAATCCAATTCAATTAACACACCGATCCGATTTCGGATGATGATTTGCCCGCGTGGCATGATGAATAGACGGCATGGTTGTCACGGCGGAGTCGGCGACCACGGTGAGCGAGGAGCGCTTGGATGCCTAGGCGAGGGCCCGGCGACGCCTAGGCGACGGGCACGACAAAGGATTCCGAGTCTCTCTCGCGTATATGGGACTATGGGTTATAACTCCCGTCCTCCCGACTCGCTCTCTCCCAACTCCCAACGCCGCCAGAAGCTCCTCCCCGACGCCTCCCCACCAGGTACGCCATCACCTCCCGCTCTCTCCCCGACGCCTCCCTCCCCTCCCCTGCGTGCTGCCTCCCCTCCCCCAGCCACGTCCTCCCTCGCGCGCCACCTCCCCCCCCCCCCCGACGCCTCCCCTGCCGCCGCCTCCCCCCGTCGCCTCCCCTCCCCTCGACGGCGGGAGCACGCTGGAGGGAGGTGGCCGGAGCACGGGAGAGAGACGGCGACGGGAGGGAGGAAGGCGGCGCGGCGGGAGGGAGGGAGGCGGCGCGGTCGGAGCGCGCCGGAGAGGAGAGGGGCGAACGGCGTACCTAGGCTGGTGGTGAAGCTAGGGTTCAGGCCAAGGCGAGGCGATCCTCCCCGGCGCCAGGACGAATTTGGCGTCACCTAGGCAACGCCGTGACAACCATGATAGACGGTTTTAACATATAGGATAACATGCTGGTTAAGTTTAGATTAATAACAAGACCCATAGGGTCTTCTCTCCCAAAACGAAACAGAGGGAGGGAGCTCAGTGGATAAGCCCTTGTGGGGCCCCACATATTACTGACCCAACTTGACCAGTATATCATTATACGTGGCAAAACCGCCCATTCATCATGCCATGTGGGCAATACCACCATACGAAACCAAGTTAGGGTGTTATTTAAACCGGATTGCAAAGCTCAGAGGGTCAATATCTGGTTTTATAGTTCGGGGCATTTCACGGATTTTCAAACAAAGTTTAAGATATTATATGAACTTATTCCTTTATAAAACTAAGTTATGGCAGACTACCATTCTTTTTTCCAAAATGTTGGTCTAGCTTCGATAATGGAAGACTGGAACAAATTATATTAACAAATTCAGATTGAGGAAAGGGAGATAACAATAGATTGAAGGACATTCCTAGATACTGGGATTAGAGACATATATCTAGATTTTTATCTTTGACAATCCATATCAGATCAAGCCCTACAAGTAGAAATACCAGTGTGAAAAATTCCCGTGACACTCTGACCCAAATTAATCATTTGGGAAGAAATTCTCAAGGATACCACTGCTATACTAGGTTATCTTTACATCAACCCATATAGTGGAATAACTGGTACAATGATCCAATCACCTGTTATGTACAGCTGCGTGCGTAAGATCATGATTGAAAAGTTGTTTAAGAGAGCTTCCATTACAATATTCTATTGATGATTGCCTTGGTAAATTTCTGCCTTTATCAAGAAAACACCAGCCCAACAATTAAGGTACATCAGATTCACGTCTGTCTACAAATATTTCCCTATGTCATGTTGGAGATTTTGATTAATGAGTACAGATTAGCACAAAGCGCCATCCAAGTATGTACAGTACACAGGGTGTCATACAACACATGCACCTAGAGAATTCTAATGATGGAAAATTGTTCAGTCACCCATCACAGAATACGAAATATAAGAGATGTAAAAGCAACATTCCCTGAATATGTATATTTATGAGCAGAGGGGAAAAGTTGTGTGTGTGGGGGGGTGGACCTTCCAAGTTGGCTGACGAGTACCAACAGAGCAGTTGAATATTCCTCACATGTGCATGATTCCAAAATCATCAGAAGACGGACAACAACAGTATTGTATGTCCACTCGCAGCTCTAAAAATGAACACAAAATAATCAGCCCATACTGGAACAGATAATGTATGAATTGCACAATAAACATTAGATTGTTATTTAGCACATGTTATTTTTTTTCTCGAACACGCAGGAGAGCTGCATATCATTTCAATAAGAAGAGAATAGAAGAACAAGGGGGAAGGAATCCCCAAACACACACACACACACACACACACACACACTCACAACAGCCTCAAGAAAACTAAAACACCCCCAACGACCCAACTAAGACAGCTAGAGCCTTAGAAACCAAACAAGATCACTGCCCTTCAGCAAAAGCCTTTACAAGCAACTCCTGAAGACCTTTAGCACCTGCTGTGCACCACAATATGCAATCATTAGAGATAGCTCGCAGCAAGGCAAAGATGCTCGGGCTAGAGCCATTAAAGACACAATCATTTCGGTGCTTCCAGATTTCCCAAGAGACAAGGATGATCAAGCTATTGATCCCTTTCCGACAGCCTTTTGGAACTCCCTTCACAGCTTGCCACCACCAGCTTGAAAACTTGATAGAGGTTGGCTGAGGAGCAATAGAGGCCAGACCAAGCTTCTGAAGAACTAAAAACCAAACCTGACGGGAAAAGACGCAGGAGACTAACAAGTGATTCACAGCTTCAAATTCTTGGTCACAAAGGGGGCAAGCAGCAGGGTGTGGGAGACCTCTTTTGGCAAGCCGATCAGCTGTCCAGCAGCGATTCTTAATAGCAAGCCAGATGAAGAGTTTGCAGCGAAGGGGGGCCCAAGACTTCCAAACTCTCTTCCACGGAGCGAAACGAATTGAGCCAAGGAAGAAAGCCTCATAAGCTGATTTACTAGAATAGGATCCAGATTTGGAGAGCTTCCAATGATGCTGATCAGCCACCTCTGGTTGTAAATGGAAGGCATCTACCAGTAGCACATGTTATTACTAATAGGAATAGATTTGAGTTAAGCTATGTTCCATAAAATAACCTCACTGCTAGAAACAACAATATTCAGTTCTTTTAAAATGATTATTTAGTCTTGATTAACAAGGGAATTATAGGTATGAATGATGGTAACTTTCTACTTGCAACATTTCCACATTGGTGAAAAGTTAAAACTAATAGCTTAACTAAGATATATCCATGAAAAAGTTCTCTTGTACATCAAAATATGTTGTCTGTTGGAGTGTTGGTCAATATTGTCTGTATGTTTTGGCACTTTGGAAAAGAATTATCAAGAAAAATTGAAATAAAGTAAAGATCACAAAGATGCCCATACCATGTAGCTTCCAAAAAGCTCAAGCAAAGAAATTATCTCAGCAAAATAGCACAGGTCCCTCCCTACAGGATAGTTATTACTATCCTCAGCAAGTTTCGCTTGCTTGGAGATATTGCATGGTTCACCACAGTTGATCTCCAGTCCACTTGATCCCAAATGAGAACTGCGCCTTGCAATAACTTCATTTGAGTTGGCACAATTGTTCCATAACAGAGAACACAAATCCAGCTCATCGAGCAGAGAAGAGATAAAACCATCTATGGAAACTGTATCCACATCAAACATGCAATGTGCACAAGATGGGAACTCTGTTGGCCTATTTGACCGAATATAGGCTGACACAAGGCACAAAGAAGCGTCTGTGCTCTCAAGAAGCAGGACAACCAACCGTATAGTTGTCATGAGAAAGTTGCAACTCTTCGGAACAAGAAACTTATCACCACATATGGAACCAAAGACATGGAGAGCCAGCATAGTCCAAGAAAGATTTCTTCTACCCATCTGAAGAACTTTGTATGAAACCTCTAAAACAACATCCACTCTCTCCACGTTAACACATATTGAAGCCAACAGAATGCAAGCAGAAATAAATTGATCTATAGTCGCAGGTTTCGTGGACACTTGTATACCAGTTTCATCATCTAGATGACAATACTTGCTTGTGTCAGATTTCTTATGTCCCATTTTATCGCAAATCACAACTTCTCTGTTCACGAGAAAGTCCTCAATTAAGGAAAGAAGAATGTCCAGCTGACTGCTTTTCAGAAAAGCCCATCTTGTTTCCATGTAAGATTTCACTGCAAGGATGATAATGTCTTGAAATTATAAATCAGAATTGTTGTATGATCTACAAACGACTAGCTTAGTGCACAACCATAATTGCATGCTCCAAATAGTATGGTTCAAGTATAGAATAAGTTAATAACAATGTGAATGTTGCACACAACAGTACAATGAGTAGTCTGTACCAGAGTTCGGAAAACCGGCCGGTAACCGGATTTCCCGCTAGGTACTAGGAAATAAAAAAACGGCCGGGTTTTTCCGATGTGTATTTATATTTGTGAGTCTTTTGTGACTACATAATGCACCTCCTAGATTAGTTTAGGCCTTTTTTATGCTAAATTACCTATTGTATAAGGTAAATATACTTCAAAACACCCCAAATTCAATTTTTTGTGTTTTTCCGGTTTTTTAGCGGTTTCTTTGGTTTTTTTGGGCGGTAACTGACTGGTTTTTCCGATTACCGGTTTTAAATTCAAATTTCAAAACATGAAATCTGTCCGGGTTTTTCCGGTTAACGGTCAGGAACCGGTACCCCCGGCGCCGGGATTTAGACCGGTACCGGTTTTCCGAACCCTGGTCTGTACAAAAAGGGCAAAACTATATATCACATCACAAGGAAAATACATCCCAGTATTTTCCTTGGCGCGGCTGTAATCTACTTCTGTGTGTGTGTGTGGGGTGTGCTGTACTCGGGAAGGTTCTTGCCAGACTCGTGTACTTTTTATCTACCTTAATGAAATGACACGCAGCTCTCCTGCGTAGTTCGAGAAAAAAAAAAGGAAAATACATCCCAGATCACAAACTAAACTTGCATTTCCCAGTGAGTGCAATGAAGCAAATCTCAACTGATACCATCCGCAAATTTAACTTCATATGTGACACAACAACATGTTACTGATAGAACACTGTAACTAGTTACTGATAGAACACTGTAACTATATGACAAATAAAACAAGCTTTTAAAGTTAAATAGCAGCAACATCTAGAAGGCATTATAGTCAATGTTCAGTTTTATAGTTACACAAAATCAATAAGGACAGACCAATGGTATATATCAAAATGCAGCAGATAAGAGATTTCTGCCCAGGAGAACAGTATCAAAAGTAAACCAAAATTTATTTGTTTGCACAAAGTTTTTGCCCAGCAAAACAGCATCAAAAGTTTAAACCCAAATTTATTTGTTTGCACAAAAAAGGGGGAAGGGGGGAAAATTGAGCATGAACCAACTGAAAGATTCAAAGTTTGTCTGCCATCTTACGAGTCAGAGAAAAAGCTGATGAAGCGAAGTTTTCATCTACAACGGGATCAGATGTAAATCTATCAGCATCCCACAACAAAATGGAAAAGATGAGGGAAACCTTTTCTCTGCAAAAGAAAACATTGGTGTTAATTTTTGTAATATGACCGCTAGTGATAACAGCAAAAAAATGCTTGTAGCTGCGAAAATGAATAGAAAAAAGGAGTTCGATGAATACAAAGCAGACTTACTCTGGAAGTAGTGATGGTTCAGTTGATACTCTTTCAAGTAATGGACCATCAACAAAAGCTTCCTCAGGAAGCTTTCTAGCTTCAGAAATCAGGGTCTTCCAATAGTGAAATATATTTATTATGTTGCTTCTTTTCATTCTCATAACTCCAACAAAGTATATTGGAGTTTTTTCGGATCCATGTTGTTGCCCAACCATACTATTTGAGGTCAAATTGATTAGTTCGGTTGTTTGTACTTTACTTGTTCCAACAATACTTTGCAGTCCGGGATATGATGATGTGTCGGAAATCTGATGTGCGCTGTATTTATCAGGCGCCCCCTTACACAAGTGCTGCAAATGCAAATTGGAATTTGGAGGACCACTGCAGCTACTTCCCGAGAACAGTGGTCTACTGGTATTGTCTGATTCCTCAGCAAAGGAAGCTACAGAATTTGGGGCCTCGTCCTCATGCGAAAGGCACAACAAAGAGACCTTAGTTGATGCACCAACCAATTTGGCGTTAGAAGAAATACTCACTGCTGCATTAGAGTTATCGTTTGCACGCAGCTCCTTAACACTGTCGCCACGGTCAACTTCCAACAAATTGGGCCTGATCTCGGTATCAATGACATCGGATCCAGATGCAGGATAAGCTCTCTCATATTCAAAACCATTGCCATCAAGTAAATGGCAAGATTCGTTAGGCCTTTTAGTTATAGGGGGTAAAATAATGGGCAGGTCTAGTGAAATAGGTGCCTCTATTGCTTTTCTATACTTCTCTTCATCTGCATCATTGTCCAAATTGAGCAACTTCAAGCAGTTCCCCCTTATCATTTTCTCAAAGGAGAGCAATGAAACAAACTTGCTGCCTGCACAAGCATTACCTGCTCCAGGAGAAGGCACTTTAGCAGGGCCACTGAAGGAAGGAGTTTTATCAGAGACAACATGACAATTCCTCCTATGATTTTGCATGTCATCTTCAGTTACACATGGCATGATGTTATTTCCTTGCTGCAGACATGAACGATCATCATTGAATGACGAAACACCCTTAGTAGTGGCATTGTGGGCCTTTGTTTTCGAAGGCAGCAGATCATGTTTAGAGGAAAGCCAAGCAACGGATTCTAGAGACTTTTTAGTCCTTTTTCTCTTCCTACCGCCACTGAGCATTTTATCTGTAACTTCTGTACCACCAGACAGGGATGACTTCAATGCCTTCTGTTGAAAGAACTCACCATAAACCTCTACTGATGCTCTATCATCTTGCTTCCTCGTATCATTACTGTCTTTAGGGGGTAACTCACGAACTGTTGAGTTCTGGTTTTTTCTGATATCTGTTGATGAGACAAATAGACTATCCTTACCCTGTGAGCCCATTAACTTTTTATCAGATATGGATGTGGGACATGAAGATCTGTGTTGACTTTTTGACTTTGTTCTGAGAGCGCTACCAACAGGAGGCTCTAATTCAGAACTAGTACCTGAGAATGGCCTTGTGCAGCTTCCTCTGGGTAACTGATATGAAGTGCATTCTCTTGGGGTAGAAGAACTGAAAGGAACCATCCCAGCCTGTAACCCGAAATATGGGGCAGCAACTGGATTATGAGGAAGCGGATTCTGTTCGAAGTCATGTCTCTCCGATTGTCGCTTCAACTGCAAAGATGGTAACATCGATGATCACATCAGTCCATCTAGATGGGTAAGAGAATAATAGGCCTAAACGAATGTTAAAAACATGTGTAGCATAGCAATTGGATTTGACCGCTAGTTAACATTGTATTAGACTAGTAAAAAAACATAACCAACTTTAGACAGCTCATGGTTGGCATTATCAGACAATAAGCAGCAATACCAAAATTTCAGAATCAGAATTGGCAGATTTCCCACTTTTTGGTGAAGATCTGGATAAAAGGAAGCCATCAACATCTTAAAGACTATGCAGCAAAATTTATCATGGATAACTAAAGAGAAGTATGGTAGAGAATAGTTACTGCACCCTCCTGTCTACACACACAGGTGTCTGCACTCTACAGTATGCTTCAAATTTTCTAAACTTTCATCATTGATATACATTTAAGTGCCAAACTGGCAACATAAAATGATAGATAGTCTATAGATTTTCTGTCAAAAACACTATCATTAAATAAAATTCCATAGCGATTTTATACATTGAAGTGTCAAACTGGCGACATAAAATGATACTGAAATCGGTAGATTTATCGTCAACAAACTATCATAAAGTAAATCTTATAGTATTTTGCTAACATGTCACTATAGAATGGACAAAGTTAAAACTTGTAGACCATGCAATGTCCAAAATGACATAAATTCGTGAATAGAAGAGGTAACATTTACTCACAGTACTCACAAATCTACTTCCTATGAACATTTTGCATCCACCATTCCTCACTTTGAACAAAAGAGGACTGACAAAGGCATTACTCCCATGTCTCCGTTTAAAAATAGTTTTTTTTATATGAGCATGGTAACAGAATCCATGGCACGGACAAATTTACAAATATGTACGTTGCTGGATGAAAAGAAATTATTTTTTTCTGTAGTATGTTAAAATCATTGGCTATCATGATAGCTTTGAGCATATTCAAATTTCTACTAAAATTACCTTCATAAATACAGCTGATGATAGTAACAAGTAGAGACAACGATACAGACCTCTGTCATGGCATGAATATCTTCAACACCACCAGCAAGATGGTCATCAAGCATGTTAAACCGGCTTATTAGCTGCATCCAGTCTTGTTTTAGGCGCTGAAGCTCTCCTCTTATCAACACATTTTTTGCTTTATCTAGCTTCAATACATTTTTCACATGCTTTAGTTGCTCTTTCTTCAGCTTAAGCTTTTCTTTGATAAGCTTTACGTTTGCACTTTCTGTAACTATATCAACATGTTGTCGTCCACGTTTTCCAAAAGCAATCGTATCCCTAGCGTCACAAAAATCATCAGACTTCCTCCATAAATAGTCACTTCGTTTTCTCTCCTCTTCCAACTTCTGGAACAGATGGTCTGCACGGTTTTTCTCACCCATTACATCCTTTGTTTCAACTTCAATGCTAGCTTGTAAATCTTCATTCAGTTTCTTCTGCTCCTCTAACTTTGCAAACAAATGGTCAGCGCGGCTCTTCTCTTCCGCTACTTTTTTCCTCTCAACTTCAATTAGCTTTTTATTCTTTTCTGCTAACGATTTTTCCGAATTAGCATGTTTCTTTTCTCTGGCAGTCTTCTGCTTCTCTGCTTCAGCCCTTTTATGTGCTTCAACTGTTTTCTGAATCTGAGCAGCCAACTGTGCTCTGGCTTCATTTGCTTCACTCCTCAATTTTTCACATGATGCCCTCAAATCATTGGCTACTTTTCTTTCTGTATCAGCAAGCCTTTTATACTCTTCAGACTTGTACATTTCTGACTTCAGTAACTTCTGCATTTCTAAAGCCTTGCTCTTTTCTTCTTCAACTTTTTTCTTCTCAGAATTACACCTCTTCTTTTCTTCTCCTAAAATCTGTTTGAGCCTTCTATTTTCTTCCTCCAACTCAGAGATGCGTAGAAGTTCATTATCATTTTTGCAGATATTTTGTGTTTGCTGCAGGGTCGAGTTCTGTGCCTTCAATTCAATTATCTCTTTCTCTAGCATATCTCTGGCATCAGACTCAGTTTCCCTAGCTGCTTCTGCTGAATCACCTCGGAGACGCTCTTCCTTGCACACTGCTCATTCAGAAAGCATAAATAACAACCTATTACATGATACACGTACATACCAAAAGGTTTAAAGATGAAGTGGTCAGGCTATGAAAAGTGTCCAGAATTCCATATGCTTCTCAACCAGAAAGATGAAGTGCACGATAGTGACAGCAATCTTATGTAGTTTTAGTTAAATGCAATATGGTACAGGGAATAATAGATGTTATTGAAGAATATATAAGCATTAAAGAGAAAACAAACATACTTTGAAAGGCTCCTCTTCTCTGGATAGTCACCTTCTGTTAAATTCCTGGTAGCATGTTACTATCATGCTATTAAATTCGAATTTAGAACGTTAGATACTTCATAACAAAAAAAAGGTTTTGGTTTTCTCTAGATGAAGAAAAGGCTTGTGCATACAATCCTGGACCTACATATTGCATTACATTACTACCAACGTATTCATCTTTCTATATATATCACACTGATCAATGGCTTAACTTCCCTTCAAAAAAATTCAAAGGCTAACTAATCAAAATGTTGTTTCATAATTTTATATAAAGCTCATGTGTACCAACCAAACATTTACATTTGTTGCTGGATACTCCCAAGTTATCAGCTAATATTTCCAATTAGAATTACAATGCAGAAGAAACCAACGAAAGCAGCACAATATGAACAGATCCGGGAACACTCTAAGGGGAGATTAGGTACCTCTGCTGAGCTCGGAGCTCCCCTTCTGCAGCTTGTCGTTCTCGCTCTGCAGGAGCTTCACAGCCTCCCGCAGCGCCGACCGGCTTGTCTCCAACTTCTGGAACTTCTTCCACAGCTGCGGGACCAACACACACCAAAAAAAAAGGAACCCAAAGAGCGCGTCAGAAACCAAAACAAACGCAGAGAAACAGAATGCGGCGCAAGGGATCGAGCAGGAGGGGTTGGTTACCTTCGCGCAGCACGGGTTGGGGCCGCCGGTGGCGCCGCCGCCCGCAGCGGCGGGCGGGGGGTTCTGCGACGAGTCGGGCTCCGACGGCTCCGCCGCCATGGCGGCCGGATTTCGATGGAGGGGGAGGGTTTAGGGTTTGAGGGGTGGGGTGGGGTGGGCTTCCACTTTCTTCCAGAAGAGAGGAGGCGGCGTTGGGGGATTGGAATTTGGAACGGGCAGCGGCTGCCTCCTGCGCGCCGCACGTGGGGTGGGGTCGGCGAGCCGGCCGCTGCGGAGGCGTGGGAGCGGAGACGTTTTAAAAGAAATTTTTAGAAATAATATAAATTTTATTCGAAATAACAAAAAGAGTAAAATCCATTATCGATCATTAAACTTTTTATGCTGTGTCATCCCGGTCCATAGACTTTCAAAGTATGTCATCCCGGTCCTTAAACTTTCAAAGTGTAGCAATTTCTTTTGAAAGTCTATAGACCGGGATGACACAGCATAAAAAGTTCACTGCTACAACTACATAGGATATTGCCACACTTTGAAAGTTTAAGGACCGGGATGACACACTTTGAAAGTCTATGGACCGGGATGACACAGCATAAAAAGTTTAAGGACCGGTAATGGACTTTACTCTAACAAAAATATATCTACATGAAATTTTTTTTTACAAAAGTAGACTCCAGACATGTAACTGTCGGATGACTAGAACCTATCGCCCAATGAACACGCGACACGCAAGCAATCCGTTGGCCGTTGAGCGAAATAACTGCAGTCGCCGAACCGCTGGGCGACTGTTTCCAGTTGCCCATCGGTTAGGCGACTGCAGCTCCAGTCGCTGAAGGATTGGGCGACTGAAAGCGCATATAAAAGGACCGCGCGGTGAACAGAGGCGGAAGAAGAAAACGAAGCGAAGAGGAGAGGAAAGAAAAGGAGAGGGGAGGGGAGAAAAGGAGAGGGAGGGGGAGAAGGAGAGGTTTCACGACTTTTGTGAGGTAAACATTTTTATATATTGTAGTTTAAATTTTGTATATGAAGTAGATATTTATTTAATGTTAGTATCTGTAGAAAATTATAGATGTAGAAAAGAATAGTACAACTTTAGTATAGAAATTCTAGTCAATGTAGTTATAAAAAATTAGCAGTCGTAATAACCTATAGTTGTAGAAAATTTAGTGAACTTAGTTGTAGAAATTAGCGTCCTTAGCAAATTAGCGTGCGTACAAAATTATAGTTGTAGAAAATTTTCTCAACGTTGTGTAGAAATTAATTCTCCGTAAAAATTTGTAGTTATTCAAAATTCCACTAGTTTTTTTTGTAAGAATTCAGTAATTTTCTTTACAGAAAACAATTATATATAACATTTGTGATTAATTACGAATGAATGTAATGCCGTCCGTATATTGGAAAAACACATTGACCGTTATAACTGGTATATAGGCATTTAAATCGATATGCCATGTAAATTATCCAAACTCATTAGGAATTATTTGCAGTAGGGGAGAGCTCGAGTAACGAGACAAGAGCAGCGTCAGTGCGCGATCTGCCGATAGGGAGTTAATGCTACAAGGGTAGTGTAGATGGTTACAATAGGCGAACAGTCATTGAAATGTAAAATTAAAATTTGAAGTTTTAATTTTTGAGCATATTACTAGTCTGTTTTAGGGGTGGCATTTACCGGGTGTTATTTAATTTAGTTATCTTATCATGATTAAATTATTTCTAATGCATCAGATTATTTGTCTAATTTAGTGATTTTATCGAAGATTAATTATTTATAATGTCTCAGATTATTTTCATGTTTCCCTAGTTTCTTGCTGTCTCGTGTGTTCCCGTGCTATCTCCCCGAAATTAATTTAGTAAATTTTGGATTTTTACAGCTTAAATACTATTTAAATTGTTGCGTACAATTTTTAATCTCCACATATTATTCTAACTTGTTGTGTACTATTTTAAGTATTTTGATGGTAATTAATTTATTCTAATAATTATTAATGGGTTTCTATAATTTAAATGGGATGAACAAAATTATTTGGGTATTTAAACACGTACCGAAGTGATCTAAACAATAGTATGCAAATTTACTCTGTACGTGCTTAACCTGTACTATTTGGTCGAATGACTTCGACTGGGCATTCTTGACTTCCTCCCTCTCCTTAATCTCTCTTCATATAATTTTCTCATTTAATCTCTCCGTCCTCACCTGAATTTTCTCTCTTCCATTAGTCGGCCAAATGGCATGGACCAGCCAACTACTCCCTGGCTTTCCATTCTTCTCTCTCTCTCTCTTCAATATTTTACTCACCTCTTCACTCCTCTCTCTCCCCTTATCTTCTTCCCCATTTCCTTTTCTTTCTCCATTGCTTTTTTGTGATTTGCTCTCTTTTGGTCGAAGTTTCAAGTGTTGCTCCCATGGCCGACTTGGCTGCACCTCCTTCCTCTTGCCTTCCCTTAGTTCTGGCTCCCTCCAGTGCCATCCCTAACTAGCTCACCTGGTGCTGCCCCTTCATATGCCACCTTGGCTCCGGCCACTACCGGCTTTCCCGCCGGCCTCAGCCTCCTACGCTGGTCAGCCACCTCCTGGCCACTTGCTCAGCTCCTCCAACCCAACCACAACTCGGCTCACCCCCATTTCGGCCTACTTCAGCTACCCTGCCACTAACAAGCTCCCACTGTCGATGCTTCTTGCTACTCCGGCCGGCGCTCAATCTAGGTTTGATGCCAACCTTGGAGGCCTCTCCATGCCTCCTCTTTTTTTGGCTTCGGTTTCCCACCAGCTGGCCTTTATGCCCGAGCACCTCCAGCTCAACTCTGGCGTCGCCTCTGGCGTCATGGCGCCTCCCTGTGCCTCTCTCGGCCCAACCCTCTACCGGTGTCTCCTCTGACCGCGGCGCCATCTTCTGGCCTCAACTGACTCAATCACTACCGGGCACCGGCCTTCCCTGCTTGGCCTCGGCCATAGCCGAGCACCATGGCTCTAGCCCAGCTACTACCTCTACAGCTTCTCAAACCTTCTATGGTGCTCCTAAGTACTCTTCCCTGGTTGACTCCCCTACATTGGCTGCCTTGGCTTGGCCAACAACTACCATGACCCTAATCCTCCCCTTTATTTCTCCCTCTATCCCTTACTACGCTTTACTTCCTATGCTTTTTACCCTTTTGATTGCTTTCAATTTTGTGAATTGATTTCTTGTTGGCTTGGTGAGTTGGATGGTGTTGGTGGTGAGTTATCTTGGTTGTGGTCTACTATGACGGGGCTCAAGGCCTCCTCGTGCATCGGGGAGCATCGAGGAGCACTATCAGGTGCGCACAGTGGCTGCGCTAGGCAAGCCGATGCCACTCCAGTCTCACCTAGGGTATACTGCTCATCTCTTCCTCTTTACTCCTTTCTTACCTTACCCCCATTGCTCTGTGATGGTGACTATGGGATGGTGGTGCACATGCTGTGGTTGTGAGCCAACGGTGGCTATGAGGACTTGCGATGGCCAGTGGGTAATCTAGCCACGTGCTGTGATTTTGGTAGAAAGTTAGAAATGAAGGGTTCATGGGGGCACCTTATTTGCTGGTCAAGGGTTTGATGTCTGGGGTGGAGGATGTCATGTCGAGGATTACAGTCGCTTCACAGCTCTCTTGGGGATCGGCTTGTCTTACCTGGGTGCTTTTGGTCCTAGTTTGGCTTTGGTTGTTCTAGGCTGTTGTGGCCACGGCCCTTGCTCCTTCGTCTTCTTGACTCCTTGAGCTCCTCTGCCTGGCTCCCTCTCCCTCACTGCCTCTCTGTGTGTGGCTATGGACTTGGTGAGTTGGAGGAGCTTCCCTTGGCTTGGTACTTGGCTTTGGTCGAGCAAGGGAATGATAGTGGATTTCTTGCCTGGTTTGTGCTTTTTCGTTGGGAAGAAGTGAGCCAGGTAGGAGGTGAATGCTTTGTGTGGTGCTTTCGACTGGCTGCCTTACTTATGAATGGGAAGGTGGCATGCTCTCCCTTCTTGTGGTTTGGTCTTATCTCCTAGCTCTCCTTTGTTGCTTGGCCTTGTCACAACTTCCTCCTGTTGGTAGGCCTTATCTCCTAGCTCCTATGCTGTGGGTAATTTGGGATGATTCCTAAGGACCCTTGGTCCATGGCATGGCTTTGACATTGTTCTTCTGGTTTTCTACTGTGTGAGGTAAGTCGGTAAAATGGGCGTTGGGTTTAATTTTCTGCCGAATGATGATGCCCATCTATGTGAGAGGTGTCGGCTGGCCCCAGTTGGTCTTGGTATCTTCGTGAGCACTAGGGTTCGGTCTTCTTAAAGCCGGACGGGTTCTGATGGTAACCTGATTTTAATTTATTCCTTTTGTTCGGTCTTTTTCGGTCTTCTGTTATTGGTTTTCTTAGTACTTAATAATGCCAGTTATTCTTCTGCTTAGCAATATTCCTGTATTGTTGCAATTGTAGTGTAATTATTTTCACTTTGGAGATGATGAGCCTGACTGAGATTGAGATTTAGAATTTGATATAATCAGAATGAAATTGCTGTACTTTGAATTGTAATTTATGTAACCGGAATTATACTTGATGGGGATTAAGGATTGTAAATGGATGCAAGTTGAGTTGTAGAATAATGTAATTCGGACTGTCATATATATATATATATATATATATATATATATATATATATATATATATATATATATATATATATATATATATATATATATATATATATATATAGTCGTAATATGGACTATTAATACTTTTATTCGATTCTATAAATAATTTTAATCCTTGTTTGATGGATGGGATTAATTGTTATACATGAGATTTGAATATTTTATTTAACTTGAGTTGATTCAAAACATGTTGGGGTGAGTTCATAATTGAGAGCTGCAATTTGAGATGGCTCGTAGAATTTTAATTAGTCTTGTCTTGGGGAAGTTTTAATTTATTTGGAATGTTCTGCATTTTTTTAAAAAAATTCTGCATAATTTCGTTATGCAATTGCTTAATTAATTTTCATTAGCCTTAATTTGGTACTTAAAAAGGATTAGAAAATACGGGTTGTCCCAATCCTGCTGCTTTGTAACGGCTGCAGCTCGCGGGTGCCTACTGTAAAAAACCACAGACACTATCACGAATATACATGTCTCGTTATGCAGGTTTGAGTTTGCATCGTTGCGTACTTGCGTTTCTACTTTCCAGTCTCTTTACTAGCTACTTAGCTAGTAATTAATTACATAGCACACGAAGCAAAGCAAAGATGGAGCAAAGCTGAAACGAAACACCAGTGGCCTAGCTACAACGTTGGGGCACAGAGATGAGGCTCGTCTTGTTGGCCGTGGGGATGCTCCTGACGACCTTGCGGAAGAAGTCGGCGTCGCAGGGGATGCTGAGGACGCCCTCCTGCCCGTACCCCATCTCGTCGGCCGCCAGCTCCAGCAGCATCTCCATGCACGGGTCGTTGAACAGCCTCACCTGCACCAGGAACCTCGTCGCGGCCACGGCGCCCGCGCCCTTCCCGACCAGCACCGGCACGTATCCAGCCTTCATGTCGTGCGTACGCGCCGATTCCCCGACGCCACGCGAGCTCTTCCCCGGCGATCCACGTGCAGCGCCACCTCGCGACGCCGTAGTGTTTCACTTCGCTCTGCATCACGCACAGTTGGGCTTGGGCGAGGCTCGCTTTTAAACCCAGCTCAGCTAGCTGTACGTTCCGGGTAAGATCTTACTTTGACTTGCTCGCGCGGCAGGGAAGAGAGAACTCAACGAAGGCTTGGACGAACGCGTACGGCAGGAAGGAAAAAAAAAAAGGAGAGGGCCCCGCGTTTGAACGGACCGAGTGAGCGTTAGAAATTTAAGCACGTTGGATAGACTCTTTCCGACGTGTAATTGCTGGTGCGGTGGAGAAGTCGCCGCGCCGTAGTCGTGCGTGCCCGTGGTAGAGCGTGGGCTAGGGTCTTAGGGGCTGTTTGGTTGCTAGCCACACTTTGCCACTATTTGCCAACAAAAATTGTCACACTTGCCTAAGTTGAGGTGCTCAAATTCTTTGCCACACCTTAGCAAGCCTAAGGGAATCTTACCACACTTTTTTGAGTCACTGACGCGTGGGACCTAGTTTGCTGGAAGGGAATCTTGCCACAACTGTGGCTGCAACCAAACAGCTGCCAAGTTGGTCAAACTTGCCTAACCTTAGGCGTGGCAACCTGTGGCAAAGTGTGGCTGGTAACCAAACACCCCCTTAGGCCCCATTTGGCACAGCTCCACCACCGGCTTCTGGAGCTGTTTGGAGCCGTTTTGTGCTAAACGGGGTACAACAAAATAGCTCCACCCAAGGAGTTCCTTAAAACCTGCTGAGACAAAAGTAGCTCCTTGGGTGGAGCTGAAAAAAGTAGCTTCACCCAACTCCACTTGTGAAGTCAAAAAAAATAGCTCCACTTGTGAAGTGGAGCTGTGCCAAACGGGGCCTTAGACTAATCTGCTCGGCTTAATCGACGTTACACTCAGTGTGTTTATATGATTTTTGCTAAAAATAAATAAGTATAAATTAAAGAAAAAGACAATTTTAGAGGAGAGAGAGGAAGTGACATAAAAATGTGACATAAAAAATAAGGGATAGATACGAGGTTCATGATGCGGCTGTCACTCTCTGTCTTATCATCAGAGTGAGAGGAGTGAAAAAATAGTTTCGAAAAATTATGTATTTATATTGACTTCTGATTTCTTTAATTAGATGATAAACACAAAAATTAATATAAGCAGACAATTAGGCGTGCGTTTCCACCTGATTGAGCAGGGCTCCCTAGAAATGAAAAGGGAGTGGACAAAATTGTCAATTCTTGAGTTGAATATGGGGGCGAACGATGAACCCAGTACTCCGTGACAAAATTGTTCACTGTGCAACCTACGCGAGGATAGCCAGTGGAAGGTAAGTGGTTCTCGCACCTTCGGCAGCTGTGCGTAAGCACTAGCAGACGTTGAGCTTTGGGGCTGTTTTTTTTTTTTGTTTTTGAAATCTGACTTATGATTTATAGTATAATAATTAGTTTTTAAATAAAGTATTTTTAAGATAAAATCTTTAAGTCAATGTAATAGATACTGTACTGACTTCAGTTATATCGACTAAAATTACATATAAATGTCACTCTATATTCTCTCGGGTAAATAACCAAATTAAAAAATTTAGGTTATAAACCATATCCTAAGAGGATCTCTCCTGAGCTATAGAAGCCTCGTAGTCCAGTCCCTCCTGTTACACGAGTATACACGCGCATAAATACAAAGGAGTTGTCCCAAAGTTGCAAAAAGGCTCCGCAACAAACTGGTTAAGATGAATGGTTTTGATTCCCGGTGTATGAGAAGAATTCAAGTTGTGTGTTATACGTCAGCAAAATACCGATCATTCGAGCATTTCGTGAAACAACCTAAATTTTTAAAAATTTTGAATTTAAGTGAATTTCATTTGAATTTGAAGCTTTGCCAAATCGGGAAATTCTAGCCAAAAATCCGCTTTCCTTTTCAGAATTACGCTTTCCAACTTGAGAAGGCGCACTCTTGCAGTCTGTTTTCTCTGCTCCCGCTTGCCTCGCGTCGTGCCGCTGTTCGCGTGCGCTCTCGCCGTCTTAACCTGTCGTCGCATTCGCCTGCGCTAAGCTGCGCCCGCACCCACGCCACCTCGCCCACCACCTCACACCCACATTAATCACTACTTGCGCCAGTGCCGCATAATCTTTGCCGTCAAATTTGCATCGCCACCAAACCACATCTCCAACTGCTTGACACGTTACACCCACTCTTGTTCTTCACTGCCACCTCACATGCCCGCTCCACGGAGGAATGACAAATCCTACGCTGCCACTGTGTCGTTGTCCTGACGCTGAACCCATGCAACCATTCATGCCATCGTCCACACGCCAAGCTCGCCTCGTGCCACTCCTGCCGTCACCACCTCTCGCCATCTTTTTAGCCAAGCCCTTGACTATCTCCACCTCTTTCCACATTGCCTCACAACCGTTGCCAACCTCCCTCCCTTCGCTCCGACCAAGCCATGCCGAAATCACCGACGCCCAAATCTTCTCTAGTAAGCCCTACTTCCAAATTCTCATATCCATCCCTGCTCTTACCAAATTAACCAATCCCTTAGCATCTTCTCATCATCACGAAGCTTGACCTAGCTCCCCGCCTAGCCTCCTCCACCCATGGTCACCATCGCCTGACTTTCTTAGGCCACCCTGGGCCAAACCACCACTACCACCAAGCTCCTCTCACATCCTAGATGCTCGAGCCGCCTCCAATTTGGCTAAAGTTTTGCCGTAACTCCGTTGTGTCGTGCCCCTGTTCTGACTATGCACCACAAACGCCAGCCATCTTCAAGCCCCCACTACCCATGCGTGTGCCTAAAATGGATTGCTACAAAACCATGTGTGTGGCAGCCCTATGTTGGTGATGAGTATTTGATTTTGCTTATAGTTTATTGTCATTGTTGGAGTTTGATTTTGTATCTTTTGAATATATGAATTTTGTTGTCAGGTTTCTAGTGGTCTAACCATCCCCTGAGTGGTGGTCTGATAGGCCGTGGTAGCAGTCTGACCGGTGTGTGGTAGTACTAGCTTGTAGTTGGCGGTAATAATTTTCTAGAGAAAGTCTTTTGGAGGGTTTTGGGTTGTGACCTAGTGTGGTAGTACCAGCATTGAAATTATGGTATGACCTGAGGAGCGGTCTGACCAGTCTTGTAATGGTAGTTTGATTAGTGTGCATTAGGCAATCTGACCGGCTTGATGGCCCCTTGGTCCCCTATTTCTGGGCTAAGTGGTTTCAGCTGTGTTAGTCATAGTGGAGTCCATGTAAGTGTTAGTCATGGGATGTTCATGCAAGTGTGAGTCATGATGTGTCTATGTATGGTTTGTGCTAATAAGAGTCAAGTGCATATTATTTGTGCTCGGATCGATCGATTGTTCTTTGATGTGTAGGCGTTTGATGGTTATTGCAGTCAGCGGTAAGACCAAGGCTACAAAAGGTGTCATGAGGCCATGGCATGCCGTGTAAGTCTAGGTAGAGCATCATCTCAAGAGGAGAAGACTGGGAGAAAGACAAGAACCATGAGGAGGCAAGTGTGTGCATGTGGTATGCCAATTGGACTTGTGCGTTTCAAGTGGTAACGGTTCTCAGGTTCTCAGAGCAGATGTATGATCTTAGCATCAAGTAATTGGTCATCATGGACTATGGTGTGATGTGGTGTTCCATAAGACTCGGGTGTTTTAAGTAGTGACAGCCTTGAAGTAGGTATATGATCTTGGTGATGAGACATTGGACATCGCATCTTCATAAAGACTAGTGGGTGGCAATTAAGAAAATTATCCAATACCAGGTGGAGTAGCAGTTTGCAAAACCACGGTATTGGCCTAAGTAGTTTATGTCACGTCTTTGAGGATATAGTGTTTTATCGAGCTTTTGGAGCCATGTAAGTCACGCTTTGAAAAGCATGTAATTATGTGTGGGTGAAAACCCATTTGTGTATGGGTTATCTGATTATTTTCATTTCTAAGCTGGTTAGATCGCCAAGCGCTCTCCAGTTAGACTGCCATGCAATGGCTGGCCAGATCGTTCCTCTCCGATCATACCGTATTCCAATGTCGGTACTACCGCACTAGGTCTTAGGTCAAAACCTACAAAAATCCTTCTCTGAAAAACAGCTATCACCAACTACAGGTCGATACTATCGTACATCGGTCAGACCACCACCACGGTTAGTCAGGCCACCGCCAAGCTGATAGCAAAAACCAAAGGTAAGATGGCACAAAATCAAATTCAATCAATGATAACAAAGCAAAGAAAAATCAAATACTCATTAATTTTGTAGGGTTACCATCACATGGTCTTATAGCTGCTTCAAACAGTGACAAGACTAGTTGAACAGAAACTTACCATCAGGCATACCAAGGGATGGAAACGGATCGGATACGATCGAATAGTCTCAAATACGAATATGAATCCATATTTTTTAAAATGAATATGAAAACAGATATTGTCGAATATGAATATGAATCGAATGTCGTAATGGATATGAATTCGAATCGAATATATACTTAATTCGGTCAAACACGAATATCCATATATAACTTCTATAACAAATCTCGGTAGAACAAATTTCTAGCGGTTTTACCGGTTTTTAACCGATTACCGACGATAGAATTAGAAAACTGATCGAATATGAATCAAGTAGTCTCGAATACGAATATGAATATTCTCGAATACAGATACGAATATTTTTTAATACAGATTTTACTTATCACATTCGTATTTTCTTATATTCAAATATCCGATAAAACAGATTGTCTATTACCGTTTCCACCCTAGGCATATCTCCCCACGCCTTACTTCTGATCCTGCACCAAAACTGAGATCTGCTGCCGCTTCCCTAGAAGATATCCACCTCCGTATCGCCAAAAAACTGACATCCGGCGCCACCTCGCCTCAGTTAGAAAGCCAGATGGCAATGTCACCATGGCTTCCCTCGAGTAAGATGTCCTCTGCAGCATACTCACCGCCCCGTGGACACTCCATCTCAGGTGCTTCCTACAAGGCAATCTCACGAGCATTTCGGCTCCTTTATGCTAGGCGATTATATCCTCTTGTTTCTTGCAAAGTCCCATTAGTTCCCACATGATGTGAACCATTGATTCTTTTTTCTTGATACTGTTTCAATTTCTGTTTCAGGACGCACTACTAGGGTAGACGGTGAGGAGTTCTTTCGCCAAGGAAGGTGATCTAGTTCTTCTCATGCCTCTGTATTTCATTAACCCGCAACTCATCGAATTCTTCATAGAAAAAACATGGCATAAGCTCGTTTTTTTTCTTTTGTTATCCCCAGGAGTCGTCTCTCGTATGAAGAAATTTGGACGCTTTTGGCACTGTTGATCTTTCAAATTCCAAAAATAACACCGGTGGAAACAAAATTTCAAATCTAGCCCCCAACCGACCGCACCATTTAACCGGGGGGGGGGGGGGGGGCGACACGTGTTAATGGTGCGGTCGGGGAGCGCACGATATGGAGGTGGTGCGGTCCCCGACCGCACCACTCGGTCATGTCAGGGCAAATGGTGCGGTCGGGGACCGCACCACCTCCATATCGTGCGCTCCCCGACCGCACCATTAACACGTGTCGCCTCCCCGTTAAATGGTGCGGTCGGCTGAGGGCTATGTTTGGAATTTTGTTTACACCAACGCTATTTTTGGAATTTGCGGTAGCAACAGTGCCAAAATCGTCCAAATTTCTCGTATGAACAATTCGCAGCTTTTCTTGCCAATATCAAGGAGCTCAATGCTCATAGGCAATCTCGAGAGGTCGGCAGTTGGCACCCCACTTTCAGCTATCAACCGAGCCCAAAGCCTGCTCCGTAATTTGCTCAGATCTTGAGTAGCTGAGTTACTGATAGCGGCGTGTATTTTTTACTGTGACGCAGGAGACCCTCAAGAAGGCCGACGAGATCTTCGGTACAGAAAACAAGGATCTCTTCCCGTCATTCCAAGGTTTGCTTGGCCGTAGCCTGTCGTAGCACAGCTCGGCAATTCACTCCGGGCATTGCACTCTCTTCCGTCCGTCGTGACAGACTCACAGTTCATCACGAACAGCGTCAGTGCACATGAACATCATCGGATAACGCAATGGCCAATGCAGAATAGAATTATATGCACTTTGTATATAGAATAATAGTGTGCCCGTGCTAACGCTACGGTAAAATACAAAACAAGATAAAATTTGTAAAAAATAAACAAGATGAAATTAATAAGTTTCTTAAGATTGCAGTACGACTGAAACATGACATATTAAACAGGGTTTAGATGATAACTTGATAAGCCACATGCTCTTGATAATTGAAGAACTTAATCCATAGCCACATACCATCGTGTAGTTAAGAGACCTTCAACACCCACAGGTCCACGGGCATGTATACGCCCTGTACTTATGCCAACCTACAGAAGATATTCCAAAGGTTGAGGGATAAAGACAGACAGGTAAATGATGTAAACTATCACTAAAATAGCATATAAAGTTACCTCGGCACCCAGTCCAAAACGAGCCCCATCAGAGAATCGTGTACTTGCATTATGGAATACAGCAGCACTGTCGAAATTTTAGAGGTAAAAAAGAGCACTTGTTAAGACACCTAATAATCATAGAATATCAGAATAAAACTTTGTCAGCAATAGCACAAATAAATCATCTATTACCAGTTTACCACAAATCGCACAAGAGCGAAAGTTGAATAAAAAAGGAAGTAGCTTAAAAATACCTATCGACTTGACGTAGAAAAGCATCTGCTACTTTATCATCTGTAGCGACGACACAATCTGTATGTGCACTGAAAAGGGAAGACAAAACAAAGAGAATTCCATTCAACTAAAAATCTCAGTTTTTTAACAATTGAATAAGCAAGAGATAGGCTATAAAATAACTCTTTAGGTACCTTCCATAACGATGTATATGGTCAATGGCCGATTGTACATCATCAACAAATTCAACTGTGCAGGCCATAGAACTATACTCGTGATGAAATGAATCTGCTTTGGGGAAGCCCAATCCTTTATACGCAATAGGCCCACCATAAATAGTAACTCCTGTGATACAACATTATTTAAAAAGCAAGTAGAAAATCATAGCATGTCCATAAGAATACACAAGCTTCTATGGAACGTGGACACTGGACAAGACCTGATATGCCTTAAATAGAAGACTAAAGGTTACCAAAACTCAATAGAATATGATGAATCCAAACATTTGCCGAGATACAACAGATCATCTAGACATCTATTAACAACTATGCTGAAAGCTACAGTGGCATGTTACTTGGGCTGCTTTTGGCATTGCGGTATTTCTTTAAAGCAATTTTATTTTTTTTATGAACTAAATAGCAACTTGTTTCTTTCATGTAATCACAACACAAGTGTTCTACAAGGATTGGTAATGTTTCTCTGCAGCAGTATAGCTAACTTTATTCCACGGCTCAACACAATGTAGAACAGTGCCAAGGTAGCTAGCATCCTTCTGATTCAGAATAAACTTAAGTGTACCAATCAACAAGGAGCAATTTCTATTACTCCAACTGTTGATTTATAAGTCGTTGTTTGATCTGGCAGGGTCTTCAAGATTAATGTTTGACCATTAATCATGATCAGATGTAAATCTTGTCAAATATGAATGTGAGTCACTTTTGTGTAGGGATGACAGTGGTGGGGAATGGGAGACCGATAGGGCCCCATTACCCAATATGAGTAATTACATTGGTTGCACAATTAATCATAATTAAGCATAATATGACCAATTTAGGAAAATATACAAATAAAAATGCACCATCACATAGTGCTTAGATCAAGGGTTTGTGAGAGGGTATACGAGCAATATATGTCTGAAGACCCGCATGCCATATGCTTAACAGGGAACAGGTATGGTGAGTAGGGGAACATCCGCACCATCCCCGATGGGGATTGATTTGGCCTGACTCCTATCCCATGGGAAAGGGAAAACTAATAAGGGAATTCCCCACCGAGGAATGGGGAATAGCACCCATTGCCATCCCTATTTTTGTGTCAGTAAACACACATATTGTTGCACTAACTGTTAGTCAAAATATATATTAGTTCTGACTCGAGAAGTGTGGACACCTTATAAGAATAAACAAAGGGAGTATGTAACTTCTGTGCATAAAGAGTGAAAGCCAAACCTTCTGATTTGAGCGCTACCAGAATGGCATCAAGTTCTGGAGTCTTCATAAGATCCTTATGAACAAGTAATGTCTCCTGCAGAAAATACATGCAAAATAGGTTAGTTACTCGGTCAAATATATAACAGCTTCTAGACATTTGAAAATTAAATAACAATATAATGAGAGAGTATCACCATCCTGAAAACATTAGAAGAACAACTACCAAGATTTGTAGGTAACTCTGTTATGATGAATTAAAATGGTGTGTATCTGGGAATAAACATTACATTATCAAGAGAAAATTTTAATTATACATCAAGTTTAAAACATCAAAGGAGAAAACATTAACAGTGAGGCAAGGATAACATGCACATATACGATTATCAACTATAAATATATATTTTTTACAACCACACACACAACATTAAGAAATATGTCAGGGCAATGATAGGCACAGCAATTTAAATATTTTTTTATGGGCCAAAGAAGAACCACTGCCAGAGCATCAGGATAATAGAAAGCATTTAAAAATGTTTGTAGATGTATAAATGTTAGTTATTTGGTTATTACTTATTGAAGATGTTCTAAAAAAAGTAATTAAATTATACATGGTAACAAAATACACAAATACCATTGCATTGCAGGCTGCTGGGTAGTCAATTTTTGCATCCATCACAATCTTTTTTGCCATTTCCATGTCAGCTGATTTGTCAATATATACATGACAGATGCCATCTGCGGCGGCGGCGGGGGGGGGGGGGGGGGGGACAAGTTTATTCAGCATAACTTGAGACTAAAGAGCCATAATAGCAGCAAAAATACTGTTCAAAGAGAACTTACCAGCATGTCCAAGAACAGGAATCTTAGTTGATGCCTTGATTTGAGAAACCAGCTTATTACTACCTCTTGGAATGACGAGATCAATGACATCATCAAGCTGTACAATGTATTACGAGTTTAGCCATATTGGTAGAATCATTATTTTGATAATAGTACTGCATTCTCACCTTTAGCAAATCTGCAATTTCATCTCTAGTTGTAACAAGGTCAATAAGTTTTTCACCAACGTTATCAGGAATAGCATCAGTTATAACCTAAAAAATAACAAAATGGTATTTTAAAGGACACTCAAGCTAAAAACAACATGTAATGTCAATAGTAAGCTACTACATATCACAAGATAATACCTTATGCAATATTGTGTTTGATCTCATAGCTTCTTTTCCACCTTTCAGGAGAAGGCCATTGCCACTTCGAATTGCTAAAGACGCAATCTACACCATTATATACAACAACTTTAAAGCAAGTTGCTTAATATGCTTAAGTACAAATCATGCACGAAGCATATGGTTTATAGAAAAACATAAACTGCAGTAATTTAACAACTAAAAATACCTGCACCAAAGCATCAGGTCGGGACTCAAAAACAATCAAGAGAACACCCAAGGGGCAAGATGTTTTTTCAAGAACTAAACCATCAGCAACCTGCAAAAAAGTAATCTATTCGTTCAAATCCTTATATATTTATCACCTCGAATTTCGAGCAAAAAAAGATGGCAGATTTCCTTTCTATGAGAGTTTCGAAATGCAGTCCCCATACAAGCATTCACCTCTGTTCTTTTTAGTATCTGGTTGATAGGGTCTTCCATATTCGCAAGAGTACGAATGGATTTTGCGAGGCTTGCTATCTACAAAATGATGAAATATAAGCTGAATCAAACAAGAAACAATATCCAAAAGAAAAGAAAAGAAAGGCAAGTGTCATATATCCAACAAAACAATTTGGTTCATAAGAAACGTGAAACTACTATCCAACTACAGTTATAATATGTGAGGAAATATATATGGATACTGGGCCTACCTTTCCTTGTTTCAGAGTCAATCTAGCAACCAAAGACTTATCATATCCAGCACCTTGTGCTGCAGCTACATCAGCTTCATTCTCAGATCTAATTAAATCCTCATTTGCCTCTAAAGCATCCGCAACGTCTAGCAATATCTTCTTGCGCTCCTCTGATGACAAATTCTGTTTCAAATGTCCATATGACACGGAATTAGTATAAAAACAGCAAAAATAGTGGATTAAAAGTAGTACATACATTCCACTTCCAGTGAACATAATGCAGGGATAAGGATCTAGCGTGGTTTGACAAAGAAAGATACCTGTAGACGCCTTGAACATTCTCTTGCAGCAACAGCCATCTCATGAGCACTAACATCTTTGGATGGTTCCCACAAACTTGCATTCTTATGAAAGAGAGTACCAATTTTCTCTCCTTGGAGAACTTTAACAATGCTCTGAGACGCAAATCCACTTCAAGAATAGTAACAAAGTTAAAATAATTATTTGGGTTTGAAGCAAACCCACCTGTTGAGCAGCGAGGCGGACTTGGACCAGAAGAAGAGGATGGCGACGAGGAGGAGCAGGCGTTGGACATGACAGACGGGAAGCTGTAGCCAGCGCGCTCAAAGAGGAACCACACCGCCGTAGCGCCCACCACAGCTGCCGCAGAGGCGTTCCTCCGCCGCCACAGCAGCACGTCGGCGACTGGAGGAGGAGCGGCAGGAAGAGTCAGAGATCGAAGGAACTGGGCGGGGATGAGAATACATTGGGAGAGGAGGGGAGCGCGTGTGCGTACCTACGCCGCCGCCGAGAGGTGCGGCCCACCTCGCTTGGCGCGCGTCGGCGACGACCGAGGTCGAGCAGCGGCGGCCTTGCCTGACGCGAGCGACGGTGGCCTCGCTAGGCGCGCGCGGCGGCGGCGGCACCTCCAGGAACCCTAGAAGCCCCGGCGGCCCACCTCGCTTGGCTCGCGTCGGCGACGACCGAGGTCGAGCGGCGGCGGCCTCGCCTGACGCGAGCGACGGTGGCCTCGCTAGGCGCGCGCGGCGGCACCTCCAGGAACCCTAGATGGGTTTTGGGAGGAGAGAGAGAACTCTTTAGGACTCAGCGGCGGCGCGGAGGAGCGGGGGAGGAGGAGGCGGTGGCGCGGGGTGGGGAGGAGGAGGAGGCGGCGGCGGCGCTGGGTGGGGGGAGGAGGAAGCGACGGCGTCGCGGGGTGGGAGGGAGGGGAGGAGGCGGCGTCGCGGGGTGGGGAGGAGGAGGAGGCGGCGGCGGCGCGGGGTGGGAGGGAGGGTCAGGGGCGCGTGCGTGGGCGCGGGGTGGGAGGGAGGATCGGGGGCGCGTGCGTGGGCGCGGGGTGGGGTTCTGGGTGAGATAATGTGCATGATCCGGATGATTTTGGCCTTAGGATCTTCATCTTCAATGAGTAAGAGAAGAAGGTTTAAGGAGAGATCCAGGCCATTCATTTGTATGAAGTTGGATTATTTTGGTACACAAATCTGGGTGGACTTAGATTAGGCATGACTGTGGGGGTAGTTGAGGGGGGTGGATTTAGTAAAGAAAATTTTGGTGTATTATAGAGTAGGTTAGAAGGGTAGAAGAATAATGGTTTGTGGAATGCGATCAAAATCCTGGATTTCTCGTCCAACTACTCCACCAAATAACCTGCAGTATGTTTAATTCTGGAAAAAGTAATATGAGATTCCTTGCCTTACACAACCACTGCAACGAACCTTTGTCCTAACTATTTGACCATTAAAACAAGCTCTTGTTCTGAACGTTATCTTTTGCTCTGAATCACCGGGCAGCTTGATTAAGGGGTGTTTATATTAGTTTTTACTTGATACCTTTTGACTTTAATTGATGAATAGTAATAGCTTGTAGAGTGATAGATATATAATTTTGACCGATATAAATAAAATCATTACAGTATCTACATTAGTAGACCTCGTTTTAAAAAATACTCCGTTTAAAAGCTACATATTATAGAAAAGTCATTTACTATAGAAAAACGGTTTTTAGAAACCAAAATAAATAGGGCCTAACTTGCACATAGCAACACAAATGAGTACAAACTGGACAATTCAAATCAACCATGATGAAATTCAGGAGCTTTAGTAGGGTTTTCGTGTCTTTTCTTGTGTCTTTGCCCGGAGATCGGCAAATGTTGCAGCCCATCTTTGTGCGAAACAAGTCTCAGTAGGCAATGATCAGCGTATGTGGTTACAAGCACCGGATTTCTTATGTAATTGACTACGGGATGATTGTAATCCTACTATTAATAAAAAAATCAACCAGTGTACGTGACCTGCACCGTAAAAACAGATAAAAGGGATAGTCCTGTAGTATCACAAAGAGCTGCAAACTTTCAGTTATCTTCTTACTACTGCTTAAATAATCTGTACAATAACAATTACCAGACTTAACAATTAATAACCAAAGCTGCACATGGAAAACTGGAGAGGTTTTTTTTTCTTTTTCTTTTATATTAAGTACCACCAGCCAACTTCACTTGTAGCGATAAGAGAATGAACTCACTGCAATTCAGAAGTCAGAACAATACGAGCTGCACTTTAAAAGTGGTTAGTAGAAACAGAGTTTCAAACTTTCTAGGTCAATCTGATGACCACCACCCTCAGTTGTTGAGACTTGAGACTTCGAAGCATCTGATGCACAGATAAAAGCATCCTCAGCCATAACCAGACGTGTATATGTACAAGGTAGAATATCCAGGGAAAATTTTGTGGTGGGTTAAGTGTACTTCTGAATCATGTACAAGGGATATAGCTTGAGCTATGAGTTGCATCAATGGCTTTACTCAGGAAGTATATGTAGCTGTACGTGACTATGAAAGGATGATTGTAGATGTCCATGAGCTTGCATCTACCATTCCTCTTCACTGTCTCTTGGCTAGCGTCTTCTTAAGGCCTCTCAAGATCTTGGCAAACCACATTGTGTTCATGACGAGTAGTATTGTGGGCACAGCAAATATCAGAAAGCAGCTAAAGGTATGCATCTGCTTGATCTGTCAATAAACGAGATCAAGTTTAGTTTCAGAACCATCAGTGTGATATTTATTATGTACTCATGCATTAACACAGAAGAACAAAGTACCTGATCGTAGTGGAAGTAGATGTGGTAAAACAAGTAGATAAACAAAATTATCCGTGCCACCTGCATTGAGCAAATGGTTGTCCACATTAGAGAGAAGTTGTAGATACTTCCTAAACAGTACCAGAAAGAATGGTGTCACGCGTAAATTACTGTTCGCAGGTACTGTTCATGCACGTGAACAGTAGTCACGATACTGTAGCAGCCATGTATGGCATGATTAGATGAATTAGATAGAGATAAGTATAGTTAGTTTCCTTATTAGATGGGTTTACTACCTTATATATTCTATTTATTAGAGATGTGTTTCGTTAGAGATTATTTCTTGGAGGTCAAGTCAAATTATCCCTATAAAAAGGCTTGCATGTATCTATTATCCATGGTTATTACGGCGGTGCGGCGAGGCGCGGCGCCTCACCACCTTCACACAACAATATCGTGTATGGCGCACGGCGTGGCGACAACATACACATAAGTAGTTATAACAATATTGGACTTCCGGAGGGTTTAAATAGAAGAAATATAAAGCAATGACTTTATTGTAATTTCAGAAAATAAGAGAACTAAATTGTAAAATGTCAGAAACCCTAAATATAACTGGCGTGCGGCTCCGCACGCTCAATCTCGTCCTCTCGCCCTCTCGCCCGTTCGGCCGCCTCCCTCCTCTCTCCCCCCTCCTTCCCCCATCTCCTCCGCCTCCGGCGCCGGTGAGCCGACGGCCGCTCCCTCTTCCCGCCGCTACTCTCCACCGCCCCCAAGCGGCAGCCGCAGAGGAGGCGGCGAAGCAGGAGGCGGCGCACCGCGGATCTGGCTGCGGCGTGGGCGGAGGCAGTGGATCCGACGGCGGATGACGCCGGATCCGGCTACGGCGAAGGCGGCGGATCCGGCGACGGCGGATACGACACATTTCCATGCCGTCCGGACGGCATGGAGCCTCCGGTCCGCCACGACGATATGGTGACAAGATATCGCCGATATCTCGACACCATAACAACCTTGCTATTATCAAATATCAATTAGTATCATAATAATTAGTATCAGAACTACTCATCATGGCTTCTGTTTGCCGCACCATCTCTTGGAGAAGTTGAAGGCTAACAACAAAGAGTAGGTCTTCAATCGAGGCCACCATCACAGCTCGAGGACGAGTTGCCTCACCGTGAGGGGTATAATGTTATGGCCTAATACCCAGAAAAGTATTGTAGCGCGTGTACTATAGCGCCGTACGTATTATGCATGGTTTGTTATTTAGGAAACTATCTATTAAACGTTTGGTATTATCTATTAGTTAGACATATTATTATTAGATTGGATTGTTAAAAATAAGATTCTTTATAGATTATTTCTTAGGAGTCAAATCGGGTTGTCCCTATAAAAGGGATAGTATGTCTCTATTATAAATCAAGCAAAGATGAATAAACAAGTTTCTAGTCCCTAAAGCCCAGCTATGGTCATTCCCTTGACCAGCTATTCTAGATCTATTCCTCCCTCAATCGGTGCTCTCTTCACCTAACGTCGTTCTACTTCAAGTCATCGTTGTCCGACCTCCCTTCGACGGATATTTATCTCGTTATGAACTAAGGTTCATAACAATTGGTATCAGAGCCAACACCATGGCTTTTACTACTAAGTTATCCCTACTAGACAACTTAATAGAGTAAATGATGATGATGTTGAAGATCATACACCAACAGATTCACCTATCCTAATCGGAGAAATTTGTCGCCCTATGTTACAGCTCGAGGACGAGCTGTTTCACCGGGAGGGGTGTAATGTTACATGAGTGTTTACTGTAGCACGTGTGTACTGTTCACCGTGGTTACTGTAACGCGTGTGTAATGTTCACCACGGTTGTTGTACTGTGCATGTACTGTTCACTTGCGATTAGTTTCCTTTCTTAAAGATTAGATTAATTTGGTTAGTTTGGAAGGTTAGCTTCGGTTAGTTTGTTTATTTAAGTTAGATATTATTTCTTAGGGATCAAGTCAAGTTATCCCTATAAAAGGGATGTCATTGTATTTTCTTTAATCAAGTAATAAATAATGAAGAAGTATTCATAAGTCCCTGATTCATAGCTTTGGTTTCTCCCCTAGACCGGCTACTTTAGATTCGTTCCTTCCCCTAACCGATGCCCTCCTTCAAGTCGTCGCCGTCCGACCTCTCTCCGACGGATGTTTATCCCGTTATGAACTAAGATTCATGACAATTGATATCAGAGCAGTCGATCCCTTCTCACGACTTCTGCTTACCATGAAACGCGCCACTGCTGATCCACATTAGCTGCCCTCGTCGCCGGTAACTTCCTCGACATCGAGCAACAATAAAGCCCTCGCACCTTTGCCATCAATCGTCATCAACACATTGTTGATCTCCCATACAAAGCATCACAATTACTCGCTAGATTGGGTCTATCAAGGGCTGCAACCATGGCCGCCACAACAGTTCGAGGACGAGCTGTCACCGAAGTGAGAAGTTGTCACGCGTGAATTACTGTTCAAGGTACTGTTCACATGCATGAACAGTACCCGCGGTACTGTAGCTGCCATATATGGCATGATTAGATAAATTAGAATAGAGATAAGAATAATTAGTTTTCTTATTAGATGAGTTTACTTCCTTATAAGATAGGTTTACTATTTTATAGATATATTTCATTTATTAGAGATATGTTTCCTTAGAGATAAGAGATTTCTTAGAAGTTAAGTTATTACTATAAAAGGGCTAGCATATATCTATTATCAATCAACCAATCAATAATGAAGAAGTATTCCCAAGTCCTTGATTCCTAGTTCTGGTTTCTCCTTTAGACCAGCTACTCTAGATCCATTCTCTCCCCTAACTAGTGCCCTCCTTCACTTAGCGTCGTTCTACTTCAAGTCGTCGTTGTCTGACCTCTCTCTGACGGATGTGTTATGGCCTTGCTTTCATTGGGGGCTAAACACCGTTGAGAGGATGGCCGAGCGGCGGCGGCATGGTTGGGGGAGAGAAGACTATAGATGAGAATGACTTTGTTATTTCTTTGCTTGATTCCAATAGCATGTAGCAGTTCCTTATATAGATGGGCTCTCCTTAATAGATAGAATGTAATCTTAATCATATCTCTAACAAATAAAAACTAATATCATATTCTTAACAAATAGAAACTAAACTTTAACTTCCTAATAATGAACCAGTTGGGCCGGTTGGGCCCAGGGCCTACGCCCATGACATTACACCCCTCTCAAATATGCAGCTCGTCCTCGAGCTGCTAAGAGGTGCCATGGTTGCAGTTCTAGGAGATCCTTGTTGATGACAGAGCTCACACCAAACTTATTTTGCTATGCCATCTTATTGACTTTCGACACGCCTGCAGGTGGACCCTATCCCAGGCCGCACAAGGAAAAGAGGGCATGCAGTGCGGAACGGCGAGCAAAAATAGACAAAGTCGTAGCTCTTGGATCTACCAGATTGTTTATCTAAGATGACGAAGCAGTCCTCGAGCTCGCCAAAGTGGGAGAGCACGGAGTGGAGGTCGTCGGCGCCAGTGCCCCAGCTGGGGCCGTGGACGAAGAGCATCCTGCTCGTCAAGTCGGCCACAGTCGCATGCCGCACAGCCGCCATGGTTGTGGGGCTTGCCTCTGCGGACATGCGGAGCAGCGCCACAAGCTACTACCTTGACAGCGGCTCGAGCAACTTCACGATGTCCACCTCCTGATCGTCGTCGGCGTCATCGTCCTCCGTAGGCAGCGGCGCCTGGACGCGCTTCTCGGTAAGGAGACTGTGAGAAGCGGCAGCATCTTTTGGCGGTGGCGAAGGGCATGGACGCGCTTTTTAGCCGAGATGCAGGTAGAGACATCAGTGTTCGACAGCGGTGGTGGAGGCCCGCGCATGTGGTTCTTAGCCGGAAGGCACCAGCCTTGGTGCCTTGGTACTCTACCACCTCGTCTCATAGCTTTCGATGTTGTTGCGGCAGAGGCAGAGCAGAGCCGCCATGGCCATGGAGGGCGCTGCCTCGAAGAGTAGCGACTAGGACGTGTTCTCCGCCGCCTCCGCCCCCCGAGGTGATGACGTCCTCCACGACCCCTTCATCCTCGTCCTCTCCGACGCCGACTTCTTCGGCGAGGGCTCGTCGTCGGGGGCCACCTCTGACGACGAAGGGAAGGAGGCTGGCTTATAATTAATGGATAGATTGGATTGGGTTGGATTTCGGGAGAAAGATTGGATCTCGCTGTAGGGGATTCGAGCGTGCAATCGCAAATACGTGTGGCTGCTAAATCTACAGAAAGCTCGGTTCTTGATGCGCCGCTGCCACTGTTTGGTGGCGGCTGCCGCCGCCTCCGCCACTAAAGATTTTGCCACCGTTGCTACTGGCTGTAGTGCCGCCTCGCCTAGTTGCGTCTCCACCGCTGGAGACGGCGCAGTCACTCCCGCTGCTATTGGGAGTAGCATAGACGTTGGTGAGGAAAGCTCTTCCTTTGCCGCCACCATCATGTTTTGATGTGACAATGCAACTATTGGAAGTAGCGCCGCCACAGTCATGGGTTGTAGCTTGTAACCGAAGCGTCGTCCTTGGAAGTTTCCATGCTGGCACAACTTGAACACGCAACGCTGCCCGTGCTGGATGAAGGCGCAGCAGTGGCTACGCCGTTGCTGTGGCACGGCCACCATTGCTCCTGCCCCTTGTGCCGCCGCCGATTGTGTCATTGCCAACCCAACATTACGTTGCATCTCCTTTGCCATCAGCGAGGCCTTGACCTCCATCACGAGCGTCATGCAGTTCTCAATAATCTCGACAATAGAAGCCATGGAGGGTAGCTCTGATACCAAGTTGTTATGGCCTTACTTTCATTGGGGGATAAACACAGCCGAGAGGATGGCTGGGCGGCGGCGGCGTGGTTGGGAGAGAGAAGAGACTATAGATGAGAATGATTGTTATTTATTTGCTTGATTCCAATAGTATATGGCAGCCCTTTTGTATAAAAATGGACTCCCCCTAATAGAATCTAATCTTAATCATATCTCTAACAAATAGAAACTAAAATCATATTCTTAATCATATCCCTAACAAATAAAAACTAATATCTAACTTCCTAGTAATGAACCAGTTGGGCCGGTTGGGCCCAGGGCCTACGCCCATGACAGGATACTTATTCCGTTATGAACTAATTTATTGATGAGCTATTGATTAAACATGGCTATTGATTCATATTGATAGTATTCACATTTCCACTTCTAAAGCTTAATAACTTACTCTGAGTTCTCTAAAAAAACCGCAAATCTATTGAATGAGTTATTGCATCTCAGTCACAAATCTAATAGTTACTGTATCCCACGAGAGTTGGGACATGTCAAAAATGGGTTACCAATAACACACGCTAAAATAAACATATCTAGTAAATCTCAAGATATTCCAAGATGGCTGCAATTTTAAAAAGAACATTCTACAATAGAGTGTATAAAGGAGCAGATGAATCTCTAAACGTAAAGCTTAACAAAATAACAAGTTTGGATGGCTATACAATTTGAATGCTCATTCATGTATGCATGCGCTAGATTGGAACATAGTAAAGAACTTTCTGATCAACTGCCAGTAATGCATGATTTATAACTTGCAACCTCCAATTACAGTTTAGTAACTTTCACTTACCAGCCATGCAACAAACATTGTAACACCATTGACAAGATAGGCTTTAGATCTTTTCAGACCAGCAGTATCAAGAAACCTTGATGACCGAAGGTAGAATAAGCCAGTTAGATTGAAATAACGAGAATGACCAAAAGAAAATGTTGTGCATTCATTTGATCAAACATACCATCGGAGGTTGATTCCAGGTGTGGTTGCTTCAGATATGAGAACCATGTATGTGTACAACTGTCCTTCCCCAGAATACATAGCATAGACTATAGAAATAATCGACAGCATGTGGTGAAAAACCTGACAATGGTCAACAAGTAGTGAATAATATGTACAACAATGCAGCACACAGGAGTTGAATGGAAGCAGTGCATAGTAACATGTGGATAAAGGATAGCAACCTAGAAAGCAAGGAGATGATGAAAGAAAAGAAAGGGTGGTGATCACATATGTTCACTTACATACTCCATTCCACCAAGGGAAGGATAAGCCCAGACTATCATAGCAAGGTCAGTGATGAAGTAACCGACAGAAACCTGGACAAATGTAATTCAGCTAATATGAGGAAAAAGGAGACAATGTATATGTTAGCATAGCCTAATGGGAATAAAACAGTAACATCCTTTACCCCCAGTGTAAAATTGGAGAGGTTTGAACTCCGGAAAGTTACTGGTCCATCCAGCTGATCAGAGAATACGCGGGAGAAGAATACCAGGTAGACTGACATGAATGTTATGAATATTGCATGGACAGTGGACATGCCCCTAGAGCAGGTAAAAGATGGATGTTGAATAGAAATGTTGACAAACATAGCGTGAAACTGGACATAAATTTTGCAGACAGACAGCTTCACCTGTTGTTCCACTCAAGCTTTTGGATTTTTGTAAGAGAACCATAACCCTTGTAGTAGAATGAGCTGATTAAGTGTGTGATGTCATAGACCTGATAAACAAAAGGCAAACTATAGTCAAGAAACTGAGAGGATTTTTTTAAAAGAAAATAACTAGAGTTCTGGTACATAGAGATTAATAATAGCAAGTTCCATGCAAGAAATTTAGGTTAATATAAATATACAATAAACACAACACCAAATACTATGATTATTATCTACATGTTGCTATCTATTTATAGCGCAGTATAGTTGCTAATTTGCTATGGATCAGTATCAACTTGAAATGACTTCTAATTTCTAAAAAAATGAAAAACAGATCAGGTAGAACTGACACCTTGGCCAAACTGTCCATAATTCAAGCAATTATCTCTTTCAGCAATTTTTAGCATGTTAACCCATGCTAATTTTGTCAGGGATCCTGATGTTGATTGAACTATGCACACACGCACGCACACACACGCACGTGCGCGTGAGTACACACACACACCATGCGTGCGCGCGCACAAAGCAATATTGAACCTATGGTAATAAACTTGGACCAACATATTATCACACAGATTAAACATATTATAGCTGATCATGCAAGTTCTATTTCCCATGCTGCCAAACACTGTAGATAAAGAAAAAGGGGCAATTGGTAGGATTCAGGTTAATAATTTATGTTAGCTTAACCATGATGTACTTGGCTTCAAAAGTCTTCTATTGTGATCAACTTACCATGAATTGAGCTGCATAACCTACAACTCATACTAAGACTGAACGTTACAAGTCAAAGCAAACTGTTAAACCTATTTCATGATTGTAATTTCAAAATTCATCACAATGTGCATGAGTACATGTAAGCTAAAATCATACATATCCCTTGCACAAAGGGCTCCACCACAGTCCTCAGTTTTCACATAGCAAAATTCTATCAAACTTGCAGTGTTTTTTTTCTTTTTTTGCTTCCATCTAAATACATGAATCATGTGAGCATCAATAATTCACAGGTAGGCTGATCATGAATATCAACAGGTAAGAGGGGACAAACAGTACCATCTTGCACATTAGGACCCCACCAAGCACAGCAGTGTATGAAACATACAAATCTGCAAGAAGGTAGTCTTTAACAAGTGATTCAGCTTTGTACTTGTAGGCCTTAGCTGCCATAACTGAAGTCGTGGACAGATCCATTGTATGATAGCTTGACTGAGCAGCCTGATGAAAGACATAAGTCAAATAAGAAGGTACAGTTTCAACCATACAGCACAAGAATAATAAATGACACACTACTACAGAAGACTGACAATAATTTTGAGACATCCAGTTGCCTACATGAATGTGGAAGAGCAACTAAGACTAAGATGGGCCATTGCTACAAAATACTCGGAATAATCATCCATGAAGTACAACATCCAACTGCCAATTAAATACATAATGGGAAGCCATACACAACTCCGAAAACCTAAGTTGACGAATCACTAAATGAGTTATTGATGTTTTAAATTGTGAAATTGAATCCAAATACTCAATCCCTTTCATGCTTCATGTTCACTAGTAGAAAATAGCAAGTAGAAACATGCAGCAAATACTGAATCTACATTAAAAGGTTAAAAGTTGTGAATAAAGCAACAACATGTTGCCGAAGGGAAATGAATTACTCCTATTAAGAATTACCAGCGCTATAATTTAAGATAATCAGATAAGGTGTCCTTCAACATGAGCCGGCTGTGGATCCAAAACATTTGCAGCTAATCATATGCTCGACTGTCATTCATATAAACACAACAATTCAAACAAAGCAACATGGATTCTAATGGAACATCGATCGAATGTGAAACAACTCATAACAACAACTGTAATTGCAGAGACTTTAATCCAACTATCCAAGTAACAAACTCAAACATCACAGACCGGACACACACCATGCAGCACCTCTAGCTCCGCACTTGTTAAACAACTACTACACCACCACAACATGTTTAATAACCATTCAGAAAAAAAATAAAAGGAAATCTACATGAAGATAACGAAGAAGTACGTGGTGTCCCTCTCTATCGCCACCTTTTCCCCTAAAAAAAGAAGATCACCAAGGACGGGAGGCGCTGAAGCTTAATGAAGAAGTCTTGACCACATAAGGCAACCCAAAAAGTACACAAGGAATCAAGAACACGAAGAATAAAAGATAGGGGGAGGAGAAAAGGTGGGAAAGAAGGGCAACTTTTTGTGGCATCATTCAACTCGCCAGCGAGAAAAAAAACATCGCACATTGGGACCAATAGGGGCATGGAATCGATGCCGGACATGTCACCAGGATCAAAAGGAAACAACAGCAACAGCCGCCGCCGCCGCTCGCACGCCCAATAACCGAACACATCAACCAACATCCAAAAAACGCCGAGAAAAAACAACAAACGAAACTCCCCATCGCATTGCGTACAGGTTACGGACACGATCGACACGTAAAACTGCAACAGGATAATGAAACCCACCCAAGAACACGGAGCAAACATCAACACGGCCACAGCCCTCGCCAGTCCCAACCTTCCGACATGGCACCTCGAAGCAACGCGAGACCTAACACACCTCGAAAGCACTGCCTGCTCCGCGTTTCTTGGGGGCAGATACGATCGCCCGGTCGGATCATCAGAGAAATCAAGAAGCGGGGGCCGATAGAACAGAGCGGAAGTGGGGACGAGGAGGCGGAGGAAGGCATTAATTACCTCGCGGGAGGGTGCGGTTACGGCAGGGAGGGAGGAGGGAGAGCTTTCGTTCGTGCAAAGCAATCGAGACGGGTTGGATTGGAGGCGGCTATATTTTGCCTCCTGGATGCTGGAGGGAGGGGAGGAAAAGCACGGGGATGAGTGGAAGAAAAAGTTATGTAGAGGGGGAGACAGGGCTGGAAGGCCAATTAGAATAAAGGGATGACTTTGAAGCCAACATTTTGGGCTTTCAAGTCGTTTTTCAGCTAAACGCAATGGCTCAGAAGTCTGGCTCCAACGAAGCTACGTAGGAGGCGAGCTCTTTTTGGCCTGTGTGTCTGTGGAGCATCGAATGAGGCTCCTACCGGTCGGGTTATGTACTTTAGGCTGAAGGTGCACATAATTAAATTACCAAGATTCTGTCACTCCTCTCTACAACTCATCCCCTCTCAAGTCTCAACCCTAACCATTCTCCAAAGGCTACGGTGATAGCATCGGACTCCAGAAGGTAGCAGGCAGGCACGCGAGGAGGCCCTCCCGATGTCGATGTCTAGGCCCCTCCCTTCCCTGGCTCACCCTGGTCCCCCATCCTGGTCCTCTGATGTTGGCGGCACCCCGCCCCTAGTTCTCCAACATCCCCGCTCGCCCCCTGTTTCCTCGACGTCGGCGCCTCCTGTTCCCCGCCGACCCCTGTCCCCCATTTTCATTTGATTCATTCCCCACCGAAGCATGGTTAGCTCTGAATCCCCTCTGAGTTGATGTCTAAATTAGATGGAATATCTTGCATTTTTTTTGTGCAAAATCCTACGAGATGAACCTAGGTTATCTATGCTTGAGTAGTATGTCCATTTGTTGAATGTGTGAGTAGTATGTCATGGGTATAAATGATGTTGCCCTGATACTTCACAGAGATGAACCCAGGCTATCTTGTTGAATGAGTGTAGAGTATGCTGGACTAGTAGAATGATGGTAGATCATGCATGCCTATTGTCTCCTTTTTTCAAAGAATGTCATATTTGCATGGGTTCTACATGTCAAATGGGAATCGAATGTAGATTAGATGAAATAAATGACTAATCCGTGTGATGTGTACATGACTGAGTAGAATGACGAAAATACTTGAATTGTGTGTGAACTCTTTGCCGAACAAGTATAAGCTAGGAATCGACCACGTATCCATCTCAATAACACTGGTTATAATGAAGTTGATGCAAAGTTTGAAGAGAGAAGAAGGGTGGTAAACTCGAAAAAACAATTGAAAAACAAATGGGAGAAACTTAAGAATGAGTTGAGCATTTGGAATAAATTGCTAGTATTGGAGACAGGTTTAGATTGAGACAATGAAAAGGAATAATTTCAGCAACAGATGGCTGGTGGAAGAAGACGATTAAAGTACGAATTACGTACTATTTACATGTCATTGCTTTTTTCAGCTATTTGCACTTTGTTATTATGTATCAGCATGTGTCTTTTTTGATCCACAGGAGTTGCCTCGGTCAAGCAAGTTCCGCAAAGACGGTATACAAAATGAAGATCTTTTTGAAAGTAATGTTTGAAAATCTAAACAATGATGGTAGTGATCATTGGTCACCAATGGCTGGTCATGTGCCAGTTGATCCTGATAGCCTTGCCAATGTTGTTGCTTTTGATGGAGTAGACAACGATGTAGAAGAGAATGATGGCACTCAACTAGACCAAGAGTCTCCCTCCATTAGAAAAGATAAAAGGCCAAGTCCATTAGGAGATCCCAGCAAGGCCAAGAAAAGTAAGATCAAGATCACTTCATTCTTCAAGCTCAATTGAAGTGTATAGTAACTGCTGCGGAGAATTCTGAGTAAACTTTAGATAAGTTGGCCACTCATGTTGATCCTCCAGAATGTGGTATTGAAGATGTTATGACATTGGTTCAGGAATATGGAGTAGTGGGACCAATGAACATTTCATTGCAATAGAATTATTTGTGAACAGAGAATAGAGGCAAATGTTTCTGACTACGAAAAATAGGCGAGGAACGTCTTGAATGGCAGAAGAAAGTATATTGCCAAGTATGGGGGTTAGGAAATTTATCCACGCTTTCTAGTGTGATGTCCTAAATCTTTTGTATGATGACTACCTATATAGTTGTACTGATTATTGAAGACTACCTATATAGTTGTACTGATTATTGAAGACTACCTATATAGTTGTAATGATTATTGAAGACTAGCTATGTATTTGTATTGAACTATGAATGCACTCTTGTTGTTTCTTCTCACTTGGTCTATGTACTTTTGATCATTTATAAGTTGTGCATCAAGTGCTTTACATGTCTATTCAATTAATTACTTGTGTGTTCAATTTTTGACATGTACATTTGAGTTCTTCTGAGGATGGAAGCAATGCATCAGATGATGACACTGAGGACTTTTAGTGATGGCAATTTCTGAACAGCAAAAAGCTATGCACCTTTGTTTTGATGCTACAACTATTGGAACCAATTGTTTTCTAAAGTATCTAAAGAAGGATGATGTCAGAACTTGACAGCTTTCTGGTTTTCAATTTATGATAGAGGCATTAACTACCGAGTGAGAAAGTCACAAGATGATCATGATTGATGAGAATATTTCCATAGCTTGCATCACTTGCTAATCACTAGATGTAACAAGCAGTCAACTTCTGAGATGTCTAGCCTTGAAGCACTTGCTCTTTTTCTATGGGTTTGTGGAGACAATGAATCAAATTGATGGTCTTAGATCATTTCAAGCATTTAGGAGAAACAATAAGTCGCAAATTTAAGGAAGTCCTTGAGTATGTGGTAAGAATGTCAATATAATTTATCAGGCCGAAAGATCCCAACTTTTCTGAAGTGTATGAAAGAATCAGAAATGACAACATACTTTGGCCTCACTTCAAAGATTGTATTGATGCCATCGATGGTACTCATATTCATGCATGTATACCATCAAATGATCAAGTGAGGTACATTGGTAGGTCAAGCCATCCAACACAAAATGTTATGGCATTGTGTGATTTTGATATGTGTTTCACATATATTTCAGCAATACAACCTAGAGCAATGCATGATTCTAATGTATTATATCATGCCCTGCGTGTTGATAGATGAGACGCCCCATGTCATTACTGAATGGTAATAACACTTAGGCAACAGATTATTATTCATTTGCCCGGTAGAACACCGCTTCAATGAATAATAAGCCTATCAGAGTGTTGCAGCGGAACAATAATTAGAGACAGATCTGAATATTACATAATCGTAGCCATGCAGGGCTGTAGTCTAGTACAAGGCCATAGGGCTTAAATACTACACTATTCAGAAAAGAAAGGAGGTTCTCAACAAAAATTAAACATACCAAGACTGACATCGGGTGATACTCTAATAAACTCGACTTTACAGCATTTCCATCCAGTGTAGTAGTTTTCATCCGTGTGAACTTTGCCAGGTCCTAGTAAACCTTCGAGCTGAGCCATTTCTAAACAAAGGAGGATAATAGCAAAGGTGAGTACAGAAGTACTTAGCAAGCATTATTAACACAATACACTGGATGCTCATAATCTAACATTTCTTGAAATCCTCTTTCTCTTTCTCATTCTCTTACTCATTCTTTCTCTTTCTCTCTTTCCCATTTTCAAAACATATAGAAAATAAAAGGTTTTTATGTTTTGAAAGAAGTTCTGATTATTAATTTAGAAATCTGTTGAACACTCGTATAGTGGCAACAAACTACCGCTGGTTACTGTAGCCTCCAATCCAGAAGACATGCATGAATTCATGATTTATATAGCATTGCGCAGGCTTGTACCACTTTACCCATAGTCACTTTGATCCTTGTTGCGAGTGGTTCTTCGCATTTCCTTAGATGCAATGCCTGGGTAGAGTATAGATCTTTTATATCTATCTCAGTATATTATATATCCACCCAGCTACTCTCAACCGACAGCCTAGGGCGGTCTCTCACCCTTCCCCAGACCCACCGATATCAACATAGCTGTTGGTTAGGCCGATTCATTCACTCTTACCCAACACTCCACTGTGCTAATATATGAGCGCAGAATTCCCCACTTTTGGGCTCTATCTAGTTATGGGTTTCTCCAACTTCTGGATCCCCCACTCCCAGGCTCTATATTGGCTCTAGGTTCCTCCACCTAGTTATAACTACTTACCTATGTGGAGAATATAATGACCTTGATAGCGTTACCAGTTCTGCCCACCTTCTGACGGAACAATGGTTGATACAGCCTATACAGCCCACTACACAAGTGATGTCTGGTTAACCTTATATTTTATCTCTATGTAGAAGGTCCCGTACCTGCCCTTCTCTTGCCTGCCCTAGGGGACCTTCCACCCCCTTATTTATGGGCCTGATAGTGGCTTCTCCAATTGTCTGTCCTAATCTCTTCTCTTTCTTTCTCATAACATTCATTCAATTTAAACATGATTTTCATTTTTATGCAGAGTGATAAATAATTTAATAGGTAAATACTTGCTTTTACTGAAGATACTCTGATCATATGTTCAAAGGAATGCTTACCTAAGTTTAGTTCAAGTTTTGAGTCCCAATGTCATTTTGGTAAAGCTCACCCTCACTTTCTAGTTTCTTTCCTGCAATTAGTATGCGTGCTACGGCTCAATGTACCGGTGCCGAAGAAAATAACAAGTGGCAAATAATTGAATAAATTGCACCTAAGTGTCCCCGTGTGGTCCTTAAATTTTATTCTATTGCTAGCATATTTTTATGGCTTAGTTGCTATTTTAATTGTGTCGCTAAAGTTTAATCGCTATGCGTAATTTTATTTAATTGCGTGCGGGTTTTAAATCTATGAATGACCACTAATTTATTCTAAAAATCTTAATTAGTATTAATGGGTTTCTACCATTTATATGCAACGAACAAATTAATTTAGTATTTAAACTTATATCATAATGATTTAAACAACCGTATCAATTTAATTAGTGCGCGCAAGATCTTCATCTACCGATGTTACAAAATTTATTTTTTAATAATCATAAATACTTATTAGTGATGTTTTGTAGTTTAACATGATTAGCAAAATTTTATTTAGTAGATTAGCATTAAACAGAATGTTGATGGACAATTTTATCATGGTCATTTATTCTCTCTCTTCCCCTACCTCTCTCCTCCTCTTTTTTTTCTTTTTTTTTCCTTTTTCCACCTGGCCGAATGGCCACTGGCGACTCCTGCTTACTCTTCTTCTTCTTCCTTCTCTCTTCTTCCTCTCTCTCCCTCTCTCTCCTTTTGTCCCCCCATTTCTCTGGTTCCTTCACTCGGTGCCTCTAGCCTTTGGTTCCCACTCTCCAGCTCTCGCTCCTACGCTCAGCCTCCGGCTCCCTCCTGTGCTGTACCGTCGATGCACTTGTGCGCCGCCACCCTGCTCGGCCGCCACCCCCTCTTGGTCGCCTCCAACTGGCTTGGCCTCCCCTTCCCTTACCCGGATCCGTCCAGATCCATGGCTGACCCGCCACCTGCATCCTAGCTACCACTGCTTTGACCATAGCTTCCCTTTGCCACCCTTTGGCCTAGCCCCAAGTCGTCGCCCCTCCAGCCCGGCTCCGGTCTACTCGCCTCTAGCTCCGGCCTGGCCGACCTGGCCAGCTCCCACCTCCGTTTGGCTCCGCCTCTGGCCTCCCTTGGCTCCAACCATCACGCCTCCGACGTCACCCTCTACTGCTATGGATGCACTACTCCATCGTGCTCTCCTGCCCAGGCTCCTTGACCTTCATGGCCTCCAATGCCTTTTTTCCCCTCTCCTATCTTCTCCCTTACTAATTTTATTATGCCCTTTGCATGCTTTTAGTTATTTTCAATTTGTGGATTTGAATTGTTGCTTGTTCAGTTATTACAGTGGTGGTGGTGTGCAACAGAGCTCGCTAAGATGGGGCTCGAGGTCTTCCCATGTGCCAGGGAGCACGTGGTGGCTGTTGGGTGCGCGTGGCTTGCCGGTAATGGCACACTGCAGTCTCACCTCTAGTATACTCCTTTCTCTCTACTTCCTTCTCTGTGATGTGGATATGTGGCTTGATACGGATGGATGGTGGGTGTGAGAAGGGGATTTGGGAGTGGCTGTAATAATTTTATTTTGCTTTGTAAGGGTTGAGTTTAATTTCTTGTAATTTATTATGTTGTAATTAACTTAATTTCTCCTTTAATTACTATTTAAATTACTTAAATTTCACTTTTAGCTTTAATTAAAAGTTAGGGTTCTCTCAATAGAGATGTATTTCCACATCCTTCAGCTGTTAATTATTTCTTAAGCAATGCATCATTTTATTTATGGCATTATATTATGCTAGATCTTTACATTTTCATTTGAACTTGTAGGAAAATACTATCTCACTGATGCTAGATACCCAAATAGGCCAGGTTACTTGGCTCCATACAAAGGAGTGTGATATCGTATTCCTGATTTTCAAAGAGGTGGTGATCCAAATGGAGTTAAGGAGAAATCCAATCTTTTGCACTCATCCTTGAGGAATGTGATAGAGCGTGCTTTTGGAGTTCTAAAAATGAAATGACAAATCTTGCTTAGAATGCAAAGTTATTCTATTGCTAAGCAAAAGATAATTGTGATGACATGTATGGCATTGCACAACTTTATACGTAATCATGCTATAACAATTCGCTTTAAGAAATCATTCTATGTATTTTAATTTTCAGATAAATCAAAAGCTAAATGACCAAAAGAACATCGCCATAAGAGAGCGCTTTATCGTTGTAGCCTGAGCGCCAGATACTTTGTTAAGTGCCCATATTCGGTGGGTGTGTTTTGATTTGATTTCGTGATTCAATGTCAAACAATTATACAATATTCCGTTTGCACTTATTTTGATCTAGTTGTACGAAAGCTAAATCACGAGTAATTTTTAGTAGTATAACACAGAATGCACGTGAAATCAAAACCACCTACGTGTAGTGTAGCCTGCCATTGCCAGCGTGTGCGCTAGTCGCCAGGCACGAGCAGCTACCATCGGCGATTGGTCATTTGACTCATCTACGCATCAATCCAGCGCCTGCCTACTTTTACCTGAACGGCGGTGTCGAGTAGTGGGCCGCGGCATTCTGGTGGTGATCGGTTCGGCTGAAAGCCTCATGGCTTATGGCTGAAAACACTGTAGCTGGCTGAAAAAAGCACTGTAGCTGACAGAGGCTTATTTACCATAATTAAATTTTAAAAAATTTAAAAATAGAAAAAACATATTAGCCCATCACGTATAATGTAAACAAATACGAGGAAAAAAAGAACCGGTAAAAAAACTCAAAAAAGCCAAAAGTTCAGAAAAAGACGAAATTTATGAATAGTGCAAAAATAAGCTGAAGCCAGAAGCTGAAGCCATATTGATCAGGGTAGCATGCAGGACGGTCGATTGGCAACTTGGTGCGGAAGCTCGTGGCGGGGGAACTGAGGTGTGTCATGTGTGTGAACGAAACTGATAATTTTTATCTAATCAATCGATTAAATATTTGTATAACGAATACGGAATAGGAGTTTAATTCTAATTTTAAGAAAAAATATTCGTATGTCAATTGATATGAGGAAATCTATTGTAACTTCACTTAGAAATAAGATGACATATAGATGGATTACCGCATCTAAATGTACGGATAATATTGAGTGCTCTTCCTTCGACGTCTCGATAATTAGTCTCTTTGTGTTCGATCTGATGCACCCTTACTGTCTAATGTGCTGTAAGGGGCAGGCACATGACCACGACGAGGTAGATCAACAGAGCCACGACGCAGAGCAACAAAATTTCTGTTCTTTTTTAGAATAAAAAACATCTGTGCTCCGAATTCAGTTGACACACACAGATATATGTATGTATTGATGACAATAAGCAATGCTCTCCTTTTCTTACAGCAAGTTCTACAACCTCAATAACTCAGTATGCTTACAGGGTAGTAAACTACCTATTAAACACGTTATTACAGCTACGCGCAACAAGGCAGCATGCTACACGCGTATCTTTGGAGTTCAGCTTTGGAGCCACTGACGCTCAGCGGCCTTTCACCTCCCTTCTGGTAGTGTTGGCTTGTTCCCCATCTCACCACATGGGACATTAAGCCTTATCCAAATCACCAACCGACTCCAGTCCAGCAGAGTCTATATTTTCTAATATTTGGGGGTGCTTTGATATCTAGTTTTACACCATCGTAAGCAATATACATTGACAGGTCTATCGATCCCTTTTTTTTGTCCCATTAACATATCGAGTACAACTGTGTTACAAAACTGGTCACTTCTTCGCAACCTCCTGGGGCGGCGAGGATGATGAGGAAGATGACAAGACTGAAAACATGCTATTATCAGCTTTGTCTTTGCTGAATGCCTTGCGCACATCCTCCTTGAGCACGCAGAAGCGCATCTTTTTGATCTTTTGTTCAGCAGGGGTGCCCTTTTGGTGGTAGAATGCGTCGAGGCCATTGTGCGAGTCATCGTCCAAAAATTTGTCAAGCACCTGCGAGCAGTTCGCAAAGTACCGACGTCCCAGCTCCACTGCAAGCATCACGAACAAGTACCATATGAATGATCATCAAATTCTTAAGCAAGCACATTTAATTTATGTAACCAATCACCCAGTTTAAATGAAAATAACCACCAGACTACTTGTGCTCACAAAGCCCAAACTCAATGCAAGTTTTTCTCATGGCACAGATTTTGTTTATGTACTGCAACTAAACTAGCTGGTCAGCAATGCCAGCATAAGATGAACAATAACACGACAAAATGGTAACATAATTTTACATGGTCATCTTCTGTACTGTTAACAATATCAATACATGCTGCCAATGGCTTAATGCACAAGATATTAATGATATCCACTAAACCATGGTGAAGTTATTTAGGTATAAGGTTGTATACAGATTACAGAATCTGCTTTTGTTTTAGCAGCTAACATTTTAGCCAATGATATAGCACTGAAAGGAAATTCCTGATGGTAATCAGGCAAATCGATTAGTAAAAAAAATAGTTTGAAATCAGAGAATGTGGCGTGAATGTAAATGGAAAGGTCGAGTTAGTAGAACTCCTACCTGTTTTCATTAGTGCATCCACCCTTGAACGGAGCCTTTTGTTTTGTGTTACCGGTGTCTCGTTCAGATCAACTTCCCTCAGTTTACCAGAAGTACATGCTGCAGAAACACCGCCAAATTCTGGCGTTATGTCTGCTTGTGCAATTTGCATGGCAACCTTGGCTTCAGCAGGAAAGAATAATCTTGCAAATGCAACTGCAGGGACAATACATCATTGTAGCATGGTATGCTCCAGGTGAATATGGTGTGGTAGAATAATGTTAAGTGTACAGCATATTTTGTGAGTGCTATAATTACAACACTTCTATGGAGAAAGGGAGGAAGAGGGATTTGGGGGGTGGGCTTGGTATTTTTCCCCCTCTCGTTGTTCTTTTTGAGGAAGGGCTGAATCAATCCTCACCTCCTACATCTTTTTAAATCTTGAAAAAAAATTTGGAAAGCTACCTATTAGTGCCATTCTATCAAGCATGAAAGGGGACTTCACCTCTGTTTTCCAGGTAGAGAAGCTTCATGTGAAGATCATCAGCCAATAAAGGTGAGGTGACAGAATCTTCCACTGCCATAGGATTCCTCATCATCTCCCTATCTAGGATATCAATACACAACCTATCTTTATTTGACTCTTGACCCTGCTCCATCTTTGCATTGTAGTCTTTTGATCGCGTTAACCTCCGACAAATACTAATTGCACTCCGGCCATCAGCTGTTGATTGTGACACCACTGCACCTTTGTTTAAGAGACACATAATAATAGCTGGTTCTCTCCTCATAGCAGCCAGGTGGAGTGCTGTGTATCCACGACTATTCTTCAAATTCAGGTTGGCCAGTTCCAAGTCTAACAACTCTGAAACAACTTTGGAATCACAGTAAGCAGCAACATAGTGCAATGCATTGGCATCATCTAAGGTGATTTCAGACTCATTAAGAAGCAACTTCACAAGCTCAACATCATCGGAATCCAGTGCTCTGTGTATTCTTCTCACTCTTTTCTCATGTACAGGATCTGAAATGACCGTGTCACCATCATTTGGCTGGGATTTCATGCGAATCTTTTTTATCTCGTTAGCAACTTCTGGAGGGAACTCCTTATCTAAAGATATATAGTCAAGATCTGACCTTGCAATCCTCTGAACACATTTTTCGAGCACTTGAGTCAGCTCTGAGTGGAAAGCAACTTGCAGAATAGGAAGGACATCTTCCACTGCGGTCTTGTCCACAAAGTTAAGAAGCCGTCGCTGCAGTAGAAGACCATCTTAACCCAGATAAGTACTCCACCAGAGTAACAAATGGTCATGTGAAATGGAGACAAAAAAGTATGGATGTTTGTTTTGACAGGCAGTGGATGCACAAACCATAAGCATTAGATTAGCAAAAATAACCAAGTTACTCTCCAAACTAATAGTCCAAAGAGCTATATAACAAATAAACATCAGCAGTGCAGCTCAGCAACTCTAGTCCAAACTAACAGATTTAAAGCATATTTGTTCCAACTTAAAAAGAACAATCTACCCAAGGATAAAAATATCAGTGTTAACCGGCCAATTACCATCCATACCAGCCCAGACCCGTAAAAAGTATCAGTCCGAAATGTTTTAAATTTTGAATTTGAATTGATGAATACTAATTTCAGGCTGTAACCGGACAACAACCAGCCAAAAACCGACCAAATTCAACTTTGAGTTTAAATTTGATAATTGAAACTGGCCGGTAGAAAACCAGTTACAAGTGGTAACCGGTATCGGCCATGCCATGATCCTACCTAAGTAGCACGACAAAGGTACAAGGGAAACATGCAATCTTCACAACACTTGTGTAGAGTTCACTATCTTAACCCGGCTGTGTTTCAACAAACTCCAGACTCATTCATCTTGCATCCTTTTACTCCGTTCCAAATCTATTATTTTCACTAGGTTATTAGTATGAAGAATAGATTGCAAATATTGTGTACCATCAAATACACAAATTAGAGAAAAACAAAATCATGAATCGAAAATTTCTACTCCGAAGCTATGTGGCAGGGAGATTAGAATAAAACATTCTGTACACAAGGGCAGCCTTTGCATGTCACCTGGAACAGCGAGATTAGCTCGGGAATCTTGAAGGTGCACGCCGCGTACATGAGCTCGACGGCGAACCTGATGGCCGGCGGGCACGAGTCGTGTGGGCATACGGGGTCGGCACATGACACCACGTCGTGCGGCGCGGGACGGAGCTTGCCCGTGTACAGGTACCCCAGGAAGGCCAGGAATGTCTCGCGCCCCACACGGCCACCCGGGACGAGCTCCTCCATTTTGTACCGCGGCCTCCCAGCACCCTCCCCGCCGCCGCCGCCGGCGGCGGGGGTGGCCCCATCACCACGGCCGCGCGCCGCGAAGAGGTCGTAGAAGAAGGTGCTGCGCGCGGCGAGGATGCAGCGGTGGACGGGGACAGGCGGTCCGCCGTCGGCCACGTCGACGTCGGCGTCGCTGCAGTCGAGGTCAGAGTCGAGCAGGAGCCGCTCGAGGTTGTTGCTGAGCCGATTGAGGCTCACCACCTCCACGCTGCTACTCCCTCCGCTGCCTCCTCCGCCCCCGCCCCACCCTTCACCGCCGGGCACCGGTGCCGGCTGTGGCGCCGCCCTCGGCGGGGGCAGAGCAACGGAGCAGGGGCTGGAGCCGTTGGACAAGTAGGACGACGATGACGCGAAGGTGATGGACGACGAGGGCTCCATGTCTACCGCCGCGCTACAGTTCCAAGTGCGAGGCGCAAGCTCCTAGTGCCGGATCACCATGGCTACGTAAGCACGCGGTTTCGGAAGCCAAGGCGGGAGCTTTTTGGCCTCTGGCTACCGAACTGCGCGATTCGGACTCCCGTTGTTTGGTTCCACGACCTCCCCCACGTAATCCGGCCTAAACGCAGGGTAAATTTCGCCCAACGAAAAGCGAGCCTTGCAGATTTTGGAACGGGATCTCGTAGTCTGCCTGCTGCGATAAGCTGGGAGCGAACAGAAAGAAGAAGAAAAAGATCGGTTTTTTCCTCGCGGGCGGCGGCTAAAATCTCGAAGTGGGCACGACAAGAGAGGGGAGTGGAAGAGACTATTGAAAGAAACAAGGACCTGGTAGTGACCTGGTAGTGGCGGAGGACAGTGGGGTCAAATGGAATCGTGGAAGAAGAGTTGGGAGGCAGTTGCGTGGAAAGCAGGGGGGCTCAGCGAAGGGAGGAGAAAAGTTGTGTATTGAAGACGAGGAAGAATGTGGAGGAGGGGACTACTGGATTTTTTTTTTTCTCACCTTCTCCGATCAGGTTATTTTGGGTTCCAAAAGTTTTTTTTCATCGATCAGCCCTGATCGGTTCGGTTTGATCTTCTAGCTTATTTTTTACTATTTATAAATTTCGTCTTTTTCTGAACTTTTAGCTTTTTGTTGAGCTTTTTTGCCTGTTCTTTTGTTCCCGTATTCGTTTGTATTATACATAATGGGCTAACATATTTTTTATATTTTTTAATTTTTTTAAATTTAATTATGCTAAATAAGCCTCTGTCAGCTTACATATTTTTTTCATCCAGCTACAATGATTTCAGCCAAAAGCCACCAAAAAAAAGCCCAACTGATCACCATCTTAATCGTTTTAATTTCTTTTTACTAGTAGTCTTGGATTTCGGCTGGTAACGTAAAGTATTAAAGTGTGGAGAGTATTCTTCGATTTTATGTTGATGCCCGTCTTCGATTTTCTAGGATTATGTTGATGCCCTCAAAAAAATTATATGCAAAGGAGTTCCAAGGCATCTATTAGGTATTTTCTTTAAGAAAGAAAGTGGATTTTTTTACCATTGGGTAGCATCCAACGCATCCTCTTCGCTCCCACATTTTCCGTACACGTACCTATCTCGCTCCACCCATTCGTAACCCTAACTCCCTAACTTCACTCCATTGCTACCACCCTCATCGTCTCTGTTGTTGACTTTGCTTGCCAATGTGTCTCGACCTTCGCCCCTTTCAATATGACTCCTTACAAACGTTGCCACCACAGCTAGAGCTACAGAGATGGCATATTATTCTTTGCTTTGGTTTATGACGACAGTTTATGATTTTTTTTTTGCTATTTACGAGAGAGAGTACAGATATATAAATAACTCATGTGTAGGTTTGGTCAATATAAATGAAGTCGTTGTAGTGTGTACTACAATTAACTCATAGGTATTGTCTTGGAAAAACACTTTATTTGAAAACTAGTTACTATAGAAAAATCGAAAAACAGTTTTTAGAAACCGAAAAGATGAGACCAGATATTGATGGCCGCACTCCACGAAAACCGAACCCCCACGACAACCTAACCCGACCACAACGCCATCGTCTAAGCCGTGGTCAACAGTGCTATCATCACTAGACCATCGTTTTGAACAGTTGAAACTTATGAATAGAGCCATGGTGAAATTGGCGTTGAAATCTTAGCGAAGTAGTTGTTGTAGCAAATCATCATGAAAATTAAAAAATGTTCGAAACTTCGACCTATTTTTATTTAAAAAAAAGTATAAATCGTTTTTTACCATATCCACATACTGGTGAAATGTTGTTCTTTGTTGGGTACTTTTGTAGGGTTGAGGAAGCGCATTTCTTTTAGAGAATGCGGATCCTCGTCATGACTTGACATCTACAGTGTGAAATTCAGGCCAGCCCTGATCAACTCGGCTTCGGCTTCTGGCTTATTTTTCACTATTCATAAGTTTCGTCTTTTTCTGAGCTTTTGGCTTTTTGTTGAGCTTTTTTGCCGGTTCTTTTTTCCCCGTATGTGTTTGTATTATACGTAATGGGCTAACATATTTTTTATATTTTTAAAATTTTTTAAATTTAATTATGCTAAATAAGTCTCTGTCAGTTACAGTGCTTTGTTCAGCCAGCTACAGTGTTTTCAGCCATAAGCCATGAGCTTTTCAGCCGAACCGATCACCACCAGTGCCTTGGCTAGAAGAGGAAAAAGCTAAGGACAATCATATTGGTTTTGTTGATATTTTTTTATTGTGGTTTATGGATTTTGATTGAAAAAATTGAATTTTAGAAAAAATGAAATGAGCAGTGCAAGAAATAAGGAAGAGTGTGTGCATGTAACAAGAGCGAGAGAAGTAGGGTGGATTATTCACTCATGACCTCTTACATTATCCTTAAAGTGAAACGATAGTAAGAGAAGTGAAAAAGTCGCTTTAAATTACCGAATATTTGTATTAGCTTTTAGGGCCTGTTTGGTTCATGACCAGAAGTTGCCTAACCACAAGTTAGATGTGCCACAGTTTTTAGGTAGCTGTTAGGTTTACTGACGTAACTGTGGCATGCCACACTTTCTTAGCACCCGGCCCCACACGTCATAGAATCAGTTTCTTGCCAAACTTTGCCACAAGTGTGGCTTCGATTTTGTTAGCCACACTTTTTGTGGCAGCCACATATTACCTAAGCTTAGGTATAGCAAAGTTAGACACCAACCAAACAGGCCATTAGTTTTTATAAATAGAAATCAGGAGTGGCACGTACTCATGCCGTCACGCTGTGAAAGGTGCGCTAGGCATTATCCTAAACCTACGAAGCGACGTAGACGTTTATACGCCATCAAGATCACACATTTTCTACAGCGAGTTACTTGTAACACCAAGCTGGTATTTGGAATGGATATCGGTACCACTGAAGGCGCCCAAAAGGCACAGACGACAGAAGATTTGTTGATACGACACGACTGCGTCAACTTGCCAAAGTGCCCAGAGATGTAGGATTTGCACTGACTACTACTGATACAGATACTGTTGAGTGCTACTCACCTACAGTGCTTTTTTTAAATTTTTTAAATTTAATTATGGTAAATAAGGCTCTGTCAGCTACAGTGCTTTTTTCAGCTAGCTACAATGTTTTCAGCCATAAGCCATGAGGCTTTCAGCCGAACCGATAACCACCACTGTTGAGTGCTACTCACCTGCAAAATCTGTCTCAAAATGCGAACAACCAATGGCAATTCGCAGTCTTGGCTTCCTAGCTAGTTTTGCCTTTCTCATGTTGGTGCCTAACCGAAAATACCAAGCCTGCCCTCGCTTGCTTACCTGGAGTAAGCTTGTCACTATCGCCTTTTTTTTTTCAGGTATAAATAACCCACTTCAGGCGTCGGTTAGTAGTGTATCCGTGGTCCTCCTGCTTGAGCGAAATCGATTCGGCGCAAATGGGGTCGGGCCGTATGACGTCAGGGAGGGGCGGTGGGGCGTGTGGAGTCGCGGGGTTGACGGAGGGCGGTGCGTCACGCGCCCGGTGGTAGGCCTCGCTGACGCGGCCGGCCCCGTCAGCCGCACCAGAAGCGCCCCAATTATGCAGCCCGACATCCTGTGCGCCACGCACCCCGTGTGCTCCTCTGGATCTCAGCCAAGAGTGTTCAACGGCTCTGCTCTTAGTGGTTACAGCCGATATATGGCTCTTAACAGTCCGCTCAGTTGGGCTTATTTTATATGGCTTATGGATGGATTTTTATTATAGCTGATTAAAATTATGCTGTAGCTGATGATGGCTTATTTGGTATAATTAAATCTAAAAAAATTAAAAATAAAAAAGGGTTAGCCCAGCACGTATAATGTAAACGAATACAGAAAAAAAGAACCAGCAAAAAAGCTCAAAAAATTCAAAAAGTTATAAAAAGATAAAATTTAGGAATAGTGAAAAATAAGCCGGAAGCCAGAAGCTCAAGCCCAAACGAGCGGGTCCTGACTACTTATTTTTTTATTAAAAAATAGTAGTAATTGAAAGAAGTAACTTTTAAAAAGAGAAAACGGGCAGTGAGAAAGTGAGGGAGAGATATGTGCATAAGACGGGAGCAATAGGAGTCCCGTGACCTCTTGCTTTATCTCCAAAGTGATATGGAAACGAGAGGAGTGAAGAAGCGTTTCGAAAAGCTAGATATTCATATTGGTTTCGAAGCCAGAAACAGAAGTTAATATAAATATACATTTAGTTCATTTGTAACACGAGAAATTTGCAAAAATTTCGTAAGAATCCCAAATAGAACAGTTTAATTTCTATCGAAATAGAAAAAATATCCAACGTTGCAACAGCGCCTTACACTCTATGCACCTGTGTTACTACTGAGTTGATTATCATTAGAGTAGGCTCATCTTTGTGAATTATTACTATATCTATAATTCTGTGTTTGATATGAATAGAAGCAACATCGAGAAAAAGGAGATAGCATCAAGAGCTGCAGGTTTGCTTGATAAGATTTTGGAAATATTATTGCTGCGAAAGTTCCTGATCCATAATCTAGTCATGGAGTAACGCGGCGTATTGGGGTCATTTTAAAGTTGATCGAGACTTCCAGACTCCGGAGTCGTTAAGATAAGACTAATGGAGTAATCGTGATGCTGACAGCCCCTCATTCCAACTGGAGTATTTTAAGTTTGCAAAACAATGATGGACGCAATTATCTTAGATCGAAAATTAACGGTGCACACAGGTTTCGCTTAAGGGTATCTCCAATGGTCTGAGTCAGTTAGCTATATGTATGTACACATCAGCATATATCCTATGTGGAGAAAAGAGAGTATGCAAAAAAAAATCGAGTCAGCTCTTCCTTAAGCACTAGTCTATAACGCAAAACGAGGCAGCCTCTATAAATGATAGTCCTTTTCTGTGTCTGCATGTAAGCATCAAATAGGTATCCTAGTTTTTTAGAATGCTAATTTTTAGTGTGTACTATATAAATAATATAGAAGTCTTCTAGTTAGTTGCTAGTTAGAATCATTGGAGATGCCGTAAGCGATTCCAACGACAGTTGCTTCGTGCCATTTTTTTGCCGTCCGCGCCGCTACGTAGTAGAGGATCGAGGCATTGATTTTTTTTCTTCTTTTGTTGACTAAGCATTGCGACTCTGTGGTCAGCATGCTCCGAAAATTAACACAGCCGAGGTCAGCAGTTGCAACCTACACCCTCGGTTCTTTTTTACCTTATATTTATTATTTTTTTACAGTTTTTGAGATATAACTTTAGTCGCTATTTTTTATATCCTTACAGTAAAATATACTAATAATATTATAAAAAGTATTTTAACAATAAATCTAATGATGTAATTTTTATATAGCGAATTTAGATAGTACTAGTTAGAGACCTGTGCATTGCAACGGAACCATAAAAATGGTGAGATGGAACTTACTGTCTGGCCAACTTCACATAGAGATGGGGAAGTGGAAGAGGTGGGCGGTTGGATCCAGAAAGAGAGAGAGAGAGAGAGAGAGAGGAGGAGAGAGCAGAATGGTCCAGATCAAATCAGATGGCTGTAGAGAGGGAAGAGGAGAATGCACCGACAACCACCAACTTCTCTTTATATAATAGTAGAGATAGTTTGATTGCACGTGATTCTAGGTAATCAAGTACAAAAGAATGTAGAGAGTGATATACAAGACCCATATTAATTACCACTAATATAGACCTATTAGCTTTGAGTCTGACTCCTAAAATGAGAGAATAGAGTACACAACGTCATTTGTTAGACCATATGGATAGATCGTAAATTTAATAATGATAAATAATTCATATTTGGGTTACATTAAAATTTGTGTTTTTGAAATTTTCAATCAATGCGCTTTTGGAAAACTAGAATTGCTGGAATATTCAGGTTAAGCGGTCTGACCGCCTTGTATTGGGCGGTCTAACTAGCAGGCTTCAACCACGAACGATAGTCAGAGGCATGGACAACGATCAATAGTCGGTAGTGCAATCGGCCTTGTGATAGATGGTCCGATCAGCAGGTTCGATCGTTAGGTATCAACCACAGAAGAACGACCACAACATGTCGACCACGACTGAATGATCCCGGAATGTCGATCACGGCAAATCTACCGAGCGTCAGCGGATATAAAAGATCAGATCTATTTTAAGAAAAGTTAGTCGACGTCGACAGCGTGTTTTCTGAGCGTCGTCTTTGATTTGTTCTTGTTCCAAGCAGTGCTTGGCAAGATAGCATCCCTCCATCGACTTCACTTTCCTCGATCGCGTGTTGATACAACCACTCAATCATGACCATTCGATCGTTTGCCATCAGCATTTGTGTCAAAGAGTTCAAGCGGAGAAAGATTACAACTATATGCAAAGGGATCGAGCGAGCGGTCAACGCCGAATGGTCAAAACCTTCATCAAGCACGTGCAAAGCAGTTGAACATCTTACGATCAAAATCTACATCTAGTAAGATTGCTTTTTTCTATGTTGAAATTTGTTTTTAGTTATAAAAAAATATAGACAATTATTCACCCTCTCTGATTACGGTAATCAACACTACACCATTATCCCCTCAAGCTTTCAGGATGCACTTAAAATCGCAATATGAGATGGGAGATACAGCAAAAAAAAAAAAAAAACCGAACCGATACCGTACTCAAGCAAAGGACAAGCTTTTTCAGGAATTAAATTCAGCAATGACACCCTGAATTCCTGTCTACGTCCGCGACATCCTCCAGCCGAGATAGGCCTGTTATTCTGGATTTTTAGATAGCTTTTGGCCTCCGCGCCAAAGCATCCGCAGTTCGTCACCGTTTCTAAATACTTAACAAAAACCATCAGCTAGCTACAGTCACCGTTTCAAATTACTTAACAAAAACCACCAGCCAGCTACAGTCAAAATCCGTCATCCCACCCTAAAAAGAACATGGCCATAACGGTGCCAAATCCACATGTACAGGTTCCCCACTGGCAATAAGCGGTACCAATCGGCCAGTCAGCCCATGTGGTCCGGATCGGCAACCTTCTCTATCCTCATCATTGGTACTAGCAGTCTAGCACCTTCTTGATGTACGAATGCAACACATTTATCACTCAAAAAAAAATTTGCAGAAAAAAGAAGTCCATGACCGATCAGAGGAGCGGATACAGACGGTTGGCGTCACATCACGGTGGTAGCACCATTGATCATTATCTAAAGACAGGTACACGGAGAGAATTTATGCACGTGCAGGACACGTTTCCCTCTCTTCAGCACCATTGATTGAAGACTGCTACCATAGCCCGACAGCACATCCAGGGGCCACTAATTGAGGTAGAACTAGCAACTGCTTGAACACCAATAGACCATGTCTTGGGATTATAAGATGATTCTGTAATGCAAAGGGGGCGGGCAAAGAGCTGAACTGAAGAGAACGGCGAGGTGCACTGAACTCTGAATGGCATACATGCAAAACCGGGTTTCTATGGTCTCTTTGACAGCTCAAGGCATCGCCGCCGTGCCATATTTGTTGATTTCACCTTTTTACTATGGAATGCTGAAAATCCTTGTTAATTTCCTACCAACACAGTTCTCCTTTTTCCTTGATCACAAGCGTTAGATCCAGCACAGCCCAAGGAAACGCCAAATGCTGCCTTCGGGCCCTGGTCAGTGGTCACCGTGCACCGTCGCGCTGCCTTTTGAAAGACCGTGGTGCTGAACTCCCAGGTCCAGAATTGTTGCGTGCAGGGCGCCGTGATTGATCAAATCTACCTATGGATGCCCTTGATGGCTGAATATGCCCTGAAGCACCACCTGGATGGTTAGATGACTTCTGAAAATGAGGCGCATTATGTTGTTTGTTCAATAGCAATGACACGAGGAAACCACCAGGTGGAATATAACCCACTCGCCTTCCCTGAGAGAATCTGCTAGCTTCTATTGAGCTTTGGCTTGAACTCCGGTTTGCTGCAAAATCATCAGATGGAATCATTGCAGGCAAGCTATCATATGATAGGATGCAAGCAATAGCATACATCGTTGCTCCAAGAGCAGGTGGGAGAACATCTTGTGGATGTTTGACCTGTAGAAAACATCCTTTTATCAGAGAATTGAAAGTAACAAACTTCATGTGGCTCAACAGTTTGAAGGGATCAAAAATTGTACAGAATTGTGACAAGATGTCCACATGCTTAATGCTAATGAGACCATATAATCAGAATGAACCGTGAAATATAGTTTATTAAAGATTCATCAAAAAGTGTGCTCATTGGTATATTTTTATAGATTTCATCTATACTTAACCAATTTTCTGCATAAGAGAAAAACCAAACAAAATATTATCTAAACAATTATGCGGAGTTGAAGAAAAAAATGTGCAGAATGAATTGTATGATAAGTTTGCTAGCATGCCTGGAAGATCATGCATGGTATCCTAGACAACATTGGGTGCAAGATAGAACAAATTACATTGCATTAGTACCAGATTAAATTAGGAAATTCAGTAACCAAGGTAGAAGAATCTTACTTTGAAAAGAACAGCAGATGCTAGTCGTTCTCTGAGGCAGTATATTTGAGCAACATCCAGAGCTGTAGCATCAAATCGGAGCCACCGATCAACAACAACTGAAACAGTGTTCTCAGGAGAAGACATAATCTCTTCTTTTTGTTGTCCCAAAGTGCTTTTCTCAGCTTCATCCTCACTGGAATCTTCCTCCTCTTCATCACTATCACCATCATCAGGTGGAACAACAGCCATTTCCGTAGCAAGAAGAAGTAAAGGATATGACCCAACTGCTGAACAATTTTTTATATACATTCCACCATCACCTCGAGTAATCTCATCATATATCATTAGTGGATTCCCAGAAGGTTTACCAAACGATAAGTTAAAGTTGCAAGAATGTGGATGTAGTCGAACTTTGGCACCACTTGCTGTTTCCACAATTGCTCTTCTAGCATTATTGCGAGGAGGGAGCAATCTTCCTACCATTGGGTAAGTGCCGGCCATAAGGACAGCACGAACGATACCTAACAAAGTTGCAAGTTAATTAATTGCAAGAGAACAGTTCAAATTTAAGCGTAATAAAAGCATGATTTGCAAAGCTTTGGTAACCGTAAAATTCCATTAGAAGTACAAAAAATAAATATTACAAAAAAAAAAGGTACAGAACGATTTTCTTATGAATTAGTACTAAGAAAGCAAGATAACAGGATTAACCCGAAATAGGATGGAAAAATCCGTGATACATCAAACTTGTGATTGACATGCGTATGGACTTTAAACTCAATTAAGTTAAATACTAACTTTACACATAAATTGTTGGTACTAGCTGCAACATTCTGTGTAAATAACTACAGAAAACTCCATGCAGCTCTCTTGAAAGAATGCAAACTTCTCATGAGTATAATTTCCTAGAGGTCTGGTCAATCAAACCACTTACTGCTTACACATTTAGCATGTATACCCCTGAACGTGTGTCAGTTTCACATGCCAAAGTGGGGGGGGGGGGGGGGGGGGAATTAAAGGAATCACAGGATATCCAACTTTTCAGAACTCCCATTTTCGTAGAAACTTGAGTACCTGGATCTGTAGCATTTAAGCTGCAGGCGGATGCATCTGCAGGAACAAATCCTCTTTGAGCTAGTTCATTCTGAAGCTGTTTCCTCATGTTTAATAGCATATTCATGGTGTTTGAAGAGACAAAATACTTTGAACAAAACTGTGCATCTTGGCCCCTATCTTTGGCACGTCTCCAACAGTCAAATGCTGCTACAACAGCAAGCTGATCGCTGAATCCACCATACAATGAAGCAAGCTCAACTTTGGCCATGGCGGCTCTTTTTCTCTCATCTGGAGCCACTGGAAGGAGGAAAGGATCTCTATAATCCGCTGCGCATGCCAATGTCAATGCAGGATCCAGGCAGTTCATCAATATACCAAACAAGAGCATCTTGCTTGTGGATGGATGGACTGGAAGGGAACCCAACTTTTCCCCCAAATCTGTCAGTTGTTCATCTTGTGTTAAAGCGCCAATATCCTGAAGCACAGTAATAGCATTTCTTACAGTTTCTGGAATCGGAGGATCCAAGGTTTTCTTTAAAAAGTCTGCTATTCTGCATTTTGGATCAAGCAGTTTGACCTGCACCACAAAGATTGGGACATTAAACACCTATCAGTAACAAAATGGTACTCTTGTTTTCTAAACATGTGAAGGACAATGGCAGTATTAGCTACAAATGTACCTGCAAACATAGTTCCTCAATAGGCATCCTCTTTATTTCAGGGATTTGGTATTCTGGCAATGAAGTTGCTCGGAATCTAGAGTAAAGATGGTAGCAAGTTCCTGGCTGACAACGACCAGCACGCCCTTCACGCTGTCTTGCACTAGCTTTCGAAACCCAGGAAGAATGAAGTGTTGACACATTATTGTACGGATCATAACTTTTCTCTTTCATTCTCCCACTATCTATGACAAATACAACATCCTCAATTGTCACAGCAGTCTCTGCGATGTTGGTTGAGAGAATAATTTTACGAACCCCTGCTGGTGGACGTTTGAAAACCTTTTTCTGCTCTGAAGATGGGATCATCGAATGAAGTGACAGTATATGAAACTTTGATGAATCCTGGAAGAAGGGAGAACCAAGTAACCTCTCCCGTGTTTGATTTATATCTTCCCACCCAGGAAGAAACACTAAGATAGCTCCTTCATTGGAATCAATACATATTTTTCTAAGCAAACGTTCTATTAGCACAGTATCAATGTGCTCTGGATTGATAGTTGCCAAGTATTTATTAAGCAGCTCATTCTCTTCAGTTGATTTTGCTGAACTACAATCCACATGTTTCTTAATTATTTCATAAACCTCTTGCTGATTCTCTTGCTGTGCCCAATCTAATGCAGATTTTCCATCATGATCCCGTGCAGAACAATCCACACCAAATGATAGAAGCATACAAACATCTCCAAGCTGACCCTTTCCAGCAAAAACCATCAAAGGTGTCACACCAGTTTCTGAATGCTGGTAGTTGAAAATTTCAGGGTTCTGATCTGCAGAAATAAGCTCAAGGAGAGGATCAGGTTCATCATTGCTCAAAGCCAGGTTAATCGATTCATCCATTGAGCTTTTGTAATCATCAGTTAATACACTGCTCTGTTTCAGATCATCCATTGCAGGATTAAGATGATTATCACCTACAGATTGCAGAATAGAAAGCACGTCCTCCAAATAGAAAGTTTTAACCTGTGGAAAAAGCAGTTGTCAACAAAGCTTTTCAGCTAGTTTGAGATCTACAGTCAGAGAATGTAAATGCAGTGTGTTACTAACAGGATAGGTAAACCCTGGGACTTGAATAACTGGGCATCCATTGAAATATTGTGAAAATCGCTCAGCATCAATTGTTGCACTCATGAGTACCTGTTAATCACATTAGTGAATACTCTTGTAACAGAAACAAGCATGCTCAGATAAAATTTATTATTTTAAATATGGCAATGGCATGTCATCCTAAGAACCGAAAGGAAGGACTTGGATTTTAATACGCCACACAAAAAACCATAGTATATAAAAAAAAACTCCACACAATGTCAACAATGTCATACTATCAATCCACCAAAAAAGAAACCTCCAGGTTTAGAAATCCTCTACCAGCCAGTCAACCATTGCATTTACAAAAAATTAAGCATCTTTTTTTGGATATATGATAAATGAAAAGTGAACTTTCAAATATTATATACTAATTACTAAAGAACATATTAAACTAAGAAAGAAGATAGTTCTTACCAAATGAAGATGAGGATACATCGGCAGCAAATCTCTACATAAAATGGTTCAGCAAAAGATAATAGTGCATTAAAATGTGCAATTTAAGCAACGTGTGCATAAAATGATTTTTATCATAATACCTCAGAATAGCCAGCATGAAATCGGAAAATCTATCCCTTTCATGGATTTCATCCTAGAGAAAATAAAAACAAGTATTAGAAAAATACAAAACCGAACAAAAATAGACTGGCACCATATGCCATTGAAAGCAGTTAAAATAAAGCATTAACCTAATTTAAAAAATTAAATGCATTGCGCACACAAGCTATAGTTCTGTGCCACAACGATCTTGGAAGTTCTCTATGAACGAGAGAAAAAATAGTGTAAAATAAGCATGTATGGTCATTTCTATTAACTTTTTATCAGATTTAGTGCTTTCTTGGTCTGTGCGCTGTGCGCATGGTGGGTTATGGACAAATATAGCGAAATGGAGGGAGTAATAGTTAATTTACACAGGACTTTCCCCAAGTTGACAAAGTGGAACAATAGCATAGAGATAGTGATACTCACATGTGGATAACATTGAAAGGCACTAAAGAGAGCACTAAACAAATGACTAAATTTGAATTGGAAGTCACAGAAGCATTGGCAAAAAAATGAAAACTTTTTTGCCGCTGGTGCTCTACTGAGAATTTGAATTGGAAGTCACCGAAGCATTGGCAAAAAAAAATGAAAACTTTTTTGCCGCTGGTGCTCTCCTGAGAATTTGAATTGGAAGTAACAGAAGCATTGGCAAAAAAATTAAAACTTTTTTGCCGCTGGTGCTCTCTTGAGTCCTGATGCTATGTCCTCCCAAATTACTAGGTACCAGTTGGTAACTGTTATGTGCAATACACTAAAACAAACTCCAAAAGAACTACAAAGTAGAATTATAACGTGAAAGTGATAAAATGTCACAGCTAGATCGGAAAAAACTTCTTATTGATATAGATCTGCTTAGAGTTCAGAGTTTCGCAAAAACTCAGGTGTTGACATTGCCCAGTGGCTGGGTTATTTTTTTTTTCCTTTTCCCCTTGTAAAAAAGTAAATAACTTTGTACAGTGTATGGTTTTACCTTTATATTTAGTATATGCTACTAACAGTAGGGCTCTCCCTTGCGGTATTCCCACAGAAAAAAAGCATGTCACAGACTCACAGCTCAGAAGACAATGATGTGCAATCAAGATATCTAAATGTTTGAGCATAAACCATTACCACAATAATGTGGGTTATCCCCATAATTGCATCATCAAACGGACGCTTCGAATTCTGTGCTTTTGAAATGTTAGTTACTCTGCCTATCAAAAGCCTCAAAAGAACACCATTTGTGCAGAACATAACTGACGAATTCTTCCCTCCTTTTGACTCCAAACGTATCTACAATCAAAATAAAAAAATAGAATAAGACAAAAAGGGCCATATCCACATATAGTGCACAATTAAAAAATCACAATATGGATGATACATATATATAAATTAAATAAAAGATAAAAGTGAAGAAGAAAGTCAAATAAAGAAATACTATTCACAGACCAAAAAAAACTCCCTATGATTCAAAATACATGGCCCTAAACATGCTTCTAGGGTGAAACTTGTCAACTTTGACCAAGAAGTGGTCCAAAAATACATTGTTTTATCACACAAAAATAGTAACTAGATTCATATTTAAAAATACTTTCATATTACCATAATCTTATGGTTGTTACCAGAAATGGATAATAGAAAATTCAATATACCTTATACCCAACTGTGTCACCAACACCCTCTCCTCTTTCAACAGACATTCGCTCGGCAACTGCATAGCGCATAGAATGGAGCATAATTTACGTGAAACCAGAAGATAAACAATTAACTTTAAAAAGCAATGGCTAATATGACATAATGTATTTCGCAAAATTACCTGAAATAGCTGATATCCGCCGTGGTTGAGTACATATGATCTTACATGATTCACCCTTGCCCCACATATAATCCAAGATATATTGAGGAACCTAAGTAAGAATGGCATGATTAGTGAGACAGATAAATGAAAACATCAATCCCACCAAATCATAATCAAGCAGTTTTATTCTCCTAATTCCATAGGCACTATAAGAAGAATTCCATGCATTTGTATCAAATTTTGCTCGAATCAGTTTGTTTGAATGTGGATACTATTGACATAAATAACAAACACCAAGCCAAATATCAAGTGAAAAAATATGCAGCAAGCAACAAAAAGTAAAAACTTTTCATGACCTCCCACCTCCGACAAGATATTTTATCAATACAAAGGACCTAAAGACTGCTGACTGCATAAGATTACGCACAAAGAGATTAGCAAAAGAATTTTTTGTACAGATTATAGAAATAGAATACATACTTTGAGTGGCCAAATACCATTCGTTTCTTCATAAGATCCACAAATATATAAATTCTGAGATATTTGCTCGAGCACACAGAATGCATTTTGTTGATACAAATATATAACAATAAGAATGACAGAAAATAGGCAATAGATTGGATACAAAAACCAACAATAATTAACAAGCATACACTAGCAAAAATACAAACAAAACAACTGAATTTATTGCAGGAAATGTAACAGTGAAAGTAATCCTATACAAGATTTTTTTTTCCATGATCAAATAGTACAGTAACAAGGGTCAGAAGAAATAGCACCTGGGTAGTTTTACCGCAGCCTGTTTCTCCAGAAATAAGAACCACCTGGTAGGAAATACAGGATGTGAAATTGCCATCAGCTAAAGCTAAAGGAAATGTTCACTCTGGAGATTTGGCAGATGTATAAGTATAGTAATACATGGCTCAAAATAAACAACTAGGGTCAGCAAAGTGATGAACATCCTGAAGAGATGTCCACCAATTTTTGCATAGCAGACAAGCCTCCCATGAATTGAAGCTGTGGTCTAGAAAAAGATAGCAACCTCTTGCATGTTTTGGAGTATAAATATGTAAAGTATATATTGTATATAAATATGTAAAGTATATATTGTGTCTTGATATTGACCCTGCCCCCAACAGGGAAAAAAGAATAACCAACACCCACATCATTCCATGCATCACGTTGAAGCTAGTGAGCAGCAACTTCATTTCCAAGTTGGATTACCTATTTTAATAAATTTGCAAAATTACATATTTACATATGTATCTATTTAAATGTGAAAAAGGTTCAGCACAAAGAACAATACCTGGTCGTTTTCCAAAGTTGAAGAAATGACATCCTTGAAGGATGAAATTGGAAGTTTAGATCTGTCTTCAACGATCTGCATACATGTACAAACTTTCAGCTATCAGTTAAACAAGATTACCTCATGCGACAGGTGTTACAGTAGGAACTAACTAAACAAAATACAACAACAACAAAGCTTTTTATCCCAAACAAGTTAGGGTAAACTAGAAATAAAACCTTCTCAAGGTCAAAGAAACGAGAGCCTTGTAATTAAACCTACAAGGCTAAAACCATAAACCCCACATCCCGCCATCTGAACCGAGAACATAAAACACCGCCCCTAAACCTTCTTATATCATAGTTCCAGTACGTGGATCGCTAACTTCCATGCGCTCCTATCCAAAGTCAACTCTTTGAATACATTCCAATCCCCAGGTACTTTTTAAAATGTTTCCTCCCACGTCAGTCTTAGTCGACTTCTGTCTCTTTTTATGTTTTCGGTAGTCTTAAAATTCCATTACGTATTGGTGTCTTAGAAGACCTCCATTGGGGATGTCCAAACTATCTCAGACGATGTTGGACAAAGTTATTTTCAATTGGTGCTAGTCCCCTATCACGTATAACATCATTGCGGATTCGATCCCGCCTTATGTGACCACAGATCCACCGTAGCATCCTCATCTCCGCTACACTTATCTTCTGTACATGCTTTTTTTAGTCGCCCAGCATGCTGCTCCATATAGCATCGTAGGTCTGATCGCCATCTTCTAGAATTTACCCTTTAACTTTTAAGAGATTTTTTTTATCACACAAGATACCTGATGCTTGGTATCATTTCACTCACACCGCTCTTATCCTGTGGCTCACGTCTTCATCAACTTACTAAACAAAATGTTTTTTTAAAAAAAGGAATCGTATCAAGCCAGAATATACAACCTTTCTCAACTGTCCGGATTCATTTATTTTAGACGCAAGCATCTCCACCTTCTTTGATATATCAGGTTTGCGCATTGCTGGCCTGCAAAAGGCACTATCTGGCTTCCATTGAATTTTTGCAGCCTTATCACTAGAAGTCCTTGCAGAATCACCATTTAACTCAGCATCATCAGGAGGATAATGCGTAAACAGATCTTGCAAAACATTTCTTGCTTCTTCAGAAAATCCAAGATGGCTAGGGCCTTCTTCTGTACCAGGCCCCTGCTTCTGTTTACTTTTGTAAACAGAAAGACATCGCCGTTCCCCATACCTATAGTTAGTGAATAGAGTTCAGAATAAACATCAAATGCACAAAGATAAGCGAGCATGATGAATTAGAAAAGATACACCCAAGCATAGCTATAGCTTACAACTCTTCGATGAAACAAGTATGCAAAATGAATCCATTCTAGTTATCAATTACTCACCCGGAACTTTTGGATATCATGCCCATTTTTCTACACATCTCATGGATTGCAGCCCGCTCTTGTTTGGATATACCAGGTTCAAATGTGTACACTGCAGAGTAAATGTGTATTACTTTTTCAGCTCACAGTATAACACAAAAAAATAATATCATGCATGCTTCAATAAAGGCCAAAGGAAGAAACCAGTAGTACAGGAGGCATTAGTACAATAAATAGGGAAACTACCATGCAGGGCCATAACAGACAATTTGGGGGTATTGTGCTAAAACTGAAATTAGGTCCAAAACATGAGAAAAGAAAAACATCAAAACATAAATGGTCACAAAAGGACATAGACCACTAGACTTGGCACAGAAGCCTTGGGGTAGCAACATCAAGCAATGGCTCTACAGCTGATGCACGAATATTGCAAAAACAAGATTGAGAAGTAATTGCTTTAATACCCAAAAACATCAAGAGGGTTATTTTCACTGGATGATAGGATCCTAGCCATAGTTTGTTGGGGGAGGCCAAGTGAGGTGACAGAGTGGGCAGTTCCAAGACCAATTGATGGTGCATACCATGGTTTAAGGCTTCTACAAGACTACAACTACCTTACCAACAACTTAAGCTTAACCGCAACCATTATCTTGTTAATCTAGTAAATTTCCAAAAGCGGGGCCCTATGCAGGCGCTTGCTTTGCACCCGCTAACATAGGCCCTGCTACCATGAAGAGTCAATCGCCAGGCACTTTTACATTACTAGCCTAGTACGCATACAATTACTCAACAATAACCTGAACTTAAAGCTGCAACTCAATCAAAAACACTTTCGATTTGATTTTTTAGGTCAGATGAAGTCATTGTACAACCCATGAAAGGCTCTTTGGTCAGACAACAGACCATTTTATCTAGACATAAATGGACGTTGATACAAATACTATGTCACAAACGACAGTGAAACACGTAGTGATCAAACAGAATCTAGATGAGAAATATTCATCTTCCCTTATTACCACTCAGGACCAGCTATGAAGCTAGAAACATTGGTGTGACGATGGTGATCAGTACACCCCAAAAAAGCTAGCAAGTTAATCACATCACAGATTCGCAACCCAAAAGCGTTAATGACTAAATAAGGGCTGCAGAACTAGAATTACCCTATCCTAATAAATAAGCAACAGAAAAACCAAATGGCGCCCAAAAAAATGAGCATGGCCTCAGCCATCGGCTCAAAATGCCCGAAACCCTAGCCCACACGGTGCTGGCCCCAAAAGCAGCGTATCGGCACCACCACCCCTCACTCGAACTCCGCCAAAATCGCGGATTCAAAGCACAAAACCATGAGAGATTACACCAGGCACTGCGAATATGGAGCAGACAATGTAAAAGGAAGCGAATGGCGCGAACCCTGGGCGTCGGAGGCGCGGAAGTCTTCTAGCACCTTGGAGACGCGCACCAGCGTCGCCTCCCTCATGCCCCCGCCGCCGCCACCGGCGGCCGCGTCCTTCCCCTTCCGTCCCTTCCGCCCCATCCCTTCCTCCCCCTCGTCGTCGCGGAGCGGGCGTGGCCTGGCGGCCGCGTTCGGTGCGGCGCGGCCGGCTTGGCTCTCGCTTTGGAGCCTCCTCGCTGCGGCCGCCCTGGTGTCGTTGTTGCGCTGTTGCGGTGCACCGAAGGAAAACCTAGCGCGTGGTGGCGGTGGCGCGTTTTGTGGGGGCGGGCGGCGCAGGGAGACGTTCGGATGGACGGGTACGCCTGACATGTGGGCCATGCCAGTCGGAGAGGGCCGGGCCGCGATGGGTTGTGTAGAGGCGTCGAACCGTGCGTGCGGAAGCGAGCCACGTGCGAGCTTGCGTGCACGGTGCACCGGGTGTTCGAGGCTTCGAGCAGACCTTGGAAAATGGGAAGGTCGGATTTTACATTTTTACGAGCCTAGCCTCGTGCACTCCACAAGAATATTCGCATCGCACCTGTGGAGGCCACCGTGAACGGTGGAGACGGCGTCCGTGTTGCGGGTGATGGAGTTCGCCGCCGGTGGCCGGTGATGCACGGCGCGACAGGCGCGTCGCCTATTGCACAGAGTCACAGTCCAATGCACACAGAATGTCAGAATGAGATGAACTCGCAAGTTTTGCACAGAGTCACAGTCCAATGCACACAGAATGTCAGAAACTAGGAACCAAGCACTCTTGCTTGCAGAAGATTTACACTTGCTTGTTGCTGAATTTGTCTGTGAGGGCTCGTTACTCGAGTTTGTAATTTACAAAGCTAGCCGGTAACACGCGGCATTTTTCGCGTCAATGTAGTCAGTCACAGTAGACTATACTATTGTGGCTTGTAGGCCCGCGCGTTTTAACTTCAGCTTCTAGTTTCTGACTTATTTTTTATTATTTATAAATTTTATCTTTTTCTAAACTTTTAGCTTATTTTTGAGCTTTTTTGCCTATTCTTTTTTCCCGTATTTGTTTACGTTGTACGTAATAAACTAGCATATTTTTTTCTATTTTTAAATTTTTTAAATTTAAATTACACTAAATAAGCCACCTTCAGTTACAATGAAATTTCAGCCACTACAATGCAATTTCCGCCATAAGTCACAGTGTTTCAGCCCAACTGAGCGGGGCCATCTCCATCTTCGACCTCGCGATGTTCCCGGTGAGCACACTCTCAGACATGGCCTCGTCGCCCTGGAAAGGCTGCACTTGGGCGATCCTTTCGGGGATTGCTTGGCCACCCTCAACACGAGCAAGGACCTCATAGTGCGCCCTCCAATTTCTTGGGCTTGTCTTCCAATCAGGGAACTTAGACCAATTCACATGACCGTCAGCAAGCCTCTTCTCCACAGCGAACCCCATCTTGACGTACGTTTGTGCCGAGGCTCGCGCCTTCAACAACTTGAAGGTCCCCTTCTCACCTACCTTCTTTCCGAGGACCGAGGCCAACAGCTCCTCAAACCCCTGCAGGCTGACATCTTATCCATTCAATGACATAAAGGGCCACAATCCGATGCTGTGTGATTCACCCTCGTCATAAGTGACAGCAGGGATCGTGCATGAGGAGAGCTCCACTTGGCCAGGGGCCAACCGTTCTGAGCTTGAGCTTGTCATTGGGAGACATGGAAGGAGTTAGGATAGGGATGTTGGACCCTCTATACGCAGGGGCAGCAGGGGTTTCTGATTAGCCCGGGCTGCACCACGTAAGGTTGCGCAATGGATAGCAGGCTAGACAGGCGGCCCTTGTAAGTGGTACGGTTGGGCAGAAGTGGTGGTTCAAGTGGCAACCGATGAACTGAAGGCTCACAGCCCTGGCACCCTTCACTGTTACCACTGCACCATCAGAGAGAACAACTTTCTTCAGGGTTCCAGCGTCCACATCATGCTGTAGAGAAAACAAGCATTAGCATTTCATGCCTCTGTGTGCTCATCATCGGCTACATTATCCTCTACTCACGCGGAGCATGGGTGAAACCTCATAGTTAGCCTCCTTCTCACGTGCCCGCGTGCGCTTGTCAGCTCCGACTCTTTCCTTCTTCAGAGATGGCCTGAAACCTCGCTAGTACATGTTCTTCCTTCACGTGCGTGGGACCTCCTCTACGCATAGACCTCACCACAGAATCATCCATCGCGCGTGGGAGCATGGACGAGACCTTGCCACCTTACTCAATTATGCCCGCGAGACTTCGTCACCAGTCTCATCCATGTGTGAAAACCTCATCACCAGCACCTCACTCTTACCAAATTATCCCTTCCCTTAACATCTCCTCACTGCCAGGAATCAATCCACTAGCATTATCACTTCTAGTTCGCCATCCATGGTCGCCGTTGTTAGCCTCCTATAGACCTCCTTGAGGTAACTGTCACCATCACTGAGCTCCCATCACCTCCTAGATGCTCAAACCGTTGCCAATTCAACTGAAGCTTCACCACAGCTTGGCCGAGCCATACCCTTGTTTCGGCCAGACACCACCATCAATAACCATCTCCAAGCCGCCATCGTCCGCGCGTGTGCCCAAAATGGGTTGCTTGTGTTGAGTACATACTTGCTAAACCATCGCTCACTGCCATCTGCCATTGCTGCCATCCAATTTTGTGTCATCACCATTCCTTTGTCTCAGTTGCAATTAGAGCAAGCTTTAGCTTGTTCTGACAGGAGTTGGGCTCTGAGCCAATTTGGCCGCCAAGGTAGGTTGGCAAAGCCAACCCGAGCCATAATTTGGCCAAATCGGTTAGCCAGGGCAGCCGACGCTATTTAAACCCAATCCAATACTGTTCACAGCCAGCTCAATACTGTTCAGCCCAAATAATTCCAGCCCAAACCTGTCACTGTTCATCAAACCCAACCCGCTAAGAATAGTTCCAACCTTGCATTATTCACCCAAGTTGTTACTATTCACCTAAAATCCGTTAAGCCTATTTATACTTGTCTCAAGCATGTCTAACATATTTTTAACCTCATTTAACCAAACTAAGCTTAGTTTAAACTCTATCCACCCAGAACCACCTTCTTTTATGTCTTTTTTTTTAATATTTCGTTTCATTTTATTCCCAACTAGCTTTCTGAAAAGTAGGAACTCATTTGTATTCATTCTTTTGCATTAACATCTGGATTCAATCTGTTGACCAACGAAGAAGCTACTAAACAGCTAAAGTAAATAGTGTCAAACTTGAAACCTACTAAGTGACCGAAGAGCCTGGAAAAGAAGGCAAGTCACATGTCATTGATCTTGTTGGTCACATATTATTTAATTATTATTATTATTTCAAATTTATGTTACTTGAAAACTATTATTTACATAGAATAATAATTTAGAATGACATGAGGAATAGTTAGGCCCAACCACTGAAAAGCCCAGTCATACTCTTATAAACCATATTCATCTTAACAACCATAAGTGTTATTATAATAAGAAATCACCTGTTGGTAATTAGTCAGTGGGTTAGAAATATATAAATGCTATAAAAAATACCGTTATAGATTATCCAGTCTAGTGCCAATAGACTTTGAAACAAAACTGGATGTTGGGGATTGTTAGTGGGCAACCACTTGATGGTTGGAGCCCACGACCTTGCTTGAATACCGAGGCTCTAGTTTGGATATGGTGGTGTGGTGTTGGTATGCACATGTGCATGAATGATAGCCTCATAAAGACTAGACCCTTGTGACAAGAAAGTAACATAGAATTTGCTCAACCACAAGTTTGACTTGTCAACCTAGTCTAGTACACTGCTCAATTCGATCAAACATCTACATGATGAGAGTTATCCTAAATTCATTTGGATAGCCCGCGAGAAAAGGGTGAGACGGAAGTTGAGCTAGGTATACCACTCAATCTTTGGTCGCCATTTTCGCATTGGCCAGTAGATTCCCAATAGGGTTGAATGGCTCCAAGCCTATTAGGTAGGAACAAAATGAGCAGTGAAACGATCTTGTTGCCTCAACTTAGTCACATCCTATCATGTTGCATGTCAACTTGATATTATAAATCTGAAATATCTTACGGATAAAGCTGGGTAACTCTAAAGAGTATAATAAATAGTATTCAAATATGTCATTCTCTCGGTCAATGGAGCTATGTTTCATGGGTAATTCCAATAATAAGGCATAAGTAGAATTTGGAGGATATTAATGTGGAAGTTGCCGATGAAAAAACCCCCTTGCTAATTAAATAATGTTTTACTATTTTAAGTGTAAAGTTCTTTATGAGTAAACTTACATCTATTCTTATCATAATACAACCCATGAATCTGTCCAATTGAACACCATGTACAGTAGTTAAATAGCCTTTCCATATGACATGCTGAGTACCTAGTGTACTCAATCTTGTGTATTTTTACTAGAACAATTACCAAAAGAAAGAATGATGCTTCAGCTAAAGTGTTATGGTTACTATTGCACTTAAGCATTACTTTTTTTGAGTGTAAATTAAATTTTGAACTTGGGCGCCCTTAAGGCTATTATAGTGTGACTGTTAGGTCATATTTGAATCAAGCTAATCTTTTTTAAATACTCATGAGCAGGTATGATACTCTTTTTATTTGTAACTAAACTTCTAGATTATTGCGGGAATTAGGACTGCCATATTCTCAGAATCGGGTCATTACGTAAGCCCCGAATCCTAGCTATTTGGACCTATGAAAAAAACACCTTCTCCTTCTTGCAGGGATCGAACATGGGGATCCGTCGAGCGTCAAGGCCATGTGTAGCTCTTATTAGAAGCCAATGTTGATATTTTGCAGCGTGGCGAAGGCCCTCATTGACTTACTAATGTGGCAGTGAATTGTCCCACCAGAGTTTCAGCGGTAGCCACGGAGCCAACGCCGGTCGCTTCGGCCAGCATGCATATCTCCAGGAACTGAGATATAAGGCGTAGATGTTCCCCACCTTGACGTGGTCGATGTAATGGGAGTAGCCTACCAGGACGTCGATGATGACTCATTGTAGCTGGCTGATGCGCATGGACGCTGGGCGAGGCATATCTTTCTCCCTCCCCCTCCATGGTCGATCGATAGATCCAGAGGCAGACCTAGGGCCCATGCTAGGGAGGCTATAGCCCGAGTCCTAGCCCAGTAACTTCTATGGGAATTTGCTGTTCACAAGGCCCAATGGCCTATAAAACCCATTTCTTCACCCCCTGGCAGCCTAGCCAGAGTCCAGCGCCTTCACCCTTCAGCCCCCAACCCCCCACACCTCCTCCTTCCAGCCACATACATGCAATCTCTCAACCCTAGCTCACGACACCCCCAGCCGATTCTGCTCCCCAGTTGCTAGCTCGCCAAAACTCTGTCTTCGGCTCTGGCAACACCATCCCCCCTCGCCTCTGTCTTCGATGCTCTACCAGTCTGCCCCTACTCTGGGTCCTAGCCGCAACGGGCCGCTGGCTTCTCCCTCGCTGCAGCGGTCCTTCGTGGCTCCGCCCATCCGACCTGCAGTTTGTAGTTCTAATCTTTCAAGCAAGCCATCAATTTCTAGTCTTTCAGACAGCACAATCCAATGTTTGAGCCTATAGAGCCTAACTTTCCACCTAGATTTTGGGTTTTCTGGTCTTGATGGGGAAATTAGATTTGTATTTGAAGCATTATATGTGAAAATGAAGTAGTTGTGCTCATGATTTTTAGTAGCTTCAGAATCTATATATCATGTTCTGTACATTTAGACACCTCTGCTCATTACTAGTGTCATAGGGAGAAATTAACATTATCAGTTTTGTGATAACAGTGGGAAACTTCTTCAAAGCTTGGCTATAGCAACTAGCCAAAGGTCTTTCTTGTCAGTGGAGCAGATAATCTACAACGGAATTGGCTTTTCAGTGGCTGCAGTTTCTACTATTTAAATAACTATTTATGCAAAGAAGGTGCTTCAAAAACTCCAAGCAGAGGATGAGCTATGTTGAGCACATGAGATCCGTGCTCCAGATCAACTCTTGATGCTAGTTTCCCTTAGGTGTACTATATACAATTGCTACTAATATGGTTTCTAGTGTACTATCTGACTACATTTTCTAAAAATGTTCTTCTTGGTCAATTTTATGTTTCAATCACCACTATATCATTAGGTAAAACTTGTTTTTGATTGCATTTCGAACATACTCAATTAACACATCTTTCAATTTGTAGTCATTTGTCAGGTTTAGTTGTCTACCGTTGAAGAGTTGGAACCATTTATTTCATCCCCTTAAGGCATTCTTGCCATCAAACCTGAAAGAAAAACTTGGACTATTCTATGTTTATCATTTTTTAGTTAGTCCATAGTACATACATATGCAAGTGTGATTAATAGTTTAGTACAACTAATTGTAATCAGATGATGTTGCAAAGGAATTATTGGAGCTCATGTCTGAGCGTCATGTTGCTCTGCTTGTCATGGGGGCGGCAGCTGATAAGCATCATACAAAGTATGTGCCAAAGTTCTGAACGATCTTTACACACTTTCATAATTAAACGCTTTGTGATCATAGCGAATGTTAGTGAAGAACCGTGGGTTTAAGGTTTGTGAAGTCATATGTATACTTTGGAGAACTGTTGGCTTTTAATATATTAGCTAAATAAGTTGTTTAATATAACTAAATGTTAAATCAACTTGCTTATGCTTTGGTATCTAGGAAGAAACAATATTTCTACAACTTTAGTATGTTCCAAAATGGCAACATATCATATTCACTCAAGTTTGGGGTGTACTTACGGTGCACCTCAACTAAAAAAAAGTCACAAAAAATCCAAGAAAATATATACATGTATTTCTTGATTTACTTCACCTATGTATAAAATTTTAAGTTTAAATCCATTCTAGTTAAGAGCAACAAAAAGAGAAAATCCTGACAAATTTGAACTCATTTGTAAGATTTTTCTCATTTTTATTATCATTAACACATAATGAATTTGAATTTGAAATCTTATGTATAGTTAAAATAAGTTTACAAGTACATGTAAACTTTTTTTTGGAATTTTTCGTGACTTTTTTAGTTAGGGTGTACCGTGAGTACACCCCAAGCTTGAGTGCATAAGATATATTGCCTTCCAAAATCTGTAATAAACTATGCCCTATTAATTCACTAATTTATCGAACCTTTCATGCTCATCAGTGAAAAAAAAATCAAGAAATAATAAAGTGAAGAAAGTAACAAATGTTGAAAGTAACACTATCTTAGATTCAGACTATTCCAATAGTTAGAATACTTTTTTACATGTCATTATACACTTTCACTGTAATATCCATTGTTATGGTAGCAATTATGTACTTTTAATATGATATAGTTTAATTATAATCTAGTGATATTTTTATTCTATTATACGTTAGCCTCTCTTGTTTTATTTCTGGCCCGCCACCGGATCATCATGTAGGAGAGCCTATGCGCGACAACGGTTCATGCATGCGTACGCTCGGACGGAGCAGTTCTTCTTGGGCCTCGAGGCCCTCGACGGCCCCATCTCATCGTCGGAAGCTGGGTGGCACGAACGCACGCACGTCACGCACAACGTCAAAAGTTGGCCTTTTTCCACGAGGAGATTGGATCATATACCTCTTTTAGTTGGGAAATTGAGGATTTATTTTTCACGTCTCAATGACACGTGGGGTCATTATAAGTCACTGACACATGAGTCGGGAGGGTAAATCCGGGTATATGATCAATTGCCAGTTTTCCGCGCAGTTCGATCCACACTCTGACGCGACGAACAATCCCAGCACTTGACCGCGTCTCCAGTCTGCAGCCGGCTCACCGGCGGAAGTAAGCACCGCGATGCATCCGCTCCCCCGCCTCCTCCTCCTCCCCCTCCTCCTCCTCCCCGTCGTCGCATGGGCCCTGACGCCACCCCGCTTCCCGAGCCCCCACGCGCTGCCGCGGCCGCAGCTGGGAGCCGGAGTCGGGGGCTATGAGTACGAGGCGCGCTACTTCCGGCAGCGTCTGGACCACTTCAGCTTCCTGGAGGAGGAGGAGGCGTTCTTCGAGCAGCGGTATCTGGTGGGCCGCGCGGGCGGGTGGGCCGGTCCCGGCGGGCCCATCTTCTTCTACTGCGGCAACGAGGGCGACATCGCCTGGTTCGCCGCCAACTCCGGCCTCGTCTGGGGCGCCGCCCCGCGCTTCTCCGCCCTCGTCGTCTTCGCCGAGGCAACAATCTTGCAAACTTTACCTGCTTACTGCTTTAGCTGTGTCTAATTGTTCGGTGTTGACCGTGCAAGATGCGTCGTTGTTTATTGCCGCGTTGCTGCAGCATCGCTACTACGGGGAGTCCATGCCGTTCGGCAGCAAAGAGAAGGCTTACAACAATTCTAAGTCCTTGGCGTACCTCACAGCTGAGCAAGCGCTTGCTGACTATGCTGTTCTGCTCACTGAACTCAAGAGGAACCTATCCGCACAAGGCAGCCCCGTGGTGCTCTTTGGGGGTTCATACGGTGGAAGTAAGAGACGAAGCTAGTAGTATCTATCTTGATTATTTTCTCTGTGATTGTGGCCTAGTGGTTCACTGGTCCTCGAGTTTCAGTTAGTTCTGTCTGTACTAACGCTGTTGATTGGGGGCAGTGCTGGCTGCTTGGATGAGACTTAAATACCCGCATATCGCCGTCGGGGCTCTTGCATCATCTGCCCCGATCCTACAGTTTGAGGACATTGTCCCTTCTACCATATTCTACGATCTTGTTTCGAATGATTTTAAGGTGCGTGTGTACATCATCTTGTGCTTCATTTTATTGTTCTAGTCTTCTAGATAAAGAACACCATGACACCAGTTTTTCTTTGTGTTTAGAGGGAAAGTTTAAGCTGCTTTCAAACAATAAAGGACTCTTGGAAAGCATTAGATGAGCAAGGAAACAGTCAAGATGGTCTTCTGAAACTAAGCAAAACTTTCCACCTTTGCCAGTGAGTGATTTCTGTCCACTCTGTTTTTTACATTGAGATCGTTCGTAATAATAGAAGTATGAATGGTTGGCAGAACCTTGAAAACCACTGGGGAACTTTCAGACTGGTTGAGCTCGGCATACAGTTATCTGGCCATGGTGGATTACCCAATGCCGTCAGATTTTCTCATGCCTTTGCCTGCCAACCCAATAAAGGAAGTTAGTTCTTAAACCCTTTCTTACCAATTACCATATATTTTGTTAAAAAATTCTGAACATGCTAATATTTAGTGGCAAATGGCAATTCTTTGCTTTGTATCCCCAAGACACAACAGAGGAGATTATGTAGAGTATCACAATGATGATCCTGTGTGCTCTCTCTTACTCTGAATTTATCATGTTGTATTTTCTGGAGCCATAACTACTTACTATAGATTATCTTGTTTCTTTTTCAGGTATGTAGAAATATTGACAATCAACCTGAGGGGACTAGTACACTGGAACGCATATATGCAGGAGTAAATATATACTACAACTATACTGGTACTGTTGACTGCTTTGATCTACATGATGATCCTCATGGAATGGGTGGATGGGATTGGCAGGTCCTTCAAACTACAATTTTAATATGTTTCTATCTATTGGATTTCTCTGATATATGTTAATGTACTTGAATTATAGTGTATGACATATTCTTCACTCTTGGTTAAAACAGGCTTGTACTGAGATGGTAATGCCAATGTCTTACAGTGAAGGTATTAGTATGTTTACACCATATGAATTTGACTATGCTTCGTATGCTGAGGGTTGTGTCAAAAGCTTCGGTGTTAGACCAAGGCCTCGATGGATTACTACAGAGTTTGGTGGCCATGTAAGTTTTTTTTAGTGTATAGAAATTTCAAGATCGCCATAAAGTGAGTGATTTTGTTTTGATGATTTGCTCAACTAGATGATCTGTTATCAACAACAGATTTTCTCAACTAACTGACTACGAAAATCTAGCGATCCTCTTGTTTAGAGGAAGACCTGTCACTGGGGTTGACCCTGGGACTTTAACAATTATCAGCAAACCAGAGCCTGTTCTGATAATGTCTTGACTGTTGATAGAACAAGTTTAAACCGTGATTAGGATGCTGTTGACCAATATATGCCTGTGGTACCTTAAAGCATTAGAATACGTGTTTAGGAATTTTCTTGGGTGAACATTCTTTTTTCCCCTTTCTTCTGGTCTAAATTTTGTTCTTGTCATGCGGCTTTTGGGAGTTGAACTGTACTAACATGCATGAGATATGAAGTACATGCAAAGAACCTGATACAGTTGTTATATTGTGCTAAAATTTAGTAACATTCTTTCTGCTATCCAAATGATTGTTCAATTGATTTGTTATTCTGGCAGAATATATACACTGGAGATTTAAGTGACTTTTGACTTACTGAAGATATTTCTTTTCCAGAATATTAGCATGATTCTGGAGAAATTTGGTAGTAATATCATATTCTTCAATGGACTTCTCGATCCTTGGAGTGGCGGAGGGTGAAGAAACTTCACTTGTTTTTCTGATAATAATTTCATCTAGTTGAGCCGTTTTATTGTATTGATTTTGCTATTCTCTGAATGTTGCAGCGTCCTGAAGAACATATCTGGGAGTGTTATTGCCATTGTGGCTCCATTAGGTACTGCGTTTTTCTCATTATACCTTTGGTCCTTACTGATGCAATCTTATGGTGCTTCTTAGAATTGTAATGACATGGAATGAACTCAGAACTAAAACTAAGTATAGCCGAACTGATTGCTTCAATGTAATCTACATCATGTAACGCAATTTGTGAACTACGTTACACTGCATTAGTCAATACATGAATTTCTTATGCTGGCTTAGTGGCATTGCATTTCGATGTAATATCATTGAATAACCATGATTCGATAGGAAATTAGACCCAGTAAATGCCATACTTGTGTCACCTTTTTGCATTGGCTGGTTAATAGTATATTGTTGGTACTTGGTAGTGGCCCATCTGGTGCTGTGGGTTTCAGACTGCAGTATCATAAGTTCATAACTGATGTACTAGTGGTTTGGTTTGCAGGAGCACACCACATCGATTTGCGCCCCGCAACAAAAGAGGACCCAGATTGGCTGGTGAGCCTGAGAGAATCTGAACTCGAGATCATATCTGGCTGGCTATCGGATTACTACGGGGCAAGAGGGGCACTCTTTCAGCGTGCAGCTGCCAAGGGCTCAGTTGCATTTTAGGATATCTCTAATAGTACCATCTCAACTATGAGTTGCATTTTAGGGTATCTCCAATAGTACTATCTTAGTTATCTCGTAGCTGAATTAATTAAGTAAAATCCTATGTACAGGAGAGAGGAGGTGAGGAAAAATAATGTGCTGTCATTTATGTAAGAAATGATTTGAACCTATAAATCACGCAACTAGTGAGGATGTAAGGCAAAAGTAATAATAAAAATAGTAAAAAATAGTTATAGGAATGATTTAGTGTTAAAGTGATCGTCTCTTTACTGTCTCTAAATAAGTTGAAAATCTTAAAAGACAATCTTAAAAAATAAAACATGCCCTTAAGGAAATGACGCTTCCACCTTTTGACTGTACCAACACCCAACAACATCGCTGCTTAGGATCCAGCATTGTGTGGTGACCTGTGAGACGACATAAGACGGCCATTTCAACTCCTAACCGTGGTGAGAAAAGGGCTGAAGTTGTGAGTGTACTTCTCTCTTTATTAGCGTTTAAATTTTAGTGTCTATCTATTACGCATATATAAATATGTTTTATCAAAAATTTTATGAGTTTATAAATTTATCTCTAATATCTGTTTGTTTAGTCGTAAGCTAAAGGACATATGTTTTCGTGCGTCTAATTTATAATCGGAAAAAACTCCCATCAGTCCGTAGTCGTGATTACCTGCTACATCCTGAAGATATCCACCGGTTTTTGTCATCATATGCTGATTTTGCACCGACTACGTCTACGTCGCTGTGACATATCACTGATCAACTCGGTTTCGATTTCTGACTTATTTTTCACTATTTATAAGTTTTGTCTTTTTTTGAACTTTTAGCTTTTTGTTGAGCTTTTTTGCCGGTTCTTTTTTTCCCGTATTTGTTTGTATTATACGTAATGGGTTAACATATTCTTTATATTTTTAAATTTTTTTAAATTTAATTATGCTAAATAAGCCTCTGTCAGCTACAGTGCTTTTTTCAGCCAGTTACAGTGTTTTCAGCCATAAGCCGTGAGTCTTTCAGCCGAACCGATCACCACCCAATAATGCTGCTTGTAACCAGATGATGCATTGCTCGGGGCGTTCTAAGAAGGTGTTGGTATTACCTTCTGCTTTCGGTTGTCAGAAGCTAATATAAATGTATGATTTTTTTTAAATAGCTTTTTCACTTCTCTTTTGTCTCACTCTAAATATAAGGAAAAGGGGTTATGGGTATATTATGCACCGTATTTCTCTCGCTTGTGTCTTATGTACGTATCTTTTACTTTTTGCACAACTCGTTTCTTCCTTTTAAAAGTTATCTTTTCAACTATTACTATTTATTTTCAGTAAAAAGCTATTATTAGAAGCCAATAGACACCCCAAAGTGGCCATAGACGACTTGCATAGCTGGTTAGGTAGGAAACACTGGTACTCAGATGAACATGAGTCCATCATCGACTGCTCAGGCCTTAGATGAACATGAATCGATTTACGGCTTAGGCCAGGATATTATATCATATAGGGTTTAATCATAACACCAACGTTCATATGAACAAACTGATAAATCGTTTTGAAAAAACTGTTTCGATAAATCACTTTAAAAAATGACAAAAAAACATCTAATTTATTTGTTCGAAAGAAATCATAGGCCCTACTCTTTTTTGTTTTTGGTTTTAGCTTTTGACTTCTTCAGAAGTTAAAAAGCCAAATGTTAAAATAGAGCAGTTTTTGAAGTGTATACTTCAAATGGTTTCCTGAGATCAAAATTGTATACGTCATCTGCGTCAGCGTCTCCGTTGTCCGCTATTATATCAAAAAATATAGATAAAATATGTCAACCAAAAAACACCCCGTAAGCTAAGCCGTCTCATTTATTGGTTCAAGAGAAATCATAAGCTTAAAAAAGAAGCATATACTTTTGCAGTGTCGATTGACAGTCAGGCTATGATATTATATTATATTTTATACTCAGATGGGTCCATCCCCTCCAGCCTCTAGAATCTAGAATTCAGAGGCGTGACAATCAAAGGGTCTGTTCATATTGACTTCTGCTTCTATTTGCAGAAACAGAAGCTAATACGAATGCTCCAGATAAACTATTTCTATCAGCCGCTAATATTTATCAGTCATTACTTTTCGCTTTCATATATTGTAACATATTTTGTATTTTATTATATTATAATTTCGTAAGTCGTGTGACGATCCGAATGTTGTAGTATCTTTCGTTGCACCGTTTTTATTACATAATATAATATTATTCATCAGTCACTACTATTTATCAATCGCTTTTATTTACTATTTTGATCAGACACTATTATTTATCAGTCGTAGAAAAAAAAAACCACGGGCAAAAAGCAAATATGAACCGATCCAAAATCCCGAATTGCTACGGTCCCCGGCCCGGACCCCGGAGGGAGCCGTCAGTCAAAGCTTGTTTATCTTTGTTGCGCGATTGGCGAGCCCCACACCCCACCTCGGATGCGGCTTGGCGCCGCTCCCGAGCCGAGCGGCTGAGCTCACTTCCTCATCCACTGGCCACCGCACCGGCCAAATCACAGTTTGTTTGGGCCCCCCTTTTCCGCCTTCACAGCTCAAACGCGCGAGGCGCCACGCCGAAATCCACCAAGCCAAGCCACCATTCCCACCCACGCCGACCAGGCTTTCCTTGTATCCGTCTCACCTCCATGTGGGCCCCAGCCTTGCTAGGCCCACATGTCTCAGGTACTGCTCGTAAACTTGCGGGGCAAGTCTCTGTGGACGGAGCGTTTGCTTGTTCGTCGGAGAGCCACTGCTTTGAGTGGCAGCAGTAAAGGCCAGCCTTTTCCGAGGCGAGCTCTATTATTTAGCCGCCGGAATAGATACGCAAGATGACACTGACGTGTGGACCACGAGGGCTTGACCCTACGTGTCAATGTGTCATGCTTGTTGAATGCACCCGGTGCTGAGTTGGTCTATGGCTTTTTATATGCTGCCGAAAAGATCCCCTTCTTCGGATGCTTCCGTAGACCAGGCCTACCAGGGTGTAGGCTAACCGCGACGAAGTTGGTGGGTTCTTCTGACTGTTAAAATTTTGAATCGCTATTGTTCTCGAAACACCGTACGTAAATAAAAATAATTATATATAGTTTTAGTCGATACAGCTAAATTCAATATATTTTTATTATAATTTTTATGTTAACCTTATTTTTTTTAAAATATACCGTTTAAAAACTAGTTACTGTAATATAAGTTATAAGTCATAAGTAGAAAAAACTCAAAAAACAAAAAGTCGAACCAGGGCATGCTGGATTGCTTAGGCCCTGTTTGGTACAGCTTCACCAACAACTTCATGAGCTGTTGTGAGTTGTTTTTTTGCCAAACACCCTTTTTGCAAACAGCTTCATGGGTGAAGCTCCTTTTTTTCTGCTCTCACAAAGGAATGGAGAGAGGTGAAGCTGAAAAAAGTAGCTTTTCATAGCTCTCTCCCTCAGGCCCGCAGTCCTAGGAACCCACTGCCCCTCTGGTTCACCAAAATTACACGCATTTGCCACTAGTCCATCCCGTTCACCTCTCCCGTTCACGAAACATAAACAAGGCACTAATATTGCTTCCTAATGATTTTAATTTATTATTATTTATTATTTTAATGTTTTAATTCATACTCATTCAAATATATTATTTTTTAATTCATATGACCATATACAAACATACAACTCCAAATGTTAGAACAAGTCAGGTAGACAGCGGCATCTTGGACAATTGCCCTCTCTCAGCCATGCATGAAGCTGTTGGTGAAGCTGTTTTGCCAAACAGTTTTCCAAAACAGATTTAGCTTCATCAGTGAAGCTGCTCGTGAAGCTGAAACAAAAAAAACAGCTTCACTGGTGAAGCTGAGCTGTGCCAAACGGGGCCTTAGTCTTTATGCATTTGTAGTTGTTTTGCTCTTTTCTAGTAACATGCTAAAGTCAAAAGTGAGTAGTATTTTATTTTCCCTTGTAAAAAATATTTTATTTACATAATTTAACAAGCCCGTGGACAGGATAACAAGTTAACACTGTGCTATGCGATGTAGTGGAGCAACACCAATAACATGATGTACTAGTGCATCGTTTGTATTGTTTCTGATAGTAGTTAGCCTTTAAAAATACTAATATATAAAAAGTTTTTAGATTCTGTTGTACGAAAATAATATTAATATATTTGTCATAAAAATACTTTCATATCATCATATTCTAAATTGTAATATTGTTCACAGCATAGATTACATAGCAGAAAGTAATTGTCCAAACATGTGTATTGAACGTCTAAAAAAGTATGTATGGGAAACATTGTCAATATCAAACACAACAAGTGAAGAGAATGGACGGAGTATCACTAATGGTGAGAATCAATGCATTTTAACTAAAAAAAGATAGCGTTGTTGGAATATCACAGCTCACCACCCCTGGCATTTCAAAGGTGACCGTCGTGCAAACAAAGCTGGCCATATCCAATCAAATACAAATTCTATACCAAATATAAGAATACGAGATCACATCCAACAAAGTCGAAATTGACCGCATAATAAATGGAAAAGTTAAACGAGGAAAGAATCTGCCAATAATCAATCTCCATCCGGGTAACGCGACACCACCCTCTCCATACACCTGGTCCACCCAGAACCCCGCGTCTCTTACCCGTCTCCCCTCCGCCCATCAAACCAAACCCATCTCCCTCCACCGAAGCTCAAGCTGAGTAGCCCCAACTCGTACCCAGCGCGCACACGCGCAGCGACCAAAAGGAGAGAGAGAAAAGGCGGAGAAAGGAAAAGGAGAGGTGTTAGAGGGGGAGAGGGTGACCTCCACTCACCTGGAAAGCACTGCCCCCGAGGAACGCGTGACCGGGGCCGCCTCGCCGTCCGTTCGCCCGCCGCCGCGCCGTCCGGATCTAGGGTTCCGGCGGGCCGAGCCATGGCGAGCCCGCGGTCGGCCGCCTCCGGCGGCGGCGTTGCCGGGGACGAGGCGATCTGGAGGAAGCTCCGGGAGGCCGGCTTCGACGAGGAGGCCGTCAGGCGCCGCGACAAGGCGGCGCTCATCGCCTACATCGCGCGGCTCGAGTCCGAGGTCTCTCTCTCTCTCTCTCTCTCGGCTCCTGTGGCGCGGTCGACGCGCCGGGTTTTGGTTTCTTGGTTCGATGGTTTGCCGTTCTTGGTATGTCGAAGTAGTTATTGGTGGGTTTCTTTCGGAGAGGAGAGAAAGAAAAATTGGTGAAAAGAATTGGCCGGTCGTGGGAGAAATTCCCCGCTTCGATTCGATGGCTGCGTGGTTTCTTGGTTTCTTTGGGCGAACAATGGTGTGATTCGGTGCGCTGGGAGGTGTTATTGGAGAAAATATGGCATCTTGGCTTTTGCCGGCAGCCTCATTTCTTGGTTTCGTTGGGGTACTGTGGCGGGTGTTGTGCCAGATGAGTTGCCTAACGAGCAAAGAAGTCGTTTTTGCTTAAGTGGTTGGAATTTCTGTGCTGTGGATGATTGTTGTAGAGGTTTTGCAGCTTGGTTTGGTTGGTTGCTGAGTCGTAATTGCTTAAATTTTGCTGTTTTTTTTGGTGTTTTCCTTCATGGTTTATTGTATTTTGGTTATTGATGCCTTGGGGTTTCAACTGTCGGAACCATAGCGGTTGTAGTAGGCCAGGCGAGCTTGTTTGGCTTGTCGCAGTAGATTGTTAGTGCATTGTAGCCTATCTATAGTGAGTTTGTTTGCAGCCAAGGGTGTAACACAAAGGCTGGAAGGAACTACGATGGTTATTGCATCAGCATTTGCATAAACCTTTTTTATGTTATGGTGTCAGTGATGAATTGTGCACCGCAGCTATAGAACAGGAAAACATTAATCCTTTGATTCCAGTTTGACTGAAATAGTGATTGTGAGCTAATTTTGGTGGATTAGTGGACCCCTTGTCAGCCGTGCTTTAGAGAGAGAATGGATAAGTGAGGTTCTTTGGATTAATTATAGCAGGAATTGAGTTCCTTAGAAATTGAGGTCCGTATGTCTCGTAGACTAGGTTTATAAAGAAATTCTAATTTTTATGTAGGTGATCACATCAGTATTATTCAAAAAATTTTTATACCAGTATACTTTCATCTCCTGCAAGTCCTATGTGGATTCTGATGTTTTAGTAACTTTAACAGCTAGCTATCTGGGTTGCTCAACAGGTTGTTTAAAATCATTAACTTGGCACAATTGTTGATGTTACCATATGCAAACGCTTAATGTAAAGTAAAATTCTCCTTGTATCATTTACTTTGCTTTCTCATTCAAAATGCAATGTCACATACTCCCATACTCCCTTGATCTATGCGAAAAGGCTAATATTTAATACATTGCTGTAAGCTATCCTGGTTGGAGTACAAAGTGCAAGATTACATGTTTATCTGTCTAACGAAGATTGGCTAGAGCTTCTGTTTTGTTATCAGTTCTCTCATTTTTATTCTGTCCTTTTTTTTGCTGTAGATTTATGATTACCAGCACAATCTTGGGCTTATTTTATTGGAGCGGAAGGAGTTGACATCCAAGTATGAACAACTTAGAGCTTCTTCGGAGTCCGCTGAGATCATGCACAAGCGTGAACGAGCTTCCCAGCAATCTGCTTTAGCTGAAGCAAGGAAGAGGGAAGAAAGCCTCAAAAAGAATTTAGGCATTCAGAAGGAGTGTGTTGCTAATGTAAGTTTACATTCCAATTAAGCATGTGGAAACCCTACTCATTTATATTCACATCTGTAAGAACTGAAAACTTGTACTATTCATGCATTTATATTCACATCTGTAAGAACTGAAAACTTGTACTATTCATGGATTCACCAACAATATACATTGAGTTGAAGCTGGCAAATATAAAGAATATGGAACCTGAAAGTTATTATTAAGCTTAGTCTATTTGATTTGGTGAATGTCAAAGCACGAACAATGATATAGATTAATGAAGTCTTTTGTGTGGATAAGCAATAGGGTAGTTCAGGCTGTCAACTCTAAATCAATTATGTCTGTAGCACATCTTGTTATTGTCAAATTCATCTGCCAAGCTAATACGAAGAGGGTGAACCGTGGACATGTTGATGACGAGGGGAAACTATTTCGTTTTGGATTTTATTTCGGTGGGTAGCGAAAGGAATGAAATCACCAAAATTTTGGTTATTTCATACGAATTTCGTTCAAACGGCTTAGATTAAATTTGAAATTTAAACTTGAAAGTTAGGATAAAGAAGATGTAAATCTCCATTTACACGGTGCGGATGGACTAGCCCTATACAAGAGGTTATGTGTTCGATCTCCCTCATGGTTGTCACGGCGTCACCTAGGCGTCGCCAAGTCGTCCTGGCGCCGGGGAGGATCGCCTCGCCTTGCCTGAACCCTAGCTTCATCGCCAGCCCAGGTACGTCGTCCGCCTCTCTCCTCTTCGGCCGTGCTCCGGCCGCGCCGCCTCCTTCCCTCCCGCCGCCGTCTCTCTCCCGTGCTCCGGCGTGCTCCCGCCGCCGAGGGGAGGGGAGGCGACAGGGGGAGGCAGCTGCAGGGGGAGGCGTTGGGGAGGGGAGGAAGCGTTGGGGAGGGGGAGATCGGCGACGGGAGTGGGAGTCGGCCGTCGGGGAGACCGGAGTCGGGGGAGACGGGAGACGCGACGCGAGAGAGAGGGAGTCGCGAGACGCGACGCGCGAGAGAGGCGGAAGACTGAGACTGAGGCGAGAGAGTCGGCATCGGCAGTATATACGCGAGAGAGAGAGTCGGCATCGGCAGTATATACATGAGAGACTCGGAATCCGTCGCCGTGCCCGTCGCCTAGGCGTCCAGGCGCCCCTCACTCGCCGTGGTCGCCGCTTCGCCGTGACAACCATGATCTCCCTCGTGCGCAAATATTTTTTGGCATAGTAAATTGTGTGGGACCCAGCGAAGAAAATTAGGGAAAAATTGGTAGCTAGAGGTGGGATTCGAGCCCTGGTCTCTTCGACCGCATGAGAAGGGTGTAGCCATTGGGCTAGTTGCTTTGTTTTTCTTAGTGTGGGCATTTATATTCTTTTATATTTCAAATTTTAAACTAAAACGCATAGTTGTTACAGCGTCGCCTAGGCGTCCAATCGCCAAGAGCTGGACGCCGAGGTCTCCCGTCTAGCTTTTCCAATCGGGGCGGCTGGTCGGAGCCAGAGGAGAGCCAACACGGGTGCGGGCCGGTGGCGCGGAGGAGGCTGCTGGAGGAGGGCGGAGGCGGCCGCGGCGGCATCAGGCGGGAAGAGGGGTCGGAGCTGTCGACCAAGCAGAGCTAGAAAAAGAGAGAGGGGAAAGTAATTTAGAGAGAGAAGAGATAAGGAAGAGAGGAGTGGCTTCAGTTGAGCCATATGTGTAGTTGTGTACATGTGCATTTGCAATTAACCCCCTACAGTATATATATAAATAATAAAAATAGGTCATGTTAATACTATTTGCTATTATGAACCTTGTTATTTAGATAATTTGTGCTATTATGTTGGATGGTTATTTAATTTTAGGTTATATGAGGTATTATTTGTATTTATTACTATCGTCTAACTATCGCCATAGCGGTTGCCCAGTTGACTAGGCATCCAGGTGCCCTGGTCTGCCGCGACTTGCCGGAGCACCGTGACAACCATGCTAAAACGAAATATTTTGGCCAAGCTGAAATTATTTCGGGGGGTAGCGAATGGAACGAAAATTCCGAAATTTCGGTGGAATTTTGCCAAAATTGTGAACCATGTTGATGACTAACCGAATAAAATGACAACAAGTTGTCTGGTGTGAAGTCCTAGTTTTTCCAATGAACTCAACTGCTGATGTGCTTGTATACTGAATATTTGTATTGGAACTATGGTAAGTCATAAGTGATGTAGGCTATACCTGATGCAGGTTTATGGAGTTTTGGTAGCAAACAATAATTTCCCATCTGTCTTCTTGCTTGGTTTTTCTCAAAACAGGGCTGCACCTCTGGTCCACTTCATATAACAGCTTAATCTGGTACTGATTCCATGTTTTAATGTAGCTTGAAAAAGCATTGCATGATATGCGTGGGGAAACAGCTGAACTAAAGGTTTCATATGAAACCAAATTGGCCGAGGCGCTTCAAATGATGGAGGATGCACAGAAGAAATTTGATGAGGCAGAAGAGAAGCTTCTCTCAGCGAAATCTTTGGAAGCAGAGTCCACTCGGACTCGTAATGCCGCATTGAGAAGTTTACAAGACATGGAAGACCGTGAAGATCAGCTTAGAAGATACCGCATTTCTTGTGAATTTGAGTGAGTATTCAATATATCTTGTGAAATTATGTTGGCCTTCCTAGCTAGTTTAGTTTAATTTGAGCTCAGTATGTCAATCTGGTAGTACTCTGTTTTAGTAAATTGTGAACCACACATTGTGTTCATCCGTTCAAAATGATGGTTCTGTGGACATCTTTCTTCTTTTTATTTAAACCAAGTATGCTATTGCAGGTTTGAGACCAAAGAAAACGGGATTAACCTCCAGAGGAAATCTTTGAATGATACCAAGAAAATTTTGCATGAAAAGGAGCAAGTATTACTGAAAGAACAAGCGCTTCTTAATCAGAGGGATGAGAACATCCTTGAGAGGTTAGCATACATTACTCACTCGGAGAAAAGGTTGGAAGAGGAAAAGTTGATTCTTGAAGCTGAACAGAAGGTTCTATTGGAAGAGAAAAACAAGCTGGATCTAAAAATGGAGGCAGTAGTTTCAAGGGAGGAAGTATGTATTGTTTTGTTAGCAGCTTTATTTCATTGCCATTATTGTACATATGACAAAATTGCTTTGTTTCGCAGGCTGTAATTCAGAAGGAATCCATACTTGACAAACGGGAGAGTGAGCTGTTGATTTTCCAAGAAACTATTGCAAGTAAAGAACGGGTGAGATTCTCCAGTTTCATTATAGATGATGCATGCATAGTGACTTTGCCTCTTCTAAATCATCCTGACTTGTGTTGTAGGCCGAGATTGAAAGGCTGAGTCAAGAACAAGAAATAGCCTTGGAGAGGAGAAAGCATGAATTTGAAACTGAGATAGAGAATAAGCATATGTCCTTTGAGGCAGAGATGAAGGCGAAGAGAACTTTGTTGGATCAGAGAGAAAGTGCTCTCAATGAACAAGAGTCGGCGGTTGCACAAAGGGACCAAAATGTTGACCTTCAGCTTGCTGAATTAGCAAACAAGGAAGTGATCTTAGCAGGGAGATCTGATGAGCTGAAAGAGGAGGAAGGGAAGCTCTTCTCTCACAGAGAAGCGTTACAGATTGAACTGCAAAAAGAAAGAGAGGAAATACAGAAGATGAAATTAGATTTGGAGAAGGAAAAGGCTTTCTTTGAAGAGGAGAAACGGGAGGCGATTCAAGCCCAACAAAATCTAGCAATAACCCAAGCAGATAGAGACGATTTGCTTACTTTGCAGATGAAACTTAAAGAAGAAATTGACAGTCTCAGAGCCCAAAAAAAGGAACTCATGGCTGATGCTGATAGGCTGCAAGCAGAAAAAGAAAGGTTTGAGATTGAATGGGAGCTGATTGATGAAAAGAAAGAGGAGCTACAAAAGGAAGCAGTCAGAATTGCTGAAGAGCGAAGAGTAATAACTGAGCATCTCAAGAATGAATCTGATATCATCAAACAAGAGAAGGACAATCTGCGTGTTCAGTTCAAAAATAATTCAGAAACCCTCTCTCGAGAACATGAAGAGTTCATGAGTAAGATGCAGCAAGAACATGCAAGTTGGCTGAGTAATATTCAACAAGAGAGGGAAGATCTTAAGAGAGACATTGATATCCAGAGAATGGAGTTACTAAATTCTGCCAAGGCAAGGCATATGGAAATAGATTCTTATTTAAGGGAAAGAGAAGAAGAGTTTGAGCAGAAAAAATCCAAGGAGCTTGAGTACATAACTTCTCAAAAGGAGATGATCAACTCAAAACTAGAACATGTTGTGCAGGAATTGCAGAAACTTGAGGATGAGAGGAAAGAAGCTACTTTGGAGCGTGAGAGGAGAGAGCAAGAGCTGTCTGAGATAAAAAGCACCATTGAAGCCCTTAATAATCAACGAGAGAAGCTGCAAGAGCAAAGAAAGCTGCTACATTCAGATCGGGAAGCAATTACAGAGCAAATTCAACAACTTAATCTGTTAGAAGAACTGAAAATTGATTCTGAGAACAATCAACTGTCTTTGAGAGAGACCAGAAAGTCAAAGCTTGGTAGTATGACAAAGGTGAAAGATAATGGTCTTCTTCCTGCTCCTGGTGAAGATCATAATGCAAGTCCTAAGAATTGTTCTTCGCCAAAGCTTCTTCTTGGAAGGAAACTAGAAGTGTCACCTGCAGTCTCAACACCAATTTCTTGGGTTCGAAAATGTGCTCAGGTGATATTCAAACGCTCTCCAGAGAAGAGTGCTGATCATGATGAGGATAGCCTTGTTCAGAACGGTGAACCAACAAAGCTTGGAAAAGCTGCGGACATCAATAACAGCTTACTTGTTGATCAGCTAGGAAATGGTGCCGGAGAAGTACCTCGAGCTGTTGATGGTGCAAAAGTTGGGAAAAAGAGGCTTAACTATTTGGTCTCTTGTGATCAAAGTGAAGTTTTAGAGCCAAGACGAAAGCAACGAAGGAGCACTATTCAGAAAGCAAATGGAGGGGAAATTACTTCCAACAGGTATGCTTTATTTCTACACAACTATTTCAACTTCACGTCAAAATCCGGGAATTTCTTAGTGCCCTGTGTTAACATGTCTCATGTTGCCAGCCCATATGTTCTAGAAGAGTGCTCCAAAAATGAACATGATGCAGCCCCACTTGGTTTATCTGGCGCCTGCAAGGATTGTGAGTTGGACAATAAAGGGCCAGAGAACTTGAGAACACCAGTAGACCCAGCTTCATCGGATGATGTCCCCTATGAAAATGGGAAAGCGGATAATTCAGATTTTGTTGACGATGATGAACCTTCAGAGGAGATTGCAGTGGTAACTGCTCTTTTTGTTGTGCTGTGCTCATCGTATGCTCTATGCTGATGTGTTTGCTCCTTTTTAGTAAATAGATACCGTTGAGTCTCCCAATAACCTTGCTGCATTCCTCCTTGCTTATGTTATTTTGGTTTTTACATTGTGTGTGTGTGGATAGAGATTTGTTCCTCAAAGAAAGCTTTCATCCAATTTCTGCTGGACAAGACGACTCTAAAGTCCAAGTCTAGATTCTGATATCATGTTTAACTTAGCAACTGTTCGGTGCCTTGTATTTTTGGATCTTATGTATGGTAGTGTGCTCCTTTACCTTACTGTTTTGATGTTTTTTTTGCCTTTCCAGTCTGCAACTGAACCATCTAATGGAGATGGACTTGAGGACAAGGATGAACACAATGAGGAATCTGATGACGAAGAGGAAGAGGAAGAGGAAGAGGAAGAGAAAACATCGTCAGCTAAAAAGTTGTGGCGTTTTCTCATCACATGATTAGGTCCCCCCCCCCCCCCCCCCCACCACCATGACAGATATAGAGCTAACTGTAGGCTGACAGTTACCTCTCTTATGAAGATATTTTTCTAGCTGCGTTGCTTTTGGCATATCCCCGCCTTTCGGGTTGAAGGGGGGAAGGTTGTGTACTGGTTGGTTGTGTGCATGTTCGAGCAGTGGCTGTTTTGGAAGCCGCTGTGGAATTCCCACTTTATTTTTCTATCTTCTTATCCCCAATGCTTCGACATGTAAAGCGGTTGATAGCATCCTGGTAGTACAAAAATGATTGGGGGTGTAGGAAAGACCACATGTTTAGTAGCGTTGCGCAAAAATGTGTGTTGGTATTTGCTTTTACTATGCTCGTTGCAGTGATAACGTAGATGATTTGATCTTTATTTGCGAATCGTCTGATTGGCGTAATATCATGTCATGCAAATTCCTGTATTTACATGAACGATTGTTGGAAGCTGTACTAAATCTTTGCTAAGTGAAAAGCCCCTAAAAATTCAAACAAAAATTTTCCTTGATTTTTGCTACATTTTGGGTGATTTTCTGGAAACTTTCCCTTTTGGGAAAGTTCCCCTCGCCGTCGCTTTCCTTTCTCGGCCTGGCGCTACCGTCCTGCTCTGGCGTCCTCCCCGATTCCGCCTCCTCTTTTCTCCCGACGCCCCCTCCCTCGCGCTGGCGCTGCTCCCCGACTCCGCCTTCCCTTCGCCCCAGCGCCTTCCTCCGCTTCTCCCCGTTGGCGCCGCGCCCCCTCCCCGCTTTCTCCCCGCGCACGCGCGTGCGCTGCGCGTTGCGCCCGCGCCGCACCGCCCCTGCGCCCGCACCGCGCCGCCCCTGACTTCGCCCGCGCCCCTGCCGTCCCGACAACCTCGGTCCGAAGGGAGTGGCGGTCCTCGCGCCACGTCGCCCGCCTTTGCCCCGATCCCACCTGGCAGCGGCAGCCCCTCCCTCCCCCGCGCGCGGACGCGCCTCCGCCCCGCCGAAGCTACCTGCTCCCGTCTCATCGCCATTAAACCGCTACAGGGCCGGCGTCACCCCGGTCACCGCCCCGTCCCGCGGAGGAGACGCCCTTACCTGCTCCCGTTCCCTCCTGTCGGCCCCGGAGCCGCGCCCTTGCCTTCTCCTCCACGCCTCGCCCCTCTCCGCACGGGTATAAAAACCCCCTTCCGGCTCCCTCCTTCTCCTTTGCTTCCCGGACACCTCCACCTCCTCCAATCCCTTCCTACTACTCCCAGCCGCCTCCCAGAGCCGCCGATTGGAGCCCCGTTGCCCGTGGCTCCGCCTTCGCCGTCCCCTGCGCCGGTGGCCCCCGGGAGCCAATCTCCCCCTCCCCTCTCCCATTTCTTAATTGCTTTCGCCTGGAGCATCTTCACCCTCCCCTAACCCCTTTGCCGCCCCCCTCTGGACAAGTGAAGCTCCGTGGAACGCCGCTGTCGAGACCCCCCTTCCGGCCGCCGCCCCTCTCCGTGGCCAGCTCACCTCGCCGCCTCCCAGCTCCTACCGCCACAGCAAATGTGAGCCCCTGGACCCCCTCACGGTGTAGCCGCGGCCGATTAGACCCTCTCGCCGCCGGTGACCCTCTCCACCGCAAAATACCCGAACCATCCCCTTCTCCCTCCCGCCGCCTCCACTGACTCTCACGCCCTCCTAAGCCCCAAAATGGAACCCCCATGTTAAGCCGCACCCGCCGGTGCCCTTGGTCGCCGCCGACGAGCCCCCTGGCGCCCAGGCCGCCGTCGTCACCGCTGCCCTGCCTCGGGTGCACTGTAGCAGCCGGAGGTTGAAGACGATCTCTCCCCGCGACGTGGCCTTTTTCCCGCCGTCGGATCCCTCTGTCACCTTGTAATCCCAGCCGTCCATCTCCGCCGTACCGTTTCACCCACCCCGTTTCATCGCAACCGTCCGATCTCCGTTCACTCCATCCGGGCCTTCGGTCCGCCCCGCATCCCCGCCGCTCGCGCCGCCCACGCGTCGGTCATCCAGCCCCGCGGACGCGCGAAGCCGTGGGCCGACTCCCCTAGGCCTGCGCCGTTCCCCGCGTGCGCTCGCCCGTGGGCCGCGCTGGCCGTTGGCCGCGCGGGCCGCACAGTGCCATGCCACACTATTGCTTTGGGCCGGTCTGGTACTGTTCATTCCAATTTCCAGTGATTTATCAATTTCCAAAATCCCAGAAAATCCAATTAAATCCTAGAAAATCACAGAAAATCCCAAAAATTCTCAAATTTCACCACTTTGCTCCAAATAATATTCTGGACCCATTGTTGGCTTCCATTTCCACAGAATCATTCCCCAATAAATTCCTAAAATTCCATTTAAAGGATTTATGCATTTTATTCCTTTTTAATTAGTTTATTTTTCCTCGCTTGATTAGTCTCAAGCTGGATTTAATTTATTTTATGTGTTTGCGTTAGTGTCGGAGATCCCAGAAGTTCAAGTGCAGTCGCAGGACCAAGGTGCTTCTACGTTCGAGCTAGCCGAGATTGTCCAACTTCACGGCAAGTCCCAAATCCTTTGATCATGTTGTAACCCATGCCATTTAATTACGTTATTATGCTATTTGCATTATGTTAATTGTGAAATGTTAATTTAAAATAAAATAAAATATTTAGAATGACCTGTTATGTAGTTAATCCTACCACCGTCAAATGCCATGCTAAACTTGTAGCCATGCCTTTGTAACTCTAGAAATAATTATCTGTTAATCTAGATAATTATAGGTTATCATTATCATGCAAAGTCTTACACTAATAAGGTTGTGGCTGTGGGCCAATAGAATTTGGAAAACCCGACTCTAAGGTAGGGTGGTATGGGACACCGTATCTTAGAGCGGAGAGTGCCGGCGTGCACACGGTAGGGTAAGGGTGAGTGGGGAACCGCGAGACGGTCTACGTCCACCGCTTACCTTAGGTTTGGAGTAGGGTCAGGGTGAGTGGGGAACCGCGAGACGGTCTACGCCCACCGCTTACCTTAGGTTGGGTCGCGGGCCTGGCGAGGTTGCGGACCATATGAAAATATAAGGACTGAAACCCTTACGCTGAGCAAATGTCACAGTGATCGCTCAACCACAGGAGTTGACTTGTCAACACTGGTCTAGTAGCTGCTCAACTCAATTGAAACTCTACAGGATGAGATGTCAGGATGCCGGGGAGTTAGGTATGCCGCTGGGTACCTAACAACGGTAGTAGACACTTAAAACGGCTTAGAGAAGTTTGTTTATGTTTGGCCGTGACTGAGTGATGCTACCGGGTAGAGCCTATATAAAGAATTGAGCAGTGAAACGACCTGGCTTTCTTAACTCTGTCGCGGGAGTTAAGGGATCGTGTGGGTAAAGCTGAGCAAACTCTGCAGAGTCAAATAAATGGTATTCGAATACGCCGTGCTCCCGGCTAATGGAGCTGTGTCACTTGGGTGATTCCAGCAGCAAAGCTTAAGTAGTTCTGTACATGCTTTAACTTGTTTAGTTGGTTAATTAACTCTTGTTGAAAAACCCCTGAGATCTTGAGAAGTAGTTTTGGGTCCTTTTTATTAAAATATTTGCAAATAAAACTGCATCCACTCAAAGTTAATAAACCAAATATACTCCCTTCCATTGTTAATCCGTGCATATAGTAAGATAGAGTCCCTTTGGGGCTTGCTGAGCCGGTTGTTTGGCTCACGGCTTGCTTAATCCACTCTTCAGAGGATCAAGACTCTGGTGAAGGTCTCCCCGTCGAGGACATCCCTGAGGATTTCTTTGTCGACGAGGACCCGTGGCTTTAGGTCTTCGCCGCGCTCAAGCGGATTCTGGAAGTTTCTTGTAATGTATCTATACCTTGGGCTTGCACGCCCCGCTGTCAAAAACTGGATGTTATTCCATATGTGAAATATATGCTGGACTTTCGTTGTAAGCATGCAATGGTATACTCTTGCGCGACATTCCATAACTGTTCATGCGTGAATAGTTGCAGAGTGCCGTGTCCGTACGTGCCCCTGGAAACGGGGGCGTTACAAGAAGTGGTATCAGAGCCGGCTCTTTGACCGTAGGTTGAGACCTAAGGCAAACTAGGAAGCGATTTTATCGCAAAACTTAATTTAAGCCGTAAAAAGGGTTTACAAAAAATATAAGTATTATTGCTGTCTCCTTCCTCTCTTGTTGCTACCTTATCTATCTTAGTTTACTCCTGCTTAAGTTTTACTTTGGCAAAAATGTTTACTGCTTTGCTTGTCTAGCTTCAAAATTTCGTTTCTCGGCAGCTGGAGGAGTAGCCGTCGTCCGCTAGACTAGACTGACCCTGAGTTGTAGTTGTGCTTTTGTAATGTAAAGTAGGTGTAATCGTGAACCCTAAGTGGTTTGTGTACCACCTGCATATTGTAAATCTATGTTCTTTATCCTTGTATATTGTTTGCTTAATTATCAGTAATCCCCCTGAGTTCAAAGTTTTCTCCTGTCCCTTTCGCTCTCGTTCTTACCTCTTTCGCCCTATACTTACCTTGAAATTCGATGCCTTACTTATCTACTCTTATTCTCTAAAAGCCGCTGCAAAGCTGATCTCAAATTCCCAATTGACAGATGGATCCAGCACAGCAGAGTGGTCAGACCAACAGGCAGGGTGCACCTGCCACAGATCAAATCCAGATGTCAGAGAAGCCAGGAGAATCACTGCCACAGTTCATTGTCAAGGTGACACCCGAAGATTCAGTGTCAGCATCAAGCGCAACTGCATTGAAGTTTACAGTATTCCTGCAAACTCAACCCCCAAAATTCCCTTCAACCACAGAGTCACCGAATGCATATAACTGGTTACAAGATATTGAGAGAAGAATGAATACTATCCAGTGTACAAATAAGGAGAAGGTTCTTTTCGCCACCTATCAGTTGTCCGAGCCCGTAATTACTTGGTGGAATGCTATCCAGTGGATGCACTCTAAGGAGAGAGATATTACATGGGAAGACTTTGTGAAGAGATTTCGTAAAGCCTACATTTCTCCTAGAGTTATCACTGAAAAATATCAAGACTTTCTTAATCTTCAACAAGGAGAGAACTCCATCACAGCATATCTAGAACAATTTCATCAGTTATCCCAATTTGCTCAAGAGGAAACTAACACCGAAGCTAAAAGGATGGAGTACTTTATGAAAGGTCTACAACCCAATATGAGACAACGCCTTCAGGCCATGAAGTTTTCAAGCCTATTGAACCTGGTTGATCGAGCTCTACAGATAGAAGAAAGATCAGGTTACGTGAAAGTCATGAAATGAAAGGAGCTTTCGCCTCCATCACAAACAGCTTGTTTTCACTGCGAACAGGATGGACATTACCGCTGCCAATGCCCACTGAAGTCCTTACCCACAGAAGAAGCTAGAAAGCAAGCAAAGAGGCAGACATCAACATCACGTCTGCCACCGATGGAAGAAGAAGAACCGTACCCTAAGAAGACCCAGTCCGGACAGTCTCAGCAGTATGCTACTCCCTCACCACTCGCCACCGAGTGCCTCACCTGCGGTGGCAAGCATCTTGCTAGCAGCTGTCCACGAAGGACAGATGCATGCTTCCATTGTGGAGAGAATGGACACTACAAGCATCAGTGTCCCAGGAGGAATTTGTCATTAGAAGCAGCTAAACTCCAAGCCCAAAACCAGCAGATAGTCAAGAAGATATAAGCTATGTAAACCAAGAAATAGGATGATGTCCTTTTTGGTTATCCTTTTGTAAACCAGTTGGAAGAGCTTAATGGGTTGTCTGTAAATTACTTTAACTAAAGCTTGTGGCAAAATTATGAAGATGTATGAAGACCATTTGAGTAAAGTGAAATGAGTGTGATGGTCATGTTGTAACAAAGTTAATCTCAACAAACCCAATCATATCCAACCTTGGTACGACATAATTCATCCAAGTGGGAACCTGCACCACACACGCGAGGATGATATACAAGTACAAGTGAAGAGGAGTCAAAGTCAATCTAGAAGAGGTTAAAAGCAGATTTGCTGCAACCAGATATGCAAGGGTTAGATACCATCTTAGGCATAAACTGGCTAGCCAAGAACAAGGGCAAGGTAGAATATGAGATCAAAACAGTATCATTGGTAATCCTTGAAGATCAGAAAAGTGGTAGAAAAAAAGAGAGAAAAGAAAAAGAAAAAAAAACGAGAAGTATTGAAGGATACAAGAAAGCGCATGATCAACATGCTAGCAGTTACACCAGATCAAGTGCCAGTAGTACAAGAATACCTTGATGTGTTTCCGGAAGAATTATTTGGCAGACCCCCTGACAGATAAGTAAAACTTGCCATAAAGTTGATTACAGGCACAAAACCAATTGTCAAGCATCAGTACAGAATATCAGCCAGTGAACTGAAGGAACTGAAGAAACATTTAGATGAATAACAAGAAAAAGAACTCATTCGACCAAGTATTTCACCTTGGTCGGCACCAGTTTTATTTATGAAGAAGAAGAATGAAGAGTTGAGAAAGTGTGTCGATTACAGAGGACTGAATGCTGTCACCATCAAAAACAAGTACCCATTGCCCAGAATTGATGACCTGTTTGATCAGCTTAAGGGTGCCAAGGTATTCTCCAAGATCGACTTGCGCTCGGGTTACCATCAGCTCAAGATCCGAGAGCAAGATCGAGAGAAGATAGCTTCCATTACCCGATACGGATTATTTGAGTTCACGGTCGTCCCCTTTGGTTTAACCAATGCGCCAGTTTATTTCATGAATCTTATGAATCCGGTGCACATGGACCAATTGGGTCGATTCGTGATTGTCTTCATTGATGATATTCTAATATATTCCAAGAGTAAAGAAGAGCACAAGGAGTATTTGTACATGGCATTGACCAGATTGAGAGGGCATCAGCTGTATGCCAAGTTCGACAAATGCAGTTTTGACTGAAGGAAGTTGCTTTCTTGGGTCATATTATATCAGAAGATGGAGTCAAGGTTGATCCAGAAAAGATTACTACAATCATGGAATGGAAGCAACCCAAGACAGTAACATAAGTGAGAAGCTTCCTTGGATTGACGGTTTATTATCGCCGATCCATAGAAGGATTCTCCGAGACTTCCCGTCCACTCACCCAACTGCTAAAGAAAGACAAGCCATTCACTTGGACAGATACTTGTGAAGAAAGTTTTCAGCTATTGAAGACCAAACTCACAACAACACCAGTGCTGATCCTACCCAAACCAGAAAAAGAGTTCCAGATTTGTTGTGATGCTTTGAAACAGGGATTGGGATGTGTGCTCATGCAAGACGGAAAGGTTGTTGCCTATGTATCTAGACAACTAAAGCCGCATGAGGAGAACTATTCTACTGATGATTTCGGACTAGCAGCGGTGGTGCCTTCACTTAAAATTTGGAGGCGCTGCCTGTTAGGGAATCATTGCAAGATGTCCTCCGATCACAAGAGCTTGAAGTACCTGTTCACACAGCCAGAATCAAATATGAGACAACGAAGATGGCTAGAGTTGATAAAAGATTATGACATTGAGCTTCAATATCACCCGAGCAAAGCAAATGTAGTTGCCGATGCCCTTAGCCACAAAGCTCGTCCAAGCAAAGTCAGTACGACAGAGTATCCACCGGAATTGCAAAAGGATATATTACAGCTGAATTTGGTGATCACAGAACAGGGTGAAGAAGCAGCATTAGAGATTCAACCGCTACTGACATATCAGATTAAGGCAGCGCAAGATGAAGATGAGGAGATTCAAAAACTGAAAAAGGATATTCAAGAAGAAGATTCGTCAGGATATGCGATAGACGAGCATGGAATTCTTACTTTCCGTGGTCGCTATTGCATACCCAATAAGAAGGAATTGAGAAAGTTGATCCTATCAAAGGCTCACTCATCGCAATTATCAATTCATCCAGGAAGAACCAAGATGTATCAAGACCTGAAGAAAGAAGTGGCTGAATATATAGCGAAATGTGATGTTTGCCAGCAGATCAAGATAGACCACCAGAAACCATCGGGATTGTTGCAGCCTTTGCCAATACCCGAATGGAAATGGGATAGTATTGGCATGGACTTCATTTCTGGACTTCCCAAGACTCGTGAAGGATATGATGCTATCTGGGTCATTGTCGATGGATTGACCAAGGTGGCTCATTCCCTCCCGATTAAGCAAACCTATGGGAAGGATAAGCTTGTAGAGCTGTATTTGACAAGAATTGTGACACTCCATGGAGTTCCGAAGAAAGTTGTCTCAGATAGAGGAGCACAGTTTACGTCCAAATTCTGGAAGGAATTACATGAAGTCATGGGCACTGATTTGAACTTTAGTTTAGCATATCACCCACGGATAGATGGACACACAGAAAGAACAAGTCAGATTTTAGAAGATATGTTTAGAGCTTGTGCAATTGTGTATGGTGCAGCCTGGAATACTTGCTTACCGTTCGCTTAGTTTTCATACAATAATAGCTATCAAGCCAGCATCCAAATGGCCCCATTTGAAGCACTTTATGGCAGAAAATGCAGAACCCCTCTGAATTGGACAGAAACAGGAGAGCGTCAACTTATTGGTCCCCAGATTGTTCAAGACGCCGAAGCACATGTTAGAATTGTCAGAGACAGACTTAAAATGGCACAAGACCGACAGAAGAGCTACGCAGATAACCGCAGGAAGGATTTGAGCTTTGAAGTTGGAGACTTCATCTACATCAAGGTTACCCCATTCAAAATAGTCAAGAGGTTTGAAGTGAAAGGCAAATTAGCACCAAGATATGTGGGACCGTTTCAAATAATCGGAAAAGTTGGCGAAGTTGCTTATCAAGTGCAGCTTCCACCCAACTTGTCAAGAATACACAATGTGTTCCACGTATCTCAGCTTCGAAAGTGTCTGCGACAGCCAACAGATTAAGTGCCATTGTCAGATATTGAATTGCAGGATGACTGCACATATGCTGAAGAACCACTACAAATACTTGAAACGTCAGAGAGGCAACTCAGAAACAGAAATGTCAGATTTTGCATAGTACAATGGAGCAATCATACAGCGGAAGAGTCCACTTGGGAAAGAGAGTCAGAATTGCAGCGGGATTTCCACAACTTACTCCCTGGACCAAGTTAATCTCGGGGTCGAGATTCTTTTAAGGGGGGTAGGTTGAAAATCCCCTAAAAATTCAAACCAAAATTTTCCTTGATTTTTGCTGCATTTTGGGTGATTTTCTGGAAACTTTCCCTTTTGGGAAAGTTCCCCTCGCCGCCGCTTTCCTTTCTCGGCCTGGCGCTACCGTCCTGCGCTGGCGTCCTCCCTGATTCCGCCTCCTCTTTTCTCCCGACGCCCCCCTCCCTCGCGTTCACGTTGGCGCTGCTCCCCGACTCCGCCTTCCCTTCGCCCCAGCGCCTTCCTCCGCTTCTCCCCGTTGGCGCCGCGCCCCCTCCCCGCTTTCTCCCCGCGCACGCGCGTGCGCTGCGCGTTGCGCCCGCGCCGCACCGCCCCTGCGCCCGCGCCGCGCCTGTCTCCGTGCCGCCCCTGGCTTCGCCCGCGCCCCCGCTGTCCCGACAACCTCGGTCCGAAGGGAGTGGCGGTCCTCGCGCCACGTCGCCCGCCTTTGCCCTGATCCCACCTGGCAGCGGCAGCCCCTCCCTCCCCCGCGCGCGGACACGCCTCCGCCCCGCCGAAGCTACCTGCTCCCGTCTCATCGCCATTAAACCGCTACAGGGCCGGCGTCACCCCGGTCACCGCCCCGTCCCGCGGAGGAGACGCCCCTACCTGCTCCCGTTCCCTCCTGTCGGCCCCGGAGCCGCGCCCTTGCCTTCTCCTCCACGCCTCACCCCCTCTCCGCACGGGTATAAAAACCCCCTTCCGGCTCCCTCCTTCTCCTTTGCTTCCCGGACACCTCCACCTCCTCCAATCCCTTCCCACTACTCCCAGCCGTCTCCCAGAGCCGCCGATTGGAGCCCCGTTGCCCGTGGCTCCGCCTTCGCCGTCCCCTGCGCCGGTGGCCCCCGGGAGCCAATCTCCCCCTCCCCTCTCCCATTTCTTAATTGCTTTCGCCTGGAGCATCTTCACCCTCCCCTAACCCCTTTGCCCCCCCTCTGGACAGGTGAAGCTCCGTGGAACGCCGCCGTCGAGACCCCCCTTCCGGCCACCGCCCCTCTCCGTGGCCAGCTCACCTCGCCGCCTCCCAGCTCCTACCGCCACAGCAAATGTGAGCCCCTGGACCCCCTCACGGTGTAGCCGCGGCCGATTAGACCCTCTCGCCGCCGGTGACCCTCTCCACCGCAAAATACCCGAACCATCCCCTTCTCCCTCCCGCCGCCTCCACTGACTCTCACGCCCTCCTAAGCCCCAAAATGGAACCCCCATGTTAAGCCGCACCCGCCGGTGCCCTTGGTCGCCGCCGACGAGCCCCCTGGCGCCCAGGCCGCCGTCGTCACCGCTGCCCTGCCTCGGGTGCACTGTAGCAGCCGGAGGTTGAAGACGATCTCTCCCCGCGACGTGGCCTTTTTCCCGCCGTCGGATCCCTCTGTCACCTTGTAATCCCAGCCGTCCATCTCCGCCGTACCGTTTCACCCACCCCGTTTCATCGCAACCGTCCGATCTCCGTTCACTCCATCCGGGCCTTCGGTCCGCCCCGCATCCCCGCCGCTCGCGCCGCCCACGCGTCGGTCATCCAGCCCCGCGGACGCGCGAAGCCGTGGGCCGACTCCCCTAGGCCTGCGCCGTTCCCCACGTGCGCTCGCCCGTGGGCCGCGCTGGCCGTTGGCCGCGCGGGCCGCACAGTGCCAGGCCACACTATTGCTTTGGGCCGGTCTGGTACTGTTCATTCCAATTTCCAGTGATTTATCAATTTCCAAAATCCCAGAAAATCCAATTAAATCCTAGAAAATCACAGAAAATCCCAAAAATTCTCAAATTTCACCACTTTGCTCCAAATAATATTCTGGACCCATTGTTGGCTTCCATTTCCACAGAATCATTCCCCAATAAATTCCTAAAATTCCATTTAAAGGATTTATGCATTTTATTCCTTTTTAATTAGTTTATTTTTCCTCGCTTGATTAGTCTCAAGCTGGATTTAATTTATTTTATGTGTTTGCGTTAGTGTCGGAGATCCCGGAAGTTCAAGTGCAGTCGCAGGACCAAGGTGCTTCTACGTTCGAGCTAGCCGAGATTGTCCAACTTCACGGCAAGTCCCAAATCCTTTGATCATGTTGTAACCCATGCCATTTAATTACGTTATTATGCTATTTGCATTATGTTAATTGTGAAATGTTAATTTAAAATAAAATAAAATATTTAGAATGACCTGTTATGTAGTTAATCCTACCACCGTCAAATGCCATGCTAAACTTGTAGCCATGCCTTTGTAACTCTAGAAATAATTATCTGTTAATCTAGATAATTATAGGTTATCATTATCATGCAAAGTCTTACACTAATAAGGTTGTGGCTGTGGGCCAATAGAATTTGGAAAACCCGACTCTAAGGTAGGGTGGTATGGGACACCGTATCTTAGAGCGGAGAGTGCCGGCGTGCACACGGTAGGGTAAGGGTGAGTGGGGAACCGCGAGACGGTCTACGTCCACCGCTTACCTTAGGTTTGGAGTAGGGTCAGGGTGAGTGGGGAACCGCGAGACGGTCTACGCCCACCGCTTACCTTAGGTTGGGTCGCGGGCCTGGCGAGGTTGCGGACCATATGAAAATATAAGGACTGAAACCCTTATGCTGAGCAAATGTCACAGTGATCGCTCAACCACAGGAGTTGACTTGTCAACACTGGTCTAGTAGCTGCTCAACTCAATTGAAACTCTACAGGATGAGATGTCAGGATGCCGGGGAGTTAGGTATGCCGCTGGGTACCTAACAACGGTAGTAGACACTTAAAACGGCTTAGAGAAGTTTGTTTATGTTTGGCCGTGACTGAGTGATGCTACCGGGTAGAGCCTATATAAAGAATTGAGCAGTGAAACGACCTGGCTTTCTTAACTCTGTCGCGGGAGTTAAGGGATCGTGTGGGTAAAGCTGAGCAAACTCTGCAGAGTCAAATAAATGGTATTCGAATACGCCGTGCTCCCGGCTAATGGAGCTGTGTCACTTGGGTGATTCCAGCAGCAAAGCTTAAGTAGTTCTGTACATGCTTTAACTTGTTTAGTTGGTTAATTAACTCTTGTTGAAAAACCCCTGAGATCTTGAGAAGTAGTTTTGGGTCCTTTTTATTAAAATATTTGCAAATAAAACTGCATCCACTCAAAGTTAATAAACCAAATATACTCCCTTCCATTGTTAATCCGTGCATATAGTAAGATAGAGTCCCTTTGGGGCTTGCTGAGCCGGTTGTTTGGCTCACGGCTTGCTTAATCCACTCTTCAGAGGATCAAGACTCTGGTGAAGGTCTCCCCGTCGAGGACATCCCTGAGGATTTCTTCGTCGACGAGGATCCGTGGCTTTAGGTCTTCGCCGCGCTCAAGCGGATTCTGGAAGTTTCTTGTAATGTATCTATACCTTGGGCTTGCACGCCCCGCTGTCAAAAACTGGATGTTATTCCATATGTGAAATATATGCTGGACTTTCGTTGTAAGCATGCAATGGTATACTCTTGCGCGACATTTCATAACTGTTCATGCGTGAATAGTTGCGGAGTGCCGTGTCCGTACGCGCCCCTGGAAATGGGGGCGTTACACTAAGTTCATAATGTGCATTAGTTTCACCGTTCAACTGCAAGATGGCCATCGTAGGAAAATTTCTAAATCAAACAATTTACGAGCAATCTTCGAGAGCTGCTATACAGCAACAGTACAAAGTAAAACTAGTTACGAACCTTTCGGATTTTAAGGGTTCCGTGGGCAAATTCGAAAACTGCCCATATGATGCTCAGTCTAGTTTAGCAAATTTGTTCTGTACAATTGTAATTGTTCACAAGTTAGAAAATACTATTGTGAAAACGAGACACTGCAAAATACCATTGCGAATACAAAAACTCTGGAGAATACCATCTTAATTATCTTTTTCATCCATTTGCTCTGATAACCGTCATTTAGGTGAGAGAAAAATTTAGAAATAATATTTTTATCCTTTGGCATTCTGGAGAGAGCAGAAAACAGAAGGAAAACATAGGACAAGCAGTGGCAGCTCTAGAGGGCGGTGGCACCAGCAAGGGGAGAGGTGGGCGACATGGGGGCACCGACAAAATGGGTTGCCACGGCCATGGGAGGTGATAGCACGGGTGTTGGCGCACGATGGCAGTATGAACAGTGGTCAAGGCGGCGGCCAGGTGAGGGCGGCAGTGGTTCTTCGGCGACGGCCAACGGAGGGTGGCACGCGCATGGGCACAGCATGACCTCGTGAAGGGCTCCTATGTAGTTGGCTTAGTCGGAGGATGGCCATAGATGGCTACTGACGGCGGTGGAGGGCAAGCACCAGTGCTGGGGTTCCATAGTGTTGCATTGCCCAAATTGATTTGAGAAAAAAGGTAAAAGGGTGGAGAGGATAGTTGAGACGTGAGGAATCAAAGTTTGGTTCACCAGAGATGACGAATTGACGGCAAGGAGCGAATTCGGTCGGTTTTAGGGAAAGTTCGATTATGAGTGATTGGATATTCAAAAATCAAAGTAACTTGAAGGATGGGTTACTTGGATGCTAGAACATGATGTGACGTGAACAAAACTTGAAAAATTACTGGTAGTTATTGCTTGGATGCTAGAACATGAGGTGCTGCGTTCTAGGCCGAACCACCCGCGTCACCACCTTCGTTGCCACACCTAGCGAGTTACACCTCGATTTGTGTCGCTTCCATTCCCTAGCTAGTCTTTCTATAACTATTCTTCTTATTTCTGGCTTCTCCATTCTTGCAAGCAAGCAATTAAGCTACAAGTTGCAAGAAGAGAGCATCGGCACAAAGATAAAGAAAGATCGTTCTGAGTTGTTGTTTCCTTTTTTTTTCCTCTTTCTGGCCTTCTATCTTGCAAGCCGCCCATTCTGCCATTTGATTTGCTGAGGAGTTGCATGCTACATACCAGTTAAAGGTGACGCTTAGGAGCGAAGTAAACATATACTAAGGACCTCCTTGTCAATCCCTTCTCTCGTACCTAGCTACTGCATAGCCATACATGCATATGTAAGCTACTCCTCCTAGGTTCGTACTACCATCTTGGTCAGCTCTTCTTTTTCTCCATTTTTTCGTTGAACTTGTCATGATCCTTCAATTGCTCCTACCTGCTAGCTTGGCGCTCGAAATTTGTCATTGCCACATCGTAACTCCAACCAAAAGGCATTGGACTAGTAGCAAGACTCTTCTCAGATACCTCCAAGGTACGCTAGATCTTGGCTTGTTTTAGCAAAAGGATCAAAACTTGACTATGATGGGATACACAGATGCTGGTTATATGTCTGATCCCCATAGTGCCAAACCTCAGACTGAGTTTTTATTCCTTTGTGGTGGCACAACCGTTTCTTGGTGATCATTTAAACAGACATTGGTAGCTACCTCTACCAACCACTCAGAGATTATAATACTATATGAAGCCCCACATGAATGTGTTTGGCCTAGATGAGTGATTAGCTATATCTAGAAGCCTTGTGGCATGAACACTGTCGATACCCCCATGATTATCTACGAAGATAATGCTGATTGTGTTGCGCCAATGCAAACGGTTTATGCCAAGAACAATATCATGAAGCATAAACTCGTCTATCTTCATGAACTCCAGAAAAAACAATGACACGAAGATCCTACAAACTAAGTCTTATGAAAATCTAGCTGATTTATTCACTAAGTCTCAATCTACATTAAGCTTTCAAAGATACATTCGTGGCATCGAAATGAGGTGGCTTAGAGAGTTGCATGGTTTAGTGGGAGTAAACCCCTGAATCATAGCCCTTATTAAGGTCCTCAAGATTTACCCTAAATCCTGAAGACTGAATCTTGATAATTAAATACTATACTCTTTTTCTCATAGTGAGATTTTACTGAAGATTTTTCACATGAAGGTTTTTAACGAGGCAATGATGCGATACAACTTGTGGATGCAATATACTCTTTTCTGTTTCTTTTTTCTCACTGGATTTTTGGGAGAAGTTTTTGACAAGGCATATACATGATGCGGTATTTACTCGAGGGGAGTGTTAGAACCCTTTGGATTAAGGGTTTTGTGGACAATGTCCAAAACTGTCCATAGAGGGCTTAGTCTATAAATATGACTCTACTTTGTACAAGAGCAGTTGACTGCTAATAAAGAAATTAGTTTCACCGTACTTGGTCTCTCTATTGTCTGTGTGATTGGCTTGGTGGTATTGTGCGATGACTACGATTATCTAACAAAACTGTCGCGTATTACCTAATTGTTTTACTAGTACTATTAAATAAAGGGTTGAGCAGAAATCTTCTCAAGGAGAAAAGCAAGAAATCAAACACCGACACACCTTAATTCGTGTACTCTAACTCTCGAGTTGATGCATATGTGGCACTGTAGTATTTTTTTCTTTAAATTTAGCCTTCTGACATACAAAATTTTAATTTTGACCCCCTCCGTAATCATGGAAGCGGTATGTGACACATGTCACCTACCGAACTCTCATGTCGCAGCATGTTCGGGGCATCACGGTACCACTTGCTGAGCTCGGCAACCAGTGCATTAGTGCTTATTTTAAGCATGGTTACACTAATAGTATTTAACTTAAGCATGCTTAGTGCCTCCTGTATGGCCACCCAGTGCGGTAGGTGCTCCCGAGCCTACCCGGCTGGCAGGCCTCCATCTGCCGCGCACATCCAATATGCCATGTCGTGGGAGCTTTGTAGGTGATACGTGTCATCTATCACTACTTTCACGGTCGTAGAGGAGGCTAAAATTAAAAATTCGTGCGTTGGGAGCTAGACCTATAAAAAAATTTGCTTACGGTACACACATGCGATCAACTCCTGACTCTCGCGGTTGCGCGCAACAACGCATGTCTCAATTCGAAACTGTTGCCTACGCACGCACGCACAAAACGTTCAGGCGTTTTAGTGCATCCCACGAAGTTAGCAAGTGATCATCTGCATCTTCTTAAAGAAAACCTCAAGTTTAGTCACAGTCCAAAAGTCCAACCTATGCAAATTATTCACATAAAGATGTGCGCCCACGATCATTGGGATCCCTCGCTGGACATGCGGTTAGAATGGTGCGATCGACTTGTTAATTCCAGCCTCCTCCATGCTCTCTGCTCAGAGAGCAAACGTATCATCATGACAGTCTGCAACAGATTAACAAAATGCCATGAAGCAGTAGCCAGGCTGTAATCGTTTTGGCTTCAGCTTTTAGCTTCCGGCTTATTTTTTACTATTCATAAATTTCGTCTTTTTCTGAACTTTTTATTTTTTTTTTGTTGAGCTTTTTTGCCGGTTCTTTTTTTTTCCTGTATTTGTTTGTATTATACGTAATGGGCTAACATATTTTTTATATTTTTTAATTTTTTAAAATTTAATTATGCTAAATAAACCTCTGTCAGCTATAGTGTTTTTTCAGTCAGCTACAATGCTTTTCAGCTATAAGCCACAAAAAAAGCCCAAATGATCACCACCACAAATGCAGGTTTGACAGAAAATGTTCAAGCTGTTTCTTACGCTTGACACAACAGTTTTAAGTGCTGTTCTTGGGAGGAACACACTGCTAATAATTTAGTAGTACAAGTGAAGGAAGTTTCCATTGCACGCTGGTGCAACGATTTCTTTGTTTGACAAACAACAATGCCGGCTGGCCGGCAGCTAGCCTCCGGTTTCGAGAAACACATGCTTTCAGACTGGCAGTGGCAGATCCACAGGGCACAGCTATAATCATCGAGATCCGATACTCTGAAATTAGATACGCGAAAATACACTTTTTACTGTTCGGGCTTGCGTAATTATCCCTAACCGAAGCTTGCAAGCAAGGCTTGTGGAGTGTACATTATACAACTGCTGCTGAGCCTTCAGAAAGGGAGGAATCAGATCAATGCAGCAGGGGTCGATCGAGCAGATGGGATTAAACAAGTAGGAGTAGCACCACAGCTTATTATTTACTCCTTGTGTGTAATAGTACTAGTACTAGCAGTATAGCATCACAGGAGTTAATTATGAGAGCTGGCCCTGGCAGTGGCAGGCTACATGCAAGCAAGGTACGGCGGTGTTAAACGTGAGCACATCTGAATCTCATGCCTGCCTAGTTGGCGATGCTATGGCGCTGATGCGATGTGTGTGCTTGCCATCCCTGAGATGCTGCATGCTGGATCTGCGAGTGTAATTTGTCGAAGATCCATGCATCCTCTGAACTCCGAAGTCTGAACAATTGGCAAGAGGAGAAAAGGGAAAGCTCTGACAAAAACGTGGCCAGGCAATTCCGGCTTAATTAAGGTTAGCTTTAATCATCAAGTGTGCCGCGTGGGAATATGATACTAGTGATGGATTAACATCATGGCATGGTGCGATCGGTATACTTTGCCATTATTTGCATAATTTGGGATTGTACTGAATCTTACTTTCTCTGTTTCATGATATTAGTTCGGCGCATATACCTAGAAGACATAAAATTTAAGTAATATTTAATACTATTAGATAGACACAATATAGGAATAGTTCTTTTTAGCTGTGGCTTATGGTTTTTAACCATAACGTAAGTGCTTGCGTGAACGAACAAATGCCGATAAGCCGCTTTGAAAAGGTTGTTCCGATAAGCCGCTTCAAAATGGCAACGGAGAAACCATCCCGTTTGTTTGTTCGAGAAAAGGCATAAGTTATAAATCATAAGTCGAAAAGAAGTGGGCCATACTCTACCTAATAGGGATAAGTATGATCTAATTCTATTAAGTATTACTTAAATAATGTGCATTATTGGTATAGACACCGAACTAATATTGTGAAGTGAAGGGAGCAAAGGATATTGCACTGGATGAGCAAACTGCAAGCCTTTTTCTGTTGGTTATAATCTTGACATGTGAGTAGTTTAGCAGTGTGTGTTCGAGTACTCATGCAAAATTCCATTGTTTCGTGGTTGTGACGGAGTACAGGGATCCCTGAGTGTTTGAGTGGATCCCCAAGTGTTTGAGTGGCTGTGGTCGAAAGTCATGTGTCTGAGTATTCGTGTTCGAGTACTCATCTGTAGCTAGTCGAAGTCGAGTGGTCGTGTTTGAGTCTGTAGCAGCCAGAGTCGAGCGTGTGGTCGTAAGACTGTGTTTAGCGGTCGTAGTCGTACAAGCAGTCGATCGAGTGACGATCGTAATAGTGGCTGTAACCTGAGTCAATAAGTAGTTAAGAGGACCGACTCGTGCGGATCGTGAAGGAATTTCAGAAGTTAAGTGCATGATCGTATGTAGTGGGTGAGTGGTCTGCATGAGCGATCGGTTGTATCTATTTAAAGCATCTCAATCGAATGGAATAACAAAGCCATTTGCAATAGTCATTTGTCTCTTGAGAGCTTGTATTTGTTTCTTGAGAGAAATAGAAAATACAAGAGAGAGAGAGAGAGAGAGTGAGTGAGAAATCCGAGAGATTTCCAACAGTTGGTACCGGAGCGTGGTACGGTCCCAGGTGATGCCGAAGATGATTTGGCATGGTGATGGCTCGTCAAGTGGCACTGCGAGCAACGGTGAGGCTCCAGTGCTCGCAGCTGACGAGGACGAACTATGCGGCATGGACTACGAGGATGAAGATCCTCATGAAAGCTCATGGCGTATGGGATGCGGTCGATCCCAAGAGCTCAACCAAGGTGGTTGATGAGAAGAAGGATCAGATGGCCTTAGCGATTATCTCCCAGGGACTCAATGATGAAATGTTGATGCAAGTTACAGAGAAGGACACCTCCCTTGAGGTCTGGACAGCGCTGCGTTCCATGCACATGGGTGCTGAGCACGCTAGGGAAGCGAGGATCCAAACTCTGCCCTGAGAGTTTGAAAACCTCAGCATGCGTGATGTGGATTCAGTGGTTGATTTCACTGCAAAGATCACGCTGCTTGTTGGCTAGATCCGAGAGCTTGGAGGAAAAATGGAAGAGAAGTACGTTTTGAAGAAGCTGCTGCGAGCGGTGTCCAATAAGTTCATCAATATTGCTTTGTCCATGGAGCTATTTGGTGAGATTAATAGCATGACATTGGAAGAGGCCATCGGGTTCCTAAAGGCATACGAGGAGAACCTCAAGGGACGTGAGACACGCATGGAAGAGCAGGTTCTCATGGCCAAAGAATGTGGCTCGTCACGAGGGCGAGGGTGTGGCCGTGGCCGAGGATACGGAGAAGATGGGTGCAGAGATAAAAGCAATGTGCATTGCTTCAATTGTGAAGAGTTTGGGTATTAATCGTATGAGTGTCCTGCGAAAGAGAAGGAGAAGAAAGCACTTCTGTATGAAGCGCGAAGCGACGACGAATCAGCTCTTCTCTAAAGACTTGTGGAGTAGGCATGTCAAGATTAAGGGGGAAATTATTGGTTATAATCTTGACATGTAAGTAGTTTAGTAGTGTGTGTTCGAGTACTCGTGGCAGTCGAGTACTTGTGCAAAATTCCATTGTTTCGTAGTCGTGATCGAGTACAGGGATCCCCGAGTGTTTGAGTGGATCCCCGGGTGTTTGAGTGGCCGTAGTCGAAAGTATTGTGTCCGAGTACTCGTGTTGGAGTACTCATCTATAGCTAGTCGGAGTCGAGTGGTTGTGTTTGAGTCTGTAGCGGTTGGAGTCGAGCGTGTGGTCATAAGACTCTGTGTGATCGTAAGACTGTGTTTAGCAGTCGAAGTTGGAGAAGCAGTCGACCGAGTGACGGTCGTAGTAGCAGTTGCAGCTTGAGTCAATAAGTAGTTAAGAGGACCGAGTCGAGCGAATCGTAGAGGAATTTCAGGAGTTAAACGTATGATCGTAGGTAGTAGGTGAGTGGTCTGCATGAGTGACCGGTTGTATCTATTTAAAACGTCTCAATCGAATGGAATAACCGAGCCATTTGCAGTAGTCATTTGTCTCCCAAGATGTTGTATTTGTTTTTTGAGAAAATAGAACATACAAGAGAGAGCGAGTGAGAAATCTCGAGAGATTTCCAACAGTTGAGTTCCAACATTTTCCTCGTGTTCCATTCCAGCCAGGGCAGTGTAGATTATACCTGTAAATGCCCAGTACGTGCCCATACCGATCGGATTCGACAATTGCCTACATCTAACAATGGCCAACTTGGTATATCAGCAAACAAAGCTACAAAAGAAGAGGGGCCCCATTCCGTCAGTTCGATCGATGCAAAATGCTTAATTAGCAAGTGCAACTTAATTAGGACTAGTGATCCAAGTTTGCCAAGTTCTGTACAGAGGTAACATTGAATAAAGATTCGATCAGCAATTGCCCTTTTTCGTTCTGTTACCATGGATGTTGTTAATGGGGGCAAACGAAGTTTGTCCCCACCTGAGCCCAATGAAGCACTTGCAGATCCAATCTTGGTCTGTTTCTGTATTTGTTTTCCTGATCATTTGTTACTATATTTCATGATTTATGTGCTTGATCTTCTCTTTAGATGTTCCCGGCCATGCGTTCTTGAGAGAGAGAGAGAGAGAGATGCACATTTATATGGCTTGATTAACAAGAAGGCGCCAGAACGTGTCTCTCTAGTTCTTTTGTGTCATATTGCTTCGTTTTCTCATATAACGTCATTACCTTTCTGTATTCCAAATTATTAGTGTATGTACAGGAGATTGGCAATCAGAAGAACATAGCGTTCTTTGTGCTGAAAAGGATTTTTTGGGGAAGGTTTTCTCATCTCTGACGAAAATTTGATGTTCTAGCAACAGCTCTATGCATCCAATCATCAATTTCATGAAATAGGATCAGAAGTGTTTTTTTTTTCTGAATAAGTATAAATTTTTATCCCCTTTTCATGGCTACACCATGGTCCTATTTGCATAACAAAATTGAAGGAACGAGGTCTGGTCCCTCTACCAGTGGTATACAATATGGAAGTCCTTAAAACATTCAGCAACTGTGCCACATGGATCCAGCAATGTGCAATCCAAGTTTGACACATATCCTACCAAACATGGTCCCACTATATATCTTTTATGAATTCCCTGAACATATAATCATATATCATCATGCAATCTCCAACCAAGCCAAGTGGTCATGCTACCCAGATCTAATCTCCTCTTCTATTTTCTCTCTCTCTCTAATAATTTGCTGAAATAAAGTACCGAATGGATCCCTTGTTTGATCTTGTTTTCTTTTGATTGGATCTCTTCATTTTTGTTATTCTTCTGTTTGGACCAGACCTCGCAGACTGAATGACTAATATAAATTTCTGTCCCTTTCTCTATTATGAAAAGTTAATTCCGGTCGTTTTCTGTTGTCTAAACAACTCCAACCTTTTTTCTTGTTTGTCTTTCTGTCAAAAGTTTGGTACTTCTTTTCCTAGATTTATTTTTTCTTGATATACATATATATATATATCTTTCTTATTAAGTATAGTTCAGACAAATCCGTGGCCTTAACACCAAACTATCCTATTGATTCAGAAGGATGGAAGCTGGCAGAATCACATTCTGAAATCTAAACACAGTATACTACTAACTCGTAAAGCACAATCCAGTACGGGTATGGTCAGCTTACACAGTGTTAGTAGTGTGGTAGTTATGTATGCTAGTTTTTTTAACCCAAGCATAGACCATCAGGAGGGCAGATTGTTGCATGTCAGATTTTCAGTTATTCTTACATGTGTTATTGTCGGTTTGTAGGCGAGTACAGTATAACCACTGTTTGATGTTCATCTGCAAAGAAGACCGAAGAAACATTCTCAGAAGGCACTAGTGTTAATTCGCCTGCAATTTTGCTTCGTTCTTATGCTGTGTCAAACTGTCAACTGCCCCTCCTGCTTTATCTTCATCAATTACCACTAATAGTGTGCTGTAACTTCGGTGATTGGCCAATCCATTATTGATGTACATTCGGTGATTGGATAATTAATTTTGTTGAACTGCTTGCATTAGGTCATGTACAATAGTTTATCTCTTATCTTTTAAGATCATCTCTAAGATTTTCACCCTACCTAAAGATAGAAATAGATATAACATTTCCAACTGTTCGTCTCTAAAATTAATTTCTCTAACTATTTAATTTTGTTTTCATCACATTTCTCTCCACATTTCATTACCATTTGCGTCGATTTGTGTGCTCGGATTTTCTTTCCTCACCTCCTCTCTTCTCTACATAAGAATTTGCAAACGTGGTATAACTAAGAGACAGCTAAAGTGACACTATTAGAGATGCCCTTACTGTTTGTATCATCATCCCTGAGATCCTGATTCCCTGTGATTCACTAGGAACGCACAAACGATATGCATACATGTTGATCTTTGGATCATCGTCCCTGATCCCCTGTGATTCACCAGGAACGCACAAACGACATGCATGCATGTTGATCTCCATGTCCAGCTAGCACGTGAAGCGCCAATGGCGCACCACTCATCGTCGAAGAAGCGGCATGACCGACAGAATGGGAGCCCCCAAGCAGGCCATCCACCACGCAGCCAGCCCTGCCCAGCCGCGGTGGCGGTGCTCCCTCAGCGACCATCACAGCCGAGCCGTCCCGTCCCGTGCTTTCCACCAGCTTTTCTCTCTCAGCAGTAACTAACTAACTACACGATGCAAACACCACTATAATTAGCATAGATCATGAGAGCAACGTAGTAACCAACGCAACCCAACCCTAAACCCGGTGGGCGCCGCAGTTGGAACTGGGATTGGGTCGCCACCGACAGGCTCTCGGCTCCTCCACGCAACGAATCGATCGGCCAGACCAGCCCAGCACGGCGTGCCCGCCCGCACCTCACGTGTCCCCTTGCGTTCGCTGCCCCTGCGCCTGCCTTGCCTCCCTCTCTCGTTAGCCTCGCGCTAATTAAACCGGCTCCGTTTTATTATTTAAACAGCCAAGGAGCGGAAGCGTCGAATTGCCATTTGCCGATCCCAAGAACACCACCGTTTCTTCCTTAATTAAGCACTACTGCTCTCGTGGAGTAGTTAGCTAAGCTGCTGCTAGGCCCGCGCGAGCGAGGCGAGCTTCATAAAGGCCGTCCTCTCCCGTGTGGCCGTGCCCCGTACTTGCTCTCCAGCTGGAAGCAGAAGCCAAGGGAAGGAGAGGCACGAGAGGGAGGCCAAAAAAGCTCTGATTTTTATATTGGGAGGTGTGTAAAGGCTGGGCTTGTCCGGGCTGAGGAGAGTTGGGATCGCCCGCGGCGAAGTGGTGAGCTGCTGCTCTTCTGCTCCCTCCCTGCGTGCGTGCCAGGGTGGGATCGTGGTCTCCTCCCTGGCAATTTCCTTCCTCCTATTAATCGAAGTCTCGCTGTGTCTGTGTCGTCGTCCACCTCGGTTCTAGGTGGTATTGTTTGATGAGGAGGTGAGGGGAGGGGAGGAGCCAAGAACTGGCGGCATTTGGGTTTGGGTGCGGCAATGGCGCCGTGGTGGGGGCGAGAGGTGGCGGGACGTCAGTGGTGGTGAAGATGGAGAGCCCGGACTGGGCCATCTCCGAGGTGGCGGCGCCGGGGTCGCCCGCGGCGGGGGGCAAGGCGGGGCGCGGCAAGAACGCGCGCCAGATCACGTGGGTGCTGCTGCTCAAGGCGCACCGCGCCGCGGGGAAGCTCACGGGCGTGGCCTCCGCCGCGCTCTCCGTGGCGGCGGCCGCGCGGAGGAGGGTGGCAGCGGGGCGGACCGACTCCGACGCGCCGGTGCCGGGGGAGAGCCCCGTGCAGCGCACCAGGTTCTACGGCTGCCTCCGCGCCTTCCTCCTCCTGTCCATGCTCCTCCTCGCCGTCGACGTCGCCGCTCACGTCCAGGGATGGCAACTCGCCGCCGTCCTCCCCGACCTGCCCGCCGTCGAGGGGCTCTTCGCCGCCGGTTACGCGTCCTGGGTGCGCGTCCGCCTCGAGTACCTCGCGCCGGCGCTGCAGTTCCTGGCCAACGCGTGCGTCGTGCTCTTCCTGATCCAGAGTGTCGACCGCCTCATATTGTGCCTCGGCTGCCTATGGGTAAGGCTCAAGGGAATCAAGCCCGTGCTAAAGACCGGCGGCGGCAAGGGGTCGGACGACGTGGAGGCCGGCGCCGAGGAGTTCCCCATGGTGCTCGTGCAGATTCCAATGTGCAACGAGAAGGAGGTGAGCTGCTAAACCCAATAAAATTCCAATTCTTTGCCTAATTTTCTGTGCTGGCATGTGCTCAAGGTCGCATTTTGCGATTGGGCGTTGAGCGCCCTGGCCGCATTGGTGGCTGCAGCCTGCAGAGATCGAAAGATTCGGTTTTTGAGCTGTAATTGTGGGGACTCAACGGGTGGATAGGAATCAGAAGATAGTTTCGATTGGGGTATCTTGGTTGTAGTGCCACTCACGCACAATATAAAGGCTCTTATCATCTTGGGATTGGAGTGATGCTTACAAGTTGGAATGAAACGGTTTCGGTTTTTGACCACAACTCCACAAGTAGATGGTTACTAATTTCTGGGTGTTGGGTGGTGGGTTAAAGGTTCGATTTGGGATTGGAGTATTTGGATTAAGAAAAGATCAATTTTTGGGATGGGGGCTTAAGTGTTTATAAAGCACACTTATGTCTGCCTAATTTTGCACCCTTTTTAATCCCCAAAACTCATTTAGACGCCACTGTCAATTCATTAAGGAAGGTGAAAAAATTCACTGAAAATTATCAAATAGGAGTATCAGATGTTGATTATCTCTTGTGAGGAAGAGGAACGCTGTTAAAATGGAGGATGGTGTTATACTACATTAGTTTAGTTTCTTTAGTGATGTTGTTTGATGTTTCACTAAATTATTGCTTCAGTAGAGGGTAAGATAAGCTTCATTTTAAACAATCCTGAATCTGAGAATTTTTGACTAATCTGTGCAATTATTTTGAAACTTGAATCAAAGCTCATTCCTTTGATTTATATGTTTCAGGTGTACCAGCAGTCCATTGGTGCTGTTTGCAATCTGGACTGGCCAAGGTCGAACTTCTTGGTGCAGGTGCTGGATGATTCTGATGATGCTGCCACTTCAGCTCTTATCAAGGAGGAGGTGGAGAAATGGCAACGGGAGGGTGTCCGCATATTGTACAGACACCGGGTGATCCGTGATGGCTACAAGGCTGGAAATCTCAAGTCAGCCATGAACTGCAGCTACGTGAAAGATTATGAGTTTGTTGTCATCTTTGATGCTGATTTCCAACCACAAGCAGACTTCCTGAAGCGAGCTGTGCCCCATTTCAAGGTATAGCTGAAAAGTGAAACATTTCTAATGCTGTGTACATTCTTATCTAAGGATGAGTCCATGAAAGTTCTATTGTCTGACTAGTTGTATGTTGGACTTCCAGGGCAATGAGGATGTCGGATTAGTTCAGGCAAGGTGGTCTTTTGTAAACAAGGATGAGAACTTGCTAACTAGACTGCAAAACATAAATCTGTGCTTCCACTTTGAGGTGGAGCAGCAGGTTAATGGGGTATTCCTCAATTTCTTTGGGTTCAACGGAACCGCAGGAGTGTGGAGAATTAAGGCACTTGAGGACTCCGGAGGATGGATGGAGAGAACAACAGTGGAGGACATGGATATTGCTGTCCGAGCACATCTCAAGGGATGGAAGTTTCTGTTTCTTAACGATGTTGAGGTACATGAATAACTTTCTGTATGGTTTATGACTGTTCTATATTGTATTCAAACTTTGTAATGACAATTCAAGTTGTGGTACATGATTATCCCTTTCAGTGCCAATGTGAATTGCCGGAGTCATATGAAGCATACAGAAAGCAGCAGCATCGATGGCATTCCGGTCCCATGCAGTTGTTTAGACTCTGCTTCGTGGACATTATCAAATCAAAGGTATGGAGTTGTTCTTAAAGGCATGTTCCAAGAGCTGAGTTGGTCAGCATTATATAAATCATGCCACTTAAAGTTTGGGTCTCTTGTAATGATCCCTTTCTCACATGATTTAGGTTCATCCTTTCTTGCTGTTGAGAAGATTTTAGCTGCATTCAATAGGATAATTTGGCACAATGGATTATTTTGACAGGAAGCATCAGCGGGATGCATATTTTAAAAGGTTGATTATTTTGCCAAGAAGCACCAGTAGGATGCATATTTACAAGGTTTCATGAGCAAATTATACAGTTAGATAGTTTGTTCTGCTTGAAGTTTAGTCAATTAAAATTATGGAGCATACAATGCCAAACTACTAATTATTGGGTCACTAAGAAAATTGACCTCTAGATACTGAATGAGTTCTTTTTGTGGCTTGACCCTTCCCTGATGCCATCCTGATCCTTCACAATTTAGGACACTTCGGGCTTGAATTATGCTGCAGAAGGGAAAAAAGATCTTATTTAGGGTATTCTTTCATATGCAACTGCCTGTTGTTTCTTGGTTCTATTTTTGTTATAGAATTGGATTTCCAATTTGACTTATGTTGGTTTAATAAATTCCACTCTTTTTGAGGCTAAACATTTACCTATTGCCTGCTCATATTTTGAACATTGTAATGAAGTTTATTTGGTCAAATATCTCATACAGTCAAACTTAAGGTAAATCATATCAGTCTGCAAATAAACCGGTCATCTGTGAATCGTTGATACTGTAGGGTAAATACAATTATGTGAAAGCGCAAAAGGAATTACTTTGAAATTTAAAGCCAACCAGTAACAATTCAAGCAGTTACCAGCGTCTACATTTGTTTGGTCTGTGGGAAACTGTTGGAAGAACCTTTGTGCAATTTGTAGCAAGATAAATATATTTGCTCTCTGTTATTTCCTATTTAACACTTGATCAGCATGTTTTCTTTTCAAATTTTTGTGCTAAAATTTTATGGATCATTGGACTGGGGCTGACGTTACTTACCTCTGGTGCAGATTGGATTTTGGAAGAAGTTCAACCTCATATTCCTTTTCTTTCTCCTCCGCAAACTCATCTTACCTTTCTATTCCTTCACTCTTTTCTGCATCATCCTTCCCATGACAATGTTTGTTCCTGAAGCTGAGCTCCCTGCTTGGGTTGTATGCTACATTCCAGCAACCATGTCCTTACTGAACATCCTCCCAGCCCCAAAATCCTTTCCATTTATTGTTCCCTACCTTCTGTTCGAGAATACCATGTCAGTGACCAAATTCAACGCAATGATTTCTGGCTTGTTCCAGCTCGGGAGTGCCTACGAGTGGGTTGTCACCAAGAAATCAGGCCGTTCTTCTGAGGGCGATCTTGTTGCACTTGTCGAGAAGCAATCTAAGCAACAGAGAGTAGGGTCTGCTCCCAATCTGGACTCCCTAGCAAAGGAGGAGTCCCGTCCTAAAAAGGATTCCAAAAAGAAGAAACACAATAGGATATACAGGAAGGAACTAGCACTCTCCTTCCTTCTATTGACAGCAGCGGCTCGCAGCTTGCTTTCGGTGCAGGGCATACATTTCTACTTCCTTCTGTTCCAAGGGGTCTCATTCTTGGTTGTTGGTCTCGATCTAATTGGCGAGCAAGTCGAGTGATAGAATACAAGGAGTATAATGGATTTCTTTTTTCTTTGAAGGGGAATATGCCATCAAAGAGCACTTCTGGTAAAGGGAAGAATGATACATGGTTGGATGCATACACGAGAAGCTCTGATCCCACTTATAGTGGGTTAAAGTTCATCAGACACTGAAATGTTGAGGTGTAGATATATGGCTTGGGACTCGGCCTGTGAGAGTCTTTGAGGTCTCATTCTTTTGTAAGAATCTTCAGTGGTTAGATGGGTTCTTTTTGCTTATTTGACAGTTTACCTTCAAATGGAGATACTATTGTCATCTGTAATGTACTTTGGCCCATTACTACGAATACATACTGTGATACTTGTTCTATAGTACACTTTTAGATAGAGGATAGCATGAGATCCCAGCAATGGAAAAATGTTTTGCATTGGTGCATGAAGAGTTTTGGGCCTGTATTTTGTGAATGCAAGGTTGCAAGTGTCCTTCCTGGGAGGAATATTACGTGCCTGTCATACGCATGCAAGCTGTATGACTCAGCTTTTTTTTTAGAAAGACTCAGTTACTAATTTTGTCTTTGTAATCTGCATTCAGAGTCGACGTACTGTTTGATTTGTGTCACTGTCCTTGAAAAGGACAATTAGGCCTAAGTACCGGGGCTTTGTCCCTTGCATTTGCAACAGTCCATGTGGATGCAGATAGGAAATATGTAGTGTGATTGCCCTGCGTGTTGATGTTGATATGTGCTCGTCTTCAACTTGCAGTTTAATATGCTACTTTGATGGAGTAGTTTGCAAATGAAAAATAAATCGATCCACTGGATTTTATTACTAGCAAAATTTAATTTGTATGGGCCAGCCATTTCCATGTTTCTTGTCGTCGTTTCGGTGGCACTGCTGGACACTGCGTCTTCTCCGGTGAATGGAAGGTGTAACATGCCAATACATTCAGACTTGAACACAGTGCGTCCCAAGAGCTACACACACTGCTTGTTATGAACATTGACGCTTGCGTATGCCTTGTGTTCATAAGAAATCCGTAAGTTTCTTTTGGATACTCGTAGCAGTAGTCGCTACTCAGTGGAGTAGTAGCTCCAATTTTGGACTCAAAACAACGCTTTCTATCACTTTCGGATCTAGGCCGTAACAAAATACGCAGTACCTGTGATGGCATGTGTCGGCACTTCCTTAGTAACGGTCCTAGTATATGATTATTACTCAACAAAATAAATTTCTATTTTATTAAATAATAGCTATATCAGAGTATTATAGTAAAACAATAGCTAGAGATGTTATAATATTATTATAATACCATTATCATGTAAGGATACAGTTTTAAACAGGGCTTAACAAATTCTACCTGAATATTACAACTCTTGAAATTAAGATTGGTATCGACTAATAATAATATAAATATTGAAACGCTAAATAGCGACACGCTAAAATACTCATAATCACGTAAATGATTACCAACTGCTGCCTACTCTTTCCAATGTCCATATGAGGCTTCCGTCTCATACGCGTCATACTCTAAATCGATCTCGCTTTCCTCGGTATAGCTGTCCTTAGCGTAGACCTCAGTATAATTGTATAGATCGTCATACCAACTCCCTGCTAACAAGGAGGATTAATAGCAAGGGTGAATACAAAAATACTCAACAAGCAATAATAACAAATATGCAATTCCATGCTAAACATTATTAAATCAAAATTCATATCCCTTCTCATCATCATTCTTAAAATAAGTTTTTAAGTTTCAAAATTAGTACTTTTAGTTTAGAAAATTGCTAGCCACTCGTATTTAGATAAAAGACCCCTTATAGGAGTATGTCAAAAAATGTACATACCACCTAGATAGTTTTAAATACTCATATACTACACATACATACTCTTCGTTATACGAGATGCTCCCTACGTTGTGAGATATGACATATGGTGTAATTACACTTGGGAGTAAAAAAGAGACTTCCTCTCTCTCTCTCTCCACACACGGTAGCGCTATTCAGTGCCAGCGCATACGGTACACGTGGGTCGTTAACTACACGTACGAATTGATGATAACCAGTTCGTGTATGTATGTATGTATGTATGTATGTATGTATGTATGTATGTATGTATGTGACTCGGTAACAGAACAGGACTCGACACATCATACTTTGATACATATGGGTATCTGAAGCCTGAAGCCTATCTCCGAAATAAGGATATGCATCCAGTACGGAATAGGCTTCCTAACATATCAACTAACTATTCTATTTATTACTCATGAATCTTAACACCCTCCCTCAGTCTGGACGAGGTGTGAGCACCAAGTTGAGATTGTTCCTGAACCGATGAAACAATTGAACCGGCAGGGCTTTCACTAGGATATCAGCAGGTTGATCACCTGAAGAAATAAACTTAATGTCCAAGGCCTTCTGAGCAACCTGTTCCCAAACAAAGTGATAATCAATTTCGACATGTTCTGTTTTAGCGTGAAACACCAGGTTGGCTGTAAGGTAGACTGCCCCCAAATTATCACACCATAACACAGGTGCTTGTTTCTGAACGACGCCCAACTCCTTCAGCAATCCTTGTATCCATAATAACTCGATGGTTGCATTAGCTACTAATTTATATTCAGCCTCCATATTTGACCAAGTAACAATCTATTGTTTGCATGAACTCCAGGACACAAGAGTAGGGCCAAGAAAGACAGCATGTCCACTAGTACTTTGGCGATCATCAGGACATCCAGCCCAATCGGTGTCAGAAAAGGCTCTAAGCAAACAAGAGGATGATCTATGCAAAACCAATCCCGGACAAGCTGTATCTTTTAGATATCGAAGAATACGCTTAACCGCTATCCAATAAACATTAGTGGGCATATGCAAATACTGACATACTTTGTTGATACTAAATGCAATATCGGATCTTGTCAGAGTTAAATATTGAAAAGCTCCAACTGTACTTCGATATCTAGTCGCCTCTTCATACGACAATTTCTCCCCTTCAAAGCGAGAAATCTTTTCGGAAGAACTCATTGGCGTACTGACTTCCTTTGATTGCAACATATTCATTTTGCGGGGTAGATCCATAATATACTTATGCTGTGACAATACTAGCCCATCCTTCACATGCTGCACTTCAATACCCAAAAAATAATTAATTTCATCTAGATCTTTCACAGTGAAATCATCTCTCAATTCTTGAAGTAACCAAATAGTTGATTGAGGAGAAACTGATAATTAGAATGTTACCAACATAAATCAGCATAAACATGGCAACATTATTCCTCCGAAAGATAAAGAGTGAGGTGTCAGAACTAGAGGGAACAAAGCCAAGATCTTGTAACTTAGAGCTTAATCGTGCAAACCATGCATGTGGCGCTTGCTTGAGGCTGTAAAGAGATTTATCTAATTTGCATATATAACGAGGAAATCTTGAATCGAGATAACCTTGCAGCTGCTTCATATAGACTTCTTGCAAGAATCCATAAAGGAAAGCATTCTGAACATCAATCTATTTCACACACCATCCTGCTGAAACAACTAAAGAAAGTAAAATACATATAGTGGTATGCTTGACAACCGGACTAAATGTATCTTTATAATCAATGCCATAGTGCCGTTTAAACCTTGTTGACACTAATGTGGCCTTATGACGATCAATTGTACCATCAACCTTCTTCTTTAACTTGAACACCCATTTGCAATCGATAACATTCAATCCTGATTTCGGAGGGAGCAAGTGCCAAGTGTTATTCTTAAGTAACGCCGAATATTCAATATACATGGCTACCCTCCACTGAGGAACAAGAACAGCATCCAAATGTGACAACGGCTCACTGAATGCATCTGAACTGTGAGTCAAATAAGCAACCCTGCCATCAGTCCGCTACTTAGGACACCTGATATTATGCTTCAATCGTGTGCCATATGGATGTGAAGGCATAGCCGGAGCATCATCATCCGTCTGGGCATCAATACCAGCAGCTTGAGCATCATCTGTCTGGGCATCAAGACCAGCAGCTTGTTCGGTGTTAGTACCTGCATCAGCTTCAATTTCTGTACCTGCGATTACAGACTGAAGAGGAAAGGCTGGTTGCACATTAAGCAAAACATGGTCATTAGTGCTATTAGTAATACTGCTGCTAGTAAGAGATGTATTTATGGCATGAACACTTGGAAGCAGTTCGGATGGTTTCTAGACAGTAGGAATATGAGTGGAAAAGGAAATTTTGAGCTCGTCAAAGATTACATCTCTTGAGATGTAAACATGATCCGAGGAAATATCCAAGCATTTGTATCCCTTGAGGTATGGACTAAACCCAAGGAATACACACTCTTTTGAACGAAAAGAAAGTTTATGAGTATTATAAGGATGGGGATGTGACCAACAAGCACAACCAAAAACTTGAAGAAGGGAATAATTAGGCTTGACATGGAATAATCTCTCAAGAGAGCATGCATTGTCTATGACATGAGTGGGAAGGCGATTTATGAGATAAGTAGCAGTCAAAAAGCTTCATCCTAGAATTTAATTTGCATAGAAGCATGGGCAAGATATGCGAGACCAGTTTCAACGATATGATGATATTTTCTTTCAACCGAACTATTTTGTTGATGTGTATAAAGACATGAACTCGATGCTCTGTGCCAATATTTGTGAAAATTTTATTGAGTTTTTGATATTCTCCTCCCCAGTCAGATGAACACACTTAATCCTTTTATCAAGTAGGCGTTCTACATATTTTTAAAATTGCAGAAATACCTGCTCAACCTTAGATTTAGCATGTAGCAAATAGATCCAAGTGAATTTACTAAAATCATCTATAAAGCTCACGTAGTACTTGTATCCTCCAATAGACTGAGGAGCAGGACCCTATACATCAGAAAATATAAGTTCTAAAGGAGACTTAGACACGTGAACTACTAGGGAATAAGGAAGTTGATGACTCTTTGCTTGCTGATATGCATTAGAAACAAGCAAATGCATGGGACTTATAGAAGGCAATTTATTTAGATGAAGAATCGACTGAACTACTTGGGATGACGGATAACCAAGATGAGCATGCCACTGTTGATTGGAGACCTTGGCACCTAATAAGATTGACTTGGGAGAGTTGGTTGTGGATGACTTGATTGGATAGAGTCCAGACTCACATCTATCGTGAAGCAGACTTTTCTTCGACATCTGATCCTTGACAACAAAATGGTTTGGATGAATTTCATGGAAGACATTATTATCTCAAGTGAGTTTATGAATAAATATGAGATTCTTTGAAAGTTGTGGAACATGGAGAACCCTTCTAAGGGCTAAAGGATGAGCAACAATATTAATAGAGCGATGACTAGTGTTAGATACGTGCAAACCTGCGCCATTACCAACATGGACGTGATCTGTTCCGGAGTACTTTTCCTTCATTGTCAAACGATCAAGATCACTTGTAATGTGATCAGTTGCACCAGTATCAATATACCAACAAGGATCAACTTGGTATGAAGGTGTGACTGTTGCAGCAGCTGCGGTATGAACCTCTTCAGATTGGTAGGAGTGATCAAAACGGTGCCAACACTTAACTGCTGTGTGACCTATCTTTCCGCAGAGTTGGCAGACCAGATGAGAACCTCCTCACCATCCTCCTTGGCCTAAGGAGGCACCACAGTTATTCTGGTAATGACGACCGCGCCCTTGGCCACCTCTGAAACCTTGGTGCTAATATTGATTGCCTCGGAAAGAGCCACGTTCAGCAAAATTTGCCACCGGATATGACCCTCCAAGGTTCAGATGTAGATCAGAAGTAGGGCATGTTCTTTGCGGCTTCTAAAAGCGACTTTTGGCTTTTGCTACAGTACCTAACTTTTAAACGGAGTATTTTCTCAAGACAGGATCTATAAGTTAATTATAGTACACGTTAAAAACTCAATATCTGTACCAGCCAAAATTGTACACTAGTATCTCTCTCTCCATAACCTCTATCGCGAACAACCCAAAATTGAAAAATTTCAGCCATAAGTCATAAGCCACAGTCATAAGCAAAAAAAAGAGAGAAAAGAATAGGCATGTATGCTGTTCCAACCTGTGCTTAAAACCCATTAGATGAGCATAAACATCATCAAGAGTTATATACCTTCTGATCTTCTGGTAAGTGAGGTGACCAATGAATCAAACTCAGATCTGAGGCCAGCAAGAATACAGGAGACAAATTCATCTTCTCTCAGGGGCATGCCAACTGCAGCAAGAGTGTGGGCAAGATTCTTTATCTTCCTTTACCACACTGGGATGGACAAAAGGCAGAAGAAGCAATGAAAAAAATGATGAAGCAATGGGAGGAGACCCGCGACCTAGCACGGTCAACTGCCGCCCGCGATGAGAAAATAAGGGCTATTGCGGACCGGGTAGAATAAGTCTAGCGTACTACGAGGTCAACTCCTCGCAATGAGGGGCCCCGTAGCAACAACCCCATCCCGAACGTTTCTAGCGAACGTTCGCCGCAACTCCCACCCGAGGGGGAGACACCCCCTTGTTGGTGGGGGGACATGTGTAAGTTCTTCAAGTCTAAGCACCGCATCAGCCTAGGTATGTGTTACTGGGGTTGTGTAAACTACTCCAGTGACTACCCCGACCGCAGTCTAAACACCGCGACCTATCGGCAGCCAGTAAGAACCACGTGCACCATTTTCCCCTACATTTTCTCCTTCACAGCACGCACTAACAATATCTCCCCTGTATTTACAGTCCTCGGAACCCCTATGTGGCTACCGCAAATGGATCGATCTTGAGATCCACCTTGAGGACCAATGGGCCCTCGACTTCAAGGAGTGGAATGTCACAAGGTAATCGGAGATGCAGGAGGAGGAGTGCCGCAAGAACGAGCAAACCCTGCATATACAATGCGAAACGAAAGCTCATCTCGAAGCGTGCACGCGTAGAGAGCGATAGGCTCGCGAAAGGGAGCGCGAGAGAAAGAGGGAAATGGCGACGAAGGCAAAAAAGGCCGCTGAGGAGTTCAACGCCGAGCAGGCAAGGAAGGGAAAATGGCCCCGATCCACATAATAGGTTGTACGAGCAGTTGGGTGGGTTAGTCGCACATGATACTATATGTTATGCATGTAATCAAAAAGTACGCGGCATGTTACTCCCAACTGTATTATGAAGTTTATTTAAATTCAGACAAGCTTATTATCCCGTCTTTTCGCATTCAATAATTCACATAGCAAGTCATCTAACAATATTAACATACCAGTTTTCTCTATACACGAATTTTCAGTAACATCAAAATATCACTTACCATCGTACATACCGATCGTTCTATGGTCAATCATTTCTAAAAAAATTTTCCAAAATTTATTACGCACCTACAACATACAATGAACATAAATTTTTATTACAACTCCAGCAGATTATTTTCCAGTTAAAAACTATAAAATTGATAAAATTTACAAAATTCACAGAGGGCTGAGTGCAGTCGCCCAATGGGGGGGCGACTGGTTGTAGTCGCCCGAGGGTCGGGTGACTGGACATCTGTCGCCCCCCTGTTGGGCGATTGGCTCCAGTCGCCCCTCATTGGGCGACTGGAGCCTATTTATGTAAAAAAAAAGTTACCGCAGGTATATTTCTGTAATTTTGAATAAAAAATAGATTATTCGTACAAAAAATTCTCAATCTGAGAAACAAAAAATAACAAAGTTAACAATGTAGTATAGCTCATTAAAAAACAATGTAGATTAGCTCATCCCAATCAATAACAAACAACAACAAAGTCTTTTGTCACAAATAAGTTAAGATAGGCTAGGAAAAAACATCATCAAGGTCAAAGAAACAAGAGCTTTGTAATAAAACCTACAAGGTTAAAACTCTAAGCCCTACATGCCATTTAAACCGAGAACCTAAAACACCGCCTCTAAATTTTGTTCTTATATCATAGTTCTAGTACGTGGATCGCTATTTTCTATGCGTTTCTATCCAAAGCTAATTTTTTAGATATATTTCAATTCCTCTAGTCTCTTTTAACTGTTTTCTCTCACTGCCGTTTCTATTGTAGTGTTGTCCATATATGAAATCCACAGCGGTATTGTTGACGCGAAAGTTGTGGACAGGCATCACGTTTCTGATCAATGGTACGTAATAACCTGATTAACGATGATTAAGTAGTTACGTAGATACTTTGGTTGATTGGATTACCACCATCCCTAAGGGCTAAGAGGACGATCATTAGTAGCAAATTAACAGTGGTCCTCCTCGCAAAAAAGAAGAAAAGTAACCATGGTCCGGCAAGTGTACGTACGGGTGTAGATGAATTCAAGTATCGTTAAACAGAGTAGATTAAAAGAAGAGTATCATTAGGAAGATAGAGCTCGAGCCTAGCATTAGCAATGGTGCATAGTTCATGAACTTGTTCAACATGGTCACTCAAAAAGTTTCATTACACACAAGCTTTTTTCTTACTCGGTCAGTACTCACAAGATGCGGATTTCAGAGACTGAAGATTGCATGTAACCTGTTTCTAAAAAAAGGTAAGAAGAAGATTACGTGTAATAACTTGTTACACGATATCGATCTGACAGCCAGAGATGATGATACAGTACATTCAGCATCTCATATCAACCCTGCACTTAGTGGTAGTTTTACACACCAGGGCCGTGTGTATTGCTATGTACAGAACAAGATGGACGGTACATACATCAGCATTTGCAATTTGGATCAACAACGCAAAACCCAGAGACATACTTGCCATGATTACCCGGTACCGCATGGTTCCCTTTGTTGTAGCTACAGAGATATGATCCTTCAGTAACAGTGAGTGGTCTTCATGAAGCCACCAGCTTGTGTTGTGTTGTGTCACTGAAGGATACATCTTCCCCCTGCCCTACTGAAGTGATGTTGCCTGTCTTGCTGGTAACAGGTGCCATATCCTCTAGCCATGCCTCCACTTCTTTGTCGTCATCCTCCGCTGTATGAAGGTAAGACTTTTTGGCAGGTATACCCTTGATCTCATGTTGCACCACCAGCTCTTCTTCAATTACAGACTTTTCAATTATTTCTGCCTCGGTAGTTGAAATAGGATGCTTGTCAGCTTCAACACACAGCGTAGGACCAGGAGTTGGTTCTTGTGATGATGGTGCTTCTGACATTCCACTCTTGATTTGGATGCTTGAGGATGACAACTCTCTACCTTCATCTTGGGTAGAGGGGACACTCATGTTTTCTAATGAGCCCCCAGGCCCTTCGGATTCTAGCTTTTTCCTTGTTGGGGAACTTTGCAATAATTCTTCTCTTGCTTCTAGGATCTGCATGAAAGAGAACGTTATAAGGTGAAATTTAACAAAAGGTGTGGATCCAAACTTTCGACTTCCTAATATAATAAAATAAAGCAGAAAGACTATAATATGATCCACAGCATTACCATATGTTATTTGTAATAGTTTACATTGCCAATAAGATGTGAAGAGATTGATTTGGGGCTGGTGGATGGAATTCTTCAGTGCCCTTCGTCGGTGTTCCCTTCCACCTATCTGGGCCTACCAATCTCCAATAAGAAATTGCGTAAGAGTGATTTGCTGCCATGGCTTGATAAAATAGCAGATCGTCTCCCAGGATAGAAGGCTAGTCTCATGAACTTGGCAGGTAGAGCTACCATGGTGAGGTTTGTTTTGTCAGCCATTCCAATTTATTTATTAATAGCCATGAATGTGCCTAAATGGGTAATCAAGGCGATAGATAAAATTAGAAGAGCATTTCTTTGGAAAGGAAGAAAAGAAGTGAATGGTGGTTGCTGTCTGGTAGCCTGGGAAAAGGTGCAACGGCCTATTGATTTAGGTGGACTTGGTATTTCCAACCTACAAACCATGGACTGGGCATTACAAATGAGGTGGTTGTGGCTTGAAAAACTTCTACAAATCGACCTTGGGCAGGATTGGATTTTCCTGTGCAGCCACAAGTTCGTGCAATGTTTGCCATTTCGGTGCTTACCCATGTTGGCAATGGCAACAACACTCTTTTCTGGAGTGATAGATGGCTGCATGGTTGTTCCTTGTTGGAATTGGCTCCGGTTGTGGTTAATAATGTGTCAAGGAGAAGCTTACAAAACAGAACTGTTGCTCAAGCCCTTCAAAATCACAATTGGGTGAGGGATATTCAGGGTAACCTCTTCATGGAGGGTTTGGTTCAGTACTTGCATCTTTGGGATTCTTTAGAGGAATTTTCTCTAACTCAGGAAGAGGACCACCATAATTGGAAGCATGTGAGGAGTGGAATATTCTCCTCCAAATCTACTTATAGAGCCTTCTTGCATGGTGCAATATCCTTCGAGCCATGGCAAAGACTTTGGAAGACTTGGGCTCCACCTAAATGTAAGATGTTTCTATGGCTGGCCATCAAAAACAAGTGCTGGACTGCAGATCGATTAGTTCAAAGAGGCCTCTCCCATCCCGAACATTGTGTTCTATGCATGGTTGTCACGGCGTAGTCGGCGACCACGGCGCCTCGTAGGCGCCAGGACGCCTAGGCGTGCGCGCGGCGACGCTGTATATGGGCGTACACGAAGGCTACGAAGCTGTATACGAGTAATACGACTCAAAGCAGTGAAGCACTCTTCAGCTCTCCCCCATATAATCCCACTCGTCTCTCCCGACTCTCACTCACCTGACTCTCTCTCTCTCTCTCTCTCTCTCTCTCCCGACTCCCACTCGTCTCTCTCCCCTCCCCGGCGCCGATCTCCCCGACGCCTCCCCTCCCCGATGCCTTCCCCTGCCACCTCCTCCCCCCGGGTCTCCCCTCCCCGATGCCTTCCCCTGCCACCTCCTCCCCCCGGCGCCTCCTCCCCCCGACGCCTCCCCTCCCCGCCGCCTCCCCTCCCCGCCGCCTCCCCCCGTCCCCTCCCCTCCCCTCGACGGCGGGAGCGGCAGGAGCAGGCTGGAGTGAGGGAGGGAGACGGCGGGAGGGCGGGGGGCGCCGGGAGCACAGGAGGGAGACGGCGGGAGGGGGGCGGAGTGCGGGAGGGAGGGAGGCGGCGCGGCGGGAGGGAGGCGGCGCGGCCGGAGAAGAGAGAGGCAGACGGCGTACCTGGCCAAGGCGAGGCGATCCTCCCCGGCGTCTCCTCCCCAGCGCCTGGACGCCAAGGCGTCGCCTAGGCGACGCCAAGGCGACGCCGTGACAACCGTGCTTCTATGTGATCAAGAAGAGGAGACGGTGCAGCATATCCTAACAAGTTGTGTATTTGCTAGGCAGTTCTGGCACAATCTGTTGTCCCCTCTTGGATATCAATGTGTTGTCCCTAGAAGGAATGAAAAGAGCTTTGCGGAATGGTGGAGAAAGGCAAGCAAAAAGGTTACAAAGACTAAGAAAAATGGGTTCAATAGTGCTGTAATCTTGGGGACATGGACGCTCTGGAATCACAGAAATAGAATAGTTTTTGATAGAGCATCGCCTTCCGTGTCGACGGCCCAGCAATTCTTCATGGAGGAATTGAGGCTCTGGAGCTTTGCAGGTGCTATTAAGCTTCAGGAGCTATTTTTTGGTCGGCATGTGGATCTTGTGTGAGTGATTTGTTCAGGTCGGGTCGATGTGTTGCTTAGTTAAGTTTTTTTTTCTTTTGGCAACCTTTCCTTTTTTTCCTAAGGGAGGGAAGGAGGTTGTTTGTACGGGAGTCTCTCCTTTTTCTCTCTTAATATAAAGATACGCAGCTCTCCTGCGTGTTCGATAAAAAAAACATTGCCAATGTAGTTTTCCATGGATGCTATATTGGTATGGATATGTTGACTATATAACATAATATATGATACTAATGACAGTGCAATATGATCCACAGACTTAATGTGCGTGATAGGTTACACCATTATATTAACAATGCAATTCTCCATGGATTGTGTGCATACTTGGCGAAAGAGAATTTTAGTTGAAAATGGCAAATACTGAAAGTCTGAAACATATCCCCCTGCTGTCCTGGATTCTGGTTAGGCAGTACTTCACTTTTTACACTGATATTTCCATTTGGAAGGTTTTGATTTTCAGCAATCTTAATTGTATCCACCACAAGAATATCAACAAGAACTGACAGCTCTAGATTTATTCAACATGACGTGTGGCTGAATATATATAGTATAAATAACAGGGGCACCTAGGTGTCTGGGCACCAAGTCTCCCTACCGTTGGATTGCTTTTAGATGCGTGCTAGTGTGATTGAGACTTTCCATCCATGATTAAGACTTTTCATCCATGATTGATTTAGCATTCCTAATATATTACATACCATTGCACTAGCACGTATCTAAAAGCAATCTAATGGCAGGGAGCCTAGGTGTCTGGGCACCTTGGTGCCCCATTTCAGCGTATATATATATATATATATATATATATATATATATATATATATATATATATATATATATATATATATAGGTAGCTTGACCCCGTTCTGTCGATTGGACCTTGAAAATGGACTTACAAAAAAAATTTGATAATATAATGAGAATCCCCAAATGTTAAATACGGAGCTTGGATGAGCATTAAGATTTAAGAGTCATCAACAAACTTTATGTGCCTACACTGTTGACCACAATCTGATGCCATTTCCGAGCTTTATTGTGCTTACAACCTTCTGTTGTTACATTCTTTACTCAGCATACAGAACAAACGTAAACTTTAAGCAATATTGTTGTAACTATGATGCTAGATGCTGGATTTATCACTCATTGATATTTGGCTGACAGTGGATATATCACTCAATTCTCACTCATGCAACCACAATGGCCACAACTAAGTTTCTACAGATATTGCTAAGCTAATGTTGAGTAGCCAAGTTTGCACCAGGTAGTTTGAGCTCCATTTGTATTTGAGCTAAGAGGTTCAGCTAGACCCAACTTCAGGCTTAAAACCAATCAAACACAGTAGCCAGGTCAGCAGTTCCAAACGTGTCTTGATACTGCTAGTTGAGTCTGGTTTCAATCCACTATTTAATTATAACAAGTCTCCAATTTTATGCAACCCCATATAATGAATGTATCAGGGCATTTCACTATTCCATGCTTAACAAGAATGCAAGGGGCTGGCTTCAGGCTGGCTTCTTTCTTGTGAACATGAAATATGATGCATTGCTGGACAAGCGCTGATCTAAAGGGGTTAAAAAAAATAGTTTTCAGAAAATAGATCTTACAACTAAAATTCCATAACTAGCTTTTCCTAGTTTGTAATCTGTAAATGATTAGTACCAATTGGAAGCATATATATAATCAAGTATGTGAACACATGTTTCTGTGAAAGAAAGGGTTATTTGTAGGTTTGCATGCATTGCAACAAGTTGACATGATAATCCATAATTAATTAAGAACATTTTGCTACAAATAGAAAGAATATGATGAAGAGCAGGGCATGTACTTGTGGCGTTGAAAGAAGTTCAGCATCTTGCTTGTTGAGTTTTGAGTGAAGAAGCACAAAATAGATCTTCCAAAAGCATGCTTCACTCATATTGGCAGAGCAAAGCTCTGTCCTGAGATATGACAGGCTTGGCACAATACGCTCTATAGCCAATGCATGTCCATATTGTATGTCTGAAAGTTCAAAATCTACACAAAAAGCACAGCATATATAAGCAAAGGAACTGAGGAAATCGGTCAAATATGATAAGTAGGACATGTCTCACATAATGGAACAAGATGCAAGCATGGCCTCAAGTAAACCAGTAAATTCCTACATATTGAAGAGGGGCATAGGCACACATCAAGAAGTTGAACATGCAATAGTCATTTCAAAACACAGTTGTGACGCAGTACAATGGCAATTGGCAAGTTAGAGCCAAAAAGTACAGTAACCAATGAAACTATCATGATCCAAATTTTCAGTAGGTAGGGAAAAATTATGATTATGGCATAAACAACAGGAAGATTAGCAATTTGTATGTCATGTCCATGTAAAAAAACTAAAATTTAACAAATTTGTTGGATAAAATATACTAGGTCCCATTACATTTTGCACCCGCACTGACATCATTAGCAACCTTGATTCCTTGAATACAGCTGAACTTTCACCAAGTATAGAAAGCACTCAATATGAAAGTGCCTCTTGTTATTTGACCGAAGTGAGTGGCACACCCCCATTTATTTGTATGCCCTACTAAAGTTAAACAAGTGATATTACAAGTAATCAAATTGTTACGAGACACTTATCTGATGTTGGTTAGGTAAATCATCAGATTACCATGCTGGTATATGTGCTTCGAGTTTGTGTGTACCTTTATCACTTGTTTGGTTTGCTACTTTCTTATTTTTGCCTCTGGGTAGAGGTCTTGTAAATGATATACTCAATATTGATGTTTCTGCAGAAACTGTGGCTTCAAAATAATTCAATACGTGTAAAGAGATAAAATTTCACCATAGGCATTTATGGCAAGTTATTGCAGATTGGGAACTTGAACACACCGACCAAAATGGATTATCACTTGCAGGGTTCCAAATACCGGCCGATTACCGCCGGTAACCAGTTTTACCGGTGCCGACCGGGAGAAAAAAAACCGCCAGTTTTTTATTTAATTCAAATTTAAACTTTTGAATGTAAAAATTAGTTTATCTAATGATATTTATATTATTTAACACTAATAAAATGTATTAGAAAGATGCATGCACTTCCCGTGCCTGACTTCATACTTTTTTCCATGAATGTATTAGGAATTTTCAAATTTTGAATGTAAAATTTAGTTTTTCTAATGATGTTTATATTGTTTAACACTAATAGAATGTATTAGGAAGATCCATGCATCTACTGTGCTTGACTTCATACCTTTTGCCATAAATGTGTTAGGAATTTTCAATTTCAAATTTGAAAACCCAGGTTTTAATGGTTTTTCCGGTTTTTAGCAGTTTTTCTCCGGTTTTTTGGGCGGTTACCGGCCGGTAACCGGTACCGGCCCTCCGGCGGGATTTACCCCGGTAGCGGTTTTTGGAACCTTGATCACTTGTTTCTCATCATTATAGTTAGCGATCGATACTTCAAAAACTTCCTTAACTACAAGCTCTTTCCTATTAATTATCTCCTCAAATTAATGCAATCAAAATGATAAACTCGAACTAAAGCCCTAATGAGACTCGCTAAAATGGACTGAGTAGCCCACTTCAGGTACCCACTCTGTCGAACTAACATCGCAAATGCAACCAGATGGAGTACTAATATAATTCATTCGTTCAACTCAAACTGCACTTCATCAGCAAACCATCACAAATGTGAAAAAATAAACTCAATCTCAACATAATGTAATAACCTTGAGCAGAGACTGCCAGTCTACCACTCTCAGCAGTCAGCAACTACTCTCCCTCACTAAACCTTGGCATATGTGGTATAAACAAGACTATATCCAAACTGCTAAAATTACGGGGGGAAAACCTAATTTCACTCCAAAAATCTTAGTTTCACAGTCAGTCAAACAAGATTAAGCAATTGGAACCAAATGTCTCCCTCGATTTACATCTCTTATCCACTAATCTTGCAAACAAATGAGTGCAAAGTGTAAATTAGATCAAACTAATTAGTCAAATATATACAAGCCAAAGCAGCACAAACACTCAACTACTCAAGCACTCCAGTCTGATGCCTCTGGCTGACTGGCTCTTACCATCCGCGTGCCGGTCGTTGACGAACAAGGGGAAATCGAGCCACGTCTCGCGATGCGTCGAGATGTGCCTCACGAACACCACCACCTCCTCGGTCACGCCCACCGCCTCGCCCACCTCCTCCTCCTTCTCACCGGGCCCGAACGGCAGGAACGACGACGCGATCTTGGAGATTTCCGCCACGGCGTTGGCGTTCGAGAGCATCGAGATGCCGCTCCTCACCCTGCCCCCAATCTCCGCCAGGTCGCTCCGGATCCCGGCGATCCGCGGCGACTGAGCACCCACCTCCTCTGCCCCTGTAGCCGTCTCCGCTGCCTCGGCGGCGGGCGGCGGAGCGAGGAAGGATGCGACGCCCCAGAAGCGGCGGGTGAGGGACTCGGTCAGCTCCGAGATGTCGCCCTTGACGCCGCGGCTCGGGGTGTCCGGCTGCTCATCCTCTTCGGCGTCAGCGTCGGCGGGGTGGGTGGCGCGCTCCGGGCTCTTGTCGCCGGAGGTGGCCTCGTCGTCGTCGTCGTCGGAGGGGGCGGAGGAGAGGGTGGCTGCGATGGGGCGCGTGAACCATGACATCGCGGCGAGCTCGTGCGACCGTGCGTGCGCAGTGGACGGTGGAGTGGGGCGGCGGGTGAAGTGGCGGAAGAACAGGGAGACCAGGGAGAGTGTGCCGGCCGATTGGCCGATTAGTGCGTGTTCGGTACGGATAAAAGAATTGTTCACACAAATGTTAATGTTACTATAGCACATTTTTCCCCCCGATAGATCCATGGATTAGAGATGTATGACCGGGTATTTATCGAGTAGCAATGCATGTTCAACTACTCAGAAATACATATTCAACTACCCAGTAACACCAAATAGATTCATACATTAGAAACCTTACACCTCGGGCGACAAGAGAAATGCCAGCTGGCGGAGGATAAGGGAAAATCACCGATGGTGCTCGATGCCTTGTTGAAAGATAGATTATTTCGGACTGGGATAAATCTACACAAGTTGTGAAAGCCGAGTATTACGCACGGGTCGCGAGGGCTAAAGCCCACAAAGGAGACAAGGAAAAGGCACTAATGAACCCAAATGTATACGACGAATGACTACAAGCATAACTTCCAAAAGACGCACATATATCTTAACTGTAGTTGAGGTTGATGATTCATTCATGTTGTCATTTATATCGTACATGTTGTGAGATAAACATACGCATCTAACAAAACCCTACACGCCATGTAATTCACACATTCATTAGAAAGTGTTATGTCAGATTAGACATGGTCCGTTTACAATAATTTTTGCAATAACGCGTCTGTACTACTTAATAGACGGAGTTGATAATGGTGATTCATCTGCCCCTCCATACTCTCTCTTGTACATTTCTAAAAACTTTCTACCCTGATATAGAAAAATATAATATCAAGCCGATTTGTCGAAATAATATGATTTTTTTCATACGTATCAAAGCACAGACATTCACCTATCAGCACAAAAAAGGGCTAAACGGGGCCGCTAGGGCGCACGGCCAGCCAAGCGGGCTGCAGGGACTCAGCAGGTGTCTAAGCCAGGGGAGCTTTGCAGCCTGTTGGGCCCTGCTGGCTCCCGCAATCCTGTTGGGCCCTGCTGACTCCCACGATGTTGCCTCGCCTGTCGCGTAGCCCATATCCTATTGAGCTATGGTGGTGTGGTAGGAGATCGGTGTCACCTGCTAAGCTCGTAGTTGGGGCTATTTTTACAAAAATAGATGTCCGAGGGTCAAGTTTAGAAGAAAAAAGTGCTATAGTACCATTTGTGTGAACAGTTTATATCAGATACAGGTCCATGTTCTAAGCCCGTGCTTGTCAAATTTTTGGGTTACCAAATTTTGGTAACCTTGATCAGATTTAGCTCTTATTTGGTTTGTTACTAACGTGCTATCAAACTTGGGTAAAAATTCTCTTTTTCATTAAATCTTTAGTTCATTTTAATGCCAACGTTTGGCTAAAATATAGACCTAGAATTCCATGACAAATTTTGATAGTGCCAAAATTTGACATACATTGGTAGGGTTTGTCAAATTTGACATGGAATTCCAAACTTTGAACTTTAGAGTGACCAAGAATTCCAAACAGCCCCAAAATTCCAAACAGATTCAAGGTTGAACTTATGGTCACTGTTTGCGATAGTACTCTAAACCCCAAAATTTTAAACCCTAATCCAAAATCTAGAACCCTAGCTCTAGGAGTATGGAATTCTATGCTGAAGTCTGGAGATTCGTTAGTAGGGTCTTCAAAGTGTTGACCAAGAATTCCAAACAGCCCCAAAATTCGACGGCCACAATGAAGTTTAGATAGCTAAGAAAAACCAGATTCAACATTGAACTTCTGGTCTCCGGGAGTTTCAACATATGGTTTTTGAGAAAAACAGCCTACATTGTTGCAGTAGTTTAGTGAAAAACTGAAAATGATTATGTTAGTCCAGAAGTGTTACAGTACACTCTAAAGACATTAATATTAAAAAGTTAGCTTTGCAAAACGCGAAGTTCCCACTTGGAGCGTGGAAATTGCTAAGGGATTTAGAGGAATTGTATTGATTTCTGCAAAATTTACGTATTCCAAACAGGCTCAAAATGCAGATATAATAAAACTATATCTAATGCCCTCCACATTGTCGAGATACAACCTTGTACGCAGCATCTCTAAGGTATTGTATCTAATAGCTAGTCTACTCAATTAATACCATAATTTTCTATATTTTTCAGCTAGCCTTCTTCCTTGTTGGTTTAGGACATGTACAATAGTTTGTTTTTAGTATTGTCTCTAAGGTTTCTATCCCACGTAAAGACATCACTAAAAATAATTTCTTCAATAGTAAATTATTTCTCTAACTATTTTATATTACTCTCATCATAACTTTATGTCTCATACCCTCTCACCATTTGCGTTAATTTGCGGGCTCAAATCGTCTCTTGCATAAAAGACATTACATTATCTCCCCTCACCTCCTCTTTCCTACACATAGGATTTTATTTATTTAATATAACTAAGAGACAGCTGAGATAATACTATTAAAAATGCCTTTATGTAGTGTTGTGTCTTATGTAAAACATAACTTCTCTCTCTTTAATTTCCTTTCTATCTTAGTTTAAATCTTACGTGGCACCTTATAAACATAGCTGATGTCACTAGTGCCCTAAAATACCCTCCCAAAACCTAGCCTCATGCACAACCTACCGTGGTGAGTGGTCGTTTCCCATGGTTCAGGGCTCTGCTAAGTGCTAAGAAGAGCTATGATTTAAGTAGATGGCATCAAGCTCCGTGTCAGCAAGATATTTCGATGTTTCAATTTTATCTTGATTTTCATCTTGGTTTGTATGGTTGTACCTTACAGTACCTCCAGGTCTTTTGGTGGACAATGAACAATGTAGGCTTGGTGTGACGACCCGCATTATTACCATGGGGTAATAACGCTAGTCAACGGATTATTATTCGTTTTAGCCGATAAAACATCGCTCTAACGAATAATAAGCCTATCAAAATGTTGCAGCAGAACAATAATTAGAGACAAAACACGATATTACAAGAATGTCGCCACGCAGGGCTAAAATTTATTACAAAGCCTCAAGTGCTTAAATATCTCATACTAACACAACCTTCGCATGGAATGCCCACCTTGCCCTATTGCAATCCGAGTCCATGGTCTTCCGTCCAAGCAATCTCCCACCTGACTTGCTATTCTCTGAACTGACATGCTCCTAAGCAAGGGGAGATTTATAGCAAGGGTGAGTACAGAAGTACTCAGCAAGCGATATTAGCAAAAATGCACAGAATGATTATCCATTTTCACTTTTAGGAATCTCAATTCCTATCCTCAATTTCTTGCCCAACATAGAAAATAAGGTTTGTTGGTTTTGAAACAATTACAATTTATTAATTCATAAAACTACTGAACATACGCATGAACAGCAAAAACCCCCATAAGTTTCTGTAATTCTCCTTTCCCGGAGACAGGCATGAATTCATGATTTGGATAGCATTGCGCAAGCTTGTATCACTTTACCCAACACCACTCTTGATCCTGGTGGCTCAGGGATTTCCGCAATTCCTTAGATGCGACGCCCAGATCAGAGTACAGTACGTTTGCATCTATCTCAGTAATTATATCTCCACCCAACTATTCTCAGCCAGCGGTCCGAGGTGGTTTCTCACCCTCGCTCGGCGCCTATGGACCTCGACATAGTTGTTGGTTGGGGCGGCCCGAGGTGGTTTCTCACCCTCGCTCGGCGCCCACGGGCCTCGCCCTACCCCAACCTCCACTCGCGCTAATATATGCGCCTTGCATCCCCCACCCGGCACCCAAACTCTGGCCCGGATCATGTGGGTTCCTGCGGTGGTGGAGGTCCCCACCCGGCACCCAGTTGCTGGCCCGGATCTTGTGGGTTCCTCCACGGGGTCCCCCACCCGGCACCCAAGTGCTGGCCCGGATCGTGTGGGTTCTCCCAACGGCTTAATAAATACTTACCCATGTGGAGAATATAACACTTTGATAGAGCTACTAATCTGTCCGTAAAAACGGGATGTTGGCTGATACGGTTTGGTACGGTCTGTTCACACGGACGAAGTTGGTAATTCCTTATATTCTATGCTTATGCAGAGGTCCCACACCTTCCCACTCATTACCTGCCCTGGCAACCTCTGCCCACCTTCTTCCTTAACTTTAGTGGCCAACTGCTCCATCAGTTGCCATTCATTTCTTTTCTTTTATCTCTTGCCAATTCTCGATTTAAATAATCTTTTATTTATTTCATGCAGGGTGATACTAGATTAATACAAAATACTTATTTTACGAAATATACTCAGAAGGTTTGATCAAAGGAATGCTTGCCTGAACTTTAACCATATACTCGGATTCAATTAGGATCAGGTGAAGTCGTTCCCGTAGCTTGGTTGTTGCCTGCAATTAAATACGTCGACTACGACTTAATTTACGAAAATATAATAATATATGAGGTGTCTATGTGCTTGTGCTCCTAAGGTAAGACTTTGATTAATTTAATCGGATCGTGGTAATCAAGGTTAATTTCGGTACACTACTCGTCACTCGACATCATCGCACTAGCGTCCTGAGATATGGTTGATCTAGTAGGCATGCCCCACGTTTTTATTAATTCCTAGCACTATTAATTAAATTATACTAAAGCGTCTTCGCACGATCTCCAAGTTTTATTTTAGCTAGATGCGAATTGCTACGGCTTATGCTATTTAAATTACTATGTACCAGTTTAATTGGCGGCACAACTTCTAAATCATGGCTTACTATTTTAATTTGGTACAGGTTATTCTAGTCGTCATGACCGGTTCTAAATCTTCTAACGGCTATTAATTTATTCTAATAATTTAGAATAGTTATTAGTGGATTTCCACAGTTTATATTCGACTAACAAAATTTAGCTGGGCATTTAAACGCGTAATATAATGATCTAAATGATATTATGATTGTTTGCTCCGCATGCGTGCAATTTCCAGCCACGGCATCAATTAGTTTATTTTTAGGATCCAATAATGTTTACTAGGAAAATTCTATGATTTAACACTATCTCGGCTAATTAAGTATTTAGCTATAACCTTGAATGATTTAATTAACAATGCATCAATTAAATTGGTACATGCTACGACTTTATTTTACAGATGGCAATACATTTATTCTAATCATCGTAAATATTGATTAATGGTCTTCTACTATTTAGATGGACCTAATCAATTTATCTGGGTATTTAAATCTGCAATCAAAATGGTCTTAGACTATAGTACTCTAATTAAATCCGTATGTGTATGAGTTTAATCGACTCGCTTCTTTTTAAATCATCGGACCCGATTAACTTGTTCCAATGACCTTAAATAACCAAAGGTGGATTTCTATAATTTAAATGCTATTAATCAAATTGTCCGAATAGTTAAATGTACCTTAAAATAGTTTAAACGACGATACACAAATTTTAATACACCTGCTTACCAGTTTTAATCCATCGACAGTATTACATTTATTATAAGAACTTAAGAATTATCCTAGACTTCTAACTTAATCTATGGCGTCGAAGAGATGCTATTGTTTAAGTAATTAAACTAATCTTGCTAGATATACTTGCGGCTTTCTAGGCTTTCATTTAAGTCCTAAAAGAATCTCTATCGAGTTTATACAATTAATAGTCGAATACAAAATTCCTAAATGCACATTTTAATCTTTCACCTTTTTATTTTTCTCTCTTTTTCTTTTTCTTCTTCCTCTTCTTCTCCCTTTTCCTTTATTTTCCTATTCTTCTCTTCTATCCGGCCCCCCTTTTTCCCTGGCCTTCGGCCGACGCCTCGGCCCCTTCTTTCTTTTCCCCCCACCGACGCCCCCTCCTTTTTGCCTCTGCCGACGCCTCTCCATCTCCTCCTCCTTTCCCTCTTTTCTCGCCCACTCCGCCGGCTCCCTCTCTCTATCTTCTCTCTCTCTCTCGGCCTCCCTGTTCTCTCCTCACGCCGCCTCTCCCCCGCCTTCGGTCTCAGCGCCGCCGCCCGGTTTGGCTCCCCTCACGCGCCGCCTCTTTCTCGCGCCCGCGCTTCGGTGCCTCTGCCCCGGCGCTCGGCGCCTCCCCACGGTGCTACTCCCCTCCTCACGCCGGCGCCCCTACGCGCCGTCGCCCCGCTCCTTTCCCGCGGCTTCGCCGCCCCCTTATGCCTCCCCTCCTTCTAACTCCGGTGACCCACTTTAATGGTTCATGTGTTCTACCGTGGTGAGTGCTTATGGTTTCTAGCCTAGGTTGAATGGATTGGTAATGGCATTATGTGAATGCTGGGATTGTGGGGTTTACCTGCACTGGTGCTTGTGCGGGATGCTAGGGTTTGGGGTTGGGGTGGTGGCCGATTGGCGGTGGCTGAGGCTTGATGCTGGCTTGCGGTTCTCCTGTGGCCGTCACGTCCCCATCTTCCTTCGGCTTGTCGGGTCTTCACTCCCTGGCCTTCGGCTCCACTCGGTGACGAACGCCTCTGCGGTCTGGGGATTGGCTGGTGGTGGGGAAAGTCTACCTTACCTTTCCTTTGTCCCTCTGTGCTCTATTCTCTCGGTTTGACTACTGGTATGCAATGTGGGATATTTTGGTGGATGGCTTGCCCGTGAGGCTTTGTTGGCTGGCGATGCTCTCTGGGCGTGGCTGCTCTGGCCTGGTGCTATCTGGTTCCCTGTGGTTGGCATTTGCATGGTGAGGGCTTTGACAGGTGTTTCTCTGCTGTGGGTTTGGGCTGGAATGGTTTGTGATATTCTGTACTTTGCCTTGGTTGGATTCCTATATTCAGAACAGGTTTGTATATATATAATACCGTATGATGAGCCTATGGTTGTGAGAGGTGCCGACTGGCCCCGGACGATCAGGTATCTCCGTGAATGGATTACCCCGCCCGAAGTTAACCGCTAGGGCTTTGACGGCAATTCTTTCTTCTTTCTTTTGTTTATTTTATTCGTTCTTTTGTTCGGTCTTTTTCAGCATTATAATTACTGGTTTGTTCACAATTAGAATAGTGGTGTGGTGGCCGATCGACAACAGTTTCTAATGTATGAAATGGCCGTGTATGTAATTTTTGGGCTTTCTCTTAATATCAAGGTATAGATAATATTGTATGTTGTGTAAATGTAATTTATATCCTCTGTTGATTTGGATGCAAAAGACTATGTATGAAATGAACTTGATGTAAATTAAATCATGCACTACTTGCCTCAATGCAATTATATCGCCATTGTTTAGCTTTGAATTGTTTATCTGGTGAAGATATGAATTTGTATACTTATTTAATTTGTATTATCATGGTCATGTAATACAAGTCGCAATATTTTTATTTATCTTGTTATAAGTTTTAATTTGTCGCACAATGGATGCAATTGATTTTATCATAAACATGTTGTAATTAATTACAGTTGTATTACAGACTGTTAGCTATATTTTAATTAAGTTAAATGCTTTCGCTCACGTAATTCTTTTACAATAATGTTTTCGTCCTTGCCGTTAAAATTCTAAGCGTATTAAAATTATTTGTCGCTTGCCGAGTTTGATTTAAACAACTACAAGGAAAATTTTAAATTCCCTCGTATTTTTAGATTATCATTTATGTAATTAATCCTACTTAACGTCCTAATTCGCTAATTAGGGTTAGTTAACGACGTGGGTCGTTACACTTGGTGCTTTGGTCTTCTGGCTCCTGTTTTTTTTTTAAAATAGCTTTCCCATATTTTTTTTTGAAAGAACACAACTTTCACTTACGTCGTAGGATTCACTTATCAATTCCGTATGTGATAGTATGTTCTAATTTATGTATTTTTTATGTTAGCATCGAGCTAATTTTCTCGTATTTATATAGCCCATGCATAGTCCATACCTTACTGCTTCACTTTTGCTTGCTTAAGCGTGATGCGATGGTGGTGTATTTGTACTCTCTTCCCCTTTCTATTCGGTATTCAGTCTTCACTGTTCCAAAATCAACGGCCAACTCACGGTAGCTTCTCTCAGGGACATGATTACTAGAACATTAATAAAGATCGCCATTTTCAAATGGTCGACAGCACTCTTTTACCATTGTAGCGTTGAAACAAGCAACGGCGACGGCTAGCTCAGCGCATACTGATATCACGACTCACAGGTTATTTCTCGGCCGATTTCTTTCTCTCCTCTTTGAACACTCGTAATAAAACAAAAGATATCAACATCGGCTGACACAGGCGCCCATCCAGACGCGGCGAAGAGTTGGCAACTTGCAGCCCGCTCCTATCCCAAAGCCGCGGGAAAATGGCTTCCCTGTTTCTGTTTATATGTTTCTTTTCCTGTTTCCACACATGTGGATTGCATCGATTGGTATTAGCCATCGCGGTGGATCCACAGAAAGAGAATAATAACGTCACGTGTCAAGAAACACGGTGGAAAATATATACAAAAGAATAAAGAAGCCTTGTTCAAACCGCGGACAAATCCATCGGATCCCAGCAAAATACATGCACATTCGGACCACTTCTCTCAATCACCGGTACTAAAATTAAAACCGCTAAGCCTCCTGATTAACAAGCAAATCACTACTATTCAAAAACCAAGCACCTGGACGTCGGGCCATTCATCGATGCACGTTGCACGTAATAACATACTCCCTCCATTCGAGTCTATAGAACGTATTTTTAAATAATTTTGTTTATAAATATAAGATATATTTCATGCTCTAATATAAAAATAGTGTGATGTTTTTTATATAGCCTAATAAATATCTTTTACTTGATATTATATATATACATATGTTGAATAGAGTGTTTAGACATATGGCCCTGATCAATATGGCTTCAGCTTATTTTTGCACTATTCATAAATTTCGTCTTTTTCTGAACTTTTGACTTTTTTTTGAGTTTTTTTACCGGTTCTTTTTTCCTCGTATTTGTTTACATTATACGTGATGGGCTAATATGTTTTTCTATTTTTAAATTTTTTTAAATTTAATTATGGTAAATAAACCTCTGTTAGCTACAGTGCTTTTTTCAGCCAGCTACAGTGTTTTCAGCCATAAGCCATGAGGCTTTCAGCCGAACCGATCACCACCATAATAATTAAATGTAATTAGTCATTTCTAATACTTTTTGGCCTGTATGTTAGACGGAGAGTAAGGCCCTGTTTGGTACAGCTTCACCAACAGCTTCATAAGCTGTTGTGAGTTGTTTTTTGCCAAACACCCTTTTTGCAAACAGCTTCATGGATGAAGCTCCTTAAATCATGCTCTCACAAGGGAATGGGGTGGGGTGAAGCTGAAAATAGTAGCTTTTCACAGTTCTCTCCCTCAGGCTCGCAGTTCTAGGAACCCACTGCCCTTGTAGTTGACAGAAATTACAACACTTTGCCACTGGGTTCCCACGCCTGTTTCCACTCCTCCCGTTCGCACTTCTCTACCGTTCGCACTGATTTTATTTTTTTATTTTTTTTATTATTGTAATTTTTTAATTCGTACTCATTCAAATATATTATTTTTTAATTCATATGACCATATACAAACATACAACTCCAAATGTTAGAATAAGTCAGGTAGACAGGGGCATCTTGGACAATTGCCCTCTCTCAGCCATGCATGAAGCTGTTGGTGAAGCTGTTTTGCCAAACAGTTTTCCAAAACAGCTTTAGCTTCACCGGTGAAACTGCTCGTGAAGTTGAAACAAAAAAAAATAGCTTCACTAGTGAAGCTGAGAAACGGGGCCTAACAATTAGCAACTCGGCGGAAACACCACGAAGGGAGCCATTATTGTACTCCTCACTCCCCCGGCCCCACACACGCCAACGTAGCCATCCGTTGGACTTCGCTCCATAAAAGCAAGCCTCCTCGCCTTGCTAGCCAGTAGCCGCTCGCCTCTCGTACTAGCTTAATCTAGCTTGTAGTGTTTGCGTTTCTCATTTCTCCCTAGCTCGGAAGCCATTTCCACGCGGCAAATGAAGAAGGGCGGCAGCAAGTGCAAGCTGGGTCGGTGCCTCGGCTCGCCGATGCGGGCGCTGTCGCGGGCGTGCGACTCGGCGTGCGACCTCTACGTGCGCGGCATGTCCGGGTGCGCGAGCCGCGTGCCCATGGATGCGGTCGTGGTCGGCCGCGGCTTCGGCAGGTCGCCGACCACGACCATGCACCTGCGGGTGAGCTCGGACCGCTGCGAGGACCTCGTCCGCGCCGCGTCGAAGCAGCGTCGCGTCGCGGCCGAGACCGCGGACGTCGTCGGGGCGGCAAAGAAGGGCGCCATTAGCCTGCAGGCGCCGGCCGTCCCGGCGCGGAAGAAGGGCGCGGCGATGGGGACCATCGCCGAGGACGCGCCGTGCGAGTTCGTTGCGGACGGCGCGTCCGCACTGAAGCCACCGGCGCCGAGGAGGCGCGGCGCAGCGATGGACGGCTTGGCCGCGCGCGGGGGTGGGTTTGGCGCCACCAAGGCGGGGATCGAGGCCTTCGCGCGCTAAGAGCATATGTAGTGTATGAAAATAGAGAGTTTTAAGTCACCTTAAGGTCAACTTTATACATTACAGGGGTAATTTTAAGCAGGCTATAAGCAAAAAGGCTTAAGGCTGGTCCTCAAATTAAAGACCTGACCACAAGTATTAAAATACAATTTTTCTTTATCTGCCAAGTGGGATCGAGTTATATACACTATGAAGTCAGCCTTAAGGTTTAGATGAAATTCACCTTAAGACTCCTTGGGTTATATACACTATAGATGCCCTAAGTGTGATGCATGCAATACTAACTACGCGCCAGTGCATGATTTAGCTTCTAGACGTCCATGGATTGCACTACTTTTTTCTTTCTCTTTCTTCCCCTTCTTGCTGTGTAATTAATCTACGATATCTATGAGTAATATATGTACCTGTCCGTAATCTTCCACATGACGCGTCATATGAAATGCTAACCGATAATTACAGTGATGGCGCGATCGACGACTTGGACATGACTTTTTGTTTGCTTGGACGTTAAGTGTTTATTATGCAACCATAATTCTGGAAGATGACGGATTCTGGAAGATGTTTTCAAGTGCTCGTCATTGTCCGTGACCATCCTGCATTCATCAATGATTGATGTACAACGACCTAGAATTCTCATCACTAGGATACCTGTCAGTCAGTCCGAGTAAGCTTGCTGATGCGTCAGCGGCGGCTCAGCCGAAACAATTGCCATACCGTGTGTAAGTCGTTCACGTCTCCATGCCAATGCGCCATGCCTAGGGTAAAAATAGCTCAGATATATATGTTAGGTACTGTCTAAATTATATTCGTATTTATATTTATAAATAAATATGAATATAAATACAAATTAAATATTGTAACGAATGTAAGTTCAAATTAAATATCTACTCAGTTCAATCGGATCCAGATATCCTCATAACTTCTGTAGTATGAAGATATTGATGATATTTTATCCTTATACAATCACGCTTAATCATTCTAATTCATTTACTTCACTTAAGGAAGCACGAATTTATATTTAATTAAAAAATTGTCCAACTAATTACTAATGTTGTAATAAAATATGCATATTGCTTCGTTGAATACATATATGGATACGAATAGTCTGGATAAAATAACATTTCAGATGGTAAAAGTTCATACCATATTCACATCCATATTTTTATGTGAATTCGAATACAAATAGGATAGAAATTGTTAATCGGATGGAAAAATCTATACTATATTCGTATCCTATTGAATACAGTAACCAGATAATACGAATAATTCACATCCACTTTTCACCCCTAATCATGGCTTCCATTTGTCTTCGCGTCAATGTACAAGTACTAGTTTTGGGTCTACAAGCACACTGACAATATCTACAAAGTCAATATTTTTGTCGATAGACTATAAGAAGGCAAAGACACTTGTATTTTATGATCTGAATCTGGTTGGGTCTTACCACTGCTGGTCTTTCCTACTACTTGAAGAGTCTGATCAGGTTTTGCTTAAGCAATGCGAACTGGTCGGAGATTATGATTGAGATCATCTTCGTATTCGTGATAGGCTCTGTGCTGACTGAAGTCATACATGACTACTTGAGGCACATCTGACTACAAATCTTCATCCTTATCTTCTGAGATTCTATAGACAGTGTGTTGTTCCCATCTCCGAGAAAGTTACTGTTTTAGTTTTTGAGTAAGTCTCTATTTCATTGTTGAGTAGGACTCTACTCATTTTCCCCCCGTTAAAGACGCTTGCTTCCTAGCCTATATATGTACTTTTGTGGTCACATGGTTAAAATACACTGAAGTTCCTTGTGCTTGTAATCTCTTCTCATATAGCGATTTCTGTCTTCGTACATCTGTGATTTTTCCCGTAAGAGTTTTCACATTAAATTCACTTTTCTTGTTCTTTTGATCAACTATTTTCGCCATGCTTTTCATAATAAGTGGTATCAAAACTCCAAGTTCTAAATCAAAACTGTTGCCATGGGAGGAGGAGACTACTAGGGCGACCATCGCATGGACAAGACGCTCTACACGTCACCAAGGCGCAACATCGAGGACTCGCCTTAACTCCGTTCCATGACTCTACTCCATATTAAGCATCGATCCACGATCTACCTCAGCAACAGTTCCAGAGCTAGTTTCCACCAATATTATCGCCTGCGCCGCTTAGTGCCATGCCAGGGCGTAGTACTGCACCATCTCTGTTGATGATCTTCTGCCTTGTTGATCGTTATCATCCATCAAAAAGATATGTTGTCAGTTCTACATATTTTTGTTAGAGGTAGAGTTCATTGCAATTTAGATTGTCTGTGCTTATTATTAGTGGCATCCATGAGGGATTAATCATTAGCGATTTCTTTAATAATCTGTCGTCTACTATGGGTTACTATAGTAAAATCTGCACATATAGAATCCAAGGTGGAGTTGCAGGTTTTCAACATAATTTTGGCTACACTTGATTGAGGGAACTTTAATGAAAAAATATCTGTTGTGGGGATAACTGAATTTAGTGTTTTGTTCACCGTTTGCATATATTGCAACTTGGATTGTTTGCGCGACCATCATAGAGGAGTTTATTGCATTTTTAGCTACAGAATGAATTCAACTTAAGTTAGAGATTGTTGTATTTTGTGATTCAAATCTGGTCGGCCCCCACACGAGGAAGGAATAAAATCCTAATCAACAATGGAAACAGAGACCTACTTAGAAACTGGAACAATAACCTACTTGAAGATGGAAACAACACCCCGCTCAGAGACGGAATAGAGTCTTAGAAGATGATGGTGAAGAGTTGTAGTCGAAAGCATCTCGAGTACTAGTCACGCCAAACTCTAGTCGGTGCAAACACCTTTGGATATCACGTCTGGTGCAAGTCGGTGCATAGTTCATCACAAATACAAAGATGATTCCAATCATAACCTCTGACCAATTCGCATTACTTACCAGTTATACTGATTGGAATATATCTTTTTGAAAGAAACCTAATTGGATTCTTCAAGTGATCGAACCCGACTAGCTTCAGATCACAAAATACAACACAATGAGTTTCAAGTAACAGGTTTAAGCACTTTCAGTTAGTTGTTAGTTTCCTATTACATATCCATATTTCAGTGAATTTCAAGTTTCAAAATGCCATGTTTAAACAACTTTCAAGTCTCAGAGACTTTGGTTACGACAAGTTTCAATAAAGCCTTATGCATGCTTCAAGTTTCAAAAGTCAAAATTCAAGCGAGTTTCATAAAGTTTAGATTTTTTTTAAAAAGGGAAACTTTCAAGTTTCAAAAGCAAAATCAAACAAACTTTAAAATTCAAACACAAGTTTCAAGAAATCAAAACATAAAATGTAAAAGATGGAACAATACAGTGGTGAGATGGACCAGATTTGGCTGAAGGCAAAGAGGCATGTGCACAGCGCCCTTCTCCTCTGGCCATGCGTAGCTGCATTTTGTGCGCCACCGTTCGTGACAGCTGCTGTGACCTAGCGTTGCTGCAGTGCCCCTGATGTGACCATGCAGAGGGCAGCAGCCGAGAGCTTCTCTGGCCACGATTGCTCCTTGTCCACCACCACTTGTTGTGCACAATCAACCTCTCGATTGGCATTGATAATACTTAATTTGGGGATATGTATAAAGAGAGATGAGCAGCGGCATCACGACTCAGGCTGGTCTTTTGGGATGCGCAAATGAAGGCATCGTCCGGTTGTTCGCTGGATAGGATTGTATCATTTCGAGTTGCCCTGTTGATTTTTCTTAGGATAGCATAGCGTTTTCTAGTTTTTCTCTAATTGAAATTCAAAGGAACATTATGCAATCCTTTTATAGCTATTGGCATACAGTGTGGTAAGAGCTCTAATCGGTTTATATATTCAGGAGGTGTGTATGTGGTGTGTGTTTATCTTTTGTAATCATAGAGAATGATTATAAAACTGAACGATTTTCGTTTTCATCATTAAAATTCCAAATGCAATTATCTCTCTCTTTTGAGTGAAGCAATAGCAACGTTTGGAGGCCAACCTGTCCGCGGAAGCCTCCATCAAGCCACGCGAGAAAATTCCGCGTCCCGTCAATCCTGCTATCACCCTCATCTGCCCGTCGAATCTCGATCAGACGGCCTTACGTCTGGTGCTGTGCTGCTCTTCGCTCCCCCCAAAAACGGCGAGGGCACAGTACACGTTTCCACCGGTTTCACACACCGTTCCACTCGAGGCGTCCCGCATCCAGTTGCTTCGTCCCGACTTGGGCTCCTGGCCATCCCCACCCCTCCCTCCCTCCCTCCCTCCATTCCCCCAATCTGCCGGCCGCTGCTGCAGCATTTCCTCTCGACTCCTCAGCTTGCTCGCTCCAGCCTCTGCGGTCCGCATCAATGTCCAGTGGCGCGTGGTCGACGCTATCTTCGCGGGGGTTCGGGTAACTCTTCTTTCTGGCAAGATTTGCTCGATCGCTGCTTCGTAATCGATTCAGATCTTGTTCGATCTACATGTGAGGCCTTCTGAAGGAGTCGATGTCTAGTTAGCTTGCTTGTGGAGAATAATCATTGTAATACACCGAGAGTTGAAATTTTAATTGGCGAAATTTGGTTGTTTCTTTGGGGATAATTTTCTTCATTGGCTAGGGTGATAAGAGCCACGCAACTGAAATGTACCGGATCGATTCTGACCCGTAGAAAAGAATTCCTAAATTTCGGGAAGTTAGCTCATGGTGGCAACGAGAGCATTGTCCTATTTTTTTTCTGTGGCTGTCGGATCATGGATTCATGGTTTGAGTGGTTCCCCAATTCTGCAGATCGGAGTCCAGCGTCATGGCGAACCGCGTCGACGAGTCGTCGGCGAGCGTCAACGGCGGCGGCGGCAAGGACTCTGGCAGCTTCGAGTGCAACATCTGCCTGGAGCTGGCCCAGGACCCCGTGGTCACCCTCTGCGGCCACCTCTTCTGCTGGCCGTGCCTCTACGAGTGGCTCCATGTCCATGCGCACACGCCCGAGTGCCCCGTCTGCAAGGCCGTCGTGGAGGAGGAGAAGCTTGTCCCCCTATATGGCCGTGGCAAGACCTCCACTGACCCCCGGTCCAGGTCTGTAGCCGGTGTCCAAATCCCCAGCAGGCCGGCTGGGCAGCGGCCTGCGACCGCTCCGCAGCCTGATCACCACAACCATTACCAGCATCCAAACCCGTGGTTTGTCGGTGGCGGCCCTGTGGCTGGCGGTCGGTGGGGAAACTACACTTTCTCGGCTGCCATTGGGGGGCTGTTTCCTCTGCTGAACTTCCATGTGCATGGGTTCCCGCAGGCGACGGCGTATGGGCCTGCTGCAGGGTTTCCCTATGGGTATGACCATTCTTTCCATGGGTGGCATGGGTATGGTTTCCCACGCCAGGCAGTGCAGGGTCAGCAGGTTGACATTTACCTGAAGGTACTGCTGGTTCTGGTCGGTGTGCTTGTAACTGCTAGCTTGATCGCATTTTAGATGATATATAGTTGGAGCTACTGCCGATCATTGTTGGCATGCTCGTGATTGCTAGCCTGATTTCATCTTAGGTAGCTCCCATGGTTTGATGTCAGTGTGGAGATAAGTAGTAGAATGATGCTTCAGTATGTCAAGTATTGTATCATAATGGGTGGCAGCTGTTTGTCGTGCCGAGTTGCCAATGATGTCTCGGTGCATTAGTTGTGTTTTTGCCTTGAAATTTGGTCATGCTTATTTTTCTTCTAATAAATTTTGTGAAATGCTAAAATTATTTATATTATTGATTACCTTGCATTTTTGTGTTGCTTCTTATTTACTATTTGCTGCTTGGGTAATATGTTTGCATGCGAATTACCTTCTATGGTCATTGCAAGGGACAAATTCTCCTATGTTATTTATGTTATATATGGAACTGTGGTTACGTAGAAGTACATCCATTATTGCATTTGAATTGGTGCTTCAACGTGTTTCTGAATTTAAAAAAGCTGACAACAACCACCCTAACTACCAGACATATTCTACATGCCATTAAGTTCATCTGGATACAAGTTTATTTTATCGCTAGGTAAATGCTATATCGAGCCATGCTCGAATAAGTGAGCTTCCTGACTGTGACAGAGTGATAACGATGTACTCCTCTAGCAACCTATGCTGTGAACCTAATACTAAAAATTAACAACGGCAATATGAATAAGCTTATCTTTTCTATATTATTAATTTAAGATTATCTAGCTAGTTGACCTAACAACCTATGCTTTTCATCTGGAGATCTGTTACAAAAACTGAGTGATAACGATGTACTCCTCTAGCAACCTATGCTGTGAACCTAATACTAAAAATTAACAACGGCAATATGAATAAGCTTATCTTTTCTATATTATTAATTTAAGATTATCTAGCTAGTTGACCTAATGACTGCAGTACCTGAGAAGTATAATTCAAACATTTCGAGCAGCTTGTGTGTAATGATTGACTTACAGATTCTAATTGTTTGTATGATGGGTACACAGAAGCTTCAAATTTACACTCGTTTTTCTTGCAGCAAGATGATATGACTGAACTTTTGTAGTTTTAAGCATGAGTGCTAGATGCAGTTCGAACATAACTTGTGCATTGAGATTAGTTAATACCAGCTATGTGATATTATCCATGCCTTTTCTCCCTTCTCTTCCATTTTATTTAGACCAATACAATGATACTGCTGTGGTACCTAATTTCTTCTTCATGCCCTTGTGAATGCTTTGAGATATTTTGCTTGTCTGTTGCGCACACTGATCCACAGGACCATGACCAAACATTTGTACATGGAGGCATGGAGCTCCACAAGCCCAACTCCAAAGTTGTATTCTGGTTGTCTGTTGCACATACAGATCCACTAAGACCATGAGTCGATGACAGAACATATGTACAAGGAGGTATATGCCTGAACTCTGAACTCCGAAGCTAATGTTTATCCAACTGTGCTGTGATGCTTACATTGCAGGCTTCCTTGTGGTTCGTTGCAGTCGCTGTATCTGTGGAATCTGTATGAGATGACTCTGTTTTGTACTGGACTGAGAATATCCCAATGTGGCTACTGTGCTGAGATTGACAACAGTAGTGATTTTTAGTTTCTTGGTTAATTACTCTCTAGTTCGCTGGTCATCTTTATCAGCTCAAAATGCTACACGCTAGCAAACTGTACTTGTACAGGTCTATCTATCCCCCAAATCATAAATAAGCTTCCTATATGATTCAGATGTATATAACTGAATCAGGGATTAATGGAGGCGCTTGTGGAGGATTACACGAGCCACACCCTTTTCGTGGATTCCGATTGGATACCTTCTCATGCAAGGTGCGAGTTGTTGGACGAGTGATCTCTAGCCTGTCGCCGAATTTTTTGTACGGATAATCTATTTTTTATTCGAAATTACATAAATATACCCGCGGGAAATTTTTTTGCAAAAATAGGCTCCAGTCGCCTAATGGTTGGGCGACTGGAGCCTTTCGCCCAACCAGATCGCGACACAATATATCTCGCTGCACAGTAGAGCGACTGCATTAAGTCGCTCTTCCGTTCCGCGACTTAAGGGTAGTCGCCATCCCGTTAGGCGACTGCATGTAGCCCCCGTGATTGTTTGAAATTTTGTGAATTTTGTAACGTTTAACCGGTAAAAAATACGGTGAAGTTGTAATAAAAGTTTATGTTCATTGTATATTGTAGGTGTGTAAAAAGTTTTTAAATTTTTTTTTATGAAAGATTGAGTAGAGAACGATCGATACATACACTGTTAAGTGAGTTAGTTTATGTGCGGAGAGAGATGATAGACTATGTAAATTTAAATAAACTTCATAATATAACTGAGAGTAACATGCCGCATGTTTTTTCATTACATGCATAACATATATAGCATCTGCAGCACGCCTCACTGGTCACCCTGGTGTGCCCCGTCACCGCGCCCACGTCCTCCCATACGGCCTCGCTTGGCTCTCCTCCGGTGCAACGGGTTAGGACGATCCGAAAAAGTAAAACGAGCAGGAGGGTGTCTATCCCGCCCCTGCGCTGGTGGAATCAGCTGCACCTCTGGCTGTGTGCCCTCCGGTCACCGGGGAGGGCACTACCAGAGAGAACCTCCGGTGCTGCGTCGGAGAACTGCCCGGGCCACTCCGCGAAAAACTGGTCCACATCGTCCGGGCCTGGGGAGACGCCGTGTTGCTGGTAAGTACCTGCAATATTAATATCGTTAGTTCGTTGCATGTCGTCTTCGGATAAACACGATATAAGACCCTCTGCGTACCCGTAGCTGGCGCCATGGAGGAGGCGTACACCCCCTGCGTGGGGAAGACAGGGGTGTGCGTAGGAGGCGTGAAGTGAACCGGTGTAGGAGGCCCTGCCCAGGCTGAACCCCCTGGCTGCTCCGGGTGAGGCGGTGGAGGACGTGTCCACGTCGGTGCACCAGAGTAGTGCCACGCTGGTCGGGGTGGCACTGGTGGACGAGCAGTCGGAGCGGTGGGCGTGGAGACCGCCGGTAGCATCGTGCAGGACAGTAGGCTAACGATACGTCTACACCCCTCGTACATCCGACGCGCAAAGCTGACGCCCTCCTCATGGGTCAGCTGCGCACCACTGGTGAGCCTCTCAAGTACTATGCCGGAGTCGGCACATAGGGCAGAACCGACGTCAGCCTGGACACAAAGACATGAAAAGGTCGATTATCGAAACGACATTACCATTTGGGAATCTTTGAAATGACATGTAACGTACCGCGAGGTGAGCGTCGCGCGCGAAGTGCGCAGGGTACATGTCCGTCGGAGCGGCGACGTGTGTGGCAGGCGGGTCTACCACATATACGAGCCTGGTACGGGTCTGCGGCTGGTACCAGTGAAGGTACTCCACGTACTCCGTGCTGTCGTACGGGCGGTCCTCCTCCACGCGCTCGTCGAGCGCACCCTCCCAATGCTCGACCCAGGGCTGCATCTTCAACGACCAGTCCGTGCCTCTTTTAACTCCCTTCACGCTGTGCCTGCGTATAGAACCATTACGTAATGTGAGATACTTGCGAACGCAGTAGTAAGTATGTACATATTTACCACAAACGATCACTCACCCGTGCACGTGCCGCGGAAGCGATGGTCCGATTGGTACAGGAACCGGCTGCTGTAGCCCGAACTGCCGCATCACCCGCTGGGGTGCGTAGTCCTCCACGTAGATGAGGTACACGAGCTTCCGGCGGGTGAGCCAGAAAGCCCTGTCACGCCAGCAAAGTGAGGACAGACCGCCAGGAGCACGGGCCTGCACTGCCGTATCAGCGTACAGCTCCCAGCGCACGTCGTCGGATGTGATGCGGTCGAGCTGCTCCACAAAGACCCGGTACGCCCGCGTGACCTGCACGTGCGCGAACTGTACCTGCAAGAAATACAAGTTGTTTAGATTGACGATCGTCAGTAAGAAAGAAATAGAAGACTGTGATAACACTTACTCGACGACGGCACCAGATAGAACCCATCGTCGGCCGGTCGACGTCTCCCCCTCCCCCTGGATACATCGCGGGCCCGTACGGACCCATGTCATCCAGCACAGGTCGTCCGACGCTTAAGCGCTCGAACGACCACAACTGCAGTAGAAGGGGACAACCCGTGAGGATCGAGTTTGCCTTGATCCTCATGCACGCATCGCACAGCGCGCGGTACGTCGCGGCAAGTACGGCCGATCCCCAGCTGACCTGGTGGGGCTCGCCGTCAGTGATCGCCCTCGCATAAGCGATGAGGCGCGCATCCACCGAGTTGCCGTGGCTGGTGGTGAAAAGCACCCAACCAAACAGCCACAGCACGTACGCCTCCAGGTGCCGCGAGACGTGGTGATCGTCTGCCTGCGGAACCATGCGCTCCACCTGAATGCAAAAAAGTTGTTATTAGTACGTACTACCACAAATAAGAGCTTCGAAGACACGATCGATTTTATATACCACGTACCCGGTACTGTCTGAGCCACCTCAGTGTCGGCCCATGGGTCTGCTCCTCTCCGAACACGTGGTGGTCATCGGCCGGTGGAACGACACCCTGGAATCTGGCGAGCAGGTCAGCGCGCCAGTGGGCCGGGGCCTCCGGTAGGAAGGCAACGTCTCCGGCGATCGGAAGCCCAAGGAGCAGGGACACATCCTGCAAGGTCAGCGTCATCTCCCCGAATGGGAGATGGAAAGTGTGCGTCTCGGGCCGCCAACGGTCCACCAAAGCCGTCAGCAGGGAACGGTCGAACGGAAAGCGTCGTGATCGCTCCCCGCCCGCCTCGTCCCCGCCAGCGGCTCCATCCTCGTCCGTGGCCTGCACCATCCGGGTAAGAGGGAGTAGCCCGACATCCCGCAGCCTGCAAACAAAGTGAAGGTCAGCACGGAACGAACTTACGGTCGCACTAAACGCTGGAGTAGTGCAAACCTGGCGGTCCAACGAGGGTCGAGTCCCCAGGCCACGCGAGGTGTGCGTGTCCGGACCACTCCCAGCTGAGGCGGGGCGTCCGTGCTCCTCGGTGGCGGGACTAGACGGGAAGCGCGATGAGAGCGGTCCACGTGCTCGTCCAACAGCGCAAACCGTCACTCTGAGTCACGTCCAGCACGAGTCATACCTGGAAAATTTGTGCAATAATTTCAACATTAAATTTTCTACATCTAAATTTGTACAATAATTTCAACATTAAATTTTCTACATCTAAATTTCAACACTAAATTTTCTACATCTAAATTTGTACAATAATTTCAACATTACATTTTCTACATGTAAATTTCAACACTAAATTTTCTACATCTAAATTTGTACAATAATTGCAACATTAAATTTTGTACATGTACATTGAAATACTATATTTTGTACAATAATGCATTATAAATGGTATACAAAATTTAGTTTATAAATTTTGTAAACTAAATTTCTAAACTATATTTACTAAACAAAATTTGAAAATTAAATTTGTAAACTAAATTTCTAAACTACATTTTCTAAACTAATTTTCTACACTACATTTTCTAAACTAATTTTCTAAACTACATTTCTAAACTAATTTTCTAGACTACATTTTCTAAACTAATATTCTAAACTATATTTCTAAACTAATTTTATACACTACATTTTCTAAACTATATTTCTAAACTAATTTTCTGCACTACATTTTCTAAACTATATTTCTAAACTAATTTTCTAGACTACATTTTCTAAACTATATTTCTAAACTAATTTTCTACACTACATTTTGTAAACTAATTTTCTACACTACATTTTGTAAACTAATTTTCTAGACTACATTTTCTAAACTAATTTTCTAAACTATATTTCTAAACTAATTTTCTAGACTACATTTTCTAAACTATATTTCTAAACTAATTTTCTACACTACATTTTCTAAACTAATTTTCTACACTACATTTTGTAAACTAATTTTCTAGACTACATTTTCTAAACTAATTTTCTAAACTAATTTTCTAAACTATATTTCTAAACTAATTTTCTACACTACATTTTCTAAACTAATCTTCTACACTAACAAAAAATATAACACCAAAAATTTACCTGAAAAACGCGCACTCCTTCTCCTCCTCCCCCTTCTCTTCTCCTCCTCTCCCTCTCCTTCTTTCCCCTCTCTTCTCTGCGCTGGCCGAACGGAAGAAGAAAGTGCGGCGCTTCGTCGTCGCCGAGCGCGGCCTTATATCCCACCTTCAGTCGCCGAACCGTTCGGCGACTGCATGGAAGTCGCCCAACGGTTGGGCGACCGTAATTAATCGCCCAACGGTTGGTAGACTCTCCAGCTGTCGCGGTCTGGTTGGGCGAAAGGCTCCAGTCGCCCAACCATTAGGCGACTGGAGCCTATTTTTGCAAAAAAATTTCCCGCGGGTATATTTATGTAATTTCGAATAAAAAATAGATTATCCGTACAAAAAATTCGCCTGTCGCCTGTTTGAATGTTGGGTACATTAAATGTTATGAAATCGAGAAGGCAAAGCATAAAATAATGAAAAACAATCAAGAATACGAGGTAAAGAATTAACGTAGTGTGATAACCTATGTTATTACCAAGAGGTAATAACACTAGTCAATAGATTATTATTCGTTTGTTCGATAAAATATCGCTCCAATGAATAATAAACCAATCAGAGTGTTGTAATAGAATAATAATTAGAGATGGTACAATATTATTATAATACCATTGCCACACAGGGTTACTGTCTAAAACAAGACTTAACAAGTTCTACCCAAATATTACAATACTTGGAAATGAAATGGTTCTACTAATAATTATACAATACTAAGACCAGTGGATAGATACACACTAGTATGCTTGGGTTCATTGGATAGATACACACTAGTATGCTTGGGTTCATGAAAATGGCTCATGGCCGCTGCCCACTCATCTCAATCTCCATACGAGGAGTCAGTCTCGTACTTGTCGTACTTTGGGTCCTCTGTACTCCATTCCTCATGGTAGTTGTTTTTCACATAGACTTCACCTGAACCAGATAAACCTCTAGACTCATCTACTTATAAACAAGAGAATATAATAGTAAAGGTGAGTACAAAAGTATTCAATAAGCATTAATAGCAACATGCAATTCCATGCCAACAATTCCTCATCTCAATAATTATATCCCATTCTTCATCATTCCAAAAATAAGTTTTTTGTGGTAAAAAGGTTAAATTATAAATTATAAACCTGGTAATTACTCGCATTTAGAGAAAAGGCCACCGATTGGTTTCCATAGCCTCTAGTCCAGAAGACATGTATGAATTCATGGCCATGTTCATATTGGCTTCTAAAGTATGCTTTTCTATAGTAAATGATTTTTTTTTATAGACGACTCTCACGATTCGGCTACCAATCATACAAGACCAATATGCCCGGTAATCGTTGAACCAACTCCAAGACTGTTATCAACCATGTTAGAAGCACGATTGACCTGATCACGAAGATCAATTTCTGCAAACAATTGAAGAACAAGAACACGGTAGATAAGCAATATGAAATTATGAATAGGAATTAAGAATTTTATTGAAAAGTGGGATTCCGAAAAACAATGTTGCTGTTATACTCGTTGAACAACAGGACAATGTATAAAGTAGTAAAGCTAAACTTCAATATAACAAAACCTAAAGAGTTCAAAGGGGGTGACAATTGAATATATGAGAGAGAGGCCAGGAGATGGCGGCCAAGGGGGTGGGCATGCAACCCTAGAATATACAAGGCCCATGGGCCCAAGTGGAGGTGGTGCATCACCTTTGGACTCGGATTTAGGACCAGCTTCGATTTATTTTGGTGATTGCAGCACGCTCAGAAGGAATTTGGGCTCAAACATAGTCTGTATGTGAAAGTTATGCTTATTTGAACTCAGTGCTTTCTCCGAAGGCCAAGTTGAATTGCACATGATTTCCTTCATGATCAGCTTCTAAGTTTCTGATGAAAAGAACATCACATGCATTAGGTAGCAGCATATTTTATTAGAAACAAAATTCTCTCTTAGAAATGAAGTTATCTGATAGTTCAATTGACGTATGCGAGTCCTTGTGATTTGATCTTGTAAGTGTATATGTTCGGATCTATTAAGAGAAATATTGGTTGAATGAATGGAAGTGATATCCTCTTCTAAATCTTTACTATTTAATAAGTTTGAGTTAGTGATTGGTGCATTCTCCTTTCTCCATTCTCAACCGTTCGATCTGAATACTGAAATTTTGACCATCTATCTAACATTCCTCTCCCTCTCTCATATCTAACTACCCATCATCTCCACTTCCACCAACAATTACCATCTCCCACATCCTCTTTTACCCGGCCTCTCTCGCCTCCCTCCCCTTCTGCTTGGACTGTATAATTTTTTTTATATGCCTTATCATTTTTGGTGATGAAAATTTGTGAAATTTATATAATTAGAAATTGATGAAAATTAACTCATTATCATTTGAATTATGCCCTGCTTCCTCTTGCCTTTTGACAATTGACCTGCATTAGCTGAATGTCCATGTGTAGTTATAGATTTAAAAACTTTTAGAACATGTTTGCATGCATATTCTAAAAATTTTTACTACCCGTGAGTTTCTTTTAAAAATCCATAGTAACGTATAGGCATTCAGCTAGTTTCTGAAATATTTTGCGTGGCGATGATGCAGACTATGCTAGGAGAAGAGCGGATACGGGTCTGGGGAGGGAGTGTTGAGGTGCCAATCATTCAAGAAACCGGATGAAACATGTGCGGAAAGCTCATTGCGCCTGTTTGACATAAAAAGAGGGCAGAAAGAATAAAGAAAAATTACATTATTAACATTTTTTCAGTTATACAAATCATTCAGTGTACTGTATTCAGTAGGAGTGCCTGCTAAAGCAAAGAACACTTGAGAAGTATAGCCATTAGGTAGCTGATAAACCTGCGAGAAAAGCAAATAGGTCGGCGTTCAGGGTCTTTGTTACAAGTAAAGGAAAAATAAACTTCATATGACGTCTTTTGATCGGTTAAACATATATGCGTGCTCATGTTCTTAAACACGATGAGATCAATTAGACACAAGGATGACATCGTTAATTCTACTTACTACTACTGGCAAAAACTATAATTTTACTTACTACATAGGAAATTAAACACGGGAATTAATCCTTCAGGAACATCCATCAGAGAAACCTCATGCGGGGCGTTCATCGGAGAGAGCGCAACATACTAGCTAAACTACGATGGCCTTCTTCGGGGAAAGGCATGTTCATGCACGACGACGGCGTCGATCGGCGCCGGTCAGATCTTGTCGACCAGCTTGTCTCCCTTGATGAGCGGGTTGGCGCGGGCGATGGCTTCACGTCCGGCGCCCTTGAAGTCGAAGCTGCAGGCGTGCTTCTCCGGGTACCGGTGCGTCCCGCAGAAGGTGGCCCCGCATCGGCACGCGAAACCCGTCAGCCCCGCCTTCTTCTTGCACGTCACGCACCGGTTTGCTGGCGCCTTTGTTGCCGCCTCGGGCTGGGAGGAGACGGCGGTCGCGGCGGCGGCTTCTGCAGCGCCTTTAGCCTCCGTGGAAGGCGCAAAATAGACGGCGGCCGGGGGAGCCGCAGAGGGGGCAGCGGCGCCGTTGACGAGGCAGTGCTGGCGGTAGCAGACGGAGCACATGTCGAGGGGGCCGGGCTCCCGTAGAAGCCGCAGCCGCTGGCGCACAGCGGCGGCGCGGTCGCCTGCTGCTCGGACATCTTGCGCTGAGAAGAATGGATCGATCGGCTCGATCGCTCGATCCTTCTTCGTGGACGAGGGCTCCGCAAGAAACAGGTGATCAAAATTAGCTACGATCGCAGTCAACGCTTGCGCGGTTGATCGATCTGTGGCGGGGGCTGCGGAGCCCGCAGGGCTGAATATATTGATCGATCGTAGTCCAGGTGCCTGGCGGTTGGGCTCCGAGCCCACGTCAAACGCGGATTAGAGCATCTCCAACAATCCCCCTAAATCTCCCACTAAATCAAATTATTAGAAAATTGTGTAAAAAGTCTTCTCCAACAACTCCCCTAAACACCCCCTATTTCTATTCCCCCCCAAAACTCTCCCAAAATCTAGGTAGAAACCGGGAACTTTCAGGGGTCCCTTATCCTCGCTCCCGCCGTCACGCGCGCTGGAAATCAAAAACTCAAAGACATGTACAAAGTAAGAATTACTGCATGTGTTTTCTTCATTTTCTAGTCGGTCCTGATTTCTAATCACCGTTTGATATTTATACGGCGGCCGTCGTCCGCGTACGCACACGCACGGGATTGGTTCAATCTCCCTATTCTATTCGGTTGGATGAACCGACTTGATCACTAATAAAAATAGGTATCGAGCAAAGTAAATGGACCGGTTGTTAATGTTAGGCCAGATTCAAAATACTATTAGTATATATTTAGGGGAGCTGTTGGAGGAGGGGACTAAAATAGGTTAACAAATTTTTTGGGCTGCCCCTAAAAGGTGTCTTTTAGGGTGGGTTTTTAGGGAGATTGTTGGAGATGCTCTTAGTGGCTAGGGCTGTTGTGCACAACGTTTGCTGTTACGATCGAGTCGGACTCCGAATGGTGCTTGTAGTAGGTCGCGACTCCGAGTCCGTATTCATTAGCGTAAAGATTCCATCCAGAAAACCAGCAATTCAGCAAACAACCGACTAATTCATAGACGAACTAGTTTTTGATGTATTTCGTTATATGAATCTCATCGAGTCCGACTATTTAAAGAATCCAATCAAATTTCGCTCAAAAATATATTCTAATCAATATGATTGATAGTGCGAACTGATCACAGATTATAATTAAGAATGATAATTTCTCTCATAGGGACGGCCTCCTGTGGGGATAATCCCCATAGGGACGGGGGTGCCGGGGGGTGGGGTGGGACTCCCCCACAGGGCATCACCCCCGTGGGTGATGCCTTGTTAGCTGACGGGGCCGGGGGGCCAAAGAACCCCCATGGGGCCCATGGAGATCGATCAAAAAGTAAAAATATATTATTTTATTTATATAATATAGATTTTTAATATAGAATATGTATTCTTTTTATATATTTGGACAAAATGTGCATTTATACATTTTAGTTTATGTTTTGAAGCTATATTTTCATAAAAACATATGTAAAATAATTAATAAAGCCACTTCAACATTTTTAAATATATAAAATACTTTTTTAATCTCCACGGGGATCCCCATAGGGGACGGGGATGGGGGTGCGTTCGTGGCTGACCCCTGACCCCATCTGAGGTTGGCTCATGGAAGGTTGGCTCCGGACCCCTCCAAGGTTGGTTTGTGGACTCCGCCGAGGTTAGCTCCAGACCCCTCCAGGGTTGGCTTGCGGACTTCGCCGGGGTAGTTATATGCCCAAGGCAGTGCGGGGACCCTCCTCCAACAATTTTTTTGCAATTACCCTAGATGATGCCACATCAAACTCTATGGCAATAGATATTCTCACTCTGTTATTTAGTACATACGCCGAATCCTTCTTGTTACATTAGTGATGCACTATCATATTATTAATCTTATAGTTAAATGTGGTTTAAGGAGGTTGGAGCTATATATTCAAGCTTTTTATAATGCAATATCTTTTGTAAATCATTCTAACCAGTTAATTATAGCATATAAGAACTTCAATATTATGATGGGTGTACGTTCAAGAAAATTCGATTTGGACATGTCGGTAAGGTGGAACTCAACTTATCTCATGTTACAGGACCTTTTACCTTACAAGAGCACATTTTATGTTTTTATTCACACACACTATCACAGCCATGACGACAACATGCTATTGACTAAGCAGCATTGGTATATTACTGAAAAGTTACTTGAATTTTTGGAACTCTTACGATTCCACTGTTGCTTTATCCGGAGTGTATTTTCCAACATCTCTTTTAATTGTGCATCATATTTTTGTGATTGCGGGTCACTTGAAAGCTAATAAAAATAACATAGTGTTACGAGAATCTGTGTGTGCTATGAAAACTAAATATTTGAAATAATGGAAAGAGATTACATATTTATACGTATTTGCATTTATTTTAGTTCCAAGAGCTAAAATTAAAGGATTCACTAATGTTCTTTCACTTCTGAGTGATGATGCAATGATAAATTATTCTAACTGTTTTTCAGTAAACGACCTCCACTAGCACCCACCATAGATAAGAAGATAAATATATGGAGCGAAATCTGTAGTGCACCAGGTTCCTCTAGAAGATTAATTTCTACAACATCAAGTGATAGAGCAATCCACACCACTAGGGAACTATCCGTCTTTCTAGACAGCGATCCCATGGATCACCAGGCAGAGGACTTTAACATTGGGATGGTGGCATGAGCATAAGCTAACATATTTTGTGCTATCCATATTAGCACGGGAAGTGTTAACTATTCCATTCTCGACAGTTTCTTCTGAGTATGCTTTCAGTCTTTTTAAAAGAATATTGGAGTAGAAAAGAATAAGTCCCATGAGTGATATGGTGGAACTACTTCTAACAGTGAAAGACTAGGAACAAGCTGACCCATGAGCTCAAAACTCTATAGAGAATACAGAGTTGGTAGACATATTCAACAATCTCTATCTAGACGATGACACTTAGAGCATCGATGTACATTGTATATTTTTCTCATTTTTTTACATGTGCCGTAGAGCTATCTGTACTATTTTTTTCTTTATCAAGGTTTTCTTAAGTTGAGTTTTTACTTGCAAAATTTTTATTTTGTATTTTTATAAACCTCATTACTATATTTATATAATTATTTTGTATTTTTTAAATTCTACATAATTTTAAATTATTATATTTTTTTCATAATTTTCATGCTAAAACTGGCTAGACGTGCCTTCATGGCCAGTTGGGCTAAATGGGCTTGTGTCGACCTAGCACGACCTGCCAGCTCTATGGGCCATGCCTGGGTCAACAGCTCAGCCCACGGGCTGGCACAGCATGGCCTATTTAGGCTAACGAGCCAATTGGGTCGTGCCTAACGAGCCTGTGTTGTGCTAGGCTGTGACGCCCATTTGGACACTGCTACCCCATCGACCCTAGGGTCAACCCAAACCCCTACCTCTTTGCTCTCCAATCCTTTGGTTGCGCAGCCGTAGCACATGATGCTGCCACAACGCCACGCCACTCCGCCATAGCCATTGGGTGTCGGCGCCGCCTTCCCCTCCGCCTCCTCTTACCCTGAATTCCACCATGAGCACGGCGCTGCCTCCTCCACTGGCCAACCTTGCCAAACCTTAGTACAAGCTCCACGCCATCCTCAAGCTCATCCCTGTTGCCGGCCTCAACCAAATCCTAACTATCATCTTTGCGATCATCCCTACTATGGCTTCAAGCTTGTCCCAGCCGTGATCGTCGTGATCTTCCCTGCCGCTAGCCTTAAGCTCGTCTCGGTAGTCATCTTTGAGGTCATCCCATCCATGGCCTCAAGCACATCCCAACCACGCCCTCAAGCTCGTCCCCACCACCAGCCGACATGGCAAGTCCAAAGACTCAAGATTCAACGCAACCTGCAACAATACGTGGGGGATTGCCTCTCACTTCTCCGAGGGTGAATTTATCTTCAGTGGCAAGGTCCTCAATGGCAATGGCTTCTCCAGCGGTGGTCACTTCTCCACAATATCTCGGCTTCTTTTGGTGAATTGATGTTCTTCTTGATGAATCATTCTTCTTTTCTAGTGCCATTCTTTAAACTGAGTTTCTCATATCCTTTGGATGCAATTTAGTTGGTAGATGTTATTATTGTTATCTCATCTAAAATCTGGTGTAATTCATAATGGTAGAAGTTATATTTTAGAACAATGTATTACTCATGCCTTGTGTTAGATTTAGGGGGTAATACATAAAAAATAATAGAAATTTGTAAATAATGTGGACACATTTGAATTCTACATGAATGAAGTCCTTCAATTTTGACCTACAGGAAGTCTATAGTAATAGAAAAATATGCCAAAGTTCTTCGCACTAAGTAGCTTCTAATTAGTTATGTAAGTCCACATTACTCAATTCTGAATATCAGTTAGTTCGTGTAGCAGAAGTAAGGAGTAGAGTATGGAGATTACAATGTAGATGCTTCCCCACAATTTCTATGGGAACAAGCATATATTGATTTTACTCTTAGGTGTGGATCTTTACTTCTAGCTCTTGGTTGAATTGTTGATAGTTTTTTCCTGGAACACAACAGGCATCATGTTTTAAGAATTGTTATATGTCAAAGTATTTACTGGACTTTTATACTCTTAATCTCTTTTGCATCGATTTAATGCATAAGTGTGTGCACGTTTATACTAGTAGTTGATAAGGTATGGCTGCTTGAGAAATATTAATCTCTTTTGCTTGAGTGGTCTAAAAAGAAGGTAAAGCTAAAATTCCTATATGTTGTTCTTGTTGACAGGATTCACTCAAGACGGTAAAATGTATGACATTGATGGCGACAATGATGATGATGATGATGATGACGATGATGGTGATCAACTCGAGATTGTTGGTGTTGGTTTAACTATTGAAGCGAGAATAAAAAATATTCAAATCAGATGCTTGGAAGGAGTATGTTCCAATACTTGTCAATGGAGAAGTTGCAAAAGGTAAATGAAAACATTGTGAGCATGAGATTAGTGCTAAGCACGGAGCAAGAACAAGTTCGCTACTGAAGCATTTACAAAGATGCAAGAACAAACTAGCGTTCTCAAGGTTGTGGAGAGGCTGAATTTCACAATTTGATCTCCTGATGGTGTTCGCTTGAGAGATTGGAGTTTCGACCTAGATGTTTTATGGCATGAGCTTATGAGAATGATTTCCATGCATGAGATTCCATTCACCTTTTTGGAATACGATGGGTTTAGAAGATTTATGGCAAGTCTAAGTCCATTGTTCAAGGTGGTTTCTCGAACAACAGCTAGAAATGATTACATAAGAGATTTTCAAGAGCAAAAATTAGCAATTTAGGAGATTTTCAAGAACATGGATTGTAGGTTCTCATTGACTATTGACATGTGGACCAACAATCAGACATTAGGATACATATGTGTTATGTGCCATTTCATCAACACCAAGTGGAAATTGCAAAACGGATAGTCAAGTTTTTTGTTATGAAGACACCACATACTAAAGTGGTGATATTTAATACTATTCTCAACTACATTCAGGATTGTTGTCTTGAGGATAATGTATTTGAAATCACACTCGATAATGCTTCAACCATTGATGCAATGGTTGATAGGCTGAAGGGCAATCTAGTGGAGAAGAAGGCTCTACCCGTGGGAGGAAAGCTGCTTCACGTCTATTGTGTGTCACATGTCATAAATCTCATTTTCAAAGATTGTTTGAAGTTTGTTGATCCCATTGTTGGAAATATTCAAGAAAGTGTTAAGTACATCTGATCGTCACAATCTTGCAAGCAAATATTCAAAGAGATCGTTGCACAAGAAGGTCTAACATCCAAGAAGCAACCCTCTCTAGATGTTCCCACTCATTGAATCTTGAAATATTTGATGCTTAAGACAGCCTTCAAGTTCAAGAGAGCTTTTGCTTCATTGGCATTGCAAAATTTGAATTACACATACGCACCCTATTTTGAAGAATGGGAAAGGGTTGGCATAGTTTGCAAATTATTGGAGGTGTTCTATGAGGCGACTGAAGTAATTTCTGGCTCCATGTGCCCCATCTCAAATTTCTACCTCTATCAGATATGGAAGGTCAAGTTAATTTTGGAGAAAAAAAGCCTCTAAAATGGATATTGATGTTGGAAATATGGTAAAAAGGATGAAAAAAGTTCAACAAATATTGGATCAATTCATATGTATCACTATGCATTCCTATGATTTTTGACCCAAGGTACAAGTTCAAGTTTGTTGAATTTATTTTTAAGAAAGCCTTTGCTAGTGATGCTAAGAAACAACTTTATAGAGTGGAGAAAGTATTGTGAGGGTTATTTGCTGAATACTCTTCTGATTTCAAAAATAGCAATGTTGACTCAATGCGATAAGATGGAGGTGATCATGACATGGTTATCGCAATGGATGACCCATGGGTTGATTGGGGTCAACACCTCAGGGACCATCAGCAAGCTCAAGTGTCCACAAAGCTTGACAGCTACTTGGATGAGATCCCAAATCATCAGCCTATGGAATTGGATAAATTAAACTGGTGGTTGGTTAACTCTTCCAAATATCCAACCCTTGCTTGCATAGCATGGATGTGCTAGCGATTCTGGCTTCTTCCGTAGCATCAGAAGCAGCTTTCAGCACAGGAGGGAGGATCATTAGTGATTTTCATAGCAGATTGACCACAGTGATTGTTGAGGCACTCGTTTGCTTACAGGATTAGTATCGAGCATCTGTTAATCTTATATTATGTCATCTAATTTCATTTAGAAGTGCTACTTACAGTAGGTTACACATGCTTAGTGTGTCTAACTAGTTTATCTTTTATAATTATTTGATCTATAGGTTATATTAAGCTTAGCATAGCATCAATTCATGACTTAATGGACCTCAATTATCTTCCTTTATGAACTTTTGACCAGGTAACATTGATATACTTTTGGGACTTGAGTAAGTTTTACATTGATCAGGCTATGTTGTCCAATTCCGAGTGAGTTTTACTTTTGGGACCCTAAATGAACTATTGCCTATTGGATCAGGTAAATGTATTTTTGTAAAATGATAATTTAACTCTCTTGTTGCAGCTTAATTCTTCTATAATAATGCTTGTATTTTGTTGATTCTGATTGTTCTGTCTTTACTCTTTAGTGGTTTGTTAGTAGTTGCTTTTGTATAATTAAGTTGTTCTTTGTAACAACAATATGACTCTTTGACCATGTAAATTATTTAATGGATGAAATTCATAGTTCTTGATGTTCCTTTACATGTGCTATTCAATGGGTGTGACAACTGAAAATTTCAGAAAAGAGTAGTAGCCTAACTTATAGTTCAGTGTATATTACCCCTTTTCACTAACTGGTGCTCTATTAGATAACTTTTCATTCTTTGTCACTTCAATACTTTGACTAGTCTTGTGAATCGATTTGTACATCCTAGAAAATGATAGAACTGTAGGATAAATACCCAAATTTTCAACCTAACAAATATTCAGTTCACAGCTCTACCTTGTACTTATTGAACTTGTCTTTCTGATTGGATACAAATGGTTAAAGTTGATTCTAGTTTAGGAACGATGATTTAACATATCAAGTGTTTTGTATATGTGCCCGATGACTGAACTTTTTTGTCAAACATGGATTTTGAATAGAGTACTGTGGAAGACAACAGCATGCTCTCCCGATAAATGAACAGTACTAGTGCTTTGGACATCATACATGAAGTGACATCATTAGGATTTGCTCTATTCTCAACTTGGATTAGCACTAAGGACTAATTAGCTCAGTTCCCTCCCTTTTGTTTTGCTATGTGTCCTAGAATGATGGTGCTAGTTTTACTTGTATCTTTACTGAAACTAGTACTAGTAGTACTCAGAGTAGCTAGAACAGATAATGTTGTATGAAGATACTCATCGAACAGGCAGTGTGTTGCCTTCCGTGTTTGCTTTGATCTCTCTATCAAGTGATATATGACAACATATTGATACATTGTTTAATGAAAATAACAATTAGCAGCTCATGTTTTTAGTAAATGGTTTTGAGGATGATGTGTGCATGCATAAGACCCAGCGACATGCAGAAAACTTAACATAGGAAGCAAATACAGGCACTACATGCACTTTACTGGGTCGATCCGTGAGACCCAGTGGGTCATGGGGTCACAGCACCTTCGTCACAATAGGCCGACCCTCGAATTTCAAAAAATAGCATAGGGTCGCATGGACATGTTTGGGTCAAACCGGCCTGGACTACTCACACCACAATACACAAACATAAACGGCCAAACCAACCCTCATCTGAGCTAGTTTGGAACATATGAATTTGGTAGCTGTAGTACAATTTCTCCTAAGTTCTTTTATAGTTTTACAAATTCTCCATAACCATGAGCCTGAAATTAACTAAGGACTAACGCAAGTCCAGCCCCAATTCTGGCTTAGTTACTGCAAGGCCCTCATGGCATTAATTTCATGGGCTATCAATTAGCGAGATTCAAAGTTGAAACATTGGATAACCCTAACCTAGCTTCTTTCAACCCTTTTGAAGAGAAGGTCCGATCTTGTCTAAACTTTTCCATTGCAAGGCCTAATAGGAATGATTGAACAAACCTGAAATCCACCCATCTGCAAGCCTAGCAAGCCAACAACATAGCTCACATACCTCCTCACAGTGGTGGACGCACCAGTGGGTCAAGAGGGCTAGCACCCACCCTACCTTTGGCCGGAGAGTAGGTACCCCCTAGCCCCTAGCTCTGGTGGGGTGCCATGGTGTTGCCTGAGGTCGTCATCAGCAAAGAAGAAGAAGAAGAAGCAAAGAACTGAAGACAGGAAGCGAGTTGGGCTGGCACCTGGGCTTTGGTCGCTTGGAGCCTTCTGTTCATGACTTCATGCCCTGAATGCCTGAATCAATCTTGGGCCAAGTGGCCAACCATGCAACACATGAACACAATACACAAACATCACAAGCAAACTAGTAAAGCCTACCATATTTTACCGAAGCCCACATGTGGCATGGCAAAGCAATTAAGCAAAATATCAAATGAACCAAAATGTTCTACCAATTCAGCACTTTGGCCACAACTGACTAGCATTGTAGGTTGTACCAACAAAATCGAAGTTTCTTGCTGGGTGGCGGCGGATGTCTGAGTTGGAGGCAGGCAGCTACAAGGTGCTGAGGCCGACCAACCACCAGGTGCCCAGGCGACGCAGATCTGGGGAGGGAGGAGAGTTCGCCATGCCAGGGAGGGCCGGAGGGAGCCAAGGAGGGTCGGACATTGTCATGCCACCGAGTATGAGCAGGCGAGCAGCCGACGCTCGGCAGTGGCTGCCTAGCGCTAGATCTGGAGGCAAAAGGCATGTGGCGTCGTCACCGTCGCGTTGAGCTGCTGACCGAGCGGCAGCCAGCCGAGCTTCAAATATAAGAGGAGAATTTAATAGCTTGCAAAGGCAGATCCGAGATGAGAATTCATATGCTTTCTATGTCCATTGCTTTGCCCATCAGTTGCAATTAGTGGTTGTGACTATTGCAAGTTGTAGTATAGCGATTGCTGATTTTTTCAACTATCTTCCCTTGATAGTGACCACTGTAAATGCATCTTGTAAGAGAATGGATGCATTACTTGCAAAGCATCAAGATGTATTGTTAGAGAAGCTAGAGAATGATAAGGCTGTCACCGACATAGGGTTGCATCAAGAAATGAGCCTAGCTAGACCTTCCGATACTAGATGGGGCTCTCATCTAAAAACCTTAGTGCGTATTTACCAAATGTGGGAGGCAGTGTTAAATGTACTAGAGATTATGAGTAAAGATACATGTCAACCATCAAGTCACGGTGGAGCATCAGGATTGATATAGAAAATAGAAAGCTTTGAATTTGTTTTTATCTCACATTTATCGATCGACTTGCTAAGCATTACAAGTGAGTTATCACTTGCTTTACAAAGGAAGGATCAAGATATTGTTCAAGCCATGAATTTGCTTGTGGATGTGAAAGTGCGTTTGCAAGACATGAGGGATAATGGGTGGGAGCCATTATTCCAGCAAATAAAAAGCTTTTGTGAAGTAAATGAGATTCATGTGCCAAATATGGAAGAACTCATTCTAGTTAGAGGTATGTCTGCACGTAAGAAGTATACGGTGACTCATTTTCACTATTATTATGTTGAGATTTTTATTACTGCTATTAATGCCATTACATCAGAGATGAACCATCGGTTCAATGAAGTTTCTTCAGAGTTACTGGTATGCATGTCTTGTCTTGATCTGAGAGACTCTTTCTCCAAGTTTGATGTAGATAAGTTTGTTCGACTTGCTGAGGTTTATATTGATGACTTCGACATAGCTGATCGTTTATTGTTAAGAAATCAGCTTCAAACATTTGTTCTCAATGTCAGGAGAAGTGTAGAATTCCATGGATGTAATGATATTGTAAAGCTAGCTCAAAAGATGGTTGAAACAGGAAAAAAATAGAACATTCCTATTCATCTATCGCCTCATTGTGCTAACACTGATCCTTCCAGTGGCAACGATATCGGTTAAAAGATTATTTTCGGCAATGAATATTAGCAAGACAGATTTGTGCAATAGAGTAGCGGATGAGTGGTTCAGTGACTTGATGATATGCTACACTGAGTAAGAGACTTTTAGAAACCTTGATGATGATAGAATTAGAAAATGCTTCCAAAGCATGAAATCTTGTAGAATGTTGTTGCCTCGTACTTGTTCTACTACTAATCAATCCTATCGAATGGTATGTTTCATCATTTTTCAATCTTTATAATTAGTCACAAATGCAATTTCTGATTTCATCACTAAGTTTGCTAATTTTGGTGTATAGATAGCTGCTTAGATATATTTATCTGCTTTAGGAAGCACATTATTTATTACCGAGGTACAATTTTTTGTATTTTGTATTTTTAATATGTCCCTATTCTAATTATATGTGATTTTAGATTGCAAAATATAGTTCGCTTTATATTTAATGTGTTTATCTTTTGTACGTCATATCTCACTAGTCTTCCTAAAATTTGGTTCTAGATCCGTAGCTGCCTCCTCGGTTGCTGCAGGCCACTCAAACAACAAAAACATAATCCAGATCACTTTCTAAGTACATGTTTAGTACACAAGCGCTCTGATTACACCTTTGCAATCTCATGACTTGATCATCAGGAGTATTTATATGCCGCCAAAATATGCTGACCTTGATATGCTGGATCCCGTCTTCGCTATGCAGCCTGCAAATTGCTGGGAATCCAGGCAAACCACAATGCACGTTCGCTCGTCGCGACGCTTTCTGGACCAGCAAAAGGAAAGCACGCAGCTGCAGCGCCCTCTAGGAATGCTCAGTTTGGCTTACTTCATTGCAACTTATGACTGATGATTTATAGTTTATGATTTCTCTCAAACAAATAAAATAAAATAATTTTGCTTTTTTGAAACAAATTATCGACTTATCCATATTCGATTCACTCACATAAACACTCACATTAAAGTTAAAAAGTATAGATCATAACTATGGGCCTGTTCTTTTCCTCCGAAGATGGTGGCTTTTGGCTTTTGCTACAGTATCTAATTTTCAAACGGAGTATTTTCTCAAAACGGGGTCTACAAGCTAAACGATGTACACGTTAAAAGTCAAATATCTGTACCAGCCAAAATCACAAGTGGGTATCTCTTTCTCCATAATATGTACTGTAAACAGCCAAAATTCAAAAATTTCAAGCAAAAACCATAAACCACAGCTGTTACCAAATAGACCCTGTAAGACAACCCGGACTTATGGGTAACAAGGTAAGCTCTCAGGCTCCAAGTCCCAAGCGAAGCAACTAGCGAAGCGCGTGGAAACTTACCAAAGCCAGCACGCACCGGCCTCGCCTGCTGCTAGCTCGGCAGTTCGATCCCGCCTGATTTGGTTTGATCCCTCGTCGACCAACCAACGACCGGACATGTGCAGTTTCAGCTCCGACCTGCACACAGTTTCAGACCTTTCAGTTCGCCGTGCGCTCCCCGCTCCGGTAACCTTCCGAAGCCTTTGAAAGCCGACGAGGCCCAAAAAGGCCCAACTTTTTGCTCGTTTTTCTTTTAGAGGCTTTTTGCCCGTGTTGGGTACTAAACGAGTGCAGTTGAGCGGGCAGCCGGCCGGGCTCTATCCCGGATTGCCTCACTGTTTTAGAGGTACCGTCTGTTTGAATGGTACCTCCTCTAGATGGTACATATGTGTGTATGTTAAGTGATGTTGTATTTGTCCGTATCTCAAATACTGTTAAGCCTCTGTTTAAATTCCTAGTGTATGTAAGAAACACGTATATGTGTGTGCTGTGTGAGTAGATATGTGTAGATTATGTACATCTATCTTGTAATCTAAAAAAGAAATGCTTTGGTATCCGAGACGTGACGTTCTTTTTAGTAGATCAGTACTGCCCCAGATGGCCAGAGGTGGGCATTATTTGTGGAATCTTTTTGGTAGATCAGTACTGCCCCAGATGGCCAGATGTGGCATTGTTTGTTAATTTCCACTTCAATAAAGGAAGCTGACTTAACCAATTAACTCCAACTTTTTCCAATATCGAGCTAGCTAGCCGCATCATAGAGCATATTTGATATGGCCACGACTTATGGATTTTAGCTAAAATTTTTGAATTTTACCTATTTGCAATAAAAATTATGAAGATAGATACTTGCTTGCGATTTTAGTTGATATAGATGTTGGGCTTTAAACATGCACTGCAATTAACTTATAGACTCCGTCTTGAGGAAATACTCTGTTTGAAAGTTAGGTACTGTACCAAAAGCCAAAAACCGCTTTTAGAAACCGTTAAAGAACAGGCCCATGGTCTAGAGGGAGCGTTCGCATTTATTTTTGTTGATAACTTCTAATCATGTTTTTATTTTTTTTTACTGAAAATAAATAGTAATAGCTGAAATAGAAAGAGAGGGCGAGCGGTGCAAAAGGTAAGGAAGATATCCGTGCGCGTGACGGAAGTAAGATGAGTGAGGTGGGTGATGCACCCGTGACCCTCTGATTTATCTCTAAAGCAAAACGATAGCAACAGGAGTGAAGAAGCCGTTTTAGAAAACCAAGTATTCTATTGACTTTTGATTTTTCTAAATAAAAACTAGAAACAACAGGTAATACGAACAGAACAATACATATACTACCATGTCAGAGTGATCAGTGACAAATTTTACAGCCTTATCTTGTTGCACGACCCAAAAAAAAAAACTGAGTAGTAGAAAATCAGCCGTGCGTGCAACTGCAAGCTCGACCGATGGCAATTTCGTGGGCGTGCATCATGGCCCGTCTGCGTCCGCCTCCCGTCTTTTTATTCCCGGGAGGAAGCTGACAGGAAGCTTCGTTGGTTCGTCCTGCACCGAATCCCTGACGTTGTGTCGCCTCCGCTCCCCGCCTCTTGCGCCACCTCTCTCAACCTCTTCTGGGCTTTTCGGGCGCTGCGAGTGGTTCAGGTAAGAAAACGCCTTTGTCCAATTCTCCGCTGCTGCAACCTGCAACTTGTCCTTGCGAGGTCTCTGTGTGCGTAAGCCTGCACGCGCCGAACATGCATGGTGATATAATGGAGCTGAGCTGAATAATTGCGTGGGCATGCAATGCGAGATAAACATGTGGTCGGCGTATAAACTGCAAGGACGGCGGCTTGTTAAGGAAGCGGCAACCAGTTAGAGGCCAATGTTCAGAAGTAATAGTACTCACAAAAGCTAAGAGAATAAGGCTACGTTTTTTTTTTAGTTTTTGGGCTTTCAGCTTCTTCAAAAGTGAAAACAGACAAGATAGTTTCTTAAAATAGATTCTTCAAACGGCTTCTCGAGTCTAAAATCATATGTGTTATCCGTTATCGTATAAAAAAACATAGATAAAAATCTTAAATTATAGCAAAAAAATCATCTACTGTAGTCCAAAAGGATAAGAGGCCGATATATTGGTTATTGGATGGGGAATTTGGTGTTTCTGCCCCTGTTCTGGACTGCAAATGTGATTTTACCCCTACTTTTTTAACTTTGTGATTTTGCCCTCGCGATTTTGAAATGAAGACTCCGTTTACCCCTGTTTTCTGACACCGTTAAGACTAGAGGATTAAATGGTAAAGAAAAAAAAGAAAACAAAAGATACCTACGCGAAAAGACAAGAATACCCCTCTTAGCTTATCCTTTCCACTGGAGACCGACCCACCCACGCAATCCATCCCGAGATACCGAGACCGAGCGGCGCGACGCGAAAGGGCTAGGGTTAGGGTTTGCGGCGGCCCCCCAGGCGGCGGCCTCCAGCGGCGGCGCGCGGCGTCCCCCCAGGCGCGGCACCCCCGGTGCGGCGGCCGTCCTCCAGGCGCGGCACCCCCGGCGCGGCGGCCGTCCTCCAGGCCCGGCAACCCCAGGCGCGGCACCCCCGGCGCGGCACCCCCGGCACGGCGGCCGTCCTCCAGGCGCGGCACCCCCGGCGCGGCGGCCGGCCCCCAGGGCGCGCGGCGACCGTCGTGGAAGGCCAGACAGGGGAGCGCCAGCGGGTATTTTCTTCATGGAAGAGCCTAGGTATTTTCTTCAACCTTTGAAATGGATGGTATAGTGCGAAATAACAGCGGTGTCTAGATTTGTTAACTTATATATTCGCTGCTGTGATTTGTAGGCCAAATCACAGAGAATTGGAACTTGTTGTTAGAGTTCGATCGTTTTTTAGCTTGCCAGATGGTGGTCCAAAGTCGTGGTGGCAACGTAGAACTTTGCCAACCAAGGTTGTTGACACGCATAGCTTTGGGTTGCTACAGCTAGTTGATTTTATTGCTGAGCACTGCTTATGGGGTTCTAAACAATTCATAACTGTGTGGCGTGATTTGGAGGATGAATCTGTAGAGATAAAATCTGATGAAAATCTGTTAGAGTGGTTTCTAATCAATGTAGACAAGGGATTAGTATGCATCAATGCTCAGATAAATGATTTTGAGGGGCCACTGCAATTTTCACCAACAAATCGAAGGTTTCACCCTACTGTGAGGAGTAGTGTACTCCTAATTGAGGGAGGCAGTAGTGAGAGAGACACAAATGAGAGAGAGACAAATGAGAGAGACACAAATGAGAGAGACACAAATGAGAGAGCCACAAATGAGAGAGCCACAGCCACAACTAAAAAGAAGAGAGTCACAACCAAAAAAAAGAGAGCCACAACCCAGAAAGGTTCTTCTGAAGATGAGGTTGTAGGGGTTGATGCGGAGGGGATGTACTCCGATACGGATTCACTTGCGGCACTAAGTGATAGCAGCTATGACACTGATTTGGCTGCATCATCTGACTCTGACGATGATTGCTCTGACCCTGAGTTTGATCCTGATGGTGAAATTGTTGATGAGGATGATGAGTATGATATTCCCATGTTTTCATATGATGCTGATGATCCATGTATTGATGTAAATGTGGTGTTCCCAGATGTGGATCAGTGCAAGTCAGCAGTCACACATCATGCTATCTTGCATGATAATGCTTTCCATATTGTGAAAAAAGACAAGAAAAGATTTAGGGCCATATGCAAGAGAGCTGAACAAGGTTGCAAGTGGACCTTTTTTGCATCTACAAGCAAGAAATATGTTGGATGCAAGGTAAATAACGACTCTTGAGTTCATTGATGACATAATGTATTCATAGAACATTGATGGTTTCTTTTTGCACATTTTTGTGTTGCAGGTTAAGACAAGTGGACCAAAACATACCTGTGGTTCATTCAACAAGTGTGGTGAGACAATGGCCTCTAATAAATGGGTGGCTGACAGAGTGATTGACTTGTTGCGGGAACACCCTGAAATGGGACCGGCTGAGTTGAGGGACAAACTGAAAAAGAAATACTCGATGGATGTTCCATATGACAGAGTTGCTAGAGGGAAGTTGAGAGTACTAGACATGATATATGGGAAGTGGGATGATAGTTATGATTTGTTCATTAGTACAGATGCAGGCAAAGGAATAGAAGTGGCTGTAGATGATGTGTATCCTGGAGTGGAACACAGAGAATGTATGAGGCACTTGTGGAAGAACATGAAGAAAAGTTTCAATGGTACTCTTTATGGCAAGAATATGTGGTGTGCTGCCAAGAGCTTCACAATTTCAGATTTCAACTACTTCATGGGGAAAATAGAGGAGAAGGATCCTAAGGCCATTGAATGGTTGGATGAGAATCATCCATATGTGTGGAGTAGAAGCAAATTCAGTGAAGACTGCAAGGTAGATTATATCAATAATAACCTCTCTGAATGTTTCAATAGTTGGGTGTCAAAATCAAAGGACTTTCAGATTGTTGAAATGCTTGACAAGATACGACAAATGATTATTGAGAAGTTTGTTTTGAGGTCCAAGATTGGTAGTAATATGTCAGGAATAATAATCCCAGCTATTACCAATGATTTGAATGCTAAAAGCAAGGGTATCAAAGACCATGAGATTCTAATATGTGGGTCTGGGAAAGCTGAAGTCACTGTGAATAGATTCAGGCATGCAGTCAACTTAGAGCAAAAGACTTGTACTTGTAGAGCTTGGCAAGTGACTGGAAAACCTTGCAGCCATGTTTTGGCTTTCATTGCAAAGATCAGCAGGGAGGTACAGATGGATGACTTTGTCCATGAGTACTTCTCTGTTGATAGGTTCAGAAAGGCGTATGCATGCAAATTCAATCCAATGACATCCAAAGATCAGTGGCCACATGTTGATTTAGGCTACAAAATCAAGAAGCCCAAATTGAGAAGGAAACCTGGGAGACCAAGAAAATCTAGGATCAAACCACATGATGAAGTTGGCACTAGTAAGAAAAGGAAGGTATGTTCTGAGTGCAATGAACTAGGCCATACAGCTAAACATTGCCAAGGAGGTCCTACTGCTAGTCAAAAGAAGAGGCTCTCAACACCACAAGATGGATCTGCACAAGAAAGCAATGACCCAATGTAAGTCATGCATGTATTACTGTTTTTTTACCTCATTTACTAATCGGTAGTTGTAGTAACACATTCTTTTCTCACGCATACATTGCAACTGCAAGTGTTAGTGCTAGTGCTAGTGCAACTGGAAGAGGAAGTGGAAGGGGACGGGGTAGGGGAAGGGGAAGGGAGACACAAGAGGACATTAATGAGCCAATGTAAGTCATGCATCCCTTGCTGTCCAGTCCTATTTTTTTTTCAAATTTAATCATTTCTAACTTTACTAACATGTTTTGTTCTCTCCATGGATAGGGGAAGTGGTTCTGGTACAGCAAGGGGAAGAGGGTCAGGAAGGGGAGGAGGGTCAGGAGATGACAACAATGAGACAATGTAATTCATGAACGCATTGCTGTCCACTACAATTTTTTTGGAAATTATAACATTTCTAACTGTACTAACTTGTTTTCACTCTCTCCATATGACGTGGAAGTGGTGCTGCTACAGGAAGGGGAAGGGGAAGGAGAGGAGGAACTACTGGGAGACTTGCTAGTTTGTTAGGTCTTAATGGTTGAATGTGATGTTTGCCAATGGAGACTTGCTACTTTTGTTTGACATGTCATGTGGACCTGTATGTTGCAATGTCATATGGATATGTTGGTATGTCATCTAGACATTAATATGACATGTACATGTATGGCATGATATGTTGGTATGTTGCAATGTCATATGGATATGTTGGTATGTCATCTAGACATTAATATGACATGTACATGTATGGCATGATATGTTGGTATGTTGGTATGTTGCAATGTCATATGGATATGTTGGTATGTCATCTAGACATTAATATGACATGTACATGTATGTCATATGGATATGTTGATATGTCATCTAGACATTAATTGTGTTTCTCTGAATTTTGGCATAAATGCTGTCGAAATTTTGAAAAATTTGACAAATTTTGTCCAGATTTATATTAATAAATCGAATGCATAAATTTGTGTCTAATTCTGTTGACAACATCCCTACCAAATATGTCAAAACTTCAATTTCGAAATAGGGGTAAAATCACAAAGTTATCTAACAAAACAGGGGTAAAATCACATGGGCAAACTTGTCTATTCGTGCAAAAGTTAACACCGTTAACTGCCTTTAACGGAATAGGGGCAGACTCTACCTTCAGTTCAAAAAAACAGGGGTAAAATCACAAAGTTTAAAAAACGAGGGTAAAATCACCATTTCGCTTGAAAACGAGGGTATGAAGGCTTAAGCCCCTATTGGATGGGTCGGGTCATGAAAAGACTGGAACCGGGCCTAGCGGTCTGGACCAAAACCAGTAGTATTTTGTTTAGGAGGGAGGGATATCCCTAGTTTTACCAATAAGAATCCCGTAGGCACAGTTTGCATGGAAGCTCAAGCTAGCCTAGTTACGGCGATGTTCTCCATGTTTCGGGCGGGAGGCACAGTTGTCTAGTTAATCGCACATGTCTATCTATGTTGAGGTGCTCCAAATGCTACGCCAAGACTTCTAAAAAAAATGCTATGCCAAGCATACGATTTTAGTTTCCTTAAACAAAAATGTATACGATTTTAGTATGAAATTGACCGACAAGTAGTTAAGGTAATTCATAAGTCAACTAAGTATGAGATCTCATAAATGTCAAACATATATGGTGGTGATCGGTTCGGCTGAAAAGCTCGTGGCTCATGGCTGAAAACACTGTAGTTGGCTGAAAAAAGCACTGTAGCTGACAGAGGCTTATTTAACATAATTAAATTTTAAAAAAATTAAAAATAAAAAAATATGTTAGCCCATTACGTATAATACAAACAAATACGGAAAAAAAGAACCGGCAAAAAAGCTCAACGAAAAGCCAAAAATTCAGAAAAAGACGAAACTTATGAATAATGAAAAATAAGCCAGAAGCCAGAAGTCGAAGCCGAGTTGATCAGGGATGTTAAAATTAGGATATATACTACTGGCTACTGCGTTGGGCTTTGAACTCGAAGCATATAAATTTACATGCATGAGGCCGAAATTTGTGCTATGCACAGACAAGGATCTCTTTGAAGTTTGAAGAAATGCACTGTACATTTCCACCCAACTCAAATCAGTGGAATTTATTGTCCCCTGTAAGGCTGTAGTAATCCATTGTTTGCGATACCTGTTGGCACCGGCTGCTTTTTCTGATGCTTCTAACGCATTTATGTTGATTTCCTTTCTAGCTACTGGTCGAGTAACCTCGGTTACTAATTTCATCATGGACCATTGATCGATCGATCCTTCCCACAGAAAGCAAGAAAAAAACAAAGAAAAAGTTCCTTAATTTTTTGTTTTTTTTATTTTTAAGCTTTTTTCTTTATTTCTTTATATTATTTATGATGATGTAGCCTTTTATATTTAATTATGTTAAAAAGACTAATAATAAGTACAACATATTTCTAACCGTTGCAATAAAAAAAGGCAGAAACAAACAGCACTACGCCCAACGCATTGGACTCCCACTCCTTTCTTCCCCCTATATATATATGCACCACCAGCTACACAGTACATACACTATCCATACACACACCGCGCGCACAGGCGCACGTTTCACTAGCTTTTTTTTTTCCGTAGAGAGTTTCTCGAGCTCAGCTCGCATCGCAAATGGCGACCATCGAGGTCTCCAAGCCGTCGAAGCGCCTGTCCCCGAAGGGGAGCGGGAGCTTCAAGCTGAGCCTTCCCAGCTTGCTGATCTGCGGCCAGTGCAAGGCGACGGCCGTGTCGCCCCCGGACTCCCCCACGGGCGCCGGCGCGAGGTCGTCGCGGTCGCTGACGTCGTCGTCGGCGTCGTCGTCGACGGGGACGTCCCGCGGGCGCGAGCGCGACCGCCTGGCGGAGCTCCGCGAGATCTTCCGCCACTTCGACCGCGACATGGACGGCCGGATCTCGGGCCGAGAGCTCCGCGAGTTCTTCGCGTCGATGGGCGACGGCGGCGCCGCTGCCGCGCTGGGGCTGGACGCGGCGGACGGCGACCTGATGCTGGAGTTCGATGACTTCGTGCGGATCGTGGAGCGGAAGGGCGGGGAGGAGGAGGAGCGCGAGGACCTGCGGCGCGCGTTCGAGGCCTTCGAGGCGGTGAAAGGGTCCGGCCGGATCACGCCGCGCGGGCTGCAGCGCGTGCTCAGCCAGCTCGGCGACGAGCCGTCCGTGGCCGAGTGCGAGGCCATGATACGAGCGTACGACGACGACGGCGACGGCGAGCTCGACTTCCACGATTTCCACCGCATGATGAGCCAGGAGTAGGGCGGTCTCGCTCATCGCTTGTTACGTACTGTCGTCACTGGTAAATTTACCTAGCTAGGAGTATTTTACCTCCGGTTCGTGTGTGTGTGTGTATGTGTGTCGCGCGCGCGCGTATATGCGGCGTGAGTTGGGACGGGCAATTAATGTGTGTTTCGAGTCTAGTCTGTGTTTCGGAGAGAGTGACGTGTGCGTGCATGCGTATGGTCACTTCTGCGTGTTGTACCTGTACGGTTGGGCACTTGAACCTACAGATGTGCAGTGTCCAGCATTTCTTGTCAGTATAGTTGTGTACTTTGTTCAACGGGGAACGTGCACGCGGTCCAACCTGCAATAAAAAAGCATTCGATCAGAAAAAACATTCTCACAACAAAATTTATTAGAAAATTACCAGATATTGATCTTAGATGAAAGTGCTTTTGAAAAACTTCACAAAATTTTAAAATAAAACAAATCTCTGATCTCATAGTCATTGCAACAATTTAGACATACGCATACAACAATTGAGGACAACAATTGCAACATAATTTAAATGAACTTGTAAATATATAATTTAAATGAACTTGTAAATATACTTCAAGGTGAGGGGCATCGTTTTATGGGGCACTAGCATTCTACGCTCTAGTCAAAACATTTTACAGCAACGCTTGCAACATTATCATACAACATATGTAACAAAAAAACTCTAAAATATGTGCAACATTATCATATAACGCTCGCAATATTTTTGTAACAAAGATGCAACAACCGAAAAAATCTATAACAAATTGACAAAGGGCTATAACAATCGTGCAACATTAAAGAAAAGGACTGTAACAAAATAAAATAAAGCATGCAACTAGGGGCGGACTCACAGGGTATGCCGGGTGGGCCACGACATACCCTGGGGCCCAGCCAACTTAGTGCTCACACGGCCGATCCGATCAATCCGCTGGTTCGGCTGCCGCATTAAGCTAGAAACCTCCGACGCCCCAGAATGGGGCTTCCCTATCCCCTTTTCCCTATCCCCCTCCCTATCCCCTCAATCCAAACCACTCATATCTCATCCAATGGCTAGTTATTTTTTTTGTATTTTCACTATTTGCCTATCCATCATAAATAATACAAAAATATAGAAAAAACAAAATTTATTTTTTTATTATAATTTTTTTTACAGAAATTATAATTTTATTTTTTTCTTAAAAAATTTATAATAAAAAATAAATTTTATTTTTTCATGTATTTTTGTATTATTTATGATGGATGGGCAAATGATGAAAATATAAAAAAAATCCTAGCCATTGGATGAGATGTGAGTGGTTTGGATTGAAGGGATAGGGAGGGGATAGGGAAAAGGGGACAGGGAAGCCCCATTCGACGCCCCAAGCCATGACCCTACCTCCGCCGTCCCCCTCGACCCATGGCGCCGCCCCTCGCGCTCCTTCTCCTCGCCGCCCTCGCACTCTCCCCGGCTGTAAGGACCCAGATATTAACATCTGGATTCCTCTGTGATTACTGCACTATTCCCTGGATCAGTAGATAGTGCTCACAGTTACAGTAATGAATATCAAAATACATATCATGCGGAAGCGTAAATATAATAGTAGACTTACTCATGGGCCGATTAGGCCGAAATCATTAAATTGCAGCAGCGGAAGAACGAAGCACACATGTGGGACCTTCAGGACATGCCCACAGGCAACCAACTGGAGGTTCGCGACCTAGCCCTTGACATCTTCATCTCCTCGGCCAGCTCGTCCAATCTTGTTGCTGAGGCGAGGTGATTTGATTCCTGATTCTAAATTTTGTCGCAAAAGCGAGCATGAGCACTCCGACCCCATGCTCCGCGAGCCAATACACAGAATGCAAATAAATAGTATGCATGGCTTAACAAAGGAAGGCTCGGGTTATTTCATTTGCCAAAAATCGCCTTTAGTAGCATTATCATGAGTTAATTATAGTATTATTGTTGCCATCTAAACTCCACACAACAATTGCCGTAATTGACTTAATCCACCACGCTACACTTTAATTATGGACTGCTGTCTAAAACTCCATACAGCGAATATCATCGATTATTCCATCCACTAATCAAATGCTGCCTAATCCCCAAACAGCGAGTATCACTATTTATATAACCCACCGACCAATTGCTGCCTAAAAACTCCAAACGGCTAGTGACATCATTTATCTGATATCACTTAATTAATCCACCAACATCTTTTGTATTCTACATTCCTATCAATCCAATCTTTTTGTTATTGATCCACAACCATAATTTTTCTCTTCCAATTATCAACCTTATTTTCTATTTTCCATCTCTAACTGCTTCACTATTGTACCTCCACCAAGAATATCATTGATCAAGCATACGATTCAATATTATATATCCGCCAAGAATATCATTGATCAATTCTACGACTCACCATTATATATCCACCAAGAATATCACTAATCAAGAGTTATAATCCAATACTCGTATTATTCCTCCAAATTCCCGAAAATTCAATTAGATCATTTATCTAGCCGATCCATTCATCTGGACCCCACTAATTTATTTCTCCCAGAATCCACACTATCATTTTCCATTCCTGATCGACCTGAATCCACCAATACCTTTAAGTGCATACTACAAACATCCACCTCCTTTACTCACGACCCCGTATATTCCACCCATATTTTATTTCATAATAATAGAAATGCCACTATTTAAAATACAATACATAAAATTTCCTGACACCTAGCAGCTTTGGAATAAAACATAATGTTCAAGGAATATTAACATGAATTTCCATACATATGGCATCACACCATATGCCTAATATCACCATAATTTTTCCATATATACCGCATCACACCGTATAACATCTTTCAGCGTTATAGCCGCTTAACTTACCACTGGGGCGACACCCAGGACAACTCAAATCAGGGCTTTCCGCTGCCCTCCATTTTTCCATTCCCATTTTCCAAACATTTTTAAATAGAACTATCTCGAGTAAGTTCCCATGTCCGCCCTTGACCGTGGGCACGGCTATTCGAATAGTTTCGACTCTGCAGAGTTTGTACACTTTCACCACAAGAGATGAACTATCCTTTTTGCCAACATGCTTCCTTAGGCATGAGACCCAGATAATTTATCACAAAGCCTTTACCTTACTCCGATCTAGCTAGACACCACCCACGCTGAGGTTTCACCGCTGAAGGGTTACACCACCACAGTCAGAAGCCCCCTCTTGCGCCGTGCGAGTACAGTACACCCTGTGCCTCACTGTGAGTAAACCAGTACACCCTGGCACCCACTTTCCTCGGTGATATCTGAACTAAACCCTTGCAAGTTATTCAGCTAGGTCGTACCCATTATAGACTTGTGGTTGTACTGTTTTACATCAGGAGGTCATCACAAGATTCAGTCCTTAGTATTATCTGAGCGGTTCTACCACACTCCACAATTTGTGCTCCCACCGCACCACATACCAGCCCCCAAACCATCCGCTCAGATATTTAAGCAAGTTGGGATTTTTGGGAGCATAAAATAATCATGTCAAAATATACCAGTCATTCCCACCATGACTGCCCAAACCAGTTTCTCATGATTTCAAATGACAATGATGTTTGGGACATTTCAGTGCCCCTGAGTATTTATGCAGTACTAAGCATGGCATATAATTAGGGACTTATTTTTGAAAGGTTACCATTATAATTTTGCTAGGGCGACAAGGTTCACATATTCAAGTATTCCAAAGGAGGTGTAATATTAATCAATTAAACAATGGGCATATAACTAAAGTCTTAAATTAAACATGTATTGGCATATAAGATAACAGCATGCAATTTGATAATTTAAACAAAAATAATTTGCAGAAATGTAGGTTCAATATGATCAAAGTATTGACTCGCCTGACGCGGTTCACCGCGGTCTTGGGTTCACACCATGCTTTCTCTTGAGCTTTTGATCTCTATCTTCACTTCGAGCTTGATTTCGCTGGATCCATTGAATCTTCACGACCCCCGTTTCTAATTACGCGGCAAACGACTGAATCCAAATAAAAGCAAATAACTCAAAAAGATCCAAATAAATCCGAATAAACTCAATTTATTTTTATTATGAGTTAATGGGTGATTTGGGTTATTTGAGGCAAGGTCGATGGGGTGCGAAGTGTTAACAGAGTCAACAGAACTTGAGCAAAGTGAGGAAATGATAACGGGGAAATCTGCTGAGACGGGTGTCAAGGAGTGTTCAAGATATAGGAATATTCACGGAATTATTCCTCTTTTGGTTCAAGGATGGCTAGGTATAGATGACAGTAGAATATCATGGATTGATCTTTATTTAATAACTTTTATATTTAGTAAGAAAGTTCCTTGTGTCAGGTTAGATCTATGAACGGACGAGTACGTTTAGTGTATTGAATTAAGCTTTAAAGTCTATATTCCTAGTAATTTAAGCAGTGGCATTTTAGGAGAATCCATTCACCCATTATTCAAATTATTCATCGAATGATTATTTCAATAACTCATGGAAGCATGGGAGTATTTAATTATCTAATTGGTGTTTTAATAGTAAATTTTTAGTGTATTCTTATCTACTACTCATTTGTGACTGTCGGTCATAATATTACACTATCCATCAAGTTGTCCGTTGGCGAGATTATTCCAATGTCTGATGTTCCCAGGGCATTATACTTTAATACCTAATTACGATCTTTTTATTAACAACTTATTTTATTATTTTTACATTTATTAACGAAGTCCCATAAGTTAGGTTAAACTTATGATTGGTGTATGAGCTTAACTGGGTATTGTTTTTGTCGAGCGTTAATCTTCAGGACATATGTTATATACGTGGCGCTTATAATTTTTTGGCTTACCGAATTATTCTTAAGGTTCGGTTGTATAGCATTTTGTGGCACAACATGTTATGCACCCTTAGATATTACTAGGCATAATTTAATTTTAGTTAGGATCCATTTGATAAGGTTCGATCTTTAATTACATTTCTATCTACCTAAGGTCGAATTTGCTATACAGGGTCATGTCTTAATGTTGTTATTTAATTAAATTTACCACTGGAATTTACTTTATGGTGGCATGTTAAATATTGGGCACATATTTTAGTTGTTATTAAAGATAATCTTTAATTTAAATCCTTACTTTTATAGTCGATCATAGTGCCAAATTTATTTTCCCCTAATCCTTACTTGGATGTCTTTTTTTTATTAGAGTCTTTATTAAATTTAGAATCATCTTCTATTAATGCCTTTACTTAATAATTAGATTAAGATAGATAATAAAGGTACATTACCTATTCATATATGGTAATTAACCAAATATTAAACCCTAAATAACCTCATATACATCCCAATAAAATTTATTGGCTCCCATGGATTAATTCCAAATTTAAAATCTCAAATAATCTTATTTACCTTCTAATTTAATTTTATTAGCTTCTCTATATTATACTCTAATTTCCCTAAATTTTTACTAATTAAAATGGATTACAAAATTTTGGTTAAACTGGAGTGGAGACGGTGTGGCTTACTGGATTCGAACTGAAGACCTCAGGGAGGACGTTTAACGCGTGCTGCTGGCCAAGTGAGCGGAACGCCTGCACTGAAAGAGGGCGAACCCATAAAATAGATGAGCCGAGTAGGGTGGAGCTCAAAATAGAGAAGTCAGTCGGCCGAAACAGGGGAGTGACCGGGGTTGGGCAAGCGGCGGCGCTGGTCAGGGGGAGCCGACGCTGGCAGGGGAGGGCCGGAGAGCTGAAGGCATAGGGAAAATGGAATGCTCAGGATGTGGAGAGGCCGAGGGAGGCAGTAACGTAGGCCGGGGTGGAGCAAGGCGGTGCGGCAGCTGCGTGCGTTTGGCGGCCGGAGTTGGCACCAAAACGGGAAACGGTGGCGCTGGCATGACGGAGGAGGGAGAAGAGGAGCATGGGCACCCATGGGGTGTGGAGAACCTTACCGTATAGTCCGCTCATGGGGAAGAGCTCCGGAGTAGGCCGGCGACGGAGGCCATGGGCAGCACAAGGGGCTTCACGCCGCCAGCGATCTCCGGTGGTTGGGGGCCTAAGCCGGCAGTGCGGAAGGGTTCGGGACACGGGGTGGATGCTCCCAAAGCGAGGAATTTGACCGGCGTCGCCTGTGGGGGAGGTGGCGGTGAGATTGGTGGCGGCGGCTGTCTTTGGGGAAGAAAGGGGAGGTGGGGAGGAAGAGAAAAATGGTGCTGCGCAAAAGGGGGAAGAACGCCCGGGGGTATTTGTAGGCGCAGAGGGACGGGAAGGCGCGGAGGACCGGGCGGAGCCGAGCGGCGACGGAGGACCGGGCGGCGGTGCGAGATCCGCCGGGCATGGACCGGCGCGGGGCTCGGTGCAAGGCGTGCCTGGAGAGCGGCGTGGCGCAGAGAGCAGAGAGCGGCGACGGGACGTGGCGTGCACGGGGCTCGAGTGCGCTGCCATGGCAGAGAGAGCAAAGCACGCGCGAGATAGAGAAGAAAGAGACGATGCAGTCGCTCGGTGGGGAAGGAAGAAAGAAGAACGGGGAGGAGTGGACCTGGGCCGCGCGGGAGAGGGATACGGGGGTTGGATTGGTGGCCGGCTTGATCTCCTCTCTTTCCTTCTCTCTTTTTTTTTGTATTGTGTATTCATCCATAGGTATATACATGTACTTATACACACACACACACATATATATAGTTTTGTTTATTTATTTTTGTTGCCCTTTTATAATACTATTTTCAAAGTGAAATTTTTCATACTTTAATTTAAATCTCTCCCTCCTTGTATTGGATTGCCTTTTCAGTTTTTGAATTCAGGATTTTAGATTTCTTTTACTTCCGTATTTTCTTTTATGGCATTTTTAAATTCTAGTTTTATTTTGTTATTTTTGAAACCTCCTTCGAAATTCAAGAAGCACCTTAAAAATCCAAATTTCAAGAAAATACTTTGCGCAAATAATTTAAAGCTCTCATTTTCAAGATTTAAATATTTGGGATGTTACAAACCTACCACCCTTAAATGAATCTCGACCCCGAGATTGCGGTAGAGTAGAAAGAGAGAGGTGAGGTTAAATTGGCTAGCAATAGGTTTCAGAGTCTCGCTCAACATATCGATCTTTTACTTGGCGTAGACAGAAGGGAGAGAATCTATACTTAGAGGAGGCAAAAGGGAAGGGGAAGATCTTTATTCTTCAGAATAGGTTGTCAACTTCAGGGTGCTTGCTCCTCGACTTTGCTGTAGTTTTTCGACATTTTGTCTCATAGTGCTACCCCCCTTAAATAAATGACGATTGTCATTATTCATCCGTTGTACTCTAGCTGCCTTGATCAGCAACAGATCCAAGGAGCAATCCTTGGGGCAATGGTCTTGTCCTTCGCAGAAATAGGTGACCTTGCTCAATGGGCGCTCTCCCGGTGGGTTGTCGGCTTCATAGTGATGTTGTTTTCCTTAAACACCGGAAGGTTGCAAGGTCTTCATTTCCTCTTGATTGCCCTAGTTTTGGGGTATCAGCTATCTTGCCCTTGTGGATCCGATGGGGTTTTTTTTTAGCAAGAAGGTGAGAGGGAATAACATGAGATGAGTGTTCAATCGTATAGATAAGATATTCTAAACCCATTCAAAATTTTAAAAGCAAGCTATTCCCGTGACTGCGAAATAGGATGCCTGGGGCAAGAAGGCAGTGCACAGGACCCAAAGAAAATCTGGCGACAGTACAACGTCTACTCGGGAAAGCACACATAGGAGGGCGCAGGGTTTATCTGCATAGTCCGTTTAGAACGGGACCACCTTAGCTTCATGACCATCTTCGACGATCCTAGTCTTAAATTTTTAGAACAAGAGTAAGGGAAGGGAATAAAGTTTTCTTTTGAAATCCATAGAAGGAAGAGGAAGGTATCGGAAGGTATTTAGTACTCATTCTTGTAATTGTTCTGGAAATAAAAAAAATCCCTACAATCCCCTTTTTTTTGTAAAGGTGTACTAATCTCTCCAATATCCCTTAATGATCTGATTCACTCCCATATGATCTTCATACATAAGGCCTAGAATCCAACAGCCTTGACAATTGTAACTTCCATTTTTGCAATTTGCTCTTAGGCTATCTTCCTTCGGTATTTAGTCACAGTATTATTGCCGTCTGAAACCCCAAACAACAGGTATCTTTAATTATTCGATTCCACCGATCATGCACTTCCTATAAGATCTGTTCAATTTCATTAATCCCGCTATGGGCATCTAATCCTCACATAACTCCTAGCTTCCACCATAGATTTATAAATCAAATCTCTCATTTCTATATAATCCCAATCTCAGATCTATTACTTGCCAGCTTGATCAGCTCCTGAATCCACTGGGAGCCTAACATTCTTTATCCTAGGTTCACCGATAATTTTCATATCGAACTTCCTAGGAATCCCATCTGATGTTATTGATGTAAATCCCTAATTTACTTATCCAGTGATCAACCTAGATCTTCACTATCTCCAATTTCTATAATCCTATTGTTCCATTGTTGTAAACATCTTCCAGGAATGATACAATTTATCAGTGTTGCAATCCTTTAATTTGTTTCACACTCTCTATTTCTCCAAGAACCACTTAATTCATCTATCTGAGCAATCTATTCATTTAAGCTCCACCAGTTCATTTATCCCAATTTCACACGATCATTTCCTCCAAGGATAAAACAATTAAGTTTCAATAGCAAGCATCCTGATTCTTGGCCTAAAGTGGGTTTTAATAGAAAATTTACAAGAGGAGTACTGGATTTCCATCAATTTGAATTTGGGATAAGTGGCTTCAGAAGTAAAATGGCTAGGGCAGCATATAGATGAGAGGGAATCATCTAAGAGAGATAAGAATGAGCAATATAACTTATATTTGTGGAAATAAAATTTTGAAGAAATAATTCTAGTCATGAAACTAACGGCCAGGCTAGCTAGGTCACGACATGCAGTCGATATGCTCTGATACCATCCCTGTAAGGACCCAGATATTAACATCTGGATTCCTCTGTGATTACTGCACTATTCCCTGGATCAGTAGATAGTGCTCACAGTTACAGTAATGAATATCAAAATACATATCATGCGGAAGCGTAAATATAATAGTAGACTTACTCATGGGCCGATTAGGCCGAAATCATTAAATTGCAGCAGCGGAAGAACGAAGCACACATGTGGGACCTTCAGGACATGCCCACAGGCAGCCAACTGGAGGTTCGCGACCTAGCCCTTGACATCTTCATCTCCTCGGCCAGCTCGTCCAATCTTGTTGCTGAGGCGAGGTGATTTGATTCCTGATTCTAAATTTTGTCGCAAAAGCGAGCATGAGCACTCCGACCCCATGCTCCGCGAGCCAATACACAGAATGCAAATAAATAGTATGCATGGCTTAACAAAGGAAGGCTCGGGTTATTTCATTTGCCAAAAATCGCCTTTAGTAGCATTATCATGAGTTAATTATAGTATTATTGTTGCCATCTAAACTCCACACAACAATTGCCGTAATTGACTTAATCCACCACGCTACACTTTAATTATGGACTGCTGTCTAAAACTCCATACAGCGAATATCATCGATTATTCCATCCACTAATCAAATGCTGCCTAATCCCCAAACAGCGAGTATCACTATTTATATAACCCACCGACCAATTGCTGCCTAAAAACTCCAAACGGCTAGTGACATCATTTATCTGATATCACTTAATTAATCCACCAACATCTTTTGTATTCTACATTCCTATCAATCCAATCTTTTTGTTATTGATCCACAACCATAATTTTTCTCTTCCAATTATCAACCTTATTTTCTATTTTCCATCTCTAACTGCTTCACTATTGTACCTCCACCAAGAATATCATTGATCAAGCATACGATTCAATATTATATATCCGCCAAGAATATCATTGATCAATTCTACGACTCACCATTATATATCCACCAAGAATATCACTAATCAAGAGTTATAATCCAATACTCGTATTATTCCTCCAAATTCCCGAAAATTCAATTAGATCATTTATCTAGCCGATCCATTCATCTGGACCCCACTAATTTATTTCTCCCAGAATCCACACTATCATTTTCCATTCCTGATCGACCTGAATCCACCAATACCTTTAAGTGCATACTACAAACATCCACCTCCTTTACTCACGACCCCGTATATTCCACCCATATTTTATTTCATAATAATAGAAATGCCACTATTTAAAATACAATACATAAAATTTCCTGACACCTAGCAGCTTTGGAATAAAACATAATGTTCAAGGAATATTAACATGAATTTCCATACATATGGCATCACACCATATGCCTAATATCACCATAATTTTTCCATATATACCGCATCACACCGTATAACATCTTTCAGCGTTATAGCCGCTTAACTTACCACTGGGGCGACACCCAGGACAACTCAAATCAGGGCTTTCCGCTGCCCTCCATTTTTCCATTCCCATTTTCCAAACATTTTTAAATAGAACTATCTCGAGTAAGTTCCCATGTCCGCCCTTGACCGTGGGCACGGCTATTCGAATAGTTTCGACTCTGCAGAGTTTGTACACTTTCACCACAAGAGATGAACTATCCTTTTTGCCAACATGCTTCCTTAGGCATGAGACCCAGATAATTTATCACAAAGCCTTTACCTTACTCCGATCTAGCTAGACACCACCCACGCTGAGGTTTCACCGCTGAAGGGTTACACCACCACAGTCAGAAGCCCCCTCTTGCGCCGTGCGAGTACAGTACACCCTGTGCCTCACTGTGAGTAAACCAGTACACCCTGGCACCCACTTTCCTCGGTGATATCTGAACTAAACCCTTGCAAGTTATTCAGCTAGGTCGTACCCATTATAGACTTGTGGTTGTACTGTTTTACATCAGGAGGTCATCACAAGATTCAGTCCTTAGTATTATCTGAGCGGTTCTACCACACTCCACAATTTGTGCTCCCACCGCACCACATACCAGCCCCCAAACCATCCGCTCAGATATTTAAGCAAGTTGGGATTTTTGGGAGCATAAAATAATCATGTCAAAATATACCAGTCATTCCCACCATGACTGCCCAAACCAGTTTCTCATGATTTCAAATGACAATGATGTTTGGGACATTTCAGTGCCCCTGAGTATTTATGCAGTACTAAGCATGACATATAATTAGGGACTTATTTTTGAAAGGTTACCATTATAATTTTGCTAGGGCGACAAGGTTCACATATTCAAGTATTCCAAAGGAGGTGTAATATTAATCAATTAAACAATGGGCATATAACTAAAGTCTTAAATTAAACATGTATTGGCATATAAGATAACAGCATGCAATTTGATAATTTAAACAAAAATAATTTGCAGAAATGTAGGTTCAATATGATCAAAGTATTGACTCGCCTGACGCGGTTCACCGCGGTCTTGGGTTCACACCATGCTTTCTCTTGAGCTTTTGATCTCTATCTTCACTTCGAGCTTGATTTCGCTGGATCCATTGAATCTTCACGACCCCCGTTTCTAATTACGCGGCAAACGACTGAATCCAAATAAAAGCAAATAACTCAAAAAGATCCAAATAAATCCGAATAAACTCAATTTATTTTTATTATGAGTTAATGGGTGATTTGGGTTATTTGAGGCAAGGTCGATGGGGTGCGAAGTGTTAACAGAGTCAACAGAACTTGAGCAAAGTGAGGAAATGATAACGGGGAAATCTGCTGAGACGGGTGTCAAGGAGTGTTCAAGATATAGGAATATTCACGGAATTATTCCTCTTTTGGTTCAAGGATGGCTAGGTATAGATGACAGTAGAATATCATGGATTGATCTTTATTTAATAACTTTTATATTTAGTAAGAAAGTTCCTTGTGTCAGGTTAGATCTATGAACGGACGAGTACGTTTAGTGTATTGAATTAAGCTTTAAAGTCTATATTCCTAGTAATTTAAGCAGTGGCATTTTAGGAGAATCCATTCACCCATTATTCAAATTATTCATCGAATGATTATTTCAATAACTCATGGAAGCATGGGAGTATTTAATTATCTAATTGGTGTTTTAATAGTAAATTTTTAGTGTATTCTTATCTACTACTCATTTGTGACTGTCGGTCATAATATTACACTATCCATCAAGTTGTCCGTTGGCGAGATTATTCCAATGTCTGATGTTCCCAGGGCATTATACTTTAATACCTAATTACGATCTTTTTATTAACAACTTATTTTATTATTTTTACATTTATTAACGAAGTCCCATAAGTTAGGTTAAACTTATGATTGGTGTATGAGCTTAACTGGGTATTGTTTTTGTCGAGCGTTAATCTTCAGGACATATGTTATATACGTGGCGCTTATAATTTTTTGGCTTACCGAATTATTCTTAAGGTTCGGTTGTATAGCATTTTGTGGCACAACATGTTATGCACCCTTAGATATTACTAGGCATAATTTAATTTTAGTTAGGATCCATTTGATAAGGTTCGATCTTTAATTACATTTCTATCTACCTAAGGTCGAATTTGCTATACAGGGTCATGTCTTAATGTTGTTATTTAATTAAATTTACCACTGGAATTTACTTTATGGTGGCATGTTAAATATTGGGCACATATTTTAGTTGTTATTAAAGATAATCTTTAATTTAAATCCTTACTTTTATAGTCGATCATAGTGCCAAATTTATTTTCCCCTAATCCTTACTTGGATGTCTTTTTTTATTAGAGTCTTTATTAAATTTAGAATCATCTTCTATTAATGCCTTTACTTAATAATTAGATTAAGATAGATAATAAAGGTACATTACCTATTCATATATGGTAATTAACCAAATATTAAACCCTAAATAACCTCATATACATCCCAATAAAATTTATTGGCTCCCATGGATTAATTCCAAATTTAAAATCTCAAATAATCTTATTTACCTTCTAATTTAATTTTATTAGCTTCTCTATATTATACTCTAATTTCCCTAAATTTTTACTAATTAAAATGGATTACAAAATTTTGGTTAAACTGGAGTGGAGACGGTGTGGCTTACTGGATTCGAACTGAAGACCTCAGGGAGGACGTTTAACGCGTGCTGCTGGCCAAGTGAGCGGAACGCCTGCACTGAAAGAGGGCGAACCCATAAAATAGATGAGCCGAGTAGGGTGGAGCTCAAAATAGAGAAGTCAGTCGGCCGAAACAGGGGAGTGACCGGGGTTGGGCAAGCGGCGGCGCTGGTCAGGGGGAGCCGACGCTGGCAGGGGAGGGCCGGAGAGCTGAAGGCATAGGGAAAATGGAATGCTCAGGATGTGGAGAGGCCGAGGGAGGCAGTAACGTAGGCCGGGGTGGAGCAAGGCGGTGCGGCAGCTGCGTGCGTTTGGCGGCCGGAGTTGGCACCAAAACGGGAAACGGTGGCGCTGGCATGACGGAGGAGGGAGAAGAGGAGCATGGGCACCCATGGGGTGTGGAGAACCTTACCGTATAGTCCGCTCATGGGGAAGAGCTCCGGAGTAGGCCGGCGACGGAGGCCATGGGCAGCACAAGGGGCTTCACGCCGCCAGCGATCTCCGGTGGTTGGGGGCCTAAGCCGGCAGTGCGGAAGGGTTCGGGACACGGGGTGGATGCTCCCAAAGCGAGGAATTTGACCGGCGTCGCCTGTGGGGGAGGTGGCGGTGAGATTGGTGGCGGCGGCTGTCTTTGGGGAAGAAAGGGGAGGTGGGGAGGAAGAGAAAAATGGTGCTGCGCAAAAGGGGGAAGAACGCCCGGGGGTATTTGTAGGCGCAGAGGGACGGGAAGGCGCGGAGGACCGGGCGGAGCCGAGCGGCGACGGAGGACCGGGCGGCGGTGCGAGATCCACCGGGCATGGACCGGCGCGGGGCTCGGTGCAAGGCGTGCCTGGAGAGCGGCGTGGCGCAGAGAGCAGAGAGCGGCGACGGGACGTGGCGTGCACGGGGCTCGAGTGCGCTGCCATGGCAGAGAGAGCAAAGCACGCGCGAGATAGAGAAGAAAGAGACGATGCAGTCGCTCGGTGGGGAAGGAAGAAAGAAGAACGGGGAGGAGTGGACCTGGGCCGCGCGGGAGAGGGATACGGGGGTTGGATTGGTGGCCGGCTTGATCTCCTCTCTTTCCTTCTCTCTTTTTTTTTGTATTGTGTATTCATCCATAGGTATATACATGTACTTATACACACACACACACATATATATAGTTTTGTTTATTTATTTTTGTTGCCCTTTTATAATACTATTTTCAAAGTGAAATTTTTCATACTTTAATTTAAATCTCTCCCTCCTTGTATTGGATTGCCTTTTCAGTTTTTGAATTCAGGATTTTAGATTTCTTTTACTTCCGTATTTTCTTTTATGGCATTTTTAAATTCTAGTTTTATTTTGTTATTTTTGAAACCTCCTTCGAAATTCAAGAAGCACCTTAAAAATCCAAATTTCAAGAAAATACTTTGCGCAAATAATTTAAAGCTCTCATTTTCAAGATTTAAATATTTGGGATGTTACACCGGCCCTCCCCAAGTCCCACGACGGCGGCGACGGCTTCTACGACCCGCGGCGTGTCACCCAGCTCTCATGGTGCCCCAGGTCAGCACTCAGCAGGCTCTTGGTTTTTCTACCTAGGTGTTTCTTGGTTGCAAGGCACCGGCAGTTTGGCGATTTGCCTCTGATAGGCGAGGCTTGTGTGCTCCTGCAGGGCGTTCCTGTACAGCGGCTTCCTCTCGCATAGCGAGTGCGACCACCTCGTCAAGCTGGTGAGCTGCTTCTGCCGTTATGGTTTTTCGGTGCTGCTGTGCAGAGGTTCTTGTGAGTTGTGATCTTTATGCTCTTGCTGGGTTGTGGGGTTTAGGCGAAGGGGGGCTGGAGAAGTCGATGGTGGCGGACAATGACTCGGGGAAGAGCGTCATGAGCGAGGTGCGCACCAGCTCCGGCGCGTTCTTGGCGAAGCATGAGGTCTGAATATGCGCTTGCTTTCTTGCGCAATGTCACTGTTGATTTGTTCATGCCATTCCAATTGTGATAGTTTACCCATTGGCGTTGCTGATTCTACCTGCGTTAGTGCGATTGATCACACACACTGACATCAAAGAATTCGTACTTGTGGTGAATAGCTGAATAATGTATCGGACTGATAATTTAGCATTGAATTAGCTTCTTGTGTCCACGAGAAATTTCGCTGGATCTGGCTTATGGTATTGCAAAAGAGACGACTTTACACGGTGATTGTAATCTTCACCGTATTTCTTGAGATAAAATGTGACTGAGAGAATATTAGTTGTGATGGATGGTGATAAAACTGGTGACTTAGTACAACGCTGACAAAAAACCCTCCCTTTCAAAAGATCTGAACAAATAAAGTAGCTGGTGATTCTTGGTATTTGCGAACTCAACCAATCTGAATAAATTGATCATCTAGCACTTGTACATTTATATTTCTCTAGTGCAATCAATGAAATGACCCATGTAAACATTTTTGGCTGTTTCTTCAATACCCTATATATGCGTCAAACAACTAGAAATATTCCAAGATCACTAATCTGTTTCCTTTTCTTTAACCCATTCTAGGATGAAATTGTCGCTGGAATTGAAAAGCGTGTAACTGCTTGGACATTTCTTCCTGAAGGTAATTTGCATGACTTTATTTGCCTTTCTGAGTTACATGAGCATTCTCTAAGTGGCTAGCTTGTTTCGGGATCAGAAAATGCTGAGTCAATTCAGATCCTGCATTATGAACTTGGTCAGAAAATGCTGAGTCAATTCAGATCCTGCATTATATTGTAATTTGTGCAAGTTTTTAACTTAATCCTTGAATTTAAGACTTATCATATTATTTAGTGCCTGTATACCAAATTACGGTGCAAATTTTACAATTATTTACCGAATTGGCAAATGGTTTTACCGAATTGCATACGAAAATTTTGGTGCGGCATACCCTTTGGTAAAATCCTGGGTCCGCCACTGCATGCAACAATCTTACTAGAGTTGATCTCAGGAGAGGAGCAAGGAGACCGACGTCCACACCACCGCCTCGTTGTCGGTCGGTCTAGATCCAATGGTGTCGAACTCGGCACGCTCGCTCATGCGCATCATGAACACCATGAGGAAAGCCGGGATGAGTTGCACTAGGACGAACACGGAGCCCGCGCAAACGACTTTGCCAGCGACTGTCACGGTGGAGCACTTACTGTAGACCTAGCGCCCGAGGATATTGATGATGCCGCCGAAGTTGCTTGCCCAAAGTGTGACCATGGAGCCACAGATCACGATGTCCGCGCCCAGGCGAAGGAGCAAGCGCCGGGCCGCCACCGCCATCTGGAGCGGACGGCACAGCGAGGAGAACCTCCTAAAGCATCTCGCTCACTCTCCTGATGGCTTGAGTGGACTAGTGTGGAGAGTGGCTGGTGTGAAGTGGAGGCATATGGGACAAGCTTCGAACCTGTCTGAAGGGGTTTTTAATGTCACTTTGGAGCCAGCGTGGGCTATGGGCTTTGGAACCAGCGTATGGGATAAGCTTTGTGGCTCGTGTGCGTGGGTCATAGGTTTTGGAGCCAGCGTCCAATACCATCGGACGTCTGGTTTATGCCAATTCCCGAACTAAAAATATAGTTCATACTTCTAGTACTAGTTAATCTTGCCCTTACTATATATTTGGGCGTGCACGGCAAGATGTCTGTTGCTTGCGTTAGTAGTTAGGAAAGAACAACGGGTACAAACCCATACAGAACTGGTCAATAGGCATTGGCACTACTACTCTTTTGTCAACTCCTGAATTCTTGATTGTTAGCTTCACTGGGCCTTCACTGAGTTTTAAGTTGAAGGTGGCCCAGAGGGAAGCGTATCAGAGGACACTGTAGAGGGTGCTGTTCAGCCCATCCTGCCCGTTGGATACGGCCTTTTTTTTTTGGCTATGCCTTTGTCTTTTGGTTATGGCTTGTGATTTTTAGGCTGTTCGTACGAGATATTACAGAGTAACAAAAACTCACGTGCGATTTTTGCAGATATAAATAAAGTCGGTACAGTATGTACTATAATTAACTAGCAGATCCTATTTTGAAAAGATACCCCGCTAGTTACTGTAGAAAAACCGAAAAACTGCTTTTAGAAACTAAAAAGAATACGGCCACAATGTCATACTACAGTACGAGCATTCCCTGTGCCGCCTTAGCGCCTGTTTGCTACAGTATTCCTGCCGTTCCTAACGGCAGGATTTCACTGTGCGCTACAGGGTTCTCTGCCTTTGCTACACAACGGCTGAGGATGCACCTCCGGCCAAGAGATACCCAAGCGTTTGATGTGCAACCTTGGTCTCCTTTGTTATTGGAGAATTGGAGTTGAGTTAGACACGTCGGATTAACACCGTTGAATTACCCTCCTTTGAATGAAGTACGGGTACAAGATAAACGAACGGAATGATGGCCCGCCTTACCGTGGGCCGGACTCGTGGCCTCTTTACGATCCAGAAAGCCGAAAAACAAATCCTCCGCCAAGCCTGCGTACATACGGGCGGAAAAATCTCCCAATCATAGCAGTGAGCTGAGTGCGCCCAGTTTCCGTTTTTCTGCCCCACGTATTCAGATTCTAAAATCTGATTTTCGACTTTTTTTACGGTAACTAATTTTTAAATATAGCGTCTTTTTAATACAGGGTCTATAAGTTAATTATAGTACATACTGTAGCGATTTTATTTAGGGGCTTAAGCGTTCATACCCTCGTTTTCAAGCGAAATGGTGATTTTACCCTCGTTTTTTAAACTTTGTGATTTTACCCCTGTTTTTTTGAACTGAAGGGAGAGTCTGCCCCTATTCCGTTAAAGGCAGTTAACGGTGTTAACTTTTGCACGAATAGACAAGTTTGCCTATGTGATTTTACCCCTGTTTTGTTAGATAACTTTGTGATTTTACCCCTATTTCGAAATTGAAGTTTTGACATATTTGGTAGGGATGTTGTCAACAGAATTAGACACAAATTTATGCATTCGTTTTATTAATATAAATCTGGACAAAATTTGTCAAATTTTTCAAAATTTCGACAGCATTTATGCCAAAATTCAGAGAAACACAATTAATGTCTAGATGACATACCAACATATCCATATGACATACATGTACATGTCATATTAATGTCTAGATGACATACCAACATATCCATATGACATTGCAACATACCAACATATCCATATGACATTGCAACATACCAACATATCATGCCATACATGTACATGTCATATTAATGTCTAGATGACATACCAACATATCCATATGACATTGCAACATACAGGTCCACATGACATGTCAAACAAAAGTAGCAAGTCTCCATTGGCAAACATCACATTCAACCATTAAGACCTAACAAACTAGCAAGTCTCCCAGTAGTTCCTCCACTCCTTCCCCTTCTTGAACCTCTTCCCCTTCCCCTTCCTGTAGCAGCACCACTTCCACGTCATATGGAGAGACTGAAAACAAGTTAGTACAGTTAGAAATGTTATAATTTCCAAAAAAAATTGTAGTGGACAGCAATGCGTTCATGAATTACATTGTCTCATTGTTGTCATCTCCTGACCCTCCTCCCCTTCCTGACCCTCTTCCTCTTCCCCTTGCTGTACCAGAACCACTTCCCCTATCCATGGAGAGAACAAAACATGTTAGTAAAGTTAGAAATGATTAAATTTGAAAAAAAGGAATGGACAGCAAGGGATGCATGACTTACATTGGCTCATTAATGTCCTCTTGTGTCTCCCTTCCCCTTCCCCTACTCCGTCCCCTTCCACTTCCTCTTCCAGTTGCACTAGCACTAGCACTAACACTTGCAGTTGCAATGTATGCGTGAGAAAAGAATGTGTTACTACAACTACCGATTAGTAAATGAGGTAAAAAAACAGTAATACATGCATGACTTACATTGGGTCATTGCTTTCTTGTGCAGATCCATCTTGTGGTGTTGAGAGCCTCTTCTTTTGACTAGCAGTAGGACCTCCTTGGCAATGTTTAGCTGTATGGCCTAGTTCATTGCACTCAGAACATACCTTCCTTTTCTTACTAATGCCAACTTCATCATGTGGTTTGATCCTAGATTTTCTTGGTCTCCCAGGTTTCCTTCTCAATTTGGGCTTCTTGATTTTGTAGCCTAAATCAACATGTGGCCACTGATCTTTGGATGTCATTGGATTGAATTTGCATGCATACGCCTTTCTGAACCTATCAACAGAGAAGTACTCATGGACAAAGTCATCCATCTGTACCTCCCTGCTGATCTTTGCAATGAAAGCCAAAACATGGCTGCAAGGTTTTCCAGTCACTTGCCAAGCTCTACAAGTACAAGTCTTTTGCTCTAAGTTGACTGCATGCCTGAATCTATTCACAGTGACTTCAGCTTTCTCAGACCCACATATTAGAATCTCATGGTCTTTGATACCCTTGCTTTTAGCATTCAAATCATTGGTAATAGCTGGGATTATTATTCCTGACATATTACTACCAATCTTGGACCTCAAAACAAACTTCTCAATAATCATTTGTCGTATCTTGTCAAGCATTTCAACAATCTGAAAGTCCTTTGATTTTGACACCCAACTATTGAAACATTCAGAGAGGTTATTATTGATATAATCTACCTTGCAGTCTTCACTGAATTTGCTTCTACTCCACACATATGGATGATTCTCATCCAACCATTCAATGGCCTTAGGATCCTTCTCCTCTATTTTCCCCATGAAGTAGTTGAAATCTGAAATTGTGAAGCTCTTGGCAGCACACCACATATTCTTGCCATAAAGAGTACCATTGAAACTTTTCTTCATGTTCTTCCACAAGTGCCTCATACATTCTCTGTGTTCCACTCCAGGATACACATCATCTACAGCCACTTCTATTCCTTTACCTGCATCTGTACTAATGAACAAATCATAACTATCATCCCACTTCCCATATATCATGTCTAGTGCTCTCAACTTCCCTCTAGCAACTCTGTCATATGGAACATCCATCGAGTATTTCTTTTTCAGTTTGTCCCTCAACTCAGCCGGCCCCATTTCAAGGTGTTCCCGCAACAAGTCAATCACTCTGTCAGCCACCCATTTATTAGAGGCCATTGTCTCACCACACTTGTTGAATGAACCACAGGTATGCTTTGGTCCACTTGTCTTAACCTGCAACACAAAAATGTGCAAAAAGAAACCATCAATGTTCTATGAATACATTATGTCATCAATGAACTCAAGAGTCGTTATTTACCTTGCATCCAACGTATTTCTTGCTTGTAGATGCAAAAAAGGTCCACTTGCAACCTTGTTCAGCTCTCTTGCATATGGCCCTAAATCTTTTCTTGTCTTTTTTCACAATATGGAAAGCATTATCATGTAAGATAGCATGATGTGTGACTGCTGACTTGCACTGATCCACATCTGGGAACACCACATTTACATCAATACATGGATCATCAGCATCATATGAAAACATGGGAATATCATACTCATCATCCTCATCAACAATTTCACCATCAGGATCAAACTCAGGGTCAGAGCAATCATCGTCAGAGTCAGATGATGCAGCCAAATCAGTGTCATAGCTGCTATCACTTAGTGTCGCAAGTGAATCCGTATCGGAGTACATCCCCTCCGCATCAACCCCTTTCTGGGTTGTGACTCTCTTCTTTTTAGTTGTGGCTGTGGCTCTCTCATTTGTGTCTCTCTCATTTGTGGCTCTCTCATTTATGGCTCTCTCATTTGTGTCTCTCTCATTTGTGTCTCTCTCACTACTGCCTCCCTCAATTAGGAGTACACTACTCCTCACAGTAGGGTGAAACCTTCGCTTTGTTGGTGAAAATTGCAGTGGCCCCTCAAAATCATTTATCTGAGCATTGATGCATACTAATCCCTTGTCTACATTGATTAGAAACCACTCTAACAGATTTTCATCAGATTTTATCTCTACAGATTCATCCTCCAAATCACGCCACACAGTTATGAATTGTTTAGAACCCCATAAGCAGTGCTCAGCAATGAAATCAACTAGCTGTAGCAACCCAAAGCTATGCGTGTCAACAACCTTGGTTGGCAAAGTTCTACGTTGCCACCACGACTTTGGACCACCATCTGGCAAGCTAAAAAACGATCGAACTCTAACAACAAGTTCCAATTCTCTGTGATTTGGCCTACAAATCACAACAGCGAATATATAAGTTAACAAATCTAGACACCGCTGTTATTTCGCACTATACCATCCATTTCAAAGGTTGAAGAAAATACCTAAGCTCTTCCATGAAGAAAATACCCGCTGGCGCTCCCCTGTCTGGCCTTCCACGACGGCCGCCGCGCGCCCTGGGGGCCGGCCGCCGCGCGCCCTGGAGGACGGCCGCCGCGCCGGGGGTGCCGCGCCTGGGGTCGCCGCGCCTGGAGGACGGCCGCCGCGCCGGGGGTGCCGCGCCTGGAGGACGGCCGCCGCGCCGGGGGTGCCGCGCCTGGGGTCGCCGCGCCTGGAGGACGGCCGCCGCGCCTGGAGGACGGCCGCCGCGCCTGGGGTGCCGCGCCTGGAGGATGGCCGCCGCGCCGGGGGTGCCGCGCCTGGGGGTCGCCGCGCCTGGAGGACGGCCGCCGCGCCGGGGGTGCCGCGCCTGGGGTCGCCGCGCCTGGAGGACGGCCGCCGCGCCTGGGGTCGCCGCGCCTGGAGGACGGCCGCCGCGCCTGGGGTCGCCGCGCCGACGCCGCGCGCCGCCGCTGGAGGCCGCCGCGCCGGGGGTGCCGCCGCAAACCCTAACCCTAGCCCTTTCGCGTCGCGCCGCTCGGTCTCGGTATCTCGGGATGGATTGCGTGGGTGGGTCGGTCTCCAGTGGAAAGGATAAGCTAAGAGGGGTATTCTTGTCTTTTCGCGTAGGTATCTTTTGTTTTCTTTTTTTTCTTTACCATTTAATCCTCTAGTCTTAACGGTGTCAGAAAACAGGGGTAAACGGAGTCTTCATTTCAAAATCGCGAGGGCAAAATCACAAAGTTAAAAAAGTAGGGGTAAAATCACATTTGCAGTCTAGAACAGGGGCAGAAACACCAAATTCCCTTTTATTTATATCAGTCAAAACCACACACGAGTTTCTATTACTCTATACTTTCTATCACGAACAACAAAAATTCATAAGCCGTAGTCAAAAATCGTAAGCCGAAACTAAAAAGAATAGTCGCTTCTTCTTCTTCTATATGAAAACCTACAAAATCGTTCAGTTTTTCCAATTTAGTACTACACAGGTGTGTTAAGCAACTAATCAGCCGCATCATTCGTATCAGGACTTCAGGATTACCACTCATATGAACCAGCTTGCAGAAGTAATATGGGAACAATACCCTCACGATCGAAGGCCGTCCGATCAAGCCTGAGCCGCCGGATGAAAGCCTGTCCCCCTGTACAGTGCACAATCCAGACACCAAACACGTGCCGTCGCAGGTCCACGCCTTGGCGTGTGCATGCGCCTCGCCGCCTGTCCCCAGCGGTCAGCGAGTAGATGCAAACGGTTTGAATTCCGAAACATTTGCTTCCTCCCCGCATCCCCCCAAGATCACCACCCGTCGCCGCTTCGAAATCGAACCGCCCTCCTCGTCGCCATGGATTTCCCCGAGCGAGCTCTTCGCCAAGGTGAGGGGGCAGCCAGATCTGATACGCTTTCCTTGATTTTCCCAAGCTTCAGTTGCCTCCTTGCTCAATTCGCTTCTGCGCAGAGGTTTCCCGCGAGTGATCGTGGTCAGAGAGTGACCATAGTCGTGGCTCTTGTAAGTGGCCGGTTACGACCACATTGTGTGTGATCGTAACAATCAGCGTCATGGGGTAGGTGTGAGTGGTCGGTTACGACCACGTTGTGTGTGGTCATAACGACCAGTGTTGTGGCACCTGTATGAGCGGTCGATTATAACCACGTTCTGTGTTGTTGTAATGACCAGCGTCGTGCTGCCTGTGTGAGTGGTCGGTTACGACCACGTTGCGTGTGGTCGTAACGACCAGCGTCGTAGCGTTTGTGTATGGTCGGTCATGACCACGTTGTGTGAGTGGTCGGTTACGACCACGTTGTGTATGGTCGTAACAACCAGTGTCGTGATCGTGGCGCCTGTATGAGGTTGTAGTCGTGGCGATCGTGGTCGTGGTCATAGCACCATAGTCGACAGTACAGTGATCGGTGCTCAGACGATCTGTGTGATCGGAGATGCGATCGAAGACGAGAGCTACCGGTCATTGTAGCATATGTGTGCGGTCGAAGACAACTAACATGTGTGTAGTCGGTCATGACTCATGACCAGTGTGGTCATTGACGACCAGTCTGTGTGTGATCAGCTACGACCAGTCTGTGCGTGGTCATTGCGACCAGTGTGGTCGTAGATGACCAAGTTGTGTGTGGTCGGTTACGACCAGTTTTTGTGATAGTCGGTGACCACTGTAGTATATGGTGGTCACTGTAGTAGTCGTCAGCACTGTGCTCGGTATGGGTAGCAGTTGCGGTTGGTAGGCACTATAACAGTCGTCAGTGCTCAGAGCATAGCATGGGCAGACAGCGGAGCATGGGTGAGCGGTAGAGTAGTTGAGTGCTCTGATGCCCGTTTCTATATACACACCTTGTAAGCTATAAGAGCAAAGTAAGTCGAATGAGCAGAGAAAGAAGAAAAGCAACACAAGTTGTGTTCGCGTCGGAAAAATTTCTTTCGTGCCTGTTTGTTCGACTTTCTCGTATAGTGTGTGTCCATGAGTAACTCATAACTGCACTGTTCGCCATCCGTCAACAGAGCGCCGACTGAGGTGGTCGAGAGCAAGCTGTTTTCAATACGTACTCGCAGGAACGACCGGTGCGTTCGCATTGTGTTTGGGCGTACAGATCCTGCTCAACAACGATTTCGACGACGGCGAGGAGGAGGTGGTTGTGCCGACGCGTCAAGGCGGGTGGGCGCGGTGGCTGTTTCTTCTTCTCGTGGCTGTGGCCTGCTCGTTCTGCTACATTTACTGTATGACTTCCACTCCCTTCCCTGCTTCTTCAGAAGAACACCTCAACTTGATTGGACTGAATGGGAGCATGTATGATGCTGGTGTTCATCAAGTAGATTATCTGGTAGGGCCAATTGACATGATGGGTTCAGAGGATGTGTTTGAAGAAGCTATAGGTCAAATTGTGCACGGGGACAGTGGAAATGTGGTCCATCTGTACGGCCCGGGAGGTTCTCCAAGAAACTTCATGGCAATTTCAATGATGGGATTGGCAGATTGCCCAAATGTACCTTTGGGATAATTTTCATGCCAAATTAGGGATGAATGTAGCGAGAATGTGGATGATCATAAGGAAGATTCTGAATTGAGGTAGCAGAAAACAGATATGGAAGAGAAGTCAGGATTAGTTCATCAAGAGGAACGGGAGGGTTATTCTCTGCAGGTCTCCTTGGAGAAGGTATTGGAACCAGGAAGCGAGGAGCTGCATGACGGAAAGGGTTTGGAAAGTGAGAAGTTGGATCAGGAAACCGAACCATGGGAGTATGATAGCACAGAAGAAGCTGAAAAGAAAACCAGCGCTATGGTAAAATTTCTTTGGTCTGCAATGAAACCTCACTTGCTGCATATGTTGCCATGCTTGTCTGTTGCAGGCTTTGTGGCTGCCATGTTCAAGTATTTCCAAAGATCACGTAAGGTCCCTGCGCCTGTGTCACAACATATGCCTTCAGCACCACCTGCACAAGTGCCAGTGTTAACTCCACATTAAGTTGCACAATTGCCGGTGTTTCCTTCACCTCAATCTGTGCAACTGCCTATGTTTTCTTCACAGCAATCTGTGCAGCTGACAGTTCCCAAACAAGAGCCGTCTGTCAGCTTGGAGCTTCCTGTGCATTTGCCATTGCCCAAACCAGACCCATTTGTCAGCTTCAAGGTTCCAGTGATGGATCATGGGAATCGTGATCAGAAAATTCGACAAGGGGATGATGACAATTTGAGGGCTTCAGATAGCAATACTATGGATGGTAAAGAGATTGACAGCTTGAAGCCACCGGTGGTCGAATTGCTCGGGGAGTTCTCGTCTGTTGATGCAGGTAGCTCAAGAGGGAGGCCTATCAAAGACTCGAATCGGCATGGTGGAGATGTCACAGTTCAGCAATCATCAGTATCTTTGAGAAAGGATGTGGTCAAGATGCAAAAGGAATCCAGCAAAATGCAAAGCCCTAGTGCTCCAAGAGTAAGAAAGGAGGTAAATTTGGCCCTTCCTAGTATATTTTTGGGTAGTTCTTCCAGCACTAAATTTTGTGGAGGAGTGCGTGGTTGCATCATATGAGATGTTTACGTTACTGTAGCTATTCTGCCCAGAGAAAAATGCATCGGATTTGTTTATTTATACAATTATTCAAACGGTTGGCATTTATCTAAAAGTTCTTAGGAAATTAGTTGACGAGTTGTCTGTAACTTACCCCCCCCCCCCCCCCCCCCCAAACAGTTTTTTTGGCTCCAACTTGGATATTTAGACCGAATATGCAGCCCCTGGTTCTGTTTGTAGATAGTTGTGATGCATGACATCCTCATTGTTGCTCTTATTCTCATCATCTGGTCCAAAACACCTTAACACTATGTATTTGAGAAAAAAAATGTTTACAGCTAGTACTTTAGATGTATCTCATCATTTTACTACTTTGCGCGGGCATTAGCTAGTTTTCATAACAGAAATGAACAAGAAGGTTTTGGGCCAATGAAACAAAACATGGGGTCTAGCCCGACGGGGCCCAATGGTAAGGGACCTATCACTTCTGGGTGATTCTAAGTAGGAGTGCAATCGAAGCGAATGTGAATATATCGCTAATCTTTTATTTTATTCTGTATTTTTTTTGGAGTTAGAGTTGATTGTAGATAATGTTAAATTCTCACTTCTCCATTCCGCATTCATTCCATAAGATTTCGGAGGGTCGGTCGAACGGAAATTATCTATTTCTTTACATAGGACATTGGACAGTATGATGTAATCAAAGTGAACACAGAGAAACTAATCGCTGAGATATCGAAGGAATGTCACTTACTATTTTTCACCTATTTAGATATAACAATCCGCCTATATATTATTTTATTCCTAAGGGAAGATACAACAAACTTTCTCGTATCACTTAATATATAAATATATATGAATGGCTATTACTTATCATGTATTCTATTTTATAATAGCAGATATCTATTTATTTTTTATATTTATTCTATAAAGATTCGATTGGTTGGTCGGATAAAAATTACCCATTGCGTTAGCACCCTAATTCCTGGGCTCCTTCACGCGCGGGAAGCGCACAGGTGGTAAGGCAAAGCGCCCCAAATTTCCCGCGTTGTATTGGTCGACTCTCAACCTCCGGATCTAGCCAGTGGCGGCGCCGCACTGCGCACTGCTGGTACGCTCGCCTCCCTCCCCGCACGAGAGCAATGGTCTCGACGAGGGATCTCGCCATAGCGTCCGTCTCGGCCGCCGCGGGCGCCGTAGCTGCCGCGGCCGCGCTGCGCCTCCTGTCCTCCTACAGGACCACCCCCGCCAAGCCCCAGAACCCGCCCCCACCGGGCGCCGAGCCACTCGCCGTGAACGGTTCCGCCGCCAAGCGTCAGCTGGCGCAGTCCCCCTTCGACCCCACCAAGAGGGAAGGGTTCGTCCTCGTCGTCCCACCCTCTTTGATTCTCCCCGCCTAGCTGGGTTGCCGCTCGTGTTAAGTCTGGGTGAGGATTTGTGGCGTTTGTTGTTGCAGATATATCTCCTGGGACGACTACTTCATGGCGATTGCATTCCTTTCGGCCGAGCGGTCCAAGGATCCTAACCGGCAGGTAAACTACAGCTCTGGTTCCAGTGGGAGTACACCGATTCTGGATATGTGTTTGCGCTGACGCTGTCCGTAGAAATTCCTCAATGAAACTGGTACTGTACGAGATCATTGAAAGTGTAGGAGCAGCTGCAAGCTTAGATTTGGATGGAGTGATCTGATATGACTGATCAAATCTTCTATTGATTCGAGATTTTAGGGATGATGTGTTACTGGCACCCCCTTAGTGCCCTTCTTTGTAAAATTCACCTCCCTAATAGGCCTGGATTTTCTTTCAGCTCTTGCAGTTCATGATTACACCAGTGTGTATGTGACATTTTACCCAGTAATAGGATCTTTTCGTTATATAATGGAATTTTAGAATTTAGTGGTTCAGATGGTTAATCTATGCCTGTGCATATACACGGCCTCAGCTTATTTGTATGTTTTTTTCCTTGAGAGCCATCTTATTTGTATTGTTATATATGTAACCAGCACTCTTCTAGAAAGGCAACTCTTCCCGCAACCCATACTCCAGAAAGGTGTAGATAATAAGTTAATGTCTTTCGCATCTTCTAGGCAGATATGCAACATAGGCTAATTCTCTATTAGGAAAAACATTTTTCAAATTAAAATCACTCTAGTGCTTAAATATTTTCATATAAAGCACAAAATATCTGGATTCTGTGGCAGTTCCATTGATAGTATTGGAACAAGCGGCTTGCTTCTTTTCAGCTGCGACTTTGTTTATATCCTCTTTGTAGTGCCTTCCGCTTGATGTCTTGTAAATGGAAGAGGAAGGTTGGAGTTTATTTTGGCAGCATATGTTTGTTCAGTACATAATTTTGTTTTAACACGATGTAAAGCTCCTGTAACAATCTTAAATTTGTCACCTATGTTAGTGAAAATTATGATTTAATCCATCTACTATCCATTTTATGCAGGTTGGAGCATGCCTGGTTAGCCAAGAGGGAATAATCCTAGGTGAGGCTGACTCTCAAGAATACCTGATTCATCCATTCAGGACAGTTTTTTACACTAAAATAAGTTAGCTGCTGCTTTAAGAAGCATAAGAGGTTACTGGCATTACTGCAATGTGATAGTTGATGTTTCAGTTTGACCATCAGTGTGTCCAATGCATTATCTTTGTGTGAAATAATACTAGTGTGTGGACTGGGCTTCTTTTTTCTGGTTCTACTTCAGTGTTAACATCTTACAATAGTATATATATATTTTTTGTTTTGTTACCATTTAGATACACTATCGATTTCTTCATCCAGTTGTGGCATCTCAATCTTTCATTTCAAAGTTGTTTGCAGCAAATTGCAACTAACATTTGATTCCTGACTGACATTGGATGTATCTTTTTTGTTTAACATTGATGAAGCCTATGATGATTTATGGTACGCAACTTGGTTTGTCCAAAAACCCATTCTAATTGATGGCTGCAGTATTGCTGTGATATGCAAAGTGCCATGAGTGTTGTAATAGGCCAAGTGCCATGAATATGTACCATCGTTGATACTGTAACTCAAACTAATATTGCAACCAGGAATTGGCTACAATGGATTCCCCAGAGGTTGTTCTGACGATAAGCTTCCTTGGGCAAAGGTACTAACAAAAGTTAATAAATTAAATTAGTCCCAGTAATGCTAGTGCAAAGTTGAATTTCCTGTGAGTTGTTCATTTTGTAGTTCCTCAGTCAAATACTACTGGCCACATTTGTTAAGTGTTCCTTGGTTTCACATCTCTCTCTCTCTCTACTAGTTTCATATCTATCTTTTTTATTTATTTTTTCTATTTCAGAAATCTGCAAGAGGAGATCCATTGGAGACAAAATTTCCGTAAGTGATGAATTTCCTTTTGTCATTCTAGTTTGATTGGCATTCTTTTTTATTGATACAAATCATGTTTTCTGGTACCAGGATGTACATTTGCAATTTATCTCAGTAAACATAATTAGTTTGCACTCTTAAATAAAATAGGGTTTTAAACTAGCTGCCTAAAATGTAAGCACGAATTTTGGTTCCAAACATATAACATTACATGTCCCAATCTAATTAGGATCTGGAAGCTCAAATCTTACATTGAGAAGGATCTTTCTTCAAAATGAACAATTAACAATGCTTATTGCTTTCTGTTTTAGGCCATAACTAGGAGAGATCCTATGTGGTGATAATTCGGGGGTTTCTGAAATAGAAATTGCCAGAGTTTACTGTTGGATATGGCAACCATTTTTGCTTTTCTGTCATCTTGTGAAGTCATCTGAACTTTGAGTTCCTTAAGAGTCCTGTAGCCTATAATTGATCTCACAGGACAATATAGATGTACTACTGGTTAGAAATTAATTATCATGCTTGATTGTCAGGCTGACCAAGCTGCCAACCATGCATATCTTGTCACATCATCAGTTTGTCATCCAAGTTTTGTTGTCTTAATTTTCTGTAAGATTTTATATGGCTAATCTACTATTGCTTATGAAATTATGAGTTTTTTCTCTATGCTTTATGTGGTGGTATGATATATTATCGTGCACAAAAATGGTGTCCTATAGCAAGGCTAGATGTTTAATTTTAAGTCTCTAACCAGCAAAATCATCATTCTCCTGGCAGCTACGTTGTTCATGCTGAAGTGAATGCTATTTTAAATACAAACCATGCTTCAGCGGCTGGACAGGTTTGGTCTTTCCAATCTGCTGCACCATTATTCAATTTATTGACTTCTCTTTGGCAGTCTTAGAAGAATGTCTTATCGTTTCCCTTTCTTTTTTCTTGCAGAAGTTATATGTTACCATGTTCCCCTGCAATGAATGTGCTAAGATTATCATCCAGGTTAGGCCCTGCATTGGATCATAAGTGCGCCAAAATTACCATGGATTTTTGTCAGTGCAACTAAAATTATTGCCAACTGTTCAAGAATTGCGTTAAAATGCCACATTTTCTTTGTTACATGTTTCAGTAGATTTCTTACCATGCATGCTGTAAATGTTCACGCAAATTTGTACTAGTATCTTATCTTTGCACACTTAATTGAAATTTTCTGATTCACTGCAAGCCTTGCCATTTAAAGTTTTACCTGTCTAGTTTGCTTTTTGTCAACAATTTACCGATCTAACCTTCCAGTTAGCAGTTCTCACTTATTCACCGTTCTCCCTTAAATCTGTAAAAATAATCACCATGCAAATTCTTACATTGGAAACTACCTGTGTTGTTTTCATGTGGAAATAATTCCTACTCATGCTCACAAAATCCGCTCGATGATTCAGTTATAACCAGCGTGCTGATCTTTTTTACAGTCAGGTGTATCTGAAGTCATCTATTTTATAGAGAAAAGGATTGTCAACTCAGATCATGTTTACGTAGCCTCTCACAAGTTATTATCAATGGCTGGTGTGAAGGTACTCAGAATTTGATCAATCTGAACATAAGCACCGGATTTTGGCATGAGTTAAATAAATTTTTATGCATCATCCACAGGTCAGGAAGCATCAGCCGCAGATGGCACAAATACCAATCAAGTTTCAGGAGCCGTGAAGCTGTACTTGTGAGAGAATGTTCTGCCCTTAGGTAATGCAAAAGGAAGTACATTTGGCTGATGTTGTCTGGGACTTTCTTCTCTTTTCATTTTTAGATAGTTTTATCTGTGATGTAAGCGGTATCTGTTGATAATGGCACCGATGGCCAAATGATTCTGTCAGTCCTTGAACGTTTTCAGTTGTCATGCAGGGTCAGATCCTCCCCGAGGGAGCTGTTGTAAACTTGTAATCCGTGGAACTATTAGGTTCTGAAAAGAACAAGAGTTATTACCAATTACATACTATTATTAGATCTTGTCTACTAAGCATTAGGAAATGTGATATCTTTTTGTAACCTGTGGTTGTGCCATGTGCTTAATTCTCTCCAACCGCGGTGTTATCACACACGACACATCACAAGTCTTAAGCCTCTGTCTTAGCATATTTTAGCACTGATTTTAATCGTGTGATATGTCTGTAACACTCCAGGAGCAAGGTGTTTTTGCTTGGCACTTGGTTTTCTAACCAAACACTACCTGTAACCAAAGTGTAGCCAATAAAATGGTAACCATAAGTTTGGGCAGAATAAGTCGAGAAATTGAGCCTACGACACATGGTTTATTGGTCTAGGAAAATTTGATAAGCAATAATTATGGTATGGAATTAAACAATTACGAAAGAAATAGCTAAGAAGCTATAGCACAGCTAAGGTTGAAGCGTTGTTATTTTTTGTCCTCTCTGATAGAGAAATTCTCCTTCTAACCCCCTTCCTGCGAAATTCCCTTTTAGCCCCGTCACACGGCTGTCCACTGCACAAAGCACATTGTGCGGGAGGTGGGCATTCATCACAGTGGGGGTGGGTGCATTCGCGTGGTTTCGCCTGACTCGCCTGAAGCCGTAGGTACTTGTGTGGGGGCGTGGAGCAGCGCAGCGCCTTGAATAACCTGGAATGAAAATCCAGTGGGGGAGAGCCTGTGAAGCCCCTCACATTCGCCGTTGATCTAGTTGAATTAATAGTGGATGGAGAGGATCTCACATAAGACCTCCCTTCGAGAATTCCTTTCCAAATAACCTTATGCCCTAGCTAACGCTACCTTTGAGGTGTTGACATGTCTAACCTTAATAAAACCTGGTCATTTTTGGCTTCCTGTGGTAGAGAAATTCCCTTTTAGCTCCTCTTCCATGATACTCCTCTTTGGCCCCCTCGCATGGCCACTGAACACACAAAGCACGTGACGATGCCCACAAACACGCCACCCCCCTATTGGTGCAGTCCTCTGCCCCGTGAGCACCTGGCGCGGCATCCAACCGCGCAAGGTGCCTCAGTCCAAACTCCGTGGTTGAAGTTCTGTGGTCAAAGCGTCATGATCAAACACTAGGCACTCACGTGGTAGGAGGCCACGCCATGTGCTTCATGCAGTCGGCAGCCATGCGAGGGGGCCAAAGAGGAAATGTCGTGGAAGAGGGACCAAAAGGGAATTTTTCTTCCCCGAGAGACTAAAAATGATCATGTTTTACTAAGGTTAGACATGTCAACATCTTAACAGTAGCTAGAGCCCAATGTTATGGAAAGGAATTCTCGAGGGAAGGTCTCAGGTAAGATTCTCTTCATTCACCATTGATTCACCTAGAATCCTAGATCAACCGTGGATTGGAGGGGCTTCGCAAGCTCTCCCCGCTGGATTTTCATTCCGGGTTTATTCAAGGCGCCGCGCTGCTCCACGCCCCCACGCAAATACCTGCGGCTTCGGACGAGCCAGGCGAAACCACGCGAATGCACCCGTCGCCACCGTGATGACCGCCCGCCTCCCGCCGCCGCTCCGCCCGTCCTCCGCCCCGCCGCCTGCCGCCGTCACGCGCACGCTGCACGCGATCAACACATGCACCTCCGCCGCCGCGCTCGCGCCCATCCGCTGCGCCATCCTCTGCGACCCCGCCCTCCTCCGCTCCACCGCCGTCGTCTCCGCCTTCTTCCTCGCCTGCGGCCGCCTCCGCCACCTTGCCCCCACGTTTTCGTCTTCAACTCCCTCCTCCGCTCCCTTCAGCCACCACCCGACTGCTCCCCGCTCCCGCTCTTCCGCCGCTTCCTCTGCCTCGCGTCCGACCCAACCGATACACCTTCCCGCTCCTGCTCACCTCCCTCTCCTCCCTGCGCGACCTGAGGGTCCTGCACTCCCAAGTGGCCAAGTCCGGCTTCGCGCGCGACCTTCACGTCCGCAACGCCCTCCTCGCACGCTACGCCTCCTGCGACCTGGACCTGGCCCACGCCGAGCAGCTGTTCGACGAAATGCCCCGCCCGGACGTTGTCGCGTGGACCGCTGTGATCACCTCACACAAGAATCGCGGTCGCAGCTTTCAGGCTGCTTCTGTTGCCCCCAACCGCGTCACCATGGTCGCTGCGCTTGGTGCATGTAGCAGCCATGGCGCGGTCGACACTGGTGTGGATCCACCAGTACGTGCAGAAACAGGGATGGGAAGTGGATGGTGTATTAGGCACGGCACTCGTCGACATGTATTGGGCTTCGCCAGCATCGCCTCCACGTCGCCAAGCTCTGGTACCACGAGGAAAGAGGCAAGTTCTGGAGTCTCCTCGATCCTCAATTTTCTTTTCTGTACATGTGCTGTTACATATACATTAGAATGGGCCTTGACCCAAGACTCTTCACATACAGCCCAACAGATCCTATAGTTTGTTTAGACCCCCTAGTGTTGTGAGGGGATTCCCCTTCATATTATATTTGAATATTGCCATAAAAGCTAACTATGCATGCTCGGTAGCATAAGTAATGCATGACGCAGCCTGTGGAAAACACCAATGAATAAGACAACCCTCCTTGGTTGGTAGTTGGTACCGCTTTTGAACCAGAAAATATCTTCACCCTCTTAAGCTCTGGATGGTCTATAGGGATATAAGGGACCAGCAGGAAAATTCTTGCTTTTTGTGACCCAATTGTGAGTAATTTACGTTTGCTTGTTTCCGCGGTAACTTCTGCCTTTTAATTTATTATTCTTTAATTTCATCTTTCTTAGTTTTTTGTTTTTTCTTTTTTTCCTATATTTATTTATATTATCTATGATGGATTGACAATTTTTAGATTTTTAAAATTTAATTATCAAATAAGTCACTATCAGCTACAGTAAAAAAGACATAAGTCATCCGAACATACGATATTGGGTGGGTTCTTTTGGTTTTATGGTTTAGCTTTCTGCAGTAACCAATTTTTAAATAGAGTATTTTTATATTATCCTTATTTCATTTATATCGGTCAAAATTTAAAATTTTAAGCTAAAAATTGTAGTTTAAAAGAACTCACTTATTATTGTTTGGTGAAACGTGTCAATTTTTTTGGAAAAAATTTAGTAAGTCGATCCACCACTCATGTTTTTATGTGTGCTTTCGAAGCGTGCGTATTTGAAATGATGTCTTTCGGGGATTTTTCTGTCTTTGCTCATTTTACCTACCGGTCTGACGCATCGAAGTGGATATGCTATCATTATAAAAATGCACGGAGCTTCCAAAAGGGTCGAAGCTCTGAAGGAGATACCATAACAAAAAGATGGCTCCTCTGACTCCCAGACTGGTAGTGCCCATAGATGTGAAGAAGAAGCCATGGGAGCAAAAGGTTCCTCTCCATAACCGCTGGCATCCGGATATCCCTCCTGTTGCTGATGTAACTGAAGGGGAATTATTCCGCGTTGAGATGGTCGATTGGACGGGAGGACGGGTTAGTGATGATAATTCTGCAGATGATATCAAATTCCTGGACCTCACAATTGTGAGTATATATTTTTCTTATGCAAGAGATGTGGTTTGATGCTTTCTTTATTATAGTATTTTCATTAAAAACAGTACTTGTGCCAAACTGACTAGATTTTCCACAGACTCATTATCTTAGTGGACCCTTAAGAATAGTTGATTCTGAAGGGGTTCCAGCTTCACCTGGTGATCTTCTTGCGGTAGAGATCTGCAACCTTGGTCCACTTGCTGGTGATGAGTGGGGTTATACTGCGATATTTGAAAGGGAGAATGGAGGCGGATTCTTAACCGACCACTTCCCAAGTGCAAGAAAAGCCATTTGGTATTTTGAAGGAATTTATGCATACTCCCCTCAGATACCAGGTAAAAGTTTCTTGCTATTGCTGTGAATGAAGTTTTTCAACTTTAGATCCTCAATAATTCCATTTTGTGCATACCAGGTGTTCGGTTTCCGGGATTAACTCATCCTGGTATAGTGGGAACTGCACCATCAGTCGAGCTTCTTAATATATGGAACGAAAGAGAAAGAAAATTGGCTGAGACAAGTCACGAGTCTCTGAAACTGTGTGAAGTCCTACACCAGAGGCCCCTTGCTAACTTACCAAACCCTGATAACTGCTTACTTGGAAAGGTATGTCCTGCTGCCTGATTAATGGTTTCACTTTAACGCCAAGGATTAAATGAAACATTGTTTGCAGAAAGGTATGTCCTGCTGCCTGATTAATGGTTTCACTTTAACGCCAAGGATTAAATGAAACATTGTTTGCAATACTTATAATTTATCTTTTTTGTGGCCCAGAATGCCAGTACAACAGTCTTACATGCAGATATTAATCTAGGAGATCTGAAGTATACCATACTATCTATATGGTTAAAGAGGTATGTTGACAATGCATGCAATGTGATGCAGATTCAAGAAGGGACTGCTGAATGGCAAAAAATTGCAAATGAGGCAGCCAGAACTATTCCCGGAAGGGAGAATGGAGGGAATTGTGACATAAAGAATCTAAGTAGAGGTTCCAAAGTTTATCTACCAGTATTTGTTGATGGAGCAAATCTGAGTGCTGGTGATATGCACTTCTCCCAAGGTGATGGGGAAGTCTCATTTTGTGGAGCAATCGAAATGAGTGGATTCCTTGAGCTAAAGTAATTGCCTTTGTTCTTGTCCACGCTTCTCAATACTTGTTATATTACAGCTTTAGATGCGTCTGACATTTCATAGTTGTATACTGGTCCTCTAAGGATGGATCCAAACAGCCACTTACATCAAACCAGATCCATCAATGTAGGAAAACTTCGGATTATTAGGTTTCATCATCCTTTACAAAAATACTAGAGTGCACACTAGTAGAAAGCATCTTGATAGCTGCTTGCTTGGGACTTGTCAGACTCAAATGGGCACAGGCAAAAGGATAGGCACATCAGAATGTCAGTTCATACGATTAAGCAGTACTATCGGCACAAAAGTCTACTGTGATGGTTGATGTATTGTGTCTTCAAACTTCATGGCATTGCTTTGGTTAATTCTTCTATTCTATCATCATAATAAGTTAAAACTGCCTTGATGATTTCTAAGTTGTATACGATTTCTAATTCATATAATATGGCATAGTGCATTATTCATTGGGATCAGACTCACTCCACTAGTGCATAGCATAGTCAGTGATTTCTAAACCACACCGCCAACTCATATCACATATAACACACTGCATGTTCTGTCGACTAATTTTTCAGGAGATGCTGAATTTGCTGGTTGGATAAAAAAAATCTATCCATATGGATTTGCTGATGAATAAGTCCCTGTACTGTGGTCTTTGTGGGGCTGTGGTAGTTTTTGTTTTTTGACTGCTTTAGGACAGCATCTGCTTTTAGGACAGCATCTGCTTTTAGGACAGCATTTGCTTTTGCTTTAGGACAGCATATTGACCGCTTTAGGACAGCATCTAGGATAGCATCTTAGCATATGCTTGGCTGGTTCTCAGCCTATAAATATGTATCTCCAACCCCTCAGGTTGGCATGGCATTGTGTGAGCAATAAACAAGAAAACTTGCCCCATCTCCTAGTGTCATCCTCTCCATGAGAGTAAGGATCTTGCTATCACCAAGAGCAAGAGTCCAGCGACTAACAAGTGGTATCAGAGCCTTAGTATCCTATAGCCTGAGCATCTCCTGCTCATCTCCTTCTCCGGCCTCGCAGCAGCCCCGGCCGGTAGCAGCAGCAGCTCCGGCTGTCCCTGCTCACTCCTCTCCGGAGACGGACGGCAGCTCGTCAGAAGCAGCCCTCTCTCCACGCAACAGCCCCCCAGTAGCGCGCCATGTCCGCAGGGCAGTCTCAGCGCTCGGTCGCCTCGAGCATGCGGCGTCAGCAGACGGCCGAGCTCGTCGCGGCAGAGCAGCGCGAGTGAGCGGCGGCAGAGACCGCTGCGGCGGCGGAAAGGGCGTCAAGGCTGGCAGCGGCGGAGCTGGCAGCAGCCAGGGCGGAGGTGGAAGCAGCGGCGGCGGCAGATGCAGCGCGTGCGGCAGCAGCAGAGGTCAAGGCTCTGCGCGGCAGCAACAGCAGCTCCGGCTCTGTTGATGGCGGCGCCGACGCGGACCCTCAGCTGCTGGAGAGGGAGGCAGCGCAAGGGCGAGCGGCGCAATGGGTAGCCGCGCACGCCCACGAGCGCGGCGGCAGCCCAGACAGGCGCGGACGCGCCGGCGGCGCTCCTGGAGGAGGCACGCACGGCGGCGGCGTACGGGTCGACGGAGAGCGCGGCCCTCACAGGCAACGCGGCTCTCTCTCCCCGGTTCGGTACCGTGGTCACCACGAGTACCAGGCTGTCGTCAGGGACGTCGGCCCCGGCGGCGGGTGGCCTACCCTCACCAAGACCAACTACGTCGAGTGGGCTGCGGTGATGAGGGTGAAGCTCCAGGTGCGGCATATGTGGGATGCAGTCCGGTACGGCGACGTCGACTACGACCAGGATCGACGGGCGCTGGATGCTCTCATCGCCGCAGTCCCGCCCGAGATGCAGTTCTCGCTTACCAACAAGCGGACTGCCAAAGAGGCTTGGGACGCCATCGCTGCAGCACGCATCGGCAGCGACCGCGCCCGCAAGTCTACATTGCAGGCACTACGCACGGAGTGGGAGCACCTGGCCTTCAAGCCAGGTGAGGACGTTGATGACTTTGCTCTCCGTCTCAACACTCTGTTGCAGAAGTTGGTGCAGTTCGGTGACGACACCTACGGCGAGGAGAGAGCTGTGGAAAAGCTCTTCCGCTGCGTCCCCGAGAAGTACAAGCAGATGGTTCGCTCGATCGAGTCTCTGCTGGACCTCTCCACGATGACGATCGAGGAGGCGTTGGGTCGCCTCAAGGTCGTTGACAGCGATGAGCCACAGCGCCCCTCGGGACCCATCACCATTGGCGGGAAGCTCCTCCTCACTCGGGAGCAGTGGGAAGCCGGCCAAGGTGACAAGAAGAAGGGGGAGCCTTCTTCCACGACAGGCGGCCGCAAGAGTGGCAAGCGCGGCAAGCCGCGCAAAGGCGCCCAGGGCGGCGATGCTGGCAAGCAAAAGCCGGCACGAGACGACTCTTGCCACAACTGCGGCAAGCTTGGTCACTGGGCCAAGGAGTGTCGACAGCCACGACGCGGCCAGGCCCACGTCGCGCAAGCGGAGGAGGAGCAGCCGGTCCTGTTCATTGCTCATGCGAGCATCGAACTACCTCCAGCGGCACCGGCCGCAGTGGCTCTCCTCCACCTTGACGAGCCAAAAGCACACGCCCTCCTCGGCGACAGTTCCGGCAATGACAAGACCGACGGGTGGTGCCTCGACACCGGCGCCACCCACCACATGACCGGGCGGCGGGAGTTCTTCTCCGAGCTCGACTCAGGCGTTCGAGGCACCGTCAAGTTCGGCGATGCCTCCGCCGTGGAGATCAAGGGCGTCGGCTCTGTCGTCTTCGTCGCCAAGACTGGCGAGCACCGGCTGCTCACCGGCGTCTACTACATCCCCGATCTGCGGAACTCCATCATCAGCTTGGGACAGCTGGATGAGAACGGCTCGCGTGTCGAGATCGAGCACGGGGTGCTGCGGATTTGGGATCTTCGACGCCGCCTCCTTGCCAAGGTAACCAGAGGCGCAAATCGACTCTACACTCTTCACGTGCAGGTGGCACAACCCGTCTGTCTCGCAGCTCGTCGGGACGACGAGGCGTGGCAGTGGCACGAGCGCTTTGGGCACCTTCACTTCGAGGCCCTGAAGCGGCTCAGTGCCACGGAAATGGTGCGAGGCCTGCCGTGCCTTGACCATGTGGAGCAGCTCTGCGACGTCTGCGTGTTGACGAAGCAGAGGCGACTCCCCTTTCCCCAGCAGGCGAGTTTCCGAGCCAAGGAGAGGCTCGAGCTCGTGCACGGGGACTTTTGTGGCCCGGTGACACCGGCCACACCAGGAGGACGACGCTACTTCCTGCTGCTCGTCGACGACCTCTCCCGCTACATGTGGGTGATGGTCCTCGGCAGCAAGGGAGAGGCTGCGGACGCCATCAGGCGCACGCAGGCTGTTGCGGAGGCGGAGTGCGGCCGCAAGCTGCGCGTGCTGCGCACAGACAACGGCGGCGAATTCACGGCGGCTGAATTCGCGTCGTACTGCGCTGATGAGGGCATTCAGCGCCACTACTCCGCGCCGTACAGCCCGCAGCAGAACGGCGTCGTCGAGCGGCGCAACCAGACGGTTGTGGGGATGGCTCGGGCCCTCCTCAAGCAGAGGGGGATGCCGGCTGTCTTCTGGGGAGAGGCGGTGGTGACGGCCGTCTACATCCTCAACCGCTCGCCTACCAAGGCGCTCGACGGCAGGACGCCATACGAGGCTTGGCATGGGCGCAAGCCGGCGGTCTCCCACTTGCGGGTCTTCGGCTCCCTCGCGTTCGCCAAGGAGCTTGGCCACATCGGTAAGCTCGACGACAGGAGCACTCCGGGAGTGTTCATCGGCTACGCGGAGGGCTCGAAGGCCTACCGCATCCTCGACCCTGACACACAGCGAGTCCGCATCTCGCGTGACGTTGTGTTCGACGAAGGGCGAGGCTGGACGTGGGACAAGGCGGTGGACGACGGTTCGACTTCGACTCTCAGGGACTTTGTTATCGACTACGTCCACTTCGAGAGAGCCGGGGGAGCTAGCAGCTCGTCTTCACCGAGCTCGTCCACCTCGACACCTTGCTCGCCACCAGCTCCGGCGAGTGCTCCACCACCTTCGGCACCGGCTACGCCCCACTCTTCACCACCGGCTCACCACTCTCCTGCACCGGCGGCCACACCACCGGGATCGGCCCCAACAGCTTCGGTCCACGACGAGCAGCGCATGGTGGAGTTCGCTACTCCGCTATCTCACGACGAGGACCGCATCGACGTCTACCACGACGACGAACCTCTGCGCTATCGTACCATGGACAACATCCTCGGCGAGTTGCCCGTCCCTGGACTGGCGCAGCGCGACTTCGAGGCGGAGCTGCACTTGGTGTGCGACGACGGCGAGCCTCGCTCCTTCGCTGAGGCGGAGGGAGGCGCGGCGTGGCGTGTCGCGATGAAGCAGGAGATGGACGCCGTCGAGTGGAACCGGACGTGGGAGCTGGCGGATCTTTCTGCCGGTCACCACGCGATCACCCTTAAGTGGGTGTTCAAGCTGAAGCGGGATGAAGCCGGCGCCATCGTCAAGCACAAGGCTCGCTTGGTAGCACGAGGCTTCGTGCAGCAGGAGGGGGTCGACTTCGAAGACGCCTTCGCACCCGTCGCGCGCATGGAGTCCGTTCGTCTTCTCCTCGCACTTGCAGCCCAGGAGGATTGGCGCGTCCATCACATGGACGTCAAGTCCGCCTTCCTCAACGGCGATTTAAAGGAGGAGGTCTACGTCCGTCAGCCGCCGGGATTCGTCATCCCCGGCAAGGAGGGCAAGGTTCTCCGCCTGCGCAAGGCCCTCTACGGCTTGCGGCAGGCACCACGAGCCTGGAACGCTAAGCTGGACTCCACCCTCAAGCAAATGGGGTTCCAGCAGAGCGCACACGAGGCTGCGGTCTACCGGCGGGGCAAAGGCGGCAATGCTCTGCTGGTAGGCGTCTACGTCGACGACCTGGTGATCACCGGCTCCAAGGAGGCCGAGGTCGAGGCGTTCAAGGCGGAGATGAAGACCGCCTTCCAGATGAGCGACTTGGGGCTCCTCTCCTTCTACCTGGGGATCGAGGTCCACCAGGACAGCTCCGGTATTTCCCTTCGTTAGACCGCCTACGCCAAGCGCACCGTCGAGCTGGGCGGGCTCACCGACTGCAACCCAGCCCACACTCCTATGGAGGAAAGGCTGAAGCTGAGCCGCGACAGCACGGCGGAGGAGGTGGACGCGACGCAGTACCGGCGCATCGTGGGCAGCCTTCGCTACCTCGTCCACACGCGTCCGGATTTGGCGTTCGCCGTCGGCTACGTCAGTCGGTTCATGCAGCGACCGACGACGGAACATCAGCAGACCGTAAAGAGGATCCTCCGCTATGTTGCGGGCACCTCCGACTACGGCTTGCACTACCCGAGGTGTCCCGGCGCGGCACACTTCATCGGGTACAGCGACAGCGACCACGCAGGCGACATTGACACTAGCAAGAGCACAAGCGGGATTCTCTTCTTCCTCGGCAAGTGCCTCGTTAGCTGGCAGTCAGTCAAGCAGCAGGTGGTGGCCCTGTCTAGCTGTGAGGCCGAGTACATAGCGGCTTCCACCGCTTCGACTCAGGCGCTCTGGCTCGCTCGACTGCTTGGTGATCTCCTCGGCAGGGACACTGAAGCAGTGGAGCTCAGGGTGGACAGCAAGTCCGCTCTAGCCCTGGCAAAGAACCCCGTTTTTCATGAACGGAGCAAGCACATCCGGGTGAAGTACCATTTCATCCGAGGCTGCTTGGATGAAGGAAGCATCAAGGCAAGCTACATCAACACCACGGATCAGCTTGCGGATCTGCTCACCAAGCCTCTTGGAAGGATCAAGTTCCTTGAGCTCTGCTCCAAGATCAGGATGGTTCGATCCTCCCACAAGACAACGCACAAGACTTAGGGGGAGAATGATGAATAAGTCCCTGTACTGTGGTCTTTGTGGGGCTGTGGTAGTTTTTGTTTTTTGACTGCTTTAGGACAGCATCTGCTTTTGCTTTAGGACATCATCTGCTTTTAGGACAGCATCTGCTTTTGCTTTAGGACAGCATATTGACCGCTTTAGGACAGCATCTAGGATAGCATCTTAGCATATGCTTGGCTGGTTCCCAGCCTATAAATATGTATTTCCAACCCCTCAGGTTGGCATGGCATTGTGTGAGCAATAAACAAGAAAACTTGCCCCATCTCCTAGTGTCATCCTCTCCATGAGAGTAAGGATCTTGCTATCACCAAGAGCAAGAGTCCAGCGACTAACATTTGCTTCTCCTTGTGTGCGTGTGAAATTCCACTAATTTCACTGTTGCATTTCGTGTAGGTGTGAGATCATAAGAGGTGGGATGAAGGAATACTTGACTCCAGTTGGTCCGACAGCACTTCATGTGAATCCAATCTTTGAGATAGGTCCAGTGGAGCCACGTTTCTCAGAATGGTTAGTCTTTGAGGGCATCAGTGTAGATGAGTCAGGGAAGCAGCATTTCCTTGATGCATCAGTTGCCTACAAGCGTGCTGTCCTCAATGCCATTGAGTACCTTTCCAGATTTGGGTACTCCAAGGAGCAGGTAGGCAGTAGAGGTTATTAATTCTTATCTGTATCATGCGAGCGGAACATTATCTTAACAGTGAGGATTATATACAGGTATATCTTTTACTATCATGCTGTCCGTGTGAGGGTAGGATATCAGGAATAGTAGACTCACCTAATGCAATGGCAACACTTGCCATCCCTACGGCAATATTCGACCAGGTTTGCTACAACAGCCTAACACCATTTCCTCTAGTCTTTTAAAATGTTGTGCATTGTATCGCATCCTCTGACATTACATTATAATGTCATGGTGCCATTAGCAATATTGATGGTTGGATCAAAAAGGAGCGCACGAGATTCATCCTAGCACTGTCGGCAACACTGTAGCGATAGTACATACTGTTTCCCTTACTGTATCAATCACTGCAGCAGTTCGACCCTGTCCATTGCTCCTTTGATCCAAGGGATGGAAATAGGCTAATGTCATCGTACTGTTCCTCTCTGCCATTGCAGTTGCAATGGTAGAGGATGCGATTTTTACTGTTTATCAATTAGTTAGTTAAATAAATAGTATGTTTTAATAAAAACAGCATGACAAGTCAAAGAGTAGCATTTGTTGACATTTAGTAGTGAGGTGTGAGTAGGTTCTATGTATCACAGCAGGTCAATATCGATGCTGGTAGGCTTAACTTATATAAGAGCATCGAAGATATGTGCCAAATTACTCCCTGACAATGTGGGACTGGTCAGTAATGCCTAGGCTAATGTAGTGGGAGTATATAGTCTAGCCTTATTATTTTCTCCATTTTTTAAAGTAAATTTTCTGAGTAAGTTTGGTTGCGCTTGGTGGGTGGTGTGCATTATAAAATCATTTCTTATAAACCAATCAGTATTAGAAGAGACTCAAAACAGTACAACATGCAATTGTTTTTCTTGACAGTTGCAGTTAAGATCAAACTGGAAGAAGACCATCTTATAATTTGTAAATATTACTTCCAGAAGTTTGCATGAAGAAGTCACAAGAACTAGAAAAAAAGTAATGGACACAGACAAAATGAATTTCCAGTGTGGACAGATCAAATTTGCTTACTTCGAGATTAAACTCGGTCAAATTCTAGTCAGCTTTGTCAGTAATTTGTAAATATTACTTCCAGAAGTTTGCATGAAGAAGTCACAAGAACTAGAAAAAAAGTAATGACACAGACAAATTGATTTCCAGTGTGGACAGAACGAATTTGCTTACTTGCAGATTAAACTCGGTCAATTTCTAGTCAGCTTTGTCAGTAATTTTTAGCTTACCCTTTATAATTATTACAGTAGCACACAATCTGTCTGCCACCATTATTCTGATTCAAAATTAAAGGAGCTATTACTAAAAATGAGATTATCTCTTTCCTTCGTAGGCATTTTTAACATTTCGAATACCTTATTTTAAAACTTCAGTGCATGACATTTCAATTGTTAACGCAGGATATAAAGCCAAAACGCCTGACACAAGGACCAAAAGTGAGAAGACTTCCGGATCTTTTGGGATGCTCATACGGTGGACACCTTCCTGTTACAGAAGACCAAAGTGGTACTACCAGGGCGCCCTAGTGACAAATATGATCTCGAAATTAATGCATGATCATGTTTACCCTATCTAATAATAAATCTAAATAATCATCTTTATTATTCCAAGAATCATCTATGTAACGTGCAATCCATAATCTGGATCAGTAGTTGCAAACTTGCAATATGCGCTCTCCTGAATCTTAATAGTCGATATATCAGACGTTCAGAGCATATATGAAGGCAGAGACACCTCTGAATGGTGTCGTATTTTCTGTATCGCTGCAAAGTTGTGCTATGTCGGTCATGCACGCATTTCTATTATTCCATATTGACATGGTTTATTTACTATCGTAAGTCTGTCATACTCTCGTGGGATTGTGAGCTAGACATTCTGAGCTCGCTCTCCAGAAAATGTGTTATCATGAGCGGTAATGTTGTCTTTTATATGCAAGCTATAACAGTTTCAGGTAACTTGTAATCCCTACCATTCAAAAGTGAGAGTTGGTAGTGGTAGTTTATATGTCCCTTTTAAATCCTCTTTGTATCTTCCTAAAAATCTCTAACAAAAACAGAAAAAACAATTGCTGAAAACAAATTTCGCCATCTAAAAATTCTTTAACATGAAAAAAACAGCAAGCTCTACTCAGTGCGCAACAGAGCGGAGGGCATGGTAGCATGACACGAGTGAGTGCGTGGACCGGGTAGGTTGATCTCGACAATGTCGACTTAATGTGCTAGGATAATATTTTTTATCTATAGCAAAGCACCAATATTCAGCTGTTATTCATTATTTCATAATTTAGAGCAACTTGTAACAGAACCAATTCAGAATTTGAAGCTTTGTTTTGGAGAGGAGTATGACGTGTTTTCCTTGCTCCGATTGAACCAATCCGGACAGTATCACTCTTTTTTTTAAAAAAACGAAATCCGGACAGTATCACTCGCTCTAACAAAAGCAGAGAAAAGAGTAAATTGTATCATAGGTCATTAAATTTATTTGGATAACTTATTTAGATTATTCATCCTCTAATTTATATATCTAGATAACTGAGCCGGGTTAAGTATATCATGAACGCCATCACCCATGCCAACTCGGAACAATTCGTGATGTGGACAGTCTCCACTGCCAGCGTGTGCGCACAGCTGGATACATTCAAGACCGACTGGTTGAAGAGGATGGATGACGCCAACCATGCCGCAGTAGTTGGGCACCCACGTCGATAGAGTGCTTCTATGCTGGGCTCGACTGCTGTGTTGCAAACATACACGGAACCGAGTCAAGTATCTATCTATCTATTATCTCTATCTATCTATTATCTCTAGTATTTAAAATAATAAGTTAGTGGTGATTTATCCTCTCTAGTTGGTGGTCATTCATTTGCCACCACCCTCTCTACTTGAAATCACGCGCCGACAGATGGGTCCGAAAGGCCCAAGAAAAATAACTAACGCCCGCAAATACACACGCACCTCAGGCCAACACACCACAACCTCCTCCTCCCTTCCCACCTCGCCGCCACTATTGCAGCCTCCGATGGCGAAGATTCGCAATCCTGCACCCCTTTTGCCCCCGACGGAACCCCATCCCCGCTATGGCTGTGCAATCGCCACCCTTGCCCCAACTGGTCTCCTCCCTTCCATCCTCCTCCCGTGCCTTCCCCACCGATGGGCAAACTATCTCTTGGCACACTTAGTCTATGATTAACCTCTCATCACAGTCATTTGCTAGCCTCCTCCGTATTTGATTCCTCACAAACTCTTCTCAATCTTATTCGCCACCTCCCCGACTTTTCCCTGACTTTTTTCTCTCCCATGGCTGCGGTTGCGGCAAACAAGCCAAAGGTGATCTGGTGTATAGCTGTCCAAATGGGCCAGGCCCAACTGTGCCGGCCCGCAGCTCGGTACTGTTGGCCCAGCCCAAGCACGGCCCGGCCCGTTGAAAGCATCTAGGCCTCTAAAAATGGTTTTAGTAATTAATGAACTTATGTGAATATGAGACTAACATGTTTGTTGAGTGTTTGAAAGGCTAAGTCCCTAAAATGATGACAAGACGCATGCTAAAGATCAAAATTAAGATCCAAGTGACTCAAGGTAAAGGTATACTTAGAATATGACCCTCTTTTACTTTTATCGGTCTTAGGAGAAAGGATGGAAAACCGAATTATAGGCTAAATGTTGTACTATAAAGAGAGATCATGGCAAGTAGCTTGATATCAATATTATTGTGTCATTTGGATCAATTTAGAATCATGCATTTATTAAAAATTTAAATTGATAGCCAAATTTGTGCTCTGTCTGGACAAACGGAAGTACCGCTGTTTCAACGGCAGAACTACCGGAGAGCGATAGTTCCGCAGCCATGAAAGGTACTTCTGGAGTTCGGAAGCTCCAGTTGTCTGAGCGGAACCTTTTTTTTCCAGAGGGAAACCCCCCGAGTCGCTCGGTGCTCTGTCCGGACGACCGGAAGTACCGGCGTACAAATCACGGTACTTCCGCTGTCCGAAAGCTCCGGTTATCCAAGCAGAGCCTTTTTCTAAAGAACACCCTTAGGACGATTCTGAGTCTGCGGAAATCGGAAGTACCGGAACTTCAACGTCGGAACTACCGGAGAGTGGTTGATCCGCAGTCTCAAGCGGTACTTCCGGACCACGGTAACTCCGAAAAACCGAGCGGAACCTTTTTTTCCAGAGAGCGCCATCTCCCGGCCCCTATTCAAGCGAAAGTACCGAGCTGATTTTATGGAACTACTGGTTAACGGAAGTACCAGATTTATAACGGCGGTTCTTCCGCGCCGGCTCTAAATGGTTAGTTCAGAAGCTCTGACATAGTCGTTACTGTCGCGTCAGAACAGGAGCGGAAGTATCGGCCCTAAACCTGCGGTACTTCCGCTCGCCCTGAATTTTTATGGAATTTCAATTTAACGGCTAGTTCTGTTTGGTAAGGGTATAAATACCCATACTCTTGCTCAAGGATAGCAAGGATAAGCACTATTGAACATCTTTAGCATTGAGCATTCACTCCACACCTCATTTACTCCTTGTGCATTCATTTGAGGTGGTTTAGCCAAAAAGTGCATTGAATCCAATAGATTGATCCTTTGGCATTCAATTGTGACCAAGTGAAGCTTGAGATCTTTTACTCTTGGTGTTTGCTGGCACCTGGATGACTCGGTGGAGATTGACCGGTGATCTTCTCAAAGAAGCTTGTGAGAAGGCCCGGTGTGTGTGAAGGTTGGAGCTCACCTACCCGGAGCGGGAAAGAGCTACCAATAGTGGATTGAGGAGTTAAGGCTTAATTCGTGGAGCCGGTCCAATTCATTTGGGCTTTCCTCAATGTGGACTAGGGGAAATCGGCTAGTTTTTGATCACCACGGTAAAAATATCGTGTGTTCATTGGTGATTTCTTGTCCCTTATTCATCTCCTACACATTTATTCCATTATGATCATTTACTTGTGTTAGATCTTTTATAAAGATATACTCTTGTTGTGACCTAGACTCACTAGAATTCTGTAGAATTTAATTGCTTTAAGTTTTAATATTGTAGAATTAAATTAGAAGTCAAGAAATTTTAAAACCTCCTATTCACTCCCCTCTAGTCGGTTATCCTTGATCCTATAAGTGGTATCAGAGTCACAATCTCTCATTCATTAGACTTAACCGTCTAGAGAGAAAGGATGGTTAGCGAGGGGATTGCTATAGGAAATGTATCTTTCTTTGATGGCTCAAATTACTCTTATTGGAAAATTAGAATGTCAATATATCTTAAGGCCATAAGTCCAATATTTGGAAAATCGTAAATGAGGGCTATGTCATGCCTTTTGATCCATTGCACCCTACGGAACAAGATGAGCGTAACTCTTATTTAGATGCCCAAGCCATGAATGCACTATTTAGAGCTTTAAACGCGGACGAGTTCAATAGGGTGAGTAATCTAGAAACTGCTCATGCTATTTGGACAATCCTCTCCGAAATTCATGAAGGGGCGACCATAGTTAAAGAAGCCAAGTTGCATAGGCTTCGGATCAAATATGAAACATTTATGATGTTGCCTCATGAGGACAGAAATGAGATGTACTCACGACTCAACAACATCGTAAATGAACTCAAGGGCCTTGGTACTAATCTAACCGATGTTGATGTTGTAAGAAAAATGCTTAGGGCTTTGCCGAAAAAATATGAAACGTTGGTGACTCTCTTCCTCAACTCACCTGAGTTGACAAGAATGACACCGACACAATTTTTGGGTAACCTCATCACGAACGAGTTGTATAAAAAGAACAAGGAGGAGATCTTGGAGCAATGGTAAGCGAGGAGTCCTAAGATGATGAGGAGGACTTCAAGGAGGAGTTGGCTCTTCTAGTAAGATGAATGAACAAGTTCGTGAAGAGGTGCTCAAATCGAAGCACAAGTTATGAAAAAGTAAAGAAGGAGCACTCCTACACCAACAAACGCTATAGCAACATTTGTTGCTATGAACGTGATGAGAAGGGCATATTGCCTCTCAATGCCTTACCAAAAAGGATGACAAAGAGAAGTCATCCAAAAAGAAGAGCTACAACGGTAAGAAGAAGTTTGTCAAGAGGCTTCAAAAGAATGGCAAGAATGAAACCCACATTAGAGAGTGGGATTCCGACGAGGAGTACTCCGACTCCGACTCAGGTGAAGATTAGTCTCCCAAGAAAAAGGGACTCGTCGGCATCGCCATCAAGGAGGCTCCATCGCTCTTCTCATCTCCAACATGCCTTATGGCAAAAGGAGAGAAAGTAAAAATTTTTGATGACGATGAACCCTTATATGATGATGTTATGGATATGCTTGAAGAACTAAATGAATTTCTTGAAAAAGAGAAGTCAAAATTTAAGGTTTTAAAGAGAGAGCATATTTCTCTAAAAGAATCTTATGAGGAGCTAAAGGAAGCTCATGACTTACTCATTCAAGAAAATTTAAATAAATCTTGCACTAATGTTGGCATCACTTGTGATATTCTAAATGAAATGACTGGTGTTAAGATTTCTAAAACTAGCATATCTATTTCTTGTGATGATTTGTGCTTGCTATGCCATGTTATTTAAATGTTGATTCTATAAATGCAATAGCCATGTTCTATGATGATAAACTTGTTAATGAAAATAAAAATATAAAAGAATAAGTAACAAATTAAATAAATGTCTGGAAAGATGTTTCAAAGGAAAGGCTACCCTTGACAAGTTATTGAGTGATTAAATGTGCTCATTCAACAAAGAAGGTCTTGGATACATACCCAAGAAGGGTAAGAAACCGGCAAGCAAGCCCACAAGATTTGTGAGGGAAAATGGTAAGTATTGTACAAAATACCGGGAACTAGGACATGAACAACAAAGTTGTTCTAAGGGTAAGACTCAATCCATTGGTTTATATGATTCATGTTACATGCTCAAAAAATCTAACAATGATAAAGTTATTGCTACATTTATTGGCACCTCAATTTTAGGTGCTAAAAAGAATGCCATTTGGGTGCTCAAAGTTTTGGTCACTAACTTCCAAGGACCCAAACAAATTTAGGTACCTAAAAGAACTTGATTTCTTTTGTAGGTGAACTACAAGACTGGTGGACGACATTGGACACTTGATAGTGGGTGCACTCAACATATGGCCGGAGAACGGAAGATGTTCACCACATTTGAAAGCGGAAGTAATGAAAGAAGTACATTGGGGACAATGACAAAGGGAAGGTACTTGGATTGGGTAAAATTGGTATCTCTAATAACCTTTTCATCTCAAATGTATATCTTATAGAAACATTAAATTTTAATTTGCTATCCGTTGCCCAATTATGTGATTTAGGCCTAATTTGCTCATTCACTAAAGAAAATGTAACCATTTCAAAAGAAAACAAAAATGAAGTAGTTTTCAAAGGTTTTAAATTTGGAAATCTTTATTTAGTTGATTTTTCTTCTAGTGATTCCTGTTTAAAAACTTGTTTAATGTCAAAAACCTCTTTGGGCTGGTTGTGGCATAGAAGGCTAGGTCATGCGGGAATAATTCAACTTAAAAATCTTTTCAAACATGACTTATTTGTTGGCTTAAAATATGTAAAGTTTGAGAAAAATAGACTTAATAGTGTTTGCCAAGCTGGTAAGCAAGTTGTAAACTCTTATCCTTCCAAAAGTATAATGGCCATTGGAGCTCTTACATATGGATTTGTTTGGGCCAACAACTTATAAGAGCATCGGGGGTAGATGATTACTCAAGATATACATGGGTATTCTTGTTAAATGACAAAGGCGAAGCCTCCGGTATTTTCATAAGCTTTTCAAAAAGGGCCCAAAATGAACTTAATTTTAAAATAAAGAAAATTAGAAGTGACAATGGTTCCGAGTTCAAGAATACTAAAATTAAATATTTTGTGATGAACTTAGAATAAAGCATGAACCTTTCACTACCTACACTCCTGAGCAAAATAGAGTTGTAAAAAGGAAAAATCGAACATTAATTGAATTGGCTAGGACAATGCTTGATAAATATAATATTTTCGATAAATTTTGGGCGGAAGCTATTAACAGCGCTTGCCATGCCTAAATCGCCTTTATTTACATCATCTTTTGAAAAAGAGTTCCTATGAGTTTCTTATTAGAAGAAAACCGAACATATTCTACTTTGGATTATTTAGTTACAAATGTTATATATTGAGAAAGGGTGTTCGGCTCTCTAAATTTCAAAGTCGATGTGATAAAGGATTTTTACTAGGTTACTTTTCAAATAGTAAAGCATAGAGTCTTCAACAAAAACTCCGGTTTAGTTGAGAAATCTTGTAATGTCTAATTTGATTAAACTAATGGCTCTCAAGAAAAGCAAGAAAATTTGAATGATGTAGGTGATGAAGGACTAAGGCGAGCGATGAAAATATGCAAATAGGAGACATCAAACCAAAAGATGATCCAAGTTCACCTCCCTCATCCAAACAAGTTGAAGCTTCCACTTCCTCCACAATAAACAATATACAAGGTGTAGATGATGAAGCGAAGGACCAACAACCTCAAACTTTCAAGATTCACAACGCAATAGCGAAAGATCATCCAATAGACCAAATATTAGGTGATGTGAGTAAGGGCGTTCAAACTAGATCTAGAATAGTTTCCTTTTGCGAACACTACTCGTTTGTGTCTTCTATTGAACCAAAGTTCGCAGATGAAGCTCTTGATGATCTGGATTGGATAAATGCAATAATTGAAAAATTAAACAACTTTGCCCAAAACAATGTTTGGACTTTGGTGGAAAGGCCCAAGGAGCACAATGTAGGGGTCTTCCGAAATAAGCAAGATGAGAATGGAGTTATGGTAAGAAATAAGGCAATGTTAGTTGCTCAAGGTTATACTGAAGTTGAGGGATTAGATTATGATGAAACCTTTGCACCTGTAGCTAGACTTGAGTCAATTAGAATTTTGCTTGCCTTTGCATCTAGTTTTGATATTAAATTATTTCAAATGGATGTTAAAAGTGTTTTTTCTAAATGGAACAATATCCGAACTAGTTTATGTTGAACAACCGTCAGGGTTCGAGATTCAAAATATCCTAATCATGTTTATAAACTCTCAAAAGTGCTAGATGACTTAAAGCAAGCTCCTAGAGCATGGCATGAGCGCCTTCGAGATTTTCTTCTATCTAAAGGATTTAAAATTGAAAAAGTAGATACAACTCTATTCACAAAAATCATTTGTGATGATTTCTTTGTATGTCAAATTTATGTCGATGATATTATATTTTGTTCTACTAACCAAGATTTTTGCAAAGAATTTGGTGAAATAATGTCTAGTGAATCCAAACGAAGTACGTGAAAGATCTATTTAAGAAGTTTGGCATGGAATATACTAAACCCATCAAGACTCCTATGGTAACAAACGAGCATCTTGACTTGAATGAAGGAGGTAAGTCGGTAGATACAAAGCTTTATAGGTCTATGATTGGTAGTTTACTTTATCTTACCGCATCTAAGCCCGATATCATGTTTAGTGTTTGTATGTGCGCTCGCTTCCAAGCTTTTTCAAAAGAGTGTCATTTGATGGCCGTAAAAAGAATTCTAAGATATTTAAAATATTTCTCTAACATAGGACTTTGGTATCTTAAATGTGAAAATTTTGAATTAATTGGATATTCAGATTCTGACTATGCGGGTTGTAAAGTGGATAGAAAAAGCATCTCAGGAAGTTGTCAACTGCTAGGCAAGTCTTTAGTATCTTGGTCATCTAAGAAGCAAAATTCTGTAGCACTTTCAACCGCCGAAGCCGAATATGTTTCCATCGGAAGTTATTGTGCCAATTATTTTGGATGAGACAATCTTTGATGAATTATATAATTAAATTTGATAAACTGCCTCTTTTGTGTGATAGTGATGTTAAAATCTCAAATAATCCAGTCCAACACTCAAGAACCAAACATATAGATATTCACCACCATTTCTTGAGAGATCATGTGAGCAAAGGAGATATCGAAATTAGCCACATCCGAACTGAAGACCAATTGGCGGATATCTTCACCAAGCCTCTAGATGAAAGCCGTTTTTGCAAGTTGAGAAATGAATTAAATGTCATAGATTACTCCAATGTTGCTTAAATTCACAGCTCACTCATTCTATGCTCATTTGAAGATGCTTAAGGATTATAAGACAATAATTTTTCCTTATTTTGGTGCCAAATTATCTATATTTGTACTACTATTTTCAAAAGGGGCAAATTTAATGCATAATGATCCTAAATGATTTTAAATTGAGTGCAAAAATTAGGGATCATTTGCATCAATTCTTAATCCAAATCCTGCTCTATGAAGTTCCAGAATTATCGGATCTACCGCTGTTGTTTCTGCGGTACTTCCGCTCGCCGAAACTACCGATGGTCTTTGAGGTACTTTCGCTTTTTCGAAACTACCGGCAAAGATTGCGAACCTTCCGCATTTGCGTTTAGAGGGCAGTAACCGTCGAAAATCCGGGGTACATCTTGCGGGACCCCTCCTTCCTCCGGACCATCCGCCCACTTGTCTGCCTCCAACCGTACAACCTCTCCTCTCTTCTCAACTCCAAAAACTGCTCCTCAAATCTCCAGATCTAGTGGGGATTTTCTTTGATTTTTCTTGTTCTCTCATCTACTAAGGGTTCAACTCCTCTGATCCTCAAGGTAATCTAGATCAATCCTCTTCTTTGTCTTTGTTTTGAACCCTAGGTCAAAAATTGATTTGATTGAAAATGTGGATGTTTTAAGGTTGTTAGTTTCGGGCAAATTATTAGATTTGGTGTCTAATGGTGTTTACACACTCATTCCATGGATTCAATCCAAGAAAAACACCAAAAATTACATACATTTGCTTGCCCTATAAACGTTCAAGGAGACCAGAACTACCGCTCGATGGGAGTGGTAGTACCGCCGAGCGGTACTACCGCGCCTTGAACGGCGGTACATCTGATCCCCCTAATAAAAACAGCAACTTCATTCCATTTCTTTTCATTCCAACTTGATCATCTCCTTCACACTCTAAATGTCCTTTCTCCTTGTTTTTCAAGATGCCTAGAACACGGAACACCGGCTATAGAACGTACTCCTCTTCAGCAGCTTCGGGTCAATCTTCAGAAGATCCTGAAGCTAGTACTCTTCCCCCTGGCATCTCCTTCCTCCTCTGAGACTAAGACAAAAGCCCGTGAGGACAAGGGCAAAGCAGTCACATCTGACTCTGGGACAGAATCAGACCAGGAGAGCTCACCTATGGAGGAATCTGAGGAAGACTTGCATGATCGCGAGGACCCTCATATTGACTTGAGGAAAATCTCGGCTGATGAGTATGTCGGAATGCGCCACAGGAACCAATTCTTGCTGCCCTGCAACTCAATCAATCCAAGGTTCCACACTAAGTTCCAGGAGCAAGCATACGAGCAGCTTTATGGAAAGTCACAACTATTTGCTGATCACAAGTATATCGATTGGGATCACTTGGAATCAATTGATAAATATGATGGCACCTACAGTCTTTTCCAGAGGGCTGGGATACAACATCTAGTGGCATTAAAGGCTAACTATAATGAGGACATCATCAGGCAATTCTATGCCACAGTCTACATCTCGCCAGACTTTCAGCATATTTTTTGGATCATGGGATGCCAGCCATTTGACGCCAACAAGCATGAATTTGAGTTGGCTTTGGGGACTGAGTCCAGCGCTTATGAGAAAGTATATGATAGGCCAACGCTTGAGCTTTTTTCCCTCTCTCAATATTATGATCAAGCCACTAGATTCATTCCAGGAAAACTTATTGGACTGCACCCCATCCCCAGCCTGGTTAACAGAATCATCAACCACACCATGTTTCCCAAGAGTTGCAACTCTGATGCGATCCGAGGCCATGCATGGAACCTCATTAATTATGTTATGGAAGGTCGCAAATTTGACGTGGTTGATCTCATAATCAGGGAGATTGCCTCCTCGAAGAATGACAGGATCAAGCGCATTAACTATGCTCCTTATATTATGGCTTTGATCCAGATGATGATTCAGTTCAGAGGCGCTTGGGTGGTGTTCACAAGACTTATAAGGCTAGAGCAGATCCTCTATTTCCTCCTGCTGCCCGTACTCAAGCTCCTCCGCTGGTAGGACCTTCAGCAGCAGCAGCACAACTAGCAGAAGAAGAACAATTCACTCTCTCCAAGATCTACTCTACCATCCTTCAGCTCTGCGACTCCCGAGCCGAGTGGTTCACTTCTCTTTCTTCCAGGATGGATTCCCTTGATGGGAGAGTTGCAGCTATTGAGCAGACCATGGCTCATCCTCCCTCTCCCGTTCACTACGGTCGCAGTCGTTGACGTGACTCTTCTCTTCAGGGACCCCAGGAGTAGCCTTTTTGGTTTTTGATACCAAAGGGGGAGAAGAACTAAAGATGGAAGCTTAAGAAAATTTAGCTCAATTTTATCTATATTTATGTAATGAACTTTTTTATGTAATTACTTTATGTGGTGTGATGAACCTTCATGTCGTTGATGTAATGAACCTTTGTGCATTTCATCTTTATATGTGTTTGTGCTATGCCTTGATAAATTTGAAGCTACATGCATCCTATGTAAAAATTATCATATCATGTGTTTGAAATAAATTCTCACTTATATGCACATATTCAGGGGGAGCTTTTCCTATTTTGACTTTAGAAAATTTGGAAATAATTCTCTCAGCTCATGAAAAATCATTGCAAGAATTATTCTCTTTCAAAGTCACAAAAGAATATACAACTAGTTATTTAAACAAGTGGTATATTCAAAAACATTCTCTCATATAAAATTTGTGTTGTCATCAATTACCAAAAAAAGGGGTGATTGAAAGCATCTAGACACCTAAAAATGGTTTTGGTAATTAATGAACTTATATGAATATGGGGCTAATATGTTTGTTGAGTGATTGAAAGGCTAAGTCCCTAAAATGATGACAAGACGCATGCTAAAGATCAAAATGAAGATCAAAGTGGCTCAAGGCAAAGGTATACTTAGAATAGGACCCTCTTTTACTTTTACTGGTCTTAGGAGGAAGGATAGAAGACCGGATTATAGGCTAAATGACGTACCATAAAAAGTGATCATGGCAAGTAGCTTGATAGCACTATTATTGTGTCATTTGGATTAATTTAGGATCATGCATTTATTAAAAATTTAAATTCATAGCCAAATCCGTGCTCTGTCTAGAAAAATGGAAGTACCGCTGTTTCAACGGCGGAACTACCGGAGAGCGGTAGTTTCGCCGCCATAAACGGTACATCCGGAGCTCGGAAGCTCCGGCTGTCCGAGCGGAACCATTTTTCTAGAGAGCACCCCCGGAGTCGCTCGGTGCTCTGTTCGGACGACAAGAAGTACCGGCGTGCAAATCGCAGTACTTCCGTTGTCCGGAAGCACCGACTATCCGTGCGGAGCCCTTTTTTTCCAGAGAGCACCCTCGGGACGATTCTGAGTTTGCGGAAATCGGAAGTACCGGAACTTCAATGTCGGAGCTACCGCTCTCCAGTAGTTCATTGGTGATTTTACGGAACTACCGGTTAACGAAAGTACCGGATTTATAACGGCGGTACTTCCGTGTCGACTCTCAACAGCTAGTTCAGAAGCTCTGACATAGCCGTTACTGTCGCGTCAAAACAGGAGCGGAAGTACCAACCCTTGGCCTGCGGTACTTCCGCTCGCCCTGAATTTTTCTGGATTTTAACTCTAACGGCTAGTTCTGTTTGGTAAGGGTATAAAGACCCGTACTCCTGCTCAAGGACAGCAAGGATAAGCACTATTGAACTCTTTGAGCATTGGGCATTCACTCCACACCTCATATACTCCTTGTGCATTCATTTGAGGTGGTTGAGCCAAAAACGTGCATTGCATCCAATAGATTGATCCTTTGGCATTCAATTGTGGTCAAGTGAAGCTTGAGATCTTTTACTCTTGGTGCTTGCCGGCACTTGGACGACTCAGTGGAGATTGACCAGTGATCTTCTCAAAGAAGTTTGTTAGAAGGCCTGGTGTGTGTGAAGGTTGGAGCTCACCTACCCGGAGCGGAAAAGAGCTACCAATAGTGGATTGAGGAGTTGAGGCTTAATTCGTGGAGCCGGTCCAATTCGTTTGGGCTTTCCTCAACATGGACTAGGGAAAACCGACAATTTTCCGATTGCCACGGTAAAAATATCGTGTGTTCATTGGTAATTTCTTGTCACTTATTCATCTCCTGCACATTTATTCCATTGTGATCATTTACTTGTACTATCTTATTTTAATTTTTTGCTATTATTTATTGATTCAATAGTAAGTTAATTATTCTTTACTATTTCAATTTGCAGCTAATTCAATGGAGAACTATGATTTTCAACTCTCTGAATCTCAATACTTTTCAAAAATATATTAGGACTGCACATAACCCTCGATTTAGTGTTGTATCTAGGCAAACCACAAGTAGAGATTTAATTAAATATTATAACAATTGTCATGAAAAATTGAAAGAAATATTTCATACATGTATATTCTCTATTGCTTTGACATCAAACATATAGAGTGGTAAGGCTAGAGACGATTATATTAGTGTTGTTGCTCATTATGTTAATGTTGATTGGGTAATGGAAAAAAGAATTATAGGATTTAAATTAATTAATGTTGTAGAAAATTTTGGCCTCACAGATAAGATTTTTTCTATAACTTTAGATAATGCAGCTGCAAACATGTAGGGACCCAGATTTTACAATCCGGATTCCTCAATAGATAGTGCTCATAGTTACAGTAATGAATATCAAAATACATATCATGCGGAAGCGTAAATATAATAGTAAACTTACTCATGGGCCGATGAGGTCGAAATCATTAAATTGCAGCAGCGGAAGAACGAAGCACACAGGTGGGACCTTCAGGACATGCCCACAGGCAGCCAACTGGAGGTTCGCGACCTAGCCCTTGGCATCTTCATCTTCTCGGCCAGCTTGTCCAATCTTGTTGCTGAGGCGAGGTGATTTGATTCCAGATTCTGAATTCTGTCGCAAAAGCGAGCGTGAGCACTCCGACCCCGTGCTCCGCGAGCCAATACACAGAATGCAAATAAATAGTATGCATGGCTTAACAAAGGAGAAGCTCGGGTTATTTTATTTGCCAAAATTCGCTTTTAGTAGCATTATTACTATTATTTAATCAAGTGTTATTATTGCCACCTAACTCCACACTACAATAGCCAAAATTGACTTAACCACCGAAAATGCACTTTCTTTATTGACTGCTGTCCAAAGCTCCAATCAACAAGTGTCATCATTTATTTAATCCACTGATCATACTTTGTATTTTGAATTACTAATAATCCAATCCTGTCATTACTATTCATCAGCTTCTCACCTCTGAATTCTAATGATTCTCTAACATAATTACTTTCAAATCCACCGATATCATTCGTATTCAATCCTTTTCGTCATTGATTCGAAACCATAATCCAATACTCAATCTCATTTTTCATTATCTACCACTAGCTAATCCACAAATATACCTCCACCGAAAATTCAATTTACCAAGATTATAATCCACTAATTGTTATGAATCCTTCAATCTTCTCAGAAATTCAATTCATCCCTCTAGTAATTGATCAACTCCTATTAATTCCCATTATCGCCAATATCTTCCAAGAATTTATATCAAATATCAGTGTTGTAATCCAACGATTTACCTTCGCATTTCCTAAAACTCCAAAAATCATATCGATTCACTATTATATATCCACCAAGAATATCACTAATCAAGAATTATACTCCAATACTTGTATTATTTCTCCAAATCCCTGAAAATTCAATTAGCTCATTTATCTAACCTATCCATTCAGTTGGACCCCACTAATTTATTTCTCCCAGAACCCACACTAGCATTTCCTTTCCATGATCGACCTGAATCCACAAATACCTTTATGTGCATACTAAAAACATCCATCTCCTTTATTCACAAATCTATTTATTCCACCCATATTTTATTTTTGTAAGAATAGAAATGCCACTATTTGAAATATAATACATAAAATTTCCTGAGACCTAGCAACTTTGGAACAAAACATAATGTTCAATGAATATTAACATGATTTTCCATACATATGGCATCGCACCATATGCCTAATATCACCATAATTTTTTCATTCATACGGCATCACACTGTATAACATCTTTCAGCGTTATAGCCGCTTAACTTACCACTGAGACGACACCCAGGACAATTCAAATCAGGGCTTTCCTCTGCCCTCCACTTTACCATTCCCATTCACAAAGTTTTTGAAATAGAACTATATCTGGTTAAGTTCCCATGTCCGCCCTTGACCGTGGGCACGGCTATTCGAATAGTTTTGACTCTGCAGAGTGGCACACTTTACCCACAAGAGATAGATCTACTCGTTGCCCCACATGATTCCTTAGCCATGTGGTTGAATAGACTATCACAGGGCCTTTACGATGCATAGTCCACTGTGGTTACGCCCGCTAAGGTCAACCTTCCGTAGTAATATTACGCATACCGCGGGAAGGGTCCCTCGTGAGCCATCACGGGCAAAGGCGAGGAATATTACGCATCCATCCCTTTGCTCGTGGTCATACCTTCACGTAACCACCTTGGAGCTACACAAATTAGTTAACCCTGCCTACATTTTGCCAGCTTGTGGTTGTACTGTTTTACACGGGTTGACATGACAAGATTCAGTCCTTAGTGGTATCTGGGCGGTTCTACCACAAACCACACTCTCGTGCACAACTGCACCATACCTCCGAACCATCCGCCCAGATATTTAAGCATGTTGGGGTTTTTGGAAACATAAAATAATCATATCCAACATTTATCAGTCATTACCACCATGACTGCCCAACCAATTTTTCTCAGGATTAAAAGTGATGCTTGGACGCTCTTGCGCCCATGAGTATCTAAGCAAAACTACGCATGGCATATAATTACGGACTTACTTTTGAAAAGTTACCATTATAATTTTGCTAAGGCGACAAGGTTCACATATTCGAGCATTCCAAAGGAGGTGTAATATTAATCAAGCAAACAATGGGCATATAACTAAAATCTTAAATTAACATGTATTTGCATATAAAATAACAGCATGCAATTTGATAATTTAAACAAAAATAATTTGCAGAAAATGTAGGTTCAACATGATCAAAGTATTGACTCGCCTGGCGCGGTTTACCGCGGACTTGAGCTCGCACAAGGCTTTCTTGAGCTTCGGTCTCTATCTTCACTTTGAGCTTGACCTCGCTTGATCCGTTGGATCTTCAGGACTTCGATATCTAATTACGTGCTAAATAACTGAATACAAATAAAGGCAAATAACTCAAAAGATCCAAATAAATCCGAATAATTCAAATGGCTGATTTAGTTTAATTTATACATTTATTACGATTTGAGAAAAGAAGGATGATTCGGTTTAGTGTGTTGCAAGCACAGTGGTAACTGGACTTGAATGAGAGAACGAGTTATCTGAACAGCTTTACCGTGAGGGAAAATTTTAGAATAATAAGAGATCAAAAGTGAGGAAGTGTCTACAGGAATTATTTACTTTGGAAAAGAAGTGGCCAAACCTAGTCGATTGGAGAAAGGCGAGGTTCGATCTTTTTATTACTAATCTCTTTTATTATTTCTGTATTTATCATGGAAGTTCCATGAGCTAGGTTAGACTCATGCATCTATGTACGAGCCTAGCTGGGTATGTATTCCTTGCAGCTTAGGTTATGGTAAAGGCAACCTGGACTGGTGGATGAGATCTGTACTTATTCTATAAATCTTTAATAATCCCATTATCATATTTTATGTATCTTCATTTATCGCTAGCTTAAGTTTAATTCGAATTAGGATCCTTTGGTACGGATCCCAGCTTGCTCCATACACAATTGTGCTTAATTTTATTATGAACCAAAACTAGTGTTAGGAATAAGATTTAATCGATGGCACTATTTTTATCTTACTTATACCTCAGCTACTATTAGGCTTATCTTTATTTCTAATTATAGTTTAAACTTAGCTATCTGAGTAAGCTTAGTATGTGTCATTTTGTGTGAAATGTTAATCTAAATACCAATGGTCATAACTAACTAAATCTAGCTTCTGATATTTATTTATCGGCGATGTACTAAGGGAGAGTATTATGAATCATGACTTTCCAATTTAAATATGTATTTCACTTAATTTGGTGTTATCATGAATCAATGATTATTTAAAGTTTAACCATAAGTCAGTTACATACAAGGTAGCCTCTATTTCAATTTGAATATCATGGCCTAAAGGTTTGTTTATTAATGTTCACATTATTTGATAGTCAAAAAGGATTCTCCTAACTGCTAGGGCATAAAGACAAGAGTTTATGGTTTAAACTTTACAGAGATAAATTTTATAACATTTACTAATATGCACGGTTTTAGGCTTCATTGATTAATCAAATTTCATTTGCTAAGTTGTCATTCCAGGAGAGCATACACCTAACAACTTCCCTACCAAGCCTTTAATTAATAGTTAGGATTTAAAATAAATATTCAAGGCATACTGTTCACTAGCATATAATTATCAATCCCTGATTGAACATTAAGTAAGCCCATTTATATCCTACTAACTTTTTGTATCATTTAGGTATTACTCTTAGATTGTTCATCAATTTCTCCTTTAATTAAAAAGGGATAAAATGGGCAAAATAAAAATGCAATGAAAAATTGTGGCCGGTGGAGATCGAACTGGGAACCTGGGGCAAAGTACTTAAAGGCATGCGCTCGGCTAGCCCAGTGAGCTTACGGTGTTTCGCGACTCAGTAGAGGAGGCTTGATATGTTGAGGCAGTAGCGTTTGGAAGCAGGGGGGCCCGGGCAGCGGTCGAGAGTCGGCGGCGTCGCCGGTGAGAGGTGGCCGGAGAGGAGCAGGCGTTGGGCAGAATGGAACGCCGAGGCTGAGGGGATGCCGAGGGAGGTGGCGGCGGGGACCGGGGACCTCCGAGGCGGACCGGCGGCAAGCAGTGGCGGCGGCTTGAGGAGGGGCTTCGGCGCCGGCGAGCCAGGATGGCGGGGAGCTTCGGCTGGCGGATGGGGGAGGTCCGCGGCGGTGAAGTGGTGCTCCTCCGGCGAGGAATCGAAGGGGAACTCGCCGAGGAGGGAGCGGCGGCGGCGGAGGCGCGTTCGGTCGGCGGGGAGGAAATCCAGTTGTGCGGCGAGCTACGGTGGGGGTTTTCCGATTAGCTTGGAGGGAACGCACATGGAGGGCGGGCGAGCATCGGGACTGGGTCAGAGCAGAAGATCTTGGCCGGAGTGGCCGGGGCGGCGAGGAGGCGGGTGGCGGTCTGCGCACGGTGCAGGGAGGGTGGCTCGGTGGTTTGGGCGGGTAAGTGGAGGAGCTGTGCAGGTGACCAAGCAGGAAGCCAAGCTTCTTATAGCAACGGAAAAAGGGAGGAAAACGGTGGGCGGTGCGGGGAAACAGTGGGCGACGGTGGCGTGCATGGATGCCACGGGGCGAGGAGGAGCTGCGCGACGCAGAGAAAAGAGGAGAGGTGGCGCGGGCGCTCGGGGAAGGAAGGGAAAAGGAGAGAGGGAGGGGGCGGTCCCGCGCGACAGCGAAAGGAGACGGGGGGGAAGAGAGGAAGGCGGGCGCAGGAGCCGGGGTCCACACGCCAGTGAGGTGAAGCGCAGGTGGAGGCGGGGCCCGCGGGTGAGCTGGTCCATGCGGGAAGGAAGCAGGGGTTGGGCCGGGCCGTTTCGGCCGGTCTGCCCCCAATTCCTTTTCTCTTTTTTTTTATTATTTCATTGCTATTCATTTTTTTATACATGTGTACAAGTATAAATATATCTTTATACCATTATTTTGGTATGCATATATATACACATTATTTTTTTATGCTTTTGATTACCTTACTAGTTCTTTTGTATATAATTGCATATATTTTATTTATTTATTTTTGTTGCCCTTGTACTATCATTCTCAAGATGAGATTTTATGTTTTCTATTGTTTGCATAGTCACCTTTTGGTATTACTAATATTTGTCTTTGTCTTCTACGAATTTCTTCAATTTTTAGAACCTCAATCAAATTCAGGAAAACTCCATGAAATCCAAATTCCAATAGAATATATTGCAAAAATAATTCAAGAAATTCAGATTTTCAAATTTTAAATTTTTGGGATGTTACAAAACACTAAGGCTATGGAAATTCTTACTCCATTGTTTAGTACTTATGCACAATCTTTCTTACTACATCAACATTGTTCTTGTCATATTACTAATCTTATTGTTAAATCTGGTTTAAAAAGATTAAATGCTTGTATTGATTCTTTTAGGGATGCAATTTCATATATTAATTGTTCTAACCAACGAGTAGCCACATATAAGAGCTTTTGCGTAGCAATGAACGTCCGTCCTAGAAAATTTGGTTTAGACATGCATGTTAGATGGAACTCTACTTACCTTATGCTTAAACATATATTGCCATATAAGAGTACCTTATCTATTTTTCTTCACACTCAAGGTCATCAATCTCATAGCATCAATCTCATAGCTTCTCTAGTAGAACCCAAGTTAGAGACCCTGAACTTATTGAGGACGATTGGGTTATTGGTGAAATTGCCACTCACCTAAAGATTTTTGAAAATGTTCCTATACCACGGGATGCTGTAGTTGCCATGCAAACTAAGTTTTTAAAATATTAGAAGGAAATTCCTATTTTATATGCATTCGCCTTTATTTTGGATCCTAGGGCCAAACTCCAAGGATTTATAAATGTATTACAACTTTTAAGTGATGCTACCGGTTTAGATTATTATACATACTATAGAGTAGTTAAGGATAAATTATATGAGAAATATGAAAATAAGTTTGGGTACGTGTGTTTGGAAAGACCCCCACACCTCTAGGGGGACTATGCAATAGGGCAAGATTTTTGGTTCTTCCTTTAGAGATTCTCGTGCAGGTACACATCAGTCAGGAGGAGCAAGGCGATAAAGCATTGGAGACATATCAAGTTATCTCAAAAGTGATAGCGTCAGCTTTTGAGCAAGAGTTGAACATGCTCTCATGGTGGCAAACCTAGAAGGTAATATATCCAGTGCTATGCATATTAGCGCGGGATGTGTTGACTATTCCTGTCTCTACAATCTCCTCGGAGACAGCCTACAGTCTATCTGGAAGAATAATCGAGGAGCGACAAACAAGTCTCTCGAACGAGATGGTCTCTCAAACAAGCCTATAAGTTGTACACTTTTTTTACCAAGGTTTTCTCAAGTTAAGTTTTTACTTGGTAAAGTTTTTAATGGGGCAGCCATCTCATGTAATTTAACAAGTTAATAAAGCTCATTATGTCTTTGAAAATAATTATTTTGATGATTAACAATGTCTACAATTTTCTATACTTTTTCTAAATGTTTTCTTAATTTTCTACATTTTTACAATTTTTCTTAATTTTCTACATTTAATTTGAATTTTCTCTTTTTTCCCATCTTTACGGGCCGACTAAGCCAATACGGAATGGTCATGGGCCATAACTAGACTCGGACCACAGGCCAGTACGACACGGTCGGTTTATTTAGCGGACCGTAACGGGCGTTCTAAGAGCATCTCCAATAGTTCCCAAAAAATCATTTGGTAAATCAATGAGTTTTCCAAGTCGCCAAAAAAAATAGGGAGCACAATTGTTGGCTGTCTCCAACCGTTTGCAATATTTTGCTCCCAAAAAATCAAAAACTCGGCCCACTCCAACCGTTTGCAATTGTTGGCTCAGAAGGATGGCATCAGAGCAGCCAACAAGCATCCAGACTATGACTTCTTCATACGGAGGACTTGATTGTCGTCTCACTTGCTAGTAATCCCAGTCTGCAGCCAGCTGGGAAATTGCTGCTGCAAGACACCGAAACAGCAGCACGGCGTAACAATTGTACACAAGAGAACAAACGTTGGTATATGTGATAATATGGATAACAATTGTGCATGTATATGTAGCATAGCAATACTGCCATCAGCAACTTGGTCCATTTCTGTTGATCTCAAAATCTACATGCCTCAGCTGATCTCAAAAAGAAAGCAGCTGGGCCTGCACTGCTCCGAATGTGACAGCAAACGTTCAGTACCAAAAACTTTAGACCAAAAATTCAATAGCCCTCCGAACGTGAAAGCAAACATGCATTTCCCAGATCACCCAGATCACTGAAATTGCATGATCTCCCAGATCACCCGCTGAATTCCCCCCTGACTCGGACAAAATGCATTTCCCAGATCACCCAGATCACCGAAATTGCTACTGCATCTCCCAGATCACCCGCTGAATTCCCCCCTAACTCGGACAAAATGCATTTCCCAGATCACCCAGATCACCGAAATTGCAGGATCTCCCAGATCACCCGCTGAATTCCCCCCTGACTCGGACAAAATGAAAAACAGCAGACAACTACCGCATTGCTAAACAAAATCTGCTACTGCATCCCTCCAGCCGGCCACAGCCACCTCCCAGCCAGCCGTAGCTGCCCTCAGGCAGGCCATAGGTGGCTAGATCAAATTATTTAAATCCTTGGCCATACTTAATTGACAGATATGAGTGCTCACAAATCATTTATCCAAAGAGAATTGGAAGATTCGTCGTCGGACGATGACGACTATTTCATCTTTTCAGCAGCTACAATTGTGCATTCGTATACGAATCGTCCAAGAAGACATGGTGGATCTGTTCCAGGACATATATTTAGGTATCGAGACAGAGAAGGCGGCCACCAAAGAATGTATCAGGATTATTTGGCGGATAATCCGACGTACGGCCCAGCTTTATTTCGTCGAAGGTTCGTCTCTAATGCAGATGTGAATGGTTGATTGTACGTATATAAAGTTTTAAATGCTTTGGTTTAATTTTTTCCTTACTTTGTAGGTATAGGATGAGAAGGGATCTTTTTGTACGCATAATGCATGCTGTAGAATCCCATGATGACTACTTTGTGCAGAAAAGGAGTGCGGCCAATGTTCTTGGATTGAGTTGCTTCCAAAAAGTAACAGCGGCATTCCGTATGCTAACATATGGAGTACCAGCTGATGCTACGGATGAGTATGTTCGTATTGGAGAAAGTGCCGCAATTGAGAGTCTACGAAGGTTTGTCGCTGCAGTAATTGATATTTTTGAAGACCAATACTTGCGATCACCTAATGATGCAGACACAACACGATTACTTACTCTTGGGGAGCAAAATGGGTTTCCTGGTATGCTAGGATCCATTGATTGTATGCATTGGGCGTGGAAGAATTGCCCAGCAGCACTACAAGGTCAGTACAAGGGCCATAAGGAGGACCCGACTATTATATTAGAAGCTGTTGCTTCTAATGATCTATGGATTTGGCATGCATTTTTTGGTTTACCTGGGTCTCACAATGATATCAACGTCCTCCATCGGTCTCCCTTATTTGCCAAACTGGCAGAAGGTACTGCTCCTCAGGTGAACTATAGCATAAATGGTCATAATTATACAATGGGTTATTATCTAGCTGATGGTATATATCCAGGATGGGCTACTTTTGTAAAGTCCATCTCTCAGCCTATGGGGAACAAGCGGAAATATTTTGCCAAAGCACAGAAGCAGCGAGGAAGGATGTCGAACGAGCTTTTGGAGTTCTGCAATCTAGGTTTGCCATTGTTCGTGGTGCAGCTCGTATGTGGGATACAAAAACAATAGGGGACATCATGAAAGCTTGTGTCATCATGCACAATATGATCGTGGAGGATGAGGGAGTAGTTGATCCTAACGAGCGTTTCGACTATGGTGGTCAAAATGTGGAGCCTTCTCATGAGCATCATCGTACCATAGAAGAATTTATTGAGGCACATAAAAGGATTAGAGACAACGAAACTCATCATCAGCTTAAAGAAGACTTAATCGAGCACTTATGGCAGCATTATCCTGATAAGTATTAGGTTATGTGGCTTTGTAATAATTGTTTTCCCATTGATTTGCTCATTGTGTGCGTTATTATTATAGATTCAATGAACAAAAATATTTTGCTGATTATTCAAGTGTTTATGCCCTTGAATGAAGAACTACTGATTAAGCTACTACTAGAAAATGAACCAGCAGAAACAATGCAAATAATGTTATGTTTGTGGACTGAGTTCTTACTTGTAGTTGATTACTGCAAATAATGTAAGAGCAGTGGTGTTCCTTGTATGCCCGAATGAATGAGACAAAAGCTCTAAGCCCTTTCTCCATGACACTGCGGTCTTCTGATGCAGCAGTTCTAATCTGCAGCCCAAAGTGGAATATTGGTTATTAGTCAGCACTCAGCACGACAGAATGATATTTCAAGTGGTATCTCGATTCAACTACAAAAGCTAAACCAACTAAAATGATACAAGACAAACTCACCTGTGGTACAATATCTACATTATTCATGGAACACTCCCTTTCCGTGAGAGGAACACCTCGAAGCTTCAAGAACTCAACATAAGTATCCTCCTGCAAAGGAAGTAAACTCAACATAAGTATCCTCCTGCAAAGGAAGTAAACTCAAATATTTTGTTTCTCAACAAGACAATCTAACATACATATTGAATTGCTCCATATGGATGGCATAGTACTTAAACATTTAACATACATGATCAGGCGCTCACTGAATTTCACCAGGAGTCACTGAATTTCACCAGGAGTTGAAAACAAAAAACTAAGTGACAAAAACTGGTGGTAATCTCAACTGCACTATATTATTTCCAACAGAGGCTAGACAAATTTTTTTGTAAGGTAACCACAGCTGGCCTGAATCACAAGGGTGGCACATCAAATCAAACACTAGATTTCAGCCAAGATGATTACTGAAATATTATTGGCTTGCTATTGTCCTGGGGTTACTACAAGCAGCAGAATCGGATATTGGCCCATCAACCTGAAAATGTAACAGAATACAGAATGTATGGAATGTATGGAATCGGATCATCTCATCACAAGGTCAATATAAACCAAATTTGTCACAATACTGAAATCATGGTTTGAACATTACAAATAAATCTACTTTGACAAACGACGGGCAACGATAGCTTCCTGCATAAGCTTGTAGTACTGCTGCTGCACCTCAGACAAGGAACTGATGTCCTTTGACATAATTTTGTCTTCCTCTTTCATTCTCTCCAACTCAATATTGGCCAGTTCAGCGACAACCCTTTTTTGATCAGTATCAGCCTTTTTTTGTTCTAAAAGAAGGCGTTCTTTCTCTAGAGCGAGTGATGCATTGTACCTCTCCTCTTTCTTCCTCTCTTTCTCCATGTCAAAAGCCTCCTTCTTGGCCCACATTTGGTCCAAAGCCTCCATGCAAGCATCACCTCCACCTCGCCTCAATGCTTCTTTGGCCTTCTTTTTACCTATTGGTCTCTTCAGTGCATCAGGGTCTATGGGTGTAATCTCAGTGACATCATTGTCTGCATAATCAGCAACGATAGGCCCAGAGTTAACCTTCTGTTTTTTTTAGCAGCTTCCTTCTCCTTCTCCTTCTCCTTCTGCTCAGCCAATTCCTTTACCTTCGATTGCCACTTGTCTTCGCCCTTCAATTTGTTCCAGCAATGCATTAAAGTGAACGACTTGTTCTCTTTGTCTACTTTCTTAAACAAAGCTGATGCATCAGAAACCTACACATGGCATGTTAAAAAATGTGAGTGCATACACATTTGTATATGAAACTGGTGGTACTAAAATTGAAGACGTAACAAATACCTTATCTTGAATGGTACGCCCACTTTGATTTCTACGCTCAATTTGGTCGTAGCATCCACAAAACTTGTTGACTTGCTCCAAAATATGCAACCATCTGTGCATAATCGAACTCTCCGTTCGTTTCGATTCAAATGTCTTGTTCTTTTCATAGTACTCATAAATTCTACGCCAAAAGGTGGCACGAGTTTAATTAGTACCTTGCACAGGATCTTTGCTAGTGTTCAACCAAGCTGAGACAACAAGTTCGTCCTCCTTCACATTAATTTTTTTTGCCTTTTCTGATTTGGCCTTGCAGCGCAATTACGTGCAATAGGAGCAGATGATTGCACCTCGAACGCCTGCCCATCAGTAGGATTCACCTCAGGTAACTGTGTCTCTTGTGTTTGTGGGATACTGAGGTCATCCAAAGAAATGTCGTGCTCCATACCAGTCACCATGTTTGTCCAATACTCACATCCAGACATTGCAAACAGCCTGCAAATAATGGGGAAAAAATCAGTGTCATCGATTTTGAAGAAGAACGTTAAAAAATCAGTGGCATAATATAGCAAATGATGCCTATAAAAAGGCTTGTACCACCCCCATATAATCTGTGTGTCTGAGAGGGTTCTCTAAGAAGCTGCCATTTGAAACCAAGAGTTAACATATGTAGAACAAAAACGAGATGGAGATAATTCTTAAGAACGGTCATGCTGTCTAGCAGAATAAGAACGTAAAAGAAAATTCCAACTTTCGTTATGAAGTGATCTGTGCAACAACACGATGAGAATGCCCTGCTTTTGCTTCTGAGAGGAATCATCCAATCCAGTAAGGTTGCAAACTAAACACTACCCATTAGCACAACAGTAAGTATTACTTCACCATATTGCGAACTTTGGACTTTGGAGTTTATACCATGTTACAAATAATTAGTCCACAGTCGAAACAATTTCCTGTCAGTCTGTTAACGCCTATTCTAAAAAGACCTAAAAAAACCTATTGCGCAAAGCCCAAACATCTCCATGGTGAATTGCCAACATATCATGCCAGTTCTAGTTGGGTTTCATGCGAAGCAACTAACTGAACAAGTGAGAATAGCGTGTCAGACCATGCTACATTTCAGAGCTCAATCCACAGAGAGAGTAAACAGGTTCATCCTAAACTGCCCCGACCATAACTCAAAACTAGCCACAAACAATTGAAATTTGCAACGGCGGCACATCAATTACCACGAAAATTGCAATTTATTTATTTTTCTGTATAAATGGGCAAATTCGATCAGTGCAAAAAACTGCCGCACGAAAAGAATTGCAATTTCGCGCATCGACTGCTCGGAGGAGAAGGTGACGAAGCCGAACCCGCGGGACCTCCCCGTCTCCCTGTCGTTGATGATCTGCCGCAAACCAATTCGCAAATACATTTCAGTCAAGACTCCGCATCACAAACAATTTTAGATCTACACCGAACATGGCAAGAGAGAAAGAGATTAACAAAAATCCAAGGAATCTCAGATCTAGTAGAAATGGGCATCAGATGTAAGATCCAGTAGCCAAATCTCTCTTACAAATTGTCACGTAGGAACCTCCAAGGCATCACAACACCTCCAGAAAAGGGGAAAAGGGAAGGAAAGACATGGATCGATACAAGACGAACCTTGGAGTCCAGGATCTCGCCGTAGGGGGAGAAGGCGGCCTCAAGGGAGCTCGGGCGGCTGCTACTTTGGGCAGTCATGGCTAGGGGCGGCCACAGCCCTCCAGGTGCGGCTAGATAATACCAGGAAGAAGCTAGGGCATAGATGAGGGGGCAGGGATCGATTTTACCTCTTTGCTATGGTGCTGGAGGCAGAGATCGGCTTCCAATGACTGCAAACCCCTAGGGCATAGAAGGGGCGGCGGCATACAGATGGGGCGGCAAACTCCTTTCTTTGGCGCGAGAAGGAAGAAGGCCTGGGAAAAACGCGCGTACTAGGATTCCAAGTCGCAGGTTCGTGCGGATTTTTACGCGCCGCAGGACCGATTTTCCCAAGTCCGGATTTATTGGGAGTTAGGATTAGGAGTTGTTGGAGAGAGTTTTTTTCATTTACTTCCAAAAAATTGAGATTGGGAGTTTATTTAGCAAATTATTGGAGATGCTCTAAACAGGCCATGCCATCGCTCGGCCGTGCCGGGGGACACCACTAATCTGGTGTGCACAAAGCACGTGGCACTGCTCGACGCCCCCCACGCAAGTACCTGCAGCTTCGGGCGAGCCAGGCGAAACCACGCGTACGCACCCACCGCGACCGTGATGACTGCCCGCCGCCGCTCCGCCCGTCCTCCGCCCCGCCGCCTGCCACGGTCACGCGCATGCTGTACGCGATCAACACTTGCAACTCCGCCGCCGCGCTCACGCCCATCCGCTGCGCCATCCTCTGCGACCCCGCCCTCCTCCGCTCCACCACCGTCGTCTCTGCCTTCTTCCTCGCCTGCGGCCGCCTCCGCCACCTCGCCCCCGCGCTCTCCCTCTTCGCCTCCCACCCTCGTCCCCACGTTTTCGTCTTCAACACCCTCCTCCGCTCCCTTCAGCCACCACCCGACTGCTCCCCGCTCCCGCTCTTCCGCCGCCGCCTCTGCCTCGCGTCCGACCTAACCGCTACACCTTCCTGCTCCTGCTCACCTCCCTCTCCTCCCTGCGCGACCTGAGGGTCCTGCATTCCCAGGTGGCCAAGTCCGGCTTCGCGCGCGACCTCCGCGTCCGCCACGCCCTCCTCGCACGCTACGCCTCCCGCGACCCGGACCTGGCCCACGCCGAGCAGCTGTTCGACGAAATGCCCCGCCCGGACGTTGTCGCGTGGACCGCTGTGATCACCTCACACAAGAATCGCGGTCGCAGCTTTCAGGCTCTGGCCACATTCCGGCGTACGCTGGCTGCTTCTGTTGCCCCCAACCGCGTCACCATGGTCGCTGCGCTTGGTGCATGTAGCAGTCCATGGCGCGGTCGACACTGGTGTCTGGATCCACCAGTACGTGCAGAAACAGGGATGGGAAGTGGATGTTGTATTAGGCACGGCATTCGTCGACATGTATTGGGCTTCGCCAGCATCGCCTCCACGTCGCCAAGCTCTGGTACCACGAGGAAAGAGGCAAGTTCTGGAGTCTCCTCGATTCTCATTTTTCTTTTCTGTACATGTGCTGTTACATATACATTAGAATGGGCCTTGATCCGAGACTCTTCACATACAGCCCAACAGATCCTATAGTTTGTTTAGACCCCCTAGTGTTGGGAGGGGATTCCCCTTCATATTATATTTGAATATTGCCATAAAAGCTAACTATGCATGCTCGGTAGCATAAGTAATGCATGACGCAGCCTGTGGAAAACACCGATGAATAAGACAACCCTCCTTGGTTGGTCCGTAAATGCTAACTATGCATGCTCGGTAGCATAAGTAATGCATGACTCAGCCTGTGGAACACACCAATGAATAAGACAACCCTCCTATACCAGCAGGAAAATTCTTGTTTGATGGTGACCCACTTATGAGTAATTTAAGCATTCCGAACTATCTTCACCCTCTTAGCTCTAGATGGTCTATAGGGATACTAGCAGCGTAAACGCGGCGCCACGCCATGCTAGCTACCATGTGGACCGAAGTAAAAGAGACGACAATTCGTGGGGAAGTTTTTTTAAAAAAATCGAGGACGTGTGTGTAATTTCAGGAAAACTGAAGGCCTTTTCCGCAAAAAACTGAGGACCTGTAAGGATATATACGTAACTAAACAAGGACTGTACGTAATTTTGAGAAACTGCAGGGTGCTATCCTGTAAAAGGATACGCAATTTCGGTGAAATGAAGGGGGTTTTTTTGGAAAAAAACATGACAGAGACCTTTTTGTAAGAATCGAGGACCTTTACGCTATTTCAGAAAATCCAGGGGGCTTTTTGCAAAAACACTGACATGGCATGGGTGGGAGACCGGGAACTCCCCCGACTTTAATATAGCGATGATAAGGGACCAGCAAGAAAATTCTTGCTTGATGGTGACCCAATTATGAGTAATTTAGGTCTCGCTTGTTTCAGCGGTAATTTTTGGCTTTTAATTTATTATTCTTTAATTACATCTTTTTCAGCTTTTTGGTTTTTTCGAATTTTTTTCTTTTTTTAGTATTCCTTCGTATTATTTGTGATGGACTAATATATTTTTCTATTTTTAGATTTTTTAAATTTAATTACGTCAAATAAGTCACCATCAGATACAGTGAAAAATAATCTAGCTACAGTGAAAAAAGACATAAGTCATCTGAACATACGATATTGAGTAGGTTCTTTTGGTTTTATGGTTTAGTTTTCTACAATAACTAGCTTTTAAATGGAGTATCTTTTATATTGTTCTGATTTCATTTATATATCACACGTGAGTATACGTGAGTATCATTCTATACCATATCTCGTAAACAGCTAAAATTTAAAAATTTAAGCTAAAAACTATAGTTTAAAAGAACTCACTCATTATTGTTTGGTCAAACGTGTCAAATTTCTTGGAAAAATTTAGTAAGTCGATCCACCACTCATATTTTTCTGTGTGCTTTCGAAGTGTGCGTATTTGAAATGATGTCTTTCGGGGATTTTTTTGTCTTAGCTCATTTTACCTTCCGGTCTGACTCATCGAAGTGGATATGCTATCATTATAAAAATGCACGGAGCTACCAAAAGGGACGAAGCTCTGAAGGAGATACTAACGAAAGATGGCTCCTCTCACTCCCAGACTGGTAGTGCCCATAGATGTAAAGAAGAAGCCATGGGAGCAAAAGGTTCCTCTCCATAACCGCTGGCATCCGGATATCCCTCCTGTTGCTGATGTAACTGAAGGGGAATTATTCCGCGTTGAGCTGGTTGATTGTACTGGAGGACGGGTTAGTGATGATAACTCTGCAGATGATATCAAATTCCTGGACCTCACAATTGTGAGTATTTATTTTTCTTATGCAAGAGATGTGGTTTGATGCTTTCTTTATTATAGTATTTTCATTAAAAACAGTACTTGTGCCAAACTGACTAGATTTTCCACAGGCTCATTATCTTAGTGGACCCTTAAGAATAGTTGATTCTGAAGGGGTCCCAGCTTCACCTGGTGATCTTCTTGCGGTAGAGATCTGCAACCTTGGTCCACTTGCTGGTGATGAGTGGGGTTATACTGCGATATTTGAAAGGGGGAATGGAGGCGGATTCTTAACCGACCACTTCCCAAGTGCAAGAAAAGCCATTTGGTATTTTGAAGGAATTTATGCATACTCCCCTCAGATACCAGGTAAAAGCTTCTTGCTATTGCTGTGAATGAAGTTTTTCAACATTAGATCCTCAATAATTCCATTTTGTGCATACCAGGTGTTCGGTTTCCGGGATTAACTCATCCTGGTATAGTGGGAACTGCACCATCAGTCGAGCTTCTTAATATATGGAACAAAAGAGAAAGAAAATTGGCTGAGACAAGTCACGAGTCTCTGAAACTGTGTGAAGTCCTACACCAGAGGCCCCTTGCTAACTTACCAAACCCTGATAACTGCTTACTTGGAAAGGTATGTCCTGCTGCCTGATTAATGGTTTCACTTTAACGCCAAGGATTAAATAAAACGTTGTTTGCAATACTTATAATTTATCTTTTTTGTGGCCCAGAATGCCAGTACAACAGTCTTACATGCAGATATTAATCTAGGAGATCCGAAATATACCATACTATCTATATGGTTAAAGAGGTATGTTGACAATGCATGCAATGTGATGCAGATTCAAGAAGGGACTGCTGAATGGCAAAAAATTGCAAATGAGGCAGCCAGAACTATTCCTGGAAGGGAGAATGGAGGGAATTGTGACATAAAGAATCTAAGTAGAGGTTCCAAAGTTTATCTACCAGTATTTGTTGATGGAGCAAATCTGAGTGCTGGTGATATGCACTTCTCCCAAGGTGATGGGGAAGTCTCATTTTGTGGAGCAATCGAAATGAGTGGATTCCTTGAGCTAAAGTAATTGCCTTTGTTCTTGTCCACGCTTCTCAATACTTGTTATATTACAGCTTTAGATGCGTCTGACATTTCATAGTTGTATACTGGTCCTCTAAGGATGGATCCAAACAGCCACTTACATCAAACCAGATCCATCAATGTAGGAAAGCTTCGGATTATTAGGTTTCATCATCCTTTACAAAAATACTAGAGTGCACACTAGTATAAAGCATCTTGATAGCTGCTTGCTTGGGACTTGTCAGACTCAAATGGGCACAGGCAAAAGGATAGGCACATCAGAATGTCAGTTCATATGATCAAGCAGTACTATCAGCACAAAAGTCCACTGTGATGGTTGATGTATTGTGTCTTCAATCTTCATGGCATTGCTTTGGTTGATTCTTCTATTCTATCATCATAATAACTTAAAAATGCCTTGATGATTTCTAAGTTGTATACGATTTCTAATTCATATACTATGGCATAGTGCATTATTCATTGGGATCAGACTCACTCCACTAGTGCATAGCATAGTCAGTGATTTCTAAACCACACCGCCAACTCATATCACATATAACACACTGCATGTTCTGTCGACTAATTTTTCAGGAGATGCTGAATTTGCTGGTTGGATAAAAAAAATCTATCCATATGGATTTGCTTCTCCTTGTGTGCGTGTGAAATTCCACTAATTTCACTGTTGCATTTCGTGTAGGTGTGAGATCATAAGAGGTGGGATGAAGGAATACTTGACTCCAGTTGGTCCGACAGCACTTCATGTGAATCCAATCTTTGAGATAGGTCCAGTGGAGCCACGTTTCTCAGAATGGTTAGTCTTTGAGGGCATCAGTGTAGATGAGTCTGGGAAGCAGCATTTCCTTGATGCATCAGTTGCCTACAAGCGTGCTGTCCTCAATGCCATTGAGTACCTTTCCAGATTTGGGTACTCCAAGGAGCAGGTAGGCAGTAGAGGTTATTAATTCTTATCTGTATCATGCGAGCGGAACATTATCTTAACAGTGAGGATTATATACAGGTATATCTTTTACTATCATGCTGTCCGTGTGAGGGTAGGATATCAGGAATAGTAGACTCACCTAATGCAATGGCAACACTTGCCATCCCTACGGCAATATTCGACCAGGTTTGCGACAACAGCCTAACACCATTTCCTGTAGTCTTTTAAAATGTTGTGCATTGTATCGCATCCTCTGACATTACATTATAATGTCATGGTGCCATTAGCAATATTGATGGTTGGATCAAAAAGGAGCGCACGAGATTCATCCTAGCACTGTCGGCAACACTGTAGCGATAGTACATACTGTTTCCCTTACTGTATCAATCACTGCAGCAGTGCGACCCTGTCCATTGCTCCTTTGATCCAAGGGATGGAAATAGGCTAATGTCATCGTACTGTTCCTCTCTGCCATTGCAGTTGCAATGGTAGAGGATGCGATTTTTACTGTTTATCAATTAGTTAGTTAAATAAATAGTATGTTTTAATAAAAACAGCATGACAAGTCAAAGAGTAGCATTTGTTGACATTTAGTAGTGAGGTGTGAGTAGGTTCTATGTATCACAGCAGGTCAATATCGATGCTGGTAGGCTTAACTTATATAAGAGCATCGAAGATATGTGCCAAATTACTCCCTGACAATGTGGGACTGGTCAGTAATGCCTAGGCTAATGTAGTGGGAGTATATAGTCTAGCCTTATTATTTTCTCCATTTTTTAAAGTAAATTTTCTGAGTAAGTTTGGTTGCGCTTGGTGGGTGGTGTGCATTATAAAATCATTTCTTATAAACCAATCAGTATTAGAAGAGACTCAAAACAGTACAACATGCAATTGTTTTTCTTGACAGTTGCAGTTAAGATCAAACTGGAAGAAGACCATCTTATAATTTGTAAATATTACTTCCAGAAGTTTGCATGAAGAAGTCACAAGAACTAGAAAAAAAGTAATGGACACAGACAAAATGAATTTCCAGTGTGGACAGATCAAATTTGCTTACTTCGAGATTAAACTCGGTCAAATTCTAGTCAGCTTTGTCAGTAATTTGTAAATATTACTTCCAGAAGTTTGCATGAAGAAGTCACAAGAACTAGAAAAAAAAGTAATGGACACAGACAAATTGAATTTCCAGTGTGGACAGAACGAATTTGCTTACTTGCAGATTAAACTCGGTCAATTTCTAGTCAGCTTTGTCAGTAACTTTTAGCTTACCCTTTATAATTATTACAGTAGCACACAATCTGTCTGCCACCATTATTCTGATTCAAAATTAAAGGAGCTATTACTAAAAATGAGATTATCTCTTTCCTTCGTAGGCATTTTTAACATTTGGAATACCTTATTTTAAAACTTCAGTGCATGACATTTCAATTGTTAACGCAGGATATAAAGCCAAAACGCCTGACACAAGGACCAAAAGTGAGAAGACTTCCGGATCTTTTGGGATGCACATACGGTGGACACCTTGCTGTTACAGAAGACCAAAGTGGTACTACCAGGGCGCCCTAGTGACAAATATGATCTCGAAATTAATGCATGATCATGTTTACCCTATCTAATAATAAATCTAAATAATCATCTTTATTATTCCAAGAATCATCTATGTAACGTGCAATCCATAATCTGGATCAGTAGTTGCAAACTTGCAATATGCGCTCTCCTGAATCTTAATAGTCGATATATCAGACGTTCAGAGCATATATGAAGGCAGAGACACCTCTGAATGGTGTCGTATTTTCTGTATCGCTGCAAAGTTGTGCTATGTCGGTCATGCACGCATTTCTATTATTCCATATTGACATGGTTTATTTACTATCGTAAGTCTGTCATTCTCTCGTGGGATTGTGAGCTAGACATTCTGAGCTCCCCTCGCTCTCCAGAAAATGTGTTATCTTGAGCGGTAATGTTGTCTTTTATATGCAAGCTATAACAGTTTCAGGTAACTTGTAATCCCTACTATTCAAAAGTGAGAGTTGGTAGTGGTAGTTTATATGTCCCTTTTAAATCCTCTTTGTATCTTCCTAAAAATCTCTAACAAAAACAGAAAAAACAATTGCTAAAAACAAATTTCGTCATCTAAAAATTCTTTAACATGAAAAAAAACAGCAAGCTCTACTCAGTGCGTAACAGAGCGGAGGGCATGGTAGCATGACACGAGTGAGTGCGTGGACCGGGTAGGTTGATGTCGACAATGTCAACTTAATGTGCTAAGATAATATTTTTTTTCACCTGCCGCTGCATCGACGCCTCTGGGGGCACGATCTCCTGCCTAGAGGCGGTGACTGGGGATGGCCATGAGGCATGAATTAGGGTGGAGCGACTGTGTGGGAGCAACAGGCCCATGTTCTTCCGTGGCGTGGCCACTGTGGTCGCAAAGCTGTTTAATATTGTCAAGCCGGACGTCGCCGTGTTCGGGAAGAAAGATCATTAGCAGTGGCGTGTCATCTACCGCATGGTAACCTGTTTCACATTTTTGTACAATTGCAGTTTGTTTTGATGTATTGCCACTATCAAGCAACTGTTGGCCTTGCAAAAATTTCAAGGCTACCTTATATGAGTTGTTTATCCGTGATGATATGTTGATAATAGACGACATGGAATGTTATGTTAATCGACAAGAAGCCTTGAAATAAAATAGATGTTCTATCATGTTGTCAAAAAAGGAAAAAAAATTCTCCTATTCACCACAAAATGAATTCCAATGTGCAATCTGAATACTTCAATGCAATATATTGCGATGTTGTCAACTTGTCATTGCACCTCTTCTTCTGGTTAACTGGTTCTCACTGAGGGCCAACTTGTTGTGCTTATCTGGCACATTGTTTTGGGAGGCTTCTTTCAATAGGTAACTATTTGGAGAGTAGGTTTTTTTTTTTTGCTTCAGTTTATTGCCTTATTGGGCAACTTGACAACATGATGCATAATGTTTATTTAGGGAGTAGTTTTTGCTCCACTTGAGAAAATCATTTTGAATTGATGCTCTATGGATGACTTGTTTGTTTTCTGTTTTGATGCTTCAGTTACATTTCTCAAATAAGATTATATTAACTCAGAGTAATTGGGGTTGCTTCTGTTACTGAGGTATGCCCATGTTGTTTCAGGTTTATGGCCTTGATTTTGCTATAGAGATAATTGGATCAGAAATAGTGCGAGAAGCTGATGGTCTTGCTACGAGCTCTTGCAACGTGCACCTATCATGCGAGGAAAGGGAGAAGGTTTGCTTATGACTGAAACTTGGAAAATGTTTCCATAAATCAATCTTCTGACTATTTAAGGTTGCAATTACAAGAGACAAAGAAGTTTGTTAGTGTCTTAGCATTTATTATTTCCTTATTGTGCATTGTTACATTTCTTCTGCATCGATTTGTTATAATTGGCGGCCCATCTATTGAAAACACTTGTGATGTTATTTCTTTGCTACTTTGCCTATAGAAACTTTTATGCATTAGGCCTTGTGCAAAATCAACCAACATTCTTCTGAATTGCTCAATTGAATCTAGCTATTAAGTTGTATAGAAGTAAATTTCCAGGAGGAACTTGTTCAGAATGAACCTTTTTCACTTGCTTGGCTCATACTACTCGTGTAAACATTCTTTGTTCCTTGTCACCATAAATCTACCTTTGATTGTGGTTATTTCAAGTGTAGGCATTATCCGTTAGTAGATTGTGGGCAAATGCTAGAGCTGCTACCTTGAATGGTAACTATGATTGCAAACAACTAAAAAAATCAAATAGTACAGATATTGACTGAAGCTAGCGGTCAGGTTGACTATGCTGAGGTAATATTGGTGGTTTTATCCTTTGCTGTTCAAGTGCTCTTGGTGCTGTTCTTAAGCAATCTTATGCTTCAACCTTTTATCTATTGATTAAATTATCTATTATCTCATTTTTGTTTATGTCTTCTTCTTTTTGTTGTGATACTCATGTCTCCTGGAAAACATTTGAAATCTACCTGGCATATTTGTATACTTTCAAATTTGTCTCTGCCCCGTTCTTGTGTTTGCATTACCCTTTCACAATAGTTTTTTGGTTTCTGCCCTGAAATCGTTAGACATATATTGTAAACTTATATTCCTAGTTTTCCATCTGAAAATCGCTGCTTTAGCCATATACTCGTATTCATCGGCTAATGTTTCCTTATATGGTTTACAAAGTTATTCATGCATGAACATTTCCTACTATATGGAGGAATCATGAACCATGAACTACTATGTAGTGCTCGTACCAAATCACTCATTGGCTTGTGTCTTTTCCCTACAGGGGGAAGATTGTGCATCTGATCTAATGCTAGAGAAGAAGGAAGATCTGGAGGAAAGGCTGATGCTAGAATTGAAATCCCTGGTCCTCGGCACAGGCAAATAATGAGCATTAAGCATCAAAGATTGTGTGCATGCTAGGCCATGTCTGTGTACTCTTTCGTCCCTCTGGGAGTAAAATAGAGAAGGAAAATACAATGTACATTCTAGGGGGTTCGTGTGACAATAGAATTACCATCTCATGCACTACATATTTTAGCAGTTGTTCAAATTTAATGGCAAAAGACATCACTGAATTTACAACAGAATACAGGTACGTTAGGTTCTTCGCTCTAAAAAAGAGTGATATCTTGAAAAGAGGGGCTCCGTTTTCTACACTGGACTTGCGAGTGATATCTGCACGACTGCACCGAATCTGTAACAATAGAGGGTCGGCAAGAGAAAAACACCTCTCTCTCTCTCTCTCTCTCTCTCTCTCTCTCTCTCTCTCTCTCGTTCTCGTTCTAGCGAACCAATGTGAGTGGGTGGGCCCAAACAATCCAATACAGCACAACTGGTGGGCTTCTACACAAAAACACCTCCGGCCAGCTAGGCCTAACGGGCCAATCCAACGGTTGGTGTTCGCCCAAAATGATAATACAAAGTAGTTTAAAGGCTTCTCATGCAAGATGATCGCCAGTATACTTCCGTCTGCCTCAATCTCCACCGTGTGATATTTATTCTTTCCATTCATTTTTGTGGTAGCCTTCGGTACCTTTTGTTGGTCATGGTGGGATCAATAACCATTTGTTCTTTGCAGCTGTGTTAACCTTGGAACATGGAAACATTGAACAGTTTTAAGTTGAGTAAATTCTTTCACCCATAAGCCATAAGGTGTGAGTTCTTTATGTTAGTTTTAAAAATGCATGTGTTCTAATAGCTAACTTTGATTATTGCCGTTAGCATATGCGTCGTTGACAATGGTCAATGATGTAAATAGCTTAATGTAGCAGTTTGAAACACTAAAGATTTGTGTTTTGAAGAGGGACCCAATTACCATGTACACAGATTCATTTTTTGTGTCATTTTTTCATTAAAGAATGTGTTACCTTCATTTAGTGAATTCGCCGAACTTAGTTATTCCTTTAATGCTCAATTGTTCATATTGATTTTGCATTTTTGCTTCACGATGCCAGATAAATTTAAACTACTAATTGTATGTGTTTTTCCAATAGCACGATGAATAATATTTGATGTCAATTGATTGAGAATACACACTAGATGTTTTGTAGCAATGCATAAGCATGTCACTAGTAATATTAAAGCAGAAGTGAAAAAAGCCACCACATTCGTTCTCAATGAGTAGAAATCATGTTAATCAAAGAAAAAAATAGAAAGATATATACAGTCAATTGTGGAGTGTCCAAATTATGATAGCCTAGATTAAAAACAAGAGTCTATGTCAAGTAGAACAAAAAATAGCTTAAATTAAGAATAAAAATAAAACAAAATAAGTAATTTTATTTCGATATGAATTCCCAAGTAAAATGCCTAAAAATATATAATTCATAATACAAAAAATAGCAATTCGATTTATATACGAATTTCAACAAAAAATAATAGAAATTTGGAATATAAAATAAAATTAGCAATTTGATTTTAATTCGAATTCCAAAGTAATATCCTAAATAATTGTAATTCAGAATAAAAACAAGCAATTAGATTTGCATATGAATTTGAATTGTAATTTCAGAATAAAAATTAATGAAAATAGCAATTAGATTTTCAAAACAAATTTCATCCAAAAATAATTGAAATTTAGAATAAAAAACAAAAAACAATTTCAACCTAATTGTCCATATTAATACCAAAAAAATCCCAAAATAACTAAAATTTAAAATAAATTAGCAATTTGATTTGTATACAAACTCCAATAAAAAATAACTAAAATTTTGAATACAGTAAAATAAAATTAACAATTTGATTTTGATACGAATTCCAAAATAAATATCTAAATAACTGTAATTTGGAATAAAAATTTAAAAAAATAGCGATCGGATTTGTACATGAATTCTACAAATAAAAAAATTCGAAATAAAAAAATAAAATCAAATTTGCAATCTGATTTCCATATAAATTCCAAATAAAATCCCTAAATAATTAAAATTCATAATAAAATAAGTAAAATTAGCAATTTGATTTGTATACAAACTATAATAATTAATAGCTAAAATTTTGAATAAATATAAAAGTTATAACGAGGATAGCAAGAACAATGTGAGAAGAGACCACGAAAGAGTGTAATGTGTCGATTTGTCCTTCAAGAAAATATTGACCCATGAGAAAGTGAAGAGCTGAGGTGGCAGTGGTGGAGATAAGGACAATGTCGTGCTGGTCACCTTTGTCATTTGTCGAGGACAATGTTGTACTGCTTGCTGGAGCTGTTGAAGAGAAAGGTCAAGTCAAAAGGGCTGCGACAACGAGTAGTGAGCGTCAGCATTGTTGAAGAAGTCGGTGACCAAAGAAACTCGATGATGGGGAAGCCCTAGTAGAAAGGAGATGAAACTTTGCATTGAAGACGAGTTATAGACGATATAGGACCGCTGGGTAGCTAGGAGCGTGCCATCACTGGTGAGTGCTATGACGTCACTGCTGAAGGTGAGAAAATTTTCCATATCATTAAATAATGACTAAAGTAGACATGGCAGCATTAGTGAAGATGAGAGGTCACTACAGTTAGTGAGGAAGTCATAAACATCATGCATAAGTATATGCATGCATGCATGCGTCTATACGAATGGAAACATAGTCATGCAGAAGCAGATGACAAAGAGCAAAGAGTAGACATGACACAGGTGTAGGAAATAGGCTTGGGGCCAGTAGAGAGAGTGTGACGGGTGTCCCTGATAGGGATCGGTGATAGGTGCACATGTATGGTGTTTGATGTTGCAATGATCAGTAATTAGCAATAATTAGAGAAAAGTAAAAGATAACTATTTGGTAGAGTATTTGTATTGAAAGGGCTAGCAGTTGAGAGGGATCGATTAAGAATTGGGCTTGCTGTTGGAGGTTAAAGTAAAAAAAGTTGTGGGACGAGAAGAGATAGAAGACACACGGTTCGGTGGTGCAGTCGACATGTGATGGAAGATAAAGTTCAAGGTAGGTCATCTATGGTGCCTTAGTATATGCATAAGCAAGGTACTCTAATATCATGTAAACTAATAAGATAATTTACCGCGCACATAATCAATATATTGCTTGAGATTAAATAGATGTGTATGCACATGCATACATTTTAGAAAAGAGGAATTAATGGAGAAAGAATAGGAGTATGCATGATATAGAGTTGTTATGTTTTTAATAACCCTAATAACTTATTATGTTCAATAATTTTCTTCCATCAAAGCTCATATTTTAATTATATTCCTCAAGTTGTATTTTCCTTCAATGTTCTATTGTCATTTCAATTTTTAAGATGTCTTAAAAATCTAACTAGCCTACAACATATGTAAAATATATTCTTAATCATCTAAATTATATCATTTGATACTACAAATTTTGAAACAAGTTTAGCCGTGCAAATACACGGGCCACCTGCTAGTTTCATCAAACACCAAGGGCAAAAATCAAGCTGTACACATGGGCAACGAGAAATCAATAGGCTCATGTCTTCGCACGTGTAGGTGCCCTTGAGGCTGTGGATGTCAGGATCGTCGCAAGGGCGTGTAGTGGCGGGGGTGCTTGGGAACGTGGCGAGGTGGTGCCATAAAGGACGAGACCGGCACAAGGGAGTGCGGTGATGGCGGTGCTAGGGAGTATGGTCGTCACCCCGTTACTGGTTGGCTCGGCTGGCGCCATTTCATCAAGGCGAGATGGGATTAGGTATGGAGGAGGTGTTGGGATGTGTGACAATCCAAAAAAATCTTGAAAAATTTTGTTTTCGCAAACCCCCTTTTTCGCTTTTATTTGCTTCTACTCTTGAGTTTTTCTCATGTTTTCCTTTGGTTTGTTTTTTCCCTCCCTGAGCCTCCCTTGAAGATCCCCAAGAGTCAGAGTCCTTGAACCCCTCTTCTCAACCCAAGCGCCACCATCCAACCTTTCAGCCCAAATGCCCAACCAGCAACTCGAGCTCTCAACTAGCAGTCGCTCAGCCTGAGTGCACAACCACCCATCGCATGTTCGAAGCCCCAACCGCGCCTCGGCCACTCCACCAAACCGAGTGCTACCCGCTTATTGTGCGCCAGCATCGAGCTCGCCACCTCCTTATTGTCTTCCTACATGAGCGCCACATCACCTAAGCCGAGTCATTGCTAACACGTGTGCGGTGCGTGTCACACGTAAGTGTGGGAGAGACCAGGCTCAATAACCTGCACATCTGCGTCTCTTGTCTCCCTCCTCTCATTGTAGTCAAAGCCCAAAGCTCCTCGCCGTCGCCTCCCTAACTCCTAGGTGACCCCATTTGTGTTCTCGTCGTGCCATCGCTTCCACACTATAGGTATCCTGTAGATCCCTGTGCACCTTCATACCCTCCTGTTCATCTTCTCTAACCTAGTCCTAGCCACCAAAGTATTTTGGCTACTAGTTCTCCCAGGAGCCCTTTTGTCTGTTTTCCCCCTTTCTTTCTTTGCTGTGTTTTATTTGTGAGTATTGTAGTCATTGCAATAGGCATGTTTCCTGTCTTTCGTGTGTGTGTGCTAGATTACGACTAGGCTACTAGAGCCACTGAAGCCGGGGAGAGGGTCTAGGAGATTTCATCGCAATGAACAACGACGGCTACGAGTTACAAGGCAAGTCACGATTCCTTGATCATGTCGAGTCCCAGTAGTTGGGTATAATATGTATGGGATTACTTTCAATATTCTTATTTGTCAGGTGTTGTTTGCTATCAATTACTTTTCAATAATTATGCTTTAGTTATACTCCCTCTTACTATGTGATCATATGGCCATCATTGATTTTGCTCTGACATGGTTTGAATTTTTTTTGTACAAATAATCTATTTTTTATTTGAAATTACATAAATATACCCGCGGTAATTTTTTTTGCACAAATAGGCTCTAGTCACCCAACCGGGGGGACGACTGGAGCCAATCGCCCAACGGCCAAGCGACAGGAGGGCGATCCGCCTGCCATTGGGTGAATTATTACAGCCGGCCGCCCATTGGGCGACTGGAGCTCCAATCACCAAATGATTGGGCGACTAGAGGTCCAGTCGCCCAATGGGAGGGCGACAGGGGGGACTTAAAAGTGCCTGAGCGCTCGGCCGCCGCCGCATTGCCTTATTTGGATCGGTCGGCCGAGAGAACGAGAAAAGAGAGAGGAGAAGAGAGGAAGGAGAGGGAGAAGAGGAGAGGAGAGGAAGGAGAGGGAGAGGAGGAGAAGGAGGAAAGAAGAGGAAGGAGGAGTGGGGGCAGAGAAGAGGAAAAACAAGATCCAGGTATTTTTTTCATTTGCTATATTGTATTTGTAATATATTCTTTATGTAATGTTAGTGTTAGTTAAAAATCTAGATGTAGATATACGTAGTTCAATATTTAGTATAGAAAATTTAGTTAACGTAGAAACGGAGAGGAAATTAGCGGGCGTAGAAATGGAGAGGAGAGGAAGATGCAACAATAGGTATAGATATAGATAGAAATATTGTATATGATTGCTATTATTAGTAGAAAGTTGTACATGTAGATAGAAATAGTTAAATTTTTGGTATGCAAAATTTAGTTAAAATGTAGTTTTACAAAATTAGCAGCCGTAGAAGCGTGTAGTTGTGTATAAATTAGGGACATAATTTTAGAAAATTAGCATCATTACGAAATTAGCATGCGTACAAAATTGTAGTTGTAGAAAAATAAGTCACCGTAACGTACAAATTAATCGCCCGCTGATATTTGTATGTATTAAAAATGCAGTAAATATTTATGTTAGAATTTAAATAATTCGTATGTAGAAACGTTGAAAAAATGTTGGAAAACCCGATAGGAAGTTCATAGTATGAGGTTATTGCAGTGGGTTATGACATGCGAACCATAGCCGAAATATAAATTGCAATATGTCAGTGCTTTGGTCTTATGCGATGCGATTTGACATGTTGTAAAATTTAAACATATATGCAGGTCGACATCAGCAATGCCAATAACCACTACATTGAGTGTGCATTATGGTGTTGGAACCGTTCGTGAAGGTCCAAATGGTGTGGATTTGAGCGGTTTTTCATAAGCCACTCTAGTACATCTGGATGGCGAGAATGCTCGAATCTCAGATGTGATGCATTGGCTGACTCGGAGTTTTTCGTTGGACCCCGAGGTGTGCAGCGTCATCGTGCAAGGGCTTTAGAGCCGGTCTCCCAGGGACATCGGATAGGAGTTGAGGACATTGCAGCATACTGCTGCATGGAAGAGGTTTGTGCAAGGATACCGGCGCCATGGATACGAGTATGTGATGCTTGTGCAACAGTGCTCATTAGAAGCTGTGCAAGGTCGTGCGTACAGAGCTGCTCCGGGAGGTGGTAATAGCTCGGGCAGCCCGCATGTTAGCGAAGAGGATGAAGTTGCTCATGATGAAGCCGATGTGGTACATGGAGGAGAGGTACAATGGTCAATCCATGGAGAGGGAACAGGACAAGCCGATGAAGGGGAACAGGACAAGCCGATGAAGGGCAGCGCTACAGGATGCCATCAAGTTGAGGGCCCTTTCAATGTAGTGGACTTTTCGGGTCGTGAAATCTAACCAGGAGCAGTACACCGTGAAGTACGAGCAGGCCGGTTGTTCTTGGAGGGTGCACGCACGTAGACTCAAGTAAGAGACTCACTAGATTGTGTCGAATGTGGAGCTGCACTCTTACATTCTCAGCAGTGTTTTGGCGAGGCATCGTAACCTAACGTCCGTCTTTATAGCCAATTTGATATATAGAGAGATAGCGGAGAAGAAAGACATGGAGGCCATACATATCGTGGTAGCTATCGAGAAGAAATTCAAGGACAAGATTAGCTATGCGAAGGCGTGGCGTGCTAAGTAGAAGGCGTTGGAAAAACGCTTCGGGTCTTTCGAGGCGGCATACGACAATCTTCCTCGTATGTTTAAAGTGTTGCAGGAAAGGAACCCGGGCACGTATATCGCTGTGCAGGACAAGTCATCAACAAGTCCACCAGGATATACGGTGTTGCAGAAAGCCTTGTTAGCATTTGGTGCTTGCATCGAGGCATTTAGGCACATGCTACCGGTGATCTCAGTAGACGGGACCTTTCTGACAGGCAAATACAAGGGGCAAATCCTGACATCCATAGGCGTTGACGGCAACAACCAAATATTACCGCTGGCCATCACATTCATGGAAAGTGAGAATTATGAAAGCTGGTTGTGGTTTCTTAGACATGTAAGGGTTGGAGTTGTTGGCGCTTGTCCTGGTGTGTGCATAATTCATGATCGTCACGCTGGGATTATAAAAGCTATAAGAAAACTTCAGGAAGACCTTGAGGAGCCCTTTACATGGTCAGACATGAGGAACAGGTGGTGCATTCGTCACTTGGGGGCGAACTTTTTCAAGAGTTCCCAAAATAACCTTTAATGAAGCTATTCGAGAGGCTGGCTTGCAGAACCAGCGGAGAAAATTTAATGCTTTGTGGGTGTTGTTGGATAAGCACACCAGGAAGCACATCGACGAGAGGAGCAAGGGGCCGGTCATGCATGGGGCGGCACAACCGGAATGCATGCCAGCACTCGATGAGCCTAACCCAGCTGGTCCAAGAAGGAGGAGCTCACGAAACATCAAGTACTTCTCGCAGTGGATCGAGAGAGAACCATTGGAGAAGTGGTCACTGTTGCACGACACGGACGGCGCAAGGTACGGCATAATGACGACTAACCTTGCGGAGGTGTACAATTGGGTTCTCAGGATTCTTCGTTCTCAGCCCCTTGTCGCCATCGTGGAATGTGTTCTTCACAGCACAATCGGCTACTTCAGAGAGAGGCACGCGAATGCCACACTTCATGCGGCAAATCCCCGAGCGTTGTATTCATCGAAAATTACGGCATACATGGAGACGAAGGCACAGATGGGCCAATTGCACATAGTGCAGGTCATGGGCATTAAAGAGCATCGTTTTGATGTGGTACTCTATGATAGAGCTAGATTTGGGACGGCTCGTTCCATTGTTACCCACGAGGTATGCCTTGGAGATCATGCAAATGAACCTAACTGCACGTGCAACAAGCTGAAACTGTTACACAAGCTATGCTCTCATGTGCTCGCTGCATGCAGGACCGTAGACATGGATCCTCCGAACTTCATGTCGGAGTACTTCTTCAAGGAGAGGGTACTGCAAGCATGGTGTGGGGAGCTCCGGGGTTTTAGGGTTGTCAGAAATTTCACCACCTTGGACATTGTAGGGAGGACATGGATTCCAGATGTTAACATGCTGAAAGGTAGGAAGGGTCGGCGACAGAGCTGACGTATTAGAAATGATATTGACGAATCGCAAGCCGGAGCATCTGGTGCACGTTGCGGGCGATGTGGTCAGGATGGCCACACAGATAGACGATGTAATGCATGTGCTAATCAGTAGGCAGAGCGGCATGGTGTGTACTACTAGTTGTTGGAGACTAGAAATAAATTTGCATTGTAACCTATGTTTTGTTTGTACATACTTTTGATGTGCGAAATGTCGTAGTAAATGTATCGTATATCTCATGTACCATTTGTACAACTACTATGTTACATCCCCCTTTTTAGTAAACTAGTTGGTGTTGTGTTGGTAGCGTAGTATTGCTCTGTTTATTTATTTACAAGTTGCTGATGACGCACTCCCTATGCTGATGACCTCCTCGTTGCCCCTTTCGCGCTCCATCTGCTAACGGAGGTCATCGTTCTGCTTTTCAAGAGTGTCAATCTGTTCCTCCAAATTAGCGATTCGCTCCCACAATGTATGCACGTACATCGAAATATACTATTCATGGGGAGGATCAATCCATCGCACAAAGTCACATTTATCCATTTGTTACAAACGAACGTTAACATCAAAGCTATATTAGTAGTACAACAAAATAGACGAGTGCAAACTTGTGCCCCGGAGTATAGGCATCGAAAAAAGTCGACCGCCATCTGTATGGTCTTCTGCCACCTACACCACCGCGTCCTGCATGTGTTTGCATTTTGGCCACACTGGCTGAGCGCACCTATTTGGCAACAAGCGGTACGTAGCGCCAAAGTCCTCCTTCCTTTCGAGCGGAAGGTCCTCCTTTGGTGACCCATGTTTGACTGGCCTCTCGGCTTCCGTCATGATGGCTTGCTCTACGACGGAGAAGATAATTGTTCCTACCAGCAATACCTTGTCCATTCATTTTATAGCATAACTTCGGACCATATTTGCCCAGTGACATGACATGACGGCCCAGATTTGTGCAGTGAGATGACATGACGACGTAGCTTTGCGCAGCGAGTCTGCCTGGGGACCGCCTCGTACACCGCCAAGCCAGCTTTGTACAGCGACATGACTGCACGGACCAATTTTGTGAGGCGACATGACCGCACGGGCCAGCTTTGTGCAGCGACATGACCGCACGTGCCAGCTTTCCGCAGCGACATGACCGCACGGGCCAGCTTTCCTCAGTGATATGATAGGATGACGCAGCTTTTCGCAGTGACATGGCATGACGACGTAGCTTTTCGCAGTGACATGACATGATAACGCAGCTTTCCTCAGTGACATGACATGACAATGCAGCATTTTGCAGTGACATGATAGCATGGCCCAGCTTTGCGCAGTGACAAGACCGAACGCGCCAGCTTTGCGCAGTGACATGACATGACAACGCACCTTTTCACAGTGACATGATAGCACGGCCAAACTTTGCGCAGTGACAAGACTGAACATGCCAGCTTTGCTCAGCGACAAGACCTCACAGCCCAGCTTTGCACACATAGTAGCTTGGCGCAGTGCCGGGACCACACAGGGAAATTCATGTACCAACAGGGAAAAAACGCACCCTATAAAATGAGGTTGAGGAGATTTCTCAAAGAACACTGCACAACCAAACCCCACACTACACCACGCTTCCTTCACCACATCGAGATGGACAAAAGGCAGAAGAAGCAATGTGACAAGATGATGAAGCAATGGGAGGAGACCCGTGACCTAGCACGGTCAGCTGCCACCCGCGATGAAAAAGTAAGGGCTACTGCGGCCCGGGCAGACAAGCCCAACGTGCTACGAGGTCGGCTCCCCACAATGATGGGCCCCATAGCAACAACCCCATCTCGAACGTTTCGACCGAGTGTTCGCCGCAACTCCCACCCGAGAGGGAGACGCCCCGTCTTTGTTGGTGCTGGAACACGTGCAAGTTCTTCAAGTCTAAGCACCACCTCATCCTAGGTATGTGTTACTGGGGTTGCGCAAACTACTTCAGTGACTACCCCGACAGCCGTCTAGACACCGCAACCTATCAGCTGCCGGTAAGGACCAGGTGCACCGTTTCCCCCCTCCCCCCGACCTTTTCTCCTTCACGATACACACTAACAACCTCTCCCCTATATTCACAGTCCTCGGAACCCCTATGTGGATATCGCAAATGGATCGATCTTGAGATCCACCCAGAGGACCAGTGGGCCCTCGACTTCGAGGAGTGGAATGTCATAAAGTTATCGGAGATCCGGGAGGAGGAGCGCTGCAAGAACGAGCAAACACTGCGTATACAACGCGAGACGAAAGCTCATCTCGAGGCGTGCACGCGTAGGGTACGGGAGGCTCGCGAGAGGGGGTGCGAAAGAAAGTGGGAAGTGGCGACCAAGGCAAAAGAGGCCGCCGAGGAGTTCAACGCCGAGCTGGTAAGGAAGGGAAAATGGTCTCGGTCCACACAGTAGGTCGTACGAGCAGTTGGGTGGGTTAGTCGCAAATGATGCTATATGTTATGCATGTAATCAAAAAGTACACAGTATATTACTCCCAACTGTATTATGCAGTCTATTTAAATTCAGACAAGCTTATTATCTCGTCTTTTCGTATTCCATTCTTCGCATAGCATGTCATCTAACAATATTAACATAGCGGTTTTCTCTGTATACGAATTCCCAGTAACATCACAATATCACTTACCATCGTGTTTACCGATCGTTCTAAGGTCAATCGTTTTTAAAAAAATTCCAAATTTCTTTACGCACCTACAACATACAACGACCATAAACTTTTATTAAAAATCCAGCATATTATATTCCAGTTAAAATCTACAAAATTGACAAAATATACAGATTTCACGGGGGACTGAAACAAGTTGCCCACCCAAAAGGCGACTGCACATAAAGTCACCCAGTGGTCGGGCGACTGGAGCTCTATCGCTTGGGCGTTGGGAGATTGGCTCCAGTTCCCCCCCTTAGGCGACTAGAGCCTATTTTGCAAAAAAATGTTGCCACGGGTATATTTCTGTAATTTCGAATAAAAATAGATTATTCGTACAAAATTTCACATGGTTTTCCTTGTGAGACTTAAGTTAGGATGTCATTCTTTATACTAGCATTGTAGTGGAACAATCAAAACCTAAGTCATACCTGTCCATCGTCACGAGTTGATGTGTCAGAGCAGCATTAAGTTGGTTCGTCATGTTGATGGTGGTTCGTGAGTTTCTGTTGGGTCACTCTCCGAGAGTGGTGTTAAGTCGTTGGCTAGGGAGTGGTGTAGTTGCCACGACAACCATGTGTTTGTGGTGATTCATGCCATGTTTGTCGATGCTCACTACTTGACCAATGATAGGTGAGAAGTAAACTTTGTGCCATGAGTCAGGACATGTCTATCGCCCATCCACAGGGCCGATCACTCAGATTCAATTCAACTACCGTAGTAGTTTCACTGGTGTGACACGGGTAGGTTTGGTGTTGGTATTTTCCACAGAACAACCTTTGCTACAGTATGACTCCTAGGAACGAGTGGATGAGTTACCTGTACCTAGGCCTAGTTAGGACCACTGTTGAGACGAGACCTGCTCTGTACTTGGTATCACCAATATTGTGAATCAGTAGTGAATTATGTACTCCTGGCTTTGACCAAGTGTGGTATCATGTGAGTAAAGCTAGACACTCTCTGCAGAGTATAAACCATTCAAATGTAATGTGCTCCTGGTCGGTGGGGCTATGTCAAGGGGTGATTCCCAACTTAAGTCATAAGAGGAGCCGTTGGTTGTTTCATGAAAGTGGACCGGTGGCATGAGGTGTGGTAGCTTGATAGAATTATTGAGAATATCTTAACTCCCTTTTTATAAGCTTGTTTTTGGTTGCTAAATATTTACTAATAAAACCTTATGGGATACAAGTTGGAATAGGTCTAGTGTAAATATTCTTTGGTAGATATTTCTTGAATCATTTGCAATGCATTATGCAACTTTACTATCGTGAGTTGTTGAGTATGATTATACTCATTCTTGCATATTTTGATCAGGCCAAGAACATTATGACTTATGAGGATGGAACTACCATAGGTGAAGAGGACCTCGATGGTGAGAACTTCTCGTTCTAGGTCATGCCTACACTCAAGTATAGCCTGTGGTGTTGTCGTCGGAGTTCTCTGAGTGGTGTCGTGCTCAGAGTCTCTCAATGGTGTTGTAGTCTGAGTTTTGCGAGTTCCTGTTTGTAAGTTAAGTTAAATTTGGCCTGAAGTCCCATGTAAACTATGCTTCGGACTGCTATGTTATATTTTCCGTAAGAACTTTATTATGTATTGTACCTATGAGTAAGGCTGTGCATTTAATATGTGGGTGCCCCACTAGATGAGAACAAAGATAAACCTAGGGGCTCAGTGCAAAAATCCACTCTCACACCCTTGTGGAAGGCCACGCTGGCGCTACGATCGGTCCACGTCACAATTATTTCTAAGGTGGCATCAGTGTTGACGTTGATAACCCACTTAACTCGTTTTAGTGATCTAAATGTATAAATTAGGAGATCGATGACCTAAAAGAACCACCCAAATAAGTTTAATGACCAACGGTGTAATTTACTCCAGAGAAAACATATATACGTCAACAAAAGCTTATTCTCAACGAGGCCTATATTATGTTATTAGGCCAAGAATGACGTTACCAACTTACCATTACAAACACGCGTCACTTCCACTCGAGAAATGACATCACACATGTATGTAACTAGCAGTCCAGTAGCATGACCTAAGATCAAAGAACCAGGCAGCTGGTCATAGCAAAGGAATGGTGATCGAGCCACTCCTCTGCCTTGCACACGAGAAACATACGACACACACCGTATAAGCACTGGGACGTAGTACTAGTAGTAGACTATAGCGTACGTCTAGCTCAATTGGACCGTTGGATCGATGCGAATCCAATCCCGATCACTCACTTCTTGTAGTGCGGGCTGTACTTGGGGCACGCCGGGCTGAAATGCTTGGACAGCACCCGCGAGTTGAGCAGCTCGATGATGGGGCCGAAGGAGACGCACCTCGGCGCCTTGTACTGGTTGATGGACGCGCCGCGGAAGATGGCGTAGTCCATCACCTCCTCGAACGTGCCGGCGCGCACCACCCGGATCTCGAGCGGCCCGATCGCCTCGCCGTTCCGGCCCTGCCGGTACACCGCGTTGAGCGCCTCCTCCATCTCCAGGCAGCACCGCTCGAACACCGCCGCCTCCGGCCACAGCCCGCGCTCCTTCACCATCAGCTCCCAGTACACCACGTAGTGCCCCGGGATGGTCGTCGCGTCCGCCTGGCTCGTGTACTCCACGATGCTCGCGTCGTAGGGAGCCAGCAGCTTGGACGCGCGCTCCACCGCCTCCTGCAGCTCCGCCTCGTCCGTCTTGTCCGAGTCGATGCTCAGGAGCACGTTCCTGCGGCGCACGAAGCGGAACTGCGGCGCCGAGTTGTGGAACCCGGTCACCTGCAGGATGTCGCCGACGCGGTAGCGGCAGAGCCCCGCGTAGGTGGTGATCACGAGCTCGTACTCCTTCCCGACCTCGGCATCGGCCAGGTCGACGAGCCGCGGCGGGGGGTCGTCCTTGGACAGCGGCGGCGCGTCGGGGCCGTGCGGCATGAGCTCGAAGTAGCCCATGTTGGGCATGATGGTGTACGACACCTCGGAGGGGTCGCACATGGGCCGGAGGTTGAGCCCGAAGTAGCACTCGGACGACGCGTACATGGTGCACGCCATGGGCAGCCCGCCGCTGTAGAACTTGAGCGTCGGGATGTACTGCGCCATCGCGCCTGTCACAATCACGTCCAGGTACTTGGTGTTGGGCCACATCCTGGTGATGATGCCCTCCCAGTTGTCCTCGGCGCACTCGGCCGCGACGAACTCGGCGAGTTCGGCGTTGGGCTTCAGGACCTCGGCCACGGCGTCCCGGATGGACGGCTCGACGACCTTGGCGCTCAGGGTGCCGGTCTTGATGTCGTGCGCGAGCTCCTTCCAGTGGAGCTGCAGGAAGCGGATGGCGCGGAGAAGACCGGACGCGAAGACGGCGCCGACGCGGAGGACTTCGGTACGGGCGAGGAGGCCGCACAGCATCTGCGCGTACATGGACTGGAACGAGTCGGTGCAGAGGATGGCGGCGGTGGGGCTGGTGTACACGTTGTAGGGGTCGAATGGGCGGTGCTTGAAGTGGTCGCTCTTGTAGTAGCTGGTCAGCACCGGCCTCGCCGGGAGGCCGCCCGGCGTCTTGGTCTCCGACTTGATGAAGAGGAAGTAGAGGCCCTTGCCCTTGTCCAGCCCAGGGACGTACCTGTGTTGATCCAATATTGCTCCATTAGAACAACAATACCACAATTCAGATGATTTAGTTAATTAGTTAATTTTGATGCCCAGTAATCATTAATCTGGCAAGGATATATCACGCTAGTGGTTACTGATGCTGAGTTCTGATGAATTAAAGATGACCCCCATATGAGATATCAGATATACGGTATCAGATTGAGCATTGCCATGCATGACTAATTAATAGATGGGAGTGTCTATACAATATTCGGCTATTTTTAAGGACAAAAACAGTCAGATTTTGAGCCGTTAAATGGAGATCCAACGCCCTAGATCATTTTTTTTGGAGGGGGTCATTTTTTTGGAGGGGGGCTTGTATGGGTGGATCCGTTGGATGGAGATCTAACGACTCAGATCAATCTGACTGTTTTTGTCTTCAAAAATAGTCGAATGTTGTATAGACATACACTTAGATATAGTAGTTGCACCATTCCTTTCGGCCTGGATATATAATGTGGGAAGTACACGGAAGATGTATAATATGTGTGTGTTTTTATGCAATTTGATTAGTTCTCAAAACTCTTCCAAACTTATTTTGGATCTTTTTTTTAATACAGTTGAAAGCTTTTAACCATAGCGTAAGCGTTTATACGAAATAATAGAATACTGATAAACTGTTTTAAAAAAATTATCCTAATAAATTATTTTAAAATGATGATAGAGAAACTGTTCAATTTATTTGTTTGAAAAAAAGATCAAAGCTAAAAGGTATTGCAATTGCCGCTGGGTATTGATAAATATCATCCGGATGTTTTCTTTCTAACTATCATCCAGATTTATGACCGTTGGATTAGAGATCCAAGGGCCACAAATTCTCCCCACCCCCTCCAAAAAAAATTCACTCCCTCCAAAAAAAATACTCCCTAAAAAATATCCGGATGATACCTATATACACCCCCGCTGTCGCTTGGTTTCTAAGGTAACGCTCCAAGTCTCCAACCTCCCACTTCCTGGTTACGTATGCAGGAGACTTTGAGCTGCCAGTCTGACAGAATCTTATGTTAGGAAGCTAGAGTTAGATGTTATAGTACAACTAAGAAAAGGAATCTCGGTGCCTAAAAAGTAGAGCGCCCAAGGCATCTCTAGCGTCTAAGACACAAAAACATATTACGCTCAGCTTGAATGATTAGCCACACCTCCATGCAAGTTGCCGGGTTTGTTAGCCAAACCCTTGAGGTCAGTAGGCTTGAAACGCATGACTCCCCAAATATTTCTCACATTATTTTTTTTTTGCGGTTGTAGCATACCATTTTATGGTCAATGGTGAAGCCTTTAGAAATGCGTAGAAACCGAGCCCCAGCCAGGCTTATAATTCATTTAGAGATTAGATTAGGCCTAAAAATGCACCAGCTCAGCTTGATCAATTGCAGCCGAAGAAGTTTTTTTTGGAAAAAGTCTGCAGCCGAAAAAGGTTAGTTCTCTCGCTTGATCTATCGCCTCACGGCCGGGTCAAAACGACCAAATTATAGGCAAGGAGAGAAGAAAAGCAAACGAGGACTGGAAGAGGAGATAATCACGGACAAGTTCATGACGGGCATGAGAAGGCTGTAGAGCATCTGCCGCCTGTCCAGCTCATCTTCTATCGTCGGCATTAGCTTCCTCTCCCCTGCCGACGTCCCCGAGCTGCATGCACACATTGATTAAGAAAACGTCAAATAACCTATTAACTAATCAATCAATCATTCTTGCAGGATTACACTTGGACCAGTGAGCTGAGCCAATGGCCAAACCATAGAGGATAGCTAGTCAAGGGTATATACAAATTTAAAAGACTAACAAACGCAGAGAAAGAGAGCTAGCTAGCTAGGCAAGGCACCTACCTGGTCAAGAATTCGGAGATGGGGTGGGAGGAGATGATGTTGGAAAGGTCGCCGTTGGCGATGCGCTCGATCTCCGGGCGGAGGTCCTCGTAGGTGACCACCGGCACGCGCGCCTTGAACATCTCACGGTCGGTCCGCCCCTCCATGCCGTGCCGGCTGAGGTACTCGGCGCCGTTGTTGCGCTCCAGGATCGCCGCGAGCACCTTCTCCTGCACGGCGTCGAACCCCCTGGTCATCTCCTCGATGAGCTCCAGCTTCTCCGCGTCCTGCTCGCACGCCGCCACGCCCATCGCCGTCGCCGGAGCCATAGCACACCACACGACCAAGGAACCCACCGAAACGGTTGCGAGGGCTAGCTAGCTAAACGGCCTTTGTTGCTGGGAACGTTGTGGGTTGGTGTTTCTTGCCGGCTTTGCTCTTCTCGCTCGCTCTCGTTCGCAGTGGGTGATGGGAGGCGGCGGTCGCTGGGGGCGATATATATAGCGCGGGGGAGGGGGCGGGAGCCATGCACGTCGGGGGAGGCACCGGGGAGGCAGGGCGTGGCCCACGCGGGCGTCACTGTCCGAGCCAGTCGGGGCACGTGGGCCCCCCTGTCGGCCCGGTCAGAGGGCGGCGGGCCCCGCGACGCGACTCGCTGCCGGCGAGCCCGGCAGGGGCCAGGCGCTGGCGACGCGCGCGCACGGAAGGGTTTTGGATGGTTCCGTCATTCCGTGTGTCGCGCTGCTCACCCTGGAACGGCTTGATTTACGGGATCTGATGATCTGGTAAGAGTAGTTGCGCGACATCGGATTGAAAATATAGGGCCTGTTTGGTTGCCTGCATCAGGGTAGTTCGCATCACGCATGCAGTGAGATGGTGTTTGGTTGGCTGCATCGGGGTGAGAGCCTGCACGAGTGGATGCAAAAAAGCAACTGGAGCCAGGCTGAGCTCGTACGCGGCTGAGGAGCTTCCCTCCTCAGCCTGGCCACGCGCATGCAGGTGCATGATCTAGGAGGGGTGTTGCTTCGGTATGTGTCGACACCACTGTGCACCATGCATCGGAGTGCATGTGCTAGCTAGGCTCTAGCTATTCTTTTTTGCTTTTGAATTTGGTTTTTTCGAAACCTAAAACAAACATAATGAAGATTGGTTTCTCCAAATAGCTTTCTAAATTTAAAAACATGTGTACTGTTTATGTTAATATTTTTATCACCTTGAAAAATATAGATAAAATCAATCTAAACCTAAAAAAGTAGAGCCAATATAAGGTTGTAGGCAAATGAAGGTGGGCAGGAGACTGGAAAGACAAATGGGATTTCTCTTCCTTCGAGACATTTGGAGTGGAGATGCATGGAACGAGGAGGCATTGACTTGAGGAATTTCCACGCGAATATTGTCGTTTTCCATCATCTTTTTCTCTGTACAAAGTGCACCGAAAGATTGCATATAATTATTAATAGGAAATCAAATGACCTTTTCAAATTTGCGCCCGTGCACACGTGGTGTCCTTTCACTCTGTTTTTATCCCCTTGTTGTTTGCAAGAAGAATTTGTTCTTGGGAACCAATTTTACAATAGTAATAGAAGTTGGAAATTAAGTGTGAGTGTTCGTCGAAAAAAAAGAAAGTTAAAGTGTGAGTGTGTCCATGCACGTGTGACCCTGTAGATTTCTACAAGTAGTGGAGTAGCGGTCTAGTACTAGAGTAAAAAAACCTTACTTGAATCATGACACAATTTTCATTAAACATGCATCTATTTTAAACATGTCCAATACAGTTTACTAAATACCACCAACCATAAATAGGACACTTTGCCTTCTTTGATATATCGAAATATATGGTGCCGTGTTAGTTTTTTTTTTTGGTTGAGCCATTGTCTATAGAGCGACATAATATAATTAGCAAATCTTAAAAATAAATTGTGGCTCCATTCAATGGTGTGGTGTACTACAGTTGGATAGGCAGTATATGTGGCCACCAGTGGGCGAAGCTAGGACAGAATAGAGGGTGGGCTTAAAAAAGTATACTAATTTAACACAAACATGATCTTTTACTCTTGTGCAATCAAAATTCATATGTAAATGGAAAAGAAGCAAATAAAAAAATAGAAATAGAACGAAGGTACCTCGGTAATGAAAAGCACATCCCCAAAATGTAAGAATATACTTCTAGTGAGTAGCGATCTCTTAATTGTATGTGAAAATTAGCAAAATTAGTGATTATAAATTGTTAGTAATGATGAACATTGAAAATAAATGAAACATACCATGAAGGCGTTAGCATGAATCATAAGGCAAATTCGTACCACGAGATAAATTGTAGAATTCATCACTACACAAAACACAACTAGGTAGTCTAAAACTAGATTATTATCTAATTGTATATGCAAATGCAATTAATTTATACAACATTAAGTAATCAACAAATCAAGTTATCAACAATAGTAAAAAATAATAGTCAATGAAAATAATAAAGTAACAATAAATCACTACTATTCACATACTACCTCACTATTTCAATGCATCACCAGTCGGTCAATCCCCCATTCCTCATTTCAATCCTCAGTCCTCAATCCCCACCTCAACCCCCCTCAAGAAATCTTCATCCCATTCCCCAATACCCATTCCTTAATCTCTTGATCTCCTGCTGATCTCCACCTAAGCATTGCCCTGGCTTGGCCTGCCTCCCGCGTCGCTCTGGCCTGGTCTGCGTTGAGTCACCACCCTAGCCCCCATCGGCCATTGCCCTGGCCTCCCCCGCCGCCGCCGCCCTAGCTTGGCCCAAGCCGAGCCGCCAACCATCGCCCTGGCATGGCCCGCCACCCGCGCTGCTCTGGCTTGGCTTGCGCCAAGCTGCCGCATTGCCTCCACCGGCCACTGCCCTAGCCTCTGCCCGCCGCCGTCGCCCTGGCCTGGCCCGCACCGACCCGCCAACCACTGCCCTAGCCTGGTGGCCCCCGTCGGCTCGACTGCTTGATCATGACTCTGTGCGCCACCGGCCGCCACAAAGGAGAGTAGGGTCGAGACTTCACTCGAGTGTCCTCACTTGCAGCCTATAGGTGTGTACCACATGCTCTAATTTTTCTTGCATACATATTGATGGGATGGATATGTGAGGGTTTGTTGCTAGTTGCTACTTTGGCATTGTGTTTGGTCATTGTGGATCGACAGGACGAAAAGCCTATCATCTTCCTCTTCTTCTATTTTCCTCTTCTCCTTCAGGAGTTAGAACCTCCGACCTCCATTTCTATGGACCATGCCTAGCCAGTGGTGGTGGGGTTAGGAGATGACTCCGACGGAAGATAGGTTTTAGCCTGATGAAGCTTATCCGGTGGCCACACTTGGACAACGTGATCGATCGATGATCTCTTATATATGTGTGATTGGAAAGAACCAAACGTGTTTTTCGTGTCCATCGAGGCTTACATGGCCTCTACGGAACTACGGAAGTGACACTGTTTCGCTCGCTGATTGTAGTGCACACGTTAACATCGTTAACGCCTCATGAATAGCATCCAAGTCGTTGTTCCTTTCGATTAAGTTTCACCTGGACGCTCGAGTCAAATTTGATGGCTATGCTTTGGCGTCGAGCACCTGTGTGCCCAATCTATGCCCCTTTTTGCGAAGAATCTAGGTCATATTTTGTTAATTGTTTTGATTAATTCATTCCGATTTTACCTAGGTCAATTAAACAGTCCAAAGAGTGAGGCCCGGTTTTTTTTAAAAAAAATTAACGATTTCATACAGAGTGAGGCCCGGTTTTTTTAAAAAAAATTAACGATTTCATACAGAGTGAGGCCGTTCGTAGCCTCAGCGATTTTGGTGAAATTTGTGTTGCCAGGCTTGACCCCGATCGTTGACTTGAACACTTCAACTCGTAGTACTTCCAGGAAAAAAAATTACTGCCTGGCTGGCTGCAGTCTTGGCATGGAACCATGCATGCCCCACAGGTGCAGCACCAGGATCAGGAACCACCCGCCTCAAAACAGCCGGCGCAGAGTGGAATTCGTAGCTCGTCATCATGGGCGCGCCGCGCATCGTACCGTATACCCCGCGCAAAGTGATTAACTCGATTTGGTCGTAAACGCACAGGCCAGTGCGCGCCGCGCGCGTACGTACCCACGCACACGCGGAGGCAACGCGGAGGCATGTAAAAAAAGCTCGAAGCTCGCGAGCTGCTCGAGTTCGGCTCGCTCTAGGTTCGATTCGAGCTCGGTTCGAGCTTTAAACGAGCCGAACTCGAGCTTGATCTCGAGCTCGCGAGCTTTATCTCGAGCTCGCGAGCTTTATCGAGCCGAACTCGAATAGTTCGCGAGCCCCGATTCGAGCTTAAATAGTAATACATATTAATTCTTACCGAGCTTACTCGAGCCGAACTCGAACTCGAGCTTGTCTTATTATTGAAAATTAGTGTGTATTTGAATTATTTTGACTGTTATCGAGTTTATTAGAGCCGGGTTTAAACTTAAATTTTTCTTATTATTGAAAAATAGTGCATAATAAATCATTTTAATTGTTATCGAGCTTCAACGAGCCGAGCTCGAGCCTACTCGAGCTTAGGCCGAGCCGAGCTCGAGCCCAGTTCCAAGCTCGGACCCCAACTCGAGCTCGGCTCGAGCTCGGTTCGAGCTTCTACCGAGCTCGGCTCGTTTACAGCCCTAGCAACGCGCGGCGCGAGCGGGCGGCAACCTTATGCTCTGCTCCAGATCGAGCCGCCGATAGAGATGGCAATGGGTACCCGAAATCTGATACCCGGTGGGTTTTTACTCTATTAGAGCATAGATCTGAGTCAATTTCCTAACTCATGGGTCTCTTAATGGGCAAAAAGCCCAACCCATCGGGTCTGCCGAGTTCGGGTTCGTTCCTGTAGTACCCAAACCCGTAAACCCATGGGTAATATAAACCCGATCCATAGGAGTTATAAACCCGACCCAGGCATACCAGCCCAGCCCATAGCCTATTAGCCATTTAATCCCAAGCCCCCAAATCCAATGCGGCAATGCCCCATTACCCATACGGCTAACCCTAGCTAGCACTTGGTCACGGTCACTACTCACTCCTCCCTAGTCCCCACCCCGATTCAACAGCCGCCGCAACGGCGGCGCATCTGGCGCTCCGCGCTCGGTCTCCGGCAGTCTCCACGCTCGCCCTCCCGTCCCGCGGCTCCCGCTCCTGCTCCCGACACTCTCGCTGCACGCTCGTCCTCCTGCATGCCCTTGCCGTCGCCTCGCCTTCCAGTTCAGCCCGCCGCCCCCCACGCCACAGCCAACGCGCATCGCAGCAGGAGGCCCTTGGCCATGGCGCTGCCCTCCGGCTCCAACGAAGATGGCCGGTGAACTTCTTCCTCCTCTCCATTAACCATTGTTGCAGCTCGCATTACTGAACCCACGGGCGACCCGTGGGTACCCGTTAACCCAGTGGGCATGGGTCTGGGCAAAAATCTGCACCCGTCACAGGTATGAGTTTTTTAGCGGGCACGTCTAACTTTCATGGGTACGGGTTTGTGATAGCAAAACCCAGCGGGTTTGTGCTCGTTGCCATCTCAAGCCGCCGAGGTGTACGAGAACTTTTTTTAAAAAATAATCTATATTTTATTCAAAATAACAGAAATATACTCGTGCAAATATTTTTTACAGAAATGGCCTTCAGTTACCCAACCTTTGGACAACTGAACTCTGTCGCTCAACGACCACGCAACACACAAGTAATCCGTGTGCCATTAAGCGACATAATTGCAGTCACCGAACCGTCAGACGAATGCTTCCAATTACCCAATAGTTATGCGACTGCAAATCCAGTCGTCCAACCCTTCGGCGACTGGAGGCACATATAAATCAGCCGCGTGGCCAAGTTCCGGCATTTCTTCTACCCACGCCGTGCGGTGAAGAGAAGGCAAAAGGGAAAGAAAGAAGAGGAGAGGAGAGGGAAGAAAAGGAGGAGAGGAGAGGAGAGGTTCGGTGACTTCCGTTAGGTAAATTTTTTTGTATGTTGTAGTTAGTATTTTTGTATGAAGTAAATAGTTTATTTAGTGTGTAATTAGTATCCGTAGAAAATTATAGCTGTAGAAAAGAATAGTGTAACTTTGGTATAGAAAATTTAGTCAATGTAATTATAGAAAATTAGTAGCCGTAGAAACTTATAGTTATAGAAAATTTCGTGAACATAGTTGTAGAAAATTAGTATCCATAGCAAATTAGCATCTGTACAAAACTATAGTTGCAGAAAATTTAGTTTTTGCTAAGTTTGAGCTTTCGAACAAATTTGCACGTGGACTTGGTGGTTTCAAAATGTTAGACTAGAGGAGGAAGCTCTGTTAGTTTGTTATAATACAAAATAAAAAACCAAGTTTTTAGGTGCGGGCGAGTTATATGATAAACTGTCAAATATGAGGAGGAACCTCGCATGTAGATAGGAGAGATTCTCACCTGGGTCAATTAAGAACCGAACGTTATTATCGCATATCTAAGTCACACTGTACAACCACATGTGTTATATGGGCTCTGGCATTTAGCTGATTAAGTTGTCTATGTCTAGCCTTACATTGTGGTAGGCGCAGATGTAGTGAGGGCATTTCAAGTGAAGGTCTGCTCGTAGGGGCTCCTTCACCAATGTGTTTGAGGCCAAAACTTGCTAATACAACGGTGAATGCCCACTTGGGGGATGGATCTAAGTAAGAGTCTTCGTTTAGGGGTGTACCTAAGTGAGAATTTGAACGCTCTCTTAAGGGTGTACCTAAGAGAGGTTTGATGTTCATTGGGCTGGTGCAATGTTAGGACTAGATGATATAAATGCTATATAATTAATCACTTTTGTCACACATCAAAGGAAGCATGCAGTTGTCAACAGTGTATTTGTATAACTTTGCAGAGTGTTAAAAACTATTTATATAGCCGTACTCGCGATCATGAGCTGCTTGGATACAACCATAATGGGTATAGTTTTTCTTTTTAAAACTATTTCACTGAACATAATGGAATGGCATGTACGCGTTTTCCGTGTGCTATGCCCATGGATGAGAATTGTGCGATGTTCTTAGCCGAGGAAGGCTGTGAATAGATTTGAGCTACTGTTATGGAAATTATGCAAATGTTATTTCATTACATGTCAAATGCTATTTACAATTCCGTTTGCAAATTTTTACTTATCGATATTGCAAATAAGATTTGCTTCATACTGAAAATAACTTAGCATAGAGCCTTATCCTTTGATAACTTTGCATATATATATATATATATATATATATATATATATATATATATATAATTTTGTGATACACTATAAGTTTTGCCGAGTACGCAATATACTCAACGTTACTTAAATTATTGTTGATTAGAGAATGAAGAAGGATACATGCCAGACGACACGTACTTTGCCTCCATCATTGGGGAGTTTGACTATGGATTTCTCTAGGGCCTAATCCCCTAGTCGGTTGATTGTGGTTATGGTGGCATACCACTGGATGCTTCTGTTTATTCATTTGTCTTCCACTGCAATTTACTCTTGACTCTGGTATTTACTTGGTCGGTCAGTCATGCTGTAAAACTCTACTATGCATAGTTTATGTATTCACTTTTTTTGTCATAAATTGAATATATATGATATGTATGGATGTGATCTTAATGTTGTAAATATATACACTAACTATCTATTATGAGACTAGCAGAGAAAACACATATAACGACTATGGACGTCTCTCATGCCCGAGGATTGCATCCGGGCGCTAGCATTTTTCATAAGAATATTACGAACTTTGAGTTCATGCGTACCCATACTGAAACACGCCAAAAATTCAGAGATTTTGAATTTTTTATTTTTGCTTAAATTTCCTTTTCCCTTCCCAATTTGGCAAATTACTCAAAAATCCGCTTTCCTTTTTGGGCAATTCCGCCTCTTTCCTTCTCTGGCGCCCCTGTGCGTGCAGCGCCTCCCCATCGCCTCTGTGCTTCACTGCCGCATGTGTCTTCTCCTCCTTGTTTTAGATTGCAGCTGCCGCTCCCCGAGCGTTCACACCATCCCGCCATCGCGGCCCCACTGGTCAGTTTCCCTTCCCCGCTCTTTCTTGCTCCGCGCGCAATCGCCTTCGTGTGCATCTCCCCTGGCCGCAGCTCTCTTCTTCTCGATCCTTCCTGCTTGAGTGCCCAATTCAAAGTACCCGTACCCCTGGTAGAGTAGCGGTGCCACGTTCCCCTCTAACCATTGAGCAGCAGCAGAGACCTCCCCGTTTCCCTCTCCTTGCCCTAGAAGCTCACCTTCGAACCACCTTATGGCAATAACTGACTTCCACTGCGTTTAAAGCTCAAACTCCGCTGCCTTGCGCTTCCTAGCATCCCCATAAACACTACCGAACAACCAATTGGAGCCCAAGACCATCGCATTGTCGCCAGTGACCTCCCCTGCGCCTGGCAAACCCTAGAGGTGATCTCCCAATTCATTCAATTAATTTTCAATTCCTTGTGCTTGTATAACCTCTATTGCTTACGAATCACACTGGTACACTCATCTGAATGCGAGCTTTAGTCTACAGCCCGGGCTGCTGAGATTCCCCTCGGCTATAACACCCTTCTCGTGGCTAGCCTACCAGAGCCATTCCCGAGCTACACCGCCACTTTTAATGTATTCCTTAGGTTCTGTAGATGGTAAAACTGCAGCCGATTTGGCTTGAACCTCACCGGAGCCTCTTACCGCCGCCATGAAGACCGTGTTCTTCTCGGTCGCCGCCCGCCAATACCGTCCATTCCAGCTTTCCCCAAAGTCCAAAAACGGAAACCCAAGCTCACAAACTATCTCTCTGTGAAACCCGTTCCTCCCCTGGAATCCTAGCCTCGCCGCCTCACTGAATTGGGCGTGCTCTGTTTCCCGCCGGGAGGAATCGTCTGGAGGTTGAAGACGACCTCCCGGGGGCGGCGTGGCCAATCGCAGCCGTTAGCGCCGATTGATCCCAAGCTTCCACGCATGATTGAATCCGGACAGTAGATGCCCCGCCGTCTCTTCATCCGAGTGCCCTCGCTCGCTTCATCGTCACCGTTTATGCCAGCCGCGCGTCGCCCATCGGGCGAGCGTGTTCGCGTGCGTCTGGCCTCCCGGCCGCGTGTGCGTGGGCCACGGCCCACCCGGCCGAGTGCGCAGATCGGGCTGCCTGCCAGTTTAACCGCGCGGGAGCGTGGGTTGGGCCGCGCTGTTCATCCCGGCCGGGCTACACTATTCACCCGGGCCGGCTTGTTACTGTTCATGTGTATTAAAAATCCAGAAAAATCCCCAAAAATACAAGAATACCCCCATTCTGACCAGTTTAATACCCTGAATTCAAATTTGACCTCCGCTCATTCACATTCAAATTTTATTAATTTAAATTTCACCCTTCTACCAAAAATCAATTTCAAATAAATTAAAATTTTCCATTTTTTCTAATTTAAATCTTGATACAACCCAAATCCACCCAATTTAAGGATCGACCATCCAATTCTAAATATCTATCTTTTATTCTCAAAATTTGTCCAACACATATACATCTTTTAGTAGCCCTGAACCTTTCTAGCCCAATTTTAGTCGTGTCGACCTACCAAGTATTGTTGAACCTCGTCCCCCCCAACCCAACTCATTTCTTTTTATACTTCTCAGCTTGCATCTCGCAAGGCAGGAACCAGTTGACTTTGTTTTCTACGCTAGTGATCGGACCAAGCGAGTTGGTCAACTAAAGGACAGTAAAGGCAGATAAATTTGAAGCTGGTCAAGAAGATCAAGCGCAACAAAAGAAAGGCAAGTCACATGTTTTTAATCGTATTGAATCCCATGAAATTTACATTATTTACTTATGTATTTACATTATTGATAATTGCGAAATGATAGTTTGCGTAAAATAAAATGTTTAGAATGACATGATATTTAGATATTTCCTACCACCTGCAAATGCCATGATCAATTGTTGCCATGCCTTTGATAACCCTAGTTATAATTACTTGGTAACATATATAATTATATGACATTTACATCTCATGAAAAATCTTTACACTACTAAGTGACCTTGACCGTTGGCCGGTAGGTTTGGAAAACCCGGAGAGGGTAGGGTGGTATGGGACACCGTACCCTAGGCCAGTGATACCAGTATGCAGCTTAGGATAAAAAGAGTGTGGAGGTCTATGTGGCAGACTTCGTCCACCGCTTTATCCTAAGAAGGAGGTTGCGGACCTCAGCAAAAATATAAGGGCAAGAACCTTGTGCTAAGTAAATGACACAGTGATCGCCCAACCACAAGTGTTGCTACGTCAACCCTGGTCTAGTAGCTGCTCAAATTCGATTGAACCTCTACAAAAGCAGTTTGGAGGCAAAGTGCGAGTCCATACGGAAGGGGTAAGAAGGGCCATATGGAAGTTGGTGATTTTATTTTGAACAATCTGACCGATCGATCTGAACCTCGATCATGTGTTATGTGTGCCGCACAATAGTAGGCTAAGGTAAGTCAGGTGCTGCCTGAGCTTACTGGGAGGCCTACTAGGTAGAGGCTATATAAAGAATTGAGCAGCGAAAAGCTTTGTTTTCTTAATATTAGACGTGGAATTAAGAAATCTTGTGAGTAAAGTAGGGCAACTCTGCAGAGTGAAATAAATGGTATTCGAATACGCCGTGCTTCCGGTTAATGAAGTTGTGTTAATTGGGTGATTCCAACAACGAGGCATAAGTAGTGTTTCTGATGTTGTTAAATTGAGTAATGATGAGATTTTATCTGATAACAGAAAACCCTCTGATCTTAAGGAGCAATGGTTTTAAAATTTTATTTGATTACAAATAAAATTGCATCCACATCTTAATAAAACACTATACTCCCTTCCCTTGAGAATCCTGGCATATAGTTATATAGTATTTTCCACATGTGATTTGCTAAGTACGGGGTTGGAGTACTCAGACTTGCAAAATTTTCCCCCACAGATATCAGAAGAAAAGAAGATGCTGCGAGAGTTCGTGTTAGGGTTACGTCTGCACTCAAGTGTTCCTGTGGAGTTTTCTTCGGCTCTTTTGTATGTAAGTTAAGTTTTGGGTTTGAACGCCCATATTGTTATTAAAATTGGCCATTAGGTCTTATTTCAATTAAATTAACTTCTTTCAACTGTTCGTAAGCAGGCTCGATACACTGTTCACCCACAACTGAACTCCTGGGTTGTTGCGGACCGTACGACGTTCCTATTCCTAAAAATAGGGGCGTTACACATACCATCTATGGATTCTAGAGATATGTGCCAAACATTTAATTCTTTTCTATCTTTCGTGTAGTCAGCCAATAGACAGAGAGAGAAAATATCATGTACAGCAGATGTGCAGTACATGTGGGACCACGTCTCACCGGCCTTATCCCTCCCACATCCTCAATCCCTCTCTCTCCCCGTCTCACACACTCTCTCTCCTGATCCGGTAGGCCAATCGACGCAGCGGGCGGTGAAAAGACGAGGCGGTGGGGACCACCGCTCCGGTGAGTGGCGGTGACCTCGAATAATTTGCAAATGTTTGCAAAATAATTTTTTCTCTGATGAAAAATTGTGTATTTGTACACGGTATGATGTGTGAGTTGTATATGTTATGGTATGGTGTATGTATCTATGTGTATAGTACTTGTTTTGGCCCTGATCAACTCGGTTTCGGCTTCTGGCTTCTGACTTATTTTTCACTATTCATAAGTTTCGTCTTTTTCTGAACTTTTGGCTTTTTGTTGAGCTTTTTTGCCGGTTCTTTTTTTCACGTATTTTTTTGTATTATACGTAATGCGCTAACATATTTTTTTATTTTTAAATTTTTTAAATTTAATTATGCTAAATAAGCATCTGCCAGCTACAGTGCTTTTTTCAGCCAGCTACAGTGTTTTTAGCCATAAGCCACGAACTTTTCAGCCGAACCGATCAAAAGACAAACGGGGAGGTAGAGGGAATGGTGAGATTAATGGGGAGGGAGAGACGGTGGGTTCCCGTGCACTTTATTCCCTTGGTAATCATTGGTCACTTCCTTCCCTTGGTAATCATTGGTCACTTCCTCTCCACTTATTTCCTAAATCAAGAAAACCCAGAAAATAAAATTACGTACACTAATCTTGATGCACGCTGTGTGGCTAAGATTATAGAAGTAGCTACACGTGACTGTAGATCGGCATTTTCGGCTGCATGCTGTAACAAATTGGCCATCCGTGGGAATCTACTGATGCACGAATACTTGTTTTCGCAAGGAACATAAAGGTTTGGACGTAGCCAAGATAGCGTACTTTTTTGCAGATAGCCTGTCAGCTCTCGACTCTAAAATTTAGAAGCCAAGTACAATAGAATATTTACTTAATCGTGCCAGCATTAGGAACCAAATACAGGATGGCCGTTGATGCGGAAAGAAGCAAAATATATAGAGGATTGTGAAACGAGTATTAGGCCATTGCCCGTTGGTTTGAGTGCTTTCATCTGTATTTAATAGGCTGTCATATAGGTATTTTTGATGATATAGCAACATTTTTAAGAAACGAGAGAAGAAGTGAGTTTCATCTAGATGAAACTATCTTGGCACGATTACCAACTCTATATGAGTCATGAAATTAAATATCTATGAAACGATAGAATGAAACTATGCATTGAGGATAGATGTTTCATCCATATTTCATTTCATTTTACATGATGTGGTAGTCTTGGAAACAACACCATGAAACTCTCCACTGAGAATGGCCTAAAAGTTTCCTTTTTCTTTAGAATGCATGTACGCTCCAAACAATTTTTTTTAAAAAAATCAATGGAGCACCAATTAATTTACTCCCTGTTGAGTAGAATCAATTAAAAAAACAAAAAAGAACATACACCTTACATACTCAATAGAGAATGCCCGGTTGGTTGGTGAATCTCTATTGAAATGATAAGGCCCGTAGTCTATGTCTATATATTTCTTAAAGTTCATATGGCTGCTTTCTTATGACTTGTTTTAATTAGAAGCCGAGTCAAGAAAGATAAGTTATTCTGTCTTTTTCTCAAAACTGTGGTAGCTAGTAGTACAAGTAGAGATGGCAATGGGTACCCGAAACCCGATACCCGATGGGTTTTTACTCTATTAGGGCATGGGTCTGAGTCAATTTCCTAACCCATGGGTCTCTTAATGGGCAAAAAGCCTAACCCATTGAGTCTGCCGGGTTCGGGTACGTTCCTATAGTACCCAAACCTGTAAACCTATGAGTAATATAAACCCGATCCATAGGAGTTATAAACCCAGACTCCCAGCCTCCCAGGCAAACCAACCCCGCCCATAGCCCATTAGCCATTTAGCACCAAGCCCTCAAATCCAATGCGGCAATGCCCCATTACCCATACGGCTAGCCCTAGCTAGCACTCAGTCACGGTCACTATTCACTCCTCCCCAGTCCCCACCCCAATTCAACAGCCGCCGCAGCGACGGCGCATCTGGCACTCCGCGCTCGGTCTCCGGCAGTCTCCACGCTCGCCCTCCCATCCCGCAGCTCCCGCTCCTGCTCCCGCCACTCTCGCCGCACGCTCGTCCTCCCGCACGCCCTCGCCTTCTAGTTCAGCCCGTCGCCCCCACGCCGTAGCCAACGCACATTGCAACAGTAGGCCCTTGGCCATGGCGCTGCCCTCCAGCTCCAACGAAGATGGCCGGTGAACTTCTTCCTCCTCTCCATTAACCATTGTTACAGCTCGCATTACTGACCCCACGGGCGACCCGTGGGTACCCGCTAACCCAGTGGGCATGGGTCTGGGCAAAAATCTGCACCCGTCACGGGCATGGGTTTTTTAGCGGGCACGTCCAACTTTCATGGGCACGGATTTGGGATAGCAAAACCCAGCAGATTTGTGCCCGTTGCCATCTCTAAGTACAAGAGCTTCCATGTCATTCATTTCTTCCACAAATCAAACAACTTAATTACACCCCTGAATAAAAATATATCTACTTGGTGAATGGTGATAGCTTATTTAATTTCTCCCTACTCATTTGGGCTTTTTTCTATGGCTTATAGCTTATTTTCACTGTTGGCACTGTAGTTGGCTTATTTTACACTATTGTTGCTGGTAGTTTTTTGACGCAATTAAATTTAAAAAAATTAAAAATAAAAAACAAATTAATCCATCACGGATAATGCAAAGAAATACGAGGAAAAAAAAAGGCAAAAAGGCTAAAAACAAAAAAATGAAAATAATAAATTAAAAGTGAGAAGTCAAAAGCTGAAACTCAAATGAGCGGACAAGACCCAAACATAGTTTGTTTAGAAAAGACAAGAAGACTATATCTAGTAACAACATCATGATCAAGTTCACCCCTACCGTTCCAACTGAACCAATTACAATTCCCACTCCACCTGATGTCTGTTGGATGGATCGTCGTCCATACATACCAAGTCAATATCTAAAACATGTGTACACGTAGTTGCTGGAAGTATATGCCAGCACCTGGACATACGCTGCAAATCAGTACATGGATCCGTCCATTAATTCCTGCACGACTCACGAACAAGCGGACGAAAAACTAAAGCAATCATGCGTTACGCCAAAAATTTCGAGAGGTCGCTATAGGGAGATCTGAGGCAAAGATGTTCTGTTGGCCAAACACAATGCGTGTGATAGCCAAACGACGAGCCGGTCCGCTGCAACTTGCGAATATGCAATAGCCGCTTGCCCTCGTTAGCTACGGGGAATCCCTCAACCTCCTGGATCAATTAACTATGCCCCATAATAAGCTAGTTTAAGCTAATAACCATCGTTGGCCGGGAGAGGAGCGAGTGATTAGAGGGATTCCCTAATTAGCCACGAAAGCTTAATATTTGCATGCATGCCGTGCTTTCAAACCAAGGATATTAAACGGCAGTTTCATCAAGATATGTATACTTCATTTTCGTCAACGATGCAGAATGACCAAACTAGAGGCACGCACTACTAGCAGCAGTGAAGTGCGAAGAAACTAGTTATATTCTGTCCTACTCGAAGCTGGTTCTATTACCAGGCGCATTGGAAAAATCTTCCTCCAGACCACAGGAATAGGCGCAAAACCTGTAGCTCTTTTAGCATCTCAACATTGGCATGTGAACTCTCGAAAAGAAGAGACCAATTTTCAGAAGGACTGGCACGTGGGACCGAGATCGCCATGCTCAATTTGAGCAGCTTGATTTCTTTCACGACACGCTCTGGTCCCGGGTTTCTTCCTCCGGGATTTGTCGGCTAGTTGATTCTCGAAATAAGGTCACTTCCAGGAATCCATACAAATACGAAAGGGTATTTTATCCCCTACACCTAGGGATGAAAACGGAACGGAAATATCCCGTACCGAACCGCATCGTTTTCTACATTTGACCCGATCGAATTCGTATTTTCGGACAAATTCGAATTCGGTTCGAAATACGGAATACCAAATTCGAAAACGGAGCGGAAACGGATTAGGTGTTTTCCGATCGTTTTCTATTTTTCTACATTTTATTCGGAATATACCGTATTGTAAATACGGTTTAAACCGAATTTGGCCCACTTACAGCCCAACGCCCCAGCCGGAATATCACACAGCCCACTAGCCCAGCGCCCCAGTCCTAACCTCTACTCTGGTTGTCTCCTCCCCTTCCCTTCCTATCCGCCGCGGCGCCGCACCCCGCACCCGCAGTCTCCCGCACCCCGAACTCGAGTGGCCGTCTTCAGCAGCGCCGCCGCCCCGCCGGCCGCCCGCGTGCCATTCCGGCGGCCACTCGCGTCCCACCCCGGCAGCTCCGCCGCCCCACCAGTGCCGCCAGCTAGGCAGCTAGGGCCTAGGGCGCAGCCGCCCCACCCGCGTCGGACCTCCGCGCCGCGCTTCAGCCGCCAGCCCGCCACAGCCCGGCGCGCCCGTGCAGCCGCTGAAGCCGCCGACGCCCATCGATGGCGCCCCCCACTAGAGAAGGTGGATCTGGTCCTGCAGCAATGAGGAAGGGCAAGACCAAGACCAAATCCGTGCACCACCTTCTAGCGCCGCTGGCAGCATCGGCAGTGGCAGCAACGGCTTCTCCAGCAGCAGGTACTCCGAATAAGCAGCCCCTTTTTTGTATTGGAGGTGTTGTTGATCGATTAGATTAGCCGATTAGCTAGGCGATTAGGTTAGATGTCAAGTTGGGCTGCTCCTCCCATGGCTGCTCCTCTTGCGACGTCGTGCTTGACCGCAGATTAATATCGAAGGTGATGACCAAGAGGATGACGAGGATGAAGAGCAGGCTCACCTTTCTGGCAAGAGGTTTAAGAAATGCACATCGATTGTCTGGAACTATTTCACCAAGAAAAAGGAGATTTTAGGGTGGATGGAAAGCAGTTTGAGTAGCTGTGGGGATACTACAATTTCCCCAATTGCAAGCAGAGGTACAGAGCTGAGGGCGTTTGTGGGACAACTGCATTCAAGAACCATTTGAAGTCAAAGCACAGTGTTGTGGAGGGACAACAACAGCTTAAAGTTGGTAAGAACCCTGGTACTGAAATTGCTCATGTTCAGCCTTACAAATATGACCAAGAAGCTAGCTTGAAGAAATTGAATTTGGCAATAACCATGCATGAATATCCTTTCAATATAGTTGAGCATGAGTATCTTGTTGATTTCATAAAATCTCTCCATCCTAGCTTTCCGATAAAGTCCCGTGTCACTGTTAGGAAAGAAATAATGGACAAATATCTTGAAGAAAAGGAAACTTTGTAGGCACACTTGAAAACTTTCCAGTGCCACTTTAGTGCAACAATGGATATGTGGACCTCATGCCAAAATAAATGATACATGTGTGTTACTATTCATTGGATAGATGATAATTGGCATATGCAAAAGAGAATTATTGGTTTTTTCAATGTAAAAGGAAGGCATATTGGTGCAAAGTTGTCTGAGACATTCACTGAAGTTATGGTTAAATGGTACATTGAAAATAGACTGTTTGCTTTGACTTTGGATAATGCTAGTTCAAATGAAGTGGCTGTCAATGATATAATTTCAGATCTGAAAGAGAATGGTAACGGTTCGCTAGTTTGTGATGGGATGTTTTTTCATGTTAGATGTGCCTGCCGTATTCTCAATTTGGTTGCTAGAGATGGGTTGAAAGTCATTTCAGGAACAATCAGCAAGGTCAAATCACTTGTACTAGCTGTGAAAGGGTCTCCATTGCAGTGGGAAGAGCTTATGAAGTGTGCCACCGAAGCTGGGTTAGATACAAAGAGGGGTATCTCGGTGGATGTTTTAACCAGGTGGAATTCCACCTACTTAATGCTGAGAGATGCCTTGTACTACAAGGATGCATTTATTAGGCTGAAGTCTTCAAATCGTAAAAGGTATGCCAAGATTTCTCCATCTTCTGCTGAATGGGACAATGCATTGACAATTTATGGCTGCTTGAAGAAATTTTATGATCTCACTGAAATTCTCTCTGGCACTTCATATCCTACTGCAAACTTATTTTACAGAGGTTTCTGTGATATAAAGCTCTTGCTTGATGATTGGTGCTTTAGTGGAGATGGTACAATTAGAGATATGGCAATTGCTATGAATGAGAAATTTGAGAAATATTGGCAGCATTCCAACATTGCTCTAGCTGTAGCCTGTTTTCTTGATCCTAGGTATAAGAAAATGCTGATAGAGTACTATATGAAGAAGTTCTATGGTGATCATTATCAATTTGAACTTGATGAGTTTGTTAGTGTGGTAAAGAAACTGTACAACTTTTATGTTAGTTCTGCTCCTGCATCATCAAAGAAAAATAGTAAAGGGGCTGCACCTGGACCTAGTAACACAGCTGATATATTAATGGGAAATGTAGACCATGACCTAGAAGAATTCTTATATGATGCAAGTGAACTTGCTATGGTTGAGTTAAATGAGTTGGAGAGGTATATTGCAGAACCACTTCTAAAAATTGTTGGTGAGTTTGATATCTTAGCATGGTGGAAAAACAAGAGAGAAGACTATCCTATCCTTTCGCGAATTGTTCGGGATGTAATGGCCATACAGGTATCAACAGTAGCATCCGAGTCCGCTTTTAGTGCTGCTGGTCGTGTTGTTGATCCCTATCGTAGTCGTCTTGATCCCGAGATGGTACATGCATTAATTTGCACAAAGGATTGGGTTGCTGCAGCAAGAAAAGGTGCTCATTTTATCTATTTTTTTCAGTTAGACACTTATAATTGCAGCAGAATAATGCATTGATTATTTTCCTTTCTTTCTCATTTTTTGTTCAGATTCTAAAATGGTTGGATCAATTGTGAGTGATCTTGAGGTTGAGGCTTTGGCTAATGTTGTGGCTAAACTGAAAATTGAGGTATGTGTATGTTTATTGACTGCTTGCTCTGAAATATGCTATTGCTACATATAATTTTAATTCACTTTGCAAACTTGTAGGAAAAGGACAAGGAGGGGATGAGGACTCTGAGGAGGACAATGAGGAAGCAAAAGATATGGAAAGCGATCCTGACCTCATGGATGATGCTGATGAACTGTAAATGTTCTGCTAGCTGTTAATTGCTTGTTCTAGACTTGTATTGTATTTGTGTCGGCTATTGTGTTAATACTTAAGACCAAGGGTCATGCACTTGTTAATTATTATATGCACTTGAACTTGATCATGCACTTGGTAATTGTTATGTACTTGGTCACTTGTTAATTGTTATGCACTTGGTCCTACAGGTCGGTATTCCGTATTGAATTTTCGTATACCGACCGTGTTCGACATAATTCCGCTCGAATTGGTTCGTTTTCGAAATTCTCGATATTCCGTAAGTTCGCGTTCGTTTTCGTGTCCGGCTTTACCGCTTTCGCTTTCGTTTTCGTATTCACTCAAATGTAGAAGTAGAAAATGGTTGAGGAGTTTTCCGACCGTTTTCATCCCTACCTACACCAAAGAAGTATGTTGAAAACCGGTCTGGCATAAAACGGCATGGAATACATCGCATCAACCTGGGAGCATTAGCCGATCTGGTATGCATGGAAGCCCAAATCCTCTCTCGTTCCAGGGTTGTTTGGATGCAACATTTCTATGTTATAGATAGGTGAGTTGAGCGAGTGGAATGGCTTTCTCGAAATTCTAAGAGCGATCGACTCTTTTGAGAAGGAAGATCCGAGAGGAGTATGAACCAAGACCGGAAGATCAAACAGATAGGTTCGAATCTTCTCGGAGATCTCTTACTCTTTCACCTCGGAAACCTTCTCTCCCGCTCAAAGGTGGCATGGGCTTGGAAGCAGCCATCCTTTGAAGAAGGCGAAATTAATAATTGTGGTTAAGCGAGGCGTTGGAGTTGGACTGGCTAGCTAAAGCGCCTTTGTTATGTCCTAATTGGCGCCGTGTGTTGCATACTGAAAGCAACCGCGGATCCGATCGAGGCAAAACAAACTCTCTTAAAGTGTCAACTCCAACAGAAGAAAAATTAATGGACGAGTCCAACGGCGCGTCAACGAGTGCTGGTTTGTTGCCATCACGATCGAGTTCTCGGTCGGCAAGCAAGGAGCAAATAGGGGAGGAAAGGGATGGGGTTAAATGTTTGCAATTTCGTGATCTCGATCTCTATGCCTTTCTGGTTGCCATCAATCAAATGATGTTGAGTTCTTGGGGCAAAAAACAATCAATCAAATGATGTTGAGTTCTTGGGGCAAAAAAACAATCAATTAGCTGATGTTGAGTTCTTGGGGCAAAAAACAATCAATCAGCTGATGTTGAGTTCTTGTGGGGGGGAAAACAATTAGCTGATGTGTCAACATGGATAGCTACGTAATCGATTGCCTTTAAATTATGATCAGTGAGTTCGATATATCGATTAGAGATCGATCGAATCAAGTTAGTGTTTAGTTTACAAGGTGTAGGTAGATAGTGGTATATTTGATTAGCCCCGAGTCCTTCACGTACGTCGCTTGACTTCGTGGCAGGATTGTCTTAGCTTTCCTTAGCATTTTTGGGGGTCCTTGAAGTGGCAGGATGATAGAGTACTCACTATCCTAATCGGCTGCCCCTAATCAAGCCTTTGAGTGACATCAGTGGGTTGATTTCACGGTGCAATTGGCGGTGGTTGAGCAAGATGGGCGCTGCTAGTCCATGCGTGACTGCCTTTAGATGAACGCAAGGCGAAAATTTGGCTGTCTTATTTGGATACAACGACTTTTCCACTTTATCTAATGAAGAACCAGGCCTTTTACCACCGTCAATTGCAGATTACATTTAATTTAACTAGGATAATATGCAATGCAAGGCCCATTTTTACTATGATAAACGCTCAATTATTGCGATTCGACTTGGATCGACTCTTCAAGGAGAGGCGCGCAATGTCTTGGAGCTAGCATGTAGTGCTTCTGTAAACCAGGCAAGGTAAAAAAACACATTTTCGGCTCTTTTGCAATTTATGTTACTGTATTTGGGGCTGTGTAGGTATGGAACGAAAACGAATACGTGGTACCGTTGGGTCATTGGTTCAATTAACCTGAGCAAGAGTAGTACTATTTGATTGTAGTTGTACAACAGAGTCATTTCTAGTCCTATATATCTCAGTTGCAACGGCGACCTACGCCCTACTTTCGAGGCCGCACTAACAACGAGAAAGGTTTGATCATGTCGGGCGACACTCCTGTTCCTCTGCCCTTAAAAAAACACTCCTGATTCCTCTCTATTACAATTCTCCAACCCTAAGACAACCATTACAACCTAAATTCTCAATGCATGCATAGCCTCGACTAGATAGTGTTCGGTCCGTAGCTGCTGTGTAGTCTTACGTTGGGGCTGCATCCGAACCGAGTCAAAATACACCCAGGAAAAGCCCGACCGCATCAAACATCCTGTCCGGCGAGGCGGCGAGTCCAATTCGGCGCCCAAACTCCAACGCGCGCACCGGCCTCCGCCAAAAGACAATAGCCACGCTGCCTGCTACGACGACGCCGTCGGTCTACCGCCTACGCGGCTGCCTACGCTACGCCGCGCTAGGGATCGAATGGATGGATCACCGCTGTTCACGTGGGTGCCGGCTCCCAGCGGCTGCCCATGTGAAGACCCGGCGCGCGCACGATATTCGCTGCGTGCGCCGTCCCGCCGCGCGTGCCGCCCACCCACCCGCGGGTCGCCGTCGTCACCCGGCACATCGGACTATTGGAGAGCGACGTACGCTTTGCACCGCGGGCAACGTGCCCCGATCGCGCACGCGGCGGCGACCTTCCCGCGACTAACACGCTTACATTAACCACGGCCTCAGGCACGCTGTACGACACCGTGACGTGAACCGGTAGGTGCATAAACTCAACACACGTCGGTACTCGACGTTTTCTAATTAATACTTGTTGTGAACAATATTTGTCCGAATAAGTACTGGTTAGAATCCTCTTGGGGGCTGTTTGGTTGACTGCATCGAAGTGGCTCGCACCAGCGCATACAGGGAGATGGTGTTTGGTTGCTTGCATCGGGGTGAGAGCCTGCACGAGCGGATGCAAAAAATCAACTGGAGCCAGGCTGAGGAGAAACGCGGTTGAGGACCTTCTCTACTCAGCCTGGCCACGCTCATGCAGCTGCATCAACTTATGCAGGCAACCAAACAGGCCCTTGAGTACCCCCAACTCGGGCAGTCTATCATGGGCCCATATTCTGACAGGTCTACCAATCCACCGTAGATCCACACATGCGGAAGATAGAGAACAACCGACATATCCAAGTCACTGAAAAAAATTACACGGATCTACCAAATAGTCACGCCGGTTCGGCTGAAAAGCTCATGGCTTATGGCTGAAAACACTGTAGCTGGCTGAAAAAAGCACTGTAGCTGACAGAGGCTTATTTAGCATAATTAAATTTAAAAAAATTTAAAAATATAAAAAATATGTTAGCCCATTACGTATAATACAAACAAATACAGGAAAAAAAGAACCGGCAAAAAAGCTCAACAAAAAGCCAAAAGTTCAGAAAAAGACGAAACTTATGAATAGTGAAAAATAAGCCAGAAGCCGAAGCCGAGTTGATCAGGACGATGTCTTTCTATCGACTATAACTATCACCACTTCGGCGCTATATAAGATTTATTCGAACTCATATTGTAATACACTCACGCTCATTGTTCTTCAATCACTACCGGAAAGCTCCTATATGCCGAGTGTCCGGAGTTTTGCCGAGTGCAATCCATCGGGCACTCGGTAAACAACGACTTTGCCGAGTGCCTTAATGGGGACACTCGGCGAACATAAAACACTCGGCAAAAATATCTTTGCCGAGTGCTGAATATTAGACACTCGGCAAAATAAGCTTTTTGCCGAGTGCTAACACGAAAACACTCGGCAAAAATAAAACACTCGGCACCAACCGCCGTCCGTTAGATGTTAGCCGCCGCCGTTAGATCTTTGCCGAGTGTCTGGAGCTGACACTCGGCAAAGATATTTTTGCCGAGTGTTTTGTTTGCGCCACTCGGCAAAAAAATAAAAACCTTTTCCTCTCCTACCCTTCAAACTTTTTCTACTCTCCACATACAAAATATGGTACTCCATGTTAAAATTTGGTATATTTGTGTATTTGTTTGGTATATTTAATTAATTAATTGCATTTCAAGCAATTTTTTGAATCAAGTCAAATTTGAACTGCAAGTGATTCAAATAATAAAAAAAAATGAGTAGAAAAATGATATTCATGTTATTCAGCCCAGTTTGAGGCCTTACCTGTTAAATGAAAAGGAATTTCGAACATCTTGTTCAGGAAACACGACCACAAACGTGTGGCCGAATGGTTTTTAAATTTGAAAAAAAGCAAACGAAGTCTGAAAATCATGAGATTTGTCAAGATGTCATGATATTATACGTGGAGGCTGTGGTAAAAAATTGATAAGATTTCGCATAAGTTGTCACGTACGATGCTTACAAACTGAAGCAATTATGATGAAGAAGCCCAGAGTTGAGACGGATCCGGTAAGATTTGGAGTCAAACTGACGGTCGAATTGTGGTTTGACTACAAAACTTTTTGTACAGGCAATAGACAACAGAGATTGTTTCATGTGAAATTTTGGTAATTTTTCGGATCCATTTGACAATTTTAATTTTTAAACTGCAACTGCAATTATAGAATTTATTTGATATAAATTAAATTTGAGCTATAACTGCATGAAATAATGGTCTAATATTCGTAGAAGCATCGAATATGCATTGTTGAGTGAATTTGACAAGGCATTTTCGAAGTACATTCGAACAAATTTGTAAAACACGCTATGGAAAAGATAGAGAGGAAAGGAGTTGTATTAAAAAAAATATCTTTGCCGAGTGTCTTGTGGGCGACACTCGGCAAAGGAGGAGGGGTTTGCCGAGTGCCCGATCGGGGGCACTCGGCAAAGAGGAGGGGTTTGCCGAGTGCCCGATCGGGGGCACTCGGCAAACAATACAAACATAAAACTTAATAGTTTCCCCGCGGCCACGCTCACACACGCAACACCCGCGCCCCGCACGCCCGCCGCCGCCCCGCCCCCGCGCGCCCCGCACACCTGCCGCCGCGCCCGTGCCCGCCGCACGCCCGCCGCCGCCCCGTCCCGCCCCCGCGCGCCCCGCACGCCCGCCGCCGCCCCGCCCCCGCGCGCCCCGCACACCCGCCGCCGCGCCCGTGCCCGCCCGCCCCGGACGCCCGCCGCCGCGCCGCACGCCCGCCGCCGCCCCGCCCCGCCTCCCTCCGCCCGTCGCCTCCTGCCGCCTCCGCCTCGCCGGCCGCCTCACGCCCTCACCTTCGCGCGCCACCTCGCCCGCTGCCTCGTTCGCCGCCTCGCCCGTCGCCGTGCCTCGCCTCCGCCCGTCGCCTCCGCCACGCCTCTGGTGGTCTCCTCCGGCCGTCGCCTCCCGCCGCGCCTCCGGTGGTCTCCTCCGCTCGTCGCCTCCGCCGCGCCTTCGGTGTGGTCTCCTCCGGCCGTCGCCTCCGCCGCGCCTCCGGTTGAAGTATATATGTTCTTGAGCAAATATAGATTGAAGTACATATTCTAGCTGTTCACTGTGCTGAAAGTGTCCCACATAGCAAATTTAGATTAAAATCATTAGGGAAATAACTGCCAATGGGACTTAATCACCATTTAGGGCATTTATCTGTTCCCATAGAAGGGGCAGTCAGAAGCTTTAGGGAATCATTGCCGCTATGTCAGTAATATTTCTATTTTTTGTTTGGATTATTAGTGAAAAATGATAGCCTTTGATGTTGTAGAGTGGATCAGTTGTGTATTTGCATTTGTTGGAAGTAGTGAGTTTGTGTTTGTAGTTGATTATAAGGAAAACAAATCCATTGTCGAACGAATGAATATGCAAGCTAGCTCAATTGATGTTATAGTGTAATACTAGTGTAATACTAACCTATCTGATCAGTTCATATATATGTACACACAGACAGTGATTAGCATTCTTATTAAGACAATATACACATTCTTCATTTAATTGCAATTGAAGAATTTGTGTTAATGCGAGTAGACAATTGAAAGCCACACTGTTGTTTGTTTCTTACAGAAAATTGCAAATTAGTTCAGTTATTAAGATAGACAACATTTGATATATATGTTATGCCAGCTAACACCTCGAATAAAGAAAATTATAAATGAGACGATTAAGCCATCAAATGACACGTTTCATTTGAATAGTTTGAACTGCATAGAATTTAAATAGCTGTACGAATGGAACCTACAAGTATATGATATGATGTTGGGGTAGGCAAGGGACAGGAGAGAGAAGAGATAGGCTGTCGTAGACACAGATAAAAGGACTAGAGTGAGGAGGGATAGGCTGCCATCTCGGTGCAGTGAGATGGGGGAGACACGTAACATGTGACATGAATCCACTGTAGAAAAGGGTTGTGTCAGCTAAAAATTAAGGCCATCTGTTGTAAACAAACATAGAAGTAAATAGTTACTATTGAGTAAGGATTGTTGCTAGCTCTGACAGTTAGAATCTATTGGTTTCGTAGAAGTTAAAACTGCATAATGATTTATGAAAGTTCATTTACCTTCATCTTGTTGAATATGTTAATAGGTAGTTAGTTAAGTTGTTTTTTTTTCATATTTATGCAGATTATTCATGTTATAGATTACGAAACCTAGTTAGGCGTCTCCCGTTCGAAAGGGATACGGTTGGAAATATGCAGATCTTTGCATATCTATAACCGTATCTGTTTCGAATTGTCCACGTTTTTTGGACAGCCCGAGGATGCGTAGATGGGGTTAGTTTCCATGGTCTACTCCGATCCGTGACAGAGTTTCGGCAGCATCTCCCTGTTGTTCTCCGGATACACAATCTCCCTGCCAGGACGTGTATTTGGAGAACAGCGGGGAGGTGCTGCCGAAATTCTGTCTCGGATAGGAGTAGAGCATGGAAACTAACCTCATCTACGCATCCTCGGGTGGGATTAGGACCAATCTTCACCTATTAGATAGGAGAAAGATCGTGTAGATGCATTTGATTCTTATATTACTCCCTGATATGTTAGAGGATGGATGACCGTGAGTGGATGTACACGGGCCGCTCAAGTCAGGGTTCGTTGTCCGATGAATGGATTGAGAAGACCGATGCTTTCTTGGAACTAGCATTTGCGAAGGTTAAAGGAGCGCGTGCCACTTGGTGTCCCTGCAGCAGATGTGCAAACACGCGTCGACAAACAAAGGAGGTCATGGGTAAACATCTTTGCAAGTTTGGATTTACGGCAGACTATACCCGGTGGATCTACCACGGTGAATCCGATCGTATGAGAGAGGAGGTCGTGAGACCACGCGTCGAGGATTATGATGCTGATGGCGGGGTAGGAGACATGTTAAATGACTATCATGAAGCACACTTCGCTGAAGGACGTAGGGAGGAGGAGCCAGAGGCAACCGCAAAGGCGTATTACGACATGTTGTCTGCGGCACAGAAACCCCTTCACGGCCAGACGAAGGTTTCTCAACTAGATGGCATTGGACGCGTAATGGCCTTGAAGTCCCAATTTAGCTTGAGTCGAGACGCCTTCGATGCTATGTTGACAGTTTTTGGCAGCATGCTTCCGGAGGGTCACATTCTGCCAAAGAGCATGTACGAGTCAAAGAAACTCCTTCGTGCACTTAAGATGCCATATGAGCAGATACATGCTTGTCCGAAGGGGTGCATCCTATTTAGGAAAGAACACGCGGAAGCAAAGTACTGTGGAAAGTGTGGATCCTCTAGGTTCCTGGAGGTGGACTCTGGTGATGGTCAGAAGAGGCAGCTTGCGATCCCCGTGAAAATCCTACGGTACCTTCCGTTCATACCGAGGATCCAACGGCTATACATGACCGAGGAAACTGCGAAACAGATGACATGGCACAAAAATGGACGTCGATACAATCCTGAGAAGCTGGTACATCCATCCGATGGTGAAGCATGGACCCACTTTGATGTGATTCATCGTGAGAAAGCTCTAGAGGCTCGTAATGTACGTGTTGCGCTGGCAACAGATGGGTTCAATCCTTATGGAATGATGGCCGCCCCATACACTTGTTGGCCCGTGTTCGTTATCCCCCTCAATCTCCCCCCCGGCGTCCTCTTCCAACGACAGAACATATTCTTGTCGTTGATTATTCCTGAACACCCGGGGAATAATATGGGTGTGTTCATGGAGCCTGTGATTGATGAATTGGTCCGTGCTTGGGAGGAAGGGGTATGGACATACGACCGAGCTACAAAGAGAAACTTCAAAATGCATGTTTGGTACCACTACTCCCTGCATGACTTCCCGGCGTATGGGATATTCTGCGGCTGGTGTGTTCACGGGAAGTTCCCATGCCCAGTATGCAAGGCAGCTCTGAAGTTCATTTGGTTGCTGAAGGGTGGCAAGTATTCTTCGTTCGACAAACATCGACAATTCCTCCCTCTTGACCATGCATTCAGACGAGACATCAAGAACTTTACGAAAGGTGTCGTAGTTATAGACCCTGCACCGCAGATGATGACCGGTGCCGCGGTTCGTGCTCAGATAGATGCTCTCGAGGTCAATCAAGAAGAAGGTGGTTTTGTGGGATATGGTGAGCAACATGCGTGGACTCATAAGTCGGGCTTGTTGAGGCTCCCCTATTTTGATGACCTTCTTCTTCCACATAACATTGATGTAATGCACACTGAAAAGAATGTCGCCGAGGCACTTTGGGCAACAATCATGGACATTCCTGATAAGACAAAGGACAACATTAAGGCTAGAGTGGATCTGGCAACGTTATGCGATAGACCAAAGCAAGAAATGAAGCCTCCTAGAGGCGGCAGGACATGGAGAAAGCCTAAGGCCGAATTCGCCTTGACCAGGCCCCAAAGGAGGGAAGTACTACAATGGTTCCAAACGTTAATGTTCCCTGATGGGTATGCAGCGAATCTGAGGAGGGGAGTGAACTTATCTACTATGCGAATCAATGGGCTCAAGAGTCATGACTACCACATATGGCTTGAGCGGCTTCTTCCGGTGATGGTTCGAGGCTATGTTCCTGAGCATGTCTGGCTAGTGCTGGCAGAGTTGAGCAATTTCTTCCGCCAGCTTTGTGCCAAGGAGTTATCTCGGACCGTGATTGCAGACTTGGAAAGAATGGCACCTGTGTTGCTCTGTAAGTTGGAGAAGATCTTTCCACCCGGCTTCTTCAATCCGATGCAGCATTTGATTTTGCACCTCCCGTATGAGGCACGAATGGGGGGGCCCGTGCAGGGCCGTTGGTGCTATCCAATTGAGAGATGTCTAAAGGTTCATCGAACTAAATGTAAAAATAAATGCAAAATTGAGGCTTCCGTTGCAGAGGCATACATTTTGGAGGAGGTGTCAAACTTCACAACAACGTACTATGGTGACAACCTTCCTAGCGTGCACAATCCACCCCCTCGTTACAATGCTGGCGAAAATGAATCGAACCTCAGTATTTTCCGAGGGCAACTCGGAAGTGCAAGTGATGCGACCCCCAAGACCTTGAAACATGAAGAGTGGCGCACTATCATGCTATATGTGTTGAACAACCTCGGTGTACAGCAATGCGACCGTCCACAGCCGCCTCAGTGAGTACACATCGATGGCAAGGGCGGTCCATGGGCCAGAGTACGATCCGAGCACCCAGGACCTTGATGGAGAAGTCGTCATGAGGGTGGGAGGAGGCAAGAAGCATGGGCGGTACTGGATTGGCGACAGCACACTCGACACGGCCACTACTCCCACTCTCTCCCAGATTCGAGCGAGGAGCACGAGCTCAAGCCCGGCCATACGCCCACGGCCGGACACTGCACAGTCCCGGATGGAGGCACTCCAGGTTATTTCTGTTTTATTCGTCGTTCATTAATTTTTACATACCTTTGCTTTGCATTGTAACATTGGGGTGAAATATTGTAGGCCCAGCTGGAAGAAGAGAAGAGGCTACGGGAGGAGATGGCGGCGAGGATGGAGGCCGATCGGCAGAGGAATGAGGCCGAGCGGCAGAGGATGGAGCAGATGTTTCAGTGGATGCAAAGTCTTGGCGAGAGGATGGGTCAACCTCTGCCACCGGAGCTATTCCCTCCACCTCCTCCTGCAGCTACTCCTGTGAGTTTTTCTAGTGGAGTATGAATGTTTAAGTTTGTATGTTCCTAATTTAAATCTTGTCTCACACATGCAATCTCTTCTCCTTTGTGCAGAATCAATCGGCGGCTTCGAATAATGTGCCTCATGACCCACCACATCAGTCGGGGTGATGTTTATTGTGGTTGTGATGTTTATTGTGAATATTGTGGTTGATACTTGGTGAATGATACTTGGATTTGCATTATATGTGATATATTATGGTTGCACTTGATAAATGGTTGTGAATGACACTTGTGGTGATTACTTTGTGATATATTGTTGATATATCTGTGATATATTGTGATTTGTTTGAGTGGGGTGCAATAAACAATTAAAATTGGCAGTTTTTGGCCACTTTGCCGAGTGTTACACTCGGCAAAGGGAGGCTTTGCCGAGTGTCATGGTAAAAACACTCGGCAAAGTAACGTTCCTGGGCATTCTGGGAACGTACTATGCCGAGTGTTGTGATTTTGCCGAGTGTCATGGTAAAAACACTCGGCAAAGTAACGTTCCTGGGCATTCTGGGAACGTACTATGCCGAGTGTTGTTATTTTGCCGAGTGTCATGGTAAAAACACTCGGCAAAGTTTTAAACTTTGCCGAGTGTCTTTACCATGACACTCGGCAAAGTTTAAATCTTTGCCGAGTGTCTTCACCATGACACTCGGCAAAGTTTAAATCTTTGCCGAGTGCCATTCCGTCCTGGCACTCGGCAAACGACGCCGTCACCGTGTTCTCGCCGTCCACTGTCCCTTTTTTGCCGAGGGTTTGTTTCGGCACTCGGCAAAGGCTTTGCCGAGTGCTCGATGAAAAGCTCTCGGCAAAGAGCTCTTTGCCGTCAGAAACTATGACGTGTGAGCTATGCCGTGGGTGGCACTCGGCAAAGACTTTGCCGAGTGTTTTTCGGGCTTTGCCGAGTGCCACCGGCACTCGGCAAAGCTGCTGAACCCGGTAGTGAATGAGCACCCCCACATGTAACACATTTGAAGCCAAAGAGATATTTCATCCGTGCAGTTTCGATCATCGCCTTCCCTCACTTATTTTGTAAAATCGACTACTAAATCATCAACAGTACTCCAAACAGCACATTTCATGGCGGTGAGAGTTAGAGAGCAGTAACTGAAACCTTGACTAGTCAGTGCATGAAACTCGACGCATGCAAAAACAAAGTCCAAGTGGAACACGGTGGTTCGGTGTAACAGCGGTGAATGCGATCCTGTGGTCCTGCGCTGCACCGTCGAGTCCTGACTTTCGAGTGAGCTACACCGGCACACTAGCTACGAACTGAAACTGATCGAGTGGGAGGGGACAGCACGGCTCTATAGCCATGCGACCAAGGGACACCTACGGGATGACAAGCAAACAAGGATCTCTTCCTTGTCCTAGCTGATAGCCATGGTGTGTGGCCTGAGTGCCTGATGGGAAGACAGGTCGAACCAACCCTATGACCAAAACCCACGAGACGTTGCTGTCCTCGTAACATACGGTCCCCCCGAGCTGTGTTAATCCAAGTGATCTGACTGCCCAGTCCTAATCAGGGTATCGTTACCTTAGAGACCCGGATGAAATAAACTAAATCTTCTATATATTCTAAGTTAGCTACTTAACTATTAGCTAGCACACACCATATAATAATATCAAATATTATATCCTTACATGTGTATAAGTAAAATAATACTTAATACTACATATACAGTCATAAATAGAACTCACGATCAAGTTTTACAGAACGAGCCGACAGGCCAAGTGTGTTTGTTCACATAAAGCAGCAAAAAATAAATAAATCAAAAATAGTCTTTATGATTTGCTACAAACAATCGACTGAGGCTAAACCTACTCCTAACCATCGTCTCCATACATCATGTCAGCATTTTCATCATCTAAATTCACATATTAAGCAACCATGAGTACAAAAGTACTCAGCAAGTCCCTATACCAAATGCAAGTATATAGATGCAGTGCTTGACAAGGGAATGTTTTAGGGTTCTTTTAGCGGAAGGCAAAATTTTAATGTAAATACCATAATTAATTCTCAAACTTATGACTTAGTCATTTTAAACCAAAACCAAGGTGTCCAGTTTAGTTAAGTTAAGAAAACGAATTCTTCTCATAGTCGAATTCTTCTCATAGTTGTCCACCATATCTATTCCATAAATATCAAACCAATTCCACTTTTATTTCAAGATATCATAACCAGTTCCTCATACTTTCATCCATAACCATCATTAACCAATAACTATTATTTTATGAAAACTACGTAAGTATGCCATTTCTACTCTTTGCCCATGACCAAGGCACGGCTATTCGAATAGATTTTTAATACTCTACAAAAGTTGTACAATGTTACTCATAAGATATTATTAACTCGTAATGTCGGTAACTACACGCTTCCATAGGTGTGTGATTGAGAAAATCATAACATACTTTTACAATACTTAATCCTGATGCTTCCTCCTACTCCAGAGGTGAGACGCTTCAACACTAGGACAGTGACCGTTATAGGTCACCCTCAGAACGTAACTGTTACGGGCAACGTTTTCAATAAGGGATCACCATTGTTATAGAGTCTACAGCCCTTGACGTTTAAACAAACCCACATAGGGGTGGTGATCAATGTGGGTTACTCCCAGAATAATCACAACAAAAATTCACCTAACAATCTAATATGTAGGAGTTCACACTGAAACTAAGCAAATTAGTTAACTAGCCAATCCTATACTTGACTTGTGGTTGCATGATTGGGGTGTAGAAAAGAGCGGCACTAGATTCGGTCCTTAATTGACTCAGGTGAGACAAACCAACAAACCCATATCTCGTGCAATCCCTGCACCAGTCCCATACCAACCACTCGCCCAAGTCTCTACCATTTTATAAAATATTTTTTGTTTTTAGTGGTAACCCAGATTACCACTCTAATTATTATACAATGTCTCAAGTGGCTATTGGCAATGTTTGAGTTGTATTCCATTTTACCACTAATGCATTTCTAAGCACAACCATTATTTATTAAAGTTTAACCAAAGGTGGAGTATTATAGTAATTATCCTAGGGAAACATGGTAAAGACAATATCAATAATCAAGGAAGGGGGTAATACACATCAACTATGTGGTATAACTAAGCATCAATATTTAACATAACATTTAATTGAATAATAATAAGCATGCAATTTGTAATTTGAAAGTAAAGTAATTGCATTTCAAAGCTAGGTTTAGCATGATCAATAATAAGGATTTACCTTAGTCAACTATGGATAGTGCATGATCTTGTTCGACGGTGACGGGAGCGTCCAAAGCGTCAAATTCTATAAACGCGTAATTACCCGCATTCAACATGAATTCAAAATAAAATTGAAATGAACTACGAAAAATCATGATTTTGGTTCTGTTGGGAAGATTTTGAATTTAGACGAATTTAGAAATAAAAACCAAGTTATTTGGATTTAAAATGAAGGAGAACAATCTCTTCAAAGTTTGACCTAAGAGGAAATTCTAGAAAATCATAAAATTCTGACAGGTGGGGTCGGATGGGATTTTCTTTTCTTTTTAAATATTTTATTGAAGAAAAATACTCAGCGGTTTACAGGTAGGGTCTAGTTGGGTTTTAATTCCTTTCCTATTTATTTTCTTTGAGGAAAAACAACAAAGAATGACAGGTGGGACCATAGTCCATATGGACTAGGTCCACGCATCGGTCTATGGAAGATGGGACCCACATGTTAGTGGCTTGGGTCCACAGACAAGTTTATGTGGTTGATTTTAAGGGGTATGGCAATTGGGACAATTAGGCGACCTGTAGCTCATCGTCCTGGTCGGATGGGTACCATATTAATTTCTTGTCTCCTGTCTAGGCTTTGAATATTTTGTATAATTAATTTGTAGAGGACAACTATTATTGTATTATTATCGAGTTGATTTGTGCGCCCAAGACTTCTAGCCCTACATGGCTTTGTATTATTTTAGTGAGAAAATAGTATAACCTCTGATTTTCAGAGCATTTTGAAGCTTTTAAAATTAAAAAAAACCATTTGGATTTTTTCTTGAATTAATTAAAGTATAGTATGAATTTTCAAAAATTAAAAAGATTTAATGTGAATAATATAAACTTAAATTAACTAAAAACCTATTTTATTTGGGTTTCCTGTGCTTCAAGGAATTTTCTCGGATTTTTTCGGAGTTTATTTGCTATTTTTAGAGCTCAATGGATTTTCTCTTAATTTTTGAAAATAGAAAATCCCTTAGAAAACCCTAAAACCCTTGTGGGTCGAAGCCCATTCTTCCCCGACCCAATCCTCTGGCCCAAATCGCTTGGCCTACTGCCCCCTGCCATGGGTCGCCAATCCATGCACATGCGCCATCCATCCAACGGTCGCCCATTGTTGCCCCTCGGCCATCCACTGTGCCATGTGTTGCACATCCATGTGTGTGTGCGCACTCTATGTCATCTGAAACTGGGATTTGGTCTTGATGTCCGTGCCGCATGCGCCGCCGTCATCCCCACCACGAACTCGGTGTTCATGTCACGCCCAAGATGGACACCATGACGTCTAAGTATAAAAGGGCCCCACCACCCTCGTTTCCTATGTCCCGAGTTTCCGCCTTCATTCCTGTGCCATCGCCATTGCCTTCGCCTTCGGCCACTCCATCCTTGCTGTCGAGTTCGAGCAGTCAAAGCCATAACCGCGCGCTCCACCGTGCCATTCGTCTTTGGTCACCGTCATCCCTGCTGGTGAGCACCACTGCTAAGCCCTGTCCCCTCTGCTACTCCACTCTGCCATCCCAGTCGCTCTGCTCGCTAGTTCTCCACCGCCCCTCGATCACCCCACTCACCGCCTCATTCCGCATGTACACCGCACCCGCTCGTCAGTCTGAAGAGTTGTCGATGCTTCATCACCATCCGCCAAGCACCATGTGACACGTGTCGTCACCCCGGTCGTCTAATTGCTCTAGTGACTGGCTAATCAGATATGTGCTGACAACCCAATCCGACGGTCGAGCTTCGGCCATGTGGCCCTTTCCCAACCGTCGGACCCTAAAGACATCACAACACCGAGCTGGTTGACCCTTCGATTTCTCTGTGAACTCTATCCATCATGAACCGTAGACCATGCCACGTCAGCAGCCATGCCAACGTCCACATCAACTCTAAGCATACGTGTCCACCACGTGTCTGTCCACGTATTCGTTCCTCATGCCACGTCGGATGCCATGTCAGCAATCCATGTGTCATGCCATGTCACCCTGCCACCTCAGCCCTAGTGCCATGTGTCATGCCATGTTTCGTGCCACGTCGGCCTAGATGCCTACTCAGCCGCCACAACAGATGACATCATAATTAGGATTTTTCTTTAGAAAAATAATTCTAGTAAATCCTATTTTGCTTTTTCTTTAGATTTAAAACTTCCGAGAGACCGTTCTTCTCCATCCTAGCTCTGATTGACCCAATTCTTTTTTCTAAATCCATCTTTTCAATGTTTTAATATCGATCTTACATATGATTTATTTGGATTCAGGAAAACTCTAGAAGACTCGGACTATGAACATGCAGAGTAGAGACACGGGAATGTTTATACAGATTTGGGACTTCTCCTGGGAGAATAATAACTTTATGTCATGTGTGGCTATTTCTCAGAGAAATTGATTACAACAATGAGTAATGATGAATGCCCAACACTATCTCCTGATCTCATCTGGATCGGATCAGATCCCTTCTCTTATCTGACATCAACCTTTATATAATTGACGAGGTGGCGGCCGTTGTCCTATGCTAAAATACATCTCAACGATTCGGGTGATAACTGTCTGACAGAAGTTATTGTCAGAGAGACGTGGTGGCCCATTCGTCATGTAATGGTTGTTGTTAGAGAGAGATCATGTGCGGTTATTAGAAATAAGCACACGTTCTAATCACTTTGTCAGATAGACCCATAATGTAGTAGGTCATCGTGGACAAGCTAGTCAGAAATAAACTGGTTGTAGAAAGATCCACAACCACGAGGTGGTCGTAGGACAACTTACGACTATGTGGTCATAGAAGAACTTACAACTATGTAGTTGTAGAAAGACTTACGACTAAGGAGTGGTCGTATAAGGACTTACAACCACGTGGTCATAGAAGAACTTATAACTATATGGTCATAAAAAACTTACGACTAAAGAGTGGTCGTACAAGGACTTACGACCATATAGTTGTAGAAGGACTTATGACTACTCTGTGAAACTTCTCCCTTATCGATAAGGGGTACACTTAGAGAATATAATGACATAATAAGTTGAGGATTATTATATCATTGTCACATCTAAAATTAAGCTCTATATTTTGGTTCTAGTTTTGAAGTTTTTTTAGTTCATTTGGATTTTATTTGTGCTTTATTCGTTCTATCTCCTGTTAGATAACGTCTTCGAAGGAGTTGAAGCAAGAACTAAAGATCAAAAGTTGGTAACTGAGCAAGACCTAGGCAAGTCATGTCATTTGATTATGTTGAATCTAGTTTTTAAATCTATTATTTATTATTTTGTTTTAAATTATAATTTATTGCTATTTTAATACAAACCTTTGTATGGTAGGTGATGACCTATTTGATTAATTCCACGTTGGTAATTTGAATGCCATGATTCTATTGTCACCATAGGATGGGTAATTATCTAGTGACATAATACTAGTATCCACTTAGGTTGTACGTCTAGTATGCTTAGCCATGCTTATTGTAGTACGGTGGGCTTATCATCACATGTGATTAATTAATCAATTTTGACTTAATGAGATATGCAATCATGATGGTTAACCACAGTTATAAAATTTGTGCACCATGACATAGGTAGGGTCATTGATGTTGGTTATACGAAATGGTTTTCACTTGGGCGAATGATCGTGCAGTAAAGGGGGTACAATAGTACATCGGAATGTGAATGTCTCACCTGGGCAATGTCTAAGGATTTAACTTTGTGTGCGATCGATCTGAGCCTTATTGTACAACCCCATGTCCAGTATGGGATGGACCTAGCTAATTAATTTGTGAAGTTTCAATTTTGGTTTTGTCATTGGGACGAATGTGGTTTGGTCATAACCATGGATCCATATTAAGGGAGCGGACGAAACTGGATTGATATTGAGCATTGTAAAAGCCTTATGATAATCACTTAGTCGCACACCCAAGGAAGTGTATATTGGCCGACATGATAAGTGCATTATCTATTGTGGGTAAAGTTGTGCAATTTCTACAGAGTGTAAAACTGTTTGAATAGCTGTGTCCCCAGTTATGGATAATGCTCAGTGATTTGACATGAGGGGTAGAGATTTCATAAAACTTAGTTGGGATAAGTGTGGGAAGGGAATGGTTAGTTCGCTGGTGGTTCATTATATGAATGATTAGTTCACGGGTGGTTCATTTGGTGAATTGTTAGTTCACTTATGGTTACTCTTAATTCCTTTGATTATTTATTTATTAAACATTTTTAAAGTGCGCTTTCAATCTATTTATTGTATTTACTCCAAATTATTGCTTTCTACAAAATAACCACTCAGCCATCTTTTGGTAAGCCTCGCGTACTATATTACATTTTGTTACAAACAACTTGTTGAGTACTCTATGTACTCACGGCTAAATCCATATTTGCTTAGTTGAAGAAGAAGAACCATACCAGCCAGAGGTAGGTGAAGGAGGATACTTCAATGACTCTACGGATTAGGACTTCACTCCCCAGTTGATTGTTTATGGGCATGTCGAGTGTCCACTGTGTTTATCTTTTTGTTTTCTGATGCTAGTTTTGCTAAGCATTTCAGGCTATTATGTATAAGCTTTGCCATAAGGTCACAACTCTAATAATTAATAATATTGGGTCTTTTCTTAGTAAATCGTGATGTAGTTAATATTTCATTTATGTTTACACTGTGTGCACTGGTGTGATCCTGGACTAGTGCAGAATACACATGAGAGTCTGGATTTGCATATTCGGGTCTCTATATTTAGCCGCAATACTCTGATAGAACTGTTATTCGATGGGGGCAGTGTCCTTATTGAGCAATAATCTGTTGACTTGTGGTGTTATGAGTATAATGACACGGGACGCCACATTGGGGTCTACATGTTATACACTCATACTTTAAAACCATGGCTTAATTAGAGTTCATAACTCCCTTGGGCCCACATGTCACACTAACATTAGCTAACTAATTAACCGCTAGCTAATTACCGATTAAACCAACATAATCCATACGTGGGGCCACCGGTTAGCGAACTAACCATCTTCTTCCTCAATCGAAACAGAGGAACAGGGAGGGGCGACCATAGCAACTCAAGTTTAGTCTCGATGTTGGTGAGGACGGGCACGCCGACCACCCAGGATGAGCAAAATGGAACATGGTGGTCCCGGTGAACCTAACAGTGGTGACAGTGTAGAGAGAGAAGCTTCGAGGTGGTGGCAATGCTATTGCACACGAGGGGAAACTACAAAACACCAGGGAAAGCTTTGAATCAAGGTCAGCTTAAGCATCTACGCATCATCACGAAGCTAAGGGTGTGCTTGGCGCTAAGGATGTGGTAATGGGCAAGGCTATCCATGGCATCCTATGGCAACGTGGGGAGGGGTGATGGTGCGGTGGTTGTAAGATCAAGGATAACTAATTAGAAAGGGTGAATATGAGGTTTTTAAAATCTTTGGGCTAAAATCCAGCTTTTGAGCAAGTATGAACTAAACTTTGTTTTTGCACAATTTAAAACCTAAATAATCTAAGTCTCACTAAGTGCATCAACAATCTTGGCCTAAGCAAGTTACAATTCTAAGAAGACAAGTAAGCAAATAATCGCTAGATATATAAATGCACAAAGTAAGGAGCAAGGAAGTAAACCACAAGATGAACATAAGAGAGTTTTTTTCATGTGATCTCGAAGACTCGTTAGTCTCCCTTAATTCACGTTGAGGGAGCTTAAACGAATCAAGCCAGCTTCGTGCGCAAATAAGCCTTTCCTCAATCCATTAGAGGTAGCTCTTTCCTGCTCCAAATAGGTGAGCTCTAACCTTCACACCAACACTAAGCCTCTTTAGAATTTTCTTGAAGAGATCAATGGTTCTCACACCTCAAAGTTGTTTAGGAGTCGGTAACCTTTGTTGATGATGCTTGTTTGAAGGTGCTCAAGTGCCACAAAGCTCAATCAATGGATGCAATACACTTGGAAGCTCTCAACAACCTCAAGTGATGAACTAAATGCTTTGGAGTTGAAGAGATGAAGGCAAGAGCTCAAGTGTATTCAATAGAGGTCCGAGAGAGTGCCTTGCTGTAGGAGAGAACATATTTATAGTCTCCACCAACCATGTTGACCATTGGGGACAAAATCACCAAAAAATAGGTCGAGCAGTAGTACCAACATGTAGTGACTAGTAATATCAGACCCTCTGTTCAATGACTATTTACTGATCATTAAATGCATTGAAACTAGTCGTTAACAAGAAATTCAGTCATACTACACTCACACACACTAGTCGATTGCTACCAACGATAGTACTGTATTTACACTACGATAGTACCATTTTTTAGAGGAGAGAAAAACTCCCAAAAGTGCATATCTGAAAAAATAGCTGCCGTCAATATAAATGCAATTATACCACAGTTGCGGTAGTACCGATCTTACAACGATGGTAGTACCACACAATGAATTCAAGCGGGTACCAAAAAGGATGATTTCTATAAGAAGCTACCGTTACCTACATTGCGGTAGTACCGTGCCTAAAAAAATAAAAACACATCTCTCTAGAAAATAGATACATACATGTAAATCCCGGTACTACCAATGCAGTGGTACTACCGTGGTTACACCAGCGGTCATATCGGTTTCAAAATAAATTTTGCAGATAGGACTTAGATGCAATTTCAAATGTGAGCACTGTCAAGCTACTAACCAAGAATCTCTCTTAACAGTATGGCATCTAGCATAACAATTTGGTCTTGATTCAACAAATGACAAGATTGGTAAAATCTAGAAAGAGATCCTTAGCCTAGTTTATAACTTTGCCTTGAGTCATGTCAACATATAACCATCTTTGCATGCTTCTCCATGTTCTTCTCCATGATATCTTCCGATTCTAGGATTAAACTTTTTAATCATCTCAACAACACATGTTAGCCCCTTAAACATGGCATCATTAATTACCAAAATAATTTTTAAGGGCATAGATGCTTCAGTGGTGCTATGGGCATTTGGGCGCTATGATGACTAGGCTACCATGTTTGCGGCGTAAGGCAATGCAAGGGAATGGAAGTACTCACCGCGAGACAGAGAGGAGAGGGAGATCATTGGTGGTGACAAAGCTGGAGTGTGTTCTGGCTGGTGAGGAAGACGAAGACGTGTTCCGGTGGTTTTGGCACATGGCAAGGAAAAAGAAAGGGTGCATTAGCAATAAGCTCATCGAAACGAAGACGAAGGTGTGGCGAAGTCGATGGTGGCGACGATCACGCTCTGGAGACAGCGGCAGTGACGGCATTTTGGCCTTCCAGGGGGGAAAACAGGCACGACAAGGTGAGCATGAGAAAGAAGGGAGCTAGATGAACACAAAGCACATGATGGCAGTGGCAGAAACTCACTGGAGCGGCGAGAATCAAATGGCGAAGTCGGCGACAGGACTTAAGGAAGATGGCCAGATTCTTCTCCATCAAAGGCAGAGAGGAAGCGGGAGTTTAAGGGAAATTAGGAGTAGGTTAGGGTGACCACTTTGACGTGTTCGATCGGGGCTTAAATAGAGGGGAGGAAGGAGGTTGGCTTCAGGTGCAAGAGAGCCGAGAGGAAGAGAGCGCATGAGAGCGAGAGAGGGGGATGGTGTGGAGAAGAAGCACAATGCTTCTCTCCGCATTGACAGGTGGGGTCGGGCCTACTCGTCAGTGAAACGGGGAGAGAAAGGGAGTTCGGGCTGGCGGTGCGTGCAGGCAATTGGGCTAGCGAGCGACTTTTTTTTGTTGGTATGTAGTTGTCTGATTGAGAGACGACATTGCGCTAAATTCGCGCTTTCAATTCGTATTTGTTGCTATACGTGAATTATCCGTCTTTTTTTTTTTGGCTTAAGTCTTTAGATAAACTAGCTAGTGCATGTAACTTAATATAGTATCAGAGCTAAGAGGCCTTAGGTTTAAGACTCAGCTGATATAATTAAAAATAATAATTGTAACCCTCTTCTATTCCATATTTTAAGCTTGAGAGGGGCTACCCGTAAAGGGGAGTTTTGAAGTATAAGTGAATTAACACATAAAGGAAAGTGGTGAAGCATAAGTGAATTGTCAGTTTTCCTTATCAGTTTAGTCTTTTAGGTGAAGTATAAGTTAATTGCTCGTCTTTTCTCATTAGTTTAATTTTTTAGATAAACTGACTAGTGCATACAAGTCCATAGTACCCTTGCTGAATTCTCCTGTTATCTTACAAGCATACAGAAAATCGTGTTAATTTTCTGAAATTGACCAAAGTTCTATCTCCATTAATTTTCTGAAATTGACCAAAGTTCTCTCTCCATTTAGGGCGGCCCTAACTCCCAACAGCAAAACTCAATACTATCCTTGCTGAATTCTCCTGTTATCTTGCAAGCAGACAGAAAACCGTCTTAATTTTCTGAATTGACCAAAGTTCTATCTTCATTTAGGGCGGCCCTAATTAACTCCCAACAACAATAGATCAACCTAAAAAAGGTCATTTGTGAACAGATCAAGAGATTAACCGTGTTCGTCTTGGTCAAAGTCCACAATCCCGCAAACAAAATCAACACGAACAAATTGTCCAAGGTTTGATTGAACGTATGGCGGCTTATCTGGTGAAGAAATTGCCAAAAACACAAACAATCAATCAGGCAAATAAACAAATGGAGACGGCCAAGCTCGTGCATCCGGTCCAAAACCGCCGGCTCGATCGCCACCTGCACCTGCAGTTCGTCCAGACCTCAGGCTTGCTGATGGAATCAACTGTCGTAAACTAGCCGTCTTCTTTATCTTCAAGCTATCTCCAACGTGGTGGTATATCTTCTTCAGCTTAGCCCTTCGCTGATTAGACAGTACGATCCCATGAAAAAAACAGTACGATCAATGGCTGATTTCATGTGTCCCTAGCCTGCCTTCCCTTGGCCGCCGAATCTCTTCCATTCAAAGCTGTTACTAGCTGTCAAGTGTGAACTGTGTTGACTTAATTTGCATGGAGAACTGGCAGAGACAGTGAAGCGAAGCCAAGCACTGTTTTTCATGTGTCATCTACTGTCTCGATTAAGGGCGGCTCCAACCGCCGGCTTGCTGCGACTGTTTGGTTAAAATTATACTGGGATAGTTATTATTATTTTTAAGTTATTCATTTAAAGAAAAATAAAACAAATTAAAAATACTGTTATACCTCTATGGACAGTGCAAAAAAAAAAACAAAAACAAAATAACCAAAACAATCAAAATTGAGAAGCTCGCGCGTCGGCCCCGATCGGTTGGGCTTAAGCTTCTGGCTTCCAGCTTATTTTCCATTATTCATAAATTTCGTATTTTTCTGAACTTTTTGCTTTTTGTTGAGCTTTTTTGCCGGTTCTTTTTTTCCCGTATTTGTTTGTATTATACGTAATGGGCTAACATATTTTTTTAAATTTAATTATGCTAAATAAGTCTCTGTCAGCTACAGTACTTTTTTCAGCCTGCTACAGTGTTTTCGACTATAAGCCATGAGCTTTTAAGCCCTACCGATCAGCAGGGCGTACGTGTTGTGCTCGCCACTGTTTCTGTCCTTCTGTGCACAGCGGAATAACTTTTGAGTTGTAGTGTGGATTTTTAGCGTACAATGCAACATACGTGAGAGTTGGTAGCTCGACAAGTGGCTGTGCCGGTTTGCTTGCTCCACTGTCGTGTCCTGCTTGCTGTGCTTAATATCTGACCTCTCTCTCTCTCTCTCTCTCTCTCTCATTTATCTAGAATAGTGAGTTGGATAATTGAAGTTACCTATCTTCACAAAATTCCTCGTGAGCCTAACTTGCTTGGTAGAATCGAATTTATGATCTTTTGTGTACGTACAGGCAACGGCTATCTTAGCCGCTGAGGGAATCTATCACATGACTCGTTAGTCGTTACGCCATCCCTCCTGGAAAATAACAACGCAGTTTGGAACAAACATTATTGTACTGCATTGTTTATCTGTTGCAGTCCACGCCTACAACCCTACACAGAGCAATATCCAAACCTACACAGTCCAGGCCTACAAAGTCGTGCAGTCGTGTTTGTGTTCGCTATTTCACCTCTTTCCCCAAGGCCTCACTCGCTTCGGCTTAAATTTTTTTGTTTATTTTATACTATTCATAAATTTTATTTTTTTCTATATTTTTAGCTTTTTTGAGCATTTTTGCCGGTTCTTTTTTTCTCGTATATGTTTGCATTATACGGATGGACTAACATGTTTTTTCTATTTTTTAAATTTAATTATGCTAAATAAATCTCCGTCAACTACAGTATTTTTCCAGTCAGCTACAATACTTTTCAGCCAAAAGCCACTTAAAATAAGCCACTTAAGTTGGATAGCTGGACTTACCTCTTCACAGAAGTCCTCGCAAACCTAACTTGCTTGGCAGAATCGAATTTTTCAGTCTTTTGCAACCAGACAGCAACGATCTTAGCCACTGGATTATCACACAATTCCTTACCACTAGCAGTAATGAACAAACGTAACAATGGGATAGGGTATTACCGGACACGAATATATACCTGTACTGTAATGGCACTCCATGACGGAAGAAAAAGAGCGTCTCAGGAATGCACCCTTAGTGCAAGCAGCCCATTGAAGTGTTGGCATCATGATGAATAAGGACGATTTTTTTTTTGCTATGACTTATGATTTTATAGTTGTGTGTGGTTTTTGATCCTAGCGTAAATATTTATATGAACAAACTAAATAACAATAAACCGTTTTAAAAAGACAGCGAAAAAATCATTATATTTATTTGTTAAAAAGAATATAATTCATAAGCTATAAATTAAAAAGATCTAGACTAAATCTAGACAGAGTCAATGCAGACATGGAAGTTAGCTCGCCCTTTTGGAGAAATGGGCTCTGAGTGCATCGCCACCCCCCGGAATTCGATTCGGCTCGACAGCTTAACTGATTCTTCTGGACTTGGCATGCAAAACGAAAGCTGAACAAAGGGCTGCGAAGCATGCATGCGTTCATGGAAACTAGAGAATAGGCAAGCATTTTCGTGGCAACGGGGCCAATACAGGTCTTCCTCTTTTCAGCTTTCAAAAACCATTTTTTTACATTAAAATGCTTTTTTACAGTAACTAATATTCAAACAAAGTGTTTTTAAAATAGATCTATAAGTCGATTATAGCACACATTGTATCGGCTTTATTTATATCAGCTAAAATCGCACGTAAGTCTCTCTCTCCGTACCATCTGTCGCGGGCAGTCAAAAACTATAAGCCGCAACCTAAAAGAATAGACACATAGTTATATTGCATTACTGTCTTACTGAGGTGTGCTCATGCAGAATATTTCATAAGCAGATAAAGGATGAAAGAAGGGGAGAAATAATTTTCTATTTCATAAGCAGATAAAGGATGAAAGAAGGGGAGAAATAATTTTCTCAGTACTTTAGCATCATCTACGACAATTTGCCTTCAGCAGTCAGGTATGAAAGATGCTTTTGCCAGGCGATGAATTGTCAGTGGAATACCTCAGCTCTGCGTCTACAAAACTTATCAGAAGCCCTACCAACAAACAAACTTGGGAGTTTCATCCACGCCTCGATGAACATGCTTCAAAGAAAGACTTCAAGCTAGGAGTTTCTGCGTCTGCATATGGATTTCCTACCAAACTACAAGCTAGGTAGGAAATGGAACTGGTTTCACAACCATGCTTCAAAGAAAGACTGCAAGCCCAAGAACATTTGAACAGTGAAAGCTCATCAAACCATGTAAATAACAAAGATGGCAAAAACATGCGTCTCATGCTCTACAAAAAACAGACCTACGCACCTACCAGAAGCTGACCCCATGGCCCATGCTGGCATGCTCTTTGGTTTAGTATGCATGGAGCTCAGGTGTCACCTTATTCTTCAGAATTATCTGCAGATCTCAGCTCTCTGTTCATGTTATCTAGATAACCCTGTCCACAAAGGATCATTCTCAATGTCATTAAAGCAGCTCTTCAGCTGAATGAACTACAGATCTTCCATAATGATCATGTCAACTGAAAACATGAAACCGGTAATTGGAATTTGATGTCATCATGTTACTTGGTGTATGTAGCTGGACTATGCAAACTGCAGCAAACTTATCATTGTTTTCGTTTCAACTGGATCATGTAGTTTCAGAGGATCTAAAAGGGCTTGTACACACTGGAGAAACAGCAAGACCAATCAGAACACTTCACAAACAAAACCCTTGCAAATAGAGATGAAAAGAGCGAAAGATATGTCACAAATGAAGCAGCCTAGTAGCAGTGTTATATCACTATAATGTACCCAATGGCCAGAAGCAAAATGCATGCCACACCAAATCTAGTTTCTCATGTTTGAGCAAGAATGCACACAAAAGAAAAGGGGCTATCACCTTTGAGGTAAAATTTTCATCCCAATATGTGTAGCTCAGATTGTCGAGTTTCCCAGTGTTACAAAGTTCTCCGACAAGAAGCCAAAGTTCTCCGACAAGAAGCCTTACCTGTACTGCCTGCTTTATAGAAAAGAAAACATAAATTGAAACAGGGTGTTAACTATCCTAGCACAAGAGCACTTCACATCTGGACTAGCTTGACCCAGCAAGTTGAATGGATAGGCCACAACGAACCCTGCAAGGGAGTACTTCACAACCTATTCAGAAAAGCAAAAATGGCATTGGTGATAAAATCGTCAATGTGCATTATAGACAATTAAACAGAGGACAGAAACTCCAGAAAAAAAATTAGAACATATGGAGTGTTATGAATAGCGCTTGTAATCATCATAAGTTCAATAGGCTAGTATATATACACGTACATGTATGACATATATTCAAAAAATCCTTTACACAATAGAGTAAATACACAGCTATAATACATATCTAACACCCCCCTCAAACTTACGGTGATCAACAATATGAAGTTTGGAGAAATAGAAGCTGTGCTGGGCTCTTGTCTGTGCCTTTATGAAGAAGTCCGCCAACTGAAACTCTGAAGGCGCATACTGAAGAGCAACAACTTGGTCTTACACCTGTGTCTGCATGTAGGAAGTATCAACACTAATATACTTTGTAAACTCATACTTCACCGGATCTTTAGCAATACTAATAGCACCTGTACTGTCAAACAAAAGAACTGTCGGTGCAGAAACAGAAATACCAAAATCCTCAGGTAATCACCGTAGCCAAGTAACCTCCACAGTTAATAAAGCCATAGCTCGCAACTCGGCCTTAGCACTCGAACAAGAAACTATTGTTTGCTTCTTAGTCTTCCAAGTAATGAGAGAACTACTAAGAAAAACATAATAGGTAAAGAAAAACCGATGATCAGAGTGATCACTAATCCAGGTGGCATCAGAATATGGTTGGAGCTATAAAGAGCTGGAGCGAGGGAAAAAAGAGACGACGAGAGTTAGCTCCACGAAGGCAAGCACTAAATGATAAATTATCAAGTTCATAAATTCATTGGACGCTACTGCCAAGTCAACTAATGGCCAGTTTGCGGTTGATGTGTTGTGCCACACTGCGATGTAGTTAATTACAGGAGTTTTTACCAAATCTAGAAAGATATTTTTGCTATGGCTCTAAAATAGATGACGTTAATTAATATAAGTGCTTTTAAAAAGCCACCAGAATGTCAAACAAAGCCTAACATATTGAAATGCTGCAATATTGCAAAATAACTGATGTTGTTCTATTGCTGAAATATTTTTTTATTTGTGGACAATGTCACCCTTGAATATTTTGGAAAGGCAAATGAGATGAGTAAATTGAGTAAGGAAGCCAATATGAGACAAGACCTGAAACCCTGACTTTCTTAATGCCACTGAGAATGCATTTCCCTCTTTCCTATTGAATAGAAGCAAAATGTGCATTTTCAAAATGCAAAATCAACCTTAATAAAAGATAATAAAATGACAGTTTCGCGGTGCACAAGCATTAATTATAGCATGATGTGATATATAGCATATTGGGTACTGGAAAGTTTGTCAAGTAACTTTAAAATTTTAATATCTCCAGAATTGAAATGTTGTCAAAATGTGGGCAGGTTTATTCAATGTACCAATGTTTTGAAATTGTCTGCCATCAAGTTGATGTTTGTCTTTGTCCTACCTAAGACACTGCACAAGACATTCAATGCGCTTGTTAATCCCCAATACATGAGTCCATTTTATTAAGAAAATACATGCATATCATCTATCTTGCCACCAAATTATAGAAAAGAGCAGTTACTAAACTATCATAGTATTTTCCTCAAGATAAAAGTATTGACGACAATTGAACCAAGTAGATTGTTGCAAATTCAAGAGACAGTCCATATCCAAGAAATTAGGTATTATCTTGTCAGGCTTTCAATTAATACCTTAACAGATTGGTAAAACCGCAAAACGACTTTATGCCAACAATAGAGGCAATGATTGCAAAATTCTTGATAAACATACACTTCAGCAAATTTGGACACACCCTGCCCATGTGCTCTTGGTCTGGGTGGAACGAACCAAACAAAGTTTACCACCACTGTGTTATACAAGGGAACCAACCAATTGATGTGGTGATACACAGTTATAAACGGTTCAATAATCACACACATCTTGCATTACCAGATCAAATTGAGGCCCCGTTTGGCAGAGCTCTAGCTCTAGGAAATCTGTAGATTTCCTAGAGCTGGTCATCTGTAGCTCTAGGAAATCCTGGATCTAGAGTTGCAGGCATGTTAAGTGCATTTACATGACTCATTTCATTTATATTATATATTAAATAAAAAATATTTAAATCACTTTAATTTAGTCAACAAACTACAGATCCAGCATAGATCTCTGAGCTAGAGCTATGCCAAACGGGGCCTGAATGTCTGCGCAGAGAGATGGATGCCTGTAATTCATGTATGGTAGTTCAAACGAGCTTACAAGCATGAAAGTATTGAAGGAAAAGAAAGTGTGTGATGAAAACAGGTACAGTGGGGTTGGATCTTGTGTTGCAACATTTTGTAAATCGCAAGGGTATTCTTCCCAAAATTTTGAAGGTCTATACAGTCATTTCCTAACAAACTGAAGTTATGTATAGTACAGTGAATTAAACAGATGGACCTAACACGACAGCCACAGCTTAACATTTCATGCCAACTGTGTCAACTTCAACATGCAGGCATTGCTGTAATTCTAGAACACTATCTCGCAAATAGTAAGTTCACATCCAAATTGAAAGAATTTCTGGTAGCGCTTTCTTTGCGATTGGAAGGTTCCAATTCCAACAGGACAATGGTTCAAATGTTGCAAAGCAAAAAATTTCTATACATGGAAGGAATGGACTGTAAATTCACTACTCCACTAAGCCATCAAGAGGAAAGGAACATAAATATTCTTGTACATAACATATGACCACTTACATTTACATCATTACACAGCAAAGCGACTTCTAAATCGGATGGGCACACTGAAGTCACTAAACCAGTGCTCTATGCAACACCAATTGTTAGAAGCGCATACCTCAGAGGCAAGGCAATCCTGTTTTGGTCATCAGAAACGGCCAGCCCGACATACTTACGGCCAACATCGAGCCCGAGCAGCCGAGCCTGCTTCTTCGACCGGCCCTTGAGGACTTTCCGGAACAACAACTGCGCTCTCAACAGCCTCATTGTATACCTCCTCCGCTCTCAACTGCGAACACAGAAGGCGGCAAGACGACTGAGTGCGGCCGCGGCGGAGGGATTAGGGGAAAAGGTGATCCAGATAAACCCTTCTACGCAGTGTCGGGACCACAAATTGAACACGATCAGGGCTAACATATCACAGCAAGACTAGTATCAAATATTCAAATTGAACTCGAATTAAGCCTCAACAAAAAAAGGATAATCGCGTAACACTGTAGCACACTAGAACGCAAATGTGGGCTTGCAAGTTACTAGAAATAACGCAAATGTGCGCAAATTTCAAACATGCAAATTGGAGCACGTATCTCATTTGCTTACTAAATACCACTGACCTACCCAGAACGGCCGAGGCGGCGGCGCTGCGATCCGGGAGGCGGCGGTGATCTGGGATCCCGGACAGCGTGGCGGGCAGACGGCGACCTGGGAGGAACAGGCCAACCAGGAGGCTCCGGCGAGCCGGCGACCTAGGAGACCGGGGACGGCGTTTAGCCGGTGGCCTGCGAGAGGGATACGGCGGTGACGTCCGAAGGGAGAAGGCAGCGCCGCGTCGACCGCCGGGAGGCAACCGAGTAGGGAAGCGGGAGGCCGCGCGGCGAGGAGCACCGAGCGAAGAGGAGGCAGCGCGTCGCGGCACGGGAGGAAATTGGGCCGTGGATTCGTGCCTTCCCTTCGCGTCGTGAGGAATTGTGCCAATGGGCGGGGCTGGCCAACGGTCTGGGCCGGTCCAACGGGCTGGGCTGGTTATATTTACTCATGTGGGCCCGAACGGCAGACGAAGCGCCTGCGATCTGGCAACCTTTGGCCATCGGAGACTGCGCGAGGAGAGAAGCTCCCATGGCGGAGGCGGCGCAGAAGCAGCCAAGCCCCACGGCCTCCCGCCCCGTCCGCTGCATCGTTAAACTCGGTGCACTCTCCCGCGCTCCGCGGCTCTATGTTTCCTTCCCTTTCCTTGCGTGCTTCTTCTGTAGTTGTGTAAGCCTCCCCAGCCGGTGCTGATTCGGCGAGCTCTGGTGACGCAGGTGGGGCGGCCATCACGAACAAGGGCGAGCTGGAGAGCATCAACGAGGAGAGCCTGTGGTCGGCGTGCGCGCAGCTGCGGCAGGCCATGTCCGACGCCGGCTCTCCGGATAAGGTTGTGGGGATGGACTGGAGCAGGAGGCGCGGCGAACTGGCTGACCCGGCCGTGGACGCGAAGGGGTTAGCGGAGATGGCAGGCTTGGGGCTGGATACCAACTTCGTTGTCGTCCACGGTGCCGGTATAGCTCGGAATCTGAATTGCCTCTGGCCATCTGTCTTACTGATGAGCTGAACTGGGTGATTTGGTGGGGGTTTGATTGTTCATATTTGTGTTGGGATGCTATGTAATGTGGGAATTGGTGCTAATTGCCAAGTGCCAATGCTTCTCAGTGAGCGAGCAACTGTGCACATCTTGAGGATTGCCCGGCCTGGTCTAGATTACGAATGTTAGTAACCTGCTTAGAAGATAAATGCGTAAGTTTGGTATGAGTGGTCATTCAGTTCTAGATTCAACCGTGGCTTTCTAGGCTCTAGGGCCTTCCTGAAAGATAGTTCTATACTTCTATTCAACCAGGTGAGATTTTCGGGTCCATAGTGCATGTAATATTTGCTAACTATAATTAGACTGCCAGAGTTCATACTTTATAAAGTTAGTATTCGGGTTATTGATATTATAGTGGTCTGCTATCTGTATTGCTACTTAGGGTCTTTTGGTCACTTCCAAGCAAGTAGATCTGGAGTCCATAAAGGAGGGTTGCATTCGACACTGGTGAAGGCTGGCTTTGTGGCTACAAGAATTTCAGTAAGGACATAATTTAAAATTTCTCTATCATGTGGGTATTGTAACCTTCAGATATATAGCATTGTTTTTCAGTGTCTTGTCGATGTATGTAGTGCTACTTTGATGCACATGCTTGGACAGTGATCTAATGAAATATACATTATAATTTAGGTGACTTCTCTCAACCAGGAAATTGTGAGAGCCTTGGCAAGAGGTGCGCTACATATAAATGAAGAATATCACACTTTATTTTTCATAATTAAGCTACATGCTTATTATGGTAACCTGTTATTGTGTCATCTATCATGTTACTAATGCCTTTGTTGCATAGGTAAAATTCACGATTATGTTTCTTGTTTTTTTATAGGATTTGCATGTGTTCCTTTGTGTGTTGCTTTGTCACAAACTTTTGCTCCGTCATGATCTATATATGGTATCTTTGGCTTTCCATACTGTGAACTTTATCTTGAATTCTTCACTTAATCATGATCTATATATGGTGTCAAGAACACTTCTACCTATATCTATAATCTTGAAGAATTTCAAATTTCAATGAATCAACCAGCATATTTATGTATCCATTTTGTAGTTGATCTTGAATCTATCACTATTAGTTTGTCAGTGAGAATCAGTGGCAAGTAACTGACTTATGGAATTGCATATGCTTCTGCAGAAGGAATACCATCTGTTGGAATGTCACCATTTGCTTGTGGATGGTCTACTCAACAAAGAAATGTGAGTAAACTGGAGGATTGCTGAATTTCTTGTGTATGTTCGGACAGGCACCTGGGATTACACTGTTCTTGTAGATCTATGTGCAATCCTGTTAACAAAGATGTTTTCTGATTATTATTTGACATATTTGCAATTGCAGCTTGCGTCAGCCAATGCTTCTCAAATCATTCAGTCGCTCCATGCTGGCTTTGTCCCTGTAAGCTGTTGTACCTAAGGATTTTGAATAATTATTTCTCTACAAATTCACATTGATCTAAGTTGTTCGATTCAGTAATATAATTATGTGGATCATATGGAACCACCCCAGAATGTGAGAAAAATATGTTGTTTCTGGGGTATTTATGTAGCATATTATTTACTCACATGTTATGATTAAAGAGCACTTTACATCTAGGTTTCTGTCATGTGGGGAAAGTATTATACCCGCCGTTCCCGGCTGAGCTAACTCAGAATCCGGATAGGTTACGGGTAGGACTTAAGAACAGATTGCTAGTAGCAGTTAAGATTTAGAGATTAGCTAAGAGTTAGAGTTGGTTTCCAAGAAGGATTAGGAGTTGGAGTCGGATTGCTTTGTCCAGTCCTCTATATAAAGGACCTTGGTTATGATTTGAGGGATAACAAGAAATCAATCTATTCTTCTACCTCTTGCTGCTCGCCAACATAGGGCGTAGGGGGGAAAACCCTCGCCCCGCTGTTGATCACGGCTACGGTCTTCGGAGCCGAGGACCTGCGCCAGCCAGCCGTGACATCTTGGTATCAGAGCCCAGGCCTCCGCCACCAGCTTTTTCCGCCGCCTCGTCTGAGCCATCGCCCTCCCCTGTTTCCGCTCCGCCACCAGCTTCGTCCGCCGCTTCCGCCATGCCGGGCGCCGATGAGGATGATCTCAAGTCTCTGATTCTTGCCCTCACCAAGGAAGTACAAGCCCTTCAATCGTCCATCAACAACCACGCCCAGGCCATACAGCGCCTTGAACTGCAGCCGCCGCCCCAATACTCGTCCTCGTCATCCGGCAACCGCGTCCATTCCGGCGAGCATCACAACGATCGGCCGTCGCGTTTCCAGAAGATGGATTTCCCCAAGTATGATGGCAAGGGAGATCCGCTTCCGTTTATCCATCGATGTGAATCCTACTTCCATCAACAGCGCATTGCCGAGGAGGAGAAGGTGTGGATGGCCTCATACAATCTGCTGGACATTGCCCAACTGTGGTACATCCAGGTGTAGAAGGATGAGGGCACACCACCATGGCGTCGCTTCACCGAACTCCTTAATCTGAGATTCGGCCCTCCTCTGCGCTCCAATCCGTTGGGGGAACTAATCGCTTGCAAGCGGACAAGCACGGTGGCCGATTTTCAGGATCGCTTCCAGGTGCTGCTTGCCTGGGCAGGTTCTCTTACGGAGGAGCAGAAGGTCCAGCTCTTCACCGCCGGCCTTCAACCGCCTCTCAGCTTCGACGTGGAGATCCACAATCCCCAGACGCTCGCGGTCGCCATGAGCCTGGCGCGCAAATTGGAGCTCCGCGACCAGACAGGGGCGTCACCAGCGCGTTCGTGGGCAAAGGGCCTTCTGTCTTCACCAACTCCCCGCCAACTGGCCGTGCAGCCGCCAACAGCCCCGCCGGCCGCGCCACCCACGGTATCCGTGGAGGGTCGCCAGGTGAAACGTCTGTCACCGGCGGAGATGGAGGAACGCCGTCGCCTCGGGCTGTGCTATAACTGCAATGAGAAGTTTGGAAGGGGTCACAATAGGGTGTGCCAGCACCTTTTCTTATTGGAGCTGAACGACGCGGATGACTCTGCCGACGCAGAGGACACCGACCAAACCGCCGAGGAACCGAGGATATCTCTGCACGCGATTGCCGGCGTCCGCACCAGCGAGACGATGCAGGTGTGCGTCCAGGTGGGAGGCGCCACACTCCACGCACTCCTCGACTCGGGCTCCACGCATAACTTCATCTCCGAAGAGGCAGCGGCCCGCACCGATCTTGTACTACGCCGCCGCGGGGAGCTGTCGGTCACGGTGGCCAACGGCGAGCGAGTGCCTTGTCTCGGCGTGTTCCAGCGGGCGGCCTTTTCCATCGCAGGGGAGGCCTTCCAGGCGGACTTCTTCGCCCTTCCTCTGGCCGGCTACGACGCGGTGCTGGGCACTCAGTGGCTCGCCACCCTTGGCCCCATTCTTTGGGACTTCGGGGCTCTCACCATGTCATTCTGGCGCAGCGACCACCGCGTCCGCTGGCACTGCGTGGCGGGTTCGGCGAGTCCCGGCCTGCGCTCCTGCTCCGGTCCGGATCTCTTGGAGGCCCTCCTCGCCGACTTTGCCCCACTTTTTATCGAGCCGCATGGGTTGCCGCCGCCGCGATCCCGGGATCACAGCATCAACCTTCTGCCCGGCTCGTCTCCGGTGGCTGTTCGACCGTATCGCTACCCGGCCACACACAAGGATGAGCTGGAACGCCAGTGCGCCATCATGTTGGACCAGGGCCTGATTCGGCACAGTTCGTCCGCCTTCTCGTCCCCGGTTCTGTTGGTAAAGAAGGCCGATGGCTCGTGGAGGTTCTGCGTCGACTATAGAGCACTCAACGCCATCACGGTCAAGGATGCCTTCCCTATTCCGGTGGTCGACGAACTCCTGGACGAGCTGCACGGCGCCAAATTCTTCACCAAGCTCGACCTCCGCTCAGGCTACCACCAAGTCCGCATGAACCCAGAAGATGTGGCCAAGACGGCTTTCCGAACACACGATGGCCTCTACGAGTTTCTCGTCATGCCGTTTGGACTATGCAACGCTCCGGCAACATTCCAGGCACTCATGAACGATGTGTTGCGCCCATTCCTCCGCCGGTTCGTACTCGTCTTCTTTGATGATATACTAATCTTCAGCGCTTCTTGGGCCGATCACCTCCGCCATGTGCGCACTGTCCTCACCACGCTCCAGCAGCATAAGCTCTTCATCAAGAGGTCCAAGTGCGCCTTCGGGGTGGATTCCATCTCCTACCTGGGCCACATCATCTCGGCGACAGGCGTGGCAATGGATCCCGCTAAGGTGCAGGCCGTCCTCGACTGGCCACTACCTCGCTCGGCTCGCGCGGTCCGCGGGTTCCTCGGCCTCGCCGGATACTACCGCAAATTCATGCGGGATTACGGCACCATTGCCGCCCCCCTCACGGCTCTGCTTCGCAAGGATGGGTTTCTGTGGTCGGACGAGGCTGCCACGGCATTCCAAACACTGAAGACGGCACTCACCACGGCGCCAGTGCTCGCCCTTCCGGACTTCACCCAGCAGTTCATTGTCGAGTGCGACGCTTCAGGCCACGGCTTTGGGGCGGTGCTGCTGCAAGATAAACATCCCATCGCTTTCTTCAGCCGTCCGGTGGCGCCTCGACATCGCTCTCTGGCCGCTTATGAGAGGGAATTGATCGGCCTAGTGCAAGCCATCCGACACTGGCGGCCTTATCTCTGGGGGCGCCGTTTTCTGGTCAAGACGGATCATTTCAGTCTCAAATATTTGTTGGATCAGCGTCTTGCTACCATTCCCCAGCACCATTGGGTGGGCAAGCTCCTGGGATTCGACTTCGCCGTGGAATATAAACCGGGCAGCACCAACACAGTGGCTGACGCACTATCCCGCCGTGACACGGAGGTAGGTACCGTCCTCGCCATTTCGTCACCCAGGTTTGATTTCCTGGAACGCATCCGACAAGCTCAAACCATGGATCCCGCGTTGGTGGCCCTCCGCGACGAGATCGACGCCGGCCAGCGGGCGGGTTCCTGGTCCATCACTGACGGCTTGATCACCTTCGACTCCAAGCTATACGTCGCGCCAACGTCGCCACTCCTGCATGAATTGGTATCCGCCATCCATGATGACGGCCACGAGGGCGTCCAGCGCACGCTCCACCGGCTCCGTCGCGACTTCCATTCGCCTAACCTTCGCTCTGTGGTCCAGGATTTTATCCGTAGCTGCTCCACTTGCCAGCAGTACAAGACAGAGCATCTCCGACCCGCGGGACTCCTTCTGCCGCTGCCTGTTCCAACCATGGTCTGGGCAGCTATCAGCCTCGACTTCATCGAAGCTTTGCCACGCGTGGGTGGCAAATCAGTGATTCACATCCGTATACGGCAGAAACGGTGGCCAAGGCGTTCTTTGGAGACATTGTGCGCCTCCACGGCATACCACAGTCCATGGTGTCGGACAGGGACCCGGTTTTTACCTCCACATTTTGGCGCGAATTGATGCGGCTTTGTGGCGCCAAGCTGCACATGACCACCGCTTTCCACCCCCAGTCAGACGGCCAGGCTGAGGCAGCAAACAAGGTCATTGTGATGTACCTCAGATGCTTCACTGGGGATAGGCCGCGTCATTGGCTTCGCTGGCTACCTTGGGTAGAGTACGTCTATAACACAGCTTTCCAATCTGCTCTCCGCGACACGCCATTCAAGATTGTCTATGGCCGGGAGCCCCCGTCCATCCGCTCCTATGAACCAGGCGAGACGCGAGTCGCTGCAGTTGCGAAAAATATGGCGGACAGGGATGAACTGCTGGCGGACGTTCGCTACCGCCTTGAGCAAGCCCAGGCGATCTACAAGAAACAATACGACAAGCATCACCGCGAGGTCCACTACACCATGGGGGATTGGGTGTGGCTTCGCGTCCGTCACCGCACCCCGGCTTCGCTTCCACATTCCACCATAGGCAAGTTGCGTCCTCGTTTCTATGGGCCATATCGCATCGAGGCAATCATCAACGACGTCGCTGTCCGTTTGACTCTTCCTCCCAAGGCACGTCTGCACAACGTCTTCCACATCGGCCTTCTCAAGAAATTTGTCGGGACGCCCCCTGATGCACCACCACCACTTCCGGCTATGCACTATGGTGCTGCAGTTCCGGAGCCGGAGCGCGCGGTCCGCACTCGATTGGCGCGGGGTGTCCGCCAGGTTCTCATCCAATGGAAGGGTGAGCCGCCAGCATCGGCTACTTGGGAAGACCTCGACGCTTTCATAGAGCGTCATCCATCCTTCCAGCTCGCGGACGAGCTGCTCGTCGAGGGGGGGAGAGATGTCATGTGGGGAAAGTATTATACCCGCCGTTCCCGGCTGAGCTAACTCAGAATCCGGATAGGTTACGGGTAGGACTTAAGAACAGATTGCTGGTAGCGGTTAAGATTTAGAGATTAGCTAAGAGTTAGAGTTGGTTTCCAAGAAGGATTAGGAGTTGGAGTCGGATTGCTTTGTCCAGTCCTCTATATAAAGGACCTTGGTTATGATTTGAGGGATAACAAGAAATCAATCTATTCTTCTACCTCTTGCTGCTCGCCAACATAGGGCGTAGGGGGGAAAACCCTCGCCCCGCTGTTGATCACGGCTACGGTCTTCGGAGCCGAGGACCTGCGCCAGCCAACCGTGACAGTTTCACTGGTACTTTTGCTAAGCTGCATCCCGTTTTGTAATACATATGTGATGCCAACATAGCTCTGATATGTATTGTTAAGTAATGAATTAGTTTTGATATTTGAATTTAACTTGGTAGTTTATTCAGGAATATTCTAATTAGGGAAAGTATTGCATCACTTCCACTTGTTTTTCCTTCATCTACATGGGAAAAGAAGATAAAACATTTTCTACAACTGAAGTTTTATGTACGGCATAATGACCCATATTTCTCGCAGGTTTTGCATGGAGATGCTGTTCTTGATGAATTGCTGGTGAGTTTTCAAATTGAATCATGCACACATTCTTGTTTAGATTCGCATATAGGTTGGTCTGGGCTATGACACTCTTTTTGTTTACTCATAGTAAGACTGACGTTAAGATTAAATGACCAGGACTGCACCATATTGAGTGGGGATGTCATTATACGCCATCTTGCACAGCTTCTGACTCCAAAATATGTTGTATTTCTGGTACTGTTACCGTCTCTCCTTCGCAATGACTTGACCATTTATGCTATCTATGAGAGATGGTTCAGTACACCAACTTCTTGGCTTGGTTGTACTTTCTTCTAATGGTTGAAGCCTGTTTTGTTGTTATCAGATGGGCTTCGTTTTAATGCATTTTTATGCATCATGTTCTGTCCGTTTCTTTTTATTGTTAGACTTTTACGTAGCACTCTGAAAATTGAGATGTAGACAGATGTTCATGGAGTATATGATCGCCCTCCAACTGACCCAAATGCAGTACTCCTCAGAGAGATAGGTTGGTATTCACCTGCTTTAAATCAATTTGATTGTCCGTACAATCTAGCATTTTCTGTTTGGTATACATTAGTAATTATAGGGATTAGGGGAAACGGGAAAGGGAAAAAAATATGAAGTTGCCATTTTTCTGAAGTCTTAAGGGGAAAAGAGAAATATATGGATGGGAAAAACTCTGAACTGACCTGTTCTGGCTAACAGAGGTGGATGATAATGGAAGCTGGTCGATTGTAGAACCTGCATTACGAGGCAACAAGAAAGGAGGTATCACGCTGTCTTCCTTTTTATGTGTACAGTGATGGTCGAATGGTTCATGGCACTTGTGTGTAGTTAATATACTGGAATTGTTGCGGCTACATAGTTTGAACTTTCAACATAGCAACTTAAAGTTTGATAACAATATCAAATTGGCAGAACTATACCTAATTCAAGTACTTAGTGATGACTTTCCAACTGACAACTTGTAATCACCAAATGCATTATCTGTTCTTATGTGTCATTTGAAAAAAATTGACCGTCTCTTCAATATTTTGAATCAAATGCTCCAAGGGAGAGAGCAACAGTTTGGAATTCGAGTTGTTGAGATCAAAATTATATTCTATTAGGCTAATAGCTAACGAAATTCATGATCCAGAAATTCACGAATTATATATAATTCGAGTTGCTCCTAAACTGCTTATTGTAGCTTGTGTAAGCCTAAGAAAGATAGTCTCATATGGACTGCAGTTGCAGTGGAGACCTCGGTAGCTGCACACGACACAACTGGCGGAATGGAAACCAAAATATTGGAAGCTGCCACGATAGCTAGGCTTGGAGTTGATGTGTACATTACAAAGGTGTGAATGTTTCCTCCCCTGGTGCATTAAATACAAAAAATTCTATGAACTTGCAATTTTTTATGTGATTTGTGATTTCTTTTTTTTTTTTGTTGAAATTGATTTGTGATACAGGTTGGTACAGAGCACTCCCTGAGAGCCTTGAAGGGGGATGTGAACACGACCTCGGACAATTGGCTTGGAACTGTTATACGCTCTTCCAAATAGATTTCTTGGCACAAAGCGTTCTATGGGTTCAATTAGCAAACATTTTTTTATGTTGTAGGATCACTGATGAGCTTTGAGTTTGTCAGATAATAATTCAAGGGGATATTCCTACTGCGATCATGTCTGGTTTGATGAGCGTCACGTAGATTTTAATAACTCTGTTTTTTCTTAAACGAAAAAGAAGTACTGTTTCATGATTTAGCCATTTCATTTTCTCGCGAGAGATTTGCAGTGCCCATGTTTCACTTCTACCTGTGTCTCTGGACCATCTGGCGGTCTGGCCTGTCCTATGCCTTAGGGCGAATTCCAATCGTCGGATTCAAGGGGGAACAAGGCAGATCTAACACTAGAGTGCGGCTACATTCGGAACATTGCCTTTCCTCTCTCAACTTCTTCACTATGTTGTTGTTAACCTCTGTCTTTGCGAGGGGTGTAAATGAAACGGATAATTTTCGTTCGACTGATCAATGGAAGGCTTATAGAGTAAATACGGAAAGGTTAAATAGGTATTTAGCACTATCAGTGTCTGACTCCAAGGAAAAAATATAGAATATGATACAAAATAAGTGATATCCGTCTACATATATCCGTATGTCAAGTGATATAAGGAAATCTGATGTGACTTCATTTAGAAACAAGATAACATATAGACGAATTGCCACATCTAAATAGTCAAAAAATACTAAATGTTCTTTTGATATCTTGTCGATTAGTCTCTTCGTGTTCGCTCTGATTGCACTCTACTGTCCAAAGCCATGTGTAGGGATACAAAAGAAATGGATAATTTTCATCTGATTGACCATCCGAAGATTTATAGAATGAATATGGAATGAAGAAATAAGTATCCGGTATTATCCATGTCCGACTCCAAGAAAAAATGCAGAATAGGATACAGAATGAGTGATATTCGTGTGTATCCTCTCCGATTGCACCCCCAATCTTTGCTTAGGCCCTGTACATATTAGTTTTTATTTCAGACTTTTGCTTAGATAAGTCAAAAGACAATACGGATACATAGTTTCTCGAAATGGCTTCTTCACTTTTCTCACTAACGTCTTGTCAGGAGATAAAGTGGGGGTTACAGGTGCATCACGCACTATGGCCCCGTTTGGCACAGCTCAACTTCACTAGTAAAGCTGTTTTTTTGTTTCAGCTTCACGAGCAGTTTCACCGATGAAGCTAAATCTGTTTTGGAAAACTGTTTGGCAAAACAGCTTCACCAACAGCTTCATGCATGGCTGAGAGAGGGCAATTGTCCAAGATGCCCCTGTCTACCTGACTTGTTCTAACATTTGGAGTTGTATGTTTGTATATGGTCATATGAATTAAAAAATAATATATTTGAATGAGTATGAATTAAAACATTAAAATAAAAAATAATAAGAACGGGAGAGGTGAACGGGATGGACTAGTGGCAAATGCGTGTAATTTTGGTGAACCAGAGGGGCAGTGGGTTCCTAGGACTGCGGGCCTGAGGGAGAGAGCTGTGAAAAGCTACTTTTTTCAGCTTCACCTCTCCCCATTCCTTTGTGAGAGCACAAAAAAGAGCTTCACCCATGAAGCTGTTTGCAAAAAAGGTGTTTGGCAAAAAACAGCTCATGAAGCTGTTGGTGAAGCTGTGCCAAACAGGGCCTATATCTCTCTCTCCCATCATACACACATATCTCTTCTTTATTTTCATATCACTTTTGTCTCTTTTTTTTAAAAGCTGTCTTTCAGTTATTACTTATTTATTTTTAGAAAAAAAAAATGAGACACGACCAAAAGCTAAATAGGCAAACCGAAGAACCAACGATTGGTACAGGTGAGGTGAGTCGGGTTGGGTGGCCCATTGTTTCCCGTCCGTAGCGCCTCTGTTTATCCACAGCCACCATACCATAGCAGCAGCAAACCAGCAACAGCAACACAACTCCTCCTGTTCCCGGACGCTGCGAACCTGCGCCCTCGGATGCGCTCAAGCCGTCTCGTTGGCCACCGCGCTTCCTCTCTCGCAAGGTCGTCGCCTCCGGTAACCGAGCTCTCACACCCGGCCTGATTTTCTATTCCCCGCACTAGTTCTCGTATCTGATCTTAGTATCCACCTTTCTTGATTCTTGGACAACATTTCAGATTCCAACCTGTTGGTTTCGCTTCCTTTGGTTCGTCCTAGTGGTCGATCGATTCTTCCACTGCAGCCTGAAGCGTGGGTCGGCGTCTTAAGTACGGGCGGAATTTGTGATTGAACTTTGCCAAGTTTCAGAACTATACAATGCAAGGCATCTCTGTGTGCGGTTCAGTCGCCTCGCCATATGGAGCAAATTGCAGACCAGCTTGTGTAGCTAGGAATTATCTGAGGTTGTTTCACAAAATAAATTCAGTAAGCCGTGGAGCATACCCATGGCGTTGGTGTGTGAAAAATCTACGCATGAGGACTAATTGCAGAAAAAAGAATACTACACTAAGGACTAATGCTAGATGGCTGTTTGGAGGAGATGGCCGTAGCAGTAATGCAAGGCTGGAGCGCAGTGAGGCTGCTAACGAAGACATCTTGGTCTTCTACTTCCAGCTGGATTTACAGACACGGATACAAGTGAGTGTTTGCTTCTTTGTCATCACCTTTTAAAGTAAATATAAGTTACCGCCCCCAACTACTAATATTTGTCTTATTTCTATTTTTTGCCAATTAATTGTCTAGAATGCAATTTGCTAGTCGAATATACCATCATTGCACTATTGTGACCACTGATACATGAAAATGTTTAATATTTACTTATGCAAGTCCAACCTCACTATAAAATTTCTTGGTTCTTACCAGTATGCATTGAACATAGAGCAATTTGATGTGGCAAAGCAATTGAGGGAAAAGCTCACTGAGGTATCGTGATGACTTTCACTTCAAGATAAGTGAATTCATAGGATGAGAGCTCTCTAAAGAAAGTCCTGTTTTGTAGATCGAAACAGAGATAATTAGGCAACGTGAAGCTAAACGAGGCTCATCAAAGACAGAAGCTCAGGACAAAGCTATAAACCTTTTGCGTGTGCGGTATGTTAATGTTTCCATTTTCTCCATAATAAGAAGATTTAAAGCACTTTCACATGTACATTTTCCCCATATAATGAATATGCTACAGCACTCCATTTTGTTAACCTATAGGCTATATCTTAACCAAAATCTGATAAGGGAAAAACGGTTGTAGTACACCCCATAGTTGGTTCATTTGGAAGATAGCTTAGCTTTATCCTTTTGTTGCAGTGCAGACTTGCAAAAAGCTGTTGACAGTGAAAACTATGCTTTGGCAGCTGAGCTGCGTGATGAAATCACTAAACTTGAGGTATACCAAAACTGATGTGCACCAGTCATGTGATGATTATGTGCAATAATTTGAACTTTGAATGTTATGTAGGCTGAGTCTCTGGCAGTCTCTGCTAAAGCCCTTGCATACCAAAATGTGAAATATGCATTTCGACTAGGGCAGAAAGTACGTCACAAGGTACATGGTGAGTACTTTTGTGTTCACATTACGCTGTGAAGCTATGCAAAAGCTCAATGGCTAAGTATAACAATTTTTTTCCAAAACTCTGGCATGCGAAAAGGATAGCCAATAATTCCATGAATTGTTTTTTTTTATGTGTTCAAAATTTTCAGTATCTTTGAAGGCACATTTGTAAGGTCATATCATGGGCACAAATATTTTTTGCTTGCGGCTTTATTCCATTATTTGCCATTGAGCTTTTTTTTGTAGTTCAGTACTTGATATTTAATTTTCACTTCAGTGACCACACTGTATAGAGCTTAATTTTGGTATTATCTTGTCCTTAATTTTGCATCTTCCTGCTGAAGGATATAGAGCTGTGATATGTGGCATGGATCCTGTATGCTGTGAATCCAAGTCATGGATGGAGACAGCAAATGTGGAAAAGTTGTCCAAGGGGCCAAAACAAACTTTTTATCAAGTAATTGCTGCTTCCAATTTAAGTTGATTCAGTATCCACAGTTCACAGAAAATCTCAGTACCCTTGTAGCATCTGCAAGCTATATTTTAATGCTACTTTTGTCAAGTTTACATTGAGCTACAGGGGCACGATTGGCACAATGATAACAATTCATATATTATTCTGGCAAAGGCCAACTTAGTTGCTTGTTGACTTGATCATTGTTGGCATGTTTTATCGGACCTATTTATCCTTCTGGGGCTAGTTGGGTCAAGGTCCTGATCTGAAATCCATAATTGTACACCCTTGCACACAAATCCTGAAATTGCTGAGGATCTTTTGCATGACTGTGATGCGGATTTTTCCTTTATTGTGACTTAGTTATCATTGAAGATAATTCAATATAGCAATATTAACCTATCCTTGTTCTTAATTTCCTCCTAGTAGTCTAGCCTGTCACTTATGGATTTGAGGTCATGGACAATTGCTTTGTTCTAATAATGACCTTCATGAGAAATTTTTGTTAAGTGTGAAATTTACTGTTCTCTCTGGATTCACATCTGCCTTTTAGGACCATTCTGCTTAGGTACAGCATTGCTCTGCATTGCTGATATGTCTGCAGTTCAATTTACAGTGTTCCTAGTCTTTTGAGACGGTGATTACAATCTTTGTGATTTACTGCCTAATCTTCCAGGTCCTGGTTGATGTATATGCTGATCCAGATCTCCTTGTTGCATATGGTATTATTCTCTCTTTTTGCTCATTTGACATAGGTAGTTTGTGAGTCCTTTGAATTTGATCTTTCTTTTCAGATAAAACAGTGCATGCCCTTTGTGTGGTCTTCAGATACCATGTACCGACTCAGCTTTGTTGTAACTTAAGTTCTTGCTATGCTGTTATTCATAAAACTTCCGCAGATATGTAGGTGTCGCGCTATTGTTCCATGAAATCATTTGAGAAGCTCGCATTATTTCCCCTTGCTCCTACCCGTGAAAATAGAATTCAGCAGCTTCTGCACTCTGTTTACTATAAATTACCTTTGCTCAGTGAAGGTGGACCAACTGTGTTTGTGATTCCACTGTTCTGGTAGACCATTGGTGGAAACGATGTCTAATGGGACGTTTGGTTCCCCGCACCAGGCCTTGTCCTGGTTCTGTGCATGCACCTCACCGTGTTTGGTTGCTCAGGCATGTGCTTCGTCCTGGCTGAGAGCATGCAAAAAGCACGTACACGCCTGGCCGCGCGGAAACGAAATTTGTTTTCGTTTCTCCCTGGCCTGGCTGGCGGGAGCCAGGGAAACACGAGCCTGGGTGACGGGAGCCAGGAACCAAACGTGCCCTAAAATGTGAAACTTTAATAAGCATACTTTTTTGTGTGTTAAATGGCGCAAGAAAACAAGAAAGTGGGATATTCCATAATCAAATCCATTGTCACTTTATTTTATTTTTATCATATGCCATTTTGAGATATGGTTATTGTTTTATAATTTCAGTTGCAGAAGAAAATCTTTCAGCAGCTGAAGAATCGGAGAAAGTGAGTTTGAGTTCCTCATTTGCTTGGTTATTTCCCTTTTTTTGTCAAATCAAATTACGATGTTTCCGTTTGTATAATACAGGGAAGATTTGATCACCCGTACATTGAATTTCTATTTTATGGTGAGGACACTGCTGGGGACTTCATTCCTATCAAGCAGCTGCGTGAGAAGTACGACCAGCCACGTTATGAAGCTTCTGGAGATGAAAATGACGAGGATGGCAATACAAATAGCTGAAAGGTGAGGTTTCACTTGTAATGTGGCGTTCATGTAACGTCAAGTAGACTGCAAATTCAATCTAATCTGTCTCTTTGTGATGCATTCAGGTAGCAAGAGTCGTTTTGATGTCATTTCTGATGCACCACCACCAACTGAGATCTGAAATGATGAAGAAGCTAGGTACTATCTGATGTAACTACAGTGGGCAAATGTTAGTGAAGACTGAGCCATCACGGAATTGAAAGAATCCACGTTAATCTGCAATGAGGCAAGCTACATGTACTATCTGACCTTGCAGATTGGGGTTTACACTCATACAGTGTCCAATCCATGAAGCTTTGCTTGATAAAATTTGCAACTTCCTCGCACTTGTAAGTGCACGGTTAGTGAATGTAAAGAAGATCTTTGTGGATTTGCAATGTATAGCTGTACCAGTTCTTCTGTAACCCTGTTCCCTCTGACGGGCATTTGTACACAGTTACATACATCATACTTGTAATTTTACTGGAATACACAAATAAGCTAAGGCTTCACACACAGCTGGTGGAATACACAAATTTGCAATGTATGGAGACCTCAGATTTGACTCCTTGTAAAAACCTTTTTTCGGTGAAAGATTCCCGGAGACTTGCTGTTGCCGATGGTTGAAATGCTGCTGTGAAAAACTCGAGAAACTTTGCCGTGCCTGCGAAGATATACTCCCAATATTATACCTAGGGGGATTTGTGTAACATCCCAAAAGGGGGACTGGTATAATTGCGAAAATTATAAAATCTTTTCATCGCTTTTTCAGTGTATGTCAAAGTTTCCGGTGTTTATGCGAGGTTCTTGATTTGGATCTTTGCTAAAATACAACTCAAGGACTTAGTCTGTGAAAATCAAATCGAGGACATTTCAAATTTAGTCTGTGAAAATCAAATCGAGGAAATTTCAAATTTCCTTTGCAAGTCCTAAATCCGAATTAAAAATTGAAAAGTGGAAATTCAAGATCAAGAATGCGAAATTTAAATCAAAGCTAATATTAATCCCCTCCCCCTCCAATTGTCATAACCAAAAATGCCAAAACTCAAGCTTAATCTTAAATTGACATTTCAATTTCATTAGAATTTTTGAATTCCCCAAAATTCTTGAAATTCTTTTGGGCCCTGGCCCATTTTCCCCGGCCTTCCCAGCCCTCTCTCTCTTTTGGCCCAGTCGGCCACCTCCTCCCTCCTCCCTCCCCTGTTCACCCTGAGCACCGCCTGCACCTAGCGCGAGCACCCGATGGCACCCTCTACGCCATGTCGCCCAGCCCACGTCGCCACTAGCCGCTTGTGTTCACGCACTCGTGCGGTGCGCTGGCCTGGCCATGCCTTGTATGTCGCCCTTGTAACGCCCTCTAGTGCGCACCACGTTGTGTTGAGACAAAGCCACCCTCGGTTTCGCCCGTCGCCCTGGTTTCTCTCCTCCCTCTGGTGCCCAACTTCAATGTCGTGCCAGCTACTCCGCCCTACGGCTGCCCGCCCTTCCCCTAAGCTCTTCCCCCGCTGCTAGCCCTACCGCACGTTCAATGTTCCGCCAGCAAGCGTTAACGCCACGACGCGTCACCTATCTCGCGCCACGTCCTCTACGCTCATCTTCAGTCCAAGCCAGCTGTGGCTACCACTGGTCTACCTCTGTGTCCCTTCGCCTACACCCTCGCATCGGCCTACGGCCTCTCGAGCCGCACGGCACGCCAACGCCACCGCTCAGCCATGTGACAACTACCTATTTCTCCCAGCTATAAAGGCCCAACCTGCCCTTGCTCCTCCCCACTGCTCCCCTTCCTTCCCCAAGCAGAGCACGGCCGAGCCACCTCCATGCCCATGCTGGCCACCACCCCTTCCCGGCCGCTCCGGCGAAGCTCCCCATGAGTCGCCCGCGTCACGGCATGCCCCCAGACACCTTCTACCTCCCCCCTCAGTTAATTGAAGTTTTGTTGCCGGAATCTGCCACAGTGGCCGTTATCCTCAAGACTGGCCGACACTGCCATTTTCACCACCGTCGCTTCCCTAACACTCTTCCCCTCGATTCCTCCTCCTGGAGCTTCACCAAGCCACCCCGGAACCACTCAAACCATCAACTGGAGTCCTCCACTGCTTGAGCCCCGCCTCCACGGGAGCCACCCACCGTCGCCCCTAGCTCCGAATGCTAGCCACCCCAGCCTCCTTCCGGCTTCTCCAACCCATGTGGTGAGCTCCCCTTGGCCCCCTTATGCTCATGCTCACCTTAGTCCGCTCTTCCTCCTCTCCGGATACTAGCACCTCCTCGGCCTCCCTTGCGCCCAGCCGCTCCTCACCACCACTGGCCCGCCATGGTGCCTCCCAACCGTGCCCGCCACCTCCCTTGGCTTTCTCCTACCGCAAGGTCCCATTTTGGCCAATCACCACCTCCCTCGGACCGCCCTTCACCGGTGCTTCCGTTGTCGGTTGGCCGCCCTTGCCTCCCCTATTTCCGGCCGACACCCTTCCCCTGCTCTGTTCTCAACCGGCCGAGCCCTCCTCTCTGTCTCTCTCTCTCTTATGACCAGCAGGCCCGACTAGATAAATGTCCAATGCTTGGTTGCATGTCTCAATCTCCTTTCATCATATGATTAAATGGTGAATTCATGTTTAAGATTTATTCAAAAGAGCAATGTGATAAAATATGGTTTGTAAATAATGTTGGGAATAAAAATAAAATTATAATGAAAGTTCATGCAAATTAAATGGGAAACTTAACTTTAGTTATCGTGATAGAGAGTAATGAATTAATCCTCATGTAAAAATTAACTAAAGCAAGATTTTGCGTGAACTATTTTCCAAATAACAAGTAATAGTTATCACATCTCTATCCCCCTAATCTTAATGTTCAATGTAAACTAGTATAGCAAATTTCTGCCACACAAAATGATAATCCCGATCTGCTCATCTCCAGAAGTCATGAGGCTTCTCTTTTTAATAATGATTAAGATAATTATGATAAACCATTTAAATTCAATTATCCAATATGCTAAGTTTGTAGTTAAAGATTCCCTTATTTAGGATTTAGAAATTCTCGAACCTGATCCGGGAGTCACTAATCTTGATCTCAAATCCAATCTCCAATTAGATGTCTCCCTCTCAAAAACAATTGTATACCACTAATATTTATCTCGAATCCCAATTGCCGGTGTTTTAATACCGATCTGGTAATGCAGAAAGAAGACACGAGAATTTTTATACATGTTCGGGTCTTTTCCTGGGAGAATAATAACCATATGTCTTGTATTGCTATTGCACAAAGAAGAAGATTACAAAGTTTGTAATGCGAAATGCTTTGAACTATCTCTTGCTTGGACCAGAATCCGTCTTCCCTCTCTTCCTCGAGTTAGTTGTATTTTAAAAACCTTTACGTGTGGGATGAAAACTCGTCTAGCTGAGGTAACCTCAACTCTGATTTTTTTCTGGAGGGAACTATACTCCAGTGATGAAAACTAGCATTTGGTGGAGGTAACCATGCACTAAAAAAGGTGGATATAACTTGCGCCACAATTAATATTGCATTCTCATATCAACTTTAGAAAATCTATTTCAGTTAAAACTGTTAAGTCTTAGAAGTTTTTCCTATTTATTGTATTTTCAAAACAATGCTTTCAGCAACTAAAAGAACCTCAAACCTCACTGGACAGCTTTGCATATATTATTATTGTATTCTGTGTGGTGGTTTGATGAGTACCGTTGTACACACTCTTGCTTAGTTACCATTACTCGATCAATAAGAAAAGAAGGTCAAGCCCTGTGTGCTTTAAAAGGGATCGACAGAGCTGAAAGACAATGAGACCAAGAACTAGGTTGCGAACCCTAGTTGGCTGCCTATGGGCAAATCCTGAGGGTTCTACCTGTATGATGTTTCCACTATTGTGTTTTATTGTTTTGGGCCTAATCGATCCTTGAGTAAGTTATTACTATATTATATACGCTTCTGCATGATATGTTTTTGGTGTATAGTAATGTATCTATGAGCACTATCTAGTGATCTAGGGAATAATGCGGTGGAATCATATAGGATCTGGGTTTGCTAACTCGGGGTCTCACCTGTATGATGTTTCCGCTGCTGCATTTTATTGATCTCGGCCTAATCGGCCCATGAGTAAGTTATTACTGTATTATCTATGATTCTGCATGATATGTTTTTGGTATACAGTAATTTATCTGTAAGCACTATCTACTGATCCAAGGAATAGCGTGGTGGAATCATATACCTGTATGATGTTTCCGCTGCTACATTTTATTGATTTCGGCCTAATCGGCCCATAAGTAAGTTATTACTGTATTATCTATACTTTCGCATGATATGTTTTTGGCATACAGTAATGTATTTGTGAGCACTATCTACTGATTCAGGGAATAGTGCGGTGGAATCTCAGAGGATTTGGGTTTGCTAACCCGGGGTCCGACAATTCGCCCTAGGGAAGCTCCTCCACGTAAGCTTATGTGCAAAAGGCCCTCTGGCTTTTTCAAAATTGCGTACGGGGCCTCCATTTTTGCAGATAGGCCCTGCCACATCATCATTTCACAAAAAGGCCCTCTAATTTGGAATTACGTATAGGCCCTAGATTTTTCAGAGAGGCCCTCCTTTTATGGGGTAAAGCCCCACGGTTTTTCTATTATTACTTATGGGCCTTTGATCTTTTTTGCAAAAAAACCTTTGCTTCTCTGTAATTACGTATGTCCTCGATTTTTCAGAAAAAACCCTCTATGAATTGTCAGCTCTTTAATTTTGATCCACATGATAGCTAACGTGACATGGCACTGCGCTTTCGCTGCTAGTTATTCTAGCAGCCCAGAAACGTTGCAGATTCTCTCCTTCATACGACCACCGGGCAGTCTTCACGTCGCCGACAGCTGCCGTTGTAACTGTAAATGTATTGTCCGAATGCCATATTTACCATATGACACCCTAACGAATCCAATGCCCGTTTGACTAATTCGTTTACTAATTAGAAGCCCTACTAACACTAAAAGCTACATTGCTATTATGTTACCATATTAGCGTTGACTTTTATGTTGTTTACAAAGTACTTAGGGGCAGGGAAAGAAAAACTGCTGGTTACTGGGCGGTTATCGGAAATCTTGGTGGATACTGGGAGAGAAAAAACGTTCGAAATCTTGATGGTTATAAATACACTTCCTAAATTGGTTTAGATTTTTTTTGTGCTAAATTACTTATTATATGAACTAAATATGCTAGTCCCAATATTTTGTGCTAGATTTTCTCTTAGTTTTTCTGATTTTTAACGGGGGTTTTCAGTTTTTAAACAGTTTTTCGTTCAAATCGTCTAAATTCAAAATTTAAAACGTGAATTTCATCCAGTTTTTTGGGTAACCGTCACCCCTGCTGACCGGGTTTTGTACTAGTTCTGAAATTTCTAGCCCTAATGCATCGAATTTGATTGTTATTGACATGCATCTGTAGGTCAATGGTAAGAACGAAGCTTCCCTGTCCCACTGCGTATTCCCTTGATCTCGTCCGTTCGCTACTGATCCAACGGCTCACATCATAAGTTTTTATATTTTCACCATTTACCTATTTTCACCTGGAATTTAAAAATAAAAATAGGTTAATCCATCATAAATAATAAAAAAATATAGAAAAATAGATCAGTAGCGAACGGTCGAGATCGAGGGAATATGCAGGGGACATGGAGCGCGGGGACAGGGAAGCCTTTTTCCAGTGGTAAGCAAGCTTCCGTAAGTTTGGCCGTAGCTAATGCATTTATGCACCCACTATCTCTGAATACTAGTGTGAATAGCGGGACGGAGGTTTCGTTCTTTTGCCCTTTGACGTGTGCGGGATGGACGGGTGTATGCGTACATTTGCTAACGACCGTGCGCGGTTGATTTCGTCTGGCCACCAGACGACGATGCTTTGATTGTTTCCATGATTTTCTACTTACTGCTGAATTTCACACTCATTAATCACGGGCAAATATGCGCCACGGCTAAAATTCTGACCACGTAGGACCGTTCACATGCAAACCATCCAAATCACGTAGAGATGGGATAAGATCAGCCAAATTCTCGTTGACCGCCCAAATCTCTCTCTCACAAAATACCATCTCGACAGGACGCCCTAGTAAAGTAGCAATCGTGCGGTAGCGCCGAGGCCGAAGCACGAACAGCCGGTGCCGTCCTGGCGAACGCGGCGCACGAACCACACACAATAAGTCGGGCATGTTTGGCAACGGCTGCAGTTTATGGCTTTTGGCTGTTTACGGTACAGATTACGGAGAGACAGATACTCACTTGTGATTTTGGCTGGTACAGATGTGGATTTTTAACGTGTAGATCGTTTAACTTATAGACCTCGTCTTGAGAAAATACTCCGTTTAAAAAGGTAAAAATTAAAAATCATCGCTTCAAGGACAAAGAACAGAGCCGTCATGAGGTAGAAACTCACACCTCACCTCACCAAACCCGGCCGAAGCTGTTGGTGACCGACCCCGGGACACCGAAGCCGACCCAACCTACCCCCTCACGGCCTCACCGCACGGCATTTTTCACGCGCCGGGGCCCCGATTCCTCGTCCGCGGCCGTCCCCTCCCACCAACCTCCCTCCGCCCCCAACCATCGCCTCCCCCCTCACTCTCTCTGTTCCCCGCCTACAAATCCCCTGCATTCCTTCGCTTACCCCTTCCAACCCTCGCATGTTCTGAATTCAGAGTCCTGAATTCTTGTAGTTTCCAAGGGGCCGTGGTGGTGGTTAGCGATGGAGTTCAAGGTTGTCTCGAAGACATCGGCGGCTTTGCCCGCGGCCTGGCGTGGTATGTCCCAGGGAGCGCAGGGCCAGAGCGGCGTTGCCTTCGGATCGGCGGCCAAGACGAAGGCGCCGTCGCGGTGGGCGCTGCTCGGGACCAACAACTCCCTGACCCCCGTGACCAAGTATGGATTCTTTCCGAGAGATCTTTTGCTATACCGATTCCCCGTTTCTTATGCCTGCTTGTATGCTCCTGCTTGTATGCTGTGGTGCTGGTTGTGGTTGGGTCTGCGCTTATTATTATTATGCGTGTACGGCTGCTTGTACTTCCTGCGCTGATCCTCGAATTAGATGCATGGTTCCCTGTTGGGGTGCAGGTGATTTATAGTATCTCCATTTGTGCGATTAGCCCTTGTGAATCGAACCAGGGTTGCGCTATGATATAGTTAGTGCATGAATTTGGCCATCGACTGATTCGACTTTGAGTTGGTTTGATATGGAGTTGGTGACTGAATTGATCTCCTATCAGTTTGGGAAGTCCTCGTTTATATTGATATCCTAACAACATGGAGTTGATTATGCTATACCTTGTGCTTGACAGGGCTTTTTGGTTGAAAAAGTTGACTTGGAAGCCTTGAACACGAAAGTTGGGTCGTAGTGGTTATATTGTTGATTTTTTGTTGTTGTTGCAAAGATGTTTAACCGTGCAAATTATTGCAGCATCTTTTGTCATTTCCACCCAAATAGGTCATTGACATTTGATGGCTTGACCTTAGGTCTTCAGTCTTCACATTGAAAGACCTGTAAAGGGTGAATTATTTACTTTGACTTCTCATATGAATATATGATGCAGTGTCTTCGTGACTAAGGTTCATTTAGAAACGTGTGTGTAACCTTGAGCTGGTAGTTGACTTTGTGCACTAACAATGTATTAACCCGGTTAAGTTACCATGGCGCTTCTGCTAAAAGATTTGATTTTTTTTAAGTTACCGTGACCGAGCCACTGTTGTTGTTGCAAAGATGTTTAACCGTGCAAATTATTGCAGCATCTTTTGTCATTTCCACCAAAATAGGTCATGGACATTTGATGACTTGACCTGAAGTCTTCAGTCTTTACTCTTTACATTGAAAGACTCACGTTGTTGTTATGTCTTAGTGACCAAGGTTCATTGAATTGTGGTGAAACTTTCCAGAAACGTATGTGTAACCTTGAACAGGCAATTGACTTTGATTACTAAGAATATATTAACTCGGATAAGTTACTGTTGAGTATGATGGCTCGTATCCTAGTATTTTAGGATTTGGAATGGTATGATATAAAGAGCTCTAGATGAATCTTAATAGGGTTATGATTCCTACTTTCTTTTGGAGTAGGATTTCTACTCCACTTTGGAGAATGACTAGAGGAGACTATATAAAGCTATGAGAGGTGGTCATGTAGAACCCAAGCAATCAAGCAAAGAAGTAACTCATCTAAAGGTAGAGATGTACGAGGGGATTAGAGGCTAAGTTATTTTTTAGCACTAGATTCTTGTATAGGGTAATAATCCAATGGTCTTAAAAAGTTTGAGAGGGTTGTGAAAGAGTGACAATCTCTTGTACACTTTTGAGGTTATGGTTAAAGAATTTACAGTCGACTTCACCAAATCTCTCTCTCTCTCGTTGTGGTTGCTTCGACACAATTATTTCAGTTCTCTACGAGATTTATCTACTTCATTCTTGATACTGTGCACGCTCATGTTGTATCTCACAAACTCTGATCTGATATAGGGACTGCTACGCATAAAAAGGGGTATCAGTGTAATAAGTGGTATCAAAGCCAAGGATGGGTTAATCTGAATTGTGAAAAGGTTGATAAAGTCAGGTAGTACAAAATCAAGATCAATGTCGATGGTGTAGAATCGAGTAGAGAAATTTGACGGTGGAGAAGGTTTCAATGTGTGGTGAAAGACGTCTTTGTCCAGCAGGAACTAATCGATGCTCTTGAAGGGGACAAACCGGAAAAGACGTCTGCTGAAGACTGGGAGGTGATGGAGCGGAAGGTTATCAGTACAATTCATCTATGCTTTTCTAATGAGGTAAAGTACTCGGTGGTCAAGAAGAATTTGCTGAAGAAATTATGGGAAGACTTAGACGAATTGTACATGGCAAAGCCGTTGACAAACCAGTGGGTGCTGAAGCGACAACTGTACAGGTTGTGCATAGAGGAACTTACACAGTTCGTTGACCATCTCAATGCCTTTAACAAACTTATTACACAACTGACTAGTGTGGATGAGAAAATTGAGGAGAATGATAAGATCGTTATATTGGCATCATCACTACCACCATCATAGGAACAATTGGTAATGAATATTCTTATCAGGAAATCGACTCTCAACTTCAATGTGGCAATTATATATCTATCGGAGGTGGAGTTCTTGAAAAAGCCATCAGAATCTTTATCCTCAGGTGATCAAGCATTAGCTGTAGTAGGTGTTGCAGGCAGAAGCAAAAGTCACAGGAAGAAAGGCAAGAGCAAGGGCACGTGTATGCTATCTATGTGATGAGGAAAGTCACATGATAAATGACTGAATGAGTTTGAAGCACATGAAGGGTGCATGCTCATCGGTGGCAGCAAAGAATGATTCGGACATACTAGTCGTCAATAGATCAGGTACTTCTCATGGATAGATATTAGATTCAGGTTGCTACAATGAGAGGTCTGATAAAAATCCTAGCCAGGAGAAGAAAACCGTGTAGTCAACGGTAGGTAATCATATCTCATTTGCAGTTATGTGTGGAACTGTAAAGACGGTTGCAAAATCTAGCAGAAACAACGACGAATGTGCGAGCTATTTGAAGAAGATATGGTGGGACCAAGCACGTGGTACTGATGAGCAGGTGGAGCACGGAGGCAGCACAAATCTATGGCATAGAAGACTGTAGGAACAGGAGGTATGGTTAATCAATTTACACAACAAAGGAGCACTCAAATGAGTTCGGGCAAGCTAACCCGGATACTGACACGCATATTACGATGATGTGCATGAGCCCCTGTAGTAGGGGCACTCCTTAAAGCTGGGAGGAAAAATAAATAAAAACAAAAAAAATGTAGCCGACTTGGAGTGAGTTCTTGGAGGAGTACCGCGACTTCAACGGATAAGAGTCAAAGTGGAGATTATTGAGTATGGTGACTCGTATCCTATTCTTTTAAGATTTAGAAAGGTGTGCTATAAGGATTAGGATTCCTACTTTATTTTGGAGTAGGATTTCTATTACACTTTGGAGGAAGCTTAGAAGGACTATATAAAGCCATGAAGGATGATCATGGAGAACTCAAGCAACAAAGCAAAGAAACCACTTATCCAAAGGTAGAGGCGTACGAGAGGATTAGATGTTAGGTTATTCTTTAGCACTAGATTCTTGCATAGGGTAAAGATTTGAGAGGGTTGTGAGAGAGCGATAATCCCTTGCATGGTTGTTAAGTCGTCACTATATCGAGAATATGGCGTCGTCATATCGCCGTGGCGTGGCGCTTTGGCACACGGATAGCATGGAGTTGTGGCGTCACAGTCGAGGGAGGAGACCACGAGGTCGACGGTGAGGTCATTGGCGGCAAGTTGTAGTCCGGCGAAGCATAGGGGAAACCGACCCAGAGGCAGCATGCGGTGGATCCTGAGCCAGCGGCGAGCTCCTGACTGGTGCACCCAAGGTGTCAAGGCGGCGGTGTGTAGATCGGGAGAGCAGAAGAGGGAGCTGACACCCGCGGGTTGAGAGGCGACCATGGCCGAGACCGAGGGGCGACGCCAGGTAGGGGAAGCGGCGGAGGACCGACGGCGGGTGGCCGACAACGCGGGAAATGGCCGCCCCCAGATCCGGATCGGTGGGAGCAGATCGAAGAAAGAGGGAGAGGAGGCTACAGGGACCGGAGCCGCTCGGCCGAATCTGCGGGGAATGCCGAGTGAGGAGCTAGAGGGGAGGAGGCGAATGGAAGGCTGAAGCCATTCGGTCGGATGAGAGAGAGAGACCGGGTAGGGAAAAAAAGAAACGGAGGAGGCAAGAGAAGAAAAGAAGGCCAGTCGGTTGAAAGAAGAAAAAAAAGAGAATAGGGGAAAGATAAAAAAAAGAGTAAGGAAAAGAAAAAAAACAGAAAATGGCGGTTAATGATGGCAATGACGATGGAGCGGGGTGAGCAGTGATTCTTACCTGCTAATGATGACAATGTTGAACTATATTTACAACAATGGACATATGCATTTGCATCATGTGCACTTATGAGATAAGAAAGGGATCCACCGTGCGTGGATCCGTAAGACCTACTCCGGTCTGCCGCCTCCTCTTCAGTCTCCTCTCGGTCTCTCCTCCGTCGTCTCCTTCGGTCTGCCTCCTCCTCCGTGCCCCCTCTCCGGTCTCCTCTGGTCGCCGATGGCCCCCGTACCCTCTCCAGTGAGTGGCTACTGCTATATACTGATATGCTTGGTGTTGGTGCTGCTGCTATGGCTATATGCATTTCTTTGACCTGATGTGCATGTTTAAGATGTGTGTACGGCGTTGCCACACCGAACGCCATAAGCGATATTGTGGTGTGAAGGTGGTGAGTCACTGCGCCTCGCCGCATTGCTTTAATAACCTTGATCCCTTGTACCCTTTTGAGGTTGTGCTTAAGAAATTTGTGGTTGACTTTGCTAAATCTTTTATCTTTTTTGTGATTGCTTCAACATTGTTGTTTTGGTTCTCTCTACAAGATTCATCTTTGTTCTTGATATCGTACACGCTCGTGCCATATCTCACAAAATCTGATCCGATTCGGGAGCTGCTGCGGTTAAGAAGGGAGTGTAACAGTTACTGTGGCACTTTTGCAATTTTTTTATGTTACTCTGAATGAACTTATCATCATTTCTTAATGGTGTGGTTTTTCTATAAACGTATGTGTAACCTTGAACAGGGAATTGACTTCGTGTACTAAGATATCTTAACCCGGATAAGTTACTGTGGCACTTTTGCAAAAAGATTTTTTTATGTTACTATGAAGGAGCTGATCCCTTTTTCTTAATGGTGTGGTTTTTCTAGAAATGTATGTGTAACCTTGAACAGGGAATTGACTTACTAAGAATATATTCACCCGGATAAGTTACTGTGGCACTTTTGCAAAAAAGATTTTTTTTAATATTTGTTTTTTTTATGTTACTCTGAAGGAACTGATCACCTTTCTTGATGGTGTGGTTTTTCTAGGGAGCAGAAACAGCGGATAGATCAAAGTGAAATATTGACCTTGGACAGCATTAGAACTTCTTTGATTAGGCAAGAAGACAGCATCATATTCAGCCTCTTGGAGAGAGCTCAGTTTTGTTACAATGCTGATACATATGATAGCAATGCTTTCCACATGGATGGATTTGGGGGCTCTTTGGTTGAATTCATGGTTAGAGAAACTGAAAAGCTACATGCACAGGTGGAGCAGGCTTGCAATTAGAAAGATAATTTATCATGGTATGCCAAGAATTATAATATGCTGATGTTTCTTACGTAGGTTGGGAGATACAAGAGCCCAGATGAGCACCCATTCTTTCCAGAAGATCTGCCTGATCAGCTGTTGCCACCTATCCAGTATCCAACGGTAATGCATATCTCAAGTTTTTTTGGTTGTCAAATGCTTCTGTTGTTGGCTTGTAGACTTTCTTTTGTCGTTATAGGAAAGCATGGTCCTGCATTGGCCAACTAACACATCAGTTTTTTTCCCATGGCGGTGCATGAACATAGTGTGCTTTTGTTTGCTATTGTTGAGTGACTGGCACTATAAAGTCCATGTGGCTTATGTACTAGCCCATATATGCAGGTGCGTGTAAATGCTGCAGACGCCAGTACATCACAAACCTTAGGTACACGTGACCACAAGATTTCTAGGATTTACCAAGATACTCTAGATTCCTCAATATGGTGGTTTATTGTTAGATATTCTCACAGTATATTATGTCATTACATGAGCTATATGTGGGCTATTTTTGTGTCATATTGTGTTATAGACGTGGGCCTTGGGCCAGTCGGGTTATTATTAGATTTTAGAGATTGGTTTCTACTCAAGTTAGAGATTAGTTTCCTTGTATTAGAGATATAATTAGAGATATGATATTAGTTACTATATCTGTTAGAGATATGATTGGGATTAGATTCCATCTGTTAGGGGAGCCGTCTATATAAGAGGGCTACCGCATGCTATTGTAATCAAGCAGAGTAATAACAAAGTCTTCCTAGTCTATAGTCTCTCCTCTCTCCCTACGCCGACGCCATCCGGCCATCTTCTTGGTGGTGTTTACCCGTTATGAACTAAGGTTCATAACAACTTGGTATCAGAGCCGTCGATCCCTTCCCACGACTTCTGCTACCATGGTTTCTGTGACTCCCAGCTCAGATTCTAGGGACGACGCCTCCTCCATGAGAGCCATGTTCAAAGCAATTCGAGAGCAGATGGCTGGGATCGTGCAGCAGTATGCCGAGATGAACTCCCAGATTGCAGATTTGACGCAGCAGAACATCGCAACCAACGCCAAGATTGCAGCACTTGTATCTAGGAGGAGTTTAGCTGCCGGCAACACCCCACCGCAAACATCAGCTCCAAGTCAGGAGAATTCCACGGCCGCAGCATCTTCTCCACCCCCGCAACAGCTGCTCCTCCGGCCGGCTGCTCCAACCCCGCCCGAGCCGCCACCGTTGCCCGGGCCGTCCGCGTCGCCGCCGCCGCCGAAGTCTGCCTCGCGTCATCTTCATCTGGCGGAGAAGCCGTCGAAGCCGACAATCACTCCAGCACGGCGCCGCTGGTCCCGAAGCCGCGCCTCCCCGTGCGACGGCGCCCGCTTCCACGCCCCACCCCTCGCAGCCGCCGCCGGCTCCGCAGCACTGCGGGTCGCCGCCGCCAGCATCGGCATCTCCGCCCGAGCGCTCGCCCCGAAGGCGCCGCAGCCGCCCGAAGTGGCTTCTCCCGCACGGCGCCGCAGCTTGCCGCCACGGCAGCCGCCGCCGCCGCCCGAAGCCGCTCCTTCGGCCGCTGCAGTCGCTCTGCCCGGGCCGTCTCCGTCTGAGCCGCCTAGGTCGTCTCCGCTGGGCCGCCGCCAGACCTGGCCGTGGACAGATCCGTCGTCACCCGGGCCGCCGCCGCCCGAGCCACCGTCCGATCCGGCCGGTCCGTCTACGCCGAACCGCTGCCGTCGCAGCCCGGGCCTCTTCCGCCCGTTCGCAGCAGCCGCCGCCGGGCCGTCCCCGGCCGGGCCGCCGCCGCAGCCGCTCCCGCCGGCCGCTCCGTCTCCGCCTCCGCACAAGCCGCCGGTCCGCTTCAGCCCGCGAACCGCCGCCGCCGAGGGCCGCCCAGAGCCGCCGCCGCTTTTCGCCGCCGCCGACCGCCGTGGTCGCCCGGAACCGCCGCCGCCGCCTTTTCAGCCGCCGCTCTCTCTGTTTCTTTCCAAGTGAGCACGAGCAGAGAGATAGCTGGTTTTGTAAACGGGTGACCGAACGGGAAAAAAAATCTGACCAGAGTAAAAAAAAATTAAAAAATCCAAAAAAAATTCAAAAAAAAAATCAGAAAAAGATATTGGTTTCTATTCAAGTTAGAGATTAGTTTCCTTGTGTTAGAGATATAATTAGAGATATGATATTAGTTACTATATCTGTTAGAGATATAATTGGGATTAGATTCCATCTGTTAGGGGGAGCCGTCTATATAAGAGGGCTACCGCATGCTATTGTAATCAAGCAGAGTAATAATAAAGTCTTCCTAGTCTATAGTCTCTCTTCTCTCCCTACGTCGACGCCATCCGGCCATTTTCTTGGTGGTGTTTACCCGTTATGAACTAAGGTTCATAACATATTGCACCAAGGCTGAAACAAAGTATATACGCTATTTTTGTGTCACATTTGGACTGATGTTCTCTTTCGTTCTCACAACATATGCTCTTCTTTTAAGTACCTTAGGCAGACTGAAGGTGCCCACGGCATGTATTATTCAGTTTTTTTAATTAACAAAATATCCATTGCGATTATGTATTGGTGTGGAGTATCACCGTCTCTTGTCCCATGACAGGCTCATATTGCTATTAGATTACTGTGCTGTTATTCTTGATGTTCAGTAAATCTCGGATAGATTCTTATTTTGTTCTTATCCTTTGCATAGGTTTTGCATCCTGTTGCTGATTCTATTAATATCAACAAAGAGATATGGAAAATGTATTTTGATGAGCTTCTTCCAAGATTAGTGAAAGAAGGAAGTGATGGTAATTCTGGATCCAGTGCTCTTTGTGATACAATCTGCTTGCAGGTACTACAGTTATTTATGGCTAACCCTCTGGTTTAATACTGTGTGTCAATATCTGCTTATGTTCATAGCCAGATGTGAGATACCTAATCTATTGTAAAATTTTTTTACTCTGCTGCAGCTTACATTCGCTTAAAAAAATCAGCTTTACCAAACTAAGTCTAGTCAAATCATATATTGTCATAACCACTGCCTACAAGATTTTTCTACTGTCATAATTTCATCAAATGTCCTTTTCGTAGTGCGTAACTGATGTTTGCCGGTGCTCATGCAATTAGGCATTTTTATATTTTGGTGATCTTTGTTCTGTCATTCAGGCACTCTCGAAAAGAATCCACTATGGGAAGTTTGTGGCGGAGGCCAAGTTTCAAGAGTCCCCTGAAGCTTACATGCCTGCAATACTAGCCCAGGTTCATGTTATTTTTTGCTGTATAGTCTGTCTTTTTCATGATGGTCAGCAATTTCATGCCTTTTTGTCTCATACAGAAGTTCTGGTGGATGACAATTTGATTTCACTATGCAAATCGCAAAGGACTGATTCTTTTTTTGGAAATTTCAGGACCGTGACCAACTAATGCACCTCCTCACCTATGAGACGGTTGAACGTGCTATTGAACATAGGGTTGAAGGCAAGGCCAAGATCTTTGGGCAAGAGGTGAACATAGGTGCTGATGACAACGGCTCTCCGCCGGTCTACAAGATTAGACCCAGCTTGGTCGCTGAACTGTACAGCTACAGGATCATGCCACTGACCAAGAAGGTTCAAGTAGCATACTTGCTAAGGAGGTTGGATTGAGCGTTTACTATTTGTGAACCGCCAGCTCCGATTCCTGGCATCAAAGAATAAACTAGGAAAAAAACAACTGTATTCATCCATTTTGGGACAAATCGGAGAATATACCCTATGTTTATTTTCTCTATATTTTCAGTCGAGAGAACAGACAGAATCATCATATGGAGTCCTTGCATATTTGGGACTGAAAGAAAGCCAGTAGATTCATCAGGCACGCCAGTACCAGTAGATCACCATTTGGGACTGGGAGTAGAGGTCACGCAGAATGCATTTACCAGAAATCCCTCCAGCTATGTTTCGAGCGGCTGCTTGCGTCGCTGGCCAGTTCAATCGACCTTTCAATCTACCATGCACTGTATGACCGTGTACCGCCCGGCACCAGCCTATCCTAGCTTAGCCACGGAGAAGTTTCACAAGTAAATACATACATGATACATGCATGTGCCACATGTACCGTGCTTGTATGTAGCCCCAGTTCGATTCCATAAATACTCTTCCGACTTGACGAACTCCACCCCACCGCGTCCTCTTCGATCTCCATCTCGGCCTCCAAGAAATGGCAACCGCGCCCCAACTCCTCACCGTGATGCTCCTTCTCTGCGCGGCGTCGCCGGCGCCCGGCGCCCTCTGTCGGGGACAAGCAGCACCGGGCCCTCAACGTCAGCTACACCACCTGGGCAGACCAGTACCAATTCCACGTCGGCGACTGGCTCGGTATACATACGTCTCCCTCTACATCCTCTCTTTCTTCCATGATTGTCATCAGTTCGTCTTGTTCGACCATTGCGTTAACATATATGTTTGCTTGATGACTTGCGAATTAAAAAGGAAAATCTGTGCGCGGTGTTCAACTACCAGGGCATGTACGACGCGGTGCAGGTGAGCGAGACGGCGTACGCGGCGTGCGACGCGAGCAACCCCATCGTCGCAGCTTCCTGTTCGCGCTCGACCACACGGGCCGGTTCTACTTCATCTGCAACCGCGGCAACTGCTGGCACGGGATGAAGGTGTCCGTGCTCCTCGCCGCCGCCGTCCGTGCCGCCGTCGGCCAGCGCATCGCACGCCCACTCTGCCCCGCGCGTATGCCGCGTCCGGGGTTTGGTGGGCTCTCGCTGCATCGCTGGGCGCGGCGGTTCTGGGCTTGCCGTCTGCATTGTGAGCCGAGGGAGACACTGGGGTTGGTGTCCTTCCGGACGTGTGTTCTACAGCTGTTTGCTTGCCGTTTTAGCACCATTGTGTAGCCACGTACGGCAGGTATTGATTGAGAAAGCGTGCTATGGTGAATTGTGATGCGCGGTTAAACCTTTTCTATGTTTTCTTCCTGCATTGCTACGCATACAATCGAACAAATTTACAACCAGCTAAAGGTGGCTTCAATCATGGGAAAACCCTTTTTGTTTGGTGTTTGGATACCAAATCAACATAAATTGTCCAGGAAAAAATGATTCATAAGGCAATTATATATAACCATATTTCTCTCAAAGAAAACTATATAAAACCTTGTTGTTGAGTTTGTGATAATTAAAAAATGTTTAAAAATACTATGGCAATTAAAACATTTAACCCGTAACTCTCCTGTACAAGAACCGAAACAGAGTAAGCAATTTAGTACAGTTAAACCAAAGGAAAGCTTCCCTCGCAAAACATTTGTACAAAGAAATGTGACAGAAAACGGGAGAAGTACAAGTGTAATACAAAAGATACTGCCATTAAGTAACGATAAACGTTTTCTCATCCTTTACATCAGCTCTAATAGCCAGCTGCCTGCTGCTCTCTTGCCTTACCACAAAAATTAATTGGACCTAACACAGGTTCTACAAAAAATATTAAAACCTGGCGCCTGCGTTGTTGCGAAGAGAGAATGTATTAAGAACGTCTCTCTGACATGCATACGGAGAGGAAGGCTAAAACTCTGTTTCCGTATAAAACCCTGACAGCCTGAATTTTGTTGGGCATTGGAGAATGAAGGAATTACTTTTGTTGGGTGTGAAATATAGTAGGAATCAAAAGGATAAAGAAACTCAAAATTGCACCCCGGACAATATCAGAGTATATAGGAATGTAAGCAAGGCTAGAAACATACCCCAACTAGCTTTCATGTAAGGTTTGAGATCTATAGGGGATGAAGAGAGGGAGCCTGGAGTTAGCATAACAGGAGAAAGGGTGATGAGATGGGGGCAGATGGACGTGTCATAGTTATTGCATAGACCGCTTTCAGGAGATCATGTTGGAGTCCTTGATAATTTCGTTCAATAATCCTGTTTTCGAGAACTTCTTGAAGAAAATGAATGTTGTGCTGTTACAACAATAAATTGTAACTGCAAACGAAAGCTGGAAAAGAAAGATCGGCTATTGCACTGAAGAAGACTGAGCACATGGCACTCACCTCCACAAATTTCAGTTTGAAGTCAAGGCTTCCAAAACGATGATTCAGTTCATATTCTTCCCCAAGATACTCCAGAATTTGCGCATAATTTGAATTTTTCCAAGCAATTTCTGATCTGGAGAAAAATTATGTAGTCTAAATTACCATAATATACACAAGGAGATACTAATCATTAATTTTATATAGTAAGTCAGTTTAGATTAGCTTTAGTGCTTTTTGTCATAATTGTCTTGGCCAATCCAGTGGATAATTGTTCTTAAGAGACTTAAGACTGCTAGTCACACAGCGCATGGCTGGCTCTTTGACTCTAGAAGAAAATTATTGCCGCACATGGATTTATATATTCTGTGGCCTTGGCACAAGTATAGAGTATGCCAATACATCATCTGCAGCTGTAGCTTTAGCTGGAATAAAAAGCAGTCTAACTCTTTCTTCCAAAAGAATAGAGGAGACGGTTACCAGCGTCCTAAACATACCACATAATGCAATAAAAAAACAGGAACAATGTGTGTACTTAACAAAAATTGATTCAGATAAATTGCTGCAAATACTTGGTAGTGAAAATTAAGTGCTGTGATAATCATATAGAAAGAAACATGAACAAACAGTTGAAATATAGGAGAAAGCCAAAGTGATGAATCCAGAATCCATAATATGGGCCCTGCATGATATTTGATGGTTGCGTCCAAATTTTGGTCTTAATTCAAGAATCTCCAATAGCCTATGGGTGAGACGAACACAACAAAGTTTTGCAGTTTTTTATAAGCTAGGCAAGCCAAGCTGTAATAATCCTAACAAGAAGAATGATAGCATAAAGTAAACAGAAACAATTTCACAATGAAAAGTTAAAGGAAGTATGCCAAATCAGCAGTACTTAATAAGCCTTGAGACACAAATCAATACGAGTCTTCGTTTCCTTCATCAGATCTAATGACAAAAGGGCATATTTCCACAAGCAAAATGGTATTTACAAAAGCACAACAGTGAGTCAAAGCAAAAAGTTGGGGATAACGCGATGCAACAGAGCAAATAGAGGATAAATATTATACAGGGATAATGGACACAACGCTTTTAAAAGAGACAGAACTGTGGCATTGTACAACTCTAATTTCTAAGTTGGAGACCAAAAGCATCAACCTTTCTTGAAAGCACCAGAAGAAATTTCAAACTAACAGCATGAATCTCATGTGATTATTTTTCCTCAAAAGAAGGTGTCGTGTTGTGAGTAGCACACTGGTTTATAGCTATGAGGTATCTGAGTTGCATATCAAATTACACGCCTGCTATCCTATGGCACAACACAGCACATGGATTGGCACAGTGAATTTCTTCCATCCAGAAAACGATAAAAAATGTGCTAAAAATCCCTAATACACAGAGAGATATGCAATGCAGCAGATAGGGCCCATCTAAAAGGGGAGTGCAGTGCTTGGAGTGTAGAAGACACACCTGTCAAAAAGGCCAAGTCTGATTATAACATCCTCAAGATTAAAATTAGCCTTGCCCACTAGTTGAAACAGCTTCTTTCTTTTTATGGTAAAGTTCCCAGTCTTCTCCATGACACGATTGATTTCAGTAAATTCCTCAACAATATCATCAACCTATCAAAATTAGTCTTAGAACTTTAAGAATGAAGTTTCAACCCTACCACCACATGGCAAAAGTTTGTTAACTTTGTCCAATTTCAGTACCTGCCGTATGTCATGATCAAGAGCAATACTTTGACCAAGAACACTTGCAATGATGTGGGGTCCATCAGTGTCTAAACTTTTAAGAATTATATAGTCAAGACCTCCTTTCATCCATGTTGTCAGGGATGGCTTCTCAACAACTGCATAATCTGGTCATCGAGAAGTAGATGTCATAATGTGAGTATGCAATACATGTTTTACTCCAAACCCACATTGCATTTTGAAAAGAATTAAGCGGGTCAGTTTCACAGGCTGTACATAATGCTCAATTTCAGTCTCAGTGAAAAAAAAAAGCTTTGGCAATTTTTTTAGGGAAAAATGCTGCACAACTCTAAATGACTAAATATATTAATGGTGCCTGTAAATGCATCACATCCAATACACAAATTAGATGAAGAGTGATTCTCTTGAAGTTCTACAGCCTTTATAAAATAGCAGCTTTCAGCCTTTCACTATCATAGAAGCCAATTGGACTATTTGTTGGTCATACAAATATTTGTGATATTATCATGAAATGAAGAGAAGAAAGATAACTAGAAAGCAGTAAGCAGAACTTCTCTGTTTAGCATATAAACTATAATAGGCCAAGTGGCCAAGCAGTGGATAGCATGGACATACCGTCTTTTCTCATCTCCGGAAGCCATCCTGAAGCATGGTTCCTAATCATATCGAGATAGTATTCAGCTTCATGATCAGCAATGTTGAAAAATGAAAAGCACAAGTGCACAACAGAACCATATTGGAACAAAACCACATAGGGATAGCAAAATCTGTTGTCCTTCACTCCAATGTCCTACATAAATGTTAACCAAACATCACAAGGAAGTCAATTTCTGCATCACAGGTCAAGTAGGGTTTATACATAATACATTACAACAGGACGTTCAGCAAATGATCAACTGTGGTTAAGATTAGTAGATTTTAGAAGCACATGGCCCTCAAACCATGCCACGCTAACTTGGAATCACTAACCATGATCTCTGGCGGGAATTCGGAGTAACGAAGCGCAATGTAGTTCAGCGATTGGGTCGACGGAGGTACAACGTCGCTCCCGTGCTCCGTCTGCATGCTCTTGAAATCAATGTTGCCACAAAGGGCAGGTAAAAATCAAACAAAAACGTGCCATTTTGGTCTTCTGCGCCAAGTGACCGTGTCCATCCATCGAATGCTGTAGGGGAGATTGAAAGGACACGATAGCATGCAAATTCTGCCTCTCAGAAAAATCGTCGAACAGCAATCGTGCCAGCACCCACGCGCACCTGGTGGAGACGAAGGAGGCCTTGACGGGGATGCAGAGCGCCAGGGAGTCGCCGTCGTCCTCCTGTGGAAGCGCGGGTGCAGGGGCCGCCCAGGGCCGGTCCTAGGATTTTAAGGGCCCGGTGCGAAACTAGAAATAGAGGCCCTAGCATAAATATCTAAATATAAATCTACATACATACGCGCGCGCACACACACATATATATGTGTGTAATTTTACCAATAAACACTTAAAATGTGTTATGTATTAAAAAAATTCATATCAAAGAGTTTATAGATATTACCTTACAATTTTCTTTTAACATTTCTAGATGCGAAGTCAGATGATGGTATTGATATCAATTTCATCCAATAATTTCTTCTCAATACATAAAGTTGCCAAACCGTTTAACCTCTCTTGAGACATTGTTGACCTCAAATAATTCTTCAACAATTTCAACTTTGAAAAGCTTCTTTCAGCTGATGCCACAGTCACAGGCATAGTAAATAAAATCCGATAAGCAATAGAAATATTAGGATAACAATCCGCTTCTCTGACAATCTCAAAGATCTCCATAGCAGACATTGGTTTATCTGATAAAGTCAAATGCATAACACTTAACTCAGAAATTAGATCATTTAACTCAACATCAGACGAACCATCTAGAGAGAAAGTTTCTGCAAATTTTATACAACATTCTTTTAATTCAGTTCGATCCAATGACTTTAATGTTGTTGAACTCATTAAAAATTCAAATATACTTCCAAATGTTTGGAGTTCTTGAAATCTACTTTTCAAGCAATTGATTGCCATATCAACCATAACAAAAATAATAATTCGTATGTGGACCAACTACGGTGGCTAAAACGTCCAAGATAAATCTTCAAAGCATGTATATACTTTACATAGTATATGGGAGGCCCCTGGATTTTGGGGGCCCGGGGCGGCCGCCCCTCTCGCCCCCCTCCAGGGCGGGCCCTGGGGCCGCCTCGATCGCCGCCCGGATCCACGCCCAGTAGGCTGAGCTCCCGAGGCCATAGTCGCGGGCGTCGTGGGGTGCGGCGGCCGCGGCCGACGAGGGGTGTTTGGGACTGCTCCACAAACTCTACCGTGGAGCAGCTTCACAAAAAACCTAGAGTTTGTGGAGCACCCCTTTAGGTGCTCTCACAACTCCACCTTTTTTTCCTCGAACAGAGTGCGTGGAGCTGAACCTGTTTGGCTAAAAAACGTGGAGCGGAGCCGAAAAACGTGGAGTGGAGCAGTCCCAAACACCCCCTAAAGAAGGGAAAGAGATTTTGCCGGGGAGTGAGGTCCTCGCCCTCACCTGTTGGATCAAGATCATCATCTGTGACGGATATAAAACATAAAGTATATTACAATATGTGAAAACGAAAAATAATGACGGATAAAAACGACTTATAGAACCTGGAGCATTCATATTGACTTTTGAAGCCAAAAACAGAAACCAATATAAACAATCCCTTAACACATAAGGAGTTTATTGCTGAGTTGGTACATAGAAGAACCAAGTACCCACATAGTACCTTACCATCTAATCAAGAGATGGTTGTGTGTACGGCTCTATCCAAAGTTTAAATTTTGATATCTATCTTTACGTATAAATAAATATATTTTAATAGAAATTTTATGAGATCATAAATTTATCATCAGCTAACGTCTTCCTAAGCTTGTACTACATGTAGTGTGCATGCATGTGCTTATGATAGGAAAAAAGCTACGCACCTGGTACGTCAGCACGAGTCAAATATTAACCTCATTATGGCCAAACTTATGGAAGTGTTGACCCCACCGACGTCAATTCATTCTAGAAGATGTAGTATACCCTGTGTTACTATGTATATATTCAGTAGAAGTAGTAATTGTTGAGGAACCGTCGCTGGCGAGTCCAATCCGATCAATTCTTCGTATGCAAAATAGATGGATTAATCACAGAGTAATGTAAGAAATACAAGATTGAACATACAGAGATAGGAGTAGAACTCCTTATTTCTTTATTGCCTTTTCTTCACAAGTACAAGGTGATATCCAATGGGACCCTCTATATAGACTACAAGGTGAGATGCCTACTATGGACCAAGGCTTCAAGCATAGGGTCAGGTTTCCCAACTCTTCTCCTTGGGCACTCAACCGATATGTTCATGTCTCATCAAAATTTCATAAAATCCTGTGAAAAAAATTTGGATAAAGAGTACATGTTATGTTGTGTTGCACGAATTACCTCATTAAAAACCTTGACCGAGAAACTTCCAGAAAACTCGTCAAGAAAAAAAGAGTACAATCCACCCAATTTTATTTAATCTACAAGATTTATTCTTTGGGTACTCGATCTTCGTGATCAAGTTTTAATAGTGAGCTCGTGAAGAGTCTCCCCTTGAATTCTGCACTTCTCTAAGTCTCATCATTCTAATTCCATGTACACATTTTTCAAAATTAGATGTTAGAAGTGACTTAGTGAATAAATTTGTAATATTTTCACATGACTTAGTATGCAGTAACTTAATTTCGTCCATCTTTTGCAATTCATGAGCATAGAAGAACTTAGGGTTAATGTGCGTTGTAAGATGACTCTTCATGTACCCCGTTTGCACTTGTGCAACACAAGCTGCATTATCTTCATAGATAATTATGGAAAGTTATATGATGTTCAATCCACATGATTACTGGATGTGATGAACCATTCATCGAAGCTAAGCACATTCTCGTGCGGCTTCGTACTGTACTATGATTTCTGAGTGGTTTGTCAAACTCGATACAAGACTTTGCTTAAACGATTTCCATAAAATTGCATTTCCACCGCATAGGAATACATAGCCTGTTTATGACCTAGTGGTATGAGGGTCCGACAGATACCCAGCATCTGCATAGTCTATCATATTCAAGTCTTGGTTCTTTCTATATAATAGTTCAAGATATTTGCTTCCTTGGAGGTTTCGAAAAATATCCTTTATTCCTTACCAATACCTTTTGGTAGGTTCTGCACTGTACCTTGCTAATAGATTTACAACAAATGCAATATCCGATCTAGTGCAGTTTGCTAAATACATAAGTGCTCCTACTACACTTAAGTACGGGGATTCCAGTCCCGGGACTTCCTCCCCCTTTTCTCTAGGTCAGTATGGATGCTTGTCTTGCTGTAAAGATTGTCCGACCATTGGTACTTTCGAAAGGTATGCCTTTTCAAAGCCAAACCTTTCTTACACCTTTTGAGTGTATGCGGATTGATGTACTAATATTCCTTCTAGGACACGCTCAAGTTACAAGCCTAAGCAGTATTTGGTTTTGCCCAAATCTTTCATTTCGAATTCTGACTCTAGGTAAGAACTCACCTTCTTATTTCTTCTAAGATTCCGATGATGTTTAGATCATCTACATATATTGAGATTATACAAAATCTATTCTAGAATCGTCATATAAATACATAGGGAGAATCCTCATTGTTCGTATAGCCTTTCTTGCATTGGAAGTCGCTTAAGCTATTATACCACATCCTACTTGATTGCTTAAGTCCATATAGTGATTTTCTGAGTTTCACACTGTACATGCTTCTATTTGCTCTGTCTTGGTTCAGGACAGGGATGCCTTCAAGCACCTTTATATAAATGTCCGAATCCAGGTTTCTATAAAGGTATGTCGTTACTACATCCATCAATTTCATTTCTAAATTCAAGTTTACTACCATTGAGATTAAATATCTAAAGGTAATACTACTCATGACCGGCGAATAGGTTTTTTCATAATCAACTCCTAGATGTTGAGTGAAATCTTATGCAACAAGCCTTGCTTTATATCTTACAATTTCATTTTTCTCATTTCTCTTTCGAACAAATACCTACTTATGCCCTATGAGCTGTAAATGGAGAGGCATGCGGCTTATAGGCCCAAACAATTCTCTTTTGTTCAGAGATAATAATTCAGTTTCCATTACCTTTTTCCAATTCTCCCAATCTGATCTTTAATTACATTTAGTGAGTGATACAGGCTCTAGATCAAGATCAATGATTGTAGCAATTTTCTTTGTAAAATAAATATCAACATTGGCTGTTGTCCTATTCATAGATTCTCTCATGTGCACATCGTTTATAGTTATTTCATCATGGGTTAGTTCTTCTAATGTTTCTACTTGCTCGCCACTCCTTTCAGATGTGGGGGCAAATCTCTTTAGTTTTTCAACTCCGATGTGTGCGCACATATCCATGCTGATTTCTCACTCCATGGAAATGTTTAGATCTGGTATGCCCTTTTTTGAAGGTGCCATACTGGTGCCAGGTCTCAACTGGCTCCCCTTCTTGTTCTGGGGAACTTCAGTGATTGGCTATGTCAAGTTCTTCTCATCATTTTTCACCAGGCATCCAAGGTTACTTGGGATTTGAGGGGTCGGAATTCTCGTCCTTTTATTCTGAGGCCTCTGGACGGGATTAGAGATACCTTCAGCTTTCTTTGGTATTTCAACCATCTCAAGTGCATTGTGTGCAGGCACATGCGACTTGGTCACGCTCTTTAAATCATTAAAGTGATCCGACAGTTGGTTTGCTAATGCTTGCAAGACAATGATCTTCTGGACTTCTCTATTTGCTTCACTAATATGTGGGTCATGTACATGGATCTCGTGGCTTGCCACGTAATTTCTCGACATTTTTCATCAAGGGATGATTTCCTCCCTCTAATGTCGGGAAACTATCCTCATCAAATATACTATTAGCGAAATGAGCAGTATGCAAATCTCCTATCATGGGGGTCCAAATACCTGACTATAGATACTGTCTCATAACCAACGTATATTCCAGACTTTCAGAGAGGGCCTATTGTTGTATGCTATGGAGGGGGTATAGGTACTTAAACCTTGCATCCAAACCTCCGGAGATGAGAAATTTTTGGTGTTGACCCTTGCGCTAGTTGCATTAGTGAATGGATGTTATATGCTGATGGTCTAAAGTTGATGAAAGTTGCTGCATGCAGGACTGAGTGTCCCCAACATGTAGTTGGTAAATTATAATTCTACAAAAGTGGCCAGGAAACAAATTTAATTGACTTAATTAATGCCTCTGCTAGTCCATTCTGGGTGTAGACATACGGTACAGAATGCTCAACTTTAATTCCATTACCACGCAATAATCATCAAATGCCTTTAAAGTAAATTCTCTGGCGTTGTCGATTTTGATAGACTTTATATGATGATCATGGAAATTATTTTTAATTTGAATTATCTACGAGATCAGCTTTGCAAAAGCATGGTTTCTCGTAGATAATAAACATACATGTGACCATTTCGAGGAAGCATTGATGAGCACCATAAAATATTTAAATAGCCCTGACAAGGGCTGTATAGGTCTGCAAATGTCTCCTTGGATGCATTCCAGTAATGCAAGTACTTCATCCTTCACAATCAGAGCAGAAGGTTTAGTAATTAATTTCCGAGTGGCACATACAGGACACACAAAATTTTCTTCATTCAGAAAATTCTTTACATCGATATTATGTCCCTATGAATTGTTAATTATATTTCTAATCATCATAAGACCTGGGTGGCCTAATCTATCATGCTAGAGACAGAAGAGTTCAGAACTTCTAAATGTTATTTTCAGGGCAGTATAGGCTATGGGTGCCTTAATATTAGTGTAGTATAGCCTAGTCTCAAATGAAGGAAACATTTCTAATACCCTTTTTCTATTTACTTCACACTTCGTAATGAGCAGGTATTCCTTACCATACTCTTCTTCAGTCTCAACATAAAAACCATTAGCGCAAATATTCTTAAAATTTAGGAGAGTTCTAGTCGATTCTGGGTACAATAAGACTTCTTGGATAACCAAAGTTGTACCCATGGGGAGTATAATTGTTGCTCTTCCTGAGTCTATTATACAGGCATCGCTACTAGCGATTGTTGTGAGGCTGCTAGCATTCTTGCTAATTGACTAAAAGAATTTTATCTCTCTCAAGGTGGTATTCGTTGTGCCGCTATCAGCTAAGCACACTTTCTCTATAGGGCGTCACATGCGTTCTAATATAAAGTACTTTATTAATATATAGTAGAAGACAATCAATCACATAAATAAAATACTTTAAATATCAATAAATGAATGAATTATTCAATATCATCCAACCATCACGAGAAAATGAATTGTTTGAGTACCGATAATGCAAAATCTAGCTTATTCCATCCACACATTAAATAAATGACAATTAAAATCTAAATGCATTCTGTGCATTAGACTAAATATGCTAAAAATCCAGAGACTTCTGCTGCTATCTTCTCAGGGGTGAGATGCTTTTCCTGGGAAATCATGATAGCGACAGCTGCAATGTCAAGAGGGGGTGCTGCTGCAGGAGTGAAGTCAACCTCCATCGGTGCAAGTAGCTGCTTAAAACTCTCTCCCTCAACGAAAGCAAAGTGGGTTTCATGCTGCCCTTTGCCACCCTTCTTCTTCTTAGCATGGAATGCATCGACAACGTGTTGCGGTTCTTTACAGATCCGCGACTAGTGCCCCCACTTGCTACACTTGTAGCAGGTTTGGTCTTGTTGACCATAGGGCTTGTCGTCCCGCTTCGGTTTGCTGGCCTTATTCTCCTGTGGAGCACTTAACTTGCCTTTCTAGGCTGCGGCTTTGCCCTTCCTTCCCCTTTCTTCATTATAGGCTTTCGTACCTTGTAACTCCCAGTGTTGGTCTCACAGCTAGTGGAGCTCCCAGGTGGCCGTGCGACAAGGTTTTTACGGAGAATTTCATCCTGAGCTTTAGCAACCTACATGATATCGATCAACTAGGCATACTCCATGTAGCCGTCTTGATTATAGTTGCGCGCAGACTGCACTACAACAGGGTGGAAGGTGGAGAGGGTCTTTTCAATCTTCTGCTCATATGTGATCTGCTTGTCACAAAGTTAAAGATTGGTACAAATTCTATGTAGAGAAAAGTTATAATTGTCGATCATTTTGAAATCAGCAAGTCTCAATCAGATCCACTCTTGCTCTGCCTGAGGGAGAATGGTGTACTTTAGCTTCTCGAACCGCTTCTTGAGTGCAGTCCACAATGCTAACGCACTCTTCTCTGCCATGTACTCATTCTTGAGAGTAAGACAGAGGTGGTGTCTGAGAGTGAAGTGCCTAATCATTCTCCTTAGGTGTAGGTTTGGCATCCTGTGGTGCACCAATCCCGATGGCAGTGTAGAGCTTTTTGCCTCCAAGTACGATCTCGACATCAGAAGCCCAAGTCAAGTAATTTTGGCCATGCTGAGACAGCTCCTCGAACTCCTGGTTCGTGATGCCTATCATCTACATATGCATGAAAGGAATATATAAATTTACTGCATAAAATAAATTAGACAATAGTACAAAAGGTTCTTGTAATGTTCCAAGATTTTTATTGCATTTTCTATAATTTTACTATTGATTTCAGCGATTAAAGACAATTTAAATAATTACGATTAATCAAAATAGTAAATAAATACATAAAACATAGAAAGTAATAATAACAATGTTAAACATGCTTCAAATGAGCAAAACAACTCAAAATTTGAATTTTTGAGGCCCTTTTATGCCGGAATACGAATTTTCAGCGAATTCTGTAATTTTCGAGGGTTTGTCTGCAAATTTCAATTTTGAGAAAATTTTTCGCGCATTTTCCAGTTTTTCTAGTGCCTATTTGCAAAAATCAGGTGCCAACCTTTTTTCTCTTTTTTTTCAGGCCGGGCCTCCCAATTTTTCTTTCCCTCTCCCCCCGCCTCGGCCCACATCGGCCAATGCTGGTCGGGTCAAAAGGATGAAAGGGGTAGGAACCCTACCCCTGTTCATGGAGGAGGTGGTGCGCATGGCCGCGCGACAGCAGCGATAGCTGCATTTAGGCGGATGGCGGGTGGCTGGCGGCTCGTGCGGGAGCGGTGGCCAGTGGACTGGGAGACATGGATGGCCGGTGGCACGCCGTGCGGGGCGGTGGTGACGGCGCGTGCGAGGCCGACCAGCGCGGATCGCCGTGCGAGGCAATCAGCGGCGACATTCAGGCCGGCATCGGCGGTCGGCTGTGCAACACTACGATGGCTCGTGCGAAGCAGGCGGTGGCGTACAACCACGGCGGCTTGGCCATGCGGGGCTGGCGGCGCCCTTCGAGCCGGTGTCTATGCCGCATGAAAGCGGCAGCCGAGCAGCGGCGCGGTTTCAGCCTGGGGTCCGAGCGGCATTGGCGGCGGCGCTCGAGCAGGAGATGGTGGTGTGGGGCTTCGGCCCGAGGGATGTCGACGGCGCCTCATGTGGAACCCATGCGGGGGTCGATCGCGGGGCGGCCTGCGCTCGGGCTGCGGTGCTCGTGCGGGTGCAGCGCTGTGCAACAGTGGGTTGCTTGCGCAGCAGTGCGGTTCCAGATCAGGGTTGGCCAAATGGCGGCGTGGCTCCATGCCGAGCAACGCTCAAACGGTAGCGCGACGCATGCGAGGGACGCGGCCACGTGCAAGCAGCGACTCGTGGATTCGATTTTTTTTCTTTTTAATCTACAGTGCAATCAACATCTACTCTTTCTTATAATCTACCGATCGACATTGTGCCAGCGACTTCAAGTCTGCTTGCGGTAGATAAGAGCAGATTTGCACCGTAGAAAATAACATAGAAAGTGAAATTTACAGAAGTTAAAGCGATCTAGATAGACAATTCAATCTATAGGTATTTCGACAATTACATTTCAATCCACGGAGTGATTCGTGCTGATAATGTGTTGCGGAACCGTCGCTGGCGAGTCTAGTCTGATCGATTCCTCCTATGCAAAATAGATGGATTAATTACAGAGTAATGCAATAAATACAAGATTAAATACACATACATAGGGGGAGAACTTTTTTTATTGCCTTTTCTTCAGAAGTACAAGGTGATAGCTACAAGGTGATAGCTAATAGAACTCCCTATATATAGACTATAAGGTGAAATGTTTATTATGGACCAAGGCTTCAGATACGGATCTAGGTTTTTCAACAGTAATTACGGTTGCTGTTGAGAAGATTAATCCTGCTTTCACGGTTTGGTGAAGGTTTACGTGACAGCAAACATAAAAATTTGCGAGTTAAGCCACCACACGTGTGATCCGGATGTTTGTTAGCAAGTACTACTAGCAGTCTAGCACTAGTGTTGAAAGTCGAAACAAATAGAGACCCACTACTACTATGGGCATCACACTCTCACCTCCAGTAGTCCTCCAACTGCAACTGAAGTGGAAGTACGTAATACTAACCCCATTATACCAGGGGGACTTCGCGGCCGGGGACGCTGCCCGCGTCAGCCCGCGCGTGCTCCGCGTGGCGCGTGGCGCGGGGTTTCGCGTATGGCCGGCCAAGTCCATTTCCTTCTGTTTTTCGAAAATTGCGTAAAGGTCCTTTTTCCTCGCGAAAAGGTCCCTACAAGTTTTTTCCCAGAAAAATTTTTTGATAGCGCCTCGCGGGTTTCCAAAATTGCGTATAGGTCCTTATTTACTTACGTACAGGTCCTTACAGGTCCTCGGTTTTTTACGAAAAAGACCTTTGGTTCTCCCTAAATTACGCATGTGTCCTCGATTTTTTTTATTGAACCCCGCGAATTATCGCCTCTTTTACTTTGATCTACACGGTAGCTAGCGCGGCGTGCGCCGCGCTTATATGCAGCTAGTTAATACAACGCGGGGTCAAGACTCAAGAAGCGCACAGTTAATGCCACGCCGCGCTTATATGCAGCTAGTTAATACAACGCGGGGTCAAGACTCAAGAAGCGCACAGTTAATGCGAAGGCAAAATGGCTGAGAGCATTTAATTTCCCTATCCTTTTTTATCACAGGAAGAGCCGGATCACATTACTTCCCTAGGCTGAGAAATGGGTGAACACACCTCACTCTTCAAGGGAAAAAAAAGAGAGAAATGCTGCTGCTTCCCTAGGCTTTTCATTTATGGTGTTATGAAAGTCAGAGCTCACAAGCCCAGCGTGTGCGAGAGAGGAGAAAGATAGATGCATGTGGCAACACGAAAACTGAACTTGTTTGCATTAAAACGAAACCAAGAAAGCTAACAAGAGCCAACATAATTAAATACAAATTTATTGTAGGACCGATACCGATAAATAGAGGAAGCGGATGATACTCAAACCTTTTTCCTTAACAGTATTTAAGACTAAGAGTTACATCAACTAAGTTTCACAAAGCAATGCTAGAGATCTTAATCAACAAAGCCAGTAACCTTCTGCCTAAGACTGATTAGACCGTCATGGATAAGTTAGTCTGACAACAAGCACAAGGTCGCTTTGACTAGTAGGGCCGATTTGACCATAGGTTCAGGGGCGGTCTGACTGATTCCCTATTTTCAGACATGAAAAGCTCTCAGGACAAAACTCAAATATCAAGAACCTGCTCAATTCTAATCTAAACACTTCCAAAATTTGCATGAAACTTGTTCAAGTCATTAGGAGCCTAAACCAATAAAAAGATCACAAGGTTCTTAACCCAGGTTCACTAAATTGAAGAGAAACAAATCTAGATTATAAGAACATCAAAAATCTTTAAACTCAAATTACTTCTTGCTCATGAGAATCTAAGGCATAAGGTTTTTTTTAAATCTATCCTAGTAAGATAATTTAAGCAAGAGTTCGGACTAGAACTCCCAAGAATACGAGATCACAAATCTAGCTCAAAAACAAGTAAAATCAAGCAAGAATACTGACAAAAATATGATTGAGATAAAGTTTATCTATTTTCAGTAGAGGATGAAGTTTACATGCTTATAAATGATTACAAGGTGCAGTCAAAGACCACTCTTTCCTCTTAGGTTTTCTCTCACAACCATGGGAGAAGATAAGGTGGTAGAATAAAAACGTAAAACCTAGAATTTTTGGATCCAACACCTTATCTCCTCCCCTTTAATAACTAGCAACAACCCTAATGAGTTCAACCCATTAAGACACTGAGAAAACCCGTTAACATCACTAACACAGGTTTTCACAGAAAGGCATAGAATAGCTTAGAGGGACAATATTTAACAAAGAAGCACATACCGATATAGGCATATGGTTAGGTCAACAAGTTGTTGGTTTTGGATTTTGGGATAACTCATGCACACTATTCAAAGCATTTACAAGACTCAACCCGTTAACACCTTAGCGATTGATCCACTTAGTAATTCTAGCTCTCCTTGAAATAAACCACTTCTCCTTTGCGCCTCCTCGTACCGTGGTTTTGATCAAGCCATCAACCTAGTATTTGGTCATCTACCAAAATACCCCGACGAAGTTTCTGGATACCTTCTCTCGACTCCGTCTTCACCTTCACCTAAAAGCATCTCCACATGCTTTGACACGTAGCTTGTAGTGCTAAATCACTAGCCGTCACGTCTTCACATAATTGGTCTCCCCAAACCGCCTCTATGTACATCGGCTTCATCATTTGGTACACCACATGCACGAACTCACATATTCATGATCCTTATCTCCTCTATGCTTCTTGCTTGAGTTATGTAGCATCACCTGGACTTATATGACCGTTCGGACCTTAACTCCCTCGTCTAGTCCCGATCCATTGTCGTTGATTGCTAATATTCTCTAACCACCTACACATCTAAAGACCAAACAACCATCTTGAATACAAGTTTCATGCATTTGACTCACGTTAGCCAAACTGCACACACTCATCCAACACGAAAAAAACCATTTTTAGTGCTCTCTAGCTGTAGCCACTGATTTGACGCACTCCCCATGATCATCAAACCGCATCGGTCAAGTTGGACCATCGGCCACTAGACGGTCTAACCGCTTAAGACCATCAGAAAACACCACCTTTAAAATTTGATTAAACTCTATTTAGCGTCAGCTCTAATTTCCAATTCCAATGGTACCTTGTGTAAACTTATTCCCAAACAAATCTACACAAGTATTTAGCTTTCAATTTACAAGAACCCATAGCCAGTCTGACCATTTGCCCTATGATGATCAGAATGCTAGCAATCAGTCAGTCAAGCCGTCTTCCCTATGACGGTCAAACTGCCTGGCTCACAACCTGACGAATAGGTCAAGGCCAGTCTAAGTGCAATATCAGATTCGGTCATACCACTTGAAATCTGACAGTATAATCTGAAATCTGAATTTTCTAAAATTTTTGCAACATTTAATTTCAACTCAATCAAAGTGACAACTGTTTATTACAGATATATTGTAGATCTTTACATGGTCTCTCACTTATATTAAGCTACATATATATAGATTCACCAAAAGAAATGAACCAACCTATCCTCAAAATTCTGTATTATTATCAGATCTAGGCATGCATCATCCATTGTAAGTCCTTTCCAAGCGTCTCTCCACGCAACGATTTTATCCGATCTTGCATGTACGCTCCGGAAAGCAAGAATAATAGAGGACGACGACTCGACCATTTCGCATGCATGCACGCAGCCATGCAATGCAACCCAAGAAAGCAAGAAGCTGCCCGCCGCATCAATCGACCCACGATCGATCAGTTGTGCAGCGGATTGGGCCCGCTCGGCACGAGCCGCTTCGACATGCCGTAGCGCACGTCGATCTCCTCGCCGTCGCGGCCGGGCGGCGGCATCGGCACATGGTGTCCGCCACCGCCGCCGCCGCGGCGCCTGGCGTGCAGCTGTTGGCACCACGGGAGACGCCGCATGGTCGCCGGGTGCCCGCGCTGCTGGTCGCAGAGGCGGGCGAGGAAGTTCTCGTCGGGCAGCGTCGACGTCGGCCTCGCCCTCCGGGCCGCCCGTCTCGTCTCCGACGGCGAGACGGTCACGGCCGAGGCAACGAGGAGGAGGGAAGACAATAGGAGGAGGCAGAGGCTGGACGAAGGCTTCATGGCGGCACTCTCGCTCTCTCTCTCACCGCTGGTACGTCTCCGTGTGGTTCTTGGAGCTGATAGGTTTGATCCGAAGGCGAGGCTCGTGGGCTTTAAAAGCGGTTGTGAGACGCGCATGCGACGGGGGAAACAGCGGCCGGGAAAGCGGCATTTCGTTAGGACCCGATCGTACATGCTACGTGCCGGTTGATGATCAACGTTTACAAGTCGAAACTCGTGCGACTTACAGCAGGTCTACGTGTTTTGCATTACTGGTCAATTAGTTCAGCAAATCTAGGATATTAATTAGTTGGTTCGATCGATCTCTGCACGGATTAGCTATCCAGATACAGTGAGTAGTGTATTGGATTCGGATTCTGATTAGTACGTGCGATGCGCGTAATGAAATCGGTTTTTCAAGCACAAGACACATGCACGCACTACTATAGAAATACTATTAGTAGACGCTAACCATATGTGATTTAGCGTCTACTAATAGTATTTATGTAGTAGTGTTTTTAACGCTCTATTCTTAACTTTTTATCACTCTCTATTTTTCAACTGATTAAAGTAATTCTTTTTTATAGTATAATTCTTTATATGTTCAATAAATTTTGTTGCAACATATGAGCAGACATATAGTGAAATCTCCCTACGATATTAACCGTGCAACTCACGACCTGGGCCGCCCAATCGCTGATGGAAGGTCCGGATCCGAGCGGGTTCTCTTCTTAGCACTTAACGGCTCTTTTGCAGAAGAAACCCTAAAGCTCCTGATATTTCTGCAAAACACCCCCACCCCTTACCAGTCGCCTACATCGACAAGACCATCCAGCGGAGGAGGCTAGGGTTGGCGCGCCGCCGCTCCTCTCCTCTCCCCGTTGCCAGGTCGAGCTCCTCCGCCTCCCCACGCTGCGACGCCCTAGTAGATCCCCTGGCTCGATCTATGGTTGCAGCGGCAGTCTGGTCTCCGGCCAGCCTTCCGTCATCTGCATCGGTGACCACCAATGACCTCTGTCCTGAGCTCCCAGCTGCACAAGCACAAGAAAAACGAGGACACGAGTCGCCAAAAAGTGTGTTCGCACACGAACACGTCACCGTGTGCCCCCGGCGTCGAGCGCGATATGCAGGACACGTCGCAGGAGGAGTCTCGCCGGGAGAGCGATACGCAGGACACGTCGGCGAGAGCTCTTGAGACCCGACACCCCACGCGCCCGGGAGGGACCCCGTCAGGGCGAGCGGCGGCGATGGGCTGTCCTAGGTCGGCCTGACCGCCCCTAGGACCTTGTGACTCGTTATCGCAACGGAGTAAACGACAACGAAGAACAAGAAGCAAAATAGGGCAGAGGAAAAAATAGTAGATTGCAAAATAATATAATAGATGAGTTTCGATTGTGTGTTGTCAATCGGCCATCACCCCTGCACACATATATATAGGGGGAAGCTGGTCCTAGCTTCTTTTGGATTCAGCAGTATTCGAATCGAACCAGAGTCCAGACCGAATAAAACTTATCTTAGTTTATTCGGTTGCAATTTTACCACACGGCAAAGAAAGTTTCTAAGTCCTAATCCCTTCCAAACTACTGCCCGCGTGTGCATGCTGCTCCTATTGATCTTCTTTTTACGCACAACTGATCTGTATGCAATACATGCATGTAATATTTGCTTCCTTTGCACGCAAACCTGCTTTTGGCTTTACGATGATTGTGGTTCCAAGCCAAATTTGATTATCAACACATGCCCCCCTGTTTTTTGGCAACACTTGTGTGCCAAAAAATAAGAATTACTTGCTCGACAATCAAGGCCAATGTCAACACATCCATTGGCCATGTTTATATGTCTAAGGGCGATAATTTATTATCGGCCATGTTATAAAGTCTAAGGGCGATAACCAAGTATCAGCCATACATGTTCAAGCTTCCTGCCACACACTTGGATAAAACTTCTTCAAGTATTTTCCATTGAGAGCACGGGGCAGCAACGTACCTTGCAATGATTCGACCAAATATGAGTTACCGGGAACCACTCTTGCAATCTTTAAAGGACCTTCCCAACTTGGAGACCACTTTCCGAACTTATTATCTTTCGAGCCAATTCGTAGAATCACTTTCCACACTAGATCACCAACTTGAAAGCTCTTCAACTTGACTTTCTTGTTATACGCCTTTGCCACCCGTATCTTATCTTTCTCAATGGCTTTTAATGCTTCTAATCTCTTATCGGTGACTTCATCAATGTTGTCCATCATTAAATTATGATAATCCACTGCCGATAACTCATTTTGCTTAGCTAATCTCAAGGCATCCAAATTTACCTCTACGGGTAAAACAGCCTCTTGTCCATATACAAGCTCGTATGGAGTTACTTTGGTTGCTCCATGCCTTGAGATTCGATGTGCCCAAAGAGCCTCGGATAGCACTTCATGCCACCTTCTAGGATTATCTTCAATCTTTTTCTTGATGAGCTTGATCAATATTTTATTTGTAGACTCTGCTTGTCCATTGGCTTGGGCATAATATGGAGACGAATTGAGCAACTTTATCTTATATAATTCAGCAAAATCTCGGACTTGAGTTGATATAAAAGAAGAACCTTGATCTGAAGTTAATGTTTGAGGAATGCCGAACCGGTGAATAATATGCTCAGTTATGAATTGAATCACTTCCACATGTGTCATGTTCTTGAGAGGTACTGCTTCAGACCACTTAGTGAAATAATCAGTAGCAACTAGCACAAACCGATGCCCTTTTGACGACGGAGGATGTATTTGCCCGATGAAGTCTAATCCCCATCCTCTGAACGGCCACGGTTTGACAATAGGGTGCAACATAGCAGCAGGAGCTAGCTGAATGTTACCGAACTTTTGGCATGCTGCACACCCTTTGTAGTATCTGAAGCAATCATTAATCATTATCGCCCAATAGAAACCAGCACGTCTTAGCAACCACTTCATCTTGTGTGCCGACTGATGTGTACCGAATATACCTTCATGTACCTCTCCCATAGCAACTCTTGCTTGATCCTCATCCAAGCACTTCAGAAGAATACCATCAACAGTACGGCGATAAAGATTGTTATCAATTAAACCATATTTGAAAGCCATCCGTCGAACCGTCCTATTTACCCTCTTGCTAGGGTCTTGCAAGTAATTAATGATTGGTTTTCTCCAATCTGTACCCTCACTTGCATCAGATTTTAAATTAGTAGCCGAATCGGTGAGTTGCGGTTCGGTCTCGTCTATGTTAGCAAGACAAGACATCGGCTGGTGAGAAAGGTGGAACATACCACGAGAAATATGGTAGCCGGATGCTTGCTGTGCTAACTCATTTGCTCTCCAATTTTCATGTCTAGATATATGAGCAATACTAAAGAAATCAAAGGCAGCAATGATATCTAAACATTCATCAAGATAAACATTAAGTGATTCATCAAAACATTGAAAAACCTTGGAAACTTGCCGCACTACTAGCAACGAATCACCGAAAACCTCAATATGCGTAGCACCTATAGCAAGTAAAAGCTGCAGCCCGAATATTAAAGCTTCATATTCGGCTTGATTATTTGTGCAAAAGAACTCTAAACGACAAGAGGCCTCAAAAACAGCCCCATATGGAGAAATATAAACAACACCAACACCTTGGCCATTGTTACAAACTGAACCATCAAAATACAATCTCCATGGCAGTAAAGAAACCAGGTCAATATCAATATGATGCCTATCATCAATCCAATGTTCAACAATAAAATCAGCAACAATTTGGCCCTTCATAGATTTCAAAGCTTCGTAAGCCAAATCATATTCAATCAAAGCATAAGCCCACTTACCAATCCTACCACTCAGAATTGGTCTATGCAACATATATTTAATGACATCGGTTTGACATGCAACTATGCAAGCACTAGACAACAAATAATGTCTTAATTTTGTGCAAGCATAATATAACGAAAGGCATAATTTTTCAATAAAAGTGTACCTTGTCTCTAGATCCAATAAACGCCGGCTCAAGTATGTAATAACATGTTCTTTTCCTTCAGTTTCTTGTGTTAAAACAACACCAATTACTCCTTCTTCCGCTACAATATAAAGCCTGAAAAGCTCTCCTTGCCTGGGCGCTTTTAACACCGGTGGAGTAACTAAATACTGCTTGATCTTTTCAAATGCTTCTAGCTGTTTTGCCCCCCAAGTAAAACCAGCATCGCTCTTCAACCGAAGGATAGGCGTAAAAGCATCCACTTTCCCAGACAAGTTAGCAATAAATCTCCTCAAATAATTAACTTTGCCAAGGAATTTATGTATATCTTTCTTGCACACAGGAACCTGTACCTTCTGGATTGCTTCAATTTTCTTGGGATCTATCTCTATGCCATGTTCATGAATAATAAAACCTAAAAACTTCCCAGCCGATACACCAAAAGCACATTTTAGAGGATTCATGTTCAAACCATATTTTCTCATTCTATCAAAAGCCAAGCGCAAATCGGCCAAATGTGGTTCAATGGCATCCGATTTGACGACAATATCATCAATATAAACTTCTAACATGACCCCAAGAAGATCATGAAAAATTAAGTTCATAGCTCTTTGGTATGTTGCACCAGCATTTTTCAATCCAAAGGTCATTACTACACATTCAAATAAACCAAGAAAACCAGGGCAACGAAAAGCTGTTTTGGAAATGTCCTCTTCGGCCATAAAAATCTGATTATACCCCGCATTGCCATCAAGAAAACTAATGACCTTATGTCCAGAAGCAGCATTAATAAGCATGTCGGCTATTGGCATAGGATACTCATCTTTTGGTGTAGCTCTGTTCAAATCTCTGAAATCAATACACACCCTTAACTTGCCAGACCCTTTCTTTTCGACAGGTACAATATTGGAAATCCAATCAGCATACCTGCAAGGTCTAATAAAATTAGCTTTAAGTAGCCGATCGATTTCCTCCTTAATCCGATCATACATCTTAGGATTAAACCTCCTAGCTTGCTGTTTGAAAGGTCTAAAACCTTTCTTAATGGGTAGCTGATGTTCTACCAACTCTCTGCTCAAACCAGGCATCTCATGGTATTCCCAAGCAAAAATGTCGACGTATTCTTTTAAAAGCTCGATTAATTTTAGCTTATAATCGGCTCTCAGATTTTTATTTATAAATGTCGGCCTAGGAATTGACCCATTACCGATGTCTATATCCTCCAATGGGTCGGCTGATATGAAACCTTGTCCCAACTTATCAAAAATTTCTAGCTCTTCTATAGATTCATACATATCGTTCTCTTGAGACCGATAATCTTTGAGACGTTGTTGCAACCAATCTAAGCTAGGGTTCATTTAATCACATCATATTTTGGAGCCGATCACCACCAATCGGCTTTAACATGACAGGTACAAAACCATTCCTTATAGCACTAAGGAAATCAAACTCTGGAAGGTCGCCACGCCCTGACAAACAAGTAACTTCAGAGTGCTGCCAATCCACTATAGCATCGGCCAAAGCGACACAAACCGATGTGTCAGCGTAGATGATCTCCACTTCGTCCTCAACCCATTGAATCAAAAATTGGTGCATGGTAGATGGCACACACTAATTAGCATGTACCCAGTCTCGACCTAAAATCATATTGTAGTTACCTTGCACCTCAGCAACAAAGAATGCTGTGGCCAAAGTCTTGCTCCCAACCGTGAGCTCGACATAGATAACTCCTTTGGCTTCCGTCTTTTTTTCCCTTCAAAACCATTCAGCACCATGTTCGTCTTCTTCAAATCATCATCTTGCAGCCCCAATTTTTTAAAGACTGAATACGGCATGAGGTTGACGACAGCACCACCATCAACAAGCATCCTAGCAATCGGTGACCCGTTAATGTGGCCCTTGATGTACAGCGGCTTTAAGTGCTTCACCGGCTCTTTAGGCTTCTCGAAGATGGCATTTTTAGGACCAAAGTCCAGCTGGGCTATCTCTCCTTCTTCATCAACAGCGCGAAATTCGGCAGGTAGATAGTAAACCATATTGATATCCATACCTTCTCTAGCTGGTGTGGGCTCAAAATCTAACATCTCCTCATCATCCCCAAATGTACATACCTGCTCATGCTCTTTAGGTGATGTATACGCTGCTGCGATAGGGGTAGTATCTGCAGTCCTATCCACTGGTTTAGGCCTCCATACATGCTTCATGGGCCGAATTTTATTGAAAAGTTCGTCCCTCTGTGCTTCCGCTGCGCCTTCGATCTTCTGCTGATTTCACATGCGCTGCAACCTTCTTTTCTGAGCTTTGGTCAGGCCGGAAGGGCACTACCTTGGTCGGGTATACTTGGGATCTCTTCCCTTTGCGCTACTGTTGCTAGCTTCATGATCATTAGCTGCTGAACCTGGCTGAACAGCAACCATAGTACTACTGGATTTAGCCGGATTATTAATGACAATTGTCCTTTTACCAAGATCTTTGGTTGACACCTCTGCAGCACTAGCAGCCCTGCTTTCTTGCTTGTTAGGTTCTGAATTTTCAACACTTGGCGATTTAGCACGCCACTCTTGCTTCATAATCTTCTTCGTTGCAGAGGCATTGGATGGTCGATTAGCACCACCACCAAAACAACATTTTGTAGAGTGGGTTATCCTCTCAAAAACTGATCTTCTAGGTGCTGTCCACCCAGGATGAAAAGCATATGGCACCATTGGAGGCTGCGCCCATCCTCCATTCTGATTGTATGGTGTGTAGGAGAAAGGTGTCATCCATTGCGTAGGTGCCCATGGCTCATACGGACAAAACTGACGCTGTATTTGATGCCTCGGAGGTGATCTTGGACGCTTCAATTGTGATGGTCGATTAGAGCTAGAAGTGGCCGCTTGGTTAGCATATTTGGACAGCAGCATATCAAATGTTGGCTTGATGCGCTTCCGCTGTACTTTTGCTTTGTTTACCTTCCACTTGCCAACCTCTGGATTTTTGGGCTTGATAAACTTATTGCAAGCCTCATGTTGCACTTGCCCCCCAGGTACAGAAGTGCTCACAGTGATCTTCAATGTTTCCTTTCCATTTGGGGCCTTCTCAAGTACAACCTCTCTTCCTGTGACCTTGTCATCGGCATGTATCACTCTAGGCTCACCGATAACAACACCTGGCTTTCCTTTTGCTGATTCGGCATGTTCAGGCCGAAGCAACACTTTCCTGCCCCCCATATCCATCGTGTTCATGGGGAAGGGAGACTTGTCCACTTGCATTTCGGCAAAACTCAATCGTCCATCATTGATAGCCGATTGGATCTGTCGCCGAAAAACATTACAATCATTAGTGGCATGAGAAAAAGAATTATGATATTTGCAAAAAGCTCGTCGCTTCAGCTCTTCAAACGGCGGTAAAGTATGAGAAATTTTAATGACCTTATCATTCAGCAAAGCATCAAAAATTCTATCACATTTTGTAACATCAAAAGTAAACTTCATCTCCTCTTCACGATTTTTGCGAATTGGCTTAAGAGCATTACATGCATATGGTTTGGCCTTTGAGGGCCAAACAAATTCAGCAGCATAGACATCAATTTCATCATCCTGATTAGAAGTATAATCAACAACGTTCATGCGAGGAGGGTCAGCTTTAGTCTTATGATTTTCTTTGATATCTTTACTTTGGCTTTCTTTAGCCAAAGCTCGCTGCAACACTTGGTTAACGGTTAAAAATTCATAGCTTTCTAACTTTTCTTTAATGTGAGTTCTCAAGCCGTTAAGCACAAGATCAGCCAAGTCTCTTTCACTTATCACAAGACTGTAGCATCGGTTTTTAACATCTCTAAACCTTTTGACATAATCGGAAATCGATTCATCATTTTTTTGCCTAACCGATGTAAGATGTGATAACTTAAGCTCAGTGTCACCGCTATAAAAATGATCATGAAATTTTTGCTCAAGCTGCGACCATGTAGTAATAGAACCAGGGGATAAAGCAGAAAACCATGAAAAAGCCGTGCCAGTTAAAGACAAAGAAAACAAACGAACTTTAAGTTCATCTATATTACCCGCTGCTCCCAACTGGACGAGATATTGGCTAACGTGCTCCCATGTCGTTTTGCTGTCCCCACCATCAAATTTAACAAACTCAGGAAGATTATAACCTTGGGGATAAGCAATAGTATCAAAATGAGATGGATATGGTTTCTGATAAGTGCGGGCTCTAACTCTCGGCTCAATGCCGAAAGACTCAACAAACATCCTGTGCACATCATCTCTAATTTTTGCCAATGCTTCGTCCATATTGGCCGAAGCTGTGAGTGGTGACTGCAAAGGATCTATAGGGGTGTTGGTCACCATGGTAGACAGTGGAGGTGGCATCGGCGGTATAACAGAATACGGCAAGGACCTTGGCATACCTATATCGCCTGACGTTGATGTTCCCAAAGGTGGTATGCTCATGATATGATTAGGATATGTGGGCGCTACTACTAGTTCACCTCCAGGTTTAGTTGGCTGTCCAGAAAAGAAATTCAACGGCATGCCACATTGGGGTTGTATACTTGGTACTCCACTACTTGCCGATGAATTGATAGGTGCTGTCGACTTAGAAAGTTCTACGCTAGAAAAAGCGCCAACCTGACTTGTACCCATGGCCGCACTATTTATTTTTTTAATGTTTGCCATCTGATGCATATAATCAAAGATCTCTCTAGTGCTCTCGTTAAGCATGTACTGAACTTGCTCCATTGTAACACTAGATGAATTGGTAGCAACAGATGAAGGGGCTGATGCGGCACTTACAAGGGGTTCTACCTTTTCCGAGCAATGCGGAGGAGGGAACGTGATGTCGCCGAGTGGGGTTATGTTGCCTTGACGATCCTTCTTGAATTTTGCAAGGAACGCTCGCAGATCCTCCTCCTCGCACCTTTTCTTGTATGCCTCAAAAGCTTGGCGATGCTCTTCCGATAATTCATCGTAGCCGGGCTTGACGACATTATCGGTGTTAACCTCCCCGGGCCTTAGGATTTTGCTGCTGCCAGTCATGGTGATCGGCGGCGTCGATGTTCCTTGATCTTTCCCCAGCGGAGTCGCCAAAAAGTGTGTTCGCACACGAACACGTCACCGTGTGCCCCCGGCGTCGAGCGCGATACGCAGGACACGTCGCCGGAGGAGTCTCGCCGGGAGCGCGATACGCAGGACACGTCGGCGAGAGCTCTTGAGACCCGACACCCCACGCGCCCGGGAGGGACCCCGTCAGGGCGAGCGGTGGCGATGGGCTGTCCTAGGTCGGCCTGACCGCCCCTAGGACCTTGTGACTCGTTATCGCAACGGAGTAAACGACAACGAAGAACAAGAAGCAAAATAGGGCAGAGGAAAAAATAGTAGATTGCAAAATAATATAATAGATGAGTTTCGATTGTGTGTTGTCAATCGGCCATCACCCCTGCACACATATATATAGGGGGAAGCTGGTCCTAGCTTCTTTTGGATTCAGCAGTATTCGAATCGAACCAGAGTCCAGACCGAATAAAACTTATCTTAGTTTATTCGGTTGCAATTTTACCACACGGCAAAGAAAGTTTCTAAGTCCTAATCCCTTCCAAACTGCTGCCCGCGCGTGCATGCTGCTCCTATTGATCTTCTTTTTACGCACAACTGATCTGTATGCAATACATGCATGTAATATTTGCTTCCTTTGCACGCAAACCTGCTTTTGGCTTTACGATGATTGTGGTTCCAAGCCAAATTTGATTATCAACAGAACGTTGAGCAAGGAAGCAGATGGATGCAAATTCTTGAATCTTTTTTATGTATTATACGAATGGAAGCTGCAAATTGTTGAGTAGGAATGTTGCTTCGAAGCTGCAAATTATTTTGTGCATGGAAGCTGAAAATAGCTGCTGCAAATTTGGAGTTCAGTCACAAAATTTCTCAGTCATTTCCACTCAGTAATTTCATTCATTGACTTTATACTATTCCTTTCGCTAGCCAGCTGCTGCCATTTTTACTTGTGCTACCAGCAGCACTCCATAAAATAGTACATCACACACGTTGAGTGAACATTGTCATGCCCATAAACCAACAATCATTACAAAACTTCTCGACAGTACATGCGCATCCTTCATGATACATGTGAAAAAACTCAATCGTGAACAAAGCAGTGATCTAAAGCACAATTGACTACTTCATCTGTTTCTTCCTTCAGTAAGTCCTTGGTCACTTCACCTAGGTAGTCTGCAGCACAAATTAACCACAAGAACTCCTGAAATTAGAACATCTGAAGCCAATCTTCTTGGATACATATATTTTCTAGTGTGGATCTTATTTTTTTTGGAAGAATTCAAGTGTGGATCTTGGACTAGTGGACTACAGGGTACTTCACATGAATTAGGGCCTCATGCTTCCGGCCCATGGGCCTAAAATTGACTTGCCTTACGTCGTCCAGTATTTGAAGTCCCACTTGAAATCTGATCTCTATCCCTGCAAAATCTTTTATCTTCACAGCTTGCGAAGTTTGGTTGAAGCTAATCAGTGAACTCTTTAACTACTATACCTAACTGACACTTATCCAGTGTTTCAGACTTTCAACTCCAGGTATTATTGTCTTTACGTTCATCTGACGTCGTCTGATTGTTCTTGGCCCACACCATTTGTTGACTGACGTTTCTGATCTGAAAGTCGTAACTGCAACCGATAAAGAAAATAACAATTATCTGCAGTCAAGTACTAAGATTACGCCTTTTATGATGTAACTTCATTAGAAAAGCTCTCTAGTCAAATTATTTTTGGTGCAGTCAAGTACTAAGCTCGTGCTGTTTTTCTTTAGATGGCTTTGCTCTTGAAGTCTTGGCACTATTTTTCATTTTTGATGATAGCATACTAGTTTTGACCAGAGCAGAATGCTTCTATTGGTCTGTTACGTACGTCACGTTGCTTCCCAATGCCTAGTGATCCACGCAGTGAAGGGATCGATGTGTCAATTGTCAACATGCAAAAATACCGGTGAAAAGATGATAGCTTTGAAGATTCAACATGGATGTGAGATGATATTGTCAATATATTGCTTTGCTTTCGTCACTTTGATCCTTCAGGAGAGCTGACTTTCACTTGCTGTGTGTGCGAGAGAGACGACGAAGGGTTGCATTGTTAGTACTCAACTGGGTGAGTCGTGCATATTTGAGCTAGTCTCTTCGGAGACATCCAATAAAATTGGAAAGGTACAGAGAAGATGTGCATGCTTGAGCTACCCTCAATTTTAAGCATTCAATTTATGGGGTTTTTTTGGGCTTTATCGTCTAAACAAAGCCATCGCTAAATTTGCTGAAACCAATGAAAGTAGGCATTTGAGAGTTGTGAGCTTAAAGCTAGAGGAAATATCAAGTGCTAAGTTGGCGTGCGGGTCACGTGGAGAAGGAAGGGGGAAACACGCAGGCCGGCTGGACAGCAGGAAGGGAAAGAAAGATGGAATTTTTTGTACGGATAATCTATTTTTTATTCGAAAATACATAAATATATCTGTGGAAATTTTTTTTACAAAAATAGACTCAGTCGCCCCCCCATTGGGCGACTGCCGCCTTTCGCCCAACCGGGAGGCGACAAAATTTCTGTCGCTCTACGTTCGAGCGACTGCAATCAGTCGCTTTCCTATTGGGCGACTGTCATGCAGTCGCCCAATGGATGGGCGACTAAAAGTGCAGTCGCCCAATGGAGGGGCGGCTTTACTTAGTCCCCGTGATTTTTTAGAGTTTTGTCAATTTTGTAGTTTTAAACTGGAATAAAATGTGGTATAGTTGCAATAAAAGTTTATGTTTATTGTATGTTGTAGGTGCATTAAAAATTTTGGGAAATTTTTTTAAGAACAATTGACTGTAGAACGTTTGATATATACATTGGTAAGTGATATTTTCATGTTACTGAGAATTAGTTTACGAAGAGAACTGGTATGTTAATATTGTTAAATGACTTGCTATCTGAATCATTGAATGCGAACAGACGAGATAATAACCTTATGTGAATAGAAATAAACTTCATAATACAGTTGGGAGTAACATGCCGCGTACAATTTTATTACATACATAACATATAGCATGATATGCGACTAACCCACCCAACTGCTCGTACCACCTACTGTGTGGACCGGGGCCACTTTCCCTTCCTCGCCCGCTCGGCGTTGAACTCCTCCGCGGCCTCTTTTGCCTTAACCGCAATTTCCCTCTTTCTCTCGCGTTCCCTCTCGCGAGCCTCCCGCTCCCTACGGGTGCACGCTTCGAGATGAACTTGCGTCTCGCGTTGTATACGCAGGGTGTGCTCGTTCTTGCGGCGCTCCTCCTCCAGCAACTCCTTCTCCTTTGTGACATTCCACTCCTCGAAGTCGAGGGTCCATTGGTCCGCAGGGTGGATCTCAAGATCGATCCATTTGCGGTAGCCACATAGGGGCTCCGGAGACTGTAAATAAAGGAGAGATATTGTTAGTGCGTGTTGTGAAGGAGAAAAGGTAGGGGAAAATGGTGCATGTGGTCGTTACCAGCTGCCGATAGGTTGCGGTGTCAAAACGGTGGTTGGGGTAGTCACTGGAGTAGTTTGCGCAACCCTAGTAACGCATACCTAGACTGATGCGGTGCTTAGACTTGAAGAACTTGCACACGTCCCCGCACCAACAAAGGGGACGTGTCTCCCCCTTATGTGGTAGTTGTGGCGAACGCTCAGTGGGGACGTCCGGGATAGGGTTGTTGCTACGCGGGCGCTCTTTGGGGGAACCTTTCATCGTAGCACGATGGGCTTGTTCTACCCGGGCCTGGATAGCCCTTATTTTCTCATCGTGGGCGGCAGCTGACCGTGCTATGTCACGGGTCTCCTCCCAATCCTTCACCATCTTGTCCCATTGCTTCTTCTTGCATTTGTCCATCCCGGTGGGGTGAGGGAAGCGCGGTGTAGTATGGGGTTTGGTTGTGCAATGTTTGCTGGGAAATGAAATGCACACCAATTTATAGGGTCCGTTTTCTCTCTACTCCTACGTGTAAAGCTAGTCCGCGTGGTCGTAGCAGTGAGCAAAGCTGCCCTATTTTGTCATCTCACTGAGCAAAGCTGACCTCTTTTTGTCACGTCATGTCACTGAGCAAAGCTGGCCTCTTTTGTCATGTGTGTGCAGAAAGCAACCATGTTTTGTCATCTCTCTGCGCAAAGCTGCCCTCTCTTGTCATGTCACTGAGCAAAGCTGCCCTCTCTTGTCATGTGTGTGCAGAAAGCAGCCATGTTTTGTCATCTCTCTGCGCAAAGCTGCCCTCTCTTGTCATATCACTGCGCAAAGCTGCCCTCTTTTGTCATCTCACTGAGCAAAGCTGCCCTCTCTTGTCATGTGTGTGCAGAAAGCAGTCCTGTTTTGTCATCTCTCTGCGCAAAGCTACCCTCTCTTGTCATCTCACTGAGCAAAACTGCCCTCTCTTGTCATGTCACTGCGCAAAGCTGCCCTCTTTTGTCATCTCTCTGCTCAAAGTTGTCCTCTTATGGCACGTCACTGCGCAAGTTCTCTCGTTTAGTATAAATAGCACAGTTGGGGTCTCATGACATTGTAGACAGAGAACCCCGTAAATCGAACAAAGAAGTACTATCTCTTTCGTGGTGGAAAATACCATGTCGGAAGCTGAGGGGCCAGTCGATTTTGGGTCACCGAAGGAAGACCTTCCCTTGGTAAGGAGGGAGATCTTTGGACCACACTACCGCTTGATACTAAGCCGGCGTACTCAACCAGCGTGGCCGAAATACAGACACAATGAGTACGCGGTCGTGCAGGCCCTGGATGGCCCGTTCGATGGCGGGTGTCATTTCTTCCGATGCCCACGCTCCGGGGTACAAATTAGTAATAATACATTTTTTGTTATTCCTTATGGACCCTCCATGTTTACCGTCCTTTCCCGCATATGGCGAAATGCGACTTCTCCCGGTGGATCGACCCTCCTCATGAATGGTATATTTGCCGTTATGTGGATACATTATGGGATTGAGTCTTGGAGTTGTAGGACCGAATCGAGACTCTCAGTGAGGAGAACAACGACCTCCGCCAACAGATTCAACGCGAGAGGGGCAATGAGGAGGTCGTGAACATAGGAAGCTCTTATGATCCCACATGTTACTGCGCGAACCCGAGCTGCATATGTGCGTACCACTACCACGACGGCCAGCCACGTCCGAGGCGGCCCCCTCAGCAATTCTCCATGTGGGTGCCACGAGGCTCTTTTGGCATATAGGCAACGAGGGGTATGGTTGTGTCGTATTTTAGTTCTTGGTTGTCGTGTTGTGTTGATGGTGTGGCGCTGGGCCTGTTGTCGTGATTTAAATTCTTGGTTGTAGTACTTCCATATGTTATGTATGTGCAATGTATGTGTTGTTCTCCATGTGGGTGCTATTGCATTTTAACGAACAGCAAATACATCTAGTAAGTAAGCAATACTAAGCTACCAGCACAACACCAACTACATTACAGAAACGGGATGTAACATACAAGTTTTACAAATGGTACATGAAATTTAGCATGCATTGCAACTACTGATCAGGACATGCATTGCATCGTCTAGCTGTGTGCCCTTCCTGACCGCATCGCCCACAACGTGCATCAGATGTTCCAGCTTGTGATTCGTCCATGTCATTTCTAATACGCCGGCTCTATCGCCGACCCTTCCCACCCTTCATCATGTTAATATCCGGAACCCAGGTCCTCGCTGAAATGTCCAAAGTGGCGAAGTTTCCCACCACCCTGAACCCCCGGAGCTCCCCACACCAAGCTTGCAGTATTCTCTCCTTGAAAAAGTACTCGGACATGAAGTTGGAAGGATCCATACCCACGGTCCCGCATGCAGCGAGGACATGAGAGCATGGCTTGTGTAACAACTTAAGCTTGTTGCATGTGCAACTAGGTTCGTTTGCATAATCTCCAAGGCATACCTCGTGAGTAATAAGTGAACGAGATGTCCCAAATCTGGCTCTGTCACGGAGTATCACCTCGAAACGATGCTCCTTGTTGCCCATGACACGCACTGTGTGCAATTGACCCTTCTGTGCCTTCGTCTCCATGTACGCAGTAATTTTTGATGAATACAGGGCTCCGGGATTGGCCGCATGAAGTGCGGCACTCGCGTGCCTCTCCCTGAAGTAGCGGATTGTGCTGTGAAGAACACCTTCCATGATGGCGACAAGGGGCTGAGAACGGAGACCCCTGAGAACCCAATTGTAGACCTCGGCAAGGTTAGTTGTCCACTACAACACAACAGGCCTTCTATGACAATTAAATATCGTCACAAACAGTGGTTTTTTTGTCACTGTACCCAATTTGTGACGACTCAGTGACGAAAAGGCTACTGTCACAGAAGGTGCGTCTCTAAACACCTTCCATGACGAAACAACAAAAAATGTCATATTTTTAGTGACGATACATTTTCGTCACAATCAACTATGACGCTCCAGATTGTCATGAAAAATGTCACGGACCGTTGCCTAGGGAGCTGCCACATGGACGCTGACATGGCGAAGTTGACATGGCAGATGACGTGGCAAGTGACGTGTAAAGAATATCGTGACAAATTCCGTCGTCATAGATTATTGGGCTTGGCCCATTTAAATTTAGTTTAGACTAAAATTTAGCCTGTTCTTAAATAAGCTTTAGGCCTGATTTTTGCCCGTTTAAAACCCATTGAGCTTTTTGATTCGTGGATAAATTCATGGGCCTTATTATTTGGGCTTTAGCAGCCAGAACTGTTTCACCGTACCTATTTGAAAATTGTTGCAATAAACAACAATACATTTTATCAATTCATTGCATACATACAAAGATGAGAGTTCATACATCAACCATAAATTTGGAAACAGCAACATAGTTTAACCAAACTAGACCCATCAGACCATAGTATAAGTTCACCAAATAGCACAAGTAAGAAACAGTACAAGTTCAACCAAAACTCCAATTACAAAAATAAAACAGTAAAGTCACCTAACTTTAAAGCAACTAACCAAAACAGCTCTAACATCATAAGAAAAGTGATGGATACAGCATAAACTTGTATGTGCTCATGCTCACAAGCAGGCCCTGGAATTTCAAGGAGGAGTCACCTGAATCTGATTAAAGTTAAGTAGTTGACGAACCAGCTGTTGAGTATCATATTGTGCCTTCTTCACACTATCAATCTCTTGTGCATATTCTTTTGCCTGCGCCTTCAAGATACCAACCTCTTCCCGAAGTCCTGCAGATTCTTGCTTCTCCGTCTCTAGTTGAGCCTGGAGATCTTGCACCTGCGCACTAACAACACCTCTTTCACTTGTCTTGGTGGCAGACTGCAGACCCATATTTCGAAGGAAACTTGACTTTGGCAAAACTTTGTTAACCACTTCAGTAGAAGACTTTGGCTGCTGTCCTTCTTCAACTGGTTCAGCCACAATAGCTTCCATAGCAGCCTAGCATCATATACAATTAAATTAGTCTTTCATATTGTACTATGGGGGCAGTTTCCAATATATTCATGTCTAAGAGGCAAAAAAGAGAAATCAAATACTTACGATAGCATTCTTCACAGGTTCACTAAAACCAATTTTCTTGCTGCAATGTGTGTCCTTGAAGAGATCAATTGCAGTGGGTTCTGTATCCTTATATTTTTCTTTCTTCTGAAACATGTGAAAACAGTTTGAAAGTGTTAGATTGAAACATATATGATGAGTAATCATGTTAGATGTCAGTTACTGTGCATATAGACTCGAATGGTTAAAATAAGATCATGGAGCTACCAGTAATGCAATGTAGTCTGTAATGGAAAACATAAGCATGGGCAATGAAGTAGTATCAAATAACAGAACAACCTCGACATATATATGCAAGCACATTTAATAGTTTTAAACATGTATTGTTCATTGGCACATGATCAATGGGTTATATCAAGTACATAAATTCCATTATATGCTGAAAAAAGATCGAGCAGAGCAGCTTATTATTGTGATTCGGAGGAGACAACAACAAACATTATATGTAATTTATGATAGATCAGTTTAGCACTACTGGACAAAAATTATTAGGTTGCTACAAGGCTGAGTAGCAACCAATATGCATACGTCAAGACTAAGCAATTTTGTTGCATTGCTGGTGTTCTTACCGCGACATAAGCATGTGCAAGGTAACAACGAGAACCCGTCCGCTGCTGGAACTGGACTTTCTCACGGTTCAGTTGGTTTTTGATGCATTTATCCTGAAGATTGCATAATTGTATAAGAGAAGAGTAATACAAACAGTATACTAAAAAATACAAAATGATGAGATTGATTTTTGACAGGTGCTTCCAAAGAAATCTGGAACAATTAATGAGAGACATAAAAGACAGACTATGCTATACCAAAAATAGCTTTTTTGTTTTGTAATCTACATCATCTTCAACTTACACTTGCAGTTTATGGCATTGTATCTCCGTGAATCATCTACTCGCTTGCGACAGCGGGTTGATAGATTTTCTGGATTGTTGTAAATATTGCGGTATAAGCATATTTCTATATTTAATTCCAGCCAAAACAATAACATAAAGGACATATTTCCAGCATGATAAGAATGACATAAATTGCATGAAAAAATGTAATTCTATATTTCCATTCAAATTCACATATATATTCAAAGAATATAACAACATCAATGCTAAACATAACAATGTGCAGAGCAGTCCTAAGAACCATGAAACAATTAAATCTAGCACATGACAAAATAATTGCTTCATTATTGCTCTCAGAACAGAGTTGCACAAAATCATAGATTTTGGCCTTCTCATGCTAATATCTACAATCATCATGACTAATCTGAATATTAGAGACTAGAAATTGAGCTCACAAAAGATATCTACTGAGTCAGACTGTGATATAACAGAAAGCAGCAATAACTCAATTTCGGTTTATAAGCTTACAGTTGAAGAAATGACATGTAGTGTCAAATGGACAATTAGAGAATCTGTCAGATATCACAGATCAACAGGAATATAAGTAATCTGCTCTAAACAAGACTGGATTCTCCTACTGCATTACAGAAACATCAATAGATATGTAAACTAATCTTACCAGCCGAAATGAACTAGTCAACAGACTTAACAGTAGATCAATCAAATGAGCTCAATCCTAGTTCAAATAATCAAATTAATTTCAGATTTAGATATTATCATCACAGAGCTAACATTTAAGCCCACAAACATACACAGCAGCCTTCAATCACTTGATTAATATTGCAGATCAAGACATGCTGCACTATAACAGGAGTGGACAACAGAATTATAAATGTGTAGCTAGATAAACATAAATCTTACAGTGGATAACACTAAATTTCAAGCATCTAATGTTCATGACTTATTTCAAGCATCTAATGTTCATGACTTATTTCACGCGCATACCGATGGCAGGTAATATACAGAGATATTTCTCTTTTCTCTATAAGAACTAAATGTAACTCAGAACACCACCAGGAACCAGTATTAAATAATAGAAGCAAGAATGGTTACAAATCAAAAAGAAAAATTATTCTCAGTAGTCATAACTTAGATTAAAAAAAATTCTCTCTAAAGTATGACTCACTCCTATCACTACATACTAAGAAAACATCAAGTAACCTCCACAATGAGTGCCCCTTCCTCCTCTCCTCTTCTTCTCTCGCACAATGAGTGCCCCTTCCTCCTCCTCTCCTCTTCTTCTCTCGTTTCTTCTCTGTGCGCAGAATAAGGGCAAAAAGTGGTAGGTAGTAGTGGGCGGCCGACTGTGCTGTAATAAATTACCCCCCTGTCACCCTACCGTTGGGCGACTGGAATTCCAGTCGCCCAACCGTACAGCGACTAGAATAAGTCGCCCAACGCTCAGGCGATACCATTGATTCGCTCAACGGTTCCCACATTCCCTAAATGTCGCCTCCCGGTTGGGCGAAAGGCGACAGTTGCCCAATGGGGGGCGACTGAAGCCTATTTTTGTAAAAAAATTTCCCGCGGGTATATTTATGTATTTTCGAATAAAAAATGGATTATCTGTACAAAAAATTCAAGAAAGATGAGGGAAGAGGGAAGCGGGCCAGTGGGAGAGAAAAAGAAGAAGAAGGCCAGGCCGGTGGCTAGGTTTCTGCTTGAAGGCGATGAAGGGAAAAAATATTTAAAATTTTATTTCATATTTGGATTCTGATTTGAATTTGGATTTGAATTTTTGGAGGGTGTTTGTTCACAGAGATTTTAGATGATTTCGATTAGCACTCGAATAAAATTTAGAAATTCACCAATTGATTTTAGAGCCAAGGAATTTTATTTTAAATTTTAAATTTAAGGAAAAGCTTTTGGAAAATCTTGAAGGCAACTTTTTTGAATTTACATAAAATTTATGAAATTTTAAATTTAACCCAAAATTTGGGCTGTTACAATATGGTTTTATGGTTTATCTCAGCTTTCATGCATATAGTATGCTTATGCTTTAAGCATAGTGTTCCCTCACCTTTCCACTTTCATTGATGTGTGCTTTTGGAGAAACACCTTTTTAAAAGGAGTCCATCGTGTGCATTTTATTTCTCTGTGTGTGAGATGTGTTAGAAAAACTCATGCTTGGGTTATTTTCCTTATTAGTTTGCCTATCATGCAATAACATGCTGATGTTTCGATCGTGAAAAAGATCTTAGTAGTGTTTGCTGTTTGCCTCCAATTAATTGACTTATTGCATCGTACTAGTAATAACTACAATGAGGTATCAAGATTTTCTTAATCTTTAGCAAGGAGGAAAGTATATCACGAAATATCTACAATAATTTCATCATCTATCCCATATATCCGAAGAGACATTAATACACAGGCTAAAAGAATGAAACACTTTTTTAAAGGCCTACGACGAAGCCTAAAGTCTTGCATTATGACTACAGATTTTTTAGACTTACAAACTCTAGTCATCCAATCACTTCTGATAGAAGAAGGGATATTATAATATTCAAAGATCAACAAACAAAGAGATCATTTAACATATGTGATGTTTTCACTACCGGTAGACATGACATTATCGTAGTCAATTTTGTGATGTATTTATCTAAGAAAGAGGTAAGGATATAAACAAAAAGACAATCATCAACGTCACATCAATCGGGCCAACGCCAGCAACCACAGACGAAGAAAGAAAAATGTTACCCTAAGAAAGCTAGAGCAGGGAAGGAAATATACATTCTTTATTCAATGACGTGAAGAAGGAAGGACAGTGGCAAAGGAAACCGATCAGAAGAGCATAAGTCAAGCACCACAAGCAGCTAAGAATAAGAAATAAAGTGAAATTTACCCTATACTCTTTTTGTGTAGCAAGTTTAGAAAGCCAAGAGTTTGCTTGTAGGATTATTTCAACTAAGATATGTTGTAAGATATAGAAATATATTTAAGCTACTTGTACAAGGATATAAGGAATAAGAAGTTCATGTCCTAACAAAGTTGATCACAATGGACTTAATTTTCAACTTTGAGCTAGAGAAGTCGATGGGTACGAAGAAGATGGAAATTTAATTGACGTGTGTGCAATGGAAAGATTCTCAAAGAAATCTACCTAATTTATATAGAGTTTAACTAGAGTGAAGGAAGCACACGAGATAAACCAAGAATACCTAAGGATTCCTGGAGGGATTCATAAAGAGATATTAATGTGAAAAATTAGTTCTAGTAGAAGTTCAACAAGCTAGATTGAGAAATTCATAGGAAAACTTGTGAGACACATTGTATTCTGTACCATACACAAGAAGATGAAGACAAGTTGAGAGCCAACAAAGCTGCTACAACCACTATTAGATCTAGGAAAAGAATTAGCAAAAGATCAGTGACCATACATCAAGAACAAGTTATTGGGCTGCTTGTACAACAGTTGCAGAAGAATTACTGGAATGATTAACTTTGATCAATATGAATACAACCTTAGAAATCTAAATGACCAACAAAGACTTCTAACCTTAGCAATTTCATGGAAATTGTCAAGAGAAAGAATAAAAAGCATGGTATCCGAGCATAGGCAAGAAAGGAGAGAACTTGTGCAGGCTTAAAGTGTGACAAGAAAGGACAAGTATGGATAGGTTTACTAGTTAAAGACAGATATTAAATGGAATTCACCCAGAATGAATAAGACTTAAGAAAAGGAATCAGGATTGCAGCAAGTTTTATTTTCCTAACCCATTCTCTGGCCTGGGTGAATGTCGGGGGACAAGATTCCTTTTAAGGGAGGGTAGTCTGAAACGAACCAGAAAATTCAAAAGTGGGAAATCTGCCTTTTCTATGCCTTGGCGCATTTTCTCCTAGGCGCCATCTCCCTTGTTCCCCTTGCCACGCGTCACGTGTCATTTGCGCACCGCTCGCAGCTGCAAGCAATCAAACCCAGTACAACATCACACCACCTCGCATAAGAAGAAAGGATGGATGCATCAGTTAACATGCTAGAGTTACGACTGTACTTAAGTGTTTCTGTGAGATTTATTCGGATTTTCTGAATGTAGGTTAGGCTTTTGGATTTGGATGTCCATAAAACTATTGTAATTTGACCATTATGTTATATTTTAATGAAACTAATTCTTTTTAAATGCTCGTGAGCAAATATAATATCTTTTCTGGCTATAACTAAATTTCTAGCCTATTGCAAAAAAATACGGTAGTCCTATTTATTTTTTAAAAAATGGAGTCGCTACAACCACCATAATCACTTGCGTCCAGCGTTTGCCACTTTAAACTATTAAAACTCGTGGAAAATAATGTGCCTGAAATACTCCTCTATTATCCCCGAGGGATTGCGCCTCGGCGAAGCCCTCCACATCATTAGTTTTATAAAAAGACCACCCGAATTTCCAAAATCATGCAAGGGTTCTTGGTTCTTACAGATAGGTCCCTACCACGTTAGCAATTTCACGAAAAGACCCTCTATTTTTCCTAAATTATATATAGGTCCTCAAATTTTTCGGAGAAGCCATCCCTTTGCTTGATAAAGCCCCACGATTTTTTCAAAAATTTGTATGGGTCCTTGGTTTTTTGCAAAAAAGATTTTTGATTTTTCTGAAATTATGTGTAGGTCCTTCATTTCCTAAAAAACATTTTCTATAAATTGTTAAATTTTTTATTTTGGTTAGCGTGGCGTGACACGTCGCGCTTACGCGGGTAGTGGTTGAAGAAATGGAAGCATCCAGAGTCTAGACGAATTGACCAATGTACTGGACCGACCCTCCTGCTCGACTCCGGCCACACCCGCACCAGTTCCCTCCCACTCCGTCGCCTATTAAACGGGACCCAAGCATCGTCCTCCCCATCCGATTCACCACTTTGCGTAGCGAGGGGAAAAAGTGTGGGAGGGAGGAGCGGAGAGATGGCTCCGGTGAAACTGTACGGCGCGACCGTGTCGTGGAACGCGATGAGGTGCGTGGTGAGCCTGGAGGAGGCCGGCGTCGAGTACGAGCTCGTGCCCATCAACTTCGGCACCGGGGAGCACAAGAGCCCCGAGCACCTCGCCAGGAACGTACGTGCCCTGACCGCCCCGCCCGCCTCTCTTGCTTTGCCGCCTATATTTATTCTTCTAATTTTACGCCGTTTCCGCCTAGAAGGAGAAGTACTTTAGGATTGACACGAAATGATGATATTTTGTTCTTGAGCTGCGATCGGCGATACGGGTTGCTTCCATGTCTCTTATCACTGTTTAGTTATCGGGAGAGATGTTGTTGTCGTCCCTAATCTCTCGGGATTTCACGGGGATTAAGAAGACCAGGGTTCGATGGAGCTTTAAAATTTACAAGGACAAAAACTTTGTTTTGCAATTAGTAAACTCCAAGTTCAATAAATAGAAAGTGCGGACCTTTCTTTAGCTTGTTTCAGATTAGCGAACCATTTGGGCGTGCTAACCTTGCCCATCAATAGTCACTTGACTTAAGCACGGTTGCACTTTAACCTCCATTTTCCCCACATCCCCACTTCCTGCATCCACCACCGACGCCACCCACCTTCTACAACGATCAATGTGTACTTTTCACATTTATTTCTAAAACGTGTAACTACCAAGATTTGGATGGGCGAACCGGATTAGATGTTAAAAAACTCGATCTTGATATGGTCCTTTACCACTTTAAAGTGGAGATACTGTTTTCCCCTTTAAACATGCAGGTGTTTCGGAGGCAGTTGTTACGAATAGTTTAGTCGGAGTTCAGGACCATCACCCAAACAAGTCCTAATTTCAAATATGGGAAGCTTCAAGATAAAAAGAGTAAGAGTAGTGCTTCCATACTTTCCACTCTAACAAGAATAGTATTAATCTCAAAGTACACGAAGGGGTAAATACTTACTATCCACCATTCAGTTCTGCTTTAAAAGTTGTATAAACCATTTTGAGAAAAGTATGGAAGCATCCCCCAAAGAGTAATTTACAGATCGGTTTCAATTAAGGAATAGTTTTCGATTCCAACTGTATTGATTTAGACTCGGCTCTCTTATATAAAGGGTTCGAGGATTGTAACAGATAGACAAGCAAAAAGACAAGTATTTCTTCCCAAAATCCTTCTTCTCCTTGCCCTGGCATCTCACCCCTATCACATGTGTTCTTCTTCCTCCCGATCAACCTCGGTACCTAACAACTTGGTATCAGAGCCATCGATCTCGCCTGCCATGCCACTCAAACACGATCGTCCGTCCATCGGCCGACTTGACCCATTGGAATAAACCCAGTCTGAACTTCTCCAGGCTATCTCCGACATCCAATCGACCATCGACAAGCGATTTTAGGAGCAGCAGTTAGCCCCCGATAAACGCTTCGACAAGCTAGTTACGGAGATGCTACAGCTGTTCAATATGCTGCGCGGGACGCCATCCGCAGCAACCACGGCTTTGCCAGTCGAGGTACGACCATGGCTCAGCCAGTCGGGGTTACAACCACAGCACACAACGGAGCAGGACTGCTGCCATTACCAAAACCTATCGTAGACGCTCCCCTGGCACTAGCCGAGTCGCGGTGCCTGCCGCTCAATGGCCACACCACGTCCAGGGCTCTGGCCGGTTTTGCACGATGTCCTTGGCCTAAAGATGAGATGAGTTTGATTGCAACCATGGTTGCCGGCCACACCACGACACAGGCCATCTTCGTCTGGATCGATCACGATTACTGTGCCTGGAATTGCCAATTTACGACGGCTCAGTGGATCCCATCACATGGTTGACCAAGTATGATCAGTACTTTCGTGCTATCAAACACCAAATGAAGATAAAGCATGGATGGCTGCTTTTCATCTCTCCGATGTTGCACACTCGTGGTTTTACCAACTTGAACGCGATAAAGGTTAGATCCCATGGGAAGTATTTAAGCACTATTGCTTGCTTCGTTTTGGTCCTGCTATTTGAACAAATACTCCTGGGTGCCATTAAGAACTTGCAACAGACGGGCACATTGGCACAGTATCAGCAAGAGCTCACCGATCTCTTGTGCCATACTACCGGCCTCTCCCGAACTCATCAAATTGAGTTATTCACAATAGGGCTCTAGGAGCCAGTGCGAACTCACACCGAGTTGGAGGGTTCGACTTCACTGCAACAGGCAATGAACTTGGCACACGCATACGAACGGCTCCACCCTACTGTAGCACATCTGACAACGGCTAGCAAATAGTCTGCTGCCAATAAATACGGCACCCGCTCATGGGTTCCAACGCCTCCTCGCGCTCCATCAACACCCACGGCAGCTCCGCCAGTTCCACTACCATCCGCCCCAACTACCATCCGGGTTTTCAGACGACTGTCTACCGCAAAGATGGCCGACCGACAACAACGGGGCTTATGCTTCAATTGTGACGAACAATTCATGAGAGGCCATTGTTAACGATTGTTCTGGTTAGAACTGGAACTCGACCACGATGCTGGAGATAGGGTGGATGATCACGTGCTCCACGAGATGGAACCAGAGATTTCCTTGCTCATGGTCACGGGCATATGCAATGCTCAAACTATGCAACTAAAGGTTTGCATCGGCAATTTTGAGGGGACAGCGTTATTTGACACAAGTTCCACCCATAATTTCCTCAACCAAGCTTGTGTGTCCGTGCTCCACTTGCCCATCCAACCTCACACCGGCCTCTGGGTCAAAGTGGCCAACGGCGATCGGCTTGAATGCGGCGGAATTTGCAAATTGGCTCCCATGACCATTGCTCCGTCTAGATTTGCTATTGATTTTTACATCATCCCCCTCTCCGGTTTCGACGTTGTCCTAGGGGTGCAATGGTTGCACACGCTATGGCTTGTTTTGTGGGATTTTGACCAAATGCAGTTTTCGTATTGGGAGCAGCATCAGTGCATCACTGGGATCGGTGTTCATTATCTGTCGGTGTCCACAACCATGTTACAGGCCGCCAAGGGCAACGATCTCATGGCGACTGTTCTAGCCGAATTTGCCCACCGGTTCACGGAACCATTGGGGCTGCCACCCGCTCGATTGTGCGATCATCGCATACGCCTTTCTTCCAACGCCCCAGCAACTCAGTTCAGCCCTACTGATATGTGCTACAATAGGGCCTCATCCGTCCGAGTTTCGGCTATCATCAAATTCGCATGTTCCCCGACAACGTGCTGAAAATAGCTTTTTGCACTCAACACGGCCACTTCGAACTTTTGGTGCTCCCTTTTGGCCTCTGTAATGCTCCTTGTACATTCCAAGCGATTATGAATTCAGTCCTCCAACCTTTTCTCTGCCGATTTGTTTTCATCTTCTTTGACGACATTTTAATTTACAGCCGATCTTGGGCGGAGCACCTTTGCCATGTCTGATAGGTATTGCAGCTCCTCACCACTCACCAATTATACCTTCTCAAGAAGAAGTGTGTTTTTGGGCAAAAGCAGATATCCTATCTGTGACATGTCATCTCCTCCGCCGGCGTGGCCATGGATCAGGCGCAGGTGTTGGCAGTGCTAGATTGGCCGCGCCCCTGTAATGCCCGAAGCTTGCGCAGATGTAACACCTCGGCCCCTCCCTGAGCCCAAAGTGCTACCACCTACTCTATAATGTTACCAACTCCAACTTTTGTTGCTAGTCTTGCAAAGCAATTCTTTTATTTAAATATCAACCAAACGGCAAAAGCCTGTACACTTGACACTAAGCGCAGCAGAAGCTGTAAATCAACTCTATAACTGTAAGCTGTAAATCAACTCTGTAACTGTAATCTGTAAGTAAATTCTGTACTGTAAACTGTATCACCTTTTCTTTCACTTTCATGCAATGCAATGCTATGCAATGTATCTGTAACTGTAAATTGTAGATCCAATCCGTAATCGTAAACTGTAAATCAATTATATGTCGTTGGTACAGTAACCACCAAATCATATTTATGAACTGTAACCCAGAATCTCTGGGTTTCCTCCCTGTCACCTGTTCATTTCCTGCAAATGCAATGCGATGCAATGCACCTCTGTATGCAACTTATACCGGTATAGTGGAGTTGCTTCACCCGTCAGTGAAACTCCTCTGCCTTCACTTCACCAGCGCTCTTCCTTCTATCCTCTTTTTCTTCACCGTCGGCTATCCTCCCTTCGCCTCACTCCCACTCTCGGACGCCTCCGCTTCCTCTTTCTTTTTCCCTCTGTCGGCTGGCTCCTCCCGCGCCTCCTTGTCTCCCTCACAGCCGGAAACTCCCTCCTGCTGCTCCCACAGCCGGCCCTCCACTCCCATGGAGTGAGGGACGGCAGCGAGAGCGGGAAGGCGGGCACGAGTGAGGGATGGCTCTGGCGACAACGGCATGCGGGGACTGGGGACGACCCTCACCAGCAGAGCGGTAACGGCGGCCAGCTGCGGCGGCGAGGTAGCGGCTCGCAACAGGGTGAAGCGGCGCGCGGCTGCCGGAGGGCGACAGGCGATGGTGCCGGGCTGGCGAGCAGTGGCGCCGACGGCTATGCGAACAACTGGGGACGGGGACGACGATGGCGGGATGCGGCGGCGCCGATAGCAGCAACAGGCAACAGCGGTGTCGGAGGACGACGAGCGATAGCGCCGGGGCTAGCAAGCGGCGGTGCCGACGGGTGGCGAGCGGCGACAGCAGGAGCGAGGAGAGAGAGCAACGGCAGCGAGGTGAGCTCGGGGAAGAGAAGGCAAAATGGCTTTTGCCTGTCCCTCCACCTGGCTCCCTCTCTCTTACAGGGCTGCAAAATGGCCCTGGCTGGGCCGAGCTGGCCCAGGTATTACAACAGATTCTTTGGACTCACCAGATATTATCGTAAATTTATACAAGACTTTGGCCATATTGCGTCTCCTCTCACCAAACTTCTCTACAAGGAAGGGTTCCACGGAATGGAGGATGCCACAATTGCCTTTGATGCATTGAGGCGGATCATCGTTGCGGCACCCATCCTACAGCTTCCATATTTCTCCAAAGACGTCATTATTGATTGTGACGCCTCTAGTACGTGTTTTGGGGCAGTATTGCACCAAGGAGGTCGCCCCATTGCTTTTTTCAACAAAGCTATCGCGGCACATCAAGTCCAACTTCTCGCTTACGAACGCGAACTCATTGGCCTTGTTTGTGCTGTCTGTCACCGGTGTCTGTATATTTGAGGTCGCTGTTTTCAAGTCTAGACAGATCACTATAGCTTGAAACATCTATTGGATCAACGCTTGACGGTGCCGCAACACAGGTGGATTACTAAACTCCTCGGATATGACTTTACCGTGGAGTACAAACCCAGCAAAGAAAACATTGTAGCTGATGCACTTATGTCAACATGAGGATAGCTCTCTACATGTTGTCTTGGTAGCCGATTTTGCTTATTACGATGACCTGCCACGCCAACTCAAAACTCATACGTCTTGGAATAGCATGTATACTGAATGAAGTGCAGGCGCTTTGCCTGCTGAATGGGATTTTGTGGATGGCCTTTTGCTTTTTCGTCGCCGAATCTTTATTCCCGCTGATTTCCCGGGTGTCCATCTTTTTTTAGTGGCTCACTCTGTCGGCCATGAGGGAATTACCAAGACCTGGCATCATCTTCAGTCCAGTTTCTATATACCAGGAGGTCGATGATTGCTGTATTCCTTTATTCGCACATGTGTCACATGCCAGAAATATAAGTCCAAGCAGTTGCACCCAGCCGGCTTGCTTCAACCCTTGCCGGTGCCTCATCGCGTTTGGGACGATATTAGCATGGATTTCATCGAAGGATTATCCCAAGTTGCTCACAAATCCGTCATTCTGACAATGGTCAGCTGATTCTCCAAATACACTTCACTTTAAGTCATCCTTTTACGGCTCATTCAGTGGCCTAGGTATTCTTCGACAACATTGTGCATCTACATGGATTCCCTGAGTCTATTATTAGTGATCGCGACAAAATCTTTATGAGTGTTTTTTGGAAAGACTTCTTCCGTTTGGCCGGAGTGAAGCTACACATGAGTACCGCATATCATCCGCAATCCGATAGACAAACTGAGGTCGTTAATAGGACAATCGAGATGTACATCCGTTGCTTATGTGGAGATAGGGTGTGGACTTGGCCTCAATGGCTAACTTGGGCGGAATTTCGCTATAACACATGGTTATCACGGCGGCCACGGCGACCACGGCGCCTAAGGGGCGCCAGGACGCCTAGTCGTCCAGGCGAACGCCTAGTCGTCCTCTAGGCGATGCTAGGCGAGTGCAGCACTCAGCAACTAGCAAGGCAACAACATCACTACAGCAGACCAGTTAACCAGTAGCAGAACAATAGCGGCGGCAGTCGGCACTTTCCACTTTCCAGACCAATAGCAACAGCCAACAGCAGACCAAATCACCAAAAAGCAGCGAACAGCTTCCAGCAGAGCAGAGAGCAGACGGGGGAGGCGGAGCGCGGGGGAAGCAGAGCGCGGGGGAGGCGGCGCGCGGGGGAAGCCAAGCGCGGGGGAGGCGGCGCGCGGGGGAAGCCGAGCGCGGTGGCCGGAGCACGCCAGCACGGCGGGAAGGAGGGGCCGGAGCACGACGGGAGGGAGGGAGGCGGCGCGGCGGGAGGGAGGGGGCCGGAGCGCGGCGGGAGGGAGGGAGGGAGGCGGTGGGAGGAAGGAAGCCGGCGCGGCGGGACGGCGGGGGCCGGAGTGCAGGAGGAGGAAGGCGGCGCGGCGGGAGGGAGGGAGGCGGCGCGGGTGGAGGGAAGCGGCCGGAGAGGAGAGGGGCGGACGGCGGCGTACCTGGCGGCTGGCGGTGAAGGTGAATCTAGGGTTCGGCGGTTTGCGTTCGCCTCTTGCTGCCCGAAGCCCTTCGCGAGTCGCGAGTCAAGCGGTATGTCTCAGTCACTGCTTCACTGCTGCCCTTTAGCCTTCGTCTCCTTCGCCTCCCCCGACGCCATGGACGCCATGTAGACGCCGCGGACGCCTCGTCGACCTGGGCGCCCGCCTAGTTGGCCAAGGCGAGGCGCCCCTCCCCGGCGCCTGGACGCCAAGGCGTCGCCTTGGCGACGCCAAGGCGACGCCGTAACAACCATGAACACATCGCATCACTCTGCTCTCAAGGCCACACCTTTCGAAGTGGTTTATGGGCGCCAGCCTCGTACACTGATACGACATGAAGGAGACTCAACACTTCCTAATGTTCAAAAGTTGTTATTCGAATGGGATGAGTTCCTCCAGGAAATTCGTTTGAGGTTGCTTCAAGCTCAACATCATATGAAAAGCTTATCAGATACCAAGCGTCGGGAACTCCAATTTGCGGAAGGAGATTGGGTCTGGCTAAGGTTACATAAACATCAACTTCCTTCCATTGCTCTAGATCTGAATACCAAGTTGCGTCCACACTCTTTTGGCCCTTACAAGGTACTCTCTATAGTTGGTCCGGTTGCATATCGTCTGGCGATTCCTGCATAGTCTGGCATTCACAATGTTTTCCTAGTCTCCACTCTCAAACCCTTTCGTGGTAGCCCTCCAGAACAAATGCTGGCATTGCCTCCCCTTCATCGTGGTCATGTACAGCTTCAGCCGGCATGCGTGCTTAGCACCAGACTTAATTGTGGTGTGTGGGAATTGAGGGTGCAGTGGTAGTCCGGTTTCGTGAATGAACTGGGTGAAACATGGGTGAAGCGTGATGATTTCAGCAAGGAATTCCTTGATTATAAGCTCGCGAACGAGCTATTTCAAATGACATGGTAATAGTTAAGGATAATTTAGTCGGACTCTAGTACCATTGCCAAAACAAGTTATGATTCAAATATGGGAAGCTTCAAGATAGAGTAGTTTACAGATAAGTTTCAATTAAGGAATAGTTTTTTATTCCAGCTGTATTGATTTAGTCTCAACTCTCTTATAAAAAAGGGTTCGAGGATTGTAACAGATAGACAAGCAATAATAAAAGTATTTCTCCCCCAAATCCTTCTCCTTGCCCTGGCGTCTCACCCCTATCACCTGCGTTCTTTCTCTCGATCAGCCTCGGTACCTAAAAGCAGTCACCCCTATTTTTTACTTGTTTTTGTTAATTGTAACTTACAATACCTTGTACTCCAGTTACCTCCTTGGATTTGCATGGTGATAGGGGAGGGGTGTTAATAGTAAGGTTCAAGAAGGCCAGAGAGATTTAGTTGAAAAACATGCACTAGATGACTACCTGTCCAGCTATCCCTGCTATTTTAACCGCTTGAAAATTGAAACTATTTTAAACTTGAGACCTGGCAAACGTCTCCCCGATTTCGAAGCACTCATTGCCCGTTAGTAATTCACTGTTGTCTAAGCAGAGTTTTCCATGCTCCCTATTTTCTTCAGCCCTATATTGGCAGTGTTTGCGTAGGCGACCGCCTAGGGCGCCTAGGCACTGGGCGCAGGCTAAGCGCCGCGATTCAGGCGTAGTTGACGGCCTGGGCGCTCGGCCCACCTACGCGGTCAACGCCGGTCCCAAGCAAACCTATTTGGGCCGAGGCGGGGAAGGTGCAGCGACGTTGGGCGTTCCGAGGCGGCCCCTAGCATCACAGCCGAACTGGGGCGACGTGCCGGGGTTGGGAAGCGCGGCGGCCGAGCTGGAGCCAAAGGCTGGTGAGGGAGGCCAAAGGCGGAGCCGAACAGTAGCGGAACCGATCCCTAGGGCGGCGGCACATGGGACTGGGGGTTAGGGGAGCCAGATGGCCGAAGCAGGCTGGCAAGCAGGGAAGCCGAGGCAGGGCGTCGCGGCCGAGCTGGGCGCAGCTGAGCCATGGCGACGCATTGGAGCAAAATGCGGCAGCCGGATTCGCGGGAAGGCCAAAGCCAGAGGGGCTGGCAAGGAGCTCGGCGAGCCAGTAGCCAAGCTAGCCGGAGGCACAGGGGAGGTGAGGAAACCGGCGGCTCAAGGGGTTGGAGCCGAGGGGGAGGCGCAGGAGAGGGAGGAGGCGCAAGGCCAGCCGGATTTGGTGGGGGACTTGAGGAGTGAGGAAATGGGAGAGGGAGAAGAAATAAGGAGAGAAGGTTGGAGAAAGAAGTAGAGGAGTGAGTGACTGGAGGCTTTCGGCCGAATGGGAAAAAAATAGTGAAATGGGGAATCGAGATTCTCTTTGATTGAGCTGGTTTGCAAAAAGGCCCATATGCTTTGGACATTTTACAACATGGTCCTTATGCACAAGCGTAGGGCAAATGAATTGATTGCAAAGGCAAATCATCAAGATTTTCTTAGTTAATTACATATATACTAACATATACATACAAAACATATACATTTGTTTGCATTTGTGTTTGGCCGCCTAGGTGCCTTAGGCACTAGGCGGCCACCCACTGCCCGCCTAATGCCTAGCACCTAGGTTAACACTGTATATTGGTTGGTGGCTGCTAATTTGTTGGATGCACTATGCTACATTTTGAACGTCGAACATACATACAAATTTTCGCCTCTTCCAACTGTTGAAAAGAAAATTACATGGAAATGCCTCTTTGTATGTTTTTATACATTTAGTCTTCTATGATGGGGATATAATATACATGGAAATGCCTCTTTGTATGTTTTTATACATTTAGTCTTCTATGATGGGGATATAATATACATGGAAATGCCTCTTTGTATGTTTTTATACATTTAGTCTTCTATGATGGGGATATAATTAATGTATGTATCTATTCAGCTGTTTTATGATGTAGCAACTTGTGTTTGCATGAGTCACCTTTCTGATTTTTTTTTTGGGATACCATTTTGGAATTTAATAAGGCATGTACAATGAAAGATGTTTATACATGAATTGTTAAAGAGAGAGAATATAGTCACATCATCAAGCACCCATGTAAAATTCATTTCCTCCAATGCAAGTATTATTTTTTAGGTGCTTAGATGTTGTATTATCTATTAATTAGATATAGTTATATACATAAGCACCAATTAAGCATCGGTGTCTACTTAAGCATCGATGCTACAATATAAGCACCTTATCTGTTCTATGTGGCAAGAAAAAATAGTTTTTATTTGCTAAGCACCTGCATTGTACAAGGTATTACAATAAAAGAAGCATGAATGGAACAGTGGAAGTCGTTGCCCATAGGAATATTATCCTACTGCCATAACTGTGATATCTGATCGCTAAAACTCACTGTCTTGATCTGCAGCCCTTTGGTCAGGTGCCGGCTTTGCAGGATGGTGACTTGTACCTGTGGGGTATGATACTTTCTCTTCGGCTTTGTTTCCTAACATATATCAAAGCTAGCACTTCCACATGGGCTAAACTGGTACCTGAGCACAGGATTACCACATGGATTATATATTAGAAGAATCTTCAAAGTTTCTTGACAGATTAATATATGATGTCATGATGAAAATTGCAATTCTGTGTAATTGCTAACTGCGTATTACGATGACATGACTCAATGATACGGCTTTTCCTCGCAGAAAAAAGAAAGAAATGATATGGTTTTTTATTTATTGGTTTGCTAGTTTTAGACCAATTTATTGAAATCGGAGAAAAGAGTTGCATACTCCTTTAGAATCCTTGACTATTTACCAATGTAGTTGATTATCATAGCGTTGCTTCTTTTTTTTGTGTGCTAGAATCACGTGCAATTTGCAAGTATGCATGCCGCAAGAACAAGCCAGAACTGTTGAAGGAGGGCAGCCTCAAGGAGGCAGCAATGGTGGATGTGTGGCTTGAGGTGGAGGCCAATCAGTACAACGCCGTGCTGAACCCCATTCTCATGGAGCACCTCATCAAACCCATGCTCGGTGGAGTCTGCGACATGAAGGTCGTGGATGAGAACCTTGCCAAATTGAAGAAGGTGCTGGAGGTGTACGAGGCGCGCCTGACCAAGTGCAAGTACCTGGCTGGAGACTTCATCAGCCTCGCGGATCTTAACCATGTGTCTGCCACCCTATGCTTGGCGGCTACACCCCACGCAAACCTGTTCGACGAGTACCCACATGTGAAGGCCTGGTGGGCTGGCCTGATGGCTAGGCCGTCCGTCCAGAAGGTCATTGCACTGATCAAGCCATAATCTGAAAATAGTTGTTCTAGCGCAGGTTTGTCCACGACCCACGAAATAAGCCGAGGTGTGTGCGGCTGTTCGCTTGTCCAGGTTTGTCTTGTTATGATGTGTCTTGGATGTTGAATGTTCAGGCTTCTTGTGCTGTTATGATGTTTGTGGTCAGGTCTAGTCTTGTACTGAAATGAGCATTCCTGTGCCCTGGTCTTGACTCTTGAGAACCTTATAATAAATTCTACCTTAGGTACCTAGACCTTGATATTTTATCATTTGTTGCTTCGGAGGTCAGGTCAGATTTGCTGTTTTCATGACGAATGCGTGGTCCGATCGATGCCAGCACAGGAGACGTTTACAGATAAAGGTTGCATGTTACAGTTGATATGCTGAGAGTAACACAGATAATGAGTGTTCTTTTAGGGCCCGGTTTATGTTTTTCTGTCTATGTATTTAGATATCATATATGATTTTTAGACTTGTAAAATTATTTAAGAGAATTTACTTCAAGAGACCGTTCTGTTCTGACATTTGATTTTTTTTAACTTTCAAATGAGCCAAAAGTTAAGGCAAAAATCAAAAAGAACATGACAACGTAGAATGAAGGAAAAGGTATATAGCGTAGAATAAAGGAAAAGGTACATTGTTGTGTCATATCGTGCTGGTTACCGGCTATGTTTGAGGGGCATATTGCCACATGAATACAGTCGATATTTTAATATCGATCTTATGTATGATTTGTTTGGATTTAAGAAAACTCTAGAAAACTCGGTGTATGAACATGTAGAGACATAGTAATTTTTATACAGTTTCGGATCTTTTCCTGGGAGAATACGAACCCTACGTCCTATGTGGCTATTGCTTAGAGAAATTGATTACAACTGAGAGTAATACGAAATGCCTAGCACTATCTCCTGATCCAATATCATCATATCTATTTCCCATTAGCGTTAAATTTTATATAGTTGACGAAACGACGGCCGTTGTCCTACACCAAAAGACGTCTCAAAATTTCGAGAGATAATCGTATGGCGGAAGTTATTGTCAGAGAAACGTGGTAGCCCGTTCGTCATATAGCGGTTGTTGTTAGGGAGAGATCGTGTGCGGTTATTATGAATAAGCACACGTTCTAACCATCTCGTTAGATAGACCTACATGTAGTAGGTAATCGTAGACAGACTAGTTGAAGATTGAGTAGTCGTAGGAAGGCTCATGACCACGAGGAGGTCGTAGAAATACTTACGACTACGTGGTTATAGAAGAATTTATAACTATGTGATGGTTGTAGAAGTGCTTACGACTAGGTGGCCGTAAAAAGACTTACAACTATGTGGTCATAGAAAGAGTTACGACTATGTGGTCATAAAAGAACTTACGACTACGTGGTCGTAGAAAGACTCATGACTACATTGTCGTAGAAGAACTTATGATTATGTGGTCACAGAAACACTTACGACTACGTGGTCATAGAAAGACTTACGACTACTCTATGAAATCTCCCCCTTATCGATAAGGATTATACTCGGAGAATATAAAGACATAATAATTAGATGATTATTATATCCTCATCATCTAGCCCCTTAACTTCGAGTGAAAATAACTTACTTGAGAAAGTGAGGTCGTAGATGAATAGAAATCAAAAGCAAAGCCTTTTCGACTCTCATCGACTAGAAATGAGCTTGGATAATAAGGTAATTTCGCTTGAGCTGTAATAGACGGACTTCAAACAGGTGAATTCCAATCGATTCTGCCGTCTTGTCTGTCGAATCAGTTCCCAAGATAACCATTATGAAGACTAATTTCATATCAATAAAGAGACCATCCAGAGAATGAAGTTGATGGAAGAACACAAGCTGAAGTTGATAAGCTTGACGCTTGACTAGCAGGCATGAAAAGCTTCACCTTCGACTAGTTCTGCTAACTAGTCGTGTGATAAATATTTTCCTGACCATTGTTATTCCGTTTGTAAAAGTTGTGGTCAAAATAAAACGTCTCTCAGAAGTCTCAACTTGTAGTCAAAGAGGAAACGAAGTCGATGAAGGCAATCCTCCACAACAACGTTGTACTTCTCAACAATCTACTCGGTGGGTTTGGTTCGGAGAAGATGAGTCCTTTTGAAGATATCATAACCGCTCATGCGAGTATAAACAGACTACAAGTGAAAACTTTATATAAACGGACTACAAGTGAAAACTTTCTAGAAGCATCTATTCACCCTGAACATCGATCAAGCAGAGTCGCTTGAGGATGCGGTCAAAGGCGCGGTAAGCTATGCCTCGGCAAAATTCAAGGCGTGCGACCAGAAACTTAACCTACACCCAATTGACCACGACTTTAGCTGCTCTGTGGAAGAAGCAGCTCGCCTGATTGAAGAAGTAAGGCCAACTGGTCGAAAGATTGTCAAAGAGATGCAACTTGGCTTTCCTTTCTCTTAAGAATAGCATGTAAATGATAACTTTGTAAAGACTTATCTTTGGATAATGAAATACTTCTTCCTTTTTTTTCATACAATTCATCTTGTTGAGTAGTTAGTACTCGTAAGACAAAAAAGAAAATAAAAGAGATAGAATTTATGAGTAAGAAATAAAGTTATGTGAATAACTCTATCCTAGCTCTCAACAATTTACTTGGTTTATATGGATAAACTAAGCAAATAGTACAGAGTAAAGTATACAGAGAGCAGAGTAGTCATCGACCATCATTATCGAATTCGATTGTCATGTACTGATAGCAAAAGTTAGGAACAAATCGATGCTAGAAAGCTCCTTCTAGTGGGCAGGACCACATATAGAGAGAAGATACTCTGACTATGTGATGTTACCTCCCTTTGACCAAGTTAATCAAATCGAAGATATAAACGATAAGAGGATAAACACTCATAACTTCTTCTCGTACATCTGTTCAACATTTTCATAAACAACTCAATTGTGTTTATGCTGATGCAAGAATCAGGAACATTTCATCACTAGGAAGCTTCTTCTAATGGGCAGGGACTACATGCAAAGAGGAGGAACTTCGGCTAGTGGTATTCCCTTATCCAACCAGTTAAATAAATTGGATGTGCTAAAAGTGGTCGAACAAATGTAAAATAAGCTCTACTAGGCATACGGCAGTAAAGATTTGAACAAACTGAAAGCTTTATTGAAAGAGTAGAAATGTTACACATAAAATCTACGTAGTTGGTCGATGTTCTAAGAGTTTGAGAGAATCTGGCCGTCTTCCATAGCAAGTCGTTCCAAGCCTGGTCGTGTGACTTCGATCACGTTGTAAGGACCTTCTCGCTTGGGGGAAGTTTATTCCAATTAGATTGAAATTGAATTTTCCTTAATACCAAGTCACCTACAGCAAAGCTACGAGGTTGGACCATACGATTGTAGTACTTACGCATGGCTTGTTGGTAGACTACTGATCGGATTAAGGTTTGATTCTAATTCTCTTCGAGCAGGTTGATGTCATCCGCTCAAAATTGCTCTTGGTTGGAATCACTGAAGTTCTCAATTCTTGTTGATTGGATCTTTAGTTCCGGTGGAAGCATGGCTTCAGCCTCGAAAATTAGGAAAAAAGAGTCTCTCCTGTCGCCCGACTAGGAGTCACACGAAATTTTCATAATACTAAAGGTAATTTTTGAACCCAAATCCCAAGTGCTTTACAAGCTAGTCAAATACTGGAGTCTTAATTTCTTGTATTATTTGGGCACTATAGGTGCGAATATGATTTAAGCACTATACAATTCATATTTCATCCATTTTCATCACTAGAAGCATTCATTCGTGATGGGATACGACTTTGACGCCAAATTTGACCCAAACCGCGGCTAGTTTCACCAGCAGGTGTTCTCGTGTTGTGTTGCTGTTGCAGCGCATGCGCAGGGAGAGGAACGCGGAGGAAACACTGTTTTCTACGCATGGCACGGATGCTGTCCGCGTGTCAAACATGGACACGGGCTCTCGTCTCGGGGGAGCTCCCGCCTCTCCTCAACCTCCGGGCTCCGCGCGATCCACTTATTCCTCGCTTCCAATGCATGGCGCCTGCTTCTTCATGTTCCCGGCCTTTCCCTCTCGCTCCTTCTCCCCCCGTTTCTCTCCTCTGTCCCGCACGCGTTGGGGCGTCACCTCTGCTCCGTTCGTCGAATCGGCATTGATGCGTGGCGCGGCGCGGTGGTGGGCGTGTCATGAGGAAGCTGTGCCCGAACCTGGACCGCGACGACTCCCTGGACACCGTGCTGGAGGTGCCCATCCCCGATGAGATGCTCATCAACGCACCCGGCGCCGACAAACGGCGTGGCGCCGGCGGCGTTAACATGCGCGCCTGGCTCAAGGCCCAGGCCTTCGACCGCGCCACCGTCGACGGCCCCGCCTCCGCCGCCGCCAACGCCGAGCTCCAGCTCTTCCTCAGTGTCGTCGGCTCCCCGCTCATCCCCTGCCCCGTCCCCCACGACCGCGCATTCAGCCGCTCCATCCGCGACTCCTCCATCGTAAGCCACCCCCCCCCCCCCCCCCCCGCCCGCCCTAGCTAGCTAACCCCCGTGCATGCACAGCACAACGCGCGTCCATGCCATGTTGCATTACGCGCGTACACAACAACACGAGGATTAATAATTCTTGACGCGTTTCGTTGTGTGGATGAATGAAGCAAGCGTCGACGGCCAAGTACATCATCCAGCAGTACATCGCGGCGACGGGCGGGCAAGCGGCGCTGCAGGGGGTGCAGAGCATGTACGCCGTGGGGAAGGTGCGGCTGTGCGCGTCCGAGTTCCATCTTGGCGACCAGACCGTCACCGCCGCGCAGGGCCGCGCCGAGGTTGGCGGCTTCGTGCTCTGGCAGAAGTGCCCCGAGGTCTGGTACTTCGAGCTCATCATGGCAGGCCACAAGATGAGCTCCGGCAGCGACAGCAAGGTCGCCTGGCGCCAGTCCGCCGCCGAGCAGTCCCACGTCACCCGCGGCCCGCCCCGACCCCTCCGCCGCTCCCTCCAGGTATACATGCATGCATACTGCTCCGGACTCCGCCGCGCGAGCGAGCGACGGGCTGCCTCCCTCTCATTTCCTGTCACCCACTCCAATGATCCGCGGTCTTGAAGGGCTTGGATCCGCGGTCGATAGCAAACCTCTTCTCCGACGCGGTGTGCATCGGTGAGAAGATCATCAACGGCGAGGAGTGCTTCATCCTGAAGCTGGAAGCAAGCGCGGCGACGCTGCGGGCGCGGAGCGCGGCGGCGTTCGACATCATCCACCACACGGTGTGGGGCTACTTCAGCCAGCGCACGGGCCTGCTCATCCAGCTCGAGGACTCGCACCTGCTCCGCATGAAGTCCGGCAAGGGCGCCCGCCGCAGCGAGAACATCTTCTGGGAGACCAGCATGGAGTCCGTCATCTCCGACTACCGCTACATCGACGGCATCAACATCGCGCACGGCGGCCACACCACCGTCACGCTCTTCCGCTACGGTGAGGGCTCCGTCAACCACAAGAGGAAGCTGGAGGAGACGTGGACGGTGGAGGAGGCCGACTTCAACGTGCACGGGCTCACGCCGGACTACTTCCTGCCGCCGTCCGACCTCAAGATTGAGGGCAACGACCAGCACGCCGGATGACCGGCCGCCGCGAATAAGTGATCGTGTAGTGTAGGATGGATTGTTCATGCAAGGGCATCAGAATTTCATGCAGGCCAAAGTTTTGGTAGAGGTGGCGACCGTTGTATGTGTGTGTTATGTTATTTTTTTTTATCGAAATGATAAGTATGCCACGATCTAGGAATAGAATTACTTAAAGATTCATTTTTTAGGAGAAGGCATGGCTGTAAAGTACATATGGGGATGGGAACTTAATTAAATTCTTCCTTTTGAATGAGAAAAATCTTTCTTTCTTGTTGGGAATTTCTCCGTCAATAGAGGAATGCCGGGTTGCCCAGAATTGCTTTGATCCTTCACTCACCTGTTCAGGCGCTAAGATGCGATTCAATTTAAATGAACTGGAAGTAAACTCGATGGCTCGAAAAAGATAAACTTGTTCTGGCAGAATTCAAAGCTCCGAATCTGAAACAGAACGAGTGAATTGTTCGCGAAATGCAATGCCATTTGAAATTTATGCAAAGCCATTTAGTGGAAACTGAAATGGAAATGGGACAAGAAAAATCGTGCACTAAGACTCGATCTTCCATTTGGGTGCTGTCGTTACCACTTGGAACGATCTTCTGGACTAGTACAGCAAGACATATCCTTTGGTAATGCAGGCAACCTTTATACATGCAGGATCTGAGGATCACTGGATCAGTAACAAAATACTATTCAGAAACTATACAGGCTTTCTGATAGAAAGGTTGTGGCAAAAATATATTGCTACAACATCCTCTGTACTTCACTAAGTTATGAAGCACTTTAAGCAGCATGGTTGCCAATCTTCCATGAAGGCAAAGAGTATTGATGAAGTTTTGCAAATCAAGACATCGATATACATTTTTTTTGCAGGGACACCAATATAATTATTCAACTCAACCATTTTAATACCGAGCAAAAACTAAAACAACCGAGACATCTCTTCAAGAAGAACTGTGCTTTAAGCTTCACGCTCAGCAGGAATGCTGCAATGACTTTTGAGTTCCTTCAAAAAGATCCAGCAAAAGCTTCTCCAAATCCTCAGGCCTATACTTTATGTAACGATCTTGGTGCTTTGTGCCATCAAGATAGCCACAATATCTTCCCATGAATGTCCTATAGGCCTGTATAACTTTCAGCGATATCGAAATTCTGACATCATCGCGAAGTTGGTCATCTGGGACAGACCATGCTGTCTGAACTCGATAAACGTCTTCAAAGGACTGGTTGAAATTTTTGAACTTCTCCCTAATGGTTTTACGAGAAGCACCATGACCAGCAGCACACAACCCATCATCACTCAGGTAAGAGAGAACATGATTCCACGATGCCCTCTCATAGTTTGTCGCTTGCTGCTGAAACTTCCGATTGTGCACCCGGATCCAGACATCACCAAGAAAGCTTTTAAGATCCGAGTTCTTCACTTTCTGGACCATATAGTAGATATTGTTCATCATAAAGATGTTCTGCAATCGACCATCTCTGTACAATCTAGACCCAGCTTCAAGATTTGCTTCTAAAACTGCAGCAACTGACTGCAGATGCAATGCTGTAACCGTGAAATGAGGACACGGGTTTGCCATCAACTGAATGTCAGCAGATAAATGCTGATATCGTCGATCTGTGTCCTTGAGAAGTGAATCAAGAGTTTTGCTATAAGCTGTGAGAGCCTTTATATAGTTCATAACATACTTTGTAAGGGGATGCACTTCGCCACGAGCCACTGCATTGGATGAAGTGTATGATTGGATGGCATACTTGAATTCTGTAAATGTTTTCTTTGCTGATTCTCCCAGTTGGAGCAAGACTTCATGATACTCAGTTAAAATCATATGATCGCACCCTGCTTGAAACAAGAATTCTACTTCAGAGAGCAGATCATCTAGGACTTCATACATATCAAGCATACGGAAAAGCTTCTCTGGTTTAGGAGGTCCAATTGCTACATATTCATAAAAGCTCAGAAGTTGCATGACTGAGCTAAATGAAATATCATAGAAGCACAAATCTGCAGTTGATTCTGAAAGTTCGCCGAAGACATGATTGCTAAGGCGCCACTCGCTTGCAAGGTAGACTCGGACAAAAACCTTCATTGCCCGGTTCCACCTCTTTATCAATGAACTCAATTTGGTCCAACTAGTGCTCAAAAGTTGTTCTATACTGAGCTTGTCGATACAAAGAGAACCAAAGTACTCATCTATTGCACCCTGTCGTGCATTTATATAAGCCTGGCAACACTCCTTATCATAGTCACTCAGGAACATGAAGTTAGCGATGGACTTCACAGCAGAGAGTGCACCAGGTTGAATCAAATCAGCCACAAAATATTCTGATCCTCCACTCATATCATTTTGTGTTGCTTTACTTTCACTCTGTTCCTCACTGAATGAGCTGCTTGAAAAGTCATCCGCGCTGCCATCCTCTGTAGAGCGGAAGGAGAGAAATTCCTGCTCTAATGGTTGCTTGTAGTGTGTAAGAAGGTAAACAAATTCCTCTTCAAGCCTTGCCATTGCCATTTCGAAAAGGTTATCGGCATATACAGTGAGTTCATTCAGCTCTTTGGCTTCTCCACCAGGTTCTAAGTTCCCTAACCTTTCAGACAGTTGCCGGATTTTGTACAACACTTCCAAGTACTCAAATGAGTTCTGTGGATCATGAATATGCATGGAGTTTTCAAAATCCAAACTAAGGAGCTTCTTTCGCAATGCCTTGAGCGCATGTTGAATATCACATATGTCTCTTTCTTCTCCCAGAGTGATGTTTGAACACTGCTTAACTAACTCAGCAGCCATCATTTTGTGAACTGTATATTTGGCGTCCTCAACAAAATCAGAAGGTGCTTCTTCCTTCCCTGCTTCACATGTTTAAAACAAAGATCAAGTACAACTCCAAATTTCCACTTTGAAAAACTAAATTTGGAAAAGATAAAGATGAAGAACAACACTGAAGATAGTGAAAATCATATCACGCAAAGTATGACAAGACGTGGATGGAGCTAACAATCAAAGGAAGTCGAGATTACGAGCTAAATTGGCAAAAACAGATCCATGAGAGTTCCACAAGAGACAGATATACAATAAAGTCACGGTAATCAAACATGAATTTCAAACTACAAAGCTTCCAAACTTGCAAGCATAACATTATAACTAGCAAAGGTAGCAAGAGAAAGAAATACGCAATGAAAGAAGGCAGCGTCGCAGTTAAAGATGAATAGATGATAAAGACAGTTAAAGATGAATAGATGATAAAGACAGCAGCAATAACAAAACCAACTCTCTCTGTCCCCTAGCTTTTTGTTAACCAATCATTCTTCTTAAAAAAAACAATGGAGAAGGTCCAACATGTTGAAAGTCTGGATATATATGATATAGGTTGGGATTTGATTAGATAATATGCGGCAAAGGCACATAGTAGCAGCACAACATGTCACTTCTTGCATCCAAAACAAAAAACAACTTAAAAGGGCGGAAACTATTTCATACTAACTTTGAGCTTTCAATGATTCAATAAGCTAATTTGTTCTAGATCAACAACAAACACAGATGATTCCTCTGTATTTTTACAACACAATAATTTTTTTTAAGAATCTCCATAGGAGTACCCACAAATCGGGTCATATTGACCTTTCCAATTTTTGCCAACAAATGATGAGCTACGAAAGGATTCGTTTTTTTTAATATATAGATTACGACATTTAGAATGTTATAGAAGAAGTTCTTCCATGACTACCACTTAGTCGATTAGGCCAAAGTTCTTCCACTAGCTACAACTTCTTGGACAGATTTACTCACCCGAACAAGAAGGTCTAAAACCACGAGCACAGATAATCCCTTTGTAAAAAATGATCAAATACACACCGCTATCATCCGGAAACCAGTTCCAAGTTCTAACTCGGACAGAAATTAACTAACACAAACACACACAAAAAAGACATAGCAATAACCCCTGCAACTACCCCTAAGCAAGAAAGGGATGAAAGGACGTCTCACCGCCAGCACTTGAGAGCTGCTGCTTTGCTTTCCCCGGCGGCCGCGCTCGAGACCGCCGGCGCAATCCAAGATTGAGAAATCCGTCGAAGAGAGCGAAAGAGGCTGACAAAGTATCAGGAACTGAGAGAGAGAGAGAGAGAGAGAGAGAGAGAGAGAGCAAAGAAAAGGGAAGAGCGAGAGCGAGAGAGAGAGAGAGAACGGAGTTGGTCAGTGGAGGTGGGGTGTGGAACAGTGGAAGTCAAGTCAACCCGAGGGGAGCGACGGCGATGGGGAGAGCGGACGGGACGGTCAGTGGAACGGGATGCCGTGATGCCGGGGTCTCTGGCGCTCTCGTTGTTGAAGAACGAGAGACCATTCCGTTCTGACGGGAAAGTCAGGCTCCAGTCCAGCCGGAGTGTTCTTTTTCTTAGGAATATCTAATATATAGAGAATCTAAAGAGATATTATAGCGGAATATGCTATATACGAATAAGGAAAAGGGATAATATAATTCTTATTCTATCTCTAATACCTTTAATACCCTCTAAATGCAAGATATATGTAATAGTATTGTATTTGAAAAGTATGAATACTAAAATAAAAAAATCCAAAGTCTGAGCCTTGATAACGTCGTCGTTGCGTGCAACTTTTGAATAAACTGTCAAATCAAACTGAAGAGGAATAGATAGAAGCATGGCGGCGCAGATCGAAACCCAAGACGGCGGCAGCGCAATGTACAAGGTACAGAAGACGTGCGGTGTCTTTAGAAGTTCGGGGCGGCAGCTAGAGAAGCGGCGGCATCATAACAACTTCTATTATCAGCACGCGGCTTAGAGAGTAGAGTGGCGACTGCTGCCATGTAAAAGAAAATTCCTATACTTCTATGGCTGACAATAAATTTGTGGACTCGTACGGTTTGGACGAATTGAAATAGAATCTACGGATTTGAAGGGACACAACAGAAGAGTAAAAAAAATACTAATACTTAGCAGTGGCTACCTCCTCACCCTCAGGCTAACAGTAAGCAGCAGCAATAATAAACACACGCATCGACACCACTCCTGCCATTCCACTTCTCCTCTCTCTCTCTCTCTCTCCCCATCCTCTGCCTGTGATTCTAGGCGGGGGAGCCTTTAGGTGGCAGCACGGGCATGGCAGCCTATGAGGCGGCGGCCAAGCCTCAGCCTACGTCGCTGTGTGGAGCGGCAGCAACGGAGAGGCCCGGCGTTGGCGAGAGACGGGTCAGATCTGAGCTAACCTGTAACTTATATTTTTAGTTACCACATATGACTTTACTAAATAGTAACTATAGAAAGAAATTAGAATACAAAGACAAGTAAAAAATCAAAAAAGAATGAGAGCAATTGCCCTGTGGAAAACGGAGAAAGGGCCAGCTTTCGCTGACCGTGCCTGCCACCGGTTCGCTCCTGTTATAGAGCCCGTTTCATTCAATGGTTGGTGCCATAGCAATGGTACCCTCTAGCATCGGTACTGTAGCAATTGACATGCATTTCTGTTTCTCAACGGGTCCGTTTAAGAGGACGATGCACTGTTGTCGGCCGCCAGTGTCGACTTGTTATAATGTTTGCATATACTTGTTTGGAACACAGTAACATCCCCTAAAACAAAACTGCTCCTCGATAGATTCCCGTGAGATTTCTACCTCCGAATGAAGGTGTTACGTGTAGGTCCTTAAACAAAGTGGCACATGTGAGGCTATTCCAGCTGAACCTGGTACCACTGCACGGAGCCCACCTCGCCGTCGATCTCAAGCTCACACACCGACCTGACGAGATACGAGACGGCGTCGTCAACCGTGTCGAATTTCGCGAGATCCGGCGGCAACTCATCGCCCGGCCACTTCTCCAGCCAGCCCTTCAGCCTGACCTCGAGCTCCTCCTTGGAGACGAACTCTTCGTCCATGCCGGGCTCCATGAGGACGTACGTGTCCGACTGGATATCTGCCCTTCTCCTCCGTGCCGCATGAACCTAGAGAGAACGAACAAAAACAGCGAGTTTGACCAGACATTAGGTAGTACAGAAATTTAATTAAGCCATGCATGGCAACATCTTGAACCATTCCACGATAGGACTAGCTAGACCTTTGTTCCAAGTTCTTGAATTCTTTGTGGTCTCGTGAGAGGGGCCGTAGAAACGCTCACAACTCCAGCTGAGAATGCCGTCTTCTGCTGCATGCAGCATGCCTTCTGCAATCGCCTGTGGGGTAACAATGATATTTTGCCTGCGTTGGAGGGTATATGGATGCGCACTGAAAATCGATAGTGCAGGTGTGCATGAAAAATTCGAAAAGATTGAAGTGGTAGCATTGTTTGACAAATTGACTACTGATGGAAAAGCTTCTGATCTGAAGGGCCTTCCTAACCATTGATCCAGAAAGTTGCTCTTTTCAAAAGGTTGTTCAATTCAAAGGTGGAATAGTTTGGGGTGCCGGGTGTCAATTTTCCGTACAAAAAGTTGGAAAACAGAGCAAAATTTTTCCGAGATATTTCCATACTAAGGTAAGGTGTGTGCTTCCATGATATTTCTGAATAAATTCAGGAGTAGCTAAAAATTAAAGGCCTTAACTTTTTTATTGTTTGTTGTTCCAAATTCGGAGGCACATAGCCATGGAGTAGTAGTCATGTTATGCTTAAGTGCAGGAGGAGACTGGCTTTCTTCAGCCAAGTTGCAAGTCCTGGTCAAAATGGTTGTGAACAAAATAAATACTAGTCAAATTCTAAAGATATCATTTAATGAAATTTTATTTGGTGCAATAAGAATACAGTACCCCCTCAAACTCAAAGAGTCGTCCCAGCAGAGCTGTTTTTTTACGACTATATGGACAGTTTTTTCAGAAGTTGATTCAATGACTTGTTCAAGATAGCAATAAAAAATCCTTAAAATTCATACCACCAACCCTTAAGCCAATGATACAATCTACTAGTGTCTAGCCAGTTTGGCCGTTAAACTATACGACGGTTTTCTGGTGTGCAGTGCTACTTGAACAAGGACTGTTTCTGCAGCTTAGCTGGCCTTGACTTGACCCGTGAGAAACTGAATATGATTACTCCTCCATTTATTTTCCCGTGTGATTACCTCGTTTGACTTGGAAAGCAAGCTTGCTATTATGTGTTCATCATTCGAAGTGCCGAACAGAGTCACAGACCCGCTACGGCGCCACCGCAAGGGCACCGTGAACAAGACTGAAGGCAAAGACTAGAGTTTCCCTAACTTTGACAAATCATATGAATGAGCAGAGTCGCCGTTACCGGTGAGTAGTCCGCCGGCGGAGGTGTACTCCGGCGGCCGAGCTAGAGCCTCCGCCGCTACTTTCATCCTTCCACTGCTCAAGTTGTGTGGCCTGAAATCTTTATCCTTGCTCACCTGAAACATCTCATTTGACCCTCTCAAGCTTATCCTCCTGGGCCACCTTTGCATTGAGATTGGTGAGGAAAGCATCTATCCAAAAAGGAAGAGAAGACTGGTTGGATAGATAGGGTCTTGCAACTACTAACCACACACACACTGGCTGCCTGATCACTTGGCAGACCGGGGACGTCTATTTGGTGTAATCGCATTCGCAGGTCAACTGTGCACACTAATTTCCACTTGCATTTCAATACCAATTCTTCCACTGGTATGTAACACGCCAACTTGGCAACTTGTCCAAACTCCAAACCGCTCCATCTCATGCATGAGCAGCGAACCAATTATTACAATTTCTTTCAAGAAACCAATCATTACAATTTATTTCGGGGAAAATAAAACACTTATTGCAATCGTAGAAATTTCTCCCTGCCATCCAGGGGTTTAATGGAGAGGTGTATATATAACTCGTGCTAACTCGTAAACGCCAGAAAACAACTCGTGCATTGTATTACAAGGTCATTACAGATCGTGATTTGTTGATTCGTGGAGTCTTCCGCGACGGACAATAGAAAATTGGAATGGTTCTCAGCAACGTAAACATAGTCAGTGACCTTCATATGCTGAGATCATTTGAGCAATCTTCACTAGGAGGCTGTTCGCGGTTTCGTCCTTCGGATGCGGAGATACCAGTTCTTGGTAGCGGTGTAGGGTTCCAGTGAAATCTGTGAACAGTCCATCAACCCCCACGGTGTTTATCCAGAAATCGTACTCAGCGTATGGATCCTGATGAAAGTTGAAGTGCAGGAACTGGTTCTCGTTCCTGTACGTGTAAGGGTGTACCTTCAGCAACAACAGAAGGCAGTTCAGCATGCTTCCAGATACAAATTACTGTCACGAAAGAAGTATGTTAAAGGACAGAAAAGGTGACATGCAGTAGGATAACAATTTGCTCCTTCTGTACTGTTTACAGCAGAAAGTTACTACACCTAATGTGTCAAATTTGATATCACCAGGAGCCATTAAGTCAATCAGGAGTTGGCTAAACCTGACCATTTGTTACTTGGGACTTTTTCTAAATGAACGCGCTCCTCCCAATTCAGTATAGGATAAGGTGAAGATCAGGACACAGCTGCGAGTTCTTGATGCAGATGTCGGCAGCTAGGTCATGTGTTTTGTACCAATGCATTTCAGTTATTAATATGCCAATGCTCATGAGATCAGTAGAAGACAGCCATGACGTTTCATCGGGTTCTGGTTATTCGAAGTTACCACTGACCAGACACACTTACAGAACAAATATTGAAGATGGTCTAAACTCTGAACTTCTGAAGTATGTTGGACTCAGAATATGGCAGTGAGTGCATAAAAGTTAGCGCAGCTTGTATGTACTACTTTATGAGTGTCCATATAAAGATGCAACTCCAGATAATTGTGAAGAATACAAACGAATCACACCTGGAGATTATGAGCATGTGCTCTCGCAACAAGATCAGTTGGTGTCATCAAATAGTTTCCTGCAACTGGAACAACAGTATCTTTCCATGGACCAAGGCCCACAACATAGTTCCTAATATATGCAAGGTAGTCATCTGAAGTGATTTCCCAGTATGACTGCAAACAAAAAATAACATAAGTAATATTCATACAGATGCTTTCACTGAGCACTGAAAGAATAGAGGTAGTTCATCCGGCCAAATCATTCATTTTTACTTTCACACCATTGAAAGAAAAGTATAAGATAAATTTTATTACACAAGATTTGTACCTGGTTTGTGTCTTGTGTTCTCACTGTGAAATAATCAATCAGAAAAATCTTGGGGGAGTCTGTCAATTTTGATACATGTACAATGGAAGTGGGAGCAAACGATTGTATAAACAATGGCTGTTTTAGCCAATTTTCTGACATATATTGACCTTTATATCCATACTTTAGTAAGGTATCCACAAATTTGTCCTCAAACTTCTTTCCATCAGCCCACTTGACCTGTCAAGAGTAGAATACAAACTACTTGCTTACGGCACTTCGGAATTGGAAAATTATCCTAAGATTGTTTTGAACAAATTCAAATCTTTTGCATTGTCAGCTCATCAAAGTCAAGGTAACGTACTTTTAGGTAAAATATATCAGTTGCTGCATTGTTGTCGCCACCCATATATCAAAAGAAGGGAACATGCAGGATATGTTCTTCCAAAAACAAAGGAATACACGATACAGCAATTCAGTTGTGACTTGTGACAAAAAGAAATTATTTACAAGGCAAAAACATAATACAAAGCAATATCTTGAGGCCTGTTTGTTTGTCTGGTATTAAAATTATTTGATTGCCTTGCAAAAGCTAAGCAGCCATCCCCTAATATAATCATTTCCAAGGTTATCACGGCGATAAGGCGAGGCGAGGCGCCAGACTACCTTCACACCTTTTAGGCGACTATGGCGTGCGGTGAGGCGACGCCATACTCACATCCTAGCCTTTTATAGCAGCAAATTTGTTGAACATACAGTGTGACTATTTTAACTATGTAACAAAGCAAATAAACATGAATAATGGTGCAGCTAGTAAACTATTAACACCTTCTGTGGAATAAAAACATGTCTATGCAATAAAAATATCCAGCAACATCTAACAATCTAGCAACCATCTAATAATCAATATCCAGCAATATCTAAAAACATCTAAACATATGCCTACTGCATACGGCGGAACACTGCATATGGACAAATATTAGTAAACAGCAGTACGCAGCAGCAAACAATCCAACGCACTCGCTCATCTCCCTCGCTCGCTCGCTCTCGCACTCCGCCTCAGCGCCTCCGCAGCTCCGCTCGCTCTCATCTCTCTCACTCGGCGCTCGCTCGCTCCTCTCTCCGGCGAATCCGCCTCCCCCGGTCCCTCCCTTCTCCCCGCGCGCCTCCGCGCCTCCGCCTCGCCCCCCTCCCTCCCCTGCTCCCCCTCCCTCTCATCCTCCCCCTCTCTGCCAGCGTGAACTGTAGGGAAGAGCGGAACAGAGGGAAGAGCCGGCGGAACCTGAGCGGCGGCGTGGAGGCCCGGAGGGAGGTGGCGGTGTGGAGGCCCGGAGGGAGGCGAGCCTCGGAGGGAGGCGGCGGCGTGGAGGCCCTTCGCTTCGCCCGTCGCCCGAGGTCGCCGCCTCCGAGTCCCTTCGCTTCGCCCGCCGAATGTATCGGGTAACCCTAACCCCATTATGCCCCCCCCTCTCACTTATTCTCCCGCGCTCGGCCCTCCCTTCCTCCATTTTCCCGCCTGGCACAGGGGTATGGCGGGCGCCTTGCTCTTGCGACGCGCCTCCCGGCCATGGCGACGACTAGGCGACGCCTTCGGCTCCGAGGCGGACGCCATACGCATCCGTGGCGAGGCGACGGCCGTGGCGGCAGCTCCAGGCCGCTCCGACGCCAAAGCGCCGCTTAGGCGACGACAAGGCGACGCCTTAACAACATTGATCATTTCATAGGAAAATTTATGTATATACCATCAGCATCTAAGCATAATTTTTCGCTGGGAAAGACTTAACTAGAGAATGACGGGAACCCTAATAAAGTACATATTGCTTCTGCCTTCTTGAGATAATTAGAGAAAGATAGGGATCCTAATAAAGCACCACATCATAGGAAAAGACTTACATGCTTGTTGATAAAAACTGGATCTTTGATCTCTGGGTATATTCCAACGGTTCTGCTCGCATCTAGGGCGATTGAAATGAATTCTTCAAATGTGATGATCGAAAACTTACCTGCATGACCGGACAAAGAAATGATTGCTGATCCTTAATTTGCAATTATGTCATCAGATTGCAGCATTCAAGTTAGTTCATGCAAATGGATTCTTCTAGTTCAGATGAATTTAAATGCAAACTAATATGGCTTTATTGTTTCTGAATAAGGATAGGCTACTTATGAGAAATGAAAAATATACTTCGGAGAAGAATAACCTATGTCAATCAAGGAATACAATATTACGAGGTTATTGAACAAAGAATCAATGAATTACATCCAATACGCATCTGAGCTTTCTAGAACAAACAACAGAATACTTCTAAATTGCTGGCATACTACTGCAGTCATATAGATAATGCATTAGGACATGCTGACAACAGTGCATAGATACATATCAGAGTTTTTTTTTAGGGACCATGCAAAAGGTTTGCACATCGTTGCATTAAGAGAAGAGAAACAGTACATGCACTAGCGAGACTAGTGTTTGGAGTTACAAATTTGAGGCCAGGAGAAACCAGAAATGAGGTAAGGCAACCAACAGAAATAGAGTAGCAAGAATGCAAAGAAGAGGTATAGATAGATAGGGCAGTTAACATTGGCAGTTAACTTCCACATTTATAGCAATGTTGATAAGCAGTAAGCACAAATTATTGATAGCATAAATACATATGCATATGAAAAGAATACAGCATCATGATCCATAGAAGAGGATAATGATATCATGTGCAATTATCACGGTAAATAAAAACAAAAGAAAAATGCTCAAGGGCACATAGCAACATACCATTGTATTGTTGATCTCTGAATGGGTATCGCTGCTTCACTTTCAGTGTTTTAAGTTCCTCAAGTGTGAAGTCCACTGCATATCAACACCTGAATATTAGTTTGAATAATCAAGAAGCGACAGCTTCACAGGTTTATCATTCTCGTTCAGCCCCCATCCTAGCAATATGCAGTTTGAAACTGCCAACTATTGTTTAGTGTCAGTTCAGCAGCAGGCATAGATCAACGGATCAACCAATATGATCTTGCCAGGTTTGGACAAAAAGTGTGCTGAAGAAACATTTACTGATAAAATAAAGGGAGAGAGAGTGTGTGTGAAAGAAAAAATATAAATAAATTTCGCTTTAAAACCACAAATAGAATTTGATAAATGATTTCTATGCCTGTGGCCACTGCCAGTGAACGGCGGTTAGTGGCATTTCATTCAGAAATACCATAATACCAGTTGCTAATGCATGCATAATGCACCCCCGGGTAATGATTGTCGAAAATCGTGCACACACTATTGTCAACTGTAATAAGCTCCAGAATTTGAGTAAAGAAATAATCTGATGGAATGCGTTGTTACACCCTATTGCTTACTTTTGATGTAGCAAATATGCATCTTACAAGGATTTACAAGAACGAGTGAAGAAATCAGGGTTGGTTGTAATATGCAAACCTACAAACCATCCAGTAACGTTGGACCATTCCACCTCGTAGGTTCTTCTTCGATTAGCAAACTCCTTACGGCTGACAACATCAGTTGTATCATCAAGTGTTACATCATGAAAGCAGATCAAGGCCCCATCTTTGCTAGCAAGGATGTCAGTCTCTATAAAATCCGCACCTTCTTCAATAGCCCTCTGCAACAAGAAAAGGATTTTTTTTTATAGAATCGAATTTTCCAATTGTGAAATAGCACAGGATATAAACTTATCAAAATTGAATGCAACACCCATTTGCAACGACCAATTTTATGAAATCTAACTGGCAAATGGTAACATACTCTTGTTTGCAAGTCCTTTAGGTGTATTCTCTTAAGAAACCTATATCATTCCGTATGCAAAAAAAATAAAAGGATATAAACTTATCAAAATGATGCAACACCCATTTGCAACTGCCAATTTTATGAAATCTAACCGGCAAATGGTAACATACTCTTGTTTGCAAGTCCTTTAGGTGTATTCTCTTAAAAAACCTATATCATTCCGTATGCAAAAATAAAATAATGTTTTGTTTTATAGCAACTATTTGAGCTTTACCAGGTAAGCAGCAGCTGTTTCCTCAGGAATTTCTCCGTTTGAGCCACGGTGAGCAATGTTATATGGTCGAAATGTTTGTATGGGCTTCTTCCCCTCAGTATTAGTCTTACTTGGTAGTGGAAAGAGTGGTCTAGCAATGACCGCATGTAACAGTAGAAGAAGAGTAAAAGGAATATTACCTGCCAATGATGACAAAACAAATAAATACAGGGACAGGCTAATGTGAAAATGCAAATAAAACTATAATAAGAAAACTTAAAAAGTGGCAATAATTAACATTTTGTAAGTCATATTTTATAGACAGTATAGAAATATGTAATACTATATTACGAGAAAAAGTCAGTCTGTTTTATAGGTGAATTTAACGCTGCTATTCGAAATCTTCAATTGCTGCAAAGAGTTAATCGAAAAAGAAAGAATGTTTGACAATATACCATCAGTGATAAATAACTAGCACTGAGTCCTCAGGTAATGATATTTAAATTATTAGTCATGTAACTCTGTTTAAAGGAACATGTAATGCAGAAAACATTATTCAGGGTTAAATATGGCTAGCTTCATAAGTATTACCGAAGATAACTTTTAAGGCAAATAATTCCTCAAAAAATAACTTTTAAGCAAAGAAACTATCGGTTGCTCATGAAGATGCTTTATCACTGGAAAAAATGTTACCATAAGCGTGCGGTTTTAGGTTGTAGTTATATATGGATATAATGCCGGATGGTGGCATGGCTAACTATGTTATATGAGACAAAAGAAAGAAATTAATCTAGCTGCTCCCTTTGTTTTCTACTTCTGCACATGTATATTTAAGAACAGGCACGTTGGGCTATGAATACAGCCAATTAAAGATTCCTTACTGTTCAGAAAGAAGTAAAACCCCTTGCTTTTCAATTGCTACTTTGCTATCACAACTTCCTTGCATTTTTACATAGTAGAAACATATCAAATACGAAAATTAAGAGAACGAGAACTTTTATACATAGATCTCTTCCCCTCCGGTGTAAAATTAGTATATCTCGGTCTAATTTGCCCAATCCACTGATCCCCTAGGCGGCCGCCTAGCCCACCTAGATGACACCTAGGCGTTAGACACCACCCTCCCGCCTTGCCCGCCTAGCCGATTTGTCCAGCCTAGGCGGCGGCTAGGCGTTAGCTAGCGCCTGGCCCAATCAAGCCACCGTTTTCCCAGTTTCGCTACAAATATAAAGCTGCACTAGAGAAAAGTACTAAACTCCATGTTTCTATTATATCCATTTCACTGGCAATTTCTAACTAAAAATAGTCACCTAACAAAGAACTACTACCGACACGGGGCAACTTGCACAGTCCTGATCTGCACAGAATAGCAACCATGCCATATTGCCGTATCAAGAAACCACCTTAATTCATGCCAGATCATTCCAGCGCTTGCCATTCCACAGTTAAGTGGGCATAGGGGATCAGAAATTCAGAACCAGTCAATCACACAAGAGGAAAAGAGGAGACCAAACCATCGATTGCAATTTATATAAAGGTTTGCTAGATCGGTGCTGCAGGAAGGAAACATCGGAGAGCCGACGAATCGAAGAGGGCGGGGGAACTCACAGAGAGAAGGGCTCATGCTGCTGCTGCTACACCGCTCTCTCTCTCGCTGTCTCCTCCACTACGCTTCCCAGACCAATAGGGAGAGAGAGGGGAGAAAGAAAGGCCGAGAGATTAATGGAGCCTCTCTCTGCTCCCTCTCTCCCGCTTTTTCTTTGCGTGACGCCATTCATCATTCCCATGACGGAACGGAGCATCCCACCAATAATAACCTCCCACGGCGGAGCCGATATGCCCTACCCTTCACCGCCATGTGGGCTACTGCGTCTCGCTGGGATGTAGGGCCCGCGTGTCTGTGAGATTGAGTAGACACGTGCGGTGATACGGCTTCCAGCCTAGTTGATGGAATATTCGGGGAACGGCTGCTTTATACCGGGACCACCTGCTTGGAACCGAATATGTCGGGTTCCCTCGCTTACAGGTGGGGCCTCGGTAGAACTGCCGTGCGTTGGATTGTGGTGTGAGCCGCGACCGTTCCGGGCTTGTTCGCGGGAATATGCTCCTTGCCCGCGTGGGTCGCCGAGCGGGCCGTGTGGATTATTAGCGGGTAGGGTCCGGAAGGACCTTCTTCGGTGAAGCTCCCCACTCCGCGTACGTGGGGATGCATTTAGGGTGTGTTTGATTGGGTGAACGTGGACGGCCAGATACGTGATACACCGTATATTGCGAAAAATCGAGTGTTTGGTTGGGTGAATCTACTGTAGCAGCCTGTATCCGCGCGTCCCGCATACGGTAGCCATCCGGGACCGGGAGTGAACCCCAAATCGGCCGAAGCTGACAATCCAGGACCGACGGAGTCAAGGAAAGGGTGGGCTAGGGTTACCTCTCGCGCGCTCGGCGTCGGCAGCAGGTGATCTCCCTCTCCCTCTCCTCCCTCCTCCGGATCCGGCGAAGGGCTTCGGGAGGCGGCGCGCGGCGGCACCGGCGGCGCGCGGCTGACGCGGGCGAGGCGCGGCGGCCCGTGGAGGCGCGACGCAGGGGTTCCCCCTCGGCCGGATCCGTGGAGTCGCCGCCGCCGCGCGGTTGGAGGCGCCGCCGGCCGTTACCCCAGCCGCGGCCCGTGGAGTCGCCGCCGCCTCACGCGGTTGGAGGCGCCGCCGGCCGTTGCCCCGGCCGCGGCGGTTGGAGTCGCCGCCGCCTCGCGCGGTTGGAGGCGCCGCCGGCCGTTGCCCCGCCCGCTTTTTCTTCCGCGCGTCGGTCCCCCTCCCCCCGGCAGCCCGCTTGCTTTTTCTTCCCCCCCCCCCCCCGGCCGCCCGCTTGCTTTTTCTTCCGCTCGGCCTCGGCGCACGGGGAGCAACACCGAGGGGAGGCGCTGGGAGTCGGACCGGTGGGAGGCGCTGAGAAAAGGGCGACGGGGGAAGGAGACGAACCGGCCGAAGGCAGGAAGAAAAAAGAGAGCAGGGGGGATGGATCCGGCCGAGGGGGGTTTTCCCACGCCGACGCCCTCTCTCTTCGATTCGGCCGAATGCAATGAATTGCATTTAATTGCATTTTTTGTCAATTTAATTACATTTTTTTCCTTATGTGCAATGTTTATGTGCAATGTGATGTAGCTTACATATTTCTCCTCCCATTGCAGAGAATTGATCTACTGCCTGTAAGAACCACACAAGCCCTCGATCTTTGCTTCGGAAACGGTAAATCCTACCCATCCTCTATTACTTTGCCAAGTATAATAGTGATTAACCAAAACCTACGTTCTAGTAAAATAATTAGTAATGCAATTTACTGTTTGTGTGCATTTTTATATGGACGATTTTTCTGTCAAGCGCCGTAAAATCATTAGTAATGCAGCTGGACTAGTTGCTACCATGTGTGCGTACACCTTATTTGTGTATAGGCGTGCTGGTCGTACACCACCCATCACATATGGTCCCTTAGCCGAAAGAGACAAAATCAGGATGGCAAACCTTAGGTTCATTTTTCACAATGATGATAGGCACTGTGTAGAACAACTTCGAATGAGAAGAGCCCCCTTTTTCCACTTGTGCACATTGCTTAGAACAAGAAGGTTGCTTAAAGACACAATTAATTGCTCAATTGAGGAACAAGTTGCTATGTTCCTACAAGTGGTTGGGCACAATTGTAGGTTTAGGTTGATAGAGCTTAATTTTAGAAGGGGTTTGGAAACTATTAGTCGTTATTTCCAAGAAGTGTTGTATGCTATTGGAGAGCTGCGTGGGGAGATGATTCGGCCACCGTCCCATGACATCCACCCAAAAATTGCAACCAACCGCAGATTCAACCCATACTTCAAGGTACTAGTTCACATTGGAATGAAAAAATTATTTGGCCATTGCAGCCCTTAACTAATTGGTTTTTCATATTTATTAGGATTGCATTGGCGCTATAGATGGCACTCATGTGCTAGCTAGAGTCCCCGCATCTATGGCAGCCGCCTTTCGAGGTAGGAAGGGTGTAACCACACAAAATGTCATGGCTACTGTGGACTTCGACCTGAAGTTCACATTTGTCTTAGCTGGGTGGGAGGGGTCTGCTCATGATGCCACTATTCTAGCAGATGCATTGGAGAGGGATGATGGTTTAAGGGTGCCACCGGGTAAGTGCAGTTAGTTCTGCAATTAGTAAGTGCAATTTGTTGGGAAAAAACTTACTTGACCAGTATTTGTCGCTTGTTAGGTAAATTCTACCTCGTAGACGCAGGCTATGCTGTTCGGCCAGGGTTTCTCCCACCATATCGTGGTTGCCGGTACCACTTGAATGAGTATAGTGGAAGGAACCATCCTCGTGACCAAAGAGAGTTGTTCAATCTAAGGCACTCCTCTCTTAGGGTCACAGTGGAACGAGCATTCGGTGCATTGAAGAATCGTTTCAGAATTTTGTATAATAAACCATTCCACCCATACAAGACTCAAGTAAAATTAGTGCTTGCCTGCTGCATTTTGCACAATTGGATACTACTGCACGGGGAAGATGAGTGTGTCCCTGGGGAACAACAATGGACTCCAAACCCTGTAGATCAAGAACAGCACCATGACATTGAGTATGACAACAACACTTGGGCAGCGAAGAGGAATGAGTGGGCACTAGCTATGTGGAACAATAGGGGAAACATGCGTGTGTGAATGTCGGGATGGTCCTGTAACATTGTACTTTGTTCAAATTCAAGACTTTGTAATAATTAGTACTGATACTTGTTGTGTGATAGCTTTGTTGTAATGATTTATTTTTGGCCTATGCTTAATACCTTATGTGTTGCTTATTACTTTGTGCGTTTATTCATGCCAATTTTATGGTAGGTTATGGCTGAACATAGGGCCAACATGAAGTGGACATCTCACATGTCCAACATAATGCTACGCCGTTTAATTGAGCTGGTGGAAAGTGGGGTGCGGCCAGAGAAAGGCTTCAAGGAGGTGCACTTGAACACCGTTGGCAGACAAGTAACTGAGCAAACCGGTGTTGAGGTCACTGGGAGTCAGGTGAGTAACCACCTCCGGAAGTGGAAGAAAGCATGGGCAAAGATATGCAAGTTGCGGGACCTTAGTGGGGCTCTATGGGATGACACCACCAACACCATATTACTTGAGGATGAGCACTACAAAGGCCACATCAAGGTACTAAATTTGTGTGTTCACATGTAGTACCATCCCGAGGATGCTCCATAACATCATGACCTTGTTGTGTTTTCACATGTAGGACCACCCCGAGGATGCTCCATACCTGCATGTTCCTATTGAGAACTATGACCAGATGGCTGCCATATTCTCTGCTGGACAAGCCACTGGGAGGTATGCCATGGGCTCAAATGAGCCTTTGGGAGAACCTTCTGATGTTGTGGAAAGTGACCCTATTGCCACCCCTATTTCTCAACTTGCGAATGAGGGTTTAGGCTTTGAGGAGGTCCTTGGGGAGAATGCAGCTGCTAGAGGTACCGACACCAATGGTCCTCCACCAACTTGGACTCCACCAAATGAGGATGGTTCAGGAGGGGCAGCTCAAGACAAGGGTAAGGACTCATGCAGTGGGTCTGGTTTAAAGAGGAAGAGAGGCATGATCAGTGATGAGGAAGTAGTTGTCTTCAATGGCATGATTGCTGCAGTGAAGGACTTGGGAGCTGCTATAAGGGAGTCTGCACATGCTGAGGCACACCCAGGGGTCTACAATGCTGTGATGACACTCCCTGGGTTCACTCCAGATGCCCTACTGTTTGCTCTTGGTTGACTCTATGAACACAAGGCTCAAAGCATTGGTTTTGTGCAGATGAGTGATGAACATCGTCGTATGTGGATGAATCATTGGATTGAGAAGCACTACTTCAATGAGTAGGCTATTTCTCACTGACCACTTACCTTTTGCCTAATTAGTTGGTGGTTGATGGATAATCCTCCCCCTACAGGCCCTAACTATTTTATGTAAGATGAAACTATAGACATCTGTTGTGTGATGTGTGCATGGTGCATACCTTTTGTAATTATGTAGGGCTTAATTACCTTGTGTCTTCAAGGCACACCTTTTGTAATTATGTAGGAGCTACTTGCTTGAAGTGTAAGCTAAGATATATGACTATGCTTATGCTTCTTTATTATGAGAAATATAGATCTTTATGTACTCTGTCTTTGGAGTGTTCATTTTATTAATGTCTTTTGATTTAGTGTAAAGTTGCAAATATTTAGTCAAAACATGTGTTCATACCAAATAATTGCATGTCGCATTTTCCCTTGATATACATCATCATATTGTCAAATACGTTCTTTTCAGAAGTTAAAAAAATTAATATGTCATACTGTAAATAAATTACTATTAGGAATAACTTAGTTTGTGCAAAAAACTGAAAAAATATGTGAAGGGGGTAACCATACCACCTCTCACATTCGAGGGTCACTATACCCCACTATACAGCCAATCAAACACCTTCTCAGCCTACTGTATCCGCTCATACAGCCTCATATACAGCCTACCAATCACAGACTCATTCAGCCTGTATCCACAGATACATCGAACCAAACACTCTTCTTTTTCAAAATATGACTCTCCTCATCCAGCTTCCCCTCATCCAGGATATACGATCCCACTACCCAAAAGCAACCAAACACACCCTTAGCAGCTGGCAGTATGAATCTCAACGCAGTACCTCCTCCTCTCCTCTTCCCCCAAAACGAGCGTAGCTCCTCAGTTCTTCCCATGTCACTTTAATTCCTCCCAATCACGACGTCTGCAGGGAGACGATCTAGCCCCGTCGGCACCCCCCTCGACCGCATACCACGCCGTTGATGTCTCCCTTGTCGTGCAAGGATTCCTCCCGCCGTCGCCGGTCACGGAGCTTGCAATGCGAGGGCTCCCTTTGCAAGCTGCCACCCTCACCGTGAGAGGGCTCTATCTGCAGGTCGCCGGCCTCACCGCCACGAAAGGGGGGAGTTGCGAGTTGATGGCACATTGGGTACCAAGTTTTTTGTCTACAGCAACGAAGGAGAAAGGAGCAGTCATACTAGACATGAAACTAAAAAGGAATGGGCCAACACACGAACAGGTTGTAAGGCTCATCTCCAATTTAACATTTCACATGAGAGGCTTTGGATAGTGCAGAAAGTAACACTTGAATATAACCATTATCTAGCTAGTCCAACTAAGGCTCATATGCTGAGGTCACAACATCGTCTATAAAAAAGCTGACAAGTGCATGGTTAATAATACGAGAGCAACAAGAATCAAATCGGCCGAAGTATTCAAATTCTATGAACTGTCTAGTGGAGTTGAAAATGTACCTTCCTTACAAAAGGACTGCAACAATTATGTTACCCGTCAGAAGATTAGATTTTGAAGATAGTGGGAGTTATACAATGAATAGTCCTATGCATATGTTGGATATGAAAATACTCTATGCATGAACAATTAAGATGTTCCATATTTTGGCGGAAGCTTGCTGTGAATGGTTCTATGAAAACACTACTTTGGGTACTTATATGCATTACTACACATTAATGTTCTAAACTTTGTTTCAGTGACCTACTGCCTAAAAAAAGATATTGATCTTCTGCCACTCTATTTCTTCTTTCATTGTTGTTCCACTACACTCGCTGCATAAGTTGGTAAATTGGTTCATCATGTGAAAACTTGATAAGAAGAACTCAGGATTGGAAGGACATAGCGCAAGGCAATTCACTTGGCCGTGTGATGTATATAGAGTGTATTGTCGGATATGCCACAGTACATCGGCAAGTGCCAGATTACAAGCCGTGAAAATGGCAACTAAATAACTACATGATTTGGAGATAAAATCAAACCAGAAAGAATGAATTCTCTGATATATATACCAACGTATAATCAGGGGAACAATCAGAGAAGATTTGTTAGCTGCGGAGGATTGGAATCTGAACTTCAGTCACAATCTTGAATGCTGCATCTGAACCTGAACTTCAAACTTTCAGACCTGAACTCTGAACCTGAATATGAGCCATATTCAAACACATCATGCCCTCGACAATTCCCTCTTCTTGTTCCATATATGTCATATTTTCCATATGTTTAATTGGAAATTAAACATATGGAAATTCTGCAACGAAAATTTGTTCTTTCAAAGCTCATTAGTCAGTGGTATTTTCTTGGCATCTCAGAAATTTGCCTAAACCATTTCTCGACCACCACAAACAGGAAACACTGAATCATTGCACAAGCATAGCTTTTCTTTTTTTTCTTTTGGAATGGATCATTGAAAAAATCGCCAGTCCCATTTGCACAACTATTGATATGATATCAGGTGTGGCGAGGAGACCTCTGAAAGATCAAGCTCCATTTAAATTGGTTTTGGTGATAGTGACAAATACTATTATGAGATTTTGGTGATAATGACCAATGCATTTGTGAGACTAACCTTATTTATTGATTATGATATTACTTAGTTTCATATGGATGAAAAGGTGAAATCATTGATGTATACATTCGATATCTTTCTTATAATCTTATTGCATTCCTCACATCCAAATAAATGACTAAATGACAACTAACATGCTTGTTTGAGTATAGTATTGCTTAGTCTTGTTTGAATGAGAATCATAAAAGGCATGCATTCGAAATTATATTCTCATATATTAGTGTATTCATTGGATCCAAAATATAGATTAAACTCCACAAATAGTCCAAAATAAATATGTGCATATGTCTTCATTATACATACTTGTATGCACAGATTTAGGGGGGTTCACTCTATGTTTTGATGTTTTATAAGTATTGATCTATGTTTTATTTAATATGCATATTTAGGATCTTTACTTTGAAACACATCATTTAAATACATATAGCTTGTGTAGTGTATATATATATATACTCATTTTTAATTGGATTGTCATCTAACTTCTCTATTATGTGTTAATGGTTGGATCATTAATGACAATCGAATAAGTAAGTTTTGCTTAAAAAAACTTATCTCATAGTATACAAGTGTTGTGAACATGTTTTATACTCACAAATACAATCTTTATCTCATATTTTTTGAGATTGTCATGAATTACCAAAAAGAGAAGATTGTAGAATCTAATCCCCCCATTATATGTTAATAGTAAAGTTTGGTAATTGATGGCAATTAATCTGTGGACTAATATTTTTCATGAGTTAGATGAATATGTTAGATGCCACAAATGAAGATGACTTCATGCGTTGAAGATCATCAAGTCTAGACGGAAGATGGCTTCATGAGTTGATGCATATCCAAGAGGAGATAATGTACTGATCATCAAGTCAAGTGAAAACCCATCATATATTGATGGAGTTCAAGAAGTGGATGCATCATGTATTGATACATGCCAAGACGATGACTCGGACTTGAAGTAATGATGTGTATCATCGAGCTTCAAGAGGATGCTCAAGGCAAAGGTATAACTAGCTAGGACTAAGAATGTTTTGGCTATTCCGGCATCAACAATTGCATCTGAATCTGCATTTAGTGCTAGAGGAAGAGTGGTTGAAAATACCATAGTCATTTAGATCCTAAAGTTGTTGAAGCCTTGATTTGCACCAAGGATTGAATAAGAACTTCTAGAAAAGGTAAACAAATGAATTATGCAAATGATGTACTTCTAAATTATGCATTATGTGTCTTGACACTTTGGCTACTAATTTATTTGTGTCCACTTGTTTCAGATCAAAGCGATGTAGCTTCAATTATGGAGGATCTAGCTATTGTTGATATAAATGATAAAGTTGAAGATGATGAAGGTATATCAAGTACAACAAGAAGTTATTTTGCTGTTAGATGCTCATGTGATTAGATAGATCAACTATCCACCATTATGTTACAGGTGCTTGCAATGCTACAGATGATTGCAACATTGTGGACGTGGAAGAAAATTAGAGCTCATTGTGACCTGGAACCAAAACAAATAATTTATTTTGTAGTCGATACTTAGTTATACATTATATGCATGTTCTATACTTGCGTTATTGTTGACTCCGAAAGTCTTGCCTCTATTCTCTACGCCTCTAGTGACCTAGAACGAATGTAGTATACTAGTATGTAGTACATTATCACTTGGAAAACAATGGTTTGTTATTATCCAAGTTGCTGCCATTCTCATGTTATATAAATGTGTTCTACCTGAATTTACTGGTAAAGTTGTAGGATATTTGGATCCAACCAAAATGAGTAGATATTCGATTCAAATTCATATTTGTTACAATATTCGATTCATATTCGTATTTGAGAATATTCAATTTTGTATTTGTATTTTGTATCATTTATAAAATATGAATATGAATGTGGTAAGGGCATTATTCGATTCGTATTCGATCCATTTCTACCCCTAATCAGGACATGCACCTCTTTTCTAGACCTATTCTCATCCACCAGTACTCATCCTTGTAGAGAATACTCTCCCAACACTGCAAGGAAAATAATAGTATTTTTTATCAATTTGAAAGAGATGGAGAAGACTCTGGACTATTTATTTGGATATTACATTTCTTTGCATTATAATGATACTATTGACTTCTGCAATAAATAAATACGGAATGAGCAAATGTCTTATCACTATAAGTTAATGATATGCCAATATATAGTTACCAATCTGTCAATTGCAAGACATTTCAGAAAAAAGCAATACAATAACTTGGAAGTAGTTACATAAATGAATTTAAATCATAGCATGTATCACATACTTTGGAATAACAAAACAAGTCCTAATGTTGGCCATTGTAACTACATGACAGTATGAATAGGTGAGCGAAATCATTAATAAAACCTAAAGCTTTTCAAATGAAGGCAAATTCTAGATATAGTCTAGTCAATGGAAAGCTGTAACTTGCAACACCTGTTCAGCAAGCTTTGCAAAGAGCACAAACTTAGATATGAATACCACACATTGGCCAAGTTTAAAGAGATGGATATATCAATTACACTAAACATGTTTCAAATGAGAGGCCACATGCCATACATGGTATTTCCCTTAGAAAAAATATTAGCTTTTTCGAAACTAGTTACATGTCATATTTATATCATTCACTTACCATCTTAATATGGCATTGCTGATAACCACAACAAACTAACAATGCACCTCCTAACAAAATTTTCAGCTTTCCAACAAAAAATGAAAAGGGATGACATTTTACCTAATACTCTAGCTCGATATGAATTCATGCTACCTCATAGTACATCTCTATATCCATTCACATATAAAAGTAGATTAAAGAACCCTTGAGCCCCTTGAGATTAACATGGAGATAATATTAGTGAAATTGGTTTCATCAACCTACAACACCTTGCATTTCTTCCATTCCTGTCAGAACTAACCTTTTAACAATGTACGAGTTGCAAACAAGGAAGATTGTAAACATATGAAATTTTGTGGTAGCTCTATATTTTATGCTTAAAGTGCCATGTATCAATTCTTAACACAAATTATGTTATTGCTACATAAGCTTTTCTTGCAAATCATTATCTAGCATTGACAAAGCTTAGTCAAATGAACGGAATAAGCTTACAACAAACCTGTTGACTCAGGACATCTTATAGTAACTACTCAAGTTGGCACATCATTTGGATGAAAATTCATTTCAATTGAAGCATAAAACAACAGACATGAAAAAAGCATGGGCATGCAAACATGTACAAATATATGAAGCAATTGTTATCATCTGAAGCTATTCACACATGAAAAAAAACTAAATAACTCGACTGCCGAGCATGACAAATAACATATTACCAATCTTCACAATTGTGACACAACCATTGGAGAAGGTGATCAGATGCTCTGCAACCAAATAATATTATGCATTACACCTACAATAAAAATAAAAAAGAGGAAAGAGCCCACATCTCATAAGGCATATCCTTACAGGCTTTTTCATAGCAATTAGTTTAATAGGCAGTATAAGATTCCATGACACTTTGTAAGAGTTCTAGGTCTAGTTAACACAAATAACAAATTACTTGATGGCATATGGTGAGAGCTATGCAACTTAATCGAATGGAGATGGAACATCTAAGCTGATTTTAGCGGACAAAGGAGAACCTGTTGATACAAAATATCAGAAATAACACAAAATAAAAATGAGTGATCTGCTCACATGCAGCTTGCATCCTCCACCGCATTTATAAGCAAATGATATGAAATTAAAACATGAATCTGCTTACACATGCACAATTGCATCCACCTCAACAACGTAGAAATTCCTTTAGCTTTCTTGTTTCTAAGATAGTCTGTGACTCAATTGATACTCTTGTCTAATCTTACAGTATGTATCTTGGATTCACAAAAAAGACTGAAGATATAGTTGTTAGGTGGTTAATGGAGCAGAGGTTTGCAAAAATTATGGAGTAGAAAAGTAGCAAAAGAATCTACATACCGTGCTATGCATCTTGTCGAGTTGTTGGGCACAAACATGCCTCAAGCTAGCAAACTAATATATAAATTTCAAATAACTAGAGCAAACCAAGCACTCTTGTGGATTTAAATATAGATATGCAAGATCTGAAAACAAATATTAGATGTTGGTAGCATAAATCAACATTCTCTGAGGCAGTGAAGTGGGCAAACCTAGTGAGCAATGCATAGACTGGAGATGGCGGAGATCAATTGGTAGCCGAAACACAGTGGAGCAGTGGGATGACCTATGGTTTGGGGCCAACATGCATGTGAATCAGATATGAGACCCACCCTAAAGAGAAAACGATGGGGGAGTATGGTGAGAATCGAGTTGTACCTGAAGTCACTGGAGCTTAGGGAACACACTGGCAGCGAACCCACTGGTACATCAATCCAGTTGGGGTTGGACGACATTGTCACCAGGTATCATATAGCACAATAGAGACAAGTGGACCAGACCGATCGCCCCTTCACAGCCTCATAGGAACCCTAGCCACCGCGCCGGTGGTAGATTTAGACCGACCTGAGGGAGCAAATGGCAGCAGATTGCAGGGGAGGAGAGGAGGACGACGGAGGTGGCGCGGGAGGGTGAGAGAGGCAGTGCGAGTGCAAACGGAGTGAGAGACGAAAGCGAGAGGAGCTGGCGTCGACTTCTGTGAGAGGAACATGGATCGGGAGGAGGAGCCGAGTAGGGGTAGGAGGGCGAGGGCATGGTACGAACGGATGGATAGGCTCCTCAACATGAGATAGGACAACTGCGGCAGGGTAGAGCTACTGTGCTACTGTAGCTACATGGTTGATTGGGCCAACCTCCGGAAAAACCATAGTATCTGTATGGTAGATGCAATGTTTCAGTGTTTGAACGTAAAGATGTTAAATATATAGTTTTTAAACTAATATTTTTTTCTTAAGATTATAAAATTATCTTTTCCTGAGAAGCCAAAGCATGTGATACCGATGGATTAAACTGCTAAAAAAATACATTCAGCTCTACATATAGTAGATAATGTTACGTAAATAAATGATCTAGTTACACTCCCTAATTTCATGTCATGTTTTTTTTGTTAGGAAACCTGGACCTGGGCTTGAAGCCTTGGCCCATAGTGGGCACCTCACCACTAGTAGGACTGTGCATTCGGTTAGTTCGGTAAAATCAGTTCGGTATATATGGTATTGTTAGTTCGGTAGTATACGGTATTTTTGAAAATACGGTTCGGTACCGGTAAATCCCAATTTATTTTGGTGCGGTATCGGTAAATACCATATTTACCAAAGTTGACGCAAATTGCAAACATTGTCGGATACTCGGATAGAGGCATATGATATAAGACCCATAGCAGTAGCACTTGTGAAGGCAATAGCATGAGGAACTTGAGATACGAACATTATCATTACATACTTGCACTTGTTAAAATACAATGCAATACTGACCACTGAGACAACTGCATCACTTCCTAAATTTCAGCTAATAAAAAGTGAAGTACGAGACATAGTTAACTAAGAAACATAGTTGAATCAGGACAAAGGCTAATACAAAGACAGCCTTTGAAATGCAACGGCCACAGTAGGGCAAAGGTTGCAAGGGAACTATGGTCAATTACTCACATAATTTGCAACGATGCATCTAAGTTCGCAGGACTAAGAGGTCGCATTACTAGCAAAGGCAATTGAGGAAACTACAGCACATTCACATAAATGGACCGTATGCACCTAATTTAATTGAACTTTAGCTAACATATGACCAGATAACACGATGAAAACACCAGCGGGTGTATAATTCAAACAGAGAATCAATGCGGAGAGATAGTAAAGAAGAAATTGCATTCTGTTGAACTGAGATCTCAATAGAAGAATTCCACCAACCTAGGTATTGTTCTTAACGCTCATCATCAGTACAGACAGAGACCCCCGTGCTGAATTCCTCCTCCTCCTTCTTTCCCTACTTCAAGAAAGGTGATAATAACCACAAAAGGAACCATGTTAGTACTCAGCCATACGCAAAAGCTGAGACCAGAAGGCCTCTAAAAGGCACATAAATGGAGGGAATATGCAGCAACTTTTGAGAGTCTGAGAGCTTACATTGGTTTCCTCCGCCATCGGGGCGACGGCTCACGAAGCAAAGCTGGAGATCTGCATAATGAGAAACCAAATGATTATTCACTAAAAAGAGCTTATAAGCAGCAATTCTGAGATCCATACAACAAGAAACCAGTGATTAGACGAACTATAGCATCATCTGCAAGAAACAAACCAACGGCGCAAAATCCTAGATCTTTTCGTGCCTAGATCGAGAGCGAGCAGGAACAGCAAGGCGTGAGCAAGTGATGAAAGAATCAAATCGAAAATAGTAGGATTAATCGCTAATCTTGCAGAGTGAAGAGTTGGGAATCATCACCTGGACGATGGAGGCGAATCGGAGCGGCGAGACGGCGGCGTTGAGGAGAAACCCTTGATAAAGGGTGGAAACGGAAGGAGAGAAGCCGAGAAGGGGTTTTTCTAGACGGGCGACGCTTTGCATAGCACTCCTGAGCGGTTTCGGTTTTTCGGTTTTTTCGGTTTTTAATCGGTTTTTCCCGAAAAACCGAACACCAAAAAACCTAAAATATAAAAACCGAACCGAATACCGAAAACCGGTCAAACCGAGTTGACCGGTTCGGTTCGGTTTTTTCGGTCTGGTTTTTTCGGTTCGGTTGAGATGTGCACATCCCTAACCACTAGGCTATAAATAAGGAGTGCTATTGGCTATTTTGTACACGCATGAGAAAGAGAAAGCAATAAAGAAAGACCAGGAGTTCTTATCTCTGTGTTTTCAATCTACTATTTGCGTCTTCTGTGATTGATCTGTCTTTTGCATAACAAAGGAATTGATTGGACTGGACTTGCCAGCGACGGTTCCTCTATGGTAACTACATACCTTTATGAAAATTTGGATTCGGAAATTTATATGAAGATACCTGAAGGTATCCCTATCTCGAACCAAGACAGAGCAAATAGAAATCTGTATAGTGTGAAACTCAGGAAATTACTATACGGACTTAAGCAATCAGTCAGGATGTGGTATAATCGCTTAAGCGACTTTCTATGCAAGAAAGCCTACACGAACAATGAAGATTGTCCCTGTGTATTTATACGATGATCCCAGAATAGATTTTGTATAATCTTAGTATATGTAGATGATCTGAATATCATCGGGACCATGGAAGACATAAAAGAAGTAAGTTCTTACTTGGAGTCAGAATTTGAAATGAAAGATTTGGGTAAAACCAATATTGTTTAGGCTTGCAGCTCGAGCATGTCCCTGAAAGAATATTAGTACATCAGTTAGTCTATGCCCAGAAGGTGTTAGGAAGGTTCGATTTTGAGAAGGCATATCCATCGAAAGTACCGATGATCGGGAGATCTTTACAGCAATTTAGGGATCTGTACCGACCTAGGGAGGGGGGGAAGAAGTCCTGGGATTGGAATTCTCATACTTAAGTGTAGTAGGAGTACTTATGTATTTAGCAAACTGCACTAGACCGAACATTGTATTTGTTGTAAACCTATTAGCAAGGCATAGTGCAGAACCTATCAAAAGGCATTGGTAGGGAATAAAGTGTTGGGATATGGGTAGGCTACACTAGCGTAGATTAAAATTTTCTACCGCGTAAACTAGAAAGTCATGCAAGCAAGAGATCATGGATCATTACCACTAGACGCGCAGTGCAGCAGAAGTAGGGTTGAAGTAGCGATTCAACGAAGAGCGCGTCGGTGTAGCGGTAGTAGTCGAACGTCCTCCGTCCAACCATCTCCTCCTCGTGATCGTCCCGATCAGCACCGCAATCATAGTAGCGCCTCTACCGAAGTCCACACGTTTAGGGATGGAGCACCGTGCGTCGATGTGCTAGCACCAGCGTGCACGGCAGGGGATACGAGAGGTGGTGGCTAGGGGTTTCGACGGGTGTATTTTCGGGGATTGTCCCTCAGCCCCCGCACCTCTCCTTATATAGCCTCCAATTGGATCCATATCCGATACGAGTAAAGATTGAATCCCACTCGAAAATTATCATCCAACCCCTTATCATTCCAGTCCATTAAGTGTGTGACCCTGTAGGTTCATGTGTATTTGGCCATAGGCCGAAAACTCCTAGCCGGCCCATAAGTCAATAGCGGTCCCTAGCAGGACATAATGACTCCCAAACACACATAAAGATCATATCGGACGAACCTATATAGTGCTAATGTACTGATCTCTTTACCTCATGATACCAGATAGAACTTAAGGTGAGAAACGTGCTATCCTATGATAGCTCGATCCTTCACTCGAACCTGTAGTGGATTACTCAATTGTGATTGACTCCTCAACCATATTTGGCATGGCCATGCACTTTCTTAATCCAACCACATCGAGGGGCCCAGAGATATCTCTCCTGTTATATAGGAGGGGCAAATTCTATCTTGATCACACATATTCCTCCACATGTTTCATAGTAAACTCGAAAGCTACCTTTATTACCACCCAGTTACGGAGTAGTGTTTGGCAACCCCTAAGCAAACTATTACGCATGTAGGAAACAATGACGACCTCAGATCTAAGGATCCTATATACACTATGTATGAGACCAACTGATGACACTTAAGAATATAACAATTCTCACAATATCTCATGATGGGTCAATGCAACATCATGTTCTCTAACACGTGTCCACATTAATGATTTGATATCTCATATCTATGATCTGTGAAACATGATCATCAATCAATACATGTGCTGATTTATAAATCATAATTGTCCCACATAATGATATAAGATCAAGGATAATTTAAAATAGCATCAAAACATGAATAAAGAATTTTATGAACAAGTTACATACTTGTTGATCAATATAAAAGATATTTATTCAAGAGACAAAATAACATTTTATTCAAACATTCATAAACATAGAAGTGATACAATCATCTCCATGATTGCCTCTAGGGCATATCACTAACATAAATGACATATTCTGATACCTCCAAGGAAGCAAGAATCTTGGGTTATTCTACAGAAAGAACTAATATTTGAATATAACTGGCTATGCAGATGCAGGGTACCTATCGAACCCACATACCGTAAGGTCACAAACATGCTATGTATTCTTGTGCGGTGGAACTGCAATTTCATGGAAATCGTCTAAGCAAAATCTTGTAACGACTTCGACGAACCACTTAAAAATCATAGCATTGTACGAAGCCGCACGAGAATGTGCTTAGCTCCGACGAATGATTTACCACATTCAGTAGTCATGTAGGATGAATATCATGTAAGCTCCTACAATTATCTATGAAGATAATACAACTTGTGTTGCACAAGTGCAGACGGACTACGTGAAGAGTTATTTCACAAAGCATATCAACCCTAAGTTCTTCTATGCTCATGAATTGCAAAAGATAGACGAAATTAAGATACTGCATACTAAGTAATATGAAAATCTTACAAATTTATTCACTAAGTCACTCTCAGTATCTAGTTTTGAAAGATGCGTACGAGGAATTGGAATGATGAGACTTAAAGAAGTGCAGAATTCAGGGGGAGATTTTTGAAGCTTGTTATTAAAACTTGATCACGAAGATCGTATACCCAAAGAATAAATCTTGAAGATTAAATGAAACTGGGTGGATTGTACTCTTTTTCCCTTGACGAGTTTTTCTGAAGTTTTTCGACCAGGGTTTTTAATGAGGTAATTCGTGCAACACAGTATGGCATTCATCATGTACTCTTTCTCTGAATTTTTTCCACTGGGTTTTTTTGGAGTTTTGATGAGGTATGAACGTGTCGGATGAGTGCCTAAGAGGGAGTGTTAGGAAATCTAGATATAGGCTTGAAGCCTTGGCCATGTTTGGCACCTCACCACTAGGCTATAAATAGAGGTGCTATTGGTTATTTTGTATACGTATGAGAAAGAGAAAGCAATAAAGAAAGATCAGGAGTTCTCCCTATATCTGTGTTTTCAATCTACTATTTATGTCTTTTGTGATTGATCTGTCTTTTATATAGTAAAGAAATTGATTGGACTAGATTCGTCAACGACGATTCCTCAACATTTTTGTTGGCCTCCTTGCTTGGTGGTTTGCTGTTGCCTTCGATTCTGTTAATTTTGCCTGGTTGCCAGGACTCAGGATTTCAGATCTCCTGTTTTCATTTCTTGTGCTCTTTCATCAGCCTTCTCCTCGATCAGACGGTCCGGGGCAGGCCACGTTCAGCACCCATCGCGAATTCCAGCGTCGTCTTCTCTTCGCTCTGTATCAACCGTTCCCGCATCTGTCGATCCCCCCCGTTCCAGGAAAAAAGAGGGGGAAAAAAAAAACTCCCCTTCTCGTCGCGCCGCACCCACCACCCCAATCCCGATGGCCGCCTCCGCCTCCGCCTCCGGCGCCGGCAAGTCGCTGTTCCAGACCTTCCGCAAGTTCTTCAAGAAGCCGTGGGAGATCACTGGCCCGTGCGCCTCGCCCGAGTACCGCAGCGCGCTCCCAGGCGCCCTCGAGTACCGCCGCCCCTGCCCGGCCACCCTGCTTGACGACGCTCCCAAGGCCGTTGTACCCACTGCCGACCCGGAGACTGTCTACGACATCAAGTACTATACGCGCGATCGCCGCCGCGACCGCCCGCCCGTTCGCCGCACCCTCCTCCGCAAGCCCGAACTCGAGCGCTACATGGCCGCCAAGCAGTTCGACCCCGCCAAGGACTTCCCCGTCCCCTACGTCAACACTGCCGTCGAGGAGGACTACGACGCCGTCGGCGGCGGCTACCAGAAGTGATCCAGGTGAGGGATTCTGCCTCGTGCTGCCTTCAGATCTGAGGTTGGAGTTAGGGTTTCATATCAGCTGGTAGTACTGTCATACGAGAAAATCGGTGCCAAATGTTACCATACAGAGGTCAAGCTTAAGTATATTATAGAGTTGCTACATCTGTAGTTTCTTGGCGCAGATCACATTACTAATTGGTTGGCTTGCAAATTGCAATGTCAAATAATGAAGTTGTTTCGAAATAAAACGAATGCCATGAACATTGGAATGACCAAGGCATTAGGATTTCCATATTCTGTGTATCGCATGCATTTCATCCAAGATCTGATGTTATATATACTTAATTGTTGTCTGCATGGAGGGATTGTGATATGTTTTTTGTTGCTTGTAATTTGATTTGTGAAGTAAGTTGGTTCATGCTTGTAATGTCTATATGTGTACTTTCACTATGGAGCAGACAATTTTGTATTGTTTGGTTAACTGTACTTTGTTATTATCTAAGAAGTATCGGTATTTCATCATATGTTTGGGAGGACTGGAATTGGCAGGAATCTCTGCTTGTAACATGTATAGAGGGTGACACATGTTAACATGACCTTTCAATATCGGATAGGGAAACTGTTGCAAATCAGTTAGTTGCTTACTCAATCTAAATGGAATTTGGATGCGAGCTTTACACTTTCTTCGGTGGGATATCTAGTGGGTATCAGAAATATAATTCTCTCAAACTATGAAAGTGGTCGGATCTAGATACATTGACGTACAGACTAAAAGTGGTTGATTATTGTTCTCTTAGGAAGTTCTTCCGTTTCAGAGTAAATCAACAAAGATTGATGATCAATGCAAGTAGTTTCAAGATTGATGATCAATGCAAGTAGTTTCAGGTTTGTTGCTGTGGATCTTGAGGTTTGAATGATCAATTTTGATTGGTAGTTTGCAATATTTTTAGCACTATAGTGAAAGTGAGATTTCCATGTAGATTCACATAAAGCACCTAAATGCAATTTTGTTTTAGTTGTATAACTCACGAGTAATTCTTCAGAGTCATTTTGTTACAGCATACTTGTGTGAGATCGAGATCCAATGTTACTCTTCCATAACACATAGTCACATAACGTTTGTGAAAATCTGTTAAAAGGCAAAAAATATCTTCACTGGCCTGCTAGGTCTAAGAGGTTCAAGGGTCTTCCAATAGGTTGCTATTTGGTGTGCTGAAATTGACTGGAGAGAAAAATAGATTTTATTTCCTAAGTTTGTGAGTTCAGTTCAAGTCTACATTAGCTATGTTATTGGAGTCCATAAATGGTTGAACACACTAAATTAATATATGTATTAGCCAAAATTAATGAATATTTTACCCTCTTTGGTTTACTGTGGTCAAGACGGGTACGGGGGATACCCAAGATGTTTATGGTGGACTAAAGGTTGGGCTGGGCTATAATGTTATGTGGACTGCTCCAGTCGTTGCCTAGGCAAGAAAAATGGGTTGTGAACTTGTGATTAGGTTCAGAATTTATAGTTGTTGGCAAGGATCTGGTTGGGCTTGGGTAGGTATCGAGCTAGTCCACCGTAGCCGTTCATCACCTTTTGCTCAACCTTCATCAGGATATTACTTTATTGTTACCTAGATCTGACTCATATCTAATTTTTGTGTTTTGATTTTAAAATTCCCCTAAAACAAACCAAATTAATGAATTTAGTTTTATGTGCTGGACCTCTTGGTACTGATAGTATGACGTACACACATTTGATTGAGATTTGAGGATAGAACAAATTGTACACTGAATTGATTGGTCATACCTGGTTTTTGGCAGTTTCAAATTTTGAATACCACAGTGAATGAGTTCCATCTGAAAGCACATGCAACTAACTAAATTAACCAAGACTAGCAGCTTGACAGGGTTCAAGCACATTTAGGATAGCAAAGAACATATCTTTTTAATATCATCATTCAACTTGAGATAAAATTAAAATAAACTTCGTACCATGTGGCTAGCTTTGTATGATAGTATGCTGAGTTTCCTCCAAAGAGAACCTTCATACGACGGAGGTCAATTACCCGGTGGTGCCCGGGCGGGCCTCAGTTCAATCTTGCCAATTCTACCTAGACATGGCTCAAAAACAATGATCAAAACCCATCCAGCAGTGTTCTCTCTTCAAAGAGAGCTGTCAAAAGCGGATCGAAAATCAGTCAAAAATTCCGTGGGAAGTGACTCTGCCTTTCTATTGGTTGTGTGCTATTCCCTCATCATTTGGCTTTGCCCTTCCTCGGTTTTAATGGTCTATTAGTTGTCTGTTGCTATTCATGATTGATATATTTATGAATGAGTATCCACAGGCCTAGGCAGCATGTTACATATTGGAACTTGTTTAAACTTTTCCAAGTTATCTTCACCATAGTAATGTCTTTCCATGTGGAAAGAAATTTATGCATCATTATATTGTTGAAGTCATTTTTGTAAGAAAAATTAATAGTTTTATTGGGAGAAAAAAGTTTGGTTGGAGCCACTCCATGTGGCTACCCCACTAACCAGATTATTCCTTAGATCTGTTCTGTTTGTTCTTGTTGCTGTTTTGGTGTTGATAATCTTTTACAATGACCAGTACTCTGCATAAAATAGAATGATGCTATATGTTGTCTGGTGAGGACCTTTTTTGTGCAACTAAATAGCCATGTCTTCAATTCTGCATGGTAAATCGTTATTCAGAACTGAATCTAACTGATTACCTGTGTATCACTATCGTCCCATGTGTTCTCTGAATTTGCTATTTCACTCTTTAACTTGTTCAGGGGCTTTTGTGCTCTCTTGCTTGACATCTCATTTGCATTATGTCATTATCTGCATTTATTTAATTAGTTTCTTTCATGAATATCATCCTGCCAATGTCTGTCTTTTTAGGGTGTTTACAGCTGCATTACGGCAACAGTTAGCAGCATCTAATCTTTCAAGCTGTCATGCATTTTCAGTGGCAACATGTGTCTTGTAGTATACACTAGTACTATGTTGAGTAGTACAGGCTGTATGCCTACGTCTGGAATTGCAGATGCTATTTAGTATTTTCTCTAGATTCTGGATACCTTTTAGTTCAGAATGAGACCAAGACACTTGAACCTACTAGCTGGAGTTTGGGCCTTCGCCTATCTAAAATCCAGACTTGAAGTCATACCTAATTATTTCCCTTCGTGTATTATCATTGTAACAAAGGTTACTAATTTGGCACTGCTTTATTTGTCAGGTATCTACCTGTCTTGTGCTCATGCTCCATCAGAAGCTGCACTGTCTTCATTTCTGCCCTTGAAGTCTATTTTCCTTTTGTTTTCAGAGAAAATTTGCTGGTTGTAAAAGATGATGGCGGAAATAATATGGCACTTGTGGAGTTCACCGAATGCACCTTTATTGTAAGTTGTATTCCAGATGTCGAACTACCTAATACTGATGCTGTGCTTTAATGAAAGATTTAAAGTTTCAGCTGAAATGTGCACATCATCTGCTTTAGCTGCAAAATCATTACGACTCGACAGACCAATTGAATGCTTTTGTTTTGTACAATTTAGAACATCACATAGTATGATGATTTACACATGGCTTGTAACTCCCATCGTATGGCTACTAGGTTTTGACATAGGAGCTTTAAACAGTAGGTTCAATCCTGGCCCGGGATCACGCCACGTGATCAGCTAGCCGCAAGTAAGCTGTAGTAACAACTGATATCGCACTATCTGCATGCATGTGCTGACTTGAGTATTCCGAAAGAAATCAGTTGTAACTGACGAATCCAGATAGGCTTAGCTAGAGCTACTGATGGCGCTACAGATTGATCAATGATTTCACTTGGCCGGTAAACTAAGGGTGTCTAGTAGACTAGTGGTATCCCCAATGATGTTTTCTGGAGTGCCATGTGCGCTCATGCTTGTAGTTGGGAATGCACGCTGTTTGCTTACCTTTGGTGGTGAGCAACTCGGCATGGCATGTGGATGAACTTTTTGCGACGGCATGGCCTTGCTTGATGCTTTCCTCATACTTTTATCTTCTCGTGGCAATGGCTTGCAATGCAATGAGAAATTGGTACATGTGAGGGGCATGTTTCTTCTGCTTGTCCGCGTTGGTCGTTAGCTTTGCTGAATGCTTCTAGATTTGCTGCTACAATTGTGATGATATGCTAATACTTGAGCGAATGAGATAAGAATCGGTTGAGCTTTTGGACGAACTGGCACGTCAGAAGCATGAATGATGAAGTAGTCACATCGTGGTCTCGTGGAAAAAAGCGTTTGTTTTGTCCGTGTACTGCTACGCATCAACTCCTCGCCGCTAGCGGTCAAAAGACTGGCAAAATGGGCTGACAGGTGGGGGACCCTGGTTAACTTTGTCACGTTGTCTGCAACAGTACTCTAGTCTGTTGCCAATTCTGCATGGGCAGCAGAAATCTCTGCGCTGTCCTGGCTTAGGGAATGAGGCGATCTTGGACCGTTAGCTAGGGGAGGAGGGTTCTGCGATTTGCATCATTGTGAAAATTGTAACATCAGGCATGCGCTTTCCATTTAGTGGAGTACAGTAATAAAACAAAGGACTACGACTGTGCACCAAAACTGCATTCATGTGCAAGCCTATGTCGATCCAATGCTGTCAGTTTCATGCCATCTTAATCACTTGTATTTGCTAGCGTTCAAGAAGCATTGACATCAAAACAAGAACGAATCGAGTGTAGGAAAGAAGGGTCAAGGGGAGGACTAGGACAGTTCCCTCGCGTGCCGTTCGTGCCTCGCTGCTCCCGCTTCTCCCGCACCGATGTCGCGCCTATCTGCGAGATCACGCGCTGCGCGCATGCACCTCAACGCGGCGGCACGGCAAGCAAGAAAACTTCCAGGATGAGGCCCTTTCCCACGGTCGTTGGACCATGATTTGCGCCCCGTTCTTTTGCAGCGAGGCTAATAGTTTTTAGGTGTATTGTTTTGAGATGTGGTTTATGATTTTTGAATTCTACCTGTTCGTAAGAGAGTATAAAGAGAGACAGTCGTATATAATTTTGGTCGGTATATCTGAAGTTGTTGCATTGTGTACTAAAATCGACTAATAGATCCTGTTTTTAAAAAAAATATACCGTTTGTATTACTATAGCAAAGGATAAAAGCCATGAGCCCTTTCAAACCTATCCTTTAGCTGTGGCTAATATGTTTGATAAATAATATTAATTGATAGAAATCGAAGCTAAAAATTAAATTGACTGAAGCGCAAAAAAGAACGAGTCTTACTCGTGATTTGGATCACAGTAGTCCAACCGTTGCCCATGAGATCGTCCTCCGGCCGTCCTCAAGTGTAGTCTACAGCTGAAGATCATCGAAAGGAAAATGTTAGTCATCAGTTCTGTTTCAGAGAGAAATGGTTCTTTCATGAGAAATGTGAGTATTCACTTCGCAGCGTAAAAGGCCCGTCCGGATTCCAGAGCGCTGAGCCGGCCCCACGACTGCAGATGTATACTACTGTATACGTGTATGATGGATGGAAGCATGGTCATCTCCTCCACAGTCTACGCCATGCATGGCTGTGGCCTGTGGCTGGCTGATGGCTTTGCTCTGTGCATGGCCCGCTTTGTGCCGACCGGGCAATGGCCAGTAAAATTTTTGTTTTTTAGCTCAAAATTTGAAAGTTTTTTACATATAGACCCCTGGAGAAAAGATTTGCAAAAATGAACCCTTCACTCGGCGCCAAAGCATATGGCGCCCAGTGTACACGTCACGACGCCATATGCTTTGGCGCCGTGCGTGGACACGTAGGATCCACGGTGGCACAGCACGGCGCCACATCACATGGCGCCGTGACATACATATACGGCGCTAAAGGCCGTGGCGCCGTTTCCTGGGACTTAAAACCGAGCGCAGCCCCCGGCCCCCTCACTCCACTCGTCAGACCGACACAGAGAACAGCCGTCGCCGCCCCTCTCTCCCCCCTCAAAATCCACCCAAATCCATCGATTTTTTTCGCGATTTTGCTTCCAAACCGAGCTAGCAAGGTGAGCTCCCTCTCCTCGTTTGATTTTTTTGCAGTAGATATGGCTTATTTGAGGTACATTTCGTTGGGCAAAAGTTGAAACCCTAGATGAAATTTGTTGGATTTGGCTCGGTTTTAGGTTCAATTCGCAATAGATATGCGTAATGTATTAGTAATAGATCCGTTTTTAGGTTGAAATTAGTTGGATTAGGGTTTGATTTGGGTAACTAGCTAACCTAGGGTTAGAAACGAGAAAAATTATAAATCTTATTCATTTCGCATTTTAGGTTGTCATGGGCTTCACTCGTTTGCCACCTCCATCCGGTGTTCCCGTGCCGATGTGTTATTGTGGCGATCCTTGCAAAGTGGAAAGGTCGGATGATCCGGATACATATAGGCAGAGGTACTGGATGTGCGCCAACTGGGCGTTCGATCCGCCACGTGCCGCCGTTGTCCTCGGCAAGATGGTATGTTGTATTGTCGATTCATCGAATTGGTATTAATTCTGTTGGTTTAACGAATGCGTACATTTGCAGGAGCCTCCACCGCTTTGTGATTTTGAGCAGTGGATCGACACTGCGATCGCTGAGGATGACAAAAAATATCTTGACGCCAATAAGAAGTGGGATGAAGAACAAAAGGAGAGGTGGGAAAGGGAGAAGAAACAGGAGGAGGCCGCGAGGGAACACCGTGAGGAGGAGCGTAAGAGGGCCGCGGCAAAGCGCAAGGGAGAAATGCAGAAGAAGCTAGAGAGAGCACGGCGTGCCAAGGCAGCCCTTGAGCAGTACCCTGATGCTCAGAGAAAGGGGAAGTGGCCTCGATGCACTCAGTAGGTTATTGCTATGTATATTTAATGTTTGATGTATGCGGACGTATGTATTTTCTGAAAATTTATAAACTATGTATGTGGACTATGTATGTATGTGGACGTATGCACTCAGTATGTTATTTTGGGCTGTGCTTATTCATTTGGTGAATGTCAATTAGTATTGTTTCTGCGGATGGAACGAAACAACTAGGAGCTTGCAGTTTTAATGCAAGTGCAGTAATCACGGCGCCAAACACCCTGGCGCCGTATGTAAGTAGCACGGCGCCAAACACTCTGGCGCCGAGATATTGAACTACGGCGCGCAAAACTTTGGCGCCACATCCTGGCGCCAAAGTTCCTGGCGCCGTTTTTCAATACCTCGGTGCCGGAGTGTTTGGCGCCGTGCTACGCAAACATACAGAAAAAACAGCAAAGAGATGTCTGTTTTTCTGCATATACAAAACACATACACACATGTACATACATTCACATATAAAACACATACGCATAACTCTCAATAAAGTCTAGATGCATACATTCACATATAAATCTCAAATCATACATACATACATATATGCACATATACACATATAAAATACACATACGCATACGCATACGCATACACACAACTCTCATCATCATGGGTTGGAGGACACAGTATGGGAATCATCGTGAGCTTGCCGTGGTGCTCTCTGTCGTAGAACTCGTCCACCAGCCGGTACCTCGCCATCCTGCGCATCCAAAATTACGTTAGTGATAAGAATAACAAAATATCTAAAAATTATGCTCTCTAGACCTAACGCCGCTAACCTGAGTGGAACGACGTTGACACGTCCGTAAATTGTGACCCATTAGACCACACATACCGCAGTGTGTCTCCTGTGGGTCCTCAACGAAGGGATTTGCCCTACCCCTCTTGGTGCGACCAGGTATCCGATCCATGTCCATCTTGTACCTTGACCGCTTCCTGCTGCCCCTCTTGTGCCAACGTAACCCCGCGTCCGCTATGTACCTAGGACCTGAGTAAAGTGGCCACTCGCTTTCATCACGATATGGCTCGAACCGTGGGGCCCATGTCCTCACCAACGCATCCACGCTGAATAGTCTCGGGATTTTGGTCTCAACATCGACATTCCGGGCCCTACATGCGGTCACCATGTGGGAGCATGAAAAATGGAACTTGTCGGGAACACCGCATGTGCATGTGAAGGATGTAATCACGACCTTATGCTTTCGGGCCTCTCGGAGCTCTCCATTCTCGGTTGTCCCTCCACCCTCAACAACCTCATACGTGCCCATCACATGGTCAAAACAGTGGTACTCCTGTTCATTGGCTTGCATATTCGCTTTGGTAATGAAGCCGTGAGGACGAGGTGGCCAACGTGCATGTGTGAAAGCATCTAGGCCCCTAAAAATGATTTTGGTAATTAATGAAATTAAGAGAATATGGAATATAGGACTAACGTGTTTTAATGAGCATGCGAAGGGTTAGTCCACACACATGAGCGACAAGATGCAAGCCAAAGGATACGCGTGAAAATCAAATTGGCTCAAGACAAAGGTATACTTAGAATAGGACCCCTTTGAATTTTACCGGTCTTAGGTGAATGGTGGAAGACCGGATTATAGGATAGATGATCGTACCATCAAGGGGGATCTTGGCTAGTAGCTTGAACACATATCTCCTGTGCCAAATGGTTTAATCTCAACTTGCATCCATTAAAAAATTCAGTTTTTAAATGTTTTTGTGCTCTGTCTGGAAGAGCGGTAGTACCGCAGTTTTGAACGTCGGAACTACCGGAAAGCGGTAGTTCCGCAACTAAAATGCGGTAGTACCGGCCAGCGGAAGATCCGGTTTTGGAGCGGATCAATATTTCCAGAGAGCACCCTTGGCTCATTTCAAAATCTTGCGGGAACGGAAGTACCGGCTGTTTGAACGCCGGTACTACTGCTGCGAGCGGTAGTACCGCATCCTAAAGCGGTACTTCCGGACCCCGGAAGATCCGGAGGGAGAGCGGATCAGTTTTTCCAGAGAGCGCCAAATCTGGGACCCTTCGGAGTTTGGCTGGAACGGTAGTACCGCGCCGACTTTGCGGAACTACCGGGTAGCGGTAGTACCGCAAATATCAACGGCGGTAGTACCGCGCCGCCAAATCCAACGGTCACTGCAGACGTCTGACATAGCCGTTTTGGCGCGAAGATTTGGTAGCGGTAGTACCGGTCCTTGGGAGCGGTAGTACCGCTCGACCAGAAAATTTTCTGGAAACTGGGTCAAACGGCTAGTTTTGGTTGGTGGAGGCTATAAATACCCCCACCACTGCTCAAGGGCTCAGGTTAGAGACTCATTGCATATTTCTCAAGCCCTAGAGCATTCATTTCACCTCAATTCTCTCTTTGCACATCAAAGTGAGGTGGTTGAGCATTTAGTGCTAGATTTAAATTGCAAATCCATTTGGCACTAGATTTGCATTCAAGTGAACACCGGGATCTCTTACTCTTAGTGCTTGCCGGCACTTGGACGATCCGGAGAAGGATTGGCTCGGTGATCTTCTCAAGAAGATTGTGAGAAGACCCGGCATATTGTGAAGGTTGGAGCTCGCCTACCCGGAGTGGGGAAGAGCTACACTAGTGATCGAGGTGCTTGGCTCAATTCGTGGAGCCGGTCCGATACGTCCGGGCTTACCTCAACGTGGACTAGGGGAAACCGACAAGTTTCCGATTACCACGGTAAAAACATCGGTTGTGTCTCTTGTCTCTTTAGCTCTTGTTCATTTGCTTCATTGTGATCATTTATTTATTTAGAGCTAAGTTGTTAACTAGAATTGTATTGGATTAATTGCTTTACATCCTTGTCTCTTAAAATTGTGAAGAATTAATCTAGTAAACAAGAAAAATTTAAAAACCTCCTATTCACCCCCCTCTAGTCGGTATCCTTGATCCTACAAGTGGTATCAGAGCTTGGTCTCTCACATTTAGACTTAACCGTCTAGAGAGAAAAGGATGGCTAGTGAGGGGATTGCGGTAGGAAAGGCACCTCTATTTGATGGCTCAAATTATGCTTATTGGAAGATTAGAATGTCAATTTATTTAAAGGCCATGAATCCTAATATTTGGAAAATTGTAAATGATGGTTACGTCATGTCACTTGATCCCGACAACCCAACGGAACAAGATGGGCGTAACACTCATTTAGATGCCCAAGCCATGAATGCTCTCTTTGGAGCCTTAAACGCGGATCTTGAGACGGCTCACGCTATTTGGACCACACTCTCGGAAATTCACGAAGGGACATCCATGGTTAAGGAAGCAAAATTGCATCGGCTTAGGATTAAGTATGAGACATTCATAATGTTGCCCCATGAGGACATCAATGAGATGTACACACGGCTAAACAACATTGTGAATGAGCTCAAAGGCCTTGGAACTAACCTCTCCGATCTTGATATTGTGAGAAAGATGCTTAGGGCACTACCGGAGAAGTATGAGATGTTGGTGACACTCTTCCTCAACTCACCGGAGCTAGCAAGAATGACGCCAACACAACTCTTGGGCAACTTAATTACCAATGAGTTATACAAGAAGGACAAGGAGGAACTTTTGGAGCAATCCACCTCCAAAGGAAAGAAGATCACCGCCTTCAAGGCAAAGGCGGTGGCAAGTGAAGAGTCCGAAGAAGAAGAAGAAGACTTCGAAGAAGAACTTGCCCTCCTTGTGAGAAGGATGAACAAGTTCATGAAAAGACGCTCAAATCGAAAAGGAGGCTATGATAAAGGCAAGAAGTGGCAATCATCCTCCAAAAACAAGTATAGCAACATCCGTTGCTATGAGTGCGATGAGAAGGGGCATATAGCTTCTCAATGTCCCACAAAGAAGGATGACAAGGAGAAGTCATCCAAGAAGAAAGGCTATCAAGGCAAGAAGAAGCTTTTCAAAAATCTCCACAAAGACGGCAAAAATGAAGCCCACATTGGTGAGTGGGATTCCGATGCGGAATACTCCGACTCCGACTCTAGCGAGGATGAGTCTCCCAAGAAGAAGGGACTTGTCGGCATCGCCATCAAGGAAGCTCCATCGCTATTCTCCACCCCCACATGTCTTATGGCAAAAGGGGAGAAGGTAAAAACTCTAGATGACGATGAACCCTCCTATGATGATTTGATGGACATGTTGGTAGAACTAAATGAATTTCTTGGAAAAGAAAAGTCAAAATTCAAGGTTTTGAAGAGGGAGCACATAACTCTTCAAGAATCCTATGAGGAGCTAAAGGAAGCTCATGACTTGCTTCTCCAAGAAAATAAAAATAAGTCTAGTACGAATATTGGTATATCTTGCAATATTTTGAATGAGATGCCTAGTGTAGAAAAAGTAACATCTAGCATGTCTACCTCTTGTGATGATTTACTTTCTATGCCATGTTCTTCTAAGATTGATTCATCTAATGCTTTATCTCATGTTCATGATGATATGCTAGTAAGTGAAAATAAAAATTTTAAGAGAACAAGTTCTAAAATTGAATAAAAGTTTGGAAAGAGCATACAAGGGAAAAGACACCCTTGATAAATTGTTAAATACCCAAAGATGCTCTTTCAACAAGGAAGGACTTGGATACATTCCCAAGAAAGGTAAGAAACCGGTATCCAAACCTCCAAGGTTTGTAAATGAGAATGGTAAGTATTGTACTAAATGCCGCAATGTAGGACATATGGTAAATGATTGTTCTAAAAATAATGTGAATTCCATTGGCTTGTATGATTCTTGCTATATGCTTAAGAAATCTAAAAATGGAAATGTAATTGCTCATTTTATTGGCACCTCGATTTTGGGTGCTAAAAGGAAATCCATTTGGGTGCCCAAAACCTTGGTTACTAACCTCTAAGGACCCAAACAAATTTGGGTATCTAAAAGAACTTGATTTTCTTTTGTAGGTGAACTATAAAACCGGTGGAAGGCATTGGGTGTTGGATAGCGGTTGCACTCAACACATGACCGGAGACCGGAAGATGTTCACCACCTTTGAGAGTGGAAGCAATGACAAGATCACATTTGGAGATAATAGCAAAGGAAAGGTATTGGGATTGGGTAAAATCGCTATCTCAAACGACCTTTCGATTTCTAATGTGTCACTAGTTGAGACATTAAATTTCAATTTGCTATCCGTTGCTCAATTATGTGATCTAGGCTTAACATGCTCATTCTCAAAAGAAAATGTTGTAATATCAAAAGATAATAATAATGAACTTGTTTTCAAAGGTTTTAGATTTGGAAATCTTTATTTAGTAGATTTCACTTCAAATGATGCATGCTTAAAAACTTGTTTAATTGCAAAAACTTCTTTGGGTTGGCTATGGCATAGGAGACTAGGTCATGTGGGTATGGTACAACTTAAAAAGCTTTTCAAACATGATCTAGTGATTGGCTTGAAAGATGTGAAGTTTGAGAAAAATCGACTTTGTAGTGCTTGTCAAGCCAGAAAACAAGTCGCTAGTTCTCACCCTTCCAAAAGTATCATGTCAACCTCTAGGCCATTGGAGCTCTTACACATGGATTTGTTTGGGCCAACAACCTATAAGAGCATCGGAGGAAATAGCTATTGTTTAGTCATTGTGGATGATCACTCTAGATACACATGGGTCTTCTTCCTAAATGACAAGAGTGAAACCTCTGGGATTTTCAAAAGTTTTTCAAAAAGGGCCCAAAATGAATTTGATTTTAAAATAAAGAAAATTAGGAGTGACAATGGTTCCGAGTTGAAGAACACAAAAGTTGAAGATTTTTGTGATGAACTTGAAATAAAGCACGAACTTTCCACAACCTACACTCCGGAGCAAAATGGAGTTGTAGAAAGGAAAAATCGCACATTAATTGAAATGGCTAGAACAATGCTTGATGAATATAATACTTCCGACAAATTTTGGGCGGAAGCAATCAACACCGCTTGTCATGCCATAAATCGCCTTTATTTACATCGACTTTTGAAAAAGACTTCCTATGAGCTACTTGTTGGAAGAAAACCGAACATCTCTTACTTTAGAGTATTTGGATGCAAATGCTATATTCTAAGAAAGGGTGTTCGGCTCTCTAAATTTCAAAGTCGTTGTAATGAAGGTTTCCTATTAGGTTATTCTTCAAATAGTAAAGCATATAGAGTTTATAACAAAAACTCGGGTTTAGTTGAAGAATCATGTGATGTACAATTTGATGAGACTAATGGCTCTCAAGAAGAGCAAGAAAACTTGGATGATGTAGGTAATGAAGGCTTGCGCAAAGCTATGGAAAACATGCAAATTGGACACATCAAGCCAAAGGAAGATCCATCTTCACCAAGCTCATCAAAGCAAGTAGAGCCTCCCACATCGTCTACTCCAAGTAATATACAAGTCATCGAAGATGAACAAAAGGATCAACAACAAAACAACTTCAAGATTCATAATGCAATAGCCAAGGATCATCCAATAGATCAAATATTGGGTGATGTGAGTAAAGGTGTTCAAACTCGCTCTAGGGTAGCTTCATTTTATGAACATTACTCTTTTGTTTCTTCTCTTGAGCCTAAACTTGTAGATGAGGCTCTAGATGATCCGGATTGGGTAAATGCCATGCATGAAGAATTAAACAACTTCGCTCAAAATGACGTATGGACTATAGTGGAAAGACCCGAAGAGCACAATGTGATTGGCACCAAATGGGTCTTCCGAAACAAACAAGAGCACAATGGATGTTAAAAGTGCTTTCTTAAATGGAACAATCTCCGAACTTGTATTTGTTGAACAACCTCCGGGGTTCGAAGATCCTAAATGTCCTAATCATGTTTATAAACTTTCAAAGGCATTGTATGGTTTAAAACAAGCTCCTAGAGCTTGGTATGAACGCTTTAGAAATTTCCTTGTCTCGAAAGGATTTAAAATTGGTAAGGTAGATACAACCCTATTCACAAAAATCATTGGTGATGATTTCTTTGTTTGCCAAATTTATGTTGATGACATTATATTTGGTTCAACTAACCAAGATTTTTGCGAAGAATTTGGTGATATGATGTCTAGGGAGTTTGAGATGTCCATGATAGGAGAATTAAGTTATTTTCTTGGACTTCAAATCAAGCAACGCAAAGATGGGACATTCATAAGCCAAACAAAGTATATTAAAGATCTTTTCAAAAAGTTTGGCATGGAAGATGCAAAGCCCATCAAGACACCAATGGCAACCAACGGGCATCTAGACCTCGACGAAGGAGGTAAGTCGGTAGATTCAAAGCTTTATAGATCCATGATTGGTAGCTTGCTTTATCTTACCGCATCTAGGCCCGATATCATGTTTAGTGTATGCATGTGTGCTCGCTTTCAAGCTTCACCAAAGGAATGTCATTTAAAAGCCGTAAAGAGAATCTTGAGATATTTGAAACATTCCCCAAATATAGGGCTTTGGTATCCTAAAGGTGCTAAATTCGATCTAATTGGATATTCGGATTCGGATTATGCGGGTTGCAAAGTGGATAGAAAAAGCACTCCTGGAAGTTGTCAATTTCTAGGTAGATCCCTAGTGTCTTGGTCCTCAAAGAAACAAAACTCCGTAGCACTCTCAACCGCCGAAGCCGAATATGTTTCCGCCGGGAGTTGTTGTGCTCAATTATTATGGATGAGGCAAACATTGTTGGATTATGGAATAAACCTTGATAAAGTGCCTTTATTGTGTGACAATGAAAGTGCCGTGAAAATATCCAATAACCCAGTCCAACACTCAAGAACCAAGCACATAGATGTACGTCACCACTTCTTGAGGGACCATGTTAGCAAGGGAGATATTTGTATTAGCCACATCCGGACCGAAGACCAATTAGCGGATATCTTCACCAAGCCATTGGACGAAAACCGTTTTTGTAAGCTTAGGAGTGAATTAAATGTCTTAGATTACTCAAATATTGCATAAATTTATGGTAAATTTAAAGGTTGTTTGAAATTATGTTTTTATGCAAAGGGTTTTGATTTATAAAAGGTAAAATGCAAAAGTATTTGATTATAATAATTTGTTCTATTTAATGCATAATGATCCTTAAAGACTTTAGTTGAATGCAAAAACTAGGGATCATTTGCATCTATAGTCCTAAAAGTTCAAATTCTGTGAAGTCTCAGAAAATGCGGAACTACCGCTGCCTTCTGCGGTACTTCCGGGGAACGGTACTTCCGTTCGAGGAAGCGGTACTACCGGCCACATCTGCGGTACTACCGGACTTGCATTTAAGGGGGAGCAACTGCCCGCGCCCGAGGGTTCTCCTCTGTTGGCCCCCACTCCTCTCCGGTACTTCCTCCTTACTACCGCCCGAGCCCGTTCGTCTCCTCTCCTCTTTCTCTCTCTCCCACAAAAAAAACCACCCAAACCGCACCACAAATCTTCGGATCCAGTGGTGATTTCTTCGTTTCCTCAACTCAAATCAATTTCCCAGGGTTCAACTCCTCCGATTCTTAAGGTATTTCGGATCAAAACCTCTTTTTGATCTTCTTCTTTTGAACCCTAGGTCATGCTTTAGGATAAATCGAAATTTAGTTGATTTTGCCAACTATTTCTAGGGAAATTGAGTATATTTGGTGTTTAAGGGTATATACAAACTCATTCCATGGATTCAATCCAAGAAAACACCAAAGATCCATTCACATTTCCAAAACCCTAGAATCAGCCAGAAAGCGGAACTACCGCTCGACTGTTGCGGTACTACCGCTGAGCGGTACTGCCGGCCCAGAACGGCGGTACTACCGTTTTGACTGACAATTTGGCAAATTCAATTCATTTCTTTTTAATCTAACTTGGCTATATTTCTTCAATCTCATAATCCATTCTTCTTGTTCCTAGATGCCTAAAATAAGAGCCGCCAGTAAGAAGTCCTATGCTTCAGGAGACTCTTCAGGCACTCTCGCTCTTCCATCCCCCGAGGTGACTCAAAAGGCAGCCCAGGACAGAGGGAAGGGGACTGCTTCCGTCCCTGAGTTCGACTCCGAATCTGCAACGGAGTCTGATCATTCTCTTCCTCCGAGCTCTCCCATGGAGGAATCTGAAGAAGATGTCGCTGGGAGAGAGTGTCTCGAGATTAATCTTAAGAAAATCTCACCTGATGAGTACGCCCGTCTCCGTCATACAAATCAGTATGATTTCCCCTCCAACTCCATCAATACAAAATTCCATACAAAGTTCCAAGAAAAGATATTTGATGAAATGTATGGACAAGATCGCCAGTTTGCAGACCATAAGTTCATCGACTGGGATCACATTGACAGCATTGACAAGTATGAAGGAACCTTCAGGCTCTTCCAGGCAGTTGGTCTTCGGAAGCTAGTGGCCTTGGGACGTGACTATCATGAGGAGTTTATACGTCAGTTTTATGCTACTGTGCACGTCGACCCCGATCTTCAGCATATGTCTTGGATGACTGTTTGCACTAAGTATGAGGGTACCAAGCACGAGTTTGAGATAGTATTGGGACCAGAGCTCAGTGCTTATGAGAAGATTCATGGCAAGACCCCTCTTGATCTTGATGCCATATATCCTTATTACAACACTGCAGAAAAGTTTGTGCTTGGCAAAAATATTGGACTCCTCCCTATCCTAGCTTAATCAATCGTATCATCAATCATACCATTCTTCCAAAAGGTGGCAACTATGATGCAATTCGAGGCCATGTGTGGAATATCATTAACTGCATTATGAAGGGGCAGAAGTTTGACGTTGTGGATGTGATCATGAGGGAGATTGTCGCCTCCAAAAATGATCGCTACAAGCGCATTAACTATGCGCCCTATATCATGGCCTTGATTGACTCTAAGTTTATCTATCGTGGAGGACGCGGTGGTGTGCATAAGTCATACAAGCCAAGACCAGAGCCTCCCATTCCCACTGGTCTTCGCGCTAGCCGGACGACAGCTCCAGGAGCAGGCTCATCATCTGGAGCAGCAGCAGCAGCAGGAGGAGCAGCCACTCAGTCTCAGGAGCCTGGCCAGCCCACCCTTCAGCAGATCTACTCTACCTTGCTTGAGGGTTTCTCTACTCTCAACTCTAGGATGGATAGGGTGGATGAGCGGTTGGACTCCATTGACAGCCATTTGACCTCGTTAGATGGTCGGGTTGCAGATCTGGAGCGCTCTCCCTCGCCTCATCGCTACGGTCGCCGCCGTCAGATTACTCGTGTTCCTCCGCCGCCTTCTCAGGGTTGACCTCTTTTTGGTACTTGATGCCAAAGGGGGAGAATAATTTGGGGCTGGGCTAGATTACTTTTGGTATTTGGACCTATGGGCTTATCTACTATCCTGTTTTTAATTATCTTTAATGGATGGATGTAATGAACTTATGTTTGGTGCTTGGATGTAATGAACCTTATGATCATGAGTTGATGATATTACTTAGTTGTCTATCTCTCATTCAATAACTTTGTCTTGTGCATCTTGTATAAAATGTCGCAATCTTTATCTATGCACATGTTTAGGGGGAGCCATATTCCCTCTTGGACTCTAAAATGAAAATAGTTCTTTTTATCTAAACAAATCTTATTGCATAAGAACTACTCTCTCATTTAAAGTCCACATAGAATATACAATTTGTTGTCAAACATTTTGATATATTCAAATATTTCATTTCTCAAAATTTGGGTTGTCATCAATTACCAAAAAGGGGGAGATTGAAAGCATCTAGGCCCCTAAAAATGATTTTGGTAATTAATGAAATTAAGAGAATATGGAATATGGGACTAACGTGTTTTAATGAGCATGCGAAGGGTTAGTCCACACACATGAGCGATAAGATGCAAGCCAAAGGATACGCGTGAAAATCAAATTGGCTCAAGACAACGGTATACTTAGAATAGGACCCCTTTGAATTTTACCGGTCTTAGGTGAATGGTGGAAGACCGGATTATAGGATAGATGATCGTACCATCAAGGGGGATCTTGGCTAGTAGCTTGAACACATATCTCCTGTGCCAAATGGTTTAATCTCAACTTGCATCCATTAAAAAATTCAGTTTTTAAATGTTTTTGTGCTCTGTCTGGAAGAGCGGTAGTACCGCAGTTTTGAACGTCGGAACTACCGGAAAGCGGTAGTTCCGCAACTAAAATGCGGTAGTACTGGCCAGCGGAAGATCCGGTTTTGGAGCGGATCAATATTTCCAGAGAGCACCCTTGGCTCATTTCAAAATCTTGCGGGAACGGAAGTACCGGCTGTTTGAACGCCGGTACTACCGCTGCGAGCGGTAGTACCGCATCCTAAAGCGGTACTTCCGGACCCCGGAAGATCCGGAGGGAGAGCGGATTAGTTTTTCCAGAGAGCGCCAAATCTGGGACCCTTCGAAGTTTGGCTGGAACGGTAGTACCGCGCCGACTTTGCGGAACTACCGGGTAGCGGTAGTACCGCAAATATCAACGGCGGTAGTACCGCGCCGCCAAATCCAACGGTCACTGCAGACGTCTGACATAGCCGTTTTGGCGCGAAGATTTGGTAGCGGTAGTACCGGTCCTTGGGAGCGGTAGTACCGCTCGACCAGAAAATTTTCTGGAAACTGGGTCAAACGGCTAGTTTTGGTTGGTGGAGGCTATAAATACCCCCACCACTGCTCAAGGGCTCAGGTTAGAGACTCATTGCATATTTCTCAAGCCCTAGAGCATTCATTTCACCTCAATTCTCTCTTTGCACATCAAAGTGAGGTGGTTGAGCATTTAGTGCTAGATTTAAATTGCAAATCCATTTGGCACTAGGTTTGCATTCAAGTGAACACCGGGATCTCTTACTCTTAGTGCTTGCCGGCACTTGGACGATCCGGAGAAGGATTGGCTCGGTGATCTTCTCAAGAAGATTGTGAGAAGACCCGGCATATTGTGAAGGTTGGAGCTCGCCTACCCGGAGTGGGGAAGAGCTACACTAGTGATCGAGGTGCTTGGCTCAATTCGTGGAGCCGGTCCGATACGTCCGGGCTTACCTCAACGTGGACTAGGGGAAACCGACAAGTTTCCGATTACCACGGTAAAAACATCGGTTGTGTCTCTTGTCTCTTTAGCTCTTGTTCATTTGCTTCATTGTGATCATTTATTTATTTAGAGCTAAGTTGTTAACTAGAATTGTATTGGATTAATTGCTTTACATCCTTGTCTCTTAAAATTGTGAAGAATTAATCTAGTAAATAAGAAAAATTTAAAAACCTCCTATTCACCCCCCTCTAGTCGGTATCCTTGATCCTACAATGTGCCTTTAACATGTCTGAGGCTTCCCGGTGCCGGTTGACAAACCATGCAACACACTTGTAGAAAGTGAACGCCGCAATTGCGGTAACTGGCAATCCACGTGCCCCTTAAGCAGCCCGTTGAAGCATTCTGCCATGTTGCTAGTCATGAACCCATACCTCCTTCCCAATGGGTCATGAGCCCTTGACCATTTGTGCACATCCCTCATTAAACCCCTTATCCAATCACGACCCTCGGCATTAGTTTTCGTTTTCAACTCCTCTAACTTCTCATCGAACAGCTTGACCTCCCTCTAGCGACATACCTCCTCGAAAAGTGCAAAGTTGGCATTCACCCCATCTTTTTTGAACAAGTTCTTTGCAAGGTGCCTTGTGCACCAACGATGATGTACAGGTAAATGTCCTGGTATCACTTCCTTAACGGCGCTCAAGATCCCAACGTGCCTGTCAGACAACACACATACCTCCCTCCCCGGGCCAACCACATGGATCCGTACAAGCCGTAGAAACCAAGCCCAGCTAGATTTGTCCTCCTTCTCCATCAAAGCAAAAGCCAACGGCACAAGCGAGTTGTCCGCATCACAGTCAATAGAAATCAACAACGTTCTCTCATACTTGCCCAACAGGAACGTCCCATCAATTGACAGAACAAGCCTACAATGTTTGAAAGCCTCGACACACTGACCAAAGCACCAGAATGCTCGAAAAAAATCTGTCTTCCATTAACCCATACATCGGGCTTAGGCATGTACTCATACTGCATTCCTGCATTGGTCGCTTTCATTGCGTTCAACATGGCCGGCAAATGCTCATACGCCTCCTCCCAATCACCATAAATCAACTTCAAAGCACGTTGTTGCGCCCTCCATGCTTTCCCATACTTGATTGTGTAGTGCGACTTTAGTTTAACGGCCTCTATCACTGCTACCACGCGCATCGTCGGCATGTGCTTTATCATGGGGTACATGCGGGTTGCAATTAACCGAGAAGTCAACTGACGATGTTTCTGGCTGGGCTCGGAAGACCCACAGCTGTGCGGTCCATCCACAGTTGTAATCTTAAACCTCTCCGTACCCTTCACCTTCCTGGCACAGACTTTCCATGCACACCCTGTGCTCTCACATTTGATGGTGTACCGACGTTTGGCGTATGAGTTCTTAACCCGGTATGGACGGTTGTGCACGATCGAGTACTCTTTCAACCACATCTTCAATGCCGACATATCCTCAAAGACATGACCCTTCTGAATTATGATACTAGCCCCAGGCCTAGGTACGTCCCTCTGCATTTGCCCTCCATCCGCGACAGCCCTATGTGCGTTGCTTAGGTCATTATAATCGGACACTAGTGGATCACGGCCAGGAAACATTCTTCTCAACATCTCAATTTCGCTAGACGTCAAACCTGTGACTGGTCTGTCATCATCTGAGTCCACAGCCCTCGCATCCTCATAAGCAGCCTCGTCTCCTGCAAGCTGTACATCCACCCTGTTAGATGCTACACAAACCATGGGTTCCTCAAACACTGTCTCCTCGTCGAATCCACCAACAAAGCGGTCATCGACATCCTCAGAGTCAGCTTCTACCTGAGTCAATGGAACCTCACATACTTGAGCCGAGGATACAACTTGCACCTCGACCTCTTCATGATCCGGTGACCCAACCAACGGTGAGTCATTGGGATCCAATGCAGCCCTAGGAGGTGATTGATCTCTCACCACCCTCTACACAAACAAGTCAGGTGCTCTGACCTCTGAGTCGAAAACAATGGCCACATAGTTATCCCATTCACCGTCGCCGCCAATCGAAACCAATCTCTTTATACGCTCTCACCACCCTCTGCACAAACAAGTCAGGTGCTCTGACCTCTGAGTCGAAAACAATGGCCACATAGTTATCCCATTCACCGTCGCCGCCAATCGAAACCAATCTCTTTATACGCGGCCCCTTTGACGACCCAACATCAATAAATCCTTGCATAACGACATCACCATGCTCATCTGTCCATCCCAACCTCTCTTTCAAGCGATAAATGACCTCACCATACGACGGACGTGAACTAAATAGCAATGTGGTCTCCAGGGGCGGAGCCAGGATCCAGACAAAGGGGGGGCCGACCCGCCAAGGCGCCGGCGTCATAGGTCCTGGGCGCCGTGTGTCGGCAAAATTAGACATACACATATATAATTAAACATACGCATATATATTGTCATATAAATTCAATCGTAACACATATGGCAAAATAATGTAGCATACGTCTAGCATACTGAAAAGACTCTCTCAGTGGTCGCTGTTGATACTGGAAGAGTTATGACTAATCTTAGCAATCTATCGACCATTGGATAAATAGAATTTTTACCTAATCTCACTAGTCCCTTTGTTAGATCAGCAAGTGATGGCAATGTACTTAGCTCTATATGGTTGCATACATCAAGTTGAAAATGTGGTAGTTGACACTCCAATTGAGCTTGATCTTGACTTGAAAAATCAGCGGGATAGTACTTTTCCAATAGAGTACTTATCTTTGAAATGTCAAAGCCATCTTTTCTTGGATCTAGTGAGGCACAAAGTGATAGAAGCTCTATTGCTTGAGAACTGAATCGATCTTCTAACTCAATCAATTGTTGGTCGACCGCAACATTAAACACATCTATTTTATAATGGTGAAGAGTGGTGGTATTATCATTTTTGTTCCGAGATTTGGTCACATCCACACACCTACAAATTGCGACATGTAGTTAAATAAGTTAGATATGTACCATAAGAATAAAAAAAAATATGTATTTGTGCTCATATTAAAAAATTGAAGTTAAGATAATAACTTACTTGCGATTTAAATCCGAAATCTCAATCTCGTGCTTGTCACAAAAGGCTTTCACCTCCTCAAGAAGTGGTTCCCAGCCATCATTTCTCAAGTCACTAAGCAATGATTTTGTGTTAGAAATGCAGGGGCCTAATTGACTAATTGACTGTGATGAAGGGTGATTAAGGGGTCCTATTAATACATTTGGTGGACCATTGGGGGGGGGGCGGCCAGGCCCCTGCCCGCCCCCCTTGTCTCCGCCCCTGGTGGTCTCTTCCATGCCCTCCAAATCAACACCCCCATTGTCATTTCTCTTCACAGTACCACCATGGTGCAAAGTCACAACCTTATCCATCTATAGCACAACAAACAAACATACCTCAGTCATTACGTACAATAATCAAACCCTAGAAACAAATCTATACACATTACTACTAATACATTACGCATATCTATTGCGAATCGAACCTAAAACCGAGCTAAATCCAACTAATTTCATCTAGGTTTCAAATTTTGCCCTACGAAATGTACCTCAAATAATCCATATTTACTGCGACAAATCAAAGGAGGAGAGGGAGCTCACCTTGCTTGCTCGGTTTGGAAGCAAAACCGCAAGAAAATTCGATGGATTGGGATGGATTTGGGGAGGGGAGAGACGGGCGGCGGCGGAGGCTGCTCTCTGCTCGGTCTGTTCGAACAGAGCACTGAGGGGTGGTGGGGGCCGGGGGCTGCGCTCGGTCTTAAGTCCCAGGAAACGGCGCCACGACCGTTAGCGCCGTATATGTATTGCACGGCGCCATGTGCTTTGGCGCCGTGCAGTGCCACCGTGGATCCTACGTGTCCACGCACGGCGCCAAAGCATATGGCGCCGTGACGTGTACACTGGGCGCCATGTGATTTAGCGCCGTGCTGGGGGTCCATTTTTGCAAATCTTTTCTCTATAGGTCCATATGTAAAAAAAAAACTTTCAAATTTTGGGCTAAAAAACAAAAATTTTACCCATGGCCATGCATGCACCTTCGGAATAACCGCGCAAAGGGCAATGCGACGAGCAACAGAGAGCATGCATGCATGTAGCCGCGGGGCCTTTTTGCTGTTCGATCGCGCGCGGCCATGCGTTTGGACCGATCTCTTCCATGCATCGCTCTCTCCAGATCAGTCGCCCGATCCAGTGGGAGACAGCAGCTGCCAGGCGAAGAACGAAAAGGATGTGGCGCGCTCGCGCGCATCTGCACTGCACGTGTCCTGCGGTCTGCCTGGCCGCCCGCGCCGCTCAATAGGGACACAACTAGAGTGTGCTATCCCTACCGTTTGCTTCTCCACACAAATGCGTGCTTAAAGTGCTTTAATTAATTAGCCATAACTTCATTTGTGTATCGTTCTGCTGTCTGGTACATGTCCTACGAAACTTTTCAAATATAGACCAAAATATTTTAATCAATTTCCATCGAATTTCAAACTATTAGATCTAGATTTGACGTCAGAACTCCCCTCTCCTCCCATCCTCCGTGATACCATTTATAGAATCAAATATCACAATCAGAAAGGATGAATGATTGTTGCCGTTTTATGGATTCTCTTAGTGCTCGATAAAGGTTTCTACCTACCGATGTTCGACTGCTCGCTCGATTGCTCGTTTGACCCCTTTGCACGTAGTCATAATCTTTCTCCACTCAAACGCTTCGACATCGATGCTGTTGGTGATGATCGAGTGGACGATTAGGCGCGCGATTGAGGAAGGTGAAGTCGACGGAGGAACACTATCCTACCATGCACTGCTTGGAACAAATACCAAGTCGAAGACAACACCCAAAAAAACACGCCGTCGACGCTGACTAATTTTTTTAATAGATCTAATCTTTTATTCCTGAATTATATTTTGTGGCTACAAAGTGCCACCATGGCACCCTCAAACCCTAGCATAAAAACTCTAAAAGCTTTCTCTCTCAAGAGCCCTCTCAAAACCGCAATTAACTTTTAACCTCTCCCTCCTTTTATATGCTAGAACCCCAAATCATGTCCTCATCAACCCGAACATGAAATTCTATCCGATTTCAAAAATCAAGGGACCCGAAACCCTTCCAAACACGGATTTTTCCATATCTCTAAACCTTCCAGTCATAGACACCTTCTATAACACTTTCCAACTCATCACGTGTTGAAGCCTCTAGGACCGCACCTCCCGTAGCTTCTCCACGCATCATCCACCTTTGATCTCCATGTGCTCTAGCGTGAGCCCGACCACCTCGTGACATTCTCGACCACCTAAACCTCGAAATTCCCCTCCTAGTCCTGGTCCTCTTCGTCATCGATCATGACCATCTCCAACACCCAACCTGCACATGCAAAGACCAAAGAACATTTTCTCGGCACAAGTTCTCTTCAACTTGACCAACATCAGTCCACACACGCATATCACACCCTTGACCAACAATAAACACGAACCATCATTCACGATCTTAATTTTCACGTTTACCAAAAATCAACCTTAGACCACCCAAAACAACCCGGTCTAACCGCCATGCACAAGCCGGTCAGACCACTGGCCCAACACGAAGCCTATGAGTACCGATCACAAAATATATGACAACCGGTCGCGAAGCCTACAACTACGTATCACCGACCAGGCACTATATCTTCCGACCATCGACCAGGTACCAAGCACTGTAGCTATAACCATCGACCTGTTATTGTAGCTCCGACTATCGACCAGGAACTATAGCAATGACCATCGATCAGTTACTGTGGCTACGACTACTGACCAGATACTATAGCTACGACCACCGGCCAGGTACTGTAGCTCTGACCATCTCAGTCATATTGTCGTGTTGCCATGCTCGACCTACCATGGTCGATCCCCTGTGGTCGATCTGTCATGGTTATTCTGCCGTGGTCGACCTATCATGGTCAACCTACCGTGGTCGTTCTGCCGTGGTCGATCTCTATCGATCGGACCGTCCATCACAAGTTCGATCGGACCGCCCAACACAAGGCCGATCGAACAGCCTAACCTTAATATTCCAGCTTTACAATAGCGTATCAACCAGAACTTTCACAAACACAAATTTCAATGCAATCTAAATGTCAATTATTCATCATCACTAAATTCACAACCTATCCACATGGTCTAACACGGTATAACCCTTAGTCACAGTGTCACATGCACCACTGCCAATCCCATTCACACGCCACTGCCCCACCTGTTCATGCTACTACCCTCTTGCTTTTACCTTCGCTCCAGAAGCAAATTCTCTGGGGAAGATCTCATGTGAGGCCCTCTCTATCCGCCGTTCATCTGGTAGTTTCATGCTAGATTAACGGTGGATAGAAAGACCTCACTTGAGACTCTCTTCTATACATCTGTTCTCCTGTTGTTCCACCCCTTCGGCCCATGGGACCTCCACCACTTTCTCCTGCGCCTCCTCAAATGCCTCCACTCAACAAAAAAGAAAAATAGTTAAGTGTTGTGTGGTAATTTCGTCCGATACATTTCTCTTGTCAGACGAAAATGTACATCCTATTCTCGATCAGTTATCCATATGAATTCATATATACGATCCATTAATTCCGAGCGTGGTGGTTCCGAACAGAGGCGGAAATAAAGTAATGGAAGGTAGCAAAAGTCAAGGACGTACATACGTGGATAGAATGAGTGTATGGTCATATAACGTAATGGTTCATTTAATGTGGTGTGGCGTTTGGTTAAAATAGTACTATAGTGACTTTTAGTTTTTTCTGATTGATTTAATTAAAGAAAAATAAATAAATAAAGAGAAAAATATTGTTATATCTATAAAATAATGCAAAAAAGAAAAAAAATCATATTAAGAAATCAACACGATTCAAAGTTGTTTGGCTCGGAAAGCCAGCCAGAAGCCAACGCTGTGGAACGGGCCTAAAGCTCTCTCAGTCTCTCTCTACACTAGCTAGGAAGCTGTCTTTCGCTATTACTACCTCGCTGAAGCGGTGAAGCCTGGAGCACATCGCACTAGCAGCTAGCCTGAATGCCTGATGACCACCACATATGATTAATCAAGCGTGGACGACATAGTTGAGACTGCGAGGCACTGCAGTGATGCATGCATGCAGTGCTAACCGCCAAAAGGACCCATCGCAAGATCCATTCATGGATCGATCGATCATGCACGATGGCGGATGGCCAGCTAACGCTGTGGTCGGTGGATGAACACTTGAACAGCAATTAATAATTACTGACGACGAGTCACTAGACCGGCCTATCGACACCGATCGATCCACTGCATGCTGCGAATCCTGCGTACGTGACGGCATCATCTCAGCATGGCATGGCAGGGTGGAAATGGAGGGAAGCCAGCGAACTGGATGCGCCTCATGATGGGATTGGGAGCCATGCATCCTGCTCCTGCCTGCCTGGTCTATATACACTACACACATACATGCATTTCGATCCATTGCAGAATGCAGATAGCAGCACAGGACGACGCTGCACACACAAACTTAAAGGTCACCTTTCATTCATTGCCCTCGCTAGTGGACGGTGTCTCTGCTCCTGCCTCCATCCTCCCTACACACCACAGGACCGCCTACCTCCTTTTTCAGTTACACCCTGCTGCAAAACTCTCTCTCACACACACACACACACTCTCTCTCTCTCTCTCTCTCTCTCTCTCTCTCTCTCTCTCGCGCGCGCGCGCGCGCGCGCGCATTGCAGTGGTCACCGGCAGTAGTGAAGCATGCAATTTACTGGCTGCTGCTGCTGAGACGAGCTCAAAAGGAAAGGGGCATGATCATCATGTAACAGGGACAGGCACCTACTGGACTGCCCACAGACACGGCAGCTCTGCTTGCATGTCTTTTAGTGTCACCGTGCAGGCCTAGGGATGGCAATTGTGCCCGTTTACCCGTGGATAAATACCCTAATGGAGTCAGGTATGTGATGTATTATTTACCCACGGGTAGAAAAATAGGGGAAAATCTTTGCCCATCGGGTAAACGGGTACGTGTATGGGTTAGCTCTACCCGTACCCGTCTCGCCCGTTTACCCGTGAAATAGACTGACAGGTGGGCCATCCTAAAAACAGTAAAACCTAGACTCCCCAGTCCCCACCGCCAGCCCAGGCCCAGATAACCCCGCCGCCCCCTCGCTGCGACCCCCTCTTGCATTCTCGCCCGCCTACCTACTGCTCATTCTCACCTGCCTACCGACTGCTCATTCTCGCCCCCTCTCGCATTCTCGCCCGCCTCCAGAGTCCAGATCCGCCACCTCCGCCCCCACTCGGCCGCCGGCCTCCTCCTCCGCCCCCAAATCTGCCACCTCCTCCTCCTCCGCCCCGACCCAGCCGCCGGCCTCCTCCTCCGCCCCCAGATCTGCCGCCGCCTCCTCCTCCGCCCCCACCCGGCCGCCGACCTCCTCCTCCGCCCCTAGATCCACCACCAGAGGCCGGAAGTGACGGCACCGCCCGAGATGGAAACAGAGGCGGTGGCGGCAGCGGCGAGGCAGGCAGCAGCGGCGACATAATTTGTCAATGCCATTTGGGAGCAGGACACTATAGGTAACTGACTAAATGAGTGTATCTAGCGTCTGTTATAGTTTTGTAATTAATCTTATGTTTTGCAGACACATCTTCTCTGCTAGACATGCTAATTAATGCTGAGTGTGCACTGCTTCTATGGGGACATTACAGGTTAGATCCTCTTCTTGAATATGTTTTTTCACAATGCACTTAAGTCGTCTAAGATAGAATTAGTCACTTTACATTATTGTTGTGCAAATCCTAAGTTTAAGAATTAATGGTCTTAGCATACCACCATGTTTGGGATGGAGGGTTTAGTTTGAATTTCTTATTGCAAGATTTTTTTCTGGTGATCCTGGTATTGTTTCATATGAATCTTCATTTTTAGAAGAAGCTGGCTGCAAGGATTTCGTGGACGCTATATGCCCGAGTGAGGTGTCGAGGAAGTAGAGTTTTAAGTAGAGTTGTTATATTAAGTAGCTAACCTGAAATGTGGAGTTCTTGCATTAACATGTCGACACCTTTTGTACTTTTGCTGTAGAAACGTCCGTCGCTCTCAAGGGTCAGGCACTGTAATTGCTGCAAAACAAGTGTTAGAGATTATGACCACCATTGCCCTGCATTTGGTTACTGCATAGGTACTATATTCCATTTTTTGATATGTGCTAGTTTTGCTCTTCTTGTTGTACGACAGGTGTGTAGTACATACTTTGCTGGACAGAAAAATCACCGGCTGTTTATGGCCTTTTTGACAGGATTTGTTGTCACTGAATCAACATATACAATGTGTTCAACTAAATGTATGTGGTTTGTCTCCTTGCTCACTGAAATGAGTTATCTGTTTTCTCCTGATAGTAGACTACATGCTTTCACAACTATGACAGTCTTTTAAGCTTTTACTTTATTTTACAGATATCACTAGATGCATAAATTCAAGAACTATAAGATCGCAGGTATCTTCTTCATCATCTTATTTTGCATACCTAGCATGCATGACTTGCCAAGTGATCTCATAATTACATTATCAAGGCAATTGTAATAGTAAACTGTACTGGAAGTGCCAACATTTGTAATAGTAAATTCAAACACTGCAATCCTGCTATAGATACCCACTTAGTAGAAATACCAGTTTGGTCTCTCATACATTTGACCTATTTTGTAAGATTGACCAAGTTGACTTTGTCATAAACTTGTCATATGGACGCCTAATGGAACTTCCACTCTTGTTCTAAACTTAATTTGTTTATGTGTGAGGAACTATGTTAATTTGTATTTCTATTGTAGTTGTTGAACGTGTGATGCATTGGTGATGTTTGAATGTGATGCACTTAGTTCGTGGGTAAACGGGTATGCCCGTGGGCGACGGGTATGGGGAGGTTTTTTACCCGTGGTCCTTCGCGGGTATGCCCGCGGGCGTAAATCGGGGTCGCGGGTAGGGGTATGGGCGAGCACAACCCATACCCGCTACGCTCGATTGCCATCCCTACGTGCAGCATGTTGAGTATAATGACTCTCGTCTTAACCAAATAGGACTTAAAGAGATATGCTATAAGAATTTCTATCTTAATTCTAATTAATATTCCAACCTGACTTTGGAGAAGAACTAGTAGGGCACTTTATAAATCTTAGTTTCGACCACTTTGCACTTACTCATAAGTTTCGACCGCTTTGCACTTACTCGTAAGCTTTGATTGCTTTGCACAAAGTAGCTACTCGTAACCTCCGACTGGTTTGCACATACTCGTAACTTCGACTGGTTTGCACATACTCGAGACTTCAACTGATTTGCACATACTTGGGACTTCGACTGGATTACACGTACTCAGGAACTTCGATTACAATCACCAGCACCTGCAAAGATTCGGTGACATTGCCGCATGATGAACAATAGCGATAAAATCAGACCTGGGCAGAATTTTATGGTGCCAAACCAGCGCACCCTTTTATGGGTCTTCTTCCATATTTATGCTCAACTTTACATCTTAGAGATAGATTACAATACTGTCTAAAACTGACACAAACTCAACTTAGAGATAGAAACAAATACTCGGAAATTAAACTCTAAAACCAACTCTACTTTAACCTGCACTCTCATAACTAGAGATAGACTCTACGACTCATACGACAATCGGAGACCAACATCAAGATTATCTCCAACATACTCCCCCTAATCCTGATGCGTATTAGGGACTTCCTCAACACCAATTAACTTGCACATCCTGCTGAAGTTCACACGCGCCAAGGCCTTTGTTAAGATGTCTTCCTTCTGCAAATCTGAAGTTATATGTTGCACTTTGATCAATCCCTCCTCGACACATTCTCTTATAAAATAGAACCGTATGTCTATATGTTTACTCCTCCCGTGAAACACCGGGTTTTTATCAGCGCTAGGGCTGACTTATTATCGACATACAGTCCAACCGGCCCATCATCCTTGCCTTCCAATTCATGAAGCAGTCTTTTCAGCCAAATTCCCTGACTCGCCACCGAGGTCGCAGCCATGAATTAAGCTTCCTAGGTAGAGAGCGCCACTGATTTCTGCTTCTAAGAGCACAAAGTCACCACGTTACCACACACGTAGAACACAATACTAGCTGTACTTTTTCGGTCATCAGGATCTCCGACGAAGTTACTGTCACTGTATCGTACTATCATTGGCGCCTCATTCTTCCTGGAATACACCAGTCCATAGTCAATTGAATCGACAACATATCTCAGAACATGTTTCAATAACTACTGATGCGTCTTAGTCGGCCTTTCCATGAACCGACTTGCAACTCCAACTGCGAAGGAGAGGTCTGGCCGTGTATGTAGCAAATAACACAGACATCCAATCAAGCATTTGTACATGGTTTCATCGACTAACATGACTCCATCATATTTCTCCAAACCTGCTCTGGATCCATCGGTTATTTGTACACATTGCAATGCACCAATCCCGCTTTGTCAAGAATTTTCTTAGCATAAACCGACTGCTTAATTGAGATGCAGCGACCATACTGATAGACTTCCAACCCGAGATAGAAACAGAGAAGCCCAAATCGCTCATCTCAAATTCTTGCATCATTTGATTCTTGAACACCCAGATTTTGTCACCAGTAGTCCTTGTGACAATCATGTCATCCACGTAGACTCCAACTAAGATTATGTCATCATCTTCCTACTTCTTGTACAGGGCCTGCTCTTGTTTGCATTTTTCAAAGCCGAGTCTCCTTAAGCTCTCATCCAGCTTGCGATTCCAAGCTCTGGGTGCTTGTTTTAACCCGTACAATGCCTTTAACAGCTTGTATACCTTCTCTTCTTGTCTTTTCACAATAAATCCCTGAGGTTGGCTTACATATACTTCCTCGGTAAGCTCTCCATTTAAGAAGGCTGATTTGACATGTAAGTGATGAACTTCCCATCCAGAGTGTGCAGCAAGTGCAAGAATTACTCTCACTGTTTCAAGCCTTGTTACAGGTGCAAAGACTTCTTCGTGATCAATGCCGTATTTCTGAACATGCCGCTTTGTGACTAATCTTGCCTTGTAGCGCACAACATTTCCTTCAGCATCTCCTTTCAGTTTATATACCCATTTCAACACGACGCGTTTGTGATCATATGGGAGGGCTGTTAACTTCCATGTGCCATTCTTCTCAATAGCTTCTAGTTCATGCCTCATTGCACTTCTCTTGGGCTCTTTCTTAACTACCTCATGAAAATGGAATGGTTCTTCAGAAGCTACCATATAAAGTTCTCCCTCAGCATCAATAGGCTCAGTTTCCTCACAAATATCTCTCAAGCTTTTGTATTTTGGTGTAATGTTCTCAGAAGTGGACACTTCTAAACCTCCACTGGTCATATTCTCGACCTTTGCATCTGAATCATCTCCTGGAGGGATGTGATCTGGTGCTGTATCATAGCTTGGTAGCAGTGGTGTAACTGGTGTATCGGGTTCTCCTTCTCCCTCAACAGAAAAGGTCACCCAATTTCCCATCTCCCGACATACTTCTTGATTGTTTTCCCACTACCACACTTCATCTTCCTGGAAAACAACATCTCTAGACACATGAATTTTGCCGGCAATAGGGTCAAATAGTTTGCATGCTTTACTGCCCGACTCAACTCCCAAGTACATCATAGCTTTGCTCCTGTTGTCTAGTTTCTTCAGATGTGTATTTACTCTAGCATATGCTACACATCCGAACACCCTAAAATGTTCCAGATTTGGCTTCCTTCCGCTCCATGCTTCATAGGTTGTGATGTCATCTAATGCCTTTGTCTCCACATAATTAAGAATATACACCACATGTCTTACTGCCTCAGCCTAGAATTTACTTGGCATAAACTTGCTTTTCAACAAACTCCATGCCATATTCATCATCATTCTATTCCTCCTTTCCACCACCCCGTTTTGTTGTGGGCTATACGGAGTAGTTAGGAACCGAGTGATACCCCTTTCTTCACAAATTGCCTCAAATTCACTGGATAGAAATTCGCCACCACGGTCTGATCTAATGCCCTTCAACTATTGATCAGTCTATGTCTTAGTGAGAATAACAAATTTCTTGAATGCTTCTTTGGCTTCTCCCTTCCTCTTAAGCATATACACCCACATCACTCTTGAGAAATCATCCACTATAAGAAGAAAATATCTATCCCCAACATCGGTACTAGGATCAATCGGCCCACACAAATCAACATGGACCAACTCCAAAGGTCATGTGGCTCTCTAATGTGCGTGTGCTGGAAACAGAGTCCTTGTCTATTTTGAAACAAGACAGGCTTCACAAACTTGAGTGGGATGATCAATATGTGGCAGCCAAATAACCATCTTCTTGTTAGACATCTATTTCAAGGACCGAAAATCACATGCCCCAATCTCACATGCCATAACTAGGACGGATTGAGCAGAATAACACTAAGGCAAAGAGGCTTGCAAGTATCCAGCTGAACCTTGTATAATCTATTTGATGTACGCAGGACCTTCATCAGTAGGTTGCCAAATCGATCATGCAAGAGCAAATGAGACCCTCTCAACACTACTTCACACCCATCTTTTGTTTATTGTCCAAGGCTGATGATGTTATTGCAGAGTCTAGGTAGACGTTTGATAATAATCTTTATTCCCCATTCTTACATTGGAGCAAAATTGACCCTTTTCCTTGTATATGGACAACAGATCCATCACCAAATTTCACCTGCCCATGAAACTTCTCATTTAGTTCTATAAACTTCCCCTTTTGGCCTGTCATATGGTTTGAGGCTCCATTGTCAAGATACCATATTTGTGAGTCAATCATCTCCTCCCATATATTCAGTAGATGTGGGTGAAAGCACCATAGTCATTTTCACATGTGGACAGAAGTAATGCCGGTTCATCCTCCTCCTGAGTCTGTGTGAGATTGACCTCATCCTTCTTCTTGTTATCACAATTAGAAGCTTAATGACCATACTTGTGACACTCATGACACTTGATATGGCTATGGCATTATGAAGCATAATGGCCAAATTTGTCACAATCAAAACACTTCACCTTTGACTTATTTCAGACGAAGCCATTGTTTCCATGTTCAAAGTTTTCCCCATGACCAGCATTTCCTCCTCGACCTCCTTGGCCATGTCCACGACTGCAAGCGCCTCGGCCATGCCATGTTGCAGATCCATGGCCCCCGTGGAACTGAGGTTGATCCCTATGAACCTGCTTGATCTCAGCCTTCATACCAGTTTTTATAAGAAGTGCTTGATCATTCCTCGCCTTATAGCCTTTTAGGAGCCCCTCATGTGCCTTGAGAGACCCAGTCACTTCCTCAACCTTCATCTTTGGGAGATCGCTTGAGTCCATCAACATCGTGATGACTAGGAGAAACTTCTCTAGAAGGATCCACATATACTTCACGACAATGCTTTCATCCAATTTGTCACCGAGAGACTGAATCTCGCTCATAATTGTGGAGAGGTTTGTAGCAAACTCATCCATAGATTGGTTTTCACCCATCTACATATTCTCATACTCACTTCTCATAGTCTACTGGCGAACATCCTTGACACGATCCATGCCCTCATTCATGACACGAAGCGCTTCCCAAGCTTCACGTGCCATTTCTTTCCTAACTAGCTGGCTCATCATTGAATCAGGAACTGCCTAGTAGATGATAGCCAATGTAGTTTGATCGATCTTGTCATCAACCACCTCCTTCGCCTTGGGATCAATAGCGCCCCAGATGCCCTAGGTGCGCATATTTGCTTTCATCTTCATTACCCACACGGGATAATTCTCAGAATTGAGGACCAGATACTAGAGCGACACTGATGCTTCCTTTGCTATCTTGATCTTCGGTAGCCTAATCTCTGATATAGAGCTCTGATACCATATGTTAGTTTCAGCCGCTTTGCACTTCTAATCTTTGACTGATTTGCACTTACTCATAAGCTTCAACCGCTTTGCACTTACTCATAAGCTTCAACCGCTTTGCACTTACTCGTAAGCTTCAACTACTTTGCAGTTACTCGTAACCTCTGACTAGTTTGCACATACTCATAACTTCGATTGGTTGCATGTACTCAAGACTTCGACTAATTTGCATGTACTCGGGACTTCGACTGGATTGCACATACTTGGGAACTTTGACTGCAATCACCTGCGACTGCAAAGATTCGACGACATTACCACACGATGAACAATAGTGATAAAATTAGAATTGGTTAGAAGTTTACAGTGTCGAACAAGTGCACCCTTTTCTGGGTCTTCTTCCATAGTTATGCTCAACTTTACATCTTAGAGTTAGAATACAATACTGTCTAAAACTGACACAAACTCAACTTGGAGATAGAAACTAAAACTTGGAAATCAAACTCTGAAACCAGCTCTGCTTTAACCTAAACTCTCACAACTAGAAATAGACTCTATGACTCATACGACAACCGGAGATCAACATCAGGATTATTTCCAACAATAAAGTCTTGTGGGGTGGCTATGGAGAACCTTGTTGGAATCGAATCATTGAACTCCTATAAGATAAACACAAACATATATGATGAACACACATACACACATAGACCTGGGAGTTGGGTTGTGTCGTATCATGCTAATCACGGGCTCGGTAGGCTTCAGACCACATCAGGTTGTGCTGGCCTAGTATGGCCACCTTGCCGTGTCGTGCCGTGCTGATGTGACTCACCTCTAATGAGGCCTAGGACATGACTTTTTGCCACCACGTCATGCCATCTAGAACCTATATTTACCATGAATCTACGTATTCACACAACTATCTATGATTTTAGTTGCACACAAATTGATAAATAGCCTACTTACGATTACAATACCGTAACAGAGTTCTTACATAAACTACGACATAGCAGTCGATTTATAGAGTTTTAAGGCTTTCAAACCAAACTTGCATATATTATAAACAAAAGACGATAAAAGGCGACCACACCACATCCAATGCTAGAGTCTAGGCTCGACCTAAAACATATGATCTTCACCATCATAGTACTCATCATCTTCTGGTATGTTCTCTTCATATTGTTCATTATCTGAACCATAATATACAAGAATGAGAACATTCATACTCAACAAGCCACGGTGGCAATGTCTTATAACGCAATTGAGGACATCAAAGGAGGATGTCTATCGAGGAAGGTTTATCTTGGACCTATCATCATTAGTACCTATATGATTTTATTTGTAAATATTTGACTCAAATCAAAACAGTTCATAAAGAAGATTTTGTTAAGGGGGTTGTATATCACCATGATTTAGGAATTGTCGATGTTTTAGAATCGATCTTACATATGATTTGTTTGGGTTCTAGGGAACTCTTGAAGACTTAGCTACGATCACGCAGAGAGAAGACACAAGGATTTTTTATACAGGTTCGAGCCTTCTACTGCGAGAATAACAACCCTATTTCCTGTGTAGATACTGCTCAATGAAATGATTACGATGGAGAAAGTAATACAAAAATGTCTTTCTCTACTGCTATTCTTCCTTAGGTCTGTCCTAGATCCTCCTCCTTTCTCCTTAACGTCCACCTTTATATAGCTTGCATGGTGGCAATCATTTCTCCTCACCAAGAGACGCCTTAACGTTTCGAATGATAACCGTCTGACGGGAGTTACTAGAGATGTGGTATCTTACTCATCGTGCGGCGATTTCTACAAAGGTTAATTTGTGTGCACTTATTTCAGATAATAAAAACTCATACTAACCGCCCTGTCAGACAGGCCTACAACGTAATGGGTTGTCATAGACAGGTCAGTTGAAGTTTGGCTTAGTCGTAGGGGATCTATGACCACAAGGTGGTCGCAGGATATCTTATGACTATGTCATAATCATAGGAGAACTTATGACTATGAGCTTGTTGTGGAATGACTTTCGATTATGGATCTTATGACTATGGCCAACTGTCGATATTTTAGTATCGATCTTATGTATGATTCGTTTGAGTTCTGAGGAACTCTTGAAGACCTGGCTACGATCACACATAGAGAAGACACAGTGATAATAACAATCCTACTTCCTGTGTGGATATTGCTCAATGAAATGATTACAATAGAGAAAGTAATGCGAAAATGTCCTGCTCTACTGCTACTCTCCCTTGGGTCTATCTCAGATCCTCCTTCGTGCTCCCTGATGTCCACCTTTATATAGCTTGCATGGTGGTAGTCATTTCTCCTTGCCAAGAGACACCTTAACATTTCGAATGATAACCATCCAACGAGAGTTATTAGAGACGTGGCATGTTACTCATCGTGCGGCGGTTTCTACCAGGGTGAAGTTAGGTGCACTTATTCTAGAGAATAAATATCATGCTAACCACCCTGTCGAACAGGTCTACAATCAATGGGTTGTCGTAGACAGGTCAGTTAGAGTTTGGCTTAGTCGTGGGGGGATCTACGACTACAAAGTGGTCGCGGGATATCTTATGACTATAACATAATCGTAGAAGAACTTACGACTATGAGGTTATCATAGAATGACTTATGACTAAGGAATCATCGTAGAAGAACTTACGACTAAGGAGTTGTTGTAGAAGAGCTTATGATTAAGGATCAGTTGTAGAAGAGCTTACAACTAAGGGGTGGCCGTAGAAGAGCTTATGACTACCCTATAAATCTCTCCCTTATAAATAAGGGGTATACTCAAGGAGTATAATAACATAATAATATCATTTACAAATAAATAATAATTTGAGGATTATTATATCCTCATCAAGAATCATCCCTTTTGACACAGCTCCATTAGCCAGAAGCATGACACATTCGAATGATTTAGTTTAAACTCTACAAAGAATGCCCAGCTTTACCCACATGATATCCATGACTTGATCAAAGACGGGATAACAAAATTCATCACTGATTCACAACATTAGTACTATCCAGTACATAGAAGGTCCCTCTCAGCAGCGGGTCTCTTACCAAGCCAATGATCAGATGACTCTTTCTCTGCTCCCAAGGGTCATATTGTGGCATAGGCTGGTCTGTGGTCCACACCTACTCATGGTAATACCAATAAAACTAATACATTAACCGAATCAAGTTTTGGTAACTAATCATATAGATGGGCAGTAATCATGTCTTTTCTCATAGTACAAGTTTATTTCTTATATAATTTGGGAGGAATCACCTTTCCAATAGAAACTGATAATAATTAGCATTGACAAATAAGTAATACCGAAATTAATTCATACGTAATATAACCCAACTAATAAAAATTCAATATGGTCAAGGATCATGGCTTGCCTAGCGACTCGTAGTCGGTGTTCATTCTTTCATAGGCTTCAGGATTGTCACTTCCAGTTCCAGTTGTCGCGGGGACTTCTTCTCTATAATCTAGCGTACACACACGAATAAAGCCAAAATAAGCCTACTACAGAGTTACAACACTTGAAAATAGAACATTACTAAAATAAAAAGGGAAAACAGAACCAAAAAGCTATCAAAAGGAAAAAAACTAATGAAGAATTGGCATTAGAAAGCTTTGAATTGTCAAAGGATGGTGAACAATAATATTTGATGGGTTCACTGGGGTCTATGGATAATGCACTATGTAGAATCAGCTCTGACTTGGTGGGAATTAGTCTAGAATCATGCAAATCACCCTAAAATCGATGATGAACAAGCTTAACTCGAGCTAAATTGATAAGAATCAAGTTTGACTCAGCCTAAACGGGTCTAACTTAGACTGGACTCAGTCTAAAATTGGTTCGGGTCTGATTTGGCTTAGCACGAGGTGGTCTGGCTCAACTATGTGTTCACAGTGCTAAGCATAGGTTTCATCGGGTGTGAGCAGTTTGATCAGATGTGCTAGCTGGCTTGATTGGACCACAAAAGCACAGTGCCAAATGACACTATTCTTCTCAGTTGAGCAGAGGAAAACAGAGAGGAAGGGACGACAACGGCAACACGACAGTGAAACGGCGATGACGAAGTGTGCACTGGGCGTTCCCTAGCACCATGAACCCATTTTGGGTAGTTAGAGAAGGCAGAGTAAAGGCGACGGCTATGGAAAGGGGAAAACTCACCATCGGTGAGCTCCAGTGGTCTTTGGTGCAAATGGTGGGTTCGTGAGCAGGACGTGAGCATGGGGAGTCTTTCAGTGAGGGTGGCTTGGCTTGGGGTGCAATGTGAAAGGCTGGCAGTAGTGGCGATCATGACAGTAGTGGTGATCATGGTAGTGAGGCAAAGGATGGCAGCAGCGGTGAATGGAGGGGAAGACAACAAGGAAAGAGGGAAGCAGTGAATGGAGGGGAAGACAACAAGGAAAGAGGGATTTAGTGTCAAGGCAACGAGTCTCACCTCATGACATAGACATCGAGGGAAGGGTACAATGGATGCAATGGATCGATAGAGGCGATGACAAGGTTGGCGACGTGAAGAACGATTACGGTGGCTCCGGCGATGTCTTGGCTCGGGCAAGGTACCATTAGAATCACAAGGAGGTGAGAAAGAGGATGGCACAACTAATTTGGGGAGAGAAACAATGTTGAGGACAAATTTGGGTAAATTACACAAGTGGCCAAAAAGGGAAGCGATGCTCTCGCCAGACTTGTGGGTGATGGCATGGCTTAGAGGTGGTGCGGTTGGCTTCAGGGAGTGAAGGGGAAGGCAAGGACTTAGCTATCATTGTTGCTTCAGCTTTATAGAAGCTTAAAGGCGTTGGCACATAGGGCGCAATGAATGGCAAAGGCGGCATGTGGTTGTCGATGTGCACGAGCAAGCGCATCTCACTGGTGAGCTGGCAAGCAATGGCACAAAAGTTGTTGCATGGAGTTATGGTGGCACTGTTGCAGGGTGTAGGTGTGGCAATGACAGTGAGTAGATGGCGAGGTGGTTGGCAAGGTGGCATAGCGATGAAGCTTCGGCATTGGTGTTTGACTGGCCAAGCAAGTGATGCAGGAGTTGGCCAATCTGTGGACTAGTGTGGTGCTAGCCAGGAGAAGATGGGCCATGAAAGAAGGTTGAGCAATGGGCTGGCCAAAGGAAAAGGGAAGAAAGGAAAAGGGAAAAAGGGGAGGCGGGCTGCAACCTAAGAGAGGAAGAAAGAAAGAAAAGGAAAAATCCCGTGGGCTGGATGGAAATGGTCCAAGAGAGAAAAAAGAAATTTTGATAAACTTAGCTAATTTTACAAGGTTTTTGGGGGAAATAAGATAGCATTTCTAGCACACGAAAAACATGAAGTACTTAAAAAATATGATAAACAACTTGAGATATTTTGTAAAAAAATTCATGTATATTTTATTATTTTCAAGCTATTACATTAGCCTAGGCCCAACCTTGTTGGACACGTGGAGCCATGGACGTTGCCGCTGGGCTGTCGCCGTGGATGGCACCATGAACGAGGAACGAGTGCTCATCGCCAGTAAGGATCCGATGGAGTAGAACCAGACTACTCGAGGAGGCCACCTGCACGATCACTCCCGCCATCACCCCAGCTTGCTCGCCATGCCACTAGGTAGCAAAGAGAGTATAGAGAGTTGGGTAGCATAGCACTAGCACTGTAGCAATCTAGCAGAGAGAGGAGAGGATTAAGAGAACCAAAGACCTCAATCCCTTTTCTATGTATAGTAGAAGAAAGCTAGAGACCAGAGACAGAGAGATAAGATAATAATGGGAAGGAAAAAAGAAGAAAAAAAGGAAAAGGTTATGGTGGTGTTCACCTTTACAGGTGGACTCCACAAAAAAGAAGAGAGATACAAAATTGATGAAGGAAAATAAAGAACTGCACAATAAATTAATGATGGAAAATAATGTACACACACAAATATTTGGGGAAAAGAAACTAAATTTTATTCATCATTAGGTACAGATACAAAGTTGCTACTTCATTAAAAACCTGATGCTTAGAGTGGGGTTCCTTCGGTAAGGAAAAGAGGAAAGTAACAACATGCATATATACTATCTACTCCCTAATATCGAGAGCATTCATGCATTCCAGGTTAGCAAATGCCTGCACAATCTCGAGATCCTCAAGTTGATGTTGTTGTCGCTCTTTTGCCAATTTCCAGTCCTTGACACAGGTGATTGCTTCCACTATCTTGGGCATGAGGAATGACCTCCTTTCTGTAATTATTCTCTCTACCATGATGAACGTCACTTCCGAAGAGATGGTGGACACCAGAACCAGTACACCATCCTGTGTGAAATGGTGTAGCATAGACATATTCGCTTGTTGTTCTTCTACTGCTCGAGCAAGTCTATTTGTCTTCACTAATAAGATTAGGATTGGTGTTTTGTAAAATCATACTTCAGGCAGTGGTTCAGCTCTGAGATAGAATTCTGCTTGGAGGATCTTGAGAGTAAGAGGATGAAGAGCTAGACTTGACCTTTAACTTCTTTCACAAGTAGGCTGTCATGCTTGTCTTGCCTTGTTGAACTTGTTGTGAAGCCTCTGATCTCGTGTTGCTGTCAAACTTGTCATGATACAAGCGAAAAATATGAAAAGATTCTTTTTTGACATGTTCGGAAGCTTCAAAGTAATGAAGACTGATGCACTCACCTATTTCCTCTATATCAATCTACAAACCTACTAACTTTTTTGTGGGTTAAAAAATAATAGCAAAGCAATATAGGTGTGAAATAGATCCAAAATATTTAATAAATTTTCCACCATTGCTGAAACAACATGGCCTAAAAGGCAATCCCCCTAGATTTAGCAAAATTTTCTACAATTATCCAAATAAAATATATAACTAAACAAGGGGTAGGGTAGTAAACATCAGATAGAGCCTTGGTTGCTTTGTAAAAAGTATTAAAAGCTCTAAAAAATGATTAGTAATTTGCCAATCTGAGTTAGTAGCTACCAATTCATCTCTTGGTTACTTTGTACTTGTACTAGTAATCCCTTGGTAAGTGGTTCTCATCCACTAGTTAATTTGTACCTGTACTAGTACTCCCCTGTCGATTACCTAATCCCCTCCTCCAAATCCTCCCCCTCTGGTGATTGGGAGCTCAATACGGTGACCACCACAGAGCTAACCGTGGGCAAGAAGGCCATCCTCTTCACCATCCCGAGCGCCTTCACACTAACATGCTTGCAGAAGCACCTGCGAGGTTTTATGGAGAAGGTTGATGAGCTCCGAGCCAAGGGGGTGGACACCATCGCATGTGTGTTAGTGAATGACGCATTCGTGATGCGTGTGTGGAAAGAGTCTCTAGGCCTCGATGATGACGGGGTGCTGCTGCTGTCGGACGGCAACCTAGAGCTGACATGCGCGCTTGGCATGGAGATGGACCTCTCTAACAAGCCTGTGAGGCTCTACGCACCTCTATGTAGTGGACCATGTTGGTCGTGCCTCCGTGTGATGGTATGCCCTTATGCCAGATTTGGGCTACGATGGTAGCTGTGGGCTAGGATTCATGTGATGGGATGGGGGCCAGCTGACTAGGGAGGTGGTGAATCTAGATTGGATGAGATGAGGTCGAGGCCCCACGTGCGATGAGCAGATGGCGATGGCAGCCATGGCGAATGTTTTGCGCAACTCAAAATAAAACACCAACCTAGCAAAAACCTTTATTAAGCAAATAACGAGCAATAGTTATGGCTGCCGACGAAAGAGGAAATTGACAGCTCATAACCTCGTCTGCTGTCTAGCTTAACAACTTATCCTAGAGAGGTAAGGGTTGATCCTTCATGGCTCTCAAGGTACGAAGCATGATCCTTCAAAGCAAAGATTGAAGTGGTGGCAGAATCGAAGAATTCAAGTTGTTGCCATCTATAGTTGTTTTGCAACAAGGGAAGAGATAGAAATAGGATTTTCAAAAATGACATAAAGATGAGAAATGATTGAGAGATAAGGGTAAGAAAATATTGAGAGGTAAGAATAAGAAAAACTTTTGAAATTACTCATTATTTAAAATAAATACTTAAGGTTCAACCATTCTATTCTATCTACGTTCACGTCTTAGAGTCGTCATAGCTCTGATACCATCTCTGTCGGATCCCAGAGCAACAACTTCGAAACCCTCTTTGTTAATCGCACTAGTCCAGGATCAGCTAGTGCACGCAGTGGATAACAAAGACAAATATCATGCATAATGACCCACTTTATTTAACTGAATATGGTTCTGATGGCCAAAATTTACATCCACGACACATAAGCCAAAATAAAATATAAGCAGCAGAAGGAAAAACCGAAGCGAAAGAAGCCCACTGAGCCTACCCACAGGCAAACGACAGTAAAATGCGGCCTATTCGTTCTGATCCTCACCGAAGTCGAAGCTGTCCTCTGAAAAATGATGAATTGAGCAACATGAGCACATAAAGTACTCCACAAGTTATACCAGAAGGTTTAACAGATTTAATGCATGCATAAGGATTAACAAAGGAAGGCATAATACGGTTAATTGAGCATAAATTGAAATTTGAAGTAAATAATGTAAGTAGATTCAAAAGCTGAATTTGATACAATAGATAGAAACAAGATTTTAACAAAATAATATTATTAGTGTAGGCTCCAACCAAACACCAACCTATCCACGGGCATCCCACTCGGACCATCTTTTCTAAAAAAATCTCATATGGATTCTATCCATCCATAAACATTTTGTAAAACCATTTTGAAAAACAAAGTCTAATCCATCAAAAACTTTACTTAGCTTGCCCATGACCATGGCCACAACAATCCAGGATAGATTATACACTCTACAGAGGTTGTACAGCTTTACCCACAAGACATGATCATCCCATATTGCCATTGGATAAACACACTTCCTTTGGTGTGAGGCGAGGAGATCATGACAAGGTCTTTACAATGCAAAACCTTCAACCTGGTCAAGCCAACACTGAGATTTCACCACAACTTGAATCCACAAGTTGGAGCCCCCTCTTGAGCCGAGTGAGACTTCTTATGGCTTACGCCACGCTCAATTTCAACCTACAGCGAGACTCAGGTAGGGACCTACAAATTAATCAGCCAGGATTATCCCATACCAGCCTTGTGGTAGTACGATAGGGCTTTATAGCAGTAGCTCACAGACTGGTCCTTAATTTGACTTAGGCACTAACCACATACCCCTCATGCCTAGCAATCAACATTGTGTAATCAAACAACAATGCATACCAGCAAGCACCCACCACATAACCATTTGCCTAAGTCTAAACCAAGTTTTTATATTTTGTTTGAAAATATTTCATAATCATTCTTGACTCACCAAAGTCAAGAATACATTTGAAAACTTTATCATTTTATGTGAAAAAGTTATCCCAAAACAAAAATTATGTCTAATCAGGTCTAAGCATTTGACACAAAATTTCTCTAGTCCATGCTAGTGTATTAACTAGAGTTTTATCTAAGGTAATAAGGCATGTTGATGTTCAATGTCAAATTTGGCCATATACAAAGGAATTTGGGTATAACTAGAATTTAAATCAGATTTAAGCTAGGTTTGGATAAAAGTACACATGCATAATAATTTAAAAATAACATAAATAATTTAAATTACTGGGAGCAACATGATCAAAGGTGTAACTTGCCTTGCTCAAAGTCTTGATGCTGCGGATCGTCGAAATCATACACTCCAAAATAGTCGTAATCTACACGAGCAAATAACCAAATAAAAACAAAAAAATCCAAATAAAATCCAAAAATTATAAAATATATACTTGAAGATATACTATGAATTTATATGAATTTAGGAATAAGAATCAACGGATTCGGAGTTCGGATTGTTGAGAATGAGCGATCGGAAGATCGGTTGGAAAGGAAATTGCTGAAAAATACCAACCAAAGGAATACTCCTTGAGATCTTCTTTTTGGCTGGATTTCTGGTTTGCTAGTGTGCATCACAAGTGTGGAATGAGGAGAGGAGGTTGTGGTTCAATTTATAGGTGAAGAGAAGTGAAAGAATGGCGGGAATTGAATGACGAAGTAATGGTCGGAATAAAAGAAATGTTGGTTTCAAAGCTTGAATGAAAGAAATTAAATAATTGATGAGCTAATGTCCAAGAAACCTAGAAGTAATTGATTGGAGACGTTTCTACTGCATGCCATTTAATTTTAGTCAGATGACTTAAAATTCATCGGAAGCGATGAATCGATGACAAGAAGTGAAAGCAGATGATTTTGGGAAAGACATGATTCCCGCCAAATGGCTGCATCAAAATCAAATTAAATTGATGCGTAGGTTGCTAAGATGCTGAAACACGATGTGACACGAATAAAAGTCGAAAAGGATCACCCAAGAAAATGTGGCATGGTGGAGGGAGGAGAGAGCACGGGCAGGCTGCGGCTTCTCTAGTGTTTTGCGTAAAGGTAGAGGAGGTGCTAGGGGTTGGCATGGGAATGGAACACATGGTGGTGCTTCTATTTATATGGCAAGAAGGTGGGAAGTGGGATTAATTCAACTGCATTTAATCCAAAGTCGGTTTTCAGTTTTGCAAGACTAGAAACTAAAAACTAAAGTTTAAATGGATTTGAAACTGAATAGGATTGATTACTAGTGGTGATGGAAGGTGTTACTTGCAGCCTTTAATTTCATTAGTAGGTGGGAATTGATTTTTGCAGGCATGGCCAAGGCATTTGGTGATTTGTTTGAAGAACAAAGAGAAGAGCTGCTTATTCTGTTGAAGAAACAGGAGAGAGGGTAGCAGGTTCTTCAGTTGGAGAATAAGCAAGGAAAAAAGAAGGAATAAAGAGAAAAGAAGGTGTTATCTATACATAAGAAAGAAAGTGGCGAGATGGCAATTGAATTAATGGAATATTGGAAGTTAAGCGAGGGAGAGGAGTAATTTTAAGATGGGTGGCATGGTGGAAAGTCTCATTAATTTTTTAGAAAGAGTGAAATGCCAGGAAACTATTTGGACCCAAAAATAAGAAGATTAAATATTTTTATGGATATTTCGAATTTTACAATATTTGAATTTGAATTTTGTAAGCGAACTGAAAATTTGGAATGGAATTGAGGCGTTGAAAATGAACTAGGCATTGGAATTTGGAATTTAAATTTTTAGGATTACCAAATAATCTTCAAATATTCAAAAACGATGGCAAAAATAGATAGTTTGGAATTTTTAATGAATTTAGAAATTTTAATGGGCTTAATCAGAGCTAGGATGAAGGAGAATGGGCTTCTGAAAGTTTGAATTCTAAGAAAAGGAAAAGGCTGATTTTCTGGAATTATTTTTGTACTGGAAATTAGATTTATGACGTCAACATTGGATTTATTTTTTGGCTGAATTATCTTTCTACTAGAAAAAGGGAATTATGATGTCATGATGATGTCAGCAACAGAATTTTAATTTTTGATCGAATTAAATTTCTAAAGGAAAAAAGGGTTTTATTCACTAACAGGTGGGATCGGGTTTATGGTGGATTGGGTTTATGGACTAGGGAGGTGGCTGAAGTGGCAGGGAGGGTGGCGTGGCTACTGACTGGGCGAGCGATCGCTGACGCGGCGTGCACATTGGCTGCCACATTGCCTCGGACGCTGATGGGGCATGGCCGGCTGGGGCGGCGCTCAGGGCATGAGGGCTTGCCAGAGCTTTGGTGGACGGTAGCAGCCGCCAAACAACGCCATAAAAAAGAGGGGAGAGAGGAGAGTTCGATAGTACCTTGCGTGAAGCCAAGGGGGCAATGGAGGCGACCAGCGACAAAGAGGCAGAGGCGGTGGTGCAAAGGTGTCAGCAACAGGGGCTCTCCGGCGGTGGATTTGCTCGACGAGGCGTGGGGAAGATCGAGGCGGCAGCAATTTCTCACCGGAGGACCTTTGGTACTCGGCAAAGAGGAGCGATGACACTAGGGCGTCTCGAGCACAGGAGGGAGAATTGGCAGAGGGGAAAGGGGTGGCACGGCTAGGGGATCCTCGGGGAGGGGTTTATATAGGGGTGGAGGTGACGAACGGCCGTCGGTTACTCGTCGGAGTTAAGGTCGGCGCAATGGTGCTTAAAGAGGGGTTTAACGGGAGTAAAAGAGGGGGAAATGTCGTGGAATGAACTCGGGCGGCTTAGTGGTTAATAATGGCATTGAATGCTCGAGCTAACGGAAAGAAACAGGCACCTTAATGAGCTCGAGCGGGGTAGCAATGGCGGCGGTGCAAGGAAGAAGAAAGGGACGAGGAAGGGGGATCTGACAGGCGAGGCACATGTGTCAGTGAGAGAGAAGAGAGGAGGGAGCAGAGGACGATCGGATGAGCTACGCGACGTATGCAGAAGATCAAGGCCGTCGCTCGATAAACGAAGGGGTAAGTGGGATCGAGCAGTCGAGATTAAAATGGGCGGGGTGGATTGAATCTAGGCTTGATACATGTCAACCCGAGGAGAGAGGGTGAGGATTAAATTCGATTTAGATTTTCAGGAACATTAGAAAGGTTTAAAAATACTTAGCAAATAGCAAATAAAGTCTAAAAATTCCAGAAAAATTCACAGAAATTCCTAGAGATGTTTTAGACTTAGGAAAAATATTTCTATCTTAAAGTTGGTCTTTTAATTTTTACAAAAATAATTTTTAACTTTGAAATTGATTTTTAAAATCCAGAAAAGCACAAAAAATCTAGATAAAAGCCAAATGCTTTAAAATAATTAATTTGAACTAGTATTTTATATAAATTCAAAATACTCTTTATTTAATAATATTTTTATTAAATAACTTTTTAAGAAAAGCCCTTTTAGAATATATGAAAAAGGCAAATAAAATCTCCAAAAGTCAAGCAACCAAGGAACACTTGATTTTATTTTAAATTAAATTAATTTTAGATTTTTTACTAAAATTTTTAAAATAAACAGCTGGGCTATTACAGAGGGCGACGACCATGATGGCGTGCACTCTCCCTCCCCCTCTCTGGCTACTCCCACGTCCCACAGTCCTTTGGCATCCACATCATAGGCTTAGCCGCACCGCGCCCCATCGCTGTGCCATCGCCGTGCCCCTTAGCCCATATTGCCAATTTTGTGCCGGGCTAGTCCGAGCATAGCCCAATAAGCCATGGCATGTCATGCTTCCCAACAAGCCTTCTTCCTAGGCCCAGCACAACCCACTGTTCGTGCTGTGCTAGCCTGGCCCTACCATGTGTCATGCTCATGCCGTGCTTGGGTCGTGCCGTGTCAGCCGGGCCTCGGGTTGACCTAGAAAAGCCCGACCCAACTCCTAGGTCTATAGGTCTATACACGTGCATGGGAAGGGATGGACTCACTCCAACCTTGCCATGGCAGCCATCTAAGGCCCTCACACCCAGAGGTGGAATTAGAATGAAAATGACCACGGTTCATCACTTCATCACACATATAATTACATGTATCATTTTGTCGCTGATTTACAATGAAGTAGGTGGGCATTCCAATTTTCAAAAACACAAAATGAAACCTTAATTCTAAACCCTAAAATTTAACAAAAAACTAACCAACAATCATAATATTCAAACCATAACTTATAAATTCAGTTCATGTACTTAAAGAAATCAAAAGAATCGGGAGAAATCTAGCAATACCATACATCAATTTAAGACTTAATCCATACCATCAATTGCTTGGCAAGATGATTAATAGGTGATGACAACCAGGAGACGCGGCGGTTGGCAAGCTACAGTCTAGGCCTCCAGACTCTGCCAACCAGCAGTTGCAAGCTTGCGACCAAGCGACAGGGTGAATTTTACTTTCGCACGAGTCAGGACAAAGAGAGGGAGGGAATAAGACGTGAGTGACTAGAGCAATGTGATGTTCGTGCGGTGCGGTCTCTGCCTGCTATCTTTCATTCATAAAGTGGCTTGGCTGACCGAGCACCATAGGCTATATTTATGCCAACTGGACTACACTTGCGTATGCTAGGTTGTTATCCTAGTCCACGATTGGTGTTGTCTTGCATCTAGTTGTAGGAGCACCAAGTGGAAGAGCAGGAGCCGGGAGGCTGAGAGCTTCAATCTTTAGGCTAACCAAGTTTCCTTCGATTTGGGCTGAGAGGTTCACACCTAAATTTACATGGACTATACAATACATAAACAAAATTAGACCCGGTGTCCTATGCACCCTGTGCTCCTCTTTGGATCCGCCCATGCTCACACCCCTACAGGCCTCAGTTCTCATTCCATTCGAAAGCAACTTATAAGTATGATGCAACGAGTAAGAAATAAACTTGGCCCTAAACTCATGGCACCTCTATGTAGACGTGATCTAATCAAATAACTAAACTCAACTAGCTAACAAACTCATCTAACGAACATGCATGCAACCTAATCTCCATGTGCACCATGCCTCCACAACATGTGCAAACTTTTCCCTGCATGTAGCTACATGCAACACACTAGATGCACCAAACGTTACAACAAAACTCCCATGCATACACATAACAAGATTAATGTAACATTCACCCCCCTTAATCTTGTTGTATCTTTCACACATGCTTCGGGCTATGCCATGCTTCACGCATCCTCTGCCGCATCATTGTGCTCGCCATAATATCCTCCAACGCTTTCACAGCGGTGGCCTCCATCCACACATCTCGCAGTGGCCTTGCACCGCCATTCATGCACATTGTGTAGTGGCTTTGCACCACTGTGATCTCCAAGTGGCATCACACCATCGTCGTCTTGTAGCGGCCTCCTACCATCATTGTTATCAGTCTCACACTGACTAACCTTACGATGATTGCCATCAGCTTCACACCATGTCACCAGTGATCACCATCGGCTTCACACCAACTCTTCCTCGTGATGATGGCCTCCATCACCGCCATGAGCCTTAGGCTGAATCTCCCAGTGGCTTTACACTACCATTCATGTATGTCTTGCGACAGCCTCAAGCCTTCATCTCACCTTAGGACGATGAACACCGCCATCACCAACGGCTTCTCACCATAGGTTTTTGATGTGCTATCGCTGTAGCACCATGACACACCACTAGGCAACACCTCGCGTGGAGCCTCGACATTGCCACAGCCTCTCGTTGCCGGCCTTGCCATGTCACCGGTGTCACCGCTCCTTGACGTAGTACCAGATGGAGGTGGACTCCACCTCGTATGGAGCCTTGCCATTGCCGAGACAACATCAAGTGGCATCACCTTCAACATCTTCCATGCCGAACCTCGCTCTGATACCAATTGTTGGAGTTGAATCACTCAACTCCTATAAAATAGACACACACATATAATGAACACACATACACACGCATGGGAGGGGATGGACTTACTCTAACGTCCTCATGACAGCCATCTAAGGCCCTCACGGCCCCTGCTGCCTTACTTCTCATTCCATCTGAAAGCAACTTATAAGTACGTGATGCAATGGGTGAGTACAAACTCAGCCCTAAACTCACGCCACCTCTCTGAAGCCATGCTATAATCAAATAACTGAAGTCAACTAGCTAACAAACTCATCTAACGAATATGCATGCAAGCTAATCTCCACATGCACCACGCCTCCACTTTTCCCTACATGCAGCTACATGCAACACACTAGATGCACCAAACGTTACAACAAAACTCCCATGCATACACACAACAAGATTAATGTAACAAATCTAAGCCACAAACCAACTCATCTAAAGTAGGGAGCGCACGAGAGGATTACAGGCTAGGTAATTCTTCAGCACTAGATTCTTATCTAAAGCAAGGATCCGAGGGTTCTAAAAGGTTTGAGAAGTTTGTGAGAGAGCGACAATATCTTGTACTCTTTTGAGGTTGTGCTTAAGGAATTTACGGCCGGCTTCACCAAATCTTTCTCTCTTATCATGATTGTTTTTTCATCATTATTTTGGTCTCTCTACAAGATTTATCTACTTTGTTCTTAATATCGTACAACTTGTGCCGTACCTTGGAACTCTGATCTAATTTAGGGGTTGCTACACATAATGAGGGGTATCATAGTATAACAGAGCATATGGCGCGGGAGATAGTATTACTCATAAGAGATTGGTCTTAGAAATAGAATGCCTTCAACTCCGAACATGGGCTTGGATTGCAACGATGAAAGGAAAGCTATCATATATTGTTCATGTATGCTGTTTTCCTACGTTTACAGCATGTGTTTCTATGACCCATAGATTGTGGTCTGTTTGATATGGCTGCAGCTTATGGCTTTTGGCTGAAATTTTTGAATTTTAGTTGTTTACGACAGAGATTACAGAGAGAGATACTCGCTTGTGATTTTGGTTGATACAGATATTGGGCTTTTAACGTGTACTACAATTAACTTATAGACTCTATCTTAAGAAAATACTCCATTTAAAAGTTAGTACTATAGCAAAAGATAAAAAAACTACTTTTAGAAGTCGTTAAAGATAAGGCCCTATAGATGTTTACCCATATTTACAGCAGGTGTCCATATATGTCCAGTTCTTTTTCTCTCCTACCTTTTGTTTCACTGTTTGCGAGCTATATAGGGGACCTTTAGTTAGTTTGGGCCCTCTTGAGTGAGTTGTCCCAAGGAACCTATCATGATGTTGTGATGACCTGGTGAGGTGTGTCACTTGATGTGTCTTGCCCACTAGCTAGCTATAGTGCGTCAGTGCATGCAATCTTAGCATAAAAAGTGGGGAGTGCTAGCTTGGGGCATGAATAATACCGAGGAGGATCATGCATGGTCGTGCTAGCCTGCAAGGTAGGCATCAAGATGTGGCAAGATACCCTGTACAATTTTATCGCATATGATGCATGCATGACTTTGTCAATGTGATGTCAGAGATGGCTGGGTATTATGTTGCAGCGATGCAGCTTGCACGCCCCAGTGAAAAGATAGCTGCAGAATATTCTTGGTCTCCTTGACATATATAACAAGTACTAAAGTTTGAAAGAAAGGAAAGATCCTTGAAAGGAAATGTCAAATGACTAGAGGAGAGAGAGAGAGAGAGAGAGAGAGAGAGAGATTCTTGTACAGGGGGGTACAATATATATAGGTGAGAACGTGAGAAGCATTGCAAATGAAAACGTAAAATTAAACATAAAAGTATGCTGTTGCATGCATGGAGAGTTTGAACTCTACATTTTACTATATATGTTTGTATATGCTGATTTAAATTAGTACAATTTACAAGTGAGTACTGATCGATGACTATGAAGCATTGTGCTATACATATGGCCACCGTACCATGTAAAATAGACAACATTGTTCTGATTTGATGACACACTAGATAGGTCGACCCTGATATACACATTCATCCAACTTGCTACAAAAGATGAGTGTGCAGCACACCCCTCACACCCTACATAAAATTCAAAGTCACATCAAACATGACAGAAAAACCCAAGTAAAAATAAAGTGCGTGCCATGAACAGAAACAACGCACTTAACATAGCCGCAACAATTTTGCCATAACATAGGTGGAGAGAACCAATAATCATGTGGTTTTTATTTTTTTTCTATTTGGAAATTTGAGGAAATGATAAGTTTTAATTAGGATAGGAGACTACATGTGCTTCTAAATGTAGCAATGATGATCAAAATGCAGGCCTCAATGTTGACAATTTTTGCAAACATTTGAAGACGATAATGGAATCCAATTAATTCCTTTGATCTGTCTGATTAGTTTTCCTCATGTTTGGGTCCAAATTTACGTCTTTACTGAGGATAAAAGTTGGAGTGGTCCTCCTAGTTGATGCTGAAGAGAAGGATGGTCCCTAGCCTAAACTAGCCTCCTAGATTTCGATGTTGAAAGATCTGTAAAGGTAGCGAATTTGGTCCAATTGTTGGAAGCACAATACGCAACACAATCCAACAACATACTCCATATTCAAAGTTTTGTAGACTTGCCAAGTTGCCATTGTTCATCTTTAAGGTGCTGTTTGTTTGTGCAAACTTTCAGTTCCATTTATTTTAATTACATCGGATTAAAAGATAAAAAAAGTGCAGTTGATGTATTCATCAAAATGCAAAACTCTGTTAGGCTAAACTCATTATAATGCACCTTAAATTAACCCCAGGCACAAAAGAAGTATATATAGGCTATAGCTAGCTAGTCATGTTCTAATCAATACTATAGAAAGTCTAATACTAGACGCTACATCACAGATAGTTCCCTAAAACCGTCAGTATTAAATATAAGCACAGACGGTTTTAGTTTAGAGATCGTCTGTGTTGCTGCCAATGATAAAAACCGTCTGTGAAGAGGTAATATCACAGACGTTCATGGTAAAAATCGTATGTGATATCGTCTGTGAAGTATCATAGACGGCTATTAACAAGAACCGTTTGTGATATTACCAAATATCACAGATAGTTTTTTGTTTGAACCGTCTATGATACTTTATAGACGGTTTGTATTACAACCATCTGTGATAATTGAGACAACACAAATGGTTTTATTAAAAAAATGTCTATTGTAATTCCACTATATTAATTGCGCGCAGATCTGTCGACCCTCCGTCTTAAATTCGAGATCTAGCTAGGCTGTTGCTTTGAGCTAGATTTGGGGCTTTGAGGCGGCCATTTGGTGAAAGAATGCTATTTGGCCAGAGTGATTACAGATCCATTTATTTCTTGACTACCTATAGTTAGTAATTTGTTCCTAATTGTGTTATAATTTAGATATATAGGTTTTGGTGAAAGAAGAATTGAAAATGGTTTAGATCGAGCTAGCTTGATGTAGAGAGAAGATTATTTATATCTAGCATGGTTTAGGGTTTAGCCAATTCATAGTCTATTTCTACTTAATTCAATTTAATTAATTATTCTTGCTACATATAGCTATTTTCTTACAAAACATGCACAAAATCATTCATACTATTATATGTGTAACGTATGACCAAAGATAGATGTATGCTGGGAACCACGTGAGTGAAGAGTATATTAATGGCTTGTCTGCTTTAACAAGAGCTGCTGAGAAGGATATGTTGAATAAGGGTGTGGAATATATGTACTGTTCTTGCATTGACTGCGAGAATCTAATGATGTTTAAGAACCGAGCGCAGATTGAAGCGCACTTGATTCGAAAGAATTTCAAATAAGGGTATACACGTTGGACCAGTCATGGTGAAGAGCAGATTATGTAGGAAGGTAGCAATAATGACATCGCCGATGAAGTTAATGATATGCCGCCTGATGATGTCAATTATGATTCTGATTCAGATAGGCTGCATGATGACAATCTGAATCAGATACTTCGTGATGCAAAAGGGAACAGTGATGAGAGAGAGTATGTTAAATTTCACTGCTTGATGGAGGACTCGGAGAAACATTTGTTCATGTGCTGCAAGTCAAAGTACACGAGGTTGTCAACCATGCTTGAACTGTTGAAATTGAAGGCAAACAACGATTGGTCTGACAAAAGTTTTACAGCACTGTTAGATCTTTTAGCGGACATGCTTTCGGAGGGAAACGAGTCGCCCAAAATCACCTACAAAGTCAAGAAGGTTCTTTGTCCATTGGAAATAGAAGTAGAAAGAATACATACATGTATGAACGACTGTATCCTCTACCATAAAGAGTATGTAAACATATATGTATGTCCGATGTGCAACACCTCTCGATACAAGCATAAGAATCAATTAGATAACAGCGAAGGAATAGAGGTGAATAGAGGACCTCCTGCTAAGGTGGCATAGTATCCTCCTGTAATTCTCCATTTGAAGCAGTTTTTTGTGAACCCAAAAGAGGTAAAACTGCTGTGTTGGAACTCAGAGGAGTGTAAGAAGGATGGAATGCTAAGACACTTTGCTAATTCTGCCTAGTGGAGAAACATCGATAGGATGTTTACAGACTTTGGTGCAGAACCGAGAAATATAATATTCGGATTGAGTACAGATGGAATGAATTCTTTTGGTAACATGAACAGTCGACATAGCACTTGGAACATGACTCTCTGCATCTACAACCTTCCTTCTTGGTTGTGTATGAAGCAGAAGTAAATTTTGTTGTTGACACTTATCCAAGGCCGAGGCAACCTGGGAATGATATTGATGTGTCCCTAGCACCGTTGATGAAAGATCTAAAAATACTTGGATCGAAGGAGCACAAGTATGGGATGCGTACAAATGAGAGAACTTCATTTTTACGCTCCTTGTTATTTTGCACCATAAATGATTATCCTGCCCTTACTAACCTATCAGACTAGAGTACAAAACGGGGTCAAAGCATGTACTCACTGCTTAGATGATACCGAGAGTGTGTGGATGAAGCGCTCACGTAAAACCATGTACATGCGTCACTGTAGGTTCCTTTGGAGGGCTCACCCATATCACAGGATGAAGAAACAATTCGATAGAGAGAAAGACAGTTCAGCTCTAAGATATTTAAGTGGAAAAGAGATATATGATATAGTTAAGGATTTAGATGTTGTGGTCGGAAAGGGATATAAATTGATGACCCGTGGGAAGAACATCTAGAAAAAGATATCAATATTTTGGGACTTACCTTATTGGGAGCACCTAGAAGTTGCCATTGCATCGACGTCATGCACATAGAGAAGAATGTATGTGATAGTTTGATTGGTCTCTTACTGAATATTCATGATAAAACAAAGGATGGTGTCAATGCACGGCTTGACTTGGTTGATATGGACATCAGGCCTGAGTTAGCACCAACAAAGACCGATAAAGGATGAACTTATCTTCCCCTGCTTGTTACACTCTGTACAAGGCTGAGAACTGAATTGTGCCAGTACTTGCTAGTGTGAAAGTTTCATCCGGTTACTCTAACAACATGAAGAAACTTGTTTTAATGGAAGACTTGAAGTTAATTGGCATGAAATCTCATGATTGTCATGTACTGATGACACATATGCTCCCTATTGCAATTAGAAGTATTTTGTTGATCAAGATCCAAGAGACAATCATGAGGCTATGTTATTTCTTTAAAACAATTGCTTAGAAGGTCATCAATCCCGAAGGACTAGACGCTCTGCAGGATGAGGTGGTGACGACTCTATGTCATCTTGAGATGTATTTCCCTTCATCGGTTTTCGATATCATGGTCCATCTCATTGTTCACATTGTGTGGGAGATAAAAATATACAGGTCTGTGTTCCTACATAGCATGTACTTGTTCGAGAGGTTCATGGAAATTCTCAAGCCCTATATACGGAATTGATCTCGGCCGGAGGGCAGCATTGTCGAAGGTTATGCAACTGAAGAGGTTATTAAGTTCTGTGTCGATTACATGGCTCAGGTCAAACCGATAGGTACACCTTGATCTTGCCATGAGGGGAGGATCAAGGGTATCGGGATATGGATGTGTATACTCAAGTCCATTTCATAGTCTTGCAACACATGATTGAAGTGTCCTCGTATATCGAACAGCACAAGGACGTTCTTCGACCACAGAATCCGGAGTGACTGGATGTTTGGATCACAAGACAACACAACAGTCGATTCAACCAATAGTTGAAGGAGTGACTCGCTAGGAGCTTATCAAGTGATATGCTGACATAGTTGGCAAAAGGGTCAACATTTACAACTATGACATAGTAAGGATATAATATAAATAGGTACACATTCTATACGCAAATTCAAGATATAAATAGCACTAACCAGAACAGCGGTGTCCGCATAGATGCATTCAGTACCGATGGGTTCAGAAACTCCTACTATGGGTGTAACACCCTAGGTCCACATTACCTTAGGATGCTATTAAAAACACCTACCACTAGCTAGATTAAAAGAAAATCCGGTAGCACCTTCCCAGTAAATACTAAAACTACGCAGAAGCATGACAATATAACAAAAAATGGGAATGATAAAACAATATTTATCAGCCTAATTTTAAATTGTTCAACTTCACTAAAGTCTACCACAAAAGGCATTACTACGTTACAGTGTTCAACGATTAGATGGAAGAAATAATTTAAGAATTTAAGCCTCTAACATATACAACAAAATTCATGAAGACTTGATTAATGGTGTCGTGCTGCTCTACCCTTCCCACACATGCTCAAGATTCACCTGGAAGAGGGAAAACAAGGGTGAGATAAAATCTCAGCAAGCAAACTGTTTAACAAATTAATCAAAACTGCGAATGGTTAAGCATCCATTTAACATCACGTGGTACAATGATAAAGCAATATCAGATAGCTCTTAAAGCAATATCAAATAGCTCTTCTCAACCACACTGTAACCTCATTCATATCCAAAACCACAACCACAAAGCAATACCACTAAATACAAATGATTTCCACTATAAGATAATACCACATACCACGAGGCAATACCACCAACCACAAATGATTTTCACCATAAGATAATATCATAAACCACAAGGCAATACCATAAACTACGAATGATTTCCACCATAAGATAATACGACATACCACGAGGCAATACCACCAACCACAAATGATTTCCACCAAAGACAATACCACAAGGCACTACCACAAACCACGAAAGATTTCCGCTATAAGATAATACCACATACCACAAGTGACTCTAATGAGCCAAAACCTCTTAAAACCTTAGATTAAGATTTATCCTCATGGGATGCATAAATATGATTCTCCTCATCTACACTGTACCACAAGAAAATTATCCCACGCCACAAATAACTCTCACAAGCCAATTCCTCTTAAGATCTCCTAATGAGACTCATCCTCATGAAATGCATATGTATGCATATGATCCACTACACCCTTACCTGGAAACGTAAGAGTGTGCATCGTACTACGGCAATGTACGATGCGGTACCGGTACGGTCGCGGCTGAGTGTGGCGAAATCCACGATGCAAATGACATGCATGATATGACCACAATTGATTCCTTAGGGATATAACCACATGAACCACAATATATATATATATATATATATATATATATATATATATATATATATATATATATATATATATAACAAGGCATAAAGTGCAGCATAGCATCTTTGTTTAAAGGTAGATTATTTACCAAACCTCATCAATTACGGTGAAGGCAATAAAATTAATAAGTTAAACTGTAGCAACAACCACTACGTTTACTTGCCTCTACCGAAAGGGTGAAGGGCTCAAGCACGGTCAGGACTGAAGCCACCTGTTCACAAGGCACCACTCAACACAAAACCAAAATACAACAACCACAACTAAGAAGTAAACGCCTCTATGCCCAAAACCCGCAACTCCTTCTCAAACAAATATTCCCACCCTCTGTTCTCTACAACAGCGCTACTTGACTTTTCCATATCTTTTAATATTCTAATCAAACAACAACAAAACCAACATATTTCAAATCTTCAAAACAAAAACTACAAATTTCATGAGACACCATAATTTTATTATGTCGTTTAAAGGGCGTAATCCATAATGGAAAACAGAGGACAGACTCTGCCTTCGAGTTCTGTTCAGCAAATTCCACATACCACCACCGACAGCCCACTCCTCCAAAAAATTATAATTTTTTTCTAGAAGCTAGATTTAGATATTATCTACAACTTTTGCTATTATGAGTTAATTCATAAAAAAACATTAGAGCCTCCAAATCTGTCCACGATCAGAAACTGGATTCTGAATCCAACTCTGCTATACAGCAGACTTCAATCCTCTATTACACCCAAACCACTTGTCCAAAAATTCTGACAATTTTACAGAAACTACATATATGCATCCTCTACAACTTTCATGTTCATGGGTTTCTCTAGAAAAAATGTTTTGACCGCCTAAACCACCCGAACAGACGCACTGCCAAATCTAACTACGCGTAGAACACTGATTAGTCGCTAATCGACGGTTTCCCCTAGATGATCCACCTCTAACGATGAACCAAAAGCCTAAGATCACTCTAAAACAGAAGGGAAAAGATAAAAAATTTTACCTAGGTTGCCCACGTAGGATTTCTTCTCCTCCTTCCTCTCCTCCCTTCTTCCCTTCCCTTCCTCCTTTCCTCTCTCCCTTTCTTTTCCAGTAGGGCAGCAAGGGGTAGCGTATGGGAAGGAGGAGGTGCAAGGGGAAGTGGCGGACAGGGGAGAAAAGAGGGGAGGGGCGGCTAGGGTTAGGGGGAGGAAGGTGCGGCTGGGCCTAATGGGCCGGCCAGGCCCAAGTGGCCGGCCTCCCTCTCTAAATAGCCTAAAAGAATTTTCTAGCAATTCTTTATTTATGTTAATAGTTCCATAGCGTACACCCACCTTCCACGATTCAACGAAAGAAAAGAAAATCTCCGTGCCCCCGCTAAAACTTCTGTAAACACCGAAATAATATCTAGGGCATTACAATGGGTTCATAGAGGAGATTTGAGAGCTTGACTACGAGTTTTTCAAGATCATCTTGTTTCGGTGCCATTGGGTCCATCTCCTACAGGTGAATATCAACAAATATGGTGTCACTACCATTGACCTGAAACATGTAGGATACAAAGACGAACCATTCATACTCACTAACCAAATTGTTCAAGTTTTCTATATAACCGACCAGACAAATAAGAAACGCCATGTAGTTCTTCATGGAAAAAAGGAGAATTGTTAGAGTTGAGAATGTAGTGGATGAGGAAGATACAATCAATTTAACAAGTTGCCTCCTTTCAGAAATAGCATAAGGGTCGAGGAAGAACAACGAGATGAAACTAGGTACATACGTGTCGATCATCATGACGAGCTAATTTTTAAAGGAAATAAGCAAGTGGAATAATGAATAAAATGTTTATGTGTCATATATTCTGCATTTGTATTTATATATGTGTATGAGAATATGTGATATATATGTGAATTTGCATATATGTATATAACAATGTGTGATATATGTGAATTTGCATTTATGTATATGAGAATATGTGATATGTGTGTGTGTGTGTGAATTTGCATTTATGTATATGAGAATGTGTTATATATATGTGAATTTGTATATATATACATATACATATACATATACATATACATATACATATACATATACATATACATATACATATACATATACATATGAGAATGTGTGATATGTATGTATATATATATATATATGGATGTGAGTAGAGATCATTACAGACGGTTTTAAAGTAAAACCATCTATGATATTTATAATCACAGATGTCTCAAAATTAAAACTATCTGTGATATTTTATTATTACAGATGGTCTTTATTTAGAACCATCTGTGGTGCTTTCTATCACAAACGGTTCCGAAATAGAAGCGTCTGTGATTATTCCCCTATATATATTGCGCTCTACGGGTTTTCCACTGTACTAATGCTACACTCCAGCCCCCACTTAATGTCGCCGCCTCCCCTGAGCCTATCGCTACCTCCCCGACTCTGGCAGCCCTCCTCCCCTGTGCCAGGTGCCCTCCTCCTCCCCTGAGCACACTGTCTCCCTAGAGCCCGACGCCGCCTCCCCTGAGCCTATCGCTACCTCCCCGACTCTGGCAGCCCTCCTCCCCCATGCCCAGTGCCCTCCTCCTTCCCCGAGCACGTTGTCTCCCTAGAGCCTGACGCCGCCTCCCCCGAGCCCGTCACCGCCTCCCCCGACTCTAGCTGCCCTCATCCCCCGCGCCCAGCGCTCTCCTCCTCCCCCGAGCACGCCACTTCCCCAAGCCGCACAGTGAGCTTTACTTTATGTTCTTGATTTCTCTATGAGATATGATTGTGCATTAGTCAGCCGTGCTAGTTTCTCTATTCATTATCTCTGAAATCTGATTGTCAACTAGCACTGGGAGAACTATTGCATGATAGATTATGTGTTTTTGATTGCTCAATGAGCAAATTTGTCAAGCTTGAAATCTTAGTGACAATCTAGGATTATTCTGCTAGTTTGAATTCATATTTGCTAGTTGTATACTTCTGTGCAGTGTAGTCGGTAGCTTTGTCAATAGATAGTCCTTAGTCTCCTACTCAGTTTAGTCTCCTGCTCAGTATTGCTTACTGTTGTCCTTTGGCTTTGCTGAATATATGTTGGTTCTACCGTAGCTCATATCGGTTACTTGTTTCTAATTTCTATCTAAATATGTTGATTTTGCATGCTCTTGATATTGATACTACACTGAGGTAATATTCAATTAGATAATCTAGCAAAATTTTTGAGGAATTGTCATTTTGATCATTGAAATATTGACAAGAGTGGAAGAAGACCAAGTTTAGAACTTGTGAAAGTCCTCACCTGAGAGCAAAAACACACTTCTTAATCTGTGCATCTTAATCTTTTGAAGATGTCATCCACTCATCCTTTGACATCGTCGGCAGATTCGTGTGATGCATCGTCCTATGGAAAATCCTGAAAAGAAAGATGACTATCGAAAAGGTCCGATGGCTGATTTACCATCACGGATATCAATACGTTTGGGACCCCCTCTTAATCCTTGCTGAGTAGTGTCCGCATTTCACAGAATAGTCGAAATAGTTGCATGGGAACGAATTGAGATTACGTTCGATTCGTGGAAGAACATGACCAAAGTTCGGAAAAGTGAGCTGGTGATGGAAGTTTTTCGATCGTTTGAGATCCCGGAAGAACACAAGGCCTCCATGCAATGACATTCATTGCTAGAGGCGTGCAAAGTGTGAAAGAACTTCAAGAGCCTACTTGTCAAGCAATATGTGGAGAAGGATCTGACGCCCTTCCACAAGTATCCATTCCTAAAACAGTAATGGCAAGAATTTATGGCGATGAAGATGACAAATAATGTTAGGAGTGAAAGTGCAGTGCACAGGGCCCTTCAGGCAAAAAATACGCACCCCATAGACTCGTCACCACTAGTTATGAGGTAAAATCCTACAATGGAGGAAGGAGGAAGAGCAGGAAATCCTGCAGGACACCTCCCCGCCATTTGTCGGGATTCCTGATTAGCACACCCAAAACTAAATAAGAGCGAGGTCATCTATCGTGCCATCTAGGGGCTATATCCTTTCGAAACCCTACAACAAGGAAGTGTCCCACCACCTGGTAAGATATCGAACTACCTAGTTTATAATTACTCCATAACTTTATAGGAAGTGAAATGACATATCGGACTCTTGCAGGAAGCGCTAAGTGTAGAATCTTCCGAAGGCTCATTCTAGGCTCTTAGGGAGAGAGATATATTCTCCATGGCCTTGGGAAACAAGGAGCACCCGGGTCGCACGAGAGGCCTTGGTCTTTATATTCCTTGGAAACATTTTTTGTCAGAGGACTCCGAAGAGTACCGGAGTAGGAAGAGAGACAAAGCCGAGTGGGAGACACGGCTACGAGAGGACATTACGGCATTCGTTAGAGATGAGATGCAAAGGTATGTTAGAGATCAGATGGAAAGGTACGGCATCCCAGAAAATCAGCAGGAAGCTTTAATGCTCCTGTGCTAGGTAGTCCCCCAACCGTCGGAGTAGCTGCGCGTCCAACCCTACCTCAAAAAGGGACCACCGATTTCATGTCGATGACATCCTAGTAATAATTATCATCTTTGAAATGCTCGATCCACTGACAGACCTGTTGGAGTAGCTAATTTTGTATCATTATGTAGGTGGCTATGAAGTGCAAGGTCCAAGTGAGATATGCCTCTATTGCCCTATGCGCTGCTTGGGGCCAAGCGTATCCATCCAGGCCTAGGGCCTTGGTGCATGCTATAACTCTAGCACCAGGTTTAACAAAAGTAAATGTGAATGGTGTTTATGCCAATTTTGAGGTCGTCCTGCTGCATATGCCCCCAAACGATGAGGTTGTGACTCTAGAGCAAGCCATTGAAACATTCATCCAGTGGCCTAAGAGGGACATCTGCCTAGAGGCTCCTACACCGGTGCCAAGTCCACTCGAGCTATCTGCACCGGTGCTAAGTCCACGAGAACTGTCTGCACCGGTACCAAGTTCACAGGAGTTATCTGCACCAATGACAAGTCCACAGGAGCTATTCGCACCAAAGCTACCTGCACGAGTGCCAAGTCCACGGGGGCTATCTGCACTGGAGCTACTTGCATCGACACGGCAAGGGTGCGGTGCATCTATATCTCGTGCCCGGTCGACTACCGTGAAGTCGACCTACAGCCGAGGAGGCAAGGGCAGGAAGGGCAAATTGAAGAAGACCGATGATGATATCCCCTACTTGTCGTTAGCCCAAAAAATTATGCTAGGCAAGCCGTTGGTCGTCCTGATAGAGCATCTCCTAACCTAGGACTGGCTTACCAGAGATTGCATACATACTACATGGAACATGCCAATAAGCCGGAGGAACAACGACACTCGGGTGTCACCGTCAAGTTCAGGTCGCATCATCTTCACCATGATATTCATGACTATATATTCACGGTAACCTTCGATGACTTATTAGATCTCTTCACACTCGATGCCCTCGACACCTTACTCATTCGATGCTGGACACTGTAATGTGTACAATCACGATCTACATTAATGTAATATCGATAAATGTCATATATAACTCGTTGCTTATATATATATATATATATATATATATATATATATATATATATATATATATATATATATATATATATATATTCATGGTGAGTGAAGCCAAATTAACAAAACCACCGGTTGGTTTCCTCGACCCACGCTTGGTCGCTATGGATATCATCAAGGAGGATGTATCCTTCATCGAGAATTACATGATGAAGGCATTGGTGGCTTAACACAATAAGGAATTCATACTTATGACCTACAACCAATGGTAAGTGCTGCACTAGTGGCTATACTTATTAATTTTTACTTTATAAGCAACACGAACTTAGGTTTAATGATATGACGACATACCTGTATATGTTTCACTGGATTCTAATTGTAATTATAGCAAAATGGAATAGGGTAATATATCTTGATTCTCTAAAGAGGTACGGAAATCCAAGGGAGTGAGCAATGCCCTGCGACACGATCTAGATTTTCCGGTATTCACTAGTACACATTAATCATATATAACACTTCGTAGTAATGCCTCTCGAACTAACACATTCTAATTTTGCAGTGGCACCAGCAGCAACACCTATGGATTCTATGTTTGCCACAACATGCAACTACTCCTCGATTCTGTGAAGACCAAAGATACTCAAGTTTATCAATCTTGCAATAATTATTTCATACTTGTCAATTTATATATGTATGCATGACATTGATTTTCCTACCGACAGGCTGCGCCCATCGATACAACACCATTGGAACAGGCCGACCAGAAAAATTCCAGGACAGTGTACGTACTTTTTGTTATCTAGAGTCATAAAAGAAGATAGGGAGTTCCACAATGTAGAATGAATTTCACTGGGATAAGATTGAGCTTAATTGTACATGTGTGTATTTGTTCATGGATGGATTATTTACTTCATTTCAGTTAATTGATTTGTGAAAGAAATGTTCTTATTTTTGAAATAAATGAATATGAATTGGATGTATACTATGTTGATCTGGTTTTTTCAAAGGGCACGGCTAGCATTTCCTAAGATTAGCCAACAAATAGAAATAGTTTAGGAATAGAAAAGAGTATCACAGACGGTTATTAACTCGTAATCGTCTGTGATAGTGGACTATCACAGACAATTTTTAGTAGAAACCATTTATGATATATGATGTATCACAGACAGTTTTAACTAAAAACTGTATGTGATAATTCACTATCATAAACAGTTACGGGTTAATAACCGTCTGTAATAGACTGCATCACAGACGGTTCGAAAACCGTCTATAATGACATCATGTCATTACTAGCCCATAAACTCAGACGTTTCACAAAACCATCTGTGATAACCTTTTCTGCAGTAGTGAATCCATATGCAATCACCCATGTCAGTGTTAATACTTTACATGTTAATACTTTGCTTGTTTGCACAGGTAAATGTTAGGCCAAGCATATTTTATGCCAAGTACCATCCATACACATCCAGGCCTCGAGTAAAAATGCAAGCGCACCATCCATAAACAATACACACTAATGTGTCTCTCTATCTACTTAGCCAGGTACAAGCACTAGAGCGAATAATTCAGTACACACATGGACGCACACTCTACATGGCATTTATGCCATGGAGCTTAGCCCTATCAGCTGGCCAGGTCAGCCGCTAGCTGCTGCTGCCACTGCGAAGGAGCGGACCGAGCGAGAATGAAGTGAGACGCAGAGCAACAACAGCATGGTGGTAAAAGGACAGGGACGCGACGGCGACGCTGATCATTTATTCGGCAGTATGTAAATACCCACCACAAGCTTCACAGGTCGGCTTCCACATCCTTCTCTAGCTAGCTGAGCTCCCACTGCTGCTGCTGCTGCTCTCAAGCTAGCTAGCTAGCTAGCTAGGGTTTACGCTGATCGGGGTTCCGGCGCTAGCTGGAGCGAGCAATCGAGCTCGTCGGCGGCGGGATCTACTCGCTGGAGCTCGCCGGCGGGGGGAATTCGGTTGATTTGAAGGAATTGGAGCGCATGGCTGAGTTCTTGTAAGTGCTTCCTTTCGCGCATGTATATCTTTAGCCGGTTTGGATGTTTGATCTGTTAATTCTTGATGGTTATTCTATTGATTTGAAGATCATAAAAAATATATATAGGCTTTTTGGGGAGTTTTAAATTTCCCCCCTCCTTTTCGTGGTCCTTTGTTAGAACTTTATGCTGCGGATCTATGAGCAGATTTGTTAATTATTCTCCCTTAATATACAAGTTCTTTGGTATTCTTAAGTACTTTATGAAATACTTTTCTTTCCCCCCAGAAGGTTTCTTCTGAAAAACCAAGTTGCACTGGATCCACAACCTGATGATCCTTTCTCTCTTCTTTTCCTTTCCTGTTTGTAAACAACCTATGTATACAAGATGGTCCATCTGAGCCATATCATTTTAATTATCCCTTCTTTTCACTCTTTCCCCTTCTCTAAACACTCATCAGTATTATATTATTCTATTATTTCCAACATTTTTTTCTAACTTCGATTCAAAAAATCCCCAACTGAATCAATCATCATATCGATAAAAATATTCCAACTTTTCTCATCATATCTCCTCTCAATTAAACTTCAAAGAGCAAAGCTAATCACTCCTTGGAGGGGACTAGCCTGAAAGATAATTTTAAAAGCTATACGCTTCGCATAAAAGCTAGCACTCAGTACAAACCCCATCCTCCTCCTGTTCCTCACTTCAGAGAGCAATAGTGATCCTTGTACGATCTGATTCATAGTTCCACTGTTAGACAAGCAAAGATGTCGGGGGCGAGCACGGCTGGCCGTTAATTCAATCATGGAATGGAATCATTCCCTTCGGCAGCGCATGCACATAGTGCCGCAGCAGCTAGCTGCACATCTACAGTGTCTAAGGCTCAGCTCGCGCGCTGCTGTTCCATTCCATATAGCGCTATCTTTCTTGCTGCAGCCTGCAGCTACATGTATATATGCAACGAATAAAACTTCGCGCTTTCCCCATTCCCCAATGGAACAGTGACACGAATTAATCGGTAGACCCTGCCGTGCACAGCAGTTCTTTAATTAATTAACTATTTCGGTGCCATTTTATGCTAATCTGCTTGCATACGATGTTAATTAATCGAGCTAACCAGCTGCAGTGGATGATTGACGATGAGCGCCGTCGCGTTAAGATGATAAGCGGCAGTCAGCAGCAGCGGACGACGGTCGAGGAGCTAGCCCGGAAGCACACCGCCGCCGTGGCGACGTCACGGCAATGGTCGGCGCAGACGGAGTCGCGGATCGTCCGCGTCTCGCGCGTCTTCGGCGGCAAGGACCGCCACAGCAAGGTGAAGACCGTCAAGGGGCTGCGCGACCGGCGCGTGCGGCTCTCCGTGCCGACGGCGATCCAGCTTTACGACCTGCAGGACCGCCTCGGCCTTAACCAGCCCAGCAAGGTCGTCGACTGGCTGCTCAACGCCGCGCGCCACGAGATCGACAAGCTGCCGCCGCTCCAGTTCCCGCCACAGGACCTCATGGGCCACCTGCCCTCCGCCGTGCCGCTGATGCACGACGAGAAGTTCGGACACATCGCGGCGGCGGCCACTCTGGCGGGAGACGGCATCAAGGCTGGCAGGGGCGACGAGGTCGAAGGGAGCGGCGCCCACCACATGGGGAGGTTTCCTGCCGGTGGCTACCACCGGTTCATGGGGCTGAACAACTCGCTGGGAATGGTCAGCAGCGCGATGCCATATAACTACACCGGTGAGTCATGGAATAACAGCAGAGTGCACGAGAGCGGCGCCGGCTCGCCGCAGGTGGCCGCCGCAGCTCACCACTCGCCGTTCCCGTCGCTGCTTTCCTTGGCTCCAGGTCCAGGGTCGCATCAGCTGGTGTTCTACTCCTCGGAGGCTGAGCAGTTCCCAGTGGACAACCTTGGCTCGCAAAGCTTGTCCTTGAGCTCGGCGAGAGCTTTCGATGATCAGACAGGAAGCTAGCTAAGATACCTGCAGAAGGTGCCGATCGATGATAAGGATTGGTACCCTCTTCGATCCAGAAGGTAGAAATAATGCTCTCCCAAAGTGCAATATATCTAGCTAGTAGAAGTGTGTGCATTGGTTTTCAGGTACTTCTTTTAAGGGACAAGCTTAATTAATTGTGGGTTCTGAAGATGTTTGCTGCTAATTTGTCAAAACAAAACTGAATTTGGCTCTGGAACTGGAGCAAATTAATGCAGGGCTTGCTGCGTACGTGTGTGCAATACGAATTTGTTACTTCTTTTTATATACAAAGAAGTAATTTAATTTGTGTACTGGCTTGTGTAATAATAATTTGGAAATTTTGAACTCTCTCACCGTCTTTGGGTGCTATGTTACCTGAGTTTCATTGCTATTTTAAGTAACCTGTGACCATGAAACCGTGGGGAATATCTGGTGCATTGTCCTTTTTATGATACACTGTGTGCCTTGTCGACAAAATTTAGGGTTAAACAGGGAAAGATTTTTTTTTCTACTCCAAGCATGCCCCATGGTATAATTTAAATAAAAGATTTTACGTATAAAAAATAGTGTAAGAAAATTCGTGAAAATCTAAAACATGAATGATAAAACACCATTAGTTTTCAAATTGTTTTTTTCTATCTCGTAGATTGAGTTTAAGCGGCAAAGTTATTGCCAGAGTATATATGAGGTAATTTTCGTAAGAAACTTTTATAAGTTGCTAAGGTCAGATATACAAGCTAGCTGCACTAAATTAAGAGTTGTGCCAAATGCACCCCCTTCAAGGTCCGATACCGTAGCCTAAATGGTATGCATTTTGAAATAGATATATTAGCAAATTTAAATCATTTCCAACCTTCCACATATATATGGCCCAAATGGGCATTCTAAGGTGCAAAACAAGGGTTTCACTTCTGGTGTATATTTTGAAATGAATTGATGCTTATGAAATTGAGCATTCGTATACATCACATGGACTTATATATATATATATATATATATATATATATATATATATATATATATATATATATATATATATATATATATATATATATATATATATATATATATATATATATAAAAGATATTTTCCTATATATTCAAGCATTCATATATGTACGGCTTGTTTGTTTTAAGTCTGAAGGCAAGCATGGATTCTTCTATTTTAAAAACATGGAAAATAAATATTTACACCTTAATTAGGGAAGTTACAATTGAAAGGAGTGCGACCAACAAAGGAACAACTTCTCAACTCATATATATTTGAGAGCATATATAGTAATACCGTACCAGAATGTAAATCTAAGGCCATCTTTTTTAATAGTTGAATTTCAATCTCAAAATACTCACTCAATTTCAGATAGAGTTTTAGAATGTAAAATAGGGATATTTCTGAAGCGCCATTATCTACCTATATCGATTGCAGTCCTTAATTACCGCCTTTTTTGGTATCTCGGACATATGCCACATGATCAAGACTATCTCTACCACGTCTCATTGATACTTTCAACAACATTCCTGTCACCCACACATGATGAACATTAACACTGGGACTATCTTGGTTTAGAGTTTAGAGATGTCAGTAAATTAAAGGAGATGAATATAGAATTGTTGGAAATAGTTATCCTCACCGTGCACATCGGCACGAGGGGCCTACTAATGAAAATGTAAATTTGTTGGAACCAAAATTATGTCAATGAAATCGGAACCAAATTATATAGTACTAAAATTAAAATTTCCTTTATTCTCGGTCTCATTTTTGTAGTGTTTTTAGGTTAGAGAGAAATGAGAAGAAAAATTCTCCTCCCATGACATTGTAGTATATATGAAGAGAGAACATCAATTTTCCATGACCAAACTGAGATGAGACAGTAGACAAAGAGGACACAATTATAGTCTAGCTAGGTACATATACAATAGGTACTTAGTTTATCCATTTAACCCTACAGCTTCAGTAATTATTGATCTAATTAGTATACATTCTCAGATTGGTTAATTAAGTTCTTTTACTTTTATCTTTAGTTTGTGGTGTTGGGTTGTTCTATGCTATGCTACGCTGCGGAAACTAGTTTGTTACATGAATCTTTACTAATTCTAGTAAGATTCTGCTATTGTGGCTCAAAAATAGATGCTTTCAACTAACCATTACATCCAAAAATAGAAGAAAATATGTGCTTTTTGAAAACGCACAGGCCAAACAGAGCCTCAATCAGTTTTTTTTTTTTTGTCAAGTTGGTCTTCACTTAATTGTTAACTGTGAGATCGATGGGCCATCCTTTTGTGCTATTTGGGGGCAAAATGCATATGTTGTACATTTCCTTTGAGATATTTGTTGTACATTTTGTGCATATTAATGATCTGTTGTACATTATTATTGAGTCATATCATTGACATTATTAGATAAGCTAGTGCAAAAGATTGTGTTTTACAATTATGTAATCAAGTACAAGAATTCATATGACCAACTTGAAATTTCAGAGATTAAAATAAAATATTTTTAATTGAAAAACAATTTTCAAAGCTTCAACCCGTAATGAGAATATATGATTTCTTTAACAGAACAGAAGGAAATTATCATATATACTACACATGGATCTCTTTGTTCGCAACTTGAACTTGCTACTGCCCAGTTCGAATAAAAGAGTTTTCTATTGTCTGAATCCTCACGTAGAACGCATTCAACTTTGGATATTATTTGCCATCTGATCGAAGATGCTGCTGGAATTATATACGGTCAACTAAGTACGGTAAAGTAGCGCCCTAAGTCCAAATTTACCAAGACATTCAATGGGGTCATGTTTTAAACAAACGACGGCTTCTGAATTTTAGAAATCAAAAGTCGTTTAAAACATGGTAGCTTCTTATATGGTTTTTTTCCTTTTTTTCTCTTTTTTTTCATCTTTGCATTATCCATGAGATATAACCATATTTTTTACTTTTTTATTCTAATACCTTATTAAAAGTTAATAATTGCTATAGTACTATTTGAACCAAAAATCACAGCCGCCGTAATATCTCTCACACACACATCCTCATCCTGCGCCACCCCACCACCACCACTGAGGCACTAGCACACCAAATAAAACAACAAAATGGGACACGATGGATGCATTTGTTGGCGCAGACCCACCAGCTAATGCACATCTAGCTTTAGCGGTAGCTAGCTAGCTATCAACCTAGACAACATGCTCGCATGTAAGGCACTTTTGCAAATGGTAACATGCCTAGCCATCTCTTCTCGCTCGCGTAAAAGAAAGATGATCAGAATGGGTACGGTATACATCATGACATCGTGCACGTTTGTTTGGCTTCATTACTTAAACATTCTACACTCAAATCAGCAGCTGTATTCCAATTAGTGCTCATGACCAGTACGTACTGTGCACTGTGTCATCCTGTCCATTTGACCAAGAGGGAGAGCGCATGCAATGGGAGTCACCATCTCATCTTATGCGGCCGATCGAGCAATCCAGCCCTTTTCCACTCTTACCTTTGGCAAAGCTGAACCCAAATCCCAAAGTAACCGTCCTCTGTGCACAGCTATTCATATATGCTTGATCTGCTTACATGGGGAAAAAGATAGCGCAAATTTTAGAAACCTTTTAGGTTTTGTGGTCCATATGATAGAAAATCACAGGTTTTTTGATATATGATAAAAAAATCCAAATATTATAGTTTTATAATTTTACAAAACCGTACCCCTAGCACCATTGTCTTTTTCTTCTCAAGCTTCGGCCACCACTCCGCCACTTGAGGAAGCGCTCCCGCTTCTCCTCGTCACCGAAGGCCTTCTCATAGAGCTCCTTGTTCTAGAACTCACCGTAGATGTTGTAGCAGACGGGGTGGCCCTTGTGATCAGCAAACACCAAGCTCTCCATCTCCGACAAGTTGAGGTTGGCGCCCAGGAGCACATCGATGCCAAAGCGCTTGCATAGGAAAGCCGCCTTGAGCATCGCCATGGCCTCCTTCACCTAGAACTCCCGCACGCGGAGGAACTTGAGCAGCACCGTGTCCGTGCGCTCGTCATCGCCTACAAGCGGCACTCCCCATATCAGTTCGTCCTCCCGCTAGGCCATTGGCGTCGGTGCCTCCGCCTCCAAGGCCGCGGTCGGCTCAGACATGGTGGGGACGACGGTCTCCTCAATGGCTTCAACCGTCTTAGTGCCTTCCTCCTCGGCAATCATGACGGCGACTCACCAGAGATGGAGATCAAAGTAGCAGAGCGGCCGAAGCTCGAGAAGAAGAAGAAAACAATGGTGCTAGGGGCAGGGGCGGAGCCAGGAATTGGATATAGGGGGCAACATGGACAACAAGTAGAGTAGAACCAATGAACCATGCCGAATTTCAATGAAAGGACTAACATATTACAGCAGCCAGTAGCAGCGACATTGTAATGAAAGAATCCAAGGGCTGCTCGACTTTGGAGGGAAAGAGGTGAACTAAAGAACACATCACCAGGGCTATAGAAACTGCATGACGTCAGACTCTAGAGATTGGGCCATTTCAAGTTTTCAACTCAACAAGTATATTAATCAACAAACAACAATTATCTAGTACCGTGGAACAAAAAACAACAATCAAATCTTAAAGCACACTAAATATATCTGTTAGAGTTTACAACCATATCTTGTCATTTATTAGAACATCTCAATCTCATGAAAGTAACACAGGTGAAAAACGCAATCATGTGGTCTGTTAGAAGATCTCAATCAAATAGATATAGATTAACAATCTGAAAATATGTGCATAGGTTAGAAGTTAGGACCTAAAACCAGTGACAGACAACAAGTTCATAATGTTTCAAAAAGCTCACCCATTCAACAAGACTCTCATCTCCCAATGGCTGAGAAGGATCAACAGGTTTTCTTCCTGTAATAAGCTCCAAAAGAACTACTCCAAAAGAATATACATCAGATTTTGCTGTCAACTTGCCAGACAATGCATACTCTAGAGCCAAATACCTGCAGATGATATATTACATTAGTAGAAGGTTGGGGGTGCCAGGCCCCCCTCAGCCCCCCCCCCCCCCCCCCTCCTCCGTCACTGGCTAGGGGTAAGGTTTTGTGAAACTATAAGATCATAATACCGGGGTTTTTTGTCACAAACCAAAAACCCTGTGATTTTCTACCACATGAACCATAAAAACTAGGGATTTCTAAAATTTGCTCAAAAAGATTCTACTCACCTACTTACAAGAGATCAGAGAAAACATTTCCTGCTAAGAAACCTTCCAAATATTTTCCTCTGTCTACCATGGACAAGACAGGCAGGTCCGCAAAGACACAGAGCATATGCGACCACACACACAAACACATGTACACAGAAACACATACATATTACAGAGCGTTGGACACTTGCATTGATGGCCATGGCCACGAGAGATCGAAGGGGGGAGCCAGAAGCAAAAGCATCCAACTATGGCAAGGCCTGACGATTGAGGGAAGTGAGGTGGATGAGTAGTAACGTTCATTCTGGCTTCAGCCAAGGCCTGGCTAGTAAGGGGAGTGTGGTTGATGAGTAGGAAGTTTATTCTGCCTTCAGGAATGTACGTGTTAGCTTCTTAATTTTGGTTTATTTTTGCTTTTTTGTTTTTTTATTGTCTGTAGAGATATGATAATATTTTTATTTTTTTAATTGTATAACTCAGAAAGAAGCTAAAGCTAATCGCTAGAAGCCAGAAGTCGCTAAAAAAAGCTGGAATGAGCCAAAGACCAGTGGGGCTGGCATTCGGAGGAGAGGCCCCTAGGATTAAAGCGACCCTGCATAGCCCTGTAGCTAGGGTTTGCATGCATGCAGCAGATGTACCGACCGTCCGTATCTTTTGCCATGGACCAATATATACCCTCTCTCACATGAATGGTCCCCTGATGATCCATCGATCGATATAGAGCTAGGTGCTGCCCTGTCCTGTCCCTATTAAGCTAGCTAAGCCATGATTCCTTCAGTTCTTATCTCTTCTTCTATATATATCTCTAGCCTTTTCCATTAGTTAATTTGGAGTGACAACAAGCTATATACATGGTTAGGCTGCTAGCTCGATCGTGCAGCAAAAGTTATGCCTAAGTGAGTTTCGATCGACGGATCAGTAGCTATATCTAATTGCATGCATGATAAGAGTCGATGGTTATGGATAGTACGTAGCTAGTACTCCAGTAGCTAAGCTTGGTTATATTATTGTAAATGATGAATAGTGTAAGTGCAGTGTTTTCTTGTGTCGTGGGGCCTCGTACGTGACAAATGGTCGACTAGTTGCCCACAAGCTATCATTCATACTTGTAGGATATGTTTTTCTTCTGTAGAGGACGCAAAGGGAAGTGGCCTACAAATGTATAGCTTGTACTATATCTCCTCATGCAGTTTGTGGCCTACCGGTGGTGCTGGATCATTCCATTTATTTTAGAGTAATTTTACAACCAATACTACCTTTGATAAAACTATCATAAAATCACACTTTTAAATATCAATTTTAGAGAACCACACTTCTTTTTGCATAACATTTTGCAAAATAACACTTTTAAGCACTGTCGTCGTATCTGTCTAGCGTGGCAACTATCCCCATGTCAGTAAACGGAAACAGGATAATCTTGTGAGATTGACCAGTGGGCCCAGCCTATCAAACATGTTGGATATATATGACGACAATGCTTAAAAGTATAGTTTTGTGAACGTTGTGCAAAGAGAAGTGTGGTTTTTTGAAACTGATGTTTAAAAGTATAGTTTTGTAATAGTTCTACAAAAAACGGTGTGATTTTATGAAATTTACTCTTTAAGTTTCCTACTTCTAGCGCTACTATGCATGACTAGTTCTCTTGGACTGTATGCATAATAGCGTCGTTACAGGTCAATTGTAGTTTCTCCCAGATGGCAAAACTATCTGTAGACGAAGGACGTAGGTGAGTCTTGCATGCAGTGGCTTGCTACCATAATTAACCCAACTCAATTTCCAGTTATTGGAGATCTGAACTATACTTGAGGAGCATCGACAATTCATGATCAAGAGTCTGCAAATGCCAGGTTCTCAGCATACTAGTGCCTCAAGGCCGGATTATGGAGTAACAAGCAAATGAAATAAGCAATATAACCCGCAGTGATCAGCTATAATTAATGGGTATTGATAAACGTCATCCGGATGTTTTCTTTCTAACTATCATCCAGATTTGTAATCATTAGATTAGATATCTAATATTGGTCACGAATTCTCCCCACCCCTCCAAAAAAATATCTCTCCCCTCCAAAAAAAAATTCTCTGGTCCCCTCCACAAAAAAGAGGCCGTTGGATCTCTAATCCAACGGTCCGAAATTTGGATGATTATTAGAAACATCTCCTTAAGTTCTTGACGCTTTACGTACTGATCCCTAGCTAGCCACTTGTTGGGAGGCCGAGCCTTTGGCTTGAGCTCAACTCGTAAGGGACGCGTTTGCAGTAAGGGTCAGCCACGCCTGTGTCGTCCCCTGAGCAAACGAAAATGACCTGACGTGCATGCCAGACATGGGGAACACGGCCTTCCATTATTATTAACGAAACCAAATCAGAGTCTTACATCCATCAGTTTAATTTCAAGCTCGAAATGAAAAACAGCTCCAGGTCTAAAGCTAAGGGCCTGTTTGGTACAGCTCCTGCTCCTAGCTTCTTTGTTGAATCTTGTGGAGCTGTGCCAAACAACCTGCTTCTCAAAATTAACTGATTCTGCTTCTTGTGTGGAGCAGGTTCCAAAATGAACTAACCAGGAGAAGCTAGGTTGAGGTGGATTCTCGTGGGGAGCTGTCCAACCTAAATCCAACCTATCCATTGAAGTTCATAATATTTACCCGCAAATGCCACCCATATAAAAACCGAAATCCCGTCTCCCATTTCGCCCCCCACCCCTGTCGCCCCGCCGCCTCCCTCCTTCCCCCTCTCGCGCCCGGCTCCTTCCCCTCTCCCCTTCCCCTCTCACGCGCCGCCTCTCTCCTCTCGCCCCGCCGCCTCCCTCCCGCCGCCTCCCTTCCCCTCCCACGCCCCGCCGCCTCCCTCCCGCCTCCTCCCTTCCCCTCCCGCGCCCCGCCGCCTCCCTCCTCTCGCCCCGCCGCCGCCTCCCTCCCACCTCCTCCCTTCCCCTCCCGCGCCCCGCCGCCTCCCTTCCCCTCTCGCGCCCCACCGCCTCCCTCCTTCTCTCGCCCCGTCGCCGCCCTCCTTCCGCCCCTCCGGTCCAGATCTCCTCCGACGCCCTCCTTCCACCCCTCCGGACCGCCGCCGCCGCCTCCTTCCGCCCCTCCGGTCCCCAACAGCGTGAAGCACAGGTGAACATTTGCTCTCAGTTCCATTCCATATATTTGGCAAATCTGCATATGAATGTCGGGAAAAAACCTGCATGTAATTCATTATTCTGATATGCCGGCAAATCTGCATATGAATGATAGCACTGCTCAGATATCTGAAACAACCCAAAACAAATATTGCTCTGAGATGCTACTCTCAAATAATTTTGATGATTTTTCATCTGCAGTTTCTAATGTCCTCCACTTCACCGGTGTTTGAACTACCAAGGAGCTATATGCAGCATATGTTGTCTGATTAAATTTTTGACATGAATTCATACGAGAGACTGTTCAATTATCTCATCATATTTGTGTTTGAAGATGAGAAATTTGTGTTTGTGTTTTGAAATGAAAAGTAAATAGAAATATTGGCTCTGCTAAAGTTCATGCACCACCTATGATCAATAATCTTCAGTCCCCAACACTGAATATCAAATTGTGCAGCATAAGCAAAATAAGCAAAATGTGTATGGTTTGCTCCTATCAAATTGTCCTGCCATGGTTGTATTTTTGGGGTATGTGTGGGGGGTGGGGGATGCCTAACACTGCCGATGCCGGTCCCAAGCCCGGATAAAAGTGGAGGGGGCATGAATTCAAAGTTTTAAGTGCTTGATTGTATGTAGTTTTGATGTATTTCATGTTTGTATGACTTGGTTGTATGAGTTGAATTTCTAAAGATTGTAATATTGCGTTGTGATATTTATTCTTGTAAATTTGGAAATTGAAATTATGTATGTGAATTCATTTGTGAGGGTTGTTATTGTAATTGAGTCTTTTTTGTAAATCAGATTGTTGATTTAATATATTCTTATTTGATTGTGCAAATGGAAATTTAATTCACTAATGTTTTCTTTTTAAATGTGAATACTCTTATTGACATATTAATTGTCTTTTTAAAAGGATTACAACTAGGGGTAACATGGTCTATTTCCCTCAAATCTCTTCTTTTATGAATCTGGAGTCAACGCACTAGCCAAACGCTTTTCAGAGGTAGCTCCAGATTCTCAGAGAAGTGGATTCTTACAGAATCTGAAGCAGAAGCTGGAAAATGAGAATCTGGAGCTCTGCCAAATAGGCCCTAAGTAATAGATCACAGTCTCACCGCCTATACCACATCTCTTTTTCTCATCTCATTTCCTTACATCATTTGATTACACTTATCTACTAGCTCGTCAGCAATACATAGCCATGTTCTTTTACACTACAATCGATAGTTTTTGTCAGTATTTTTCGAAATGGCGATAGATGGTGGAGACGCCAACACGGATAATGTACACGGTTTTGGCCCTAAGAAGCTGTTTTGATAAACGGCTTTGAGAAGCCGTTCTGTTTATTTTAGCTTATGAAGAAGCCGAAACCAAAAACCAAAAAAAAGAAAGAAAACAGGACAAGAGCATCATCTTTTGGCCTTCATTTGCACTCCCTTTTTAGTAATACCATCGCACTTCACCAGCTAGCTTGACCCTTCTTCAGCTATTAGCTTCATATCCACATCAACCTCGGAGCTGCCCTCATCTTGAAGTCCAGCTGACAGATACAAAGATCCATCTGCTGCTCTTGTGTATCCTTGCAAAGCAGGTTTCATTCTTGTGTATTCTTCTGTAGGATCGTATGACACAATCAGAATGGGTGAATAATTGTCTCCACTTTTTGGAATCTGAAACCAAAACTAGAAGAAGAAGAAAAACAATCTAAATTACCGGATGTAGATTACGACCGCAAGACGCTAATTTGCTCACCCGTGCTCAATGAACGCTTCGACCGTCCGACTGCTCCCTTCAATCGCTCGCTACAACCGTCGACACACATAGTCGTAATCTTTCTCCGCTCGAAGTCTTCAGCCGCTCGAACACTTTGATCGCTCAAACGAGTACACACTGGAGACAGAAGAAAAATGATACTCAAAAAACACGTCGCCGATGCCAGCAAACTTTTTTATAATAGATCTAATCTATTATTTCTATATTATGGATGTGGTTACAAAGTGCCCTCATGACACCCCTAAAAACTCTCTCGGCGAAAGCCCTCTAAAAACCCACACAATCTTTCTCCCCGAAAGTCCTACCAAAAACAACACGTTAGCTCTTAGCCTATCCTACTTTTATAGGCTAATGTCAAAGCCATGTCCATCTCAAACACGAACACACAACTCTATCTCTTTCTCAAATTAAGGGACCCAAAACCCTTTCTAACACGGGTTTTACCATATCTCTAAACCTTCCTGTTACAGACTCCTTCCATAACGTCTCCAATCTCACCACGTGACAAAGCCACTAGGACACATCTCCTGTATCTCCATCATGCATCACCAACTCACATGTCGAAGCCTCCAGGTCGCATCTCCTGTAGCTCCATGCATCATCACGTGCTCTAACGTGAGCCCGATCACCTTGCGTGACATCTCGATCGTCTGAACCTCATATTACACCTCTTAGTCCCGATCCTCCTCGTCACCAACCGTGACCGTCTCCACGCCTCCACATAGTATTCACCTTCGATCTACACGTGCTCCAGCATGAGCCTGACCACCTTGCGTGACACCCCGACCGCCTAGACCTCAAATTACCCCCTCCTAGTCCCAGCCCTCCTTGTCACTGACCATGATCGTCTCCACGCTCACCTGCACATGCAAAGACCAAGAAACTTTCTCCCGACACAAGTTCTCCACAACTTGACCGACATCAACACACATACTCACACCACTCTTGTCCATCAATAGACAAGAACAAAACCATTCACGAATACCAACCAGGTCATCCATGACCACAAATGCCATCGCTCTCCAGAAATCCACCATCCGACCACTCAGTAAGACTAGCAATTTCATCACTTTCCAAAACACACACTTCAAACCATGATCATGAAAACCACGACCATCGAGTACTGAGTCCTTTCGACTACTGAGTACTCCCATCTTCCAAGTGCCGAAACCTACTAGTACTGTTCCTTTAAACACTGTTCACCGATCACCGAGTACCTATCTGGTACTATTGCAACGACCATCAATCACCGGCTAGTCATCCCACTGATCTAATACGAGTACTCGAAATACTCAAAAATCACAAGGGAAGCACTCGTACCGATAATGAAGTCTATGAGTACCGACCGTGAAGCTTACGGCAACTGATCGCAAAGCCTTCAATTAAACCTGAAGACAATGACAGCAGTCCACAAAGTCTACGACTATGATGACAAGACTGCAAAGACTGCAACTATGACAGCAAGACTGCGAAGTCTACGACCATTGACTGTAAAGTCTATGATTATCGATTACAAAGTATACAACTATCGAGTACTACCAGTAAAGTCTACGACCATGAAAAAATATTGTAGCTTCAACCATGCAAAGTACTAGAGCTATGATCATAAAAAAAGTATTGTAGCTACGACCATAAAAAAGTATTGTAGCTACAATTACCTTTAGTGGTCGTTCTATCGTGGTCGAAGTCGAACATGGTTGAAGCCATATATAGTCGAAGTTAGTCGTGGTCGGAATGCCATAGACGAGTTGCCGTGGTCGAAGCCAGGCGTAGTCGAAATACCGTGGTCGCTCAGACACGGTTGAAGTCGGTCGTGGTCGAAGTTGGACGTGGTCGTAAAGCCGAGCTCTGCTACAGTACTCTTTCCGAGTACCAGCTGAATCGCTGTTCACCTCCGAGTACTGTTCTTTTAACCATACAGTTTTGACCAGATCACTGTAGTTTCAGATGTACAATAAAACTATAGCTTTGACTGGCCCGTCAGCTGAATCTTTGAATCTTTGGTGGCATCCCTGAGTGTTCGGAGCAAAGTAAAACCACTCGGAGCAACAAAAACCACTCGAAGCCAACTAAAACTACTCGACGCAGGCCAAAACCACTCAGCAATCACAACCACTAGGAGCCAACGAAACCCACTTGGAGCAACTCAAAACAGAACGAAATCACTCAGATTCAAAACCTTTGATTACGATCGACCGAAACTTTCGTGCAATTCAAATGTCAATTATTTATTATCAATTTTAATCACAACCACCACATGGTCTAACACCTTGCAAAGTAGCTTCCATTTCCTTAGCATCCCTGCTGTCCTCTTCTACAGAACCTGCATGCCAAGCCAATTTTTATTCTGAAAAACCATGCTATTTCTTTCTTTTCACAAACACCATAAGGCTGCTGAAGTAACCATGTTACAAATCATATTCTTCCTATTGCTAACCTACCACCTTGCCATAGATTCAAAATCACAGCCAATTTGAACGTTTTATAGTCTCTGAAATGCCCAACCAAAACTCTCTAGCCACTACACAGTAAAAAAAGTGATTCACAGCCTCCAGCTCACTACAAAAAAAAGACAAGACTTGTAAGACGAAGTCCATGAGTCCAAACCACGATCCAAAATGGTTAGAGGGGCCCTTAGTACTTGTAGCCTCAATTGCATCGGTTGATCACTCTGTACGTCTTTGATCAATTGACTCGTCAACGTCTCTCTTTGTTCGGAACTCCTTACCACGCATGCACAGTACGCAGACAGCCGTATAGAATATTACAGGAAACAATTCAATTCCATGGGTAAAGTTCTCGTATTTCAAAAAGCCTAATTTATGTATATATTGTCTGAGAATGAGTGGAGGAAGAGCTCAAAACAGGAAGCACTTTTCTCTACGTGAGACCCCCCCTCCGTTGGATTTTCTTCCTTGAAACAGTGCCTTAATTAGGAACTTACCGTGCTACGTGGTGAGTCGATCCGTGCAATATAATGGTGATGTAGTTAGTTTGCTTCTGTCTACCAGATTGTATCGCCACGAGAATGTAATTACGTACGTACAGTACAGCTATCCTATCATCTGGCGTGTTACGTACATGAGCACTGTGCAGCGAGGGACCAAACAATTTTTCGATGCATTCGACCTGGCTCGAGAAAATTTCGATCGCTAGCTAGCTCCCCTGCTCATAACGTGACACGCTTCGCACCGCCGAGCTCGAGCCGGCGGCCGGCTTCAATAACACATGGCCCACGCTGTTACAGCACTAGGCAGGACGGTGGTAGCCTTCCGAGGGCTAGAGGCCGTGCCCGTGCGTACGGGTCGGCGCATCGCGTCGGGGACATGCAGCCGTATACCGGCATACCGTACGTACGTAGGCTAGCTCCAAATCATGCTGCTGAGACGAGACAGATCGTGCCCGTACATTGCTAGGAATATAAAAAAAATCACGTTACCACCCTAGCAATATCCGTGCATTGCTACGGATATAAAAAAAATCGCGTTACCACCCTAGCATGTTGGGACAGTGTCGTCGGGCTCGGCCTACGTCGTGCTATCGACTTCATTGCGGCACCAGGGCTCGGCCTAGCTACGTTTTGCCGCGCGACTTCACTGGGCGCGTGAGGGCAAGCTCCGACTCGGCATGTGTCACGCCTCCGGCCGTTCGCTGTCGGAATTTTTTTGTACGGATAATCTATTTTTTATTCAAAATTACAGAAATATACCTGCGGAAATTTTTTTTACAAAAATAGGCTCCAGTCGCCCCATGATTGGGCGACTGGAACCTTTCGCTCAACCAGAGGCCAACACAATACCTGTCGCCGTACCCTGTAGCGACTGCATCTAGTCGCCCAACAGGAGGGCGACTTTCATGCAGTCGCCTTTCCATTAGGCGACTTACATGCAGTCGCCCCCCTAGGCGACTACATGAACCCCCGTGATTGTTTTAAATTTTGTGCATTTTGTAGCTTTAAACTGGTAAAAATGTGGTAGAGTTGTAATAAAAGTTTATGTTTATTGTATGTTGTAGGTGCGTAAAAAATTTTAGAAACTTTTTTTACGAAAGATTGACCATAGAACGATCGGTACATACACTGTTAAGTGACATACGCTGAGAATTCCTGTGCGGAGAACCAGTATGTTAATATTTGTTAGATGACTTGATATATGAATGGTTGAATGCGAAAAGAAGAGATAATAGGCTTGTTTGAATTTAAATAAATTTCATAATATAGTTGTGAGTAACATGCTGCGTATTTTTCATTACATGCATAACATATAGCATCGGCAGCACCCCTCACTCGCCACCCTGAGGTGCCCCGTCACCGCGCCCGCGTCCTCCTGTACGGCCCCGCTTGGCCGTCCTCCGGTGCAACAGGTGACGACGCTCTGAGAAAGTAAAATGATCAGGAGCGTATCGCACCCGCCCCTGCGCTGGTGGAGTTAGCTGCACCTCTGGCTGTGTGCCCTCCGGTGCACCGGGGAGGGCACTGCCGGAGAGAACGTCCGGTGCTGCGTCGGAGGACGGCCCGGGTTAGTCCGCAAAAAACTGGTCTACATCATCGTGGCCCGAGGAGACGCCATGTGCGTGCTGATGGTAAGGACCTGCAATAGTAATATCGTTAGTTCGTTGCATGTCGCCTTGGGATAAAAACGAGATCTGACGATGCGTACCCGCAGTTGGCGCCACGAGGTAGGAGGAGGGGCGTACAGCTCAGAGTACACCCCCTGCGTGTGGAAGCCGGGGATGTGCGGAGGAGGCGTGAAGAGCTGCTGAGGTGGTGTAGGAGGCCGTGCCCAGGCAGAACCCCCTGGCTGCTCCGGGTGAGGTGATGTAGGACGTGTCCACGTACTACCTCCGGAGTAGTGCCACGCTGGTCGGGGTGGCACTGGTGGACGACCCGTCAGAGCGCTGGGTGTGGGTGTGGAGACCGCCGGTAGCCTCGTGCAGGACAGCAGGCTAACGATACGTCTACACCCAGCCTCCATTCAACGCGCAAAGCTGACGGTCTCCTCGTGGGTCAACTCCGCAGGTGTGGTGACCCTCTACAGTACTGCGGCGGAGTCGGTCCACAGCGCAGAACCGACGTCAGCCTGGACAAAAAGACATAAAATGGTCCATCATCCAAACGATATTGCCATTTGGGAATCTTTGAAATTACATGTAACGTACCGCGATGTGAGCGTCGTGCACGAGGTGCGCGGGGTACGTGTCTGTCGGAGCGGCGACGTGTGTGGCAGGCGGGTCTACAACATGTACGAGCCTGATACGTGTCCGTGCCTGGTACCAGATTAGGTACTCCGTGTAGTCCGTGCTGTCGTATGGGTGCTCCTCCTCAACGTGGTCGTCGAGCGCACCCTCCCACTGCGTAATCCAGAGCTGCATCTTCGTCGACCAGTCCGTACCTTTTTTAACTCCCTTTCTGTTGTGCCTGCGAACACAGTAATGTAAGTACTTGCGAACACAGTAGTAAGTACGTACATATTTATGAGAAGCGATCACTCACGCGTGCACGTTCCGCGGAAGCGGTGGTCCGACTGGTACAGGAAGCGCTTGCCGTAGCCCAAACTGCCGCATGACTCGCTGGGGTGCGTAGTCCTCCACGTAAATATCGTACACGAGCTTCCGACGGGTGAGCCAGAAAGCCCGATCACACCATCACAGTGCGGACAGCCCGTCAGGAGCACGGGCTTGCACTGCCGTATTTGCGTAAGGCTCCCAGCGCACGTCGGAGTCTGTGACGGACCTGTACGGACCCATGTCGTCTAACACAGGTCATCCGAGGCTGAAGCGCTCGAACGACCACAACTGCAGCAGTAGGGGACAGCCCATGAGGACCGAGTTCGCCTTGATCCTCGTGCACGCATCGCACAGGGCGCGGTACGTCGCGGCAAGTACGCCCGATCCCCAGCTGACCTGGGAGGCCTCGCCGTCCGCGATCGCCCTCGCATAAGCGATAAGGCGCGCATCCACGGAGTCGACGTGGCTGGTGGTGAAGAGCACCCAACCAAATAGCCACAGCACGTACGCCTCCAAGTGGCGCGAGACCTGGTAATCGTCTGCCTGTGGATCCATGCGCTCCACCTGAATGCAAACAAGTTGTTATTAGTATGTAATAGCACAAATAAGAGCTTCGAAGATACGATCGATTTTAAATACCATGTACCCGGTATTGTGCGAGCCACCTCAGCGTCAGCCCATGGGCCTGAGTATCTTCGAAGATGTGGTGGTTATCGGCCGATGGAATGACCCCTCAAATCTGCCGAGCAGATCAGCGTCTCCCACGATCGAAAGGCCAAGGAGTAAGGACACATCCTGCAGGGTCGACGTCATCTGTAGGACCGAAATGGCGACAGAGGGGGGGTGAATGTCAATCACTTTAAAATTCGACCCCACAAGTACTAGCAAGAAATCTCTCAAATAGCTACAGACAGCTATGAAGAGACAAGGTCATCTCTTTGGAAGCTCAAGGAACCAGCACTAAAAACAGGGAAGGCAAAAGACCAAAGAATCACCGAAAAGACCTCAAACAACACAAGCTGACAAGAAGAGGGTCCCTGTAAAAGCTCCCAACGACCAGTGTTTCTCCTCAGGCCGCTACGACCACATTCATTTCGGTCGAACACCTCAGAGACTACGACTAGACCGCAGCGCATGCATGCGCACGACCACAGAGAAAAACGGTCGAACGCAAAACAGAGGAAGCCAGTGATTGCTCTACCGCAAGATCCATTTCCCGAATAACTTTTGATTCATGAATCGATTGGTCACGAGACTTTAGACATTGCAAGAACTCATCCTCTGAGAGAGACAATACCAAGAAAACACTAACTCTCTACCAAGACTTGAAGGGACTAAGAGATGAAGTCAGAACAGGAGATCTTGGAGACGCACGACTGCTTGGCCAAAAGAACTGATCGAACAAGGCTGCTCTCGGGAAGAACTGGCCAAGATGGCCTTAAGGATGATCCCTAGTTCAGAGCAAGCCAACACAGCCCAAAGCAAAACCCGCTCAAAACCAAAACAAACTGCAAACAGAGATAGCAGGAGGCTGCACAGAACACTGAAACTGAACCAAGAAACCCATTGCTTAGAGAAACTTCAGAAAATGCATTCAATCAACAGTGATACAGATGAGTCCCCATACGCATGGACATTCGGACACGAGGAATGATTACAAGTAGACTCAACTCATGCTCTCCCTCGCAATCCTCAAGAACACCAAGAACTACATAGTTCTTGGGAGGAACTCACGCAGAGAAAGGAAGGAGACAACCCTCTGCACTCTCTCTGCCTCTCCTACCAACTCTCCACTACCACTGAAAAAGCAAAACCAACCCCTGAGTCGTAGAGCTACATGCAGGAGACACCCCTCCTTTTATAGCCTCCCACTAATGGGTTTGCTTTCCTCTTTACCTATTAGTCCTCATGCTTTACCTGCTTCCTTTTGCAGCCTTGCGCTTTTACCGAAACGCCACTCCGCTGCCTTCCCGGAAGCTTCCTTGCTGTTCACGCATGCAACCACCTTGAGACCCAAGTCTTCTTCGGCTTCACACAGTCATTCTGGACCTCAACATCTCCCATGTCTAGTCCCGACCACTCCAAGCCTCACCACGACTTGTCTCCAAGATCCTCTGGTAGCTCCAGCTCCGGTTCCTCGTCTCCTCAGCTTGCAACCACTTTGCCTGCCTCATCGTCTTAGGCATCACCCGACCGCTCTCGACCTCAGCACCTCCCGTGCCTAGTCCGGTCCTCTCATGCCTCGCCACGACTAGCCTCAAAGTCCTGCAACCACACAGACAAGCAAACCATTACATAGCACTGCACACAATAGTATCCAACCACCTGCGCTAGAAAACAAAACTCAAATCATACTCTTACCAAGTTGTATACCACCTACGACCAGTCGAAAATAGAGAACAGTGAATGCACACGACATACGACCAGATCCCAGGTCTTACGACTAGATACAATGAGTCTACGACTATGATCAAGTCTCTCGTGCGCTTGCGACCGCTTACGAGTACATCTGACTGAGTTTCACCATGGTCGAAACCCTTCCTGATCACGTTCGACCACTTCTGACCACGTACGACCGAGCCAACCCCATTCGAGCGCCTCACAACGTGGTCGAAGTCCTCCGACTACCTACGCGGTCGAGATCGAAGTCTGCCGACTATCGACCACAGCGGTCGAAACCTCGACCTACGTCCTCAGACTACGGCCAACGTGGTCGTACCAGGCTTCGACCACAGCCAAAGTGGTCGTAGCTGCTTCTGATGGTCTTCGACCACGGCCAAAATGGTCGTAACCGGTCGTAAACCCTTCTGATGTTCTCCGATCACGCCCAAAGTGGTCGTAAACCTCTCGGGTGACCTTCGACCTCACCCAAGGTGGTCGAAAACAGTGCACATGGCTTTCGACCATGACCAACGTAGTCGTACCAGCTTTACTGTGATCGTACCGCCTCTCGATAAACTACGACCACGGCCAAGAGGAGTAAGAAAAGATTTTACTGGTTCCGGTCGCTGGCAAAATGGTCGTATGGAGTACTGCTAACTTCCGACCATGGTCAAAGCCGTCGTATGAACTTCGGCTGACTCTCGATGACGTACAGCGTGGTCGTAAACGACTTGGCTGGCTCCTGATACTCCACAACGTGGTCGTAGACAGCCCGGCTGGGTTCCGAATCGCACAGCGCGGTCGTAAATGCTTCCGACTACGCGTTCAAACCTTCTACCCCATTACGATTAAGACCAGCGTAGTCATAGAGCATTCCGACCATGGCCAAAACTACGACTTAGCGAAAAAAAAGACCAAACCAAACTTAAATCTCCCAGAGACCCAGTCAATTACTCATCACAAACATGGGGTTTTCTCCACATGGTCTCTCATCATCTCCCCAAATGGGAGGTGGAAAGTGTGCGTCTCGGGTCGCCAATGGTCCACCAAAGCCATCAGCAGGGAACGGTCGAACGGGAAGCGTCGTGATCGCTCCACGCCCGCCTCGTCCCCGCTTGCGGCCAAGGCGGCTCTATCCTCCTCTGTGCCCTGTACCATCCGGGCAAGAGGGAGTAGCCCGGCATCCCGTAGCCTGCAGATAAAGTGAAGGTCAGCACGGAACGTTCTTACGGCAACACTAAAACGCTGGCGTAGTGCAAACCTAGCAGTCCAACGGGGGTCGAGTCCCCAGGCCACGTGAGGTGTGGGTGTCCGGACCACTCCCAGCTCAGCCAGCTCGTCCGTGCTCCCCGGTGGCGGCACACGACGGGAAGCGCGGTGCACGCGGTCCATGTGCTCGTCCAACAGCGGGTACCGCCAGTCGGAGTCACGTCCATCACGAGTCATACCTACAAAATTTGTACACTAAATTTTCTACATGTAAATTTGTACACTAAATTTTCTACAATAATTTCAACACTAAATTTTGTACATCTAAATTTCTAAACTAAATTTTCTATAATAATACATCAAAAATACTATATAAAATTTGTACACTAAATTTTTTACAGTAATACATAAAAAATACTATACAAAATTTCGACACTGAAATTTTCTACGTCTAAATTTCTAAACTAAATTTTCTACAATAATGCATTAAAAATGGTATACAAAATTTCTAAACTAAATTTTCTACAATAATACATAAAAATACTATACAAAATTTCAAGACTAAATTTTCTACATCTAAATTTATAAACTAAATTTTCTAAACTAAATTTCTAAACTAAATTTTCTAAACTAAATTTCTCAACTAAATTTTCTAAACTAAATTTCTAACACTAACAAAAATACCTGGATCCTTCTGCTCTTCTCTCCTCCTCTCCCTCTCCTCTTCTCCCCCTCCTCTTCTTCCCCTTCTTCCTCTCTTCTTCTCCTCTCCTTCCTCAAGAAATTGCGCGGCCGGCGGCTGAGCGCGCAGTGCTTTTATGCCACCCGCAATCGCCCAACGGTTGAGTGACTGGATTGCAGTCGCCCAACGGTGGGGCGACTGCAATTAATTGCCGAACCGTTGGTAGATTCTCCAGCTGTCGCCGCTGGGTTGGGCGAAAGGCTCCAGTCGCTCAATCATGGGGCGACTGGAGCCTATTTTTATATATAAAAAATTTCCGCGGATATATTTCTGTAATTTTGAATAAAAAATGGATTATCCGTACAAAAATTTCTTCGCTGTCGTGCTTAGCTTTGCTACCACGCCCGACGGCCTTTGTTTTGTTGCAACCCGTGTTGCGCCTCCGCCGTCGCGCTCACGACACTATACCCGGCCAAGCTCCGCTGCGGCCGGCATGGAGATCCATCGAAGTGGGCGTATTTGTGCTACCCTACGTTGCCTGATGGCCACAAGGGCATATTATGAAAGATAGATAGGCACATTACAATTTCGTGCACCAAATTAACAAGTTGAAATATCTCTATGTTCAATCGAACTCGTACAATTGTGCAATTTTTTTTGTCACCCTCTTTCAAGTTCATACAAAGGATGTATCGTGAATGCTCGCAAATTACAATGATTTCATGAGATTCTCATATTGGATCTTAAAATATCAACAAACAACCCGGCTTTAATTATTTTCAGGCTTTTTAGGAGTAGGCAGGTTGCGTACAATCACAATAAGCCTACTAAAGCTTTTCAGGCACAAACCTCTTCACAAAAATTGGTAGCCAAGGTAAAGCCATTCAGCTGACATATAAGTAAAATCGACAAGGAAAGAAAATATTCAGCATAAAAATTTGCTCTCAAATCGAATCTAGAAGCTGACCGGGTACCTCCATCTAACACCTGTACCTGTTAAAAAAAACTCTGAACATCTTATTATCTGGTTTTATCAGCTTGTATTGACGAGAGTCGCTAACTTGCTGCCAAAGATTAAAAGGTAGCTTATATGCAATAACTGAGAATAATAAAATACTTGAAATAGCAACATGATCTTTTATCATATTATCTTATACATGGGCAGCTTGATTTCCATTGTGCATTGAAAACATTCAGTCAGTTTCATTATTCTCGTAAAGTGAATCCAAATGTTCTGCTTACGGCCAAAGATGAGGTGCACAACACTTCGTCTCCATCATGAACACTACTCCTTCAAAATCCTTGTTTGATGGCAGTATGTACCTCCACATGCTGCAGATTTGGATTTCGGAAGCATCCTAACTTTTGCGTACCAGCAAATCAATTAAATACAATACAAAGGCGCCTCTGCAAATCATGAGATAATACTTACTACCAGTAAGTCAACCAATTAAGTGACATAAAAAAAATAGCGACGTTTGGACAGGATGTACTGAAATCAAAGTTGCAAGTTGTGTATATCAATACCTTGAGGGAGCGATGTCAGATTAAAAATCCAGCTTGTACTGAGAGCTGGTTTCCATGTACATGTAGTTCTGAAAGTGCGGTTAGGTTAAAATAGTGCTCAACAATTATACATCCTCGTGCAGGTCATAGATAAGAGGAGTTAATCATTGGGTTCGTTGATTCCTATAGTAAAATATCACACGAGCACATGCCTTCCAAAATATAGAGTAAAATGCAATGATCGAGCCGGAAGTTGCAAAAGATAGAACACAACTCAAGAAAGTCTAAGGCCAAGAACTATAAATATACACATGATTATATACTCAGCAATGCAAATTAATCATCTCAATGTGAATTCAGTACTACTGCCAGTCTCCCTAGATGTGAATATTGACTCATTTTTTAAGACCCCATGTCGATCTAAGACCAGGAATTGTACGGTCAGCACTCAGGAACCAGATGCACATGCAAATTCACACACTTCCCAGTAACAAAAGAGCGACGCTGCTTACAGTCAATCCCTATTAATTTTAACTAAAGATACTATTTAAATGTATGGTTTGGATATATAAAATTGATATAAATTTGTCAAAAAATGTTTTCATAATATTATACTTTTACAACTTTTTTGAATATATAATAAGAGAATTTAGTAGTCAAAGAAATATCTTGTTAATTTAAAAAAAATCAAAAACGTCACTCTTTTTTGTGACCGGAGCGAATAAATGAGAGTAGCCGCGCGAGGAGGGACTGGCACTGCAGCAGCCTCCTCCGCCGTCTCCCACGCCTCGGGCGGTTGCCGCCGGTGGTGGTGGTGAAAGGGTTTTGGCTGCTTTGCCGTTACAGGCTTACGGCCTACAGAGATGGCTTGGGCGCATAGTCGGGCCGGTAAGTCCAGCGGCGAAACTTACTGGGTTCTAGTGCTTGGGCGTCGTCAGCCCATTAGACGTCGCATAGTTGTAGAAAGAACATACGAACCCTTTTTGTAGATTTTCTAATCAGACGCGATCGCCATTGCCCCGTCGCGCAGCCGCCGCAGTGAGGTTTTCAGGGTAGGCGGCGCGAGAGGGGTCCGGCCGTGAGAAGAGAAGGGACTCCCGGCGGCGGCGCGAAGCGGAGAGAAGGGAGGGGGAGATGTCGAAGCGGCAGGGTCCCCCAAGCACCAGAACCGCTACGCGTGGAAGGCCAACCCCGGCCAGAAGGTCAACGAGACCGCGAGTCCGCGACCCACCTCCCTCTCCCTCTATCTCCCCTTACTCGTATTTCTTGTCTAATCTCACTGTGGGATTACTGATATTAGATTAGGAATGGGTGCCTTGTCTTAGCAATGATGTTTCAACTGAATGAAAATACGCACCTTCTCTTGTTTTTGTGTATATTCTTTGCATTATTTTGTTGTTCCAAGATGTACCGTTAGATTTTAAGATGAAGCATGTGATTTTCCATTTTATTGGACTACATTGTCAACTCTTGTAATAACTACTACTGTTACAACAACAAAACTTTTTGTCCCAAATAATTTGGGGTAGACTAGGAATGGAATTTCTTCAAGATCAAAAGAAACGAGAGCCTTATAATAAAACGTACAAGACAAAAACTCTAAGATCTACATCCTGCCATCTGAACCAAGAACCCAAAACATCGTCCTTAAACATTCTTATTATATCATGGTTCCGGTACGTGGATCATTAACTTCCATGCGTTCTTATCCATGATTATCACAACGATCTTGGCGACCACGGCGCCTAAAGGGCGCCAGGACGTCTAGTCGTCCAGGCGAGCGTCTAGTCGTCCTCTAGGCGACGCTAGACGAGCTAGGGTGGCTCATTTGATGAGTATCTAACTACTTAACTAAGATAGTAAATTTGATAGAGGTCAATAACAATTGCATACCTAACTTTGATGAGCCTGCCATTCTTTTGCTCTTTTTGCAGGTAGCCAAGCACCCATATCCAAGATGAAGTTGTAAAGAAATAATAGAGAGTGGCTTCAAAAGAATAAGATCAAATCCATTGAAGCCATATGTTCGTGCCATTGAAAAAGATAGCAAACATTAGAATGTAAAGTTGTAAAATGCTTATCGAATATTGAGCAATTGAGCATTAACTATTGTAATTGAATATTTGTAAACTTGAAATGATGCGATGAAATAAGCTTTTGAGTTGACATGATGAAACTGAGAGCAAACAAAGTAGCATAACATTGTCAGGATAGATCCATCACATAGTACTACTACTATATAGTGCATCACACAGTTAAAGACAAAGAGTCAAAGGCAAACAAAGTTACAAAACAACTGCAACTCTCCATCGAGGCATCAACAATCATAATCTGAAGTTGTAGTAGCACATAGCAGTAGCAGTGAATGCAGCATGAAGCACAATAGCACATAGCAATAGCAGTGAATGAAGCACATAGCAGTAGCAGTGAATGCAGCATGAAGCATAATAGCACATAGCAGTAGCAGTAGCAATGAATGAAGCACATAATAGTAGCACACAATTAGCAGTCCAAAAATCTTAGTAGCAATAGCACATGACACAAGCAACTAGCAATTAGCCAACTACACAGTGTCACAGTCTAGAAGCCTTTTAACTCTTCGGTCTTTGGTTCATTACCAGAGAGGGGAAGACCGGAAGGATTAGCAGTAGAGGGGGAAGCACCGAAGCAAAGAAGAAGCAAAGGGAGGGAGGTGGCGCTGTGGGAGCGTGGGAGGGAGGGACTGGCCACGGGCACTGCCGACGCGTGGGAGGGAGGTGACGCAGCCGGAGTGCAAGAGGGGTGGAGGCGGCGCGGCGAGAGCATGGGATGGAGGGGAGCCGAGGAGGGAGTGGAGGTCGGAGAGGAGAAGGCATACCTGGTGGCTGGGAGCTGGCGCGGTGAGGTGGAGGGGTGGCAATGGTAGTCGATGGCTAGGGTTCAAGGCTTTACCAGTCGCCACTTCAGATTTGGCTTCAAGCCTTTCTCGACTCTCGAGTGACCCAGGTATTCAACTTCGGGTTATTATGCCTTTTAGGACTCGACAAGGCGCCCATTCAAACCAACACCGTGGGCACCGCGTCGATGCCGCAGATGCCTCAGCAACCTAGGCACCCGCCTAGCTGGCCAAGGCGAGGCGCTCCTCCCCGGCGTCTCCTCCGTGGCACCGTGACATCCATGTTCCTATCTAAAGTCAATTTTTTGGATACATTCCAATCTCTCAAATCTGTTTTAATTGTTTCCTCCCACTTCATCTTGGCCGATCGCTGTCTCTTCTTATGTTTTAGATACGTCTTAAAATTTCACTACATACCGGTGCTTCAGAAGTCCTTCATTGAAGATGTCCAAACTATCTCAAGCGATGTTGAATAAGTTTCTCTTCAATTGGTACCACCCCTATCCTATCACGTATATTATCATTGCAGATTTGATCCCGCCTTGTGTGACCACAAATCTACTCTTGGCATAACTACTCGAGTGCTTAAATATCTGTTGGGTTTGCAACAACTAGGAAAAAAAGTCAAACTGCTTTCATCTTGCAGAAGGGAATAGTCAAGGCTTGCTTACTGATCTAGAATCTATATCACTACTACAGAAAGCCTAATACTAGACGGCCAATCACAGACGGTTTGACAAAACCGTCTGTGATTGACACTAACACAGATGGTTTTAATTTGGACACCGTCTATGTTAGTGGTCGAGTATCACAGACGGTCCTTACCGATGAACTGTCTGTGATACTTTAGTATCACAGACGGTTTTTTTATTAAAAATCGTCTGTGTTGTGTAGACTATCACAGACGGTTCTTCTTAAGAACCGTCTGTGAATGTTCACAGGCGGTTTTTGACAAGAACCGTCTGTGATGTCCCTTTGTCTGTCATATTCTGTTCATGATCAGATGTTAATATATAAGTACACATTGCTTCTAATAACTTAACTACAGAACTACTGAGACAAGAGATCACAAATTAAAGGCAAATTTATTAATTTCAATTAGAGGCAAATTTATTACAAAAATCGCACAGGTAAAGAGTTTCCCAGATTGTAATCGTTTGGGCTTCATACGCTTCTTCTTCGACTTTGGGACTTGGAGGATCAACCACTGACTTCTTGAACGCCGTTAAGATTGTCCTTGTCCTCAGCACTTCCTCCTCCAGCCTGGGCAAATAATCAGTAGCATAGCCCATAATGTCATAGAGGATAGCATGAAAAGATTCCTCAGAATCTGCCGTTTCTGCTTGATCGGCAAGGCTATCCATCAGTCTCTCCAATGCGTGTAGAGCTTCTTCCGCTTTGCGCACATTGTGGAGAAGAACCAGGGTAAGGGCTGTTTCCCTTTCTTGAGCGGCAGCGAGACGCCTCCGTCGACGGCGGATGTTCAGGTCGAACTGACGGATGCAAGAAAGTCGGGGAAGGAGAGCAGGGCGTGTGCGGAGAAGCTGCTCCAGATGCAAATTGCTGGCCGCCTGTGTAAGGTTCCGGCCGAACAATTCTTGATGAACAGATGAGAGGAAGGAGATGATCACAAGAATAGTAGAAGCCATATTGTACGTACGTAGAAGAGACCTGGATTAGGCGCGCATATTTAACCTTTAGCACAGACGGTTCGTATACCCAAACATTAATGATATAGACGCTTCGTATAACGATCAAGAGACGTTAATTAGACGATCGAAACACGAAGCGTTCTGAGATAAAGCTTATGACAGACGGTTTTTTATAAAAAACCGTCTGTGATAAGATTTATCACAGACAGTTTTTAAACTTAGAACCGTCTGTGATATTGATATCACAGACGGTTCTACGTCTAGAACCGTCTGTAATAAGCCTCCCTATAAATACCCTCTGGCTAGGGTTTTCCCCGTATGCTGCAGCTATATTCTACATCTAAATCCCGATCTGTCTCGTCGCCGGCCGCCTCCCCGAGCCGTTCGTATTCAAAGACCGACGCTCGGCTCGCCTCCACGCCCGGCACCTCCGCTCACCTGTCGCCTGCGGTCGCCTTCCCGAGCCCTCGCCAGCCACCTCCCCGACCCCTCGTCTGGCCTTTATGTGATGCTATGATTTGCTTTTTTTAAAAAAAAAAGATAGTAATTGAGTATAAATATGTTATTATCTCCTCATGGTGTTGCATGGTGTGGAGCAATAATAATATATGCCACATAGACCTTCAAGGGGCATGAAGCAAGTGACACACTCTAGTGTATCCTGTTCAATGAACCTGATACACTAGTTTGTGTCATTTGCTTCATAGAACTTTGTTTAGAGACCTTGTAGTAATAATATATGCCACATAGACCTTCAAGGGGTATGAAGTAAGTGATACACTCTAGTATATCCTGTTCAATGAACCTGATACACTAGTTTGTGTCATTTGCTTCATAGAACTTTGTTTAGAGATCTTGTAGTAATAATATATGCCACATAGACCTTCAAGGAGCATGAAGCAAGTAACACACTCGAGTGTATCCTGTTCAATGAACCTGATACACTAGTTTGTGTCATTTGCTTCGTAGAACTTTGTTTAGACACGTGGCTTGACGACAGGGGCCAAGCTCTTGAAACATGCTCGCAATTTTCGGGTATTCGCTAGCTACACATTAATTAATCATATACAACAGTTAGTAGTAATGCCTCTTGATTTAACACATTCTATTTTTTGCAGTGCCACCAGCAGCAGCCGGGCAACACGTGTGGATACTACGTGTGCCACCATAGGAGACTACTCCTCGATTCCACCAAGATAACCAATTCTAAGGTTTATCAATCTTTCCATATTTATTTCATACATGTCAGGTTTTATATGTACGAGCGTTGATATTCCTATCGACAGGCTGCGCCCATCTCTACATCTGCATTGAAACAGCCGGACTTTGCAAAAATTCGAGGAGAGTTCGTTTGGTTTTTGTGGACTAAAGTCATAAGATCAGATGGAGAGTTCCACTGCGCAGAATGATTTTTTATTGCTCTTATCACTATGTAATTGTGAATTTGTTAATGTATATTTTATTTCATTTCAATTAATTCATTTGCGAAATGGATGCCTTATGTCTGTGAATGAAATGTGAATTGGATGTTTTATGTTTGTCAAATGAATTGAGATGTGAATTGTATGTATACATATACTTGTTTATCTGCTTGTTTCAGAGGGCATGGCTAGCATTTCCTGAGGCTAGCCAATAAACAGAAATAGATTTAGGGGTAGAAAAGAATATCACAGACGGTTTTTAGTTACAAGCCGTCTGTGATAGGTGACATATCACAGACGGTTTGTAAATAAAAACCGTCTGTGATATATCAATATCACAGACGGTTTTTAGTTAAAAACCGTCTGTGATAATCAGATATCACAGACAGTTTTCAGTTAAAAACCGTCTGTGATATTGATATATCACAGACGGTTGTCGAACCGTCTGTGATAACCTTCAATTATCACTGACCCATAAATTCAGACGGTTCAGAAAACCGTCTGTGATGACGTTTTTGAACCGTCTGTAATGTCCTTTTCTGTAGTAGTGTATTATGCTATTCACTAAACCCAAAGATGGGAATAAAGAACTGTTTGAAATTCCAAGTTTCAGCAGTGTCTTGAAACAATTTGACTGATAGTTGTCTGTTAGAAGATAGTCCTGGAGGCAGTAGCTTTTCTGCATAGGCATGCCCACAGCCAATGGACACAGCTTTATTAATTATACAGTAGATCGATTTGCCCCTCACAAATATCATATTATATAATGCTGAAACATGTGCAATCCGATTCCCAAATTTTCCATTCTTCCTTGCATAATTCTGCTCACATATTCATTCTTGGTAAAGTTGCAACATAAGTAAACATCTTCAATTATACATCAGCAGCATCGTTCCAGAGCTACCCCTTCAGCCCAGGGGCTCATTATCGCAAGGTTCCATCCACTGTACTTTGAGATACTATGAGAATCGACCCACGCGTAGGCAGTAGCATTCCATTAAGCAGTATTCCCTCACTAGTCACTACTAACCAGTAAAATCCAATGTCTTGTTGACTCATCATCAACTACCTTTTTTCTTCCATCCGAAGTATAGAACATGAAAGATAGAATCTGTATGATGTGAGAAAAGGCTAAGCGCATATCTGTTGTTGGGAAAAGAACAACTGCACCATTTGGTCCCACCTGTGAACTGCTGCTTTCCCACTTTTGCAACAATCCTGTAGGACCTAGATCAAATCATTTTTAGCTCAAGCTACGTCAAGCATTTATCTTTGTCTATGAAATGTAAACCAACCATTTTCCTCCTTTAAATAAGCTTAGATCCATGGTATAACAATCTAATGCTATTGTTTGGGGAAATTAATATATACCCTACCCTGCTCAGATTCATACTCATATTGAGCATTACCAGATACTAAATATTACCTTTTGTGATTGAAAGGAGTAGTACTATGTGTTAAGAAAGAAACTTTGATGCAGTATAGAAATGCATTGTGGCTTGAAGAAAATGGGAATTTTCGTCCTGTTGTGGTATATATAGAATGGTCGGCATCAATCAAAGTCCACCATACATGGGATGTGAAATTCTCCTTTGAAACATTGATGCTTAAAGCAAACTGGTTGTATATTCAAATCCAAAATACTGTCGATTGTGACTCGAAGTTGTCGAGATGCAAGTGAAATAATATTTTAAATTGTCATGGTTTATTACCTTGTTGGAACTGAAACTCCAGTTCAATGTTCTAATTTTGATTTTAGTAACCAAATTGTATCTCCAGATCGTTTTTTTACCTTGTTTTCATCACTGCTGATTCATCTTTTTCTTTGTGCACAAACTTTCTGAACTGGTAATTCCACGAATATTCATTGAGGTTAACATTTCCTTTGCAGATGAACAAAGGCAGCAGCGGGGAGAGTGGGTCGGCAGTCCCAAAGATTGCTGACAGAAGTCGTGAAGGTGACATCTTCCCTGCGGCATTGTCACTTGACGAATATCCTAAACAAGCTAGACAGCAAGATGATTCTGACGAGGAAGAGGCCGAAGATTTTGGAGAAGACTAAGTTCGGAGTGCTTCATATTGCAAAAGGGTTTATTTTTAGTTTTATGTAGCCATGTTCTTTGTGGGTAATCCCATCAACCGGAGATACACCATTGTTAGCTTTATCAGATTTATATTTCAGCTTATTATATGTTGATCAGAATGCTCCACCCCGTCTGTGCTTCTCTAAATGTTGGAATTGGAAAATGTGTATTGTCAGTTGCTGTTTTAGCGTGTGATATATATTTGAGGATCCAGTGCGTTGATGTATCAGAGTTGGAGAAAATTTGCTCAATAGCATTGTGAACATGTATAATTTGGAAAGGATGTGTATAGGCATAATTTGGATGTTTTCTTTCTAACTATTATTCAGTTTTGAGACCGTTGGACTGGTGAGGCCAAACGTCACATGCCAATGACACATCCATGCTATTTCCAATCTTCGTAGGATTACTCAAGAGTGATGTCTTCTCCCACGGGGCACGGTGCAACTATACAACAGAATTGCGAAAATAATCATCGTCAACCAGTACTTCGGTAGCGAAAGTAACCGTTGACTAGTCGTTTGTACGCGACGCACAGCGGCACAAAATAGCCGTTTGTCAAACAAGATGAGGTTTCTTTTTGGTTTATGGTTTAAAGTTTTAAATTCTAGCTATTTGCGAGAGTTAGTATGGTTCTACTTTAAAAAATGTATCGTTTGAAAGCTACCTACTGTAACTCAGTATAATTTTTACTATAATTTTTTGTCATATACAATTTTAACTGATATAGCTGAACTCAGTATAATTTTTACTATAATTTTTCTGTTAATTCTACTTTAGAAAAACGTATCGTTTGAAAGCAACCTACTGTAATATATCATGAAGCATAAGTATAAGTGGAAAAGAAGGGAGTGTGCATGCCAAGAAAAGGAAACGTCAGATCTGGCCGTCGGCTCCCCCGATCCAACGGCTCTCCACCCGGCCTCTGACCGCAATAAAGCAGCCGCTCCTTTCTTCCTCAAGCACTCAACGACCGGGCTCCCGATCCGCCATTCCCGCGCGAAGCTCCGCGGCCCTCGTCAATTCAGGGGAGCCCCTCTCACGGCCGGCGGACGCGTGGAGTCCCCGAACCACCAAGCCCGCACGTTTATATAGCCGCGCCCCCTCCTCCCCATTCCCACCGTCCACCTCCCTGAAACCACACCTGTTCCTCTGCTGCTGTTCGCATCTCAGATCGAGAAGGCTTGTGGCCGATCGAATCAATCCAGGCCGCCGGCGATGGCGCCGCTGCTCAAGGACGAGCTGGACATCGTGATCCCGACGATCCGTAACCTGGACTTCCTCGAGATGTGGCGGCCCTTCTTCCAGCCGTACCACCTCATCATCGTGCAGGACGGCGACCCGACCAAGACGATCAAGGTGCCCGAGGGCTTCGACTACGAGCTCTACAACCGCAATGACATCAACAGGATCCTCGGGCCCAGGGCCTCCTGCATCTCCTTCAAGGACTCCGCCTGCCGCTGCTTCGGCTACATGGTCTCCAAGAAGAAGTACATCTACACCATCGACGACGACTGCTTCGTCAGTACTCGATCTCTCTCTCTCTCTCTCCCTCCGCTCTTGGTGTTCATCCATCCCTGCGCCGTTTCGAACGGTCGCGTGCGGTTTGTTTGATCGATCTTTTGCAATGGGGTGTGCTGCAGGTGGCTAAGGACCCGTCGGGGAAGGACATCGACGCGCTGGCGAAGCACATCCAGAACCTGCTCTGCCCGTCCACGCCGCTCTTCTTCAACACCCTGTACGACCCCTTCGCGGACGGCGCCGACTTCGTGCGCGGCTACCCCTTCAGTCTCCGGGAGGGCGTGCCCACCGCCGTGTCGCACGGCCTCTGGCTCAACATCCCCGACTACGACGCCCCCACGCAGCTGGTCAAGCCCCGCGAGAGGAACAGCAGGTACGTCGACGCCGTCATGACCATCCCCAAGGGCACCCTCTTCCCCATGTGCGGCATGAACCTCGCCTTCGACCGCGACCTCATCGGCCCCGCCATGTACTTCGGCCTCATGGGCGACGGCCAGCCCATCGGACGCTACGACGACATGTGGGCCGGCTGGTGCGTCAAGGTAAACACACGCTACCATCAACGGTAGATCTCAATCTGTACAATTTGCAGTTCAATCTTTGATTTTGCTGAACAATATGCAGGTAATCTGCGACCACCTCGGGCTGGGCGTGAAGACCGGGCTGCCCTACATCTGGCATAGCAAGGCCAGCAACCCGTTCGTGAACCTGAAGAAGGAGTACAAGGGCATCTTCTGGCAGGAGGACATCATCCCCTTCTTCCAGGCCGTGATGCTGTCCAAGGACTGCGACACCGTGCAGAAGTGCTACGTCGCGCTCTCGCAGCAGGTCAATGACAAGCTCGGCAAGGTCGACCCCTACTTCACCAAGCTCGCCGACGCCATGGTCACCTGGATCGAGGCCTGGGACATGCTCAACTCCGGAGAGGCCGCCAACAACGGCACGGCCAAGGGGAAGTAGAGGAGCTCGGTCGATCGCGAGGCATGCCGGCGGCGAGCATCTCTTCTTTCTGTAGGTTCCATGCATGCATCAGGTTTAATTTCACGCTGCTGCTTTGTTTGTTTGGTATGGAGTACAACTACTCCATTGACATTAGTTGCTGTTATGTTATCCCCCCTTTATCCTTGTCAAGCGAGGTTGTTTTCTCAAGGTTTACGGTTCATTCTTGGGACTACCAAAGTTTTCGTGTAATCTTTGTTTCTACACTGAAACGTGAGAATAATAATTGTTGAATAAGCATTGCAAGTCTAAGCGGCTTCTATGTATGCCATTGATTGTTCTTGAAGTAAATTGAGTAATTAGGCTCCTTGTTGGCTTAACTCTGAGCCTATTATGGGCCAAATTTCGATCGAATATGATCTTGTCGTACGTAACATTAGCTGCTGCACTAAACAAAAAGTGATCGCAGCATTCCGATAAGGAAAAAAAACATGTAACAGTACTAAACGAATGTAAGCACCACCACGTTAAACGGGACATGCACAGCTCTTGCATTTGCATTTGCTTCCCATCCCGTGGAGGTACACTTAGGCCCCGTTTGGCAAAGCTCTAGCTCTGGTCATCTGTAGCTCTAGGAAATCCTGGATCTAGAGTTGCATGCATGTTAAGTGCATTTACATGACTCATTTCATTTATATTATATATTAAATAAAAATATTTAAATCACTTTAATTTAGTCAACAAACTACAGATCCAGCATAGATCTCGGAGCTAGAGCTGTGCCAAATGGGGCCTTAGTCTTACTGGGATGGCAACGGGGCTATTCTCCACCGGTTTCTCATCCTATCGGAGGAATTGGCAGCGTAGAGAGCCCAATAAAACCTAAATTCAAATTGTATTAATGTAATTTTGTAAACATATATATAAATTTATCAACACATGACATGGTAGATTGGTATTAAATGAACAATACACTGTATAGATTATACAAAAGTATATTATGCCAAAGATAATATACCTATATTTTAGTAATGTGCATATATCAATCTACATGTATATAAGTGCATATCAAAGTATAAAGGAGCAGAGATAGAAAAAAAAAACATTTTTGCTCTCATCCCTATATAAGATAATAGGGACAAAATCTGCCCCACGTCCATCCACTAATAAGAGATTCCTCACGGGTTGTCAGAGAGCGAGGCACACTGCCATCCCTAAGTACTACTCCACGGATCAAAACTGTCCCTTATTCTCTAGCAGTGAAAATTTGTTACTGAATTTTACCTGAGTTGTAATAATCATTACGCCAAATCAAACTAGCAAAAACCGTTCGAGTTGCGAGATCGGAAGGCCACGGGGGGAACAGGTGAAGCGAAAGCCTTGCGCGTGAGCAAAGCAGCGCGCGCCTGGTCGTACTCGTATATGCACACTGTTGCCTCACGTTCCGACCTTGTACCTCTGCATGTAGCCCCTTGCCACGGAAAACGGGCCCCGACAAATCCTGGAGCTGATAGATCACACTTTCCTCCAAAATACCCTCCCCACGTCAAAGGTGGTGTTCTAACTAGCTTTTTTATTTAAGCTTATGATTGAGTTTTTTAATTTTTAATTAAAATTGTATTGTAGTGATTGTTGTTTTTTTTCTAATAAAAATAAGATAATTTTTGAGAAAAAAATGAAAAACGGTAATATCGTCACGATAATGCAAAAAGCTAAAATAAGTTCAAATTAGAAAATGATACGTTCTAAGTGGTTTCTAGTTTAAATAAATTAAAAATCAAACTGATTGAAATAGGGCCGAAATACCGGGACCTGGTTGCGTTGGTTCTTCTTTTCATTTCTAGTCTCAACCCCGTCTTAGCCATCTTGCTAGTGGCTCGCAGTTCTAAGTGGCTGATCTTGCTTATCTCAACACGAACAACGGAACAACGGTGATATATACACACACGTATATACATATATAGGAAAAATACCTTTTACACCCGGTGTAATTACACCCATATCTAATATACCATCTAAACAAATTTGAAATATTTTTTTATCACTTTAGGTATACTCGTATACTAATTATAAGATACTCCAATGTGAACCACACAAAAAAAACTTTTAAGAGAGTTCATAGTTTTTACCGTATTTTGTAAATACCCTCGAATCTCTACTCCTTAAAAGTTTGAGTAAGTGGTAGTAGGTTCATTCTCCCTTGACTCTCAATAGTCGTTCGTTCTTCCTCGACTCTCTATAGTTGTTGGATCTCACGATCTCCCTTTTTATGTGCGGTTACTTGTTACTTCGATAAGGCAGTTCCAATAACGACCCCTTTCTTCTATTACTGGCGCATACAGTTACTTACTTTTTCTCTTGAAACCGCGCAGCCATGGCCATGGGAATGTTGAGATAAGTCTAAGTCATAAACCAGATAAGATATCTTACGATGGGAAATAAGACATGCTACTATGAGACAGACTCGAGTCTGGCTCGAAGTCTCTAACCCAAGTCGATCCCCATTCCCAAATCCCTAATTCTCCTCCAATTCGTAATTCGCTGCTGTTGCTGCTTCCCGGGGGCGATGGAGGGGGCAGGCGCGCAGCGTGGTCGAGATGCCGAGCCGCGGAGGGGCAGCCGTGCGGGCGCGGGTGCGAACGGCGTGGACCGATGGACGAGCGCGCGGGACCTGAACTACACTGAGAGGAAGCAAGTGAGCAACTGATTTATTTATCTTAGTCTTGACTTCACTCATTTTATTGGATCATATTTGTACTTTTCTTCATTTGACGTGCAACAATATCTAGGTGATATTTTAGTGAAAGTTCGTTTTGATGTTTCCCTCTCTTGATTTTATAGCATTATTTGCAATTGGGGGGTTTTCCTCTTTGCCTTGAGCATGTATTCATTGAGTTACTTATTGCGCAACCTTTGTTTTGTTTATGAAGAAGATTTCTTGGAATTACATCTTTTTGGAAAATTGTCTATTGCTCAGCCCAATTAGGTTTTGTTCATATCATGGATCAACAAGCCAAAGATGACGTTGATTTTCTTGAACCATCAGTACTCTTAGATGAGACACATTATCAAGAGGGTTTCAGAAATGGTTGTCGTGATGGCTTGGTATCTGGAAAGGAAGAGGGAAGGCAAGTTGGTTTCAAGACAGGTTTCTAGGTAGGTGAAGAACCGGGATTCTATCAGGGCTGCTTGGATATGTGGATGTCGGTAATTTTCCTTGATCAAGATGTATTCTCAACTTGGGTTAGGAAGAATATCGAGCAACTAGATGCACTTGTGAGCAGCTATCCTTTGTCCGATCCAGAGAATGAGCAAGTTCAAGATGTGATGGAGAAGATAAGGCTGAAATTCAGGGTTATCACGGCGAGCTTAGGAGCAAAATTGGAGTACGAGGGTCGCCCCACATCATCTAAGCAGGGTGTTGAGGATCTATAACTTGTTTAGAATTATGAATATCAAATTTTAATTACCATGTTCAAATTAATATTCGATATCCATACATTTTTTGCTGTTGGTTTGGACGTTGGAATAATGATGTCCAATTCCAACATATATTGTTATCGAATTATGCTGCTAAGATCTGCTCAGGAATTATGCTGCTAAGATCTGCTTAGGAATTATGCCGCCACCGCCTAACATAAGGAAATTTTGGAGTCATCTTGTTTTTGAGCTCTGGTCTCTCCTGTTGAGGTTGAGTTCACTTTTAATTATGCTGCTACTGTCACTTTTTCACTTGAGGATTGATAATATGAGGTTGATATGCTTATTGTAAAAAACATGATTTATTTCTTATATGCCCAACAGATAGTTGTTATACCAATCACATAGATCTTCACACTATATGGGTTCCTCCTTGGTTTCTTTATGAGTTTAGGTGTTACATACTAACTTGACAAAGAACTTACCACTTGCTTCCTGTCTACACATCACCCTGTCTGCATATCCTTCCAACGTGGTAGGAGTATTATTCATTGGTTGCCCATCTTTATGCAAACCTGATTTTAGACGTATTAGCCATCTTCTAAAAGTAAAGCTAGTAGTGCTATTTAACATAACTCACCAGCACATATTTGCCTATGCAATCTCATATGAAACGAGTATTCTTCAGTAAGTCCAAATTTTACCTGTTTTTTCTTTGATAGAACACCACAATACCACATACCTGTTAGCTGGAGATCAAACCCAGCATATAATGAAGGATTTAGAACGAATCATCAACACCAATACCAATCATTGGTTTATTACACGCACTGATACGGGGTCGCCCGATCTTCTCGACGTAGGATTGGATACTCACGTGCAGCCTCTCGAATCGTAGCGATCCTCTGTTGCCAATGCAAGAACGAACGCTCTTTAATTCGCAAGATCACATGTGTCGGACTTCACGACCACCGAGCAAAAGCCCTATCGCGCTCCCAATTCCCATCGGAAAGGTTGAACGATCTCGATTTGTAAGAACTCTCAAATTTCTATTGAATTTTTGTGGCTATCAAAAACTCAAGAAACATGCACAATTCTTCCATCTACAAGTTATCTAGTCATCTACTATTCATCCTTACTTCCGTCACGTAGTGTTTCTTCATGCATTTTCCAGTCCCCTTGTTTTCCCGTCCGTGCATGTATTTATACGGCGGCGGCCAGCAGTCCGGATGCTGCATACACACATGCATCCGAGGCCCATTCCAATCAGTAGTATGGGCCAAAAAAATAACTATACTACTACTAGCCTTTAGACTTACACCAAAATACCGTTTTGCTTTGGATTTTAAGCTAAACAAAAATTCCATAAGTTGGGAATGTGACAGGCTTTGGCATCCGCATGGCTGCATGGCGCTGCTCTTGTTCTGGTGGTATGGGCAGCCGATGTGGATTTCCTCCATAGATTTAGTTCCCGCCTCTATCTCTTTCATCATAGCTCCAAAGTCTTTGACAGGTACAAATCTAAGAATACATAAGGAGCTTGCATGAGGTAGAATATTGTTCTCATCAATAGAATAAAATTCGTTAAGAAACAAATTCACCTGATAATATTTAATGCGGCTCAATAATTCCTTCCAGTCAAATAATATTTTTAATTGAAAAGTGTAAGACATATGCTCATCCGCATCATCCTCCCCTCCTTCAAGAAAAGCCGTCCTCGGCTTTTGATAGCCTGAAATTGCATATTCGGTAAACATAAAACTTGCCATCTACACCATAATCCCCGATCAAATTGAACTTATAGGTGTAGGCATAGATACTAACTAGTGATTTTAAACATGAAATTTCAGCAACATTCTCAATCACACTAGATAGCTCTCTAGGATCATCAAACATGATATAGTACAAAGAATCATCAGGAGATATTCTCATAAGAACTTCCTTATGAGTAATCAATTCCACATTATGTAAATTGAGCAAAGAAATTTCAGAACATGGAATTTTCATTCGCATATATGAGTTCTCATAATCACTCACCGTTTCACAATTAATTTTAGCACCAATATAGTTACCTTTATCGTCCTCTTCAGTTGATGTAGGTGATATGGGTATTAAATCATCATGATATAACAACGGGGCAGCAAGTACTCCATCTTCAACCGTGGTAATCTCCTCAACGGTTTTCTCCAGTGGTGCCGGTTGTGGAACATTTGACTCCTCTTCTTTAATGTCAACCTGCATAATGTGAGAAACAACACTAGAAGTAGAGAGTAAGTCGTTAGTATAAAAAGTAATCTCTCTTTTCCTATCATCTATTTCTCTCTTTTCTTTTTGTATATTTCTCTCACTCTCAATTTGGATGCTCTCAACCTCACATTTGGTGAAATAACACAACTCACTGCTTTTATTACTCTCACTCAATTTGGCTATGTGGCTCTCATTCTCACATGGGTTTCGATGCATCTCAAATGTTGTATGTGTCATTGGAGCAGCACAAAATGTCTCCTTGACCGAAGAGAAAGTCCCATGCTCGGTCATCTTCTCATGTGTCACACTAGTAGAGGCATACGAACTGAAGTATGGACATGGATGGATCCGTGATGCACACTCTCCATAAGTCTTTTCTCCTCCTCAATAGCACAATTCACAAGATCATGTACACTACTAAAATATTTATATTGAAGTGCAGCGGCGATCTTAGAATTCAAGCCTCCTTTAAAGTATGCCATCTCTTTTAATTCACTAGTGACACCTGCACGACGCAACGCATCTTGCAACTGAAAATAATAATCTTGAACATTATTACCCCCTTGTGTGATACTCTCCAAATAGTGAAGCAATCCCCGCTCATAATAGGATGGCACAAACTCATTTCTCATGATCACCTTCAAACCTACCCAAGATTTAATGAATCATTTTCCAGATAATTGTTGCCACCAACTATAAGCGTAGTCTTCAAACTTCATAGTAGCTCGCGTCACCTCTTGGTCTTTGGGAAGTTTATGAAATTTAAACACTGTCTCCATTCGCCATTCCCACTCAAGATACTCCTCTGGATCATCACTTCCATAGAAAGGAAGATACAAATTGTTGGGCTCGGAATCACTCCAAGATAAACGAAATACTGAAGATCCATTCCTATTTGGCTCACACCGAGAGAAACAAATTGTTGAATATCCTGTCATGGTTAGTTGTGCAACATATATATGTAGAAAACACTCAATCTCACTCCTTTCTCTCCCAAGTAAAGTTCTTACCTTTCCGAAGTGAATTAAGTCCAATACGAACTTACACTTGGTAGAAGCTTCAATGGCAACGTGATGATCAAGCGAATGTAAGAGTGTTCACAAGTGCACAACAACGGTTATTTAGTGGAGCTTGGTCTGGAAGTGTATATGCTAGCAATCTGAAATTCTTGATGTTGTTAAGTTAAGTAATAACCCAAGCTAGAATATTTCGCCTAAGTGCTGATCCAAAAGATTTAAGTGAAGTATATGAACGCACACGCAAAGATCAATGCGACTTAATGCAAACAAAGGAATGAGCTAAATAGAAGGCGATCTGAAATTGAGGATTAAATAGCTCGTTTTTGTATCAAGTACTAGGAGAGACGCTAGCCAATTGCAATGATATGAATATAAGGGCACAAGATTGCTCAAGAAATTAAATTACACAATCTGAAAACTATGACTAGAATTGGCTAACCCCAATTCGGCCAATGCTCACTTTTCTATTTTTTTTACTCTTTGCCGTGGCTTTTCTTTAAACGGCTTGCCTTTTCTTTTTCTTTTTTTTGTGTGTGTAGGTGGCCGAACTATGGTTGTTTGAAATGGCTTCACAAGTCAAATTTCAGCAGGTGTGTAAAATACTCAAGAACAGTCCTAAAGCAATGATCAAAGACTAGTCTCAAGATGAAATAAAATATGGATGAAGCTCAAAATTTATCAAGTGCTCGGCTAGCTTAATTTGGCGCAAAGCGACTAGCAAGGAAAATTCAGCACAAGCCTTCGGATTTGACTTTAGAGAATTGGTTTTGGACACAACACTTTCCAAGTGAAATCGGAGGAGTATTCAGCAATGCACTATGCAGGTTCGGTGGCTTGCTTGGCTTGACTTGGTGACGTAACAAATAAAATCAGCAACAACAGTTCCCGAACTGTGGAAGTAAATATGAAGACAAACTTCCTGAATAGATTTCGGTCAAGTCACAGCCAACCGTTCGGATGGTTTAATGGCAAACAAGGCTTTGGCCAGCAGCCAGATGATTCAAACTCTTGATTAACTTGAAATCGCTACCGATTAGAACTCGCTAGGAATTGCAGCCGCGCAGCAGATTCACAGAGATATTCCCGTTTGATTTCAAGTCGGCGCAAGTAAGTTTGGCCGAACAGCAAAGAACTCAGGATCAAAAGACTAGATGCAATTTTTTTATGTGGACACAACGATTAAGCGACGTAAAAGAACACGACGATCAGCACCCAAACAAAAATTCTAATGGATCAAGACTTAACAAAACTCACAAAAATTAACATATGCAAAACTAGGGTTTGGATTTTTTTTGGTTTTAGACTATAGCGCAGTAGGTAAAAAACTGAAATTTAAAGGGATAAGATCCTACCGAGTAAACCGCGTTCTGATACCAAGATGATACGGGGTCGCTCGATCTTCTCGACGTAGGATTGGATACTCACGTGCAGCCTCTCGAATCGTAGCGATCCTCCGTTGCCAATGCAAGAACGAACGCTCTTTAATTCGCAAGATCACACGCGTCGGACTTCACGACCACCGAGCAAAAGCCCTATCGCGCTCCCAATTCCCATCGGAAAGGTTGAACGATCTCGATTTGTAAGAACTCTCAAATTTCTATTGAATTTTTGTGGCTATCAAAAACTCAAGAAACATGCACAATTCTTCCATCTCCAAGTTATCTAGTCATCTACTGTTCATCCTGACTTCCGTCACGTAGTGTTTCTTCATGCATTTTCCAGTCCCCTTGTTTTCCCGTCCGTGCATGTATTTATACGGCGGCGGCCAGCAGTCCGGATGCCGCATACACACATGCATCCGAGGCCCATTCCAATCAGTAGTATGGGCCGAAAAAATAACTATACTACTACTAGCCTTTAGACTTACACCAAAAAACCGTTTTGCTTTGGATTTTAAGCTAAACAAAAATTCCATAAGTTGGGAATGTGACAGGCTTTGGCATCCGCATGGCTGCATGGCGCTGCTCTTGTTCTGGTGGTATGGGCAGCCGATGTGGATTTCCTCCATAGATTTAGTTCCCGCCTCTATCTCTTTCATCGTAGCTCCAAAGTCTTTGACAGGTACAAATCTAAGAATACATAAGGAGCTTGCATGAGGTAGAATATTGTTCTCATCAATAGAATAAAATTCGTTAAGAAACAAATTCACCTGATAATATTTAATGCGGCTCAATAATTCCTTCCAGTCAAATAATATTTTTAATTGAAAAGTGTAAGACATATGCGCATCCGCATCATCCTCCCCTCCTTCAAGAAAAGCCGTCCTCGGCTTTTGATAGCCTGAAATTGTACTAAACAAAGAATACAACGTGTATGCATGGTGTATATATTTATCATCAACACTTCTCCTGTTTAGCGCATCATGTACATCTGAAGGCGTAGTAAGCAAAAAGAACAACACATATGCATGATATATGTATGAATCAATTATTGTGTCATTCTCATTATTTTGTATAAACCAATTAGTACAACAACAGCCATAAGATGTATATATTGCAATATTGTCATTCACATCACGCATGGCACAAGCGCATCGGTGGCCTGCCAACGTACGGCCACCAGCGATGGTCGACCGCTCCCAAACTACGATCACACGCAATAGTCGACAGCTTCTAACTTACGACCACGAGATGTGATCAATGGCTTTAGATTTACGACCACGAGCACTGGTCGATGTGTTCTGACTTACGACCATGAGGTGTGGTCGATGTCTTTCGATTTACGACCACGAGCGCTGGTCAATGTGTTCCGACTTACGACCACGAGGTGTCCTCAATGGCTTCTGACTTACAACTACAAACGATGGTCGTCGGCTTCCGACGTACGACCACAAGCCATTGTTGAAGGCTCCCGATTTAGGACCACGATCGATCGTCAACCGCTGCCAACTTATGACCACCAGCGATGGTTGACCACTCTCGACCTACGATCACACGTGGTGGTCGACGGCTTCTGACTTATAACGATGAGGTGTGCTCGAGGGCTCTCGACCTATGACCACGAAGTGTAGTCAATGGTTTCCAACTTACCACCACGAGGTGTGATCGACGGTTTTCGACTTACTTTATGGATTTAAAAACATTTAGAATATGTTTGTGTGCATATTCTAAAAAATTTTATCACTCGTGAGTTTTAAAACATGTAGTATGATAAATTTTAAAATTCATAGCAACACACAGGCATTCAACTAGTATGCACATAAAAAGGAGTATATCGAAAAAATGTACATACCACCTCTGAAAAATTATTCATACCACCTATATGGTCTTAAATACTCATATACTACACGTACATAGCCTCTGTTATGCGAGATACAATATATAGTATAATTACACCCGGAGTAGAATAGAAACTTCCTACATATATACATATATATATATATATATATATATATATATATATATATATATATATATATATATATATATATATATAATATGTATGTGTGTGTATATATATATATCTGTGTGTGTATGTATGTATGTATGTATGTATGTATGTATGTATGTATGTATGTATGTATGTATGTATATGTATATGTATATATACACACACAGAGTAAACCTTACAGCCAAAATATCTTAGATCACTAAAATGATACGTCACGGACTCAAGTATGTGTCTTTATATGTTTATTTACTCTCAACAATAGACAGTGTGGTGATCATGGCAAACTATACAAGTGACGCATATGGTATTAGTGAGAAGACAATCCACACGCACCAATGATACTTAGACTGAGATGAGATATTCTAATGGAATTTTTTAAAAAATAATTCTTTTTTTATTTAGAAATACAAAATTATCCCGTATTTTTATTTTTTACAAAAGTAACCTCGTGCAGCTCAATCCTTGGGCGACTAGACCCTGTCACCCAATGGTTGAGCGACACACAAGCAGTCGCCCAACAATTGGGCCACAGGGATGCAATCGCCCAAAGGTTGGACGATAGGTGTTGTCGTCCAACCGTTCGGCGATAGCACCCCCTGTCGTCCAACTGTTCGGCGACTACACTTTCTGCTGCCCAACCGTTCGATGACTGGATGCCCTTTATATCTCAGCCACCTGAGCGCCCGAGCATTTGCTCATTCTTTGTCAATGCCGAGCGCAAGAAGAGGATAGGAGAGGAAAGAAAGAAGAAGAGGGGAGAGGAAAGAAAGGAAAAGAGAGAAGAGGAGGAGGGTCAGCTAGTTCTACGAGGATAGATTCATCCGTAAGATAAAAATTTTGTTATGTTTTTGTAGTAAGTAAATAGTTTTCTTATTGTAAAGAAGAGTATAACTAGCATCCGTAGAAAATTATAGTTAGAGAAAAGAATAGTATAACTTGGCTAGATGAGTAGAAAGAAAAGCAAGAAGAGAGGAGAAAGAAAAGAAAAGGCAGAAGAAGAGCGTGTGTAATTAATTTATTTTATTGTGAATATTTAACTGTAAGGATCCTGTGGTATGTTAGAGTACTGTGAAAAATTTTAGTAGTCCTATTAAAATGCAAAACATTAATACACAATATTTATGATTAATTAGGAATGAATTTAATGCTGTAAGTACATTGAAAATTCACACATACCGTTAAAACTGGTATATTGCTATTTAAGTCACTATGTCACGTACTTAATTACTTAATCAATTTTGTCAGTGTCATGTAGTCAGTGTTATGTAAATTCTCTAAACCCATTAGGAATTATTTAGAGTAAGAGAGAGCTCGAGTAGAGAGAGAAGAGTGGTATCCGTGTGCGTGGGATTAGATAGGGAGTCGATGCGTATTGGGGCAAAGGAAAGGGAGCGGTGTCGGTGTGAATGAGGAGGAGTTGAGATAGATAAAGAGGAAGAGAGAGAGGGCCGGTAGTGGGCAGACTAATGGGCCTACCGGGTGACAAAATCAATATGTTACTTATGTATAAATATATGCACACATACATGAAAGTATATGGGGAGGATTGATCCAGTGGACAAAGTTGCATTTGTCATCTGCTAGAAAGGAGGGTTAACATAGAAGTTCTATTAACAATAACAGAAAATAAACTATTGGCTAATTGTATCCCCAGAGTGTGGGCATTGGAAGAAACATCGTTCACCTTCAAACTGGTTGTCCAAGACATGCACAACCACATCATCCCTGTGTCTGCATTACAACCATACCAGTTGAACATGCTTGTTTGGCATCAAGCGGTAGTTAGGGTCGAAGTCCTCTTTTGTTTCGAAGGGAAGGTCTTGCATCGGTGACCCCAGTTGAACTGGCCCCTCGGCATTTGCCATGGTATATTATTGTAGGACGGAGAAGGTTCTTCTTCCTATGGTTCGTAGGGTCGAGTGCTCCTACCTTCAGGGGGTGGGGGCATGCATGTTATAGCTTGCAGAGCGACAACGTCGCCTCCATCATCAGAGTGGGATGTGGCCTCCCTCTCGAAACGAGGTAGCCTTGCGCACCGATGTGACCTAACAAGGCAGCTTTTTGCACCAACATGACCTAACAAGCTAGATTTGCACACGATGTAACCCATTGAGCTAGCTTCCATAGGGACGTGGCGTGACTAAACGGGCCACTTTTGCGTAAGACATGACCCAACGAGGTTGCTTTACGTTGCTTCATGTAGAATGTGACCCGACCAAGCAGCTTTGTGCTGCGATATGACCCAACGAGCTAGGTTTGCATAGGACATGACCGAATGACCCAATAGATTGGTTACACTACTCCAGATGTACATACTATCCAGATAACAGAATAACCAAGTACTCAATAACATACTATCCAGAATAACTAGTAGATTAGTCATTATATCCAAGTACAATTTCTAGAATAAAAAATAGAGGTGTATTTTATGAAGCTTGTAGGGAAGGCACTAGAAGATGTTTCAAAAGCTCGTCGATCATAAGACTAGTGATTACTTGGAAAGTTAGTTTGAAATATCATGAATACACCATGTGTAAGTACTTGTTGGACGAAGAGAGATAGTGTAAGTACGTATCTGTAAAGCACAATGTGGCCCAATGAGGTAGCTTTGTGCTACGATGTGATCTAACAACGCAGTTTTGCGCAGCGATGCGACACAAGGCTGCAGTACGGTTCCTCATCCAGCCCGCTGCCTTGTGGACGCCAAATTAGCTTCAACCGAATTACGCCCCAACCGCGTCCGCCGATCCGCATCAGTATTTAAGTACTACCCCAACAGGGTACTCCTGCATCACAACTACAATAATACCTCGCTCAAATAGAGAACCAGTGGGATGAGATCTGCATGCTCGCAAGGTTGTTGCAGTCCACAATGAACAAAGGGAGCATGTCAGAAGGCCACCTCCCCGCAACAACCCCCCGTAGCAGCACCCCTACCTCAACATTCCAACCGAGTGCTCGCCGCAAGTACCACCCGAGGGGGAGACACTACCCCTCTGTTGGTGTAGGGACAGATGCAAGTTTTTCAAGTCCAAGCAGCGGCTCAGCCTCAACATGCGGTACTGAGGTTGCGCAAACTACGCATCGGAGTATCCCGATCGCTGTTGGGACACGAGCCACTACCGGCAGCTGGTAAGGACCTGCTACAACTTATTCCCGTAACATTTCTCTCCGCAAGTGCGCACTAACATCCTCTCATGTCTACCCATAGTCTCTGGATCCACTATGTGCCTATCGCAGTTGGATCGATCGAAAGATCCACTCGCACGACCAGTGACGTCTTGACTGTGAGGACTAGGATGCCAAAACGGACTACGAGAGAATGGAGAGCATCGCCGCGACGAAGAGTGCAGCGACCATACCTAGCGAGAGATGCAGGCTCATCTCGAGGCATGCAGGCGTATGGAGCGCGAGGCTCATGAGGAGGAGCGTGAGAGAAAGCGCAAACTGGCAGCTAAGGCAAGGACATGCTACAACTTATTCTCGTAACATTTCTCTCCGCAAGTGCGCACTAACATCCTCTCCTGTCTACCCATAGTCTCTGGATCCACTATGTGCCTATCGCAGTTGGATCGACCGAAAGATCCACCCGCATGACCAATGACGTCTTGACTGTGAGGACTAGGATGCCAAAACGGACCGCGAGAGAATGGAGAGCATCGCCGCGACGAAAAGTGCAACAACCGTACCTAGCGAGAGATGCAGGCTTATCTCGAGGCATGCAGGCATATGAAGCGCGAGGCTTGTGAGGAGGAGCGTGAGAGAAAGCGCAAACTGGCAGCTAAGGCAAGGGCGGCCAGTGAGGAGTACAACGCCAAACTCGCAAGGAAGGGTAAATAGCCATGGTCCACACAGTAGTTCGAGACATTTCGTAGCAACCCCTGCCGACCATATTGTTCCTTTATGCATATACATGCATTCTGGTATTAGTCGGATGCTTTCGTCACAGTGTACTATAGTAGTATTGATGTTTACTTAAGTAATTACCAGAAGCACTATGCCATGTAACCACATCATATGCGTGTCGGTTCAGGGACTTTAGTATATTACATATTCCTTGTCTCCTAACTTATCTTTGGTCAGACTATTTTATTACTCTTCTATCTTCTGGTGTATTCGCACTGTGCAGTAGCCAGTAGGATTTGTATGCATTATATTTTTTCATCCGAGAATATCAAATTATGACAACGAAATTGGTACTCAAACTCTACTATATTTATTTACAAATTAAAACCTCAAACGCTAAGTTGTTTGCCAGATGACATACAACTGACTATCTAAAATATTTCTAACTGTCATATAGTACTACTTTATAATCTAACAACACCATCAACAGACATTGTCCAATGTCACATTTGAATAAAAAATTCAGTGACTGGAGGTGCAGTCGCCAATGGTTGGACGACAGGAGGTGCCGTCGTCCAACCATTCAGCGACAGGAGGTGCTGTTGTCCAACCGTTCGGTGACAACACCCATCATCTAACCATTGGATGACTGCATTCATGTAGCCCAACTGTTGGACGATTGCATCCTTGTTGCCCAACCATTAAGCGATTGCCTGCGTGTCGCTCGGCCGTTGGGTTACAGGGTCCAGTCCCCCAACGGTTGGGCTACAGGGGTTACTTTTGAAAAAAAATAAAATATCGATATAATTTTGTATTTCTAAATAAATAAGATTATTAAAAAAATCTATTCTAATGGGTGGCGGAGGCCTTCGGTTGGAAAAAAGTTGGAACAAAGAGAGAAGTTCAGAAAAAAAAAACGCTATCTGGCCTAACACTATAGCCGTGTGATAGATTTAGTTAGCGCTTAATTAATTCTAGGTAAAATAATAGATATGTATTTCTCAGATACAAATCAAAGCCACGTACCTAGCCACCAATTTTACTTGCACAACCGAAGCACCGAGAACACACGCAGCCAAAGAAAAAAAAAGAGGCAAGCGCTTCGTCCTCAGTCCGCACCATCCCCGGTGCCGCGAGAAAAAACTGCCCAAAAGAGCACACTGCACACAGCCTTGGCTGGAGGCGGCGGCAGGGCGAATCTCTCCTCAGTCCGAGATAACGCCAGGCTCACCACCATCCCTTCTCCACTCTCCACCCTTCTTCCCCATCTCCCCCCAAGAAAACCCCACCCCTCCTAAAGCCAAAGCCCTAGCTAAGCTAGCTGGCTCCATAAACAGAAGCTTCCTAGATCTCTCCCGGCTGCTCGCGCCGCCGATCCGCCGATGGCGACCAAGGGGAAGCTCGGGGAGCTAATGCGGGAGCACCGGCTGCAGGCGGCGGCCGTGGTGGCGCTCGTCGCCGCCTCCGTGGTGTCGATCTCCGCCGTCTGGCCCAGGCTCGGCGCCGTGGTCTCCTTCTTCTGGCCGCTGCTCGTCTCAACCGGCTTCTTCCTCGTGGCCATCGCCGTGTTGCTCCGGATCTCGCCGCCGCCCGCGGGCGCCGACGAGTCCGGCAAAGAGCTGATCGACTTCGTCGCCGGGTGCCGCCCGGAGCACCACCCCCCGGAGGCGGCGGCCGCCGTGGAGGTGCCGCCAGAGCCGGAGATCTAGAGGCCGGAGGAGGAGGAGGACGCGGCCGTGCAGCGTTCGGTGTGGCCGTGGCTTCGGTAGCGTAGGATTCCGTCTCTCTCCGTAGTCTGGTGTACAATACCATTCAATAAACGATGGCATAAATTCGCCCTATCGGTGCATAACTAGTTCGTGCGGTGTTCATCTCGCCTTTCATTATTGTGTTTCGCTTTCAAGTCGAGGCTTCAACTTAGGATGCCTTGATTGGCCGGAAAGCGAGAGGTGAAGAAGGCCTTGAGGCTGAAGCTCTTGTTGCAAAATTCGTCAAGCCTCTTATTACAAAAAAGAGAAAACAATCATTTCTCTGTCTCTGAAAAGAAAAAGGGAGCTTCTGTCTTCGCAAAATTTAAGAGAGAAATTTGGTTATATATATACGCCACAGTAATATACCTGGTTTTGGTATATATCATAATAAAATTTATGTTCACTTTTAACACCACGGAAATTTCCAGTTCTTTGTCCATGTACCACTCCGTCCACTTTCACGTTTGCTCCGTGGTCTTCACCCCTTTCTTCTTCTTACCCCGGCACTTTTATCTCTGTTACTCGCCTTCTTCAATGCAGCCTGTGTTGGTTATAATTTTAACATATAAATAGTTTAACAGTGTATGTTCGAGTACTCATAGTAGTTGAGTTCTCGCGTGGTAGTTGTGAGTGAATGTAGTCGTAGACTGTGTTGGCCATGAGGAGCATGGTCGAAGCCATGACCGAAGTCATGGTTGAAGCAGTACTCGAAAGCCGTGGTTGAAGCATCGAGATGATGCACCATGGTCGTAGCGTCAAGATGATACGCCGTGGTTGAAGCAGCAGTAGGTGTTCGAGTACCATTTGAAGTCGTAGCTACAGTGGCCGTAGCATCATGGTCGTAAGCCGTACTCGGAAGAGTATTGTAGCTGTTGTATTCAGAAGAGTGTTGTAGCAGTCGGAGTGCCGAGTACATGAGGTAGTCGGAGCATCCGAGTGTGTATTACGATCGTAGTCGGAGTTGAGTGGTCGTGGAATGAGCGGTCATAGTCAGAGTCGAGTGGTCGTAGAACGAGTGGTTGCAGTAGGAGTCGAGCGGTAGTTAGAGGACTGAGTCGTGTGGATCGTCGAGAGTTTTTAGGAGATTAGTGCATGATCATTAGTAGTGGGTGAGTGACCTACGTGTGCGGCCAGATTGTATCTATTTAAGCATCCTAATTGAATTGAATAAATGAGCCATTTACAGTAAGTCTTTTGTCTCTTGTGAGTTTGTATTTGTCTCTTAAGAGAGATAGAAAATACGAGAGAGAGAGAGTACAGCCTGCACTGACATTACCATGGCAGCCCACACACGACCAACGGCGGAGGACCCGATAGGGCAAGCCCTGGCGTGCGCCAGACCTTGATGCGGGAGGCGGGCGGGCGGCGGCCGGCGGGAGGCGGGCGGGGGGGAGACGGGAGGCGGGTGGCGGGAGGCGGGAGGCGGGCGGCTGGCGGCAGGCGGGAGGCGGGAGGCGGGCGGCCGACGGGAGGCGGGAGGCGGGCGGCCGACGGGCGATCCGCCCCACCTCATTTTTTTCCTGTCCTCCGCCACTGAACACGACCTCGCTGCACTACGTGGGATCGACACATCCAGTGCCTCACCTCAACTTGCAGCCTGCGTTTGTGCCGCCGCCACCTACGACCGCCCGTACCCATGCCCCATGACATAGCGCCGTCGTCCGCGATCGCGACAAGGCCTCACCGGAGCGCTTGCCTGCATCTGCGCCTTGTCGCCTCGCCCGCGGCTCACCAGAGCTACAATCCCCTGCCCTTGTGGCTCGCCATAGCCTTCTCCCTCCTAGGCTGTCCCATGGCAATTTGGATCCTGTCTCGTTGGTTCCGCGGCTCATCGGGCATGATTGCCATGGATGGGGCGGGCAGGTTCCTGGTAGCGACGGCGGATTCGTGTGATTGACTTTGCTCTGGATTTGTTGATGTGATTTTTGTGTTTCCCCCCTTCTTTTTTGTTGTAAGAAAATTGATCTGTAATTTTGCTTTGGACGTACAACCTATCTGTGTAAGATATGATTTGGGTCAATGAATTAAATTGAGAAGTTTCAGACTTGTCTTCCCTATCTTGAAGCGTAAGAATTGATGCATGTGTTTGTCAGATAGGGATTTTTGGCTGTACTAAAGTGAACTGAAATTTGTTATTAGTCTATACCAAAACCCGAAAGTTAGCATATGACCAGATGGCTAAGCGTACGAGTGCGCACCCAACCCATCAGGGTTTAAGTTTCAGACTTGGCACTTGTATCTATCAATCTTAGGAGTATACATGTGTTCAATTGGAAAGCATGTACTTGTGCTCCGTAAGACCTTATGTGCCTCTGATAAATTCTAAACATATGTAAGAGACGCACACATATGTGTGCATAGATGGTGTGAATACAATGAGTGTTAAATATGTATGTTCATCTTGTACTCTCTAAAAAATATGGAAACTTAAAATATTTCGGTGGTATATAACCGATTAGAGGTTATCAGCCAGAAATTGTGTAGAATTATAAACCTCATTTCAAAATTGAGCATCATTGATGTCCCATAAGAATGCTATAAAGACAAAAAAAAAAGATGATAGATGCAAGCTAGGATGCATCCTTTCGGCATAGAAAGAGAACGATACTTCCATATGATCCATCCTTTCGGCGTAAGGATAGGAGTCGTCCCTGATTTATTTTGTCGTACCAGACGCGAACACGGATGATCACAGACGCACGTAGGTTCTCCCGTCGTTGTCACCCTAGGAACTCAGTCTTACAATGGTCATCACATTACCTTTTAAACCTTGTTTTTTCTACTGTATTTAACTTTTAAAATGATGTGTTTTTTAAGATAAGATTTATTAGTGATTATAGTATACACTATAGCGACTTTATTTATATCAACTAAAAACACACATAAGTGTTTCTTTCTTTATTTTGTTACTTTTTATAAACCAAAGCAAAAGATAAAACTCTATATAAACATGCCCAAAAAATTCTGATCTGTTTTTGAACGACAACGATTCTGATCTGTTTTGGAACGACAACGAGCTAGCCTGGCTGGTCACCGTCGCGATACTAAATTTTGATCTCCATCGGACCATAGTCGCTCTGAAGTCTGGTCTAGCAAGTCAAAGCGTGCGACGCGGGCCCACTTACTCAGGTCTGTTTGATTAGTGTCCATTATTCTACATCGATGTCGTTGTTGGCAAAACTAATATATTGGTGTTGGCAAATTTTACTGATACAAAAAGTTTGCAAATTCTATTTGTTGTAGGGTGGCCCCCACCTAAACCCAGCAGGCCTGATAGGAGATTATAAAGCCCAGAATAGGTCATGTGTAATGACATAAGCGCCCCCAGAGGGGATAACCAGATGTAAGGGTATAACTGTAAAAGCACTCCTCATGTGTACATATATATGAATACAGGCCATGGGGAGGGGGCAAGCCATTATACTCATCTCCATCACTCTCCACTACCATCTCTCTCTCTGTTTGGCTTGTAGCCACAACAGTTGGCGCCGTCCGTGGGGAGGACAAGGACAAGCCCGAAGACCAAAGAAGAAGGATGACACCGAAAAAAGCTTCATCAGCGGCGGCGAAGGGAAAGAAGACGGCTGGGTCGGAGCGGCGCGTGAATACCAGAGCTTCGGCATCGGCCGCCGAAGGAGCTGACGGCGGCGCAGGCGCAGTGGTCGCGGACGTCGACGCTGGCGCTACAGCGACCGACCCCGCCAGCGCCGCTACAACGACACCTAACCCCGTCGTTGGCACCACAGCGACCGACCCCGCCAGCGCCGCTACAACGACACCCAACCCCGTCGCTGGCACGGATCAGGTGGCCGGGGGTAGCCGCAATGAAGCATCCGGCGGATCTGGAGATCGTGAAGCGATGGTCCCTGCACCGACCCGTCCGCTGGGTGTTCCGGCGGCCCCGACAGCGCCTGCGGTGGAAAGCGTCATACTAGCAGCCCTCAACGCGTTCCAGCGGGAGATAGGGGACCTTCGCGGAGCCGTCCGCGATATGCAAGAGGCTCGGAGCCAGCAGGCCGCGCCAGTAATCGCGCTCGAGCCCACGCCGGAGAGGGCGGACAGTCGCAAAGCCCCCACGTCTAGCCGTGCGCCGCTGCGGCGCGTAGATCCGGAGTCCCCGCTTTCGGCAGGACTGCAGCAGGCGGCATGGCCTGAAGACTTCAAGTTTCCTAGCGCCATCGACCCGTACAAAGGCGACACGGACCCTCGCGAGTTCGTGCGCGTGTACGAAACCGCGATCGAAGCCGCGGGCGGAGACGACACCACGAAGGCGAAGGGACTCCCTCTCGCGCTGCAAGGAGTGACGCTCTCTTGGTTCTTTGCCATAGAGCCATGCTCCATCTACGCGTGGGAGCAGCTTCGCGACCGCCTTCTCAACAACTTCCAAGGAAACTATGTCGAGCGAGTCGACGCGGACCAACTCTTCGCTGTGAAGCAAAAACCCTCGGAGAAGCTCCGGGACTACTTCAAACGCTTCGCCAAGATTCGATGCCAAGTGAAGGACGTTAATGAAACCACCATCGTTAATGCAGCCATACAGGGCCTTCGTCCGGGCCCGATGGCCGAGTACAATGCGCGAAAGCCAATCAAGACGGTGGCGAAGCTCTTCGACAAAATGGAGGAATACGCCAGGGCGGAAGAGGACGCGCGGCGAAGGCAAGGTGACGACTCCGACACCAACCAGGCCGGAGCCTCGGCAAAAGCCGAAGATCCGCCGAAGGACGGTTCTTCGAAGGGAAAACGTAAGCAGGAGTCGTCCAGGGATACGCCCGACCACAGGGACGCCTCGCACAAGGAGTCGTCCGATTGGCCCAAGCGCGGCCAGCAGAGGTCGAGGCGAAACCGGTACGTCCTCGACATTGAAGGCGGTTCCGACGAGGGCGCTCCCGCGGGCCGAGGCGGTCGGGGGCGCCGAGGCCGGGGGCGCGGCCGTGGCCAGGGCCGCAATGATAAAAGTCGTGGAGATTACGACGACCAGCACCAGGGACTCTGGTGCGTAGTCCACGGCCGCGGCAACCACGATACCCGCACCTGCGCCTCCATCGCGGCGCTTCGCGATAGCGTCGCTAGGGACAGGAATCCGGAGACACGTCCGCCTACGGTGGCCCACGTCCAATTCCCGTACGAGGCCCCCATGCAGGTACAGGCGCAAGGGATGCAACCCCAGGAAGGCCCCTTACGGATCCAAGCTCACGTACAGCAGCCTCGAGAGGGCCTCCTGTCGCTGCAGGCCCCGGAGGCAACCCACCGCAGGGTCATTAACGTCATATCCGGAGGCTCTGCGCTGGAATTCGCCTCAGCACGCCAGCAGAAGGCCTATGCGCGAAGACTACATCACGTGGCGGCATACCCAGCGCAAGCACCGCCGGACTGGGCGCAGCACGAAGTCACATTCACACCCGACGACGCCCAAGGCGTGGACTTCCCTCATCAGGACCCCCTGGTCATCCGGGTCACTATTGCGGGATGCGACGTGGGGCGTGCCTTGGTGGACGACGGTAGCTCCGCGAACATATTGTTTGCGGCGGCCTTCGACCAGATGGGGATCCCTCGAAGCCGCCTAGGGCCCTCAGGAATCCCACTGCAGGGCTTCGGGGGACAGCCCCTGGGGGCGCTGGGCCAAATAGGTCTTCAAGTCTCCTTCGGTCAAGATAACAATGTGCGGGCCGAAGATACCACCTTCGGTGTGGTCGACCTTCCGTACCCCTACAATGCCATATTAGGGCGCCCAATCCTCAACTCCTTCGGCGCGGTACCACATCACGACTATCTATGCATGAAGATCCCGGGCCCCCGGGCCATCATCACCGTCCGAGGCGACCAGGATATGGCCCGGCGCATCGAGCCAGGTGCCAGGCACCCGCGTCGCGAAGCCCAGCGGCGCTCTTAGAGCTGGCGTCACAGCGCGGGGGTCCGCGGGGCCATTCAGCGGCGCCTTGGCGGGCCCTGCAGATGTCTAGCGACTAGAGGCTTTGGCCGCACCAAGGACAAACGGTTAGTATATCCACCCCTTGTAATTGCTTACCCGCGCAAACGGGGATATAATGCAGATCGCCGTTTGCCAACAATCTTTTACGAGGGGGAGGCGCGCACAGGCTTGGCCAGCGCGCGCGTTCCCGGAGTATAAATCGAAGTCGCACGTTCGCGTGTGCACTCGCCGTAGCCAAAGGTGACGTGCCTGAGTATAAACAAAAGACGCACGTTCGCGTGTGCACTCGCCGTAGCCAGGGGGTACGGGACTGAGTATAAACCGAAGTCGCACGTTTGCGTGTGCACTCGCCGTAGCCAGGGGTACGGGACTGAGTATAAATCGAAGTCGCACGTTCGCGTGTGCACTCGCCGTAGCCAAAGGTGACGGACCTGAGTATAAACAAAGACGCACATTCGCGTGTGCACTCGCCGTAGCCAGGGGTACGGGACTGAGTATAAATCGAAGTCGCACATCCGCGTGTGCACTCACCGTAGCCAAGGGTGACGGGCCTGAGTATAAACAAAAGACGCAACGGGGGGACGCCCTCGCGCGCGCCAGTCTACGGACTCTAAATAAGACATAGCGTCGAGGTCCGCCTCCGCACGCACTAGTCTACGGACTTTAAATAAGACGTAGCGTCGAGGTCTGCCTCCGCACGCGCGAGTCTCCGGACTATAAAGGAAGTCGTAGCGTCGAGGTCCGCCTCCGCACGCGCTAGTCCACGGACTTTAAATAAGACGTAGCGTCGAGGTCTGCCTCCGCACGCGCGAGTCTCCGGACTATAAAGGAAGTCGTACCGTCGAGGTCCGCCTCCGCACGCGCTAGTCCACGGACTTTAAATAAGACGTAGCGTCGAGGTCTGCCTCCGCACGCGCGAGTCTCCGGACTATAAAGGAAGTCGTAGCGTCGAGGTCCGCCTCCGCACGCGCTAGTCCACGGACTTTAAATAAGACGTAGCGTCGAGGTCTGCCTCCGCACGCGTGAGTTTCCGGACTATAAAGGAAGTCGTAGCGTCGAGGTCCGCCTCCGCACGCGCTAGTCGACGGACTTTAAATAAGACGTAGCGTCTAGGTCAACCTCCGCACGCGCGAGTCTCCGGACTATAAAGGAAGTCGTAGCGTCGAGGTCCGCCTCCGCACGCGCTAGTCCACGGACTTTAAATAAGACGTAGCGTAGAGGCCTGCCTCCGCACGCGCGAGTCTCCGGACTATAAAGGAAGTCGTAGCGTCGAGGTCCGCCTCCACACGCACCAGTCCACGGACTCTAAATAAGACGCGGATGTTCTCCCTGCGCACTCTACGGAGTCTAAATAAGACGCGGATGCCGGGAACCTCGTCCCTGTGCATACCCTGCGGAGCATAAATAAGGCTACGGAGGCCTCCCACACGTTTCGCACCGCGAGCGGAGGACACGAGTATTAATCGCAGCGGAGCGAGGCTCACCCTCGCGTACTGCGGGAGGTGAGCGCAGCGCGCGTTGACGAAGACACAGCGCGCCAGAGGCTACCCCCGCCAGGAGGAGTAAGAGGAACGGAACGTGCGCGCACTTCCACCCTCGCCCGCACCAGTCTACGGACTATAAGAAGGCGAAGTGCCGAGGTCCGCATCCGCACACGCCAGTCTACGGACTATAAAAGGCGAAGTGCCGAGGTCCGCCTCCGCACACGCCAGTCTACGGACTATAAAAAGGCGAAGTGCCGAGGTCCGCCTCCGCACGCGCCAGTCTACGGACTATAAAAAGGCGAAGTGCCGAGGTCCGCCTCCGCACGCGCCAGTCTACGGACTATAAAAAGGCGAAGTGCCGAGGTCCGCCTCCGCACGCGCCAGTCTACGGACTATAAAAAGGCGAAGTACCGAGGTCCGCCTCCGCACACGGCGTAAGGATAGGAGTCGTCCCTGATTTATTTTGTCGTACCAGACGCGAACACGGATGATCACAGACGCACGTAGGTTCTCCCGTCGTTGTCACCCTAGGAACTCAGTCTTACAATGGTCATCACATTAGCTTTTAAACCTTGTTTTTTCTACTGTATTTAACTTTTAAAATGATGTGTTTTTTAAGATAAGATTTATTAGTGATTATAGTATACACTATAGCGACTTTATTTATATCAACTAAAAACACACATAAGTGTTTCTTTCTTTATTTTGTTACTTTTTATAAACCAAAGCAAAAGATAAAACTCTATATAAACATGCCCAAAAATTCTGATCTGTTTTTGAACGACAACGATTCTGATCTGTTTTGGAACGACAACGAGCTAGCCTGGCTGGTCACCGTCGCGATACTAAATTTTGATCTCCATCGGACCATAGTCGCTCTGAAGTCTGGTCTAGCAAGTCAAAGCGTGCGACGCGGGCCCACTTACTCAGGTCTGTTTGATTAGTGTCCATTATTCTACATCGATGTCGTTGTTGGCAAAACTAATATATTGGTGTTGGCAAATTTTACTGATACAAAAAGTTTGCAAATTCTATTTGTTGTAGGGTGGCCCCCACCTAAATCCAACAGGCCTGATAGGAGATTATAAAGCCCAGAATAGGCCATGTGTAATGACATAAGCGCCCCCAGAGGGGATAACCAGATGTAAGGGTATAACTGTAAAAGCACTCCTCATGTGTACATATATATGAATACAGGCCATGGAGAGGGGGCAAGCCATTATACTCATCTCCATCACTCTCCACTACCATCTCTCTCTGTTTGGCCTATAGCCACAACACTATTGGATACTAAACTATCCAGATACAGACAGAAACGGCTATAGTTGTCATTCAAAGAGCCAGAAGACTACTTGAAGCCAAAATGTATTAACATATTTGGCTAGCTGACATCGGATAGTGGTCTAAATGGATGTTAGGTTCCATTGATAGCTAAATATTTGGCTATGTAGTCGCATACTAACTTTTGGAACATGTTTTCTGTTTCTGTTGAAACATGTTGGGTAACAACTTATAGAGAAGCCGGCTTTTGGCTTGTAACTTCTTAACTTCATCTTTTTATGATAGTTTAGTTTTTTGGGGGTTTTTTTGTATTTTTTCGCTTATTCATTTGCGTATTGTCTGTGATGATATAATCTTTTAATTTTTTAAAAAATTTAATTATATTGAAAAAACTAACATCAGTTACAATGAAAAAAAATTGCTACAGTAAAAAAGACATAAACCAAAGATTAAAATCTCAAATAAGCACCACCATGCATCCACTTGCAGCTTCGTTCCTCCTAATGTCAAGCCTACGACACCACCGAGGATAATAAAACTAGACTCAAGTAGGGAGTTTATCCAGTGAGAACAAACCTTAAAATAAGAATGTGAAGCAATCGCATATGGTTGGAGCATGTTCTTTTCAGTTTATGACTTATAGCTTTTCTTAAATAAATAAATAAAACGGCTTTTCCACCGCTGTTTCGAATTAGTTTATCAGGATAGTCTTTTTGAAGCGACCTATTATATTTGGTTCGTTTGCATAAGTACTCGTGATACGACCAAAAGTCATAAGCCACAATCGAAAAGAACGAACTCTAGATCTCCGTGTGGATCATTGATGGCTTCACTAAGGACGCTACCGGCCTATCGCAGTATGGCTGCATTCATAGGAAGTTGACAACAACTATGTCCCAACCTAATGCATGCAAATCTCCCCTTCCCACGGTCGAACAATTCACATGCCAGTTCTAGTTCTCTCATTTTATAGAGTTTTTTTTTTGAATATTTGATACATTCCTCTTTTGAGTAATACAACATTATATCACATGACTACACAGGTATGATGCGAGATATAACTCTACAGAACAACATTGTTAGTTGATTATGTTGTATGTGCCAAGGGCATAATGGTAATTTCCCATTTGATAATGGGAAAAAAAGAAAAGGGGCCCACCTGTCCACAGGTGGGCCCGAAGGGAGACAAAAGGGGGGAGGCCGATTCCTCCCCGTGACCTAGAGCGAGCGGGGATTTCTGGAGGGGCGACGGCGGCGGCGGTCCAGGGGAGGCTGCGCGGCGAAGGCGGCGGGCTCGGCGGGTCGGTTGGCGGCCCGTTCTCCCGTGCGGCTCGTTCTCCCGTGCGACTCCTCCTCCCGTGCGGCTCGCATCTCCCCTCTCCAGTGAGTTGCACCGCTCCTCTTCTTCCCGTAAGACCCGGTCCTCAGATTCGGATGAGAGGTGAGCATGGGGTGCGGTGGTGGTGCGTGAGACCCGGTCCCGACCGGTTGATGGCGCCGCCGAGTGCTCATCCCCTCCCCTCTCTCTTGGCTATAAATTGCGGCCGGTTCTCTGGTTGGGAGATAACAACAGTGAGCTCCTCTTTTCTTTCTCTGAGTTTTTGGCTTGTGGTGCTTGACTATTTTGATCCCCTGGTGCTCCGGTGAGATGCTTGGCCGGCTCCTCCCTGTGCTTGTGCGGCAATTCTCTACCTCGACTCGCCGGCGTGGACATCACTTTGGCGAGAGGGCTTTGTATCTCCGTGCCTACTGCTCTCTCTCACGGTGGTGTGAGGGCAATAGGTTTTCTGGGACAGCGCGCAAGCGTGCCTAGCCCCTGTTCTTCTGGTGATTTCGAATATCATCGGTCCCGTGAGTGATTCTGTGATTCATCTTTGCAATCTGTGTGGCTATGCTAGTTTGTTAATCTTCTTTACTTTACCTGGCACTGGGAAACATAGATTGCTGTGGGATATTCTGTTGCTCGATGATGATATAGATCATATGCTGAGATTGGTTCATTAGTCTTTGAGCTCTAGACAATATTAATCCTGCTGTCATAGTTAATTTGTGACTCTGGAAGTCAGCCTCTAGATTTTGATGTATTCATATGCCTTTCGGTTCATACTGTTTTTCAGATTGTAGCATGCTCATGTATTGATCTATTAGGAGATAATTTTGACAAGTTAAAGCCTCATTTGTTGAGCAGAAGTTAACTTGTATATTGCTGTCTGAATAAACACATGCTGAATACATTTTGTTCTTGAGATTGTAGATTTTGAATCTAGAGCTCAAAAGACTGAATTTAGTTGTTTGTCATAACCAATCAAGGAAGAGTATATGATTTAGTAGCGGGACGGTCAAGAATAATCTTGTGCAACCTTACAATTGAGAGCACAAATAATCAATTAATATTGATTTAATTAATAGACTTGTCTAGCACTTGCTTTTTAATTTGTGATACATATTCATGTCTAGAGTAACGTTGCTTCTATTCTTGAATATGTGGAATATCATGAATAAAATGTTCAATTCATATGATTACATGCTTGCTATGTCTTGTATATATGAATTGATGTCATTGGTATGCTTTTATGATTATATTGGAATTATCTATAAAGAAATATCTTTGCTTATACCGCAAATATTACAACAGATTATGCATTAGCACAGCTGTGGTAGAATGAATAGCTGCCATATCCTATATTTAAGGCTTAAGTGTAAGTAATCGCTGGCTAGCCTAGAAAATCCCAGAGAAGAAACATCCACCCCCACTGTTCATGGTCACCAACGAAGTGAACTTGCTACGTGATAGCACTCTCTCTACGTCAAGAATGCACGCGTTTTCCCGAAAAAAGAACGCATACGTATTTTGGACAGAAATAAAAATAATCAAAAGAGCAAAGGACACCACCAAAAATACTTGGATTTGCTACTTTGCTACACTCTAATTGAAGAGGTTCGGCATGATCATGTCACTCTTGAACACAACGTGCATTTTTGGATTAAGGAGATAAACCGATACATCTCCGGCCTCTCTGTTTCAACAAAAAGTTCCAGCACCACAAGTAACAGACATACAGACCAAAAAAAAAAAAAACCAACGTTTTTAATCCTCTAAGGAAAACACCAACTAAACTAAACTAACTGACGCCAAACTCCGATCTGGGATCAAACCTTTGTTCACTAGGGCTTCGATCTTCTTCTCATACATCTCAGGTTCAACCCAATCAGAAGGTTTTCCCGCCATTGCTTTAGGTCTAAGATTAGATCTGGAATCTTTTTGGGTAGAAGATTTGGGGTTGTTCAAAAGCGAAGAACGCAAGGAGGAAGAGAGCTCAGGTGAAAAAGTCGAGAAGAATAAGGGAAGTTGTAAAATCCAAATCTTTACCTCATAGGTCTAATTTATGGGCCGGTTTGATATGATTGCGGCTTATATTTTTTGACTGAAATTTTTGAATTTTAACTGTTTACGACATAGATTATAGAGAGAGAAATATTTGCTTGCGATTTTAGTTGATACAGATATTGAGCTTTTAACGTGTACTACAATTAACTTGTAGATCCCGTCTTAAGAAAATATTCTGTTTGAAAGATAGGTACTATATCAAAAGCTAAAAGATACCTTTAAAAGCCGTTGAAGAACATATCCTATGACTACCGCAATTGGTGCGATAAAAAGGAACGCAACGGCCAGAATTTTTTAGGAACTGCACCGAACAGGTAAAATTCTGTGCCACCGTTCGCCTCTTGTTTTCGTTTCTATTTGAATTAATGAGATTTATTCTACAACTCCAATTGAAAAACTCCTTTGACCATGTCATAATTGGGTCGAGAGATGAGGTGATCACAAATACTTTCTCTAACCAGTAGTCCATATATTTCTCAAGTAAGACATTTTTCACTTGAAGTTAAGGGTTAACTGACGAGAATTAAATAATTTATAATAAATAACATGTTGTCTATAGTAGCTGTCAGAGGAAAGTCTAGTCGATAGCTGCGTCAACCCAAATTTTTCAAAAATGTGGATTTGAGCAAAAATTATTTGAATTTAGAGGTTTTTACCAAATCCGAAAATTCCAGCCAAAAACTCGTTTTTCTTTTTCAGAATTACGTTTTCCACCTTGAGGAAGCATATTCTTGCTTCCATTTTCTCCTCTATTCTCGCCTGCCTCACGTCACGCCGCTGTTCACGCACACTTGCACCGCCTCAATCCACCGTCGCCTTTGCCCGCCCCAAGCTGCGCCAGGCCGCGCCACCTCACGCCATGCCCAATACAGCTTCATACGTCGTCGCTTTCATGCCAGCACCACCACTCACCTGCAAAGACTGCGCAACCGTCCATGTCGTCCTCGCCGCTGTTTTTCGCTGCCACCTCTCACACCCTCTCCATAGAGGAACAACACCTCCTGCACCGCCACCGTGTCTTTGTCACAATGCTAAACCCGTGTGACCTTCCATGTTGCTACCCATGTGCTGAGTTCGACTTCGCCACCACTCTCCTCACGTGCCCCTCCCTGTGCAAACTACCTTGCATCGACTATAAAGCTATGACTGGCGACTACAAAGCTACGACTAGCGACTACCTTAGCCTCTCCTTCGCACACCCTCACACTTGAACCTACCATTTTCTTTTCCAGTTTGCGTGAAGATGCACCACTGCCATCATCCCCAATTCGAGTAAGCCTTGGCCATTTCAAAATTCCTTGCTTTTGCCCTTACTCTTACCAAATTAGTCATTTGCTTAGCATTTCCTCACCACCACAAAGCTATTCCTAGCTTCTCGCCTAGCCTCATCGCCCCTAGCTCACCGTTGCCATGTGCCATCGCCCCACTGCCCACGGCACCATCATTAGCTTTCCACAAACCACCTCGAGTCGAGCCACCACCATCGAGCTCCCCTCACCACACTGATGCTCAAACCGCCCCCAATTTGGTTGAAGCACCGCTGTGCCGCTCCCCTGTTCCGGTCATGCGCCATTACCGCCAGCTATTTCTATGCCACCACTACTGTGTTGAAGCCCAAAATGTGTTCCCCATGAATCGTATTGCTCGTTGCACCATCGCTCATTGCCTTTCGCCGTCATTTTCCTTTGCTCAGCCACCATGGGCGAACACTAGCTCGCTTAAAATGCAAGCTGGGCTACGTGGCCCATGGGCTGGCAAAGCTAGCATGTGTCAGTGCTTAAGCCCAACTAGCCACACTGAGCAGTCCAATATTGTTCACAGCCAGCTTAACACTATGGAGCCTAATAACACCCAGCTGGGCAAACATTATTCATTCAACCCGACCCGAATACTGTTCAAATTGATCCACTATTTAGTAAATGGGATTAACATTGTTCACAAAAACCCGACTCGCTAGTAATATTACTAACCTCATACTGTTTACCTGACCTGTTACTATTCATCCAAAAACTAGATAATCTTGTTTATACTCATTTCGATCGTTTTGAGCCTGTCTAACCCATTTTTAACCCCATTAACCTAACCAAACTTAGTTTAAACCCTATCCACCAAAACCCACATTCTTTTTATATTTTTTTCTGGATTTTTCATTTTATTTTGTTCGCAGCTTGCATTCTATAAAGTAGTGACATATTTGTATTTGTTCTTTTGCGCTAGCATCCGGATTCCATTAGTTGATTAACGGAGAAGCTACTGGAGCAACTGAAATAAATGGTGTCAAACCTAAAGCCTAAGAAAAAAATGGTCGAAGTCCTTGGGTAAGAAGGCAAGTCACATATCTTTGATCATGTTCATCACATATTATTTAATTATTACTACTTTCACTTATATTATTTGAGCACTGTTATTTACATAAAATAATAATTTAGAAATGACATGATGAATAACTAGATCCATCCACTGAAAAGCCCAATCATAATCTTATAAGTCATATTCACCTTGACAACCATAAGTGTTATTATAATATGAATCACCCCGTTGGTAACTAATAGGCAGGTTAGGAAAATATAAAAAATTTACAAATACTGTTAAGAATTATCCGGTCTAGTGCTGGCAGACTTTGAATCAAAGCTGAAGGTTGAGGCTTCTTAGTGGGCAGCCGCTAGATGGTTGGAGCTTATGACCTCACCCAAAGATTGCGACATTCATATGGTTTTGGTGGTATTGTGCTATGATGTACGTGGTATGTGAATGATAGTCTCATCTGTGACAAATAAGGACTAGACCCTTGTGTCAAGTGAATAACAGAAAATTCGCTAAATCATAAGTTTGACTTGTCAACTTGATCTAGTACACCACTCGATCTAATCGAATGTTTACAGGAGAGACTGCTAGCCTAGGGTTTCTGGATGGCCTCTAAAAAAGGGGGTGAGATGCAGGGGCGGAACCAGGCCTCGGGGTAGGTGGGATACAGCTCGAGACCTAGAAACCAAAGCCCATAGAAAATAGTGACTTAGGTGTGAAAGCCTAAAAACAAAAACCTAAGACAACCTAAAACCAGCTGGCCTGTTTCTGCCCCTAGTGAGATGGAAGTTGGGCTTGTTATGCCACTTGCCAATCTTCACAATGGTAAGTCCACTCAACATCGGGTCACGATTTTCGCATTGGCCAGTAAATTCCTTATTATAGTTGAATGGTTCTGAGCCTACCATGTAGAAGTTAGAACGAAAAGAGTAGTGAAACGATTTTGTTGTCTTAACTCAGTTACACGCTATCATATTGTGTGTCTACAACTTGATATTATAAATCTATCTTATATGTAAAGTGAAGCAACTTTACAGAGTATAATAAATGACATTCGAATACGGTGTGCTTCTAGTCAATGAAGCTGTATTTTATAGGTGATTCCTATAACCAAGATATAAGTAGAATTTAGATTATTTTAATGTGAAAATTATAGATTCCAAAACTCAATTGCTGATTAAGTAATGTTTTATTGTTTTAAGTATAAAGTTCTTTAACAAATTTGCATATATTTTGTTAGATTTAATCTTGACTTAGAGTCCTAGTCGCAATTGAGTTCGATTTCGTGTGTAATTCGAGTTGAAGTAGTGTCCAATTCGAAGTCCTAATGCGTGTGTTAGTAGGAGTTATAGGCATATAAATTGAGAGGCTTGTAACCAGTTTATGCATTGCAATATTTGCGAGAAATAAAGATTAGAATTCAAGGGCTAGATTTGTAACAATTGGTATCAGAGCCAAAACCTTGAGTTCTTCTGCTGCTGCCCCCGGGAGGTGATCTTTGCTCCCGGGGGCGGCCACCGTTGCGCGTCGCCGCTGCAGAGAAGCCGACTGGCGGCCGCACCCGACCGATCGCCGACGCGCCCATCAGAAGAGGCGCCCGACGCCACCGTGCACGCGCCTGGCAGCCCGAAGCCACCGATGCACCCGAGACCACTCGCCGCGCCCGAAGCCTGAGGCCGTCGTCGCGCCCCGCGCCTGGAGCCGTCCTCCGTCGCGCAGATCCACCCGGATCCGGCCGCCACCGCCGTCGCCGAGCACAGATCCCCACCAGCGCCGCCGCGCCTGAGGCGCCCACGGCCGCCTCCGCCACCGCTCGGCAACACTGCCTCCCGTTGCTCCCCTCCCCGATCCGGCTGCCCTCCGACGTCGCCGGGCCCGATCTGCTCAGCCGCGCGAGGTGGAGGCGCTGCCGACGGGGGAGCCGCGCGAGGCGAAGAGGAGGACGCTGCCGTCCACCGCAAGGAGAAGAGACGGGGGAGGCGCTGCCGAGGAAGGAGCAGCCGAGCGCGGGGAGGCGGCGGGCGCGGTAGCGGAAGAGGCGGCCGAGTGCGGCATCTGGAAGAAGCCCGGGCGGGGAGGGTGAAGTGCACGCACGGGTGGAGATGCAGTGTGGGTTTGGGCCTTGCGGTGAGTGGGTTATGCCAAGATCAGTTGGGTCCAGACTCCAGAGAGGAAGCGGTGTCTGAGACAACTGGTTTCCGAGCCGAATTCGCCCCAAGTAAACCGAGTCCGAGTTGGAGCTGACAGCAGCCCAAAATAAAAGGACTTCAGAGTTCAGAGCCACGGCAATAAAGAGCAGCAGCAAGAGCGCAGGTCCAAACAAGAGCAAAGTTCAGAAAAAAGAGAAAAAGGAAAACAATAATTTTTCCTTCCGTTTCTCTCCGTCCAAGAGACTTCAAAGTAGCCGGAGTTTTTTGATCCGCTCCCAAGATCATGTCGCGTAATTCGGGAAGCGATCTCGACGGCAACGAGGCATCATCCGGTGCGATGGCGAAGGAGAGTTCCGCCATCTCGCTGCATTATCCGATGCTCACGGAGAGCAATTATGCAGCATGGGCAATCAAGATGAAGGTGTACATGAAGGCTCAAGGTATGTGGGATGCGATCGAGAACGGCAGCGTCGATATGCGCAAAGATCAGATGGCATTGGCGGCCATCTATCAGGGCATCCCAGAGGAGACGCTCTTCCTACTGGCCGAAAAGGAGACGGCCAAAGCCGCGTGGGAGGCGTTGAAAGCGATGCATCTTGGCGCAGATCATGTGAAGGAAGCAAAGGTACAAACTCTCAAAACTGAGTTCGAGGTGCTGCGTATGAAGGAAACGGAGTCGATCAATGACTTCGCCGTCCGGTTGACGGTTATCGTCAACAAGATACGGGCCCTTGACGAGAAGGTGGAAGAGTTGTATGTGGTAAAGAAATTCCTTCGTGCTATTCCCTCACAGTTTCTCCCGATTGCTTCGGTCATAGAGCAATTTGGAGACCTAAAGGCAATGACCATGGAGGAGGTCATCGGTCGTCTTAAGGCATATGAGGAACGCATCCATGACACTAGCAACAAAGGTGAAGGACAGCTCTTGTTGACTCGCGCTGAGTGGGAGGCACAATCATCGAAGCGTGAAGGCAAGAACACTTCCAGGGGTGATGGCCAAGGCCGTAAAGGTCGGAGGTTTGATAAGGCAAAAGTGAGGTGTTATAACTGTAATGATTATGGACACTTTACTTCAGAATGCCAAAAGCCGAAGACGAAGAAAGCGTTCGTTGCCGAAGCGCTCAGCGAAGATGAAGTGCTCTGAAGATGAGTTGAGTCAGGGGCGTTTGAGATGTGTCGCCGTCCAAACTCAAACAAGATGGAAAGAAGTTAGAAAGTCAAGATTAAGGGGGAGATTGTTAGATTTAATCTTGACTTAGAGTCCTAATCGCAATTGAGTTCGATTTTGTGTGTAATTCGAGTTGAAGTAGTGTCCAATTCGAAGTCCTAATGCGTGTGTTAGTAGGAGTTATAGGCATATAAATTGAGAGGCTTGTAACCAGTTTATGCATTGCAATATTTGCGAGAAATAAAGATTAGAATTCAAGGGCTAGATTTGTAACATATTTATATCATATTATAATTCGTGACTCTATCTGGTTGAACATCCTGTATGATGGTTAATTAGCTTTTCATGTGATTTACCGAGAATCTTAGTGTACTTAATCATTTTCGTAGGAACAAACACCTAGCCTATGAAATGAAGACGTTACACCGAGAATCTAAGTGTACTCAAATCATTTTCGTAGGAACAAACTCCTAACCTATACCAAGGTCCAGAGCTTACCTCTTGATGGTCGCCACTCGGAAGCGCCTCCAACGGCGGAGCGTAAGACCAGATCGTCTACGCACATGCCACTCTCTCTAGATCTCTCCGTGAAGAAATCGCTACCCTCTGACAAGTGGGGGCGAGATTTGGAACACTCCCGAGTCCCGACTCCTCCAGCTATTTCCGCCTTCGCCCAGCCGCCTATCCGCCGTCCCCGTCCCTCTCCTCCCACTCCCTTCTCGGGCTCGGCCGTCTCTCACAGCAGAGTAGTGAAGTGTCTCCTTAAACCCTCCGCGCTAAGCAAACCAAACACCAATCCCCGCAGTTCTTACCCCTCTCGCAACTCGCAAGCCACACCATGTCCCGCATCGCGAGGTCGCGCCACCTCCTCCCGCTTCTCCCCAGGATCTCCGCCCTCTCCTTCTCCACCGCCTCCGCCGCCACCGCCGCCGCGTCGTCCCCCCCTTCGGCGGCGGCGTCTGCGGCCTCCGAGTCCTCGTCCGCCTCCGGCAATCCCTCCTCCCCGCCGCCTCCGGCGGGCCGCAAGCCGTGGGGTCCGCTCAAGGCCGTCTCCCTCGCCGCCGTCGCCGCCGCGCTCGGTGGCACCGGCTACGTCACCTACGGTACGATCCACGATCCCTATCCCTCCGCGGGATCTCGCGGTCCTGCTCCCATTCAATGTAGCGCGGGCTTGGTTTGGTTCGGTGTTGCAGTGTGATTCGTGTTCGTCGTTTTTTTTTGTTTTTGTTGTGTGTGCAGCTTATTCTCTGGATGAAGTGGATCAGAAGACGCGGGAGTTCCGGAAGAACCCGAGGCATCCCATCCCTGACGACCTGTCCGGCTTTGAGGTAATGCGGTAGCATCCGTTTTTGGGTGCTTGTTGTTAACTTGTTACCATTTGGTTGGTTGTGTCAATGCATAAGAAGCACTGCCTTGTGGCGTTTAGAGGGGATAAGAAGTGTGATCTTGGGGATCTTATGAGCGGTGATGTAAAAGACTTCCCATGAATCATGGTATCATGTGAAAACTGTTGATCTGGCTGTAATGCTGTATGGTAGTTGAGATTTGCATTGTCTGCTTGTAGGAATTTGCATTTTCTGAAATCACATATGGGGTAGTTTGATATCAAAAACACTTCCTGCTTCACTGCTTGGACTGAATAAAAGGGAGAAGGCAAAATAGGAGAAAAGAAAATTCTCTCCTTATCGTGATTTGACTTCTAAAACGAGATATTAGTTGCCATTTTCCTCCACTTATTGTTCCATTCCATCCAACTAATTATAAATGATTGCCTCGTGAAGAATTTGCATGTGTAGAAGGATGCCGAAAGTATTTTAGTCTTAGACAGGATGTTCTATGGTAGGCCTGAATTGTGGGAGTCTGGGACAAAACCTGAACTGGAGTGCAGAACAAATAATTTTCTCCACTGAATTTCAACCATGTCTAATAGAATAATTGTTTTGTCCTGTCTGCAGAAGTTTCGGGCTATGGCTTATTCAGCAGCTATGAAAGGTAGGAACTACAACACACTCCTTCCTTTAGTTTTACCGCTGGAGTCTGGAGTGGCCACATGTCATGGAGATCATTCTTTATCCATCTAATGAGCAATTCACCATTCTGTTATCATTGCTTCATATATAGGGTGTGTTTGGTTGAGCTGTGGCTTCTGAAAAAGCTGCTGTGAGCTGTGGGCTGTAGAAAAGCTGCTGTAGGTTGTGGGCTGTGGAAAAGCTGTAAGCTGTTTGGTTCAAACAAGTATAAAACTTACCTCCTATCTCTATTTTCCTTGAAACAACTGTGAAACAGCTCTCTATTTTCACCATTTCAAAAAGCAAAAAGCCAAAAGCCAAAAGCAGGGTCCAAGGTGCTTTCAAAACTGTACTACCCAAAAGTAGCTGCTTCTGAAAAAGCAGCTTCTGGTTTTCACCCCTTTGGTTGGCTTTTGGCTTTTTGGAAGCAAAAGCAGCTCCCAAAAGCTCAACCAAAGGCACCCATAGACTTTGGCACCATCTAGGCAACCTTGGACAATTTTTCTCAACTACCAGTGAATAATTAAGTCTCTTCACTCTTAGAGATATAATTTTGTATGCCCCAAAGTAATGGTAGTCTGTAAGAACTAGCTTACTGTATGCATGTTGCAATTGTTTTGTTTCCAATCCCTAGAGAGTATATTCCAAATATAATACCGCAGTTCACAATTGAAAAAACTAGGCTATACCCAAGTGTAAAGTAGCTGGGTAATACCTTTTTTTTTCTGTAGCAGAAGGTTACATCCTCCATTGATTGACTAGACCAGATGTGGTAATTGTAGCAACCTTATCATTAGACTGTATCGAATTACATGTGTTGCATTTACTGCAGCCAATATGTGTCATTGGTACAAAAAAATGTTAGTTAAAAAGCACGTCGTTCTGACTGTAAATTAATGCATGATGATGTCTGTATATGCATATTCTAGATTGCTATATACAACCTCATTATCACAAGCAAGGAGCATAACATGAGCCTATTGAGTATTGATTAACCTGAGCGACCTAGATAGCTGAGATTGTACAGTTAACATCTCCTTGTACTACATTTTTTGTTAACTGCCTGCTTACATTGCGTGTTGGTTGTGTCATTTCCTTTGTTCTGCCTCCTTAGTACTCAAAAGCTGTATGTTTTGTTCTGCAGTTCCTGTTGCCACTATTGAGTTATACTTGGATGTCAGGAGCCAAATTGAAGATCAAATTCGGGTCAGTAAAAAATGGTAAACCTTTTGTTCTTTGTGGTCCATGTTGGATATTGCGAACAAATGTCCATAATCATACTAATACTTATTTTTACTACAGGGCTTTAGTGAACCATCATCGGACAAACTTCTTCCAGATCTACTTCCTCAAGAGCAGCATGTCTTCACCCTAGTTCTGGATCTGAATGAGACTATTGTATACTCAGATTGGAAGGTGGAATTTTGTGTTTTCTATGAAGTCTTCAATCTTGTTATTTGCTATGCGCCTTACTTATCGTGCAATATGAGCCAAATTATTTAATATCCCAGAAATGTGCACTTGAACTTTCCCATCTGTGCTGTGTGGCTGAAACCTGAATGAGCTTGTGCTTATTTAAGTTTCGAGTTCTGATGGTAATCTCCCTTCAGACTGAACTAAAAAGGGATATCCTGGAGCAGTATTTTAAATAGTTTACTAATTTGTTTTGTATGTTTGATTGGAAGATGTGGTTTGTTTTTCTTCAGTTCACCCATTGGCCAACTAGATCTCTGGTTCTCCTGAATCAGTTTCATGACTGCAATTAATATTTAATATTTACCATATTCTTAATTTCCTATTTTTCTTTTCTTTCCTTTTCCCGGTATGTTTTTAGATTTCCTGCAACATGTTTCCCCCCAAATATTTGTTCTGAAAAGAAGAGAATCGTTTGATGTAGTTTGGGTGGATGTTTTGTATAACATTGCCAAATTGGGCAGAATTCTTTCTAGTTTTATAACATGTGCAGTTTATATGTTCGTTTCCCCCCTTGAAGAGCTGAGGACTGCTTGATGAAGAATTCCTAACTAATGTTTTTAAATATGTGTGTGTGTGTGTAGCGCGAGAGAGGATGGAGGACTTTTAAGAGGTCAGGAGTTGATGCCTTTCTGGAACATCTTGGGAAATTCTATGAAATTGTTGTGTATTCTGATCAGCTGAGTATGGTAAGTTTATCATAATTCTTCAACTATTTGGTTGCTTTTGCAAACATCTAACCCAGATGAAACTTTGTCACATGTGTAGTATGTTGATCCCGTTGTTGAAAGACTGGATTCAAAGGGCTATATTCGGCACAGGTTATCAAGAGTTGCAACTAAATATGAAAATGGAAAACATTATCGGGTATGGGGCCTTACCTGCTATTCTCGTAGTAAAGTGTGTTGCTGAATATCCATACTTTTTGCAGTGCTTAAATATACTGGTTGAAACAGTTTTGCATATTGATTCTTCAAATATCCTTTTCTGTCAAAGAAATCCCATGGGATCCTGTGTTATGCATTTTTGGAGTACTCTTGCTAGTAATTTACAAGATGCTAGGCTGCCTATATTGTTGGCATAACATGGATTGAAACACGGTAGATGTTCTTCGAATAACTGGTCAACAATGTGAGAAGTGAAATTGATGTTTATGATAAAGTTGTTTTTGCCCATGTATTAAGTATACACCAACCTTGTGCACTTTGCATTCTGGGCTTCTACAACCAAGAAACAACACATCGTGTTGTATCTTATACAGCAAAAAATGTCTAGAAAGCATAGCATTCTGGATGACTTAGGCCTTCCCATTCGGCTAACAAGAGTTTCCAATTTTATAGTAGCATGTGCACAATTTTTAGTATTATGATGGGACATACAAATTACCCATTTTTTTTGACAGAAACAACTTACCCATTTTTAAAGCAGTATAATTTGTATGGATAATATAACAAAACAATTACTTATTTTGAAACATTACTACTCTAGAAGGAGAGGCAAATATAAGGGATAAGGAGAGGCTTTACTATCATTATTGGAAAGGTTGAGCAGTACATACTACATAGCTCCAAAGCTACTGGCTTGCAGTCTTTTCTTTTATTTATTCTTTATCTGCAAAGTGCAAACCATTTCTAGAACCCAAGCCTAAGAGGATGCAACCACACCAGACACATCTTGGTAACTCTTGTAGGTATGGCTTGGAGTGAATACCCCCAATTCATCTCCTCTGTTATGCTTGAGCCTCTTAGCATCTTCTCTTGATACGCGGTATGCACTTGCTATAACATCATTTGGGAGGGCATGGAAGATGGAACTCTTTCCTGCGATGTGGCTCACTATGGAGTTTGGGTTGGTCTTAAATGCAATATATGCACATCCTTTTCTTTGTGCCTTCTTCAGAACTACATGGTGGTGTGGTATAATCAGCAACTGTCCACGACGAATCTCTCCGTTGAAAACAGTTTTTCCTTTGTTGTTGACAATTTGGACCGGGCACGACCTTGAGTAATATACACCACACCATGAGCATTGATGTTCCAGAATGGAGAAAGAAGCGCGTTCTGCAATATAAAAAATTTGTGAAAGAACACTTCGTTAGCGCAATATGTGCGTTAAAGCTTTTGACCAAGAAAACGAGCTGTGTGCATTTACCTGGTATAGATTTACTTTGATAGCACTCATTTGTACGAGATTTAGAATTGGGAACTTCTGGCTATTGAGATATGTAATCCTCCCAGCTCTCGGGTTTTATGTATCAGCAAGGTTAGGGTTATCACTGTTCTGCCTTACCCTCATGGTACAGAAAGTCTCATCCAAACCGTTAGAGCAACCACCACCATATTGCGATAGTTGCACTTGTTCTTGTTCCTGCTCCTGCAATGATGCATATGGTTGGAGCAACGTAAGACCATGCTCGACGCGAAATATTTCCCCTGTCATTTTGACACTGGAGCTGCCTTGCCACCTTTCTGCTTACGCAGTAACCTCGCTAAGCAGTTCAACACTGAAGCCAGTAAGCCACTGAATATGTTCTGAGAGTGCTCCTCAACATCACGACTGTATGCTTGCTGGCATCTCTTATTGCCAACTAACAAGAAATCCTAGCAATTGATTTAGAAGGATCAATATGCAAGCAGATCATAATCTGAGAAAGTACAATAAAAAAGATCAATATACTGATCCAATGTTGACTTTCGATAAGTTATGCTTAGTTACCCTTTGTCTAAGTTCAAGTTGGTTAGCACTGTTGTTTGTATCAACGACATATATGTCAACAACTAACACTTCACCATTGTTGTAGCACCAATGAGCTACACCAGCAGGCAATGCGATGACATCTCCTTGTCTAAAACGGTGGATATTTTGATGCTCATCTCTGAACTTGTGGCTTTGGCTTTGACCCTCCAAAACTTGGGCTTGCCCAGTTTGTTGGAACTGCAAGTATGTCACTTCTATGTTATTCACAACTAATATAAGTGTGTCGATTGATCAATCTGTACTCAAATCGAAAAACAAACCTTGGATGATATACATTAGACTTGCTCCATTGGCGTAATGAGGTAGTAGAAGGCCTTTAGGTTCAGTAAATCAATGGACGATAGATACACTGGTACTAGGGGTGCAATCGGGTCAGATTCGGACGGATGTTGCTCATACCGTATCCTAACCCATATTTTTTTCTCAGATTCGGGGTCGGATACGGTAAAACCAGATACGAATACGAAGTTGGAGTATTCGAAATTTTGAATACGGTGCTGCCAGAACGGATACTTGACGGTTTCGGATCGAAAACGGATAGTATGTGCATACGAAAAGGAACATATGCTAAACCATACCATCATCACTTCAAGCCTTAAACTATTAGACATAAGTACATAATAGTGATTATAATTCATCAGCCGAAGATGGTGTGGCGTTTCAAGATGAATCTTGATTCTTGACGGACAACATTTTCTTTTTCTAGACTAAAGAAATTTTACTAAATTAAGGTAGAGACAATAGACAATTAGGGATAATAGACTTTTGACAAATTTACCTGTTTATTTACTGAAGCATGCTAAAGTTCATCGTTTAATAATACTCTGATTACATGCTTTTCATTCCATTACCTAGGAAGAGTGATCTTAATGAGCAAATTTAGGATTCCAATTGCACAAGCAGCAGAATTAGAAATAAAACACTATTTTAGTATTGTATATTTATAGTTGCCACAACTAAATGCCATATTTCTTTTAGAGAACTTAAGTTTGCACGATCCAAGAAAATTTTCTATACACTGCACACTTCAACTAACCAACATGACAAAAAAAAAACAAATACTAGCAAAATAAAAGGTGAATTCTTAGCTCTTACTAGATATACGACCGAATATCCGACCGGATAATTATCCGATATCCGAATACCGATACTATTCGGTCGGATAACAACTTTCCCGAACCCGAATCTGAATCCGACATGAATTATCCGAATCCGAAACCGAATTCGACCGGATACCAAATTCCCTTCCCGAATCCGGTACCGACCGGATTCGGTACCGGATCGGTCGGGATTAACCCAACCCATTTGCACCCCTAACTGGTACATTGAAACAACTCATTAGATACATCATAAAACTCAGTTGTACCAGCTTGGGACCTTACACTTCGAACCGGCTCGAATGCTTGGAGCCAATCGAATCTGCACTCTCTTGGACTTCCACATCGAAAACTCTGCCATTGACTAGTACCCTAGCCTAATAGCTGGGCTATAGAGCCATGGCACAAGAGGAACAAGCAAACAGTGAAGGAAACTATGGAGCAATGGATGGTTGCCATGTTCTTGTGGGACTAATGAACTCTGATGCTTTTGTGGTAATTGATGATACATCATTGTTCTTTTATAGTGAAGTAAAGTTTTCTGTATCTAAAGGTTAAGATAGAGCTTGTTGATGTTCTGACATGAAGTGATTCATAATACAAGAAGTGTGGTACAAGATAGGTGGATGGGTAATAAACTAATAATGGGCATACCGATATGCATGAGTGACACGTGGCTTGTTTTTTTTTTCACAAGATTGTTGGCCATCATGACTTATATCTTGCATTTCTGTTTTAGCAAGTACTTTAATGAGGTATCTTTTGGAACAGTCCTTTGTTCACACAATTAGTACTAAGATCTATGAGGTTTTGGAGTGTTGCACTACATATGGACCACACCAGGTGGATGGATAACGGTTCATAGGTTGGTAGAGACATGCTAACATGCATGAGTCACACTTTGTCTTATATGCTCTCCTCTATTGCAACATGACATAGAGTTGCAAAGTTATATGTACACATGTGCTTTTGCTTTGTCTTGCTTGTGGCCCTGCAGTTTGTCATGTTTTACGCATAATTGTTATTGATCATGACTTATATCTTGGTTTCTGTTCTAACACTTTAAGTGAGGCCACTTTTGGAATAGTGTTGTGATTTTCACACAGTTAATTAGATTTATATGGTTTTGGAGTGTTACCATGATGCAAGATGCGCGGGTGAGTATTGATACATACTTGGTAGAAGCATGCTAATATGTGTGAGTTACTCCATGTCGCATATTATCTCTTCTTTTGCAATGTGACAAGGAGATTGCAAACTGTGCACATGCATGCCTTTGCTTTTCATCGATGATGCATGGACACAGACACACATGTCTGACACGATACGGGGATTCACCATTTTCCCAAAAATGCCGATACGGGGACACACACACACACATATAATGTAAATAACAGGGACATCATGGTGCTCAGACTCCATAATTGAAACCTTCCATCCGTGATTAAGACTTTCCGTCCTGATATATTATATATCATTGTACTTGCACGCATTATACACACACACACACACACCCCTTTTACTCCCGGGTGTAATTACACCTAAACAAAACTTGAAATACTCTTTTATTACTTTAGGTATACTCGTATATTGATTATAAGATACTCCAATGTGAATCACACGAAAAAATTGTAATAGAGTCCATAGTTTTTATTGTTGGTCTTAAATACTTATATACTACATATACATACATTTTGTTACGCGAGATACTTCATATGTTGTGAGATACGACATAGGGTGTAATTACACCTGGGAGTAGAAAAGAGGCTTCCTATATATATATATGTGTGTGTGAGTGTGTGTGTGTGTATTTGTTTGTATGTATGTTCTAATAGTCGGTACTTGGTAAACTCACATCATAATCATATCATAGTCACGCTTGGACATTGGAATTCACAAATTACAAAGTGAAAAGTGTACCTTTCTGTTTCATTACTTGCATCTAAATAGCACATTTTCTCTGCCAGCTCTGTCTAGAATTTCCACATGATTCTACAGAGGTCTGGTATCTAGATCATTTGGTGCCACCTCCTAAAATAGTGAAAGGAGTAGTTTCAGCTAGAAAGGAAAGGACCTATAGGAAGGTGCGGATTTGGATGAAGGAGAGGATAAGGGACTCACCATGCTAGGAAGAAACGTCGGGTGGGTGGGCCGCTGGCAAAGAGGGTGCTGCAGTCTGCACTTGTAGATCTGCCGAGGCTTGAGAGCAAAGCAGGGATGATGGGGTGGCAGCCTGTCGGGAGACAAGGGTGGTCACCATCTCTGTAGCACGGACACCTAGGAGGCTTCGTGTAAAAGTTCAGATCTGAAACAAACACAGTCATAACGGATGAGGAATGGAGGGAGAAGATGAGGGCTGAGGAGAGGAAGGAGATGAGGAACTCACCGTGACGGATGCCTCTGGTCACCGGCAGAAGTCACTGTTGCCGGCGAAGATCTGAGCTCGGGAGGGGGAGATCAGGGAGGTGTGGGTGCCGCAAGTAGAGAGGGAGGAGTGGGTGCATCTGGTCGCTAAGGTTGGGAGATGTAGTCGGTGTGTCTGGGCTTGCTGGGCTCATGTGGACTAGGCCATGTCGCATGCGTGTCCATGCCGTGTCCGAAATTAAATTTGATTTTTTCGAATGGAAATACTCTGATACAACTGAGATACATAGTTCTGTTCTGTCCATGGCATAACGTTGTCCGACACGGACATGGCATCTCCCTGGCGTGTCCGTGCATCATAGCTTTTCATTGCTTGTGACATAGCTTGCCATGTTTGGCACAAGATTGATTGTGATCATGACTTATCTTGGGTGAGAGAACTTCTGGTGTTCATCAAGAATACACACTTAATCATCAAATTTTCTATTCAATTTTTTGTGGTCCCATGATGTTTACACATTATTCATGAGATTGTCTCTTTCATAACACTGCATCTTGTATCATGACATGTTTTGTTTGTATCACCGAATAGCAAATACAACAAACTACCTTGTGCGTTTTTTAGTGTTTCATTTTGGTTGCCTACTTGCCTACAAGGCTACAGCTACAATCATCATCAACTTTTCATTACTGTGAACAAAAGCCATAAAAGAAATAACATCAAGAGCAAAAGCAACATTCTAGTGTTCACTAATTGTTAGAATATCACGGCACCTTTCCAAAAGCACCCTCATGCAAACAATTCATTGTGACCTAGTTTGTCATTTCTTCCTGGAAAGTTGTTGCCTGCTTAGCTTTCTGTTGCAGCGATTTCTTTACATTAGGTAGGGACTGATAAACTGGTAATACTGTTATTATTATTTTCGAGTGGAAACTGGTAGTATTATTTGGTAGCAAGGTTATTAAGTCGTAAAGTTGAGTCAAGCCGCTAGATGGGCGACTTGTCGACTAGTTGCGATTAGTCTCGACTAGTCCCCAGACTAGGAAGTATGTTAACAGGGCATGCCATATACACCAAGTTGTAGCAACAATTAAACACATATACATATTGTAAATCATGAAATGAAGAGAACAACAACATAAGCATGATGATGAGTTGATGACTTGCTTTGATCCCAATATATCTTTCTTTGAAATTGGGAAGCAACACCCTGGAAGTTGAAGAACAGAATAATGAAAAAAATGTTGATATATGATAGCAAGAGAACAGAATAATGAAAAAAATGTTGATAATATGATAGCAAGAAAATAACATAAGTATCGGACAACAAGTAGAATAACATGAGTTACATGATAGCATCACATTCACACTTCACAGCAAGGAAAATATTAAAATTCAAGATAGCAGATAAATAAGGCACTTGGCAGCCACCAGCCAGCCATCAAGCATAAGTGCATAACTTAATAAGAAACAAGTTTTGAACGACAACGATAATTGATAGATAAGTTCTAACTCTAAAAGTAGCAAAAGTAACAAAGACATTCATGATTTAAATCAGCCATCCAAGTCAAGTTCATCCTCTTCCTGACTTGCTCCACCAGCATGAGTAGTAGATGGTGGAGTCTTATCATCGTCCAATTCTACGTCATCATCAACCGCACAATTCTGGTCATTTTCAGTATCATCTCCCCTCTCGTGCTCCAACTCATCAGCACTACCAGCAACCTTTGAAGCCGAGTATAAGTGATATGAGGGGCTATTGGAATTAAGGATCAAACTTTTTTTCATTTTAATACAATCACCTTACGGTAGACCATGCTGTTTATCTCCATGTTGATTAGTTACCCACTGAAGGGTTTGCTGTGACCATCCCCCTGCTTTTCTTAGTAAAGAATGCTCGTTTTTAAGTCTGAAGTGAAATGTGGTAAACGTTTTTCTAAAAAAAATGGTCAATATTGTAAGTTCTTAGTAACATAATCTAAGATGCAATGTCTATTTCGTAATTTTTTAAAGTATCTGACAATTTTCTTCAGTGGTATGCATATTCTATCTTTTTACTTTATGTTGTCATTTTAGGATTTGTCAAAGCTGAACAGAAATCCTGCTCAAGTTATTTATATCAGTGGACATGCTCTTGAGTCATGCCTGCAGCCTGAAAATTGTGTGCCGATCAAACCTTGGAAGCTTGAAAATGATGACACTCAACTGCTTGATCTTATTCCATTTCTTGAATGTAAGCCCTGTAATCATTTTCTCCTGTTGTCCTGTGATCCTAGGATTTTTCCATTTTGTGGTCTGCTAAGTATTTCTGTTTTTGGAATCTTGATAAACCAACAAATGCTGCAGATGTTGCTATGGCAAGACCTGGCGACATCAGGGCTGTTCTTGCCTCCTATCAAGGTCATGACATCCCTACTGAGTTTATTGAGCGGTCGAAGGAACACCAGAGGTAAGCAGATGTTTGTGTATCAGTTCTATCTGCTTCTAGTTGTAGGTGATTGATATTCTGAATATTCAATGTATGCAACCTGGAGCAACAATTGTTGCTAGGACCTAGGACTATAGCTCCATGAATCACACTCGATGATTACATTTTTGGTTCTTATTTAATCTTGACAATCAGCCTGCCATTAGTTGTTGAGTCTTCGCTGCAAAGAAACATCACACTAAACTGGACAGAAAAATCTCCTTAAATAATGCAATAATATGTCAGTGAATTCCTGTGTCCAACAAGAAGATAATTGATTAGGTTAAGCAAAATATACAAGCTGATCTTGATCGGTCGTCATCAACTATTGCTTTGTTTCATATGGTCTTTTTGCAACAGGAAAAGTCCAGGGTTCCCTTGCTCATATTGCTATCATGACAGAAGTTGCTAACAGATTTAATCGGGTCCAGATAACGGATATATAATCTTATAGCAAAAGAACTTTCATGCTCGTTGGACAGTTTGTATCACCATGTATGTACTCAAGTTACATGTTTTTCACAGGAAAGTAGTAGTTACCCACTGGAGTCTTGAGTTCAGAATAGTTTTTTTTCCCCAAATTACCAAAGCACAGTTAGGCTCATATTTGTCTAGGTTGAAATGTTGAATCAAAATAATGATGACTGAGCCGAAGTCTGGTTGGCTTCACGTATTTTGACCAGTTTCTGATTGCCCTGTGGTGGAGTGGGAGTAACTTGCATATACCATGAGGCTGCCTAAAAATTTCAATTGCATTCTGGTGTACGGACCTCAGTGAGATTCACTGAGATACAGACTTACATAGTTGAGTCCCTGGTTTTGACTTATTTACAGCTAGGATTTGGCCAAATCATATTGGTTGTTAATGGAAACGATGAGGTTTAATCTCAGCCTCTCAGTTTTAAATTTTGTGCAAACTTTTCTCAGGAGAGCACAGAATCAATCTCTCAGACAGTTGTCTTAATTATGCAATTCAGCAACCTGGTGCATTGGACTGATGCTGTTGTCTCATTCTAGGATTGCTATTGATTGAATAAATTTCATAAGCTCAGGCCTGATTGACCCATTAACTTCTAGTTTCTGCTTAGTCTAGTCTTACTGGAGTTTGTGCTGGCTGTGGGCCAATTTGCTGTTGTTGTGTTGTACTTTTCTTTGGCACGGAATCGAGTTAGTGATGGGAATCTTTAATAATTCCAATACGATTTTGCTGTTATGGCTTCAGAAAAAGATGCTTTCAAGTAGTTATCACATTGCAAATAGAAGTGCATTTAAAAAGCTACAGAAATACCTGCAATACCAAACAGAGCCCTTTATCCAATTTATACATGTTAGGCCACCAGTCGTTCTGGTTTTGGGTCTGAGGGGTAATTTTTTGCTATCTCCATTATATATGATAGCGATCTATGCATGGTTGATATTTGTGGTTTTTATCTTTTTTATAATAAATAACCTTACTGGACACTCAGCATTCAGTTTAGGTGTGTTGCTGCTTACTGTGCGTAGCTTCCTTCTTTTTTTAAACCTAATTTGATGGAGGTGACAGGAAGTTAGCTTCTTACCTTTGTGGGCTGTCAGATGTTTTTTTAAGGTACTTCCACTTCGTTGGAGAACTGTATGATATCGTTAGAATTGGAACATGTCAGAAATATGATGGGCTAATGGCTCAGCCACCCGTACTATGAACCTTGAAGTTAATGGCATGCCAAAAATGCTTTAATGTTTCACAATTCTCAATCTTGCTTGTTCACATGGTAGTCCATGGACCAGTTATTTTTATTAAAAGCTTCTAAGGACATAATGTGTCATTTTGCAGGCGCATGCAAGAACAAAAGCAACAGGGACGCTTATGGCGGCGATGATGACTATGATCTGCTGGAAGGAAAGCAGATCAATCTACACACTTTCATTGGCACATAGAACTTTTGGTGCTTCACACCTTTGAAAGAACCTAGTAACTATCTTGTAATTTTGTCAACGTGGGTTTCAGAAATCACCAACTTTTCGCAGCTATTCCATGTTTCTATTTTTATAGGCATCTTAGAGTGACATCTAACCAAACAATATGAGAATTTTATAATAAAGTATGGTCATGTGAGGAACATGTCATTTGAAGATAGCTTGTTGGCAATATGAGCATTGCTGAAATGAGGTTCCGGTGTAGTGTTTTGATGATTGCTACAATCTTGTGCAGTGTAACAAGGTGAATTGCAATGGTAATGTAGTCGGTCGATGTGTTGGATCCATTTTGTGGGTAATGTTACTTTTCGTGAACCCTCTATGTATTGGTAATGTGGTTAAGATCTGGTAGGCTTAGTGTTACTTTTTTTTTCAGCGTTGAAGATTCTATTTCAGGACATTCTTTGCTGTTAACGTCTCCTAGTTGACTTGTTGTGGTTAAAGCCATGCAAGAATTAACTTCTGGTAAGGGCATTTTAGATGGCTGATACTGGATCCGGACAAGGAAGATGGTTACTAGAATCGGCTGTTAATTGTCGGTTTCCAAATCATGGTATTGAAAACTAGCTTTGACTCTAGTGAGGTCCGGGTGTCCGGCTACTTCAAAGTCCAGCCAACAGTTGGATTTCACTTGAGCTGCGGTGAGTTAAAATCAATCTAGGCAAAATTTGACTTATGCCTTTATTATCTATTCTGTGAACCATGCATTTCATGACATTCTGTCATTGCTATGAATTTGTGGAGGAGACTTGGTAAAAAAAGTTTTGAAACTGGGTGTTTTTAGTAAAAAAGTTTTGAAACTGGGTGTTTTTAGACTTTTAGTTGGTTCCTAGCCGATTCTCAGGTTTTAAAAAAGTTCATAGGAACAAATTGGAGCAAAGATAAAAAAAAATCCAAGTATTTTCTGTTCTGGAAGTGTGACTCGCAGTGTGGATAATTGGAAGCCCAGAAAAGGTAACGATTTTCTTCCTGTTTATCGTGGACGTAGGAGCACGGAATTTTTTTAAATAATATTTTTTAATTACAATAAAATATTCGTTTTTTATTTGACAGAAATGATCATTTATCACCGCATGGTTGGACGACATTGGCAAGTCGTCCGACCGTTGGGTGACACGAGGCCTAGTCGTCCAACGGTTGGGCGACTAATTTCTAGTCGCTCAATTTGGTTGAGCGACTTAGCCTTAGTCGCTCCACGGTTGGACGATTTAAAATAACAATATTTTCATTTTATTAAGTCGATGGAAATAATTGTAGCAAAGTAAATAGCAATTTTTATAGGTAATACATTTATTAAATCTTATTTGCAGGTTATTATTTTTTGAAATAAAAGGGCGGACAATGTCGATTGGTCTATTTGTGATTTTCGTAGATTCTGAATGTTACAAAATGTGTTAGATTTACAATAACATTTTGTGATTGTCGTATGTTGTTGTATTGCGACACATTTCTGAAGAATTTTATGAGGATGATTGAGCTAGCAATGATTTATAAGTAGGAAGATAAGTGATATTGTGATGCAACAGGGAATTCATACACGAAGGAGAACTTCGGAAAAATGGCTTAAGGAAAACAACACAACAGTTCATCCGACAAGAGGGTTACATGGCATGTAGGCTAACGAACTAAGGATGGTACACGTATGCCTTTAGGGAATTAGAAATACATAGGATATATGGACGAAGAGGGTCGAACTACTGCGTGGAACATGGCCATTTGCCCTTCCCCTCGAGGTCGGTATTATAGTCCACGCCGGTGGCCCTAGTCTTGGCCGTCAGTTCATGCTTTCTCTCGAGCTCCTCCTTACGAGATTCCCGTTCTCTGTGCTTGCACGCCTACAGGTGAGCTTGCGTCTCCTATTGGATATGCTCGCTTCGATCTTCTCTGCGCCGTCGCTCCTCCATCCTCTCGTGTGCCGTCTGAGCGACCCACTCTTCACAGTCCAGAGTTTATTGGTCGTGTGGGTGGATCTTTTGGTTGATCTATTTACGGTGGATGCATAGCGTATCCGGAGACTACGGGAAGAGGAGAGATCTTGTTAGCGCGTGCAATATAAGAGAACTGGTAGGGGAATGTAATGTAATCTATTTTCTCTCTCTCTTTTTCTCTCCTCTCTCGAGCTCCTCTTATTTTCTTACGAGAGAAATGGTGATAGCATGTGAAGAGGTCGGGTTAAAGATAAAAGAACGAGCTGGCAACAAGTAGTCGTTTTACCGTTGGACAACTAGAGACACTAGTCGCCCAACTATTGAGTGATTAGGCCACGTATTGTCTAACTTTTGGTGACCTGCTAATATCGTCTCACCGTGCAGTGATAGATGATCATTTTTGTAAAATAAAAAAACGACATATTACTGTAATTTAAAATAGAAAAGTAGATTATTTTAAAAAAAATTATAAGGGCATGCGCGGTAGAGCTTGGGTCCCTCGCGCGGGCCACCACCGCAGAATCGCCTACAAGTGGACGTGCGCGCGAGCACTACCTTCCCGATCTCGCCCAGAGTAGTGGACTGGAGCATCGCGCATTCGCGCCCGGCCGTGCGGCATGTCAGCTAAAAGCTTGTGGCGATGCAGGCGCGCGCTTCAGCTCCCCCGTGCCTGCTGGGCAGTGGCCCACTGCCGGGCCTGGCGGGCGCCGGGCGCGACCTCTTCCCGGGAAGCGTCGGCAGGAGGGCTCCTGCCGGCCGAGGCGGCGCCATTCGCGCCGTTGAGGGAATGAGGGGCCTTCCGCTGCGGCTGCCGTTGCCGCGGCTTTCCTCTCACGTAGGCGTAGCTACGTAGTGTTAGTTCCTCTTCCTCCGATTAATGCGTTTGATGGTATCGCTGCTCATTTCTGCGCCATTTCTGCAGCTGGAGGGACGCCCTTCGTCGTTGCAGGGGTCTGAGTTCGGCAAAAGAATTGAGTGCTGGGCCTATTTCTTGCTGTTCTGTGTAGTGCTTTAAGCTTGCTCGTTTAGTTGCATGAAGTGAAGAGATCTGTGGGTATGCTTTGTTTTTGGTTTATAGCTGTAGTTTATAATTTTTGACTGAAATTTTTGAATTTTGTGTTGTCCGTGACAGAGATTATAGAGAGATACTCGTTTACGATTTTAGCAGGTACAGATGTTGAGTTTTTAACGTGTATTACAATTAACTTGTATATTCTGTCTTAGAAAAATACCCCGTTTAAAAGTTAGATACTGTAACAAAAGCAAAAAACTGTTTTTAGAAGCCTATATATATATATATAATGTCATAAACTTTACTCAAAAATACGTCTAATATTTCAGACTATAAAATCATGCTCTAGGTTCTATGGTATTTGTAAAATCAGGCTCTAGCTCCCATGGTGCTTCCCTACGTTCCGGCCTCCGGAAGTCCGTGGCCTTCCTACAATGATTTTGCGGTGCAAAGACAAGAATTGTTTTTGAATGGAACTTATCCATTGCCGTTGGGAGCTGTCTGATTTTGAATGTTACAGATACCGGCCGGTACCTGTTTCCGCGGCGACCGGGCCTCATGGAAGCTTATCCCTCGCCGTTGGGAGCTTCAGCTGGCTGACTGATTGTTGCTTGCAGACAAAAGTTTTCTAGTCATCCTCTTGGAATGCTAAATGATTCCTTTATAAAAGAAGCATATATTTGACCATAAATCACAAGATTTCTTCGGTCCACTCATTCCGACTTGAGCTTCTGTCTTCTGGCTTATTTTTTACTATTTTTAAATTTCATCTTTTTTGAGCTTTTTTTGCCCTTTTTCCGTATTTATTTGTATTATATGTGATAGGCTAACATGTTTTTTCTATTTTTAATTTTTAAAATTTAATTATGCTAAATAAACCATCATTAGCTACAGTATAAAATAAGCCAGCTATAATAAAAATTTAGCTATAAGTCAGGTTTATTCAGCCCAAATGAGCGCCCTGGAAACGTGTAGCTTCTATTCCAAAGTTCTACCTTGCAAGATGGAGCAGCAGAGGTGTCTGTAATCAGGCCCTGCTCGTTTGGGCTTAGGCTTCTGTTTTTTGTTTATTTCTCACTATTCCTAAATTTCATCTTTTTTCTGACATTTCGGATTTTTTGAGCTTTTTTGCCAGTTCTTTTTTCCCGTATTCGTTTGCATTATACGTGCTGGGCTAACCCTTTTTCTATTTTTATTTTTTTAAAATTTAATTATGTCAAATAAGCCACCACCAACTACAATGTAATTTTAGTTAGCTACATTGAATTCAGCCATAAATCACAAAAATTCAGTCTTGACCTCAGTTGATTTATCCAGTCGCCGAGACAGCAGTACCATTTTTATTTCCAGCTGGGAAACACTAACTTTTATCAGCGTGCTAGCTAGCTAGGAGAGATCCCCTTTATGAAACCATAAAATTAAAGTTATGTACATTCAAACATTATAAATATTGACTATTAATATTTTTTAAATATTTAGAATGAACACATAAAAATATTATGTCCATATTTCTCTCAAAAATAATTTAATAATATTATAATTTTAGTAGGTTTTATAAATATATTATAATAGAAATTAGTAGTTAAAGTTGTATTGTGAGGACCTTATCAATATATTACACTACTTTCATAATATTATTTTTATGGGGTGCCTAACCCCTCGGACCGTCGAGATTGCCTAGTGGGCCTTAGAGTAAAACCAATAGCATGTTGTTGTATGTATAAAGGAATGCATCGATATACTCTCACCCTTTGTAATTATTAAGGAGTACGAGGCACACTTATTTTACTCACTAGCTCTCTCTCACATAAATGGTGGTCTCTAGCTCTCTCTTTTCCTATGTCCCTTGTGGATAAAGGTAGTAACTATCTACTGTTGTGGCTCATGTCACAATAGTTAGCGTCGTCCATGGGACCGCACAAGAAGACGTGTGAGGAAGAGCCACTAGAGTCGCCACCACGTGGGAGATCTGCTCCACGGCCAGGCTGGGGCACATCTCGGTGTGCCAGAGTTTGCCCGGCTTGGATGGAAACACAGCCCTTGGCTTCAAAGGTAAGAAAAAGGTAAAAAGGCATAGGCTGATTGATTTGGGTTGTATAGCCTAAAGTGAGGAAAAGATGGATGTCTATCATAACTACTACGCAAGGCACCTTTTAAACCACAGAAGTGGGAGTTGCCTGGAATGATGGGCTACGCCGAGCTTTGTCACGAGGGCTTTTGACCCATGAGGGAGCATTAAGACGGTGTGGATGTTTGGTACAGACTTTGGGCCCGTGGTTTTTGCGTGTGACTTTGCTAACTTGCCCGTTCCAAGTTGTGTAGGGGGGTTGCAGGCACTTAGGTGAAGCCTTGGGTGTCTCAGCACCTAAAGTGGTGAAGACCGCGTGAGGCTGGCTTCACAGAGTGCCTCCATGAATGGCGTGAACTGAGGAGTACTTACTTCAGGCCTACTTGCCACCACTGGAGTAACTGGCTTCACAAAGTGCCTTTGCCAATTTTTGGTATATATAGCACTGTTTACAATTACAAAAATGGTCGTATGCATGCCATATTAATAAAAATAGCATTTTTACCGCCCGATGGCCAGGAAGCGATGCCATAGGGCTGACGCGTGTCACCTGCCGCCCGCCATTCTTAATTTTTTGTATACTATTTGTTTGAATTTTAAAATATAGCAAATGAGCTCAAAATATTATGAAATTTTATGTACAGCCATCTGACACAACATACTTGATTGTGTAATTTCTTGATAATTTTATCCACTGTGAATATTGCTTAAAAATTCATATGATTATGATATATGTAGGAGTTGTTACATGTAGCAAATGGGCTCCAAAAATTACGAAATTTTACGTGTAGCCTTCTAACATAGTCATAGTAATTGTTTTTTTTTCAAGAATTTTATGCATTACGAATATTTGTAAGAGTACATATAATGGTATCATGCGTGACAGACCGTACGGGGTGGACCTACCTAGTTGTGACCGGACCGTAATCCGGGCACCTGGTGTGAAGGACATGGGCCTCTTAGAGCTTAGGAGGTGCATCCATTTCGTGTTCGATCGCGCCATTACAAAGAACAAGCTGTGCATTGAAGCATTGTACATTACGTTGGTGGGTGGTCAAGGGGAGACCTCATGGCAACTTTTGAAGGTGACAAGTGACGAGTCATGGGCCAGTTATATGGAGATTGTGTGCAACCCTGCTACTACAATATATGGCAGACTGACGGTGTACGTTCAGTTCGTGAAACAGACAGAGTCATCCAGCATGCTTGGTTCCGGTGCAAGCGCTGCTGATGTAGTGCCTGGGTTGGTCTCCAGCGATGATGTAGATGGGGTGCTGGTGGAGATGCGGGTGAGGCGGTGGGTGATGGAGACTTGAGGAGGCATGCTGAAAATTTTGAGCCCAACAAAGGCGTGCAGAGATGATGGGCAGCTCGTATTGATTGCAACAAGTACCTGGCCAACTAGGTGGAAGAAGTGGAGAGTGAGGGGGAGGAGGACGTGGAAACATCTAGTTCTGAAGATGAGGGAGATGGAGGAGCTACTGCGGGAGATGTACATCTTTGGTTCTGCCGCAGCCAGAGGAGGCACATTGGGGTTTTAATGAAGACTCTACTCTTAGGGCAGCGCTTCCCTAACAAGAGCGCTGCCCAGTAGGCCACTGCCAAATATACCGTGGTCATTAGCTGGACATATAGTGTGCACAGGTCGAACCATGACACCTATATCGTGAAGTGTGTGGATGAATCCTGCCCTGGAAAGGTCTGTGCCCAGCGGTCAAGGGGCAGGGTCACGGACTTTTGGATCTCGGTGCTGATGGATCGCACATGCGAGCTTGCTGAGCCCCTCCAAAGGCACCGCAACTTGACATCCTCGTATGTCAGCCTGATTAGCCATCTGGTCGCCACAGATGTTTCCATTTCACTGAAGCTTCTTGAAAAACCCCAAAAATTCAAACCAGAAAATTTCCTAAATTTTTGTGGATTTTTGTTTGAATTTCTGGAAACTTTCCCTTTTTGGAAAGTTTTCCCGGAATGCGCTTTCCTCTTTTGGCGATTCCGCTTTCTCTTCCCCTCCGGCGCCCCGCCTCCTTCCACCTTCCTTTCTCCCTGGCGCTCGCGCCACTCCCCGCTAGCACCTTCCTTCCCCGCCTCCGCTCTCTCCCGCCTTCCCCTCCTCTGCGGCGCCGCCCCGCTCCCCTCTCCCGCTGGCGCCCCTGCTCCTCCCCGCCCCGGGTTTGCCTCGCGCCCGCGCCGTCCCGACCGCCTCGGTCCGAAGGGGTGGATGCCCTCGCGCCACGTCGCCCCGCCTCTGCTCCGGTCCCACCTGGCAGTCGCCGCGCCTCCCTCTCCCGCGCGCGGACGCGCCTCCGCCCTCGCCCGACCTCACCTGCTCCCATCCCCTGTCGCGTCGCCATTAAGCCGCTACAGGGCCGTGCGTCATTCCCCCTGCGCAGAGGAGACCCTCCACCAACTCCCCGGTCGCGCCCATTGCCTTCTCCCCGAAGGAACTCCTCCCTCCGCCCAGGCATAAAAGCCACTCCCCTTGCCCCCTTGCTTCCTCTTGTTTCCTCAGCTCTCCCACCCCTCCCTTTCACTCCTGCCACTCCAGGGGACCTCCCTGAGCCGTCGATTGGATCCCCTTCGCCCGGAGCTCCGTCACTGCCCTCCCTTGCGCCGGCGACCTCAGTGAGCGGATATTTCCCCCTCATTTTCCAATTGCATTCGCTAGAAGCTTCGCCCTTCTCCCCTAACCTCTTTGGTGCATGTCCCTGGCCAGGTGGACGCCCGTGGTGCTCCAGCACCGTTGCTCACCGCCGACCGTCGCACCTCACCGTGGCCAGCACTCTCAAGGACCTCCCCGCCGATTCCGCCTCTGCATTTGTGAGCCCCACGGTCCCTTGTCCGTGAAAATGCACCCCAATTGGACGGATCGTCACCGGAGAGCTCCCACGCTGCCGCAAACCCGAAACCCCCCTTCTGCCTCCAGCCTCCACCACTGATCCCCTTGTCTCCCAAGCCCCAAAAATGAGCCCCCTATGCTGAGGCGCATCTGGTGGAGCCCTCCCCGACCACCGGGGACCATTGCCGTCGCCGGAGTGTAACCGCTCCGCCGCTCTGCCTCTCTGTCACGAGCTCCCGGCGAGAGGTAGACGAAGGGGAATGTGGCCCCATCTCCTCTGCCTGTTCCTCTCGTCACCGTGTAACGTTGGCCGTCGGATGTCGCCTAGCCACCGCCGTCCGATCCTCATAACCGCACCTTCCCTCAGCCATCCGATCCAGCCACCCCACTCCTCCCGCCCTCCTCGCGTTGCAGCCGTCCGATTCCACCCCACCGGATCCAGGCCATCCATCCACTCACCATCTCGCCCGTTCGCCCTCGCCGCGTGTCGCCCATCCGTCGAGGCGGGACGCGAGCGCGCGGGCCTCCGGCCGAACGCGTGCATGGGCCATTTCCGGCCTGCTTCCCCGCACGCGCGCGCGTGTGCGCCTGGGCCGCATGGGCTGCTCGGCCGTACGGGCGAATTCCCGGCCGGGCTGCACTGTAGACCCGGGCCGGCCCGACACTGTTTAAACGATTTTCCAGATGATTTATCCATTTCCAAAAATCCTAGAAAATCCAAATAAATCCTAGAAAATCACAGAAAATCCCAAAAATTCCCAAATTTCACCACCTTGCTCAGAAAAATGTCCTGGACCCATTTTTGGCCTCCATTTCTCCAGATTCATCTCAGATAAATTCCTAAAATTTCTCATTTGAGGATTTATGCATTTTACTCCTTTTTAAATAGCTTATTTTCCCTCGTTTGATTAGTCTCAAGCTGGATTTAATTGTTTTGTGTGTTTGCGCTAGTTTCGGAGATCCCGGAAGCTCAAGTGCAGTCGCAGGACCAAGGTGCGTCTACGTTCGAGCTAGCCGAGATCGTCCAACTTCACGGCAAGTCCCAAATCCTTTGACCATGTTGCAACCCATGTTATTTAATTATATTATTATGCTATTTGCATTGAGCTAGTTCTGAAATGTTAGTTCAAAAATAAAATAAAATATTTAGAATGTCATGATATGTAGTTAAACCTACCACCGACAAATGCCATGTTAAACTTGTAGCCATGCCTTTGTAACCTTAGAATTAATTATCTGTTAATCTAGATAACTGTATGTTATTATTATCATGCAAAAGTCTTATACTAATAAGGTCGTGGCTGCGGGCCAATAGAGTTTGCAAACCCGACTCTAGGGTAGGGTGGTATGGGACACCGTGCCCTAGAGCGGAGAGTGCCGGCGTGCACAAGGTAGGGTAAGGGTTGGGGAAGAGCTGGCGAGTTAGTCTTTGCCCATCTCTTACCCTAGGATTGAAGTTAGGGTAAGGGTGTTGTGAGAAGCCGCGAGACGGCTGTCGCCCACCGCTTACCCTAGGTTGGGTCGCGGGCCTGGTGAGGTTGCGGACCCCGGAAAAATATAAGGACTAGACCCTTACGCTGAGCAAATGACATGGTGATCGCTCAACCACAGGAGTTGACTTGACAACACTGGTTTAGTAGCTGCTCAACTCGATTGAAACTCTACAGGTGTTGAGAAAGCTTGGTGTTGAGTCAAGCGAGGTTAGGTAGGCCGTATTGCGGGTGCCTAACAACGGTAGAGTTCACTCGAAGCGGACGGGAGTTTTATTGTGCCAGACCCGAGTGAATTCTACCGGGTAGAGCCTATATAAAGAGTTGAGCAGTGAAATGACCTGGCTTTCTTAACCCGGACGCGGAAGTTAAGAAATCGTGTGGGTAAAGCTGAGCAAACTCTGCAGAGTCAAATAAATGGTATTCGAATACGCCGTGCTCCCAGTTAATGGAGCTGTGTCACTTGGGTGATTCCAGCAGCGAAGCTTAAGTAGTTTTGTACATGCTTTAACTTGATGAGTTGGTTAATTAAACTTTCGTGAAAACCCCCTGAGATCTTAAGGAGTAGTTTTGGGTCCGTCTTATCAAAATGTTTGCAAATAAAACTGCATCCACTCAAAGTTAATAAACCAAATATACTCCCTTTCATTGTTAATCCGTGCATGTAGTAAAATAGAGTCCCTTTGGGACTTGCTGAGCCGGTTGTTTGGCTCACGGCTTGCTTAATCCCCTCTTTAGAGGATCAAGACGAAGGTGAAGGTCTCCCTGTTGAGGAAGTCCCGGAGAATCGCTTCTTCGACGAGGACCCGTGGCTTTAGGTCTTGGCCGCGCTCAAGCGGATTCTGGAGTTTTTGTGATATAAGTATACTTTGGGCTTGCACGCCCCGCTGTCGAAAAATGGATGTTAATCCGTATGTGAATTATATGCTGGACTTTTGTTGTAAGCATGCAATGGTATACTCTTGCGCGACACTCCATAACTGTTCATGCGTGAATAGTTGCGGAATGCCGTGTCCGTACGCGCCCCTGGAAACGGGGGCGTTACACTTCTCCAGGCAGATGTTGTCAATATGGTAGGCTTCGAGGTTAGCTACAAGAAGGTCTAGCGGGTGAAAAAGAAGATCTTGGATCGTATGTATAGCACGTACGAAGAGACGTACGACCTAGTCCCAAGGTTGCTCCACCAAATAGCAGAATCAAATCCCGGGACATACATAAACAAGGTGGAGCGACAGCATCCCACGAAGGGGCCAATTGATTTATTCTTGATAGAGTGTTTTGGGCCTTTGGTCAAGTGATCGATGGGTTCAAATTTTACCGTCCCGTGCTGACGATGGACAACACCCCCCATCCAGGAAGTACAAAGGCACCATTCTGACTACGATTGTAGCCGATGCCACGACCAGTTAATCACCGTGGCATTCTTAATTGTGGAGAGCGAGAACACAGAGAGCTAGCTGTGGTTCTTGGTCAATGTGAAGCAGGCAGTGGTTCAGGACCGCGCAGATGTGTGTGTCATCTCAGACTGCAACGTTGGGTTGCTATCTGTGACAATGGCGGACCCAGGAAAAAATTGGAGGTAGGGCGAAGTGTAATAGCGGATCCAGAAAAAAACTAGGTAGACTGAAGTAGTACCCAAAAGCAAAACAATCCATGATCAAACTATATTGCAATCACACTAATAAAAGTATGTGATACGAAATAGAAACAACTACAATTCACATGTTAACATCATAACATGTGTAGATAACGGAAGGACAATGAAAAATACCTCACTAATGAAGCTTAATCCACAATTGTAGATGAACAGTAAAAGAAACAACCTGTCAATTGTGAAAGAGATAAATCAGTAGTGTCACAATTCGATAATAGAATATAAAAGATGCAATAGAAAAGAAGACAAAAAATATACCAGTAAATAACTAAGTACGTCTAGGAGAACGAGGCAAATCGTTTCTTGATTTTTTTCACGATCAAGTCCTTTGAATATCTCTCGCTCGATATAGCACACCATCAAGTCATTAAGCCAATCATCGGACATCTTATTACGCAAATCGGTCTTGATAATATTCATAGCCGAGAACGCTCTTTCAACCGATGTTGTCGCCATCGGTAGTAGCAATGCTAACTCGATGAGGCGGTAGACTAATGGAAATGCAATATGCCTTTCAGTTTCAACCAACTTCACGGCCAGACTTCCAATATCATGACAAGTAACAAAATCATCAATTCTTCGCACATGAAGAATGAAGGTTTCAAGTTGATCCTTGATAGCCGCACGATCAGAAATAGAGAAATCTTCGTCATAGATATCCGCAAGTCGAGCAATTTTATCCACATTGAACTTTGAAAAGGAGTCTCTTGGATCAAGACAAGAAAAACATACAAGTAACTCCGAAGATACCTCATTGAAGCGATGATCCATCTCAGTGGTAATAGCATCAATGGCAGCAAAGAAAGTATCAACACGATAATGATGGTCTTGAGTGACTGTGATCCCACCCTTCCTTGATTGGCCCCATCTTGGAATCACTTCATCCATATTTGGCACTGGAATCTTATTTTCATCACAAAATTTTTTAACTTCTGTAAATAGTGGCTCCTAGCCATGGTTCCTCAGGTTGGTCAACCGTGTTTTGACATCAACAAGCAATGACATGGCCAGAACAATATTTTGATCCTTCCTTTGCAATACAAGAGATAACTCATTTGTAATGCGAAGCACCTTCAACATCATCTTTAATATGAACACAAAATTAAAAGTCTCCATTATATGCAACAAACCTGCTGCCTTAGATGGATTACGCCCATCTTCGTGCACAATGCCTAGCACATCTGTTACTACATCCCACATGGTCTCAATACGGATTAAAGTTGCATAATGAGAACCCCATCTAGTGTCTCCAGGTCTTGCTAAGCTAGTTTCTTGATGCTTACCTCTTCCAGAAAAAATCTCACCACTCTCCAACTTATCTAAAATATTTTGACGATGCTTGTCTAACAATACATCCTTCCTCTTGCAAGATGCACTAGTAGTGGTCACAATCAAAGTGACATACTCAAAGAAATCATTAATAGATGAACAACAACTTGTGATAGCAATCACTACCAACTGTAACTGATGAGCAAAGCAATGAACATAAAAAGCATATGGGTTCTCATCACGAATCAATTTTTGAAGGCCGTTGAATTCACCTCTCATATTTGAAGCTCCGTCGTACCCCTGCCTTCGGAGTCTAGCAATAGGTAAACCATGTGCACCAAGCATCCCAATCAAAGCTCTCTTCAATGCATCTGATGTTACCTCTGTGACATGTTGGACACCCAAAAATCTTTCTACGACCTTGCCTTTGTTGTTCACAAACCTGAATGACAAATGACACAATTAGTTGAGTATAACAATGCAAAAACAATAATAGAATACAATGCTAATATTCACTAACCTCACAATTACATCCATTTGTTCTTTGATTGATATATCACGAGATTCATCAATAAGAACTGAGAAAAGACCATTCCCAATCTCTTCCTTTATCACTTTGGTGACCTCTTGCGCACAACATTTTGCAAGTTGCTTTTGAATCTTTGGACAAGTCATCTGGGCATTCACAGGACATAACTCATCAAATGTAAGCTTGACTTCTTCCTTCCTTTCTTTGTACCAATCAATCATCTCTAGAAAATTGCCCTTGTTCAAGGAAGAAGAAGATTCATCGTGTCCACGAAATGACTGACCTTGTCTTAGGAGAAAACTTGCACAATCTAAAGATGCAGTCACATGAATTTCATATTTTATTTCTGATTCCTTGCTATAAGACATAATCTTATGTGACACACTCGACCTTTGATTCTTAAATTCGTCGCATGCTTTCCTTGCATTATTGTGAATACTACTAACCCCACCAACATGATCAGCATATGATTTGTATTGATTCTTCCAATTGCTATACCCTATTTTGGTGAAAACATCATGACCAAATTGTTCATGTAAAGGGTCGTGCTTGAAAAGGAAGCAATAAAAGCAATAGGCCGCATCTTTTGCTACACTATATTCCAACCAATCGTGCTTTTTGTACCATGATTCATGAAAGGCTCTAAGATCCTTTCCATATGTTTTACGAGGGTAATTATGGCCAATTGGTTGAGTAGGGCCCTTCAACAAATAAGCCCTCCTCACTTGATCTCTAATGTCGGGATGAAAATCATCAAGTGGTATACGAAGTCCCGGATCAGCAATGATGTGATCCGGGTTGAATTCCTTAATACCTTCACCCATTTGTTGCCGTTGTTCAGCTGCAGTCTCTTGTTCTTGTGGTCGTTGTTGTGCTTGGACTTGGTTCGATTGGACTTCAAGTTGAGATTGTACATGTGCGGCCACCGTTCCGCTTTCCTTGGTACTTCTGCTTGACACTTTGCTAAAATAGCTATTCAAATTCTTTCTATTCATTTTGAATTTGAACAAGCCTCAGATCACTATTTCTGGAGAGGTAAAAATATTAGCACCCTCATTTTGACAACTAGTTCACATATTCTACAATACAATCTACATAAAAATTTTATAAGCTATTAAAAAAATACTCAAATACACAAATCTGAAATCTAGAATAAATAGAATTTATTGCACGGTTGCACCTTTATAAAATAGAAACTATAGTCTATAAAAATGCTTAATGCTCAAATCAGTGAATTACCTCACTCATTCACTCAAGCCTCAGCCGACTGCTCACTGCTCCAGTGCTCAAAATATCTAATTCCCCGAATCCCCAGCGCCCGGCTCAAATCCACCGACGCCCCAAGTCCCCAACCGCTCCTCAAATCCACTTCTCCACCGGGGTGACCGGGTGCTAGCTCCCTACTCCCAGTCCCGCTGGCGGGCTCCCCGCGACCGGCCTCCCGAGTCCCGCCCTCCCGGCCTCGCGCCTCCCGCTGGGCTCCCCGCCTCCGGCCTGGGTGACGCCGCGCCGTCCGAGACTCCTCCGCCTGGGCGCTGCCGCCGCGCCTTCCTCCGCCTCTGCCGCCGCCCGCCTGGGAATCTGGGATCTAGGGTTAGCGCTATTCTTCCTTCGATTTGGTGTTGGCCCGTGCCGCCATGCGTACTGCGTAGTATATCTCGTGCTTTGTTCAGTTGTTGGGCCGTGTGTTGCTTGGGCTATCCGCTAATGGACTTGGGCCTTGTGTGCTTCCGGAGTTCCGGGCTTCCGGCAAGATGTGCACTGTGCACCCGTCGGCGTCTGCTTCTGAGTTCTGCCGGCGCGGGGGGAGCGGGGTTCCGGCCGCCGCGGGGGGGGGGGGGGGTTCCGGCCGGCGAGGAGCTCAGGCGGCCGCCCGGCCTCGCTCGAAGGGTGGGTCCACCCCTGATCTGTGATGAGCATGATGCAGAATGGGACACAACCCCCATTCATGTGGAACAACATGAGGAACCGTTGGTGCATGAGGCATCTCGCAGTGAACTTTTATAGAAGATTCCAAAGCAAGGAACTGATGAAGACCTTCAAGAAGTTCTGCATGCAGAACCAGAGGTGAAAGTTTGATGCCGTGTAGAGACAGCTCAATGAGAATACCAGCAAGCATGTCATGCACTCACAAGATGGCGAACCAAGGGCAACGGCGGGCAGTCTTGCAAGAGTTGAGGAGTTCACGCAGTGGGTTAACACACACATGTCTGACTTGGAGAAGTGGTTTCTGCTGCATGGCAACGGCGGTGCAATGTATGGAATCATGACGACAAATATGTCTGATGTGTACAATAGTGTCTTGAAGAATGTGCACTCCCTACTGATCACCATGATTATCGACGAGAGCTAGAACCGCACCATCAGGTACTTCGTAAACAGAGTCCTGATGGCCAAGAAGCATATGGATGAAGGCAAGCAATTCTTCGAAGTTATGCAGGCAAGCATGGACATGAAGATGACGAAGGCTCGTGCACACACTACCCGGCCCTTGGATGCTATAAGGAAGAAGTTTGAGATCCGTCTGAGGGAAAAGTACGTCATGGGTCATGGTAGAGGGGAGCGCAAACAAGTATGCACGATCAACAATGAAGCGTCGTGCACGTGCAACAAGCTGCAACTTCTTCACAAGCCTTGCTTCCATGTGTACGCGGTCTGCGTAGCGTGATGACAGGCCTCGGTGCCGTACATCTTGGAGCACTATGACATGCACTACTTGTATAACATTTGGAGTGTGCAGTTTAACTCATACGGGCTGGATGTGCACTACAGGGATGTTTGGCTAGGGGAGGTGCGGTGAGTGTCGAACGGTGCATTGAAGCATACCAGCTGTGGAAGATGACAGTCCCATCGCATCAATAATTGTTGCATTTTTAATCTTAAAGATGTTATTGCATATCTTCTAGATTTTTTTCTAAGTCGCTAAGTATTTTTTTTCTAAAAACTTGGTACTGGTGCTCCCTGACCACAAGAAGTGGGTGCCCCACACACGCGTGAAGATTCCACACGGACCCAACCTCATGAAGCGGGAATCCCGCTTCCTCAGGCACACGCATAAATGATGACCACATGCATGAAATGACATGACGATACCTCCTCGGGCACACGAAAATGCATCAATGAAATTGCACTTCATCCTTGAACGATGCAGTCATCCATTCACAGACAAAAAAACAAGTTACTATGATGCGAATACATTGAATCGGTAACAAACATGCATTACACACATATATATCATACAAGCACTGCAGGTACCAACAGGAATGAAAATGACACTCCGAGCACTACACCTTCATGAATATCGAAACGATGCTGTATCTCTACGGTGTCACTACCCCCATGGCAACTCTCTCATGTGGAATAATGCTAGGTCTAGTGCCCATTTCATCCTCCCACACCCAGAATCAGCAACCGCCTAGGCCATCCTGCAATTCCATGAGAAGGTTTTGTAACATATGCTGAACGATTTGAACCAACTTGAAACAAGCTAACTCACCGAGTGAAAGGGACACTTGTAGTAGTGTCGTCTAAGATTTGCATCCATCTGTGAGATCTTACGTCTCACAAGCGTGTGCACTTCGGGCAAATCACCGTGGGTGCCGATGAAGAGGCGCCGAGTTCACTCATCTCGACGTCTGGCGAGGGAGAACCAAAGCAAGGTAGAGAGATTGGGAAGAAATACTTCAGAAGGTGAAGGAGAACAATACAGGGGAGTGGCTGAGGAATGGGTCCCTTTTATAGCTGAGTGCGAGGGCAAAATGGTATTTCCCCATCTGTAATGGAAGACGGATAATTATCAGTATGAGTGGACTGTAGATAGTTGAAGTTCGTGGTAGCCTTACACAATGATAAGACCAAATGAGACGGCCTTGAACACAACAATGAACATAAGAAAGAAAATAACACACAATATTAAGTTAGTCATGCTCTCTAGTCAATTAGAACGATGCGTGTCTACTAGTAGAAGGTATCTTGTGGTACCCACATGGGGTGTTGCAGAGGGGGCCGTTTTGGACGTGGCTGGCCGTCGTTGTAATGGCACATACATATGCAACTAGGGTTCATGCAGCAACATGTGAGATCATACGAACTTGCTATGTTGACGACCTCCTCGTTGCCCCTCTTGCGCTGCATTTGTTGGCGGATGTCATTGTTCTCCTCATTGAGACTGTCGATCTGCGCCTCTAACTCTAAGATTCGCTCTCACAATATATCCACGTAACTCAGAATATAGAGTTCATGAGGAGGATCGATCCAACGGATGAAGTCGTATTTCGCTATCTGTTGGAAAGGTTGGTTAACATGGAAGCTCTATTAGCAATAAGAGAAAGTAAATTATTATCAAATTGTATCTCGGAGTGTGGGCATCAGAAGAAACATCGCCCGCCATTGAAATGGCTTTCCATGACCTGCACGATCACGTCCGCCATGTGTCTGCATTTTGGTCATACCGGTTGAGCACGCCTGTTTAGCATCAAGCGGTAGTTAGGGCCAAAGTCCTCTCTTCTTTCTAGGGGAATGTCTTCCTTTGGTGACCTCACTCCGACTGGCCCTCGGTGTCGTCATGGTATGTTACTGTACAACGGAGAAGGTAGTTCTTCGTACGGTTCATAGGGTTGAGTGATCATACTTTCATGGGGTGCGGCGTGCATTTTTTAGCAAACGAGATAGTTTTGAGGAATGACAAGACCAGAGGGGCAGCTTTGCGCGGTGACAAGACCAGAGGGGGCAGTTTTGTGCAGTGATAAGACTATACGGTGCGGCTTTGCGCGGTAACAAGACCAGACAGACAGTTTTGCATAGTGACAAGAACAAAGGGTGCAGCTTTGCGCAGTGACAAGACCGAAGGGGGCAGATTTGCGTAGTGACAAGACCAGACGAGACAGCTTTGCGTAGTGATAAGACCAAAGGGCGCAGCTTTGTGTAGTAACAAGACCAAAGGGGATAGATTTGCGCAGTGATAAGACCAAAGTGGCAGCTTTGCACAGTGACAAGACCACATGGGGCAGCTCTGCGCAGTGACAAGACCAGATGGGGGCAGCTCTGCCCAGTGACAAGACTAGACGGGGGTAGTTTTGTGTAGTGACAACACTCTGTCTCGCCAGGTTCTTTTCAGAAAGACAAGGCAACACTTTGCATCGTAGGTTAGTCACATGAAATTAACCACACCATACCAACCCTTGGCTTATAAAATAAGGTGAAATAGATCTGAGAGAGAACATTACATAATCAAACCTAACATTACACTAGAGCTTGCTTCACTATGAGGAATGGAATGTCAAAAGGGACTGCGATATCTGGGAGGAGGAGCGCCGCAACGGTGAGCAAATCGAGCGTATACGTTGGGAGACAAAAGCTCATCTCGAGGCGTTCACGCACAGGGAGTGTGAAGCTCGCGAGAGAGAGCGCGAGGAAAAAAAGAAAATGGCGGCCAAGGCCAAAGAGGCCGTTGATGAGTTCAACACCAAGCTCACAAGGAAGGGAAAATGACCTCAATCAACGCAGTAGGTCGAGCCGTCCTGCACTAGTCCCCCGAAGGTCGAATTTATTTTCATTTATGGTTTGTTGCATCGTGCATGATGCTATTTCTTATGCACGTAACCAAACCTTATGCGCTGTATTATTCGTAGCTTTGTTATAAAGCCTATTTTAATTCACAAAATCAATTTTCGTCGTCTTTTCGCATTCAATTCTACACGTGGTCAATATCACTTACCTTCATACTTACCAATTGTTGCTATCTCAATCGTCTTCACAAAATTTTTTAGAAAATTTCTTGCACTACAACAACATACGACGATCGCAAAATGTTATTTTGAATCTAACGTATTTTGTACCATTTACAATATATGAAAATCACAAATGGATCAATCGTTACATCACATTATCACTTACCTTCGTACTTATGAGTCATTGACGCCTCAATCTTCCCTACAAAATTCTTCCGAAATTTTCTCCCACTACAACAACATACGACGATCACAAAATATTATTGCTAGTCTAATAGATTTCATATCGTTGAGAACCTACGAAAATCACAAACGGACTGACCAACCGACATTGTCTGCCCTTTTATTTCCAAAAAAAATAACAATCTACAATAAGTTTTGCTACATGTATTATCTATAAAAATTACTCTTTATTTTTCCATAATTACTTCCATCAAATCAATAAAAAAATATTACTATTATTTTTCTCAATAAAATTTTTAATTAAAATTGCTATTAAAAAAAATAAAAAACTTAAATTTCAATACCAATTTGCATTAAAAAAGCTAGAATGCGGCCTGACCCGGTGGGATGGGACGCGCATCAGGGTGCTATTTTAAAATTTTCGTATGAAAAAAAGCTAAATCTAAATTTACTCCGCTAGAGGGGCCAGTTATGGCCAGATTTCACGTGGATACGCCGGCCATGGGGGAAATTGCACATATACCCCATAGTTAGTAGGCACTTGTAAATTTGCCCCACACTTAAGTGGCCTTGTAATTTTGCCCCATACTTGATATGCCCCCTTATCATTTTGCCCCATTGCCTTTTTTGGGGCAGGAAAAATGCAGTAAAAAATATTTACAGAGTTGTCCATTAAATGCCTAAAACATTCTTATTTTGTTTTTCATTTTTTACTGCATTTAGCTCCTATTTTAATTTCGTTTTTCATTTTTTGGGCAGGAAAAATGCAGTAAAAAAATATTTACAAAGTTGTCCATTAAATGCCTAAAATATTTTAATTTCGTTTTTTATTTTTTACTGCATTTTTCCTGCCCAAAAAATGAAAACGAAATTAAAATAGGAGCTAAATGGGCAATGGGGCAAAATAATAAGGGGCATGTTAAGTATAGGGCAAAATTACAAAGCCACTTAAGTGTAGGGTAAATTTACAAGTGCCTACTAACTATAGAGTATATGTGCAATTTCGCCGGCCATGGGAGGGGTGCGACCGAGTAAATAACAATCTTTTTTTTTTTTGATAAAGAGTAAATAACAATCTAACCGCCCCTCTTCGCTCCAAACTCCAACGTGCAAGCCCACCGCACCAGCACGGCAACGCCTTCCGAGCCACCGCCCACCCATCGCCTCTTCCATCGGTCACGCGGCGGCCCCGCTCCCCTCCCCTCCCCGCCCCGCCCCGCCCATCCTTCCACCGTCTTCTCCTCCCCAACGGCGAGGGAGGGAGCAAACCGAGACGGCCGGCCTCGGCGGTTCAGATCGTCACAACATAACGCGGACCAAGGCGGCGCGCCCGTCTCAGCCCAACCCGATGACATGTTTTCTGCCTGGAATTGCCGGCTCCCCCGGTTAGTTGGTGCCGTCGCGCAACCTCCATCCACCCTTCCCTCCTCGCCCTCCTCCGTCCCCCTGACTCGGACCCCTTTGTCCCCACGCGCCCGCCCATCAGCAGAAGAGGGAGGAAACCAACTCGTCCTCTTTTTTTGATCCCCATCTCCCAAACTCCGACTCGCCATGCCCACGCGCGCTGCTGCGTGTAGCCATTAACCAAGCGCCTCCCCCCCCCCCCCCCCCCCTGCTCTGCTTCGATCCAAGGCGGCGGTGAGCCGGTGACCTCTCTGGCCGCGCCGTCTGCCTGGCTGTAACTATGGATGCTCTCACCAACGAGGCGCCGGTGGGGGCGTTCGCGATTGGGCCGTCCACGGCGCCGGGCCGCGCGCTTGCGCTGCGCGTGCTGCTCTGCGGCTCCCTGGCGCGGCTGCGCCACCGCCTCGCCGCCGCGCTGCGGACCGCGATGCCCCTGGCGGCGGCGTGGCTGCACCCGCGGGACAACACGCGCGGGATCCTGCTCGCCGTCTGCGCGGTCGCGCTCCTGCTGCGCGGCCGCGGCGGGCGCGCGGGGGTCCGGGCGCGGGTGCAGTCCGCTTACCGCCGCAAGTTCTGGCGGAACATGATGCGCGGCGCGCTCACCTACGAGGAGTGGGCACACGCCGCGCGGATGCTGGAGCGCGAGACCTCGCGACGCGCCACCGACGCCGACCTCTACGACGAGGAGCTCGTGCGCAACAAGCTCCGCGAGCTCAGGCACCGCCGCCAGGAGGGGTCGCTCAGGGACATCGTCTTCTGCATGCGCGCCGACCTGCTCAGGAACCTCGGCAACATGTGCAACCCCGAGCTCCACAAGGGGAGGCTGCAGGTACTAACCATCACCTGGATGATCAGGCCAGGAAATTCGATGCCATCTGATGCTTAAACTCATATGTATACCCTTATCTGTCAGGTGCCTAAACTTATCAAGGAGTACATTGAGGAGGTATCGACTCAACTGAAAATGGTGTGTGATTCTGATTCAGACGAGTTGCCTCTCGAAGAGAAACTTGCATTTATGCATGAGACTAGGCATGCCTTTGGTAGAACAGCCTTACTGCTAAGTGGAGGTGCTTCACTAGGATCTTTTCATGTGGGCGTTGTGAAAACCTTGGTAGAACACAAGCTTCTGCCTAGGATAATTTCAGGATCAAGCGTTGGCTCAATAATGTGTTCTATAGTAGCTACAAGGTCATGGCCAGAGCTGGAGAGCTTTTTCGATGAGTGGCATTCCTTGAAATTCTTTGACCAGATGGGTGGGATCTTTCCCGTAGTTAAAAGAATTTTGACACACGGAGCTGTTCATGACGTTAGGCACTTGCAGATGCTTTTGAGAAATCTTACAAGCAATTTGACATTTCAAGAGGCCTATGACATGACTGGCCGGATTCTTGTTGTCACTGTGTGTTCTCCAAGGAAGCATGAGCCACCACGATGCCTGAACTATTTGACATCACCTCATGTTCTCATCTGGAGTGCAGTAACCGCTTCCTGTGCTTTTCCTGGACTTTTTGAGGCCCAAGAGTTGATGGCAAAAGATAGATTTGGAGAGACCGTTCCTTTTCATGCTCCATTCTTGTTGGGTGTGGAGGAACGAGCTGGTGCTACAACACGGCGCTGGAGAGATGGGAGCTTAGAAAGTGATTTACCCATGAAGCAATTGAAGGAATTATTCAATGTGAATCATTTCATAGTAAGCCAAGCCAATCCTCACATAGCTCCATTGTTGAGACTAAAGGAAATTATCAGGGCTTATGGAGGCAGCTTTGCTGCCAAGGTGTGTGAAATACTTTCTCTATATTACACTCTTTATGTTTATTATTTGCTAATGCTCCATCATATCGTGGAGCTAATTTTGATTGGACATGCTTTCGATTTTATGAAGAACACAAAAATGTTTCTTTTCCTTTGATTGCTATATGATATACCTTCCACTGTCTCAGGAATTTTATCATAGCGCTAGACTCAGCAAGGCATAGTTAACTGCAAATATTAGCTGAATTTTGTGGTCAAATAATTCATTCCACCAAAGTATCATTTGGCAAGCATGTGGTGAAGTACTTTGTTCTATGATCTAAAATGTTTTTTTTAAATCTTTTTTGTATGTAGCTTGCTGAACTTGCTGAGATGGAAGTTAAGCATAGGTGCAATCAAGTTCTGGAACTTGGATTTCCTTTAGGAGGAATAGCTAAGTTGTTTGCTCAAGATTGGGAAGGTGACGTCACAGTTGTTATGCCAGCCACTCTTGCTCAGGTTTCAATTTTTCCACTCCCTTTCATTCAAATGTCAAGATTTGATACATTAACCAGTAAATTTACAAATGATTTCTTTCTCTCTATCATCAGTATTCCAAGATCATACAGAATCCATCTTATGCTGAGCTTCAGAAGGCCGCAAATCAGGGTAGGCAATGCACTTGGGAAAAGCTATCTGCCATCAGGGCAAATTGCGCTATTGAGCTTGCATTAGATGAATGTGTTGCGCTCCTGAACCACATGCGTAGGCTAAAAAGAAGTGCGGAAAGAGCTGCCGCTTCACAAGGATATGGTGCTACAATCAGACTCTGCCCATCTAGGAGGATTCCGTCATGGAATCTCATAGCAAGAGAAAATTCAGCTGGTTCTCTTGAGGAGGAAATCCTCACATCTACCCGTACAAACCATCAAGCAGCTGGAGGAATTGCTGGACCATCTAACAAAAATCATCATCTCCAACGAAGTATGCATGACAGCAGTGACAGTGAATCTGAGAGTATAGACTTAAACTCATGGACGAGAAGTGGTGGCCCTCTTATGAGGACAGCCTCAGCTAATAAATTCATCAGCTTTGTTCAGAACCTTGAGATTGACACAGAATTCAGAGCAATTTCACCGAGGGAAGACGAAAGTGGTATTGTGACACCAAATACTAATTCCCTGGCTGCTCAGACAATTGGTGGAGAACCAGTCGATAACAGCACAAGGCCTATTACTCCTAACAGGAGCTCAGGCAATTCAGGTTGTGATCCGCATGATACTACTGTCCCTAGATCTCCTTTTGGTGCTTCGACAAGAGTCATGGTTTCTGAAGGTGACTTACTGCAGCCTGAAAAGATTGAGAATGGTATTTTGTTTAATGTTGTGAGAAGGGATACTCTTCTAGCATCTACTAGTGGAGTTGAGCCTCATGGATGTTCACAGGAAGCAGATGTGGAAACAGTACAGATGGAGTGCCTTTGTGGTGCTTCTGACGATGACGACATGGAATTAAGTGTTGATGATGAAGCAGCACCTGACCCTGGAGTATACATGAGCAGCAGAAATATACATCAGGGGTCTTCACTCACAGAAAATACAGATTTGTCTGGTTCTGTAGATTGTCAATCTGACACAAGTGCTACTAAATCAGAAGCTCCATCTCTTTTTGATATTGGTATGGGGATCCATCCAGCAATCGTGACCACAGAAAATAGTCTGCATGACAAGCCTTCTGCAAAATGTCCTGATGGGAATTCAACTGCTGGGAATGGTGAAGTTGACTCAGGTTCTGCTAATAAAGAATCTTCCTATTTTTCTGGGACAGCAGATGCTGTTTTGAGTTCTGAAAGGTGTGAAACTAGGCAGCATCATGAGGTGGATGCAAGAACTGTAAACTCCTAAATTGTTTTAGTTTCAGAAGATGATAGACATGGTGGCTTGATTTCGAGTGTGAAACCAATTACTACTTCAAATGGCGGAGCTGAGATTCTACCATCTAGAAGAAATGAAGCTGAGCAGCATAAAGGATATCCACTGGAAACATGCGTAGAAACAGGACAAGCTGGGCCTTGATTTCGAATTTGGATGGCAATGAAACCAGCAATTCTGATGAAACAAAATCAAGTTGCTCTCCCTTGGAACCAATTTAGTAGTTAAGAAGGAAAATAGTTGGATTCTGCATATGATAAACCTAAGTTCTCGCAGTGAAGCATCTACTCCATGTTCTGTCGGCCGTTTAAATTCGTCTCATGATCAAACTGCATTGTGTAAATACCTGGGTGTTGTACGTCAGTCAACTGGGGCAAAAGGGACTTAGATTGAGATCCTTCAGCCGTAGTGGAGTACTAAGAAAATTTGGCAATGATTTTGTTCAATTGACTCCTACCCCCCCAAATGGCTCATCAACTTATAGTGAATAAAAATAATGTTGTTGAGTCCATGGATGAGTTGAATTTGGTCTTATGTAGCAGTCTTGGTAATCTATCAGCATTACCAGCTATTTAGTATGGGTTTCTCAATAGCTTGTTAGTTTTTGTGCAATGCATGCGTTGTTTTGACTGAACTGCGCTGACCATAGCGCTGTGTGAGATAATTTGAATTGAGTTCACATCAAATTGTTAAAGCCATGAGTAAGAAGCCATATTGATGTTATGATAAAATTTTATCAACATGTCATCCTTATATTTTATTCTCAACAAAGGCTCTTTATGTATTTGTCTGGTGTGCAATACCGACGTTTCGCCCAACCTCCCTTTACATTGTGCACACTTCAGTAGCATGCACGTCGCGTATGTGTTTCAACAATCAAAACACATCTAACACAACACGTTTTCTCAAAAAGAAAAAATAGTCTAGAATGGATAGTATTGTAGTATGGCTCAATCCTTCTCATTTAGTTCATTGGTAAGCTCGCATTGTATTGTAAATATTTTTGAAGTTTTGTCTTTTTTTTTAGATAAAGGATATAAAATCCGACCTCTATATCCACAAGGGATATACACAGCCAAAAGTTACACGAGCTTTTAGGCCAAAATACTCAACACTGAGGAGTACACAACAGCAAGAAAGAGATCTAAAGGACTATGAAAAAGCTAGAAAGACTAAGCTTCAGAACTGCTTCTCCGTCCTTGTTTTCAACCAAGCCCCTAACCTTCTCCAATTGAGCCACCCAAACTCCGGCCTATCCTATGTGAAGATGAACCTCCGAAGCGACGTCTTCAAAGAGGCGACAAGGGTCGCCGACGCCGCCCGCCTCACCGAGACAAGGCTTTCACCTGGAGAACAGAGTACATGATGGCTATGGAGTGCCATGACAACCCTTCAGGAAGGAAAATGGCGCCCGAAGGCGTCATCATTGTCAAGACCAGCAAGATCACCGGCAAGGCTTTCGCCAGCACTTCCACAACACCCCACGCACTACCCACACACAAAAAGACCGCCACCAATACACCGAGGTCCTGCACGCCAAGGCCATGGCATAGCCACCCTTAAACTCCACGACGAGCCGCGCTCTGCAATGTCCACCACTGAAGAAAACACTATGCGACGCCTATGCGCCACCACTGAGCAGATCCAGGGACATGAGCCACAGATCAAGCCTACAGAAAAACCACGGAAGAGCACGGAGCCATGGAGGCACACCGCACACACCCTTCCAATCTCACCGGCACACTGCACTGCCTCCAAAACCGTCGCTGAGAAGGCACCGCTCCTGCGCACACCAGATGCACTGACTTTACCAGGTTACTTGCCCCAGTGATGATGAAATAACCATTCCTCTGGACAGCGGACAAAATCAGCATCAACTTCAACAGCAAATTTCACAACCTCTTAGTTGCTTCGGTGTAGTGATTCACAACTCTCTCTTGATAGACTTGAAGCAATCAGTGAAGTTTTGTCTTATAGTTGTCTAATTCTTTTTTTTTCATTTATATGTTTTACTCACATATTTCGATGTTTCAACGGGTAGAAAGGTCATTTGCATCTAGGTATCTCACTTTTGTAATGGCACAACAGAGTTTGCACTCATGTGACAACGTGTGTCCAATTTCTAATGTGATTTTTATGGCATATTTGCAAACAAGTCTTTCTTAAAGTGGCATGGTTATATCAGAATAATAGAACAAATAAATTAGATCGGGGCAATGGTAATATCAATATCACTACTTGGAAGGAAAAATAAATATAAGAGACGAAGTTTATTATCATTATAAGAACCATCAAACATTACATAGCTGCAAAGCAACCCACTTACGGTCTTTTATTTTCTTATACGTTATTACCAAACCATCTCTCTAGCAATCTAAGACTAAGATGATTCAGCCACGCTAGACATCTTGGTAACTCTTGTAGGTTTGACTAGGAGTGAATGCACCTAACTCATCTCCCCTGTTGTGCTTGAGCCTCCTAGCATCTTCTCTTGAGATGCGATAAGCATTGGCCACAACATCGTCTGGGAGTGCACGGAAGATGGAATTCTTTCCTGCGATGTGGCTAACCATGGAGTTAGGGTTGGTCTTAAATGTAATGTATGCACAATCTTCTTGTTGTGCCTTCTTACAACTACATGTTGTTGTGGTATGATTAGTAGTTGTGAAGCTCTCCGTTGACCACGGTCTTTCCATTATTATTGACAACTTGAACCCAGGTATGCCCTTGAGTAATATACACGACACTATGAGAATTGATGTTCCAGAATGGTGAAAGAAGTGCGTTCTGTAATAAAAAATATTTGTGAAAGAGCACATAGTTAGCATATTATATACGTTAAACTTTTACCCCAAAAAATGCATTATGCACATTTACCTGGTATAGATATACTTTGTCGGCACTCATTTGTACGAGATTAAGAATTGGGAACTTTTGGCTGTTGAGATCTGTAATCCTCCCTGCTCTCGGGTTGTATGTATCAGCAAGGTTAGGGTTATCGATATTTTGCTTTACTCGCATGGTACAGAAATCTCATCCAAACCATTAGAGAAACCACCCCCATATTGTGTTTGCTGACATTGTCTTGGTTGGTAATGCTCGTTCGGCTGTACCTGTTCTTGTTGCTGCTCTTGCAATGATGCATATGGTTGAAGAAATGTAAGACCATGCTCGACACAGACTATTTCCCCTCTTTGGTCATTTTGACACTGGAGCTGCCTTGCCACCTCCTTGCTTACACTAAGAGCCTCGCTAAGTAGTTCAACACTAAATCCCCCAAAGATGTTCGTGAAGCGCTCGTCCGTCTCATGTCTATATGATTGTTGGCCTATCTTGTTGTTACCGGCTAAACAGAAATCCTATCAATTGATTAAGAAAATTAAATATGTTAATGGGTCTTGTCCAATAAAGCACAACAAAAATGATTGGAAAACATAGAATATTGACTATCTCGGTTCAAGTTTGTAATTAAGCACTGTTGTTTATATCAAAGACATATATGGCAACAACCGGCACTTCACCATCATTGTAGCACCAATGAGCTACACCAGCAGGCAATGCGATGACATCTCCTTGTCTGAACGATGTATCTTTTAATGCTCATCTCTGAACTTATGGCCTTGGCTTTGATCCTTGAACACTTGGGCTTGCCTAGATTGTTTGAACTGTTGTTGGTAGGTCTCGGGACATCCTAGGAAAGTCGGCCCTGTTACACCTTTCCCTGCAAGTATGGCACATCCATGATCCATGTTAACAAGAAGCAATATAAGCATGTTAATTGATTGCTATGTACGTAAAATCGATGCACAAACCTTGGATGATATACATTAGACTAGGTGCATTGGTGTAATGAGGTTGTAGAAGGCCTTTAGGTTCAATAACTTGACGAACGATAGATACACCGGTGCATTGAAACATCTCATTAGAGACATCATAAAACTCAGTTATACCGGCTTGGGACCTTACACTTCGAACAGGCTCAAATGCTTGCAACCTATCGAACCTACATTCTCTTGGACTTCCACGACGTGAACTATGCCATTGAATAGTACCCTGGCGGCCTGGCCTAATAGCTGGGCTAAAGAGCCATGTCACAAGAGGAAAAAACAAATAGTGAAGAAAACTACAGAGCAATTAATGGTTGCCATGTTCTTGTGGGACTAATGAATTATGATGGTTCTGTGAGAAATCATGATACATTATTGTGCATTTATAGTGAAATAAAGTTGCTTGTATCTAAAGGTTAAGATAGCGTTTGTTGATGTCTTGACATGAAGTGACTCGTAATACAGGAAGTGTGGTACAGAAAAGGTGGAAGATGATTTTCAAACAATTAGAGTAGTCCCATGCTGCACAAAAGGTACATGGGGCATGCTAATACACGTGTGACGTACAGGATAATGATGTGTAGATTTTGTACGCATGCTAATACACGTGTGACATTTTGTCAAAAAAAAAGCCCTCTTGTTTTACTTCATGATATGACGAAGGTTCTAATTTGTTTGTGGACATATATGTTCTTTTGCTTTTCCTTTATTATGATTGTTTTTTTTTGTCTTCAATATTGATGTGATCATGTATTGTGTAGTGTGTTTTCTTGTAGTAACTAATTTACATGTGGGGATTTTCAAAGAGTCTTGCGATGTGGGTAAACATTAGAAGGTTGGGTTCACTTGTAACATTGTTTTTTTTAAGCAAAATCAATTATTCCATGTGTTATTTTTATTTTTTTGTTAGTGTAACAAGAAGTTAATCATGATATGGGTATGAGATTGCTTCTTTAGGCATGACACTCACGTTATTAGTAAGAATTAGCAAGATACTTTTAGCTATAAATTGATTCATTAATAACAAATCACTTTGGACACAAACTTATACAAATGGTCATGACTAATTTCTCATTACACCAACAATCCCTAGCTTCTCATGGACACATGCCAATGATAATGAAAAAAAAGGATTGGTAGAAAAAAAAGGCTCAAAGCTTACTGATAGCCAAGACAAAGAATACTCATTAAAGGAACTCAAAATTCTCCAAACCACACTAAAGAACCCAAAGGAATGTTAACATGTTAGAGCAACTCCAGCAGTAGCCCTCAAAACATGGCCCCTACTTTTTATTTGAGGGCTCTCCCTACTTTTGAGGGCTCTGTTTTTTGGGCTACACTCCAGCAGGAGCCCTCAAAACAGAACCCTCAAATTCATTCTTAGAGGGGATGACACATAGGACCCACCCTCATCCTCATCCTACTTTTGAGGGCCGAGGGGCAAAAAAACTCACTCCAGCAGGGCCCTTACTTGAGCCCTCAAAAGTAGGGGCTCCCTCCAGACCCCCCAGGAATGAGGGCTCGAGGGGGAGATTTGAGGGCCCTCTACTTTTGAGGGCTCAAGTAGGGGCCCTGCTGGAGTGAGTTTTTTGCCCCTCGGCCCTCAAAAGTAGGATGAGGGCTCAAGTAGGGGCCCTGCTGGAGTTGCTCTTATCGATAAACCAAGATGCCTTTGCTGATATATAGGAAATTGTACATATGGGCAAGAATGGAAACTCATGTTATACCATTGTAAAAGAGAAAACTAAATTATATAACACTATGAAAATGTATAATATGTTGGCACAAAGGAATCTGTAATTTTCTTTTCATTCTATCCATCACATATTGTGTGAATCAAGGTTGTCAGGATCAAGATTTTGAATCGAATCAGAAATGCTTCGGCAGGATCATATTGTAGGATCACCCACTGTCGACGTGGTGGGTGACAAACTGACAGTGAGTGGCTAGTGAGGAAGATGGTTGGGAGCTATGATCTACAACACATGCATGTCACACTTTGTGATGATCCTACCACAACACATGGACCGTCGCATCCATGTCGCACGTTGTGACGATGATCCGACCACAACACATGCATGGATAATTATCTCAAAGAGATTATATTCCATGAGGATCTCATCTCAAGTTGCCACAAAAATCCTACCTGGAATTAGTTTCTCTGAGGAATGTTTTCTCTTGCACTCAAACAAAGCCGTACTGAGAGTAGGGATGGCAACATGGCTAGGGTGCCAGGGGGCTCGCCTGCATCCCCGTCCCAACCCCTCGTCTCGTCCTTGCTAGCAGTGGTGAAGTCATGAATGAAATTGAGGATGGACTGAACTATTTATAGATCTAAACTAAATTGACACAAAATTAGTCTTTTACTCTTATAAAATTTCAAATTCATATAGAAATTATAAATTGGATGGAGACAAATAATGAAAAATAGAGAAATAGAAAGTAAGTACCTCGATAATAGAAAACACCATGAGTGCGGAATAGCGATAAGTCACCTATGTATAAAACATATCAAAATTAGTAATATAATAGAAAATTATGAATGACAATAAAAATTTAGATCATATGAAACATATTAGATTTAAGCTAATTTGAATCGCGAGACAATAGAAACAAAAAGTAACATCCTTTTCCACACTCTATCCAATGTTCTTATCATCTTCACGGCTTGTTTGTTGATGCAAGCAGGGAGCAAGGATTAATCGATTGACATGGATGACTCGAACCTCTTCATGAAGTGGGGCAATGAACACACTACACTGGCACTTCTCGGCTGCCGCCATCGCTCCCACATACACTGATGGTGGCAATGATGGCGAGGGTGCTTCCTTCCCCTTGCTACAAGTGCTCCGCAGCGCCTCCTAGACCACCGCGGCCGCCGACATCCGGGACCTCACGGTGCAGATCGGCCACCGGGCCAGCAGCTGGAGCTCCGGTGATAGCCGCGACGTCGCCATGGACCACGACACGGCCACCAGGTGGTCCCCCCACACTGCCCTTGCCAGGATCGGTGGCAGCGGCGGCAACAGGCCGATGAGCTGGAACTTCAGTGCCATGTCGGCATAGCCAACTAATGAGAGTTGTGGTGGTAGTGGGGGCATTGCATTGCCAGACTGCTAGGAAGAGAGGGACCAGCGTGGCTCCCATTGCAGCGGGGGGCTCGGTGGCGGCGGCGCCTTCGGGGTATGTGCAGGACCACATCATCGTGGAGCGGCGGCGAAGAGAGAAGATCAACAAGAGGTTCATCAAGCTCTCCACCGTCATCCCCGGACTCAAGAAGGTTCATATATATTTTATCTCTTCTTTAATTTTATGATTTTCACTACTCCTCTTCTTCTTTAATTTTATGATTTACATATATTATTTCACTTTCTTTCTTTAATTGATTGATTAGCTCTTCTTTAATGTTATGATTTTCACTTCTTCTCCTCCTCCTCGTCTTCTTTAATTTCATACTTGTTGTTAACCCTCTCATTAAGGAGAGCTAGCTTCTCTTTGGGTTTGTTAATCTCTCTCTTTCTCTCCTTCTATTTTTACTATGTACAAAATTGCCACCGGAGGAGGTAAGGCTCAAGTTTTACCAAGCTCCCCCGGTGGCTACTCCCCTGCTTGCTAGGTTTAACGAGGCTTAACGATCCCCTGTCCCTATGGTGGCCATGGGGATTGAAAAATAGTTTAAATATACATTTTAAAATATGTGTGATCTTATTAATTAATTTATAAGTATGTAGGTATATTTTCCCCTAAAGTAATAGCTTAAAAATTTATATCCTAATATATAGATTTAAGTTTTACTCCAAATATGTAAGAAAATAATAATACCCTATATTAAAAATCTATAATATATAAGTAAAAATAATATATTTTAATTTTTATCGGATCTCATGGGGAGGTCGACCCATGCCCCCGTTCCCTTGCGAGGGGAGTTCACGCCCCGTCCTCACCCTCATGGGGGAATTACCATCCGTAAGTGAGAGAATCAGATGAGTTATATTTTTTTAGAATAAATTCATTTTACACTCCTGAACTTTGCAAAAAAAAAACTTAACATCCTCAATTACAAAAGAAGGTGATATTTAACCCCTCACCCTACGGTGGTTTTGGAGATGGTTTCGCTAACCGGGATACAACTCAGGGTGGTTCTTGCTATGTTAGCAGCTATATCATCAGTTTTTGCTTACGTGGATCCAAACAAGAGGAGGTGATGACGAGAAGAAGAAAGAGAATGTAGAAAGAGAGGAGGGAGTGAGAAAGAGGTCAACAATGTGGATGTTAATATCCTTGAATTGGATCCTCATTATTAAAACCTAACGATATGGTTGCCAATACGGCGAAAACTACTTCGGGTAAGATCCACATTATCAAAAACGCCATATAAAATCGTCTTAGGGTGTAAATTGACTTGGTTTTTCTAAAATGTAAGGATTAAATATCCGATTTTTGTAGTTGAGTGTGTTCAATAAAATTTTTCTAAAGTTTAGAGGATAAAATAGACTTTCTTTTCGTAAGAAAGACTGGATGGGTTTTTGGGGGGGGGGGGGGGGGGGGGGGGGACAGCCCGTTTACTGTCTGATCTCAAGGCCAAATTGATAGACAAGGCCCCAACTAATACAGACCGAACAAGGACAATCTGACGATAAACTGTTGCCACAGCCCAGCCCACGGGAAGTAGCCTCCCAGAGTCCCAGTCCCCGACCTTTCCTCTGCTTCTTCGCACGAACCCTAGCCCCGCGCCGTCAGGCCGAGAAGGGAAGCGTTGGAGTGCACGCCGTCGAATCCTACCACCTCGTAAGCTGCTTCTCGTCCCTTTTTAATCGACACATGGATGATTCGAACTCTACAGCACACTGATCTCTGTGTTTTGATTCGGGCATCTTCTTTTTCCGGCTTCTTTTCTCCGGGAAGTTCGTTCGTTCCGGCGGGATGGGGAAAGCGAAGCGCGCGTCCATCTTCATCAGGCTCGTGTCGGCCGCCGGGACGGGGTTCTTCTACGTGAAGCGCAAGAACCCTCGCCGGATCACGGAGAAGCTCGAGTTCAGGAAGTACGACCCCCGCGTCAACAAGCACGTCCTCTTCACGGAAGCCAAGATGAAGTGAGCGCGATCTTCGCAGGCCAAGATCTGAATAACACCGTCGAATGAACCCGGGGAGAGGCATCTGTCCTTGTTCTTCTTTTTCTTTGCCGGGGCTGCAGTCGATTGCTGTCCATTTGTTCTTGCTGCTAGTAGCCTAGTACAGGTCCAGTGTGTGCCCATGAAGCTACTATGTTTTGCATTTGCAGTTAAAGTTCGATGTATCTTTCAGTTTCTAAAATCTGCTTTTCGGCTTTTCTACGGTAACTAACTTTTAAACGGTGTATCTTTTCAAAGTAGGATCTACTAGTTAATTGTAGTACATATTATACCGACTTTATTTATATCGGTAAAACTCACACGTGAATTTTTATTACTCTGTAATCTTTTGTATAAATAGCTTAAAAAACCTAAACCGCAATCAAAGTCATAAGCTTCCAAAAAGAACAGCCTCAAATATTTTCTTACACTCATTGCGTGAAACTAGTTCATGTATAGGGCTGTAAATGAGCCGAGCTCGAGCGAGCTCACTGCCTCAAGTTTGAATTTGTTAGAGAATCGAATCGAACTCGAACCGAGCCTCAGAATCACCCGAGCCTAGAGTTAGGCTCAAGCTTGGCTCATTTATCTTTCGAGCCGATCTCGAGTCGAACTTGAGACGAGCGAAACACGAGTAATTCACGAGTCTTTAGCTTTTTATCTACCATAAGCTTAGCCAACTACAGTCTATCTTGTTCTTAGGCTTAAACCATTGTCTTATTTATAAGCCCGATGTGATTTGGACAATACAATTGATAAAAAAATTGAAATACATGTGTATACACTTTAAAGAGTCATGCTTAGCAATAATGAACGAGCCTACTCGAGCTCGATAAGCTTGCGAGCTTCAGCTCAAGCTTGAGTTTGGCTCGTTTATAATTCGAGCCGAACTCGAATCAAGTCTAAGACGAATCGAACTCGAGTAGCTCACGAGTCTCAAGCTTTTTTTACAGCTCTATTCACGTACCACACCACTCAACCGCCAATCTGGAGAGGGAGATGAAGTGTCACCTCAGCTGATCTCACTAGTCACTGGTAAAGCTACGTTAGCTTGTGGGTCTCGATCAAGCAGGGTAACGATGTGCAAACAGTGAGGTAGGTGCTTGCAGCTAGCTCGAATTCATCCCGACCATGCAAACTGCAGCGATTGATAACCTCTGGAGCAATCCAATGTATGTAAAGAAAACACGAGACGTTACAGGTACCTGGGGGAGCAGCGATTACATCCGAAAGTACAAGAATGTTAACCAGTTACCATCCAATGTATGGAGAAATATATCCCTTGATCAATCTTTGGACGATCCCAAGCATCAAACGTACAGACAGGGCCTCGGACCATCCATTTCTGTCAATTTGGAAGCACCAAAAACAAACGGACAAATCGTGTCTTGAAGGTACATGGGTGTATTTTTTTCAATTGCGGTTTATGGTTTATAACTACGATTGATAGCCTTTTGTTTTAATACGTGCATTTGTACGAACGAATCGAATGCCGATAAGTTGTTTTAAAAAAAAGATCCTAGTAAACCGCTTTGAAACGACATCACGGTTGTTTGTTCGGGAGGAAGTCATAAGCCGTAAACTAAAATAAAAAGACATCAAGATTTGGAAACAAGACAGAGATCAAACCATCCATGAGGAGGATTTGGCAAATGAATTCTTAAAATTTACATCCCTAGGTTGAGAACATTGGTGGTTGATGAACCAGTTGATTTGTTAAAGATCTTCTGATAGGACAAATCAGATGTACCATGTCTTGTATCATGTAAATTCATTGCTGAGACATAGGCAAGTGGACAGCAGCATGGTGCAGATTCAGGGCCCCATGTACTTCACCAAATTCTAGCTGCAGCGTACAACTATGCTAGTGCAGAGCGATCACAGGAATTATATCCAGCTCTTTAACCAACAACACGGCAAATGCAAACAGTTCATGCGTCAATTCCACCGGACCCGCTCATTCAAACTGAACCTATACTGGACTGTAGTTTCGGACGAAATCATGATATCTTATCATGTGACAGAAGCGAGCTCACACATCAACTCAAAATCCTCTGTGCATGCAGTTGCAAGTACAGTCTAGTAACAACAACACAGTAGCTTACTCCAAAGCTAACATATTAATAGAACCGAAAAAGGCTGAAGAGGACGACGGGTCAGTGCTTTCAGCAAAAGAAAAAAATGAAACATGTGAACATGCTGAAGACAAATTTACTTTGTTATTTCAAGATCTGGGGCATTCTGTACGGTGTTGATGAAAAGGCACATTAAAAAGAATATATTGGTGAAGTCCTAAGCTATATGAATCAACTAAGCTGGACGTTTGTAAGAAGCCTTGTGAGTTTACTGAGGGTTTCTCGAGCAGAAACCGTGTCAGGATGGTGCTCGCCGCAGATGGAAGTGCGGATGAATATGGCCTTCCTTATTAGGTCATCTCCGATGTCGTACTGTCCACCTCGAAGCATCAGTTTGGCCCGCGTTTCCAATACAGAAGCTTTCAGGAGAGCCAGCTCCTGCCAAAGATAAGTGTACTGGGCTTCTGACTGAGCTGGCCTAAAGCAGGAGAATGATGTTTCTCTCCATTTGCCAGCATGAGAAAGCATGGATTCAGCTGCACGCTCCAATGCCTCGGTGCACAGCCGCAGGAGCTCTAGTGCAGCGTTACATCGGGAATAAGTGATAAATGTGTTTATTGCAAGTGGCATGACAATCTTCTTCACAAAGAACATCAACTCAGATGGCCTCAGTTCTACCAGCAAAGGATCAGAACCAAATCCAAAAGCCATGAAGCAGGCAGCCCACAGGTGCTCAGAAGAATGTTTGATTGAGCCGCGGAGGTACACTGATTGGACCACAGCTTGAGCTGTTCGTGTGACTCCTCGCTTGCATGCATATAGCCTTATCAGATTGTGGAACTGTACATATTCAGGATTTACGCTGCATCTGGCAATTCCAAACCTCATCAACATAGCAGCCGCTTCAGCTTCAGACCTCTTCATCCTAGAAGTTGCAAGGCCACAAGTTATTGTTCGCCACCACCTCCTACACCTTGGACCCCTCCGGTGCTTCTTTGGGACTTTATGGGCAGCCAAAGCCAACATATGAATTGGAACTGCAGAAGGTGCAAACCAACCACACACTTGAACCATTCGAGTTGCCAGACTCCTAGGGCCATCTGCATGGTCAAATATTGATAGGCAGACATCCAGGAGCCGAACAAGGGTTTCATGACTTTTCAAGCTAAGAACTTCTCTCTCGTTCCAAGAAAAGTCTCTTATGGGCAGCATCCGATTCAACATGTCAAGAAGCCTACTTGGAGTGATTGGAAGCTCTGATAGTATAGCTCCAACAATACCTAGGCCAAGAGTGAGTCTTCCAAGCTTTTCTTCAATGACCTTGAGCGCATCAATTTCCACCAGTGGATAGTCCTTGACACCTCCCTTCATCAAAGTCATTGCCTCGGCGCCAGATAAATAAGAAAGCTTCATTGGCTCCAGGTTCATCACATGTGGAAGGTGTGTTGTTATGATGAAGTGAGTCTCTCCACCAAATTGTGGGAGAAGGTCCATTATGACTCTCTTATCCCACCAGTCCTTCTCACTCTCCAAATTATCAATGATCACTAAAAATGGTATGTCTCGCATCAGTTCTTGCCGTATTTTGGCAATGGCTTCCTCTTCCTGCTCTTCAAAGCATCGGTCACTTCCTTTCTCATGCAAGTGAGTATCAACACTTAAATCTACTTCCAGAAAAGTCCGCAAAGCCAAATAATTCTGTCGGATGTATCTGCTCTCCCCTCTGACCCATAAAACCATCTTATATCTCTGGGAGAACCTGTATGCATACTCCAAAGCCAAGTCCGTCTTGCCAATTCCAGATTCCCCTGATATGCAAGCAATACCCTTTCCATAGAGTATCTTCCTAGATCTTTTCTTCCTCCCATACCTCTCCCCGTTCTTCGCTCTCAATGGTCGCCCATGCCGCAGTGGACTGCCCAGTCTCTGCATCTCAATGTCTTCCTCGGTCTCCTTCCACAAAACTGGCTTCTTTCCTTTGCAGTAACCTGTATTTACTTGCTCATAAATGTTAATAGACCGCCCAATCACAAGGCTTTTTCTTCTCTGCCTTGTCTTGAGCTCGAAATAGTCTCTTTCCCCATCTCCGCTGACATCACCAAACAAAATGAGCTCCAACTCTGAAAGCTCTTTTTTCCTTCCAACAAAATCATCATTGCGAGGGAAAGGAAATTCCTCCTCCACCCTCCCTCGCCACCTATTCACCCGATCAACCACACTTCTCCTGCCCAATTTTGTGGCCAAAAGAATAACTGCTTGCATTATGCAATCCCTCCAATTGCCATCATTCGCTTCTAATTGCATGTCTACCACCCGAGAAAGAGCATCAACGGATTCCCTCCATTCCTGTTCCATTCCACCATATAACATCCACACCTCACCACCATGTTTCTCCCACAATTCTCCTCTCTTCTCGATGATGTCTCTGGCAAGGCAATCAACAGCCCCCAAGTCAAAGAATATAGGAATCAGGTTTTTCTTGCCAAAGAAGTTCCTGAGCTCCTCGATGGTATACAGATTGCCAAATGACCTCTTCGTGAGGATGACAACTCCATATGTGGAAGCATTCATTATCCTCTCGACAGCATCATGGCTGTGAGAATACCGACATCTAGACCTGTCAGAGGCAAAACAGCTGATTCCATGGATCTCAAGTTCTGCACGAAGCCAATTTGTGAACCTCAGCAGTGAAGCCTTGCGGCCATGAAATCCTATGTACACATCGTAACTCCGAAGCCTACTGACAGAGGCAGCTGATGTCATAGGTTGAAAGGATGAAGATTTCTGATATATTCCCCCCTGCCTCTTCTGCTTCTCCTTTCGAGTAGAACGACCACCATTGCTAGTTGCTGACGAACTACCTTGGCATGGACCATTGAAGGTGGAGATGAAGCTGGGATTGTTGTAGACAATTGCTGGAGTTCCAAAATTGCTTGAAATGAAAAGGCTAGGAGGAGGAGAAGCATCCGATGGTAATAACCCAACGTTGGCAGATGATAACTCCTCCTGCTGTATCAGAGTGTCACTGGAGAGAATGTCACTGATTTTCAGCACAATACCGTTTGAGGAGTTATTGTTCTCAGGATGAGCATGCTCCGGTAGACGAGCAGATAGTGACCTTGGCGTGAAGAAAGGGGATTGGTTTGCAGAAACAAATACTGAGGAAGAGGATGAGAGATTCCTTGATGCCGCGGAGACCAAAGCCCCGGCATTGGAGCTTTCCTGTTGAAGCTCCATATATCCATTTTCAGCACTATCCAGCTCTCAGAATGGCCCGTAGTTCAATTCATCCCTGTGCGAATCAGTATCTGCAGAAGATAAAGAAACGATTCCCTCATGGTATGAACATCAAGAATGAATTCCTATACATTGAAAACTGGCCAACATGACGTATGAGCAGTACAACAGAAATGCCAAATCTTTCAACGATTTTTGGGGGTGAAGAAACAGCCGAAGTAGTAAACAGCAGTAAAACACTTCTATTTCAGGCCAAGGACAGCTACCTTACTGCTCATTCAAATAGAATAAATGAAATTTGGAGAGTGGGAAAAACAAATTGTAATCTTAAACGTGCGTTCTAATGTTCATTCAGATAAACTAACCGATCATGGCTCAATAATGCCCCGGCAAGTACTTTCAGACAAATGAAAATGCCCCTCAGAGCTTGATACATTGATCTTGTTTACCGGATGCCAGCAAGAAAGGAAGCAAAAAAGGTTTGAGATGAGCTGTGTGCTTTACTGTGCTAATCAATTTGGGGCAGAAATATAAGTGCCATTTGGTGACATAAACACGGGGGAAAATTGAGTTGCTCATACTTGATGATGCCCAGAGTACCAAGTACAACCTGGGCCAGGACCCAGGAGTCAAGACAGGAAAAGAAAACGATCGTGTACGGCGCAGCAAAAGAAGAAAAGATGTCAAGTTCTTCCCTTTCTTTTGCCGTAAAATTTAATACCGTAGCGGGGAGAACCGGATCTAATCGCACAAGGACCTACCAAAGCTAAAATTTCTGCGCGGAAGCGACGCCTCCCGGCTCTAGATCTGCAGCTCCTACAATCGCAGCCCGCTCCCAACCAACCAGCGGGAGAACCAAATCTTGAAACCCGTACGATCATGCATGCCGAGACTCCTCAGATCTGGCAAATTTAGAGTACCTGCAGCTCACATCTCTTCCTGAGACGGCTCCTTCAATGCGGGCGTGGGCTCTGCTCATGCTCCCCAATCCGAACCGGCTCGGGCGTTCGGCTGCGACCGCGAGGAGGAACCACCTCTCATCGCTTAGCAGCAGCCCAGTAGAGTAGCTTTGGTTGGGACGGTGTAACGGAGAGTGTGAGGTGTCGCGGGTGGCGATTTTTATAAGCGCGGAGGAGGGAGGAAGCAGCGGCGACGGCGGGGAAGGCAAGGGCGAGCAAACGAGAGCGAGGAGTTAAAAAGTGTTAGGAACCGTCCTGGCGAGTTTTTTGCTATTTTAGTACCCTCGAAAGCGGGCTTCTCTAAAATAGTATCGATACCGCGGGCTTCTCTAAAACGGTACTGTTAATGATCTATCTACTCCATAATAGTACTTCACTTTATTTTCTTTTTATTTTCTGATTTTTACTCTCTAAACTACCTAAAGTACCCCTCCTAATTTGATTTCGATCTAATCAAATCGTTTCAAACATTCACTTTAGAATCCAGAATCACAGCATGCGTCTAGTAGAGGCTGAAGGAACCTACACTAATCAGCAGAATTACACCAACCTCGACATTCATGTGGGACAGTCATACTTTTTCTTGGTGACCATGGACCAAAATGCGAGCACTGACTACTACATTGTGGCAAGCCCAAGGTTCGTGAGCGAGCCTCACTGCACGAGGTCAATGGTGTTGCCATCCTGCAGTACTCAAACTCCAAAGGCAGTGCTTCTGGCCCCCTGCCTGATGCTCCAAAGTCCAAATGATTTCTATTACAAGTACTATTCGATGAACCAGGCAAGGTCTATCAGGTCAGTGCTGATATGAGAGTGCTTTCTTAACTTGCAAAATTTTTTGGCACTCGCCTTATCAGTAACTCCGAGCTGCACTTAACCTCTGTATTTTTTATGGACACAGGAGGGGAGGACCTTACTGTGATTCTGTTGTTGTTGCTTGTTTTGTATTTTGCTCACCAATATCATTTATCTGTAAAGATTTTAACTTGAATGGATGTATTTGATGTCATCCATTAATAGCCATTGCCATTGTTCTCTCAGAACGAACCTGAGTTCTGGTGCTGCCCGTCCAAACCCACAGGGATCATTCCGCTATGGTTCTATCAACATCACTCAGACCTTTGTTCTGAAGAATGAGTCGCCCTTGCGCATCAATCGAAAGCGTCGAAGGACGACAAACAGGATCTCATACTCCCCTCCCTAGACCCCGCTGAGGCTTGCTGATCTCCACAACTTGACTGGAGTACACCAAAGTGACTTCCCCACAATGCCAAGCAATGCGCCACCAAGGATGGCTTCATCTGCGCTGAATGCTTCGTACAAGGGCTTCCTCGAGATCGTCTTTCAGAACAACGACACTGATGTTCAGGAGGAGGGGTACTTTAGGTAGTTTAGGGAGTAAAAATCAGAAAAGAAAAAGAAAATAAAGTGGAGTACTATTATGGAGTAGATAGATCATTAACAGTACCGTTTTAGAGAAGCCCACGGTATCAGTACTATTTTAGAGAAGCCCGCTTTCGAGGGTACTAAAATAGCAAAAAACTCGTCCCTGGCGACCAGTCCGAGCGATTTCTCTGTTTAGAACAAGAATGAATCAATCACAGAACAATACATTGAACACATAGAGAGAAGTAGAGAGAACTCCTGATTCTTCTTTATTGATTTCATTCATGTGTACATAATGAGGGGTATGGCTCTCTATTTATAGACTAAAATGAGGTGCCCACCATAGGCCGCGGGTTGCTGGTCCAGGCCCAGGTTTCTTAACACTCCCCCCTTGGGCACTCATCCAATCGCAGGCTGCTGCAAAGGCCCAGATTTCTTAACACTCCCCCTTGAGCACTCATCCAACACGTTCATACCTCACTAAAACTCCATAAAAACCCAATGCGAAAAATTTGGAGAAAGAGCACATGATACATGTGATGCTGCGATGCACGAATTGCCTCATTAAAAACCTTGGTCGAGAAGCTTCATGAAAACTCGTCAAGGAAAAAAGAGTACAATTCACCCAATTTCATTTGGTCTTCAGGACTTTATTCTTTGGGTACTTAATCTTCATGATCAAGATTTACTAACGGGCTTGAGAGAATTCTCCCCCTGAATTCTGCACTTCTCTAAGTCTCATCATTCCAATCCCTCACACGCACCTTTCAAGACTAGATGCGGGGAGTGACTTAGTGAACAAATCTATATGACTTAGTGTGCAATACTTCAATCTTGTCCATCTTTGCAATTCATGAGCATAAAGGAACTTGGGGTTGATATGCTTACATAGCCCGTCTGCACTTGTGCAACGCAAGCTGCATTATCTTCATGGATAATTGTGGGGGTTTGCACAATGTTCATTCCACATGACTGCTGGATGTGATGAACCGTTCCGCGGAACCAAGCGCACTCTCATGCGGCTTCATACAATGCTATAATTTCTGAGTGGTTCGTCGAAGTAACTACAAGACTTTGCTTAGACGATTTCTAGGAAATTGTAGTTCCACCACATGGAAATACATAGTCTGTTTGTGACTTTGTAGTATACGAGTTTAACGGGTACCCAACATCTGCATAGTCAATCAAGTTCAGATCTTGATTCTTTCTGTAAAACAATTCAAGGTCCTTGCTTCCTGAGAGGTATCGGAAGATGTCCTTTATGCCCTGTCAATGTCTTTTGATGGGCTCTGCACCTTACTAACAGGTTCACGGCAAAAGCAATGTCCGGTCTAGTGCAGTTTGCTAAGTCCATGAATGCTTCCACTGCACTCAAGTGTGGGAATTCCGGTCCCAAAACTTCCTCCCCCTCTTCCCTAGGTCGGAAAGGATCTTTTTCTTGCTGTAAAGACCCCCCGATCATCGGTACTTTCGATGGGAAATGCCTTCTCGAAACCAAACCTTTCCAGCACCTTCTGGGTGTAGGTCGACTGATGTACCAAAACTCCTTCTGGGACATGCTCAAGCTGCAGGCCTAAGCAAAACTTGGTCTTGCCCAAATCTTTCATTTCAAATTCTGACTCCAAGTAGGAGCTTGCTTCTTTTATGTCTTCGGCTATCCCGATGATATTCAGATCATCTACATACACAGAGATTATACAAAATCCATTCTGGGATCGTCGTATAAATACACAAGGACAGTCTTCATTGTCCGTGCAGCCTTTCTTGCAGAGAAAGTCGCTTAAGCGATTATACCACATTCTTCCATATTGTTTCAGTCCATACAATGACTTTCTGAGTTTCACAATGTACATATTTCTATTTGCTCTGTCTTGGTTCGGGAGAGGGACTCCTTCAGGGACTCTCATATAAATCTCTGAATCCAAGTTACCGTAAAAGTATGCAGTCACAACATCCACCAATTTCATTTCTAAATTCAAGTTCACTACCATTGAGATCAAATATCTAAAGATGATTCCACTCATGACTGGGGAGTAGGTTTCTTCATAATCAACTCCGGGACGTTGAGTGAAACCTTGTGCTACCAGCCTTGCTTTGTATCTCACTACTTCGTTTCTTTCATTCCTCTTTCGAACAAATACCCACTTGTGCCCAACAGGGTGTATGTGGGGAGGTGTGCGGCATACGGGTCCAAACACCTCGCTTTTATTGAAAGATAGCAATTCAGTTGATATTGCCTTCTTCCAATCTTCCCAATCTGATCTTTTCTTACATTCAACGAGCGATGCAGGCTCGGGATCAAGATCGATGATGGTTGCAATTTTCTTTGCGAAGTAGATATCGATATTTGCTGTTGTCCTATTCAGGGACTCTCCCGTGTGCACATAATTTATAGCTATTTCTTCATAAGTTGCTTCTTCTGGAGCGATTGCTTCTGCTGGAGCTTTCCCTTGCACATCGCTTCTTTCAATTGCGATGGCAAGTCGCTTTAGTTTTTCGGCTCCGATGTGTGCGCACACATCCATGCCGATGGGAATAATTAGATCCGGTATGCCCTTTTCTGAATGTGTCATACTTGTGCCAGGTCTCAACTGGCTCCCCTTCTCATTCTAGGGGACTTCAATGATCGGCTGTGATAAGTCCTTCTTATCCTTCTTCACCAGGCATCCCCGGTTACTAAGGATTCGAGTAACCGGAGTTCTCATCCTCTTTTTTATTTTTCTGAGGCCTCTGGACGAGATTAGGGATACCTTCTGCTTTCTTTGGTATTTCAACTCTCTCCGGTGCAGTGCGTGCAGGCACATGCGACTTAGTCACACTCTTCAAATCACTAAAGTGATCAGGCAGCTGATTTGCTAATGCTTGCAAATCAATTGTCTTCTGGACTTCTCTTGTCTTCTAGACTTCTATTGTCTTCTGGACTTCTATTTGTTTCACTATTGCGCAGGTCATGAATTCCCGTGGCTTGCCACGTAATTTCCCGACATTCTTCATCAAGGGGTTGATTTCCTCCCCCTAATGTTGGAAAATCTTCGGTGCTGACCCTTGCGCTAGTTGCATAGGTGAATGGATGTTGTAGGTCAAAGGTCTAAAGTTGATGAGATTCGCTGCATGTAGCACTGTGTGTCCCCAATGTGTAGCTGGCAAATTACAATTATGCAAGAGGAGTCGGGCAATAAATTTAATTCTCTTCATTAAAGCCTCTGCTAGACCATTCTGGGTATGGACATGCGGTACCGAATGCTCAATTGCAATTCCCATCGTCATGCAATAATCATCAAATGCCTTCGAAGTAAATTCTCCGGCGTTTCCATTCAGATGGACTTGATATGATGATCTAGAAACACATTTCTGATGCGAATGATCTGCGAGATCAATTTTGCAAAAGCATGGTTTCTTGTGGGCAACAAAACCCACATGTGACAACTTCGATGAAGCGTCAATGATTACTATGAAATACTTGAATGGCCCTGGGATGGGCTGAATGGGACCGCAAATATCTCCCTGGATGCGTTCCAGGAATGCAGGTATTTTATCCTTCACTTTCAGAGTGGAGGGTCTAGTTATTAGTTTCCCGGTAGCACATGCATGGCACACAAAATTTTTATGATTCGGGAAATTCTTCACATTAATATTATGCCCTTGGATTATTGATTATGTTTCTCATCATCCTAAGACCTGGGTGACCTAATCTATCATGCTAGAGATAGAAAAGTTCAGAACTTCTAAATACTGTCTTCGGGGACTGTGCAGGCTGCAGGTGCCTTAATGTTGGTATAATATAGCCTAGTTTCTAATGAAGGAAGTTTTTCTAGTACCCTTTTGCCATTCTCTTCGCACTTCGTAATGAGCAGGTATTCCTTACCGTACTCTTCTTCAGTGTCAACGTGGAAACCATTGGCGCGAATATTCTTAAAACTTATGAGAGTTCTAGTCAATTCTGGGTACAATAAGGCTTCTTCATTGACCAAAATTGTGCCCGTTGTGGCTCTTCGTGAACCAATTATTCGTGTATCGCTTCTGGCGATTGTCGTAAGGCTGCCAGTGCTCTTACGAATTGACTGAAAATACTTAGTCTCTCTTAAGATGATATGCATTGTGCTGCTGCTAGCTAAGCACACTTCCTTCATAAGGCGCTACACATGTTCTAATATAGGGTATTTATTAACATGTATGAGAAGACAATCAACACATAAATAAAATACGCCGATATTAGAACATATAATGCCATCATAAACTGAATAAATGAATGAATTCTTCAAATATCATCCAACCATCACGAGAAAATAAATTCTAAAGTACCATCCATGCAAATTCTAACTTTTCCTTTCCACGCAAATAAATGGCATTTAAAATCTAAATGCATTCTGCGCATCAGACTTCTTCTGCTATTTTCTCGAGGTTGACATTCTCTTCAAGAGAAATCATGGCGTTGGCTGCTTCTAGGTCGAGAGGGATTGCTGCTGTCGTGGTGGTTTTAACCTCCATCGGTGCAGGCAGCTACTCAGAATTCTCCCCCTCAGCCAATGCAGAGTGGGCTTCATGCTGCCCTTGGCCATCCCGCTTTGGTTTGTTAGCCTTATTCTCTCGTGGAGCATCTGATTCGCCTTTCTGGGCTGCGGCCTTACCCTTCTTTCCCCTTTTCTCTATCAAGGGCTTTCGCACCTTGTTGCTCCCGGCGTTGGTTTCACGGCCAGTGGGGCTCCCAGATGGCTGAGTGACTTAATTCTTGCAGAGAACTTTGTCCTGAGCCTCCGCAACCTGCGTCATATCAATCAATTCGGCATATTCCTCATAGCCGTCATGACGATAATTGCATGCGGATTGCACTGCATTGAGGTGGAAGGTGGATAAGGTTCTTTCGATCTTCTGCTCGTCTGTGATCTGCTTGCCACAGAGTTGAAGATTAGTACAAATCCTGTGCAAGGCAAAATTGTACTTCCCGACCATCTTAAAGTCGGCAAAGCTCAGTCTGATCCACTCTTACTCTACTTGAGGAAGAATGATGTACTTTAGCCTCTCAAACCGCTTCTTGAGTGCAGTCCAGAGTGCTAGCGCGCTTTTCTCCACCATATACTCATTCTTGAGAGTGAGGCAGAGGTGGTGCCTGAGAAAAATGAAGTGCCTGATCATTCTCCTCAGGTTTGGGTTGAGCGGCATTCAGTCCGCCAATCCCAATAGCAACGCGGAGCTTCTTGCCTCCAAGCACAATCTCGACATCGGATGCCTACGTCAGATAGTTTTGGCCATGCTGGGCCAGCTCCTCGAACTCCCAGTTCGCGATGCTAGTCATCTAAATGTATATAAGTCTACTGCTGGTAGACATGCACGGATTAATTTACTGCGGGTAAATAAATGGTACAAAAGGTTCTCGCAATGTTTCAGAATTTTCTATGTATTTTCTATATATTTTACTGCTAATTTCATTGATTAAAAGTAATTTTCAGCAATTACAATTAACCAAAACAGTGAATAAATACAAAAAATACAGAGAATAATAATAGTATAAATAAATAAGCTTCAAATGCTAAAAATAATTCAAAATTCATATTCCCGAGGCCCTTTTATGCAAGAATATAAATTTTCAGCGAATTCTGCAATTTCTGGGGGTTTTTACGCAAATTTTCAGTTCAGAGAAAAATTTGCCCAATTTTTTGATTTACTGAGGGGTTTTCTGCAAAATTCTGGACCCGCTCATAAATTTGAGGGCTTATTCGTAATTTTTCGAATTACGAAGCCTTTTATGCAAAATTCGGGACTCAAAAGTAAAACCCGAGGGCTCATCGGTAATTTCTAATAATTTCGGGCCATTTTCGGAAAATATCCGGCGCCGGCCCATTCCCCCCTTTTATTCTTTTTTCCTCGTCCGGCCCACCACAACTCGGCCCATGCGGTCACCCTTGGCCCGAATTGGCCTGTGGCTGGAAAGCCTGTTCGGCCCGGTGGCCCACCCAACTGCCTTTTTTAGGGTTTCCCCTGCCTGCCTTCTGTGGTGGCAGCGGCAGCCCAAGCCGTAGCTCGGGTGGAGGTGAAGGCAGGCGGCTACGGACAGCGGCGGCCGGTGGCGCTGCTTCGGGCAGCGGCGGCGGCGGTCATGCAAGGTCAAGCGGCGGGCGATGCCGTGCGGGGCGAGGCGGTGCGCTGCTTCGGGCGGCGAGTGGTGGTGGCGCGCCGCTGCGGGCGACGGCCAGGGCGGTGCGGGAGCTGTGCCATGTGGAGCACGGCGGAGGAGCCGACGCCGACGACGACGGTGCCTATACGGGGCGCGGGTGGAGGACCCTAAGCCGGCGATGGCTTCACCGAGCGGGGCGGCGGCTCGGCTTCGGGCTGGGCACACACGGCCAGTTTGCATACCGGCGGCGCACGATTACAAGCCGACGGCGGCATGCGGTTCTTCGGGAACCTTGCGCAGGCGTGGGACGGCGACCAACAGCATGGCCGACGGCGGCGGCACCTCGTGCGGAAGGCGGCGGCCCGTGCGGGGCGCATGCACGCGCAGGCCCGAACGCCAATCGTGGAGGGTCGGCCGCATGTAGGCGAGCGGCGGCTGGTGGTCGGGCCGGCGACCCATGGTGGCTTCAAGCGGCGGTGCCGGCTGCTGGCCGGCGGTACCTCGGGCTCCATGGCCGGCTTCTAGCCGGCAGCCGGCGCATGCGAGCGCAACAGTTTTTTTTTCTTTCTGTGTGATGTCATGTATGAACCGAACAGGAAGAACAGATGCATAAAATTTTCAATTTTCCAATCTACAATGCAATCAACATCTACCCCTTTGCGTAATCTACCAGTCGACATTATGCCAGCGACTTCAGGTCTGCTCGCGGTAGATTAGGGCGGATTTGTATCGTTTCTAATCTACAGTGCAATCAACATCTACCCCGTTTCACATTCTACCGATCGGCATTGTGCCGGCGACTTCAAGTCTGCTCGCGGTAGATTAGGGTGGATTTGCATCGTAGAAATTCAATCTAGAACGCAAAAAGAAAATACAGATTCAAAAGCGATCTAGAAAATTCAATCTGTGCTTCGATGATTACCTCGTTCACCAGAGCGAAGTCGTGCTGATAACGTGTGGAGGAACCGTCGCTGGCGACCAGTCCGAGCGATTCCTCTGTTTAGAACAAGAACGAATCAATCACAGAACAATACATTGAACACACAGAGAGAGGTAGAGAGGACTCCTGATTCTTCTTTATTGATTTCATTCATGTGTACATAATGAAGGGGTATGGCTATCTATTTATAGACTACAATGAGGTGCCCACCATGGGCCGCGGGCTGCTGACCCAAGCCCAGGTTTCTTAACAAAACGGACGGGATTAGTGGTGGTGGGTGTTTTTTCGACGCTTATGATTTAGAGCCGTTGCTATTTTCTTTCTCTAGTATATGAAATAATTAAATATTAATAAATTGATAAGCTGTTTCTAAAAACTGTTTTGATAAATTAGTCTAAAATGATTATAAAGAAGTTATCATATTTATTTGATTATGTGAGAGAAATCATAAACTGTAAACGATAAAAGGAAAAGAACTAATCTTAATTAGGGTATTTGCTTCTTGCTTAACCATCTCGCGATTAATTAAGGCTTGCCATGCCGAGGCCAAGCCGCGTCGCGCTGTATCCGCAGCAATGCTATTAACATATAAAAAAAATACGTGCGTGCTACATTAGTTGGATGGTATAGATTAAGCGTAGTTGGTGTAGATCATGAATAAAATTACGTGTGGAGAGTCATCAAAGATTGAGATCATTTCGGTGTAAGTACGTCCAATAAAAAAGTTCGGGTAGGAGCAGTGGGCTGTGGCCCCACCGGCAGTGGTGGGATGGGTAGCGTAGAGTGGGAGACAGGCTCGAGCCCGGCCCGACAGCGAAACCGGAAGGTGAGGTTCTAGCCTGAGTTTGGTGTGAAAAACTGGAAAAGGCTGGGTGAGGATGGACGCAGTAGGGAATCTTGAGCCCACCAAAACATGCTCTGTAAAGGAAGTCCAGGTTTTGACAAGACATTAGGCTGATTTGGTTGTCCTAGAAGATTAGGGCCAGTCGATTGGGCTGAAAAGCTGTGACTTATGACTAAAATTATACTATAATTGACTAAAATTACATTGTAATTAAAGGTGTTTTACTTGACGTAATTAAATTTAAAAAATTAAAAAAATAGAAAAAAATATGTTAGCTCATCATAGACAACGCGAACGAATAAGGAAAAAAGAACTGACAAAAAAGCTCAAAAAGCCAAAAGTTTAGAAAAAGATAAAATTTATGAATAGTGAAAAATAAGCCAGAAGTCAAAAATTCAAGCCGAAATGAGCGGGGCGCTACAGAAATGGTGAAAGTTAGTCAATTTTTGCTCTTTTTATTTTTAGAGAACTCGGCCCTTTTTTAATAAACGTACCTCAAGTTGCAAAAGAGCGACTTCGACACGGTATCTAAAACATAACTCTAATCACTAATTTTTACTATAATATATTAATGAAACCTAGTAAAAGTATAATATAAACATTTATCTAATCTACATATATCACTTTTAATTATCTAATCTAAATATTTATCAAAATATCGATAGTTAAAATTTATAAAGCTTGTAGTATGCGTTTCAAAACGTAACTCTTCTTATGACCGGGGGGAGAGAGAGAGTATATAGTACAACAGGTTCTCCTAAGTGTAAGTGTATGGCTTTGTGGTTGTTGTGTTGGGTTGTTAAACAGCTGCTGTCACAAAATATTTATCGGCCCTAATAAAAGTTTGCTATTATAGCTCAAAAAATGAGCTTTTTCGAGTAGTATCAAGGAACCTTGGATTATAAGCCACCGGAATGTCAAGCTAAACCTAACAAAACTATTCCATACCATCCAAAAAATGAAAATAGCTACTCAAAAATTGAATAGTAGAAAATTAATTGATTAACCAATAGTACCCGTTTAAAATGTAGTTAGTGGAACCAAACTCTAAATCTTTGGTCAGTAAGCCCTGGGGCACTTTGCATTGACATGTTGATACGTCTAACCCATTAGGTCTAACCCGTACAAGACCGTCGCCGTAGAACATTATCAAGTGTTCCATGTTTACGACTACCTGAAGCCACAATAACTAAATCTACAGTAAGCGTTACAACAAAATAATTACATGCGTGTAACTGCATACGAATAGTTCATTAATTACCGACAATTTGACTACCAATCCGAAAAAATTACCAGCCTTTTGGGAGAAACAATCAGCACTACTGCTCCCTCATACCGCGTCCTTAATGAGCTATGCACTTGCTTCTCAAAATAATTAGCTACACAATCTTCATTTTGAGCAGACACCGTAATGAGTTTCGACGATGAGCGACTGAGATGACCGATGACTAATTACGAGAGATTTGTATTTATAAATGAGCGCAAAGGGAATCTGGTGCACTTAACCCGCAAATTAAGGACACCTTGTTGATGTGCAGTACTTTGGGTGAGTTGGGACGGCATGGTAACACTGACAAATGTGGAGACAAGAGAGCGGCAAGGGTGGACGACACAGACATAATGACACCAGTGTGGACGAGGGAGCGCGCGAGGCGGGACGACACGGGCAGAGTGACAATTGTGCAAAGCGCGCAGTGGAAAAGAAAAGATAGCAGCAATGGCCGACATATGTGCGAAGGACAGAGGTCATGCATTTCAAAAGAGGCCTGAACATCGTATATCGCTAATTATGATAAAATTATCACGAATTAATATGGAAAATTTGGACCACATAAAATTCCCAAAAAATTACAAAATAACTATGGGTGTGTCGGGAGGCTTCACATAAAATTTGTTAATTTTTGGAGCTTGTTTGCTATATGTAAAAACTCATAAAATATTGAAATGTTACGAATTTTTGAGCGACATTCGCAATGGATAAAATTACCCAAAAATTACACTATGAGGCACGTTATGTCAGGGGGCTGTACATAAATTTTCGTAATTTTTTGAACTCATTTGATATATTTAAAAATTCAAACAAATACTAAACAAAAAAAATAGTGCAGGCTTAATTACCTGCCGCCCTGCCAGGGTCCTTGTTGACGCCAGTGTAGGATCAAGGATACCGACTAGAGGGGGGGTGAATAGGAGATTTTTAAATTTTTCTTACTCACTTGATTAATTCTTCACAATTTAAATGACAATGATGTAAAGCAATTAATCCTATGCAATTCTAGTTAACAATTTAATCAACTTAGCTCTTAACACTTAAAAGATCACAATGAAGCAAATAAACAAGAGCTAAAGAGACAAGAGACACAACCGATATTTTTACCGTGGTGATCGGAAACTTGCCGGTTTCCCCTAGTCCACGTTGAGGTAAGCCCGGACGAATCGGACCGGCTCCACGAATTGAGCCAAGCACCTCGATCACTAATGTAGCTCTTCCCCACTCCGGGTAGGCGAGCTCCAACCTTCACAATTGCCGGGTCTTCTCACAATCTTCTTGAGAAGATCACCGAACCAACTTCCACTGGATCGTCCAAGTGCCGGCAAGCACTAAGAGTAATGGATCCCGGTGTTCGCTTGAATGCAAACCTAGTGCCAAATGGATTTGCAATTGAAATCTAGCACTTAATGCTCAACCACCTCACTTTGATGTGCAAAGGAAGAATTGAGGTGAAATGAATGCTCTAGGGCTCAAGAAATGTGCAATAAGTCTCTAGTCAACTGCCCTTGTGCAGTGGTGGGGGTATTTATAGCCTCCACCAACCAAACTAGCCGTTTGGCTCAATTTCCCGCAAAAATCAGGATAAGCGGTACTACCGCCCTTCTAGGGCCGGTACTACCGCTCCCAAATCTTTGCGTCAGAACGGCTCTGTCAGACGTGAGCAGTGACCGTTGGATTTGGCGGCGCGGTACTACCGCCGTTGATATTTGCGGTACTACCGTTCTCCGGTAGTTCCGCAAAGTCGGCGCGGTACTACCGCTCTGGCCAAACTCCGAAGGGTCCTCAAAAATGCCGCTCTCTGGAAATTACATTCCGCTTGGGCTCCGGATCAACCGGACTCCGGAAGTACCGCTCTGGGTGCAGTACTACCGCTTCCTGCGGTAGTACCGACGTTGTGAATGCCGGTACTTCCAGTCTGGTTAAAATCCGAGACCAACCGGAGATGCTCTCTGGAAAAATCATGCCGCTCAAACCTCTGGTTCTTCCGGGATCCGGAAGTACCGCTTAAGAATGCGGTACTACCTCTCGCAGCGGTAGTATCGACGTTAAAACGGCCGGTACTTCCGTTCCGCGGTGATTCAACCGAGTTCGAGGGGTGCTCTCTGGAAAAATGGTTCCGCTCTAGAAGCGGAGCTACCGCCCTGCGGGTACTACCGCTCGCCGGTAGTACCAACGTTGAAATACGCGGTACTACCGCTCTTCCAGACAGAGCACAAACTTAATTTTTAAATTGAATTTTCATGAATGTAAGATTCAAAAGATAATCCAAATGGCACTAGAACTATGTTTTCAAGTTACTAGCCAAGATCCCCCTTGATGGTACGATCATCTATCCTATAATCCGGTCTTCCACCATTCTCCAAGACCGGTAAAAATAAAATAGATCCTACGCTACGTGTACCTTTTCCTTGAGCCAAAATTTGGATCTTCATAAGAGTTCTTTGGCTTGCATCTTGTCGCTCATATGAGAACTAACCCTTCACATGCTCAAAATACACGTTAGTCTCATATTCACATAATTTCATTAATTACCAAAATCATTTTTAGGGGTCTAGATGCTTTCAATCTCCCCTTTTTGGTAATTGATGACAATCCTAATTTTGAGAGATAAAAGGTTGAATATATCAAATTGTTTGACAACAAATTGTATATTCTATGTGGACTTTTAAATGAGAGAATAGTTCTTATGCAATGAAGATTATTTAGGTAAAAAGGAACTATTTTCATTTTAAAAGTTCGAGAGAGTAGATGACTCCCCCTAAACATGTGCATGGATAGGATTACAACATTTTATACAAGATGCACAAGACAAAGTTATGAAATCAAATGAGAGTAGATAGACCATAAAGCAACGGATAACAACATGAACACTTATGATCATAAAAGTTCATTACAACCACAAGTTCAAAAGATAAAAGTTCATTACATCCAACAACATGAATTCATAAGAAGTTCATTACAACCATTGAAGACAATAAATATAAGCCCATTGTTGTAGGGGTGGCCCCCACCTAAACCCAGCAGGCCCGGTAGGAGATTATAAGGCCCAGAATAGGCCATGTGTAATGACATAAGTGCCCCCAGAGGGGATAACCAGATGTAAGGGTATAACTGTAAAAGCACTCCTCATGGGTACATATATATGAATACAGGCCATGGGGAGGGGGCAGGCCACTATACTCACCTCCATCACTCTCCATTACCATCTCTCTCTCTGTTTGGCCTGTAGCCACAACACCCATAAGACCAAAAGTAAGTAGAGCTATCTTCTCCCCCTTTGGTATCAAGTACCCAAAAAAATCAATCCCGAGAAGCACGCTTGCGACGAGTGTAGTGACGAGGCGATGGAGGATGCTCCAGATCTGCAACTCGACTATCCAGCGAGGTCAACCTGTTGTCAATGGAGTCCAGACGCTCATCCGCCCTATCCATCCGGGAGTTGAGAGTAGAGAAACCCTCAAGCATGGAAGAGTAAATCTGATGGAGAGTGGGCTGGCCAGGCTCCTGTGACTGAGCTGCTGCTCCTGCTACTGCTGTTGCTCCTGCGGATGATCCTGCTCCTGGAGCTGTCGACTGGCTAGCGCGAAGACCAGTGGGAATGGGAGGCTCCGGTCTTGGCTTGTATGACTTATGCACTCCGCCACGTCCGCCACGAAAGAGAAACTTGGAGTCAATCAAGGCCATGATGTAGGGCGCATAATTGATGCACTTGTTGCGATCATTTTTGGAGGAGACTATCTCCCTTATGATCACATCAACTACATCAAACTTCTCCCCCTTCATAATGTAGTTTATGATATTCCAGACATGTCCTCGAATGGCATCATAGTTACCACCTTTTGGAAGAATGGTATGATTGATGATGCGATTGATCAAGCTGGGAATAGGGTGAAATCCAACATTTTTGCCAAGTATGAATTTTTCTGCAGTGTTGTAGTAGGGATATATGGCATCAAGATTGAGAGCAGGTTTGTCATACACCTTCTCATGGGAACTTAGCTCTGCTCCTAAGACGATCTCAAACTCATGCTTGGTGGCCTCATATCTGGTGCACACTGTCATCCAAGTCATATGCTGAAGATCGGGAGTGACGTGCACAGTTGCATAAAACTATCGGATGAACTCCTCATTGTAGTCACGTCCTAGTGCCACAAGCTGGTGAAGGCCGACTCTCTGGAATAGCCTAAAAGTCCCATCATACTTGTCAATACCGTCAATATGATCCCAGTTAATGTACTTATGATCTGCAAACTGACGATCTGGTCCATACATCTCATCAAATATCTTCTCCTGGAACTTGGTATGGAATTTTGGATTGATTGAGTTTGATGGGAACTCATACTGGTTGGTGCGACAGAGGCGAGCATACTCATCAGACGTGATCTTCTTGAGATCAATCTCAAGACTCTCCCTTCCAGCTAAATCTTCTTCAGAGGATTCCATGGGAGAGCTCGCAGGCAGAGGAGAATCAGACGCCGTTTCAGATCCAGAGTCAGACTCATGGTCAGGAGCAGGTGCCTTCCCTTTTTCTTGGGCTGCCTTTTGAGTCACCTCGGGGGATGTAAGTGCGGGAAGGCCCGAAGAGTCCCCCGAAGCATAGGACTTCCTGCTGGCGGCTCTTGTTCTAGGCATCTAGAAATAAGAGGAAAGGATTAGGAGAATGAAGGAAGTATAGCCAAGTTAGATTAAAAAGAAATGGATTTAATTTGCTATACTTTCAGGAAAATCGGTAGTACCGCCGTTCTGGGCCGGTAGTACCGCTCAGCGGTAGTACCGCACCAGTCGGGCGGTAGTTCCGCTTCCTGACAGTTTCTAGGGTTTTGGAGAAATGAATGAATCATTTGGTGTTTTCTTGGATTGAATCCATGGAATAGGTTTGTATATACCTTCAAATACCAAATATACTCAAATTTCCCTAGAATGAAATAGCAAAAACGACCGCATTTCGATTTAACCTATTCATGACCTAGGGTTCAAAAAGAAGATAGAAAGGAGTTTTTGATTCGAAATACCTCATGGATCGGAGGAGTTGAACCCTGGGAAATCGATTTGATGCAAAGAATCGAAGAAAATGCCGCTAGATTTGAAGATCTGAGGAGCGGTTTGGGAGGTTTTTGGTGAGAGAGAGAGAGAGAAAGAGGAGAGGAAGGGTACGGGCTCGGGCGGTTGTGGAGAGGAAGTACCGGAGAGGAGTGGGGGCCAACAGAGGAGAACCCTCGGGCGCGGGCAGTTGCTCCCCCTAAAATGCAGATCCGGTAGTACCGCGAATGCGACCAGTAGTACCGCTTATAGCGGTAGTACCGCTTCCTCAGCCGGAAGTACCGCTTTCCGGAAGTACCGCAAAATACAGCGGTAGTTCCGATTTTTCTGGAACTTTGCTGAAATGGACTTTTAAGAGAATAGATGCAAATGATCCCTAGTTTTTGCATTCAACTAAAGTCATTAAGGATCATTATGCATTAAATAGAACAAAATATTATATTTCAAATAATTTATATTTATCATTTTATAAATCAAAACCCTTTGCATGAAAGCACAACTTCAAACAACCTCTCAAGCTTCCTCAAATAAGCATGCATTTAAATTTGCCATAACTTTATGCAACATTTGAGTAATCCAAGACATTCAATTCACTCCTAAGTTTGCAAAAGCGGTTTTCATCCAATGGCTTGGTGAAGATATCCGCTAATTGATCTTCGGTCCGGATGTGGCTAATGCAAATATCTCCTTTGCTAACATGATCCCTCAAGAAATGGTGACGTATATCTATATGCTTGGTTCTTGAGTGTTGGACCGGGTTGTTGGAAATTTTGACGGCACTCTCATTATCACACAATGGAGGCACTTTATCAAACTTTATTCCATAATCCAACAATGTTTGCCTCATCTACAATAATTGAGCACAACAACTTCCGGCGGAAACATATTCGGCTTCGGCGGTTGAGAGTGCTACAGAGTTTTGTTTCTTTGAGGACCAAGATACTAAAGATCTACCTAGGAATTGACAATTTCCTGAGGTGCTTTTTCTATCCACTTTGCAACCCGCATAATCGGAATCCGAATATCTAATTAGATCGAATTTAGCACCTTTAGGATACCAAAGCCCTATATTTGGGGAGTGTTTCAAATATCTCAAAATTCTCTTTACGGCTTTTAAATGACACTCTTTTGGTGAAGCTTGAAAGCGAGCGCACATGCATACACTAAACATGACATCGGGCCTAGATGCGGTAAGATAAAGCAAACTACCAATCATGGATCTATAAAGCTTTGAATCTACCGACTTACCTCCTTCGTCGAGGTCTAGATGCCCGTTGGTTGCCATTGGTGTCTTGATGAGTTTTGCATCATCCATGCCAAACTTCTTGAAGAGGTCTTTAGTATACTTCGTTTGGCTTATAAATGTTCCATCTTTGTTTTGCTTGATTTGTAGTCCAAGAAAATAGCTTAATTCTCCTATCATGGACATTTCAAACTCCCTAGACATCATATCACCAAATTCTTCGCAAAAATCTTGGTTAGTAGAACCAAATATAATGTCATCAACATAAATTTGGCAAACAAAGAAATTATCACCAATGATTTTTGTGAATAAGGTTGTATCTACTTTACCAATTTTAAATCCCTTCGAAACAAGGAAATGCCTAAGGCGTTCATACCAAGCTCTAGGAGCTTGTTTTAAACCATACAATGCCTTCGAAAGTTTATAAACATGATTAGGGTATTTAGAATCTTTGAACCCCGGAGGTTGTTCAACAAATACAAGTTCGGAGATTGTTCCATTCAAGAATGCACTTTTAACATCCATTTGAAATAATTTAATATCAAAGCTAGATGCAAAAGCAAGCAAGATTCTAATTGACTCAAGTCTAGCAACGGGTGCGAATGTCTCATCATAATCTAACCCTTCAACTTGAGTATAACCTTGAGCTACTAACCTTTCTTTGTTTCTTACCACAATGCCGTTCTCATCTTGTTTGTTTCGAAAGACCCATTTAGTGTCAATCACATTATGCTCTTCGGGTCTTTCCACCAAGGTCCATACTTCATTTTGTGCGAAATTGTTTAACTCTTCATGCATGGCATTCACCCAATCTGGGTCATCTAGAGCCTCATCTACAAGTTTAGGCTCAAGAGAAGAAACAAAGGAGTAATGTTCGCAAAATGAAGCTACTCTAGAGCGAGTTTGAACACCCTTACTCACGTCACCCAATATTTGATCTATTGGATGATCCTTGGCGATTGCATTGTGAATCTTGAAATTGCTTTGTTGTTGATCCTTTTGTTCATCTTCAACAACTTGAATATCGCTTGGAGTAGACGATGTCGGTGGCTCTACTTGTCTTGATGAGCTTGGTGAAGATGGATCTTCCTTTGGCTTGATGTCTCCAATTTGCATATTTTCCACAGCTTTGCGCAAACCTTCATCACCTACATCATCCAAGTTTTCTTGCTCTTCTTGAGAACCGTTAGTTTCATCAAATTGTACATCACATGATTCTTCAACTAAACCCGAATTTTTGTTATAAACTCTATATGCTTTGCTATTGGAAGAATAACCTAATAAAAAACCTTCATCACAACGACTTTGAAATTTAGAGAGCCGAACACCCTTTCTTAGAATATAGCATTTGTAACCAAATACTCTAAAGTAAGAGATGTTCGGTTTTCTTCCAACAAGAAGCTCATAGGAAGTCTTTTTCAAAAGTCGATGTAAATAAAGGCGATTTATGGCATGACAACCAGTGTTAATAGCATTCGCCCAAAACTTGTCGGAAGTATTATATTCATCAAGCATTGTCCTAGTCATTTCAATTAGTGTGCGATTTTTCCTTTCTACAACTCCATTTTGCTCCGGAGTGTAGGTTGTGGAAAGTTCGTGTTTTATTCCAAGTTCATCACAAAAATCTTCAACTTTTGTATTCTTGAACTCGGAACCATTGTCACTCCTAATTTTCTTTATTTTAAAATCAAATTCATTTTGGGCCCTTTTTGAAAAACTTTTGAAAATCCCGGAGGTTTCTCTCTTGTCATTTAGGAAGAAGACCCATGTATATCTAGAGTAATCATCCACAATGACTAAACAATAGCTATTTCCCCCGATGCTCTTATAGGTTGTTGGCCCAAACAAATCCATGTGTAAGAGCTCCAATGGCCTAGAGGTTGACATGATACTTTTGGAAGGGTGAGAATTAGCGACTACATGATACTTTCCGGCTTGACAAGCACTACAAAGTCGATTTTTCTCAAACTTCACATCTTTCAAGCCAATCACTAGATCATGTTTGAAAAGCTTTTTAAGTTGCACCATACCCACATGACCTAGTCTTCTATGCCATAACCACCCCAAAGAAGTTTTTGCAATTAAACAAGTTTTTAAGCATGCATCATTTGAAGTGAAATCTACTAAATAAAGATTTCCAAATCTAAAGCGTTTGAAAACAAGTTCATTATTATTTTCTTTTGAGATAATTACATTTTCTTTAGAGAATGAACATATTAAACCTAAATCACATAATTGAGCAACGGATAGCAAGTTAAAATTTAAGGTTTCAACTAAAGATACATTAGAAATGGAAAGATCATTGGATATAGCAATTTTACCCAAACCAAGTACCTTCCCTTTGCTATTGTCTCCAAAGGTGATTCTTTCATTGCTTCCATTCTCAAAGGTTGTAAACATTTTCTGGTCTCCGGTCATGTGTTGAGTACATCCACTATCCAACACCCAATGCCTTCCAACGGTTTTGTAATTTACCTACAAAAGAAATTTAAGCCTTGTTAGGTACCCAAATTTGTTTGGGTCCTTGGAGGTTAGTAACCAAAGTTTTGGGCACCCAAATGGATTTCTTTTTAGCACCCAAAATCGAGGTGCCAATAAAATGAGCAATTACATTTCCATTCTTAGACCTTTTAAGCATGTAGCAAGAATCATATAATCCAATGGAATGCATGTTATTTTTAGAACATTCATTTGCCATATGTCCTATATTCCGGCATTTAGTACAATACTTACCATTCTCTTTTACAAACCTTGGAGTTTTGTATGTTGGCTTCTTACCTTTCTTGGGAATGTACCCAAGTCCTTCTTTGTTGAAGGAACATCTTTACCCGCTAAGAAACTTATCAAGAGTATCTCTTCCCTTGTAAGCTATCTCTAAGCTTTCGTTCAATTTTAGCACTTGTTCTTTTAAATTTTTGTTTTCACTTACTAGCATATCATCATGAACATGAGATAAAGCATTATATGAATCAACATTAGATGAGCATGGCATGGAAAGTAAAACATCACAAGAGGTTGACATGCTAGATGTTGATTTTTCTATACTAGGCATCTCATTCAAAATATTGCAAGATATACCAATGCTAGTACTAGACTTCCTTTGATTTTCTTGGAGAAGCAAGTCATGAGCATCCTTTAGCTCCTCATAGGATTTTTGAAGAGATAAATGCTCTCTCTTCAAAACCTTAAACTTTGATTTCTCTTTTCCAAGAAATTCATTTAATTCTACTAACATGTCCATCAAATCATCATAAGAAGGCTCATCGTCATCTAGAGTTTTTACCTTCTCCCCTTTTGCCATAAGACATGTGGGAGTGGAGAATAGTGATGGAACTTCCTTGATGGCGATGCCGACAAGTCCCTTCTTCTTGGGAGACTCATCCTCGCTTGAGTCGGAGTCGGAGTAAAAAACTCATTTAATTCTACTAACATGTCCATCAAATTTGTTAGTTTTTGGAGCTCGTTTGCTATATGTAAAAACTCATAAAATATTAAAATTTTATGCATTTTTTAGCGACATTCGCAATGGAAAAAATTACCCAAAAATTACACTATGAGGCACGTTATGTCAGGGGGCTGTACATAAATTTTCGTAATTGTTTGAACTCATTTGATATATTTAAAAATTCAAACAAATACTAAACGAAAAAAAAGTGCAGGCTTAATTACCTGCCGCCCTGCCATGGTCCTTGTTGACGCCAGTGTAGGATCAAGGATACCGATTAGAGGGGGGGTGAATAGGAGGTTTTTAAATTTTTCTTGCTCACTTGATTAATTCTTCACAATTTAAATGACAATGATGTAAAGCAATTAATCCTATGCAATTCTAGTTAACAATTTAATCAATTTAGCTCTTAACACTTAAAAGATCACAATGAAGCAAATAAATAAGAGCTAAAGAGACAAGAGACACAACCGATATTTTTACCGTGGTGATCGGAAACTTGCCGGTTTCCCCTAGTCCACGTTGAGGTAAGCCCGGACGAACCGGACCGGCTCCACGAATTGAGCTAAGCACCTCGATCACTAATGTAGCTCTTCCCCACTCCGGGTAGGCGAGCTCCAACCTTCACAATTGCCGGGTCTTCTCACAATCTTCTTGAGAAGATCACCGAACCAACTTCCACCGGATCGTCCAAGTGCCGGCAAGCACTAAGAGTAATGGATCCCGGTGTTCGCTTGAATGCAAACCTAGTGCCAAATGGATTTGCAATTGAAATCTAGCACTTAATGCTCAACCACCTCACTTTGATGTGCAAAGGAAGAATTGAGGTGAAATGAATGCTCTAGGGCTCAAGAAATGTGCAATAAGTCTCTAGTCAACTGCCCTTGTGCAGTGGTGGGGGTATTTATAGCCTCCACCAACCAAACTAGCCGTTTGGCTCAATTTCCCGCAAAAATCAGGATAAGCGGTACTACCGCCCTTCTGGGGCCGGTACTACCGCTCCCAAATCTTTGCGTCAGAACGGCTCTGTCAGACGTGAGCAGTGACCGTTGGATTTGGTGACGCGGTACTACCACCGTTGATATTTGCGGTACTACCGTTCTCCGGTAGTTCCGCAAAGTCGGCGCGGTACTACCGCTCTGGCCAAACTCCGAAGGGTCCTCAAAAATGCCGCTCTCTGGAAATTACATTCCGCTTGGGCTCCGGATCAACCGGACTCCGGAAGTACCGCTCTGGGTGCGGTACTACCGCTTCCTGCGGTAGTACCGACGTTGTGAATGTCGGTACTTCCGGTCTGGTTAAAATCCGAGACCAACCGGAGATGCTCTCTGGAAAAATCATGCCGCTCAAACCTCCGGTTCTTCCAGGATCCGGAAGTACCGCTTAAGAATGCGGTACTACCTCTCGCAGCGGTAGTACCGACGTTAAAACGGCCGGTACTTCCGTTCCGCGGTGATTCAACCGAGTTCGAGGGGTGCTCTCTGGAAAAAAGGTTCCGCTCCAGAAGCGGAGCTACCGCCCTGCGGTACTACCGCATTTGGGCGCGGTACTACCGCTCGCCGGTAGTACCGACGTTGAAATACGCGGTACTACCGCTCTTACAGACAGAGCACAAACTTAGTTTTTAAATTGAATTTTCATGAATGTAAGATTCAAAAGATAATCCAAATGGCACTAGAACTATGTTTTCAAGTTACTAGCCAAGATCCCCCTTGATGGTACGATCATCTATCCTATAATCCGGTCTTCCACCATTCTCCAAGACCGGTAAAAATAAAATAGATATTACGCTACGTGTACCTTTTCCTTGAGCCAAAATTTGGATCTTCATAAGAGTTCTTTGGCTTGCATCTTGTCGCTCATATGAGAACTAACCCTTCACATGCTCAAAATACACGTTAGTCTCATATTCACATAATTTCATTAATTACCAAAATCATTTTTAGGGGCCTAGATACTTTCAGCCAGTCCTCTCAACCCCACTCCCTTCCACACCCTCGATCCTGTTGACCGTGGTCATGACCTCCAGGGCGTGTTCTCCTCAGCTGGCCTTGGGCCCCCTTCGTTGCTTCTGGCTAGAGCCCTCCTTCAAGGCTGCAGGAGCGGTCCTGGCTTTAAGGGCGGGCAGCGCGGCCACAACTTCACACCCCATCACATTCTCCTCTGCCCTTATGTAATCCTCCATCTTGTTGAAGAACTTGTCTACCATTCTTTTGGGCTTTTTGCACGTTATAATTTGCGAGCGACACTTTCTAAAGGCCATGGATGGAAGCGTTGATGATGGTTGTATCGTTGATGTCTTTTACCTAGCAACGGACCTTCATGAAGCGTCTGAAGTATGCCTGCAGCTTCTCCCCCAGCGCTTGTCTCACCACGAAGAGCTGATTGGCATCCATCCATTCCACGTAGTTACCTTGAAAGTTGTTGTGCATGAGGTCTTGGATTTGCTCCCACGTGTATACCAAGCTAGGGCTGATGGTGAAAAACCATAACAACACAACTCCTTGAAGGGCAAACAGCAATCCCTTTGCCTTTGTCAAGTCATCTCCCCCACCGCTTCGATGGCTATCTATTAGATGCATAGGAACCCGCAAGGGTCCATATCGCTCTTGTATGGCTCCACTGTGGGCATTTTGAAGTCCTCTAACCAAGTGCTTCACTGTAAACCTGCACAGAGGGGGGACTCAGAATCCACCTGTCAGGGGCCACTGTAGGCTCCCGTGTTGGCCTCACGGCTCTCCGTCCCATCCGTGGCCTTCTCTATTGCCACCACAGCCAGAGTCGGCTGACTCCGACCCTCCTGCATGTCACGTATGGCCCTTTGTAGGTCTACCAACTCCCGTTGCAGCGTTCCACAGATTGCCTCCAGAGCGCTTCTACTCACGCTTGGCATGGCGGCTAGGACGCCCTTCACTGCCTGTGTGGCGACAGTGACAGTGCTAGGCCAACAGAGGTTGTGTGCCTCCTGCTCTGCCATTCGCGCGACCGCCGGAGAGTTGTTTGCATTACCTGCTTCTTTACCTGCCATGGCCCTAGATGCGGCCACTCCAGTACGCCGCTGCCACAGAGGTAGAGGGCCTTGGACCACCAACTCCCATGCTCGCGCTGCGGCAGTCTTGGCCATAGTACTTCTTTTCTGGTTGGAGGCCAACGCCGTTGAATTTTTTGGTGCCATTGTGTACGAACAAATTTGCTTTGGCTCACAGCTTCTATGTTGTTCCCCACGGTTGGCCCAACTGTTGTGGTTATAGACCAAACAATGAATTGTAGAGACTATTGATATACCACAAAGGGACTGTCTTGGCTATTGCTTAGCTCTTTTATTAAAAAATGAATCATCTCTCTAAGGCACATATTTATAGCCATGAAGAAATAGCTTACACATATGCTTCTATTGGAGTTTTCAATAGTAAGGGCAAACATGTCATTTCCACTGTAATAACCTATTTGGGCCTACCACACAGTTACATACTTAACGTGCCTTTTGACGTAGTAGGCCAATTGGACTAAGATAGAGGCCACTTGTCTAACACTCTACCTTGTCGATTTCATAACAGATGGTATCCAATAGAGACACGTGTAAAGAGAATATTTCCTCCACAATTTCGTTCGATGGATGGATGGATCATCTCCCTTTGACACAGCCCTAGCTAGCTTTATTATCATCTTTACGTGCCTACCGCTAGGGGACAAGGTAGCGTTCGGGCGTGTTTTCTCACTTTTGGCTACACTTACGGTGCAGGCAGGGGCCGGCGCCACAAGGATATGCTTTTCTACGTGCACCGCTTATATCTTTCCTACATGGTAACGTCCAACGAAAAGAAACACGAAGGGGCTTTGGCATGTAATTAAGAAACACAAAGGTGCATGACGTCCTTTTCTTTCCGTCGGTGAGGTGATGAATCCCATGCTTCGTGTGCAGTGCATGCTTTCCCGAACCGAATTCCGATGGACCGGTCCTGGCGACACCAGACGCTGCTACGATGAATCAGCTGGAGCATAGTGCCGTATGTACCTATATAGCACATTAAGTCTTTCTTAAGCACTAATCTATAACGCTAAATGAGGCAGCCTCTATAAATTCTATGTGTGCATGTAAGTATCAAATAGCTATCCTTATAGATAGTTCTTTAGAATGCTAACTTTAGTGTGTACTATATAAATGATGTAGAAGTTTTATAGTTAGTTGCTAGCTAGAACCATTGGAGATGCCCTTATATATTTCGGTAAGACTAGTATCGAACACACCCAAACCCAACGGTATAAATGGATGATTGGTTCACCTGTATTCTTGTCCCGGCCGGGTTGGTTACATATGCTTATATTGGTCATTCATATGAGCTCAAGACAGATGCAAAATATCTCGAATTGTGATCAACTGTATACTCTCAGGGTCCTTCTTATGATTCTTCGACCACGTAGACATAGACACATACATGCCACACGCCGAGCGACGTCGTGCATGCACACGGGCACAAACGGCTACCAAAAACACTCCCAACGTTTACGTATCAGGCGATCGAAAGCCCTTCCTCCTTACAAAAGGCCCCATCAGATTGTCCCAGGCTCCCAGAAGCACCGGCCGAGCCCAAACTCCGCCGGAAGCTAGGCAAGTAACAACTACTGCCAATGGTTACAAATGTAGATTGTTTTCGGTTCTGTATGATTAAATCTTTAAGCTTTGACCATTAATATATGTTAAAGTATATAAATTAATTACATAAAAATAATACTATTGGATTTATCTTGCAAAATACTTTTATAATATATATTTTCTATTATTTTTATTAGTATATTAGATAATAAATTATAGTCAAAATCTAGCATTAGAGACCGTAAAAAATAAAAATAATCTATATTTGTGGACGGAGAAAGTAACACCTAGCCCACATTTGTAGAAAGCACATTATTTAAATAATATCTAAAGAAATTAAATCATAGTTGTTCCTATTAAATAGATATATTATTACTCTTTATTATAGATAAATATAATCTAATTCTATTAAGTATTATTTAAATAATGTATCTTTTAGTATGTGTTGGATTTATACTGTGATACGGAGGCAGACTTAAGTAGTAACTGTCCCGGCCGAGTTGTGCCTTTTAAGGCAGTGCTTGTCTGTATCCCTCGTGCTGTCGATCATTTATCGCGAAAACTCGACAAAATTTAGGACCTTGTAAGCACTGAGCTCATCGGCTTTGTTGTTTCCTTTTCTTTTCCAGTGTAAACACCGATGTCATCAGTTGTCAACTTGCCACTGCCGTACATACGGTTCGCTTATAAATTGTCTCCCTCCTTGTTGCTGTACACAGTATCCCTTGCTCTCTCCGTGGTTGCAATTATTGGACTAGACTAGAGGTGAGCATGGAGGTCTCAGCCATGGAGGAAGCCCTCCCGAAGGTGAGGAAGAAGGGAGGCCTCAGAACCATACCGTTCATAATCTGTAAGCAAGCACGCATCGACCACTTCAATTCCCTTTTCTTAACCTTGTTGATCAGTATCTAGTATCCAGAAGCAGCTCATGGGACTTGCTGGAAATTTTTTTTGGTCCCAGCGAACGAGATCTTCGAGAAGGTGGCGACGTTCGGGCTGCACGCGAACATGACCCTGTACCTCACCGAGCGGTACCGCATGACGGCGGTCACCAGCAGCATCGTGCTCTACTTCTGGAGCTTCCTGTCCAACTTCCTGCCCATCTTCGGTGCCGTGCTCTCCGACTCTTGCCTTGGCCGGTTCCGGGTCATCGCCCTCGGATCATTCGTCAGCCTCTTTGTACGCAGATCGTAGTATAACTCGCCGCGTTTCTTGCACCCATCGATCATGCACTCGGCACTTATGCATATGTTAATCGTTGGTCTTGTCGATCGGTGAATGGAATTGCAGGGGATGTGCCTGCTGTGCCTGTCGGCGATCCTGCCGGTGTACAAGAAGACCACGGGGTGCGCAGCGCACCCAGGGGAGTGCACGGCACTGGTGCCGTGGCAGCTGCCGCTGCTGTTCACGTCGTTCGTGTTCATGTCGCTCGGGGCGGGCGGCATCCGGCCGTGCACGCTGGCGTTCGGGGCGGACCAGCTGGACAAGCAGGACAACAGCGCCAGGAACGTGCGGACGCTGCAGACCTTCTTCAACTGGTACTACACCGTGCTGGGCCTCACCATCGTGTTCGCGACCACCGTCATCGTGTACATACAGCAGACCAAGGGGTGGGTCATCGGCTTCGCCGTGCCCGTCCTGCTCATGCTCACCGCACTCGCGCTGTTCCTCGTCGGCTCGCCCTTCTACCTCAAGGCGGAGGCCGACAGGAGCGTGCTCGTGGGCCTCGTGCAGGTGCTCGTCGCCAGCTACAAGAACCGGCGCGAGCCGTTTCCGCCGGAGACGGCCGACGTCTCGTGCTTCCACAACAAGGTTGGCTCCAGGCCCAGGGTTCCCACGAGCAAGCTGAGGTACTTGAACCGGGCGTGCGTTCTTCGGAACACGGGCAAGGAGCTCAACGCCGACGGGTCGGCGTGCGACCCGTGGACGCTGTGCACGGTGCAGCAGGTGGAGGACGTGAAGGCCACCATCCGCGTGCTGCCGATATGGTCTACGGGGATCATGCCCGGCGCCGTGATCATCGGCCTGCAGACGTTCCCGGTGCTGCAGGCGCTGACGATGGAGCGCCGGATGGGCAAGCTGGAGATCCCCGCGGCCTCCTTCGGCGTCTTCAGCATCCTCACGCTCACCGTCTGGGTGGCCGTCTACGACCGCGCGCTGGTCCAGCCCCTGTCGCGGCTCACCGGCCACGCGCGCGGGCTCAGCCTGCGGCAGCGCATGGGCATCGGCCTGGCCCTCTTCGCCGTGGCCATGGCCGTGGCCGCGCGCACCGAGAGCGTCCGCCGCGCCGCGGCCATCGCGGAGGGGCTCCGGGACTACGGTCCGAAGTCCGGGCGCACGGTGCACATGTCGGCCATGCGGCTCGTGCCGCAGCACTGCCTCACCGGGCTCGCCGAGGCGCTGAACCTGATAGGGCAGATCGAGTTCTACTACTCCGAGTTCCCCAAGACCATGTCAAGCATCGGAGTGTCGCTGGTCATGCTCGGCATGGGCTTCGGCGGCTTGATCGGGATCGCCATCGTCGGGATCATCAGCGTGGCCACCGGAAGCGACGGGCGCGACAGCTGGCTGTCGAGCAACCTGAACAAGGGGCACTACGACTACTACTACCTGGTTCTTGCGGTGCTGTGCGCGGCCAACTTGTTTTACTTCTTCTGGTGCGGCTGGGCGTACGGCGAGGAGGGGCAGAACCGGACGATGGCGGGCGAAGCGGTGGAGGAGAGCAAGGAAGAGCAAAAAATCAGCAACATTAAACAATAAAACAATCACACATCTTTCAAAAATTAAAAAAAAAGTGAAAGTTCAGTATTTCTTCCACATACGAACGCATGCCATACAGAGAGACGTGTGCAGCGGAGGTTAGCCCCGCTCGTGAATGCCGCCATGGCAGACCTGTGCTGGCACACCGTGGCCGGTAGCAGCTGCTGCGTATTGTTACTGAATTCCAATGGAATGGAGTTTAGAGGCATCTATTAATGTAGTGACCATGTGCAGATTCTACACATGACAAAGGAGCTGATGGCGAGTCAAAAATTATATGTACACACAGTAAGTTAGTCCATGCGGCATAGAATTGACTTCAAGGTTAAGCCAGTCAACTTGTCTTCTGTGCAAAAACAATATTCTTTGTGCCTATATAGCTTTCTCATTTGCAAAGTGCAGACAACTCCCTGATACCTAACCCCCGATAGATCCACCCCTGCCAATGCCTTCGCCATCTTCATCGAGTGATGATGAGCTAGAGATAGAGGTAAATGCACTAGGTGGAGTCAGTTCTTAGGCATCAATTTGCAAAGTTTTTCACTGTTTGGTCATGTGTTGCCATTTTTTTAAAAACATCTAGTCCCGTGACACACAAATTTACAAAAATAGCTCTCTTCTAGAGGGTAAGAGGATGTAGATGGCGTGTGTCACCTCCAGCGCCACCCCACCGTGGCAGGATGAAAGCACCGCGACATCGGCATCAAGCACGAGGGGCTAGTGGTGAGCATGGCTGGCGACGAGGCCCACCCACCTACTGCGTCACACGGGTGCTGGAGGACCTCGGGACATGCCACACCCGCCAAGCACTGAAGGTCGGCACTTGTCGTAGCAGGAATCTCTCGCCCACAGCCCCCGTGCATAAAACCCATCAGCTGTCGCTTTCTCCTCCTCCCCTCACTCTCATTCTGCGTTGCTCAGGCAAAAGCTCCACTAAAAATAACAAAGAGGGAGAAGAGAGTGAGGAAGGAAAGATTTCAATTCGATTTTTGAGGTTGTTTTGTTTAAATTTGGAATATTTGCTAGTTCTGAAAAGTGTAGTTCAGCTCGACATCTTCAAGAAAAGGTAAGCCCCATTCGCATGCAAGTATTTTTGTTAATATGTGATTAGCATTTAATTAGCACAAAATTGGCTTGATAGTGTAGAAATCGGTAGTTAATCATGCTTAGTTCATGTAGGACCAATGTGGCAACAAAGGGGTGAATGGTGCTTTCAAATTTTCTCGCAAGCATTTTTTAATCTTTACTCCAATAGTAATGAGAAGCTATGAAGATCAAGAACCCAAAAATCCAAAAATTCTCAGTGCTATAATGATTTCAGCCCATAAATGATGAAAAAAAATACTATTTCAAATCCAAAAAAATCATCAAACTTTTGATTCACCTATCTAAAAGACTTAAAACTTGAACAAAGGCTCGTTCATGGCCTTAAAAACCTATCCCAACCAAAAACTCTAAAAAAACTTAAGAGAATTGGGATCTTTTGGTTTGTGAAGCTTTACTGCACCAAAACCGGGTCAAAACCTAAAAATGTGCTAACTCCCAAACCAAAACTCTAAATCACTTAAAATTTGGTATGCACCTTCTCTAGAATATCATAAACATATTCCAATCAATGGTCAAGAAAACCATTGCCAAAGTTCTAGCCTTTTTCCGTTTGAAGGTAGATTGCACCAAAAAGGGTCAAAAATCACAAACGGTGAATATGACTTGCTCGTAGGTGAATAATAGCCAAGATAGCTCTAGATATATTCTCACATGTCTCAACAAGCAAGAACACTAAAGAAATGAAGGTAGAAACAGTTAGATCAAGAAATCATTGGAGATACCGAAAACAACAAAAATAGGATTTCTTCATGAACTTGCCAACTAAGTGCCTAAATGGGTATAGATTAATTTTCAGAGCTTATCCCCATCTCTTGCATATCACTGGCAATGCAAGATCAAGAAGAGGAGAGAGAAGAGGAAAAACTAACCAAATCAAGAGCAAATCAATCAACATAAAAGAGATTCATGGAGATGTACAAAGATTGATGTATTGCTATTTGGAGATGAAGATTTTATAGCCATTCCACTTGAAGTACAAAAGAGCACACCACAACCCTCAACTTCTCTTAAACCCTAACCCTAGAACTCTTGAATAATTGGTCTCAAGAGAGCACTCTTGAACTACTGTTTTGTAATTTCTTTATATTATTTGAGATATTATCCCTAGTGTAGGACCGAAATGGCGATAGAGGGGGGGTGAATGTCGCTCTCTTCAAAAATCGCCCCCCGAGAATCAAACACTGATCTTACAAAAAGATGCAAAACAAAGCTCCTCACAGAAAATAAAAATAATTCTGCTGAAATTTGGAACGCAAGATACACTGAAAAATTCAGCATAAACCAGAGACCAGCCAGTAAAAATTTCAACTGAAAATACCGCTGTTTGATCTGCAAGCAAAATTGTTGAAGATCAACACAAAAGAAAAAGAAATGCAACTAAAGCATACTTGCATTGCTTGGCGAGAGGAAATGACTCAACCAAAAAAAAATTTTTAGCTCACATGCAGTTCGGCCAATCAGCAAGAGCTCAACTACAGGAAAAGAACTGCTGGCCGACAGGAAAGCAAAAGATAAAATTAAACTGCAAGGCTGCCCCTAGCCGAAGACTGAAAAGGGAGTACTGCTGAGAAGCTTTACTACCAAGAAGGACTTCCAAAGGTAGCCGAGCACATTTAATGGAATAAACATCAGTTGGCCGAATGAACATGAAGCATGTACAGCAAGGAGCCGAACTCAAGCATTGTGTGCGGCTGCTTCCTGTTCATTTAACTCCCTTCCCAAACAAAAGACAAGACAATAAAAGGAATTTGCACAGGAGGAAACTAAACAGTTTGGCCAAGAAATGAAAGCTTGATATGAACTAGATACTCTTCGGTCATCAGGAGTATACTATTCAGCCATGAGCAGAATTCATCTTCTCGGCCAAGGAAGCAAACAGAACACAGAACAAATCAAACGGAAGGAAAGAAAATCACAGAGAGAGCATCTCAAGAACAAACATTCTCATATTGAAATAGAGGAAGAGAGATGACACGATTACATATGAGGGATTTTTCAGCTCATCTCTAAAAATTCTATCCTCTCATTTCATGCTCATTTCATTGCATGGAGAGAAATAAAACCCTAACTTTAACACCTACTCTCTCAAAATTTCAGCACACATCTCCCTCTCTATTTATAGCCTCCACTAATGGGTTTGCCCCATGCTTTACCCATTAGGTCTTCAACAACTCGGCGCTTTATCCAAACCCGCTTCCTTTTGTGCCGCTTTGCGTTTTTACCGAAACGCCCCTCGCGCACCTTCCAGGAAGCTTCCTCATCCCTTGCCTCGCAAGCCACGCAGCTTCGCCGTCTTCGGCACACTTCGACCGTTCTGATCTCAGCGCCACCTGCGCCTAGTCCGGTCCATCGTGCCTCGCCACGACTCCACCTCGAGTCCACGTCGTCTTCGACACATGCCGACCGTTCTGACCTCAGCGCCACCTGCGCCTAGTCCGGTCCTCCGTGTCTCGCCACGACTCCACTCGATGTCCTGCAGCCACACAGACAAGAAACACGTCAAATAGCACCGCTCGACACATGAAAGCGTAAATAGCATAAGCACATCATATGACGAAGTCTAAACCTGTCGAAATATCGAAATATGCAACCTAATCCCATACGACCAGGAATGACCAAGTCCGACCGAGCCCGATTGCGCCACGCAACGACTCGACTCCGAACCACTCAAACCAAGCTCGACTTATCTAAACCACGGTCAAATACTCATCATATACATGTGGTCACCTCCACATGGTTCATCACCTAGTACAAACAATTGTATGTTAACTATAGTTATTGTAGATCTTTACGTTTTGTACTGAAAAATATTTTTACAACTTCGAACACCCATTTTGAAATTCCTTCATCCGCCACTGAGCGGTCGATGCTTGCTTGCTTCCATTTTGCATTTGCGGGGGATAGTTTTCCTATGGCTGAGCGCCATGATACCTGGAGCACAGGCCACCTACGTGCGGTATTGGCCTTGCTCTGGTGCAGTGCAAGCCGCCAAGGCCGAGGCACCTTGCCTAGTTGTTGGCCGGCTTCGGGTTCCTGTCCATTGGCGCCAACGGGGTCCGGCCGTGCTCGATGGCGCTCGGCGCGGACCAATTCTCCATGCACCCAAGGAGAAAAGGTCCAGGATCTTGCAGGCCTACTTGTTGACTCAACTCCCGAAGAGAACTTATATATTGCACGAATTTACGATAAAAGAAGAATAAACATAAAAATCATAGGAGAATTAACTCGATTGCAACTGCGTAGCTAAGTTTTCTGAATTTATCTATTTTCTTCTTCTTATAAAATTAGTTACAAACATCCTTATTATATAGGCTAATACTCTTCGACTAACATATGTACTTAAACTTCAAATTGGTCACGACTTCAACTTGAGTAATATACGGATACAGACTCTACTGTGTTTTAGACTCGATTTATACTTTAAGTCGAGATTATTTTCAGCATTCTCTCCTCTAATCTTGACTCGGCATACTTCTATTTTAGTATCAACGCATTATCTGAACTACCAGCTACGTCTCTACATAAAACGATATACATACGAATTAAACGCATAGTTACATATAGAAACTCAACTTAACTGGTACAGATGTATCATAAACATATAGTTACATGTATGAATTCAACTTAGTTGGTACAGATCTATCCACATGCAAATACTCTATGAGGCAGACAGTCTTAACAACAACTTCTCTAACTCATACTCGACACAGAGCGGCAAACACATCTCTTCGACGTTTCGAACTTAACTCCATGGACTCTACTCAGGATAGCAAACACATCTTCTCAACATCTCGAACTCAACTCGGCATCAGAGCAATGTCAGTTCATCATCGCTGAGAGCTTTAGCAAGAAGCATTTTCTCCTTTTTCATCCTACGGCATTCTGAAGTAAAATACCCATAAGGATCTACTCTACATTGGAAAAATCTCTGTAAGCTATTATATTCTTCCATCGTTACAATTATAGCATCTTATTTTTGCCTTATCAAGCTTCTGATTTCTGTGGCCTCAGCTGCCATTGCAGGAGGCATTCTTACCTTCACAATCCGATGATCAGACCTCTCACTCAGCTTGAGCCCTCATGTACACCTTCATCTTAATTACCCAGATTGCATAATTGCTCATCGTGAGTAATGGAAAATGCAGCGCGACAACGGAACTCTCCTTCGTCATCACATCTGATATTGCCTCATCATCGATAACACTACTTCCCAGATAATGCTGCATGATTTAAGATACAGACTAAGAACTTATGCTAGTTAGAAACAATATTTCTTAAGACTCAGCAAGGATCTAATTTATTTAAATCCATATTCTATCATATGAATGAGAGACATAGTTCGAAAAAGACAAATAGCAAAGTCAATTGAATTTTGTAAAGCTTCTGTTATGGACCCAAGAACAAAATCTTCGGTTTTAGAGTTAACTTGAGTTAACGGCTGTTATGCACTAGACTGCTTTTGTAATTGGACCGAGGAATCGAAGCAAAAGATTACTTTTCGCTGTCGCCCGCGCTGGACGATTCTTTTTTCTCTTCTGTCTGAGAATGAAAACTAATCTCTCAGCTCTCCGTACTTTTACTTTTCCTGGCGCAAGAAAAGTGATCTTTTACTTTTTTCTGGTACCGCACGACCGCACTGTTCATCGCCCGAGCGCACGTTTCTTTCGCTCCGACCGCATGACCGAATCCCCGACCGCACGTCTCGTTTTTTGACCGCAGGACCTGCCGCTCCGACCGCGGGATTGATTCCCCGACCGCACGTCTCGGCTCCTGTCAAATCGGCTCGCCGAAAGCAGCGTCTCCCTGGCCTTTTTCACCCCCGAGCAGCACACGCGTCAGCAGCTAGCTCGCTGGCCCCTCTCACTCACGGATGAATGCACAGATAAGAGGTCATTCTCATGCGCGTATGGTCATCCAGGAAGCTCATTTGCAGTTGGTTCGAGTGAAGACAGAGCGAGAGAGGGAGGCAGTGAAGGAAAGTGAGGAGTGAAAACACAAAGGTTTGAGTTGTTTTCGTTTGAAATCAGCGGGTTTGGCAAGTACAAAAGTTGTAGATCGTCTCGTGAGCTTCAAGAAAAGATAAATTTTGTGCCCGTGCAACTATAATTTTATGTATATCATTAGTCTATAATTAAGCAAACCATGTTTTATTAAAGTTATTTTTATGTCACTCTTTGATACGGTATGTATTTGTAGCAAATCTTCGATATGTTAGGCATGATGTATTGTAATGTATGTAATGTTGTACTCTTTTTTTGTGAACATACGTATTGTAATGTAGTTTAATGTTGTGCGAAAATATGAACTTGCAGATGTGTAGACGTAGAGAAAGTACATATTTATCTTAGAGCATTTGTAGGTGATAACAATAGTAGCAGGATTAGAAACATACAAGAAGTACACTTAGGGAAGAAGTACACTTAGGGAAGCTAATGACCATGTTGACAGAAGGAACACTAGAGCAACAACTGAAAGAGCAAATTGATCTCCAAAGCTCTAAACTGTTCCCAACAGACTCTTTCTTCTCTATTCTCCCCCTTTTGGCAATAAACACATCAAGATGCAATAGAGAGAATATGACATGTCAATGGATGAATATGGCTGAAGTTTGTTTATTTTAAGCATTTAGAGCCATGAGAATTATCCATATTGACCATAATGAGATACATCAAGCCATAACTCTCTAGAAAGCTATCTAGATCAAGACATGACATGTATAAGCTAGCTAGAACACATAGATGACAATCTGAAATATAGTGCATTAAGTGAGAATGTCAAGTCATCAAGAGGTAAAGTCTAACTAGAGATACCCAAGGATGATGCCGGCCATGTCAAGTAAGCTAAGCGGAACCAAGAAGCTAATATTGAGACCAACTAGAGTGCTATGCTCAAGAATGAAACATTGGCGCAAGTACTTGGTTCTTTTTGTAGCTTAAGCAAATTGAGCACATAAGACATTGTCTTTTTAAAGCTCATGGTCGTTTCTAACCCAAATTTTGTTTATGTGCTAGATCTCAAGCCTTATGCGACTACTCCAAGCAATAAGCTTAAGAAGATAGTCTAGGTCATCCAAAACTCCCCCTGAGTTCATGCCTAGTGCAATGGCAAGCCGTCTCATGAGAAAGAATTGGTGAAATCAGTTTTTTCGCACAAGAGAGATCCTTTTTTTTTTGTTAAACATATTGTACTACCTCATGCTACATCAAGAGACTAAAATAGCTCAATCTAAGGCTCAATAAAAGATTCAACGCTCAGCTAAGCCTAGTTGACATGGCATGAATCATAAAGAGATAACTCCAGAAAGACTAAACTCAAATGCTAGCATGACAAGTTTTACTTCAAGTTGGGCAATTTTAATTAACTTATCATGGTAAAAGCTAGTCTACACATATGAAGTCATGATCAATCTAGCATATAAAGCACAAATCATGGCAAGGTGTAAAGCAGTGTAAACATGTCATAACAGGATAATAATCAAGGCTCAATGTAGTTATATTACAATGTGAAATGCTAAAATGCAGAAAAATTCAGCTCCCCCTCAACATGACATGCAACTTTCAGTTCAAGTTGAGTTAAGTCACAATTAAGCTCCAGAAGCTCCCAAATGAACTCTCCCTGAACCAAAGCAATAAATCGAGAAGCTGGCAAATGAAACCAAAACAGGCAGTCCTTAAAGCATAGATAAGATATAGAGACAACTATGGCTCAGACTGACTCTCATCTACCCCATATGACTCCAGGACAATCGGCTAACAGTAAATCACACACTAGAGAGCAAACACGTACCCTGTCTACCCGAGGGTGGCCCAATCCTCGCTAGAACCTACAAGAAGTGAGTGAGCTCGACCTAGTGAGATAAGAAGCAGCTAATCCTGGAAGCACAAGATAAGAGTTAGAAGTCTAAGCATCTCGGCAAGAGAAGCACTCTAACCTATGCTGGAAGGACTAAACCCAAATGCACCCCAAGTGCAATGCAACAGAAATGAGACAGAAGCATAATCAATAGTAAAGCAGTAAAGCCCAAAGCTCCCCCTCACTACAATCCGTAAGGACACACCACCCCAAGCTCTCCCCGCAGAGCTGAAAACCTCGAACTATCCAAAGGCTTGGTGAAGATGTCAGCCAACTGGTGGTCACTCTCCACAAACTGGAGCACTATATCACCCTTCTCTACATGATCTCTAAGGAAGTGGTATCGGATATCAATGTGCTTGGTCCGAGAGTGTTGCACTGGGTTTTTAGCAATGTTAATCGCAGAAGTGTTATCACAGAAGAGTGGAACACTATTTATGACCAACCCAAAGTCCCGCAGGGTCGAAACCATCCAAAGTACCTGGCTGCAACAACTGGCAGCAGCAACGTACTCGGCCTCTGCAGTGGACTGTGCAACACCGGACTGCTTCCTCGAAGACCAGGAAACGAGAGAAGTGCCAATAAATTGGCAGGTGCCAGAGGTGCTCTTCCTATCTATCCTACAGCCGGCAAAGTCTGCATCTGAGAAGGCTCTCAAGGAAAGACAGGATGAGGAAGAGTACCAGATACCATAGTCAATGGTAGCTCGAAGGTACCGAAAGATGCGCTTCACCGCCTGGCGGTGAGATACGCGAGGAGAAGCCTGAAAACGAGCACACAGACACACTGAGAAGTGTATGTCTGGTCTCGAGGCAGTGAGGTAAAGAAGGGAGCCGATCATACTTCTGTACTCCTTCTGATCGACTGGCTCGCCATCCTCATCTGGGTCGAGTGAAGCTGAGGTAGCCATCGGAGTGGACACCGGCTTACCATCACTCATATCGAAGCGCTTCAGGAGGTCTCGAGTGTACTTGCCTTGATGCAAGAAGGTACCCTCCCGAGTCTGCTTGATTTGGAAGCCAAGGAAGAAGCTTAACTCGCCCATCATGCTCATCTCAAACTCCGAGCTCATGACATCGGAAAACTGGGAAACAAGAGCATGCGAGGAGCCGCCAAAAATGATGTCATCGACATAGATCTGGACGAGCAGAAGGTCAGTGCCATGACGGCGGATGAACAAGGTCTTGTCTACTTTACCCATATCAAACCCATGACTCAACAAGTAGGACTTAAGCCTGTCATACCAAGCTCTGGGGGCCTGCTTAAGTCCATACAACGCTTTGGAAAGCTTGAAGACATGGTGTGGGTATTTGGGGTTCTCGAAACCTGGAGGCTGTCTGACGTAAACTTCTTCCTCAATGACTCCATTAAGGAAGGCACTCTTGACGTCCATCTGGTACAGTTTGAAACCCTTAGAAGCTGCAAAGGCAAGCAGAATTCTAATGGCCTCAAGTCGAGCTACAGGGGCAAAGGTCTCCTCGAAGTCTAGACCCTCAACCTGGGAAAACCCCTGAGCTACTAGTCTAGCCTTGTTTCGAATAACCACTCCATCCTCGCTCTGCTTGTTCTTGAACACCCACTTAGTCCCAATAATATTGTGACCTCGCGGGGGCTCGACAAGCGACCAGACCTTGTTTCTCTCGAAATTCTCTAATTCCTCATGCATGGCATTGACCCAAGACTCATCGGAAAGAGCATGAGAAACATCCTTGGGCTCAAAGGAGGCAATGAAAGCAGAATGGAGACAGAATTGAGATAAGCCAGATTTTGAGCGGGTAACACGCTCGAACAGGTCTCCAATCATCTGCTCTGAAGGATGCCTTTTCTGGATATGTCGGGGAGGTCCAGGATGAGGTGAAGAAGTGGCCTCTACCTCGTGAGCTGACGAGGTAGGAACAGAGCCACTAGCTCCAGAGGAAGCAGAAGGCATGGGCTGGTCACCTGGAGGTGCGGTGGAAGAAGGCACCTCAAGGGGTGGATAAGGGACTGGATCGGGTAGGCAACCCTCATCTCCATCGTCCTCGTCATCCACGAAGATGGTCTCGGACTGCTCTAAAGAACCTGAGATATCAGGCCTAGTCCCCGGACTGGCCTCGTCAAAGGTCACCTCACAGGTCTCTACCAATTTACTAGACTCGCAGTTCCAGACCCTATAAGCCCGCGAAGAAGACGAGTAACCTAGAAAGATACCATCACAAGAACGTGACTCGAACTTGTCTAGGTTCCCGGACTTCAGAATAAAGCACTTGCAACCAAAAACACGAAAGTGGGAGACGCTGGGCTTTCGCCCGTATCTCAACTCATAAGAAGTGCGGTGCAAGTGTGCCCTCAGAAATACTCGATTTGAGACATGGCATGCGGTGGCTATCGCCTCAGCCCAGAACTTCCGCGGTGTAGAGTACTCATCGAGCATTGTCCTGGCCATCTCGACCAAGGTACGGTTCTTCCTCTCCACAACGCCATTTTGTTGTGGGACGTGCGGAGAAGAGAACTGGTGCTCTACACCTGTCTCACCACAGAAACTCTCGAAGTAGGAATTCTTGAACTCCGTGCCATTGTCACTGCGGATCGCTCGTAAGGCACCCGGGAGCTCAACAGAAAGCCTACCGAAAAGACCTCGGAAATGTGAAAACGTCTCATCCTTCGAGGCTAAGAAAAACACCCAAGAAAACCTTGAGAAGTCATCGACCACAACAAGAACATACCACTTCCCACCTGCTGACTGCACTCGAGCTGGTCCAACTGTGTCCATGTGGAGCAGCTGTCCCGGTGCATCGGTCATAGTAACTGTGACCGGAGGATGAGAAGCGGCAACCATCTTGCCGTGTCGGCATGGAGCGCAAACAAGATCTTTGACCATCTTGAGTTTCGGCAGACCACGAATGAGATCGTGACTGCTAACTCTAGACAAATGGTCAAAGCCTATATGACCAAGTCTCCTATGCCAGAAAGAGAGGTCGCGGGACTCAGAAGCAACTAAACACCTGAGAGGATCACCAGAAGACTCAGAAAAAACAGCACGAAAGATCCTCCCAAAACGAGAAATCCCGCAAACTAGACTACCCGAAGAGTCAAGAATTTTGCAATTGTTTTTCTTAAAGCTCACTTCGAAACCGTCATCGGTAAGCTGAGAAACGGAGAGCAAATTATACTGCAGCTTACTAACCAAGGCAACATCCTTAAGAATAAAAGAAGCATTAACGCGCACAGTACCTTTGGCGATGACGCGCCCAGACGAAGCATCTCCAAAGGTGATCGTCTCATCACCTGGAGCACGGGCTAGGGAGGAGAACCAACGGGAGTCTCCGGTCATATGACGAGAACAACCGGAGTCTACAAGCCAAACCTTCTCCTTCCCTACCCGGCGAACCTGAGTCAAACAGAGAGTAAAGTCTCAGTACTGGGGTAAATCAGGAGTGATTTTGGCACCCAATACTGAACAGCACGTCGAGCAGATGAAGTCGTCAAGCACGACTGACCTCTATCTACCCTACGCTCTCTGTGACTCAAAGAAGCAGAAGGTCTGTGAGCAGACCTGAAGCTGTTGCGGGGTCCGACTGCTACGGGAGAGCGAGTCGGAACACCGGCAACACGCTGATCACGCCGTGGGTAACTGTCTCGACGGGGGAAACGAGATGTACCCTCAGGACGGCGGAAGTCACGACCTGGAGCAGCATGAGGACGAAAACCAGAAGACTCAGAAAAACCAAGTCCTCGATGCTGCCCAAACACGTCAGAAGCAAACCTGGATCTCGTGCTAGTCTTAGGTGCACTCAGGATCTGGGGCTGACCCTGAATACGCCTAAGTGCCTCTGCACGGTCTCTTCGCGCAATCCTGGCGCGCCTGAAGCATCTCTCGATCGAGTGCCCATCCTTCTGACAGAAGGTGCAGTGGTACTTCACCTTCTGAGAGGTGGAAGTAGCACGAAGAGGCTTCGCCTTCTGAGAGGTCGAAGCAACAGGTGGAATCACCTTGCTGTCAGAGATCCCTTGGACAAAGCCCGCTGATTTGAATTTCACCTCGTCAGATCTGGGCTCAACCTCGATCACACCTCCTAAGATGGGTCGGAGAATAGCAGGTGGATGCTTCCTCATATCCTCATAGAAATCATATCCTAGACCTTGATTGAACTTACAAATCTTGGATTGGTCTAGAATAAGATTAAGCTTCTTTTTGCCGCCTACAAATCTCTCGAGAGTGTTCATAAGGTACTGACACTCCCGAAAGAGAGAGGTGCAAGAAGAGCAGGGGGAAGAGGGAACAGCAGGAGGTAAGGAAGCAGATGAAGAACCAATAGCAGAGGAACGAATGGCTTGTGCACGCACAACCGACTCAGAATGGACAGTCCTACTGCTAGCAGATTGGCTCACGTCACTAAGCGTCTCTACCTTACCTTGGGGCTTCTCCCCCTCCTCAGCAATCACATCACAAGAAGTTGATGACTTCTCTAATAAGTCCTTAGTTAGCTTCACACATTTATCATTCAAAGCAACGAGTTCAAGTTTTAGTTTGTCACAACTAATGCATGGTGAGCTAACAGGATCCTTAGTCGCAAACTGAGCCATTTTCTTGTTGTTGTCAATCAGTTCTTGAAACTGTTTTGAGACAGCTTCAAGTTCAGCAGTTAACTTGGGACAGTTCAAACATGAATCAATAGGCTCAAGTAAAGAAGCATGCAACTCAGCAATTTTGTGATCTGCCCGTTTTAGGTTCATCTTTAAATTATTGCAATTTTCACAAGAATCGGGCAGATCAAGGAGCATGGCATAAGGTCCTCTAGCAGCAATGTCCTTAACCTCACATGAGGTGGGAGAAGTAGTCTCATCAGTAGTAAGTAGGGTAACAGCCATCCTACTCAACTCTAACTCAGCAAGCAGACTAACATTCTCCACCTTAAGCACATCAAGCTCAGAAGACAAACTATCATGAGAGGTCCTTAGTTTCTCCATGTCTCCAAGCAAAGCAGGGCATGTATCACAATCGTCACGGGAGGGAGCAGATATAAGTAAAGTAAGCTCCCGTGACAGTTTCTCTACTTCCTTCTCCAACTCGCTACATCTAGCTCTAGATCTAGCATGAAATCCTCCTAACTTAAGGAAAGCTTCATTAAGTTGGTCATAGGAGGGACATACCTCGTCCGAGTCGGAGTACAGCTCGCTGTCGCTGAGTTCGCCCTCGAGGGCCATGAAGCACATGCCGGAGAAGTCGTCGCCGCCATCCTTGGGCTCTTGGTCACCCGTCCCGTCGTCGTCGCTCCATCCCTCCACCTCGCTGAGGTCGAGGTCGTCGAACGCGGTGAGGACGCGGTGGAAGAGCTTCTTGGCCTTCCCGAAGTTGCGGAACTTCTTCTTTCCCGGCGTCGGAGCTGGAGGCTTCTTGTTGCGGTTCTTGTCGGTGTAGTCGATCTTGCTCGAACCGCCGTAGTCGTTCTTGCCCTTCTCCAGCTTGGGGCAGTTTGCTCGGATGTGGTTGGGGCCACCACACTCGAAGCAAATCACGGGTCCTCCCCTCTTTCTGTCTCTCCTACCCTTGTAGGCATGGGAAAACCTTCGGGCTAGGAGGGCCAGCTGATCATCCGCAAGCTGCTCTAACTGATCATCAGTTATGTCACAGAGAGCAGCGAGGGAGAAACCGCAAGAAGAATCAGAAGAAAGCCCGGAAGAAGAAATGGGATTGGTGACCAAAGCCATCGACTGTGACTTCGACCGACGAGAGACAACGTCAATCTCGTGAGTCTTGAGGCGCGAGTACAGCGCGTCAAGAGTCAGGGTCGAGAGGTCTGTCGTGTCTTTGATGGTGGTCACTTTCATCTCCCAAACACGCAGATCGAGTGCCGCGAGCATCTGACGAGCGTTGTCCGAGTCGGGGTATGTGAGACCGACCGCTCGGAGGTTGCTCAAGATTTTGTGAAATCGCGAAAAACACTCGTCCAGGGACTCACCAGCAAGCATCTCGAATTTGTTGTATTCGCGCTTGAACTGGTCCTGTCGAACCGTCTTGATCTGGGTGGTGCCCTCATGGTATGCGTCGAGGGTCACCCAGATGTCGTAGGCGGACGACAGGTGAGATATGCGGTCAAACTCGCTACGGCTCAAACCCTGGATGATGATGTTCCTTGCCTTTGCATTTGCCTCAACATCAGCCATGTTCCCGGCATTGATGTTCTCATCGGCAGGAACAACAAACTGGACCTTGACCTTGCGCCAGATGGCATACCCCTGAGCCTGGATGTATGTTTCCATTCGGCTCTTCCAGAAGGGGTAATCAATGCCATCGAAAACGGGCGGCTTGGTCGAGTACTTGTCCGTCGCCATGGCTCTTGAGACCGGTTAAGATCTATTGATTAGAGCTAACCGGCTCTGATACCAATTGTAGGACCGAAATGGCGACAGAGGGGGGGTGAATGTCGCTCTCTTCAAAAATCGCCCCCCGAGAATCAAACACTGATCTTACAAAAAGATGCAAAACAAAGCTCCTCACAGAAAATAAAAATAATTCTGCTGAAATTTGGAACGCAAGATACACTGAAAAATTCAGCATAAACCAGAGACCAGCCAGTAAAAATTTCAACTGAAAATACCGCTGTTTGATCTGCAAGCAAAATTGTTGAAGATCAACACAAAAGAAAAAGAAATGCAACTAAAGCATACTTGCATTGCTTGGCGAGAGGAAATGACTCAACCAAAAAAAAATTTTTAGCTCACATGCAGTTCGGCCAATCAGCAAGAGCTCAACTACAGGAAAAGAACTGCTGGCCGACAGGAAAGCAAAAGATAAAATTAAACTGCAAGGCTGCCCCTAGCCGAAGACTGAAAAGGGAGTACTGCTGAGAAGCTTTACTACCAAGAAGGACTTCCAAAGGTAGCCGAGCACATTTAATGGAATAAACATCAGTTGGCCGAATGAACATGAAGCATGTACAGCAAGGAGCCGAACTCAAGCATTGTGTGCGGCTGCTTCCTGTTCATTTAACTCCCTTCCCAAACAAAAGACAAGACAATAAAAGGAATTTGCACAGGAGGAAACTAAACAGTTTGGCCAAGAAATGAAAGCTTGATATGAACTAGATACTCTTCGGTCATCAGGAGTATACTATTCAGCCATGAGCAGAATTCATCTTCTCGGCCAAGGAAGCAAACAGAACACAGAACAAATCAAACGGAAGGAAAGAAAATCACAGAGAGAGCATCTCAAGAACAAACATTCTCATATTGAAATAGAGGAAGAGAGATGACACGATTACATATGAGGGATTTTTCAGCTCATCTCTAAAAATTCTATCCTCTCATTTCATGCTCATTTCATTGCATGGAGAGAAATAAAACCCTAACTTTAACACCTACTCTCTCAAAATTTCAGCACACATCTCCCTCTCTATTTATAGCCTCCACTAATGGGTTTGCCCCATGCTTTACCCATTAGGTCTTCAACAACTCGGCGCTTTATCCAAACCCGCTTCCTTTTGTGCCGCTTTGTGTTTTTACCGAAACGCCCCTCGCGCACCTTCCAGGAAGCTTCCTCATCCCTTGCCTCGCAAGCCACGCAGCTTCGCCGTCTTCGGCACACTTCGACCGTTCTGATCTCAGCGCCACCTGCGCCTAGTCCGGTCCATCGTGCCTCGCCACGACTCCACCTCGAGTCCACGTCGTCTTCGACACATGCCGACCGTTCTGACCTCAGCGCCACCTGCGCCTAGTCCGGTCCTCCGTGTCTCGCCACGACTCCACTCGATGTCCTGCAGCCACACAGACAAGAAACACGTCAAATAGCACCGCTCGACACATGAAAGCGTAAATAGCATAAGCACATCATATGACGAAGTCTAAACCTGTCGAAATATCGAAATATGCAACCTAATCCCATACGACCAGGAATGACCAAGTCCGACCGAGCCCGATTGCGCCACGCAACGACTCGACTCCGAACCACTCAAACCAAGCTCGACTTATCTAAACCACGGTCAAATACTCATCATATACATGTGGTCACCTCCACATGGTTCATCACCTAGTACAAACAATTGTATGTTAACTATAGTTATTGTAGATCTTTACGTTTTGTACTGAAAAATATTTTTACAACTTCGAACACCCATTTTGAAATTCCTTCATCCGCCACTGAGCGGTCGATGCTTGCTTGCTTCCATTTTGCATTTGCGGGGGATAGTTTTCCTATGGCTGAGCGCCATGATACCTGGAGCACAGGCCACCTACGTGCGGTATTGGCCTTGCTCTGGTGCAGTGCAAGCCGCCAAGGCCGAGGCACCTTGCCTAGTTGTTGGCCGGCTTCGGGTTCCTGTCCATTGGCGCCAACGGGGTCCGGCCGTGCTCGATGGCGCTCGGCGCGGACCAATTCTCCATGCACCCAAGGAGAAAAGGTCCAGGATCTTGCAGGCCTACTTGTTGACTCAACTCCCGAAGAGAACTTATATATTGCACGAATTTACGATAAAAGAAGAATAAACATAAAAATCATAGGAGAATTAACTCGATTGCAACTGCGTAGCTAAGTTTTCTGAATTTATCTATTTTCTTCTTCTTATAAAATTAGTTACAAACATCCTTATTATATAGGCTAATACTCTTCGACTAACATATGTACTTAAACTTCAAATTGGTCACGACTTCAACTTGAGTAATATACGGATACAGACTCTACTGTGTTTTAGACTCGATTTATACTTTAAGTCGAGATTATTTTCAGCATTCTCTCCTCTAATCTTGACTCGGCATACTTCTATTTTAGTATCAACGCATTATCTGAACTACCAGCTACGTCTCTACATAAAACGATATACATACGAATTAAACGCATAGTTACATATAGAAACTCAACTTAACTGGTACAGATGTATCATAAACATATAGTTACATGTATGAATTCAACTTAGTTGGTACAGATCTATCCACATGCAAATACTCTATGAGGCAGACAGTCTTAACAACAACTTCTCTAACTCATACTCGACACAGAGCGGCAAACACATCTCTTCGACGTTTCGAACTTAACTCCATGGACTCTACTCAGGATAGCAAACACATCTTCTCAACATCTCGAACTCAACTCGGCATCAGAGCAATGTCAGTTCATCATCGCTGAGAGCTTTAGCAAGAAGCATTTTCTCCTTTTTCATCCTACGGCATTCTGAAGTAAAATACCCATAAGGATCTACTCTACATTGGAAAAATCTCTGTAAGCTATTATATTCTTCCATCGTTACAATTATAGCATCTTATTTTTGCCTTATCAAGCTTCTGATTTCTGTGGCCTCAGCTGCCATTGCAGGAGGCATTCTTACCTTCACAATCCGATGATCAGACCTCTCACTCAGCTTGAGCCCTCATGTACACCTTCATCTTAATTACCCAGATTGCATAATTGCTCATCGTGAGTAATGGAAAATGCAGCGCGACAACGGAACTCTCCTTCGTCATCACATCTGATATTGCCTCATCATCGATAACACTACTTCCCAGATAATGCTGCATGATTTAAGATACAGACTAAGAACTTATGCTAGTTAGAAACAATATTTCTTAAGACTCAGCAAGGATCTAATTTATTTAAATCCATATTCTATCATATGAATGAGAGACATAGTTCGAAAAAGACAAATAGCAAAGTCAATTGAATTTTGTAAAGCTTCTGTTATGGACCCAAGAACAAAATCTTCGGTTTTAGAGTTAACTTGAGTTAACGGCTGTTATGCACTAGACTGCTTTTGTAATTGGACCGAGGAATCGAAGCAAAAGATTACTTTTCGCTGTCGCCCGCGCTGGACGATTCTTTTTTCTCTTCTGTCTGAGAATGAAAACTAATCTCTCAGCTCTCCGTACTTTTACTTTTCCTGGCGCAAGAAAAGTGATCTTTTACTTTTTTCTGGTACCGCACGACCGCACTGTTCATCGCCCGAGCGCACGTTTCTTTCGCTCCGACCGCATGACCGAATCCCCGACCGCACGTCTCGTTTTTTGACCGCAGGACCTGCCGCTCCGACCGCGGGATTGATTCCCCGACCGCACGTCTCGGCTCCTGTCAAATCGGCTCGCCGAAAGCAGCGTCTCCCTGGCCTTTTTCACCCCCGAGCAGCACACGCGTCAGCAGCTAGCTCGCTGGCCCCTCTCACTCACGGATGAATGCACAGATAAGAGGTCATTCTCATGCGCGTATGGTCATCCAGGAAGCTCATTTGCAGTTGGTTCGAGTGAAGACAGAGCGAGAGAGGGAGGCAGTGAAGGAAAGTGAGGAGTGAAAACACAAAGGTTTGAGTTGTTTTCGTTTGAAATCAGCGGGTTTGGCAAGTACAAAAGTTGTAGATCGTCTCGTGAGCTTCAAGAAAAGATAAATTTTGTGCCCGTGCAACTATAATTTTATGTATATCATTAGTCTATAATTAAGCAAACCATGTTTTATTAAAGTTATTTTTATGTCACTCTTTGATACGGTATGTATTTGTAGCAAATCTTCGATATGTTAGGCATGATGTATTGTAATGTATGTAATGTTGTACTCTTTTTTTGTGAACATACGTATTGTAATGTAGTTTAATGTTGTGCGAAAATATGAACTTGCAGATGTGTAGACGTAGAGAAAGTACATATTTATCTTAGAGCATTTGTAGGTGATAACAATAGTAGCAGGATTAGAAACATACAAGAAGTACACTTAGGGAAGAAGTGGATACAGTGCGGTAGGTGGTAAAAATAAATTTGGTCCATTAGAATTAAAACGCAATAACAGTAATAAACAGTTATAGTACAAATAAATAGAGCATGTGTTAAGTAAAAGTTAGAAAATAAATGTAGGAAAATTAGTAATTGGTTTTTTTTGCATGAATTGGAAAAAACATGCAGTAGAAAGTAGTAGTGAAAATAAAAACAAAAATATAGATTGAGAAATTAAAATAGTAGTAATCGATATTGTAGGTCATAGGAATATGTAATTTGATGTATGTTAGAATTTGTAAGTAAAATAGTTAGAAATAAATTGTAGTTTTACAAATACAAAACATATAGTAATCGATTTTGTAGGCGGTAGGAAGATGTATGAAATACCGCACTGTTAATGTTACAATGGGGTAGTGGGTGTTTGATGGTACGATTGTTACATGCTGTGTACTAAAATGGTTGATTATGAACTTTTGTTAGGTACGCAATGGCTGACATTCAAGACTTGTTCGTGTTTTATGGGAGTGGTCTCGTATGCGATGGGTGTATGGGGCGGACCTGTCAAATTGCGTCCGGACCATGATCCGGGCACCCGGTCTTAACGCCATGAGCTTGTATGAGCTACGGAGGTGTGTCCTTTTGGTGTTCGATCGACACACCGCAAGGAAAAAGTTACGGATCGAGGCAGTCTATGCCTCAATGGTGGGTGATGGAATGGAAAGCATATGGCAACTTCTGAAGGTGACCAATGACGCGTCATGGGCGAACTACATGGAGGTCGTGTGCAACCCTGATGCTGCGATATATGCCAGGCCAATGGTGTATGTCGAGTTCGTGGAGAGGGCTGAATCATCAGCCATGATTGGTTCTGATGCCACTGGTGGAGATGTAGTGCCTGGGTTCATCTCCGGTGGTCATGAAGACGCTTCTGCGGGAGAACATGTGAGCGAGGAAGTGGGTGATGAAGACCTTAGGAGGTGTGTGGAGAATTTCCAGGCCAACGAAGGTGTGGACGAGACGTGGTGGGCCACCCGTATTGACTGTCATGAGTACCTTGGGGACCAGGTGGAAGAAGTGGGCAGCTAAGAGGATGAGGAGGTGGAAACAGGCAGTTCTGGAGAGGACGAGGATGGCGAAGCTGCAACTGGAGGGGTGGTAGGTCGTGTTGTGACCACGGACGGTGTGTACGTGTCGTCCAGACTGGATGACAACACAGCGGCAGCCCTAGTTCTGCCACAGGCGGAGGAGGGAGAATGGGGGTTCAGCGAGGGCGCACTCATTTTGGGGCAGTGCTTCCGTAATAAGAGTGTTGTCTAGCAGGCTATTGCTAGACATGACGTCAACATAAGCCGGACGTATCGGGTTCACAAGTCAAAGCCGGACACGTACGTTGTGAAGTGTGTCGACGGGTCCTGTCCTGGCAGAGTTCGTGCACAGTGGTACAAGGGCGTTGGCATGGAGTTTCGGATAACGGTGCTGCAAGATCACAGTTGCGAGCTTACGGGGCCAGTACATAGGCACCGCAACATGACATCATCGTATGTTGCGGAGGTCGTCAGCCACCTCATCATGGCGGATGTGTCCATTTCCCCAAAGGTTCTAATGGCAGAAGTAGGGAACATGGTGGGCTTCGAAGTGAGCTACAAGAAGGTATGACGGGCGAAGCGAAAGGTGCTACACCGTATGTATGGGACGTACGAGAAGGCGTACGACCTGGTCCCAAGAATGCTGCAGCAAATTGCACAATCAAACCCAGGCACGTACATAAACAAGCAGGAGAGGGTTCATCCTACGGAGGGCCCGAATTGTTTCTGTTGTAGGGGTGGCCCAACCCCCCGTGACTGGGCCGTGCAACTAGTCCAACATGTAATAGGCCCAATAGTGTAGAGGAATATACCAGTGTAAATATACCAATGTACCCTCATCCTTTGTAAATACTAAGGGGTAGAATGGGGATTTCCCATTCTACCCCACTCATATATATAAAACCCCCAGGAGGGGCAAAGGGGGGATCCTCTCATTCTCACCAGCTCCCCACAGATCTAGCTCTCCTCTTCTCCTTCTACTAGTCCTCTTCATTCCTGTTTAGCCCGTAGCTACAACAGTTTCATTCTTGACATAGTGTTCTGGGCCTTTCATCAGGCGATACAAGGGTTCAGGTGGTGCCGTCCAGTGCTAACCATAGATGGGACGTTCCTATCCGGCAAGTACAAGGGTACTATCCTCACCGCAGTTGCAGCTGATGCAAATGACCAGTTACTCCCAGTGGCATTTGCAATTGTGGAGAATGAGAATGCGGATAGCTGGCTTTGGTTCCTTGCCAATGTTAAGCATGCCATAGTGCAAGATCGCCCTGAAGTGTGTGTCATCTCCGACCTCAATGCAGGCTTGCTGTCTGCGTTGCGAACGTTGCAGAATGGAACGCAACCCCCCTTGCAGTGGAATGATGTGAAGAACCGTTGGTGCATGAGGCATCTTGCAGCGAACTTCCACAGAAGGTTCCGTAGCAAGGACCTAATGAAGATGTTCAAGAAGCTATGCGTGCAGAACCAGAAGCGGAAGTTCGACACCTTGTGGATGCAGCTCGATCAGGAGGCTACCAAGCATGTGCATACAGAAGCAGGGGCCGTGGAGGGGGCTCCACAAGAGTCGGAGTATTCACACAATGAGTTCAGGGCAATGCACCTGACTTGGAAATGTGGTCTTTGTTGCAGACACCGGTGGGGCAAGGTATGGGATCATGACAACCAACATGTCCGAGGTTTACAATGGTGTCTTGAAGGGCGTCAAATCCCTGCCGATCACGGCAATCGTGGGCGAGACTTGGAACCGTACTGTCAGGTACTTGTGAACAGAGCCATGATGGCGAAGAAGCACCTGGATGAAAACAAGCAATACTCTGAGGTCATGCAGGCCTTCATGGACAGGAAGATGGAGAAGGGTCGATCCCACATTGCTCAGCCCATTGATGGCTTAAGGAGGAAGTTCGAGGTCTACCTCAGGCAGAAGTATGTCATGGGTCACATTAGAGGGGAGCGCAAGCAGGTATGCACAATTGATGATAAAGTATCTTGCACCTGCAACAAGCCCCAGCTCTTGCACAAGCCATGCTCCCATGTGTACACGGCCTGCGCGGTATGGCACCAGGCGTCGACATAGTACATCTCCAAGTACTACGACATACAACACTTGTATACAACCTGGAGTGCATAGTTCCATTCCTACGGAGTAGACATACACTACAGGGAATTATGGCCAGGGGAGATAAAGTGGGTGCCCAACGATGCACTGAAGCATGTCGGTCGTGGAAGACGACAAAACCGTCGCATCCACAATGACATGGATGACAGCCAGCGTGGGGATCGTGTTCGGCGCCCGAAGTGTAGGCTATGCAAGACGATTGGCCACTCCCTCAACCAGTGCCCAAACAGGCCGACATCAAGCCTCAGTCACAGAGACCACAGAATAAGACAAGGTCACGCAATGACATGACAAAACGGGCCAGCTTTCCGCAGTGACATAACAAAAGAGGCCAGCTTTGCGCAGTGACATGACAAAAGAGGCCAGCTTTGCGAAGTGACATGACTAAACGGAGCAGCTTTGCTCAGTGACATGACAAAACGGGGCAGCTTTGCCCAGTGACATGACAAAATGGGGCAGCTTTGCCCAGTGACATGACAACACGGGGAAGCTTTGCTCAGTAAGATGACAACTTACTACTTGTATTTGCTTAGTATTGCGATTTTTTTGTGTCTCGTGATAACAACTGCACGAAGATAACAACCAATCCATGACATGCTTAACAACATTGCACATTATTTCGATATGGAAAGAGGCCACAGAATATGAAGGCGTCACGCACTGACAACACGAAACAACACATACATTGCACATACAGAATATATGGAAAGTACTACAACCAAGAATTTAAATCAAAACAACATTCGTAGCGCCACAGCATCAACACAACAACAAACACAAGAACTAAAATACGACACAACCATAACCCTCGTTACCTATATGCCAAAAGAGCCTCGTGGCACCCACATGGAGTATTGCTGAGGGGGCCGCCTCGGACGTGGCTGGCCGTCGTGGTAGTGGCACACACATATGCAGCTCGGGTTCGCGCAGCAACATGTGGGATCATAAGAGCTTCCTATGTTCACAACCTCCTCGTTGCCCCTCTCGCGTTGCATCTGTTCGCGGAGGTCGTTGTTCTCCTCATTGAGAGTCTCGATTCGGTCCTCCAACTCCAATATTCGCTCCCATAATGTATCCACATAACGGACAATATATCGTTCATGAGGAGGGTCAATCCAGCGGGAGAAGTCGCATTTTGCCATCTGCGAGAAAGGACGGTAAACACGGAGGGTCCATAAGCAATAACAAAAAATGTACTATTAGTAATTTGTATCCCGGAGCGTGGGCATCGAAAGAAACGTCGTCCGCCATCGAACGTGCCATCCACGATCTGGACGACCGCGTACTTATTGTGTCTGCATTTCGGCCACGCTGGTTGAGCACGCCGGCTTGGTATCAATCGGTACTGTGGACCGAACATCTCCCTCCTTTCAAAGGGAAGGTCTTCCTTCGGTGACCCAAATCCGACTGGCCCCTCGGCTTCCGACATGGTATGTTTCACCACGAAAGAGAAGGTACTTCTTTGTTCGATTTACAGGGTTCTCTGCGTACAATGTCATGAGACCCTAACCGTGCTATTTATACCAAAACGGGGCAGCTTACTGCAGTGACCAAAAACAAAAAAATAGGACAGTTCTGCGTAGAGACACGACAAAAGGGGCAGCTTTGCGCAGAGACGTGACAATACAGGCCAGCTTTTCATAGAGACGTGACAAAAGATGGCAGCTTTGCTCAGTGAGATGACAAAATATACCAGCTTTGCGCAGTGAAATGACAAAACGGGGTAGCTTTGCTCAGTGACATGACAAAAGAGGCCAGCTTTGCCTAGTGACATGACAAAAGAGTGCAGCTTTGCGCAGGGACATGACAAAACATGCTAGCTTTGCCCAGTGAAATGACAAAATGGGGCAGCTTTGCTCAGTTAGATGACAAAAGACTACAGCTTTACGCAGTGACCTGACATAACGGGGCAGCTTTGCTTAGTGAGATGACAAAAGGCAGCAGCTTTACGCAGTGACATGACAAAAGAAGCCAGCTTTGTGCAGAGACATGACAAAAGAGAGGATCTTTTCCAAGTGACATGACAAAAGAGGGCAGCTTTGCGCAGCGACCAAAAATAAATCACATGCCTACCCTTTGGCTTATAAAATGAGTTGTAATGCATCTGCAAAAGAACACTACACAATCTAACACTACATCATACCTTCCTTCTCTACGTCGAGATGAACAACAAGCATCTAAAGGAATGGCAGAAATTCGCGGACAACATAAATGAGAAAATTAGGAAGAATAGGGAGGAGGCCCACAAGAAGGCACAATGGGAGGAGACCTGCAAGATAGCAAGGTCTGCGGCGGCTCGCGAGGAACAAGCAAGGGCTGCTGCGGCTACAAGGTCAGCTCCCCGCAATGAGCGGCCGTGTTGCACCAACCCCATCCCGGACGTCCCCACCGAGCGTTCGCCACGACTCTCACCTGAGGGGGAGACACCCCCCTTTGTTGGTGCGGGGACACGTGCAAGCTCTTCAAGTCCAAGGAATGCATCAGCCTAGGTATGAGTTACTGGGGTTGCGCAAACTACTCCAGTGACTACCCCAACCGCCGTTTTAACACCGCAACCTATCGGCAGCCGGTAACGACCACATGCACCATTTTCCCCTACCTTTTCTCCTTCACAGCACGCACTAACAATCTCCGGAGCCCCTATATTTACAGTCTTCCCTATATTTATAGTCTCCGGAGCCCCTATGTGGCTACCACAAATGGATCGATCTTGAGATCCACCCTGCGGACCAATGGACCCTCGACTTCGAGGAGTGGAATGTCACACGCGAGAAGGAGTTGCTGGAGGAGGAGCGCCGCAAGAACGAGCACACCCTGCGTATACAACGCGAGACGCAAGCTCATCTCGAAGCGTGCACGCGTAGGGAGCGGGAGGCTCGTGAGTGGGAGCGCGAGAGAAAAAGGGAAATGGCGGCTAAGGCAAAAGAGGCCACGGAGGAGTTCGACGCCGAGCGGGCAAGGAAGGGAAAGTGGCCCCGGTCCACACAGTAGATGGTACACGCAGTTGGGTAGGTTAGTCGCATATCATGCTATATGTTATGCATGTAATAAAAATCTATGCGGCATGTGACTCCCAGTTGTATTATGGAGTTTATTATCTCGTCTTTTCGCATTCCATGATTCACGTTGCAACTCATTTAACAATATTAACATACCGGTTCTCATCGTACACGAATTCTCAGTAACATCAAAATATCACTTACCACTGTATATATCGATCGTTCTACGCTCAATCGTTTATAAAAAATTTACCAAAATTTTTTATGCATCTACAACTTACATTGAACATAAACTTTTATTACAACTTCATCAGATTTTTTTCCCAGCTTACAACTACAAAATTGACAAAACATACACAAATCACGGGGATTGCAAACCCTAAAAACATACCAAACCCTAAAAGTCACTTACCACTGTATATATCGATCGTTCTACGCTCAATCGTTCCTTAAAAAAAATTACCAAAATTTTTTATGCATCTACAACTTATAATCAACATAAACTTTTTTTACAATTTTATTATATTTTTTCTAATTTACAACTACAAATTTAACAAAACTTATAAACATTACGGTTCCTGCACTCATTCCCACGTATTCAATATCACTTTCCTTCCTTTCGTCCAATTGTTCATATCACAGTTGTGCTCAAAAAAAATTTCATTAAAATGCTTCCATTAAAACAACATAACATGATCGAAAACTGTTATTGCCAGTTCAACATATTTTTCACGGTCAGCAATGTATGAAAATCACAAATACACTAATCATTACTTCACACAAATTTCGTTCGTACTCTACCAACCAAAATTCTTAATTTTCATAATTGCAAAAAAAATACACAAGCCGTAAACTGGACTCCACATCAAATTCATATTTTTTCAAACATCATTTCATACATAGACATAAATTATTTCTATTATAAATATAACTTTACAAGTACATAAATACATATACACCTAAATACTCACAGCAAACCCTAAACACTGGAACCCTACCTACAGTAGAATCATGCGCTCGGATAACAATCGTGCGGTCAGGTTGAGTCGTGCGGTCAGGAGGGGGGTCGTGCGCTCGGCGCCGAGAACAGGGCGGTCGTGCGGTGTGGTACCGCACGACCTGTGCTACAGTGCGGTCGTGCGATACCACACCGCACGACTGGATAGGTGGCGGCGCCAGGCGAACGCGCGCTCGGGCGAGGGTCCAGATTCAGAATTTTTTTGGTTTAGAGACCACAAATAGAATTTCGGGTGTTTAGAGGTCCAGATATGTCCAAAATTCGGCTTTGCTGCTCGACCGAGCTTGCTGCCTTGCCTGGACCGGAGTACAAGATCCTGTAAGAATTGAGATGCCCTTTTTGACCGAGCTTCTCTCTCCTGGCTGCATGCCTTATTTCTGTCGCTAGCTGTGCTCTGCCGTCGATCTGCTGCGAAGGCTTGCTTCTGCTTCCGTCGTGCGCAAGGCTTGCTTTGTCAATGCATCAGGAAGTTGCGCCGGATCAAGAAAAACCGAACGGCTGCTGAAATGCTGCTGTGGATGCCCTTGGGTTTTATCACTGGACCGCAAACTGCGAGTCGGAGACGGGGGATCAGTTTGCCTCGATTTCGATGAGAAACCAGATGTCACACTTCCGGGAGCAGTATATCGAGATCCGATCCAACCCTCTCATACTAAGGTCCCGTTTGGCACAGCTCCACCACCGGCTCCTGGAGCTGTTTGGAGCCGTTTTGTGCCAAACGGGGTACAACAAAATAGCTCCACCCAAGGAGTCCCTTAAAACCTGCTGAGATAAAAGTAGCTCCTTGGGTGGAACTGAAAAAAGTAGCTTCACCCAGCTCCACTTGTGAAGTCAAAAAAACAACTCACTTGTGAAGTGGAGCTGTGCCAAACGGGACCTAATTATTGGATTGTAAAGATCTTATCTTCAAACACTCTTTCTACTAGCTAAAAAGAAGACAACTAAACATATATAGGAGACATTAAGAGCTCGCATCTTTACTTTTTTTTCACACGATCATCGCTAAGACACGCATCTTTAGCTATCTCTTATTCACCTAGTAGGAATAGTATTTTCTCATAGATGCCCTTATAGATAACTACTAATACTATCTAATCCTTGCGCTTATCAACATTGCCATTCTCGACCGTTTCTCACGCCCTTTGAGCCTTCGTATACACCCTCATCTTGATTGTACAGGTTACATAATTGCTTATCATAAGCATCGGATAATGCAGCGAGATAACGGAACTCTCCTTTCGTATTATATCTAATGATGTCTTATCACCGATGATATTACCTTTTGAAAAACGTAGTATGATATTGATCACAAATCAAAAACACAGACTAAGTAGAAATAATATATATTGCAAAGCTTTTGTCACAGATTGAAGGATGAAACTTTATTTTTGGTTTTAAGACAAACAGTTGTTGTGTTATAGGTGGTGATCGGTTCGGCTGAAAGCCTCATGGCTTATGGCTGAAAACACTGTAGCTGGCTGAAAAAAGCACTGTAGCTGACAGAGGCTTATTTACCATAATTAAATTTAAATAAATTTAAAAATAGAAAAAACATATTAGCCCATCACGTATAATGTAAACAAATACAAGAAAAAAAGAACCGGTAAAAAAACTCAAAAAAAAGCCAAAAGTTCAGAAAAAGACGAAATTTATGAATAGTGCAAAAATAAGCTGAAGCCAGAAGCTGAAGTCATATTGATCAGGGCCATAGGCTTTTTTGTTTGGACTATCAAACAAAAATAAAATGTTGCTTTTTGTCGTCGCATACTAGACTTTTCGATTTCTGCCTTGGACGGAAGGCTTGGATCGAAAACTAGTTGGCCTCGGGTTTCTCTCCTCTGTTTCGCCAACGGACTCGCTGCTTGGCGCAAATCTCGAAAGGCCTGGCACTGCTGTGAAGGACCAGAAGACAAAAGAGAAGTTTGGATATTTGTAGCACTATTTGCTCTAAAAATATCAAATATAGCTTGGTCAGCAATGTGAACGGGGGGAGTTACGACTACTGCTACTGGCCGATCGCCGGTATTGGCGCCGTGAACCTTTATCTACTTCCTCTGGTGCGGCTGGGCGTACAGCGAGGAGGGGAAGAACGTCGAGTGGGGGGAGGAAGGTGAGAGAAAGCAGCCGATGGTGTGGTTTTGAATCGAAGCGTGACTTTTTGTTACATCTCCGAAGCTTAGGTTGTTGGAAATATAAGCACATGTAGGTTCAATTTATTCCATAAATAAATCATGACATCATGCACGCAAAATAACAGAACCATCACAGGCATAACAGATCTAGACATGTAAACCAGGAAACTGTACATGAATAGATCTAATACGGAGAACATGACTGTTACGTACCGATGATTCTGTTCTGATCGGTTTGCCGATGTTGACGCTGCAGGCACGGTGTGGATGACACGAAGTCGGGGACGATTCGCAGAAGCCGAACGACAAGGAAGACGAGCCAGAGCTACAGCAAGCAGTTGCGCAGAACGCTTCCCAAAAACCTTATTCGCCCTCTCCCGGTGCAGGACTTCGAAGGCGACGGTTCCGGAGACCTGCTCTCCCGAACGACAGTGCACGCCGGCGGACGGGACGGAGTAGACTACGTGGGACGGCGCAGCACGATGGAGGAGGCAAAACCCTAGATTGATTCGCATCTGCTGTATGGAGTCGGCGACTCAGTATTTATGGAGGAAACAGGACGTGTGATCAAGACGCCTGCACGTTCTCCATAACTCGTAACCGAAACGGATTAGTCGCGCGTAACCGATCCAGATTCACCGCTACTCAAAACAGCAAAAATAAAACTGCAAAAGGAAGCCGCGTCTGCGCAAGCATCTGGAGCCGATTTTGGCGGACCATTCACGCAGGTGCCGTGCACCCGCGCCCCCCGCCCCGCCCCGCTCGGCCCGGCCCGGCGAGGCGAGGCGAGCGAGCGCGTGTGATCCTCTAGTTCTCTCCCACACATGCCTCAAGTGGCTAGAAGTGCACCATCCCTTTTAAGGTGGTCTTCCTCTCCTAGAACTAGCAATATGGTACTAAAGTTCACATGCATGCCTCCTTTGCATGAGTGGGCCTTTGAGATTTAAAAGGAATTATTCTTTTGTATGGGCTTGGCCCACATAATTCAACAATCCCCCACCAGATTTCAAAGTCCCACAGAGATTTGCCTGAATTCCAATGTACTGTTTATATATCAGTGTTTCGATGGAGACCAATTAAGGTTGAACATCCACCTAGAACTCTAAGCTACACTTACTCACAACTTGAACAATGGACTATGCCTTGAATTGCAAGTTTGGTGCAAGTAAGCTTCGCTTAAAGACTTAACTGATACTAGGCCGCCAGTAGGCTACCCCTCGGTTGGAGCGTATAAGTCATACTCCTTGGTCTCTTCATGAGCTTAGTAGGAGATTTTCCCAAGATCTCCATAGACTGCGACTAACAGTCGGGCTCATATAGGTGTGTTCTTTCAAGAACGTTCTGCAGGATAACGTCTTTGCTTCTGAAAGCCAATGGAACACATTAAGGCCTTAACCAACCTGCCTTGCAGTTTCTGAGAGTATTGCATCTCCACATAGAGAGGGTTGAAATTACTCTCTTCCAGTTAACTAATGGCTTGTTTTTCCCAGATCCTAATTCACGGGATCTCCGATCACATAGGTTGGGTTACTACCATAGATAACTCACATGGGTCTCATACCCATCTCCTTCGATGCACTATCTATCACATTCCGTGATAGTCCCTTTGTAAAGGGATCTGCCAGGTTTTTATCTGTTTGGATGTAATCCAAGGTTATAACTCCGGAGTTTCTCAATTTCCTGACAGACTTCAATCGTCTCTTAACATGCCTAGACGATTTCATGTTATCCTTAGAACTGTTCACCTTAGCGATAACAGTTTGATTATCACAGTTCATAAGGATAGCTGGCACTGGCTTTTCCACTGTAGGTAGATCCATCAATAGATCTCGTAGCCATTCTACTTCAACAGTAGCAGTGTCTAGTGCCACAAGCTCTGCTTCCATGGTTGACCTCGTCAAAATGGTCTGTTTGCAAGACCTCCATGAAACAGCACCACCACCAATAGTGAAAACATATCCACTAGTGGCTTTGATCTCATCAGCATCAGAGATCCAATTTGAATCACTATAACCCTCCAGCACCGACGGGTACCCAGTATAGTGAAGTCCAAAGTTCGAGGTACCTTTCAGATAGCGCAACACTCGCTCAAGCGCCTTCCAGTGATCATCTCCTGGGTTAGATGTAAACCGGCTCAACTTGCTCACAGCAAAAGAGATGTCTGGCCTTGTTGCACTAGCTAGGTACATAAGTGATCCAATTATCTGAGAATATTCCAGCCGATTCCTAGCAATTTTCTTATTCTTACGAAGTAACACGCTAGGATCATAAGGTGTTGGAGAAGGCTTGCTGTCAGAAAAGCCAAAACGGCTCAAGACCTTTTCCACATAATGAGATTGCAAAAGTGTAATCCCATCCTCACCTCTAACCAATTTAATGTTTAGAATAACATCAGCCACTCCCAGATCTTTCATATCAAAATTTTGAGACAAGAATGATTTGACCTCATTTATCACATTGATGTTTGTCCCAAAAATCAGGATGTCATCCACATACAAGCATAGAATAACTCCCTCACCCCCCACCATAGCGATAGTATACACATTTATCTGCCTCATTGACAGCAAAGCCTGCAGATGTCAGTGTTCTATCAAACTTCTCATGCCACTGCTTAGGGGCTTGTTTCAGACCATACAAAGATTTCAACAGTTTTAACACCTTGCCTTTTTGACCTTCTACTACAAATCCATCAGGCTGTTCCATGTAAATTTCCTCATCCAGCTCTCCGTTAAGAAAAGCTGTCTTAACGTCCATTTGATGAACGAGAAGACCATGTGAGGCAGCCAAAGCAAGTAGTACTCGAATTGTGGTCAGTCTAGCAACAGGTGAGTAAGTGTCAAAGAAATCTTCGCCTTCTTTCTGAGTATAGCCCTTCGCAACAAGCCGAGCCTTGTACTTTTCAATAGTACCATCAGGCCTAAGCTTCTTTTTGAACACCCACTTGCACCTTACAGGTTTGCACCCATAAGGTCTATCTGTCAGCTCCCAGGTTCCATTAGCGATAATGGAATCCATTTCACTACGGACAGCCTCCTTCCAGTAGTCTGCATCAGGAGATGCATACGCTTCTGAAATAGACTTGGGAGTGTCGTCCACAAGGTACACAGTGAAATCATCACCAAAGGATTTGGATATCCTTTGTCTCTTGCTCCGTCTAGAAGCTCCACTATCATCCTTCTCATTGACAAGTTTATGTGTATGTTCAAAAGGTTCAGGTGGTGTGATTGAACTGGGAATTATTTCAGAAGGTTGACTAGTAGTGTTATGTGTATCCTTCATTGGAAAAATATTCTCAAAGAATGTTGCATCTCGAGACTCCATAATTGTACCAACATGCATGTCAGGTACCTCAGTTTTAACTATCAAAAATCTATAGGCAATGCTATGATTAGCATATCCCAGAAAGACACAGTCCACAGTTTTAGGTCCAAGCTTGCGTTTCTTAGTTATTGGCACATTAACTTTCGCCAAGCACCCCCATGTACGCAAGTAAGAAAGTGATGGTTTTCTCCCAATCCATACCTCGTATGGTGTTTTGTCCTTATTTCTGTTAGGAACTCTATTTAATACATGATTAGACATTAGCAAAGCCTCCCCCCACCATGCCTTAGGTAAGCCCGCAGTGTCTAACATGGCATTCACCAAGTCAATCAACGTGCGATTTTTCCTTTCGGCAATCCCATTTGACTCGGGAGAATAAGGAGGCGTCCTCTTATGTATAATGTCATGTTCCTCACAAAATAAGTCAAATTCGTTTGAGAAATACTCTCCACCACGATCTGACCTAAGTCTTTTTATCTTTCTATTTAACTGGTTTTCAACTTCTGCCTTATAGATTTTAAAATAGTCTAAAGCCTCATCTTTCGTTTTCAATAAATACACATAACAGAACCTAGTTGCATCATCAATCAATGTCATGAAATATCGTTTTCCACCCTTCGTCAACACGCCATTCATCTCAGAAAGATCTGAATGCAGGAGTTCTAGTGGTGCCAAGTTTCTCTCCTCGGCAGCCTTGTGAGGCTTACGAGGTTGCTTTGATTGCACACAGCTATGGCATTTAGAACCTTTGGTGATGGAAACGTTTGGAATTAAATTCATACTGGAAAGCCGAGACATCAAACCAAAATTAATATGACATAGACGTGAGTGCCAAACATTAGCCTCATCATCCACACTGCCACAAATATGGTTCACAGTCTTATTGCAGAAATCTGAAAGGGAAAAACGGAACAAGCCTCCGCACTCATAGCCTTTACCAATAAAATATCCATGTTTAGACACGACTACTTTATTAGACTCAAATACCAACTTAAGTCCGTCTCTACATAAACGGGAGCCACTAACGAGATTCTTGTCTATAGAAGGGACATGCTGCACGTTCTTCAGCTGCACGATCTTTCCCGAAGTAAACTTCAGATCTACCGTGCCAACACCATGAACAGTAGCATGTGACACATTCCCCATTAGGACGGAGGAATCCCGGGCGACCTGATAAGAAGAAAACAACGAAATATCAGCACACACATGTACATTGGCTCATGTATAAATCCACCAATTGGTAGATTGACTAACTGAAAGAACAGTATGTAAATTACCATACCCAGTCCCATCTCCAGTCTTGCCAATGGTCACGTTGACAGACTTAGAAGTCTGTCCTACAGGTGCCTTCTTTCCTTTGCGTTGTGGGCACTTCTTGGCCATGTGACCAGGCTCACCGCACACAAAGCAAGTTCTATCATCCTGATTGTTGTTGTTCTTCTTCTTCTTGAAGTTGGTTGTCTGTTGGGCTTTGACAAATTTTCCTTTGTTCTTGCTTGAGGGTTTCTGTACCACATTGACACTAGACTGCCCTCCATCACCCTTAGACACAGCGTCCTTTTCCCGAGCTTTCTCCTCAATTTCAAGAGACCCAATCAGATTCTCAACAGAGTACTCTTGTCTCTTGTGTTTGAGTGCTGTTCCGAAATTCCTCCATGAAGAAGGTAATTTCGCAATAATACATCCAGCCACAAACTTGTCGGGTAAGGCACACTTCAGGAGTTCGAGTTCCTTGGCAATGGCCTGTATCTCATGAGCCTGATCTAATACAGAACGGTTATCAACCATTTTGTAGTCATGAAATTGCTCCATGACATACATGTCATTGCTGGCATCAGTAGCACCGTATTTGGAATTCAGTGCATCCCACAACTATTTCGCGTCTGTCATGTGCATATACACCTCGCACAGACGATCAGCAAGAACACTAAGAATGCATCCAACAAAGAGAGTAGTGGCAGTCTCGAATTCTTTCTGCTTTTCAGCATTAAGAACACCTTCAGGCTTGCCATTACTAACCCAGAATACATTCATAGCAGTAAGCCACAGAGTGACCTTGATCTGCCATCTTTTAAAGTGCACACCGGAGAACTTATCCGGCCTCAGTGCATCGGCAAATCCAGCCATAGTAAAACCACAGTGCCTACAATAAGGTTTTTGGATTGTTGGAAATATAAGCACATGTAGGTTCAATTTATTCCATAAATAAATCATGACATCATGCACGCAAAATAACAGAACCATCACAGGCATAACAGATCTAGACATGTAAACCAGGAAACTGTACATGAATAGATCTAATACGGAGAACATGACTGTTACGTACCGATGATTCTGTTCTGATCGGTTTGCCGATGTTGACGCTGCAGGCACGGTGTGGATGACACGAAGTCGGTGACGATTCGCAGAAGCCGAACGACGAGGAAGACAAGCCAGAGCTACAGCAAGCAGTCGCACAGAGCGCTTCCCAAAAACCTTATTCGCCCTCTCCCGGTGCAGGACTTCGAAGGCGACGGTTCCGGAGACCTGCTCTCCCGAACGACAGTGCACGCCGGCGGACGGGACGGAGTAGACTACGTGGGACGGCGCAGCACGATGGAGGAGGCAAAACCCTAGATTGATTCGCATCTGCTGTATGGAGTCGGCGACTCAGTATTTATGGAGGAAACAGGACGTGTGATCAAGACGCCTGCACGTTCTCCATAACTCGTAACCGAAACGGATTAGTCGCGCGTAACCGATCCGGATTCACCGCTACTCAAAACAGCAAAAATAAAACTGCAAAAGGAAGCCGCGTCTGCGCAAGCATCTGGAGCCGATTTTGGCGGACCATTCACGCAGGTGCCGTGCACCCGCGCCCCCCGCCCGCCCCGGCCCGGCGAGGCGAGCGAGCGCGCGCGTGTGATCCTCTAGTTCTCTCCCACACATGCCTCAAGTGGCTAGGAGTGCACCATCCCTTTTAAGGTGGTCTTCCTCTCCTAGAACTAGCAATATGGTACTAAAGTTCACATGCATGCCTCCTTTGCATGAGTGGGCCTTTGAGATTTAAAAGGAATTATTCTTTTGTATGGGCTTGGCCCACATAATTCAACATAGGTTGCACATGAGTTGATACGAAGCCTATGATTTGGTTGTCACATGAAAATCGTAGGTCACAGGGATGGTTCTCTGACCATATTTAAGATGGGAAAATTTGTTCTGTAGCACTAAAAGTTCACTGCTTCCGAAAAATACCACTAAAAGAACCCGGTTTTAGAAATTATCACTAAAAGATTCACCTCGCTTCGGGATTTAGCAGTCTGTTAGTTTCCGTTCGTGTGGTATTTTCGTAATGTCATTTTTGCCCCTCATGACTTGAGACCGAGCGGCAGACCAGTCGGCCTCAGGCCCTTGGCCAGTCCGCAATCCCGACCCCAAACCCTAACCCCCGTCCCAAATTTCCACGGACACCGAGCGGCGAGCGGCGGCCACGGCAGGGAAGAAGAGCGGCGGGCGGCAGCGGCGGCGGCTCCGGCAACACAGATCGGCTTCGGGATTTTCGACAAGAGCAGCGGCCGATCTCGCCAGAGGGGTGGGCGGCGTTCAGGCGACGAGCGGAAGAAGGAGCTCGGCCTCTGCGGCTTGTAGGTCTGCTGCCTCCACCAAAGAAAGCCCGGGCAAAGACCACGAAAGCGATCTCCTCAGCAGCGGCAGGCCTTGCTTTGGCCTACGCCGGCGCTGCTGTTGTCGTCCCGTGCGCTTCGTCCTCAGCTCTGACGGCCAGTTCGTGCTCTCCGGATCCTGGGATGGTGAGCTTCGCCTCTGGGACCTCTCCACCGGCGTCACCACCCGCTGCTTCGTCGGCCACGATAAGGACGTCCTCTCCGTCGCCTTCTCCGTCGACAACCGCCAGATCGTCTCCGCGTCCCGCGACCGCACCATCAAGCTCTGGAACACCCTCGGGGAGTGCAAGTACACCATCGGCAGCGACCTCGCCGGCGGCGAGGGCCACAACGGGTGGGTTTCTTGCGTCAGATTCTCCCCCAACACCTTCCAGCCCACCATTGTCTCTGGCTCCTGGGACCGCAGCGTCAAGGCCTGGAACCTTACAAACTGCAAGCTGCGATGCACGCTCACCGGTCACGGCGGCTATGTCAGTGCTGTCGCCGTGAGCCCCGACGGCTCGCTGTGCGCCTCCGGCGGGAAGGACAGTGTCACGCTGCTGTGGGACTTGACTGAGGGAAAGAGGCTCTACTCGCTGGACGCCGGCGCCATCATCCGCTCCCTCTGCTTCTCGCCCAACTACTACTGGCTCTGCGTGGCGACAGAGGAATCTGTCAAGATCTGGGACCTGGAGTCCAAGCACATCTTGCAGGACCTCAAGCCAGAGGTCCAGGCCTCCAAGAACCAGGTATATCTCTACCCTTTGCCTGTCTTGTTTGCTTTCTTGTTACATCTGTTGCGGTGTCTGATTAGGGTGCATTGCTGGATGTATTGTGGATTTGTGCCGTGTAGTGCACTAGTGCTATTTGCTTCAATTGTAATATGTTGTGCTGTTAGCTATGTAGTATTGTTGTCTTAGTTAATATGTAAGTTCGTGGTTATTAGAGCTTTCATATCATTAATTACACCATGTAGAATGCAGAATTACTGTTAATGCATCAAATTGTGCATGGATTGTTTATAGATGTGAAATTGTGCTAATATTATATATTATTATGTTCAAGTTTCCTATGTTGTAATGTTTATCCTGTTGAATGCTGTTGTGTAACGTTTATCCTGTTTTACTGCTATCATGAAGATGCCCTAGTTCGTCATGTTAGGGATCCTCTGGACTCTATTTAGAGCTCTTTAGTAATTGTTTGTTATAGTATGACTTGCCCTCTTCAACCGATATAAAACCTTGTTAGTGAGGATTGCTCTTTTAACCATTCTATCCTATATTTTAATATTTTCATTAATTGTACACTCGTAGTTAATTTTACATAGTATATTAGTATTGCTTGTCCTTCAAATGGCTATTGAGTATTGATTACTACTGGTACATTTTTGTATAGATGCTTTACTGCACAAGCTTGAGCTGGAGCGCGGATGGAAGCACGCTCTACACAGACTACACTGGATACACTGATGGAACTATCAGGGTCTATAAGATCTCAGGGTTCAGCTACGGAGTCTAGATGATGAATCTGTCGAAAGGGCGAAAGGCTTAGGAGTCTTGATTGTTGAAACATCTTAATGTCCGTCAAGTTTTTGACTATTCTGAGGCATATTGTCTGCCTTGTATCTTCTGCTTGATTTACTCCTATTTATGCTTAGCGTTGTTAATGAGCTTATCAGTACTATGGAAGAAGATATGATTTGCGCCATGTTTTTGTCGACTACTGCTTTTGATATATTACTTTAGTCATGCGACTCCCTTGGTGCCTGATTGCCAACTTGTAAATGTTGTTTTCTCCACTTGCTATGTCGTGACGATTTCTCGGTTATTATTTTGCTTTGATCCCTGTATGGTAGCAAGAAAACAGTCATATGAAGAGTTCTTCAGCGCATTGTGCCCGAAATGAAGAACATTTGCGCCTATGGTATAAACAAACTGGTAAGGGCATTTTTGTCTCAGTTAACACCGTCAACATGAAAAACTAACAGACTGCTAAATCCCGAAGCGAGGTGAATCTTTTGGTAGTAATTTCCGAAACCGGATTCTTTCGGTGGTATTTTCCGGAAGCAGTGAACTTTCAGTGCTACAAAACAAATTTTCCTATTTAAGATCGTCAGGGTGATCATCAATCTTAATTCAATGCAAAACGGCTAAAAATTTCCGGTCATGGAAGTAATCTGTTCAACTCAATTGGGCATTTGTTAGCAAAGAGCAATTTCTGTAGTGTCTTCTAGGACTTTTTTTTGTTTTGGCTTATTCCCCTGAAGCAAAAATGCAGCGAAGCATATATATATATATATATATATATATATATATATATATATATATATATATATATATATATATATATATATATATATATATATATATATATATATATATATATATATAACAGGGACACCATGATGTCCAGACTCCATGATTAAGACTTTCCATCCTGATATATTATATATCATTGCACTTACACGCATCTAAAAGCAATCCAAAGGCAGGGATATATATATATACATATACATATATACACACATATATATACACTAGTTAGAGATCCATGCATTGCAACGAAGTCATAGAAATGGTAAGACGGAAATTACCGCCTGGCCAACTTCACACATCAAACATTGGAGAGCAAACAACAGAGATTGAATGGTGGCCAAAATGCGCGAGGGGATAGGGGAAGTGGATGGGTGGATGGTTGTGTCCTGAGAGAGGAGAGAGATGAATGGTCCAGATCAAATCAGATAGATGTAGAGAGGGGAGAGGAGAACGCACCAACCACCAACTCCTCTTTATATAATAGTGTGTGTGTGTGTTTGTGTGTGTGTGTGTGTGTGTGTAAGCTCCAGCAAATTATTATTGCAAAACAAAAAATGTTTATTAGCTAACCACTAGAATATGGCTGCACTCCTGGAACTAAGGATGAAATGAAGACATAGGGACAGCAATACATCCACGGCTACGCTCCTAATAATTTCTTCAGCTCCTTCTTATTAACCTGAAATAAGCAACAGTTAAATCAGTAGCAAGCTCAACACGAATGCTCCTCAAAGAAGAAAATATTTTCATCTCCGCACCTTTCCCATGGCATTCCGAGGAAGAGAATCCCATAAATACAACCTTGTTGGAATCTACCATGCATAGAAAAAGAATTAACTCTATAACGAGAAACAATATTGAGTTCAGGGCTGACAGGATAGTAGCTATATACTGTGGATACTGTAGGTCTAACAAGCTCATAAATACAATCTGTGATTTCTTAAGACTTTTTAGATTAATATTTGTTAACATAAGCAGAGGGGAATGTAAATAAAATTCAGGTGGGGAACCACCCCTTACATTCACTAAAATACAAATTGAGAACTTCATAATATCATGCAACAGAGAACACTTTGAAAAAAGTAACAAGGCAAAGGAAACCATCTAAAAACGCAATACTTTAAAGCAGCTAAGAAAAAGGGAAATCGTGTAGAATAGCAAACCTTATATGGAGCAAGCTTATCTTTTGACCAACTTGTCAATGCTTCCAAGGTTAGTGCTGGCTTCAAGTCCTGTTCAGCTTTTTTCTTTGCGTCCTCCTTAGGCACAATTATTGCACATATAACCTCCCCATAAGCTTCATCAGGCAAACCAAGGACAGCACATTCCATTACAATCTCATGCTGAACAAGAAAGCAAACCAGATTAAACAAGATGAGTAAGAAAGGGACTTTATTCAATTGTTGCAAGAAGCCTTTTGTGAAGTTTTTAACCTAATATCATCCACCTGTTTATCTCAATGTGAAGAAAGTACTGCATGGTCAGAAAAGCTATAAATTGCAGTGCAGATCGAAGTATCAGCATGTTCTTTCGGTGAAGTAGCTTTGCTCATATTGTCTAATGTGTAATGGCTAGACTTGAAAAGGTAGTTTCCAGTGTATAGGAATTTACCTCTAATAGTACCGCCTCAATTTCTAAAGCTGACAGCTTATAACCACCAACTTTCATGATGTCGGCATTTGTTCCTATACAAGGAAATACAAATGAGGCTGACAATCCCAGAATGCTTAACTTAAGACAGTATTATCACAATTTAAATGAAAACAGCGACCAGAAGGGCATGATAGCGCAGGGCCATGAGGTGGTACTTACGCCCTAAAATTATGAAGTATCCATCCTCATCTACAGTTACTGTATCACCAGTCTTGAAGAACCCACCATCAATAAATGATTCTGCTGTAACCTGCAATAAAAATTCACCATGTTGAATAATGAAACAATGGATATTAACTTCTCAACATGCATTCTTCAATCTTCATTTGATCCTTTATGGTTAACAAACTCTACTAAATTTATATAGTGCAGCTTAGAAGTAGTGTCCAACTGTCCATGGCAACACACCTCATAATAATACGCAGCATCGGATTTAAAGAACAAGATGTTCAGTTAACCAAATGGAACAACAACAATAAAAACTTTTGTCCCAAAAAAGTTGGAGTAGGCTAGGAATAAAACCTCCTCAAAGCAGTTAACCAAATGGAAGCAAGAACATATTAATAAGTGCAGACTGCAGAGTTGGGTGAACAGATGCAGCAATAATACCCTCTAATTACTAGTCCAAAAGGGAGGGAACTATATGATGGCACTGTAAAACTTGTACACCATCCAAGAAACTAGTGATAGTAAAACAAGGATGCAACCAGTGGACGTTATCTACAAATAACTAATCTATACAATAAAAAAAGGGAAACTTCTGTAGTTTTATTGCATGTGCATCAAAGAAGTAAATATTTCACATTAGCTACAGATTGATGAGTGATGAATTAGCTAAGGGTTCTTTGAATTGAAATCGTACCTCTGGTCTTTTCCAGTATTCCTTGAAAAGGGATGGACTTCTAATACAGAGCTCACCAACACCAGTTGTAGTTTCAGTCCCATCCTCCACAATGATCTTGGCCTGAGAAAGAAAGATGCCTTAAGTGCCATGAAGCAATACAGAATAGAACAGTTTAACAATATTCCTAACTCCCATGGAATTGTTCACCATACCTCAACACGCGGAAGAGGTTTACCGACTGTACCTTCTTTACGTACACCATGCAATGGATTAGACAGTGCCATGACAAACTATAACCATTAAGACAGTCAGGGACCATGAAAAAAATCCTATTTATGAAATGTAAGCACATATTGAATAAAGAAGGGAGAGTATGCTTTTAACCTCAGTCATGCCATAGCGTTCCAAAAGACGGTGACCTGTCACTTCCTCCCACCGTTTCATAAGTGGGGAAGGAAGAGCTGATGATCCACACATCTACAGCGATTCAGCGAATATTAATAATATAGCTTTTAGAAAATTCACTGTATCAGTCCAAATTATGATAGTACTGAACAAAGCCTAAAGGCAAAAACCACTAAACATCTATTACCTAGAGCTGGAAAAATCAAATACAAACCAACAAGTCATTTAGCTTCAATGCCCAGCAAGATAAATAAAGCACCTAAAACAGAAACACATGCATATGCGAGTTCACAAAGACATGCATACAAGAAACTTCATCTGTTTTTTGAGTCCTCGCGGTGTTGGAAGCCTCAAGACAGTGAGACCATAGTTTAGCCCATGTAATCAAAGATCTCATGGTGATTGGATATACAAAGTGTACTATAAAGCTTGAGGTCCTGACTTAAGTATTTTAGTGGTTGATTGAGCAAGCATAGCCACTGAGCCAGTTGGACCATGCAAATTCAATAGCAGGATTGAAGGGTTCATGCCAGAGAGAGAGAGAGAGAGAGAGAGAGAGAGAACTTACCATTAGCCTCAGCTGCTTTGCAGAGTAAGAAGAAGCACATTGCTGATCAGGATCCATACTATCATACCCTTGAAGTAGACGTGTGTACATAGTTGGAACCTGCCATTCCAGAAGCATCAAATTACCCTAACATCTCAACCAATTTCAGGGCAAATGGTAGCTTGACACAGATATAAAAAAACATCAATATATGGCATAGAATCTTACTCCAGTAAATACTGTAATGGCCTCATCACTTTTACTGGCTTCATGGGGATATGATTCACGCCATCTCTGCCATACTCCCCTCACACTGAATTTCGGCATAAACTCAACCTGCCATCACAGAGAAAATATGTTACCAACTTACCATGAAAGAAACTTTGCAGATGTGCTATTGAAATAATTTTCATTGTATATATCTCCTAAGTCAAAAGTAAATGGACACATTATATGACCAGAAAAGAAACCTAAGAGCTATAGAAGATCGGTTCACCTAAACTAAAGTAAATAAACCGTAGTATCTATTGATCAAATGAAAATTTATATATATCCTAAGTAAAGCACTTTAGAGATCACAAGAAGTAAGTGAGAGTAGTTACCAGTGATCCTGAATAGAGGGGGGCAAATAGAGCATTGAAAAGGCCATGCACATGTAAATTTGAAGTTAAGGACATTCAACAAAACTGACAAAAAAGCATGGATCCTCCAAACATAATTAGAAGAAGTTATAAGAGTGGTCATCGTTGAAATTAAACATTGCATGCTAGATCAAGTTCTAACTACTATCCTAGACTCCTAGTACACGTACTTGGTACTTCAAACCTGAATGACCATAACAACTATAAAATATGAAAGCTGAACTGAAGAGTGAAGAACTGAAGATATCAATCATTTTTCAGAAGGAAGAAAAGGAGAAGATATCATCCAAAGATGTATCCATATAGCTGAATACTTGAATAAAATTGATAGAGGGGGAAAGGAATTTCTTTGAAAAAAATGTAATTTGAGATATTAGTATAGAATATCATGTTAAATCCTTAGCATCTAACATTAGCATTTGTTGTGGATATGGTGCAGTGGAAGACAGTGCAGAAATTGATCTTCACTTCGATATCCCCATGCCTCTGTCAGAATTTGAACCTGCCCAACCAGTAACAAAATGTTATGCATATTAAGTCAGCAAAATATGGTCATTTAGCAACTGAAAAGAAGCCACACCAACCATACAAACTTTCAGATCAGTTAAAAATAGATAACATAATCATGAATAAGTGGCAAAAATATAAATATAGCAACAACAAAGTAGCCAAAACTGTTTAGCTTCAATTAGACTGTTTGTAAACCACAGGTATAGATCTATTTAAACATGAAGAAATGCACCTGAGAAAGTATTCCCTTGTGAGTGTGGACTACTCCTTTTGGTTTACCAGTTGTACCACTTGTGTAAAGGATAAGGGCAGGATCATCTTCTGCATAATCAAACTCTAGCATAATTAGGTTAATAGGAGCTAGCCACAAAATATCTGGGATTACTATTGATTATTGAACAAATTTTCATGATAGAAGAGAACAAATAGTGGAAAATACAAGTACAGTATAAGCAACAGCAGAAATCAAATATAAAACAGAAACTGTTCACCTTTAATTTTCTTTGAACTGTCAATCTCAGCCATTAAGCTAGAAATTGATGAAGTCACTTCACTACTTGAAGGTTCTTCGGAATCTATCCTTGGGGGTATACTTGTCACAGCTGGAAGAAGAGAACAACGAACAGAACATTTGGTAGAGATGTTCTCCATAATGTCATTATGCTCCTTGGTGCTTAAAATCATTGAAATGTCCTATAAGTTGCAGCAGTTAGAAACAAAAGGACGCATTGCATAGTACATAGTAGACTGTAAACATATGTGTTTGTACAACAAAATTTGAATATATATGTGCTAGAAGATATCGAGACTTCCCCCTTGTGGCCCATTTAAGAAACACCACTTGCTACATCCTACATGACCCTTTGTAAACTTTTATTTCTAAATTTGGCCCCTGCTTACAACACCAGGGTGAAAAGAAATACATGGTATGACAGTAGAAAAATAAACATCTTTGATATGTAAGCTGATACATTGCAAAAACGAAATAGTGTAATAAGTCTGGAACAAACCGAGTCATTCATGACATGTAAAAGTTCGGCTTCTGGATAGCTAAGTGCAAGGGGTACGGCAACTCCACCAGAAAGCCAGGTTCCAAATACCCCAGCAACAAATTCAGGAGAAGGTTTAGCCACGATGCCAATACGAGCTCCACAAAGGAATCCTGTTCCATTTATTCCTTTGATAGAAGAATCTTTAATTCCGTTCTGTGTCATCTAAAAGAACAGCATAAGTGATTTTGCTAAGGCGTCATCAACAGGCATTGAACAGATCAACAAAGTAATATTAAGTTTGTGTTTATCAAAGCTCTTTACAGCTGACTTATGTATCAAACTACTTGGCCACAACAAAATTGACTGAGGAAGAAAACTACAAAGTAAAGTGGAGGATCCAGTAAACTAACATATGGGCATGTTTTTTTTACTTCGGCTTATGACTTTTAGTTACGGTTTATGTCTTTTAAGCTGTTTGTGTAAGAGAGTACGGAGTAATAAAAACTCGCTTGCGGTTCTTGCCGATATAAATAAAGTCGCTACAATGTGTGCTACAATCAACTTGTAAACTCCGCCTTGAAAAGACATTTCATTTGAAAGCTAGTTACTGTAGAAATGTTGAAAAGCAGCTTTTAGAAGCCGAAAAGAAGTTCTTGGAAGTAAAATTGGAGGCATGAAAATGAAAGCATATGTCCTTCATTAATATAACTGGAGTTTGACTAGATCTAGTAAAAAGATTGTACTGCATTTTGTAAAGACTAGCTTGTGTAGTTTAGTCTCTCTCTCTCTCTCTTTTTGGAAATGGTAGGGGAGGATCCTACTGAAAACTTGTGCAATTACCGTGATGGCTTTTAGCAAACATGCAAGGACAAGTACAGTACAAACTAATTGCTTGGGTGCAAAATTTAATTTGATACAAGGAAGACCTCCTCTATTTGAGATCTCAGAACCAAATCGGAGGGAAACACTGCAGATACTAACATGAAATGGTACGCACCCAGTCTCCCATCCGCACCACACCAGGACTGGTTCAGCTAAATCATAAAGTCCGTACTTACATGTTATTGCATTAATGAACTTAGTTGAAGGACTTCAGTCCCAACTTTATTACATGAAATTATACCGTTTTGCATACGGCATACCAACAAAGGGAAAGGGAAAACTAATAAAGCATCCATTTCAGAACCTAGAAATAAGGTCAAGATAGACATATTCTAATCACCTAATGGACAATCTCAAATGAATATGCAGAGAAAATTAACATTAAAATGAAGGAGCGTTCGTACATTTTTGCTGCACAAAATATTGTAGACATCCAGTGCAGATGTAATGAGCTGGACAAGGCTATAACTCTTTTGGTCAGCTCTTATGGCTGCTGCACGAACACCATGTGCGGAGCCATGCTTAAGGACTTCTTGAACAACCTCCATGAGTGTATGAGTATTCCTTCTGGTGTTGTAAGCTGAACCACAAACAAGAAAATAAAAATATCAGAAAACACAAATCCAACAGATTGTATAGTAATTTAACCAAATGCTTCAAATTTTCAAATTATAATCATGCACAATATGAATAATCAACTGTCTTTACATACTATAAAAAACAGTCAGCAGTAGTAGCTCTACAAAATCAATCACGTGACCAAAATAAACTTAATCAATGTAGATCACTGCTTCGATAAATTGACTTATGAAGCACAACCTTAACAATGAATTTGATCAAGCACAAAAGAGTGGCTACGAACTGCGGCATTACCAAAGTGATTATGCAAGTAGATCAGGTGATAAATGATAACTAGTTCACTAACTAAAACAAACCCATGTAGTACCTACTACTATAGAAGGCAAATTGAAGCAGGTCAACGACAAGCCAGAGCAGACTAGCAGAGCACACGCTCCACTAGGAATCCACTAGGACCACTACTCCACAGTGCCATCGCAATTCGCAAGTGCCCCACTGATTAACATCAAGGAAGGTATCCTACTCGAATTCGACCACTTCTTCTACACCAAATCCCTCATCAAAGCAACAAAATTGAAGCACGAAGGGGCACCCCGTGAATCCGTAACCACTGCTACTTCCTATACACGCGAAACACCCGTTGAGGCAAAACAACGAACACCTTCCGTCTCCGCCGACTCAGAGCGCAAAGGACTAGAGCGGAGGTCAGCTCCGGCGCGGAATTTGCCGAAGCTAACCAAAAATCGACTGGGCGGCGCGGTTGTGGCAAAACGACGAACACCTGGCGCCAGAGAGAAGCGGAAAAGCAGAAGAATTACGGAGGAGCAGAGGAAATGGAGGGGCTGACCTGCGGGGTCGGAGGAGGAGGCGAAGTGACGTCGGAGCCAAGAAGAGGAGGGGCGGAGCAGGTGGGAAGCCGTGGGGCAATTGAATGGCGTCATCAAGCGCGCCACCGCCCCGCGCGACCACGCCTGTGCCCGCATTTACGGGCAGTACCGGATAGGTGTAAAACTGTAACCTCCTCCCACGTGGGATTTGGACCACTCCAGCCTCTAGAGCATATAGAGGGATACACTGCTTAGAGTATTTTTTATATTATATATAAATAATACTAAAGGTATTTTCTATAATAAATTATTTGTAAGTTGTTTATAATAAATTATTTATAAATTATAGACAATATTGATGCAATGGCACAACAAAATTGATATAATAGCACGAAAATCATCTATAACAGGCTATTTTCTCATATTTCGACCATGTAAAGAATTACAATCGACCTCTTTCTCTCATATTTCTCTTTTATCCACCTCAACAAAATTTCTATGTGGTGCTTTTTATAGATAACTTATGTCATCCTATTATACAGTCCTTTATATTTGCATGTGTCTTTTATGTTCGTTTTTCCAACTATTTAATTAAAAAATAAAAATACCATTATATACCTATAGATAATATAAAAATATATACTAAAAATCAACGTGTGTTTTAAATAGCTTTTAAAAACCATAAACTGTTGGGAAGAGCGCCTGGTCTCGCAGGAGCAACGTGGTACGAGGCTGCTCGTGACGTGGGGCCAAGAGGGACGGTTGCTGGGTGGTGGCGGTGTCACCTGCCGGTTTTGCCCCCTTCTCCGTCTGATTTGGCGCGGCCGGGTTCAGTTCCTGTGGGCGGTGGCTCCACAGCTCTTTGCGCTGTGCGGGTCGGAACTGTTAGGAAACCTGGACTCTATCCAGAGTCCTGATCTAATTGGGCACCCCACCGTAGACTATAAATAGGGACTTAGACCCCCCTCATTATGTACCCCCGATGCAATCTAAAGCAATAAAGAAAAACCAGGAGTTCTCTCTACCTCTCTGTGTTCAATCTATTATTCTGTGATTCTGTGATTGATTCGTTCTTGTTCTAAGCAGAGGAATCGCTCGGACTGGTCTCCAGCGTCGGTTCCTCAACACGTTATCAGCACGACTTCGCTCCGGTGAACGAGGTAATCATCGAAGCACAGATTGAATTTTCTAGATCGCTTTTGAATCTGTATTTTCTTTTCGCGTTCTAGATTGAAATTTTACGGTGCAAATCCGCCCTAATCTACCGTGAGCAGACTTGAAGTCGCCGGCACAATGCCGATCTGTAGATTGTGAAACAGGGTAGATGTTGATTGCACTGTAGATTAGAACGATGCAAATCCGCCCTAATCTACCGCGAGCAGATCTGAAATCGCCGGCACAATGTCGATCGGCAAATTGCGAAACGGGGTAGATGTTGATTGCATCGTAGATTGGAAACGAATTTTTGTATTATTTTGTTTGATTCTGCACGATCAACGCACAAGAAAAGACATAGAATTTCTGTTCAACCTCTGCACAAGAAAAAAAAATCGAGGTGTTGCCATTCTCGCATGCGGGCCGCCGGCCAGTAGCCGGCACCACCGCCTGACGCCAACGCTGCCCTGCATGTCAGCCGCTATCTCGGCCGCCACCCCGGGGAAGCATACTTGGAGATGCGCCGCCGGCTCGAAGCTGTGGTGCCTCGGCCCCCGTGTGTGCGCAGTCAGCACCCAAGCCGTACGTCCGCTGCCGGCCTGCAGTCGCGCACTGTCGGCACGCCGCCTCGTCACGAACGCCTGGCCCAAGCAGAGCCGCCCGCCGGCCCGAAGCTGGCTCGCACCCACACCGCGCAGCCTCGCTCGGTCCACCGCCGCACGGCACCGGCCACTTCGTCTTCCTCAGGTACCGGCCCCGCACGGCCACCACCTCGGGACGCCTCGGCTTCCACGCCTCCTTGGGTTTGTCGCCCGTGAAGTCCCGTCCGGCCGCCGGCGCTTGGGACCCGGTCGCGCGCCACCTTGCTCGGCCGATGGCCGGCTACCGCCCCGCATGGCGCAGCCGTGGCCATCTCCCTCGCGCCGCTGCGCCGGCCTTACCCGGGCCGCTGCATCCGTGCCCACCCTACCCTGGGTACCCCGCGCGCCACCGGCGCTCGCTCGCCACCGCGCCCCGCACGACGCCCCCGCCGCCGGCCCCCGGCTTATCCGCCGCGCCCCGCACGGCGCTGATGCTCGGCCCGCCGCATCGGTCTTGCTACCCGCACGTGGCCGTCGCCCGCTTGTCGCCCTCGCACGGCGCACGCTCGCCACCGGGCCACCGCATCGGCCCTGCCGCCCGCATGCGGCCGCCGCTTGCCTCGCGCCCCAAAGCCGGTCGGCCTCCATCCCGCCGCTCGGCCCGAATGCCGCCTCCGCCGCGCCCCGGCTGGACCGCCTCCGCCGCGCACTGGCCGGACCGCATCCGCCATGCCGTCTCCCGGCTGGGCCGCCCCGCATCGGCCACCCAATAGCCGCCGCCACAGTGACCGGGAAACCCTAGCCCGCCCGGGTTATGGTGCGGCTAAGCAGGCCAATTGGGCCGGGGGGTGAACGGGCCGAGGAAGCCAACGGGCCGGCCATAAAAGGAAAAAGGGGATGGGCCGGCGCCTTATACTTCGAAAAAAAAGGGACCCGAAGTCCTAAATATTACCGATGAGCCCTAAAACTTGCGTACAAATCCTGAAATTTTGCAGGGAAGGCCTCGTAATTCCGAAAATTGCGAATAAGCCCTCAAATTTACGAGCGGGTCCAGAATTTTGCAGTTTACCCCTCGGTAAATCAGAAAATTGCGCGAATTTTCTCTGAACTGAAATTTTGCGCATAAACCCCCAGAAAATGCAGAATTTGCTGAAATTTCATATTTTAGCATAAAAGGGCCTCGGGAATCCGAATTTTGCATTATTTTTAGCATTTGAAGCTTATTTATTTATGCCATTATTTTCTTTGTATTTTCTGTATTTATTTACTGTTTTTGGTTAATTGTAATTCCTGTAAATTGCTTTTAATCACTGAAATTAGCAGTAAAATTATAGAAAATGCACAGAAAATTATGAAACATTACGAGAATCTTTTGTACCATTTATTTACCCGCAGTGAATTATTCCGTGCATGTCTACCAGCAGTAGACTTATACACATTTAGATGACTAGCATAACGAACTGGAAGTTCGAGGAGCTGGCCCAGCATGGCCAAAACTATCTGACGTAGGCATCCGATGTCGAGATTGTGCTTAGAGCCAGGAAGCTCCGCGCTGCTATTGGGATTGGCGGACTGAATGACGCTCAACCCACACCTGAGGAGAATGATTAGGCACTTCATTTTCTCAGGCACCACCTCTGCCTCACTCTCAAGAATGAGTATATGACGGAGAAGAGCGCACTGGCACTCTGGACCGCACTCCAGAAGCGGTTTGAGAGGCTAAAGTACACCATTCTTCCTCAAGCAGAGCGAGAGTGGATCAGACTGGGGTTTTGCCGACTTTAAGACGGTCAGGGAATACAATTCTGCCTTGCACAGGATTTGTACCCCAATACAGAAAATTGAGAAAAACCTTCCACCCCAATATAGCACAATCCGCACGCAACTATCGTCAAGATGGCTATGAGGAATACGCCGAATTGACTGATATGATGCAAGTTGCGGAGGCTCAGGACAAAGTTCTCCGTAAGAACTACGTCACTCAGCCACCTGGGAGCTCCGCTGGCCGTGAAGCCAACGCCGGGAGCTACAAGGTGTGAAAAGCTCTTAATGAGAGAAGGGGAAGGAAGGGTAAGGCCGCAGCCCAGAAAGGTGAATCAGATGCTCCACGAGAGAATAAGGCCAACAAGCCAAAGCGGGATGGTCAAGGGCAGTATGAAGCCCACTCTGCATCGGCTGAGGGGGAGAATTCTGAGTAGCTGCCTGCACCGATGGAAGTTGAAACCATCACGACAGCAGTAATCCCTCTCGACCTAGAAGTAGTTAACGCCATGATTTCTCTTGAAGAGAATGTCAACCCCGAGAAAATAGCAGAAGAAGTCTAGTGCACTGAATGCATTTCGACTTTAATTGTCATTTATTTTGTGTGGAAGAATATGTTAGAATTTGCATGGATGGTACTTAAGAATTGTTATTTTCTCGTGATGGTTGGATGATATTTGATGAATTTATTCATTTATTCAGTTTATGATGGCATGATATGTTCTGATATTGGTGTATTTTATCTATGTGTTGATTGCCTTCTCATGCATATTAATAAAATACCATATATTAGAACACTTGTAGCGCCCTATGAAGGAAGTGTGCTTAGCTAGCAGCGGCACAACGCATACTATCTTAAGAGAGATTATGTATTTTCAGTCGATTTGTAAGAGCACTGGCAGCCTTACGACAATCGCCAGAAGCGATGGATGTATAATTGGTTCAAGAAGAGCCATAATGGGCACAACTTTGGTTATTGAAGAAGCCTTATTGTACCCAGAATCGACTAGAACTCTCCTAAGTTTTAAGAATATCCGCGCAAATGGTTTCCACGTTGAGACTGAAGAAAAGTACGGTAAGAAATACCTGCTCATTATGAAGCGCAAAGAGAATGGCAAAAGAATATTAGAAAAACTTCCTTCACTGGGCTATATTATACCAACATTAAAGCGCCTGCGGCGTACACTGTTCTGAAAACAGTGTTTAGAAGCTCTTAACTCTTCTGTCTCTGGCATGACAGATTAGGCCACTCAGGTCTTAGGATGATGAGAAACATAATGAATAACTCACATGGGCATAATATTAATGTGAAGAATTTCCCGAATCATGAAGATTTTGTGTGCCCTGCATGTGCCACCGGGAAACTAATAACTAGACCCTCCACTCTGAAAGTGAAGGATGGAGTCCCTGCATTCCTGGAACGCATCCAGGGAGACATTTGCGGTCTTATTCAGCCCGTCTCAGGGCCGTTCAAGTATTTTATGGTGCTCATTGACGCTTCTTCGAAGTGGTCATTTGTGGGTTTGTTCTCCACAAGAAACCACGCCTTTGCAAAATTGATCTCGCAGATCATTCGCATCAGAAATGTGTTTCTAGATCATCATATCAAGTCCATTCGAATGGACAACGTCGAAGAATTTTCTTCGAAGGCATTTGATGATTATTGCATGGCGATGGGAATTGCAGTTGAGCATTCAGTACCGCATGTCCATACCCAGAATGGTTTAGCAGAGGCTTTAATTAAAAGAATTAAATTTATTGCCCGACCCGTTTTGTATAATTGAAATCTAGCAGCTACATGTTGGGGACACGCAGTCCTGCATGCAGCAAATCTCATCAACCTTAGATCTTCGGCCTACAACATCCATTCACCTATGCAACTAGCGCAATGGTCAGCACCGAAGATTTCCCAACATTAGGGGGAGGAAATCAACCCCTTGATGAAGAATGTCGGGAAATTACGTGGCAAGACTGGGGAATCCATGCAGATGACCCGCGTACTAGAGAAGTCTAGAAGACAATAGAAGTCCAGAAGACAAAATAGATTTGCAAGCATTAGCAAATCAGCTGCCTGATCACTTTAGTGATTTAAAGAGCGTGACTAAGTCGCATGTGCCTGCACGCACTGCACCGGATAGGGTTGAAATACCAAAGAAAGCAGAAAGTATCCCTAACCTCGTCCAGAGGCCTCAGAAAAAAAATGAGGACGAGAACTCCGGTTCCTCGAATCCTTAGTAACCAGGGAAGCCTGGCGAAAAAGGATAAGCGGGATTTATCACAGCCGATCACTGAAGTCCCCCAGAATGAGAAGGGGAGCCAGTTGAGACCTGGCACGAGTATGACACCTTCCGAAAAGGGCATACCGGATCTGAATATCCCCATCGGCATGGATGTGTGCGCACACATCGGAGCCGAAAAACTAAAGGGACTTGCCACCGCAATTGAAAGAAGCGATGCGCAAGGTAAAGCTCTAGCAGAAGCAATCGCTCCAGAAGAAACAACTCATGAAGAAATAGCTATAAATTATGTGCACACGGGAGAGTCCCTGAATAGGACAACAGCTAGTATCGATATCTACTTTGCAAAGAAAATTGCCACCATCATTGATCTTGATCCCGAGCCTGCATCGCTCGCTGAATGTAAGAAAAGATCAGATTGGGAAGATTGGAAGAAGGCAATAGCAACTGAATTGCTATCTCTGAAAAAAATAGAGATATTTGGGCCCGTATGCCGCACACCTCCCCACATACACCCCATTGGGCACAAGTGGGTATTTGTTCGAAAGAGAAATGAAAGAAATGAAGTAGTGAGATACAAAGCAAGGCTAGTAGCCCAAGGTTTCACTCAACATCCTGGAGTTGATTATGAAGAAACCTACTCCCCGGTCATGAGTGGAATTACCTTTAGATACTTGATCTCAATGGCAGTGAACTTGAACTTAGAAATGAAATTGATGGATGTTGTGATTGCATACCTCTACGGTAACTTGGATTCGGAGATTTATATGAAAGTCCCTGAAGGAATATCTCTCCCGAACCAAGACAGAGCAAATAGAAATCTGTACAGTGTGAAACTCAGAAAGTCACTGTATGGACTGAAACAATCTGGAAGAATGTGGTATAATCGCTTGAGCGACTTTCTCTGCAAGAAAGGCTACACGAACAATGAAGACTGTCCTTGTGTATTTATACGGCGATCCCAGAATGGATTCTGTATAATCTCTGTGTATGTAGATGATCTGAATATCATCGGGACAGCCGAAGACATAAAAGAAGCAAGCTCCTACTTGGAGTCAGAATTTGAAATGAAAGATTTGGGCAAAACCAAGTTTTGCTTAGGCTTGCAGCTTGAGCATGTCCCTGAAGGAGCCTTGGTACATCAGTCGACCTACACCCAGAAGGTGCTCGAAAGGTTTGGCTTTGAGAAGGCATTTCCCTCGAAAGTACCGATGATCGGTAGGTCTTTACAGCAAGAAAAAGATCCTTTCCGACCAAGGGAAGAAGGGGAGGAAGTCCTGGGACCGGAATTCCCATACTTGAGTGCAGTGGGAGCATTCATGTATTTAGCAAACTACACTAGACCGGACATTGCATTTGCCGTGAACCTATTAGCAAGGTACAGTGCAGAGCCCACCAAAAGGCATTGGCAGGGCATAAAGGACATTTGCCGATACCTCCAAGGTAGCAAGGACCTCGGATTGTTCTACAGAAAGAATCAAGATCTGAACTTGATTGGCTATGCAGATGCTGGGTATCTGTCAGACCCGCATACCGCTAAGTCACAAACAGGCTATGTATTCCTGTGTGGTGGAACTGCAATTTCATGGAAATCGTCTAAGCAAAGCCTGGTAGCTACTTCGACGAACCACTCAGAAATTATAGCACTGTATGAAGCCGCACGAGAGTGCGCTTGGCTCCGCCGAATGATTCACCACATCCAGCAGTCATGTGGGATGAACATTGTGCAAACCCCCACAATTGTCTATGAAGATAATGCAGCTTGCGTTGCACAAGTGCAAACGGGCTATGTGAAGAGTCATCTCACAAAGCATATCAACCCCAAGTTCTTCTATGCACATGAATTGCAAAAGATGGACGAGATTAAAGTACTGCATACTAAGTCATGTGAAAATCTCGCAGATTTATTCACTAAGTCACTCCCCGCATCTAGCTTTGAAAGGTGCGTGCGTGGAATTGGAATGATGAGACTTAGAGAAGTGCAGAATTCAGGGGGAGAATTCTCACAAGCCCGCTAATAAATCTTGATCATGAAGATTAAGTACCCAAAAATAAAGTCTTGCGGACCGAATGAATTTGGGTGAATTGTACTCTTTTTCCCTTGACGAGTTTTCCATGAAGTTTCTCGACCAAGGTTTTTAACGAGGCAATTCGTGCATCGCAGCATCACATGTATCATGTACTCTTTCTCCAAATTTTTCCCACTGGGTTTTTATGGAGTTTTGACGAGGCATGAGCATGTTGGGTGAGTGCCCAAGGGGGAGTGTTAGGAAACCTAGACTCTATCCAGAGTCCTGATCTAATTGGGCACCCCACCGTAGACTATAAATAGGGACTTAGACCCCCCTCATTATGTATCCCCGATGCAATCTAAAGCAATAAAGAAAAATCAGGAGTTCTCTCTACCTCTCTGTGTTCAATCTATTATTCTGTGATTCTGTGATTGATTCGTTCTTGTTCTAAGCAGAGGAATCGCTCGGACTGATCTCCAGCGTCGGTTCCTCAATAGGAACAACACTAGTACTAGGCACGCGGCAGTGCCATGCGCTACAATTGGTGTTCACATTTCCTTCCATCCTAGTTCGGGGCGACAAGGTCATACAGGTGCCAAGAGAAAAGTCGCCCTTACGGCCTGCAAGGACGGAGCTAGTAATTAGCCTAGGGGGGGACAAAAAAACATTAGTTTGACTGTGCTGCTATCAAAAAAATCTTTAAGTGGTTTTTTAACTTATGATTTGACTTTCTAACTAGTTTTTAGATATAAATATTTATTATGATAAAATATATAAATTAATTATAGTAGATATTATTTTAATTTTATTTATATTGACCAAAATAGTATACAAGTATCTCTCTTCGTACTCTCTATTACAAATAACTAAAATTTAAAAATTTAAATCAAAATCTATAAGCTATATCCTAATCAGGATCATCATAAACACTACCTTAGGTTTTGTGCTGGGCCCTGACCATGAGACACGCTCGTTGTGTACACGTACAAACACTACAGGATAATAAAGATCATCATAAACACTACCTTAGGTTTTATGCTGAACGCTGACCATGAGGCGCTCGTTGTGTACACGGACAAACAAACACCACAGGATGCATTGGCCTCTTCATGCTTCGCATTCCTACGAAGCTCACTCGTTTGCCTGTCGACATACTGCCGTGAGACGTGGGAAAGGGAAGTTAAGGTTCAGAAGAACGCAAGTAGATGAAACGTACTGTTACAGAGATAAGGAATCAGGTTGTCCTCCTTGAACTAAAAATAAAATATAAGAATGTAATTGAGTAAGTCATTTTTGGGTCTAAAACTTTAATAGGCTTAGATGCCCTGTTATTGTTTATTGCCATCAAAGTTAATTGAGTTATTTGTTAGAACATGTGGATAGGTCGTGACCATATGTAACATCTTAATTTTTAGATATTTTTTTAATCTTTTAAAATAAAATTCACCAGTTGGATTTTTTGGAATTAATTAAAACTTAAATAAAATATTTATGAATTAAAAAGATTGAATATGACTAAACTAAACTTTAAATTTTGCTGAAGGTGTTTTATCTGGGTTCCTAGTGCTTGAAGAAATTTTTTGAAATTTTTCTGGGTTTGTTTGCTATTTTCTAGAGCTCAAGAGATTTTATTTGAATTCTTGAAAATAGAAAACCTTTAGAAAATCTCCAAAAAGCCTAAGGCCGAATTCCCTCAGTCCGGCCCATTTCCTCGCGTGCTAGGCCCATTCCTGTCGGCCCAGCCCATGCGTCAGCCCGCTCCAGCCTGCCCCGTCTCGACGCATGTCAAGCATCGGGCCGCCATCCCCTGCGCTGGATGGTCGACACGTGTTAGCTATCGGCCATGTCTTCTCAGCCGCGCCCTTACAACTTGGCCGTCCACCTGTCGACGTGTGTGTCGTTGTCCTCACGAACTCTCACCACCGCCGTGTCCGCCTTGCCCTCGGCGTCAAGAGAATAACTTCATGTATTGAAGGCCATCAAGAAAAAGATGCGTCATGAGTTGATGCGTGTCCAAGAGAAAATGATCGTGTGTTGATCATCAAGTCAAGTGAAGACACATCATGTATTGATAAAACTCAAGTGAAGGATGCATCATGATTTAATGCATGTCAAGACGATGATCCGGATTTGAAGTGATGATGTTTATCAGCAAGCTTTAAGAGGATACTCAAGGCAAAAGTATAACTATGTAAGGTTAAGGATATGTTCCTAATCTTTTACTGATATTAGTGTTTGGTTGAAAGACCAAGTTGCTAGTATAGGTTGTCATACTATTAAGAGGGGTCATGTCTAGTAATTTGAGTCTCATCATGTGTTGATAACTTAATCTTACTTACTCTAGCTCTCTTTAGCATGATGCTTATATTTATGAATCTCTTTTGCATATAGTTAAAACTCATGTGTGAAATCCTTGCAACATGGGGCTATACATTGCGAATGTGTTTTGCAAGTATTTGAAGTCTATGTTTTCTACTCCTTATGGTATGAGGTTTATGTTTTTGCAAATAGTTGAAGCTCATATACAATCTTTGTAGCATGTGACTTTGTTTTGCGAATGTGTTTTGCAAACGTGTTAAGCCATGTACCTATTTCTTGTGTCATGATTTCAAAAGTGTGCAAATATGTTTTGCCACTTGTTAGGAGTCATGGATGATCCTTGTGTGCATGATACTATAACTTGCAAATGTGTTTTTGCAAAATCTATTGAAATATCTGTACTTGTCAGAAAAATCGGAACTACCATTGTGTATGTAGCGATACAACCAGAGGTTGGAAGTACCGGCTCTGTGTGAGCGGTACTACCGAAAAGCAGAAGTACCGGCGTGTGTTTCACGGTAGTGTGAGGTCCTCCTCTCAATTGTCCATGTGTTGTACCTTATTGTAACATCTCAAAATTTTAATTGCTTTTTATTGCTTTTTCTGGAATTTATTTGGATTTGTGTGGATTTTATTTCAAAGCCTAGAGTAAGAAAATTTACTTTAAATATATTATTAAAGCCAAAAAGAGTTCATTTTGCTTTTTTTAAGCTCTCCTGAATTTATAGTGATTTTTGAGAATTTTTTGGATTTAAAAAATCAATTATAAAAAGCCAAAAAGGTATTTTTGTAAAATTTAAAGGCTAAATTTTAATTAGAAATATTTTTCCTAAGTCTAAAACAGCTCCAAGAGTTTCTATGAATTTTTCTAAAATTTTTTAGACTTTATTTACTATTTTCTAAGTATTTTTGAAGCTTCCTAGTATTTCTGAAAATTTAAAACAAAACTTACATCCAAATTCATCTCAGGCCAACACGTATTACTCCCGGATTAAATCCACCCCGCCCCTGATCTAATCTTGGCCATCCACCACCACTTACCACTTCGTTCGCCTCAACGGCCGAGATCCTCTCCTTGCCACGTGCCCTCCATCTGACCGTCCACCTCTTCCTCTCCCCTTCTCTGTCACCGACGCAAGGGCCCCACCTGTCATCTTTATCTTCCACCTCCCCTTCTTCTACCTCCGGCCGTGCGTCATGATCGCCGCCGAAGCTTTGTCTTCCGGTCGGTTTGCCTCCCTAGACGCCGCCTCGGTCTTCCCCACTTGCCGCCGCACCCATGCCGGCCATTAATGGCCCCTCCCCTCTCACATTCGCACTAGCTGAACCGGTTTTTCCTCGGAAAGTCCGACGAGCCACGCCGCCCCACTCCCCTATAAACACCCCCCGGACCCTTCTCTCGCACCGCCTCCCTCCGCTCTCCCTTTCCCCCCACCTCGATCGAGCCCCTAGTCCACCGGAGCACCGCTGCGCCAAGAGCCGCCGCCGCTCCTCTTCCGCCGCCAACCGCTCTCCGGTCTTCCTCGAGCCCGGCGCCAGGTGGGAACCGAATCCCCGCCGTATGTTTATAGGAGTTGTAAATTGGAAAGTCCATAGTGTGGAAGCTTTGTCCTAAGAAAGAGGGGAATGTTTCATAAGAGACTTGGAGTCGGATTAGGACTCAAAGTCATGATCTGTTCGAAGAGAGGTGTCAGTGGATATAAATAGAGGTGTAGGGGCATAGAAATTTGAACGGATTTTTGGAGAAGTATTGAGGAGGCTTTAGTTTTGGCTAGACTTTTTAGGGGTGCCTTTGAGGACACTTTGTAAACCCACGAAAATTTAACAATAAACATCACTTTGAATCAATCCTATTCTTGATTCGTAGAGGGTGCTGGTGATTGTTGGAGTCAAAGCTTACGAGCGAAGGAAGTCTACAACTATGTGCAAAGGTGTCGAATCGCTGTCAGAAAAAGAGGAAATACGAGTACTCGAATGTGCTAAATCCTCGAAGGCGCAGGTGATCGAGAGGCTTTGCTCCCGATGTCGAAGATCTCGATTACGTGCAAACCAGTCGAAGTTACGACTCAATGCAAAGCTGTCGAAATTACGACTCAGTGCAAAACAAGCAAAGCTTACGAGTCAGTGCAACAAATCGGTCAAAGTTTGAGTGCATACAAATCGGTTGAAGTTCGAGTACGTGCAAAGCAATCGAAGCTTACGAGTGCTAACCGATCGAAGATTAGAGTGCGAAGCGGTTGTAGTTTACAATCGCAAAAAGTGATCGAAGTTTACGATTGGTAAGAGTTTTCGACAGCTGCGTGGTCGAAATCTACATCTGATAAGATTGCTTTTGAGTTCTGAATAACAACTACAATCATTCGCACCTCTGATTGTCATGTTCGATCCTATACTTTTGTGTACATATTACTCACCTCGTTCTTTTTATCTAACATTTTTTATTTTTATGATATTTAAGATACAACTTTAACCATTATTTTTATATATTTATATTATTATATACTAATAAAATTGTAATATTATAAAACATACTTTTAGCAATGAATCTAATATTATAGTTTTCATATATCCAATATAGGTGATTTGAAATATACTTGTGGTAGAGGCATTAGAGCAAGTACAATAATGCTGACTAGGTCGCCTCTAGCGAAATCCACGTCAACACAATCCTATGTGGAAGAGAGAGAAAATAGGAGAGAGAGGCAAGCTGCCCCTTATATAAGAGGTAACCTCTAGCACATCATACGAGGAGAGAGAGGCAAGCTGCCCCTCATGCAAGAGGTGACCCCTGATATATTTATGCAAGTATTAAATGTTTGAGTGATTTAGTAGAGGTAACCTCTACTCAACTTATTATATTAACTACCTCCACCATGAGCCACATGTACTCTTTTTGCTTATTTGGCTAGTCCTAGAGGTAGCAGCCACCTCTTCTATTAAACTTGCTCTTATGGATTCTCCAATTCCATAGGGGGCAGGTAGAGGCATTATGGGTTCTCCAAATCCACAAGGGGCCAGGTTTGTGCCTCCCCCATTGGCCATTGCTTACGGGTGTCTCTATGTTTTATTTTATTAGGCTGGTGATGTCACTTTTAATTTGAGCAAAGTGCAGCTGTGGCTTATGGCTAAAATGCACTGTAGCAGCTGAAATTTCACTGTAGCTGAAGGTGGCTTATTTGGCGTAATTAAATTTAAAAATAGAAAAAATATGCTAGCTCATCACAGATAACGTAAACGAATATGGGAAAAAAAGAACCGGCAAAAAAGCTCCAAAAAACCAAAGTTTCAGAAAAAAACGAAATTTATAAATAGTGAAAAATAAGTCAGAAGCTGAAGCCGAAACGAGCGGGGCCTAATCTCCAAACTCTTGTCCCGTATAACATTATGAGTCTTTAGAATCGCATATTTAGATTCTAAGATAACTTCTTGTTGCACACCTTGGGTGAGTTTTATCAAATGAGCCTTATGTTTAATTCTTCTTCTTAGCCACTATCATTACACGCCTCGCTTTCTTGGCCACCCGGTTCCTTCGTGGTACGCTCGTTTCTTAGCTAAAATTCCCATATTTGTGACAAATAACAAAATGTGTATAGTAAATTTCTGTGGTACATGTGGATAGTATTTAGCACAAAACAAGTTGTGATGGTTTTTTTTTTGTAGAATTTAAGACAAGTTCAATATATAGTTAGCAACCAACATTTAAGACAAATTCATAAACGGAAGCTTCACTGTTATCAAACCACCAAAATCCCCCACCGCTCGCCGGAATACGACTCCCTCCTTCTCGCCTGCCCACGCCTCCGCCCTCTAAAGCAAACCCACGCGCGCCTCGTCGTCGCCGGCCACAGCCGCTCCCTCCCCCTCATCACCAAGCTGGCAACCCTCGCCGTGGCAGCCGGCGCCACCCCTACGCGCACCTCCTCGCCACCTCCCACCCCTCGTCTGATTCCTTCCTCTTCAGCTCCCTCACGCGTGCCGCGGCGCATCACGGCCGCCCCGTCGCTGCCATCGCCTTCTACCGATGCCTCCTCGCCGCCGCCCTCCCCTTCTCCAGCTTCGCCTTCACCGCTGTTGCCAAGGCATGCGCCGACCTGTCCGCTCTCCGCACCGGCATGGCCATCCACGCGCACGCCATCCTCCTCGGGTTTGGCCCCGATCGTTTCGCGCAGACGGCGCTTGTTGTGCTGTGCTCGAAGTGCGGCCAACCAGCTGTTGCACGCAAGCTGTTCGATGCAATTCGTGATACAAGTGTGGTCGCTTGGAACGCGATGATTTCTGGGCACGAACAGAATGGCCTTGCCGAGCGGGCTATTGAGGTGTATAAGGAGATGCAGGTGGCCGGGGTGGTGCCTGATTCCGCGACATTTGTAGTCACACTCTCTGCTTGTGCACAGGCTGGTGCTCTGGACTTGGGACGTGAAGTGGAGAGGTGTGTTGTTTCTGAAAGGATGGACATGATGCGCTTGTGAACCTTTATGCCAGGTGTGGTCTTGTGAACAAGGCTCGCAAATGGTTCGACGTGCTCCAAGAGCGGAACGTGGTTACATGGACTTCCATGATCGCCGGGTATGGAATGCACGGCCATGGTCACGAGGCGATCAAGCTGTTCCATTTGATGATGAGGCATGAGGGCCACCACTGTCTGTCACCTTTGTGGCCATTCTATCTGCGTGTGCGCATGCTGGGTTAGTTAGCGAGGGTCCTGATGCTTTTGCTTGCATGAAGAGGGTCTATGGACTGGTCCCTCGTGCCGAGCACTATTGTTCTATGGTTGATATGTATGGAAGGGCTGGACTTCTTGATGATGCAATGCAGTTTATACGCGATTCTATACCCAGAGAACTAGGACCTGGAGTTTGGACAGCAATGCTTGGGGCATGCAAGATGCACAAGAATTTCAATCTCGGTGTGGAGGTGGCTGAGCGATTGATTGCTCTCGAGCCTGAGAATCCGTCCCACCATGTTCTGCTTTCTAATATATATGCTCTATCTGGTAAAATGTACCACTTCGAGAAGGTGAGGCATACCATGATCAAGAGAAGATTGAAGAAGCAAATAGGATGCAGCTTGATTGAGCTAGGAGGTACTACCCATTTGTTACACATGGGCGAGAAGTCATCAGCAAACTAGAGAGATTTACCAATACTTGGAGGAACTGAACTGATTTATAGGATTAGCGATGCTGGCCACGTGCCTGAAACTGACTTGTTGCTGCATGAGTTGGAAGAAGAGGAGAGGGTCAGGGAAGTTGCATTGAGATATCACAGCGAAAAACTTGCAGTAGCATATGGGCTCATGATGAGCGCTGGGAGCACCTCTCCCATCAGGATAATAAAAAACCTGAGGACATGTAGGGATCATCTCGCCATCAAATTCATGTCAGCTGTGGAGAACCGAGAGATAATTGTCAGGGATAAGCACCGTTTTCACCATTTCAAAGATGGCAAGTTGTCCTGTCTGGAGTAGTATTGGTGACAAGCTCTCGTCTGTGTTAGGTACACTTCGCGGTTACAGATAGTCATTGACAAAAATAGTTTCTTGGGATTGAATAACTACATGCAATTATTTACTTTTTTTATTATGAACCAGGCTGTCTATTTTCCTATCCACTGCCTAACCAGGAATTCTGTCATCAGCACCATCTTTGCTGTTTTTTTATCGCTAGAAGGCAGAAGGTAACCTCTTCAGAGTTGTCTGCTTTAAGCAGTAGGGTGATTTTTTGTGGTAGATCATAGATGGTCCTGATGTTACTCCAAATACAATTATTCATCTCCATTCCATTTCAAGTTCCGTTAGGTCCAATGTTTCTCATCTTGCTGAATGCTGAGCATCCACAATTCCAACTGCCTGCAAAGTTCCAGATTTCCAACAAATTCTCAAGCGTTATGACTTTGAAAGACAAAAGGACCAGCTCCGATATTCTTTGATTGCTCCTCCTGAAGAGGTTAAAGTTACAGAGCACACATCGAAGACCCTACTGTTTTCTTGCATGTGTGGTTAGACTTGCGCTCCGGCCTCTGGATGATTCTGTCCAGTCTCGAATAGTGCGCTGAAGCTTGAATTGAGAGCAGATAAAGTCAAGTATTCTGATGCACATCCGTTGCAGATCCATGCAGCAGGCCGACTCCGTGTTGTGGCCCATATGCTATGTAAAGATCTGTTCTTGATTTCTTGTGCTCGAGGTTAGTTCTGTGCACCGCACAAAAGCTGCCTCCCTCTGGGCCCGGTCAATTTGTAGATGGTATATGTCTGCTTTTTTTTCTTTGGTTTATAGCTTATAGTTGTAGCTTATAGTTTTTTAGCTATTCATGAAAGAGAGTATGAAATAATATAAACTTGTGTACGGTTTTAGCCGATATAAATAAAGTCGGTACAGTGTGTACTACAATCAACTTGTAAACCCTGCCTTGAAAATACACTTTATTTGAAAGTTAGTTACAGTAGAAAAGCCGAAAAGCAACTTGTAGAAGTTGAGAAGAAGAGGCCATAGGGGTTGTTCTTTTTGGCTTTAGTTTATAGTTGCAGTTTATGGCTTTTGAGCTATTCGTAAGAGAGAATACGAAGTAACAGAAACTCACGTGCGGTTTTGGCCGATATAAATAAGGTCGCTATAGTGTGTACTATAATCAATTTATAGACCTCGACTTGAAAAGACACTCTTTTTGATATCTAGTTACCGTAGAAAGTCGAAAAGTAGTTTTTAGAAACTGAAAAAAAACACATTTGAAGCCTCATTCGAAAATTTGCCCACTCTGCCGTCTCAACCAATGTTCCAAAACCCGGAACTGAGGGTAATCCTGTTTCGGTAACCGGTGAAAACCCGGTAAAACCGCTAAAAAATGGAAAAAAGGCAGAGAAAAATAATTGATGCGTATTTACTTCATACAATAGATAATCAAGCATAATAAATACCTAAATTAATTTAGAAAGTGCATTATGCAGTTATAAATCTAAATTTACATTTAAATAACCCTAGCCGATTTTCTTATCCCGGTACCAATCGGTATTTTCGGTAACCGATGGTTACTGGTAACCACCAATTTTTTTGAACTTTGGTCTCAACTAGGGATGGCAATCGAGCGTGGCGGGTACGGGTAGTTGTAGGGACCCAGATTTTACAATCCGGATTCCTGTGTGATTTTCTGCACTATTCCCTGGATCGGTAGATAGTGCTCACAGTTACAGTAATGAATATCAAAATACATATCATGCGGAAGCGTAAATATAATAGTAAACTTACTCATGGGCCAATGAGGCCAAAATCATTAAATTGCAGCAGCGGAAGAACGAAGCACACAGGTGGGACCTTCAGGACATGCCCACAGGCAGCCAACTGGAGGTTCGCGACCTAGCCCTTGACATCTTCATCTTCTCGGCCAGCTTGTCCAATCTTGTTGCTGAGGCGAGGCGATTTGATTCCAGATTCTGAATTCTGTCGCAAAAGCGAGCGTGAGCACTCCGACCCCGTGCTCCGCGAGCCAATACACAGAATGCAAATAAATAGTATGCATGGCTTAACAAAGGAGAAGCTCGGGTTATTTTATTTGCCCAAATTCGCTTTTAGTAGCATTATTACTGTTATTTAATCAAGTGTTATTATTGCTACCTAACTCCACACTACAATAGTCAAAATTGACTTAACCACCGAAAATGCACTTTCTTTATTGACTGCTGTCCAAAGCTCCAATCAGCAAGTGTCATCATTTATTTAATCCACCGATCATACTTTGTATTTTGAATTACTAATAATCCAATCCTGTCATTACTATTCATCAGCTTCTCACCTCTGAATTCTAATGATTCTCTAACATAATTACTTTCAAATCCACCGATATCATTCGTATTCAATCCTTTTCGTCATTGATTCGAAACCATAATCCAATATTCAATCTCATTTTCCATTATCTACCACTAGCTAATCCACAAATATACCTCCACCAAAAATTCAATTTAGCTCATTTATCTAACCTATCCATTCAGCTGGACCCCACTAATTTATTTCTCCCAGAACCCACACTAGCATTTCCTTTCCATGATCGACCTGAATCCACCAATACCTTTATGTGCATACTAGAAACATCCATCTCCTTTATTCACAACCCTGTTTATTCCACCCATATTTTATTTTTGTAAGAATAGAAATGTCACTATTTGAAATACAATACATAAAATTTCCTGAGACCTAGCAGCTTTGCAACAAAACATAATGTTCAAGGGATATTAACAAGATTTTCCATGCATATGGCATCACACCATATGCCTAATATCACCATAATATTTCCCATACTTATGGCATCACACCATATAACATCTTTTAGCGTTATAGCCGCTTAACTTACCACTGGGACGACACCCAGGACAACTCAAATCAGGGCTTTCCACTGCCCTCCCACTTTTCCATTTCCACCTACAAAGTTTTTGAAATGGAACTATATGTGTTTAAGTTCCCATGTCCGCCCTTGACCGTGGGCACGGCTATTCGAATAGTTTTGACTCTACAGAGTGGCACACTTTACCCACAAGAGATAGATCTACTCGTCGCCCCACATGATTCCTTAGCCATGTGGTTGAATAGACTATCACAGGGCCTTTACGATGCATAGTCCACTGTGGTTACGCCCGCTAAGGTCAACCTTCCGTAGTAATATTACGCATACCGCGGGAAGGGTCCCTCGTGAGCCATCACGGGCAAAGGCGAGAAATATTACGCATTCATCCCTTTGCTCGTGGTCATACCTTCACGTAACCACCTTGGAGCTACACAAATTAGTTAACCCTGCCTACATTTTGCCAGCTTGTGGTTGTACTGTTTTACACGGGTTGACATGACAAGATTCAGTCCTTAATGGTATCTGGGCGGTTCTACCACAAACCACACTCTCGTGCACCACTGCACCATATCTCCGAACCATCCGCCCAGATATTTAAGCATGTTGGGGTTTTTGGAAACATAAAATAATCATATCCAACATTTATCAGTCATTACCACCATGACTGCCCAACCAATTTTTCTCAGGATTAAAAGTGATGCTTGGACGCTCTTGCGCCCATGAGTATCTAAGCAAAACTAAGCATGACATATAATTACGGACTTACTTTTGAAAAGTTACCATTATAATTTTGCTAAGGCGACAAGGTTCACATATTCGAGCATTCCAAAGAAGGTGTAATATTAATCAAGCAAACAATGGGCATATAACTAAAATCTTAAATTAACATGTATTTGCATATAAAATAATAGCATGCAATTTGATAATTTAAACCAAAGTAGTTTGCAGAAAACGTAGGTTCAACATGATCAAAGTATTGACTCGCCTGGCGGTCTTGAGCTCACACAATGGTTTCTGTCGAGCTTCTGGTCGTTATCTTCACTTCGAGTTTACTCTTGCTGGATCCGCTGAATCTTCACGACTCCCGATTTCTAATTACGCGACAATCGACTGAATACAAATAAATGCAAATAACTCAAAAGATCCAAATAAATTCGAATAAACTCATTTTAGTTTTATTTTGAGCTAATGGGTGATTTGGGTGGTTTGAAGTAAAGTTGGTGGTAGAACATGATAACTTGATCCCTCTTTATTAATCATCTCTTCTTCTTCTTATTTTTTTTGTATTTATCAAGAAAGTTTCATGAGCTAGGTTAGACCTATGATTCGCTGTATGAGCTTTAGCTCGGCTTTGTTCTTGACGAGCGTCACTCTTCAAGGCATATGCTATATGTAGAGATGTATATATATACAGTTAGGTGATGGCCTGGTTCACTACTTGATTAACTTTACCATTGGTATTTATTTGATGGTGGCATGTTAAAGGTTGGAGCACATGTTTTAGTTTTTATTAAGGGTAACCTTTAATTTAACTCCTTATTTTTATAGTCAAACATAGTATCACATTTATTTTCCTTAACTTCAACTTGGGTGTCTTTATTAAATTTAGAACCATCTTTTATTGACGTCTTCACTTAAATTTTAGATTAGGATAAATAATAAAGGCACATCAACTATGCATGTATGGTAACTAACCAAATATTAAATCTTAAATAATCCTAATAAAATTTGTTGGCTTCCAGGGACTAACTTCATTTTTTTCCCCTAAATTTTCTCTTAATTGCAACGGAGTAAAGAAGGCCAAACCAAAAACAAAATAAAAAGGTTGGAAATGGGGGAGGACAGGGATTGAACTCGGGACCTGGGGTCTGAGAAGCTACGTGCACTCGGGTAACCAACTGGGCAGCCAACTCTTATCGACTTTACTGGGGGTGTTTATACAGATGAAGCGAACGTGCTCTGGAAATTGAACAGAAGAGCTGGCCGGCCGAAATAGGGGAGGCGCACGGCGATCGAGGCAGGTGGGCTCGCCGGCGCGCCCGGCGGCAGGAGGGGCGGCGAGCATGCAAAATGGGTTGCCGCCAAGGCGAGGAAGCCTAGGGGGGTTGCGTCTCCGACCGAGAAGGTGCTGTGGCGGCCAGCACTGACTCACGGCGACCGGAGTAGGGGTGGAATGTGGCGGCGCCGCCGTGGTGAAGGGAAGGCAAAATTAACCGGTGCATGAGCAATAGGGAGTCGGGAGGAACTCACCCAGGTGGCGGGTGTGGCCGGAGGTGAGCTGAGGTGGGCTGGTGGCGCGCTTGGGCGGCGGCTTGGACGAGTCGCCGTGTAGGAGGAGTTTGGGCGGCGGAGGGCTCCGGCCGGCGGCGGGAATAGCTTCGGGGTGCCAAGATGTCGCTCTCATCCGAAGGAATCGAGAAGGGATTCACCGGGGAGGGAGCGGCGCGGCGGCGGCGGTTTTGGCCGGCGGTGGGGAGGAAGTCGACTCCGGCTAACTCGGCGCACGAAAATCCGATTGGGTGGAAGGGGAGGGAGAGGAGGAGTGGGGAAGCGATTTGGCGCGGTGCACTTGGCCGGAGATCGTCGGAGCGGCCGGGACGGCGTGGAGGCGCTGCGGCCGGCGCATGAGCGGAAATGGAAGAAGAGGCAGGGGAAAAGGAATGGAGTGGCGCGAGAGCTTCTTATGGCCACGGGGAGGCTAGGGAAACGGTGGGCGGCGCGGGGGAAACCGTGGGCGACGACAGCGCATGGATGCCGCGTGGAGGAAGGAAGCTGAGCGCAGCAGAGAGGAGTGGCGCGGGCGCGCGAAGGAGGAGGTCCGGCTCGGTTGGCAGGGGGAAAAAGGGAGGGAGGAAAGAGAAGAAGGGGGCCCACATGGCAGTAAGATTAAGGGAAGGAAATGGTAAAGGAAAAAGAGAAGGAAAAATGCCTAGGCTTGGTTTAGAAATTTCATATTTTTAATTTAAATTTTTGTTTCATCAATTACTGATTTTTGCATGGTATTTAAAATTTGAACTTTAAATTTTTAGCTACTGAAATGAGGGTATACAATCTTATTATTGATTAAGGTTTATGTGTGTATATGTACACATATAATCTCACATACTGTTATTTTGCTATTTCACTAAATTGTACATACATATATTTATTTATCTCAGGTTTCTCTTTTCTTATACTGGATCATCTTTTCAGATTCGTATTACAAATTTTTGTTTTCCATTATTTGCACATTCCTTTTTAGGGCATTATTAATACCTGTCTTTCTCTTTTATTAATTCTTCAATTTTTTTTAGAACCTCAACCAAATTCAGGAAAACATCGTAAAATCCAAATTCAAATAGAATACGTTGCAAAAATAATTTAAAAGCTTCACATTTTCAAATTTCAAATTTTCGGAATGTTACAGTAGTGCTCGCCCATACCCGTACCCACGACCCCGATTTACGCCCACGGGTATACCTGCGAAGGACGATGGGTAAAAAACCTCGTCCATACCCGTCGTCCGTGGGCATATCTGTTTACCCGCGAACTGAGAGTCACCATCTGAGAGTTGAACTAAGAACAGGTACATATAAGCAACAGTTGTTGCTAGGAAATATAATAGCTATCAAAATAGTTTATAACAATCAATAGTAATTAGAGATATTGATATGACAGCACCACCTGTCAATCTATATCGCGGGTAAACGGCCGGGGCGGGTATGGGTGGAGCTTACCCATACCCATGTCTGTTTACCCAACGGGTAGAGTGTTCTCCCCATTTTCATACCGTGAGTAAAGAAAATACCCCATACCTGGTTCCATTAGGGTATTTATCTATGGATATACGAGTAAACGGGCACAATTGCCATCCCTAGTCTCAACTGCTTTCTCCCCACGTTGGTGACCGACGTCCATTCCAACATGTTTGTAAGTTTGCTAATTTAGGTCCTATATAGAGTAAGGGTTTCCATGTTCACGTAGGGATTGAACTGTCGCGTACGGAATTGTCGCGACATTCATATGTTCCAAACATGCTCTACACTAATGCTTGCACAACATCTAAATGAAAATGGCCATGACCTTATAGAGATTACTGAAATGGAAATGGCTATGACCTTATAGAGATTACTGAAACAGTCTGAAAATTTTTGAATTTCTTTTGAATTCGGTTTTCTTTCCTAATTTGACAAATTCCTTTGAACTCTCGCCTTCCCCATTTTGGCTAGCTGCTTTTCCCTTCTCTCTGGCGTCTTCCAAGAAACCGCCTCCTCCCTTCTAGCGTGGTTCAAGAAAGCGACGTCATCTTGCGTAGCCCCGACCACGCGGCCGTCTGTGCTTCGTCGCTCGCACCGCAACCCAGCACCATCGTTCACAATGCGCCATGCCTTCCCTCCAGCGCGTTGCTTCGCAAGTGGCGGGTCGTCGCCATGCCCTGTTTCACCCGTCGCCGCTCCTCTGCAACTCCGCGGCCATGCAGGTGCCTCTACTTTGCCCTCACCGCATCCGACCTTGCCGTTCACACCAACCGCTACCAGCTCCGCTGCGCGTCGCCTCACCCTTAGCCAGCCGCTACCTCGCATGCTCCTTGCCAACCACTCGCGCTGACTGTCGTGGCCACCGCAAACCAGCCCGCCATGCGACCGACGTGAGCACACCTGCCATGCTTCGCTCCCATCAGCCTACGTGGCACTGTCTAGGCCGTAGTGCTACCCCATCACTTCACCCGTAAGCCAGTCTCACCGACCGAGCCCAACCGTCACCAAGTCTGCCTCGTGCCAGCGCCACCGACTTCGGCTTCCTGTTTCTACCGCCATCCTTTTGCTTTTAAACCCAACTGAGCACCCAATATGCCTCGCAAACACCTTTAGTACCTCACCAAATCACCCAATCATCTGTCACCATTCTACCTTGCCGTCGTCTCTCTCGCCTGCACCAGTAAGCCACCCCGGCCAATCTCGTGATTCAGTTAATACCTTTTCAATACCTAGTGACCAAAGGATCTTTAGGCTACTAGGAACCCAGCGCCTAGCTCACTGAGCCTTGACTCAGTCTCATCCTCATTGGCGCCGTGTACCACCGCCGTGCCGGAAGGGGGTCACCGTGGACAACTTAGCACAAGCCATCCTAGCTAGAGCCACCACTGCCACTGAGTTCGCCTTATTCCGTATATGGTTAAAAACCCTAGCGCTCCACCAGAACTCTATCAGAGCCGCCCTGTGCCATGCCCCTGCCTGTAGAACCGCTCCTCGTCGTCGTCCAAAACCACCGCCCCTCAAGCCTGGCCAACCTCGAAAGTGGAATCCTTGTGGCCCCAAGAACCTACTCATGGTCGCCAATTGTTGTTTCGACCACGAATTCTCCGACCGCTCCACCGCTTGAAATCTATGACCACCCCATCGCTTGAACTCTTCGACCACTCCACCGTTTGAACTCTCCGACCACCTCGTAACTCCTTTGTTCTCCGAGTACGCAGTGACAACCCGATACGGACTAAACCCACTGTGAATAGTAAAACCCAACCTATCACTGTTTGAACCTGGTACTGTAGCCACACGATCCGCGATGAATAGTGTTGAACCCGCTAATGTTCATCTGAAACCCTAATTTGCAAAAAATACCTTGTTTTGACCGTTTCGACCCCATGAATTCATTTTCGACCTCCGTTTTGCCAAATCAAGTCTCTATAAAATTCAAACTCACACTATTTTAAAATCAATCCTCCACTTTCAAAATCTATCAAACCTGTTTATACCACCATTTCGACCACCTTAAACCCGTTTAGCCCATTTCTAATTCCGATCAGCCAACCCATACACCACCTAAGTCCTAGCCACCCAAATGTATTTTCTTTATATCTTTTTAGTTATTTAGATTGTATTTTGTTCCCAACTTGCATTCTGCAAAGCAGGAACTTACTTGCTCTCATTTTCCACGCTAGTGAATGGACCAAGTGAGTTGGTCAACAAAAAAGCTGCAAGAGTAATTGAAGTAAGCTTGAAGCCGGTAGAGAAGACCAAGAACAACAAGAAGGAGGCAAGTCACATGTGTTTGATCATGTTAAACATATATTCTGTTAATTATTTACTTATCAGTACTTTCATTACCTTTTATTTATGCTATGATATTTTACGTACAATAAATGTTTAGAATGACATGATATCTAGTTACATTCTTCCACTGAAAAAGCCTTATTTACTTTGATGGCCATATTCACCTTGACAAAACTTAGTAATGCTAAATCTACTACTTAAATAACCATAGTAGTGTAGGAAACTCAACTATTTTATACTACTGTTTAGCATATCATTTTACCGGTAATTTTGCAAAAGTATTTCTAGGAAAATGATTATAATGGGAAACCATGTGTTGGTTGGATAATACTGCCATTGAGCATTGTGATATGGGTTTAGAGATAAAAAATGTCTCGAAGTAAAATGAGGACAAAGTTCGGAGAAAGTAAGTATGACCTTATGCTAAGCAAAGAACATAGTGATCGCGCAACCACAAGTTTTGACTTGTCAAACTTGGTTTAGTAGCTACTCAAATCAATTGAATCTCTGCAGGAGTAAAGGAGAGTTGGTATAGAAGGGAGTAAAACCATACTAAACAACGGTAGATTCCTCTGAAATGGAGATCTACCGGGTAGAGCCTATATAAAGAGATGAGCAGTGAAACAATCTTGTTTTCTTAACTCAGTCATGAGGGTTATGGAATCTTGTAGGTAAAGCTGGACAACTCTACGGAGTAATCACAATGGTATCTCAAATACGCCGTGCTTTTGGTAAAAGAAGCTATATTCAGTGGGTGATTCCAACAGTGAAGCATAAGTAGATTTAGAAAATTATTTGAAAAATGTTGAGGTCTAGTAATCAAGTCTTGAAACTCCAAATCCTTAAGTAGTTATTATTCTTTTATGTTTAAAAATATTTACAAATAAAATTGCATTTGTATATCATAATAAAAACAACTTTATCCTCATCACTTGGGAATCCTGACCAGTAGTTATATAGTATTTCTCTATATAACTTGTTGAGTACGGTTGATTGTACTTAGTCTTGCTATAATTTTCACCACATCACATACCAGCAGAAGAAAGAATGTTGCAAGATTTCGTGTAGGGATTACGACCACACTCAAGTGTTCCTGTGGAGTTTTCTTCGGTCTTCTGAATGTATGTTAAATTTTGGGCTTGAACACCTGTATTATTGCTAAAATTGTCCATTAGGTCATATTTTAATCAAATTAACTCCTTTTAAATATTTGTGAGCAGATATGATACTTTTTTCTGTCCGCAACTAAACTACTAGACTATTGCGGATGGTTCGATGTCCCTATTCCCAAAAATAGGGGCATTACAATTACTTTTGAGCATCGCCATACTTCTGAAGTACAATATGCTTGTAATTGATATCAAACCATGAGCACCAATCAACACAACATGGCCCCAATAATTCAAACGTGTTCAAGATATCTACCGCGGAAGATATATTCAGTATCAATATGAACATCGTATCGTTGGGGTTAGTGATCTTTGGGTATGCAGGCCGGTGTGGCTCTCGGCGGAGTCTTCGCCGTTGTCGTCAGAAGCCGCGGAGACTGTGCGGCGGTCTTGCCCAGAAAGTTGCTAGCGTCAGCGTTGCGGCGAGAAGGTGTCACTGCCAAAGGTTTGGCGGCGCTTGCTGTTTTGTTCTTTTTGTGTAGCGGGTAGTGGGGCTGACGTGGAACACAAGTTTGAGTAACGCCTGATGTTTGGGTCGTGACAGAATACAGATGATGGTTACCGAACTGGAATCAAAGCATGGCTGGAAGCGTATTATCCCAAGTATTTTTCAAACTGGTTTTTAACACACGGTTACACATTTTTCATTAGTTGAATGACACTTTTACAAGAGACAACAGAATCATAGACAACTACATGTGTTTTTGTGTCAACTAGCATGATGGCCGCGTACATACATGGACATTATTTTTAGAGTATATTTAAATAATTTAACGGTGCATATGTGATGATAATAAAGGAATCATATGCGCAAAATAAAAGGGTTGCAGATCACATGGAAGAATTCAGAAGTTTAGAACGTTATCAATTCGATTTGGTTTCCATGTTTGTAGAATCAATTCCATTTGTGATATGAATGTATAGTAGTACATGTTAAAACAAATAATACATATTATATCTTTAGGAGGAAATACTTGTTCTTTATAATATTTAATCGGCATCTTCAATAATAGACACAATAGTTGTATCTATAATAATATAATTAAAAGAATGCAAATTATAATGGTATTGTAGGCAAGTTTGTGTTTGTATATGGATCGCTTAAATTCAATTCTATCTCTAGCATCTCATGTCTTAATTTCATACAAGAGTTCCTCAACTATACGTGCATGCATATCATGGAACAAATTAACTTCATGCGCACTTCCATGGATCAAGGAAAACTACTGGTTATGATTTATTAATCATAAAAAGGGTCCATTTAATTAAGACCTAGATGATTTTCTTTTTTTCCATAATTTCTAGCAATTATTCTCATTTATCAATTAATATCAATCAATTATGGATTACTAAACATAATTAGGATCTACCAAACTAAGGGTCAGATATTGTTTTATTTTTGGGATAATTTCAACAATGCTTCTCTTTTCTTTCAGCTGTATGATAGACAACACCTAACAGTTGATATAGTTCAACTTTAATTATAATCCACCACATCGATGGTGATTCTGGAAAAACAAACGTTGTAAAACACACATTATTGGAAAGCATGTAGGTAGAATAAATCTTGTCTTTTTTTAGTCTCTCCTTTTTTTTCTTGCCAGTGCCAATTTTTCTTTTTCCCTTGTGCATAACTTTTACTAATTTATTTTACATGTCTATATCCTTCTTTTTTCTCTCTACATAGATTTTAGTGCGGGTCATCTAGGATTTTTTTTCCATTTATTAGATTAATTTAGAATCTATAATGGGTAGTTTTGTCTTATAAGATTTTATGTTTTATTTGAAACATCTACTGGTGATCGTTTACTGACAATAATAACATCTAAATCGAGGGATAGATATTTTTTCTTTTTTCTGAGAATTTCTAGCTTATTTATCTTTTTAGCAACTATAAAACTCATGCGATTGACTTTTATTATATAATACATAGATTCTATTTTTTGGAGGATTTACTTTGGAATTCGTAGGAAAATCAAATTGCTAATTTTTATTTTCCCCAAATTTTAGTTATTTTGTATTGTACTTGACATGGACTCTATTTTTATTTTGCTAATTTTTATTTAACTATTATTCCAAATTTTATTTATTTATGGATGTTACTTTAGATGTATTATGGAAATCAAATTGCTAATTTTCTTTATTTTTTATTCCAAATTTCATTTAATGTGGATTGTACTTGCATGTGGTTCTTTCTTTTAATCTAAGCTATTCTAACTTGGGTTTGTAAGATAGATGACTAGATTTTTCTGGTTAATATAGGAGCTTCTCAAATGTCTAATTAGTATAGGTTTATAAATTTTAATTTTTTTTGGAATTAGTTTTCCAATTCATTTACAAATCAAATATCTAATAATCTTTTAATATTTATTCCAAATTTGCTTGTTTTTGATCATATTTGCCATATATTTCTTTTTAGTTTTAGGCTGGAGTTCGTATAAAAAATGAACTTCTATTTTCTTTTAATTATTATTTTTAATTTAGTTTTTAGGGGTTTCCTTTAAAATTCATATGAAAATCAAATTGCTAGTTTTATTTTATTTTTATTCTGAATTTTAGTTAATTTGGATTGTACTTGAACTCTTTCTTTTAATTTGTTATATTTAGTTTAGTTATTATTGTGAATTTTATTTATTTATAGATGTTACTTTAGAAGTCATATAGAAATTAAATTCTATTTTTTTATTTTTAATTTCGAATATCTTTTAATTTAGATTGTACTTGACAAGGACTTTTCTTTTAATCCGAGCTATTATATTTTGGGTCTATCAAATTAAGGGCTGGATGTTTTGCTTTTTATGAAAATTTATAGCAGATTACTCTTTTTTAGCAACTCTAAAAGATTTATTATCAATTTTTAGTATGTAGTAGATTAGATACACATCTGAAGCATGTCATATACACTTGGTTGACATACGCACCAACACAAAACACCATGCTAAGCACACGCTAGCATACTCCTTTCGAAATGTAACACCACGTTTAGGCTCTACTTGGAACATTGTTTTTTTCTTAATTCTTGAAAAATTAAACGGTTTTCTATAAAATTTCCATGTTACATATGAGGTAAAATTTATGTGTTTGAAAGAGACGTTCCATGCCAGGCCTTACTAGTGCTCGGATGGCGTTTCTCCTTGCCCTCTCACTGCTCCTCTGTTGTCGTTTTAAAGTAATTTATGGAGATAGATTTTTTGAAACGACTTATCGACATTTATAGTTTTTTGAAGCAACTTATCGGCATTTAGACCCTATTCATATTGGTTTCTAAAAGTTATTTATCTACAGTACCTACCTTTCAAACATATTGTCTTTTAAGTTGAGATATACTAGTCAATTGTAGTACATTATAGTGACTTCAATTATATGGGTCAAGATCACACGCGAGTATCTATCTCTACAAGATGTTACTATTTATAAATCAAAGCCAATATAAACATATACTCAATCCATTCACATAAATAATTATATTAAAATAAAAAAATATAAATTACAACCATAACCGAAAAAGGACACCAGTTCGTCTCCACGGGCTCAACAGTAGCCTCCGCTGAAACCGATGAAAGATACATCTAGTCACCCCGCACCAGAGATTCAGCGTAATACAAGGCGTACATCACTGCTATCTATATATACCACAATGACAGGTGGGCCACGTTTTATTCGACTACATGTGTCATAGAGATAAACCAACACCGCAACACGTGCCAGCGTTTCCCAAAAAACAACTCGATACATGACAGGATGGATCACATCAAGCGATGGCGACACCGCCGCCTCCAACGACCCATCTCCCCACGTCACCCCACCCACTGACTCCGCAGCCCCACCGAAAACTCTACGACCACGGTCCACACGTCAGAGCCACATGAGGCGGCGAACGACGCGTGCGCGTCCACGGTGCAAAGAGCTGAAATATTCGGCCCCGTCGAATCGAACGGCGAGCGGCCCAACAACCTCGCGTCTATGAATTTGAGCCGCAGGATGCGCCTCCGCGGCCTCCCGCCGTCCGATCCCGGCCCGCCCCACGGATCCGGCCGTAGAATATGAATTTGATTTCGAAAGCAAAGAGTGGGAGAGAAAGAAAGGGGGGAGAGAGAGAGAGGAGGGGGGAGCAGCAACAGCAAGAGGGAAAATCTTCTAATTCCCTAACCCTCTCAAAGTCCGCCATTCTCCTCCGCCGCAGATACGCGCCGGAGCTCGCTGCAATCCCGTCTCCCCGCTCTCGCCGCGGGGCCTCCGCCCCCCGATCTGGCGCCGGCAGCCGCGATCTCGCGGCGCGTCTCCGCAGCCGCCGTGAATTGGGTGGCGTTTCGAGTAGTGACGGGGGCGTTTTGATCTAGTAGCTCCGGGTTGAGTAGATGGCGGGGAAGGAGCAGGGCGGCGGCGGCGGCGGCAGGCCGCCGCCGCGGGCGCCGGTGCCCTCTGCGTCGACGCAGCCGCCGATTAAGAAGCTGGTGAGGCAGCTTGACTTCACCTCGGCGGCGTTGGCGGGGAACCCCGCGATGGCGGCGGCCGCGGCCGCCGTGTCTAGGGCGCTGCAGCCGAGGGCGGTGCCGGTCGGGTTCCCGCAGCCGCACCAACTGAGGGCGGCGGTGCCGGTGGGGGTTCCGCAGCAGCTGCAACCGCGGGGGCTGCCAGTGATGCGGCCGCATCACGTGGTGCATGTGCCGCTGCCGCGGCCGGCGGTGGCAGTGGCGGTGCCCCTACCTCAGGTTCGGCCCACGCAGGCGCAGCCGGTGCCGCGGCCACCGGTTGCCGTCCCCTTGTGAGTGCCCCCGTTCTAAGATTTATGTCTAGCTTCAAGTTTTCATATTTTCGCTTCCCCATTTGGTACTTTAGGGGCTCTTGCTTGTGGATGTGTGAGTTTGTTTTCTCTTGATTCATATAGTCGGAGGTCTCCTGTTTTTTAGCTTTTAACCCATGTTTGAAACTTGGTGTCCAAATTTACTTTGCACTTGTCTCTCCATGGAAACGAAGACAAATGTTTGCATTAGATGTACCTTTTGGTCTTCCAGTGGCATTTACAGTTAAATTTAGCATACTTCCTAATGATGAGCTGAATTGATGCGAATTTCCTATTCCTAATTTTCCCTTTGTAATTTTGCGTCATGCTCCGGTGATGTTCTGATTATGCTTTGAGTTTCTGTACTTTTAGGAAGCCAGAGTCACCAAAACCACGTGCTCGGCTCTATGAAGGGAAAGATGGCACCCCGACAAAGAAGAAGTGCTGCAATTGTAGGCATTCCAAATGTTTGAAGTTGTAAGTCAGATTCTATGTGTCTTAGCTTGAGAACAGTGCAATATTGCAATGGGATTTTTGTCAATGAAGGCAATGCTTTTTTTTTTCTTCTAAAGAATGTATGGATCCCTTCACGTACTTCTCTAGAAGTCACCAAATACGTTAAATGTCCACCAGAATGGCTCTTGTATGAATAGAGTTGGATCTAGTAAAGTTTATGCGATTTGTTGCGGATACTATGGAATATGTGCAGCGGCAATCATCTTGAGTTTTTTTTGCATAAAAAGCTTGCAAGAATAAATACATGCATTCTAGAACTTCTCTCTCTCTCTCTCTCTCTCTGAAAAAAAACTGGATAATAATAGCATGTTCTTGTTAAACTTGTAGCTAGTGAAATAATGTCGTTACTTCAAATGGGCTGAAATGGCAACTTTTGGCTAGTCAAGATAATTACAAAGCGTTATATATCTTTGGAACCACGAATGCTTGAACTGTTGCTTTATCATTTAAGTTTCTCAGTGAGTCCAAAAGGAACAAGAGCTTGGTCAAATGGGGCGAGTACCTATGTGTTGCATTGAAGATAAAAACCACAAACTTTTTGATGCTATTTCATTCTGTTAGAGGGCTGTACATGTAGGTTAGATGGTTAATAATAATATAGAGAAATTGGAAAAAAAAAATCCTGGTAACACTCTCATATCTTCTCCAAAAACCTAATTTCTTCTTCTGCCTACATCTTCACAAATTTCGATAGTCTGTTGTTGTTTGGACCTCATCGGAAGTCAGAGAATCACCCTCCTTTTGGAAAAAAATATGAAAAAAATATTTTTTTTGTGGTTCAATACTTTTTTTTCAGTTTTCTAATCCTGATCTTTCATTTGAGTTGTAAGTCTTTGTGTACTGATACTTGATGCTATCAATCTGAGTTCTTCTTATGGTTTTCTATGCTTAGGTACTGTGAATGTTTTGCAAATAGTGTTTATTGCGATGGATGCAACTGCACCAACTGTTTTAATAATGTTGAGAATGAGGCTGCTAGGCGTGAAGCTATTGACGCTACACTGGAGCGCAATCCAGATGCATTCAGGCCTAAGATTGGGAGTAGCCCACATGCAAATCGGAATAATATGGTATGTTTTGATGTCCATGTATCTTATTCGAATAGTCAGTTGTACAGTTGCACCTGCTAAGGGACTTTAATAATTGATGTCCGTTACTAATAGAATATTAATGGCTTATACTAGGAACGTTCATGCACATGGTATAGGGCCATATCTTATTCTAATTAAGAGACAAACTGAAATACCACACTAACTGAAGGAAAATATAAAACTGGGGAAGGCTTAGGAAATTTACACATAATTTCTGAGAAAACTAAATTGTTACCACCTACAACTGAGAAATTTTCAGCTTTGAGGCCTTCAGACTTCTCCTGCACTTGAGTTACTCTCTTCAGTTGCCAGAACGCTGCATGGTCTCATAGTGTTAAGTTCTCAGAATGCTTCATGGTCTCATAAAATAAAGGGGAATCGATGATTTGACACTGCAAAGATTGGCACTTGAGGATTTGCCACTCGATGTCTCATTGGCATGTGGTATAGTCGTAAATCCTTCCATGGTTTCGAATCAAACCATTACTCGTCGAAAATGCATTTGTTGTTCGCCTGTTGTGAAAGACTAAGTTAGCAACTGTGAGCTTGAATTCTCAAATAGCAACATACTATCTTCACAATTGATCAAAATGGAAACAAACAGTGTTGGACCTCAGTTGAGCTCTAATTTCTTGTCTTACGGTTTAATTGTATCCACTAGTATATATATTGATTTCAACATTTCTTTACTAAACCACCAAATTATTGATAGGCATTTTGTCAAAAATTTAATATAACAAAGTACGTGAAAAATCCAATATAAGTAGCCTAGGTGGATCTATCCAATATCCAATCCTCCTCCACTAAAATGCTTGCCACTTACACTTCTTTCACCAATGGGAAAGAATTGCAAGCTTCCTTCCGCTTACAATATGAAGTTTGGTTTAGTTGAAACAAGAACTATGTTTTCCAGAGGAAGCAAGCATGCATATTGTGGGCCTGTTTGGTACAACTCCAGATTCTCATTTTCAGCTTCTGCTCCAGATTCTGTAAGAATCCACTTCTCTGAGAATCTAGAGTTACCCCTGAAAAGCGTTTGGCTAGTGGGTTGGCTCCAGATTCTTAAAAGAAGAGATTGGAGGGAAATAGACCATGTTACCCCTAGTTGTAACCATGAGATTTTGATTTAAACTGTATACCTTAAAAAGGCCAATAATCTCATTAATTTATTTTTCCTAAATTGTATGCATAAAACTAATTGTATGAAAGCCACTATAGTACACTGGAGTTACGTAAACACTACAAGATGTAAACACTACAAGATTACAGAAGAAGTTTATTTCACTCTACACAATCACATTTTCGATAGAAATCACGAAGCTTGACTGCTAGAGATTTTCGGTGGGTGATGAACAAAGAACCATATCATCAGTTACAATTGTCTTCCGAGCAAAATCACTCTCACAAACACAGCATCCACATCAATGCAATCTTTCCTCCCAGAGCCCATTTAATCATCATACCCTCCCCCTTCCTTCGCCCAAATCGGCAACCGCGCTCATGCCTTCCCCTTTCTCCATGCCAAGTCCACCCAACCTCTTCTCATCTTCCATTCCCTTCAGATGCCCGGCGGCCTTCAGTGCCCCGATATTGCTGACATTGCCAAAGATCAGCACAATGATACCAAGGAAGCTGCCCAGGAATGCAGCAGCAAATGAAGTATGTATGTATGTACTGGGATATCACTGTACAAGTATGTATGTATGATTGTATGTACTGGGATATCACTGCCATGAACCTCTGTACAAGCATGAACCTCACAAGCATGAACCTCTGTACATACATCCATTACACATACCTGTACTGAAGAGGCGGCGGCAGCAGAGATCTGGAGGGAGGGGCGGCGCCGGGAGACGGGAAGGGGAGAGGGGGCGGAGGAGGGCGACGTCGGGAGACGGGAAGGGGAGAGGGGAAGGAGGCGGGCGGCGGCGGTCCTGAGGGGCAGAGGAGGGCGGCGCCGGGAGAGGGGCGGAGGGAGGCGCGCGGGCGTGAGAGGGGCGGCGGAGATCTGGAGGGAGGCGGCCGGGCGGCGGCGGCGGTGCTGAGGGGCGGAGACGGGAAGGGGAGAGGGGAAGGAGGAGGGGCGGGGGGAGGGCGGCGCCGGGAGACGGGAAGGGGAGAGGGGAAGGAGGCGGCGGTGCTGAGGGGCGGAGGAGGCGGAGGGAGGCGCGCGGGCGTGAGAGGGGAAGGGGAGAGGGGAAGGCGCCGGGAGAGGGGCGGAGGGAGGCGCGCGGGCGTGAGAGGGGAAGGGGAGAGGGGAAGGCGCCGGGAGAGGGGCGGAGGGAGGCGCGCGGGCGTGAGAGGGGAAGGGGAGAGGGGAAGGCGCCGGGAGAGGGGCGGAGGGAGGCGTGCGGGCGTGAGAGGGGAAGGGGAGGGAGGCGCGCGGGCGTGAGAGGGGAAGGGGAAGGGGAAGGCCGGGCGACGGGGTGCGGGAGGGGGCCGGTTTTTGGTTTTTATATGGTGGCATTTTGCGGGTAAATACTATGAACTTCAATGGGTTATTGTATTTAGGGTGTGTTGGCTTCCCACGAGAATCCACCTCAACCCAGCTTCTCCTGAACAGTTCATTTTGGAACCTGCTCCTCGCGAGAAGCTGAATCTGGTCATTTTGGGAAGCGGGTTGTTTGGCACAGCTCCACCTGATTCAACAGAGAAGCTGGGAGCAGGAGCTGTACCAAACAGGCCCTGTCTTGTTTGAGAAATGTGATAACTAATAAGCGAGAGCTTGTCGTGTGCACGCCTATGGGAGTAGGCTTTGTGGGCAGCGACCGCGTGGCAAGGCTTTAGCACCTTCAACAAGGAGGGATCAATAGCCTTGCCGTTCTAGTTAGTTTGGTTGTTATCACTCACCTCATCCGTTGGTGCATCTATTTGTCAGCATGCTATCCTTACCTTGTTGCATTTAGTTATCACGTAGCCTTATCTTGTTAGGGGGCTGGTTAAATACCAAGCCGTGTCATCCTACTGTGCCAAGCAAGAAATATATCAAATAGTCCTTAGACTATCTATCTCCCCGCCCTTGTGGTGTGGCCGTCGATCATCAGCGTAGTCATGCTACTTGGGTCTAGGGTCATCTAATCGTAGACCATTACATTTGGTATCAGAGCCAACTACTATGGCCTCTGTTGTTGAGTTTTCTGCACCGCCGTTAGTCCCGTCGTTGCTACCCCCGTGGGCGACGTCACCAGAGCCTACCGTGGTGCTACTGCAGCTCACCGTGCTGAATGCGACACTACCGTTCGAGTTATCCGTGCCACCGCTGGTTCGCCATTGCCATCCCCATGGCCAATGCCACCGGAGCTAGTCGTGGCACTACCGCAGCTTGCCATGGCAGGCACAATGCTTCCATTGCCTTCAATGTTGGCGCTGCCGTTGGTTTCACCTTTGCCATCCCCATGGGCAACGCCAACGGAGCCAGCCGTGGCGCTGCCACAGGCTACTTTGGAGCAGTCACAACTACTGGTGTGCTTGCTACATGTGCCACATCACCTGATGCCACCCTCGGTGTCGGCACCATTGCTAGTTTCGCCGTTGCCACCCCCAAGGGTGACGCCACTGTAGCCAGCCTTGGCGCTACCATGACCGGTACCATGCTTCACGTGGTTGTCACCGCTGTCGTCGCGCATGATGCACCCGTGTCAATGTCGTAATCTCTTGTCGACATGGGGTTGCCTAGGATTGCAGCTGTGGCTGCCACCCTGTAGCTTGAGGACGAGCTGCTCGTCGAGGGATAGTGAAGTTGTCATGAGCACGCCTATGGGAGTGGGCCTGTGAGCAGCATCCGCGTGGCAAGGCATCAGCACCTTCAGCAGCAAGGAGGGATCAATAGCCTTGCCGTTCAAGTCTAGATAGTTTGGTTGTTATCCCTCATCTGTTGGTGCATCTATTTTTAGCATGTTATCCTCAAGTGTTGCATTTAGTTATCACATAGCGTTATCTTGTTAGGGGGCTAGTTAAATACCAAGCCATGTCATCCTACTGTGCCAAGCAAGAAATATATCAAATAGTCCTTAGACTATCTATCTCCCTGCCCTTGTGGTGTGGCCGTCGATCATCAGCATGGTCACACTGCTTGGGTCCAGGGTCATCTAATCCTAGACAATTACAGAGCTAAAGAGATTTTCATAAAAAGCAAAGATGTTATTCCACTAACCTTAAGTAAATATTTGCTGTCTAAAAAGGAAATGCTTCATTATTGTACTTCTTATCTAGGCCATGCTATCTGATTTGTGCTGCAATGATATGTGTAATTAGTACTAGTCCCTGAAATGCCAGGAGGCGGTTGGTGATCTCCCTTTAGTAGGGAAGCATAATAAAGGGTGCCACTGCAAGAAGTCAGGATGCCTCAAGAAGTACTGCGAATGCTTCCAAGCTAATATACTATGTTCTGAAAATTGCAAATGTATGGATTGCAAAAATTTTGAAGGGAGTGAAGAAAGAAGAGCTCTTTTCCAAGGGGACCACAAAAATGCCATTCACATGCAACAAGCAGCAAATGCAGCAGTAAATGGTGCTATTGGAGCAACGGGATTCTCTTCTCCTCCCACAGCAAGGAAGAGAAAGCACATAGATCCTTCACTTGACCATTCGACCAAGGAACATGTAGCTCAAAGGAATGGTCACCTACCTCAGGTAATGACAATTTCTACGATTTCAGCATGTCGTGCTGTTTTTGCCCCATTTCTCTATCTGTGCATAGCTTTGTGTTTTTGAATTATTGACTTAAAGAGGTAGGCTGAAGTGATCCGTTCCATCACTAGGAAATCTCATGTTATGTTGTGCATACCATGAAGTGAGTTGATGAATGATAATTCAGGCCTGTGGCACTGGGAGCTAGTTATTGACACACACTGTTGCTATATGATTGCAAAAGGAAATGAGTTTCTTTTTTTGCACCACCAATGCCACAACCACAGGCCACAGGGGTGCACCAGTTACATTACCTTCGTTATTGACATCCCCACCAGATTAGCATTACCAAAATGAAATCTACCTCACTCCTGAGACTGCACTGACTACCTGTCCGATTTTATGCATCGGAACTAATATTTGAAAAGGGTCAATTACTGAAGTATAATAATGTTATAAGCAAAAGGTGTGAAGTGAATGACATTAACACTTTTCTGACTTCATAATAGTCATCAACATATATTTTTAGTCAATAGTTTTCCATGATAAAGAAGTGTTAGCCCCTCACGTTCTGCTTCATGTAGATAGATACGCAAATGAGTTATTTTTTGTAAAGGTTTAAATCATTTTTCTGGAGAGATCTGGATTCCTCCGTAACAGATTTCCAAATAAAAACTAACCAAGGAGATAATCAAAGGCTACTTATAGCAAAAGTTATATTATGGGATTCCAATAAGGTTTGTTGTATATACTTATCAGGCTATTCATCAGAAGAACATAGTGCCATCCGATAGTTCACTTCCAATAAGCCTGTCCACACATCCTCCTACGATGGGCCCCTTTAAAGTCACCTACAGGTAACCGCCAACTATATGTATTTTCCTTGAGAAGAGCAATTGTATCTGTCTTCTATTTATGGGTTTATGTCATCCCACTATAGGCCTCTTTTAGCGGATATTGTCCAGCCAGAGGATGTAAAGGAGCTTTGTAAGCTTTTGGTGGTAGTATCAGGGGAGGCTGCTAAGGCATACGCTGGTATTGCTATCATGCTGATTTTACCTTTTGCAATTTTATTAATTTGTTTCAGCAAATATTTGTGGTGATCCTGCAATGTGCATGGTTATCTTGGTGATAGTCATTCGATCAACTTGCATAGATTAGGGCCTCTTCATTTCAAATTTTACCATTTGAGGTTGCACCCAAGGTTTTCTTCTCTTTCTTTTTTGAAACGTAAGGTTGCATCCAAGCTGTTAATTCATCTTACTTTTTCTCTTGGGCCTGGAATTTGGATGCTGATGCTGCAGTTGTGTATCAAATTTTCTTTTGAAAATAACTAAAGGATGTGATATAGGGGATCCAAGTGTTGCTTTCTCCCCTCAAACTTTTTTTTTTAAAAGGAATTTATAAGATACCTCTTGGAGCTTCCGATGGATTTGCAGCTATTGTGTACTTGATTTGTTGCATCTTATCTCCAATATAGTTATATAATTTACTAAAGATTGCACAATGTGGTCAGGGTTACCATCTTTTTCCTGTTAAAATCATACCGTACGAGGGTTTCACTGGTGAGTGGTGGTCGTCGTAATGACACTTGGTGTTTCTCAAATTAAACACCAAGTTTTTTGCAGCATGTTTACAGTTTTGTCCATCAGTTTGCTATATTTTATTCTATTTAGTAATATAAGGTATGTCCACATTCATATGGAGCATAAATTTCATGGTAATACGCTGTCTCATTGGGAAACTTGAAAAACCAGGTTGGAAAGCCCAGGAAGAGAAGGTGGCCGAGAAGGAAGATGCAGTAGGAGGGAAGAAGGAAGATGAGATGGGAGGTTTCGTAGCAGATCCAGATCATCAAAAAGTATCAATTGATGACCGTTCAAGTGGAGGAACTCATACAGGCAAAGCTTCTCTAGAAGAATCCAGACCTGATTGCACTGATGACCAGAAATCCAGTAGGCCAATGTCTCCTGGAACACTAGCATTGATGTGTGATGAACAAGATACAATGTTTACAACTTCTCAAAATGCTGTTGCTCAGCAGACAGTAGCTGTCAACCAGAACCGGTCTGAACTATATGCAGAACAAGAAAGGTGTGTGTTGACAGAATTCCGTGATTGCCTCCGTAAGCTTGTGACGTACGGAAGAATGAAAGGTGCACTAAATATTCCTAATTGTCATGCCACTGCAAAATTATTGGATGTTCTTTTTTTGTTTGCTTTGTAAAACTTGGATGGGTCTGATCCTAATTTTTTTTCCCCTTCAGAGGAAAAGTACTCTGTGGCAATCAAATCTGAAGTATCTGGCCATCCAGGGCAGGTAAATGCTGTTTCACGAATACCATATTCAAAAGTAGATGTACCTGTTGTAAAAACATTTCCGCAGAGTTCCAGCAGACATCCTGTTGCTGGAAACACCGCGAGTGGGCATTTGGACAAAAAACTGAAGCCTGAGAACACATAGGTGTCCCAGGGTTTGTATTTGGGGTATAGCAATGATCAACAGAATCATGTTTGCACCCTCTAACAGGTTGATCAGAGCCATGTATCAGTCTTGATCGTTAATTTAGGTTCAAGAAAGTTGCAGTTTATTCTCATTGGTCAGAATAAGTGTAATGTTGGATAGTTAGTTTAGTCATAAAAATGCCTTTAACTATATCTTATTGTCTACATTTTTAGTTCCTTTCTCTTCACTATTTCCCTCGTGAAATTTCACCAATCGCCATACAAATATCTTAAAAGAGATTTTCATTCTTATTTGGCATCGTGCAACACGTTTGCCATTTCATTTTTATCGGTAGCAGAACACATGAATCCCATGGGTTTACGACTTGGGTTTGGGTTGCTTCCTGGCTGGTTGCCGGTGGTAACTAGTTGTTCCGAACTGGGGTTAACCGAGTAAACAACTTGTCAGACTTTTATGCTCCGAACTGGTTGAAGACCAGGTGAATCGTGTATTTTTCAAATATGCATTCAGTTCATTTTGTTGCACTGTTCTGCAAAACTTCGAACTGTGCATAGAAATATCACTGTAGCCATTTTTTTTCTTCAAATTCAGGTCTCGAATATTCGTTTTTGTAAATCTAGTTTCCTACCCCGAGCACCCTCTACTCGGTTGCATGCCGACATACTGTACAGTACTGTAGTTGTAAACTGGTGTTTGTCAGTTTGGCAGCTGTGTGTTTCCGTTTTTGCTTGCAATGCTTTGCAGTTATGCTGTTTACTTGTTTTCCTCGGTATCATGTCCGCTTATTCCTCGTTATTTTGGGGCTCAACTTATGCCTGGAAGGTGGACACAAGAATTGTCTTACTTCCTATGTAAATAGATTCTTTCTTTCTTGCATGGATGCATGTTTGGAAGTAACGATAGCTCTAGATTTCTCAATTCATAGACGGCTCTAGATCAGATATACTGGTCAATCCCTTGGAATCGTACAGAGGAGATACAAAGCCCGCAAAATCAGAAGCCAAAAACTGCGGGCTACTCAAGCGATCGCCCAGTTTGATCAAAACATATATGTACACTACACACAAATACACGCAAAATCTCGTGCCGCTTCTAATGGCGACCTGACGGGCTCCTATGCCCTCCGAGGAAGTCCAGTTTCTCCATGTACGTCTGCTTCAAGTTGGTCATGATGTTGGGCAGCTTCATCAGCCTCCCGTCTTCCTGGGCTGGCGGCTCGGCCGGCGCCGGAGGCATGTCGTCGCTCTTCGCCTCGGCGTCGCCGTTCCAGCCCATGAAGTCGAGCAGCGTCCTGATGTTGGGCGACCCTGCCATGTTGCCGTCGGGATCCTCCTCGCCTGCAGCCTCCTGGGGATCTAGGTGCTCCGCGGCCTCTTCCGCCGTGGTCGACGCGTCCTTCTTGGCCTTCTCCCTGGCGACGTTGTCGGCGCTGAGGACGTCCTCTATCCGGGACACGACGTTGTAGGCTAAACTCTCCAGGACCCTGGAATAGCTCTCCAGGATAGCAAACCCAACGTCCTAGTGGCCGATCGAGGCTATGTGCATTAGCTCTCCAAGAAACTAGTGCAAACATCGTCCATGCAAACATGCCGACTCTGACGTTAGCCATCCAATCAGCATGAGAATAGATTACGAATGTTTATTTTCATTTAAGGGCGGAGTTGATCGGGCGGCTCACGGCAGAGTTGGCATGTTAGCACCGAAAAGTGAGTTAGCCTGATGTTACATCCCCCGAGTGCTGCATATTCTTACCTTGTTTTCTTGTATCTTGGCGATGTCCAGGGTGGACTGAGGGATGCCGGGGAACCTGTGCTTGATGATGAGCAGCAGGGTCTGCGCTCGCTCTTCGAACTGCTCCCTCTTCTCCTGGCTGAAAGCCGAACCCCACGCCGACTTGCCATCCTTGTTGTGCACCTTCCTGTTCCAGATGATCACTGACGCCTCGATGCGGTCCTTGAGGTCAAGGATCTTGTGCTCCGATGTCAGGTCCACCGTCGACAGGAACACGTCCGGGTCGAACTCGATGTCCGTTATAATCCGGTACAGCGCGTCCCCAAGGCTTGCCCTCCCATTCTACCATGCCAATCACGACTTCATCAGAAAGGCAGCTTTGGGAGCTTGCATTGTGGATCATGTGAGTGAAGAGACACGAGTGGTGGACCTTGGGGAGTGATTCTAGGTATGATTCTGGGATCGCCATCTCCATGAGGCAGTTGGCGTTGATGGCCATGGCGGCCTTGAGCACTTGGTTCACCAGCTCCTTCTGGTGCTGGAGCCAGCCTCTGGAGGCCGGGGACAGCCCACCCCGAGGAACCTTAACTATTGGTATCCACCATTTCTCGTCTGATCTTTGCGAACCCTCGTCGTCGCTTTCAGAACACGAGTCGCGCTTGACGTACCAGAACTCGTTGCGATCCTTGTAGTTCTCGAGGTAATCCTGCTCACAGCAAAGAGAATTAGTCTGTTCTTCTAGCATATGTGTTCGGTAATGTATTAATGTGGCATCGAGACATTGCTTGAATGATGTCGCTTCTTACCAGAAGCATCGTGTCGATTTTGCGCAACGCTGGTATGTTCGCCTGGAGATCCCTGCGCTGCTGCGTGCCCATTACCTGCGGCGAGCAGAGGCAGAGAGACCAGATTATTGGAAACGGAGAGGAAGTAGCTGTAGTCGTGATATCCGAGCTATTGTTCAACCTCCATTTCAGTGCCGTTGTCCAAGACTTGTTTCTTGGCGACGAACTCGACGATGTGATCGGCCACGGACAGAAGCCAGCCGACTTCTTTCTTCCATTTTGCCCTTCTGTCCGGGGACATTGGCTCCAGCCGCCGTTGCTCGCCAAACACAGAAGCTGACAAAAAGGTAGTACAAACGAGAATTTGATGTCATTGCAATTTTTTTTCGTGTGTCCAAGTTACATTTTGCCTCTAAGATCCTTTCCTTCCATAGAGCGAAATAAGTCCAATTTACAATGCTTAACTATAGTATCGTTTCGATTTTCAACCTTCAATTTCAACATGGTTTATTTTTCACACTAGAACTATTAAAATCATTCATAACACAATGTGTTAGGTCTAGTTCTTTAGGATCTCCTAGGGTAGATCTAGTGGGGTATCTATTGCGTTCGGGTTCTTGAGTGATACACTGAGAGGGAGAGAGAGATACTAACCGTCTGACGGCGTGGAGGAGGAGGTGGCCATCTCGGTTCGTCGGTGACGTCTGCGCACAGGCAGCGGCGGTCGGAGAAGAAGGAGCGGCGGCGGCGTCGGCGGTGCAGACCCGGTGAAGGAGACGGCGGTGGTGCTTCCCGTCGCTGGAGCGCCCCCCTCTCAGATCGGATTAGGGTTTTGTTGGTGGGGAAGGTGGCGGCACGGTGAACCTCGTCGTGCGTGCCGCCCTGGCCCCCACCTCTCTTTTATATGGCGCTGGCGACAGGGGCCCACCAGCCAAATGGGCTGGGCGCCCCCGATCAGGGCGCGGTCAAGGGGTGGCATTTGGCCGTTGGGCCAAATGCCTGAGATCATTCTAACATTCTCCCCCTTGATCTCAGTCTATACTTTATCTTTAATTACTTTTGCCTTTACACATTCCATCACAGATTAGTGCATAGAACATGTCTCATCGTCACGGTCAATCGCCGATAGATTCAACAGTTACAATACATCTCTCTGTTCTGAAATGGTTACTTTAATCTTTTGGGCCATCTTTTAGTCCAGGAATCATAGGCTTTCCCTTAAACCCATGCCGGCTACATGTTCTCTGAACACGTTGGGTGGTAAGCCTTTAGTAAGCGGATCCGCTAACATCTTTGCGGTACTTATGTGCTCAAGACTTATAATTTGATCCCGAACTTTATCTTTCACAACATAGTACTTTATGTCAATGTGTTTGGCAGCACCACTTGACTTATTGTTGTGGGCATACGTTACTGCGGGTTCATTATCGCAGTACAACATAAGTGGTCTATTGATGTCGTCAACCACTTTTAAACCGGGTATGAACTTCTTTAGCCAGTTCACCTGCCCCGTAGCCTCATAACATGCTACAAACTCGGCATACATTGTGGACGATGTAGTGACGGTTTGCTTTGAGCTTTTCCACGATATAGCTCCTCCTGCGAGAGTGAATACATATCCGGATGTAGACTTTCTATCATCTCCCGCAAAATCAGAATCTGTATACCCCACTATATGGAGTAAATCTGATCTTCTGTATGTCATCATGATGCCTTTTGTTCCTTGCAAATAACGCAAGACTTTCTTTATCAATTTCCAATGTTCTATTCCAGGATTGCTCTGGAATCTGCCAAGTAACCCGGTAACAAAAGATAAGTCAGGGCGTGTGCACACTTGAGCATACTGTAAGCTTCCGACAGCTGAAGCATATGGAACCGCTTTCATTTGATCGATCTCATACTGGTTCATGGGGCATTGAAGATCCCCATATCTGTCGCCCTTGACTATAGGTGCAGGTGAAGGACTACATTTATGCATACCAAGTTTCTTTAAGACTTTCTCTATGTATGCCTTTTGTGACAGTCCCAATACCCCTTTGTTTCTATCCCGATGAATTTCGATCCCTAGAACGAATGAAGCTTCACCAAGATCTTTCATATCAAAGTTTGAGGACAAAAACTTCTTTGTCTCCAGTAGCAGACTGACATCACTACTAGCTAGTAGGATATCATCCACATACAGGATTAGGAAGATAAACTTCCCATCTTTAAACTTTGCATAAACACAGTTGTCCTCTACATTCTCTTTAAACCCAAATTTTCTTATTGTACTGTCAAACTTCAAGTACCACTGTCTTGAAGCTTGCTTTAACCCATAAATCGATTTCATTAGGCGGCATCCCATTCTTTCATTTCCTTCCACGACAAAATCTTTCGGTTGTGCCATGTAAACATTTTCCTCCAAATCCCCATTAAGAAATGCCGTCTTTACATCCATCTGATGTAACTCTAAATCATAATGTGCTACTAATGCCATTATGATCCTGGAGGAATCTTTACATGAGACTGGAGAAAAGGTCTCATTGTAATCAATCCCTTCTCTTTGCGTAAAGCCTTTTGCCACAAGTCGCGCTTTGTATCTTTCTATATTCCCTTGAGAGTCATGCTTTGTCTTGTAGACCCATTTACAGCCTACTGTTTTGGCTCCTTTAGGAATAATTTCCAAGTCCCAGACTTTATTAGTCTTCATGGACCTCATTTCTCTTCCATGGCCTCAAGCCATTTTGAGGAATTTTCGCTTCTTATGGCTTCTTCAAATGAGGTGAGATCCTACTCCATTTGAAATTCCTCAGTATGATAAACTGATAATCATCAGAAATAGCTGATCTTCTTACTCTTTGAGACCTCCTCGGGGCCTCCTCATTTGGTACATCTTCTGTTTGAGGCTGCTGTTGCTCCCCCTCATCTGTGGCAATAGGTTCTATAGGATCCTGAAGAACAGGTTCCTCATTATCATTCATTGTTGCCACAGGAGGAACAATAACAGGTGCTGGCACCACAGTGTCTTGCACCGTCGTGCAGCGACAGCAGGTAGTGTGAAGAATGGCTCTTGAATCATCGGAGTGGGCGCATACACCCGCTTCTCTTCAAGGTCAATCTCTCGAGCTACCATGCTCCCCCTCATCATTTCATCCTCTAAGAAGACAGCGTGTCTCGTTTCTACAAACTTTGTATATCTGTCCGGACAGTAGAAACGAAAACCTTTTGACTTTTCAGGGTAGCCAATGAAATGGCAACTTACTGTTTTGGGATCAAGCTTCCCAAGGTTTGGGTTAAATACTTTAGCCTCAGCAGGACTCCCCCATACACGTAAGTGGTTTAGTGAGGGAACTCTTCCTGTCCACATCTCGTACGGTGTTTTGGGCACCGACTTACTAGGCACTCTGTTGAGAATATGAATGGCGGTTTTCAACGCCTCCATCCATAAACTCAATGGCAGTGTGGAATAGCTCATCATGCTTCGCACCATATCCATCAGGGTACGGTTGCGTCTTTCAGCTACTCCATTTTGCTGAGGTTCGCCCGGTGTAGAATACTGGGCCACTATGCCATTTTCCTGTAAAAACCTCGCAAAAGGTCCAGGAACTTGTCCATATGGGGTATGTCGACCGTAGTACTCCCCCCCACGATCAGATCGGACTATCTTAATCTTTAAATCGTGTTGGTTTTCAACTTCAGCCTTAAATATCTTGAATTTATCCAAGGCTTCATTTCTTTCTTTGATTGGATAAATATATCCATAACGGGAGTAATCATCCGTGAATGTTATGAACGAGTCATAACCATCCACACTTTTCACAGGAAAAGGACCACAAATGTCTGTGTGAACAATTTGTAGAACTCCTGTGCTTCTTTTAGCGTCTTTTTTAATTTTCTTTACATATTTTCCTTTAATGCATTCTCTGCATTGTTCTAAGTCTGAGAACTCTAATAGAGGAAGAATTTCATTCTTAACAAGTCTTTCTATTCTCCCCCTCGAAATATGGCCTAAACGACAGTGCCATAATTTCGACGATTCATTATGAGTTCTCTTTCGTTTTCTGTTCGCATTCACAGGCGAGGATATACGCTCATTCACATCACATACGGAATTCACATTTTCACGAAGTGACAACAAATAAAGCTCATTCTGTAAGATGGCAAGACCAACACATTCTTTATTAAACATTATTTCACACTTGCCATTTCCAAAATTACAATCATAACCATCTCTGTCCAAATTTGAAACACTAATCAAATTCCTCTGTAAAGAGGGAACAAAAAGGACATCTCTAAGTAAAAGATTGGAGCCATTAGCTAACTCTAATGAAAGATCGCTAACGGCTTCAACTTCAGCTTGGACTCCATTTGCAACTTTAATGCATCTTTCGTTTCTTTGCGTAGTCCTCGTCGAACGGAATCCCTGTAAGGAATTAGCAACATGAACAGTTGCTCCTGAGTCAATCCACCAAGTGGATTTCGAATATTGCACATACAGGCATTCATTTATAAAGGTAATAATGTTCTCACCTTTCTTTGCCATTATCATCTTTAAATAATCAGGACAGTTCTTCTTGTAGTGTCCCGTCTTCTTGCAGTGAAGACACTAATCTTTGTCTACAGCAAATTTGTTCTGTTGAGGTTGATGGACAGAGGCTTTTCCCTTGTTCTTTGAGAAGGATGTACTGTTGAAGTTCTTTTTCTTGTTATCCTTCACATAGTTGATAGAACCACCATGTGAGGATTTAATTCTTTCCTCCTCTTGCACACACATAGCTATGCATTTCTCCAAGTCCCATTTCTCGGGCTGCATATTGTAGTTGACAACAAATGTGTCAAACTCTTTGGGCAAGGAAGCAAAAACCAAATGAATAAGGAACTCATCCTTGAGAGCCAAATCCATTGGTTTAAGTTTAGATGCCAAGTTGCTCATCCTCAGTATGTGCTCTCTTATGCCACTGCCACTGCCAGAGTATCTTTCTGTCACAAGCTGCTTAATCAGCTGTGTAGCATAAGTCTTTGAAGAGCCAGTGAACTGACTCTTTATCTTATCAAGGTACTCTGTGACAGTGTCACACTCTGCAATGGAGCCCACAATAGCAGGCTCAATCGTGTTCTTTATCACAGCCATACATTTCTTGTTGGCTGTGGTCCATTTCTTATGATCAAGATCATAAGACATCTGTAAGGGAGCATGATCCCTCTGTCTTTTCTGCCAAGCAGTATCATCCTCATTTTGATCCCTCACTGGTGCCATAGGCTCAGTGGGACGTGCTGTAGTGAGGACCCAGTCCACCTCAGCCAAGATAAACGCTAAGTCTATCTTTTTCTTCCACTCTCCATAATTATCTCCTTTAAGAGTGGGGATCTCTCTGATACAACTCATCAAGTTGTATCCGCCTGAAAATTAGTTCAAATAAAGTGAGAACGTAACAGCAAATTATATGCCTTATTTCCAATGTTGGTCAAAAATACGACATACAATTAAATCAATTTTATATCTATACATTAAATCTACATCACCGTTGGGCAGAAATAGAAATAATGCATAAAATCATCAATTAAAAAATTATAATATTGTTATTATCAACGTTGGTCAGAAAATAACAATATCATAATTATCTGGGATTTATATCTATTTTTTCAAAATTAAATTCTCCCGTTGGTTCGAATTTAATAATGAAAATCAATCAACATTAACTTTTGCAGCGGAAACTGTAATTATTCTAAAATAATTCAATATACAGAAGCATTATACTGTATACATTTAATCTCTGAAAAATTAACACGTTGGTGCAAAATTTTCCAGAAATTTAATTCAAATTTCAATCAAATTTAATCATTAATGCTTCTGAAAATAACAATAAAATTCATTTAGCAAAATTTCTGTGCAAAAGGCCATTTTTGGCCCAACCCGCGCGGCCACGACCCATGGCGTGCCGGCCCAAAAGGACTACCGCACGCGCACGCGCGCAGCCAGCGGCGCGGCCCATGGCGGCCCACTGGCCCCCTTTTCCTCTTGGCCGTTGATCTCCATCGGACGGCCAGGAGCATTTTCCGCCCGAACAAAACTGCCCCCCCCCCAAAAACCCTAACCCTAGACCAAAACAGCCGGTCATATCCGAAAAAAACGGATCTGAGGGGAGGAGAGAGCGGCGGCGCACGGGCGCCCGCGTAGGCCGGCGGCGACCCCGACGGCGGCCCCGAGCGAGAGGAGGGCAGACGTCCCCGAGCGGGGAAACTGCGGCGCACGCGCGCAGTGCGGCGCACGGGCGCAGGGCGGCGCACGGAGGAGGCCCCGAGCGGGGAAGCGGCGGCGCACATACGCGCAACGCAACGACGCGCTGGGCGGCCCGAAGGCGGCGGCGCGGCTGCCCGCGGAGCGGCGGCGCAGCTACCCGGCGCACGCGACGGCGGCCCGAAGCGGTAAGACCCGATCCCCTTTGCCCGCTTCCTTTTCACTTTCTTTTGCCGTTTTCTAGGGTTAGGGGTTTTCTTTGAGCTTCTCTTTTCCGCACGCCGGTCAACCGACGGCGGTAGCTTTCATCTTTTCCCTTTCTTTTCCCCATCTAAGATCTACGCCTAGGTGCTCTGATACCATTGTTAGGTCTAGTTCTTTAGGATCTCCTAGGGTAGATCTAGTGGGGTATCTATTGCGTTCGGGTTCTTGAGTGATACACTGAGAGGGAGAGAGATACTAACCGTCTGACGGCGTGGAGGAGGAGGTGGCCATCTCGGTTCGTCGGTGACGTCTGCGCACAGGCAGCGGCGGTCGGAGAAGAAGGAGCGGCGGCGGCGTCGGCGGTGCAGACCCGGTGAAGGAGACGGCGGTGGTGCTTCCCGTCGCTGGAGCGCCCCCCTCTCAGATCGGATTAGGGTTTTGTTGGTGGGGAAGGTGGCGGCACGGTGAACCTCGTCGTGCGTGCCGCCTCGGCCCCCACCTCTCTTTTATATGGCGCTGGCGACAGGGGCCCACCAGCCAAATGGGCTGGGCGCCCCCGATCAGGGCGCGGTCAAGGGGTGGCATTTGGCCGTTGGGCCAAATGCCTGAGATCATTCTAACACAATGTTCACACAAAGCCACTTTAGTTTAAGCCGACACGATGGTAGTTTAGCTTCAATGGTCCACTTACCACTTTACAACCCTCAACTATAGACTGGATCTGATTTTCAACAATCAATATTAAAATCGTTCACTTTGCATCCCATAACTATTAAAACTGATGCAAAACACAACATTCATACGAAACCGTTCGGGTTTGATTCTGACTTAGCGGTGGTTTTAGCTTCAATGACATCATAATGGACAATACACGCTAATGTGGCATCCTAATATATAACGTAAGCTGATGTGGCATCATCTCTCAACAATACTTTTATCAGATCAGGGAAAAAATAAAATAAAAAGGGAGGGCCCACTAGTCAGTCTCTTTCTCTTATTTCCTCTTCTCAAAACCGTCTGCGTCATATTTCTCCGCCATGGTTCATCATAACTGGGGAGAATCCATCCGATTTCTTCGTATGCGAGTATCATCTATTCCTTACCTATCTTTTAACGTGTTCATTTTTACCTCTCTTCCACCGTAACATTGTTGCCTTCATGACTTGACCATTGCCTGCCAACATTGACTACCCAACATAGCACGTCTCTACACAAACTACCATCAGCATAAAGTTCGTTATATCACGAGCATTTTATTTTGTTATCACTCGTGCCTCTCTACCACTCCATCATTGGCGCCATGCCTAGCCCGTCATCTCCTATAGCTCTCCATCCATATATTTCTCTATTGAAAACTACTTATGGAACAAACCTAGGATTAAAAACAAATGATTTTAATAGTTTAAAGATGAAAAGTAAACCATTTTAAAGTTAGAGGTTGAAAATTATATCAAGGTCAAAGCTGAGGATCGTAAAATGGACTCTATGAAACTAACCTAAGGTTGAAAATGAATGGTTTTAATAGTTTAAAGTAAAAAAATATATGGTTTTAAAGTTAAAAGTTGAAAATCGAATCGACGTGATAGTTGAAGGTTCCATAGAGTAACTACAAATTTGGCAAGTAGCTAGTCAGTCACCTGCAAGATTAGTGATGGCGTTGGACACGGCCAGCGCCGACGGCACGCCTTTCCCGGAGCCCGACATGTCCTCCCCGAGCAGCAGCTTGGCGAACTTCTCCTTCATCAGCTCCATCTCTGCATGCAAGCATCTGATGTCTCTTCAAAACCAAAGCCGCGCGCGCAATGCAATCGACTCCGACGCACCGATCGATCGATCGATGTTAACTACTTACCGAAAGGTCCTCCACCGTGGTCCCCGCCGCCGCCGGATGCGAGGCGCGACTTGGGCGCGGCGCTGTCCCGGTCGAGCACGGCGCCGATCTTGAGCGGCCCCCCGCTCGGCTGCTCGTTGGAGCCCTGGCTCCTGAACATGAGCTCCTCGTCGGCCGGCGGGCCCCGGTCCTCCTCCAGCACCATGCTCTGCGACCGCCGCACGGAGCTCCGCCGCTCCAGCAGTGCCCCGCCGTTCGCCGCCATCGACCTGCCCTGCCGCAACTTCACAATAGCACCGCATTTCCGTCACAACGGTAAACAACAACAAATAAAGAAGGGATTCGATCGATAGCGAGACGCAGCAAGAGAGACAAGATCACAACCATGACACCGGTGTACCTGTAAAAGGTGCGACTTTTGAGGCCTCGAGCGATGTGCGTCGAACGCAAAGGCGAAGGAAAGGGATGAGCCAAGATTATGCGCGCACACAGAGAGAATCAGAAAGGGAAGGCGAGGAAAAGATCGAACGATTAATTCCGAATGGATGATTCCTGTGGGTCTTCGCAATCCACGGATTGGGTTGTATGATCGATAGTTTGCATTGTCCTGGTAAGAAGAAGGTAAAGAGAAGAGGCCCCGGTGGCGAGGGGAAGAGGGGGAGTATAATTAGGGAGCCGGCATACGCTTTATTATTAGGAACTAGGAAGTGCCTGCCATTCTTAGCCCCCCGTATTGAACGGTCCGGGCGTGCGTGGGAGCTAGAAGAAGAAGACCTTCCTGCCCGATGCGTGCTCTGCTCTACAAGAATTCTACAGGACGGCTGTTTCACGCAATGTGGCGGTGCCCCATGCATTGGGCGAAGTGGCGTACTAGAGTGACATGAAGCATTTGTCATGCTAAATGGACAGATCGAGCGTGTATCAGCCTGGTACTCTGCTTCTTGTTCTACTCGGCTACTGCGAGAAGTAACTCTCTAAGAAGTAAGAAGCCGTACTAACTGAACCTGCCATCGTGCGTCGGTATAAAAAAATTCCAAGTGCTTTACTTCTGTGTAACCGAAAACAACTGTCAGGGAAAAAAAAGTTTTGAGCACTAAAGCGAAGAGACAATCCGGTCAACTTTGCACTTCTGGAGTTAGAAAAAATTTATTGAGTAACGGTCTCACAGTTGGGTTTGTGTAACAAGCGAATCGAAGATGGAGACGTGGCATAAAAATACTGTAGCAATACTGATGAGCACTTTAGTAAACACTGTAGGTCACAGAAAAAACAGCGATATCTCCCTTAAAAAAGCCTTTGTAACAGTGTTTTTCTGCGATATAGTGCTCGCTACAATGCTGTGTGCCACGTGGTACTATCTGATTGGCTTATTACATGAATCCACCTGTGCCACCGTTCCACAACAAAATTTTTTCTAGAGTTGGATCTCCACGTAATATGTCCTTGCTGATATAATTGTTCCAATAAATGTCATAGTTTAGTTTGATAGTACATCTTCATTGAACTGCCTCTGTTTTAGGTACTAGTAAGGTGCCCGTGCGTTGCAACGGAAAACCAAATAAAAGTGATGCATACTATCAAATATGATCTCAAACAGAATAATAAATATCAATTTTATCTTACGGCATCATGTATCAAGAAAAATATACATGTTTATACTCGTAAATAAATCAAGCATCATATTAGTAAAGCATGATAGAACAAGCACCACATACAACAATATGTACAAAAAATGATAGTAAACAATATTTTTCCACAGTATTCTTAATACATGAATAACTGTCAGACCGTCTTGGAGAATAACAAACTAATTGATAAATAGGACATCATGCCATAAACATTAACGAGAATTTTAAAATGAAACTGAGACGCCATTCTTCTGGAAGACTTATCCTCATATCTAGCTTGTCAAGGAAAGAGAAAGCAAGCACACTCTACAAAATAGAAAACAAATAGTTAAACATCATAAATCCATTCTATATTACATATAAAAGATATGAAAAGATTTAGTGAATTGCTTACGTTACTTAATTTCCAAACATTCTGGCAAGCTCATCGTTCCTTATGTCAACGACATTCATGATAAAATTCCTTACATTCAAATCATGCAGCACTACATGGCGCATTTCTGTTTGAAGGGAGCATTATTTAAATTATGAAAGACATACATACTTGTATACATTATTTACTTGGTTTTTACCTTCAAGCTCTTGTAGCCTATCATCTTGTGGTCCAAATACGAAATTTGTACAATCCATTGTCATTAAGCAACCTTTTCAATAACGTATCAATTTGATGAGGAACATGAATAAGATATAAGATAATGAAATATTCGTATTAGTTGCACACATACCATGTCGACTATTCTTCTTCAGCATTGTCACAGCTAACATACGGTTCTATTCCCCCGCAAGTCTCCATTGTGTTAGATACCGCACAATAAGTCCATCCCAAACGCGCACAAATAGTAAGTTCTCACTTATGTACATAAAAAATGGACTCAATCAATAATATCCAATATAAATTATTTGCTTTCAAGAAAATAGAAGCATTCTATGCAACTTACTTGTCATCCATGAGGCATAATTCCCTCATTGGTATACGACGTGGGAAGCTGTTGATGTGCCGTATTGGGCCGACATGTACAACCAAACCGACCACATTTTTACCAAAGTTACATCAATTGTAAGGATTATTCAAAGCAACAGCACAAAAGTATATTAAAAAAAGCAACACAAAAGTATATCAAATAAGAGGCAGCATATGTGAAAAAGTGGAGATCTTACCAACAATTGACTTGTTTGGTTTTAAATAAACATCTTCAAAGTGTGTATATTGCATAGGGAGATCAGAAAATTGAATGATATTGCTCAGCTGCCTAACCGTAGTTCGGTATGTGAACCTTAATTCAAGCTCCTTTCCAAGGAACCGGAATTCGTCGGGATTGAGGTCAACGTTTACTGAGTGGACTTCATACGAACTCCCTTCGGCAAGTAATCGATCAAATCTATGAGATTGCCCGCCGAAGCAAAATACTTCCATTTTCATGCCCTAATAATAGAAATTTAAAAAGCATATAAGTCATTGATGAAATAATATTGGGTTGAAAATTAAAAGAACATATGGTGTAATGAATATTAAAGTAAATATCGATACATACATTCTCATCAGCAACTATAAGCTGAAGCATAGATCCAGTCATAATCTCTCGAATTGAAAATTTGTGCACTATATGTACACGAAAGTTCCACTTGTAATGTATGCTGTCTGGGCCCAACTCATGAAAGTGGATGCACCTATCAAAGGTAAATCATCAATGACATTACTTTTTGTGTTAAATGTACATTAAGATACACGAAGAATGAACTTAAGGAAAAAATAGGAATATGCATAAATATGTCTTCAAGAACACTCACCTAGACTGGAATGACATGTCGGCATCAAAGGGAGCATAGACTCGTCGTGTAGAAAGGCTCCTAACCGACATCATGCTGACACAGCAAATAGTTTGTCAGAATGAAATCTGATACGACGTACATCTTTTGTGTTAAACATTCCAACGAGACATACATCTGCACAAGAATGCCAGTTGCAAAAAACAAAGGATAACAAAGAAAACAATTTTACATTTACACGAAACATCTCATATGTGTTTTGAAGTCTCATATGCGATTTGAAGTCTCTTGGTGAGCATAAAAGAATAGTTACATTACAACGTGACATCGATATCAGTCGGATAAAACCAAGACTAAATTGTTCACAATGAAACTTTTCACGTTAATTCCTCTCATAAAATACATGAATTTATTCAGAATTAACCAACGTAGAGGATTGTCTGTCACTGGTTTTTCTCGTTGCTGAAGATCCAAACAACACACCATATGAAATTTAGCCCTGTTCAAAGAAAATACATTTAGGAACTTCGACAGGAATTAAGTAATTGCCAAGCATGAATTTACAATCGAGTGATTAATACCTCGTCTATGATGTGAGTACTTCTTTGTAGACGATGTTTTTCGTGAAGGTACCATGGGTCTTTCTAGACATGCGCTGCTTGTCCTTCTCCTTATCCGCAACGGCAAGGACCTTGATGTTGCTTCTGGCGGTGGCCCTAGATAGCGCGACGTACAGTTGCCCATGAGAGAAGACCGGATCAGGGAGGTAGACACCAACATTCGGGATGGTCTGCCCCTGCGCCTTGTTGATTGTCATTGCGAAGCTAAGCCTGACCGGGAATTGCTTCCTCTTGAATCTAAACGGGAACATCTCGTCATCAGAGGGACATAGAGGTATCCGAGGGAGGAACACCCTCTTCCCGGTGTGCTGATCGAGCACAATCTTGGCATCAATCGCATTCTTTTGGAACCCCTGGACTACCAGTGTCGTCCCGTTGCATAGTCCATTAGCGGGATCGATGTTCCGCAACAGTATCACAGGACAGTTAATCTTAAGCTTAAGTACATGCGGAGGTAGCCCATTAGGGGTCAGTGTGTTTAAGAATTCAGGAGGGTAGTAGCCGTGGTGATCATCCTCCGCACAGTCAAAGCTATGGTACACCATCTCCTCCCCGGGAAATAGGTCAATCATTTTCATATTGATCTTATCGATATACTCATTTCGGGTTGACAAGATGGCTCGAGATGTGATATAGCTGGCATCCGATAGGTTCTGATCTAACATAGGGAACACACTCTGTATAAGTTTATTGAGGTCTGTGTCCTTTCCTGTATACTGCACGCATATCTCGTCCGGAAGTTGTACACAGCCATCCTCATTAGTCTCCTTGGTACCATTGCCGACCCGCAATAGGTACTCTGCGAACTCAGTATCACTCTGGGCCCTCAGGTTACGTACGAGCCTTAGCTGTCGCATGCAATCCCATAGATATGACTTACGCAGTGTCGCATCAGTTATTTGTGGCCTAGTCCCCTTACGAACAACTGGAAGCACCTGCCTGAAGTCTCCACCGAACACGATCGTCTTCCCACCGAACGGCAAGTCGTGTCGATCCATGATGTCTTGCATGGTATTGTCTAGGGCCTCGACCGCCTGTCGCCTCGTCATGGAGGCTTCGTCCCATATTATTAGCAATGCCCGCCGAAGAAGCTTAGCGGTCCCACTCTGCTTTGTGAAGCTACAGATCGCCCCATTACCAATGTTGAGTGGGATCTTAAACCTCGAGTGCGCCGTCCTGCCTCCGGGCATGATGGAGGCAGCTACACCCGACGTCACGGTTGCCACTGCAATCTTGCCATCGCCTCGGACCTTTGCGAGCAAAGCTTTATATAGGAATGTCTTTCCTGTGCCTCCCGGGCCATCAACAAAGAAGACACCTCCGTTGCCGCTGTCAACTGCAGATAATATTTCGTCGTATGCTGCCCTTTGCTCAAGATTGAGGGAGGACGACAAAGAAATATGGTCAGGGTCTACCTCGATCGTTGACTCCTCATAGATCTCCCTGGCCTCTCCATCGTCGCTTTCGTTCGACTCATCTATAGCGGGGAGAGGGAATGGTGTTATGTCCTTACCCATCGACTGAAGCATATTTATGATGTCCAACAATACCATCTGCTCTACTGTGTGTGGGCATACGTGGGAGCGGGGGAGGAGGCGAGGGCAGCCGGAGGAGCGGGGGAGGAGGAGGCGGTGGCGCAGGGTGGGGGGAAGAGGAGGCGGCGGAGACGCGGGGTGGGAGAGAGGGGAGGAGGCGGCGTCGGCGCTGGGTGGGGAGGAGGAGGAGGCAGCGGCGGCGCGGGGTGGGGGGAGGAGGAGGCGGCGGCGGCGCGGGGTCGGGGAGGAGGAGACGGCGGCGGAGCGAAGGACGAGGCGGCGGCGCGGGGTGGGAGGGAAGGGAGGGGGTGGCGGCGCGAGGTGGGGAGGAGGAGGCGGCGGCGGCGCGGGGTGGGAGCGGGGGAGGAGGCGGCGGCGGCAGCGTGGGGGGTGGGTGGTAGCGCTCGGGATTCGGCTCGGGATTCGGTGGGGGGAGGCAGCCGCACGCGTTTAGAGAGGAGGGTGGGGCCACACGTCAGCCAGTTTTTTCTTTTTTGTGAGAGGAGTGGGAGAGGCCGGACCAACCACCAACTCCTTTTATAATAGTAAAGATATCTTCATCAATATCTCACTGCTGGTCGGTCTTTTCTCCGGTCTAGTCCATCTACTTGCGTATTGCGATCAGTAGCCGAATTCCACGGCTACTTCTATTGTTCCATTCACGGCAACCGTTGCTGAATGTGTGCCACTAGGATAAAAAGGACTTGAAAGAATCGATGAAAATGCTTTAATGCATAAAACATGTGAGGGTAACGCATAAAATGGATAGGAGGGTGAATTAATTATGGCCAATTTACACAACTAACTGTTATGTACCATTTTGTGCTTGCAAATGATACGATTCCGACCTTAGCTCAGTTGGTAGAGCGGAGGACTGTAGTATTTGCAGATCAATCCTTAGGTCGCTGGTTCGAATCCGGCAGGTCGGAACTTCGTTTTGTTGACATTTTTTTGCGCGCGTTTCACTAAAAGGAAGGGACAGCAACACCAGTTACACCTCATCACATTTCTCCATAGTTGTCTTAAAACGAGATTTATAGTTGGATCAATTGATCCTACTGCAGAGTTAAAAAAAAATGATCCTACTGCATGTTAAGAATTCGTGAGCGCACGTCTCAAAAAAAGGAAAAGAATTTGTTAGCATGAGTTTTTGATACCAGATAACTTCAACAATTTGCACACCAACTCTGAACCAATTTAGCCGTATCAATATTAATCGAGTTATGCACGCATGTACAGCTAAGTGGAATAGCATACATACATACATACATACATACATACATACATACATACATACATACATACATACATACATACATACATACATACCTACCTACCTACCTTTTACACCCGGGTGTAATTACACCCACCTCTAATATACCACCTAAACAAACTTGAAATACTTCTTTATCACTTTAGAATATTTGTATACTAATTATAAGATACTCCAATGTGAACCACATAAAAACTTGTAAAGAAGTTCATAGTTTTTAGCGTATTTTATAAATAATTTCATATACGCGCATATATATACTCTCACACCCTACTTGCAATCTTCCACTACGTTACATCCTATCCGGTGAGTACACATTTCACGCTCACACTAGCTGCCGCCTCGCCGTCATTAAAATTGCTTATTGATTTTTAATTGAAATTGTATTATAGCAATGATTAGTTTTTTTAAGTTATTCAATTTAAACAAAATAAAGAAAAATAAAAACACTGTTATATCTTTACAGACAATACAAAGAAAATAGAAGAAAAAATAAAAAAGAAGAAAAAAAAACTAACATTAAGAAGCCAACGTTTTTATTCCGAAAGGTAGATGTCAAAGCCAGAATAAACAGGACCTAAAACGTTTGGCACAACCGATTAGTGCCGCCGCGGTTGTTATTATTCAATTGTTAGGCCGTTGTGCCTTTGAACACGAGGGACTTGAGAGACTACGACTTGAACTATATAGCCAACATTTAGCTTTTTGAAATAGTTTCTTCACTTCTTTTGTTTTTAGATAAGGCACTTTCGGATAAGGCAGAAGGTCACGAATATATCACACAATCTATTCCTCTCGCTCTCGTTACACGCATGCATCTTTCTCTCACTTTTTCCACCGCTTGTCATCTCCTTCTAAAAACTACTTCTTTTAGTCACTGCTATTTATTTTTAATAAGAAACCATAACTAAAAGTTTATTAGCAAAATCCAATATGATGGCCCTCCACCAAGCTTCCTTGTTGTGCGCCAAGTAGCAGCCGAAACTGGAGCCGACGACGCATTGCCATCCTGGCCCATGGATCATGTCAAACTCCTCCAGTCATTCGATTTGAATTGTTGAGCAGCGCTCCTCCATGCTTAATTAATTTATGATCTGGACCGTTTCTTTTGAGAAAGTAGGCAATCATCTTCCCTTGTTCGCTTGCAAGTATCTCGCAAAACAATCTAATTAATTAAGGATAGCATATCATGTATACCTTCTTGATGTGGGCCGCCGACATCGCCCGCAGCTGCATCTTCACCGGCATGTCGGTGTCCTCCACCGTCGCCTTCCCTTCCAGCATTTTGCTCTCAGAATCAGGGGCTGCAAGAGTTCGTCTCCATTTGGAATAGTTGGTCTTAGCCGGCTAAGGCTAGTGTCCTGCCTTCTACATATGGGCGGTGGCATCGCCTCCGCAGTCCCCACCACGGTCCACGGCCGCCACGGCCTATGTGTGCTGAAACGATCCGCCAACCATCCGACCCGCAGGCCGTAGCCTACGGCCCAGGAGACAGTCCGATCGCGCGCACGTGACGCACGGGTGCGCAGCGCGTCCAGCCCCCGACGAGCGACGGCACCCGGTAAAACGCAGCGAAGCGCACCGATCACCTCCTGCTGAGCGAAGCGCCAATCTGCCGTCACACGGCGCACCGCGCAAGCCGGTCGCAGCACCGGCTTTCCGCGCGCCGCTCACGGCGTTTCGCAGACACACTCAATGGTGCCGGTGCCCAGTGCGATCCTCGCGGTCGAGCGCACGCTCCACTCTGCTCCAGGCCTGTGCCGCGCGTGCCCCGCTTTGGAGTGGAGCGTGCGCTTTCACCACCCAGCGCGGCTGGCCTTTCTTTCAGATGTCATGTCAGCTCCATATGGTTCGCTTGCCATGCGCTGTATGTGTTGTTGGATTATTGATCCTTCCTAATGGTAGTACAGTATTTGCATCAAGCCAATAAAATTGTATGGTTACTATGACTTATATATATACACACATACATACAAACACTTTTTTGTAGCTGAGCGTAGAGTAAGTTTAAGGGTGCAAACCGAACATATAATTTCTATCTGACCGATTGAATGAAGACTTGCAGAGCGAAAATAGAGGTGACAAATGAGTATCCGACACTATCCGTATTCGACTCTGACTCTAAGAAAAAAACGAAATAAGATACATGACAAGTGATATCTATCCGTACGTGTCTATATTTCATGTGTTATAAGAAATGTTATTGTGACTTCACTTAGAAATAGGATAAAAAGATAGACGGATTGCTACATCTGAGCAGAAAAGGGATATAGAGTGCTCTTGTTTTGATATCTTGGCGATGAGTCGCTTTGTGCTCGCTCTGACTGCACTCCTACTGTTCAATGACCTGTGTAGGGGTGCAAAAAAATAGATAATTTTTGTCCGATCGAAGGTTTGCGGAGCAAATATGGAATGGAGAAATGAGTATCTAGTACTACCCATGTTTGACTTCAACTCTAAGAAAAAATACAGAATAAGATACAGAATAAATGATATCCGTCTGTATCTGCTCTGATTGCACCCCCTAAATAAGTTACCGAGCTCATCCCCACCTGCTCGTGCCAGATCCCCAACCCCTGACGTTGACATCACATGGGTAGTATGCGTTATGACTAGGTGAGGTAGTAAACTCTAACGATGCGTCCAGTAAATTTATGAGTACAATAAAAACAGTTTTATTTGACCGTAAATGTGAATGTATCTAAATGTAAATATAGTACCATTTTTACTACCTTCATCACACAACGATTCTATTTTTTCACCTGTCCATAAATGTGAATATATCTGGATGTAAATGTGGTATACATTTTTACTGCTGTTATCACACAATGGCTTCATTTTTTATCTAGTAAATTGGAATGTATCTAGGCGTAAATGTGGTCTAAACAGCTACTGTGCCTCTGCTCAACATTCTAAGGGCATTTTTTTTTGGCTTTGGCTTATGTTGTAACTTATGGTTTTTAAGTTGTTCGTGAGATATTACGAAGTAATAGAAATTCACGTATGATTTTGGCCAATATAAATGAAGTCATTACAGTGCGTAGCACAATCAACTTGTAGACTATGTCTTAAAAAGATACTCCGTTTGAAAGCTAGTTAATATAAAAAAAGCTGAAAAACAACTTTTATAAACTGGAAGAAGAGCCCGAGTTCTTTCCCAGAGACACAATCACATCAGCGAAGAAAATATCGTTTTCTTCCATGCTTTTTCTCCACACAATGATTGCCGGTTTAGGATGGAGGGAAGAAGCGGTTGAGGTTGAAGGGCAAGCTGTAGAACTCCTCATTCCTGCTGTCCCCTTTGAACGACCGGAACGGTACCCACCACGGCATCCCCCGGTCCTTGGCTGCGTTTTTCACCTCCAGTGTGTTGTCTAGGAAGACGGCCACGATCAGTCCAACCGTTGGCGGCGACGAGAAGATCGTGTTGATGTAGTCGTTAAACTGTATTTCAAGCGACACAAAAGTTAAAAACGTTAACATTCTTCAGCGTCCTATCTGGAGTTCAGAAGAATATGTATTGTTGAAACTAGTCTATCTGGTTTCATCAAGTTCTCCAAAACATTTCTGCGTAACTATAAATGTAAAACAGTTTTCTATGTAGGTGATAGCCACTTTGCGTATCTAATCACTAAGCCAGTTCGAAATATTAGGTGTTTGACTATAGCCCTGTTCCAAATAACGATGACTTCTGGTTTTCAGAAGCCACAAGCCGTTTGAAACACGTTGGGTTTTTAATGTGACTTTTTTTTCTTTGCATTATCTGTAGAGATATAATAATGTTTTTTGTATTTCCCCCTATTTTTTCTTTATTTTTTAATTGAACATATAAAAAACTAACGTCGCTACAAGTGGCATTTCAGCTAAAAGCTAAAAATCAAAAAGTAAAAAACTACGGTACTTTGAATCATATCCTATGAGCCATGAGTAAAAATAATGAAGAGAGACAAACCCATCCAGCTTTTGTGTGCGCAGGACCACGTTGAGCAGCCATGCTGTACCGGAAAAAGTATTCGGGCACAGACAAGCCAAGAAAGATGGAGACACCGACGATAAAGAGGTTGCGCATGGAGTTCATGTTGGTGAACTGCAAGAAGGAGAACCCCACTGCAGCTGAAGCCAGATAAAGCAGATACGTGAGACTAGAAATAACCAAATCGTGAACTGCACATATTACTCGTATCAGATGGTGCAGGGTGACCAACCAACTAGTCCAAACAAGACGCAGTACACGGCCGCAAAGATTGTGAATGGGATAGAAGCAAACAGTGCTCCAAATTTTCCTGCACCAGATAAAGGAGACTTCAGGAATACTGTGTTTTCAGTGGCATGATCTGCAAACAGGTCAATGTCCTATCAACGATATCTCACCCAACATGGAGAAAAAGATCATGAAACCAGCAGATATCTGTATAACCCGTCGGCTCCCGATCCTTGTTGATCCTAACAAACCCACATTCTCCCTGCGTTGTTCCTGATAGTATCAAGGCTGGAAGAAAATATTTGTGAAGCCGCGTTGATTTAACTTTTTCTGTAGTGTACTCACACGGAGACAGTGGAACCAGTCCCTGTTCCAAATAGCCCGTCGAGGAGGATGCCGATTCCCTGTTGTTTATAGAGCATTTGTTCTCAGTTTTGAACAGCATTCGGGTGTAGAGAAGAAGAAAAATCATGGGTCCAAGATAATATCTACCTGCCACCCAATGCCTCTACTCAGGATATGAGCTGGAGGTGGAGTTGCACTTGCAAGCCGGGCAGCAGCCTTGTAAGAAGCTGTGGACTGTCCAAGGGAGACATTATTGTTAAGGTCAAGGCTGCTATGCGAAGCAATGGATTCTGCAAACTTGTAACAACGGGTATCACCTCTATTAGTGAGACCAAAACAGCAGCCACCATACCAAAAGATTGGCCGGCATTGAAGGTTGGTGCCCCCCATTGCAGTGGAAAAGGGATCTTAATCCTAGAACAAGTCACTACTATATCAGTAGCCACAAAATATTACTGAAGAATTCTCAAGGGAAAAAAAGCTGAATAGCTATCCTGAGCGGGAGCATTTTACTTAACATGTGGGGCTCCACCTGTCATTCTTTAATAAATGTTAATTGTACACATAGCAAAACACCTAAAACTAGGTAGGGAAATCTTGTTTTTCCCTGCTAGAAAAGAGAATGACAAAATGCAGTATAAAATGCCAAAACACGTAGCATCTTCGATTTGCATCCATTTAAATTTACATGAGAGATCAGTCCATCAGGGAGATCAAAGATCAGATTGGCAAAGGGGCTAACCATGGGGCAGAAGAGATCAGATTGGCACGGTCAGTGCGGCAGTTGATCTGAGTGACCTCAGTGCTATGCTTATACGCACCACCTGCAGTGAGGATTTGAGCATAGGCCCAGACCAATGCGATGCAGATGAACAGGGAGAACCTTTCCAATATGGGAATATCTCTTATTTGTACACTCTTCAGATACTGAGGAAAAAAAATGAAATGTCATTAATTAGAAATGCTCGACTTCTCAGGCAAAATTTGGTTGACAGCACAGACTTAGATAATTGGGGTTGCTTGTCAAACCTGAGAGAGCACAACAAAGAGGATCAACATTGGCAGGCCAACCTCAACGCATCGCCCAACCTGATGCAACATCAGACATCAATGCAATGAACGAGCTATCCTTTCTCAAAAATATACATACATGTTTTGCTTGTGTGGGCAAGTTGAGAAACACCAAGTGAAGACCGAAACAGAGCGAGCAGTACCACAGGGAATCCTCTTTCGAAAAGGCCAAACCCGAGCAGCGCAACCACCGGCGCCATCCCCAATGGACTGAAGAATCTGAACGTAACACCCATGACCCATCAGTAGAGCCTGGGCGCTGTCAAAAAACTGAACTAACATCGCATATGCAACAAGCAAACTACTACTTGGCAGTGTGAAAGTACCTGGAGAAAATACCCCACAGCTGGCTGTAGCCCAGAATGATCTGAATACTGGAGGACACTATCAGAGCCCCCTGTATTGCCCTCATGGTCTGGAGGAACCTCTGCTCACGAATGAACAATGGCTGGATTTGATTAAATCACCTCATCGGAAACAGTGGAATGAATGTACACACAGAATCGCTCACGTCATGGTCGTCGGGTATCCCTGCGAGCGACGAGTCTTGTATGATGGCCATTATCGGGATCACGAAGGCATAGGATCCGCCGATCACCGTCGGCAGGCGCGTCCCGAACAGCGACTGCAGCAGCGTGTCTATGCCGGTCACGAACAGCAGCGTCTGAACCACCCTCACCCTGTCCCCCTGCAACCCATCCAAGATAGATGGAAGCGCCAAGGCATCATCAAACGCATATCACCAAGCACCAACGAAGGGTGATGTGAACCAAAAAGTGCAAGACGCTCACGTCGTTTCCGCCCATCATGGGCACCAGCACCGTTGGGATCATCACCGCCGTGCCCAGCGCCAGTATGTAGTGCTGGAATCCCAGTATGATCGCCTCCCCTGAACAGCAAAAGAAACGCGCTTCAGAGTGGAATCCCGACCGAAATGTAAAGATGCTCGATTCTTATGCTAGCTTTGACGCACCCCAGGGAGGGTTGGAGTCTACGCAGTATTCGAGCCCCTGGAGCTGCTCCATGGGCGGATGGCTGATCTCCTCCGGCTTCACCTCAGCCATTTCGCTTTCTTGGCCGCCGAGAAAAAAAACCGAAGGAAACAGGACAACTCTGCCTCTGCTTCGCAAACCACACGATTTCCTCACTTACGTAGGCGGCCACCTGCTCGCCAGCGTGGCGATTCTAGCTTCTTCCTGGTCTTTCAAGAAGGGGAAGAAGCCAGCCAGCCAGCCAGATGGGGCTTGCTTCCACTCTCGATGCCCTTTGCAGGACGAAACTTGTTGGAGAAAAAGTTGCGAGGATGGCTTGTTTGTGAGAGGGAGACAGACGGACGGCGAGAGGGAGGGAGGGATAGCAGCGCCAAGGCCCAAGAGCAATTCGCAACCTCACCAGCCTTTCTTGTGTCGTGGTGCTTCTTCTTTTCCTTCACTTTTTCTTTTATCCTTGGTTTTTCCTCCTAGGTTAATGCTTTCTCTCGTCTTTGAAGTGTTCTTCCCTCCTTTCGGGTAACTGGCCGTTGGCTTTTGTGCTATGACCAAATTGTCCTCCCACAGCCCTGTATTTTTATCGGGTGCGGCTCAGGTGCTGGGGCACAGCACATACCGCGTGCGGGGGTGCCCCCAGCACCCGCCACGTGTCCCGTAAAACCCAAAACAATTCCGAAAAATTCAAAAAAAAATACTTACAAAATCCGAAAATTTGTAAAAAGTATTTTTTACAGTATAAAAAGTATTTTTTTGTAAGTACTTAATTTTTTTATTTATACTTTTTTATTAAAAAGTATTTTTTTAAGTACTAAAAAAATACTTTTTAATAAAAGTATTTTTCCAAAAAGTTCTTTTTACAAATTTTCGAATTTTGTAAGTATTTTTTTTGAATTTTTCGGAATTGTTTTGGGTTTTACGGGACACGTGGCGGGTGCTGGGGGCACCCCCGCACGCGGTATGTGCTGTGCCCCCAGCACCTGAGCCGCACCCATTTTTATCTGCCAGCGTGAGCTATTGCCTAGTAACATAGGACATATACGCACTGTTGGTTTTTATTTTATTTCTATTTCTTCATCTTTACCAAAGATGCTTACCGTTTGTTTTCAAGGAACAAATCCATTTTACAACCTTCAACTATTAATGAAACTGAAAATCAACCTAGAACTACAAATCTGCTTACTTTACACCTATGAACTACTCAAACCAATCCAACCTGGTTTCTAGTTGATGTGGTGGCGGTTTTGAGTCCACATCACCAAAATGGACATGTATCCATGTCACCAAAATGGACATGTAAGCGCTTAGTCAGTAGACAAACTAGCAACAGATGATCAAGTTAAAGAAAAAAAATCCTTCATTATCTCTTCTTCAGTTCTTCTCCATCTTTGTCTTCCCTCTACATACCCAAGCAACTTGGCTTGGGCTTGCCAGTCGATGTCGTCCTAGCGTTGCAGCCTGATGAGTGCGAGGGTGGCCACGACGGCGGCGAGGCTACCATCGTTGGTCATGCTAGCCGTTGCACCTATCATTCTGTTCACCACTTTGTCAAGTTCATCGTGGCAAGAGCTTCTCTGCACGGTCCCATCCATCCAACTCCTGAACTTTCGTATCTAGCACCAAGAAAAACACATACCACAAAGAACATTGACCACACGCGAACTTCCATAGTAGAAATCAAACATCGTGAGCTCTACTCAAACCTCGGTGCTCAATTCTAATTTCTATTGCAAGGACGACCACTGCCCCCAGATAGCCGCATTCTAGCTCCGATTAGATTTGTGCACTAGAGGAGAACCACTGTTGTCCATCGGTCGACCTCCAACTTTACGATGGCACACCTGTTCACGCACTCGCCGCCGTCTTCCACATCCACCACTGTAAACTCCCCCTAAATGTGTGCATACAAGAATGTATTGTGAAAGCATATGCATATATTTAAGTTTGATTTATTTAATGAAGTTCATTCTATATTTCAGATCCGAGAAATGCAATATGATAAGAATGTGGTATTGAATGCATACCTCTTATGTTTTTCACCTTTTCATCCAAATGAGACTAAATAAAATCATAATCAATAAACCTATTAGTCTCACAATTGTATTTATCATTATCACCAAAACTAACTTAATGGAGCTTGAACTTATATACATTGAACCTGACCGAGGTTTGAATCAAGAGATTGGCGTGGGTAGGCTGGTGATATTCGTTGGGGATCTTACTATAAAGTTGTTATGCATGTTATTTTTTGTATCCTTCAATCTGGCGAGTTCTTATAAAGATTGGAGAATATCACTCTTCAAGCATAGAGGCTATATATGCTCAAACTATGTTGACATCATTTGAGTCATTTAAGTTTGTTTCATGGCACACTTGTTGATAACCATATTTAGGTATACATATGACTTAAGCAATGCTTTACAAAAGAGAGATCAAGATATCATTAATGCTATTTGTCGTAGGGGTGGCCCCCACATAAGCCCAGCAGGCCTGGTAGGAGATTATAAGGCCCAGAATAGGCCATGTGTAATGACATAAATGCCCCCAGAGGGGATAACCAGATGTAAGGGCATAACTGTAAAAACACTCCTCATGTGTATATATATATGAGTACAAGCCATGGGGAGGACCCAGGCCATTACATTCATCTTCATCACTCTCCACTACCATCTCTCTCTCTGTTTGGTCTGTAGCCACAACAGTTGGCGCCGTCCGTGGGGAGGACAAGGACAAGCCTGAAGACCGAAGAAGAAGGATGGCACCGAAAAAAGCTTCGTCAGCGGCGGCGAAGGGAAAGAAGGCTGCCGGGCCGGAGCGTCGTATGAGTACCAGGGCTTCGGCATCGGCAGCGGCGGGCGCGGGTAGCGACGCAGGCGCGGTGGCCGAAGACGTCGACGTCCGCGCGGTGACGACCAACCTCATCACCGGCACCGCGACGACCAACCCCGTCACCGGCACCGCGTCGACCCACCCCGGCACCGGCGTCGTGGGGACGGACCCCGCGGTCGAAGACGTCGACGCTGGTGCGGCGACAACCGACCCCACCGACGCAACGACAGCCGACCTCGCCGCCCCCGCCGCAACCCTCGCCGGCAGCGCGGACCGGGCGGTTCGAGGTAGCCACGACGGAGCGACCGGCAGCTCGGGACCTCGCGACGCGGTCGTGCCCGCGCCGATCCGCCCGTTGGGAGTACCGGCGACCCCGCCTGCACAGGCGGCAGAAAGCGCCCTGCTGGCGGCCCTTAACGCGTTCCAGCGGGAGCTAGGGGACCTTCGCGGAGCTGTCCGAGATATGCAAGAGGCTCGGAGCCAGCAGGCCGCGCCAGTAATCGCGCCCGAGCCCACGCCGGAGAGGGCGGCCAGTCGCGAAGCCCCCACGTCTAGCCGCGTGCCGCTGCGGCGCGTAGATCCGGAGTCCCCGCTTTCGGCGGGGCTGCAGCAAGCGGCATGGCCCGAAGACTTCAAGTTTCCTAGCGCCATCGACTCGTACAAAGGCGACACGGACCCCCGCGAGTTCGTGCGCGTGTACGAAACCGCGATCGAAGCCGCGGGCGGAGACAACACCACGAAGGCGAAGGGACTCCCCCTCGCGCTGCAAGGAGTGGCCCTCTCTTGGTTTTTTACCATAGAGCCGGGCTCCATCTACGCGTGGGAGCAGCTTCGCGACCGCCTTCAAAGCAACTTCCAAGGAAACTATGTCGAGCGAGTCGATGCGGACCAGCTCTTCGCTGTGAAGCAAGGACCCTCGGAGAAGCTCCGGGACTACTTCCAGCGCTTCGCCAAGATTCGATGCCAGGTGAAAGACATTAATGAAACCACCATCGTTAATGCAGCCATACAGGGCCTTCGTCCGGGCCCGATGGCCGAGTACAACGCGCGGAGGCCAATCAAGACAGTCGTCAAACTCTTCGACAAAATGGACGAGTATGCGCGGGCGGAGGAGGATGCGCGAAGACGCAGCATCACTGCCCTCGACCTCGTCCAGGGGGAGCGCCCCCCGCGCGAGGCGGGGGCGGGTGGGCCCCCATCGAAGCAGGGCCGCGGCCGAGAACCTCGCGGAGGCCCTCCCCGAGGCGGCGACACCGAGGTACAGGAAGGCTCTTCAAGGAGCGGGCGTAAGCCTCGGCGCCGCCAGCGCAGGACACAGGCGGCCCACCATGTCCGCGACACCGAGGGCACCCACCGAGGACCCGACCCCGCCTCACGGAGGGGAGACCGGGGGTCGGAAGGCGGACTCGATTACGGCGGCCAACCCCAAGCAGAACAAGAGCTCCTGCACTATGGCAAGTGGTGCGAGGTGCACAGCTACGGCGATCATTACACAAGGGCATGCGCTGCAGTCATGGAGCTGCGGGGGGTGACGGCCGGGTCTCGGGCTCCGCCCCCAATGGAGGGCGCGCAGCATCGCACCGTCAACGTCATCACCGGAGGCTCCTCCTTAAAAGCTCCCGGGGAGCAGCCGCAACTGTGGATGCCGCCCCGCAACATCACCTTCGACTTGAACGACGCCCGGGGTGTGGAGTACCCTCAACAAGACCCCCTAGTCATCCAGGCCCACATAGCACGTTGTGACGTCAGGCGCGTCCTTGTTGACGGGGGAAGCTCCGCGAATATCTTGTTCGCAGAGGCCCTCGACCGTATGGTGATCCCACGAAGCCGGCTAGAGCAGCCAGGAGCTCCACTTCAAGGTTTCGGGGGTCAACCGCTGCAGGCTTTGGGGCACGTGTCCCTTCCGGTCACTTTCTGTCAGGAGGGCAACAAGGGTAACATCCGGACCGAGCATGTCGTCTTCGACGTCGTCGATATCTCGCATCCCTACAACGCCATACTGGGTCGGCCCGCCATCAACTCTTTCGAGGCGATCCCACACTACGCGTTTTTGTGTGTGAAGCTCCCGGTCCCGAAGGGTGTTATCACCGTCTTCGGCGATCAGGACCTGGCCAGACGAGCCGAGGTCGGCAGCCGCGTTCCGCATCGCCCGGTGCATGCCCTCTCCGGTGCGCGCGGCGACGGGCCCTCCGCCCCCGGATGGACGCCCAAGCCTCGGCCCGAGGGCGGAGTCAAGAAGGTGCCACTCCAAGTGGAGGGGCAGTTTGTGTCCATCGGCGAGGGGCTCCCACCAGGGGTCGAATGGGATCTGCTCCGAGTGCTTCAGAACAACGTTGACATTTTCGCATGGTCCCCGGAGGACATCAAGGGCGTAGATCGAGCAGTAATCGAGCATGGCTTGGCGGTCCGCCCCGACGCCAAGCCGGTCAAGCAAAGGCTTCGGCGTATGTCAATGGATCGGCAGTAGGCGGCCAAAACCGAGGTCGCAAAGCTTCTTCGTGCTGGGGTCATCCGCGAGGTCCACCACCCAGAGTGGCTCGCTAACCCGGTGCTAGTCAAAAAGGCCAGCGGGGCCTGGCGCATGTGCATCGACTTCACAGCACTCAACAAGGCGTGCCCGAAGGACAATTACCCCTTGTCGCGCATCGATCAGCTGGTCGACGCCACTGCGGGGTGCGAACTCATGAGTTTCCTGGACGTCTATTCTGGCTATCACCAGGTATACATGGCCGAAGACGACGAAGAGAAGACCAGTTTCATCACACCACTTGGGACGTTCTGCTTCGTCAGAATGCCCTTTGGCCTGAAGAACGCCGGCACTACCTTCACCCGCCTCGTCGCTATTGCCCTGGCCGCCCAGCTCGGGAGGAACGTCGAGGCTTATGTCGATGACGTGGTGGTCAAAACTCGGCAGCTTGCTCTGCATGGCCTGGACCTCCAGGAGACCTTTGACAACCTCCGGAAGGCGGGCATCAAGCTCAACCCCAACAAATGTGTCTTCGGGGTGTAGGCGGGCAAGCTCCTGGGTTTCCTCGTCTCCGGACGGGGCATCCAGGCGAACCCCGACAAAGTAGACGTCATCCTGGGTATGGAGCCGCCCAAGACTACGCGGGAGGTCCAGAGGCTGGCGGGCCGCATGGCAGCACTAAGCCGCTTCCTATCCAGGGCGGTGGAACGGGGCTTGCCATTTTTCAAGACGCTCCGCGGGTGCGACGGATTTCGTTGGGACGGCGATTGCGTGAAGGCCTTCAACGAGCTCAAGGAGCACCTGGCCAGCCTCCCCATGCTGGTCGCCCCAGCACCAGAGGCTCCCCTCCTGCTCTATCTGGCCGCGTCAGCCACCGCGGTCAGCGCCGTCCTCGTCTTAGAGGAAGGCGCCATGCAGCGGCCCGTCTACTTTGTCTCCGAAGCCCTCCAAGGTGCCAAGACAAGATACACGGAACTTGAGAAGCTCGCCTACGCGCTGGTCATGGCCTCCAGGAAGCTTCGGTATTATTTCCTGGCCCACCCGATCACAGTGTCTTCCTCGTTCCCCCTGGCAGAGATGCTACACAATAAGGAGTCCACAGGGCGCATCGGCAAATGGGCTGCCGAGCTCGCTCCCTTCTCCTTGACGTATGCTTCGCGAACGGCAATCAAATCCCAAGTCCTTGCGGATTTTCTCGCCGAATGGACCCCGCCGGCCCAACCCGTCCAGACGCACGATGACCCCGTCTGGACACTCACGATCGACAGCGCTTACGGCGTCGCCGGCGCAGGCGTAGGGGCGGTGGTCGTCACGCCCGAGGGGCAGCGTTTGTTATACTCGACGCGCCTTGCCTTCCCCGCCACCAACAACACGGCTGAATACGAGGCGCTGCTCTTCGGCCTGGCGAAGCTGAAGGCAGTTGGCGCGAGACGGGTGCTAGTCCGCACCGACTCGCGCTTGATGGCTGGTCATGTGGACAAGTCATATCAAGCCAAGGACCCTGAGTTGGCCAAGTACCTCGCGGCCGTGAGGCCGAGGGAAAGGCACTTTTTGGGCGTCACCGTCAAGGCCATTCCCCGCGCGGAGAACGAGCAGGCCGACGCCCTCGCTAAGGCGGCCAGCCAGCAACTACCCCCCCTGAGGGGGCGTTTTACGAGATACTAGCGCAGGCGGCCATCGCGCAAGACAACCGGGACGCGGCACTCGTCCACCGCATCGACCGGCCAGGTGATTGGCGAGAGCCCATCTTCAATTTCTTGCAAGGCATCGCCGAGCTCGACGACCCCGCCGAGCTTCGGCGCTTGCAGCACCGCGCAAGGTCCTTCCAGGTGTTCGAAGGGATACTCTACAAGAGGGGGGTTTGCGCACCGCTCCTGCACTGCCTCTCGACGGAAGGGGGAAAAGAGCTCCTGGCGGAGATCCACGCGGGCGTGTGCGGATCCCACCTGGCGCCGAGGTCGTTGGTCGGCAAGGCGTTCAGGCAAGGCTTTTACTGGCCAACCGCCACCACCGACGCCCAGGACCTCGTCCGTCGGTGCCAAGGGTGCCAGTGGATGGCGCGCATCGTCCACAGGCCTCCGACGAGCCTCAACCCCATTCCCCCGGTGTGGCCACTGGCACGCTGGGGCCTCGACATAGTAGGACCACTTGCCCGAGCTCCAGGGGACCTCCGGTTCGTGGTAGTCGCGCTGGAGTATTTCTCCAGATGGCCGGAAGCGGTTGCCCTGGCCAACGTAACTTCTGCGGCCATACAGCGCTTCCTATGGCAAAACATCATATGTCGCTTCGGCGTGCCCCGGGAGCTCACGGTCGACAATGGCCTGCAGTTCGACGCCACCCTTTTCAAACACTATTGTGAAAGCATGGGCATCACCGTCCGATTCGCCTCGGTAGGGCATCCCCAGTCCAACGGGGCGGTCGAACGGGCGAATGGCGTCATCTCCGCCGCCATCAAAAAGCGCCTGGTCGGATTGCCGAAGGGCAAGTGGCCAAGCGAGCTTCACAGCGTTCTGTGGTCACTTCGCACAACGGTAACGCGCCCGATGGGATTTACGCCGTTCACGCTCCTTTTCGGCGATGAGGCGGTGACGCCCGAGGAAATCAAGGCCGGCTCGCGGAGGGTCCTCATCCAAGCACCCGAAGAGGAGCGCCGTGTGTCCTTGGACCTCCTCGACGGGATACGGGCAGATGCAGCCCAACATGTTGAGAAGTACGCGCGACAGACAATACGTGCTCGGGACCGCTCTATATGCCCGCGGGGGTTCAAGCCTGGGGATCTAGTTCTCAGAGTAGCGCTCCAGGCGGAGACCGTTGGCAAGCTGGAGTCCAAATGGGAAGGCCCGTACATCGTGATGGAGGCATTGCCGAAAGGGCCGTACCGCCTCGCCACGCTCGAAGGACAAGCCCTCCGGCACACATGGAACGCGGACAGGTTGCGGCGGTACTACGCCTAGCAGCAGGACAGCCGCGCAAATGGAAGTTCAATAAAGGTTGCTGTTCCCAAAGCATCCCCTGTCCGCGCTGAGCAGAACAAAGTCCACGGACTTTAAATAAGATGTAGCGTCGAGGTTTGCCTCCGCACGCGCGAGTCTCCGGACTATAAAGTAAGACGTAGCGTCGAGGTCCGCCTCCGCACGCACTAGTCCACAGACTCTAAATAAGACGTAGCGTCGAGCCTAGCTCCGCACGCGCGAGTCTCCGGACTATAAAGTAAGACGTAGCGTCGAGGTCCGCCTCCGCACGCATTAGTCCACGGACTTTAAATAAGCCGTAGCGTCGAGGTTTGCCTCCGCACGCGCGAGTCTATGGACTATAAATAAGACGTAGCGTCGAGCCTAGCTCCGCACGCACCAGTCTACGGACTTTAAATAAGACGTAGCGTCGAGCCTAGCTCCGCACGCGACAGTCTACGGACTATAAATAAGACGTAGCGTTGAGCCTAGCTCCGCACGCACTAGTCCACGGACTCTAAATAAGACGTAGCGTCGAGCCTAGTTCCGCACGCGCGAGTCTCCGGACTATAAAGTAAGACGTAGCGTCGAGATCCGCCTCCGCACGTATTAGTCCACGGACTTTAAATAAGCCGTAGCGTCGAGGTTTGCCTCCGCACGCGCGAGTCTTCAGGCTATAAATAAGACGTAGCGTCGAGCCTAGCTCCGCACGCACCAGTCTACGGACTTTAAATAAGACGTAGCGTCGAGCCTAGCTCCGCACGCGACAGTCTACGGACTATAAATAAGACGTAGCGTTGAGCCTAGCTCCGCACGCACTAGTCCACGGACTCTAAATAAGACGTAGCGTCGAGCCTAGCTCCGCACGCGCGAGTCTCCGGACTATAAAGTAAGACGTAGCGTCGAGATCCGCCTCCGCACGCATTAGTCCACGGACTTTAAATAAGTCGTAGCGTCGAGGTTTGCCTCCGCACGCGCGAGTCTACGGGCTATAAATAAGACGTAGCGTCGAGCCTAGCTCCGCACGCACCAGTCTGCGGACTTTAAATAAGACGTAGCGTCGAGCCTAGCTCCGCACGCGACAGTCTACGGACTATAAATAAGACGTAGCGTTGAGCCTAGCTCCGCACGCACTAGTCCACGGACTCTAAATAAGACGTAGCGTCGAGCCTAGCTCCGCACGCGCGAGTCTCCGGACTATAAAGTAAGACGTAGCGTCGAGATCCGCCTCCGCACGCATTAGTCCACGGACTTTAAATAAGCCGTAGTGTCGAGGTTTGCCTCCGCACGCGTGAGTCTACGGACTATAAATAAGACGTAGCGTCGAGCCTAGCTCCGCACACACCAGTCTACGGACTTTAAATAAGACGTAGCGTCGAGCCTAGCTCCGCACGCGACAGTCTACGGACTATAAATAAGACGTAGCGTTGAGCCTAGCTCCGCACGCACTAGTCCACGGACTTTAAATAAGACGTAGCGTCGAGGTCCGCCTCCGCACGCACTCTACGGAGTATAAATAAGACGCAGCGGGGGGACGCCTCCGTGCGCACTCTACGGAGTATAAATAAGACGTAGCGTTGAGCTTAGCTTCCGCACGCACCAGTCCACGGACTATAAATAAGACGTAGCGTCGAGCCTAGCTCCGCACGCACTAGTCTACGGACTTTAAATAAGACATAGCGTCGAGCTCAGCTTCCGCACGCGCGAGTCTCCGGACTATAAAGGAAGTCGTAGCGTCGAGGTCCGCCTCCGCACGCACCAGTCTACGGACTTTAAATAAGACGTAGCGTTGAGGTCCGCCTCCGCACGCGCGAGTCTCCGGACTATAAAGGAAGTCGTAGCGTCGAGGTCCGCCTCCGCGTGCACCAGTCTACGGACTTTAAATAAGCCGTAGCGTTGAGGTCCGCCTCCGCACGCGCGAGTCTCCGGACTATAAAGGAAGTCGTAGCGTCGAGGTCCGCCTCCGCGCGCACCAGTCTATGGACTTTAAATAAGCCGTAGCGTTGAGGTCCGCCTCCGTACGCGCAAGTCTCCGGACTTTGAATAAGACGCGGATGCCCTCCCTGCGCGCTCTACGGAGTATAAACAAGGTGCGGAGGTCTTTTCCCCTTCGCGTTCGGCGGCAGGTAGCGCCAAGAATAAGGTACTACTCGGATTCATTGCAAAAGCAAAGGGGTTACATGGTTACAAGCGTAAGAACCAGTACATCATCCCCCTGCCCTACCCGATCAACTGCTCAGCCTTGGCGCGGTGCGGACGAACCCGTGCCGCCATCGCCGCGACGCTGAAGGACCCTTTCGAGCCACTCGAGGAGGTCCCCCTCCCCATGCAGCGTTTGCTGCACGGCGACCCTCGCTGCACCTTCCCCAAAGCCGCCCCAGATCCGTTGATGGAAGTTCTGCAGGCTAGGCCCGATGGAGCGGATGGCGTCCGACAGGACCTCTGGTCGGTCGGGAAGATCCAGTTGAGGATTTGCTAGCTCATGGGTAAGTCTACACCCACGAGTGTGAAGCAGGGCGAGGGCGAAGCACGCACCAACGTAGCCGCAGTGCTCGCCAAACGTTCTGGCGCCACGAAGAGCAACGCCGGCCCCCTCCTCAATCAGCCCGAGCGTCTCCAACAGGGCCTCCGGCCCGTGCGTAGTGTCTGGCACTCTGATGCACAGATCTCGGAGGGCCTGGTTCAGAGACTCCATGGCCCGCCACGCCGACGTGGACGCATTTTCCAGGGCGCGGCTATTCTCGGCAGCAGACTCCACCAGCTGGGCGTTCTTCCTTTCCAGGACGGCGATCTGCTGCACGAAGGCGGCACGCTCCTCAGCCGCGGCACACTTGGCTTCCGTGGCCTCGAGTTCCGCGGCCGCCATGGCGCCCTCCAGCGCGCGAAGTTCTTCATCCTTCGCGGCGAGGGCATTGCTTGCTTCACGAAGGCTGGCTTCCAGAGCCCTTCGCTCTCGAACGCGGGCCTCGTCAAAGGACCGGCTGAGGGCAAGTGTCTGGCAAAAACAACAAATCAGCAGGCGTCCAGCAGTACCTTACAAAGCGGAAGCGCACATATTTACCCTCATCTCGGAGGCCTGCAGCGCGAGCGCTAGGAGGTCCCCCTCGCATGACGACAACATCTCTCGGTCGAGGCCGTTGTCGGCCCGCTCTGCGGCTGCGGTGAGGTCGCAAAATATCTCTGAGCGAGGGAGGAAGTCCGAGCGAGCGAGCCCTGGCCCCAACGCGCCAGGATTTGCTGAGGGCACCGCCACATCAACAACGGCGGACACCTGCGGGCACCCTGCACAAGGCTTCCGACTTCGCGCATACCTCCGCTGCTCGATCCTTCGCCGCGTCCGGGAGACTTCGTCTCGTCTGATGTTGGCAGAATGAGCGAGCAGATCGGAGAAAGTCTCGCGAAGTCAACTGAAGAAAGGGACTCAAGCCTACCTCCTGCGCCCCTCGTCGCGGTAGGAAGTGGCGCTGGTTCGACCACCCAGGGGGAGGCGGGCGCCTCGACGGTCGGGGAGAAGGTCCTCTCGACCGTGCCAGACGCCGTAATCCCGCGGCAAGGCCCCGCAACGGCGTATCGTCCCCTCGCTGGCGGCGGGGACTGAGTCCGAGGGCGTTTTGCCTGCGGTGGCACAGGCGATTCTTCCACGGCAGCACCAGCTCTGGTTACCGTCGCCCCCATGGTTTCCTCTGTAGGGGGCGCGCCCTCGTCGGCTGCTGCGGTTGATAACGCACCTTCAACTGTGGTTTTCTCGCCAGGAACGATGCCACCCCCCGGATTGACGAGTTCCAACTCAGCGATGGCCGCGAGCCCGAGCACGGGCTCGTGGGCGTCGGCAGAAGGTGCCGGGGGATCCGAGGCGGCGCGCCCTTCCGAAGCAGTATGGCCAGGCCCACCGCCGGTCGCACGCCCCGTCTCAGCTGCGCTAGCCGCCGGGGAACGAGCCCGGCGTCGCGAAGATAACACCCCCGTAGGGCTATCGCCGTCCTGAGCGCCCGGAGTCCCGGCGGGAAGCTCTTCTGGCACCGCGCGCTCGGGCACGGTAATGCCCACAGCCTCGCAGGTGCGGTTTACCCGCCCCTGCTTAGCCGCCTTGACTGCGGCCTCCCGAGCCTGGTGCTCCTTAAGCGTGTACGGGCCGAGGAGCGCCGCAACCGCGCGCTCCGCATCTTCTAGCCGAGACACTGCGCAGGAGATCACGTCAGTCAGACGGAAACCAAACAGACACAACGGCGCGCGTAAAGCGTGCTGGGCGACTTACAAGGAGCGGAGGGCGGAAGCAGGCGAGATACGGATGGATCAAACCCGTCCTCGCGGGGGCCGTTCTGTCCAACATACTTCCCCCGGGAGGAGAGTGGCGCCGCCCCATACATTGTGAACTCCTCGGCTAGGTCGCGCACGCTCATTCGGCGGGCGACACCGACAAGACTCTGTAGCTTTCGCGTGTCGTCGATCTCCGCCTTCAGACTCGGCGTACTGTTAAACGAGATCGGCCCATCTCAGCACTGCATTCCGCTCTTGTCAGTCACGGTGTAATAGAACCACCGCCGAGTCCAGCTGGACGCCCATTGCCCCGACGAGGCTGGCACAGGGAACAACGTCGCGCATGACGCCCGGAGCACGAAGTCCACACCGCCGAAGTTGGACATCGCCCCGTTAACCTTTCTGGGTCGACACTGTGCGTCGTGCAGGGTGGCGAATAAGCTCGCGCTGGGACGCTACCCCTCTGTCCGCATCGCCCACGTGAAGACAGCTAGGCGGAATATCGCGTGGGGCGTCAACTGGGCTAGCTCCAACTTGTAGGCCCGCAGGACTTCGCCCACGAACAACGTGCAGGGCATTCGAAGGCCGGCGTCGAAGAACGCGACAAAAACGATCGCCTCCATTGCCCCGGGCTTTGGTTCCGTCTCGTCCCGGCGGGGTAGGCGAGCCCCATTGCGATCCACAATCTTCCCCTCATCCACGAGTCGCTGCAGCATCCCTTCAGTCATGCGGCTCTTCTCCAGCACACGGGAGCAGCAGCCTCCCGAGTGCTCCATGGCGTTCCACCACTTGTTGGCGCGCGAGCTCCCCGCAGCACCAGTTTGTACTCCTTGGAAGGATGGGACACCTCGCCCTGGCTAGGCAAGGAACCGCTGCGGGGATGGTAGGTGGCGTCGTCGTGGCTAGCCATCGCTCTTCGCGACAAGGGAAGAAGAAGCAGGGAAAGGAGCAACTGGCGCGACAATTAGCACGGGCGGAAGCAAGGCGGCAGATCAAAAAGCCAAGCAAGAAAGGGTGCCTCCACCTCAACACTAGCACCTTATAAAGGCCGCTCGCCTGTCACACGGCTCGACGCACAGACAGATCAAATGCGCAGCGATTCGGCTGCCCAAGATTTGGAAAGAAGAACCGTCGGGGCCTAGAGGGCCGCGCCGGGTAGGTGGCCAAGCAGCACACAACGCCCCCACGCCTCCAACACGCGTCCAACTTCTCGGGAGACGAGGCGAACGGCCGCGGTCACGCAATCGCCCACATCCCACGATGCACCAGCCGTGAGTCGCCGCGTGTCCCACCTGCAGAATGGCAGACTGCACGACGCGACAGCCTGACTTCTGCCAGGCCAGGCGTCGGCGTGATTCCAGCCGCCATTAAAAGCGCACTACCAGACTGCAAGGTCACAACAGCCCCGGAGCGCAACCATACCGGCGCCAAGCTCCAACTCAGCGCGGGGACGGAGCGCGCGCGCGTCTGCTTCGAGCTAGGCGCCAGCCTCCGCTGCCACCCGTTCGAAGGGTAGGGGACGGAGCGCGCGCGCGTCTACTTCGAGCTAGGCGCCAGCCTCCGGTGCCACCCGTTCGAAGGGTAGGGGACGGAGCGCGCGCGCGTCTACTTCGAGCTAGGCGCCAGCCTCCGCTGCCACCCGTTCGAAGGGTAGGGGACGGAGCGCGCGCGCGCCTCGGCTTCGACTTAGACGACAGCCTCCGCTGCCACCCGTTCGAAGGGTAGGGGACGGAGCGCGCGCGTCTACTTCGAGCTCGGCGCCAGCCTCCGCTGCCACCCGTTCGAAGGGTAGGGGACGGAGCGCGCGCGTCTACTTCGAGCTCGGAGCCAGCCTCCGCTACCACCCGTTCGAAGGGTAGGGGACGGAGCGCGCGCGCGTCTACTTCGAGCTAGGCGCCAGCCTCCGCTGCCACCCGTCCGAAGGGTAGGGGACGGAGCGCGCGCGCGCCTCGGCTTCGACTTAGGCGCCAGCCTCCGCTGCCACCCGTTCGAAGGGTATGGGACGGAGCGCGCGCGTCTACTTCGAGCTCGGCGCCAGCCTCCGCTGCCACCCGTTCGAAGGGTAGGGGACGGAGCGCGCGCGCGTCTACTTCGAGCAAGGCGCCAGCCTCCGCTGCCACCCGTTCGAAGGGTAGGGGACGGAGCGCGCGCGTCTACTTCAAACTAGGCGCCAGCCTCCGCTGCCACCCGTTCGAAGGGTAGGGGACGGAGCGCGCGCGCGTCTACTTCGAGCTAGGCGCCAGCCTCCGCTGCCACCCGTTCGAAGGGTAGGGGACGGAGCGCGCGCGCGCCTCGGCTTCGACTTAGGCGCCAGCCTCCGCTGCCGCTCATTCGAAGGGTAGGGGACGGAGCGCGCGCGTCTACTTCGAGCTCGGCGTCAGCCTCCGCTGCCACCCGTTCGAAGGGTAGGGGACGGAGCGCGCGCGCGTCTACTTCGAGCAAGGCGCCAGCCTCCGCTGCCACCCGTTCGAAGGGTAGGGGACGGAGCGCGCGCGTCTACTTCGAGCTAGGCGCCAGCCTCCGCTGCCACCCGTTCGAAGGGTAGGGGACGGAGCGCGCGCGCATCTACTTCGAGCTAGGCGCCAGCCTCCGCTGCCACCCGTTCGAAAGGTAGGGGACGGAGCGCGCACGCGTCTACGTCGAGCTAGGCGCCAGCCTCCGCTGCCACCCGTTCGAGGGGTAGGGGACGGAGCGCGCGCGCCTCGGCTTCGACTCGGGCGCTAGCCTCCGCTGCCACCCGTTCGGAGGATAGGGGACGGAGCGCGTGCGCCTACGACGGAGCGCGCGCGTCTGCTGCAATAAGGCACCTTCCATCCCAGACCTCAGGCTCCCCAGCCACAAGCTTGGCGAAATTCACAGGCCGCAGGGGACGGAGGGGGCCAAAGGACTCGGCAGCATGGCTTCGGCCCTGTGAAGCCCTTCACCATAAGAGGCTCCTGTCGTAGGGGTGGCCCCCACCTAAGCCCAGCAGGCCTGGTAGGAGATTATAAGGCCCAGAATAGGCCATGTGTAATGACATAAATGCCCCCAGAGGGGATAACCAGATGTAAGGGTATAACTGTAAAAGCACTCATGTGTATATATATATATGAGTACAAGCCATGGGGAGGACCCAGGCCATTACATTCATCTTCATCACTCTCCACTACCATCTCTCTCTCTGTTTGGTCTGTAGCCACAACACTATTTATCTCATTTATTTAAGACTCAATTGCAGTTATTATGGAAGGATGATGGGTGAGATTCTTTTCTTAAGATGTCACTTCCTTGTGTGTGAAGCGTGTCATCAAAGTTGCATAAATGGACGGTTTCTATAAACCAGTTGCAAAATCCAAAAGGTTTTTGAAAAAAGTCAATAATCTCTATCACTTCTATATTGAAATGTTCTTAAGTGTTACAAATAGGCAGCTTCGAGAGCTTAACAACAGGTTTGATGAGGTAAGTACATATTTGCTTCTTTGTATGGCATCATTTAATCCTACTAATTCATTCACTGCTTATGACAAGAACAACTTGGTTGGGCTTGCTCAGTTTTATCCTAACGATTTCTCAAGCACAGAATTGATGCATCTTCTATTTTAACTTGCACACTTCATTAATGATATGCGTAGAGATAAAAGGTTTAGAAAAGTGAACAACCTTTCTCAGCTCTCCATTATGCTTGTTCAAACAAAAAAAGAATCTCAATTATGCAATTATTTACAATCTTCTCAATTTGGTGCTAATTCTTCCCGTAGCAACTGCTAGTGTTGAGAGAGTGTTTTCTTCAATAAATTATATGGAGAATAAGTTAAGAAATAGAATAGGAGGGCAATACTTGAACGACTGATTGGTTACATTTCTTAAGCGATAATTTTTTTCTACAAGTTAAGGATGATGACATTATATCACGCTTCCAAGGCATGAAGCATCGTCAAGTTAAATTATATTTTTCTAATTATTTTCTAATTTTTTATATTATTTGAGATGTTATCTCTAGTATAAACTATTATACTTTAATTATTGCTATTGTAGACCTTTATGTTTTCTACTGAACAATATTTTTGTAACTTCGAACACCTATCCTGAAATTCTTGGGTCCACCACTGGCCTGGAGGCATCGGCGTCCATCAGCACTGGGGAGGGAGAGAGGAGATGGGGAGAGGAAGGGGAGCATTGTGTGAGAGAAGATTGGAGGAAGAAGATAGGGATAAAGAGAGAGGAAGGTAAGGAGGGACGGACTTGTGAACCTGCTCTATTGTTTATTTTATTTGCTGACTCTTTGCCAAATAAGATGCTATGTCGGTAAAATCTAATCCACGTGGATGACACCTAGGTGTGAAACCACCTTGGTATGGGTAAAGAGGGTTAAATGATCTGATTTTGATACTTCAAGGTTATTTTTTGGATAGTTTTGAATTTATAGGTTGAAAAACATACTCGAACCATATTTCAAAGTTGTAAACTAGACTTTCTCCTTGTTTTTATAACCCAAGGATGCTAGCTCCAGACTTCGAAAATAAACATAATTCTCTCTAAAGTGTGCGAAACAAATATGTGCGTATAGGACTCACCTAGCAATACACTTGCAGGGCCAAGGCATCCCAAATTATTTGGTGGAGCATCTATCAAGTTCTGAGTTAGCAACAAGATAATAACTAGTACTGCTGCACAATTACCACTTTTAAAAGGAAAATACACATACAACTAGTATTATTAGGTACAAAAAAAAATACATTCACCACGACCAACAGCAAACGTTTCTACTGTACCATTAACCCCCGCCGTAATGTGCAAAACGGGAAAAATAATCTTTCTGGAGTCGGTAGTACGGAGTACACGAAACTGTCATTGAGGCATTGACCCCTCAGAAGCAAAGGGATTTTGGATTTTGGGGTACACGAAACTACCATTGTAATTTTTCCACTTCTAAAATGGTGCTCAGCACATGTCCTTGTTTTTCTGCTTGACTCGTAGTCAGTGGATAGAGGAGAGAAGTCTTCTTTTTAGTTTATAGTTTATGAAGTTATTATTTTTTATATATAATTTATAGTTTAAAATTTTGAATTTTGGTTATTTGTAAAAGAGAGTACAAAGAGAAAAACACTTGCGTGCGGTTTTGACCGATATATCTGAAGTCGATACAGTGTATAGATTCTGTTTAAAAACAAATTACTATATCTAAGCCATAAACCAGAAGCAGAAAAGAACAGGGCATTTGACTTCTTCTGAACAAATAAATATGATGGTTTTTTCACTGTGAAACGATATATCAGGAAAATATTTTTAAAGCGGTTTATTAATATTCAAGTCGTTGCACAAACATTCGTACTAACACTAAAAATTATCAATCTTAGAGCAAGTACAATAGTATAGCCAATTAGTGGCTATAACACTTGTCTATATCATCTATAGCCTTCAAAAAAATAGTTCATACAATAAGGTAGCTATTACAATAACTATTTGGCCCCACGTGTAAGAGAGTGAAATGCATATTTTTACGTGCTATAGCTAACTGTAATTTAGTAATCAGCTCCCTTCTCTCTCTTTCTTTCTCTCTCTGCCATGTAAGATTTGGTTGATATTATATTTGCTATAGCCTGCTGACTAAGCCTTATTGTACCTGCTCTTAGCCGAAAAAACCCACACGAAAAGATGAGAAGGACAAAGGGAAGTTACCGTTGGACGCCGTCCTGCGCGTGGGATGATATGACTGTATCGTGGGAAGAGAGGGTCACGCACGAGCACCGGTGGCTCCTTTGCCTCCGACCGCGAGGTCAAGAAGCAACCCGACGTCCCCCGCCGGCCAGCCCCAGTGGAAAGCGATCTGAGATGCCCGATGTAATGCAATGCAGTGCGCCGCTACACTAGTGCTACTGGAAGTGGTGCTAGTAACGCGCCTGCCGCTGCCCATGGCCATGAATAGGGACTAGGAAAAAGGTTCTTTTTTACCAGCGAGCAGAGCCTGTGAACGGGTCCCTCCAATCAACAAGTAATTTATCACTTGCTGCTTCGCAGCTGCTGCCCTGCGCTGCCCGATCTACTGCTAGTGTACATCAGTACACGTATTGCACTGTGGTGAATTGATGGACATGCGTCAGGTTGGTTGATAATTAATGGCAGGGACGACAGGTTGCCTTGCCGTTTGGTGGTTCGAGCCTGTGCAGTAGGAGCATCGAGCCATCGTGTTCGAAGGCGGCTATCCAGCTTCTTTTCCGTGTTATGCTGACCGTTTGGGTTACAGGGAGAGTTCAAGTGGCTGGGCCTGGAATACGCCGCCAAGCTAGCGGTCTAGGGATGGGTGAGCGTGGCGCGTACGGTTGTACTGCTGTACAGTACACATTCATAGTCTCATATAGTCATATGCAATATTATGCATGATAGATCCAACACACTGTTCCATAGCGGGTTGTCCATCCGTACCATCCATACGACCAGACCACACTCCCGAAAAGTCGCATGGAAATGAGTGGATCGGTTGGATTGTAGGGCTCGTGTCATACGAGCGATCAACCAATATATAGGAGGATTGATTTGGATAATAATGAACTACTTACGCCGTGAACTAGAGCAGAGCTAGAGCATGCATACGTGTTAGCAAATATGGGTTTTTTTAGAAGTCACTTGGACCGATTTTTGAAGCCATTTTTTTTTTGCACATTACAAAACTATATGATTGAAAACCCCCCAATCGTACATTCGTAACTCAAAAAACAAAAGAGATGCGCTATGATTGATAATCGCTAGTCCTCTTTTCTTCAGCTTCTTTTCTCTTTTGTTGCCTGAAAATAAAACATCTGTGTTACAATGGACAGTAGTAAGGGGTGCTGCAATTTATCTTGATACGAGTTGTTCTAATAAAACGATATACAGCTTAAGGAAACGAATCTTCATGCAGTTATATTGCTGTTTTACATGGTTACAAAATAAGCTGAATTCTTCACAACTAATTTTAGGCATCATTAACGATTTCAATATTTCACCATTGTGTAGTCTTCTTTTAAAATACAAAAAGACCGGACCACACTCCTGACAATATGACGAACATTTGTAGGTAGTTTTCTTCTAAAGTAAAATGAACATATAAAAATCAAACTACAGCTATGAACATTTCCATTGGTAAATCTGGTTGACATGTACATTTTGGACCAGCCGCAGAACAGCAAGAAACAATATATGCTAATGGATTATGCGAACAGAGGAAAAACAATTGTGCTGAAACAGGAGAACTTACGCAAAAGCAGCATATCCAGCACCAACATTTGCAGAAGTCAAAAGTGCAGCAGACACACCGGCTGCTGACAAATTGTCATGTCCACTAGAAGCTGCAGGGTTCTTGATATCTCCATCAACCTAGCAAACAAAAGAAACTAGAAGTTAGTCTTAAAGATGATGAGGCGATAGGGTCCCGATCTTCCGATAGGATGATAACTATCGATTTTGGTGGAGATGACTCTTGCGATCCGACTACAACCGTACGAGACGTCACTTGCGCCTTAGCAATCGCTGAACCACACCCAAGTCGTTATCAACCGTGCCAAGAACGCGGTTGACCTGACCACGAAGGTCTATTCCTGCATGCAATCGAAGAACAAGCAAGAACAAGGATAGTGAGCAACCTGAATTTGCTAGATATAAAAGTCGCACAAGGGTAGTTGAGGTTCTGTAACACGAATCTGTTGGTCTAGCCGACACAAGAGAACGTGGAGTTTGCACAAAGGGCTAAACTGATCTAAACAAAAGCTAAGTCCTAGAAACGGAGGCGGCGGCTCCTATATAGTGAAAACAACCAGGGGAGGCGTCCCAAAGGGTACACCCTAGGGTTACAAGGCCCATGGGCCCAAGTGGAGGTGGCGTAGCACCCTTTTGACTCGGACTCAGAAACCTACGTGAATTGTTTTGATGATTCCGACCGGCTCGGATGGAATTTGAAGATGAGGTTGGATCCATTGGAAAGTAGACTTGATAAGCTTTCCATGAAGTACAAGAACGTCCCAAACGGAGTCTGTATGAGGAAGTTATGTCCGTTTAAACTTGCACCATTGCAGCAATCCGAATCCGATTCCAGTACGTGACCAACGTGGACTCTTTTGATGATTGCGGCCGGCTTGGATAGAATTTGAAGATGAGGTTGGATCTGTTGGAAAGTAGACTTCATAAGCTTTCCATGAAGTACAAGAACGTCCCAAAAGGAGTCCGTATGAGGAAGTTATGCCCGTTTGAACTTGGTACCATCGCAGCAGTCCGAGTCTGATTCCAAAACGTGTCCAACTCGAATTCGTGCTTGACTTGGTCCCAAAGTGACGTGGTGACCTCCATTATTCCTTCCATGCATGTCCAGGACTCCATGTCCCTTTCCTTCATCCTTTCCCAAGTTCCTAAGCACAATTAAATCACTTGCATTAGGTAGCGGTCTATTCTTAGTAGCATATGAAGGCTGAAGAAACGAATTCACCTTTAGTTCAATCTTGATATTGGGCGCTATTGTCGTATGTGTTTGTGGCGTGGTCACATCATCCTCCCCTTCTTGATAGAAAAACCGTCCTCAGTTTTAGCATATGTGTAGCCTCACGTATTGCATGATCTTCATCATAAATGTCGGTACATAATAACAAACGCAACAAACTCTCATTATGTAATATCATAAGTTCTTTGTCAAACAAAGTGAAGCCTCTTTGAAACGAGCTCACCTTATAATTTAAGCGATGCGTAGGAACTCTTGTAATTAGGACAACAAGCATAGCAAATATGGTTGTATCCATAGGGGTCATGTCCTCATCATCCTCCCCTTCTTGAAAACAAAGCCGTCCTCGGCTTTTGATAAACTGAAAGTATGGTAACAAAGAAGCCAAGGTGTATGCATGGTATATGTATATGTCATCCGTTTTAACGGTTCTTCGTTGTTGCACCATTAATGCTATAACACAGCAGCAATCATAAAAGCTCATTGTATTATTAACCCAAAAGTAATCATATATGTCAATGACCAAATTAAAATTTCTCACACAGCAATTATTGCAACTAGATTTGCAAATATAAGTGAAGCATTTATGCAATTGAAATATCTGAAGTTGTAAACTTGAAGTGGTGGCACATATGGGCAAAGCTACAACTTTTGGAATTAAACATAGTTCATCCATATAATCATATCCCAATGGAGCAATAGCAAATTTATCCAGCAAGGGTGAAGAGATTTGTGTGTTCTTCCGTAATTCATCATCTTTATTCAGATTGTCCATACTAGATGATGCAAAAAGAGATGAACACATAGGCATTGGATGCATACTAAATTTTACTCCCCTCTCATATTGAACAAGATTCAACACACAAGAATTGTTGTCTAAAACAGCAAGCTTCAATTCATCCATGTGATCACAAGTTATGCATATTCGATATACAAAAAATTGATTGTCTACACCATAATCTCCAATCAAATTAAACTTATACCCAGGGGTGTAGGCACTAAACAAGAATTTCGAACATGCAAGTTCAGAAACTTTCTCCATAGCACAATCCAAACTAACGGCCTCATTAAGCATGATATAGCACAATGCATCAGCAGGAGATATTCTATCAAATACTTCCTTATGTGTAATTAATTCGATATGTGCAAAATTATGAGCATTTAGATCAGCACATGGTTCGTTCAAGTCAACACAAGGAATATCAAAAAATTGCACTACAGCAGGTATATACTTACAAGGTTGATCTATGTCTTGTTGTAGCACCAAATCAGTACCTTTGTCATTATCGTCCTCATCAGATACTGTAGGTACCTCAAACTTCTCCTCTAATGGCATAAGATGCACCAGATCATCCTTCACCTCTTCAAGTATCTCGGTGGTATCTGTAGATGGAGTGGGAACCAAAACAATATCAACATTTTCAATTACCTCAGGTTCCACCTCGCTTGTGACCGTGGGTGCTGGAGGTACAAAACGATGTCGCAATTTCTTTTTCATCTCCTCCCATGTGTATATATAGTGGAACTCGAGATTCGACCACCAATGTTGAACATCACCAATCAACGCCGTCCTTGCCATGCTCATCTTCTCATAAGGATCAAGATCTTGTCTTTCAAAGTAGCTATCCATCATAGTAACCCACAAGAAGTAGTCCGACGACGTACTCTCAGCGGTGAGTGGCAAGATATATACTGGTAATTGTTTCCCTTCAAGTTCAAATCTGCCCGCGATGACATCATAATCCACCAATTTTCTCAAGTCTGTCATTGTTAGTAGAAAACAAGGAAACAAATCACAAATAAATGTTCCTATCAACTACTAGGATATGGAGGCTCAAATCAAGTCACACATCTCTCAAACTCTTACCAAATTCTTACAAGTTCTTACCAAAGCAAACAGGGGGTGCAACCGGTGGCTGGTTCGTGATAAATCTAACTCAAGTGATGAGTAAAGCGATTGCAAGGTTCAGCGAGACCTGTTCGGTTAGTAGAAAAGTGGAGTTTGGATAGGCTATGTATTTTGTAGCAAAGGAAAACAATCAATTAATTTCAGAAATTGCACAGAATTGAATTATAGTTCGTATCTAGCACTTAGCCTATGTTGCTGATCAACCAAGGATGGAAGAAGGCTAAAATATGTGTATGGTAATGTATAGGAGTGGTAAATACAAGATAATTCAATTGAACTCAATCTGGAATTGAAGGGCACAAGGATTGACCCAAAACATGGAAACTGAAGATTTCTGTCCACTGGACAGCAAGTCGGTATTTCGGTCGTAACTTTTTGTCAGTTGTCTTTTTTTCAATGATTCTTTTTTTCTCTGTTTTCTGACGGCTTTTTCTACAACTTTTGTTTTGGGGCTAAGTTCTAGAAACCGACAGATAAAATCGCACAAAAATCACAAGCGCAGACTGTTACAGATTCAGTCCGGAAATTTGGGTCAACTTGCACCGCAGATATCTTTTAACTGCCTTAATGGAATGAAGCAAAATTTTAGGGGCAGTTATATAAGGAAGTTATGGATCTAGTGGCGGTGGTCTCACTCAAAAAAAATATCGGAAACAAAAGATATGGCGTTTTTGGTGGCGGCTGCACAAGAGAGAGTCTTCTGGCCGAAATTGGAAATTAGGGTTTGATGTGTTTTTTTATGGTTTTGGACGTGGGGGTTTTTTTTTGGAGTTTTATGGAACCAAATATATGACCAGCAACAAGACAATGCTAAGACGGACACAAACTCAATTTAGCAAACCAAAACTAATAGATTGAAAGGCGCAACGGGGTTTGGACAACGGGAATTAACTCTTTTTGTGGGGCAATTTTTCTGGACTATAGGAAATAAAAAACCAATCTACTAACTAGGGATATAAGAAATTCCTACCGGTCAACTGAAGCTCTGATACCAACTGATGAGGCGATGGGATCCCGATCTTCCGATAGGATGATAACTATCGATTTTGGTGGAGATGACTCTTGCGATCCGACTACAACCGTACGAGACGTCACTTGCGCCTTAGCAATCGCTGAACCACACCCAAGTCGTTATCAACCGTGCCAAGAACGCGGTTGACCTGACCACGAAGGTCTATTCCTGCATGCAATCGAAGAACAAGCAAGAACAAGGATAGTGAGCAACCTGAATTTGCTAGATATAAAAGTCGCACAAGGGTAGTTGAGGTTCTGTAACACGAATCTGTTGGTCTAGCCGACACAAGAGAACGTGGAGTTTGCACAAAGGGCTAAACTGATCTAAACAAAAGCTAAGTCCTAGAAACGGAGGCGGCGGCTCCTATATAGTGAAAACAACCAGGGGAGGCGTCCCAAAGGGTACACCCTAGGGTTACAAGGCCCATGGGCCCAAGTGGAGGTGGCGTAGCACCCTTTTGACTCGGACTCAGAAACCTACGTGAATTGTTTTGATGATTCCGACCGGCTCGGATGGAATTTGAAGATGAGGTTGGATCCATTGGAAAGTAGACTTGATAAGCTTTCCATGAAGTACAAGAACGTCCCAAACGGAGTCTGTATGAGGAAGTTATGTCCGTTTAAACTTGCACCATTGCAGCAATCCGAATCCGATTCCAGTACGTGACCAACGTGGACTCTTTTGATGATTGCGGCCGGCTTGGATAGAATTTGAAGATGAGGTTGGATCTGTTGGAAAGTAGACTTCATAAGCTTTCCATGAAGTACAAGAACGTCCCAAAAGGAGTCCGTATGAGGAAGTTATGCCCGTTTGAACTTGGTACCATCGCAGCAGTCCGAGTCTGATTCCAAAACGTGTCCAACTCGAATTCGTGCTTGACTTGGTCCCAAAGTGACGTGGTGACCTCCATTATTCCTTCCATGCATGTCCAGGACTCCATGTCCCTTTCCTTCATCCTTTCCCAAGTTCCTAAGCACAATTAAATCACTTGCATTAGGTAGCGGTCTATTCTTAGTAGCATATGAAGGCTGAAGAAACGAATTCACCTTTAGTTCAATCTTGATATTGGGCGCTATTGTCGTATGTGTTTGTGGCGTGGTCACATCAAAAGATCAACACTCCAAAAGAAGGTAAATGTATTGAGGGAATTAAAAACCTTATCCCATTTTGACTTCTTGTTTGACCTAGCCTCTTTCTGTACACCTTCTGCCGATACCGAAACCATGGGCACACCAGCTACAGCTGCTGCTGATACGGCAGCTGCAAAACATACAATGAGCATCAGAATATTTAAAATACAAAGTTGCCAGATAGGTAACAATAATTTGTCAAAATAAAGCATGCCACTCGTTAATGCACGCCATACCGGAAATCTTTGATACTGATGTAACTTGAGGTTGTACTCCCCCAGTAATAAAATCAACTTTCGGACTTCTTTTTTTCTCCTGTTCCTTCTTCTCCAGTTCACGTTTCATATCAGCTTCTGTAGACAAATAGGTGGTACATAAAAGACCATGATTGGAATATCCTTGCATAAGACCAAAGCAGAAAGAAATGAAACACCCCTTGTTCGCAACTGCATACACACAATATGCATAAATAACATATTTCTAAGTTCTAAATTCAGTTCAAAATTGATGGACTCCTTCGCAAAGTTACGCAACATCAAGTTACCAGTATTAATATAAAAGCAACCACACACCAGACCATTTTATAATTGTCCACACACCTCATTTGATTTTATATGTACAAACCACTAATATAGACAATCACGCCCAATTGTAAGGCATCAATCTTTTTTTAAATAATTTTGACAACCTCAGGGGAAAAAGGCATTTAGAGATGGTGCAATTTGACTCTTTTTCTTGTTTTTTTAAGCTCGGCAACTCTTTGATCATACTCATGGTTATCAAGGCGTCCTGTTGGGTAAAGTGGGACGCCGTGGACGATCACCCAGCCCGTGAGAAGTTAGGCGGTGCCGGGCGACATCTAGGCATCCAGGGTGACGCCAAGGTCGTTGTGGTGAGGTCGAGGCTGTGGTGCCCGAGTGGCCGTGGTGTCGGAGGCGACGGAAGAGACGGTGAACGGCGGAAGAGGCGGCAGAAACTGAGAAGCAAGTGCAGGCTCGCACAGTCGCACATGCAATTGCTGATGGCTAGGTTGAAAGGATGGGGCAATTTTTTTGGTTTTTTGTGATTTAGTCCTCAGAGTTTCTGAAAATTACGAATAGACCTCTCCCTCAATAGATTTCTTCTCATTTAGAGTTCCTAAAAACTATGAATAGACCCCTTTCAATGATTTCTTCTGATTTGGACCTCTTGAGCTCTATTGCATGATTATTTGGATAATTTGTGCTATTATGTTGCATGGTTATTCAATTTTCGATCATATAAGATATTACTTGTATTTATTACTATCATTTAATTGTTGTTATGGCAAGCGTCTAGTCGACTAGGTGTCCAGATGCCCCCGGTCTCACCGCGACTTGCTAGAGCCCTATAACAACCTTTATAATACTTGCAAGCAGATACCTTCGTTCAGTCATTTAGTACGATCTTCACTGCCGGTACAGGAATTCTTTCTATTTGGGTATCTTCTACTTGGTTGCTTAGGTGGCTAAAGAAATGACAATGTGGCAAGCGGTGCCAAAATGTGGGCATACAGCAGGTGACTCCACAGGGGAATAAAAGCCTTAAATCAAAGGTTTTTCACTTATAAATGGCTTTATTCAAAAGTTTGAGCAACCTGCAGTCTCGTACAGAAATTTGAGCAACCTGCATGCACGCACTCATAAAAGCAGTTACATTGAAATCACATCCCAGATGACTGGCGTAATGCAAGTTTTATTTATTTTGTTTACATGATTAAATAGGTGTTAGCATTTAGAAAGAAAAGGGAAGCATGTTCAATTATCTATCAAACAACAAGACATAGGCCCAAACGATAGCATATTGGATCAAATAACTATAACATACCTATCTCATCATAGTAGTCACTTTTATCGTAGCCATAAGGATCAAAAACATCTTTACTGAAGCAGGTCCCTATCTGATCGATTTCTTGGTACCGCACAGCATGCTGCAAAAAGTCAGGATTTCTGTAGTCCTTTCTATTGCGCACTTCAGCATTAAAGCTCTTTCCAGCCCTTTTGTATGCAAGGAACTTGTTAATCTTTTGCTGCAGGAAAAGCAGTGGACCATGAGTAAACTAAAGAGATATGTGCTGTAACAACAAAAAAAGAACAGGTACGAAAAGGCCATGATGATACAATGAGTTATGAGCTCACAAAACTTGAAAAGAGAACCACATGATGGTGAAGAAAGAATCAATTGCTTCCAAATATCAAAAGTTTTCATAAAAAAATTACAAATGGGCAACAGGGCAAGACTCACTAGCCACATGAACAAATTGACATCTATTTCTGCATTAAAGAAAAGAAAAGGGAAGTATAGAAAAGGTGACATATAGCTATGGCATAGCCGGTTCTCGATAACATCATGGTTGCAGAAAAGAGATGTGAAAGATATATGAAATGGTTGTCAGGGTGTGCCTCGTTATAAGTTATAATAGGTCGACAGAATATTTTCATTATTTCTAACTCAGATAATGGAGTTTGTCAAACACAATAGATAGCAATATGGTTGAAAAGGAACTGTGCATTCTGTATAATGTGATTAAGTTTTTTATGCTCAAAGAAACATGTACAAATATTCTTTTGGTCAAAAAGATAACCTGTAATGCCACAGAACACTTTGTAGACAAGGGTGGAGGAACGAAACGACTTAATGAATTGTCATTCTGAACATTAGTAGAAACATCAGCAGCTTCCTCCACCTGAGCATCTTCAGTTTCTGTTCCAGTTACATCCATTGCCACATCTGTCCCTACTTGGTTCTGCTCAGGTGCATAAGAATGCTGAGACATTTCTGATTGAATATTTGGGGTCAGAATATGGACAATACCTGAGAGAGTTCTTTCTTCAAGGTTCCCTACAAGAGGATAAAAATTTAAATCAGTCGGATATTAGATGGAAGTGTAGAAGCTGTAACGCTTCAATTCGCCCAAAAAGGTAAAGAGAACACTAACTAAGCACTTTTTCTACAAAGGTCAAGACTCAGGAATATGTCCATCAAGCATCAACAGAAGTCAAGTCCAACATAATACCAAGAGTTGCCAGTTCCCACTATATATCAATAAAAGAGAGGGCATGCATTCTTTTGCTGCAAATCCAATTTTGGTACTAACTGATCATCACAATTCACAAATGCAAAATTCTTAAAAGCGTGTCATATGTCTATGTAAAATGATGTTCATTTCAAACCATTGTGATACCTCTGATGCACAATCCATAGTCAACGGCTCAAAGCTTTCCAAGTTTGACTAAGCAATGGTACTGTGGACAAGATTAAAGAACCTACACATCTGTTGCCGAGGTTATTAGTAGTCAACAAAACATAGCCTAAACACATGAAAATAACTCTATTCATATTGGCTTCTAAAAACTGCTTTTCTATAGTACCTAACTTTCAAACGGGGTGTCTTTTCAAGCCGGAGCCTATTAGTCGATTGAAGTACACACTGTAATGACTTCATTTATATCGGCCAAAATCGCACGCGAGTTTCTCTTTCTCCGTACGGCTCTCTACAAACTATTACTATTCATAAGTTAAAGCTAAAAGCCATCAGTAAAAGCCAATATGAATGGGTCCTAAGAATCTCTCTAACATTTTCTATTTTCATGTGTTTTGGCTATGTCTTCGCCTCTTCAGGGCATGCTTGTCAACAAATGCTTTATAGGGAAAGAAATAATCATTTCAATATTTCACTCATCAAGCACTTGGCAGAAGAAGAAAATCCTCAAATTTTCAAAAAATACAACAGCACAGGGTGTGTCATCTAACTAAAAAAAGCAATACAAAGATTCGACATAAGGAAAGTGGGATACTAGCAAAAGAACCTTTAGCCAACGATCTAACTAAATTAGCTCAACTATAGCATAATCCAATATTACCGCATCTTTTCTTCCATTGAATCACTACAAAAGGAAGAGATTGAGATCCTCCCTTCCATATGAATAACACTTTTTTATAACATTCTAACTCTACCAAGATCAAGTTCACCAAAGTGTAACAAGCCAAGGATCTATAATTGCACAAGAACCATCTGAATAAAGAGCACAGCCAGCTTAATAAAAACTCTTTGTTTAATTGTTTCATCTCATATTACCTACTTCAATAGAGGCTTAGAATATGGCTATTTTAAGATAAGCCTAACAGCGAAACACACAAGAAAAAGAAATAAAAGATGCAATTAACATATCAAGGTAACAACATCACCCGTCATTCGGGTTCGTGAATAAATCTAGTAGAGTTTTATGTTTTCTGACACACCTGCTGTCATTGCTGGTGTATTTCAACATACCTACTGTTCATTTTCCTCAAATAGTGGAAAATTTATACTTGATATCAATAGCATAACCATAAGCACCAAGACCATGCCAGTATGCCACCGTTTAACAAGTAAATCCTTAAATATCACAATTTCAGCAAACTAGCTGGACATCTTCATCTGTACTGGTCTACTAAAAATTAGCAATGTATACCGAACATAGCACATGGTAACAATTATACAGTCCAACAAGTTAGGAGCTTACCCTCAGAAACCTGAGCATCCGAGCCCAATCCGCCAATGCCACTCATGATCTCCCCATCCTGTAACCAAACCGCAACTACCAACATCAGTTCAGAAAACCAACAGATTCCACGCAGCATTACTAAACACATACTTCATCAGCTCTACCTCCTGCTCGGGCGACATGGCCATCTCGTCGTGCGCGTAGTCCACGATAGCAAGCGCGCCGAGCCGCGAGGGGCGCGGCAGATCGGCCGGCGGCGCGGCCACCGGGGGGAGGAGCGGGGAGGGGGACGATACCGCGAAAGGCGAAGACGAGCGGCGCGAGGGCAGCGGAGGAAGCCCCGGCGAGGGGTGGGGGCTCGCACGGTTTTTGCGGCCGGCCGGCTCCTCGGGGAGGGGAGGGGACGGGGGCGCGGGGGAAGGGTTGAGGTTGGGGTTAGAGCCCTCACCTCCGGTTCGGGGTGACGGCGGCGAGGAGGTTGCCGCGGCGACGGGCGGAGCCGGGGAAGGGGGTTGGGGCTCGTCGTCGCCCTCCTCTTCCTCGTCGTCGTTGTACACGGAGAAGAGGGCGGCTATGCCCTCGGTGTCGGACGCCATGGCGAGGGGGAGGAACCCGGGGGGGGGGGGCGTGGATGGATTTGGGGAGGAAGCGAGGCGGGCCACGGGGAGGAAGGAAGCGGAAGGATTCGCCGAATAGGCAAATGGCGTTTCGCCGGCAGCGGGAGTTTGGAATTTGTGAGTTCGACTGTAGACGACGACGGTGACGGCGCCAGGTCCACCGTCCAGTGTCCAGACCCGTGCCGTTCTTCCTTGTCCGAAGTTTTTGCTAAAATCTTCGTTTCAAGAAAAAGTTTATGCTAAAATGGCATATTTGCCCCAGATGTATGATGCAATAAGATTAGTAAAACATAGACTGTTCAGAACGATGCAATATCATTTCAATTCTATCCAGGACAAACCCTTTACAAAAGACACGATGTGGATCAGTATCAAGTCGGTAACTCTGATAGTTGCATGGATATAGGGTGGAAGCAGAGAAAATTGTGCGGCTTATGGTTTCGCTAGCATATGCTCTCGACTCTCGAGGTTGCCCCAGCGAACAAATAACCCAATAGAACCTCTAAAAAGATATGTGAAGTGAAACTCTTTTACCCTCAACTAGTAATGTCTATGAATAATTAGATCAGCTATATGAAAATGACATGAATGGGCCAGTCTAAAAATACTATCATACTGTTACAAATGCATTATATTTTACAATATGTTAGGAGAGAAATTGGTTTCCCGTGTCAATATTCGAAATAACACTTGTTATGAACGGAGGAAGCAGCTTGAATGTCTTTTTTCAGGAGAAAAGGAAGAACAGAGATAGCCTGTAACGGCGAATGATGAAGAACACCACCAATGCTACCTGGGCGTAATCTCACTCTGGAACTACTACCCCAAATCAAAACAGAATTGAATAAAGTGGAATCCTTTTGTAGGTGCGTGATTCGTGGTTTAGAAATAGAGAGCAGCTAGCCAACGGTATACTGTTAAAACCACTTTCAACGGTATAGGGCGGTTTCATGCTAGTTTTATGGAGGAAGAGTACCTGGTCATTGGCTGTCATCGCCGCGCTGCCCTAGGCAGCTCTGCGCGTTTCCTCCGCTGCCCCCTCCACCACCACCCATCGCCACCTTGCCGCATAGCCCCGACCCCTTCCTGTCGTGCTATCCTGCCCAACCTAACTGCCATAGTCGCCGCTGCCGCTGCCCTCCTACCCCACCCACCGACCCCACCGCCGCCCATCGTCAGGTCACCGCCTCCCCCCCCCCCCCCCCGACATCCTTCTATGTCTAGGGGAAGGGTGAACCCATAGCGGGAGAACCGGATTTCCCTTCCCCAATGCCAGATCCGGCAGAATCAAACCCGAGGGAGCTCAAGGTTCATATTATGGTTGCCAATGACGAGATCTATCACTGCCGGTGGTGGATTGCAGGTGGGGAGAGAAGGGGGAAGGATGTGGGTGGTTTGTTGACTGCATGAAGAGGAAGCATGAGACACGGATGGGGAAAGGGAGATGGGAGCACCTGATGCCATTGATACATTGGATCCGATGGTCTCCACATATCTCGTTGGAAACAAATCTAGCGCTATAGTGTTTTCTAGTCTTTCTCTTAGAAATAAGGGACAAACAAATTAGCATTTCCTAATAGATAACTAGCAATCAATCATCAGGGCGAAATGATTTACTTTAATGATTGCACAATGGAATATGATTTAGGCTACCAAAAGATGGCCTTTCACTGGCATTCACTGAGGGAAATGTGAGAAAGTACATTATTATTTGTGATGGATCATTGTCAATGTTTGTGGAGTTGAAATTCAAATTTATAAAAGATTTATATTTTTTGCTTGCTATTCAATTTCGATGGTCTGACTGACTAAGTGGAGCCCTCAGACCAGCCGACCATATCATCTGATCGGCTCGACTGAAAGGTTAGAGCAATCGAGCAAATTGGTCTGATCGGCTTGGCTGAGCGGTCAGACCAGCTGTCTTCTATTTTTGATTGTGTTCTAAAATTTAGGAATTTGGTTGTGGGTTGAGTAATTTGGTCCTAAGTCTGTGTATTCATGTTGCATGAAATATGTCTGAGCTAATGTGGGTCAAGTTATCAAAAAATTATGCCTAAAAATGATTTCTTTATCTTTGGATGTGTAGGAAGTTTTAAGTCAACAATGGTCAATGGCAAGGACTGGGACTACGCTCATGGAAGAACTGAGATCCAAAATGGTCATGGATACTAGGTAAGATGGTTGAATTCAAGCATGGCACAAGAAAGGCAAGAAATATTGAAGGGAAGGTTTGAGTTACGGGTTGCACCAAGTGGTTTGGTCAGTCTAAGTGATGAGTAGTCTATTGGAACTGGAGCGGGAGAGACTTGCCGATGCGTGACAAGCCATTGGTGCATCTACATATGGTGAGCATGGCGATTGCTTGCAAGGAAGGTGAAGATTGGGTCAAGACAAGGGCATTTTGGTAGTTTCCCAAATACTAAAAACTTCATTGGATCAAAATTGCAGTACTTGAAAAAGCGATTTAGGTCAAAGAGATGCTAAAAATATCAAGTAGATCAAAGGTTAAAGACTTAGCGGGTTCAAGCTTATGTGCTTTGAAAAGCGTGCATGAGTTAAGTGTGAGTGTAAAACCTGTGTTGTGTGGGGTTAACGGGTTTTCCCTAATTGTGCTAGTGGATAGTATCTATTAGGGTTAGATGCGAGCTGGTTGCTTTGTCTAATTAGTGGATGGGTGAAGGCTTGCATGCTAACCATTTCAACCATTCTTAAGTTAGGGTTAGAGTTTGAGAGAGAAGAGCAATTATTATGGTGTGCTGTAAAATCTTCATTCTCAAGTAGCAATATAATCAAGTTTATTCATCTCTCATAAACCATTGTCTTAGTTGATTTCCACTTGTCCTTGTTGGCTCTTTGCCTCTTCTCTCCTTTTTCTTGATCTTACTAGCGCCAATGACATATAAGTAATAAAAATAATTCATGTAAATCAAATCTTATCCATCTAGGCATTGTTGCTTGCAAGATCTTGTAGTTGCCCAGTTCTTACATGATTGGACCCCCTTTTGAGAAATCGTGATCTTTGGATTTTGGCATTTATTCTTCGGTTGGTTTTTCTTGCTGTGACATATGAGAATACATCTAGAGTCATCTTGGTTTTTAATCCATGAGCAAGTTGTCTCTCAAGTTTTTTTAGATTTGTCTGGTTTTAGTACAACTTTGTATGTTTTGAAAAAATGTTGGAATTTGGCCTGGATCATCTCATCCTTGGATGGAATAGGTTCCTGAGACCTTCAGCAAGGTGTGTGTGCATAGTTTGATCTCATTTGATCATAGATTTTGGAGTTTGCACAAAAAGTAGATTGGACTTGGGCTGATTTTCTGTTCTGGGAATAGGGGAGTGGTCAAATCGCTCCTTGGTCCGGTCAGACCAGTAACTGGTTAGACCACTAGCAAGTAGCCGGTTAGACTGCCGGCTTGCCACCTGTCAGATCGGTCAGGTGCAGTGCTCGACATCTTCGCTGTTTTGGATTATTGTTTGGTTATAGTTTGTGAAATATGATCTTCTTAGCTCTCTAGCTTTAGAGTGAAAAATTTTTGGTACTTAAGGGAAAATTTGAGAATGCATTATTTGCCCTCCTTTGTTGCCATTGCTAGTCCTCCAAGTGGTATTAGAACTCGATTAGCTTTTTTCATAGACTTAACCGGTCTTAGAGCCATGACTTCAGACAAGTACTCCACAAAGCCACCAATCTTTGGTGGGTTGACTATCCCTATTGAAAGACTCGGATGGTAGCTGTTGTGGCTACTGGCCAAATAGTAAAGAAGGGGATTAGTAGGAGAGGAGAGCCAACACAGGAAGAGATGGTGAGTGAGAATGAGAGGATACCCCTCCTCCTGCCCCTCTTAGGGGGTTTATATACATGAGTGGGGTAGGATGAGAAATTCCATCCTACCCCTTAGTACTTACAAAGGATGAGGGTATATTGATATATTCCTCTACACTATTGGGTCTATTACATATTAGGCTAGTTGCAAGGCCCGGTCACGGAGGGTTGGGCCACCCCCACAACAGTAGCCTAATCCAAGCCCAAGGACAACCAATTTGGGCAAAAATCAAGTCACTATGACCAGGTCGAATAGATCAACTGTTCTTGGATATGGATCTAGAGTGAGATTTTCAAATTTATTTGATAAAGTTGAAGTTTTTTAATGGAAAACTTGTTCTATCTGGTTGCCTCTTTCCATTTCTTGCTCACAAGGTTATTTTTGGCTTCTACATTTTTTTACCATTTGAGCTTTCTTTCACAAAATTCCTCTCTGTTTCCAAAATCAACTCAAATTTGCATTTTTTGAGAAATTGCCAATGTGTTCATTAATGGAAAGATTGAGGGACCATATGAAAAGATCTAGAATTATTTGTGATGGACCATTGTCAATGTTTGTGGAGTTGAAATTCAAATTGTGAAAGATTTATATTTGTGGAGTTTCTGGTAGTTTGACTAACTCGGTTGAGCAATTAGAGTGACTAGGCAAATCGGTCCGGGCGGCTTAGTTGAGCAGTTAGACTTACCAACTTCTATTTTCGGCAGTGAGTTCTAAAATTTGGGAATTTGGTCATAGATTAAGTAATTTGGTACTAGGTCTATGTATTCATGTGTGTATGAAGCATGTCTGAGCTAACGTGGGTCAAGTTGTAAAGAATTTATGCCCTAAAACGATTTCTTTGTCTTTGGATGTGCAGGAAGATTTGAGTCAACTATGATCTATAGTGAAGATTAGGATTACGTTCATGGAGGAGTCGAGGTCCAGAACGGTCATGGATGCTGGGTGAGATGGTTGAACTCGAGTATGACATAAAGAAGGCAAGGAATGTTGAAACGAAGGTTCGAGCGACGGGTTACACCAAGTGGCTTGGTTGGTCCAAGTGAAACATGGTCTGGTGGAACAGGAGTGGGAGAGACTTGCTGACACGTAATAAGCAATTGGTGCACCTACACGTAGCAAGCATGACAATTGCTTGCAAGAAAGGTGAAGACTGTGTCAAGGTAAGGGTATTTTGCCAAATACCAGAAATTTCATTGGATCAAAATCATGGCGCTTGAGTGGCATTTGGGAAAGCGGTTTAGGTTAAGGAGATACTTAGAAGATCAAGTGGATCAAAGGCTAAAAACTTAGCAGGTTCATGCCCATGTGTTTTGAAAAGCGTGCATGAGTTAGTATGTGTAAAACCCGTATTGTGTGGGATTAACGGTAAAATCTGTGTTGTGTGGGGTTAACTGGTTTCCCCCAATTGTGTTACTGGATAGTATCCATTAGGATTAGATGTGGGCTGGTTGCTCCATTTATTTAGTGGATGGGGTGGAGACTTGCATACTAACCATTCTTGTCTTAGGGTTAGGATTTGAGAGAGAAGTGTGAGTGTTGTGGTCTATTTTTTGTCCTCCTTATGGAGTGGTTATAAAACTTTCATCCTCAAATGCCAATATAATCATTGGTTCTTCTTGTTTTGGTTGATTTGTTTTTGTTCTTGTTGATTCTTTATCTCTTCTCTCCCATTCTGGAAATTGCTAGTGTCAAAAACGTGTAAGTTATGGAAATGACTCGTGTAGATCAAATCTCATCCATTTAGTCACTGTGATTTATAAGATTTTGAAGTTACCCGGTTCTTACATGATTTGGACCCATTCTTGAGATATCATGATACGAGGGTTTTGACTTTGATTCGTTGGTTGGTTTTACTTGCTGTGACATGTGGGAGTATATCTAGAGCCATCTTGGTTGTTCTTAACCTACGAGTAAGTTGTGTCTAAAGTTTTTAAGATTTATCTAGTTTTGGTGCAATCTTGCATGTTTTGAAGAAAGATTGGGACTTTGGCAAAATCATTCCGATTCTTGGTTGGAATAGATTCCTGGGACGCTCAATAATGTGTGTGCAAACTTTAATATCATTTGATCATGGATTTTAAAGTTTGCATTAAAGTGGCTTGGACTCGGGCTAATTTTTTGTTCAGGGAATAGAGAGCAGTCAAACCGCTCCTGGGCCCTGTCAAAACGGCAGCTAATCAGATCGTCCCCTACTAGCCGGTTGGACCGCCAACTTACCACCAATTAGACTGGTCAGGTGCAGTGCTCGGCATCTTCGCGGTTTTGGATGAATTGTTGCTTGGTTATAACTTGTGAAATCTGATCTTCTTACCTATTTAACTTTAGAGTGAAAGATTTTTTGTCCTTAAAAGAAAATTTAGAAAAACACTATTTACCCTTTTGTTACCATTAACAATCCTTTAGCAGCGGGTTCGCAATCAATCATGTGAGGTTGCTAAACACAAGACATCCAAATTTCCTTGGAGAAGTAATCTAAACAGTTGCTGAACTGACAAACCTGTGCTTGCCTTGAGAGCTAGCATCCCGCGGTGCTACAGGTACGAGACACGCTTGACTGTAATCACCTTCCGGTTTCTCTGATTAGCCAAAAATTGTCGAGTCTACGGAGTCCCTGTCTTGGCTTTACAGGCAGGTCACGTCGTAGCAGGAAAAACCGTGAAGAGAACTCCCACTACATGTTTGTCCCGTTGTGGAAGCCAATGACTGACCCTGGCGTCTGTGCCGCAGGTAGACCGCGATATTCCTTCCCATTGGTCTTCATCATCGCCCATTCTGGTGTCCGTCCTTTTCGATGCGTACGTATCAGAACCCAAAAGGCGGCTTGGTCGAGGCATGTCCCTGTATGGTGTCATGGCGTGCGTTTTGACTCGTGGCCTGCGTGAAAACGTTGGTCTTCTCCTTCAGCTTACAAGTGTAGAGTGAAATGGTTGGTAGTAAGAGTTACGGCACTGCAGCTTCGATCCAGAGTGAAAACTGTGAACCCGTGTCATGACGTGGGTGGTATTAGCGCGTTTGCGGTGAGCTGTGAAGCGCATGTTTCGTTTACGATTCTGTTGCTTGCCTCGCGCATGCGTCTGTCTGTCAGGCACTTGCGGTCCACGGGAGCGCGGGGCGTCGGGCGGTGCACGCGACCGCCCGCGCGCGGCTTCCGGCCGCTGGGGCCGCGGTCGCGCGCGCTGGACCCAGGTTCGCGGGTGGCGCCGCCCGAAGGGCTCGTTTTGTTTATGCTACCTGGAAACTGGTGGGTGGAAAATTCCAGCTACGCGCAGGCGTCACATCGACCTGGCTCGCTCACGCTCACCGCCGAGCCGGAAAAGCTCCACCTGTCCGCGCCGCCAGCTCGACCACCGCCTGTGCCTCGCGTCGCCACCTCACCATCTCTCCAATTCAAACCTTGTTCCTATCTTATTTTTTGCTTCTAACTTTAATTTCTCTAAAAATCAAAATAAGTGAGACTATTTTTTCAAATATCTTCTCGAGTTTAAAACTGTGTGCGTTATCCATGTTAACGTCTTTATCGTCTGCCATTGTCTCAAAGAACACAAACAAAACTCATTAGCTATGGCTAAAAGATATCAGTCGTCAGTCGTAGCTCAAAAGAATACGATCTTTGCCACTTAATAAAAAGTGAAGGACTAGTGCACTTTCGTTTGCTTAAGAAAGAAAATCTTACTGTTTTGGTTTTTCTTTTTGAGAAAGTAAGAGCGGACGGGAAATGAAGAGGGGGGAAGAAATGGCTCAACCAGCGCGCTTCCATTTGACGCGTGGGTCAATGCTAGCAAGGGCCTGGAGGCTGGAGATCGTGACTGACAATCTGGGATACTTCTGGCAGGCTGTCAAGGCCTTCTGTTACGTACGCCCTTGGGGAATGGGGAACTCACGCGAAGGTACTCCCAAAACATCGGTACCAACTTGCTCAATAAATTTCTTTTAGGAGGAAAATCGATGAGAAATGGTGGGATGCACAATCAAAAGGTTTGTATAGACTTCTTTTTTCAACATTTGTAAAGGAGAATAAACACAATATCGTATCGTCGACAGCATTATAGTGGCTTTGATGAAAGGAAAGCATAAAGCCCTTAGAGAAAAAGATAAGGGTAGTGGGATTAAGTGGTCATAGTAGTCAATAAATAGGTTGGAGTTACAAAAACTTGTGGGCAAACATAAAAAACTCTACCGATGTGTTGTTCAAATCCCACTCCTCGACTAATCGATCAACCGACCAAATGTAGCTGTATGTATAGTATGCGAATTAAGCACACGGCGCTACAACAAGACTTTTTAGTATATTTAACACTGTTTACTACTATATCTGTAAAATAGATATATGTCTAGCGTATTGACAAAAATAACGTTTTTGCCATCCGGTGGTCAGGCGGCAGCGCGCGTGGGCTGATGCGTAGCCGCTACCGTCCCGTGGGCAGATGTCAGGTGGCCTACCAGCCCACCACCAGATGGCAGGGACTTGTCGTCCCAGCACCAAGCAGCAGGGATTAAGCCAGCTTAATTACCTGCCCTAATTTATTTTTTTTTGCTTACTATTTTTTAAATTTTTAAATATATCAAATAAGCTAAAAATTTCAAAATTAACGTGGTAAATTTAGAGTACATAAAATTCTCAAAAACTAATTAACATGGTAGATTTAGAGTACATAAAATTCTCAAAAAAAAACGATTACTATGACTATATCAAGAGACTTTTCACAAAATTTTGTAATTTTTAGAGTTCGTTTGCTATATATAATAACTCCTACAAATATAAAAATTTTACAAATTTTTAAGCAACATTCACAATGGATAAAATTGCCAAAAATTACACAACTAAGTACATTGTGTCAGGAGGCTACATATAAAATTTTGTAATTTTTTGAGCTTATTTGCCATATTTAAAAATTCAAAAAATAGTAAGCAAAAAATAAATTAGGGCAGGCAATTAAACTGGCTTAATCACCTACCGCTTGGTGGTGGGACGGCAGGTCCCCGGCCATCTGGTGGTGGGAAGGTAGGTCGCCTGTCGTTCGCCCGTGGGACGGCAGCGGCTACGCGTCAGCCCACATGTGCTGCCGCCCGGCTACCGGACAGCAAAAACGCTGTTTTTGTCAACACGCTAGACATACGACCATTTTGTAAATACAGTGGCAAACAGTGCTAAATATACTAAAAAGTCGTCAAAACCATACGGTGGGTGGCTATGTATAGCATGCAAATTGAGCGCATGCTGCCAGAACCATACGGTGGGTAGCTTTGGCTTATCATTTTTTACTATATAATTATCTTTTGAACGATATATTTTTTAAAATTGGAGTTTACATATAGATTATAGTAGACACTATACTGATCAAAATCATATGCGACAGTTTTCCTCTTAATACTATCTCTCGCGAATAGATATAATTTAAAAACTATAGACCAAAGCTACATCTCAAAAGAAACAATCCATAGTAGAGTTCCAATAATTAGAGGAGTCACTATCAAGAAGTCATTTTTGATATTTTAAGCCAACTTAATATTTACTGAAAAAAGCATATTTGATAAACGCAGGGAATCCCTGTATATTAGCTGGCAAACAGATCTTAGGATTAAAGGATACAAAGCCAACTTTTGCGACCGTGTGAAGCGTGAACATTCGTTAGTGCTCAGAGGAAATGGAAGTGTCTTGAAAGTCGCTTATAATACAGTGTACTTTATTTATTGTACAGCTGTTAACCTTTAATGTTTTCCAATCTGCGTCTGCTTTTGCTTGGCAACTGTATTAGAGCAAGTTTAATAAGGCTGACTGTGCTAGCTACAAGGGAATCCATGTCAGCATAGTTCTATGTGGAGGGAAGAAAAAAGGAGAGAGAGGTAGCAGCTATCTGTACTATTAAACTTACTCTTAGTAAAGTTCATATGCAGTAGCAACCAAATCGTAACGCACGATCCTCGAACAAAGGGCAAGGAAAAGCTGTGCACGAAGAGACTTCGGCCCACATTTTTTTCGGGTTCCAAAAGAAGCTTGTTTAATGAAGGGTTTTTTTCCGTAACTAGTTTCAAATAGAATATTTTTTAAACTAAGATCTACGATTTGATTGTAGTACACATTATAGCGACTTCATTTATATCAATCAAAATCATACGTGAGTCTCTATCTCTCTGTACTCTCTCTCGTAAACAGCCTAAGACTATAAGTCACAACAAAAAATCATAAGCCGTAGCCCAAAAAAATATACCCTTCAGCAATTGCCGACACAGGACATTTAAAACTGATATGAACACCCAATTTCTCGAAACGATTTTTCTATTTCTCTTGCTTTCGCGTTGCTTCGAGGATATAGCAAGGCTTATTGACGCATCACGCACTTCACTCCTATCTCGCGCACACATATCTTCCTTACTTTTCCTACCGCTCGCAGTCTCACTCTAAAAATCATTTCTTTCAAATACTACTATTTATTTTTAACAAAAAAATCATCTGCCGCAGCCACTACAAACCCATCCCAATACACGGGACATGATGAGGGTATAAAGCCATAAGCATCGAGGCTACAAAAGAGGAAGAAAAAAAATCAGTCCCCCCAAACCTAACCGTGCTCCCAAAGGATGAAACACAGGCCGGATACGATGAAATAGTCTTAAATACGAATACAAATTTTTAAAATGAATACAAATACAAATTCAAATATTCTCGAATACGAACACGAATCGAATGTCGTAACGGATACGAATTCGAATTGAATATGTACTTAATTCGGCCGAATACGAATATCCTCCTACAACTTCTGTAATAAATTTCGGTAGAACAAATTCCTAACGGTTTTGCTGGTTTTTCACCGGTTACCGCGATAGGCATAGAAAACAAATCAAATACAAATACAAATATTCTTAAATATAGATACAAATATTCTTCAATACAAATATAAATATTTTTAAGTATAAATTTTACTTATCAATATCAAATAAAATAGATTAATCCTTACCGTCTTCTGCCCCTAGTACTCCCAGAACCATAAAACCCCGAGACTTGACTCTGAACCTGTGATACCGTAAAGGGCGGAGCCGTCAAGCTGTCAGTGAGGCATATAAAGCCATAAGCACCGAGGAAATTTACAAAGAGGAGGCGCAAAAAATAAAAAAAAAATCTCTCCTCCCGAACCCAACCGTGTTCCCAGAGCCATAGAACCCCGAGACTGAGAATCTGGGATAGAAGAACCGTAGAGGGCGGAGCCGTTAAGCTGCCTGCCTCCCTCCGAGGCCGGCCGCTCCACCTAATCTCGTCGATTCGCTTCCCCTCCCCCACCGCCGCCCGTCGTCGATGGCGGCTATAACGCCGCCGCCGCCTGACCCGTCGCCGCAGGCAGCACGGCGGCCGGTCCCCTCCTCCGCGGCGGCCGCCAAGCGGGGCGGCGCCGGGGGGCTGGTGATGGGGCGGTACGAGCTGGGGCGCCTCCTGGGGCACGGCACCTTCTCCAAGGTGTACCACGCGCGGCACGTGCAGACCGGGGAGAGTGTGGCCATCAAGGTGCTGGACAGGGAGAAGGCCGAGCGGAGCGGCCTCGTCCCCCACATCAAGCGCGAGATCGCCGTGCTCCGCCGCGTGCGCCACCCGAACATCGTGCAACTGTTCGAGGTCATGGCCACCAAGACCAAGATCTACTTCGTGATGGAGCTCGTCCGCGGCGGCGAGCTCTTCTCCCGCGTCTCCAAGGGGCGCCTCAAGGAGGACACGGCGCGCCGCTATTTCCAGCAGCTCGTCTCCGCCGTCGCATTCTGCCACGCCCGCGGCGTCTTCCACCGGGACCTCAAGCCCGAGAACCTCCTCGTCGACGAGCGGGGCGAACTCAAGGTCTCGGACTTCGGCCTCTCCGCGGTCGCCGAGCAGCTCCGCCCCGACGGTCTGCTCCACACCTTCTGCGGCACGCCGGCCTATGTCGCCCCCGAAGTGCTATCCCGCAGCGGATACGAAGGCGCCAAGGTGGACGTATGGTCCTGCGGTGTCATCCTCTTTGTGCTCATGGCCGGATACCTCCCTTTCCATGACAAGAATGTCATGGCCATGTACCGGAAGATTTACAAGGGCGAGTTCCGGTGTCCAAGGTGGTTCTCCAAGGACCTTTCCAGCTTGATGATGCGCCTTCTTGATACAGACCCCAACACGAGGATCACCTTGCCGGAGGTCATGGAGAACCGGTGGTTCAAGAAAGGTTTCCGGCCAGTCAAGTTCTATATTGAGGATGACCAGCTGCACAACGTGATGGATGATGAGAATGATGTGCTGGACATGGGGCTTGCTGATCCTCTTCCTCCACCATTGCCACCTCCACCTCCACAAGAGGATGATGGTGGTGATTCAGGGTCGGAGTCAGACTCATCAGTTGCATCCTGCCCTGCCACGTTGTCATCGGAGGAGCGCCAGAGGCTCCGTGGGTCACTCCCACGCCCAGCAAGCCTTAATGCATTTGATATCATATCATTCTCAAGGGGATTCAACTTGTCAGGGCTGTTTGAGGAGATAGGGGACGAGGTGAGATTCATCTCGGGTGCACCCATGTCAGAAATTATAACAAAATTGGAGGAGATTGCAAAGGTAAAAAGCTTCTCGGTGCGGAAGAAGGACTGGCGGGTGAGCCTAGAGGGTACAAGGGAAGGAGTTAAGGGGCCACTAACAATTGGTGCGGAGATATTTGAGCTCACACCCTCTCTTGTAGTAGTGGAGGTAAAAAAGAAGGCGGGGTATAAGGAAGAGTACGAGGATTTCTGCAACAAGGAGTTGAAGCCAGGAATGCAGAACCTTGTGCACCAGATGGGCCCAGCTCCAAATATGCCTACTGATACGAAGTAGGTCGAAAGGTACTAACATTTCCTCACTTTTTCTTATGCATTTGAGGTAAGGAAATAAGTAGAATGGGGTTTTAACATGAACAATTGAGTAGAAAATGGTATTAATTGATGCTCTAGGTGCAATAATTACGTAATAATATTTATTTGCCCGATCCAACTTTCTGTATTTTTAAAATCGCATGTTCTATGGTTTGTTTGCTAATTCTATCAGACATGCTAATTCTGTAAAGATATGTTTACTTTGCTTATTCGATTAAAATAATAATTGAAGTTTTACCTCCAGTACTTACAAGAAATTAAACTCCGTAATAATGTACAGTTTAAACTAGAAACTAAGTAGAAACTTGGAAACTTGTAAGCCTCATCATTTAGAAAATCCGCAACAATTGAAATCACTATTATTTTTAGCCTCTTGAAAGCAGGCTTTATTGTTAGAATCATCAGCCATTAACGCTAGTCTCCAGCAGTCCCAAGTTTACAAAATGTACTGGTTGCACAATAATTATAAAAAATCTATTATAGAAAATGAGGTCTGAAATTTGTTCTCAATTGACTGTTGCAAATGTATTGACACTTGATGAAAAGAAAGTCAAATTAATTGACCATAGTTCTAATCAACCTAATTTGTGGCTGTTGAACTGATTACAGATTGTTTTATTTGTTTCTAAAGCACATGTTTGTTTCACTAACATCCATTATTCTTTCAACCCATGCTACAAACTTTATGCCCTGTTCGATAAGCCGGTTTTTCTACAATGCCTTGCTTTAAAACGGAGTATATTTTTAAGGTGGGGTCTACTAGTCGATTGTAGTATACATTGTAGTGATTTCATTTATATCGGCCAAAATCGCACACGAATATCTCTCTCTACAAGTTGTTACTATTTACAAACCAAAGTAAAAAACCATCAACAAAAGCCAATATGAACACCCTTTTAATATTCCTAAAAACATTTTCACCCACTTACGGAATTTTTTTTGCTTGTGATCATATCTATATAAGATGCATATATACATATTTTTTAGCCATTAGAAGCGATTATGCAATGTTCTAATGAAGCTTAGCTTTTCAGCAACCAACTGGGAATATAGATTATGGGAATAAACTTTAGGCTCCGGTTTATTTGTCTTTAAAACTCCATGTTACACCAGCATCATTTATGTATTGTTGTTAAATGTTGCTACGAGTCATTTACAGCGATTAGTGCAATGAGGAAATTCATGCTGACAAAAACTTGTCAAGTACAGAAATGAGCCACCAAAATTGTAGAACCTTAGTCTTTAGTTCTCTCAATGCTATTACCACCAATTTCCACAGATGGATATTTTTGTGCACATGGTATATAGTGGAAAATTTGAAGGAATGTTTGGGTAGTACCCTTAAGGGTAGATATGACTCTCTTTGCTCATAAAGAAACCGTGCTTTGCAAGATTTTGAGCATGGTATTCAAGTGGGAAAAGTTGGAGCCGCACTCCATTTCTTGAAAACTAAATAATACAGGTTTGTGTAGTGTAGCTCTTTCTGAAATTGTAATAACTGACTGCTTTTATAACAAAAGGCCTAGTACACTTTATCTATGCAAATTGGTGAAAAACATAACAAATAATACTATCATGTCTGAGGTATGAAAAACTATAAAAAGATAATGTATATAGCAAGACTAATCCATTATATACTACTCACGTAATGAGATATTTTTAGTTCTCATTCTATCTTTTTGCTTTTTAAACTATGAGTTATGATAGTGTTGTAATTTGTTTGTCCATTAAACTGACGCAAGTTAGTTGTGTGATAACAGTAAGAAGTTTTTGCCCTTTGTTGTATGTCGGACTATTATTCCTGTGTTGTGAGGTTCCTGGTTTTATGTTTTGTTTGTTTTTTAGCTACATTATGCTTTGTCCCTGGTTTTTGTGTTATTGATCCATCTTCTGTTTGTAGTTAATGATAAACCTATACCGTGTTGGATCCTTGTTGAACACTTCATCTGATGCGCACATTAGCCACAATTATTGGCAAACACATGGAGCACATCTACAGTTAGTCAAATCTTACATGTATACCCACAGTCCCACACTCAAAAGCTACTTCACCGAATCCAGCTTGGTTGAATGAAAATTTATGGTATGGTTCCATGACTTTACTCAGGTAGAATTTGGAAAGCCTTATATATGCTTTCATAAGCTGTGCCTTTTATAGACTTGAAGCTAACAATGGTGTGTTCCTAGAAGATTTATTATTACGCTGGTCGACCTAATGTTCGTGCATTGGAGAAGTAGATTCAGTAGCTTACTAGCATCCAATAGGACAATTGTTCATATATACTCCATGGTATGTGGGAACATGTTTGATTGTTCACCTGAAGGTGTTCTTATGGTACTTTCATAAATTTGGAATCGTCTTTTTACATTGTAGGGGCTTAAATTTTAGAGATTTGTGGCTGAATGTGTTGTGTCGAGCCATGTGAATTGCCTGATAGGTTATGTAGTAACTGGAAGCTGTAGTAGGAAACTGATGTTTATTATGCTTACATAAAAGTGTTATAGGACTAGGACACTGTACTGCTCAGACCCATTTGACCATTTCCTTTGCTTCCTGCAGGTTTTCATGGTTACAGGCGCCACTTCGCCTCGAGCTGGATAGAAGCAGAAGCGACTTTCCAAGCGACATGAACTAGAGACAGGAGTTGAGTGCAATTTGATATGAATAGCGTTTGAATTTATCATGAGGTTAATAGACCAATATATATATAGGTATGATATATATGCAGACAACCCCTTGTACAAAAGAAAAAAATATATAGATAATAATACACATCTAACATCCCTTTAAACTTACGGTGGATCAACAACATGAAGTTTAGAGAGATAGACGCTGTGTTGAGCTCTTGTCTGTCTTTATGAAGTAGTCTACCAACTGAAATTCTCAAAACACATACCGAAGAGCAAAAACTTGATCCTACACCTGTGTCCTCATATAGTAAGCATTAACATCAATATGCTTTGTAAGTTCTTGTTTCATCAGATCTCTAGTAATGTTAATAGCAGATATACTATTAGACAAAAGAGGAGTAGCCAAGTAACCATCGTAGTCAAGTGACTTTTGTAGTCAACAAAGTCATAGCTTGTAACTCAGTTTCAACACTCGAACGAGAAACTACTTTCTGTTTCTTAGTCTTCTAAGTAATAAGAGAAGAAAACATAATAGACAGAGACCAGCGATTAGAGTGATCACTAGTCTAGGTGGTATCATAATATACCTGAAGCTGTAAAGAGCTGGAGTGAGGAAAAAAGAGATGATGAGAGATGGTTCCACGAAGGTATCGTAGGATACGAAGAAGATGATTATAGTAGAGTTGAGTGGGAGCAGAAATAAACCGAGTTAAGATATGCATAGGGTACGAAATGTTAGGACGAGTGACACCGAGGTAAATAAGGCTCCTAACAAGATGACGATAGCGAGTAGGATTAGTAAGGCTCACCATCAGTGGACTGAAGGAGTCTTAGGTGTGCGCTGATCAGTAAGAAAAACACGATTAAGAAGATTCTGCATGTACTTTTCTTAAGACAGATAGAAGCCCCCAGGAGTAAAAATAATCTCAATCTCAAGAAAGTAGTGAAGAAGACTTAGATTAGACATAAGAAAATATTAACTAAGACGCTCCTTGACAAAAGTGATGTACTGAGAATCTTCAATAATGATTATATCATCAACATATAAAAGGAGAAGTGTCAACCATGAGGCGAAGTGTGAATAAAAAGGATAGGATCATCAGCACTGATTGAGAAACTAATTGCAGTAACAACAGAAGAGAAATGAACAAATCAAGCATGAGGAGCTTGCTTGAGGCTGTAAAGAGATCAACGAAGGCAACAAACCATACCCTCGGGAACAGAATACCCGAATGGAGGCTGCATATAAACCACCTTACGCAGCTCACCATTGAGAAATGTATTCTTGCATCAAGCTAAGAGATGGATAATACTCGAACAGGCGCTACAGTAAGAAGAGTGCACACGATGGTCATGTGAGCCACACGAGCAAAAGTCTTATCATAATCACGACCATATTCCTGCTGAGAACCATATGCTACAAGACAAGTCTTGTAGTGCTTAATTGAACCATCAGAGCGGGTTTTAACCTTATAGACCTACTTGCACGTGATGAGAGTAACACGCGTAGGAAGAGGGACAAAATTCCACGTGCTAGTATGCTCAAGGGCAGCGATCTCCTCTGCCATTGCATGTCACTCCTGATGAACAACAACATTACGATAAGAAGTCAATTTGATAAGAGCAATGGCAGCAAAATCAAAACGCTCAAGAGGCTGAATAGACTGGCGATCACGAAGAGCATATTGAGTAGGAGAGGCCAAAGAAGATGACCTATCAAAAGAGGATGGCGCATCAAAAGAATTCTCAACTTACGGACGACGAGTATAGTAGAGAGGATAAGATGGAACAAGGTTAGGAGGAGCCTCCAGAGAGGGTGTCAGCGGCAAAGGAGACGCCAACGGTGAAGGAGGCACCAGAGAGACCAGATGTGGTGGAGTGGTGGTGACTATGGGGGTGGTAAGTAAGTCAGAAAAGAAAGTGGTTCGATAAGAGATACTGGAGTTGTGGAAGGAGAAGGATGAGGGTAGAAAGGATAAGACTCATAAAAAATGACGTCCCGAGAAATCCGCATCCGTTGGCCAACAGGGTCACAACAATGATATCCCTTATGCTCAGCATTATAACCCAGAAAAACGCACTTCACGGACTGAACAGTCAGCTTGGTGTGCTCACGAGGTGCAAGAAGAGCATAACACGCACACCCACCCAAAAAGGCGAAAACTAGAATAATTGAGAGTCATGCCACAGAGACGCTAACTGGGATCCCACCCTGAAGAGCAGAAGAAAGCTAAATATTGATCAAAAAAGTGGCGGTAGAAATAATCTCAGCCTAGAAGTGTGGTGGGATAGCAGAAGCAAACATAAAGGCATAGGCTGTCTCAAGAAGATGATGATGCTTTCATTTAGCCACATCATTTTGGGCATGTGCACGAGGACAGGAAATTAAGACAGAGTGCCTTGCTCGGTAAGAAAACCACAGAAGACTCTCGACAAGTACTCCCAGTGGAATCAGAATGAAAAATATGAATAGGAGAGTCAAACTGAGTATGGATCATGGTGACAAAATTCTTGTAGATGGATACCTCACTACGAGATGACATAAAGTATATCCATGTGTGTCGAAAAAATCATCAATAAAAATTATATAATATCGATGATCTCCTTTCGAAATGAAAGAAGCCGGACCCCATACATCAGAATAACAAGATCAAAAGGACATTGTGACACTGTCTCACTGGAAGGATAGGGGAGTTGAAGCTTTTTATCAAGCTTACAACCCTAACAATTTAGAGAAGTGTCATCAGACATAGATTCTAAAAGACCACGATGAACTAATGAAGATAGATGTGATCCGTAAAGATATCCTAAATGATGATGCCACTGAGTAAAAAACGAGTGGAGGATGCATCATATGAGGCGGTGTGGAGACGGTAAGACTGATAGGGGCAGCAGAAGGAAGATGAATCCAATCAAGCTCCTAGAGATGCCATGAGTTACGGTGGCGAGGGCTAGTATCAACCAGAGTCCTTATGCAGCGATCTTAAACACAACAAGAATCAGAATAGAGAATAACTAGGTGGTCTCTTACCGGAAGACTAGGTGGTAGAATTGGACAGTGCAGAAGCAGCCAGACGACACAATAGTGTGAGACTGCACTATGAAGGCGAATCTTCTTAGTACGAACAGTTGTAAGAACCTCCAATAGAGTCACACGAGGGAGGCGAGTCACCAATTGAGCACAAATATGCTCATACTCAGCCCAGAGACGTGTCAAAAAGTCGTAGATACGGTGAAACTCCAAGTGAGACTGCTGACGTTGACAACATTGACAAGTGTGGTAAACATCTAGCCTCAAAGAGTTAATCTGACGTCACACCACGGACAGTTGGGCATAGAATTCGTCTACAGTGGCATCCCCTTGCTGCAATGTCTGCTCCTAACATACGATAACAAGGTACAAAGAATCACCAGATGGTTCGTAGTGGTTGTACAGATGCGCCCACAGTGCCTGTGTGGCAGCCAAGCCAACCACATCACCAGTGAGATGCACCTCCATGTTAGCAACCAGAATAGCAGAGACACGAGCATCCTTATCCGTCTATGTTTTGTAGGCAGTATATTGAGTTTGGAAAGTCTCCATGACATCCTCAAAAGCATCGAATGCCCCCATACGATCATCTTCGGAAGCATTCTTCGGGAGCACAAGCTCAACAGGTGGAGCAGGGCGAGCCAGACAAAGCAATTTGCCGGTAAGAAACTCCCAAAGGTGCTAAAACCAATTTTGATAATTGAGACCATCGAAGATCACTGGACAACGAAGAACAGAAACGGTGCCCGAAGATGACTTTTTCTTTTTCTCAACAGAAACGGTGCCCGAAGATGACCTTTTCTTTTCTTAGAGACTATTAAAAGAATTGTATCTTGGTTTCCTTATCTATTCACGCAAGAAGAGGCGAAATCAATGGCGGCTGAAGACCAGATCAGAGACGGCGGCTGGTGGCCTGATCAGAGATGGTGACTGCGAATGGTGCCGGTGTCTGGGATGGCAATCGATCGAGTCGTCGGCGTTGGTGGTTGATCGAGTGGGCAACGGAGCGGAGGCCGGTGTAGCAGAAGTTGTTGTAGGCATCGTCGGCGAGCAGATGAGTGGGGGGCGGCCACGGGCGACCATAGCCTGGAGATGGCGCCTAGAAAGCCAGATCGAGCACCGACGGCCGTAGGCGACCTCAGCCTAGAGGCAGCGCTGGGAAATCTGGATCGAGCACTGCCAGTCATGAACGGTGACGTAGCCCACGGCTCGTGTAATGTTGACGATAGGGGAGGAGACGGCAGTGTCCTGGAGAGCCCTCGTTATGGCGCGCGCGATGTGGGTGATGAAGAGCGGTGCCTAGCGGCGAGATGACGACGAGCACAGTGGAGGCAAAGCCAGGCAGTGGCGGCGACTGGAGACAAGAACTAGCGGCGGCGGCTTGACTCAAACCCTTGGTTTACTTTGGTACCATGTTATAAATAGTGCTTGTATTCATCATGAGGTCAATAGACCAATATATACACACATATATGTATGATATATATGCCGATAACCCTTATACAATAGAAAAAATACACATCTAACACAATTGACAAGAAACCTGACCAGTTTGGGCACCGTTATTTCATAACTCATAGGAGTTTGTTTCTCTGGAGAGTGGAGAGCATAAAGTTGTTCGTGATGGAGCGAGATTGTGGTTGTATATACTCCGGTTGGTTGGGTATCGCGGTAGGTGTTAAATGGATGGACTATCCGATTTCTCAACTTAACTAGCGGTTAGTGTACTCCTGCTGTTGGTTTTCATGTCACGGTCCAAGCGACTGGGACCTGCTGTAAAGGGTCATGGCGCGAGGTGAAGTCGCAGTTGAGCACGTGAACAGCCGGCCCGGTGAATGGAATGGATGACCTACCTCGGCACGCGTGGGCGACCGGCGGCGGCTCGCTCGGGGCACCGGGGGGGGGGGGGGGGGGGGGGCGCGTGACCACAAAAGCGCCGTTTGCGGCAGCGCGCGGGCGGGCTGGGGCCCGTGGTTGTGGGGATAAAGATGCATTATGAATGGGTTGTGCTGCATCGATCATGTTCTTGTTTTTAATGAGTTTTTCAAATATGTGATACTGGTTGTATCCGTATTTATAAAAATAATTGTATACTTATCATATTGATAAAAATAGTGGTTTTGTCGTCCGGTAGCTGAGCAGCAACGCTAAAGGACGGACACGTGGCCCTGCCATCTCACCACTCGTCCCACCACCAGACAGCAACTGCCTGCCACCCTATGACCAGATGGCAGGTACCTACCCTAATTTTTTTGTATATTATTTGTTTGAATTTTTAAATACAACAAATGAGATAAAAAGTTACGAAAATTTATGTGCAGTCTCAACATAACGTACTCGACTGCGTAATTTTTTTGGTAATTTTATTCACTGTGAATATTGCTCAAAAATTGATACGGTTTCGATATTTATAGGAGTTGTTACATATAGCAAACGAGTTCCAAAAATTACAAAATTTTATGTGAAATCTCTCGACATGGTCGTAGTAATTGCGTAATTTTTTGGAAATTTTATGTGCTTTAAATTTGTCATGTTAATTCATATTAATTTAATCGTGAAGTTAGTAATGCTCAGGTAATTTTTTTCGCATGCTTTCAACGTTATTACCGTAGTCTTAGTTAATTAGTGTTATTTAGTTAGTCATAATTAATATAGTTTGTATTATGAAGTAAGTAGGTCGTAGTAATTTAGACATAGTTTTTACTTTTTTGTGTACGTATGGTACCCATAATTTGTTATTGTACGATATTATGTAATTAAGCAGCTATAATTACTGTAGTGGTAATTAGTTAGGGCTAAGTAATGAGTTAGTGCTAAGTAATTAAGTGCTAAGGACGATGGTAATGAATCACTCATAATTTTTTCGGATGGGTAATCAAATTGTCGGTAATTAATGAATTATTCGTATGTAGTTACATGCATGTAATCTACCAAACAGACTCGTAGTCTTAGTTAATTAGTGTTATTTAATTAGTCGTAATTATTGTAGTTTGTATTACAAAGTATAATTTATTTGATAGAGCTCCATATTCTTAATTTTTAGCTTCTGCTCCTAATTATCTGAAAATCCACTTTATTGAGAATTTGAAGCTACCCCTGGAAAACATTTGGCTGATAGGTTGGCTCTAAAAACATAATAAGAGTGGATTGAAGGTAAATAGACTATAATACCCCTAATTATAACACCTTAACTGTATTTATGTTTTATTCCTTTGTTGTTGTATACAAATAATGAAATTCCAAGGGTACTGAGACGGAGAGTGAACATTCTCAGCGAAGTTGGATAGTTCCCGATGCTGTCGTCAAAACAGAGTTAGGCGAACACACACACAAGCGCAGCATGCAAATGTCTAATTGGTCATGGTCCTATTCCATCCATGGAATGCAGTTTATTCTCGGACATTATCCTATCCTTTTGTCATTTGTTTGAAAAAGCACGGTTGTGGTCAGTGGCGGAACCAGGATTTGGCTACACCCCGGGCTGAACTCTAATAACCTAAAACTAACGCCAATTTGTACCCATACCACGATATAACAAAAGTATATCATAATTGCCTAATTGTATTACTGATATGAAACTTGAGCTCAATACTAAACAAGTAAATATAAAGCATAATAAGAAAACATGGCATGATATCAAAATATAAAAAATGTAACATAATAGAGATACATTATTTACAAGAACAGACACTTGTTATTTACATATGTCAAAGTGCATAATTTTGTTTTCTTACACTCGACAACATTAGAGAGTGTTGACAAAGAAGAGGTAAAAGGTGAAACTACTAAAGTTCATCCATATATAAAGAAATGGATTATGACAAGAGTATATGAATCATAACATTAGAGAATGGCTTCTTATTCATTGATGTTATATTTATGACTGCCAGTAGCCCAATATATGAATCAGAACAGCTAGGAATGGATAATGGATTACAATGTTGATTACATCTGATATGAGCAATTTATATGTTTGGCACCAAGAAGAGAATCAATCAATCACCACATTTCAATATTTCACATCCTTTACCAATTACTTGGACACATCCTTCACATGGTAAGATATACATACTTGGAGAAATATGTGATAACAGAATGAACAGGTTGGTATACTCCAGTGAGCTGAATAATCATCTCTGTGAAATATTCTCTACGCGTTTGCCCATGCTAACCCATTCTGACAGTTCACTTCACCAGCCAGCTGATACATACAAATCGCCATGTAGTTATTTTTTGTAAAAAAATTAGTTCACATCCTTCACATGGTAAGATACATACCAAATTACCAATTACCTGGACACATCCTTCAAATCGCCAGGGAGGTGGGCGGCGCAGCCGCGCAAGCCAGGAGGAAAGGCGCCAGCCGCCGGGGCGGTGCTGGTCAGGAGGCAGGAGCCGAGCGGCGCTGGCCGGGAGGCGGGGCGGCACCGGGAGGGGGCGGGCCGGGAGCCGGGCGGCACCGAGACGTGGCGGCGCCGGGAGGGGGGCAGGCCGGGAGCCAGGAGGTGCTGGCCGGGAGGCGAGGTGGCGCCGGGAGGGGGCGGGCCGGGAGCCGGGGAGGCGAGCGCCGACCGGCCGATGCGCCGTAGACCGCAGACCAGCAGGCTGCAGGCAGGAGCCGAGTGGGAGGGGGCGACGCCGGCGCTGGCCGCCTGGCCAGGAGGTGGGCGGCGCAGGCCAGGAGAAGCCGAGGAGGGGCGCCGCCGCGCCGGGGTGGGTCGGGAGGCGGGGAGGCGCCAAGACGGGGCGGGCCGGGAGGTGGGGCGGCGCCGGGAGGCGGGACGGGCCGGGATCTGAGACGAGGTGGAGGCGACGAGGCGGCGGAGATCTGAGACGAGGCGGTGGAGATCTGAGACGAGGCGGCGCTAGCGACAAGCGGTGCGGTGCGGCATTGGGCTAGGGTTCTGAGCGAGCGGTGCCGGGAGGCGGGGGCGACAAGGCGGAGGGCCGGAGGCGACGAGGCGAAGGCCGGGGGCGGCGCTGGATCGGTTGCGGGGCGGCGCTTGACGAGCTAGGATTTCTCTGAGGTCTGAAATCACGCTGGACGGCGGGGTGGGGCTGGCGCAATCGGTTGCGGGGCCGCGTGGTTACGTGAAGACCGTGGGCCGCACGCGTGAAGGACGTGGGCCGCGCGAAGACGGAGAGACCGGTGGGCCGCTGGTTTTGTGCGGAATTGTGAAATATATATATGGGCTACCTGGGCTGAATACTAATAATAACACCTCGGGCTGACCTGGGCTATACACTATAAATTTTCTCACGCCCCGGGCTGAAGCCCACCTTGCCGGGGGCCCAAATCCGCCCCTGGTTGTGGTAGTTGGATAGTTCTTCGAAGCTTATGCAGATTGAATATAAGAAAACAGTTCACCTGAAAACAAGAAAAAATATTAAGAATTGCATATACAGAAGAAAACAATTCGGAAATGAACAAAAGGATTTTATGCATTGTAGCATCAACAACAAGACAGAAAATACTGAGAGCATACCGCGTAACTACCTATACCATATTTTTCATCACACTGCCTATTGCCGCAGGTAAACTGGCCTGCAAAAGAGCATTTTCTAGTCACTGCTAAGGAATTTATATGTTGATAAAAACGTAACAAACCATGTTTGAAAGAATGGATAATTTTCAGAAACTATATTTTTAGCATTCTCTGACAGTTAAATACAACAGGAGGACAATACTATGACGATGGCTTTCAAAACACTAGAAATTCAGTACTGGATTGTTTCAGCTTAGGTATACTTAGTGCAATTTCTTTGATCGGTTGGGTTTCAGTTTTTAGCTTCCGGCTTATTTTTCACTATTCATAAATTTTGTCTCTTTCTGAACTTTTAGCTTTTTGTTGAGCTTTTTCGCCGGTTCTTTTTCCCCGTATTTTTTTGTATTATATGTAATGGGCTAACATATTTTCTATATTTTTAATTTTTTAAATTTAATTATGCTAAATAAGCCTTTGTCAGCTACAGTGTTTTTTCAGCCAGCTACAGTGCTTTTCAGCCATAAGCCACCAAAAATAAGCCCAAATGATCACCTTCATCTTTTCCCAATTATGGAGAGATGGCAATGCTATAAAAGAAACTTCATGCGCTATTCACTATTGGCAAATGAGAAAACTCCACGAAGGAGTTTCTCTAGAAAAAACGTATCGTTACACAAGTCAGTCATTCCGTAAATCGGAAGTACCGCTCACAAAGAGCCGGTAGTACCGCTTATTGGTCAGACATTCACACAGAGCTAGAACTTCTGATCGTCAACTACCCTGGTCGTCGACCATGTCAGAAGGTTTGATCACTCAGGTCTCTGACCACGTTGTTCAGTTCGACCACACAGGTCTCCGACCACGCTGTCCAGATTGACTACATAGGTCTCCGACTATACTGATCTCTGACCACACTGGTCTCTGACCATGCTGTTCTTTGACCACAAAGGTTTCAACCATGTCGACCATGTCAATATTTGACCATGTTGGTCTTCGATCACATAGATCTCAACCACGCTGGTCTTCGATCACACGGATCTCGACCTCATCGGTTCAACCACACTGGTTTCGATCAGATAGATCTCAACCACATCAGATCCGACTATCTTGGTTTGACCACGCTGGTCTTTGGTTACATAGATCTCGACCATGTCGGTTTCAACCGTCCTGGTTTGACCACGCTGGTCTTCGATCACACAGATCTCGACCACGTCGATTCGACCATACTAGTTTTGATCACCAGATCTCGACCACGCCAGTTCCGACCACGCTGGTTCGACCACTCTGATTCGAGCACACAGGTCATCGACCACGTCGATCTTCAACTACATTGATCTTCGACCACTTTGGTTCGACCATGTCGGTTCCTACCACTCTGGTCCTCGACCATACAGGTCTTTGACAACCAACAAATGCGGTAGTCCCATGATTACAATGTCGGTAATTTTCATCAGCGGTAGTACCGTAGAATACAATACGGTAGTTCTGATTTTCCTTAGAAGTGCATATACTTCAACAGATTTTGCAAAACACATTTGTAAACTATAGTATCATGCACGCAAAGATTATGTATGATTCCCAAGTAGTTGCAAAACACATTTGCACACTTTTGGAATCATGACTCAAGGATTAAATTTGAGTTTCAACCATTTGCAAATATAAGCCTCATACCACAAAGAATAGAAACATGGACTCCAAACACTTGTAAAACATATTCGCAATGTGTAGTCCTATGTTACAAGGATTCAACACATGAGCCATAACTAGTTGCAAAACACATTCGTAAATATAGGCATGCTACGGAGAGTTAGAGGAGATGAGGTTGAGCTATCAACACATGATGAGACTCAAGCTACTAGATATGACCCCTCTTAATAGTATGGCAACCTATACTAGCAACCCAGTCTTCCAACCAAACACCATGACCGGTAAAAAAACTAGAAACACATCCTTAGCTCTAACTAGTCATACCCTTGCCTTAGCATATTCTTGAAGTTTGATGATACACATCTTCACTTCAAGTCTGGATCCTTATCACTTGAACTCCATCAATATATGATGGTTTTTCTCTTGACTTGATGATCAATATATGATCAACTCCTCTTGGACATGCATCAACACATGATGCATCTTTCACTTGACTTGATGATCTTCAACATACGAAGCTATCCCAAGTCATCATTATTTGTGAAACCTAACATATTCATCAAAGCTTATTCATTCGGTTGTCATTAATCATCCAACCAACAACATATAATGGAAGAATTTGATGAATACCCGATTATGAGTATATATGAACTACACAAGCTATATATATACTCAAAAGATATGTTTCAAAGTAAGGATTCTTAATATGTGAAAAAGGAACATAGATCAATACTTATGAAACCTCATAATATAGAGTGAACTCTCCTAAATGTGTGCATATAAGAATGTATAATGGAAACATATGCACATATTCATGTTTGACTATTTGTGGAGTTCAATCTATATTTTGGATCCAAGGAATGCAATAAGATATAAGAATGTGATGTCGAATGCATATCTCTTATGATTTTCACCTTTTCATCCAAATGAGACTAAACAATATCATAATCAATAAACAAGTTAGTCTTAATATTAGATTTATCATTATCACCAAAACCAACTGAATGGAGTTTGAACTTACATCCATCAAGGTGTTCGACATGGAGGTCGTGCGCCGGTACGGCATGATGGAGTAGGTGAAGCACGAGGTCAATGTCATGAGGAGGGTGCACCACCCACACATCATCTGCCTCCACGAGGTGATGGCCATGCACTCTAGGATCTACTTCACCATGGAGCACACGCTTCCTGGAGCCCATCGGGCGCCAAAACTTCCAACAGCTGATGATGGCTGTTGAGTTCTGCCACAATCACGACGTGTACCACCACAACCTCAAGCCTAAGAACCACCTCCTTGATGTGCACGGTGGAGCTCAGGTCCCTCTCTCCATGGTCATTGGCTCCGAATGGTGGCTTTAGGGGAGATGTGGGTGGGGATGGAGGCAATATCAAGCTGGGCTTCATCTCCTTCCCTCTGTGCGGGCTGTGGATTGGGATGTATTCTCTCTGTCCCTCCTTTCGGCCTCTCGCTACTCCTTTTCTCTTCTGCTTGTGCGTCGTATGGGATGAGCTATGAAAGCTCACAACTGTCGATGGATTGTTGCGTACTGCAGTAACCTATTTTTACTGGGATGGGTTGGCAGTAAAAATGTGCTCAGAAATGACTTAGATTTGTTTTTATGCTAATGATGAAATTCTATAGTTGCGAGAGTTGCCGACTGGCCCCAAACGATATGGTATGTCAATGAGCAAATGCCCAATTCTATTATTCTAAGAAGAGTTTGATGCTGGCTTTACTAATTTGGTTAATTTGGTTCTTTTTATATTTTCAATTATTGCTTATCCTTGCTGATGCTTGATTCAGCTACTACAGGTCATGCCAATGCTATCATTTTCGAAGAAATTTGTCAATTGTAATTATACCGAGTTGTATTTATTCACATGTATGGATACTTGTGTGTAGTCTTTTGTATGCACTTGTGTCTATGGAGTTGTAGAGTTTGTGAGTTGCAGTGTATTATTTCATTGGGACGAGGCTTGTGAATGTGTTTTATTTATTCAAGGTTCTTATACTGTAATCAGGTCTTGTGTATGTTTATAGAAACTTACTCACCTAGTAATACAATCATTAGATATTAAATAAATTTTTTCCTAACTTTGTAACTCACCAATTAGGGTTAATTAAAAGTGTGGGTTGTTTCCCACACCACCTGTGGCACGCCAGCATATGTCGCTACCAAGGTTAGTTACTTAGTAATATGTTCCATGCACATGTAATTATTGTGCCCATCTTTTCTATTTGCTTTCGACACGTGAATGTAATAATGTTACTGTGGGCATACAGGTGTTCTTGAAGTGTCGCTGTGACGGTGCAAAGGCGGACATGTGGTCATGAGGTGTGATCCTCTTCGTGCTCCTAGCCAACTACTTCCCATTCAATGATGCCAACCTCATGCTTGAAACAAACCAAAAATTTACAAAAAATTGATTTTTCTTGAATTTTGGCCAAATTCAAAAACCTGCCCCATTTGGAATGCCTATGCCAAAAATTACTACCCCTTTTTGACCTTTCGCCTCTCCCAACTGCTATCACCGTCCCAAAAGCCTCCACCCCTATTCCCATGTGCCACTTGGCCAACTCTTGTTTGCCACCAACATAGTAATGCACCATCATGGCTAAGCTCATCAAATGGCTGTACATGCATTGCCACACCTCTAGCACCCGCCATTAGAGCCTGACACCTCGCCATGGCCACGCACCACTACCATAAAAGCTCATTTCGCCGATGCCACCAAACAAAGTGCCTCTGACCTGATGAACGTGCACGCAATTTGACCGTGTTACTCACAAGATCACTCACAACAAACAAGAACACCGAGACCAAGATGACACCGCGACCCTTGGTCGTGCCACCAAAGAAGGCGAACCCTCCAGAGCATCACCTTCACCGGCTACATGCCACCACCGTAGCAACTAGCTCCCTGCTTCCATTGCCTCCCGTGAAGTATAAAATCTAGGCATTGTTCAGCCTCGCATAGCCTCTAATCGCACTCTCCCACACCTGCCTCCCCAACTCCGGCTTCGAATAACTGTCGCCACCGTGCCCTTTGCCGGTAAGCACCAAAATCAAATTTCCTTGCTAGAGCAAATTAGAATCCAATTTCCTGCACTCATGGCACTACTTGGACCTCACAAACCCAACTCGAGCCTCACATACCCCTTCCATGGCCTTCCTATTGCCAGCATCATGCGCCACCACCGTCACGGCTAGATCATCATGGACAACCACGCTCCAACCAACCTAGACTAATCCGCCACTGCCATTAAGTTTCTAGCTTGCCCTAGATGCCCAAAACACCCACGGCCTTGCCAAAACTCCATCGGAGCATTGTTGTGTCTTGGTGCTGGTCCGACGAGACCACCCTGCCATTAGCTAACTTTAAAATAAAATTAAATGATAAAACTGTGCATTGTCAGAAATATTGGAAGTACCGGCGTTAAGTCAGCGGAACTTCTGATCAGTTGGAAATACTGGCGTTAAAAACGCGGAACTTCCGATCGGCCGGAAGTAATGACTTCTAGAGTGGTACGTTTTTTCCAGAGAGCGACCGCGAGTAAACTTAGTCTCTCGGATATCGGAAGTACCGCCAGTTCAACGGCGGAACTTCCGCTAGGTCGGAAGTTCCGGCAAATGTGAGCGGAACGTTTTTTCCAGAGAGCAACCTTTTCAAAACTTAACACCGTGGACATCGGAAGTTCCGGGCCTCTATCGGAACTACCGGAAAATCGGAATTACCGCATTTTCAATGGCGGAAGTACCGCATTAAATGTCAATGGATACTTCTGACGCCCTGATATAGCCGTTCTGAAGCTTCTGCAGCAAAACCGAAGTTCCGGACTTTGCACTGCGGAACTTCTGATTTCCCTGAATTTTCAGAATTAAGTTTTGCAACTGCTAGTTTTGGTTGGTGGGGGTATAAATTCGACCCCACCAGCACAAGGACATGTTGTTGAACCATTATTGAGGATCCTTGAGCATATAGTAACCTCTCACACCTCATTTTATCTCTTGTGCATTCATTTGAGATAGTTGAGTGATTTCAAGTGCATTCATCCGTAGATTGATCCTCGGCACTTGAAAGTGGTCAAACGACGCTGTGATTTATTACTCTTGGTGTTTGCCGACACCTAGACGGCTTGGCGGGAGTGCCCGGTGATCTTCTCAAGAAGGTTGTGAGAAGGCCCGGTAAGATTGTGAATGTTGGAGCTCGCCTACCCGGAGTGGGGAAGAGCTACCACTAGTGATCGACGTGTTTCGGCTTAATTTGTGGAGCAGGTCCGATTTGTTCGGGCTTACCTTAACGTGGACTAGAGGAGACCGGCAAGTCTCCGAACACCATGGTAAAAAGTGACTGTGTCATTTGTAGTTTGCACTCTTGTACTCTATTTACTTTCAATCAATTTACACTCTTAGAATTAATTTGATTACTTGTTGCACTTGATTTAGGCTAGAATTGTTGTTGCACTTAGGCAAGTTTATTTGTTCTAGTCACTATTTGGGCTAAATCAACTTGAATTTAGTTACTACATTGCTTACTTGATTTAGGCAAATAGAGTAAGTCTTTTATTGTTAGCCTTAATTAGAAGAAAATTTTAAACCGCCTATTCACCCCCCTCTAGTCGGCCTCCTCGATCTTACAATTGGTTCGTACCAGTCATTGCCCAGGTGGAATGTAGTTATGTTGGGAGTGAACCGGAATGGTCACTGCCCTTGTGGAGTGCAACAATGAGAAGGGCGAGAGACTCCCTAAGAACAGGGGTCCATTAGTGCTGAGGGGTTACACCTATGTAGTGGGGGAAGCACTAGAACTAAGCATTATAAAAGCCTTATTATGGTTTTCTCAATCGTACGCTTACGGAAGCGTGTAATAGCTAACATTATGAGTTAATATTATCTTATGTGTAAAGTTGTACAACATCTATAGAGTTTTATCATTTATTCAAATAACCATGGCTCTCGTCATAGGCAAAGTATAGAAATACCACAGTTGTCTAGTTTTCATAAAATGGGTACTGATTAATGGTGCTTATGGACATGGTATGGTGGTATGAAAATAGATATAGAATGGTGTCTATGGACTGGACATGGTAAATAACTGTGAAAAGAGTTGCTCTCACGAATGTATTGAAACTGGACATTTTGATTTTAGTTAAAATATGACTGTTATAGATTTGAAAACTAGCTATAGTATGATATTTGGCAAATTATCTTCACACTAAAGAAACATAATAACATCTCTTGGTTAAGTCTTGCATACAGATATTTGCTCCTATAAATGCATTCTGCTATAAAGACTTACTGAGTATCTAGTGTATTCAATCTTACTTTATTTTCATCAAAGCAAATTCCAGAAGAAGAAAAGATGCTTCAACTTTCATGTTAAGATTACAATCACACTCAAGCGTTCCTATGGGGTTTTTCAGTTCTTCTGACTGTAAGTTAACTTTTGAGCTTGGACATCTGTAAAATTGGTAGAGTTGACCGTTGAGTCATATTTTAATCATGTTATTTAAAAAAATGGTTGTGAGTGGATATGTTATTTTTCTATCTGCAACTGAACTCCTGTACTGTTACGGGAAACTTTTCAACCCTGTAAAAAACATAGGGTCGTTACCGTGCTCTTGTACAAGAAGATCACGGAGCAACTACAAGTGCCCAATGTGGTTCTCCGTCGACGCGCACAAGCTCCTCGCCCGGCTGCTCGACCCGAACCCCAAGACCCAGATCATCATCTGCAGGCTCATGGCCAGGCAATAGTTCCAGAAAGGAACCTGTCCCTCAACGACAAGCCCCTCGTTACAAGCGAAATTGCGGTGTTGCTTGGCAAGGAAGCCAGAGACCACCACCACCACGAAGAGGACGACGCCCGGAAGAGGAAGAGGTCCAAGGTGGTAATGTCGTCGCCAGGGGCGAATCCATGTGGTAGGCTTCATCAGGCTGAAGCCTACCCTCCACTGGATTACCGACCCCCCCTCTCCTGCAGTCCTGCGGCAGCGGCGACCAGTTCCTGCCTCCCTGCAGTCCTGCTGTCTGAGAAGAAAGAACGGAGCCACGGAGAAGAAACAAAGCCGAACCGCGAAGAAGTAGAAATGCAAGCCCACGGGCCCACCGCTCACACATCCGTACATCCACACATCCAGTACATGTTGCACATCCAGTACATCTCTTCCCGTGCTCCCGTTCCCCCAAATGCCCAAACCCCCAATCAATTGCTCACCCATGTTGCGTGCCGACAAGTTGAGATCTGGATTCTGGAGCCAAGGCGGGGACGCCAGTCGCCGGATCCGGAGAGGGGGACGCCGGGGAAGGGCCAAGGCGGGGTCGCGCCGTCGCGGGGACCCCTGGGCGGCTGCCGGCTGGGCCTGAGCGGCGGAGGCACGGAGCCGGGGTCGCGGCCTCGCGGGGAGCTGGAGAGGCCGTAGGTGGGAGGCGGGAGCCCGGGACGCCGGGAGGCGGGACCGCGGCGGGAGGCGGGGAGGCGGGACGCGGCGGCGGGGAGCCTGAGCCCCGGGTGCGGCGCCTCTGCGTGAGTGACTGAGGGCGGAGACGCCGGATGCGGAGTGACCGAGACGGCGAGACCGATTTATTCATTCGCCCCTGAGGCCCTGACCGAGACACCAAGTGGAGTCAGTGGACTGGACTCCACTGAGTACCGAGAACTGAGGAAGTTTTGCTCTGAAAATCTGATATTTTTATTAGGTTTACAAATTACAATTTATTTCTTAATTAGTCCTCTAACTTTAGGATCCTTTCAAAGCATGAAAAATCGCAGAATAAATTTACCTCGTGACAGTCGTGATTCAAGCTAGTGGTATGGTTCTTTTATTTGAAATGTTCATGATCATTTAAGTATTTAAGTACAATTTGCTATTGTATTACTGATTTTTTTATTTTGATGTACAGATTGTTATCTACCGGAATCATATTTACATGTTTTTGGGATTCATTTGCTATTAGCGAGGTACATCCATTGTATCTCTCTTTTTACTTTGCTTTTATTCATGTATAAAGCTATGAATTTGATTGCACAAGAATATAAAACTATGCTTCTTATAAAGTAGTTTAGTCATTCATGGTGTAAAGCCAACAATTCTACAAAAACTTATGATCTAGCATAAAAATATATAATTTTTCAGCCCACCCTTATTTTTCACTCTGGATTCGCCACTGGTCGTCGCCGACCACCGACAAGAGGCCGCCAAGCATGAATGCGTTCAACATCATCTCGCGCTCGAACGGGCTGGACCTCTCCAAGATGTTCGACGCGGAGCACAGATCGGAGGCGCGGTTCTGTCAGAAATGCAAATGATTTAGTCTGGGATCAAAGTCTGTTTTCAGAAGAAGTTGCTATGCGGGGAGACGGAGGGCCATGATTCGTTTATACCTCTCATCAAGTCAAAGTGTACGGCGGAGAGCTCAAGCCGCTACTGTTTTCCGTTGTATTTTTGTTACTATTTACGGTCACTTTTTGTTTACCTGTAACGCCACACAGCCGAGTTGTGGGATCGCGTAGGGGTGAAAACGAATCGGATAGGTTCCCATCGATTCGGATGAAAACAATATGGATTGTGTTGGATTGGATTTTCTTCAAATAATTTTCAGATCGGAAACAAATACGGATTTTTTTTGTTGGAAACGAATACGAATACAGTAGACCTAATATCCAGCGAATACGAATACGAATTATCCAGATAATACAGATCCAGATATCCGAGATTTCAGCCCAACATTGACTAGCCCAAGCCAGCCTTTCTTATCTCCCCTGCCACTAGCCCACTAGCAAATATTTATGTTTATTAAAAATAAATTTAGTATTATCAGTAGATTAAAACTTGTACCGATTAAATTGATGTATTGACGTTTAAATCATTCTGATGCAAATTTAAATTCTTAATTAATTTATTAGTCACATGTAAATGGTAGAAATCCATTAAGAATTATTTAGGACTTTAGAAAAAATTAACTACCATTTGAAGATTTAAAATATGTACAATAGTATGACTATTGTGGAAAAAAATGCTTATGCTTGTTTAGATTCCATTAATGTTTTGACAAGATAAACTATTTATGTGTTTTCATTTATTTTGGATGTATAGTTTAAGAGGTTTTCATGTTCCGATAAATATTCGTTTCGATTCGTATTCGCTCCGTATCTATATTTGATATTATTCATATCTGTATTCGTATGCGAGGTATCCGTATTCATATCTGCATCCAAGAAAAAATGAAAATAAATATGGTAAAAATATTATCCGTCTGTATTCGATCCGTTTGCATTCCTACGTAGCGGAGATCTTCGAGGTTGAGCCGGCGGTGCATGTGGTCGAGATGAGGAAGATGGGCGGTGACTCGCTGAGTTCCAGGAGACATCGTGTGGGCGTGGCAAGGCGGTGACTTGCCGCCGCCGCCGCCGCCGCTCGTGCCGGCCGTGGCTAGGAGGCCGATCACGGAGCATTCTTGATTTGCATACGAGCTTGTTGCGGAGGCGTATTGATCCGTGTCGCTCTTGTAATTGATTGGACTTCAGCTCCGATCTAACATGTTTTCTGAAAGTTACGGTGATCGCGCGCATGCCCATCTGTGTGGGCTTCCAAAGCATGAATATAACCTTCGCAATCATTTGCTGCACGAATGAGGTGTACCTGTTGAATTTTAATCAAAACTTCTTAGAGCAACTCCAGCAAAACCCCTACTTGAGCCCTCAAACCTCATATTTGAGGGCTTGAGGCAAAAACAGAGGTCCAGCAAGGCCCCTACTAGACCCTCAAATTTGAGGAGGCCCTCAAATCCCCCCACCAGCCCTCATTCCTGGGGGCTCTAGACCAAGCCCTCAAAATACTGTTGAGTCAGTTTTCCCCTCCCGCCTCTTTCCCCTCCCGAGCGAGCTCCCGACGTCCTCCCCGCGCGCCTCTTTCCCCGCCCGCCTCCCTCCCGAGCGCGCCACCCGCCTCCCTCCCCGCCCGTCTCCCTCCCGAGCGCGCCGCCCGCCTCCCTGCTCTCCTCCGCCCGCCTCCCTTCCGAGCGCGCCGCCCGCCTCCCCGCTCTCCTCCGCCCGCCTCCCTCCCGAGCGCGCCGCCCGCCTCCCTCCGGAGTGCGCTACCCACCTCCCTCCCGAGCGCACCGCCCGCCTCCCCGCTCTCCTCCGCCCGCCTCCCTCCCGAGCGCGTCGCCCGCCTCTTTCCTCCCGCGTCGCCACCGCTCCCCGGCGATTCCTCCCGCGCCGCCACCGCGCCCTGCGCCGCCACCGTCCTCCTCGGCGGCTCCTCTTCCCCGGCTCCCGACGCATGGCCGTCCTCCTCGGCGGCTCCACCGTCCTCCTCAGCGGCTCCTCTTCCCCGGCTCCCGACGAGCGCCTCGGCCTCACCGTCGTCGGAGGATGCGAGGAGGTAGACGAGGAGGGAGAGAATGAGGAGTGGGTCCCATGTGTCAGTTGTAATGGAATGGATTTGAGGGCTGAAATTTGAGGGGTGCTGTTGGAGTAGATGCAAAAAAACAGGGCCCTCAAAAGTAGGGGGAGCCCTCAAATGAAAAGTAGGTGCCCTGTTTTGAGGGCTACTACTGGAGTTGCTCTTAGGACATGCATCCTCTATTGTCTTCTTTCTCCTGTACCAAAAGTTTGTATTGCCAAAAAAAAAGGTTAATTAAGCTTCAACTTAATAGCATCCAATTTCCCTTTCATCAATTATTTGAACTAGCAGTGAAAACTGGTTTCCAACTTTATAAATGCGCAACAGATGATGTTTTTATTTACTTGTCAGCGTGCGCAAATTAATAATGGGAGTTGAATCTATGGCAGACAAGATCTGAACCTCTTCCACGACGTGAGACTAAAAGAAGAAAAAAACCAACCTCACCCATTTGGCTTTCAAGCCTATTAAAGACTAAAAGAAAAAAAACAAAACCAAACTCACCCATTTGGCTTTCAAGTCTATTAAAATCCTGTTTGGAATGTGAAGAATCTTCTAATTTGTATCGTAGCAAAACTGTTCATATGACATTCCTGCGTAAACGAAAGTCCTCCGCTCTTCCAGATTCACACTTGAATGGGAACAAAACCAAACTCATCCATTTGGCTTTCAATTCTATTTAAATCCTGTTTGGAATGTGAAGATTTTTCTAATTTCTATCATAACAAAACTGTTCGTATGACATTCCTGCGTAGACGAAAGTCCTCCGCTGTTCCAGAATCACGCTCGAATGGATGATGTATGATCCTTACTGTCCTTTTGTGTCGGGTCACGTACCTGTCACCCACGGAAAAGAATTCTATGGCCAAAAAGTTTATGTAGCATCCTCTCTAGATGGATGACACATGGCAAATAGCACAAATCTTAAAGCCAGCACAACCCTTCTTCCCCAACTCTACCGCGGTTCTGCCCCCGAAGGCACGACCGAACCCATCATCCATTGGACATACAGTCCCCTGGAAGGTCGGATTTGCCGAGACGTTGCACAGCGCGACATTCGCCACCCCTTGCCCGCCCGTGTCCCGCGCAACGCGGTCCCAACGCGACCTTCGTGTTGCGCAGCCTCCACCGCACACGCCGGGCCGTCCCCGCCCGCGACCCGCGCTGCGTCGCCGCCGCTGCGACTCACGCACTCTCTCTAAGCCATCATGCGGCAACCCGCGTGCTGCGCTTTGGCAGCACCTTCCTAGCTGTGGTTTAACCCAGGTCGTAAACGTCGGTGGGGCACCGTCATGGGCGACGACAGCCAGGCGAGGTCACGCAAGTCGCCATGCCGTAGCTGTGTAGGCAAAGCCAGCGGCGGAACCAGATTTCATGGCTACACCGAATTGAGATCCTCTGCCTTCAACGTCAGTGACCTAACGTCACTGACGTTGAAGGCAGAGGATACGCATCCGATTTCACCATGTATGTAAGATGTGTTTTTTTTATTTTTTTTAGTTTCTACTTTTGACCCCGGCTTCTTTGAAAGTCGAAAAGCCAAACGATGAAACCAGACGGTCTCTAGAAATGGATTCTCCAAACAGCTTCACAAGCACAAAACCATGTACGCCATCCACATCACATCTCTATCGTCTGCTGTCATGTCGAAAAGCGCATACAAAACAATCAACCACAACTTAAAAGAGCACTCACATAATTACATGTATAATTTTATCTCTAATTTGTAATGAAGTTAGTGGGCATTTCAATTTCCAAAGACTCAAATTAAACTGCTAATTTTAAACCCTACAATTTGACAAAAAAAATCAAATCATAACTCATAAATTTAATCCATTTGCTTTAAGAAATTGAAAGAATCGAGAGAAATTTAGCAATACCTTATATTGATTCAAGACTTAATCCATGACACTAAGTGCTCGGCGAGATGATAGATGACAACCAGGAGATGCGGCAGTCGGCGGGTTGTAGCCTAGGCCTTCGGTCTTTGACAATTGGCGACAGCAAGTCTGCGATCAAGTAAGAGGATGGATTTTGCTTTCGCGCGAGGTGGGACAAACGGTAGGATGGAACGAGATACAAGTGACTAGGGCAATACGATGCACGTGTTGTGCAGCCTTTGCCTGTTACCTTCTCTTCGTTAGCCTTTTTTTGATTCGCCCATGGTTGCAGCGCAGGTTGCTAAAGCATCGGGGGCTGCTATTGCGCGGACTCACGTTCGGGGATGACGGCCTCTAGAAGACGCGGCGACGATGGCAGTTCGTTAACGGTCCGGCCGGCTGCCATGCAATCATGCAGATGCCAGTGACACAAACACATGAGGTGACCATGGCTTTGGGATGAAAAGCCGTGTTTTCCTATTGGGATGAAGAAGATTGGCTTTGAGATTTGGAATGCCACATGTCACCTATCAAGAGAGGGTGCTGTAAAAGTTATTTGGCGCCTGGTGTGCCATAGAATTTTTCCGTTACCAACGTACGGAGGATCATGCCTAAAAAAAATATGAGTATTGTTATACAATATTTGACTGTTTTTTAGGACAAAAACAGTCAGATTGATTAGAGACGTTAGATCTCCATCCAACGGATCCACCCATACAAGCACCCCTCCAAAAAAAATGACTCCCTAAAAAAATGATCTAGGGCGTTGGATCTCCGTCTAGCGATTCAAAATTTGACTATTTTTATCTTCAAAAATAATCAAATGTTATATAAACCCCCCAAAGAATATACCAGCGTTGACACCACTCGGCAGGCAGTCAGCCCGAAGCCGCTGGGACTGTGAACCGTGGGCGGCTGCCCCGTGCCCGCCCGAGTAAATAGAGCAACAGTTGCCACAACCCACGCGTCCCGCATGCAAGCACGCGCGGCAGAAACCACGGCCCACTCGCCCGTGCGCCGGCCACGCCGGACGCGGCCAAAATGACGCACAGCGTGAGTGACGGGCGGGCCATACGGACCTGCCGCGCCCCATGTTTGCCTCGAGCGCGGCGCCGGGCGAAAGCGACGGGAAACGGACACCGAGGAGCGAACGCCTCCTCTCGTCCGCGAGAGACACGTCGCGGCCTCCTGCCACTGCAACAAGATGGTTTCATATGCACGTTTTTTTAGATGCTTGCCTTTACGTCGCGAACTTATGGCGCACTACTTTTAGCTTATTTTAACTTCCAATTTATTTAAACACTCCAGCTTTTAACTTATTTTGACTTCCAATTTATTTATGTTAGAAGTCACTTGAACCTATCGACTTCTAATTTTAATTTAATTTATTTTATTTTTCAGTTCTTTGTCCTTTTTTCTCCTTATTTCTTTGTACTATCCGTGACGATATAACTTTTTTTTAAAAAAAAATCAATTTATCCTTATTTTTTGTCAGAAAAAGCTCACTGTCACTACAGTGTAATTTCAACCATAAGATAAAAAAAGTTATAGCCAGAAGATTAAACTATAAGCCAGTTGGAGCATTACTAATAATAAGGCAACTATTACATGGTCATCTTTTAAAAAAAATAGAGTTGATTTTTTGGACTGTTCTACTTTAATCCAACTATCCAGATCTCTCACATATATACTCCCCTCCACCCTCCTAACCCTAACCCTTCACCCTCAGTAGTAGTCGCTGCCCCCTCCCTGCGCAGCCTCTCACCGCCTTGCTGGCCAATCCTCCCCTGCCACCATAACCACCTCTCTCCTTTCGCCCCAACCACTTCAACCTTTGCTCTCAGCTACTGCCTCCGCCCTCTCCCTACGCATCACCTCCCACCACCTCATCGATGCCAATGAGCTCCTCCCTCGTCGCCCTCCTCCTCCTTCGCCCGCCTCCTTCTCCTGCCACTGGCCACACTTCTTCCTCCTCATCAGTGAGATCTCCCTGTAGCCAGATTGGCTGCCGGCTCCTAACCACTCCGGTCTTGCCACCCCTGTGCTGCCCACTTTCTTGTCTCTGGCAGCTACCGTTGCCACCTCCAGCCGCCTTCTAACCTCTCTCATCCTCATTGCCCCCGTTGATCTCCACCACCCACCACCCTCCTCCTCGCCTACGTTCGGTGGTGCCATCGTCGCCCACCACCAGTCTGCTACCACCCTAGCCTCTCTCTGAGCTCGAGGGGCACCGATGAACCTGAACCCTAAATGGGTGAACCTGAGCCCTAATCCGGCGGCAACGAAAGGAGACGATGTCACTGGAGAGGGAGGGGACAAGCTCACCATAGCACTAATCTCCTCGCGCGATCCAAAGGTGAGAAAATTCGACTGAAATTTTGTGAGTTTTTGAGTGTCTACGATTTAGCAAAACAGCATATAAAAATGCTTCTTGAGATGTTTTAGAAGTTGTCACAAAATTAGAATTTTAATTAAACTCTTAAAATTTCTAAAAAAATAAAAGCAATCTATTTAATGTGTTAAAAACCTCCGCATCCTCCATCTCGGCCTTATCCACAAAAACCCTTGATCCAGCTTCTCCCCTGCAATGTACTAATAAACGTAGTGAATTATTGTCACACTTTCCCTACAACACGGTAGTGATCAACTGATTTATTTGAGTACTAGTTGTAGAATTCATTTGGAATGTTAGTCATATTTCGGTGAAAAGTGTAATTAATTGTATATCTTTCTTTCTGTTTATCTTCCTTTTGTATCTACACTTAAATTATTTGGGTTTGGTCATAACCATATTTTCACATTGGTACATCGGCACTTGTTTAGATTCAGAAATACTGTAAAAGTTCAAATTTCGTTAAATTTTTCAAACGAGGTGCCCATTTGCCACTAAATGTCAGTCTATGTGATTGAAAATAATTCAAATTTTGGCTTGAATTAGGAATAGTGTGGAAGGCAATCAGAGACACCATGGCTGACTTCATATTACCTCTTTTGATTGCTAACATTAGAGCAACTCCAAAAGATTATCCAAAAGAAGTATCCAAATTTAGTGATTTAGCTATTCTCTAAAATGAATCTCACCCAAAAAAAATAAGACTACTCCAACAGGCTATCTAAACTAGAGGGCGCGCGGTGGGTCGCGTACGCGCGGGAATGGGGCGCAGCGTGCGGGAAGGAAACGCCGACCGCGCCAAGAGTCTGGATGGTGAGCGAGGTAGGCTATCCAAAAATAGAGAGCGAAGGAGGAGGGATGGAGAGCTACTAAATTTGGAGAGTTATTTACAGAGTCTATTGGAGATGTTTTTTCTCTAATAATAGCCAAATTTACCTTTAGAAAATGATTTAGCTCTTCTCTTAGAGTTGCTCTTAGCTGTTAAGACTATCGGAAAGTAGTTGATCCTCTATTTTTCAGTAAGACACCAACCTACAAGTATAAGGCCATGTAGTCCTGAACAACAAGTATATTCTCAGTTTTTTAGCATAGTTTTTGAAACATTAGTTTCATCCTGGAACCTTTTGCTTCTTATGGAAATTGAGCGATGTCTAATTGGTATACATGCAGGATCAGTTTCAGCGACCATAGTGAAGTTGGATGAATACTAGTAGCCTTGATATGTTCCTTACTTAACTATGCTGTACTGTGGAGGTATATTTTTATTTAGATTTAATATATGTTTTTTCTCCTAATTTAACTACTTTTTACCACTGTTTTGAGATGAACCAATGTTGTCTTCAAAATAGCTATTATGAAGAAAAACACACAGATAAATATTTGTTTTTATATTGACATCGCAGGTTTTTTGGAAGACCTCGCACACATTTAAGTTAATTTTCGTAAACTCTGGTTAGTTCGCAAGGTCTAAAATTGTGTAATATCCAACTGCCGTGTGATCCTTTTCAGGTCAAAAGAGCTAAGAATGCAACTTCAAATCACGTATAACAACTCGGTATGTTACATTATTTTAATTTTGTGAAGTAAACTTGGTCCGTCACATTTTACAAAAGAGTTTCTATCCTATGAATTTATTTCTTTTTCAAATGACTTAATTTTCAGGATAATAGAATACTATAGAGAAATCTATATTATGCAATGAAGACGGAACTATAGCACTAGTATCTGTATGTACAAAGTTTGCAACTATTTTTCAGTGTGTATGCACTTTTGTTAATGGTTTTGACTAAGATGTTAACAACTGTTGCATCTTAATATAATTAGTATTACTTTGTTCCTATGATTGAATGCATTATCCCTCTACATTTTTTCTGGTTCGTTGATGGTGGAAATATGATGTTGTATGTGAGATGGCTTCATTACATAGTTGTGAAATAAGATAAATAATTGTTAATAATAAATATATAATGATATATATCACAATGAAACGTTTCTACCGAATAAAAAAGGCATCTCTACAACTTTAGTGGCGCATATAACATCTTAACAAAGCTTCTATACATATGTAGACGCATCCATAAAGGCATCACTATGCTTGTTGGGAGGTAGCAAGCGAGGCTAGAAAAGCGTCTTTACATGTATAGACATGTAATTTAACGTCTTTATAAAACGGTTCATGTCTTTTACACATATTTTTTTGATATATCTCTATAATTTTTGACACGGTCAATGAAATAAGAACTTTATCTCTTATATAATAGGAGTTGGTGGTCGTCGGTGCGTTCTCCTTTCCCCTCTCTACAACCATCCGATTTGATCTGGGCTATTCGTCTCTCTCCTCTCTCTCTCTCAGACCACCCCCTCCACTATTCCCATCTCCTCGCGTATTTTGGCCATCCTTCTCTCTATCGCTTACTCTCCAATGGTTGATATGTGAAGTTGGTCAGGCAGTAAGTTTTGTCTCACTATTTTTATGACTACGTTACAACGCATGGGTCTTTAATCCCTTACGGATGATTTAACATATCAACATATAAATAAAGCATATCTAGGAGGCTGTCGTGTCGTAGTGCGCCCGCCCCACGTCGCCACGGCAAATACCAAAAGAAACGCAAAGCCGAGTAGGCAACAGCACCGCCACAATCACTCCGAACTCCGGAAGGCCAACGCCGCGCGCCCACTTGCTGCCGTAAAAGCCGGTGCTCCCTGCTCGGTTACCCCCTAGGGTTAGTAAGAGCAACTCCAGCAGTAGCCCTCAGAACAGGGCCCCTACTTTTTATTTGAGAGCTCCCCCTACTTTTGAGAGCTCTATTTTTTGAGCTGCACTCCAGCAGGAGCCCTCAAAACAGGACCCTCAAATTCATTCTTAGATGGGATGACACATAGGACCCACTCCTGGGGGTCTGGAGGGAGCCCCTACTTTTGAGGGCCGAGGGGCAAAAAACTCACTCTAGTAGGGCCCCTACTTGAGCCCTCTAAAGTATGGGCTCCCTCCAGGCTCCCAGGAATGAGGGCTCGAGGGGAGATTTGAGGGCCCCTTACTTTTGAGGGCTCAAGTAGGGGCCATGCTGGAGTGAGTTTTTTGCCTCTCAGCCCTCAAAAGTAGGATGAGGGCTCAAGTAGGGGCCATGCTGGAGTTGCTCTAACAAAGATAACAAGCAGAAGATGAGACGTCCACGGCACCATTAGATTAGTGTCCGTTTCCTCCCCCCTTCAGGTTTCCATGAGAAGATGGAGCCATGGTATACTATATAACAGCGCGGTGCACGGAAGAACATAGAACGGTAAAGACGAAACGAGCCAGACTAGAGAAGTAGAGAGCAGTGTGCACACATGCAAGTACATAGGAAATTAGTTACGGTTAATAGGTACTTTGGAACACATGCATGCAGTTTTGTACAGATTAATGAAAGAAACGACGGTACTAGACTAGATAGACAGTTCAGATTATGTGCAGGGGATGCAGCAAGATAGGCGAGGAATGGCGAGCCTGTCACGGGTTTGCGCTGTCGGGTAAGGTGGCCGTCACGGTGGGCGGCAGACGCGCGCGCTGGGCGCCCTCCCTCCGGCGGCTCCAGTCGCGCACCGAGAGGTGCAGCTGCTTGGCCGCCACCAGCGTCTCCACCGCCTGCGACGGCGTCAGGATCTCCGTTGCCAGCGCCCGCGCCGTCGCCAGGCGCAGCTCATCGGCCTCCTCCAGTAGCCTGGCCAGCCCGGCCATGTAGCTCTCCATCGCCGCGTCCACCTCGGCGTCGACGCCTCCTAATCCTGCCGCCGCGAGGCGCCCGACCAAGCCGTTGCAGCCGGCGCTGCCGCCTTGGCCGCCGGCGCCGTCCAGTGACGCCCCCGTTGCGCGCTCGCGCTCCCGGACTATCGGCAGCAGCGGCCGGTCAGCGATGCCCTCCTGCAGGGTGGCGAGCCGCTCCGAGAGGGCATCCTCGTCGCGCAGCGTCCGGCGGTGGAGGTCGTTGATGAGCTCCAGCTGCCTGGCCGTGATCCCCAGGAGGCCCATGCCTCCAGTGACTCCCCCGCGGCGGCCGATGAGCTCCTCGATGTGCGCCTCCAAGCCCTCGCCGGACAGGGAATACAGCAGCCGGATGGCTAGCGACGGCCGGCACCCCCCGAGCCAGAGCAAGGAGTTCTCGAAAGACGTGCACCACGGCGGGACGAAGAAGGCCGGGCCGTCCTCCCGCGCCATCTCGCGCCGGCTGGTAGCGTATTCCTGGTACCCGCGCATGCACCTCTCCACCACCGCGCTCAGCTCGGCATCCGTGGCGCGCCCGGCGGAGGCATTGGCCGACGCTGCCGCGAGCTCGCCGAGGCCGGCCTCCTGGCCGGCGATCCACCGCTGGTAGCACGCGACGTACCGTGCCATGTCCATCTCGTCGGTCTGACCAGAGATCGACGAGTAAGCAAGTACTCCTATACCGGTAAGTATCACTATATGCACACGTCTTTTTGTCGCTTCACCATGTGGTTCGTCCGGTCTGTTCGCTTCTTGGGTATATGTAAGCACGGAGGGAAACCTGGTGCTGGCTTCTCTTAACGTTAAGAGGAGAGTTAAAGCTACTGATGTGGAATCCATGGATGCATGCAGAGTTGGACCCTACGTGGATCGTTACCTGACGATGGCAAGGCAACGAAACTTGTGAGCAAAAACGCTGGGGAAAGGACACCTAGGGTTAGTAACCGAAGGAGAAAAGACAGGTTACCCCCCTCTTGCTCGCTCGGGATTCTCTGACATTGCGAAGTAAAGGTGGTGATCGGTTCGGCTGAAAAGCTCATGGCTTATGGCTGAAAACACTGTAGCTGGCTGAAAAAAGCACTGTAGCTGACAGAGACTTATTTAGCATACTTAAATTTAAAAAAATTTAAAAATATAAAAAATATGTTAGCCCATTACGTATAATACAAACAAATACGGGAAAAAAAAGAACCGGCAAAAAAGCTCAACAAAAAACCAAAAGTTCAGAAAAAGACGAAATTTATGAATAGTGAAAAATAAGCCAGAAGCCGAAGCCGAGTTGATCAGAGCCAAAGTCACAGTGTGACTTTGCTTCGTAACGTCCCTCCATCCCGCGATCAACGGCTTAGATTAATTTAGCATTTTTTGATTTTTTTACTTCTAATTTTTAGCTTTTTCTATCTTTTTCATTTTTTTCTAATATTTTTATATTATCTGTGGTAAAATAACCTATTTTTTATTTTAAAATAAAAAATAGGTTATTTTAACACAGATAATATAAAAAATATTAGAAAAAATAAAAAAGCTAGAAAAAGATAAAAATAAAAAAGCTAAAAATTAGAAGTAAAAAAAATCAAAAAATGTTAGATTAATCTGGATCATTGATCGTGAGATGGAGGGACGTTACGAAGCAATGGAGGGACGTGACGAAGCAAAGTCACACGTTTGCTTGGTAACGTCAGAGAAGTTGCGCCGCCTCTTGCTTGTTCGCCAGTCGCCGCGGAGGAGAGCGGAGACTTTTCGTTCACTCAGGTACGGACTTCCATGTGGTTTGCTCAGTGCCTCACACCTGGCTTGCGTGGTGGTTCGCGCGTGGCTCTGGTTGGCTTGGTTTCTGACACTTGCCGTTAAGTTCTTTGGTTTCCTTTTCCTTTTCTTGATAATTTTTGTCTGGGTCTTTGTAAGCATTGAAACTTGGTGTAGTCTAGTTATTTGTACTCAACTGTGGGCATATTTGTAACACAAGAATTTCGCGGTAGTATAATAGGAAACGATTCAATTTTGACATAAAACAGCGACGAGTGATCGTTGGTTTTCGAAACAGAAAACTTTTTATATGCACTAAATATTGTCACACGTGATCTGCCATCGAATAATCGCTGTTGGTTTCTGCTGACATCAAACCCCCACGAAGATGCCAGCATTTGCTGGTCTTTTCGTGGCCCACTGAACAACACTTTGATGCCGTTCATTTGGCCTGAAAATGATGGTTTATAACTGAAGTTGCACTATAACTGATTGAAATTATACTGTAACTGATGGTGACTTATGTGGCATAATTAAATTAAAAAAATTAAAATAAAAATATATATTAGCCCATCACAGATAATGCAAATGAATATGGGAAAAAAGAACGGCAAAAAGCCAAAAAATCAGATTAAGATGAAATTTATAAATAGTAAAATATAAGCCAGAAGTCAAAAGCTGAAGCCGAAATGAGTGGGGCCTTTGAGGGGAGATAGCTGGTAATGGCAGGTCCTGCTCCAAACGGTCATTGGAATGCGTCGGTTTTTAATTTTATTTTTTAATTGTTTGTTTTTTTACTTTTTATTCATTTACATTGTTTGTGATGATATAACCGTTTTTTCTTATTCTTTATTTTTTAATTAAATGACTCAAAAAAATCTAACAGCCGTTACAATGCTCTTTTAACCAAAAGCCAACAACTACAACTAGAAGCTGTGGCTTGAAAGCCATCTAGAGCTGTCCTCAATGTTGCATGAGAAAAGAGAATAGTCCATTATTCTTTTTTGGACTAATATAACAATGATAACAACCTTGGACATGTGTTATTTGGGAAAGTAACAGACATATGGAAGTTGAAATGTGATTTTAAATTTTGTTTATATAAATGCCATTGTGTTTGATCAAAATTGTTCGTTAGTTGAGGCTGGAAGTCTATAGCTCCATTCTTTTTTGTTACAACAAAGATACACAGCTCTGACCTTTCTTTCTTTTTTCTACCTCTGATCAAATGTTTTACTTTGCCAACTTTTATATATGATACTGATATAATCGATCTAGCATGCGTACAGGTAGAAGTGTAGAACGGTCAAACACGGGCATGATGGTTTCATGTTATAAGATCGACTTGTACATCGCCGGTGAAAGCCAACTGCGTGTCTGACAGAAGTTTGAACATTTGTGAGCTCTTGGTCATTCACTCATGCGAGTATAGGGGCCTAGTGAGCTAAACATAGAAATTTGAGATTGCAGAAGAGAGAACCAGTGAAGGTGAAGGATATATCGTGCAACATATTTGCTCGAAGGAGAGTCGTTAATTAGCGGTTGTCCGTAGCTTGTACGTAGTACTACGTACTGCCATTTGCATTGTAAGTGCTACCATGCAAATAATCGGAGGAAGAAGTAAATAGAATCCAGCTTGGCAAATCGACATAACTTGCATTGCCAACGGATCGTGGAGATATATATATATATACATATTTAGGGTTTAGTGCTAATGCACTATTAAGTGCTAAAACCCACGAGTTGGTCCCCGATTCAATCCCAGCTCTAACTCTAGCTCCCCTCACTGCCTCCCTCCCATCCTCACCCCCAATTGCTCACCGCCGCCATGAAATCTCCTGGGAAGCAGCTCGGCCCCTCCACGCCACCTCCCTCCTCATGGCGCCCCTCCGCGCCAACCCCCTCCGCGCCGTGCCCCTCCACCACTGCCCTCCTTGGCCCCTCCACGCCGCCTCCCTCCTCGTGGCACCCCTCCGCGCCAACCCCCTCCGTGCTGCGCCCCTTCGCCGCTACCCTCCTTGGCCCCTCCACGCCGCCTCCCTCCTTGTGGTGCCCCTTCGTGCCAACCCCCTCCGCGCCGCACCCCTCCACCGCAGTCCTCCGTGCTCCACCACCTGCGACATAATCCCAAGTGTCGTCCTTCCTGGCTCCCTCGACGCTCCATTAGTGGGGATGGCTATTGTATGAATACAAATAAGGAGTACAATCGTCCTTTGCAAGCGTAATTGTATTTCTTAGACTTAAGTGTATGTCTTCTGTAGAGCAGGTTCCATTAGTGGAGGGATAAATTATTCCAACAAATTTGATGAATGAAAGTCACACTATTAAAACTTCAGAATTTCAACATTCAAAAGTAGGAAGTGGCTATGGTCTATTTCTTGTAAATATCTACTCAATATTTATTTGGTTTATCATTGTTTGTTAAATTCAGTTTGGTTAACTATTGTTGCTAAGCTGACGGCAAGTTGTTTTTATTTACAACAAATCATGATGAATTTTGATGAAATGGTCCCGATATTCGGGGTTACCACAGTGGGTTCAGCAGCACAAGATTTTCTTTTTTCTTGCACTTGAGTAGATATTGTTGGTGGTTTCATTTGGTTTTGAGCTGATAATATGGGCATTATCTGGCCCTCAATATAATATACAGTTTTGCTATTGCACAGGCGACTGAAATTTTTTTACGTTTCAGTCACCTGAAATTGCACTCTCAATGAACTAAAATTGCAGCCTCCCTAAAAAAACAGCTGCAACTTTAGGTGATTCAGAGTGCAACTTCAGGTGACCTGAAATTGCACTCTCAATCAACTAAAATTGCAGCCCCCTCTAAAAAAACATGTGCAACTTCAGGTGATTCAAAGTGCAACTTTAGGTGACTGAACGATAAAAAAATTTCAGTCGCCTGTGCAATAGTCTATCCCTATAATATATGGTGGATGTGTCCATTTTGTACAGCCTGGACTAAGGAATGCACCAATACAGTGTTTCATCAAGAGGAACAAGAAGAAATCGAGCGTGCAGTTTTGTTATCTACTCAACATGAAGCAGAAAAAATAGCTAATAACTTTGCTCGTGTTCCTGTTCTATACTTCTATCCATGACGCATGATGTTGCAATGTTTTAACAATTTTAGTAGATCTTGTTTCAGAACTGAGTTAAATGGTAATTTGTTGTGATCATTGGCAACAATGCTATGTCATTTTGATACCAACTTTGTACACAACTCACAAGTATGACTAGAAGAAGAATGTGTAGTTTCTAATGTTTGTAGACTGAAACTGAATTCTATCAAGGGAGAAACAGAGGCTTTGTTTAACAAATCTTTGGGTGTGTATAGGTATCACCCAGATATTTTCTTCTTAACAATCATCCAAATTTCGGACCGTTGGATTAGAGATCCAACGGTCTCTTTTTTTGGAGGGGGAGAATTTTTTTTAGAGGGGGGTGAATTTTTTTTGGAGGGGGTGGGGAGAATTTGTGACCTTTGGATCTCTAATCCAACAGTCACAAATCTGGATGATAGTTAGAAAGAAAACATCCGGATGATGTTTATCAATACCCTAGAGTATTGATAAACATCATCCGGATGTTTTCTTTCTAACTATCATCCAGATAGGGTTTTATGACATTAATCTGCTACTACTGTGAATGCATAACTAGCATCTTTGAGGCTAGGTTTTAGAATTTACAAGCATATGCTTCCCATTCTATCTTGTGGCTATTTGCAGTTTGACATCATAACATTGGTGAAACATTGCAGGGAATGACTTAGTTTGTTTCAACTTTGTCTATCATATGCTAATATATTCCTCCCATGCTTATGTTTACCGTCATTATACATTATTTCATTTCCTATACAGAAAACATACTACTCTATGTATAGATGGGTTCTTTAGTTGTGTAAGTGATCATATGCCATGTGTATATGCACAGGCAGTGTTGCTACTTGCTACAGTTGCACGCTAGCTTTGTTGCTTTAGCAGGATCTCCTAAAAGATACTCCTGATATAAATGGTTTTCTTTTGTGACTTTGTCTAATGATTCCCACATATCTTGTTGGGTTCAGCTCTTAATCTATCTATCCACACCTTGCATAACACAGAGTTCTGTTTCTTCATCTCCCAACTCAGCCTACCATATCACAATGCAATTATTATGAGAATATTGGTTATCTATTTGAATTGATTTGTTCTGTTGGAAGGAGGGTTAACCATGATGCTATTATATTCATCATGCAAATCTGTGTGTTCAGGTCCGACTTCATGGGAACAAAGTTCACCATTTATGCCAGGCAGCAACCGTATGAGGGTGCTAAGACATTAAGCAGCAGATCTGGTCGCTGGTTGGCAAGCAAACAAATACGCCCACTGGTTTCCTATGGTAATATTGAAGTTGGACAAGTATCCTATGAGTACAATTTACGCAGATCAAGAGGACCAAGAAGAATACGCTGCAGTATTCAGTGCCCTGTCAATGAGGTTACTGCAATTGATACACAAGAGGCGAAGCAACTCAGCACCCCAAGCTCATTGGTTCTGAATAATAAAGTGCCTCGATGGCATGAGCATCCGCAGTGCTGGTGCTTGAATTTTCATGGTCGGGTTATGGTTGCCTCTGTGAAGAACTTCCAACTTACTGCTCCAGCTAGCACTGGTGAGCCATGGGGTGTTCAGGATGACGAGACTGTGATTCTGCAGTTCGGAAAATTTGATGATCGTTTTTACAATGGACTACCGGTCCGGCAGCCTCTGTCGGCATTCCAGGCGTTCGCTATCTGCCTCACCAGTTCGCTTAAACTAAATACATAGGAATATGGCCTTCGATATGTTTGGAATTCCCATACCTGAACAACGATTGAATGTTTAGAGCAGTAGTGCAGTCCCAATCATAAGCTCAAACTATTTCTCTGCAATTAGACTTGAAATGACTGCGTAGAGTTGGCTGAATTTTTTACCAATTTCTTATGTGCAGTCAACTAATGGAGCTTTCTTTTCCTTCCAAGAGCCAATACACATCAATTCATCAACTCTTGAAGTGCAGGCAGGCACCCAAAATATGATCTGAGAACCAGAAACTTCAGATCCAGCTTGAGATGTTAAAAACGAGCAGGAACCGCCCTTTCTCCCGCTCCGCCTCGTAGAACGCCCTCAGGCCCGCGTCTTTCTCCAGCAGCTCCTTGAAGAACTGGGCCGCACTGCCTTGCTCCTCCTCGTCGACGTGCTCCCCGAAGAACGCGCGGGACGCCCTCACGGCGGCGGCCTGCGGGCACGTCGCCGCGACCGTCGGCTGTGGCGGCCCCCAGCTCCAGGAGGCGGAGGGCGCGGGGTCCGGAGGCGGGTCGCACGGCCACGGGGTGTCGTCGGGTGGCACGCAGGAGGGGGAGGTCGTCGGGTGGCACGCGCGAGCGCGATGCTCCCGTCGAGTCGATCACAGGATCGCGTCTGTGACTAGGGCCGGAAAAAAAAAAGCTCAGGCTCCCGAGCCAGATCGGCTCGAAAGGCTCGGCTTGTGTATGTTCCTAGCTCGAGCCGGCTTCACAGGGTTCAAGCTTTCTGTTTGTGATGTATCTTCCATCTCAAAGCCGATCACCAAAAACAACGTGGCGAATGCCATCACTAGACATGGAATATACACTGAATAAACTTACTGTCCTATGCTCCTATTACGACATGACAAAGTCCATACCAAACCAGATAAGGCACGAAATGCAGTCCTGTCAAATACTAGCATATCATGAAGAACAAGTAACAGCATTATTGCAAACAACTGAGACATGGATCAAGGGTTGGTACATACTTTTACACTGAAAATTTGTCAGGAATGGAAACCTGACCTGTTTTGGCATTTTATTCTATGATACATCTCATGCACTTACATTTGAAGATTAACTCAACTTTTTTTATGGACTGAGTAGTATTACATGATTTATGGACAGTGAAGAAGCAAACAGAAGTGATCCTGTATAGATATAAGATTTACAACAGATTTAAACCGCCACCAGCTTACCTTGAGCAAAATAAAGCATATAGTATGCAAACACGGCATGTGCATTGAAATTACCAACGTGCTGGAAACCATTGGGCGCTGGCAGATATTCACTCTGATGTCCTCTAAGCTTCACATCGTGAATATATGTTGGTCTTGAGGGAAGACTTCATATCTCTGAATCCAACGAACTAGGCCTTTCTACCACCTAAATAAGCAGGGACATTCAGTGACGGCTTTGTAATGGATAAGAATAGAAGCAAAACATAACAAAGTTAAGTATTACATCTGCAAATCTTATTTGCCGTGGCCTGGGAGGTTTAAGATCATTCTCCTTTGGATGCATCGGGGACCAGAGAGCTTGTTTCTTTGACTGTACTTGGATTCCAAGAAAAGATGGCACAGGTGATTTATTTGTAACAGACGTCAAAGTGCGAGAAAGCCAGGATTCTGAAGGTGATTTTGGGACTGGTAACGGGAGTAGAGATTGCAAAGGCATAATTTCCTTTTTGACAACATTACTCTCCTCCGATTGGAGTGGACCATCCTGACTAGCCTCATGAGTGAAAGGTTTTCCTGCATCCAATTTCACCAATGCTGGGTTTCCAGAAGGCATTAACAATGTGGGTTCTGTAATTATAGAGATCCTTTCTGTCGACAGATTATTGTCTTGACCTTTCCCAATAGGATTCCTTCCAACTATCTGTCGTCCTTCAAGCTGAGAGCCATACCCGCTTGCATTCAGAGATGCCTTCGAATCCAGTAGCAAAACCAAGTGGCTGGTTTCTGGGTCAATATCTCCACGGTGATCCATTGAATCTTCATGCACTGTTCTATCCAGCCCTGAGCTCATGGATCTTGATCCCTTTAAACTACTGTGATCTGATCCAACCAATGAACCACGATCATGATCTCTTCCAAGTGAACTAGAGCCATTGCTCCTACACATTTTCTCATCTTTATCTCCAATTCGAAATGACCCATTTGCTTTACTTGATAGCGACACCACAACATCCCTGTTGTGGGGAGACGCACCACCACCTATGGAGTGGTAGAATGGTGAAGACCCATCCCCGGTCTGTGAGTCACTCCAGAATGTCAGCTGGTTCGACTCGCTTGTAAGCTTGCTCCTCCCATCCTCCACTTGACAAAGATACTTCTGCTCCAACTTGTACTTATACACTTCTTCCCAGGTTTGCTGCAACAACAAAACCTCAGATGGTTAGAAATACGAATGATCGTTCCTAACATTAACAACAAGCAATATAACTCTGAATTCATGAAGCATGTAATGTGCATCGACATCTGTACCCCATTGGAATCACACCCAAGATGCTTGTTTTGTGAGCTCCGGGCAAGCGGACTTGGCGCCTTTTGGCCCCTGCCTTTGGACGGCAACCCCCTGTCTCTCCCTCTCTCTCGCGGCTTGCCACGCTTCATCGCAGGCACTGGATTCAGGAGTAACAAGGAGCTTTTCACACACAAACCAGGGAGCAAACCACACCCCTTGGAAGCAAAACCCCGGGTACTATTCACATGCACATCGTAGTCATCGTCATCCTCTTCCTCCTCCTCTTCATGCTCCTCACGTCTCGGATAGTTGCAAGACAAGTGATTGGGAGGCAGATGCTGGTAGGGGAGTTGGACAGGCGCTCTCCTCGCACGATCATCGCCGCTGCCCGTACTCACATTCGCCGCAGCCGCACGCGCAAGCTCACGGCCAAAGTTGCCGGTGGCACCTGCTGCGCCGGCCTTCCGGAAGGTGTACTGCGGGGAGCCTACGGCCACCGCCTCCGCGGCAGGCAGGAAGCGGTCCATCATAAAGCCGCGTGCGCCTGGCTCGGCGCCGGCGGCCGCACCGGGGGCGGGGTCCAGCATGCCGCTGAGGCCGCTGACGCTGCAGTTCACGGTGAAGGACTCCGTCCGGGAGAGCGTGTCGAGCGCGTCCGAGAATCTATCCTCGTCCTCGTCCTCTTCCTTCTGTAGTATTGCAGACACAGCCACCACCTCCTGCGACTTCACTTCCTTCTTCGCCTCAACCACCGCCTCCACCCTCTCCCCCTCCTTACGCGCTGCGGCGGCAGTCATTCGGGAGCCGTTGACGGCGACGCGATGGAGCGCCTCGCAACCGCGGTCCCCCAGGGCATCGTGGTAGGGGCTCGTGTCGCTCTCTTCCTCCCCGCCGTTCTCCGATGGCCGCGGCTGAGAAGAGGCGGGCGGGGGCGGAGGCGCGCGGCGGGTGCGGACGCTCTTGGGCTGTCCCGGGTGCTGCTCCCAGACGAAGGGCACGGCGCCGGGGTGCCGAACGGGGCCGGACTTGAGGTCGGGTTTGTGGTAGGGCAGCGCGTCGGCCCGGAGCACCGAGCGGAGCGGCGCGCCCAGGTCGATCCGCTTGCCCCCCTCCGCCATCACGCGATCCGCCCGCATCGCCGAGCGCAAGTGCCTCCCGAATTAGAAAAAAAGGTTGCTTGCTTCGGCCGCCGCGAACGAGCGGGCGGGGGAAGAGTGTGAAGGGAGGGATCTGCGCCGCGCCGTGCCGGGCCGCCGTGCGTTGCGGCCGATGGAAAAATGCGGTTTTGGTGCGAGTTTACTACGCGCGAGGCAGGCCAGCCAGGCCTTCCACTCCACTAGTGCGAGTCCGGAGTGACTCGGTGGGGCGGCGGTGCGGTGCCAATGTGCTATTTGCCACTACTCGCTTCGCTAATGCGGTAATGCTAATGCTACGCGTGCGGCGAGGGATGGTGACTTGGGTGCGTCGTGGGTGCTCGCGTCAAACGACTTGGGTAAGGGGACAATAAACTCACGCCCCACTCGTATCACCACTCGCATCACTATGTTCGTGTCAAATAATTTAGATCAGAAAAAAGGTGTGTGGACTTTCTACGCGATCTGCCTATAAAGTTGATGCGAGCAACGGTAGTATTATACCATTACGTAGGACTAATATCGAAGGATCAGAAGGGTGAATGATTATTACATCTATTCCATTTTAATATAATTAACTTTTTTTGGCTCTCTTATTTAATTAGCTATAAAAAGGTGATGTACAGTAGAAATAATCCTCAAACAAATACGAAAAAGCCAAGAGAACAACCGAAATACACGACGATCTAAGTTGTTACTGGGCCGGTCTGACTGCAGGCTTAAGACTAGTCTGACCGGCTAGTCTAATCATAGGTTTGGGGGCCTGTCTAACTAGTTCCTTGTTTTAAGACTAAAAAGACCTCTCGGGCCAAATCTCAAATCTCATCCAAACACCTCTAAATTTTACATGAGACTTATTTAAAGCATTAGAACCTAAACTAATCAAGAATCATAAGATTCTTGGGCTCAGGTTCACTAATTTAAAGAAAATCAAATATAAGTCTCAAGAACATCTAAAACGCTAAAATCCAAATTAAGTTTCTTGATTGAGAAGTTTCTAATAAAAAATGATCTGGATCAACTCTACATATCATAGCAAGCTAATCTAAATATAGATTCAGAATAAAATTATCTTGACCTCAAAAACCCAAATTTGAACTAAGAACGAGTAAAACCGGGTTTGATCTCGAGTCTTGTTATATGAGTCATCTTTTACCTCTTACTCATCATGGATCACAATAAGATTAAGAGAGAAAAAGGAAACAACAAAAATCAAGCTAACTCAAGTTTTCAACACTTGAGCAAAGAGAAGAAATATTTGGATGAATTTTGATATCTACTGATACTTAGAAATGTATGTTTACAACCACTCTCTAGCTACTCACAAAGGCTAAGAATGACAAAAAGGACAAAAGGCTACAACTCATATATCAAAAGTTCTCTCCAAAAAAACCTAACCTCCTCAACTTGGCTTAGCATAGGCTTCTCTCAAACTTAGCCCTAGTCCAACACCTCTTCTTTCTTATATATGGAAGTTTACAAGAAATCCTAACCAACCCTCCAGTTGGGTTTCAACCACTTACATTGGCTAACTCGTTAAATCTAACATTATATAGAGTTTTACATTCACACATGTATATTTCTCAAAGTGTACACAACCATTAATTCGATAGTGAACCAACACTTGATCCACCTAACATTTTTTGCACATACTTGACATAAACCATCTCTCTTACGCCTTCTCGTACTGTGATTTGATCAAGTCTCAACTTTTTGGTTTAAGGCAAAAAGACCGTTTTACCCCTGAACCACCTTCTACGAAGTTTTACACTTCCTTTGTCTTGAAGCAGTCCTATGCTTCATCTTCAACTCCATATGACCTAATGACTTGGCGTCAAGCCTCTCACACGTTTGGATCCCACAAAACCATCCTCGTTTGCAAAACAGGTCCAAGTCACTTAGTGTGCCACATGCATCTTCTACCTTATAGTTGCCCATCATATTCACCACTGGTAGCTACCGTTTTTGTTCCTTGTCTTCCTGATTTGTAATCACTCCGCTAGCCTCAGTCATCTTTGGCGGCATATTGATCGTTCTGGACCTCAGCTCTCCTAGCTTAGTCTTGATCCCTTAACTGTTCTGTACGTAAGGTCTCCTAATTTAGTCTTGGTCCTTTCCGTCTTATCATGACCTAGCTTCGGATCAAATATGAGTACTAGCCGATCTATTTTCACCCCATTGCTCAGGTTGCCACTTCAGAAGCCTACGTGTGAATGGAGTATGAATCTGGTCATGCCTCTCATTTTGTTTGCTCAGTTGAGGCAGGAATTCGGTCGCCTAGCATTTTATGGCCATGTTCTTTTTTAGCGTTTGGCTTTTCTACATAACTAGTTTTTAAATAGAGTATCTTTTCAAGATGAGGTCTACTACTTAATTGTAGTACATACTGTACCGACTTCATTTTTATCAGCAAAAACCGCACATGAGTTTTCTGTTACTCTGTAATCTCTCGTACGAACAGCCTAAAAGTCACAAGCCACAGCGCAAAGCCATAAGTCTCAGCTAAAAAGAACAGGCTATATTAGTTTTGCGGAGTGACTGCAGAGTTCTCTCTCTCTCAATTATAACAGTTGCTCTTGTAAAAAGACGAAATGGCGGTGCAGTGAACTCTACTCCATAGTACCCCCTGGGAGCTGGGGCATGAGAAAGACATGCGCCTCCACTGCCAACCGTAGTCTCAATTAGGAGCAAAAAAACAGTTGGAAGGGCAGAAAAATCGACGGGGGATACGCTCCGTTGTGCATGTCACGTAGGAGGATTATTAGCCGCATTGGGGAATGGCTGTCATGACATTGCTGTCGAAATTACAGCAGCCAACGAACTACTCCTGTTAGGTGCGGTGCTGCCACCTTGTTCGATATCACTTTTGTCAGTAGATGCAATGTCGTCGTCGTGTTCATCAACACATGCAGATCACGTCAAAGCAGGTCGCTTTCTACGACAGTCGGAGCGACAGGGAAGGGTGACCACAAGGAATTTTGCGGCGACGACACACCGTCACACTGACACTGCTGGGTCTGAGAGAATGAGAAGCTCACGAGATCAGAAGAAAGAAACACATATTAGTACCTTGTGAATGCTAAGACTCTGTTCCACTGGCTTCCTCAAGGTGTGGTTCGTCGAAATTTGTAGCATTTGACAGCCTTCATTAAGCTGTTTTGAGAGATGTTACTACGTTTACTGGAGAACCATGCACATAACCTACAGTTAGTAGTCCGACATGACAACCAATTCTTGCGTTAATACTCCATGGATTATATTGCAGCGCGTTACCTGTTCTTGCCCGGCCACACCGGCACGCGCTGGTCAGTAGCAAGGCAGGCAGAAATGGCCTAGGCACGAGTGTCTCGATCATCGCCGCGTGAAAATGCTCGGGAGAACAATCCAAAGAGATCGAGGTAGCGTATGATCGAATTCAAGGCGCGTTTGTTCGTTCGGTCGGGTATCGATCGTGTGAAAGCGATGCGGTTTTAGGCGCTAGCTCGTTACTCCTGTCGGTCGAGCGGTCCCGGCGGCATCGTGTGCCCGTGAGCCCCCCCTCCCTGACTGTCCCCCGGCCCCTCCTTGCGGTTGCAGGCTCAGATCTCTGCAGTCTGCACTGGTTGTTGTCTCGTACTAGCTGCCGGTTTCTTCTACAGCTTTCGTGCGTACTAGGACCTAGTACCGGTGTGTGTTCGTGTTATATTATGCGATTCAAATTTGGACAGATTCGACCGTTTGAAGAGTTGATCAAATTTGGCTCAAAAGTTAAAAGCAATCAAATCAATAAGGTCTACCATAACTTATTACCTGGCTAATATACTATTCTAAACTGGTCGGGATTTCAGATGGGTTGCGATCGAATATGTTCCGAATAGTATGATTGATCGTGGGAAAGACGAACTGATCAGAGTTATCATTGGAATTATCTTCGTGTCTATGATAAACTTTACACCAATTTGCATCAGATGTGGTGCCTAAAGGTGCTTGCATCGACTAAAGTCATACATGGCTACTCGAGTCACCTCCGATACAACTCTTCATCGTCTCCCATTGGGTTCCTGCTTTGTCTCAGAGTAGGACATCAACTTTTGTTCCCAATACTATTTATACTACCTGTAAGCCTCTCGGTATGGTAAGAGAGATAGATATGCTAATGCATATGTAATATGTTAAGAGCGTTCAGTAACTTCTCTTTCATAAAGTAATTTCGTCGATTGTATATCCATGATATTTTTCATAAGGATTCTTCATAGTAATTTTTTTTATCTCGTGTTCTCAATTATTTTTCATTGTTTTTGATCTTGCCTAATAATACAAACAACAAAGCCGGGGGGATTCCCGGCCCCCGGCTCGGCCACGTCGCCCCGCCCGCGCGTCCGGCCGGCGCGTGGCGGGGCATTTTCTGTACGGCCAGGGGAGGTGTTTTCCTCCAGTTTTTCGGAAATTACGTAAAGGTCCTTTTTCCTCGCGAAAAGGTCCCTGCAAAGTTTTTTTCCCCAAAAAATTTTTTGGATAGCGCCCCGCAGGTTACTGAAATTACGTATAGGCCCTTATTTACTTACGTACAGGTCCTTACAAATTACGTGAAGGTCCTTTTTCCTCGCGAAAAGGTCCCTGCAAAGTTTTTTTCCCCAAAAAAATTTTGGATTGCGCCCCGCAGGTTCCCGAAATTACGTATAGGCCCTTATTTACTTACGTACAGGTCCTTACAAGTCCTCGATTTTTTCCCGAAAAACCCCTTTAGCTTTCTCGAAAATACGTACGTGCCCTCGAATTTTTTTAAAAAACTCCTCACGAATTATCGCCTCTTTTACTTCGGTACACACGGTGGCTGACGCGGCGTGTCGCCGCGCCTATGAGGCTAGTATTTATTAACAAGTGGTATCAACGCCCTACAGTCCACAAAAGTCCACAAAGGGTAGTTCAATTGATCCATCATCAGGTACGTGCGTACGTCTGTGAGATGTGTGGGGCTTCAGCTTGCATTGGACGAAGGCTCCCTCTGTTTTGACTCGTGACTTTTGATTTATTTACAATAACTAATTTTTAAATGATATATCTTTTAAGATATAATCTATAAGCTAATTATAATAGATATTTAACCGATTTTATTTATATCGGTTAAAATTGTATATGAGTCTTTTTTTCGTACTTTCTCTTACAAACAGCTAAAATTTAAAATTTTCAACTGAAAATCATAAGCCATCTAGCAAACCACTTGGATCTACCGTACTATAGGTAGCCTCGATCACATTTTCGCTCTAGGTAAGTTCATCATCGTCGTCAACTCACTCGGTTCCTGAAACAAATCAAAAATCTTCAAAAATTTGAAATTCTTTTTTTGCATTTGATTTCCTGAGCTTCTCTAGCCAATTATCCTTCAATCCCAACCGGCCAAACCTGGAATTCAATCCTGCATTGCATTCACGGTGAACTTTTGCGAAGTCACTGTACACCGTGCGAAAATATTCTGTCGCCTGATATTTTTTTTTCGCTGTCGTTGCCCCGTTTCTTTGCAGCCAAGCCGGGTACGTCTTCTTGTGCCTTCTCGTGCCAGCACGACTTGCCAGCTCCGTCCTCCCATGCCAGCTTTCCCCCTCTCCCGACCCTTCTCGCATCCCATGTGTCGTCGCCGTCCTGATCTCCTCCTAGCGCCAAACCGCCTTCGGGCATCTATAAAGCCAAGAGACCCCTCCAACCTTCCTCATACCCTCCAGAGAAGCCCCCTGCCCGCTCAATTGGTCTCCCATCTCCTCCACTGCCGACAATCGCCGAAGTTCCCCACGGTAAGCCCTAAACCGATTCTTTTGATTTACTCGAGAACTTTCCAATTGCTTGCTGCTGTGACCTCCTCATAACCTAAGAAACCTCCCCAAACCCCTGCACTAACTCCCTAGGCTCTCCTCTTCGCCGTCGCCAAAGTTCGCCGCCAGCCGCATAGACCTCGCCGTGGCCGGCCTCGCACGGTCTTCCCCGGCGTGAACCACTGCCTCCCCGAGCCTCCCCTCACTCTAGACATACTCAAACGCCAAAAACCCGACCCCTTTAACCCTAGAAACTAGCTATTGCTACCAAAAACCGTGTTGAGTTTCCCGGCTCGCCGCCGGCGATTGCCGCTTCCCCTGGCCGTGCCGACCCCAAAAATGGGTTCTCCTTAGTCCCAGGATTCCAACCATGCCCTCGGTTTTCACCGGAGTTGAGCGTAGCACCAGAAATCGCCGTTGCCAAAAACCCCTGTTTTCGGGCACTGTAGCACAATCGGGAGGAAGACGATGAATAGTACCGGTCTGGTACTGTTCATCTGACCCGCTAATGAATAGTGACCTGACCCGGTACTGTAGCAAACGGATCCGAAATGAATAGTATCCCGACCCGTTAGTGAATAGTATCCGGACCCGATACTGTGGCAACCCGACCCACCATGAACAGTAAAGATCCACCGTGAACAGTGCTCTGACCCACTGTGAACAGTAAACCCGTTACTGTTCACCGAACCCAAGAACCCATGTTTGTACTCGATTTGATCGTCTCGAGCCCGCCGACCCATTGTTTTTCAACTCCATTTCCTCATATCGGACCCCGATAATCCTAAAAATCTAAAACATGTGTCCAAACCCTAGACACTAGTACAATCCAAACCCTAGACACTAGAACAATCCGAACCGCCGAAACCCTAAACACGCATTGACCCTTTATCCTTTTGAACCTGTCCACACCTTTTCAATTTCACTCTAGACTTAAATAAGGCTCGGAACAACCCAGACAAATATCCTAACCCTAAAAATCGATGCCGTCCACACCTTCTGCCATTCACCGAAAATCCATCCGCCACATATACAACCTCGACCATCCCACACACCTAAACTCTGACCACTCCACCTACCTTCTTTATGTTTTTTTGTTTATTTATTTGTATTTTGTTCCCAGCTTGCGTTCCGCAAAGTAGGAACTGGTGTACTCTTGTCTTCCACGCTAGTACTCGGACCACACGAGTTGGTCAACAGAAGGACTACAAGAGCAATTAAAGAAGTCGATGTCCAAATCGAAGATTACGTGGAGATAATCAGAGACTAAGGACAAAGAGGCAAGTCACATGTTTTTGATCATATTGAATCCCATGAAATTTACATTATTTACTTAATGTATTTTCATTATTGATAGTTGTGAAATGATAGTTGTTTAAAATAAATGTTTAGAATGACATGTTAATTAGATACATCCTACCACCGATAAAAGCCCTGTTTACTTTGATGGCCATTCACCTTGACAACCTTAGTGATTATTATTGTACGGTATAAATATTCATCAATCACTTCGTTCAACATTTTGTACTATTAAGTGACTTTGGCCGTGGGCCGGTAGATTTGGAAAACCCATACTAGGGTAGGGTGGTATGGGACACCGTGCCCTGGGCTGGTGATACCAGTGTATAGTAGGGTAAGCGAGGATCACAGATGGAGATCCGAAGACCTTATCCTAGGGTGGAGGCTTGGGAGAGGAATGGTGGCAGTACAGGAAGGTACTGAATATGGGTTTGTGCATAGATGATGCCTCAGTGAAAAATATAAGGTCTAGACCCTTATGCTGAGTAAAGAACATAGTATCCGCCCAACCACAAGCGTTGATTTTGTCAAACCTGGTTTAGTAACTGCTCAAGTTCAATTGAACCTCTGCAACTGGTGGAGGGAGACGAGGGTGAGTTCGTATGGGAGGTGGTTAACCATACAACAGTAGGACTGCTATGAGTCGGAGGAGATCCGTGGGGTTATCCGAGCTTATGGAGGCCTAGGACCTACTGGGTGGAGGCTATATAAAGAATTGAGCAGTGAACAACCTTGTTTTCTTAATGCCAGATGTGGAATTAAGAAATCTTGTGGGTAAAGCAGGGCAACTCTGCAGAGTGAAATAAATGGTATTCGAATACGCCGTGCTTCCGGTAAATGAAGCTGTGTTTACTGGGTGATTCCAACAACGAGGCATAAGTAGTGTTTCTGATGTTGTTAATATGAGTAATGATGAAACTTTGTCTGATGACAGAACCCCCTGATCTTAAGGAGCAATGTTTTAAATTTTATTTGTTTGCAAATAAAATTGCATCCACCTCTTAATAAAACACTATACTCCCTTCCCTTGAAAATCCTGGCATATAGTTATATATTATTTTCCACATGTGATTTGCTGAGTACGGGGTTGGAGTACTCAGGCTTGCAAAATTTCCCCCCACAGATACCAGAAGATAAGAAGATGTTGCAAGTGTACGAGTTAGGGTTGCGACTGCACTCAAGCGTTCCTGTGGAGTTTTCTTTGGCTCTTCTGTATGTAAGTTCAAGTTCGGGCTTGAACGCCCGTATTGTTGTTAAAATTTGATCAATATGTCTTATTTCAATTAAATTAACCTTTTAAATTGTTCGTGAGCAGGCATGATACTCCTTCTGTCCGTAACTGAACTCCTGGGCTGTTACGGAAGGTAACGACATTCCCGTCCCTAAAAACGGGGGTGTTACAGAATGGTATCAGAGCATGCTTGACTGTAGGTTGTAACCCTAAGTATAGGTTTGGTTTCGATAGGGATACGTTTTTACAAAATCTTAATTTCTGATACAAACGAATTACAAAAATCATAAGTAATATTGCTGTCTCATTCTTCCGATGTCTGCCTTATCTTTCTTAGACATGCATTAAAAGTTTTTGTTTTGATTCGTCAAAATCTCAAAAATACGAGTAGACGTTTAGACTAACTTCTTGTTGTAGGTATTTGGCCAAATGAAACGAAAGCTAACTTTAGTCGGAGAAGTATTAAGGATGGTGTTAAGAAGAATAGTGCGAATACCCTGGCCAAAGCTTTTCCTTCTGAAAAGTTATAAGGTCACCGCTCGAGTAGTTAGCAAATAATACCCGTTTGATATCCTTGATGCGATGGGTGAAACCATTCAATTAGACGAAGATTTCTGCTTGTATTAATAGTTGAATTGCACTATTAGCCTGTAGGCTGCTATATAAGCAATTCGTGTACAACTAAATTTCCGGTTTTAGATAAAGAGTATGTTAAAAGCTCTACTTCTATCCCATTTCGTCTTAATTCTTATCTATTCTAATCTGTTCTCTCCTTATCTATCAAGCAAATCTCAGAAGAAATTAAGTGCAAATTTCTGATTGCAACAAATAGATTGGATTATAACCATTGAAGTCTAGAGAGAGGAGTAGATAACTTCTAAGTGATTAAAATATGAGGCGATGATCGAAGATATTGGTGGATTATGTTAATGTTGAATGGATAAAGTGATGGAGCTTGTTGGATTGAATTAATTAGAAGAATAAATAAGCTGAGTCTTGGTAATAAGAAGATATGATATTGATTATTGGATTTTAGGCTTTGATTAATTGATATTCTTGGTGGATGATACTGATAGTGACTATTGGATTATAATTCCGAACAGTGATCTCATCCTTGGTGGATTTTAAAATGATGAATTAATTGAGGAGTAGATAGTAAGAAGCTTAGATGATTAGTAAGAAGCTTAGTTGATTATTGGATGAGCCGATTGAGATTATGGGTTGATAATGGAGATAATTGGATTTTTAGGAAATAAGGATACAAGTGATATCGGTGGATTTTAAATGAGAATCTTGGATTATAATAGATTGGATGTTGGATTTATAGTCATAGTTGGAGTTGGAAAATTTTTGTAGAAATTGGATAACCATGACATAATTAATAAGGCTAGAATAATGCAGTAGGAATTATGTATTTGGTGGATCAAATGAATGATAATATTTGGAGTTATAGAAAAAAAAAATGATGTCATAACTAGGCAATTAAAGGGGATAATATAGCCCTAGTGTGAAGTAGGAATTAAATGAAAAAGAGCCATTGGATTCTAAGCCATGTACAGAAGTAGTATAGAAAAATGAATAAGCCCATGAATAGTGAATACTGGAAGATGTAGGATTATCCTTACAAATATACGTGAAATTTTGAGGAAATGTCCTGCAAAAGCAATCAGAAAGATCATTTAATCTCACTTCGTTTTCTTTCCTAGCTCTTTCTTGCTCTTACCCTATTTCAGTCTCACTTTCCCCTTGCTAAGCCCAAAAGTGTTACAGAACTGATTCCTAAGTTTCGATTGTTACCAAACAAAATATCACTGAGCAAGCTAAGGACTTGATGGTATAGCTGATGGAAAACAAAAATCAGAATGAACTATCCAACATGAGGGAAGCCTTATCCATTATGACAGAAGCCGTATCTATCATGGAAAAAAAACCCGGATTGATGGCAGACAAGGACAAGTCAGAATATTAGAACAACAAGCAAGGATATTGGAACAACTCAATACAAAAGCATCACCAGAAGAATTAATATCAATGTCAAGTGCAACTGCATTCAAGTTTACAACTTTCCTTAAGACTCGACCACCAGAATTTTCATCAGCAACAGAACCGATGAGTGCTGATAACTGGTTACAAAGTATCGAGAAGAGACTGGAAACCATCCAATGTACGGACAAGGAAAAAGTTCTTTTCGCCACCTACCAACTATCAGAACCAGCCATTAACTGGTGGAATACTATTCAATGGGTATATCCGAATAAGAATATTACATGGGAGGAGTTCGTGAATAGATTCCGCAAGACTTATATTTCTCCCAAAGCTATCACAGAGAAGCATCAAGATTTTATTAATCTCCGATAAGAAGATGAGTCTGTTATGGAGTATCTGCAGCAATTCCATTATTTATCACAATATGCCCAAGAAGATCTCAATACCGAAGCAAGAAAGATGGCATATTTTATAAGAGTCTTGCAACCAAAGATAAAGAATTATATTATGCCCGTGGAATTTCCAGACTTCCAAACTCTAGTTGATCAAACTCTCTGGTTTGAAGAAGAATTAGCAGGGCATGTGAACATTACCAAGCAAAATGATCCTTTGATTTTGGTCCATACAACTTGTTTTCACTGTAAGCAAAATGGGCATTATCGTTTCCAATGTCCATTGAGATCCTTATCTAAGGAAGACGCCCAAATACATGTTAAAAGACAAGCATCAACCTTATACCAACCGCCAATGGAGGAAAAAGGATGCCGCCCCAAGAAAGCTCGAGTGGAAAATGAGATAAACTTGCCCCAAAGAAATGACTAAGAAGAAGCGACAAAAGAGACAGTCAGAAAAGTCGGAGAGCAAAGTGTCAAGCAACAATGCCGGTTAAAGAATAAGACAAGAGATGAATGCCATCTTGTACTTTTGTATAAGCAAGTAGTTCTATGAGTTATCAAATGTACCCATGAACTATCTGTAGTAGTATAAATAAATAAAGAAGTTTCTGTCACAATTCCTTGTGAGCTTTATTTCAACCTGGTGCAAGAGAAGTGTAGCAAATGTGAATATATACAAGACTACATAAGGGATGGAAAAACTAACTCAGTTCAGGTGGAAAATCAGGATAATACAGTGAAAGTTTCGACACTAGAACAGATAAACCAGGCTTGTTTTAGAGGAACGCAAAAGGAAATTAAAAAGAGAATAGTACTATACAGACTATCTACAGAGATCTCGGGAAGTAAGCCAAATAGTTTGTATGATGATACAAGACGTCATAATTTGGTTTGTACAAGGATGATGTACAGATACAGTAAGAGAGAAGGAGAAAGGAGAGTATGTATAAGCTTGAGCGAAATAAGAGGAATTCTCCGAAGTTAAAAGATTATAGTCTTAAACTCTATAGAAGGCTAGATTGGTTACAGTACCAGTTCTAATGCTCCTCAACAAAAATTTTCAATAACCTCGGAATGACAACTAAGATATATACAGGATGGAAGGATTGTGACTTCTACGTCGAAATGTTAGTACTTGAAAGGAAACAGACTACTCCTGACTTAATCAATTGGGATTAAATCTGCAAGGTTACAAGCAGCTAAGAACTACAATGCAAATATTTAAGGTTACCAAGGAAGAGAGACAGTGACAAATGTATTAAAGACAAAGGCATATCGTAGTATGGTTACTAAGCATTATCTTAACAAGAAGATTCAAACCGACTCGCCAAAGAGTAAGCGAGAAGTTTAGGGATCTCACAGTCACTTCTGAATACCAAGGAGGTTGCAAGGATTAATTATAAAAGAAAGTTTCTTTTCACAAGTTTCTCATACACCCTACTGGAATAGAGATGAACCAAGGTCATGAGAAAGGAATCTAGTAAAATAATACAAAGAGAGGAACCTTAAAGTACATAGCATGCCAAGACGTGTACCAGTATACCAGAAAGTAAAAGATAGGCCATCAAAATCTCAGGATTGTTACAGTCACAACCAGTCCTAAAATAGAAATGAGGAATCCGAAGAATTTGGTATGGATTTATTTTACAGACTTCCGAAGACATGAGAAGGATATGAGACTGAGTGATTACAGATCAATTGATTAAAAGTAGCACAGTCCCTACCAGATAGACAAACCAACAAAACAGATGATGTTAGCAGAACTTTGCCTGACACGATCATGGTATTCCATGAATTTCCATATAGGATCATCTCAGACTAAACAGAACAAGTCACAGCTATACTTTGAAAAGATCTTCATGAAGCCACAAAGACTCGGATAACCAGAAAGGGACAAAGTACCGATAGAAGCACTAGTTACAACCACCTCTGAAAGCTTGCCTTGAGTGACAAACAAAATCTATGGAAAGGAATCAGAACTGTAACAAGTTTTGTATTTTATCCCATTCTTTAACCTGGGTGAATCTCGAGGACGAGATTCTTTTTAAGGGGGGTAGGTTGAAACAAATCAAAAATCTTCAAAAATTTGAAATTCTTTTTTTGCATTTGATTTCCTGAGCTTCTCTAGCCAATTATCCTTCAATCCCAACCGGCCAAACCTGGAATTCAATCCTGCATTGCATTCACGGTGAACTTTTGCGAAGTCACTGTACACCGTGCGAAAATATTCTGTCGCCTGATATTTTTTTTTCGCTGTCGTTGCCCCGTTTCTTTGCAGCCAAGCCGGGTACGTCTTCTTGTGCCTTCTCGTGCCAGCACGACTTGCCAGCTCCGTCCTCCCATGCCAGCTTTCCCCCTCTCCCGACCCTTCTCGCATCCCATGTGTCGTCGCCGTCCTGATCTCCTCCTAGCGCCAAACCGCCTTCGGGCATCTATAAAGCCAAGAGACCCCTCCAACCTTCCTCATACCCTCCAGAGAAGCCCCCTGCCCGCTCAATTGGTCTCCCATCTCCTCCACTGCCGACAATCGCCGAAGTTCCCCACGGTAAGCCCTAAACCGATTCTTTTGATTTACTCGAGAACTTTCCAATTGCTTGCTGCTGTGACCTCCTCATAACCTAAGAAACCTCCCCAAACCCCTGCACTAACTCCCTAGGCTCTCCTCTTCGCCGTCGCCAAAGTTCGCCGCCAGCCGCATAGACCTCGCCGTGGCCGGCCTCGCACGGTCTTCCCCGGCGTGAACCACTGCCTCCCCGAGCCTCCCCTCACTCTAGACATACTCAAACGCCAAAAACCCGACCCCTTTAACCCTAGAAACTAGCTATTGCTACCAAAAACCGTGTTGAGTTTCCCGGCTCGCCGCCGGCGATTGCCGCTTCCCCTGGCCGTGCCGACCCCAAAAATGGGTTCTCCTTAGTCCCAGGATTCCAACCATGCCCTCGGTTTTCACCGGAGTTGAGCGTAGCACCAGAAATCGCCGTTGCCAAAAACCCCTGTTTTCGGGCACTGTAGCACAATCGGGAGGAAGACGATGAATAGTACCGGTCTGGTACTGTTCATCCGACCCGCTAATGAATAGTGACCTGACCCGGTACTGTAGCAAACGGATCCGAAATGAATAGTATCCCGACCCGTTAGTGAATAGTATCCGGACCCGATACTGTGGCAACCCGACCCACCATGAACAGTAAAGATCCACCGTGAACAGTGCTCTGACCCACTGTGAACAGTAAACCCGTTACTGTTCACCGAACCCAAGAACCCATGTTTGTACTCGATTTGATCGTCTCGAGCCCGCCGACCCATTGTTTTTCAACTCCATTTCCTCATATCGGACCCCGATAATCCTAAAAATCTAAAACATGTGTCCAAACCCTAGACACTAGTACAATCCAAACCCTAGACACTAGAACAATCCGAACCGCCGAAACCCTAAACACGCATTGACCCTTTATCCTTTTGAACCTGTCCACACCTTTTCAATTTCACTCTAGACTTAAATAAGGCTCGGAACAACCCAGACAAATATCCTAACCCTAAAAATCGATGCCGTCCACACCTTCTGCCATTCACCGAAAATCCATCCGCCACATATACAACCTCGACCATCCCACACACCTAAACTCTGACCACTCCACCTACCTTCTTTATGTTTTTTTGTTTATTTATTTGTATTTTGTTCCCAGCTTGCGTTCCGCAAAGTAGGAACTGGTGTACTCTTGTCTTCCACGCTAGTACTCGGACCACACGAGTTGGTCAACAGAAGGACTACAAGAGCAATTAAAGAAGTCGATGTCCAAATCGAAGATTACGTGGAGATAATCAGAGACTAAGGACAAAGAGGCAAGTCACATGTTTTTGATCATATTGAATCCCATGAAATTTACATTATTTACTTAATGTATTTTCATTATTGATAGTTGTGAAATGATAGTTGTTTAAAATAAATGTTTAGAATGACATGTTAATTAGATACATCCTACCACCGATAAAAGCCCTGTTTACTTTGATGGCCATTCACCTTGACAACCTTAGTGATTATTATTGTACGGTATAAATATTCATCAATCACTTCGTTCAACATTTTGTACTATTAAGTGACTTTGGCCGTGGGCCGGTAGATTTGGAAAACCCATACTAGGGTAGGGTGGTATGGGACACCGTGCCCTGGGCTGGTGATACCAGTGTATAGTAGGGTAAGCGAGGATCACAGATGGAGATCCGAAGACCTTATCCTAGGGTGGAGGCTTGGGAGAGGAATGGTGGCAGTACAGGAAGGTACTGAATATGGGTTTGTGCATAGATGATGCCTCAGTGAAAAATATAAGGTCTAGACCCTTATGCTGAGTAAAGAACATAGTATCCGCCCAACCACAAGCGTTGATTTTGTCAAACCTGGTTTAGTAACTGCTCAAGTTCAATTGAACCTCTGCAACTGGTGGAGGGAGACGAGGGTGAGTTCGTATGGGAGGTGGTTAACCATACAACAGTAGGACTGCTATGAGTCGGAGGAGATCCGTGGGGTTATCCGAGCTTATGGAGGCCTAGGACCTACTGGGTGGAGGCTATATAAAGAATTGAGCAGTGAACAACCTTGTTTTCTTAATGCCAGATGTGGAATTAAGAAATCTTGTGGGTAAAGCAGGGCAACTCTGCAGAGTGAAATAAATGGTATTCGAATACGCCGTGCTTCCGGTAAATGAAGCTGTGTTTACTGGGTGATTCCAACAACGAGGCATAAGTAGTGTTTCTGATGTTGTTAATATGAGTAATGATGAAACTTTGTCTGATGACAGAACCCCCTGATCTTAAGGAGCAATGTTTTAAATTTTATTTGTTTGCAAATAAAATTGCATCCACCTCTTAATAAAACACTATACTCCCTTCCCTTGAAAATCCTGGCATATAGTTATATATTATTTTCCACATGTGATTTGCTGAGTACGGGGTTGGAGTACTCAGGCTTGCAAAATTTCCCCCCACAGATACCAGAAGATAAGAAGATGTTGCAAGTGTACGAGTTAGGGTTGCGACTGCACTCAAGCGTTCCTGTGGAGTTTTCTTTGGCTCTTCTGTATGTAAGTTCAAGTTCGGGCTTGAACGCCCGTATTGTTGTTAAAATTTGACCAATATGTCTTATTTCAATTAAATTAACCTTTTAAATTGTTCGTGAGCAGGCATGATACTCCTTCTGTCCGTAACTGAACTCCTGGGCTGTTACGGAAGGTAACGACATTCCCGTCCCTAAAAACGGGGGTGTTACAGAATGGTATCAGAGCATGCTTGACTGTAGGTTGTAACCCTAAGTATAGGTTTGGTTTCGATAGGGATACGTTTTTACAAAATCTTAATTTCTGATACAAACGAATTACAAAAATCATAAGTAATATTGCTGTCTCATTCTTCCGATGTCTGCCTTATCTTTCTTAGACATGCATTAAAAGTTTTTGTTTTGATTCGTCAAAATCTCAAAAATACGAGTAGACGTTTAGACTAACTTCTTGTTGTAGGTATTTGGCCAAATGAAACGAAAGCTAACTTTAGTCGGAGAAGTATTAAGGATGGTGTTAAGAAGAATAGTGCGAATACCCTGGCCAAAGCTTTTCCTTCTGAAAAGTTATAAGGTCACCGCTCGAGTAGTTAGCAAATAATACCCGTTTGATATCCTTGATGCGATGGGTGAAACCATTCAATTAGACGAAGATTTCTGCTTGTATTAATAGTCGAATTGCACTATTAGCCTGTAGGCTGCTATATAAGCAATTCGTGTACAACTAAATTTCCGGTTTTAGATAAAGAGTATGTTAAAAGCTCTACTTCTATCCCATTTCGTCTTAATTCTTATCTATTCTAATCTGTTCTCTCCTTATCTATCAAGCAAATCTCAGAAGAAATTAAGTGCAAATTTCTGATTGCAACAAATAGATTGGATTATAACCATTGAAGTCTAGAGAGAGGAGTAGATAACTTCTAAGTGATTAAAATATGAGGCGATGATCGAAGATATTGGTGGATTATGTTAATGTTGAATGGATAAAGTGATGGAGCTTGTTGGATTGAATTAATTAGAAGAATAAATAAGCTGAGTCTTGGTAATAAGAAGATATGATATTGATTATTGGATTTTAGGCTTTGATTAATTGATATTCTTGGTGGATGATACTGATAGTGACTATTGGATTATAATTCCGAACAGTGATCTCATCCTTGGTGGATTTTAAAATGATGAATTAATTGAGGAGTAGATAGTAAGAAGCTTAGATGATTAGTAAGAAGCTTAGTTGATTATTGGATGAGCCGATTGAGATTATGGGTTGATAATGGAGATAATTGGATTTTTAGGAAATAAGGATACAAGTGATATCGGTGGATTTTAAATGAGAATCTTGGATTATAATAGATTGGATGTTGGATTTATAGTCATAGTTGGAGTTGGAAAATTTTTGTAGAAATTGGATAACCATGACATAATTAATAAGGCTAGAATAATGCAGTAGGAATTATGTATTTGGTGGATCAAATGAATGATAATATTTGGAGTTATAGAAAAAAAATGATGTCATAACTAGGCAATTAAAGGGGATAATATAGCCCTAGTGTGAAGTAGGAATTAAATGAAAAAGAGCCATTGGATTCTAAGCCATGTACAGAAGTAGTATAGAAAAATGAATAAGCCCATGAATAGTGAATACTGGAAGATGTAGGATTATCCTTACAAATATACGTGAAATTTTGAGGAAATGTCCTGCAAAAGCAATCAGAAAGATCATTTAATCTCACTTCGTTTTCTTTCCTAGCTCTTTCTTGCTCTTACCCTATTTCAGTCTCACTTTCCCCTTGCTAAGCCCAAAAGTGTTACAGAACTGATTCCTAAGTTTCGATTGTTACCAAACAAAATATCACTGAGCAAGCTAAGGACTTGATGGTATAGCTGATGGAAAACAAAAATCAGAATGAACTATCCAACATGAGGGAAGCCTTATCCATTATGACAGAAGCCGTATCTATCATGGAAAAAAAACCCGGATTGATGGCAGACAAGGACAAGTCAGAATATTAGAACAACAAGCAAGGATATTGGAACAACTCAATACAAAAGCATCACCAGAAGAATTAATATCAATGTCAAGTGCAACTGCATTCAAGTTTACAACTTTCCTTAAGACTCGACCACCAGAATTTTCATCAGCAACAGAACCGATGAGTGCTGATAACTGGTTACAAAGTATCGAGAAGAGACTGGAAACCATCCAATGTACGGACAAGGAAAAAGTTCTTTTCGCCACCTACCAACTATCAGAACCAGCCATTAACTGGTGGAATACTATTCAATGGGTATATCCGAATAAGAATATTACATGGGAGGAGTTCGTGAATAGATTCCGCAAGACTTATATTTCTCCCAAAGCTATCACAGAGAAGCATCAAGATTTTATTAATCTCCGATAAGAAGATGAGTCTGTTATGGAGTATCTGCAGCAATTCCATTATTTATCACAATATGCCCAAGAAGATCTCAATACCGAAGCAAGAAAGATGGCATATTTTATAAGAGTCTTGCAACCAAAGATAAAGAATTATATTATGCCCGTGGAATTTCCAGACTTCCAAACTCTAGTTGATCAAACTCTCTGGTTTGAAGAAGAATTAGCAGGGCATGTGAACATTACCAAGCAAAATGATCCTTTGATTTTGGTCCATACAACTTGTTTTCACTGTAAGCAAAATGGGCATTATCGTTTCCAATGTCCATTGAGATCCTTATCTAAGGAAGACGCCCAAATACATGTTAAAAGACAAGCATCAACCTTATACCAACCGCCAATGGAGGAAAAAGGATGCCGCCCCAAGAAAGCTCGAGTGGAAAATGAGATAAACTTGCCCCAAAGAAATGACTAAGAAGAAGCGACAAAAGAGACAGTCAGAAAAGTCGGAGAGCAAAGTGTCAAGCAACAATGCCGGTTAAAGAATAAGACAAGAGATGAATGCCATCTTGTACTTTTGTATAAGCAAGTAGTTCTATGAGTTATCAAATGTACCCATGAACTATCTGTAGTAGTATAAATAAATAAAGAAGTTTCTGTCACAATTCCTTGTGAGCTTTATTTCAACCTGGTGCAAGAGAAGTGTAGCAAATGTGAATATATACAAGACTACATAAGGGATGGAAAAACTAACTCAGTTCAGGTGGAAAATCAGGATAATACAGTGAAAGTTTCGACACTAGAACAGATAAACCAGGCTTGTTTTAGAGGAACGCAAAAGGAAATTAAAAAGAGAATAGTACTATACAGACTATCTACAGAGATCTCGGGAAGTAAGCCAAATAGTTTGTATGATGATACAAGACGTCATAATTTGGTTTGTACAAGGATGATGTACAGATACAGTAAGAGAGAAGGAGAAAGGAGAGTATGTATAAGCTTGAGCGAAATAAGAGGAATTCTCCGAAGTTAAAAGATTATAGTCTTAAACTCTATAGAAGGCTAGATTGGTTACAGTACCAGTTCTAATGCTCCTCAACAAAAATTTTCAATAACCTCGGAATGACAACTAAGATATATACAGGATGGAAGGATTGTGACTTCTACGTCGAAATGTTAGTACTTGAAAGGAAACAGACTACTCCTGACTTAATCAATTGGGATTAAATCTGCAAGGTTACAAGCAGCTAAGAACTACAATGCAAATATTTAAGGTTACCAAGGAAGAGAGACAGTGACAAATGTATTAAAGACAAAGGCATATCGTAGTATGGTTACTAAGCATTATCTTAACAAGAAGATTCAAACCGACTCGCCAAAGAGTAAGCGAGAAGTTTAGGGATCTCACAGTCACTTCTGAATACCAAGGAGGTTGCAAGGATTAATTATAAAAGAAAGTTTCTTTTCACAAGTTTCTCATACACCCTACTGGAATAGAGATGAACCAAGGTCATGAGAAAGGAATCTAGTAAAATAATACAAAGAGAGGAACCTTAAAGTACATAGCATGCCAAGACGTGTACCAGTATACCAGAAAGTAAAAGATAGGCCATCAAAATCTCAGGATTGTTACAGTCACAACCAGTCCTAAAATAGAAATGAGGAATCCGAAGAATTTGGTATGGATTTATTTTACAGACTTCCGAAGACATGAGAAGGATATGAGACTGAGTGATTACAGATCAATTGATTAAAAGTAGCACAGTCCCTACCAGATAGACAAACCAACAAAACAGATGATGTTAGCAGAACTTTGCCTGACACGATCATGGTATTCCATGAATTTCCATATAGGATCATCTCAGACTAAACAGAACAAGTCACAGCTATACTTTGAAAAGATCTTCATGAAGCCACAAAGACTCGGATAACCAGAAAGGGACAAAGTACCGATAGAAGCACTAGTTACAACCACCTCTGAAAGCTTGCCTTGAGTGACAAACAAAATCTATGGAAAGGAATCAGAACTGTAACAAGTTTTGTATTTTATCCCATTCTTTAACCTGGGTGAATCTCGAGGACGAGATTCTTTTTAAGGGGGGTAGGTTGAAACAAATCAAAAATCTTCAAAAATTTGAAATTCTTTTTTTGCATTTGATTTCCTGAGCTTCTCTAGCCAATTATCCTTCAATCCCAACCGGCCAAACCTGGAATTCAATCCTGCATTGCATTCACGGTGAACTTTTGCGAAGTCACTGTACACCGTGCGAAAATATTCTGTCGCCTGATATTTTTTTTTCGCTGTCGTTGCCCCGTTTCTTTGCAGCCAAGCCGGGTACGTCTTCTTGTGCCTTCTCGTGCCAGCACGACTTGCCAGCTCCGTCCTCCCATGCCAGCTTTCCCCCTCTCCCGACCCTTCTCGCATCCCATGTGTCGTCGCCGTCCTGATCTCCTCCTAGCGCCAAACCGCCTTCGGGCATCTATAAAGCCAAGAGACCCCTCCAACCTTCCTCATACCCTCCAGAGAAGCCCCCTGCCCGCTCAATTGGTCTCCCATCTCCTCCACTGCCGACAATCGCCGAAGTTCCCCACGGTAAGCCCTAAACCGATTCTTTTGATTTACTCGAGAACTTTCCAATTGCTTGCTGCTGTGACCTCCTCATAACCTAAGAAACCTCCCCAAACCCCTGCACTAACTCCCTAGGCTCTCCTCTTCGCCGTCGCCAAAGTTCGCCGCCAGCCGCATAGACCTCGCCGTGGCCGGCCTCGCACGGTCTTCCCCGGCGTGAACCACTGCCTCCCTGAGCCTCCCCTCACTCTAGACATACTCAAACGCCAAAAACCCGACCCCTTTAACCCTAGAAACTAGCTATTGCTACCAAAAACCGTGTTGAGTTTCCCAGCTCGCCGCCGGCGATTGCCGCTTCCCCTGGCCGTGCCGACCCCAAAAATGGGTTCTCCTTAGTCCCAGGATTCCAACCATGCCCTCGGTTTTCACCGGAGTTGAGCGTAGCACCAAAAATCGCCGTTGCCAAAAACCCCTGTTTTCGGGCACTGTAGCACAATCGGGAGGAAGACGATGAATAGTACCGGTCTGGTACTGTTCATCCGACCCGCTAATGAATAGTGACCTGACCCGGTACTGTAGCAAACGGATCCGAAATGAATAGTATCCCGACCCGTTAGTGAATAGTATCCGGACCCGATACTGTGGCAACCCGACCCACCATGAACAGTAAAGATCCACCGTGAACAGTGCTCTGACCCACTGTGAACAGTAAACCCGTTACTGTTCACCGAACCCAAGAACCCATGTTTGTACTCGATTTGATCGTCTCGAGCCCGCCGACCCATTGTTTTTCAACTCCATTTCCTCATATCGAACCCCGATAATCCTAAAAATCTAAAACATGTGTCCAAACCCTAGACACTAGTACAATCCAAACCCTAGACACTAGAACAATCCGAACCGCCGAAACCCTAAACACGCATTGACCCTTTATCCTTTTGAACCTGTCCACACCTTTTCAATTTCACTCTAGACTTAAATAAGGCTCGGAACAACCCAGACAAATATCCTAACCCTAAAAATCGATGCCGTCCACACCTTCTGCCATTCACCGAAAATCCATCCGCCACATATACAACCTCGACCATCCCACACACCTAAACTCTGACCACTCCACCTACCTTCTTTATGTTTTTTTGTTTATTTATTTGTATTTTGTTCCCAGCTTGCGTTCCGCAAAGTAGGAACTGGTGTACTCTTGTCTTCCACGCTAGTACTCGGACCACACGAGTTGGTCAACAGAAGGACTACAAGAGCAATTAAAGAAGTCGATGTCCAAATCGAAGATTACGTGGAGATAATCAGAGACTAAGGACAAAGAGGCAAGTCACATGTTTTTGATCATATTGAATCCCATGAAATTTACATTATTTACTTAATGTATTTTCATTATTGATAGTTGTGAAATGATAGTTGTTTAAAATAAATGTTTAGAATGACATGTTAATTAGATACATCCTACCACCGATAAAAGCCCTGTTTACTTTGATGGCCATTCACCTTGACAACCTTAGTGATTATTATTGTACGGTATAAATATTCATCAATCACTTCGTTCAACATTTTGTACTATTAAGTGACTTTGGCCGTGGGCCGGTAGATTTGGAAAACCCATACTAGGGTAGGGTGGTATGGGACACCGTGCCCTGGGCTGGTGATACCAGTGTATAGTAGGGTAAGCGAGGATCACAGATGGAGATCCGAAGACCTTATCCTAGGGTGGAGGCTTGGGAGAGGAATGGTGGCAGTACAGGAAGGTACTGAATATGGGTTTGTGCATAGATGATGCCTCAGTGAAAAATATAAGGTCTAGACCCTTATGCTGAGTAAAGAACATAGTATCCGCCCAACCACAAGCGTTGATTTTGTCAAACCTGGTTTAGTAACTGCTCAAGTTCAATTGAACCTCTGCAACTGGTGGAGGGAGACGAGGGTGAGTTCGTATGGGAGGTGGTTAACCATACAACAGTAGGACTGCTATGAGTCGGAGGAGATCCGTGGGGTTATCCGAGCTTATGGAGGCCTAGGACCTACTGGGTGGAGGCTATATAAAGAATTGAGCAGTGAACAACCTTGTTTTCTTAATGCCAGATGTGGAATTAAGAAATCTTGTGGGTAAAGCAGGGCAACTCTGCAGAGTGAAATAAATGGTATTCGAATACGCCGTGCTTCCGGTAAATGAAGCTGTGTTTACTGGGTGATTCCAACAACGAGGCATAAGTAGTGTTTCTGATGTTGTTAATATGAGTAATGATGAAACTTTGTCTGATGACAGAACCCCCTGATCTTAAGGAGCAATGTTTTAAATTTTATTTGTTTGCAAATAAAATTGCATCCACCTCTTAATAAAACACTATACTCCCTTCCCTTGAAAATCCTGGCATATAGTTATATATTATTTTCCACATGTGATTTGCTGAGTACGGGGTTGGAGTACTCAGGCTTGCAAAATTTCCCCCCACAGATACCAGAAGATAAGAAGATGCTGCAAGTGTACGAGTTAGGGTTGCGACTGCACTCAAGCGTTCCTGTGGAGTTTTCTTTGGCTCTTCTGTATGTAAGTTCAAGTTCGGGCTTGAACGCCCGTATTGTTGTTAAAATTTGACCAATATGTCTTATTTCAATTAAATTAACCTTTTAAATTGTTCGTGAGCAGGCATGATACTGCTTCTGTCCGTAACTGAACTCCTGGGCTGTTACGGAAGGTAACGACATTCCCGTCCCTAAAAACGGGGGTGTTACAGTTCCACTTCCACGCGACCCACTGTACAAATTCGATTGAGGCTACGACTGTACTTGCTGTGCTCTTCAGCCTGTTTCCTCTCTGTCTTGATTGTTCCATCACGTTCGTGCATGCTCCAATCATGCCATATTGTTGAACGAGCTGTGCTCTCTCTCTCGGATCAGTTGATACTCCCACTCCCCATCTCGTTTTTGTTCTCGAGCAAGAGGGCAGTTGCAAATCTCGAGGAGGGAAGGCCCATGTACCAGTACCACTAGTGCTCGAGGCTGTGCGTTAGGCCCTATATATAAAGGGAACGTATCTAGTGTTAACATGTGAACTCTGTTGTGGACCATCGGATGTACCTCAAACGGTCTGGATCCTTGAGGGTGGAAACATCCAATTCACTTATACAATTTTGCAAAAAAATCCCTACCGGTTCCAATCATTTTTCTTCCCGCGTGTCGTTCCGCCTCCCATTCATCTTTTCCCCCGTCGGTGGTGCCGTCGACGCCAAGCAGGGGAAGACGTTGGAGGGAGAAGCGGATGAGAAAGTGACGCTGCTGCGGCAGCTGGTGCCGGGAGGCGACGAGATGACGGTGGAGCAGCTGCTTGAGGAGACGGCCGACTACATCGCCGCACTGCGGGCGCAGGTCGGCGTCATGCGCGCGCTCGCCTGCTATCCGGCTCCGGCGTCGACGCGTTGCCGGAGAAGGAAGGGCCCACCACGCCGGAGAAGCCTCTAAGAAGTTCCTTTTCTCTGGCCTTGTGCATCTGATCTGTCATGCGTTTCTTTCATTTTTTTTCCATCACTATTTTCGTTTAGTTGCTCTTTTTGTGAGCTGGGACTGGGAAGCACATCTGCACATGTTCATGAGATAAGGAAGTTGGAACAACGCGGGGAAGAAAAATGATGGGAACTGGTAGAGGTTTTTTTTGTAAAATTGTATAAGTGGATTGGATGCTTCCACCCTTAAAGATCCAAGCCGTTTGAGGTACATCCGATGGTCCATAACGGAGTTCACATGTTAGCACTGAATAGTGCATTAGCACTAGATACGTTCCCATATTTAAAAGTGCTGTGATTTTTATCTTTTTATTATAGATTTTGGTTTTTTTTCTAATTATGAGAAAGATTGAGAGAGTAAGTAACACTTATATTAAGAAGCCATTTCGTTTAAAGCAACTCTTACAGTAACTTCTACAAATAACTTATAGAAACAATTTTAATAAATCACTTCGTTGAAAAGCCGATTTCTAAAATCAAAAGTTAGACGTTGTTTGGAACATGGCCTAAAGGATCTATCTTTTCCACGGAACAAGTTTTTGAAAAACCTCAATTTGGAACCACTTGTCTAACCTGTTGCTTTCGTTTTTCGGAGGTACGGTCTTTCGTTCGCAACCTCGCAAGCATGCATTTTACCGTTGGAAGAAAGAAGATCGTATAATAAAGGGGAAAAATTTGCTGGCTGGGTTGACTGGCCTGTGTAGCCCATCTGCAAGCATGCACTGCTCCTTCGAAAGGTGCCGTGGGCCTAGGTGAGGCCTAACTGCACCACGTTTAGGAATGGGCCGTTTAAACGGGCCTTTTTCTAAGTTAGAAACTGTATTTTCTAAGTTAGAAACTGTATGACTTGACGAAACTGGCTCAAAAGAGCTACTCGGGCCCTGAAACTTCAACTTACACTGAAAATTCTAGCTCTGCGACTTGCTGTCTCCATCGAACCTCACAATCATCCTAGTCCCAGTCCCAGGTGAGTAGTTGATTGCCCAGTATCCTCCGCAAAAACAACCATTAGCATGCATCCTTCTTGTTCTCTTTGCTCGTGTTATTTAATTATTAGGATTGTGCTAAGTCACAAGTCTTACATATCCTTATCCTCCAGGAGAGAGAGAGAGAAAGAGAGAGAGAGAGAGAGAGAGAGAGAGAGAGAGAGAGAGAGAGAGAGCGCCCGTCTGTAATCTCCCTATTCATCGAACACAGATAACGCAGGGCAAATAAACGATTGGACAAAAAGATTCTCGCCACAGATAAACCACCTTTGATGTCAAATGCCACACTGTTGTGTGCTCGTCGATCTACTACTTTCGCAGAGGTACTAACAAGTACTTTCGACGGAAGGCCCGATGAGCTCGCAACTTAAGCGACTGGAAAGAAGCAAAGAATACAACAAACATCCTCTGAAAACACCTGAAAAATGGCATTTCAGACGCAGCATCCGAATATCCTTCGCGTGACCACGAAGCACCTCTTTGCATGGATTTTCTAAGCAAGAACAAGAACAAGACATCATTAATTTTAGCATCAAACAGTACATATACATCGTCTTTGAACTTCTGAAATTATGAATAAGGATGCTATTGCTAGAAATGAACATTTTCATTTGGGATAGGATACCCTGTTTGTGTGGTTCTCGTCACATGGCTCAGGCAGCTACTAGGAATTCAGAATTCTATCCTAACAAACAGTGAAAGATGAGAGAGGCTACACCGCTACACTATCGCTGGTGACTAGATAAAGTCGATCCACCTCCAGGTATTAGGCAGACACCAAGGACAACCCAGCAACGAATAGGTAGCAAAGATCTAACCTATAGATCGACCAGACGCAATGCACAGCGCACCTTTAGGTGGAGCAAGGTGGATTTCTAGAAGGGAAAAAAAATGGAAATAGATCGGATGCTGAGAAGTGGAGGAAAAGGGAGAGAACTGCCTCACTGGAGAAATGATCTGCAGGAGCTCATGATGTGAAAGCTATACTCAAATCAAATTTTACAAAGGCACGGATATATTCCTCCATCAGGGGAAGTTATTCGAAACGGACTGTTCATCCTAGTAGTGGGGCAGGCACTAGCGAGCCCTATATACGCATTGCTACGACTACCACAACCATTTTTACCAAAGCAAAACCCTGACAAATCACACATAACATAAACACAGTTGCACATACATAGCATATAGATATAGCATTGCATGACAAATCATGGCATGACATGATGACACACGTACAGCGACATCTAACAAATCCCTGAATCTGATCCTTACTTAACAGTAGTGTACTAGTGCATGCCCTATTGCCGCACATCTATCTCCTGCATGCTCGGACGGATCATGTGTAATAGCTGCACCAGACGATAGCTAGGCCCCATGAGAATTCAGAACTGGAAAGTCAAAACTCGCGCTGCTAATTGTACCTGGTACGTAGCCTCTGCCTCTCCGTCGTACCTGGTCTATCTCGTACACGGGTAACCACACGCGCACGTACGCCCCCACCATGATCCTCATATATCATCAGTGGAGTTACAACCTTTAGAGACGGAGAAAGCCGACCGCCCAATCTAAACCTGGATATCATAAAGATAAGGTCCCGTTCCAAATAGATTTAGGTATCAGAGTTGTAAGTTAGGTATCAGAGATTCTATAGTGCACCATGCGACGAATGGAGATATATCGAGAGCAAAGGCATTCGTAGAGCTAAACATTAACTTCATCTCTGCGCTTTTCACATGGCAGAAGCCAACATGGTCAGGCTGATAATATCCTATTGTCGGACTTGAAAGCAACACCTTTGAATCCTCTGTGTTAATCGCACTAGTCTGAGATCAGCTAGTGCACATAATAGATAACAAAGATAAATATCAACCTTAATAGCATGTATTAAATATGGGCCTGATGGCCAAAGTTTACATCAATGTCCATAAGCCAAAATTTAATATAACCAGTGGAAGATAAAGATGAAGAGGAAGAAACCTAACAAGCTTGCCCACATGCAAACAACAGGAAGACATGGCCTACTCATCCTGATATTCACCGTATTCGAAGTCGTTTTCTTCTAAGCAACATAATTAAGTAAGGGTGAGCTCAAAATTGCACTCTATAAGTTATACGAGAAAATACATTATTAATGTAAGAGCAACAAGTAAAGGCATATAGGTTTGTTTGAGCATAAAGCCAAATTTGAATAAATACATTAAGTAGATGTAAATTGCTAATTTTAATACAATAAGTAAAACAACATTTTAATTAAATAAGTGTGGGCCCATCCCCCACACTAATCTGTCCACGGGCACCCCACCTGGACCTTTTAAAAAAGATCTCATATGGATTCCATCCATCCAAAAGCATTTTTTTATAAACCATTTTGAAAAACAAAGTCTAATCCATGATAACTTTACTCGGCATGCCATGACCATGGGTATGACTATCCAAGATAGTTTATACACTTTATAGAAGTGGCACAATTTTAGTCATAAGATATGATTGTCTCATAATATCGACCACTACACGTTTTCAAAGGTGTGCGACTAAGACAATCATAACAAGACCTTTACAATGCAAAGCCATCAACCTTGCCTTGCCTCCGCAAAATTTTCAAACCCAATAAAGAAACCACTAAATCGAGGGGGGCCTTTTATGCCCTGTGAGACTCCTCGTGACCTACACCACACTTATATTCCACCTATAGGGAGACTCAGGTTAGGAACCACAAATTAGTTAGTTATGACTGTTCTATACTAGCCTTATGATAGTATGACAGGGCTTTGTAGCAGTAGCTCATAGACCAGTCCTTAATTGACTTAGACAGACTTTCCACATGCCCCTTGCGCCAAGCACCCACGATGAGCCACCGAGCAATAACGTGTGCCAGCAAGCACCCACCACCTAACCATTTGCCTAAGTCTAAATCAAGTTTTATATTTTACTTTGTCAAATATTTCATAACCCTTATTGACTCACCAAAGTCGATAATACAATATAAAGCTCATCATGTTATGTGAAAAGTTATCCCAAGTCTAAAATTATCTCTAGACATGTCTAAGCAGTTCTACAAAATGTTCCAACTAATACTAGTATACTAAACAGATTTTTATTCTAGGGTCACAAGGTATTAAGTTAAACAAAGTCAAATGTTGTCATAACAAATAGAAATTAACTAAGTATTTAAAACTGGAATTGAAATACATTGAATAAATATAAACATGAAAAATAATTTAAAATTACATAATTTTATTTGCAATCTGAGATCAACATAGTTAAGATGTGTAACTTACCTTATTCCGTGGACTGGTGAGAGTCGTCAAAGTAATACTCTTCTAAAATATCATAGTCTACATGTGAAAATATGCAAACAAACTAAATAAATTCAAAAATTCAAAAAGATGGTAGAAGTGGATAGGTTAGTATTTTAGATGAATTTAGAAAAAATGGGTTCTTTTGGAGTTCGGATGAAGGAGAATAGGCTCTTCAAAGATTTAATTCCAAGGAAAACAGAAAGAAAACACTATTCATCATTTTTAGAATTATTTTTTTGTAGGAAAAGGGAATTATGATATCAGCAAAGAATAATGATTTTTGGCTAAATTAATTTCATAAAGGAAAATCTAGTTTAATGTGTCATGATGATGTCAGTAGGGAAATTGAATTTCGGCCTATTTACTTTTCTTAAGGAAAATGGTGTTGACTCGCTGACATGTGGGCTTTGTTCTTATGGACTAGGTCCACAAGGCTTGGCCTGGTCAACGGTGGGACTAGGTATAGCTAACGTGGCGTGATAGCTTGGTTGGCACCGTTGAAAGCATCTAGGCCCCTAAAATTATTTGTTTTGGTAATTAATGACGTTATTTGATTATGGGACTAATATGTGTGTTGAGTGTTTGAAAAGATTAGTCTCAAAGACAGAGAGAAGAGGCACATAAAAAGAATTCACATGATTCAAAGAGATCCAAGACGGCAAGGTAAATAGTTTAGGGTTTTTTATTTTTACCGGTCTTAGGAGAAAGGCGGAAGACCGGATTATTGGGTAGATGCCGTACTATTAAGAAGGATCATAGCTAAGTGCTTGATCATATGCAAATATGCCTCATGGATCAATTTAGGATCATGCATGGACTTTGAATTAAAATTGAATTAAAATTTGTGCACTCCCAGAAATTTCGGTAGTTGCAGCGTGTAATTCGCGGAACTACCGCAAGGTCGGAAGTTCCGGGCCCCGCGCGGAACCTTTTTTCCAGAGATTGCCTGGAACTCGACTTAGCCGCTGGAAAATCGGAAGTTCCGGCCTACCGAGCGGAACTTTATTTCCAGAGAGCAACCTCATTTCAGACTTCGCCTCTTTGAGATCGGAAGTATCGGGGACAAGTCGGAACTTTCGGGAATCCGGAACTACCGCACTTACAACGGCGGAAGTACCGCATTTAATGTCCAACAGATACTTCTGATCCACTGCCATAGCTGTTCTGACCCACCTGCAGAAATCCGGAAGTACCGCACATTGCACTGCGGCAGTTCCGATTTCCCTGATTTTTCAGGATTGTTTATTGCAACGGCTAATTGAGGTTGGTGGGGGTATAAATTCGACCCCACCAACACAAGGACATGTTGTTGAACCCTCATTGATCATTCTTGAGCATAGAGCAACCTCTCACACCTCACTTTCACACATTTGCATTCAATTGAGGTAGTTGAGTGAATTCAAGTGCATTGCATCCGTAGATTGATCCATTTGGCACTTGAGCGTGATCAAGCCCTGCGACGATCCATTCTCTTGGAGTTTACCGACTCCTAGACGGCTTGGCGGGAAATTCGGTGATCTTCTCAAGAAGATTGTGAGAAGACCCGAGACGGTTGTGAAGGCTTGGAGCTCGCCTACCCGGAGCGGGAAAGGGCTACCGATAGTGATCGAGGTGCTTAGGCTCAATTCGTGGAGCCGGTCCGATTCGTTCGGGCTTACCTCAACGTGGACTAGGGGAGACCGGCAAGTCTCCGATCACCACGGTAAAAAGTAATCATGTTCATTGTGGTTTGCTCTCTTGTGCATTATTCTCTTCCAAGCAATTTACTTCGATAGAATCATTTGATTGCTTGTGTAATTAGAGTAGCATACCTTGTTCTAGCTAGAAGTATATTTGCTCTTAGGATAATTCTCTTTGTGCTAGTGATCACTTGAGCCATATCATCTTGATTAGTTGTTGCCTTGCTAACTTGCTTTAGACAATTTGTTAAATTGTAATTGTTAGCCTGAATTAGAAGAAAAATTTTAAACCGCCTATTCACCCCCCTCTAGTCGACCTCCTCGATCTTACAACCGTTGCGCTGGCATGGCACATGGGTGGCCGCCATGTGGCTGTCGTGCGTTGTTGTGGCTAGCCGGTGGTGAGTTGCGCACAGATCCCAAGGGCATGTTGGTGGTGTGGTAGTCGATAGCAGATGGGAGGAGTGCAACAAAGAGAGGGGTGAGGGGATTTGATTTTACAAAGGTTCGGGGCACGGGCATGGACGGGGGCAAATGGCAGTGTGAAGGAAGCGGCGTTGACGACGGCGCTTTGGCAGAGGGGCGCCTTCGACGACGCTTGAGCTCGGCGGACGAGCTGGGGAAGACCACGACGAAGATCGCATGACTAACAGCGTGGCGTGAGGTGGCTCGGAGTGGCACGGTGGTGGAGAGAGAAGGGGAGATGAAGCGGGCCGGGCTGGGCGCTCGTGGGCCGCATTGGCCAAGGCCGCATGGGGGAAAGAAGTTGGGCTGAGTAGTGGGAAAAGGAGGGGTGGGCTAAAAATGAAGGGAGTTTCGGCCCAAGGGTAAAAGGAAAATTTATTTGCCTTTTTGAATTAACTAAATGCTGAAATTAAATTTGAAATTAAATTTAATTTCAGCATTTGAAATACTTTATTTTTATACATAAAATACTTTTTAACTTTGAAATTAAATTTTAGATTCTAGGAAAATCAAATAAAAGCCAAATACTTTCAAATAATTAATTTGAATTAGGATATTTTATGAAAATTCAAATTATCCTTTATTTAATAATTTGTTTGTATTTAAATTACTTTTCAAAAGAGAAGCCTTTAAAAGCTGAAAAACAGGCAAATAAAATCAAAACTTAGGCAAACCAAATAACACTTATTTTTATTTTAAATTAAATTATTATTATTTTAATAATTTAGAAATAAACAGCTGGACTATTACAACTACCCCTTAAAAAAGAATCTCTTCCCTGATATTCGGACTGGCTAGGAAGAAATGGGTTGGGATCTTACCCTGTGTGGCGTGAGCTGTAATATGATTCAGACGTCCCTTCTTAAATTTCTATGGCCTTCTGATAGCTATTAGGAGGGTGTTGATGGTTGGTGTTCTAGTCACTGTTGTCTGTTGCTTCTTGGGATAGTTGTGGGCATAATGTCTCGTCTCATGGTAGTTGGAACAAGTAACTCCTGTTGCTGAGGTCGGGTTCTTCTGTGAAAAGCCAAATGTCAAGGCTTTGTTGTCTTCAGTGTTGTGAGAAGGGTTGGCCAGAACTGGCTCTCTTGTTGTCGGTGATAGCTGGAATCTGTTGGCTTGCGGTGGAGTTCCTCTAGCTTTGGGAAAACTTCTAGGGTTTAGGTGCTGGGTAAACATCCATCTCTTTCGATTCTCTATGTCCTGATGCTTGAATTCCTGGTGAATAGCCTTGTTGACAAGCTGATGATAATCAACATAATCGTTGAAGAGGAGTTGAACAAAAAAGTTATCATTGAGTCTTTCTAGGAATCTTTCTTGCTTGACTTTATCTATAACGATGTCTTCTAGTGCGTAACATATTAGCTGGTTGAACTTCTGCAGATACTCATTCACAGAGTGACCTCCTTGACGCAGAGCTCAAATTTTCCTCTTCTTGAGAGTGATAGTGTTGGTGGGACATGAGCTTTGCAGAAGTTTTGAACAAACACATTTTATGTAATGGCTTGTGTGTTGCATGAGCGGCAGTGAAGTTGTCCCACCATTCTGAAGCAGGTCCATTCAAGTGATGAGAAGCAAATAGGACTCTTTCCTGATCACTACACTAGATGACGTCTAACTTCTTCCCAATAGCTAGGAGCCAGTCATCTGCATCCATTGTTTTAGTGCTGCTGGAGAAGGTTGGGGACGCATCCTCATGAACTCTGACATTCTAGATTGTGGAGCCTAGACTGGTGGTGGTGGAGCAGGTTGAGCAGGATTGTTGATGGTCTGCACTAGTAGTTAAATGAGTTGATTCTGGTTGGCCATCATATGAGCACAGTCAGGTCCTCTGATAGGTGATGGTGGAGGGACAAGGGTGGACTGACTTCCTTGGCTTTCAGTGTTATTGTTGTTGTTGCTGCTGTTGTTGCCACTACTGGTGTTCTTTGTGTTCACCATCTGCTTGATGCTTCTAAGGATTAGAGAGAAGAGAAGACTTAAGACAAAGGGGGAATAGGGTTGTTTTGCACAGACTAACACCAACTCCAATTTAGCAAAACCTTAATTGAGCAAATAACAAGTAATAGTTATGGCTATCGACAAAAGAGAAAACTAACAACTCGCAACATTGTCTGCTGGCTAGCTTAACAACTTAACCTAAAGGGGGTATGGGTTGTCTTGGTGTGATCCTTTGTTGCTCTCGATATACAAAGCATGATCCTTCCAGGTGAAGATTGAAGTGGTGACAGAGTCGAAGAACTACTTTTCGAGAAGCTTCTTGCTTGACTCCCTCGAACGAGAAACTATTTCCTTTGAAGCAGTAGTGAAGAATTGTCCAATTCGCTTGGTGATAAGCAAGGTAGCACGATATCCCATAGTCTCTATGACAGTCCTCTCGGTGAGCGTAAATAGGTTGACGTCAGAAACCCAAACGACAAAGTAGTCGATGAAGGGCTTCACTCCATCCGTCTTGTGGTGCATTTTGATAATTGTTCATTTATAACTGTTTGAACAAGAGAAGAGTTAGAAATAAGTTTTTAAGTAATGACATAAAGATGAGAACGGATTGAGAGATAGGGGTAAGCAAAGATTGAGAGGTAAGGGTAAACAAAGCTTTTTAAAATTACCAGTTATTTAAAATAAGTTCGTAGGGTTCAACCATTCTATTATATCTACGGCCACATCCTAGATTCATCATGGCTATGATACCATCTCTGTTAGACCCAGGAGCAATACCTCCAAATTCTCTATGTTAATCACATCAGTCTAGGATCAGCTAGTGCATATAATGGACACAAAGATAAATATCAACCATAATAGCATTTATTAAATACGAGGCCTGATGGCCAGAGTTTACATCAATGGCCCATAAGACAAAATTTAATATAAGCAGTGGAAGATAAAGCTGAAGTGGAAGAGGCCAAATAAGCATGCCCACAGGCAAACGATAGTAAGACGCGGCCTACTCGTCCTGATCCTCACCGTGGCTAAAGTCATCTTCTTCTGAGCAACAGAATTAAGTAAGGGTGAGCACAAAAATGTACTCTGAAATTTACACAAAAAAATATATTATTAATGTAAAGGCAACAAGTGAAGGCATATATGCTTGCTTGAGCGTAAAGACAAATTTGAATAAATATATTAAGTAGATGTAAATTAATGAATTTAATACAATAAGTAAAAACAATATTTTAATTGAATAATATTGTTAGTGTAGGTTCATCCCCCGCACTAACCTATCCACGGGTATCTCACCTGGACCATCTTTTCCAAACGATCTCGTATGGATTTCATCAGTCCATAAGCATTTTTTATAAATCGTTTTGAAAAACAAAGTCTAATCCATGAAAAACTTTACTCGATATGCCCATGACCGTGGGTACGGCTATCTAAGATTGTTTATATACCCTACAGAGGTGGTACAATTTTACCCACAAGATATGATTATCTCATAATGTTGGTCACTACACGCTTCCGAAGGCGTGAGATTGAGAAAATCATAATAAGGTCTTTACAATGCAAAGCCATCAATCTAGCCACGTGTTAGCTAAGGTTTCACGCCAATAAAGAACCCACTAGATCGGTACCCCCTCTTGTGCTATGTGAGACTTCTCGCGGCCTACGTCACCCTCATATTCAACCTATGGCGAGACTCAGGTTGGGATCCACAAATTAGTTAGCTAGGACTGTCCTATACAAGCATTGTTATAGTATGATAAAGCTTTGTAGCAGTAGCTCACAGACCGGTTCTTAATTTACGTAGGCGGACTTTTCACATACCCCTTGTGTCAAGCATCCATGTTGAGCCACCGAGCAACAACATGTGCCATCAGGCACCTACCACCTAACCATTTGCTTAAGTATAAACCAAGTTTTATATTTTACTTTGTCAAATATTTCATAACCCTTCTTGACGCACCAAAATCAAGAATACAATTTAAAACTCATCATTTTATTTGAAAAGTTTCCCTAAGCCTAAAATTATCACTAGACATGTCTAAGCAATTCTACAAAATGTTCCAACTAATACTAGTGTATTAACCAGATTTTTATTCTAGAGTAACAAGGTATTAGGTTAAACAAAGTCGTGGTTGCTTAACCAACTAGTAGGATCAATTTACACTTGAGAACAACTCTACGACCTATTGATCGCCATCTTTTAGGGGACATATGACCATCCCGAGAAGGAATATGACCTTCATCGGATTCGACAAGAACCTAATGAGACTTTGTGACAATACATCAAAAGGTTCAGTTAGGTTTGTAACTTTATCCCAGAAGTCACAGATTCTTCAGTCATCCATGCATTCAAGACTGGATTAAGGAACAATTGTTTACGGAGGACATTGCAATGAACCCTCCACGAAAAATCGTCGAACTGTCTGATATGGCTGATAAATATGTTACTGCCAGTGAAGCGATCGAGTGGAATAAGGCCATCAATCGAATAGAAAACATTCCTCAACTAGGCCTGGAGAAGAAAGAAAAGAAGGTTAACAAATCACCAAAGGGCAAGAAGAATCGCAAGCATAACACCAAAGAGGTCCTTGTGATTCCAGAGAAATACACTAAGAGTAAAAATGATTATTCCAGTCAAAATAAAGTAAAGACTCCGACCATGAATCCAAGAAAAGCAAGAGATGGTGTCCACTCCACCAAACGGCAGGGCATGATCTCTGCAACTGTCGTGCCTAGCAAAAGAAGCTTAAGGATTACTACTCAGGTAAAGTCCTCTCCCTTCTATACAGGAGGTCAGAGAACTGAGCACTAAAAAGGATAAAGATGGCGATGAAGAAATGGAGTACCAGGAGTCAGAGCACACGTCAACATGATCTTCGGCGGATCCTCCTCCTATGAATCTAGATGACAACCGAAAACTATGGAACATGAAGTGAACCTCACCGAAGCACCAATCATCGTTAAACCATCTAGGTGGTCGTAGAGACTATCTCCTTTAGCGAGAAGACTACTCCATCACTTCAACTTGACCAAGTAGGTTCTTTATCATTGTAAAACCTACTATAAATAGTTGTAAAGTTAATTGAGTTTTAATAGATAAAGAATAGTTCTCTTAGTATCTTATTTATGAAAGCTATAGAAGAAATATAAATTCCTAAATTTTGACTTTTAAGAGAAAAAAAAAACTAAAAAGCCTAAAGCTGAACTGTGTGACCATTCAACACGCTAGCAAGCTCCTCGCTCCTAGGTAGGCTAAGCAGGCTTGATTAGCCCAAACGGAGGCGCGAGCGCGACGACGCGAGAACAACCGCAGTTTCACGAGTTCCAATGGAGATCCATGCGCCTTCCTGTTTGCGAGTTTGTCTTTCTTGCCGACCACACGGGAATATGCACGGGCTGCGCACCGTCCCCGTTGAACGACACGCATGTACACCAGAGAATATAGTACGAGAGGCCCAAGCGTAGGACTGCTCAATCCTAATGCGCCACATGTCCTAATAAGAGACCGTGTTTTGTACACTTTCAGTAACTCTTGCCGTCATATTTGTAATTGACGCATGGCACAAGTAGACACAGTAGGGTGAAGAAAAAAAAAGCTTAAATACATATTTTTCAGATAGTGTAAGATTTCAAATCAACAAAAAAAACTACAGCGAAAACAATCTAGTTCTTTTCTGCTTCTTTCAAAAACAGTCTAGTTTTACAAAACCGCATAGCACGAGAGCCTCAAGTGCAATGTTGCCCTCTCACCGAATCCTAGTCGACCCCACAGAGCACGATCAGGTCGGTGCATTGTGCGCGACCTGCCGACCTGCAAAGCGAGCACAGCCAGGCCCGAGCCAAGCATGCACAGCGCGCGTGCCAGGCTCTAATCGCGTAGCGCGGGCCAAACCTAGCCCTGTGACACGTTGCTTGTCAATTCTGTACACAGCCCATTTCGCAGCGCCCACACATCCAACCACGCCCCCTTGGTCCACGTGTTGTTAGCTCTCCCGCTCTTTGGGGTTGTCGGATCCGGATTTTTCAACCCAAAACCCTCTGTGATTTACTGCACTATTCCCTGGATCAGTAGATAGTGCTCACAAGTACATTGTTGTATCAATTCATACATCACATGAAATATACCGAACTATAATATTACATATCAAATTTGAAATACACTGCATCGGGTGACAGTTTACAAAAGGGCCGATCAGTCCAAATACCTACAGTATAAAAGATAACAACAGAAAGTATAAACAAAAGTAGGACCAACATTCATAGGCAAACGACTGAGGGGTAAATATATGCTACAGGTATTATCTAGGTCTAAATAATATATGTGCACATAATTTCCATCAAGTCTATTCATCTAGGACTCGAACTCGTGAAAGTCGTCCTAATTCCCTTCATCGGTTTCTCCATCCATGGCAGGTGCGTCCTCGTAAGCGTTTTGGTCTTGGTTTCCTGTTTTTGGTTTTGATAATGCGAGGGTGAGCACAAATCCATCGTGCTCTGTGAGCCAATATACAGTATGCAAGTAAATAACATGTAGGGGTTATCAAGGAAAGGCTTGGGTTGTTTTGCTTGCCAAAAATTGCTTTTAAAATACTGTCCATAGAAAATTTTTGAGACCTAACAGTTTGTACCAAAACATGATATTTGGGTAAAAAGAATGTAGTATTAATAGTAGTGTAGATTCCATCCACCGTTACATGGCTCCTGCACCATATGCTAACCTTCAACGTTATAACCGCTTACCTTATCAGTGGGACGACACCTAGGACAACACAGATTAGAGCTTTTCACTACCCACCATTTCTCCAATTCTACCCATAAAGTTTTTGAAATGGAACTATATGTGTTTAAGTTCCTATGTTCGCCCTTGACTGTAGGCACGGCTATTCGAATAGTTTTTGACTCTGCAGAGTTTGTACACTTTACCCACAAGATATGATTAACTCACAATGTCGGCCATTACACACTTCCTTAGGCATGTGACTGAGTAATCATAATAAAGCTATTACAATGCATCTTCCTAGTGTGGTTACGCCCACTAAGGTCTTTCTTCTATAGGATACAACTATTCCTCAAGAAGTTTCCCTCTTGAGCCATAACGGCAGAGGTGGGGATGAGACCATCCTTCCCTTTGCACGTGTGCACACCTTCACGTAACCACGCTAAATCAATGTAAATTAGTAAGACCTGTCTACACTTTGCCAACTTGTGGTTATACTATTTTACACTAGGAAGGTCATCACAAGATTTAGTTCTTAGGGTTATCTGGGCGGTTCTACCAAAATCCACACTCTTGCACATCCATTGCACTATACCACCGAACCATCCACCCAGATAGTTAAGTAACTTGAGGTTTTTGGGAGCATAAAATATCCATGTTACAACATACCAGCCATTTTCACCCATGACTTCCCAAATCAGTTTCTCATAATTAAAAGTAATGCCTGGGGTATCTTGGTGCCCCAAGTATCTAAGTAGTACTAAGCATGACGAATAACTGTAGACTTATTTTTGAAAGGTTACCATTATAATTTCCTATGGTGACAAGGCTCAAATGTTCAAATGTTCCAAAATAAGTGTAATACTAACAAGTTAAATAATGGGCATATAATTAGAATCTTAAAACAAATATATATTTGCATACGAAATAATAGCATGCAATTTAATAATTTAAAACAGAAATAATCTGCAGGAAATCTAGGTTCAATATGAACAAAGTACTAACTCGCCTTGGTCGTAGTTGGTTTGGTCTTGGTGGTTGTGACTCGTTTCAACTTCTGTCACTTCCTCTTGTGCCTCGTACGCTATTTTACGTTACGCGGAAATTTGAATAAAAATCAGTAAACCAAATAAATTCTCACAAAAAATTCAAATGAGCCCCAAAATTCATGGTTTTGATTCCATTTGATAGATATTGAATTTATATGAATTTAGAAATTTGTTTCACTCAATTTGGAGCTAAGATGAATAAGTTATGCTTATTTAAAATTCTCAGTTTAAATTAATTCAAAAAAAATAAAGAGAGAGAGAGCCTCTGATAGGTGGGGCCCATGGCAGTTTTTTATTTTCTTTTCAAGTTCTTTGTCATGTGGGACAGATTACTGTTTGGCTTAAAAGGTATGGCCTACATGTCAATAAGCGTTTAGGATTAACAAACCTCATTAACCCTTAATTAATCACCGGCTTAATATCTAATCATCATGATCAGTGTACCGCCCTCCTCTTCGCCAGCAAGGGATGAGCTTGCCGCCGGTGGCAGAGGCGGTGGCTGAACGTGAGCGTCTGCAAAATGGATTTCTCACGCTCGCGCCCACCCCTACACAGAGCCTCGCCGGCCAATTTGGCCAGGGCGACGGCCAGTGGCTCCCATGGGCTGCGGCGGAATAAGGGAGGGGGTGGACACGGTGATGTACGTCACTAGAATTCAATTGGGCGCTAAGGGAGCATCTAAGTGGGGACAGGAGGCTACCTCGGGGGTTGGCGCAGTGTGCGAGTGGCGGTGGCAGTTCGGTGGCGTGAGACAGTGTCGGGTAGAGGTGGCACACCGCGCACGGTGCCGGTGAAATACAGGCGGTGAAGGCTTTAACCGAGGGTAGGGACGGTGACGTGGTGCTCTGAGGAAGCTCCGGCAGGGTGGAATTGGTATGGTGCAGCTCCAATCGGCGGCCCTCCCGTTGGCTAGCGTTGGGGATGACGATGCCACTGGTGAGCTGTGGGCCACGGGGGGTCGATTCCTTGGGGGTGGGAGGATGGAGGTGCTACATGGGGTGAGCCGGGCTTTATAGGCAGCGGAAGGGGTTGGCGACATGGGGATGGTTGGTCGGTCATGGCAGAGCCGTGGCGTCGGTGTGGCTAGAGGGCCGACGATTCGTGCTTGTGTCACAGTAGTGACATGCTGCAAGTTATGGCTGTCGCGGATGGCGGGGCGCGTGTGTCAAAGAGCGTAGCGGCAGCACAGTCAGGGGGATTCAACTGGCCTTCAATCATAACAACAGTGACAGCACAAGCTAATACGCGCTATGCGGTCCGTGCCCCCAAATCAACAGATATGCATAGTACCACACACAGAGATTACATCATTTTCTCTCTCTCTCTTTTCTCCTTTTCACATAATATATCCCCACAAGCTAGCTAGGTGTGCACCAAACTGGAATTTAACAGACGATCCTCCAGTCTCCCACATGAAGAGCCCATGAAAACCAGTCCCCTAGCCCTAACCGAAGTACAAGGTTCCAGAGTAGCAATGATTTATAGGCCAGCGGCTCCACTCAAAGGCCCAAAGGATAAGAGGAAAAAATAAAAAAGAAATGAAAAGAAGATGAATTGAATTCGGTCTACTTCATTCTATCGTTCTGTTCGTATTGATTTCTCGTAGCGGCTTCTTTATTTTATTCGTTTCTATCTCGCTCTGTGAATAAATCAGAAAGTCATGTATGCATCGTATACTGTATTTCTTGTGCTTCTATCTCACACATACAGGGGCAAAACTAGGTTTTGGACTAGGTGGGATATAGCCTGAGATCTAGAAATCAAAACCCATAAAAAATAGTGACTTTGGTGTGAAAGGCTAGAAATGAAAGTCCATATCGGTCCAAAACCAGTTGGCTCAACTCGAGGCTTAGGCTGAGTCTAGTTCCGTCCGTGCGCACATGCATCTCTCCATCACGTTTTTTTACTACTCCTTTTGTTTATAAAAATTATTTCTTTCAGTTACTATTATTTATTTTCAATCAAAAATTATCAACATAAGTGAATACGAACGCCCCTATATATCCCCTACCCTTCATCCACTCCATAAAAGCCAACGAGTAGTGGCATATATGTTGAGTACACCACATTGATCAGTTAGCTCACACACGAGAAAGAACAAGAACCAATTCCGTCCCTCCATAGTCCATAGTACGATACTTGTCTACATCCCTAAGCTGCTAAGCTAGTAGTATCCCATATACCGGCACCAAAAAGACCCAAGAGTCAAGACCCGGTGAGCTCTCTCGCTCGCCTGCTCACCAAAAAGACACATCATTCGTCTCTTCTTCTTGCTGCTGCTAACCTTATGAGCTAGCCAGCCGGCGACGAGGGAGCGCGCGCGGCGGGGAGAGAAGGAGGGAGAGGTCAAGCAGGCGGCATGGACACCATCCGGTGCTGCATCGCGTGCATCCTGCCGTGCGGCGCGCTGGACGTGGTGCGCATCGTGCACTCCAACGGCCGCGTGGAGGAGATCAGCGGGCCCGTGCTAGCCTGCGAGATCATGAAGGCCTACCCGAAGCACGTCCTCCGGAAGCCGCCGTCCACGTGCCCCGCAGACGGCGGCGGCGGCATCGTCGTCCAGAAGCCCGTCATCCTACCGCCCAATGCCGAGCTGCAGAAGGGCAAGATCTACTTCCTCATGCCCGTGATGGCCCCGGCGCCGAAGAAGGCCGCGGCGCAGGCGCCAGCAGCCGCGGCCGCGAGGAGGCGGAGGAGGAGGAAGGAAGTCTTGGGGGCCGGCGGCCACAACGCTGCCGGCAACACGGCGGCGTCCCCGCGCTCGACGGTCAGCGTGGAGGGCGAGAAGGAACGGCTGCTGGCCAACGAGAGGTACCTGTCGGAGATCATGAAGGAGAAGGCCTCGACGGCGAGGGACCAGCGGCGAGGGCGCGTGGCCGTGTGGCGGCCGCACCTGGAGAGCATCACCGAGGACGACCTGTAAACAAACAAGGTGTTTGTTTCCACTTTATTTTTCTTCTTCTATTTTTCTCCTTTGGGCTTATTAGTCTCCTGCTTTCTCTTTTGTTAATTCCTCCTGTTTGCCCTTTGGCTTTTATTTTTGCTCTTCTTCCCCCGGCTCGTCTCCTTTATCAGAGCATCCATCATCCTCTCCCCCCTGCTCCTTTACGAGGTGAATGATGTGTTTGTGAAGAAAAAGATACAATTTTCGCTATGCTCCTTTCTCTTTACAGCACTGCAGCACGATTTATTTGTCGGTTTAAGTTAATTAGTTGCTACAGCAATTTGCGTTATTCTGTACATAGTGATTAGTTGTGCAAAAAAATATCACTAGCAAGGAGGTGCAAATCTCACCAACAGATGGATCTTCTTCTTTTTCTGGTACATATCCCATGCTAGGAACTCCATTTCCATTTTCTCCAGGGGCGAAGCTACGTTATACCGTCGGGGTCGGCCAACCCCGACGACTTGGCGACTGCCTCCCGTACCAGGCAATTTTTGGCCAGCGTAGACCCCGGCAAAAAAATTGTTTGACCCCGGCGGGCACCTAGCAGCCCAGCGCGGCAGAGCCCAATTGGCCAGCCTTGTGATGCAACTATGCAAACCGCAGGTACCAACGGCAAGCGGCATGCCCAGTACGCTTGGCCTTAGGCCTTCGACCTTCATGGACGTGCAGCAACATCACAGCTGCCACGGCTTGATCTTTGACCTTTGGCCTGCCGACCCGGCGGCGTTTTATCCTGACTTCGCCCCTGATTTTCTCGTCTTCTTCTAGAGAAATACTACTACCACTACAACGGCGAGTTCGATTGATATTGGTGCGGACCTGTAAATTCCTCGGGAAATTTTAGTATTCCGTGCAGCGGCCTACATTCCATACTTCACTCCTGCTTTTGTCCTGCAAGATGGCAGGTAGGAGAGATTGAGCAGACCCCTCTGTGCATCTTGTCCTGCTGATCATGAGTATATGAAAGTTCTGAGCGCTAGCTATCAATGAGTAGGCCAATCATTGCCATCAATGCCCCATCCTCCCTCCACTAGCGCCAGCATGCAGCTAGCTCCTCCAGCTTGAAGCGCCGTGGTGCCATCGACACATAATCACCCAACAACTGTTGCAACTACTGCTGCTAGAACTTAACAGAAACAGAGGGTGGGACGATTAACGATAAACCCGGCCTCTGATGGAGCAGATGATATATTCGCATCGGTCCCAATTGCATTATATTGATTCGTTTGGAGCTAAGCTGAGCTTTTCCATTAATGACTTTCTTAGTTAACATGTATGAGTGATGGCTTGTTGCTAGCTACTCTAGATATTACTCCTTCTATTCCGTAATATAAGTTTTCATTCTTAAAAAAATATCGTTATATAATAGAAGTCTATTGCGGGGACCAAAGATATATTTATTATAATATTTCCACCATATACCCCTGTTTAATGCTAAAAAAATAAATGAGTAGTTATAGTATATCATTTAATAGGGATATATATTGTCTAATGGTATTAACTTTTTAAATTTAATATTTCTTTGATTTGTATATATGGTGAATTTTAAACTTATATTACAAAACAGATGGAGCAGTAGGCGAGAAGTACTTCTCAGTTTTCACTTGAAAAAAGTAGCAAAGTAAAGCTTCCTCCTTGTGGCATTATGGATTTGACATAAAGAAGGGCACTTACAATGTGCTCCTCCTCCTTTCTTTCAATAAAGCGGGATAAAGACTAGGGTTGTAAATGAGTCGAGCTCGAACATGCTTGGTCTTTCAGGCTCGAGCTCGATAGAAGCTCGAGTCGAACTTGAGTTGGGATCTGAGCCTGGACCTAGGTTCGAGCTTGGCTCATTGAAACTCGATAACAATTAAAATAATTTATTATGCATAATTTTTTAATAATAAGAAAATTTTGAGTTCAAGCTCGGCTCTAGTAAGCTCGGTAAGAGTTAATATGAGTTAATATGTATCACTATTTAAACTCGAATCGAGGCTCACGAATTATTTGAGCTCAGCTCGATGAAGCTCGTGAGCTCGAGATCAAACTTGAGTTCAGCTCGTTTAAAGTTTGAGCTGAGCTTGAATCGAACTTAAAACGAGTCAAGATAACTTACGTGTTTCGGGGTTTTTTTAATTTACAGCATTAATGGAGACCACTCGGTGACCTTTTCTAAGGAGGGGATCTTCATCATATACCCTCCCTTTAATTGGGGATTTCAGGATTTACCCTCCCACCTCAATGACATATGGGGTCATCATAAGTCACTGACACGTGGGCCAGGAGGGTAAATCCTGAATTTCCATCTATGAGGAGGGTATATGATGAATAAATCCTTCTAAGGATGTCTCGTATGTTCCTCCCACAAATCAGTGAAGCGCACGTCGACAGTGGAACGCATCTTTGGTAGGACGAACAATATACAAATAATAATACAATTATTAACGTTCTCCATGGATTTGTTCATAGTATTTCTTTTTTTGAGGACGTTCATGGATTAGTTAGAAGGTATTATATATACTCAAATTTAAAGTTTTAAATGACTTTAGATCACATACTTTGCTGATATATATATATATATATATATATATATATATATATATATATATATATATATATATATATATATATATATATATATATATATATATATATATATATAATCAGCATATATTTATAACCAAACTATCATAAAAAAGGTAACTACAATTCGAAATTTAATTCAAACTTGTTTGAACTAGTTAGTAAACTAGTTAAACTTGACATCCAAGAAATTTTAAATTTTTTTGCACACGATATATACCTATTTTAGATTATAGTGCCTGAGCACCGATGAGCACTCGTCAATTTTACACACACACTCACACTCTCTCTGTGTGTGTGTGTGTGTGTATATAGGAAAAATACTTTTTACTCCCAGGTGTAATTACACCCACCTCTAATATACCACCTAAACAAACTTGAAATACTCCTTTATCACTTTAGATATACTCGTATACTAATTATAAGATATTCTAATGTGAACCACACAAAAAATTGCAAGGGAGTTCATAGTTTTTAGCGTATTTTGTAAATACCTTTATATACGTACATAAAAAGGAGTATATTGAAAAAAAAATGTACATACCACCTCTGAAAAATTATTCATACCACCTATATGATCTTAAATACTCGTATACTACATGTACATACCCCTCGTTACGCGAGATACTCTCTACGTTGTGAGATACGACATAGCGTGTAATTACACACACACACACACACACACACACACACACACATATATATATATATATATATATATATATATATATATATATAACTCTTGAATATAATTACACCCACCTCTAATATACCGCCTAAACAAACTTAAAATACTCGTTTATCACTTTAGGTATACTCGTATACTAAATATAAGATACTGCAATGTGAACCACACAAAAAAATTACAAGGGTGTCCATAGTTTTTAACATATTTGTAAATACCTTCATATAGGCACATAAAAAGGAGTATGTCTAAAAAATATACATATCGCCTCTAAAAATTATTCATACCACCTAGATGGCCTTAATTACTCGTATACTACATGTACATACCCTCCGTTATGCAAGATATTCCCTACATTGTGAGATACGATATAGGGTGTAATTACACCTAGGAGTAGAAAAGAGGCTTCCTACACACACAACACTAATCAGTGGCTACACGTAGAATAAGAGCACACCCCTGATCGACCCAACCAGCCAACCGCTCCACCAATTCACCCCATGGACAGTTACTAATATTTGTTAATTATGGTAAAGTTACTAACATATATACATCAAGTTATTATCTGTAATTCATGAAATTACTTACAGTTATCATCTCTAATTAATAAAGTTACTGCAATGTGTGAGTGAAATTATTGCCAATATGCATGCATTGAGAGGAGAGAGAAACATGCATGTCGATAACAAATAACTCGTACGAAAAGTTACTGTCATGTGTGAGTGAAGTTACTGCCAAACACATATAGAGTTACTATCCGTTATAACACTATAAAACTGATAGTAAGTCTACATGTATTTGACAGTAATTTTACTCATACATGATAGTAACTTTATATGACACGAATTTCGCAGCATCAAAACATATTCAACATAGATCTTGTTTTGTTAAACTCGTAATTTCGAACATAATAGTGCAAATGGAACGCATATTGGACTTTTGGTAAAAGGGTTATTGTATTTTTTTAGCTTGTAGATAAGATAAAAAAAATCACAAGTCAAGTGCATTTATTCTCTTCTCTCTTCTGCTGCATATATACATGCAAGTCAAGTTACTATCTCCTGAATATAAAGTTACCATCGATAATTCATCAAGTTACTATTTCATGAATATAAAGTTATTATCGATTGACTTACAGATGTCAAAATTACTGTCTCATGAATATAAAGTTATCATCAAACCTGAACCACACTAGGATGCTTATGCGCGTAGCCAGCGACCCGCGTGTGATGCTGAATCATATCATCACTGGTCACTAGTAGTACTTCATTAGGGTATCTCCAGTAGTGACATCTCAGCTGTCTCTTAGCTATATTGGATGAGTAAAATTCTATGTGGATGAGAGAGAAGGTGAGGAGAGATAAATGTTGTCTCTTATACAAGAAACAACTTGAGCCCGCAAACCAACGCAAATAGTGAGAGGGTGTGAGATAGGAAGTTATAACGAAAATAATATAAAATAGTTAGAAAAATGATTTACTGTTGGAGGGGTTATCTCTATTGTTATCTTTAGATGAGGTGGAAGTCTTAGAGATAATTAAGAGTATGTATACATATGCAAAATAAAATATACTCCACTATAGTAGTCTTGCTGGGCTCAAATGGAGTTTGTTTTTGCTGGGGATGTCCACTGCATGATCATTATCTTTCAACCATCTCCACGCACTCCGTTTGTTTAATCGTTCTTCCCCAGGAGAATGCTGCTTGGGATTTTACATGTTGATTACTTGTAGCCCTAACGGGGCGCATAATTAGTAGTTTAGCCCCTCCAAAAATTCAGCCGTCAACTGGCGCGCGCCGCTAGCCCCCCATGCATAACCAAAATGCAGAAATATTGCATAATCATTGTTTTAGAATTCGCAGAATGATGGTACAATTAATAAACTGATCTGCAATGCTCATTCTGAAGCTACCTTTAATTTGCTGTAACAGAAAGGGAAGGCCATTTCTTTCTTCTGTTTAAGACCTGAAAGCTAGTTTTGAGGTGAGCTAGTAGCATATGAATTGTTCTTTAATTATTTCCCTTTTTTTTTTTTGAGAAATCGACCAGTTAGACACTTAGCTGTTACTACATCACACTGCTGAACCATATTCTACGTACCATGATGGGAAGGCAGGCAACTCCATAATGTGTTCAGTTAGCTAGCTCTAGCTCCATGTGTAGCTATCTAGGCTTGTGAAGTTGTGTTGTCTAAATTTGTAATTGCAAGTGGTGCGGTGTGGTAGAGCTTTGATGCAGATAAAGAGACCTTTAAGCATATGGCAAGCTAAAAAAATGAGTGCTTGCACGTGTGCATGTGTCCCTGAGCTCTTTTCAAGTGGGAGTAGAAGGGTCTGCTCTTTTTGGTTTTGATTTATGTCTTATGTGTATGGTTTATGACTTTCGGGCTGTTTGTGAAAGACAGTACAAAGTAACAGAAACTCACGTGCGGTTTTAGCCGATATAAATAAAGTTAGTACAGTGTGTAGTACAATTAATTTGTAGATCTTATTTTAGATATTTTGTTTAAAAGTTAGTTATTATAGAAAAACTGAAAAGAAGAGATCCATTGTTTTACTCAACAGTAGGCGCCCTAGCCTTAATTAGTTGTGCTACTACCTCCCTAGCTCGTGCCATGCAAGGACATGTACCGGAACGTGAAGGTGCCGGCCCAATCAGTTCACTAGTTGGCTTCCAAGAGATCTTGAGGCTAAGCAAAGAGGCTTTAGCGCGCTCGCCAACTTAAAAGCTTGCGAGTGTTCATGCATGTGTGAGCAGGTGACTTGTAATAGATGTGCGCGCGGCTGTGTGATCGTGCTGAGAATTGAGATAGATAAGAGCGGAAGAGGGTGTGTGTGCCGTGGCTGTAGGACCCGAAAAAGTATTGTTGATCTAGCTTAGGCTTTCAGTGGGCCAGTTACATCTTTATATATGCATGCAAAGCCATGGACCACAAGCACCATCATGGCAATCTTCCAACATTAGGCACAAGCTCACAAGTCACAACCTCTCTCTCTCTCTCTCTCTCGCGGTCACCTTTTGGTGTCAATTCTCAAAATGGAGTTCATGTGCCCGAATGGCCTTTTTGGCAAAAAAGCTGGAGGGCTCAACTGCTTCCAGGTAAAAGTGGTCCCCAAACCAATCCCAAATAGCAATTGGATGAGCCTATTGTTGGACTCCTGAGGGCGTTTTCAGAATTTTCCAATGTGTAAAAAGAAAAAAAGAGGGAGAGGGTCCCACCTGTCACAGGCGACGATGGAGGCGCCATCGGCCGAGCGCTTCGGTGCCGACCGTTCGGCTGCAGCCCGCCAACCTCTTCCCCTGTTCCCTTAAAAAGGCAGCCCTCTTCTCCTCTCTTGGCAACCCACAAGAGTTAGTTTCATGTTCCCTTAATCTTCTTCTCTCGGCTGGTCTTTGATCTGGTTTTGGAGCACCAATCTTCCATGGTCTTCGCCGGCGCTGGTGACCGAGAAGTCCGAATCGCCTTTTCTGTGATTTTCCCATGCGGTTTCCTTATGCCTTCTCATCCGAGAACTGGCAGCGAGGAGATTTGGGGGGATTTCCTTTAGAAGGCCGATCCGGGTTGGATTTGCGGCTAGTTGAGGAGAAGAACTGAGGCTTGACCTTTGGTGTTCATGGGTGCTCTGTGGCCGGAGCTCTCATCGGTCTTGTGCAGCGTCCACCTGACCCTCGACTTTCACTTCGGCGACTCAAGGTGGGAGTGTGGCATTGTATCTCTGATTGCCATTGTCTCCTTGCTCGGCAAAGCGAGGTGCTTGGTTTTCTGAGACAGCGCAGCCTGCGTGTCTTGCATTCTCCATTTGCTACTCGGTGATTTTGAGTATCACTGGCATTGTGAGCATACCGGCTATTTGTTCTTTGCAATTTCAAGATCTATTTCATATATCGGTGAATCACCACTGATTGAAAATTGCAAAGGCGTTCTGTGGGATAATTGCTCGATAAGGAATTAATATTAACACTGACTATATATATGACTCTGAATTTAGATTTATCTTGAGCTGTTAGATTACTTGCAGTCTTCATTCTCTGATTAGTTGAATCATCTTGTGTTGCTATCCTCCGTAGCATCTATTTTCGGTTCACTGTGATTAGTATTCAGTCTCTGTAATGGATTATTGATTCGAGTATATATAGTTTTAATCTGTGAGTTCTTTCTGTTGGCTAATAGATTGATGTCAATGATGCTTTATATGGCAAGGTAGGCTTGATGATTTAGTGTCTGTTTAAGATATCAAGTCTTTGTTGAGCTCAAGATCTGATCTAATATTGTCATATATATTTGATTTCGTAAGAAAATCAGTGCGGAGACGGCCAAGATTAAAGTCTTGTGCAACTAGCATTCGGAGAGTAATATTCAAACTCTTAATAACACTAGTTAGAGACCCGTGCGTTGCAACGAAGTCATAAAAATGATGAGACGAAACTTACTGCTTGACCAACTTCACACATCAAACATTGGAGAGCAAGTGACAGAGATAGAAGAATGGCCAGAATGCACGAGGAGATGAGGAAATGGAGGGGTGGGTAGTTGTATCCTGAGAGAGAGAGGAGGAGAGAGATGAATGGTCCAGATCAAATCGGATGGCTGTAGAGAGGGGAAAGGAGAACGCACCAACCACCAACTCCTCTTTATATAATAGTAGAGATATTGAATTTGGTCATATATGTTATGTTGACTAGCTGAATGCCCGTGCGTTGCTACGGATTTTAAAACTTTATCATACTACATGTTCTAAAATTAACGAGTGGTAAAATTTGAAGCACGTTGTTAAATAGTCAAATGTGAAGCACGTTGTTAAAAATTTTCTAAAAAAATTTAGCCCTGCAGTCAGTACCTCTAGAGAATTCCAAGTTATGTTGAGGAACGCTGGCAAGTCTCCGTTGCAGCGTTACCTAAATAGGCCAGCACACTAAGGGGCTGGTACCACACTCCAGTAGTCTGGAAATTAAGTCTCACTAAAAAGGAATCAGAATAATGTTGTTCAATTTCTCTTTCAGAGTTGTTCAATGAGCAGATATTAATTCCAACCAAAAATGTGTTTATAAAAGGAACAGAGAGAGGAACTCTCTTCAGAAACACATCCATACATCTTGCAATTTGCTTAGCATAACTACCAAGTACCAATAAATTTAAATTTTAAAACTCAACTTAATAGACCTTAAAATTGTAGAGTTCCTAATAAAGTTGGCATTTGAAAAACTATTGTATATTGCTGCAGTAACAGTTTAGAATTGTACCATTGCTGCAGTTACTGAAGGCATGATGTTCTGAAAATCTGAACACATAACAAATTAAAATAACAATATTTCACCGAAAAGGGCAAACTTACAAAATGCTTGCGTGAATTGCAATTAGGTCTTGTCCATAGATTTTGTAAGTTTACTGACTGCTGTGTGCGATGCTAGATTAAAAGGGATGGGTATGTTTGGAATTTTTGCAATTTAATCCCTAGAGTTCTACAAAATTGCAATTAGGTCCTTCTTCCTCTTTGGATTTCTTCCGATTTACTCCTCCAGAACTCTGTTTTCTTCGGCTTACGATGTGTGTAAGGCGTCGCCTCGCCTCACGCCTTACCGCTTAAAAATGTAAAAAAAAATAGGGATGAAATCCAAAACTACTTACTTCAGTATGAGGCAAGGCGTTGCACGCTGATGAAAAGACGATCGAAACAGTGGGGAAGCAAAAGGTTCAGTCTCGCAGCATGCATGGGCAGCGTGCAGTCGCTCGTTGGATAGGCTATTGCATATAGTCGCTCAACCGGCGGGCGACTGGAATCGTGTCGCCCATCCGTTCGGCGGCTTCTTCCAGTCGCCCGACAGTTAAGCGAGTGGAAGCTATTTGTGTAAAAAATATTCTCGCGGATATATTTCTATAATTTTGAATAAAATAAAGACTATTTATAAAAAAAATCCTCCCATATACGTATCTCTTGTAACCTTATGAGTATTTATCATTGATAGCGTTGAGAATAAAAGTTTGAAGCTGATTTCTTAATAAGAACCGATTAGCATCCGTGAAATCATCAGCATAAATCTCAGCAAGTCAAACAAGTTTATCAACATCAAAATTAGAGAAGCAGTCACTTGAATTGCTTGCGGAATAATTACACAAAGTTCGTTTCTCCATTATAGAAAAATCTACAAATAAATTAATTATTGACATTATAAAACTATAAATCTATAAATAAATTATAAAGATTATTGACCAAATGGGCTTCAACCCATTTCTTTGGCTCCCTTCTCTCTCTCTCCACTCCCTACTTGGTCTCTCTCTCTCTCTCTGAACGATTCTCCTCCATGCTACCCCTCTGCCGACACCGCTATTCCCCTATGTGCCACTCTGTGGACTCGCTCTCCTAGCCAGCTCCCTCTCTATCGCGCTCGATCGCCTCCCTCTCATGCCTAGTCACCTCTAATCCGGCCGCTACCCTTGCCTGATTGGCCATTGTTGGCCACTTCGAGCCTACCTCAGCCAGATTTGGCCCTTAGCACCACGGATTCATCACCGGCCGCAGGGATCCGTGCATCCCCTCTATTCCTTCCCTTCTTGGTTTACTTTTAATTTTTGGATTTTACTTGATTCACTCTTTGATTTGAGTTGGTTTTTACTAATGTTGAGGGTGTTGGTGGTGATGGCAGTCAGCTCATCGCGACGGGGCTCGAAGCCTTCCCATGCGCCAGCGCCAGGGAGCACGGGCAACCGTCGGGTGCACACGGAGGCTGGCAGTGATATGCCGCCACCATGGTGTTCTTGCCCACGCCTCACTTCGCCTTCCTCTACAGTCAGTGGCGAATCCAGAATGAAAAATAAGGGTGGGCTAAAAATTATACATTCTTATGCTAGATCGTAAGTTTTTATAGATTTATTGGTTCTACACTTCGAATAACTAAACTACTTTGTAAGAAACATAGTTTTGTATTCTTGTGCAATCAAATTCATAGCTTCATACATGAATAAAAGCAAAGTAAAAAAGAGAGATACAACGGAGAAACCTCGCTAATAGCAAGTGAATCCCAAAAACATGTAAATATGATTCCGGTAGATAATAATCTGTACATCAAAATAAAAAAATTAGTAATACAATAGCAAATTCGTTTATCTATTTTCCTATGAATTGAATTTTAATTGAGTATATACATTACGAAATGTCTATGTAACTATATTCTAAAGTTAGAGGACTAATTAAGAAATGAATTGTAATTTGCAACTTGCGAACCTAATAAATCTCGGTCTGTCGGTCACTCGGTGTCTCCGGTCTCGGTCAGCCAGTCAGTCCAGTCGGTGAGGTTGACATGCGCCATTTTTGCATATATTTAGATGTCATTTTACCCCATTATTTTTCGTATTTTGGGACAATTTATCATCATTTACACGCTTTTATATATTTAATTGCTCGAAATGGACTATTTTACATTTTTTTGTGCTTTTCCACAGGCCGGCGCGATCGAGGCGCATAAACGACAAATTTGGCATTTTGGGATTGCTCCGTACAGTTGTGCGTGTCGTCACGGATGCGTAGGATCAAACCGCGATGAAATCGAAGCTTTCGGAGGGCCAGAATAGAAGAAATCAATTGGGGGAAGGAGCTAGTTGTAAACCCTAAATTTTACGAGGACTAAATCGCAAATCGCCAAAATCCTCATCTCCTCAAAACCCCCAGCGCCGCCAGCAGAGAAAAATGAGCCCGGTTTTCTTGATTCTCTCGGCCTCCCCTTTGCTTCTCTCACCCCCCTCTTCTTCTCCACCCGCGGCGCCGGCGAGGCCGGGCCATACCTTGACGGCGGCCACGTTTCCACCGCATCGCCATCTTCCCGCTCCTGCTCTCTTCACAGCACCCGCGCGCCGCCGCACCTCCCTTCATCCCTCCGCCGCTTCTCCTCTGTGCCCCACTTCAGCGCCGCCGCTCCTCTCCTCCAGCCGCCCTCCTTCTCCGCCTTCATCTGCTACTCCACCATCTACCGGCCATCTCCTCCTTCCCGGTTCAGATCGGCGCCCATCAGCTCGCCTTCGGCCAACCGCACCACCAAGCACCGGGGCTCGGGCTCCCCGCCGCCGCGTCCCGCCTGGCACCTCCGGCCTCCCCGCTCCCGCCTCCCGGCGTCCCGGGCTCCCGCGGTCCCGCCTCAGCGCCTCCCGCCTCCCCGGCTCCCCGCGAGGCAGCGACGGTCCCGGCTCCACCTCCCCCTCCGCCCCCTCCCCGGGACCCCGGCTCCCCCTCCCCGCTGCGGCGCCGCCCCATCCCCACCGCCCCTCCCTCGCCGCCTCCCCCGCCGCTCCCCCTCCCCCGTCGGCTCCCCTCCCCGCACAGAGGAGGCCGGATCCGGGCGGGAGGCGTCGGAGATGGCCAGATCCGGGCGGCGGCGGCCTGGATCTGGTGCGGGGTCGCCGGATCCGGCGGCGGAGAGCGGAGGCGACCGGATCCCGGCGACGACGCGAGCGAGCGCGACCACGACGGCGGGGGCGACGGCGGCGGCACGCGAGCGCAGTCGGCACGTGAGCGGTGGCCACCCCCGGGAGGAGAGAAGCAGAGAGAGGCCCCACATGTCGGCGCTTTTTTTCTGTGAGAGGGTGGGAAAGCGTAGGACGCACCATCACCCTCAACTCGTCCTTTTATTAGTTTAGATACCAACATTCAGTTAGAATAACATATATTGTTTACATGTGGATATGCTGATCTTAAACTCTTACATAGTATGTAACGATCGGCTCAGAAAAAGTAGTACTGATGAGTGATGAGAACCCCTCGTGCCTGCATCTCCCCCACCGTGTTGACCTCCAAGTCGTTTGATTGATTACTTGTGGTTATTTTGGGATGAAGTTGTGGTTTAGTATACATCCGCTAGCATTGCCGAGCGAAAGATGGCTAATCTTTCGGGTTTTGATCGAGTCTGATTGACAAGAATGCGCTTATATCATCTGTATCCCAGTTCCATTATCCATATTCTGTTCTTTTCAACGGACTGCTTACCTCGTGGTTTGGTGTTCGCTTCACGCAACCGATCTTCGTCATCAATTATGGATAACTTTAGTTTTTGTCAGAGAAACATCTCGTTGCTAGTATACTATAGCAACATCTCCACGTACGTCGACTGAATATTTTTCATATGTTGCTATGGGAACGTATTAAAAAATGAAGTTCAGTGGAAACATGGCAACAGAAAATCAACAAGTGATAACTGATAAGCATTCCTCTCTCTCAAAAAATAGGAAGAAAGAAAGAAAACCAAACGAAATAAATGATTGCCATGCATGCAAATGCTACGTTTTAGCCCAGTTTCTGCACTTCTGGCCTATATAAGCCGGCTGAAGAGATTGATGTCAATCCCAACAATGAATCGGAGCAGAAAACTGCTTTGAGGGCCGACCGATCGAACTGCAACGCGGGCTGAAACTTCCTTCTCTCTTCTGACTTCTTCTGGTCCCGGCCGACGTACGCTTGCACTCGCATCGCGGATGCGGTAGCAGCGTAAAGAAGGATTTTGCTCGTACGCCCACGATGGAAAGAGGCGATTCCCAGTTTCCCACTCGCCACGCACATATTCTCGTTCCACTTCGCACCGAAAGCGGCGGAAGTTGCTGGGGCTTTCCTTAAGCACCGACCCCATAATGCCGAGCTTTCCAGCTCGTGTTTTAGCCCAAGTTTTGGTCCACCTTCTTTATAGAAGTTCTACAGCTTGTTGAAATTCTTCTTCTTTTTTGATACGGGATCACCCATTTCCAATATACCCAAAACGGAAATCATAGTTTGGCATTGTTCAGAAGGGGGTAGGAAAGATTAGCTAAGCGAAGAGAGCAAATTAAACTGTGTGAGGCTGGCAGCGGCGTGCCTAAGTTTTACAGAAACCCAACAACCTCCTACCAACCTAACTCCAGAACCAAGGGGATTCACAAAAGCCATCAACATCTAAACCATCATCATCAAGCTCTCTACATCTTTTGTCAAGACGGATCTTCATCTAAGGACATTCCATCACCCTCCATTAGAGCTGGTAACGCCATCCTTGAGCTTGTTGAAATTCTACAGCATAAGTTGCATTGTAAACCCTTTTGTTTTAGACGGCGCGGGTGACGAAGCTGGAACGCCTGGAAGTGAAGGCGCGCGGCACTTCAACCGTTCAACAAGCTGTCGCGCAATGCGTCAATGGCGAACTCAAATCTTATGTGCCGGCCTGCTGCTGGGCGGCTACGCATGGAGACTCGTCGTTTTCGGCTAGAAAGAATCACGCGTAAAGAACCTTCGCATCTTTGCGCACGTGCTCGCGTAACTAACGGATCGAAATCCCAAGCGTAGCAAGAGGATGCTCTTACGTGATGCCTCCAAAAGTTAACATTTGCAAGAAGTTATCTTATCATTAGCATAAGAAAGTTATTTATAACATAATCTTATCCTTTGAAAATACTATGCGAATGACTAGCGTCCGGATATCCGATCTGAATGCTAGCTTCGTACGCTCGAATGCAACATTTCTCGGCAATGTATGTAATAAAAGTTAACTATAACTGCAACAAAAAGATTCTACCCTCTCTAAAAAATCATAGCACAATATAACAAACGGTTGCTACCTATGCAATAAAATCCTACTCCGACTGCAACAAGCCGGTTGTAATAATTAAAAGATGCAATAGCATTGTAAACAAAAATCAAACACGTAGGCTTTCCATCATACACTTCAATGCAACATCCTTAGACAATGTATGCAATAATTATAATCACCGTATGCAACAAAACATTTGACAAAAAAAACTCGATATTGCACCGGTTATTGCTAATTGTTGCACACATGAAATCAAAATATTCCAAAAAAATGTAATACCAAGAAACAGATCCTATAATAAAATAATTAGATCTAGTCGCTTTACCTACGGTGGCGATAGATCTGGCGAGCTTCAGTTGTATCGACCGTGAATAAATGTGAGAAAATCAAACTTTGTGTATCGATTTGTTCATGGAGGAAATATGAATGGAACACGTACCTTCCGGTGACCGGTGGTGATAACTTGTTTTGGTGTAGTTGGTGGTGGAGAGAGGCAGCGACATTCGACATCTTGTCGCCGAGGTGGGGAGGCGGCGAGGTGGAGGAAGGAGTTGGGATCCAGTAGGAGGGCTGGGAACATGGCCAGATTAGGAGTGTGAAGAGCAAAGGAGCCACCAGGGGAGCCAGTCAGGGAGGTTGGGGTTCGTGGCACGCGTTGTCTGGCCCCCATCGAGAGATGCAGAAGGAGGGAGCACATGAGGCGTGGAGCAGATTTAGGAAGAGGCGGGGGGAGCTGAGGGGTGGTCCGCCTCACTGTCTGAAAGGAAAAGAGGTGCTCTTTATGTTTATGAAAGCATCTAGCCGGCGAAGGGAAATGCGCCATCTGAGCGAACGGCATGCTTGTCGGACTCTCAGCCCATAGTAATTCCCGAACGCTTTAAAATCTTATCATCTTTTATGCTTTCAAAATATGTCTCGCTCAATATAACATACTATGTTATGCTTCACCCACTCATCATCCATTTTATTCCACAAATCATTCTTAATAATGTTCATAGCTGAGAAGGCTCTTTCTACAGTTGCTGTTTCAACGAGCAAAATTAAGGCTAATTCAGTGAGACGTTATACCAATAGAAAAAAATGTGTGTCTAACGGTCTGAACCATCTTTACAGCAAGATTTCCAATATTAGTACAGTTTGTAAAATGTGCCAAGTTAGTCCCTACGGACTACACAATCATATTAGGAGAAGTCAACAACATAAATCCTAGCAAGTTCAATTAATCTATCTTCATCAAAGTTGGCAAAGAATTATGTGAATCAAGACAATCAATGCACCTTAATAATTGACTAGATCTTTTAGCAAAGCGATTATTTAACTCAATACTAATTTGGTTTTATTTAACTCAATACTAATTTGGTTAAGCACCATAATAAATATTTCATGACGAAAATGATAATAGTAAGTTAGCAACTGGCCGCCACGACCCCTTAAATAACCCCTAAACAATATTTTATCAGACATATTTGGCACACTGATATTATGCTGGAGACAAAAGGCCTTTTTCTTTTCAAAAAGCTCATCCCAATCATTGTTTCTTATGATCCCAATTGTTTGGCGGTGTATCCTGTGCACACGCCCACCTGAGTGCACTCATGCACTCTGCCCCTTTCAGCCATTTGATCTCCATCCAATGAGTAGCATCTATCACCAGTCGTTTATCCGAAAACCCCTCGCCACTTTACTCTTTCTTTCCCATTCCCCCTGTCGACTCCCATCCCCAATCCTGACCCATTCGGCGCCCATCTCCCTCAGTCTTCCTCCCAGGCACCACTTGTAGCCCTCTGCCCATCTTCCTCACTCTTCCCCCAGTGCCACCCCTCGCCCTTCACCCGACTCCCTCAGTCCTTCTCTCCTGGCGTTGCCCCTCGCCCTCCGCCCGACTCCCTCAGTCCTCCTCCCCCGGCACCACCCGTCGCCCTCCGCTTGCCTTCCTTAGTTCGCCTGCCCTGACGTTGCCCCTCGCCCTTTGCCTGTCTCCCTTAATCCTGCTCCCCCCAGCTACCCCTTGCCCCCAGTCTCCCTCAATCCTCCTCCCCCAAGCCACCTCCCCAAGACGAGCAAACCCTAGCCCTAGCGCTATCCTACCAACGAGAAGGGACAACCGATGGCCACGGGGAGAAGGGCTGAAGGAGTAGAATGTACAGCAAGGCCTGCTCTTTAACCACCTTTGAAGCAAGTACTTAATGGATCATAATCCAATGGAAAGCTTAGCCTCAAATATTTTCAGTGGTTGTGAGTGATTGTGGTTTTGAACAATTAGGAATTTGTGAGCATTTTTTTGTCATTGTGGTTGTAAGATATATTGTATGGATGCCAAGCGAATGAAATTCAGCTTCGTTATTGTCTTGTTATATTGGAGCATTTGTTTTAACTGAATTTGTGAGCATTTTATGTCATTGTGGTTGCAAGATATGTGGCTGCCATGTGAATATGAAAAATAAAGTGTCTGACATCTAGGATGTTATTTACCTTCCACCATAATGTCATATTATCATTAATGGTTTTCTTCAGCTCAGAAGCAAATTTTGGAGACTGCCTACCAGAGACAACTTCATTCGTTTTTCTTTTTGAGCAAAATGATAATGACAATAGCATAAGGAGGAACTAACATGGGAAATACTATGCACACAAGATTGTGCAAATTTTCCAACATGAGGACACAACTGTCATGGAGTGAAGAAAACACTTACTGAAAATGACACAACTTGGATCAAGACTTAGCCATGCTATCAAAAAGCTAATTTCTGGTAGCACTTTGCAATTGTTGAATGCTTGACTCCATTGAAATGTTGATTGCTTTGATGTGGTCATTGTAAACATGTATATACTACATACAATTAGTTTCCTCAAAAAAGGCTACAGGGCATAGAGATGGTTCTGATTCTCAAGCCTCTTTCATACAATTTTTGATTTTAAGTTGGGTGTCACAAAGTTCTAGTTTCTTGCTCAGTTAAATCTGTATAATTGATTCCAAAATATCATCTAGTCCAATTTTTCTACAATTGAAAAAGTGGTATTAGCAGTCAGTTTCTACCTATTCAGATATATTAGGAGAAACAAGTGGTACTAATTCTCACATGCTTTCCTATTATCATTCTACCCTAGTTCATAATGACTAGAGAGTCCTTGTGTTATAAATCATTTTGCAGTAACATGATTCTACCAGGTTTGCTAGCACAAGTGTTGTGAAGCAGTCTTCAGGTGGTTTATTTGGCTGGCTTCTCAGGGGGAAGTCAAGCCAGCTTCCTCCTCTCAATGTCCCTCTCCCAGGCATTACTCTTCCTCCACCACTGCCAGACTTTGTAGAGCCAGCTAAGACAAAAATCACCACTCTCCTGAATGGCATCAAAATTGCTTTAGAAATGTCACCGTTACCACTATATGCCTACAGATGTTTCACCACAATTGCTTAAAAATTGCAGCATCAGGCACATATCAGTTTTGATTTTGACAACAAAACTCATACACCTTATACAAGAAATTCAAGGCAAAATCATCAATGAATTGCAATTATTTTATTACAACTTTGATTGTGTCAACTTCATTACATTCACATCATCACTATTTGTTCATTACAACTCATGAAGACAACATTTTTCAAGTGAGACACAAGGAGTTGGAGTCATGGCAAGGCGGTGCCAGGTGAAGCCGAAGCTGCACTGAAGGAGGAAGAGAGGGCAAACTGGCACCGAATCAACAACGGTGGGGAATAGGCGAAGGTAGTGCTGGGTGGCGAGGTGATGCTACCGTAGGTTGAGGGGCGATGTGGTGCAGGTGCCAACGCCACTGCAATTTGGGGCACGATGAGCCAGAGATGGAGACACCGAGGGGTGATGCTGAATGGGGGCGGGTGACAACACAACATTGGAGTACTGCGCTGGAGATGGAGGCTAGGGCTAAGGCTAGGGTTCAGTTTGGGGCGGCGGCTTGGGGGAGGAGTGAGGGAGACAGGTGGAGGGTGAGGGGCGGCATAGGGAGGAGGAGTGAGGGAGACGGGCGGAGGGCGAGGGGCAGTGCTGGGGGAGGAAGAGTGAGGGAGACGGGCGGAGGGTTGCGGGTGGCATCGGGAAGGAAGGCTTGAGGGAGACAGACACCAAATGGGTTTGGATTGGCGATGGGAGTCGATAGGGGGAATAGGAAAGAAATAGTAAAGTGGTGGTGGGGTTTTGAATAAAAGACTAGTGACGGATGCTACCCGTTGGATGGAGATCGGATGACCAAAAGAGGCGGAGTGCATGAGTGCACTCAAGTAGGTGTGTGCACAGGATACACCGCCCAATTGTCTTCAATGTAATCCCAATAAACCCTACAACATGAACAATGTTTTGATCTTTTTTTTGCAAGCATTATGACAGATCATTAGTCTACCCAAAAATTTGATTATAAGATGCAATATAAGTATAAATTTAAAGTTCTCCATTTTATTCCAATATACCTGAAGCTGTGGTTTTCTGTGTTACATTAGTGGTACAATCACTCAAATTCTCTAATACCTCTAGGATAGAATCCCACATGAGAAGAAGAAGACATACGGTTTTATGATATGAACCCCAATTAGTATTGCTGAACCTTGCAAAGTTAGTTTATTCATTTTTCCCTCTTCCTGGAAATTTCACACGTCTCTAATTTATTCATAATTTTATCATGGTGATCTTAGACCAATTGATTTCTTCTGTTACAAGAAGCATTAGCAATGTTGACAAGTAAGGTGGTGTAGTTAAAGAAATATAAGACAGAAAAACAAAACTTGGTAACAAAAACAATCACTAATTGTAACCGATGAGCAAAGCAATGGATATAAAAAGCATATGGATTTTCATCCAATATGTGTTTTTACAACCCATGAAATTATCCTTTTATGTTTGATGCTCTATCATATCCTTGTCCTCGCAATCTATAGATAGATAAACCATCAAATTGTAACATATCATTCAAAGCTAGCCTTAGCAAAGATGACGTCGTGTCAAAAATATGCTAAACCCCAAGAAATGTCTATATCACCTACTCTTTATTATTGACATACCTACATAGGGCAAAAAAGTATAGTTAATTTACTGTAAGACTTTTTCAAACATAAAAAAGGTTGTAGCTACTAACCTTAAAACCACAACCATTTGCTTTTTGATAGATGCATCACTTGCGTCATCAACAAGTACAGCAAACTATCTATCCCCAATATCATAAATAATGGATTTGGTAACTTCTTCTACACAAGCTTTGTATAACTACTTTTGCATATGGTGTGAAGTCATTAAATGATTCCCAAGAGTATTGTCAAGTAATTTGCACCCTTTTCATCCTTCTCTTTATACCATTGCAGTATTTCTACAAAGTTCCCCCTATTGTTTAAGCTAGAAGACTTATGATGTTTATAAAAAAGCAAGAGTTTGCAATAAAAGAAATTTTGCAATACCTAACATAATAATAATACTTTCTTTATATTCTTCCTCATCCTTCTTGGTGGTAGCAGCCATCACATAATCCACACCCTGCCTCTAATTTTTGAAATCCTCACAATAGTTTCTTACTTAATTGTGAGAACCATTGACTTTACCACGTGATCATCAAAACTTTTAGTTGCATTCTTCCAATTAACAAACCCTACCTTTATGAAGGATTCAATACCATAGTTTTATCTCTTGGTTTCTTAAAGAGGAAACAGTAAAAACAAAATGTCACATCTTTATTAACACTATATTCTAACCAATCATAACTTTTGAACTATGATTCTTGAATGCTCCTCTTCTTATTTACAAACTCACTTTGTGGAAATTTATGACTAATTGGTCCAATCGGTTGGCATTAATCCAATGGCAAATACTCCCTTCTAGTAGTATCCCTAATGCTTACATCCAACTCCTCAATTGGTTTTCGAAGCTCAGGATCAACAACAATGTCATTTGGATTAAGTACAACACAAGGATTGCTATACTTGGTGTTATTGGCTCCTATTTCTACTATTTTCTAATAGGGACTGATTGGATTGTATTCATGTTGGAAAATAAGATGACAAAGTCTTGGTCCTTTCCATTTTCTATTTCTAATTTTCTAACTCCTACACAAATTGGCAATAACATAAATTCAGTATTCACTAATTCAGATGGGCAGTCTTCAAATCTTCAATAGCTTAATATGTGGATTAGGGAGGGAGTACATTACCAAGTACCAACTTACTTCTCTTGCCGGTAGCTCGGCGATTAGCGAGCACGGGCAGTGTAGCGGAGAGCACTAGATGCAAACTGGAGCAGCGGTGAATCTTGCACCGATCCACCTCTCGTGACCCCTGATGCGGTCACCCCCAACCACACGTTACCAGATCCACCTCCTGAGACCCTACAACCATGTCGTCGCCAGATCTGCCACTACCGACCAGAGCAAAAGAGGAAAGAACGTGTCTGTGGCAGGGCACCATGGCGGCAGTGTCAAGGCAAGGGCACCGAGGCGGCGGCAGTTGCAGTGTTGGGCGTGATGGAGGAGGTCGAGGCAATGCAGTGATGGTGTCATGGTCAACGACGTCGAGCAGATTTCTTACATAAAACTAAGGGTGGAGTTGCGTATCGATCAACGATGAGCTCAGTCTAGCTACCATAGCTATCGGTAAGAAGAAAGAAGATAAGAGGAGAGAGAAGAAGAGAGGTAAAAAGTCCAAAATGGCAAAGAATGAAAGTGTCATTCTATAGAATGGTAAATAATCAGTTGCACTCATAGAGTGACAAATAATCAAGTACCACTCTATGGAGTGGCAAATGATTAATTATCGCCCATTTTTATTTCATTTGCCTGTTATTTTTTGTTTGGGCTTATGACTTTTGGCTACGGGTTATGCCTTTTGGGTTATTCGTGAGAGAGAGTGCGGAGTAACAAAAACTCATGAGCAGTTTTAGCCGATATAAATAAAGTTGTTATAGTATATACTATAATTAATTTGTAAAAAGAGATAGTTTATCCAAAAGTTAGTTATTCCATAAAAACCGAAAAATTGTTTTCAGAAGCTCAAAACAATGAGACCGAGGCCGCAAAGCGAAAAAAACAAGGAATTGGAATTCCCCACGATAATCACGAAGCGCAAGCACCACAACACTCCCCCCACCCCTCCCCCCTCCATTCTGCCTCTCCCCAAACCCCGCTCGGCTCGCGCCTCCTTGCCGCCGCCGCGGCCGCCGCCGAGTTAGGGTTCCCGCGAGCTCCCGGCCTCGCCGGCGGCCGCGCGTTCCTCCTCGGGGGCTCCGTTTCCCGGTGAGGATACCCGCCCCTACGCTTCCGTACTGTTGGAATTCTACGCTGTGTCGTTTCGGTTTAGGGTGTTTTTCTCGTTTGTCTGCTGGTTCGTGTGAAGGGATTCGTTCGCTGGTGCCTTTACGTGATTCGGGGTTGTGATTGTTGATGCCGCTCGGAGCTTAGTGATGGCTTTTGATTTTTAATCCGAGGAATATGCCCGGGGTTGCTTGCTTTTCAGTTGGTCATGCTGCTTTGAACAAGTTTGTTAGTTGGAGGGAGGCTCAATTGCTAATTGAGACGATTTGGGGGGACGACTTGTAGACGAGCCGTTGCGAGAGCAGCAATAAATAATCGTGAGAGCGATGTGTGTATTTATTTTGTGGACCTTGGATGGTTAGTGTTGTAGGTGTGGGGTGCCACAGGAAGGAACTTTGGGTGGTTGGCTGGTTGTCCTCTAGCCAGTTTCCACACCGGCCACAAATGCTGGCGTTCTGAGTTAGTACTACTTGTTCTTATGGCAGCTTATTATTAGAGCGGGCTTTTCACTGCCCTCTCCAGACCCCAATTGGCTCACAATCTGCTTGACGGAGCCATCTGTAAAGCAATAATTGGTCGAAAGTTCCTTCAAATGTGTCTTCTGTGTTTTACGTGCTATAGTGTATATTTTTCTTTTGTGATCGAATCTGGTCTGACTGACTGCTATGGCTTTGTAGGTTCAATAGCAGCGATGCAAAAGGACACAAGCTCCAGCGATGTTTCTGCTTATCATGTAGGACGTGTTAGACATCGAAGACGTCCTACTGAGGTTAGTTATTTCGTCATGCCGTTCTTTCTTTTGGAATTTTGTCCCTTACGATTCTTGTTTAGTTTACATGTTTTAGCAAACGGACAAGCCCTCTACTCCTCTAGTTTCTCAGTATGTGTTGCATTCGCACCAAAGTGTGCATGTCTGGAGTTGGGCAGGTCTTTGTTGTCGAGAGGAAGTGGTTCATGGTTATTTCTTTTGCAAATTTATTTATTAATGGGTTGGCTATGCTACAAACACTTTTTAGGTACAAATTCTTTTAAACCTTCCTCCACTTCCTCAAATTTTCACTTCTCCACACTCGCACTTTTTAGCTACAAAATTGCTTGTACTGTAGTTACTCTGTTTATTTATCCATTTCTGCATTTCACACGTTCATTCATTTATTTGTTTGCTAGTGAAGTATTTGCTCAGTATTAACATGGGAGCATGGTGCAAAGCTAGAGCAGCAGCCTGTTTTATGTTAAAATCAGGTTGCTTTTTTGGAGCTAATCGTTGTCTTTTTATTTAGGTTACCACAGATGGGAATAGAGCCAATGGACCGGCTTTGCTTGTCAATGATCAGAGCAAGTATAAGTCAATGCTTATCCGTACATATTCTACGGTATGGATGATAGGAGGCTTTGTGTTGATAGTTTATATGGGTCATCTTTATATCTGGGCCATGGTGGTTGTGATTCAAATATTCATGGCAAAAGAGCTTTTTAACCTACTGACAAAATCCAGTGAAGAGAAACAATTGCCAGGATTCAGGCTGCTGAATTGGTAGGCTTTGGACCATTTTGATTCTACTACGGTTCGAACCGGAAAATTGACAATCTTGTAGCTGCCACAAGTGTAGTATATATTTTGTTTTTAACAAGTCTTATCTTTTCTTTGCAGGCACTTCTTCTTCACGGCAATGTTGTTTACGTATGGGCGCTTTCTTAGTCGGCAGCTTGTTAACACAGTAACTTCAGATCACTTGTTGTATAAGGTCGTCAGTGGCCTAATAAAGTACCAGATGTTTATTTGCTATTTTCTTTATATTGCAGGTAGGCTCAGTGTATTTTGTAATGTGCAAATAATTTCCGCATTAACTACTCATTGAAAAACTTCATTGTGTATTAAGAATGTTTCAGAGTTGTCATATTTTTCTAACATAATCATGTGTCAATAGCTTATCTAAAAAAGACTGTATCCTACCCATAGCATGTATGGTCTACTCTGCTAGAGTTTAGTTGAAAGGAGTCTCGTAGCCAATTAAATGTAATCGGAAAAAAATTTGGTCATTATTTGGTTATAGTTTTTTCATTGATTTAAATTGTAACATTTCACCTCTGGCATTAACAACTGCCATGTGAACTTCTCGAATGGAATCATTTTATTGATTAGTACTGATTATTGAAGATTCCACATTATTTCAATTATTTTGAATGGCATTAGCAATTTTCAAATGTTCAGAGCTCAAAGTTTGTGTTAATTGTGTAGCGTGGGTCTGCCTAAGTGATCAAAAGAATGTATGCTACGAAAAAAGCGAGTTTTCTTTGATTTTTTTAATTCACTTGTATGTCTATAGCATGAGTTATGCACTTATGCTATAGACATTCCTGCCTTGATAAGTTATTTGTATTGTCTTGGTAATTTCTAATTCTTGTCTGGCAAAAAGGTAATATATAACTCCTATTATCCAGGATTTGTATGGTTTATTTTGACACTGAAGAAAAAGACATACAAGTATCAGTTCAAACAGTATGCCTGGACGCACATGATTCTTTTAATGGTTTTTGCGCAGTCTTCTTTCACTGTGGCAAATATATTTGAAGGGATGTTCTGGTAAGCCATATAGTTCCCTTGTTATCTTTTTTTGTTTAAAATTTCAACTCACTGAGATGTGTGAAATGTTTAGCCATTTCTATTCAGTTCTGACACTTGACATGTATTTATTTGGTATAGTTTCAACATCCACAAGTTTCCTCTAAAAAAACACTAGAAAGTTATCGGAGTCCTCTATACTCTGTGCAAAACTTTGCAAAATTCCATTATAGTTACTTCACAATGCCTACTTTGTTGTACAGCTGTGTAAAGCATAGTTTCCCTGAACCTGTTCAACTTAATAGGAATTTCCCACAGCACCACACTATGTGCTTTCTTCACAGAATTTGTGGTTTACATTTCTTACTTAGTAACAGTGATAACATCACTGGGTTGGCCATATTGACCTATATGAGATTTTGTTTCAAGTTTGTGTTTGTATCTTGGACCCACCACTTCAAGAATATTCAGTTCTCCACCAGAAAGAAAAACAGAACAACCTTAGGAGTACTGGTTTCAACAGTCATGCATGTACGCAGTATGCTGTTTGATTTCTGTGCCTTGCTGTTTCCTTTTGCACTGTACCTATTATGGGAAGGTAGAATTTTCCTTTTTTTGGGCTTAAGTTGAGCTATTTTATGTCAATGGCACATATCAATAATTAATATACTGGAGAGGAAATTGTCCTAGTGGTTCGATCTTCGATGGATGCTAATTAAGTGAGTAACTCTTGATAGTATACCCCCGTACATTTGACAAATTCCATACATCTTCAATGCTATGCTTACACAGGTTTCTTCTGCCTGCTTCGCTCATTGTGATCAATGACATCGCCGCCTATTTATTTGGGTTCTTTCTTGGGAGAACACCATTGATCAAGTTATCCCCAAAGAAAACTTGGGAAGGTTTTATTGGTGCATCAGTAACAACTATCATCTCTGCTTTTGCGGTGAGATGAAAGCTTTTGTTGTTTTTCCTAGCAGTGATCATTGCAATTTTGCAGTAATGTCTATCTGTGCTATAATCTTATCGCCTTCAGTTTGTCTATGTTGGCTAGCAATGGTTTATATACGAAGAGAGTTTTACTTATCATGCTACCTTCAAGTGTAGATTCTTTAAATGATAAATTCATTTTCATTTTTGATACATAAACTGATTTCTGGAGTCTGGACACTGCATTTGTAATTCTGTATGATGATGTTCTTCACTTCCCCTTTTTCCTTTGGCAGTTAGCAAATGTAATGGGTCGTTTCCAATGGTTGACATGCCCAAGAAAGGTGCTTATCATTTCCTTCAAAATGTGATTGTTAGTTGTATGGCAAATTGCTCTACTCTGTTGAGTTTGTTCTTAAATTTATTATGGAAATAATTTCAGGACCTGTCGACAGGGTGGCTTCGTTGCGATCCTGGTCCTATGTTTAAGCCAGAGCATTATTCTTTGGGAGAATGGGTGCCACAGTGGGTAAGACAACATCTTTTGTTCAATTTATTTATCTTTACACCATTTCTTCTACTATAGTGTCAGGAGATGGCTTTTGGGAGCGCAGGCGGTAGGGCAGGATTGACTCCGGCGGATGGGGATTTCGTCGGAGAGCCGTGAGGGGGGTGGGTGCGGCTAGGGCGGGAGCCCTAGGCGCAGGAAGAGGGAGAGATGAGATTGGAAGGGAGGCAAGAGATCAGACCTTGGTCTAATCCTTGCTTAGTTTATTCATATGCCCCCTTCTCCTTTAAATAGAGAAGGGATTACAAACCAAACCAAATTGCAAAAGGGGAAAAAGGATCTGACCTAAGGAAGGAAATATCTAAACCTTCCTAATTTGCAAATCTTACTAATTAAATCTTAACCTGCTGTTTCTAGGGCCGGTTGACCCTTGGGCTTGTGGAGCTGGCTATAAACCTAGCCCCACATGACGTCTCTCCCTCCCTCGATGAACAGCTCATTCTCGAGCTGGAAAGAGGGACAGGCCTTCTTGAAAGCTTGGACATCCTCCAGGAAGCATTCAAAGTGGATGAACCCTACACTGGATCAACACTTGCCAACCCTCTGTAGAAAATCTGGCACGCAGCACCTTTAGCGGTTCAGGCAGCACCTTCCCATGCAGAAGTGGCCGCAAAGGGGGTGGTGAGGCCAGAGGGACCCCCTCAAATTTCTTGAGAAAACTAACATGAAAAACATAATGGATGTGAGCAGTCTTGGGAAGGTCCAGCTGATATGCCATGTTGTTGATTTTGGCAATGATACGGTAAGGCCCAAAGTAATGAGGCCCTAGCTTCCCATGGCTTGCCCCAGGCAGAGATGCAGCCACCCTATGGTGGAGGCGCAACCAAACCAAGTCATTGACATGGAAGTGCACTGGTCGGTGCTTCTAATCATAGAACTTCTTGTAAAATTCTTGGGCATGTAAGAGGCGACTTTGAACATCGGCCGAAAAGAAATCATGGTTAGGGAGTGCCTGTTCAACTGTAGTGGTGTGTGCTTTACCGGGTGTATAGTCATGCAAAGAAGGCGGGCCTCGCCCATACACTACTCTAAAAGGCGTCATCCGGAGGGCGGAATGATATGAAGTGTTATAAATAAATTCCGCCCACGGCAGCCATCTAAACCATTGTCGTGACCGGTCGTCGGTCATACAATGGAGGTACATGGCAATGATCTCGTTTACCACTTCGAACTAACCATCAGATTGCGGGTGGTAAGCCGTGCTCATGTTAAGGCTGGTATCACACCGAGCAAACAAATCCTTCCAGAAGGTCGAAGTGAAAACGGTGTCCGATACAATGAAGGTGGGAATGCCATGAAGTTGGACTATCTCGGAACAGAAAGCCTGTGTCATTGAAGAAGCAGAATACGGATGGGCCAAAGGAATGAAATGAGCGTATTTGGAGAACCTATCGACCACTGTCAAGATAACAGATTTGCCACCCACCTTTGGCAACCCCTCCACGAAATCCATTGAAATATCAGACCATATCGAAGAAGGAACTGGTAGGGGTAGCAGCAATCCCGCCAGGTGGAGGTGCTTGGTTTTATTGCGTTGACAAACCCCGTACTCGCGGACGTACTCCTGAACCACCCGGCGGAGTCGGCCGCCGCAAACAATGGAGTGTCTTCTGGATCCTTTCATGAGTCCCGTCGTGGATTGCCCCCAGGATGGCCGAGAGGAACCTGGAGTTGACCGAGACGTGGGGGCGCTGCTGAAAGCACACCATGCCATCCACCAAGGACCATGGGGAGCCCAACTCACCGGACGAAATGCGCTCCTGTAGGCTGGACATGGTCGGCTCTATGCCGCAAAAGCCTGGGCAGCCTCCTCCATCCAGGTAAACCCCTCTTTCCGGAGGAGTCGTGCCAAAGGTGCAGCCATGGTGCCAATTTTTTTGATGAAACGGTGGTAGTAGCCCGCCAAGCCAAGGAAGTCGCGGAGGGCGCGCACCGACTAGGGCCGTGGCCAGTCGAGGACACCCTCCACTTTTGAAGGATCCATGGTGACACCATCCGCCCGAATGATGTGGCCCAGATATGTCACTGAGGAGGCCCCAAAGAGACACTTCGAGCGCTTCAGGAATAGCTGATGGTGTTGGAGAAGCTGAAGAAAGGCCCTCACATGTCGCAGGTGATCCGCCCAGGAGGAACTGTATATCAATATATCATCAAAATAAAAAAAAACAAGGACAAAGCGACGAAGATAGAGACTAAGGACCTCATTCATGAGGGCTTGGAATGTGGCCGGTACATTAGTCAAGCCAAACGACATGACCAAGAACTCGAAGAGGCCCTCATACATGCCAACCACTGGTCATGGCAGTTTAGCCGGCTTCCCACCGTTGCAAGCTGTCCTGCGTGATTGTCCAACCGATCCAGGACCTCCGATAGTAATCTGAGTTGGTTGCCGGTGTCCTCCATGAACTTGATCGTCATCTCCTTGAAGGCGTCATCGAAACCGCCGCCGCTAGCCATGGGAAAAATGACGGATGGCTCTGATACCAAGATGTCAGGAGATGACTTTTGGGAGCGCAGGTGGTAAGGCATGATTGACTCCGGTGGATGGGGATTTCATCGGAGAGCCATGAGGGGGGCAGGTGTGGCTAGGGCGGGAGCCCTAGGCGCAGGAAGAGGGAGAGATGAGATTGGAAGGGAGGCAAGAGATCAGACCTTGGTCTAATCCTTGCTTAGTTTATTCATATGCCATCTTCTCCTTTAAACAGAGAAGGGATTACAACCAAACCAAATTGTAAAAGGGGAAAAAGGATCTTAAGGATCCAACCTGATCTCAAAGATCTTACCTAAGGAAATACCTGAACCTTTCTAATTTGCAAATCTTACTAATTAAATCCTAACCTGCCGCTTCTAGGGCTGGCTGACCCTTGGGCTTGTGGCGCCGGCTATAAACCTGGCCCCACATGACATATAGGTTGGTGTACTTTACAAAGTTCCCAACCGTACAGCTTAACTGAGAATTATTATTTTAATATGGTCGCTGGAACCTTTTCACCGCTTATTGTACTGAAATTTTACATGATTATTGATTGTCAAATGCAATCCATAATCAAGTCATTCCCAAAGGAGAAAGGCATCTTTTAAATCAATGTGTGGTTGTGCAGTAATCTTTGTGCTCGAATTGCCCATTGGCATATTAGGGTACCTATTTCTCCATCTGTTACTTAAAAAGTACTAGCTTTTGTCTTCTGTTTTCTGGGATCAAGAAATATAGGAACATGCTTTGTTCTCTCAGATCAAGAAATAATGGGGCTTTCCCATTATTGATTAATATTTGTGCACTAGTGATCACATTTTAGTGTCATTTGGCAGACCAAATTGTCAATTTATTGTTTTCTTATTGGGCTTGTATCATCTTTCTAGGGTTTCTGGATCATTTAGTTGCTGAACTTTATCTGATTACATGTGTTTCCTGGCAGTTTCCATGGAAAGAAGCTGTCCTTCTACCTGTGCAGTGGCATGCTTTAGCCCTAGGTTTGTTTGCATCAATAATAGCACCATTTGGAGGATTTTTCGCAAGTGGCTTCAAGAGGGCTTTTAAAATAAAGGTGCTCACTGCTTCGTTATTTTGCTGTCTTTACTCTTTAGTAGTACCATTTAAAGTTCTGAAGACTATAATGTTTCTACTTCCATTGATCTATCTTTGAATTTGTAGGATTTTGGCGACAGCATACCTGGGCATGGTGGAATTACTGACCGAATGGATTGTCAAGTAAGTTATCTCGAAGAACATTCTAGTTATATGGGTATGTTTTGCTGGCTGTGGAACATATGTATGTCTAAACCTTGACATTTTGGTTCTATAAAAATGTTTAAGCCAATGGTGACAGGAGCAGTAGCTTTATTTGAAGAGCTAGCTTTGTTCTATTTACTGGTATGTTAGGCATTTTCTGTCTGACCTGGATGTGACACATCTTTTAAGGACGATGCTGACCTGTGAACCAACTGATGAAATTCTTTTGAGCATGGGGATAGTGGGGGAGAGGAAGAAAAGTTGCATGATTTTTTGTTTTGAAAAAGTTGTGTTGAGCAGGGATAACACTACCAGTTCCAAAATTTTACCTGGGGTCACCGGTAAGGCCAGTTACCGCCAGAATTTTTTTTGAAATTCAAACTTGAGTTTTAGTGATTTTTTTGTGAAAAGTTATAAAAACTGGTAGAGATGAACTAGATATTGAAATATGCATGAATCAGGGGTGAGTTATATGATTGGATATCCTAGCCTGTGCAGTATATAGCTGAAAATTAATCATTCTTGTGCATTTTTCCCAGATGGTTATGGCAGTTTTTGCATATATATATCACCAATCATTCATTTCGCCTCAGAATTTCTCTGTTGAGATAATCTTGGATCAGGTTTGGGTCATACCTTGTTTTCGTTTGCCCCTATTATCTCGTGTGATTCTCATCCATTGCCTACCTCTTGTCATCCAGATTATAAGAAACCTAACCTATGAGGAGCAGAAATTCTTATATCAGCAACTTGGGGAGATCTTCCATGAAAGCCAATTGATGCAAAGCTGATAATTAATTCGCTTGTGAAGCACAATATGTTGTGTGTTTCGGTTCGTTATGTAGCTCTAGGTTCGTGTATAGCAGCATAGCTCCCTGTACGGTGATAGAGTATTGTACTTTTCCAACCATTGTATATAACGGAGAGTGAATGGGGTTTAGGTACTTGATTCGCTCTCCGCCTATGTTGCCTTCACCGGTTATTGATTTACCCTCTACGCTAATTCTTCCCTTTCTTTCGTTATTATTTGTGCCCTTGTAAAAAGGGAGCTGGAAAAGCTATATTCGTGTACATCACTTGTGTTGGCCTCGCATCAAATATTTGGAGGATGCATGGAATAGCAGAGGAAATAAGGGAATTCTGTTTCCCTTTTCTAAACCTTTTTTATGACAAGGTTCGAGCCATATTCTAAACAACTTCTGGTTTTGACTTCTAGAGGTTGGTTTTTAAACGGAGTGATTTTTGAAGGTAGTTTCTATACGCTGTTTTTAGGGCATCTGTAGTGTATGAAAATAGAGGGTCTTAAGTTACCTTAAGGTCAACTTTATACATTACAGGGGTGATCTTAAGCAGGCTATAAGCAAAAAAGGCTTAAGGCTGGTCCTTAAGCTAAAGACCTGGCCATAAGCATTAAAATACAATTTTTCTTTATCTGCCGAGTGGGACCGTCTTAAGGTCTCTTGGGTTATATACACTATGGAGTTGGCCTTAAGGTTTAGATGTGACCCACCTTAAGACCTATTGGGTTATATACACTATATATGCTCTTAGTAGTTATTGTAGGAGCTATTTTAAATAGAATGAATTTTCAACGCGAGTGTCTTGCAATCAGTCAAAGGCTAATAAACTAAAGTATTTTTGAACAAGGTCTCAGTCCTTATCCCTTAATTTTCTGCAGGGCTATCATAAGTAGCATATTTTTATGAGAGTAGTCACACACAGGTCATTTGCCAATGTGTTATATATGTATGTTAAGGTTTTGTGTAACTGTTACAAGCAACAAACAATGGTGTATCTATGTTTCTTTTCCCAAACGATTCAGGTCGGTTTTCTGCATGGCGATTGCTTGGTCGACATGGATGGAAATTTAGTCACAAGCATATGGAAACTAATCAGGTCCAGTCGAAGACTCGGAGGAGGTCCAACGCCATATTGCCAGGCGTAGATGACTAGATAACTCCCGACTTTGATCCTAATTGCTAACTAATACTGTTCTCAAACTTCATGTACAATTGGAAGCATCGAAGGTAGTAAGTGAAGCACGGACATGGATTTGTGGTTGATTTCTTTCTAGTTTCAGTTCTAAAGCAAAGAAACATGTCACTGTCGGTTAGGCAATTGTTAAAGACTCGAATTAATCGCCAAGATGTGCAATGGGGAACGGTTCTCCCTAGGGATATCCGCTCCGGACAAGCAGTTTTGGGCTTGTTGGTTGTTGCTATCTAGTGCTCCTTATCTGAGTAAGCATTTGTTCGCCTCTCCAAGAATTCGTGCCATATGATAAAGGGCCTCTTCTTTTTGGCTGCGGCTTATAGTTTTTGGCTGAAATTTTTGAATTTTGGCTGTTTATGGTACAGATTACGGAGAAATCGATACTCACTTGCGATTTTGGCTGGTACAGATGTTGTGCTTTTAACGTGTACTACGTTTAACTTGTAGACTCCGTCTTGAGAAAATACTCCGTTTAAAAGTTAGGTACTGTAGCGGCTGCGAAAAGCCGGCTGGCTTCCTCACTGCCGAATAGGCCCATATATGGCTCTGTTCTAAAAGGTTTTAGTTTCTAGAGTTACTTAAAAGACATCGGTTTTTAATTTTTATTTTTTTTGTTTTGCTTTATTTTTTATTTTTTATTGTCCGTAAAAATATAACAATGTTTTTCATGTTTTTTCTCATTTTTTTAATTAAATGGTTCAAAAAATGTTAATAGTAGTTACAATGTAATTTTAACTAACAGCGAAAAATCACAACGGGAAGCTGTAGGCATAAACTGCTTCGAGCTGCCCGACTTAGCCATACTAATGCCAAAAAATCTTCTTTAACAATGCCTTTTGTTCAATGGAAACAGTTCAATCCCCTCTCTCTCATCAGGGAAAATACCCAGGTATCTTGTTGCGTGATATGCTTTCAATTATGAGGTGTCATTGTGAGCATCTTGCGAATGGCCTTTTGATGATTAAATACGACCAATCTTACAATGCCCGCTGCCATTTTATATAATTATTTAATGCAAATGGAAATGGATTGTTATGTTAGACTAGTTGAATCATAGATAAAAAAATCATAATTCTTCGTAAAATCTATCCACATCAACTTGCTTAGCCTACGCCATGCGTTTGGCTTCACTGTTGCTAAGCTCCACATCAGCCCACATTGTGTGTCTACAGCTGTGTGCTCCACCTACGCCGCACCCTCAGCTCTGCATCCAGCCAACTCCGCTACGTCCTTGTTGCGCTTTCATCATACTAACCTTAAAATCCAGTAAATATAAAAAAGGAAAAGAAGTGAAAGCCATATAATTTGTTCTTTACAGATTCCGGCGGAACGTCCTTTTTAGGTTTCACTTGCACTTCTTAATTAGCATCAATCATCTAAGCAAAAGATCGATCGGAGACAAGAAAAAAATGCTTTCAATCAGAGGTGCATGGTTGGATCCCCCAGACTCCTGTGCTCTAGCAACCCATGAGATCTGCATCAAAAACATGCAAATGGCAAACACAATCAGTTCAATTCAGTTAAGATTATGTACGTCAGGAACACAACAAATAGTGCAGCATTGGCACACGCCGGTGAGGTAAAATGTAAGACCTTTATAGGAAATAAATTGTTCGAACAGTCATATCTATGGGCATAAGCAGATATGAGAACTTACCTAAGTTAGTGTTTATTTCTAAAATTTTATGGGTGAGATAAAAACTCATTGGGTGGATGTAGTCTTGAATTTGGATTTGCCTAGGTGGAAGTAGCCCGGTGATTATAATAGGTGGACGTAGCCCTGGTAACAAACTAGCATATAATGAATAGAATCATATAACAGGTAGATGGAATCTACACTGCTATTAATATTGCACACATTTACTCTCTTTAATAAAAATATGGTTTAGTTAAAATGCTAAGTCATAATAATTTCTAATTATTGTTAGTTTTCAATAATGCCTTTAGCAAATAAAAAACACAAGTCTACCTTTGTTGAATCTTGTATGTATGTTATTGTATTCTGTGTGTAGGCTCACAGAGCACGGTTGTTTGTGCTCACCCTTGCTCACTAAATCCCTTAGAACCTGTGAATTAAGGTCACTATGCGTACTACGACACCCTAGGAGCTGATGGAGAAGATGGAGGATATTAGGATAGTTTTTAGTAGTCTAGGCTCTTGCCCCCAGTCAGTCGTTGCCTTTGGCGAGATGTGCTCTCCCTTTTGCCATTGTTTTTGCCTTATGTATGCTTCTGCTTGATGTGATGTATCCATTTGGCCTGATCGTTCCTAATGTAAACTTAACCTGACGCGGTCTATTTAAACTCTAATTGTAATACTGATGTATGCGTGGTAGATCTAAGTGTTAGCTGTGCGGTCAACTGACCCTATAGATTTTTGCAATCTAGTCCTATTTCTATTGATAATCTATACTACTTAAAAAGAGGAGTTAGTGGTACGTATGTTCATTCTTCCGCTCCCACCTCCCCTCCTCAAAGCCCCGATGCGTCGATAGGCGGGCCCAGCCAAGATCTTCCTCCAACATGCTTCTCTCTCGCATTCCTCTCTCCCTCTCACATCTTCTCCTCTCTCCTATCAGCTCCCGCATGAGAAATCCCCTCCTCACGTGACTGCCTCGGTCGATGGCGGACACCATCAGTGCAGGTGGCGCTTCCTCTCTCCTATCAACTCCCACACAAGATGGGCATCCCCTCCTCACGCGACCGCCTCGGTCGATAGCGGATGCCACTGGCACAGGCGGCGAGTAGGAGATCTACAATGATGATGGTTTCATCTACAAGCACTCCCATGGCCTTTACCCGGCCGACCGTGATGGCGTGACGCGGTGGCGCCCTCCACCCTGGTGCTGCCCCCCGAGTCCGTTCTCCAGTGCCGCCGCCACGCGCTCTTCTGCCTCTCCGCTCCCCACTCCCTTGGCAGTTCCTTCCAGAGCCCACTCCCATGGCAGTTCCTTCCAGAGCCCACTCCCATCAACCCATGGCTGCGGACTGGATGTGGACGCATCGGGCGTGGGAGAAGTGGGCCGGTGTAAGTTCAAACTCCATTAAGTTGGTTTTGGTGATAATGATAAATCTAATTGTAAGACTAACTTGTTTATTGATTACGATATTGCTTAGTCTTATTTGGATAAAAATGTGAAAATCATAAGAGATATGCATTCAATATCACATTCTTATATCTTATTGCATTCCTCGGATCTAAAATATAGATTGAACTTCACAAATAGTCAAACTTAGATATGTGCATATATTTTCATTATACATTCCTGTATGCACACATTTAGGGGAGTTCACTCTATATTTTATGGTTTTATTATTATTGATCCATGATCCCTTTCCACATATTAAGAATTTTTACTTTGAAACATATCCCTTGAGTATATAAATAGCTTGTGTAATTCATATATACTCATAATTTGGTTATCATCTAGTTTCTCCATTATATGTTAATGGTTAGATAATCAATGACAACCAGATGTGTAAGTTTTGCTAGCAATTAACCTCAAAAATAAACACTCACACTTAAATGAGTTAATTGTTTAAGAAACTTATCCTAGAGTATACAATTATTGTGTACATGTTGTATACTCAAAAATAAATCTTTATCTCATTATTTGTTGAGATTGCCATGAATTACCAAAAAGGAAGATTGTGGAATCTAGTCCCCCCATTAGGAGTTAATGGTGAAGTTTTGGTAATCAGCGACAATTGATTTGTGGAATAACATTTTCATGAGTTGGATGAATAGGTTGGGTTCCACAAAAGAGGATGACCTGGGATGACTTCATGTGTTGAAGATCACTAAGTCAAGTGTAGGATGCATCATGCATAGATGCATGTCCAAAAGGAGATGATTATGAGTTGATCATTAAGTCAAGCAAAGGGTACATCATGTGTTAATGCATATCAAGACAATGACTCAAGGCAAAAGTATAACTAACTAGGGCTAAGAATATGTTCCTAACTTTTTATCGGTGTTGGTGTTTGGTTGAAAGACTGGATTGCTAATATAGGTTACTGTACTATTAAGAGGGGCCATGTCTAGTAGCTTGAGTCTCATCATGTCTTGATAGATCAACCTCACTTGCTTTAGCTCTTTGTAGCATGATGTTTATGTTTGCGAATGTATTTTACAAATTGTTAAGGCTCATGTGTTGATTCCTTGTAACATAGGACTATATATATTACAAAAGTATTTTGCAAGTATTTGAAGTCCATATTTTCTACTCCTTGTGATATGAGGCTTATGTTTGTAAATGTGTTTTGCAAATAGTTGTATGCCATATATAATCCTTGTGTCATGTTTCCAAAATTGTGAATGTATTTTGCAACTTGTTAGGAATCATGGTTAATCCTTATGTGCATAGTACTATAGTTTGCAAATATGTTTTGCAAAATTTGTTGAAGATATGCACTTCTCAGAAAAATCAAAACTACCGTAGTGTATCGTGTAATACTACAGCTAATCGGAACTATCGGCATTGTAATCATGGAACTACCATATTCGTTGGTGGTTGGAAGACCTGTGTGGTTGAGAACCACGTGGTCGAACCATCATGGTTGAACCAATGTGGTTGAAGACCTGTGTGGTCGAAGATCAGTGTGGTCGAATCAGCGTGGTCAAGCCTACGTGGTTAAACCAATGTGGTTGAAGATCAGTGTGATCGAACCAGCGTGATCGAGCCAACGTGGTCAAACCAACAAAGTCGACGATTGACGTGGTCGATGATCTGTGTAGTCGAAGATCGACATGGTCGAACCAGCGTGGTCAAACCAACGTGGTTGAATTGACGTTATTGAAACAACATGGTCAAAGATCGACGTGGTGATCGGAGCTCTGTGTGATCAAAGATTGACATGGTCGAAGATCAACATGGTCGACGTAGTCAAGACCTGAATGGTCGAAGCCAACGTGGTCAGAGACCGGCGTAGTCAGAGACCTGTGTGGTCGAACCGGACAACATGGTCGGAGATCAGTGTGGTTGGAGACCTGTGTGGTCAAACCGAACAACATGGTTGGAGACCAGCGTGGTTAGAGATCAAAGTGGTCCGATCAACTATGTATGAGTAGTTCGATCAGCTTGCTGTACTACTAGCTCTGTGTGATCGGTACTTTCAAATTGCGGAACGATCATTTGTGCAGTGGTATGTTTTTTCAAGAGAGACACCTTCATGGGAGCCTTCTCGTCCCCATGTAAATCGGTAGTTCCGCACGAGTGTAGCGGTACTTTTGATGATCGATAGTACCAAACTTTATGTGTTAGAACTACCGAAATTATCTGTAACAACTACTTTTTTGACCGTTGTAGGGGGAGCGAAAGTATCGGTTTTAAGCCAGCGGTACTTCCAAAAATCCTGTTTTTCAGAGGTTTTGCTTCCAATGGCTAGTTTTTTTGGTGTGGGTATATATAAACCCCCTTGTGGTCGGTTGGAGATAGGCTTGCTGCATTTTTTGATACTCTCTTGAGCTAGTGTGAGGTCCTCATCTCAATTGTGCATGTGTTGCTCCTTGTAAGTAAGGAGGAAGGCTCTAGATTGCATGTGTTGTGTCTAGACGTGGATTTAGTATCCACTCAAGCTTGTGCATTCATTGAACGTGGTGAGAGTCAAGCGATGGGTTTGACTTATTACTCTTGGAGGTTGCTGACTCCTAGACGGTGTTGGAGGTGTTGTGCGTGGTGATCTTTTTAAAGAAGATTGTGAGAAGACTTGGCAAAGTGTGAAGATTGGAACTCGTCTACCCGGAGCGGGAAAGAGCTACCACTAGTGGATTGAGGTGTTTGGATTAATTTGTGGAGCCGGTCTAATTTATTTGGGCTTACCTCAACGTGGACTAGGGGAGATCGACAAGCCTCCGAACACCACGGTAAAAAGTAACCGTGTTAATTATGATTTATTTTCTTGTGCACAATTTACATTTAAGCAATTTATATTTATACAATTAAATTGATTGCTTGTTATCCTAGTATTGCAAACCTTGACATAGATTTAGGGTATTGGTGCACTTAGGATGAACATAATTGATTTAGGTTTTATTTGTGATAAACTGTATTGAGTTAAGCTTCCGCATTGTATACGTAAGTTAGCCAAATAATTATAATAATTGTAATGTATCGGAGAATTAATAGTGGAATAAATAAAGCATGAAAAACAAAAAATAAGAGAAAGGAAAGGAAATTATTTAGCCTATTTCGGCCCATTCGACCCAGACGCAACCAGCCTCAAACCCCTAACCCTATCTTATCTTCCCCCTTACTCCTTCCTGTCTCCCCCCATTTCCTCTCCACCTGGCTGCCACTCTCCTCTCCTTCCCCTCCCTCCCTCTCTTTCTCTCGACAGGCATTGCCCTTAGATCAACCATTGCCAGTGGCCATCCCTACCGCCAACGGCCTCCCCCACCTCCCCTGGTCTCCTCCTTCCCTCCCTTTGCCATCACCGCCCTCCTCTTTCCTCTCTCTCCCCGATTGAGTTGCCTCCAAATCTGCTATCACCGGTGGCTTTCCTAGTTGTCGGCGGCCTCCTTGAGTTGGCCTTTAGCCTACTTCACCTCACTGCCACCTTCTTCCTCCCCCTCTTACCCCCTATCTCGTCCTCTCTCCCCAGGGCACCATTGGCCCGACGCCACCAGATCTGGTGCCTCCTCACCGCCGGCTACCCTCTCATCTCTATCTCACTCCCCTATCCCCTTCCCTTGCACTGCCGACTCGATTGACAAGTGCCGGTGACCTCCACCGCCGTTGGCTTTCTTCTCAGCCCCCAGGGCCTCGCCGCCGCCTCCACCAACGATGGTCAGCATAGGCTCGCCGATGCCTTCCCCGACGGCTATCGTCACTATCTCTGTGACTGCCCTTTGGCCCCTGACGTCGCCCCCATGCGACGTCGACCTGTGGCCTTGTGGTTGCACCGGCGTCGTCCGACCCAAGTCAACCACCGTACCCTCGACGATGGCCTTCCCTTCCTCTTCCCCATGAACTAAGTGACACCCCTGCCAGCTCTATATCCTTCCCTGAGCTCGCTGGTGCCAGATCTAATCTTTCACGAGCTTGCCAATGCGGTTATGGCTTCTATCGAGCTATTCAGCGTGGATCTGTGCTTCCCCATGCTCCTAAGCTCATCTGCTAGGCTTAGGAGAGGGAGGGGTGCTCGGGGAGAGGATAGGATGGCGGTGTGGAGCAGGAGAGAGCCAGGGACTTGGGAGGCATTGGGGTAGGGTGATGACAGTTAGGGCCTACCTATCAGCGCGTGTCGAATGGGGAGGTAGAGGCAGACGAACCACCACCACCACCGGATCAAGAGTGGAGGAATGGGAGTGCATCCACACATATGGTGAGATGACTCATCAACACTCTCTAGATGGTATTACGTGTAATTATTTTTAACTTTAAGAGGTATTTTTCTATGGAGAGAACAAACAATGACCACCAACTCCTATTTTTATAATAGTAAAGATAACTATTAGATACTCCAAAGTGAGTTCCATAAAAACTTTCACGAAAGTCCACTTTTTTATAGCATAATTCGTGTATATACTCCTTTTATATATAGAAAAGGATATATACAAAAAAAAGCTCTGATGAAAATTTTCAACCAAGCCATATTGGAGTATCTTAGAATTAATATTTAAGTATACCGAAAGTGATAAAGAGGTATAACACGTTTGTTTAAGTGATATATTAGAAGGTCGGAGTAAGTACACAAGTTTCCTGATATTAAAAGGGTAAGTAGCATGCAAATAAGCTGAATATTATTCCTTAAAATGTGAATGGACACAAGTTTCTAAATAGTAAATCAACAGTTTGAATTGAACTTCAGATATGAAGTGAATTGCTTGCATATTTGTCATCCTGCAAAATGATGTAAAAAAAGAAGACTATATATGACTTGGTTACTGGACTGTCGATGTGTAGGGAACAAACAAATAACTCCACCAACAATAATGAATTGAAATCTGAAACCATCAAATTATCTCTTAAATCACAGCATGCAATATTCAGTAGAAGTATCAAGGATTTGCGGCAGAAACAGCAGCTTCACCGATATGAGACCGAAACTCAGTGGTCCCATTTGGCTGCAGAGAAAATATAAACAGAAAAGTGAAGTTGTTATTTTTATTCAAAGAAAATTCCAGGGCATTAACAAGTAATAAAGCCTTACAGATGGAGCTTCCTCGATAATCTTCTGATGCCTTCTTTGTAGACTGCAGCCTCTCTCGTACAAGTGAATTACATTTCCATGTTAGGTCTCCAAATACCTTCACATATTGAAATAGCGCCACATAAAACAACGTAAAATTTTTGCTTTTTAGCCCAAATTTTGAAAGTTTTTTACATATGGACCCCTGGAGAAAAGAATTGCAAAAATGGACCCTTAACACGGCGCCAAATTATATAGCGCCCAATGTACACAGCACGACGCCATATTCTTTGGCGCCGTGAGTGGCCACGTAGGATCCACGGTGGCAATGCTCGGCGCCAAAGCCCATGGCGCCGTGCTGTGTACGTTGGGCGCTAACGGCCGTGGCGCCGTGCTCTGGGACTTAAGCCCGAGCGCGGCCCCCCACCCCCTCACTCTGTTCAGCCCGAGCCGAAGCAACCGCCGCTGCCGCCACTCCCTTCCCCCTCAAAATCAACTCAAATCCATCCGTTTTTATCGCGATTTTACTTCCAAATCGAGTAAGCAAGGTGAACCCCCTCCTTTCCCTTGATTTTTTGTAATAAATATGGATTATTTGAGGTACATTTCGTGTGGGAAGATTTGAAACCCTAGATGAAATTACTTCAATTTGGCTCGGTTTTAGGTTGGATTTTCAATAGATATGCGTAATGTAATAGTAGTAATGTGTATAGATTCGTTTTTAGGGTTTGATTTTTAGAAATACATATGTTTTTAGGGTTTGATTTAGAAATACATATGTTTTTAGGGTTTGATTTAGAAATACACATGTTTTTAGGGTTTGGTTTGAGCGAGATTTCTAAATTTTTAGAAATACATATGTTTTTAGGGTCCATTTTAGAAATACATATGTTTTAGGGTTTGATATAGAAATACATATGTTTTTAGGGTTTGATTTAGAAATAGATATGTTTTTAGGGTTTGATTTGAGCGAGATTGATGAAAGTTTAGATTTAGGGTTTGATTTAGAAATACATATGTTTTTAGGGTTTGATTTCAGCGAGATTGATGAATGCTTAGATTTAAGGTTTGATTTAGAAATACACATGTTTTTAGGGTTTGGTTTGAGCGAGATTTCTAAATTTTTAGAAATACATATGTTATTAGGGTCCATTTTAGAAATATATATATTTTTAGGGTCCATTTTATAAATACATATGTTTTTAGGGTTTGATATAGAAATACATATGTTTTTAGGGTTTGATTTAGAAATAGATATGTTTTTAGGGTTTGATTTGAGCGAGATTGATGAATGTTGAGAAATACATATGTTTTTAGGGTTTGATTTTAGCGAGATTGATGAATGTTGAGAAATACATATGTTTTTAGGGTTTGATTTAGAAATACATATGTTTTTAGGGTTTGATTTGAGCGAGATTGATGAATATTTAGAAATACATATGTTTTTACGGTTTTTTGTTATTCTTATCATTAATTAACGTATTTTTGAATGCACAGGATGGCGAGGTACCGGCTGCTAGACGAGTTCTACGAGAGGAAGCACCGCGGCATGCTCACGGAGGACGGCCAGGTACGTGTGTTGTCGAAATATACATGTGTTTTCATCACGCAGCTAACTTTTATAGCAATTTTCAGGAACTTCACATACTTCGTTGTCAGGGGCGGAGACAAGGGGGGGCGGGCAGGGGCCTGGCCCCCCCAATGGTCCACCAAATGCATTAATAGGACCTCTTAATCACCCTTCATCACAGTCAATTAGTCAATTAGGCCCCTGCATTTCTAACACAAAATCATTGCTTAGTGACTTGAGAAATGATGGCTGGGAACCACTTCTTGAGGAGGTGAAAGCCTTTTGTGACAAGCACGAGATTGAGATTTCGGATTTAAATCGCAAGTAAGTTATTATCTTACCTTCAGTTTTTTAATATGAGCACAAATACATATTTTTTTATTCTTATGGTACATATCTAACTTGTTTAACTACATGTCGCAATTTGTAGGTGTGTGGATGTGACCAAATCTCGGAACAAAAATGATAATACCACCGCTCTTCACCATTATAAAATAGATGTGTTTAATGTTGCGGTCGACCAACAATTGATTGAGTTAGAAGATCGATTCAGTTCTCAAGCAACAGAGCTTCTATCACGTTGTGCCTCACTAGAAAAGATGGCTTTGACATTTCAAAGATAAGTACTCTGGTGGAAAAGTACTATCCCGCTGATTTTTCAAGTCAAGATCAAGCTCAATTGGAGTGTCAACTACCACATTTTCAACTTGATGTATGCAACCATCTAGAGCTAAGTACATTGCCATCACTTGCTGATCTAACAAAGGGACTAGTGAGATTAGGGATTAGGTAAAAATTCTATTTATCCAATGGTCGATAGATTGCTAAGATTAGTCATAACTCTTCCAGTATCAACAGCGACCACTGAGAGAGTCTTTTCAGTATGCTAGACGTATGCTACATTATTTTGCCATATGTGTTATGATTGAATTTATATGACAATATATATGCGTATGTTTAATTATATATGTGTATGTCTAATTTTACCGACACACGGCGCCCAGAACCTATGACGCCGGCGCTTTGGCGGGTCGGCCCCCCCTTTGTCTGGATCCTGGCTCCGCCCCTGTTCGTTGTCGAACCCATGATGGGTTCCATTTGATGCGATACGACGACCGCTATACCCCACTGCTTCGCCGTGCTGGGCTTCACACGGTCGCCAACCTAGTATGGCGGGGCATGCCGGTCTTTAACCCCGCAGCTTTGACCGCACTCGTCGACAGGTGCATTTTCTCTATTGGGTCCATTTGTTTTCGTTTTTATATTCTTACGTACGTAACTAATTCTTTTCCCCCTGAGGCGGTGTCGACCTCTGTTGATTTGCACAAGTAAGTTCCAATTTTTGCTTTATTTTAAATTTTGTTGGTTCATACTCTAACACCTATTGATGACATCTACTATATGTACAGGTTCGACAGGGTCCGCTAACGAAAGGTGACGGACTTCGCTCATCACCACCGACAGTACGTCGAGTGGTGGAGGAGAATGGAGGAGAACTGCGAGCGGGACAATACCCCCCACAACAACGCCAGCTTCCGGGAGTACTTGTCCTGGTACCACTCTGCCACCCGCTACAGGCTGAGGCAGCAGTGGACTGATGTCGACTACACGGACCTCGTTTCGTCCGAGGGCGAGGACACTGCGTACGACAGGCGTGCGAGGGAGGGCACAGTTGTCGAGGCCGCCCCGATTCTCGATCGAGTGGTACGAAAGCATGATATTTGCTTAATACTTTGGTTCAATATGTTTATCTCGCACTTACTTATGTGGATCTTATTTCTTTAGGGGACTTCTGTGCGGACCTCGGTGCATGAGATCGATGAAGCTCTCTCTTACCCAGCTGGCGCCCCGGACAGCGAGAGCCGCCTGAGGGACTTCTTGCAGGTTCGAAGATAATTCGTTCAGTTAGAGCCATTCAGCATGTATACTATAATGACATATCATTACTTGCAGAGACTTAGACGTCGCATCGGTCGGGCGGCAGCTCGTTGTGGTTGCCGCGCACGCACGGACGTCGCATCACCACCAGCGGCCTCCCAGCGCTCGGGTGCCGCTGCAGCCTCGTCGTCACACGTCGGCACGCGCCAGTCCACGAGGAGCTCGTCACGCACTCCGACTTTCAGTCAGGGCGATGACGACGACGAGGCAGAGCAGGATGACGAGGAGGAGGAGCACGAGGACGAGGAGGCATCTACCCACGACGAGATTGGGATGTCGCAGATGCCCGACGCACCATCTACTCAGGCTTCCCAGCGGCCTCGTCGTTCGGCCCGTCCCCCGAGCACGTACACTCCAGGGTCTGATGCCCTGGCCAAGGGCAAGGGAAAGGCCAAGAGGCAGTGACTTATTGATGTTTTCAGACTTTTGACAGTTATGTGATATTTTGAGACTTTTGATACTTATGTTTTGCAAAAAAAACAGCAAAGCTTGCTGTTTTTGCTGGTGTAGCCATCACGGCGCCAAAGCTTCTGGCGCCGCATGAGCCACATACGGCGCCAAACAGTTTGGCGCCGTGATATGTGGCCTTGCTGAAAACGGTCTAAGTCCCAGAGCACGGCGCCACGGCCGTTAGCGCTCAACATACACAGCACGAGGCCATGGGCTTTGGCGCCGAGCATTGCCACCGTGGATCCTACGTGACCACTCACAGCGCCAAAGAATATGGCGCCGTGCTGTGTACATTGGGCGCCGTGTTAAGGGTCCATTTTTGCAAATCTTTTCTCCAGGGGTCCATATGTTAAAAACTTTCATAATTTGGGCTAAAAAGCAAAAATTTTACTAAAACAACAGACTGACATAGGACTACTGCAGGTATATGATTTAAAAAATGACTTTGGCAGGACTGAAATCCTTGAATGTTACCTGGACTTCTATATGTCTGGGTTGAGTAACATACTTCTTAATCAATAGTGTGTTTATGCCAAATGATGCTGTAGCTTCCCGTTGAGCGCTCAGTACATAAACCACAAAGTCATCAGGCCCTTGAACAATTCTCATCCCCTTAAAAAAAGATGCAAAAACAGGGTGAAGAAGGAAAGACTGGTAGGTACGAGTGACATTATAAATGCACTCATAAAATCGGTCATGCGATCCACACACACAAAAGGAAATGCAACCCGGGCGCAAAAGAAAAAAATGAGCATACAATTCCATAAAAAAGTGTGTTCCATATGGCCATAATGGATTATACTCAATCAGTGCAAATTTCTCTTTGATAAAATGGAAAATGAAAACAAACAATGAAGAACTCCAATGTTATATGCAATTGCTAATTACAACAAGCATTTCCCTCGTGTGAGACATTTCAGCATACCTTGCCCCCTCCACCATGGGCGGGCTTGATCAAAATTGGATACCCAATCCTATCAGTTTCAAGTTTTAACAACTCAATGCTTGTTCAGCCCCATGGTAGCCTGGAACGAGAGGTACGCCAGCAGCACCCATGTTCCTCTTAGATGCACTATTTTTAAAATTACATAACCCATGGTCCTCTTATATGCACTATTTTTAAAATTACATAACCCATTGTCCTCTTATATGCACTATTTTTAAAAGTACATAGTCCTTAGAGCAACTCCAACCGGTTCTTTATCCTGCTCTTCACTGTATATTTACCTAATATGACTCAAGAAATGGACTCCAACTGGTTCTTTATCCTCCTCTTCATTTTTATCGAGTCGCTATTTTCTCCCGGCCGCTAGCTAGATTTGGCGAGCGCCTCCTCACTCGCTTCTCAAATAGCTAGGCCATTGGAATGCTAACTCAAATAGAGAGCTGAAAATAATAGCTAGCCTCTTCATCCTAGGAAATAGAGAGGGAGAAATGACTAATGGGATGGAGTTGCTCTTTAGAATGCATTTTTGCACACCAAAGGAAACGTAATCTTCAAGCAAACCAGGCGTCAACAGGATATTTACCTCTCATCACCCATAATGCACTATTTTGAAAGTACATAGTGCCCTTACAATGCACGTCAGTATACCAGCATATGCACCTAATCTCGTATCTAAATTGCAATCTCTTGACTTGCACACATCCAATGGAAGGCACTTCTCCGTAAAATTAACTAACCATGGAAGGTATTAACCAGAGATAAAAGTGGAAATTACATAGCTCCACAGATGTTCAGAAAAAATGAATCTGGAGCAGCAGATCCACCAAAAACAGCTCCACCGTGAATCTAGGATCCCACCATGGAGCTAGACAAAACTGTTTGGCTTGCACAGCAGCTCCAGATCCACGAAACTGAGTTTTTGGTGGGAATGACCTGTTTTGACCATGGGTTTTATGGTGGTATGGGATGGGGTGTGTAACCAGTGGCAAAAGGTGGGTAATTACCACCCAACTCCACGAGTAGGTACGAAACAAGTTTTCGTGGAGCACCACTTGAGGTGCTCCATGGATTTCATGAATATGGAGCTAGATTCAGTATTTTGGTGGATCCAGATTTCGTGGAGCTGGAGCGTTTGGGTAAAAATTCGTGAAGTGGAGCTGTTTTTGGTGAATCTAGAGTTGGTAGAGCTCTGCCAAACAGACCCTAAACTACTTTTAAGCTACGGCTGCCAAAAAGGCATTTCGTCGAACACGTTAACGACATAGCATTACCCTCACCTCTCACCTTATTAACTTCACACAGCGAGCGTGCAGTTACTACCTTCTTGCGGAGGCAGACATGGCGGGCAATGAGGTCGGCCTGGGACATGGACACCTTGACCTTAGCAACTTTGACCAGGGAGCCCCATCGCGCTGTCGAGGGCAAGGGGCGTGGAGATGATCGGCAGGAGTACTGGGTGCTGGTGAGGCGAGCATCGCTCACTTGCGCTATGTTGCTCTTCACCTACCTTCAATGGCTTGCTAGCTTTGATGGCCAGCCCGACTGCCATGCGACCCGCCTCGCCACTTTGCCTCTAGTCCTTATTATATTGACTCACTCCATCGCCTCCTCCTGGCCAGTCACCGTGCCCACCTGCGCCGCCGACCCGCACGCCTCTACGTTAGCGCTCATCCCCCTCCTCGCCAGCCTCGTCGGCGCCCTAACCCTAACTCTTCCCCCGAACAGCGCCTCATGTCCTCCTGATCGGTTCGGCTTGAGCTTCTGGCTTATTTTTCACTATTCATAAATTTCGTTTTTTTCTGAACTTTTGGCTTTTTTAGCTTTTTTGCCGGTTTTTTTTCCGTATTCGTTTATATTATACATAATGGGTTAACATATTTTTTATATTTTTTAATTTTTTTTAAATTTAATTATGCTAAATAAGCCTCTGTTAGCTACAGTGTTTTTTTCAGCCAGCTACAGTGATTTCAGCCAAAAGCCACAAAAAAAGCCCAACTGATCACCACCTAAAACAAACAACGAGAAAACTGAACCCAAGAAATGTCACGACAAAGAGAGAGAGAGAGAGTGGGACTCATATCAGGTGGTGGTGAAAGATAGGTAAACAATCACCATCAATGCCTTTTTTTAAATAGTAGAAATCTATATGATCTATAGACGATATTAAAAATAACTTATATAATAGATTGCCCTTTTATATATCAGTTTTTTTTACGATACAATGTGTTTTATTTATCATGTTACATGTGACTACTATAAGAGACAATCTAATTCTTTATGCTCATTCTCTCTCTTTTACATCACCTCGTATTCTATATAAGAAGATTTATAGATAGTTAACATTACAACATTATGTACGGTCTAATGCAATTTCCGATGTCACCAAATCACACCCGGTCAAACGGTATCAGCGTGACACCCAGAGGAAGGCCAACTCGAACCGCATTAGCTCACGGAATACATGCGACAAGTCGCGTCCTCCTATAAATAGGGCAACTACACAAAAGACACACTCAATCAAGCATTAAGCAGCGCTTTTCGTCAGGCTGATCTCTCTCCGTCTCGGCGCCGTACACTTGTTCCAGGAGAGGTGATTTTTTCCCCTCTCTATTTCGGTGTGGCGTGTTTCTTCTCAGATTTTTCGTAGGGTTGGAGTAGGCAGTTGATGCATTGGGTGGGGGCAATCTCTGTGGGTTTTGATCGGAATTTGGTTGTTGTATTTTGGGAAAAGGCCCGTGCTTTCTTGAAATCTGCGTGATTTTAGCACTTGCCGTTTGGATCATCTTGTCGCTGCGAGGGCTTGTTGGGCTCGTCGAATTGGAGGCGAGATTGGTGTGCCGCTGGGTCGTGGGTGTTTGATCTGTGGTTGCTGTTGCAGGGGGTGAGAAAAGGTGGGGGTTTTTTTTGGGGGGAGATGGCGCGCAATGCGGTGGAGAAGGCGACGTCCATCGACGCGCAACTGCGGCTGCTGGCGCCCAAGAAGCTCTCCGAGGACGACAAGCTGGTGGAGTACGACGCGCTCCTCCTCGACCGCTTCCTCGACATCCTCCAGGACCTGCACGGGGAGGACATCAGGGAGACGGTAATGCTATCCCGATTGCTTTACGCCATGCTGCTGTTTTTCTTCTTTTCAGTACTGCATATTGATTTAGGTTGCGAATATCATCATGGTTGTGCTCGGGATCGGTTTGTGTGTGCTGCACGCACGGCTTGCGCAAGCAGACAAACCAAAGATGGTATTTTTGAGCTTTATGGGTTTCACTGATCCTGTTTCCTGGATTACCACTCCCTTTTTAATTCAGTTTAGCATTTTAGGGAGTAGATTACCATGATTTTCAAAATTAGTGGGTGTGCCATGATGTGTGGATCACTTATGGTGTCGTTGCGGCTTTTTTATAATATCTTGTAGAATTATGCCCCATTATTGTAGGTATGAAATCTTGGCTTCACCGACTTTCATTATTTTATTTAACTTTTTTGTTGTTGCTGATATGAGGAAGTTTGTGAATACTGATTACAATGTATTGCGTTCTTTTAATAATCACTACCCAGTTAGGCAGTGCTATAGACCTATAACCTGACAACATTTTTGCTCTTCCCATTGAGTATTTTGGACATGTCTTAGCTATCTCATATTGCGCTGAAAGTTTGATGAAATGGCTTGATTTGTGTGGATCATTTCGTTACTATCAGTAGGAGTTCAATGCACATTTGGAGTCTACTGGTGTCTGCAGTACTAACTTTTTTTTCTTGTATGTAATATTCATGTCCAAGTTTCCCGGCTGATTTGGTTTTTACATTTGCATATTCCTGTTTTACCTAGATTATTACAAAGCATTCTTACTGTGTTCTTTAACTTAGACAACAGTCAGTAACAATATCATTTTTGGAATGCTAAGAAGTTTCTTTTACTAAAACGTATAAAATGAGAAAAAAATTTGCACTTCTATGGGTGTATGTAGGTTCAAGAATGCTATGAGTTAGCTGCTGAGTATGAAAGTAAGCTTGATCCCAAACAGCTGGATGAGATTGGGAATGTGTTGACCCGCTTGGATCCTGGAGACTCCATCATGATAACCAAGTCATTCTCACACATGCTTATCCTGGCAAACTTGGCTGAGGAGGTCCAGATTGCATATCGTAGGAGGATAAAACTGAAGAAGGGTGATTTTGCTGATGAAAACTCTGCAACAACTGAATCAGACATCGAGGAGACCCTAAAGAGGCTCGTTGGTCAGCTAAAGAAATCCCCTATGGAAGTATTTGATGCTCTCAAGAATCAAACTGTCGACCTGGTCCTGACAGCACATCCAACTCAGTCAGTCAGGAGGTCGCTGCTCCAAAAGCATGGCAGGTTAGGTTTCAAATTTACACAATTATTGGATGTAATAAGATGAAATTTGTGAAATAAAAATTGAAACATTGATTCGCTGCGACCTAGCATTGTGTTAAATATAATATTTGTGCACTGCACTAGAGAAATGTAGTTTACTAACATGAATGTTTTATGGATGCAAGGGTTGTTGGATTTGACAGTGTTATCCCATAAATATTGAAGAAAATGTAAGATTTTTCACTTTTCTATGTGCAGGATAAGAACCTGTTTAACACAACTTTATGCAAAGGACATCACTCCAGATGAGAAGCAGGAACTTGATGAGGCACTTCAGAGAGAGGTAATTTCCTCTTTGTAGGAACTTGGATATGAGTGTCGTAAAACGTCTCTAGTTCTTATTGATTGATCAGTAAAACTTTTCATCTTCATTAAAATTTAGGTTTGTATGATTCTAATATCCTATATCATTTCTTATCTTCAGATTCAAGCTGCCTTTAGAACTGATGAAATCCGGCGGGCACCTCCTACTCCACAGGATGAAATGCGTGCTGGAATGAGTTATTTTCATGAAACAATATGGAAGGGTGTACCCAAGTTCTTACGTAGGGTTGATACTGCTCTTAAGAACATTGGCATAAATGAGCGAGTGCCTTATAATGCCCCTCTTATTCAATTTTCTTCTTGGATGGGTGGAGACCGTGATGGTATATGACATCTCTCACATCTTGTTTGCAACATATTGAGTTAGTTGGGCAAATATGGTTCTAACATTGTGGATGGCAGGGAATCCAAGAGTCACACCGGAGGTTACAAGGGATGTATGCCTGTTGGCTAGAACGATGGCTGCTAACTTATACTATGCACAGATAGAGGATCTGATGTTTGAGGTGAAAAGAAAAGGATTTACTATTCAAAGGAATACTGGATTGATATTTTAGTCTCACAACATTTTGATCACTTGCAGTTATCTATGTGGCGCTGCAGTGATGAACTACGTGTAAAAGCTGATAAGTTACACCATTCCTCAAAGAAAGACACAACAAAGCACTATATAGGTACATATGGCATGATGATAGTTTTTGTCCTACATGTCATTCGCCTGTTCTATTATAAGCAGCCTTTTTTATCATCCACTACCAAATATTTGACCAAATTAGTCGTGAACCTGTGCACTATAAATTTTAATCTACTTTTATACCTGTTACCATTAATTATCACTGTGGATCCTTATAAGATTAGGAATCTTTTTTTGCACCATTTAAATCAGAACATGGATTGGAATAAAACCATGAAAAATGGTTATTCCTACGCAATTATTATGGGAATCCTTTTTGCCTTTTTTTAATTGGTGTGGTAATTTTTGGATTTTTCTCCTTCATCGGTTAATGTAGGAACCTCTTTAGAGCCTACTGTTATGAATAGCGCTTGTATTCATAATGTGGCCAAAGGGCCAATATATATACATGTACAGGTGGCATATATGCAAGAAACCCCTTATACAATGGGGTAAATACACAGATATATAATACACAGCTAACACCCCCCTCAAACTTATGGTGGATCAACAGCATGAAGTTTGGAGAGATGAAAACTGTGCTGAGCCCTGGTTTGTGCTTTTGTGAAGAAATCTGCCAACTGAATCTCGGAAGGCACATACTGAAGAGCAACAATCTGGTCTTGCACCTGTGTCCGCATGTAGGAAGCATCAACACCAATATGCTTTGTAAGCTCATGCTTCACCGGATCTTTAGCAATGCTAATAGCACCTGTACTGTCAGACAAAAGAGGAGTCGGTGCTGAAACAGAAACACCAAAGTCTTCAAGTAACCACCGTAGCCAAGTAACCTCCGCAGTCAACAAAGCCATAGCTCGCAACTCAGCCTCAGCACTCGAACGAGAAACTGCTGTCTGCTTCTTAGTCTTCCAAGCAATGAGAGAACCACCAAGAAAAACGCAATAAGCAGAGAGAGAGAGACCGGCGATCAGAGGGATCACTAGCTCAGGTGGCATCAGAATATGCCTGGAGCTGTAAAGAGCTGGAGCGAGGGAAAAAGAGACGACGAGAGATAGTTCCACAAAGATATCGTAGAACACGAAGAAGATGACTATAGTGGAGCTGAGTGGGAGCGGAAACAAACTGACTCAGGATATGCACAGGGTACGAAATGTCAGGTCGAGTGACACCAAGATAAACAAGGCTCCCAACAAGATGACGATAGCGAGTAGGATCAGCAAGAGACTCACCATCCATGGGACGAAGATGAACATTGAGCTCCATGGGAGTCTCAGCTGTCCTCTGATCAGTAAGAGAGGCACGATCAAGAAGATCCTGAATATACTTTTCTTGGGACAGATAGAAACCTGCAGGAGTGGAAATAACCTCAATCCCAAGAAAGTAGCGAAGAGGACCTAGATCAGACATAAGAAACTGCTCATGGAGCCGCTCCTTGACAAAAGTGATATACTGAGGATCATCTCCAGTAATGATCATATCATCAACATACAAAAGGAGAAGCGTCCGACCACGAAATGAAGTGTGAATAAAAAGAGCAGGATCATGAGCACTCGCCGAAAAACCAGCTGCAGTGACAACAGAGGAGAAACGATCAAACCAGGCACGAGGAGCTTGCTTGAGGCCATAAAGAGATCGGCGAAGACGACAAACCATATCCTCAGGAACAGAATACCCAGGGGGTGGCTGCATGTAGACCTCCTCACGCAACTCGCCATTGAGAAATGTATTCTTGACATCCAACTGAGAGATAGACCACTATCGAACAGAGGCCACAGCAAGAAGAGTGCGAACGGTGGTCATGTGAGCGACAGGAGCAAAAGTCTCATCATAGTCACGGCCATGCTCCTGCTGGAAGCCACGCGCTACAAGACGAGCCTTGTAACGCTCAAGAGAACCATCAGAGCGAGTCTTAACCTTATAGACCCACTTGCACGTGATAGGAGTAACACGCGCAGGAAGAGGAACAAGATCCCACGTGCCAGTACGCTCAAGAGCAGCGATCTCCTCCGCCATCGCATGCTGTCACTCCTGATGAACAATAGCATCACGATAAGAAGTCGGTTCGGCAAGAGCAGTGGCAGCAAAACCAAAACGCTCAGGAGGCCGAATAGACTGACGATCGCGAAGACTATAACGAGGAGTAGCCGAAGGAGATGACCCGTCAGAAGGAGAGGGCATATCAGAAGGAACCTCAACTCGCGGGCGACGAGTATAATAGAGAGGATAAGAAGGAACAAGATCAGGAGCAGCCTCGGGAGAGGATGCCGGTGGTGAAGAAGGTGCTGACTGAGAAGGAGGTACCGGAGAGACCAAAGGCCGTGGTGGAGTGGTGACTATAGGACTAGAGGGAAAAGTCAGAAAAGAAAGCGGCTCAACGACAGATGCTGGAGCGAAGGAAGGAGACGGACGAGGATAGAAAGGACGAGACTCATCAAAAGTAACATCCCGAGAAATCCGCATCCGTCGGCCAACAGGATCCCAACAACGATATCCCTTGTGCTCAGCACTGTAGCCCAGAAAAACACACTCAACGGACTGAGCGGTCAGTTTGGTGCGCTCACGAGGTGCAAGAAGAACATAGCACACACACCCAAAGAGGCGAAGTCTGGAATAATCAGGAGTCTGGCCACAGAGACGCTCAACTGGAATCCCACCCTGCAGAGCAGAGGAGGGCTGAATGTTGATCAAGAAAGTGGCAGTAGAAACAGCCTCAGCCCAAAAATGTGGTGGAACAGCGGAAGCAATCATGAGAGCACGAGCTGTCTCAAGAAGATGACGATGCTTGCGCTCAGCCACACCATTCTGAGCATGAGCACCTGGACAAGAAAACTGAGAGAGAGTGCCCTGCTCAGCAAGAAAGCCATGAAGGACTCCCGACAAGTACTCTCCAGCGGAATCAGCGCGAAAAACACGAATAGGTGAGTCAAACTGAGTGCGAATCATGGTGGCAAAGGTCTTGTAGATATATAAAACGTCACTACGAGATGATATGAAATATATCCATGTGTGGCGAGAAAAATCATCAACAAAAATGATATAATATCGATGACCTCCTTTCGAAACAAAAGGAGCTGGTCCCCATACATCAGAATGAACAAGGTCAAAAGGACGCTGAGACACTGACTCACTAGAAGGATAAGGGAGTTGAAGCTGTTTGCCAAGCTTACAACCCTGACAATGTAGAGAACCATCACCAGACATAGACCCTAAAAGACCTCGACGAAGTAAAGAAGACATGCGGGAACCACAAAGATGTCCTAAGCGATGATGCCACTGAGCAAACGAAGTGGTGGAGGCTGCAGCGGCTGCAGAGGTGGAGGCGAGAAGACTGACTGGGGCAGCGGAAGGAAGGCGAAGCCAGTCAAGCTCCCAAAGCCGTTGGGAGTCACGGCGGCGAGGGCCAGTACCAACTAGAGTCCCCGTGCGACGATCCTGAACACAACAAGAGTCAGAATCGAAAATAACACGACAACTATGATCAGTGAGCTGGCCAGCAGATATGAGCTGCATGGTTAGTTTTGGAACATGAGACACAGCAGGAACATAAAAAGAGGAATTTGAAAGAGTGCCGCGTCCTGTGACAGAAAGAGAGGTACCATCTGCTGTGTGAACAGTGATAGAAGCAGCTAAAGGACTAATGGAAGTAAGACAGGTGGAATCAGATGTCATATGAAAAGAAGCACCAGAATCAAGAATCCAAGGTGATGTACCTGAGGAAGGAGAAGTGGAAGGTGGTCTCTCACCGGAAGACTGAGTAGCAGAACCAGCAGAACCAGACGATGCAGAAGCAACCATGCGGCCTAGCAATATAAGAAACTGCTGAGTGTCAAAAGTACCAGAACTCTGCTGAGAGGAGGAACCACCAGTGCTCTTCGGAGGACGAGCACCACGACGAAGATCCTTCTTCTTCTTATAGCAAAACTGTTCCACATGTCCATCCTTGTTGCAATAGGTGCAGTGAAGGCCCTTACCAACAGCAGCTGTCACTGGTGGAGGCACAACTGATGAAGAAGTAACCAACGGTACAGCAGGTGTAGAAGCCGGAGAAGCCACCAAAGCAGAAGGAAGTGATGATGAAGATGATAGCAGACCCGCTCCACGAAGTCGAATCTCCTCAGTACGAACAGCTGTAAGGGCCTCTAACAAAGTCACACGAGGATGATGAGCCAGCAACTGAGCACGAGTCTGCTCAAACTCAGACCGAAGACGTGTCAAAAAGTCGTAGATGCGGCGAAGCTCCATGTGAGACTGCTGACGCTGACAACACTGGCAGGTACGGCAAACATCTGGCCCCAAAGAGTCGATCTGACGCCATATCGCAGACAACTGAGCATAGAACTCATCCACAGTGGCATCTCCCTGCTGCAGCGACTGCTCCTATCGCACAACAGCAAGATATAAGGAATCACCAGATGGCTCGTAGCGGCTGCGGAGATGCGACCACATCGCATGTGCAGAAGTCAGTCCAACAACGTCACCAGTGAGATGCACCTCCATGCTAGCAACCAAAATAGCAGAGGCACGAGCATCTTCATCGATCCATGTCTTGTGAGCAGCATACTGAGTCTGAAAGTCTCCATGGCATCTTCAAAAGTCTCAGAAGCCTGCGTACGAGCGTCTTCGGAAGCATCTTTCGGGAGTACAGGCTCAACAGGTGGAGTAGGACGAGGCGGACAAGACAACTCGCCCGTAAGAAACTCCCAAAGGCGCTGACCACGCATGTGGATGCGCATGTGCTGAAACCAGTCCCGAAAATTGAGACCATCGAAGAACACCGGGCAACGAGGAACAGAAACGGCACTTGCAGAAGGAGACATCTTTTTTTTGCTTTTTTTTTCTTTAACCGGTCAAACCAACCGGCCTGACCCGGCCTACAAAACCGACCGAGGCAGCAGAGACCGGCCTCAGTCAGGGACGGCGGCGGCTCCGGTGGCGGCCTACCTCGGCGGCCTCGGATGAGTAGGCGGCGGCTTCGGGCGTAGAGGCGTCACCGACGGCGGCGGGGAGAGGCGGCCTCGGGCGGAACGGCGGCGGAGTCGGCAACAGCCTCACCGACGGCGGCGGAGAGAAGCCGCGGAAGGAGGGCGCCTAATCCGGCGTCGGGAAGCACTGGCGACGACGCCGAGGCGACTTCGGGCGGCGGAGAAAGCCAGATGCGGCGGCAGCTTCGGACAAGAGTCCGGGAGGCGGCGGCGGCCTATGGCGAGCGGATCTGGGCGGCGGCGGTCCGGGAGGCGGCCCGCCTCTCAGCGCGAGGCGTGGCGGCTCAGATGTTGACCAGATCGATCTGGCGGCGCTACGAGCCGGGAGGAGCTGGATCCAACAGAGTCGGCGACGGCGCGCGGATCAGATCCAACAGAGTCGGCGACGGCGGTGCAGAGTCGGCGACGGCGCGCGGATCCCTAGTATAATGAAACCCTGATACCATGTTATGAATAGCGCTTGTATTCATAATGTGGCCAAAGGGCCAATATATATACATGTACAGGTGGCATATATGCAAGAAACCCTTATACAATGGGGTAAATACACAGATATATAATACACATCTAACACCTACTACATAAAGATTGGTTCCAACCATTCCTTTGTTAGTTCTATTGTGTTATTTTCCTTGCCTTCTCTACAGCTTTGATGAATTAGGTGAAGTCAAATGCATGCTGACATGCTTCTCTTGAATGCAGAGTTCTGGAAACAAGTTCCTCCAAGTGAACCGTATCGTGTAATATTGAGTGACGTCAGAGATAAACTGTACAATACACGTGAACGATCACGCCATTTATTAGCCAGTGGATTTTCTGAAATTCCCGATGAAGCAACCTTCACTGATGTTGAGCAGGTATCTAATGTCCAGGCTAAGATACAAAAAGTTGCTTACTACCTTATAAGCTTATACTTTTAACACACTATTAAGATAGGATGCTACCGTACATATGTTACAGGTTCGAACTTGTCAAAGATATGTAACATCAGAGTTTTTTATTTGTCTTATATTTTACCATTTTTATTTATTTTGTACTTTTGCAGTTCCTGGAGCCTCTTGAGCTCTGTTACAGGTCTCTCTGTGCCTGTGGTGATCGCTCTATTGCAGATGGCAGTCTTCTTGACTTCTTGCGGCAAGTGTCTACATTTGGACTATCCCTTGTTAGACTTGATATCAGGCAAGAATCTGACCGACACACTGATGTTATGGATGCCATAACTAACTACCTTGGAATTGGATCATATCATGAATGGCCAGAGGAGAAACGCCAAGAATGGCTACTCTCAGAACTCAATGGAAAAAGGCCGTTATTTGGTCCTGACCTTCCCAAGACAGACCAAATTGCTGAAGTTTTAGATACTTTTCATGTGTTAGCTGAACTTCCCTCTGATAGTTTCGGTGCATATGTAATATCCATGGCAACTGCTCCTTCAGATGTTCTAGCAGTCGAGCTTTTGCAGCGTGAATGTCATGTGAAAAAGCCACTGAGAGTTGTGCCATTGTTTGAAAAACTAGCAGATCTTGAAGCAGCACCTGCAGCTCTAGCCCGGCTTTTCTCCGTTGAGTGGTACAGAAACAGGATCAATGGAAAGCAGGAAGTAATGATTGGGTATTCGGATTCTGGGAAGGATGCCGGTCGTTTCTCTGCTGCTTGGCAACTGTACAAAGCTCAGGAGGAGCTTATTAAGATTGCTAAGTTGTTTGGGGTTAAGTTGACTATGTTTCATGGACGAGGGGGAACTGTTGGAAGAGGTGGGGGTCCTACCCATCTTGCTATACTGTCACAACCTCCAGAGACTATTCATGGATCACTTCGGGTAACTGTTCAAGGTGAAGTGATTGAGCAGTCCTTTGGAGAGGAGCATTTGTGCTTTAGAACGCTTCAACGTTTTACAGCTGCTACTCTTGAACATGGTATGCATCCACCAATTTCACCAAAACCAGAATGGCGCGCTTTAATGGATGAAATGGCTGTTGTTGCCACAGAAGAATACCGATCCATTGTCTTCCAAGAACCACGATTTGTTGAATATTTCCGCCTTGTAAGTCTTCGCTCTTCTTTGTGTTCTTTTTTTAACGCCTTCATTTTTCTTTTTCTCGCAAAATTCTGTTCTACGTTTTTTTTTAAGAAAATCGTATCCTAGCTTGTATTTAGTGCGAGAAGTTTCGCTGCTGTTATTGTGAAGCGGGAACTCAGCTAGCTTATTGTGAAGGTTAAGATATAATACCACATCAATCAACGTATTCTCCTTCCTTGTATTTCAATCTTTTGCTACAAAAATTAAGAAAGTTAGCTTAGTACATTCTGTGGTACTCCTTCAAATATGTATTCTTTTGCTAATGATTGTTCTAGTGGTGTGCATAGCTAAACCCAATTTTGCAACTTTGCTGTCAAATAGGCAACACCAGAGTTGGAATATGGTAGGATGAACATTGGAAGTAGGCCATCAAAACGAAAGCCAAGTGGAGGCATTGAATCACTACGTGCAATTCCTTGGATCTTTGCTTGGACACAGACTCGATTCCACCTACCAGTGTGGCTTGGTTTTGGTGCGGCATTCAAGTATGTCTTGCAAAAGGATATACGAAATCTTCAAACCCTTCAGGAGATGTACAACGAGTGGCCATTTTTCAGGGTTACAATAGACTTGGTTGAGATGGTGTTTGCCAAGGGTGATCCTGGTATAGCAGCTCTGTATGACAAATTGCTAGTTTCTGATGATTTGTGGCCATTTGGTGAGCGTCTTAGAGCAAACTATGAAGAAACAAAGCAACTTCTTCTACAGGTGATTGTCTTAAGACCTTTATGCATTCATTTTTTGAAACCAACTTTATGTATTCATTACTATGTGCAATAATTGCATGTTTATTTTGTGATGCCTCTAACCATTGACACTTACCAAATTTGTACATCGTGCATTTGTGTGACTAATGATTAGGTGATTTTCTATCTAATGGCAATAAACTTACACAAGTGACATTTGGAAAAAAGTTATACAAACATATATCCAGATATGGTCGATAAATGAACTGAAAATTATACCATACTCATAGTTGGTCCTGATCACAGGATTTTTGTTATATCTTCTCACCCACTGCAATGTGATTGTGAAATTCAGGTTGCTGGCCACAAAGACCTCCTGGAGGGCGATCCTTACTTGAGACAGATACTGCGCCTCCGTGATTCTTACATCACAGCACTGAATGTTTGCCAAGCTTACACACTGAAGCGTATCAGGGACCCTAGCTTCCATGTAAGCCCCCGACCTCATCTGTCGAAGGAGATAATGGGCTCAGGGCAGTCAGCTGCGGAGCTCGTGAATCTTAACACAACAAGCGAGTACGCCCCAGGGCTCGAGGATACTCTCATCTTAACCATGAAGGGCATTGCTGCTGGTATGCAGAACACCGGCTGAAGTAGAAGAATGAATGTGTTCTTATGTGAGCTGTTGTGTTTATAGTACTTGGGGTAGTATGATGCTTTTGGTGCGTTGTCTTTTATCGTCTGAACCAGTAAACCAAGATGACGGTTTGGTGACCAGGGTTTTTTTTCCGGCCGGTAACCAGTTTTACCGGGTTTACCAGTAACCTATAGTAGATATTTAAGCTGGCTCCGAAAAATTTGTTTTGTATGATTTTTTATCAAATTTAGAAGAAATTTTTGCTGAAATTTGTTTCAAAATTTTCAACCAATTTTCGGCTGGTTATTGGCGTAATCGGCTGATATGAATTTAAATTTCAAATTTTGTTTGTTTTTTTGGACCGAATTTTTCAAAAAACCAAAAATCAGCCAAACCGAACTTAACGACCCCCTCCGGTAAAAAATAAAAACCGGTAATACGAAGCCTGATGGTGACATGACTATTCACAGTGTGTAAGCGATGATAGGCCAATCCATGGATATTGCATGTTTGGCATGTTATTTTAGCATATCGAGCCCATCTTTGTTCATCCGTTAGTCTTGGCACTCATACCCAACCTTGCGTTTTCTTGCATTACTTAGGGATTAATTGATATAGATGTGGTTTATAGTTTTTGGCTAAAATTTTTAAATTTTAGCTATTTGTGACAGAGATTATAAACATGTACACTCACTTACGATTTTAGATAGTATAGATGTTGAGCTTTTAACGTGACTACAATTAACTTATAGATTTTATTTTGAAAAAAACATTTCGTTTAAAAGTTAGATACTATAACAAAAACCAAAAACTGATTTTAAAAGCTATTTCAAATAGGTTCTTATTTTCTTCGTTTTCACCCTATTTTCCGGAAGCGCAATTACGCTTTTCCCCAAATAGCTTGTCCAAATCCCTTGCCCACACACACTGCCCCCCTCCCCTCTCACCTAAATTGTGGCCCCTAGCACGGTGGCTTTGGGCAAGCTTGCTGGCATGGCTACGACGAGCGGAGAAAAATTTATCACTAAAAACCATCTGTTATCGATAGGATCCAACAAAAATTCAAACTGGGAAAAAATGTTTTGAATTTATCTAATTTTTATCAAATATAAAGGAAATTTGCACTTTTTTCAACCTTTTCTTTTTTACATGTGAAAAAAAAATTAAATTTCAATTCAAAATTTTCGTCTGAGAAATCCAGTAACCATCGGTTACCAATTCTATTGCTATTCTCTGATAAAATTTACAAACCGATAGCGTTTTCCCTGGCAGCGAGTGAGCGAGATAGCCATGGTCAAGCTGGCATGGGCTTGCATGGCCATGGCGAATGGGTCCTGTGCCTCCGCGGGAAACGTTGGACAAATTGTTGTGGCTATGGTGGTTGTGAGGTAGCACAACAACAGGTAATAGCTCGATTTTGTTTGACTAAATAGAAAAATTCCATAAAACTTGTTAAACTTTTGAAACCTACTAGAAACTTGCAGGGGGTTTTTTTTTCTTCTGAAACTTGTCTATTGAAGTTCACTCAAATTTTTGAAACTTTTGTGAAACTTCTTTGAAAATATGTTGAAAACTCACTTGAGCTTTTAAAACTTTGGTGAAACTTGACTAGAACTTTTTGAAACATGCCTGAAAACCTGTTGAAACTTACTCGATATTTTGACACTTCATTGAAAACCCACTCGAACTTTTGAAACATTGGTGAACCTTGACCGAAAATTGGTTGGAACTAGTTTTGAAACTTATCTAAAACTTGATGTTTCAGCTTTGAACCGTGAAACTTACCTTTTGAATCTTGAATTTTCAGCTTTTCAAACTCAAGGTTTTGTTTCGAAACTCATAAAGACTAAGTTTCATAATTCGAAACTTGGAAACTTCAAGTTTCAGCTCGAATGCATCCTATACCATTCGGAGGTATACCGTTTTCTAGCACCTTCCCATCATCCCATGCATTATAAGTGGCCATCATACTTTAACGTTTCGGTTCACAGGAGAAATCTGTGAATTTGTGGAAAACTCACTCATCTTTATTCTTTAGCAGGAGTACAGGATATCCCTGAACTTCAACATCACGCCATTCTTTTCCCTTGTTTCCGCGAATTTATTCACCCTGTACTCCTGTGCCGTTCTCGCAGGCCACAGTGTTTTTTGGGGTCCCCGGGCTCCCGTACTTGCTACCGTAACACTCATATTTTGTGATGTTCTTTTCGATTTTTTCTTTTCAAAGACCGTTCTTTGGAATCAGTAGTAGACAAAAAGCCTATTCTTTCTGGTTAAGACTTATAACTTTTAGCTACAGTTTATGATTTTTAAGCTGTTCGTATGAGAGATTATATAATAACAAAAACCCATGTACAATTTTTATCAATATAAATAAAGTCAGTACTTACAGATACAGGAAACATAAGTGATTGGGTAGGCGCGGACGCATCTCATGTGGACGAGGTCTGCGCACGACGGGACTTATGACGTCCTGAAAACAAGGATCCACTTATCAACTAGCAGCAAAACCACAAATCAAGAGAAACGACGGTAGCCGATTCAACTGCTGCGATGCAAACCCTCATCCCATCACCCGATCGAGGAGTACCACCGTTCATTCGCACGCCGTACTACGTGCTACTCGCGAGTTTCCCCTGCTCGGGCAGGCCTCCCACCGTTGGCCGCCGCCCCCAAATTGATGGCCGTCTCACGGCGGCGGCAGGAGGAGGCAGTTGGTGCCTGCCTAGCATCAGCTAGGCCGACATGGGATCTGTTGCCTTGGCGCGAGCGCGCGTGATGCGACCCGACCAGCTAGCCAGAAGAAACCTGCATGCGATTGCGTGGCGAGGAGGCCAGTCTGGTGTTTTGAGTGTTGGGAGTCAATCCTGTCGCGTCGTCCGCGTTGCACGTAGGTAGAAGTGCAAGTGCACGTTGTGATCGATCGTGTGCATGCACGCATGACCAAGTGTTGGGTACTTGACTTGGGTAAGTTCGATAGATAAGGAAGTAGATGATAAGTTTTTAGTTTGGTTGACTAGTTTCCTTGTTTAGGTGATAAACTTTCTAGTAGTAGGCTACATAGTTGTAACATAGGTGGGATGAGAAAGTGTAGCTCGGCAGCATGCGTGTTCTTGTCTCTTCTCTTCTTCCTCCATGTGCTGTGGCCTGTGTGTGCGTCCGTGAAGAACACAAGAGAAAAGATAAGAGAGAGAAAGAGGGAAATTTGTGAGTGATTTTCTGGAGGGACAGGAATTGAGTGGTTCAACTCCAACATTGAACCATGTGCTCCTCTCTCATTGTTCACTCACTTTGGTGTCTGCGACTGGCAGGCATGCACGGCACGCCGGAGAGCGAGGCCCGGCCATGGGATCGGATCGGATCGGATCGGACTCGGGTCGTCGATCATCGAACAGATTATCCATTTATTATGGGCGATGCACTCATGTTCTCTTGCCGACGACAAGATGTGTTCTTTTCAATTACGACTTATAATTTTTGGTACTAATATAAATATTTGTAGAAACGAATCAAAATACTGATAAACTGAGAAGCCGTTTTGAAAACACTGTTTCTATAAACCACTTTAAAAAGATAGCAAAAAAATTAGCTAATTTGTTTGTTTGAAGAAAAAACTATAAGCTATAAGTTAAGGATAACGAGATCAAACGTCCGAGAGAGAGTTATCAATCAACTCGAGTGAAAGTACAAAACGAGGAAAGAGCGAGAGAAGGCCGTACTGAACTATGCTTCCTGTTACCGATGCTACAAAAACAGCTCTTCCTGCGGTGACTATGGAGTAGCGAGCTAGTGATTTGATGGATTATGATAATCTCGTTTGGTGAAACTATTTTAAAGATATTTTGCTATTTAGTTATGTGTTTTTCTAAATCAAGTTGCAAACGGGGATATTATTGCGTCCAAGACAACATAACAAAATTTATTTAACCTCAAAACCAAGTGCTACATTTAAAAAAAAACAAATGCTTCTCCACAACCGCTTTAAAAATAAGCACCGCACCGGACATCAACCGAACTATGTTCCTCGAAACTTGTATCACTTTTTAAAAAGGAAAACCCACATGCTGAATTGATTGGGCTGCCAACTGATTGGTGTTGTGAGATCACGTGAAAACCATCTTATGGTTTATTATGAGTATTTAATTTTGTTGTATTTTGTTATTGTAGTTTTAGTTTTATTTGGTATCTAGTGCAATATTTGGTTTTCGCTATTAGGTGATAAGCGGTTTGACTGGCCAGGTTGGCGATCTGACTGGGCCATGATTGGCGGTCTGACCGGTGACCGGTCGGACCGGCCATAGGCAGCAGTTTAACTGAAGAGCGATTATACCAGCCCGTAGTTCGCAGTTTACTTATTCCATAGATGTTTTTGTTTTGTTGTGTGAAGGATTTGAAAGCGGTGCGACCAACCATATAATGGTGGTCCGACCAAAGAAGTGTTGTGCAGCCAGACCAATATGGTTGCCGCAGTCAGACTGGCTCCCCTGTTACCAAGGTTTGACCAAAATTGACTAGCGCAGTCAGACCAGCCAATGGTTGAAGACTTGAAGGTCCGACTGGCTAGGTATGGTTCATGATAGTTTAGTTTGGTATTTGAGTTAAGGATTGGCTCAAATACTTTGTAATTATTGCATACATGTTGCATAATGCATTATTTTGATTAACGTGAGTCTAGTGTATGAAGCTTGTGCTCAACATGATTGCTTAATTTTTGGATGTACAGGTGGTTTGGAGAACACTAGCGGTCAATGGCAATGGACTGGGACTAGACGGGGGTGCTGAGGTCCAAGTGATTGTGTAAGTTCGGGTGAGGCTAGTAGCTCAAGTGAGAAATACAGAGAAGACAAGCATCGTGAAGAGACAAATTGATGCATGTAATGCATCAAGTAATGAAACCAATGCACGTAGAGATGATTCAGGGAAGTTCGAATGCATGAAGATGTGACAACTAGTTATTGAGCCCTAGGGTTTATGTGTCAAAGTATGCAGGGATGCTTTGAGTTAAAGGAAAGGATTCTTGGCTCATCAATTATGTAAATTGCTGATTTTGTGTTATACGGTGTTACGTGATGATTTGTTTATTATTGTTGGTTGCAGGATTCCGGAGCTTAGCCATGGTAAGACGGAAGGGATCAGGACTAAGATAGTAGAGCTAAGGTCCAGAGCAATCAAGGTGTTATCGGAAGATGACTAAGGCTAGTGGAGTAGATACAAGTTGAAAAGACAAGGAACCGAAGCAGGAGCTACCAATGGTAGCAAGATGGGTAACTGCAAAGTTGATCGGGGCTAAGCTCAAGGAGAAGCTGAGGCTCAGAACAATTTGGGAAGTCGGGTGCCGTTATGGTGCATGGAGAGATATGTGGCGCGATAAGCGACTTGAGCCCGTTTGCATGTGAGGATAGTTCAGTGGGATCCGGATACACGAGAGACATGGCAGCAAGTCATTAGAGTCACTTAGAGTTGAAGTTAAAGCACATGGCTTCTTCAAGGCAAAGGAAGCGTAAAACTTCGTAGAAGGTGGTTTAGGGGCAAAACGGTATTTTTGCCCCAAACCAAAAAGTTGAGATTTAATCAAATCATGGCGTGAGGAAATGTAAGAGAGATGATTTAGGTCAAGTATGTGCTAAAAATGTTAAGTGCATCAAGTGTTAATTCACTATCAGATTAATGTGTGTGTGCACTTTGAGAAGTATGCATGTGTAAGTGTAAAATCTGGTGTGGTGTTAGATTAACAGGTTAACCTATGTAAGTAGATAAAATCCAACTAGAGGTGTTGGTTAGGGTTTCTTATAAGCCTCCACTATATACGGAGATGAGTTGAGAGAGTTAAGATTAGTTTTCTAATAAGCCAAGTGGAGGAGACTTAGGATACTTGGAGAACCTTTGGGAGATGGGTTGTGACTCTATCTAGAGCTTTTCGTCATCCTTAAGCTTTATGGTTGGCTAGGGAGTAGTTGTAAATATTCATATCCAAGTATCAATAGATGTCAAAATTCATCTAAGTCTTTCTACTCTTTGCTCAAGTGTTGAAATCTTGATTTGGCTTGATTTTATCTGTTTTCTTCTTCTCTCTTGATTTTGCTATGATCCATGACAAGAGGTACTAGATAATCCTAGCTAATTAATCGCTACCCATCTAGATCACATCTATAGCAAGATTCAAGATCAAGTATGGTTTGACTTGTTATTTGTTCAAATTTAGGTTTTTGTGGTCAAGATAGTTTTATCCTAAATTCGTGTCTAGATTAGCTTGCTATGATATGTAGAAGTAGATCTGAATCATCCTCTTGATTAAAAACTTCTTGAGGAAGAAATAATTTAGATTTTAGGGTTTAGGTGTTCTTAAGACCTAGATTTGATTTGCTTTTAATTAGTAAATCTGAGCCAAGAACCTTATGATTTTTTATTGGTTTAGGTTCCTAATACCTTGAACAAGTCTTATACAAAATTTAGGGATGTTTAGATGAGATTTAAGTAAGTTCTTTAGATTTGAGTTTTAATCCGATAGGTTTTTATGTCTGAGAACAGGGGTCCGATCAGGCTGGTTTCGTCCCAGCGGTCCAACCACCTGGGCCTGGTTAGACCAGTCATACGCCTATGGTCAGATTGGCCTATTGACAATTTGGATTGTTTTGTACTTCAGTTGTTCTCTTGGCTATTTAGTTTTTATTTGAGAGATGTTTTTATTGTGCGTCCAATCTTCTTAGCTCTCTAGATATTAAAGTGAAGAGACATTTGTATTTAAAAAGATTGATTTTGTTAAAATTGAAAAGAGACAAAGATCATTTACCCTCTCTGATCTCTATCATCGGTCGTACAGGTATTTTTTCTAATGTTTCTTTGATGATTAGCATCACTTCATGAGTCGATAAGTTTCTTCTTTCAAATTAAAATTTCCCAGCTGTGCCCAGTCTTGCTCAGAAATTATGTCATGTAGAGTGATTTGATCCACCGAGAATTCGTCTAATGGTGAAAAATATTTGGAGGCGAAAGTGCTGGGATTGTTCTCTCTGTCTCACGCATATTTTAATCCAAGTGCAAAAATTCTAAAGCGTCGCTTTTGGATCAACAAGAAAAGGGCAACATGGCTTGGCTTTTCCAACCTAGGCAATTCCTACTTTTGTCCTCACCAAAAGCTATGAGTACTACTCTATTTTATAGAAAAAAGGGTGCAAATGCACACCAAAAAACGCATCTCTTTCCGGGACAAAGAAAGGGATATATTCTTGTTTTGGATTGTTTATACCCAAAGTAATCAATTGATTGGAAAATATGGAGGCTGCCTTTTGCATTTTTATAGTCGGTTGGTTTCTTACTAAACAAGTCACGTTCGCGTTGACACTTGAGGCTCGGCATTTTGGCCAAAATGGAACGGGTCATAGGTTTTGGAAGAAACAAAGTTCGACAAATGATTTCTTTCTTACAGCGTTTGGGAAATGGTAGTGCATTACATGTAGGAACAATCTTTTGTTCTAATTTTTTTGCCTCACACTCATTAGCATTTTGATTTGTCTATTGGTGGTACAACGGAAAATTTACATATGTTCATGCTTGGAGTTGTAACTAAAAAGAACTTCTGGGACACATGCACACAAACTAAGAGGACATACCCTGTTCATTCCGGAATAAACGTTGGGATTTTTTTTATTTTTCTCTTCTTTCTCTTTTTCTTTGTGTTGTCCGTAAAGATATAAAGGTGTTTTTTTCTTACTTTCTTCATTTTCTTTAATTAAATAACTTAGAAAAAACTAACTATTACTATAGTGCAATTTCAATCAAATATTAATATTCAAAACTTAGAAGACACGAAAAAGCCAGATTGAACGGGCCTACGCATCTTCTCTGATGCAGTACACGGAGATTTAACAGTTAGACAATCCCCCAAACTAAACGTGCACCCACATTGAGATCGTTCCCAAAAGCTTAAAGAGGACCAAAATTTCGATGGGAATCCATGGACTTCTGTGTAAATTAATGACACATGCTAGGATGCCGTGGAAGTGGGATGGACGAGCCCTAGAAAAGAGAAAAAGAAAGAGAAAAAGGTCAGTGCCGTCTTACTCTTTTGCTTTATTCTAACCAAGGGTAATAGGAGCAGATTAGTTTAAGGGTGCCTTCGAATGGACCCGTGGCTTATGGTTTTTCATTTCAGCTAAGTAATTAATTTTTGAACGGTGTATTTTTTTTTAAAAACATAGTCTATTAATCGATTGTAATATACACTATATCGACTTCAGCTATATCGGTCAAAATCATATGTGACTGTCTCTCTTTATAATCTCTCTCGTAAACAGTCAGAATTCAAAAGCAATAAACCAAAAGCCAAAAGTGTTACACGTTAGCTCGGATTTCCCAAGCAAGCAATTCCTTGCTTTCCATGCTAGTATTATATTCCGGGGCTGGACCTACTGTTTATCTTCTGTATGGCCACCAATCCTGTGATAGTTTATACTATGGCGATGTGCAAACTAGAGATGGCAATTGTGCCCATTTACCCATGTGTCCATGGGTAAATACTCTAATGGAACCGAGTATGAGATGTATTCTTTGCCCATGGGCATGAAAATAGGGAGAACTCTCTACCCATCGAGTAAACGGACACGGGCATGGGTGAGCTGCACCCGTACCCGTCTACCCATTTACCCGTGACTTGACAGGTGGGCCAGCCCAATAGTGAAACCCTAGTCTCCTTGATGGGCCAAGACCCCAAGTGATTCCCACTTTCCTAACCTCCAAGCCCCAGCCACCACCAACATCACACGTGAAGCTGCCCTCCTCCAGATCTAGAACCAGCCTCATCCTTCGGCGGCTTCGGCCTCATCCTCCACCCGGACCCGACCATCCCTTGTCCCCACCCGACCACCGCCTCACCCCTACCTGACCGCTGCCTCGCCCCCACCTGGCCACCTGCTTGCCCCCACCCGGCCGCTGCCCCTCATCCCCTACCCGGCCACCGCCCCTCACCCCCACCCGGTCGCCTACTCGCCACCCACCCAGTCGCTGCCGCTCGTCCCCCACCCGACCGCCACCCCTCGTCCCCCACCCGGCCACTGCCCCTTGCCCCCACCCGACCGCCTACTCGCCCCTCACCCGACTACCGCCGCTCTTCCCCTACCCTATCATCGTCCCTCGCCCCCCACCCGGTAGCTGACCCTCCTCCCGCCCGACCTACTCCTCTACACCATCCTCAATGCCCTCCTCCCTCCTGGGTGCCTGGCCTCCTCAACGCCGTCGTTAGCGCTCGGCGTCTTCTTCAATGCCATCTTCAGCGTCCGACCTCCTCCTCAACGCCTTCCTCAACACACACCCTCCCTTCTCCTGAACACCATCCTCAACGCCCGCCCGGCCTACTCCTCTGTGACTGCCTCCAAGCCTCAAGCTCAGTGTACGTACTGTTGATCTGAAGGTTTGCATCTATCGAAAAAGGCAAGGGAAAGTACAAACCAGTTTGAGGTATGGATCTTCTGAACATGGGCAAGTAACTGTAGAGAACTATGTCTTTGATCAAGAAGTTGCTAGGAAAGCTCTCTATTCCATAATTATTCTGCATGAGTACCCACTGTCCATTGTTGACCACCATGGCTTTCGTAAATTTGTGAGTGCACTACAACCTTTACTTTAAATAGTCACTCAAATACTATTAAAAAGGATATCTTGGATTATTATGATTCAGAGAGAAAGAGAGTTCTCAGTTACTCGGATAAAAGCAGTTGTCGCGTTGCTATTACAACTGATCTTTGGATAGCTGATAATCAAAAGAGAGGCTACATGACAGTGACAGGACATTTTATTGTTGACTCTTAGAAGCTTAGAAGCTGCATTTTGAGGTGATTGTTATGCTGAATACTATTAATCTTATTGATATGTTCAAATTCTAATCTTCTTCCTATGTTGAACCATGTAGATTTATATATGTGTCATGCCCACATACATCAGAAGTTAGTTGTGAAACACTACATAAAAGCCTTCAGAGTTGGAATGTTGATTGCAAGCCATCTACTTTGACTATGGACAACTGCTCAATAAATGATAAATTAGTTCAAGCAATAGCGATGAAGGTTGGTCCATCTAATCTTTTATTGTGTGAAAAGTTGCTACATATGCGCTGTTGTGCACATATTCTTAATGTGATTGTGAAATATGGCTTGAGTGTCATGGAGCATGGCATCAAAAGAGTCCGTGATAGTGTTTCATATTGGGCAGCTACACTAACAAGGTATGAAAAATTTGTGAAAGCGGCTCAATTTGCTTAGGTTGAAATAACTAAAAAGACTGGTCTTGATTGCAAAACTAGATGAAATTCAATCTAAGATTGGTCTTGATTGCAAAACTAAATGGAATTCAACCTATGTTATACTTAGTACTGCTATTCCCTATAAAAAAAGTCTTTAAAAGGCTGAAGCAAATTGATATGCAGTTTAATTGTGCACTAACTACTACTGATTGGAATTTTGCCTCAACTATTTATGAAAAATTAAGCCTCTTCTATGAACTCACTAAAATATTTTCTAGAACTAAATACGTAGCAGCTAACATCTTCTTTCCAAAGATATGTGAGGTCAAAATGTATATGAATAAATAGTTAGGATGTGGAGATCCAATAATTGAGGCTATATCTGTTGAGATGACAAAAAAAAGTTTGACAAGTATTGGTCTGATATTCATGGTTTAACGGCTATTGTTGTTATTTTTGATCCGTGTGAAAAAATGACAATGTTACATGCATGCTATATTGCCCTTTTGGTGAAGAAAACTCTGAAAAGAAGGTTATAGAGAGTTATAATTGTTTGTGTGAGTTGATAAATGAGTACCAAGTGCATAGTGAAGAAGAGGGTATAGCTACGTCATCTACTACTAGTGCTCCAATTGGTGCTAATGAGGTTCTTTCTATATTTAAAACACTAGCTGCCATTAAGAAAAGTATTGGTGTAGTAAAGATCAAAAGTGAGCTGGATCGCTATTTGGAAGAAGAAACTCTTCTTGCATAGATGAAGAATTTGATATACTGGGTTGGTAGAAGGTGGCTGGGACACGTTATCCCACATTGCAAATGATTGCCCATGATATCTTAGCTATTCCAATAATAACAGTAACTTCTGAATTAACTTTTAGCACTAGTAGTAGAGTGCTAAGTGAACATCGTAGTCGTCTCACTCCAACTATATTGGAGGCATTGATGTGCATACAAAGCTGGCTTTGGAATGACCTTAAAGGTATTCAACTAGTGATGTAAATATTTCAAAAATTATGTGTGATTCAAAGCTAGTGATGTAAATGTAATACAATGTTTACTTCTTAGGTGAAGGAGGAGGAGTTGAGGCTTTATGAACATGCCTTGAAGACATTGAAGAGGAGCTTAAAGATTGTTGTTCAATCTCGATCGCCGACTCTGATTAGCAAACCATTTTTCAAACATGTCTTTCATCTATTTGTTGAACTATCAAAATTAAACTATTTTCATATGTTCCACTCTTGTTACAAACTTAATTTGTTTATGTGTGAGGAATCATGTCAGTTTGTATTTCCATTGTAGTTGTTGAATGTGTGATGCACTATTGATGTGTGAAAGTGATGCATTGTCGTTGCTATTTGCTGCATTTTCCCTTTGGGTTGTGGTTTTGATTGGTAGGATTTATGAAAGTTTGTATATGTTGTTTGTGTAGCATGAATCCAAGTAATTTAGATTTGTCAATAGTTTTTTTTTTGCTATTTGAAGTTATTCCAGTTAGTTCTTTCTTGCTTCTTAACCATACAAAAATGGAAGCCTTGAGATAGGTAGAACATTGATCAATAATGTGTATTTGCACCCATTTCTTTGTATGTAAAGTGCGTCATGTTAGTACTTCTTTGTTATTGCCCTAATTTTCTGTTCTTTAGTTGTCCATGTCAATTTTTAGCTTGATCTTTATTACTTTATGAGTAGCAGTTGAGGTTTCTTTTAAATAAGTGGGTTTCTTTTAAGGAGTTGAGGTTTCTTTTAAATAAGTGGGTTTCTTTTAAGGAGTGTGTTACTGCAGTTTCTTAGCGTCTTCTGTCTTGTGTTGTTTCTTAGCATGGATGCTTTGATTAGTATTCTGCACGCTTCCACATTGGTAAATTCTTCACATGGTAGTTATGGTGTCTCTCAGTTCGTGGGTAAACGGGTATACCCACGGGCAATGGATATAGGCAAGGTTCTTCATCTGTCGTCCTTCGCGGGCATGCATGTGAGCGTAAATCGGGGTCACAGACATGGGTATGGGCAAGCACTACCCGCGTCCGTTGCACCCGATTGCCATCCCTAGTGCCGACTACATACTATTGTTTCCTAGCAAATCATACTGGCACACTGAATTATCATAATACTAGTAGTGGTGTATTTGATGGAGTATTTGTGAACACTACATGCCCATTTCAAAAATGTATTTTAATGTATGACGTGATCTATCAATTGCATGCAACTTCTATGTATTGGGCAATATGGGAATTTCCCTCATTTCTAAAATAAATAAAAAGAAAAAAGAGGAAACAAATTCTGGTATGGGCCCACCCGAAAGAGAGATGAGGGGGGATGTGGTCGATTGACCAAGCACACCCGAGAGAAGGGGATCAGTTCAATCCTCTCTTCTCCTTGCACTAGACTCGATCCGGTGGTTGTGGTGGCACTATCTCCCTATCCTTTGATCTCGAATCTCTCTCATTCCTCTTTATATTGAGCCATGGGAGAGTTCTCAGTAGAGAGTGATTAAGAGGACATATTCAGATCTGAGAGCAACTGTGATGATTTCTTTAGTCTCCTGTGTGGGTTGCTTCAGTGAACTCACTGGGGTCTCAGTATTTCCACATCGGTGAGGCTCTATTGATTCTCTGAAGTGTTGATAGCCCTGATCGATCTGCCGTGGTCGACCTGCCTTAGTCGTTCTGCCGTGGTCGTTCTGTCATGATTGATTGCCGTGGTCGACCTGTTGTGGTTGATCTAACGCGGTTGTAAGCGCATGTGGTTGAAAACTCTCGGTTGCTTCATCCAATTGGCGATTGTGTTGGCTTTGTGCGACAACACCCGCATCTCGACTTCACGATTTAGTGAGTACTGATTTGTAAAGTTGGGCATTGTATCTCCGTTAATCTCTCTGGTGATATCTAGGCATACGTCAATGATTGGTTTTCTGGGACATCGTCTTTGTGACGAGCCTTGCCCCTGTCGGCCATCTTAGTGGTTTAGACTGCCACTGTCTAGTAAGCTTTTACATCCTATAAATTCCTATTGTGCATTAGTTAGCCGTGCTAGTATGTCTATTATTGTCTCTGAAATTAGTGATTTGTGCTGGCATTAGGAGCACTATTGCATGGTAGATTGTAGGCACTTGAGATTGCTCAATGAAGAAACTAGTCATATATGATATCACAGTGACTGTTTAGGAATATTTTTCTAGTTTGGTTTGCTAATTACACTTTGGTTTAGTGTTTATTCACTTATGTTCTGTTCTTGTCATAGTCTGAATTCTGTTGTATTGGTAGTAGCATATATCTGTCTCTGTTCAGAATATTACTGACAACAGATTAAAACTGCAGTTGCTCATTTCTGTTATATGTGTTGATTAAAACATGAAATTGAATCTATCACTACTCTGAGGTAATATTCAGATTGACAAACTAACAGAATATAAAGGGATTATCATTGTGATTGTTGATCTATTGACTAGAGTTGAGAAGGCCAAGTATTTATAACTTAAGCAACTCCTCACCTGAGAGCAATATAACACAATATAATTTGTGCATTATTTTGATTATAATTGCCCATCTACCTGCTCAATTTAGCATATAGTCCTGGCTAAATGGCTTGAATTCATTATCTATGTTGAGAGATAATTGCTTAGTTTTCATGCCATTTTCATGTTTATGGATATATGCTTTACTGTATATCCTTAAATTTGGAGTTAATCTCGGTAAATTGCTAAAACTGCGTAATTTCCAACACTATGGTCATTTAATTACACAGATAAAATCATGTATTTTATGGGCAAATAGTTTGAGAACATCATTGTATTGGTCTGGTAATCTCAACGAGAATGGCATCTAGTTTGGACTAGAGGTAGTACTATCCTGCATCCATTCACCTGTTTGCTAATGTTGATGTCCTAAATGATTGGAATGAATTCTCGTTGAATACAAGAAAAGTTCAGTGCTCAAAGTCTGTTGTTTTGCAAGAAAAGTTCAGTGATCGAAAGCTAGAAGTATCTAGCTTGCGCAAGGCAGTTAAATCGAATGAAAAAGCTAGGATGTGTGCTGCCTGCTGTAGAGAATCTATGCTTCACTCCCTTTACGAGCTAAAGAGGAGATGCATAGCCTTTTATCAGTTGAGACTTCCACTGATCTCTGAAGTCCCTTTTTTCCAGAACAAGGCTTTCTCTAAAGCACTTTTTGGACGTGTTTTTTCTGCACTATATCTCTGCAGATTTGCAACAGTTTATTAATTTCTGTAATTATTTAATCCCATATCTCGATGGTCGGGTAGCTTATATCCGTTAATTAAATGTTGTACTCTTTAGAAGATTTATAAATATGTGTTTAAATAAGCCGTATTAGTTGAGGCTCCATAGCATCATGGACTCACTTTCTTACTGTAGATCCGCACGTGCATACTATCCTAGATGTGATGCCAACTGGTAACTATCATATACATCTAGGTCTCTGATAATGGCTGCCTAAAATCCGCTGCTTCAAATAACGCTTGAAGGATGAGTCAACAATTGCTATCAGATGCGTCGCCTTTTAGAATAAGAAGACGCCTTCTCTGATTATATTAGCAACTGCTGTCCCTTTAGCAGTATATAAAGACAGGTCATCAGACAGTATGTTAGGACAAGAGACGATTGTAATCATACCACGGCCATTGTTTTTAAGGTTAGTGAGGACCCCTGTAATACACCCCTAACAATAAATACATCTTTTTTAATTGCTTATGCGTGAGTTCCTGAGTTTCTCTTGTTATTCCATAAAATCGCGTCTAGATCATCCACACCAGCAAAGGGCTGGCTGCCTTTTGCACGAAAGTGGAAGCTCGAAGCAATCCAGTGACAGTCTTTGTTAAAAGGGAGCAAACATGTATCTGCCACAGGTTAATTTCGAGTTATAAATGTACAGCAGCTCTTTGAGCACCTGTGTTTTGGTTTAGTCGGCCCCACTGTAATCGGCTTATGGCTACAACTTCCGATTGTTGGATTTTGACTAAAATTACACTATAGTGATTGTTAACTTTTTCTGAATTATTTAATTAAATAATAAAATAATAAAAAAACACCGTTACAAAAGCAAAAGAAAAAAACCGAAATTAAGAAATCTCTGGAAACAAGGAGCGAAAGCCACTCGGACCGAAATGTGGACTAATCCCATCGAATCCCAAATATACCTGTTGTGGTTACAGACCAAACAGTGTATCAGGGACTAGGAGAGTATATGAATGAATATATATCCTTTTCCCTGTTTCCCCTAGGGGAATATTTATACATGAACATAAGGCTTTATTACAATTAAATCTCCATCCTATGGTACTATTACAAGGTATTCACGTCTTTTTATGTTCCTCACTGAACCTTTCAGCTTAATAGGCAGAACGGATATAGTAGGGGTTATTAAACCTAGGGGATTCCCGCCCCCTCCCATCTCATGAATTTTGCAAAAAAAAAAAAACCCTCTAGTTTCCCGAATATAGTAAAGGTCCTTGATTTTTTGTAGAAAGGTCCCACCATGTCGGCACTTTCATGAAAAAACCCTCCATTTTTTCGAAAATACGTACGGACCCTTGGTTTTTCAGAGAAGCCTTGCTTTTATGTGATAAAGCCCTGTGTTTTTTCTGGAATTATGTATGGATCCTTGATTGTATGCCAAAAAAAACTTTTGCTTTTTTTGGAGAATATGTACGGATCCTTATTTTTTTTCCCAAAAATGTCTCCTTATGAATTGTTAGCTCTCTTATTTTGATTCATGTGATCGCTACCGTAACGTGGCGTGGTGCTTCCGCTGCTCGTTGAAGTGGTATGTCCTGTGCCTCAAACGAACGGGGCCTGCCGCTTGCCTGCTCCTCTTCTATGCTCCCTACACGTGACGCTCGTCAATTGGCTTTATTACAGCTGCAGGCCCCCAGAAGCTTTCCATCCTCACCAGATGATTTCCTTCGATTGTTTTTGTTGCCGGCGACGGCGTAGAAACAGATATGCCCAGGCGACGTATTCACGAACCCCATGGTGACGGAGATGAGGTAGCATGCAAGCACACTGCACACGCACCTGGCCTCACAGTCGTGCAAGCCGCTCAAACTCGCACCTAACTGCACGCCGCATTGTCTGTGTTGACGACCAGTGCGTCGAGGTGGTGCTGCGATTGCTTGGACATGGCTTTACGTCTTTTGGTCCGACCATCGGTACAACCAGACTAGGCAAAGGATCATGTAGATGAGAACTTCGTCCTAAACGGAACAAGTTCCTGGATGAATTGGTCAAGCTTCTCACTGTGCTATTAGTGTTGTTGGAAATATGTTGTACAGGCAATCATAGAAATGATTATATTTCGTTATATTCATATTTTATTAGATAATATGTTATCTTTTTTCTTAAATAATACCATTAATATTTATTATCAAGTATTTGACTTGATTGCAAAGCTCTATATTTCTTCGATAATCATTCTTAAACAATCTCTAGTCTGAAACATATAAGGACATATATGAATAGACAAGCATATGTATTGACTGATGACCTTGTTTCACAAGTCATAGATATAGAAATATCAAACTAATAATATAGTCACATGTTAGCGAACATATGGTTGGATCGACCCACCATGAGACACTACAAGGTTGTCGCACTTATAATGCATATGCTATGTCTTTAGACTTGAGGTTGTCGCATGTACTCAAGATGCATAATGACTTACTTAGGGGTTGCCAAAGCTACTCCATAACTAGATAGTTATAAAGATAGTTTTTGGATTTTGTCATGATGCATGCATGGAGACATGGTCGATCAAAATATGATTTGGCCCTCTATGCAACGAGAGAGATATCTCTAGACCTCTCGAATGATTGAATTCCAAAAATGCATGGCTATGCTACTCGTGGTTAAAGAGTTAACAATAGTTGAGAATTCAAGTCACATGATCAAAAAAGAATGGTCAAGCTATCCAACAAAGTCGCATTGAGCTTGACCAATATCGTGAGGCAAAGGGAAATGCATAAGTTTTGTTGAGGCTCGCCCTATATGATCTTTACGTATATTTGAGAGTCGACATGTCTTGCAAGGGTAGCTACCGATTAATGGACGAGTAAGAGTATTTGGGTCATGTCCAAGTGTATGTGAATCTATAGGGTCACACATTTAAAGGACTGGAATATAATTCGGATCATGATCTGAATTCATGTGGGTTATGAGTTCCTAAAAAGCCTCAAGTTTAAGGCCAATTATGGATGCCTATATGTAGAGGGGTAGTGACATAGGGTTTCATAGAAAGAATTCGGAATTCTCGAAACTCTAGTCACCACACCTTCCTCATCAAATACCACACAGCCAGCGCTAGCACTTGAGCGCGTGGTGTTCCTGCCCCATACGTGTGGATACTTTAGAGGTGTTGATGCGAAGCTTCAGCACTAGGATGATCCTCAACTTGTGATGACCAGAAGAAGTTGGAGGAGGAGACATGTAGCTAGTACGACTACTATTATTTTTATAAATATGAAAGGCATACTATTATTTTTATAATTACATGTATAAACAGTTTGATATATGCTAAAAACTTTGCCAGCAGCGGTACTACTGAGGGCGTGAATGTACCTCGGGAAACGAGGACCAGTACCCCGCCGCTAGCACCGACACAAAGCATGCTGACGGGTGCAGTGCAGTTACAGACTGTTGCTTAGGGCATCTGTAGTGTATATAACCCAAAGGGTCTTAAGGTGGGTCCCATCTAAACCTTAAGACCAACTCCATAGTGTATATAACCCAAAGGGGCTTAAGACGGTTCCACATGGCAGATAAAGAAAAATTGTATTTTAATGCTTATGGTCAGGTCTTTAGCTTGAGGACCAGCCTTAAGCTTTTTTTGCTTAGGGTCTGCTTAAGGTCACCCCTGTAATGTATAAGGTTGACCTTAAAGTGGCTTAAGACCTCCTCTTTTCATACACTACAGATACCCTAAGTTTACTCTTCATAGCAGGATTATCCACTTGGGGAGCACAAAGCATCTGCGGTAGCGCGGAAGATGAGGGCGGCCACGCCCTCGGAGGGAGCGCCCCATCCCTTCCTGTTCCGCGTTTTGTGTGTTCCGATCCGTCTCGCGGAGACGTGGCATACATGATTAAATACGTGGTGGATCCCACAGCACAAGCAATAAAAAAACACATACATGTCACGTAGACGGAAACGGGAACACGAAAAGCGGAACAGGGAAGCGGCGTTGTCGCTCTTACGCAACGAACTACCACCAGGTCTACCAAGCGCGCTGTTCCTGATCTCCCCACCCGCGCGCGCGCACACACACACGACCCAATACAACAGCGGCCCAGCTTTACATAACCCGGAGATTTCTCCTCGAATCACAAGCACCAGGAGCAGATCAAACCATCCGCAAGGCCGCGAAACCCAGCCCCCCTTAGTACGCCTAGTCCTATCCTGCCTCGCCACCCCGTACTCGCGCGGCCGTGCCGTGGCTGTGCTGTGCGTGTAACGTTTTGCCCCTTTCTGCTGCGGCTCAAACCCATCCGTCTCTGTTTTCTAGTCCTGCTTGGTCCTATGCTTACTGGTGTGACGGACCTATCAGCTGATGGCATTTAAGTAGCAACGACCGCCTCCCTTCCCTTCATTCCCCGTCCCCTCTCATCGCCTCTCTCTCTCTCTCTCTCTCTCTCTCTCTCTCTCTCTGGTTCTTGCTCCGCAGGCAGCGCATTCACATGCTGTCCCACGTCGAGATGGCCCCCGCGGCTGGCGGCTTCAAGCTCTTCGGCAAGGTCATCACGCAGTGCGCAGAGGGCGCCGCGGCGGCGGCGGCTCAGGCGTCGCCCGTCTTCGTCGCGAGGGAGGAGGAGCCGGAGGAGCGGCCTGCTGCGTCCGCGCCGCGGCCGCACGGCGAGCGGGATCGGGCGACGATCAAGCGGGAGGCGGCGGACCACGACGAGAAGCAGCAGCAGGGCGGGGAGACGGAGAGCGGCGGAGGGCAGCCGCCTCGGCGGACGCAGCAGCAGGACGCGGCGGAGGCGCGCGCGGCGGCCGCGGCCTTGCTGCCGTGCCCGCGGTGCCGGAGCCGGGACACCAAGTTCTGCTACTTCAACAACTACAACATCAACCAGCCGCGCCACTTCTGCAAGGCCTGCCACCGCTACTGGACGGCCGGCGGCGCGCTCCGCAACGTCCCCGTCGGCGCCGGTCGCCGCAAGAACCGCCCCCTCGGCCCCGTCGCCACCGTCGCCGGCGACCACCACCACCGCGCCGCGGGCTTCGTCCTCGGCTTCCCCAATCCTTCCTCCCCCACCTCACCCTCGCCGCTCTACACCGACCGGTGGCCGGTCGGCTCGGACCGCCGGTTTTGATTCTATCGACCATTGAATCCGTCCCCGGCCGAACCGGCCGGGTGACGAGGGTTTGGATAAGAGTTTGGTTTGATTTGCTGATGATGAGGTGGGGAGGCTTGTACGTCGGGCTTACACAACACGGATGGCGTGGAGATATCGAACGGGACTTTGCTTTTCTTGTAAACTTCTCTTGCTGGCTGTATCTCTCCTTCACTACTCACTACTAGTCTGTTTCTTCTTCTTTTGTTGTTTTCTGAGGTTTGCGTCGCCGGTGTAATGTATAAGAACGAACGGGACTGATCGTTGCGGTGGCAAGTTGCAAACTCTGTGGAAAATATGTCCAATTAATGTGTATGGCTATGCGCTGCTGCCGTTAGAGAATAAAGCGGTAGTCTATAATATATTTTTATATTATTTATAAATAAAACTAAAGATAGCACATATAACTTGTTGTCTATATAATATAGTTTTTTATAATAGACTCATACAATTAATGTGTTATTTATAGTGTTATCTATATAATGGTATAGACGGTAAAAGCCGTCTATAAGATCGTCTGTTAAATAATAGAAAGCATCTTTCTCTCCTTCTCTTCCATCCGCACTATCCAAAATTCTATATGACATACGTTTATAAATAGCTGATACATGTCCTTAACTTTCTTACCTCTGGTGAATGTGATGGATCCCACGCTTGCCCTTAAGCTTATGGATTTTGGGCTTTTTTGGTACTGTTTGAGGTTTTTTACGGTAGCTACTGTAAGCTTTTTTGACATAATTAAATTTAAAAAGTTTAAAATAGAAAAATAAGTTTTATCATTATAGATAATATAAAAGAAATAAAAAATAAAAAAAATCAGAAAAAACGAAATCAAGAAGTGAAAAATTGGAAGCTAAAAGTCAAAACCTTAAGTTGAAACTGGCAGGGCTTTCAGACCATGGAATTCAGTGCTGCTCATCTGCTCGCCCAATTGTCATTTACTCCTTATCCTTTTATGCCTTCATCTTTCCTCTGGGAACGACTTTATTTTGTATACTTCTTTCTTCTGGGAACCCGTGAGGTGAGCCTGTGCAAGGTTTGGTGGTACTGTTATTCTGCTCTGTGAATTTGTTCTAGTTGTAGCCTTACATCGTCTTAGCATGGACAGAGTGCTGCTTGGTAGTACTCCCACACTGCTAATAGCACGGATAAGAAAGCGATAACAGAGTTAGAGGTCAAAATCAAGACCTTTTGCGGTTGTCTTTGCAGCTCTGCTTTTGCTTCCCCAAGTACTCATGCAAGTTCTTTGGTATTAACACTGTAACTTAGTACTCCTACGTGTCAAAACTAGCTTGTCAAGTTGGTTCAAGTGCTGGCACTGAACAAAAGATACCTTTAAGACACCTTTAAGGATGAGTAAATGTGTGAGTATACTTTGCACTGCCATGCCCTCGCTGCTGTTGGATGCTGCTCGAGTTTCACCGTGCAGTACATGGACAAAAAGTGGGTTTCCCTACATCTACATTTCGGCAACTGGCCAGGCGCTTTTCGTTTTTGGGATCGACACTTTTCACCGCCATCCTTTTGGGAAATTTCAACCACAATATGCAGAGGCAGGCAGGGACCTGACTGGTCGCCATCAATGCACAGCGAAAGGTAATGGAAGCCTTTTCTAAAAGGGCCGGGAGATAAATATTCCAACTGTCAACTTGTCAGGGTCAAGGTGGGAGGGACACGCCTTTGGAACAGCGGCTCCCCTCTTTTGCTAGCTTTAATTGCTTGCAAAGTTACTTTATTTATGTAGGCGCTCTCGCAAAAGCGCTGGCTTTTTCTCAGATTTACTACTCCACTCTCGTCACTCGTATGGTTGGGAGTTGGGACTACGGCGTCAGGGCCTTTTTGGCTTTTTTTTTTAGCTTTTTTTGGTTTTTTTCGTATTCGTTTACGTTGTTGTGATGAGCTAGCATATTTTTTCTATTTTAAAATTTTTAAAATTTAATTACGTCAAATAAACCACCTTCAGTTACAGTAAAATTTCAGCCGCTCCTATGTACTTTCAATCATAAGCCACAGCTTTTCAGCCCAACCGAGCGGGGCCTTACTAATCCACTCTCATCACTCGCATGGTTGGGAGTTGGAACTACGGCGTCGAGGCCTTTTCGCTGCAAATGGGGCAGAGCTCCCCCGCAATGCCAGAGCTGGTGACGTGGGTGTAGCCAACCAAACCACTGGCTTTCAACTTCATAAGAGCGGCTAATCAATGGAAATGGTATGGTTTTGAGCACAAATTATGATGTCTTGACATCGACATAAGTTGTGATGTGCGTTTCCCTGTGGTCTTGCAAAAAGCTAGAACGGTGACACGGGGAATTCACCAATCAACTGTACTTGCGACACGACAATCTTCGCTTATGTTACTAGGACAGAAGTACTTAGGTGCTAACAAGTTTGTGTAAAACCATGCCGTCTTTTGGTTATTTACGCTGAAAAAAACCGAATGGTCCAAGCTGTAGGTAGCGGCTGGACCTTCGACCTTCAAGCTGCCGAGGAAATCTGTGAACGCTGGACGATCGCTACGCTCCGACTCTACGGGCCATGAGTTTGTTGCTCTTTGTGAGGCTGATTTTCACCAGACATAAGTTCACCATCGACGGTAGCCTGCTTACGGCACTAGTGGACAGGTCGAGGCCCGAGACGTACATATTCTACTTTTGGTAGGGTTGAGATGATGGTCACTCTGCACTACACGGCACCAGGGTTTCAGCGTACGCAGGGTAGAGCTCAACATTCACAGCATACCTAGGGTTTGGACACTTCGTTGGGCAGAGCTCCTCGTGCTTCGCTGCCACGTCGTATGGTCAAGGTGAAAACTCCTTTGCACCACAAGGGGGTTTCTAGAGTCCTTCGTTCATGACATTATTGCGGACGGCTTGCAGTTCGGCATGTCTCAACTAGAGGATATTGACCCTTACCGGACCCAACCTACTGTACCTGAGCCTACTGGACTACCGCCAGCCACTGAGCAAACAGAACGGTCTCCATACCTTCTCCAACCCGAGACGCAACCTCCGGACCGACTGACGTATCCCACAGGACATGCTCGTGCTCAACAGAATATAAGGTCATGTACGAGAAGGCAAACATGGCGAGGAGATAGCAGTGGCTCAAATGGATGAGCCATATCGCATCTAGTGTGATGCATTTTTATACTACTACATTTACTTTTACTTGTACAAGTATTCCTAATGTATAAAATTCTAAAAAATCGTGAAATATTCGTAAATTCATGATTAAATTAACCCGAATATATGTGGTAAATTTGGACCACATAAAATTTTCAAAAAATCACATAATAACTATGACTGTGTCGGGAGGCTTTACATAAAATTTTGTAATTTTTGGAGCTCGTTTGCTACATGAAAATCTCATACAAATATTTTATAAATTTTTGAGCAACATTCACAATGGATAAAATTATCTAAAAATTGCACTATCAAGTACATTGTATCGGGAGGCTGTATATAAATTTTTGTAATTTCTTGAACTCATTTGATATATTTAAAAATTCAAATAAACACTAAGCAAAAAAATTAGTGCAGGTAATTAAACCAGCTAATAGCTGGCTTAATCACATGCTGTCTCCTCACCAGGCGGCAGGCTGCCTACCGTATATTGGTGGGGCGGCAGACGCTTGCCGCCGATGGCCCCCACGTGTCGCTTGCCGGCGCTGCCGCTCGCCCACCGAACGACAAAAATAATATTTTTACAAATATAATATATATATATATACTATTATTTTTTTATAAATATCATCATCAAAAGTGCCAAATCCGCTCAAAAGCCCCCGAAGGTGCAACCGTCGGCGTGATGCGCACTTTCTTACTCCCATATGAGTATGTACACCATGTCACCGTGCCGCATGCTGGCGTCCTCGTTTTACCCTTTTCTCAGAAACGACGCAAAAGACACTAAAAGACGGCAGAAAAAGGAGGCAAGTGAACTGGAAACGTCTGAAAACGAGAATTTTGGACACTGTTGGACCCCTGTGCACCTGAAATTTCGTTTTTGGCCCCCTAAATAAAAAAATTTCCAATTTTGGACCCCTTCTCACCGCGCGTTTACCAGAGCGTGACACGCGTCCCGGTCGTGCGGTCTGGTACAGCACGACCGAACTGTTCACCGGGTCGTGCGGTACCAGACCGCACGACCCGCCCGCGTCGTCGCCCGGCCGCGCGATCTCCAGCCCGAGCGCGCGACTCTCCAGCCCGACCGCGCGACTGCTGGCGCGAGCACGCGGTTGAACCCCCGACCGCATGATCCATTTTCCAAACCGCACGAATCCAAATACCAACGCTCCGCTCTCGAAGGAACTGTAGATTTTTTAGGGTTTGGTCTGTTTAGGGTTTGCAATACTCGTGAATATTTGTACGGTTTGTCAATTTTGTAGTTGTAAACTGAGAAAAAAATAGATAAAGTTGCAATAATATTTTATCTTCATTGTTAGTTGCAGATGTATAAAAACTTTGGATAATTTTTTTAAAAAACGATTAATCGTAGAACGATCGTTTCATAAAGTGGTTAGTGATATTTAGGGTTTCGTATAGTTTTAAGGTTTGCAATCACCATGTTTTTTTTGTATATTTTGTCAATTTTGTAGATGTAAACTCGGAAAGAATCTGAGCAAGTTGTAATAAAAGTTTATATTCATTGTAACTTGTAGATGCCAAAAAAATTTTGGTAAATTTTTTTTAGGAACGATTGACTGTAGAATGATCGATATAATTTTGGACACTGTTGGACCCTGTGCACACAAAATTCCCGTTTTGACTTTTAGGGTTTGGTATGTTTTTAGGGTTTGCAATCCGCGTGATTTTTGTATGTCTTGTCAATTTTGTAATTATAAATTGCGTAAAAATCAGATAAAGTTGTAATAACAGTTTATGTTCATTGTAAGTTGTAGATGCATAAAAAATTAACCCAAATTTTTTTAGGCACGATTGACCATAGAACGGTCGATACATAAAGTGGTAAGTGATGTGACCAGTGGCATGTGGCATGTGTGGAACTCTGTATTTGTAATGTTCAGAACTCCACCACTAGTCCTAACATGCCTTAGGGAATATAACTTGCTGGGTGTATTACATTTTGTCTATTGGGTGTAGCGTGGTTGTTTCCCCTTATTCTCGCGCCGTGAAGATGGCTCCGCTACATCCTTCTTCCTGTCACTCTTGGTCTTGAGAGCTGCCTCACGAGCTTGAAGCTCTTCCTCCTGACGCTTGATGGTGCTTCACGCAGACTTAACTGCTCCCGCCTCCTTTGCAGCTCATCCTCCTTGCCCTTCAGACGGATTTGGTCCACCCTCACGCGGCGCTCTTGCTCAAGCCGCATCTGTCGTTCCACCTCGCGAGCCTGAGTCATCTTGACAAAGTATTGTCCTTTGTTTTCCACCTGCATTGGGCGGTTCTGTGGCCATGCCGCCGGCACCTGATCCACCCATTCGATGAACTTGCAAGGCTATGTGTGGCGTGGTAGATGTCATGGATCAAGTTGAAAAACGATAACGAGAAACAAATGATTTAGTTGTCGTCGTTACCACGAAGTCGTCATCCAGGTTTGGACACTTGAAGAACCTACGGCCGTAGTTGGCTCGTTGTACTGGATCCGTCCAGACGCACAACATCGTCCTAAAACCGCAATGGCACTTCGGGCGCTCATGCCACTCCGGCACTCCAAATGGGTCGGACCTCTAGGAAGATATTGTTGTGTAGTAGTATTGTGATGGCTTGGGAATGAGATGTGGTATGGAAGACATAGGAGGCCTTTATGTAGGCAGGTTATCTGGTGCACTTGGCATAGTCCATGCAGAGGAGGACATGGGAATCTTTTGAGCATAGTCAGGTTTCCAGTGTAGCAATAAATGTCCCTACGAAGGCTTCTGAGCCTGTAGTCTCGTAATAAATTCAGAGATTTTGAGCATTCAATGTATGTGGTACAACGTAGCCTTTTCAGTCGTTTGTAGGAAACAGTACGTTCCACAAAATAAGTGATACAACATTGCCTTCTCAGAGGTCAGTAATCATAACTGGGCAAAGCTGCCCGGTTTTGTCATGTCACTGCGCAAGGCTGCCCGGTTTTGTAATGTCACTGCGCAAAGGTGGCCACTTTTGTCCGTGTCACTGCGCAAAGCTGGCCCGTTTAGTCATGTCACTGCGGAAAGCTGGCTCGTTTAGTCATGTCACTTTGCAAAGCTTGCCTCTTTTGTCATGTCACTGCGGAAAGCTGGCCTCTTTTGTCATGTCACTGAGCAAAAGCTGACATCTTTGCTCATGTCACGGGTCTCCTCGCAATCCTTCACCATCTTGTCCCATTGCTTCTTCTTGCCTTTGTCCATCCCGGTTGGGTGAGGGAAGCGCGGTGTAGTATGAGGTTTGCATGTGCAATGTTCGCTGCGAAATGGAATGCACACCAATTTATAGGGTCTGTTTTATCTCTACTCGTACGTGTAAAACTTGTCCGCGTGGTCGTAGCAGTGAGTAAAGATGGGAGTGCTGCGAGACTACTGCCAAAAGGCGCCATCTTGTCATGTCTCTGAGCAAAGCTGTCCTGTCTTGTCATCTCAATGTTGTGAACATAGGAAGCTCTTATGATCCCACATGTTGCTGCGCGAACCCGAACTGCATATGTGCGTGCCACTACCAAGACGGCGAGCCACGTCCGAGGCGACCCCCTCAGCAATTCTCCATGTGGGTGCCACGAGGCTCGTTTGGCATGTAGGTAAGAAGGTGTATGGTTGTGTTGTGTTTTAGTTGTTGTGTTCGTTGGTGTGTTGATGGCTGTAGTACTTGCTATATGTTATGTACGGGTAATGTATGTGTTGTTTCGTGTTGTTATGTCACTGAGCAAAGCTGGCATCTTTTGTCTTCTCACTGAGCAAAGCTGACCTCTTTGGTCTTGTCACTGAGCAAAGCTGGCCTCTTTGGTCATGTCACTGAGCAAAACTGACATCTTTTGTCTTCTCATTGAGCAAAGCTGGCCCCGTTTTATGATGTCACTGGGCAAAGCTGTTATCTTTTGTCATCTCACTGAGCAAAACTGGCCTCTTTGGTCATGTCACTAGGCAAAGCTGCCCTCTTTTGTCATCTCACTGTGCAAAGCTGCCCTCTTTTTTCATGTCACTGAGCAAAGGTGCCCCTTTTTGTCTGCTCACTGCCCCTTTATGTGCGTGTTTGGTTTGTGTTGTCTGTGGTCTTTGTGCATGAGGCTGCCCCCCCACACAGCTTATAAAACGGAGCCATCCCTCACATACTCCCTTGCCATGTTATCAGTCACCTCCTGAGTTAGTTGTTCCCAATCTGTGTTGTTTTCTTTCGTGCTCACTCCCCCAGACTAGGCAATGAGTCAGCTCAGCACGTCTTCATGGGCACCCATGGTGATGTGCCCAAATTGCAACACGGTGGTAAGACGTAGGTCATCACAGACGGCCGCGAATCCTGGGCGACACTACTACAAGTGCCCCTATCACTCGGTGAGTCAGATTGTTTCGGGTTCATGCAAATCGTGGTGGTATGTTTAAAAATCTTATTGTCATGGAATCGCAGGAAGCTCCTCGTGGTTGCCGATTTTGGGTGTGGGAGCATGAAATGGGCAATAGGACAGACAATGTTCGCCATGAGAGAGTTGTCGTGGGGAGTTCGACATGCTTCAGTGCATCGTTGGGCACCCACTTTATCTCCCCCGGCCATAATTCCCTGTAGTGCATGTCTACCCCGTAGGAATGGAACTCTGCACTCCAGGTTGCATACAAGTGCTGCATGTCGTAGTACTTGGAGATGTACTGTGTCGACGCCTGGTTCCATACAGCGCAGGCCGCGTACACATGGAAGCATGGCTTGTGCAGAAGCTGGGGCTTGTTGCAGGTGCAAGATGCTTCATCACCAAGCGTGCATACCTGCTTGCGCTCCCCTCTAATGTGACCCATGACATATTTCTGCCTTAGGCGGACCTCAAACTTCCTCCTTAATCCATCAATGGGCTGAGCAATGTGGGATCGACCCTTCTCCATCTTCCTGTCCATGAAGGCCTGCATGACCTCAGAGTATTGCTTGTTTTCGTCAAGGTGCTTCTGCGCCATCATAGCTCTATTCACAAAGTACCCGACGGTACGGTTCCAAGTCTCGGCCACGATTGCCGTGATCGACAGGGATCTGACGCCCTTCAAGACACCATTGTAAACCTCGGACATGTTGGTTGTCATGATCCCATACCTTGTCCCACCGGTGTCGTGCAACAAAGACCACATTTCCAAGTCAGGTGCATTGGACTGAACCCATTGTGAGAATACCCCGACTCTTGTGGAGCCCCCCTCCACGGCCCCTGCTTCTGTATGCACATGCTTCGTAGCCTCCTGATCGAGCTGCCTCTACAAGGTGTCGAACTTCCGCTTCTGGTTCTGCATGCATAGCTTCTTGAACTTCTTCATTAGGTCCTTACTACGGAACCTTCTGTGGAAGTTCGCTGCAATATGCCTCATGCAGCAGCGGTTCTTCACATCAGTCCACTGGAAGGGGGGCTCCATCCCATTCTGCAACGTTCGCAACGCAGACAGCAAGCCTGCATTGCAGTTGGATATAAGGCACACTTCAGGGTGTTCTTGCACCACGGCATGCTTCAAATTGCAAAGGAACCACAACCAGCTATCTGTATTCTCATTCTCCACAATTGCAAATGCCACTGGGAGTAACTGGTCATTTGAATCGGCTGCAACTGCGGTGAGAATAGTACCCTTGTACTTGCCGGATAGGAACGTCCCATCTACGGTTAGCACTGGACGGCACCACCTGAAACCTTGTATCGCCTGATGGAAGGCCCAGAACACTCTGTCAAGAATAAAACAGTTCGAGCCCTCCGTAGGATGGACCCTCTGCTGCCTATTTATGTACGTGCCTGGGTTTGATTGTGAAATTGATGCAGCATTCTTGGGACCAGGTCGTACGCCTCCTCGTACGTCCCATACATACGGTGCAACACCTTTCGCTTCGCCCGCCATACCTTCTTGTAGCTCACTTCGTAGCCCGCCATGTTCGCTACTTCTGCCATTAGAACCTTCGGGGTAATTGACACATCCGCCTGGACGAGGTGCATGACCAGCTCCGCAACATACGATGATGTCATGTTGCGGTGTCTATGTACTGGCCCCACAAGCTCGCAACTGTGATCTTGCAGCACCTTTATCCGGAACTCCGTGCCAACGCCCTTGTACCGTTGTGCACAGACTTTGCCACCACAGGACCCGTCGACACACTTCACGATGTATGTGTCCGGCTTTGACTTGTGGACCCGATACGTCCGGCTTATGTTGACAGCATGTCTAGCAATAGCCTGCTGGACAGCACTCTTATTACAGAAGCACTGCCCCAAAAAGAGTGCGCCCTCGCTGAACCCCCATTCTCCCTCCTCCCCCTGTGGCAGAACTAAGGCTGCCGCTGCGATGTCGTCCAGTCTGGACGACACGTACGCACCGTCCGTCGTCACAACACGACCTACCACCCCTCCAGTTGCACCTTCGCCATCCTCGTCCTCTCCAGAACTGCATGTTTCCACCTCCTCATCCTCCTCGCTGCCCTCTTCTTCCACCTGGTCCCCCAGATACTCATGACAGTCAATATGGGCGGCCCACCACCTATCGTCCACACCTTCGTTGGGCTGTAAATTCTCCGCACACCTCCTGTCGTCTTCATCACCCACTTCCTCGCCCACATGTTCTCCCGCAGAAGCGTCTTCATGACCGCCGGCCACTACATCTCCACCAGCGACATCTGAACCAACCATGGCTGATGATTCTGCCCTCTCCACAAACTCGACATACATCATTGGCCTCCCATATATCGCAGCATCAGGGTTGCACACGACCTCCATGTAGTTTGCCCATAAGGCGTTATTGGTCACCTTCAGAAGTTGCCATATGCTCTCCCTTCCATCATCCACCATTGAGGCATAGACTGCCTCGATCCATAACTTATTCCTTGCAGTCTGTCGATCGAACGCTGAACGGACACACCTCCGTAGCTCACACAAGCTCATGGCGCTCAGACCGGGTGCCCGGATCACGGTCCGCTCGCAATTTGACAGGTCCGCCCCATACGGCCCATCACGTACGAGACCACTCCCATAAAACACGAACAAGTGTTGAATGCCAGCCATTGCGTACCTAACATAAGTAACAATCGTACCATTTTAGTACACAGCATGTAACAATCGTACCATCTAATTAACAATTTCGATTAGTATATGTTTTGTATTTCTAAATCAACGATTTATTTGTAACTATTTTACTTTCAAATTGTACCATACATCAATTTAAATATTCATATCATTTTTATTTCCATCAAATGACCTTCATACTACGGTCATTTACTACGCATACTAATTATACAGATTGTCTCTAATCTAACTACTACAAATTTACCACCTACAAATGCTCCAACATAAATATTTACTTTTTCAACACCTACACATTATTTACACTACAATCTTTTGTAACTTTAACTTAATATAGTCTTTATGTTGCTCTACTACAACTTTCTATGACTGCTATTATATTTTAATTCTAATCTAACAAATTTATTTCTAATTTATTTTTACCACCTACCGCACTGTATGTAGTTCTTCCCTAAGCGTACTAATCATATGCTTCTAATCCTAGTACTATTGTTATCACCTACAATTGCTCTAACATAAAAATGTATTTTCTCAACGTCTACACACAACAACTTCATATTTTCCACCTAAATGAAACTACTTTACAGTACGTATGTTCACAAAAAAAAGGAAAACACTATATACACTACAATACATCATGCCTAACATATGCAAGATTTGCTATACATACATAGCGTACAAAAGATTGACATAAAATAACAGTAACACAAGATGGTTTCCTTAATTAAAGCCTAATGACATACATAAAATTATAGTTGCACGACCACAAAACTTACCTCTTGTTGATGCTCACGAGACGATCTACAACTTTTCTACTTGCCAAATCCGCTGATTCCAAACGAAAACAACTCAACTCTTCCGGCTTTCGCTCCTCACTTTTCTTCACCAAAAATTGTATAAGCCTACCAATTATACAAATTGTCTCTAATCTATCTACTGTTGCTATCACCCACAAATGCTCTAACATAAATATTTACTTTCTCAACACTTACACATGTAAGCACGTATGTTCATCAAAAAATAACTACATTACACTACGTAACTTCAACAAATAAATACGACATTTTCTACACTACAATACATCATGCATCATTTTTACCTACAACATAAACACCGTATTGGCTTATAAGAACATTAACGACATACGGTTTGCCTAATTACGAGCTAATGACATTCACAGAAAATACTTGCACGGGGCCAAAAATTACCTCTTCTTGAAGCTCAGAAGACGATCTACAACTTTTGTATTTGCAAAATCTGCTAACTCCAAACAAAAGCAACTCAAAAAATCTGAGTTTCCACTCTTTCTTTTCCTCCCTTCACTCCCTCTCTCGCTCTGTCTTTACTTCCACTGCGAACCAGAAGACTTCATCGCATGCATCTGCTCACCAAGCGAGCTCCAAAGCCATTTTATTGCGAATGCTCCTCACCCATTCAGCAAAATTTGGGGGGCCATATCACATACTACTGACGCGTGTATGAGCTGCATGCAAAGAGGCGAAAAAAAGGCCACCCGTGAAGCTTTCGGCGGAAGGATTAGACGGAGAGGGAATCGCGCGGTCTGCAGCGTGCGCGCGGGCGGGGTCACACGGTCGGCATCTGAGGCGTGCGATCGGGAGAGAGAACGCGCGGTCAGCAGCCGAGTCGCACGCTCCGTAGGCGCGTCGTGCGGTCGGGCGGCGAGTCGCGCGGCGGGGCAACGGGTCGTGCGGTCGGGCGTTGAGTCGCGCGGCGGGGCAGAGGGGTCGTGCGGTCTGGTACCGCACGACCCATGAACAGTGCGGTCGTGCGGTACCAGACCGCACGACCGGGGCACGTGGCAGCGTCTAGCGATTGCGCGCTCAACAGGGGTCCAAAACCAGAATTATTTTCGCTCGGGGGCCAAAACGGGAATTTTGGGTGCACAGGGGTCCAAAAGTGTCCAAAATTCTGAAAACGATGTGCGGATCGCTCTTGTGAAATAAGCGCTTCTTCTTTTCGGCTGCGGCTTATGGCTTTTGATTGAAAATTTTGAATTTTAGCTGTTTACGGTACAGATTACAGAGAGACAGATACTCACTTGCGATTTTGGCTGGTACAGATGTTGGGCTTTTAACGTGTAGATCGTTTAACTTGTAGACCCCGTCTTGAGAAAATATTCCGTTTGAATGTTAGGTACTGTAGCAAAAGCCAAAAGCCGCTAGCTTGTGAGGTAAAGAACATGCCCTAAGTATGCCGGTTTCGGGCTCCTGTCTGAGGCTCTTTGTTACCAACTTCAGTTTTTTGTTTCTAGTTTTCAAAACTTAAAAATCAGAAGGTATACATTGATTTTTAATTTTGATTTTTTTACTTTTCTTCTTCTTTTTTGCTTTTGCTTTTTCTCTTTTTTATTTACATTTTACATAGAGATATAATAGTTTTTTCTCATTCAATTAATAGTTTAGAAAAAACTAACAACCAATTTTAATTAAAAATTAACTACCCAGAAACTATTAAAAAGAGCCGAAATAAACGGGCCTAGATCTCGTTGGAGGATATGTATGCGCCAGTACGAAACTATATGCTGGCTACCGCCCATGATGCGGATGGCTTATGCTTTGCTGCTCAAGTGGTTAACTCGGATAAAGACCTGATACTATGAGAAATTAATGGATCGTTATTTACTAATTAATGCAATGAGCTAGCTGGGCCATGCAGGGGTTGCTTTCTTCTGCAATTAAACTAGTTAAAGAGAGAGCCCCCCAAAAGAAGATACATGTAGACATCAAGAACACTATGGTTGTGTTGATGTTAACATCTGGTAGCATATATATTGATGCACGTCAAGTAACATATATTTCATTTTTTGCCAACTAATTGGATATCGTCGTTTAGCGTTTATGTGGATATTAGTTATTAATGTGAAACGAAGTTAATCATATATGGGATGCAACCTACCATCAACATATCGAATTGTATTCCGTGGTAAGCAAGACCTGATAATACCAGCAGTATTACCAGTCGGCACCTTTTTTCTTGGACCGTGATTTTTGACTGTTCAGCACGTACGACAAGATACCGGAAATATCGTCAAATATATAAAGCTTTGTTTTCTTTCAATTGGTAGCACTCCAGCTTGTCTGAAAAGAAAACACAAAAGCCTGAATTAAAGCTGAATAAATATACTTTGATCGACCAATATGTACACGGAAAGTTTCACCTTTTCCATGCCCTTTTGGCAATTAGCTTGGAATTGTCAAAGCTTATCAATCTGACACGGGAGCCGACATCTTTCATACCTTAACTATTGTTCGGCCAGCTAATGGCCCCAAGGCAGCTTGATAGGAATATTCTTCTCCACTTTGCAGTCAAAACTTCTAGAACCATGCAAATACGTGGTAGTACGTGTTCCGTTTATGGGATGTTTGGCTGATAGTTTTTATTGTGCTTTTTAATGTAGTAGCAGACGATAGGGACGATAACATATATGGTATATATGTTTTTAAACTTAAAAAACATTTGAATAATTTGTTTTAAAAAACCGTTCCGTTTGGACATTTAACATTTTAACTTTGAAAAACCACAAACAGAAAGCAAAAGCCAAAAAATAACAGTGCCTATATCAGTTGGCTTAGGTGATGATCATTTGGGCTTATTTTTGGTGACTTATGGCTGAAAAACACTATAACTGGCTGAAAAAACACTGTAGCTGATAGAAACTTATTTAGCATAATTAAATTTTTAAAAAAATTAAAAAATATAAAAAATATGTTAGCCCATCACGTATAATACAAACAAATATAGGAAAAAGGAATCGGCAAAAAAGCTCAACAAAAAGCCCAAAGTTCAAAAAAAAGATGAAATTTATGAATAATAAATAATAAATCAGAAACTAAAAGCTGAAACCAAAATGATCCTACCTTAACACGTTTGAGTAACTGAGTTGGCCAAACACTGTACAAGATCTATCAGCATGCGTCAGCTGCTGATCAATTGGATCAGCGTCTGACATCTAAAAGCTGTAAAAGCGTAAAGATGGAGCAGTACTGGCAGTGCTTGTCAATTTGGCATTTTCTTCACAGCTTTTAAAAACGATTTTTATCCTTTAAATAAAATATTTTTAAAATAAAATTTACAAATTGATTATAATACATACTATAACGACTTTACTTATATCCATCAAAACCTCACACATGTTTTTGTTACTCTATATTCTTTTTTACGAACAGCCTAAAAACTATAAGCTGTTGCTAAAAATCATAAATTACAGCCGAGAACAAGCCCCCACCGTAGTCCCCAAGTTCGCGTGAGCGCTGCTCCGACTCCCAAGTTTCATGTGTGCCTTGTGTAGCTGTGTGGTGGTGTGTCTATACCTGTGTAGCATCCAAAAAATGGTTCGAGGTATTCTCCGTAATTTTAAAATTTGAACTGTAAACGAATCATTGCAAAACAAAACTGTACAAATGAGCTCATCCCAAAGGAAAAAAAAAGGACAATGGAAACAAAATGCAGAAACAGCTCAAACCTTTAGGTTCAGAGAAAGTGTGCCGGCCGGCTAAAGAAAGTTGACGGGCTTCATCAGATAGTTTATCATTGGACGTGTGTACTTGCAGCCTAATCCATATTAACCTGTTACTAGGTTCCTAGGCCCATAAAACGGAGCATATAAGCCAACGAAATAACGTAACACAAGTAGTAAGTTCTTACGAAAGGTAATAGAGCAAACCATAGCCGCCGCCAAGAGCTTCGCCACCATCCTCCGTCGCCGGCCCAGCGGTTATTGCCGGCGTCAAGTTTTTTAAGGACCCGTGGTTTTTCAAAAGTAACTCACACAACCCTAGAAGAAAAGGTAATTACACAGAGTACCTTACATGCCCTGGCATGGAAGGTCAGTGTTTGACAACTCTCTTGTTCTGGTTCAAATCAGACTGAATTCTTTCTCAATTCTTCACAAAGTTTATCTAGCCAGCTCTTCACCTAAAAAGTACGAAGCTGATTGCATTAAAGGAATATGATATTTCTTTTCGTAAAATAGTTGGAACAAAACCTCCCTAAATTCTTACACAGAAATGAGATACTTTTTTTGAGTCATGCTTGCATATGGGATTTGACTCCTCAGAAAGTGCAATAACATGTTTAAGTTTGGTAGGATACAATATCTTAGCCTTCCCTAAGCCATCAGTGTGCAGTGCACAGCATTATAAAGTTCCAATATAATTCAATGTGTACAACATGCCAATAACCAAACTAGTCTCTGGTAGAAGGCAGGAAGACCACCAGTCTGGCTTTGAGCTCTACAATTGTGGCACAAAAGGCACTAAATAGGATATTTACAGCATCAATCAAGGGGTGTGCAACCACTGCATATACCAGTAAGCCATGTCACTATATGACACAGACTAATAAGGATGAATTAAATTGGAGTGATGAGCTCTATATCACTATATATGGTTTTGATGAACCAAAGAAAGTAAATATTTAGGCTTGTATCAATGAGCACATCCATATAATTTTCAATGAGGTTTCTGGATAATCCTTTTTACAAGCAGATGTATACTAGAAAAAATCGTTAGAGAACAAGGAACATGACAGAGAGTAAGCATCCTTACAGAAGCGTTATGTTTTAATGCTTTTGGGCCAGGAAATGTCTTTCCACAACCGTGGCTCTTTGGTAGAAGACGATCCTCAACTCTTTCTCCACTAATACCTCTTGCAATCTTCCATAGCCAAGTTCTGCGTGAGGTCCAGTTCATATAAGATAAATTGCTATAAAGTATTATACGTGATATTTCAAAATTATAAATCTACTCACATAGAAGCATGGCTTTATGAGTTCGATACAACTAGGCTTCTACTGAGCATTTCGACCGAGTCAACTCTTTCAAACATGATATCCTAAACATCAGGCAACCAAAATAATACCAAGCAAACAAATGCATGCACCAATTTACCCTGTATTTACTCCATAGTGCCCTTGTAATTTTTACTCAGTAAAACTTAGAAGACGACCTACAGTTTCAACCCCAAGATCATCCTGCAAGGAGCTCCCAAGCTTACCCCCAAGTTGCTTCCTGCATAATATGTATATTTTCATCATTCAGTATCACACCACATATAAGTTAATTGGGCCTGTTCGGCAAGTCAAAAGCCGGCCGGCTTTTGGCTTTTGCTACAGTACCTAACTTTCAAACGGAGTATTTTCTCAAGACGGGGTCTACAAGTTAAACGATCTACACGTTAAAAACCCAATATTTGTACCAGCAAAAATCGCAAGTGATTATCTGTCTCTCCGTAATCTGTACCGTAAACAGCCAAAAGCCATAAGCCGCAGCCGAAAAGAACAGGCCCATTAGCGTACGGTTGAAGGATGTAAACAGCAATTCAAGGTTTGAAAAACTTTGTCCAACAGAAAACTAGAAAACAGCAAAGATGGAGGTGTCACGTTAGCTCATTACATCTTCTTCACAGGTAGTGATGCTAGAAAATCTTGAACTGATGAAGAAGGAACAACTGTTTGTTGAGCAGGTTTGTGCATCCCACTGACAAGTTTAGCTAACATCTGCACAAAATAACAACATTTGAGTGGCACACTGCAATAGGAAGAGAAAGGAATCAAAGGGTAATGAAGCAAAAGAAGAAATATGCAGAAACTGAGTTGCTTTCCTAAGTTTAGAAAACTTTACTCGGTATACCTATGGACTATTTATACTCAATGTTGCAGAATAAAATAAACCCAATCCTGCAAAAAGGATATTTTGATCAAAAGAAAGAAAAGCATATACTCACTATTGTGACTCATTATAAACCTTATTGTGAGCAATGCCAGCAGAGCATGTGAATTGGGTTTCCTCCAAAACTTTGACCCGTAACTGCGCAACAATTATAGCTCCGCATGCCAGTCACTTATCCTGGTAATCAGCATCTGCTCGGCAAAGCCATGTTCCCACATTCTTTTCCCTGTCACTGACATCCTGAACATATCAAGGTCTATGATCACATTCATACCAAACAGCAGAGCAGCACCTACCAAATCGAGAAAAGTTTCTTACAGAAGGAAGGCCCAGGATATTTGACTTTGTGGCCTCCTCGAAAATCAGCTCTGACGACTCCGGGGGAGATTCTAAGAGCATCTCGTTGGCTGCATCAGTAAGGTCAAGATAAACTTCGTCAATGGATGATCGCTCACACTTCCCCTTGTTTGTGAGGATTGCTACAACCTGAAAGTTTGGATGCAAAACCGTTGATGCCATGGATGCGCCTTAGTTATTGAATAGTAAATTATCTTTGTTAATACTTAGTAGTTGCACGGTCGAGACGAACCTCAGAGCCGGCACTTGGGTAAATATTAAGATCGGCCTTGTCACGAGCCACGGGAACCTGAACCAAATTGATACTCGGACAGACATTCTTGGCCTCGTCTCCACGCATGGACCTGAAAAGAGCATCACAGAATTATTAGCAAGCCCTAATCGAGCAAATTTTGCGGAGACGGAGGGAACGGCACTCACCTCTTCACACCAAACATCCGAGCCTCGTAGCTCACGGCAACTAAACCGCCGCCTTTCCAATCGTTGTACTGCACGACGGCGGTCGGCTGTCCCCTGAGCACCGGGTTCCTCCGCTGCTCAACTGCAGTAAGCTAATGCTCACTCTTTCATTTCAGAGACTCGCGAGAGTTTTGAAGGGACGTTACAAGAAGGGGCGCGCGCGCGAGGGAACAAGGTAGGTGACCTTGGACGTAGAAGCAATCCATGTCGACATGGGCGATCACCCGCGGTTCCTGCGGCTCCGGCACCGCTCCGCCGCCTACCACAGCAGCAAGGCGAAACCCGCCGCACTCGGCCCTCGTCCTATTTCTTTTTTGAGTTTTGGTTCAGTCCATATGGAGGTGCTGGAGGTGCTAACACCTCCACCACATCTGACCGTTCAATTACTCTTTTACTTCATTTCGCTAACACCATCCCTGTGCACCACTCACAAACACCGGAGGTGTCAAAGCATCATAACCGTTAGATGAGCTTTATTGAACGGTTGACAATGGACAAAGTGTATCGAACCAACTCTCTCCTTTTCTTTTTAAGTAAATTTCATAAAGCTCTAGGTTGACTGACAAGTATCTATTAGATACAAGTCATGGAACGCGATAAATCAAATTGGATTTTTTGAACTATAAATATAAGGAGAGGCTTTCATTGTAAATACATCAACTTTGATCAATAAAGAGACTTGCTCTCTCTTATATCTTGTGTCAATTATTCATCTACTTTCGTATTATTTGACAGTGTGATTGTTCTCACTTTGTAGTTGTTTTGATTAGCTATTGGATCTCGATGACACTAGTTTTTCAACACGTCATTAGCATTGATTGCTCCACAGGCCACGATATTTCATCGAATCGACCTCTTAGATTAGTAAGTTTTTCTAATCGTTTGCACGAATCGATTGTTGCGCTCGTTTCGTTCATTGTGCGAGTTCAATGGTTAGTCGTGTGAACATTTCAGAATTTTTGCTACAATTTTTAATAAAAAAGAAAAAAGATCTGCTCGGCCCGTACACCAGCGACACCGCCAGGCCTCACGTTGTGCCAGTGCTCTTGTCGGCCGACCATCGGCTGCCGTTCTCTTCCCATCCACGACTGTCGTGCCTAAGGACGCCGTCGACCGAGCCACAACACCGCGCACGACGCCACCGTCGGCATGCCTGAAGCACGCCACGCCAACACCGAGCGTCACAGTCTCGTCGATCACCGCCACCATAGCTGTAGTCGACGCTCCGACCACCGCGCCAGAAGCGCACGCAGAGCCACGACATTGAGGACATCGCCATCGTCATCTCCATCTTCGGCCGGTGCACCTAAACGCGCGTCGGGGCCGAGTGGATGGCGTGACGCTGCTGCCATTGCGTGCGAGCACCACTGGCCACCGCGCCGTTTTCGTAGCCTACACCCGAAGCGTGAGCCCGCTGCTGGCTGACTGTACCCGATCGATGCGTGTGCACCGCGAGGACCACCGATCACCATGCTGATCCGCCGCACTGATCCACCGTGCACGACGCCATCGCCTCGCTGCTGGCATGCTCGAAGCATGCCGCGCCATAGCCGTCGCCTTCGTCTCCGGTCGGCGCGTCCGAACGCACATCGTGCCGAGCGACGATGTTGCCATCGCGAGTGAGCTCCACTCACCGTCGCGCTAGCTCCATCGCCACCCCGTGGCTGCCGCACCATCCCGCGTGCACCATCGCCATCGTTGCCTGCAGCGCTCGGTTTTGATTGGGCCGAATGGGCCGTGCGGGCGAACAGGCATGCCTGTTAAGGCCTTGTGGAATAACAGGCAGTATTTGATCTGGCCCAACAATGGTAAATGAGCGGGGTCCAACTCGGCTCGAAGGCAATTTTATAAAACTCCCCAACGTTTTTTGGTTATTATGACATTTTTGCAGTATAAGGGAATTTTGTGGAAAACCCCCGACATTCGAGAAATTACGAAAAATTTTGGATTTCAATATGTTCTTAAAGAATAACTCTTTTAGCTTTCAGTTTTTATACCAGATTTAATATTTCTAAGATTTGTTGTGCTCTTATCTTGAAGGTTTAAGCAAATTAATTAATTAGGTAATTTTTAGTTATAACCATAATTAATCCTTGAAACATGATTTTTAGGCATATGAACTTCTATAAATTTATGAAACCTTAGACTTAGCACTTTCGAAAGTGTCATATTTTATTTTACTTTCCTAGCATATTGTGTGGTGGGCAGTTACTTATGGGGTTTTTGATAATTCAGAAGATTACTAAATTACGTAGTCATTGCTCTTGGGCGTATGGTTCTGAGCATTCTTGGGCACGAGGTCCTGAGTGCTCTTGGGCGTGTGGTCCTAATTATATGTGCAGCCCAGAAATGCTAGGAAAATTATGGAAAACTAAGAGAATTATCTACTAAGTAGATAAAACCAGCCTTTACTATTTTGCACTCATTTCATGCATTTAAATTTACCAACAGAAAATTGCATGAATAATGTAGGTTTGTTAAGACATCATGATGCTAATTTTTGCCTACCTTGGATGGTAGCAATCAACTTACCTGAGTATTGACTGATGAGATTAATCTCACACCCTTACCTTGGGCATAAATGCACATTCTCTTATGGAGAAGGGAAATGTATTCACTACTCGAAGAGTAAGTACTTGACTAAGAGGGATCTGTTAAAAATATGGCGATCTATGAAGGAACACTATAGGTAGCAAAAGGTCAATTGTGCCCTGTAGGCATGATGTGACAAAATGCTTCAAGGACAAGAAGTTCATAGCATAAGTACAATCTCGTCATGCACCATATTGTATCTCAATTAAGGCTATGTGACCAACAATTACTAAAGCTAACATGATTGAGAGGATTCTGTCCACCTTCCACCTTAATAATGTGACTTTACAATAGCTACATCGTTACACTAACTATATTGATTATTCTGAGTTAATATCTATCTTGCTAAGTTATGGAGAAGTAGAAGACTCCTAAAGAATCACACGACCAGCCCTATTGCGGACCGTGTCTGTTCCATAAAAATATGCAAATACTTAGAAGAAAGGGAATACTCTTAGCCATAAAAAAGGTAATGGTAGGGGTGAAAACGGATCGAATACAGACGGACAATGGCTCTGCCATATTTGTTTTCATATTTTCCCCTGGATACGGATATGAATACAAATATGAATAATGTCAAATACAAGTATGGAGCGAATACGAATCAATTTGAATACGGTCACGAATATTTCTTGGAACATGAATACCCTTTAAATTGTATGCACAAAATGAACAAAAAACAATCTAAACACTCGTGAAGAACATTTATGAATTCTTCATATAGGCTAAGGTTCCTTCTCTAACTCCATGTATTAATGTATATATTAATGTATGATGGGTTACTCAAGTATCTTATAAATGGGCTGGGCTAAAATAGAGGGTGCATGCTACGGATTTTTGGCCCCTGCATATCCGAATAATCCGGATCCATAGTCATATTCGATGGATAGTGAGCTACCAAATCCGTATTCGTATCTGATAGAGAAAATCCATATTTATTTTTGATCCGATACTATCTGACAAATACCTGAGCCGACATAATCTGTATTTGAAAATTGTCCGAATCGGTTGGAAACTATCTGATCCGTTTTCACCCCTAGGCAATGGGTAGTATAACGGAAGGAAAAGAGAGCGGGTGCATTCAAAGTATGGATAAGCCAACGAGGAGGTATATTGAGTCCTGCAATAATCTCTTTGTTACCCTTAGATATGATCCTATGTCATTTACCTACACGAGTTGCATTATTAGTTTAAATATAATTCTTAAAGAACTTGGTTATGCTCCTATAGAGCAAGTTATTATCTTTTGTATTAGGCTGAAATCTTCTGTATTAGATTAATGTTTTTCCTAGAATGATAGGGCAAATTGTTGAAAATGGCAGAAATTACGTGTTGTATAGGTTTTCTTATCTTACCTATCTCGCCCTTTGTCAGTAGCACTTTTTACCTGAAGTAAATGCTTACCAGTAGCATGTCTTACCTATTGTAAGATCATTAATCTTGCATAGAACCGAATTATGAATAGTTATGCCTGACATTTTAAATAATAAAAGGCCTTGCTTATTATAGATAATTATTGAAATATGCTCTTGATGTCTACTAAGCCTAAATCAACCATGAAGGTTATTTATCCACTAGTGCGTTGTATAGATTGATGCCTAGTAAGCAATAGGAAATAAAATTTCTAGGACAGTATATACACAAATGGAATTTATTGGCCTTATGTCGATCCTGAATAATCATTTTCGCTAAAGTAAATTGTATAATCCTTGAGCAAGTATAGAATAACTTATACCCTAAAACTTGAAGTCTGTATGATTCCACCCACAACCATGTTTTTTAGCAACTTTGTAAGATGAAAGTTACATGGTATATGTTGGTTTCACGCCAAATAAAAATTATACTCTAATAGAAGTATGATTGCAATATATTGCCAGAAGCACTTGAGTTGATTCAAAGCAAATGCCTGAAGCACACGCTATCACTTAGAATTTGTATGGTTGGCATGAAAAGGGGGGGGAGGAATTTGGGTACGAGAGGTAATTTTGATATGAAGAGGCATAAGAAAAATGTGAAAAACAAGATTTATGGCAGACATAATGGCATATCCTGGGTCAAAGCCAGAAGCAATCATTAATCTAGATTATTTGGGAGATTAATAAATATATAGTATTATAATTGTCAATATTCACAATATATATAGACTGGCATTCATGTTATATTATTAATGGCCACTATCTTTGTGACCCACAATAGGACATTTCTTTGTACTTTAAGATATACGCCAACCACCAGCATGTGAATGTGCACATAGCAAGAAGTTGGCCGCCAAAATCTATGACATGTCTATAACTTTTGGCACATACTAAAGTGTGCCACACTCATTGGCCATGACAAACGCACATTGGTATAAGCGGTCTAAAACCGCATCATCATTGGCGACCATATTACTTACCTAAAGTAACTTACCTAATAAGGATGATGATCTATTGGATTATAAAGATCTAGAATTATCTAAATTGGTCATATTTATGTTGATGGCATAAATAGAAGTTAGTTATATTGTTTATCACCCACTTAACTAAATTATCATATTCCTGTAACAGAATGGTGAATCTTTTAGGTGATTCAACTGGGCTTATTTTTCAGAAGAAAGTATAGTATTTTCATGCAGATTAACTATTGTCAATGTCTTATGTTGCAACATTATATTTATTTTTCTGAAGAGCATTCTGTAGATTTATATTATGTTGTTAGAATATACTATTTGTGACCATAGAAAACATGTTGCATAATTATAAACTTGAAGTTTGAATGACCCAAAGTAGTTTGAACATGGAATGAGTAATTGGGTCTATGTTTTGGGCAAAGAATAAAGAAGCTACACAATAGAACAAGTCCGCCAACTCTTGTATCCTCATATGGGATCTTTGTCGCAAAATAATAACCCCCCAGGAGGTGGGATACCCTACCATTGTTAGGACAATGTAGTTTTTATGCCACTGTATTAAAAGTCTAGCTTATTATGTATAATGATAACCCCTATAGTGAAATTAATGCTCATTGAAAGAATAGAATATTTCCCACATTGTATCACCACCATAGCATACATCTATGGGCCTCCACATGAAGTTAGGGATACATATTGAATTTGAAATTTCACCAATGCAGTGTCCATGAAAGGGGATTTTTATGGTATGTTAGGAAGATCTAATCTCGGCATCAGGAGGAGAGAAAATCCCAAAATGTTTGAATGCCTTGATATTTTCTGGATGGAAAGATCTTTAATATTGAGATTCAAGCACTAGCCAAGCTAAACTAGAAGTTTAGTTGATACTCCTGTGAGCCGGAAGTGAGAGCTTGCCGGATAATTTTACAAGAAATTATAATGAGCTAACCAAGTTAATTTTGTTGAAAGCTAACTCATCGTTAAGAGTGGTATACCCTGGGTTTTAAATAGTATATCCACCTAGTGGAATGACTTATTGGTCAATGATCTAAATATGTAGGGATGCCTACAAGTTCTATGATCGAGATGACACTAGTCATACAATGGTTAAACATTCATCGCGACTCCTAAAGAGAAATCACTCTAAAGATGAAAAAGACCTCCCTAAGAGGCTGATCCTGAAGATAAAAACTCATCAACATAAGCACCCATAAAGCATAATGGTAGGAATGCAGTACAACCAAGAATCTTTTGTTTTATGAAATGATGAAGATTTGGCTAACAATGAAACAACTTCAAAATTTGAGGATACGAGAGAAATGAAATAGTTGTCGACAATATTGCCTTTAAGATTGTTAATGTTTCTCTAATGAAAACCTGGATCTGGAACCAAAGTCTATGGCAAGAGAAGCCTGAAGTGCTCATATCGGGTCAAATGAAGAAAGCAATTGAGGTTGAATCATAATAGTTAAAATGAAGTCTTGGAACCAGCAAGTTCAGACTTAATGGGTCATTATGAAGAACTAACTAGAAGGTATGACACATTGCATTAGATTTTACACCCATGGATTACGACATTGGAATAGGAAGATTCCATCGAATGTCATCTTGAGGGGAGCATATATGCTAAACTTTGATCATCATAGTTTTAGACTACAAAAGTCTTAGTTTTGGTTTTCAGAATGAATCAATTTGGTGATTATCACCTGATGTGAAGTTACCTTGAAGGTTTTACCACTTAGATAAGTGCAGAATTTAGGAGAAGTACTTTCTTGAATAATAGCTCATATATTTTGATCTAGAAGATCAAATACTATTCATACAGAATAGATAATCTAGAAGATTATATGATCAAAAAGATCAAATGTTGTATTCTTTTTTCCTTAGTGAGTTTTTATTAGAAGTTTTCTCACATAAAGTTTTCACTGAGGCAACAAGTGCAATACAACTTGTGTGTCTGATCTACTCTTTTCTCCATTCATTTTTTTCACTGGGTTTTTAGAAGGGGTTTTTAATGATACATTGCATGTTGTGTTGTCCACCCAAAGGGGAGTGTTATGAAACTTATCCCGTAAGGGGTGCATAAGGCCAGTCCCCACACGGTTTCTTTTGAGAGACTCCAAGTTGGAGATGTGAATCTATAATAAAAGGATTTTAGACTATAAATATAGCTGAGAGGTTTTCATTGTAAATACATCAAATGAGATCAATAAAAAATAGCATCGACTTATCTCTCTCTCTCTCTCTCATCTTTTGTGTTAATTGTTTGGGACAGCTACACAACTCTATACCGTCTAATACGTGTACAATGGGATAGGTACCCACCATCCCATTAAATGAGTTCGAACGGCCCATCTGCGTGCACTTTGGATGCCAGCTATGCGAACTCTCGCTGACTGAATGCTTGCCACATCCTCCACGTGCCCACGAAACGTCGCCATCGTCCTCTCTATGCGTCGCGCGACATTGACACCCTCCACACACACTAATGAAACCTCGTTGTCATCCTTTGCACGCATGTGAAACTTTATGAAACCTCATGAAATTTAATCATGAAATTTAGTCAAATTAGGCATGAAACCTTCTAAAACTTTATGAAGCCTCATAAACACCATAAGACTTAAACATGAACACTAGTCAATTTAGGTATGAAACCTTCTGAAACTTTATAAAACATCATGAAACACTATGGAACTTAATCATAAAACCTCATAAAATCTAGTCAACTTAGGCATAAAACCTCATAAAACTTCATGAAACACCATAAAACTTAATCATGAAACCTAGTCAATTTAGCCACGAAACCTCCTGAAACATTATGAAACCTCCTAAAACACCATAAAACTTTATGAAACACCATGAAACTAGTCATGAAACCTTATGAAATCTTATAAAACTTGGAGTTCAACTTCATGGATCTGCTACCAAAATCAAGGATGCTACAGGATGGTATCCCGTTGCAAAGTTTCAGAGTAGTTTCATAAAGTTTCATGAGATTTTAGAGCTAAAACATGAAGCTTCATGATGTTTTAGAACTAAATCTTGTAGTTTCAAAAGTTTAATGAGGTTCTAAAAGTGAAACTTGATGTTTTATGAGGTTTCAAATGAGACTTGTAGTTTTAACAATTTTCATGAAGTTTTAAAATTGAAACTCGAACAGAAGTTTCATGAATTTTCTAGACTGAAACTTGTAGTTTCAAAATGTTATAGCCTGGTACAGAGGACATCAGCATATATTCGATGTTTCAAGCAGGTTTCATCGTGTTTTAGAGAGTTACAAAAACTGAAAATGTCACATTTAAGAGAGTTTTGTAGGCTTGAAAAATTGAAACTTTGAGTTTCAAAGGTGATTTTTAGGTTTCAGAAACTGAAACTTCAAGAAACTCGAGCAAATTAGAATGTACTTTGTCTGAAAATACTATAAGAAACTTGTATGCAACCTACTGAAACTTGTCTGGAACCTGTTGAAACTTGAGCAAGGCATCTCACATCCCAAATATGCTTTCAGCCAACACTGAAACATGGTGAAGTCCTCTTCTCTTCATGTTTGAATTTCAGCTATGATGTTGTTCAAATTACTGCAACTTGGTCATGTCAGTTTCTCTTTTTCTAAGAGTGCAATTGGTTAAAGGGGGGTTCATACACCGGTTAGCTAACTTGGTAATCAGTTTCACCATGTACCTCAAAAAGAATAAGTCCAAAAAATTCCCTAATCACCCACCCTATGCACAACAAGAGTTTCTCTAACGTTTAATCAAGCAATCAACTACCGAGATAAGTTGAAACTCCACTAGGAGTTGATAAGTCTTGCAACAAACAATGCAATCCAGATTCCAATCCAAACATCAACCGAAACTTAGACTCCTTCGGAGGCCATCTTTCTAGGCCAATAATGCAAGTGAAGTTCAGTGGTCTCTTTACCGGATAACAAGTGCACTTTGCATCTGGTGTCATTTCAAAACTCTCTCCCTCTCACTCATCCTCTACCACAAGTAAACAAGAAATTAAGGAAGAAGTAGAGAATCTTCTGAACCAGTAGAGAGAGAGAGAGAGAGTAGTATCAAAATAAACTGAATAAGTTTGCAAAATAGACATAGGCATGTGGATGTGTTGATCCATGAATCTTCTGATTGATTCATCTCTTCTTCTTCCTCCTCCTTTTCTTTCTCTATACAAAAAGAATTCTGAACTAGTGGTGCAGCTGCTACTAGCAAGTCCTAGTGCCAAGTCCTACTGCTTTCGCTTCGCCGAGACCCATCGTGTCGAGGTAGGCAATGAGGTCGGTGACAAAGGTCGTGGACCAGGATGTGGCGTTTGTGCTGTTGATGCTTTGCTTGCTTGGATACATGTCTTTGAGCCTAAATCACACTGGGTTTTTGGCCTCGCTGGCCCAAGAGCCAAGCAACCTTCCTGCTCACTATCCGCTGCCACGCTACGGGAGCCCATGCCACCGCGCATCTCCGTGTGCTCACAACCACCCCTGCAGCGCCACGCCATGGCGCGCCACCTCACTCATGTTGCTGCTCATTGGTGAGATAGAGAGAGAAGGAAGAGGATGAGAAAGCGTGAGGTTTAGTAATGAGTGGTTGGGTTTGAGGGATTTAGATAAGGCATGTGATTTGGATAAGATTGTGGACATCTAATATTACTTGAGAGTGCAGAATCCAACGGTGATTAGCTATCCTGTTGGAAAAACAACTAACGGTATACCGTTAGTTAGTATTTTTGTTGTTATTTATCTATTTTTAAATTATTTGCTTGTGCGATTGTTTTTTACTTTCTAGTTATATTAATTAGCTATTAGATTGGTCGGCAGAACGAAGCCCTCCAACGCGTCTCCCAAACGGAGTCTAATTATTTCGTGGTCGGGTGTTCCCGTGTTGGAACAAATAATAGAGATTCTCTAAGCTACAGGAAGTATGCAGTGCAGTCGTTAATACGGCATCAACGCTGTAGCCTGTAGGTTCGTACGTACCATCATAAGGTACTTAAAACACACCTATCGCGGATACAAATCTAGCAAATCAGGCGACGAAAGGGTAAGGCAAAACCCCCCGACAACAAGCCATCGCTTTTCCAGCATTGCCGGGCGGCACGTCCCCTCCCATGCGTGCCACCGGGCCGATCGGGTCCCCCCTTCCATCGACGGCGTGATCGGACGAAAGATTCGCCTGGCTCCCCTCCGTATGCCGCACCCACGTCCACATGTATTCGTGTATATGTACTCTAGTCTCCACCAAGGAAGGAGCAGCCCACCTTATCTCGATCGGCACGTACTCGGGGCCTTTGGTTGGTGCCGTAAACTTCATGCCTAATAAAAGTGGTGTCCAGAAGTTAGCTTGACATTTTGATAATTTTTTGTCTAGCTAAGCAAACTTGAGGATGTACTATTTGGTTAAAAGTCTGTGTCTGAAATTGATAGATAAAAGCAGGAATGATAGATTGAAGATAGGAACAGTGGATTGAGTCACCTGGAAGGCTGGTGTGTCCAGGCTTTTGATTTTGGTCGCCTAGGCCTGGGAGCGAGCCAGATCGACAACCAAACAGCCTCTCGGCGAGTTCCCGGCTGCGTCTTGGCCAAGCATGCACGGCCAGGGAGCGAACCAAACACCACTGACGATGGCCGTAGCCCCTGCGACCTGGACCACGCTTTAGGGATGGTGCGCTGTGTGCCACCCTCCAACCCCAACAGTTCTATTTTTGGATTGCGGCTAGGGATGGAAACGGATCGGATACAATCGATAGTCCCAAATAAGAAAATAGATCCATATTTTTAAAACGAATACGAATCGAATATTCTTGAATATGAATACGAACCATATGTCATAACGGATATGAATTCGAATCGAATATGTACTTAATTCGGTCGAATACGAATATCCTCCTACAACTTCTGTAGCAAATCTTGATATAACAAATTCCTAGCTGTTTTGCCGGTTTTTCACTAGTTACCAGAATGGTTACCGAGTTTCAAACCGCCCAATTCAAATTTTGTATCACAAAATTCATCTAGGTTTTCCTGAGTTCTAAAAACGGATCGAATACAAATCGAATAGTCTCGAATACGGATTATCCATTACTGTTTTCCATCCCTAGATACGGCTGATTTTTTTCATGCTTTTTGAGATAGCAATGGACGACAGGAATGTTGATGTGAACGACACATATAGTTTTAAACTCAAAAGGCCATTTAGAGAAACGGATTTGAGAAGTCGGTTGATGAAACTGTCCCATTTCTTTTAGTTTTCAAAAACCAAAAAAAAAAAACAAAAGGAACGTACCCAGTAGCCTTTGCTCCAAGACTATAAAAGCTACTTCTATGGTGCGAGTTACTAGGAGGACTGTACAACTACTACTGCGTACAAGGGTGGATATTGAGTCGGCATGGTTTGGCTCATGAAGGCTCGTTAGAAAGGAAGCTCGACTCGGCTCTACTCGTTAAACTAACGAACTAAAAGAGAAGTTCGGCTCGGCTCGTTGAAAAGCTCAAACTCGGCTCGTTATGCTCATTAGGCTTGTTTGCTAAAATATGCAAATTATATAATGCAATGTAATTATGTAACTAGTTAGCTCATATGACTGAGTTATCATTGACTACCATAATCATATATCTATTGGTAAAAACAAAAGGAACCCTTAATCTACTACCTACTGTGCATAATCGAAACACTATTAAAACTGAACATATTCTGTTTTGATTTTTGAGTGTCTTTAACTTTTCATTTAATATTTCAGATTTGTTTTTCTGAATGATAACTTCTATGATTCTCTAGAGTGACAGTGAAACTTATACAACAGTAATATTATGACTGAAATTACATCAAAAAGTAAAGAGCATCTAACGTAGTAGGTTCATAACAAAATAAGAAAAACTTGTCAGGAAAAGTTCAGTTCCAGTATGAGCAAATATGGCATCTGATGATTTTCTTTCCATAGATGAAATTAACAGAGAAAAGAGTAACGTGTACTTTAATAATACAGCTAGTGATAAAAGAGGTGTGAAAATTGGCATGCATGCATACTACTACAGTACTGAGTCGTTCGCGTTGTTATGGGCTGGAGACGCTGCTGAGCTAGGTCGATCGAACCTACCGAGCCTAGCGAGCGGCTTACGAACCGACTCGACTCGTTAATAGACTAAACTGAAATACTGGCTCAACTCGACTCGTTTGTACCATGAGCTGAGCCAAACCGAGCTGAACCTTCAACAAAATGAGTCAGCTCATGAGGCTCGAGCTTTTTTTGCTACCCCTAGCTACGCACGATGGAGAGGTAGTAGTTACCCTAACAATTAGTGCACTGTTCGATACGCACGATAAACTAATTGCACGAATAAGAAACCTGTATACCCCGCGGGATGCCCGCGCGGGGGCGCGGCCACGTTGCCCCGCCCGCGCGCTCCGGCCGGCGCGTGGCGGGGGATTTCGGTACGGCCGGGGGAGGCGATTCCCCTGTATTTTCCGGAAATTACATAAAGGTCCTTTTTTCCTCGCGAACAGGTCCCTGGCATTTTTTAAAAACGCTTTTTTTTTGCGAAAACAACCCTCCACTTCACCGAAATTTTGTGTACTTTGCAGGATAGCGCCCCGCGTTTCCTAAATTACGTACGGGTCCCCGTTTACTTACGTACAGGTCCTCTCTTTTTTACGAAAAAGACCTTCGACTTTTTTGAAAATACACATGTGCCCTCGGTTTTTTACGAAAAAGACCTTTAGCTTTTCCGAAAATACGCATGCGCCCTCGTTTTTTTTAAAAAAAAACCTCACAAATTATCGCCTCTTTTACTTCGGTACACACGGTGTCCGGCGCGGCGTGACGCCGTGCCTATGAGGCTAGTTGCGATGAAAAGTGGGGGCTTTGCGGCTTGCTTGATTGCAGCTGTAGAGGTAGGATTTTTTTTGGAACCATTCATACATATGGTCCTAGGAAACATTTTTCTTTTTCAATTTTAGCCATCTAGTATTTTTTTTAACAAAATAGACTCTTTTAGCTCGAAAGATGTGACAGATGACACTTAGCTCATTAGTCGAATGGCGCGTGGCTCCTACCGAACTGCGCAATGCAGCTCTACTATTTGCACTGTAGCACTACTGTTTAGCACTATTTAGCCATTAATTAGCACTAAGTGCAACTAATTAGTGTTAATTAAAGCACTAAACTAATAGTATTTTATTTAATGCTAATCACATTTAATTAGCCTAACCATGTAGTGCTAATTAAGCGTGCATGATAATTTATTGCACTCACAATTAATTAGTACAATGCTCGTTTGTATGGTTGACGGAGATGAATGGCGTAGGGAAAAACTCGTGTGTTAACTTTCATTATTTTTGTGAATTCTAGTGGTGAATTTCTATGCCACGTTAGCGGTGCAAGTGGGATTACAACGTGGAATTATTAACTCATTTGGATAACAACTGTTTGCTTGTATTGGTTGAAATAGCCAGACAGCGTAGGCAAAAGTGCATGTCCTACCTTCTACGATTTTTGTTGTGCGGTACGGAATGAATTCCATTGACGAATTTCTATGGCACATTAGCTCAAGTGAAAGTCTTTTATGAAATTTTCAGCTTATTCGAACAATAAATCCTCATTTGTATGGTTGGCGGAGATGAACGATGTAGGAAAAAACACGTGTGTTAACTTCTATTATTTTTGTTATGCAATGCGTATTGAATTCTAGCTATGAATTTCTAATTAATTAGAACTGCACCAACACCTACCTCTACCTCGCCCGTCCGCATCGGGCTCATCCTCGGCACCACCGGGCTCTACGTTAACTACGTCAGCCTCCGCTAGGCCATGCGCATGCTGCCTACACCAACACCTACCTCTTCCCCCCCAATCCGTGTTGGGCTTAGCCTCAGCTCTGTGCTGATTGCGTCAGTCTCTACTCGGTCGTGTGCATGCTACCTACGCCAACGTCAGCTTCGACTCTGCTCGTCCGTGCTGGGCTCCGCAACTTCACGTTGATGGCGCCGACCTTCACTCTACCACACATATGCTGCCTACGCCAATGCCGGCCTTGGCTCCGCGTATTCGCCTTGGCTAGGCTCTGTGCTGGCAATGACAGATGATGCTTGGCCACATGACCACCTCTTCCAACTGCACGCCTGCCTCCGCATTAGGCCACGTTGTTGGGAATAGTCTTATATTGCTTATGGAAAAAGAAAAGACACAACTTATAAGTATGAGAGAACCTCCATACATAGGACTAGTCTTTTAGGGAGAGAATGCCCAATACCACTTATAAGGTTGTTGCTTGCAAGCAACCCATAGGCTTAGATGCACGAAGTGCGTAGCTCATTTAAACCTAGGGACTGGGGAGCAAACCCGGTTAAACCTGACAGGGTGCTATGGTCCAAATTTAACAGTGGTATCAGTGCCCAGGCTTCCAACATCTCCTTGGGTCTCAGAAGTGCATAAGCAATGTGTAAGGGGGAAAATATTGGGAATAGTCCCACATTGCTTGTGGGAAAGGAAAAGGCACAACTTATAAGTGTGAGAGAACCTTCACCCATTGGACTAGTCTTTTGGAGGAGAAGGTCTAATACCACTTACAAGGTTGTTGCTTAGGGGGCTTGCTTGCGGGCAGCCCATGGGCTTAGACGCATGGGGTGCGCAGACCTAGGGATTGGGGAGTAAACTCGGTTGGACCTGGCGGGGTGCTAAGGTTCAAAATTAACACACACCTCGGCACTACCGCCCTCCGCACCATCAGCCACGCTAGCTTCACCACCACTTGCTCCGCCTACGCCGGGATGCACCGGTCTCCACCTCTATCAGCTTCGCCTCACGCCCGCATTGAGGACCCCGTGCCGCTGACCATGGCCTTCGTGACCGACGTCAGCCTCCACGCTGGCCATGGCCTTTGTGCCTCATGGCTATTCGTTAGACTTTGCCGCAGTGAGTGACGCGTCGGCCGCACTAGGCTTCGGCTCTGAAAAAATGTGAAAGTAATTCGGTGCTATGTTTTAAATATGATAAGTCACGTATAATTATTGGAATCTGAAAAATAGTCGAATTCGATCTGATTTTGAGTATAAACCAATCCAAATTCGTATATGATATTTATCTGTTTTGTATTTGTATCCAACGTTTATCTGATTAGTATTCGAATCTAAGAAACAATAGATACAAATACGGTTTAAGCACTATTTAATCCGTTTTCACTCCAAAATAAATCAAAAGGCAAGTGTGGAAGTACATAAAATTTCTCCAGGCTACTCTTAGTATACTCCCACTATATAATTCTCAGTTTCTCAGATTAATTAAGAATCAAGAGAGAGCAAATATGACAATCATACAGTAGGTGTAGATTACACAATTCTGACTAATCGAACGATTGCTTTCATATTGAATTTTTATTATTAGGTTACAATAGAACACACGTCGTACTATCTTATTTTTAATATCAAACTAAATTATAATTATGACAAATATACTAAACTATTTAAATGGCCGTACAATTGTGTGGCAATTTGGCTAGTTAAAGGAACGATCCTGTATGCTCCGCAAGAATGTCACGTGTGGTTGCATGTAGGGCTGTAAACGAGCCGAGCTCGAGTGAGCTTGACCTGGCGAGCTCGAGCGAGCTTGACCTGCCAAGCTCAAGCTCGGTAGAAACTCGAGCCGAGCTCGAGCAAGCCTGAGATCGACATCAAACTTCAAGCTGGGCTCGAGCTCGGCTCGGACAAAAATCGAGCTGTGGGGAGTCTCGGAGGGAGTACCTGCGGTTGCAGAGCTGTGGCCGAGGCGCCGAGTTGCCGGATCCGGCCGTCCGGGTCGAGGAGGAGCGGCGCCGGCGAGGGAGAGGAGTGGTGCCGGGGGGAGGAGGGGCAGCGGCGGCGGGGGAGAGGAGGGGCGCCGGGGGGGACGAGGCCACGAGGGGTGGCGGCGGGGGGCGAGGAGGGGGACGGGGGGGCGAGGAGGGGGACGGGGCCACGGGAGGGGGGGCGGCGGGGGAGAGGAAGGGGACGGGGGGCGCCGGCGGGGGGAGGAGGGGTGACGGCGACGGCGGAGAGGAAGGGGACGGGGGGCGGGAGAGGGGGTCGGCGGCGGGGGGGCGAGGAGGGGCGGCGGCCGGCGGCGGGGGAGAGGAGGAGGGCGAAGAGGGGGACGGGACAGAGTGGGGGGTGGCCGGCGGTGGCGGCTGGGGCCTGGAGGCGACGAGGAGGGGCGGGGGGAGGCGGCGGGGGGCAGGCGGAGGCCGTGGGGGGATGGGGGTGGGGGGCGGCCGGCGGCGGGGGCGGCGAGGAGGGGCGCGGGGGGCAGGAGGGGCGGCGGCGGGGGACAGCCGGGCAGGCGGAGGCACCGAGGCGGGTGGGAGTGGGACTGGGGGAGAGGAGGGAGGGGGTGTGGGGGTGGCCGTGTGGGGGACTGGGGGTGGGGGATTTTGAGAGGAGAGGCAGGAGGGTGTGTGGGGAATTGGGGAGGGTAAAAAAATCTTAAGCTCGCGAGCTATTCGAGCTCAGCTCGTTAAAGCTCGCGAGCTTAAGATGAAGCTAGAATTCGGCTCGTTTGAAGCTCGAGCCAAGCTCAAATCGAGTCTAGAGCGAGCCAAGCTCGAGCAGTTCGCGAACCTCGAGCTTTTTTTTACAGCCCTAGTTGCATGGTGCTTTTCATGGGTGTACCTGAGTTAAAATATATTGTAGAGTTGTTAGTGCGCGCAGCCTTTCACGACACTCCGCCCTCTACGGGCCGCTGAAAGCGGCCTAAGGCTTCAACTTTTTAACTGTTAGTTGAAATTACATTATAAAAATTGTTTTTTTAAAATAACAAATAGAGATAACTTTTAAAAAAACCGTTAATATCGTCACGGACAATATAAAGGAATACGAGAAAAAAGAAAAGTCAAAAATATCAAAAGGCTAAAATAAGCCAAAATTAGAATCTGATACATTCCAAGTGGTTTCTAGTTTAAATAAATTGAAAACTAAAAAATACTATAAACTGAAATCATTTGGAACATGACGTTCTACGTTTGCGCCATGCATTTAGGCTTCGGGTAGTCCAATTGCATCTACTGTTCCACGCATATATTTTCCCTATTAATGGGTAGGGCTGGGCATTCGGTCTTTTCGGTCTATTCGGTTCAGTCTATTCGGTCTCTGGAAAATTCGGGTTCCAAAAAATGAGGACCAAATTTCTCAGGAAAAAAACAAGGACCGAACCCAAATAGACCGAATTTTTTGTTCGGTCTATTCGGTCCACCGAATTGACCGAAATAAGATGGGGACCCTTGTCACCCCTCAAAATCTTTGTAAATTGTAATAAGCTAAACAAAATAAATAATATTCATGCATAAAGCAATGAGTAGCCAGCCAGTAAATAAATGATAGACACACCAAATAAGTACATACATCACATATTAAGTTCATGAATTCAAGAGACAAGAGACATATCAAATAATTCGAGTTATTTGGTCTATTCGGGTTTTGTAGGCCAAAGACCGAACCCGAACCCGAAGACCGAACTAAATCAAAATATTGACCGAACCCGAACCCCGAAACCCGAATAGACCGACAATTCGGTCTATCCGGGTTCAGTTCGGTTCGGTTCGGTGTTCGGTTCTCGGGTTTAAAGTGCCCACCCCTATTAATGGGACAACAAGCTAACATGTGGTAATAGTTTAGGGGTGTTTATAGTTGTTTCTACTTGATTTTTTACCGTGTTTTATGATTTTTGGTTGAAAATAAATAGTGGTAACTGAAAGAAATAGTTTTAACAAAAAAGACACGAGTAGTGAGAAAAATAAGTAAGAGATGTATGTGCGAGACCGAAGTGAGAGGAGTGGGTGTGTAATCCTCCTGTGATCTATCTTATCTCTGAAGCAAAACAAGAGCAAAAAGGAGTAAAAAAAACCTTTTAAAAATTAGATGTTGATATTACCTTTAAATTTCTTTAAACAAAGTCAGAAGCAGAATGTACTTACGAACAAACCTCTGCAGGCTCGAGACGAAACAAAAGAAGCTCGGAAAAAAGTCAAACCACTATAGTGACAACAAAGGGTCCAAACCGCACATGTGCACAGGGACCCAAGCACGCACACATCCTTCCATGGGCCTCTCCCTCGGACCCTGTTTTGCCGGTTAGAGCAAGTATAATAAGATGTTGTTAGTAGGCTATATGCTGATGTGGAGGAGAGAGAAGAGATGTGAGCTGTAAGTTTACAGTCAGCTGAAGCACAAGAACCAAGAAATTTTGTGAGAGAAAGAGGTGGGTCATACAGCCTTCAGCTGACTGTAAACTACTATATGAATGGACTGATAAGTGGGCTGTAAGTGTTCATACAACCAGCTGAAGACTGTATTATTAGCCTTGCTCTTAGAAGTGCGTTCCAACAGAATCTTTTGGCACCTTTGGTGGTGATCGGTTCGGCTGAAAAGCTCGTGGCTTATGGCTGAAAACACTGTAGCCGGCTGAAAAAAAGCACTGTAGCTGACAGAGGCTTATTTAGCATAATTAAATTTAAAAAAAATTTAAAAATAAAAAAATATGTTAGCCCATTACGTATAATACAAACAAATACGGGGAAAAAAGAACTGGCAAAAAAGCTCAACAAAAAGCCAAAAGTTCAGAAAAAGACGAAACTTATGAATAGTGAAAAATAAACCAGAAACCAGAAGCCGAAGCCGAGTTAATCAGGACCATCCTTTGTCCTCTCCTACCGCTACCCTATCTTCCACAACTCGCAAGCTTCCAAAGTTCCAAGTGAGCCCTACAGTTCGTGCAACGTTGGCCAGGTATCCTCTTGTGTGTAGCTCATGTCGTAATCATTCATGTGTACGCAGTGCACATCTAGTTTTCTTAGTGATCTCATTACTCATGTTGTGCATATGTTAGTAAGTTGGAGTAGGTGTATATATCTGTCGCAATCATTTTTGCTGCTTCCTCTTGGATCCATATGCTTGTAGGTGAGCTGGTGATGTCTGCAGACTTGCAAGATATGGATCGATATTGACTTCACCACACTAGCTATACGACGATGTTTATCTTGTGGTAGAAAACATGTCAAGAAGGAATGTGATCGATTGCTTTGCAATGCGTGGACCTTTGGTGTGAAGGAGAAGTTAGCTTTGTCTTCTTCAAATCGCGATTGCACCTTTGAAACTTGAGAGGATATAGGTACAAGATGGTAACTTGTGTCAGGTGCATTTCAGTACTACTACAGTAACGCTCAGTGCATGCTTAGGTAAGTGGTAACATCTCACACTAAACTAGGTGGGAAGTAGCATTCGTTCAAGGTTTCAGCTGCACCAGCTGACCATGACATGGTATTTCCGCTGCATGAATTAGTCGATGTCGGCATGTGGTTTCTGACGATCGATCACTTTGTGCATGCTTTACGTTTTCACCTGCAAATCCGACTTCCCTCGCACCCTGCTTAAGAACCAAGTTTACATTAAGCTATAACTACCGTACTTATTGCTAGGGAAATCTTACAGTGTATTTTACTGGTAGTATAAGGATGATAATAAAATTGAAATCTGATGACTGATTTGTGAGGGTATACTCAACTTTTATTTGTAAATATTATTTTTTTCAAAAGGGAATTATGGACTATTCACAGTTTGTAAACTACTTATCGCAATCGACCGTTGCATCGCGATATGTTAGGCGTCCATGCAAACAAATATCTAGATGACTAGGCTGGTTTGCAAATACAATGCCGTACACGACCAGGACCGCTAGGCGTCTATGCAAACAAATATCTGGAGATTACAAGTACAAAGATGCAAGGCATGCTGCCAGAGAAAAAACACACAAGGGCCTATAACATAAATGCATTTAGATCTTCTACTCATCGACGGCCGGAATTGAGGAACCATGCAGCCGAGCTACGAGCCGCCTGCGTATAAACCGAGTCATCGGAGTACTACCCCGGTACGCCTGCAACCACCTTGCAATCGTAAACATGAGTAAATTTACTAAGTATTTACTCGTATCCATCTGTTGTCAACAAAATATTGTGTTGATCAATAGAAGCTGCAAAATAGAAGGAAAGGTATAAATAATTAACTAACCATCATCCATCTTCATTAATGCTGCAAAATAGCATAGCTACAAACTACCGGCTCTTCTCATGAAAACTGAGTACATAAATAACCAGACCACAAAATAAATTTAGATGCACATCAATTCAAAATTTTCTGGTGAAATCAGTAACATATCCACAAACATTAATAGGAAGCACTTCAGCTTCATTACTGTCTTAAAATTAGAACATAGAGACAAAATATTAGAGTTCAAGTACTACATGCTCTCAAATCGATCTAGAGACCTCACCATAAGAATAATAAACAACCATAATGCACCCCTGTTAATTGAGCTACAGCTATGAGATAAGCTATTAACTTTAGGTGATTCTTGAGTGCACGATCAGATAAATATAACAAACAAATTTCCCATGGATGGTAAAGTTAATAAACCAACCACCCAAATGCTGAAGTCCGTATAAACAATCAATGGTGTTAAAAAAAATCTTTGGTACAGCAAGTGCTGCAAAGAAGCGAAATTTCTAACAACAAAGATAGCAATGTGATTAATCCATGTAGTATGGGTAAAAAGCTAGTGTGCACATGGTCAGAACACAGCAATATTTCAGAAATGTAGATGTCACTCCAAAAAACAAAAAAGTGTAGAAGATGGAGCATCAAAAAATTGCATGCATCGTTCTGAATTCTAAGGCAAAAGGAATTTGGCGCCTGTTGGATACCTTGGTCTAGATCTCTCTACAGAATCCCTGAACAACTACAGCGAGTCATTCATTTCTTCAATTACATGGACATATTATTTTCTGTTGTTACATGGACCAAGGGCAAGTAGCTTGCAAATAGTGTCTACTTCTCCCAACCTGAGGCGATCTCATACTGCAATTGCTGAATAGAAAAGCTAATGATTTGATAACTATAAAACAACATAGATAAAATATCATGAAAGGTCATGGAGAGCAACGAAGCCATTCATTCATGAATGGTACATTTTAGTCCAGTTCAAGTCCAGGTGGCAGTTGACAGAATAATGCTCTAATTGCTGACACAATACAAAATGCAGATGTATATATGTTAATACCACCAGAAGGATTTAAGAGCTTGCTATGTTAAACTAAGATCTTGATGTCTACCTATAATGTTCACTATTCCCAAAAACCATTTAAGATCCAGTATTACTCAGCTGCCAGAAATGGTTCCCAGCCAGGAAAAGTCTTAACACCAATCCCCCAATCAGCTCTTAACAAAAGGGAGGTTTTTGAACGGTTTCACCAAAAAATACAGAACCCCCAAAACCCACAACCCTCCAGAAAAAAACTTGAGAGTGGGTTGCGTTAAGAGAACAATATTATGGTCTAACTAGAATCAGTGTGCCTTATCATAAACCAGTGAAATCATCAGCTAGTTGACCTAATCCTGGATCTCAATGGGAGAATACTGCTTATGATCATTCAGTGTCAATCCACTTACATCGATTCGCAAGTAAATAAATGGTGTAAAGTTGGACACATTATAGCCCATAGGCCTTAAGCGATGTAGGAGAAGCATCACATCACACAAGTAGAATGGTTTTGCTTATTTTGCTCCCTACATCACATTTCACATACCCAAACTGTTTATTAAAGAAAATTACATCTGTCATGCAGAATTCATTTAGGCTCATCTAAAGTTTCTAAACACCAAGAATAAAGGAAAAATAAATGCATATAGCCATAAGCATGGGTACCCAGCAGAGTAACCATACCATACAAGTAACTTGTTGTCAAGCTCTTGCTTAGGGACATCACCAAACGCATAGTCACCAAATCAAAAAATATCACTTTGTTCTCACAGCAAATGACAACATAATGCCTTCCTCTTGTAGATGGTGCAGGTGCACCAAACGCGGACGATTGTTGATTGGCTGCAGTTGGAGCGTCGGCAGCAGCAGAGCAATTGCGCCAATCGACAGCAGGTGGACGCGTGCGGCCATCCGCCGTCGGCAGCGCGGGGAAGCGACCGAAGGAGGGGACTGGGTGTGTGGGAAAGGGAGGCGATGTAGGAGATAGACATTTGGTAGGAACATCTTCAGTCACACACTGGTATATGCTAGAGCTAAAACGCGTGTACAGACTACGTACTGCAGCGATTAAAGTAGGAGCGCCTGAACCATGTGTAGCTTACGAATGGTGTAAACCAAAGCCCATGGATTGCCTGCCTGATTGCTTCAAAAGTGGAGTAAACATCACTTCTCCTAGTTACTTGTTGCTCCGTCCTTATCGTGGCACCACTCGGTTGAGCTGAAAAGCTGTGATTTATGGCTGAAATTACACTGTAGCAATTGAAATTTCACTGTAACTGAAGATGACTTATTTGACGTAATTAAATTTAAAAATTTAAAAATAGAAAAAATATGCTAGCTCATCACGGACAATGCAAATGAATACGGAAAAAAAGAACCGGCAAAAAAGCTCAAAAAAATCAAAAATTCAGAAAAAGACGAAATTTATGAATAGTGAAAAATAAGTCAGAAGTCAGAAGCTGAAGCCGAAACAAACGGGTTCAATTGTTGTACTCCATCCAGTATGGTCTGGAGTACAGATTCGTTGCTAAAAAAATTGCCGGGTTGGCAGCTTCTCAAGCAGCCATACAGTCACGGAAAAAGGCATCTCTGTCACGTACAAGCAAAGGGCGTTTCAGAGCAACAGTGATCACCGATGGTCAGCAGCTCATCAGCCTCCCGAGACAGGCAGGAGCAAGTTGCCAACCCATCTGGGCGGTGGCTCACCAACTTGGTACTCCTCTACTGCATGCTCGACCCGGCGCGACGGCACCCAAAACCCAGCGCAAACTCGAGAAAAAGAGGGCCCATTTTAGCCGTTCCCCGTTCCAATTGAGGCGCGCGCGGCGCCACTCATATTACAGCCAGTTCATATTTATTTTTACCAATAACTGATGAATAATAGTAGTTAATAAATAATAGTAATTGTTAGAAGTAGCTTACAGAAGTTGGTTTATTCATATTGACTTATAGTTTTATATTTTTTTTGTTAAGTGTATTATGTAATAAAGAGAGAACGACAGTGAAATTATGACATAATAAAATATAAAGTACCAATATGTAAAAAAATATAAAATAGTAATTGATAGAATCGACTTATAAAAACCAAGATATTTATATCATCTTTGATTTACCTAAACAGAACCAGCAACCACGAACAACAGACCCTTGTACCCGAGCAGCCGGTGCGCCCCCAGCCAAGGCTAGCTGAGCTCCAGCTTCCCTTCCCCAGAGTTACGAGCGCAACGTTCGGTTGGGTGCGTGGCACCGCCGCTCGGGCAAGTGTCGCGTGCGTCGCGTTGCTCCAATGATTTCAAATTTGAATCACCGGTGCGGTCGCCTTGTGGAAGCCCGGTGCCCCTCGCACTCGCAGCCGCGCTCCCATTTATTAATACGCAAACAACTCCGTTTCCACGAGAGGGGCGTGGAGAGACGGGTCTCTTTCTCGGTGTCGCTGTTCCGTGCCGCTAGCTTCTGCCTTTCCTTTCCTTTCCGTGACCCCGTCGCTCTCGTTCTTGCACTTGTTATAGGAGAGGACGACCGACCGACCGACCGACCGACGCGCTGCGCACGCCGAGACGAGACGAGAGTCCGAGCGAACGAGGCGACGAGCGCCGGCCGCTGTCATGCCGAGATCCAGGTGCGTGCTGGAATCGAACTAGGGAAGTTCCCTTCGAGGTTCGTGGGTTTGGTTCCTTTCTTACGTGGTTGGTCCCGCAGGGGCTCCGAGCTGCCGCAGCGGGCGTCGCCGCGCGCGCCGCTGCACCTCAAGACGACGGCCTGCTCGGAGGCGAATGGCGCGCGTCACCGGCCCGTCGTCGACCGGAGCAGCCCCAAGCTCGCCGACCGCCACTCGCCGCGCAGCCCGCTGCATGAGGTGAGCTGTTTAAGGAGTTTTTTCTTGCTCTGTTTTTGTTAAGGTCAAGGAGGTGTGACGTACTCTTTCGGCGGCGGTGGGATTTGCAGAGGAAGCGCGCGGGGACGCGGGTGGCGGAGCTGGAGACGAAGCTGGGGAAGGTGCAGGACGAGCTCAAGAAGCTGCGGCGGCAGCTCGCGTCCGCCGAGGCCGCCAAGAAGGACGCGCAAGTCGCGCTCGAGGAGGCCAAGAAGCGCGTCGGCACTAAGGGGAGCCCCGCCGCGACCTCTCCCCCTCCTGCGGCGGTTGGAAGAGAGAAGAAGACGGAGGAGCTGAAGGTGGCGGAACTGGCGGCCGAGGAGGAGGAGAGCAGCATAAACTCCCCGGCGACCGATGTGTTTGAGGTCGTCCGGACCGAGTGCGGGGACAAGGAGAACCAGAGCGCGGTCCTCGCCGAGGACAGCGAGTTGAGCTGTGGCGAGAAGGCGGCGCTGGCGGAGAAGGAGGAGGTGGAGGAGGAGGAGACCAAGAAGATCATTGAGGAGAAGAGCAATGCCACAGCGGCCATTGACGGCGGGGAGAAGGATAGCCAAGAGGTCGCGGAGCTGAAGGCCAAGCTAATGGCGAAGGAGATGGAGGTCGCCGTCCTCATAGCCGACAATGCCGACCTCAAGAAGCAGGCTGGAGAGGCCGCGGAGGCGACCAAGAAGGCCGAGGAGGAGGCCGCCGCGAAGGCTTCCCTGATCGAGCAGGACCTAAAGGAGAGCGCGGGGCGGGAGGCCGGGATGCGCGAGCAGCTGAGGGCATCCGAAGCCGCGCGGGAGGCGCTAGAAAGCGAGATGCGGCGCCTGCGCGTGCAGAGCGAGCAGTGGCGCAAGGCGGCCGAGGCAGCCGCCGCGGTGATCGGTGGTGATTCCCATCTTATCGGTCACCACGGCCTTGCCGGCAATGGCAACGGGTGGGGGTCCCCCGCGACGATGCCTGACGACGGAGACGACGAGGGGTTCGGCGGCAAGCGGAAGGGCGCCAGCATCCGGATGCTCGGCGACCTGTGGAAGAAGAAGGGGAACAAGTGAAGGTGGCATGGGATGGCTATGGCTTCGGGGATCATAGTTCACAATGGCTTGCTAGCTCCAGTTCCATACCTCCATGCACCAGCTAGCACTTATGTTTGTATGATTGTGAGATGATGCTCGTGAGATTAAACTATGTTTGTAGTGCTGGTTGATCGATGCTGCAAATAGCAGTGCTGCTGCTGCCGCCTAGTTGCTACCCATTGTAAGGAATAACCAAGATGGTTTGGTGTTTTCCTGTAGAGAAAATTGGTTTTGTACCAGCTAAATGTACCCACTTTTGAAATCTATCCCCATAAAATTTCGGTACACTTTAATAACACCAAATTTTCAAAAAGTTCAGCAATATACCACCCCATCATGGAATCAAAATGGCAACCCAAATTCCCTTGCTATTGGGTCTAACCAGACCCACTTCTCCTCATGACTTGGTATGAGTAGACATTCTTCTCCGGTCCAGATCCACTCCTCACCCCGTTCTCCAAGCTAGCTCCCAGTGTGTCGTAGCCCTCCTCTACACCTCACAATGCCCCTCCTTGCGTCGCCCCTCCTCTGCGCCTCCCGGTGCCAAGTAGGCCATCGCCCCTCCTTTGAAGCCTGCTGGCTCCAAGCACCGCCACCCCCATGCTCTTCCCACCGCCCTTTCTCAGAGGAGAATCCTCCAGCCACCCCTTTTCAATGCAAAGGTAAGGCTAGCTCTGGGTGAAAATTCTGAGAGGTGTTGAAGCCTGATGATCGTTGTGATGGTTTGTGTGTTTGGAGGTATGCTAGTTGCCAAAATTAGCACCGAGGTTGTAATGTATGTACTACTGTAATGTTGTTTGTAATCTAGATGAATGAACAATGTCAGGTTGTCCTCTAATGTTGTTTCTGTACAATCTCCAATCTTATCGAAGGAATGTGGAAATGATGGAACAGTGTCATGCTGTGCATGTACCAACTCTGGAAACCAATTCCATTGTAATAGAACCATAATGAATGGAATAGTATGTACTAAGACAACACCGTAATCTTTTGACAATATCTCTGGAATAGCACCACAATGGTTTGACAGATGCATCACACATATGTCCATACATAAGCATTAATAGATGTCCATACATCATATATGTTCATACATCTTGCAGGTGCATAATTTGCGGTAGAAAACACATAGTTGGGGAATGAAAGTAGCTACATATTGATCCTGGACCTCTTCATGCTACCAGGTGTCTTTGTGAGTGTTTCTACTGCCCTCCTCCTCGTCACAACACCTGGGCTACCTTGAGATGTTGATGGTGTATGTGTTACCCTTCTTGTCGGAGTGACCATGGGTGGTGTTTGGGTTGCTCCTTGGCTCACTTTTTTTAGCAGTTTTTGCCTTCCTATAAATAAATCATATGTAGCACCACCAAGTCATGATTTGTGAAATGGAAGCATGTATGACAACAAATTTGAGCTATGTACCTCTTGGTGCTCTGTGATGCTTGTGGGTCTCTCTGTGTGGCTTGTTTGGTAGTTGATGTCTTCTTGACAACATGAAACATCGTGTTCAATTTGGCACATGCTAGGAAATCAAAAGCATACCTTGATCTAAATTTTGTTTGAAAGTTCATCTAGTATACTGAACTATGAAACTAAACATTTGACCCCTAAATTTTGCAATCCAGTTTAAATAATACCTTGATCTGGTTTTAGATGGTGGTATTATCCGTGTAGCGCAATGGGTGGACAATTTTACCATGTAGAAGACACGCTAGTCAAGTTTAGGTGAACGACAGGTGAGGCCTATAGGGCCTTCTCTCCATAATCGAAGCAGAGATAGAGAGAACTATAGAGGGTGGTGGTGGCTGTAGAAACACAGCTGTGAGTTCGGTAGGAGAGAAGACCTTGTGGGCCCCACATGTCACTGACCAAACTTTGCTAGCGCGTCATCCTACATGGCAAAACCATCTACTCATCGTGCCACGTAGGCAATACGACTATGCAAAACTAGGTCATGATGTTATTTAAACTGGATTGCAAAGTTCAAGGTTCGAATATCTGGTTTCATAGTTCATGATACTTGAAGGCCCATAGGGCCTTCTCTCTCTAATTGAAACAAAGAGGGAGAAAACTACAGAGGGCAGTGGCTATAGAAGCACGGCTGGGAGCTCAGTAGGAGAGAAAACCTTGAGGGCCTCACATGTCACTTACCAAACTTGGCCAGCATGTCATCCTATATAGCAAAACTGCTCACTCATTGCGTTATGCAAGCTATACAATCATATAAAACTGGCTTAGTGTGTTATTTAAACTGGATTGTAAAGTTTGTGGTTTAAATATCTGATTTTATAATTCGGGATGCTGGACAGATTTTGAAGTAAAGTTTAAGATGTTATATGGATTTATTACTAAGGGAAAGCAAGAACAAAAGAGAGGGGCCAATCTAGAGGGTAACGATAACATGTGTGCGGTTGCCTGGGTTTTTTCCTTCACCCATGCATGGCACGCTAAGCTTTAGCAGCTGCATCATCAAAGCAGTTGCAAGCACTGTGTGCTCACAGGGAAGGGCAGAAGCAAAGGCAAAGGCAAAGCTGGCGAGGCGTCTAGAGGTGTAAGAGGGGACAGCACGCAGCACTCTCCTTTGCTCGTTGCATGCAGTGGCGGGCACAGTGGCATGTCGCTAGCTGTTGGAGCTCTGTTACCCCCTGGCCCACGCGTCCCCCTCCTCGCTCGCTACTCTCTTCGCCTCTCTAGTCTCTCCACATGGGCTCTCGGCCACGCGCGCAGGCTGCTCCAATCCATACGTGTTTGGACCCTGGAGACCCGACCCCTTCTCGTCGTTGCCATTGATGAGTAGGACAGCTTGCACGCGCTGCTCCGGGTGCAGTGCAGGTGGTCGCATTGCGTGCATGGCCTCGGAGTTCAGACCTGAGGCATGCACCGCGTGCTACTGCCCCCGTGGATGCGTCGATCCAATGGTGGTGCGGATGTTCTAAGGGCTATGCCGGTGCACAACCTTCAAGTCGATTTTAATTTTTTTTACTTAAAACCTAAATTTATATAACATGTTCTCACATAATTAAAACTAGTATTTCACAATTTACAACTAAGTGGCCCAAGTCAACATGTGAACCAAAACTTCTCTCATGAACCTTCTCCCATACCCCAGCGGCCCAGACCAGCGTGTGACCCAGCCGACCATGCTAGGTCCAGGCTAGTGGGTAGCTAGGTAAGGGCATAGCCACGAGCAGGCATGGCCTAGCCGCTAGCGAGCGGCTCTTCACAACTTCTGTTTGCCAATGCTCAGTCCTAGACGTCTTACCTTCTTGACTTCGTTCCCCACGCAATCTTCTTTTCTCTGCAGTGGACGATAGGTCGATGGCAGTTTGGTCTAGGCTCTTGCTCTTGGGTTTCGTTCCCAATGATTCTATAATAAATCACCTCCAGAACTTAAGAGGTCGTCGAAACCAATTATAAAATGTAATTTGCTTAACTTTATTTGATTATTCCGTAATTCTTTTACTTGAAATTTTACTCACTTATTGTTTTTGTTATTTATTTTATAGACAAAGGGCCAAATGTTATTTTTTTTACCGATGCTAACTATCTTTTATTTTTAGATTTACCATAGATGCTTCATCAATAGTGGGTTTCTTGATTTTAGTAAGTTGTCTAAGGGCAGTCCCAGTGCAGAAACTACTAAGTAGTGTCTATCTATGCCATGTCATATAGACACTACTTTAGACACTATTATCTCAAATGCACTATGTCTATTTATAACCCAAACAATTAATTAAGCATCAAAATCTCTCTCTCCTCTTCACCAATCATAATTTTTCTCCATCTATCATGAAGACACCACCATCTCTCCAATGCAAAATTTGGTAGTGTCTATTGCATTGGTTTTCTCATAGAAATTAGGTCTTGCATGAGACCCAGTTTCTTCCTCTTTTTCTCCTCTCTCTTATTTAATATAGCGCCACATCATCTAAAACTCCTACATGGCAATCTAATTAATACCATAGACACTATCCTACGTGGAGCATTGGGACTGACCTAATAAATAGTTATGTTAGTAGATCATTAAGCTTTGTCATAAAGTTAGTTGATATTACAAAATTTAAAATATATTACTATCTACTGTATTACTGTTGGGTACATTAATAAATACATATATAAAATATAAACACCTACATTATTTTTGTACCTTCTGTTCTGATCCGCCACTGTCGGTAGTCGGTACGACGAGACGCCGCGGCCACGCGCGTTGATGAGATCGATCGAGACCGCTGTGTGTGAACCGTGTGCTGCGTTGGCTTTCAGCGCTCGCTTCGCGTTGTTGGTAGTAGCTGGCCTGGTCTCCCGAGTAGCTGCGACCTTTTATTGGCATGGCACTTGTCAGTACGACGGAGGAAATGTGCACTTCTTGCATGTGACGTGTCCACAAAGAGCTTAAGGACTAGTAGTAAGCTCCTGCTTAATCAAGTGCGTGTTGGTGATGCCCGCGTGGACCGTACCATGATGATAAGCGACCTCTCGTTTCTGCGCTTGGTATCTGTACTACCATCGATCCTGTTACACTTTGATACCCTTCGTACATCTAGTAGGTCTGAAAGTTAAAGATACAATATAAATTTGCACGATATTAAAAACAAAAAAGATGAATCTCGTACAAATAACTAAAATAATAACATTAAAGTAACCATGATAAGAAAAAAAAGATTTAGTAAAGACAATCGTAAATTTCTTAAGCACAATCTCAAAAGAGTACAAGAAATTATCGCTCGTTCACAACCATTTCGAATATTTTAGGACTCTCGAATTATTATCCTATATAAAGATCTAGTGCTAAATAATATCTTAACCTCTAATCCTCTCGTGCATCTTTTACTTTGGATGAATAGGCTTGATTGCTTGGTTGCTTCGTCTTGGCTTGATCCTCCATGGTCACCTCCTCATGATTTATATAGTCCCTCATACTATTTATTCAATTTAGAATAGGAATCATAATCTAAATAGAAATAGAAGATCAATACTAGTATTATTCATCGAGAATTCTTTGTAGTATAATTTTTTAAATCATAAAAGATTATATATGAGTTACTCTAACTCAACAATCTTCACCATAACTTTTATCTGTTAAAATCACTATGCTCCTCCAAGAACTCGCTCCAAGTCGACTCCACAGGGGGCTCATGTACATCACCGCAATGTGCGTGTTTGTATCTAGACTAGCTTGCCTAGACTCTTCACTTGAGAGCTCCTTAATTGTATAGTTTAGTTAACCACACCTCTTATTCTTACAGCCTTCCATGCCATAGGTTTGTACCGTCTCGAGCTCCACTTGTTCCCTGGTACTGTGTGGTTGGTCCCACCACGTTTTCCTTCTCCCAACAGCGCTCACATTTGCCTTTGTATCTGCTATATTTTGTAACCATCTTCATAGTTCCGCACATAACTGCAGATGATATCTGAGTACCTACCGTTGACGACACGATTTTCTTCTTTTGACTAGGATTTTTATCAGGCATCTCATTGATTGCTCCAGACACTTTTCATGATTACTTGCCCTTTGCAAGTAACTTCCATGGCTTTATCTCAAAATGATATCTCACAACTTTTGAGTTCAAATAACCTCACAGATATTAGATTTTTCTCTAAACCGAGAACATATTGAACTCCTATCAATGTACAATGTACTACATCATACATCTCCAATATAATTATTCCCACCTTAGTAATTACATACTCCTTGCAATCCGTTTAGTGAACAGTTCCATGTGTCGGACGTAGAGATCATTCGTCAAATATCTCCCTCGCCAAATATATATGGAAGCAACAATCTGAATCTAATATCCATCAATGAGAAATATCTGATTGACAACGACTAGTATGTCTGAATCATCCTTTCGTACCGTCGCTGAGCAAGCACCCTTCATTTGCTTCAAACTCGAATAATCTTTTATCATGTGATTTTTCTCGTCACGTAGATAACATATACGTGTGCCCTTGGTCTTGCTCTTGTTCTTTCTATGACTTTTTGTTTCTGCCTACAACACATACTACAACCAATGCTTGATCACGTGAAAATGAAGATTTCAATAGCTTTTTCAAGGACTCTGCCTCCAATAGATATACAACTGTCTCATTGAAGTTGAGAGTGGTTTTTTCGACGAGAGTATTCATTACCAATTGCTCCCATGATGTTGGTAGAGATGATACCATTATGATGATCTTGTCGTCCTCCAAAATTTTCTCATCCACATTAGTCAATTGTGTGATAAATTTATTGAAAACATTGAGATGGTGAACTAACCGTGTATCTTCCTTCATGCGTAATCTATACAGTTGTCGCTTCAGCACCCACCGGTTTATCAGTGACTTTACCATACACAATATTTCTAAGTCATCCCATAGTTTCTTCAGCGAATTCTCCTTGATCATTGAGTACTTTACGTCATTGGAGGGACATAGAAGGATTGTACTGACAGCCTTCCGCTCCGTCACATTCTAATTATTATCGAACATCTTTTCCGATTTGTCCCCTTCAAGAGTATCAATTAGCTCCTACTGGATAAGGACATTGTCCACCAAGCACTACCATACGCTGAATTTTTCTCTATCGTCAAATTTCTCTACTCGATTTCACATCGTCACATTGATCTTGATTTTGTTGCACCTGGCATTTTACCGACCTTCTCATAAATTAGATTAATCCAGCTTTGACTCTGATACCCCTTCTTATGCGCAGCAACCTCCGGATCAGATTAGAGTTTGTGAGATACGGCACGAGCGTGCACAATATCAAGAATGAAGAAGATAAATCTCGTAGTGAAAACCAAAATAATGACGTTGAAGCAACCACGACAAGAGAGAGAAAATTTGGCAAAGTTGACCGTAGATTTCTTAAGCATAATATTAAAAGAGTATAAGTGATTATCGCTCACTCACAACCTTTTTGAATTTTTTAGTACTTTTGGATCCTTGCCCTATATAAGGACCTAGTGCTATAGAATATCATACTCTCTAGTTCTCTCGTGCGCCCTCTGCTTTGAATGACTAGTCTTAATTGCATTGTTGCTTCTTCTTAGCTTGGTTCTTCATGCTCACATCTCCATGGTTTATATAGTCCGTTGTATATCTTCTCTGATTTAGAGTAAGAACCCTAATTTAAATAGAAGTAGGAGTTCTAATCTTTATAGAATTTCTCTAGGACTCTTTATAGCATACATTTTCAAATCTTAAATAATTAGATATGGTCACCCTAACTCACCAGATCCGATTATGGTTTGGGTGACGAGTATGCATGAAAAATGTCAAGGAAGTTGCAACTTGCAACAGGTCAAACTACGGAGATGAAAAAAAACCTGATGTCTTAGTTATACTAGCCTCATAGGCGCGGCGTCACGCCGCGCCAGCCACCGTGTGCACCGAAGTAAAAGAGACGATAATTCATGAGGGGTGTTTTTAAAAAAAACCAAGGGCGCATGTGTATTTTCGGAAAAGTCAAAGGTCTTTTTCGTAAAAAACTGAGGGCACGTGTGTATTTTCGGAAAAGTCAAAGGTCTTTTTCGTAAAAAAGCGAGGACATGTACGTAAGTAAACGAGAACCCGTACGTAATTTAGAAAACCGCGGGTGGCTATCCTGCAAAGTGGAGGGGCTAAAAAAACTGGTAGGGACCTTTTCGCGAGGAAAAAGGACCTTTACGTAATTTCCGGAAAATACAGGGACTTTTTCGCAAAACTGCTCCCCCAACCGTACGCGAATTTTGCCGCCACGCGCCGGCCGAGGGAGCGCTGGGGGCGACGTGGAGGGGCTCGGCGGCCGGGAACCCCCCCGGTAATATGTCTGGTATGATGTATCACCGCGCATTGTTCTTGCATGGGTGAAGTTGCAACGATCAGAAACGTACCACTAGTTTTACATCAGGTCAAGTTTCGGAATGCTAGGTATGCAATCAGAAATTCCGAAATGCGGGAGATCGGCAGACGCCTCTTCATGCCATGCCAAGGTGTTGGTTGGCTCCCCGCATTTTTGGGAGTGTCTATGCAACATTCGACTGTTTTTGATCAGATTTTGTGCCGTTAGATGGAGATTCAACGCCTTAGATCATATTTTTTGGAGGAGGGCTTGTATGGGTGGATCCGTTGGATGGAGATCTAACGTCTCAGATCAATCTGACTGTTTTTATTCTAAAAACAGTCGAATGTTATACAGCAATACTAAAAAAATAAAGGTGTGTGCGTGGTCGCGACTGTATGTAGGAGTTTAAGTCGTACAGGGCCACACAAATTTTCAGTTCGTCGAATAACTTCGTATTGATGTCGCCTTGCGTGCTGTAGGGTACAGCCACACACACAGGTGTTTCGCTGGTCTCGCAAGGTATCTTCCTCCTCTCTTTCTGTTTCTGAAATGATTGCTCAACCTATCTGTTGTTTTTTACTAGTCCGGAGTTCGCTGCATTTTTTTTTTTTTGATATGAGTTCGCTGCATTTAGGGGCGAGTGTCCATTGGGAATGCAACATACTACCGGTAAGTACAGTAACTAGTCTTGAGTAAAAATGCAGTCTACACACATAAAACGGAGGGAGTGCAAGGCAGAAGCAGAAGAGCACGACGCGGCACATGCTATCATATACCTACTCCACGTTACATTTTTCACTTATGATTAGGGGTGCAAACGGGTCAGATTCGAACAGATATTGTTGTTACCATATCCTAACCCATATTTTTTCTCCGGATTCGGTACCAATCAGATTCGGTACCGGATCGGTCGGGATTAACCCGTTTGTAAGGAATGCTGCATGTACAGCAAATGGAGTAGGAGGACTTACTGTCAAGAACTTGATGTTACTACTTAATAGCTGATGTGGAAGATTTTATTTTACTATTGTAAAAGAAAATGAAACGTCAAATAGTAGCACTAACCTGAAATCAAACTTGAAGACGTATCGGATTCGGACGGATATTGCTATTACCATATCCTAACCCATATTTTTTCTCCGGATTCAGTACCAATCGGATTCGGTGCCGGATCGGTCGGGATTAACCCGACCCGTTTGCACCCCTACTTATGACTTACAAAATGATACTACAACTTCGTATTTCTATTCTCTCACTTGCCGCTATAATATTGGTGGTGATCGGTTGGGCTGTGGCTTATGGCTTTTTACTGTAGTTGGTTGAAATTACACTGTAACTGAAGGTGGCTTATTTGGTATAATTAAATTTAAAAAATTTAAAAAATAGAAAAAATGGGTTAGCTCATCACGTGTAATGCAAACGAATACGGGAAAAAAGAACCGGTAAAAAAAACTCAAAAAATCCAAAAAAATCAGAAAAAGACAAAATTTAGGAATAGTGAAAAATAAGCCAGAAGCCGAAGCTGAATTGATCAGGGGTTGTTAAACACCTTTTTTCTTCTTGAGCATTGAAGAACCTCTCTTCCAAGCTCCAACACATTCAACTCTTGACTCCTGATCCACTACACCAAATGGTCTACCACAAATATGAAGTAGAGTAAACAATCTCATGCTCTATTCGTATTGACTTCTAAAAACTATTTTTATATAGTAACAAACTTTCAAACGAAATGTTTTCCAAGACGAGGTGTACTAGTTGATTATAGTACATACTATAGTAACTTTATTTATATTGGTCAAAATATCCCTTTTTATAAATTTCTCTATAAGTTATTACTATTCATCCCCCCGACCCTCGAAAAAAATCTCGGTTAGACGCCTAACAGTCAAAAACCACTCTTTCGCCAGAAACAAATAATTCCATGGCACGACAGCCCAGTTTTTATCTCCTAAGGCTTACCCCCATAAACTCGGCCAGTAATCTCGGACGAGGTCCAAAACTCCACACGTTTTGAGGCTCGGCCCATCGTTCCCCACGAAACCGCTGCCTGCTCGTCTCGTCTCGGCTGCTCGCCTCGTCTCCGCTCCTCTAGAACCTTCTCCCTTCCACTCAAAACCTAAACCTATAAGCCCGCAAGAAGCGAACTCACCTGCCCACCGGAAAGGAAGGAGAGAGAGAGAGAGAGAGAGAGAGAGAGAGAGAGAGAGAGCGCTCCAGAGATGTCGGCGGACGAGCTGCGGCTGGACCTGGAAGAGTTGCTGCGGCTGGAGGGCCTCGCCAAGCGCCCCCGCGTCCTCTCCCTCCTCGCCAACGAGATCCGCAGCGTCGACGCCAAGGTTGTTTTTTCCCCTTCCTTGCGCGCTTTCCGCCGATCGATTCCTTTCGGTGCGTGGGTTGATTCGGATTTGTTATGTGCTGATGTTTGTCTGTTTATTGATAGTTGGCTAAAGGGACTGCGCCGGCGCCGCAGGCTGTCGCGGCGGCGGCCCCTGCCAGTGTGAGTTACGTCACCTTGGGGTCGTTCAGCTGGGATCAGGATAATGAGAAGATCAGGGTACGTTGCTGCGAGAAATGAAGCATTTCGTTCTTGTACTTAGTTGGCAATACTGCTGTGCTGATTAATTCATCTTATCTCCTTATGCTTTTAGACTTTAGTCCCATCTGAACTCAGTATCCCAGAGGTTATTAAAACAATTGCTTTGTTAGAAATCACAATGTTTGACTAGGGGCAGTTTTTTTAGAAACTAGAACCGATAGTTGGAAGAGTGCATTGGCTAATAAATTATAGTGAAACACGTAGATAAGGATGCAATATACCTTAATCGTTTGCTGCAGAAGAACAATCAGAAATATGAAAAGTGATTTCTTGAATTGGTATTGAACAAATTTATTCATGGTGCCCACCTGTTAAAAATGTGCCTATCCTGTTTACTATTTTCTTAATGGCGCTTCGCCGCAAGACCAACTTCTGGCATTATGCTTGGCATTAAGCTAGAGCCCACAATGATGTATCCTGGTACATTTTATATGATGTGTTCGAATCAGTTTTGTCTTTTGTAAGGTTCATCGGTGGCCGTGTTATGTTAGTTAACTCCTATGACATTTATATTTGATGATTTCTCCTGTAGGTATTTAGATAACAGTCTTGCTTTGTGTTTTGTGCACCTTCAGATTTATGTATTCCTTGAGGGTGTCGAGCAAGAGAAGGTGGAGACTACTTTTAAGCCGATGTCAGTAGATATTAAGTTCCATGATGTTAAAGGCAAAAACTATCGGTGTGTCATACCAAAACTGAACAAAGAAATAGTTCCTGAGAAATCTAAGGTTGTGGTCAAGCCTACAAAGACTGTTGTTACCCTTTACAAAGCTTCTAAAGGCAACTGGTTGGACTTGCACTTCAAGGAAGACAAGGTAATTGCCGTGCCAAGCTATCTAGTAGTTTGATCCGTAATATTCAATGATTGGCATTTTTCGATTTTCTTGAAACGTTTGAAGAGCTTTATTTTTCAAAATAATTTGTGGTAGTGATAATCCCCAAGTGATGACAAGAAAATCTATGGGAAGAATTGAGGTAATAGTGACAATCCAAGCAATTTTGTCTACTCATGTGTATCAATCCACTGTACTGATTCATTAGAAGGAATTGGCTGCTTACATCTTTCTGTTGCCCGGAGAAAACATATAGTTATTATATTAGTTTCAAAGTACATCTAACACGATTAACATGATACTATGTTACTTTTATTCCTTGGCCATCCAGGTTTTGAACCATTGGTACTTCTACACCTTTTCTGCACCTTTTAGATCTTGATCCAAGGCCTGGAAAAGTGACAGTCAGGAAAAAATCAGTCACCTTATTATGAATAGATAGCCCCTTTGTGAAATGAATTGGTATTCTGACCAATGAATTTTTCCAGATGTTTGTGTGTCACCATGACAGTAGTAATGGTCACAAAAGGGTATTTGTTCAGTCTTTTGTGTGAAAGTTGCTGATCTCATTTACAAGTTTTGTCTCTGCAAATCCTAAAACATGGTTAAAATTAATGTACAATAGCACTTGCCCTTAAAGATAGATTATCTAACATTGGTTATGTTACTACTGTTCATAAATAGATGGGCTAACTTTACTTTGCTGACAGTTCAAGCCAAGCATGGATAAAGAGAAGGATCCAATGTCAGGCATTATGGATTTAATGAAGGTAAATATTTTTTCCATTCTCGTGACTGAATCAATAGGTATTGCAGTCCTGCTCTGACTGCTATTTCTCATGTGCAGAACATGTATGAGGAAGGCGACGATGATATGAAGCGCACAATATCCAAAGCATGGTCTGACGCCAGATCTGGGAAGACAGCTGATTCAGTGAGGGGGTTACCTTAAGCTGGTTGTTTGCCTGCAAGAACTGCTGATGTGCTAAGCTCTCGTACGGCCAGTGATTGAGAGTAAGTTGTTATGAGAATCCGTAGCGCGTGGTTGAGAGGGCATTTAGCTCGTGTCTGTCACCTCTAGGTGCTGGATTGTCCTATTTTGAATGTAATCGACTGAAAATTGGTCACGTTTTGAGTCCATTTCAATATATGTCTCCTTTCAATTGAAAAATGAATGCTTGTTTGTGTGGTACCGTCGCTTTTGCATTTGCGGCAGAAATTCTTTAGGCAACGATGAATGATCGCTGACTAACTATAATGCCTTTGATAGAAGATCATCAGCTACAGAATTGCAATTCAACGCCGACCGCCGCTCGCGGTGCGGCCTGTTCCGCCATGTTTGTACACACGCTCACCCCAACCGTAGTTACGACTTACGATGCATATGATGCAAGCTGAAAATGTGATCCGCTTGTTCCGCATTTGTCTACATCCAGCAGCAGACAAGTTTCGTAAGTATTATTTTTTTAACAAAAAATCTCATTTATATAAGTATGTCTTCCTACTTTGTTCCATCCATGGTACGCAGCTGCGAATCAATGTTTAGTGATTATGATTATTAACAAACTAAAGGTTCAAAATGCCAATTTTAGAGCCGACCTTTTTCCCCCTGCGCTTATAACCATACCTACCATCCGGCAAAGAAACATCCATTTTCATAACATTATAATGTGCACTTCTTTCTATGAGTTTTTCCTTGCAGAAAATCATCCACTAAAGGAAATCCAAATAAAAGGGTTAATCAGCATGGTCTTGCTCCCCCATAAATAAGCTTCTCTTCATGTGACTTACAAGCCCGAGAAAGGAAAATTCAACCAAGATGTGTGTGTGTGGAGGGAATAGGAGCCAACACAATTAAATCCTTTTGCAAATCTTTTCCTTAAAGAGAATACCATGATTCTTGCACTCCAATAGCTATAAGGAACTATGAAGAACAAAGTCTAACCACTCACAAAGAAACTTTCAAGAAAAATGGAGCCAAATAGTTTAGGACATGTCTAGGCAGTCTAATCAAAGTGCAAAAGGCTGTCTGATCGGCCTCAGAGATGGTTAGACTCATTCTTCAGGCCAAAGCTGAAAATCAGCACAATTTTGAACACGAAAATTCATGTAACTTCTAATCTATTGGCTCAAATCACTTAAAACTTTGCACACACCTTTCCTAGGATATCAGGAACTTATTCCAATCAAAGATCAAGAAGATCATTACTAAAGTTCTAATCTTTTTCTATTAGAAGGAAGGTTACACCGAGATGGGGCAAAACACACAAACTTAAACCAAGGCTTGCTCGTAGGTAATTGATGGTCAAGATGACCGTGAATCTACTCCCACATGTTCTAGCAAGCCTAATCACAATAAGAACACAAGTCAAAAGCCTTTAACCCAAAGAACCTCCAAAATCACCCTTTCTTAAGTCAAACCAAGCAATTACAAGAACTTGCTATGGAAGTACCTAGATGGATGGGATCTAGCCTTCAAGAGACATCTTCATCACTTACACATCCTTAGAAAAAAGTTAGATCAAGAGAAGAGAAGAAAACACTAAAAACCAAACCAAATCAAGATTTCAACAATTGAGCAAAGAGAAGAAAAACTTGGACAAATTTTGATATCTATTAATATTTGGGGTGAATATTTACAGCCACTCTCTAACCAACCACAAAGCCTACGGATGACAAAAAAGCTTAAGACAAAGAGTCACAAATCATCTCCCAAATGTTCTCTTCAAGAACCTTAACTCTGCTTCTAAGAGTTTTACCTAGCTCTTTTCACAAACCTCCTTATATAGTGAAGACTTACAAGAAATCCTAACCAACACCTCTAGTTGGGTTGTATCTACCTATATAGGTTAACCCGTTAACCGAACACCATACCGGGTTTTACACTTATACATACATGCTTCTCAAAGTGTATACAACCATTAACCAATCATTGAATCAACACTTGATCCACTTAACATTTTTAACACATCCTTGACCTAAACCACTTCTCTTGCGTCTCCTCATGCTGTGGTTTGATCATGTCTACAACTATTCGGTTTGGGAGCAAAAAGACTATTTTGCCCTCAAACCATCTTCTACGAAGCTTCGTGCTTCCATTGTCTTGAAGCAGCTCCATACTTTATTTTCAACCTTATGTGGCCCTAATGACTTCTTGCCAAGCCTCTAACGTATCCGGATTCCACTGAACTATCCTCGCTTGCAAACAGGCCAAAGTCACTTGGCACACCACATGCCTCTCCATGCACCATGACGACACTCGGCTTACCTGACCGTTCTGACCCTCAGGTCCTACCTAAGTTTAGCCCTAATCAACCTTGTCGTTGCCCGTCTGTCCACCACCGATAGCTCCCACTTTGGTTCTTTGTCTTTCTAGTTTGTAATCACTCTGCTAGCCTCAGTCATCTTTTGGTGGCACCTTGAACGCTATATATTTCAGCTCCTCTAGCTTAGTCCCGATCTCTTCTGCCTCACCACGACATAGCTCCAGAGTCTTACAACCAACAACAACAACAAACTATCATATAGCACTGCACAATACACAAAAATCATCAATTAATACAATTGATGAGCCAAGAATCCTTACCTTCTATCAAAGCATCTTTGTAAACTTTGACATGTAGCCCGTAGTGCCCAATGACTAGTAGTCATGTCTTCATACATTCAGACTCTCCACAACCTTCTCTACGTGCATCGGGCTCATCACTCAGCGCACTACATGCACCAACTCATCTCTTCACGATCCTTGCCTTCTCTGTGCTTTTTACTTGAGCCACATAACATCACCCGGACTTACACGATCACTCGGACTTCATCACCCCTGCCTAGTCCCAGTCCATTGCCGTTGACTTCTAACGTTCTCCAAGCCACCTGCACATCTAAAGACCAAATAACCATATCGAGCACAAGTTCCATGCACTTGACTTACATTAGTCAAAGCAAGTATCATACAACACACCACACAAAACACCAGCATCCGTGCCATGCACACACTCAACCATGCTTATACACTAGTCCTAATTCTAGGACCAAAACGCAAATCAAAATGCATAATTCCTGCACCAATTTGCCAAAAGTCGGTCTAACTACCATTACCTGGCCAGTCAGATCGTAGGCGCCAATCTAACCACTGGCACCATGATAGTTAGATTGTCAACAATTTGACTGCCATGGTTTGGCCAGTCAAACTGTTTAGGAATAGCAGAAAATACTTTCTCTGAAATTTAAGTTAAATTCTATCTAGTTTCAACTCAAAACTTCAAATTGAGTGATACGTAATGCAAAGACATCCTCAAACACACCTACACAAGTGTTTGGTGTTCCTGTTTCAAAAAGCCATATGACCGATCTGATCGTTCCATAGCCGCCGGTCAGACCGTCGTTGCCAGGCTGGTCAGACTAGTTAAAACCTGACAGCAACTCTAAAAATTGCAAAATCCTAAAACCAAACTCAAATTTCGACAATATTTGCACAAAAGGTTAGATACTCATCGTACATCATAAGGTGATCTCCGTATAGTCTCACACAAGGCATAGCTCAAATGATTTTTATTAACAAAGATGTATTTATCAAGTTAACAACTTTACTTGGAATGTAAATACAATACTAGACATACCCGCTTCTCAAGCCGGCGGAGCATAGCTGCATCCAATTCCCATGGTAGATTTGTTGCTGCAAGTACAAATATTAAGTCATTCGTCTTTGTCAAGCCATCCATCTGCAGTACACATTGGCATAAATATGGAACTATAATTTGAAATATGAAGCACTGTTTGGTGGGCATGTGTCAAGCTAGGAGATCATGAAGTATGAAACCATGCATTATAATGCTACACTAGATAGCTTATATTTGATAATTCCCAACAAGTAGAAACCTGAATAAGTAGCTCAGTCTTCAAGCGTCGACTAGCTTCATGCTCACTACGAGCTTCACCACGTTGACTAATAATAGCATCAATCTCATCAAGGAATATCGTGGATGGTGCATGATGTCTAGCAAGCTCAAAAAGAACTTTTGACTAGCTTCTCAGAATCTCCTGCACTTGCTCAAAAGAGAAACATTTGCATTAGTTTTTCCATCATAAAACAAACATGAACAATTTGAATCAGTCATAAATCAATTTGAATCTTATATAATTCTTTCGATCAATCTAGTTCAATTTGCCTATGTTCTTCATGGACTTTATGCATGCTTGTAGTGCACTTAGAAAATTTGATGGGATTGGGGTTTGGGTATGGTGTTCGAAAAACATACCACGCCATTTGCTGACAATTGATGAAGCCGAAATGTTGGAGAATGTAGTTTTGCATTCAATAGCTACCGCTTTTGCCAGCATTTTCTGGAAATTGAAACTGCTTGAAATTGGCAACCAATAACATATCTTAGTAGCTAAAGAACTACCAGAAAATAAGAGAAATCAATAAGGAGTTAATTACAACTATAGAATGACAAAACAACTACAACTGTTTATTAAATAGTAAAAATTTGAACCACACGGCCATTGCTAAATGTAGTTATTATCAGAATGTTATCTCTCTGGGACTTCTCTTCCATGAAGTACAGCAAAGCAATGATTTATAATGTCCCAGGGGGGATCTGGGAGTTTGAGAAAGAACAAATGTTAGCAAAAAGAAAAGAAACACTGAAAGCAAACATGTGCGTATGGGGGTGTTTGGTTGGAGGCCACAATTTGCCATGCCTCAACTTAAGAATTTGCCATACTTGTGGCTAGCCAAATTTGTGGCAAAAAAGAGGTGTTTGGTTGATAACTAAGGTGTGGCAAAAACTTTGTGGCTATTGTTTGGTTCATTGCCACAAAAGTGTGGCAAAAAATTGTGGCAAGTGTTTGGATTACTCAACATGTAGGCTATGCCTTGCATTTTGAGTTCAAGATTCTAGTAATTTTATCAAGAGCAATAGAGTACTAGTGGAACATGCAAGCAACAGAAATGTAGCCCTGGATGTAATGAACAATTGAGAATGTTGTTTATCATTCACTTCCAGGATTCAGTAGTTTTAACAATAGCAGCAGCTTGTAGAATCTTCAGGTCTAAAGAATTTAACTTTTCAGCTTATAAATAAAGGAAGATTCGGCCATACAAAAATACTAGTAGCATTGCAGCACCACATCCCTATACAGACGAACACAGAGTGTGATTTTAACTAGTTTTCGAACTAGCAGTTGACAGGGCTGAAAGGAACATGGTACTGAGTACTGACTACTGAACTGCAAGCAACACTGATGCAGCTGTTTGTTGAGAATACTACCAACAACCAAAATATTAGGTAGTAGTCATCCCACATAAGTTTTCATTACCATACCAACAGCCAAAATAATCATAGAACCAATAGTCCCAATGCTCCATCCACCATCACATAAAGATCCATCTACCAACAACTAAAATAAGCATGAACTATTAACAACACAGATTCTAGTCATTGCTAATTGTCTCACATAGCCAAAATAAACTGACATCCAATAGGAACTTCAGAGGTTAATTCCATCCTTCTCACATAAGAACTTGAACACCCAAGCATTCAGAGTAGAATCACTTGCACTACACAGCCAACCACGCTTACCTTTATTCTCCTTGGATGACAAGAAATCTCCAACAAGAACCCTCTGCTCAGCTGTCATTGGGAAAGCCTCTAATCTTTGCCACAACCGCTCATGAGGATCAGTAGGTTGTGGCATTGGAGGAGGGGCAGTGGAGTGAAATGCATCTCGAAGTGATTTCATTGTAGCAGCTATTTCATCGGTGGAATATGCAAAACGACTCTTCTTTTTTGATTCCTTCTTAGTTGGGGAGTTGCTGCCCCTTGTACGCTTTTTACTAACCCGACTAGTGCTAGAAGAGCTATTATCCATAGTGGCATTCCTAGTTGGAGTTGGCAAAGTATCAGAATCCTCACCAAGGTCTTCAGGTTGAGTGTAGGAGTTGAGGTCAATAAGATCTCTTGAATCATCATCACTATGTGAACTTGATATTGCAAGTAATAGCATGCTTAATATTGTGACCGTCCGATGTGGGCACTGAACTAGTCTGTTGTCAGTGAACTTGAGAGGATTGATGCAATCACTCCCAGTTCAAGATCATTTCCAGGTTGACATGAAAATTATTCATTTGTGCAAGATCTCTGTGCATGAAATTATGATGACAACCCTCTCATATATTTCATCTAAAGGGAGGATCGAATTAAATCCTATTGTTCTTTAAAATAATATAACCATGCCTACATGTCTGCAAAATTTTGCAAAAATGGTACATCTTGTTTGTTATAGATAGGGTACTACTCATTCTGCATCATTTCTACATGTCTGCAGCATATAATCTTTGTTGTTTGGTTTCATATGGAGGTTGTCTAATATGCATGTCTAGCATTTGTAGGATCCATTTTCTATATTTAACAGGAGGCTGCATGTTATTTGGTTAGAATCTGGAAAACAACAAACTAGTGTGGTCTTCTTTTATGGTACCTGTAGTGACGGTCCATTTGATCAACAGTCACTCCCATTGCAAACTTCTTGTTTAAAGCATCTGCACACAACATGAGATGTTGCTTCCTGAACTTAAACCCTGCATGTTGTGCATCAGCTAGGAAATATTTACCTACATCATGATTTTGGGTAGATTAATTAGGGAAAAAATGAACTTGATGGTTCAAGCTAATATTAGGACATGAGGGGGCAATCCTACCTTCTGGTATTTTAAGGCCATTGGGACGTGAAAGAGCATCTTGAAGTACAAAAGAATCATGGGCAGAACCCTCCCATCCAGCAAGAACATATATAAACCTTAGGTCAAAATCAATCGCTGCAAGCACATTTTGAGTGGTAATAGACTTTCTACCCCTAAATCGGTCTTGCATATGGATAGGTACACAAGCTGGTATATGTGTACCATCCAAGGCTCCTATGCATCCCAATGAAAATAAAACAAAATTAGAAGAGCTTGACACCTAGAGTTTGACAAATAGTGACTATGGCATATGGATATACCTCAAAATAAGGGTGAAATCTGCCGGGGGAACTTGTTATCTTGGAGTGTGTCTCAATGGATCTGATGCATATGAGGTCACGAGCAAGGATACAAAGGGCATCTAGAACAAGATTGAAATACCTACTAACAGTCTCACTTGACCTAATGAACTCAAATGCAATTGCTCTTGTTGACCAATTTTGACCAACCGCATGGATAAACATGGCAACTTGTTGCTCTATTGTGACATGAAAGGTCTCTTCTAGCAATGCACGTGATCTAAGCTCATTACACAGCCTATGAAATACCGCTTTTCTCATTCGCAGCTCACTAATGCAATGGGCCTCAGTTCCATGATACAAACGATTTAGACGCCTCAATCTTTGAATATCTCTATCAACCATAGGAGCATATGTTATGGATCTTTTCCTTTTCCTTCTATTAATCATATACCAATACATGGCTAAACACATAAGTATAGCAGCAATCATTCTTCTCCTCCACAAGAAATGGCAGTACTCCAAGTAATATTTTAAATATAGTTTCCTTTGACCCATCTATAACATAATTTCAGATGTAAAACATTAATCAGTACAAGGAAAAGAAATGCATCAACAATTCAACATTGAACACACAACCAAATATACCTCTGTTCACACCCGAATGGAGACTGCAGAGGTGATCAAGAGCCTGCAAATTATATGGTCTAGCTCAACATTCAAGTCTATTAGATAAATTACATATTCGTACCTAGCAACTATACAATATAAACTTCAGTAATTCTCTCTATCTTCAGTATTACATAGTGGCGATCCAATCAAGCGATTCAACACTGACAATATCACATATTAGAAAGCAAACTCTGCAAAGCAAAGACCTAGCAATTACCTTCGGGAAGGGGTCGCCGCAGCCGGGTGGAAGCGCCGCCGGGAGGATGGGGCCGCAGCCGGAAGGAAGCGCCGCCGGGAGGAGGGCGCCGCCGCCGGGAGGAAGCCGCAACCGGGAGGAAGCCGCAGCAGGGTGGAAGCGCCGCCGGGAGGATGGGGCCGCAGCCGGAAGGAAGCGCCGCCGGGAGGAGGGCGCCGCCGCCGGGAGGAAGCCGCAACCGGGAGGAAGCCGCAGCCGGGTGGAAGCGCCGCCGGGAGGATGGGGCCGCAGCCGGAAGGAAGCGCCGCCGGGAGGAGGGCGCCGCTGCCGGGAGCGCCGCGGCTGAGATGGGGTCGCTGCGGCCGGGATGGGGGGCGCCGCGGCCGGGAGGGGGGCGCGGCAGCCGGGAGGGGAGCGCGCGGCCGAGCTTGGAGGCGTCGGTGGGAGCGGCGGCGGAGGAATCGAGCGTCAGGGCGAAGGAATCGAGCGGGGAGGCGGAGGCATCGAACTGGAGAGAGAGAGGGGCGAAAAAAATGCCAGCGCGCTGCGAATGGAAGTGGAGGCGGACCGAGTCGCGCTGTGATGAATGTTTGGCGCGCCTTCGCCACAGTGTGGCGCCGAAAAATCCCGCCACGCTTTTGGGGCAAATTTCTGTGGCGGGAGGAGGATGTGGCCATGGCACGCCTCAATTAAAACATGAACCAAACAGTAGCCACAGGGGGTGTGGCATGCCTAACTTGAAGTGTGGCAGAGTGTGGCCACAAACCAAACACCCCCTATATACTTTGTATGCGAAGTGCGCCAATTTGCAGAAGTAGCATCTCAAACAAGTACGCATGTACAAACCTTCCCTGTCCCTGGGGGACCAAAAAGTAAAATGCCTTTCCACGGTGACACGGGACCAGTGAAGTCTCTGAAAAATAGTACAAAATGTGATTGATGAATAATTGATAGATTGATCATTCATATGCCGTACGGTAGCACATCATTTATACATTTGCAATATCAAGCTAGACAACTGGAGCTGGCCCATTCAGAACACATCTAAACCCATACCGTCTGAGCCCCCTAAACCAGCTCAGGTGGAAATTGGACCAGTGACCTCTTTGCATAATGAGTGGCCACTAAGGTGCCACTGGATCCTCTTTTCCCGATTCTATTTTAGAGAGAAGTCAGGTATAAATTCCGATAGAACTGTTCAATTATAACCTGGTCCGATCTCAAATACGTTTAGCTAACTGGAAGATGAAAGACTTAAAAGGCTGATAATTGACAGAGGAATCCTTGTGATGAGTAAGGTGAATATACACAACAAATGGTCCATTGTTATGAACCTTAGTTCATAGGTAGGGCTGGAAACGAGCCGAGCCGAGCCGGCTCGAGCCGGCTCGGCCGAGTTCGCTCAAAGCTGTGGCTCGGCTCGGTTCGGCTCGTTTTCGAAACGAGCTATGCGAGAGGCTTGGCTCGGCTCGCCTGACAGCTCGAGCCGGCTCGCGAGCCCGAACGAGCCAGAACGGCTCGGCGCTACCCAATACGCGATCAGGATAAAGTCTTGAAGCTTAAATCATGTGTAGTGCATGCACTGGAAGAAAAAGAACTTGCACAAAAATCTTGCACGAAAAATCAATTTCTGATGGACAGTTCATTCGGATGGAAACTAATCTCCCACTAGAGGATTGATACGTGATGGTTGATTGCTATAGACTGATGCCTTTTTCACGTGTAGGCTGATGCCTTTTTCTCTTCTAGTTCGGGATGGCATATATGTGTTCGCCTGGCCTTCGTGGCTTTCTTAGGGATCGAGGCGAGGAAATTGACCCATGATCTGCCAAAGCCGGGGACGGAAATTCTTCCGCGCGCGAGATCACGCGAACGAGCCAGAACGGCTCGGCGCCGCCCACCGAGCCAAAATAGCTCGCAGACGCGGGAACGAGCCAAAACGGCTCGGCGCTGCTTCCTCCGCCCGCCTGCGCCTGCACTGGCTGCCACGGTGGAAACCACGCCAGCCTTGCCGCCGACGGCGGCGGGGGCGTCGGAGAGGGAGGCGGGGGCGGAGGCGACGACGCCGCCACCGGGGGGCATGGCGGAGGATGAGGGCTTGCCGGAGGCGGTGCGCGCGATGCCGGAGAACCAGGACGTGGTGGAAGCCGGCGAGGTCACCGCGAGCGCAATCGCATCACGGGATCGGGAGGAGGAGATCTGGAGATCCGGACCATGCGGAAATTGGGGAAGAGTCTGGATGGACTCTGGACTGGACGTATGGTGTTGGTGGGTGGGGAATGACTCGTGGAGAGATGAAATAAGCGAGCCAACGAGCGGCTCGTGAGCCTGCTCGGGCTCGGCTCGAAAATTTAACGAGCTAGGATTGAAGCTTGGCTCGCTTGTATATTAGCCGAGCTCGAGCCGAGCCGAGCCGATTTCGAGCCCGAGCGGCTCGCGAGCCTCAAGCTTTTTGTCCAGCCCTATTCATAGGGGGCAAACACCGTCAAGAGGATGACCGGATAGTGTCGATGTAGAGGGAGAAAGGGATTATAGATGATAATGACTTTGTTATTTCTTGCTTGATTCCAATAGCATACGGCAGACCACTTATATAGATGGATTCCCCCTAACAGATAGAATCTAATCTCAATCATATCTCTAACAAATAGAAACTAATATCATATCTCTAATAGATAGAAACTAATCTCTAATTTAAATAGAAACTAATCTCTACTTCCTAATAATGACCGGTTGGGTTGGGCCTATCGGCGTTCCTACGCCCCTATGACATTACACCCTTCCCAGACATGCAGCTCGTCCTCGAGCTGCTAGGCAGTGTACCTAATTTATTTTGCTGCGCCATCTTATTGACTGGGTCGACACACCTGCAAGTAGACCCTATCCAAGGCGGATCCCATCCAAAGTCGTACAAGGAAAGGAGGAAATTTGGAGTTAGCTGAAAAATCAAATCAAATTTTCTTCCATGAAAACCAACACATGCAACCAGTATTTCCTTCCCATGCTCCCTTCTTTTCATCCTTGCATATGCTGCATGCACACACGTCTCTTCCCATGTTTCTCTTGGTTCCCATGCAAACAAGTATCCACACATAGCATCCAATTCCATCCTCCTTCTAATTCCTTCACTTCACCATCCAAAGACACACACCTTCTCGTATGGATCCTCGTCGTGACCCACCTGGTACCACGCATTAGTTTCAACCACGCAACCTTCGACCGTTCTGTGCCCTAGAACCTCCGACCGCTCAGAGCTCTAAATCTTCGATAGCTGCATGCTCGGAAATCTCCGACCGCTGCGTGCTCGGAAACTCCGATCGCTGCGTGCTCAGAAACTTCGACCAATGCATACTCGAAGTTTCCGGCCAATACTGCTCGAATGCCAACGAAACCGCTCAAACATCGATGAAACCGCTTGAATGCCAACAAAACCACTCAAACACCTCCAATACCATTCGGATGCCTTTGATACCACTCGGACACCTCTGATACCACTCGGACTTCCATAGTCGTACTCCAAACCTCCCCTGATCTTCGAGTATGGTCCTCGCCGCTCCCTTGCACCTTTCACGACCCCTCCACCGTCACTCCACCATTCGCCCCGCCTTGGCACAACTCTGTGTTGTCACCTTCCGTGTCGGCTTCGCCGTAGCTATAGTGTGCCTGCATGTCGAGTGTCTGTTCCAGTCCATCGCGGAGACCGTTGGTCATTGCCTTGATCCGATCTAAACCGAGCTCATCTTCAAGATCCACAGCCGTCGGAACCCACCGCTCCACGCGTGAATTCGTCCCCCAGGACGTCTACGCTCTTGCACCACCGCTTCCTCCAGCTTCTGTGGCATCGCCCGCAGCGTGCACTCCTCGGCGCCATCGATCTTGTCTTCCTCCTCATCTCGCTCACCCTCATCGTCCACCGCTACCGTAGCACCAACGAGGGGACTACTCCCAAACACGAGGCGCTGCTGCCGAAGCCCTCACTCGGGCGGTTGAACTGCTCGGGGTGGTTAATCCGCTCGCCTCTGATGGTTGAACCGGTCGGTTGGATTGGTGGTGGTAACGATGGAAGGAAAAGGGGTCGGGATAGCCTATCTGCCTCTCCAAGCAACGCCTCCACAATCATAGGGTGTAGCTTGCAGTCGGTGCGTCAACCTTGGAAGATGCCACACCGACGCTGCTTAAAGACGCAACGCTGGCCTTGCCGAATGAAGGAGCAGCAGTAGTAGCGCTGTTGCCATGGCACGGCTACCATTGCTCCTGCCCCTTGTGCCGCCGCGGATCGTGCAACTACGACTGCTTGTGCCTTCTCTTTTGCTGCTATCATCTTTTTCAACATGTTCTCTATATTCTTGAGTCCAACGATGATTTCTTCATAGCCAGCAAAGATCTTGCCACCTATTAACTCGGCAACAGAAGCCATGGTGTTAGCTCTGATACTAAATTGTTATGAAGCTTAGTTCATAGGGGGTAAACACCGTCGAGAAGATGGCCGGGCGGCGTCGACGTAGAGAGAGATATGGACTATAGATGATAATGACTTTGTTATTTCTTGCTTAGTTCTACTAGCATGCGGCAGCCCCCCTTATATAGATAGGCTCCTCCTAACAAATATAATTTAATCTCTACTTCCTAATAATGATCGGTTGGGTTGGGCCCATGGGCGTTCCTACGCCCATGACATCCATACTATGTAAGAATCAATATATCAATTCTATTTTATTTGAATCTGATTTTGTTCAAATGAGATTTTGGCATTCTGAAATGTAAATATTAGTTTATTTGGTTGGCACGGTGGACTTGGCGACAACGGCAATTGTTGGGCGCTAGGACGCTATGGCGTCCTCCAGACGTGGTACGGCGAGCAAAAGGAATTCAGATTTCAGACAAAGCAGTGAAGCGTAGACTTGTTTCCCGACCCGTTTTTAAGGTACTCTTGCATATCTCTCATGATGGTTGTGATTGTATTGAAGCATTTCTCTACATCTCCAAGTCACTGGCAAAATATTGTTTAAGTCTCTTGATTTCTGAAGAAACTCTCACTCCATAATGTTTGCATTAGATCTTATCTTTGTTGCCTAAATCTGGTCAAAAACCATACTATCACCCAGGATCTTTGGACTTTGCCCTTCATTTAGGATCTTTAACTGGATCACACTGCTTAGTCCGCTCGGCTACCTCAGCATTGTCAGCACCGACAGCATTGCCTTCTTGCTCTGTCTGGTTTGCCATCGCATCAACAATCTCTATTGCCACTACCCACTGGAAAAAAAATGGAAATTTACTATATGCCACTACTATTATACAGGAAATCAATGTAAATAGATGAGTAGATGACACAAAACAGACTATGGGGTACACACTTTAGGCACTTGTTTGAATGATAGCAGCTAAAAAGCTTGGAAAAGGGGAATAATGAGCATGCAAGACATCATCATCAGTTCATCATTAAGTTGTGTTCCAGAATGATCATTAATCTCAAAGCCTTCATAAAACTGCAGCAAATCCACCAATTGAGCAAAAAGGCGCCCCTTTTCATGAGTATAGAATGCACTTAAGTGGCACTTAGCAACAACAGCAACATCAGCAACAAGGGGCCTTAGAAATCTGCATAATAAACAACATAAGTGGAGAACAAATACACATGCATTACGTCATTGCATAAAGAAAGATGGGCAATGCCTTTAAAAAAGACAAGAGTTAAAAAAATGGAATGGAAAACATGTTTCATGGACATTAAAGGAACAACCACAAACAACCAAATCAAGAATTGATGCCCGGTTGTCACAAGATGTGGATAATGATATAAAGATTCATACAACAGAAAGATCAAGACCCTAGAGAGGGGCAAAATATGCTGATTTGCAAAATGCTCAAGGTGGAAAGAATCAGGCTGATGCACAAGAACTTTGAAAGTTGTATGGTCACAAGACAAGAGACAGTTATTCTTAAAGTAAAATTGCACCTTTTTCATGGCAAAATATGTGAGAAACTAAGAATGCAGGCATTCATCTAGGCATCTACCATTCAATCTAGGCATCTACCATTCAAGACATGGTCAATAACTCAATATCCAACATACACATTTATTCAATCAACAAATTTCTAGATCAAATGCTAGAGAAAGGGTGGGTACCTGATTCAATGACACACCATGTCTTGGTCAGCACTCAGCAACATTGGTGGAGAGGAGGCTAGAAAAGTTGATGAAGTCTACCAAGCAGTTAATGATGACAATGTGAGCACTGAGCATCATGGGAGGAGGGAGACCACAAGAGCATAAGTAGATCTGGCTCCTCCATGAGCAGGAAAGCAAGATGTCATTTGCGAGCAGAGGAAGAAGAACAAAGCAACCTCGGCTACAGAAGTGTGGATCGACTACTTGGCTGGTGGTAGAGGGAGTGGAGGAGGGAGGGAAGCTTGTCGAAGGGATCTTGGATGACAGCGGTGCCAGTGGAGGGAGTGGTGACAGCGATGGCTAGGGTTCCACCTAGGTCGGCTTTTGTTCGCTCGCTCGCTAGTCGCTTTGTTTCACTGCAGTGAGAGTCTCCAAGAAGTACTAGTTTCTTCGCTTCACTTAATACCGCTCGGACTCTCCTCACACTCACCTAGCAAGGCGGCCGCCCAGGACATCACCGTAGACGCCTTGGCGACGCTGTGGATGACTAGACATCCTGGCGCTCGCCTGGCTTGCCAAGGCACGGCAGACCTCCATGGCATTCTTCCCACACCGCCGCGACGCGAAGTCGATGACTAGACGACGCCGTGACATCCAATTTCATCTGTGTTCTCAAGAGAAGGTTTTAAAGCTCTTCTTTTTTTAATGTTGTTTGACCTATGCCACTCTCAACCTATTTTTTCACGCGATATTTTCATGAAGCCATATATTTTACCAATGCATTTCTATGTTTCAAAACACTAAAAAATGAAGACCATTACAATTCCTTTCCTTTAATTTTTTTAGGACGTACTGAATTTGTCACCCTTTTGCGCCCTATTGCATGTTATTTTATTTGCTATTAAAAGCTGGAACATTGATCAGACCTTTTCTTCAAAGTAAGCAATTCCAATTCATAGAGGAACTTGCCAAAGCTCAGATAAGATGTGCAAGTACGAAAATGAGGATTTATTCAATTTAACAAGCTATCATGTTTCAGATTCTAGAGTACATGTGATGGTTATTGGCCAATGAGTCAACAACGGTAAGCAAGGATATCCAAATATATAAATAAAACAACTGGTGAAATTCAATACACCTTCGTTTTAAGGGCAAGAACATCCTATAATAATCCTAAAAAGAAAAATCTGAGAAATTCTCACATTAATCGAGAAAAGAAAACATCTTTACCACTTATTTTGGTGGGACCAGATTATAACGATACAGACTAATCATTTGTGTATATACGAGTTGTATAGCTAATATAATTGTATTTCAATAATAGACGATAGAGTGTATACCAAAGATAATTATATCATAGTATCTAGCCGTGTAATTATGTGGGTAAATCTACTAGTTGATACAATACTAGGCATCAATTCAGTTCGGCAAAACAAAGACCTTCACTACCTTTCTTCCATAAATTTGTTACTTATTTAGAAAAGAGAATATCATCACATGAAGAAGGCAAGAACCTTAAATACTCAATGTTACCAGTAGTAAAGGACACAATTATAGTACAATTGACACACTATGAGACCGTGTCCAAAGATTAACTTCTCAGGAAACATAAAATAGCAAACTTACTTTGGGTACTTTATGGGCATGACAACTGCCTCTTTTAGAAAGCGTTTTGCATTCTCTAGTCCTTCGATGCTTTCCCATTTCACATCTGGGCTCCCGTGAATAATATCCCTAAAAAGTAAAAGGAGGAAAATAAATAGTAAACAGCTAGACGATGCAATCCCCAATTCGTTGAGCATTTGTGAAGCTTAGATTGCCGCAACAATGTCTCTGCTATATTACTGTTATGAACCTTAGTTCATAGGATGGTAAACACCATCGAGAGGAAGGTTGGGCAGCGTCACCATCGAGAGGATGGTTCGGCAGCGTCAGCGTAGAGAGAGAGGGACTATAGATGAGAATGACTTTGTTATTTCTTGCTTGGTTCCAATAGCATACGGCAGCCCCCTTATATAGATGGGATTCCTTTAACAGATAGAATCTAATCTCAATTATATCTCTAACAAATAGAAACTATTGGATCGTAAGGGCCTTCTCACTCCAAAAGCTAGCCAATGAGGTAAGGGACTCCCCTACTTTTAAGATAAGTCTCTTGCCCTTCTACAACTAATGTGAGACTATTCCAACAATCTCCCCTTCACACATTAGTGTCCCTCAACCCTTCACCGCCCCTTCACCATACGCCGATGGTCCCTTAGGGTCCCTTTGCCGTACACCGACGGTCTCTCAGGGTCACAGTCTATCAGGCGTTCACATACTAGTGTCCATTGGGCCAGAGATGTTAGAATCGAGCTCTGGTACCACTAGAAACCCTAATACAACTTATCCAACCGGGCCTAGATCTTTTTACCTCAATCAAGGTTTCGGGCCATTACTATTCAAGGGACCTAAAACCCTTTCTAACACAGGTTTTCTAAAATTCCAACTTTTCCACTCGTCACGTGTCGAAGCTTCCAAGACCGCACCTCCCGTAGCTTCTCCACGCATCATCCACCACGTGTCGTAGCCTCCGAACTGCACCTCCGTAGCTCCAACACGTATTATCCATCTCTGATCTCCGTGCGCCCCAAGCAAGAGCCTGACCATCTCATGACCTTCCTGACCATCTGAACCTCGGATCTCCCATCCTAGTCCCGGTCTACCTTGTCACCGACCATAATAGCCTCCATGCTCAACCTGCACACGCAAATATCAAAGAACATTTTTCTGATACAAGTTCATCCCAACTTGACCAATATCAATCCACACACACGCAACACACCTCAAGTAACAGTAGGCAACATTATCAATTATTCATCATAAATTAATCATTATCAATTATTCATCACCAAAATATCCTAGACCAACCCACATGGTCTAACAATCTCCTCCTTAATGAATACATTGACAACACCTCAAGATTGCATGATAAATTAGCTTCAAACAGATATAAGTAAAGAACTGAAGTCGAAAAAACATTTAAGCCACAATCTCAAATCTCTTCAAAATCTCTCCCCCTCAAAACAAGAGAATCAATTTTAGCAAATTTCTCCAATATTTCTCCATTCTCTCTAATTTCTCCCCCTTTGGCAATGTAATCATCAAGAAACTTCAAAGAATGAATAATTCTAAGGAGCAATGAGAGTAAAAATCAAGAAGCTTTGTAGATTATCCAATCACTATGCATTAATTTAATAAAGCAACCAAGCCATATTTTTTAGTAGAGCTATCAAGATCATATAAAATCATATATCATATAGCAATGTCAAACCAGTCTTGAGCATGATTAAGCAATTAATATTAATACCAGGTATCTCAACAATGACTAAACCAATTATAAAGAGCACAATAAGTTATCACAACGAAAAGTCAGAGTCTAAAAGTGAAACAAAGTTTAAATCCAAACGAGCTAGCAATCTCATCTAACAGCCTATTGCTCCACACTCAATTTATAATGGCATGTGACATGCTTGTAGCATACTTCTTTTCATAATGGAATACTTGTAGCATACTTATTTTAGATGGTAGCATGCTTGAAGCATATTTCTTTTTATTTGTGCACTTTTTGTACCTTCTTCTTTTTATGTACCATGACATGCTTGAAATATACATCTTTTCAATTGTATCTTTCTTATTTTCTTATAACATGCCAAATTGAGTGATCATAAAAAGATCGCAATATGAAACATGCAAGCCTCATAGCCAAAATTTAAAAAATGACTCACAATTAAGCTAATCCTTTTCGATGAACGTCATAGAGAACTATATATAATAAATCTAGTGAAACGATTCCGCCATGTCATATTTTAGTTTATGTATAGCAAATTAATTATAACTAGTCATGATCAAACCTACACGGTATATGAGTAAATATGATAAAGAGAGCTCTACAACTCATTTAATTTCAATGGCTTGGACTTGTTGATTTATTTGATAAGTATAATAAACAAAACTTCTGAAATTTTTAAACAACAAGCTACCCTTAGAATAATCCCATTTGATGTAACACACCCAACTCACTTCGCAAATGAGCAAAACGAGAAGTATCAAGCGATTTTTAGATAATATCTGCAACCCGAGAATCTAACTCAATAAGGTGTAGAGCAACATCACCTTTTCCACATGGTCTCTCAAAAAGTAATATCTCTTGGGAGCAATCAAAGAGAGAGAAGAACCATTAAGTGTTCCAATCAAGCAATGATATAAAAGATCGAAACCCAATCTAGCTCATGTTCTCCATCCTTGTCTGCTGTTCTTAATCATAGGAAACATCAGTCTCACAGTAATGTGGTTAGTGAAATAAGATATATAAATTCAATACCGAGACACACGACGAATAGGAGCAACAAAGCAAGAACCAAAATCACGAGCATGTCGATGATCAGATCGTCGAAAAGAACGTGAATTATTTGAATTAAATCCCAATCTAGCATGTGAAGGAGATTTAAAGCCATCATAAAAGTTCTCTAAAAACATAGCTTTCACATTTGTTCTATGAACAAAAAAGGTTGCACATTTTTATCTTAGAGCACTTAATTTTTTCCTTCTCTTTCTTAGCACGTGTAAAGCAAAATTCATGCAGGTGTCCAACTCTTCCACAGAAGGTTCAATAAAATTTAACATAACCAAAAATCTTTTGAGATGATGAGCTAGCACCTACAGAATTATTTGATGATTTTTTGCATAAAATCAATAGATTTAAACATAGTTTGTTTTGGTTCAAATTTTACTTCAATTTTTCTATGTTCAAGAAGCTTAATAACCTTAGAAGGATTATTCTTGACATGCTCAACAAAATTAAATCATAGACTATGATTTTTCACACTTGTTTTTGACTTGTCTAGAATTATAATCAAATTTTTTTGCCAAAAGAAAATCTCTGTAAAGTGTCTTTCAGGTACTCATTCTCTTTAGCTAAAGTGGAACACGTTGTGTATTTAACAAATTCATTCACACGATTCTTAGAAGCATTAGACTGAGCCAATCTTTCTTTTCAGCAAAATCATTAAGTTATCTAGTCAAAACTTATATTTCCATGTTAAGCTTAGGACAGTTAGAGCAAAAAGATATCTTATGATAAAACATCTATGGAGTCACTTCTTGAGATGAATTAAATCTAGCTTTTAGCAATTCGTATTTAGAGCAAGCTTTAGATTGAACATTTAAAATACTTAACTCTAAACATGTAGAAGAATTAGATTTGATCTTTAAAATTTCATTATTTGCAAGTTTTAACTTTTTATCACAAGATTCATGTGTCAATCGTAACTCATCAAGTTTAGCAGTTACATCACTAAGTTGAACCAGGTTTAATGTATTAATTATTCTAGTAGTCTCTAACTCAGAATGTAAAACTTAGCAAAACTCACAAGATTCATTATCAGGAATAGAGGCTCTAAGTCTATTAATTTCAGAATTTAAGTTCTCAACAACAAAATCATGATTTTTTATTTTCTTTTTATACTTTTTGAGCTCCTCTGTCAATCTAAACACAGCACGAGATAAATCAATATAAGAAGATTTTACCTCATTAGGATCACTGTAAAGATCATCATCGTTGAGCTCCTCACTATTGGCCATAAAACACATCCCTATGAAATCCACCTCCTTTGCCTTCTTACCATTGCCCTCATCGTTGCTTTCAGAATCATCACTCAAAATAATCTCATCAAGTGCTGAAATTATCTTGTTGACTGCCCTGCGATAATTGCACTTCTTGTTTGGATCAATCTTGATTTGAGAGCGACAAGTTGGTGCTTGTCATCTTTGACCCCCTTACTCCTCAGTTTGGGACAATTCATCTTAATGTGGCTTAGCTCACCACATTCATAGCATCTGATTAGAGCTCCTCTCTATCTTGATCTGATGTTGTTAATTACCTTGGTCACCCTGTTGGAGAGAAATACAAGCTGCTCTTTTGAAATTTCCTCTAATTATTTATTTGAAATAGAGCACAATGCAGACAAAGAAACAATAGAAGAATTGTCAGCTTGGTTAGTCACTAAGTCTAAAAAATTAATCTTGTTTATCCTAGCCAAAGCATCAATATCATGTGTTTTAATCTTGGAATAAATATCACTCAAAGTGAGTATTTCAATATTAACAGAATGATTGATAGTAGTGACTAACACATTCGAAACAGACATATCTAAAGCATTTAAAATTTGACGAGTATTATCATAAGCAAAATATGTGGCATCAACAGATTGCAAATCACTAACAATTTTATTGAAGCGATCAAAGAGTGCATCTACTGATTCTCCTGGTTTCATCTCAAATTTAGAATATTCCTTTTTGAATTGGTTCTGACGAACACCTTTAACAAATTTAGAACCTTTATGATAATCAGTTAGAGTAGTCCAAATTTTATTTGCAGATTTAATATGAACAATTCTGACAAACTCGTTTTTACTAAGACCTTGTAATAAAATATTTCTAGTCTTAGCATTAGCTTCAACATCAGAGAAATTTTCAGTTGCAACAACAGGAGGCACTTCATATGTATTTTCAACTTTTTGCTAGATAGAATTACCTTATGTTTGAAAAAAAAAACCTCTATGCGTGTTTTCCAATAGAGATAATCTAATCTATCAAAAAATGGTGGCTTACCTGAAAAGCGATTTCGATCTGATGTAATTGTAACCTGCTCTGATACCACTTGTTAGATCGTAAAGGCCTTCTCACCCTAAAAACTAGCTAATGAGGTGAGAGACTCCCCTACTTTTAAGTTAGATCACATACCCTTCCACAACCAATGTGAGATTATTCCAACAGAAACTAATATCATTTCTCTAATACAGAGAAACTAATCTCTAATTTAAATAGAAACTAATATCTATTTCCTAATAATAACCAATTGGGTTGTGCCCATAGGCGTTCCTACGCCCATGACAATTACGCATTTCAGCTGACTCAAATGAAGGTAGGAGGGGCTCCTGGCTGCAAAAGTTATCACCGACATTTTAATGCTCAAGAAGATAGAAGTGTTCTGAATAACTTAGTTGACCATGAAAAGGCATCATTTTAGGAATAGTGAATGTTGAAATTGAAAAAAAAAACGCTAGTCAATCAATAGAATACAACTTTTCAGAGTGACAACTTAGCGCTTTCCATAAGCTAGTTTTTCTTGCTTTTTAAGCATATTTGAAGATGACGCTTGTTCTTTCCTTTCATAGAAATGTATCGCATGCCGGATAGCACTAGGATATAAATAGAACCGATCCTGTGTTGGTCTTATTTTGACAAGAAATGAGAAACTGTGCATAGTTCAACTTAATCTAACCTTGAAAACCATTCCCAGTAGCACCAACTTCACCAATCCCAGTTGATTTCAAAATTCTCTTACAAAACAATATTTTGAACTTCAACAAGTCAATGTGGAAAGAATCCAGTGTGGCATGGTCAATCAGTAAGGCGAGGGGCACAAAATCCTTAATCCCCAGTTGAAGTATGGGTGCCATCTGATGCTACTTACCACCTTAACAAGAACTGCATTATGCATTCAAGCATTCAGCAAGCCAGTTGCAACAGCATGAGTTGACATGATCCCAATCGATATCTATATTCAGTGGTCATATAATTCCAACCCAATTAGATCTCTCTGCCTACTCCACAATCCACACCAAACAAATTACAACGAAATTAAAATCTTTCACTTAGTCAAGCCCCTTTCTTTCAGCACCAAAGCTAATGCCCAAACCTACAGCTCAAGATCTGATAAGCAAAACCCCACCACATGCTGCATCAAACACTCATCGCTTCAAGACTCCAGAACCTAAAGAATGGACTGAGATAAGTAAAAAGAAAAAAAGAAATTCTCACATCGCATTAGCATTCCCATCATGAATCGCCGCCGCACGCACCCTCATCTGCCTGGCCTGAAACAAAAAGGCCGATCAGGGATCAAGGGGATAGGCAGTGGTGGATCCAGAATAAAAATGACACGGGGCCTCATGCTTCACGTATCCATCAACAATATAGTAGATAGCAATATGTTTTAAATTTTATAACATCAACTATACAAAATTTAATGGTTCATAACTATAACTATTTGTCAGACAACTTACCTGTCATGAACCGGGGTAAACACCACCAAGAAGATAGCCGGATGGCGTCGGCGTAGAACGAGAGGGAGAGAGACTAGAGATTTAGACGGGAAAGACTTGATATTACTCTGCTTGCCTACAATAGCATGCGGTAGCCCTCTTATATAGACGGCTCCCCCTAACAGATGGAATCTAATCCCAATTATATCTCTAACTCATATCATATCTCTAACTCTATCTCTAATACAAGGAAAGTAATCTCTAACTCAAATGGAAACTCATCTCTAATTCCTAATAATACATTGACTGGGCCTTGAGCCCAAGGCCCACATCCCTGACACTACACCCCTCTCGGACATGCAGCTCGTCCTCGAGCTGCTAGACGGTGGCCAATGGAAGACATTCGACGCCGATGTAGAAGACGAACGGTGGCGGGGTGCTGCAGCGGAGGGAGACGACTGGCCAAATCCAAACGAAACAAGGCTAGACGAAGAGTAGCGCCTTCGGTTATTTAATGCCTGCAATTTTTTTTATTTTTAATTATTTTTTATTTTTTAATTATTTTTTTATTAGTTTATTTTGTTTTTTGTTTTTGGTTTTGGTTTTTTTTTTGCGCCTTAAGTCGTCGGTCGGTTGAACCGACCGAAACTCACGAACGCATCAGGTCGGGGTCGCGCGACCCATGTTCTCGAGCGACGACGGAAGGAGCGGCGGCGGCGGCGGTTCCGGGGGCGACGGCAGCGAAGAGCGGCGGCCTGCGGGTCGGTAGCCGGCGGAGCGGCCGGTCGGAGGCGCGGCGGCCTGCGGAGCAACGGCCGGCGGAGCGGTTGCAGCGGCCGGAGGAGCGGCTTCGGGCGGCGGCGGCCGTGCGGAAGGAGCCACTTCGGCCGGAGATGGGCCGGGCGGCGGCAGCGGCCCAGGCGGAGCCGGATCTGGAGCGGTGGTCGGCGGGGGGGGGGGGCGGACGCTGGCGGCTTCGCGCCGACGGCGGGCGTCGGGGAAACCGAGCGGCTGGCGGAGCAGCAGCCCAGCGGTGACGACGGATCGGCCGAATCGAACGGTGACTCGGGCGGCAGCGGCCCGGGTGACGACGGATCCGTCCACGGCCGGGTTTGGCGGCGGCCTAGGCGGCGGTTCTCGGGCTGAAGAAGCGGCGGCCGGTGCAGGGACGGCCCGGCAGCAACAACGGGAAACGGTAGCCGGCGGAGCAGCGGCCTGGCTGCGACGACGAAACTCGACGGCCGGCGAAGCAGCGGACGGCGACGACTCGGATCCGGGGCTGCGGCCGACGGAGGAGGAAGCTGGGGATGGCGCAGCGCAGAAATCGTGCTGGCGCGGGCGGAGACGCCGGAGAAGACACTGCGGCAACCACTACAGCGGTTGAGGCGCTGAACGGAGATGCTGCGGCGATGCGGACGTCGGGAGAAGATGCTGCCAGTAGCTGAATAGATGGTTCTCGATTTTGTTGTTGTTGAGGATCTGATGTTGTATGATGACGTGCCTCCTTTATCTCTTGTAGCTTCTTCATCAAATTCTCAAACGTGGCCTGCATGTTGAGGGAGATGTCCGCTATCTCTTTGTTGATGATGTTCATGTCAGCTCTTATTGCGGCCAACGACTCGGCAACAGGAACCATGGTAGCAGAAGTCGTGGGAAGGGATCGACTGCTCTGATACTAAGTTGTCATGAACCGGGGTAAACACCACCAAGAAGATAGCCGGATGGCGTCGGCGTAGAACGAGAGGGAGAGAGACTAGAGATTTAGACGGGAAAGACTTGATATTACTCTGCTTGCCTACAATAGCATGCGGTAGCCCTCTTATATAGACGGCTCCCCCTAACAGATGGAATCTAATCCCAATTATATCTCTAACTCATATCATATCTCTAACTCTATCTCTAATACAAGGAAAGTAATCTCTAACTCAAATGGAAACCCATCTCTAATTCCTAATAATACATTGACTGGGCCTTGAGCCCAAGGCCCACATCCCTGACATTACCAAAATCAATAATCTAAGGTGAATCCGAGAACAAAATATGGTTAGCATCGGCTAAAAACATCTTATTGCCTACAAAATAGATAACAAAAACAGTGAGTAAAATTTCAAGGAAAAGAATTACAGAATAATCTAATAAAGTGAATCAAATTACATTTTATAGTTAGTTTCGACGACTTATCAAGTTATAGAAGCGATCTATTATAGAATCATTAGGAAACGAAGCTCAAGAGGGAGATCCCAGGACAAACTACCGTCGGCCTATCGCCCACTGTAGAAGAAAGGAGATTACGTGGAGAACGAAGCCGAGAAGAAACTCTAGGGATGTTGACGAAAGGAAGTCATGAAAAGCCACTCGCTGGCAGCTAGGCCTCGCGCGTGGCTATGCTATCGCCTGGTTGCCCGCTGGCCTCGGCACTATCCTGTGCAGCTGGGCTACGTGCTGGCTAGGCCGCACACTCGCCTGGGCCACAAGGGCGTGGCCGTAGAGATGGCAATGGGTACCCGATACCCGAATACCCGACGGGTTTTACCCGATAAAGAGACGGGTATGGAAAATTTTATGTACCCATGGGTACGTTATTGGACGAAATCCTCTACCCGCCGGGTAGGCGGGTGCGGGTGTGGGTATATACTACCCATACCCGTCTACCCGCGGGTAATGAATACCCGCATTAGACAACTAGACATCCCACTCAAATGTTAATTTTATTATCTACTTGTTGTTGATTGTTTATTTGTTTGTCATATGTTGATATGGTCATGTCAAGTATGTTTATGTGATGTACTAATTTTGATCATTAGACGCTTTTGTGCTTGGTATGTATGATTAATGAATGTCTAAATTGATGATATTCTTATGTGTTGAACCGGGTATGCTTGCGGGTACGGGTTACCCGTCGGGTAGTAATACCCGCGCGGGTACGGGTATGGGTAAATTTTCCTACCCGCGTGCGGATACGGGTAACCCGACGGGTAAATTTACACCTAGCGGGTACGGGTATGGAATGACAATACCCGATGGGTATTTACCCGTTGCCATCTCTAGGCGTGGGAGAAGGGCCACGAGAGAATTTCTGATTCGTGTGCTATGTGGACTGCTTGGATACAAGTTACAGGGACACTAGTTTTAGTTGTAACTGTGTAAGAACATGTGTGTAAATTTAGGCTCGAAGTAAAAAATAAAATAAAATCGATCCAGACACCTATGCCCCGTATAGCTCTTAGAGCAGGTACAATAAGGCTTAGTCAGCAGGCTATAGTAAATATAATATCAACCAAATCTTACGTGGCAGAGAGAGAAAGGAAGAGAGAGAAGGAAGCTGGCTACTAAATTACAGCTAGCTATAGCACGTAAAAATATGCATTTCACTCTCTTACACGTGGGGCCAAATAGTTATTGTAATAGCTACTTTATTGTATGAACTATTTTTTTGAATACTATAGATAAAATGGATAAGTGTTATAGCCACTAGTTGGCTATACTATTGTACTTGCTCTTAGTCTATCCGCCCTTGGGGATAAGGGCAGCCAAGAACACCTGCATGCATTCATTCAATCACCAAAGAGACACACAACACGGGGCACAGACCTGCTGGTCGAACTGCTCGTAGACCGCTAAATCGGAGGTCCTCTTCTTGACGCTCCCATTGGCGTGCACATTCCGCTCCGGCTCCTCCTTGCCCCCCGAATCTGGACTCCCAGAACCCCTTAAAAATCCTGAAAAGAGCGCGGAAAGAAGGGAGTTGATCGCAAGAGCCAAGGCGCAAGGGATGCGGCGCAAAGAAGAGCAAGCGAGTGCCGAGGCCAGGTGTATCTGTGACCCGCACCACTGCGTCGTGGCCTCGTGCTTCGCCGGCTGTCTGTGGAGGAGAGTGACAGCGAGTAGCGAGCGAATCGACGAGCGTGTTGGTAAGCTCGCTCCGTAACGTCTCGCCGGAGACTGGGGAGTAGGGATCTGGGAGGGGACGGAGACTAGTACCGGTGGGAGATCGGATGGTGGGTTCGGGCCCGCGGTGCTTCGTATCTGCCAGCGAGGTCGGAGACTCGTCTCTGTTTGCTTTCGTTTTGCGTTGCCGCCGTACTGCGTACCCATGCGTTCGCCACATGGATTGTTGCTACTGTTCCATCGACCAAGCTTCGCTTCGTGCAACGCCGTATCAAAGGTTACTCCTTACGATTTACCACTTTTGCGGTTCTATTCACTGAAATAGTCCGCGTACGTAACAAAATCAGTATTCTGTTATTATTATTTTTAAATCCGAAAACACCTTCTTGAAATGGCAAAATTGCCCCTATGATATGACCACACTTGATTTCGTGGCCTCATCTGCAACGACCGTGGACCCGTTCAATCCAGTTTTTTTAGCTTCTTCTGATTTTTGACTGTTGATTTTTAATTAAAATTGCACGATGATACCTGCTAATTTTTTCTGAGCCATTTAAATAAAAAATAAGAAAAATATTGTTATATCTTCAGGATAATACAAAGAAAAAAGGAAAGAAAAAAATGCAAAAAAAAAACCAAAATTAAGAAACCAACACATTCATTCCAGCTTCTTGCTCTAAAAGCTAAAACCGGAGTGAACGGGGCAATGCAAAGGAAAAAGAGAAAGAAAAATAAAAAAACCGAAATTAACAAACCAATGCGTTCATTCAAGCTTGTTACACCAGAAGTTAGAAGCTGAAACCAAAATAAACGGGCCGTATCATCATTACTAATTTGTCAAGACATCTACAAAACTAGTACTGTACTTGTAGCTTTTCTTGTACAAATAAACGGAAAGACTTCTTCTCAGGCTTTTCAAAACGGCTTATTAGGATAATCTTTCCGAAGTGGTTTATTGGTATTTGGTTTGTTCGTATAAGGACTCACACTAAGCTATAAACCATCAGCCTCAACTAAGAGCGAATCTGGACCTATGGTAACTTAGGCTTCAGCTCGAGATATGAGATGTTAACCGTGCAAAGTCTAGATAAGTCTGAAGCATAACCTTCCCCTAGCCTAATTAGTAATGGTCTTGAGCCCTCTACAGCTTGAAACATGACAAAACTCTAGATCCTCTACTAACCGTAGTTGAAAAGAACTCATCCACAGTCTGTTCCATTGCGTCTGTAAGATTTAATCGAAAAACAAAGGCTCGACTGAGATCTCTCTGAGACTGACTACTATAGCGTACAAGCAATAAATCAATTAATTCTGTTTTTTAGGCTTAGAGCGTTATGCTTTCGATATGATACTAATTAAATGAAAAAAAGAGAGATGTATATACATTATGCGTTTGGTTTTTGTTAGGGAGATAAATTAAAATTTTGCCATCAGAATAACATCTATCAACTTAAGCACACGCATCTCCAAACACATCGATCTAACTGCTAGAAAACTCGACTTGCTTTAAAAACAAATACGAGGAGCCTGTTAACTGGCAAAATTGTTAAGAGAAGAGAGGAGAACTGTAGTATTGAATGGCATAGACAAAAATATCTGCTTACATCCCAAATGAAAGCGTACCAGTTGGGCCTCTAGCAACTTCGAATCTCACACTACAGTTAACAAAGTATGGAAAAGAGAAATAAAGTAGCAACTGCAAGCATTGCAGTTATATTCCAAATTAAATTAGGTTGGAGATGACGGCTATACGAAGAAAACGACAAGACCTATCCAGTAATTGTTTTCATGTTTTGTTTCGTGATGTGTTTTATTGGCTAAGTAGTGCATTCACACAGCATCATCGCCGCACCCTGTAGCAAAAACGCCCGTCGAGGCCACAAAATCAGGTCTGGTCAGATATGAATTTTTTGTACGGATAATCCGTTTTTTATTCGAAAATACATAAATATACCCGCGACAAAATTTTTTACAAAAATAATCTCCAGTCGCCACCCCATTGGGCGACTGCTACCTTTCGCCCAACCGGGAGGCGACATTTAGGGAATCTGTGTACCGTTGGGCGACTACTGCAATCGCTGTACGGTTGAGCGACTTCGATTGAAGTCGCCCAACCGTTGAGCGACTTCAATTGCAGTCGCCCAACCGTAGGGCGACTGCAATTATGCCGCCCACTAACCCCGAGCACATTCCCCTCGTTCTGCCATTCTACTCATTCATTCTGCCCAGAGAGAAGAGAGGAGGAAGAGGAAGAAAAGAAGAGGAGAAGAGAGGGAGGAGGGGAAGAAAAGGAGGTGAGGAGAGAAGAGAAGTCGAAGCTATTCAATCGATTTGGATCCAGGTATTTTTTTTAATTATGTTGTATTTACAGTCTTCAACTCCCATGTTATTTGACATGTCGTAAATTTCAATCATACATGTAGGCATACATCATTAATGGCCAGTACTACATTGAGAGTGTATTATGGTGTTGGAATCATTCGTGATGGTCCGACTGGTGTGGATTTGAGCGATTTTCCGCAAGTCACTCTCGTACTTCCGGATGACGAGAATGCTCAAATGACAGATGTGCAGCATTGGCTGACCCAGAGTTTTTCATTGGACCCCGAGGTGTGCAGCGTCGTTGTGCAAGGGCTTTGGAGCCGGTCTTCCACTGACATCAGATGGGAGTTGAAGACATTGGTGCGCTCTGGTTCGTGGAAGGGCTTTGTGCAAGGGTGCCGGCGCCGTGGATACGAGTGTGTCCTGCTTGTGCAACCGTGCTCACTACAAGCAGCTGCGCAAGCTCGTGCGTCCGCCTATGCTTCGGGGGGTGCTAGCACCTCGGGCGGGCCGCACGTCGGTGGAGCTGATGAAGTTGCTCGTGATGAAGGCGATGCGGTACACGGAGGAGAGTTAAGGCCGTCAAGCTATACAGAGGGAACTGGGCAAGCCGATGCGGTACATGGAGGAGAGTTACAGCTGTCAAGCTATAGAGAGGGAACTGGGCAAGCTGATGAAGGAGAGCATAATGAGTATATCGTGCATCAGATGGAATCTGATGACCAGAGGGCATGGGATGAAGAGCAAGCTGTAGAGGACGAGGAGGAGGACAGTTCCGATGATGAAGAAGTTCCTATCCCCGAAGAATGGAACCAGTATAATGCGGAGGGTGTTTCCGCACATGATGAGCATGAATCGCCATGGGAGTATCATCAAACAGAGGTTCGGGTGCATGCTATGTTTGCTGACAAGGAAGCGCTGCAGGATGCCATCAAACTTTGGGCCCTTTCAATGCAACGGACATTTCGCGTCGTCAAATCAAGCCAGGAGCAGTACACTGTGAAGTGCGAGCAGACTGGTTGTCCTTTTAGGGTGCACGCACGTAGACCCAAGTATGAGACTCATTGGATTGTGTCCAAGGTGGAGCCGCACTCCTGCATTGTAAACACAGTCTTGGCGAGGCATCGTAACCTGACGTCCGGATTTATCGCCAATTTGATGTATGGGGAGATAGTGGAGAAGAAAGATGTTGCGGCCACACATATTTTGCTAGCTATTGAGAATAAATTCAAGTATAAGATTAGCTACGCGAAGGCGTGGCGTGCGAAGCAAAAGGCGTTGGAAAAACGTTTTGGCACTTTCGAAGCGGCGTACGACAACCTTCCTCGTATGCTTAAGGTGTTGCAGCAAAGGAACCCCGGCACGTACATCGCGGTGCACGACAAGCCGTCCATAAGTCCACCGGGATTTGCAGTGTTGCAGAGAGCATTCTTTGCATTTGGTGCTAGCATTGAAGCATTCAGACACATGCTGCCAGTTATCTCAATAGATGGGACCTTCTTGACAGGCAAATACAAAGGGCAGCTCCTGACGGCCATAGGCGTTGACGGTAACAATCAAATATTGCCGCTGGCCATTGCATTTGTGGAGAGTGAGAATTATGAGAGCTGGCTGTGGTTTCTGAGACATGTGAGGGGTGGAGTTGTAGGCACCAGACCTGGTGTGTGCATAATCCATGATCGCCACGCCGGTATTATAAAGGCGATACGAAAACTTCAGGAAGACCCTGAGGAGACCTCTTTTTGGCCGGACATGAGAAACCGGTGGTGCAGTCGTCACTTAGGGGCAAACTTTTTCAAGCAATTCCCGAAACAATCTTTGATGAAGCTATTCAAGAGGCTGGCTAGGCAGAACCAGCAGGGAAAATTTGATGCTTTATGGGGGTTGTTGGATGAGCACACCAGGAAGAACGTCGACGAGAGGAGCAAGGGGTCGGTCACTCCTGGGGAGGCACAACCGCAATGCTTGCCAGCAATCGATGAGTCTAACCCAAGTGGTTCAAGAAGGAGGAGCGCGCGAAACATCAAGTGCTTCTCGCAGTGGATCGAGGGGGAACAATTGGAGAAGTGGTCGCTGTTGCACGACACGGATGGCGCAAGGTACGGAATAATGACAACTAACCTTGCCGAGGTGTACAATTGGGTTCTCAGGGGTCTCCGTTCTCAGCCCCTTGTCGCCATCGTGGAAGGTGTTCTTCACAGCACAATCCGCTACTTCAGGGAGAGGCACGCGAGTGCCGCGCTTCATGCGGCCAATCCCGGAGCCCAGTATTCGTCAAAAATTACTGCGTACATGGAGGCAAAGGCACAGAAGGGTCAATTGCACACAGTGCATGTCATGGGCAACAGGGAGCATCGTTTCGAGGTGGTACTCCGTGATAGAGCCGGATTTGGGACATCTCGTTCACTTGTTACTCACGATGTATGCCTTGGAGATCATGCAAACGAACCTAGCTGCACATGCAACAAGCTTAAGTTGTTACACAGGCCATGCTCTCATGTCCTCGCTGCATGCGGGACCGTGCGCATGGATCCTTCTAACTTCATGTCCGAGTACTTTTTCAAGGAGAGAATACTGCAAGCTTGGTGTGGGGAGCTCCGGGGGTTCAGGGCAGTGGGAAACTTCGCCACTTTGGACATTTCAGCGAGGACCTGGGTTCCGGATATTAACATGCTGAAGGGTGGGAAGGGTCGGCGACAGAGCCGACGTATTAGAAATGACATGGACGTATCACAAGCTGGAACATCTGGTGCACGTTGTGGGCGATGCGGTCAGGAGGGGCACACAGCTAGACGATGCAATGCATTTCCGGATCAGTAGTTGGTGTTGTAATGCATGCTAAAATTCATGTACCAGTTGTAAACCTTGTATGTTACATCCCTTTTCTGTAATGCACTTATTTCGTTGAACGTAATGTTTCCCTTTTAAGTATTGCAATTTATTGGTGGCTACGAATCCACTTTTATTACGAAACTACAGGCTCTAAAGTGCCTACATAGAGTAATTTATTGCGAGATGACAAAAGATGCCAGCTTTGCCCAGTCACGCACTTACAACACGAAACAACACATACATTGCACTTGCAGGATCTATGGAAAGTACTACACCCAACAATTTTACTAAACACAACAGTCCTACCGCCACAGCATCAACACATCAACAACTACATGAAATAAAATACGACACAACCATAACCCTCGTTACCTACACGCCAAACGAGCCTCGTGGCACCCACATGGAGAATTGCTGAGGGGGCCGCCTCGGACGTGGCTGGCCGTCGTGGGAGTGGCATGCACATATGCAGCTCGGGTTCACGCAGCAACATGTGGGATCGTAAGAGCTTCCTATATTCACGACCTCCTCGTTGCCCCTCTCGCGTTGCATCTGTTCGCGGAGGTCGTTGTTCTCCTCAGTCAGACTCTCCATTCGGTTCTCCAAGTCCCATATTCGATCCCATAATGTACCCACATAACGATCAACATATCGTTCATGAGGAGGGTCGATCCAGCGGGAGAAGTCGCATTTTGCAATCTGCAAAAAAAAAGGACGGTAAACTTCGCGGGTCCATAAGCAATATAAGAATGTAATATTACTATTTTGTACCCCGTAGCGTGAGCATCGGAAGAAACGTCGCCCGCCATCGTTCGGGGAATCTAAGATCTGGACGACCGCGTACTCATTGTGTCTGCATTTCGGCCACGCTGGTTGAGCACGCCGACTTGATATCAATCGGTACTGTGGACCGAACATATCCCTCCTTTCTAAGGGAATGTCGTCCTTCGGTGACCCAAATCCCACTGGCCCCTCGGCTTCCGACATGGTATGTTTCACCACGAAAGAGATGGTTCTTCTTTGTTCGATTTACAATGTCATGGGACCCCAACCGTGCTACTTATAGCAACACGGAGGGACATTTAATGCTACACTGGCCTCTGAAAAGCCTACATAGAGACATTTATTGCTACACTGGCCTCTGAAAAGCCTACATAGACTGGCCTCTGAAAAGCCTACATAGACTGGCCTCTGAAAAGCCTACATAGACTGGCCTCTGAAAAGCCTACATAGACTGGCCTCTGAAAAGCCTACATACACTGGGCTCTGAAAAGCCTACATAGACTGGCCTCTGAAAAGCCTACATAGACTGGCCTCTGAAAAGCCTACATACACTGGCCTCTGAAAAGCCTACATAGACTGGCCTCTGAAAAGCCTACATAGACTGGCCTCTGAAAAGCCTACATACACTGGCCTCTGAAAAGCCTACATAGACTGGGCTCTGAAAAGCCTACATAGACTGGCCTCTGAAAAGCCTACATAGACTGGCCTCTGAAAAGCCTACGGAGGGACATTTATTGCTACACTGGCCTCTGAAAAGCCTGAAAAAGCAAAAAGATTCATATGTACTCTCCATGGACTATGCCCACTCACCAGTTCACCTGCCTACATAAAGGCATCCCATGTATTACATACCACAACACAACCTCCTCCTCAAGCCATCACAATACTACTACACAACAATGTCTTCCTGGAGGTCCGACCCTTTTGGAGTGCCGGAGTGGCATGAGCGTCCGAAGTGCCATTGCGGTTTTAGGACGATGTTGTGCGTCTGGACGGATCCACTACCACGAGCCAACTACGGCCGTAGGTACTTCAAATGTCCAGACATGGATGACGACTTCGTGGTAACGACGACAACTAAATCCTTTGTTTCTCGTTATCGTTCTTCAACTTTATCCATGACATCTACCACGACACACATAGGCTTGCAAGTTCATCGAATGGGTGGATCGGGTGCCGCCGGCATGGCCACGGAACCCTCGCGAGGTGGAAAACAAAGGACAATACCTTGTCAAGATGGATCAGGCTCGCGAGGTGGAACGACAAATGCGGCATGAGCAAGAGCGTCGCGTGAGGGTGGACCAAATCCGTCTTAAGGGCAAGGAGGATGACCTGCAAAGGAGGCGGGAGAAGTTAAGTCTGCGTGAAGCAGCCATCAAGCGTCAGGAGGAAGAGCTTCAAGCTCGTGAGGCAGCTCTCAAGACCAAGACTGACAGGAAGAAAGATGCAGCGGAGCCATCTTCAGGGCGCGACAAAAAGGGCAAACAACCACGCTACACCCAGTAGACAAAATGTAATATTCCCTAAGGCATGTTACGACTAGCGGTGGAGTTCTGAACATTACAAGTACAGAGTTCCACACATGCCACTGGTCACATCACTTATCACTTTATGTATCGACCGTTCTTCGGTCAATCGTGCCTAAAAAAAATTGACCAAATTTTTTTTTGCATCTACAACTTACATTGAACATAAACTTCTATTACAACTTTATCTGATTTTTACGCAGTTTATAACTAAAAAATTGACAAAACATACAAAAATCACGCGGATTGCAAACCCTTAAAACATATCAATGTATATATCAAACGTTCTACAGTCAATTGTACTTACAAAAAATTTCTCAAAATTTTAAATGCACCTACAACATACAATAAACATAAACTTTTATTACAACTATACCATATTTTTTTCCAGTTTAAAACTACAAAATTGATAAAACTCTAAAAATTCACGGGGACTGAGTAAAGTCGCCCATCCACTGGGCGACTGCAATTGAAGTCGCCCAACGGTTGGGCGACTGCAATCAAAGTCGCTCAACCGTACAGCGATTGCAGTAGTCGCCCAACGATACACAGATTCCCTAAATGTCGCCTCCCGGTTGGGCGAAAAATAGCAGTCGCCCAATGGGGTGGCGACTGAAGATTATTTTTGTAAAAAATTTTGTCGCGGGTATATTTATGTATTTCCGAATAAAAAACGGATTATCCGTAAAAAAAATTCGGTCAGATAGCAGGCATTTTTTAAAAAAAAATTCACGTCCAGTGTTTTTGGATTAAAAAAGAAATAATAGCAGAATACTGATTTTGTGGCATAAACATTGACAATCTATATAAATAAAAACAACTAATGAGATTTAGGACACCTTTTCCGTTTTAAGGGTAAGAAAATCCTACAATAATCCTAAAGAAAAAATTACTGGAAATTTTTGGTGGGACAAGATTATAACGGTGCAGATTAATCATATATGTATATTAGAGTTGTATAGCAAATACAATTGTATTTTAATTATAGACAGTAGAGTTGTATACTAAAGATAATTATATCATAATATTTAGCCACGCAATTGCACAAGTAAATCCGCTAGTTTCAATCAATATGATGGCAAATCGTGAAGGATAATCTTTAGTGTGGTATTTCACAAAGTGGCAATATTTGACGTAACAAATAATTGATGTTCCCCAATCGAAACTTATACTCACTCCGTTCTTTTTTACTTGACTTTCTAAAATCTGTGCCATCAAATTTTTTAAAATTTGACCACCGATAGTGACGAGGATATAATAATCCTCTAATTATTACGTCAGTATGTTCTTATAGTGTATCCTTTATCGTTAAGGGATAGATTTCATATAGTAGTCGTGAATCTTTCTGTGACCACTTAGTCATAAACCCTTCTATGACCATCACATAGTTGTAAGTTCTTCCACGATCACATAGTCGTAAGTTCTTCTACCACCATGTAGTCGTAAATCTTCCTACGACCACATAGTCGTAAGTCTCACTACGACTACCCCCTTAGTCGTAAGTCTTTCTATGACCATATAGTCATAAGTCTTACTACGACTACCCCTTGTTCGTAAGTTTTTCTACAAACATTTAGTCGTAAGGTTTCCTACGACCATCTCATGGTCGTGGATCTTTTTGCAACCAGCATATCTCTGACTAACTTGTTTATAACGACCTCCTTCATCGTGGGGTCATCTAACAAGGCGATTAGAACGTGCGCTTATTCCTAATAACCGCACATGATCTCTATCTGACAACAACCGTCGCACGGCAAACGGGCCACTATCTCTCTCTGATAGTAACTTCTGTCAGATGGTTATCACTCGAAGCATTGAGGCGTCTTTTACTATGGGACGATGGCCACTGCTTTGTCGATTATATAAAGGTTGACGTCGGAGAGGAGGAGGAGGAGGATCAGGAGATAGTGCTAGGCATTTCACATTACTCCAGTTGTAATCAATTTCTCTCAGCAAGAGTGACATAGAACATAGGGTTATTATTCTCCCAAGAGAATGCCCAAACCTGTATAAAAATTCATGTATCTGTACTTTGTATGTTCATACACTGAGTCTTCTAGAGTTTCCCCAAATCCAAATAAATAATACGTAAGATCGATGTTAAAACATCGACAGTTAGTGCCGTCTGTGGGGAAGTTCTTCTAAGACTCTGGTAATTTTCTCGTTGGCAAGTTCTTTTTCTTCTGATCTCCTCACGACAGGGGAGTGAAACGAGGAGAATTGGTTCGACTTTGCCGACTACACGCATAACAACATGGATGCTTGCTACGACTTCGAGCAGACGATGCTTTTCTCTGACAGTGAATATATCCCTAGAGATCCATCCCAAGATCTCAGAGACTACACCATCGGAAAGACTGAAGAGGGATCCTTATCCCCCACAGTAGTATACTGACAGGAGGAACCAGTTTTCCCAGATGGCAAAGGTCAATCTGACCACGAATAGAACTCGTAACATAACAATGGGCCTGTCCCCAAGTGTTCGAGTCCCCCAGCGACCGCTCGAGCAGTTTTAGCGAGCCTTGAATTCTGTAATTCCATGAATTCATCACCAACTAGTGGTCATAACTCTCTAGTGGAACCTGCAAAGAGAGTGTGTGGGCTCCCTGCGAGTTCGCCCATCCCTTCGCAGTGTACTGATCCAACCAGAGACACTTATAACCCAGAATTCCCCTTCCTCAGATACGAGAAGTTCATGCCTGAACTCCGAGCAGTGCGTTGGCCACCACGGTTTCAACCAGTAAACCTGAAAAAATTTGATGGGTCCCAAAATTTCATCAAGTTCCTTCAGATTTACATGACCACGGTTCGAGCAGCAGGAGATGGAGAGCATGTTATGGCGAACTACCTACTGACTGTGCTCGAGGGATCTGCTCAATTATGGTTGCTCAATCAACCATCCGAGTCCATCCACTCGTGGTAGCATCTCTGTGACCTTCTATTGGACAACTTTCAGGGCCCATATCATCACCCGGGTAAAGAGGACAACGATGAGACCCTGCGATAATTCATCAAATGCTTTAGTTAGGTTTGTAATTCAATTCCAAGGTCTCTGATGCTTCTGTCATCAGAGCATTCAAGCAGGGTATCCACAATAGGAGGTTCACAGAGAACATCGCCTGCATCCTTCGACTACCGTCGCCAAACTCTTTGAGATGGTTGATCATTACGTGACTGCTGCTAAAGCGATTGAATGGTGTGAGACCATGTGGGGGTCACTCCATGGTTGTGATGTGTAATTGACCTTTACATTAGAGTTGTATAGAGGTTGAGTTTGGTTTTCGAGGTTTGTGCAGAAGTTGGATCTCTGTCTGTGAGTTCTAGAGCTCATGCCTCTTACGACTTGGTGGTCGGCAGGAGTTCTTATGACTTAGTGGTCGGCAGAGGCTTTTACGACTTGGTGGTTGGCAGAGGCTTTTATGACTTGGTGGTCAGCAGAGGCTTTTACGACTTAGTGGTTGGCAGATACTTTTACAACTTGGTGGTCGGCAGATACTTTTACGACTTGTGGTCGACAAGTGCTTTTACGACTTGGTGGTCGGCAGGTGCTTTTACGACTTTGTGGTCTACGACTTCTGTTTACGACTTGGTGGTCGGTAGGCTCTACGACTTTTGGTTTTATGACTTGATGGTCGGTAGGAGTTCTTACGACTTGGTGGTCGGCAGGAATTCTTACGACTTGGTGGTTGGCAGAAGTTCCTATGACTTGTAGTCGGTAAGTGCTTTTACGACTTGATGGTCGTAGCTTCTGCTGGTTGTGATCGATAGTCGTAGCTCTGCCTGGTTGTGATCAATAATTGTAGTTGATGTGTGCAGTGGTCGTAGTGTTCTGCTGGTCGTGATCGATAGTCGTAGTGGTTTGCCTGCTTGTGATCGATAATCATAAGTTGTAGCTTGTGTTCTCCATGGTCTTAGTGTCTTCTACATGGTTTTAGCATCTATTTCATAGTCGTAGTGACCTGTGTGATGGTCGTAGCATCTGCTACATAGTCATAGCATCTGTTTCTTGGTCGTAGTGACCCGAGTGATGGTCGTAGCAGTCTGCTGAGTGGTCGTAGACTGCTGGTAGAATATCGTGGGCTTTGAGCACCTCATCTCTTGAGCATTCAAGTACTCATAAGTTGTACCAATCTAGTCATGAGCTGAGATTATTCATTGGAATACTTTTTGATTGTGCAAATTGATGATCTTTGTGTATCGTGCGGTGCTATGTGATGGTTTGCTTGTTGGTGCCAGTTGCAGGATTTCAGAGCTAGGTCATGGTAAGGCATAGGAGGATCGGGACTAGGCACAGAGAGGTGTTGAGGTCTAGAACAGTTAGGAAGACGCCGAAGATGATCGAGACTGGTGAGGTGATTGCAAGCCGAGACGACGAGGAACCGGAGCGGGAGCTACCGGAGGTGGACATGATGGGCGATGACAAGGTGGACCGAGACTAGGCTCAGGGAGGAGTCGAGGTCTAGACGGTTAAGGATGCCGGGTGCCGTCATGCGCGAGGAGAAGCATGTGGTGCGCCAAGTGACTTGGGTCATTTGCAAGCGAGGACGGTTAAGTGGGATCCGGGCACCTGAGAGGCTTTACGATAAGTCATTGGGGCCACATGTAAGCTATTTTGAGAAGTGTGCATGAGTAAAATCTGATGTTAGGTGGGGTTAATAGGTTATCCCCGATTTGGACTAATAGTTGGATCCCTTAAGTCTAGGGTTCATTTGTGAACCTATAAAAATGGGAGAGAAGGCAAGAGTTAGTTGAAGCTTGAGGCAGACCATGAGTAGGTCTGGTGGTGGCTAACTCTTCCTCCCTCCATGGTTGTTAGATTAGAGAGTGGGTGTTGGCTCTAGGGTTAGAACTTGATCCTCCCAAGGGGAGTGGCTGTGAAACCAATCATCAGAGCAATACATCAAGTTTCCATCTACTGCTTGTGTAGTCTTTATCTGATTGAGTTGGCTTCGATTTGGTTCTTCTTTTGTTCTTCTGTTCTTTGGTTGTTTCTTTCCCGTCTTGCCTTGTTGATGATTTGACTTGCCTAGTGTTGGGGAATCATACTCAAAGCCATCTTGACTATTCTATTCTCACTAGCATGGTCTGATTATCTTTTCACTCTCTTGGTTTCAGTTTTGTGCGCTCTTGGTAAAATCACATAAAGCTCTTTATTTGCTTGCTAAGTTTTCAATTAAAGATTAAAGCAATCTCTTGAGATCTTAACCATGTTGTGCACAAAGTTTCACGACCAGTTGATCTCTTAATCAAAAGTTTTGTGGGTTTTGGATCTAGCGGTCATGCGCCCTCCGTTCTTGCTCTGTTCTTCGTTCGCTGTTACGACCGCCTCCAGATTCGACCACGGTCAAGTCTCCGACCGTATTGCTTTTCGTTTCTACCACGTTCAGACCATTCAATCTCTTCTTATTATTCTGTTGAATCTGAAGTGAAGCAGTCGGTAGTCGGTGCACTCACTGGAACGTCGATCAGCTTTACGACTACATTGATTTCAACCACGGTCAAGTTCCAGACGGCATTGCACCGATATCGAGAGGCATTCATTCTTCCGACCGCTTCACTTTTTCCTAGCACATGGAGTTTTCGACCACTTACAGATCCTTGCTTTCTCTGCTTGGTTTTTGAGCTAAATCGATCACGCCGATTGCAGATCATTCATTGGCCTTTGACCTCGTTAGTTGTTCGACCACCTGTTGGTTTATGACCACGTTGATCTTTTGGTTTCAGACTGGTTCTGACCACGTCGGTTGTGCAACCACCTATTGAATTACAACCACATTGATCTTTTGGTTGCAGTTTGCTTTTGACCACGTTGGTTGTTTGGCCATCTCATTGGCTTATGGCCACGTTGGTTACAACCACGTTGATCATTTTGATTGCCGACTGGTTCAAACTACGTTGGTTGTTCGACCACGCTATTTACAACCATGTTGGTTTCAACTGCACCCATTTTTCGATCACGTTGATTTTGGTCTCGGTGGTTATCGACTACAGTTATTTTCATTCGATAGTCGATTTCCGACCACGTGGAACTTCTGACTACATTGGTTTCCAATGTTTAGTCAGTTTTCGACTACGATGCCTGTTCGGTAGTCAATCTCCGATCACGTTGTACTTCCGTTTGGTAGTCGGATTCACGGTCACTCTGTCAGCTCACGACCACGTTGTTGAAACTTACGACCACGTTGTAAGTTTTTGACCATGTTGCCAGTCTCTGACCATAGTCAGTTTCCTACTGTGCTTTCTCTGTTGCTCTGGTTTTCAAGTGTGTTTTCAATTCTAGTATTCATAGCTTAGTAGTTATAGGAGAAAAGGATTAGGTGAATACTTAGGGAGAATTTAAATGCACCATTCACCCCCCCCTTTGGTTGTCCGGTTCTACAAATGGACTAAAACCATTGGTCAGATCGATCAAAGTTTCAAAGAAGAAAGTGAAGGCAGTAAGAATAAAGCCAAAGGTTAGAATCCTCACGCCGAAGGTTCGAAGGAAGTCTTTATCGTAGGCGATAAAGAGCCACGAAAACCCAAGTATTACTCCGATCAAGGCGAAGACAAAAACTTGATGAGGCGAAGAACTGGCTCGATATCCATCATCCCTAGCTTGCTGGAATGGAAAGCGTTGCATGATGATTGCGTTCGGAGCGCACCGCCACCGGCGCGCTCGTGCCGGGCTAGCGCGCGACAGGGCTGTGGTAGAGGAGGCCTTCTCTGGACCGACGACTCTGGTGCAAAATATCCCCAAATCTCAGGAGGTCTGAACCTATCCCAGTGCATTGCATCTTGCCACTTGCACTTTTTGTGGTGATGACGCCATTTCAGCCATGACGCTCCTGACTGCCACATCAGCGACTTAATTCCTTGACTGCAAATCAAGCGTCAGTTAATTCTAGGACGTGATTAGTGCTTGACGCGGTTAACAATTTAGCAACAACGAAAATTGGACTGCTAGAAGAGAGTTTCACATATAAAAAAAGGCCCTGGAATGCAATTGAAGTATTAAAGAACTTTTTCTTTCTTTCTACTTTTACTTGGGCCGGGAGGTGATACACCTAAGATTCCATGTGACTCTCTCGGCCCTGAGAGAGATCTCCTTGCAAGTATTTGTTTGTGGTGCACGTTCCTCTGCTTCCCTGGCAGCTCTCACTATCTCAGTGATGTTTTTGGCCGTCCAGAATAGTAAAACAAAATATTCTCTGCATGTCCTGATCTTGATCAATTGATTGCAGTATTGTCCTCTGTCCACAGACCACAGCAAGTTGCCATATGGCGTGGCAGGGCTTGCTTCTCCAGAGGATGCATCTGTTGAGAACAAAAACGCTCTGCTTGCAACGATCGTTACTCCCAAACGGCATTCCCAAATGCAGTGTACTTAGGCAACCCCGGCCCCAGCTGACAAGGCGTGAATAAGCCAATCGCACGGCAAATTGCGACGCGATTACGATCTTGATCACGATGCATGAACCTTAGTCCAGACCGGGGCGGGTCATGAGGCAAACCCTTCTTCTCCCTCTCCGTTTTGTTCCAGGCCAGAGGGAAAGAACAAAGATCTCGCGGTCTGCCCGCCGCTGCCAGTGCGCCAGGTTCATAAAAACAATCATCGAAAAAAGCTGGTACCGGTGTCTTCGCTGGATTTAACAACTCCCGTTCTGGTACGAACGCTGGACCGGCCTAGCTAGGCCCAAAGCCTGCCCACTTAAACGTGCAGGGCCCAATTATGCAACCTGTTCATGGGTAGCCCGGGCCCAGGCCTGGCCGGAGCCACGCGCTGCGCGGCCACCACAACCGCAGGGAGGGCAGGGGCTAGCAGCGGCACGCAGAGCTGCGAGCTGCTGCTGCAGCCGGCTGCACATACGACGAGAGTTCGCATGCATGCGTGCACTAATGTTATCCTCCCGTACGCGTACGTGCGACAACTAATGACCTCCAGACGGGCGGGCAGGGCAGCCACTGCCCGCTGCCCAGCAACAACATAAAACACGCATCTCGATCGAGATCAAAAGCTAGCTAGCTAGGCTATAGCTCTCACCGGCCGGCCGGCAGGAACGGCCGCCGTGGCTGCATCATTAGCGCGGCGCCTATCGGCCTATATACGAGCCTATCGATAGGCCTTCTGGTAATGGTTTTTTTTATTATGATTGACGAGTAGTAGTTACTAATAAAAATGGAAGTGGTTGTATTGGTTTTTGGTTTTTTACTAAGTGCATTATATAAAAAAACAATACAATAAAAGGTACTAGAACATTCGGATCATCATGCGACTTACGGAATTATAACATTATAAAATATAAAGTGTGTTATAACATATGAAAGAACATAATAATTGTTGAATAGTGATAGCTGATAGAAGCGGTTTATACAACCTGGAGTGGCTCTGTTAGTATTGGCTTCTAAAAGCTGCTTTTCTACAGTAAATAGCTTTTTTACAATAACTAGTTTTCAAACGGAGTGTCTTTTCAAGGTAGGATCTACTAGTTGATTGTAGTATACACTGTAGTGATTTTATTTATATTGCCAAAATCGCACGTGGGTATCTTTCTTTACAAGCTGTTACTATTTATAAGCTAAAACCAAAAGCCAAAACAAAAGACCAATATGAGCGGATGCATTGGCTTCTCTAAGCAAAAGTCAGAAAACAAAGTTAATATGAACAGACCATTTTCAGGCAATCTTTTTTAGCTTTTCGGTTGGTCGAAGAGAGCACCATGTCCATGCATGTCAATGGTCAATGCCGTGGGTGTTTCACTAGTTAAGGTCAAACTAAAATGACACGGGAAAAAGGCATCACCGTTGCAAAATTCGAGCTGAGCAAATCCGTGCTGGTTCGATCGGGTCCATTCGTTCGTTCTGGGAAAGATAGCATGTATGCATGCACCTGTGTGGAGTAGCCGGCTTTAATTCTCTTTCATGTATGTGCCCGTTGCGTATAGGTAGTACCAGCAGTGATGTAAGTTGGTTATTTGGATGGTGGGTGGGAAACTCCCAGTGCGCAGGAGACGAGCAGTTTGGGAATTGAATGATTCTGATAGCTTTTGTCCGTGTTAAAACGGAATTGAATGATTCTGATAGCTTTTGTCCGTGTTAAAATGGCAGCGAACCAAAAAAATACTGACGACACATATAGTTTTAGATTTAAAAAATTATTTAAAAATTTGCTTTACAAAATTGTTCTGTTTTATTTGATTTTTAGATAAAGCAAAAACCCAAAAGTACAAGACCAATCTTCCGAGAATATAATCAGCTAATTATGTTTAGCATTAAACTTGTTGATCCGTCAACGCGACAGAGGTTCAGCACCTAATATCGATCGATCGTCGTTGCAACCAAATAACCAATGCAATAGAGCAGGCAGTTAGAACGGGTACCAGTTAGGGAAAGATGATGGAATGATGGAGCGCGAGTGATGAAAATTAGGACTGTTCGTTCGGTTTTTTCGGTTTATACAGTTCGGTAAATACGGTTTGATCGGTAAATACGGTTTTAGTAATTCGGTAAATACGGTATTTTCCAGAATACGGTGTGGTATCGGTAAATACCATTTTATTTCGGTACGGTATCGGTTAATACCAATTTTACCAAAGTTTGCGCGAATTGCTAAACGTTAATCTCATCTCTAAGACTCCAATTCACCATTCTAGAAATCAAAAATTCAGAAATCAGAGTCAACATGCATCAGAAATAATAAATGAGTAGTACTGAGAAGTTAATTACAGAGCATGCATCAGGATTCCTCAGGCGCTGCGCTGCAGACCTGCAGTCATCACTACAGACAGCCTTCGGTTGCTCCAGCTAGCCATGGTGAACCTGCATAGCACATTAGCACACAAGAACATTTGGATTCAGCCATCCAAGGAATTCAGCCGTAAGTGACAACCTACAGGCAGGCAGCCGAACAGTCCTAATCAGGAACCAAAAAACAAAACAGCAACAGAAATCTGCATACAAGTATCAAGTGTTCGATGATCAATGTCTGTTGTAGAAAGAAAAAATATGGAGAATAATTAGATATTCTCAAAACTCAGTGAGCGGCCATTCATTTCAACACAGTTGATACAAATTTAGTTTACCAGTGGGCATATGTAGAAACAGAAGTATAGAATATTTATACTGACAAAAACTTTATAGCCATGATGTACATCAAGTCTCAGATAAAAGTACAAGGGCCTTTTGTTGTTGGAGATCTTGAGTAAACTCATCTAATTAGTTGTATGTTTGACCCTTTAGTGTTAAGTAACTACAATATCTTACACAACACAGCCACCTTGGCATTTCAACAAGCACCTTGCGCACATAAGAACCCCAAATTATTTCTGGAAGAGAGATTTGCCTTCTCTAGACGAGGAGGTAGGTCTGCAAGGTGTCCAGTGACAGCATAAAGTCATAGACGACAAAGAAAATTGGTGGAAGCACTTCACACATTGTAGGAGTAATACACATGCGTAAAGAATTATTGGAGAACTCTAGTTAAAATGTGTGAAGCATGAACAACTAAAGTTAAAATCGGTGGAAGCGTTCACAAATTTTACTCAGCAATCTCAGAGCACATGAGTATTAGTACAGCACTATGCAAGGATTAGTGAATACCAATCACGTAGACATTCCATCAAGCACATGGTATGCAGCCCTCAGCATCCTCAGTTTCATCGATTGGGGGAGGTGGACGAGCTACTTCCAAGTGCATGAGGAGAAGAACAAAAAGGAGACCTTTTCTTCGTCGGTGATCTCCCTGGAGAGCTCCTCCACTTGTCTCCTGACCTTGCGCACGTAGAAGTCCATTCACGTCGGTGAGGAAGCTGCATTAGCGACCGGAGGAGGTGGTTGCGTCAGATCTGCGCGTGGAGGCGACGGCGCAAGATGTGCTCGAGAAGGCGTCTGGAGGGGGAAGCGGCGCCGGATCTGCATGGGGAAACGGCTGAACGGAGAGGAGGCACCCAATCGGCGCGGGGAGGCTGTGCCGGCTAGGGTTGATACCGCGTGCGTCGGGCTGTCGGTGCCTGGCGCTGGTGGGCCGAGACCGCAGACGCTGTCGCCGAGTTGATTGAGTAATGGGCTTTTCGGTTTTTTCGGGAATTTCGGTTTTTACCGAAAAAACCGAATCAGTGAAATACCCCTTTTCTAGCTACCGAACCGAATACCGAAAACCGGTCAAACCGAGTTGACCGGTTCGGTTCGGTTTTTTCGGTACGGTTTTTTCGGTACGGTTTTTTTTGCACAGCCCTAATGAAAATTATCCAAATCTGTTGCCCGCATACCCGCATCTTTGCTGGAAAGGGACATTGGAACAGTGGCTCATTAATAGTGGACGTAAGAAGACCAGCATGTCACTGGGCCCCCAGGCCCAGCCCAGCCCGGCCGTAGTACTAGCGCTAGAAGCAGCAAACGCATGCGGTGGCGAGTAGTAAGTCCCCGCGGCCCCCTCCAAATCCAGAAAACTCCAGAAGGGAAAGAGGTCCCCGGCCGGCCGACCTAGAGAAAGCATCATGCAAAGTAGCAATCAGCTATTATGCCCGGGGGCATTCCCGCCCCGGGAGGCCGCCCACGTCGCCCCGCCCGCGCGCTCCGGCCGGCGCGTGGCGGGGTTTTTCGTACGGCCGGAGAGGCACTTTTTCTGTGTTTTCCAAAAATTACGTAGAGGTCCTTTTTTCTCGCGAAAAGGTCCCTGTAAGTTTTGTTTTTTAAAAAATTGTTGGGTAGCGCCCCGCGGGTTTTCAAAATTACGTATAGGTCCTTATTTACTTACGTACAGGTCCTTACAAGTCCTCGGGTTTTTAAAAAAAACCCTTTGATTTTCCCGAAATTACGCATGTGTCCTCGATTTTTTTATGAAACTCCCTGCGAATTATCGTCTCTTTTATTTTGCTCCACACGGTAGCTAGCGCGGCGTGCGCCGCGCTTATGCAGCTAGTAGTAGAAATGGCCGACGCTAGCTGCATTATATTATATGTATTGTGTGAGTAGTATGTATGGCTAACGCGACGCTGCACACATGCATAATTTACAGGATCGTACGAGTATACGCGAGTCCTGCTCCTGCTACGACGTGGTGGTAAAACGATATGCGTGCGTGGTACGCGCGCCAATGGAACGCGCGGATCGAGCCTTTTGAGTTTTGACCGCGCAGCGGCAGGCAGCGCCAGCGGGACGCGCGCGGTACCACCACACCACAGGCGCGCGCGCTGCCTTCATCCGCCTGAGTTCCGATTGGCCGTGGCCGTGCGCGAGCGCCGGGCGGGGCCCGCACGGGCAGGCGGAAAATTCCCCGGCCGGTGGGCCCCACGCGCCCGGGCCCACCGATCGGGCACGAGCGATTAATTTGGGCGTCGCTGTCCAGGCGGTCCCGCGCGCGAGCTAAGGCTAAGCTTCCAGCTCCTTAATTCGTTTTACGTACTCCACCTTTTTATTCCCCGTGGAGAATCCCGGGTCGTACAATGTGGTACGCCCCTGGTGCCGCCTTTAATTCGAGAATGCCAGCCTGTTGGTGTTATTGCTGACTTGCCAGGGAAAAGGGGCAGAGAACATATGCCGTTTGGAACACTAAAGGGCCTTTTTTTTCTCTAAAACTTATAATTTTTAGCTACGGTTTATAATTTTTGGATTATTTGTGTGATAGATTATGGAGCAACAGAAACTCACGTATAATTTTACCGATATAAATAAAGTTTATACGGTATGTACTACAATTAACTAATAGACTCTATCTTAAAAAGATACTCTGGGCCTGTTCTTTTCGGCTGCGGCTTTTGGCTGAAATTTTTAAATTTTGGCTGTTTACGGTACAGATTACGGAGAGACAGATACGCACTTGCGATTTTGTCTGGTACAAATGTTGGGCTTTTAACGTATAGATCGTTTAACTTGTAGATCCCGTCTTGAGAAAATACTCCATTTGAAAGTTAAGTACTGTAGCAAAAGCTAAAACCCGACAGCTTTTGACTTAAAGAACATGCCCTCTATTTAAAACTAGTTATTATAGAAAAATCAAAAAATAGTTTTTAGAAGCTGAAAAAAACAAGCCCAAATTTTTTTCTAATATATTATATTATTAAAGCAAAATCAAAAGGAGCCATCATGTTCATACTCAAAGTGTAGAAATTTTCACATTAATCACAGAAAAAGGGGGGAAATCCACACCGTTGATCATGGTGGGTATATATTATAATAGTCTAGATTTAAAAAAGAGTCCATATCAACTATAATAAAAATAACTAAAATATAGGGGGAAAATATAATTAGCAATTTAATTTATATATGAATTCCTAAGTAAAATTAAATAAAAATAATTGGGAATAAAACATTAAACAAAAGTAACAATTAGATTTGTATATAAATTTCAACAAAAATAACTAAAATTCAGAATGAAAAATAAAGTAAATTTAACAATATGATTATGACATGAATTCCAAAATAAAATATCTAAATAACCATAAATCAAGAATAAATAAATAAAAATTAGCAATTAGATTTACATATGAATTCCCATCAATAAGATTGAAACTCAAAATAGAAAACAAAAGAAAATTTGCAATTTACAATTCCAAAGTAAAACCCTTAAATAAATAAAATTCAAAATAAATTAAATAAAATTAGCAATTTGATTTCCATACAAATTTCTAATTGAAATCCCTAAATATCTAAAACTTTAAATAAAAAAATTATAGCAAGGATAGTACGAATAGTGTTGGAGGAGACCACGAAAGAATGCACATGCAATGCCATACAGCCCACCTTAGCCACTCAACTAGGACAATGTCGTGCTACCCGTCGAAGTCGTTGAAGAAAAAGACCAGTGTCTATATAAACTCGATAATAGAGAAGCTTTGGCAGAGAGGATATGAAGCTTTTGCATTGAAAGTGACTATAGTGATATGAAGCCATCAGGTAGCTATGAGCGTGCCATCGCTGGTAAAGGGCATGACGTCACCTACAATGGCAAAAAGATTATCCATATCGTTAGACAGCGACTAAAGTAGACATACCGATATCAGTGAAAATGCGAGATCTTGTAGTTCCCTCCCTCTCTGCTTCGATTTGAAAAAGAATGCCCTATGGGTTCTAACTGTCATTCACCTAAACTTAACTAACATGTCAACCTACATGATAAAAACGTTCACTCATCGCGTTATGCGAGCGATACCATCATCCAAAACCAGGTCAGGATTTTATTTCAACTAGATTGCAAAAGAATGTCTGGTTTTATAGTTCAGGGTGCTGAACAGACTTTCGAGTAAAGTTCAGAGTGTTATATGGACTTTTTCATTAAAATACTAAATAATCTACAAGATGCGTAAGTATATTCTCAAACATCTAAGTTATATCATTTGATACTAAAAATTTTAAAATAAATCTTACCGTATAAATACACACCTTGCTAGTTTTGTAGTAATTAAACTGTTTTTCGTGGATTTCTTGTAAAAAAAACTTGTATTCGGAACATGGCCTAGAGAGTGAGCTGAGAATCTTACCCGTTAAAGTCCTTATTTGGAACATGAAAATTTAGAAATTAAACCATCTCATGTAAAACTTCGTGTTCCAAACAGCCTCCTACTAATAAGAGACTAGCGTATAGGCAATACAAGGGCATCTCGAGAGGAATCCGACTACGCAAGGGCCCAATCCATTGAAGCTAGCCCAGGCTAGAAGAGAGTGGATAAATAGGAGGACTGCTCGATCGCATGCCCTTGCGCTTGCAGTGAGGGCATGCCAACGAAGAGCTGGATCGAAGCTCGGGAATCAATAAGGCCCTGCTTGGGGCCGTAGCTTTTTTTTCCCTATAAGCTGCTTTGGGATTTTCTAGACGAAAAGTAATTGTAGCTTTTTCTGAAGTGTTCGTTTGACAATTTGGCTTTTTGTTGGACTGATTGGCTGCTTCGTCTGTGGAGAGAATGGGAGCGCGAGAGAGCAAATGAATCGGGACTGAGGATGAATTCCTTTTATGTGGTAGCATTTGGTGGTTAATTTTCAGCAACTTACAGTGATAATATCCTAATTTTAACCCACCAAAAGCCAGAAAAACATCTCTCCCATAGCTTTTTAGTTTTTAGTTCATTCTCTTAAAAGATAGGTTTTGGCTTCTCCTCAAAGCTGATTTCAAGCTAGCCTGTTTGGGGGGCTTCTGGTTTTTTAGAAGCAAAAGTGAACATTAATCAAAGTCGCCATTGAATTCCAACGGAGATCTCTATCAGCGAATTCAACCACACGACTACGTTACGTACACCACAGTACACGTACAGTGTGCAAAACACAGCAAGAAGAAATTAGAAAATTGCAAAAAGAAAAAACTAATCAAAGGGAGAAAAGAGCCCCTTTGCTGCGCTATATTTTGTCAACATTAACTACTGGAGGCTGTTCATCGTTCGTCCAGCATTCCGAAATAGGAAAGGTGCCCACCTAACCACACACGTCATAAGCAAGCTGTAGCAATGACGCGCGCGCACACAGACCACCAAAAGAACCTAGCTAGCTCCCTAGCTACTGTACATGTGCATCTTGAAATTATCTTCTTCTTCTTCTTCTTGCTCTTCTTTTTCTTTTATCTTCAGTAGCTTCCTCTTATTCATGGTTTGTGACATAGCATAAGCTAGGTAGCTGCCTTGTAAAGCTGCTGCTTGACCGGCCTCTTCTGTTGCTAGGCAGCTAGCTGCTACTTCTCAAACTGGGCCAACCTGTTGTCGCCAAGCCTTGACTTGTAGGCAGCCTTCTTGTACTCACCCCATGTGAACTCCTTGTACAGGCTCTGCTCTCCCTCCCCCAGCAGCTGTGGCAATGGTGCAATCCTCTGTGCCAATGGTGGCCCTCCAAAGTAGATCAAGGAAACCCTAGATTTCAGGCTGTTGGCCACCACCCTGTGCTTCACACTCTTGAACCTCCCATTGGTCAGCACCTGTACACATCCAAAAACCACACCATGTATATCAGTACGTCAGTATGTGTACCTGTCCACCCGAAAATGAATCTGCGTTTCTTGTCCTATCCATCAGATCAAGATATATCTTAGTGCACAGCACCGTGCGCGCACCGCAATCCGGCGGCTCTGCATGGTGATGTAATTAGATGCCATGCAACCATCACACCAAGTTCATACCTAACAAACACTACGTTCATGTGCCGAATCTGCGAGTGGCGGCAGTAATTGGGTCTTGAGAGCCGTAGTTATCCACGAAACTCCACTTGCTGCCGTGGCAATCGTACCATCATGCAAAAAAACAACCATTTCCTTTCTTTTTCTCGTCTTAATTGGGTTATATTAGTAGTTCAGGTGACGAGATGGCGAGCAAATGGTTCTTTTAATATTGATTTGGACCGAACGGCGGCTCTGAATTGACGGGCCGGCATCTGTGTGACCTTGTTGTATTGTAAACAAAGCGCACAGTTTTCCATTTTAATCGTATCCACACCATTTTATTATGGAGTATAATGCAAATTGTTGTAGAGTAAGGAATAATAAATAACGAAAAGAACATGTGCGAGGAGGAAGCGAATAAAAAAAAAGGAGCGCGTCGATCGATCGAATTGGTGCCACGTGTCAGAGCCAGGAACGGACATACCTGCAACGAATCCCCGACGTTGACGAAGAAGGCGTTGCGGTCGGAGGGCACGGACACCCACTGCCCGTCGCGGAGCGCGATCTGCAGGCCGGACGTGCCGTTGGAGCGGAGCACGGAGATGAGCTGCGGGTCGGTGTGCTCGCCGAAGCCGGTGAAGCTGCAGCCGAGCCCCTGCAGCGCGTGGCACGGCGGGTAGTGGTTCACCCGGAACACCTGGTCGCTCCCCTCCTCCGTCACCATCGCGCTCAGCGCGTCCACCGGCGCAATACCCAGCCCCTCCGCCATCGCCTCCATCACCCGCACCGCCACCTTCCGCACCTCCGCGATGTACTCGTTCAGCGCGCCCCTGCAATTCAACACCACCACCACCGAACCGTGTCACGTCAAACGGCTTAAGTAAAACCCAAAAGGCACGCGCGTCGTAGTAAGGTAGCAGCAGTAACTGCACTAGCGTCCTTGCACGGACATCGCAAGGCTAACCATTATGTGGAATTACCGAAAGACCGCGCAGGACGGGACGCTGCAGGCGTCGGAGAGCGACGCAGAGTCGACGGCGAGGAGGAGGTACTCGAGCCACCCCACGTCGCCATTGAGGCCGATCCGCTTGCTGCCGTACCCGAACGGGTAGGCCGGGCCGGAGCGGTCCTTCTCGGCCTGCGTCAGCGAGAAGAACCTGACGGCCTCCGACTCCAGCCTCTCCATCGTGCCGGCGGGCACGCCGTGGCCCACGACCTTGAAGAACCCGAAGCGCTCGCAGGCGTCGACGATGGCCCGCGGCGCGCCGGGGCTGGACAGGTCGACGACCGGCACGCCGGCGAAGTAGTCCCCGGGGTCGGGGGACCTCAGGAGCGGGATGTGATCGACGGCGGGCGGGCTGGTGAGAACCACCATGGTCGTGCTACCAAATATGGTATATGCGAGCGAGAGGAGCAGAGCTCCAAAGAAACAGGGCAGGGCAGGCGGGCGAAACAGGGGAGAGGTTGTGCGTTGTACTACTGGCTACTGCAAGTGCATGTGGGGAAGAGTTCGTGGGGGCATATATATAGAGCGAGGGCACCAACCGAGAGGGGGGCAGTGGGCCCATGGGGCAGGGCCCACCGGCAGCGGGAGAAGAGGGAGGAGAGATGAATCAGGGTGGATGGATGGATGATGGTTCGTTCGGTGCCCTGGTTTTGCTTGGGCCTGGATGGGCATGCCTACTTTGGTGTATTTTTTGGGATGTGACTTATATTTTATGGTTATAAATGATAGTTTTTGATTTTAATATGAGTATTTGTGTAAATAAACGGAATGCAAATGTGTCAATAAGCAGTTTCGAAAAGTCTATATCGATAAACCACTTTGAACGACAGTAGAGAAGTCAACACATTTGTTTATTCGAGAGAAGTCATAAATTATAAGTTAAAAAGAACATGACCTTTATCTTCGTTGCAATAGAGCCAAACGATCGTGGTGGGGTCATGACGTGTCCGAATGCGATTCATTGGTGGCCGGCCAGTGCACGGCTCAACGACAACATATAGGCCATGTTTCAAACAGCGATAGCTTCTGACTTTTAGAAGCCAAAAGTTGTTTAGAACACATTGGCTTATTAACGCGGCTTTTTTACTTTTTCATTGCATTATCTGTGTAGATATAAAAGTATTTTTCATTTTTTTATTTTTTAATTGAATATCTTAGAAAAACTAACAGTCGCTACAATCCATTTCAGCTAAAAGGCACAACACTTTTGAACAAGACCATATAAAAGCAATCACAAATAGTATTAACCATGTCCCACGGCAAAACCCTCCTTATGTTAATTTCTGGGAAGCCACAGGCTACAATGTGATGCAACATGCAAATACATAGCTTTCCATATGTGGTTTAGGGAGGTCTGGGATGAGCCTTGTCCACCTCTGGTAGCTTTCTTGGCTGTCATGAGGCAGTCAGTGGCGGATCTAAAACGAAAATAATGCGGGGACCTCATGCTCTATGTGTATTCTTATCGACGCATCCATCAATAATGTAGTAGATAGCAATACGTTCTAAATTTTATATCTTTAGACTTGCTATACTCAAGCCAACTACCATACTGATCAAACTATGCAAGGTTAAATCTTTTCTTTTTCTTCCCAAGCATGGTATATAGAAAATCATATGTGCAAGGTTGGCAAGGCCCACTATCTAAGTACTTTCTTCTTACCATATTTTTCTGATAGAAAAGATAGTCATCTATTCTTTTTCTTTTCCCTAGATCAAACTGAATCTCCTCTTCTCAATTGATTTCTGGACTTTCTATATTCGTAGCATTCACACTTGAACCTGGTATCTTTCTGTTTAAAAGTCGCTCCATGACTACGAACTACCTGCCATGAGGAGATGACAATTATTGAAAGTTAGAACACGCTGAATTAGATATTGCAAAACATTGAAATATTCTCTAATTTAATTGTTGCACAAAACAAAATAGGGCATTCTAATATTAAAACCCTGACCCACAAATATTTTAAAGATCATAGAATTGAAACCCTAAAATCTAAATCACAAAATTTAGTACTTATTTTGGTCGGCTAGTCATTACTTCATTAGCTATGGCGATCATTGAACATTTGAACATTGAAATCAATGAGCCACCTCGCCTATTGCCTTGACCGTTGGCCATACTGCATACAACATACAAGCACTAAGATTTACTCCATTTTCATGCGTGTGCAGTGAGATTAACATAAAATTACTCCATTTGCATGTATGCGTAGTGAGATTAACACAGTGAGAAATCTAAACATACCATCCGACACACACAGGTGTAGATAAGAAGCAGCCGACGTGCTCCCAGACGATGGTAGCTCTGGCGCCGGTCTCGTCATTGCTGCAAACGAAAGTTTGCATGTGTGGCATGCCGCGTGGGGAACAGAGAAAGGTAGGTAAAGCGCCGTTGGGATCTGGCATTGGTTACTTGTTTGGCTTGGGGCTAGTAATGGCTTAGGTCATAGGTTGGCATTGGCTTGGGGCTAGATCAACTGGTGGCCCACACTCAATTGGTTCAAGTAGCCACTATTATTTTGTTCACTTTTTATGGTCGATTGATACGCTGTGTTATGCCAACTTCAACTTACACGTATTTTCTTGGAGTATCTTGTTTTGTCAACGTCATGCATGTTTTTCTTTTCTTTTCTCCCCCTGTCTATCAACGTGCTCAAGCCTTCTTTCTTTTAGATAAATGCAGCCTTTGACATGTGGGGCATTAGTTTTTGGTATGTGGGAGCATAGACTGTGTAACTTGGACTCTAAGCAATAAAAATTAAAATTGGCCTAGGGGCATGTGCCCCGCACCGCTGAAGGTGCATCTGCCACGCCGTGAGCCAGAATGCCGGACTTTCCAGAGCTCCCCAGCCTGTTTCCGTGTACCCATTTACTCAGATTGTCATTGTTAGTTTCACTCGGTATGTCAAAGACAACTGAGATCGACAACGAGGTGTGAGATTGCCAGGGATTAGACTATTGTGGAGTACGTGGTTATCTGGGTCAACTTGGTCCACACTTCACACCTTATATAAATACGTGGGAGGTCATTGCTAGTGAGTATATAACTTTTATGTGTAAATTCTATCAAACTTTGAATTTTACTTTGAAGTTTTTTAGTTTTTAGAGTTGCTATAAGGAGTTAAGCGGTCTAAATAGCCTAGTAAGACAGTCTAACCAGTTTGTCATCGACGGTCTGACTATCTGTGTGGTCTTTTAGAGAATGTACGTCAAACACTTATGTAGGTGTGTTTGAAGATGTCTTTGTACTTGATGTCATTCAATTTAGAGTTTTGAGCTCAAACTAGATAGAGATTAACTGAAATTACGAGAGAGTGTTTTCTGATGCTCTTAAGCGGTCTGGTCGGCCTGTGGCCAGCAGTAAGATCGGGACGGTCTGATTGGTGTGAGGCCAACGACCAGACCGATCCCCTGTTACTGGGATTTCATTAGGGTTGTGGTCTGATCGACTGTCGATTGGTGGTTAGACCGGCCTTTACTAAATGAGTGGGTTGAGTTTTGTCTTTGTTGTGTTATTGCTTTATGAGCCTTTGAGAGTCCATGCAAAGTGTTAGTTATGGTGGTAGTCCATGCAAGTATTAGTCTTGTGCGGGAGTCCATGTATTGTGTTAATCATGGCCAGGAGTGTTATGTGGTGTTTGCTAATAAGAGTCAAGCACATGCCACTTGCTTGGGCCGATTGTTTGTCGTTGATGTGTATGACGCTTGGTGATTGTTGGTGGTCAACGGCAAGATGGAAGTTACGGGAGGAGCCAGAGGCCATAGAAGGTCATGTAAGTCTAGGTAAAGTTACATCTCAAACGGAGAAGCACAAGAAAAAGACAAGGATCGCGATGAACCAAGTGCATGCATGTGATATGCTATTAGACTTGAGCCATTTGAAGTGGAGAGGATTTGGAAGGAGGCTGGAGGCATATAGGCTCGACGGCAAATCAATGGGTATCATGAACTTGCAAGTATGTAAGTGTAAAACTCGTTTGTGTGCATGTTACCAGGTTTTTCTATTTGTAAGTAGTTGTATCCACTAAGTGTGGGCTGGTGGTTAGAATTAGGTGTAAGGTGGGGAGTCTCTACTATATAAGTTCTTGTGTCTATCGAGAGAAAATATCTCTTATGAATGGAGAGACACTTTATAGTAAGGTTTCCTTATGTTGGGAGCTTTGTGTGAGTGTTCTACTGTTAAAGCTACGTCCTCCATTATAGAGTAGCTATAATCATTCATCTCCAAGTATGAATAGATCCACCAAATTTGTTTACTTTGTCCTCAAATTGAATTTATTGATTATTGATTTAGTTTGGTTTGTGTTGTACCCTTCTTCCCTCTTGATCTTTCTTGGTGCCAAGGATGCGTAAGTGGTAGAGATATCATCTAGAGATGAGATCCCACCCATATAGGCACTTTCTATGAAAAATCTTGAGTTGCCTGGTTTGGCTCAAGAAATGATGATTTTATGGGTTTTGTTCTTGAGAGCTTTTGGCTTAAGGTCTTCTTGTTGTTAGACTTACTAGGACCTGTGGGAGTAGATTCAAGATCATCTTAACCATTGTGTACACACGAGTAAGTCTAGGTTCAAGTTCCTTTGTTTTCCCCCGTTTTTGTGCAACAATCCTTCAAATAGAAAAATATCATAACTTTGATAATATTCTTCTTGTTCTTTGATTAAAATTGGTTTATGACATTATAGAAAAAGTGCATGCCAAATTTCAACCGATTTAGAGTCTTGGTTTGAAAGTTGTGCAAGTTTATCTATCTAGTTGTTGTGTTGATTTTGTCGAGAGGTCAGATTGCCCATGTAAGAGAGGTCAGATTGCCCATACCCAGTCAGACCATCCATTGCAGTATGGTTAGACTGCCCGGGTATATCTAGACTATTTTGGTTTGGTTTTTATATTGTTGGTTTGTAGGCTTCGTTTCTTGGATTTTCTCTTGCGGGTTTTGAAGCCATGGATAATCTAAGTGTTCGCTTTAATATAAAAAGGATTAAGTTCCAATTCACCCTCTAGTCGCCGCCTTAGATTGCACACTTTCACACCACACAATTCGTGTTAATTAGGCTCCGCTCGTTTCGACTTTAGTTTCTGGCTTCTAATTCACTATTCCTTAATATCGTCTTTTTCTGGCTTTTTTGCCCTTTCTTTTTTCTATGTTCCTTTGCATTGTTTGTGATGGGATAACCTATTTTTTCTATTTTTATTTTTTAAATTTAATTAGGCTAAAATGTAATCTGCAGTTATAATGCAAAATAAACTAGCTACAATAAAAAAATCATAAGCCATCTTCTCTCCTATGGATAAATGACGATGGAGCTAGCTGAATATATGGTCACGATAAGGACGTAAAATAAGCTATGTTTAAATGTGCTGCGGCTTTTAGTTTTTAACTATGACTTTTAGTTAATTATAAGAGAGAATAAGAGGGTAAGTGACACTCACAGTGAAAAGTCACTCTATTCAAAACAGCTTTTATAGTGACTCATATAAATAATTTATAAAAACTAAATTAAAAATTTACTCGTTGAAAAATTAATGTCTAAAAATAAAACTAAAACTGTTTGAAAACATGCCGTAAATCGATGACTCACAGAGACCAGACCATCGTTCTGCTCACCATCTTGTAGTTTCAGATCTGAGTCACCTAGTCTAGGCTAGGGTAGCATTGGGAACTGGGAGGCAGTGCTGAGTTGCCGAGGGGTGATCAATGGAGTCAATAATAGATGTATGGATGTTCACGGGACGAGAACTGTTTACACGCATGATATTGTAACTATTTTTTTAATATTTATTTTTATAAATCTAGTTTTCTTTAAGTTTGATAGTTATGATAGATGATATGTATTATCTGCCATACTACAGTAACTCAGCAGATGTAGTACCTACCGAGTTACTATAACTCACCATATGAACGACCTGCCAAGCAAGGCTGCCTTGGTAGACGAGCCACCGAGCAACAACAAATCGGCATGTTATAATTAACATTAAATAAGTGTTATATTATATGATTAGCACTAATTAACTCGTTGATCGACATCCTATCGAGTTAGGAAGCTTACCGAGTACTTGCCAAACTCCCCGAGCTAGGTATCTACCGAGTTTAACTAGTGACTAGATTTTACAAGAACATCCAAAGTTAAATTTAAAACAATAACTATATGGTATGTGTGTGTCGGAGATCACGGCCATCCAGGCTCGTGATCGAGCAACTCTTGCGTGTTCCGCTGATTCGGCACATAGAAAGCACATATGTGAGCGGCGCCGCGCCTGACATTGTGTCACATAGAGTAGTAATCTAGGGTTGCACAATGGTGGCTCGCCAGTTGGCCCATGGGCTCTTCGATCTCACAAACAAATCGGTCCTAGTCGAGGTACATACTAAGCTTTCTCATGCTTGAGCAGCTTTTCCAATTAAAGGGAAGAAAATCTATATAACACCTGACTTCTACTTAAAAAGTCTTCCCAACATCTCGAAATATACAACCAGATGCTTGATCTTTCCAGTTCAAATAACACATTGATCTAATTTCGAATGATGATATTACCTACGTGATATAATAAGTAAGCGATTTTAACACGTAAGATGATGCACTGATCAAATTTAGATAAATAACAGGCGATGCCCATAAAACCTTCTCTCCTTAATCGAAACAAAAAAGGGAGGGAACTATAGGTAAGGTGGCTATGGAAGCACAACTGTAAGCTCGGTGGGAGAGAAGTCCTTGTGGGTGTCATATGTCACTGATTCAATTTGGTCAGTATGTTATCCTACGTGGCAAAATCACTTATTTATAGAGCCACATAGGTAATATCGCCATGCGATAAAATTCAAAAATTAAATGTCTAGTTTTTAAATAAACTTTCAAGCAAAATTTAGAGTCTTACATGAACTTATTCCAATTAAGAGGTTGTGTCGGTACTAGTCTACCAGATACTCATAAAATAGTTGCGTGTTTTCCTGCGGTTGATAAGTTCACGTGCGCTACCGCAACTATCTCCATTATTGTATTCCAATGTACACGTACCTGCCAGAAATGCATGTCTAGCGCGCGCATAGGCAGTACAACAAGACATTCTATGCCTTCGTTTGAGATTCCGATGGTACAGAGGGGGAACTGCCGTTGACCATATTCCATTTGGAATGCCTAGATCTGACCATAGGAGCAGAGAGTTGGGCCTACTAATGGTGGAGTAAAGTGTCGTTCGCTTATTCAACGTATACCACTATAATTCGGTAGGGAAAAATAAATAAAGAAAGAAAGAAAGATGTGATGAAGCTAGCTTGAAACGTGCATCCAACATCACGTTCGGGATCCGAGAAGAGTTGGGTTATCTTGCCGTCGTTGCAGAGGAAATCGCGGTGTGTATGCTTGGAGCCCTACGATGTTTCCATGAAGGTGCCTTCAACTCGATCGCACGCCGGCCACGATCGAGAACCTACTCAAGTTGCTACAATACCAACACCACCTGCTTAATTACGATTTAATGGCTGGATTCATTAGTATGTTTATGTACAAATGAACAGCAATGCGTTATTAAATAGTGTATTTTTAAGACGAGTTATACAGGTAAATTATAGTATAAACTATACTGAGTTAAGATGTACTGATCAAATTGCATGTGACTATTTCTCTCTACATACTATCTTTTATAAATAGATCAGAATTCAAAATTTACAGTCATAAATTATAACATTCAGCCTAACTCATTCAGAAAAGAAAAGCGTCAGGAGGTGTGCTCGGCGTCTTGCCTTTAAGACTACGTGCGCCACTACATCCCTCCAGTACTAGTTTCAGTGGTGATGATCTACTGATAAACCAGCTAGTGACGATGTACCGTATCAACTCAGGCTCGCAATTTCTGATTACTCGAGCGGACGAAAACCTGAAAGTACCAGCCATGATATGCACGGCCAATCGCACCACGGCACCAGGCCCTCGATTGGGAGGTTGGCAAGTAAAACTTGGGATTTGAAGGTGGTGTATGCACCCACGCACGGCGCCCTTCTGCACGTCCAAATCATCTTTTAGACAGAAGTGCGATATGGGATTTGACAAACCGGTCATTCGCAGGTTAAAGAAACAAAAAGGAAAGAAAGCAGGATGGATCGACCAACTTGGGTTGACGAGGCGTCCAATCAACAACCGATCGAGCTGAGTCCACAATTAGAGATTGATTATCAAATATGTCAATTGGTGGCAATGGGTTAGTTTTGCTAAGGCTTGTACCAAACGGCTTTAATTTTCCATTTTTTTAACTTTCAGTTTATTTAAGTTAGAAATCACTTAAAACATATCGATTTTTAATTTTGGCTTATTTTTGCTTTTTTTCACTTTTCTTTTTTACTCTTTTCCATTGTCCACGACGATATAACAGTTTTTCATTTTTAAATTTTTTTCTATTTTTTTAAAAGTTAATAACTACTACAGTACAATTTTAGACAGAAGCCAAAGCCCCTAGCGCCAGTCGAAGCCTCTTTGTGCGCTTGTCAATTGGGTGGCAATTGGCTTAAGTCCAATTATCCGAGTCAGTTTCTGACTGTTCGTTGCGTTTGGTCTGTCGGCCGGTGCTATCTGATTCCTAGTGGACGTACTAGTCATTTGTGAGATAAGAAGATTACAATAAAAATCACCCTCATTTGGAAAACTTTGTTCTTTGGGCAAACGTTTCTTCAGTGCTTTTCTCAATCTGCCGCGTAGTCGGTGCGGACTTACGCGCCTGTCCACGCGCGCTGCATCGTCCGTTTGTCGCGCCTTTTCCCCTGGCGCACGCAACCGTCTGCGTTGCTGCACTGCAAATACGCTGTGCGGATCCGCGTTCTCAAAAATATATATGTGCGGATCGATGCATGGAGATGGAGATTCCTCCATGGTCACGACAAGACATCTCGCGCGCATGATTAGGCCTGGGCAAAATACCCGCTACCCGTTACCCGTACCCGAATTACCCGGACCCGAACCCGAAATACCCGAACCCGAGGTACCCGATCCAAAATTCGGATAGCGATTCTGATTACCCGAAATTAGTTTGGGTAGTTCGGGTAATATCCCCCGGTACCCGAACTACCCGAAATTAGTCTGGACAGTCACTTGTTCTTGTGTGTTGTGTAATGTGTATGTGTTTGAACACTTGAACTTATCACTTTGTTAGTATATGATTCTCTCTGTTTGAACAACTGCCTGTGATATATTATTCTATGCAAATTGCTGCTGAAATTATGTGTGAATTCTGTGCAGTTTGTTGTTTTCTGTGAATTCGGGTATATCGGGCATACCCGAACCCGAACCCGAATTATCGGGTACCCGAAATTGCGGGTAGTGTTTTTTTGGGGCTAATATCGGGTAGCAGTTTTCATTACCCGAATTTCGAATTACCCGAACTACCCGACCCAAAAAAATCAGGTAACCCGAACGCCCAGGCCTACGCATGATCCTACAGAAGCTATCTAGGCTTTACTCAAAAGGTCTTATTTTAAGTGGTTTTTGATTGAAAATCACTGTAGTTGATTGAAAAAACACTGTAGTTGATGTTGACTTATTTGACGTAGTTAAATTTAAAAAAATTAAAAATAGAAAAACAGGTTAACCCTTTACGAACAGTATAAACGAATACGGGAAAAAAATAGAACCGACAAAAAGCTAAAAAGCCAAAAAACCACAAAAGACGAAATTGTTGAATAGTGAAAAATAAGCCTGAAGTCCAAACCGAAACGAGCGGCTAATCAGGCATCTCTCTCTTATATTACATGCTGAGACGCACGTAACCCGACCCCTAAGGGCATGTACAAAGGCAATTAAGAGCTGGCCCATAGGAGTGCCAACTAGACAACCTTGCTGATGTGGATGAGAGATGAATGGAGGAGAGAGAAATACCGTCTCCTCGTGAGACATCGACTCTTACCGCGGAACGAGGCGGAAGAGCTCCTAAGAGCAGGTTTAATAAGGCTGATTGTGCTAGCTACAAGAGAATCCATGTCAGCATAGTCCTATGTGGAGGGGAGAGAAAAGGAGAGAGAGCCAAGCCGACTCCCATGCAAGAGTCAGGCTATAGCACAGGAAAAGATGCATTATCCATGCATGTACCCATAGAACTAATTGCTATACACATGCATGTATTAAATTATCAATACCCATGTATGTATTAAATGATTGAGAGCTCTTGTGGAGACAACTTATAGCCAGCTTATTGTATGAGTTGACTGCATCATTATCTTTTGATGACATGGAAATGTATTGGAGGTAGCAGCTATCTGTACTATTAAACTTGCTCTAAGAGCATCTCCAATAGTGACTTATGAGCTAGCTCTAAGCATATTATTTCATATTTTAATAGAAGAGAGAGAAAATCTATCTCTTGATCAAGAGCTAGTCTCATATACACATTCCAAGATTATGTGAGAGTGTCATATGAGGCTATTTATATTATGAGCTATGTGCTAAAAGTTAGTACTATTGGAGAAGTTGTCTTAGAGCTAGTAACTAGCTCATACTGTTGGAGGTGCTCTAAGAAGTGTTGTTTCTTGATGATGTGGAGTGCTTAGGAACTTATGTCGGGCTCAACCCTTATACTTGTCTGCATTAAATATTGTCTCTTGATGATGTGGAGTATTTAGGAGTTTGTGTCGGGCTCAACCCTTGTACTTGCCCTAACCATCTCGTCCAATGGCTGCAGTTTGATTAGTCCGTGCAAGCTAAGCCAGCTCAAGTGGAACTCGTGCTGGAGCAGTTGAAAAGGCTAGGTGAGGGAGACATGAAACTTAGTTCAGATTGGCTCGCAAGAACGTTATGCACCCAGGTGCGCACGAGCTGCTGATCCTGGCCTCCTGGTTTCTTAAAAAAAAAGTTTTTTTTTTGAAAGCCAGGCTTCTAAAAAAAGAGTTCTTATCTGAAGCTGTATCTAAGTTTGATTCTGACCACTTGAAACAGTGGGCGCTTGCTGTCTAAAATCTCAACTACACATGCGGCAACAGGCACTATGAATCCGGCTACAGAACTGTCGTGTCGAGCACTGAACGAGCTAACCAAGGAAAAGCATATCCACACTGTACAAACAAAAGCAGAAAAAGCAGAGGTTAGGAGCTATTCCATTTGCTTACGCTTCATCCTGAGACTGGGCTACTAGCCATATAACCTACCTCGTTTGTACGATTGGAATGATTAGATTAAGTACAAGCTAAACAGTAAGCACTAGCTAGGAGTGACGCACTGGGTGATTACATTGGGAATCCTGATTCTAATGGTTTGATATTACAGGGAACTGGATTCCTGTTCAGATATGGGATATTTCTCCGACTACTCTCCTAGTTTAGACTAGTCTGATTGTAGAAGCAGTGATGTTTATTCTGAATTGACGTGCCATAGCCGATAGCACTCCCATGTAGTTTGTGTGGTGTGGAGTCAGAGACAGCTGATTATTCAGCAAATCCGTCCGGAAGAAGAAGCGATCATACGTGATATATCTGATCGACCCATCGCTTTAAGATTGGTACGTTGTTTCTCCTCGCACGCACGTTCCGTGTTGCTCGGAAAAGACACTAACAGTGCTTCTGATTCCGGCCGGATACGTGAGATTGTCCAAGTGACAGCTGAAAACCGAGATGCTATTACGTTCTCTCATGAGAGGTAACTTGGCTCCGTTCTCCATGGCAGTACCATGTACCCCTGTCGTGTCTGAAGCTCTGCTCTGCTTGTTAGCGCTCAGTGTGCTTTGATTCCAGCTAGATTTGTTATCCCATTCTTTTATACCTTTGACTTTTTTGAAAGTTGAGATAAGCAGAAGAGTTTTTTTTGAAGTGGATTGTGAAACGACTTTTTAAGTTTAAAATTATATATATCATTCGTATCAACGTCTCTGTTATTTTTTATTATCTTGAAAAAGTAGATAAGCCATTATCAACGGTCAAAAACGACAACCTAAAAAGAAACGGCCAATTCCTCCCCTGACGGAGAGCTAGGGTTCATTGGTTCAGACGTACGGAGTCGTAGCTGTGTCGAGTTATCATTGTACCCGTGTCTTGTCAAGTGTTGTCAACTTGTTGTCGCTAGATAAGTTCGATGAAACCGAAGTCGTTCGGCCATCCCATCAAATCATCGATCGATCTGCGCCCCTGCTAGCACCAATAATGTGCCAATTCCAATTGTGCTCACCGTGACCAAATAATAACTAATGCGTTATCAGGACACTGTTAGGCTTCACTGGCAGTAAGCAGTGGCCAAGGTTTAAAGGATCACGCAGATCTTTAATGATGGCGATCCATATTTGCTGTGCTTGCTTGCTTGTCGTCATCTGGTTGGAGAAGATAAATATATAAACTTGCTAAATGGTAGTAGTGTTTTTTTTTTCATATTTGCTGTGCTTGCTTGCATGTTAATTGCCATCTACTTAGAGATAAATCTAGGAATTTGCTAAATAGTACTAGAGTGTTTTTTATGAGTACTTAGTTTTTTTTTATCTATTGAATGTTGCTTTGTGATCTACGTTGTGTTTTATGATTTTGACTTTGTGGTTTTTCTCTGGGTGAATAATGTGATAAGAGAGCCACAACATAAATAAACAAGTAGGATTTTTATGTAGTTTTTGTTGTGTTTCTCATAATTTATTTTGTTTCTCTTTTTTACAAACTATCACATCATTTTTTACATCATTTGATTTGTGTACATCCAGTATATAACTAATAACTAATGAGCAAACTAGTGGAAGGAGATGGACATACATCTAATATCTAAATAATTAAGTACTCTTTGACAAAATAGTACTCAAATGAGATAAGAGTTAGTACTCAATGAGATGGGATAAGATAAAGTAATTTCATTCATTGGATGTAGATATAAGGATCAAAATTTGAGTACTATTTAATAATAAAGCACTCAATTACTTTCTAGACATCACCATAAATATATCCATTGTGATCGTTTAGAACACTGTGGTGTGGTAGCTAGCGGTGATGAGATGATGTACACGTACAATTAACATATGTTGTAACTACTATTGGGTCATTATAAGCCTGATCTGGCACAGTGCATATGCCAACATTTTCGTTTCTTCCATAATGTAATCTCCTGATTCGTACAAGTGCAAAAGACTTGCACCTGTAGAAGTGCCGTTGTAAAACAGCAGGTTGGTGTGCCACTACAAAGTACGAACCATGCAATTTGTTTGTGCCGTGACCATTCGCAAGTGGCTTATGTTTATACCACTGAAATTATTTGTGCTGCAATACGCAATAGCTGAATAGCGTACCTATAAGTACTAAACGGAACTATATTGTACGATACCTCTTTGTGCTGGTTAAAATTGCGACACGTCACGCTAATCTTTTCAAGTTAGTTTATCGTTCTTACTCTCATAATATGTTCCTACAAAAAAAAATCGGTTATGTTCGGGAACATGGGATGCATGGGATTTACTCACGTGCAAGAAAATATGTAGATGAAGGACCGGTTCTTGGATCAAGTGCGCAACCTGAAAGTACCGATCGTTGGCAGAGCCTGGGCCGTTCACCATTGATCAAGTTGGCAAGAAGTAGCATGTCCTGTAATCCACCGGTGATAGATAGACACAACAACCGCCCTTCTTTTTAGCTTGTAGCTTATAGTAGAGACGACCCTATAATAATTTATGGGTATTCAGTTGAATAACCAAGATTTTTGGCAAAAAAATCCATTATATACAAGATATTATATATATATATATACTAGTAGTTAGGTCAAATTCGTCATATTCATACCCAGTTAGCCCGAATTGACACCGGATCCTTTTGCCCATTTTCCTCCTCCCATGAGCCCATCGACACTAGCCTAGGCCCACTGTCGTGTCTCCATGTGTCGTGACATTGTGTGAGTTGTGAGACCGTGTCTCACAAAGTTTCTCCTCTCTTTGTATGGTGCCTAACCGTCTCTCCATCTCTCGGCAAACGGCCAGCGCTTGGCAGTAGTGGGTACCCCTGGTTCTGGTCTTCTGGAGGCTGCACAGGAGCGTTGGAGCGGCCACCGGCGGGCGCTGTTGAACTGCAGGCCTACGGCACTGGGGCAGATTCGTCCTCTCCGACCTGGCAACCCCCATGCTCTAGAATCTAGATGCGTAGATAGTACATCTGCTCTACTTGTGTGCCTCTAGGGTTTGTAGTTTTGTGCTTCCGAACTAGGTAGATGATGGATCTGTGGATGACTAGATGGATGTGGGGGATTTGGCATATGTTTCTTCTTTGTCTCAGTGCTTAGATCTTGTTTAGATGTGGTGGATTACTAGATTTAGCTTAGTTATCTTTAAATTAGTGCTTATACTTTATGAATTGAAATCCATATTGTCCACATCTTTAAGTTGGAGTAGCCTATATCTATATGCCAAGTATTTCTAAGATGTGAGCAATGAGCTTCATGTCATGCCTTAATCTGAGCACTTTGCTGTGAATATTTGAAATAAGGTCTTTAGCAGCAGGCGAATTATTACTTATGAATTAAAATCCATATTCTCCACCTCTTACATGTGATTTTGTAAACAAATGCCAAGTATTTCACAGGTGTGAACAAATAATTTCAAGTCGACTTTCACTATCTTGAATGTGAATAGTGAACGCAGATAGTTTCAGAAAGGACAATGTGAGCTATGTGGAATTGTATATTAGTGGAACTAGTTGTAATCTTTCAATCATGAAGGATATATGACAACATGCAAATCTATGGCTTGTATCTACACAGTAAGGCTGGGATTTAGAAAACCACTTGAGAACATCAAGCACTTAGCCTCCTAGAAATTTTGCTAGTAAATAACACATGACAATACTATTATTTTCCCTTCTTCTTAGACCATCATTGTTGCTATTCACTTCTAATAGAGAGAAGAAATACTAGTTTTTTTTCTTCTAGGGAATTGTAGCCTTGACTGTCTACCACAGTTTCATCATACATGATTGAATGCCTTTTATTACTTTTCTTTTGAGAGGGAACACATTTTCTGATACTTTTCTAGAAAACATATATTATAAGAACATTGTACAAGTTTGTAGGGATTTCTTGAAAAAAAATGTGTAATAGATAATCTTGCAGATTTGCTGACTCTGATTCGCATACTAAGGTCTGTATGTGTAATTTTTTTGTCATGGATTTTTTTAGTTTACAAGCTACTAACTAGCAAGCTTTTTCCCTTCACCTTTTTTGTTAGGTGATAAATGACAATGTTGAAATTTGCCATGATTTTAAACGAGGAGAATGCAATCGATTTCTGTCACTTTTACCATCCATCTACAAGCTCAAGTTCTGTTAGATAAAGTAAAGTAAATTAAAGTGAAGTAAAGTAAAGTTATATGTCTTTCTCCCATCAGAGTTAGTCTAATGTGACCTTTGCTAATATGATCTTTGATATATGTTTGATATTGTAGATTTGTGAGTTTTAAAAAATGAAGCAGTCTTCAAATTTGAAATTGTTGTAGGGTGGCCCCCACCTAAGCCCAGCAGGCCTGTTGGAGGAATGTAAGGCCCGAAACGGGACATGTGTAATGACATAATAGCCACCGAGGGGAATACTCACCTGTAAGGGTACAACTGTAAAAGCACTCTCCATGTGAATATATATATGTGGCATAAGCCACGGGGGAGGAGGAGAGGTGATTCATTTACTCAACTCCCCACTACTACACACTCTCTCTGTTTGGTCTGTAACCACAACAGTTGGCGCCGTCCGTGGGGAGGACAAGAGCAAGCCTCCAGATTTGAAGGAGGATGGCACCAAAGAAAGCTTCACCATCGGCGGCGAAGAAGAAGAAGGCGGAGGCGGCGAAGTCTCGCGTCAGTACGAGGGCTTCGGCTTTAGCAGCCGCAGGTATGAGCAGTGGTATAGGTGCGACCGAGGACCCCGCCACTGGCGCGACGACCAACCCCGCCTTCGACGCGACGACCCACCCCGCCACTGGCACGACGACCAACCCCGCCATCAACGCGACGACCCACCCCGCCACTGGCGCGACGACCAACCCCGCCATCGACGCGACGACCCACCTCGCCACCGACGCGACAACCAACCCCGCACCGACATGACGACCGATCCCACCAGCACTGCCCCAACGGCCAACCCCGGCGATGACAACGCGGCGCGCGGCCTGGGCGTGCAGGCCGTGGTCACCACCATGCCGGCGGCACCGCCAAGCGCACCGACGGCCCCGGCCACGCCCGCAGTAGAGACGGCCCTGCTGGCGGCCCTCAGCGCGTTTCAGCGGGAGCTAACGGACCTCCGCGGAGCCGTCCGGGACATGCAGGAGGCCCGGAGCCAACACGCCCCCCCCGGCAGTGGCATCCGAACCCGCCCCGGAGAGGGCGGATAGCCGTGACGCCCCCACGTCTAGCCGCGCCCTACTACGGCGCGTAGACCCGGAGTCCCCGCTTTCTGTGGGCCTACAGCAGGCGCCATGGCCCGAAGATTTCAAGTTCCCAAGCGTCATCGAGGCCTACAAAGGCGACTCCGACCCGCGAGAGTTCGTGCGCGTGTACGAGACCGCCATCGAAGCCGCTGGTGGAGACGACACCACGAAGGCAAAAGGGCTCCCCCTCGCATTACAAGGGGTGGCGCTGTCCTGGTTCTTCACCATTGAACCACAGTCCATCTACGCGTGGGAACAGGTCCGTAACCGACTCTACAACAACTTCCAGGGAAACTACATCGAGCGTGTCGATGCGGACCAGCTCTTCGCAGTCAAGCAAAAACTGGAGGAAAGGCTCCGGGACTACTTCAAGCGCTTCGCGAAGGTGCGCTGCCAAGTCAAGGACGTCAACGAAACAACGGTCATCAACGCAGCAATACAAAGCCTCCGACCGGGGCCAATGGCCGAGTACAACGCGTGCAAGCCCATTAAGACGGTTGGGAAACTCTTCGACAAGATGGAAGAGTATGCCAGAGCGGAGGAGGACGCGCGGAGGCGACACGGCGATGACTCCGACTCCAACAAGGTGGAAGACTCGGTCAAGAGCGAAGACTCGCCGAAACAGGGCTCTTCGAAAGGCAAGCGTAAGCAAGAGCAGCCGAAGGGCGCCTCCGAACTCAAGGACCCCCAACACAATGACCAGCCAGGCGACAGGCCCAAGCGCGATCAGCGCAGGTCCAGGAAATCTCGTTACGTCTTCGACATCGAGGGCGGCTCCGAAGACAACGCCTCCGCAGGTCGCGGAGGCCGAGGACGAGGACGGGGATGTGGCCGAGGTCGAGACGACCGAAGTCGAGACGACCGGGGTCGAGATGACCGGACCCGCGAAGAGTACGGCGACCAGCACCACGGGCAGTGGTGCGAAATGCACGGCCGGGGCAACCACGACATGCGAGCTTCTGCCACCATCGCAGCGCTACGGCAGAGCGTTGCCAAGGACAAAAACCCGGATGCACGCGCGCCCGTTGTGGCTCACGTCCAACACCCCCAGGACCAAGGAGCACAGCCCCAGGAAGGCTTCCTGCGAATCCAGGCGCATGTACAACAACCTCGGGAAGGCCTCCTACAGTTACAAGCCCCGGAGGGAGCCCAGCGCAGGATTATCAACGTCATCTCCGGAGGCTCCTCACTGGGGTTCGCCTCGGCAAGACAACGGAAGGCTTACGGGCGGAGGCTGCACCACGTCGTGGCATACCCGGCGCAGGCGCCGCCAGAATGGGCGCAACATGAAGTCACATTCACACCCGCCAACGCCGAGGGCGTGGAGTTCCCCCACCAACACCCTTTGGTCGTCCGGGTCCTCGTAGGTGGGTGCGACGTCTGACGCGTCCTAGTCGATGGAGGAAGCTCCGCAAACATCCTCTTCGCCGCAGCCTTCGACCAAATGGGGATCCCTCGGAGCCGATTGGGCCCTTCAGGCATCCCGCTACAGGATTTGGAGGGCAACCTTTGCGCGCCCTAGGCCAGATATGCCTCCAAGCCTCCTTCGGTCAAAACGACAACGTCAGGAGCGAGGGCGCCATCTTCGACGTGGTCGACATTGTATACCCCTACAACGCCATAATAGGGCGGCCGCTCCTAAACACCCTCGGGGCAGTCCCGCATCACGGTTTCCTGTGCATGAAGCTTCCCGGGCCGCGGGCCATCATCACCATTCATGGCGACCAGGACATGGCCCGGCGCATAGAGCTTGGCGCCAAAGGCCCAGGCCACGCGGCTCGCTAAGGCACCTAAGCCGGGAGGGCGGATGCGGAGCCCTCGGTTGCCCCGGCAGCAGCGGCTCGTCAGCGATCGCCCCACCCTCCTAGCGGTTAGTGGTTGGTATTCCTCACCCTTCCTTTGTAAGTGCTCACCCGCGTAAACGGGAATTCAATAAAGTACACCGTTTGCACAAATTTCTGTTCTTTGAAACAAAGACACGCGTCCGCGCGCGCACTCTCTGTCAGCGATACGGGTATGAGTATAAACAAAGACACGCGTTCGCGCGCGCACTCTTTGTCGAAGATACGGGCATGAGTATAAACAAAGACGAGCGGGGGGACGCCTCCGCATGCACTCTACGGAGTATAAATAAGACGTAGCGTCGAGGTCCGCCTCCGCACGCAGTCTACGGAGTATAAATAAGACGTAGCGTCGAGGTCGCCTCCGCACGCACTCTACGGAGTATAAATAAGACGTAGCGTCGAGGTCCGCCTCCGCACGCACTCTACGGAGTATAAATAAGACGTAGCGTCGAGGTCCGCCTCCGCACGCAACTTCACCGCCCGCAACGCGCGGAGGCTCGCCTCCGCGCGCAGTCTGCGGACTCTAAAATAAGACGTAGCGTCGAGGTCCGCTTCCGCACGCACTCTCCGGAGTATAAAAGAAGACGCGAACGCTATCCCTGCGCACTCTACGGAGTATAAACAAAACGCGAACACCGCGCACGCACGGGCGCCGCCACAGTGCGTACTCTTCGGAGTATAAATAGGACGTGGATGCTGACCCCACGCACTCTCCAAAGTATAAAAGAAGACGCGGACGCTATCCCTGCGCACTCTACGAAGTATAAACAAGACGCGAACACCGCGCACGCACGGGCGTCGCCACAGTGCGTACTCTTCGGAGTATAAATAGGACGTGGATGCTGACCCCACGCACTCTCCGGAGTATAAAAGAAGACGTGGACGCTATCCCTGCGCACTCTACGGAGTATCAACAAGGCGTGGGCATTGGCCCCCACGTACTTCAGAACATAGCTTACCCCGGTTAATTCTACGACGGGCAAAGTGCACCACGGGGGCCCACCCCCCACGCGCGTCGCCTGTAAAGTACCAAGGCGACGTGCTAAGAGGCTGGGTCCCGCGCGGGCACACCCGCAAGCGAAAAGCACCAGAGGTTGGTTCCCACGTGAGCACACCTGCGAGCGAGCAGCACCAGAGGCTGCTCCGCTGCCACCACTTCGAAGGATAGGGGACGGAGCACTCTCGCGTGTCTACCTCGACCAGGCGTCAGCTCCGCTGCCACCACGTCGAAGGATAGGGGACGGAGCACTCTCGCGCATCTACCTCGACTAGGCGCCAGCTCCGCTGCCACCACCTCGAAGGGTAGGGGACGGAGCGCTCGCGCGTCTACCTCGACTAGGCGCCAGCTCCGCTGCCACCACTTCGAAGGATAGGGGACGGAGCACTCTCGCGCGTCTACCTCGACTAGGCACCAGCTCCGCTGCCACCACCTCGAAGGGTAGGGGACGGAGCGCTCGCGCGTCTACCTCGACTAGGCGCCAGCTCCGCCGCCACCACCTCGAAGGGTAGGGGACGGAGCGCTCGCGCGTCTACCTCGACCAGGCGCCACTCCGCTGCCACCACTTCAAAGGATAGGGGACGGAGCACTCTCGCACGTCTACCTCGACTAGGCGCCATCTCCGCTGCCACCACCTCGAAGGGTAGGGGACGGAGCGCTCGCGCGTCTACCTTGACTAAGCGCCAGCTCCAGCTCCAGCTCCGCTGCCACCACTTCGAAGGATAGGGGACGGAGCGTTCGCGTGTCTACGTCGACTAGGCACCAGCTCCGTGGCCATCGCCTCGAAGGGGATGGAGCGCTCGCGCGTCTACTTTGTCTAGGCGCCAGCTCCGCTGCCACCACCTCGAAGGGTTGGGGACGGAGCGCTTGCGCGTCTACCTCGACTAGGCGCCAGCTCCGCTGCCACCACTTCGAAGGATAGGGGACGGAGCGCTCGCGCGTCTATGTCGACTAGGCGCCAGCTCCGCGGCCATCGCCTCGAAGGGGATGGAGCGCTCGCGCGTCTACCTCGACTAGGCGCCAGCTCCGCTGCCACCACTTCGAAGGATAGGGGACGGAGCACTCTCGCGCGTCTACCTCGACTAGGCGCCAGCTCCGCTGCCACCACCTCGCAGGGTAGGGGACGGAGCGCTTGCACGTCTACCTCGACTAGGCGCCAGCTCCGCTGCCACCACTTCGAAGGATAGGGGACGGAGCGCTCGCGCGTCTACTTTGACTAGGCGCCAGCTCCGCTGCCACCACCTTGAAGGGTAGGGGACGGAGCGCTCGCGCGTCTACCTCGACTAGGCGCCAGCTCCGCTGCCACCACTTCGAAGGATAGGGGACGGAGCGCTCGCGCGTCTACTTCGACTAGGCGCCAGCTCCGCGGCCATCGCCTCGAAGGGGACGGAGCGCTTGCGCTTCTACTTCGGCGTCTACTTCGACTAGGCGCCAGCTACGCCGGAGGGGATATCGGTCTGAGCGTGTGCGGTTATCGCAACTACGTATACCTCGATCACACTGCCCCCGCAGGGCGCAACTCATCGCGTACGGGCGCGCCTGCAAACCCTCCGAGCTTACCATGGGACAATGTAGCCCGAGGGTGGCGATGTACTTCGCAAGATCTGGTCAAAACTGTTCTTGGTATTCGCTAAGGATGTTTACAAAGGCGCACAGACACCCCCGGCGCAACAGGCTGTTACTCGGCAGGCTCATCCTTAACATGCGCCCGTACCGAGGTCCCACTCGAAGACGCCCGACTCGCCCAGAAATCCAACGCTTCCTCGGCTCTTTGCCAGCGCCGAAGACGCCGTCGGGTGGCGAGGTCGGAGATCAGCAGTCGGCCCCGGTTAGGTAGCTGCTCGGTACAAGGGGGCAGGAATCAGAACAGCGGAAAACAACTCCGTATTTTTGCAAACACAAAACAAAGACAACCCGGGCTTCGGTTACAATGCACACCAACACGCGACAACCTCCTATCACACCTGTGGATCCACGGTGTCCTCCGAAGCCGCGGCGCCATCGTCGTCACGCCGAGGGACCTCGTCCAGAAACCGGCCAAGGTTCCCCTCGCCGTACAAGTTGTTCCGCAGCTCGACCATGGCTGCGGCCTCGCCGCAGTACTCCCATATCCGCTCATGGAAAAACTTAAAGGCGCGGCGTACAGCTCGCACGGTGCCGGACATTACCCCGCCCCCCGCGGGCATCTCCAGTCGGGGATCGGCTAACCTCGCAACATGCTCGCAACCGCGGTGTCGCAGGAGCGCGCACGTTAGACACGACGCCACGTATGCGCAGTGACTGCCGAAGATCACCGCGGCGCCACGCGCAACGCCGGCCGCCTCTCCAATGCACCGGAGTGACCGCGACAGGTCCTCGGGCCCGAAGGAGCGCGCCGGCACTTCGGCGACAAGCCCCTTCAGAGTGTCTTCTAGGGCCAGTATGGTGTCCCAGGCGGCGGCCGAAGCATCGCCCAAGGCTTGATCTCGCTCTGCGAGAGAGGCAGCAAGCTCGCTGTTTCTCCCCTCCAGAGCGGCGATTTGTTGTACAAGGCCATCCCGCTCTGCAGCAGCCTCTTGCCGCACCGTGTCCGCGGTCGAGGCTCGCGCCGCGGTAACAAGCCCGTCGGTGCGTGTCTTCATCTCCGCGCACTCCAACTCCAGGCAGCGTATACGAGCATCCTGGGCGGATCGCCCTTCCACAGCTTCCCACAGCTCTTCTTCGGCGGCCCGCAGCCTGTCCCGTATCGCTGCTCCCTCGCAGACGTGAGCCCTTTGCAGGGCCTGGGCCAGCACGAGTGTCTGTGCAACGCGGGAGTCAGCAAACACGGAGCGGCTGCAAGAGGGTCAAAGATGGACGCTTACCCGCACCCCCGACACCTCCAATGCATCTCCGAGGCGCCCTGACCCGTAGGTCTGCAACACCTGTTGTCCGACGCTGGAGGCTGCGTCCTCCGCAATCCCGCACCACGCCCTCAGAGTATCCGGCGGAGGAACGAAGTCCGCCGGGCTTGGCCGCGTGGCACCTGTGTTGCCGTCGCCGGGACCCCCGCGCTCGAGGAACGGTTCCTCCTCCGGGATAAGTGTCGCTGCGAAAAGGAATTACACATGTCACAAGGCGTTAAAAGAAACAAAAAAAATTGAAGGAATACAACCGTAACCTACCTTCAGTCGCGGCCGGGGGGCTTCGCGGAGACGTCTCCCTAGCCGCGGGCGGGAACGCTCCCACTTCGGCCCCAACAGATAGCGCTGCCTCAGAAGGCCCGAGGACTACCGAGTCAGGACCTAGCACCAACCAAGCCTGCGCCACGGCCACCGTGGCCCGAGGGGCTGGGAGGGTGCGGGGTGGTGGGACCTCGATGCTCGAAGCAGGGTCCCACAGGCTCCCAACACCGATCGCCACAGCGAACCCTCGCGAAGTCCGCGGAAGGGAGGCCTGCAGGCGCGCCCGCTTTGCTTGCACGGAAGATACCGCCGCGGTACCCGCCACAGAAGGGGCCCCTCCGGCCGCATCATCCGCAGAAGGGGTCTCCACAGCTACAACGATAGAAGTCGAGGACTCCACCCCCGTGACTTCCGCAGGGGTTACCCCCACCTTTGTGGGAGGCGCCCCCGCCTCCACGGGCGACACTTCGGCCTCAGCCGCTGCGGTCAGCAAAGGCGGCGCTCCACACGCTCCTGCGGAGGGCAGCCCCGCCAAAGCCATGCTCGGAGACAAGGACGCCGCACCGGTGTCGCCAGCCGGCACCACCACCTCGGCAACGGTCGCGGGCAACGGGGCCTCCGCGGCGCGCCCTCCGCTGCTCCTGCCGGCGTCTCCGCCCTCGGTCTCTGCGCCCTCTAAATCTGAATCGGCGTACCTTGCCGAACTCGACCCCGGGCTCGCCGCGCCGGCAGGCGCAGCGGCAACCGCCGTGCGGGCCGCGGTCGCGATGCTCCAGGTCCTTTTGCGGGACGGCGCCTTCGTCTTCGCGGCACCATCATCCTCGTGTTGCTGGTCCGGAGGGGGCGATCCGGCACAGGAAGCCCTAAGGCCTCACACACGCGGTTTATCCGCCCCAATCCGGCCTCCGCAGTCGCAGCTGCGCGTTGCCCGTGCTCTCTGCCGGTGTACGACCCAAGGAACACGCGCGCCACAAGTCTCCACGCCCTCAGCTTATCTTCCTGGTCAAGCGCCAAGCCAGGGGCGGTCTTGAATCTAATCGGCCCGCCTACGCATTCAAGGCCGCTGCCATTCGTCACACAATGGTAGAACCACCGCCTCGCCCAGTTGACCTCCCACTTCCCTCGGGTCGCGTTCGCAGGGAAGAGCTTCCCACATGACGCCCGCAGGAGGAAGTTGACGCTGCCAAATTTCGACATCGTACCGTCCTTCCGCTCCTTCGGTTGGGCACCGGGCCTCATGCAGATACGCGAACAAGGAAGCGCTGGGCCAACACCCCTCCGAGCGCAGGGCCCAGCTGTACACGGCGAGGCGAGCCACTGCGTTCGGAGTCAATTGTGACAATTCCAACTTGAAGGTCCGTAGCACCGCCCCGACAATCGCTGCGGACGGAATGCGAAGCCCGGCTTCGAAGTAGGCAACGAAGACGATCGCCTCCGACTACCTAGGGCGCGGCTCCGTCTCGTCATCGGTGGGTAACCGCACCGCCTGGCGATCCGACAACTTCCCGTCTCACAGCAGTGACCGGATAGTGTCCTCCGTCACGAGCGTGCGGCCCAACTCGCCGGAGTACGGACCTTGACTCTTCTTCGCCGCCCACCACTTGTCGGCCGCCGGCAGATCGCGCTCCCCCAGCGTGTATTTTACCTCGAGAGGCAAGGACCGCCTGCGGATGGCGTAGCTGCCCACCTGAGTACGCTCATCGCAAGTCGCCATCAGCGTCTACGCGGAACTCGGCGGCAGAAAAGGAGCGCAGGAACAGGGCAAGGGAATGCGGAAAGCAACGTGAACAACCGGAAAGCGCGAGGAGGCGTGGGCACAACACCACGGGGGGTTCTTAAAGGCCCCCCGCCTCCCACCCTAAGTAAGTGCAAACGGCGAGTGACAACCGCTCGCCTCCCCACGCGCGAAGCCGAAGCGTCGCAGCGGTCCACGTAGACAGCACGCGACCGCGATCGTACAGAGTCAGTAGCATCCCGCCGCGCGTCGGTCCGCGCAAGCAATAAACACAGGTCGCGCGGGGATCGACGAGCAGCGCAACCGCCCGCAGCCGGTGGCGCGCATTGGGAGGGGGCAGCCAGCGGGCGGCACGCCTACAACGCTGTGCCACGTGCCCCGCCCCTCTGAGGAAGGAACTTGACCGCGGGCGACCCGTTGGCACACCAATCGCTACCTGCCGCGTGTTCATCCCGAATGGACAAGCGCGTACGGGTACAGCAGCCCGACGGTGTCAGCCCGGGGGTCGGCGCGATTCCCGGAGCCATTAAAGCGCACTACCAAGGGCGCCCACAACAGCTAGCTCCGCTGCCACCACCTCGAAGGGTGGGGGATGTAGCGCTCGCGCGTCCACATCGATTAGGTGCCAGCTCCGCTGCCACCACTTCGAAGGCTAGGGGACGGAGCGCTCGCGCATCTACTTCGACTAGGCGCCAGCTCCGCTGCCACCACCTCGAAGGGTAGGGGACGGAGCGCTCGCGCGTCTACCTTGATTAGGCGCCAGCTCCGCTGCCACCGCTTCGAAGGATGGGGGACAGAGCGCTCACGCGTCTACCTCGACTAGGCGCCAGCTCCGCTGCCCTCGGTAGGGCGCTCCGGCCGAAGCAGAAGGTGAAGCACTCAACAGCCAACCCTAAGCCGTGGGATATAGGCCGGCCTTTCGGCCCCTAGCCCCCTCGAATTAGAGGTCACGCAACGTCCCAGCTTTGTGGCAGGTTTTGACACGTTCTCGTAAACAGAAAAGCTTCAGTACATCAACATTCCCTGATGGTAACGCTGGTGGGCGCAATCAGAGAGCGCAGAGAGACTCAAGCATTTCTGTCTACGAGAGCAGGTCAAGCCTTGCCATTTCCACACGAAAGCGCAGGGCGCCAGCAGGACCCTGTGGACGTCTAAGATTTCTACAGTGAGCCGTGACGTATCCCCACGAGTAGGCTGTCTATTGTTCATCAGCGCCCGCTGATATTAGCGTCAGTAGACGCAATCATCAAACGCGGATGAACAATAGTTGGCATGCATGTGAGAAGATAACCGCGTGCTGGTAAGCATGAGTAACCAGGGGTGAGCAAGGAACAGGCCGCGACACCGGCTTATTTATACCCAGGCTCACCCGGCGAGGAGTCGCCAGGCTGGCGGAAGGTCAACCGGCGGCATGCCAATCGACGGGATCGCAGTCGATGGGTACCCGGCGGTTCAACTACCCGTGACAAACAAGCACAACCGCTCACGGCCAGCGAGGGGCACGCCGGTAGGCGGGCAGACGCCGCAACAGCCCCCACCGCGTGCCCCACTTTCCTGGGGAAGGGGCGAACGGCCGCGCGCCAATCATGGCCCGCCGCGTGTACACCCCAACGGGGAAAGCAAGTACGGCCACAACGGCCTGCCCCTGCCAGCCCAGAGTCGGCGCGATTCAAGGGGCCATTAAAGCGCACCACCGAGACCGCGGAGCCGCACCCGCCTCACGCCCAGGAAACGCCATCGGGAACGAGGTCCGCTTCCGCTCCAACTTCGGCTTCGGCGCCCGGGGAATTCGTGGCCGAACATGGCCCGTGCCACCAGGCCACCCCGCCAAGGCGGGCTCAGCTTCGACCTCGGCTTCGGCTTCGACCTTCGGCACCGAAGGCAGCCTCGAGCCAGCCACTGTTGGGCCCTGTAAGCAAGGAAGGCTTCACCAGCCTGCCCAGCGCTATGCTCTGGCGGCAGGGCAGACACCACTCCGAGTAGTCAGGCTTCACCGGATGTTGGGAAAGCTCACAGGCCGCAGGGACGGAGGGGGCCAAAGGGCTCGACAACATGGCTTCGGCCCGTGAAGCCCTTCACCATGAGAGGCTCCTGTTGTAGGGGTGGCCCCCACCTAAGCCCAGCAGGCCTGTTGGAGAAATGTAAAGCCCGAAACGGGACATGTGTAATGACATAATAGCCCCCGAGGGGAATACTCACCTGTAAGGGTACAACTGTAAAAGCACTCCCCATGTGAATATATATATGTGGCATAAGCCACGGGGGAGGAGGAGAGGTGATTCATTTACTCAACTCCCCACTACTACACTCTCTCTCTGTTTGGTCTGTAACCACAACAGAAATCTTTATAGGAGAGAGCTAGATGGAAAATTTCGAATACCCATCTTGAAATTCATAGGTCTGCCGCTGGCTTAAGCTTCTTCTAAATAAACAAGCGAGACGACTTCACCGTCATCTTTTCAAAGTGGCTTATCAGGATAGACTTTTTAATACAGCTTATCAGAACAATCTTTTCAAAATAGTTTATCGGTATTCTATTCGTTCGCACAATGCTTGCACTAGGGTCAAAAGTTATCTGACACATCCAAAAAGACCCACCTAACGCATCTAACACCCCCTTGATCGGACCAACCGTCGAATCAGGTTTGCTGCAAGTGCAGTTTCTCCTCCATAAGAGATAAATCGTGCGCATGAAAACTTCATGGTAAAACTAAACGAGCACTACTATAGAGAATATCATACTGAATGCCTCATCATATATGGTTCTACAAAATCTATCAGTGTTAAGCTACATCTGTCTCAGATGGTTTTACTAACGTGACCGTCTATATTGCAACCGATGATAAGAACTGTCTGTGATGACCTATTTATTACATACGGTTTCTTAAACAAACCGATTGCGATACGTCACGAACCATTAGTAATAAAAACTATCTGTGATGTATGGACTATCACATACATTTTGTAACATAAAATCGTTTGTGATACGTTATACCATCACATATGGTTTTTTGTATTAGTTGTCTGTGATATGTCTGATATCACAGACAGTTATTTTTAAAAACAATCTATGTTATCCTTATCACAGATGGTTGTTTTTTAAAACTGTCTGTGATACTTAGGGTGAATACCTAACTCACTACTCCCGCACACAACCACATCTTCTTTGTTCTCTTGAATTCATCTCCCTCTCCCAACACCATCAGTCGACGTCGCTGCAGCATGTGTCAGCCACCGCTACTAACCCCGCCCCAGGTAATGCATCTCCTCTCCCCCTTGTCTTGTCTGTTTGGTGGCCTAATTTGCTGATGGGTACAATCGTCGTCGTCCATGCGTGAGTGTTTAAGGGAATTTGGATGGGGAATTTGGGTTTGAGAGTCTGGGATTGGGGAGGGATGGGGCGCATACTCCGATCTTGTTATCTCCTTTTCTTGGTAATCACGGCACCATATGGATCGGGTGGGACGGATGCAGTGGTGGCTTGGGACGCATGGCAGCTAATGGATCCAGTCGATGGTAGGAGTGGCCGGTGGGATGGATGATGCTGTGATGTGGTGTGAAATTGCATAAAATACATATGTTTGTAGTGTTGTTAAATTTCTTTTATCTAGGTGAGATCTTCTTAGAATTTTTTGTTCTCATGTGGGTCTAGCCAGTATGTGCAAATTGCACTTATATTTCAACTAATACCTATGTGTTTAGGGTTTGTCCAATGGAATGAATGACTTAGTGGATTAGGTCTGATACGTTGTCAAATACTTGTGTTAACTTGCTCAGATTGAACTGTGAAGATGGTAATTTACGAATTTATTGGGAGGCATGACTGAATCAGCTTTGTCTCTATAGGTTAGTGATTTAGGTGGCATGTTTGACTTGACTTTGTCCCTATAGTTCAATGTTTAGGAGACATGGTTGATCTCAGCTTGTTCCCATAGTTCGTAGGATTTTGTTATCTTTGTTTCCATTGTTTGTTGAAAAACAGAAGCCATCATTTCATAAAGTACATTGAAAACAGAGACAATTTTCATTTAAAAATGTTGCATACTATTTCAATTAAATTTGGTTCCTTCACATGTAGAGTATCTTCTAGTTAGTACATTAGTAAAAGATAAGTACTGAAATGCATTTGAATACCTCAGAAAATGGTAGCCATGCCCTCTGAAAATGAGCAAGCAGAATACAAGAGGAATGATACTCAAATATGTCATAGTAACTTTAACATAGTACATCTTGCGCCTCATTATTTAAATGAGCTGGAGACAAAGTCAGATCCCATATCACACTTGATAACTAAACCTATATCAGTCAGAGCAGTAATTATTTTTAAACACTCTTCTAGTGAGATCTTGTACCAATAATATATACCAAGATGAGGAAAAGAGGACCAATTGTCCATAAATGCTTCTGAAAAGTAGTCAAACTGCTCATATTAGTATTTCTCAATGACTAAAATAGAAATATTAAAGCACTATACACTTGGACTTCAAAGGCCATGGAGTAAATCACACACTCCAGTGTGTCAGATTCTATTAAGTAGGTCACGGCTGATGTCTCTTTCTCCTCATTATTGGAAGATTTTATAGCAATAATATATGCCAATATGAGAAAAAGAGAACCAATTATCCAAAGATTCTTCTAGAAAGTAGTCAGACTGCTTATGTTGGTATTTCTCAACAACTGCAAGAGAAATATTAAAGCATTGTACACTCGAACTTAAAAGGGCATGAAGTAAATCACAATCACACCCTACAGTATGTCAAGTTCTATGAAGTAGGTCATGGCTGCTGTCTCTTCCTTGTCATCATGCTGCTGATGAGAAGGTGATGACAAGGAAGAGACAACAACCATGACCTATTTCATAGAACCGGACACACTGGAGTGTGTGATTTGTGCTTCAATAGTCCTCTTGTAGTTGTTGAGAAATACAACATGAGCAGCCTAACTACTTTTCAGAAGAGTTTGTGGATAATTAGTTCTTTTCCCCATCTTAGCATATTTATTGCTATAAGATCTCATTAGAAGGGTGTTTTAAAACAACTACTAGTCCGACTGATATAGTTTTAGCTGTCAAGTGGGATATGGGACCTGACTTTATTTCTAGCTCATTTAAATTATGAGGTGTGTAAGACTATGTTAGTGTTACCATTAAATATGTGAGCATCATCCATTTCAATCAAGAACAATGGGATTGCATACTTACAATGACAAGGAGTGCATACTTGTACCCTATAATCAGGGGTAAGTGCTTCACTCATTATTATACTTATTGGTTTGTACTTCATATGCAACACGAACTTAGTTTTGAGGACTATGGTGGCATACATGTGTAGGTGGCACTAGATTTTAATTATTATTGTATCAAAGTGGAATAAGATAATATACCTTGATTTACTAATCAAGAGCAAGTACGACTTCACATTTCTACAACAATTAATCAACAAGTAAACTCATTTCATCTATAAATAACTCTATGTGTACCTTTCATTTGCAATGGTTAAAGCTAACTTTTTCGAATTACATAGGTCGTTCGCCACATACATTGTCAAAAGAGGGAGACAAGTGGAAGAGAACACCACACTGCGGCATGTGACGTAATTTTTGGTACCCAGTACATAATAATCAATCTGCTTATCTGCGTATTGTTTTATGTTATCTACATATATATGTGTGTATATGTGTTATATATCTATAATCAATATATAAATTTATTTATCTGTGATGTGTGTGTGTGTCTAAATTTATTTATCTATGATATATATGTGTATCTATGATATATTTATGTATTTACGTGTTTGCTTTTATATGTTATCTACATATTGTTTTCAGATGATATGGCTAGTATTTTTTGAAGCTAACCGAAAAACAGTAAAAATTTTTATATATAGAGTGAATTATCGCCGACGGTTTTGTGGTATAAACCGTCTGTGAACGTCTACTATCACCAACCGTCTATGATATATAGCCCGACACAGATGGTTTCATGATCGAAGTCGTCTGTGATAGTTGGTCGTCATGGATGATTCTTTATATGAACTGTATGTGATTTTACTTATCATAGACAGCTCAAAAATCATATGTGATAATCACCTGTTTTCATATACGTAATAAAATAGATGGATTAAAAATCGTCTGTGATGATGATAGTTTGGAATTGTTTATGATAAAACTCTGTATAGTAGTGAAGCTAACCAGTAAAAAGGGCGGGAGAACAGCAAGGTACGAGGTTGTACACATGGGGTGTCTCACCAGCAACTGGCAATAGTGGCGATCGTGGCTGGCTCGCAGCAGCAGATGGAGCACGCTCCCGGAGAAATGCTCGCGCGCCGTACTGGTGCTCCACTGTAGCGCGGTCGTCGGCACACGGTTACCAGGCACGTGCGATATTATCTGTCTCGAGCTTTCCCTCCTGGAACAGCACCAGTCTTCCATCCGAGAACGCCAACAAAAGCTGCATCTGATCGCAATTATTAGCGTCCTGTGGTTCGTCTTGTCAAAGCGCGGGAACGGATGGGTGGGTGGACGACGCAAGAATAGCTGAAGCGAACCGGTCTCGATCCAATCGGCGCCCATGTTTCGCTGGCTGCGGCCGATCAAGTCATCAACCACGACAACGGGTGGCTGCGCCGCGCCGGGACGAGGTTTTCCGGGCCGAATTGGCCCGGCAAACGCGCGTCTGGATCCGTGAGCCTGGCATGCAAGAAAGTTCCGCAACGGATCGGGCTGGTTGGGCCGGTCTAACTTTTCGGACGGTTGGCCAGGCCAGAAGCCAGAATGTTCCAAAGTTCCTCCATCAAACTGTAGCAGCCGAGGTGTTCTTTCTGCGTGGTGATTTTTCTTGTGTGTGTGCACAGTGATAACGAATGTATACTGCGATCCCAGTTCAAATCGCTGCAGTGTAAATGTTGCATGTTCTACTTCGATTTACGAAGTTAGTCCATTCGCTTGCGTTGCACGAAAGGCCGTAGGGAGATTGAACATCAGTTATAAGTCCCAGATTTTAGATTTTAGATTTTTTTTTAAAAAAAAATAAGATTTCAAGTGCTTATCGAACAGCTGAATGCAAGCAAGAGATCTTGTAAAGAATAGTAAATAAATGGTATTGTTCAAAACACATTTCTCCCTTATATAGGCAAAAGGGAGAAGCAGTACACAGCAATCGATCACTAGTACCAAGCTAAACAAAGGAACGAACAAACACAACACTGCAGCAATCCAAATGACAGGATTCCCATCTCTCAAGCTAAGCCCCCAGGATCCGCACCGCCTCAGTGGGCGAGGAATGCGAGGAGCGAGACCACGGCAGCCACGGCCCACGCCCCCGGCGCGACGGCGCCCGCCGCGCTGGTCATCGTCGGAGCCGGAGCTGGGGCGAGGCTGCCCAGGACGACGTCCTCCTCCCGCACCACCCTCACGGCCGCCGCCGCCGCGACGAGCGCGATGAGCACCGCGGCGAGGAGAGCAACAGCCTTGGTCGACGCGGCCATGGTCAGTGGTTGGGTCGCAGAGAAGAGAAGCTGGCGAGCAAGAAACCGAAGATACGGAGCAAACCTTGTCGCTGCCTTCTCAAACCCTGCGATCGGAGCGTGTGAGAGAGATGGACGGTGTGTGGCGGAATGGGAGGCGCAGCGGGGGATCTTTATAGGGGAGATGAGAGGAAATAAATGTAGCCGTTGGGCCGTGTCGCCGGGCAGGGAGACCTTCGAAAACGGCTGGCCGGGAGGTGGGGGGGCCAGCGGGGACGGGTGGTCTCGCGGCGTCGTTGAGTGGAGTAGCCGTTAAAAGTTAAAGGTGGGGGCAGCGCAGGCAGGTGGTCAGGCCAGGTCTCGGGAGCTAGCCGTTGAGCTGGAACCGTCATGCGTGCCGGCGGACGGAATCCAAAGAGACTAGCAAAGGGCTAGGTGTTAGAGTGATCTCAGGGCTTTGGCCCAACGGCCAAAGCCCATCCCTTGACCGCGCCCTGATCGGGGGCGCCCAGTCCGTTTGGCTGGTGGGCCCCTGTCGCCAGCGCTATAAATACAGAGGTGGGGGCCGGGCGGCACGCATCACGAAGTTGACCGCGCCGCCGTCACCCCACCGACAAAACCCTAGACCGATCTGTTAGAGGGGGCGCTGAAGCGACGGGAAACGCCACCGGTCTCCTTCACCGGATCTCCGACGCCGCCGCCAGAAGCCGCCACCGCCCGGGACGCGCCGCCGCCAAGGAGCTCCACGTCCTTCCCCGACCGTCGCTGCCCGTGCGCAGATCTTCACCGCCGAACCCGAGATGGCCTCCTCCTCCTCCAACGCGTCGGAAGGTTGGTACCTCTCTCTCTCTCTCTCGGTAGAACATCAAGAACCCTAGAGAAAGAAGACCCCGCTAGATCTAACCTAGAAGATCCTAAAACCTAGACCTAACATTGGTATCAGAGCGACTAGGCGTAGATCTGAGATGGGGAAAAAGAAAAGAAAGAAAAGAGGGGAAGGAAGAACCCTAACCCTACCCCGAACCCTAACCCTAGAAAAGAAACGGCTGGGCTTACCTGGCCGTCGTCGCCGAGCCGTCGTCGTCGTTGGCGTGCGGGAGACCGGACGAGCCGTGGGCTCGCCGGCGCTCCACGTGCGGGCCGCCGACGACTGCGCGGGACCAGATCCGAGCACGCCGCGCGCGTGCAAAGGGGCGCCGACACGGAGCCGCTCGACGGCGGCGCGCTCCCTCTCAGAGGAGCGCGCACACCGGCGAGAGGGCCCGCGGCGGCGCCGTCTTCTCCCTCTGCGGTGGCTGGACGAGGTCGCCGCCGCCGCTCTCGGGTGCGAGGCAGAAGAGGGGAGAGGAGAATGGGGTTAGGGTTTCGGGGGTGTCCGCCGCGGCTGTTTTGTTCCGCCGAGAACGCCGCGCAGCCGTCGGATGCGATCCGACGGCTGAGATCAGCACCGAGCGCACGCGGGCGAGATTCGGCCCAGGCGGGCGAAAGAAATCCCGGCCCAGGCCCAGGTTGCGGCCGCCAGCGCGGTCGGCCACAAGGAACGGGAACCGTCGGATGTGAATCCGACGGCCTGGGCACGCGGGGAGCGCGAGGCGGCGCTGCGATGCGCAGGACGGGCCGCTGGATCGCGCCTGGACGGCTGAGATTAGCTGGGCCGCGGCGCTGTTTGGCGTCAGCGCGGGCGCGCGCGCGTGAGGCCGGGCGGCGCAGGCCGAGTGGGCCGCGGGCGCGTCGTGACCGCGCGCGGGAGAGCGCAGGCCGAGCGGGCCGCCGAGGCCGCGCGCGGGCAGGCCGCCGTGGGCTGAGCAGGCCGAACAGGCCGAAATGCCGATTTGAACAGTAAAATCCGAATTTTGATGTTTAATGATTTTCAGAAGCATTTTTGATGAATTTGATTGAAATTTGATCCAAATCTCTGTAAATTTTTGCACCAACGTGTATATTTTTTTCAGAGATTAAATATTACGGTATAATGCTTCTGAATATTGAATTATTTTTTAGAATAATTACAGTTTCCGCTGCAAAAGTCAATATTGATTGTTTTTCATTATTAAATTCGAACCAACGGGAGAATTTAATTTTGGAAAAATAGACAAAATTCCCAGAGATTTATGATACTGTTATTTTCTGACCAACGTTGTTAATATCAGTATTATAAATTTTTTAAAGTTGATTTCATGCATTATTTCTATTTCTGCCCAACGGTGATGTAGATTTAATGTATGATAGAATTGTTTTTTAAATTGTATGTCGTATTTTTGACCAACGTTGAAAATAAGGCATATGATTTTGATGTTACGTTCTCACTGTATTTGAAATATTTTTCAGGAGGATACAACTTAATGAGTTGTATTAGAGAAATCCCCACTCTCAAAGGTGATAATTATGGAGAGTGGAAGAAAAAGTTAGATTTAGCTTTTATCTTGGCTGAGGTGGACTGGGTCCTCACTACAGCACGTCCCACTGAGCCTTTGGCGCCAGTGAGGGAACAGAATGAGGATGACACTGCATGGCAGAAAAGACAGAGGGATCATGCTCCCTTACAGATGTCTTATGATCTTGATCATAAGAAATGGACCACAGCCAATAAGAAATGTATGGCTGTGATAAAGAACACAATTGAGCCTGCTATTCTGGGCTCAATTGCAGAGTGTGACACTGTCACTGAATACCTTGACAAAATAAAGAGTCAGTTCACTGGCTCTTCAAAGACTTATGCTACACAGCTGATTAAGCAGCTGGTAACAGAGAGGTATTCTGGCGGTGGCAATGGCATAAGAGAGCACATTCTTAGAATGAGCAACTTGGCATCTAAACTTAAACCGATGGATTTGGCTCTCAAGGATGAGTTCCTTATTCATTTGGTTTTTGCTTCTTTGCCAAAAGAGTTTGACACTTTTGTTGTCAACTATAATATGCAGCCCGAAAAATGGGACATGGAAAAGTGCATAGCCATGTGCGTGCAAGAGGAGGAAAGAATCAAATCCTCACATGGTGGTGCTATAAACTTTGTGAGGGAAAACAAGAAAAAGAATTATAACAGTAACCCCTTCTCAAAGAACAAGGGCAAAGCCTCTGTACATCAGCCTCAACAGAACAAATTTGCTGTAGACAAAGACCAGTGCCTTCACTGCAAGAAGACGGGACACTACAAGAAGGATTGTCCTGACTATTTAAAGATGATAATGGCTAAGAAAGGTGAGAACATTATTACCTTTATTAATGAATGCCTGTATGTGAAATATTCGAAATCCACTTGGTGGATTGACTCAGGAGCAACTGTTCATGTTGCTAATTCTTTACAGGGATTCCGTTCGACGAGGACTACGCAAAGAAAAGAAAGATGCGTTAAAGTCGCAAATGGAGTCGAAGCTGAAGTTGAAGCCGTTGGCGATCTTTCATTAGAATTAGCTAATGGCTCCACTCTTCTACTTAGAGATGTCCTTTTTGTACCCTCTTTACAGAGGAATTTGATTAGTGTATCAAATTTGGACAAAGATGGTTATGATTGCAATTTTGGAAATGGCAAGTGCGAAATAATGTTTAATAAAGAATGTGTTGGTATTGCCATATTACAGAATGAGCTTTATTTGTTATCATTGTGTAATGATGTGAATGTCGTATGCGATAATGAGAACGTTGCGTGCGAGAAAGTGATTGAATCCTCGTCTACGAATGCAAACAGAAAACGAAAGAGAACTCTAGATGAGTCGTCGAAATTATGGCACTGTCGTTTAGGCCATATTTCGAGGGGGAGAATAGAAAGACTAGTAAAGAATGATATTCTTCCTCCATTAGAGTTCTCAGACTTAGAACAATGCAGAGAATGCATTAAAGGAAAATATGTAAAGAAAATAAAGAAAGATGCTAAAAGAAGCACAGGAGTTCTACAAATTATTCACACAGATATTTGTGGTCCTTTTCCTGTGAAAAGTGTGGATGGATATGACTCGTTCATAACATTCACAGATGATTACTCCCGTTATGGATATATTTATCCAATTAAAGAAAGAAATGAAGCCTTGGATAAATTCAAGATATTTAAGGCTGAAATTGAAAACCAACACGATTTAAAGATTAAGATAGTCCGATCTGATCGTGGGGGGGAGTACTACGGTCGACATACCCCATATGGACAAGTTCCTGGACCTTTTGCGAGGTTTTTACAGGAAAATGGAATAGTGGCCCAGTATTCGATGCCGGGCGAACCTCAGCAAAATGGAGTAACTGAAAGACGCAACCGTACCCTGATGGATATGGTGCGAAGCATGATGAGCTATTCCACACTCCCATTGAGTTTATGGATGGAGGCGTTGAAAACCGCCATTCATATTCTCAACAGAGTGCCTAGTAAGTCGGTGCCCAAAACACCGTACGAGTTGTGGACAGGAAGAGTTCCCTCACTAAAGCACTTACGTGTGTGGGGGAGTCCTGCTGAGGCTAAAGTATTTAACCCAAACCTTGGGAAACTTGATCCCAAAACAGTAAGTTGTCATTTCATTGGCTACCCTGAAAAGTCAAAAGGTTATCGTTTCTACTGTCCAGACAGATACACAAAGTTTGTAGAAACGAGACATGCTGTCTTCTTAGAGGATGAAATGATGAGGGGGAGCATGGTAGCTCGAGAGATTGACCTTGAAGAGAAGCGGGTGTTTGCGCCCACTCCGATGATTCAAGAGCCATTCTTCACACTACCTGCTGTCGCTGCACCGACGGTGCAAGACACTGTGGTGCCAGCACCTGTTATTGTTCCTTCCGTGGCACCAATGAATGAGAATGAAGAACCTGTTCTTCAGGATCATATAGAACCTATTGCCACAGATGAGGGGGAGCAACAGCAGCCTCAAACAGTAGATGTACCAAATGAGGAGGCCCCGAGGAGGTCTCAAAGAGTAAGAAGATCAGCTATTTCTGATGATTATCAGATTTATAATACAGAGGAATTTCAAATGGAGGATGATCCCACCTCATTTGAAGAAGCCATGAGAAGCGAAAATTCCTCAAAATGGCTTGAGGCCATGGAAGAGGAAATGAGGTCCATGAAGACTAATAAAGTCTGGGACTTAGAAATTATTCCTAAAGGAGCCAAAACAGTAGGCTGTAAATGGGTCTACAAGACTAAACATGACTCCCAAGGGAATGTAGAAAGACATAAAGCGCGACTTGTGGCAAAAAGGCTTTACGCAAAGAGAAGGGATTGATTACAATGAGACATTTTCTCCAGTCTCATGTAAAGATTCCTTCAGAATCATAATGGCATTAGTAGCACATTATGATTTAGAGTTACATCAGATGGATGTAAAGACGGCATTTCTTAATGGGGATTTGGAGGAAAATGTTTACATGGCACAACCGAAAGGTTTTGTCGTGGAAGGAAATGAAAGAATGGGATGCCGCCTAAAGAAATTGATTTATGGGTTAAAGCAAGCTTCAAGACAGTGGTACTTGAAGTTTGACAGTACAATAAGAAAATTTGGGTTTAAAGAGAATGTAGAGGACAACTGTGTTTATGCAAAGTTTAAAGATGGGAAGTTTATCTTCCTAATCCTGTATGTGGATGATATCCTGCTAGCTAGTAGTGATGTTAGTCTGCTACTGGAGACAAAGAAGTTTTTGTCCTCAAACTTCGATATGAAAGATCTTGGTGAAGCTTCATTCGTTCTAGGGATCGAAATTCACCGAGATAGAAACAAAGGGGTATTGGGACTGTCACAAAAGGCATACATAGAGAAAGTCTTAAAGAAATTTGGTATGCATAAATGTAGTCCATCACCTGCACCTATAGTCAAGGGCGACAGATATGGGGATTTTCAATGCCCCAGGAACCAGTACGAGCTCGAACAAATGAAATCGGTTCCATATGCTTCAGCTGTCGGAAGCTTACAGTATGCTCAAGTGTGCACACGCCCTGACTTAGCATTTGTTACCGGGTTACTTGGCAGATTCCAGAGCAATCCTGGAATAGAACATTGGAAATTGATAAAGAAAGTCTTGCGTTATTTGCAAGGAACAAAAGGCCTCATGATGACATACAGAAGATCAGATTTACTCCATATAGTGGGGTATACAGATTCTGATTTTGCGGGAGATGATAGAAAGTCTACATCCGGATATGTATTCACTCTCGCTGGAGGAGCTATATCGTGGAAAAGCTCAAAGCAAACGGTCACTACATCGTCCACAATGTATGCCGAGTTTGTAGCATGTTATGAGGCTACGGGGCAGGTGAACTGGCTAAAGAAGTTCATACCCGGTTTAAAAGTGGTTGACGACATCAATAGACCACTTAAGTTGTACTGCGATAATGAACCCGCAGTAACGTATGCCCACAACAATAAGTCAAGTGGTGCTGCCAAACACATTGACATAAAGTACTATGTTGTGAAAGATAAAGTTCGGGATCAAATTATAAGTCTTGAGCACATAAGTACCGCAAAGATGCTAGCGGATCCGCTTACCAAAGGCTTACCACCCAACGTGTTCAGAGAACATGTAGCCGGCATGGGTTTAAGGGAAAGCCTATGATTCCTGGACTAAAAGATGGCCCAAAGATTAAAGTAACTGTTTCAGAACAGAGAGGTGTATTGTAACTGTTGAATCTATCGGCGATTGACCGTGACGATGAGACATGTTCTATGCACTAATCTGTGATGGAATGTGTAAAGTCAAAAGTAATTAAAGATAAAGTATAGATTGAGATCAAGGGGGAGAATGTTAGAGTGATCTCAGGGCTTTGGCCCAACGGCCAAAGCCCATCCCTTGACTGCGCCCTGATCGGGGGCGCCCAGCCCGTTTGGCTGGTGGGCCCCTGTCGCCAGCGCTATAAATACAGAGGTGGGGGCCGGGCGGCACGCATCACGAAGTTGACCGCGCCGCCGTCACCCCACCGACAAAACCCTAGACCGATCTGTTAGAGGGGCGCTGAAGCGACGGGAAACGCCACCGGTCTCCTTCACCGGATCTCCGACGCCGCCGCCAGAAGCCGCCACCGCCCGGGACGCGCCGCCGCCAAGGAGCTCCACGTCCTTCCCCGACCGTCGCTGCCCGTGCGCAGATCTTCACCGCCGAACCCGAGATGGCCTCCTCCTCCTCCAACGCGTCGGAAGGTTGGTACCTCTCTCTCTCTCTCTCGGTAGAACATCAAGAACCCTAGAGAAAGAAGACCCCGCTAGATCTAACCTAGAAGATCCTAAAACCTAGACCTAACACTAGGTAGCTGGCCGGTCGGCCGGCACAGTCGCCGCACAGCAGAGGTGATGTGAGGCGTGGTGGTTGTTAGATAGAGTTGACATTCATGTAATCTCATCATGTGCACGGTATAGGATATGGTGGCTATATTTGGTAATTGTTGTATAAGTGTATGGTAAGTTAGATTCTATTGTTGTAACTTCTTAATCTAGCCATCTAAAACCTGTACCGTGCACACCTTGTAATCTCCACGCGAGGGGATTTTCCTTGCCTATATAACATGCAACCGCCAGCCAGGAGAAGTTCACGGTGTTTCTACCAAATCCAATTGCGCCTTTGACCTTTTTCATGGTATCAGAGCCTTAGAAACATCCTAGTTCTAATCTACAATAGCCGGATCTTCTTCCTCCACGTCCACCATGAATCTCCTCTTCGGTATCTCCATCTCGGAGAAATTGTCGAAGAACAACCATGGCATGTGGAAGACACAAATCCTCACCGCCGTCAGGAGGTGTGCGCCTAATGGATCATCTAACCGGCGCTACAGCAGCCCCTGATGCTGAGATAGATGGCAAGGTTGCTGACAAGAATGTTAAAATTCCCAACCCGGCGTACGAGGAGTGGTACGCCACGAATCAGCAAGTCCTGGGATTCATCTTCGCCTCTCTATCGAGAGAGGTCTTCTCCCAAGTTGCTGCGAAGGAGACTACAACAGCTGCATGGAGTGTGATTGAATCCATGTTCTCGTCGCAAACCCGTGCTCGCGCCCGTGAATATGCGGCTCGCCCTATAGCCCAAAAAGGGAACCAATCTGTTGCAGAGTATGTTGGCAAGATGAGGGCTCTCGACGATGAGATGGCCACTATCGAGAGACCCTTTGATGATGAGGAACTCGTTAAGTATATACTCACGGGTCTTAATTATGATTATAATTCTGTTGTGACTTTTCTACTTGTAAAAACAGAACCTGTCTCTGTGAATGAAGTGTATTCCCACCTGCTTGCGTTTGAGACATGCATGCAGTTGATCGGCAGTGGAAACTCATCCGGGTTTTCAGCTAATTTGGCCAACCGGGGAGGACGTGGCGGTGCTGGCGGTCGTGGGCGTGGCGTAGGACACGGTCGCGACGCTAGTCGTGGACGCAGTTCAGGCATCGACAACTTCAACAATCCGCGTCAAAGAGGAAACAGCAGCGGGCACGGCAACTTTGACGCCAACACCAACCACAACAATAACACCAGCACACATACAAGACCAGTTTGTCAGGTGTGCTACAAAATTGGGCACACTGCTGATCAATGTTGGCACAGGTATGATGAAAATTATGTGGCAGATGAAAAAACGTGCAGGCTACGATGAACTCCTACAGTGTGGACACAAATTGGTACATCGACACTGGTGCTACTGACCACATTACTGAAGAGTTAGAAAAGCTATCAGTTTGTGACACGTACAATGGCACAGATCAGATCCACACCGCAAGTGGTGTAGGTATGAATATTAGTCATATTGGCCGGTCTATTGTTCATACCCCTAGTCATAATCTCATTCTCAATAATGTTTTACATGCTCCAAAGGCTAAAAAGAACTTGGTTTCTGTTCATCACCTTGCATCTGATAATAATGTTTTTCTAGAATTTCACCCTGATTCCTTTTTCATTAAGGATCGAGACATGGGAGCACTCTGCTTAGAGGTACATGTCACAAGGGACTGTACCCTCTACTCCATGCGTCACCCACAAAACAAGCCTTTGGAGTTGTCAAACCAACTTTTGAGAGGTGGCATAGTCGCCTTGGTCATCCAGCTATGCCTATCATACAAAGAGTCGTTAGGGATTTTAATCTTCCATGTTTAGATGAGTCCAATAAAAATTCAATTTGTGATGCTTGCTAGCAAGCAAAGAGTCATCAGTTCACATATCCCAAATCCACCAGTGTATCCAGTCATACTTTACAGCTTGTTTTCTCTTATGCTTGGGGTCCAGTACCTGATTCTGTTGGGAGATGCAAATATTATGTTAGTTTCATTGATGATTTCAGCAAATTTACCTGGATATATCTCCTAAAATTGAAGTCTGAAGTTTTTCAAAAGTTCCATGAGTTTCAAAATCTTGTCGAACGACTCTTCATGTAATCTCATCATGTGCACTGTATAGGATATGGTGGCTATATTTGGTAATTGTTGTACATGTGTATGGTAGGTTAGATTCTATTGTTGTAACATCCTAATCTAGCCATCTAAAACATGTACCGTGTACACCTTGTAATCTCCACGTGAGAGGATTTTCCTTGCCTATGTAACATGCAACCGCCGGCCAGTAGAAGGTCACGGTGTTTCCACCAAATCCAAATGCGTCTCTGACCTTTTTCAGTGGTGAGCTGGGCTGGGGGGGCATCATGAGGAGGCATGTGGCTGCGCTCGAGTGTGTTCCACTCCATTATTCGAAAGGGTTTGGTAGGTTTGATTTTTCATGCGTGTCCCCTGCTGCACTGCTCTACACGGGCGTAGCAGTGTTTGGCAAGCAAAATGGCCAAACGGTTACGTCTATTTAAACGCCGCTCCTCGCGACGCAGGAGTTTCACAAGAAACAAAATCATTTTCATTCTCTACATGAACTGAGAAGAAAAAACTATCGTGTTCTAAACGGAGGTTAGCACGCTGGTTTCCCATGCTTGATTTTATCTTCTATGGGGGTAAATTCGTTTTTGCATCAAAGTGGTGCCCTCGTATCGTTTTTGCCATCGGCTATCTCACTCAACAGAGTCACAGGTGGGGTTTGGGCCTCCATGTCAGTGCGATACTCAATGGAAAAGAAAATGGAATTCAGTCTAGCAATTGTAGCAAAAACAAGTTTTCCCAACGTTCAGCTTTGCGTAGGAACAGTGGAGCACCCACTTTTTTAAGAGCGGAAAGAGTACCCTGCATTTTAGGGGTGAAATCTGGATGGATAGTTCCCGCCTAATCCAGTGCCGGAGCCAGATTGGTTGGGAAGCTATTTTACTATCCGGTTGGATCCTGAGTCGAATCTGGAGTGACTACTATCCACCGGGTCTGAATTTTTCCCGTGTTAAGCCATTTTCCATATCGTAGGAAAAATAAGAAGAGTTCTAGAAAAGGTTTTTGAGCTTTGAAAAATAGCAAAAGACACTAAAATATTCAAGAAGGTATTTTAGAATATTAGAACCCAAATAAAATATTTTTATACTTTGAAAATGTTTTATTAATTCTGTAAGAATGCTTTTAGTCTCTAGGAAAATAAGAAAAAGCTTTTATCACTTAAGGAAATATTAGGAAATGACTCAAAAATTCAATTATGGTTAAAATAATTGTTTTAAGCTGGAATTTAAAAATTGAAGTTGTTACACCTTATGTTGTAGCGTACTATGCAATTATGTCGATGTGGTGGTGTGTACATGCGAAACTTATATATGTACTCGTGTTAAAAAGTTGAAGCTATGATGGTATGGTTCAACGTGTATTCCTTCTTGTGTATGCACAACTGTATACTATCCGGCTATTTTATCTATCCGATCCGAATTTGTCACATATCCCCCATGTCCATATCCCGAATACTTCGAATTCATATTCAGTTTGCTCGTATCTGGGGAAAATATGGGTTAGGATATAGGATGAGCAATGTACACCCCGGGGTAGACCTAGTAAAGGCCCAGTGGGGCCATGGGCCCCACACAATTTTTTGCCCATTCCTATATCAGTTAAAATTTCATTATTTGTGCCCTACTAGCCCAACAAAATTGCTCTTATTGGGCCTAGAATTACTTAAAAAAGCAGAAATTCAAGCCCAAATCATTTATGCCCACACTTAATTTTCATCCTGGGTCCACCTTTGTATACGCCCACATCCAACCCGGTTTCACCTCTACTGCACTTATATAAGTGGGCTTGGAAAAGAAAAATGGAAAAAGAGCAGATCTCCGTGGGCCTAGCGTAGACCCAGCGAGATGTTCAGAATTATGTGCAAAGTGGCTCGACAAGATTCGATGGACGTAACGAGAGTGGGCCAAAATCTCTACTGGTTGTCAAAGAGAACATTAAGATCTATGCCGAAAAGGCCCAACCGCCCATATTAGAGCAAATGAGTATCTTTTTGCCCTGCTTAGGATCTACTAGTTGAGAAGCGTGGTGTCACACCACGTTAGCTACCATGTGAATGGAAATAAAAGAGCTGATAATTTATAAGTTTTTTGGAAAAATCAAGGGCCAAGACATATTTTTGGGAAAAATCAAAGGGTTTCTTCACAAAAAAAAAAAAATCAAGGACCCACATGTAATAATGGGAAAAATCGTGGGGCTTTATCCTGTAAATGGAATGTCTCTTTGAAAAATCAAAGACTTATACACAATTTCGGAAAGTTATTGGGCTTTTCGCGAAAATGCTGACATGGTGGATCTTTTTGCAAAATTTAAAGACCTGTAGTGATTCACAAAATAGAGGATTTTTTTTGCAAAGGAGATGACGTGGAGTGCCCCTCGGGAACGAATCCCCTAGGGTGTAATATATGAAGTATGCCGAAGGAGCCAACCGGCTGCATAAAGAACTAGGCTCGGTGACCTCAGTCAATGGTATTATTCCAAAAGAGCCCAAACGAATCCTCAGGCCGTCCGTATTGACTTCTAAAGCTAAGGGCCTGTTTGGGAGAGCTCCACCACTGAAAACATGGATCTAGAGCAGCAGCTCTGCCATGGAGCAGCTCCACCGTGGATCTGGAATCCCACCATGGAGTGTTTGGCTTGTACAGCGCTCCAGATCCACGAAATTGAGGTTTTGGTGGGAATTGCCACTTTTGGTGGGATGGGGTGTGTAACCAGTGGCATTGGTGAGTAATTATCACCCAACTCCACGGTGGAGCACCCCTTAAGGAGCTCCATGAAATCCATGGATCTGGCCCTCAGATCCAGGATTTTGGTGGATCTAGATTTCGCGGAGCTGGAGCGTTTGGGTAAAATTTCGTGGAGTGGAGTTGTTTTTCGTGGATCTGGAGCTGGTGGAGCTCTCCCAAACAGGCCATAATACAGATACCCTAGTTTCTATAAGTCACCTTTAGCGGCAACTATTTTGCGCTTTCATATATTGTAACGTATTTTATGTTTTATTATATTACAATTCCGTAAGTTGTATGGCGGTCCAAATGTTGTAGTGACTTTTATTGTACTGTTTTTCTTACATAATATACTACTATTTATCAGTCACTATATTTATCAGGCACAACCAAAAACTATCAATAAAAATCAATATAAACAAACCCTCTTTCATGCTTTCAGCCCTTCTTACCCAGATCCACTGCTGTGGCTAGCCAAACCGCACGGTGCTACACCCATCAAATGTGTTAATACACTCGACAGGACCATTAGATTCCTTCCGTGCATACCGTAGAAATTGATTATTCCCACACGTACATTTATTTCGTTTAGAGTGCACTGGGAACTGGGAAGCTAGATGTTTACTTGCTGAACAGCTGAAGGTTGCTTCTAACTATTTCACCACCTCTGTATTCTGTTGGATAATGATCCTTGGAATCTTAGATAGTTTGGTCATCCGGAAAGTGAAGGGCCGTGGCTTGTTGCACAGTACTCCAGTAGTCCAGTCTAGTTCTCAGCTGCTTTTCCATAAGCCTAACATGGCAGCAAGTACTTGAGGAGTCATTTTTTCAGTGCATTTCGGAACTTGATTTGAAGAACCCAATAGCACTCGTTTTCCCCCCTCCAAATGTACCGTTATCACGCTTAAACTTGCATTTCTGACTCCGTGACCGTGTCAGAGTCATTTTTTCAGTGCCTTTCGGAACTTGATTTGAAGAACAATGCACATATGCCCTGTGGCACTCAATTTTTCCCCTCCAAATGTATCCCCACTTAAATTTGCATTTCTGGCTTCCTCATGACCGTGTCAGTAGCGGTAGACAATATATGTCATCTGTCACACTACCCCACTACGGCACATTGGTCCAGTGTGGTATGCGACAAGCGAGCATGGCAAGCGGTGGGCCCAACTGACCTGTCGCACTTCCCGACCGTTGCTGAACTTGCCGCGGTGCCCAGGCGCGGCTGCGCAATAGGTTTGCTGCCCCAGTTTTTACATATTGCGCAAAGTTTGGTTAGATGCATATGTTTTTCTCGCTATTCCTCTAGTATAAATGGTAATATGCACGAACCATGGATCCGGACTACAAGTACCACACAAATACGTCTTTTGAAAAGAATAATACTTGGCAGATATAAATCAAGTCAGACATGTGGGCATACGTTCTACTTCTCCCTGCAGGCTCTCCTATGCTCTTTCAAGGCAGTCTTTGCGTATCTTTCTCATATGCTCCATGTATTCTTTCTTTTTTTTTCTCTTCTCTTCATGCTCGTGCTCCTTCCACCTAGCAACAGCCACATGCACATATGTGATAAGGTCCATATTCTCGAAACAGGTAGAATAAAAATCTCAATAGAAGACTCACATACGGCCATGCCATGGTGTACCCGCGGACATAGCCATTCTGGTTTCCTACACTGACAAGTCTGTACTTAGCATGTACACTACAGCGGCAATGTATGATTTCTGGTAGATAGTCATCATACCTCGTCGGTGTAACATGGCCCTCATGGTTGTGCGGTTCGGAAGGGCCATCCATTGGTCCATTTTCTTTCTCTTTCTCGCTGCCGGCTAAGGGAGGTTTCCAATGGGTGAACGCTTCAAGCGTAATTGATTAGTTCAACATGTATTTATGTCTAATAAATGCCTCATAATTCTTGTCCGGGTGGTCAATCCATTGAAAAAAGTAGCAACGCTCCTTCGGCTGTGACACACGGATATAGTTAGGAATGCTTGAAATGCATGATCAATGTGAAATATGGACAGACATGACTCACGCAGTAATCCCTGCAAGTGTAGAAATCTCGGGCGGTAGTACTACGATGTGTGGATTACTTGATCCATGCTGGCTTACCGTAGTCGCATTGTGGGCATGAAAATTCCAGTGGTATAGGAGCATCCTTGCAATAATTGTTTGGGTAGCTTGTTGCCCTCTCGGCAACCCATTTTCCCTTTTGTAGCATCTTTGCATAGCTGGATACACTACTACAAAAAGGGCTATACTAGACGTATTATCACATATGATTCTAAGGAACTGTCAGTGTCGTAATTATCATAGATTATCCTATAAACGTGACTATCTATGTTACTAGTGATACATAATTATCACAGACGGTTCTCGGTAAGAATCGTCTATGAACAATCATAGACAGTTCGGATTACAAATTGTATGTGATATCTTCTGTTATCACATACGGTTATTAATCTGAATCATTTGTGATAATTTCATACATCACAGATGGTTTTTACTCCGAACAGTTTGTGATAATTTCAGACAACACAGACGGTTCTTATTAAGAACTGTCTGTGATAATTGTATCACAAATGGTTATTAACAAGAATCGTCTATGGTATGTTTCCCACCTTACAATCCCTTAAAATTTCATAATCTTCTGCCCACTTCTCCTCGAGATGAATTCAAGTCCATGTAGGATTCCGTTCTGAGACACCTTTAGTAAAACGGGCATAACTTTTTGCATACGTGTCTGTTTTCGACATTCTTATACTCATTAGAAAGCTAATGGTGAACTCGATCCAAAAAAATGACCTGCTTATGCCAGTTGCCCTCTAAGAGCTCTAAAATTAGCCATCTTTAGCCCTAAATTTGTGTTGCAAGTTATTAGTTTCTGTTTTTGCCAAAATTTTTGATCTTCCCTTCGGAATTTGAGGTTCCCTCAACTATAAAGTTGTAGATCTCATCGAAACCTTTTCAAACTAGCCATTTACATTGCACCAGCATATACGTATATTGTCTTTAATAATTATGTATCACAGACTCTTTCGCCATCATACTGGATGATGCCTTGTCTCTGGTGACACCACTTTTCAAAGAACGCGACATGATCTTGAGCACGGATCAAGAAATCGGGCTACTTTGAAGCGGCTCTTGAACCGAGGGAATGGAAGAAAAATTGTGATGTTTTTTCTTTTTTTTCTTGGACTTGTCTTGCTTACTTGGATCTGCTCTCTGTTGCCCGTCTTTGACTTTCTTGACGGACTGAGCGCCTGCGCCGGGAGCGCTGCGTGAGATGAGCGTAAAACGGAATCGCCGAGATGATTTTTTTTCAGCGATTCGGTTCTCACCTAGGCTCTGATACCACTTGTTAAAATTTTAATCCAGGAGAAAACACATACATCGCAAATAAACTGAGAGAACACCGAAGAATTTCTGAATTTCTCTATTCTCTTATTTGCTCCCCTTTTTCATTTTTTTCCTCTTACTTGCAAAATTGGCTATAAGGCTTCTCAATATATAGGCTAAGAGCAACTCCAAGAGAAGAGCTAAATCATTTTCTAAAGGTAAATTTGGCTATTATTAGAGAACAAACGTCTCCATTAGACTCTGTAAATGACTCTCCAAATTTAGTAGCTCTCCATCCCTCCTCCTTCGCTCTCTATTTTTGGATAGCCTACCTCGCTCACCATCCAGCCTCTTGGCGCTGTCGGCGTTTCCTTCCCGCACGCTGCGCCCTATTCCCGCGCGTACGTGACCCACCGCGCGCCCTCTAGTTTAGATAGCCTGTTGGAGTAGTCTTGTTTTTTTGGGTGAGATTCATTTTAGAGAATAGCTAAATCACTAAATTTAGATACTTCTTTTGGCTAATCTCTTGGAGTTGCTCTAATAATCTCCTACTAGTATATGTATTCGGACTTTAAGTTGAACACTACTTTAACTTGAGTTACACACAAAAATAAACTCTACTACGTTTTAAACTCTAACTCAAAACTATTTCTAACAAGATCAATGAGCACCGCTACGAGCATGAACAATTTTCATTTAGTACCGATTTACGAAACTTCTCCAAACAGTCACCGGCCGGTGCGGCCAATTTTGTTTACCGATTTACGAAACTTTTGCAGACAAACACTAGCAGGAGGGCCTCGCCGACCGATTGCAGTTCGGCTAGGCCCGTTTTCCGGCGACGGCTGGTAATAATTAACTAGGATTAACCGCAACACCAGGCCTTGCAACATGCATGTGGATGTTGCGCCGGATGATCTGATCCCGTAGTGGTTAGGAAGAACAGGTGTAACCGTCTGACGTAGGATCCACCGAATCAACGGCGGATAAGGACTTCCCTTCCAGTGGTTAGTGGCAACACCAGCGTATCTCCACTCCGATTCCACTCGCCTTCTGGCCGGTCCTAGGTCGGTGGTGGCCATCTCTTTGCTTGTAACAACGCATGTGATGGCCGGGACACTGATTTGTAGGTGTTGCGATGCCGATCGAGATGACGACACCGTGCTTGGCCTCTCACACGCGATCACGCTTCCCAGGCCAATGGAGATCCTGAGATAACTCACGGTGGATTCCTCATTAGCCATTCCTGGCTGCCTGTTGGCGCGGCACCAACGCTCCTTGGCGAATCCATCCGTGTGATCCACCACGACTCATAATCTTAGTTCTTTTCAGCTTATTGCTTATGATTTCTTTTAAATAAATAAATGATACGGTTTCTTCGTTGTTATTTTAAAACGGTTTATCATAACAGTTTTTTCTAAATAGATTATTAGCTTATTGGTATTTAGTTCGTTCGCATAAGTATTCACACGACCACCAAATATACACGGTACATGGCACCATAGGGAATAAATTTCACAGGACCCAGGTCCTTTCTGCATCGGCAAGACCTCATCTCTCAATAGCTCACGTGGTAGTTTCACAATCTTAAAGCAACCCCTCAGTCCTGGTTCAGCAGCCAGTGGACCTAGCCGTATTATCTTGACGAGTAGTTTATTCTCCGGCGGCAAAGTAGTACCAGCAAGACAAGGGCTCACTCTGAAGAGCTTGTGATTTATAATTTTGACTATTGATTTTTAACTAAAATTATACTATAGTGACTATTATTTTTTTTTGAATTATTTAATTAAAATATTTAAAAATCGTTATGTCGTTATGGACAATACGAAAAAATAAGAGAAAAAAGAAAAACCAAAAAAGTTAAAATAAGTCAAAGTTAAAAACTGACACATTTCAAGTAACTTCTGATTTAAATAAACTAAAAGACAAAAAAAAGAAAATAAACCCGCTTAGAACGGAGCATAAGAGCATGCATGTTTCTCGGCACCTTCGCCACAACTAATTGTTTTTTGAAGGAGCCCAAATTGGGAAGTATATGAACAAAACACTCTACAGCAATCGCAATTGCATTGCCGGCCACCGCGCGGTGGAAGAGAACTCAGGTTCCAATTTTGAGAAGAATAACGATGCTGTCATGTTTGACAACGATGAATCTAAACAAATTGCTTGTCTCATGGAAGTTGTGTTGGAGGAGACATGAGAGGAGGCGACTTGTGAGGTTCACGGCATTGAATGTATCTGGGCCATTGCTTTGCTATCTACTTTATACAGATGGCTGCAAGTTCTAATGATATTGGGCTTGTTCATTTGGCTTTTGGCTGTTTACGGTACAGATTACGGAGAGATAGATACTCACTTGTGATTTTGGTCGGTACAAATGTTGGGTTTTTAACTTGTAGACTCCGTTTTGAGAAAATACTCAGTTTGAAAGTTAGGTACTATAGTAAAAGTCAAAAGCCGCTAGCTTATGAGATAAAGAACAGGCCCTGCTCTCTTGTATCTCGACTAGCAAGTATATCAGTTCTGTAAAGTTTGTTGTGCAGAGGTTTCTAGTGACGACTGACAAGCAACGCTAGATAACTTGTGGTGAGTGGTGACACTACCAATGTCAAATGGTAGTGCGCAATTTGTTCTGGTTAACGTTTATGACATTGATGCCATGTAGATCTATTCAAGTATGATGACTAGCTAGTACACCTGTGACAAACTGACTGCAGAAACACAAAAATTCCTGGGAAGAAAAATGCAAAAAAAAACGTCCATAATGATATGTAGTAAATTTGGTTGGTCGCTACAAATTTTTAGACTACAAAATTGGAACTAGCTCTCTTCGTTGTAAAACTCTGGCTCTGTGCTTGTGTGTCATGCCTGGTTGCGTTTTATCAAGCCATTCGACACGTAAATAACATTCAGACAAGAAGCCAAAGAAAAGCATATTAACTCCTGAAATTTCTAATATATTGAAGAGATGAACTTTGAGCAACAATTCTGACATCCCAAATTACAAGCTCTTGGCACACTAACCACGCAATCCCATAATGGCATGTTACTCTCTGAATCACAGAAGTAACAAAAACAACCATACATATATTCTGGTAGCTTTAGCCTAAGCTCACATTGCTAAACCTCATAGAAACTTCAAGCTTACTACCAAAACTAGTGGCCTCCTCATAGTTACAGAAGAGGTTATATATCCTTAAACCACACCCACTAAGAAATTCAGAACAGCACCAGGCCAAAGATACTGACAATGCAAAGAAGCATCCTAATACTCGCCTTCAACCCAACAGCCCCATTCAAGCCCCAGACGCGCACATCATCGATCACCGGCCCGCAGAGTGAGCTGTGGTCGTCACTTCTCGTGTTGTAGTACACGCTGTAGAACGCCACACGTGTGCGCTCAGCACGTGCTGTGAACGTCACGTTCGCAACCTGGCTTGTGGAATTGCCCATGGGCGAGTAGTGGAAGTTTTGCGCTTGGTCACCTGCAAATGCCATGATGGCCATCGGTGGCTGACATGAGTCCCCTGCTGACCCCAGGGTGAATGTCAGGCTGTACGCTTTCTGAGGAGTTGTCTCAACCATCTGTGAGATGATGCCCTCCTTGCCTGAGAGAAGCTCAATGGCGCGCTTTCCCTGGGGAACAGTGTATTGGTCAGAGTCGACATAGCGGACAGCGCGGTTCGACTCAATCATCCAGCCAGGCAAGGCAGATGTCTGCTCGTCAAGGTTGGTTGGGAGCAGCACTCCGAAGCTGGTGTTTGCAAACATCCACGGGCCCTCCTCAAAATCTCCATTGATCACCACATTATCTGTTGAAAACAAGGCAATACCAAATATATACTTGAGAAATGAGCTAGAGCATCTCTAACCCTTTAAGACTTACTGAAATGCTAATTCTAGAAAGACATACTAAAATGATATACGCATTATACCAAAAACATGGACATCACAGACTGAAATTTCAGTGTCGTACCAAGTAATAACTACTAATAAGTCTACAAATATTCTTGCAAAAAAAAATCTAGAGATAAGGCAGTACAATCTTATACCCTTGGGTTTGTCTGGAGTGAAGAGCTTCTTGATGGCAACGTTGTCAAGGATAGGCCCACAAGTTGGATCATCCTCCATGCCAGGGTTCCTGAATTGAATGTTTGCCTGCTCGTCCGTTGCTTGAAAAGCCAATGCATATGCATCCCAGCCTTCTATGTTGTACAATGTCTGCAAGTCCACCGTCTGCGATGCACCACCGAGCACGGACACATTCAGAGACTCCAGCTGCGCACATGTCCGGGCAGCACTGAATGTGATAGCATACTCTGAGCCTTTCCCGACCTGCACCACCTGCCCGATACCTGCATCATTCCCTAGCCGTATAGCATGATCCCCTGCCATGAAACCCAAGTGTTTAAACAAAACCACATGCCAAATCAATTAGGCTGCAACTTGATTATTCAGAGAGAAAAGCTCTGTAGGATACCCTGCGGAACAATAAGGATCATGCCACCCTGGTGCTGGCCTGCTGAAATGAGCTCAACTGTGCCGTTTATCGTCCAACCTGGGATCGACGACGCACCCTCAGCAACAGAAGCAGACTTGACAAAGCCACCAGTTGGTGCTGTCTCAAAATCACCATTGCTGAGCAGGCCTGTTGTACAAAAAGATCACTTGCTCATCTAAGTGCCAATGTCAATTCAATACCAGATCTCACTTCAAATGTAATGCTGCTGCAACTCAAGACAGCAAATATATTGGCTTAAAAACTCTACTTAATAAATAATCAATGTGACATGTGTAAGTGATATACATCTACTGCTTTGCAATCGAACCACCATACTAGTGGGGGTGATAAAAAAATACATCTATCATAAGTTGTGTAGCTTTTGCGTTTTGTAGTATAGGATGGACCATAATAAATTTGATCCCCTGTTTAGTCTAGTACACTATGTGCTGGACTCTCTATGATATAGATACTGAAAGAATGTACACCTCCACCTCCAGACAAGTGCAAGACAGCGAGGAAGCCCAATCCACATCATATCTAGGGCGTTTTTACTTGGACCCTTCCTAGCATATACGCAACACGTATATGCGTAATACGCATATACGTGTAACAAGGTGCAATGAGCAATCACAGTAGAGTTTGACAAGGTTCATTTCCAAACTTGATTTAATCAGCCACCTTAACAACAAAGGATGAAAAAGATACAATTATACCCGGGGGGGGGGGGGGGCATCAGCTAAAAACCTAGCCCGCAGACCACAATAGCATCTTTTTTTTAAGCCAGTATTTAACAGTGCTAAACCACTAAACAGTACTAGACCACTAGTAGGAAAGAAACATGTCTTTAAGTTTTTCTTTTGTACATCCAATGCAGTTCATTGGGGCACTACTACTAGGCCACTTAATTATGCTTCATTGCTCTCACAAACACAGCCATGTGACTACGCACAACATCCTATGTGGTGAAAGTGAAACATCCACCAACCCATCACACCATCTACTACCATGGAGCCCCATGAAAAGGTCCAAAGCAAAACACCAGGACCCGTGGCGTAAATTTAGGGAGGTGAAGGTACGGGAAAAAAAAGATAGGCATGCATGGACGGTCCTCACTCCTCACGGCCATCCTTTAAATAAGCCATTTGACCCTTACAAGACGATTCATTGAACACTTTGCAGGACAATGGTATCTGCTGTGCTGTTCCGTCTGGATCCGAGTTTACTAAGTACCACGCGTGATTTCCTTTTGACTTTTTTTTTATAAGCTCATAACTCACAAAATCTTTGATAAGCTCATACGCGTGATTTCCTTTTTTTATTTCCTTTTGACTTGTCGTGACTTCGTCCTTGCAATAAGCTCATAACTCACAAAATCTTCAAACAAGGTAGGGAAGCGTTTCAGTTATAAGATCATGGTTTTTTCCCAAGGCCAAAGTCTGTAAAATTTCTGGATCTTGCAAGTGATTTTAGCAGTGTTTTGCACCCCAACAAGATAACAAGATAGGACAGCTCACTTGGGGGTTACTAGTCATTTTCAAACACAAAAATGATACATCATAATATCTCATGTTATAGCCCCATGTTTCTTCAGAAAGGTACAGGCAGAGACACACTAAACTAAACAGCAGGAGAACACCAAGGAAGCAGGATGTGTATCAAGCAATGTTGCAAACTTGTGTCCAATTAAGCGTGTGCCTTAAGAAGCGGCCAGACTAGACATAAGCTATATCACAAGAACAAGCTCATGTGGTAGTATAACAACAGGGGAAGGAAAGTTTTGGCACAAGACAGGGACAGGTCAGTTTTTGGTTGTTGAGAGGTGATACAGAAGTAACAGAAGGACATGGCCAAATCTTTACAGCTAAGCGTTTCACGCTTCTCTGAAGGATTTGTATGTGCATGCACACTGTATGTGAAGCTATCTTGTTGATCCTGATCTTTACTTTGCAGCATTGGAGTATACTGAACTATGCTCTAAAAAGGAGAAACGGCTTCACTTTACTTTGTGCATATCCATCCACTCCTTCCTCACGAGTGCAAACATCTATTTGATTCCGGATGCGCAAAGTTATCTTATAGCCCTACATCACTTTAAATACTATACTATTTTTCAATGCCCTCCTTGAAATTTCCCCATTGCTATCACATATTCTCTCTATTGGTGGGATCTGATGTCGAAACAGAGGAAAAACACCTAAATCCAACCAAACATTGCACAAAGATGCACAAGATTACCTCAAATGACAGGTCGCAGACAACAAGACATGCAGTAAGAGCCACACTAGTGATCAAGAAAGGGCAAGAACAGAAAGGGGTGAAAGATACAGCAGCATACCATCCTCCACTGCAGCGGCTGAGGCCAGATGGGAGGGCGCTAGAAGAAGCAGGACCAGGCACAGCCCCAGAAATGCGAGCCTGCAGCAGCAGGAGCAGCTCCTCACCAAATCTTGCCCCATCTCCTCCTAGTCCCCTCAAACTCCCAGCTTCCCCTCTCTGGTTCTTCGCCCTCCTCCTCCTCCTCCTCCTCCTCCTCTCTCTCTCTCTCTCTCTCTCTCTCTCTCTCTCTGAAGAACAGTCGGGAGTGTGGGAGGTGCGAGTGAGGTGAGTGGGGAGAGGTAGGAGGCAAGAGGCCACTGTACTGGGTGGTGCAGCCGAGTGAGTCCTCACTGCGGGGTTGGAAGCAACTCTGCCTCTGCTCACCCGCGCCCTGCTTTTTATGGGACTTTGCCTGATGGCGATTCCCTTTTCTTTGGCACTTTGCTGGCCACCCCATTATTCTATATATTCCCAGGCCTGGGTCCTCCGAAATCTGGACACATGTGGACCTCTAAACACCCGAAAATTCCATTTTTGCCCCCTAAACCAAAAAAATTTCGTTTCTGGACCCCTTCCGACCGCGCGTTTCGCGAGATGGCGCCACGTGTCCCGGCCGGCCGCGCGACCGCCCGCTGCCCGCCCGCGCGACCGCGCCTCCCGACCGCGCGTCCGCCCGCCGCCCGCGCGACCGCGCCGCCCGACCGCGCGTCCGCCCGCCGCCCGCGCGACCGCGCCGCCCGCCCGCGCGTCCGGCACACGTGGCACCAGCTCGCGAACGCGCGGTCGGGAGGGGTCCAGAAACGGAATTTTTTTGATTTAGGGGCCAAAAGTGGAATTTCGGGTGTTTAGGGGTCCAAATGTGTCCAGATTCCGGGATCCGAAGGGAACAGTGACCACTGGGTAAGAATTGTGGCGATGGTCAATGTGTGGGTTCTTTTGCACGGGCGGAACAAGCAGCGGACCTGCTGTCATGCATACCAGGTCTAAAAAAAATTTTAGGCCCTGTTTGGATACGCTTATCTGAGAATCGATTTTAATTTGATCAAGATTTTCTGATAAGTCGCGATCTGAAGAATCTGCGATCTGAATAATCTGAATAATCCTGATGGGGCTTGCGGTACAGGATTTTGGATTCTCAGTGCAAATGCTGATTTTTCCCACCGCGGCGGTTGAAAGAATCGAAAAATAATCAAAGCGTTTGGGTGGGATTCTCGCTTAATTCTACCCAGAATCGGATTTTAAGCGTATCCAAACAGGGCCTTAGGAGTAATCGGCACTTTTAGTTTATATGTGAATTTTTAGTCCAAACTCAATACACCTGGTTTTTTCTTTGAAGCTTAACGAAAAAAACACTAACAATTCAAATTCTCAGTAACTAGCAACAGTCTATAAGGAGTCTTCGCTTCTCTCAACCCATAAGAAACTACAGCAAACCTAGCTAGCCTAAGAGAGAGGACTGCAACAGTCCACGACGTCCATTTGATTGATCTCGAAGCGTGTCACCTTGCAGCAGCCATCGATATCTGCTTGTCTCGTATGGTCGATCAGGAGATGTACCACGTCCGTCACACAGCTGCACCCAGCTAGACAGCGATCAATGGTTGGAGAACGAGAGAAATCGACACACCGATCGAACTCAGCTGCCGTCTCGCCAAGGCGTCGCCTAGTCCGTGTTACTTCACGCCCTCACCAGTCAAAGGAAGTTTAGTTCCACCCGATTAGTATGTACTCTGCTGTAAATTTCTCTTAATTCTTTCAATTTGATTTCAGAGTAGAGGCTAAATTTGTGAGTTAAAATTTCAATGTGATGATTGTTGATTATTTTTTGTCGAATTGTAAAGCTAAGACTTAAGGTTTTAATTTTGATTTTTGGAATACTGTTCTACCTCATTGTAAATTGAAGGTAAAATTGTAGTATTTGACCATAATGTTAAGTAAGTAAATCACTGGACGATTATATTGTTATTAAATTGTTGAACATATAAATATCTAATTGATTTTTTAATTAATTGATGATGATTTTATGAATGATATACTTATTTGCTATATGAAGAAACAATAACTGACGAAAATTACCAATTATGTTGTGGTTTCATCACTTTATAAACTTAAAAGAACATAAATACTAAAAAGTATTATATTAACTTACATTTGATCGTTATACTATTTTTATTTGAAAACTTTAAGTAATTTTATTTTCTTTTAACATGTCATTGAGGTCAGATGATATATTTTACCAATATGGACCAACTTTTGTCTGTGATTTCACCATCGGTTCCTTCAGTTTTGCAACTAACTAATATTATTAACAGGTTTCTTCAAGTTGATAAGTATTTTGATCACTACTTCTTTATCATCAGACACTGTCATCGGTTATGTTAAAGTATTGATGCTAAAAAATTCCAGATATATTACTATTAAGCATAATATTGCTTAAAAATTATATATGTTATTATATGTATAGGGAAGTGGTGAACCCTGATCATTTTCATTCTGGTTCTGCCCCTGTTCTTTTGGGTTGTGGGTTGTGGCTTATGGTTTAAATTTTTGAATTCTAACTATTTGCGAGAGACAGTACGTAGAGAAAAATAGCCGTATATGATTTTGATTAGTATAGCTGAACTTTTAATACTTTTTACTATAAACTTTTTATGAACTTGTCTTAAAAATATATTATTTAAAAATTAGTTTCTGTAGCTTAAATTATAAATAATAAATCACAAGCGCAAAATAACTCAGCCAGTACTTCACTCCAGAGGCCACCTGCCTTTTGCTTTTTTGCAGCGTTTTGATACCACTTTGTCGAGCACAAGAAAGAGCAGTACTAGTCTAAACTTGCCTTTTGCTTTTTTGCAGCGTTTTGGTACCACTTTGTCGAGCACAAGAAAGAGCAGTACTAGTCTACCAGTAAAACTAGTCGCTAGTCTAGTCACTAGTCAGTAGGGAGTGATCTGCTCCATCTTCATGGTTATACGAGTCAAGGTGAGGTGAGGTCCTGCTCGGGTAATTGTTGCCACTTGCCTACCAGTCTATCACAAGAGGATGGAGTTTTATGAACACAAAATTTTATAAGTCTAATCTGCTGCATCAGTGAATGTACGGTCATACAGTGTTTATTGGTTATAAGGCATGAACGAAAGCTATAAACTCCAACATGGTGGTTCTCAGTGAAGTCGAAAAAATAGGTTCAGAGTTCTCACTCTCAGTCTTTTTTTTATTTGTTGTAAGATCGAATATCGCAATTAGAGATGAACCAGAAAAACATTCTAAATAATAGATTATACCTACTTGAAACCAAAACCTAAATCAGAAAAAACAACCTAAACAATAGGTTATATCTGCTGAAACCGAAAAAGCAAACCATAAACAAAATATAACAAAAATGAAACCAAAAGCTTCTAGCCAGCCTGACCGCAATGGGGCAAGAGGTCTAACTTGTAATAGGCGGTCTGATCGCTATGGAGTTGGCGGTCTGACCTCCCGATACTATTCGCCACCTGAAAACTTAAAATTGACGTGAACAAAAATCGATCTAATTTCTACAAATCAACTCCAAATGATCTCAAATTTGGCACCCGTGATGCTAAGGATATCCATAATCTATTGCAACAAGAAATTGCAAAAATCATCAACTAGATAAGGAGAAATTCAGATCGCAACACGAGATAATAAAAAACTAGGTCAAACCCGGAAATTGCAATAGCTTTCAAACGACTTGGAGAATTTTAACGAAAAATTGCAGATCTGTTCCTAGGCCTATTTGCAAACTATTCCTCAAAAAGAATCGAGTCAAAATCGTATGGATCACGAAAACAATCGATTCCACAAAACGAAGTAGCAAACTAAGAATAGATGCAACATTCCTCTATAGATTGAATCAAAAGTTGATTTGCATTGCTAGATAATGATGTTCTGTGGCTACAAAAGTGCCCTCACGATATCCCTCAAACCCTAGCATAAAAATTTCCAAAGTTTTCTCCAAAAAGCCACACCGTAACACCTAACCTCTCCCTGCTTTTATATGCTAAAGCTCCAAAGCGTGTTTTCATCAACCCGGACACGAAATTCTATCCGATTTCAAAAGTCAAAGGATCTGAAACCCTTTCAAACACGGATTTTTAAAATCTCTAAACCTTCTAGTTATTGACACCTTCCATAACTCATTTCAACTCATCATGTATCGAAGCCTTCAGGACCGCATCTCCCGTAGCTTATCCACGCATCATTCACCTTTGATATCCACGTGCTCTAACGTGAGCCCGACCACCTCGTGATATCCGCGACCGCCTGAACCTCGGATTTCCCCATCCTAATCCTGGTCCTCCTCATCGACCATGATCGTCTCCACGCCCAACCTGTATATGCAATTACCGAAGAATATTTTCCTGGTACAAGTTCTCTCCAACTTGACTAATATTAGTACACACACGCATAACATGCCCTTGTCCATCCATAAATATGAACCAAATCATCCATAACCTCAATTCCTATGATTTTCAAAAATCAACCCGAGACCAATCTGAAAACCTGGTCTAACCGCGAAGTATAGGCCGGTCAGACTGTTGGCCCAACACGAGTACTCGAAAGTTATAAGAATTGTAGCACTCGAAGCCAACAACAACCGAGTATCGACCATTTATTGTAGTTCCGACCATCGACCAGTCACTTGTAGCTCTGACCATGTACTGTAGTTATGACTACCGACCAAGTACCGTAATTACAATCGCTGGCCAAGTACTGTAGCCACGACCACTGACCAGGTACTGTAGCCACGACCACCCGATCAAGTACTGTAGCCACGACTACCGATCAGGTACTGTAGCCACAACTACCGACCAGGTTGTGACACCCGGCCCATGTTGGCCCATGTGTGTGTGCACATAAATTTCTGGGTTAGTCCCACTTACTAGCTTACCTTGAGAAGCACTTATATATAAGCATAGGAGTTTCAATGGTAGCACCCCCGGTTAACCATTTTGCGCGAAGCGAGGACAAAAGTGCAAGCGGGTTGCTACGTGTGCGTGGCCTATCCAGAATGTGGTTAGGTCTGAGCCGGTTCGGATCCTAGGGCGTTACAAATGGTATCAGAGCCGACTCTCGCGGTTACATGGGCGCGTGCGGGTCAGGGGTGCGGGCATATGGCGCATGGCGCGTGTGGGCCCGGAGTGGACACACGGCATGGCATATATACTGGCACTGAACGCACGGACATGTGCCAAGAGGGGAGATGCTTATCATTTGCCCCGGTGTGAGTATGTTGGTCTGACGAGGACGTCGGGTCCTTTGAGGGGGTGTATGTGACACCCCAACCCATGTTGGCCCATGTGTGTGTGCACATGAATTTCTGGGTTAGTCCCACCTTGCTAGCTTACCTTGAGAAGCACTTACATACACCCCCGGTTAACCGTTTTGCACGAAGCGAGGACGAAAGTGCAAGAGGGTTGCTACGTGTGCGTGGCCTATCCAGAATGTGGTTAGGTTTGAGCCGATTTGGACCCTAGGGCGTTACATAGAAACTGTAGCCATGACCACCGACCAGATACTGTAGCTACAACTACCGATTAGATACTATGGCTACAACTACCGATCAGGTACTATAGGTACAACCACCAACTACGGACCAGATACGGTAGTTAAGCATACCCACCAAGTATTGTAGCTCCTTTCATCCCGGGCAAATCCTACCACTACGGACTACTGATCAAGGTTGACATCTGCCGATCAGACCGCCCGAGACAAGGCGTTCAGACCACTTACCCTGAATATTTCAGCAATTCCAATTTTACAATAATGTATCGTCCAAAACTTTCATAACTGTAAATTGCAATACAATCTAAATGCCAATTATTCATCATCACTATATTCACGACTTATTCACATAGTCTAACATCTGTATACACATCATTTTTTCAGTACATGATTGTGGAGCACAGCGAACAAAATGAAATTGGGCGACAAATCAATGAGACTGCATATTATGTATATGCTTTCGCTTTAGGTAGGTGGTGGTTGCAGACAAAACGGCTCAAAACCATCAACATCTCCAAAAGCGAGACATGTTTTGAGTAAACCAGCAAGCATACCGGCGATTCGGCCTTCTATAATCTGTAGTATGTTATCCATCAATCAATATGCTGGCCACTTCTGAACACTAGTTGCAGTTCTTAATCGAGCACAAGAAAGTACTAGTATTAGTATTGAATCTTTGATGACAGATGACTGACGGGCCTGGCCTTAATGAATCTTCAGACAAGTTAAATTAGGAGTCGTCTCCTCTTTCTGGGAACTCGGGGACGCACCACGGCAGCCAAGCAGCGTTCGCTTTTGGCTCACGCACACGATGACACAGTGCTAAGTGACAACTGAAGTTCAGACATCGAAGATGAGACGGGGGTGGAGCTGCACGCCTGCACGCGGACACATTTTCTTGGCTTTCACATGGTGAAACTTATTAGTAGCACCTCGCAGTTCGCATAGAGATAGCGTCATCGATTCACTGGTGTGAATTGAATCGTGACTGTTTTTTCTCTGACCATTTTGTTTCTACCAAAGCCATGAAAGCACATTTAGCAGTATTCACTCGTAAGTCAGCCATGCATGAATGCGCATTGCAGTATTCACCCGCAAGTCAGATTCGTGCAATTAAGTCGTTTTACTATGGTTTTGTGTATTCGTTCATAATAGTGGACCTACCAATGATACCGTGCAGCATTCAGGGCTTCAGGCTCAGATTTCAGAATCTTAGGACATGCGGTAGCAGATTCTACTCACATGCGTACTACTACCAGCACAAAACTACTGTAACCGATACTCATCACCGGTTAAACCAAAGGCATTGACGACAAGGGAAAACAGATGGCAAAATTTCTTAATCTTCCTACTGGCGCCTAGTGAGTAGTGGCGTGCGTGGACAAAGTTGGCTAGGAAATTGGCAGGGTCAAGGAACAAGGGGTCCATCCATACCATCCAAGGCAGGATCACATGATCTGGAATACGAAAACACAAATCCATGCATCGTCATATCAGGTACGTACGCTCGAGTTGGCAACAGTACTGCTGCGATAAAAGATCGACGGCTGGTTGGGCGAGATCTTTTATTCCGCGGAGGACAGGCAGGGACATTACCAGCTTCACCTTTTGATGGCAACCGAGATTTCGGTGCTGGTTTCCCTCTCCATTGATTCTCTGCCCTGATCTGGTCGAGGTTGGTGGTGCCTGTAGCCCCCCAATCCCTTGCCACCCCCCTTAAATTCACTCTAGAAATGCACGCACACAATTGCCTGCAGCCATTGCATCCATCTCTAGCAAGCAAGAGTCTTTCTTATTTGCCTTTTCAGTGATCACATTATTCACCAGCTGACTATCTTTGTTCACTTTCTGGGTTGTTCTGAATTCTGATAGAGAAGACATGAACTTCTCTAGTTTTCCCGACACAAAGGTTTCTTCAGTTGCAAGACTTCACTAGCACCTCTTTTGGCTGTTGAGACTCGTCATTTGCTGCGGGAAAAAGGTAAATTGTACGACAGAACAGTTACCATGGCGATTTACACAGGGTAAATCGATAATGGCATGATTGAAGACATAACCATGTGTGCGCTAGGCAGCTATACAGTGTCGAACTGTCGATTGGTGGTCGCCGATGTCAAAACTGCCATGAAAAGGAGCAAAAAGTAGGCAAAGATGATTGCCATTTGGCGGTGGTCGCGGCCAAATAATTGTTCACGCCTTTCGGCCGGCCGGCAAGCTAGGGACGGAAGGGCGCAGACGTGCTAGGGCAGTAACAATAAATAACCTTCCGTGCATACGCTGTTAGAGCCGGGTCCATGGGCCATGGCTATTGTACTGCTTCCTTCAACCCAGCGTGTAGTCGTGTACTTTGTGCATTCTTCTCGGTGATAATCTCTCTCCGGTGCACAGTCATCGCGTCGGTTTCACCTCTGCTATCTTCCCGTGCATCTCCTCGGTGATGGGATGACAGCGCCGTTAGTTCGAAATGAGTTGCTAGAGGCATGAGCGTACTAGTCGCTTGTTGAAACCTCCAGTTTCCAAAAGTTTATTTGTGGCTTTGTTTGATATAGCAGCTCGTTTACTCAAATCTCACCGATATTACCACCCTTGTGTAATTCATTATCATCTTAAAAGATACTCATTTACTCAAATCTGACCTCAAAGGACATGGAAAATTGGAAATTGATATGGCCGGAAATACTTGGGTTGGATGGGCTGGCTGCGCTCGTTCATGATAGAACAAACAACGAAGAGAAATTTTGGACCAGTCCACCCAAATCCACATCATCAGGCCCAACCCAAACTGTTCTCACTTCAGCTCTCGATCCGAAATAGCTATCCTACTCGTGCGCGTCGCGGTGCACACTCGTGCCTCCAAGAGATATGCCCTAGACTCCTAGTGCTGGCCAAATGGGCCGGCTCAGCTTAGGCACGGCACAGCTGACACCATGGCGTGGACACGACACAACCTTTTAACCCATTTAGACACGATAAACAGTTGAATTTTTTAGTTGTTGGGAAGCTCACAAATTCCAAAATAATTCAATATATTTATCTCCTTTTATGGTATAGAATTATTTTCTAAAATTTTTATTTGTATTTTTGAATTATATATATTTATTTACATTCTTTTTTGAATTTTCAGGCCAAGATAGGCTAAATTGTCTATCCTAGCCTATCGGGCTAACTTGAGCACAAATTAGCCTGTGATCTCCCTATGCCATGTCTAGGTCCAAGGCTCGACTCGTGCGATGGCATGATATGACCCATTTAGTTAGCTGGCCCAAACAGATCGTACCTAAATAGGATGTGCCTTGCCGAGCCGGCCCGTTTGGCCTAGTCGATTATGTCCCACTCCTTTTTTCTTTCCCATGACGCGTGGGGGGCCACGACCTGGACTTCTTTGCTCCTTTTCTCTTCCCCTCACTCACATGTCTTTGGAAAAAAAATTCTCTGGGAGAGGGCCCTAAGCCTCACTGTTGAAGGCCCTCTCTTAGATTATGCCACGTGTGCAACACTAGTCATAAGGCAACTTTGTTTGTTCTTCCCCCTTCTCTTCCCACTGTTAGATGCCTAGGCAGCGTAGAGCTCCACAATGCGGGAGACGTGGGCAACGAGGAGGCTGTATCAGGAGTAGATGGGGGTGGGCTAGATGGGGAGAGGATCATGATGGGGATGAGGTGGGGCGAGGAGGATGTGAATGCGCGCTACCACCCGGCGGCGGCGGCCACCAGCAATGCGAAGATGGCCATGGCAATAATGGGCCCAACGGTCGTGCACGGGTCCGTTGTGCTGAAGCCAGAACCTGTGCCAGTGTAGTTATTGGGTGGGCTCACCGTTGCCCCCCTCCCCCTCCCTGCCGCGGAATCGCTACCGGCACACGAAGGTGGAGGGCCGTGGGTGGTGCATCTGAATGGTCACGCTGTGCGCCACAAGGGTCGCCCAGCTCACACACGACCTGGGCACAAGTACGTAGGTGAGACCATCTGCTGGCTACCGCAGCAGTCAGAGTTGACTATCATCACCGCCACGAGCATGGGTACCGTGCCTACGATCGCCATCATCGTCGACGATGTGTTCCACATCCCCACCGAGTCACCCTCAGCTACTGGGGCCGACAACGAGGAGCAGGCCCCAAGCGGCAGTGCAAGCTCCAGCTGACGCGCATGGAGGCTAGCACGACACCACTCGCCACGGCATCTCTGTCAGCCTACTACCTCGTCTCATCGACCCCTTCCTGCAAGGCAACGGTGATGGCACGATTTTCAATGTCATGTGGCTTCGCCCCATTCTCGGCCGCCACGATGCCCATAGGAGGTGCCATCCCTATATAGTTGTTATGTACTGATCCCTTTGCCTTATGATACCAGATCAAACTTAAGACGAGAAACGTGCCATTCTATGATAGCTCGCTCGCTCATATTCCTTTGCATGTTTCATAGTAAACCTGAAAGCTATCTTTATAACCAACCAGTCATAGAGTAGTATTTGGTAACCGCTAAGTAAACTATTACATATGTAGAAAATAATGATGATATCAAGTCTAAGGATCCTACATACACTATGTATGAGATCAACTGATGACACTTAAGAATATAACAATTTTCACAGTGCCTCATGATGGGTCAATACAATATCATGTTCTCTAACATATGTCCACATTATTAATTTGATATCCTATACCCATGATCCATAAAATATGATCATCAATCAATACATGTGTTGATTTGTAAATTATAATTGTCCCACATAATGATATAAGATTAGGGATGATTTATAATAACATCAAAACATGAACAAAGAGTTCCACGAACAAGTCACATACTTGTTGATTAATACAAAAGAATTTATTCAATGGATAAAATAATGTATTACTCAAAAGATAATAAATATAGAAGTGATACAATCATCTCCATGATTGTGTCTACAGCATATCACTAACAACCACTCCCACCCGGTGATGGTTCTGAACCCCCCCCCAAGTAGAGTCTTTTAATCGCAATTTTGGAAGTCCCAATTTGATTTTTTTATTTTCGGTTGAAAGTTATTGGGAGTTGAAAGGTTCAATTTTGTTCGGTTGGAAGTGTTTTTTTGGAATTCGATTGAAAGCTAATTAGCATTTTCAAAAAGTTTAAACCCCAGTGAAAAGTCCAAAGTTGGATTTATTTTTAAAAAATGACTTATTTTTAAAAAAATAGAACTAAGAGAGACAAAGATTAGAGTTGATTGCTTTGCTTTGAGAATCGTCCCATGACGTTCCTCAATCTACACTATTAATTCACCAGTTAAAACTATCCTATATCCACCCAACAATTACCTGCTCCACAGTCATGACCTTAACTACGTCCACACCATAATATGCACCCAGAATTGCACCATCCTAAAAACGTCCGCACCAGATTAAATCTCCTCTATTCTCTCTCCTTACTCAACCATATCCAACGGCCATGGTTCAATGTATCTGCAGTAACCCCTCCCTCCGCCTCCCCCATCCTCCCCGATCTCCGCCTCCCCCGCGCCTCCGCTCCCACCGCTCCCCCGTTCTCCGCGCCGCCTCCTCCCCTCCCGCTACGTCTCCCTCAGCCTCCCCCACGCCTCCTCCGCTCCCTCCGCGTCTCCCTCCGCCTCCCCCCTCCTCCCCCGCGCCTCCCCTCCCTCCGCCTCCCCCATCCTCCCCCGCGCCTCCCCCTCCCCTCCCTCCGCCTCCTGCGGCGCGGGATTGGCCGGCGACGTCGGGAGTCCTCCCGGCCTCCGCCATCCACTCCGAGCGCGGCGAGGGCGGCGCCGCGATCCGATCTCCCACTCCTGCGGCGCGGGATTGGCCGGCGATGTCGGGAGTCCTCCCGGCCTCCGCCATCCGCTCCGAGCGCGGTGAGGGCGGCGCCGCGATCCGATCTCCCACTCCTGCGGCGCGGGATTGGCCGGCGACGTCGGAGTCCTCCCGGCCTCCGCCATCCGCGCTGAGGGCGGCGAGGGCAGCGCCGCCGTCAACTGGGTTGCGTGCCAGCGGGGCGTTGTCGGCGTGAGAAATCCGAGCATCACGTCCGCGACCTCCGCCATCAGTTGGGCGTCGTCGGCCTCCGCCATCCGCACCGCGCACCACCGTGCAGCATCTCCCTTAGATCGGTAAGTCGCTTTTTTCCCCGGAGAAGATTTCGTGCTCCATGATCAATCCGAGCATCTTCGTGAAGCCTTTTCACCGGAGATTTTGTGCTCCATGATCAATCCGATGTCGTCTCCGATTTAATTTGTTCTCCATGAGAAGCAGCGGGTCGCGCAAGGCCAGATCGCCGACTCCGGTGCTGCCGCGGCCAGAGCACCCCACGGTGCCTCCCGCGGACGAGCTGATGGAAGCGGCCGTCCTCCCCGCGCGCCCGCTTCCTCATCCCTTCCAAACCCTACGGCACAGCAGGTCAGCCCATCTCATTCCCCGTTCGTGTATGCCGCATCCTGTTTGCTAACCGCAGTCAATTCATTGCTGCACGAGTGAGTGTTCAAACATTTCATAGGTAACGCTTGATTTAGTTGCTCTACAGTCGGTAATCGATTGTAAAAATTTGTATTTTAAAAATTGTGAATGGGAATTTTTTCTGAACCATTTCTCCCTGTGCATGAACTATGACTGCGGCCTCCTGGATGATATCTGCAAGCAGGTCTTCGTCCATTCCTTGTGCCACCACACTATACCAAAAAAGCCATCTCATTTATGTGTTTTAGAAAAGCTATAAATCATAAGTCGAAACGAACCTAACCAGGGTGTTTTCATCATTCGCTTGCGCCACCACACTGCACCGACTTTGTAGAGCTCGAAGAACTAGGGATTTGTTGGTGCTCCAGTTCCTACTTTGGAGCCACTTGTGGTTCAGATTTGGGTAAAATCAGGGTCAAACGCCTTAGGTGCCTTCGTTTCTCAGTGCTGGCTAGGAGGTGAAGAGGAGTCGTCGGCGGTGATGTATCAGCTGAGCGGCGAACGGAAAGGTGAAGGAAATGTGCACGAAGGGAGGGGCGGGGGCAATGAATTGAAGCGAGAGATTAGTTTGTTGAGGGATTGCATGCGGAGATGGTGGCTTTGGATTCTGATTTTTGTCTAGACGAATCACCCCCCCCCCCTTATTCAATTTGTGTGGTTATATTAGTGTTAAACCCAAAATAGGATAATAAAGTTACTCATTTGCCAACGAAATGTTCGTATGAAAGTAGCCAATGTCCTCTATTGGTGAATGACTCTAAAATGCATTCCGAAATGTTGCTATTGTTACTTGTTGAAATGATTTTAGTTAAATGTTGCTATTGTTACTTGTTGAAATGATTTTAGTTCCACCTGTTCAATTGCAGCCTATGATCGCTTCTTCCTTGAAGCAACTGCTCAAAGCCCTGATTGGTTTGACAGTATAATGATTCTTATACCTCTCCGAGGCTTCTGCTATACAGTGGGGATTGAGCATTCAGTCTTCACTCGTGATGACAAGTGATAAAGGAAAGGCTTCAAAGAACGGTGGAGAGGCTTCTGGACTTTCGCCAGCTCCTCATGAAGGGAAAGTCAGCAATGAGCCACAGAGGCGACGACCGCTCAATGGGTAATAGACTAAGAGCTCTTCACATAAACATGCTAATTGTAGGTTATACTAAAATTTCTTATCTTTCTCTACTCTTGTACCTTTAGGAGGACTACTGGTCCGGCACGGCGTTCGACCAAAGGAAATTGGACCCCTGAAGAGGTATGCAATAACAATACCAGTCTCATCTTGTGTTTTTTGTTGGCAAAGGGCTATTACTTTACAAGTTGTTGAATGGTGACTGAACATCTGATCTTATGTATTGTTAGGAATGATTGACTGTAAAATATGTATTGTGTATATGGGCATTTCTTTCCTGAATCCTGAGATACATAATAGTGGCAAAAATATGTTTTTTTAAAGCATTCGATGCAACATCCTGGCCCTTGAGTGGAGGCTTAAGTTGGCTCTTTTGGCGGTTCAGTCCCACATTTGAAGTTGATTGTGAGAATTGGTAGCATACAAACCCAACAGAGGCACACACAACAACTCGGGTTAACACATATCTGAGACAAATCATACATTTCAAAGTCGTATACCATAGGCTTTCCTGCTTCCTTCTATCATGTACTCGTCTGCAGTTCTGTTCTAATGCTATGCTTGTTATGTAAACAGCAGTGTTTTGGTCATATTTTTGTATATTCCTCTTAGTGCCTCATTTACATGTGGGGTTGGACCAATTTTATCAGGCTAACAATGCAAAATTTCAAAAAATTTCAGTGGCACATACAACAGTTTTCTTGCTTAGTTTATTTACTGATGCTATCTAACATTGAGCATGTGTGCTATTCACATTGTAGGATGCTATATTGTCCAGAGCTGTTCAGACTTACAAAGGAAAAAATTGGAAAAAGATAGGTACTTTCTATGGATTGATGCATACATGTGGAAAATTATGCAGTATATTCGCTTACTCTTTGTCATGGTAACATTATGGTGTCCTCTAACTGTCATTTTTTACTTTTGTTAAACTTCTCTATTGCTGTTTTTGTATGTTGAAGTACATAAGCATAAGTAGTCATCTAAAATCCATGTCCTATAATATCTTAAGCTTTTTTAAGGGGGAAATAGTAGGGAAGTACCCTACTGCATATAAAAGATTAAGCCAAAAGAGTGGGCATGTGGGTATGCATTTTAACTAGCTACATGGGAACTTTTTTTTGTCTCACAAATGGTCACCTTATCCTTGTGAATTAGCAGGTTGTAATCTATTCACCAGCAAGAACTGCATCTCAGCAAGGCTCAGGCAAAGTTGGGAGGTGGAAAATCAACTTTGTGTCAACCCAAAAGTATGTTTCTTGTTTTGCTTTGCTGGTTCTTATTTCTCATGACTCATTCATCAAAAATCTTGTGTTGCTGTTGGATGAGCTACTTCAAGGGGATATAAAATGAAAACAAATTACCTCACATAAATTTAACATTGATTAACAGTCATACTCTCACTTAAATAGTTGTAGAGGTAAAGGTGCTATGATCCATATGGAATTCTTTTTTGGCCTTATTATTAAGAAAAGATAAAAAAATCAGGCCACGTCATTTAGTATTTTTGTGGCCAGAGTAGACAGCGAAGAGAAAAAAGGATTAGCTGGCAATTTTTCCTTTTAACTTAAAAATCTTTGTACTTAATAGCTATTACAATTTACAAGTATAGGTTAACTGTTATGGGCTGATTATTGATTATTTTGCAGTCACCTTACTTTCAGTATTTCACTCACATTGTTCTTGATACATCTAACTGGTTCTAACATTTGAATGCATGATAGGTGGGAGAATCCATTAATGGGATGGACATCTACTGGGGATCCATACGCTAATGTTGGTGAAGTGGGACTAACATTTGACAGTGCAGAGTCAGCAAAGGCTTTTGCTGAAAAACATGGATGGGAATATGTGGTGGGTCTTTCCCCTCCCCCCCCTCTGATAGATAATATCGAGTTAGCGAATCAGATATTCTATTCAGGAGTCAGGACTACTACTTCAGGAATATAGGGAAAGATCGAAGCAGGATTTAATTGCACACTTGTTTGAACATGTAGGATCATTCGATTCTTGATTCTTTCTAATTTATTTAAAAGTTTATATGGGGAATGGACAAATGGTCTGCTTAAGTGTCCAAGCTTGATTTGGTCCATGTATAAGTGGAGATAGACTTCACACTGGTCTATGTAGTATAAATATCCAGTAATAGTGAATTTTGTTTGTTGATAGATCAATTACCAAATAATAGGAACTGCTCTGCTGTTACCTGTTAATGATAATTCTTAATGAATCTGATTGTTCATTTTATTTTTTACAAATTTTATCTTGTTTTGTATTTTACCGTAGCGTGTCCAGCTCAATGGGCACGGTGATCACGCCCGTGAGGGCTGCACCACTGGCAATGGTTATGTGACATTCATTATGTGACAAAAATATTTGGTTATACAATATATGAGACGTGAATATTAATGAATCTGATTGTTCGTTTTATTTTTTTACAAATTTTATATTGTTTTGTATTTTACCGTAGCGTTAGCACGGGCACACTACTATCCCTTAAAAGGAACAAAATATTTAAAAGCTTCTGCAAAAATGGCACCCTTCATTACAAAGTTTTTTGCGTAAAATACCATTAGAACATCTTTTTGTTGCCTTTGCAGGTGGAGGAGTGCCTTACTCTGGCGAGCATTTTTCACAACGGCAATGGTTGCTGTTGTCTTTAGGGCATTGATAGACTTCTGTAAAAGTGGCAGGTGTGGCTTGTTTGGGAAAGGCGGCCTTATAATGTTTGATGTGACTTCAGATTACATCACCTACCATTTGGTCGATTTACCTCCGGTAATCACTCTAGGAGTTCTTGGAGGAATACTGGGGAGTTTGTACAACTTTTTCCTGGACAAGGTTCTTCGTCTGTACAATCTTATCAACGAGTATGTACTGATGTTGGTTTAATGTTAATGATCTTCACATCTGTAATTTTAACTGTAGGCATTCCATTTAGTAAAGCTTTCCCTGAATACATCACTTCCCTGTACTTAAATGTTGAGAATCAATAATTAAACTGTTCATAAAAATGGCAATGTGCACCTACTGGGCCATTTATAGGTACTTAATTGCAGTTGTCAATTAGACTCATTTACCCATTTGAACTGAAAACATTTTCCCCAACGTAACTTGTCTATTATCTTCAACTTACTTTCAGGAAAGGGCAAACTTACAAACTGCTCCTGACTGCAACAGTCACCATCTGCACATCCTGTTGCCTCTTTGGCTTGCCATGGATTGCTTCTTGCAAACCTTGTCCGACTGACACAGAAGAAGCTTGTCCATCAATAGGGAGATCTGGTAATTTCAAGAAGTTCCAGTGTGCAATGAATGAATACAATGACTTGGCTAGCCTGTTCTTCAACACCAATGATGACACTATCAGAATTCAGAAACCTCTACAGTGCTGGCACTGATGATGAGTTCCATATATCTTCGATCCTTGTGTTCTTTATTGCATCGTATTTTCTGGGCATTTTCAGCTATGGCCTTGCTTTACCATCTGGCCTTTTTGTGCCAGTTATTTTAGCCGGCGCAGCATACGGTCGTCTGGTTGGCTTGTTGAAACAGAAAAACCCTAAAATTCCTAAACCAGCCAGATGGGCCGAAACCCACCCAGCTGGCCCAACCCGCCACGGCTCCGCCAGCCCAGCCCAGCGCACCCGCGCCTGTGCCACGCGTCGCGCATCCGCACCCACGCCCGCGCCGCAACCATCTGCCCGATGGCTGACGCGTGTCGCCATCCCCGCCGCTGCCGCTTCGTCCGCGCGCCATCCCAGCTGCCCGCTTGCCCGTGTCGCTGACAGGTGGGGCCCACCTATCAGGGCCCTCGTCCCCGAGCGGGACTCTCCTCCCCGTGTCCGGCGCGAACTCGCCGCCGCCTCGCCGTCTTCCGCCCGGACTCCGCGCCTGTGCCGCCTGGGACTCCTCGGGAGCCGGGTATAAAGGGGCCCGACCCCCGGGGGTTCTCGCCGTCCCGAGCCGCCGCCTCCGCCGCCGCTCATCGCCGGAGCCCGCCGTCGCCGAGCCTCCGTTGACGCCGCCGGGAGCACTCGCCGGTCGCCGCTCGCCGCCCGGTCTTCGTCACCGCTGGTGAACTCCGCCGCCGTCGTCTGCTGCCGCCGATGAGCCTCGCCAGCCAGGACCGCCGCCCGCTCGGTCACCGCCGCCGCACCCCACGCCAGCGACGCCTCGCGCCCCGTGCACGCGCACGTCAGCGCTGATGCCAGCCGCGCCCGACGCTTCGCCTTCCCGTGCGCCCGGACCACCGTGCACCGGCCTCTGCCCGGTGGGGCCTGCATGTCAGCTGTGCACCGTAGACCCCAAGCCGAGTCAGTCGCCACGCAAGCAGCCACATCAGCCCTAGGCTGACGTGTCAGCCACGTCAACACCCCGAGGCACCCAGGTGGCACGTCATCTGCCACGTCAGCATGTCACGTCATCTGCCATGTCAGCCCGCCACGTCAGCCCAGGTGTCCACGCGTCGCCCCGTCAGCAGCCACGTCACCCTAGCCGCTTGTGCCAGCAGCCCGCCGCCCGCACTGTTCCGTGCGCCGCGTCCACCGTGGACTCAGCTCCCCTGTGCACCCGGTCCACAGCACAGTGCAATTTCCTATTTTCCCCGATTTTCTTTAGATCCAATCTTCCAGAGGCCCGTTCTCCCTCGTCCTAGCTCCGATTGATCCTTTTCTTTTTCCTAAATTCATCTAAAATTGGGCTCTATTTTTTGGTTCAGGTTTGAAAGTTTTTGGAGTTCATTTGAATTTTATTTGATTTTATTTTGTCTTCTCGATTTGCTTTCTCTCTCGTTAGATCGCGTGTTCGAGGGAACGGAAGTTGGATTTGAAGACCAAGAGCCCTCAGCTGAGCAAGGCCAAGGCAAGTAGTGTCCTTTGATCATGTTGAACCCAGTTTGCAATCTATTATTTAATTATTTTGTTTTAAATTACCATGCATCGCTACTTTATTATAAAACCCTTGTATTGGAAGTACAACATGGTCCACTACTCCAATACTTTCTAGCAGAGCAAAGTCAAAATTTTGGTCTATTGAAAAGAACACTTCAATCAAGACCCTAGAAGAAAGTATTCAGTATATTCAGCAAAACATATCTTTTTACATCATGAACAGTTCTTGGAAAAATTGCACTGAGAAGAAACAACATGAGAATTTCTTTAGTATTCACTTCCTGTGCTTGTAACAACACTAGCAGAAGGGCTTTTGCTGTACTAATTAAGACGAACAACAATAGCAAAAATTTTTCACAGGACCTGATTCATTTCACAAGCTGCTTCACTACTTCACCCTCTCTTCACTGATATTATATATTGCAGATCAACATGGATGTAGCAGAAGGGCCGATCGAATATGATGCCGGACAAATAGTTGGCCTAGAAAAAGACGACTACAGGAATCGTGCTGGCGAGGATGTGAAGTCGATAGTCTTGAACACACAGATGAAGGCATCATCCCGACATAATAAACCTAAGAAGTCAAACAATGCAAAAGTCCTGCCTCAAGGTGAGTGGTCTTCAATTGTATCTTCTTTACTTATTTGGAAATTAATTAATAATAAAAATAATTTCTCTGTAGATTATGAGTGTACAAAAGAAGATACTGATATAATTGAATACATGAAAGCAACACCAGAAAAAGGGTACTCGTCAACATCGATAATAATTGGGTAAACAGAGATGACATGGATTGTCTTTTCCGTGACGGCGAGCAAGTGAATGGCGCTGTAAGTATGTTTAAGACTGTCTTTTGCATTGATTGATGTATACCAAATATTTGGGTTTAATTCTTTACTGTCAAATTAAAAATTTGCAGGTCCTAAGTGCTTATATTCATTGTATCCGGCATGAAGAACACCTACAGCATAGAGAAGGTGGAGATGTTTATTTAGAAAATACATTTATTTCCAGCTTGCTAAAACGTGACGGAGATCCTAAGGTGGCATTGAACTATAAAGATGACGTAGATTATACAAGGGTCGAAAAGTATTTACACGCTGATATGGTAAACTTGTCGATGCCATAATTATTATATATATAATATCATGCGGATGTTAATTTTGTTAATATAATTTAAAGATAGAAGAAAAATTTGAGATAAAACTCTGTTTGCAGGTGTTCCTTCCAATTAATATTGAGAAGTTTCACTGGTACCTAGCGGCTGTGAATGCCAAAAAATGTGAGATACATGTCTTGGATTCTTTCGGACGAGAACTATCGGACCGTCGAGATCTCAAAACTACGGTAGGTACTAATGATTAATATATAGTTTCATATTGTATTTTAATTCTAATATTCCTTTCTAAATATTGGTGTTTCTGTCACAACAGTTAAGAGGACTGGAAAGAGTAATAAAACTTGCACCAGAGCATACACAGCTGTACCGAGATAAATGGGCGGATATTAAAGTGGCATCTTGGCCAATTATAGATAAGATCACTGAGAGAATGCAAACAGATGGGTAAAAGATCATCTGACTTGTTGTGTATGCCATTGCCTGACTTGCAACGGTATCTATATCACTCACGTTAGTTTTTTTTTCACTTTTGCACAGGGTAAGTTGTGGTTTATGGATGATCAACTATATGGAGTATTGGACTGGAATTACTCTATCTGACCATGTGACCCAGGTAATTCATAGGGAGATTTCTAAACATAGTCACTTTTTTTTCTCAAATAATCGGTTAATAGATCAGCACTTGCTCATATTTTCAGGATGATATAAGTAAGTTTAGGTTCAAGCTCCCTGCAATCTTGTGGAACTCCACATTAAACACAGCGAGAGGGTACCAGGATGATGAACAAGATAAAGAGGTCAGCGATAATCTAGATGATGTCATAATGATCGATAATCCGGGTGAGGTCACTCAACTGTCAGAAATTGCTGCTGGTCCTCAACCATCTGCCAAAATATTCACTGACAGAAAGGAACTATTGTATTGGTTGAGCACATACATCTGGTCAATAGACGATGAAGAGTGTTTAGAGTAAGTATTTTTTGCTAATTAATTGCATATATACTAATATACTAAGATGTGATCAACTAATTCGTTCCTGATCCTTGTTTTTTTGTAGCAAAGAATGGGTTCGAAGCACCAGACCATATCCAATTTCTTTAAGTCTCAGAACACTTAGAGATATTTTAGATGCAAATAAACCCATTGATTGTGATTGCTTCAACATGGGTGTTCGGACGGTTGCGTGCAACGAAGCCTTGTTGTGGTTAGATGACAAATTCCACTACATGGACCTCCAGTTCTGTGTAAGTTGATATAATTGTTCCCTTGTTGTGTGTGTGTGTGTATATATATATTAAACAAATAATTCTAAATTTTGCAAAATGAACAGTCCATATCTCAGTTTGGACGAGATCCGCGGCGGTGTGACAGCTAGACTTCAAAAAACTCGCAAAATTGCTTGAATGCTGGCCTGACATGGAGTACGATATTTCACATTCCAGCAGTGTAAGATATGTTCTATATACTCCTTTAAAAACTTGTGTTTTATCATTTGTCACTTATAGACTCGGTGTTTGTTTATAGGTTCTACTGCCATACCGTCAAATGGAGCACTACACATTATACATACTAGACATGGGTACCAGAACTGTGTCTATTATGGATCCTCATCCTAAAAATGGAATGTTTAAGGGTTCTGATCCATGCATGCCATATATACACAAATTACATAACATTGCCAATAATTTCAAACTCGCCATGGAATTGGCACATCCTGCGTGGGAAGACGATATTTTTTACTGGAGTCGTAAATTCCCAACATGGGTTCCAAAAACTACGGACTGGTAATAACTTATAATATGTTTTATCTTTATTATCAAATATCATTTGATTTATCTATAACAATTAAACACGTGCTCTTCTCCAGCAACCTGTCAGGCTTCCTTGTATACAGTTTCATGTGGTCGTGGAATGGTGTAAGATTACCAGTTATCAACACTGTGAGTATATAATATTCTCTATGTATATTTTGTAGACTACATAGCAAATTAATAAGTTAACTTATTATCTGCCATGCACAGCGATCACATTCACTGAGGACGAATTTCTTGGTGGACATTTTGAAGAGCAGTGAAAATGAATGTAAAGACATTATCCCTGGAGAACTCCAAGACCTACTTAAGCAAATCAGAAATTAGATGGTTCAAGTGAGACATGACTTATTATTGCCTTGTTATGCATTATAATTGGCCTAGGCTTGTAATTTCATGACTTGAACTTGCTGGTGATATACATGAGTGTTTTCCAGATTATATACATGGTGATATACAATTGCGTGAAACTTAGATTTTAAAAAAAATATTGTCATTTGGTTGTTTTCATGTGCATTCCTGAAATGCCGCCGTGGCGTTAGCACGGGCACTATACTAGTCCTAAGAAAAGCCTCAAACGCTGGGGTAGGACTGTAGGAGGCCCTGTACCATGGATTTTTTTTCCTCACAGTCCACTACCAAACAACCTGTCTTGATATGGAAATGAATCATATATGGATATGTTTTTTTTAATTATGATTTATAGCCTTTAACTATAATTTATCAGTATAATAAAATAGTAATTACCAAGAGAATTCAAAAGACAAAAGCATGGTATACTCCCCATATTACTTCCGGGGGGATTCCCGGCCGGAGGAGCCTCCCACGTCACCCGTGCGCTCGCTCCGGCCGGCGCGTGGCGCAGGAATTTGCGTACGGTCGGGAGACCGTTTTTGCGAAAAAGTCCCTGCGTTTCCTGAAATTACGTAAAGGTCCTCTATTCTCGCAAAAAGGTCCCTGCCAGTTTTTTAAACCACTTTTTTTGAAAACACCCCTTCACTTCACCGAAATTTTGTATACTTTGCAGGATAGCGCCCCGCGGTTTTCTAAATTACGTACGGGTCCTCGTTTAGTTACGTACAGGTCCTCGATTTTTTACGAAAAAACCTTTGACTTTTTTGAAAATACATATATGCCATCGATTTTTTTTTTACCATATTACTTCCGGGGGATTCCCGGCCGGAGGAGCCTCCCACGTCACCCGTGCGCTCGCTCCGGCCGGCGTATATCTATATCCATGGGAATATGCTAAACATCATGCCGATGAAATGAATCGAGAGGCGATGAACACCATAACGACGCTTTTAGCCTGCTACAAGCGAACGCAAGATTCGGCCCAGTATTGCGTGGGCCATTTCACTCGCCCAGAGCCCCCTATCCGGCTATCCCAATGGGTATATAGGCCGACTCGCCACCCAAACCAACCTCGACCCTGCACGCACCCCGCAGCCGCCAACGACCACGAGCGGCGGCGACCGGGCGGCGGGCGACTAGGCTCCACTGATCCCCTCCGATATGGACGGCCAAGCTCCACCCCAAGGCGCTGTCGCGCCTGAGGCACCTACGGTCCCCGACGAGCGGCCACCGCCGCTGCCGCTTGGGGCGGAGGATGCCCCACTCGTCGCCCCCGACACCGTCGCGCCTGAGGCACTTAAGGTCTCCGACGAGCCGCCGCCGCAGCCGCCGCTTCTTGGGGGGCGGAGGATGCCCTCCTCGTCGTTCCCGACACCAGCGCGTCTGAGGCACTTACGGTCTCCGACCAGCCGCTCCCTCTTGGGGGGGGGGGGGGGGGGGGGCGTCCCTCCCGGCGACGCCGCCTCATTGGAGTCTTCCCAGGTTGGCGCCGGTGGTGTCGTGCTGACCGACGAGCTCTGCAATCAGATCGTCAAGCTGGTACACCGGTGGCCGGTCCTTTCCTCTCTAACTGTGACTTCTCTTGCGCATTTTTTGTCTGTTGCTGCGGCCGTCTGGTTCCTGATGCTTGTTTCGCGTGAGAATGCTGACTTGTGTGCTCTCTTTAGCTAGCACGTTCAGATAGAGACGCAGGCGTTATGGTTCACGTCCACAAGAACCTTCTCACCGTGCATTCGTGCAAGCACAAAGGATATTTTGAATGATGTGCTTACTCAAAAGTGAAACGTTTCAACTTTGCGGGTGGAGTGCTACTTCAGCGATGAGAATCTTCCTACGGACGAGTTCTTGTTGAAATTTGTGAAGAAGAACAAGGAGGGCTTTGGTAAGTAGTGTGCTCTTGCTTTAGAACATACATGTAGCGAAAACACTGCGAATTGTGATGCTAGCAAGTTGAGATCATCTAGTTGACTAGTTGCGTAAGGTGTCTTATGAGACATGAAAACTGCTTCTTATGTGTGCCATTTATTCTAACGTCACTATTATTTTGTCACCAAGATTTTTGGACTTAGGGTATTGAAACAGATTTTTCTATGTGCATAAATTGCATCCTGGAACGCTAGAACTTCATGTTTTCAATTTGAAGGCCTTTTTAATATCTATTTTCTTGGAACCTTCTTATATCTCCTATCCTTCATGCGAGCATGTTGCAGCTCTGTTACCTCAGATTTATCTGCATTTAAACACTGGTTTTTTTTGCCCTAGCTATCTTACATGTAGTGGAATGGAGGAGAAAATGATGAAATGTGACAGGTACTTATGACGAGGCATTTACATGGGTACTCCTGGTGCAGCTTTCTTTTAGTTGTGCCGAGAAGCCTGTTTAGGCCTCTGTGAATACTAAATATAACTTTGTCTGATTCACTCCATTCTATTAAGAAAATTATGAATCAGGAGGAGTTTCTCATTAAGCAATTACAGGGCTTTGCTATTTATTTCTAGCATTTTAAGACTTTTGCATATGCATTGTGTTGTCATTCCCTTTTCACGGTTTCTGTAGTCAATTTGATTGTTTTGCTTTTAGTTTGATTTTGGGACCATGAAGATAAATAAATCTGATCCCGCAATTGACAGATGTTGCCTGGTCTTCTGCCATGGTAGCTGTGTTAAGTTGATATCACTGGGAAATGATATGTTCGTTACTCATCTGAGTTGTCCCTTACCCCTCCGTACAACTGAACGTTGACTACCTTTGTAGATGGGTGGCATTTGTGTGCCATTGCACAGAGGAATGTTTTTTTTGGGTAGGCTGGTGGCATGTGTGTGCCATTGCAAATAGGAATGGATATTGTGTTTTCAAGATGTAGCTCCATAATGACAATAAGATGGATTGGTTTTCATTACTAATCACAGTAAGATGGATTGGTTTTTTGTTTCGATTGTCTTTTTCCCAGTGTTTTTGGGGGGGGGGGGGTATCAAATTTCACACAAGGCAAGATGGATTGAACAAGAAAGAAACTTTTACAAATTTAAAGTGGAAAATATTAAATTCAAGGTTAATATTGAAAGTGAGGCATAACTTATGAATGATCTTCGCATGGTGAGGACAACCGGATAGTCCCTTTTATACGAAATAGGAGCATATATATGTGCTCTTTTGTCACTGAACAGAATGACACAGATATTGCACTTGTTTGGCAAGACAGGGAGCATCCCTTTTGGCTTTCGAACATGCTACATGTATGATATTCACTGGAATTTTATATGCACACACTATACTACATGACACTTATTAAGTAGCCTAAATGACAATCCATTTGACACCCATTTTGATGTAGACTATGTTTCTATTCAGGTTATAACTTTTGATGATCTTCTGTTCTACCTTTACGGTTTTCTATTCTTCTGTATTTCTGCACAATTACTGTAACTACATATATATATTCTCTACTTCCGGGTGTAATTACTCCCTATACCGTATCTCGCAAAGTAGGGAATATGTGGTATGTATACTTTTTTAAGGTAGTATGTACAGTGTTTTGAACATACTCTTTTTTATGTACGAATATAAATGTAGTAGCAAAATATGACTAAAACTATGTACTCCTAATTTTTTTTATGTAGTTGACATTGGAGTATCTTAGAATTAGTACATGATTATATCTAAGGTGATAAAGTAGTATGTTAAGTTCGTTTAGGTGGTATATCATGGGCAGTGGCGGAACCAGGATTTGACTACGCCCCGGGCTGAACTTTAACCACCTAAAACTAACGCCAATTTGTACCCATACTTCCAGACTTCCAGTCATTCCATATTTCTATTAACAGTCAGTAAGTCACAGTCACCATTCACAGATTCAGTGATTCACCAAGCAAAAAATTGGAAATCTTACATCATGAGTTCGTGACAATTTCCATTTGTGATTTCCATTAAGTTTTTTACAGACTTACCGGGCGGGCGGGCGGCAACGGGAGGCGGGGCGGCGCCGGGAAGAACCGAAGAGGGGCGGCGCCGGGAAGAGGGGCGGCGCGCCGGCGCCGGGAGGCGGGGCAGGCTGAGGCCGAGAAGATCCGAAGAGCCGTAGAGGAGCCGGAAGAGGGGCGGCGCGCCGGTGCCGGGAGGCGGGGCAGGCTGAGGCCGAGAAGATCCGAAGAGCCGTAGAGGAGCCGGAAGAGGGGCGGGCCGAGAAGATCCGAAGATGCGCGGCGCCGGGAGGAGGGGCGGGCCGGGAAGAGTGCGGCGCCGGGACGAGGCGACGAGCGGCGGCGTCGGCGAGGTGGTGAGGCGAGATTTCGGGGGTTAGGGTTTGCCTGAGCGGCTGAGCAATCGGGGATTCGGGGGAATCGGGGGGAATGTGGAAATTTCTGGCGGCTGAGCAATCGAGGGAACGGGGCCGCGAGGGCGTCTCCGCGCCTGGGATGGCCGAGCGCGTGAGCCCGAGCGGTGAATGGATGGGCTGAGCCCGAGCGGCCGAGCGCGTATGGGCCTCCGGCGCGGAGACAGGCAGAGCAGCAGACGGCAATGGGCTGAGAGGTGACGGGCTACTGGGCTGAATACTAATTATATTACCCCGGGCTGGGCTATATATACCTGGGCTATACATAGCATTTTTTTGCACGCCCCGGGCTGGAGCCCATGTTGCCATGGGCCCAAATCCGCCCCTGATCATGGGTGAGAGTAACTACACTTGGGAGTAGGGTGTATTTTTCATATATATGTGTGCACGTGCACCATTAGAATTTGGCAGTTGCTTTCGCCTCGTCGTCTTCTCGTCATGGCCGTGCCCAATGAATGTGCGGCGGTGGCGAGCTGTGCGGGGAGATGAGATGGGCATGAGGTGCAAGTGGCACCCCTTTTGGATGCAGGATGCTCTTCCGTCGTAAACCCACCACTATTTGCTACGCGTATTTGAAGCATAAACAAAAGAGTGTCTGAATAAATTAAGTGTTGTTTATTACCTTTTATTTTATTCTAGATTGCATGTATATTCATCAGGGTTTTTCACTGAATATTTTATGTAATACATAATAGAAATGTAAACTGGTCTCTTCTAATGATGTGTTATGTTATAGATTCCTACTGGGGCAAACACTATACTTGAAGATCCAAACTGGCCCAGGTTGCAGGAGGTGGCTTGGTAGATGCAGGGCGTGGCAGTGGCAACGCTTGATGATCTACAGGGCAGGTATGCATTGCAGTTTGGCAAGGAAGGCACTGCCAGGCGGAAGGAGTAGTATTTAGTTAGTATTCCGATTGTAATTCTAGGTCTAGAGTTGGAGTCGGTCCCGGATTACATTGATTATCATCCAGCTATTTATAGTAGTATGAGTTAGAATAGGAGTCGGGCTTGTAACAGCCGCTATATAAGGTTGCTATTGATTTGGCAAACACAAGCAATAAAGAATTACCTTAAGCTTTGGTCGTCACAGAGCCTTGCGTCCTGGCCGGTGTAAATCTCGGACAGCAACACGAGGGCGAGCTCATGCCTCCTCGCTATCTTCTTCGTTCGCACACCATCTCACGAAACCAGCTCCTTCCGCCATTGTCCATCCACCGAAAACCTCCACAGAAGCCGACACACAACAGTTTGGTATCAGAGCCTTCTCCCACCACTCTTGCAATGGAAGAGCCCAAGACAATAGAAGACTTAGGCAAGATGTTGGCGACCACGATGTCCACACTGACGGCCATGATGAAGGACATCAACGAAGTTAAGATGAAGCAAAGCTAGCAGCAGGAAGAGTTCTCTTGGCTGCAAAGTAACTCGGGGATCAACAGCTTAGACTCCAGTGGCAGAATATTCTCATCAGAGGGATCCCGAAGCAAGGGAGACAGGAGGGTGGAAGGAAGGAATATACTTCCACGATACCACAAACTCAATTTCCCAAGCTATGTTGGGGAGGAAGATCCGCTGCCCTGGCTAAATTGATGTGAGCAGTTCTTCAGGGGACAACGCACATTAGAGGAAGAAAAGGTGTGGTTGGCAGTGTACCATTTGATGGGTGTTGCGCAACAATGGTATTATCAGCTCGAACGAGACGATGGCGTACTGTCATGGCCTCATTTTGTGGATTTCCTCAATACGCGCTTCATATCTCCAATGAGAAGTAACCCCTTGGGAGAATTGGCTCAACTACAGCGCACGGGAACGGTTGAGGAGTATCAACGATGGTTCTTGCACTCTTGTGTCATGTAGAACCGTTGTCCTAACTGTAGCAAGTCCAGTTGTTTACGGCAGGTCTCATGAAGCCACTATAGACGGATGTTGAATTGCAAAACCCCAGCAACTTACAAACGACAATGAGTTTGGCTAAGGCTTATGAGCAGAGACTTGTGGGGGAGCATACGGAAGGGAAGATGTCTAGACCTATATCTTCAGCACGGGTTATAGTTTCTTCAATACCATACCTGAGACCCCACCCCACCCCACATGTCGCTGCATCGGCTGCATCATCGGCGACTCCCCCATTGCCCGTAGCTCTGCCTCAAACCCGCTGGAAAAGGCTCTCTGCATCCGAGATGGCTGAGCGCTGCGCCAAAGGTCTGTGCTTTAACTGTCCTGAGAAGTTTGGGCCGGGGCACAAGTGTGCTATGAAAGGGATCTATATGTTGGAACTGGAAGAGCTTGAAGGACTGGATGAAGTACTAGCTGTGGAGATCTCGTTGCATGCTCTTATAGGGATCCGCGCCAGCCAAACAATGCAATTATGTGTGCAGATCGCTGGTGAGTCTTTACGAGCACTGGTGGACACAGGTTCTATCATACCTTCATTGCTGACTAGGCGTCACGACGGCTAGGATTGAACTGCTCCCCTCGGCCTGGCATGGCATGACAGTAGCAATTGCTAACGGGGATCGCGTCCCTTGCACAGGCCTATGCACTCAGGTTCCATTGCACATTGACAAGGAAGCATTTTTAGTGGACTGCTTTGCCATTTCGTTAGGGGGATTTGATGTGGTTCTCGACGTTCACTGGCTTTGCACATTGGGACCAATCATTTGGGATTTTGAGAGTTTGACAATATCATTTTGGCATATGGATCACCAAGTTTCTTGGCATGGCATTGGCATGGGCACTTAGCACGCGAAGATGAAGGGCATTAAGCTTGAATGGGCAGGAACTCATGATGTCCTTGATGCAAGAGTTCGAGTTCCTTTTTGAGCCACCGAAAGGGCTACCACTGGTTTGTCGGCATGATCACTGCATCCATCTGGTGCCGTGGGCAACAGTAGTTGTAGTACGGCCTTACCACTACCCACAGCTCCTCAAAGACGAGATCGAACGACAGTGTGCAGAAATGCTTGCTCAAGGCATTATTCAGGATAGTACGTCCGCTTTCTCCTCGCCAGTATTATTGGTCAAGAAACATGATGATACGTGGAGGTTTTGTGTTGACTACTCCGCCTTGAATGCCCAAACAGTAAAGGACAAATTTCCTATTCCAGTGGTGGATGAATTACTTGATGAACTCAAGGGGGCTTGCTTCTTCACCAAATTGGATTTACGCAGTGGTTATCATCAGGTGCAGATGCACCCCGACGACATTGAGAAGACGGCGTTCCGTACCCACCATGGACACTTTGAATTCTTGGTCATGTCCTTTGCGCTTACTAATGCACCGGCGACGTCTCAGGCACTCATGAATGAGGTACTTAAATCGTTCCTTTGGCGGTTTGTGTTGGTTTTCTATGATGACATCTTAATCTATAGCTCGTCATGGTCGGAGCATCTGCAACATGTACGAGCGGTTTTCCAAGCATTACAAGCCAACTAATTGGTTCTTAAGCGTTTGAAGTGTTTCTTTGGAGAATCATCTGTGGCTTATCTAGGGCATGTGATCTCGGCTCAAGGGGTGGCAATGGATCCGACCAAGGTGGCAGCCGTACTTGAGTGGCCACGGCCAACTACTGTGCGAGGCCTATGGGGCTTCCTCAGGCTGACAGGGTATTATCGGAAGTTTATTCGTGATAATGGGACAGTGGCCGCTTCTCTTACTAAATTATTGCAAGAGGCTTTTGTGTGGTCTGAAGATGCCAAGCATGCTTTTCAGTCTCAAACAGATCCTGACGTCGGCTCCGGTCTTACAGTTGCCTGATTTCTCCAAAAAATTTGTGGTGGATTGTGACATGATTGGTTCGGGATTCGGCGCTGTGCTGCATCAAGGGGAACGGCCGGTGGCTTTCTTTAGCCAGCCCGTAGCTCCTCAACATGCCAAATTAGTGGCATATGAGCGGGAGCTCATTGGATTAGTGAAGGCAGTTCGGCATTGGCGGCCGTATTTATGGGGACGGGATTTCTTGATTCGAACGGATCACTATAGCCTCAACTTTCTTCTGGATCAACGCCTTTCTACCATTCCGCAGAACCATTGGGTGAGTAAGTTATTTGGCTATAATTTTGCTGTGGAGTATCGGCCAGGCAGGCAACATTGAGTTGCGGATGCTCTATCCCGGTGTGAGGGGGGTGCTGCCATGTGGGCTGTGTCAAGCCCGCAGTTTGAGTGGTTTGAACAACTCCGGGGTGAACTGCGAACAACAGAGGAGGTGGCGGCTTTAAAGGTGAGAATTTTAGATGGCCAGGAGGGCTCCCATTAGAAGATAGTAGAATATGTGTCCCTCTTGTTCCGGATCGTCGCAACATTACATGGTGCTGGTCATGAAGGAGTGCAGAAGACGTTGCATCGAGTGCGGGCTCATGTTTATGCAGCTGGGTTGCCGCAGTTTGCTCAGCACTTTGTGCAAGGATGTGAGGTATGTCAGCGAAATAAAACCGAACATCATTTCGCGGGCCTACTTCAATCGTTGGAAGTACATCATTTAGCGACTTCATTATTTAAGATCTTACAGATGTTCTAATATATAACCCTTGATACATAGCTCTTGATCATGGTATTTCTATTGATCTGTCTTTACCAATTACCCCACTGTTGCAACCAGTCATTCAATGGAAAATATATTTAATAACATTAGTCATCTCTAGATGTCGAAAAATATTTCTTTCTGCTGCGGGATCAAGTTCGTTATATCCTTTTCACTTAACATTCAAGTAGATAATGGATCAGGGTTGCGCAGGTGCATGCCCTTGTTGAGTATGAAGCAGTGGAGGCATTTGAGAAGGCTGTGAGTTATTCATCTGATACTTAATGACCCATTTGATCCTCAGCATATGAGTTATATGCCTAGAAGGCTTACCTTTTTGTGTGTGTGTGTGTGTGGTTTGATCATATTAGGTTTCCACTTTAACTGATGAGAGGAACTGGAGAACTGGGATGAAAGTGGCTAAACAAAGTGTAATGGGATCAGGAAACATAACCAGTCTTCAAAAGAAAACCAGGGAACAGTTTCCAAAAAGAACAACCAGGACCAGCCTTTAAAAGAAGAGCAGCGGACAATGTCAGAAAAGAACGGCAGCGCTGATTCAGGAGAGGGTGCTTTGGATAAGGAGAATGTGAACTCTGATATTAACCATGAGGTCTGAATTATCGCATACACCTATTCAATTCATTTGTTCAATTGTCTGGTTGAAAATCATTGAGGTTTCGTTTTCCTGTATGCTTGTGCATACCTTTTATTTGTGCACTTCCTTACTGATAGTTTGAGCCTTTGTTCTTGAACTGTAAATATGCTGCAAACGAAAAGTTCAGATGTATTTTCTAGTTAGAATTTTACTTGGGGGGGAGGTTATGATTATCGGCATCAAGAATGTTGACATCATTATCCTTTATGTATCTTTGCTCATAGCCTGTTGTCCATATCTATAGGAAGTGTGCCAACACCAAAAGACAAATGCTAAAGGAGGGCGAAAAGGTCAATACGGATGCCAAGGAAAAGGTCATATTCAGCAAAATACAAGAGGACAAGGTATTCTTTTTTACTTAAATTTGTGGATCTGATTATTTTTTTGTACTTCTCTAGTGATAGAACAACGACGGTTAGTTGTGTGCATTGAATGAAGTGTATTCTCAGATAGACTCCATTTGCACACACAACTGAGCTTATTCCCAGATTCATGCGTGGAGAAGGCTAGATGGTCAACATGTCACACTGCTTCTTTCTGAAAAAGGGGAAACTGGAATGATCTTTGTTATCTTTGTCTATTGCTCTGTGATACACATTTACCTAGTTCATGTGATCTCCTTATCTATTTCCCCAGCTAGGTCTGCTTTTATCTTGAGGATTAACTCGGGGATTCTCCATAGGCTTATAAATTCCTGCTACACTTTGTACATAAAACTAGATTTTTTTTCCCTGCATGGTTATCCTTTGCACGAAGCCGAAGAACACCATCCTGATTATCGTTCCATATACCACTGATATCAAAACAAACATGCAAAAGGCAACAAGATAACTGTTTGTAGTTTTCCTGATTTGTACTCGTTCTCAGATATCGAACATTTGATACTCTATTTTCTCGTGTATATGTTATGTAACTCTTCGCTACAGGATGTGTACACTTCTAATATTTTTTGTATTTTATATCAGGCCACGGCTCATTCCCTACTATTTCGGGTACTGATTCTGTAAACACGCCTATTCCTGGACTGATAATGCCAGATGGGACAAGGGGCTTTACAATTTGGCGTGGTAGATCGATTCCACTTCAGAAGCCCGAGAAGATTGAAGGATAGAACTTTGGATAGCCTGGTAAAAATCTTACTTTGGATAGCCTGGTAAAAATCTTACTGTGCATGAAAACATAGTGTTGCTGTTATGCTGTAACCTGTTTTTTCGCATGTTACAACTTAAGCACAGGCGGGACATGTATACAGAAAAGCCCTCTCTTTTTTGTGTAGGATCTTTTCTGAATTCACTGGTGCTTCTTCAGTTGGAGCTTTCATGCTTGGTTGGTGTTTTACCACCATTAATTTGTGGCACTTATGTCTGATGATTGCCAAAGCTTTGGCTGGCACTTGTGAAACGCTCCTACCATTTCATGGATTTTTTTATGAATAATCTTTTTTATTCAAAATAGAAATATACCCGCTCTCATATTTTTTTTTACAGAAATAGGCTCCGGTCGTCTAACCGTCAGGCGACTGGAGCCTATCGTCTAACGGCCAAGCGACATGTAAGCAATTCGCTGGTCGTTGGGTGAATTATTGCAGTTGCCTAACGGTCAGGCGAATGCAATTGCTATTGCCCAACGGTCAACCCTTGGGCGACTGGAAGCGGAGATAAAAGGAGGGCGCAGCTGAGCGGCCGAGGCCACTCGACCGCGTCGCCAACAGAACCACAGAACAGAAGAGAGCGAGAAGAAAAGGAGATGGTGGAGGAGAGGAAAGAAAAGAGAGGCTGTATTCACAGTCCTTGAAACCTATATGTGGCTACCGCAAGTGAATTGATTTTGAGATCAACCCAGAGAACCAGTGGACCCTCGACTTCGAGGAGTAGAATGTCAAAAGGTCCTCCGAGATCCGAGAGGAGCGTCGCAAGGACGAGCAAATTCTATGTATGCAACGCGAGACGAAAATTCATCTCAAGGCGTACACGCGTAGGGAACGGGAGGCTCGCGAGAGGGAGCACAAGAAAAAGAGGGAAATGGCGACCAAGGCAAAAGAGGCCGCCGATGAGTTCAACACCGAGCTCGTAAGGAAGGAAAAATGACATCTGTCTACACAGTGGGTCGTACGAGCAGTTCGGTTGGTTAGTCGCACATGATGCACTATATTATGCATGTAATCAAAACGTACGTGGTAGATTACTCTCAACTGTATTATGAAGTCTATTTAAATTTAGATAAGCTTATTTTCTTGTCTGTTCGCATTCAATTATTCCTATAACAAGTCATCTAATAATATTCACATACTAGTTTTCCTCCGTATACGAATTCCCGGTAACATCACAATATCACTTACCATCGTACTTATCGATTGTTCTAAGTTCAACCGTTCTTAAAAAAATTCACAAATTTTTTTACGCTCCAATAATATACAACGATTATAAGCTTTTATTACAAATCCAACAGATTATCTTCCAGTTATAATCTACAAAATTCACAAAATCTATAAAATTCACGGAGCGGAGTAGTATCTTGTTTGCAGTCGCCCTAAGGCTGGGCGATAGGTTCCAGTCGCCTGACCGTTGACAATTTTGTTGTCGTATTTCTGTTGGGCGATACGGTTAGACGACTGGAGTTTATTTCTGTAAAAAAAATATGGACGCAGGTACGTTTCTGTTATTTCGAATAAAAAATAGTTTGTTCGTAAAAAAATTCCCATTTCATGAATTATGATACGTGTTGTTCCAGTTTTTGGCTCGGAAATTAAGATGCGAGATAAAATGTCTGTTAGGCACTTTTTTTGTCGTCCTGATGAAAGATGAATGCTGGATGGAGTATTAGGGCCGGAAATAAATGCTTGAAAGGACGGCTACATTATTTAACAAAAGACCAAATCATGTTTTTTTTGAACAAAAGACTAGTGGAGGCTTATTTGAAGTGAAGAATATCTGGCTGCCGTTGGATTTTCTGAAGAGATTTCATCAGTGCTGTACTGAAAAACTGATTATCCATATACGGAGTAGGAAAGCATACAATGAGGAAACGAGTGAGAAGGGATTTGAGCTGCAGTGCCTGGTGCTGCATTATGCTGCTGATTGGATGACGGCTGCACGAACAATTATCAATGGAGATCAGAAACGCTTTCTGCAGACTGGACCTGCACTGCTACATGCGGAAGGGCCTACCACGTTGGGAGCCTGCTCTGCTGCCCATCGCTGGCTGCTTGCTACCACAATGCTCTTGCGCGTTGTGTCGATATCGTGGTAGTCCTCAAAAGTCAGGAGCCAGCAGTCATACACTCATACTTTGGCCTATGTTGCACTTGCCTTTGTTTTTATTTTTACCATTTTGCGAGGGCCATGCTATATACATCGAAGATTGATCTGCTGCTGAACAAGATGAAAACCAATTTGATCACAGCTGCTGCGTTGTTCACATCATATTTCTCTATCCTCTTGTTTGCGTTAATCTTCCTCTCAAACCCATGGAGTTGTATTGTTCTAGCGAGGTCAGTTCGTTACTGTCATGGAGTTCCACAGAAATCAACCGCAATGGCATGCACGCCCAAAGTGGTAACAAGTTACTGCGATCTGTCAAGGACTTAATACGATGTTGGATCTCGGTCGAGCACATTCCGGGATGGGAAAAGGCCACCAGTAAAATGATTGACCGTTGTGGTGGCACCCACCATGCAACCCTCTCACCATGTTGCGCGCCGTGGCAGGCAGGAGCACTCGATGCAGGCACGCAGGCAGGACCAGGAATTTGCTGCGACCAATAACTTTTCGCTACAGCTAATGAATTTTAATTGAAAATAAGTAGTAGTGATTAAAAGAAGTGATTTTTAGAAGAAGAGGATAAGTAATGAGAAAAGTGCAGGAGAGATACGTGCGTGAGATAGGATCGAAAAGAGTGCGGTGCATGATATGCTCGTAACCTCATGTCTTATTACTGGAGCGAGATGGAAGCAAAAAACCGTTTCAGAAAGCTACATGTTTATTTTCACTTCTGGCTTGTCTAGAAACAGAAGCTAACGTCCATAAACGCAGCTGTGTAGCCATACGCCCCAATTACACCGACCATCTGAGGCAACGCAGGTATGGCCAGAGAAAACCAAGCCGGTTTTCGGTCGCGGCCGAAAGAACTAGCCTAGCCCATGGTTTGCTACGACTTCTCTATGGAAAAAGTGACCAAAACTAGCCAAATCCTATGGATTTGCCAACTGTTGGCCATGAAGCGAAACGGGGCACGACCGCCCAACGTTTTCGGCTAGGCTCGTCTGTGAATTGTGAACAAGAACCCAACGTGCTGGTGGAGAGCGAAGGCTGATGAGTGAAGAGCTTGCCCAGGCCGACAAAGGCTAGTAGGCTACACCACCCCATCAAGGCCCAAGCAAGCAACGTGCTTCACCGCTAAATTTTGACGAAGAAAGTTTCTTTTCGGGTGACACCACCCTATGTGCCTAACTCATCAGATCTAGGGTGTTTTTTTCCTTGCTCTGGCGAATGGTTTTTGGTTTTAGCGTAAATATTTGTACAAACGGATTAAATATCGATAAATTAATAAATGACTAAGAAAAACCTGTCATAAATTCGGCTTATTATTTTAGGTAACAATCGGACGAGGATGTGTAACTGTATAGGATCGTGGTCCAAGACAACACAAGATTCTCCTAGCCTGCTATAAAAATGTACAATCTACAGTCTATAGTGCTGGACCGCAAAGTGACCAAGTTTTCATGTGCAATCTTTACTCCTTACGCCAGTCTTTTATTGCTCTCCTGGGAAGTTTACGTTTGACTGCTGATGTAGCCGTAGTACACCAGTATCCTAGCTAGGACCCTCACTATGCCCAGATCTACCAGGTGTGGTCGCTGCTGGGTTCAGCAACCCCAGCGCATAGGCTGTTTTTTTACCATTCCTGCCTATTGCTTTACCTCCAGGCGCACACTACAACAAAATCAAGTAGCGCGACCGTGCAATGGATATGGACTGGATTTTCTCTCGACGTCCCGGACGGCTGAACCTCACTAACAACCCATTAATGGTGAACAGGACAGTAGGCACGTAATGCCCCCTGTCTGTACTGGAAACAGGCTATTTTCTTTTCAGTTTCTAAAAACTGTTTTTTTATTTTTCTATAATAACTAACTTTTCAACTAAGTATTTTTTTAAAATAAAATTTACTAGTTAATCATAGTATATATTATATCAACTTCATTTATATCGGCAAAAATCGCATGTGAGTTTCTATTACTTTGTAATCTCTTGTATGAACAGCCTAAAAACTACAAGACACAACAAAAAATCATAAACTTCAGCTAAAAAGAACAGACGCACAGAACAGCTTAGTCAATGCAGAAACGTCACAGTCTCACAGACCACAACGGTCAAACCCGTTTCTAGTTTGACGCCAGTTACAGACACACGCTTCTTCTTCTTCTTCTTCTAAAACAGAAACATTGTTTTGGACGTCTTTTTCTCCCCCCAATAATACGCAGGAGAACCATGCAGTTTTGCATTGAGGAGAATGCAAAAAACAAAACAAAGGTGTGTGGGGTGCCACCCCTTTGCACATCTTCTCAGCAAATTCTACCAATTTTCTGTCTGTGTGCTCCTGGATCCATCCGACACCTTGGACTGTCAGGTTTTGGTATGCATAAGAAACTCTCTTGGATCTGTTCCCCAAACTTAATTAATTGTCGTATGCTGTAGAGTGGTCCAACCCTCTATAATTAGATCTTACAACTATCTCAATATGTAATAGACTTAATAGCGTAGAGAAATATATCAATATATTCTCACCTTTTGTAATTATCAAGAGGTTGAATTAGAATTTTCTATTCTATCCCATTCACGTACATAAACTCCCAAAAGGGTATGAGAAAGAGAGATCCCCTCATTCATACTCATTAGCTCCCTCTAACTAGTCCCCTTATATATTGTTTAGTCAGTAGTCACAACAGTTAGCGCTGTTCGTGGAGAACGCACAAGAAGCTGCACAACAGAAGACGCTAGAAAGCAATGACAACCAAACAAAAGAGAAGTACGGTGGCAGCGATCGTCGAGTCCAGCACGTGGCGGCCGGTGGTACGCCATGTCAACGATCATGACGCCCACGTCGGTACGACCAACGACCATGATGTCCGCGCTGGTACGACCATCGACACCAAGGAGTTGGCCTCCGAACAACATTGGCGAATGTCGAGCCTCTCTGGCGGGGATTCGGCACGAAGCATGCACTCCAAAGAATTCACCCCACCACCGGCTGCGTCGACACCCACAACCATGCTATGGTCGTGACTTTGGTGGCATCTTTGACCACGCCATGGTCAAGTCTTCACTGACAAACACGAGACTTGGAGTCGACGAAGTCAGCACCCGCCTCTGACTTCTCCACAAGACTTCGCACAGTCTCCGCCGAGCTCCGCGCGGATGTCGTCTCCTCGCGGAGACTTCACTCGGTCTTCGCGGGACTTCTCATGGTCTCCACTGAGCTCCACGCAGATGTCATCTCCAACTACCTCATAGTCATACACGCTTTGTCCGACCGCCACGCGGTCGAGATCGCATTCGACCATGTCGTGGTTGTGGACGCTTCGCCCGACCGCCTCACGGTCGAGACTTCGTCCAACCACCTCATGCTCGTAGACGCTTTGTCCGACCGCCTTGCAGTCATCGACGCGTCGTCCGACCGCCTTGCGGTCGTAGACACCTCGTCCGACCGCCTTGCAGTTGAGAATTCGTCCGACTGCCTCATGGTCGAGACTTCGTCTGACTTCCTCGGGGTCATACTTTTGTGAAAATCGCACGGTGGCCTCATACCCCGGTGTACTCTGTGGAGTATAAAGCATTGTGAATTTAGCCGTCTCGGGCAACTCTACGAAGTATAAAAAATCACACAGTGGCCTTGCGCCCTGGCGTACTCTGCAGAGTATAAAGCAACTGGAACTTTGCCATCCTGGGCAACTCTACGGAGTATAAAAAAATTGCATGGTAGCGTCGCACCCCGGCGTACTGTACGAAGTATAAAGCGCCGGGAATTTAGCTGTCCCGGGCAGCGTACAGAGTATAAAAAAAATCACACGGTGGTCTCGTGCCCCAGCGTACTCTACAGAGTATAAAGCGCCGAGAACTTAGCCATCTCGGGCAACTCAACAGAGTATAAAAAATCGAACGGTAGCCTCGCACCCCGGCATACTCTGCGGAGTATAAAACACTGGGAACTCAGCCACCCAGGCAACTCTATAGAGTATAGATGGTAGCACGGGATAGCTTGCGCAGCTGAGCCTGCATCACGTGCTTTGCCTATCCCACCAAGGAGTCCTTGCCATGGACCATAACCCCAATGAGTCACACATTTCACACGTCTCACTAAGGAGTTTGCCGTGCTACTTTGTCTGCCCGCCTTGTGGTCATGGGCACTTCGTTCGATCACCTCCTGGTTGTAGACGCTTCGTCCGACCACTTTGTGGTCATAGATGTTTCGTCCGACTGCCTTGCGATAGACACCTACTCTGACCACCTCGTGGTCGTAGACGCTTAGTCCGTCTGCCTTGTGGTCGACACTTTGCCCGACCACCTCGTGGTCGTAGACTTTGTCGACGCCAAGTCCGAAGGTGGGGGACGGGCCATGCACGTTAGCTTCATCTCGTCGCCGACTTCGTTGACCCTGAGTCCGATGTCTGGGGGATGGACCGCGTGCGTCAGAGATTCGTCTCGCCGTCGACTTTGACGCCTCGTTGGCGTACGACTACCTTGTGGCCGTACACTCTGTCCGACCACCTCACGGTCGTAGACTTCATCCGACCACGTCGCTGTTGTAGGCCCTATTCGGCCACCTCATGGTTGTAGACATAGTTGTCAGGACTTCATCCAACCACTCATGCTCGGGAATCCATCAACACTTCGTCCAACCGCTTCGGGTCCGTGACTTCGTCGATACCTACGACCAACACGTGGTCACGCCTTTAGCGGCCATGTCATGAGCGACATTGTCGTCTGGCCTTCTCCAACTACGTCGAAGGCAACAACCCGACGGGGCACCCGAACTTTCAGCGTGGGATTTCGCCGCTCGCGTCTATGAGTCGCCTGAGGCTAGGGCCTGACCTACGCGTGCCGGCTCAACCCCTACCGGGAGATGCCACAACCACGGCAAGATTGGTCAAAACAATCCTTCTCTGAGAGGTTTACAGTGTCCACAGCCCCAGGAATTGGGAGCTACCAGCTGCATCAGCTGGCCCATCGGCACCTGCATGCTTGTTACCAGGCGACGGGGGGTAGGGCCAGCCTAGACCAATTGTTCATGTTAGCTCGCTCATTGGGACCTCCACACTTGCTGTCGAGGGAGTACTGTTGTAGGGGTGGGCCAACCCCCGTGACTGGATTTTGCAACTGGCCCAATATACAATAAGCCCAATAGTGTAGAGGAATTTACCAATATATCTCCACCTTTTATAATTATCAAGGGGTTGAATGAGAATTTTCTATCCTACCCTATTCATGTATATAAACCCCTAAAAGGGATATAAAAAAGGGAGATCCTCTCATTCATACTCATTAGCTTTCTATATCTAGTTCCCTCGTATACTGTTTAGTCAGTACCATAACATCGTACCTCTTCTTGCCCCATTACACTTTCTAGACGCTTTTGTATGCCAAGCTGGAATTTTGGACGTTTCTAGCACTGTTGATACCCAAAATTCCAAAAATAGCCGCGTTGAAAACACAATTCCAAAAATAGCCCCCAAACGACCGCACGATTAACGGCAACGCGACACGTGTCCAGTGGTGCGGCCGGGGAGCGCACCACACCTGAGTGGTGCGGTCCCCGACCGCACCACACCCCCGCCGTACATGCCACGTAGATGGTGCGGTGCCGCACCGCACCACTCCCCTAATGGTGCGGCACCACACCGCACCACTCCGCCGTGGGTCCCACCCCCCCGGTTAGGGTTTGCACGGGTAGAATTTTAATTCAAGTTATTTTTGTATGCATTTGTAAAGATAATTTTTTAAATAAAAATTTATGTATATATATGAAATGATGTGTGAAAAAATATGAATTTGAAGTGGAGTCCACTATTCTGGATGTGTAATTAGTTGTGCAATTTTGAAAATTAAAAATATTGGTTGGTAGAGTACGAACGAAATATGTGTGAAGTAACGATTAGTGTTTTTGTGATTTTCCTATATTGCTGACCGTGAAAAATGTGTTGAAGTGACAATAATAAATTTCGATCATGGTATATTGTTTTATTGGAAGCAATTTAAAGAAAAAATTTTCGAGCACAAATGTGATATGAACAATTGGAGGAAATGAAGGAAAGTGATATTGAACATGTATGATTATAAGTTTTGTTAATTTTGTAGTTGTGAATCAGAAAAAAATTTGAAAAATTTTAAAACAAGTTTATGTTGATTATATGTTGTAGATGCATAAAAAATTTGGGTAAAAATTTTTTAGGAACGATTGTGCGTACAACGATCGATATATAAAGTGGTAAGTGACTTTTAGGGTTTGGTATGTTTTAAGGGTTTGCAATCCGCGTCATGTTTGTATGTTTTGTCAATTTTGTAGTTATAAACTGCGTAAACATAAGATAAAGTTGTAATAGAAGTTTATCTTCAATGTAAGTTGTAGATGCATAAAAAATTTGGGTACATTTTTTTAGGAACGATTCGATACATAAAGCGGTAAGTGATGTGACCAGTGGCATGTGGCATGTGTGGAACTCTGTACTTCTAATGTTCAGAATTCCACCAATAGTCCTAACATGCATGCCTTAGGGGAAATAACTTGCTAGGTCTATTACATCATGGAATGCGAAAATACGAGATATTAAACTTCATAATACAGTTGGGAGTAACATGCCGCGTAGATTTTTATTACATGCATAACATATAGCATGATATGCGACTAACCCACCCAACTGCTCGTACGACCTACTGTGTGGACCGGGGCCACTTTCCCTTCCTTGCCCGCTCGGCATTGAACTCCTCTCCGGCCTCTTTTGCCTTAGCCGCAATTTCCCTCTTTCTCTCGCGCTCCATCTCGCGAGCCTCCCGCTCCGTACGCGTGCACGCTTCAAGATGAGCTTGCGTCTCGCGCTGTATACGCAGGGTGTGCTCGTGCTTGCGGCGCTCCTCCTGCAGCAACTCCTTCTCCTTTGTGACATTCCACTCCTCGAAGTCAAGGGTCCATTGGTCCTCAGGGTGGATCTCAAGATCGATCCATTTGCGGTAGCCACACAGGGGCTCCGGAGACTGTAAATACATTGGAGATATTGTTAGTGCGTGCTGTGAAGGAGACAAGGTAGGGGAAAATGGTGCATGTGGTCGTTACCGGCTGCCGATAGGTTGCGGTGTCAAAGCGGCGGTTGGGGTAGTCACTGGAGTAGTTTGCGCAACCCCAGTAACGCATACCTAAACTGATGCGGTGCTTAGACTTGAAGAACTTGCACACGTCCCCGCACCAACAAAGGGGAGGTGTCTCCCCCTCAGGTGGTAGTTGTGGCGAACGCTCGGTGGGGACGTCCGGGATTGGGTTGTTGCTACGGGGGCGCTCTGGGGGGGGACCTTTCATCGTAGCACGATGGGCTTGTTCTACCCGGGCCTGTATCGCCCTTATTTTCTCATCGCTTGCGGCATCGCGGGCCGCAGCTGACCGTGCTATGTCACGGGTCTCCTTCCAATCCTTCACCATCTTGTCCCATTGTTTCTTCTTGCCTTTGTCCATCCCGGTTGGGTGAGGGTGAGGGAAGCGCGATGTAGTATGGGGTTTGGATGGGCAATGTTCGCTGGGAAATGGAATGCATACGAATTTATAGGGGCTGTTTTGGTCTCTACTCGTACGTCTAAAGCTGGTCCGCGTGGTGGTAGCAGTGAGTAAAGATGGGAGTGCTGCGGTATCACTGAAAAAGGTCCCCGTTTTATCATGTCACTGCGCAAAGCTGGCATCTTTTGTCATCTCACTGACTAAAGCTGCCCGTTATGTCTTGTCTCTGGGCAAAGCTGGCATCTTTTGTCATCTCACTGAGCAAAGCTGCCCCGTTTTATCATGTCACTGCGCAAAGCTGGCATCTTTTGTCATCTCACTGAGTAAAGCTGCCCGTTATGTCTTGTCTCTGCGCAAAGCTGGCATCTTTTGTCATCTCACTGAGCAAAGCTGCCCCGTTATGTCATGTCTCTGCCCAAAGCTGACATCTTTTGTCATCTCACTGAGTAAAGCTGCCCGTTATGTCTTGTCTCTGCGCAAAGCTGGCATCTTTTGTCATCTCACTGAGCAAAGCTGCCCCGTTATGTCATGTCTCTGCCCAAAGCTGGCATCTTTTGTCATCTCACTGAGTAAAGCTGCCCGTTATGTCTTGTCTCTGCGCAAAGCTGGCATCTTTTGTCATGTCACTGCGGAAAGCTGGCCCGTTTTGTCATATCACTAAGCAAAGGTGCCCCTTTATGTGCGTGTATGAATTGTGCTGTCTGTGTTCTTTGTGCGTGAGGCTGCCCCCCCAGACAGCCTATAAAACGGAGCCATCCCTCACATACTCCCTTGCCATGTTATCAGTCACCTCCTGAGTTAGTTGTTCACAAGCAGTGTAGTTTTCTTTCGTGCTCACTCCCCCAGACTAGGCAATGAGTCAGCTCAGCACGTCTTCATGGGCACAGACGGTGATGTGCCCAAATTGCAACACCTTGGTTAGACGTAGGACATCACAGACGGCCGCGAATCCTGGGCGACACTACTACAAGTGCCCCCATCACTCGGTGAGTCAGATTGTTTCGGGTTCATTGAAATCGTGGTGGTATGTTTAAAAAATTTCTTGTCATGGAATCGCAGGAAGCTCATGGTGGTTGCCAATTCTGGGTGTGGGAGGATGAAATGGGCAATAGGACTGCCAATGTTCGCCATGACAGAGTTGTCGTGGGGGGTTGCGACCCCGTCGGGATGCGGCATCGTTTGGACAGACTCGAGTGGAAGATAAATTTAATGTTGTGTGCTATTTTGTTTCTTGTGATTATTGTTATCCTCAAGTTGTAGTGCTGGAGGTTCTCCTCGTGTATGTTGCTAATGTTTTATGCTATGTTGTCGTCAAGTTATTTTGGTAATGTGTTAAGTACGGTTGTGATGTATTTTAGTCGTTTTGTTCGTTCGTGTGTTGGTGGTTGTAATACTTGCTACATTTCATGTACGTGCAATGTATGTGTTGTTTCGTGTTGTCATTGCCTGAGGCCTTCATATTATGTGGGTTGTACGGTGTTGTCATCTCTCAGTTGGTTGTATGGCGTAGTAAATCAAAGAACTTAGAACAACCCTTTTATACTGGAAACCATATTTGAACATCAAACCATCAAGCACTTGAAAAACATCACAAAAATTACAACAGCCCAATTACAAAAATTCATTTATCATCTCGTCGCCGCCGCCTCGGACGACGTATCTGATCCTCCGAGAAGGTGAACCTGCTAGGGGAGCGCGGTGCATCTCGAAGGTCGTACTGCGAGGTCTGCGTCGGAGGCGGTGGTGGGTACATCTCTGTGGGGAGTGCCGACTGCTGGCCTATAATAGAGCTCAGCCAATCGGCGGAGGGGTCTACGTCCTGCAATGGAAAATACAAAAAAGTTTATAATCATTATTTGTATCATGTGGTATGTTCACTACATGCGTACATACCGGTGCATACGGCTGTTGGAATGACGATGACGCTGCGAATTCACCCATGTACTCCTGCGCCGTGTAACCTTGGTACGTCTGCCCGAACCACTCGTACTGCCGTTGCGTGTCTGCTCGGGTGGACTGACCGCCAGGCGCATATGTCACTATCTGCTGGGGTGTCTCAGGGTCGCTATCTGTACGCTCGTCCGCCGCCCTCCGGGATGACGACGGCTGTAGCAACGTGCTATCCCTTCGCAACTGCTGCAAGGAAAACGTGTGTTACGAATAAATGGCAATCGAGTGGACAAACGAACTGATGGCAAATGTCGTACCGCTGGTCCAAAAGGCTGTGAGGACGAGGGAGCGCAGCTGGGATGACCTCCGGACAGCGACGGACGACCGCCGGACAGCGATGGACGACCGCCGGACAGCGACGGACGACCGCCGGACATCGACGGACGTGCGCCGGACTGCGACGGACGACCGCCGGACTGCGATGGACGACCACCGTACAGCGACGGACGTGCTGAAGGTGGTGCCGACGGCGGCGCTGAAGGCTGCTCTCTGCGGACGCGTCGTGCATGGACATCATCCCGGTGCTGACTACAGCTCATGGCCTTGATCGCATTCCTGAGGTCATTGAAGATGCTACGCGCCGAAGCAAGAACCCGGTTGCCGCCCTCCCCACGCTGCAGCATCTGAAAAGCCTCGTTCTCAGCACGACGCATATGCTCGCACTGTACGTAAACAGCAAATGAGTTAAAACGCACTGTACGTAAAGAAACAATGAGTACAAACGTACTGCAGGTGCACGTACCGCCTCGTCAAGACGTGCTGCTCGATGACGGTCTGGGCCGGCCTGTATGGCATCTTCGTGCGCGACCTCTGAAGGACGGGGTGGGGCAGGCCGAGTAATCTTGCTGCGGGTGCGTGGAATGTACCACTCTAGGTACACACCGTATGTGGCGATGTCGTGTGGCCTAGTCTCGGCCACAACCTCTGTGCTCGCTGAGTCACGCCACAGGTCTGTCCACGGCCGCTGTGTGGCTGTCCAGTCGTCACCATGGTGCCCTCTTCTTGTTTGCCTGCAAGTTAGTGCACATATTGTACAATTAGTATTATCAACACATTACTACCTTGCGTACAGGTACCGTGCAATGGCTTACCGGTGGGCCTTCGGTAGTAGTGCCCGTCCTGCGAGGGGTGGCACGTGCTGGTGGAGGTGAAACTGCCTCATCACTCTCTGCGGGTTGTACGGTTCGACGAAGTGCGCGAAGACGAGGTGACAGGTCGTCAACCAGTACGTGTGGTCTTGGTGGCACTGAGATGACAACCCGTAGGGGGCAATGAGCTGAATGAACCCTGCATCCCATGGGAACCAGACTATGTCGTTGTCAGGAAGCCGCTCGAAATCGTCATGGAAATCTGGGTACACACGCCTCGCTCTGTCCTTAGCCCACCGCAGCTGACCATGTGTCCAACGAGTCCCCATAGTCGGCCCATCTATGGGGTCATCGCCACCAGCCAGACCGTACAACTCCGGGACGAGGTCGTAAGGGTGCACGGGCCTCTCGATCTTAGGCCTCCCAACCGTGAAGTGCTCCCAAGACCAGTACTGCAGGAGCACATAGCACGCCGCCAAGACCGGCTCGCTGGCCTCAGTACGCTGACAGGCATCACACAAGCCTCGGTACGTGGCACTAAGGACTGCTGATCCCCAGCTGTACTGCGGCACCTCGCCGGGCAAGGCATCCGCCAAGGACTCAGCAAGGTGTATGTACGTCGGATGCACGGAGACTCCAGTGGTCGTAGGAAACAAGACCCATCCGAACAAAAAAAGAATGTATGCCATGAGGTGCGTCCGCACGACCCCCTCATGAGCGTCCTCAGGGCAGGTCATGAACTCTCGTAGCCACGAGTGTGGCACACCAGACATGTTGTCTGGGATCGGGATACCGAATCGGGCACCCAAGGCGGCCTTCCAATGCGCCGCCCTGGGGGGTGGCACTACTGCTGCACCACGGATGGGTAGACCTGTCAGCATGGACACGTCCTGAAGTGTAATAGTCATCTCGCCCCACCGGAAGTGGAAGGTGTGAGTCTCCGGTCTCCAACGATCCACGAGTGCGGACAGCAACGCCGCATCGAACTGCAACGAATACGGAACATCCAGCATGCGAGCAAGGGGCAAAAGACCGGTGTCTCGCAGCAGCGGGATGTATCGCTCGTCTAGAGGCCAGTGCTCTCGGGGGCCCCTAAGGACGAAACACGGAGGGCCATCAGGCATTGATGCCCACGCGGTGCATCGGTGGCGGTCATCCCAACGGGCCTCAAGCAACTCGTACGCCATCTCCTGCCGATGATTAAAAACAAGTCAGTACGCAGTGTCATGAGAATATGCAACATACATAATGTGTACGTAATGATAATACATCGTGAAATAAATGACAACAAAACATGAACAAACGCAATCTGCATCGAACGACAACAAATGATAACGAAATATCGAATAAGTCACAACATAACATAATCTGCAAGAAATGACTCAAACAAATTGTACACGGAAATAATTTGGTCAGATACATTCAGCATAGGTTACAGGATGCACGATCCTGTGCTCGCATCACAACAAAGACCGGCTATAGTTACAAAACACGGAAGCAGCAGTGCACAATGACAGTCCATGTGCTGCATACTATGGAGCGTTACTTGATGTCGGCCTGTTTGGGCACTGCCTAAATGAATGGCCAACCGTCTTGCATAGTCTGCACTTCGGCCGCCGAACCTGATCCCCACGCTGGCTATCATCCATGTCGTTACGAATGCGACGGCTCTGTCTTCGCCCACGGGCGACGTGCTTCAGTGCATCGTTCGGCACCCACTTGATCTGCCCTGGCCAGAGCTCCCTATAATGCATGTCCACCCCGTACGAATGGAACTCCGTGCTCCAGGTTTCAAACAGGTGCTTCATGTCATAGTACCTTGAGATGTAATGCGTGGGCGCCTGGTTCCATAACGCGCATGCCGCGTACACGTGGGAGCATGGCTTGTGTAGAAGCTCCGGCTTGTTGCATGTGCAAGACGCTCTGTCAGCAATCGTGCACACCTGCTTACGATCCCCTCTAGCCTGCCCCATCATGTACCTCTGTCTGAGACGAACCTCAAACTTCCTCCGTAAGCCATCCATGGTCTGAGCAATATGCGAACGAGCCTTCTCCATCTTCTTGTCCATGTAGGCCCGCGCTACCTCGGAGAATTCTTTGCCTTCGTCCATATGCCGCTTCGCCATCATGGCTCTATTGACAAAGTATCCTATTGAACGGTTCCAGGTCTCTTCAACGATTGCAGTGATAGGTAGGGATCTCACGCCCTTTAGAACACCATTGTACACCTCGGACATGTTTGTCGTCATGATTCCGTACCTTGCTCCGCCGGTGTCATGCAGTAGAGACCACATCTCCAGGTTAGGTGCATTGGACTGCACCCATTGTGTGAACTCCCCAAGTCTCGTGGAGCCTCCCTCCACGGCCCCCGCTTCAGCCTGCTCAAGACGCCTGACATGCCTGCTGGTCTCCTGATCAAGGTGGCTCCACAGGGCATTGAACTTCGTCTTCTGGTTCTGCATACAAAGTTTTTTAAACATCTTCATTAGTTCCTTGCTATGGAACCTTCTGTGGAAGTTTGCCGCAAGATGCCTCATGCACCACCGGTTCTTCATGTCATTCCACTGGTACGGAGGCTGTGTCCCGTTCTGCATCGTTCGCATTGCAGACAGCAAGCCCGCATTGCGGTCTGAGATAACACACACATCGGGCCGATCTTGTACAACGGCCTGCTTCACATTGACAAGGAACCACAGCCAGCTTTCCGTACTCTCATTCTCTACTATTGCAAATGCCACTGGGAGTAACTGGTCATTTGCGTCTGCTGCAACCGCGGTCAGGATTGTACCCTTGTATTTGCCAGATAGGAATGTGCCGTCCATCGTTAGCACTGGACGGCACCACTTGAAGCCTTCTATTGCCTGATGGAAGGCCCAGAACACTCTGTCAAGCACAAAACAATTCGGCCCTTCCGTCTCATGAACCCGCTCGCACTTGTTAATGAACGTGCCTGGGTTTGCTGCTGCAATCTGACACAACAATCTCGGGACCAGATCATATGCCTCCTCATATGTCCCGAACATACTCCGCAGTACCTTCTGTTTCCCCCGCCACACCTTCTTGTAGCTCACAGCAAACCCCACCGTGTTCGCTACCTCCGCCATGAGAACCTTGGGAGTAATGGATACATTTGCAACCACAAGATGCCTTATCACCTCTCCAACATATGACGACGTCATGTTGCGGTGCTTATGTAGTGGCGCCGCAAGCTCACAAGTGTGATCATTCAGCACCGTTATCCGGAAGTCCGTGGCAGCGCCTCTGAACCGCTGCGCACGGACCTTGCCAGGGCAGGAGCCGTCCACACACTTCACAATGTAGGTGTCAGGGTTGGACCTGTGCACCCGATATGTCCGACTGATGTTGACGGCGTACGTGGCAATAGCTTGCTGTGCAGCACTCTTGTTACGGAAGCTCTGCCCTACAACGAGTCTGCCTTCATTGAATCCCCACTCTGCCTCCTCCGCCCGTGGCAGAACTAGGGATTCCGCTGCGATGTCGTCCAATCTGGACGGCACGTACGCACCCTCCGTGGTTACAACACCACCTACCACACCTCCCGCTGTAGGTTCCCCTTCTTCCTCCTCTCCTGAACTCTCTGTTTCCACATCGTCCTCCTCCTCACTTTCCTGCACCTGGTTCTCAAGGTACTCGTGACAGTCAACACGCGCGGCCCACCACCTCTTGGCACCTTCGTTCGGCTGAAAATTCTCCGCGCGCCTCCGCAGGTCCCCATCTCCTATTGACTCATAGCCTCCTTCTCCTTCATCAGCATCTTCATGACCGCCGGAGAGTAATGCACGCTCTACATCTCCGCCAGCACCACTAGAGCCACCCATAGCGGATGATTCTGTCCTCTCCACGAATTGAACATACACCATTGGCCTGGCATATATCAATGCGTCTGGGTTGCACACGACCTCCATGTAGTTCGCCCATGAAGCGTCGCTCGTCACCTTTATAAGTTGCCACATTGTATCCCCTGCAGCACCTCCAACTGTGGCATACACTGCCTCGATCCGTAATTTGTTCCTTGCGGTGTCCCGATCGAATCCGAAACGCACGCATCTCCGTAGCTCCAACAGGCTCATGGTGTTCAGATTGCGTGCCCGGATCACAGTCCGGTCACAATTATTCAGGTCTGCCCCGTACGGCCCGTCCCGTACGAGACCACTTCCATAGAACACGAACAAGTCTTGGATGTCACCCATGGCGTACCTAACATAAGCCCAAACTGAACCCTCTTAGTATATATCACAGGCAACAACTGTACCATCACACAACACGTAGCTACCGCCTAGCAGATACAACCGTAATATTTTCATCTCAATTTCGTTGTTCTAACTATCCCATACAAATATGAATGGTTCTTTTTTATTTGCAAATGTAATTTTTAATTAATTTACGGAGTGCCTTAATCTATGCGATACATAAATTACAATTTCTCCAAATTTCTCTCCTAATTTCTATTATTATTGTTCTACTTAATTAACCAACCAACCACTCAATTCTCATCATTTTTAACTTCTTAATTCTTATGTAAATTAAACATCTACATTTTTTCTCTAATCTTTCATTTGTGGAAGCACGCTCTCTCGAACATGCACAACAAGATCTAATATTATTCAGTGATTTTGGCTACAACAATGAGTACATGACAATAAAAACAGTACCTACTAGCAGTGTGCTTTCCGTATTTTTTTTCCATAATCTTTAATTCATGGAAGCAAGCTCTCACAAATATGCATGCATACCAAGATCTACTATCCTTGAGTGATTTTTGCTACAAGAATGACTAAATATTAATACAAATAAAACCTACGCAAGTAGCCCTTTCGACTACCAGAGTGCTTCACAATGACATCAATGAAATCTAGCTAAAATCCAGTTAGCGTATTTTTAGGTTACGGTTCACAACAGCAGTACAAAAATTCTTTACATAAAATATAAAATACAATATGCTACAACTACAAACATTTTTTCAAATAAATCGAATACACTACAACCACAAACAACTTTTAACATTACAGTGGACAACAACAACGCATAATTTCTTCACATAAATTATAAAATATAACACGATAATTACATAAAATATAGACATATGGAGAACGTTTACAGAACGTTTACGCTAATTACAGGCTAATCACTATGATTAAATTACAGATGCATTGAGATGATATTTACCTCTTCTTGAAGCTCACGAGACGATCTACAACTTTCTCACTTGCGAAAAATTCAGATCCCTTCCAAAATTACTCCAAATCCTGTGTTTTCCGCTCTTCTTGCCTTCGCTATCAGCTCCCTCTCTTCCGCTCTCTCTTGCTTGCTGCTTCTCTGTCTACCACAAATGCAAAAAGATTGAAGTCTTCCAACGCAGGCTCTCCCTTTGTATCGCGAGATACACTGCGTTCGGAGTAGGGGCCGGCTCTCCAGCTTCGACACATCGCATGTAAGAAATAAAGAAATGCGAGGGAATCGGCTGCATGCAGCACGGGGCGAGGGAATCGGGCGAATTCAGTGCTTTCGGTGGGATGGGACTGGAGGAAAATGGCGCCAGGGGAGAGACAGCCGAGTGGTGCGCTCTGGGGCCGCACCACTCGCGGTGTCGTGCGCCCAGGGGGCGCACCACTGGCCTGACGTGACGGCGGGGGTGTGGTGCGGTCGGGGACCGCACCACTCAGGTGTGGTGCGCTCCCCGGCCGCACCACTGGACACGTGTCGCGTTGCCGTTAATCGTGCGGTCGTTTGGGGGTATTTTTGGAATTGTGTTTTCAACGCGGCTATTTTTGGAATTTTGGGTATCAACAGTGCTAGAAACGTCCAAAATTCGCCAAGCTGGAGCAGTAGTTCGAACCACTACGTGCAATAGTGCGAAGCCGCGCGCATGAGTGAAAGAATTAGGTGTTCCTCCCACTAAAAGCAATCTTTGATCGGACCAAGCGGCACTGGCCATCAATGCTCGCCAGCGCCGGCCGCCCCGGTCCACGTGCCGCTTAGGTGCGAGACCGGCCGGTCACTTAACCTTCATGGCCGATTCGGCGCCCGTAGCTGGCACGTCTCACCTCGCGCTATAAAAAGCTTCACACTTCCCCATTGACAATCCTGCCACGATCAAGGCGCAACACTTGAACATATACTCCACATGGATGGCATGGAGCAGCAGCACGAGCAAGAAGACGTCATAGAGGTGCCGGAGATGGACGGCGAGCTGCTCGTCGAGCTCCTGGACGCCTCGCTCGGAGCCGAGGAGGAGGCAGGGCACAACAAGCATCATCAGCTCAGCTTCGCGGCCGACGTCGTCGGCGACGGCTGGGACAGCCAGGAGCTGAACTCGATCCACCCGCACCAGGAGGGCTGCGAGGACTGCGGGCTCGACGACATCCTCTCCGACTTCGAGGGGTGCGTGTGCTCACCGGCGCCATACGCCGTGAACCCTGTCGAGTACTGGACGGGGGAGATGGAGGCCGCCGCCGTGGGCCCCGCCTTCACCGGCGAGTGCATGGGGGAGTGGTACATGGACGGCATGCTCATGGAGTGGGACGACGGGAGAAGCTACTACTCGTTTTACCCTGCCTCCTATGGTGGTGAGGCCTGCACGGAGCAATTGTACGGCAGCCCACTGTGGGAGTGAACTCGTAGCGTACGTGAAGCATGCGTGTGTGAAGCATTAGTATTTAGCAGATGCTCGTCGCCTAGCCTATAACTAACTACTACTACTACTACTACTGATTGGACTAATTTGCTAGCTCGCTTTGCATCTATATCTCCCTTTTGCAAATTTAGCACAATCTGAAATTGCTGAAGAGAGAATTAGTTATGTGAGTCTTTTATGCTTTTGTTCAAGAAGTCAGAGTTTTTTTTAAGGACGAGTGCTTCACTAATTTCAGTTGTGTGCAAATCATCCCGGAGTTGTGTTTAGATGGTTTATGTTTCAAAGAAGTATGTCACTGTTGTTTGGTTGTAGTTAAACCCAAGTTCTGTTCTTGTTTCTTGAGAATGAAATTGACATAGAGCAGAAAAGAAAATCAATATAAAAGTACTAGATTCAGCTATAGATATAAGTTCTTTGGCTATAGATACCAATGATTTAAATCATGTTAAGGGTCTGATCTTCAGCTACCCAATGCTCAACTATACTAACAGCACTATTCCAAGATTTGTGCAGTTTAGTTTAGGAGCATTGAAGCAGTACCAAAAAAGGAGGGCTCTTGCAGCGTACTAATCAGTGAGAGCACACTTAATGAGTATGTGAATCTGTGCGTCAAATCACCAAGAGGAAAATGTGAAGACTGGAGAGGGAATTAGGATAGTTTCTGTTGGAACTAATCTTCTTGTGTTATTATTTGTGTAGTCATGTCGAGTGATCAATGTGTTTAAGTGCTCCGTAGTCATATGTCGAGTGCAAGTCGAAGATCTGGAGTCGAAGAGTAGTCGGAGACTTCGGAGTCGGAGACCGGTCATAGCACTAGTCGTAGTCAAAAGTCGAACTATGCAGTGGTCGTAGTCGTGAGTCGATACAGTCGGTACTCAGAGGATAACTGTAGCAGTAGTCGTAGGTCGACAGTGGTCATAGCACAGTAGTCGTGCTACAGTGGTCGTAGCTACAGTGTTGTCGTAAAAGTCGTAGTCGTGAGTCGAGCTGCATTGTGGTCGATGGTCGGTACTCGTAAGCTACAGTAACCCGATCGTGCTCGAAGACCGGTAGTACTGTCTATGTGAGTGGTACTACCAAAGATGCTATGCTAGTTGACAAGCCATGATCAGTGAAGCGGTCGAAGGCATCGTGGTCGTGAGGTATTGCCGAGGCACCGTGGTCGACAAGGCGTGGTCGAAGGACTCGAAGATGATCAAGTCTGTGTGCAGTCATAGATTTGGTTAGGTAGCAGCATGTCTGACGTACCAGGCGTATCCACTAACTGCTAGTTGGTTAGAGGACTGAGTCGTTCGGGTATTGCGCAGATTGCGGAGTCATCAAAGATCTCGGGCATTCTGTTAATGCAGAATCAGTGGGATCGTGGCCGGAAGTTTTAGGCAGTTTGTTTGCCTTTGTAAATTGTAATCTGAGTCTATAAATAGAAGAGAAAACAAAAAAGCTGAAGCAGATTGGCACAATGCAAACTCTTGTGTGTCTTGAGTAGATTCAAGGTGTTCATGTGAGTTTCGACCGTCTTGTGTGTGTGTGTGGTGTTCCGTCCCTGAGCCAACAATTGGTATCAAAGCCTTGGTGTTCTTCGTGCGTCGGAGAAGAAGCCGAGGAAAGACTCCTGTGCATCGGAGAAGAGCCCTGGATATTCCCGTGTGTCATAGAAGAATTGGTGATTCCCGTGAGTCGAGAAGATGCTGAGAGAAGGAAAGAGTATGTCTCCTTCAGTCCGTGGCCTACTTCAAGGTGATTCGTCCACCTCCAGTTCACAGGTGGCCGTGAAGACGGAGAGTGCGATGACATCGTACCCGCAGCTCACCCGCACGAACTATACAGTCTAGGCGATGAAGATGCAGATGGCACTTCGGGTGCAAAGCGTGTGGGAAGAAATCGAACTTGGTGCTACCGAGTACCAGAAGGATCAGATGGCATTGTACGCCATCTATCAGTCCATGCCAGAAGAGACCATGTCTTCCCTCGCCGGGAGGGATATAGCCAAGTCAACATGGGAGGCGATCAAGATGGCGCACATGGGACACGAGCGCGTGCGCGAAGCCAAACTTCAGACTCTCAAGAGAGACTTCGAGGGCCTGAAGATGGAGGAAAAGGAGTCTGTCGAAGACTTCACCGGTCGGGTGACATTAGTCGTCTTTGGCATCCGAGCATTGGGTGACACCACGGTGGATGAAATTGCCATTATTCGCAGATTTCTTCGGGTTGCACTAGTGCGCTACATGCAGCTTGTGACCTCCATCGAGCAGTGCATAGACTTAAAGACCCTCACCATCGGGGATCTCGTCAGGCAATATAAGGCCTACGATGAGCGCGTTAGAGTCAGTCTCGATGACGCGAAGCAGAGTAAGCATATGTTGCTCACGCGTACGCAGTGGGAGACCATCAATAAGAAAAAGAATGAAGGGTCAGGTAGCGATGTGAGGAAGAATCGTGATCATGATGGTGGCCACGTCAAAGAAGGTGGTGGTCATAGACATGACCATGTCGACGACGATGTGGACGACAATGGCTCGTAGACTAGTGAGTGAAGATCCAACAAGAAGAAGGTAAAGTGCTACAATTATGGCATACACAGGCACTTTTCCAGTGAGTGCCGCAAGATGAAGAAGGAAGAGGCGCATCTCGTCATGGCTAATGTCGATGACCATTCGGTGCTGCTCTAAAGATCGGCGAAGAGGTATTCAAGAATAATGACAACAAGATTAGGGGGTGAGTATTGGCACTAATCTTGTTGTGTTGTTTGCGTAGACATGTCGAGTTCTCGGTGTGTTCAAGTACTCCGTAGTCCTGTGCTGAGTGCAAGTCGAAGATCTGGAGTTGGAGAGCAGTCGGAGACCAGTCGTAGCGCTGGTCATAGTCATAAATCAAACTGCGCAGCGGTCATAGTTGTGAGTCGATGCAGTTGGTACTCAGAGGAGTACTGTAGCAGTAGTCATAGATCGATAGTGGTCGTAGCACAGTAGTCATGCTACAGTGTTGTCATAGAAGTCGCAGTCGTGAGTCGAGCTGTATTGTGGTTGATGGTCGATACTCATAAGCTACAATATCCCGATCATGCTCGAAGATCAGTAGTACCGTCTGTATGAGTAGTACTACCGGATATGCTGATCGACAAGCCGTGGTCGGTAAAGCGGTTGAAGGCACCATGGCCGAAGGCATTGCGGTCGACAAGCCATGGTCGTGAAGCATGGTCGAGGCACTGTGGTCGAAGAAGGACTCGAAGATGGTCAGGTCTGTGTGCGGTTGTAGATCTGGTCAGGTAGCAGTATGTCTGATGTACCAGGCGTATCCACTAACTATTAGTTGGTTAGAGGACCGAGTCATTCAGGTATTGTGCAGCTTGTGGAGTCATCAAGGATCTTAGGTATTATGTTAGTGCGGAATCAGTGGGATCGTGGCCGGAAGTTTCAGGCAGTTTGTTTGCCTATGTAAATTGTAATCTAAGTCTATAAATAGAAAAGAAAATAGAAAAGCTGAAGCGGATTGGCATAGCACAAACTCTTGTGTGTCTTGAGTAGATTCAAGGTGTTTGTATGAGTTTCGACCACCGTGCGCTCGTGGTGTTCCGTCCCTGGGCCAACAATTCTCTGGGAGAAAGTAGTGATTCACAATAATGAGTTTCTGAGCAGAGCTATGAACTACACTCCATCCACAAGAAAGATGAATCATGAACAAGAAGAAGCCCTTTTTGATCAGAAGGAACAAGCATACGCACCCAAAACGGAACATTGACCGTGATGTACACTTACAGTCGAAGTATTCTGAATCTTTGCAAAAAAAGAAAAAGAAAAAAGAGTAAGCCATTTGCCTGCCAGCGTGAAACGAGTAAGATTTACACGGCACTAAGTGAAGGATCCTACTACTTTGAGAAGTACAAGGTAGGTGCAATTTCTTGGAACAAAAAGAAGGATAAGCACTCTTGAACCGGATACATATACTACGAAAGAAGGATTCAGAAGAATGCAGAAACCAAATCTGCTAAATCAGCTTGAGGAGACAGTAGTGAGCACGCTCCTCCGATGATGCAGTATTTTATAGCCCTTGGTGCGGCCTTGTGCTACACAGTTGTGCCATTTGCAGACTGCAGTGCGTTACAAGTTTGACGCCGCCGGCCGGCAAGTTTATTGGCCTGTTCGGCAGGAGAGAAGCCGGACGGCTTTTGGCTTTTGCTATAGTACCTAACTTTCAAACGGAGTATTTTCTCGAGACGGGGTCTACAAGTTAAGCGATCTACACGTTAAAAGCCCAATATCTGTACCAGCCAAAATCGCAAGTGAGCATCTATCTCTCCGTAATCTGTACCGTAAACAGTCAAAATTCAAAAATTTCAACCAAAAGCCATAAGCCGCAGCCAAAAAGAACAGAACCTATGCACCGGGAAGCAGCAAGTGGTTACAGTTATGCACGGGTGTCATTAGTCTGTGACCCGCCTGAAGCCAAGTTTGAGAACCTCTCTATTCTCTAGTGTTCCAAGTATTCGACAAATCAAGTTCAGTTCATGATTTTGCCTTCTGAATAAGAAAGAAAGGTGCCTCTGTGATCTCCCAAAAACTAAATTGAAAACAATCTACATTAGAGGCAATCAATGCTACAACACAATTTACAACCGACATTTAGTTTTTCTTTACGACTTCTCCACAATTCCCACAGTAAAACCAAAACTCAAAACTTTTTTTTGTTAGCAACGAAAACTCAAACTGACATACAAAGAGTAATAATACACAAGTCAATGAAAAAAGAAAAAGTAGAAGAAAGCGTCCACAATTTCATGATCCAATGTTCCATTGTTCCCTCCAAGTTAATGATAAGGCGGGCTGCACAACGAACAGGCACTGGTCGATCAGCTAGCTCAGCTCATGAGCTCTTTCTCTGCGCGCACAGGAGGCGGCCCATGGGCGTGGTCGGAGGTGGGAGCAGAAGACATCCTGAGGTTTTGCTGCTGGTACACCTGCCGCAGCCTCTCGATCTCCTTCCTCAACGCCTCTTGATGAGCTGCAAAAAGATATTAAATTCCTCACGATTGATGTTTCTCCAAGCATGCATGATGGGATGAATCCCTCGTGCATATGGGCCCAAATGTGCATTAATTACGTTGATAAAAATTCTCCTCTTTTAACTCTATGAACTAGTAGTTATAATGTAGCATGGCACACAGCCAACAGGATGGGGGCTTGGGAAAGAAAGGCAGCCGAGGTTATTCTGATGAACTGCTTACCATCCTTGAAAATCTTGTCCTGCGCTAGAGCTGCGATCCGCTGTTTGAGGTGGCTGTTGCCGACGGTCAGGATCGTCCGCTGCCGATCCAGAAATGCCACCCGAGGAGACAGCACGGACACCTCGTTCTGCAAAACCATAGCAGCAACATCACGTAAGAAATACGATACCAGTAGCAAGCGACTCCCAGAAGAAATAATCAGAAAAGCTTCTGGTGAGACAAATGGAAGGTCTTCTTTCTGTTTTCACAGCCATTTCGGAGTTTAGGGAAGTTGTTCTGAATTTTTTTCCTTGCTTCTCCGGATTGAGCATGTAATGTAGCTTGAAGGGCGTTTGGCTTTGAAATAATAGTGGCTGGAAGTAGAAGTGGTAGAAAATAAGAGGTGTTTATTCAGTTGAAACTTGTGGTTTTTGACTGTGCTGATTTGATAGAGCCAATTCAAACGGGGGCATAGTCCAGTCAACCAACGACGCCGCTGCCGCCCCATCCCTTCTCCATCATTGGCGGAAGTAGCAGTAGCACCGTAGCAAAACTCTCCAATCACCTTGCCCCAGCACGCATCGCCGCCTTAACCCCGTCGTCATCCTAAAAGCTAGTGAGTGCTGCACCTATTTCTCGAACCGTTGTTCCCATCCGCCGCAATTCGCCGTCCACTTTGCCTCTATTAGAAATAATCCCGCCAAATCCGTTTCAGAGTCCGTATCAAGTTGAGTCTGAGCCAGTTTAGAATTAGAAATTTATGTTTCAGAGTCGATTTGTGTATCTAAGTCTAATTTATAAAGCTGTGTATAAATAGTGAAGAAAATCAAAGAAAAGACGCGGTGATTGGATCACCACCAAAAAGACTGTTTTATTCTATCACTCAATTATTTTCATGTTGTCGCCGCGTACTCAAAAAACAGAGTAACAAAGGAGACGTTCGGACCAGTCTGATCGGAAGAAGAGGAAACATTTGGACCAGTCCGATCGGTGTCAAAGATTACGAGTACTGTTCACGAGTATTGTAGCACTCATGGTTACTCTTCAGACTATGCACGAAGGAGTGGATCGAGTAAAGAAGGTTCGGCTACAAACACTTTGAGGAGAATATGAGGCGCTGCATATAGGTGAACTCACTCGATAGATGAGTTTGCAAGAAAATTAACTGCTGTGGTCAATGAGATTCGATCTCTTGGAGGTACTTTGGAGGAAATTGGGGTGGTCGAGAAGGGACAAGAAGGAAAGATATATCAACTCTTAAAGGCCTTGCATGGTTTGAAATAGGTGCCTAGGGCCTAGAACAAGAAACTGGATAGTTCACTAATTAATCTTGATTTTGAAAGATGCAAGCAAGATCTAGCCTTATATATAAGAAAAACAGAAGAAGATATGCTGATACTCGGCATATATGATCTTATTATCACAGGCACGTGTGATCGAAAGATTGAAGAGTTTAAGGAGATGATGAAGCAATTTGAGATGAGCGATCTCGGACTTTTGACTTACTACCTCAGTTTAGAGGTGAAACAAAGTAAGCATAATATTTCAATAAAGCAGTCAACTTATGCAAAGAAATTCCTTGAGAAGGCAGACATGACGGGTTGCCATCCTTGTTAGTATCCCATAGAGTCAAAATTGAAACTCGACAAAGATGAGACAAGAGAGCCGGTCGATGCGACCGAATTTTGATGTACAATTGGTTGCCTAAGAGTTTTGATACATACTCGACCAGATCTTGCATACTCAATTGGAGTACTTAGCATATTTATAGAAAGACCAACAATACAATACAAGCAAGCATTAAAACATGTGTTGAGGTATCTAGCAGGAACTATGGATTATGGACTAGTATATGTCAGGCATGACAACATACTAATGCTTGAAGGATTTTGTGACAGTAATTTAGCTGAAGATCCAGTTGATCGTAGAAGCATGACTGGTATGGTGTTCTACTTTCATGGAAACGTGATTACATGGTGCTCTCAAAAGCAAAGGAGTGTAGCCTTGTCATCATGCGAAGTAGAGTTCATGGCAACAACTTCAGTCGTATGTTAAAGAATTTGGTTGATGAGATTGCTTCATAAATTGACTAAATAGACCATCAATCCTTTCACATTATTTGTGGATAATAATTCAGCAATAGCGCTTATGAAAAATCTAGTGTTTCATGGAAGAAGCAAACACGTTGATACTCGGTATCAGTTTATCCAAGAATGTGTTGAAGGACTAGTGGCTGTTTTGCATATTGCAACAGAAGAACAGAGAGCTGATGCGCTCACAAAGGCATTGGGTCGAGTCAATTTTGGTCGTATAATTAATATACTTAGTGTCAAGGAGGTTGGTTAAGTCGGCAAGGATTAGTGGGGGTGTTTGTTGGAAATAATCCTACTGAATCCGTTTTAGAGTCTGTATCAAGTTGAGTCCGAGTTAGTTTAGAATTAGAAATTTATGTTTCAGAGTCAGTTTATGTATCTGAGTCTAATTTGTAATGTTGTGTGTAAATAGTGGAGAAAACTAAGGAAAAGACGCGGCGATTGGAGCACCACCAAAAAGACTGTGTTTATTCTATCACTCAATTGTTTTTATGTTGTCGCCACCGTACTTGAAAAATAGAGTCTCAGAGGAGATGTTCGGACTAGTCCGATCGAAAGAAGAGAAAACGTTCGGACCAGTTCAATTGGTGTCGAAGATTATGAGTATTGTTCACGAGACTGTAGCACTCGTGGTCACTATTCATGAGTACTACAGCACTTGTGAATACTGTAGTACTCGAAGTTACTGTAGCACTCATAGCTACCGTAGCAGACGAATGCTACGACTGCTGCTCGTGGTTGTATGCAGAAGCGATCAAAGTCGGTCGAAGTCATCCATGAGCAAGTGGTCGAAGTCAACATTAGTAGAGGAGGTGTGGTTGTATGGAAGGCGTGGTCGAAGTCAAAATCAACATCAATGTGGTTGTAAACAACTACGGCTCGTGAGAGTGGTCGTATCCAATAGCCTCTCCTCAAAAATTGGGTTTCCTCTCATCCTTCCCACTCTCCTGTGATCTCGTTGGGCCACTCATTCGTCAATATCGTCATCGGAGCCTTGCCGACAACTAGTCGCGCCATCCGCCTTGCCGCCATGCATGTCAACATGCCGCTTCCTATTCCCCTGAGCCTCCCTGTCCGTGTTGCCTCAACCGCCTCATCTTTATGAATCCCTTTGAGCCCACTCCTAAGCCTCCCCTTTGTCCTAGCCTCTCGCGCGGCAAACACCTCTACTCCGTTGTGGGCGTCACTACCACCGGCCTTCCTCGTAGCGTTCTAGATCAATCTATCACCACCGGAAGCTTCAATGCACTCGCGCCGTGCTCATGTGCCTTCCATCCAGGGTGGAGGACCTGCCGGAGTCCCCGCCAACTAACTTCTCTCTTCTGCATCCATTGCCCCTAACCATTCCGGTCGAAGCCCTCTTTCCCCTCACCCCAAAACACAGAAAATGGGTTTTCAGAGAACAGGAACATGTTGTGCTCGTTGTCGGCCCACAGCTATAGCTGCCCCTGTTTTTCCCGCACCACGAGTCGAGGAGATGAAGCACAATGTGCCCCTTGGGCTCGCTGGGTCACTCTTGTGTGCATGTGCACGCATGGCGCGTGCCGGGGGGGGGGGCACATGCTCGGGTGGGGAATAGGCAGGTGAGAGAAGAAGCTGAACGTGGGGTCAAAACTGCTTTAAGAAGCAGCTTCGAAAAACTAGTTGTTTGCTTCGGCTTTTAGCTCTTGGAAACCAAAATCGGAGCCGTTTTCAAACAGCCCCCAGTCTCATGGTGGTAACTAAGTAACGGCCGGTGCAAGTAAGACAACTGACATTTTACATAACCAAATGGGTGTGGTACGAGTACGACGATTTTTTTGGGCATGAACCAAACAGATGCCAATTCGCTGCCGCAAGCCTTTTTTTTTTACAAGCCACACATGTCTTTTTGCACCAATGACTTCTCGAAGATATTTCAACCGCAATGACCAGATTAATTCCTAGGTTTACCCTACATTCACCAACATCATGTTTTGAGAAAAAAAAACATTTGATTTGTAGCCATCTACATCTCCATGTGCAGACATGAACAAAATGCTCCGTAGTCACTGCTAGTATTCCACTACTCAAGTGTATGTATATATACACCCTTGACAAGACACCACAGTTGTTAAATGCTACTAGTACTAATTAATACATTGCTTAATTAAGAATTTAAGACACTAACCAGATGTCGCGCTAGGAGTAGCTAGGAACTTGCATGTGTTTTCCACGCAATTGATCGAGCAGGCCTCCGGGGGGACCGCTCCTTGCACGCAGAACCATGTGCGTTTGGATCGATCGAGGGGCTCGTACCGTACGGGGGAAAACTTGAAAAGACATCGCTGTGCATGGCCGAGACGAGGGGAGCCTACTGCTTCGATCCCATCTCAGCCTCCTCACTGGCGAACGATCGAAAGGCCAGCCGCCACATGGGCTCATTATCTCTTGTACGCTGCTCTCCTTTCTTTTTTTACTTCCGTTTTTTTATTTTCTATGGTCTTTATTTCTGCGGTATTTGAGATATAATTTTGACTGTTATTTTTATAGCTTTATACTAAGATATGGTAATAAAATTGTAGTATTATAAAATTATTTGTAGCGACAAATCTAATGATATATTTTTATATAGCTAATCTAGATAGATTTAAATTTTCTAATGATCAAATTTTAAAAAGTTTGATGGTACGAATTGTATGGAGTTAAATAAAAAACAGCGGAGGGAGTATATTGCTATTGCTAGTCAGCCTGTGCCGAGTCTCCAGTGCCGTGATACACTCATAACGGGTTGCCTTGCCTTACGAGTTACATTCTGTAATAGTACCATCGATCCGATCTGACAATTGTGTTTTGTACATGTAACTTTGCGTACCCTTTTTTTTCCAAATGTCTCATTCGTAGAATTGAGCTCCAGTTTCGTTTTGTTTACGCTGAAGGCTGAAGCTAGCTAGAACGGAAGCTTAGCATGGCAGGAGGATATATATGTGCACCTGCAGGGTGGTGACGCTGCGCTCGAGCTCGGAGATGTACTGCAGCTTCCTCACCCGCGACCTCTGAGCCGACTGCCGATTAGCCAGTATCCTAAACACATTTCCAGAAGGAAAACGGCAAGGCAAATACTAGCTAATTCAGTTCGCAAGTCAAGATAGCTAGGCTAATTATATCGCAATTAACACTATACTGAAGGAGCAGCTGCATGCATGCATTGCGCACAAGATGAGAGCGCTCACCTCTTGACCCTCTTGGGGTCTTGGATCAGCTCCGTCGAGGCCATGGCGGCTTGCCCCGGCGCCGGCTGATCCTGCGGCGCGGCCTCGTTCTGTTCATCGTCGTACCGATCCTTGCAACCGGTGGCGCCGTGCTTGTCGCTGTCGCTGCTGCCGTTCTCGGACCCCGGGGCCGAGCCCCCTTCGTCGGGGAACATGGACATGAGCTGGTCGTCGTCGAGCCTGTCGAACTCGCCGCCGCCGCCACCGCCGCAGTCCACCGGCGCCACCTCAACGAAGGCCACGGAGTCGCTCAGCGACCGGCGGTGCGCGCCCCGGCGCGACGCCGCGAACTCGGCGAACTCCTCCGCCCAGGCCGCCGCGCCCCCATGGTGGTGCCCCCCGTGATCGGCGAGGCCGCCGCCCACGGGCCAGTGGTGCCCCCCGGTCGCCATCGGGATCTTTGGCGGCAGCTGCGCCATTCGAGAACACGGCAATGTACGTGCACTGCAGCTAGCTAGCTAGCCGCTACTTGCGTCGGCCGGCGCGTGTACACTAGTGCTTAGCTAGCTAGCTCCATTGTTGGCTCGTGTGGAGGTAGTCGGGATGGAGATGGATGGGAACTGGAGGGTCACATGGGACGAGACTTTTGGAACATGACAGCCTGAGCCAGCTAGCTTAAGCACCTACGGGAGCTAGTGGAGTTCGCGCGCGCGCCAAGGGAGGGATGGAAGCTGGTATGGTGCGGGGGGGCCAGCGGTTTCGGGGGAGAAAAGGGGGGCGCCCAGGCAGTTAAGTAGGCGGGCAGGAATCCCCGTCCACGTGCCGCTGTCGATCCATCCGCCCGTCCGCGGATCTCTCCATCGTTAGCACCTACTCGCAGTTCGTGCGTCGCGAGAACTGGAATTTGCCGTCGTTGTCACCCCAAAATGGGCGTTTTGGTCACCAAATGCAAGCAGCTAGTCGGTTTGTGGGCATGCTTTGTATGGGTGTGCAGGTGACTGTGATGCCAGTCCTTGACATCAAGCAATTAAGGAAGCTGATTACATGTCATGCATGATGCCTCATTTCACCCATGACTCGTTTGAGTGAGGGTTTGTTTTTTTAACTACGGTTTATAGTGTTTGATTATGATATATTGGTTTAATAAATAATATTAAAAGAAATTAAAAGCTAAAAACTACTTGAAAAAAACATGATCTAGATCTTCTCTGTTTGGTGTGCATTCGGAATCATAGTCACCTTTCAGTTCTTCGTTCTTCACATAGAGCTAGCTGCTTAATTTTACCTACAGCCTCGTGAGATAAACAAGAAATTGCGGCAGATGATTGCCATGCTTGGGAGCGCGTGGCTCGATCAGTTGCATCTTATTTTATGATGCGGAACAGAATCGTGTCAGAGATCGATGGAAAGGAACAAACAAGGAATCCAATCAGGATTGCGTCGCACCGGAAAAACTAGTACGCGCGTGTCGTTTCGTGAGAACAGGAGCATGTTCGCAAATCATCGGGATCAGAGATCTCACCGCGTCTAATTCCACATTACGCGGGAATCTTCTGTCCTCTTCATTATATCACTCTTTGCCACTCTTTAAATTATACAAATCACTTTTAAAAAAACATAGAAGCATCTTCCTTTTTAGTAGTGCTTCTATGCTTTCCACTCTAATAAAAATGACACTAATCTCAAAGCACACGAAGAGATAAGTAATCACTGTCCACCATTCACTTCTGCTTTAAAAATTATGCAAATCCAGTGACTATATCAAAGAGATCAAGTAACTTCTTTTACATAAGCTTGTGCTTCTCAGAAGGTCTTTGTGTACGGATGCTGCGTTGGATCTCTCGGATTTACTCAAAAAGTAAGGCCAATTCCTATAAACTTTCTGTGTTTTAAACTATAGGACCAGTATGACAGCAGAGAGGAGTGAATGATGCATTTAAATTTTCTCTCAAGTATTTATGTAGGCCTCGTTTGGCACAGCTCTAGCTCTGAGATCTATGCTGGATCTGTAGTTTGTTGACTAAATTAAAGTGATTTAAATATTTTTATTTAATATATAATATAAATGAAATGAGTCATGTAAATGCACTTAACATGCCTGCAACTCTAGATCTAGGATTTCCTAGAGCTACAGATGACCAGCTCTAGGAAATCTACAGATTTCCTAGAGCTAGAGCTCTGCCAAACGGGGCCTTAATCTTCACTCCAATAGTAATGAGAAGCAATGAAGGTCAAGAAACCAAAAATCTAAAAAATTCTCGGTCCAATAGTGATATCAGCCCGTGAATAGTAAAAACAACACTATTTCAAATAAAAGCCATAAAATTTTTGAACCGTCAATCCAAAATACTTAAAATTTGAATCAAAACTAGTTCATAACCTTACGAACCTAGCTATTCCAACAAAAAACTGAAAGAACATGAGAGAATTGAGATATTTTGGTTCGTGAAACTCTGTTCATCAAAGTCGGACCAAAACCTAAAAATGAGTTACATTTCAAACCAAAGCTCAAAATCAGTTAAAATTTGGTATGAACATTTTCTAGAATGTCAGAAACATATTCCAATCAACGATCAAGAAAATCATTGCGAAAGTTCTAACATTTTTTCATTTAAAAGCAGATTGAACCAAAAAGGGGTAAAAAAAACTACAAACGGTGAAATGACTTGCTCGAGGGTGAATGATAACCAAGATGATTCTAGATGTGTTCCCACATATCCCAGCAATTAAGAACACCGAACAAATCGACATAGAAACAGCTAGATAAAGAAATTACTTGGAGAGGTGAAAAAGAGCAAAAACTAGGTTTCTTTATGAACTTGCCAACTAAGTGCCTAGATATGTGAAGATTTGATTTCTAGTTATTATCTCCATCTCTTGCACATCCTTATCACAATAAGATTAAGAAAGGAAGAGGGAAGACGAAAAACCAACAAAATCAAGAGCATATCAATCAACACAAAAGAGATTCATGAGATGAACAAAGATCGATGTATTGCTACTTGAGGATGAAGATTTTATAGCCACTTCACTTAGAGGACAAGATAGCACACCACAGTACTGAACATTTTGTCTCAAAAGAGGATAGTTGGATGGTTAACCACAAGTCTCCATCACAATCCCTTAAATAGATGGGCTAGCCAGCCACATCTAACTCTTAGTGAATACTATCCACTTAGCACAATGGAGAAACCCAATAACCCCCACACGGGTTTTAACTTACACACTACACTTATGTGCGTTTTTCAAAACGCATAAACCCAAATCTACTAAGTTTTTAATCTTGATCCAACTTGATTTTCTCAGGTTCTTCTTGACTCAAACCACTCTCTTAAGTGCCACGGTTTTGCTTCAAGGTAGTTTTTAGTATTTTGGTCAAACTACCAAAATACCATTTCTTGACCTAGTCATCTCCTTTCATTGCAAGTAATCACCATACTTAACATGTTTAGGTGCACCACTGGTTTGTCATGCGTCGGCAAGTTTCTCCCGTTCTGGTGGACCACGCCTCACTTCGACTGACCAAACTATATGGTGTAAGCTCGCCATTCGAACTTCTGTTTATTATTTTCCTGCCTTTCTCGTACCATGCTTAAGCCCACCATCTCACCCCGGCATCCTTGATCGTTCTGGGTCTCGGGTCGTTCATGAGTGTAGCTCTGATCCTCGTCGTTAATCATGGTTGACTCCAAGTGGTCTTGAACATCTAAAGATAAAAAAATATTTTCGGGTACAAGTTCTTCACAACTTGACCCACATTAGTAATAACATATCTTATGCAATCTATAACTAATGACCTAAGTCACTAAATCATCCCATGACTCAAATTTCCTAAAAGCATCCGTTTCTGCAACCTGTCCAGAAAAATCTGTAAATTCTAAATTTGCACTCCTCCAAAATGACAATAATTCATCACAATAAAACTATGGATTTCTTACATAGACCTTCACAAGCAGACCTAATCTTGCAAATGAAAGGCAAGACCTTTCTGGTGATGAAATGTTTAGAGCAACAACAAGTAGACACTACAGCAAATATTTGATACCTGGCAAGTGATCTTCACTGAGCTCTCTATCATTTGCTTGCAAGTACCAACCATTGGGGTATGCAGTGTGCTGCTCTGCATTAACACATTCCCTAATATTCGGGATCACGAAAGCCCAGCACAACACCAAAAGAAAATGCAATTTTCGTATGGCCCAAACACTTTTTAATAAGCTGATCTGACAGCTGGGCCGAGCTTAACACTAGCCCAAGGCCCACGTCGTACGGCTTTCTGTTCAAAATACTATTCGTACCGATACCGATGGCGTGTAAGGTATCTCTAATAGCCATCTCAGCTGTTTCTAAAAGATATTATATAGTATTTTTTATGACATAAGAGAGAGAGAGGTAGCTATCGTCCGTTCGCGAAGCGACCGGCGCATCATGCGTAGGGGTGGCAACGAGCCGAGCCGAGCCGAGCCTGGCTCGGCTCGGCTCGTGAAAGCTTGGTGGAATGGAGGCTCGGTTCGGCTCGGCTTGGTTAGAGTATCAAGCTTTTTTGTGGGTTCGGTTCGGCTCGTGATGCGGCTCGAGCCAGCTCGAGCGGGCTCGCGAGCCAACAACCACCGAGGGGAACCGACGGGCGACGGCAAGAAGACGAAGGCATGACAACCACCCCACCGCAACTCCGCAAGCCAGCAACCGCAAGCCAGCGACCGCAACCAGCCCCAAACCCTAACATTCCTCACAAGTACCAGACTACCAGTGCAGGTAAACCCCCACCATCTCACCATTCGTGTATTACCATTATCCCATTTCATCCAACATAGACTAGAAACCGTAAGCATTCACCACGGTAGAGGTAGAGCACAGGAACCATAAGCATGTCACCAGAGGTAAAAGAAGGAGAGAAGAGGGTTACCACTTACCAGTGAGGGCGGCGGCTGCGGGATTCCCGGCCGAGCCACCGGTTCACCGCCACAGGTACTCCCCCGGCGTACGGCGACGGTTCACCGGCGGAGACAGCCACGGTCACCCGCCTCCCAAAAACCTAACCCTAGGCAAAACCTCACAAAAAGTTAGCAAATCACAAAAATCAAAGCAAATAGCAACCAAACCCCATCAAACCAACCCTAGATCGGGCGGGATGGAAGAACTAGGCGCCAGATCTGGGCCTAGGCCACAGATCCGGCCGTGGAGCTATGCGGCGCGGCGGGGAGCCGGCGTGAAGGGGGAGCACCGGAGCAGCACCGAGGGGAGGCGCCGAGCGCCGGGGCAGAGGCGCCGAGACGCGGGCGCGAGAGCGAGAGGGTGGCGGCGTCGGCCGGGGCAAGGAATGAAGGAAATAGGGAGAGGGAGGGGCGCGTCCGCGCGTGAGCGGAGAGACCGAGAGGGAGAGAGAGACTGAGAGAGGAGAGACCGAGAGAGCCGAGGGGGGGTCGGGTCGGGAGGCCGGGAGGGCAGGAGCCAGGACCCAGGAGGCATCGGGTGGTTGGGGGCTCGGGGCGTCAGCCGTTGGGCCGTCGGGCAGTTTGGGCCGAGCCAAGCTGGCTCGCGAGCTGGCTCGGGCTCGGCTCGTTTAGATCCCGAGCTTTTTTGCTGGCTCGGTTCGGCTCGTTTTATTCACGAGCCGAGCCAAGCCTTCACGAGCCCGAGCTGGCTCACGAGCCCGAGCTTTTTTGCCAGCCCTAATCATGCGGAACAAGAGAAATTTCTGTACGAATATTCAATGTTTATTCGAAATTACAGGAATATACCTACGACAATATGTTTTTTACACAAATAGATTCTAGTCGCCCAACAGGGGGTGACACGTAGGCTATATAGTAACCGTTGGGCGAATAATTGCTATCACGCAACGGACAGGCGACTAAAGCTCCAATCGCCGAACGGTTGGGCGACTGGAACTCCAGTTGCCCAACGGACGGGCGACAGTGGGGGTTAAAAGATCCGCGCGCTCGGCAGCCGCCGCCCCCACCACATACTGTTTTCATTTGGATTGCCTCGGCCGAGAGAAAAAGAAAAGAGAAGAGAAGAGGAGAGGAAGGAGGGGAAAAGACGAGAGGAAGAACCAGATCCAGGTATTTTTTTTATTTGTAATGTTATATTTGTAGTATATTTTTTTATGAATATTAGTGTTAGTAAAAATTGTAGATGTAGATATAAGCAGTTCAATTTTTAGTATAGAAAATTTAGATAACGTAGTTATCGGAAATTAGCCGCCGTAGAAACGAAGAGGAGAGGAAGATGTAACAGTAGGTGTAGATGTAGATAGAAATATTGTATATGATTGTTATTGTTTGTAGAAAATTGTAGATATAGATATAAATAGTTAAATATTTGCTATACAAAATTTAGTTAAAATGTAGTTTTAGAAAATTAGTAGCCGGAGAAACGTGTAGTTGTGTATAATTTAGGGAATATAGTTTTAGAAAATTAGCATCATTACAAAATTTACAAGCGTACGAAATTGTAGTTATAGAAAATTCAATCACCGTAACGTACAATTTAATCGTCCAGTAAATTTGGACGTATTAAAAAATTCAGTAAATAGTTTTGTTAGAATTTAATTAATTCGTATGTAGAAATGTTGAAAAATATTGAAAAACCCGATAGGAAGTTCATAGTACGCGTTTATTGTAGTGGGTTATGACATGCGAATAATCAGCGAAATGTGAATTGTAGTACGTCGGTACTTTGGTATTGTGCGATGCGATTTGACATGTTGCAAAATTAAAACATATATGCAGGCCAACATCAGCAATGCCAATAGCCACTATTACGGTGCTAGAACTGTTCGTGAAGGTTCGAATGGTGTGGATTTGAGCAGTTTTTCGCAAGCCACTCTAGTACATTTGAATGACGAGAATGCTTAAATATCATATGTGATGCTTTGACTGACCCGGAGTTTTTTGTTGGACCCCGAGGTGTGCAGCGTCGTCGTGCAAGGGCTTTGGAGCCGGTCTCCCACGGACATTAGATGGGAGTTGAGGACATTGCTGCGCACTGCTACGTGGAAGGGGTTTGTGCAAGGGTGCTAGCGCCGTGGATACGAGTGTGTGCTATTTGTACAATCGTGCTCATTAGAAGCTTTGCAAGGTCGTGCGTACGGCCTTGCTCCGAGAGGTGCTAGCAGCTCGGGCGGGCCGCATGTTGGCGAAGAGGATCAAGTTGCTCGTGATGAAGCCGATGCGGTACATGGGGAAGAGGTACAAAGGTCAGGCCATAGAGAGGGAACAGGACAAGCTGATGAAGGGGAGCATATTGAGTACATCGTGCAGCAGATGGACTGTGATGACCAGATGGCATGGCTGAAGAGGAAACTGTACAGGTCGACAACGAGGACAGTTCGGATGAGGATGAAGCTCCCGTCCCGCAGGAATGTAATCGGTTTAATGCTGAGGGCATTTTCACACATGATGAGCATGAACCAACGTAGGAGTATCATGAGACAGAGGTTCGATTGCATTCTATGTTTACTGACAAGGCAGCGCTGCAGGATGCCATCAAGCTATGGGCCCTTTCAATGCAGTGGACTTTTCAGGTCGTGAAATCTAGCCGGGAGCAGTACACCGTGAAGTGCGAGCATGCAGATTTTTCTTGGAGGGTGCATGCACGTAGACCAAAGTATGGGACTCACTGGATTGTATGGAAGGTGGAGCCGCACTCTTGCATTCTCAGCAATGTTTTGGCGAGGTATCGTAACATAACATCTGTCTTTATAGCCAATTTGATGTACGGAGAGATAGTAGAAAAGAAAGACATGGAGGCCATGCATATCGTGGTAGTTATCGAGAAGAAATTCAAGTACAAGATTAGCTACGTGAAGGCATGGCGTGCCAAGCAGAAGGCGTTGGAAAAATATTTTGGGTCTTTTGAGTCGATATACGGCAATCTTCCTCGTATGCTTAAGGTGATGTAGGATAGGAACCCGGGCACGTATATCGCTATGCAGGACAAGCTGTCCACAAGTCCACCAGGATATGCAGTATTGCAGAGAGTCTTGTTAGCATTTGGTGCTTGCATCAAGGCATTTAGGAATATGCTGCCGGTGATCTCAGTTGACGGGACCTTTTTGATAGGCAAATACAAAGGGCAGATCCTAACGGCCATAGGCGTTGACGGTAATAACCAAATATTGTCGCTGGCCATCGCATCATGGAAAGTGAGAATTATGAAAACTGGTTGTGGTTTCTCAGACATAGAAGGTTAGAGTTGTCGACGCTTGTCCTTGTGTGTGCGTAATCCATGATCACCACGCCGGGATTGTAAAGGCTATAAGAAAATTTCAGGAAGACCCCAAGGAGCCCTTTTCTTGGCCGAACATAAGGAATAAGTGGTGCATTCGTCACTTAGGGGTGAACTTTTTCAAGCAGTTCCTCAAATAACCATTGATGAAGCTATTCAAGAGGCTGACTATGCAAAACCCGTGGAGAAAATTTGATGCTTTGTGGGCGTTGTTAGATGAGCACAGCAGGAAGCACATCGACGAGAGGAGTAAGGGGCCGGTCATGCCTGGGGTGGCACAACTGGAATGCTTGCCAGCACTCGATGAGCCTAACCTAGCTGGTCCAAGAAGGAGGAGCTCATGAAATATCAAGTGCTTCTCGTAGTGGATCGAGGGAGAACCATTGGAGAAGTGGTCGCTATTGCACAACACAGAGGTACGACCCGAGACACACACATTCCACCTTCCATTCGGGGAGATGATGTCTACCCTGCAGGATGTGTCCCTGCTGCTTGGCCTTCCGATCATGGGAGTTGCTGCCTTCCTACCGGAGGCCCCGGCCGAGTGGTGCGCTGACCTGCTGCGGGAGATTCGAGGGGGTCCTTTCACCGGGTGCCGCGGATGACTACTACATCTTCCTGGCGAGTCAAACACATGGGCCGTCATTGAGGTGGCTCACACAGTTCCGGGTACGTGCTCTTTATAATCGGTCGTGTCGTGGAAGCTCTTATTTGCGCTATTACGTACTAATAACTTCTTGTTTGCATTCAGGTGGAGCGAATGGATCTAGAGGTGACGATTACCAGGTCTTGCGCCACTTGGAGGCGTACTTGCTGTGGCTGTTTGGTTGGGTGCTCTTCACCACCAACCACGGCAACACTGTCGGCGCGCGCCTCATCACTCATGCTAGGGCGATCGCGGACGGCGAGGCCCCTCAGGTCAGATGGGGATCGGCCACACTTGTCGTGACCTACCGTGGCTTGTGTGACGCATGTTCGAGGACCAAGGCGAACTCGGTCCTCGCGGGTTGTCCGCTGCTACTACAGCTGTGGTCGTTCGAGCGCTTCAGCCTCGAATGACCTTTGCTAGAGACATGAGTTCGTACAGGGCAGAGATGTACCCCGGGGAGATTTCAACCGGTCGACGATGGGTTCTATCTGGTGTCATCGACGGGTAAGTATTATGACAATCAACTATTCACTTCATATTAACGATGGTCATACATAACAACTGCTCTTCCTTGCAGGTACAATTCGCGCACGTCCAGGTCACACGGGCGTATCTGCCCTTTGTGGAGCAGTTCTACCGGCTTACAGCCGATGACGTGCTCTGGGAGCCGTACTCACCTACGGCACTGCAGGACTGTGCTCCTGACGAGCTGTCCACACTCTGCTGGCATGACCGGGCTTTCTGACTGACGCGCCGAAAACTCATGTACGACATCTTCATAGAGGACTACATGCCGCAACGAGTGATGCGGCAGTTTGGTCTACATCAAGCGCTTCTGGTAGCAGTCGAACCAGCGTTGTTGCAGAGCATGGACGCGTGAGTGACCGCGTCTTATAAATCTCTACGTACTTACTACTCTATTTGCAAGTACTAACAAAATGGTCCTATAAGCAGGGACTCTAGAATGGGAGTGAAACGCGACACAGACTAGACGACGAAGATGCAGGGGTGGACTGCGTAGTGGGAGGGTGTGCTCGACGACCGCGTGGAAGAGGCAGTACGACAGCAGGGACTACGCGAAGTACCTGCACTGGTACCAGTCGCGGACACGTTGGGACACCTCCTGCGCCCTGCACACACATGTCCACCCGAGTTGCCGTTCTGTGCGTGCGTGTGGTAGTCGATGCCTCGAACACCCCGGTTGACATGTCCTCATCGACCTCGACATACCGCCACCTGGCGAGCGTGAGGGCTTCCTTTCCTGGAGATGCGCACCTCGTGCTGTGTGGGACCTGCTGGCTCCTGCTTTTGACATGACCCGCCTGACTTGATGGAATGCCTCACCTGCTCCCGTCGTATGGCACTGGTCTCGTGCTCTGTACGCGAATTTGCATGCCTGCCTTGACCTGTGATCATGATGCCCCTATTTCTTTCAGCTCCGACTATTTGCACTACATACGTGCCTTTTGCTGCTTCATGGTTGAGACCTTTTGAGTGTGTGCGCATTGCCTGTGCGTTCGAGCTGCTCTGGATGTGCACCCCATGTGTGTGGAATCCACGGCCTTGACCCAAGCCGCTGCGGACTGACGTCTGTGCGTGGGGGCTGTCACCGTGTGCAGCAAGCACATCCTCGCTGCTCCCAGCTGCATGCATGCCTACATGCATGTCACCTTGTGCGCCAGTTGTTTGCACGCCTTGTGGACCTCTCGAGTCGCTACCACCTGCATCTTCCACGCCAGCTGCATGTCGTCCATGGGATCTGCCCTCGTGCAGCTTGCCGCCTGGCTCCTTCAAGCTACTCTTCAGACAAACCAATTTATAAGTTTTCAAAGAAATTTTATACATCCGATTTAGGGATCTTTTCACCATCATCAATAGTTCTTTGTTCTTGTTATAGACATGCAAGAACTCATTGTACAGCACCACTCTGCACCCTCTTTCTATCATCTACCCGAGACTAAGTATGTTGTTGTATAGACTTGGTATATAGTAAATTTCAGACAACAACTTTTGATCGTCGTTCTTGCATTATAGCAACATTGATCATTTGCCTCTTATCTCTACCGTGGAGCTATCGCCAAATTTTACTTTGCCTAAAATCTTTTCATCAAGCTCATGAAACATAAAGCGATCTCCCGTCATATGATTACATGCTCCATTGTCCAAGTTCCACAAATCAGTGTGATCATGGCTGCCTTCCTCTGTGTGTAGTTCGGGAACTACATTCTTCTCATTCAAGATTACCAGGCTTGGTGCCTCTTTGACATATAAAGAAAGTAGTGCCGGCTCTGTTTGATCATCGTCCTCTTCGGCTCTAGTGAGGTTTACCTCCTCGTCCTTCTTCTCGCTTCGGTAATCCGAGGCGTAGTGCCCTTACTTGTCATAATTAAAACACTTTATGTGGCTGCAACACTTCGACACGTAATGATCGAATTTGTCACATTTAAAACACTTGATATGCAACTTGTCATGGGATTTGTCACTGCCGCCTTGTCCGCATCCGTCTAGACCACGATAATTGCCAGATCCCCGGCTACCTCCTTGACTTAAATTTGACTCCCGCCAAGATTTAGTTTCAACCTTTGCTTCACTTTTCACTAGCAATGCTTTATCACTCCTGGCCTTACACCCTTTAAACAATCCCTCATGAGTTTTGAGAGATCCCGTTACCTCTTATATTTTCATATTCTCAAGATCACTTGAATATAGAAGAGTTGTGATCACGGTACCAACCTCTTGGGTAGAACATGCAAATATTTCTCGACAATTGTAGTTTCCTCCAGAGTACCTCTAAGAGATCGAATCTCATTAACCACAACAATTAACTTTCCTGAAAACTCATCTACTAACTGAGTTTCACCCATATGCAGCGCCTCATATTCTCCCCGAAGAGTTTGTAGTCGAACCTTCTTTACTCGATCCACTCCTTCGTGCATTGTCCAAAGGGCAATCCAAGCTTCTTGTGTTGTATTTTTTTCCGACAAGTTGACTAAGCATTGAGTCGGGTATGACAGTGTAGATGAGCGCTAAAGCAATTTGATTAGTCTTCATGTTGACTTCCTTTGCCTTTCCTTTTGGATCGACCTCTCCACTATCGTCGACCGGATCAGCCACCGTATCGCAGACCCCTTAGGCATGCATATTCACCCGCATTTTCATAAACCATGCCAGATAGTTCTCTAAATTGAGAACTAGACACGGAAGGGAATTTGGCCCCCTCATTCATTGTTGACGAAGATCCGCTCCTTGCAATGTGCTGCTCCTTCTATAAGTCGATTGGCACTTGCTCTAATACCAGATGTTAGTTACGACCACGTTCATCACTCGTATGTAGTTATGAACATGTGGATGTTGATTTTGACTACGACCACGTTTTCCTCTATATATGTTAACTTCGACCACTTGCTCATAGACGACTTCAACCGCTTCCGTGTATGACCACAATAGTAGTCGTAACCTTCGTCTGCTACAGTAGCCACGAGTGCTACAGTACCACAATACTCGTGAATAGTACCATGAGTGCTACAATACTCATAGTTTTTGACACTGATCGGACTGGTCCGCACGTTTTTTTACGCTGATTGAACGGTCCGAATGAATGTCTCTTCTTCACCCGATTGGAGTGGTCCGAACATCTCCTATTCTTGAGACGGCGATTTTGATAGCTGCGAACAGAGACAATACAATAACCTTCACTCGGACACTTTGACTTCAAGCTCAACACTTCCGTGCTCCTCTGCTCCTCGAGCATGACAGCGACAACATGAAAACAAGCCGAAAACACAAGTCGATATTCCGGGGCACAAAAGCACTCCGCTTTTCTGTATTTTTCTTTCCCCTCTGTTTTTTCTTTTTTTACTTGTTACAATACTGTCTCTACTACACCTTATAAAGGCTATTTACAGGACTACTAAACGGACTCAACACCTAACTCGGTTTCCTACTCACACTTATACTCGGACACTGATTTGTATACTTATCGTATACGTACATAAACACGTACATGAACATGGACTTGTAAATTTGTAAACAAGATTAGTTCCAACAGAGGGAATGCCAACTATCGGAGTTCTACCGATGATTCATCTTTCCTTAGCCTCCACCGGACAATGGATGAACAAGATGGCTCCTCAAGCCTTCGGAAGGTGATCTTTCGGACCAAGTCCCAACCTGGATCGAATCAGCAACATATGATTGAAATTGAAGACGAAGAAGCTGATGACAATGGCAATGTCGGTGTTGGTCCTAGCCCTCCTGTCATCGGAAATGGCCCTTTCAATTTCATAGCCTACCAATCTCCTCCGCACTTCCATGCCTGAGTACAACATATCCTACCTTCTGTCCCTAACATGAAGGATGCGGTCTTGGATAAGGAAAAAACTTTCATGAACACTCAAGTTGCAGTACTGCGCATGAGGGAGATGCTGATGGAAAAGGACTATATAATCGCATCTACCAAGAAGGATATACTGGAGGAGCTTCAAGTAAGGCATGCTACAATTTGTCTACTCGAGCAGGATATGAAGGCGATGCTCTGCACTTTTCAACAAGAGTAAAGTCCATTACCGGTCCTTAAACTTTTTATGCTGTGTCATTCCGGTCCATAGACTTTTAAAGTATGTCATCCTGGTCCTTAAACTTTCAAAGTGTGGCAATATCCTATGTAGTTGTAGCAGTGAACTTTTTATGATGTGTCATCCCGGTCCATAGACTTTCAAAAGAAATTACCACACTTTGAAAGTTTAAGGACCGGGATGACATACTTTAAAAGTCTATGGACCGGGATGACACAGCATAAAAAGTTTAAGGACCGGTAATGGACTTTACTCTTTCAACAATATGAAAAGTTGTTTCAGAAGTCTTCTGCTGCATTTCTGGAGTACAGGAGCAGGATGTTGTGTGGGGAAGGTGGTGAGTCATTTTCAGAGGTTCTTGGTATGGCTGATGGGAAGAATCACATTTGTTCGATGCAGCAACTGCATATTCATCAGATCATTAATGGGATTCAAAAACACTGGCTTGCGAAGTATAAAGAATATATTGAGCAGATTACAGGGCTGGCAACAAGGATGACAGACCAGAACAATAAAGTGAATAGACTGAAGGTTCCATATCTCAACAATGATAATCCTCAACTATGAATGCTACATTTCAGGTAATGGCTAACTTCCTCAAATCAACTCGTGCTTATTCTGTCCATAGGTTGGATGACTTGTCTAGTAGTGAAATAGTTTATGTGCAAAAGGACACCAGACGGTGTTTGTACTGAAGCTACCAAATAGCTGTTATCGTTTGTTTCGTGATTTTAAAAATATGCAACTTAGTACTATCTTGACTTAAGCGTTCAATGTTATGTGATGAAAAAGGCTGTGTTTTGTGTGAATCTGTTCTGCATAGGAGGCAGTTGCCTATGAGGTTGTCTTCTTACCTTCTAGCGAGCTTGTACTGATTATCAGTTAGCGCCAAACTACTAAACCGTCCCAGCCCTCCTTATTGTAAATTCAATAGCCGGTGTTTCTTGGTGTAACACTTTCCAGTCAATCGCCATGTCGTTTAGGTGTCACTTCTGTTGATTACTTGATCATAAATATACTTTTTGCACCTTAGAAATCTCTTTGAAACATTATGTTTTGCACTGTTTTGTGCAATCACAGATCGAGTCCTCTTTTAATGATCAGTTCAGGGGCTGGGATGCTCATTTTTCTTGACTATTCAGTTCAGAGGCAGCCACTGCTAATGCTGATGGATTAGCTAAAAGTGTATTTCTGCAACTATGCCATCCCTACGGACCTTACTATGTCTGCCATCGCAGTGCTTCACTTAGCACCATTCTGTGTGTCAGAGTGTCTGTACTTTGGCATAGCTTAGCTGAATTTTTTGTACGGATAACCTTTTTTATTCGGAAATACAGAAATATACCCGAGGGAAATTTTTTTACAAAAATAGCATCCAGTCGCCCAATGGGAGGGCGACTAGAGCATTTCGCCCACCCGGGAAGCATACGAGGAAGGTTGTCGTACGCCGCCTCGAAAGTGCCAAAACGTTTTTCCAACGCCTTTTGCTTGGCACGCCACGCCTTCGCGTAGCTAATCTTATACTTGAATTTATTCTCAATAGCTACCACAATATGCGTGGCTGCCATGTCCTTCTTCTGCACTATCTCCCCATACATGAGATTGGCTATAAATCCGGACGTCAGGTTACGATGTCTCGCCAAGACAGTGTTTAGAATGCAGGAGTGCGGCTCAACCTTGGACACAATCCAATGAGTCTCATACTTAGGTTTACGGGCGTGCACCCGCTAAGGGCAACCAGTCTGCTCGCACTTCACAGTGTACTGCTCCTGGCTTGATTTGACGACGCGAAATGTCCGCTGCATTGAAAGGGCCCAAAGCTTGATGGCATCCTGCAGCGCTTCCTTGTCAGCAAACATAGCATGCAACCGAACCTCTGTCTCATGGTACTCCCATTGTGATTCATGCTCATCATGTGCGGAAAGACCCTCCGCATTAAACCGGTTCCATTCTTGGGGGATAGGAACTTCATCCTCATCGGAACTGTCCTCGTCGTCGTCCTCTACAGCTTCCTCTTCATCCCATGCCCTCTCGTCATCAGAGTCCATCTGCTGCACAATGTACTCATTATAATCTCCTTCATCGGCTTGCCCAGTTGACTCTCTATGGCTTGACGGCTGTAACTCTCCTTCATGTACCACATCGGCTTTATGACGAGCAACTTCATCATGTCCACCAACATGCGGCCCGCCCGAGCTGCTAGCACCTCCCACAACAACGGCTGTTGCACGAGCTTCCTCAGCTGCTTGTACTGAGCACGGTTGCACAAGCAGCACACACTCGTATCCACGACGCCGGCACCCTAGCACAAAGCCCTTCCATGTGGCAAAGCGCACCAATGTCTTCAACTCCCATCTGATGTCCGTGGGAGACCGGCTCCAAAGCCCTTGCACGACGACGCTGTACACCTCGGGGTTCAACGAAAAACTCCGGGTCAGCCAAAGCTGCACATTTCCCATTCGAGCATTCTCGTCATCCGGAAGTACGAGAGTGACTTGCGGAAAATCGCTCAAATCCACACCATTCGGACCTTCACGAATGGTTCCAGCTCCGTAATACACTCTCAATGTAGTGGACATTGATGATGTCGGCCTGCATATATATTTCAATTTTGCGACATGTCAAATAATATCGCACAATACTAAACTTCCTATACCACAAACTTTGCTAAAATTTCTATATTACCATACTACAAATTGCATACCAAATTTTTTCTACAATAATATTTCCATACTAACACGGTACTAATTATTCTACATCTATAATTTTTATTAACACCAACATTTCATATAAATAATAATGCAAATACAACATAATCCAAAAAAATATCTGAATCCAAATTGATGGAATAGCTTCTTCCCCTCCTTCCTCCCTCACCTCCTCCTCTCCTCTTCTTCCCCTCCTTCCTCCCTCACCTCCTCCTCTCCTTCTCCTCTTCTTCCCCTCCTTCCTCTCCTTCTCCTCTTCTTCCCCTCCTTCCTCTCTTCTCCCCCTTGTTTCTTTTCCTTCTTCCTCTTCTCTGTGCGCTGAATGTGTTTGCTGAATGAGTAAAAAAAGTGGTTGGTAGTGGGAGCCGGCTGGGCAGGCCGCCTTAACCCCCCCATGTCGCCCTAGCGTTGGGCGACTACAATGCAGTCGTCCAACTGTACAGCGACTTAAATTAAGTCGCTTAACGTGCAGGCGACAGCGCTGATTCGCCCAACGGTTCGCAGATTCTTTAAATGTCGCTTCCCGGGTGGGCGAAATGCTCTAGTCGCCCCCCCATTGGGCGACTGGGGGCTATTTTTGTAAAAAAAATTTCCCGCGGGTATATTTCTGTATTTCCGAATAAAAAAAGGTTATCCGTACAAAAATTTCTAGCTTAGCTATATACATTTTAACATGTCTCTGGCTTCATTCTGGCAAATAGTTAAATACTTGGAATAGTTGTCTGTTGGTACTATGGGTATTTTTGATCCTCTAATGCTTATATGACTTTGCACGCCTCAACAAGAGTCAAGAGGTGTAGTCAGCAACTCAGCATCACTTCTGTCTTTTTCCTTAAAAAAATGAAAATTACTAGCGCACCATAGTAGTAGACTAGTAGTATTATCAGACAGTAACCACTACTAATTTTGCTACAATGAACTTGATGCTGTTGTTCAGTAGTGGGGTTTTGGAGATCAGACTCGAGGGCTTAATCACTTAAATCTCTTTTATTGATTCTATGCTGCATCGCGTCATTTTGCAAAAGGAATTCTATTTTTCCAAGTAACCTGCTCAATTGCGTGGCCTATTCCAAAAATGCAATTGTTAGTAGTTTCCAATCCACAACAAATGCTCATGTGCTGATGCTCCCATCCGTGAGTATTTCAGTGTCAGCAAGAAGCCATCATCGTTCCGTCAGTTTCTGGTCTAGCTACTCTTTGGCACCGGTCGGTCAATCTCGTATTCTCTTTTGTTAGCAGAGCTAGACCATTCAACATGTTAGCGCTTCAGACACCTTCAGGTAATATACAACAGCGCATTGAGTAGTTAATTATCTCGTCCTACGAATCGACAACTGCATATCAGAAAACACCTACTCCAGCTGCTAAACCTGCATTTTTGTTAAACGATACCTCAAAAAGCGGAACTTCATCCAGTTAGCCTCTTCTGATGTCTACCGAACTACAGCTCTACCTCCACGATTGTATTCCAATACGTAAGTTCCCTTGACTCCTCCGGGTCAGATAACCTGAAATGCAAGCACACGCTATTTAGCTTTGTGTTTTTCATAAATAGCAGTATTGCACGCTTTTTATTCACTAGCTAGTAGCACCTTGAAACCCCTTCTCATTGCACCCAGCATGCAGCTCCCGTTGCTTCGATACGGACATTCGGTATGTGCAAAGGAGTTAGTTGGCCCAGTTAACGAACAATGGAAGACTGAACTTTTGCAGCAAGTGTTCTCTGAAACTGATCCGAGAATAGTATATTGAGTATTTAACCGTTCCCTCAACTTATAACTTGCTGCTAATTCGCTTGACCATTTGCTGTGGAATTTTCACACTGTAGCTCGCCGTTCCGTCCCCACCATCTCAATCCTGCTTTCATGTACATTGAGATACAAAAATCCGTTCAGTGTATGGTTGATGCGGTGTAGGAACTTATGTGAGGATTTCCTGGTCAGACTTGGTGACCGGTGTGCTATATATGTTCGAGTAGAGTTCTTGTTTCAGATTTGGGTCAGTACCGGAATTCACGAAACAAGCAATTCCGCTTGAAATGCCCAAAATTGGCCGGAATGACTGGTATTGCCTGGTACTGAGGTCGGTACGGGGTTGAGGTTTCTATGTGCCGCTTTAGGTGCCGATACGGCACATTCCAGCCATTCTGGCCAGTACCAGAATGTAATTTATAACTTTGGCATATTGGGCTAAAGAATTTTCTGAACAGCAGCAAATGATGGATGACCCAGCCGAGCATGCCAATCCTTAAAAGAAAGTTTCTCAGTAGTGTAGGCTTGAGTGTTGAGATTTCTAATGTTGGTCGGCAGGGAGTAGAGGCGACCTCTGCAACTTCCGCTAAGAAGAGTTTGCTTCGTGGTAGGGTCCTTAGCAAGGAGAAAACCATGATGAAACTCAAGGTACACATTATTGTCAAAGGTTAATTTTTGAACAGAGACCAAATTTCTATTAGCCTCTGAAACGTGAACTATATCTTGTAAATGAAGTGAACGATTATGATTAGGAAGAAGAGAATGACCAACATGAGCAATTGTCATACCTGACCAATTAGCTATGTGGACTTGATCATGGCCATGATATTTCTCCTTCATGGTTAGCTTGTCAAGATCAGCAATGATGTGGTTCGTAGCCCCTAATTCGGCATACCAACTCAGGTCCACATTGTAGCTAGTCACGACTACTGCTACCACTCGCCCTAAGTTCTCTTGGTACGAGTGATCAAACCAATGCTAGCATCGGAGAGCATTGTGACCTCGCTTGCCATAGACTTGACACGTTGGATGTGTGCCATTGTTGCTACCACGTCCTTGGTTGCCACTGAATTGACCACCTCTGAATTGGCCACCTCTCTGCTGATTTCCACGGCCGCATCCCTGGCCGTAGTTCCTATCGCCTCTATTACGCGATGCTAGATTGGTTGACGGCTCATGGATTTGATAACTGCCATCTTGATCTTGAGAAGCTAGACACATCTCATAACTTACTAGATGGGCATAGAGATCATTAAACGAGATGAGCTCAAGTCTTGTGCTAACCAAAGTAACCAACGGAGTGTAATCCGAGTCAAGGCCGGCTAGGATATAGATCACAAGCTCTTCTTGCTAAGTGGTTTTCCAATTGCTGCAAGCGTGTCAACAAGATTCTTGACTTTGTTGACTTAGGTCGTCATAGAGTCCTCCTTCTTCTTGATGTTCGCCAGTTGTAGCCGAATTTGCATGATTATTGCTTGTGACCACCAAGAGAACATGCATCCTAGTGCTTCCCACACCTCATGTGAAGTGGGCAAGAACAACACCTGTGCAATCACTTCCTCGGAAAGAGAGGAGAGAAGAGAGCTAAGAACATATTGTTCTTGCTGCACCCAAACATAATAATTCAGGTTTGCCTCCTGAACTTCTCCCTTGTCGGTTGTTTTCACCACCGTCATGGATGGCTGCTCAATGGAGCTATCAACATAGCTGAGAAGATGTTGTCCTCGTAGATACGGCAGCATCTGGGCTTTCTAGAGGAGATAGTTGTCTCTTGACAACTTGACGTTGATCAAATTGTTGAAGGAGGGAGTCGACAGGAGACCTGCACTAGTATATGACACGCCGGCAGCTGCATTGCTCAGAATCATGGAGTTGTGCCAGTTATCTCGTTGGAGATTAGAAAGGCTTTGATACCATAAAGAAAACAGATATAGTATATTGATTTTGGCGTTGTGTACAATCTCACAGGCTTCTTTGAATATATATATATATATATATATATATATATATATATATATATATATATATATATATATATATATATATATATATAGAGAGAGAGAGAGAGAGAGAGAGAGAGAGAGAGAGTAAAGTCCATTACCGGTTCTTAAACTTTTTATGCTGTGTCATCCCGGTCCATAGACTTTCAAAAGAAATTGCCACCATGGTATATATATAGGACGAGTGTTTCATGCACCATGGTGCCTAGGCACCAATATCAATACCCGTTGATTTGCTTCGAGATTCGCAACGTTTGATGTGGGTATCTTCATATACCCATAAAAAAGTATATTTGAGATGTCAAACTCCGAAAAAATTTAAATTCAACTTCAGTTTAATTAGTTTGAACTATTTTTATGGTATATACTCACTGTAGTTGCATTGAACTCAAAAGTAGTTCAAACTAGTTTGAACTGAGTTCAAAACTAACTTACCATAAATATATCAAGGGTATAAAACATTTTCATACCCAAACTCAAAAAAATTATCAATCATACACGTGTATCGGATGTTGGTGCCTAGGCACCATGGTGCCTTATGTAATTTTCCTATATATATATATGTATGTATATATGTATATATATATGTATGTATGTATATATGTATGTATGTACGTATGTATATACGTACGTATGTATGTATACACACATATGTATGCATGTGTGTATATATATGTGTGCACGTGCGTGCGACTTACAAGGAAACAGAATCAGATATTACGAGAGGAAGGATTGCAATCACAGATTAGATTACAATCTGTATTCAGTTTAGAATATATGCAGTAAACCGAATATACACATATATCTGTAAGCAAACAGATATTTCAACAGACTCGTGTGCTTCTTTGGGAATTTCGAGTATGCATGCGTGATTGCGCACTACTGTTTTCCATTGATCAAAAGGCACTGCGTACTGATACAACGATACGATGCGGAGATGATGAAAGAAATGTTAATGAAATTGGCACGTTGATCAGCTTGCATGTGCATGTCATTCCATCAGTACTGCTTCCATTCTAGAAGTAGTGTACTTATCAGGTATCACCCTCGTTCTCTGTTTTCATCTGCATGAATGAGCACCGGAATGCTAAGTGTTAGTAAAGGCCATTTTCGTGGTGGCCTCGGATCTGCATATCAATGAGAGGGTGGCATGTCCTGAAATTCAACTTAGGGAGTGGCATATCCTAAAATTCAATCTTCTTGTGGTCATGATCATGCAATCTATATGTTTACAAAAAAAATTGCACCTCATGCAGTTTGTAGTTACAAAAAATTGCAAAGGCGTCGACCCCCACTTCACAAAACAAGCTACGGATTCAATGAATCCTAGTTGAATCCTCTGTAAACCCATGCGCGATCCTCATGCAAACAAGCACCCGAATAGGGAAAGTACTTTGCCTGAGAATTCGAACAGAGCTTTTATCCACTTTCCCTTCTGTGCACAAATACAAGAGAGAGGGGTAAGCTGCATCCACAGACCACCGACCACAGCTACAAGCACTAATACCTAATTAAGAATTTACACTCTCGTGAAAAAAGAGATTACACACTTTATGAGTGCATTGCTTAATACTGAATCGAGCACCCAAAATCTCAAATGCTAGATGTACGAATCAAGCAGAGAATGACAGAAACAGAGAAGAAAAAGAGTGAAGAAAACTAATTATTCACAGCATGCTATTGCTGCAGCTGGGGCTGCGGCTGCTGCCTTTCCCAGTCTTGCATTTCCACGGCGTGGTCGCCCTGCGGCCTCCGCGCCGACGGCCTCTCCCCGCTCAGTATCTTCCTCAGCGACGCGCTGAGACCTCGCGCCGGTGCTGATGTGCCCGCCTCCTCCACGTCCTGCTTCTCCTGCGCCCACCCTGCCGCGGTTGGCGGCGGCGGCGGCGGCTCCACCCCGGCGCGACAGACCGGGCACGACGAGCTGGATGCGAGCCACGTGTCGACGCATGCGACGTGGAACACGTGGCCGCAGGCGGGCAGCACGCGCACTGCGTCCCCCTCCTGCATGGCGGCGCCGAGGCAGATGGTGCACTCGCTGCAGCCCGCGTCGTCCACCTTCCCGTACGCCGCGGTCGGCAGTGCCGCGATGGCCGACGGCTCGAGCCCGCCCTTCGGCGCCGCGGCCGCCGAGTCGGCCGCTGTGGTCGGCAGCGCGGCCGCGCTCGCCGCGCGCCGGCGGTTCCGGTGGCGGACGTGGCATATGCAGCGGTGCAGGAAGAGAGCGAGGCCTAGCACGGACACAGACGCGGCGACGGCAGTGGCGATGAGCAGCACGTTGCGGCTCAGCCCGGTCGCCGGGCTCCTCTCTCCCCCGCCGAACCACGCGGACCCCGGGTCGTTCACGTTCCTCGACATGGCTGGCTCGGCTCGGTCGATACACACGCGCTCGTTCCTCTCCTCGGCGTGCTGCTGGTTGGTGAGATGGCGCGGCTTGGGCGTGCTTCGCTAGCGTTTGGCCTTAATAGGTTTCAGACGTGGGCGACTAGGCGTGGCGCGTCGACCGGCCAGCGGAGGGTGCCCTATTCGGATGTCTGTCGTGTCGATGTGACGCGAATCGCGGCCAAACACGTCGATCTGGTGCGGTTTCTTTCGAGTTTCCTTAGCCTCCGAGGCAAGAGGGGCAGCCAGGTGTTCGCGTGGCCTCGCCCTGGGACTATGTACGTCCATGGAGGCAGACGGGGCAATTAGCCGCGTGACACGGTAGCATGGAACCATGGATCAACTATGGCCGCAGAAGTACGGACTTAGCCGTCCAGCCGCTCATGGACAGAGACGAGGAGGAGGATTTCTGCAAATTCTTGGTTGTTTGATGACAGTGGTGGATCCAGAATTTTTTTTGGAGGGGCTGAAGTACCTTCAGCTCAACCTTAGCCTGTTCTACATTATACATCCATGGTTAAAAATTTAGGGGAGACTCCAAGGGTCCGATAGCGGTAGGGGGGCTCGAGCCCCCCGCCCTACCGCTGGATCCGCCGCTGTTTGATGATGAGCTGTGAAACTCGGCAACTGTTCGGTCGGTTCAGGAATAGGGATGGCAACGAAGCGGGGATCACGGGGAGCCTTCGTGGCCCTACTAGCTACCCTCATTACGTAGGTCCCACTCATTTTAGCTTCTGACTTCTGGCTTATTTTTTACTATTTATAAATTTCGTCTTTTTTTTTTGATTTTTTTCTTATTTTTTTATTTTTTGCCAGTTCTTTTTTCCTGTATTCGTTTGCGTATCTGAGATGAGCTAACATATTTTTTCTATTTTTAAATTTTTTTAAATTTAATTACACCAAATAAGACATTTTCAGTTACAGTGAAAATTCAGCCAGCTCAGTGCATTTTCTGCCAGAAGCTATAGCTTTTCAACCCAACCGAACATGGCCTAAACTTCTCAGGGGAGATGGCCTCCTGTCTCTGTGGAATAAGAAAGACTAAATTTATTTTAAAATAATAGTTTAACTTTATTTATTAATTTATAATTACTTAAACATCATAGTCGACGATACTGACGGGAGTAATTGCAGTTAAAATCGAGACTAGCACCTCCCCTGGTTCAGCTCTCTTTGCATGCACACTTGGTCGACAAGGACAGAACCCCTCCTTTGTCATGTCGGCTAGCAAACTAGTAGTGGCTACTGTACTTGGTTAGCTCTATTGGAATAGTAAGGTTTGTTTGCTTCGTTACGTCTTCTCCAGGCGAATCATGTTCCTCTCGTGGCCTTGCAAATCGGATGATCTCAAATATGAATTACTAAAAGTTTTTATAAATCGGATGATCTTAAACACGAATTACTAAATGTTTTTAAAAGAGCTACTCTTCACTCCGGATGATTTCTCGAGTCACACTCTGCTTTTGCCTTTGCTCGGAGAAGCATGTCTCTGCCATTGGCGATTCTCAGACATTGGATTCCAGTTTCCAGATGAACAATGTAGATGATTAGGAATTTTCTGTGTCCATCAGCTAAATTGCACTTTTGCCACGTGTCTTAGCAAATGGCATTCTGGTGTAGTGTTCTGTACTTCTATAGCCGATTTTGCCTTTCAATTATCTGGCTGGCGAAGTGGCCCATGTCTAACGTGAAAATAATCACGTCTAAATTCGGCCCATACCTAAAATTGTCTGGCCCAAGGCAACTAGAATGCGTGGTCAGATTGGCTTATCTAAACTTTGTCGGGCCGAACCGGCCTTGTTGGCCGGACATGATACGTAAGCTATCCAGCATATATATCCATGCTGCTCTGATCTACTCTAACAAATAATCTACCCCTACCCGTGTTGAAGGCCAAATAGATCCTATGTTTTTTTCTTTTTCGTGAGGATCATATATCCTCTAGTTAGCTTACACACGAACTTGTAGATCATTAGGATCTTGAGATAAACAAAAAAACACAAATTTCTCCTAGTATTTATTTTCTACAAGTTTCAGAGAGTCCTCGTATCTCATATGTAGATTACACTCGTGTGCTGATGTGCACGGGTATCCTGAATTCATAATAGGTAACCGGCCTGTCTAATGGCGGATGCAGGATATTGATCTTATGAGGTCTAACTAAATACTACGTCTTTATCACTAAACCTGAGCAGGTCTCGTATTTGCAGGTGCACTCACCTCAATTTCACCGAAATTATCGTCACAAAAATCAAGCAACATCATTCATGTTTTGAGAGACGATCTGTCACAGGCAGCTAGCATGATCGCAGACAAGCCATCTTTTGGCGCCTTTGGCACGACCACGAGCACTCACCATCGTGGATGTGGCGACGCCGGCTTGTGTAGGAATACTGTTAGCTCAGAGACGGAACAATACACACATATTTGGTGGTTGAAAAACACACATGAACACCTTGCTCAACTCAAGATACATAAGAGTTTTTGCGTTGCGTCAATCTGCTACAGCTTTCCCATTTTCCCTTCTATTTATAGACTCAGATTACAAGTATACGGACTAACAAAACCACCCGACTCTTCTGGCCATGATCCCCATGACCCGTACTACCCGAACAACTCGTTGTACCAACCAATTCACTCAATTTAGTGGACACGACCAGTTATGTGCAGACTAACTGCTACCTGACCCGATCTACAACTGCACACAATCATTTGAGTCCTTCTTCGACCATGTCGGCCACGGTGTCTCGATCATGCCTCACGACCACGACTACTTCAACCACAGTGCCTTCGACCACGGTGCCTTTTACCGCTTCACCGACCATGACTACCGCTCACATAGACGGTACTACCGGTCTTGGAGCACGACTGGGATACTATAGTTTACGAGTACCGACCATCGACCATTACACAGCTACGACCACTATAGCTATGACTATTGCCACAGTATTCCTTCGAGTACCGATTACTACGGTACTCCACGAGTACCGACTGCAGCTACAACTTATGACTGTAACCAGTCTCCGACTCCAGGTCTTCGACTTATATTTGACATACGACTACAGAGTACTCGAATACACCGAGCACTCGACATGACTATTCAATACTCGAACATATCAAGTACTCAACACTGACTACACTAACAACAATATAACAAAATTAGTTCCAACAAATACGCCCCCTCGTCCTGATAAGTAGCCTGTCGAATCTCCAAAAGCGACGCGACGCAATCTGGTTGCTGCCCGTGGCCCTGATCAACTCGGTTTCGGCTTCTGGCTTATTTTTCACTATTCATAAGTTTTGTCTTTTTCTGAACTTTTGGCTTTTTGTTGAGCTTTTTTGCCGGTTCTTTTTTTCCCCGTATTTGTTTGTATTATACGTAATGGGCTAACATATTTTTTATATTTTTTAAATTTAATTATGTTAAATAAGCCTCTGTCAGTTACAGTGTTTTCAGCCATAAGCCATGAGCTTTTCAGCCAAACCGATCACCACCTTGATGTGATGCCGACACGTCGACGGATCGATCGAATAGGATGCAGATTCCTTGGAGCTAAGCCGAAACTTGAGCGAGGTTCATCGTCTGATTGATCGATTGGCCATCGAAAGCAGGCGCCACCGTATCTTGTGACAAGCGAGGCGTCAACGTCGGTCGTTGGGCGTGGGCGCGCGCCTGCATGCGTGGTGTGCTACGTGGAAGCGACTGGATGCGCGTCCGGGCGGACGAGATGAGATGCCATTGCCATCGAAGCTAGAGAGTGAAGCAAGCCCTTTTCCGCGAGATGCCGTTGCGTGCTGGGCGCAGCTTTCTCTCGCGAGTGCATCTCTCGTTTTTGTTTATCAGTGTAGGAAAGCGAAGAGCAAAGGAGACCGGGCAAGAAAGATTGCTTTTGAGTCAGCGCAATCTGCGGAGCAAACCGGGAAGATCGAGAAAATTCTTCTTTGGAAAAGCCACTCCAGCTTCGGTGATCGAATAATAATAGAGGGAGATCGATCGATGCATGCATGGCTGCATGGATGTTGCAGCTGTGCTCATAACAAGATACTATGCATGTAGGCTTTAGCTAGCTAGTACTATACTCCATATGCTAAAACTGGCTGACAAAAAAACTGCTAGCAAAAACATCTTGAGCGCAACCAACAAGCAAAAGGATCACAAATCAATAAAGCCAACGAACACAGCCAGCGTGCATTCTTGGAGTAATTTTTATCTGAATTTTATTACAGTCTTACCGAAGCGTGACTTCCGAGGAAAGAAAAAGGGTGTTGGGCTTTTTTATCGGCTACAAGCTAGAACTAGAAAGTCACCGGTCTGCGAGCACTATATGCAAAAGAGCGTGGCCATAGCTGGCAACTGGGGATCTGCTCCTATGGCAGTAGAAAGTGACCTATCCTCAGCACCTGCAAATGGGAAAGAGAGCCTGCAATCATTGTGTGCCATGCTTTTTATCTATCATGTTCGGTGTCTAAGCAAGCTGGTGAGTGTTGGAAAATAGCTCTTTCAAGTGCACGTTTTTACGGTAGACTGACACACACAAACTCGATAGAATGCTTACTATACATACTAGTTGTAACGATCACACACTGACTGGGGTACTCGAACATACTCGAGCAAAACACACATGCAACAAGATTCACCCAACAATCACCACTTAATCTTGTTGCATCTTCTTCACATCAACGCTGGTTCGTCGCCAGCATCCGCCACGACAAGATGCGCCTCCATTGCCTCCTTGTTGGGCTTACGACATTCTAAAGCAAAGTGTCTGTAATCATTACAATTAAAACACCTTACTTTTGCCTTGTCCCTTCTTCGGTATCGATGGCCACCGCCGCCACCAGAACCACCTGAGGAGCATTTACGTTTATTCTTCAATGATCAAGCCTCCCACTCTGCGCGTATCAGGAGCAAGCGCTCCTCGTCTCCATCGTCATTGTCGTAGTGATGCTCTCCCTCCTCCTGCATCTTTAAGCGACCGATTAGCTCTTCAACCAACATGTTTTTTTATTTCGCCGAATTGCTCAATTGTGGTGATGATGGGAGAGAATTTCTTGGGAACAGCACGAAGAAACTTCCGCACAATGTTGGCCTCTTCCATCTTTTTGCCTAGACCTCGTATCTTGCTGATGATTGTTGTCAACCTCATTGCAAAGTCATCGATCTGTTTGGTGTCCCTCATCCGCAAGTTTGTACTTGCTTTTGAGGTTTTAAACACGCGCCTCCTTGACACAATCAACACCGAGATGCATTGTCTTCAGGGTGTTCTAGGCCTCCTTTGCAGTCTCCTTCTTCGCTAAGAGCAGCATGTCTTCTGGCATCGCGAGGAAGATTGCCATGAGCACCATTTGATCTTGCCTCTCATTCACCACCTCATCCACGATTGCGTTCCACACGCCCTGAGTGCGCCTGAACATCTTCATCTTCACAGCCCAAGTCATGTAGTTGTTCCTCATGAGCATGGGGTACGGGAGGGAAATGCTACCCTCGCGCGCTGACACCTTTGGCTCACTCCCATCGTCAATCTTCAGAATGCCCCCGTCGCTAGTGGCATTTTTCAGCGAGCTCGGACGCGACATGGAGGAAGGTGTATACGACCACAAGCTTTGATCCCCAAATGTAGGGATTAGCCCAGGAGAGAACTTGGGCTCTACTGCGGGCATGTTGGGACTGAAAGAATGGAGAGAGCCGAAGCCTTGCTTTTCTTCTCGATCTGCATCCGGATAGTCACCTAGGCTCTGATACCAGATGTTAGAAAATAGCTCTCCCAAGCGAATGCTTTCACGGTGGACTGATGCACACACACTCAGTGGAATGCTTACCGAAAATGGGAACGAGAAGGTAGAGCTAATAATAGGACTGACACAAAATAAACTAAGGCACGAGATTGCAGTGCTAACTGCTCGCACCTTTTCAACGTTTTCTCTGTTATTGTCTAGCTAAAAAAACTGCTCAATAGGTTACATGCTATATATAGACAACCGAGCCTCAAAGCAGGCTATTTACCCACTCCATGCACACGACTCTGACTGACACCGACTACCTGCCCATACCGAGTGGTTCGCTAACTGAATGAAGGCTTACGTCATTCCACGACCACTCGCGCTGACGACTGCTGCAGTAACTAGCTGCGCACGACTGCTTCACAGACCGGCCATACCTGACTGCAACAACGACCAACAACTACCACAGTAACCAACGACTGTCACAGTGCTGATGACTACTACAGTGGCTGCTACCGAGTATAACGTCTACAATACTCCTCCGAGTATGACGTTTATAGTACTCGATGCAGCTACGACTGGTTTGCTACGACTACAACTATGGCAGCTACGACTACGACTATGGTTGCTATGACTTCGCACACAGGCACCACGACCATGGCGCTATGACCACACATACATGTGCTACAACCACACATAGGCGCCACGACCACGGCGCTACGACTATACCCACAGGCACCACAACCACACACACAGGCTATGAGCCCTCCAAGCGTGGCACTTCGATCATGTAGGTCCTCCGAGCACCGACCGCGGCACTTTAACCACACAGGTCGTCTGGGCACCGACCGCAACACTTCGACCACACACTGGTCTTCCGAGCACTGACCGTGGCACTTCGACTACACAGGTCTTTCATGCACCGACCGCTTCAGTAGTCCTTTAACTGCAGCTCCGATCACAACTCTGATTGTTGTAGCTACGACCACTATGACTTCGACCATGACTGCTACGACTGTGACCACGCAGTACTCGGAACTATAGAACTCGGTGTAGTTATAGTACTCAGATCTACAACACTTAGTGTAGCTTTAGTACCAAGAGCTACATTATTATGTATATCTTTAGTACCAGTCGTAACAACATCACACAGGCTGGTCGTATCGACCACACAGACTGCTCATAACGACCACACACAGACTAGGGTACTCAAACACACTTGAGCAAAACACATATAACAAGATTAACCCAATAGTGAGGCCGAGCTGAGCTACAGATGTAGAAGGGGGGAGATATGTAGTAGTAAAAGACTTATATATAGCCTTCTTCCCTTTACTCTAATGGCAGCTTTCCCGCGCCACTACGTAACAGCAAAAGTTCTGTGAAAAAAAATAAGGCTTTTGCTTATGTGTTTATGACATTTAACTGTTTTCTGACATGCGATGGTTAGGTCCAATTAACAATTTCATGATTTTTCAGAGCTTACAAGCCAATTAAAGTGGCTTTCTAAATTTGCCTTTTTTGTGGGGGTGATACCCTTCTCGGTTGGGCTGAAAAACTGTGGCTCATGGCTGAAATTGCACTGTAGCGACTGAAATTTCACTGTAGCTGAAGGTGGTTTATTTGGCGTAATTAAATTTAAAAAAAATTAAAAATAGGAAAAAATGCTAGCTCATCACGGACAATGCAAACGAATACGGGAAAAAAAGAAAAGGCAAAAAAACTAAAAAAAGACAAAAATTCAGAAAAGACGAAAATTATAAATAGTGAAAAATAAGTCAGAAGTCAAAAACTGAAGCCAAAATGAGCGGAGCTTGGGTATTTATCTGAGGCTGTTGCTATACAAAAGATGTTTTCAGATACGTGTGTAGTTGCATTGTGTGATAAAACAACTGCATGCATGATCAATGCAATTTTCAAGGAAAAAACTGCATGATCATTGCATGCAGGATTTGATTTGAAACGTTAGCGACGCATACCCCGCAACTATATCCGATAGATTGCCTGTGCTAGTTGATACTACTTGACAGTGACCAATTTGGCCTGATTTTCAAAATTAATAGATGGGATTAAGTTTTCGAATTGTAATGTGAAGAGTACTTCTCTGCATGCCTATAATTGACTCCAGTTTTACTATGATATGGATTATTGTGTGTCAATGACAGATTATGCGAACATGCAGTATATCCATGAACTTGCAAACAAATTATGAAGGATATGGAGGCTGACATGCAAACAAGGAAGTCCCTGGCCTAGAAACAAGCAGAAACAAACACCGACGAGCTACTGCGCCAGCCATTGCCAAGTTAGTAGGATGTTGATATGTTATTGTCTCAGCCTCTTTCATGCAATTGTCAGAAGTACGGTATGACATACATGCAATTTCAGAAGATTCACAGTCTGGTGAGCAAAAAGATACCCCAAACAGTGAAAGGAAAGGAAAGAGGAAGGGGAAGAGGTAAGGATGCCACTCCCTTCCAATAATAGAGGCATAGAGAGCAGATCCCCCTTGTTCCTGCCTGCTCCCTACCATTATCAGCATGGAGACAGCAGAAGCAAACAGCATAACACTTGCCCTCATAACTGCTACAGTGGACTCAATTCTTTCTTAATTCAGCCACCATTTTTTTTAATTTAACCCCCCTTTGCTGCTTTCTTCCTGCCACTGCATTGCCTATGTATAATTGGAGGCTGCAAAAATTTGTGTGCCTTTATCGAATCAGGATCTAGGGACAACCTTCAAATTGGCTAAAGGTTGGAATCTTCCTTAGAATAATCAAATTAATAAGAAACATTAAAAGATCCCAAGGGGGAAACCTTCAAGATCATGTCATCTCATCATCACCACATCTTGTCCATGCCGAGAACAAAGGGGAAAAATAGCAGTAGCAACTAATGCAACAGTAACAGCTGTCTAGTTCCAAGGGAACGCACTCTTAATTAAGTCTTAGATATACATGCATGAATATAACAGCTAAGGAGAGATCTGATCACCCAAATCCCTACATGCAATGACATACGACTGATCACCTGATTAATGAAGTGTGTTAAATAGAAAGCTCACACCTCATGCGCAAAATGCATCAATTCTTCAATCTCTTCTCATAACTTTGCTTCCTTGCTCCTCCTCGCCCTGGAGCCGCTGCCCTGCCGGCGTGAGGAACCCCATAAACCCGCCGCCGCCGCCGCCAACCAGATGGCCGAACCCGACCTGCCCCGCCATCGGTGATGGCTGGTGGATTGCGGCGAGGGGGTCTAGCCAAGCGCGAGCCGACGCCCAGCCGCCACTGGACTGAAGGGGTTCCCCATGGGAGAAGAGCTGGCTCTGGTCTAGCCCTTGCCGCGGCAGCATGCTGAACATGTAGCTTTCGCCATTGCCGCTGCCGCGGCCCTCTCCCGCGCTGTTCTCCGAGGCAAGCCATGACGGCATTCTCTGGCTGTGGTCTGGCCAACCTGGAACGCCTGCACTAGAGATCATACCGTGATGGTTCGAAGATACATGGCTAAAGATCTGGTGCTGATTGGATTGGAGGGATAGGCATAGCTTCTGCGGTTGGCTGCTGGTTGTGCGCGACAGGAGGTCCGGCGGGGATCCCCGGTACTCGTCGTGGGCGCCGGTGGCGCCGCTGGCCGTGGACGAGGAGGGAAACAAGGTCTTGACATTGTCGGAGATTCGGTCCGTGCCGAGAGAATGTGGAAGGAAGGAGCCGGCCACGCCGGTGTTGCCGAACCCGTAGGACGTCGAGGTCACCTGCTCGGCCGGCTCGGCAGAGGGCGGCACCTCGGGCCGGTCGGGGAGCTCGTCGATGGCGGCCTTGGCGTTGCGGATGAGCCAGTCGACGGCCTTGCTGGGGCGGTCGTAGCCGAGGCGGTCCTGCACGTCGTAGAACCGGATGGCGGTGTGCGCGGCAAGGCGGACGCGGCGGTCGCGCAGCCCGCGCGCCGTGCACACCTTGCTGTGCCGGTCCTTGCGCCCGGCAGCCGACCGCACGATGCGCCCGCTCCCGAATGCCGTGGCCAGGGCATCCACGGGCGTCGACTCGCCGCTGCCGCCGCCATCGGCGCCGGCCCCTTCCCTCGCCTGCTGCCTCCGGTGGTGGTGGTGGAGGTAGCTGAACCCTTGCTGGTGGTAGATCTGGAGCTGCTCCTGCGCCTGCGCCCTCTCCTTCTCCTGGAGCAGGTAGTGCAGCGTGCTCGTCGTGGCAGTAGGGTTGCTCCAAGGGTCTAAGCCCTTGGACAACTGGTTCTTGTCCTCCTCCAGCTTGAGCTACCTCACTTGCACCCCACAATAACCGGAAAGGAAGAGGAGGAAGCTAGGAATCGCAGTAAAGAAGAAAAAAGAAACCAGGACATAAACATTTATGCTGCATGCGATTGCCATATCTTGTGCTGCGCCTAGCTCAGCTCACTCAGCTCTCCATCTTCAGGAAAAAGATTTAATGGCCATGGGAACCCCACAACTCCATGGGCAGAACCACACCAGCTTAATAGCTATATAGCAGGCGCTGCGCTGGTGTAGCTAGCAGGCCGGCCTCTCTTTTGTGAAAGTGACAAGCAAAAGAGGGCAGTGAGTGCAGTGCAGATCTTATCTTGGCAATCTAGCTCTGTGTGCAGCTAGCTAGCGAAGCTTACACGGATATTGGGAGAGGGGAAAAGAAGATCTAGAAAAAAAGAGAGAGAGAGAGAGATGACGACCTCTCCCAAAGGTGCGAGGATTATTACGTTACTAGTATTTCTTACCTACACCTTGAGAAGGACAAGTGGTGTATTTGAGCTTAGGAGAGCATATCTTCTCCATGTTCTCTCTCCTTTTTCGTTGGTAAATTGTGTGTGGGGAGAGGAGAGCGGGGGAGGAGATAAAGGGTGGGGGGAGGCGCAGGCTGTAGATTGCTAGGATGATGCAGGGAAGTAGGGAAAGGGTGGCGCGGACAGGCTCAGAGCAGAAGTCAGGGTGTAGGACAAACTTCGGTGAGATCACGTCCCTCTCTCTGCTTCAATTTTCCTGACTGTAATTGCTTGCGAAAAGCCGCATTAAATTCTTCCTCTCACTCTTTCTCGAGAAGACTGTGCTACTCCAATAGGGCAGGCCCACGCATAATATCATCCGCTGATTGCGTACTATTCCGTTCTGTCTATTCTATTGCAAAGTTGTGCACAACTGTGATGGGATGGCGGATATTGGAGAGGGTGAATGGTTTTTTGTTTCTTTTTAATTTTGAACAAAATCAAGTCTATTTGGTTTCTTCACTTAATTAGCTATAAAAAATAGTAAATTCAGATACACAGCAAAAATAAGTACAACATAGAACCCAATAAGTTAAGAGAACATAATAAGCAACAAACATGTCAAAGCTTCAAGAGGCTGGTCTGCCCGCAGGCATCACACCATTCAAACCGGGTCTGGACGGTCTGACCGCTCATCGTCACAGAACAGAAAAACAGGTCACCGACAAGAGCTCAAAATGAACTAATTTCTAATCTACTCAACCAGATGACTTGAAATTTGAAATGTAGCTTCCTTAGTGTCTTATAAACCTATTCCATTAATGGATCAAAAAGCTACTCAATAAAGTTTTGACCTTTGCCCAAAACAAGACAAATCACATCAAAACAAGGCAAACCGAGGCAAACATCAAAAACTTGCTATAGTGCTGCCTAGATGGATAGGATCTAGTCTCTAGGAGATTCTTTCATCATCCACACATCCTTGGGAACCAGCAAGATTAAGAAGAGAGAAAATCTAAACAAGAAAACCAATCAAATCAAAAGCACAAGAAGAAATCTATGGCAAAACTCACTTGGATGAAATCTAGATCTTTATTTGGAGATGGATGTTTAAAATCACTCTACTCTTAGAGGACATAGCTCCCTACCCATGGAGTGCACACACTAATGAGAATTGGATAATAATTAAATAAAACTTAATATACAATTAAGGCTCTAAGCTATTGTGGTCATAGATCACCTGAAATAATACTACCCGAGTACCCCTGGTTGAAGGATTACTGCTTATTTACCTGATCAGCCACTACTTGAAGATCCTATAATCTGATGACTAGGCTTAAGTTCATGTAGCTTCTCGTGTGGCGAAATAGAGCACGTACGCTTCTATCCCCAATAACTGCACGATGATTCAATCATGTGACTCTAATGACAATTGTCTTGTGGTTATCTCTACAGTTCCCTCCCAATGACAATAACTAATTGATGGTTGTTATTAGGTTTCTCTCTTTGATAGCAACCGATTACTTGACCAGACATAAGGAATCGGCAAGACATCTGCTCGCATGGACAACCGACAACCCTTCGGTGTTATTTAAACTTGACGGGCGAATGCAAAAGCGAGATCGCTCGATCAAGCAATAGACAACAGAGACAAGGATTAACAAAGTTAGGGCTAGTAGCATCCCTTTTGTAGGCTGTAATCCCAAGATAGCAATAAAGATAGTCCCCTTCTCTCTTTCTTAATCCTTCTGTGAGGCTCAATTTTCCCTATATTTCATAGGATCAATGATTAGATCATTGACAACTGGCGCCATCCATGGGGAAGTGCTGAGTCCCTCAAGGTTCTTATCGACATTGTCATTCACCCCTGTATGTCAACATCACCTATGTGATCATGATAGGAACTTTGGACAAGGAGAATTAGTTCAATTTGGTGGACTACACTGACCTCAACATGGATGTATGTATCTGTGCCATGGAACATGATGCCTCCTTGTCGTCATCTTCCATCCCAAGTTCACCAGTGCTTACGTCCAATGAGGTCGACTAAATGGAAGAAGACATGCCATCCCTATCATCAACACTTTTAGGGGTTTCAGGTGTCCCAACCATGTCGAAGTGCCCTGACACTACGACAAGTCCAATGAGCTCGATAAAAAAACATGGCTCTAAGAGTGTGTTGCCGCGATCCGGGGGTTAGAATACTCTCAATTTGATCATGAGTTATCGCTATTCGCCAACAGCTCCTACGTATTACAAGAGCCAACCGACACCTAGTCATGGTGTTGACGAAATTACCCTCAATGAAAAGCCAAGTGAAACCCATAGCACTCACCATCCAATCGGCAATTCATCGAATCAGGTTGAGTCCACCACACAGTCCCTCACAAACAATGGTCTTCGATCATTCTCTGTCATGGAAGCTCCTAGTCAAAATGATGGTCCAACATTTTGCACCTGATCGAAATGAGGCAATCCAGTCAGAGATCGACAAGTGTCTCAAGGCTAGGTTTGTTCATGAAATCGACAAGCCTCTATGTTGGCCTTTTTCAACCTAGGACATAGATATCTTGGGACCCTTCCCAAAAGCACCCAGGGTTTTGAATTCCTTTTTGTGATGATTGACATGTTCACAAAATGGATCGAAGCTGAACTGGTTGTCAAGACAACAACTGAGACAGCTAAGAAATTCATAACTAAAAATGTGGGTATGCGATTTGGGTACCTAGTTGTATAATCACGGATAATGGTACCCAATTCTTGAGTAAAATTTTTTAGGAATTCTGCAAGGGTCAAGATATCAAAGTATGCTATGCCTCAGCAGCTCATCCTACATTAATGAGGTAGTAGAAAGAGCCAATGGATATTAATGCAAGGGATTAAAAAACAAGTTTTCGACAAGTTAGTAAAATGGTTAGGAGTTGGGCACAAGAACTTCCCTCTATGTTGTGGGCTATTCGGACCACGGCTAGTCATGCGACCAGAGAAACATCTTTCTTCCTAGTTTATGGAGCAGAAGCCATGCTTTCTCCTAAACTAAAATTAGCTCTGTCTATACAGATCGTTATGATTATAATGATCAAGGAGATCATCAGATCGATGACATAAACTTCCTTGAAGAGCAAAGAAATACATCTCTTATTTGTTCAACAGTTTACCAACAAGCTAGGTGAATGTACCATTTTCATAAAATACAACCTCGCAGCCTAGCAATAGGTGATTTGGCTCTCAGAAAATTTAGAGACAGGCAAATCGTAATAAGTTTTCATCTAAATGGGAAGTTCCTTACACTATGGTTGAAGTCACCAGACTGTGCTCTGTATGACTAGCCATCCAGGATGGGTGTATTCTTTCAAATTCTTGGAACATCGATTAATTAAGTAAGTTCCATGTATAATCTTTTCTTTATTTATACTAAATAAAGTACTTTTCAATTATGTCAATTTTTCTGATAAGTATTTCTATGGGTAATTTCTTGTCCCAATTCTAGTCTTACATTATCCACATTGTCCAAGTTCTTAGAGAATACCCTTGCTTCTCTCATAACCTTCTTAGGGATATTTTCATTTTATATTTGCTTTCACATTGTCATGAAAGTATTGAAGAAAGAACATGCCAGTATGGTATAAGTGAGAATCTGAACAAGCACAACATGCCAATTAAGACTAACACATGTATATAGAGGCATGAAGGTAAAGAATAGCTCACAAAGTAGGTGAAGACGCCAACGTGAGAGCATATGCCTCTTGGAGGCCATGAAGTGGAGAACCAATGAATGTTCTAGTCACATGATGAAACAGAAGACTAAAACCCCAATCAATCCCATGTTCTCCAACAAGCGTCTGGATACCTACAAAAGAAAAGAATGGAGTGCCCAAATCTTGAATCTCAAAGGGTCAATAGACATGTACTTGGGAACCCAAGACTTGACACACTCACAAAAGAAGTATGCAAGATAACAAGATGCTATGGATGGTCCAAGCAAGAAGATCAATCCCTGAGGCACACCGCAAATGGACAACTCGACAAGTGAAACGAGTCCCATAACCGAAAAAGCGGTGAATACCTAACTTGAAAGCACCAAGAAGAGAACCAACAAAAGCATCAAAGAAACTCACAACTCCTCGCCGTAGATGCGCACCTCGTTTGGGCGAACGAGGTCCATCATTTGAGCAACGGCAGAAATTCCTCCTTGGAACAGCACATGGACAAAAAGAATAAAAACACATAAAACAAGTCCACGATGCCAATGAGCCAAAAAGCCAAAGAGGTCCATCCTTCTCACAAAAATGAGCAATGGTGCAAGCGTCTACTACGAAACAAGATCCAAATGGATAAAGCACCATGCTTGCTCAAAAAGAGAAGCCCCTTGGACCAACCGAGAGAGCCAACAAGAAATACACTAACCAAAGTAGGAGCAAAAGATATGAAACAGAAAGATTTATGCTCACTACAAAAGGCTCCTAATCCAAAAAGAACAGAGGAGACTAGGTTGCAAGATGCAGCACTCATATCATTGCGCTCTCTCCTCAAAGCATTTTCATCATATCAGAAAGAGTGACAATAAATGCTAGAGATGAAAATGCAAGTGTTTGAGTTGTACAAGACTTTCTCCTCTCTAGTACTAGAACAGTGTTCTCTAGTACTAGAACAGTGTTCCTCAAAGCATTTTCATCATATCATCATCAACCATGTGTTCTCCAAGACTTTCTCCTCTCTAGTACTAGAACAGTCAAAGGGAAAGAAAATGTACCACAAAGTTCACACTTGTGGTTTCTTGCAAATAAAATCATCTTCTAGCCGAAATCAAGCCTTTTGTCACAAAGGACATCATTGGCAAAAACACCCCAACAATATTGTTGTAGGGGTGGCCCCCACCTAAGCCCAGCAGGCCTGTTAGGAGGTTATAAGAACCAGAGTAACATGTGTAATGACATAAGTGCCCCTGATGGGGATTTACGGATGTAAGGGCATAACTGTAAAAGCATACTCCATGTGAATATATATATCAGGATGAGGGGGAGGGTGAGGCAAGACACTCCCACCTCTCCACTACCATCTCTCTCTATTTGGTCAGTAACCACAACAGTTGGCGCCGTCCGTGGGGGGGGGGGGACAGGGACAAGCCTGAAGACCGAAGAAGAAGGATGGCACCGAAAAAAGCTTCATCAGCGGCGGCGAAGGGAAAGAAGACGGCTGGGTCGGAGCGGCGCGTGAATACCAGGGCTTCGGCATCGGCCGCCGAAGGAGCTGGCGGCGGCGCAGGCGCAGCAGTCGCGGGCGTCGACGCTGGCACTACACCGACCGACCCCGCCAACGCCGCTACAACGACATCCAACCTCGTCGCTGGCGCTACAACGGCCGACCTCGCCAGCGCCGCTACAACGACATCCAACCCCGTCGCTGGCACTACAACGACAGCCCCCGCCACCCTCGCCGGCAGCGCGGATCAGACGGCCGGGGGTAGCCGCAACGAAGCATCCGGCGGATCCGGAGATCGTGAGGCGATGGTCCCGGCACCGACCCGTCCGCTGGGTGTTCCGGCGGCCCCGACAGCACCTGCGGTGGAAAGCGCCCTACTAGTAGCCCTCAACGCGTTCCAGCGGGAACTAGGGGACCTTCGCGGAGCCGTCCGAGATATACAAGAGGCTCGGAGCCAGCAGGCCGCGCCAGTAATTGCGCCCGAGCCCACGCCGGAGAGAACGGACAGCCGCGAAGCCCCCACATCTAGTCGCGTGCCGCTGCGACGCGTAGATCCGGAGTCCCCGCTTTCGGCGGGGCTGCAGCAGGCAGCGTGGCCCGAAGACTTCAAGTTCCCTAGCGTCGTCGACCCGTACAAAGGCGACACGGATCCCCGCGAGTTCGTGCACGTGTACGAAACCGCGATCGAGGCCGCGGGCGGAGACGACACCACGAAGGCGAAGGGACTCCCCCTCGCGCTGCAAGGAGTGGCGCTCTCTTGCTTTTTTACCATAGAGCCGGGCTCCATCTACGCGTGGGAGCAGCTCCGCGACCGCCTTCACAACAACTTCCAGGGAAACTATGTCGAGCGAGTCGACGCGGACCAACTCTTCGCTGTGAAGCAAAAGCCCTCGGAGAAGCTCCGGGACTACTTCAAGCGCTTCGCCAAGATTTGATGCCAAGTGAAAGACGTTAATGAAACCACTGTCGTTAATGCAGCCATACAGGGCCTTCGTCCGGGCCCGATGGCCGAGTACAATGCGCGAAAGCCGATCAAGACGGTGGCGAAGCTCTTCGACAAAATGGAGGAGTACGCCAGGGCAGAAGAAGACGCTCGCCGACGGCGAGGAGACGACGCCGACGCCAACCAGATCGGTGGCTCGACAAAAACCGAAGATCCATCGCAGGACGGCCCCTCGAGGGGCAAACGCAAGCCGGAGTAGTATAAAGACGCGCCCGAACGCGGGGAGGCCCCGCACAAGGAGCCGTCCAATGGGCCTAAGCGCGGCCACCAGAAGTCGCGCCGAGGCCGGTTCGTCCTCGACATCGAAGGCGCTTCCGAAGAAAGCGCTTTCGCTGGTCGTGGCGGTCGGGGGCGCCGAGGTCGAGGACGCGGCCGCGATGATAAAAGCCGTGGAGATTACGACGACCAGCACCAGGGACTGTGGTGCGAAGTCCACGGCCGAGGCACCCACGACACACGCTCGTGTGTCTCCATCGCGGCGCTCCACCAAAGCGCCGCTAGGGACAGGAACCCGGAGACGCGTCCGCCTGCGGTGGCCCACGTCCAGTTCCCGTACGAGGCCCCCACGCAGGTACAGGCGCAAGGGATGTAGCCTCAGGAAGGCCCCCTACGGATCCAAGCTCACGTACAGCAGCCTCGGGAGGGCCTCCTGTCGCTGCAGGCCCCGGAGGCAACCCACCGCAGGGTCATTAACGTCATATCCGGAGGCTCTGCGCTGGAATTCGCCTCAGCACGGCAGCAGAAGGCCTATGCGCGCAGACTACATCACGTGGCGGCATACCCAGCGCAAGCACCGCCGGACTGGGCGCAGCACGAAGTTACATTCACACCCGACGACGCCCAAGGCGTGGACTTCCCTCATCAGGACCCCCTGGTCATCCGGGTCACTATCGCGGGATGCGACGTGGGGCGTGCCTTGGTGGACGGCGGTAGCTCCGCGAACGTATTGTTTGCGGCGGCCTTCGACCAGATGGGGATCCCTCGAAGCCGCCTAGGGCCCTCAGGAATCCCACTGCAGGGCTTCGGGGGACAGCCCCTGTGGGCGCTGGGCCAAATAGGTCTTCAAGTCTCCTTCGGCCAAGATGACAATGTGCGGGCCGAAGATGCCACCTTCGACGTGGTCGACCTTCCGTACCCCTACAACGCCATACTAGGCCGCCCGATCCTCAACTCCTTCGGCGCGGTACCATATCATGGCCATCTATGTATGAAGATCCCAGGTCCCCGGACCATCATCACCGTCCGAGGCGACCAGGATATGGCCCGGCGCATCGAGCCAGGTACCAGGTATCCGCGTCGCGAAGCCCAGCGGTGCCCTTAGAGCTGGCGTCACAGCGCGGGGTCCGCGGGGCCGTTCAGAGGCGCCTTGGCGGGCCCTACAGATGTCTAGCGACTAGAGGCTTCGGCCGCACCAAGGACAAACGGTTAGTATATCCACCCCTTGTAATTGCTTACCCGCGCAAACGGGGATATAATGAAGATTGCCGTTTGTCGCCAATCTTTCTTCATCACGCGCAAGTACGCGGCGGAGGCGCGCGCAGGCTTGGCCAGCGCGCGCGTTCCCGCAGTATAAACAAAGGCGCACGTTCGCGTGTGCACTCGCCGTAGCCAGGGGTACGGGACTGAGTATAAATCGAAGTCGCACGTTCGCGTGTGCACTCGCGGTAGCCAAAGGTGATGGGCCTGAGTATAAACAAAGACGCACGTTCGCGTGTGCACTCGCCGTAGCCAGGGGTACGGGACTGAGTATAAATCGAAGTCGCACGTTCACATGTGCACTCGCCGTAGCCAAAGGTGACGGGCCTGAGTATAAACAAAGACGCACGTTCGCGTGTGCACTCGCCGTAGCCAGGGGTACGAGACTGAGTATAAATCGAAGTCGCACGTTCGCGTGTGCACTCTCCGTAGCCAAAGGTGACGGGCCTGAGTATAAACAAAGACGCACGTTCGCGTGTGCACTCGCCGTAGCCAGGGGTACGGGACTGAGTATAAATCGAAGTCGCACATTCGCGTGTGCACTCGCCGTAGCCAAAGGTGACGGGCCTGAGTATAAACAGAAGACGCGTGAGGGGACGCCCTCGCACACACTCTACGGAGTATAAATAAGACGTGGATGTTCTCCCTGCGCACTCTACGGAGTCTAAACAAGACGCGAACTCCGCGCATGCCAGGGACCTCGTCCCTGTGCATACTCTGCGGAGTATAAATAGGACGTGGATGTTGACCCCACGCACTCTGCGGAGTATAAATAAGACGCGGATGTTCTCCCTGCGCACTCTACGGAGTCTAAACAAGACGCGAACTCCGCGCATGCCAGGGACCTCGTCCCTGTGCATACTCTGCGGAGTATAAATAGGACGTGGATGTTGACCCCACGCACTCTGCGGAGTATAAATAAGACGCGGATGTTCTCCCTGCGCACTCTACGGAGTCTAAACAAGACGCGAACTCCGCGCATGCCAGGGACCTCGTCCCTGTGCATACTCTGCGGAGTATAAATAGGACGTGGATGGTGACCCCACGCACTCTGCGGAGTATAAATAAAACTACGAAGGCCCCCCCACGCGTTTCGCAACACGGGCGGAGGACACGAGTATTAATCGCAGCGGAGCGAGGCTCACCCTCGCGTACCGCGGGAGGTGAGCACAGCGTGCGTTGCCGAAGACAGCGCACCAGAGGCTACCCCCGTCATGAGGAGCAAGAGGAACGGAACGTGCGTGCACTTCCACCCTCGCCCGTGCCAGTCTACGGACTATAAAAAGGCGAAGTGCCGAGGTCCACCTCCGCACCCGCCAGTCTACGGACTATTAAAAGGCGAAGCGTCGAGGTTCGCCTTCGCACCCGCCAGTCTACGGACTATAAAAAGGCGAAGCGTCGAGGTCCGCCTCCGCACCCGCCAGTCTACGGACTATAAAAAGGCGAAGCGTCGAGGTCCGCCTCCGCACCCGCCAGTCTACGGACTATAAAAAGGCGAAGCGTTGAGGTCCGCCTCCGCACACGCCAGTCTACGGACTATAAAAAGGCGAAGTGCCGAGGTCCGCCTCCGCACACGCCAGTCCACGGACTATAAAAAGGCGAAGTGCCGAGGTCCGCCTCCGCACCCGCCAGTCTACGGACTATAAAAAGGCGAAGCGTCGAGGTCCGCCTCCGCACCCGCCAGTGTACGGACTATAAAAAGGCGAAGTGCCGAGGCACACGCCAGTCCACAGACTATAAAAAGGCGAAGTGCCGAGGTCCGCCTCCGCACCCGCCAGTCTACGGACTATAAAAAGGTGAAGCGTCGAGGTCCGCCTCCGCACCTGCCAGTCTACGGACTATAAAAAGGCGAAGTGCCGAGGTCCGCCTCCGCACCCGCTAGTCTACGGATTGTAAAAAGGTGAGGCGCCAAGCACTGCCCCCGCAAGTGCCGTCCTGAGGAACCCTTGCGCAACTACTTCGCCAACAGGGCGCGTCGAGGGCGGAGATCCCGTCCCCGCGCAGCATGTGGCGTACCGGTGAACCCGAAGTGAGATCAACACACAGCGCATATCCTAAAATGCCAGAAAATCTGCATACCGAAAAATCACACAAGTACAAGGGTCCGGCAACATCCTTGCCGCTCTAAGCCGCTATCCCGCGGGCTCGTCCTTAACACGCGCTAAAGCTGGGGCCTCGCTCGAAGAAGGTCGACTTGCCCAAAAGTTCAACGACTCCTCGGCCCTTTGCCAGCGTCGAAGGTGCCGCCGGGTCGCAAGGCCAGACGCGAGCGGTCGCCCCTAGCAAGGAAGCTGCCCGGGATGAAGGCAAGTAATCAGTTCGTGAAGCAAGCACGCACTTTATTCATTCAATTAAGGGGCAGACGTTACAACGCATGCCCACACCTAGCCGCGTTGGCGCCGCACCTGTGAGCCTTCGGCATCTCCGGAGGCCTCGGCGCCACCCTCGTCGCGCCGCGGGGCTTTGTCTAGAAATTGGCCAAGGCTCCCCTCCCCATGAAGGGACCTCCGAAGCTCGACCTGCGCGGCGGCTATCCCGACGTAGTCCCAGATCCGCTCGTAGAAGAATTTGACGGGGTGGCGAACGGCACGGATTTCGCCGGACATCACTCCGGCTCCGCCGGGCATCTCCAGCTGAGGGTTCTCCAGCCCGGCGAGGTGCGTGCATCCACGGTGCCGAAGGAGGGCGCAGATCAGGCACGCAGCCACATAGGCACAATGGTCGCCAAAGTTCGTCGCAGCCCCGCGCGCAACGTCGGCGGCATCATGGATCCAGCGAAGGGCCCGCAGCAACTCCTCCGGGCCGAAGGCGTGATCCGGCACCGCACCCACAAGTCTTTGGAGGTGGACTTCCAGCATTTGCAGGGCGTCCCACGCAAGGACCGAAGCCTCGCCAAGCGTCTGGTTGCGCTCTGCTAAAGTTGAGGCAAGCTCGCCCTTTTCCTTCTCCAGCAAGGCGACTTGCTGCAGAAGGCTGTCCCGCTCCGCCGCAAACTTTATCCGCACCGCCTCAGTGGCCGACTCCCGCGCCGACGCGGCAGCCCCTTCGGCGTGTGCCTTCGCCTCGGCGCACTCCGCCTCAAGTTGGCGGACTCGGGCATCCTGGGCGGACCGAACCCCAGCGGCCTCGTGCAATTGCTCCTCGGCGGCCTGCAGCCTATCTTCCAGCGCCCTTTGCGCATGAGCGTAAGCCGTCTGCAGGGCCTGCCCCAACACCAGGGTCTGTAGGGCAAAAAGCGATTCAGCAAGCGCAGCATGATCAGGGTGTTATCGTATAACTATGTACTTACCCGCACCCCTGACACCTCGAAGCCGTCCCTCAGACGCTGTACGTGGGTAGCGCCTGCTGCCTGACGCTGGCGGCCGCGTCATCCACAATGCCACGCCATGCCGTCAGTGTCTCCGGCGGGGGGACGAAGTCCGCGGGGCCGGAGCGCGGAGCGCTCGTGCCAACAGCGCCGGAACCCTCGCGTTCCGGCAAAGGCTCCTCCTCCGGGATAAGCGACGCTGCAGGCAAACGTACGTATGAGCACACCACAAGGAGCAACAAAAACGTTCCAGGATAACCCATGCCAATTTACCCTCGGTGGCAGCCGGCGGAGTTTGGGAGCCTTCCCCCTAGTCCCAGGAATGGGGACAGGGGCGCAAGCCCCTTCCGGAGGTACGGCTCCGCAAGGAACAGAGGCTTCCACGTTTACTGTCGCCGCAGATCGCTCCGGCAAGGTGGACGGCGCGGTCCGAGGCGTAGGAGGAACACGCGCCGTAGGGACCTCGGCAGGGGTGTCGGAGTCCCACAAACTCCCGAAGCCCGTCACCACAGTGAACCCCCTCGACGTTTGGTGGAGCCACGGCCGCAGGCATGGCCGTTTGGCTGGAATGGGGGCAGCGCCCCCGTCTCAGCAACCACTGGGGGAACAGGCCCCGCGGCTGCAACACCCGGGGGCAAAAGCCCCTCGGAGGCAACCTCTGCGGGCGACGGCTCAGCTCCGGCCGCCACCATAGGCAGAAGCCCAGCCTAACGCGCCCCCAAAGAGGAGGCCGGAGGCTGCGCCTCCGGCGTCGTGGCGGCCACGACCGAAGATTGCTTCTCCGGCATCGCAGCGGCCATGGCCGAAGGCTGCGTCTCCGGCGTTGAGACGGTCGTCACCGAAGGTTGCGCCTCCGACGTCGTAGCCGCCACAACCGGGCGCCCCACTTCAACACTGTCGGCCGGCTCGCGTCCCGTCTCGATGACTGTAAGGGGATGCGAGACTTCCTCCCTCTGGCGGGCTGTCGTGAGCCCGTCGTCTGGGACGCCCCCGGAGGACACTTCGCCCCCGGCGTCCCCAGCCTCCAAGCCTGAGTCGGCATATCTCGCCGTATCCGACTCCGCGTCGGCCGCGCCGGGGGCAGCAGCAGGCGCGGCTGCGATGCCAAGAACGACAGGCGCTCCGCCTCGGCCCCTTTTACGAGACGGCGCCTTCGTCTTCGCAGCACCAGCGTCTTGAGGTTGCGAAGACGGACAAGGGCGGTCCGGCACGGCAAGGCCCAAGGCCTCGCACACACGATTTATCCGCCCCAGCCCCGCCGACGAAGTTGCGGACGAGCGCTGCTCGTGTTCCCTGCCGGTATACGGCTCGAGGAACACGCGCACGAGTCGCTCCGCGTCATCCAAGCTAATCTCTAAATTAAAGCAGAAGAAAAAGGGGGTGAATACGTAACACGCTACGCGCGGACAACAGGAGCGAGGCGGTCGGCACTTACGAGAGTTGGGGTGCGCCGGCAGTACGCAGGCCGACGGCTCAACATTGTCGTCTCGACGACTCTCAACGGCAAGGCGCCAGCCGCTCGCAAGCGGCGCCACGCCATACATCACGAACTCTTCGGCGAGGTCGTGCATATTGAAGCGGGCCGCCAAGCCCACGAGTCGTCGGGCCAGTCGCCTGTCTTCGTCGTCCAGTGTCCGACCGGGCGAAGTCTTGAACGCGATCGGCCGCCCCGTACACTCGAGGCCGCTCCCGCTCTCTACATGGTGGTAGAACCACCGCTTCATCCACTGGGACTCCCACTTCCCGCGAGTCGAATTCGCGGGGAAAAGCTTGGTGCAGGACGGCCGGAGAAGGAGGCTAACACTGCCAAAGTTCGACAGTGTCCCGCCCTTCCGGTCTTTGGGCTGGCACCGTGCCTCGTGCAGATAGGCAAACAAAGAAGAGCTGGGCCAGCACGCTCCCGAACGCAAAGCCCAACTGTATACGGCAAGCCGGGCCACGGCGTTTGGAGTCAGCTGCGCCAGTTCCAGTCCGTAGGTCCGTAGCACGTCGCCCACAATAGCCGCCGCCGGGACGCGGAGCCCTGCATCCAAGAAGGCGACGAAAACGATCGCCTCGGACGGCTCGGGGCGCGGCTCGGTCTCGTCGGGGGCGGGCAGTCGTACCCCCTGGCGATCGGAAAGCTTCCCCTCACGCAGCAGTCGCTGGATGGCCTTCTCGATCACAAGCGAATGGCCCAACTCGCCGGAGAACGAGCCTTCCTTCTCCGTCGCCAGCCACCACATGTCTGCCGCCGTCGGGTCGCGCTCGCGCAGCGAATACTTCACCACCAGCGGCGACGGTCGACGGCGAATGCCAGAGCCACCAACCGCCTGGCCGCGCTTACCAACGGAGGCCATCGCTTCCCACAAAGAGATTGAAGCGGTGAAAATATCGCGAAAGTGTAGAGGGCGGAGCAGACAGGAAAGAAGGCGTAAAGGTGCGGGGACGCTGTTACGGGGGGGCTATTTCAAGCCACCTCGCCTATGCCGCCGCTACCAAAGCGTCGCAACGATCCACGTGCCAGATGCAACTGCCACGACGCCTCAAGGCCCGCACCGCGCCAAGCACGCTTCACCACGTGGACGGCCGGAAGAGCGAGCGTCGCAGCACGTCCCTTATCACTTAAGGCTCACGCGGCGGCTCAGGGGCCCGCTACGTTTACCTGTGCCAGTGCAACGCCCCCGGCGCGCGTCTACTTCGGCTAGGGCCACCTCCGCCGCCGCCCGCTTGAAGGGTGAGGGACGGAGCGCGCGCGCCTGCTTCGGCTACAGCGCAGCCCCGGCTCAAGTTTGGAAAAGTTCACAGGCCGCGGGGACGGAGGGGGCCAAAGGACTCGGCGACATAGCTTCGGCCCTGTGAAGCCCTTCACCATGAGAGGCTCCTGTTGTAGGGGTGGCCCCCACCTAAGCCCAGCAGGCCTGTTAGGAGGTTATAAGAACCAGAGTAACATGTGTAATGACATAAGTGCCCCTGATGGGGATGTACGGATGTAAGGGCATAACTGTAAAAGCATACTCCATGTGAATATATATATCAGGATGAGGGGGAGGGTGAGGCAAGACACTCCCACCTCTCCACTACCATCTCTCTCTGTTTGGTCAGTAACCACAACAAGTATACAAAGAAAAGCTCACAAGATTCCCAACTAGTTGCCATGCTCAAGATCGGTTAAGACCAAATACAGAGCCAACCTTGCTCTGATACCAATTGTAGGACCGAACTAGCAACCAGAGGGGGGTGAATGGTGCCTTAAATCTTCCCCAAGTATTCACACAATCTTCTTCTCCAATAACTACAAAGCTATGAAGACGAAGATCAAATGTTCACTCGAGAACCGATCTCAAGATCGACACCAGATCAAGAACATCCACTGGCTGATTACAAAAGAAAGCAGTTGAAATGTCCGATCATGATCGATCTGACCAAGAGATAGACCATCTGTGACAGAGAGGTTGAACGCCAACTCGTGGTCGATCGAGTCACTCGGTCAAGACAGACGATCCACTGAATACCGAAAATCAGACCGACAATAGAGACTGCACAGTAATGACCGAAAACAGAGAAAGCGTGCATGACCGACAAGACTCAAAAACGAATAACTTGAAAGACTTGAGTCAAATAACCAGGAGACTTCAACCACAGCAGTGGAACGACCTCAAGTTCAGAAATCACAAAGCGGCCGAAGTCTCTCTGCTGCAACCGAGAAGAACAACGAGATCGATACTGAAAAACAGAGGAGTCACTCAGTGCTCGACCGCAAGATCTAATTTCCATGTAACTTTAGACTCATAGATCTTTTGGTCATGAGACTTTGAATGATTCAAGAACTCATCCTCTGAAAGATAATTTGCAAAGAAACCAGAACTTTTCTGCCAAGACCAATAAGAAAGCCAAAGTCACAACTAGATCAGAGGACATGGGGTGCACGACCATTCGGCCAAGAGACCTTCTCCGACCACTTGCTGCTCTTGGGAAGAACTGGCCAAATGGCCTTGAGATTGATTCCCCAGATCAGAAAGAAGGGACTAAGGCAGTCTTGATCAACAACTCAACACAAAAGAAACAGGAAAGCCAACAAGAGCACCCGAGAAGAATCAACAGAAATAGAGAAAGAAAAACACAAGTAATCAAGACATCTCAGACAAAATACTTCTCAGATAGATAGATACAGAGAGATGAATGATTACAAAGGAGGTTTCTACAGCCACTCCTAACAGCCACTCCCCTCGGGAGGACAAGCTCTAACCCTAGAGCGAACACACGCACACAGACTCCCATGGGAGGGAGAGGCGGCTGCCTCCAAGGCCCAGCCAACCAACTCAAGTCTCACACTTGCCTCCCCTCTCCCTTTTATAGCCTCACACCCGAGACTAACCCTAATGGATCCACCATTAGACGACACTTGGGATCACCCGTTAACCCCAACTAACACCGGGTTTTACTTCTCACTTTACCCACTAGCAAAAACGGACTCCAGTGCTTTATCCGCTAACACCAACGGCTTCACTGCTTTGCCCGTTAACTCCAACCACTCCTGTGCTTTGCAGAGACACAGCTTCCCTTTGCAGCCTTCTGCATTTCTCCAAAATGCCACTCCGCTGCCTTCCCGGAAGCTTCCTCCTACCTTGCTGTCCACGCATGCAACCACCTTGAGACCCAAGTCTTCTTCGGCTTCACCCAGTCGTTCTGGACCTCAACATCTCCCATATCTAGTCCCGACCACTCCAAGCCTCACCAAGACTTGTCTCCGCACGTTCGTGCCTGCCTCCGACCGATCGGACCTCAACTCCTCTAGAGCCTAGTCCCAGTCTGTTTCACTGCGCACGACCACACCCGGCCTCTTGACGTCTGGACCTCAGCTCCTCCCTGAGCCTAGTCCCGGTCCTCCTTGTTGTTGCCCGTCGCGTCCGCCTCCGGTAGCTCTAGCTCCGGTTCCTCGTCTCCTCGGCTTGCAACCACCTCACCAGCCTCAATCATCTTCGGCGTCTCCGACCGTCTGGACCTCAACACTTCCTGTGCCTAGTCCCAGTCCTCCCACACCTCACCATGAAATAGCTCCGAAGTCCTGCAGCCACACAGACAAGCAAACCGTCACATAGCACCGCACCAGACAACAAACAAACCGTCGGTACAACCAACAAGTGTCACAGCACAAAACCTGATCGTAAACCCCCTACGACCACTCGAATGCACAAGTCAAGAAGTGCCAGCAGCCTACGACCACTCACTAGGCTGCTACGACTGCCAAGACACAAGCTACGACCATCGCAAGCTTGCAACGATTACCACACAGCGGCTACGACTACCGACTACCAAGACTGGTCGCTATGATCACAAAGTCGAATCAACTCCTACGACTACCAAGTCGTAGAGCCAGACATCAAGTCGCGAGCCTTTATGACCACCAAGTCGCAAAGCTCAGCCGACCACCAAGTCGATCCCACGACTACCAAGCCAGTCACCAAGTCGAACAGCCTCAGCTGACCACCAAACAGTCGCCTAGGATCGCCGATCACACAGGCTTCGACTTCTGCACCCGATCGCTACGACTACCAGGTCGGAAAGCTGATCACCAAGTCGTACCGAGCCTACGACCGCACACAACATTGCTACGACCACAGAGACACCAGCTACGACCTACCCAACCAGGTCGTACCAACTTACGATCGATCGAGATCACAAGACAAGCAACACTCAAAGCTTACGACCTCATCCCAGATCGTTACGACCGATTCCCAGGTCTTGCGACCGCTTCTAGAGACCATACCATCGGTTAACAGAAGCTACGACCGCTTATCGCGTGAACGAACCACCTTCCGACCACGTTCATCGCTTTCCCCACATGGTCGAACCCCGTTCAGACCATGTACACCGAGTTTCATCGTGGTCGAAGCCCTTCCCGATCACGTACGACCTGTTTCACCATGGTCGAAACCCTTCCGACCATGTTTGACCACTTCCGATCGCAGTCGCCCACTTCTGACCGCCTCACAAACGTGGTCGAAGTCTACCGACTTCCCACGTGGTCGTAGTCAAGGTCTGCCGACTATCGACCGCAGCGGTCGAAGCCTCGACCTCCGACTTCCTCTCGCGCTAACGTGGTCGTAAGGCGCCGACTACTCAACGTGGTCATAAGCTCGAGCACCGACTTACGACTGCAGACCATGGCCAACGTGGTCGTAAGCCCTTCCGACCACAGCCAACGTGGTCGTAACAGTCTTTGATCACGGCCAACGTAGTCGTAACTGCTTCTGATGACCTTCGACCACGGCCAAAGTGGTAGTGAATTTTCCTGGTGACCTACGACCACGGCCAGGGTGGTCGTAAACGCCACAATGTGGTCGTAGACAGTGAACACAGCTTTCGACCATGACCAACGTGGTCGTAGAGCCTTCCGACCACTCATTCAACTCCTCTACCCGGTTTTGACCATGGACAATGTGGTCGTAAATGGCCCAGCCAACTTCCGACCACAGCCAATCGTGGTCTTAACGGCTACTGCTGACCAAGGCTGCCGACAACGTGGTCGTAAGCGGTCTGCCGACCTATCTCAAGGCTTACGACTTTGCAGAGTCAGCTCAAACCTCAAAAACCAAACTCAATCTTTCTAGATGAAGAGTCAATTACTCATCACAACCATGGGGTGACCTCCACATGGTCTCACAGTTAATCTCAATTTGATTACTTGTTGGAACTCCCCAATTGGCCGTAATTGTATTCCTTAAGGGTCTTACCCCTTCAAAGAACTTTGCTACCTCTTCTTTGGAACAATCGTACTCTGCTTCGAGTGGAAGGAGGTCAAGATCGAAGGAGTCGATGCCTTCAGTTTCACCAAGGCAAAGCTAACTTCATTATATGCCATGCAAATAATGAAGGGTCTTACTCTAGTTATATACCCATTAATGAACTTGTTAGTATTACACTCATTTGGAACACTTGAATATCTGAGTTTTATCACCCTAGCAAAATTATAATGGTAAAACTTTCGAAAATAAGTCTATGATTATATGCCATGCTTAGTATTGCTTAGATACTCAGGGCACCAAAATGCCCTAAGCATCGCTTTTAATCATGAAAAACTGATTGGGAAAATCATGGTGGAAATGACTGGTATATTTTTGATATGGTTATTTTATGCTCTTAAAATCCCCAACTTGCTTAAATATCTGGGTGGATGGTTCGGGGGTGTGGTGCAGTAGTGCACGAGAGTGTGGATTGTAGTAGAACCGCCTAGATAACCCTAAGGACTGAATCTTGTCATGACCTCCTGTGTAATACAAGTATAACCACAAGTCTGTAAAGTATAACTTGGTTTAGTAGAATTACTGGACCCTGAAAGTCATCTTATCGGTGGAGGAGGTGAGGTAGTGTAAGTGGCTGTCTATGTGATGATTTGAATGGGACACTCGTTGAGAGTGAAGTTTATCGCGATGGCTAGTTAGTGTGGGTAGTCCAACTACTAGTCGCATAGGGGTAGAACATGTCGTACAACTTATGGGACCCGCCACAAGTGGGAGAAGCCCATATGGGTGAGATGATGGAAGGGGTGAGGTATTTTAAAAAGTTATTGTGATGATCTACTCAACCGCATAACTAAAAAATTGTGTGGAGCAACGAGAGGATTGTCTCTTGTGGGTAGAGTGTACAAACTCTGCAGAGTGAAAAACTATTCGAATAGCCGTGCCCACGATCAAGGGCGGTCAAGAGTAACATATTCTAAAAGCAATTGATGGTAAATAAAATAACCCGAGTCTTTTCTTGATAAGTCATGCATGTTATTTACTGCATCATGTGTGTTGGCTCGCAGAGCACGGTGGATTTGTGCTCACTCTCATATTACCAAAATAAAAATAGGGACCCAAGACTACTATGCCTATGAGGAAACCCTTGCCACGGATGGATGAACCAACGAAGGAAATTAGGACGGCTTCTTCGATTTCTGGTCCTAGACAAGTAGACTTAATGGAGAATGTGTGCACATATATTACCTAAGTCTAGAGAATATATGTTGCACATATTTACCCCTCAGTTGCTTGCCTATGGATTATGGTATTACTATTGCTTATACTTCCACTGTTGTCTTTTGTATGTAAATATTTGGCCTGATCGGCCATTATGTAAACTTTCGCCCGACACGGTGTATTTTAAATTTTGATATGTAATATTGGTTTAGTATGTTTCATGAGATGTATGAGTTGATGCAGCAATGTACCTGTGAGCACTATCTATTGATCCAAGGAATAGTGCGGTGAATCGCAGGGGATTCTGGATTGAAAAATCCAGGTCTGACACAAAATCAACCCTTTTGTTTTCTTCACTCAATTAGCTATAAGAAGCTAATAAGTTCATGCACAGCGGAAACAAGCACCAAACAAAAACTAACAAGCCAAGAAAACAAAAGAAGCAACAAACAGGTCAAAGCATCAAGTGGTTGGTTTGACCATAGGCATCACATGGTCTGATCAGGCTAGAGTGGTCTGATAGCTTGGGTCATGGTGATTTGACCGCTCGCCATTCCAGAACAGAAAAACAACTTGCCGCTAAGAACTCAACATGGCCTAACTTCTAATCTACTCAATCAAATGACTTGAAACTTGAAAAATAGCTTCCTTAGGGTTCTATGAACCTATTCCATTAATAGATTGGTAAGGTACTTAACAAAGTTTTGACCTTTTCCTAAAACACAACAGATCACATCAAAATCGGGCAAACCGAGGCAAACACCAAGAACTTTCTATATGACTGTCTAGATGGATCAGATCTAGCCTCTAAGAGGTTCTTCTATCATCCACACATCCTTTAAAACCAACAAGATCAAGAAGAAAGGAAATCTAACTAAGAAAACCATGCAAATCAAAAGCACAAGAGAGAAATCTATGGCAAAACTCACTTAGACGAAATTTGGATTTTTGTTTCACTTGGAGATGGATATTTAAAGCCACTGTACTCTTGAAGGATAGAGCTCCTTCTCCATGGAGCACACAGACAAAGTTTCCCTCTTATAAACCTTAACCCTAACTCTCAAAGACTTAGCCCCTAAGTCAACACTTCTTCCTCCTTACATATGGAGGCTCACAAGAAACTCTAAGCAGCATCTCTAGTTAGGTTTCATACACTTACATGGGCTAACCCATTAACCCAACACCATACTGGGTTTTACACACTTGCATGCTTTTCAAAGAGCTCATCCAAAGGGCTACGATAGCCCAAAATGCTAATCCAATTAATCAAATCATCTTCGCAATATATGCTTTGACATATAGCCCGCAGTGTCCAATGACTAACTATTACATCTTCACGTATTTGGTCTTCCTCGAACCGTCTTTACGTACATCGGCTTTGTTACTTGGTACACTACATACTCCAACTCGCCTCATCGTGATCCTCGTCTCTTCTGTGCTACTCACTTGAGACACGTAGCCTCACTTGAATTTACCCAATCGCACTAACGTCAGCTGGCTGCCTAGTCTTGGTCCATTATTGTTGACCGATACCGTTCTCCAAGTCACCTACACATCCAAAGATAAAGTAATCCGATTCTGAGCACAAGTTTCATGCACTTACCTCACGTTATCCAAATCATGCATCATGCAATACAACACAACCAACAACTCTCATGTCGTGTGCACACTCATCCCAACTTAACTCAACTCAACTCACAACACACTCTGAACCTACAGGGCTAGTCTGACCACCAATCATAGGACGGTCAGACCACCCAACTCCACTCAAGCTTACATCGGTAACAGGGATCGGCTGACACTGGCCTAACACGGTTAGGCCGCCAATAAACGGTCGATTTGATCGCTAAAGAGCACTAGAAAACACCGTCTCTGGAATTTTGGTTAATTTCTATTTAGTTTCAGCTTAGAACTCCAAATTGAGAGGCACATAATGCAAAGACATCCTCAAACATACCTACATAAGTATTTGGTGTCCATTTTCCTAAAGATCACATGGCTAGTCAGACCGCTCCATAGTCACTGGTTAAAACCTAATAGCAACTCTAAATTCTGAAATGCTTTAAAACCAAACTCAAACTTCAATAAAACTTGCACATCAAAGTCAAATACTTATTATACAAAATGGGTGATCTACACATGGTCTCACAGAATACTATAGTGTGATTGTCATGCATGCATCCAGTTTTTTTTATGTTGGCGCAAGTTGGATTTCATCTTCGATAAGTACTTCATGTAATGTAGTCTGTACACATAGGATCGGATGCGCCATGTAATACGGTAGAACCACAAATCTTATGGTAAGGAAATGCTTCTCCTAAGCAACAGATGCGATATACACCACGCGAAAAATCTGAAAAGAGAGGAAAGAATTTTCCCAAACAAGTTCACCGTGCCACGCGAGGTAGCAGCCAAAGGAGGCCATTGAACAAAAAAGAAAGGCATTCCACGAGTAGTAATGTTCCCCCTTCGGTCATTTCTTATTGAATCATAAAGATCTTCTCATCTCAAAAACTAACTAATGAGATGAGAGACTACATCGCTTTTAATGTAGGTCTTTTACCCTTCCCTAGCTAATATGGAACTATTTCAATAATCTCCCCCTCACACATTGGTGCCCCTCAGCCATCATCGCTCCCTTCACCATACACTAGTGGTCCCTCAGGGTTACGGTCCATCGGACTATCATACACTAGTGTCCATTGGGTCAGAAATGTTATAAACAAGTTTTGATGCCACTTATTAGATCATAAGGACATTCTCATCCCCAAAAGTTAGCTTATGAGGTGAGAGACTCTCCTATTTTTTTAGTTAGGTTTTTTGTCCTTTCATAGCCAATGTAGGGCTATTCCAACGCCTTTTTCTCTCGTGTAACTTAGCCCTGGGACTTTCCGCTGAGTCAGCCTTGCCCGTCTTGTAATAAGCTCTTATTCTCTCCTTTAAATGTCAGAATCGGCAAAACTTCTGCCTTACGAAAAAAACGCCCTAACAGAAAAGGTGTGGGAGTTGTTCTACCCTTTTAAGAAAACACTTGTTTGCATGCAATCGAGCTTTATTTTTGAGCTGCACATTAATTAAGTACACTGAAGCTGTATATTGTTGGATTAATAGGGCTTGGTCCATTTAATTTAGCAATTAATCAAATGAAATTCCTAGGCCCACATGGAAAAACTGTTTAGTCCCATATGGAGAGTTGAATGAGAGTTACACCACTTTAAAAGTTGGAACGTGGTAACCCCCTTGTGAAATTGGAGAGAGCCATTACACGCGCGCGCTCGCTCGCTCGCTCGCCTCGCCACGCCACGCCACGCCGAGCGGTGCGGTGCGTACGCGCGCAGGCATGTCGGGTGCGGGCGCGTTTTTCTTTATCTATTCGAAAAACGAAATGCACTGATGGCTGGCAGTAACGGTGAGGGATTATGGCTGCAGTTACTTTCGAGTAATGGTTGCTGTTACTAGTGACTAATGACTGCAGTTACCAGTCTCTTCAACCAGAAGTCTCTCACTGTGTTGTGGCTGCTCTCTGCAATCTCCGGTCCAGAACCTTGCGCGCACAAGTTTCTGGGCGAGTAGGCCTCCGGAACTTCGTCCGTTTGTGTACCTGCACGGGTAGGCGGGCGATCAAGTTTTTGGGAAGCGCATCGGCGCGACTACTCAATCTGCGACGTCTTCTTCCTGGTGGTGAACCGTTCGCGGGACTGCACTGCGAACATCTTCCTGCATCAAGCTTCGTCCTGCATCACGCCTTGATCGACTACATCGAATAGGCCATCATGTCGACTGATGGTAACGGCGCCTCCGGTGTCTCCGGCACTGGCCCCGCCCGAGGGTATAAATCTAAAATTTTTCTGGTGTATTTGTTTCTGTGCGCTATGAATATGTTAATAGATGTTTCTGTTAGCTTGTTCGTTAGCGAATACGAATACATCGTTGATAGATCACTCATGCATGTTTATGTCATGTTTTACATGCTGAGTTTCTGGATTAAAATATGCCGAAAATTGACTAGATTTTCAACAATCCAAAAACTTGATAGGTCTTTTTCGGTAGTTGGCTTTGCTGCGTCGCTTAAGCCACACCCTCCATTTGATGGTTCAAATTTTAAGAGATGGCGTGCACGCGCGATCCTGTGGTTTACTGCCATGGAATGTTTTCATGTTGCACAAGGAAAGCCCGCTGAGCCTCTGTTTGATGAGGATGAACGCAAGTTCAATGTAGCGGATAACTTTTTTCGAGGTGCACTTGTCAACATACTGGCGGATAACATTGTGGATGTGTACATGCATTTGCCTACGGGCAAAGATATGTGGAATGCACTTGAGGCCAAGTTCGGAATTTCCGATGTTGGCAGTGAGCTGTATGTCATGGAGCAGTTCTATGACTACAAGATGGTCGATGACCGTTCTGTAGTAGAGCAAGCTCATGAGATTCAGGTGCTGGCAAAGGAGCTTGAGAACAATAAGTGCGAGTTACCGGACAAGTTTGTGGCTGGCGGTATTATCGCCAAGTTACCACCCTCTTGGTCCGATTTTGCTACTTCTCTAAAGCACAAGAGGCAGGAGTTCAGTGTTACTGATCTCATTGGCACTCTTGGTGTTGAAGAGAAGGCGAGGGCAAAAGATACTCGTGGCAAGAAAGTTGCTGCTGAGGGAGGTTCTAGTGCCAATTTGGTGCAGAAGAAGAATCCTCAGGCTTTCCACAACAAAAAGAAAAATAAGCCTTTTGTCAAGCCCAAGGCTACTACTGAGTTTAAGAAGAAAGGCAAAGGAAAGGGCAGCTGCTTTGTGTGCGGTGATTCTGGCCATTGGGCTAAGGATTGTCCAGATCGCAAGGATAAGCAGAAGAAGTCTACCAACATGGTTATTAGTGAAGCTGGAGGAACATCGGGGTACGGTAATTATTTACCTACAGTTCTTTCTGTTTGTCAATCACCTGAGTGGTGGGTTGACACTGGTGCTAATATTCATGTTTGTGCTGATATTTCCTTGTTTTCATCTTATCAGGTCGGTCGAGGTTGCTCCTTGTTGATGGGGAACGGATCGCATGCAGCTGTTCATGTTGTTGGTACGGTCGATCTGAAGTTTACTTCGGGAAAGACCGTGCAGCTGAAGAACGTGCAGCATGTTCCCTCCATAAAGAAAAATCTCGTCAGTGGATCTCTACTGTGTAGAGATGGTTTTAGGCTTGCATTTGAGTCCAATAAATGTGTTGTGTCTAAGTATGGAACATTTGTTGGTAAAGGCTATGAGAGCGTAGGCTTGTTCCGTTTTTCTTTGATGGATTCCTATAATAAAATTGTGAACCATGTGTGTAACGATGATGATGAATCTAATGTTTGGCATTCACGACTTTGTCATGTTAATTTTGGGTGTATGACGCGCTTAGCTAATATGAGTTTAATTCCGAAATTCACTTTGGTCAAAGGTTCTAAGTGCCATTCGTGTGTTCAATCGAAACAACCTCGCAAGCCTCACAAGGCAGCAAAAGAGGCGAGGAATTTGGCACCGTTAGAACTCATTCATTCTGATTTATGCGAAATGAATGGCATGTTGACTAAAGGTGGAAAGAAATATTTCATGACGCTTATAGATGATTGCACTAGATTTTGCTACGTGTACTTATTAAAAACAAAAGATGAAGCGTTGGATTACTTTAAGATCTATAAAGCTGAGGTAGAAAACCAACTTGAGAGGAAAATCAAGCGGGTAAGGTCTGATCGTGGGGGAGAGTATTTTTCAAATGAGTTTACTTTATTCTGCGAGGAACATGGAATTATTCATGAGAGGACGCATCCCTATTCTCCCGAATCAAACGGGGTTGCCGAAAGAAAGAATCGCACTCTAACTGATTTGGTTAACGCCATGTTAGACACTGCGGGACTTTGTAAGGAATGGTGGGGTGAGGCTATATTGACTGCGTGTCATGTCCTGAATAGAGTTCCTACAAAGAATAAAGAAGTAACACCATTCGAGGAATGGGAAAAGAAGAAGTTGACTCTCTTATACTTGCGCACCTGGGGATGTTTGGCCAAAGTTAACGTGCCAATTGTCAAGAAGCGCAAACTTGGACCAAAAACCGTAGATTGTGTATTTCTTGGTTATGCTATGCACAGCGTGGGTTATAGGTTCTTAATTATAAAAACTGGAGTACCTGACATGCGTGTTGGTACAATCATAGAGTCCAGAGACGCTACATTTTTTGAGAATGAATTTCCTATGAAATGTGATGTACCTAGCTCATGTAGTCAAGAACCTATAATTCCCCTTGATTCTTTTGTGCCGATAGAACATGTTGAGCAAACGCCTATGGAAAATCCTGAGGAGGATAACAATGAAGTTACTCGAAAGAGTAAGAGACAGAGGATTGCAAAATCTTTTGGTGATGATTTCATTGTATACCTCGTGGATGACAATCCTAGAAACATTGAAGAGGCATATTCTTCTCCTGACGCTGACTATTGGAAGGAAGCAGTACGGAGTGAGATGGATTCTATTATGTCTAATGAAACTTGGGAGGTCGTTGACCGTCCTTATGGGTGTAAACCTGTAGGATGTAAATGGGTTTTCAAGAAAAAGCTTAGGCCTGATGGTACAATTGAAAAGTACAAGGCAAGGCTTGTGGCCAAGGGTTATACCCAGAAAGAAGGCGAGGACTTCTTTGATACTTATTCACCTGTTGCCCGATTGACCACAATTCGAGTACTACTTGCCCTGGCTGCCTCTCATGGTCTGCTCGTTCATCAAATGGACGTTAAGACATCTTTCCTAAATGGAGAGTTGGAGGAGGAGATTTATATGGATCAGCCAGACGGGTTTGTGGTAGAAGGTCAAGAAGGAAAGGTGTGCAAGTTGTTGAAGTCTTTGTATGGCCTAAAGCAAGCACCTAAGCAATGGCATGAGAAGTTCGACAAAACTTTGACATCTGCTGGCTTTGTTGTGAATGAAGCTGACAAATGTGTGTACTATCGCTATGGTGGGGGAGAAGGAGTGATCTTGTGCTTGTATGTTGATGACATACTGATTTTTGGGACCAACCTCAATGTGATTGAGGAGGTCAAGGACTTTCTGTCCAAGAATTTTGAGATGAAAGATTTGGGAGTGGCTGATGTGATTCTTAACATTAAGCTACTGAGAGAAGGTGATGGTGGGGTTACACTCGTGCAATCCCACTATGTGGATAAGGTCTTGAGTCGCTTTGGTTATAGTGACTGCAAGCCTGCTTCTACTCCTTATGATCCTAGTGTGTTATTGAGGAAAAACCGAAGAATAACAAGGGATCAATTGAGATACTCCCAGATCATTGGCTCATTGATGTATTTAGCTAGTGCTACGAGGCCTGACATCTCGTTTGCTGTGAGCAAGCTAAGCCGGTTTGTTTCAAATCCGGGAGATGATCATTGGCGTGCTCTTGAGAGAGTAATGTGCTATCTAAAGGCAACCGTGAGCTATGGAATTCACTATGCTGGGTACCCAAAAGTACTGGAGGGCTACAGTGATTCAAACTGGATCTCTGATGCTGATGAGATAAAAGCCACGAGTGGATATGTGTTCACACTTGGAGGTGGTGCTGTTTCCTGGAAGTCTTGCAAGCAGACCATCTTAACGAGGTCAACAATGGAAGCAGAACTCACAGCATTAGATACCGCTACTGTTGAGGCTGAGTGGCTTCGTGAACTCCTTATGGATTTGCCGGTGGTTGAAAAACCGATACCGGCTATCCTGATGAACTGTGATAATCAGACTGTAATTATCAAGGTGAACAGTTCTAAGGACAACATGAAGTCATCTAGGCATGTTAAGAGGCGGTTGAAGTCTGTCAGAAAGCTGAAAAACTCCGGAGTGATAGCGCTGGACTATGTCCAGACAGCTAATAATCTGGCCGACCAATTTACAAAGGGTTTATCACGTAATGTGATAGATAGTGCATCGAGTGAGATGGGCCTGAGACCCACATGAGTCATACCACAGTGGTAACTTGTTCTACGTGATCGGAGATCCCGTGAAGTAGGATGGTGAAACAAGCTGTTGGTTGACTGGGAGGAGAGACCTTTACAGGGCTCATTTCTTCAATGATGTGCTTCTCTCCTATTCTGTATGGCAGGTTGGTTTTTATCTTAATGTGATCCGAGTGGCTTATTTAGAGCAGAGATGTCGGCCTACAGGACATCTTAGAAGGAACACACCTATATGAGTTCGACTGCTGGTCACAGTCTATGAGATTTGGGTGATCTCTAGATACTCATGAATAGGCATGGAGTATGACTTATACGCTCCAACCAGAGGGGATGCTTTAGGCAGCCTAGTACTAGTAAAGGAATTGGGTAAAGCTTATTCGCACAAAACTGTCAATTCAAGGCATAGTCCATTGTTCAGTTGTGGATGAGTGTAACTCCTTTCCTAGATGGATGTTCAACTTAACAGTCTCCATCGAAACACTGGTATATCAAACAACAGCAGAACTGAGAGTATTTCTCGTGTGCCTTGAAATTTGGTGGGGATTGTTGGATTAATTGGGCTTGGTCCATTTAATTTAGCAATTAATCAAATGAAATTCCTAGGCCCACATGGAAAAACTGTTTAGTCCCATATGGAGAGTTGAATGGGAGTTACACCACTTTAAAAGTTGGAACGTGGTAACCCCCTTGTGAAATTGGAGAGAGCCATTACACGCGCGCGCTCGCTCGCTCGCCTCGCCACGCCACGCCAAGCCGAGCCGTGCCGTGCGGTGCAGTGCGGTGCGTGTGCGTGCGTACGCGCGCAGGCGTGTCGGGTGCGGGCGCGTTTTTCTTTATCTATTCGAAAAACGAAATGCACTGATGGCTGGCAGTAACGGTGAGGGATTATGGCTGCAGTTACTTTCGAGTAATGGTTGCTGTTACTGGTGACTAATGACTGCAGTTACCAGTCTCTTCATTTTTTGCTGTTACTAAAGAGGGCTCTCCTCTCCATACAAGAGGGGATATACGAATATAAACCAGAAGTCTCTCACTGTGTTGTGGCTGCTCTCTGCAATCTCCGGTCCAGAACCTTGCGCGCACAAGTTTCTGGGCGAGTAGGCCTCCGGAACTTCGTCCGTTTGTGTACCTGCACGGGTAGGCGGGCGATCAAGTTTTTGGGAAGCGCATCGGCGCGACTACTCAATCTGCGACGTCTTCTTCCTGGTGGTGAACCGTTCGCGGGACTGCACTGCGAACATCTTCCTGCATCAAGCTTCGTCCTGCATCACGCCTTGATCGACTACATCGAATAGGCCATCATGTCGACTGATGGTAACGGCGCCTCCGGTGTCTCCGGCACTGGCCCCGCCCGAGGGTATAAATCTAAAACTTTTCTGGTGTATTTGTTTCTGTGCGCTATGAATATGTTAATAGATGTTTCTGTTAGCTTGTTCGTTAGCGAATACGAATACATCGTTGATAGATCACTCATGCATGTTTATGTCATGTTTTACATGCTGAGTTTCTGGATTAAAATATGCCGAAAATTGACTAGATTTCCAACATATATTTCACCAAATATATGCATGGTTACAAAATATTCAGACAGGGATGCTGTTAATAATTAGCAGATAAACAAATGTAAATTTTCATTCAGTTTGCTTCGTGTAATTTTGTCATGCAGAAGATCTCAACTCACAATCAGAAAGCTGAGCAAAATGCATATATGTGTGGTTTCCTTGAATGTATGATTGCTTACCTAGATCAAAACTTCAAATATGCAAGGTTTAAATTGTACAGTCTAAATAATAAAATGTCGTGTGCTTTCCTAGATGTGCAAATAGTAGCCAGTTACACCAAAAGATTTATTTTAACACTCACTTAACATAAATTTTATTTAAACATTATTACACAGTAAAAATATGAATGCATGCATCCTACATGTTAAAAGAGGCATGTGTTGGGGTCTATTTTAGGATCACTAGAAGTAGATCTGCTAGGGTAGGGTTTCTATTCGGGATGAACGAGAGGTAACGCGCCTAGATCTAAAACAAGAGAGTAAAGAGAGGGGTCTTAGGGTTACCGACCATCCGTGGTCTTGGTAGCCGGTGCAGAGGCGTCCGCCATGGAGTCGGTGGAGTCGGGAGACGTCGGCGGTGAAGTCCGGTGGCGGCGCCGTCCAGGAGCGGCGTGGCGGTGGCGCTTCCCGTCACTGGCTGCGCTCCCCCTCGAGATCGGATTTAGGGTTTTGTCGGTGGGGCAGAGCCGGCTCAGACGAACCTCGTAATCAGAGCCGCCGGCCCCCCACCTGTATTTATAGCGCAGTGTGACAGGGGCCCACCAACCATTAGGGTTGGGCGCCCCCGATCAGGGCGCGAGCTCAAGGCCCAGGTGGCCGTTGGGCCAAACCTGGGTTGGAGAGATCATCCTAACATTCTCCCCCTTGATCTCAACTTATACTTAAACTTTGTACTTGTCTCTCATTGTTTTTCTTATTCCATCACAAATCAGTGCATAGAGCGTGCCTCATCGTCATGGTCTTATGCCATTAGATTGAACAGCCACAATGTACTTCTCTGTTTTGAAATGTACTCTCAACTGGGCCCTTATTGTCCAGGAATCATAGGCTTTCCCGTAAACCCATGCCGGCTAAGTGTTCTCTGAACACATTGGGCGGTAAGCCTTTTGTGAGCGGATCCGCGAGCATCTTTTCTGTCCTTATATGCTCAAGACTGATTATATGATCCCGGACTTTATCTTTCACAACATAATACTTTATGTCAATGTGTTTGGCAGCACCACTTGACTTATTGTTGTGAGCATAACATACTGCTGGTTCATTATCGCAGTATAACTTTAGTGGCTTATGTATGTCATCTACCACTTTCAACCCGGGTATGAATTTCTTTAGCCAATTCACCTGCCCCGTGGCCTCATAACATGCTACAAACTCGGCATACATTGTGGATGATGTAGTGACGGTTTGTTTTGAGCTTTTCCACGATATAGCTCCTCCTGCGAGAGTGAATACATATCCGGATGTTGACTTTCTATCATCTCCCGCATAATCAGAATCTGTATACCCCACTATATGGAGTGAATCTGATCTTCTGTATGTCATCATGAGGCCTTTTGTTCCTTGTAAATAACGCAAGACTTTCTTTACTAATTTCCAATGTTCTATTCCAGGATTGCTCTGGAATCTGCCAAGTAACCCGGTAACAAACGCTAAGTCAGGGCGCGTACACACTTGAGCATACTGCAAGCTTCCGACAGCTGAAGCATATGGAACCGCTTTCATTTGATCGATCTCATATTGGTTCCTGGGGCATTGAAATTCCCCATACCTGTCGCCCTTGACTATAGGAGCAGGTGAAGGCTTACAATTTTGCATACTATATTTCTTTAGAATCTTTTCTAAGTATGCCTTTTGAGATAAGCCTAAAACCCCCTTAGTTCTATCTCGGTGAATCTCTATTCCCAGAACGAACGAAGCTTCACCAAGATCCTTCATATCAAAATTCGAGGACAAGAATTTCTTTGTCTCTTGTAATAGGTTAACATCACTACTAGCAAGTAGGATGTCATCCACATACAGGATTAGGAAAATGTATTTCCCATTCTTAAACTTTGCATACACGCAATTGTCCTCTACATTCTCCTTGAACCCAAAACTTCTTATTGTACTATCAAACTTCAAGTACCACTGCCTTGATGCTTGTTTTAATCCATAAATGGATTTCTTCAGGCGGCATCCCATACGTTCTTTTCCTTCCACAACAAAACCTTTCGGTTGTGCCATGTAAACATTTTCCTCCAAATCCCCATTTAGGAACGCCGTCTTTACATCCATCTGATGTAATTCTAAATCATAATGAGCTACGAGTGCCATTATTATTCTAAAAGAATCTTTACACGAGACTGGAGAAAATGTCTCATTGTAGTCTATGCCTTCTCTTTGCGTAAAGCCCTTTGCCACAAGTCGCGCTTTAAATCTTTCTATATTCCCTCTAGAGTCATGTTTTGTTTTGTAGACCCATTTGCAGCCTACTGTCTTGGCTCCTTTAGGAATGGTTTCTAAGTCCCAAACACCGTTGGTGCTCATTGACTTCATTTCATCCTGCATAGCTTCAAGCCACTTAGATGAATGAGCGCTTCTCATGGCTTCTTCAAAAGAGACGGGATCACCCTCCATTTCAAATTCCTCAGTTTCATAGACTTCGTAATCATTAGGGATAGCTGATCTTCTGGCTCTTTGAGACCTTCTGAGTCCCTCGCCAGTTGACGCTTGTTCTGTGTGAGGCTGTTGTTGTTCTTCCTCTTGGGTGACAATGGGTTCTATGGGATCCTGAAGGACAGGTTCCTCATGTTCACTCATCGTTCCCACAGGAGAACTGACAACAGGTGCTGTCACTACAGTGTCTGGCACTGTTGGTGTAGCAACAACAGGTAGCGTGAAAAATGGTTCCTGAACCATCGGAGTGGGCACATGTACCCGCTTTTCCTCTAGGTTAATTTCTCGCGCTACTCTGCTTCCCCTGATCATCTCATCCTCCAAGAAGACAGCATGTCTTGTTTCTACAAACTTCGTATGTCTGTCAGGACAATAGAAGCGATAACCCTTCGATTTTTCTGGATAGCCAATAAAATGACAGCTGACTGTCTTGGGATCTAGCTTCCCTATGTTTGGGTTAAAAACTTTAGCCTCAGCAGGACAACCCCACACACGTAAATAGTTAAGTGAGGGTTCTCTTCCCGTCCACAACTCATACGGTGTTTTGGGTACCGACTTGCTTGGTACTCGATTAAGAATATGAATGGCGGTTTTTAACGCCTCCATCCATAAACTTATCGGTAGCGTGGAGTAACTTATCATACTTCTCACCATATCCATTAAGGTACGGTTGCGTCTTTCAGCCACTCCATTCTGCTGAGGTTCGCCCGGTGTAGAGTACTGGGCAACTATGCCATTTTCCTGTAAGAACCTTGCAAAAGGTCCAGGAACTTGGCCATACGGGGTGTGCCGACCGTAGTACTCCCCCCCACGGTCGGATCTTACTATCTTAATTTTTAAATTGTGCTGATTTTCTACTTCAGCCTTAAATATCTTAAATTTATCCAATGCTTCTGATCTTTCTTTAATTGGATAAATGTAGCCATAACGCGAATAGTCATCTGTGAATGTTATAAATGAATCATAACCATCCACACTTATCACAGGAAATGGACCACAGATATCTGTGTGAATTATTTCTAAAATTCCTGCGCTTCGTTTGGCGTCTTTCTTTATTTTCTTAACATATTTTCCTTTTATGCAATCAATACATTGTTCTAAATCTGAAAATTCTAATGGCGGAAGAAGTGTTTTCTTAATCAATCGTTCTATTCTCCCCCTCGAAATATGGCCTAAACGACAATGCCATAATTTCGACGATGCATCATGATTTATCTTCCGCTTTTTTCTTTCATTCATAGACGAAGAGGTATTCTCATTCTCAATGGTCACATGATTCACATTCTCAGAAAGTGATAATAAATAAAGCTTGTCTTGTCGGAAGGCAAGACCAACACATTTATTATTAAACACAAGTCTGCATTTGCCATCACCAAAATGGCAATCATAACCATCATCATCTAATTTCGACACACTTATTAAGTTTCTGCGCAAAGAGGGTACATAAAGAACGTCTGAAAGCCTAAGTACAAAACCATCATGAAATTCTAAAGAGAGATCTCCAATGGCCTCGACTTCGGCTTCAATTCCATTCGCAACTTTAATTGTTCTTTCTCCTCTTTGTAGGGTCCTCCTCGTATGGAATCCCTGTAATGAATTGGCAACATGAACAGTTGCACCTGAGTCAATCCACCAAGTAGATTTTTCATAACTTAAATACAAGGATTCATCTATAAATGTAATGACATCCTTACCATTCTTTAACAGATGCTTCAGGAACTCTGGGCAATCCCTCTGATAGTGCCCCGCCTTCTTCTTACAAAATTTACAGGTGTCTTTGTCTACTGTAAATTGGTTGGGCTTATGAAACTGGGGAACCTTTCCCTGTGACTTAGAAGAGGAGCTACTATCCCACTGAGGTTTCCCTTGTGGTTTGGCATTAAAGTTCTTTCTTTTGTTGTTTTTCACAAGGTTTGCAAAGTCACCCTGTGAGGTTTTAAGCCTCTCCTCTTCTTGCACACACATTGCAATGAGCTTTTCTATATCCCATTTGTCGGGCTGCATGTTGTAATTAACAACAAAAGTGTCAAATTCTTTTGGCAGAGAAGCAAAAATCAAATGAATTAGAAACTCATCCTTGAGCCCCATATCCATGGAATTTAGCTTAGCTGCCGTTGTGCTCATCTTTAATATGTGTTCTCTTATTCCACCACTAGAGTATCTCTCATTCACTAGTTTCTTAATCAGCGTGCTTGCTGTGGCCTTTGAAGACCCAGTAAACTGATTCTTCACTTTCTGTAGATACTCTGTGGCAGTGTCACAGTCTGGGATGGATCCCCTTATTGGATCTGCAATGGTGGCCTTAGCCACCATCAGGCACTTGCGATTCGAGATGTCCCATTTCTTTTTCTCAAGATCGTATTTCATTCTGACTTCTGCATGATCACGCTTTCGGGCAGTGAAGTCAGCATCAGTCTCATTTTCTGCCCTCACCGGGTCCTCTGGCTCAGTAGGACACGGAGAGGTGAGGGCTAAGTCATTCTCGGACAGCGCAAGTGCCAAATCATACTTTTCTCGCCAGACCCGATAATTGTTCCCATCAAGTGCCGGGATGTGCGAGATGTATGCCATTGGATTGAGTCCTGAAACATTATCAGAAAAATTAGGAAACATAATAATATAATAATTGCATGCTTTGATTTAACGTTGGTCAAAAATAAAACATGCAAAAATTCTTGTACATTAATTCTACATCACCGTTGGGCAGAAGATAGAATTAATGCATAAATTCATGAATAAATCAATTTATAATATTGCTATCATCAACTTTGGTCAGAAAATAGCAAAATTATAAACATGAACTGTAAATAAATATTATATTCCTCTAATTTTAATTTTCCCGTTGGTTCCAATTAAAATTAGAGAAAAACTTAAAATTTCTGCTCTTCAAAATTAAATTCTCCCGTTGGTTCGAATTTAATAAGAAGATAATAAACTTTAACTCGCAGCGGAAAAAATCTTGTTTTTGGATCAAAATTGCACTGAAATTTGATCTCAAACTTAACAAAAAACATCAAATGAATGCTTCTGAAAAAATAAAATCATTTTTTTTCTTGATTTACTGTGCAAACCGGCTATTTGGCCCGGCCTGCGCAACCGCGGCCCACGGCGCACGGCGGCCTGGCCCGCGCGGCCGAGCGCGCGCGGCCTGCCTCGCGCAGAAGCGGCCCACGGGGACGCGCCACACGCGCGCTCGCCCGCGGCTTCACGCGCAGCCCGCCCGGCCGTTGCGCTCCTCACGCGCCCACGCGCGCGGCACGCGCCCTTCACGCTCGCCTCACGCGCGCCTCACGCGCCCACGCTCGCGCGGACGTCGCTCCGCCCCGCGCCTGGCCACAACCTGGGCCTGGGCCGGGAATCTTCTCGCCCGCCTGGGCCGAAAGTTGGCCCAACGCGCTCGGCGCCCTCGCAGCCGTTCATCGCCATCGAACGGCTGAGCGGCGATATCGCCCGAACAAAAAACGCGCGGCGGACGCCCCCCGAAAAACCCTAACCACTCGACCCACTCCTCTCTCTCTCTCCGCACCCGAGCGAGCGAAGCGACGGCGGCGGCGATTTCATCCACGCCGCCGGAGAGGAAGAAGGAGCTGGCGCCGCCGCGGGCCCTCTCGCCGGCGTGCGCGCTCCCCTGAGAGGGAGCGCGCCGCCGTCGAGCGGCTCCGTGTCGGTGCCCTTCCGAGCGCGCACGCTCGGATCTGACGCCGGCGCCGACGGTGACTAGCACATGGAGCGCCGGCGAGCCCAAGGCTCGGCCGAGCTCCTCTACGCCAGCGACGACGACGGCGGCTCCGGTAAGAACCCGGTTTCTTTTCTAGGGTTCGGGTTCGGGTAGGGTTAGCGATCTTCTTTCCTTTCTTTTCTTTCTTTTCTTTTCCCCTATCTCAGTTCTACGTCTAGGGGCTCTGATACCATTGTTGGGGTCTATTTTAGGATCACTAGAAGTAGATCTGCTAGGGTAGGGTTTCTATTCGGGATGAACGAGAGGTAACGCGCCTAGATCTAAAACAAGAGAGTAAAGAGAGGGGTCTTAGGGTTACCGACCATCCGTGGTCTTGGTAGCCGGTGCAGAGGCGTCCGCCATGGAGTCGGTGGAGTCGGGAGACGTCGGCGGTGAAGTCCGGTGGCGGCGCCGTCCAGGAGCGGCGTGGCGGTGGCGCTTCCCGTCACTGGCTGCGCTCCCCCTCGAGATCGGATTTAGGGTTTTGTCGGTGGGGCAGAGCCGGCTCAGACGAACCTCGTAATCAGAGCCGCCGGCCCCCCACCTGTATTTATAGCGCAGTGTGACAGGGGCCCACCAACCATTAGGGTTGGGCGCCCCCGATCAGGGCGCGAGCTCAAGGCCCAGGTGGCCGTTGGGCCAAACCTGGGTTGGAGAGATCATCCTAACAGCATGTACCGTCGCTTACATTTTTAATTGAAGCACTCAATTCGTTTGGTAAATAAGTTTCACGATGAACTGATGAGGTGCAGGTCTGGGCATCTCCAACCCATCGTACATGTCTCACGTTATATCTAAGAGTAGATAGTGTGTTCCACCTAGGGCCGTGCCGGCAAAATTTAGGGCCTTGTACCAAACTATAAAATGAGGTCTTTTCCTTTGATAAATAGGATTATAGTAATTATCAATTCTACATACATATCTTACGTACATAGTAATAAGAAATATTAAGAATCGTACATATTCTTTTATAATTATTAATCCATAGCACTTCTGAAGCTAAGTTAAATCCTCTATCATACGAAAGATAGTTTTTTTATAATTATCATATGAAGGATAATTATAGTTCATATAATGATATGGACAGTAGAATTCTTCAATGTCCTCGAAAAAAATAATTCAAATTAGAAAAAAAAGGATTCAAATTGAAGGAAAAGATTAAATTACCTAGGAGTTGTCGCTGACTCCAGGCGTACTGGTCCTGCTCCTACATTTCTGACTGATGCCTGTCTGCGTTCCGTTCAGTGCTAATAATCCATCACAAAAGTTAACGGCGTGGGCTTGAATTGATCCCCAAGCTAGGCCTAGCTGGTAGCAGTTCGCATGCACCTGGTGACGAACTAATGATGGAGTGATGGCCTATAGCTGGTGGATCCATCAGAATTTGGGGCCCCTGGAAATTGGGGGTCCTGTTCCCTTGCACTGCTCGCACGCCCCTCGGCACGGCCCTCCACCTCATCTCACCTTATACATAACCTAAGGCAAAACCACTCCATTGCATTATCTCTTTAGTTGCCTCGTAAACATTTGATTTTTTTGCATGGTGGAAAGTATGGATATTCATCTAATGTATGTCGGTCCTTGTCCTTGCCCCCGCCAAAATCTAAAATGGCAAGGATTATACATAGCTAAGGTATATAGCAGTGATGTCCTCATGCATGCTAATTAATTTGAAGCAAACTCTTGATCTAAGTACCTCTTTTGCACAACACTATAAATAGCACGAGAAAAAAATATCTACATATACAATTACATGTCCATACCAAATGACCAAATTTTATCCATAATTTTGTCCAGATATTTTATTTTTGGGTGACTCATGCACCCGGCTGAACGATACACCTAGCATCACAGCACATTTCGATTCAGATTAGCATTAAGTATTGGTAATTTGTTTCCACATAGTTGACAAATGATTATTGAAGAATTGAGAAATGTTATGATTTTCAATGTTTGACTGGTCCAACTAACCAGCTTTTACCATGCATATACACTCCCACGATCTATGAAGCTCTCCGACCGCGAGATAATTGGTTTTTTAGACTCTAAACGTTGGGCTTCGTATATTTAGGACTCCAAACGTTGGCTTCGCAAAATTAGTACTTATATCATTGACACTTTGATTTCTATGGTATTATACCTTATTTATTATTTCTTAATCCCTTTTCTTAATGCTTGGCACCTAATATGACTCTTATGCCCCTCTTCCCTTAATCACGTACCTAGGAGGTGGAGCGAGTCCAATTTCAGTCCCGTCGTGCTGGGCGCCGCCGCCGCCACCACCGTCCGGCTTGGTGCCGCCGCTGCATTTTCCCGGCCACTGCTGCCAACGTCTAGCCCAAGCCGGACCATGCCACTGCCACGGGCTGTGCAGTCCTGCCGGAGATCGACGCAGCCGCCGCCTCCCAGTCATTTAATAATTGGACAGCAGCAATATGTTTGAAAATTGGACAGCAGCAGCATGTTTCAGAATTGGACAGCAGCAGCATATTTCAAGTCAGTTTAATAATAAACAAAGCAGCACATGTGACATCTCAATAAATAAATGGCAAAACATGGCAGAGTTCATTCATAAGATAAATGAACATCATAAGTATTGATCGAGTTCACAGAAACTAATTTAAGTGACTTCACATCTCATAACTTAATAGCTCACATCACAAGCACAGTACTGATCGAGTTCACAAAAACTAATTTAAGTGATTCCACCTATCACATTACAAATAAGATATCTTTCATCCAATTTGTAGCTTTCTTTTTTGGCGTCAACTTCTTTGGTGGAGCAGCAGGTGCCATCCTATCTGGAGTACTTGTGGTTGTTTGTGGAGAAGAACCTCCCTCTCCCAGCAAGAAGGCAAGGCGACTGCACATATATATGTCATCACATTTAGTTAAATATTTTTCCCATTTGTGCATTACTCAACAGAGAAGAGAGAAGAGATTCAATACTTACCTTCTAGTGACTCTACCTGGACTATTCTGTAGTATCTGTTCTCTAGTTGGCCTTTGTGGGATGATAGGTTCACCAGGTTTTGCTTTTGTGCTATTCTTTCTAGGCTTTCTCTTCCTGTATTTAAGTACACAAAATATATTCAAACCTTTTAGGTGATAATTAAAGCTTTGAGTAGAGAACAAAGAATTTCCTTTTTTTGGTTCCATTTAGTATGGTTATCATCCTGCCGGGTGCCAACAATACTCCAAGGGCAATCTTCACTAGACTTGCAGTACCCTCTAAACTTCTTCTTAGTTGACTTCTTTGTGCCTAGTTCAAATTCCTCGTTAACGGGTACATCGTGCCAAGGTCCATAATTGGGTGGTCTTTATCATATGTAATGACTACCTCATCTGGTATGGCATCAGACACTTGAACTGAAGCATCCTCATTATCAAGCCACTCCACAGCCTGACCTTTTTTTTTTTGCCACATTTGCATTCTCCTGTACAACTTTCTTTCGTCCCTCATCCTCATCCCTCAAGCCTAATATAACATACAACTGATCCTCACTAATCATTTCAATTCTCCCTTCATTATCATGTGTCTCCACAATCTGCAAGTTATCCCAATCAACTCCTACCACAGCTGAAGAATACTGTGCAATATCATCATTCCCATCTGATGGTTCCATGCCGCCGGACTAATATGTTACTCACGGACTCCTAATGAAGTATACTGAATGTTACTTATATACAGCATAAAGAATCAACATGAATTCGGCCACAATTTCAATCAAATGCAGTGCAAAATACTAAAGAAAGGAAACTGAAGATTACCTTGATGTCTTGGTGGAGTTGCTGCCGGCAATCAGCTGGCGCAGCGGAGAGCAAGGCTTGGTCTTGGCGGTGGCGTTCCAATTCAACAGGACGGCGGCCTCCGGTTTTTCTCGGCGGCAGTCTTCGGCAAGACTAGGAGGAAACGGCGTCGGCGGTGGGCTCCTCAGTTTGAGCAACCCGTAGCGGCGGCAGCGTCTGCCTTGGCTATATGGTGCTGGCGGCGGTGCCCAGGGATCCGCGTCGATGAGGGCGGCGGCACCCGAGCGACATTTCGAGTCGCGGTCCTGCGCGTGTGCAAGAGAATGGGGCGATCGATGGACTCGCAGGTACGTGTACGTGATTAAATGAGGGAGGGGTATAAGGGTCATATTAGGTGCCAAGCATTAAGAAAAGAGATTAAAAAATAATAAATAAAGTATAATACTATAGAAATCAAAGTGTCAATGATATAAATACTAATTTTGCGAAGCCAACGTTTGGAGTCCTAAATATGCGAAGCTCAACGTTTAGAGTCCTAAAAAACCAATTATCTCCCCGACCGCGCCATCACACAGGCACATTCTTTTTCTTCTTCCGTTAAGGTATACTCTAAAGTACTGCACGTTTTGGTTTTCAGAAATAATACTACAGCGGTTGTTAGTTATTTCAATGTATTTAATTAAAGAAAAATAAAAAATACTGTTATACCTCTATAGATAATATAAAGAAAAAACCGTATTAAAAAATTAACGTGTTTTAAATAACAAATTAGAAGCTATCACTATTGAAAATAGGACCTAGCTACTGCAATAAATAGACTGCAACATGCAAGCTGCTAGCTAGATCCATCAACTCTTGCTTTTTTTAGAGGTACAATGCAGACACACACAAAACATACACACCCACATCATATGCACACACAAGCGTGTACGTCCCCTACACATACTAGGATATAATCGAAGACTCAACAGCCTCTGAAACACAAGCATGTGTTGTCTCACTGAACATGAACATGTGTATACCTTTTTTAGAAGGTATTATTAAAATAAATAGTATCTTTGAGAAAATGAGATATTCTAGGATCAAGCTCAAATGGATGAGCTGCACACCTACAATCTCACCAACCGAGCAAAGCTTGGCTGTCATCAACTCTTGCTCGCATGCACTCAATGCATACGCACAAATTATTTGGACCAGACAATTGGTTTTTTTGGGCCGTCCTCTCGTGTTGGGTCACCTGCTGGCTCATTGGTTTAGGTTCAGTGGCATGCATGATTGCTAAACTGGGTTAATCTCTCCTTAGTCCTTACCTGAAAAAAATGCGTCCCATGATATTTCTCGTAGGTTCCTTTCTCAATCATCGTCCGGACAAACTCTTCTTGCTAGCTGGCTAGAACCCGGCCTTGCCCATCCGTTGCTGGACATCAATGCAAATAGCTAGGCTTGGGTCCACGGACCACGGCCAGTTCTTGCTTGCATGCATGGACAAATATGCATGTATGCTACAAAGTGATGATTCATCAAGTACGGCTTGATATATGATAGGTCATACTTTTAATTGCTTGGTTGCAATGATTAATGTGAAACGATTATTAACTATGGGGGTGATCAACTCGGCTTAAAAGCTCATGACTTATGGCTGAAAACACTATAGCTGGCTGAAAAAAGCACTGTAGCTGACAGAGACTTATTTCGCATAATTAAATTTAAAAATAAAAAAAATTTGTTAGCCCATTACGTATAATACAAACAAATACGGGAAAAAAGAACCGGTAAAAAAGCTCAACAAAAAGTCAAAAATTCAGAAAAAGACGAAACTTATAAATAGTGACAAATAAGCCATGAGCACTGTAGCATAATCCATGTTGATCACCCCCATAATTGCACCATAGCTAGAGTCCTGATGTCCTTCTGCTTTAATAAGTGTGCATGCATCGTCCTAGCTTGCTTACCAATCAAATCATAAGTCCTTCGCGAAATCTTGTCGCCTCCATAGTGTGTCACGAAACAGAGACATTGGAGATTGCTGCTGAATTAATAATGGTCTCTATCGTCTCCGTGCAAGCTATCAGCAAATATAAAGATCAGACACACTGCCCGCGCATGAGCATGTCGAAGCAGGCGCCAAAGGAGAGTTGAATGCATGCAACTTAAGAGAGACATGGCCGGGCCTTGTTACCCTTTCAGGGAGATGAACAAATTACACCTTTAATCTGTTTCTTCCCCGACCAACAATTAGAGCAAGTACAACAATGGTCTTATAGCCAAGCTAGTCAGCATTTTTGCTGATGTGGAGGAGAGAAGAGAGGAGAGAGAGGAGAGCTTGGCTCTCATGCAAGCAACAAGCTGCACACGGGAGCCTATGCAGTGGTGGGTCCAGATAATAAATGTATGTGAGGAGGAGTAGGAAAGAGAATGTGAGATATGATACCACATAATAATAAAAAAATCTTTTGTAGACAAATAGAAGACAGATTATTGTATAACTTGGCTCTTATAACTTAGCTTATAGCCAAACACTTGGCTCTATTATTGGACTTGCTCTTACACCTGTCGATGGTCAGTAGTAACCCTCACTTAGCCCTTTGTCTGCATTTGCGTTCGTACAAGTAGTCGCCATAACTGTAAATGCTGATCACATGAATCCCGAGCACAAGCAGAAGCAGATGCCTCCCTTTCATCATTTCGACCTACATAATAAGCTGCACACCTACAGAAGGAGAGAGTGGAAATATGTCTGAGAAATTACGCTTTTGCTATTGCACAGTCGTCTAAAATTTTTTTTTACCTTCAGTCGATTCTGTTGGCCGTTGCATTTACGTTGAGATCGATCTTTATTATTTGGGCTGGCATTTGATCAAATGAAACGGACCCGTAGCCTTCATCGGATCCACCCGTTAATATTTTTAACCCGATATGAATTGTTTTTTGTATTCGCCGATCCGCGCGCTTCTTCTTAATCTCTTCGGTTCATTTGTGTTCTGGTGGAGTGTTCGAGAGACGAAAAAAATTTTCATGTGCCTCCTCGTCTCCTCAGCGAATTGATTGGCGATTGATCGCTTCTTCGCCTTCGACTCACCGGCGCTTGGTCTCCTCAGCTATTCGTTTTGTGGGGATGGTTTGTTTGGAGGAGGAGAGCTTGTTTTGTTGGGTTTGCCTAAGACGAGCTGGAGAAAGTAAAAGGGGGAGAACGAGAGGCGGAGCTCCCTCAAATCAGTGGTTATCTCCGGCGAGCTCGTACTCCTCCTCTCTCTGGTGTGAGGCGGGAGGCACGTGGGGCGAGAGACGAGCGCGGCGACCGGAGTTCTTCGAGGCTGCTTCTTCTTCGTCCGATCTGACGTTGGTCTTCTCTTTTTCTCCCTAGTGTTTTGGTTAATGATTGATGCACGCATGGTATTTTTGTTGTTCTGATGGCTATTGGTTGGCAGATCTGAATGTTTCATAGCATGACCTGATCTAATTTTGTGAGTGCTTTGTGTCATCCTGATCTGAAATTATGCTTGTTATGGCTGGTTAGATCGTTGTGGTACATTGCTTGGATGCATTTGCATCATCTCTGATGCAAATGTTGGGTGCTTTTTTTGAACCTCACTTCGTCCTAGAGCATGCAGTACTCACTTTCCCAGATATCATCATTACAACTGCAGGAGATGCAAACCTATGCAAAACTTTTAGTTTTTAGAGGTAATTTGAAGTTAGATAGTAATTTAGTGTCCAACTAATATCATCATAAGATAACAAAGGTGATGCAGATTCTGGAACCTCCTGTTATAAAACCGCAATACTTTCCTGGTGTAGCATCTATTGTATTCTCTTTAACTGACTTGCTGTTCTGATACTGATGTTGTTTATGTACATAATAAACTAGTGAAAAGTGTAGAACTCTTTACTTTCAGCAGCATTGTCAGATGGGGCAATCAATGACTCCTTGCCTGTTCTATTAGTTGTGCTTCTCTCTTTTGGCTATAATTAGAACTACTGTTTACTATTCATATTTGATTACCTATGGCCATTCTAAAATTTAAAAGGATAATTATTTTACCATTGCTACTGTGGTAGAACTAGAAGAACCTTTGACTGAATCATGCGACTTCTTTTCAGTTACTGCTATGTATGGGATGTTTTGTTCTGAACATGGCTGCTTAGATCGTTATAGTACATTGCTTGGATGCATTTGCATCATCTTTGATGCAAATGTTGGGTGCTTTTTTCGAACCTCACTTCGTCCTAGAGCATGCAGTACGTTGGGTGCTTTTTTTGTCTGAAGGCACGGTGACAGAGAAACTCCTCTGCTCATAATAAGCACTCCCCGTTAGGGCTTATCAGGTTAATTGTAGGGTAGAACACCCGTGTCAGAAGTCTTTGTCTAGGAACTGATCATCTTGGTTGTAATTGCGATCTGATCTTGATCCTGAGCTTCAGACTCATGGTGCTAATGGAGCTACATAATTATCCTGTTGTATTGTCTGTCACTACTGAAGATCGATTGCCATGTAGCTACAGCCTACATGCCTGCAACAACACGTGCATTCAGTTCAGTACTGAACTACTGAAGTAACAACATGTGCATTCATGTAGCTCCATGATGATGATGCACTGTATCCTTCCATTTACTATGATATTTTGGTTGGACAAGTCGATTAGGAGATTTTTTTTGTTGCTTTGGGTGTGATACTGTCATATATGATTGCACTAATGGAATTAGTTGATACTGCATATTGAGATGCATAGGCTTCAAACAGTAGCTAGCAATTTGGCCTAGTTGTGAGGGTTTGCAGCTTTGACAATGTTGATGAGCACGTTCGTTCAGTCTAGTTGAAACTCAGAATTTAGGAGTTTAACCTTATTTGTTAAAGTAACTTATTATATCAACTCCATCATTAGATGGTAGTCTTTGTTCCTTTTGTTCCATTAAATCTTCCAAATTTCATCTTGCCGTACCATTATTTGGGACCAGCAGTACATTGGAGATTTAGATTGGTTGGCAAATGGGTGAAATAAGGGTGATTCTAGTTTATCTAGGGGACAACAATTTGGTTTGAGTTGGCTATAAGCTATTCTCACGCAGCAAGAAAATCATGAAAAAATTTTAGGAGAAGAGCAATTTTTGTCAATGTTGTTCTGGCAATCATGAAAAATTGTCGAGACTTGATCTATGCGTGTTTGCTTCTATTGATTTTTTTAGTTTTGTTTCTTCCTATCACCAAATTACAGTTTACGATGGAAGGGTGCAATTTTCCTGTGTGTTGCCTAATCTGCATTCTCTAATCTTGATGGTTATGTTGCTTATTCATGTGTGCCTACTTCCTAGAGAATTGCAGACTTCACTAGGCCATGAATATGATCTCACACCAAAGAGAAGTGCTTATGCTTTCAGATGTTATGCGATATGTATGTAGGTTTTTGTGTTGTCATCTGTATTGGAAAAACAAAAGGATATGGGAGCTAGGACGACTATGAACTTACAGAGTTACAGATACTCAATATACTGCAACTCCATGCACCAGAATACATGCAAAGTGCCAGAACTGATCCTAGTTCCGCTCTCCCTTTTCTTTAAAAAATGGAACCTTCAAAAATGCTTAACACTGTAATTACTTGGAAGTGATAATTCTAGTGAATGCACGACTTGTCTATATTGCTTCTTTGTGCTAATTTAATATACTTTTGTTACAGCCTTAACGACTACGTCTAGGATCTTTACGACCATCACCTAGCCGCTACGACCACCTCCTGTTGCCGTACGACCACGTTGTAGTGGCTACGACCACCTCCTGTGTTGGTCCTCTGACCACACAGATAGTCGTTACGACCACACTGTGATCTCTCCGGTCACACCTCACTGCTCCGATCACGTAGTTGTAAACTTCAGCAGAAATTACGACCACGTTTGCCGCTCCTCGCTGCACCTCCTTCGACCACGGCCGATCACCGTAGTTGTAACTCCTTATAACTACGCAGTGATTCTATCGACCACGCCGAAAGCTCTGTTACCGCTGTAGTCGTAACGCCTTACGACTACAGCTTCAGCTTCATGACTGTAGTCGTAACTCCTTACGACCACGTCTACCTGTGGATACCTCCACTCGTCACCGTGGTCGTAACTCCTTACGACCACGTTTGTTGCTCCTGCGCACGCCACCGCTTGATCGCCGTGGTCGTAACTCTTTTACGACCACTAACTCCTTACGACCATGTCTGCTACTCCTGCACACACCACCTCTTGATCGTCGTGGTCGTAACACCTTTACGACCATGTCTGTGATTCCCTGTTTACCGTAGTCGTAACTCGGTTACGACTACATCTGCGATCACACAATGAACACGATAGATTTCCAGAGCCAAACCGCTCTTCTCTTCTTTATTTGTTTCTCTTGATCACACAGATCGCTACGATCACCCTGATCGTCCTCTTTCTCTCTTACCTCTCGATCACACCGATCGCAATGGCTCTCCTCTCGCTCCGCTCTTTTTTGCCTTACTCTCTCGGTTACATGGCTCTGCCTTATATATCCTACTTTATAACTCCGACTTGGTTACAACCATGACTACTACTCGAACTCGGCTACAATTATAAAGCAAACTCGAACTCCACTACGACACAGACTTGTGTACGACTACGACCATGACCTGGACTCGTATACGACCATGACTGAACTCGTACACTACTCCGACCACTCGTACACGATCAGGACTACGACCACGACGGGAAAAATAAGATTACAACTCTAACAACTTTAACCATATTATTTGGCATGTGCAATTATTTAGCCATAAGTCCAATTTAGAATTGAAAATAAAGGTGGTTACAGCAGCATCAAGCACTCTGCACTTTCCTGAGTGAAGTATTCTTGTATTTTGTCTTGGCAGATCTGTTTAGGTCATACAAGATAGTAGAACTTTATAGTGTGCTCATTTTTCTTTCAGAGTGGCTCATTAAATAAGTCTGGTCAACCATGCGGATTGTGGAGCGAGTTGCAACTGACTTGGCACCCTCTGTTTGAATTTTGTTTTCCCACTTGCATCTGCATGCACCATTCTGGTTATTTATAGGGGTGTTTTGTGTATTAGTATCTGGTCAATTCTAGATATCGAATATCTTCAATTTCATCTGTCATTAGCAAGGTTCCAAATACCGGCAGTAATCGGCCGGTTACCGCCGGTAACCGGTTTTACCGGTGCCGACCGAGAGAAAAAAGCGCTAGTTTTTTATTTAATTCAAATTTAAACTTTTGAATGTAAAAATTAGTTTCTCTAATGATATTTTCATTGTTTAACACTAATAGAATGTATTAGAAAGATGCATGCACTTTCTGTACTTGACTTCATATTTTTTGCCATGAATGTATTAGGAATTTTCAAATTTTGAATATAAAAGTTAGTTTCCCTAATGACATTTACTTTGTTTAACACTAATGGAATATATTAGGAAGATGCATGTACCTCCCGTGCTTGACTTCATACTTTTTGCCATGAATGTATTAGGAATTTTCAAATTTTGAATGTAAAAGTTAGTTTCCCTAATGATATTTACATTGTTTAACACTAATAGAATGTATTAGGAAGATCCATGCATCTCTCGTACTTGATTTTATACTTTTTTGCATTGAATGTGTTAGGAATTTCTAATTTCAAATTTGAAAAACTGGGTTTTAGCGGTTTTTCTCCAGTTTTTTGAGTGGTTACAGCCGGTTTTTCCGGTTACCGATTTCAAATTCAAATTTTGACACATGAAATTTGACCGGTTTTTTCCCGTTACCGGCCGGTAACCAGTACCGCCCCCCCGGGCGGTATTTACCCTAGTAGCGGGATTTGGAACCTTGGTCATTAGTGTTACCTAACTTCAGGTTACCCCAACCTTGGTCATTAGTGTCACCTAACTTCAGGTTACCCCAACTACAGAGTCACATGTCTCATTGAAGATTTTTTTTTTTGTCTTTGAAAATGTCAGGACAGGTGCAAGAACAGGATGAAAAAGTGTATGGCTACAAAAATGCTAAATATTTTTGTCAAGTGTTTCTTTTGATCCTGGAAAACTGCCATGTAACTAATAGCATCTTTTTTCTAAAAAATAATTGAAAAAAGAAACTAGTGTCTCCTTCCAGAAGGCAGAACAGAAATTTTCTTGGTCTATTTTTGAGATTTGGGAAAAGCTCACATTGTCTCACTGATCATAGAAGTCAATAATTTTTTTGTGATTGAGCAAACGAAAGTAAGATCTGCGGACTTTTAGCCCCATAGTCGTTTTGTCAAGGCTAGCATATGTTATGAGGATATATTCCGCTATCGTGCTGCTAATTAGCATACTTGTATATCTAACTATGTTCTTTTAGTTTAGCATTTTAGGATCAGTCCGTAAGAGCATTATGTTATTTAGTTGGAGTAGAATAGTGGGATCCAAATTGAATATTAAGGTAGTGCCACAAATTGATGTTTGCTTACTTGCCCATGTTGGACAGCATTTGAATGTGCTTGCATTGAGTGCACCCCTATCAGATTATCTTGTTTAGGCTTGAAAGAGTTGATGTTGATTGGCTGGACAACCCTGTGGTTTCTGCTGTATTGACTAACTTTTTATCAATTTAATCATCAATATTATCTTTACTGGAGCCTCTTATGTGCTACTCCTACCACGAAAAATTATCGCCATTAGTGGTTAGTAGTGGCATGTATTCCTAAAAAAGGCTCAAAAGTAGGCTATTTTTCCTTTTATACAGCACTTGCGTTGATTCAATGCTTTTGATTGTAGATCCAAAAGGATGCATAGCTTTTAATAAATTTTATGCGTGCACTACCCGGAATTATATGTTTTTTACAGGCAGTTCTGTTCTGTAGGTAGTTCAAGTAAAGCATTTCCATGTTCTAGCAGTAATTTTCGTAACTGAACTTTTCCCCATTCTCATCTTTCATAGTTAGCTTCTAACAACCAGTGCCTTTATGTTGTGGCAGCATTGATGCGGTACTACTGTGGAGAGAAGATGCTTCAGCCAGGAGGAACACGGGTAGTGTAAATGCGATGAAAGAACATAGGATCCAGGATACACGTAATCTTGAGGTGAACTTCAAACTCTACTCTGAATAGCAAACTTTGTTACTTGATTTTCTGCTGGGGAGGCATTTTGCGTACGTAGGATAGCAGTTGTGAAGTGTCCATACCTTCCTAATTTCCTATTCACCTGATGATTATGGGGAGTATGATGGAATTAGTAGTTGGACTGATTCCACTAGGGCAAGCACGCCTGAGGACTAAAATGAACACAATCCAAGAGTGCATATGTACAGAGTTTGGTTCAGCTGTTTTAAGTGTGGATATTGTTCCTGCGCGCAGCTCATCTTAATTGGGTGGTGGACCATGTGAGTTGGTCCACGTTAAAATTGTGATAAATCATTGCAATGTTTGTGAAGTGGATAATTGGTTCTGCAAACATTGCTCTCTGTCGGGTTTGGTTGGATAGAAATTAAGGCTTTGGAATTTGAGTCATAGATTTTTGTAGGTTGATTTGAGCCATTGGGTTAAGGATGCATAATGCATGTCTTAGCTAATATAGGTTAAATTGTGGAGAACTTGACTAATATATGCAGTATCGCTTAGAGTCAGGTATGGTCAACGGCGGTGATCGGGGCTAGACTCATGGAGGAGTTGAGTCCCAAAATGATCAAGGATGCCGGGTGAAACAGTAAGCTCAAGTATGGTACGAGAAAGGCGGGAATGTTAAAGGCGAGTTCGAACAATGGGATGACGCTAGGTGGCTTGCACAGGCCAACTGAGCCATGGTTCAGTGTAACCGGGACGAGAGAGACTTGGCGACACGTGGTAAGCTAATGGTGTACCTACACGTGGTAAGCATGATGATTGCTTGCAAAGGAAGGTGATGAACGGGTCAACAAGGGACATTTTGGTAAATTATCCAATAACAGAAAAAGTGGCGGTATGTGAAACCGCGGTGTTGACCTAAGTGGTTTAGGTCATGTTTGTGCTAAAAATATGAAGTGGATCAAGTGTTGATTCACTAATGGTTAATGGTTAAAAGCCGCTTTGAAAAGCATGCATAATTGGATTTGAGAGAGTAAAACCCGTGTGTGTGGAGTTAATGGGTTTTCCCTATTGTAATAGTGGATAGGATCTAATTTGAGAGTAGATGGCCGGTTGCTCACCTTTGGATGGAGGGTTAATCATCCCACCTCTCCTCTCTTGTGTGCTTTTTTATTAGTGTTAGGGTTGGAGAGTGGAGCACATGTGTGTTCTTGGTCCTTCAAGATGGAGTGACTGTAGACTTAATCTTTTCAAGTGAGCAATACACCAATCTTTGCTATCTCCATGGATCTTTCTTGATTTGGGTGTTTTGTTCTTGATGTGTTCTTATTTTGGCCTCAAAGTTTGCTTTCTTGATCCAAGGGTTTTGAGTTAATTTCTTTGGTGTTTCTAACATGCTGTGATATGTGAGAGTACTTCTAGACTCATCTTGGTCATCATCCACTCATGAGCTAGTTTGATTCACCGATTTCGATTTTTACTCGGTGTTGATGTGATCTTCTAACAAACTTAAAAAAAGGTACCATCTTTGGCCATGATTTTAATGATCGTTTGTTGAAATAGGTTCACAATACCCTAGAGAGGATCTCTACAAAGTTTCACATCATTTGGATTTATAGATGAAAAGATCCTTCAGTTTTTCGATCTAAGTCTGAACTGATATAGTCGAGTGAAAGTTGTTCACTGTCCGGAACCCGATCGGTTTTATGATCACATTGGTTTCGACCATGGTCGAGTTCTAGACTGAAGTGCGTTGCTGTCGACCACGTTCAGTCTTTCAATTGCTGCGCACCGCATTGCTTTTGACCACGTTCAGATCTTTCGATTTCTTTGCATTCTTTTGTTGAATTTGAACTGAGCAGTTGGTAGTTGGTGCACTCTCTGTCTGGAATGTCGACCAGCTTTACGACCACGTTGGTTTCGACCACGGTCAAGTTCCCGACTGCATCACACCAGTTTCGATCACGTTCACTCTTCCAACCGCTTCACTTTCTCCTACCACATGGAATTTTGAACCGCTCACGGATCCTCGTTTTCTCTGGTTGGTTTTTGAGTTGAATTGATCTAACTGGTCGCATATCATTCGTTGGTATTCGATCTCATTGGTTGTTCAATCACTTGTTAGCTTATGACCACGTTGATCATTTTGATTGCAATCTGATTACGATCACGTTGGTTGTTCGACCACTTATTGGGTTACGATCATATTGATTACGACCACGTTGCCGACTGGTTCCGACCATGTTGCCAGCTTTCGACCACGTTTTTGAGTTTACGACCACGTTGTCAGCTCTCGACCACGTTGTTGAATTTACAATCACATTGTCAGCTTTCAACCACGTAGTCGAGTTTACGACCACGTTGTCAGCTCTTAACCACGTTGTCAGTTTTCGACCACGTCGTATTTCAACCACGTTGCTGGCTTCCGACCACGGTCTGTTTTTCTGCTGTGTTCTCTTTGTTGCTCTGATTTTCAAATGTGTTTTCAACCCTACTCTTCATAGCTTTGTAACTATCGGAGAAAATGGTTAAATGAATACTTGGAAGGAATTTAAAGACATCATTCATCCCCTCCTCCTCTATTGCATGTCCGGTCCTACAGGTGGTTATGAGTTTGGCGACCTTTTGGAATCAACGACTAGATGCGCACTATGTTAACCCCTGGTACCATCTGTGGTTCATCCAATGTAAAATGCGACTGAAAAAAACTACTGGCGCATTGGATAAATGCAAGAGGGTAAAGATTACAGGAATAATGAGCGTGCAACAATTATGGTGGGTGACTAGGAGTCCCATCCCACCTTAAGCCTTGATTTGTAGGGTTAAAAGCCGGTAAATTTCGGCGCTTCTACCTTTTTGTATGTTAGTGTGTTACAAGCTGGTAAATTTCGGCATTGTACCTTTCAGTACGCTAGTGTTGTTGGTCATCTAGTTGCAGCACACTCGGCAGCACTGCCAGGATTGGGTGACTAACGATGTAGAACGTATAGTGGGTCTGTGTCTGTCAGCAATACTAGGAGTTGAACTAGAGGTAGAGGTGCAATCGGGTTAGATTCGAATGGATATTACTCATATCGTATCTTAACCCATATTTTTTTCTCAGATTCGGGGTCGGATACGGTAAAACCGGATACGAATACAAATTCGGAGTATTCAGAATTTCGAATACGGTGCCGCGGGAACAGATACTTAACGGTTTCGGATCGAAAACGGATAATTTAGACGGATATTACGTGCATACAGAAAGGAACATATGCTAAACCATGCCACCATCACTTCAAGCCTTAAATTGTTAGACATAAGTACATAATAGTGATTATAATTCATCAACCGAAGATGGTGTGGCGTTTCCCCCCAAAATTGCCCATTGAGGTGTGGCGTTTCAAGATGAATCTTGATTCTTGATGGACAATATTTTCTTTTTCTAGGCTAAAGAAATTTTACTAAATTAAGATAGAGACAATAGACAATTGGGGATAATAGATTTTTGACAAATTTACCTGTTCATTTACTGAAGCATGCCAAAGTTCATCGTTTAATAATACTCTGATTACATACTTTTCATTCCATTACCTATGAAGAGTGATCTTAATAAGCAAATTTAGGATTCCAATTGCACAAGCAGCAGAATTAGAAATAAAACACTATTTTAGTATTGTATATTTATAGTTGCCACAGCTGAATGTTATATTCCTTTTAGAAAACTTAAGCTTGCATGATCCAGGAAAACTTTCTATACACTGCACATCTCAACCAACCAACATGACAAAAAAAAACAAATACTAGCAAAATGAAAGGTGAATTCTTCGCTCTTACCAGATATCCGACCGGATAATTATCCGATATCCGAATACCGATACTATTCGGTCGGATAACAACTCTCCCGAATCTGAATCCGACATGAATTATCCGAATCCGACCGGATACTAAATTCCCTTCCCGAATCCGGTACCGACCGGATTCAGTACCGGATCGGTTGGGATTAACCTAACCCATTTGCATTCCTAACTAGAGGGACCTAGCTATCGGGGATTCACCTCTACTATACGGCAATGAGTGAACTAGTGCACATTGTGCTTTAATTGTCCAAGGCTGAAAGCAATTGTGATGTTCTCTGCTTAAATGGGGTGATATAACGCAAAAGCGGTTGTGCTTTACATCCTTGTTGACGCAGTCACTCAGCAAATAATGTAGGGCCCGGAGTAGTAGACGAAGTTGGTATTTGCGGAGTAATAATCCATCAAGTGAAACACTGTTTCTGATTATGCAGGAATTAAAAGAAATTATCGCTACTTACGGCTGGACACCTGACACAGTAATACTACGAAATATGAAAAACAAAGTGTAGCGCCAACAGACTGGTCCGCTAAAGCTATCCCATAAACTTACATACACACATATATGTAGGAAAAATATCTTGTATAAATATACCATAGTTTTTAGCATATTTTGTAAATATCTTCATATACACACATAAAAAGGAGTATGTCTAAAAATATATACATACCACCTCTGAAAAATTGTTCATACCACCTAGATGGTCTTAAATACTCGTATACTACACGTACATACCTTTTATTATGCGAGATACTCCCTACTTGTGAGATATGACATAGGGTGTAATTACACCCGGGTGTAGAAAAGAGGCTTCCTGTATATATATGTGTATATATATAGAGAGAGAGGACGCTGAAATGAGACACCATGATGTCTGGGCACTAGACCTCCTTGCCTTTGGATTGCTTTTAAATGCGTGTAAGTACAATGATATATAATATATAAGGATGGAAAGCCTTAATTATGTATGAAAAGTCTCAATCATTGATGGAAAGTCTTAATCATAGATGAAAATTTTTAATTATGGAGTCTGAACATCATGGTGTCCCTATTATTTATATGTCAGTTTGGGTTTAATACTTGTGGATCGAAAGGCAAGCCACATCTCGAGCGGCAACAATGCTGCGTAAGCTCTCGTACCCCAGACCCCAGTCCTGTTGGCTCAAAGTGCTCGTTGCTCAATCAAACGCCCATGGCCCCTCCCGTTGCTTCATTGTGGTAGCCGACGCCTATTCTACTTGGTCTCGTCCAACGTTGGACTCTCCTTTTCTTCCATTCGACGGATCGAAACCAAAAGCTGTAAGATACTACATATCGATCGATGAGAACGTTCAGACGTGCGGTGTTTATCCACTTAAAAGTTGGGTTACTCAAATCGATCCTATGTATCCAGGGCGGAACCAAACCTCGAGCGGAGTAGGCTTCAGCCTAGGGTATGAAAAAATAACTAGTATATAAGCTAGGTAAATTTAACCCAGTCAGTGTAACATTCTCATAATCCAGCCTAGGTAGTTTAGATTATTCTATCACTAAGTCTGAAACATAGCTAAGTCCTAGTAAATCTGAAGTATAGCTAAATTCTAGTTTCGCCATTGTATCCCATACCTAAAAGCCAACTGAAGTGCTGAAACGACAAAGGTAAAACTCGGTTGCCTCCGGGCAGCTGGTGATATCTGATTGCGTGGGAAGGCACAAGATGCCATGCTGGTTGCGTCTTGCTCTGCGTATCGCCGAGTACAATAGGGATACACTTTGGCCGCCCCTGATAAGATCAAGAAGAAGACGGTCTTGGGTGATCTCTGTGGTGCGAGTCTGAAGCGACTCGAGTGGTTGAAGGCATTGTATGTATGAGGCCTAGGAATTTAAATGGATGCGTGCACTGATGACTGGCCTGAAGTGACCGGGCGCCTAGAGGAAAGTTTATTTACTTTTGCCTTTGGTTTCTTTAAGTCAGCCTGCTGAAAGCCCTCGACGCAACTGTCGTCTAACCGATCACGTCCACAGAACATTCGCTTCAAAAAAGATATAGGAGCGTAGTACGTGGACGCCATAACGTCTAGGCCTATATAAGACGAGAGGCCTCGTAGCTCCAGAACCCATTACCATCAGTTTGCATCGCATGATCTTTCGTTGTTTAGCACCTTCTACAGGTACTAACCCTCTTTGCATGTGCTCGCAGCTAGCTGCAAGAAAGATAGGGCATATATTGTCGCTGCAGCTCACAGCCTCTGATCAAGTGTTAAGCTCCAACCTCTCTGAAGCTAGCGATGGCACGTACCAGTCTGGGGCTCCTTTTCTGCGTCATCCTGCTGCTTTCTGCCGTCGTACACTCGGACTCGGCTCGGGTTTTGAAAGAAGGGCCGGAAGCGCTGCCGGCCGGCCGCACGGAAGTGGCCGACATGAAGGTGCCCGGCGAGGGGCAGAGCAACGGCGATGCGGTCGGCACGGCGGGGTACGAGTCCAAGCGCTTGAGCCCCGGAGGACCAGATCCTCAGCATCATTAGGGGCAACATATCTAATTACTAATGGTTATTTCAGTGCTAAGGTGCTAATAACGATATAGACCATTCGATTTAGATTGTATGGTTTGAATGGAAGTGGGTGAGAACTCTATCACACTTAAACGCTTTTGCAAAAGTATATAGTTTTCTGCAAAAGCGTTTAAGTGGGATAAAGTCCCTATCCACCTCTATTTAAACCACTCAATTTAAATCAGACGGTCCATATCACCATTAACACTTTAGTATTCAAATAGCCATTACCATTACCATTATTACCATTAGATATATTGCTATCATTAGGTGACCGTTACGACGAGTTCTGCGTCTGCTCCGCATCTGAGTTGTACTTCGGTGCTCGCCGTGTTGCATGCTGTAGCTTGGCACGAAGGTTGACGGTCGAGTGCGTTTTGTTATGGTCCATGCATTTCATTCAGTGTTTTTCCTGCATGTTTTACTGTTTTTTTTTCCTCCTCTGTTACTTTATCGAGGTCGCTTTCTATATATACTATTATGTACCAAAACCACAATGTGTATCGGACCATATATAGATGTTTCGAATAAATACTTTTTGCTGTCAAACTAACCTCCGTACTGTTAACAAAGCTTGCTTTCTCAACGATGGCTAGTTTATTTTTTTCATGCATGCTATTGTTTGTTTTCTACAAACGGCGAAAAGGGACCAATAATGACTGGTACTTTAATTAATTTTCGAGTACAGTATCCCTTCTCAGGGCATCTCCAATGGTCTGAGTCAGCTAGCTATATGCATGTACACATCAGCATATATCCTATGTGGAGGAAAGAGAGTATGCAAAAAAAAAATCGAGACAGCTCTTCCTTAAGCACTAGTCTATAACGCCAAACGAGGCAGCCTCTATAAATTCTGTGTGTGCATGTAAGCATCAAATAGCTATCCTTATAGATAGTTCTTTGGAATGCTAGCTTTAGTGTGTACTATATAAATGATGTGGAAGTCTTATAGTTAGTTGCTAGCTATAACCATTGAAGATGCCCACTGTACTATATAAATGATGTGGAAGTCTTCTAGTTAGTTGCTAGCTAGAATCATTGGAGATACCCTCAGGAAAGCATAAGCTTAATTAATTAGTGACCCATGTTCGCTGTATGATACAATAGATTGGTGTGCTAGCACCGTGTTTTGATAACACTTTTTCCGCCCATGTTCGCTGCATGATATGATTAGAGTGGTGATGGCCTGCACCCTAGGATTGCAAGGGCATCATAAGGGCCTGTTTGGGACTGCTCTGCTCCAATTTTTCCAGCTCTGCTCCACCAACTCCACCAACTCCACCATAGAGCAGCTCTACTGTGGAGTTTCTGGAGCAGGTGGTCCTGTTTGGCACGCAGCTAGCTCCAGCTCCAGGAATGTGAGGTTTCTGTGAGAAAGGTTCAATGTGCCCCTGAATGATGTTTGGTGTATGTTTTGATGTTTGCGGAGCATATGTAACTGAATTTTGTTTTGTTGCCAATTGAAATATGATGTAAAATATTATAATCGCAATTAATTTATTCGAGAAAACCAAAAAAACAAATATTTTGGTCAAATAATTCCATCCTTTTGTCCCATAAATTGCAACGTGCATGATAGATAATTAACAAAGTCCATCATTCGAATACAAATAATTGTCCATAGATAACTAGAGAGTAATTTAAACCAAAATGACTACGAATGCAAGTGTTCCGATACATAATTCTAGCTCCAAGCTAGAGAAATAGCGGTTGCCAACTCATCACGGAATACATCCATAGTAGGAGCGTTGGTGATTGTAACGCTCATATTCTTCTTTGTGTATATTGTCTTTGTTGTCCTTCAGCCATTTTGGGTATTTTTCTACAATATCCTTCATGGGTTCATGAAGAATCTCCTTGGACAAAAGTTGATGCATCATTGTTTCAACAATGGAGTCCATATCCTGGGAAAGACAAACAACATAAAGCAATTGGTTCATAATTTTATAAACACAACATAAACTAATTGCATTCTAACATCAAGCATTAATTTAATTGCTTCTTTTCATGAAATGTCAAAAGAAGTGAAATATCCCATGGTTCAGTCATATCAAATAGCACTTCTCTTAGTAGAATAACCACAAACACATATGATTTTCTCCCTATTGAACTAACAATGCGCAAAAGTTACATACTAGTAAGGTTGGTTTCATAATTTACTAGGGAGTTTGTACCAGTAGTGCTTTTACATCCGATGACTGGCAAGGAACTACAGTTGGTAAGTTACAAGGCATATATACTCCTCTAACATGAGTTGTCTTAAAAACTTCTTAGTGATAGTCGCCCATGACGAAAGTTGACAATTTCATTGCACAATTGAAGACATAGCAAATAGGATTGGGGCTAACTTACAAAACCATCCGATTTGTTAAATTAAGGAGTATGCACTCCAAAGTCCAAATGAATTCATTCACCCATATGAGTTCAATTGTTTGGCTCCCTATTTATCAGTTAACAGATCACTACTATTCAAAATAAAATCCCTTCCCTTTCCACGGGAAACTTCATTAGCTTTCTGAAGCAAAGAATCTTAAACTAACGAAACTCTCTATACCAGTACAACATCCTAATTTTCCATCCCTTCAAAGTGCATCCATTGGATTTCAGCATGAAATTTTTTTACCAGCATAATTTGAGCATTATATACTCGCACATTATCTAAATTATCTCATACCATTTCTGATTTCCACTGAACTGACATACTAAAGTAATTATACCTGCGCCCCAGCGAACTCCTCGAACTGCTTCACGAACTCCTCCATCATTGCCTCATCGTCCAGCCCGCCGATACCCCCGGTGGCCGTCTCGAGCCCCCGCACCGCCTCCCGCGTCTCGCGCGTGAGCTTCTTGAGTGCCTCCGACGCGTAAGCTCCCCTCGGCGGCGGAGGAGAGGAGTCGCGCGAGTGGGGGCGGAGGAGAGGAGCGGCGCGGGTGGGGGCGGAGGAGAGGGCGGCGTGGGTGGGGGGCGGAGAAGAGGGGTGGCGCGGGGGTGAGGGCGGAGAAGGGGCGGCGCGCGGGTGGGGCGGAGAAGGGGCGACGCCCGGGTGGGGGGCGCAGAGAAGTGGCGGCGCGCGGGTGGGGAGCGGAGAAGGGGCGGCGCGGGCGGAGAAGGGGCGACGCGGGCGGGGGGACGCGGAGAAGGGGCGGCGCGGGCAGAGAAGGGGCGGTGCGGAGAAGGGGCGGCGCGGGCGGAGAAGGGGCGGCGCGGGCGGGGGGGCGAAGGGGCGCGCGGGGGAGAAGAGAAGTCGGAGAAGGAAAAGAAATCCAATCGGTATGGAGGAGAGGAATTGTGTAATGGCAGTGGTGGGTAATTTTTTATCAACTCCACGAGGAGTTTGGAAACCTTTGTTTGTGGAGTACCCCTTGAGAAGCTCCATAAAAAACGTGGAGTTGGCCTCTAACTCCACCTTTTTCTTGGAGCGGAGTTTTTGGAGTTAGACCTGTTTGGCTAGCAAAGTTAGGAGCGGAGCTGGAAAACATGGAGCGGAGCAGTCCCAAACAGGCCCTAAATAAGCGAATCCTATTCCGCCGCTCTCAGTCTAAACACGTCACTGTTTTTGCAGAAAAAACCCTCAGCGCTTCTCCAAATCACGCCCACAAGCCGCGCGGGCAATGGCCTCTGAACTCTAGCGTGTGTTCTTTTGCATAAAATACCATCCTCCTCTCTCAATCCCCTTCTAGATGACATCGACTCCTCTCCTTGTTCTCGCCTCACTCCTCGCCTTCCTTTCTCTCGCCCGCCCCCTCTTATTTCTCATCTCGCTCCTCGCTTTCCTTTTTCTTGCCCGCCCCCTCTTATTCTCGCCCTGTTCCTCCTGTCGTCGCCACCACACCACACGCTACCCCCTCCTACTCCTCTTTCCCTCTGCCGCCTCCCATCCTAGGCTCTCCCAGTCACCGCCACCTCTTCCCCTCCACCCATATCACCTCCTTGCCGTCATCAGGCCCTCACACGAAGCGGCTCAACACTTGTTGTAGATCCGACAGTCGACCACGACAGGGGCCATGGATCTGGACCCAGCGGCTAGGTGGCTAGGTGTCCACGAAGGTACTCTCCCCATCCACCCATATCGCCTCCTCGCCGCCGTCGGGCCCTCACACGGAGCAGCTCAACTGTCGCCCTAGGCCTACACATCATCGCTTGTTGTAGATCCAGCGGCCGACGATGGTAGGGGCCATGGATCTGGACCCGATGACTGAGGCAGCTAGGGGTCCACGGCGGTCCTCTCCCCCTCCACCCATATCACCTCCTCGCCGCCATCAGGCCCTCACATAGAGCGGCTTAGTTGTCACCATGGTTCTGTTCATCGTCGCTTGTTGTATATTTGGTGGACGACGATTTTAGAAGATCTCTTCTCTCTCTATGTGTGTGTGTGCGCTTCAAAGTGTCCTCGGTACGAATTGATATGTTCTTCCCATTTTTGGTCAGAAAGATTTGATCTTAGAGGGGACTAGTGGTTGCAAGTGACCACGAGGCCGACCAGTGACTGTGAAGCCAACAGTCAGTTGTGTAGCCCACTCGATGGTGGTGAATGACGTGACACTTTGTATTGTCTGTGGAGATATAATGTGTACGAATTACGACTTTGCATCATGTGAACCTCATAAAGCATAGGAAGAACTTGAAAATCTCCAAGCTCAACAATCTAGGTACATCTGATGTTTTTGAATGGCAGTACTCTTTATCGATTAATTAATTTGCAAAGCAAGCACCACTTATCAGTTAACTATCAAATGCAGTCTTGAGAAGAGGGCCAATAAGAAAGTTATGGCCATGTTTGAGAAGGCAGAAGATGAATACAATGATCTGATGTCAAAGAAAAACATCATTGAGGTAGGTCCTACCACGTATAAATTTGCTGATAACCTGGGATTGATTTTTTCATGCACCTTTTGTTGCCATATGCAGAATGACAAGGCAAAAATCGAGAAAGTGATAGAAGAGTCGGATGAGAAGAAAAAACAGACCTTGAAAGTCACATGGCTCAAAGTAAACAAGTCAATATATGAATCCTTTATCATTTTTTCGTCATTCCCAGATTATGCAGCACTACATAAAATATTGCTCAGACTCGGTATGAACTATGATGGTCTTCCTTTTACTCATAAATGGGCAAGTTGGTAGCTAACCCCCCCCCCTTTACATTCCTACAGGGATTTTGGATCTATATTCAGTACTCTTTTACCTGGTACAATGGCAAGACTTGTTCATAAGTGGTAGGTACTTAATTGTTATCAGATGTGGAATATTTGTTCGTGTTCTACAGGGAGGGAGTCGTACTTGACGGACCTTATAGGGTGGACCTTCAAAATTGTGAAAGGGCCTTAATTTAGACTCTAGGGCCGAAGGAGATGGGTCTTACTGAGTTCAGGAGGTGCGTGCGGAGTACATTTGATAGAGAAGTTGGTAAGAAGAAGCTTATCATCGAAGCGGTGATAGCCATGTTGGTTGGAGATTCAGAAAAGTGTTTCTGCGAGCTAAAGAAGGTAGTTGGCAATATTGCCTAATGGCAATATATGGAGATTGCAAGCAATCCTACTCGACAATATATGGGAGACTGGTGGTATATGTGCAGTTTATGAAGAGGGCGGAAGCATCGAGCAGGGGTGAGGCTGGCGGGAGTGGCAGCGTGGATATGCCACAATTGGTTGGTTGTGGTGATGTGGAACGTAGTGTTGGTGGGGATGGTGGCGGTGAAGTAAAACCTGCTGGTGCTGGCCATGGTGGCGATGTAGCGAAAGATGGTGCCAATTAGGATGATGGACGGCTATTGAGGTTGGCTTATAACTTTAAGCCAACAAAAGGTGTAGTGAGATGGTGGATAGCACGTATTAACTACCATGAATATTTGGATGGCATGTCAGATGAAAGCCATTTTGACGAGGAGGAGGTGCCGACACAGCCAACAGTGGAGACGAAGCTGGTGTAAACGTTGGTGGGGGTGGTGTATTCGGTGACATTGTGTGCACAGATGTTGTGTACATCTCCTTAAGATTGCATGCTATTGCATTGGCCACCCTAATTCTATTGTCCAAAGATGGGTGAAAATGGTCCTTCGACAAAGACACTCTCGTCGAAAGGCAACGCTTCCCCAAATAGGGGGGCGCGTAGTAAACAATTGCAAGATATGTCGTCTGCATAAGCCACACATATTGGGTGCACAGATCAAACCCCGATATGTATGTGGTAAAGTGTGTGGACGATTCTTGTCCTAGGAAGGTCCGTGCGCAAAGATTCAAAAGCGATGCAATAGACTTTTGAATAACGATGGTGAAGGATCACACCTGTAAACTTGAGCAGCTGCTGCAAAGGCACCGGAATGCGACCTCATCACTCATCACTATCCTAATCAGTCATCTCGTAGTTGCAGATATCACAGTTTTTCCGAAGCTGTCGATGGGCGATGCCGGGAACCAGGTTGGTTTCCCAGTGAGCTACAGTAAGGTTATACATGGAATGTATGGCATGTACAAGGAGGCCTATGACTTCGTGCCTAGAATGTTGTATCAGATTGTTAAAGCCAATCCCGAGACATATATAAATGAGATGGATAGATTGCACCCTATGAAGGGCCCCTAATTGTTTCATTCTTGACCGGGTATTCTGGGAATTTCCGACAGGCGATCAAGAGGTTCAAGTAATGTCATCTAATGCTCATGATGAATGGCACATTCCTCTCCTGCAAGTACAAGGGCACGATGTTGACGGCGATGGTCACTGACGCAAATGACCAGCTACTCCCAATGACATATGCAATTATAAAGAATAAGAACACTGATAGCTAACTGTGGTTTCTAGCTAATGTGAAGCAAGCAGTAGTCCAGGACTAGCCCAACATCTGCCCTGTCAGCTCTAAGCACCATGTAGCAAGGGACTCAACCACCCTTCCAGTGGAACGACGTGGGGACCCATTGGTGCATGAGGAATCTGGCAGTAAACTTTCACACTCATTTTTGTAATAAGGAGTTGATGAAGAAGTTTAAGAAGCTCTACATGCAAAATCAGAGGCGGAAGTGAGCCTGATGAGGAGACCACCAGACATGTGAGGGAGTCGTAGGGAGCAGAACCAGCCGCAGCTCAGGTCACTTCCGCAGCAACAAGAAAGTTCACCCAATGGATCAACTTGCATGCCCTCAATGTGGAGAAATGGTCCCTACTTCATAATACTAATGGTGTGAGGTACGAGATTATGACGACCAACTTGTCTGAGGTGTACAATGGTGTGCTAAAGGATGTGTGTTCCCTTCCGATTACTACAATTATGGATGAGAGTTGGAACTGCACCGTTGATTACTTCTTTAACAGTGCCATGATTGTGAAGAAGCATCTGATAAACGGAGGCAACTCTCATAAGTCATACAGGTGTATATGGAGCAGAAAATGGCAAAGGCTCGTTCACACATTGCTCGGTCCATGGACGAGGTGAGAAAAAAGTTCGAGATCCGTTTGAGGAAGAAGTACGTCATGGACCATGCCAGAGGCAATCATAAGTATTCATACACCATCGGCAAAGTTGTGACCTGCATGTGCTGCAAGCCGATGATTCTTCACAAGCCTTGCTCGCATGTCTACACCACGTGCGCTGCATGGCGGTAGTCCTCCACATAGTACATTTCGGAGTACTACAACATTCATCATTTATGTGGGATTTGGAGTGCCGAGTTCGACTCCTATGGGGTGGACCTATATTACGAGGACCTTTGGCTGGAAGAAGTGAAGTAAGTGCCAAACGACACATTGAAGTAGCTCGGGCATAGAAGGTGCTAGTCCTACCACATCTGCAATGACATGGATGATAGTCAATGTGGCCAACAAGTGAGGCCATGGAAGTACAGGCTATGCAAGACAGCAGGCCACTCCATGAGGAACTTCCCAAATATGCCCACTTCATTGGCTACCCCGTGGACCTGGCGATTTGTAGCATCTACACCTGTGTAGTCATTCATTCTTTATAACACTGGCATTTTCTGAAATGTAACTCTCAACAAAGTAATGTTTTGTAATGCAAATTATGTGTGTTTTAAATTAAGTTCAGCCCTAATGTTGCTATGTTATTTTCTGTAACTTCTAATATGAATTTTATACGTACACTGACACATGCTTTTAATGTATACTTTGTATGGACACTCAAACATCCTTTTCTATATTGTATAGAATCGCACTACGGCGACCAAACCATAGTGGATAGAAGCTCAAGGCATGGGAAGGGAGGGCGGGCACGAGTTGGGTTTTGAGGCCATGATCGTTACCTCGAAGACAGGAGCATCTATGGCCCTCTGAACCCTAGATTGTTAGGCCTTGATCTACCGTTCGAAACCAGGGAGTCACACACCCCTAGAAATCCCCTCCACGATTACCCACACTTCCCCAACCTTGGCCGCAATGCAAGTGCAATCTTGACGTGGTGGTACAAGTTTGTGATGACAATATGCACCCAAGGTGTCGATTCTTTCGCTGTTCTTTGTTCATGGTAAGTAGTTTGTTACCTACTTATACTTGCATGCATAGAACGTTTGTACTCACCTCATCTTGCTTGCAGAAAATGGATTGCAAGCTCACCAAGTGGGTGGATCTATTGTATCCAATACTTGCCCAGGTTTACATCTACAAACTGCACATCCGTCTAGAAGAGTTGTGGGAGGAGCTCCAGACTGAGAGGACCAACAATGACGAGCTCCATAGGCAGAGTCCTTTGTTCATGACATTATTGCTGGCGGCTCACAGTTCGGCATGTCTCAGCTAGAGGACTGTAGGGACCCAGATATTAATATCCGGATTCCTCTGTGATTACTGCACTATTCCCTGGATCAGTAGATAGTGCTCACAGTTACAGTAATGAATATCAAAATACATATCATGCGGAAGCGTAAATTAAATAGTAGACTTACTCATGGGCCGATTAGGCCGAAATCATTAAGTTGCAGCAGCGGAAGAACGAAGCACCCAGGTGGGACCTTCAGGACATGCCCACAGGCAGCCAACTGGAGGTTCGCGACCTAGCCCTTGACATCTTCATCTTCTCTGCCAGCTTGTCCAATCTTGTTGCTGCGGTGCAGTGACTTGATTCCTGATTCTAAATTTTATCGCAAAAGCGAGCGTGAGCACTCCGACCCCGTGCTCCGCGAGCCAATACACAGAATGCAAATAAATAGTATGCATAGCTTAACAAAGGAGAGGCTCGGGCTATTTTATTTTGCGTAGAGTGCTTTTGAATACAATTAATTAAAAAGCCCTATGACTTAGCAATTTTGGAACAAATCATAATGTACAAGGAAATGCATTATTAATATCGATTCAGATTCCATCCACCGTTACATGGCATCTGCACCATATAGCAATTTCTTCAGCGTTATAGCCGCTTAACTTACCACTGGGACGACTCCCAGGACAATTCCAAACTAGGGCAGTCCATCGCCCTTCCACTTTTCCATTCACGATTTTCAATATTTTATAAACAGAACTATATCTGGTTAAGTTCCCATGTCCGCCCTTGACCGTGGGCACGGCTATTCGAATAGTTTTGACTCTGCAGAGTTTGTACACTTTCACCACAAGAGACAATCAACTCGTTGCCCCACACGATTCCTTAGACGTGTGGTTGAGCAGACCATCACAGTGACTTTTCAAAGTATCTAGTCCCTTTTCTCATCTCACTTTATGGGCTTCTCCCACTTGCGGTGGGTCCCATACGTTGCACGGGATGTTCCCCACGGCTACTAGCGTACGGGCTCCCCTCCCCTCTGCGCTAGTACGACTGGGAAACTTCACCCTCCACTCGGTGTCCCTTTAGGCCTTCTCTTGCCCTTGCGTAGCCACTTCCCAACCACTACCGGTGAGATGAGTCCGGGGATTTCGATAAGTTTACTTAGCCAAGTTGTATTTTACAGACTTGTGGTTGTACTGTTTTACACAGGAGGTCATGACAAGATTCAGTCCTTAGTGGTATCTGGGCGGTCTACCACTAACCCACTTTGTGCATCCACTGCACCACACTCACACCCTCGAATCAATCCGCCCAGATATTTAAGCAAGTTGGGATTTTTGGGAGTCTAAAATAATCATACCAAAATATACCAGTCATTCCCACCATGACTGCCCAATCAATTTTTCTCAGTATTAAAAAGTGATGCTTGGACGCTCTCGCGCCCATGATTATCTAAGCAATACTAAGCATGGCATATATTTAGGGACTTATTTTCGAAAGTTACTATTATAATTTTGCTAGGGCGACAAGGTTCACATATTCAATGATTCCAAAGGAGGTGTAATATTAATCAAGCAAACAATGGGCATATAACTAGAATCTAAAATTAAACATGTATTGGCATATAAGATAATAGCATGCAATTTGATAATTTAAACAAAAATAATTTGCAGAAAATGTAGGTTCAACATGATCAAAGTATTGACTCGCCTGGCGCGGTTTACCGCGGTCTTGAGCTCACACAATGCTTTCCCTTAATCTTTGGGCTTTATCTTCACTTCGAGCTTGATCTCGCTTGATCCATTGAATCTTCACGACTTCCAATTTCTAATTACGCGACAAACGACTGAATCCAAATAAAAGCAAGTAACTCAAAAGATCCAATAAATCCGAATAACCTCAATTTAGTGTTATTTGAGTTAATGGGTGTTTTGAGGCAAGGCTGGTGGTGGGATACGACGACTCGATCTTTTTATTAATAATCCCTTTTGTTATTTTTGTATTTATCAAGTAAGTTCCATGGGTTAGGTTAGCTATATGGGTTGGTGTACGAGTCTGGCGGGGTATTTTGTCGAGCGTTAATAGTCAGGGCTCATACTATATATGTGATGCATGCAAATTTTAGCTTATCGGGTTAATTCATATTATTAGCAATTTGGTACATAGCATTTTATGCAACCCTACTATCTCATGTTATTAACTACATGTTCACTTTAGAATATCTATATGCATTGGTTAGGCCATTCTAATGTCCAATGATCTAAGGTTATTATATTTGGTACCTATTTATATGACCCTTTTTACCTTGGAGGTGCTTCGGAAATTAACTGATGTTAATATCTTATCCCTTAGCATTTGTCATAATTTAATCTTAACTTATTTATGACTGATTGAGCATGCTACATAGGAGTATATTTCGTCGTCGTTACTAATTTAAGACTGTCGTTTATGATTTCATGATCAGTTGTATAGTAATGATGGTGTCTGCCTTTCTAATGAGGTCTAGGGTGAATGCAGAAATATTTACTAATAGGTTTACTAGTGGGCTGTACACATTTCCTCTGTAATCCTTGGATTATTTTCGGCTATATATTCAGTTATGGACCAACATTGTTGGAATTGCTTCTAAGGTTTGAGTACTCGCAAAGGGAGAATAGCCATTTCATACTTTGGATTAACCCTAATTTATTTGGCAACACCTTTTTAGTTTACGTTGGAATTGCTTCTAAAGTTATAAATTTTATTCTCCTTAAATTCAACTTGGACATATGTATACACATTTATATACCTTATATATTTTAATTAGGCTTCCTATTAAATTCAGACATTTAACCAAAGCCATCCTTATTAATGCCTTTACTTAATAATTAGATTAAGATAAGTAATAAGGGTACATTATTTATTCATACATGCAACTAACCAAATATTTAATCCTAAGTAATCTCATTCACATTCTAATTAAATCTATTGGTTTCCATGGTCAGCATTCTAATTTTTCCCAGATTATCTCTATGAATTTCCTAGGTGAGATGGGTTAAAAATTAAATAGAATAAAAAGAGTGTGTGAGGAGGGAACAGAACTCGAACCCAGAACCTATGCCATACGCTCGGCTCGGCTGACCACTGGGCTGCTGCCCCTTTGGTGATGTTAGGAGGGGATTGATGCTAAAGAGGTGAGTGCAACGGTGGGGCTCAGGTGAGTCAATCGGCCAAAACAGAGGAGGCGCTTGGTGTGGCTGAGCTGCGGGGGCGCCGACGAGGGGTGGCCAGGGAGGCTGGGCGGGCCGGTAAAATGGAACCGCGAGGAGGCCAGGGTGCCATTGGGGAGGTGGCGCGGCCTGGAACGGCGGCGAGGCGGGCGGCAGTGAGGAACGGCCGGCGGCGAGGTGGGAAGGGGCGGCGGCGCCGGCGTGGAGAAGAGTGGGATTCGGTGAGTGCGCAAGCAGGAGAGGGACCCATGAAGCTTACCCAAATGGTCGGCTTGGCCGGAGAAGGGCCGAGGTGGGCCGACATCGTGCGCGGAGGCGGCGTGGAGGAGGTCGCCGTGGAGAGATCGCACCGGTGGGGGAAGTCGTCGGCCGGCCAGTGGAGGGGGTTCAGGACGCCAAGGGGCCACTTCCACCGCAAGGAATTGAGGTGTAATCCACCGAGGAGGCGGCGGCGGTGAGAATGGCACCGGCGGTCGGATTTTGGGGAAATGGACGTACGACGAGCTCGGTGCAAGAAAATCCGATTAATTTAGAGGAGGAGTAGCGGGGAAGCTGGGGCACGCCATGACGCACTCGATTTGGAGAAATAGTTGTCGCGGTGGTCGGAGTGTGGTGGAGGCGCCGGCGGCCATGAATGGAGCTCAACCGGACACAAGGAGAAAAGGAGGGAAAGGGAGAGGAGTGGCGCGGGAGCTAAGGAGGACGACCGGGGCCTCTTGTAGCTGCAGAGGGGCGGGAGACCGGGCGGCGGGGAATGGACCACTGGGCAAGGCGCCGCGCGGGGCTCGGCGCATGGCAGGGAAGCGGCTAAGAGCAGGAGCGGTGCAGGCGACAGTGCTGCAGAGCAGAGAGGAGGCAAACGCGCGGAGGGGACGGGACGAGCGGCACCCAGAGCAGAGAAGAGGCAGCGTGGCAGCAGGCGCATGATGGCGCAGGGAGGGAGGACGTGGAGCGAGCTCCACCGCGCAACGGGAGAAGAAAAGAAAGGGAAGAAGGAAGCGTGGGGAGGGGGGAGAAAAGAGAGAGAAGCGGGGGCTGTGTGCAGTGTCGGCAGAGAGAGGGGAATGGCTGGGCCCGCAGGCAGTGGAGAGGGAGGGGAGGGGAATTTTAAAAAATTAGAATTCTCATTCTTAATTCACATTTTAAATTTATATTTTAGGGTTTACTGATTTCCATATTTGCATGACATTTAAAGTTTCATATTTTCATTTAAGTTTTGCATCCAACTTTTGGGCTATTTATTTTGTAATATATATATTAAATGAGAGTTTCTATTATTACTATCATTTAGGTTATAAGTGTGTATGTGCGCGTGTACATATATATATATATATATTCTCCCATGTTGTTATGGTTACTAACTTATTTCAATTTGCATATATGTATATGTATATGTATATATACATATATAATTATTTCTTATATTGTCAGACTCTTACTTGTACTACTTGTATATACATATATATACCTATAGGTGTATGTATTGTGTTTGCATTTCATTCATTCACTTTCATTGTTAGTCATGCCATTATTTCGAAAAGACGATTTTATATTTTCAAACTTAGGTTTCTCTCCTTATGCTGGATCATCTTTTCAGATTCGTATTTCAAAATTTTAGTTTTCCATTATTGCCATACTCTTTCATGGCATTATTAATACTAGTTTTATCTTTCAAAGCTTTCTTAAATTTTGAATCCTCCCCCAAAATTCAGAAACTTACCATAAAATCCAAATTCCAATAGAATATACTGGGAAAATAATTTAAGAAATTCATATTTTCAAATTTAAATTTTTCAGGATGTTACAAGCCTACCTCCCTTAAAATGAATCTCGACCCCGAGATTCCGGTAGAGCAGAAAGAATGGAGGTGGGTTATATTGGCTAGCAATGGTTTTCGGGGTGTTGCTCGACATATAGTTCCTTAGCTCCACAGAGAGATGAAAATCTGCACAATAGGAGTTAGCACTTGGGGAAGTCAAAAGGGAAGAGAGAAACCTTGTTCTGTCGGATATGTCGTAGACTTCCAAACACTTGCTCCTTGACTTTGTGGTCTTCACATCATCGTAGAATGGAGTGGTTGCAGCGTCTATTGAACCTATGGTTGTTATAGTATTCACATTGACAGGTGGGTAGCAATGGTCCATGTCCTAGGAGGTAGAGGGCATTGGGAATACATAGGTACTTCTAGGTGGGGGTCCTTTACTTCTACTAGGATCCCATTCTTAAACTTTAGCTTTTGCCGAGCACGATAATTAAAGGTACTTCTTGTAGTCCTCATCTCCAGAAGATTTCTGACCTTGCTCTTCTTATACAGGTCTGGTTAGCTCTCTAAGTCCAGGTTGTTGCAGTTCCAAGGACATACCTTGTAGTAGTTCTTTGGCGGTTCTATCTCTTAGTGCTACCCCCCTTAAATAAATGACGTTTGTCATTATGGTTGGCAGCAATTTGATTTTTGGGCTTTCTAGGTATGTAAGGAAAGAATGTTAGCAGGACAGAGTCTCGAATCTTGATCCTCGTGCTGGTTGGGGCTTTTAGTTGGATAATTGCGAAGGCTTCACTTATCCTTGGTTGCCTTGGCTTCTGCTATCTGTCCCTTTGCTTCGGTAGATCTGACTGGGTTCGTAGCAAATAGGGTAAGAGGGAATGGCGGCAGGTAAGGACAGAATCATGGTAATCTAAACCCATTATAACTGTAAAAGAGTACACCCCGGGAAACTGGGGTGGCACATGAACCACATAAAATCTTAAAACACTCTTTTCCGGTGACCGCGAAACGTATCGCCTGAGGGCAAGAAGGCAGTGCACAGGACCAAATAAAATCTTGCAACAATACATCGACTACTCGGGGAGCACACATAAGAGGGTGTAGGGTTGATCTGCATAGTCCGTTTAGAACGGGACCATCCTATCTTCATGACCATCGTCGACGATCCTAATCTTAAATTTTTGGAGCAAAGGTAAGAGAAAGTGAATTAAATTTTCTGTTGAAATCCATAGAAGGAATAGGAAGGTATTGGGAGGTTAGTAGTACTCTTTCTTGTAATTGTTTTGAAAATACGCAACCTTGCAATACCCCCTTTTTTTTAAGGTATACTAATCTCTCCAATATTCATCAATGATTTGATTCACTCCTACACGAATTTATACACCAGGCTTAGAATCCAACGGCCTTAATAATTTATCCTCCACTTTTGTAGATTGTACATATGCTATCTGTCTTTATTGCTGGCTACAACCCAAACAGCGGTGTCTTTTATTCAATCCACCGATCTTACACTTCCTATTGTGTCTTTTCAATTTCCTTAATCCAGCCATGGATATCTAATCTTCATATAAAGCCTATCTTCCGCCAAAGATTTATAATTCAATTTTCATATTTCACTACGTCCATATACTCCCAATCTTAGATCTATTATTTGCCAACTTAATCCTTTTCTAAATCCAATGGGAGCCTAGTATTCTTTATCTTGGGTCCACCGATTTTTTTTTTTTTTTGGTATCGAGACTCCCTAATAATCCAACCTGGTATTGTGGATTCGAATCCATAAGTTGCTCCTCTAGAGATCAACATAAATATTCACTCTCCATTTTGTTTTATTTTTACATCCTCCGGAAATTGTGTTATTAATCAAGCCAATACTTTGATAGTTGTTATCACATCTCCAATTTCTAAATATTTCAATTAATCCATCCAGCAATCGATCATGTCCTATTATTCCATTAATACATCTTCCAGGGATTTTTCAATTCATCATTGCTGCAATCCTTCAACTAGGTTCGCACTCTTTATTTCTTCCTGAATCACTTATTCTATTTGTCTAGTCAATCTATTCATTTGAGCTCCACCAATTTATTCAAATTCCCACTATAGGTATCTGATCTTCACGTACATCCTATTTCTGCAAAATCACTTAATTCATCTATCTAGGCAAAATATTTATTTAAGCTCCATCAACTTATTTATCCCAAATTCACTCTATTGTTTCATCCCAGAATAAATTAAGTCTCAAGCGTAGGCTTCATAATTCTTGGCCTAAGGCGTGTTTTCATAGAGTGTTTACAAGAGGAGTACTGAATTTTTACCACTTTGAATTCGGGATAAGAGAGCTTCAGAAGCAAATTAGCCAGGTCAGCATATAGATGAGAGGAAATCATCTAAGGGACATGAGAATAAGCAATATAACTTATACTTGTGAAAATAGATATTGGGAAATAGCTATAATTATGAACTAATGGCCAGGCTAACTAGGTCACGACCTGCAGTCGATATGCTCTGATACCATCGCTGTAGGGACCCAGATATTAATATCCGGATTCCTCTGTGATTACTGCACTATTCCCTGGATCAGTAGATAGTGCTCACAGTTACAGTAATGAATATCAAAATACATATCATGCGGAAGCGTAAATTAAATAGTAGACTTACTCATGGGCCGATTAGGCCGAAATCATTAAGTTGCAGCAGCGGAAGAACGAAGCACCCAGGTGGGACCTTCAGGACATGCCCACAGGCAGCCAACTGGAGGTTCGCGACCTAGCCCTTGACATCTTCATCTTCTCTGCCAGCTTGTCCAATCTTGTTGCTGCGGTGCAGTGACTTGATTCCTGATTCTAAATTTTATCGCAAAAGCGAGCGTGAGCACTCCGACCCCGTGCTCCGCGAGCCAATACACAGAATGCAAATAAATAGTATGCATAGCTTAACAAAGGAGAGGCTCGGGCTATTTTATTTTGCGTAGAGTGCTTTTGAATACAATTAATTAAAAAGCCCTATGACTTAGCAATTTTGGAACAAATCATAATGTACAAGGAAATGCATTATTAATATCGATTCAGATTCCATCCACCGTTACATGGCATCTGCACCATATAGCAATTTCTTCAGCGTTATAGCCGCTTAACTTACCACTGGGACGACTCCCAGGACAATTCCAAACTAGGGCAGTCCATCGCCCTTCCACTTTTCCATTCACGATTTTCAATATTTTATAAACAGAACTATATCTGGTTAAGTTCCCATGTCCGCCCTTGACCGTGGGCACGGCTATTCGAATAGTTTTGACTCTGCAGAGTTTGTACACTTTCACCACAAGAGACAATCAACTCGTTGCCCCACACGATTCCTTAGACGTGTGGTTGAGCAGACCATCACAGTGACTTTTCAAAGTATCTAGTCCCTTTTCTCATCTCACTTTATGGGCTTCTCCCACTTGCGGTGGGTCCCATACGTTGCACGGGATGTTCCCCACGGCTACTAGCGTACGGGCTCCCCTCCCCTCTGCGCTAGTACGACTGGGAAACTTCACCCTCCACTCGGTGTCCCTTTAGGCCTTCTCTTGCCCTTGCGTAGCCACTTCCCAACCACTACCGGTGAGATGAGTCCGGGGATTTCGATAAGTTTACTTAGCCAAGTTGTATTTTACAGACTTGTGGTTGTACTGTTTTACACAGGAGGTCATGACAAGATTCAGTCCTTAGTGGTATCTGGGCGGTCTACCACTAACCCACTTTGTGCATCCACTGCACCACACTCACACCCTCGAATCAATCCGCCCAGATATTTAAGCAAGTTGGGATTTTTGGGAGTCTAAAATAATCATACCAAAATATACCAGTCATTCCCACCATGACTGTCCAATCAATTTTTCTCAGTATTAAAAAGTGATGATTGGACGCTCTCGCGCCCATGATTATCTAAGCAATACTAAGCATGGCATATATTTAGGGACTTATTTTCGAAAGTTACTATTATAATTTTGCTAGGGCGACAAGGTTCACATATTCAATGATTCCAAAGGAGGTGTAATATTAATCAAGCAAACAATGGGCATATAACTAGAATCTAAAATTAAACATGTATTGGCATATAAGATAATAGCATGCAATTTGATAATTTAAACAAAAATAATTTGCAGAAAATGTAGGTTCAACATGATCAAAGTATTGACTCGCCTGGCGCGGTTTACCGCGGTCTTGAGCTCACACAATGCTTTCCCTTAATCTTTGGGCTTTATCTTCACTTCGAGCTTGATCTCGCTTGATCCATTGAATCTTCACGACTTCCAATTTCTAATTACGCGACAAACGACTGAATCCAAATAAAAGCAAGTAACTCAAAAGATCCAATAAATCCGAATAACCTCAATTTAGTGTTATTTGAGTTAATGGGTGTTTTGAGGCAAGGCTGGTGGTGGGATACGACGACTCGATCTTTTTATTAATAATCCCTTTTGTTATTTTTGTATTTATCAAGTAAGTTCCATGGGTTAGGTTAGCTATATGGGTTGGTGTACGAGTCTGGCGGGGTATTTTGTCGAGCGTTAATAGTCAGGGCTCATACTATATATGTGATGCATGCAAATTTTAGCTTATCGGGTTAATTCATATTATTAGCAATTTGGTACATAGCATTTTATGCAACCCTACTCTCTCATGTTATTAACTACATGTTCACTTTAGAATATCTATATGCATTGGTTAGGCCATTCTAATGTCCAATGATCTAAGGTTATTATATTTGGTACCTATTTATATGACCCTTTTTACCTTGGAGGTGCTTCGGAAATTAACTGATGTTAATATCTTATCCCTTAGCATTTGTCATAATTTAATCTTAACTTATTTATGACTGATTGAGCATGCTACATAGGAGTATATTTCGTCGTCGTTACTAATTTAAGACTGTCGTTTATGATTTCATGATCAGTTGTATAGTAATGATGGTGTCTGCCTTTCTAATGAGGTCTAGGGTGAATGCAGAAATATTTACTAATAGGTTTACTAGTGGGCTGTACACATTTCCTCTGTAATCCTTGGATTATTTTCGGCTATATATTCAGTTATGGACCAACATTGTTGGAATTGCTTCTAAGGTTTGAGTACTCGCAAAGGGAGAATAGCCATTTCATACTTTGGATTAACCCTAATTTATTTGGCAACACCTTTTTAGTTTACGTTGGAATTGCTTCTAAAGTTATAAATTTTATTCTCCTTAAATTCAACTTGGACATATGTATACACATTTATATACCTTATATATTTTAATTAGGCTTCCTATTAAATTCAGACATTTAACCAAAGCCATCCTTATTAATGCCTTTACTTAATAATTAGATTAAGATAAGTAATAAGGGTACATTATTTATTCATACATGCAACTAACCAAATATTTAATCCTAAGTAATCTCATTCACATTCTAATTAAATCTATTGGTTTCCATGGTCAGCATTCTAATTTTTCCCAGATTATCTCTATGAATTTCCTAGGTGAGATGGGTTAAAAATTAAATAGAATAAAAAGAGTGTGTGAGGAGGGAACAGAACTCGAACCCAGAACCTATGCCATACGCTCGGCTCGGCTGACCACTGGGCTGCTGCCCCTTTGGTGATGTTAGGAGGGGATTGATGCTAAAGAGGTGAGTGCAACGGTGGGGCTCAGGTGAGTCAATCGGCCAAAACAGAGGAGGCGCTTGGTGTGGCTGAGCTGCGGGGGCGCCGACGAGGGGTGGCCAGGGAGGCTGGGCGGGCCGGTAAAATGGAACCGCGAGGAGGCCAGGGTGCCATTGGGGAGGTGGCGCGGCCTGGAACGGCGGCGAGGCGGGCGGCAGTGAGGAACGGCCGGCGGCGAGGTGGGAAGGGGCGGCGGCGCCGGCGTGGAGAAGAGTGGGATTCGGTGAGTGCGCAAGCAGGAGAGGGACCCATGAAGCTTACCCAAATGGTCGGCTTGGCCGGAGAAGGGCCGAGGTGGGCCGACATCGTGCGCGGAGGCGGCGTGGAGGAGGTCGCCGTGGAGAGATCGCACCGGTGGGGGAAGTCGTCGGCCGGCCAGTGGAGGGGGTTCAGGACGCCAAGGGGCCACTTCCACCGCAAGGAATTGAGGTGTAATCCACCGAGGAGGCGGCGGCGGTGAGAATGGCACCGGCGGTCGGATTTTGGGGAAATGGACGTACGACGAGCTCGGTGCAAGAAAATCCGATTAATTTAGAGGAGGAGTAGCGGGGAAGCTGGGGCACGCCATGACGCACTCGATTTGGAGAAATAGTTGTCGCGGTGGTCGGAGTGTGGTGGAGGCGCCGGCGGCCATGAATGGAGCTCAACCGGACACAAGGAGAAAAGGAGGGAAAGGGAGAGGAGTGGCGCGGGAGCTAAGGAGGACGACCGGGGCCTCTTGTAGCTGCAGAGGGGCGGGAGACCGGGCGGCGGGGAATGGACCACTGGGCAAGGCGCCGCGCGGGGCTCGGCGCATGGCAGGGAAGCGGCTAAGAGCAGGAGCGGTGCAGGCGACAGTGCTGCAGAGCAGAGAGGAGGCAAACGCGCGGAGGGGACGGGACGAGCGGCGCCCAGAGCAGAGAAGAGGCAGCGTGGCAGCAGGCGCATGATGGCGCAGGGAGGGAGGACGTGGAGCGAGCTCCACCGCGCAACGGGAGAAGAAAAGAAAGGGAAGAAGGAAGCGTGGGGAGGGGGGAGAAAAGAGAGAGAAGCGGGGGCTGTGTGCAGTGTCGGCAGAGAGAGGGGAATGGCTGGGCCCGCAGGCAGTGGAGAGGGAGGGGAGGGGAATTTTAAAAAATTAGAATTCTCATTCTTAATTCACATTTTAAATTTATATTTTAGGGTTTACTGATTTCCATATTTGCATGACATTTAAAGTTTCATATTTTCATTTAAGTTTTGCATCCAACTTTTGGGCTATTTATTTTGTAATATATATATTAAATGAGAGTTTCTATTATTACTATCATTTAGGTTATAAGTGTGTATGTGCGCGTGTACATATATATATATATTCTCCCATGTTGTTATGGTTACTAACTTATTTCAATTTGCATATATGTATATGTATATGTATATATACATATATAATTATTTCTTATATTGTCAGACTCTTACTTGTACTACTTGTATATACATATATATACCTATAGGTGTATGTATTGTGTTTGCATTTCATTCATTCACTTTCATTGTTAGTCATGCCATTATTTCGAAAAGACGATTTTATATTTTCAAACTTAGGTTTCTCTCCTTATGCTGGATCATCTTTTCAGATTCGTATTTCAAAATTTTAGTTTTCCATTATTGCCATACTCTTTCATGGCATTATTAATACTAGTTTTATCTTTCAAAGCTTTCTTAAATTTTGAATCCTCCCCCAAAATTCAGAAACTTACCATAAAATCCAAATTCCAATAGAATATACTGGGAAAATAATTTAAGAAATTCATATTTTCAAATTTAAATTTTTCAGGATGTTACAAGGACATCGACCCTTACCGGACACAACCTTTTGTACCTGAGCCTATTGGACCACCGTCGGCCACTGAGCAAATAGAACGGCCTCCATACCTCCTCCAAACCGAGACGCAACCTCTGGACTGACTAACGTACCCCACAGGATATGCTCGTGCTCAATAAAAGACAAGGCCACGCATGGGGAGGCAGATACGGTGAGGAGATAGCAGTGGCTCAGATGGGTGCGACATATCGCATCCCATGTGATATGTTTTTTTACTGTTACATATACTTCTACAAATATTTATAATGTATGAACTGCAAAAGATGCCTGAGCATCGTTAATTTCTCAATTAAATTAACATGAATTAACATGCAAATTCAGTGTACATAAATTTTTTTAAAAAATTACACAATTACTATGACTATATCCGAAGGCTTCTCACAAAATTTTATAATTTTTGGAACTCGTTTGCTATATATAACAACTCCTATAAATATTAAAATTGTATAAATATTTGAGTAATATTTACAGTGGATAAAATTACCAAAAATTACATAACTAAGTACGTTGTATCAGAAGGCTGCACATAAATTTTCATAATTTTTTGAACTCATTTAATATATTTAAAATTTTAAACAAATAGTAAGCAAAAAAATAAATTACGGCGGGTAATTAAGCCGGCTAATAGCTCGGCTTAATCACCTACCGCTATGCTATGGGACGGCAGGCTACCTGCCGTCTGGCCACGAGACAGCAGCAGCACGCATGAGCCCACAGGCGTTGCCGCTCAGTCACCGAACAGCAAAAACGCTATTTTTATCAATACGCTAGATATATAGCTATTTTTGTAAATATCATTACTATTATAAAATAATGAGTTGGTGATCGTACGTCCATTCTTCTCTAACCGCTCTATTTCTTCAACTTCTCATCACTCTCCACTTTTTAACCGATTAGAGCAACATCTTTTTATAGCATGCTTCTCTATATATCTAATGAATTCCGTTGTAACGTATGGACATGTAACTAGTAATAGTAAACAGTGTGAAATATGCTAAAAAGTTCGGCAAGTTCGGCCGGTACGAATGTACGCGCGCTGCAGCGGTTGGGCGCCTCTTCAAAATGCGTAATACCTGTTGACTCTATTTTTATGACGTACTGAAGAAGACTATCTCTACCCCTCTATAATACACCAAATTTTTTTTACTAAATCCACCCCCCTCAACCACCCCCACAGTCATGCCTAATCTAAGTCTACCCAGATTTGTGTACCAAAGTAATCCAACTTCATACAAATAAATGGTCTAGATCTCTCCTCAAGCTTTCTTCTCTTACTCATTGAAGATCCTAAGGCCAAAATTATTTGGATCATGCACATCATTGAACCCAGAACTGCTTGACGGCCTCCTCTTCCCAATGGTCCTCTCCACACGCACAGCTTCACACAACTGCTCTCCCGCCCCACCCGTCGCCGCCGCCTTCCCTCCCCACCCCGCATCTCCCTCTCCCCATCCAGCACCGCCTCCTTGTAAGGACCCAGATATTACAATCCGGATTCCTCTGTGATTCCACTGCACTATTCCCTGGATCAGTAGATAGTGCTCACAGATTACAGTTCTGATTATCAAAGTACATATCATGCGGAAGCGTAAATATAATAGTAAACTTACTCATGGGCCGATTAGGCCGAAGTCAATAAATTGCAGCAGCGGAATGAAGCACACAGGTGGGACCTTCAGGACATGCCCACAGGCAGCCAACTGGAGGTTCGCGACCTAGCCCTTGACATCTTCATCTTCTCGGCCAGCTTGTCCAATCTTGTTGCTGAGGCGAGGTGATTTGATTCCTGATTCTGAATTTTTTCGCAAAGCAAGCGTGAGCACTCCGACCCCGTGCTCCGTGAGCCAATACACAGAATGCAAATAAATAGTATGCATGGCTTAACAAAGGAGAGACTCGGGTTATTTTATTTGCCATAAACGCATCTAGTAGCATTTCTATTATTATATAATATTGTTGTTTTTGTGACCTAAAGACTCCTCACTGCAAATGACATCATCGACTTAATCCACCAAAGACTCACGCTTTTTATTAACTTCTGTCTAAGACTCCCAACAGCGATTGCCATAATTGACTTAATCCACCGAGATTACACTTCCTTTATTGAGTGCTCTCTAAACTCCAAACAACATGTGTCATCCTCTACTCAATCCTTCAATCATATTCTTTCTGTATTGGTTGTTGTCTAAGACTCAAAACAGCAAGTGACATTATCCAATTACTCGACCGATTTTACACCTTCTATATTTATTGCTGTCTAAAACTCCAACCAGCTTGTGACATCCTTTACCTAATATTATTTAATTCATCCACCAATATCTTTTGCATTCTAAGTTCCTAACAATCCAATCCTTGGGTTATTGATCTACAACCATAATCTGTTCCTCCCATAATCGACCTTATTTTTATATTATCTATCTCCAACCAAAAACATTAATATATTTCCACCAAGAATATCATTGATCAGATCTACGATTCACTAGTGTACATCCATCGAACATATTACTGATCAAGGTTATACTCCAATACTGGTTATTATTCCTCCACATTCTCAAAAATCCGATTCATCTATCTAGTATTTGATCAAATCCTATTAATCCCAATATTATCAACATCCTCCAAGAATTTATATTAGTTATTGGTGTCATAACCCGACAATTAACTGTGCACTTCCTAATACTCCAAAAGTCACATAAATCATCTATCTAGTCTATATATCCATTTGGGCTCCACCAATTTATTTCTCCCAAAATTCACACTATCGTTTCCTATTTATGATCGACCTGAATCCACCAATACCTTTATGTGCATACTACAAACATCCATCTTCTTTACTCACGACTCTTTTTATTATACCCATGTTTTATTTTGTAAGAATAGAAATACCACTATTTGAATTACAATACATAAAATTTCCTGAGACCTAGCAGCTTTTGCACAAAACATAATGTTCAAGGAATATTAACATGATTTTCCATACATATGGCATCACACCATATGCCTAATAACACCATAATTTTGCCATACCTATGGCATCTCACCGTATAACACCTTTCAGCGTTATAGCCGCTTAACTTACCACTGGGACGACACCCAGGACAACTCAAATCAGGGCTTTCCACTGCCCTCCACTTTTCCATTCCCATTTTCCAAACATTTTTAAATAGAACTATATCTAGTTAAGTTCCCATGTCCGCCCTTGACCGTGGGCACGGCTATTCGAATAGTTTTGACTCTGCAGAGTTTGCACACTTTACCCACAAGAGACAGTTCCCTCGTTGCCCCACACGATTCCTCAGCCGTGCGGTTGAGCAAACCATCACAGTGACTGTTCAAAGTACCTCGCCCCGTCCATCATCTCACCCGATGGGCCACTCCCACTTGCAGTGGGTCCCATACGTTGTGCGGGATGTTCCCCTCCTATGCGCCTAGCAGCTGACTCCCCGTACTGCTAGCACGCCGCAGAAGAACTTCACTCACAAAGAGTGTCCCATTCAAGCCGTCACCCAGAATCGCTACTTGCACCACCACTTCTCCTCCACCGATGATGATGACTTTCGGGGTCCGGTAAATCTACTAAGTCAAGTTGTACTTTACAGACTTGTGGTTGTACTGTTTTACACAGGAGGTCATGACAAGATTCAGTCCTTAGGGTTATCTGGACGGTGCTACCACAAACCACTCTCGTGCACCCAGCACCATACCCCCGAACCATCCGCCCAGATAAATAAGCAATTTGAGGTTTTTGGGAATATAAAATAACCATATCCAACATACACTAGTCATTACCACCATGACTGCCCAACCAACTTTTCTCATGATTAAAAGTGATGCTTGGGCGCTCTCGTGCCCATGAGTATCTAAACAATACTAAACATGGCATATAATTACGGACTTATTTTTGAAATGTTACTATTATAATTTTGCTAGGGCGACAAGGTTCTCATGTTCAAATATTCCAAAGGAGGGGCAATATTAATCAAGTTAGATAATAGACATTTAACTAAAATTCTAAATTAACATGTATTTGCATATAAATTAACAGCATGCAATTTGATAATTTAAGCAAAAGTAATTTGCAGAAAATGTAGGTTCAACATGATCAAAGTATTGACTCGCCTGACGCGGTTTACCGCGGTCTTGAGCTCACGCGATGCTTTCTCTTGAGCTTTTGGTCGCGATCTTCACTTCGAGCTTGACCTCGCTTGATCCATTGAATCTTCAGGACTCCAGTTTCTAATTACGCGACAAACGACTGAATCCAACTAAAAGGCAAATAACTCAAAAGATCTAAATAAATCCGAACAAACTCAATTTAGTCTTGTTATGAGTTAATGGATGATTCAAGTGATTGAGGCAAGGTTGGTAGTAGAATATGATGACTCGATCTTTTTATTACTAACCTCTTTTAGTATTCTTGTATTTATCAAGGAAGTTTCTTGAGTCGGATTAGACCTAGAAATTTAAGCGGTGGTATTTTATAGTTGTTTTAATTATCAGTGAGTTGAATTTGTTAGTTTGAAGCCTAAGTTACCCATCCAATTATTTTTATCTACCCTTGATCCGCTACTCCTAAACCTTTCTAAGACTTAAACATAGCTTGAAAAGTGTAATTCTTTGCTATGACTATGCATTACTATTCTTTAAATTCTATCTATTGGTGCGTTAGCGGATTATCCTCACTATGACCCCGTCCATTTATCTTGGTATTATTCTGTTCATTAATGTGTAGGTTAGCAAGAATTTTAGGATAATTAAATCTTCGCACCACCCTATATGTCGAGGGTGCCTTTTGTCAGTACTGGAGTTCAAAATACCTTTTTAATGGCCTACTGTTTATATTTAGTGTCTTAGTCAATCAGATGCCATACAACCTCATATTTTAATCTTGGGCATTATAGTCTATACGGAATTCTCATCATTGCTAGGGGATAGGATTAACACTCATGTTATTATTATTATTATTATCATTATTTTAAACCCTATGGCGGCTAGTCCTATAATCTTTGCTAACATGCAACAATTTACGACTTATAGTTTAGTAAATTTTATTTACTACGTTATCGTTTTATGAGAGCGTATTTCTAAGCAACATTCTCTCTAAGCCTTTAGTTAACAAGGATTTATATTTTCAAGAGGGTCCATGGCGTATATGAAAATTGGACTAATATATCTACTAGTGGGCTGCATACTTGTCATTTGCACTCTTCTAACTATTTATTTATATATTCATTTGCTTAGAAAAGCCTCAAATTTTAAATGAACATCCTATTTAAATACTTTTAATATTTTGTTCAATTCATATTCCTTGGCTAATTATTATTTATTGATCTAGGCAAAGTTCATCATACAGGGTTAAAATTTTAATGTTGCTGTTTTAATTAAATTCACCATTAGGACTTAATGGTGGCATGTTAACCATTGGCATGTATCTTAATTTTGGTTAAGGCAATCTTCATTAAATCTGGTCGTTTAACCGAAGTTGTTTTTCTGTATCATTGTCTTGAATTAATATTTAGTCGTTTAGGCAATTATTCCAAACCTTATTAGTTAATTACATACGAACTAATTTAAATTTCAAATAATCTCATGTATATCCTAAATAAATTTGGTTAGCTTCCCTAAATTATTCTCTAATTTTATATAATTTTTCTCACTAAAAAGGAACTATAAAAATTAAATTAGCAAGAAATGACAACAAAAGGTGACATCTCGGAATCGAACTCAGGACCTACTGCCTTGTGCGCTTGGTTTCTCTCGGCTGACCAACTGGGCATCTGGTTCTTAGCGATTTCATTGAAGGGAGTATTACAGTTGAGCAAGCACATTAATGGGGCAAAGCAGAGCATACCGGCGGCGCTCGGGGCTAGCCTTGCCGGCGACAGGCAGCAGCCGGAGAGGTTGGGTAACCGGGCAAAATGGGTTCCGCCGGAGGTGGGGAAGCTAATGGGGGAGGTGTAGCCGCCCGGGGTGGTGCCAGGAGAGGACGGCGGCGCCGAGAGTGGCCGGCGGCAAAGATGGAGCGGGGCGACGGCGCCTGCGTGGGGGAGAGGAGGAATCAGCGAGCGCTTGAGCAAGGACAAGGTCAGAGGAAGCTCACCACGGCTTGGCCGAGCGGGGAAGGGGGGTCGTGGCGGGCCGGCGACGTTGGCCTGCGGTGGCGCAGAAGGGCTCACGCCGCCGGCGAGCTGGGGTGGACGGCAGCTCCGGCCGGTGGCGGGGATGACTTCGGGGCGTCGAGAAGTCACTCCCAGGGCGCGGAATCGGCCGGGGATGCCTCGAGGGAGCAGCGGCGTTGATGGAGGCGACCTTCGGCCGGGTGCGGGGAAGACGGCCGCTGTGGCGAGCTCGAGCCACCGGAGTCCGATTAACTTGGAGGGAACGTACACGGGGGGTGGAGGAACGTCGAGACGCGGTCGGAGCGGTACAGCTTGGCCGGAGTGGCTGGGGCGGCGTGGAGGCGCGGCTGACTCGGGCCAAAGGGGAAAAAGGGGTAGGGGAGGAGGAAAAAGAGGAGCAGCGCGGGGGAGCAACGAAAGAAGGTAGCTCAGGGCTCTTAAGGGCGTGCGCGCGCGGAGGAACGGAGCTGGCCTCAGGACTTCGCCCGCGCGGTCGCGTCAGCCAGCGGCGATGGCAGGCGGTGTTGCAGGCGGCGGTGGCTGGCTACGGAGTGGACAGAAGGATCGCGAGGGAGATTTCGGGGCATGATGGCCTGGCACACGCGATGAGACCGGGCGGAGCAAAGTGGGGAAAAAGAGGGGGGCGGCAGCAGAGCAGAGAGGCGAGAGCGCAGGAGAGAAGAAAGGAGGTGATGCGGACGGAAGCTCGACCACAAGAAAATGAAAGGAGGATGGAGAAGGAGGTAAAAGAAAGAGGAGGGGGTTCGGGCCCGCTGGCAGTGAGAAGAATCGGTAGGGAGAAAAGAAAAAGAAAGGGGGAAGAAAGAAAAGGAGTGGGGCCCACCTGCCATAGAGAAGGGAAGGAAAGAGAGAGGAAAGGGTTTAAGCATAATTTGAGAATATGAAATTTTATTTTTAATCTTAATATGCATTAGTATTTACTCATTTTTGGATTTTCAAAAATCCATTCTTGGGTCAAACATCTAGTTACAAAACCTACATTCCTCTATTTTTGGACTTTAATTATTTGCTCTTGGACTTTAATTTTGATTTTACTTTGTTCTAAACTGTATAATTAAATTTTTAAGATCTAGCCTTGCGTTTTGTATGCCAATTCAATTTAAAAGAAAAGGATTTTTGATTTAACCAATTAGAGATATATTCTAATATTCTTTCTGGTTTCATTCTATTGACTTGGATTTGAATTCTGGTATATTTTTAACACTTTGAGTTAACGATATGTAATATCATTTTCAATCTTGATTATTTTCAGGGTCATGATTTACACTTGGAAAATACTTGGGTTATTAACTTGCCTAGCATGAACCCAAAGAAAAATTCAAATACATATTCAGAAAAGATTTGGGAGCCAGCAAAGTGCAAGAAAAATTTTTAATACTCCACATTTTCGAACATCCAAATTTTTGGGATGTTACACTCCTCTTCCGCCCCCACGCGCCGGCGCCTCCTCCTTCCCTCCCCACCTGCCGCCGCCGCCTCCTTCCCTCCCCACCCCGCATCTCCTTCTCCCCATCCCGCACCGCCTCCTCTTCCGCCCCCCACGCGCCGGCGCCTCCTCCTTCCTCCTTTTCCTTCCCTCCACACGCGCCGTCTCCTCCGGACGACGAGATCCTACGGACGAACGAGGAGGCCGGCACCGCTGCGGCGTCGGCGTCGGCGGTGGAGGACACGGTGAGGGCCACATTTTATATGGCGGCGGATAGAAACTTCCCCGGCCCTAGCCCGTATACAATTCGTCGCCTCCATCCAACGCAAGCAAAGCGAAGCGAAGCCCCAGGGTGAGTTCCTGAGCTGCGGCGGCTGGTCAATTTTTAGGGCAAAATTTCACTCGTCTCTTGGGGCGATTAGGAGAGCCGATCGATTCGGGCGCGGGCTTCGAGATGGTAAGCTTGCCTGAGCCTCTGGTGCGCCAAATAGTTTGCTGATTCGCGTGGTGTGTCGTGATGCAAATCTGTGTGCTTTTTTTTTGCTCAGGCGGGGCGCAAGGAGACTGCACTTGACCTAGCTAAGTTCGTCGATAAGGGTGTCCAGGTCAAGCTCACGGGCGGCAGGCAAGGTTGCTACTAATCATCAATCTTCTTCTTCTTCTCGCCCCCATAAGCTCTGCAGCATCAGATCCATTAGATGCGCCGAATTTGAACCCTTTTCTTCACTGGATCAGTGTTTGGCTGTAAAGTAACTCAAGTAGAATGTTGCAAGTATTACTGATGCAGCTTGTAAAATGATTCTTTGGATGCCCCTAATTTTGTTGGTGCAATTGTGCTTTTGTAGTATTGCCGTGTTGTTGTCATTCTAATCAGTAATCGGATGTCTTGATATGAGTTATTTATCCAGTGTAAATACGTGCCCGCATACTTGGATCATAGTCATCATCATGTGTTAATGTGTCATAGAGATGGACTGCTTATTGTAAATCATTTACAAGCTCATACTTGCTGGCAACTCTTTTTCTGTTGTGCCTGTTTGCCTATAGATCTTAATGTATTATCTCTCTCCTTAGTTGTTGAAAAATATTTAAGCTACTAAAGTGACTCCAGATGCATGTAATTCTATTCTACTAGAACTGATATACTGACCTCACATATGCATATCTGCAGTTACAGGAACTTTAAAGGGCTATGACCAATTGCTGAACTTAGTGCTGGATGAAGCAATTGAGTCTGAAAGAGGTACTTCAAATTCCTTTCTTTGTGTTTTATGGTCCATCTGTTGTTTTTGATCAATGAAAGTGTCAATAGTTAGGAATTCGGATGCAATTTACGAGCACATTTTGCCTCATACTTTTGGACAGTTTGCATTCCCGTTATCTCTGTGCTTGGCTTGTTTGTTCAGTGTGGAATCTTGTGTCCTACTAAAATTGAACCAAGGGTGACTTTTTGTTAGTGCACAATATGAAGTCATAGATTACAACGAATGATGGAGTTCCCTATTCTGTAAATACCATGATCATAATGGCTCATTTCTGAAGCTCATTGATACCAGAAAATAGGCAAAATATATTGCACATTCAGAGAGAACGATGCTTCATTTTCTTTTGCAATGTCGTGTGTAATCTTCAATCTTGCAATTTTATTTTGTAGAGCAAGATGACCCATTGAAACTGTCAGAGAAGACCAGACAACTTGGCCTCATTGTAAGTGCTCTTCTTAATGTTGAGTTTTAACTTGTGGAATCGATTCTTCCTCTGTTAGCTTGAATATTTTGATAGTGGATGTTATCCTTCATATTTTTGCTGAAGTTGAATTGTGCCATACGGTCCATAATCTTCTCAAGTAGTAGTGTCCCCCTATTCCCAGTGGTTTCTTCTGAGTATCTTGTACTTACCTGAAGGAAAACTACATGATTGTTAGGTGTAAACCACTCATCGACTATTTTTTGGGATCTATAATGCTTTGTTTCCTCCTTGTGCCTTTTCGTGTGTTTTGCTTTTGCAAATGTTGAGGTGATCTGTCATGCATCTAATACTTTGTCTTGCAGGTGTGCAGAGGCACAGCCGTCATGCTGGTGTCACCAACTGATGGAACTGACGAGATTGCCAACCCCTTTCTCACAGTCGATGGGGCATCATAAGCTAGCGGTGGTCGATTAGTTAAGAATTGTGTTATCCAAGTATGTTTCAGATGCGCTTATCTTCCAATGGAAAAACTCCCATTATCTTCCAACGGAAAAACTCCCATCTCATGTATTACTGTACCCACATTTGACATGTGCTGATGAACTTCGTATCGACTATTGAGCAACTTAAAACATAGATCCTTTCGCAGCAGCCATGGTTGCATGTATCTTTTTTTGAGTTCTATCTACGCTTTTCTTGCAATCAAATATTTCTATGTTCGAGCTTTTGGGTATATGACGCTGTACCTGCCTGTAATGATCATACGATGGCCCTGTTCTTTACAACTTCTAAAAGCGATTTTTAGCTTTTGCTACAGTACCTAACTTTCAAACGGAGTATTTTCTTAAGATGGGGTCTGCAAGTTAATTGTATCTCTATCTCTACCCCTCTATAATACACCCAAATTTTCTTTACTAAATCCACCCCCCTCACTGGTCACTGTTGACATATATTCATAACGAATCAGACATTTTTTGCCCATGCCATGTTTAAAATTATGTCTAAGAGAGTTTATTTGCACTGTCATGACTGATTTACACTAGATACTAGATGAAATTTGTAGGAAATCCTCTGCATGAACTAATTTGGATGAATATAGATTAGCTGAATGTACGCATATGTGGTCACCACTTACTACAACCTAAGTAAGTATGCAATGTTATTTGGTTGATGCATTAGTATATTCAGTGCTTGCGCAGAATGTTGTACAACTGTGTGTGCATGAATTGTAAATACTTCATGTACTGAACTTTGGTATGGCACTGTATTAGTACAATTTCTATTTTTGGTATAACTTATCTAAGATATATTGCTCTTTGAAAGAAATCTTCATGGCTACACATTTCAGTTATCTGATTTAGCATTTTTAATATAGCATGCAGTGAGGTTGTTGTTAATATATCATGCAGTGAGGTCAATGGCACGATAACTACGAGATAGAAGATGGCAGCAATCTCTTAGTTTGGCTTCTTTTACCTTCCATTACTTTGCGAGATTGTTTTTCTTTCGCACTTATGAAAGGTCTTAAGCAAATGCAATCATCTTTCTTCAATTGCATACATTTAGTATTGTAAGGTTTAATTGTTTATTTGTTTGGGGTTTTCTGATACAAGTGCTAGGTATGATTAGCTGATTACTAGCAAGGTGGATGGGGACTGTTTGCACATTCTCTATTGCTAGACAAATTTTGAGTTATTTATTCTTGACTTCCTTCAATTTGGAGTTTTAAGTTATGGATTAACCTACAAATGATGATATGATCCAATCTTCAATAATATTGGGTACTGCATGCATTGTCTATGTGATAATACTCGGAGTCCCTGATAGCAGAAAGCCAAAATACATGACCTACATTTAGTTTTTAATTTGCCTTTAAATTAGAACTCGCTTTTGAAATTTCATGTTTTGATGATGCACTCTGTTGGTTATGTGACAAAAATATTTGGTTATGCAATATATGAGATGCAAATCTTAATGAATCTGATTGTTCGTTTTATTTTTTACAAATTTTATCTTGTTTTATATTTTATTAGTAGCGTTAGCATGGGCACACTACTAGTAGAACTTTAGTAGCTGCAAAAGAGAAGGCCGGTCCATATAAAAATCCTGCAGTCCTCGTCAGGCTGTGTTTATATGGATGAAGCGATTGGCGTTTCTTTAATTTCTCTCCGTCTTACTTGTCGGAAAGGGACGGTTGCATATTCTAGTCTGGTCTTGCTGAATTATATATGGTTGGGCGCTTGTAAGATGAGTGCGCAATTCAGATTCTATTGTACTATGGTACCCTATCTAGAAAAAAAGAAGTATTTTTATTAGGAGAGATATAAGTTGGAAATCCATCCTGCGGTGGAGGCATTCTTTTTTCAAAAAAATTAAAATATAGTCTAGAGTCAATTAACCAAAGACCACCAGCGTGTCCTATTATATAAAGAGAAATTTTAATATATACCATTGTATAGTGTTGCCTTCTACAAATGCCATTGCAAACTTAACTTGCGCACAAAAATGTCATTGATTACGTATTTTATGGGTGAAAACGGATTGGATAGTGTTTAAACCATATTTACATCCATATTTTTCTCGGATTCGAATATGAATCGGACAAAAGTCGGATACAAATTTGGATTGGATTATACTCAAAATCGGATCGGATTCGACTGTTTTCCGGATTCCAATAATTATTTGTAACCTCACCTATTTAAAATATGACACCAAATTACTTTAACATTTTAAATTGATAAATAGCTAATTCTAACATGTAACTGTGCATTAAATATTAACAGCAACAAATGAATCATTCATCTCACGTATTTGTATAATACAACCTCTGATGATAGCTTCATATCATGTGGCATAATGAAGTTTAGCAAATTGACACCAATTTTATAGTAATATTTATGCCCCTTTTTCTCTAGTTTATCATATAATCATTGATCATTGGTGTTATTTTGTCACTAATCATAACTAATTCTAGATATATTGCAAATAAATCAGTTATAAATATATCAAATTTTGCTAAAAAGAGCATACAAAAAGTTTTTATTGGGGATGTGCTAAAATAAAAATATGAAATGCTAAATTAGAGTCCACCATGATGACGGGCTAGTCGAGTTGATTGAAATGCATATATAATATATCCAATTTAGATGTCAAATGCAAAATATATGTATTAGCTAGCTGCTGCTATTATATCTGCCGAATCTGGATATTATCTGGATATCCGACTCTGAACCTGGATCTTATTAGGATATTCAGCTCCAAATCCATGTTATGCCATACCAAGTTCGCATCTGACATCTAGGACTTCATCAGTTCAACATTGATACCTAGGATTTCGTCAGTTCAACATCTGAATTCAGATACGTTTTCTATTCGAATTCGAATATTGAGTATTCAGATTCAGTAGCCGAATAATCTGACTGAATTCAGATTTGTCTTCACCCTTACCTATTTTGCCATGCCGCCATCAACTAAGTGCGTAGCGGCGCTGCCTGAGGTAGGAAGGGTATGAGAGAGAAAGCGGGGATGTTTCAGCGGTCGACCCGGAGGGTCATGGTGTACAGCGACTGTGAGAATTTGAAGGTGGCAGCCATGGATAAGCTTGAGAGGTGGGGACGGCAAGAAAACAGGGGCAATATTGTCCAATATATGTGAAAGATGTAGAGGAGTGATATATTTTTGTGAGAGAAGAACGGAATTTTTAGAAGGTCGCTTTACTGGTATTTCTTTGAATTTGTCATTTTGTAGTGGCATGCATCGGAATTTCCCTTATATATAAGAAAGACCTAATACTTGATTTGACATCAATCCTTTTTTAGAGGATGTGACATTAATCCTCTATGACATCGATCTTGCATAGTTGCATGCATACAAAAGTGCACGGAGTATGTATCCTCCTAGATCATAGTGCAAATGATCATAAAATTTTCGAAACAAAAATTTCAGGAGGAAAGCATGGGAAGTGCCGGATATGCTCTCCATAAGGACACTTTCTTTTTCCAAGGTTGCAAAGATGCTATTTTTTCCAAAAGAAATTGCAGAGAAATTGCAACGATTTTTTTTACAAGAAAGATATTGCAATGATACTACTCCATGATGTTAAATATCTAGCTATTCTAATGCCCCCTTTTACGCTTGAGCTAGCTAGAAGCTAGGCCCTTCTACTTATATGTAAGGCCGGTGCAGCACCAGCAGAAGTCGAGCAGCCAAGGTGAGAAGATAAGCAAGACATGCACCGCCACACCGGCAATACGCAGGCCGGCCGGAAAGAAGATATCAATATATAGTACCTATCTAACGCTAATGATCGAGTATATGATCCAAGGTAACATGGGTCCAACATTGCACGCATATGAGTAGTAGTAATGCTAATGTATAATTAACTACCTAACGCTAACGATTCCAACGTTACACGTACGGCTTGCACCTCCAGGCCGCCAAAAATAAAACTAGTATATCAGCCAAAGATTGGTCAGTGGCATATGTTGATTCGCCGGAACAGCTATATATTTTAGAAGATGCATGAGTGCATCTTACACGCCTGGCTACAACTTAGTGTATATATAGATATCTGCGTGCATGGCAGAATATCCATAACCATATGATCGATGGATTAGGTGTGAGAGTAGATGACAGAAAAGAGAAGATTTTGAATGGTTGAACGCACCGACCATTACCCGTTCGTCTTGAAATATATATAGCCTACCAAGTATACCAAATGGTCCATGATCGATCAACGGCCGCCACACCAGCGTCCATATCCATGGATGCATCTAGCTTGGTTTGGTGAGGACGATCAGGATTAAGCTTAGACCGGCCGGGACCTCCTGCACTTATGCCTTCCCATGCATCTATAATATTCACTAGCTATTTAGGACGGCATTTTCATAATGCTAGCTAGGCGATATGATCAAGATACTGATGGTTATTTACTGTGCATAATGCTGTACGTATCGCTGTGCATAAGGATGAATAGAAAATATATACAATGCGAGATCTTTAATTTTGATGTTCTTTTAGTGGAAAATCGTAAGGATGGTGCAAGGGAGAAACACAGCCAAAATTTTGCCTTTTTTAAGGATGGGGCAAAATTCGGAGCTTATATAGCTCCGTAATGCTGACGACTAATATCTCCAGCGAGAGGGATAAAAATTGTAGTACGTACAGAAATCTCAACTGCAAAGACCCTAACTACAAAACACGGATAATATGTAAAAGTTGCCTTGGAGAACAGCATTCTACATTGATCTTGGACATGTAACGCATCATGCTACATTGCGAAGTATGCAACGCACGCTCTACAGCAAGCGGAGGTCAAAGCCAATGGCATCAAACGAAAAAAAAGAAAAGAAGCTCAAACGGTCACGGGAAGCTGCTGTGGACGAGCAAACCGCACGGTTTTATTTACTCGACTTCGCCTGAGATGAAAGGGAAACTGGGCCGAACCATCGTGGGTTCGTGACCGAGTCGGGTAAAGCACTCTTGATCTCGGGCCGACCCACGAGAACGGCCGACGAGCAACGGGCTCCCACTTTCCACCAACCCACGCGCCTGGCAATGCACTCCACCGCGCCGTCGGCGACCGGACGAGATCGCGTTCGATGGGCCCAGCCCACGGTGAAAAATACGCCTCGATGGGCCTCGAAAATTTTGCAACAACGCAATTCTTCCCTCCCGCGCTGCCCTTGGCGATGCGCGGGGGAGCCCAACATCCACCGCCTCGTCCCGTCCCCGCCGGCGCCGGCCAGCCCCGACGCGGTCACTCTCCATGCCGCCTTCGACGACGCCAACGCGCTGAGAGGCCACAACATCTAAGCCAAATACCGCTCGTGCTCTTGCTGCCGTATTGTCGTCGTAGCCGTACATTCTCCCGAAACCACACAGTTCAGCGGCTACGCGAACCTCCTCATGCCGTGCCCACCACCTACACGACGGAATGCCGCGCCCGAGCCCGCCACTCTCCCCTCCCCTCTTCAACTCCCTCATCGCCTCCCGCGCCCGTGCCGGCCTCGCGGCCGACGCCTTCTCGCTGCTCGCGCGCATGCTCACCGCCCGCGTCGCCCCGACCGCGTTCACCTTCGCGCCGATTCTTTCCTCGCCTTCTGTCAGCCCCCGCTGCGCGGCGCAGCTGCACCCGCACATCCTCAAGAACGGGCTGCTCCACAGCGACCCGTATTCCGGAACAGCATTGCTGGGGTACTTTGCGCGAAACGGACGGTTCGGTGATGCGCTCAATGTGTTCGGGGAAATGCCTGCGCGGAGCGTCGTGACCTGGAACTGTCTCATTTCTTCGTTTGTGCAGCATGGGCATGTCCACGATGCAGTGTCCTGGTTCAGGGAACTCGTAAGAAGCGGTGATGGCTTATCCGATGGTTCTCTTGTTGCAGTATTGCCTGTTATTAGGTCACCGGAGCAAGCTCATGGGCTTGTCAAGAAACTTGCAATGGATTCCTTCTCAGCAGTTGCAAATTCATTGCTGAATTCGTACTGTAATTGCTGTGCTATGTGTGTGGCGGAGAAGCTATTTGATGAGCTGATGTTCAGAGATGTGGTTTCTTGGAATACAATGATAACTGCTTTTGCTAGGAGTAACTCACCAGAAAGAGCTTTTGAGCTTTTCTTGAGTATGCAAGGCCAGGGTGTTTTGCCCAATGAAACTACATTTAGCAGTGTTCTTTATGCTTGCACCAGTATAAATGGACATATGCATGGGCAGTTTGTTCACGTCAAAGCTATCAAACGCAATCTCAGTACCAGTGTGTTTGTGAACACTTCACTGGTTGATTTCTATGCAAAGTGTGTTGGTAGGAGGGATGCTCATAAAGTGCTTGAAGAGGTTCCTGAAAATAGCACTGCATGTTGGAATGCTCTGATTTCTGGTCACTCAGATAGTGATGTTCCTACTCCGTTTGTAATTCTGAGAGATATGTTACAATCAGGTATTAGACCAAATGAATTTAGTTTTTCTTCATTGCTCAAGGATCCATCACTGTTAGATCTCTTGCAGATTCATTCGTTGGTCACAAGATTGGGTTATGGCAGCAATGAGTATGTCTCAAGTGCTCTTATATCTTCCTATGCTTCGCATGCCATTTTTTCTGATGCCTTGGCTTATGGAGTTACGTTGGATCCTGACTCCTCTATTGTCTCCATGAATGTTTTAGCTGGGGTATATAATAGAGCTCACATGTACAAAGAAACCAAGGAGTTACTTTTACATCAGCAAAGTAGTGATGCTGTTTCGTGGAGCATACTTATTGCTGCCTGTGCACGGAATGGTGATTATGCTGAAGCTTTTGAATTTTTCAAACAGATGAGAATTTTGGAGCATCATTTTGATAACTATGTATTTGTGAGCTTGCTGAGCATTTGTACAAAGAGTAACAGCCTTGTTCTTGGTAGGTTGGTTCATGGGCTTATCATCAAGACCAATTCTGGGTGCTCTGATACGTTTGTTCATAATATGTTGCTAGATATGTATGCTAAATGTGGTAGAATTGAAGACTGTCTGAAAGCCTTTGAGGAAATGGAAGATAGGAATGTTATCTCATGGACAGCTGTGATTTCTGGCCTTGCACTTAATGGTTTTTCTCGTAAGGCCTTGGCATGGTTCAAAGCCATGGAAGAGGATGGCTTCAAACCTGACAAGGTAGCAATTCTGGCGGTACTTTCAGCTTGTAGACATGGTGGACTTGTGCAGGAGGGAATGAAGGTTTTCAGACATATGAAAGCTGACTACGCAACTGAAGCTGTGATGGAGCATTACATTTGTGTTGTGGACATGCTATGCAAGTGTGGTCACTTAAAGGAAGCCGATGCTGTGATTAGAGGCATGCCTTTCCATCCAAGTACTGTCATATGGCGCATATTTCTCCAAGGATGCAGGACATATGGCATGACAAATACACAAATTCTTAGCCAGTGATGGTCTTGGTATACAATGGAGGTATGTGTTTTCTCACATTACTCGGTCAAAATACTTGCTGCTAATTTAGTGTTTAGATCATATTGGATATCAAATTCATGTGGTTTACTTTGCACAAAAATGTTATTTAAAAAAATGGCAAGGAGCTCTGGCATTCACTACAAAAGGAGATGGGCACCCAAGTGGCCGAGTCAATCCTAGGACTTAAATCCGGGTGGGTAGGGGAGGTTAAACAGCCTCCCCTCCACCGGCCACTAGCTTCTTACCACTTTGCACAAAATGATGATATTGCAACAATAGTATTGTTTATCGTGCAAATTCTATACTTCAATGATCTATTAATATAAGATATGTAATTGCTAGACATCTTCACTGATCACCTCACCTCTTTGTTAGAAACATCCTTGTTCATGAAGCTTTTCTGGTTGGTTGTTCATTGCGGATTTGAATCTTTTTTGTTCCCTCCGATTGATTTGGCTTTGTTTCTACCATCATCTGGTGGCTAATTACAGAAGGAAAGCACCTTTCTCTTTCTACATGTAGCAATGCCAACTACTAGGAGGTGTTTATGTTACCTTGATCAAGATTGGGCAAGAAAAAAAACAGAGGAGGCTAGAAGGATGGCTGCTATTTGAGTGACCTGGAGAATGGTGGCACTTAAAGATACAGCACTCCACGTCCTCAATGGCAATGCTCCCTTCGGCAGTTGAAACTGGCCTTCATCCTGTTACTCGCTGGAGTCTTGCTGTTGGTGATAGCAAGATCCTTACTCTCATCGAGAGGATGACACTTGGGGATGAGGCAATTTTCTTGTTTATTTCTCACACAATGTCATACCAATCTGAGGGGTTGGAGATACATATTTATAGGCTGCTAGTCAGCCAAGCATATGCCAAGATGCTATCCTAGACTAGTCCAAGATGTTGTCCTAAAGCTAGTCTAAGATGCTAAAGCAAAAAGCTGCTAAAGCAAAAGCAAGTCCTAGATGCTAAAGCAAAAGCAAGTCCTAGATGCTAAAGCAAAAAAAACAAAAGCACCATGTACACCATGTGTAGACAACACAAAGACTTATCTATCATTCTCCCCCTAAGTCTTGTGCGTCGTCTTGTGGGAGAGTTGAACCATCCTGATCTTGGAGCAGAGCTCAAGGAACTTGATCCTTCCAAGAGGCTTGGTGAGCAGATCCGCAAGCTGATCCGTGGTGTTGATGTAGCTTGCCTTGATGCTTCCTTCATCCAAGCAGCCTCGGATGAAATGGTACTTCACCCGGATGTGCTTGCTCCGTTCATGGAAAACGGGGTTCTTTGCCAGGGTTAGAGCGGACTTGCTGTCCACCCTGAGCTCCACTGCTTCAGTGTCCCTGCCAAGGAGATCACCAAGCAGTCGAGCGAGCCAGAGTGCCTGAGTCGAAGCGGTGGAAGCCGCTATGTACTCGGCCTCACAGCTGGACAGGGCCACCACCTGCTGCTTGACTGACTGCCAGTGAACGAGGCACTTGCCGAGGAAGAAGAGAATCCCGCTTGTGCTCTTGCTGGTGTCGATGTCGCCCGCGTGGTCACTGTCGCTGTACCCGACGAAGTGTGCCGCGCCAGGACACCTCGGGTAATGGAGGTCGTGGTCAAGGGTCCCCGCAACGTAGCGGATGATCCTCTTCACAGCCTGCTGATGCTCCGTCGTCGGTCGTTGCATGAACCGACTAACGTAGCCGACGGAGAATGCCAAGTCCGGTCGTGTGTGGGCGAGGTAGCGAAGGCTCCCCACAAGACGCCGGTACTGCGTAGCGTCCACCTCCTCCGTCGTGCTGTCGCGGCTCAGCTTCAGCCTCTCCTCCATCGGAGTGAGAGCTGGGTTGCAGTCGGTGAGCCCAGCTAGCTCAACGACGCGCTTGGCGTAGGCGGTCTGTCGAAGCGTGATCCCGGAATCATCCTGGTGCACCTCGATCCCTAAGTAGAAGGAGAGGGGCCCCAGGTCACTCATCTGGAAGGTGGCCTTCATCTCTTCCTTGAATGCCGCCACCTCCGCATCCTTGGTGCCGGTGATCACCAAGTCGTCGACGTAGACACCCACCAGCAGGGCATTTTCTCCACTGCCCCGCCGGTGGATGGCCGCCTCGTGCGGACTTTGCTCGAAGCCCATCCCTTTCAGCGTGGAGTCCAACTTGGCGTTCCACGCCCTCGGTGCCTGTCGCAAGCCATAGAGGGCCTTGCGCAGGCGGAGCACCTTGCCTTCCTTGCCGGGGATCGCAAATCCCGGCGGCTGATGCACGTAGACCTCCTCCTTCAAGTCGCCGTTAAGAAATGCCGACTTGACATCCATGTGATGAACACGCCAGCCTTCTTGGGCAGCTAGCGCAAGGAGGAGTCGCACGGACTCCATCCGTGCGACGGGTGCGAAGGCGTCATCGAAGTCGACCCCCTCCTGCTGCACGAAGCCTCGTGCCACCAAGCGAGCCTTGTGCTTGACGATGGCGCCGGCTTCATCCCGCTTCAGCTTGAACACCCACTTAAGGGTGATCGCGCGGTGACCAGCAGGAAGATCCGCCAGCTCCCACGTCCGGTTCCGCTCGACGGCGTCCATCTCCTGCTTCATCGCGACACGCCACGCCGCGTCTCCCTCCGCCTCAGCGAAGGAGCGGGGCTCGCCGTCGTCGCATGCCAAGTGCAGCTCCGCCTCGCAGTCGCGTTGCGCCAGTCCAGGGACGGGCAGCTCGCCGAGGATGTTGTCCATGGTACGATAGCGCAGAGGCTCGTCGTCGTGGTAGGCGTCGACGCGGTCCTCGTCGTGGGACAGCGGAGTAGCGAACTCCACCATGCGCTGCTCGTCGTGGACCGAAACTGTTGGGGCCGATCCCGGTGGTGTGGCCGCCGGTGCAGGAGAGTGGTGAGCCGGTGGTGAAGAGTGGGGCGTAGCCGGTGCCGAAGGTGGTGGAGCACTCGCCGGAGCTGGTGGCGAGCAAGGTGTCGAGGTGGACGAGCTCGATGAAGACGAGCTGCTAGCTCCCCCGGCTCTCTCGAAGTGGACGTAGTCGACAACAAAGTCCCTGAGAGTCGAAGTCGAACCGTCGTCCACCGCCTTGTCCCACATCCAGCCTCGCCCTTCGTCGAACACAGCGTCACGCGAGATGCGGACGCGCTGTGTGACAGGGTCGAGGATGCGGTAGGCATTCGAGCCCTCCGCGTAGCCGATGAACACTCCCAGAGTGCTCCTGTCGTCGAGCTTGCCGATGTGGCCAAGCTCCTTGGCGAACGCGAGGGAGCCGAAGACCCGCAAGTGGGAGACCGCCGGCTTGCGCCCATGCCAAGCCTCGTACCGCGTCCTGCCGTCGAGCGCCTTGGTAGGCGAGCGGTTGAGGATGTAGACGGCCGTCACCACCGCCTCTCCCCAGAAGACAGTCGGCATCCCCCTCTGCTTGAGGAGGGCTCGAGCCATCCCCACAACCGTCTGATTGCGCCGCTTGACGACGCCGTTCTGCTGCGGGCTGTACGGCGCGGAGTAGTGGCGCTGAATGCCCTCATCAGCGCAGTACGACGCGAATTCAGCCGCCGTGAATTCGCCGCCGTTGTCTGTGCGCAGCACGCGCAGCTTGCGGCCGCACTCCGCCTCCGCAGCAGCCTGCGTGCGCCTGATGGCGTCCGCAGCCTCTCCCTTGCTGCCGAGGACCATGACCCACATGTAGCGGGAGAGGTCGTCGACGAGCAGCAGGAAGTAGCGTCGTCCTCCCGGTGTGGCCGGTGTCACCGGGCCACACAAGTCCCCGTGCACGAGCTCGAGCCTCTCCTTGGCTCGGAAACTCGCCTGCTGGGGAAAGGGGAGTCGCCTCTGCTTCGTCATCGCGCAGACGTCGCAGAACTGCTCCACATGGTCAAGGCACGGCAGGCCTCGCACCATTTCCGTGGCACTGAGCCGCTTCAGGGCCTCGAAGTGAAGGTGCCCAAAGCGCTCGTGCCACTGCCACGCCTCGTTGTCCCGACGAGCAGCGAGACAGAGGGGTTGTGCCACCTGCATGTGAAGAATGTAGAGTCGATTTGCGCCTCTGGTTACCTTGGCAAGAAGGCGACGGCGAAGATCCCAAATCCGCAGCACCCCGTGCTCGATCTCGACACGCGAGCCGTTCTCATCCAGCTGTCCCAAGCTGATGATGGAGTTCCGCAGATCGGGGATGTAGTAGACGTCGGTGAGCAGCCTGTGCTCACCAGACACGGTGGTGAAGATGACGGAGCCGATGCCCTTGATTTCCACGCCGGAGGCGTCCCCAAACTTGACGGAGCCTCGGACGCTAGAGTCAAACTCGGCGAAGAACTCCCGTCAACCGGTCATGTGATGGGTGGCACCGGTGTCGAGGCACCACCCGTCAGTCTTGTCGTTGCCGGAGCCGTAGCCGAGGAGGGCGTGTGCTTTTGGCTCGTCAAGGTGGAGGAGAGCCACTGCGGCCGGTGCCGCTGGAGGTAGTTCGATGCTCGCATGAGCAATGAACAGAGTCGGGTGCTCCTCCTCCTCTGCCTGCGCGACGTGGGCCTGGCCGCGTCGTGGCTGTCGACAATCCCTGGCCCAATGACCAAGCTTGCCGCAGTTGTGGCAAGAGTCGTCTCGTGCCGGCTTTTGCTTACCAGCAGCGCCGCCCTGGGCGCCTCCACGGTCATCACCCTCGGCACGTCCTCGCGCCCCTGCCTGGGCATCTTTGCGCGGCTTGCCGCGCTTGCCACGCTTGTGGCCGCCTGTCGTGGAAGAAGGCTCCCCCTTCTTCCTGTCACCTTGGCCGGCAGCCCACTGCTCCCGAGTGAGGAGGAGCTTCCCGCCAATGGTGACGGGTCCCGAGAGGCGCTGTGGTTCATCGCTGTCAACGACCTTGAGGCGACCCAACGCCTCCTCGATCGTCATCGTGGAGAGGTCCAGCAGAGACTCGATCGAGCGAGCCATCTGCTTGTACTTCTCAGGGACGCAGCGGAAGAGCTTCTCCACAGCTCTCTCTTCGCCGTAGGTGTCGTCACCGAACTGCACCAACTTCTGCAACAGAGTGTTGAGACGGAGAGCAAAGTCATCAACGTCCTCACCTGGCTTGAAGGCCAGGTTCTCCCACTCCGTGCGTAGTGCCTGCAGTGTAGACTTGCGGGCGCGGTCGCTGCCGATGCGTGCTGCAGCGATGGCGTCCCAAGCCTCTTTGGCAGTCCGCTTGTTGGTAAGCGAGAACTGCATCTCGGGCGGGACTGCAGCGATGAGAGCATCCAGCGCCCGTCGATCCTGGTCGTAGTCGACGTCGCCGTACCGGACTGCATCCCACATATGCCGCACCTGGAGCTTTACCCTCATCACCGCAGCCCACTCGACGTAGTTGGTCTTGGTGAGGGTAGGCCACCCGCCGCCGGGGCCGACGTCCCTGACGACAGTCTGGTACTCGTGGTGACCACGGTACCGAACCGGGGAGAGAGAGCCGCGTCGCCTGTGAAAGCCGCGCTCTCCGTCGACCCGTACGCCTCCGCCGTGCGCGCCTCCTCCAGGAGCGTCACCGGCGCGTCCGCGCCTGTCTGGGCTGCCGCCGCGCTCGTGGGCGTGCGCGGCTGCCCACTGCGCCGCTCGCCCTCGCGCTGCCTCCCTCTCCAGCGGCTCAAGGTCCGCGTCGGCGCTGTCATCAGCAGAGATGGAGCTGCTGTTGCTGCCGCGCAGAACCTTGACCTCCGCTGCTGCCGCACGCGCTGCATCTGCCGCCGCCGCCGCTTCCACCTCCGCTCTGGCTGCTGCCAGCTCCGCCGCTGCCAGCCTTGACGCCCTTTCCGCCGCCGCAGCGGTCTCTGCCGCCGCTCGCGCTGCTCTGCCGCGGCGAGGTCGGCCGTCTGCTGACGCCGCGTGCTAGAGGCGACCGAGCGCTGAGACTGCCCTGCGGACATGGCGCGCTACTGGGGGGCTGTTGCGTGGAGAGAGGGCTGCTTCTGACGAGCTGCTGCCCGTCTCCGGAGAGGAGTGAGCGGGGACAGCCGGAGCTGCTGCTGCTACCGGCTGGGGCTGCTGCGAGGTCGGAGAAGGAGATGAGCAGGAGATGCTCAGGCTACAGGATAGTATAGCTCTGATACCACTTGTTACTCGCTGGAGTCTTGCTGTTGGTGATAGCAAGATCCTTACTCTCATCGAGAGGATGACACTTGGGGATGAGGCAATTTTCTTGTTTATTTCTCACACAATGCCATACCAACCTGAGGGGTTGGAGATACATATTTATAGGCTGCTAGTCAGCCAAGCATATGCCAAGATGCTATCCTAGACTAGTCCAAGATGCTGTCCTAAAGCTAGTCTAAGATGCTAAAGCAAAAAGCTGCTAAAGCAAAAAGCAAGTCCTAGATGCTAAAGCAAAAGCAAGTCCTAAATGCTAAAGCAAAAGCAAGTCCTAGATGCTAAAGCAAAAAAAACAAAAGCACCATGTACACCATGTGCAGACAACACAAAGACTTATCTATCACATCCTTTCTGAAAGCTGCAAGGGAGGTGTGCAGGTCCACAAGACAAAATGGAAATGAGTACCAAGTTGGAAATATCCCCCCCCCCCCCCCCCCACAAAATACTGTACAATCTCTGAGATTCAGGTAAGAGATGGAATGTAAAGAAATGTGGAATGGCGTCATGGCTTAAAGTTTTAGTGAGCATTAAGTATCTACTATTATCTGTGCTCCATTTTGTTTACCTAAAAAGTAGTACTTCCAGTCAAAAAAGCTGGGTAAAATGAGCAGGATTGTTGTTCTCGAATACCAAGCTTATGTGAAGGTTGAAGTGACTGGAATGACACCATGCTTGACTTGAATCTAATTGATGGTGATCTGCATCCAATAAGACCAATGCATTTCGAATGATTGGAAATTTGAGGATAGATACCTGTTGCCAGGTGTGTTTCCTACTCAATGAGTATCTGAAACGTGGATTCCGTTTAGTAAACAAGTGGTTCTTATTTATTATATCTTGGTTTGATTGAAATGATTATCACGTAAAATTCTTAAAGCTGCCTTGTTGCATTATGAGGAGGTCAACGAAGGCTGTCTTTTTTCTAGGGTGTGGCAAATCGATTGCAAAGATGATAAAGCACAAGTCTGGGACAGAGACATCAACTAATTCTCTGAGGTATTTCAGGCTTTTGACGAAGCATGCACATTAGTAGGGAAATATGGCTTATATAGCATCCAAGAATTGGCTTTTATTGGCTATTGCTTTCCTTTCCACTAATGGCTGATGATCAGGCACTCTTGTCCTGATACTGGAAAGGTGCTTTGGTCAAAGAATTCAAAGCATTTTGTATTATAAACAATTGCAAATTATCTAATGTAATGGCTGGTGGCCTTAAAAGGCACAGGTATTATAAGTTTCGTATCAAGTTGAGATTGCAAAGATTGACAGTTCCAGAACACTCCAATTTACTGAATGCAAGTCTTCCAACTCTGAATCCTGGTCAATTTTGCTTGCTTTCATCTCATGCTGTCACAAGGTACTTACTGTGAATTTTAAGCAGGAAAATGCCATTGTCCATGGTGTGACACCGTGCTGCGGAATGGCAAGTCGGCAACTATTATTTTGATATCTACCAGCTTACCAGCGCAATTTGCACTCTGCGGCTTCCTGGAAAATGCCCAGACCCATGAGTGCAGGCAGGACCAGATTAGCACTACTCCCTCCAAAGGGCAGACTGAATTCGCCGATGAATATCAGAATCAGTCGTACTGAAGTATTCTGTCATGTCATTGGTTTTGCTTTCACTCAATTTGCAGTGTTTTTTCCCGGAATGCTCAGCCGTTCTTGAGCTTGCTATTTTATACATATATACAATCCGTACAAGAGACATATTTGTGAAATTCCTACGAGGACTTGTTGTCAAGCGGACCCTGTCAATATTAATCACGGGGCTGCAAGGGTCCACCTGTCCTTATTCATAACAATTTCAATAGTACACATGATCACACCCATCTCATGTATTTTTGCACATAAGTGGTTCTTAGTGAAATGCCCTAAAGTCAATCATAGGAATGATCATATCACTTCTATGTTTATGATCTTTTGAATAATATGTTATTTTGCCCTTTGAATAAATGTCTTTCGTATTGATCAACAAGTATGTGACTTATTCATGGAACTATTTATTTGTGTTTTGATGTTATTCTAAATTATCACAGATCTTATATCGTTACATTGCACAATTATGATTTACAGATCATGGATATAGGATATCAAATCAATAATGTGGACACATATTAGAGAATATGATATTGGATTGACTCACTATGAGATACTATGGGAATTATTATATTCTTAAGTGTCATCAGTTGATCTCATATATAGTGCATGTAAGATCTTTACATCTTTACACCTGAGATCGTCATTATTTTCTATATGTGTAATAGTTTATTTAGGAGTTATCAAATACTACTCTGTGACTAGGTGTGGAAAACGGAAACGGATGATTCGTTTTATCCGATATTCGTATCCGAGAAAACGCGAATGTGGTAAGTAAAATCCGTATTCAAAAATGTTCGTATTCGTATTTGAGAATATTCGTATCCGTATTTGAGAATATTTGTATTCGCATTCGTATTCGAGAATATTCGTATCTGTATTCGTATTTGAGACTATTCTATTCGTATTCGATCCGTTTCTAGAACCCATGAAAAATCCGTACAAATTTTGTGATTCAAAATTTGAATTTAGGCGGTTTAAAACCGGTAACCGGTCAAAAACTGGTGAAAAATCGGCAAAACCACTAGGAATCCGTTTTATCCGATATTCATATCCGAGAAAATCCGTATTCGAAAATATCTGTATTCGTATTCGAGAATATTCGTATCCGTATTTGAAAATATTCGAATTCGTATTCGTTTTAAAAATATGGATTCGTATTCGTATTTGAGACTATTCGATTGTATCCGATCCGTTTCCATCCCTATGGGTGATCATAAAAATAGTTTTCGGGTTTACTATGAATATACGGAGGATTACGAGCGATCAAGATGTAATTTGCCTCTCATATAACTGGAGAGATATCTCTAGTCCCCTCGATGTGGTTGGATTAAGGAAGTGTATGACCACGCCGAATGTGATTGAGGAGTTAATTTACTATATATTTGAGTGAAGAATCGAGCTATTATAGGATGGCACGTTTCTTGCCTTAAATTCGATCTGGTATTATGAAGCAAAGGGATTGGTACATAAGCAATATATAGATTCATCTGATATGATCTTTATGCATGTTTAGGAGTCATTATATCCTGCTAGGGACCGCTACCAATTTATGGATCAGAAATGAGTTTTTAGCCTATGACCAAATATATATGAATCTATGAGGTTACACACTTAATAAACTGGAACGATAAAGGTCCGGATGATAGTCTCCAAGTGAGCCACGATCTCTACTCGTATCAAATAAGAATCCAATTGGAGGCTATATAAAGAGAGGTGTGGGGGCTGAGGGAGAAATTCCTGAAACACACTCGTCGAAACCCTAGCCGCCACTTCTCATAACCCCTGCCGTGCACGCTGGTGCTAGTACGTAGATGCACAGTGCTCCATCCCTGGACGTGTGGACCTCAGTATAGGCACTGCTGCGACTGCGACGCTGATCGAGATGATTGCGAGGAGGAGACGATTGGCCGGAGGACGATCGACAACTAGGAGACGGTTGGCCGGAGGACGATCGACAACTACTACTACACTAACACGCTCTTCGTTGAATTGGCTGTTTTAACTCTACTTCCATCGTACTATGCGTCTAGTGGTAACGATCCATAATCTCTTACTCGCATAGTTTACTGGTTTACGTGGTAGAAAATTTTAATCTATATTAGTATAGTCTATCCATATACTAACAATCATACCTTCTTACTTCGTATGGGCTTGTTTGGTACGTAGGAATTTAGAAATCGGTGCCTTCGAAACGGATGTAGTTTTGACTTTTGAGGCACATGCTACGGACTAAATTAGCAGCTACCACATCCCTGAGATATCCCTCCGTAGCGCACGAGGTGAGAAATTGTGCAAGGCGAACATAGGAGCAGAACATTGGCTAACTCATGCGCGGCCCATACGCTAGTGCAAAAAGGCGGTGGCCGTTGCATGATCAGATCTCGCATCCTCGCGAAAAGGGGGGAAATCACGCGTCGTGCGCATTATCTACTAGCAGCTGTGGTGGCCACTGGGACGACGGCCTCATCCAACGGCACGCTACGTGGTCTGTGTTTGTCCTTGCACACGGTGCGGTGATTGACTGCTGAATCAACTACCCACCAATTATCGAAATTTGAACGTTTTTGGCACTGTTACTACCCCAAAATTCCCGAAATAGCCCCTTCGGAAACGAAATTCCAACGCTAGCCCCCACCTGACCGCACCATTTAACCGTGGGACGACACGTGTTAATGGTGCGGTCGGGGAGCGCACCACTCCGAGTGGTGCGGTGCCCTACCGCACCATTTGCTTGATGTGACCGGCGAGTGGTGCGGTCGGAGACCGCACCACCTCGGAGTGGTGCGCTCCCCGACCGCACCATTAACATTGTCGCCCCACGGTTAAATGGTGCGGTTAGGTGGGGACTAGAGTTGGAATTTCGTTTTCGGATAGGGCTATTTCGGGAATTTCGGGTAGCAACAGTGCCAAAAACGTCCAAATTTCCCAATTATCCGCAACGCCCGCCCGCCGGTAGGGCTGTAAAAAAAGCTCGAGGCTCGCGAGCTGCTCGAGTTTGGCTCGTTCTAGACTCGATTCGAGCTTGGCTCGAACTCCAAACGAGCCGAATTCGAGCTCCATCCGAAGCTCGCGAGCTTTAACGAGCCGAGCTCGAATAGCTCGCGAGCTTACAATTTTTACCCTAATCCCCCGTTCCCGCACTCCCTCCCGTCCCGCGGTCCCGACTCCCGCCTCTCCTCTCAAACCCCCCAGGCCCCCTCGGCCTCGGGCAGCCCGCAGCCCCCACCCACACCCCTCCCTCCTCTCCTGTCTCCCCCACCGGCCCACCCGCCTCCGCGGCTCCCCCCGCCGGCCGCCGCCCGCCCCTCCTCCACTCCTCGCCGCCCCCACTGCCGGCCGGCCCCCCACTCCCGAAGCCCTCGTCCTCTCCCCCGCCGCCGACGCCCTCTCCCGCCCCCCCGGCGCCGACCCCCTCTCCGGCTCTCCCCCCCGTCCCCTTCCTCTCCGCCGCTGCCTCCCCGTCCCCCTCCGGCCCTCCCTCCTCTCCCCCGCCGCCGCGGCGCCGCCCCCCGTCCCCCCTCCTCGCCCCCCGCCGCCGCCCCTCCTCCCCCCACCGGCGCCCCTCCTCTCCTCCTCACCCCCCGCCGGCGCCCCCCTTCTCCCGCCCCCCGCCGGCGCCCCCCCTCTCCCGCCCCCCGCCGGCGCCCCTCCTCCCCCCCCCCCCCCCCCCCGCCGGCACCCCTCCTCTCCTTCTCACCCCCCACCGGCGCCCCTCCTCTCCTCCTCGGCTCCTCCCCCGCCGCCGCGGCCCCTCCTCCCCCCGGCGCCCCTCCTCTCCCCCGCCGGCGCCACCCGTCCGGCCGTCCCTACAGCTCGGCTACCGCGTGGTGAAGGTGCAGTCCGGCCGTCCTTTCTCCGGCCGTCCCCGGCGCCACCGCCGCCAGCCCGCCACCTCCTGCAGGTACTCCCTCACCGAGCCTACACATGCGAAGCTCGAGCTCGGCTCGAGTTTTGTCCGAGCCGAGCTCGAGCCTAGCTTAAAGCTCGATGTTAATCTCAGGCTCGCTCGAGCTCGGCTCGAGTTTCTACCGAGCTCGAGCTTGCTAGGTCAAGCTCGCTCGAGCTCGGCTCGTTTACAGCCCTACCCGCCGGCCGGTCCCCCAATATATTGTCTGTTTGTTAACTGTTCGTCCATCCCATTGGCCCTATAAATAGCGCGCGGCACCTGGCCATGCAGCTCTCGACCGACGCATGCAGACCTTGTAATGCATAGATAGCTATTAGATACGTGTACGCAGGTACCTCATCCCATAACGCTCCATGGCTGCTCGCGTCGGCGTTGTGCTCTGCCTGGTCCTGATCGTCAGCGCGGGGCTCGCAGCCACGCCGACCGAAGCTCGCGCTGTAGCGGACTATGCTGCCGCGGACATCGATGTGCCCGGCAGTGGAAAATGGGGTGGCATTCGTCGGGGGAGGAACGTGACGAGCCTGCAAGGAGGCGACTACAAGCGGGAGGTGCCGGGCGGCCCAGACCCGCAGCACCATTACTAGGCACGGAGGTGAAGGGTGCCGCGGCGACACGTAGAGCATGTTCGCATACGTACAGCCATATTTGTGCTTGTAGGCTTATATATAGCTAGCTTCCAATGGCACGTTAGATCATATATACGAAATCATTGATCATCACACGGTGCGCGGGCGTCGCTATTCTTTCAGTGTTGTGTCCGAGAGGTGAGTATAACTTGCATTTGGTTCAAGCAATTGTGTTTAGAGGTACCATTATTTCTATTCTTGAGCATCCTATGCATGAGCGAGAATATGAGGGTATGTACTGGTACTTATATACGAGTTGTAATAAACAAGCGCAAGCTTGAAGAAGGCAGCTAATAATATTTATGTACCTACATCGATCATCTATATGTAGTTACGGAATATTTTGTACGGTGTCGTTTAATTTGTCTTGGGAATCGCAAATGTGGCCCATTCTCAAGACCACACCTAACTTTACCATCATCTTTATTTCTCAACCATCTTTTGTCTTCTCTCTAACTATTCCTCGGATAAAAATAATATCATGATTATAATAATAATACTTTTTAATATTACTAAGTCTTGTCATAGTGAATATGGCCATCAAATTAAATAGGGCTTTTTGGGTGGTAGGACATTAGCTCATGTCATTTTAAACATCTTTTGTAAATAAAATAACAGTGTGTAAATAATATAATGAAAATACTGATAAATAAATGATTAACGGAATGTAGGTTCAATATAATCAATGACATGTGACTTGCCTTGCGGATTTATAACTTCGATAATTTTGTATTCTTCTGTCTCTTGATCTTGAGTTTGATCCTGAGTTTCTCCTTCTTGAGTTAGTCAACTCTCGATGTCGTGTGCTAGCGCAAAGCAAAGAAAAATAATTTAATTCCACGCTCGAAGAATTGAGCTAGGAATAAAGAAATAAAATCCAATAAAAAATCAAATAAAATAGGTTTGGAGTTTATAGGTGCCTGAAAAGGCAGAACGGAGGGAATAGATTGGCGGACTCAAAACGATCGAAATGGATATAAATTTACATCTTTAGGTTTTGTGAACAGTAACGGGTCTGGGATTAATATTTTGTTGTTCCTTGGCATCCTTGCAGACTTGCAGTCTAGGAGTCGGCAAACTCTAAGAGTAACAAGTTGAAAGATCAAGCTCCATTTAAGTTGGTTTTGGTGTTAATGACAAATGCCAATATGACATTATGATATTAATGACATATACTTTATAATGTTTTGGTGAAAATGATAAATAAATTTATGAGACTAACATGTCTATTTGAGTTATCTTTGGTTAGTCTCATTTGGATGAAAAGGTGAAATCAAAAATGTATGCATTCGAAATCGCTTTCTCATTTACAAATGTATTCCTTAGATCCAAAATATAGATTGAAATCCTCAATTAGTCTAAAATGAATATGTGCATATGTCTTCACTATATACACTTGTATGCACACATTTAGGGGGAGCTCTCTATATATTTTGGAGTTTCATAAGTATTGATCCATGCTTCTTTTAATATGCACATTTGGGATCTTTACTTTGAAATACATACTTGAGTATATATATACTCATGTGCAATCGGGTTGTCATCTAACTTCTCCATTATGTGTTAATGGTTGGATGACTAATGACAACCGGATTAGTAAGCTTTGTTTAAAGCTTATCTTGGAGTATACATTTGTTGTGTACATATTGTATACTCGCAAATCAATTTCATATCTCATTATTTGTTGAGATTGTCATGAATTACCAAAATTGTGAAGTTTGGTAATCGATGACAATTGTTTTGTGGACTAACGGTTTCCATGAGTTGGATGCAGAAGTTAGGTTCCACAAATGAGAACAACTTGGGATGACTTCATGTGTTGAAGGTCATCAAGTCAAGATCGAGAAGAAGATGGATTCATGTGTTGAAGGCCATCAAAGAAGAAGACGCATCATGAGTTGATGCATGAGGAGATGATCATGTGTTGATCATCAAGTTAAGGAAGACCATCATGTGTTGATGGAGTTGATGAAAGGGTACATCATGAGTTGATGCATATCGAGACGATGACCCAAGGCAAAGGTATGACTAGCTAGGACTAAGGATGTGTTCCTAGTCTTTTACCGGTCTTGGTGTTTGGTTGGAAAACCGGATTACTAGTGTAAGTTGCCGTACTATTAAGAGGGGTCATGTCTAGTAGTTTGAGTCTCATCATGTGTTGATAGCTCAAACCTCACTTGCTCTAGCTCATCTCGACATGAGGCTTATATTTGCGAATGTGTTTTGCAAATAGTTGAAGCTCATGTGGTGAATCTTTGCAACATGGGACTATGCATTGCGAATGTGTTTTGCAAGTGCTTGAAGTCCATGTTTTCATTTTTTGTGATATGAGGCTTATATTTGCAAATGTGTTTTGCAAATGGTTGGAGCTCATATATAATCCTTGTGGCATGTGACTTAGGTTTGCGAATGTGTTTCGCAAATGTGATAAGTCCATGTACCTAATCCTTGTAGCATGATCTAAATTTGCAAATGTGTTTTACAAAAGTTAGAGATCATGCATTATCTCATGGCATGGTCTAAAATTGTTTGTTGCTATTTCCTTTGACATTAGACCATGGTAGTGACTCTTTGGATGTCTTGTGATTTATGCATTGATCTAATGTGTTTGAGGTCATGCAAATAGATGGGTTGTGTAGCCCTCTGAATAAGCTTTCCATAGAGTCCAAGATCACTCAATTCCGACATCGGAGTCAAAAGTTTTGGCCGTTTTTCCGAGTGTCGCCTGTGCTGAAAAACCAAAAACGGAAGTACCGCGATTTGTACTGCGGTAGTTCCGATTTTTGCGGAAGTACCGCAATTTGTACTGCGGTAGTTCCGATTTTTCGGTAGTTCCGATTTCCGAGCAGAACGTTTTTTTCAGAGAGCGACTTTTTGAATGACTTAGCCTCGGGAAAAACGGTAGTTCCGCAATTTGTACTCCGGTAGTTCCGTTTTTGCTGAGAAACGGCTAGTTTTTTGACCGTTGGCGAGAAAATCAGAAGTACCGCGATTTGTACTGCGGTAGTTCCGATTTTCCTTATTTTTTCAGGGATTTGGCTCCAACGGCTAGTTTTCTTGTGTGGGGTATAAATACCCCCTTGTGGCCGGTTGGAGAGGTTGTTGCTTCATTCATTCTTGTGTTCTTGAGCTAGAGTGAGGCTCTCCACTCAATTGTGCATGTGTTGCACTTTGTGAGAGAGGAGAGGTGATCTAGAGTGTATGTGTTGCATCTAGAAGAGGACTTTGTGTCAATTGAGCTTGTGCATTCGTTGCACGTGGTGAGAGTCAAGCGAGAGGCTTGACTTGTTACTCTTGGAGTTTGCCGACTCCTAAACGGCGTGGGAGGCGTCGTGTGCGGTGATCTTCTCAACGGAGGTTGCGAGAAGGCCCGGCAAAGTTGTGAAGGTCGGAAGCTCGCCTACCCGGAGCGGGGAAGAGCTATCACTAGTGATTGGAGGTGTTTCGGCTTAATTCGTGGAGCCGGTCCGATTTGTTCGGGCTAACCTCAACGTGGACTAGGGGAAACCGGCAAGTTTCCGAACACCACGGTAAAACATCATTGTGTCAATTGTGGTTTGTTTTCTTGTGTTCCATTTATATTCAAGCAATTTACATTCATAGAATTAAATTGATTGCTTGTATATTTAGAATTGCAAACCTTGACCTAGGCTAGAACTATTAGTGCACTTAGACGAATTTGCTTGTCATAGGCGCTATTTGAGCTAAACCAAATTGATTTAAGCTTCCGCATTGTTTAGGCAAATAGTAAAGGTTTTGAATTGCTAATATTAATTTGTAGAAAATTTTTAGACCGCCTATTCACCCCCCTCTAGTCGGCCACCTCGATCTTACACAAGTCAAGTCCCTCACTTGACTCTCACCACGTGCAACGAATGCACAAACTCAATTGGACACTAAGTCCACCTCTAGGTGCAATACATGCACTCTAGATTCTCTCTTCCTTCTCACAAAGTGCAACACATGCACAATTGAGTGGAGAGCCTCACTCTAGCTCAAGAACACAAGAATGAATGAAGCAACAACATCTCCAACCGGCCACAAGGGGATATTTATACCCCATACCAAAAAACTAGCCGTTGGAGCCAAATCCCTGAAAAATCAGGGAAATCGGAAGTACCGCCGGCCAAAAAACGGAACATCCCATTGTCTCTCCAACGGTCAAAAACTAGCCGTTGGAGTCAAAATCGAAACTACCGCAGTACAAATTTCGGAACTTCCGATTTCCTCGAGGCCAAGTCATTCAAAAATCGCTCTCTGGAAAAAAACGTACCGCTCAAAAGTCGGAACTTTCGGAATTTCGGAAGTTCCGATTTTCACCTGGTACTTCCGATTTTTTCGGAACTACCGCAGTTTAAAAAACGGTACTTCCGTTTTCGGTTTTTCAACACAGACGACACTCAGAAAAACGGTCATAACTTTTGACTCCGATGTCGGAATTGAGTGATCTTAGACTCTATGGAAAGCTTATTCAGAGGCCTACACAACCCATCTATTTGCATGACCTCAAACATATTAGATCAATGCATAAATCACAAGACATCCAAAAAGTCACTACCACGGTCTAATGTCAAAGGAAATAGCAACAAACAATTTTAGACCATGCCAAGTGATAATGCATGATCTCCAACTTTTGCAAAACACATTTGCAAACTAGATCATGTCACAAGGAGTAGGTACAGATACTTCAAGCACTTGCAAAACACATTTGCAATGCATAGTCTCATGTTGCTAAGATTCACTACATGAGTTTCAACTATTTGCAAAACACATTCGCAAATATAAGTCTCATGTTGAGATGAGCTAGAGCAAGTGATGTTTGAGCTATCAACACATGATGAGACTCAAACTACTAGACATGACCCCTCTTAATAGTACGGCAACCTATACTACCAATCCGGTCTTTCAACCAAACACCAAGACCGGTAAAAGACTAAGAACACATCCTTAGCCCTAGCTAGCCATACATTTACCTTGGGTCATCTTCTCGATATGCATCAACTCACGATGCATTCTTCTCATCAACTCCATCAACACATGATGATCTTCTTTGACTTGATGATCAACACATAATCATCTCCTCATGCATCAACTCATGATGCGTCTTCTTCTTTGATAGCCTTCAATGCATGAAGCCATCTTCTTCTCGATCTTGACTTGATGATCTTCAACCCATGAAGCCATTCCAAGTCATCCTCATTTGTGGAACCTATTCTATTCATCCAACTCATGAAAAATGTTAGTCCACAAAATAATTTGTCATCAATTACCAAATTTCACCATATTAACACATAATGGAGGGGCTAGATTCAACAATCTTCCCTTTTTGGTAATTCATGACAATCTCAACAAATAATGAGATAAAGATAATTGATTTGTGAGTATACAACTTGTACTCAATAATTGTATACTCTAAGATAAGCTTTAGACAAAACTTACTTATCCGGTTGTCATTAATTATTCAATCATTAACACATAATGGAGAAGTTAGATAACAACCCGATTGCACATGAGTATATATGAACTACACAAGCTAGATATACTCAAGAATGTATTTCAAAGTAAGACCCCAAATATGCATATTGAAAGAAGCATGAATCAATACTTATGAAACTCTAAAATATAGAGAGTTCCCCCTAAATGTGTGCATACAAGTGTATATAATGAAGACATATGCACATATTCATTTTGGACTATTTGAGGAGATCAATCTATATTTTGTATCTAAGAAATGCATTAGTAAATGAGAAAGTGATTTTGAATGCATATCTCTTTGATTTCACCTTTCCATCCAAATGAGACTAAACATAAATAAACTTAAACAAGCATATTAGTTTCATATATGCATTTGTCATTGTCACCGAAATATTATAATGGTATTTGTCATTGTTACCAAGATCTTAAAATGGTATTTGTCATTAATACCAAAACCAATTTAATCGGATCTTGATCTTTCAATATCCCTTTTAATCAACTTAATCAGAGCTTGATCTTTCAACGGCGTCAGAGGAGAAGGAGGCAACGAGGGGCCGCGGTGGTGAAGGCGACGGGAGCGGCGGCGTCAGGGAGAAAGAGGCGACGTCGGAGGAGAAGGAGGCGACGAGGGGCTACGGCGATGAAGGCGACGGGGGCCGCGGCGTCGGGGGAGAAGGAGGCGAGGGGGCCATGGCGGTGAAGGCAACGGGGGTGGCGGCGTCGGGGGAGAAGGAGGTGACGAGGGGCCGAGGCAGTAAAGTCGGCGGGGGCGGCACCGTCGAGGGAGAAGGAGGCGATGGGGCGGCGGTGTCGAGGGATAAGGAGGCAACAAGGGGCCGCGGCAGTGAAGACGACGGGGCGGCACTGTTGGGGGAGAAGGCAACAACAAACGAGGATTGGGGGAGGTGGCGGCAAACGAGGCGTGGGGGAGCAGTTTGGGAGTTGGGTGGTTCTGGAGAATTATTTATACGTGGTAGGAGCGGGTAATTTTGGCGAAGTTCAGTGCAATGGGCTATTTCTATTCCGTAAAACCAAAAAAAACATATAAAAACTGGCTTTTGATTTTTAGTTATATAGTGGCTTAAGGCTTTTTAAAAGCTCAGTAAAAAAGTCATCCGTTTGTTTAGACTTTGATTTTTTAGGTTTTATTTTAAAAAGCCTAAACAAACAGGATATAAGTCTCAAAACAAAAGGAAAAATCGAGAATCTGAAGTAAACAAATGGCGACGCCCTCGTCGGTATAAAAACTAAGCCGAGTCTTATCGCCTCAACCGAGACGGCGAGACCTTTGCTTAATTAACACACCAGCGGGCACACCGGCACAAGACGAAACCGACCAAGCCGTCGTCGTCCTTCACACTAATCTTTCCTCCTCTCCTCCCTACCAGTGCCAACCAAACCACCCCTTCCACACCCTTTCCCTTCCCTTCTCCTCCAAGCAAGCTACCCATCTCACCAAACCCCTAGCCCCGCGATGTCCGGCTCCGGCGCCGGCGCCCCCTACGGCCGCGGTTCCCGCAGCTTCGACTTCGGTGCCGACGACGTGCTCTGCTCCTACGACGACTTCGCCGCCACCTCCGAGCCAAAGCGCCCCGACCCGGCCGACAAGGTATCCGTTCGCCCCCTGGCTCCTCCCCCTCTTCGATCCCTTCTGCGAACAGTAGTGATTGGTGTGCGAAGCTTTGATCGAAGCTTGGGGCTTGATTTTGGAGCGATTGGATCGGAAGAATTTAGAACCAGGGAAAATGAAATTGGGCTCAAAAGTTTCGGTTTCTTCATTAATTGATAAGAGTCCACATGGAATAATGTCTAGGTTGCTACTATGCATCAATTGTGTTTCTGACTGAGGTATTATTCTTGCTACGTTTACACAAAGTTACAGTTTGATCTACCCACGATTGAGGGAAACTCATGACATTCTTGTACTTTTGTAGAGCAAGGTTTACATCCGCAATGCTTTTAGATTTTTGGGACTTATTGATTTAACCCCTCCTGTGATATGCAGTATAAGGTTCTAAAAAATAACAGTATTGCCAACAGATGGTCAACCGACAATTCACGTTAGGTTATAAACTGAACTACCTAGTAGATTTATAATTTATTGCTGTGAGGAGCACTGCATGAGAATGCTGCTGTTGGAGAGGAGTTGCTAGCTCGCTATGCCCGTTTGCCGTTAGCTTATCAAATATTCTTCTGTTAAATAAGGTCTGACGTAGGTCATGGTTTCACTTATAATTTGCACGGTTCAGTAGTTGGCTACTTGTTCTTTTACATACACAGATACACTAGTGATCACAGGGTTTTAGAAGAACTGGACATATGCACCTAGAGCCTTGGTCCTTGGAGCCCAGCAAATCAATACTGGTTGAGGGAACAAAGTCTAAACTTCAGAAATAGTGACTGGACAGTTTGGTTAATAGGTGCATTGCATTGTGTTGGAAATTTTTCTTGCTATACTTATTTGTTAAACCCTGAAGACGTTAGCATGATGCTAGATAGGAAATTTAAGGGAGAAGGTCAAAAACCAATTGGACCATGTCACCATGCTGAACATTTTATAGTAATATCCTTTGTATTGCTGGAGTTATAACTGATGCCTGGTGGAATATAAATCATCAAATGTTGCCATTGATGAACTTGGAAAGATCAATCTGAAAATTCCAATGAGACTTTGCATTTTTAAAATATAACTTTCATCCAATCTACACAAGCTTTCACTGGCAAACTAATTTTAGGATGGTTGTAGAAAAAGCTTGCCTTACATTCAGTATTTTCAGCCCTCATTCGTGTACTTTTGCAACAGGATTTTCATGACAGCAGATTGGGGAGACCATTTGTGAAAGTTCATGAACAAGAAAGTTATGGCAAAGAGGATGTACTTTCTGCTGTTGAGAAATGCATGAAAAAATATGCTGATAATTTGCTACGATCTCTTGAGGGAATAACTAGTCGACTTTCACAACTGGAGATCTATTGCTATAAGCTTGAGAGGTCCATAAGTGAACTTAGAGGTGATGTGCTTCGTGGTGAGACTGATCTAAGACTGAAGTCTCTCGAGAAACATCTACATGAAGTAAGTAAATCAATATTCAAAGCAAGATTCTGTTGAGAAGGTACTCTTTTAGATGTAGTTTTTGTATGATCATGTCATATGCCCACCCATATGTTATCAGCCTTTTGAATTGCTTGATATGCGTTATTTCCCTAAGATGAAGCCATCTTAGTAGGATATTTATTACATTGGGACGTTCGTTGTTACTTACACATGATGTTGCTCTTTTGCTTGTAAATATTTGCTCCAATTTGTTGCTCTCATATGTTTATGCATGCTGTTGAACATCTAGTAAATTGTTTATGCATGCTGTTGAACATCTAGTAAATTGTGACTTGTGAGTTCAGACTTAAGTAGTGAAAGGCATTGATATTAGTAAGTATTAGGTTTAGTTATATTTAGTCTAGACTGCATCTCTTGTTGTTCCATTGATGTTTTTGTGGGTTATGTTTCTGTAGCTTGTTGTGCTGTGATTGCGTTTGTTCCATTTCAAGCAGTCTTTCTTGGTCAGTTGAAACAAATTATGCATCATGTTCAATCTTAAAACAATGCCATGGTGCTATGCCACACTTTAATTTAGAGGACACCTGTACAGGTGGTGTGAAATAGTTATGGTATACTGTCTTAGTCTAACTGATGGGATCTACAAGCACTGTCATGTCTGAAAATTTTAGTATTTGTGTCCTAATGATTGTTGAGCACTGACAAGGTTCTAACACGTCTTCAACACATAGAAGATTGTCAGATAATCCCTTATTTAATAATTAACTTCAATTTTATACAATTTCAATATGGCCTCGCATGGTTTTGGACTAGGCATGATGTGTCTTGTCACGTTTTTTTGCACATGTTGAGGTTTTGGCCCTTTTAAATTAATGTTTTGCGAGAGAAAAAAATGTTTGTGTGGGTTGTTGAATGGAGAGGTTCATATTTTGGTTTTTTGGACTTAACTGAGAGTATATATAGTTGAAAACAAAACTTCTGCACATTATTTGAATAATGTTTCATTATGCTAGTTAATAGTGCTTGCACCTGTATTATTTAAAAGTATTGTCTACAGTTCTTGTGTTTGCATAAATGCCCCAAAATGTAGGTAATTAGCCAACTTGTTATGTGAATTTTTAGAGCTTGTCATTGGCAATGCGCCTGTAAAGTATTTTATCTATGTTGTGCTGTTATGCACTTATGCATCAATGAAGGTGCAGCACAGGTTCAAACTTACTTGCTAGTAAGCAACCCATATGACAGCCAGATGGCCAGAGACACTTAGCAGTTAAATGTTGAAGCGCTTGATACTAGAACTGAGCACATTTGGCCAGCCTGGCTTGATCCAGTCATCTGAGCCTGAGCCCAATCGGGCCTTTCCCAAAGTTCAGGGTTGGGCTGGGCCTAACCTACACTGGCCTGAGGTGCCCAAAATTTTAATAATCCCAAGCTGAGCTGAACCTGAATTTTTGACATGGTTCACTCAAACCTGTTAGGCCCAACCCATGATGACTTTGTGCGTACCATGGCTCTGTCTTTGCATAGATACTCTGATCCTCTTTATGGCTTGGCTGTGGGGATGTTTGGGGTGCTACTCTAATTTAATGTGCTTCAACCATGCATCTAGTTCTCAGACACCGTTACAGCTAGGCAGCAATTACACTGCAAGGATCAGTCATTTTCAGGCGAGAACAATCATCAGCTAGGGACTTCTGGACTGGCTTTGCTGATCTTATTGTGGCCTGTCCATGGGCTGGGCCTTATGTCTCATTTGAGGATACAACTATCAACCTGTATGTGCCTAATTTGTACCTTCAAAATTCTAAACATTCGTATCTGAACATCGAGCTGCCACAGCAGCTTATCTTTCTTTCTAGGAAACATCTTTAAGCCAATCCATGGACAGCGATGCACCAGCAGGATATAGGTTTCCTCCCTGTCCCTGAGAGCTGAATGCACATGAAAATCCTATTTTTCTACTCTCCTCTGATAAACCAGTCTCATTGCCTGTTGTGCACTTCAGTCCTCTATCATATATACTTATATTTAATGTATGCTCCCTGACTAACCATGGTTGACAATGGTTCCCTTCTCTGTATACAAATTGGCAACTGTGGTTGAAGCATACAATAAGTAGCAACTGTGATGGTTCTGCTCTAATATTTATCTTGTTTTATTAAGAAACTCTGTAACAAAACCTCTTGTATCCAAATAAGATTCTGACCATCTTTTTTCTAGCCAGTCATCCAATTTTAATTGTTTAATTTCTACATCTGCATCGCATTATTGTTTATATATTTGATAGTTGAGCATTGACTCTCTGTTTAGAAGTTTTCAGCTCTATTTAAAATTTTAAATGATGCAGGTGCACAGGTCTATTCAAATCATTAGGGACAAGCAAGAGTTAGCTGAAACTCAGAAGGAATTAGCTAAATTTCAACTTACACAAGATACATCTAAAAAGGAGGAAGATGTGCCAACACCATCTTTCACTGAGCCAAAGAAGCTTGAAGAAAAGCTAGATACAGCTGGTCAGCAGCTGGCCCTTGTTTTGCCTCACCAGGTGAACCCGCTGTCACTTGCACCTAGAGGTTCTGAACCAGTTCAGCAGTACAAGGATCAACCTGTGCAGCAGCCAGCCCCTAGCTCTCATGTTCCACAGCAGGACCGTTATGTTCTTAGCCAAGCCATTGTTTACTACCCACAACGTCAAGCTCCAGGCATCCAGGACACACAGGGGCAGCAAGTACAACCAGAGGTGCAGTACTTGGCAGTAAGGCCTCCAGCTCGAGATGTTCCAGTTCATGCTTCATCTCAACAGCCTCAGGCAGCAAATCAAACCGAGCCCCAGTCTCTCCCTCCTTACCAGCAGCAGTGGCACCAGCAATCCTCCCAGCCGGCTCCTGCACCAGTGGCCCAGCCACAGCAAACTTTCTCGCAGCCGTTTCCTCCACCTGTGCAGCAGCCCCAACTATCTAATGCTCAACAGTTTCCTCCACAACTAGTGCATCAGTCCCAATTATCTAATTCTCAGCAGTTTCCTTCACCGCCAGTGCAACTACAGCAATCTAACCCTCAGATTCCTCCTCAGGCAATGCAACCGCAACATCCTCCTGTGCAAACTCAGATGAGACCTCAAACTCCACCAAACTACCCACATTATCCACCCCACCAGCCCTTGAACCCTGCCGCTGAAACTCTGCCTGGCAGTGCGGCTATGCAAGGGCCATACAACACTGTTGCTCCATCGGGTGGTGGCCATTCTGAAGTGCCGTATTCATATGGAGGACCTGGCGTCCCGCCATCTCAGCCACCACCGCAGCACAACATGCAAAGGCAGCAGCTACCTCCTCCAAGTCGGGGCTCTTTTGGGCCACCTCCAAGTAAAGGGGTCTATGCTGGCCCTCCACAATATGCACCACAGGGCAATTTGCAAGGCTACAACACAGGGTACGGCTACCCACCGAGTGGTCCTTCAGCAGCCGAGGCACCGCATATGCCTCCAGGTGGTGTTGGTATGAATCATCCAGGGTCGCATATGATGCGCGGCCATCCATATGGGGAAATGATTGAGAAGGCAATCACCATGGGATATCCAAGGGACCAGGTGCTGAATGTGATCCAGAGGATGACGGAGAGCGGCCAGCCAATGGATTTCAATACATTGCTCGATAGGCTGAACGAAGCAAGGTCCGGGGCACCTCCTCGTGTGTGGTGATTCCATTTCATCCAGGCTGGGCCTGTTTATCTGGACGTCGTGCTCAGACGTGTGCTATGATTGGTATCGTGTAGCTAAATAAATGATATTTGAAGTGATACCGTCTATCGCTTGTCTGTACAATGTACATGTAAACGTTGAGCTTGAATTTCGTGTGATTCCTGCACCTGTACAACCAACGTAATTGCAATAGGACCATTCAGATCTGTTCTAAATCGAATTATTGTCAGGCATCTCGTCGTTTTGTGGTGTGTGAAATGTCAGGTGATGTTTGCTATGCTCTGTGCCGTGGTTCTCTCTGCTTTGCCAATTGCCAGTCAAGTTGAGCTACCTCTTATCGTGGTGGATATGCAAACTCTTCCAGCTTGAGCTGCATCTTTTACCTGACAACGTGCTATTGCGTCTTGGTTCGTTAAATTGCCTCACAGGTAGTTTTTCCTCATCCAATTTTGTTCAATCAAGTTGCTTGCTTTTTTGAAAAAAGAAAAAGAAAACAAGGAAATGACGAGAACATCGGGATATGTTGCCGTTCTTCTTTTACAGCATTTTTACACGTCAGTAAGCATGCGGAAGCACACAGATGCATTGTAACTATTTTTTTTTTCAAATTTAATATCTGGACAATTGTTTTTGCACTACAGTAACTCCCTTAGTTCGGCAGTGATCGGCTGACGCATATTAATTGTGTATGATTAATTATTGCTAATTATATTTAATTAGTATTAATTATATTTAATTAGTGCTAACCATAAAATTTTAATTGGGGCTGAGCAACTGTGACTGGCAGCACTTGCCGAGGCATGGCCACGACTGCCGAGCTCAGAGGGGGCTACATTTATCAAATCAAAACGGACTTTCAAGTCAATTTTTTTTAAAAATGCTAGTATTCCACGTATTGGATTGGATCGACAGGAGAGTATGGATGCGGATGAGCTGGGGCTCGAGCGTTGGAAGAGAATAAACAGGTTCCCGAACCAGGGTTCTACACGAGCACCACCAAAGCATCTTTTCTCCACGGCGAAACGTCTCAAAAGCGCTAACGGCAGGGAGGCCGGGCGAGCGGCGAGGTGGCAGCAGAAAAACGAGCAAGGGAAGAGGACACCATAAAAGAGGCGAAGAAATCGATAGGAGAGAGACCGAGAGACAGGAACGACCGGGAGGCAAGCAGCAGGAAACCAAACGCCTACAGCCTACTCAGGTCCTGTTCTCAAGTCAAAAACCAACGGCTTTTGATTTTTATTATAATACCTAACTTTTAAATGAAGTATTTTATTAAAACGGGGTCTATAAGTTAAACGATCTACACGTTAGAATATCAACATCTGTACCAGCTAAGATCGCAAGTGAGTATCTGTCTCTCCATAAACAATCAAAATTCAAAAATTTTAATCAAAAGCTATAAGCCGCAGCCGAAAAGAACAGACCCTCAAAAACTAAAAAAAGGGTAATGAATCCCTTTATATTCCTCTGTCGATATCTTCTCAAAAGGGAGAGAAAAATCTACCTCCCCACGCAGACTTATCTAAGTTCTCATATCCCCCTTTCTCTTGGAAATCAGACGTGAAAAAAGAGAGAGAAAATATCGAGCAGCTGCCAAGGCTCTCAACGGAGACAGGGCCCCGCTCGTCGCCGCCGGTCGATTAATCTGGTGAGAACTCTACTAGGTCGTTTCCCCTTGGTGCCAAAATTTACCTCTGCTGCTGGTAGATCGTTTGTTAGCTCAAGGTTCTCCCGTTCGGTGTTCTGTTCGGGACGACGGGTCGCTGGCGCCCGATTTCCGTAGCTAGTCCCACTGCCGCCGTTCCTCGTTCGCTCGCCAAGCGGCGACCGACGGGTTCACCCCCAGGGACCGGATGTCATGTCGCCAGCTTTTGCTGCCGTTTCCGGCGTTGCTCCGCGCCTTGCCGGGTAGCTCACTGGCAATCGTGACCCTACGTTGTTGATGATATGATCTTGCTTGCGCTGAGAGGTGGGCCCGGGAGTCAGTGGTGGGCGTGTCGTGATAGGGGGGAGACGGGAGGCGGGTCCGGTCAAGCGGTGCGTCTGGTCGCGGCGGGTCCACCCAAGACCCACTTGCCATTCCCCTATTCCTCGAGCCGTGCGGCTGGCTGCCTGCGCCTCTACATCTCTCTGCTTGCCGCGTGCGCTGGCGTCAAGTTGGTACAGAACGCAAGCATTACCGTGCGATCACTTAAAAAATCGCTGCTAGTAGCGTATAGTTTAGGGATCATGGAATTCAAATCATGAGGATATCATGTAACTGTAGGTCTTTTTAAGAAATAAGTTTATTTAACCCATTAAACTATCAGGTTCATCTAAATTTCAATCATTAACTACAAAACTAGGTGAATGACACCCCTCAACTATCATTAATAATACCCAATCAATTTTCACCCATAAGGCTGTTTTTAGTGATGGTTTTGCCACGCCCACGTGGTAGCGCTATTAGTAAAACCAAGAAAAATATGGGGTCCAAGAAAAATACGTAGGCTACCACATCACTGTCTTCTTCCTCTTCTCCCTTTTTACCTGCACTCATTCGAGGAACACCAACAACGGTGAGTGGTGGCGCGACCGCCAGTCTTCAGATGCATAGAGGCGAGTTGAGACATTGGCAAATGCTAAGGGGTGGCACATGTGGCCCAAAGGTTGACAGCGACATCAGCGTGATGAAGAAAGCGACAGAGCAGATCGATTATTAGATGTGATAGTGCTCCTATGACTTTTTTGCGATAGCGAGGAAACAATGGGTAAGAATGCGAAGAGACTAAGAGCATGGAGGTGGTGGCTCACTGGTGCGGACAAAATTCATTGATGAAGCTTGGCGGTGGCGCATCATGTTTGTGGTCTATTCTCATGGTTGTAGTGGCAAATCAGCAAAGTTCTTGTGGCTACAGTGGCAAATCAGCGAGAAAAACTCAGGGCTTTGGTTGCTAGCGTTCTAAAACACACCGTGACTCGTATGAATCTGACAAAAGTGCGGCGACTTGGCGAACTTGCTAAGCTCTTGCGGTGACAATGGTGGCGACCAGACATGAGTGGAAGGGGATGCAACCTGTGGATGTTGCAAAAGCCAAGCGCGTAATGCATTGGTCAGGTCCATCCTCTTTTTTAGCCTCCACCTTAGTCCGGACGAGCAAGGCAGCCCAACAGCTCCGTATCCAGTGCCTCTTTCGCTCCTCCTCTCTTCTCTCTCAGTTTTGGGATATGTTCGTAAGTGGCAATCGGTGGCCTCACATCGTAGCCTTGTATTGCGACGGCGCTCGGAGACGGCGATGGCCGTGGAGATGTTTGTGAGCAGCAATTGAGCCTAGGGCAGCTTGCACCGAGCTTCATGGTAGAGATCAAGATGGAGGAAGGCAATAGAGAGAGAGAGGAGTACAAGGGGAAGGAAGAGGAAGAAGGGATTAGTATTACATGTGGGACTCACCATCTTTTTCTGTGATGATGCTGATTGGTTGCCATTTCATCCAAACACTAGCCCACGTGTCAAAACAATTACCATTTGTGTGCCACATCAGAGCAAAATCGGCTCCAGATGGCCTTAAAGAGTAAAATAAACGGTATTAATACTTGAAGAGGGTAAAACATCCGATTTTATAGTTGAAGGTTGCAATTTAGACTTTCACAAGAGTTCAGAGGGTCAAATAAACTTATTTTTTAATAGCGCATAGTTTTAGATTTTTTTTTGTCACTTTCATAAGAGGGATTACGATCTACAGGTTCCATCCATAAAGGGAGATGGATTTGACTACGCACCTCTGTAGAACGAGGCAGTGATCTAGTTGTTCAGCTCAGAATATATACGAAAAGAAAACAGGTCTCTATCCGCATCTCCTTTTCTATGGACACAAATGCAGTGAGGTTGCGCTCTCTGATTAGCTTTCTAGTGAGGCACAAACAGTGACAGTGGAAGGTCAGCAAAAGCGATCAAAAGCGTCTTAGGAGCTTGAAAAAGAAGGATTAGCAACAAGAGCATCTCCAGCAGGGCCCCTATTTGAGCCCCTAAAACTAAATTTGGGGGCTTGAGACAAAAATAGAGGTCCAGCAGGGCCCCTACTAGAGCCCTCAAATTTGAGGGGCCCCTCAAATCTCCCCTCCAGCCCTCATTCCTGGGGGCTCTAGGTCAAGCCCTCAAATCACCGTTTCCTGCACGCGCTGGTGCCGATTCATCCCCCGCCCGACTCTTTCCCCTCCCGCGGCCGCTCCTTCCCCCGCCCGCATCTTTCCCCTCCCGCAGCCCGCGACGCCGCCCGCCTCTTCCCCTCCCGCAGCCCGCCCGCGAGCACCGTCCGCCTCTTCCCCCGCCCGCCTCTTCCCCTCCAGCAGCCCGCCCGCGAGCGCCGCCCGCCTCTTCCCCTCCCGCAGCCCGCCCGCGTGCGCCGCCCGCCTCTTTCCCTCGCCCCCGAGCGCCGCCCGCCTCTTTCCCCCGGCCCCCGAGCGCCGCCCGCCTCTTTCCCCCGCCCCCGAGCGCCGCCCGCCTCCCCGCTCTCCTCCGCGACCTCGCTCTCCTCCGCATCGCCGGTCTCCTCCGGCCTCGACCGCATCTCCGACCTCGAGCGCATCGCCGACCTCGACCGCATCGCCGGCCTCGACCGCATCGCCGACCTCGACCGCGACCACCACCAGCGGTTCCAACTTCGCCGGCCGCCAACTCGGACATCCTTCACGCCAGGTTCGCCCGCTGCCATCTCCTCCTGCGCCACCTCCACCTCCGTTGCGTCACCTGTACCCCCTCCGTTGCGCCACCGCCAGATTATAGGACCGGAGATTGGGATTATGCTGAAATGTGCTTTGTATGTATATATGCCGATGTGCTTTGTGGGTTGATAGCTTGAGATGCTGAAATTGGGACTGCGATAGCTTGAGATTGCTGAAATTGGGATTGGGATAGCTTGAGATTACATGTAAACTTGATACAGCTACCAGTTTTGTGTATCGATTTGATGTTCGTGTGATTCGTTGGTGAAGAATGCATGTTGATTTCTTGATGCAAGGTTGGGAAAGCACTTATCTCCAGATCATGTGCTTGTGTACTCTTCCCTTGGCATTCTGACTGAAAAGGGGATTGACCCCAAACTTGAATTGTTTCCCCTCCCAATTGTTTGCTGATCATTTGGGGTATATGTGGTGAACTGGTGATTAGAGGTTTAAGTTTCTATGGGCCTATCACTTTTAATTTAATTAATATTTGTATTCAATCTTATTACTCAAGATGTGCAATTTATATAAATGGTAACTAGCTATGCGCCAATGTTCTTTTGACCTGTATGGTTAGCACTTAACTGTTCCAGTGGGACAGTGGGTACCATATCACGTGATGTGTTATCTTGGCTTGTCAATCGAAGGTCTATTTGGCAGTTTATTAGGTTGTAGCATGCAATGATCTTAGGAGCAATCTGATGAACAATGCTAGAAGACTGGCGTGCATTGTTCATAAATCCCCAGTAATCCATCTTGTCTAGATGTTTATGAGTAGCTTGCTGCAATTTGAGATTCTGGAATATGGCTAGATGATTATGTTTTGCTGTAGAACTATGTTACACCACAATCTATTTGAAATCTCTATTCACTTTGAGGCTTAAAACAATGTGCCTGCAGTCCCTTGTACAAGATGATAATGTCTAGGTGTTCTAAAAAAGTGGAAGTGGCTGTGAATAATAAGGTACCATTTACTGTTAATAGTATGACATGCTAGATGTTTATGCTAGACTCGGTTTCCTATAAATGGTTTATGCTACTAGATGTTTGTTTATCTGAAGGGTCGAGTGTTCTTGGGAAATTTTCATGTAGCATTACAACAAAAAAAATCCCTGTGGAATTTCAGAGTATGCGTTGCAAAAATTTCCCCTTTCTTTAGAAGGAGGCTTCAATCATATCGCCGTTTCCTAGAAAGTCTTTGTTTCCTGTCGAGGATAACACTGGGCAGATTTTATTTCTGTGAGCACTGGATTGCTTGCTAAATCTGGATAAGTTCCATATAGTACAGCAAAGACTTTGCTTCTTTCAGTCATGTGTGCATAAGAAGAGTCCATGTTGATTTCTGGAATGCTAGGATGCTAATTCTGGGGCTTTCAATTTAGATCTGGTGCACATGCTCCTCTGGACAGTTCACATTTTATTGTAACTTAAATTAGTTTGATAATTCGATGTTTGAACAGTTTTCTATATAACATAAGAAGGATCGTTTCGTTATTCAACTTGGTTTGCTAATCAGTCTTGTCTTAAATTAGTTTGCTAATCAGTTTTCTATATAACATTTTATTGCTTCTGTTTGCTTCTGTTTACTTCTTTAGTTCCTTACGAAATACAGAAATAGTAGCATGCTTCTGCTAGCATTAAAAGTTTTAGTAGATGTCATTATCAGTGGATAGTATTTGGCAGTGATGCACTAGAATATATGTGTCTAATTTTTTGTTGCCACATGTGATGCCAGCTGCTTGTTGCTAAATTTTATCAAGTTGGTTAGTGGGGTTAGTGCATAAAACCATAAGTAGCCTAGTGCTATATATACTATCCCACCTTGGTGTAGCTACCAGGATTGATGATATAGCACAAGTGTTATATGTGCTTTTTTTTTGCACAGTTTCGGATATGTCGCAGGGAGGTAATTGGTCACGGATGATGTCCGACGACAATGACATTGATGACATTGCAATTTTACCCATTGGTACCGAGCCTAGTCAACCTAGTGCACCAAAGAGGAAGTCAATCCGTGCTGCCAACTACTCTCAGGAGGAAGATCTCCAATTATGTGAATCATGGGAGAACATAAGTTTGGATCCTATCACTGGAAATGAGCAACCTAGCAAAGCGTATTGGAAGCGAATTCATGATAACTTTCATGCCAACAAAAAATTTGTATCTGATAGGAATGCAAATTCTCTAGAGCATAGGTGGGCGACAATTCACAGGGAATGTCAGAAGTTTCAAGGATTATTTGAGGAGGTTGAGCGCCGCCATCCTAGTGGAGTGCCCTACCAGGAACATGTAAGGATTGTTTTTATTAAGATGTTGCATCATTTCATTAAGAATTTGTACTGACACATGTCTTCGATTTCAGTTGCTAGAAGCTCAAAATGCATATGCAAACAATGATCCAAAGAAGAAGGGGTTTCCTTTCCTCCATTGTTGGTTGAAGATTAGGCATTGCGAGAAATTCATGCCCCCAATCAACAACAAAAGGCCTAGGGCAAGCAATTCACCACCAACAACAATTGATGTGTTTGATGTAGAAGATGATGAGAGTACAAAGAGCCAAACCCCTGACTCTTCCATGCCTAATGGTAAAAGGCCTATGGGGAGGAAGCAAGCAAAGGAGAAGTTGAAGAAAGGAGGTGAACAAATGAATTATGCAGGGTTGCTAGAGAAATTGCTTACAGAGAAAGAGAAAATTAGAGAGAATAGGTGGCAGGAGAACAAGATGATGCAAGAGCGCAAGGTATCAATTGAAGAGCGCAAGGTATCACTTGAAGAGCGCAAGGTTGCAAATGAGGAGAAAAAGATGATATGGGATCAAGAACAGAAGATTATGTTTTGTGACCTTAACACATTGGAGCCCACCCAGAAGACATATGTGATAGCAATGAGGGCTCAAATTGCAGCTGAAAAGATGGCGGCCTTCAACAGTGCTTTTGGAGGACATGATGCTAGTGGAGGGCACGGTGCTGGAGAAGGAATTTGATAGATGTTTCATTGTGATATGCATGTTTTATTTTGGTTTAGGACTATGTTTCAATGTGATATACATGTTTTATTTTGGTTGTGCGCTATGTTGCATTATGACTATGTTTCTTTTGATTTGCTGAGATGAATTATGAATTGACATGAAAGTTTTAAAGTGGATTGTGCTCTATTTGAGATATGACTGTACTGTACTTGACTATGTTGCATTATAAATTAATATTTGACAATGATACTGCAGATGGTGTTTACCGATGATGAAAACGATTTGCTTGATCAATTGTGGGAAGAAGAAGAATCGGATGACGATGATTTGGTTGCGGCCATGCTAATTATTGCTGATGCTGAAGAAAGGAATCATAAGAAGCTTCGGCGTGGTTCAGTGCTTGGTCGTCAAGTGGTGCCAAGAGACAGGCATGCTGGTAACTTGCGCTTGGTTGCAGATTATTTTGCAGATCCTCCAATTTACAATGACAAATTTTTTAGGAGGAGATTCAGAATGTCTAAACCATTGTTTTTGAGAATTGTTCAAGGAGTCGAGGCACATGATGACTATTTCAGGCAAAGGCCAAATGCAGTAGGGTTGCTTGGAGCCACTGCCCTTCAGAAAGTGGTTGGAGCTTTTAGGATGTTAGCGTATGATGTTCCTGCAGATTCCATGGATGAGGTTGTGAGAATCGCTGAGAGCACTATGATTGAGGCCTTCAAGCACTTTGTTCGAGCAGTGGTTGAGGTTTTTGGTGAGCAATACTTGAGGCCACCCACTGTTGAGGATACTGCAAGGTTACTGGAGATAAACAACAATAGGGGTTGGCCAGGGATGCTTGGATGCATTGACTGTATGCATTGGAGGTGGAAGAATTGCCCGACTGCATGGAAAGGTATGTACTCGGGACATGTCGATGGTCCAACTATGATCCTTGAAGCGGTTGCATCGGAGGATTTGTGGATTTGGCATTCATTTTTTGGATTACCAGGATCACTAAATGATATCAATGTTCTTCGAAGGTCTCCCCTTTTTCAGCGGCTAACTTCTGGAACTTCACCTCCAATTGAGTATACGGTGAATGGCAACAAGTACACCATGGGTTATTATTTGGCAGACGGGATCTATCCTTCTTGGGCTACATTTGTGAAGAGCTACAGAAACCCACAAGGTAACAAGAAGTCTCACTTCACACAAGCTCAAGAAACGGCTAGGAAGGATGTTGAGAGAGCATTTGGTGTTTTGCAGTCACGCTTTGCCATGATTAGGGGTCCTGCAAGATTTTGGGGCAAGGATATGCTATGGTACATATTGACAGCATGTGTGATCATACATAATATGATAATTGAGAACGAGAGAGATGACGACGATGTTGGGGGATATGACTATGATCAAGATGGGGGTGAGGAGCTGAGGCAGGAGGAATACCAACGCCGTAATCCAAATGTGTTGTCCGAGTTTCTCAGGATACACAATGAGATTGAAGATAAAGAGGGGCATGAGAAACTCCGAAATGATCTTGTGGAGCATTTGTGGGCGCGACATGGCGCACGTTAGTTGTTTAATTGTTTTGTCGGACTATATGTTTGATGATTATGTCATTTGATTTGCAGAGATGTTATGAACTATGTTGTGATCGACTATCATTAAATTCGGACCAAATTTGTCTTTGAATTTAAATTTGAATATTTGTATTTTCATTCATAATTTTAAGTATAGTGCTTTAGAGTTATAGTTTAAATAAATTATTATATAATGTGATGTTCTCAAATACATATGCATATAGTGTGTGAGGAAATAGAGGGAATTAAGAAGTAGGGGCCCTGTTTTGAGGGCTCCTGCTGGAGTGCAGTCCAGAAAACAGGGCCCTCAAAAGTAGGGGGAGCCCTCAAATTAAAAGTAGGGGCCCTGTTTTGGGGGCTCCTGCTGGAGATGCTCTTATGACATGAAACCAAGTGTCCCGGCCTCGATCACGAGAACAGGTTCCCCTAATGCAGTCGCTGTCTATCAGTGATAGATCACGAAGTTTCGGATTTTTGTGCTGCTATTTTTATGCGAAATTTTGTAGGATCTTGTGACTTGCAGTAGAATCATTTTAGGATTTATTCAGTTTTCACAGCTAATCAATCCCGTTTGAAGTTTAGGATGCGATATGCTGTTAACCACTCTCAAATTGCTAGTACTGGTGAATGGTGATCTTTTTGGAAGTTACTGTATCCAGTGCTCTGAACGTCTGGTTCTTTCAGTTTTAAGGAGGGGACACCGCACGTGAAGACAAATGTTTCCAAATGTAGAAAAGAAGTAAACAAAGGTGAGATTCTTATGCAATATGACACACTCAATATAAGTTCTTATGCTTTCTCCCTTAATTCAAAAGTTCTCACGCCTTGAGTCCTGTTTGCCCAACTCCTGGAAATGGGGTGAAACGGCTCAAGGCCAAAAGCTCTATACACAAACTCACTATGACTTCCAAACGTAACAGTGTAACACCAACCGTGAAGTGCCAGTTCTTGTTGCTCTCCAAAATTCCATAGCTTCAGTGCTGTGGTTTTATGATGCCATACTATTCTTTCCTTTCATCCTACCTCATCACTAGAACAAACAAGCCTAGCTTTAGAGCCTGCTGAAATGTGTGTGAAGGTCACTCCACACGCCAATCTGTTCGCTTGCTCACCCCTTTTGTAGAGAAGATCATCATGTTTGGATTTGTTAGTGCTTATGCCTTACGGCTTATGTACGAATAAATAGTAACGCGTCGTTACATATTATGTGTTTTTTTTTAAATAGAGTTTACAGGTAAATGTAGTATAAACTGTGCCGAGTTCAACTGTACTAGTTAAAATCATATGTAACTTTTTCTCTATATACTGTCTCTCATAAATAGGTTTAAATTGAAAAATCATTGACATAAGTCATAACTGTCGGCCCGAACAAACCCACACCATCGTTCCACTGGAAAATACAGCGCACACAAACAGTAGCATGGTTAGAAACCCCAGAGGCAAAGCAACCCGCCCCTCAAACCCCAGCACCATAGGAGCCAAACAAATCAAGCAAGCAAACAAAAGCACCAGATCGAAATAGACAAGCGGCTCATCGTATGATTCCCACCTCCTCACTCCTATTGTCGCATGTACTACTCCTACTCCTTAGTTGATAAGTGGTTAACTCGCTCTGAGACTGTTGAATACTAGCGCCTCCCGTTTTGCAGCTGCGTGAGAGATGAGCCACCTCCGGAACCGCCGCGCCGCGGTGGCGGTGGCGGAGCACCCGGTGCCGGCGGACTGTTGAATACTAACGCCTCCCGTTTTGCAGCTGCGTGAGAGATGAGCCACCTCCGCAACCGCCGCGGCGCGGCGGCGGTGGCGGGATCGGCGGAGCACCCGGTGCCGGCGGCGTACAACATCATCCCGATCCAGGACGTGGCGATGCACGGGGACCACCCGTCGCTGCGGTTCCCGGAGGTGCGCGCGGCGGTGGAGGCGCTGGCGCACGCGGCCGATCTCCCGGCGCCGCCGCTCGCCCGCGCCTGGGACGCCTTCCGCGCCGACCTCTTCGACTGGCTCGGCGACACCCTCGGCTTCCAGCCCCACAACGTCCGCAACCAGCGGGAGCACCTGGTACTGCTCCTCGCCAACGCCCAGCTCCGTGCGGCCGGTACCCTCCCCCACGACCACCCCGCCGACGTCCTCCACTACTCCGTCGCCCGGGGCATCCGAAAGAAGCTCCTCAAGAATTACACCTCCTGGTGCAAATACCTCGGCCAGAGACCGCATGTCCATGTGCCCAGTGGCGGCCGCCGCCCTTCCGGTGCCGCCCGAGGCGTGGGCCCTGACACCCGCCGGGACCTCCTGTACACGGCGCTGTATTTGCTCATCTGGGGGGAGGCTGCCAATTTGAGGTTCATGCCCGAATGCCTCTGCTACATCTTCCACTACATGGCCCTCGACGTCAGCCAAGTCATCGACCTGCCCATTCATGTCGAGACAGGGCGGCCTTCAATTCCTGCGGTGTGCGGTGAGGATGCTTTCCTGAACCGTGTGGTGACGCCGATTTATAACGTGCTCAAGGCCGAGGTGGAGGCCAGCCGGAATGGGACCAAGCCGCACTCGGCATGGAGAAATTATGATGATGTGAATGAGTACTTCTGGAGCCGGCGAGTTTTCAGGCGGCTCCAGTGGCCACTGGATCCATCAAGAAGCTTCTTTGTGCAGCCAGGAAAGCCTGGCCGTGTTGGCAAAACTGGTTTTGTTGAGCAACGGTCATTCTGGAATGTGTACCGCAGCTTTGATCGGTTATGGGTGATGCTTATTCTGTTCTTTCAGGCTGCAATGATCGTTGCATGGGATGGTCGCACTCCATGGGGTAGCCTTAGCCACCGTGACATCCAGGTCCGGGTGCTGTCTGTGTTCATCACCTGGGGTGGGCTGCGCTTTGTGCAGGCGTTGCTTGATGCGGGTACTCAGTACAGTCTTGTGTCAAGGGAGACTACAATGCTCGCTGTCCGGATGGTGCTCAAGGTGCTTGTTGCTGCAGGGTGGACTATCACATTCAGTGTGCTCTACGTGCGAATGTGGGATCAGCGGTGGAGAGATCGGAGGTGGTCCTTTGCTGCCAACACCAGGGTGTTAAATTACCTTGAGGCAGCTGCTGTGTTTGTTATTCCACAGGTGCTTGCGCTTGTGCTCTTCATCATACCTTGGATTCGGAATTTTCTAGAGAAAACCAATTGGCGGATTCTATATGTGCTCGCCTGGTGGTTCCAGACTCGCACATTTGTTGGCCGTGGTCTGAGGGAGGGGCTTATTGACAACATCAAGTATTCCACATTCTGGGTGTGTCTTCTTGCTGCTAAGTTTAGCTTCAGCTACTTCCTCCAGATTAAGCCGATGGTGGGGCCAACAAAGACAATCTTCAACCTCCATGACATCCGGCGTAACTGGTTTGAGTTCATGCCTCACACAGAGCGGCTTGCTGTAATCATCCTCTGGGTCCCAGTTATCCTCATTTACCTCATGGATATCCAGATATGGTATGCAGTTTTTTCATCACTTACAGGGGCACTTATCGGTCTTTTCTCACATCTGGGGGAGATTCGCAGTGTTGAGCAGCTGCGCTTGAGGTTCCAGTTTTTTGCAAGTGCAATGCAGTTCAATTTGATGCCAGAGGAGCACCTGGATACTGTTCGTGGTGGCATCCGCAGCAGACTATATGATGCAATTCACCGGCTGAAGCTGAGGTATGGGTTTGGCCGTCCATATAGGAAGATTGAAGCGAATGAGGTGGAAGCTATGAGGTTTGCACTGATTTGGAATGAGATCATTCAGACATTTAGGGAGGAAGACATCATTAGTGACAAGGAAGTTGAGCTTCTTGAGCTGCCACCAGTTGTGTGGAAAATTCGTGTGGTTCGGTGGCCATGCTTGCTGCTAAATAATGAGCTGCTCCTTGCTCTCAGTCAGGCAAAAGAGCTGGTGGCTGATGACAAGACACACTGGAGGAGGATATGTAGCAACGAGTACAGGCAATGTGCTGTGATCGAAGCTTATGATAGCATACGACACTTGCTTCTGGAGATCATTGAGGAGAGGACTGTCGAGCACATTATTGTCAATCAGCTGTTTCTTGCATTTGATAGTGCAATGGAATATGGGAAATTTGCTGAAGATTATAGGCTATCCCTGTTACCTCAAATACATTCATCTGTAATCACCTTAGTGGAACTTCTACTGAAGGAAAATAAGGATCAGACCAAGATAGTTAATACCTTGCAGAGTCTCTATGTCCTTGCGGTTCATGATTTTCCGAAGAACAAGAAGAACATAGAACAGTTGAGGCTAGAGGGGCTAGCACCGTCAAGGCCGACTGAATCCGGGCTGCTTTTTGAGGATGCCATAAAATGCCCAGGTGACGATGATCTTAGCTTTTACAAGCAGGTGAGACGCCTCCATACAATTCTCACATCCAGGGATTCTATGAACGATGTCCCAAAGAACCCTGAGGCTCAAAGGCGTATAACCTTCTTCAGCAACTCCTTATTCATGAACATGCCTCGAGCTCCTCCAGTTGAGAAGATGACGGCATTCAGTGTTTTGACCCCATACTACAATGAGGACGTGTTGTACAGCAAGGACCAGCTTCGTCATGAGAATGAAGATGGTATCTCAATCTTGTTTTATCTTCAAAAGATTTATGAAGATGATTGGGCGAACTTTTTAGAACGTATGCGGAGGGAGGGAATGGTTAATGACGAAGATATTTGGGCTGGAAAATTTCAGGAGCTCCGACTTTGGGCCTCGTATAGAGGCCAGACCTTAGCACGGACAGTTAGGGGAATGATGTACTACTACAGGGCTCTCAAGATGCTTGCTTTTCTTGATACTGCTTCTGAGGTAGACATTACAGAGGGAACAAAACGTCTGCCTTCCTTACCTCAAAGGAGGTTAAACAGAGGAACCAGTACCGTAAGTCACTTGTTTAAAGGCCAGGAAGATGGTGCTGCTCTCATGAAGTACACCTATGTGGTCACCTGCCAGATATATGGCAACCAGAAAAAGGCGAAAGATCAACGTGCTGAAGATATCCTGACTCTCATGAAGAAAAATGAGGCCCTCCGTGTTGCTTACGTTGATGAGGTCCGTTCCGAGATGGGTGATATGCAATACTATTCTGTCCTCGTAAAATTTGACCAGGACTTACAGAAAGAGGTTGAGATATACCGGATTAGGTTGCCAGGTCCACTGAAACTTGGGGAGGGTAAACCTGAAAACCAGAACCATGCCATCATATTCACAAGAGGCTATGCAGTGCAAACAATTGACATGAACCAGGATAATTATTTTGAAGAGGCTCTCAAGATGCGTAACCTATTAGAACAGTACAACTATTATCATGGGAGCCGGAAACCAACACTTCTGGGAGTTCGAGAACATGTTTTCACTGGATCTGTCTCTTCACTTGCTTGGTTCATGTCTGCACAAGAGACAAGCTTCGTTACCCTTGGGCAGCGGGTTTTAGCTAATCCATTGAAGGTTCGGATGCATTATGGGCATCCTGATGTATTTGATCGTCTTTGGTTTTTGACTCAGGGTGGTATAAGCAAAGCATCCAGACTAATCAATATCAGTGAGGACATATTCGCAGGTTTCAACTGCACCCTACGTGGTGGCAATGTTTCTCACCATGAGTACATCCAGGTTGGCAAGGGACGTGATGTTGGTCTCAATCAGATATCAATGTTTGAAGCTAAGGTTTCCAGTGGCAATGGTGAACAGACCCTAAGTAGGGATATCTACAGACTTGGTCATAGACTGGATTTCTTTCGGATGCTTTCTGTGTTTTATACAACAGTAGGATTCTACTTCAACACAATGCTGGTGGTCCTGACAGTTTACACATTTGTTTGGGGACACCTGTATCTAGCTCTGAGCGGTCTTGAGGCTGGAATTCAGGGCAGTGCTAATGCTACAAACAATAAAGCCTTGGGTGCTGTGCTAAATCAGCAGTTTATCATACAGCTCGGCCTCTTCACTGCCTTGCCAATGATTATAGAGAACTCTCTTGAACAGGGTTTCCTACCTGCTGTTTGGGACTTTTTCACAATGCAAATGATGTTTTCATCTACGTTCTACACGTTTTCCATGGGAACTAAAAGCCATTACTATGGTCGGACAATTCTTCATGGCGGTGCAAAGTATCGTGCTACTGGCCGTGGTTTTGTTGTGCAGCATAAGAGTTTTGCTGAAAATTACAGGTTATATGCTAGGAGCCACTTCATAAGGGCGATAGAACTCGGAATAATATTGACTGTGTATGCCGTTCACAGTGTGATTGCCAGGAATACACTTGTTTACATAGTCATGATGATATCTAGCTGGTTTCTAGTGGTGTCGTGGATCATGGCTCCATTTGCTTTTAATCCATCTGGCTTTGATTGGTTGAAAACTGTGTATGACTTTGAGGATTTCATGAACTGGATCTGGTATCCTGGTGGTATATTTTCTAAGGCTGAGCACAGCTGGGAAGTGTGGTGGTATGAGGAGCAAGATCATCTACGGACAACTGGTCTTTGGGGAAAGATTTTGGAAATACTGTTGGATCTCAGGTACTTCTTTTTTCAGTTTGGAGTTGTATACCAGCTGAAGATCGCAAACGGAAGTAGAAGTATTGCTGTTTATCTACTTTCCTGGATATGTGTGGCTGTTATTTTTGGTGTTTTTGTCCTAATGTCCTATGCTCGAGACAAGTATGCTGCAAAGCAGCACCTTTACTACCGGCTTGTCCAATCTGCTGTCATCATTCTTGCAGTGCTAGTGCTGATATTATTTTGGGAGTTTACTGAATTTCAAATCATTGACATCTTCACTAGCCTTTTGGCATTCATTCCTACTGGTTGGGGCTTGATTTCCATTGCTCAAGTGATTAGGCCATTCATCGAATCTACTGTGGTGTGGGGCAGTGTTCTTTCTGTGGCACGTTTGTATGAGATACTGCTTGGGGTTTTTGTTCTGGCACCAGTTGCATTGCTGTCCTGGTTGCCAGGATTTCAAGAAATGCAGACAAGGGTACTTTTCAATGAAGCTTTCAGCAGAGGCCTCCAGATATCCCGCATTCTTGCTGGCAAGAAAACAAATGCAGTTTGAGGTACTTTATAATAAACTTTCATGATTTCTCTGGCGTCTTTACATGTTACTGAGCATTATATTAGTAGACTTGTCTGCACATTTTTAAATTATTGCCATTTTTGACATTGAAATTTGATGCTTCTGCTAGTATTGAAACTTACGGCTTGGTCTCTTTAGAGATCGGACTATCTCCTTTAATCAAGGCACTTGATGAGTCTAAAAAGGAAACTCGATGCTTCTATTTGTCCAATCAGTGGTTTCGATAAATGGCTCTATTTATGCTTTATCACCATGCATGAGTGAACACCCCACCCAAAAAAAAGGTGATTGTGGTTACATTCAAGTTGTTTCCTAATCATTCTAAGATACTTAGATTACTGTGGTGGCATTGATGAGCTTGACTTTTTATTAAAAAAACAAAAAATACTGTATTTATATAGTTACATAAGTGATATAATGTTTTATTCTTCATTGTTTTGTTATGTGTTACGTCCTTAGCTAAGGGAGCCTTCTGGTGCATCTAATGCGGAAATCAGTAGTCCCTTGTGCTTTCATTTGTTAGTCACAGTCGGCATCACAATACCACACTAGTTGCAGATAGCATGGCAGTCATTAATTTAGCACTCTAGTGTACTAATAACAATCAAAGCTGGATGGTGCCTTTGTATGAGAATAAAAAATAGCATGTAAAACTTAAAACTAAATTCCTGCTTTATGGCAGCAGAGTATCTGTCTGTACCTTATGCTTTAGAACTCTGTCGATAGCAGAGCTCAAACTTGTTATATTCTTGCAATGGAAATTATCAAGCTGCGCACTTTCAGTTTCAGACGTGTAATAGTTCTAACTGCTGAGTTTTCTTTGACAGGTTCTAACCAGGTTGTCGCGGTTAGGCAGTGCTCCATCATCTCTGTACAGCTTCTTATTTCAATGTGGAAGGCGTGCTCCATCATCTCTGTACAGCCTCTTATTTCAATGTGGAAGGCTTTTGCTGTTTACTGATATAGCTTAGAACCATATTGAACTCTTGATGGCTATTTGCTAGTATCTAGTTTAGATGTTCAGATATGTACTTTGGTAATTTAGGTATTCAGTTTTGCACCTTAGAGCTAGTTGTGTGTAGATGATTCTGTTGCAGCAGCACCCGTGAGTTCTAATGAATTGCTTGTTGACCGGGCGAGTAATTTCCATCTTTTGTACCGGGAGAAGGTGTGTAATTGCTCCGCTGAAGGTTTACATGATTGCTGGAAATGAATTTCCCCGGTTGCGGTTGATCAAATCAGCGCTCCATCTGTTTGAAGAAACCGGTGCCCATTTAGCGACTCTGCTGCTTTCATTTCGAGGTAAAATGCAGTATTGCTGCTGATTGTTGCAATCTTCGTTCTCGGCCACCGGACTTGCCGTATAGAACTTGTCAGCTAAACCGGCAGCTTTGCACTCTGTCGTGCCGTCTTGCCAGCTCCTGCGACGAGCGCCTCCGCCTTAGCGGCCGGAGCCAGCTCCAGGCACCGCTCGGCTTGAGCCACCCTGCCGGACACGCACGCACAGGCACAGCCCCATCGGCCGGCGTCTCAAGGTGCCTCTCTGCTCCTTGCCCCACACGGCCGCGACACGCACGCCGTAGCATTGCCCGCGGCCCGCCCATGCGTAAGCGTAAGCATTTCACAACCCCGCGCTTGCCCTCACCACCGCCCCGTACCACACCAGCTGGCGCTTGCCCACGCCGCGGCACGCGTGCGGCACCACTCGCTGCCGTGCGATTAACCGGTTACCAACTTACCCCTGCGGCCCACTGCACAACTCCCAGCCGCGCGCGGGGGCGGCTATGGAGCGGAGGCAAAGTGTTTGCAGCTTCGGGTTCCGCACTGGTCATTCGCGTTGGCTAACGTCGTTATGTATTGCTTGATTTGCTTCCGCGGCCCACGGTAAATTACAAAAAAAAAAGTTGGATACACATCACGAATTTTTTGTACGGATAATCCGTTTTTTATTCAAAAATACATAAATATACCCGCGATAACATTTTTTACAAAAATAATCTCCAGTCGCCACCCCATTGGGCGACTGCTGCCTTTCGCCCAACCGGGAGGCGACATTTAGGGAATCTGTGTACCGTTGGGCGACTTCTTCAATCGCTTTACGGTTGAGCGACTGCAATTGCAGTCGCCCAACGGTTGAGCGACTGCAATTGCAGTCGCCCAACCGTAGGGCGACTTTACTCAGTCCCCGTGAATTTTTAGAGTTTTATCAATTTTGTAGTTTTAAACTGGAAAAAAATATGGTATAGTTGTAATAAAAGTTTATGTTTATTGTATGTTGTAGGTGCATTTAAAATTTTGAGGAATTTTTTTTAAGTACAATTGACTGTAGAACGTTTGATATATACATTGGTATGTTTTAAGGGTTCAACGAAATAAGTTCATTACAGAAAACGGATGTAACATACAAGGTTTACAAATGGTACATGAATTATAGCATGCATTACAACACCAACTACTGATCCGGAAATGCATTGCATCGTCTAGCTGTGTGCCCCTCCTGACCGCATCGCCCACAACGTGCACCAGAGGTTCCAGCTTGTGATTCGTCCATGTCGTTTCTAATACGTCGGCTCTGTCGCCGACCCTTCCCACCCTTCAGCATGTTAATATCCGGAACCCAAGTCCTCGCTGAAATGTCCAAAGTGGTGAAGTTTCCCACCGCCCTGAACCCCCGGAGCTCCCCACACCAAGCTTGCAGTATTCTCTCCTTGAAAAAGTACTCGGACATGAAGTTGGAAGGATCCATGCCCACCGTTGCGCATGCAGAGAGGACATGAGAGCATGGCCTGTGTAACAACTTAAGCTTGTTGCATGTGCAGCTAGGTTCGTTTGCATGATCTCGAAGACATACCTCGTGAGTAATAAGTGAACGAGATGTCCCAAATCCGGCTCTGTCACGGAGTATCACCTCGAAACGATGCTCCCTGTTGCCCATGACATGCACTGTGTGCAATTGACCCTTCTGTGCCTTCGTCTCCATGTACGCAGTAATTTTTGACGAATACAGGGCTCCGGGATTGGCCGCATGAAGCGAGGCACTCGCGTGCCTCTCCCTGAAGTAGCGGATTGTGCTGTGAAGAACACCTTCCACGATGGCGACAAGGGGCTGAGAACGGAGACCTCTGAGAACCCAATTGTACACCTCGGCAAGGTTAGTTGTCATTATTCCGTACCTTGCGCCATCCGTGTCGTGCAACAGCGACCACTTCTCCAATGGTTCCCCCTCGATCCACTGCGAGAAGCACTTGATGTTTCGCGCGCTCCTCCTTCTTGAACCACTTGGGTTAGACTCATCGATTGCTGTGGGTTAGACTCATCGATTGCTGGCAAGCATTGCGGTTGTGCCTCCCCAGGAGTGACCGGCCCCTTGCTCCTCTCGTCGACGTTCTTCCTGGTGTGCTCATCCAACAACCCCCATAAAGCATCAAATTTTCTCTGCTGGTTCTGCCTAGCCAGCCTCTTGAATAGCTTCATCAAAGATTGTTTCGGGAATTGCTTGAAAAAGTTTGCCCCTAAGTGACGACTGCACCACCGGTTTCTCATGTCCGGCCAAAAAAAGGTCTCCTCAGGGTCTTCTTGAAGTTTTCGTATCGCCTTCATAATACCGGCGTGGCGATCATGGATTATGCACACACCAGGACGGGTGCCTACAACTCCACCCCTCACATGTCTGAGAAACCACAGCCAGCTCTCATAATTCTCACTCTCCACAAATGCAATGGCCAGCGGCAATATTTGATTGTTACCGTCAACGCCTATGGCCGTCAGGAGCTGCCCTTTGTATTTGCCTGTCAAGAAGGTCCCATCTATTGAGATAACTGGCAGCATGTGTCTGAATGCTTCAATGCTAGCACCAAATGCAAAGAATGCTCTCTGCAACACTGCAAATCCCGGTGGACTTATGGACGGCTTGTCGTGCACCGCGATGTACGTGCCCGGGTTCCTTTGCTGCAACACCTTAAGCATACGAGGAAGGTTATCGTACGCCGCTTCGAAAGTGCCAAAACGTTTTTCCAACGCCTTTTGCTTGGCACGCCACGCCTTCGCGTAGCTAATCTTATACTTGAATTTATTCTCAATAGCTAGCATAATATGTGTGGCCGCAACATCTTTCTTCTCCACTATCTCCCCATACATCAAATTGGCTATAAATCCGGACGTAAGGTTACGATGCCTCGCCAAGACTGTGTTTAGAATGCAGGAGTGCGGCTCCACCGTGGACACAATCCAGTAAGTCTCATACTTGGGTCTACGTGCGTGCACCCTAAAAGGACAACCAGTCTGCCCGTACTTCACAGTGTACTGCTCCTGGCTTGATTTGACGACGCGAAATGTCCGTTGCATTGAAAGGGCCCAAAGTTTGATAGCATCCTGCAGCGCTTCCTTGTCAGCAAACATAGCATGCACCCGAACCTCTGTTTGATGATACTCCCATGGCGATTCATGCTCATCATGTGCGGAAACACCCTCCGCATTATACTGGTTCCATTCTTCGGGGATAGGAACTTCTTCATCATCGAAACTGTCCTCCTCGTCGTCCTCTACAGCTTGCTCTTCATCCCATGCCCTCTGGTCATCAGATTCCATCTGATGCACGATATACTCATTATGCTCTCCTTCATCAGCTTGCCCAGTTCCCTCTCTATAGCTTGACAGCTGTAACTCTCCTCCATGTACCGCATCGGCTTGCCCAGTTCCCTCTCTATAGCTTGACGGCCTTAACTCTCCTCCGTGTACCGCATCGCCTTCATCACGAGCAACTTCATCAGCTCCACCGACGTGCGGCCCGCCCGAGGTGCTAGCACCTCCCGAAGCATAGGTGGACGCACGAGCTTGCGCAGCTGCTTGTAGTGAGCACGGTTGCACAAGCAGGACACACTCGTATCCACGGCGCCGGCACCCTTGCACAAAGCCCTTCCACGAAGCAGAGCGCACCAATGTCTTCAACTCCCATCTGATGTCAGTGGAAGACCGGCTCCAAAGCCCTTGCACAACGACGCTGCACACCTCGGGGTCCAATTAAAAACTCTGGGTCAGCCAATGCTGCACATCTGTCATTCGAGCATTCTCGTCATCCGGAAGTACGAGAGTGACTTGCGGAAAATCGCTCAAATCCACACCAGTCGGACCTTCACGAATCATTCCAACACCATAATACACTCTCAATGTAGTACTGGCCATTAATGATGTATGCCTAGATGTATGATTGAAATTTACGACATGTCAAATATCATGGGAGTTGAAGACTGTAAATACAACATAATTACAAAAAATACCTGGATCCAAATCGATGGAATAGCTTCGACTTCTTCTTCCTCCCTCACCTCCTCTCCTTCTCTTCTCTCCTCCTCTCCTCCCTCTCTTCTCCTCTTCTTTTCTTCCTCTTCCTCCTCTCTTCTCTCCGGGCAGAATGAGGGAATAACGATTTCTGCGCAGAACGAGGGGAATGTGCCCGGGGGTAATGGGCGGCATAATTGCAGTCGCCCTACGGTTGGGCGACTGCAATTGCAGTCGCTCAACCGTTGGGCGACTGCAATTGCAGTCGCTCAATCGTAAAGCGATTGAAGAAGTCGCCCAACGGTACACAGATTCCCTAAATGTCGCCTCCCGGTTGGGCGAAAGGCAGCAGTCGCCCAATGGGGTGGCGACTGGAGATTATTTTTGTAAAAAATGTTGTCGCGGGTATATTTATGTATTTTCGAATAAAAAACGGATTATCCGTACAAATTTTCGGATAAAAAATCATGCAAAATTTTGGGCGATTAGATGGGCATCCAACAATCAAGCCGACTCCCCCAAACAGCTTAACCTAGCCGCCTCCTCTAGCTCCTGAACACGGCCTCCACTCCTGCCGCCCGCAGCTGCCTCACATGTTGCCGCCCCACTACTTCACTAGCGAGGCCCACCGGCGACCCCCTCCTCCCCTCTACAGCTGCCACTACCTCCTCCTCCCCTCCCGCTGCCGCCTCCTCCTCCTCCCTTGCCATTGCTATCATCCTCCTCCAGCTCCCCAGTCCCTCCCTTCTTCCTCATCTCCGATGGCTACCGTCAGTTTTCATTGCCCCCTCCACCCCCGCCTCTGCCATCCATCGTCCTCCTCCGACCCGTGGCCGATGATGCCACTGCCGCTGCCACCACCCACCGCTAGTCCTCCTGCAATCCCAGACTCCCTCTAAGTTCGGGGGCTCCGGTAAACCCTAACCCTAACCTGATGGCAACAGGAGATGATGACGCCAGATAGGAGGAGAATGGCGAGCTTGCTGGCTGGAGCACGAATCTTCAAGAAAATCATAAGGCCAGAAATTTGAATTATTTGCACAAAAATTATCATTCAAATAATATATACCAATTATGAAAAATGTATGGTTTGTAGTGCATCCAGCTATCCACCCATATACATAATGTAGCGATTGTTACATAACTAGTGTTGTCAAATGATCCACAAAACTAATCAACACAACTAGAGTAAGAACAATCACATAATTAGACAATGCAATAGTAGAAAATCAAATAGACACAAGATGTAGAGAGCAATTAACGATCTTTATTCCAACAATCTTTTGTGTACATAATAGATAGTCGCTCCCATATATTTATAGTCTAGAGTCCTTTTGATATGCGCCCACATCTCCTTCTTGGAGAAGAAGAAGAAGAAAGAAACCCGGCGGGGCCCACCTAGGGCCAGACGTACTCTCTTAGGGGTGTCGGTTTCATAACATTCCCTTAGGTGAATACTGCAACATGCAATGCCTCGTTAAAAGCTCCTTCTCAAAATCTAGTAGGAAAAAAGGAATGGAAAAATAGTGCATCACATATGCTAGGTGTATTGTACTAGTTACCTCATAAAAAAATCTTCATGTAAGAAAATTCCTAGTAAAAACTAACTAAGGGGGAAAAAGGAGTGCAATCATTCAATCTGTTTTAATTATTTTCTGTATTACTATCTTTCCTGCATAGTATTTGATCTTTTAGCTCAAAAAATTTATGTGGGCTATTATTCAAGGAAGTGCTCCCCCTGAATTCTGCACGTATCTAAGTGGCAAAACCTTCAAAGTAACATTAGGTGGTAATCATCAAATTGATTCCTTCTCGGATATTTACACATGAAATTAACCATGTAATTAACAAACAAATTGCAGACCATTTCAATCTTTAAAGTGTACGCCAATGCAATTGATGCAAAACAACAATTAAGTAAAGAGGATGCAATTACAAATAACATTTCTTGATATTACATCGCTAAGCTCATAACATTACAAATTCATACAATTCACAAATATGTCATCTTCACTAATGTTATATAGTCATGTCCATACATTTGAGCAATATATACAATTACAATTAACCAGATTCTTTGGAGCCTTTAAATTGGGCACAAGCTAGAGTAACTGGCATTTATTCATTGCAAGAAGAACCAATAACGAGATAATGAAAAAGACCAAACAAAATAAATAAATGAAAACCAAGTTATCGTCAGAACCCTCAATAGGATAATAGAATGGGTGATTTGTTCATCGAGATACCAAACCGTCTAGGGCCAGTTGACACCTCTCGTAACCATAGGGTTTCATCATTCAACAATAGAAACAAACCTAAATCCATTCCAAATTCATTTTCCATTACCAGCCAATCCAGTACAAATGGTTTTACTAAATTACTAGAGCCACCCGCACTGTGGCGGTAAAAATTCCCCAAACATAACACTCAACATAGAGGAAAGGAGATAAGACTTAGCGAGAGACCACAGAGGGGGAGAGAGTCCATCATTCAACCACAACCACAGCCAGTCTTAGCCACAGACCCAACCAAGAGCAAGAGCTCTCACATCTAGATCCATCCCCATTTCCTCCCCCAAACCTTAACCCATTGTTGAAAGAAAGAGGGAATGGAGTGATGCGCGATGATCGGAACAGAGGAGGACGGAAGCTAGGAGGAGCCTGTGAGGAGGAAGAGCGGCATCAGGTGGAGGAGAGCAACCAAGCCATGCATAAGCCAACTTGGAAGAACCAAACCAAGGTTCTACCCCAAATCAAGATTGACATCATCCCACCAAGGTATCCCTACATTCCATTTCAATCCTTGCCATCACCATCATAGGACCACACGCATATGCAACCTCACATTCACATGCATCACACTTGAGCCATACCATCCACACATATAGCCTAGAGTAAAGGAAGAGAGCTAGGAGGGATTAGAATATACTAGAGGAGAGGCAAGCCATGGTGTCGGTGTACTAACCGCTGGGTCTTCTCACAACCTTCTTTGAGAAGATCACCGCACACGATACCTCCAACGCAGTCTAGGAGTTGGCAAACTCTAAGAGTAATAAATTAAGCCTCTTGCTTGATTGTCACCACGTGCAACAAATGCACAACCTCGAGTGGATACTCAATCCACCTCTACATGCAACACATGCAATCTAGAGCCTTCTTCCTTGCTCACAAGATGCTACACATGTAAAATTGAGAGGAGGACCTCACACTAGCTCAAAGGAATGTCAATAGATCCAGTAGTCCTTGCTCTAACTAACCACAAGGGGGTATATATACCTACACCACAAAAACTAGCCGTTTGAAGCAAAACCACTGAAAAAACAGGATTTTCGGAAGTACCACTGGCTTACGACCGGTACTTCTGCTCCCCTCTACAACGGTCAGAAAATTAGCAACTGCAGGCAAATCCGGTAGTTCTGACGTGCAAAGTCCGATACTACCGATCATTAAAAGTACCATAGCACTCGTGTGGAACTACCGATTTCTTTAGGGAGGAGAAGACTCCACGCATGTGTCTCTCTGGAAAAAACATACCGCTACACAAGCCAGTCATTCCGCAAATCAAAAGTACTACTCGCACCGAGTCGGTAGTACCGCTCGCTGATCGGACCACTCACATAGAGCCGATCAGACCGCTCACACAGAGCTGGTCGAAAGTATCGATCGTTGACTACACTGATCCTTGATGACGTCGGATGGTTTGACTACTCAGGTCTCCGACCATGTTGATGTCCGACCACGTTGTCCGGTTCGACCACATGTGTCTCTGATTACACTGGTCTTCGACCACGTTATCCGGATCGACCACACAGGTCTTTGACTACACTAGTCTCCAACCACATTGGTTTCGACTACATAGGTCTCGACCACGTCGATCATGTCGATTTTTGACCATGTCAGTCTTCGATCACATAGATTTCTGACCACTATGTCAATCTTCGACCGCATTGTTTTAATCATGTCCATTCGACCATACAGGTCTCGACCACGTCAGTTCGACCATGCTGGTTTTGATCACACAGATCTCGACCACGTCAGTTCCGACCACATTGGTAGTTTAGATCACAAAGATCTCAACCATGTCGGTTTTGACTACACTGGTTTTGATCATACAGATCTCAACCACATCGATTCCGACCACATTAGTTTCAACAACTTCAATCTTCGACCACATAGGTCATTGACCACATTGATCTTCGACCTCGTTGATTTGACTACGTTGGCTCGAGCATGCTGGTTCCCAACCACATTGATCTTCAACCACACAGGTCTTCGACCATATTGATTTGACCACAATAGTTCTCGACCACATAGGTCTTCTGACCACCAATAGATGCGGTAGTTCTGTGATTACAACACCAATAGTTTTGACTAGCGGCAGTGGCGGAGCTAGAGCAAAACGGAGGGGGTGCACCACTTCACCATATCTATATAGGCATATAGAATTTTCAAGCAAAATAATACTAAATAATAACATTTGTAGATAGTTTTTTATACCAATACTTCATTGATAGAACGATACTATATGACAACTTAGCATTAATGATTAAAAGTGCTTACCAAAATTAAAAAAGAAGTGAAACGGAACATCATGATCATAAAAGATAGTGGATATTTGCCAAATCCTGAAATACATCATCAAAGATAGTAACCAAAGATAGTAATGATTGATCTCTTCAATAGCCTACAAAAAAAAATAAGCATCTTAGTTTTCAATTAAAAAGTACATAATAACTATGTACAAAAATACATTACCTTCTAATATTTGCGTGTGGTCATATTCATAAAGCGATGAACAACGGCCTTGTTAGTAACTTTTCTCATCTCTTCTTTCTCTGCATAGCAAATAAAGCAATTACTCATATACTCATCACCAATCCGATTACGCAAATTTGTTTTCACAATCTTCATCGCTGAAAAACATCTCTCAACTGTGGCGGTGGCAACAGGCAATACTAGAACTAATTTCAAAAGTTGGTAAACCAAAGGATAGCAAATATGCTTTCTTGTCTCTACCATTTTCTGAGAAAGCTCACCAATTGTATCTATGTTGGAGAATCTATCATCTTCCCGCACATCGGCAATGTAAAGAGACAAGTGGTGGCTAAGATCTCTCAATTCTCCAGAATTAAAATCACTAGGATAAAGTTTTGCCAGCTTCATCAAATTCTCCACATTAAAATCACGAAAAGATTCTCTAGGATTAAAAGCAGTAGAGCAAATGAGCAATTCCGATGTAGTCTCATTGAAGCGATTGTCTAGCTCTTGAAGTAGCCAATCAATTATGTCATTGAAACAATCTACTTCATAGTGATGCTTGTTTGTAATTCCTGTCTTTTGTCTTGGCCTCTTGGGATTAATGTACTCATCTTCCATTTCTAACTTGGTAATATCATATTTATCACAAAAACCATACACATCACTAAGTAAACTTTCCCATCCATGGCTTCTAAACTCATTCAAATGGCACCTTGTTGATTTTACACATTTCATTGCATTCACAATATCTTGATCCTTTCTTTGCAATGCTAAAGATAAGGTCTTATTACCAAGAACCAGAATATTCTGTTAATTCAACACTTCTTAAGTACCTGTCACTAATGAACGGGCATGCCCACCAAAGCTCCAAAAACAAAATCTCATTGAAAGCAGAACACGAGTCAAAAAAATTGAAAAGAACGTCCTACCAAAGCATCATTATGCCAAATGGCTAATAACGATCAAACTCAACTAATCCAATTTAAGATTTGCAAAAAAAATCTTTTTTGAGTTAAAGAATAGTAGTCTAGTAGAAGATGGTTCAGTATAATGGATATCAAATCAGGTCAAGGATTTACTGTTAGCAAGAAAAATGTGCTAATAACTTCATCCAAGCACGCAAAATTGTCACTGCAATCGCGCAAGCAGCGCTGTACAAACACTCACCATCCAACAGCGCATCCGAGACCTCCTCACGCGTAACATTCAACGCGCGAAGCAGGATGGCAATGTTCTGCGCTTTCTTGGGATCGAGCACCCTCTCCTCCTGCTTGAACGTCGGTAGACTCGGCAGCAGCAAGCAAACCGCCCACGCCAGCAGCAGACGAACAGATGGATCGGAAATTCGGAATTGTTGACCTTTGGGTTTCCGTGCCGCAATGGGCCGCGCGTGAAGCACAGGACGGATGGTGGGACAATGGGCTGGATAGGGAGTGAGGGTATTTGTTGGGCTAGGGGTACACCATATTGGGCCAAGGGGGTGCACAAAGGGTAAATATTTACTAGTAATAACTAAATTTTTTTTTGGACCCGGGTTCCTGGGAACCCCCTCCGGCCCATTGGGCTCCGCCCCTGACTAGCGGTAGTTTTCATTGTCCTAAAAGTTACAGATATTTCAACAGATTTTACAAAACACATTTGCAAACTTTAGTGCCATGCACATAAGAATCAAACATAATTCCCAAGAGATTGCAAAACACTTTAGCACACTTTTGGAAACATGACACAATGATTAAATATGAGTTTCAACCATTTGCAAAACACATTTGCAAATATAAGCCTCATACTACAAGGAGTAGGAAATATGGACATCAAACAGTTGAAAAACACATTTGCAATATATAATCCCCTGTTACAAGGATTCAACACATTCGCAAATATAAGCTTCATGCCAAGGAGAGCTAGAAGAGGTGAGGTTGAGCTATCAACACATGATGTGACTCAAGCAACTAGACAAGACCCCTCGTAATAGTACAGTAGCCTATACTACCAATCCGGTCTTCTAACTAAACAACAAGACCGGTAAAAGACTAGGAACACATCCTTAGCCCTAACTAGTCGTACCTTTGCCTTAGCATCTTCTTGAATCTTGATGATCCATATCTACACTTTAAGTTCGGGTCCTTGTCACTCGAACTTTATCAACACATAATGGTTATTTTTTTTGACTTGATGATCAACACATGATTATCTCCTCTTGGACATGCATCAACTCATAATGCGTCCACCACTTGACTTAATGAGCTTCAACACATGAAGTTATCCTTATTCGTGGAATCTAACCTATTCATCCAACTCATGAGAAATGTTAGTGCACAAATCAATTATCATTGATTATCAAACTTTATCATTGACTCATAATGGAGGGAATAGATTCTACAATCTTCCTTTTTTGGTAAGTTATGACAATCTCAACAAGTAATGAGATAAAGATTGATTTATGAGTATACAATATGTACACAATACTTGTATACCGATTTTCACAAGGTACTTCCGATTTTTTCGGAACTACCGCAGTACAAATTTCGGAACTTCCGATTTTGGTTTTTCAGCACAGACGACATTTGAAAAAACGGTCATAACTTTTGACTCCAATGTCGAAATTGAGTGATCTTGTACTCTATGGAAAACTTATTCAGAAGGCTACACAACCCATCTATTTGCATGATCTCAAATACATTTGATCAATACAGAAATCATAAGACATCCAAAGAGTCATTACCATGGTCTAAGTCCAAGGAAATAGAAATAAACAATCTTAGACCATGCCAAGGGATAATGCATGATCTCCAACTTTTGCAAAACACATTTGCAAACTTATATCATGCTACAAGGATTAGGTACATGAACTTCAACCATTTGCAAAACACATTTGCAAAGTTTAGTCACATGTTACAAGGATTAGATGCATGAGCCTCAACTATTTGCAAAACACATTCGCAAATAATGGCACCATGTCAAGATGAGCTAGAGCAAGTGAGGTTTGAGCTATCAACACATGATGAGACTCAAACTACTAGACATGACTGTAACATCCAAAATTTGGATATTCAAAAATATATAATTTTTAAAATATTTCTTGCGTTTTGCTGGTGTTCAAAATATCTTTTTGAGCGTTTATTTGAAACTTCTTGAGTTTCGTGTCATGCAAAATAAAATACTAAGAAATAATATCCAAATCTAAGATCAATGTTGGTGTTAATAACATGAAGTCAAAAAAATATATTAGAGTATCTCTAAATGATTAAGCCAAAAACCTTTTCTTTTAAATTCAACTGACATACCAAACCCAAGGCTGGATCTTCAAATTTTAATTATACAATTTAGAACAAAGTAAAATTTAAAATCAAAATCCAAGGGCAAATAATTAAAATCCAAAAAATTGAACCTAACAACTTAACTAAAAGTTTAAATTTGGAGTAACATGCAAAACTCCCAAATCAGTAAATCCTAGGGCAAATTAAAATTTAAATAAAAAATCCAAAATCCAGAAAATACTTGAGCCTCTTTCCCTTTTCCCTTTTCCTCTCTCACTTACAGCGGGCCCCTCCTCCTCTTTTTCTTCTCCCCTTCTCGCACCGCACTCCCCCTCTATGCCGAAGCTCCATTTCTTTTTCCTCCCCTCGTGGCTGCGCTCGCTCCACGTCGTCTTCTTCAGCACGCCTACTCAGCTAGCTTTGCCCCCTCTGATTCGCAGCATGCTTAAGTCTCATCGCTATCTGCTCTGCCTTCTGCGCAGCGCTGCCCGTCCCTACCCTATGCGCTGCTCGCCCCGTCACCTCACCCTGCCCAACCACCACTGCGCACGCTGAGCCCCGCGCTGGGTTTGCTCGGTGGTTTTCCACCCCGCCGCCTGGACCTCTGCCGCCGCGCCTCCCCACCCCCTCCGCGGCACAAATAGGCCTCGACTCCCCCTTGCTCCCCCACGCTATCTTCTTTCCTTCCCCACCTCTTTTTCCTCCTCTGCCCGAGAGCAATGCCGTCGCTTCCCCCTCGGTTGACCCGAGGCCGATTCCCCGCGCCGAGGGCTTCTCCTTGGTGCACGGGAGCTCCTCCGACCGTTGGCCGGCGCCCTCCACCGCACGTGTTCCTCCTCCACGGCGACCTCCTCGCGCCGCCCATGGCCATCGCCGCCGGCCCCCTCCGGCACCTCCCCGACTCCAAAGGTCACTCAATAAGCTTCCCTCCGCCGCTCTCCTACTCATGCGCGCCCCCCCCCCCCCCTTTCCCTCTCCTCCCCGGCCGCCGGCGCCTCACTTCCACCTCACCGCCGACCGACCTGTGCCGTCGCCCACCCTCCTTGGCGCCACTCCGGCCGAAGCCCTGCCACCGTGAGTCTCCTCGTCACCAGGGCATTCCATTTCACTGGTCTTCGGCGCCTCCCTGGCTGCCCTTCGTCGGTGCCACCGCCCCCTTCCCCATGGCCGAGCACCTCCCCTGTTTCCTTTGGTTCTGCCCCCTCTCTATCGGCTCAGCCAGAGAGTGGCCTTCTTCTCTGTGCCTCTATTATGACATGTGGGCCCCACTGTAGATTAGCATCTACCTAATGGATATCACCTGCATCCTCTCAATTTACTTCATGGAGCAATCATATAATATGAATTGTAAATGAAAATGGGAGTAAAAATTTGATTGTGTGATTAAACTAAAAGGGTCATGAATGAAATTACAAATTTAAGATTGATCAATTGCATGTAAAGACACATTGTGACTAAGAATAAGAGTAAGGAGATTACTTATAATTTCATAATGAGGAAGATGTATGCATTTAAATTAAAAACTTAACAATGGTTCATATTGTGCCGGTTGAGATTATTACATTAATCTTCATGTGCAACTAAAGCGAGAATATATATGATCTATTTTCAGATGGCATATAATCGACATAGATCTAAGGGTTATTGATGTTAAAAATCAAGTAGGTGAAACTAAGTAAAAGATTCTCTTTTATAAACCAAAGGTACTAGAAGTTAATCCAACATGATTAAAGACGCATGTTTGAAACCTTATAAAGATAATCCCAACAATTTCAGACTTTACTCTGCAAACCCGAATAATACTTAAAAGCTCAGGTGGTCTAAAAGATATCTTTCATATCCTGACCAAAATCTATTAATGCAAATTAAGTAAATTAATTTAGCAAGATTTTGCCACATAAAATATCGGGTGTGGATTCCTCATCTCTAATATCATGAGAGCTGTCTTCCCAAAAATGTTTAAAATGTTTGTGGTACAAACTTTAACATTTAATGGTCAAGAGTAGTTAATAATAAAAGAAATAGCTTTATTAAGCAAATTGCTAGCAATGGCCCTTTTCTAATAAGTTCGTTAATCAAACAGAATAATTAACTTTGCCCATAATAACGACCGGACTAAAACGCCCAACCCCATCATTTACTTAAGTCGTTAACATAATGATTTATTAAGTTGGCTACTGCAATCTCAGATAGGTATTGCCACATTAAATATCAAAGTTACACCGAGTAGAAAAAAAAGTATTATACTCATCTCATGTAAAGCCCCCCCCCCCCCCGCATCCTAGCATTACAAAGCCATGTCCCTCTTTACTAGCTTCGCTACACTCTTTTCTCTGTCCATAAGTCTTGCTTGCCTCATGGAACTTCCTTGGTAAATGTAAATCAATTAAAAGAAAGTCATCAAGCAAAAGGTCAAGCCTCGCTTTTCCCCAATCGGCCATGTCTGGCCACCTTCTTTTCCCAAAAACAGATAATCCCTTGTATTTCTAAAATTTTCCCTCACGGTAAAGCATTCAGACAACTCGTCCTCCTGTTCAAATCCAGCTACCTCTGTGCTTACAACACACTAACCTGAATCATCCTTCTATTCTCAAATCATAATAAATGTATAATTTAAATTAAATCGGGTATTTAAAGTGTTTGGATTTATTTGGATCTCTTGAGTTATTTGTTTTTATTTGGATTGAGTCGCTTATCGCATAGTTAGAAACTGGAGTCCCGAAGAATCGATGGATCAAGCGAGATCAAGGTGGAGATAAAGACCAGAAGCCTAAGATCATCAAATGAGATAGCTTTGAGTGAGCTTAAGACCGAGGTAAACCGCGCAAGGCGAGTCAATACTTTGATCATGTTGAACCTACATTTTCTGCAAATTATTTTTGTTTAAATTATCAAATTGCATGCTGTTATTTTATATGCAAATACATGTTTAATTTAAGATTTTAGTTATATGACCATTGTTTTCTTGATTAATATTACACCTCCTTTGGAATACTTGAATATGTGAACCTTGTCGCCCTAGCAAAATTATAATGGTAACTTTTGAAAATAAGTCCCTAATTATATGCCATGCTTAGTACTGCATAAATACTCAGGGGCACTGAAATGCCCCAAACATCATTGTCATTTTAAATCATGAGAAACTGGTTTGGGCAGTCATGGTGGAAATGACTGGTATGTTTTGACATGATTATTTTATGCTCCCCAAAATTCCTAACTTGCTTAAATATCTGAGCGGATGGTTTGGGGGCTGGTATGTGGTGTGGTGGGAGCACAAATTATGGAGTGTGGTAGAACCGCTCAGATACCACTAAGGACTGAATCTTGTCATGACCTCCTGTGTAAAACAGTACAACCACAAGTCTGTAAAATACAACTTGGCTAAGTAAATTTATCGAAACCCCCGGACTCATCTCACCGGTAGTGGACAGGAGTGGATATGCAAGGGCAAGGGGAGGCCTAAAGGGACACCGAGTGGAGGGTGAAGTTTCCCAGTCGTACTAGCGCAGAGGGGAGTGGAGCCCGTACGCTAGTAGCCGTGGGGAACATCCCGTGCAACGTATGGGACCCACCGCAAGTGGGAACGGCCCATAGGGTGAGATGACAAAAGGGACTAGATACTTTGAAAAGTCACTGTGATGGTCTGCTCAACCACACGACTAAGGAATCGTGTGGGGCAACGAGTTGATTGTCTTTTGTGGTGAAAGTGTACAAACTCTGCAGAGTCAAAACTATTCGAATAGCCGTGCCCACGGTCAAGGGCGGACATGGGAACTTAACTAGATATAGTTCTATTTCAAAAACTTTGTGGGTGGTAATGGAAAAGTGGAAGGGCAGTGGAAAGCCCTGATTTGAATTGTCCTAGGTGTCGTCCCAGTGGTAAGTTAAGCGGCTATAACGCTGAAAGATGCTATATGGTGCGGATGCCATGTAACGGTGGATGGAATCTGGATCGCTATTATTATTGCATTTTCTTGAACATTATGTTTTTGTTCAAAACTGCTAGGTCTTAGGGAATTTTTATGTATCATAATTCAAAAATAAAATGTTTTCCCTTCTTACAAGATGAAATATATGGAGGAATATATAGACTCATGAGTAGAGGAGATGTGTGTTTGTGGTAAATATATAAAGGAATTGATGGATTCATGTCGATCATAAATAGGAGACAATAGTGTGGATTCTAGGAGAAATAAATTGGTGGAGCCCAAATGGATTTATAGACTAGATAGATGAATTATATGATTTTTGGAGTATTAGGAAATGCAAAGGTAATGGTTGCATTACAACACCGATATTTGTTATAAATTCTAGGGAGATGTTGACAATATTGGGATTGATAGGATTCGAACAATTTCTAGATGGATGAATTGAGAATTTCTGGAAAATTTGGAGATATGAAAATAACTATGTGAGATTAATCTTGATCAATGATATTCTTGGTGGATGTATACTAGTGAATTAATTAGAGACAGACAGTTGAAAATAAGATTGATTATTGGGAGAACAAATTATGGTTTTGGATCAATAACAAAAAGGATTGAATTATTAGGAAGTCCCGATGCGAATGATTGGTGGATTGCATAATTGATGATAATCGCTGTTTAAGAGTCATAGATAGCAATCAATATGGAAAGAGCATGATCGGTGGACTGATTAAATGATGTCATTCGTTGTTTGGAGTCTTAGACATCAATCAATAAAGAAAGTGTATTTGGTGGATTAAGTCGATTATGGTAGTCACTAGGTGGTGTATAGACAGTAACAATAACACTATGATGAAATAATAACAAAGCTACTAAAAGCGATTTTTGGCAAATAAAATAACCCGAGCCTCTCCTTTGTTAAGCCATGCATACTATTTATTTGCATTCTGTGTATTGGCTCGCGGAGCACGGGGTTGGAGTGCTCACACTCGCTTTTGCGACAAAATTCAGAATCGGGAATCAAATCACCTCGCCTCAGCAACAAGATTGGATAAGCTGGCAGAGAAGATAAAGATGTCAAGGGCTAGGTCGCGAACCTCCAGTTGGCTGCCGGTGGGCATGTCCTGAAGGTCCCATCTGTGTGCTTCGTTCTTCCGCTGCTGCAATTTATTGAATTCGACCTAATCGGCCCATGAGTAAGTTTATTACTATATTTACGCTTCTGCATGATATGTACCTTGATATTCAGAACTGTAATCTGTGAGCACTATCTACTGATCCAGGGAACAGTGCAGTAGAATCACAGAAGATTCCGGATTGTAAAATCTGGGTCTGACAATGACCCATCTTAATAGTACGGCAACCTACACCAGCAATCCGGTCTTCCAACCAAACACCAAGACCGGTAAAAGACTAGGAACACATCCTTAGCCCTAGCTAGCCATACCTTTGCCTTAGGTCATCGTCTCGATATGCATCAACTCATGATACATCCTTTTCATCAACTTCATCAACACATGATGGTTTTCACTTGACTTGATGATCAACACATGATCATCTCTTCTTGGATATGCATCAATTCATGGTGCATCTTTCTTCTTGATGACCTTCAACACATGAAACCATCTTTTTCTCAATCTTGACTTGATGATCTTCAACACATGAAGTCATCCCAAGTCATCCTCATTTGTGGAATATAAACTATTCATCCAACTCATGGAAACCGTTAGTCCACAAAATAATTGTCATCAATTACCAAACTTCACCATTTTGGTAATTCATGACAATCTCAATAAATAATAAGATATAAAGTTGATTTATGAGTATACAACTTGTACACAACAAATGTATACTCTAAGATAAGCTTTAAACAAAGCTTACCAATCCGGTTGTCATAAATCATCTATCCATCAACACATAATGGAGAAGCTAGATGACAACCCGACTACACATGAGTATATATATGAACTACACAAGTTATATATATACTCATGAATATATTTCAAAGTAAAGATCCCAAATATGCATATTGAAAGAAGCATGGATCAATGCTTATGAAACTCCAAAATATATATAGAGAGAGAGAGAGCTCCCCCTAAATGTGTGCATACAAGTGTATATAAAGAAAGACATATGCACATATTCATTTGAACTATTTGAGGAGTTCAATCTATATTTTGGATCTAAGGAATGCATTAGTAAATGAGAAAGTGATTTTGAATGCATATCTCTTTGATTTCACCTTTTTCATCCAAATGAGACTAAGCTATAATATACTTGAACAAACATATTAGTCTCATATATATATTTGTCATTATCACCATAACATTATAAAAGTATTTGTCATTAACATCAAAATCTCATAATGGAATTTGTCATTAACACCAAAATCTCATAATGGCATTTGTCATTAACACCAAAACCAACTTAATCGGAGGTTGATCTTTCAATCACCCCCTTAATCAATTTAATTGGAGCTTGATCTTTCAGCCAGGGAGAGGCCAATGGAGAGTTGGTGAGCGAGGTAGCGGAGTTAATAGCAGGGTGACGTTGGCCAGAAGAGGAAGAGGGGTGAGGGAAATGAGAGAGAGAATGCATCGGGAGTAGTGGGCCGAGCCCATTGGGCTGACAAATAGAAAGAAAGGAGGAAGGGAAAATGATATACACGTGCACACACACACACACACACACACACACACACACATATATATATATATAAGGAACATATCTAATGCTAATGGCTATTTCAGTGCTAAGGTGCTATTGGTGATGTGGACCGTCTGATCTAGATTGTATGGCTCGGATGGAGGTGGGTGGGAAGCCAAACTCACTTAAACGCTTTTGCAAAATGCCCCTTGCGCTACTCACTATAGTACTATCACCCTGCATCAAATGAAATTCTGTTTAACCCGGATGCACGATATGTGAAAGAATGAAAGGGAAATGACAGGCTCAACTGATGGAGCAGTTGACCTACAATATAAGAAATTGGTGGGCAGAGAGTGCCTTGGGAAGGTGATAAAGGGAAAGGTTGGGACTCTGCATAGAGGTAAATTTAAGGATATACAAATTTTCACTCGTGTAATAGACCGTATTGGTAATATCAACCATTGTTTCATCTAGGATGGATAGGATTAGTAACTCTATTGAAGTTATTATACACTTCACAATGGGTATGTAGATTTATCTAGAAAGGAAACCGGGCGAGATCTCGATTGGACTCAAGGCCATAAAGGATAAGTCCGACATATATATTTAGCAATGTATAGTGTTGGGTGAAGGTGAGTCCAACCCAACCAATGACTAGCTCATAGTTGGGTGAGTGCCGGGGGAGGGTGAGAAACCACCCTACGCCAACGACTATGGCTAGCCGGGTGGAGGTATAATATACGGAGATCGAGGGAAAAGTTATGTGCTCTGGTTTGGGCATCACATCTAAGGAAATACAAAGAATCATTCAATACAAAAATTAGAGTAACTATGAGTAAAGTGGTACAAGCCTGTGCAGTACTAAATAAATTATAAATTAATGACTGTCTCTTGGACTAAAGGCTACAGGAACCAAATGGAGGTTCTATCTAGTGATACAAGTGTTCAGTAAATTTCTAAATTAAAAATCTAAAATTGTTTATCAATGTAAAAAATATTTATTTTCGAGATGATGTTGGTGAGAATGGATTCACTAAGATGTTGGTTCATGATCGTAAATTGCAATTTTGCTATTAATGCTTGCTGAGTACTCTATACTCACCCTTACTTTTATTCTCCCTTATTTAAGGGTTAACCAATCCGGGATCCCACTTGGTGCGGAGGATATCGATCTAGAAGGCTTCTATAATGAGTGAGAGGGAGATGATTCTGAGTACGATCCGTATGAGGTGGAGATGATCCTGAGTATAATCTGTATGAGGTGAACACCTTATACGAGACAAGGGATGAGCAGATCTTTACTAGCATCTCGAGCATGACCCTCAGGGTATATTAAGGCGATGATGTATATTTCCTAGTACTTGTATAATCATTAGTTGGACTAGAACTATTTTCTTTAATGATGTAATATTCAGGCACGATTGGCCTTGTTAAAGACTTTAGCTCTACGTGCCAATATTATTGTAATATTATGGATAATCTCTAATTATTATTCTGCTACAAAACTTTGATAGGCTTATTATTTGATGAAACAGTGTTTCAAAGAAAAATTATTCATTGACTAGTGTTATTACCCCTGGTAATGACACGGGTCACCATAGGTGGTATCAGAGCAATGGTTCGAGAGCCACACATATAACTAGAGACTGATCTTGGACTTAAGTAGGATCTTTTCTTGCTATATGGCATTAAATAATCTTTAATATTTCTCATCATTATGTCATTTATTGCCTAGTTAAAAACTTAATTTTAGCAAACTACTACTTCCTTTCTCGCACTAGGATACCACCATCTCGAGTTCGTGGTTAGCATGTACTCCTCTAGCAGATAATGCAAGAGTTGGAAGCATCCTATCTAGAGTTCTTTGAGGAGATATCAGAGCACGGTTCTCTAGCACTCATTGGAGTAGCCATCACAAGGATCCCACTGAATATGGGGTACTACTGGGAGCACGCAATGGCTTGGTGCACTTCAGATGATTCCCTGCCTATGCAAGAAGTCTCTAAAGAAGTCATACATGTACTAAGGTCACACTTTTGTGATTACCTACACAACACTGGGTAACGTGATGTGCCTGCTTTGGCCCTTGGGAGTTATGGGCAGCAGTATGCATCTGGCTCTAGCAGCACTAGCCTCACCATGGGAGTGGGACTGGCATCACCCACAGCCCATAACACCACCTCCAACATGGTGATGATTGCGGACATGATGCTATACCACACCACGAGAGAGGAACTTGAGCGGGCAGATGATAACATGAACTTTTGGAGATAGCGCTACTAGTCTAGTGAGCATGACCGAACCCTACTTCAGGATGCTCTTCGCCTACTACTACTCAAAATGTAGTTAGTCAAATGATGCCACTTTTAAGAGTAGCACACATGACCGGTTTCTTTGAAACATGTACTATTACATGGCATCGTTGGTCACATTTGTTTGATGTGTTTGATTTGGACATGTGTGAAGGAGGTTATATAGCCATATAGATTTTATCTACAGCCTTTAGATCAATAAACTTTCTTGCATAAGAATATGATTTTTTTTTGTTTATTCAAACATTAGACATCATTCATTTAGGTTTCTATTATTCATTCAATAATTTTGGGTTTCAATTGATTTTTTTGTAGGATGAGATAATGACCGAGGCTGAGCTCCACTAAAGCATGATTACTGATTAGAGATGGTTCACTGCTAGCTTTTACTAGAAAAGATCTGTGTTGTTAACTTATCATGTGATGTGAATATATAATGAAGTTAAATGAACTAGTAATGTGAATATATAATGAAGTTAAATGAACTAGTAATGTACTTAGCTATGGACAGTTTTTTACTTTTAGACCGTGTGGCATATAGCTACTATTTGCTTAACTAGTCTCTATCAACTACTTGCTACTTTGCTAGTTAGAACTTACTACTTGCTTAAATAATTGCTATCATTGTGCTATATAGTTAAATTTGCTTGTTAATTTACTAATGTAGTTTCATTACGTGCGATATATATGGTTTTGTTTTTCGCGCATTATCCAAATAAATATTCGAGACTGAGACTTATCGTATTCAGAGTGACCTGTATTCGTTCTGTATTCATGATCGAGAATATCCGTATTTGTATTCGTATCTAACATTATTCATATCCAACTTTGATTTCAACAAAAAAAAATACATAAAAAGATATGAAATAAGCAATACTGTTTATATCCACTCCATTTACACTCTTTAGCGGTTAGTAGCGTAGTCACTCGTGGCTAAGATAGACAGGCCATATTCCGCACTGACGGGCCTTCCTATTTACCTTTTGAAAAGGAGAAACGAATAATAGCGTTTGATCTATCCTATGCCTATTGACCCTGGCAATGATAACGCCCAAGTTAACAGCTCCCCCGCATCGATAGTGGCCGCCTCGATCGCAGCCCCTCTCTCCCTCGCCTCCACCTCCCAAATTAAGTTCTCCCCCATCCCATCTAGGGTTTGGCACTCCCGCCTCCACTTCCTATAGTCCTATCCCTATCTCAACCTGTCCTTTTTTTCTCTCTCTTCGTCTCCATGGCTACGGCGGCGGCGGCGGCGGCGGCTGCGAAGCGGAAGCCGGTGTTCGTCAAGGTGGACCAGCTCAAGCCCGGCACGTCCGGCCACACGCTCGTCGCCAAGGTGCTCAGCTCCAAGACCGTCCTCCAGAAGGGCCGCACCGGCGCGGGCGCCGGCCACGCGGCGAGGCCCACGAGGATCGCAGAGTGCCTCATCGGCGACGAGACCGGGTGCATCGTCTTCACCGCTCGCAACGAGCAGGGTACGATCTGGCCCTTCTGTGTAGTAGTAATCTATTCGTTGGTGCCATGCATGTCTACTTGTGGGTAATCATTTGACTCGGGAAATTGGTTGAAGTCAAGTACTTATTGTTAGATTGGTACATTATTGCGCGATGCTATGTTGTTTTTATCTGACATAAGTGAAGATTATGTTGATATACTCCACATACTGCAGCACATCTGTTTTTAGCACAACTGAAGTGAGAGATTAATGTAGTATAATAGTCGTTGGATTGTATGCATTCGCAGTTATTGTCCTTGTTTTGTGCAAAATTAACAGTGTTATCGTCCCTGTAATTGGATTGTGAGAATGTAAAATTTGATCCCGTGGTGTATCCAGGTGATAGGATTGAACTTGGAAGGTGATGATGTCCTGTCAAAATTTTAGTTTGACAAATAGTCTAGGTGTTTCTTTGTATATCTTTCTGTGTAAGTGCATATGAAATTGTGCATTGTTCTTCTCTTGACTGCATTTAGGTTAGTTTTTTATACCTATTATAGATGTATTTGCTTGGAAGCTCTATGTCTAAAAACAATATCCTGCAACACCACATGACAGGCAAGCTCTCGAACTTCCCTGGGTGAGACTTCCCTAGTTCACCCAGGCTCACTTGCCAATCAGTGTTACGATATTCATTCACATGCATAACAGTACAGGCTTTCAGTACATATTAAGCTGATTGGAAAATCATTATGTTATTACTGGACAGCTGATTGTCCATAAGTGTATTGTCTCAGGTCCTAATATGCTTTTTCTCATAGTATGCACATCATGTTATTTTGGACATCTTTTCACATCCAAATTTATGTCACTTATGGTGATAAGCATAGTTTATAAATGATCATATGATAAGCGTGTGTGCTTTGCATGCTTATGGACATACACGGACAAAATTAGATTCTTAATGTGACCTGTTCCTTCTAGATGCTTTACTGAATTTTGTTAGTCCTCAACTCATGCGTGTTAGAGCTCATTGTAATTATGCTGAACATAAATTCATGAATATCTTCTTGACTGATTTAGCAAACATGGTTTTACTTGGGTGATATCTAACAAGCATATACCTTTGACAGTCGACTTGTTGAAGCCTGACAGCACTGTCATTATCCGCAATGCAAAGATTGATATGTTCAAAGGATCAATGAGGCTTGCTGTGGACAAATGGGGCCGCGTTGAAGTGACCGAACCTGCAAGCTTCAATGTAAAGGAGGACAACAATCTGTCACTTGTGGAATACGAACTTGTCAATGTTGCTGAAGAGTGATGATCTTGTTGATTTCATTGTTACTCAGAAGAAGTGCTTTCCAAGACTGTTGATCAAATTCTAGCTGTTGAGTTGTCAAGTGTCAAAGATGGAGGAGCTTCTGGAGTTAGATTGGAGTTGTTGACTTGAATTAGTGCAAGTTCCTTCTTATCAAGCATGTCTATCTATGAATGAATATTAGTTGCTGCAGCGGTTGTGGTTGTAAGAACAACTGTGATGTCCTGAGCAGTTAATATGCTGGTGCATTTTGAGATTCTAAAAGGATTGATGCGTTTGAGGAGATATTTGGTTTGTATTAGTTTCCGATTTTAAACAGTGGAGCATATCTTCTCGTGTTATTATCATCAATCCATATCAGCAAGATTGTTTGATATGGTTAGCGCGTACCCCCTAAAATTGTGACAGGCAGCTACACTGCTACGGGTAGCGCGTCGTGGCGAAGCTGGCTATATCACCCACCATGGTTAAGATCAAAGCGGCGATTGTCTACTAAGGTGCCGTTTGAAACGGATCAAGCGCCCGGACTTTTTCTAAGTGGCTTCGGATGGGAGCGGCTCACATGCAGGGACCCCTGCTGCCCTGCACATAGCTATGTGCAGGGGTCCCCCGATGCGCGACATGTGGCAGAAGGTGGCTAGATTCGCGACACGTGGCAAAAAATAAAAAATAATAATTTTTTAAAAAAATAAAAATATTTTTTATTAAAAAATGTTTTTTAAGTACATAAAATTTTTTTAAGTACTTAAAAAATACTTTGTAAGTATCTAAAAATACTTTGTAAGTATCTAAAAATACTTTTAAAATTTTTAAGTATTTTTTTATTTTTGCCACATGTCGTGAATCCAGTCACCTTCTGCCACATGTTGCATATCGAGGCACCCCTGCACATAGCTATGTGCAGGGGGCCCTGCATGTGAGCCACTCCCGCTTCGGATGGATCTGGCCGACGCCCCCGCCTCCCCCCGGCGCGCCACCCCCGCCTCCACCCCCTGAGGCCTCTTTTTTTTTGTTTTCCGTTTTTATCTAGTTTTTCATTTTCTTTTTTTCAGATATAGACCCGCTACTAGTATAATAATAGAATTGATTAACTGTGTAATTATGTCATGTGATAATTGCTGCTAAGATTTTGTAATAGTCGTGATGTCTATTTGAAACTTGCAATGCAACATATGTTCTACATGAGAGGGCATATTGGGAATTTCCCAATTGAATAAAAGAAAGGAAAAAAAGAAGGCGGGGCCCACCTGTCGGTGAGCCACGCGAAGGGATAAGGAGAGGAGACTGAGTCTCCTCCCGGGGAGCTCCCGTGCGCTCCTGGGCGTGCTTCTCCCGTGCGGTTTCGGCGCGGCTGTTGGTCTCCTCCTTTTGGATCTGGCGATTTCGGGGGAAAGATGGAGGAAGTGACGGGGAAGAAGCGGCGGTGGAGGCGCGGGCAGGCCCGGGTTCTCCGGAGCCGGCCGCTCGTGCCACCTCGCGGCTCACCTCGTCCCCTCTTCATATGCCGGCTCGGCTACACGGTTTGAGATAGATCTTCTTGACTCCCGTTCGATCTTTGCTCTCTCGAGTTCTTCCTCCTCTCCTCTGCAGGCTGCGCTGAAGTTGGTGGCTTCGGCCATCTTCGATTGAGGCCGGTTCTTTGATTCCCTGTGTGAAACCCTAATTTGGGTGTGGGGATTCAGTGAGCTTGTGGTTTTTGCCCAAGAAGAGAAGAGGCGGCGCTGGTTCCTATTGTGATTGAGTACTCTTGGCCGGAGCACTTTGTGGTCTTGTGCGGCATATCTCTGTACCTCGACTTCACCTCTGGTTTTTCGGCTGAGAAGTGAAGAGCGGCATTGTATCTCCGTGAATCATCTACCTGCGCGTGATAGTGGGTTGATAGATTTTCTGGGTGAGCGATTCATCGTGCCTTGCCGCGCTGATTGATTTCATCTTCGGTTTGTCGGCTCCTGGACAGTTTTGAGTATTGTCTGTGTTGTGAGTATATTTATCCTTTTGCACATTTACAGCAGTATTTCTTGATCTGTTATTTCACTCAAGAATTTGAAGATTGCTGTGAATGCTTGTGGGCTCTGACTTTAGCTCAGTGATGAACTTGTATCTTTGAATTGATCTGGACTGAATTAGGAATTTGAGCTCTAGGGTTTAGTCTTCTACTATCCATGTATATGTTGTCTCTCGGCTGATTATCTGTGTTCATATGCCATTGATTTATTGCTGTGCAATAGCCTTTTAGTTATTCTAGTGAAGGATCCTTCTATTGTTACTTTCGGTTCTGCTATATATATTGCATGATCTCCTTCTGGTAGATGCTCTATATTTAGTCTGGGATTGCCTGTCTATTGCTGAATAATATCCTTGACTGTGAACATTTGAACTGAAAGCTATATACTGTTGTTTTCTATTTTGATCGGCTGTGACAGTAGAAAACTTGATTGTGAGCTCAAATCCTGATTTTGGTTATTAGATCATTTGTGATTAAAATGGATACTTGCATGAGAAGGCCAAAATCTATGATTTTACGCAACTCTGTTCTGAGAGCAATAATAAAACAATTAATTTGTTATATGCTGGAATTAGTTGTTCTACTATTCTTAGGACTGTTTATTATGTTATTTTCAGCAGCATGTAAGTTATATTCTTTGAATATATATGTGGAGTTGAATGACATGTTAGAATTCCATGTTTATATGCAATTAATGTCATTCTTCTTATGCTGGAAATATATTGTTTATATTATGTTGGCTGGAATTAAATGTGCAAATATGTTTATACCGTAATATTTACAACAACATATATGATGTTGTCTTGAAAATGGGATACGTGCAAGAAGTTACAATTCACACACACGAGCAATTCGTATATTTGCTCAGTCAAATCAGCTTAACTAAAAGCTCCAGTCAAATCAAACACCAATACTTTCAGCTGCTTCTACTTACACTTTCTACTTACACTTACAGACGCTACTACTCCATCTCAACCAAAAGCCAAAAACTTCATCCAAAAACCACAAGTTTTAGCCGTTTCAAATGCCCCTAAATGACAAAAATAGCGCTCGACAAACGTTAGGCAACAGCTAAAGACTCCAGCCGAATCAAACACTAATATCTCCAACCGCTTCTATTTCCATCCACTGTTATTTCATCCCAACCAAAAGGTTAAAAAATCAGCTAAAAACCACAAGCTTCCGCCGTTTCAAACGCCCCCTAAATGACAGAAATAGCGCTTGACAAACCTTTATGCCACAAACGGCCACCACGAGGATGGAGAGCTACCGCGTGGTGAGCGGCGACGACAGGGGAACGAACTGCTGGTTTGCCGAAACCGAAAGTCACTGCGTAACTCCGGCAGCTAATTCGGCGTGAAGGGAAGCTGGGGGGACTGGGAAGAACAATCGACGATTAGCTCCAAAATTAAGCAGGAACGGATACCTGTATAGGTTGGATTGTAGAGTACTCGCGGAATAAATTTGACGAGGTTATATCATAACGACAAGATCAGAAGCAGAAGAAAAACAATGTTGCAGCAGAACTATTCATTGGAGCATTATTTCTCCGCGAGTGACACATAATCAGTAGGCCATCAACACCAAGATCAGTTAAGCAGCCATCGGTTACTCTTACCACGATCAGGGTATATAATCCTGTCGACACTTGCACAAAATAAAATCCCAGAGTACAGAGAGAAGAAGCCAACCAAAAAGTACTTGAAATTCAACAGGAGAGGTATTCCGTAGCAGCTACCATCACAGCAGGCTCCGACAAGAAATCATCCATCTACAAATAGAAACGCAATAATCTAAGGTCCAACTCTTAACTGATATAATAAAAGTTACAGCCATAAAAACTACTTTCTGTTCCATGTCCATGAATCACTTTGGGACTGCAATAATAAATAGCATGTGTCTTCATCCCAGACGACCTCCACGTCACTAATCACAAATCTATAGAGATATAAAATAGGTCAAATAAACAAATTTTTTGAGCTACAAGAAACAAGCATACATGATCTTATTGAGGCCAATAATCACAATGTGCAACATTGTATCCATCATAAGCTAAGGGCGTAAATTCACATAATCTAGCAAAGGATCATGAAGAACCAACATAATTTTACTAATTTTTGCCTAATTTTGTGTTGATGATGAAACCATTCTTCAAATAAAAGAAACAAGAACCCTGACATATATTTATATGCTTCTCATACAAGACAAAGTAATATTTCTAAATTTCTGGAAATGATATTAATAAGAAATAAGCCCATATAATACTCTAAATTTTGCTTGAAAGTTCGTCCATCACCCCAAACTATAAAACCTAACATTTGACTCCCCAAATTTTGCAACCCGGTTCAAATAACACCCTAACTTGGTTTTGCATGATGGTGTTGCCCACGTGGCGCGATGAATGTGTGATTTTACCACGTAGGATAGCACACTGGCTAAGTTAGGTTAATGATATGTGGGGCTCGCAAAGGGTTCTTCCCCACCGAACTCCTAACTGTGCTTCCATGGCCACCGCCTCTGTAGTTCCCTCTCTTTCTGTTTCGATTTAGGAGAGAAGGGTCAATGAGCTCCACCTGTCATTTACCTAAACTTGATCAACGTGTTATCTTCCGTAGTAAAACTGTTACTCATCACGCCATGCGAACAATACCACTATCCGAAACCGGATCAGGGTGTTACTTGAACTTGATTGCAAAGTTCGAGGGGTTAAATGTCCGGTTTCATCGTTCGGAGTGTTGAACGGACTTTCAAGCAAAGTTTAGGGTGTTATATGAACTTTTTCCTATTAATAACAAATTTTCTAATGAAATTTTAGAGGAAGCACCATGGAAATGCAATGGCTTTAAGATCAACTTGGGAGGACCCAAATTCCAATATCTACTCAGCCATGGGCATATGTTTTGCTACATACAAGAGAATGATAAGATCATTAATGCTATCATAATCTACCGTCCCAAAAGAGATGGTTGCAAAAAAAAAACATCTTGTAAGCATCTCTGTGTTGCATTCTTGTGCAAAAATGAATGGAAAATTGATAGAACATAGCTATGAAAATAAGCTATCATGGATACTCCTTAAAATCTGACCAGACCTGTAGATTTGACGCGATGATATTATAATCTGCTACATTCCACCTAGAAATTGTCACACGTCATCATTGCCAGCTGGGCCAACACAAAAGAATCAGTGATCCTTTTGCCTCAAATTGTAATTCATGATGATGTGCACATTCAAATTATAAAAACATTATATTTAAATACTAAATTTACAAACAGTTTCAAACTTTCAATAAACCAAAGGTTCTTTTGCAAAGAAAAGAGTCTCTGGTACAGCCAAACAGTCAACAACTACAATGGAAGATCGTTCAAAATGTTGCTATTTGGAAAGTTTTTGATCAGGCATAATAAAAATTTGGCATGGCAACTTCTGGACTAACACATTTTGCAAGAGTAGAAGAAAGAAACCAAAGTCGAACGCAATACATTGTCTGGACTATCGTGAGGAAGCAATGTTTTTTCATATTCCGCTACATGTTTACTTATTAATGATGAACTGTCCTATACATGAATTTCAATGTAATTCCTTTAGATAAAGATAATGGTCTCCTCTTTCTGTAAATCCTGAGCCATAAATTAGTGATGGAACCTAACCATCAAAGGTTATTAGTAGGTGAATCCGTAAGGTTTATCCACCTTTTGGGGCTTGATGTTCATCTAGTTTCGTCTTGACCATGCGAAAGTATAAGGACCATGCGAAAGTATAAGATTGGTTTCAACATGTACATGACAAAACTTCATGATCATATTTTGATTTTAATTTAGAAAAATGTGTTATAGTTTACATAAGGTTTGTCATCATACTCATGTCTCTATATGATTGCATTTACATGATAGTTATGAGACAGACATTTGAGACAAACTTTACAAACATAATGCCAAAAACCTAAGAACTGCACGAGAATGTCAAATTGGCCTATCCTTCTCCATGTAGAATGTAACTGGCATTTGAAATGTTTCAAATTGTTCGTCTAACTAGAAATCCGTCAATGTTGGATATTCCATGTAACGTAGGCAAATATGAAAATGATCAAAGGATCATTAATGAATTGCCTGGACCACAAGGCTTGTTGTCTTAACAAAATAGATATAAAGGAAATGAAAACGCGGACACAATAAAGATGGACAAAAACCATCCAGTCATCAACAAACTGTTGGTTGTTGGCAAAGGTGATCTGATATATCATATAAGTATGATGTTTGTAATGATTGGGATAACCCATTTGGTGGACATGTAAAAAAGGACTGTAGATTGCTACTGAACACAGAATTTACAGAAATACAAGGTGGTCTATTCAGAGCACTGGAATTCATAACTGTTCAAGTTGAACCAAATGTTTCATGCAGAATATTGAGAGCTTGAATGACCCACAAGCCAGAGGGATACAGTATGCTTGTCTGGGCAGACAACAAACTAATTATCACGCTTACTTGATGATGAATAAAGCAGGCTTGAAAGCACAACGAACACACATCAAATTCGTATTGCCAGTTTGCCACTTAATACTCAACCAAAAAGTCAGGCGGATCATTAAGGAAAATTGATCAACTCTGCGGTGATCGATGTGCTTGTGATCAGTCCAAATCACTACTCTATAGCAACAAATAAATGGGAAAATTGAATATATAGGACCCAGTTGAGAGCACTTTGTTAAAATAGGATCAAGTTATTTGCACTTGTGAATATAGGACCGAGTTGGGCAACTTCTTGAAAATAAGGTATTTTTCGCATTTTAATTGCATTTTCATTTTCCAAACTGGGTTTTGCCCCTCCTCCCTCCCACTGCCGGCCGCTCCCTCGCCGCGCCGCCGCTCCCCCGCGCCGCCCCGCCCTGCGCCGCCGCTCCCCCGCCCCGCCCCGCGCCGCGCCGCCACTCCCCCGCGCCGCCTCGCCTCGGCGCGGGGGAGTGGCGGCGCGGGGGAGCGGCGGCGCGGCGAGGGAGCGGCCGGCAGTGGGAGGGAGGAGGGGCAAAAGGGGCAAAACCCAGTTTGGAAAATGAAAATGCAATTAAAATGCGAAAAATACCTTATTTTCAAAAAGTTGTCCAACTCGGTCCTATATTCACAAGTACAAATAACTTGGTCCTATTTTAACAAAGTGCTCTCAACTGGGTCCTATATATTCAATTTTCCCCAAATAAATATGGTTCATCACTGTAGCCATCAAACATTGCAAATACAGCTAATGAAATTGAGAGCTTGGGATCAGGGCAATTAATCACCTTCGGAGAGCCAGCCGAATCCCCTGCGAGCCGGGGCGGCGAGGAGGGACGTCATAAGCGCCGACGCCGTGGCGCTGTGCATGGGCATCAGCGACTCCAAGCAGACGCTGCTCATCTCCACCGGCGACCTCCAGAAGCCGAAACACAAACACCAAACTTCTCATCCAGATCAAGAAAAGGTGAAAATAAAAGCTAAGGTTCCTAGAGAGCCAGAGACCAAGAGCCCCCCTACCTTAAAAGGACGCGGGGAGCAGTGGCGGGCAGCCGCCTCGGGAGCGGAGCCGGCCCGGAGCGGGAGGCGGCTCTGGCGGCCGCGTTGCGGAGGGAGGAGGAGGCGGAGGCTCCGCATCGGAGGAAGGATCTCGCGACGGCGGCCATTGCGGCGGCGCGGGTGCGTCGTGTGGTGGCGCGCGGCGGGGGCAGGGGGGGAGAGGCGCTAAAACCCTACAGTTGGCTGGGCTGCACGAGGCAGTGGTTGGAAACTTGGAATCATGCGCGGTGTATTTACTCGGCCCGTTTACATTCAGGTGCCTGTCCCGCAACCTTCTGCTTGGGTTGGCCTCGCTCTGGCCCACGGTCGTCTCGGCCGCCGTGATTCGTGAAATCTCAGCGAGTCGGACGGCAATCCATGATAAGGGTAGCGACGCCGCACCAACCTGCTACCACATGCTCCCGTGCGGTCCAATGCCCATCAGCTTCCAACGAAAAAAGGGTTGAGCCTGGGCCTTACGGGAGCACTTAATGCCAGTGGACGCAGAGCATAGCGTGATGATTTTCCTACAGGGAATGCACTGTACTTTTGCTAATGCTCGGTACACTACCATAGCCCATACGTACCGAACAACAGCTGGATTCAGGCGAACCTGAAAACGTGGCTGCTCAGTTTTAAATGGACCGGAGGATTTGTTGCGTCGAATAAGGTGGTGCAGTACTCCAGTAGGCAGTACGTACATGGCCATGGGAAGTTGGCTGGTGTAACCAGCAGAATCCTGTCCAAGTACCCAACAGTTCTACCTGACTAGCAGTAGTTCTTGTTGGTTTACGTTTCTGCCTTCTACTTAGATAATTCAAAAATTAATATAAGACCTTGTTGATATAGCTGCGGTTTTATAATTTTTAACTGAAATTTTTAAATTTTAGCTATTTACGATAGAGATTACGGAGAGAGATACTCGCTTGCGATTTTGGTTGATACAGATGTTGGACTTTTAACGTGTACTACAATTAACTTGTACACCTCATCTTAAAAAATACTCTGTTTGAAAGATATGTACTATAGCAAAAGTCAAAAAACCACTTTTAAAAATCGTTGAAAAATAGGCCCATAAATACCTAACTTCTTAAAATGGCTTCTCCACTACTTTTGTTCCCTATCTCGCTCCAAGGATAATATAGTAGTCACGGACACATGGCATACCCACTCCTCTCGCTTCCGTATCATGCACACATATCTCCCACACTTTTCCCACCTCTCACTATCTCCTTCTAAAAGACACTTCTATCTGTCACTACTATTAATTTTTAGCCAAAAACTATCAGCCGCATCCAAAAATCATAAGTCGTAGCCAATACGAACACCCTGTACGTGGAGTAACAATTTTACGATAGTATGTGGAGGTCACTCCTTGGTTATGATGAGTAATTCAATTTTGGTTTAGAGAGTTTTGTGAAGTTTGAATTTGATTTTTTTTTTTGGTAATTATAATTTTGGATTGCTTTAAGGTTCTGACGGTCTGATCAGCATTGGGGCCACGATCAAACTGGACAATAATGGTTTGATCGGCACATGGGGTGCGATTAGATATGTGCCCTGTCTTGGGGACTTGCGGTGGAGCAACAGTGGTCAGGTTGGCCGAAGGCTAAAGGTCTGACTGGTGTGACCAACCATGGTGGTGATTGCACCAGGGTTGCAGTGTGACCAAGCTTTAGTTGCCGATTGGTTTTTTACAGTGAGTGTGTTTTCGAGTGATGCGCTTTGGGAGGCAGTGGTGTGAGCAGTCTGTGGTTGGCAGTCATACCGACTGTCAACTGAGGTAATAGCGGTCTAACCGGCCTGATGGCCACAGTCAAACCGCTCCCTTGTTAACGGGGAGGTAAGGGCAGTCAAACTAGCCTAAGCTTGGCAGTTTGAACGGAGCTGTCGGGCAGTGTGCTTGGTGTGTACAATGTGGTTTAAGGTTCGATCTTAGAGGGTTAGAATCAGTGTTTATGTGCATTTATGGTGCATGAAACATGTTTGGTCTAACGTTGGTCAGGTTGTGAAGAATTTGTGCTCGGAAATGATTTCTTGATTTTTGATGTGCAGAGAAGTTTGGAGGCAACTATGGTCGATAGCGTTGATCGAGACTATGCTCAGGATGAGTTGAGGTATGATTAAGGAAACCGGATGAGATGGTTGAGCTCAATCAAGAAACAAGAAAGATAAGAGATGTTGAAGGGAAGATTCGAGCAACAGTTCATCAAATGGTGTAGTCGATGCAAGTGAGACGTGATCAAGGGAAGCCGTATAAGAGACCTGTCGATATGTGAAACATTGATGAACCTATATGTTACAAGCATAGGGATTGCTTGCAAAAAAGAATATGGCCATGAACTAAGCTCGAGGAAGAGGTGGGGTCCATGTTTAAGGTGAAGGACAAGGACCATGGTTTTAGAGAGGTATTTTGGTAAATTATCCATACCAAAAATGTGGTGGTATGCAATTGTTCGATTTTGCTCAAGAGAGAGGTGATTTTGGGGTTTTGATCTTGTGGACGTTTTGGCTTGAGTTCGTGCTGTGATCTAACATGATCTGATATGTGAGAACCCATCTAAAGTCATCTAGATCATCAAGAACTCACGAGCAAGAGCAAATCTAGGCTATCCTCTTTTGCCCCGATTTTGATGCAATATTATGGTTTTGTATAAAGGTCAAAATTTTGGCATTGATCTCCAGATACATGATTGGAATATATGTTCATGATATTCTAGAGAAAATGCATACCAATTTTAAGTCATTTAGAATTATGGATCAAAAGTTGCATCAAGTCTTGGCTTGAAATCGTGTTAATTTTCTACCATGCCCTGAGGCGCGAGCTGACCAATAGGCAAAGGAGGTCTGATCGGCACACAGAGGTGGTCTTACCAATACGCAAGGGCGGTCTAATCGGTTTGCATAGGAGGTCAGACCATTCGATATATGAATGCTTGTTTCGCTTGATTTTGTTTGGAGTTTTCTTTATAATTATTCTATTTCTTATCTTAATAGTTTCTCATAAGTATTAGAGTAAAAAAGCTTTACTTTTTACCTAAAAGACTTAGAAAAGCGTCAATCAGATTGGCTTTTCACCTGCTCTAATCACCGTTCACGTCCTTTGAGGACAAATCATGGCCTACATGTAGTTTGTCTGCTGAAATTATTGTGCGCCACTTGTGGTCCAGCATGCATCGACGTGAAGATGCCAACAGCAGTCCAGAACTTAAATGCCTATCCGGAAAGTCTAAGAGCAAGTCCAATAATAGAGCCAAGTGTTTGGCTATAAGCCAAGTTATACAATAATCTGTCTTCTATTTGTCTACAAAAGATTTTTTTATTATTATGTGGTACCATGTCTCACATTCTCTTTCCTACTCCTCCTCACATACATTTATTATCTGGACCCACCACTGCATAGGCTCCCGTGTGCAGCTTGTTGCTTGCTTGAGAGCCAAGCTCTCCTCTCTCTCCTCTCTTCTCTCCTCCACATCAGCAAAAATGCTGACTAGCTTGGCTATAAGACCATTGTTGTACTTGCTCTAAGAAAGTAAACTAGTAAAGGTACCCTCAAAATAAAACACTCGAATGTCCCGACACTAATCAATCTATCATGTCTTTGCGGATGAAGCTTAATTTACCCTTTTCCATTGCTGGCACACGGATCGGTGCTCCGGCTGTCGGCAGATGAACAGTGAGGTAGAAAAGCATGGCTAAAGCATTTGTTAATACAGTAGACATTTCATTATCCACACAAGTTATTCATCCGTTCCATCACCATAAGGTGTCACCTGTGCACGTACGCGTGCACATTGGCAGCTGGCTCGACCTTACGTAGTACGTAGTAACAACCGTACGTACTTGCAGCACACGAGTAGTGCATGCAAACACAGTTCTTAGCAACATTACATGATTACATGATTGCAAGCGAAAGCACATGCCTCATCTCACTCATGGAGTGTACTGCCCGTTCTGGCTTTCCGGGAAGCCGTTCCCGTTCTCCACCACCCCATCGCCGAACTCATTGCCGGTCCCGTACTCATACCCGGCCGCATTGCCATACCTCCCTCGCCGCTCGCCAGGGCTGCCGTATCCGGAGCCGGACTCCTCCTCGGGGCGCGTCCCCACCGGGTTGGACTCGTGGCCGTAGCCGTACTTGCCGGTGTCCACGTCGTAGTAGTACCGGCCGTTCTGGTAGAGCCTCGTGTCGCTCATCCCGTAGTGCTGCTGCTGCTGCTGCTGCCTGCCTTGCATGCCCGCGTACGACATCGGCCGCCCCCTGCCGCTGCCGTTGTCGGCGTACGGCATCGGCCTCCCCCTGCCGCTGCCGTTGTCGGGGTACGGCATCGGCCGCCCCCTGCCGCTGCCGTTGTCGGGGTACGGCATCGGCCGCCCCCTGCCGCTGCCGTTGTTGGCGTACGACGGCTCGGCGCCCTCGCCGCCTGCTTCCACCGGTACGGCCTCCTCCTCGGGCGCCGTCGGCACGTTGGTGGTCGTCGGCTTCTCGGCGTTGCGATGCACGCCGCGGCGGAAGTAGGCCGGCGGGTAGTTGTCCTCCGGGCGGCCGTAGAGCCCGTAACCGCGTGTGCTGCCGCTGGACGGCCGGGAAAATGAGGGCACACTGTTGGGGTCCGCCGCTTCAGGCACCACGGTGGTGGTGGAGGCCGCCTTTCCGGGCTCGACAGCCTCGGAGCGCGTCGTCTTGCTGAAGAACAGGCGGTCACCCCACGCGTCGGCGCCCCGCGTCGCAATGGCGACGAAAGCGAAGGCGAAAAGGAAGAGGTGGTGAGCGGAGGAAGCCATGGAAGCGTCGGTGGTAGCTAGCAACCAGACTGCTAGTACAAAACGCAGCGCTGCAGCGTCAGTGGTAGCATGTGTGTGTGTTTCCGTGCGCGCCCACTTATATATATATATATATAGCGGCGCCGATCTGGTGGCCACTAGCGGTGTGGGACAATTGGACCGCTTTCGTAGCAATCAGGGTAGAAAGCCGAACTTACTAGAGCAACTCAAAGAAATCATTTTTTAAAGTTAAATTTGGTTATTATTGGAGAAAAAACGTCTCCAATAGACTCTGTAAATGACTCTCCAAATTTAGTAGCTCTTCATCCCTCCTCCTTCGCTCTCTATTTTTGGATAGCCTACCTCGCTCACCATTCAACCTGCGCGGTTGGCGTTTCCTTCCCGCACGCTGCGCCTCATTCCCGCGCGTACGCGACCCACCGCGCGCCCTCTAGTTTAGATAGCATGTTGGAGTAGTCTTGTTTTTTGGGTGAGATTCATTTTAGAGAATAGCTAAATCACTAAATTTAAATACTTCTTTTGGCTAATCTTTTGGAGTTGCTCTTTACACGGGTTTAGATGAAAAGGGCCGTGTGATGATGCGGGGATTGCGGGGGGAGCGTGCACGGCGCTGCGTGCATGATGGAATCTAGGAGGAGGCATATGCGTAGGTCTCGCATTGATGGAAGTCATGAGCTACGAGCAGGGAGCAAGTGAGTGAGTTTGGCCTCGGCCCTGGGCATTTTGGCAGCGTGAGTTTTTAAATTACCCCTCGCTTCCACATGATCGTTCATCATGTCGTGAGCCGTGAGTTACTTGCCACGTGACACTCATAGGGAGAGTGCTGTTGGTTTGGTTGGAAGTAAAATCTGCAGTCGGTTCATCTGGTATGTAATTAACTACCGCCCCATACTCGTATAATGCCTTAGCTGTACTGTCATATTTTCATCGGATTCGGAAGATATGTGGCTTCTAAATCACTATTCTTTAATTTCATTTTTTTTCTAATTTTTTTAGCTTTTTAGGGGGCTTTTTTGCCTTTTCTTTTTCTTCCCATATTCCTTCGTATTAATTGTGATAGGCTAATCTATTTTTTCTATTTTACTTTTAAATTTTAATTACACTACATAAGCTACCATCAGCTACAGTGGAAAAAGCCATACGCCATCCTCAAATTGAGCGCCTCCGAATCAACTGGCACTGGACAATGGAAAGAGTAAACAATTTGCTAGACTTGATTAGAATCCAGAGTAACCCATGCCAGGCGCACCGGCCACCGGGAAACGAGAGAAATCAACGTCACCAGCTAGCCTCGCCTGCTATCTCGCCATGACGCCCTCACCGGTTGAAGGAAGCTTAGATCCACTCGGCCAGTATGTACTTTATTCTAAATTTTTCTTGATTTTTTAATTTGTTTCAAGAACATAGGCTAAATTTGTGAGTTAAGGTTTCAATGTGATGATTGTTGGTTGATTTTTGTCGAATTATAGCGTTAAGACTTAGAGTTTTAATTTTAATTTTTGAAATACCGACTTAGCTTGTTGCAAATCGGAGGCAAAATTATAGTATTTGACCACAATATCAAGTAAGTCACTGGATATATATTTCTATTATATTGTTCTTGAACGGTTTAACATACAAATATCTAATTGACTTTTTTCAATTAATTGGTGATGATTTTATAAATGATATACTTATTTATTATGTAGAGAAACAATAATTACCAATGGTGTTGTGGTTCGTCACTTTGTGAACTTCAAAGAACATAAATACTAAAAGGTAATACATTAACTTATATTTGATTGTTTTACTATTTTTTACTTAAAAATATTAAGTAATTTTATTTTCTTTTAACAGGTCATTGAGGTCGGATAATGTATTTTATCAATACCGACCAACTTTTTATCTGTGAATTTTACCTTAGTTCTTTCTGTTTTTTGCAACTTACCAAGGTTCTTCATTTGGATAAACATTTTGATTATTACTACTTTATCATTATATATTGTAATCGGTTATGTTAAAAATTACCGACACGTCACTATTTAGTATAATATTATTTAAAAATTATATATATTGATATATGTATGATAATATAGTAAAACCCGGTTATTCGTTCAAATTCCGCCGTGGTTGGATCTACCGTTCCAGACACGTCCAGACCTAGCGAGTAGGCACAGACACACGAGCGCGCGGCGCGGCGCGTCGAGCCCAACTCAGTACCAAGACCCGAGAAGCAGGGAGGCGCTAAATGTTTGGTTCTTTGTAGACGGCAAGGGACGGACGAGAGCTAGTGCACGTAAGGCTTTCGCAGAATTAGGCCCAGAGATCTGGGAGTAGTTTTTATATGGGCCATTCCCATCAGCCCATGTATTTGTGTGGATGGGTCGTTGCGGACCAGCAGCTGATGAACAGATTCTTTTGGCAGTGCAGCCAGAAATGGCCATGTACATAACGCCCTAGCTCCCCGTCGTGTAGCTCAAAGGGCAATGTCTGGACCTCTCCTTTTCTTAATTTCTAAAAACTATTTTTAACTTTTTTTTATCGTAATTAACTTTTAAATAAAATATTTTTAAAAACAAAATATACAATACCAAAACATGTCCTGCCATTGAGGCTCAGAGGCAGATCCACAAGTTTGCACAAGGGACTGTTTACACAATTACTCTTTCATATTTTATTACATAGTCTTGTCAGGTAATTTAGTTCAACTTATGATTTAACATAAAAAATCAGAAGTATATAGGTGTTCTGCCCCCCCCCCCCCCCCTAAAAAAGGGGTCAACTACAAGACCCTGTTTGAAACACAAGATTTTTTCCCCCTAATTCACAGCGAAATTGAACTTTTTTTTATTAATTCTTGCATCCTAAACAAGCAGCTTTGAAGCAAGATATGTCATGCATGTAGTACGTTTAAGAAAGACTATCCCAAATTAAAACAATACCAAGATTGAACAGAACACTTATATTATCGGACAATTTTTTCAATCCATCAATATATCACCAAGGCTGTTCGCAAATGCATGGCAACTATAGGACGAGAGATCAAACAGTTCGGGAACCATCATGTACCATCGACGAAGTTTGAAGAAAGTTCGATAGTACATGGCAAAGGGCATCTAGCTAGCTTTCACAATTTGGGATAAACTCCTCTAAACTTTACCTAGAAACCCCATTCTAAATCGCAGATTTTTTTCCTCTGCAACTAAAAAACTACATAGTAAACAGTGTTAGATCAACAAAAGATGGTTGAATATGAATTTGGTACTATTCACACAAATGCCACAGTATCTATTTTTTAATTTGGCTCCAAACGTCTGTATTTACAAATCTAGTTTTCACCGTGAACCTATCGATCTCGACAAGCACATGTCGAGCTCCCCTAACTTGATGGCCGACCTGCCAAGCCCCTACGTGGTAGCAACTGTGGAGGCTTTTATTTAGCATTTAATTAGTGTTAATCACATTGTGATTAGTCTAATCACTATTAATTAGTAGTAATCATATTTTTAATTAGCGCTAATTAAAACACTAAATTACTCTCATTTTTATTTAGTGCTTAATTAGTGTTGATAGTATTTAATTAGTATTAATCACAATTAAGTAGCACTAGTCCTGAGCTTAATTAAACGCTAATTATCATGAGATTACACAACACACATATCAATGAGATATCGAATAGAAAAATAGAGAAGGCTAAATCAAGCTGTCATTGTACAAGGGGGATCTTCATCATATACCCTCCCTTGAATTGAGGATTTCAGGATTTACCCTCCCACCTCAATGACATGTGGGGTCATCATAAGTCACTGACACGTGGGTCAGGAGGGTAAATCCTGAATTTCCATCTATGAGGAGGGTATATGATGAATAAATCCTTGTACAAGGTATGTTTTCCCCTTGAGACCTAGCTAGATATAGGCCATGTTCGTATTGACTGTTGCTTAGGAAAGCCGATACAAACATATGACTTTTCAAAGCGGGTTCTCCACTCCTCTCGCTCCGAGGATAAAGCAAGGGGGTTACAGGTGCATCACGCACCCAACTCCTCTCGCTTTAGTCACGCGCACGTATCTCTTTTATTTTTTTTCACCGCTCACCATCTATTTCTAAAAGTAACTTCTTTCAATCATTACTACTCATTTTCAGCAAAAGTCATATATCACAACCAAAAACCATCAGCAAAAGTCAATACGACGTCCCCATAATAAGATAAGAACTAGAGCTAAGCTTATCTAGATTGTAACTTATTAGAATAAATCAGCAAGTAGAGAAGGTTTTTTTTCTAACGGTAGTCACAGATTCAATAGATCAAAGTGCATGTAGTTGGTCAATGAGTCAGACCTTATCCTAGTACAAAGATATGTTTAATCATTGTGCTGGTTAGTACTTACTTATTGTGGAGTTACTAGCTGAATATTCAGAGGCAAATCACATGCATATATTAAACTGCCAATGATCCATACATTTTTAAAAATACATTGTTATTATCAGTAGCAACCTCCCCCAGATATCGTTGTTGCAAGGCAACTGTACGTTTAACACTTGGAAGCCTCAGGACAATAAAATAAATGTAAAAATTTGGTTTTTTATAATAGCCAAAGTAACATAGCTTGGATGAGTGTATGACTGAATCTTATGGATAATACTATGTAATTAAGTACAACAATCATATACATGATTAGTGATTAATTAAGCTCATGATTGATGCTAATTAATTATGATTAGTACTAACTAAATGTGATTAAAGTACCAAATAAAATGAGATTAATTTACTTCTAATTAAAGCAATAAATTAAAGCGTTAATTAAATATGACTAGTACTAATTAAAATGCTATTTTTTTTTTGCTGCATAGGGGTTTCAGCAGGTGCCTACCGAGCTCCCTTAGCTCGTTAGGTATCTGTTGATCTTGATAGGTCTGTAAAAAAAGACTAGATATTTTAAAAAACAAGTATTTAGAGACTAAATTTTACAAAAATAGATACAATAACACTTGTATGGGCAGCTCATGAATTCGCGCTCCTAATGCTACGTGACTCTGCCGCTTGCGCTATGTCACTCACTCACTCTTATCTCATCCTACCCATATTCTGAAGCTAGACTGGTGAAAGTTGGTAGGTGAACGGTGGAAAAAAGAGTCACTAACGGTGGAATCAGGAGGAGAGGACTGAGCTTTGCCGTCATACGAGCTTCACGCTCTATGATATACTAAATAAATATAGAATTTATTTAGTGATATCTGTTTAAGTCTTGACGTATGTTTTAAGGGAAAATTAGTTCTGTAGCACTGAAAGATCACCTCTTTCGGAAAATACCACTAAAAAAACGGGGTTCCGAAAATTACCACCGAAAGTTGCATTTTTCTTCGGGATTTAGCATTTTGGACAAAAATACCCCTCTCCCTCACCTTCTCTCCTCCTGCGCCGCCCCGTGCGCCTCCCTCTCGCCGCTGGCCTCCCCGCCTCTCCCTCTTCTCCCCGCTCCCCTTCCTCTCCCTCCTGCTCGCCCTCCGCCTCCCCCGCCTCTCCCCCCGCCGGCTCCCCCTCCCCCGCCGCTCCTCCCTCCGCTCCCTCCCCGCCGCCCCCTCCCTCGCCGCCTCCCCCTCCGCTCCCTCGCCGCCTCCCCCTCCGCTCCCTCCCCGGCTCCCCCTCTCCCTGCATGCGGCCACCGCCGCCGGCATCGGCATCTCCGGCCTCCACACGCCCACATGCACGCCACCCCGGCCGCCGGTCCTCCCCATAGCCACCTCGGCCGCCATGAGCACCGCCTCGGCCCGCAGCCGCCTTGCCTCGGGCCGGCCGCGCGCCACCGGCGCCCGCTTGGCCTCCGTGCCTCCGCGCCCGCACGCGCGTATGCGCCGCCGCCCGAGAGGAGAGGGAGCGGCGGGGGAGGGGGAGCCGGGGAGGGAGCGGAGGGGGAGGCGGCGAGGGAGGGGGCGGCGGGGAGGGAGCGGAGGGAGGAGCGGCGGGGGAGGGGGAGCCGGCGGGGGGAGAGGCGAGGGAGGCGGAGGGTGAGCAGGAGGGAGAGGAAGGGGAGCGGGGAGAAGAGGGAGAGGCGGGGAGGCCGGCGGCGAGAGGGAGGCGCACGGGGCGGCGCAGGAGGAGAGAAGGTGAGGGAGAGAGGTATTTTTGTCCAAAATGCTAAATCCCGAAGAAAAATGCAATTTTCGGTGGTAATTTTCGGAACCCCGTTTTTTTAGTGGTATTTTCCGAAAGAGGTGATCTTTCAGTGCTACAGAACTAATTTTCCCATGTTTTAAATAGGACCGTACATGTATACACGAGCAAGGATGCTCCTTTGTAATTAAAAAGAAAAAAAAAGAGAAACAGAAAGTACCGCTCGACTATTTACTTTGGTGCCTTTTCATCGCACGTGAAGTCGCGAGGCAGACAGGTCCACAAAAAACCAAGCGGATCCGAAGAAACAGGGGGGGCAGAGGCGGAACAACAGCCACAGGCGAGACGACGACGCAAGCCAATACACTAATCACGATGCACTGGTCTCCTACCGCGAAAAGCAGAACGGCTCCATGTGTTGTCAACCGATGTGCCACCCGTGCCGCGCCCCATGCAGCAGTTCTGCTCAGCTTCACTCTCGCTGCGAAAGGGGGAAGGCCCCGCGCCCAGCTGCTCCTGCATCTGCACGCGACGCCTCTCTTAACGCCTGAAAAGACGGGCAAAGGGAGAGAGAAAAGACGTGAGCTGTGCATGATGAGAGATTTGAGGGTGGAGCGCCCCCCGGGATAGCTGCTGCGGCGGCAGAGCGGCCTCGGCCCGCGCGCCCGGTAAATAGTAAAAAGCGGTGGGTGAAGCAGCCAAGACGCGGGACGTTCGTTTGCGACGGCTGATGGCTCTACTCCTCCGCTGCTTTACCCGCCGAGCGAGTAGGGCTGTAAAAAAAGCTTAAGACTCACAAGTTGTTCGAGTTTGGCTCGCTCTAGACTCGATTGAACTTGGCTCGAGCTCCAAACGAGTCGAATTTGAACTTCATCCTAAGCTCGCGAGTTTTAACGAACCAAGCTCGAATAGCTCACGAGCTTAGAATTTTTTACCCCCCAATTCCCCCCGGCCCCACCCCTCCTTCCCGCCTCTCCTCTCAAACTCACCCCCAGGCCCCCCCGCCGCCACACGCCCACGCCTCTCCGGCTCTCCCCCACCCGCGGGCCTCCGCCCTACCCCCACCCGCGGCCCCGCCCCCGCTGGCCGCCGCCCCTCGTCACCCTGGCCGCCGCCCCTCCTCCCCCCAACCCCTTCCTCTCCCCCCGGCGCCGCCGCCCCTCCTCTTCGTCGCCGCCACTGCCCCTCCTCCCCCCGCCGGCGCCCCTCCTCCCGTCGTTCCCCTCCTCGACTCGCCTCTCGCCCCGCCGCCGCCACCCTCTCCCGCCGGCCGCCGCCTCCCTCTCCCCCGCTGCCGCCCCCCCGGTCCCCCTCCTCGCCCCCGCCGGCCGCCGCCGCCCCTCGTCCCCCCGGCGCCCCTCCTCAACCCGGCCCGCCGCCGCCCCTCCTCTCCCCCGCCGCCGACGCCTCTCCTCCCCCCGGCGCCCCTCCTCGACCCGGCCGGCGCCGCCCCTCCTCTCCCCCGCCGTCGACGCCTCTCCTCCCCCCGTCGCCCCTCCTCGACCCGGCCCGCCGTCGACGCCTCTCCTCCCCCCGGCGCCCCTCCTCCCCCGCCGGCGCTGCCCCTCCTCGACGGCCACGCAGGTACGCACCGAGCCGAGCTCGAGCGAGCTCGGTAGAAACTTGAGTCGAGCTCGAGCCCAGCTTAAAGTTCGAAGTTGATCTTAGACTCGCTCGAGCTCGGCTCGAGTTTCTACCGAGCTCGAGATTGCTAGGTCAAGCTCGCTCGAGCTCGGCTCGTTTACAGCCCTACGAGCGAGCGCAGGTAGACCGTTCTCTTTTTCTTCTTCACCGCACGAGGCTCTCGGGCAGATCTCTGTCATCACGGCCCTGCGGTGACGCTGATGGATCGGCGAGCGCATCCATCACACGTACGTAGGTTCGTCCGGGGATGAGTGAAACGTTTGGGAAGAACGTTGCTGCTGCATGCAAGATGTGGCACGCCATGGCCATGCCGGTGCCACCACGGCACGTCCCTGTTTGACCATACCACACACCGCTTTGCTGCTCTGAGTTGGACGGGCCGGGTTACCGGTTGCCACCGTTTCGTTTCCCTGGCCTTCACGGAGACGAAGCAGGCAGGCAGCGCCGCAGTGGTGTGGCCGTGAGAGCCCAGAGCTCAGTCAGTAGCGAGTAATCACTGCGTGCTTATCGGTTATTGACTGCAACAGAGTCGGTCAGATCCGTCAACTGCTTACATTGAAGGGGATCGCGGCGATACATGTAGCCATTAATACGTGTACAACAGCGGCCAGGAAGAAACACTGCTCGTACCCGACCCAGAGCCATAACGTCCTTTCCTGGCATTGCCTTTGCTGGCGGTGGCCTCCTGGTGGGGGAACAGTGGCTCCTAAAGCGGCAGCAGATTGCTGCGGCCGCGAACAGTAGCCAGTAAACAGCACCGTGGCACTAAAGAACCCAACGCCCAAGGGCAAAAGGCAGAAAAAGCCCGTCCAATCCGTCTCCTCGGCGCCTCGCGAAACAGAATCATAAAGGCATGGGCGTCGCAGGCTAGCCACAGCGACGCGGCAACAGCAGCCCAGCAAGCAACCGCAGCGACTGCGACGCGCGCGGCAGCCGAGGAGAGGACGACGCGGTCGCCGCAGGGGCAGAGAGACATGGGGGCTAAGATCGAAGGAGATGGCCGGAGAGCGACGCGCCCTCGGAGGCAATAACGGGGACCTCCGTTGGTCCGAAGGCATATTCTTAGGCTCGTTTGGCACAGTTTTAGCTTCGAGATCTATGCTGAATCTGTAGTTTGTTGATTAAATTAAAGTGATTTAAATATTTTTATTTAATATATAATATAAATAAAATGAGTCATGTAAATGCACTTAACATGCCTGCAACTCTAGATCTAGGATTTCCTAGAGCTACAGATTTCCTAGAACTAAAACTCTGCCAAACGGGGCCTTAGTGGACACAATACATATAAATAATTTTGGGCAACTCAGATATATAGCGTTCTAAAGATTAACTCAGACACAGTTTTTTTTCGCAGCGACAACTTTTCTATTTTCTCTTCTTTATATACTACTCAACACAACAAATGGTTACAAGATCTTGATGGTGTACTAAGGCCAGTCTTAGTGGGGTTTCATGAAGTTTCATGGGCATTAAATACGCTGACATGACACTGTATTGATGAAGAGAGAGATGATAAAAGTTTCATGGGAGTAGAGAGAGTTTCATGGGGATGAAACTCTTCTGCACTGTTTCCAAAATATGGGTGTGTTGGAAACTGGGACATGAAACCTCCACTGAGACTGGCCTAAGAGCAAGTACAATAATGGTCTTATAGCCAAGCTAGTCAGCATTTTTGCTGATGTGGAGGAGAGAAAAGAGGAGAGAGAGGAGAGCTTGGCTCTCATGCAAGCAACAAGCTGCACACGGGAGCCTATGCAGTGGTGGGTCCAGATAATAAATGTATGTGAGGAGGAGTAGGAAAGAGAATGTGAGACATGGTACCATATAATAATAAAAAAATCTTTTGTAGACAAATAGAAGACAGATTATTGTATAACTTGGCTCTTATAACTTAGCTTATAGCCAAACACTTGGCTCTATTATTGAACTTGCTCTAACTACACCACGAATACTTCCATTATGTGTATGCAGTCGCTAATATTTCCGTTACATGTATGTAGTCACTAACTACACCACGACTCATTGATTCAGCCGTTACTCGGACGCCCAGTGATGACTTACGGCTACTGCGACTACTCGACCACGGTGTCTTCGACCACGGCTGTTACTCGACTTTCGAGTATTTTGACCATGGTATCTTCGACCACGGTCGACCACGGCTGCTACTCGATTTATGAGTACTTCAACCACATCTTCTCGACCACGGCTACTACTCAACTTATGAGTACTTTGACCACGGTAGTACGACTACCGAACACTCAACTTACGAGTGGTATACTGTAGCTTACGATCACTGTAGTTACGACCATTGCAGAACTCGAACACACGGATTACTATAGTATTCTTCAACTACTATAGTGACATTGCAAAACTGCTACAGTGAATCTCTTCGACCACAGAGTACTCGATGCACGAGTAGTCTACTCCAGACTATCTAATACTCAGAGCAAGTACAATAGTATAGCCAATTAGTGCTATAACACTTGTCCATTTCATCTATAGCCTTCAAAAAAATAGTTCATACAATAAGGTAGCTATTATAATAACTATTTGGCCCCACGTGTAAGAGAGTGAAATGCATATTTTTACGTGCTATAGCTAGCTGTAATTTAGTAACCAGCTTCCTTCTCTCTCTTTCTTTCTCTCTCTGCCACGTAAGATTTGATTGATATTATATTTGCTATAGCCTGCTGACTAAGTCTTATTATATCTGCTCTCAAGCACTGACTACATAGTATTTGAACACCGATTACACATAATTATAACAAGATACTCAAACACCGACTAGTTAGTACTCAAATATCGACTACATACAACTTAGGCCCTGTTTGGATCCCTTGGACTAACAACTAGTTGCTAAACTTTAGCCCTTGAGGATCCAAACAGGAGGGCTAATGGGTGAGCTAAAGTTTAGCCAAAGCCCCAACTAGTTGTTAGCCAACTAGTCCATCAAACCCAGCTAATGAGGGCTAAAGGACCAGCCAGATGGAAAAAAGACGTTGATACCCACGCCAACCCTCCCAGACCACCATGCATAGGGGTATAACAGACTTTGCACTGAGATAGTAGCACTTATTAGTTCTTGGATCCAAACAGAACTAGGCTAATCTTTAACCAGCTAACTACTAATCAGCTAACAATTAGTCCTAACTAATAACTAGTTCTAGTCCATGCAAACAGGGCCTTAAACACCGACCAGCGGTCAATATAAAATTAGTTCCAACAACTTCCTCTCGTCGCGGTCGCGGTTGATTCTCCCGTCTTTTAACTAAACCCCACTCAGTCCGGAAGGCGGGCAGACCGCAGGGGCTCACGGCTGCGGGGGGCGGAACCCTAGTGGGTGGGCGCCATGGGCATCGATCTCAACACGGTGGAAGAGGAGGAGAACGCGCCGGCGGCGGCGGTGTGCCGGGAGCTGTGGCACGCGTGCGCGGGGCCGGTGGTGGCGCTGCCGCGGCGGGGCAGTTTGGTCGTGTACCTGCCGCAGGGGCACCTCGCGGCGGCCGGCGGCGGAGGGGAGGTGGCGGTGGCCCTGCCGCCGCACGTGGTGTGCCGCGTCGTGGACGTCGAGCTATGCGTGAGTGGAATGCTGTGCTCATGTCACGGTTTTTTTTTGGTTTATGGCCGTATTGCTTGTTTTGATGATGGGGGTTACATTTACTTGGCTGTGTGCAGGCGGATGCGGCGACCGATGAGGTGTACGCGCGGCTGGCGCTGGTGGCGGAGGGCGAGGTAAAACGCTGCTTAAATCATTCGATTTGATTCATGTGCTCCCGTGATTGCATGAGATTTTCGGGGTGTGAAATGTGGCTGCTTTGGTTCGTTTTCAGGCTTCGGCGTGGTGTCAGCGTGTAATGTAATGTGTTCTTAGATTTAGTTTAGATGTGCAAACTAGGCATTTTTGGTTCTTTCTACTTTTATTTAGCTACTTCACTTGGGCCTTGCTAGATCTAATGAGTCTGAGTATACTACCTTTTCTATGCGCAATGTGGCTTCATTTAGCATGCTTACGCCTAGCATGCCACCATTTGCATATTATGGGACCTGATCAATCACTCTGGCGCGTCATTTATCAACTCAGTGACCTATGAAAATTAACATACTGTCGGATTTTGCCTCTTCTCTTCATAGAAGGAAACCAAAAAAAAATATTTGTGAAATTGCACTGTTGCTGTTTCTATGGACATGTTTAGATGCATCAACTGCACACTTGGTTGGTTCAGGCCTCGCAGAGAAACCTGCGTGGTGGTGGAATTGAAGGGGAAGATGACATGGAGGATGGTGATGGAGAAAGGAAGTCCCGGATGCTGCACATGTTTTGCAAGACACTTACAGCCTCTGACACGAGCACGCACGGAGGGTTCTCTGTTCCTCGCCGTGCTGCTGAGGACTGCTTCCCACCTCTGGTGATAAAAGTGGCACTTGAAATGACTCCTTGGCTTGTGTTGCGATCTAACCACTTCTGATTGCTTTGTTCCTTGCGTAGGATTACAACCAGCTTAGGCCTTCCCAAGAGCTTGTTGCCAAGGATTTGCATGGAGCAAAATGGAGGTTCCGCCATATTTATAGAGGTGAGAACAGTACTAATGGAGTACTTGATCAGGAGTGTGCAATGCCCTTTTAATATTATGTACTTGATCTGTTGCTAGTAAATGTTTCATTTGACACTTCTATGTGGAGCTTCTGTATCATGCTTCCATATACTTTTATATTTCATAGGCAAAGAAAGATCACCGCTAAAAGCTCTGTAACTGCATTTTGGCTTTCAAAGATGTACCTAATCTAAATCTTGGAGGACTATTTTAGTCTACATTATGAAATATATGACAGAAGTAGCTTCAACTCTTTCCAACTTTCAAGACACTGGTAGTTTTTGATGTAGCTTCAACTCATTCCTACTTTCAAGAATAGTAATTTTCCTGCATGTAGCCATGCATTGGAACATTGTTCTCGTCATTTCTTTTGCTGACAGTTGTTTCCTTTTGTAATTAGTGTTTTTGATGGGCTGGCATAGGCTTCCTTGATAACTTGCTTCGTATCCTCCTATGCTTCATGAATCAAGTTTTTTTTTGCATCAGTCAAACCTTACTGATATGAGTTGGATTATGCTTTTGCAGCTTACAATATGTTATTTTATGAGTATTGAATTTTATTATACTACTACATATAACGGAATATTGTCTGCAGCGGAAATTACTTTCATTATCCACTCAACACCTTTTTCTTACGAAAATAGTGCCTTTGACATAAAGGACAAGCTGCTTGCTGCTACTAATGTTTCTTTAAAGTACTTTTACCATCCACTATAATTCTGCTGGAACTGTTAGCAGTTATCTTGTAGTTCTAGCAAGTGGTGCAGCAAAGTATCTCCTGTGATGTTATGAAATGTTCCTTTTCATTCCAGGTCAACCTCGTAGGCATCTTTTAACGACTGGATGGAGTTCATTTGTCAATAAAAAGAAACTTGTCTCAGGGGATGCAGTCTTATTTCTCCGGTAAGCATATGAACAATGTGATAAACTCAACAGCTTTGTGCTGTCATTTCTTTTATTCAGCAAATTGTTTTTCCCTTTGTAGAGGTGATGATGGTGAACTGAGACTGGGTGTAAGGAGAGCCATTCAGCTTAAAAATGAGGCCCTTTTTAAAGCTTTCAGTAGCAACAGCTCAAAGATACACACTCTCTCTGCTGTGGCTAATTCCTTGAAATATAGAAGTGTTTTTCACATTTGTTACAACCCAAGGTTTGTTGATTAAAGCATATAATATTCATTTTTATGTAGTCAAGGTTGCTCCAAAATTGGACATATACACTGGCATGATACAATATAATGTTGACAAGGTGGTTGGCATTCATTCAAAAGTAGCAGTATCTATGCCAATAATAATACATACGTCTAAGGGAACAGTACAACCCTTGATATATTTGAAAGAATTGAGATTGGACACATGAAAGGAAACAGGTGTATTTGTTGTCGAAAATACTTTCATAATATATTTTTTGTAATTTTTGCTACCATAAAACACCAATGAGCAGTCAAAAGCTGTACATTAAAGACCCCAAGTAAACAAGAATGATTCTTTTTGAGCTGGGGGAGTATATTTCCTCTTACATATTTGAATCTGAATTCTTGGACTCTGCAGGGCTGCTGCGTCAGAATTTATTGTTCCATATTGGAAGTTTCTGAAGAGCTTGAACCATCCTTTTTGTATTGGAATGAGGTTTAAAATTCAGTACGAGAGTGAAGATGTTAATGCGAGGTATGTCCTTTGCAGCTCAACTAAAAATTGCTTTTGCACAATATTTTATTGAGTCTTACTTTCTGTGTTGCAGGCGCTCTGGAATTATCACAGGCATTAGTGAAGTAGACCCCATGAGATGGCCTGGCTCAAAATGGAGAAGCCTGCTGGTATGCATTTCAGCCGATTGTATTAAGTATTTAACCTCCTGACTCCGAATGCCATTATCTCCTGGCTGCATGGTGTGCTTTTAGAAAACTTTTTTTTTGGAGATGTTATGTTGACCATCTGACTTCGAATCTTGACTCAAAATATTCCTGGTGAGGCTTGAAAGTGCTTGCACTGCGCTAAGAAAACACACACTAAAGACGTGCTGGGTCAGTCCGGCACGTCATGCTTGCTAATACGGCCCGGCTGCCCCTATACAGAAATAGTTTTCGTTATGACCGACTTGGCGACTTAACATACACGTTTTCGTTATGGACAAGCTCCCCTTCTGTGTGCATCGATCGACCGACGTAGGGATTTGCATTGGAGATTGTCATGGCAATAAACATTTCAATGGGTGTAGCTACAGGGGAGGGGGGTGTGGCGTACGCCACTGACTTTCTGGTGTGCAGGATGCACTTCCCACATGATTGTACAGTAGGCGTTGGAGCCCTCATCTGTGGGTACATGGAGGTGTGGTGATCGCATATGCGGAGCAGCTTCCTTCGAGATGCCTTTGACCCGGGACCTACAGTCAGCACGAGAGCGTTAACATCAAGGACGGAAGGATTCCCATGCATGATGCGTACAACTCTAATCGCGAAGCGAAGTAAAAAAAACAAACCAATGAAAGGAGATAATGCAGGAGACAGAATGGTGTTGGGCCATTACATGCAGATGCAGGGTTTTTTTTAACACTTCTGATTGCAACTATGGTAGGTGTCTCCCCATTAGCAGATCACAGATTGACCAGTATCACCTAGCTCTTCTAGCCAACTAGAGAATGGTTGGGAAACATATTCTGGGTAATGAGTTTGGATTCCAATAAATGGGACTAATCTTTGACAAAGGGATTAGTCAAGCCACCTTACCAAAACAAGGTTAGTATCACAGGATTATGATTTTTTAGATTTTGACCTTTGGCTAGGGGTACTTGTCCATAAACAAAATGTAGTGGTGAAAATGTCTGCCATTTAGCAATGATGTTCGCCTTTTTTTCTTGGGAAGTATGTTCTATTCATTTGCTCTAAATGGAGAATATTTATATAGGTTTGTATGGAGGCACCTTTGGTGCAGCATCATTGAAGAAGAATTCAATTTACTAAATGCCTTTTTATATAGAATGAATCTATGGTATACAGGTTCACTAATATCTGCATATCAAAATGTTACCTTTTCGTACAGTTAAGATGGGAGGATGGTACTGACTGTAACAGCCAAAATAGAGTATCCCCGTGGGAGATCGAGATAGTTGATGGTTCAGTCTCTATTGCTGAATCTCTGTCAGCATCCAGTTCTAAACGAACCAAGTTGTGCCCTCAGGGTAATTTGGATGGTCCAACTCTGTGTAAGTCCCCACATCCCTCAACACAAGGCTGATGTCTGTACGTATATACTGTATTCTTTGATGTCTGTACATATAGACTGTATTTTTGAACAATATGTTAACTGATTTTTCATTAAATACTGTAGATGAAAATGGTCGTCCGGACTCCATTGAAACTGCAAAGTTCCCCAGGGTCTTGCAAGGTCAAGAATTGATGGGTTCTATAACTCATCGTGTGACAGGTTCACCTCAGTCAGCTGATGTCACAAAATATAAATCTTCTGATGATAGGAGATTTCTTACTGATACACGAAGCTGCATGTTGAGTGGTCCAACATGCAGACTCACCCCATGGAACTCCGGTATTACTTACCAATCTGTAGGCTTTGGTGAATCTGTTGGATTCCCAGAGGTCTTGCAAGGTCAAGAAATTTCTCAGACAGTTCCTCTGTTCCAAGGAGTGATGTCTGATGCGTGTTCAGCGAAAGGCAGATATGGGTTGTACAATTATATGCGTACCTCAGCTGCCATGAGTGGATTATCAGCTGCAACTCAAGGATATTCTGTCTCGCTATCTACTCTTCCACCAGCAGAAGTGCCTTCTCCCTCATCCGATCTTTTGTTTAACCAAACAGTGGTTCCGCAGCTTGGATTGTCAAGCAAGAACAATAGCAAAGATGCAATTGGCAGCTCTGGCACATTTGAAATTGGAAAGGCTTCAACACCTGGAGATGCTGATAAGCCTAGGCCTGATGGGAGGGACGTTGGCAGAAATAGTTGCAGGATTTTTGGTTTTTCCTTAACTGAGAAGATTTTGCCAACAGAAGAACATGGTGTCAAGGAAGGGAATTATGAAACTGATTGCCAAAATCCACGGATGCTAGAGTTGTTTGGACACAGCCGCTCCACTCCTGGTGCTCTTCACGCTCTCTGCGCTGCTCCGCTAGGAATATGATGCTACTTCAGTATGTACTTCCTAGCGCTTTGTAAGAAAGTTTACTTTCCCAGTATTCCAGCCGGTGCCATAAGCTGCCTTTGGACCTCGTACCCTCTAATGGTATGCAAACGCTAATCAGTCATTTGCGCAAGGGATCTATCTTTGGTGAAGATGCATATGAGCAGCAGCCCCTCCATGCCTCACCCCCAGGTATAATTACCATTTTTCTTGTGCCTGATGCCTGCAATGAAGCAAATAAAGTGCCTTGATTGTACACTGTATGTACCCTGCATGCTGCTTTAGAGTTACGGGAGGGGCAGTGATCTTTGGCATCAGCGTTCTTGTACCCTATATATGTACTGTAACCCTGTAATTCGGAAGTGCCACTGTATTGCTTCTGAAGCTATATCACGAACCTCGATTGCTGCCTCCTTGGTCGTGACTGTATCAGTACGGAACGCTAGTGCTATGTTTATGTCATGTTTCTTATGGACTTATATCGTGCTTTGCCTTGGGATGCTTGATTCATCGCTTGATAAAAATCCTGTTCTTGCTAAGGGATGGAAGCGAATAGGCATTGTTCAGTGTTCTTCGCATGCAGATGTGGATGATGAAGTTGCACAATGGGAAGTCATTTGCGTGACATGATATTTGTTGAATGCGGAGTTGCGGACAGTGAGCAATGAGCACGCCAACATAAACCAGAGGATGAAATCCATGGAAACTGTAACGCCGAAATTTCAACAGTTATCAATAAAATTCGGTGTTATCAGCGTGCACGGGTAAAAACGTATCGGTTAAAAAAATTTGTATCTATTAAATTTTGTCAAAAATTAAAAAATCACACAAAAAAAGTAGCTAGCGAAATTTCAAAAAAAGGGTCATTTTTCAGTCGATTTTGACCGATATAAATTTCGTAATTTAAATTTCACTTCAAAATTTTCGTCTAAAAAACTGAAAGAACCGACATTTTTGCCCTATCGCCTCTCTCCTATAAATTTTCGCCGCCGATAGTGCTTTCTCTAAAGAAATCTAAGGGTAGACCTCGATTATTGAGCGGATCGCGAATTCGCGAGGACGGGCAGGATCCTGTAGCCGGCGTCGTGGAATATCTTGCGCCACCCCCGCTCGGGGCTCCCGACCACGTCTAGCATCATCATGTCCACAGCAGCTGCGTCTCGGTGGCCCTCGCGTCCGCCGGGCTCGACCCCACCTCGATCACCCTGCCGCCGGTCTCCCTCGCCGGCACCGCCTCCTGCAGCGCTGAAGTATCCGCACGCACTCCTCGTCCCCCCCCCCCACCCCCCCACCCATGCAAGATCCACTGCGAAAGAAAGCCTAAACCAACCGCATGCGACGTCATCCACTACGAAGTGCAGTGCGGGGAAGCTGCTAAGCTAGGATCAAGGAAGGCGCCTGTCCTGACCTTGAGAAGGACCGCGTCGGCCTTAGGGACGTGCTTGAACATGTCCCCCGCGACGAACTCCACGCCGCCGTCCTCCCAAGGCGGGACGCTCGCATTGACGTGCTACAGCTCCAGGATGCTGCACCTGACGTGCGGGAACGCAGCGGCGATGGCCTTGGCGGTGGCGCCGGACCCACCGCCTACGTCCACCAGCTAGGTGAGGCCTCGGAACAGGTCGTCGCCGTGGCGGCACACGAGTACGTCCATCACGAAGCGGCCTTTTAATTATATTTGCACATTGATGATGCCTTTTAATTATATCCACCATTTCACTATGTACTTATGGCAATGATATAGGATCATACATTCATACTTTCCTTGTCAGTTGTCAATTAATAGATGACAAAGAAGAACAATTTAGCCGCATACTGAGCACCTTTGTATATTCTATCGATAAAGGCACATTTCATCAACAGTATGTAATGTTGTGAGAGATGTGAGCTTTATATGTCTAATTTAATGATTATTTAAGATAGTTCACAATTTTATCTAGATGTTGCAACCTTTTAGTTTATCTTTTGCCCTAAGGTCTGTATGTGATTGGTTTAGCAATTACTGCTGTTTTACTTGACATAGGGTAACTTACCAACTTCCGTTTCTATTTATAAGCTCTATTTTAGTGAGAAAAGTTTCGTCTGATGTCACACATACTTCAGTGCTTGATTTATCTTGTTGCACTAATTACTTTTGTAAAATATGTTTTTCCCCCCTGGATTGTTTATTCTGTTTCATAAAGATTTTTGTAATTTCTTTTTGTTGAGAGGTCATAGTTCCTTATCCATGCTGATTTTCATTTTGTTTTGCACAAGTGGTAATTTAACCTTTTAGTATGCAGAATTGCAGATATTGTGACCTCACTTAAGAGTTAAGAGAGGAGCCCTAGAAGGCTAGAAAGCCATGAAGAGTTGAAGACCAGTAAGTTCGTATATTTCTCTGCTAAAAAAATTTCAACCATTTCACTGTCACTATAGCTTATTTGTCTTTCAAGATTCTTAAAATCCGATGTCTACCTTGTGTTGGAGAAACTTGTTCCAGGTGGTCTATCAGATATTAGTGAAGAAAATGTGAGTGCAAACTTGAAGGTGTCATTGTCATGCTTTACATTCCATTATGACCTAATTCTTTTGGCTTTTTTTTTTGCAGCCATATCATTCAGAGGCAGAACTTAGAAGGAACCAGCTAAGGCACATCAAATTAAGCTAGAAGTCGTGTTAAAATCTCTGAATTGGCTTGAAATTGATATGGATGTGGATGAGATGCTTTGAGGATTGGTTTCAAATGATGTAAATTATAATTGTCTGCATTAGCCACCCTGCTAATGCTCTAGTGCTCTGTGGTCTGTGCGGCGGCTGTGCCTTTGTTAGTGTTAGCTATCTAGCTTTCTGACTTTTGTGGACTTAAAGTGATATTAACCGATATCAATCCGTATTATAAATTTGACCATATTTTATCAAATTAAAATTATCATATTTATCATACATATCATATTTGTATACCGAAAAAAACCCGATGAACACCGGCTGATGAAGCTCCCCACCCCTCCCCATTGGCTCCGCCCCTGCCCCTCTTCACGTTTTGTTCCATGGAAATGTTGGTTTGCCGTGCATGGATTTTTCGCTGATACGTATAAAATTACAAACTGACAGGGACGATTTTATAATTGTCCCGAAACAAAGTAGCGACTCGAGAGAGTCAAAGATAAACACAAGCAGAGTTTTTTGCTATTATAGTACTCCTCAAATACGGCTTCGACGAAACGGTATCTACGTCGTGGGCTTCTCTAAAATAGTATCTATTTCGTGTACTCCTCTCTATAATAGTATTTTCAGAGATTTAAAGTCATTTGAATTTGATTTTCGAATTTAATCTTCCTCATATAACTAAAATGCCCCTTGGTTTTTTCAGCAGACCCAATCGCACTCTCCTATTCCAGTTCTTTTTCCTCCCAGGCGACGAGTACGCCATGGTGGCGGCTCCTCTCAGAACTCGCCAAACCAACAACCGAATCGAGTCATCTAATAAGGATGCTCCAAATCCCCATCGAAGATGGGCAAAACATCATGGGAGATTATGTGATTAGAGGTGGAATCAAATCCCAACCTCTCCTCCAAGAAAAGCCCTTGAATCCCTCGAATCCAGCATCGCAAAAAGCTCGGGAAAATAGACGCGTCAAAAATCATGGCGTACTCGTCGCCTGGGAGGAAAAAGAACTGGAATAGGAGATTGGGTCTGCTGAAAAAACCAAGGGGCATTTTAGTCATATGAGGAAGATTAAATTCGAAAATCAAATTCAAATGACTTTAAATCTCTGAAAATACTATTATAGAGAGGAGTACACGAAATAGATACTATTTTAGAGAAGTCCACGACGTAGATACCGTTTCGTCGAAGCCGCATTTGAGGAGTACTATAATAGCAAAAAACTCACACAAGCAGCCGGAGGAAGCCTGCTTGCGTGGCTGCGAGCCTGCGACGACATATTCCCTGGCGATGTCGGCGGCGCCAGCTGCGCGCGCATGGTTGCGGCCGTCCGCGACTGCGCGTCTCCACGGGACGGCGTCCTTCACCGACAACACCAACTCCGCCCCGATGCGGCTCTGCATCGGAAGACGCAGTGCGGAGAGAACCTTGTGAGGCCCTTTTCTGGTTTTCTTGGCTAAAATCTTCGATTTCGTGCTCCAATTGCATGAGCTTACGCACCAATTCCCCACTGGTAGCTCCACTCGGTCAATTTGGTTGGGATTTTCCCGTCCTCAGGCGCCCCCCCCCCCTCTCAAGTTTCAGCAATATTGGGGTGTGATTTGTTTGCCGGATGGGAGTTCTTTCAATGAAGTGTGCAATAGATATGGAATTGAACTGTGCTTACAATTAGTTCTTTGTTGAATATGCGTTTGTGTGGATGGCATATTGGCATCGTCTCATATGATCTTAGGTAAACTCACCTAGTTTATATGAAAACCTAGATAAGAGTTTGATGGATGTGAGACCACTTAGCTGCAAAGAAGTGAGCTTTGTTAAAAGACAATGTCAGTTGCTAATGTGTACTCAGTAGGGTTAGTTCCAATTCCCAAGTCCAGCTACAGTTGTGAACCTAGAATGTGCCACTTGTATTTTGCTGATGCTATGGTGTACCTATGTGAGTAACAATTTTCTGCATTGGTTATTGAGTATCATGTTCTTCATAACATTTCGAATAAAGCATTTGCTGATATTTGAACCTAGCAGAGAATTGTCGTAACTAATCTAACGCTTATCACTAGAAAGTAGAAAACAACCATATGCTATTCTCACAATGCCTGATGTCTTCTTCAGTGCAGGGCTTCAAATTGCAGTCTCCAGTTTGAGCAGATGCAAAATTGCCCATGTCAAAAGTGGGGAGGCTGATGGCTATCCAAAAACTGAAGATATGTTAGTTGATGAAGAAACCCTTCAGCGTAATTTGGACAGAGCTATCCAGGAGGAAGATTATGCCTGTGCTGCAAAAATCAGGGATGATCTGCGTATCCTCCACGAGGATAATAAAGCTTCCCTCCTTGCAGCAAATGCACGGTTCTACAACGCATTCAAGAATGGAGATCTTGCTGCAATGTACTCTATCTGGGCTAAGGGTGACCACGTATATGTTGTTCATCCCGCTGCAGGTCGGATATCCGGTTATGATGTGGTCATGCAAAGCTGGGAAATGGTTTGCGACGCGGATTATGAGTTCCCGCTAAACATTGATCTCAAGAACATAGAGGTTCATGTGCATGGCGACCTTGGTTATGTTACGTGCTTGGAGGTGGTTAAGACCAAAGGAAGAACTTGGGGAAAGCAAATCGCCACCAATGTCTTCGAGAAGGTTGATGGAATTTGGTACATGTGTGTTCACCATGCTTCACACATTGAAGAATAAAACGCTAACATCTTTTGGTGATTTGGCATGGAAATTTTGCAGAGGCAACTAGACATGCATACATGATTTTGAGATTTCTATAGTAGTTCCTGTATACTTATGTGAGTGTTATGTACCATTGGTTTATGTTTTCTTAGGAGTCTTTACTATTGATGGTTTGAGTTCTCAAAATGAATTTTGCGGTTTATGTTTTATTTTCCATAGTCGTTGTCATATTATGTCATATGGGGTTACATATGATTGGCTACTTTACGATTTTTCTGGCGGCTATTGGCCATGGACTTGACCTGCAAGAAACGCAGTCCTACTCCATATCCAAGCTACTTAAGGCTTTGGCTTAACCCGATTTGTCATGCTTCTTGTTGTGAACTGTGGAGTCAAAGGTTTCGTACTTGTTGTGACCAATGTTATGTTCTGCCAGATTCAGGGTGCTGGCATTGGCAATTTAGCATTAATTTTGGCAGTTAACTATATATTGGCCGGGTTCTTTTGGGCTTAAAATTGGCTTATGCTTGTACTTGTTATGAATATTGTGTGTATAGATATGAGACCCAAAGGGTCATATATATATAGGAGAGTACAAGGGGATATGCCATATAGAGATAAGGTATATATGGAATAGAATACAAACTCTATCTCTAATACCCTTAACACCCCCTCAAATGCAAGGCGTATGCAATAGCATTGCATTTGAAAAGGGTTAAATACTAAAACAAGAAAAATCCGAAGTCCGAGTCTTGATGATGTCGTCATTGCGTGCAGCCTTTGAATAAACTGTCAAATCAAGTCGAAGAGGAATAGATAGATGCATGACGGCGTAGATCGAAGCCCAAGAGGCGGCGGCGCAGTGCACAGAGGACGCGCGACGGCCTTTGAAGCTCGGGGCGGCGGCTAGAGAAGCGGCGGCATCATAACGACTTCTACGATCTGCACGTGGCTCAGAGAGTAGAGCGGCGGCTGCTGCCATGCAAAAGAAAATTCCTACACTTCTATGACTGACAGTAAATTTATGGACTCGCATGGCTTGGACGAACGAAAGATTAGAACTACGGACTTTTGGATAGACGCAACAACTCACAAAAAATAACTAAAACTGACTCAAAACAAATCAGTAGTAGAAAGACGAAGACTCAAAACCACAGAGACTCATTCGGATCCCCTCTCCCCTCACTCTCTCTCCACCCCCGATCCCCTCTTGCACACCCGCCCGCTCGCCCGCGTCTCCCCCTCATTCGGAGAGAAGAGAAACGGCGAGCTCCAACTGGAGGCGGCGGTCAAGAGAAGGCGAAGGGACGGCGGGACCGGGAGATGGCGGCAAGGTCGGAAGCGACTCGGTGGAAACCAGCCGGGAGAGGAGTCGAGAGGAGCGACGAGACGACCCGCTGGCGAGGGCGACGACGGCCGGAGGCGGCCGGATCTGGCAAGGAGCGGGCGGATCCGGGCGGGCGCTGGCACGGGCGACGATGGCCGGACCGTCAAATCCGGCGTGGAGGCGGCCGAATCTGACGGATCCGGCGAGGAGCGGGCTGATCCAGCGGCGGCGGTGTCGGATTTGGCGGCGGCGTCGGCTCGGGCGGAGACAACCCGAGCGGCGGCGGCTCGAGACAGCGGTCGTGCGGCGGCCGGGACAACGTCAGATCCGGGCTTGCCGGCGGTGAAGGCGAGCCGGATGTGGTGCGGGGTCGCCGGATCCGGCGGCGGAGAGGCCGGATCCGGACGGTACAGGGGCAGCGGCCCGTGCGGCGGCGGCGACCCGTACGGGGGCGGCGGCCCGAGGCCGATGCAACGGCGACGACGCCAGTGGCCCATGTGGGGGTGGCGACCCGAGGCTGATGCGACGGCGACGACACCATCGGCGTCACCAATGCGAGGCGGCCGTCGACGAGAACCGTACGGCCGGCGAAAAGAAATGGCCGCCCCGGGAGTGAAGATCGTGCCTCCCGGGGCAGCGGCAGCGGAAGAGGGAGCGGAGGCTAGGTGGAGGCGACGACGGGTATAGTAAATCCTAACCCTAACCTAAGCTCTGATACCATGTTATAAATATTGTGTGTATAGATATGAGACCCAAAGGGTCATATATATAGGAGAGTACAAGGGGATATGCCATATAGAGATAAGGCATATATGGAATAGAATACAAACTCTATCTCTAATACCCTTAACAGTACTGTCTTCACTAACTAGCTTTTAAACGGTGCGTTTTTTCAAGATGGAATCAATAGAAAAATTGTAGAAAAAAGTGTACTGAATTTAGTTGTACCGGCTAAAATCGCATGTGACTATTTTCTCTACATACTGTTTCTCACGAACAGCTAAAATTTAAATATTTAAATTATAAACCATCAGCATAAAAGAATCCATCCATTATGCATCAGGTGGTACTCTGTTTTCGTTTAATCAGATATCTAGCTCGAGCAGAGCAGCAGGAGCAAGCATATTCTCAACTACATGTTGCTTGCTGGTCTCATGCTCCTGCTTATACGGGATAAAACTTGATAAGAAATTATACGGGATAAACATGTAGCCTGGCAAATATTCATGATCTCTTAAATTAAAGAAAAAAAATAGAATTCAGGATCCTATTTCTTGCTCAATTTCTCTCTTAATCTTTCATCTAATGTGGTTTGAAGCTTAATAATTTTTATTTTCTTCTGTGTTGAGGAGATCAACAAGGGACACGAGGAAATTTCCCAAGATCAATTAGAGGGGTCCAAAGCGACCAACTTGGCCAATAAGAGCAACTCCAGCAGGGCCCCTACTTGAGCCCTCAAAACCAAATTTGAGGGCTTGAGGCAAAAACAGAGGTTCAGTAGGGCTCCTACTAGAGCTCTCAAATTTGAGGGGGCCCTCAAATCTCCCCTCCGGCCCTTATTCCTGGGGGCTCTAGGCCAAGCTCTCAAATCACGGTTGGAGTCCGTTTTCCTGTGCGTGCTTGGTCCCGCTCCTTTCCCCCGCCCGCCTCTTTCCCCTCCCGCGCGCCGCCAGTTTTCCTCCTGTAGCCCGCCCGCAAGCGCCGCCCGCCTCTTTCCCCTCCCGCAGCCCGCCCGCGAGCGCCGCCCGCGCGCGACTTCTTTCTCGCGCGCGCAAATTTCTTCGTTGCGCGGCTTCTGCGGGTCCCCTCGGCCGCGCGTTTCGCCGCATCCCAGCGCTCGCCGACGCCCGCCTCCCCGCTCTCCTCCGCGACCTCGCTCTCCTCCCGACCGCCCGGCAGCACCACCACCACCAGCGGTTCCAACTCCAGGCGTAGGTGATTCGCTGCTGTTGTCTTTGTGTTGTTAATTTGTAGTCTTTGTGCTAAATTGATTTGTTCATGTGCTGTTGAATTGTTTTGTTCATGTGCTGTTAATTTGATATGTATATGTGCTGTTAATTTGATATGTATATGTGTTGTTAATTTGATATGTATATGTGATTCAATTTGATATGTATATGTGCTGTTAATTTGATATATTTTCGGACTGTAGTAGACAATTTCAGATTGGGATTAGGATAGCATGATGTAGGAACTTAAACTGTATTGTACGTTATATGTGCTGTTTTTTTGCACAGTTTGGGATATGTCGCAGGGAGGTAATTGGTCACGGATGATGTCCGACGACATTGACATTGATGATATTGCAATTTTACCTGTTGGTACCGAGCCTAGTCAACCTAGTGCACCAAAGAGGAAGCCAATCCGTGCTGCCAACTACTCTCAGGAGAAAGATCTCCAATTATGTGAATCATGGGAGAACATAAGTTTGGATCCTATCACTGGAAATGAGCAACCTAGCAAAGCGTATTGGAAGCGAATTCATGATAACTTTGATGCCAACAAAAAATTTGTATCTGATAGGAATGCAAATTCTCTAGAGCATAGGTGGGCGACAATTCACAAGGAATGTCAGAAGTTTCAAGGATTATTTGAGGAGGTTGAGCGCCGCCATCCTAGTGGAGTGCCCTACCAGGAACATGTAATGATTGTTTTTATTAAGATGTTGCATCATTTCATTAAGAATTTGTATTGACACATGTCTTCAATTTCAGTTGCTAGAAGCTCAAAATACATATGCAAACAATGATCCAAAGAAGAAGGGGTTTCCTTTCCTCCATTGTTGGTTGAAGATTAGGCATTGCGAGAAGTTCATGCCCCCAGTCAACAACAAAAGGCCTAGGGCAAGCAATTCACCACCAACAGCAATAGATGAGTTTGTTGTACAAGATGATGAGAGTAGAAAGAGCCAAACCCTGACTCTTCCATGCCTAATGGTAAAAGGCCTATGGGGAGGAAGCAAGCAAAGGAGAAGTTGAAGAAAGGAGGGGAACAAACGAATTATGCAGGGTTGCTAGAGAAATTGCTTACAGAGAAAGAGAAAATTAGAGAGGATAGGTGGCAGGAGAACAAGATGATGCAGGAGCGCAAGGTATCAATTGAAGAGCGCAAGATATCACTTGAAGAGCGCAAGGTTGCAAATGAGGAGAAAAAGATGATATGGGAGCAAGAATAGAAGATTATATTTTGTGACCTCAACACATTGGAGCTCGCCCAGAAGACATATGTGATAGCAATGAGGGCTCAAATTGCAGCTGAAAAGATGGCAGCCTTCAACAGTGCTTTCGGTGGTAGCAGTGAAGGACATGATGCTAGTGGAGGGCACGTTGGCGGAGAAGGAATTTGATAGATGTTTCATTGTGACTTGCATGTTTTATTTTGGTTTAGGACTATGTTTCAATGTGATATGCATGTTTTATTTTGGTTGTGCACTATGTTGCATTATGACTATGTTTCTTTTGATTTGCTGAGATGAATTATGATTTGACATGAAAGTTTTAAAGTGGATTGTGCTCTGTTTGAGATATGACTGTACTGTACTTGACTATGGTGCATTATAAATTAATATTTGACAATGATACTGCAGATGGTGTTTACCGATGATGAAAACGATCTGCTTGATCAATAGTGGGAGGAAGAAGAATCGGATGACGATGATTTGGTTGCGGCCATGCTAATTATTGCTGATGCTGAAGAAAGGAATCATAAGAAGCTTCGGCGTGGTTCAATGCTTGGTCGTCAAGTGGTGCCAAGAGACATGCATGCTGGTAACTTGCGCATTGTTGCAGATTATTTTGCAGATCCTCCAATTTACAATGACAAATTTTTTAGGAGGAGATTCAGAATGTCTAAATCATTGTTTTTGAGAATTGTTCAAGGAGTCGAGGCACATGATGACTATTTCAGGCAAAGGCCAAATGCAGTAGGGTTGCTTGGAGCCACTGCCCTTCAGAAAGTGGTTGGAGCTTTTAGGATGTTAGCGTATGATGTTCCTGCAGATTCCATGGATGAGGTTGTGAGAATCGCTGAGAGCACTATGATTGAGGCCTTCAAGCACTTTGTTCGAGAAGTGGTTGAGGTTTTTGGTGAGCAATACTTGAGGCCACCCACTGTTGAGGATACTGCAAGGTTACTGGAGATAAACAACAATAGGGGTTGGCCAGGTATGCTTGGATGCATTGACTGTATGCATTGGAGGTGGAAGAATTGCCCGACTGCATGGAAAGGTATGTACTCGGGACATGTGGATGGTCCAACTATGATCCTTGAAGCGGTTGCATCGGAGGATTTGTGGATTTGGCATTCATTTTTTGGATTACCAGGATCACTAAATGATATCAATGTTCTTCGAAGGTCTCCCCTTTTTCAGTGGCTAACTTCTGGAACTTCACCTCCAATTGAGTATACGGTGAATGGCAACAAGTACACCATGGGTTATTATTTGGCAGATAGGATCTATCCTTCTTGGGCTACATTTGTGAAGAGCTACATAAACCCACAAGGTAACAAGAAGTCTTATTTCACACAAGCTCAAGAAGCGGCTAGGAAGGATGTTGAGAGAGCATTTGGTGTTTTGCAGTCACGCTTTGCCATGATTAGGGGTCCTGCAAGATTTTAGGGCAAGGATATGCTATGGTACATATTGACGGCATGTGTGATCATGTATAATATGATAATTGAGAACGAGAGAGATGACGACGATGTTGGGGGATATGACTATGATCAAGATGGGGGTGAGGAGCTGAGGCAGGAGGAATACCAACGCCGTAATCCAAATGTGTTGTCCGAGTTTCTCAGGATACACAATGAGATTGAAGATAAAGAGGGACATGAGAAACTCCGAAACGATCTTGTGGAGCTTTTGTGGGCGCGACATGGCGCAAGTTAGTTGTTTAATTGTTTTGTCGGACTTTATGTTTGATGATTATGTCATTTGATTTGCAGAGATGTTATGAACTATGTTGTGATCGACTATCATTAAATTCGGACCAAATTTGTCTTTGAATTTAAATATTCATATTTTCATTCATAATTTTAAGTATAGTGTTTTAGAGTTATAGTTTAAATAAATTATTATATAATGTGATGGTCTCAAATACATATGCATATAGTATGTGAGGAAATAGAGGGAATTGAGAAGTAGGGGCCCTGTTTTGAGGGCTCCTGGAGTGCAGCCCAGAAAACAGGACCCTCAGAAGTAAGGGAAGCGCTCAAATGAAAAGTAAGGGAAGCGCTCAAATGAAAAGTAAGGGAAGCCTAGTTCTGTTCTGTCTGGTTAGTTGGTTATAGCATTGATCTGATATGTCACTCCGCGTGCTTTGCAACAGATGTCGTTTTGTGGTTCTACGTATCTTGAGTTTTTTTGGGCTGGCTTTTTAGGGTGGGTTTTTTTCCTGGTTTTTTGAGGGTTTTTGGGCTTTTTTAGTGAGATAGTAAGCGTGTCGAAGGGTGCAGCATGACCGGGCAAACTCTCGTTTTATATTAGTAGTGATTGAATGTATTGCATGCTTGTGTGTGTGGAATTGTCGATTTAGGTTCTAGCCAGTGAAGTGCAGACCGTGAGGCAGAGGATTATTGAGATAGAGCGGCAGAGCGTAGGGTGGGGGTCTTCCAAGCTCTTGCGGCTTCACTCCTGCCCAGGCAGCAGCAGCAGCAGTGCAGCACAGCCTGGTACTCAAGCCACCCACAGCTGCTTAGCTGCTCTACTGCCATGTCCATAGATTACAGTCCTGCGTCTTGAAAGGAAAAATGCATATCGCCTCCGTCAGTTCCTTGCTTAACTCGATTGCGTTGATTCGATCGGTGTAATCGGCGAACGACTGAATTTTTTTTTGTAGCGCACGCCGTGAATGGCACCCGAGGTGTGGAGAAATTTGGTCTGAATTGAAGCTGTTAATAGAGGACGAGATTCGTGATCATAATTTCATACCTGGAACTGTAGTCGCTTTATGTTCAACGCTCTGGTGTTTTACAAAAGGCGCCCAAGAAAAAGTATTGAAGGTGTTACAGTGACGTTGTGTACATCGCAAAATTTTTGCAATCACTGTTGCTCCTGGAGTCTTGGTAGTGGTCGATTGAACTTGTACTTGACCACCAGATTGTCCGCCATTATTAAAATGACATGAAAAGCAATTAAATACGGCTCTAAGGTTACTCGGCTGGTAATTTCTTCCCTCGTGGACATGCTAATATCCTGATTCTGTAGCATGAGAAGGCTTCCTTCTTGGGAAGTACAGAACAGAATAGAATGAACATTCAGAAAGTTCATAGGAAGCATCCTAGTATCTCATCCAAGAATGTAGCGTAATACATAAGAGATGGGACATAATGCAGCTTCACAAGATGCCAGTGACATCACTGCCACATGCAAAGAATAATGCAGCTAACCATTTTAGCATAAAAAGCAATGTATATCTCCGCGGTTGAAATGTATTCTGCCAGAAGAAAATGCATCTGAGAAAAATAACGATTGGGATCCCTAAAAAATATCTTTATTTGTATCTCATATGATTATTTACTGCATCTCCACTAAATCATGGTATGGAAATCTGTATCTAGAGAACGAGCAATTTTTTGAGGGCACCAAAGTGACACAGATTTTCAAAAAAAGAAAAAAAATCTTACGATGTACAAACACACAGTTCTTCTGTCATTCTGTGCCTGTCGGACAAAATCTTGCTAATACTAGTCGAATTCTAGAACCACTTTGCCAGGCAATAGCCTTTTCTCCTTGGCCTCATGAGCTTGTCTTACTTGGCTGATAGGAAAAGTCTTCTCCACAGGTATCTGTAATTTCCCAGCTCCAGACAGCCTCTGGATCTCATGAAGTCCTTCAGGATCAGCTCTCATGTATGTCCACCAATATTCTGAAATTAAATTAGACAGAAACATCAGAAGTTCAGATCATCTTATACAAATAATGCAATAGGTTACCTAGATAGGTAAATAGCTTCTGTAAAGTATTGCATTCATAGAAAGACACAATGAATCTTGACGAGAGAGCTGAATTTGTTTCCACCTATAGACCAATGCATGAGCAGACATGCACATGCATACAACTGCATATCATAATAAACATGTATATCTTGGTTGAATTTGTAACTCAACAAAAGAAAGCATTTTGTACTTCTATTCCAAGGGTAGACTTAACCAAGCGCTGAGATAAAAAAATTCAAGCAGTTCACAGGCAATCAACAACACCAGTGGCCAACATAGACATTCCAAGTGCTGAGATAAAAAATTCAAGCAGTTCACAAGCAATCAACAACACCAGTGGCCAACATAGACATCATGCATGTTCAAATGCTGGATTCAAACAAAAAAGGTAGCTCATTTCTACCAATTTGTATGTGTATGCACATGCCAATTCAGCCATTATCCACTCAACAATTCAACGCACCGCTAAATAAAAATGAAGGCATTTCAGATTCACTTTACATGTCTGATTTGTTACTGATGGTTGCTTTTAAATGCTGTTACTTTATGTTGTTTTCTGCAGTTTTGGGGAAAAAAGGCTGGGGCGATTAGGAGCGAACTCTAGTTAAAAGTTTGGATAGATTTACATGTTGATATAACAGACAATTTAAGATCAGACATGTTCTTTTCAGCTTTTTGCTAAAACAGCTTGTTCTCAGCCAGTTACTGACCATGTTCCAGTTGGCAGCAATCTGCTATTGATTTGAATTGTGGGTCTAGATGATTTATGATCAGTTACCTTGGCAATCTACAGTAAATTAGATCCCCTCAATTACAACAAATTTTCCAAAACAAATTTTGCGAACAGATCAAAATATACATGGCAATGAAGCTCTTTACCTATTCCATGAGAATGACGATACTGCGTCTGTTTCTTTAGTAAAGCAGCAGTAGCAACAGGAAGTCCCACAACCAATCCATATCTATCTGCTAGTGCAGCTGCTTCTCCCTAGTCACATAGAAGGACAATACAATAAGGAAAGAAGGATAAACACAAGAAAAGCGCAGGAAAATCAAAGATGCAGATTAATCACCTGAAGGGTCATATAGTGCCCACCTCTCCTCAGAACATTGATGCCAATTCTTTCAGTTTCAGGTACTCCTATAGTATCTAACACAACATCAAACTTTCTTTTAACTGCTGATTCAGTATCCTGTAAGGTAGACCATAAAACATGAAGATTATGGAGAAAATGGTACTCAAGACTACGGAATTTCTTGAAAAGAAAATGCAACATAGATAAGAGGGCTAGCAAGTTAAGTATTTCAGCATGGAGAATAACTAAGGATTTCATCATCTTTTGTTATATTTATACAGCAGATCACATAGATGCAAAGATTTGCACCATAGCTCAAGCATTTCATCTTAATGCAAGGAGAAAAACAGTAGTCACATTAGACCTAAGTAAAACCACGGGCATATGTGTCAGCCACATCATGCTAAATTGCAAGTGTAATATTTCATAACTCATAAGAGAAATGGGAGATTCAGCAAAGAACAAAGATACACAACAGCAATCAGTTCTTTGTGTTCAGCCTCACAGAGCAAACCAGAGGAAAAAAATGTGATTCAGGATTACTATTTCTCCATGTATGCATGAATTTAACAGGTAATATGGTTAAAAAACTACAGTGATAGAGAAAAGCCACAAAGACAAAATGCAGTGTCTTGAGTATCATACTATACTACTATTACATAGCCATTCCCAATCCCCATGATAGAACATTCCTGTCCTGCTAAGACAAAGAATGATACTTGTTGGTTTAGATATGTAGACAAACCAAGGACACAGATGACTTGCCTACGTTGTTGAGCTCAAGAGTCAAGATAATGCAAGGGCAAGAGACATCAGCTCAAGATAATGCAAGGGTAAGAGACATCAATACATCATTATGGTAAATAAAAATATAAGGACAAGAGTTCTGACTTCTGATGGCCTTTTACCTCAGTAGTGTAATCAATAGCTTTTTCAGCACCAGCTGCCAAAACTCGCTCAATACTTCGGGCTCCACAGGTAGCAGAAACACTACACCCTACAGCTACCGCAAGCTGAACAGCAGCTAGCCCAACCGCTCCTCCTCCACCAATCACAAGTACTCTTTGTCTAAAATAGGAATCGATTGCATTCAATTCAAACAAATGGACAAAAATAACTTCAATAGTTCAAAACGCTGCCATTTAATAAGACATGAAATGGCATTTTCTGACAAAGACAAGCTTGTGTGCGTGCAGTTGGCCTAACAAACAGATTGGTTTCCAGATTGACCAATGGCTGCAAAATTGCTGGGTAGTGAGCGTACAGCATAAGCTGAAGAAAGGAAAGCGTAGTGCAGAATACCATAAGTTTTTACAAATATCCCTATAAATTTATATGAAAATAATAATACAATTTTATCCAGGAGATTAATTAACTTTTGACAGTAATATGCTTCTGGCTGTTTGCTAGGGCTGAACAGTAACGGTTTTCAAAACCGTTTGACCCGCTGTTAGTGATGATCTTGCATACATGCATGCATGTAGCTGCGTTTGTGGGTGAGTGTGTTTGAACCATTCTCCGGTTTGGCAAAACTGTGAAACCCGGTTTTGAACACCCCTACTGTCTGCTGCACAGGCAAACCATGAGGAGCACAAATATAAGTGCCAAAGCCATTTCAGTATAGATCATGAAGCTATCTATTGCATACCAAGATCATGAGGCCAGATGTTAATACCATGTTAACAATATTCAGTAAATTATCAAAACAAAAGTGCACCCAAGCTATAGGAAACAACAACGAAGGCAACAGAAGCAACTTGCTATCTGCTTATTAAACTGTGGTGTATAACATGACATACCCTTCAGAAATTTGAGCTGTACCATGTAAAGCACGCCATGCAGTCAATGCAGCAAACGGGATTGAACTAGCCTCCTGTAATATAACAAAATTCAGCTCTATCAACTTGTAGTAAGGTGCCTTTTCACAAGCAAGTGGCACAAACTAAAAACTAAGTCTTCAGTCATCAAATTAAGAAAAAAAAAATGAAAATTCTTGTCTCCACTACTAAACACTAAAAATTAGCAAACACTTTTCTGGAATTATCAGGTGTACATTGTTGAAATGGATCAAACTATCTTGTATATATTAGCAAGAACGAACAGGGTATGCCCTCAGACTAGATCAAATTATCAGACTATGACTATTGAATCATTTAGGTTGACAGACTAAAAGTTATCCTGAAAAAGACTTTTAAAGAGATAGTAGAATGAAAGGGAAAGAATATTCAATGAATTCCTACCACATGAGTGAGCGTAGATGGTTTGGAAGTAAGCTCATCCTGTGAAAGAATTGCATAATCAGCATATGTCCCTCTCACAGCTGTTGGATGCAATGCACCAAACACTTCTTGCCCAATAGAAAATGATGACGCAGAAGTCCCTGTAGCTGCAACTTCACCACTGATGTCCCGGCCAAGGATCACAGGTAGGAGTGGCTCGAATATGGAACGGCCATAACCAGATCGCATCTAAAGACAAACAATTTTTTACCAAGTCAATAACATTTAGCAACAGAATAATGTAATCTTCATAATTCTGAGAACAGAAGATCAAATTCTGTACAGTTAAAATTTACTTAACACCAATCTATCTGATTGTTTAAGTCATCTGCATTTTGCTTAATTTCAAGCTTCTAACAGGATATAATTTCCGATAGAGAGAACACACAACATTTGTCATTTGGGGATCACAAATTACATAACTCTACTGTTTATTGTACCCTTTCCTTCATATAGCAGTAAATAAGAACCCATCACATTGTTCAGTAGCAGGCACCACGACGAATTAATCACTGACCACTAAATTCCTACAATAAGATCGGTTCGCGTAATAAAACAGGCACCCAGGCCAATCATAATCCCCAACATGTCAAAAACAAAAAAGGTGACCATTTCATCAGACGGTTTCATTAAATCCCAAGGGGAGGGGGGTTTCCAAATGGAGTGCTCACTCGCAGGTCCAGGGGGTTGATGGAGACGGCGCGCGCGCGCACGAGCACCTCCCCCGGCTTCAGATCGGGCACGGGCACCCCCTGCCTCACCTCCAGCACCTCCGACCCGCCAAACCGCGGCACCACAACGGCGCGGCAGCTCTTCTCCGCCGCCGCCGTGGACGCCTGCCGCGCCCCAGCGATCCGCTGGCGAGCCCCCGCCGCCGCCGTCCACCACATCGCCGGAGAGCTCGCGCGAGAGCAGTGAGGGGGCGGGAGCTCCCAACCCTTAAACCCTAATGGCCGCGGCTGTGACTCGCGAGTGGAGGAGGCGACGACGGCCACACCCTTGGGAGACCGGACGAGGAGACGAGAGAGGGGGTGGGCTTAAGTATATCGAGTTTTGTGACTATGACATGTGGGGACAGGGTGAGCGGGGCTCAACGTGTCCTTACGCGAGCAGACGTGGCTTGAGGAGGGTTGCGAGCTCGCCGCGCCGAGTGACGAACGGGCGAGGTGGGGGAGATGTGTCCGGCTCCCAGCCAGGAGGTGACCGTGCCGGAGGAAAGGGAAATCTCGTCCGTCCGTCGGGCTATCTACGGCTCTAGATTCTGGCGGTTGTAGGATTAGTTGATCGGGTTTAGCCGTTTAGGGATATGCCTTGCGTGTCAGCACCTGACAGCCATCCCTCCGTAAAACGTTTAAAAAAGGTCCTCTTAGACGTACCTTGATCGGCTTGCCAAGCGGACCTAGAAATGAAATGATATAAGAGGAGGCTAACATTATAACAGAATAAAAATATGAATAGGATAAATACTAAACAAAAAAACCCATAGATCTTAGCATATTATGAGTGACTACCATATAAATTAGAGCTAATAGCAAATTCCGATAGCAATATTGCCATATCAAACATTATTGAGATAGTGTAGTATATATTGTACACAAAAGCACCATTATCAACACAAAAAATGGCTACAATAAATAAAGAAAATGAGTGAGATACCTTAACAAAATAGTCCATTGAATTCTGAATGCATACGAGGATAGTTAGCATAGGCCTGGGCGTTCGGGTTACCCGAATTTTTCGGGTCGGGTAGTTCGGGTAATTCGAAATTCGGGTAATGAAAACTGCTACCCGATATTAGCCCCAAAAAAACACTACCCGCAATTTCGGGTACCCGATAATTCGGGTTCGGGTTCGGGTATACTCGATATACCCGAATTTACAGAAAACCAGCTAATTTCCCGACAATTCGGGTAATTTACAGACAATTCAGGTAATTTACAGACAATTCGGGTAATTCGAGTAGTTCGGGTACCGGGGGATATTACCTGAACTACCCAAACTAATTTCGGGCAATTAGAATCGCTATCCAAATTTGGGATCGGGTATCTCGGGTTCGGGTATTTCGGGTTCGGGTCCGGGTAATTCGGGTACGGGTAACGGGTAGCGGGTATTTTGCCCAGGCCTAAGTTAGCAGAGTAAATTCAAAATTTCCAGATATTTCACTTTTGACAACCTACAGTAAATAAAGAAAATGAGCATTAACATCATGCATTACTGCATTAGACAACATGATATTCTAAAACATAAACCATTCATTCATATAAAACATAAATTGGAAATTGGAATGACATGATATGAATGATAAATGAAAAAAACAAAACAAAATATACCGCTAAGTTCTACCAATGGGTAGTTTGCTCCGGGGTGTCTTCATAGTTTGAAAACATCGTAAAATGCTATCATCTCTAATATGTCTCGCTCAATATAACATACCATGTTGTCCTCCATCCATTCGTCATTCATTTTATTTCTAACTTGGTCTTAATAATATCTATAGCGGAGATGGCTTGTTTAACTGTTGCTGTTGCCACGATAAAATCAAGGCAAGTTCAATGAGGCAATACAACAAGGGGGTAATATGCGTGTTCGTCACTTTGAACCATCTTCATAACAAGATCTCCAAGGTCATCGCAACTTGAGAAGTCATCATCCTCTCTCACATCAACAATGAATATATCAAGTTGGTCCCTTATGATGACATAATCATATTCAGAGTAGTCAGCATCATATATCTTAGCAAGTTGGATTAGTTTGTCCACATCAAAGTTGGCAAAACAATTTTTCGGGTCAAGACAGGCAATATATCTCAACAACTGAGTTGATTTTCAGGAAAAACAATTGTTTAACTCAACAAGAATCTGGTTAATCACCACGTTGAAAATTCCATGATGAAAATAATGGTAGTAACTTACCAAGTGGGTGCCACGACACCTTGAGCAACCTCTAACTGGTATTGTATCTTCCATGTTTGGCACAATTATGTTTCTTTTGGAATAAAAGCTCTTTACCTTTTTGAAAAGATCATCCCAACCATTCATCCTCATATGATTCATATTTTTCAACACAGACACAATCAATCCTACAACATGAACAATATTATGGTCTTTTCCTTTTGCAAGCATTGTGATAATTCTTGGGTTCCGAAGCCTCGAATCAGCCACAATATCATCAATATTGATCTCAATAAGTGGTCTTTTTTTCTCAACACCGTTACCCTCACTTTGTAAACTTTTCTTAGAGACATCTTTCGAACAATATCTCTCCATCTAGCAATAATCCTAACAAATGACATCATACAATTCTAATTAGTTGTATTAAACTATTAATCACACTCGCATATGTAATATAACTACTTTCTTTTGACAAAGCCATATGGACCTTTTGAAGGAACATGAGATGAGTAAAATGCATGCAACTTCTAGCAAATCTGAGGTATAGAATTGACAATCTTCATTGACTATGATTAGATTTATGTATCACAATTTACCTCTAGATGCAGTTCTAAATTAGAATTATTGCTACTTGATTTTCTTATAGGTTGCAATACATATGTTATTAAGCAAAAGGCAAAAAAAACCAGACCCTTACAATGTGCAATACTACCAGTACTACCGCCAAGGCATGAGCATCTCACAGCCTACACAAGAAGCCATATGACAAGGAATAATACCAGTCTACACAACTACACAAGCCTACACAAACACAAGCAGTCATATGACTATGACATGGATCTACAGTTGTGACATTGAATAATACTAGCAATCATAATATCATATGGCAATGAATAATACTCATCACTCATCAAATCAAGCAGTTCAAGCAGACTGCACACATGAGGAGATCCATGGATGAAGTAGCGCTGGAAGGTGAAAATGCATGACTAAGTCACTGCTTTGTATGTTGCTGCTCACATGAGGAGATTCATGGAAGGTGAGAAACTGAGAATGCTCGATTTTCTTACAGTACTATACCAAAGTACCAAACTACCAATTAGGATTTAGGGCCTTATGTAATTAGTTTGTCAATTACCAAGATGGATGACGGGGCGGCGGCGTTGCTAGACACCTAGAGCCAGGCTGCAGAGGGAAGACCGGGACCGCAGATGACCGGTGGAGTGCTTGAGGTGGAGGGGCGGATTGGCAGAGGGCATTGCGCTTGCATCGAGGTGGAGGGCGGAGCCGCGGAGGCTAAAGCAGGTGGCGCCATGGCAGAGGACATGGGCACGTGGCCGGAGCTGGGGGGTTTTGCGCAGGCGGCGGAATTAGGTGGGCGACTAGGATTGATTGTTAAGGGACTACGCGAGTATGCGCCAGGGTGCTGGGGGCATTACCACTGCACAGGGGGCTATTGGGCTAAGACAGGTACTGTTTGACCCACATGAACAGTGAAAACACACTGATTTAGCTGGGCCAGGACCTGAGCTACAGCCTTCTAGCCTGGGCCCTAGGTCTGCCCTTGGATATAGGATTATACGATCTCGCCAATCTTATACGGTTGCATCTGTTGTCAATTTCATGTTGTCTCTTGTTCGGGGAATGGTCCCACCTTGACCCAATCGGCCCGTCATATGCAACCCAATATGTATGTAACTAAAAGGTATACCCACACATGGCATGCCAACGAAATGATATTTTTACCCCTAGTAGTACAGACCCAAGGGGGTATTTGTGTAAATACCTTCACCCATGGTTATAAATGTGGCCTATAGGACACCGGGGGGAGGGGGTAGAGAAAGATTAAAGGGAAAGGACCGAATTGAGATCGAGTATTGCACATCCACTCTACACCTCTCCACTCTCTTGGATTTTAGGCTTCGGGTGCCATCCTCGGGCCTCTCGAAGCTCTGTTATCCACTATTTAGCGTGTAACCACAACATCTCTCTATGCATTATAAACCATCTATATATCTACTGGTGATATTCAAGATACCTCTTTTGTTTGGAGCTCTAAAAAAAATCCACATTAATCTTTAAATCAGAAAAACAAAAAACCTAGAAATTCTCTCATTAATCGAGAGAAAAAGTGAAGATCCACATCACTTACTTCGGTGGAGCCAGATTATAATAGCACAGATTTATCATATATAAATAAGAAAAATTCTCTCATTAATCAAGAAAAATGTACACTACTTATTTTGGTGGGATCAAACTATAACGACGTAGACTAATCATATATAGATATTACAAATTGTATAACAGACACAATTACATAACTATATCTTTGTAAGGTAATAGAGTTACATAACAAATATCATATGTTGCAATATTTAGCCCTGGAAGAAATTCCACTAGTTGTAATTGAACGGCTAATGTTTTTTTATATGTTGCAATATTTAGACGCGGAAGAAATTCTACTAGTTGTAATTAAATGGCTAATGTTTTTGTCATCGTCCCTATCATGTCGGCTAACTTATTTTTAGGGTGTTTGGTGTCTATGTAACTTACCAACTTACTCCATGCCCTAACCACGCACTCTATTACCTACACAATTGTGTGCCGTCTGGCTCCATGTGCTATCCATAAAACGAGGGTGCTCATTATTGGTGTTCATATGCATGAAGGAAAGGTGGAGGTGTGGCTGTCCATTTTTAGGATTTAGGTGCAACATATAGGGTAGCTTTTACAAGGAAATGTGTCGCATTTTACTCATTTCATGAGTTTAGCAAATGATGATATGGGCATATATAAATTTTCAAACTCAACACATATATATGTGTCCGCAAAAAGGTTTAACGCTGCACTAAAAAAGACATAATAATACCATTTCACGGTTAGACATGCGGAATTTTGGAGGGAAAGAAGCGAGATAAAATTTGGGTTTTAACGGTAGGGTTATTCATTTGATAGAATCCCTCCATTTTAGGCAATAACGGGTTTCTCGAGAAAACGGCAAGATTAAAAACTGTTTTTCTATAATAATTATATTTCAAACGAAATGTTTTTAAGATGGGGTTTACAAGTCAATTGTAGTACATATTACAACGACTTTATTTATATCGATCAAAATATTATAGTATATATTATAGCGACTTTATTTATATCGATTAAAATTACATATAAATCTCTTTCTCTCTGTACTCTCTCACTAACAATCAAACGACATAAACAAAAAAGCCATAAGCATATAGCCCGAACAGGCCCGAAAATTCACCAGACGGAAGAGCGAGCCAAGACGGCGAGACACCGCAGGACACGACACTGTTATTGGACGGCGCTTTCTGCCTGGACGACTAGCCGATGCCTACCTACCTCCTGCGCTAATTCGGCGCGCCCCAGCCTCGCCCGCCACCCTTTTGCCGCGGCCGTCGCTTTTCCAAAGCCGATCGCAACCCAACAAAGTGGCAGCCAGAGCTCTTCGGAACAACACACGAAAAATACGAGCATCTCATCTCTCTCACGTCGCGCAAAGGAGGAAAAGACCAACCAAGCCCACGCGCGGCTACATCCATTCCACCGCGCCGCGCCGATCGATCGGTAGGAGGAAGGCAGCGGCGGGACGGCGCGCGCGGCGGCGGCGACGATGGGGAAGTGGTCGACGCGGTCGGGGTCGGCGCGGCACCAGCAGTTCCGCGCCCGCGCCAAGATCCGCGTCGACGACCTCCAGGACATGTTCTCCGGCCTCCAGTCCGCCCGCAAGGAGGCCCGCTCCACCGACGCCGCGGTCCTCGAGGCGCAGCTCCAACAGATACTCCGCGAGTGGCGGGCCGAGCTCAGCGTCCCCTCCCCCACGTCCTCCCTCCAGGCACGCACCTTCCCCTTCCCCTCCATTCATTTTCACGTGTGTGTGTGTGTGTGTTTTGCAGATGTTTGATTTCATTGGTTGGCTGTGGTTGACGGCAGGGGAACAACCGGGAGCTGTCGGATCCGACGCTGCGGCTGCTGCAGCTGGCGGCGGCCGAGGAGGAGGACGACGCCACCAGCAAGCTCGTCGAGCAGCAGGCCCCGCCCCCGGCTAATCAGGCCCACGGGCACGCGCAGGGAGGCCAGGACATGAAACCGGAGCCGCGCGAGGAAGCGGTTGGCGCCGCAGCTGCTGTGGTGGTGGCGCAGCCGCCGCAGCGCCTAGGTCAGGGAGTTCTCGCGAATGGTGGAGGAGCGTTGGCCCCTGCTGCTGCTGCTGCTGCGTTCCATGATCAGGTATAAATTGTTATCACTTATCAGTAGTTTGCTCAACGAAAATTGCAATCGTTATGTTGACTGCAGTAGAATAGCTGGGTTATCGATTTTATGAGGAAACTTGTGGTTGTGATTGCAACGACACAAAGGTCATTTGCTAGAGTTCCAAGAAGTTAGGCTTTGTGGTTGAGTGTGATCTTGTGTCGGCGGTGGACTCTTGTAGTGAATTAGTTATATTTCTTTACTTCGTACAGATGTATTATGTGGTCCTTCTTGTTGGAATTTTTTGTACGGATAATCTATTTTTTATTCGAAATTACAGAAATATACCCGCGGGATTTTTTGTACAGACTGCATTAAAGTCGCTCAATGGGAGGGCGACTGAAGCCTATCGCCCAACCAGAAGCCGATTCTGTCCCTGTCGCTCTACCATCAGGCGACTGCATCCAGTCGCCCTCCCATTGGGTGACTTTAATGCAGTCGCCCAATGGTTGAGCGACATGGACCAAACCTTCGCCAAAAATAGTGAAAATTGGTGGAGATATTCTTCATTGATCCAAAAGCCTTCAGACAAAAATTTGAGCAATTTCGGCTACGGGATCAAAAGTTATAGCAGTTTCAATCACTCCCCGTTTCCTCTCTTTGTGTTCCTCGATTGCTATAACTTTTGATCCCGTAGCCGAAATTGCTCAAAAATTTTTCTGAAGGCTTTTGGATCAATGAAGAATATCTCCACCAATTTTCACTATTTTTGGCGAAGGTTTGATCCCTGTCGCTCAACTATTGGGCGACTGCATTAAAGTCGCCCAATGGGAGGGCGACTGGATGCAGTCGCCTGATGGTAGAGCGAACGGGACAGAATCGGCTTCTGGTTGGGCGATAGGCTCTAGTCGCCCTTCCATTGGGCGACTTGAGCCTATTTTTGTAAAATTTTTTACCGCGGGTATATTTCTGTAATTTCGAATAAAAAATGGATTATTCGTACGAAAAATTCTTCTTGTTGTGTGCCTTTAGTTGGACATGGTGTCATCTGCAAGCAACTTTCCATTTAGGGCAAGTTTAATAGTACAGATAGCTGCTACCTCCAATACATTTCCATGTTATCAAAAGATAATGATGCAGTCAACTCATACAATAAGCTGGCTATAAGTTGTCTCCACAAGAGCTCTCAATCATTTAATACATACATGGGTATTGATAATTTAATACATGCATGAGTATAGCAATTAGTTCTATGGGTACATGCATGGATAATGTATGTCTCTTTTCCTGTGCTATAGCTTGACTCTTGCATGGGAGTCGGCTTGGCTCTTTCTCTTCTTTTCTCTCCCCTCCACATAGGACTATGCTGACATGGATTCCCTTATAGCTAGCACAGTCAGCCTTATTAAACTTGCTCTTATTGAAGGGAGGTGTTTCTATACTTTTCTCAACAGTGATTTGCACAAATTTTAAAGCATAATGAATAGTTGATAGATGTTATTTACCTCTTTATTTACTTTGAGATTATAGACAAACGCCTTGTGGATTCGTACTTATCCTCTGTCGGTAAGGGAATGACATAGGCCTCTCTACCGTGATCACAATCGGAAAGCTTCGATTTTGGATTAACATGGAGATTTGTAATGGACTGCATTGGACTGCATATTGATCTAGGTCTATTCGGGGATAAAATTAGACCTTTCTGTGTAATTTAAGGAAGCTTGCAAGTCACGAGAAGAATTCAAGTTTATGTGTGTGATGCACCATTGAATTCACTTCATTGGCTTTGGCCTACTTATGGCCCTTTTTCTGCTAGTTTCTTTTGTGATTTGGCTCCTGCAGCTAATCTCATTGCAGTGACGTTGAATTGTTGATAGCTCAATTATGTTATTTCTTATCTAGTTGGTATAACACTTTATTGTCGGGTAGACATCTGTGATTTCCATCCCATGATGGACAAGATGTGGCTCCAGGAGTTCAACTTATGTTTTTTCAATTAGTTTTTATCTTCAATGTCTAGTTAACTCAAAGTTCATACAAATGTTTACAACCATTTTGGACCTTCTGTGGCCAAAGTCATAGCTTAGAGTCTTTGGCAATACATCTGGCCTTTGAACTAAGCGTAAATATACTGAAGTACTAAACTATGCTAGAATTAGAATGGATAAGCTATTGTTCTACTTAGAGTAGTGTTTCAAGCATTATTATTGCCATTCTTCTACCCTTTGAGAATACATGAACATAATGGGGTTGTTTGAACGTTGCTGCAATTTGCCACTCGCAAGTTGGTCATGTTTACTTTTTTCTTTTTTTTGGGGGGGGGGGGGGGGGTCATGTTTGACTGTTTTTGGGAGGCTGCTATTTGGTTTGCTGCTGCAGTTGTTGTGTAGAAAACTTGCTTAGCAGCCTGGTGGCCCACCTGCCATAGATCCAGTTTTTTCCTTGCCATACCTTGCCACATGTGTGGCAGCTGATTTGACCACTACCAAGTGTGATAAGCCACACACTTGCCGCAAAAAATGAGTGGTTGCTATTCAACTCCTAAGGACACTTGTTGATGTCCTCAAGTAAAACTAGACAGTCCATGTTCACTCATTTTGTCTAAGTTGCTTTGGAATATTTTATTGCAAACAGAAGTAGCATTTGACAAAGGAGTTAAAGTTTAAACACTGTTGGTGGGAATCTGCGATATGAGAGACATAAATAATTTCAAGTTGCTCTGAACTGAAAGAATCGAACCTGCAATTTGAATGCATTTGATTATACACTGAATCTTTTGATTTAAAAGGTCCCTGGATTCACATAAAGATATAAGTGACTGGATGTTGATCATTTGCAAAACACGAAATTTGGCAAGAGCTTCCTTGTTGACGGCTTTTGAAATTCAAAATTTAATTCCTCTATTGGTGGTAGTAGAGGGAAAAATTTTGGAAGGTTCCTTATCATTATCCTCTGCAAAGGCTTAAGTTGTGTGAAGGTAGCATGCATTGGCAACAACATGCCTATGAAATTTGTCAATGCTTTATTTCAATTTTGCATGATCTCTGTGTAGTTTCCTTATCATTCTATGCAAGAAGCTTTTGATCTCATTTTGGAATGTTTTACCAGAGTATTACGTGTCCAAAGATATACTAGGATGACTTCTAAAATCTGTTTCTTTTGGCACAAACCTTGTCTATAACAGTACAACCTAATGAAAGCAGATGAAGGTGTAATATTGTTGAGTGAAAGGTGACTATGGACTATGTATTATATTTGATATCTGTAATCTTTAAGGACAGCTGTAACAGCGGAGAGCATATTTTAGAAGAGGAAAAGTTATCTCTGTACCACTCAAAATTTTGCACTTCAGTAAAATGCCACTGGACTATACCCTAAAAAATAGGAAAAATTGCTCCCATGCCACACAGTTTAATGGCGTTTGTTAAAATGCCCCATGATGTCTCACTGACATGCGGGTCCAGGGCCCACATGTCAGTGAGACATCATGGGGCATTTTAACAAACGCCATTAAACTGTGTGGCATGGGAGCAAATTCCCCTAAAAAATATCACTGAAATGTGACGTCTTTAGTGATTTTACCATTATGGAGTTAGAGTAATCAGTTTGGACAAATTTTCCCTCCTTTGTTACCTCCCTGACCTCCCTCCTCCATACACCATTTTTTAAAAATCTTTGTGATGCTTAGCTTGCAGTACAACCTAATCGACTGGGCCAAGTTGGGTTGGGAAACTTGAGCTGTATGGCAGCAAAGGTAGCAGAAGCATAGGGAGGCAGAGCAAATGAGTTGCTAGAGGATGTTGCTGTCATGGGGTTCATCAGGATCCTTTGTCACCTCAGAGATCTCACCTAGTGTGGCATATTTGGGAGTGGCATATAATGCGCTTATGTGTGTGCTAATTTCTGGGTTGATTGTGTTTTGAATTGAGGATTTTAATCCGCACATTGCCTGCATGTTTTTATTAGTAAAGGTACCAATGTGTGTGTCAGTGTGTGCATCGTTTGTTGTTAATGGAAGATATTGATTGCACATCTTCTGCATATGTTTTGATGAGCATTACACTAATTTGCCTTGTTTGATTTCTGTTTGTTGTCTAGGTCCAATGAACGATTTTAAATGTCTTCTGCGGAAGATAAGTTCAGTGAATGATTAAATGCCATGTATTTTTTAGATATACTATTAGTGTTTTTTTGGAAATCAACCCAGTTTTCACTATTGAGTCTGCTTTTCGACGGTCTCAGATAATCATTATTTACATAGTAGTTACACATTGCATTATAGAACACTGATAGATTCATGCAGAGATGCATTGAGGTGTAGGTTTGATCCCATGTTGGGTGTTCCATTTGTCGAAGCTACAGCATCCAGATGGCTGAAACTTTGATGTCTGGTATAAATATGAATTTGAGGGCATGCTTGTTTGCATAGTTCAAATGAAACCATTCTTTGCTGTTTGTGGATGCCGGTTGCAAGGGACTGGTTGGAAAATGGATTTGCATAGTTAAGAAATTACCTGATATTCTCTATGATTGCTTCTTGTAGTTGGGATCTGAATCTAGGATAGTTAAGCTGATATTTAGTGTATTTGAGTGTGCTAGACACTTGGAGAAGAAAACAAAAGCCTTCTGATTCTATCCCTTTTGATGGTGTACAAGGACCCTTTGCTTTTGTATTGGAATTGCATAGCTAAGAACGTACCTGAAATTCTCTTTGATTGCTTCTTGTAATTGGGATCTAAATCATTGGTTAGTTAAACTGATTTGTAGTGTATTTGGTGGGATCTTAATATTTGGTTAGTTAAGCTGATTTCTAGTGTATTTGGAGAAGCAAACGGAAGCCTTCTGTCTCTGTTCTTTCTGATGGTGTACAAGGATGTTTTATTTTTGTATTGTAGGTTAAGATATCACCCATTTTGACTTCTCCTCTACCTGTTCTGAACTTTCTTATGTACCTCCTTGACATTGCAAATGCTCATGTGATACTCCTAAGGATGCTTTTCTTTCACTGCTATGTACTGCTTTTTATAGTCCAGCATGCATGCAATAGGCACATACACAGGTTGTTATTGTTGAAGTATAAGTGAATTGCCCATCTTTCCTCATCATCTTAAGCTTTTGGGTGAACTGGTTGGTACATGAAACTCAATATGGTATCAGAGCCAAGAGGTCTCGAGTTTAAGACCTGGCTGACGCAATTAAAAAATTTTTAATTGCAATCCACTTCTATTCCACGTATTAGGCCTAAGGGAGCCTACACGTGAGGGGAAGTGTTGAAGTATAAGTGAATTGTCCATCTTTCCTCATCAGCTTAAGCTTTTGGGTGAACTGGTTGGTGCATGAAACTCAATAGTTATGTTGCTTGTGATTTTACCTTTCAGCCACTTGCATTTCTTGAGTTTGAAGTTTGATGGAATGAAGCTAATTTTAACAAGCTTTTTGACTTGTCCTTGCAGATGTACTATGTGAACCAGGAACTTACTGTTGATGATTTTCTTTATGATGATTACAAGATAAACCTTCCTGCATCCATTCCAGATGTCCTCAATGACCTGGAAGGGATTTGTCAGCTGGAATATTCACAGTTCAATTTGCCACAAGAGTTACCCCCTAATGTGTATCCTGATACCAGTAACTGTGGACAGAGTGCTGGAGATGTCTTCCTCCACATGTCAAACTTGCTCACAACAATGTCTCCAGCACCTGCCGCATTCCTGATGCCGAAATGTGCTCTCTGGGACTGCCCTCGGCCCGCTCAAGGATCGGAAATGTGGCAAGATTATTGCAGCATGTATCATGCTGAATTGGCTGTGAATGAAGAGGGCCCTCCAGGCACAATGCCTGTGATCCGTCCAAGAGGTATTGATCTGAAAGATGGCCCCCTGTTTGCTGCTCTTAGTGCAAAAATCCAAGGAAAGCATGTTGGTATTCCTGTCTGTGAAGGGGCTGCAACTGCAAAGTCACCATGGAATGCACCTGGTAAGTTGTTCCTGCATAACTCATGTCTTTACATGGTATTGGTACTGATAAGTTTGTACTAATTGTTGGTTCATTTCTATCATTGCAGAACTTTTCGATCTTTACATTTTTGAAGGTGAATCTATTAGAGAATGGCTTTTCTTTGACAAACCAAGAAGGGCATTTGAAAGTGGAAACCGAAAACAAAGGTCATTGCCAGATTACAATGGCCGTGGTTGGCATGAATCAAGGAAGCAGGTGATGAAAGACTTTGGGGGTCTGAAGAGGTCCTATTACATGGATCCACAACCATCCAGCAGCTATGAGTGGCACCTCTATGAATATGAGATCAATGATTGTGACGCTTTTGCCTTATACCGGCTTGAATTCAAGTCTTCAGATGCAAAGAAGAGTGCTAAATCAAAACTAGCTTGTAATCCACTGAATGAAATCCAGCAGCAAATGATTAGACTGAGTGCAGATAGTCCTGTGGAAAACAAACGGATGGCCCGGAGCAGGACAAAGGCTAACGCAAAGGATATTGATGTGAACATCTACTCAGTTCAAAATACCACAGTTCAAGCTAATGTCCCGAATGCTTATCAGGCAGTGTCACAAGTGGACGATATGACATTTTTGAATGGTAATGTTGTTTATGGACCTCATCTCCCAGACGGCTACTCAGCTGAAAGAAGTGACTTCTATTGGAACTCAAATGATGGAGTGTGAAGAAAGGATAAACTGAATCTGTTCGATGGTATATTTTGCCTTCAAGTTCTAACAGTATCGGCTATATTTATGGGGTCTACACTATTGGCAATGGCCCCCTATCATTCTAATGGTTATGGGTCAATTCTGCAGAAAACCACTCCGAAACAAGGGATGTCTCATGCCTGCACTGCAGTCGTATATTCCGCAATAACTTTGGCTGTGTTATATAGTCTAGTATCCTGACAATAGCATCTGCTTGGTGCGCAGCTTATGAGAGATAAATTACCAGTTTGGTAGTACCTTTATGTGGGTCTGACCATTTGATGGCTCCAGTTATCTGTTGTGTTTGTACTAGCATGATACTGTTCTGAATCTGGGGTGAAATGCTGGTGGCCTTTACCGCGGCTGAATTTGCGGGCATTGACTGTTGCTGAATTTGCAGATTTCATGTTTGTCATCTTTTAGCTCCAATCATACTGTTGAGGGAGGCCCCCACTCTACCTCGGGCAGTGAGCCACCCCGATCTAGCAAGGTCTGTGATAGTGCGCCGTCACGGCCTCGGCTTGACGAAGTCCGGAGATCAACCTTGGAGGCCCATTTCGGACAAGGTATGTGAACCAATCCTAGACAAGGCTCGGAGCTGGCCCAAGGTCAGTCGCGGACCAACCTTGGGGCCTCTCGAACATGGTGGGACTTTTGTGGTGCAAAGGACGAAACTATCCTTGGAGTAAGTTAGATCTCGAGGGTAAACTTGTAATTTCACTCACCCCCTCTCACTCTATAAATAGAACCCTTTGTAAGTGGGGAGGGGGAGACCATTTGTAACCCTAGATAAGCAATACACTTGTCCATCTATTCGTGTGTGATTCCCGTTGAGTCCTCTCAGATCCTCGGTGGTCCTTGAATCCGACTAGGGGTGCTTACAAGTTTAATATATGATCTCATATCGACGACAGTTGGTGTCGTTCGTGGGGACTCGGGTGAGAACTCATGTCGTTTGCGAAGGGGAAGACACGAAAGGTCGCTGAGGTTGGAGGTGCAAACCCTCCTTCGAGGCTGAAGTCAAGTTGGAACGCAGTCGGCACCACCTCGGGCGCGAAGGGGCAACTTGACCTCTCCATGGAGGCTCAGGTCACTGGCGAGACTATGGCCTTTAGGGAGGCCGACCCTTCGGATGCTCTTAAGGAGGTAGTGGGAGTTGGAGGACCTTCAAAGGCAATTGAGGGAGTCACAATCGAGGCTCTGCAGTCCGTGGCCGAAGCTCTCCAAGTGGGAGAACTTTGAGCATAGCTTGAAAGGGTGCGAGTCGAGGTAAGAGCCCTATCACCTGCAGGAGCTCGAGAAGCCGAAGAACTGAGGAACCAGCTGGAGGAGGCGCGGGCTCTAGCGCAGGAGTCAACCTGCCCTAAGGTGTCCGAGGTCGAAGCCCTCCGAGCCGAGCTGGCCGCAACTTGTGCCCAAGTGAACTTGCAACCTCGTTCAAAGCCCAAGAAGCCAACGACCTCAGGGCACAGCTTGACCAAGTGTAGAGGGAAGCCTTTGCCTCTGTTGGGGGTGCGGGTATGAACCACAACCACCTGGTGGCTGACTGCCCTACCCGACCTTGCGGCAGACTTCCCCCGCATCCCCAGCCTCAAGTGGCTCCCGCCCACAGGGTTGTCGGTCTCGTCGACCACTCTAACCCGCTGAACTTGGGCTTGCAAACTACTCCATGGCTAGTGTGTTTTCGGATGCCAGAAGTAACAAAGTACTCAAGGGCTCCAACCTCGTAGAGTTTGTCTGTGTATACAAGACCGCCATAGTAGCGACAGGAGGGGATAAGGCCATCATGGCAAATAGCTTGCCCTTGGCCCTTTTGGGGGTTGCTCAATCCTAGTACCTTGCCCTCCCGCTGTGCTTGGTGTTTCATGGGAGCAACTCCGGGAGAAATTATGTAAGCATTTCCAAGGGAGCTAGAACAAGCCGGTCACGTCCTTCGATCTGCACGTGCTCAAACAGATATCGTGCGAGTCCATCAGAGACTTCATGCACCGCTTTTGTCCACATCCACTGTTAAGTCCAGGGCATCTCTAACACGAGTGTCGTTGAGGCCACGCTGGGCTCTCCACAAAATAGAGTTGGCCGACAAGCTGAATATGTTAGAAATTGGCCCATTTATTTATGGCCTATTTCGTTAATTTCAAAGCATGCATGGTTTAGTACCATATTGCTAAGTAAAGGTGAGGAAAACCGATTTATAAGGTGCAGTCCTCACCACTCCTTGAATATGGATAGAGATGGTATGAGGAGGGTTCTGTCTAGTCACACGCGTGCGCACGCACGTGCGCGCATGTATTCACGTATTTTCGCGTGAAAATCGCGTGACTTGTGACTTGCGACGCGCGACCGTGCCGTGATGTGGCACGCCACTTGGCAGACCAAGTCCATCTTTATTTTGTTGAACCATGCACCTCACTATCTCTGTTTGAATGAGATTCAAACGTTTGAATTTGAGGCTTAATTGAGTTTTGATGACAGGCAATTTTCAGTGGGTAAATCACTAATTAAATGTTTCAGTTACCAGTGAATAATTGAGCAGTTACCAGTGAATTATTTTAGTTCAATGGGGTAGTTACTAGAGAGTAATTTGCATATCTATATATACCTGGAGACGTCCAAGGTATAAAAAAGAGAGAATCCCTCACTGCCTACATCTTTTACTTTTGTCATCTTGTGCTGTTGTACTTTGCCATCCAAACCTCGTCGACCTTTCTTCCCGGAGTGACTCTAGAAGGAGGGAGAGCGGCTGTCTCCGAACCATTGCCGCAAAGAGTACCTGCACGGGGCGGCAATAAGGTTTCTGGGCAGCGCATTTGCGTGATCGCTCACTGCACTGCGACATCTACGTTCTGCACTGCGTCAAGCCTGCGCGGCTTCCTGTTCTTCATCAGATTAACAAGTAAGTCGTTCGTGCACACGTTCGACTTTGTTATTACATTGTTTTCTTGTGTATATTTTGAAGTATGATGAGTAGCTTGCTGTTAGTTGTGAGTTTTGCATCATTAGTTTATTATTTTTGTCTCCTATAAAACTTGGAATTAAAATATTGCCTACATTTGTAACAATCCAGAAACCTTATTGCAAATTTCGTTGCAATACAGCAATGACTAGTGTTTCTGATGCGATGAAACCTGAGAGGTTTTCTGGTCAGAACTTTCGTAGATGGCATACTAGAGCCAAGTTTTGGCTTATGTCTTTGGGGCTGTGATGGGTTATCCACCCGTAGTATCCATTTACGATTGAGCAGTACACGCAGTTTGAAAATGCGAACAATACTGCTCTTGGCTGCATTCTGACTGTTCTGGCAGATCAGCTCTATGATGTGTACATGGACTACAAGTCTGCCACAGAGTTATGGGATGCACTAGAGTACAAATATGTAGAGGCAGAGGCAGGTCGCTGGCTCTACATATGTGAGCAATTTTTCGATTTTAGCATGGATGAGGCTAAGTCTATAGTGGGACAAGCTCATGACCTCCAGCTACTAGTCGGTGAGATTGCGCACCTGGGCTGTGTGTTGCCTCCAAAGTTTGTGGCTGTGGGTATTGTTGCTAAACTCTCTGCCTCTTGGTGGGATTTTGCTACTAGCTTGAAACATAAGAGGGAAGAGATTTCTGTTGAGAATCTCATTGCAGCCCTCGATGTGGAAGAATAAGCAAGAGCAAAAGATGCACCTAGCACATCTGGCCAGAACAATGCAAATGTCATACAGAAAAAGACTGTTGCTAAGAAGTACAAATCCAATAAACCGAACAAGACAACTAACTTTAAGAAGAAAACCGAGAAAAAGGATTTGAAGGACATCACCTACTTTGTGTGCGAAAAAGACGGTCATATGGCGAAGGACTGTCGTTTCCGCAAGATCAAAGATGGTGAACAGCCTAAAAAGAAGGCTGTTAACGTGACCATAGGCGAGGCCTCGACTTCAGGAGGGTATGGTAATTCACCTGTTGTCTTTTAAGCTTGTCAATCCACTGATTGGTGGGTTGATACTGGAGCTAATGTTCACGTATGTTCTGATATTTCCTTATTTTCTTCTTATCAGGCAGCAGGGGCTTCCTTCGTCCTAATGGGAAACGGGTCCCATCTTCTGTTCTTGGTGTTGGCACAGTGGATCTGAAGCTTATTTCAGGGAAGATTGTCTACTTGAAGAACGTGCAGCATGCTCCTACAATAAAGAAGAACCTCGCTAGTGGTTCTCTCCTATGCAGGGATGGTTATAAGCTAGTGTTTGAGTCAAATAAAATTGTAATGTCTAAGTTCGAAAAATTTGTTGGTAAAGGCTATGAGAGCGGAGGCTTGTTTCGCCTAAGTATTTTAGAGTCTTGTTATAATCTGAATGTTGCAACTGGTTTAAATAAATGTGAGGCAAATATTTGACATTCTCGTTTCTACCATATTGGTTTTGATAGTATTGCTAGAATGTCCAGATTAGATTTGATTCCAAAATGTGAAATTGTCAAAGGATCAAAGTACTAGTCATGTGTGCAAGCAAAGTAATCTCGAAAACCCTTTAAGGGATTAGAGGACGAAAAGAAATTGACACCTTTAGATCTTATTCATTCAGATTTGTGTGAAATGAATGGATTATTGACAAAAGGAGGCAAAAGATATTTTCTAACTTTTATTGATGATGCAACAAGCTACTGCTATGTGTATTTGCTGAAAACTAAGGATGAAGTTTTAAACTACTTTAAAACTTATAAGGCCGAGGTTGAGAATCAACTAGAGAAGAAAATAAAAATATTAAGGTCTGATCGTGGAGGAGAGTATGTCTCTCATGAATTCTCCTAATTCTGTTCTGAGTATGGAATAGTCCATGAATTTACACCACCATATTAACCCCAATCAAACGGGGTAGCTGAGAGGAAAAACCGGACACTAACAAATTTGGTTAATGCCATGTTAGAGAGTGCCGGTATGCCTAAGGCATGGTGGGGGGAAGCTATTCTAACAACAACTTTCGTCCTAAACAGAGTAATCACTAAAAAGAGTGAGATTACTCCGTATGAGGGATGGAAGGGGAAAAAACCTAATGTTAATTTTCTGCGAACTTGGGGGTGTTTGGCAAAAGTTAATATACTATTATAAAAACAGAAAACTTGGACCAAAAACAGTCGATTGTATTTTTCTAGGATATGTTCAAAATAGCACGGCCTATAGATTTTTAGTAGTTAAATCAGAAACTCCTAAGATTATTGCTAATACAATAATGGAGTCTAGAAATGCTTCATTCTTTGAGAATATCTTTCCTATGAGAACAGCAGGCAGTACTTCACAAACAGAGAATGTTCAAACTGATAATATTGAAAGTGAGAATAATCAAACTTCTGAACTTCCCACCATTTCTGAACCAATATGTGATATCTCTGAGGAGGATAACAATCTAGTCGCAGAAGCTCCTCGCAGGAGCAAGAGACAAAGGGTTGAGAAAACCTTTGGTGACGACTTTATTGTATACCTCATGGATGATGTGCCAAAGACTCTTTCGGAGGCTTATACATATTCTGATGCTGAGTATTGGAAAGAGGCAGTCCATAGAGAGATGGACTCTATCATGGCTAATGGGACTTGGGAGATCACAGATCGTCTTATCGGGTGTAAACCTGTAGGATGTATGTGGATCTGTAAAAAGAAACTAAGGCATGATGGGACTATTGAGAAGTACAAGGCAAGACTTGTGGCCAAGGGTTACACCCAGAGAGAGGGAGAATATTTCTTTGATATCTATTCTCCTGTCGCCAGAGTAACTACCATCAGAGTGCTCCTTGCGTTAGCCTCTTTCTATGGTCTACATGTTCATCAAATGGACGTGAAGACAGCTTTCCTTAATGGAGAGTTGGAGAAAGAAATCTATATGGATCAACCGGATGATTTTGTGATTTCTGGATAGGAAAATAAAGTATGAAGATTATTGAAATCTTTGTATGGCCTAAAGCAAGCACCAAAACAATGGCACGAGAAATTTGATAAAACTTTAACATCTGCTGGCTTTGTTGTGAATGAAGCTGATAAATGTGTGTACTATGGTTATGGTGGGGGTTAATGAGTGATCTTATGTTTGTATGTAGATGACATACTTATATTTGGAACAAACACTACGTAATTGACGAGGTCAAATCTTTCTTATCTCGGTGTTTTGATATGAAAGACTTGGGAGAGGCAGATGTCATTCTGAATATTAAATTGATCAAAAGCAAGGATGGGATTACGTTGAATCAATCCCATTATGCTGAGAAAATATTAAGCCGGTTTGGTTTTGAAGACTTTAAAGTTTCACCAACACCCTATGTTGCGAGCATTAAGTTTCGAAAGAATCAGGGGTTAGGAAAAGATCAATTAAGATATTCACAAATTATTGGGTCACTTATGTATTTAGTTGGTGCCACAAGACCTGACATTTCATTTGCTGTGAGCAAATTAAGTCAGTTTAATTCTAACCCAAGAGATGATCACTGGGAGGCACTTGAAAGAGTGTTGCGCTACTTGAGAGGCACAACATCTTTTGGAATACATTATACTGGACACCCTTCTGTATTAGATGTATTCACTTTAGCTGGTGCTGCAGTTTCATGGAGGTATTGCAAACAGACCATATTGACGAGGTCAACTATGGAAGCAGAACTTATAGCACTTGACACAGCCACAGTTGAGGCTGAATGGCTGAGAGAGCTTCTATTGGACTTGCCATTGGTTGAGAAACCAATTCCTGCGATCCTAATGTACTGTGATAATCAAACAGTGTTGGCCAAAGTCACAAGTACAAAGGATAATATGAAGTCATCTAGACATGTGAAGCGTAGACTTAAATCTGTCATAAAACTGAAAAACTCCGAAGTGATTGCTGTGAACTATATTCACACTGAGAAAAATCTGGCAGACCCTTTTACAAAAGGGTTAGGACGGAAAGTGATTTCCGTTGCATCTATAGACATGGGAATGAGATCCATTTAAGTTACATCACAATGGTAACACACACCTTCTTGATCGGAGATCCCATGACTTAGGCAATGGGAAAAATAAATTGATGTTGTAACAAGAGAGTACATATTTATTGTACCTATGTCCTAATAAATAATGTACTTTCGACTGTATGGAAGGTTGGCATAAAGCCTTAATGTATTCTGTTGTCCAAATAAGGAAAAGATATTAGCCTGCAGGATACCTAGAAAGAATACACCTACTTGAGCTTAACTGTGTGATCGCAGTTCAGCAGTTCACGAGAACGGGGCATTCTCTAGAAAGCTCATGAGCAGATAAGGGAGCATGACCATATAACGCTTTGTTTAGGCGTAGTTCATTGACAGTCTAGTACTAGTTGAGATTTCAAGTGAAATCTGATCACGAAAAGCTGTGAATTCAAGGCATAGTCCATTCATCAGCTGTAAGAAGATGAATCTTGTCATTATAGGTGCAAGTTCAACTCGTACGGGACCTAAACTAAAAGACTAGTATATTAACAGTACTTCAACACAATATCTTTGTCATCTGTTTACTTCTTGCTTTGGAATTGGTAGGGGATTGTTAGAAATTGGCCCATTTATTTATGGCCTATTTCCTTAATTCCAAAGCATGCATGGTTTAGTACCATACTGCTAAGTAAAGGTGAGGAAGACCAATTTATAAGGTGAAATCCTCACTATTCCTTAAATATGGATAGAGATGGTGTAACATCCCTGTCGTAGGGGTGGCCCCCACCTAAACCCAGCAGGCCTGGTAGGAGATTATAAGGCCCAGAATAGGCCATGTGTAATGACATAACTGCCCCCAGAGGGGATAACCAGATGTAAGGGTATATCTGTAAAAGCACTCCTCATGTGTATATATATATGGGTAAGCCATGGGGAGGACCCAGGCAACCGCACTTATCTTCATCACTCTCCACTACCATCTCTCTCTCTGTTTGGTCTGTAGCCACAACAGTTGGCGCCGTCCGTGGGGACGACGAAGACAAGCCTGAAGGCCGAAGGAAAAAAGATGGCACCGAAGAGAGCTTCACCAGCAGCGGCGAGGGGAAAGAAGACGGATGGGTCGGAGCAGCGCGTGAGCACCAGGGCTTCGGCATCGGCCGCCGAAGGAGTTGGCGGCGGCGTACACGCCGTGGTCGCGGGCGTCGACGCCCGCGCGGCAACAACCGACCCCGCCAGCACCGCTACAACGACACCTGCGGTCGAAAGCGCCCTGCTAGTAGCCCTTAACGCGTTCCAGCGGGAACTCGGGGACCTTCGCGGGGCCGTTCGAGATATACAAGAGGCTCGGAGCCAACAGATCGCGCCGGTGGTCGCGCCCGAGCCCACGCCAGAGAAGGTGGACAGCCGCGAAGCCCCCACGTCTAGCCGTGTCCCGCTGAGACGCGTAGATCCGGAATCTCCGCTTTCGGCTGGGCTGCAGCAGGCGGCGTGGCCCGAAGACTTCAAGTTCCCTCGCATCATCGACCCGTACAAAGGCAACACGGATCCTCGTGAGTTCGTGCGCGTGTACGAAACCGCGATCGAGGCCGCGGGCGGAGACGACACCGCGAAGGCGAAGGGACTCCCCCTCGCACTGCACGGAGTGGCGCTCTCTTGGTTTTTTACCATAGAGCCGGGCTCCATCTACGCGTGGGAGCAGCTTCGCGACTGGCTTCGTAGCAACTTTCAAGGACATTATGTCGAGCGGATCAATGCGGACCAGCTCTTCGCTGTGAAGCAAGGACCCTCGGAGACGCTCCGGGGCTACTTCAAGCGCTTCGACAAGATTCGAGGCCAGGTAAACGATGTTAATGAAACCACAGTCGTTAATGCAGCCATACAGGGCCTTCGCCCGGGCCCGATGGCCGAATACAACGCGCGGAGGCCAATCACGACAGTTGCCAAGCTCTTCGACAAAATGGACGGGTATGCGCGGGCGGAGGAGGATGCGCGAAGACGCAGCATCACCGCCCCTGGCCTCGCCCGTGAGAAGCACCCCCCGCGCGAGGTCAGGGTGGGTGGTCCCTCCTCGAACCTGGGCCGTAGCCGAAAGCCCCGAGGAGGCCCTCCCCGAGGCAGGGAGGCCGAGGTACAGGAAGGCTCCTCACGGTGCAGCCCTAAACCTCGGCGCCGCCAGCGCCGGTCGCAGGCGGCCCACCACGTCCTCGCCACCGAGAGCGCCCGCCAAGGACCCGACCCCGCCTCACGGAGGGGAGACCGGGGATCGGAGGGCGGATCTGACTACGGCAGCCAACCCCACGCAGAGCAAGAGCTCCTGCACCATGGCAAGTGGTGCGAGGTACACGGCTATGGCGATCATTACACAAGGGCATGCATCGCGGTGATGGAGCTGCGGAGGGCGACGGCCGGGTCTCGGGCTCCGCCTACTCGTCCCCCCGCCGAAGCCCACGTAGGGCACCCGAGGGATAGCCCCATACGGGCCACCGCAACGGAGGGCGCGCAGCATCGCACCATCAACGTCATCACCGGAGGCTCCTCTTCAAAAGTCCCCGGGGAGCAGCCGCATCTGTGGATGCCGCCCCGCAACATCACCTTCGACTTGAACGACGCCAGGGGCGTGGAGTACCCTCACCAAGACCCTCTAGTCATCCAGGCCCACATAGCACGCTGTGAAGTCAGGCGCGTCCTTGTCGACGGGGGAAGCTCCGCGAACATCTTATTCGCAGAAGCCCTCGACCGCATGGCAATCCCCCGAAGCCGGCTAGAGCAGCCAGGAGCTCCACTTCAAGGCTTCGGGGGTCAACCGCTGCAAGTCCTGGGGCACGTGTCCCTCCCTGTCACTTTCCGTCAAGAGGGCAACAAAGGTAACATCCGGACCGAGCATGTCACCTTCGATGTCGTGGATACCCCGCACCCCTACAACGCCATACTGGGGCGACCCGCCATCAACTCTTTCGAGGCAATCCCGCACCACGCCTTTTTGTGTGTAAAGCTCCTGGGCCCGGAGGGTGTCATCACCATCTTCGGCGACCAGGACTTGGCCAGACGTGCCGAAGGCGGCAGCCGCGTCCCGCATCGCCCGGTGCATGCCCTCTCCGGCGCGCCCGGTGATGGGCCCTCCGCTCCCGGGTGGACGCCCAAGCCTCGGCCCGAAGGCGGCGTCAAGAAGGTGCCGCTCCAGGCGGAGGGGCAGTTTGTGTCCATCGGCGAGGGGCTCCCGCCGGGGGTCGAACGGGAGCTGCTCCGAGTGCTTCAGAATAACGTTGACATCTTCGCATGGTCCCTGGAGGACATCAAGGGCGTAGACTGAGCAGTAATCGAGCATCGTTTGGCGGTCCGCCCCGACGCCAAGCCGGTCAAGCAAAGGCTCCGGCGTATGTCGATGGATCGGCAACAGGCGGCCAAAGCAGAGGTGGTGAAGCTTCTTCGCGCCGGGGTCATCCGCGAGGTCAACCATCCAGAATGGCTCGCCAACCCGGTGCTAGTCAAAAAGGCCAGCGGGGCCTGGCGCTTGTGCATCGACTTCACGGCACTCAACAAGGCGTGCCCGAAGGACAACTACCCCTTGCCGCGCATCGATCAGCTGGTTGACGCCACCGCTGGGTGCGAACTCATGAGTTTCCTGGACGCCTATTCCGGCTACCACCAGGTATACATGGCCGAAGACGACGAGGAGAAGACCAGTTTCATCACACCACTTGGGACGTTCTGCTTCGTCAGAATGCCCTTTGGCTTGAAGAATGCAGGCGCTACCTTCACCCGACTCGTCGCCATTGCCCTGGCTGCCCAGCTTGGGAGGAACATCGAAGCCTACGTCGATGACGTGGTGGTCAAAACTCGGCAACTTGCTCTACACGGCCGGGACCTCCAGGAGACCTTCGACAACCTCCGGAAGGCGGGCATCAAGCTCAACCCCGACAAGTGTGTCTTCGGGGTACAGGCGGGCAAACTCCTAGGTTTCCTCGTGTCCGGGCGGGGCATCCAGGCGAACCCCGACAAAGTAGACGCCATCCTGGGTATGGAGCCGCCCAAGACAATGAGGGAGGTTCAGAGGCTCGCCGGCCGCATGGCAGCATTAAGCCGCTTCCTCTCCAGGGCGGCGGAGCGGGGCCTGCCGTTCTTCAAGACACTCCGCGGGTGTGATGGATTTCGTTGGGACGGAGACTGCGCGAAGGCCTTCGACGAGCTCAAGCAGCACCTGGCAAGCCTCCCAACTCTGGTCGCCCCAGCACCAGAGGCTCCCCTCCTGCTCTATCTGGCCGCGTCAGCCACCGCGGTCAGCGCCGTCCTCGTCTTAGAGGAGGGCGCCACGCAGCGGCCCGTCTACTTTGTCTCCGAAGCCCTTCAAGGCGCCAAGACAAGATACACGGAGCTTGAGAAGCTCGCCTACGCGCTGGTCATGGCCTCCAGGAAGCTTCGGCATTATTTTCTGGCTCACCCGATCACAGTGCCTTCCTCATTCCCCCTGGCAGAGATGCTACATAACAAGGAGTCCACAGGGCGTATCGGTAAATGGGCCGCCGAGCTCGCTCCCTTCTCCTTGACGTATGCTTCGCGGACGGCAATTAAATCCCAAGTCCTGGCAGATTTTCTCGCCGAATGGACCCCGCCCGCCCAACCCGGCCAGACGCACGATGATCCTGTCTGGACGCTTACAATCGACGGAGCTTACAGCGTCGCCGGCGCGGGCGTAGGGGCGGTGATCATCACGCCCGAGGGACAGCGTTTGCTGTACTCGGCGCGCCTTGCCTTCCCCGCCACCAACAACACGGCTGAATACGAGGCACTGCTCTTTGGCTTGGCAAAGCTCAAGGCAGTCGGCGCGAGACGGGTGTTGGTCCGCACCGACTCGCGCTTGGTGGCCGGCCATGTGGACAAGTCATATCAAGCCAAGGACCCTGAGTTGGCCAAATACCTCGCGGCGGTGAGGGCGAGGGAAAGGCACTTTTTGGGTGTCACCGTCAAGGCCATCCCCCGGGCGGAGAATGAGCAAGCCGACGCCCTCGCCAAGGCGGCTAGCCAGCAAATGCCCCCCCAAGGGGGCATTCTGTGAGGTGTTAGCAAAGGCGGCCATCGCGCAGGACAACCGGGACGCGGCACTTGTCCACCGCATTGATCGGCCAGGAGATTGGCGAGAGCCCATTTTCAATTTCTTACAAGGTCTCGCCGAGCCGGAGGACCCTGCCGAACTGCGACGCTTGCAGCACCGCGCACGGTCCTTCCAGGTGTTCGAAGGGACACTCTACAAGAAAGGGGTTTGCGCGCCGCTCCTGCGCTGCCTCTCGGCTGCGGAGGGAAAGGAACTCTTGGCGGAAATCCACGCGGGCGTATGCGGATCCCACCTGGCGCCGAGGTCATTAGTCGGCAAGGCGTTCAGACAAGGCTTCTACTGGCCGACTGCCATCACCGACGCCCAGGACCTCGTCCGTCGGTGCCAAGGGTGCCAGTGGATGGCGCGCATCATCCGCAGGCCCCCGACAAGCCTCAACCCAATTCCCCCGGTGTGGCCACTGGCGCGCTGGGGTCTCGATATAGTAGGACCACTTGCCCGAGCTCCAGGGGACCTCCGGTTCGTGGTAGTCGCGCTGGAGTATTTCTCCAGATGGCCGGAAGCGATCGCTCTGGCCAAAGTAACTTCTGCGGCCATACAGCGCTTCCTATGGCAAAACATCATATGTCGCTTCGGTGTGCCTCGGGAGCTCACGGTCGACAATGGCCTGCAGTTCGACGCCACCCTCTTCAAAGATTGTTGTGGCAGCATGGGCATCACCCTCCGTTTCGCCTCGGTGGGCCATCCCCAGTCCAACGGGGCGGTCGAACGGGCGAATGGCGCCATTTCCGCCGCCATCAAGAAGCGTCTGGTTGGGTTGCCGAAGGGCAAGTGGCCAAGCGAGCTTCACAGCGTTCTATGGTCGCTTCGCACAACGGTAACACGCCCGATGGGATTCACGCCGTTTAAACTCCTCTTCGATGACGAAGCGGTGACGCCCGAGGAAATCAAGGCCGGCTCGCGAAGGGTCCTCGTCCAAGCACCCGAAGACGAGCGCCGTGTGTCCTTGGACCTCCTCGACGGGATACGGGCAGACGCAGCCCACCATGTCGAGAAGTACGCGCGGCAGACAATGCGTACTCAGGACCGCTCTATATGCCCGCGGGGGTTCAAGCCTGGGGATCTCGTCCTCAGAGTGGCGCTCCAGGCCGAAACCGCTGGCAAGCTGGAGTCCAAGTGGGAAGGCCCGTACATCGTAACAGAGGCATTGCCAAAGGGGGCGTACCGCCTCGCCACGCTCGAAGGACAAGCCTTCCGGCACACATGGAACGCGGACAGGTTGCGGCGGTACTACGCCTAGAAGCAGGACAGCAGGCGTAGAGCCACCAGCCCGTTGTTAGGCGATGCTCGCCCGCGCAAACGGGAGTTCAATAAAGGTTGCTGTTCCCAGAACATCCCCCGTCCGCGCTGAGCAGAACAAAGTCCACGGACTTTAAATAAGACGTAGCGCCGAGCCTAGCTCCGCACGCGAGAGTCTGCGGACTATAAATAAGACGTAGCGTCGAGCCTAGCTCCACACGCACCAGTCCACGGACTTTAAATAAGACGTAGCGTCGAGCCTAGCTCCGCACGCGAGAGTCTGCGGACTATAAATAAGACGTAGCGTCGAGCCTAGCTCCGCACGCATCAGTCCACGGACTTTAAATAAGACGTAGCGTCGAGCCTAGCTCCGCACGCAAGAGTCTGCGGACTATAAATAAGACGTAGCGTCGAGCCTAGCTCCGCACGCACCAGTCCACGGACTTTAAATAAGACGTAGCGTCGAGCCTAGCTCCGCACGCGAGAGTCTGCGGACTATAAACAAGACGTAGCGTCGAGCCTAGCTCCGCACGCACCAGTCCACGGACTTTAAATAAGACGTAGCGTCGAGCCTAGCTCCGCACGCGAGAGTCTGCGGACTATAAATAAGACGTAGCGTCGAGCCTAGCTCCGCACGCACCAGTCCACGGACTTTAAATAAGACGTAGCGTCGAGCCTAGCTCCGCACGCGAGAGTCTGCGGACTATAAATAAGACGTAGCGTCGAGCCTAGCTCCGCATGCACCAGTCCACGGACTTTAAATAAGACGTAGCGTCGAGCCTAGCTCCGCACGCACTCTACGGAGTATAAATAAGACGCAGCGGGGGGACGCCTCCGCGCGCACTCTAAGGAGTATAAAGAAGACGTAGCGTCGAGCCTAGCTCCGCACGCACCAGTCCACGGACTTTAAATAAGACGTAGCGTCGAGCCTAGCTCCGCACGCGCGAGTCTCCGGACTATAAAGAAGACGTAGCGTCGAGTCTAGCTCCGCACGCACCAGTCCACGGACTTTAAATAAGACGTAGCGTCGAGCCTAGCTCCGCACGCGCGAGTCTCCGGACTATAAAGAAGACGTAGCGTCGAGCCTAGCTCCGCACGCACCAGTCCACGGACTTTAAATAAGACGTAGCGTCGAGGTTCGCCTCCGCACGCGCGAGTCTTTGGACTATAAAGAAGACGTAGCGTCGAGCCTAGCTCCGCACGCAATAGTCCACGGACTTTAAATAAGACGTAGCGTCGAGGTTCGCCTCCGCACGCGCGAGTCTCCGGACTATAAAGAAGACGTAGCGTCGAGCCTAGCTCCGCACGCAATAGTCCACGGACTTTAAATAAGACGTAGCGTCGAGGTTCGCCTCCGCACGCGCGAGTCTCCGGACTATAAAGAAGACGTAGCGTCGAGCCTAGCTCCGCACGCAATAGTCCACGGACTTTAAATAAGACGTAGCGTCGAGGTTCGCCTCCGCACGCGCGAGTCTCCGGACTATAAAGAAGACGTAGCGTCGAGCCTAGCTCCGCACGCAATAGTCCACGGACTTTAAATAAGACGTAGCGTCGAGGTTCGCCTCCGCACGCGCGAGTCTTCGGACTATAAAGGAAGTCGTAGCGTCGAGGTTCGCCTCCGCACGCGCCACCCCACGGAGTATAAACGAGACGCGCAGACCTGCCCTCCTCGTTCGGCGGCAGGTAACACCAAGCATAAGGTGCTATTTGGTTCCATTATAAACGCAAGGGGGTTACATGGTTACAAGCGTAGGACGCAGAGCGTCATCCCCTTGCCCTCCCAACCAACCGCTCAGCCTTGGCGCGGCGCGGACGAGCCCGCGCCGTCGTCACCACGGCGCTGAAGGACCCCTTCAAGCCACTGGAGGAGGTACCCCTGCCCATGCAACGTCTGCTGCACAGCGACCCTCGCCGCACCTTCCCCGAAGCGGCCCCAGATCCGTTGATGGAAGTTCTGCAGGCTAGACCCGATGGAACGGATGGCGTCCGACATAACCTCTGGGCGGTCGGGAGGATCTAGTTGAGGGTTCGCTAGCTCATGGGTATGCCTACACCCACGAGTGTGAAGCAGGGCGAGGGCGAAGCACGCACCAACATAGCCGCAGTGCTCGCCAAAGGTCCTGGCGCCACGAAGAGCAACGCCGACCCCCTCCTCGATCAGCCCGAGCGACTCCGACAGGGCCTCCGGCTTGTGCGTAGTGTCCGGCACTCGGACGCACAGATCCCGGAGGGCCTGGTTCAGAGCCTCCATGGCCCGCCATGCCGACAGGGACGCATTTTCCAGGACACGACGGTTCTCGGCAGCAGACTCCGCCATCTGGGCCTTCTCCCCTTCTAGGACGGCGATCTGCTGCACGAAGGCGGCGCGCTCCCCAGCCGTGGCGATCTGAGCTTCCGTGGCCTCGAGTTGTGCGGCCACCAGGGCGTCCCCCAGCGCGCGAAGTTCTTCATCCTTCGCGGCGAGAGCAGTGTTTGCTTCGCGGAGGCTGGCTTCCAGAGCCCTCCGCTCCCGGACGCGGGCCTCGTCAAAGGACCGGCTGAGGGCAAGCGTCTGGCAGAAACAACAAATCAGCAGGCGCCCAGAAATACCTTACAAACGGAAGCGCACGTATTTACCCTCATCTCGGAGGCCTGCAGCGCGAGCGCTAGGAGGTCCCCCGCGCATGACGACAGCGCCTCTCGGTTGAGGCCGTTATCGGCACGCTTTGCGGCTGCGGTGAGGTCGCAAAAAAATACCTCCGGGCGAGGGAGGAAGTCCGAGCGAGCGAGCCCCGGCCCCAAAGCGCCCAGATTTATCGCGGCCACGGCCACGTCAGCAGCAGCGGACACCTGCGGGGCATCCTGCACAAGGCTCCCAACTTCGCGCATACCTCCGCTGCTTGATCCTTCGCCACGTACGGGAGACGTCGTCTCACCTGATGTCGGCAGAATGAGCGAGCAGATCGGAGAGAGTCTCGCGAAGTCAGGTGAAGAAAGGGACTCACACCTATCTCCTGCGCCCCTCGTCGCGGTTGGAGGTGGCGCCGGTTCGACCGCCCAGGGGGAGGCAGGCGCCTCGACGCTCGGGGAAAACGTCTTCTCGGCCGTGCCAGGCGCCGTAATCCCGCGGCAAGGCCCCGCAACAGCGTATCGACCCCTAGTTGGCGGAGGGGACTGCATCCGAGGGCGTTTCGCCTGCGGTGGCACAGGCGAGTCTTCCACGGCAGGACCAGCTCCAGTCACTGTTGCCCCCACGGCTTCCTCTGTAGGGGCACGCCCTCGTCGGCCGCTGCGGTTGATAACGCACCTTCCACCGTGGTTGGCTCGCCAGGAACGGCGCCACCCCCTGGGTTGATGAGTTCCAACTCAACGACGGCCGCGAGCCCAAGCACGGGCTTGTGGGCGTCGGCAGAAGGTGCCGGGGGATCCGCGGCGGTGCGCCCCTTCGAAGCAGTATGGCCAGGCCCACCGCCGGTCGCACGCCTCGTCTCAGCTGGGCTAGCCGCCGGGGGGGCTGCAGGGTCGCGTATGGCGGCCGGGGAACGGGCCCGGCGTCGCGAAGATAGCACCCCCGAAGGGCTACCACCGCCCTGAGCGCCCGGAGTCCCGGCGGGAAGCTCTTCCGGCACCGCACGCTCGGGCACGGCAATGCCCACAGCCTCGCAGGTGCGGTTTACCCGCCCCTGCTTAGCCGCCTTGACTGCGGCCTCGTGAGCCCGGTGCTCCTTAAGCGTGTACGGGCCGAGGAGCGCCGCAACCGCGCGCTCCGCATCTTCTAGCCGGGCCACTGCGCAGGAGATCGCGTCAGTCAGGCGGAAGCCAAACAGATACAATGGCGCGCGTAAAGCGTACTGGGCGACTTACAAGGGGCGGACGGCGGCAGCAGGCGAGACACGGATGGGTCAAACCCGTCCTCGCGGGGGCCATTCTGTCCAACATACTTTCCCCGGGAGGAGAGTGGCGCCGCCCCATACATCGTGAACTCCTCGGCTAGGTCGCGCACGCTCATTCGACGGGCGACACCGACAAGGCTCTGTAGCTTCTGCGTGTCATCGATCTCCGCCTTCAGACTCGGCGTGCTGTTAAACGAGATCGACCCACCTCGGCAATGCATTCTGCTCTTGTCGGTCACGGTGTAATAGAACCACCACCGCGTCCAGCCGGCCGCCCACTGCCCTGACAAGGCTGGCACAGGGAACAACGTCGCGCAGGACGCCCGGAGCACGAAGTCCACACCGCCGAAGTTGGACACCGCCCCGTCAACCTTTCTGGGTCGACAGTGTGCGTCGTGCAGGGTGGCGAATAAGCTCGCGCTGGGACGCCACCCCTCTGTCCGCATCGCCCACGTGAAGACGGCTAGGCGGAGTATCGCGTGGGGCGTTAACTGGGCTAGCTCCAACTGGTAGGCCCGCAGGACTTCGCCCACGAACAGCGTGCAGGGCATTCGAAGGCCGGCATCGAAGAACGCCACGAAAACAATAGCCTCCATGGCCCTGGGCTTCGGCTCCGTCTCGTCCCGACGGGGTAGGCGAGCCCCATTGCGATCCACGATCTTCCCCTCATCCACGAGTCGCTGCAACGTCCCTTCAGTCATGCGGCTCTTCCCCAGCACACGGGAGCAGGAGCCTCCCGAGTGCTCCATGGCGTTCCACCACTTATTGGCGCGCGAGCTCCCCCGCGGCACCAATTTGTACTCCTGAGAAGGATGGGTCGCCTCGCCCTGGCTAGGCAAAGAACCACTGCGGGGTGGTAGGCGGCGTCGTCCTGGCTGGCCATCGCTCTTCGCGACAAGGGAGGAAGATGCAGGCAAAGGAGCAACTGGCGTGAAAATTAGCACGGGCGGAAGCAAAGCGGCAGATCAAAAAGCAAAGCAAAAAAGGGTGCCTCCACCCCAACACTAGCACCTTATAAAGGCCGCTCGCCTGCCTTGTGGCTCAGCGCACAGACGGATCAAATTCCCAGCGATTCGGTTATCCAAGATTTGGAACGAAGAACCGCCGGAACCTAGAGGGCCGTGTCAGGTAGGTGGCCAAGCAGCGCACAACGCCCCTACATCTTCAACACGCGTCCAACTTCCCGGGGGACGAGGCGAACGGCCGCGGTCACGCAACCGCTCACATCCCACGACGCACCAATCGTGGGTCGCCACGTGCCCCACCTGCAGCAGGGCAGACTGCACGACGCGACAGCCTGACTTCTGCCAGGTCAGGCGTCGGCGTGATTCAAGCCGCCATTAAAAGCGCACTACCAGACTGCAAGGTCACAACAGCCACAGAGCGCGCGTCTACTTCGACTTGGGCGCCAGCTTCGCTTCCACCCGTTCGAAGGGTAGGGGACGGAGCGCGCGCGTCTACTTCGACTTGGGCGCCAGCTTCGCTGCCACCCGTTCGAAGGGTAGGGGACGGAGCGCGCGCGTCTACTTCGACTTGGGCGCCAGCTTCGCTGCCACCCGTTCGAAGGGTAAAGGACGGAGCGCGCGCGTCTACTTCGACTTGGGCGCCAGCTTCGCTGCCACCCGTTCGAAGGGTAGGGGACGGAGCGCGCGCGTCTACTTCGACTTGGGCGCCAGCTTCGCTTCCACCTGTTCGAAGGGTAGGGGACGGAGCGCGCGCGTCTACTTCGACTTGGGTGCCAGCTTCGCTGCCACCCGTTCGAAGGGTAGGGGACGGAGCGCGCGCGTCTACTTCGACTTGTGCGCCAGCTTCGCTGCCACCCGTTCGAAGGGTAGGGGACGGAGCGCGTGCGTCTACTTCGACTTGGGCGCCAGCTTCGCTGCCCACCAGTTCGAAGGGTAGGGGACGGAGCGCGCGCGCGCCTGCTTTGAATCAGGCGTCCGCCTCCGCTAACACCATCCCAGACTTCGGGCTCCCCAACCACAAGCTTGGAGGCATTCACAGGCCGCAGGGGACGGAGGGGGCCAAAGGACTCGGCGACATGGCTTCGGCCCTGTGAAGCCCTTCACCATGAGAGGCTCCTGTCGTAGGGGTGGCCCCCACCTAAACCCAGCAGGCCTGGTAGGAGATTATAAGGCCCAGAATAGGCCATGTGTAATGACATAACTGCCCCCAGAGGGGATAACCAGATGTAAGGGTATATCTGTAAAAGCACTCCTCATGTGTATATATATATGGGTAAGCCATGGGGAGGACCCAGGCAACCGCACTTATCTTCATCACTCTCCACTACCATCTCTCTCTCTGTTTGGTCTGTAGCCACAACAATCCCAAATTTGGCTGTCTGGAAAAATTTAAATTCAAATTAATTATTTTAAAGTAATTGAATTTTATTTTGCTTTTATTTGATTTTCTGGTTTTTCTTGAGGTTAAAACCTATTTTTTTGAAGTAAAAGGCATTTTAAATTTTGAAAATTAAATACCAACATTAGTTGGAAATAATTTTATTTGGTCCAAAATATGTCCAGGAGCTTCTGTGAATTTTTTTGGAATTTTTGGAGGTATTTTCATATTTTTCTTGAGGCCTAAATAATTTCCTATCCTTTTCTGAAAATCAAAATCAAATTCTAAAATTAAAAATCCCTTCCTCACCCTCCGATCGACGCGTGGACGGCCCAGATCCGCCCACGTCGCCGCCTGGCCCATCCAGGCCGCACCTCCCCACTCCCTTGCTGCCTCACGGGCCCGGCCCGTCAGCCACCCCGCCTTCCTCCTCCCTCGGGCCGACACCTGGCCGGCCCGATGCGCGCCGCGTCGCCCGTGCGGGCCATCCGGCCGACCGCTTCCCTCTTCTCTCTGACCTACGGGCCCCGCCCGTCAGTCGCCCGCGCCCCGTTCCCGCTGCCACCTGGGCCCCACCTGTCAGGCCCTTCTTCCCCGCGGAGCGCCCGCCTTCCTTCTTTCTTCCCCCTCTTTCCTTTCTTGCGCCAGTGTAAGATCGAGGTGGCCGACTAGTGGGGGGTGAATGGGTGGTTTTAAAAATTTTTCAAATTAATACTAATCAATTCAAGAGCTTTTCTAATTGCCTAAACCAAGTATACAATGCGTAAGCTAAATTCAAGTTGGTTTAGTACAAATAGTGCCTAAGTCAAATAAATTCGCCTAAGTGCACCAACAAGTCTAGCCTAGGTCAACCTTTGCAATTCTAGATTTACAAGCAATCAAAATAATGCTAAGTAAGTAAATTGCTTGAATGTAAAAAGAGCACAAGAAAGCAAACCACAAATGACACGTTCTCTTTTTACCGTGGTGTTCGGAGACTTGCTGGTCTCCCCTAATCCACGTTGAGGTTAGCCCAAACGAATTGGACCGGCTCCACGAATTAAGCCTTCCACCTCAAATCCACTAGTGGTAGCTCTTCCCCGCTCCGGGTAGGTGAGCTCCAACCTTCACACACGCCGGGCCTTCTCACAAGCTTCTTTGAGAAGATCACCGGACACGACGCCTCCCACGCTGTCTAGGAGTCGGCAAACTCCAAGAGTAACAAGTCAAGTCTCTCACTTGACTCTCACCACGTGCAACGAATGCACAAGCTCAATCCGGACACAAAGTCCTCCTCTAGATGCAACACATGCACTCTAGATCGCCTCTCCTCTCTCACAAAGTGCAACACATGCACAATTGAGTGGAGAGCCTCACACTAGCTCAAAAGAGTGAAATGGAGTCCCTAGAACCTTATCCCAACCGGCCACAAGGGAGTATTTATAACCCACACCTCAAAACTAGCCGTTGGAGTCAAAAACAGGATTCTGCGGTACTACCGCCGTTATAGGTGCGGTACTACCGCTCCCCATCATAACGGCTAGAAAAATAGCCGTTAGTCAGTCATTTGCGGTACTACCGCAGTTATAAAATGCGGTACTACCGTTCTGCGGTAGTACCGGGAAGTCGGCGCGGTACTTCCGTATCAGCACAGACAGCACTCAGAAAAAGGGTCATAACTTTTGACTCCGATGTCGGAATTGAGTGATCTTGGACTCTTTGGAAAGCTTATTCAGAGGGCTACACAACCCATCTATTTGCATGATATCAAACACATTAGATCAATGCAAAAATCAAAAGAGATCCAAAAGAGTCACTCCCATGGACTAATGTTAAAGAAAATAACAATAAACAATTTTAGACCATGCCAAGGGATGATGCATGATCTCCAACTTTTGCAAAACATATTTTCAAACTTAGATCATGCTACAAGGAGTAGGTACATGGACTTCAACCTTTTGCAAAACACATTTGCAAAGTATAATCACATGTTATAAGGATTTGCCACATGGGCTTCAACCATTTGCAAAACACATTCGCAAATGCAAGCCTCATGCCAAGATGAGCTAGAGCAAGTGAGGTTGAGCTATCAACACATGATGAGACTCAAACTACTAGACATGACCCCTCTTAATAGTACGGCAACCTATACTAGCAATCCGGTCTTCCAACCAAACACCAAGACCGGTAAAAGACTAGGAACACATCCTTAGCCCTAGCTAGTCATACCTTTGCCTTGAGTCATCGCCTCGATATGCATCAACTCATGACACATCCTTTTCATCAACTCCATCAACACATGATGGTCTTCTCTCGACTTGATCAACACATGATCATCATGTATCAACTCATGATGCATCTTCTTCTTGATGGTCTTCAATACATAAAGTCATCCCAAGTTATCTTCATTTGTGGAACCTAACCTATTCATCCAACTCATGGAAACTGTTAGTCCACAAAACAATTATCATCAATTACCAAACTTCACCATTAACACATAATGGAGGGACTAGATTCAACAATATTCCCTTTTTGGTAATTCATGACAATCTCAACAAATAATGAGATAATAAATTGAATATGAAATCATTTTAATTCAAAGTGCGGCACTACCGCCGTTGTAACTTCCGGTACTACCGCTCTGCGGTAGTTCCGCAAAGTCGGCGCGGTAGTTCCGCTTGAGCCGGAACCAAACTTGGCGCTCTCTGAAAAAAAGGTTCCGCTCTACCTCTGGAGCTTCCGGACTCCGGAAGTACCGCTCTATACTGCGGAACTACCGCAACCTGCGGTAGTTCCGGCGTTCAAATCGCCGGTACTTCCGATCCCGCGAAAACTCAAATGCATCCGGAGGGTGCTCTCTGGAAAAAGGATCCGCTCAGAAACCGGATCTTCCGCTCGCCGGTACTACCGCTTCTGGACGCGGAACTTCCGCTCTCCGGTAGTTCCAACGTTGAAATCTGCGGTATTACCGCTCTTCCAGACAGAGCACAATTTTGGTTTTAAAACAGATTTTCAATGAATGCATGCTTCTAGTTTGATCCCATTGTATGTCTAAAAGGAAACATGGATCAATACTAGTGAAACTCCAAAACATAGAGAGAGAGCTCCCCCTAAATGTGTGCAAACAAGTCTATATGAAGAAAAACATATGCACATATTCATTTGAACTATTTGAGGAGTTCAATCTATATTTTGGATCTAAGGAATGCATTAGCATATGAGAAAGTGATTTTGAATGCATACCTCTTTGATTTCACCTTTCCATCCAAATGAGACTAAACATAAATAAACTTAAACAAGCATATTAGTCTCATATATGCATTTGTCATTATCACCAAAATATTATAAAAGTATTTGTCATTTATATCAAAATCTCATAATGGCATTTGTCATTAACACCAAAACCAACTTAAACGGAGCTTGATCTTTCAGCCGGCGACCAATCCGAGCCGGATCCGGCCTTGCCTTCCCGGTCTCTCCCCGGTTTTGGAAACCCCGAGCCCCGCCGGGAAACAAATCCCCTAACGCCGCGCCCCTTTCCTTCTCCGCCCCCCTATTTCCTTTTCTTCCCCGCCCCTTCCTTTTTCCGACCACCAGCACCGGCGAGCAATTAAGCGCCCGTGTCCCCTCCTCCGCCCTATAAAAGCCCACCCTCGGCTTCGCCTCCCTCCGCCCAGCACCCCGACGCGCTCCACCTCCCTTCCCGAGCCCCGTAGCGCCCTGCCACCGAGCCACCTCTCCCTCCGGGCTCCGCCGCACTCCGGCGAGCCTTCCCCGCCGCCTCGGACCTCCTTGGAGCTCTCCACCGCCACCCCGAGCACCCCCGTGCTCGTGCGAACCTCCCCGATACCTCGGCCGCCCCTCCCCGCTGCCGGAGCGCCGTCGCACTGGAGCTCCCGAGCCGTCTCCGTTGCTACCTCGTCGCCGGTCGCCCCCGCTACTCGACGAACCCCGTCAACCCCGCCGTCGTCTTCTACTCCGCGCCGGGATTCCGTTTTTGAACTCCCCCGGACCTCACCGACCTTCCCTCGCCGTTGGCAACCCCGCCTCCGGCCACCTCTGCCCGGCCCTCTAGCAGGTAACCCTCAAAGGGATTACCTACCCTTATTGGGTAGGCAAAGCCTCCCCGCCCTACTGGTTATCGGCGCGCTCTCTCCTCCCCCTCGGCTCCTCCGGCGCGCGTTCGAGCCCCCGGCTCCGCACGCTGAGGTTGAGCCTTTCTTTCATTTTTTCCGCGCTGACAAGTGGGTCCCACCCGTCAGCGGCTGCCGGTCTGTGCGGGCCACTGTCGTTTGGGCCCCACCCGTCTGTTCTGGTCACTGACATATGGGCCCGGAGTCCAGTGGGTCCCCCATGTCAGAGGCTGAGCCAGTGGGCTCACTGTCCAGTGGGTCCCACATGTCGGAGGCTGATCCCGTAGGCTCACTGACCAGTGGGTCCCACCTGTATTAATCTCAGAATAAAAATAAAAGATTAAAATTTAATAATTCCAGTGGGCCCCACCTGTCATAAATTTCCTAATTTCTGGATTTATTCAAACTGAAAACTTCAAACAAGCATAACTTTCTCATTTTAACTCCAAATTGAGCCATTCAAATTTCTAAATTCATCTAAAATCATAATATATCCAAATATGGCCTCTATTTGAATTTTTGAGTTTATTTGATTTTTGTTTGTATTTATTTGTTTTGTTGCTTCGTCTTTTTCCGCGTAGATTCCAATGTTGTCGACGATCTCTCCACTTCGCAGCAGGAAGACCCAGAGAACCTGCAAGAAGGCAAGTCTCCTTTGATCATCTTGAACCTATGATTTTGAAATGTTTTACTTATTTTAAATTATGTGCATTGCTATTTACATAAAGCATTAGTTCAAATATTAAGGTATTAGTTACCCCAATTTTGTTATGCCCTCAGTTGAAATTGAATGTCATGTACCCTTGTCTCCTTAGGATTTCCTTTGACCCTTTAATGAGAGTATTATAATCATTTGTGAATAATAGAATGGTAGTATAATGCTTAGTCATGCTATGTAATACCCTTGAAATCTTGAAAATGGGAAATTATAATTTGTTGTAATAACTCGTGTTTCTAAAGTTTAGTGGTAATTGGAGTTGCCACTGTTCTTTTAAAATAAAATGAAATGTGGAAATTGGTTTAGATTAGGGTGGATGGTTGGTTTGGGTTGGTGCAGCAAGCACGAGATCTTGTTAAGTGTATGTTCCACTCTAGTTAATGAAGGACCGACGCTTGTGTTTGTCCAGACTGAGCATTAACCGTACAACCACAAGTCTATATGGGTACAACCTAGCTGACTAACTTATGATAGTCTAGTTTAGGTGCCACCAGTGGAAAGTGGGTGCCAGGGATGGACTGGTTATTCACAGTAAGGGACAGGAATTTACTGTACTTATATGGCGCAAGAGGGGGCTTCGGTTCGGGCAGTTAGCCTACCTGCGGTGAAACCTCAGCGGGTGGTATCTAGCTAGATTAGAGTAAGGTAAAGGCTTTGTGATATTTTATCTGGGTCTCATGCCAAAGAAAGCGTGTTGACTTTTAGGATAATTTATCTCTTGTGGGTAAAGTTGTACAACCTCTGCAGAGTGTAAAACTATTCGAATAGCCATGCCCACGGTCAAGGGCGGGCAAGGAATGCATTCACATGGTAGATTTCTGGTTTTGGTTTTAAAATCAAAGTTTTTGTATTCCGAGAGTGGAGGGAACTCTCGGAAGGGTATCCTGGCGGTTGGAGCCAGAGAGGGTGGATGGAACCCGCAGATTTAAACTTGATCAAATTGGTTAGCTAGTGTTGGTAGTTGGAACCTTCACTAGAAAGTTAATGTTAGTTCTGTTAAAACAATTACTTTATTAAATTGATGCCTTCAAAAATAATTAGTAGTAGTTGAAAGTAAAATATTGCTTTGTGCAAAAGAACCATATAGCCTTCCTTTGTCAAGCCTTGCATCTATTGCATTTTCCCCAAGACTTGCGGAGTACTTTATGTACTCACATGCTACACTCAAACATAAAAAGCAGAGGAATACGAAGCCCAAGAAGGAGACTACGACTACTTCGTTGGTGGCTTCGACGAAGGATTCCAGGAGTTCTAGGTCGCGTTTCCCCAGTCAATTGCCTGTGGCGTATTGATGGGTCTTCATCGAGTTTATCCCTTGCTTCCGCTTTATTTCATGTGTGCGAGGTCTTGAAACCTCAATTGTAATAATGAGACCTTTTCGGTCAGTACTCTCAATTATTGTAATAACACGATGCTGGTGATGTATTCATTTCTGTTTAACTGTGTGCACTAGCTTTGATCTGGGACTAGTGCAGTAATACACAGAGGGTCCGGGTTCGGAAATCCGGGGTCCCGACAGAGACGGTATCAGAGCCAAGTTGACTGTAGGACGTGACCTAGTTAGAATGGTCGTTAAAAGAAGAACTTCAAAATTTATTTTATAAAATAAAAATTTAATATTGTGCTATCCTTGTCTTTTCTTGTCTTTCTATCCTTACCTTCGTCAGGTATTCTTCCCTTTTCTATCTGCTTATTTTCTTTTGGAATGGTAATTGTACTCTCTTCCCTTTGTAATTCTATAGACGGCTCAGTAAGGTTGCGTCTAAGAAGCACTTGGAGAAGCTCGTCATCATGAAGACGCGAGGACTAGTTCTTTAGTTGTAGTAACCAAGTAAAGTCGTACGATTTTAGAACGCTTATATATTACTTGCTTGTGTGTTAGGTGGACTATAACAAGTCTTTGTATACTTGTAGTACAGCCATCCTTAAAAACTATTTTGATTTCAAGTTAAGTTTCTTCTAAGTCGTGGCTTATTTCTTTCTTGCGTGTTGGTTTGGGATGTTGTTTAGTTTCCCCCTAAATCTCTTACCTATGCTAGTTCCCTCTTACCTTTTGCTAACCCCAGAAACCGCTTCAGATGGTGAACACAAGGAGCAACCCTGGCAACAGCCGTGATGCCAACAATCAGCCAGACAACATTCCACCACCTCCTGCTCAAGCCCCCAACTTGGTGCAGATGATGGCTATGCAATTGCAGCTACTCCAAGCCCTGGCTCAGAACCAGATGCAACAAGCCCCGCAGGCACCAAACCAAGCACCCCAGTCTAAGTTGGGAGAGTTCATGAGGACCAGACCTCCCACTTTTGCTGGTTCAGTGGATCCGTTGGAAGCTGACGATTCACTACCTACATCTCTTACTTTTGTCATCTTGTGCTGTTGTACTTCGCTGTCCAAACCTCGTCGACTTTTCTTCCCGGCGTTCACCTGGAAGGAGGGAGAGCGGCTATCTCCGAACCGTTGCCGCAGAAAGTACCTGCACGGGGCGGCAATAAGGTTTCTGGGCAGTGCATCTACGCGACCGCTCACTACACTGCGACATCTATGTTCTGCACTGCATCAAGCCTGCGCGGCTTCCTGTTCTTCATCAGACTAACAAGTAAGTCGTTCGTGCACACGTTCGACTTTGTTATTACATTGTCTTTCTTGTGTATATTCTGAAGTATGATGATTAGCTTGCTGTTAGTTGTGAGTTTTGCATCATTAGTTTATTATTTTTGTCTTCTAATAAAACTTGGAATTAAAATATTGCCCACATTTGTAACAGAATAGGAAGGAGCCAAAGAATGTGGTGGATCTCTTTATCATGGACAAATACTCCATGTCCGAGGAGGGGCGGGCTCGCATGGAAGCAAAGACCTTGGCTATTGCGGTCCTCGCGCCCTCGCCTGATTTCAAGGTTGCCAAGAGGCGGCTACGCCGCCACCTACCCATGTACCATGTCAAGCCCAAAGATGTCTAGTCGCATCAAGATCAGCACAACGACCGTCGTGACGACTGCCATGGCGACCACCATGGGCGCAAGCATGAGGGTAGCCAAAGGTGGGAAGAGCAACACCCTGATCACGGTAGCAACCACTACTATTGTGACATCTAGTCTTTGGGGTGTGAGCTCATTGCCTCCGCCTGACAACTTCGGCGATAGCAAGTCCAGGGCCTGGCTGGCACGCCATAGCACAACGCACCTCCCGCACCAACGGTGGTGGCCATGCTACCCGCCCTGGGTAATCCCCTTTGCCTTGAGGTGACAGGGCAAGTTGCTGACCCCTCACGTCGTGTGGTGCATGCGATCACCAATGGAAATGTGCACACCTCCATGTCGAAGTAGCAATGCCACTCCTACGCCCGCCAAGTGCACCACATTGGCACGGTCCCCCCAACCGAGCTACCACCGTGGGTCAATACACCCATCACATTTGGCCCCAAAGATGCGGTCAGAGTCAATCTCCCGCATCATGATGCCGTGGTGATCTCTACCCTCATTGCCAGGTGCAAAGTAAGGCGTGTGTTCGTGGATGGGGAAGCTCCACGGACATCCTGTTCGCATCTGCATTCAACAAGCTTTGGGTCTCATGATCGCTTCTATCGGAGCTAGGAGTTCCTCTTCTTGGGCTAGTCTTGGCCCTTGGCAGAATCAAGCTGACTGTGAGTTTGGGGCCAGGGGCTGCGCTCGAAGTGAGAGCATTATCTTCAACGTCGTTAGCATCCCCTACCAATATAGCATGATCATGGGTCAGGCAGCCCTCAACTGCTTTGGAGCGATACCTCACCATGCCCTCTATGTGAAGCTACCTAGCCCTGATGGGGTCATCACCGTGTGTGGCAATGAGGACCTTTCAAGGAAGATAGACAAAAACATCCAAGCGGTAATCTAATACGTGCACTCCATCGCCCTGAAAACTGTGTGGGTTGAGCTGGGGGTCCGGGCTCCATCCTCTAGCAATGGATCCCTAAATCGATGTCTGACGGGGAAATAAGGGTTGAGCCCCTCTTAGAGGCAAACCCTACCACTACTACAAAATAAGCTATATTAGACGTGGAACCGTCTGTGATGTTATTATGATAGACGGTTCATGGGAAACCGTCTGTGCTGTTATTATTACAGACGATTTTACAGGAGTGACCATTTGCCATCTGTGATGAGCCAATATCACAGACGGTTCCACGTCTGTGATAGTTCACAGATGATGATTAACACAAACTATTTGTGATAGTTGAAGGTATCATAAACGGTTCGTATTAAAAACCGTCTGTAATAGTTCATAGATGGTTATTAATATGAATCGTCTACGATATTTGTACACATGACATACGTTTATTAATACGACTCGTCTATGATAGTTCATAGACGGTTGTTAACATGAACATACTAATAAAGAGAGATGATAGTTAGATTTAGATCTAGCTTAATTGGTAGTTTGCTTTACTTCAACATTTTAATTCTTGCTTGATATATATTGTTTCATGTATAGTACATAGCTGGCTAGTTATAGTAGCATTACTAATCCAATTTAACACTAATTTGTTATATGCGTAGTGTAGATAGACTGAAACCGGATGTACGTTAAGAACCGTGTAAGTGAAGAGTACATTAATGGAATATATGTAATGTCCATGCATTGATTACGATAATTTGAAAATGTTTACCAACTTAGCACAGATCGAAGCTCACTTGATTCGAAGGGGTTTCAAAAAGGGGTATACATGTTGGACCAGTCATGGTGAAGAGAAGATTCTACAGGAAGGTGTCAAGGGAGACAACGATATGCCAGTTGTGGACTGTGCTTTCGATGAGGATATGTTGTATGATGAAAATCTAGATCAGATGCTACGCGATGTAGAAGGAAACTATAGCGAGAGAGAGTTTGGTAAATTCGAGGGTTTGATGGAGGACCTGGAGAAACCTTTATTTCTAGGCTGCAAGCCGCAATATACAAGGTTGCCATCTGTTCTTGAACTGTTAAAATTGAAGGCAAGCAATGGTTGGTCCGACAAGAGTTTCACGGCGTTGTTAGATCTCCTACCAAGCCAAGAAGATTCTTTATCCATTGGGAATAGAAGTAGAAATAATACATACATGTCTGAATGATTGTATCCTCTACCCTAAAGAGTATGCAAAATTATACGTTTGTCCGGTGTGCAAAGCATCTCGATACAAGCGTAAGAATGACTTCGATGACGGCAAAGGCATCGAGGTGAAGCAAGAACCTCATGTTAAGATGTTGTGGTATCTGCTTATAATTTTCCATTTGAAGCGTCTATTTATGACCAAAAGGATATAAGATTGCTGGGTTGTTACTCGGAGGAGCGTAAGAAAGATGGAATGATGAGACACATTGCTGATTCTGCCCAGTGGAGGAACATCAATAGGATGTTTATAGACTTTGTTAAAGAACCGAGGAATATAAGGTTTGGATTGAGTACAGATGGAATGAATCCTTTTGGTAACATGAGTAGCCGACATAGCACCTGGCCTATGAATGTATGCATGTACAACCTTCCTCCTTGGCTGTGTATGAAGCGAAAGTACATTTTGATGTCACTACTTATTCAAGGGCTGAAGCATCCTGGGAACGATATTGATATGTATCTAGCATCATTGGTGGAAGATCTTGTGATACTGTGGAACGAAGGGGTACAGGTTTGGGATGTAGATAAACGAGAGAACTTCACTATGCACGCCATGTTGTTCTGCATCATCAATGATTTTTTTTGCTCTTGGTAACCTATTGGGATTGAGTTCAAAAGGAGCCAAAGCATGTCCGCACTGCTTAGATTATATCGACAGTGTGTGGTTGAACAACCCGCACAAAACTTTGTACATGTGTCACCGTAGATTCCTTCCATGGTATCATCTATACCGCAAGATGAAGAAACAATTTGCTGGAAAAAAGAGGATGACTCAGCGGGATATCGATGTGGTCAAGGATATCGATGTTGTGCTTGGAACAAGACGTAAGTTGAGAACCCGTCAGAGAAACATGTGGAAGAAGATATCAGTATTTTGGGACTTGATTTACTGGGAGAACTTAGAAGTTTGCAATTGCATTGATTTCATGCACGTAGAGAAGAATGTATGTGATAACTTGATTGGTCTTTTATTCAACATTCGTGACAAAATAAAGGATGGTGTCAACACACAGCGTGACTTGATCGCTATGAACATCAGGACCAAATTAGCACTGATAGAGACCGATAATGGCCAAATGTACCTTCCCCCAGCTTGTTACACTCTATCAAAGTCTGAGAAAATTGAACTATGTCAGTGCTTGCATGGTGTGAAAGTTCCGTCCAGTTACTCCGCCAGAATGAAGAAACTTGTTTTCATGTAAGATTTGAAATTAATTGGTGTGATGTCTCATTACTGTCATGTGCTAATGACACAATTACTTCCTATTGCAATTAGAAGTATTTTACCGAATAAGGTTCGAGTGACAATCATGAGGCTGTGTTATTTCTTTAACGCAATTGCTCAGAAGGTCATTGATCCCGATGGACTAGATGCTCTGCAGACTGAGGTGTGACGACTCTATGCCATCTTCAGATGTATTTCCCTCTATTATTTTTCGATATTATGGTCCATCTCATTGTCCACCTTGTGAAAGAGATAAAGATATACGGCCCTGTGTTTCTATGTGATATGTACCTGTTCGAGAGGTACATGGGAATTTTGAAGTCTTATGTGCGCAATCGATCTCAGCCGGAGGGCAACATCATCGAAGGTTATGCAACCAAAGAGGCCATTGAGTTCTGCGTCGATTACATGGCTCAGGTCGAACCGATTGGTGTGCTTGTATCTCGTTACGAGGGGAGGCTAGAGGGTACCGGGACCATCGGAAGGAAAGCAATAACTCCCGATCTGGATACGTACACTCAAGCCCATTTCACGGTCTTGCAACACATGACTGAAGTATCCCCATATATCGAAGAGCACAAGGACATGCTACACCAAGAGAATCCAGGCCGGTCGAAGATTTGGATCACGAGACAGCACAACCGTTGGTTCAACGAATGGTTGAGGGTGCGATTTGCTGGGAGGTCATCAAGTGAAACACTGCAATAGTTGGAAAATGGGCCAAAATTTACAGTTGTGATATGGCAAGGATACGACAATAATGGGTACACATTTTATACAATAGATTAAGACAGAAAGAGCACAGTCCAGCACTCAAGTGTCCGCATAGATGGAGTATAGTCTAGAATTCAGGTGTCCGCATAGATGCATTTCATGATGAGTAGTTCAGTACCACTAGCCCAAACTCCTATTACGAGCTTATAGTGGAGATTTGGGAGCTCGTCTATATAATTTTCAAGATCCCTCTATTTCGGTGCCATGGGGTCCAACTCTCACAAGGTGTAAAGGTCGCATGTACAACTTCACTACTGTGGACCTCGAATGCGTAGGATACAAAGATGGACCATTTATACTCGTGAGGCAAACTGTTCAAGTTTTTTATGTAACCGACCCAGCAAATAAGAAGCACCACGTAGTTCTTCATGGAAAAAAAGGATTGTCGGAGTTGTGAATGTCGTGGATGAGAAAGAATACACTCAATTTGATAAGTTGCCTCCATTCAGAGACAAAATCAGGCTCAAGGAAGAACGAAGCAATGAAGTAAGCAATATGCGTGTCGACCATCGTGAAGAGCTTTATTTAAAAATAAATAGCCAAGTGTAATGATCCCACACGATGAACACCTATTTAAAAATTATTCCAATGTAATTATAACAAAACTCGACATATAAATAAGGAATTATTCCATTGTAATTGGTTTAGTGATTAAGTCCTTAAATATTACACAAGCGAGACTTCCACATCCCTTGAAGTAAATCCACACTTTCCCCCTTACTGCACTATCACTCGCCCAAGTAAAAACCAATTTTGTATAATCAACACCAATGATACCTCCCATGTCATGGTACTTAAATTTTATAACTGTGGCTACAACCATCATGATTCAATATCTCATTAAGTCAAAATTAATTAATTAACCACATGTGATGATAAACCCAACACAATTATAAGTACGGCTAAGCAATTTAAGCGTACAACCCATGTGATAACTAATATTGCATCACTAGATAATTACTCGTTCTAAGATGACAATGGAATCATGGCAACCAAATGATCAAGGGGGATTAATCAATTTTGACAATAAATACCAATACAAAGGTTTTATAATAAAATAGCAATGCATGATAATTTAAAACAAAATAATACATAATAGATTTGAAATTTGGGTTCAACATGATCAAAGAACATGACTTACCTTAGCCTTGCTCAGTTAATAGCTCTTGATCTTTAAATCTTGCTTTAGTTCCTTCGAAAGCGTGATCTAACGAGAGAAAACAAAATGAGGCACAAAATAAAATAAAATAAAATTCAAATAAACTCCAAAAACTTCAAAACCAAAACCAAAAGGTAGAGCTCAATTTTAGATGAATTTAGGAAAAAGAATTGGGTCAATCAGAGCTAGGACGGAGAAGGATAGGCTCTTGAAAAATCTAATATAAAGAAAAAAAACTGAAAAGTAGAAAAGCTATTGTTCAGTGAACCTGGTGCACGAAAGGCTAGCCTACGACTGGGCGTGCTGACGTGGCGGCCGACTAGGCAACTAGGGCTGACATGGCACTGACGTGGTTCACAGGTGGCGAGATAGGGCTAACGTGGTTGCTGACTCGGCTGGATGGCTCATGGGGTCTACGGCACATCGCTTCTGACAGGTGAGACCTAGCTATTGGCGGCACGGCACACGATGGATGGGGTCTACGGAGAAGCCGAAGGGTTGTGGATGCGTGGGGTGGGGAGTGACCAAGGCGACGGTGGCTGGGTTTTGGCCGGCAGGTGAACGGCGGCTGGCTGGTCGATGGCGAGGCGAAATGGCGGGACAAGGCGAAGGTACTCACCGGCGAAGATGACAGTAGAGGTTAAGGGCGAGGCACAGCGGCTTGGGCTCAACGACAACAAAAACGACAGCTGAGGTGCACTCCGGTGAGGACGGTGATGCACGGCGAGCAGCTTACAGCGAAAGCGGCAACTTGAGGACACGAAAAGCGAGGGAGGGTGCGGCCTTGTATAAGCGGGTGTTGCGGCATTTGACCCAGAAATGACGGAGAGTATGGGACGGGCACGCATGCCGAAGTGGAGACGACACGGACGGCGGTGACAAAGTCCATAATGGACACGGTGGTGAGGAGTCAGCAAGGAAGACGACTGACATGTGGCCCCCACTAGTTAGTGGTTCAGAGGAAACAAGCGGCCAGGATGAGCGCGGCTAGGCGGACGCTTCGGATTGGAGACACGTGGCTAGGGCGATGCGGGTTGGGCCAGCTAGTGGGCTTCGGCCCACTTGGCCTTTTAGGGTTTTAGGGACTTTTCCTATTTTCAGAAATTCAACTAAAATCTCTTGAGCTATAGAAAATAGCAAATAAATCCAAAAAATCATACAAAATTCATTACAACACAAAGAACCCAAATAAAATATTTTTAGCAAATGTTATTGCTTAATTTAGTCATATTAAATCCTTTTAATTAATAAAAATTCAACTTAAGCTTTTATTAAGTCCAGAAAAATCCAACTAGTGAATTTTATTTTAAAAGCTTTAAAAAGGCTTTCAAAATCAGGATGTTATATGATCCTATCTCCTTGTCTTAGATTTACTCCATCGTCTTGGAGATCCACGACACACAAAATGAGATGAACTATCAGCTGGCCTCCTTAGCTCAGTGTGTAGGTGTGCTGGAGCATGCTTCTTACTCGGTGGCGTCTCCTTCTCCACTTCGCTACCATCGTCATCACCGTCGTGATTCTTCTCCTCATGAGTGACTCTTTTTGGTACTTGATGCCAAAGGGAAAGAAGAAGAAGAAATGATGCTAGAAGGAGAAGAAGTTGAAGAAGCAAAAAGAAGTTATCTTATTATATATATATATATATATATATATATATATATATATATATATATATATATATATATATATATATATATAGAACTTATGCGTGAACTTGATGAACTTGTGATAGTTAAGGCTATTTATGCTTGTTAAAACTTGTTACTATGGTACTATGCTGCAATGGTTATCTTTGGACCTTTTTATGGCTATGCTAAATATCATGTTCACCATGTTTATCAATTATTTATGTGACTTCTCATGCTTATCATATTTACAATAATTCCTCAAATTCAATAAATAATGGAAACTCCACTAAAATTTTCTAAAAATCCACACATGTGCATGAAAATCACTTTATGAAACCATATGCACATATTTAGGAGGAGTATCAAAATATTCAACTAATGTCTTTGTTTTTACTTGATTGACGTTTAAATGCAACTAATTCTTCATCTCCTTTGAGACCATCTCAAAATTATTTGCGAACCAAAAATCAAAACAATAAAATACAACTTGTTTGTCAAACTTGGGATATTTTCAAATCCTTTAATTCATTCATATGGCTTAGGTTGTCATCAGTTACTAAAAAAGGGTGAGATTGAAAGCATATATGCTCCTAAAAATAGTTTTGGTAATTTATGACAACAATGTGTTAAGGGAATAACATGTGTGCTAAGATGTTTTCAAAGGTTTAGTCCCACTTTATGGATGACAATATGGAAATGACATGTAAGGACAATAAGATATCGATATGGCTCAAAACAAAGGTATTATGTAGTCTAAGGACCTTCTATGGTTTCTACTGGTCTCGGTGAATTGGTGAAAAGACTGGATTTATAGGCTAGAATGTCGTACTACAAAGAGGGATCATGGTTAGTAGCTTGAATACTTGTTTTGTGCCACATTGATCAACTAAGAGTCATGCACTGCATTTGGAATTGCATTTAAGTAAAAAGGTACGACCGCAAGTATAACTGCGGTACTACCGGCATGTGGTATGACCGCACCTGAGGTGAGGTAGTATCACTATGTGGTTGACCAACTCCTAGTTAGCGGTATGTTATTCCAGGGAGGATGTTTTTTTTGAGATTTTCTCCATTGGAAATCGGTAGTATCGATTAAGCCAAGCAGTATTACCACCGTGCGGTATTACCAGCCCATGTGAGTGCGATAGGACCACACCAAACCATAACAGCTAGTTCAGAGCTACAAATAACCATTCAACCCTAGGTACGGTAGTACTGTCTGATCCATAATGGTAGTACCACACCTACTGAATTTTTGGAGATTTTGCTCCAAACGATCGAATTTATGGTTAGGAGCTATAAATACCCTCTCAACAACACAAGGGCAAATACACTTGACTTCATTGAATATCCCTTCAGTTTCCTGTGCATTCCTAGCTACTCATTTGCTCATATTTCATATTTTAAGGTAGTTGATAGCATTCAAGTGTATATGCATCATTAGTTGATCTCTTTGGCACTTGATAACCTTCAAGCAAGGACTGTGGTTTATTACTCTTGGGGTTTGCCAGCAGCTAGATGGCTTGGAGGAAGAGTGTGTGGTGATCTCTTCAAAGAAGGTTGTAAAGAGGCCCAACACTGTTGTGAGTGGTTTTGTGCTCGGCATCTCCGGAGTAGAGGAATAGCAACTCTAGTGGATTTAAGATTCATAAGGCTTAATTCATAGAGTCAGTCCAATCCATGTGGGCTTACCTCAACATGGACTAATAAGGAATGTCAAGTCTTTGATATCACAAAAAAAACATCGATTGCCTTTTTGCGGGTTTCCCTATTGTCTTTATTATTTTCATATTTATATTTCTAGCTATTTACTTGTGTAGAATTGCTTAGATAGACTTGTTTTTAGTATCGACATAGGCTTGGGGTGACCTAGTGAAATTGGCTTAGGGTGACCTAGTGAAACATAGAATTTAGCTCTTGACTTGTGCTAGAATTTCAATTTAGCTCACTCTTGCTATAATTGTCAATTAAGGATTAAAATTTTAGAAACCTCCTATTCACCCCCTCTAGTCGGTCATCCTGATCCTACACAGAGGATGGCCCCGAGGGTGGTTCGGGGAGCGAAGGAGGCTAGACCCGGAAGCGGTCTAGGGGTAGAGCAGTTCGGACCCAGAAAGGGTCCGTGGCATGGAGCAAGGCTGGACCCAAAGGGGATCTGTGGCATGGGCAAGGTCGGACCTAGAGGGGGTCCACAGTGTGGAGAAGGCTGGCTCCGAAGGGGGTCCGAGGAGCGAAGGAGGTTGGCCACAGAGGGGGTTTAGGGATGGAGCAGTCCGGATCCGGAGGTGGTCTGCGGAGTGAATAAGGCCGGCCCTGGGGGTTCGAGGAGTGAAGAAGTCTAGACCCAGAGGGGTCCACGATGTGAAGTAAGCCAGACCTCAAGGGGGTCTGCGGCATAGGGCAAGGTCGGACCTGTAGGGGGGTAAGGGGAGCCCAAGAGGCGGCCTGAAGCTGGTGCAGAGGTAGTACGAGGCTCAGGTCGATGCGGAGGCTAATGGGTCAGTGCGGAGGCTATCCGAGTGGCACACGCGCGAAGGAGGTTTTGGGCCTAGGTCGGTGAGCCGAGAGTCAGACGGGACAAGATTCGAGGGAAATGAAGATGAAAGTGGGAGGAGGAGATAGGAGTCAGAGGAGGGGATATTTATAGAGGGAGGCTGGTCTACGGTAGACCAAGTCCACCCAACACCCCAAGGGGTCTGGTCCATGGTGAACCAAGTCCACCCGGTGCCCGTAAGGGGTTCAGCCTATGACATGCCAAGTCCTCCCAACTCTGCTAAGGAGGTTGCACATGATACACGTCCGGTGTGTGGCACGAAATACGCCTGTTCTATAGCACAGTGCCTCTCATGGTGCTCATGATCCCTAGGCCATAGCCACCCCAAGCCAAAGATGGAATCCACGGCCCCCAAAGATTCAACCTTACGGGACTGTTTGAAATTCTAAAAGATTCTATATTTCAATAATTCAACTTTAAGGGTCTATTTGAAATGTAGGATTATGTTCCAAATAGAACTTTTTCATAGACATTTTATAAAATTTCACAAAAAGTTGTCCAATTCTCACATGAATTAGAAAAACTTCTAGCGTTCGAAATGGGACTCAGCGACATGAAGCAGTTCATTCTCGATCGCCGGGCAACCTGCACCGATGAGCCATTCGTGTGACCCACCCACTTGTGGAGCAGCACAGATGCACGGTCGGTCGGACCGATTCCCAGCCCTAGTGGTGGCCAAATGGGTGGCACAACCTGGCACGACATGGACCCATTATAGCATGGCCCACTTAACTTATCAGCCTAGACGGGCCATGTTGTACTAGTGTAAGGTCGAGGAGGCCGACTAGAGGGGGGTGAATAGGCGATCTAAAAATTTTCTTCAAGTTAATATTAACAATAAAATATCTTTTCTATTTGCCTAAACCAAGTATACAATGCGGAAGCTAGATTCAAGTTGGTTTAGCTCAAATAACGCCTAGAACAAATAAATTCGCCTAAGTGCACCAACACTTCTATCCTAGGTCAAGGTTTGCAATCCTAGGTTGACAAGCAATCAATTTAATTCTATGAATGTAAATTGCTTGAATGTAAAAAGAGCACAAGAAAGCAAACCACAAATGACACGTTCTCTTTTTACCGTGGTGTTCGGAGACTTGCCGGTCTCCCTAATCCACGTTGAGGTTAGCCCAAACGAATTGGACCGGCTCCACGAATTAAGCCTTCCACCTCAAATCCACTAGTGGTAGCTCTTCCCCGCTCCGGGTAGGTGAGCTCCAACCTTCACACACGCCGGACCTTCTCACAAGCTTCTTTGAGAAGATCACCGGGCACGACGCCTCCCACGCCGTCTAGGAGTCGGCAAACTCCAAGAGTAACAAGTCAAGTCTCTCACTTGACTCTCACCACGTGCAATGAATACACAAGCTCAATCCGGACACAAAGTCCTGTTAGTGATATGCCCTAGAGGCAACATGGAGATGTTATATATATCACATACTATGTTTATGATGTATTAGTTTGTTCCTTGAAATAGACATTATCATTATTGATCAATGAGTATGTGACTTATTCATGACACTCTTAATGTCAAAATGTTGTTATTTCTAAATGATCCCTGATTATACATCATATGAGGAACAAATATGATTCAAAGATCAGCATATGTATTGATTGATGATCATGTCTCATGGATCATGGTATGGAGATACCAAATCAATAATATGGACATGTGTTAGTGAACATATGCTGGATAGACCCGCCATGAGACACTGCAGAGATTCCATGTGTCATTAGTTGGTCTCAAGTAGTGTTTATGTAGAATCCTTAGACTTGAGATCATCATGGTTCCCAACATGCGTAGTAGCCTATTTTGGGACTACTAACCACTACTCCGTAACTGGGTAGTCATAAAAGTAGTCTTCGGGTTTGCTATGAAACATGTAGTGGGATGTGAATGATCAAGATAGAATTTGCCCCTCCTTATGGGAGAGATATCTCTGGGCCCCTCGATGTAATGGATTATGAAAGTGCATGGCCATGCCAATGTGATTGAGGAGTCAATCACAAGTTTATAATCCATCACGGAATCGAGAGAGTGATTGAGCTATTAAGAGGATGACACAGGTCTCGCCTTGAGCTTAATCTATATCGTGAGGCAAAGGGATTCGTACATGAGAACATTACAGGTTCAGCCGATATGATCTTTACGTATACTTTGGGGTTAATATGTCTTGCTAGAGGCCGCTATTAATAGGGTGACCGGAAAGGCGTTTCCGGGTCGCGACCAAGTATACGTGAACCTACAGGGTCGCACAGTTAACGGGTTGGAACACTAATTCGAATGTGATTCGGATGTGGGCTCAATTCGGATAGAGATCCGGATAGACTCCTATTGGGCCTCGGTCCACGAGGCCCAAGTGAGGAGGTCTATATATATGGAGGCGGGGGGCTGAGGGATACACGCTTCTGTTCCTCCCGAGCAAAACCCTAGCCGCCACCTCCCGAGCCAAACCCTAGCCGCTCGCGAGTGCTGGTACACTCGCGATCGGCGTTCCAGCCCCGGACGTGTGGATACCGGTGGAGGCGCTGCTCGTTGCGGCGTTGATCGGCATCAACAATCTACAGATTGGATCTGCTCGTGGTGTGGTTGATCGCGTGGAGGAGACGATCTGTTCGGGACGATCGGCTACTTCCACTACTACCTCGACGCGCGTGGTTGGATCGGCTTCTCCAACTCTTCTTCCGCTGCGCTCCGCGTCTAGTGGTAACGATCTATGATCCCTCCTTAGCATGATGTCCTGGTGTGCGCGGTAGAAATTTTTTATTTTCTGCTATCGTAGCCTACGCGCGTCCCTTCAAGTCCTCCTCTAGATGCAACACATGCACTCTAGATCACCTCTCCTCTCTCACAAAGTGCAACACATGCACAATTGAGTGGAGAGCCTCACACTAGCTCAAAAGAGTGAAATGAAGTCCCTAGAACCTTATCCCAACCAGCCACAAGGGATTATTTATAACCCACACCTCAAAACTAGCCGTTGGAGTCAAAAACAGGATTCTGCGGTACTACCGCTCCCCATCATAACGGCTAGAAAAATAGCCGTTAGTCATCCATTTGCGGTACTACCGCAGTTATAAAATGCGGTAGTACCGGGAAGTCGGCGCGGTACTTCCGCTTCAGCACAGACAACACTCAGAAAAACGGTCATAACTTTTGACTCCGATGTCGGAATTGAGTGATCTTGGACTCTATGGAAAGCTTATTCAAAGGGCTACACAACCCATCTATTTTTATGATCTCAAACACATTATATCAATGCAGAAATCAAAAGAGATCCAAAAGAGTCACTCTCATGGTCTATGTCCAAAGGGAATAGCACTAAACGATTTTAGACCATGCCAAGGGATAATACATGATCTCCAACTTTTGCAAAACACATTTGCAAACTTAGATCATGTCACAACGAGTAGGTACATGGACTTCAACCTTTTGCAAAACACATTTGCAAAGTATAGTCACATGTTACAAGGATTTGCCACATTGGCTTCAACCATTTGCAAAACACATTCGCAAATGCAAGCCTCATGCCAAGATGAGCTAGAGCAAGTGAGGTTGAGCTATCAACACATGATGAGACTCAAACTACTACCCCTCTTAATAGTACGGCAACCTATACTAGCAATCCGGTCTTTCAACCAACCACCGAGACCGGTAAAAGACTAGGAACACATCCTTAGCCCTAGCTAGTCATACCTTTACCTTGGGTCATCATCTCGATATGCATCAACTCATGATGCATCCCTCTCATCAACTCCATCAACACATGATGGTCTTCCTTGACTTGATCAACACATGATCATCATGCATCAACTCATGACACATCTTCTTCTTCTTTGATAGCCTTCAACTCATGAAGCTATCTTCATCTCAATCTTGACTTGATGATCTTCAACACACGAAGTCATCCAAGTCATCTTCATTTGTGGAACCTAACCTATTCATCCAACTCATGGAAACCGTTAGTCCACAAAACAATTGTCATCAATTACCAAACTTCACCATTAACACATAATGGGGGGGGCTAGATTCTCAATCTTTCCCTTTTGGTAATTGGTGACAATCTCAACAAATAATGAGATAATAAATTGAATATGAAATCATTTTAATTCAAAGTCGGCGCGGTAGTTCCGCTTGAGCCGGAACCAAACTTGGTGCTCTCTGGAAAAAAGGCTCCTCTCTACCTCCGGAGCTTCTGGGTTCCGGAAGTACCACTCCAAATTGCGGAACTACCGCACCCTGCGGTAGTTCCGGCGTTGAAACCGCCGGTACTTCCGATCCCGCGAAATCTCAAAAGCGTCCGGAGGGTGCTCTCTGGAAAAGAGGATCCGCTCGAAAACCGGATCTTCCGCTCCCCGGTACTACCGCTTCTGGGCGCGGAACTACCGCTCTCCGGTAGTTCCAACGTTCAAAACTGTTGTACTGCCGCTCTTCCAGACAGAGCACAATTTTGGTTTTAAAACAGATTTTCAATGAATGCATGCTCCTAGTTTGATCCCAATGTATGTATAAAAGGAAACATGAATCAATACTAGTGAAACTCCAAAACATAGAGAGAGAGCTCCCCCTAAATGTGTGCATACAAATCTATATGAAGAAAAACATATGCACATATTCATTTGAACTATATGAGGAGTTCAATCTATATTTTGGATCTAAGGAATGCATTAGCATATGAGAAAGTGATTTTGAATGCATACCTCTTTGATTTCACCTTTCCATCCAAATGAGACTAAACATAAATAAATTTAAACAAGCATATTAGTCTCATATATACATTTGTCATTATCACCAAAATATTATAAAAGTATTTGTCATTTATATCAAAATCTCATAATGGCATTTGTCATTAACACCAAAAGCAACTTAAACGGAGCTTGATCTTTCAACTAGCCCATGGGCTCAACCACAGACCCAAGCATGGTCCATTAAGCTCAAGGGTCATGTCGTGCTGGCCCAGGCCATTTAGCTTGTTGGGCCAAGGAGGCCCATCTAGCCCATTTTGGCCCAAAATTTTTAAAAATGATAATAATTCCAAAAAATATGTAGAATTCAAAAAATACAAAATAAATTGTATAAATAAATTATATACGGATATACCTATAAAAGAAACAAATATATCAAATATAATAATGAGCTTTATTAATGATTAAATAGCTGTCTTGTTAGAAACTTTGCCAAATAAAAAACTGAACTTGAGAAAACCTTGACAAAGAAAAAAGAGTATAGCCTATAGCCCTGTAGTACATGTAAAAAATGAGAAAAGATACAATGTACATTGGTGCTCTAAGTGTCGTCTAGATAAAGATTATTGGACGTGTCTATCAGCTCTGTATTCTCTACAGATTGTTGAGCTTGCGAATCAGTGTGTTCCTAGTCTCAATTGTTAGAAGTACTTCCATCATCTTACTCGTGAGACTTGTTCTTCTCTCCTTCAATATTCTTTCAAAAATACTTTAAGCAAAATCAAAATAAACTGTCGAGACATGAATAATTAACACATCTCGTGTTAATATGGATAGCACTAGGTATATTATTTTATGCTCGTACCACCATTCTAAAATATTAAAGTCCTCTTCCTGAGGATCCACGGGATTGTTGTCTAGAAAGGTGGATAGTTCCCTATTGCTACGGTGGCTGTATATTGCTTCGGTAATTGCTGTTGTAGAACTTGATCCTCTGAAGGAACCTGGTGCACCAAACATTTTTGTCACCTGTGGTGGGTATCATTGGAGGTCGTTGCAAGCGAACTCTTTAAAACTTTAGTTCATACTTTTGATAAACATCAAACAATTTAGTACGAACATTTGAAAAAACAGTTAGAATATTCTATCCTTGTAGCCTGACTCAAAATTCCAAATTTTGCTAAATTATCACAAAGTGGATCAAAAATTTCACAATAGAATTCGGAGAAGAGAGTAGAGGTTGGATGGTGGGTGAATGGGTGGTTTGCTGCTTATTTATAGAAAAAAAATAGAAATTTATATATTTTTATATTTTAAACTCTCAAACGGCTATAAACAGTAAGAATATTCTAAATTTCGATAGTTATCGTGCCTAACAAGTTAAAACAGTGCTAAACGAATCGCCTAATGTGCCAAGCATAATGGGCCGCTGTCATCCCTAACGTACTGTGTCTAATGAGCCGTGCTTGCTTCGGACAGGCACATTGGCCCAGGATGGCGCTCGAAACCCGGCCCAATACACCATGCCGTGGTGGTCTGGCCCATTAATATCATGAGCTGTGTCGAGCCTAGATCAACCAATAATAAGGTGCTTGGGCCGGTACAGTCTCAGTTGGCCACCTCTAGGTCCTCTACCCACTCCGGCTCTCCCGAATCCGGAATGCCCCGTTTCCTCCCCGAAATTCTCCGCCCACCTCTGTAAAAAGCGGTCGTGGCAGTAGGGTTTCTGATTCCCACCCCGCGTGCAGCTTAGGCGAACCCTCTTCCCTTCTCTCCCTCCCTTCCGCACGCCTCGACCCTCTCCTCGTCCGCCGCCGCCGCAAACATGGGGAGGGGCAAGTTCAAGGGCAAGCCCACCGGCCGCCGCAACTTCTCCACCCCCGAGGAGATCGGTAACGATGCACCCTTACCTCCTTTTGATTCGGTTTTTCATTTCAGTGAAAATTTGGTGCCAAGTCGGGGGCTTTGTCTGCTGCCGTCGTCTGGGCGACTTTTTGATCTGATGTTGTTGCGGTGAGGCTGTTTTGGCTTGGTTCGGGTGCTGTAGTAGAATAAGAGCGCTAGGAGTAGCTTGCGGTGACTTCAAGATGCCTGCTTTTACTAGGAGGCACGGGTTAGCGTATAACGATCGATTCCATGGTGTTTTAGGTCGTCGATGATGGGGTGATTCGTTGATCTAATCTGGGTGTCTTACCTTCTGTGTTAACGTTGTTTGTTTTGGATGCTCAGGCGCTTATGTGCACATTTTCGTAGTCTGGGTCATAATCTTTTCCGAATGTTTAGATGCTTTCTCCATCCCATGATGCAGTAGGGCCGCTTGATTCTCTTTTGCTTTTGATTTGATAACAGCTTTCGATTCACTTTCACTGTTAGAGATCTTCACGGAGAAGGGTTTATGTGAAGTTTAAACGCAGTGACAAATCAATAGCACCCTGTATGTTTGTCTAGTCTCAGACAAAGAAGCTCTTTTGAGGCAGGATACAGGAGAGAAATGCTACATTTGAAGTTCTTTGCAAACATCTAAAAATCATCTCTTGAATCTTTTTTACTATTTGAACATCTGTCTTTGGTTGTTTTCCTTTTGATATCCTGCTGTGTGCACAACTTTTTTTTGACTTATTTCTGAAACTTATCCGTTCAAATAAATGCAGCTGCTGGAACTTCAGGGCGCCCACGCACCTTTAAGAAGGTTTGTGCATTTTATTAAATTAACTTCATCTACTTAATATTTTGCTCCTTATGGTTTTCTACCATTTTGCACTCCTACAAGCCAAAAAGGATTTATTCGTCAGTTACATGTTTTGGGTAATATTGAACATACTTCATGTATTGTGCTCTTGATATTTGATGTTGCCAATGCCCAGAACACCACCAGTTACATGGTTGTATTTAGTTTCGGCAGTCATGTATTGTGCTCTTGATATTTGATGTTGCCAATGCCCAGAACACCACCAGTTACATGGTTGTATTTAGTTTCGGCAGTCAAGTCTTTCTAAAAATCCTTTATCTAATTCTTCATTGTTTAGCTGTGTTTGTATTCAGATGCTACTGTAGCACAATTTAGATGCTACATTTGCCAATCTGATTGTGTAGAAAAGAAATTGCAATGATTACAGTTTACAACAATTTCATCAATTACTGGTTAAATGAAAAAAATACCATGTGCTATAAAGTGTGCATATCGATAAAAATTTGTAGGTGTACCACAAATGTGATCATATTCTATTTTGACAATTGATTTCTATTAAAAATCAAATAGAATATAGCTGAAGAGGAAGAGGAAGAAAGAGAAGAATCTGAAGAGGAGGAAGAATCTGAAGATGAGTCTGGATCTGAAGGGAAGGCTGTAAGAACTTTTTCTCCTACAATTATATGTTCATGTGCAAGGTTCATTATTTATCAATCTAATTTAATGTATAACACTCCCAGAAACATAAAGGAACTGAAGGTCTTATTCAGATTGAAAATCCAAACCTGGCGAAAGCGAAGAATATAAAAGCCAAGGAAGTTGATGTAAGTTGGTGACCGCCAGTAGCATCTTGGACTTTATTCTCTGTTTTTTCTCATCTTCATATAAGTATGTTGTTGGTAGCCAAATATCATAAAATGCTATGCCATGGTGGTGTTAGTATCATGAGTTCCCTCGTCTTTTCCTTCGTTGTCTAAGCTATGGTGGTATACAAATGGAGTTGCTCTATTATTCTTATTCATGAAAAGTCAAGTGAGGAGGTGCTTTATCTAGTTATCTTCAAGGTCAGGTTATGCTAGGATTTGATGTAATGTTATCCTGCTAGCTGTGACCTCCAATACTGCTGTACCAAGCATATATGATGTATCTAGTTACTATGGTTCATTTTTTGAGCTGACTTATTTTTTTCATACTCTTTATTAGCTGTATTTGAATCTTTTTGTCATACATACCAAATAATTTTTCATTTATATCTCCAACTAACTAAGTTTGCGCTGTACAGCTTGGAAAGACGACCGAACTCTCGAGGCGTGAAAGGTACCTTTTCTTATATCAGCTCCTGCTGTTTTTTTATTTGTGAAATTAGACAATTATTACGTGTGTCCATACTTACGCTCCTTTTTTGGTCATCTCTTGCTGCCAATATTTATTTGGCATGAAGAAAAATGTTTATTGAAACCTCTGGGTATGGAGAAATAAGTAATACAATGAGTCAGTAGATAAAGAAAACCTACAAGCTGGTACAAAACATAGTACTGGACTTCTTACTTGTATGTTTACCCAGTTACAACTTGTGTTACAGGCTTTCATGAGTGGCTGTAGATAACATATCTCAGTTTCCATATGGTGTTTATTAATCACTCTTTTCCCATTCATTTTTTGTAAGCATATTTGAAAAAGGGAATCGGTGGGGTGGATGGGAGATATTTGGATCTGTTACTCTGAAGTTGGCACCACTTTATCTACCCTTCTCACATGCACACATTACAAAACTTTTCAGTTTCATCAACTCTGTTGACGCACTGCTGTCATGTTTGTTTTATAGAGAGGAGATTGAGAAACAAAAAGCTCATGAGCGTTATATGAAGCTTCAGGAGCAAGGGAAAACAGAACAGGCCAGGAAGGATTTGGGTGAGATTTTTTCTATGTTGCACCTACCACTTTATCTTGGTATTTCTTGTTGGTCGTGGTTACCTATGTACTTCTGTAATACCCATCACCACAACCTGTGCTCTGGGCTTGCTCCTTTGGATGCATTGTGATAAGATTAGACCCAATCTACGGAGAAACAGACACTGCAACAAAGGGAAGTAGGCTGGTATGAATAAAAATAAAGTGAATCGGAACTTTGCACATCTGCCGTGTAATGTTAGACACGCTCTTTTGCATTTAACTTTCAAGAATATAGAGTTTTTAGCTCAATGGAAAAACTGTCTAATATGTGTTCTCACCAAATGTAGATATTGAAGCGCAATGTTTTGACGCACACCGGCCTACGTTCAATGTTGAAGTATTCCTTGTGAATTGCAAATTGCCATAACCTTTTTTGTTTTGCAAATGCAGAACGTCTTGCTTTAATAAGACAGCAAAGAGCTGATGCTGCAAAGAAACGTGAAGAGGAGAAGGCTGGTACATCTCTTGTTATTTTTATATTGCTTCATGGCCTAGGTTCTTTTGTGTTGATTCAGAATTGATTGCAAATATATCTTATTCAAATATAGATTCTTTGACCTCCACATGTTTCATTGGTTTAATGTTGGGAGTACAGATGTTTCTTTGATATTTTGCTCCAAAAATCATTTCGATACTTGTTTACTTTAGTAGCTCCAAAACATTTTTGCCTACATTTTCTTGATACTGATTTTATATTTTGTTCACGGCAGCCAAAGAACAGAGGAAGGCTGAAGCACGCAAATAACTGCTACAATTGTGGACCATGAAGGCATTAGCTGTGTTGGCTGGATATTTATTTCTTAGGCATCTAGTATATTATAAAGTTCGGTATCAATTCTATCTATGTGTATTTCCATAAAATTATGCATTGACACTGTGAAGTAGTCTCGTCGACGTGGCTTGCTGTAAACTTGCTTGTAACGCCCCCGTTTCCAGGGGCGCGTACGGACACGACATTCCGCAACTATTCACGCATGAACAGTTATGGAGTGTCGCGCAAGAGTATACCATTGCATGCTTACAACAAAAGTCCAGCATATATTTCACATACGGAATAACATCCAGTTTTCAACAGTGTGGCGTGCAAGCCCAAAGTATATTTACATTACAAAAGCTCCAAGATCCGCTTGAGCGCGCGAAAACATAAAGTTATGGATCCTCGTCGAAGAAGAGATCCCCTGAACCCTCAACGGGGAGACCTTCACCTTCGTCCTCTAAAGAGGGGATTTAGCAAGCCGTGAGCCAAATAACCAGCTCAGCAAGCAACAAAGGAAATCCTATCTTACTATATGCACGGATCAACAAAGGAAGGGAGCATACTTTGTTTATTAACTTGAGTGGATGCAGTTTTATTTGCAAACATTTTGGAAATTCTCCAGAAGAAAACTATTCCTTAACCATTAGGGGTTTTCGTGAAGAGTTAATTAACCAGCTAAACAAGTTAAAGCATTGATAAAACTACTTAAGCTTCGCGTCTGGAATCACCCAAGTGACACGGCTCCATTAACCGGGAGCACGACGTATTCGAATACCATTTATTTGACTCTGCAGAGTTTGCTCAGCTTTATCCACACGATCCCATAACTCCCGCGACAGAGTTAAGAAAGTCAGGTCGTTTCACTGCTCAATTTTTTATATAGGCTCTACCCGGTAGAATCCACTCGGGTCTGGCACATGAAAACTCTCGTCCGCTTCGAGTGAATCCTACCGTTGTTAGGTAACCGCAGCACGGCATACCTAACCTAATTTCTCAACACCTTATCTTCTAAACACCTGTAGAATTTCAATCGAGTTGAGCAGCTACTAAACCAGTGTTGACAAGTCAACTCCTGTGGTTGAGCGATCACTACGTCATTTGCTCGGCGTAAGGGTTTGGTCCTTATATTTTTTTCCCCGGAGTCCGCAACCCCGTCAGGTCCGCGACCTTCAACCTAGGGTAAGAGGTGGGCGAAGACCGTCTCGCAGTTCCTTCCCCAACCCTTACCCTATCCTGCATGTCGGCAATCTCCTCCCTAGGGCACGGTGTCCCATACCACCTTACCCTAGAGTCGGGTTTTTCAAAGTCTATTGGCCCGCAGCCACAATCTTATTAGTGTAAAAATTTTGAGTGATAATAATAACCTACAATTATCTAGATTACCAAGTAATTAATTCTAGGGTTACAAAGGCATGGCTACAAGTTTAACATGGCATTTGTCGGTAGTATGTTTAACTACATAACATATCATTCTAAACATTTTATTTTACTTTGAACTAACATTTCACAACTAGCATAATGCAAATAGCATAATAACATAATTAAGTAAAATGGGATACAACATGATCAAAGGTTTTGCGACTTGCCGTTAATCTGGACGATCTCGGCTAGCTCGAACAAAGAAGCGCCTGGATCCTGAGCCTGCACCTGAATCTCCGGAATCTCCGACACTAGCGCAAACACATAAAATAATTAAGTCCAGCTTGAGACTAATCAAGCGAGGGAAAATAAACTATTTAAAAAGGAGTAAAATGCATAAATCCTCAAATTGAAAATTTTAGAATTTTTCTGGGATGAATTTGGAGAGATGAAGGTCAAAAATGGGTTCAGGACATTATTTGGAGTAAAGTGGTGAAATTTGGGAATTTTTGGGATTTTCTGTTATTTTCTACTATTTATTTGAGCTTTTCTGGATTTTGGAAATTGAGAAATGGTTAGAAAATCAGGATGAACAGTAGAAGGCCGGCCCGGAGCCTTAGCGCGGCCCGGGTGGAGAAACGGCCTGCGCGGCCCATGCGGTCCACTCGCGCACGCGCGGAGAGGCGAAGCAGGCCGAGGTTCGGCCCATGCTCGCGCTCGGCCGAAGGCCCGTGCACGCGCGTCCGCCCCGACGGATGGGCGACACGCGAAGGGGAAGAGTGGGCAGGATGGCGAACGGACGGGTGGACGCGATGCGGTAATGGGGAGATCGGACGGTAGAGACGCAAGGGAGGTGGGCGAAGCGGTATGGGAGGATCCGACGGAGGTGGAGGGCGGAGTTTATGATAATCGAACGGCCGAGGAGACTCGACATCCGACGATCGAAGTTAGACGGCACAGATGGGAGGAGACGGCCGGGATGAAGCCACGTCGCGGGGGAGGGAGTCTTCTTCCTCCTCCAGCCGCTACAGTGCCCCCGAGACAGGGCTTCAGCGGCGACGACGGTCTGAGCGCACGAGGGGCTGTAGGCGGCGACCGGGGGCACCAGGGGGTAGACCTCCGAGAGGGGAACCCATTTTGGGGTCTTAAGAGGGGAGGGAACCAACGGACGGAACAAAAGGCAGAAGGGGGTGGTTGCGGGTTCACGGCGGCGCTGGGGTTCTCTGGTGGCGATCCATCCAAAAAGGGGCGCAATTTCATGGTTAGGGGAGCTTAATGCTCACATTGGCAGTGACCGGGTGGATCGGGGGGCTTCGTGAAGAGCTGGCCACGGAGGAGCTGTTCGGCCGGGGATGGAAGACGGTGCCGGCACTCCACGAGAAACCACCTGGCCAAAATAAGCCCATCAACGGGATTAGTACACTGAGGAGGTGCTCTAGAAAGCAGGAATTGAAAGGTGAGGGAGGGAAGAGGGGGATTCGCTGTCGGAGGTCGCCGGCTCACAAATAGGCGGTGGCGGAGCTACGGCCGGCGAGATCTCAATTGGCGGCTTAGGGAGGCTCTGGGGGATGGTAAGGAGTGAACGGGAGCGGTTGGGGAGCTTGGGCAGCAAGGGAGCGCGAGTGGAGCAGGGAGGGGGTTTTATAACCCCGGCGGAGGGGAGGATCCGAGGGAGGAAGAGATGGGCGCAGTGCCAACGGTCAACAAGAGGACAGGGGAGCTGTTGGGGGGGTCTTTCCGCGCGATGGGCTGCGTCCGGCGCTGAGCAGCAGTAAAGGCGGGAGCACTGCCGACGGGAGCAGGTGGCCGGAGCGGCATGGGCACGGTGAGGCTTGCGGGAGAAGTGGAGCGGGGAGAGGGGCTAGCAGGTGGGACCAAGCGACGGGGAGGTGACGTGTGGCGCTGGAGGAGGTGCTTCCTTTGGACCGGAGGACGGCGGGGTGGCGCGGTCGGAGCGAAACCGCGGGCGCAAGGGCGCAGAGGCGGTGCGGGAGCGGGCGCGAGCGCGCAGTGCGCGCGCGAGAAGGCGGGGAAGGAACGGGGCGCCAACGGGAGAGGAAAGAGAGGGGGCGCCGGGGAAGGAAGAAAGCGGATAGGGGCGGGGCGCCGGAGGAAAAAGGGAGGCGCCTGGCCGGAAGAAGAAAGCGGAAACGGGGAGACTTTCCAAAAAGGGAAAGTTTCCAAAATTCACTCGAAAACCAGCAAAAATAAAGGAAATTTTTGGTTTTGAAATTTTAGGGGCTTTTCAGAGCTTGTGAGGGTACAAATGTAGTATGATCAGTGGTTGAAAATTGTGGGTGTTCTGGAGGCTGGAGCTGATCGGTGGTTGCATTATCGGACCTGCTCCGTGCGATCCTGCTGTGACATTTGCTTATCTGCCATGGTCGAGTTCAGCATCAGGGTAGGTACTAGGTAGGTCATGGAGGAAACCAAAAGTAGCTCGGTTATGTGCAGCAACTTGTGTGTTACATTGGGCTACTTGTGTGTTGCCGTGTGTGGCGCCGGAGTTGAGCGAGGCAGTGCAACGAAAAGCTGCCCTGGCCTTCACAACTGCGTCCTCCCGCTCTCGGCTTTTGTTGTGGTTGCCGCTGGCCGCGCGTGTTTGCTTCCAATCCGTGAGAAACCGTCGTGACTCATGAGTCGACCGTGGCACAACAGACTACTAGTTTAAGCGTGGGTTCTAGGCTTATGGTTTCTCACAAGCAAACAGGATATCTTCTTTGTTTTTTCTGAAAGGGTTTATTGACATTCTATTTGTTTACACAAGTGTTCATAATATAACCAAAAATTATCATTTGTAGTTATAAATCATCAACCGTAGTAAAAAAAAAGAACTCATCTTAAATCGGTGGCAATGTGGCATGGGTGGGCTCAACGTCACCCTATGATTGCTGACGCAAGTTTGACGTGCGGTAGGAGCCCGGGCAAACAATGGTGGAGCGTAAAATAAAATTCTACAAAGGAGGGCTTAAAAATCTAGCAATTGAGGTCTCGTAGATTGTGCCATCTAGCACTAGTATCAATCTTGAATAGTGATGTAAGAGAATAAGTTATTTAGAATAATACCTATATTATAGCCGGGGGAGTTCTCGGCTCGGAGTTATGCCACGTCACCGTTTATACGAAAAGGCCCCTGCAGTTGTGGAAATCGTGTAAAGGTCATCCATTCTTGCAAAAAGGTCCCTGCCAGGTTTTTCCCGAAAACCCCCTCCACTTCATCGAAATTGCATATTCTTTGTTGGTTAGCACCCCGCGGTTTTTCAAAATTACGTACGGGTCCTTGTTTAGTTACGTATAGGTCCTTACAGGTCCTCGGTTGTTTGCGAAAAAGACATTTGGTTTTTTCGAAATTACGCACGTGTCCTCAATTTTTTTAAGGAACTCCCCGCGAATTGTTGTCTCTTTTATTTCGGTCCACACGGTAGCTAGCACGGTGTGTCGCCGCGCTTACGCAGCTAGTTGTCTCAATATTGATACTAGTGCTCAGTAGCACAATCAAAAAAGATGTTAAGTGTTATATTTTGGTCCTCCCCGTAGAATTTTCTTCCGTGGGGCGCCCGACTGGCGCGTGTAGCTGGCGCCGGTAGGCGGCTTCACTACACGCTGTTTTGCACTGCTTGTGTCGATCTCTCGTTGCATTTTAGTAGAATAGTGACATAATTAAGCTGAATCCCATTGGTTCTAGCTAGATTATCTGGAGGCCTCTAGCTATCGAGTAGAGGCCATGATTAAGCTTATGCGCCAAAGCCCTTAGAATGAGTCTCACACACACACACACACACACACACACACACACACACACACACACACACACACACACACACACACACACACACATATATATATATATATATATATATATATATATATATATATATATATATATATATATATATATATATATATATATATATATATATATATATATATATATATATATATATATATGGCTCTAGTATATGAAGTACTCGATCGTATATTATAAGTAAACGTTGCAACCGGGTAATCACATAGTAGAAGAACATGAACATCACCAACCATAGTCCATAGCATAGCCTACAACGTGGCACCTTGTCTCTATGACCGATAAGAGTTCAATCCCCTTCAACCATAGATTGAGTGAATAGCATAGCCTACAACGTGGCACCTTGTCTCTATGACTGATAATGAGTTTCATCCCCTTCAACCATTGATTGAGTGAATCGATTTTCCAACATTTAAAGCTATGACCTATGAGTCGTGAACATTAAGATAGACACCATACTATCTAATTATTTTCACCTTCTAAAAAAATAATAAGACGAACATCAACATGGCGCGCATGCGGTGGTACCGTGGAAGGTTGTAGCGTCACACCGCAATGTTTGGCTCAAACCAGCTAGCGCGGAGGCGCCTCGTTGTCTTTTAGACAATCGTGACGATGGTCGGTGGACTGCCACTTGTTATCGTTTCTACTCTTTTGGACTGTTTTTTATTTATTTTTGTCTACAATGTATTAATTTAATAAATAGTGATTGTTGAAAAAAAAGTTAAAGATAAAAATCAGCTCAAAAAAAGAGGGAGAGGGGCATTAGCCGACAATACAGGAGGGCGCACATCTACAACGCCAAATACCCTTGGAAGGCATCTGCCTCTATTTGCTAGCAGTAGGTAGTACTGGTAGGACCGTCAGCACTGCACCACCAAGGACGAAGCCAGTGTAGTGGCATTGGGGGTCCAGTGACACCAATGCCGCGCAGTAGTCTAAGGAGGAGCCCATGTATATTTTGTGAGTGAACCCAATGGCTGAAACCGAGTGACCTCAGTCCCCAGGCCCCCAACAAACGGATCGGCCATCATTGGTGTTGCTGCACCGCCCCTCCCCATCACTGGTGCCGCCTGGCGGCACCCGCCCACCTCAGTCCTCAAGTCCAACCATGAACGGTGAACCGACCAAGGCATAAGGGGCAAACCCCTCAGCGCCTCAGCCCTCGGGTCCTCAAGAGCAGGACTTCAAGAGGTATATCCGTATATGTAACATGTTATTTAATTGTTTTTGCGTGTTTGATTGCTTGTGTTAAAGTGTTAATCTGTTCTATAGACTGTAGTTCTGTGAATATGAATTATTAAATTATGTGATGAACTGATGATGATTGATGGCATTGGACATTGGTGATTGGTGATCTATTGATGCCCTGATTGGATTGGTTTCTTATACATAGACACGCAGTACACCTGAAAAGCCTCAAATTAATTAATGGCAGTTAGTACTGGAGAAGGAAAAATTGTAGAATGTAGAGCAGAAGCTAAGCCAAGTAAAATTGCCTACAGCCCAATATCCCACATTGTGTATTTCAGTATTTGTCTTGCCAATTGCCATATAGGGTTAATAGTTAAGCATGCATTTAAGTTGTTGCCCCTTTTTCTTGATTATTCTAGGTAATGGAATGATTTTTGAAAAGAAAACTATCATCAGATACTAATGCAAGGACTTCGCTGCCAAGAGATATTAATTTAGATGAACTTCCTTATGATCTAGCTAATCAGAAAAGAATTCTACACTACAGTAAAAAACAAGATGAGATAAGGTGGATATATTTAACTAAAAGACCTTACAGGCCACAACCTGGCTTTAAATATCCACAAAAGCCCATAGGTGAGAAGCTATGAAGATTTAATCTAGAATGACATGAGTGACTATCTAATTTGCTATGTAGAGAAGGACATGTTTTCTACTATTCAGAATGATGCTATGATTGATCGCTTCATGAAGATGAAAATTTGCAAAGGACAACTGTAAAATGTGAGTCACTTCATATATTTCACTTAATGATATTCCTTTAGTCTGTAAAATTTATGTACTAATGTTGTCAATTTTGAATTATAACATACCATATTTGTTCATTGCTTTCAAGAAACTCGAATTGAAGCCACGAAGTCATCTTTTATGACTTGGCTTCCTTTCCTCTAAAATATGTAAACAAGTGGTTTCATGATTTCACACTAACTGATATGTCTTGCCTTTTGAATATAGAAGAACTATTATATCGTTGTATATTTCAATTGTTTACATAATCTTTTAGTGTGAGATATTCGAATCGTTACACGGCGTGAATTGTACCCTAGTAGTACTATAGTTAATTCATACTCTAGTGGTCTAGTGACCCCAATGCCTAGATTACCTGGCTTCGCCCTGCGCGCCACGAAGGATTGGACGTCACCCCACCGGACTGGGATCAGGTGCAATCAGTTCACCGTTGTGCATGCGGTGCGCTACGAGCACTTACTGATCGGGGGCTATGCACCCAATCAATTTATGCCCACAGTGCATAAGTTGTGACGCACGCTTGCATCGCTTGCCCACGGCTACTGGCACATGCACGAACTTTCTTCATGGATAATGCAAAAGAAAAAAAAGAAAAAACGTGTTAAGAAACCAACATATTTCAAATGGCTTTTGGCTTCTAAAAACTACAATACATCGTTGACTGGAACGAAGCATATGTCTTGTACTACATAGTCTGATATCAGTCTGCTCTAGTACAAGCTAACTGTTAGGCTGTGTAACCAAGCGTTCCACGGTTGACGCTTTGTTTATGTTAGGAAACCTAGGCCTGGGCTTGAAGCCTTGGCCCATAGTGGGGCACCTCACCACTAGGCTATAAATAGGGAGTACTATTGGCTATTTTGTATACGCATGAGAAAAAGAAAGTAATAAAGAAAGACCAGGAGTTCTCCCTATCTCTGTGTTTTAATCTACTATTTGCATCTTCTATTATTGATCTATCTTTTACATAGCAGAGGAATCGATCGGACTGGTCGCCAGCGATAGTTCCTCAACACGTTATCAGCACGAATCAACGATTCATGCTGATAACGTGCTGAGAAACCGTCATCGGTGAGTCCAGTCTGAGAGATTCCTCCTAGATAGAAGATGGATCAAATACATAATAATGCAAGAACAAAAGTAGATTGAACATAGAGAGATGGGGGAACTCTTTCTTTCTTTATTGCTTTTCTCCTCCAAAAGGTACAAGTTACGATCATTGAGACCACCTATTTCTCTACTAATATAACATGGAAGTTTATCCGTTCACCATCTCCTCCTATCCACCTCGCACAACGCACGCGTCCCCCTCCCCCCGTGCAACCACCATGACATCCACTTTGCGTAGCGCACTCGCACGCATGCTCCTCCTCGCGCAACTGCCACGACCCCCTTGTGTGACAAACTACCCTCCCGCTGCCCCACCAGCCATGGCCAGCAGTGGCCGCCACCTCCTCCCTCCCCTCCCCTCCACGCCGCGAGCCTCACCTCCACTCTCGCCCCTCCCAACACCACGTCGCCTCCACCATCGTGCCCTCCTCCTTCCTCCTCGCCCCTCCATGCCGCACGCCTCGCTGCCCCTCCTAAAAACATAACCTTCTCCCCTTACCTCTCATCCTCACCAGATTTCGAACCTTCGCCATGCCCTCCACCACATCCTCCCACCCAAATCTCATATCAAAACACCAAAAAAAGGAAGGATCTATCACTTCAATAGACCAATCGACCGAAGGGAGCTCCGTATCTCTCAAGTAACCCCCTCCTCCTCCCACTCTTTTACGATTTTTCCTGATTTCTCGATGACTTGGGGCGATCTGTGCTGGTTTTTGACTTTTGGTGTGCTTTGCTAAGGAACAACGATTTGGGGGTGGATTAAGATGGTTGTGGGTGTGAAGCTGCGTTCATGGAGCAATTTTTGATGGGGTTCCATGGAAGAGCATTTGGTTACCATGAATAGCTTATGCCCGGTGCATCCAGACATGAGCAAGCTTATTTCAGAAGCAGTAGGCTACTTGTATCATATAATATCAACGTTGCAAGTGAAAACACAAAGAAGCATTGCATTTCTTCACCTCTCTTATGTTTAGGAGCAACGATAAACAAAGGGATAGCTGAAGCTTACTGATAAATATTCAATTTTTATTAATTATTCAAATCCAACCTAAATCCCCCAAGTTACCTTTGCTAGAGATCTCACCCCCACACATAACCTGTCCAGTGCCCACAACCTATAAATAGTGTTTTGCTACATCTCTACTTAATGGGGGAACTACCCTATTTATATTTCACTCAGGTGCAAGCAGCAGCATACGTTGGTCACTGTCTAATCACCTGATGCATTGCAATGTTCCCTGCTACATTTCTTTAGCTATAACTATAATAAATCACTTCACTTTCTGAAGTTAAAAGTTGGATTCTCGGATCTTTTTCAAATGGTACCTGTCTCTCAGAGACTGTAGTTCAGCAGGTGTTAATTTGAACTTGTGAAAATAGAGATAAGTTCTGTCTATGACCACAATGTATGCTTGCAAATCCACAATGTATGCACGTTCGTTGCCTAGCTAGTGTGTGTTGGACATAATCTTATTGTTGAGTGTGGTCGTGTGTCGAGTACTCATGTGTTCGACTACTGAGTGGTCGTGTGTTGAGTACTTGTGTGTTCGAGTAGTGTATGGTTGGTATCGAGTACTCGGTGAGTTCGAGTACTACGTGGTCGTAGTCAAGTACTTGGTGTGTTTGAGTACCGCATGGTCATAGCCACAGTGGTCGTAGCCAAATGTACTCGGTGTATTCGAGTACTGCGTGGTCATAGTCGAGTACTCCGTGTGTTCGAGTACTGCGTGGTCATAATCGAGTACTCGGTGTGTTCGAGTACTGCGTAGTCTCGGTGAGTTCGAGTACTGCGTGGTCGTGGCCACAATGGTCGTAGCCAAATGTACTCCATGTGTTGGAGTATTGCGTGGTCATAGTCGAGTACTCAGTGTGTTATAATACTACATAGTCGGTGTGTCTAAGTATGTGTAGGAGTTGAAGACCCGGAGTCGGAGAGCGGTCGGAGACTCCAAACCAGTTGATGCTATGGTCGACAAGCCATGGTCGATACCATGGTCGAAGCCATGGTCAATGCCGTAGTTTAAGGAGTTGTTGAAGCTACAGCGACTTAGTCGGTACTCGGAGGAGTACTGTCGCAGTCATTAGTCAAATTGTGCTGTGACCAATAGTCGGTAGTCGTAGCTACAGTGGTTGATGGTCGGTAGCTACAATCGACAGTTGGTGCTAGAAGAAATGTGTGGTCGGAGATGTAGTCGAGGTGCGGTGGTCAACAAGTCTTTATCGGTGATGTGGTCGAAGGAGCAGTCAAAGCCGTGATCAAAGGAGTAGTTGAAGTCGTGGTCAAAGGAGCGGTGTTCTGTAACAGACGTGTATGGCCTATCACTGTAGTAGTTGACGGTTGCTGTAGCAAACATGTGCACTGGTTGTGGTCAAAGACCTGGTCGATGCCGTGGTCGAAGCCACGTTCGAAGGCATAGTCAATGCGTGGTCGAAGCCACGGTCGTAGTCACAGTAAGACGGTCGGTGCTTTAATTATGCTGATACATTTACCAAAAATATTACATATAAAGATGTCATTACGTCCTAAATGTCTTAATGTGTTTTATTTTTGATCATGTTGTACAACAAACAATATCATCTACTAAACATACATCTATTTCTAATTTCATTTATTTATGAATTTGTATATGTGTGTTTTGTTTGATACATATTTTTTAAAAGATAAAATTGATGTTCAATATTTAGTACTCCGTTGCAGTATACAGACATCTTACTAGTATACACAAAAGGATGAGATATCTATTAATATTATAGACCAAATGAGATATCCACTATAGACCAAGCTTGCAGACGCAGGGCCAGGCTTCTTAACAGGTTTCTTGGTAAATGTCGAACAGCAAGTCATTTGATCCATAGCCGAGTTGTATTTTGCCTCAGCACGTTCGGCTGTACCAAAATCTGACCCAGTAAAACTACTGAGAACCGTGGCCAGTTAATTCTTTCTCTTTTTTTCCTTTCTGTGATAAATACATCTGCTCACCGTATAATTCTTTTCCTGTAAAATTCCTATGACTTCCCCATATTCCAAACAAAGCCTTGGACTGTACCCCGCTCTACCGCAGATGTGAGCTTGTCCTAGAATACTCATAAACACGAGAGTAAGCCAATTAAGCATGTGAAAAGCTTTAAATACTATACATTGTGCCTTTCCTCCGTCCAAAAACCAGAGTTACATTCTCTAACCCATGCACGCGCCAGCCACTTATGATTTTGAACGTAGGCGTCGGTCATCTCAAGTTGATGCAGTGGAGCTACGATTGTTCTGAAAACAATAGCAACCAGCTCTAATCAAAATACCTAGATCTGCCTTTATATTCAATTTTTAACTATCAAAGAATACTGTACCCTTCTAGGGTAACATTTATGGGTGCTTCAAGATTCACTATATAAAAAAGCTATCGATAGATATAATCGCCTTACGGAGGGAATCCTAACTCAACCCACATAGTTTCCTTGTAGCAGTAGCTCCAATTTTGGGCTTATTCGTCGTTAGCATCCCATGAAACAATCATCCCACTGCCGTGTGTAAAACCTGAATGGGCATTGCATGCAAAATCTGTCTTGGTGAGGAACGCTGGTCACACTTCGAAAATATTGTACACCAACCTATACAAAAACAGGATGCGCCTTTTGGATGGTAGCTTAATAGTCGTAGCGGTAGCAGTCCTTGATGTCAATTGGTGTCACTGGAGCTTCAAACCATTGGTTTGTTTTTCATCATCTTACGTTTCGTGGCATCCAGGTATTTCTTCCGAAGCCGTATGACCGTGGGAGTAACCTGATGAGGCTCAAATGTCAATATAAAGCAGCATAATACAAAAATAGCATTTGTTCAGGAATGGGACTGGAATATGAGTTGGGACAAATGTAAATCCAATTAGGAGAGAACTCATTTTCTTCAATAAAAGGTTGGGAGTGTTATTACAGCAAAACCAAATTTGCTCTTCGGTCTAATATACACTCCCAAGAAATCACCAAAACTAGCAGCATGTAGCACAACTAATTCAGATTTGAATGCACACTGACAAATAAACAAACATGTAGCACAAATAATATTGTATAGCATACAAAATATTCTTGTAGGCTGTATTCCTATATTTCAATCAATAAACAAAGTGCATTTTCCTATTCAGATACAGCTTGAAAAACAAACAAATAAACAAACATGTCCCATCGTATTAATACCAAACCGCATGGCAAATGCTTATTGATTGTTTTCTTTGTTTTAGATACTATTGTTTGTAACTGTTAGCATGATTGATGTGACGCTGCACACGTATTGTCTTATCTGGTATAAATAAAATTGGATCCTATTCCTATCAGTTTGCAGGATCTCCATTTGGTTTCGACTTTAAAGGTTTATCAAGTATGAAGTGCCAACAATTTATTTTGACAATAGTCCTCATGTAGTCATTTCAAAACCCAACATTACAAGATGGGTATATATTTTTCTATATCTAGGACTAAAAAACTTAAATGAAACGAGAATTGGAATAAGACTTTGGACTTGTAGAAGAATGAAATTTTTATCTTCATTTGCCCCACTCCTCAGTCCTTGTAGAAGAATGAAATTTTTATCTTCATTTGCCCCACTCCTCAGTCCTTACACAAATAGAATCAAAAGAAGAAATTTTGCATGAATTCTTTGTTTGAAGAACTTCAGAATACAAAACTTGCCTCAATAAGTTCATCTGCAGCAACATATCCAATTGCCTCTTCCAAACTCATCTGCATGGTTCAAAAACTTTCATTAAGATTATGTAATAGCTAGGAATGTGTTTGGTTAGACAGGCATTTCAGAGGAAGCCAAAAAAAAAGGGAAGGAAAATGCTACGTTTTACAGCAAACCAACAAAGCACCTAACCTAAATTTCTCCATTCTCCTCAGTTCCCAAAACCGAGGGAGAGAGTGACCCTAATGTTCTATGTCCATAATGGATCCTTGCTGTTTGCAAGGCTTTCTATTGGCAACAGATGCTTAAGTTGTCAACTAGGGCTTGTAGTATAGTGTATCTATACAGAAAAAAAAACACCAATATCTCATGATGTCTTGGTAAAAGAGCAAAAAAGAACGTACCAATCGAGGTGGAGACAGTCGGACATTTTCATCCTTTCCTGGAGCTCGGATGTTTGTAAGTTCTTTAGTTCTCACAGGATTGATCTGCCCAATAAATATTGTTTTCATGTATTGAAAGAGACAAATCAATTCATGGTAAGTAAATAATCAGCTTACATCAAGATCACTGTCACGTGAGTGCTCACCAACTATCATGCCTTCATATGCCTTTCAAAAAGGAGGAAGAAAAAGGATTAAGGTAATATCCTACCCCTAGATGGTAGTTATTAATAAAATGAAGCAATATAGCTACCTCCACTCCAGGAGAGACAAAAAGAATCCCACGAGCTTCTAAACTCATAAGTGCGTGTGAAGTGATAAGTCCCTTGCCAACAGATACCTATATATGAACATGGAGAAAATAAGTTTTATGTGTCAAGAGTTAGCAGCACATAGCCACAGGTCATCAAGTCCAAGTTATATTGAACATAATCCCTTTTTGTTAGGTTATGCTTAATTGCTGGTTAAAACCAGTATCATCATTAATTTATGATTGCAAAAACATATTTGCAAAATAATGTAAAAACATGTTTGGCAAACAAAAAAAAAAGCAGATAAGAGTGAGTAGAAGAATATGAAGCTGAGGAAAATGGATTTACCAGAACTCCTTTTCTAACATTGCCTAGTTGACCTCTGTATTTAGCATATGCTGCATTCATAGGGAAACCATAGGTCAAATACTCATGAAGTAGTTAGTCATGCAAGGCTGCAATCCAGATAATTAGGAAGATGTAATTCTCTCATGTACACAAACTACAGCACTTTGATGCAGCTATACATGACAGAAGGCACAACTGAATTCAATTAGTTCAAATGAATGGGAAAAACAAGGTATATTGAGCTTTTCGGTCCATCACTACTACAGTGTTTATGTGTAATCCTTGACTTATCACTGTTCATTGAACAATCAAGGACCAACAGCACTGAGATATATTTGGAACCTACAGGTTGAGTGAAGTGGGCACAGACCAGTTCATAATTTGCATCCATGTTTGGAAGACAAGAACTGAAATTTTGATCATTGTCTATGCACTTCAACTTTAAAGTCTACAAAACCATGCCATACCTATGTGGCTTACCAGTTACCATTCATCTAAAAAATGACACAGATGAGTTATGGACTTCAAATATTATCTAGCACTGAATTATAAATAGCATCATACCCTGGAAAGCACGGTGCATAAATCCAGTTCCACGTGTAAAGCTGCTGAAAATTCCTTTAAATCCCACCAAACCCCTGCGTCCATAATAGATCATTTGATATTTTGAGAACCAAAAATGGTAAATACATAAGGCAAAGGAATCACTAGATTCCAAAATTGATAAGGTTCAAAAACAAAACATGAAAAAACTATTTATCTATATGACAATTTGACATTCCAATTGCTTATGCAGTAAATCCTACTGGGAGCAGATCTACGAGGTAAAAAGGCATTCTACAAATACAAACATGAATGTCATTGGTTAAGAGTAAAGGTGGAATATAACAATAGAAGCACTGTATTTTAGTGCAAACAGTTAACCAATCATCAAGTATAAGATGCTTTTCAAGGTGACACATGGTGTAACTGGAACAGGGCTCATGTTAACCAGTAATTAGCAGAAAACAATACCAACCACTGACCTAGATGGACAGGTCATGAAGATCCGAGTTCTTCCTGTTGTCCCGGGAACAGGGCCCATGTCCACTACTTCACCCTTCCTGTGTGTAAGAGTTTCCAAGACAAATCCGACATGCTCTTCATCCACCTACAATATCTCATTCATGAAATGAATTTTTAAGATTAGAACATAGTGATGATAAAGAAGCTCAAACATGGCTTTCCTGGTTTCTACCTCGACAGTTACTTCTTCAATAGGCTCTAACCTTTCTCCACGCTCTGTTTTATACCTATTTCAATGGGAAAAAACGATAGTTCATAGTGGGACAGTGCTGTCAAATTGCTTAAACATGGAGTCCCACATCTTAGAAAGGAAAGAGTACAATTGATCAATAGAAGAAACAAGCTATAGAACTAGATATTTAGCAATAGACAGTTAGCTTGACCATTAGTGGTGGAAAGAAAATAAAACCAAAGAATTTGCACCGAAATGAAAATATATGCATAGAAAGAACAAAATGTGCGGAGCAGTGGAACTGACATCACTCTTGGTGGTGAAACTGAAAGCTCAAATCCTTCACGCCGCATGTTCTCAATTAAGATTCCTGCAAGTTATGCAGATCATCATATGGTATTGTTGACTATAAATTTTTCACTATAATGCACAGAAGATTTGACATGAGGCATTTTCAAATGAGTTAAACAAAATTTTCAGTTACAAAGTATCTATCAAAAGAATAGGATGGATTTCATCAACAATTCAGACCTAACTGAAGCTCTCCCCTTCCCTGAACTTCATAAGATTCTGATAATGGTCCAGGAAGAACATTAATTGCCAAGTTTGTTTCTGCTTCTGCCATCAGACGGTTGCCAATTTTTGCTCCGGTTAGCTGCAAATTTTAAAAGTTAAGTGAGCAGTTGCTGCTATCTTCAGTTACTGGATAGTGAATACAAATTTACATGCCTAGTTTAAACATTGCAAATTATATATAAGAATGACACCCTACAAATTGATAAATTAAGCTCCTTACAGTTCATGTTTAGTCAGCACCAGTCAACATGTGAAGCTGATCTATAATAACTCCTATGGGATCTGTGTCCTTTAACCAATGACATTGATCGCTAGTGTTTGTCACAGCCCTTGGATCTTAGGTTGTAGCCGTGACTTCCCGCCGGAGGTGCTTGGGCCTGGCGGCGACCCAATCTACCCTGGCTTCGTGCCGCCAGCAGGGCGTCAGGAAACAGGGGAATAGGTAAAGTAACTAAAACTCTTTATTTTCTTCTTGTTCCCAAACTATGAGGTTACAAGGCTATATATATAAGACTAGGACCGGGAAGAGTACAGCTCTGCACCCGAGTCCGATTCTAATTCCAATTACTTGCTAATATTAGAATCCAATTAGGATTGCTGCAGCCGCTTCATGGCTTGCTATGCCGCCTACGAGTATATACTATAACATCTCTCCCCTCCTCGCGAAGCAGCTCGTCCTCGAGCTGAAATGTTGGATAAGTCTCCCGGAAAAGTGCCAAAGGAACCCAAGAAGCATCAGCAACTGGCGTGCCTGTCCACTGGATAAGAATCTGCAGCTGGCCTTGTCGCCGCTCGGTTTTTAAAGCACGCAAAGGGGTGGGAAGCACCCGACCCTGTTGGAGAAGAGGCAGTGGTGGTAGGGTGGATGGTGGAACCCCCTGAAACTTCTTCAATAAACCGACATGGAAGACATTGTGGAGTTTCGCCGATGGTGGTAATGCCAGCTTGTACGCAACTGAGCCAATGCGCTCCAGAACTTTATAGGGGCCAAAATATTTAGGTCCCAGCTTGGTACCCACGGAAAATCCAAGAGAGGCGGCCGGCCGGTGAAGAAGGCGTAACCAAACAAAGTCCCCCACAGCGAAAGTGATGTCTCGATGCTTTTGATCATAATACTTCTTGGCATACTCCTGAGCCTGAAGAAGACGGTCGCAGATATCATGCAGAAACTGATCACGGGCAAGCAAGGATGCTTCCACAGATTGGACTGCAGCTGTGCCCTTGTCATAAGAAAGCAATGTTGGTGGATCGCGTCCGTAGACTACTTTGAAAGGAGTCTCACGCAATGCTGAATGAAATGAGGTGTTATAGCAATATTCCGCCCAAGGTAACCATTCCAACCACTGACGAGGCCGATCCCCTGTCAAACAGCGTAAATACATGGAGATGACTTTGTTAACGGCCTCCGTTTGACCATCCGATTGAGGGTGATAAGCTGAGCTCAGGTGAAGGCGAACGCCCGCCAGGCGAAACAAATCTTGCCAAAAATTGCTAGTGAAAACTGGGTCGCGATCACTCACAATCGCGGATGGAATCCCATGTAAGCGCACAATCTCATCGAAGAAGACCCGAGCCACCGTAGTTGCTGAATAAGGGTGAGCCAAAGGAAGGAAGTGCGCATACTTTGAAAAACGATCGATGACTGAGAGGATGACTGTTTTGCCATGAACGCGTGGGAGCCCCTCAATAAAATCCATGGCAACATCGGACCACGGCTGTGACGGTACTTCCAGAGGTTGAAGGAGGCCCGCTGGGTGTAGATGTTCAATTTTGTTACGCTGGCACACAAGACAGGTGCGCACGAACTCCTGAACCAGCTTTTTTGCTCCGGGAACGTGAAAGTCCTTGCGCAATCGGCACAGCGTCTTCTGAATGCCTTCATGAGCTGCATGGGCCGAAGTAAGGATGGACTGCAATGAGGGCAACGAAGCTGGCACATAAACCCGGTTGGAATGGAGTATGAGACCATCCTGTATTGTCCAGGGGCTGCCCAGTAGACCGGCTTCTATGTCAGAACGTAGTTGCTGCAACTCCGGTGAGGATAAACTCTCATTGCGTAATTCTGGGAAAACGGCAAGAGTTGGTGAAGAGATGGCCATTAGACTTGTTGGAGGACAATCACGTCGAGATAAAGCATCGGCGACTATGTTCAAGCGTCCCGGCCGGAATTCAACTTTAAAATCAAATCCAAAGAGCTTGCTCACCCAGTGGTGCTGTGGAACGGTGGACAGGCGTTGATCCAACAGGAACTTTAAACTGTAATGGTCGGTACGAATAAGAAAGTTGCGACCCCATAGATATGGTCTCCAATGACGAACTGCCTGGACGAGACCAATGAGTTCCCTCTCATAAGCTGGAAGCTTAGTATGGCGAGGTACCACCGGGCGACTGAAAAAAGCGATTGGTCCTGAGCCTTGATGAAGGACTGCCCCAATTCCTGTGCCGGAGGCATCGCATTCGACAATAAAGTGTTGCGTGAAGTCTGGCATATGTAAAACCGGCGCAGCTGTCAATGCATTCTTAAGAGCTTCTAATGCTTGCTGCGCCGCAGGGGACCATCCAAAAGCGTCTTTCTTAAGTAGATTGGTGAGGGGTGCTGCTATCTTCCCAAAGTCGCGAATAAATTTGCGATAATAACCCGCGAAGCCGAGAAATCCACGCAATGCTTTGATTGTTTTGGGCTGTGGCCAATCTGCAATCGCCTGGACTTTGGACGGATCCATAGCTACTCCCCCTTCGGAAATTACATGGCCAAGGTAGGAGACTGAAGAGAGGCCAAAGGAACACTTCGATTGCTTGAGGTATAGTTGATGCTGCCGAAGGAGAAGAAGAACCTGGCGGATGTGCTGCAAGTGTTCGGCCCAAGAAGTGCTGTAGATTAAGATATCATCGAAAAACACCAAAACGAAGTGTCGCAGGAAGGGCCGGAGGACAGCCTGCATCAAGGCCTGAAATGTGGCTGGAGCATTAGTCAATCCAAAGGGCATGACTAAGAATTCGAAAAGACCCTCATGTGTGCGGAATGCCGTCTTAAAGATATCCGCCGGGTGCATGCGGACTTGGTGATAACCTGACCGAAGGTCGAGCTTTGAGAAGAACCGAGCGCCCCGAAGTTCATCCAATAGCTCATCGACCACTGGAATTGGAAACTTATCTTTGATGGTCAACTCATTGAGTGCCCGATAATCGACACAGAAGCGCCAAGTGTTATCATGTTTCTTGACCAACAAAACCGGAGAGGAAAAGCAAGACTGGCTCCGTTGAATGATGCCGCGTTTGAGCATGTCGGAGCATTGTCGCTCCAACTCATCTTTCTGGTGGTGTGGGTATCGGTATGGGCGGACCGATACCGGAGTCGTCCCTGGCTTGAGATGGATATGATGGTCTTGCGGCCGAATTGGAGGGAGTCCGGTTGGTTCGGCAAAGAGGTCATCAAACTCCTCCAGGAGGGGCTGTAGCGAGTCCTGTCCTGTCTGAACGAGAGCATGCAAAGTTGGGGTAGGTGTTAATCCTTGCCACTGCACTCGGCGACCCGCTAGCCAGAACATCATGGTGAGGTCATCAAAATCCCAAAGAATTGGGCCTAGTGTCTTCAACCATTGGACCCCCAGGACGATGTCAAAGCCACTCAAGGGTATGCCATAAGCTTGAATGCTAAACGGGGTGTTGTTCACCATGAGCTGGAGATTGCTGCAAAATCCTGTACAGGCCAATTTAGCGCCGTTTGCTATTTGGACGTTGAGGTTCTGGCGGGGAAGGAGTTGCAGTGCTGCTAATTGGACAGCCCGAGCGCTCAAAAAATTGTGAGTGGAGCCGGAGTCGACGAGGGCAACGAAGGACTGAGTACCAATTGTTACTGCCAGCTGCATGGTGCCCCCGTTGGATGCTCCTGTGACTGCGTGGAGAGATATCTCCGGGGATGGTTCTTCAGCCTCAATAGCATGCAGTCCCGACTGGTCCGTGATGGTGTCATTGTCCCCATTCATATCAATATAAGCCAAAAAGGGTTGCTTGCAACGGTGCCCCGGCAGAAATTTGTCGTCACAGTTATAACATAAGCCTTTCGCACGGCGATCAGCCAATTCTATTGGTGTAAGTCGGCGAAATGGTTTGGCCGGTCGACCCCCCACTGCTGCCCCTGGCGGTGGTGGTTCATGTGGTTGTCCTTGAGCCGGCATTGGTGTAGAGGGATGTCGATGCTGTGGACGCCAAGTACGTGGTGCCGATGATGTGTTGGCCGTGATTTGCGCACGGCGCTCATAGGCACGGGCGAGACTCATTGCCACCTGAAGGCTGGCTGGTTGCTGCAGCTCCACATCAGTTCGAATAGGCTCGACAAGACCCGCAGTGAAGATTTGCACCTGGTGCTGGGGTAAGAGGCGATCAGCCCTGCAAAGTAATGCTAGGAAGTTGGTCTGATACTCACTAATTGATCCAGTCTGACGCAGACGAGTTAATTCTCCCAAGGGATTACTGCGGGTTGGCGGACCAAATCTCATGTGGCAGAGGTCTGTGAACTGGCGCCATGTCGGCTGTCCCTCGTCACGCTCTAACTGAAAATACCATTGTTGAGCGATCCCCGTAAGATGGTAGGCTGCCAGCCAAACTTTGTCTCCCTCCTCTGTGCGCTGGCCGCGAAAAAATTGTTCACAACGGTTGAGCCAGGACAACGGGTCATCTATGCCGTCGTACGTGGGAAACTCCAGCCGGTGGTATCTCGGAGCAGAGGAATATGAATTTGATGTCAATTGGTGGCGCGAGCCTGTGGAAACTAGTGATGGCGCCATCGGCTGCGGATGAAACTGCGGTACCGGCTGCTGCTGGCTGAATTGGGGTATGGGCGGCGGTAGGCGGAACATGATGTCGCCTGATACAACCAGATAGCCCTGAGTGGATGTCGATGGCGGCGCGTAACCCGCGGAAACGGGAAACAGCGATGGGTCTGCGGAAGTGGAGATGGGTGGCAGGGGGGCAGCGGCGGATGGATTTGGGAGAGTCCCAGATGCAGCGAAAGAGGGAATCTTCTCCGATTCAAGGGCAACAATCTTGGAATTGGTGGTGATGCTCTGGCGAGTTAGATCGGAAATCTTCTCTTGCATCTCCGCCATCTGCGCTTGCAGCGCTTTGAACATGGCGCTCACGGAGGAGGCATCATCCCCAGAATCTGAGCTAGGCATCCCTGATACCAAGTTGTCACAGCCCTTGGATCTTAGGTTGTAGCCGTGACTTCCCGCCGGAGGTGCTTGGGCCTGGCGGCGACCCAATCTACCCTGGCTTCGTGCCGCCAGCAGGGCGTCAGGAAACAGGGGAATAGGTAAAGTAACTAAAACTCTTTATTTTCTTCTTGTTCCCAAACTATGAGGTTACAAGGCTATATATATAAGACTAGGACCGGGAAGAGTACAGCTCTGCACCCGAGTCCGATTCTAATTCCAATTACTTGCTAATATTAGAATCCAATTAGGATTGCTGCAGCCGCTTCATGGCTTGCTATGCCGCCTACGAGTATATACTATAACAGTGTTTTACTTAGATGCCAAGGCTACAACAATGAGAATAATTAAGTCCTCATTTAACTTCCACATATGTTGACAGAAAGGAAGCATTAATATGAAACTCAGAAAAATGTTGGAGTAAGTTCATTATATCAGACATCAACAAAACTTCACATTAAATCAAGTATAGTACACATTGCAAAAAAATAACTTATCTTGGATAGCATTGCAAAAAAACCCTAGGAGGCTAGCACCATACCTTGGATTTAGCCCACCAAAGCTAATGGTGTTAGCTCCTTACTCTCACCTACCAATTTAGAAGTTCATTCAGAGGACTAACTCCACATATCAATTCAGGAAAATTGATGAGTTTGTAACTGATTTCACTTGATTTAAAATTGCTTCAGAAGTTTGCCCTTCTGATTATTTTGAGAAGAAATTTGTCATCCACCATGCTCTGAATGTTAGCATTTGCCATCTAGCCACGATTTGTAGTTAAGGCCCCGTTTGGCAGAGCTCTAGCTCTAGGAAATCTGTAGATTTCCTAGAGCTGGTCATCTGTAGCTCTAGGAAATCCTAGATCTAGAGTTGCAGGTATGTTAAGTGCATTTACATGACTCATTTCATTTATATTATATATTAAATAAAAATATTTAAATCACTTTAATTTAGTCAACAAACTACAGATCCAGCATAGATCTCGGAGCTAGAGCTGTGCCAAACGGGGCCTAAGCTAAAGGTTATCAACAACATCCAGTTTTTGTAACTAATTATACACTTACAGTTGACCAAATGCTATATCTCATCCCCCTCCACCCCCCCCCCCCCCCCCAACACCCACAAAAAAACAGAAGATAAAAGGATAAAGTATAGTTCCATATGCAAAAATACCAAACAAATTTCAAATTCAATCTTAACTATCTAGATTTTTATTTCAGAATCCTGCATATGAAATCCACATCCAGAGCAAAATAGTTGTGTGACAGTATAGAGTACACTATCATGGTTCTGTAACAACCACTAGCTTTTAAGGAATTATGAAATCTGTACAAAAACTACAGGCCAAAAGTTGACCATGAATGATCAAATATGATAAATTCACAGCATCATTTATCATCTTTTATTGCATGTGCCAAACAAAAGAAAAAATACAGTCGTTTTCATATCCTCTTGTTCTCATATGTGTACAAGCTCCTTTTTGTTCACTCAATCAAATGGAATGACTCAGGTTTGCTCGGAAGGAAAAAGAATAAAAAATATTCTGATGTATAGGCCAGTTATTTGCTACTTACATGAGTGCCATCACGACCAGCCAGTGGTGAATCATTCACACCAAAAGTCATAGATATTGTGGGAGGGTCCAACTCAATTGTAGGCAGAGCAGTCAAAACCTACATATTACAACCATCGAATAATAAATACTAAGGAATTTCTGACAATTTTGGAAAGGGAATATGTTCCACAAGTAGCCCAATCAAAACATAGAGTTAGCACTACCTCCGAATTTGCCACGGTATGTCCAATTGCTGGAGCAGCTAATCCAGCCATTGAAACTATATCACCAGCTCCTGCAGCCTCTACTGTTACCATGCTTGTCCCTTTCTTTTTCATGAGCTTGACAACCTAAATTTGTTATAAATATAATATGCAAAGGTCCTTGAGGCTTTTAACAAACACAATAATTAACACATACTGAACGAGACAAGAATGTGTTCAGCATTAAAGAGAAAAGGTGCAATAAATTATGTCAAACCTTTCCATTTTCAATCTTCTGAACCCCTTCATCTGTACTGCGAAGACCATGCACTTTGTCACCAACACGGACAACTCCAGATCTTACTCGTCCAGTGAGTATTCGCCCAAGGTAAAAATCACGTTCCATCATGGAAACCTGTAAAAGACAACGAATTATTACCTCCACTTCAAAGTGACCATTGCAATCTTATTTAAATCCCTCCATTTCAAAATAAGGGAGATAAGTGTTAGGTGAAGCATTATAGAAGAATAACCACCGAAAGGATATGAAGGAAATTGCCTATAAAACATAAAATGACTTATTTTGGAACAAGAAAAGATGCATGTAATTAATTATATTGTGAAAATGCCTTACAAATGGCTAAGGGTAAAGAAAAAAAATACTGTAATTATGCTATTGACTTGAAATAAAATGCATGAGTACTGCTTCTCAAGACCAGACATATGCATGTGAGATGTGACCATGGTTCGGATTACCGGCGGTTACCGGCCGGTAACCGCCGGTAACCGGAATTCCCGGCGGCGAGCGGGATGAGAAAACCGGCTGGGATGCAAATTTGAAATTTTTGAACTTGTAGATGCTTACTAATCAGATTGGAGACATGTAGGGTCCATGGGGCTTTTGCTTTTGCTTTTGCTGGTGAACTCTTGATGTTTTGTGCATGTGGGGAGACAAAAGTGAGGCTACAGGACAGCAGCAGCAAGCAGCAGTAGTAACTCGCATTATTGAGGCTTGAGAGCAGCAGGAGGGAGCAGCAGCAGCACTCAGCAAGCAGCAGCAGCAGCAACACGCAGCAGCAGCAGCAGCAAGCAGCAAGCAGCAGCAGCAGCAACACGCAGCAGCAGCAGCAAGCAACGCAGCAGCAGCAGCAGCAACACGCAGCAGCAGCAGCAAGCACCGGTTTTCCGGTTTTTTCGCCGGTAAAACCGGTAACCGGCCCGGTTACCGGCCGGTTACCGGCCGCCTCCCGCCCCGACAAAAAAAAGCGTTTGACAAATTTCTTCCGGTTTTACACCGGGATTTCCGGTTACCGGGCGGTAACCGGCCGGTTACCGGTACCGCCCGGCGACCGGGATTCTCTCCGGAACCGGTTTTTCCAACCTTGGATGTGACAGCTAACTTGAAGAATTAAATACATCATAGTTTAAACTGTTGGCAATTCCTGATATCTCCGAGGATGCCCTACCTCCAACTTTTTTTCTCGAACAACGCAGGAGAGCTGCGTGTCATTTCATTAAGAAGAAAGAAAAAAAACAGAGAGACAAGAGTCTACTCCAACTTGAAATGTAATTTCCTGGTATTACAACGATGAAAACAATAAAGCAACAAGGATAGCTAGGAGTTAGGACAGTGCTTGCTAGCTGGTATACAACATAGCCAACATAGTACTCTTCTGGACAGATGTTCTCATGGCTAGAACTTGTTGCTTATTCTCAAAGTGTTACCCATGGTTTTTATCATGGCTGTTGTGGCAAACATGTATATCAAAGAAAAGATGGCATCGCATAAATGACTCATCGAGCTGTATGCTCTTATAATCATGCAAGTAAAGCAGATTCTTACCAAATGCCAGTGAATATACAAACTGAGTAAACGAATCAGAAGATATGCAGACATCCTAAATATGGACATGTAAAAGTCAATATCATGATGCAAATAATAGTGAAACAAGTTAATACTCATTCCTCAACAATGAGGACCAATTCCATACATTGTCTTATTAGACATCCTAACAGACAGATTAACAACAAGAAACATGAAACATAGGTGGCCATGCCCCATTTCAACCACTACTTAAGAAGAATGCAACATTCAATTGTTAAGGCTGTACCATCCAAGATTCTTTTGCTAGTTGAATAAAGCAAGGACCAAACAGAAAAGGAGTAAACAAAAACATATCAAACATCTTTTTTTATTGATCCCCTCAGCATACCCATTCTTATAAGCAAGAAAGAAGAAACTGCAGGGAAGAACCCTATTGTGAAATTATACTAAATAAAAGAGAAGGAGAATGTGGCAATGTGCACATCAACATGATCATAGTTGCTGCAACATGAATCAGCAGCCTCATGGTTGTACCTAATCAATGTCTAGCTTGGCCTATGAGACTAGCCTGGATCACCCCATGCACAGCTGGCTTGAGTAAATTCAGCATTTTTCCAGGTTTGTGTTGGGCGGGCTGACAAACCACCACTGGCTTATCCATCCAGGCTGGTTTTGCCCAACCAGGTGTTTTGGTTCGAATTGTCCAGGAGACCATATCTGGTTTCGATCATTTCAAGTTATTATATGACTTCGCTTGGCCTGATCTTTTGCTCAGGTCTATTTAAGATGCAAAACCACCTTCCAACATGGTACATCTCATAATCATGCTGTGTGTCTACAGGAGCTCAACCAAACCAAGTTGCCAAGAAAAGAATCCATCAATCGGTAGTGTTGGCCGTTGGGCCAAGAACTGTGCCTTGTCTGTGGCAACAAAGCCATGTGACTGTCATGTGAAGCCAGAACCACCGAGGCCACTAGCATAGTTTAGCTGTGCACGTGGTAAGAAAACCAAGAGCGCGTAGTTTTTCCAAGCTAGAACCAAATATGCCCAAAAAAAGGAAGGCAGGAATCTTGTTGTAGTTGCTAAATCAAGTGGAATTCTCTTATAAATAAATGTATCCACTTAATGGCCAGTCATCCTATCGTACATCTCGCCAGGGATGGATTGAGGAATAGCAAAGAAATAGAAAATGTGCCCTCATCTCAAACAAATATCTAGTTCTGATGTTTTTCAGCATACTAACCAACATTTGGAATGGAGCCTCAAGGTCAGCTTTTGGGGAAGGAACATGCTGTAAAATGGAATCAAGCAATGCAGACATATTTTTTGCATTATCAGGAGGGCTCTTGGTGAATGTTAAGGAAGCCCACCCTTCCTTAGCTGATGCATAAAGAACTGGGAAATCTAATTGTTCTTCTGCAAAATCAAAAACAATGAAAACAATGTCATAGACAAAAGACAACAAAACTTCAAGGTAAACCAAATGGAAGAGCTTGAAACGCACCTGTAGCACCAAGATTTGCAAAAAGATCAAAAACCAAGCTCTCTACTTCATTGCAGGTTTCTTCAGAAACTGTTGGAGTAGCATTAAAGAGTTACAACTAATATAAAACACAATGAGTCTATATATACCAAAAATATTGAATAGCATTGCTATATCCATTTTTTAGGTATATATCCCAGCTGCAACTGGCCTTTTTACCATACGGAGAAAATATATATCTTGCAGTTGTGGAGTTAACATAGGAAAAGCAATGGTTTACTGACATTAACAAAAGATCCTCATTTTGTAGTGAGCAACAAGTGACATTAACAAAAAAAGCCTCATTTTGTAGTGACTAGTGAGTAACCAGTCCTTTTGGACAAAATCTACTGCATCTACCTCGTCCTCGTAGTTTTCCTCCCCTCACCTTAATTAAATTACAGCTACTCTTCAAATCATTTGACTTCAAATGCACCTAGTCTGAATTTATTTGTATTATGGCAACTCAATATATGGACATGCTCAGCTTAAGAATATAACCTTCTCACTTAATAGAACAAACTAGAACAAATTAATATGTTGAACAACAAGAAGGTTCTGCTCTCTGTAAGGAAATCATTTTTTTGGTCCAACCTCATCCATTGCACTCATAAAATACTGTTTAAATGAGCAGAACTTCTGGTAATGAGCAGACCTGAAGGCCTATCAACCTTGTTGAGGAGGAGAATAGGGCGCAAGCCATACTTCAAAGCCTTTGAAAGCACAAACTTGGTTTGTGCTAAAGGTCCCTCCCCAGCATCAACAACCAATACAGCCCCTTCCACCATTCCAACAACTCGCTCAACCTTTAAAAAAAATGGCAATAGCCATCTCAAGCACCACGGCAAAAATCATCATTTCAGTCCTATCTATACAAAATTATACAGGAAGTGCTCACTTCACCACCAAAATCAGCGTGACCAGGGGTATCAACCATGTTGAGCTCATTCTCCTTCCAAGAGACAGAAGTGACCTGAATATATAGCCAAAGGACACAAGCAATGCTACATAAGTTGCTGTACAGCATGCTCTATAGGGCAAAAGGCATGTCATCCTCTGCCCTTATGATACAACAATACTTCATTGGAACAACAATGCAGGAGTTCAACAAAAAATTATAAAGGTAATGATAATCTGAGTAGACCATAAGAATCTGATTTCTAGCAGTGATTTGTCTGAGCTATATGGTTAGCATCCACCCTATGTATGTTAGTTGAAATCAAAGCTACACGTATCATGGCAAAATAATATAGGTATAGCAATAAAATTGGTATATCCATCCGTGAGATATTACATTAGCCAATTCAAATGTCAAATTTATATCAATTATATATGTCAGACAAATGCTACAAGTTATGAGAAACATACAAACAGTATGCAGTTTTTTCTTAGAGAAACTAAGCAACGGAAATAGTATGCAGTTTTTTCTTAGAGAAAAACTAAGCAACAGTATACCGATGCATCACTTTTCAATGGTATTGGTTTCCACCATTTGATGGAAACCATCCCACACCCATGATTCCAACTCACCAGAGCTTTATCCATACTAATCTAGCCTTTTCCCTTTGTTTGTCCCCCCCCCCCCCCCCCATTAATCACATTGTTCCCATCCATTCTCTGGCGAGCGGCGGCTAGTGGCCTGTAGCGGCTCTCGCGCCGCGGCCAGTGGGAGCGGGGGCAGACAGGCCGATTACGGATTGCAGCGACACTCAGAGCTGCAGCAGCGGCGTGCGGCCGGCAGGAGCAGCCACATTGTCACATCTACGTGTGCCGCCACCAATTTTGAGCCCGATTTAGGTAGTGCCGCTCCTCCCTTGTCCGATCATCTTCACTTATCCGAAACTTGCTTTGCTTTTTGTTAAATTTTGCCAAAATTTTGCACTTCATTAAAATTTCAGAGTTGCCGGTATTTTGCATCGAATTGACAGGTTTCATGATTTTTCTTCCTCAGGCCCATTGAAATGATGTTTGAAACATGAAATCTTTTGAAACTCACATGAAACTTGGACTTGAAACCTGAAACTTGAATGAACCATGCATTTTGGAGCATTTAACCTCTTGAAACTCCCATGAAACTTGAACTTGAAACCTAAAACTTGAATGAACCTTGCATTTTGGAACCTACAAACACTTGAAACTCACATGAAACCTAAACTTCAGACCTGAAACTGGATGGCACTTGTATTTTGGAACCTAAAACCACTTGAAGCTCACATAAATCTTGAACTTCAAACCAAAAACTTGGATGAAACTTGAAACTGGCTATCCCATTTAAACCAATTCCAATGAGATACCACTATATAGTCACCTTCGAAAGAGAAACCTCATGAAACATAGCCAATTTGGGCATGAAATCTCATGAAACTTAACTATGGAACCTATTTAACTTAGGCATGAAACATCCTGAAATTTTATGAAATCTCATCAAACACCATGAAACTTAATCATGAAACCTAGTCAATTTAGCTATGAAACCTCTTGAAACTTTATGAAACCTCGTGAAACACCATAAAACTAGTCATGAAACTTAGTCAACTAAGGTAGAAAATCTCTTGAAACAACATGAAACTTAATCATGAAACCTCACGAAACACCATGGAACTAGTCATGAAACCCCATGCAACTTAGCCAATTTAGGCATGAAAATCTCCTGAAACTTTATAAAACACCATGAAACTAGTCATGAAATCTCTTGAAACTTTATGAAACCTCATAAAACAGATCGGTGTTTCATGGGGATGGAATATGTATTATACAAGTACAACAAATGGAGCAGCAATGTCTCACGAGCACCATTCCTTTGCTAGTGAAACAAATCGATGTTGATCCAAAACTAAGCATGCAACAATGGAGTAGGATGGCGAGGTCTCACGGGCACCAGTGAAGGAGGCAGACAAGGTCCCATGGGCTTGTGGAGGACATGCAGATGAGATCGACAAGGTCTCACTAGAAAGCGCGGAGGTCAGCGAGGTCTCATGGCACGTAGCACATAGATAAGGCTAGAGAAGACATAAAGAACAACGAGGATCATGTTGTGCATGCGAAGACGTAGTTGGTTGTCTGAGCATAACTAATCGAACGGCTACTACCTATCTTGTTCGATGGGGCATGAACAGTATAGTGTTGGGTAGCCTTGTCCTTTTTCTTAGTCTTATTTTCATTAAATTTTGGTGGGAATTGCTAAAGCACAATTACTTTTAAAAAAAAGTTCTCAATTTGATTCTTCTTCTCTGATTTTCTATATGCATACAAGGGCAGTACTACCATTATGGTTGTTAATCAAACTCCTCAAGTTCAACCAGAAATTGTCTGAACTGTAAATAGCAAATTATGTGGCACCCACAATCTAGTGTGCTTATTAGATCCTATTCTACATAAACCTGAAGGCCAATAAAAACTTTATAGCTATTTTGATTATACGTCCATTGTAATTGTTAGTTGCACAAAATTGCAGACATCTCCCAACTTATGTTTCTGGCTTTTAGCTCTAATAAGCATGGTAATCAACAGTCCAAATTTAGTTCAATGAATTTATGTCGTGGACACATTAATCATAAAGCAATAAACATATAAGTTAAATCAGTGTCTGGCCTTAAAATAGGTACAGGTGAACAAGAGCTATGTTACACCAAAATCTGCTATCTGTATGGTAGTATTTTCCGGTAGCAACTTTTTTAAAGTTTGCTTTTACAGCATTGGAACACTGACTTGTGAGTTGTGACTTTTCGTGCTAGCATAGAAGCATGTGACTTGATGTCATATTGAGATTTTAATTTTGCTTCCCAACAACAAGTACCCTCCCATAAAATAGATATTACATCATAGATCATCCGAAATTCTGACCCACTCCAATCAAACTACTTGAAGATATGCACGCACAGTGTTTGATAAAACGAAGAAGAAAAATACACAGGTAAGTTTGAGTACAACTTGTTGAGCCAAATGTTACTTCTGCTACTTGCGGCTCTCATGACAACACACATAAGGTGTTCGTAGAAGTCACAAAGGAATGCATGAGTCACTGAGCACAAAATGTGAGCTTGAGCACAGTTGTTGAACAAGACGTGAGATCCATCCTCCCACTAATTCAAATTCACAGATAAATGCACACAACGTGGTGTCTTGGGCCCCGTTTGGCACGGCTCCACTTCACAAGTGGAGCTATTTTTTTTGACTTGCTATTTTTTTTGACTTCACAAGTGGAGCTGGGTGAAGCTACTTTTTTCAGCTCCACCCAAGAAGCTACTTTTGTCTCAGCAGGTTTTAAGGGACTCCTTGGGTGGAGCTATTTTATTGTACCCCTTTGGCACAAAACGGCTCCAAACAGCTCCAGGAGCCGGTGGTGGAGCTGTGCCAAACGGGGCCTTGGTCTGCCGAAGTATCGTTCAGGAGTGCATGCCAGCGTGTGTCTGGTCGCATGGGACACAAAATCGCGAAAATGAGAATGGCCTTCGAACCAGATCTTACTTCTTTCTCCTACATGTCTATGTTCTAACCCGTGATCTCATGCACGCAGTTTGTTCGACGAAATGGTGAGCAGGAATCCTCGAGCGGCCCAGCCTCAATAACCACGCACGCACGAGTCCTACGAGTGAGAGGGTTACCTTGGAGGCGATAGTGATGCCGCGCTCGCGCTCGAGGCTGATGGAGTCCATGGCGCGCTCGTGGGGGATGTCGGCGCCGCACTGCCGCAGGAGCCGGTCCATCAGCGTCGTCTTCCCGTGGTCTACGTGGGCTATCACCGCCACGTTGCGGATGCGGGACGGGTCCATGACGCCTCCCGGCGCAAAAGCAGGCGAGGCGGCTGTGGATGCGACCGCGGAGGAGTAGAGGCGGCGGAGGAGGGGTGACGCGAACGGCGGGGGTGCCGAGGTGGAGGACGGGAAGGTAGGGCGTGCGCGGCTCGTCGCCGAGCGGAGGCCGCGGAGCAGAAGCGCTGCGGCCATAGCGTTTGCGGCGGCGGCGGTCAGGAGGAGGAAGCACGCGCCACAGCCGCTCGACTCGAGGGTTTTACTACGCCGGGTTTCAGGCCCGCCCGACCCGGCAGGCCGACTTAGTGCTGGGCTTCTTTCTTCCCTCCTCCCGTTTGTTCCTACCTCCAGTAGAAAGGCCGCCGAGACCAATTTTTTTCCTAGAACACTTTTAAAAATTTATTGTTGGGTTCTGGGAAACAACATCCGGATATTTTCTTTTTAACTATCATACAGATTTAGGATTATTGAATTAGAGATTCAATTACTATGAATTCTCTTCCCTCCCCATTGAATTTTACTCCCACCTTGAAAAAAAACTCCCCCTTAAAAAACAAGTGGCCCTTTGATCTCTAATCTAAATGTCACAAATTTAGATGATAATTAGAAAAAAAATATCCGAATGATGTCTAGACACTCCCTTTATTATTTGGCAAGACGGGGAGCTAATCATAAATCTTTTAAAGATGAAGGAAAGGAGGCCTTCGAAGCCATCGACGGGCTTCGCGTCCAATCGACATGTGATGTTTGCACTGGCCCTCGCCCGCACCACATGGCTCTTGCGTGTTTCTCGCCCTTGTGCAGTCTACTACACCGGCTGCTTCCACCACCTGATCGATTCCTATAACGACACCGCGGCATCACTTTCGCTCCCGCACTCTTCGTCTCCTCGATCCTTGCGCGGCCATGCCTCCTACTCGATTCCTATAGCCATACTGCAGCATTGCTCCCGCGCTCTCCGCCTCCTCGATCCTTACGTGACCATTCCTCCGGTACCATGCGGCACTGCATTCCACATGGGCCCCACTACCTCTGAGCACGCCATGCTGCTTAGGTGCGGCCCCCTCACTCGCCCTCTCCATCTGCCCAGCCCCTCACTCGGAATGGGGCTTCCTTGTCCCCTTATGGTGCCCCCCTCCATGTTCTCTCAACATGGCACCATTTAATTGGCTCTAAGGTGAATTAGTGAGGTAATTAATTAATGTTAATTAATAATTAATCTATACTTACTATTTATTTCAATTTATTTATACTAATTATTCACATTAACATTTTATACTAATTAATTACCAGCCTAATTAATCATCTACATTAATTAATTACCTCACTAATTTACCTTAGAGCCAATTAAATAGTGCCATGTGTAGGAAATATGGAGGGGGACACCGTAGGGGACAGGGAAGCCCCGTTCCCTCAATGCATGTACAACCCACAGGCGGATTGCTGTCTGCAAGTTTTTTCCACTTCACACACAGACAATTGAACAGACAGCATGTACAATGGGTCGTCTATTTGACTGTCTGCAAACTGTTTAATGCATGCATGCAGCCATGATCAAGCATGAATATAATTCCTATATATCATTGTGTTGCTTCTTGATACAAAACAGATCAAGCATAAATAAGATGAACATAATTATAATATTTTTTAGAACCATCAATATAAATGATATATTAATATATATAATATAATATTTTTTCATAAATCAAATAAAATATAGTACGATTACATCATGTAGGTCTAATTTCCGTTGTGGCCATAGCGCTGCCATATGTGCTCGACTAGATCCTTCTTGAGTTGTCTATGTGTTGGCCGAGCACGGATAGCGGAATTTCTCCGAAGCACCTCTGCAACGCATGGATTAGGATTATTGCTGGTGCACACTTTGGGTGGCAGCACTATCGTTGCACTCGCATTCTCATTCATGTCCAAGGGAATTTTAACCAATTCTTTCTCATCTTCAACTAGATCTTCACCCACAGCAGCTCTAGAGCCATTTACCAGGTGCTGACCTAGCAATCCTGTAAATCATACTGACGACAGATCCTATGTCGCTAACTGCAGCACTAAGAGACTGGAGCGGTGTTGTTCGCAACTGCATTATAACACAACATTGTACATGAAACAGGCAGAAAAAATGGAAAGAAGAGACTGGCATAACATAGACAGAACTAATTCTACGGGATTAAATTGGAGAGTGCAAAATGATTTGATATGTACTATCACACCAGCCGAACAGACTATTGGACAATAAATCTGGATTCTGTAGAGCAATAATCAGGAAAAAAATTAAAGAAATCAGCTCAATTCTAAATTTTTATGTTACACATGCTTTCAGATCTTCAGATGGCAAGAACGAAAATGACTAGGCAGTAGGCACCATTGTTGTCATTTGAAGAACTAGTTGATTGAAATGAGATAATGCTTGTGCCAACTTTAGCAAGGTAGAGACACACAAGAGTTTGCCAGAAAAAGGCATGATATATCTAACTCCTATAATCAAATACTGTTCTTGAGCCTCATGTTCATTATGCCAGTATGCTTCAGAACAATATGACTATCGATGAAATTAATCAAGTTCTACAGTATATTCAGAACAACGATGATTAAGCAATGAATCAATTTTGCACCAGAAAAAAGAACACAGGATAGTAAATATAAAGTTGTCAAGATAGTTACTGCTTTAAGTAACCGATCCAGAGGCCTTTCTGCTGCACTTGGTTTCTCAATGTATGGACTAAAATAGAAGCAGAATTATGAGATGCCAATTTTGCATTGCAGGCTTCCTGTGGCCTAAATATCTGCCTGATAATCTGATGGCCTAAATATCTGCCTGACAATCTGATAAATCAGACAGACACATATTAAGTACATTGTTACTACTTACTATGACTTCAAAAGACGGCTAGAAGGCAAAAGAGAAAGAGCAATGACCATGATAAGACTATATATTAACTTGCTCTAATTGGGAAAAAATCTGACTCAGCTGCATAGCATCGTGCAAATAGTAACTAACCGCAATAGTCATCATGAGAAGTAGTTCTGACTTTTTTTTCTTTTTCAATCCTCTTCTCATCAAGGAGTCAAGGTCAGAAAGTTGCATACAGCTCTGTGGATCATCAAAACAAGCACATATGCCTAAAGACCACTGTGTAGGAATATACTAAGGCGGAACATAGCTTCCTTTTCTGGCCATCTCTGTAACACAAAAGGCAGTTGTTCTGGTATAAAAAGCATTATAGCTTCACTAAAAGAAGATAACACACACCGCACAAGGCAGTGGTAAGACCAAGTTTTGCAATAACAATCCAAAATATAAATTTCTAGCATGTTTAACAATTGAATGATAACATAAGAATGGTGGAGACTGGAGAGATCACGTATTACAATATCAACGAAAGAAATCAGCATACTTGGAAAACCAAAAAGTAATCATGGTGCGGGAATTATCGCCAACCATGTTTTGTTATTAGGGCAATTACAATGTTAATAGGAGATTAGTGATTTGACATAGAAATTAGTCTGATCAGATGTTAATAGGAGATTGGTGATTTGCCATACAAATTAGTCTGATCAGCACGACAGGTGCTCCAAATGATTTTAAAAGGCCAAAAATTCTGCCGCTAAATACATTTGAGGATCAAAAGCTACCTGAATTAGTAGTCTGCGGTATGAGACTTACCAAGTTGGTTCTGCCGAGCCTTGTCAACCTGGATGCGTCCTGATACCGCTGTTCCTCTATAGCACTCTACGAGGAGTGAGAAAAATCAAAGAGGACATCGGAGTACATTTGGATCCGAAACCGGCGAGGGTGACGGATTAAACTAAGAGGATGTGATTGAGTAGCAAACCTTGAGCTCGGACATGACGTGGGCAACGGCGTCGCGACCGGTGGCCTCGAGGATGGCCCTCTTGAGCTTGGCGGCCTCGGTGAAGTCCTCATTGTCGACGGCCTCCTCGAGCTGGAACTTGAGGAGGGAGGCGTAGCTGTCGGCCTGGTCGACCTCGGCGAAGTGGCAGCTCCATAGCGCGAGCAAATATTTGGCACCATACCCTCGGATTTACTCCCGCGCGCAGTGGATCTCGGACGCCGGCGACGACTTGGATCAGGTCGTACAACGGCGACTGTGCCGGCGATTTGTCCTGGGAGCACGCGCCCGTGCCGTCGTCTCACGAGGCGACGACTTGCTTCTCCCTCTTCATTCACTGCTGTACAAGAAGGACCGATCTGCAAAATAGATATCATACAGACGGCCGTTGGCAACGCGTTGTACATCCTCACTTGCCCTCTTCGTTGCCCCTTTTCTCCGTGCCTTCGTCGATTTCTCGCCGTCGCCAGCGCTGTCGTCCTGCCGGCTGCCTCTTCCATTGCAGACCTGCTCACAGACCGGCCTCCCCTCTGCGTCTTGCTCCACAAAGGGCTACAGGTCGTCCGTGTCTCCTTCGGCCTTCCCTCGCCACCGACATGTTTCTTTCCGTCGATTGTCACCATCATCGATACCGCGGCCCGTGTTTTGTTCATTCTGTCCTCCGCGTTGTCCCGTACAGGTACCGTGCCCTACATTTGGTCTATCCTTTTTTATTTTTGGCTGCTCCGTTGCTTACCGGATCTCCTCTTCCCCTTTCCTCATGCTTTGTTTGGTCTTTCCTCCCCATTGGCCTTGCTCTTCCCGTCGATTGTTTGCGTTGTGGAAGTCGTGCCCGTGCTTTGTTCGCTTCATCATCAGCACTACTCCACGGAGGTACCCTATACTACATCCCGTCTATCATTTTCAATCTCTTGTCGGTTCATTGCTAACCGGGTTTCCCCATTCCCTTCGCTCGCTGGCGGCGTTTCGTTTCCGGTTGGTTGTACCTGCTGGCCGTTGGTGTTTCCTTCGGTCTCTCCTCACCACTGGCGGTGCCACCTACTCACCGGGCTACGATGACAGCCTACCTTTCGTCTGTCCACCCAAGGTCAGCTTGGTTCTTGGCTATTGCTATCACGGTTCGATTCAAGTAAGCAGTTGTTCCTTCATGGTTGCGATTATCTTGCAGTCTCGGCCTTGGTATGCATTTGAGGCCATCTTGTTCTCTCTCCTGTATGACGCATTACGGATTGCTGCTCTTTCGTGCTTTCGATGATATTGATGTATCGACCTCTATCTGCGTTCGGGGTTCTATTAGCCTATCAACCGTACATCGCAGCATTGGTTGTTGTTTTATGCCTGTCGTATGCCTGGTATATTCAGAATAGCTAATTGTTTCTTTTCTCAGCCATGTTTTGAAATCAAAGCTCGTGTAACTGCTATAGCCATATAGATATTCATTGTTGCCATAACAGCTATAGCTATATAGATATTCATTACTGCCATGAATATCTATGTAGCGCCTTTGGTGCGAATTAGGATCTTCATAACCTCACCTGCGTACTTGCGTTGGGTCGTTGCGTGCTTCGCCGATGTACTGTCTTGGTCGGCTGTCGAAGCAGCAACTAGCTCCTATCATGTGCCTAACCTAGATCATGTATTCAGATAGATGCCAGATGCTTTGCTCTTTAGATCTAACCGGTATTACAGGACCTAAGTTCGGGCAAAAAAACTTTCCCACCTTATGAAAGACATCAATATTAACATAAATTATCTAGACATGGTCCTATTGATATACAGACAAAAAAAGTGGGTGCTTAGAGAACATACAAGGGTAAAAAGAAGATCTATGAACTATTCCTCTTTCCGCTACATGTAATTGTGTTGCACAGCCTAAGATTTATAATACCAGCCTATCGATGCTAGAGTAAATTGCTTGGATATAGATCTATTGTTACATGGCGATATACTGACGCCGCTAGATAGCTCCCTTTGTTATACATGTTAGAGTTTTGAAACCTAAAAGATTTACGCACATGGGTGGGGGTTCATTGTGGGACTTCTGCTATGTTTGAGATACATATTCCTTACTTATTTAATAAGTTTAGTTCATACGAATCCATGTTGTAACAAAAGATATTCTTTGAGTTATGTCAAGTCCAATGTTATCACGGCGATAAGGCGAGGCGAGGCGCCAGACTACCTTCACACCTTTTAGGCGAGTATGGCGTGCGGCGAGGCGACGCCATACTCACATCCTAACCTTTTATAGCAGCAAATTTGTTGAACATACAGTGTAACTATTTTAACTATGTAACAAAGCAAATAAACATGAATAATGATGCAGCTAGAAAACATGTCCTTGACGACATTGTCCATTGTTTGTTGACTTTGCTCTTCTCCCAAGTAGCATGATGCAGCTCCCATGAGTCCCTTCTAATAGCAAGACACAGCATATGCTTAAGGATCCAATACATGTAACATAAAAAAGATGCAAAAACCTGCTTCCCAATAAGGCTGCAGCACAATGCATATAAGAACTCACAATGCAGCAACAGCAGGAGCTGCGATGAAGATACAGCAGCAGCAGCACAATGCAGCAGCACAATGGTGCAGCTCCCATGAGTCCCTTCTAATAGCATTGCTGTTCAAATCACAAAATAGAGTCATCAAATGGCATTTCATGTTTTGCCAGCAGCAGGAAGCATATAAGAACTCACAATGCAGCAGCAGGAAACATATAAACATGATTACATGACAAATGAAACCATAGTAGCATAGTCCATACAAATGAAACCATAGTGGCATGATTACAAGATAACTTTAGCTTAGAAGTCACACACTCCATACAACCAAAAAGACCAAAACACCAACAATCTAGCACTCATCTCTCAATAATCATCAATGTCGAATGCATCCAAATCATTGCCATCCATATTCCCGCCATCGCTCTCCATATCATCAGGTGGAGCTTCACCATAATCATCAACCTCCTCGTCATAAAAAACAAAATCTTCGTCCTCATCTTCAGTGTCCGAATTTGAGTGTGGCTCACCTTCTTCAACCACCCTTCTTGTAGAACTAGAAGTGTGACACCGAGAATAGCTTATGACATCACCCCTTCTTAATGTTCTAGGAATATTGCGACCTTGAAGTGTGCGTGATGCACCAACAGCTTCATCAACATGTTCCCATGTAAGGTCATCACACCCACGGTGACCTTGAACCGGTTCGGCCAGTGGGTTAATCCATTCATTGTCCCAATCAAATTCATCTATGACCAAAGGGTCATAGTTGTCGCCTTTCTGACGTCGTTGTTCAAACCTGCTTTTCATCTTTTGGTTATATTGAACATAGACCAAATCGTTCAATCTTTGGTGCTCCAACCGGTTTCTTTTCTTGGTATGGATCTACAAATAGTTTATAGAAATCAAAGCAAACAAAGTAAATAAATTGTTGCTTTAGCACATATGTAGCTAAAAATTGAGAGTTGAAAAAGAATGGTTTGGCACATCCACTTACAAACTCAAAGGTACTCCAATTGCGCTCACAACCGAAGGATGAACATCAAAGACTAACGATACGCTTCGCAAATCTTTGTAGCTCTATGGCTCGGCCACCATATGCACGCCACCAATCAACTAAAATGACAATAAGAGACTCTAGTTAATTAATATTGAATACACAAAGAATTGAAAAAGTTTGTGCAACACTATAGAACTTACGAGGATTCCTTGATTCTTGGTTTTGGATTGCTAATTGATTTGAAAATGCTTCTCCTCGCTGGTCCTCGTAGAGAATGGCTAGCGTATCAATCTTGTTTCGAAGATCGACATCATGCACCATTTTTGCAAGCACATCATTGAATGCTCCTCTTAGCTCACCAACATATGCATCATCACCTCTTTTCACAATGGAAAAGAATTTTCCTGGATTCAAGAAGAGTGCAGCCCCATACAATTTTTGGTCCATTTGCTTCACCCAACATGTGTCAATAATGTTCATGATTTTCTTGAGCAAGTTTGACTTGTTTTGGGTAGGGAAACCTGATTTGATTTTCTCCTTTGCTTGAGCCATACATGCGGCAACCTCCGGTAAGGCGGGTTTCTCATCTCCATCAACCACCCTCAGCACAACAAGTAGTGGTTGTGAAGCTCTTAGGCAATCTTCAACTGAATTCCAGAATTCCTTAGAAAGGATAATGTCAAACACACTTTTACCTGCCTCTGTGGTTGCCAATTTAGCCCTAGTCCAATCTTCACTAACAAATAGATATCTCAAAGCATCTTTGTGCTTGTGCAAACTTCGCAAAGTAAGGAAAGATGTGGCAAAACGAGTAGCAGCAGGTCTCACAAGATCCCTCCCACCTGTCTTTTCCCTCATTACATTAAGAAGCTTACCATGTCTATAAATAAATGTGGTGACACATTTGGCACATGCAATAGGCTTCTTAAATTCCTTTAACTTCCCGATATCTTCCAACATAAGGTCCAAGCAATGTGTAGCACAAGGGGTCCAAAACAGTGTAGGAATCCTCTCCATTAGAAGTTTGCCTGCTGCCTTGTAGTTAGCACCATTATCGGTGACAACTTGAACCACCTTCTCTTTGCCAACGTTCTCAATTCTCTTCTCTAGCAAATCTGCTAGCATCCTTGCATCATGTGTTTGATCTGATGCATCAATAGACTTTAAGAAGAAAGTCCCCTCCGGACTGTTGATAAGGAAGTTAATCAAATGACGTCCTCTTCTATCCGTCCATCCATCTGACATGAGTGTGCAGCCATATTGCTTCCAAGCCTCCTCATGCTTCTCCCTCAATTTATTTGTCTCTTTAACGTTCTCCTCAAGCAAGGGCACCCTCAACTCATGGTAACTAGGAGGCTTATAACCAGGACCGTATTGCCCAATGGACTCACACATAACCTCGAAGCTCCTTGCGTGTGCAGCATTAAATGCTATGCCACACTCATAGAAGAACTTGGATACATGCATGTTCACAGCATGTCTTTCTTCTTTGGTTCTCATCTTTGACTCCAAGGAACATTGAGAAGTGCCCTTGGTATGTCTTTGCTCAACCACATCTTCAGGTTTTGGTCGAAGCATAGCAGCAATGGACTTGTTTTGCTTTGCTTTTGGTGCTGGAACATTGGAATTAAGGGCGGATTGCTTTCTTTTTGCTGCTGTCCCAGAACTTGGTACTGACACAACGACAGAGGCAACGGTAGAGGCTACGGAGCCACCACCGCTGGCTACCTCAACTACATTATATTCTTCTTCATCATCTAAATTAAGTGGTCTGTTTCTTCTGTTCTGCTTCAGATATTCTTGCATCTCTTTGATGATTGGTGTCGTCGTCTTGGCACATTTTTGCACATCTCCATATCCACCTGTGAGATGCTGCTTCAATCTTTTGATTCCACCACATATTTTCCTGTCACAAAGTGAACATTGCACCAAATCTCTATTACCAATCTCTGGCCAAAAGGCATACTTCCATCCTGGGTCTTTAGACTTCACCTTCCTTGCAGGATCTTTCTTTGGATCATACTGCCCATCTCTTTCAGCGGCAGCCACAGTAGTTGCTATTACGGGCTCACTTTCATTTGCCATTGTGCTACTGCTACCTATTTCCTACTGCATAGCAATGAACATGGAAACATGAATAAAAACATGTCTATGCAATAAAAACATCTAGCAACATCTAACAATCTAGCATCAATCTAACAATCAACATCTAGGCATCTAGCAATATTTAGAAACACAAACACCTAAAGTCTAAACATACGCCTACTGCTGCACTGCATATTTAGAACAAAGCCAACCGAAGCACTGCATACGGCGAAGCCAACCGAAGCACTGCATACGGAAGCCAACCGAAGCACTGCATACGGAAGAAAATAGCCGGCGCCCGGCGGAACAGAGGGAAGAGGCGAAGAGCCGATCTAGAAGCGGCGGAACAGAGGGAAGTCCGGAAGAGCAAAACAGAGGGAAGAGCCGGCGGAATAGAGGGAAGAACCTGAGTCTGAGCGGCGGGGTGGAGGCCTGGAGGGAGGCGGCGGCGTGGAGGCCCGGAGGGAGGCGGCGGCGTGGAGGCTTGGAGATCGCCCGTCGCCCGAGGTCGCCGCCGCGCCGACCTCCCTTCGGTTGGCTTTGCTGAATGCTTCTCCCGTATGCGTATCCGGGTATCTCGTGATGCGCCCCCTCACTCTTTTTCTCCCGCGCTCGCTCCCTCCCTCCCTCCATTTTCCCGCGCTGGCATAGGGTATGGCGCCCGCCTTGCTGTTGCGACGCGGCGTCGCGGCCATGGCGACGACATCCCTTCCGAGGCGGACGCCATACGCAGCCGTGGCGAGTCGACGGCCGTGGCGGCAGCTCCCGGCCGCTCCGACGCCAAAGCGACGATTAGGCGACGCCTTAACAACATTGGTCAAGTCTATATCAAGGAGACTATACAGACAATATGTGGATCACTTGCACATGATCATATTAGTATACAGACCAAAAAGAAAAAGAAACAACCTTATAGAACATACAATGGGAAAAGGAATATCTATAAGTCGTTCCTCTTTCCATTGCCTGTGATAGACAACAGCGGTTTAGGTCTGTAGCCTCATGCCTTTCATAATAGGATAGGTTACTTAGATATCACCCTATTGTTACAGCACAGTATGCTGGCAACAATATATGCTTACTTCACTTATACATGCTATAGTCCTTAGGCTCTAAAACGTTGACACACATGAATGGAGTTTTGTTGTAAAGCTTTTATGGGATTCCAGATTTAGATTCCTTGTCCGCTTAATTAATTCCAGTCATGTCGGTGTAGGCTATAACAGGTGATATCCTCCGGTCTATGTAAATCCTACATAAAATCGATTAGACAGAGAAATGAATTAGCGCATCTTATATAGAAAAATGAATTAGCAGATCCTGGTTCCAACGTAATATACAAGGGGGGAAAAGGGGGGTCTACCTATATTGGAAAACCTGGGACTTATGCCAGTTTTGCTCTTATTTTGGTTTATGTGATTCATTGTTTTACGCTATGTTTCACTTACTTCCTTGTTGTTACTCTTTCTACTCCATATAGCCGTTACACTCTTCATTGTGTTCCAGGTTACAGGCTGCTAGTTTATTAACCTCTCTGGAGTTGTGTCAAGATTTCTCAATGGGCTAAATCTTAATATGCATTTTGATTATTGTGTTATCAATACATGTCCGCTTTCTAATGAGAAATACACCTTTGCTAGATGCCACAATCATAACCATTCTGCCTAGAAGCAGGATGCAGGAGGTAGCTCAAATGCTTCCAATCTTCTTGCAAACTGTGCAACATCTAAGTCATACACTTAATAAATTGTCACTAGTCATCCTAGTTGCTCCGCATCGATATGTGAGGGCTTATGTCTAGTTCGATAAGGGCCATTTCCACGCGACCGGCCGACGTCGCGCCTTCAAAGATGCAGAATGCAGCGGCTGTCATGTGGGGGTCAACGACGTCGTCGTATCTCTCCCACAACCGTTGCATCCCGAGGTGAGAATGATGCCACTGCCCTACGACAATTGCCCTTGCTGTCAGCGACTCCTGTTAAACTTATTTTCGAACTATATTTTCAGTACCTAAGCCAATACGATTTGTCGAAAATATAGTTTGATCCGGTAAGGATACCTAGTGCTCCCTCCTATAACAGATGTGATTAATTGTTAGTGTGTGAAACTTATTGCAGCCCAAGTCTGCATCTTGTGCTAATAGTCATCATGAAACTTCATGGTCCCCAAGATTTTTGAAAACTGTGTATATACCCTTTGTTGCTATATTCTCTGATTGAAGTTGGAATTCATTACAATTTGATAATGCTCGAGGGAATCAGATACAAATTATATTCTATATCATCTTTCAGGTTTTGTAGATAGCCTACTACGTATTTTTTTTCTCTGCTTATGTGGCATCATGTGAATGGTATGAAAGTGTTTTATTTTATTTTTTCGATTACAAGAAAGACTCACACATGCACACACACACCACTACGCACACACATTAGTGCGCCCTCTTAGCGCAAGCCTAGAAAGATGCAGGTCGAGATAAATCTGCGACCTCACAAAATTCCTACTGAAGTGCTAGGATTTGAACCCTCATAAGTTTGAGTCGTACATCCACAACTCTACCACGCCACCAAGAGATGATTCCCATGCTTTATTTTATTTAGCTATTAGGAACTTTTTTAGTTTCTAACTCAAAAATTAAGTATCTAATTCTCTATTTGTTTTAGCCATTATGACAATTACTCTAAGTGCAATGATTCAAAATTAATATGGCATGTCTTACACGAGTATTTTACTTACAAATTTTGAAGCAATTTGTGATGTTAATATGCCACATCAATATTGTCGTAGTAAGTATAGATGTACTAAAACCCTACGTGCTTTTTGAGTGGTAGAGTATACGAACTGTCACGCAGGTTATTTAGTGTACTAATAAAAATATATGGAATTTATTTGACAATGTTAGTATTTGTTATCGTTAGTGCACCATAAATTTAAATAGTTTTTACAACTAAATATGTAAAGTAGCCAATTAATTGGGATGAAAATCAATTAATTATATAGTAATGTTAAAGTACTATGTGAATATAATATTCACAATGCATGGTTTACCAGCGCTAACATTTTATTACTCCCTCCGTTTTTTTAGTGACATTTTTATTTTTTACAATCTACGAGACGTGACTTTGATTATTACTATTTGTAACTTTACTTATTATATACTAATAAAATTATAATATTATGAAAGTATTTTTAGCGACAAATCCATGGTTGTCACGGCGTAGTTGGCGACCACGGCACCTCTTAGGCGCCGGGACGCCTAGGCGAGGGCACGGCAACGCTGTATACGTGCATACACGAAGGCTACGGGGCTGTATACGACTCAAGGCACTCTTCACTCCCAACTCTCACGCCTCCCACTCGTCCATATAATCCCACTCGTCTCTCCCAACTCTCACTCACCTGACTCTCTCCCCCCCCCCCCCCCGACTCCCCCTCGTCTCTCTCCCCTCCCCGGCGCCGATCTCCCCTCTCTCCCCGACGCCTCCCTCCCCCCAGCGCCTCCCCTCCCCGGCACCGATCTCCCCTCTCTCCCTGACGCCTCCCTCCCCCAGCGCCTCCCCTCCCCGCGCCTCCCCTCCCCGATGCCTTCCCCTGCCACCTCCTCCCCCCAGCGCCTCCCCTCCCCGATGCCTTCCCCTTGCCGCCTCCCCTCCCCGCCGCCTCCCCCTTGCCACCGCCTCCCCCCGTCGCCTCCCCTCCCGTCGACGACGGGAGCAAGTTGGAGAGGGAAGCCGGCGGCGGGAGCAGGCTGGAGTGAGGGAGGGAGACGGCGAGAGGGCGGGGGGTGCCGGGAGCGCAGGAGGGAGACGGCGGGAGGGGGCGGAGTGCAGGAGGGAGGCAGCGCGGCCGGAGAACAGAGGGGCGAACGGCGTACCTGGCCAAGGCGAGGCAATCCTCCCCAGCGCTTGGACGCCAAGGCGTCGCCTAGGCGACGCCGTGACAACCTTGGACAAATCTAAATAGTTTTAAACACATTAGCAGTCAAAATTTAGAAAGTTTGATGGCATAGATATAGGATGTTAGTTAAAAAATGTGTGGGTGACACGGCGAGCCGACGATTGTAAAGATGTGTGCCAGGAGGTGCCCAGCGGCCGCGGTAAGGGCATGCATCCAAGGAAGTGTAGCACGGTGATTAGGGGTGTATCCAAGAAGGTGCGACACACACAGTATGCATACCTAATGAAAATTTTCTAGCTCCGCCACTGTTGCTTGATGTAATTACTTGCTAGATGGTGCAGACCTGCAGCCAATTTGATCGTACTTTCAGCATTCCTGCGAGTGCACTAAGAAAGTGTTGCTTCTTTTTTGCAGTTTAGTAGAGCAGCATTATGTACTTTGGAACAGCTGTTGTGGAACCAATTTTACCAAAGCTACCCTGTGTAGTAGCTTACCAAGCTCATTTCATCACAGAATGCTTGATTTACCTGAGGAAAAAGATAGACTATATCTTTTTTTTTGATCGAAAAGGCAGAAGACCTGCCGTAAATTAAATGAGAGAAGAAGTAAATATTACAAGCAGGGCCTCAGACCGAGAGTCTGAGGGGGGCCTCAACAAAAGGAAAGGAGAGCAACAAAAAGAAAGAAACCCCTCCTCTAAAAGCCCCTAAAGAACTTAACCGACCCCTATCTCTTCTCTTGCCGAAACGACTGAATACACTTGTCTGCTACCTATTACTACTTGATTTGCCACTGATTCCTCCGAGAGAAAAGAGTTATCGAAAATTCTTCTATTCCTCTCTTTCCATACATTCCACCACGTTTGAACGAGGGCCCCAATGTATCTCCTTTTGATAGTTTTTGGCCTAATTTTTGTGAAGGCCTTCCACCATCCCGAGAGGGTGTTGTAATTTTGTCCAACTGGAGAATCTCTCAAATTCAAGAGCTCTGTCACTTTGCTCCAAACTGCCGTAGAAAAGGTGCAGTCTTTTGCTAGGTGACAGGGGTTTTCTCCGTGCTGAGAGCAAAGAGCGCACAAAGGGTTGCATGGCCAATTCCTTTTGAGGAGGTTATCAGCAGTTAAAATTTTCTGATGCAGAAGAACCCATCCAAAAGATTTAGCTTTTTGCTCGGCGTAACCTTTCCACAGGTGATTAAGGGTTGGTTTTGGGATTACACCACTAAACTGAATTGAGTAGGCAGATCGCGCCGAATACTCTCCATTTGCTGTCCATCTCCAAAGAATAGTATCATCCCTATCCTCTAGGGTGTAGTGAATCAGACTACCCGCTAGCCAAATCAGCTGCGAGATCTGATTAGCATCCGAAATTATCCCAATACAGTTTAACCAATGATGGTGTCGCATGGCATCTTGAACCGAGATACTTCTTTTTTGAGAAATCTTAAAAAGATCAGGGGCCCTTGATTGCAAGCTCTGATTGCCCAGCCATTTATCATTCCAGAAACTTGTCTTAGCTCCATTTCCAATAGTGATAATCGTGCTCGCTAAGAAAAGAGATAAGTCCTCTTTGTTGCACGGCAGCTCCATGAAGGTCCAGGGCCGAGTGGGATCTGTCCATCTTAACCACAACCACCTTAAGCGAAGAGCTCGGGCAAATCTTTGTAGGTCAAGAATTCCCAGTCCACCTAGTGAGCGTGGCTTACAGACCGTGGCCCAATTAACTAGATAGTGACCGCCATTTACATGCTCAACATTCTTTTGAATTCTGCCATTGTGCCTGAGGTCCTTTTCGGGCAAAACTAAGGTAATTTCTTTGTAATCTACAACTTTTTTATATAAAAAAGAAGTACAAAGGAAGCTTCTAACTGAGCCAAATAATCTCAAGCAGTTTTCTTGAAGAAAGATAATAACTGATCAGGTTTTGTATATGAATACTGTATTTCTTCAAGAATATCATCTACAGATGTGCCAATATCTACATAGATACATTTCATTTGGCTTGACTACCCTGACAACTGATTGCTAGTTTCCAAGCTGGCATCTGTTGCTTTTCCTGGGTGGCATGCTATTTTCATTTTGAACAATACTGTCTGCATTTCACATTGTGAATTGGACCTCATCATTTATGTCATTTTGATCGGACCAGTGAGGTTATCTCTAATGATGAAGTCCGTCAGCTGCAAGTTGAATCAGCTGACCAAGTACTCCGGGTTCTCTACGAACCTATCAAGCAACAAGGTAACTGATTTGCGGAGGAAGTGGGCAACTCGAGCTTGTCATCAAATATTCAAATGTCTACTCCCCTAGCACGATCGAAGCATTAACGGTGCTTTACATAGACAGACATGAACGGATGGTGCACCAGAATTGAGTGGACATCCTCAGTAGCTGATGAGAAATGCTTTACCAGGGTGGTCGCTGTTGCGTGCATGCTCTTCTCCATCTCTTGTTTTTATTGAAAAGTAGTTTTGGACAAATCGTATTGGCTACCATTGGTCCACGTTTGGAGGAGCAAGCAGGTGTTTATACAAAACTTTAGTTCTGAAGTGCCGCAGTGGTCAGGTCAGCATCACATTATCATTGTGGAAATTGGAAACACACGTGTTCTGGTGGGTCAAGTGCGGATCTTAGTCACCCGTTGTGATGTTTGGGGCAGACTCTTCCATGGCTAGAATTTCCTGGAAGGAACAGGGGCTCAGGGAGCGTGACTAGTCTTTGATGGAACAGTTGGGAGTAGAGGATACTTTCTGGATTATTTCTTCAGCTTTTGCAACTGTAGATCTGGCCATTCTGTAATTTGGCTGCTGCTGCTCCTCTGCCTTTTTAGGAAGGTTTGACGATTGAGATTGACTATTGAGGTGTATCAGATGATCAAATACATAGTGACATCAGGCTGTCTGCGGCTCTTATGTCAATTCTGGCCATAGAAGATCCTCGGTCAGTCAGGGAAGCATGGATTCCCGCGTCGCCGTTGATCATGTCACGGCTGAGCTCATCTAGACAGCGACCATGAGACAGCGAATCTTCCGTGGAACATATATTTCATGTGTAGTTTTGGTTTATAAGTTGCCCGCGTTATTTGGATTCCATGTGGGAATATCTGATGTTTTTATGAAGATCTTTATTGCTTGACAAGTTCCAGATGGACATGGTTTCACGCTCGTCGATGAGGATCTGGAAGCTGTTGAGGAACCGACGCTGGAGACCAGTCCGAACGATTCCTCTGCTTAAAACAAGAACGAATCAATCACAGAATCACAGAGTAATAGATTGAACACAGAAAGGTAGAGAGAACTCCTGGTCTTTCTTTATTGCTTTAGATTGCATCGGGGTACATAATGAGGGGGTCTAGGTCCCTATTTATAGTCTACGGTGGGGTGCCCAATTAGATCAGGACTCTGGATAGAGTCCAGGTTTCCTAACACTCCCCATTGAGCACTCACCCAACATGCTCATGCCTCGTGAAAACTACATAAAAACCCAGTGGGAAAAATTTGAGTACATGATACATGTGATGCTGCGATGCACGAATTGCCTCATTAAAAACCTCGGTCGAGAAACTCTATGGAAAACTCGTCAAGGGAAAAAGAGTACAATTCACCCAAATTCATTTGGTCTGCAGGACATTATTTTTGGGTACTTAATCTTCATGATCAAGATTTATTAGCGGGCTTGTGAGAATTCTCCTCCTGAATTCTGCACTTCTCTAAGTCTCATCATTCCAATTCCACGCACGCACCTTTCAAAGCTAGATGCGGGGAGTGACTTAGTGAATAAATCTGCGAGATTTTCACATGACTTAGTATGCAGTACTTTAATCTCGTCTATCTTTTGCAATTCATGTGCATAGAAGAACTTGGGGTTAATATGCTTTGTGAGATGACTCTTCACATAGCCCGTTTGCACTTGTGCAACGCAAGCGGCATTATCTTCATAGATAATTGTGGGGGTTTGCACAATGTTCATCCCACATGACTGCTAGATGTGGTGAACCATTCGGCGGAGCCAAACGCACTCTCATGCGGCTTAATACAGTGCTATAATTTCTGAGTGATTCGTCGAAGTAGCTACCAGGTTTTGCTTAGACGATTTCCATGAAATTGCAGTTCCACCACACAGGAATACATAGCATGTTTGTGACTTAGCGGTATGTGGGTCTGACAGATACCCAGCATCTGCATAGCCAATCAAGTTCAGATCTTGATTCTTTCTGTAGAACAATCCGAGGTCCTTGCTACCTTGGAGGTATCAGAAAATGTCTTTTATGCCCTGCCAATGCCTTTTGGTGGGCTCTGCACTGTACCTTGCTAACAGGTTCACGGCAAATGCAATGTCCGGTCTAGTGCAGTTTGCTAAATACATGAGTGCTTCCACTGCACTCAAGTATGGGAATTCCGGTCCCAGGACTTCCTCCCCCTCTTCCCTTAGTCGGAAAGGATCTTTTTCTTGCTGTAAAAACCTACCGATCATCGGTACTTTCGAGGGAAATGCCTTCTCAAAGCCAAACCTTTCGAGCACCTTCTGGGTGTAGGTCGACTGATGTACCAAGACTCCTTCAGGGACATGCTTAAGCTGCAAGCCTAAGCAAAACTTGGTCTTGCCCAAATCTTTCATTTCAAATTCTGACTCCAAGTAGGAGCTTACTTCTTTAATAGCTTTTGCTGTCCCGATGATGTTCAGATCATCTACATACACAGAGATTATACAGAATCCATTCTGGGATCGCCGTATAAACACACAAGGACAGTCTTCATTATTCGTGTAGCCTTTCTTGCGGAGAAAGTCACTCAAACGATTATACCACATTCTTCCAGATTGTTTCAGTCCATACAATGACTTTCTGAGTTTCACACTGTACAGATTTCTATTTGCTCTGTTTTGGTTCGGGAGAGGTATTCCTTCAGGGACTCTCATACAAATTTCCGAATCCAAGTTACCGTAAAGGTATGCAGTCACAACATCCATCAATTTCATTTCTAAATTCAAGTTCACTGCCATTGAGATCAAGTATCTAAAGGTAATTCCACTCGTGACTGGGGAGTAGGTTTCTTCATAATCAACTCCAGGACGTTAAGTGAAACCTTGGGCTACCAGCCTTGCTTTGTATCTCACTACTTCATTTCTTTAATTTCTCTTTCGAACAAATACCCACTTGTGCCCAACGGGGTGTATGTGGGGAGGTGTGCGGCATACGGGCCGAAACACCTCTCTTTTATTCAGAGATAGCAATTCAGTTGCTATTGCCTTCTTCCAATCTTCCCAATCTGATCTTTTCTTACATTCAGCAAGCGATGCAGGCTCGGGATCAAGATCGATGATGGTGGCAATTCTCTTTGTGAAGTAGATATCGATATTAGCTGTTGTCCTATTCAGGGACTCTCCCGTGTGTACAAAATTTATAGCTATTTCTTCATGAGTTGCTTCTTCTGAAGCGATTGCTTCTGCTAGAGCTTTACCTTGCACATCGCTTCTTTCAATTGCGGTGGCAAGTCCCTTTAGTTTTTCGGCTCCAATGTGTGCGCACACATCCATGCCGATGGGGATATTCAGATCCGGTATGCCCTTTTTTGAAGGTGTCATACTTGTGCCAGGTCTCAACTGGCTCCCCTTCTCATTCTGGGGGACTTCAATGATCGGCTGTGATAAATCCCTCTTATCCTTTTTCACCAGGCGTCCCCGGTTACTAAGGATTCGAGGAACCGGAGTTCTCGTCCTCTTTTTTATTTTTCTGAGGCCTTTGGACGAGATTAGGGATACCTTCTGCTTTCTTTGGTATTTCAACCCTCTCCGGTGCAGTGCGTGCAGGCACATGCGACTTAGTCACGCTCTTCAAATCACTAAAGTGATCAGGCAGTTGATTTGCTAATGCTTGCAAATCTATTGTCTTCTAGACTTCTCTTGTCTTCTGGACTTCTATTGTCTTTTGGACTTCTCTATTTGCTTCACTAATGCGCAGGTCATCTGCATGAATTCCCGTGGCTTGCCATGTACTGTCTTCTGGACTTCTCTAGTGCGTGGGTCATCTACATGGATTCCCCAGGTTTGCCACATAATTTCCCGACATTCTTCATCAAGGGGTTGATTTCCTCCCCCTAATGTTGGGAAATCTTCGGTGCTGACCATTGCGCTAGTTGCATAGGTGAATGGATGTTGTAGGCCGAAGGTCTAAGGTTGATGAGATTCGCTGCATGCAGGACTGCGTGTCCCCAACATGTAGCTGCTAGATTTCAATTATACAAAAGGGGGCGGGCAATAAATTTAATTCTATTAATTAAAGTCTCTGCCAGACCTTTCTGGGTATGGACATGCGGTACCGAATGCTCAACTGCAATTCCCATTGCCATGCAATGATCATCAAATGCCTTTGAAGTAAATTCTCTGGCGTTGTCCATTCTGATGGACTTGATGTGATAATCAGGGGACACATTTCTGATGCGAATGATCTGCGAGATCAATTTGTGCAAAGACGTGGTTTCTTGTGGACAACAAACCCACATACGACTACTTCGAAGAAGCGTCAATGAGCACCATGAAATACTTAAATGACTCTAAGATGGGCTGAATGGGACCGCAAATGTCTCCCTGGATGCGTTCCAAGAATGCAGGGACTTTATCCTTCACTTTCAGAGTGGAGGGTCTAGTTATTAGTTTCCCGGTGGCACATGCAAGGTACACAAAATTTTCATGATTTGGAAAATTCTTCACATTAATATTATGCTCATACGAGTTATTTATTATGTTTCTCATCATCCTAAGACCTGAGTGGCCTAATCTGTCATGCCAGAGACATAAGAGTTAATAGCTTCTAAACACTGTTTTCAGAACAGTGTACGCTGCAAGCGCTTTAATGTTGGTATAATATAGCCCAGTGAAGGAAGTTTTTCTAATATTCTTTTGCCATTCTCTCCGCGCTTCATGAGCAGGTATTTCTTACCGTACTCTTCTTCAGTCTCAACGTGGAAACCATTTGCGCGGATATTCTTAAAACTTAGGAGAGTTCTAGTCGATTCTGGGTACAATAAGGCTTCTTCAATAACCAAAGTTGTACCCATTATGGCTCTTGCTGAACCAATTATATATCCATCGCTTCTGGCGATTGTCGTAAGGCTGCTAGTGCTCTTACAAATCGACTGAAAATACATAATCTCTCTTAAGATGGTATGCGTTGTGCCGCTGCTAGCTAAGCACACTTCCTTCATAGGGCGCTACAAGCATTCTAATATATGGTATTTTATTAATATGCATGAGAAGGCAATCAACACATAGATAAAATACACCAATATCAGAACATATCATGCCATCATAAACTGAATAAATGAATGAATTCATCAAATATCATCCAACCATCACGAGAAAATAACAATTCTTAAGTACCATCCATGCATATTTTTCCACACAAAATAAATGACAATTAAAATCTAAATGCATTCAGTGCACTAGACTTCTTCTGCTATTTTCTCGGGGTTGACATTCTCTTCAAGAGAAATCATGGCGTTAACTACTTCTAGGTCGAGAGGGATTACTGTTGCCGTGATGGTTTCAACTTCCATCGGTGCAGGCAGCTACTCAGAATTCTCCCCTCTCAGCCGATGCAGAGTGGGCTTCATCCTGCCCTTGACCATCCCGCTTTGGCTTGCTGGCCTTATTCTCTCGTGGAGCATCTGATTCGCCTTTCTGGGCTGCGGCATTACCCTTCCTTCCCCTTCTCTCATTAAGAGCTTTTCGCACCTTGTAGCTCCCGGCGTTGGCTTCACGGCCAGCAGAGCTCCCAGGTGGCTGAGTGACGTAGTTCTTACGGAGAACTTTGTCCTGAGCCTCCGCAACTTGCATCATATCAATCAATTCGGCGTATTCCTCATAGCCATCTTGACGATAGTTGCGTGCGGATTGTGCTATATTGGGGTGGAAGGTTTTTCTCAATTTTCTGTATTGGGGTACAAATCCTGTGCAAGGCAGAATTGTATTCCCTGACCGTCTTAAAGTCGGCAAAACCTCAGTCTGATCCACTCTCGCTCTGCTTGAGGAAGAATGGTGTACTTTAGCCTCTCAAACCGCTTCTGGAGTGCGGTCCAGAGTGCCAGCGCGCTCTTCTCCGTCATATACTCATTCTTGAGAGTGAGGCAGAGGTGGCGCCTGAGAAAATGAAGTGTCTGTTCATTCTCCTCAGGTTTGGGTTGAGCGTCATTCAGTCCGCCAATCCCAATAGCAGCGCGGAGCTTCTTGGCTCCAAGCACAATCTCGACATCGGATGTCTACGTCAGATAGTTTTGGCCATGCTGGGCCAGCTCCTCGAACTTCCAGTTCGTTATGCTAGTCATCTAAATGTGTATAAGTCTACTGCGGGTAGACATGCACGGAATAATTCACTGCAGGTAAATAAATAGTACAAAAGGTTCTCGCAATGTTTCAGAATTTTCTATGCATTTTCTATAATTTTACTGCTAATTTCAGTGATTAAAAACAATTTACAGCAATTACAATTAACCAAAACAGTAAATAAATACAGAAAATACAGAAATAATAATGGCAGAAATAAATAAGCTTCAAATGCTAAAAGTAATGCAAAATTCGGATTCCCGAGGCCCTTTTATGCTAAAATATGAAATTTCAGCAAATTCTGCAATTTCTGCGGGTTTTTATGCAAATTATTCAATTCAGAGAAAATTCGCGCAATTTTCTGATTTACAGAGGGGTTTTCTGCAAAATTCTGGATTCGCTCGTAAATTTGAGGGCTTAGTCGCAATTTTCAAAATTACAAGGCCGTTTCTGCAAAATTTTGGGACTTATATTAAAGTTTAAAGGGTTTCGAGGGCTTTTTCGCAAAATGCCGGCGCCAGCCCACTCCCCTGTTCTTTTCCTTTTTCTTTTCCTTTCCCGCGCCGGGCCCGTTTGCTCTTTTTCCTTCCCCTTCCCGGCCCATTTCGGCCCACCCGGTCCGCCCGAACGACTCAGGGAGTCGGTAGGGTTTCCGCTGCCCCCCTTTTTTCGGTGGCGGCGGCTCCTTCGGGTGGATCGGCCGACGGCCGAGGGCGGCGCTGGGCGGCCGAGGGCGGTGCGGGGCAGTGCCAGCTCACGGCGGTGGGGCCGGCGTGGGCTACGGGGCTGGCGCAGGCGGTGGGGCCGGCGGAGTTGGGCGGCGCGGCGCCTTCGAGCGCATCTCGGCGGCGGTGGCTGCTCATGCGGGAGCGGCAGAGGGGCCAGGGGGGCCAGCGGAATCCGGCGGCGCCGTTCTGGGCGGCGGGGGCCGACGTGCGGCGTGGTGGCGCCGTTGCTTCGAGCGGGTGCCGGCGAGCACTTGGAAGCCGAGGCAGCGGGTCCTGCGCGCGTGCGGGCGCGGCGGCCTAGCCGGCAGCGGCCGGGGTTCGGGCGCGATGTCTTCAGGCCAGTGGCGGCTCGACGGCCTGGGAAAGCCGGAGGTGGCGCATAGGCGCTTGCGGGCGCGGCGCGGCGGACGGCGGGGTGGCGTGCGAGGCCGGCTCCGCGGCACCGTCGCATACAGGCGCGGGCGCGAGGATCGAGCGTAGACGGCCGCATACAGGCGACAGTCGGAGGGCCGAGACGCGGCGGCTTCGGGTGGTGCGCACTACGGGGCGGCGAAGCCGAGGCGGCGGCTGGGCACGGAGGCGCAGGCGCGTGCGGGCGCGGTGGCCGGCAGCACTGGCGCATGCGGGCGCAGTGGCTGACCGACGGCCGGTGGCCGGCGGCACTATGCCATGTCAGTGGTTTTTTTTGTGTTGTGCCGTGCAGAACAAAACAGAGAAAGCGATGCCAGATTTTGTTGTAGTTGTGATCATGCAGGATCAGACAACATCATGCAAAATTTCATTTCTAATATACGATGCAATCAACATCTACCCCGTTTCGCAATCTACCGATCGACATTGTGCCGGCGACTTCAAGTCTGCTCGCGGTATATTTAGGGCAGATTTGCATCGTTCTAATCTACAGTGCAATCAACATCTACCCCGTTTCACAATCTACCGATCGGCATTGTGCCGGCGACTTCAAGTCTGCTCGCGGTAGATTAGGGCGGATTTGCACCGTAGAGATTCAATCTAGAACGCAAAACGAAAATACAGATTCAAAAGTGATCTAGAAAATTCAATCTATGCTTCGATGATTACCTCGTTCACCGGAGCGAAGTCGTGCTGATAACGTGTTAAGGAACCGACGCTGGAGACCAGTCCGAGCGATTCCTCTGCTTAAAACAAGAACGAATCAATCACAGAATCACAGAGTAATAGATTGAACACAGAAAGGTAGAGAGAACTCCTGGTCTTTCTTTATTGCTTTAGATTGCATCGGGGTACATAATGAGGGGGTCTAGGTCCCTATTTATAGTCTACGGTGGGGTACCCAATTAGATCAGGACTCTGGATAGAGTTCAGGTTTCCTAACAGAAGCAACAGTCTTCTCGAGCCTTCACGTAAGACGTGCGATCTTCGGCCGCTAACTGTCCGTGAACGAACCTTCAGTGGCTACTGTTGCAAAGGAAAGGCCCCTTTTTTAGATGCAAATGAATGGCCTTGGCGAATGGTGATTGGTTAACCAAAACTTTCTGAAACAATTTGTGGATTCGTTTCCCTGAAATCTCGGTAAGAAACAGTAGCGCTTCATAATGAGTTAGTGACAGAAGTTTCAGATATCCTGTTCCTTTCATGATTTCACACATAGATATTTTTGTAAGAATAATTAAACTATTTGTGTTATCGTCGTAAACGTAGTTACAGGACCCAACCTTCCTCAGTCTAGAATACTATATACAATTGATGATAATCGTAGACAAATCACCGAAGCAGTATCTTGCACATTTTTCTCGAAATAATGATATGAGAGGACGTACACGACGAAAATCTAGCATCAAGATGGAAGAACAAATTCGTGTACTACGACAGGTCCTAACAAGAAGAAGAGCAACCATTACCACGCTAATCTTCCCACCATGAAGAGTTACAGATCACGAGAAGTACCTAGTGCAAATCAACCCATGATTAATTTGATGCCTATTCAAGAAAGCAGCCACACCCCCGGCCCCATGCATGGCACGATTCATAACGCATTCACTTCGCTCCCACCGACCTGCTTCGCCGCCGCGCCGCCGCCCCTGGCCCCGTCCGCGGCGACGCCTGGCGGGAAGTTGAGCAGCGCCTTGGCGCCACGCATGCGGAACGCGGCGCGGTCGTACGCCGCGGCCGCCGCCTCGGCCGTGCCGAAGGTGCCCAGCCACAGCCGCGCGCCGTTACGCGACGGGTCCCGGATCTCCGCCGCGTACTTCCCCCACGGCCGCCGCCTCACCCCGCGGAAGTGCCGCTCCGCGGCCCTCGCCACCGCGCCCTTGCTGCAACCGCCCTTGCGCACGCCGGCGGAATTGGCGGTGGCCCTGTGCGTCTTCAGCGTGGGCGACGACGAGGGCGAAGCGGCGACGGCGGAGGCCTCGCGGAGGACGTCGAAGAGGACCATGTCCAGGGAGTCGTTCTCGTTGAGGGGGAGGTACTGGCTGTGCGCGGCGTCACCGGCCAGCGACAGGGACACGTCCATGTCTATGCCCATGCCCACGCGTGGAGCTGGAGCGCGAGCACCGGCCGGAGGCGTGGGCGCGACAAGGTGGCCAGCGCCGTTGCTGCTCCCCAGGGGTAGAGACATGTTGCTACGTGTTTGGGCGGGAGGTTTAGCTAGGTAGGGCCTGGCATGAGACGAGTGTCTGTTTGACTCGCTGGGAGGAGCCGAGGCGGGGAGGGAGATGTTGCCGCGCTATTTGAGCCCGTGCCCGTGGAAGAGTACTGGAAGAATCAAGGGACAACACGTGACCATACAACATGCAAGGTGTGAATTCGCAACATGGGTAGGTTCTTGCAATGTTTAAAGCCTTTTTTATGTGGTCTGCTGATGAAGTGGCAGGCCCATCGGCAACGGTGCAGCTGCAGATATTTACACATGCACAAGGGGAAGCGATTTTGTGTGTGTTAACCACCGAGTATGCACTGTGCAGTGTACTGTATGTGTATGTTGCCTGGAATCAAGCATTCTTTTCAATTTTTAAAAGTTATTTTTCGGATTTTTTTCAATAACTATCTTTTAAATAAAATATCTTTTTAAGATAGAGTTTACTAGTTAATTATAGTACATACTGTACTGACTTTATTTATATCGACAAAAATCACATGTGAATTTATGTTATTCTGTAATCTCTCACATTAATAATCTAAAAGTCACAAACAAATAAATCTAAAAGCTATAAACATCGGTCAAAAAGAATAGGGCCAGTGCTACACTTACAAATGTAGAAGCAGATTTCATGCCGTACGCATGCGTCTGAATTCTTGGGCAGACAGGCAAACACAAAAGGCGTGGCGGAACTTGACACGTCTTCTTTAACAGTTGACGCCCCGGATCTTCTGTGACCGAAATCTTCGCCGTCGTCGTACGACACAGACACACGTATGCAAGGCATGGGTGACGAGTGACGAAGAGAGGAGGAGCAAGCAACGGGCAGCCATTGGCCCCGGCGGTAGAACCTTCCAAAGCCGTGGAAAGGGTCTCGACCACGAGCACGTGCTGCCAAACGTTTTAATAGGTACTTCTGGAATCTGGATCACTTCTTGCCTGCTCCGTCGACGATCGGTCAAGGGGCGTGTGTACCTGCGTTTCGACGGACGGGGGTGTTCAACTGTTCCTTTTTTGACTTGTGTTTTTCTTCCTCAGGGCATTTGCAGCTTTCATACCTCGTGAGATTACGGAGGCGTTTACGCAATTTTTTTACGATAGCTTCTGGTTGTCTAATGTCTTATGTTTTTTACTGAAAATAAATAGTAATAACTAAAAATAACTTTTATAAAAAGAGAACAAATGGTAAAAAAATAAAAAAAGAGAGATGCATGCACGTATTCCTAAAAAATGAGTGAAGAAGACACTTCAAGAAACGGATATTCATATTGACTTTTGACTTTTCTAGCCAAAAGCTAGAAGTGAAAACCAATGCAAATATAACATATGGATTTGTATTTTGTTATTGGGTGCAGCCGTTGCACAGTGGCAATTTGCCTGCTCCATCCCTTCATCATTTTGCATGATTATTTACGTGCAGACATAGTTTATCAAAAATTCACTTATTGGAACAGTCTCGAAGCATATATGATTTTGACTCTTAGTCTACCATGGAAATATATTTAGGGTGGTTTTTTAGGCTGTGCCTTATGGCTTAAATTTTTGAATTATGGTTGTTTATGAGAGGCAGTATGTAAAGGAAAATAGTCATATATGATTTTGTTCGGTACAACTAAACTCGGTATACTTTTTATTATAATCTTTCTGTTAACATTACTTTAAAAGTATATCGTTTAAAAGCTAATTACTATAGTATAAACTATGAGCCTTTGTGCGGCTTCGTGCGCGGCCAGAGCACTTAATTTCATTGCCCTCGTGCGTCTTTGTGCTACGGCGGCGGATGCCGCCCATCCTATATATATGTCCCAACCGCCATCCATGACGTCCTTTTCTGCTATAGTTTTCCATGCCTACGGACCGAAAATTCGTGAGGTATGGATCGATCATGAGGTCATTCGGAGTAAGATGATTCTGATGAAGTTGCAATATTATGGTATTTTAGCAATCGCATGAATGAATGCATCAAGGGTAAGTCATAAGTAAGGAACAAAGAAGGATAAACCTCAACCAGTTGGTGGCCTTCGGATAGAGTTAAACGTTCGATTATTGCGTGGAAAAGGGTTTTGGTCTGCGTCTAGATCTAGACTACCTGCACGGCCGGCTCAGTCAGTAGGAATACAACTTCAGGCTTCATTACAAGGATCTGATCATGCGAAGCACGTCAATCAGGTGATGCAACTGACAATCGACGTTGATCCGTCAACGGAATCGATTGGCTAGTGGGATGTGGGCCAACTACGTACGTGATGATAATCTGACGGCTCCAGACGCTTCAGGTGGCATCGATGACCGATATGTTCAAGCTAGCTGAAAACACACAAGGATCGATTCGAGTTAACCTCACCGTTTCCCTCTAGGATAAACTCGATCATGCATGCCAGTTGCGTTATCTTTTTAGCCTTGCATGCACCATGACGCATACTGCCGACTAGTATCACAGATGATGTCGATCCATGGAAAGGAATTCTACGGGGAGGGCCTCTCGCAATACGCAGGAGCATCTAGGGAGGGCCTTAAGTGAGATCCTTTCCCATATACCGATTCTCCGTTGATCCACACGCACGACGAGAGATAAATATTGGGTGGATTTTTTGGACTGTGATTTTGGTTTATGATTTTTGAATTCTGATTGTTCGCGAGAGATAGTATAACGAGAGAAAAAAGCTATATACGATTTTGATTGGTATAGCTGAATTCAATATAGTGTCTAATATAATTTATTTGTAGACTCTATTTTAAAAAGACACATAGTTTAAAAGATACACGAGGACAATGAAATTAAGCTTATGACCTTCTCTTTGTGTGGCTTCAGCCCAAACGAGCCACCATTACCAGAGTTGCCTATTTTCGTTGTGAGCCAATTTCCTTAATTTTTTAGAGTAACCTTAGTGAATTTTGGAACCAAGGTTCCAAATAAAGTAGAATAAACGGTACACTTGTGTTGGAGGGCTGGTATAAGTCTTTATTGCAAATAACTTTTGATTTCTAACATTTAGATTTTAGAAGTTAAAAATTATTTAGAACATATTGACCTTTTAACATTGTTTTCTCTTTGTTTATTTCTTTGTATTATTCTTGAAAATATAATAATTTTTTTTATTTTTTTGGTTTCAATTTTTAATTAAATATCTTATAAAATTTGTAGTTGTTATAGTGTCATGTCGGCCCAGAATGAAAAGACTTCGGAAAAACCAAATTGCACGGATCAAAACTTGCGAGACCATTCTGAACTCCGCCCGAGGATCTCCGGAGCGAAGTCTCTGGTCGGCTGACTCCCGCGGGGGATTGGGCGACTCAGAGGTTTGTCCGAACCCTAGCATTCCAGCTAGGGTTTCGGTTGGTTTTTCCCCTCATTTCTCCACCAAATCTCCCTCAAAGCTGCTCGGTCTCCAGTGCGCTTCCCTCCCCCAAGATCCGGAGGGCAGCGGAGGAGCTCTCGTGAGGTCTTGCGGGGGCGGGGTAGGCGGATTCAGGTGCTGGGAAGCGCGGTCGTCTGGTCCCTGTTGGTGGGCGGCGAGTGAAGAGGGTTCCGGCCGAGGGTCAGATGTTGGCCGGGACTGTGGAAGGCGCGGCCGGGTCGGTGGCTTGGGTGATGCAGCCAGAGTGGAGCCGATTTGCGTCTCTGGTCGGTTGATTCCCGCCGGAGGCTTGGGCGACTCAGGTTCGTTCTCCAGTGCTTTTCCTCCCCCCAAGGTCTGGAGGGCAGGGAAGGGACTCTTGCGAGGTATTGCGGGGGCGGGGCAGGCGGAATCAGGAGTTGGGGAGGAGGTGTATGGCTCCTGTTGGCGTGTGGCGCGTGAAGCGGGGACTGGTCCGGGGTCGGCGGTTGGCCGGGGCTGTGGAAGACGGTGCCGGGTTGGTGGTCTGGGTGTTGCTTTGGTGGTGGTGTGTGGCTGTGATTTGAGGCGGCGCGAAGGCGGAGGTGGAGGAGGTGGGCGGCCGGGGGAAGGGGTAGGGCGTGGCTGGGGGAGAAGGTGCTCGGGAGCGGCGCGTGGACGGGGCCTCTTGACTCTTTGTCGTTGTCGGGGTGGCGTTGGAGGTCACGGGGCTGATGGAGGAAGGAAGGAAGAAGGGGGCTGAGGATTTGGAAGGTCTGTTGGAGGGACTGAAACTTACAGAGGAAGAAAGGAGGGCTGTTAAAGGGGCGCGGCAGGCAAAATCAAGGGAGGCTGGACGACCTCCACAAGCGGTGGGCAAGCTGTTCGCCTCGAAGCCTGGGCATGCCGATGGTATTGTGCAAACAGTGGGGAGGATCTGGTGTTCCAGGGAAGGTATTCGGTGCAAGGAGCTGGGCAGTAACTTATTTCTCTTCACCTTCCTACAGCCGGGGGGAAAGCGCAGGGCGATGATGGATGGGCCATGGGAGTTTGGAGGTGATTTGTTAATAGTGGTGGATTTTGATGACTCCAAGAGGTTGAAAGACCTGGAGTTTTTCTTTGTTCCGGTTTGGATCAGAGTTTTTGATCTACCACTTGGTTTGATGAATGGGGAGACGGCTCGTCGGATTGGGAACAAGGTGGGTAGATTCCTGGAAGTGTATACAGATGAGGATGATATGGCTGTGGGTGAATTTCTTCGGCTCAAGGTACTGCTTGACATCCGTAAATCCCTCTGCAGGGGTACCACGGTGGAGGATAGGGATGGGGAGGGAATGGGCTAGTGCAATTTCAAATATGAATTTCTGCCAAATTTCTGTTATTCGTGCGACCTCTTGGGTCATGTGGAGAAGGAGTGTGATGAGGGGGTTTGGAGGGAGGGGGGTAAGCAGTTTGGGGAGTGGCTTAGGGTCAACCCAACTCGAAAGAAGGAAGGAAAAGGGAGGTGGTCTGAAGGGGGTAGTTCTGAGGGAAGCCACCAACAAAGGAAAGATACTAGTTGGGGAAAAAGTGTGGCACAGAGGGGTATTGGTAGTGGCGACCTCTCTCGCAAAATTGCTGACGGAGGGGAGGAAGAGCTGAGGGATGATGGTCTAAGCCCGCTGAAACAAAAAGGAGTGATAGTGCGCGAAGGTACACCAAAAAGTTTGGAGTTTGTGACTGTGTCAAAGTCAGCAGGGGAACAAAGTGCTTCAGGGCGGTCAATGTCCGCAGGCAAGGCTAAGGAGGCGCCGGTGGTCACAACGGAATCTGAAGAACCGGTGACCAAAGGGTTGAGAGGTGCACACCCGGAGGAAGGAAGGGTCGTTGGTAGTGGCATACAGCAGATGGTAGGAGGGGAGGACGGAAATGAGGTTGGTATGGAAGTAGATGAAGAAACAGGTATGCCGCAGGGAGACTTTGAGGGCTCGATTGCCACCAACCAAGCCTCAGGCACAGTTCGGCTGGAAGGAAAAGAAGGGAGGAGTGGTATGGAAGATAGAGTAGGGGTTGAATTATCAATAAAGAAGCTGACTTTCAAGCGCAGACCAAGGAGCGAAAGAGCAGGGAAGAGTAGTGAGATGACACTGGCGGCAAACAGGAAAAGACAAGTCCCGGACACGGTCGGGGAGGCCACAGGGGAAGGCAAGAAAAAGCATAAAGGAGGTGAAGGAGTGGGGGTTCCTGGTGGTGTGGAGGTTGAGGGTAATGCTGATTTGGCGGGGTTGCCTGAGCAATCCGGCCAGGCCCAATGAGACTCATTGGTTGGAACTGTCGGGGATTGGGGAATGGCCCGGCAGTTCGCAGTCTTCTGGACGTCCAGAAGAAGGAGGCCCCAGATGTGTTGTTCTTGTCGGAAACCAAGCATGGCACAGGGTGGATGGAGAGGTTTAGGTGGAGCCTTAATTTGCCAAACATGTTTGTGAAGGACAGTGTGGGCCTAAGCGGGGGCCTAACTTTGTTTTGGAGGAAAGAGATTGATATCACTGTTGGAAGCATGTCGAGGTACCATATTGAAGCCTTTGTGAAGGAGGAGGATGGTTTTGAATGGCGATTCACGGGGATCTACGGTGAGTCAAGGGGTGAGGAGAAGGAGAAAACTTGGAAATTGTTAAGAATTCTGCGTAACAGAAGCGACTTGCCGTGGCTATGTTGTGGGGATTTCAAAGAGATTATGTTCAACTGTGAGAAGGTGGGGGGACCGCCTAGACCGGAGAGGTGTATGGAGAATTTCCGCCGGACTCTTGTGGAATGTGACCTATGCGATCTCGGTTTCGAGGGCGACTCCTACACTTGGAGAAATCACCACCATAGGGTGGACAGCTTTGTTAAAGAAAGACTGGATAGGGCGGTGGCCAATAGCTCCTGGAGGGCTCACTTTCCGCTGGTTCGTGTAATAAATGGAGATCCAATGCACTCGGATCATAGACCAATCATCATCGAATTAGGGGGAGGGAGAGAAAGGAATGGGGGGGAACTTTGTTAACGTTGAAGAAGTTTGAGGCGCGTTGGTTGGAGGAGGAGGAGGGTCCAATTAGAGTGGAGGAAGCTTGGTGTAAGGCTTTGGAGAATGGGGAGACAAGGCTGATGGAGATCCAGAAACATCTGTTAAGGGATTTGTGGGAGTGGGATAGGTGTGTTTTGGGAGAATTGGAGAAGCGTATAACAGCTGCCAAGAGGGAATTGGAGATTTGTCGCTGCAGAAGTTTGAGCCAAACTCAAATTAATCGAGAGCATGTACTCCGCTACAAGCTGGAGAGGCTGCTGGACCAGCAGCATACTTATTGGAAGCAGAGGGCCCATTCTACATGGCTAACTCAAGGAGATCGAAATACAAAATTCTTCCATGCCCAAGCTTCTGAGGGGAGAAGGAAAAACCGTATTGAAAAATTAATGGGAGAGGGAGGAGAAGTGGCGGCGGGGAAGCATTTGAAAAATTTTATTGCTAACCAATATAAACATCTTTTCATGTCAAGTGCAGGTGAGCAGATGGAGGAGGTTATTGGGTGTGTGCAATCTCGGGTCTCTCAGGAAATGAATGAGAGATTGACTGCACCGTTCACAAGTGAAGAAGTATGGGAAGCTCTGAAAGAGATGGGGGAATTGAAAGCTCCGGGGACTGATGGAATTCCGTCAATCTTTTACAAGAAATTCTGGTCTTTAGTGGGTGAAAAAGTAAAACAGGAGGTACTGGATGTGTTGAATGGAGGTATTATGCCGCAGGGCTGGAATGATACAGTTGTGGTTCTGATTCCGAAGGTGAATAAACCGGAAAAGCTTAGAGATCTTAGGCCGATCAGTCTCTGTAATGTGGCCTACAAGCTGATTTCAAAGACTGCTGCAAATCGGATGAAGTCCATCCTGCCGAAGATTATATCTCATTCGCAGAGTGCCTTTGTCCCGGGTTGGCTAATTACTGATAATGTGCTGATAGCCTATGAGCTGACTCACTATCTGCACCAGCGAAAAAGAGGAAAAGTAGGGTTAGCAGCAATAAAACTGGACATGAGTAAAGCCTATGACCGGGTGGAATGGACCTTTCTGAGGAAAATGATGGAGAAATTGGGCTTCCATGAGAGGTGGATCAATTTGATCATGCAGTGTGTCAACAGTTTCTTATCGCATTAAGGTCAATGACGATTACACCAGTCCAGTGATTCCACAGAGGGGGCTCCGGCAAGGGGATCCACTTAGTCCATATCTGTTTATTATAGGTGCGGAAGCCCTCTCTGCCATGCTACAACGAGCTGAAGATGATGGGAAAATTGAAGGGATCAAAGTGTGTGAGGCGGCCCCCAGAATCAATCATTTATTCTTTGCTGACGACTCCCTTGTCTTGATGAGAGCACAAACAGAGGATGCTAAAGAACTACAAAGAATACTTGATGTATATGAAAGAGCTTCCGGTCAGATGATTAATAGGGACAAGTCCTCTGTTCTGTTCAGCCCCAACACAAATCAAGTAAACAAGAGGCAGGTAAAACTTGAAGTGCATATTGAGTCAGAAGCAAAAAGTGAGAGATACCTAGGACTCCCGGTCTCGATTGGCAAATCACGAAAAAAGGCCTTTGAATACATAAAAAGGAAGATCTGGGTGCGAATACAAGGTTGGCAGGAAAAGATGCTCTCCAAGGCTGGAAAAGAGGTGTTGATTAAAGCTGTGGCACAAGCTATCCCCACTTATGCCATGTCTTGTTTTGATCTAACAAAAGGTCTTTGCGAGGAGTTAAACTCTCTAATTGGCAGGTGGTGGTGGAATCAAAATGATAAGGAGAACAAAATCCATTGGTTAAGCTGGGACAAATTGACTTTGCCAAAGAAGGAGGGTGGTTTGGGCTTCAGGGACTTACATTTATTCAATCTGGCCATGCTAGCAAGATAGGCATGGAGAATTCTAACCAATCCTGACAATCTCTGCAGCCAGCTTCTTAAAGCTAAGTATTTTGCTAACAGCAATATTCTGCAATGCAATGCTCGAGAGGGGATCTCATATACCTGGAGGAGTATCCTTCAAGGCGCTCAACTTCTTAGAGAAGGGATTATTTGGCGGGTGGGCAACGGAAATTCTCTGGATATTTGGGCTGATCCTTGGATTCCACTTGGGGCTACCCGTCAGCTGGCCACTCCGAGAGGCACATCGCTAATGACTAAAGTGGCTGAACTTATCAACCCGGTTACTGGCACCTGGGATGAAGAATTGGTAAAGGATACCTTTTGGCAGCGGGATGCAGATATGATTTTGTCAATAGCGACGGACGAAAATACTGAGGATTGGCCTGCTTGGCACTACAACCCGAAAGGGGAATTTACTGTAAAATCTGCTTACAAGGTGGCTGTAAAGAGGAGGGAGCATGAGAGGGGAAGAGATGCGTCAGTTTCAGAAATGGGGGGACAAAGCCAGGAGGCCTTTGATTGGAAGAAACTATGGAAATTACCGCTACCAAACAAAGTCAAGATGTTCTTATGGCGGTTTGCACATAATAGCTTGGCAGTCCGAAGGAACGTAGCTAGAAGAGGAGTGAAGCGCGAAACAATCTGTCCCATGTGCCACAGAATGGATGAAGATTGTGGTCACCTTTTCTTCAAATGCCATGGGGTTAAAGAAGTTTGGCGCTTAATGGACGTAGGGCAAATCAGATTGAAGCTTGCAGAGTGCAATTCAGGAAAGGAAGCAATTATGGAAATTTGGAAGCTGGATGCTGCTACACAACAGATAGTTTGGGTGCTACTCTGGAAATGGTGGTCGGTCAGAAATAAAACAAATGTGGGGGAGAAAAGAATGTCCGCAGCAGAATTATGCTCCCTTGTGAGTTACTATGCGACTGAATTTGAGAAGCTGAAGATAAGGGAAGGAGAGAAAAGACCAAAGAAAGAACAGAAATGGGCGCCACCACATCCTGATTGCTACAAGATCAATATTGATGCCTCCTATCGTGCTATATCGGGGTCAGGCGGTTGGGGCTTTGTTGCTCGCAACAGCAACGGTGAGTTCTTAGAGGGGGGATGTGGGCATCTTGAGCGACTCATAAGGCCCTTACATGCTGAAGCTCTTGCAGCTCTGAATAGTCTAAAGAGGGTGGCTCAATTGGGAATGACCAGAATTATTCTTGAGACTGATGCAACAGAGTTGGAGAAGGCCTTGGGGTCTGACTCAATGGATAGGAGTCCAGAAGGCGGCATCTTTCGACGTATTAAATATTTTATGAATGATTCCTTTGATCATTGTGAGGTCCGGTCATACCCGAGATCTTGCAACTAAGTGGCTGATAGCCTTACTGCTTATAGGGCGAGCGTTGTGCGCTATGGTTCGGAAGTGTTCATGGATCAGGTCCCCGAATTTGTGACCAGTTTGGTCTCTGGCGATATGCCCAGAGCCACTGGTTAGTGAAAACTTTTGTGTTCCACTTAAAAAAAAAAACTCCGCCCGAGGCCCGACGCCCTGAGCTCCTTTGAGATCCGTACCAAGGAACTGGGGTCGCATCCAATCCAACGGCAGATGACGACCCCACCACCAAGTCGTCGCCTCGTCGCCTCCTCCGCTCCCGCCACTCTCCTCCTCCTCCTCCTCCTCACCGGCGCCGCCGACGCCGCGCCAGCGCTCGTCGGCGTTTCTTCCCAAGGTGACCAAGCTGCCTGCTCATGCGCCCGCCGCCTCATCCCTTTTCTCCTCTCGTCCTGACCGAATCGTTTCTGCAGACGAGGCGTACTTCGCGCCGCAGGTGATCGCCTGCAGGGACGGCTCGGGATCCTTCCCGAGAAGCCGGCTCAACGACGGGTACTGCGACTGCGCTGATGGCACCGACGAGCCAGGTTATTCTCTATCTCTCTTGGATTTGCCCGAACTTAACTGCGAAGTGCCTAACTGTGGAGATCTGGTCGATTTCGCTGATGTGATGAGATCTGATGGGATAACTGCGGTTGGGTATTAGAATCCATCAAAGCAGGTCACCTTTTCTCTTATGGATTTAATCGCGCTAGAAGAGGTTTGCCAATTCACCAAACGAAGTGAAAGGGATAAATGTGCGACTTTTACAGTGCTTTAGAGCTATTTTTTCTGCAGTAGTTTATCTGAAATGAACTATTAAGCCAACTCTTCACTATTGCACAATTGTGTGCGTTAGACTATTGTCACACTTAGCCACATGAAATCAGGTCAAACTGTAGACTGTTATTTTTGTGTGTAAGTAACAGCAATGGCGGCAGGCTGCACTGTTCACTTTTTGCGAAATTCTAAATGATCACCTAAGAAAAATCTGCCACGAGACTGTGTGTATGTTTTTTACTTGATGCTAACACCAATGTCCAAGATGTTCACTAATGTAATGCATTATCTGCACCATGCAGGTACTTCGGCTTGTCCAGAAGGCAAGTTTTACTGTAGAAATACTGGAGACACCCCTCGTTTCTTGTTCTCTTCGTTTGTGAATGATAAAATATGCGGTATGCTATTGCTTTTGTCAACTATGAATTTAATTTCATGAGATTTTTTTTGAGATGATATAGACAGCAATTCATTAGCTCAATTGTTCGTTACAAAGTAAAGCCCAAATTAACTCTGGAGCTTCATACACCAAACCAAACCAGCTAGCTGGTTGGCTGATCTAGCTAGTACATGAGCTGCCTCATTACACCATCAACTTACAAAGACAAAAGAAAAGCTATCAAAGCTGGCTGCCATAGTCTTTATATCTTGGATGATTGCTCCAGTGTGAGATCTGTCTATGCATGGTGACCTGAGCTTCCGCACCAAGTTCAAGCAATCTGAGGCTATAACCAACTTCTGAAAATGTTGATCCCTAGTAAACTGAAGTGCACAACGAACAGCCATAGCTTCCGCCAATTTGGGGTCAGTGATCCTCTCAAAAACCTGACTTCTTGCAGCCAGAAATCTTCCCCTGTGATCTCGGATCACACATCCAGCTCCCATTCTTTCAGAATCAGCAAAATAAGCTGCATTAGTATTAGCCATAACCCAATTTTCTGGCGGTGGAACCCAACCCATTTGTAAGCTGATCCATTAGGTTCACACCTATTGGAAGCATTGGTGGCATTACAGGATTGCATCATCATTTCAATATAAGCTTTGGCCTTTTCAGCTACACATCGTGGGTGTATAATGTTGTCGCTGTTTCTGACACCATTCTTCATTTCCCAAATATGCTAGGCCGTGATGGTAAAAATAGTCGCCTCTTCATCAGATGCACTTGCCAAATAATCAAACAGCCATTGTCTTACGGATGCACAAGATTTGGGTTTGCGTTTAATGCTGCACCAGTTCTTCATCTCCCTCCAAATTTCTGCAACGTATTGGCATGTTAGGAAGGCATGGTCCACAGATTCTAATCTTCCACAGTAACTACAAACTTCAGATACTGGAATATGGCAACGTAGTAGCTGATCATGGGCCATTCTCCATAAGACTATCTTCATCTTTGCAGGGGCTTTAATCTTCCAGAGATGTTTCTGGTCTCTAGTAATTTGTTGTTGATTTGAAGTCCTTCCCTTGCCATTGGTGCTGGAAAACAAATGAAAACCGGCAACTGAAAACAGCTCATGACGTACATAGGGATAGCTTGGGCCACAGATTTAAGCATTATCTCCTTCCGAGCTCTAGACAAAGGTCTATCACTCCACCCTACCCTTGAACTCCTTTCCACATTCTCTCAGATAGAAAACTGAACGTGCTTATTGTTGATCTCCCTATGCAAGTCGGCATTCCTAAATATGTAGACTGCAAAGCCCCATTGTGGACATTTAACACATTCATAACTCTCTCCTTGACAGCTAGTGGGCACTGATTCCCGAAAAATATGGAAGACTTCTGTAAGTTGATTCTTTTGTGCAGAACCTTCACCATACAGATGTAATACCATTTCAAACAAGTTAAGACTTCTCTCATCTCCTCTTGTAAAGAAAATGCTATCATCTGCAAATAAGAGATGAGATATTGGTGGCCCTGTTATCCCAGTCCTTAAACCTTTCAAAGAAACTTCCTGCTCTTTCTTTTTTAGTAAGCACGACAGACCCTCCGCACATAAGAGAAAAAGATAAGGGTTGATAGGGTCTCCTTGATGAAGTCCTCTCGTTGGCACGAAATTTCCAGAAAGCTCCCCATTAATCTGACTAGCATAGCAAACTGAGGAGACACATCGCATCACAGAAGATATCCATGTCGCCTGAAAGCCCAACTTTTGAAGCACACCTTGTAGATAAGCCCATTCAACTCTATCATAGGCTTTCATCATATCAATTTTTAAGGCAAAGAACGGTGTCTTCGATTGCTGTCTTCTAATTGTATGCAAGCATTCAAATGCAATCAGAGCGTTATCTGTAATTAGCCTCCCCAGCACAAATGCACTTTGCTTCTCAGAAATAATTTCAGGGAGAAAAACCTTCAGACGATTAGCCAGGACTTTCGAGGCTATCTTATAGAGAACATTACAGATGCTAATTGGGCGGAAGTTGGCTAAATGCTCTGGCTTCGATATCTTGTGAATGAGAACAGTTGTATTATCACATAACCCCTCTGGAATTTCATCTCCCAATAAGAAGCTTCGGATAGCCTGGCAAATTTCAGCATGAAGTAAGCCCCAATGTTACTGAAAAAACATGGGTGGAAATCCGTCCGGACCTGGGGCCTTTGTTGGTCCCATCTGGAAGAGTGCTTCTTTAATATCCTCATCAGTATAAGGTTTGCTCAGTTCTTCATTAATACCTTGACCAACCTTGGTAGGAATTGCATTAAGAACTTCTTCAACATGATCATTCAGTTCTGATGAGAACAAGTTGGCAAAGAAAGACACAACCATGCCTTTTATAGCTTCTTGATCTTCACATTTGGTACCATCTTCTTTCATTAAGTATTTTATCTTATTTGTTCTTCTTCGGGCTGAAGTTCTTGCATGAAAGAAAGCCGTATTTCTGTCCCCCTCCCGGAGCCAATCAACTCTTGAGTGCTGTCTAGCCATGATCTCTTCCCTTTCGAACAGCTCACAAAGCCTTTGTTTGATGTCTTTTTCTTCTTGAGAAATTTTTTTTGTGGTATTTGAGGATCTTAGCATCAAAAGTCGGCTTTCAAGATTTTTAATCTCCTTACAGAGAGATCCAAAAGACTCCCTGCTCCAACATTTCAGTGAGCCCGTTAATCTATTCAGATTATTCCATTTTGATTGAAGATTGTTGGTACCCTCATAACCATCTTTCCAACTTTGCTCCACAAAGTCCTTATAGTCTGCTGCCCTTGATCAAGCTGCTTCATATTTGAAATGTTCGATAAATGGTCTCGTACACCTTTCCTCCTCATGTTTCCTTATTCTTATCAGAATAGTATAGTGGTCTGAAGAAGAAGTGATGATGTTCTCCACACTGCAATCATCATAAAGATTAGAAAAATGTCCATTAGCCACTGCCCTATCAAGGCGGACTCGAACATTACCATTCCCTTGTTGTCTGTTGTCCCGTGTGAATTTTGGCCCTTTTTTTTTCTCGAACCCGCAGGAGAGCTGCGCATCATTGAATTAAGAAGAAGTAATAATTACAAAAGAGTCTAGACGACTCAACCCCCCTAGGGGAAAAAACAAAAACAAGGAGGCATCAATGCCAAATTCTACGGAGCCCCTTAGCTCCCGCCATACACCACACACTGGCCTCCTCACTAATGTCCCGCATGATAACATTATGGGTAGGAGAAGAGCCCTCAAAAACACAACTATTCCTATGCTTTCAAATCAACCAAGCCACCAACACGACCAAGGAATTAAAACCCTTACGAATAACCTTGGGAACCCCTTGTGAAGCTTGACGCCACCAATCTGTAAAAATGCAGTCATTCACCCCCGGAGCTAAATGCTGCAGACCAATCCGAGATAACACTGAAGACCACACGCTCCTTGTAAACACACAAGAAGTGAGCAAATGTTGCACAGTCTCTTCCTCTTGATCACAGAAAGGGCAATGCTCCGGGTGATCCAGTCCGCGACGGGCCAAGCGATCCGCTGTCCAACAACGGTTTAAAGCAGCCAACCAAACAAAGAATTTGCAACGAGGAGGGGCCCAGGTTTTCCAAATTGCCTTCCACGGCTCAAATTCCACAGATCCCTCCAGAAAACGACGGTAGGCTGATCTTGTTGAGAATTCACCAGAGGGAGATGGCGTCCAAACATGCTGATCCTCCGTGCCTGGAGTGAGCACAAACCCGGATAAGAGGTCCCAAATGCGGAGATACTCTAAAAGTGCCTCACTAGGAAGGCTACCTCTAATATCTCGAATCCAATTGTCATCAATTAGTGCCTCCTGAACTGTTCTGCGATTAGCAATTCTTTGTGGCACAAATAAACAAAGAGCAGGTGCAAGAGTAAGCAAGGATTTTCCATGCAGCCATTTGTCCTTCCAAAAAAATGTTCTGCTGCCATCCCCCACAATAGAAGAGACTGAGACGGAGAACAAAGCCAGTGAATGAGGATGCACTTGAATATTGAGACCAACCCAAGGTCGGTCGGGTTGAGTCTTTTTAAGCCACAGCCACCTCATTCGGAGAGACCATCCAAGCACCTCTAAATCAAGAATTCCCAAGCCTCCTAGCTGAATTGGCCTCTTGACCCGATCCCAAGCAACAAGGCAATGGCCTCCAATTACATCTTTGCGACCTTTCCAAAGGAAAGCTCTCCTTATCTTGTCAATAGCTTTAAAAACCCACTTAGGAAAGTCTAGTGCTATAAGCTGATAGATGGGCATAGCCGTAAGCACTGCACGAATAAGGGTGACCCTCCCAGCCGGGTTCAACATGGTTGCCTTCCAGCCTGGTAACTTAGCAGCAATCTTGTCAATTATTGCAAAGAAATCAGCCCTAGAAAGTGCCTTGATCGACAAAGGAAGCCCCAGATACTTGCAAGGGAACTCTTGCACCTTGCAAGGAAAGGAGGTTTGCACAGCTTCAATAACATGGTCGTGGCATTGTATCGGGCTCACCGAGCATTTAGAGATGTTGGTGACCAATCCAGACGCCTCACCAAAGACCCTTAGAATCTCCTTGATTAAAGCCAATTCATCCAAATAAGGTCTTAAAAGGAGAATTACATCATCAGCAAAAAGAGAAACTCGCTGACTAGATCCTCGAGAAAGAAGGGGCTGCAATAGTCCACTGTCACTTGCTTTATTGATGAGAGCATTGAGCACATCCATGACTATAATGAAAAGCATTGGAGAAAGAGGGTCTCCTTGCCTTAGCCCCCGCTGATGCTGAATCAGATCTCCTGGCACCCCATTTACCAAAACTCGAGTTGTGGAAGATCTCAACAAACTAGATAAAATGTTGCACCAAACCGGCCCAAAACCCAAAAAACTCAAAACTTGCAGCAAGAAAGGCCAAGACACCGAATCAAAGGCCTTCGAAATGTCCAATTTGAGAAGAATTCTTGGTTCCTTTTGTCTGTGCAGCAGCTTGGCTGTTTGTTGCACCCAAATGAAATTGTCATGTATGCATCTTCCTTTGACAAAAGCACTTTGATTGGGGGACACCAAAACCTTAAGCTTGGGGGCCAATCTGTTTGCTAATAATTTAGTGACAAGCTTAGCAAAACTGTGCACTAGGCTTATAGGTCGGTAATCTTTGATTTCCGCAGCCTCAGAAGACTTGGGCAACAAGGTGATATAGGCTGAATTGAGGAGAAACAATCTGCTGACATCTCCTTGCAGAATTCGGCTTAGGGCAGCCAAAATGTCCTCCTTAATTATATTCCAACAGGATTTATAGAAACGCCCGGTATACCCATCGGGACCTGGAGCCTTATCTGATGGGAGGGATTTAATTGTTGCCCAAACTTCCCCCTCAGAAAAACTTTGCTAAAGAGATGACAGATCGGTCGGCTCTTTATAAAAGGATTCCAAGTTGAGTGTGCATTCTCTTTGGGCTGCTGTGCCAAGAAGGTTAGAGTAGAAATCCCAAACTGCTTCCTGCTTCTCTTGTTGACCAGTGACAATGCTGCCTCCCACTTTAATCTTGGCCATGAAATTTTTTCTCTTTCTGTACCGAGCCTGCTGATGGAAAAAAGCTGTGTTTGCGTCACCTTCTTTTAACCAGCTTAATCTAGAGCGTAGACGGGCAATTGTGCGCTCAAGCGAAGCAAGCCCAAGCGCATGCCACTTCAACTGCCGACGGAGCCAAGTCTCTTCACTAGACAAAGAGCGAGTATCTTGTGCAATCTCCAGACGATGCATGATTTCCTTCGCATATTGCAATTGAGCCTTGACATTACCCACTCTCTTATGGCTCCAAGACTGCAGGTCGCGAGCAAGACGGCCCAACTTCATGGAGAAAAGCTGCAGAGGGCAAGGGGCTACAACTGGCCTAAGCCAGGAGCTCTCAACAACCTGCAAGAAGCCATCAAGTTTGGTCCAAAAACTTTCGAAGTGAAAACGACGCTTTCCTTGTATATTGTCTGTCAAACCGAGAATTAGAGGGCAGTGATCAGAAATCAGCGATGCCGAGCTCTGAAGAATACAGTCCGGGAACAGCTGCTCCCAATCAGTGGACATGAAAACCCGATCAAGCCGAACCAAAGTAGGCACATCCCGCTCATTGGACCAGGTAAATTTACGCCCAAGCAAGGATATTTCTTCCAGCTCCATATCATCCAAAAAATGGCGGAAACGACCCATCAGTGCTCTATTAGTATTGGTGTTGTTCTTGTCTTCAGCCCTGTATATGAGGTTGAAATCCCCTCCAATAGCCCACGGCCCCTGACAGACCTGCCGAATGCCCCGCAACTCTTGTAAAAAATGGACTTTCCGGTCATCAGATTGGGGACCATAAACTCCCGTAAACCACCAAGCAGGCCCATTTGGAGATTCAAACTGAACCGAGACCGAATAAGAATCCACCCGAGAAGATAGAGCATGCCAAGTATTGCCCTTCCAAGCCAACAGCACTCCCCCTCTCGTTCTATCTGCCGGGAGCACCACAAAATGATCAAACTCCACACCCAGCATCGAGGCAACAAAAAAACCGGAGATGGATTCTTTCTTTGTTTCCTGTAAGCAGACCATGGCTGGCCGAATGGAGCTGACCAAATTCCTGACACTATCACGCCTTGCTTTGCTGTTGAGCCCTCTCACATTCCAAATTAAAATAGAAGACATTGATCACAAAATGCTGGGCGACCAACAATCAACACTCAACAGCAGCAGCCGAGGATTCTCCTGGCGAAGGTGGCTGCCAGCCAAATAACGCTGCAAGCGCCGCAATATGAGCCTGTGAAAGAGGCTTATCAAAGATGCGGCAATAGTTCTCCAGCTGTTGCTCCCCGATAACTTCCTGATCTTCCACCAATCCTAGCTGATGCAAGATCTTCTTTTGAGCTTGACGAACTGGAGGCGAAGAGGCCCCAATTTTGAACCTTTTGGTCACCAGCCTTCTGCTTCGGCGAAGCACAAAATCAGAAGGGAGTTTCTTAGCACGTCGTTTCTGGACGACGGGAGGAGGGAGCAGACCATCAGTGTCTCGACTCACCTCCTCGAGGAAAGCTCTGGCCGGGGTAGCCAACTCCTGGCTGGCCACTTGGTGCTGAGAATGGCGCAGGCGACGCCTGCTGTAGACGGTGGAACAAACGCGAGCGCCACCCAAAACTGCCGCCAGCCCAGACGGGAAAATCGGATCCTCTGCAGCTCGCTCAACTGCGCGCGAAACAACGGCAGCCTCCTGAACCGGGTCCACCGAGTGAGAGCACGGAGTAGCGGGGACAGGTTGCGTGGCGCCAGTCGCAGCAGCAAAAGGGCGATGAGTCCCTTCGCCAGTTCCCAACGCAGAGGGACGACTTGAGGGGTCGGGAGCGGTCTCCTTGGGCAGAGCAGAGGGAGGAGTTGAGGCTGCAACCTGCCCCGTTTGAGGATTCTCTCCATCATGGCAAATCCCCGCCTCCAACACAGAAGATGCCACGTGGTCAAAGCCGTGGCCATCACGCGACCTAGCGGGCCCCAGGCGCTGACTGGCAGGGAGGCGAGCAGTCTGGGCATCTCCGGCGCGCGTCCTCGCCGGCGAACTGCCACGGGAGCGCGGGGGAGACAAGGCGGCCTGGTCACGCGACCTAGAGGGGATGCGGGCAGTTCGGGCATCTCCGGTGCTCCTCCTCGCCGGCGATCTGCCACGGGAGCGCGGCGGAGAGGAGGCCCTCCGCTGCCGAAGACGGGCCGCGGCCTGGCCGATGACGGCTGCGACCTGGCCGATGATGGTCGCGGCCTGGTCGGAGGAGGCGACGGCGAGCGCGTGACGGATGGCCCTCACAGCTCCAGCGATCCCCAGCTCAGAAGCTCGCCCAGAAGAGTGACACTGCCGCCTGCGACGCCACCGAGGTCGTCTTCCAGCGCCAACACCGCCAACCTCCGCCGGAGACGAAGACGAGGAAGCTACCGCAGTCGGGGAGATCCGCCGCCACACCGAGACGCGTCCCTGCGACGGAGGAGCTCCAGGGCAGCCGTAGGAGCGATGGCCAAGGCCCATGCAACGATAGCATCGCACCCGGCGACGACAGTCAGCAGCGCGGTGCAAAACAGAGAGGCAGTTGAAGCACTTTCCACGGAGGTCCGCCGGCACCGGACGACGAGAAGGGAGGCGAGGCGGACTTCGAGAGTCGCCAGAAGGGAGGCGAGGCCTACTCCGACGACGGCGGCGGCCAACCACCGTCCGCCAGCCCTCCTCACCCGCTCCTGGAGACGGAAGCGCAGCGCGATCGCCAGGGGCTTGGAAGGGGCGAGCTCGCTGGCGGGTCGCAGGCTGCCGTTCCGACACCGTCGAGACCTCGCCGGCCGACCTGGGAGACGCCAGCACTACGTCACGGTAGGACGGTGACGCTGCATGCCTGGGCGCTACAGGGGAGGCGGGAGGGGAGACCTCCCTCCAGCGCTCCAGCTTGGAGCGCCCAACGGCGGGGGAGGACGGCGGCAGGAGGATAGGAGAGGTGACCGGCGCTTGGGGCGGCGCGACCAAGGAGGTGGCCGCCGAGTCCGGAGTGAACGTCGGCGGGAGGCTGAGAGGAGGAGGCATCGGTAGGCTCCAACTTTGAAACCCAAATCCATCAGCTCACAATCTTCTAGGCATTCTCTGAATAAGTTCATTTGATTTCTTGCTCTATCACATTTCCCCAAATGTTCATCATTCCTTAGCGCTTCATTGCAATCTCCTGCACAAACCAAGGCCCAGTCCATTGAGCACAGAGAAGTCTCAAGCAATCCCAGAGTATATGGCGAAGCTCTGTCCTTGGTTCACCATAGACCAGCATCGCTCTCCACATTATCCCATTATCTAAAAACACATTCACATCGATAAAGTTGGAGCAACAAGATCTCAAAAGACACTTTAACAGAACCATTCCAAAACAGAGCCAAAACCCCACTTCTTCCTGGGCTACTAACAACAAAACAACAAGAAAATCCTAAAGACCACATAAATCTCCTGACCTTGTCTTCCCTCATTTTGGTCTCCGATAGAAATAGGAGGGAGGGATGGTATTGCTTCACTAACCAGCGAAGCTCACCCACTGCCGAGTCCCGTCCCAATCCTCGGCAGTTCCAACATAAGAGAATCATGGCGCCCAGTGGGGCTGGGGACCAGCCTCCGCCAATAAATCCATAGATTCAACTCCATCCATTTTCAACCTCTTTTCCACCTCTGAACTGTGCAACCCCAGATCAATTCCAGTGTGTAGTGATCTTCCAACTACAACATGTGTTCTAGCACTAGATGCAACAATTGCCAATTCCTCGACAGGACCATGCTCCAGTAGCAACCGGGTATTATTACTGTTCTCCAAGCATTGATTTCTCCCCTGCTTACGCGTTTTGCCTTGCATTCCATCTTGAGCTCCTTGAGATGAGAAGAGCTCTCCCTTAACAGTTCCAAGCTGCTGAGATTTTGATGCTTTTGAACCTGAATATCCACCAGCTTTTTGGAATTTTAGTGGCGAAGTTACCTCTTCTTCCTTCTCTAAAATTGAACTGCCCACCTTCTTACTCCCCACATTCTTTTCGTTCCCCTGACTATCGACACTATTAAAAGCAGATCTTGCTGATGGCTCTTCACACCATTTGCTTGAATTGTTACTACACCCTCCTGAAGAGGAAGCCTGTCCCTGTTTCTCCTACACCCTCCTGAAGAGGAAGCCTGTCCCTGTTTCTCCTACACCCTCCTGAAGAGGAAGCCTGTCCCTGTTTCTCATCCAACTCTTTTTTCTTCTTTTCATCTGGAACACATAGTTCTTCTCCATAAGGTACCTGCCCTTTCTCGTTGTGTTCAGTCGGAGTAGGCCATTCAATGGACGAGTGCCCTGTGATCCCACACGAGAAGCAAAAGTGTGGAAACTTCTCGTATCACACATCATACACCTCCTTCGCTTGCTGTCTTGCTGAGAAAATCACCACTCCCCGCCTTAGTGGCTTCGACACATCAATCACCACCCTTGCACTACGGTATGGCCCACACGCCCTCCCCTGGGCATCCACTTCTACTTTCTCCACCTCACCAATCATGCCAGCAATCTCCTTTCCCCATCTCTTGTTCATAATACCAAAGGGAAGATTTATAATTCTCACCCAAATTGCCATATGGTTGAATACTATGTTTGCTGGTCTCATATTTGGATCAAACTTTTGGATTATAACGGCTCGCGTACCCACCATCCATGGTGGACCCTGTAGGACTCAGTCCAGATCTTGCTTCGAACCGAACTCCGCAATGAAGATGTTGTCCCACCGATCTGGCCTCCAAGCCCCTCGGATTTTCCCAAGCTGGTCGAAGCACCCCTGTTATTGTTTGAATGTGGAGAGTCCTCATATGTGAACCCTGTAGGACTCGGTCCAGATCTTGCTTCGAACCGAACTCTGCAATGAAGATGTTGTCTCCCACCGATCTGGCCTCCAAGCCCCTCGGATTTTCCCAAGCTGGTCGAAGTGCCCCCATTATTGTTTCAATGTGGAGAGTCCTCATATGTGAACCCTGTAGGACTCGGTCCAGATCTTGTTTCAAACCGAACTCCTCAATGAAGATGTTGTCTCCCACCGATCTGGCCTCCAAGCCCCTCGGATTTTCCCAAGCTGGTCGAAGCGCCCCCATTATTGTTTCTATGTGGAGAGTCCTCGACGATATGACTTTGACAAGAGTGGCACAATCCGATGTCGCCAAGCCCTCATCCACATCATCCTCCACTGCCAACGCCTTGCTCTCCTCTGAGGTGAGATTCAACCTCCCCATCAGCTCAGCAACTTTAACTCCAGAGGCACAATCACATTCAACACCCACTTCCTTTCCCGGCATCCTAGCCTCCAAAGAAATCAGCTTATCAGTATCCATGGTCACCCAATCCACAAACAGAATCAGGCTACACAGATTTGGAAATTAAATTGCTCCTCCCCACCTAGATAGCTTCCCCTCTGCAGAACCAAGATCACTTGCATTGCAGGCCAAGGACGGGTAGAGAAGCCAGGTTCGTCCCTTAATTGTCCCAAGCCGCAGTAAGGAGAATGGCGCACAACAAAGACAAAACAGGCAGAAACTAGAGCAAAAGGAAGATAGCGCTACTCAAGAAGATCCCAAATAGTGCCATAAGGATCCCGGATCCTTGAATCAGCTGTTGCAATGCGGGGACCAAGCCTTAGATCAGACAAGTATGAGGATCTCTAGACAGGAGAAAAAATGCCACTCTCTATTGTTCACTCAGAACTCTCGAGAAGGCTATTGCCTTCCCTTTTAACATCTTCAACTAGTTTGTATTTGCTATGCCATTTCCTTCTGTTAATAGCAGAACTTTTGACAGTGTTTGTATGTTCCTATAGATTGTTGTGATGGAAGTGATGAGTATGAAAGTGGCATCCATTGTCCAAACACATGTAAGAATAGAAAGGATGTTGCTGACGCTGATGGTGGTGGTAGCGAGCTGTCAGTAGCACATTTATATGGTACGAATGTATTTAGCAGTAAACATGCACTTGATATAGAAGATCTTTTCCAGAAGCTAACAGGTACTGTCTGTTCAGAATGTCATATCTGTTACTGGAACAGGATATGTATTTTTTATGTGATTTTAATTGCCCTGTTTGCAGGATTGAGAGTGGCTGTAGTCATGGAGCTGGGTCTTGTATGTATTTTTGCTTTCTGCTTTGCTCGCCGACGCACTAGAACACGGAGGAGGCAATACATTTTGAAACGTAAGTAAGCTTTGGTCCCTGAACTTTCCATCCATATGGTCTTTCTCAAGTAGTTTTTTTTTCTCTCGTAAAATAGCATAAACTATAACCTTCTTTACTAGCTCTAGGATTCATAATATCTGATTTTCCTTGCACTGGTCTTAGGACATTGAAATTTTCTTGACATGTCTATTTCATTACAAATAGCACTTAACCGAGTGAGCAATTTGTTGATACTGTCATTTGTGCAATATTCCTTGACTTTAGCCAAATTTGTTTTCATCTTAAGCAAAAGCGTAGTTCTACAATAACGTGCTACACAAAGCTAGTCCATATTTTGGGTAATGAATTTGCCTTGATTGGTCATCCAGTGCAGTTTTAATGATTGAAACCATAACAATTGAAAGTATTAGAAGCTGATGCCTGTTTGTGTTTTCAGTGTTGATGTCGTATATTTGTTTCAACTGCTTGGGAACTTGGGAATGTTATTACTATGAGAGGTTATAACTTAGAAATTAAAACTGTGTAGACTATATTTGGTTCAATGAAAGTGGTATTGCTATACTAGCTGAATTGTTTACTCAGTTAAATTAGAAATTAATTTGCTGCCATTCAGAACAATGAAAATGTTTAACATTTAAAATTATGTTCATTATTTTTTTTCGTCTTTTTCTAGATGTAATTGCACTGAAAGTGTAGAAGGCTGTATGAGTGTTTATATTGGATAAGTTGTAAAACATGGCCATTGAGCTTTTCTTGACCAACTGCTAGTTGTAACTCCAAAACTATAGGATGTGCTGATAAAGTATCTCATTGTTTTCAGGTCAAGTTAATTTTCAGTATTTATGGTCAACAAAACTATCTTCTACTTTCTTACAGCTTGTTTCACCAGCAGTAGCAGCCTTTGTTTCATCAGCTTGTTAAAAGCTTCTGTGACTTGTGAGCGCGGAGCAGTAATTTTGTATTCAATGAATTGAGAGTTTGAGGTGGAATATACTTGGAAACAGAATAAACTCACCATAGAAATTGTGATGTTTTCAGGTTAGCCGAGCTGTTACTTAAAGACGGGAGATTGATGCTCATCTTCATAGCTTCAAGCTTCCACGTATGATGGAGAACTGGAGACGGAAGGGATTCACGTGGTTTCTCATCGGGACGTCAGGTGCACTGCCGTTCCAAAACTTTTAGGCTAGGGCAATTCCGATGCATATAGACAGAAGGCAACACAGTATACGAGTGTGTGATCTGTTGCCCTCTGTAATAACTCCTCAGACGTGTTGCTAGTCGACCAGGACGGTGGAGTCCATGTGTAGCAACAACGTGGCCTCGGCTGACGATGCATTACTGTGGCGTCTTCCTGAAACTTCTTGTAGTATTTGTGAAGTCCCTGACCTTCCAGTGTGGAATCCAAGTATTTAACGCAAAGATGTTTCGAGCAAACTGAGTACCTGCAAATGTGTCTACTGAACTGCTGCGTTGTACCACATCTCATTCTGACCGTGAGCGACTATTATTCCGCGGAACAGAGTCTTCCTGCTCCTGGCAAAGCGATACGCACATTATCTTTTTTCTCGAACACGCAGAAGAACTACATATCTTTGCATTAAGAAGAGAAAAAAGCTTACAGAAACCTTACAAACCCAAAAAGCACACCCAAAAACATACACCACTCTAGGAAACTAGCCTATGATACAGAAGCAAGATCGACCTCGACCAGAGGGGATCTAACCCAAGATCTGTGGTGGGGCAGTTAGGTATGAGATACCCTTTGCTCCGGCCAGACCCTAAATTCTCATCTCCTCAATGACAAAAGACAAGAGAGTCCTAACGTCTGGCACAACCCCATCAAAGATGCAGCGATTGCGAAGATTCCAAAGAGACCAAGCCCCCAAAATGATGATGGAGTTAAGGTCTTGCTGGACCTGGCCATGAACTGCGTTGTGTGATCTGGACCACCAATCTTCAAAGGAGAGCTCACCCAACTGAGGGGAAAGATTTTGTAGTCTGACCTTTAGAAGCAAATCAAACCAAATTTGGCGGGCAACCACACATGAGATCAAGAGGTGGTTGATGGTTTCCTCCTCTTGGTCACAAAGCAGGCAACGCGGGGGGGGGGGGGGAGGTGTTGCAATCCTCGGCGCGCCAGACGGTCCGCAGTTCAGCATTTATCATGTGCAGCTAGCCACATATAGCATCTTGCTCGAGATCATGGATCACAAGCCACCCCATTGCATAGCTTCGTCTGCTCGGTATATGTTTGCCTGACCAGGTGTGCTAAATTAACGCTTCTAGTTTGAATTTTTTTTTAAATTTGTACTGCTACTAGTTTGAGCACATTCCGCCCGTTAAAAATCCTCCCAGAAAAGGGGGAGAAGGTATACGTCCGTGTGAGACTGGGCTGGAGGCCCCCTATAATGCACCCAGCCCAGACTCCACATTCCCGGCCCTCTAGGGTTTTACACCTCCCCACTCTTCGGCCCTCTTGGTCTCTTCGCACTCGCCTCCCTATAAAGTCCCGGGTCCCGCAAAACCTTCCACCGCCGCGGCCATTTCGGAGCACCGTAGCCGCCCGCCTCCCCCGCCCGGCGAACTCGGCAACTACGGCGAAGATGGTCGACTTCAGGGTGAGAGACCAACGAGGTCCGCGCCAAGTCCGAGTTCTGGTGAGGATTCGAATCGAATGCACCACGCTTCGAGCTTGTTTAGGTGTTTGGATATGGTCTCGAGACGTGTTTTTTTACTTGGGTTGGCTGGGTTTGGCGGTGTGCAGGTACTTCCTCCGCAAGCTGAAGAAGGTGAAGAAGAGCAATGGTCAGGTCCTCTCCATCAACGAGGTGATCTCTTCTTTCTCCCCTCTTCATTTTGATATGCAGTTTAGTCTGTGTGGTTGAATCGTGCCAATCTGGCAATGCCACTGATGAGGATATCCTATTATGAGGTTGTTTGCGTTTGTGTGCGAGTACGTAGTCACAGGAATGCACTTTTTTGTTAGGTTAGTGGGATAATGAAATAATCTCAATCTTTGTTAGGAACGTGCCTGTAAGAAATAATCTCAATGGGACTGTTGCTGTACTCATCCCGTGGATATGTTTATTATTCATATAGTTATTATGTTTTGGACTTGTTGCTTAAGGCCTCTGATGCCTTAATTCTGCACTTTTTTTGTGGAACAATATGTTAGGTTATGATTGAAGATATTTGATGGCATGGATTACTTTTGTAGTTGACGCTGAATTCTATAGCTGGCTTACTGTGTTTAGTAATTGTTTGGCTGATGATTGTACCTTTTGTTGTTCTATCTGTAGATTTTTTAGAAGAACCCTACCACAATCAAGAACTATGGCATCTGGCTGCGTTACCAAAGCAGGACTGGCTACCACAACATGTACAAGGAGTACCGTGACACCACCCTCAATGGTGCTGTTGAGCAGATGTACAACAAGATGGCTTCCCGCCACCGTGTCAGATTCCCTTGCATCCAGATCATCAAGACTGCTACTGTCCACTTCAGCATCTGCAAGCGTGAAAGCACTAAACAGTTCCACAAGTTGGACATCAGATTCCCGCTGGTGTACCGGAAGGTCAGGCCACCAACCAGGAAGCTGAAGACGACCTTCAAGGCTTCAAGGCCAGGCTTGTTTACGTGATCGAAGTCATCATACTATAATCTGTAAGCCTGGCTAGTATGAAGTATTGCTAGTTCAAATGAATCTTATTTATATGCAACCTATTGTCACTAAATTTTAGTTGGTAGCTCCATTCAGTGGCCTTTCTAGGCTTGATGAATCTCTCGTCATATTCTTTTTTCGCTTTGTGATCATCTGATGCCTAGTATGGATAATTCAACTGTCTTTTGCTTTAATGTTGGTTTACTTGAATATCTAAAATGGTGTTTGTTGTTCACTTATGCCTGGGGTGGTCCAGTTATGAACTCAGTAGCATCGTGAATTCATGATCTTGTTGAATTGATCTTGACAATGTATGTGTCAATAGTTACATGCTAATATCATTGGTTGCATAATTTGCCTGTGTTTCTTAGTTACTTGATTTCCTACAGTGCAAAAGACACTGTAATTCTTGTAGTTCAATATTTTTGACAATGCACTAAGTTGTTTGCTTGCTTTTTTTTTGGCAAAAACTACCATATCTTTTAATTCTGGCAGTTGAGTCTTCATTTTCTGTCCTAGAAATAGTGATATATCTCAGTATATGAGTAGTGATGTTGTTCAGTAATATACCCGTAGCGATGTTTTTCAGTGTTTCTTCAAAATGCTTTACTTTTGAGCATCATTGCCAATGTACTGTAGTTAGGAGGGCAACTTTGCCGAGGTTACCAACAATTAATTTGGTTTCCTTTTTTTCCCTGTTGCCAATATTGTGTTAGCTGCTGGATGTTTCAACTTTCAGTTCCATTAAGCTAATGTTTAATGCATGAGCATCCTTGCCAACATTGTCTTGTACAATATAACATTTTATTTTTTAATTGTGCAAACTTCTAATAGTGCTTTTATTTCCTTGCCAAAATTCTCTATCATGGTTTTGTGCCCCGCGAAATCTCTTGTTCTCCATTTGGATACAACATGTCTGTTCCTGGTTGGTATGCCATGATGTAAGCATTTTATTTTCCTAGTAAGGATACAGTTGGGGTTTTTGAATTCTGCTTATATGTGGATTAAAACATGGTATCCTCGAGTTTTTTTGGTCACCCGAAGTGGTGATTAAATTTTGCTCCGTTTTCTCAGAGATCTAACCATCACTGAGATTTTTTAGGCAACTTTGCCGAGGTTGCCAAGATATAGTTTGGTTTCCTTTTTTCCCTGTTGTCTACATCATTAGTCGCCTGGTTGCTTGACTCATTGACCTCCTTGGGATTATGGTAGGCATCCTCGCCAACATCTATTTTATGTATATTTCTTATCAAATGATTTTGTACTTTCGGGTGCAAGTTTCATCATCCTTGTCCAAGTCACAGTACTTAAAACTATGTAAGCACTTGTTAGCTTAACTTCTGGATTGTGATCAGTATTGTTTACAATGGTGCACTGAACAAGGTCTTTTTTTTTTCTGAATTTGTTTTGCCCCAAATTCGAGAGCTGATATTCTTTGTAAGCATCTCATTGTTAATGTTAAATCCATGTTTTTTTTGAATATTTGCCAACAAAGTTGATATGCCGGAATGCTCCTTGTTTTGGACCTGCTCGTTATTGTGCTGATTGGTGGTTTCCTGCCTTCGAAGCATCGGAATATCTGATATGATGTAATACGTTTGTTTTTGTTTAAACAGCTATCGAGTATCCAAGTTGCTCTCTTTGTTAATTCATTCATGTGAGGATATCTTGTAATTCTTACGAGCAAATTTGGAAGTGATGGGGATGTGGATTCAAGTATTGATGGTTTGCTGTTATCTAGAAGCTTCACAGGAATGCTTATGTTCTGTACGCTATGCTTTCGATTCGGATGTATTTTTATCACGTTGCCTCTCTTGGCGAGTACGTGCTTATTGAGGGAATTCTGGATGGAAATACAGCTGTAATGGAGGCTCACTAATGCCTTCTGTGTATGATCATTACGAGTACAGCCGCAGGGCGGGGCAGTTAGCACACTCCCTACGAAAGAAAATAGTAACGCAAATATCAGTCAGGGTCGTTCATTTTTGCCTTTTTTTATTTTAATTTATAAATAGTAATAGCTTGTAGAAACTTATAGACATATTTATATATAATTTTAGTTAATATAAATAAGAAATCAATAGCTTTTAAAAGCTAACACGAAGTCGGCGAGAAGTTCAAGAGGTGCATGCGTACGCAACACGAATGTGCTATTCTTGCCACTGCCAAGTAGCATAACGGTTCGCTCGTAGCTTTACTGCTATTTACTCCGTTTATATAACGTAATTTTTTCGCAAACAGACCAATGAGGAATTTTTTATTATTTAATTCTTTTAAAAAATATTTTAAAGTTAATCTTTAGTAAAGATGGCAACGGGTATAAACCCGCTGGGTTTTGCTATCCCAAACCCGTGCCCATGAAAGTTGGACGTGCCCGCTAAAAAACCCATGCCCGTGACGGGTGCAGATTTTTGCCCAGACCCATGCCCACTGGGTTAACAGGTACCCATGGGTCGCCCGTCGGGTCAGTAATGCAAGCTGCAACAATGGTTAATGGAGAGGAGTAAGAAGTTCACCGGTCATCTTCGTTGGAGCCGGAGGGCAGCGCCATGGCTAAGGGCCTACTACTGTGATGCGCGTTGGCTGCGGCGTGGGGGCGGCGGGCTGAACTGGAAGGCGAGGCGACGGCGAGGGCGTGCGGGAGGACGAGTGTGTGGCGAGAGTGGCGGGAGCAGGAGCGGGAGCTGCGGGACGGGAGGGCGAGCGTGGAGACTGCCGGAGACCGAGCGCGGAGCGCAAGATGCGCCGCCGCTGCGGCGGCTGTTGAATCGGGGTGGGGACTGGGGAGGAGTGAGTAGTGACCATGGCGAGTGCTAGCTAGGGTTAGCCGTATGGGTAATGGGGCTTGCCGCATTGGATTTGGGGGCTTGGGGCTAAATGGTCAATGGGCTATGGGTTAGGCTGGTTTGCCTGGGAGGCTGAGAGCCTGGGTTTATAACTCCTATGGATCGGGTTTATATTACTCATGGGTTTACGGGTTTGGGTACTATAGGAACGTACCTGAACCCGGTAAACCCGATGGGTTGGGCTTTTTGCCCATTAAGAGACCCATGGGTTAGAAAATTGACTCAGACCCATACCCTAATAGAGTAAAAACCCATCGGGTATCGGGTTTCGGGTACCCATTGCCATCTCTAAATTCTTTAGTGACCTTTATTTCTAATTCTAACATCTTTGGCCATGCCACAACCTACGGTGTGGCCAAATCGTATTGTCACGTCATACAGTATGGCATGACAAAACATGCAACGCAAGCCCTTGTCCACTAGTCGTGCCAGCGTGGAGGCTTGCATGGCAGTAGTCATGCCAGATCCCATGGTGTGACAATGATACTTGTCACGCCTTGATATGTGGCGTAATAGAGCCTATCGTGTTTTGCTTTTGCATGTGTGATTGTAGTTGGTTTGTAAATTATGAATCGAGGTAATGATTGAATTTAGTTTGGACTTGATTTATAGATTTGGAACCTTAGGATTTGATGGTAAGATGGTAACAAAGAGACTTCCTTTCGAAAGATAAAAAATAATTGGAATTACGGTGATATATAACACCATTTACATGTAACATTTAACAATCCATGACTTAAAAATAGAGAATCTATTTGTGAACCAAATATAACACCATCCTTTTAACTAAGCGTAAATACATATATGGACTGGTAATCCTTTTGTTGATTGATAACTTTTGACACTTCATCGTATATATCCATCATAAACACTCACACAACGTTTCCAAGCCTTGTCCAAAATTGAATGCAAAAAATGACGAGATTTGAAGTTGCAAATCAAAAATAGACTTTATAATAAAGCTGTGAATGGTTAGGTTTGGTTGTGTAGTGTTCTCTCGCAGATCTCTTGTCCATCTCAGCGTGGTGAAGCAAGCTCTGGTATAGTGTTGAATTTGGTTGTGTAGTGTTCTCTCCCACATCTCTTCCACCCCCTTTTATCTCTACTACTTAAAAATGTGAGTTGGTGGTCGTCTGCCCGTTCTCCCTCCTCTCTTCTCACCCGTTCGATCAAAGATCAGCCGTACAGATCCATATGTAGGTAGTTCTTCCGCTCCTCATAGAAAAGGTCAAGTTGACGTGTGGCCCGCGCTCCTCCTCTTCTCTTCCACCGCATCCTCCGCCTCTCGCAACCACTCCACCTTCTGCAACCGCCGCCTCCTTCTCTCCCCTGAACCCTCATGTCGCGCCTCCTCCTCCTCGGTATCGCCACCAATTCCTTCCTCACATGGCAACGTCTGGTAGCAGTCCCTCAACTTCCCCCAGCAGCGTCGCATCCCTGTTGCCGCCTCCCCAACGTATTTGCTCGCCGCCTCCTCTCCCCATCTGCCCATCGCCGCCTCCCCACCTCCACCTCCCGCAACCGCCGCCTACTTCTCTCCCCGGAACCCTCGTGCCAAGCCTCCTCCTCAACGCCGCCGCCAATTCCTTTCCCACGCGGCAAGTCGCAGTCCCCCAACTTCCCCTAGTAGTATTACATCTCCGCTTCACTGCCTCTCTAACGCGTTCGCCCACCATCTCCTCTCCCCATCTGCTCGCCGCTGCCTCCCCACCACCACCACCAGCAACCGCCATCTCCTTCTCGCCCCCGAACCCTTATGCTGCGCCTCCACCTCCTCCTCAATGCCGCCACCAATTCCATCTCCCATCGCCCCTCCATCCAGCTCACGATGCTCGGCGACAACAGTTGGTGGATCGGAGAGAAGGGCGCTCGACGATAGCAACTGGTGGATCAGAGAGAAGGGCGCTCGACAATGGTGGCAGCTTCCTCTTCCTACGCCTGCCCACGTGGCTCTCCCCCTACCACTACCCCCCAGCGGTCGCTCACCCGATGAGCCTCTCTACCTCCTCCTGCTCTTCGCTCGGAGCCCGTCGCGCTGTCTGGTCGGTGCCATGGTTGAAGGGGGTCGTGGTCGAAGTTGAAGTCGTGGTTAAATGGGGTCATGGCTGAAGTCGAAGATCAGTGGTTGAAATCAAAACCATGGTCGAAGGTGCGGTGGTCGAAGTCGAAGGGCCATGGTCGAAGTCAGGCCGTGGTCGAAGTCGAAGGGTCATGGTCAAAGTCCAAGCCATGGTCGAAGGGGACAGTAGTCGAAGTCAAAGGATCATGGACGAAGTCGGTCCGTGGTCAAAGTCAAAGGGTCGTGGTCGAAGTCAGGCCGTGCTCGAAGGGGACAATGGTTGAAGTTGAAGGGTCATAGTCGAAGTCCGAACTATGGTCGAAGGGGGCAGTGGTCGAAGTCGAAGGGTCGTGGACGAAGTTGATCCGCAGTCGAAGTCGAAGGGCCGTGGTTGACGTCGGGGCCGTGGTTGAGGGCCTGTGACCGAAGTCGAAGATCCGTGGTCGAAGTCGAAGTCGTGGTTGAAGAGGGCGGTGGTCAAAGGGGAAAGCGGTCGACGTCGAAGGGCCGTGGTCGACGTCAAAGGGTTATGGTCAAAGGGATAGTAGTCGATGTCGAAGGGCCGTGGTCGAAGGGGACAGTGGTTGAAGGGGAAAGTGATCGACGTCAAAGGGTTGTAGTCATCGAAGGCCCGTGGTCGAAGGGGACAGTGATCGAAGTCGAAGATCCGTGGTCAAAGTCGAAATCGTGGTCGAAGGGGGCCGTAGTCAAAAGGGGAAGTGGTCGACGTCGAAGGGCCGTAATCAAAGGGGACAATGGTCGAAGGGGGAAGTGGTTGACGTCGAAGGGCTGTGGTCGTCGAAGGGCCGTGGTCGAAGGGGATAGTGGTCGAAGTCGTAGATCCGTGGTTGAAGTCGAAGATCCATGGTCGAAGTCAAAGCCGTGGTTGAAGGGGATCATGGTCGAAGGGGGAAGTGGTCGACGTCGAAGGGCTGTGGTCGAAGTCGAAGATATGTGGTCAAAGTCGAATATCCTTGGTCGAAATTGAAGCCGTGGTTGAAGGGGGAAGTGGTCGGCGTTGAAGGGCCATGGTCGTTGTAGGGCCGTAGTCGAAGGGGATAATGGTCGTGAGGGGCAGTGGTCAAAGTCGAATATTCGTGGTCGTTGTCAAAGCTGTGGTTGAAGAGGGAAGTGGTCGGCGTCGAAGGGCCGTGGTCGAAGGGGACAATGGTTGAACGAGGCAATGGTCGAAGTCGAAGATTGACAGGTGGCGCAGCCATAGTAATATCTCTAATTGCTACTGATTGTTATAAACTTTTGCATATCTCTAATTGCTATTGATTGTTATAAACTTTTTTGATAGCTATTATATTCCCTAGCAACAACTACTGCTTATATGTACCTGTCATTAGTTTAACTCTCATATGGTGACTCTTAGTTCGCGAGTAAACGGGTATGCCCACGGGCGACGGGTATGGGTGAGGTTCTTCACCTGTCGTCCTTCGCGAGTATACCCGTGGGCGTAAATCAGGGTCGCGGGTGCGGGTATGGGCGAGCACAACCTCTACCCACTGCGCCCGATTACCATCCCTACTCAGTCATGGTCGTAGTCGTAGCACCCATGGACATGGTCGTAGCGGTCATAATCGTAGTCGTAGCGCCAACCCGGAGGGCACCTATTGGTTCGTCCATAACCTCTACCGCTATGAGTTTCCTCTCCAGTTGGACATCCCCGTCGCCTACCCCCAGGTCACCCCCGAGACTGAGCTCCCTACCCTCGACAGTAAGACCCACAAGGTCTCGTACTCCCTATAGATTGTAACATGCTTTTGGCCACGAGGTGTTAGAGTTTGTAATCTTGTTTTCAGTTTAGAAATCGTAGTCGTGTTCGAGTCCGAAGTCGAACTCGTGTATGAGTCATCATGCTCGTGGTCGTGGTCATGTACGAGTATGAGTCAGGCTATCGTGTTCGTGTTGGAGTCATAGTAGTCATAGTCGAGTCCGCTTTGTAGTCGTATAGCCGGGTATAAAAGGCAGAGCCATTGTACCGAGAGGGGTGCACCAAGTTGACGCGATGTAGTCAAGAGGAGGTGTCGAGCAGTGGGCAACCAGTGTGGTCGCAGGCAGTCCGGCGTGACCACAGAGTAGAGGGCGATCGGCGTGGTCACAGGCGGTCAGCGTGATCGCAAAGGAGAGATGTCAGGACCCAGATTTTACAATCCGGATTCCTCTGTGATTCCACCGCACCATTCCCTGGATTAGTAGATAGTGCTCACAGTTTACAGTTCTGAATATCAAATTACATATCATGTGGAAGCGTAAATATAATAGTAGACTTACTCATGGGCCGATCAGGCCAAAATCATTAAATTGCAGCAGCGGAAGAACGAAGCACACAAGTGGGACCTTCAGGACATGCCCACAGGCAGCCAACTGGAGGTTCGCGACCTAGCCCTTGACGTCTTCATCTTCTCTTCCATCATAACCAAAAGTATTGCTGAAGCATAGTGATCTGATTCCTGCTTCTGGATTTGTTATGAGAGCGAGTGTGAGCACACTAACCACCGTGCTCCGCGAGCCAATACACAGAATGCAAATAAATAGTATGCATGGCTTATCAAAGGAGAGGCTCGGGTTATTTTATTTACCATAAATTGCTTTTGGTAGCCTCAGTATTATTAAATCATAGTGTTATTGTTTCTTCTTAAACTTCACGCAACGATTTCCATAATTGACTTAATCCACCGTTAATACACTTTCTTTACTGTTTGCTGTCTAAGACTCCAAACAGCAAGTGCCATCATTTAATTGATCCACCGATCAAACATCATTGATGCCTAAGACTCCAAGCAGTGAGTATCATCTTTTATTTTAAATCCACCAATATCTTTTGTATTCTAATAATCCAATCTTATGGTTGCTAATCATCAACTCTTCATTTCCAAATTCTAATGACTTCCAACATAGTCGCTTTTAAATCCACCGAAATTATTCATACCGGGACTTTCTAACAATCCAATCCTTTTGTTACTGATCCCAAAACCATAATTTGCTCTTCCAATAATCAATCTTATTTTCTATTATCTATCTCTAACTAGTTCACTAGTATATCTCCACCATGAATATCAGTGATCAAGTCCACGATTCATTATTTTACATCCACCAAGAATATCATTGATCAAGATTAAACTCCAATAATTGTTATTATTCCTCCAAATTCCCAGAAATTCAATTTATCCATCTAGCATTCGATCAAATCCTATTAATCCCATTCTCGCCAACATCTTCCAAGGATTTATATTAGATACCAGTGTCTAACCCAGCAATTATTTTCACACTCCCTAATTCTTCAAAAATCATTTAGATCAGCTCTCTAACCTATGTATTCATTTAGGCTATACCAATTTATTCCTCTCAGAATCCACTCTATCGTGTCTTTTCTATGATCGACAAGAATCCACCAACAACTTTATACTGTTAACACAATCAACCATTTGCATTTCCCACGACTCTATCAATTCTTCCTGTCATTTTACTTGGTGAGATGTATTGACATTATTCAGAAATATAATACATAGAAATTTCCTGAGACCTAGCAGTTTTGAACAAAAACATAATGTGTAAGAGAATACAATAATAATAGCGATCCAGATTCCATCCACCGTTACATGGCATCCGCACCATATGCTAGCATTTCAGCGTTATAACCGCTTACATTACCACTGGGACGACAACTCAAATCAGGGCTTTCCACTGCACTTCCACTTTTCCATTCCCATCCATAAAATATTTTGAAATAGAACTATATCTGGTTAAGTTCCCATGTCCGCCCTTGACCGTGGGCACGGCTATTCGAATAGTTTTGACTCTGCAGAGTTTGTACACTTTCACCACAAGAGACAATCAACTCGTTGCCCCACACGATTCCTTAGTCGTGTGGTTGAGCAGACCATCACAGTGACTTTTCAATGTATCTAGTCTCCTTTGTCATCTCACCTTATGGGAAACTGCCCACTTGCGGTGGGTCCCATCTATGCACGGGATGTTCCCCACGGTTACTAGCGTTATTCGGGCTCCACTCCCCTCAGCGCTAGTACGACTGGGAAATTTCACCCTCCACTCGGTGTCCCTTTAGGCCTTCTCTTGCCCTTGCGTATCCACTTCTATCCACTACCAGTGAGATGCGTCTGGGGGTGTCGATAAATTTACTTAGCCAAGTTGTACTTTACAGACTTGTGGTTGTACTGTTTTACACAGGAGGTCATGACAAGATTCGGTCCTTAGGATTACCTGAGCGGTTCTACCACACTCCATGATTTGTGCTTCCATTGCACCACATACCAGCCCCCAAACCATCCGCTCAGATATTTAAGCAAGTTGGGATTTTTGGGAGCATAAAATAATCATGTCAAAATATACCAGTCATTCGCACCATGACTGTCTAAACCAGTTTCTCATGATTAAAAAATGATAATGAGGCTTGGGGCATTTCAGCGCCCCTGAATATCTATGCAGTACTAAGCATGGCGTATAATTAGGGACTTATTTTCAAAAGGTTACTATTATAGTTTTGCTAGGGCGATAAGGTTCACACATTCAATTATTATAAAGGAGATATAATAGTATTCAAGGTAAACAATGGGCATATAACTAGAATTTTAAATTAAACATGTATTTGCATATGAAATAACAGCATGCAATTTGATAATTTAAACGAAAGTAGGTTTGCAAAAAATGTAGGTTCAACATGATCAAAGTATTGACTCGCCTGGCGCGGTTTACCGCGGTCTTGAGCTCACATGATGCTTCCTCTTGAGCTTCTATTCTTTATCTTCACTTTGCCCTGACCGTGCTTGATCCGTGGAATCTTCGGGACTCCCATTTCTAATTACACGACAAACGACTGAATCCAAATAAAACCAAATAACTTAAAAGATCCAAATAAATCCGAGTAAATTCAATTTAGTTTTATTATGATTTAATGGGTGATTCGATGATTAGAGGCAAGGTTGGTAATAGCATACGATAACTTAATCTTTTTGTTACCAACTTCTTCTACTATTGTTATATTTATCAAGGAAGTCTCATGAGTTAGGTTAATCCTATAAATTGATGTATTTTGTCGAGTGCTAACATTTAGGGCATACATTATATACGCGACGTATATAATCTTTAGCTTATCAATTTTATCCTAGATTGAGTTTACAGCATCCGGTGGTGTGATATTTTATGTACCTCCTTTTATCGCTAGGCTAAGTTTAATTTGAATTAGGGCCTATTTATACAGGTTCTAGCTTGCTATATATACAATTATGCTCAATATTACTATGTACTAAAGCTAATGTTAAGATTTGGTTAATGACACTATTTTTATCTAGCTTATACTTTAGCTACTATTAGTCTTAGCCTTATTTCTAATTTAGCTATATGGGCAAAGCTTGGTATGTATCATTTTATGTAACCCTAATTACTTGTGTTAATAGTTACATATTTACTTTAGAGTATCTATATGTCCGTGAGATTAGTTGGATACTTGATGACCTAGGGTTATTGTATTTTAGCATCTGTGCATTATTATGACCTCTAATTTGAGTGCTCCCTGAAACTTACTAATACTGATATTTTATTCCTGAGCATTTGACATATTTAAAATTTTTCTTATTTATGGCTGATTGAGCATGCTGCATAGGATTATATTTCGTTACCGTTACTAATTTAGACCTACCATTTAAGATTTTATGGTCAGCAATATGTTCACGATAGGGTTTATATTTTCAATAGGGTCCATGGTGTATATAAAAAGTGGACTAACATATCTACTGGTGGGCTGCATACTTGTCATTCGCATTCTTCTAACTATTTACTTATATATACATTTGCTTAGAACAGCCTCTAATTTTAAATGGACATCCTATTGAAATACCTTTAATATTTTGGTCAATTCATGTTCCTTGGCTGATTAGTATTTATTTATCTAGGCAAAGTTCATCGTACAGGGTCATAATTTTAATATTGCAATTTTAATTAAATTTACCATTGGGATTTAATGGTGGCATGTTAACTATTGACATATACCTTAATTTTGATTAAGACAATCTTCATTAAATTTGGTCATTTAACCGAAGTTGTTTTTCTTTATCATTGTCTTGAATTAATATTTAGTCGTTTAAGCAATTATTCCAAACCAAATTAGTTAATCGCATATGAACTAACCCAAATTTAAATTTCGAATAATCTCATTTATACCTTAGTAAAATTTTATTAACTTCTCAAAACTATCCTCTAATTTTCCTAGATTTTTACTAATTAAAAAGGAGTCACAAAAATTGAGACAAAAATGGAAAAAGGGGTGCGACCGGCTGGAATTGAACCAGCGACCTGTGGGTAACACGCAGCGGTGATGACCAACTGGGCTGCTGCGCTTTGTGACAAAAGGGGGGCATTTAGTCCTAAGTAGTGGGGGTTTGCTGGGGGCCAAGCCGAAGAAAACAGAGAAGGTGCACAGCGGTCGGGGCAGGTGGGCTTGCTGGTGCTCCCGGCGGCCGGAGGGGCAGCAAGCAGGCGAAATGGGTTGTCCCCGAAGTGAGGATGCCTGGGGAGGGTGCGGCGTGAGTTGGGGATCCCCAGGGCAGGCTGGCGGCGAGGCTTAGCGGCCGGGGACGGAGGTGGAGCGGGGCGGCGGCGCCGACGGAAAGGAGGGCGGCGATTGGCTAAGGAGTAAGCGGGAGGGAGGCCAGGGGAACTCACCTAAGTGGCGGGTGTGGCCGGAGGGGAGCCGAGATGGGCCGGCGGCGGAAACCGATGGTGGCGCAGCCGAGTCGCCGTGGGGGAGGGAGCTCGGGCGACGGGAGACTTGGCCGGCAATTGGAGGAAGTCGGGGGCGCCGAGGAGTCTTCCCCACCGCGAGGAATCGGATAGTGGTGGCCCGGAGAGGTGTTGGCGGCGGGAATGGCGGCGGCGGCCGGGTATTGGGAAGGAGCTACAGCAGTGAGCTTCAGCGCGCGGAACTTTGACACTACAACAAAACATCCGTGGGGGGACATCATATTTTTAGGTTAGAGACGTTCTGTTTCGTCTCCCACAGACAACTGAGGCGCTTTTATAAAGCGTCATAGAAACGTCTCTACATGAACCGTCTCAAAAAATATAAAGACGCTCTCTAAGGCGTGCCTATATTATTTGAGACGTTCATTAGAGACATCTGCACTGTATCCCTATAAAGTTAGAGACGCTTTTATAAAAACGCTGCACCACATCTCAATTAATATAGGCACGTGCGTTGAGACGTTATGTGCCGTCTCAAGATGTCCTATGTAGTATGTATTTTTATTTTCATTGGTATATATTTTCTTCTATACACACAAATACGTATCCGTATGAGAATATAGTATTCCATATATTTATTATATATACATGTATATATAATAATTTTATAGGCAGCACCATAATATTGAGTACATATTTGATAAAATATAAGGAATGGGCGTAGCACAACAGATATAGTACTATTATAAGAAAAGCAAACCAACTACAACTGGAACCAAGCCACACCCCGGGCAAACCATTGGCAATTGACAAATTCATCATCATTGCACCCTCCAAACCCCAAAGGAGTTTACATAAGAGAGGTTTACAAATAATTATAGCATCCATTTAAATCAACAGAGTTCACAACTAAATAAAAATCTAATATGCGATAAACACATGTCGGTAAAACATCCTCCAATTTGACACACATCTTTTTTTAAACTGCTATAATAAATCATCAGGTCTATTTCTTCAATCAGAAAATTGTGCATCTGGTCTTCCACTCTGCATTTCTTTTCATAGTCCTCCATATCCTGCAAACATAGCAATATTAACAACAAAATATCATATATGAGCAATCATAAAAAATATTACGGTACAAGTTCATTTAATTAAACTAGAAGTGGCATACCTAGCGAGTAGAACGTTTAGGCTTTTTTACCTGAAGCAATAGATATTATATGAGTTATTATATGAGTAACAAGACACAAATATTTCTGGTAGGAAAATTATTCTTGTAGTTCAAAGAATTGATCTTACATAGAACCGTGGCATTAACAGCATTAACAGATTACATAAACATCACAGAACATTGCACAGATCAAATATCACCATCACAGATCACAAGTTAACATCCACGGTGCACAATTAACAGAAATTAGTAGTCAACAATAAGCAATTACCGAGTAGTAACTAAGAGCAGCAAAGAGACTAAGAGAGAAGAGTTTGAGATAAACCGAAGAAGGAGAAGCTGCAGAGGGCGCAGAGGAGAAGAGGCAGAGCAGAGGAGGCCGTCGGTGAAGTGGATGCAGGGGTTGATGCCGTCGGTTGTGGTGGAGACGCCGGCGCTGAGGAGGAAGTTGAGGGGGCCAGTCGGCGGCGCTGAAGATGACTGCCGTGGAGATGTCACCGCTGCAGACGAGATTGGTGCGGTCGATTGACGTAGCCGCTGAGGCGATGATGTTGGTGGCGCGCCGGCGAGTCGAGACAGAAGAAGATCAGGCGGCGCTTGGTGGCGGAAGTAGACGAGGTGGAGAAGCGCAGAGGGGCTGCTGCTGTTGGCCAATGAAGCGGAGATGGGAGGCGCGCCGGAGGAGAGAAGGGAGGTGAATACAGGGGGCGGCGCAAGATCTGGAGCGGCGGCCAGAGAAGAGGGTGCGGCGGCCGGTTGTGGTGGTGAGCGGTGGCGAGAGGAGGCTGAAGTAGATGGGGCGGCGGCGCCGATTTGGTGATTGGGGGAGGAGCAGAGGTGAGGGCAGCGTAGGGGCTAGAAGGAGGAGAAGCAAAGGGTGCAGGGCGGTGGTTTGGAGTTGTGGGGAGAAGGGAGGAGAGGTGGCGGCGCTGGGGTGTAGAAGGCGCGGTGGAAGAGCGGCGGGGGGTGCTGCGGTTGGCCGTGGCTCTGGAGGGGTCACCGGTGGAGAAGAGGAACGACGGGTGGAGAAGGCGGCGAGTGGGGCTGCAAGGAGCGGCGACACAGCAGAGGAAGGCAGCGCGGTGGAGGAGCGGCGGCGTAAGACGGTGGTCGGGATGGGGAGCTTTGATTGGCCGCCGGCGAGATGGCCGACCCTCGCCGGCGCCGGAGAAGAGGAAGGGGGGAGAGCAAAAGGGGGGCGACGGGAGAAGCAATGGCCGGCTCAAGACCTTCCACAGGCGGCGGCCAAGGGTTTTCATGAATTGGGGATTTGGAATTTTTTTGATTTAGCCCTCAAAAATTTCTAGGGTTTACAGTTAGGTCCATCTCTCATTTCATTTCTTCCATTCGGGCCCTTCGGAAGTCCAATTTCATCGCGGAAAGATCCTACGCATTCGTGTCGATGCGCACATCTGTACGGAGCAGTCCAAATTTGTTGCTTATGCGCCTAGATCACGCCGGCCTGCAGAAAAATATAAAAAAGTGTAAAATAGTCCAAATTGAGCAATTAATTTTAGAAAAACGTGTAAATGATGATAAATGATCTCGAAATGTGAAGAATATGAGGGTAAAATGACAGATAATTATATATAAAAGCGAACCCTTAGGTTGAGAGTTCGAACCCTGGGATTGATATTTTTTATGTTTTCAGCCACTGGACAAAAGCGAAAGAAAAGTCTCAGTTTGTGAGTTCGAACTTTGAGATTGATATTTTTTATGTTTTATATATATACTGTTACTTACACCATTTTGTTTTTTAATATTCTTATATGGAGATAATAGATAAGACGTCTCAAATGATAAATAAGACATCTAAAATTTCGTCTCTATACATGAGACGTACTCCAAAATGTCTCAGCAGCCGTTTTAATAGAATTTAATAGCGTGCAACCCTTTGTAGCGTCTCAAACTGCGTCTCTATTTCAATTGTGGTTCTAAAAAGAGAGACATGATTCAAAGCGTCTTAAACAAAACGTCTTAATATGTTCATTTTGTTGTAGTGTGATTAATTCGGAGAGGGAGTAGAGGGGAAGCGGGTATATGCCATGACGTGGCCGGATTGGTGGAGGATGCACCAGGGTGCCCGAACGTCAAGGAGGTAGCGGCGGCGGGCTCTCGGGTGCTGGGCGGGAGAAGGGCAGGGGGTTGTGGAGACAGTGGGCGGCGCGGGGAAGAAATGGAGGGTGATGGAGGTTTCTTATAGCATGGGGGAGGAGAGCCATTGTGGATGGCGATGGGAGAAACCAGGTGCGGCGGCTCACGGGCGTGGTCAGGGTGAGGTGACGGAACGCGGCTGCTGGGTAGGGGCGCAGAGCGCGGCGTGCGGCAGAAGGCGGTGGGCTCGAGGTGACGCGACGGGAGGCGCAGGCGAGGACGGTGGAACGCGCGCGCTGCGGAGGACGACGTGGGCGCACAGCAACCACGCAAGGAAACAGGAAGAAGAAAGCAGGAGGGGAAGGCAGGGGAAAAGGAGGAGGGAGAGAAAAGAGGGAAAGGTGGGGCCCACATGTAATAGGGAGGAAATTTGGAAAAGAATGAGAGAAAAAGAGAAACTTTAGCAGTTTTGAAATTTGAACCTTGAATTTGAATTTATATTTCCTAATTAAGATTATTGCTTTTAATACTTGAAACTTTATTTTAAGTTTTGGTTCAATTATCTAGTAGTCCCCTATTTTCGATTCTATTTAATTTTTGCTATAAATTGTATATATAAATTTTCGAATGTCCAAACTTGGGTTTTTGTATGCTAATTAAATCAAAAGAAGGAATGTTTTTGGTTTCATTTTATTGTCTCATATTTTGAATTCAGGATCTGCAAAATTATTTTCCCATTTTTATTATTTACATGATCTTATTTTTATTTGAGATTATCCTTAATTATTAATCTGCATGCCACCAAAAACTCAAAAGATTTCATATAATTATACAAAAGAAAATTGAACGCCAGCAAAATGCAAGAAAAAGTTTTAAAAATTCCATATTTTTAATATCTAAATTTCGGGATGTTACAAGAGAGGCGACCGGTGTGGTCGGAAGTGGTCGATGTGATTGCAGTGGAGGCAATCGGTGTGGCCGTAGGCGGTCGATGAGATCGCAGAGGTTTGCAGACATGATCGTAAAGGAGTTACGATCACGATCACGCAGCAGGAAGACGTGGTCGTAAGGGTTACAACTATAGCGGCCGACAGAATCTTTGCGTGGTCAAAAGGAGCTATGACGACGGTGATCGACCATGGTCAAAGGAAGGCAAGCGTAGCGGCGATGAACGTGGTCGTAACTTCAGCTGAAGTTTATGACTACGTGGTCGGAGCAGTAAGGAGTAACCGGAGAGGTCACAACGTGGTCAGTGAACTAGCAGAACAGTCGTAACGACACAGGAGGTGGTCGTAGCCTCTTCAATGTGGTCGTACAGCTACAAGAGGTGGTCATAGCGGCTACTAGGTGGTCATAGAGATCCTGGGACAGTTGTAAAGGCTGTAACAAGTGGTATCAGAGCTAGTTGACTTTGGTTTTGAAGAGCATGGGTGAAACATCGCGTGGGAGAAGCTGCAGACGATGCACGAGGGCGATGATCGTGTGGAGGAGGTGCACATGGTCCAAGAGAGAGGAGTAGGAGGCTCAGGTAACGGTGAAGCCAAGGTGGTTATGGGAATAGGTGCTCCAGCCCAGGCAGGCGTACAAGGAAGGACGGTTCAGTCCATGTGCGAGGCGTAGCAAGCGTCAAATTGTGCAAGGCTCAGGATGGAGCAAGCGCAGGCAGTAGAGCGGTGACGGCTCAGGCACACGGGAGTGTAGGAAGAAGAGGAAGCAAGAGAGACAAGATTAAGGAGGTGATTGTTATAATTTTTAATCTTGTTTTCGGTTTAGAAGTCGTAGTCGTGTTCGAGTCGAAAGTCAAAGTAATGTACGAGTCGTCGTGGTCATGCTTGTGGTCGTGTACGAGTACGAGTCAGGCTATCGTGTTTGTGTTGGAGTCGTAATGGTCGTAGTCGAGTCCGCTTCGTAGTCGTATAGTCGGGTATGAAAGGTAGAGCCATTGTACCGAGAGGGGTGCACCAAGTTGACGCGATGTAGTTGAGAGTAGGTGTCGAGCAGTGGGCGACCGGCGTGGTCGTAGGCAGTCCAGCGTGATCGTAGAGCAGAGGGCGACCAGTGTGGTCGCAAGCGGTCAGTGTGATTGTAGAGGAGAGAGGCGACCAGTGTGGTCAGAAGCAGTCAATGTGATCGCAGTGGAGGCGACCGGTGTGGTCGCAAGCGGTCGGTGAGACTGCAGAGGTTCGTAGACGTGATTGTAAAGGAGTTACGATTACGGTCACATAGCAGGAAGACATGGTCGTAAAGGTTACGGCAATAGTGGTCGACAGAATATCTGTGTAGTCGTAAGGAGCTACGACTATGGTGATTGACCGTGGTCGAAGGAAGGCAAGCGCAGTGGCGGTGAACATGGTAGTAACTTCGGCCGAAGTTTACGACTACGTGGTCGGAGCAACGAGGAGTGATTAGAGAGGTCACAACGTGGTCGTAACGACTGTCAACATGGTCGACGAACCAGAAGAGCGGCCATAACAATACAGGAGGTGGTCGTAGCGGCTACTAGATGGTCGTAGAGATCCTAGGTTTATCGTAAAGGCTATAGCACGAGGTGTGATTGACGACTTCCAATTTACGACCACGAGCGCTAGTCGATGTGTTCTGACTTACGACCACGAGGTGTGGTTGATGTCTTCCAGCTTACGACCACGAGCACTGGTTGAAGTCGAAGATCCATGGTCGAAGTCGAAGCCGTGGTCGAAGGGGGAAGTGGTTGTCGTCAAAGGGTCGTGGTCGAAGGGGACAGTGGTTGAAGGGGGCAGTGGTCGAAGTCGAAGAGGCAGTGGTCGAAGTCGAAGGGGCAGTGGTCGAAGTCAGGGGCTATGGTCAAAGTCGGGGCTGTGGTCGAAAGGGGCCGTGGTCGAAGAGGGCAGTGGCCGACGTCGAAGGGCCGTGATCGAAGTCGGGGCCGAGCATGTCGGGCGGGCCGAGCAGGCTGGCGCCGGTAGTCGGGTGGCAAGGCACAAGTGCACCGGAGGCCTATAACGTATGACCACCAGCAATGGTTAACCACTCCTAACCTTCGATCATGGGTGATGGTCGACGACTTCTAACTTACGACCATGAGGTGTGATCGCCGGCTTCTAATTTATGACCACAAGTACTGGTTGATGTGTTCTGACTTACGACCACGAGGTGTGGTCGATATCTTCCGACTTATGACCACGAGTGTTGGTCGATGTATTCTGACTTACGACGATGAGGTGTCATCGATGGCTTCCGACTTACGACCACGAACAATGGTCGTTGGCTTCTAACATACGACCACGAGCCATTGTCGAAGGCTCCCAACTTACGACCACTAGCGATGGTCAACCGCTCCCGACTTACGATCACGTGCGATGGTCGACGGCTTCTGACTTACGACAACAAGGTGTGCTTGAGGGTTCCTGACCTACGACCACAAGGTGTGGTCGATGTCTTCCGACTTATGATCACAAGGTGTGATCGACAGCTTCTGACTTACTTGACGGATTTAAAAACTTTTAGAACATGTTTGTATGCATATTCTAAAAATTTTTACCACCCGTGAGTTTTAAAACATGTAGTATGTTAAATTTTAAAAATCTGTAGCAACGCACGGGCATTCAACTAGTAAGCCAGAAGGTTGGCATGGTGAGGTTAATTTCATATGAGTAGCATGCGAGGCAGAATGTTGCATTGTCTTTCTAAGAAGTTGCTGGCGAGGCAGAGTGTTGTCACGTCTTACATTGCAGGGAGTTGTCACGCCCTACTTTGCAGAGTCCTGTCTTTGTAGTATAAAAAGTTGAGGAGATCAGTATTGTCAAGTCGATCTGAAGAGTTGGTGAGGTAGAGTGTTATCACGTCTTACTTTACAGGAAGCTGTCACATTATGCTTTGCATAGTCCTGTTTCTTCGGTCTGAAAAGCTGAGGATGTACAATGAAAACCGTAAACCCTAACATAAACCATACACCCTAAACCTAAACCTAAATCCTAAAACCCTAACATAAACCCTACACCCTAAACCTAATCCTAAAACCCAAAACCCTAAAGCTGCCCCGTTTGGTCTTGTCATTTCACAAAGCTGCCCCATTTGATCTTGTCACTACGTAAGGCTATCTCCTTTGGTCTTGTCACAGCTCAAAGCTGCCCGTTTGATCTTGTCACTGCTCAAAGTTGGTCCGCCTAGTCCAGTCACTACATAAAGCTGCTCTATCTGGTGTACTCACTGCGTAAAATTGGCCCGTGTGGTCTAGTCGCTGCGTAGAGCTGCATCCTTCGTCGGACTCCACTTCACGGGTTGTTCTATCTTGGAACACCTCCTCCTCAAACACGTTATTCATTACAACGCCATTGAAATTAGTCACGAGGTGACTAACATGTTACGGCGAAGGAATATGCACATGTGACAGATCCACCAATAGGGGGCATCGTTGTTAAGACTGACGCCAACGATCTCTTTGGAAGGTTGCTCCTCCATAAGGGGGCATTGAGAAAGATGGAGAGCGGATTCTAGTTTGTCTGTGTTGCCATTCATCACATCCAAATTGTTTGGCAAATCCTCTACAATAATTCTCCTCTGCACAGCTACTTCCAATGACCGAACCTGAGATGCGAGCACAACATCCCAATCATCGTCGGACAAGATTGGCACCAAACAGGCGTGCACCTTACAATCTACACCAGCATCATATCTACCCCTACAGTCCGACAATGACCACAGGTTCATCCCATCCAAAGGTCGACTTAATCCTAGTCAGAAGAGTTTGAAACACATTCTGTTACAAATCTACAACCTTCTAAGCTATAAGTTTTGAGTAGATAAAAGAGGGAGAAGGGTCGGCGCACTCCTACAAATTCAGAAGTGTAAAATTTGGAAAACTAGGGCTTGGGGAGTTTCCTCATGGAAGTTTCAGTACAAATAATCACTCATGCAATTTCATGATTTCATCAAACTTTTAAATGGTTGCAATTGCTAAATGAAATGTAGCATCTAGCATTAGTAAAATTGTTATCACTTTATGTTCAGTCAGAAAAATCTAAGGCTTGTTTCAACCAAATATACATCCTTTTCGTTTTAGTGAAAACATAAAGCTATTCATGAAGCCTGAGATTGACGTCCTAAACAACTTATGCTACAAGGTTGGTACTCAAATATCAATGCAAAATCAAGCCTATTGAGCATAAATGCTGTCATTTACTAGCACATTTCATCACAAATGAGCACTATTCTAAGTTTCTAACATTCCCATCCAGAAGTAGCTCAACAATAAGGTTTTCCTCCATGTCATTGACCTATATTAGATTGCACAGGCAATTCAAACATTCCCCATCAAAAAATTACAAGTTAATAAATAGATGAATGTTAAGAAAGCTTACTTCCAGCAGAAGATTGCCCTCGGTGGCATTGAAGATACTGATGAGTGTTCCCTTGGTGCTTGCAGTAGCAATCAGCCTCCCATCTTGTGACAATGCAAAGCGCGCAACACGGCCGTGCTATCGGGACTGGAGGCGGGTGGTGGAGGAGGAAGGTGGGGCTGTCGTGGACTGGAGGCGGGTGGCGAAGGAGGAGGGCAGGGCCAATGTGGACTGGACACGGACATGGAGGGGTCCGGCGGGACTAGAGGCAGGCGGCGAACGAGGAGGGTGTGTGCGTCAGGCAGAGGATGCCGCCGAGAGGTCCATGTGGAGGGGTCTGGTGGTCGGGGAGGATAAGGCCTGCAGAAGCTGACAACAACGACCAAGGGTGTAGCCAGCCCAGGCCTCGAGCCCAACCCACTGGAGAGCGTAGGGCCTAGTCCAGTCCCTTGTTAGCTACAGTGTAGGCTAGTGAGAAATTTTTGATCTGGGCCTCAGATCATTGCCCCATAGCTCGAGGCCTAGCTCCGCCCTTGGCGGCGACGATGGATTTGGGGGAAGAAAGACGAAGCTTTGGGAGGACGAGAGCGTGGGGGAAAATGGGAACTGGGGAAAAAATATTTTTAAAAATAGATGCTACAGTATTTTTGCCACGTATTATCGCCTTATTCGCTTGTTACACAAATACTATTGTGCACCAGTTGCATAATAGAATTTTTCTTGTCCGAGAGCGGTTGGGCGGCTGGGCATGGAGATGGAACCAACTTTGCTCTCCATTTCACTTCCTGAATCTGCCGAGCTCGGGCTAAATTGTCAGACAAATCTGTGCCCAGCCCAGTCCCTAATCTGGGCTTACGTGGCATATTTGGCCACGCCTCCATGGGTGGCGTGACAGAACATTTTGGCCACGCCACGGGTGGTGGCATAGCCAAAGGGGTCAGAATTGAAAATAAAGTTCACGATAGATTAACTTTAAAATATTAATTAAAAGTATTAAATAATAAAAAAATTCATGAAGGAGACAATAAAAATAACTAGATTATTTATAATTATTATATGTAAGTACTATATTAAATGCATGCATATAGAGAATAACAAGTAAAGATGTATATTTATTATAGATATAAAGAGAATATTATATTAATTTTATATTAAAATATAAAATATATTCTATATTTATAGATAAAATTATTTAAAAAATATGTTTTACAAATTTCGGCAGAGGGAATAAAAAGAAGGTAGAGCTAATGTCCGCTACTACTTAAAAAGAAGGAATAATTGATCTTTTGTCATACCTTTCATTGCAATTAATAATTTGCCCCATGATGTCTCATTGACATGTGGGTCCAAGATCCACATGTCAATAAGACAAATAGAACAAATTATCAAATTTCATGTTTATGCCTGAGGCAAATGCTCCAATCTCCGCAAAAAGAATGTAGAGCTAAGAGCACGGAGGCGTGACGCTTACCTTTGTCAGAGAGCGGCCGGGCATGGAGATGGAACCAACTTTGCTCTCCATTTCACTTCCTGAATCTGCCGAGCTCGGGCTAAATTGTCAGACAAATCTGCCCAGGTCAGTCCCTAACCTTCAACTCGCACCTACCCCAGCCGTCCCAGTTCCCACCCACTGACTCCACCGTCCACCACCCACTCCCGCCTGCAGCCCCCTTTTCCTCCTCCCTTACATACCGACCATTCCTCCACCAACCCATTGGGCTCCCTCACCTCGCGGGCAAGAGAACTCCGGCTCCCAATTCAGTTCCTGATGGCGCAGCAACAGGCGAATCCCGACGAGGTACTGATCGAAAACCTTTGCTTATTCCCGTCGCGATTCTTGGCCCTCTCCCGTCCGCGATTCGATCAGCTCACCAGAGGAAGTGGGTGAAAATGGCGCTCTGCCGCTCTGTTATGTGTGCAGGTGGTTCTCGGGCAGGAGATCGACGGCGCGAGGGTGATCACCCTGAACCGCCCTCGCCAGCTGAACGGCATCTCCGATAGAGTGGTGCGCTTTCTTGCGTCCCCGAATTTTAGCTAGCGACTGGTTTGCAGTTGATTGCTATAAAGAGTTGCATTTTTTTTCCGTATGTGCTCGGTTTCTGCTTGTAGGTGTATATCCTAGCCCAGTTCTTGGAAAAATGGGAGAAAGATGATAGTGCCAAACTGGTCATCTTGAAGGTGCGTACCCTCTATCACTGGACAGATAGTTGTTGGCACAGGATATATGGTACATGGCCAGTCTTTAAGCTGCTCTGCTGCTCTAGGACAGTTTCAATCAGGGCCAGAATTTAGGAAAGTACTATCATGTTTTGCCATACGAGAGACGGAGAGAAAAGAAGTTTTAGGAAGTCGATGCAACAAAAGGAGTGCATGACCAACGTTTGAACTTTACTCAGTATACTGTATATATCCGCCAATCCCAGTAAAATAGCAAATGTTCTGTTCAGCAAGTTTAGTAAGAACATGGTGTTGAAATAAGGTGCCCTCCTTGTTGTGACAGAAGAATTTATTATGACTGTTTTATATTCAGCAATGACAACAAGCACATGAATGTGATGTTGGATGATGAACAGGGAGCTGGACGTGCATTTTCTGCTGGTGGGGACCTAAAGATGTTCTATGAAGGGAAATCAGGTGTGAATGTCACAGTGTAACAATTACACCACATGCACTCAAAATATTTCTTTTCTTCAGTCTTGTAGTATAATTTGATTTCCATGATCAATGATTCACATTTGCATATAATAAAGCATGGCTGTTAGAAGCTATTAATATGACTCCTTTGCAGATGATTCCTGTCTCGAGGTTGTGTATAGGATGTATTGGCTCTGCTATCACATTCATACGTACAAGAAAACCATGGTGATGCCCTCTTACATGTTTGTTAGATGACCATTGTTTATCAAAAAATTCGGTACTCAAAACTCCATGGTTCTACAATCATGCAGGTGGCTCTTGTTAATGGACTTGTCATGGGTGGAGGTGCAGCCATGGTTGCTCCACTGAAGTTTGCAGTTGTCACAGAGAAAACAGTATGCAACACTAGTCCAATTTTTTAGGCCTCATTTATGGCATATTGTTTATTAATTTCTCAAATCTTTGTCTATCTGCATCACCTTCTTAAAATTCGTATGATTGTATAGCAAACCTGTACATTTTGATGCCTTTTCAATTGATCTATTGTTTTATAACAGCGTATGAACATTGCATAAAAAATATTAACTCAATCTTGCAAGGCGATCCATTTGATTGCTTGAATACTAGTGAATAGTGATGATTTCTGAAGTTAGTCTTCAATGTGGTTGTAAATTTGTTTGGAGTTTCTGATTGTGACCATTGTTATTTGTGTAGGTGTTTGCCACTCCCGAGGCGAGTGTTGGATTACACACAGATTGTAGCTTCTCTTATATCCATTCTCGGCTCCCTGGACATTTAGGTAAGCATTGAATAAAATTTTCATTCACAGATCCATAGCAGATAATTTGTATGGCCTTACGTACAGGTGTTTTGTACTTTAAAAATAAATTGTATGAATACATTTTGGCTAGATAAAACTAGTCATGACAAATCAAACATAAATTAGGGCGATATGGTTCTGCGATGCATCATTTGACAAGGATATCAGTTCTGATCTGCTCACTCTTCCTACTTAACTCTTAGGGGAGTACCTGGCTTTGACTGGTGCTAGATTGAATGCGAAGGAAATGATTGCTGCCGGTCTTGCTACTCATTTTGTCTATTCTGATGTAAGGCATTCACCAGTTAGCATTTCTATCTTGGATGGTTTCTTTGCATTATTCTCTACTCGATTTGGCTAATCAAAATTCTTGTTGATATTGGTTTTTCTGTAGTTGACTAATCAAAATGATTGTGATGTGTATGGCAGAAATTGGAAGAACTTGTAAACCGTTTACTGAATTTAAACACAAGTGATGAATCTTCAGTCCAAGCTGTCATTGAAGAATTCTCTACGGATGTTCAACCTGATCAAGAAAGTATTTTAAACAAGTAAGAATGTTATTTAAAAACTGGAAATTGTTACACATATGTTTATTGAGGTAAAAAGTACTTATTCTACTTTGTGAAAGCAAATTGACACTGGCATGTCAATCTTACTTTGATAGGCTCCCAATTATCAACAAATGTTTCTCCGCCGAGACTGTTGAGGAAATCCTGAAAGCATTTGTAAGGCTTCAACACTTAGATGTGAAATCTTCAGCTTATAGCTTCTCTCAAATTAATATAACTTGTCAGTTTTCTCGATCTGTTGTTCAGTACTTATGTGTCAGCTACAGTACTTATGTGTCAGCTATTGCTCGTTCTTCATTCTAATACATGTCAAAGGATCCCTTGGAACCCGAGTTACCATTTTGCTGTGACAAAAGTTTCTCATCTCTTCTCACACTAAAAACTTCTAGACAATAAGAAGATATTCAGAATATTCATCTAGCACCCAAAATTATATTTCTCTGAGCCAATTAGCTCTAGGAGAATGGTATTATTTGCTTATCATACTGGTTCTCATACATAAAAGGAAGCCATAAATGATACACTTACTAATCTTCATGCCTCTAAGATCAAATTATCCATAGACCACGGTCGTTTAATCGGACAAACAAATTTTCTGCCTGCATATCATAAAGCAGTGTTTTCTTGGTTGTAGGAATCAGAGGTGAGCATCGATGGGAACCAATGGATAGCTCCGGTCCTAAAGAGTATGAGAAGATCATCCCCTACTGCCTTGAAGATCACGCTGCGATCGGTAGAACACAACACTCATTATTTTGTTCACTATATTTTCCTGTTGGCTTCATATTTGCTTCTTGTGTAAATATGTGCTTCCATGTAACACTGCCCTCTTTATCACGGTTAATTTCCTTCTTGTGAAAGGTTAACGCTTATAGTCACATTAGTCAATTCTTTTGGTTAAAATTTGCTTTGTCCTTGTGCAGAATACTATTTTTTAGAATTTATTCATGTATTGCAGTAGATATTGTGATTCTCTTATTTGCAGAAGTTAAGTTTAGTCACTTGACGATATTCTTTTGAACCGCTTAGATTAGAGAAGGTCGGAAGCAGAGTTTGCCTGAATGTTTGAAGAAGGAATTCAGACTTACAATGAATATTCTCCGATCTGTCATTAATGGCGATGTGTATGAGGTATGATGACCATATATATATATATATATATATATATATAATCATTGTCTTGATAAAAATGAGTTTTTTACTTTCACATTGACAATTTTAATTTGGTTTTATGACAGGGCATTAGAGCTCTTAGTATCGACAAAGACAATGCCCCTAAGGTCTCTCTCTCTCTCTCTCTCTCTCTCTCTGTGACTAAATATAGATTTTTACTCACACATTTGTTCTTTTTTTTAATTTTTTTATCGCAAAACAGTGGAATCCTACTACCCTTGAGGAGGTGAAGAACGAAGACATTGACCGTGTTTTCCAACCATTCAGTTCAGAACAGGAGCTCCAAGTCCCATCTGACGATTCCAACAGGTGAGTCCAAATCTTTCTCACCATTCAGACAAGTCTAGATTGTTTACGCTTCCGACGTCAATAATGTGCAGGTGGAGCGGCAAATATGAGCACACAGTCTACGCCAAAGCTTCACAGTAATCATATACAAATTCCAGCCTTTGCAGCTTGGCTGCAGGGATCAACATTCCCTCCTCAACCCGACATAACGGTTTCAGCGTGTGACATGCATGTTTTGAGTATTCATGTACTACCCGTGTAACATTGTACCAACTATTGATAACTATACATGATATATGAAGCAATAAAGCATTTGAGGTTTGGTTACACACCGAAGACACTAAAGAGAGAATGCAACAAGTCAAGGTTGCGATGAATGAATGTATGAAGGAAAAGCTCGATCATGTAGCGTCCCGCAAACCCCACGAGCTATTGTATAAACTATCAGGAAAACTCCAACTCCAGGTGGTATTGCCCGTACACAGTAGATCTTCTCTCAATCGGGGCTCTCCTCACCGACAAAATCTCCCTCACAGCAGCTTGTTCACTCTTCGGAAACTCCACACCCATCTTCTTCAGTTTCTTTGCTTGAGTTAGTAGCAAAATAATGAGTTTCTTCTGGTACTGTTGAGGCCTGAATCCGAGAAACTTGAACTGCACCAAGCTCTCAGTTAGGCATGATAACTTTGTCAGCCTCTCCTCGTGATCAGCAAAACTTTGCGGTACATTCTCCTTGTTTGTTGCAGCAGCCTAGCATGGAAAGAAGGTGCATTAGTGATAAACCTCTTGATGAAAGTTGTGATGGTAAGATGCTGATGTAAATGACAAAGGTGATCTTGGATACCGAAATAGTCAACTGTTGTAGGCTAGGGCAACACTCGAGAAGTTTCATTAGGAAAACAAGTTCTGATTCACTTGAGAAATCCAAGCTCACTGACAATATCCTCAAGTCTTGAAAAGTAATCGCTAACTTCGGAATCTCTTCATATTCAGCTGATAACAACTATGAAAAAAAGAGACAAAATTGTGCATATCAGATAAAATGAGACAGCAATTTTGCAGATGAGATAAAAAAATAAAGTTATGCATGTTCATGTAAGACCCAGATTGAAATAGAAGTGTTAAATATTGTGTGGTCTATACTTCAGCCATTTGTTATGTTGTGACTCAAAACAGCTCCTTGTTTTCCTAGAATCTACATTGTGTTACATAAGCTTAATACTTAAGTTCTCTTCTCATATTGATATGAATCAGTGACACATTTTATCAGCATCATACATTTCGACAGCACATAAGAATCAATGAATCATAACAATTATCATACAAGTGATTCCATTGCAGCTATAAAATTATCAGATATGACTATCCTACTCTAAGGTTTAAGGTCAAAATGTTACCTCCATACCTTTTTTTTTTTGCAATGCTTCAGTGTTTCTTAATTTCGCAGATTAAACTACACAGTCGATGGCTTGTGCACAGACAAGGACACATTTGTAAGTTGTAACACACTACCAAGGAACATGTGCCTTGATGACTCCTTCATTCATCGCAGATGGCATCTAAAGACTAAGAATATACTTCCATCCATTACTGGTACCGTATCATGAACAGCATCCTACTTCAGAGCTAGACAAGCATTGTGGAAAACACATCGCAGCAACTCATAAATAATAATAAACCATACGATGCAAGGGAGCTCACCATCGTGGCCAAGCCTCTGAGCGTGAGGCAGGCCAGCCCAGTGCCGGCATCCAAGAACGGCCGGATCCTGAACTCCAGCTTGCTACGCGGCTTGGCGACGTGCAGATATGCCTTCCTGACCTCTGGCGCAGGCGCCAGCTGCACCCTAATCGACTTGTGCCGCGTGTACAGCGTGACCGTCCTCAGCCCCGCCGTCCTCAGCGTGACCTGCTGCTGCTCCAGCGCCGGCCTAAACAAGAGGTTCCTTACCGTGGAGGACTCCACCGTGCAGCCGCCGCCGACGCCGGTGCCGAATCCCGTGCAGTACACCATCTCCAGCGTCTCCAGCCGGGGCGCGGCGGCGAGGACGGCGGTGATGATCTCCTGGTGGACGGCGACGCGGTGGAGCTTGAGCGTGCGGAGGCGAGCGCACGCGACGGCGGACCAGCGCGGCACGGCGCAGGTGTCGAGGGATAGCACAGTGACGGAGCGGATGGAGAGGACGTTCCTGGGCAGGCGCGTGCGGCGGCGCAGGCGGATGGCGAGCTCGGCGACGCCGTGGTCGGCGGCGGTGTCGAGGACGGGGCGGAAGGCGGAGGGGCGGACGGCGGGGGCCGGGGAGAGGGCGAGGCGGCGGAGGAGTAGCGGTGGGGAGGTGCGCAGAGGGATCGGGAAGGCGGGCTCGCAGAGGGAGACGGAATCGACGTGATCGAACAGGGTCGGTAGGTGGCGGAAGCGGCGGGCAAGGACGGAGAGCGAGACGGCGAGGCGGGTCGGGAGGCGGGAGGCGATGGCGAGCAGGACGTCGTCGGGGAGGTTGGAGAAGCAGTCGGGGCCCTCGTAGGCGGCCGCGCAGGCCGCGCTGCGGCGGCGGCGCTTACGGGGGCGGTTCGCGGTGGCGGCGCGGCCCATCGGTGCGTGTCGAATCGGTGGGGAGGAAGGGTGGAATTAGGGATGGATGTGGGTTCTTCAACGCGATGTGGGTTCGTCGGGCTCAAGTGGGTTTCTTGCAACCGTCGGGACCGGAGCGGACGAACGGTAGACTTACGTATAAAACGCTTGAGACTGCAGACTCCAGCGTCCACAGGACGAGTCCTATTGGGCCGCTCATGGATGACGTTTGTCTCAGAGTAAACTGGGCTGGACTGGGTGCATGAGAGGGCCTAATTGTACTGGGAGATTTGGATTTAAGGTCAATTTTGAGCCGAATCATTTTTTCCCCTCGTCCGAACGCCCCTAAGAGAAGTATATAATTATTCATTTTGAAGAATCAAGTACATGATTTATCTTGGGTTGTTTCGTCCATTACTGCAATTTGCGCCAAAAACCTTACGTAACATTTACTCTCAACTTACACACAAAAGTATAACATGTTATTTAGAACTACTCTCTCTAGTCACAAAAGAGTGATATTTTGGTACACGTGAGATCAAACTTTATACATTTTAGTTATTAATATCTCTATGAATATTTACATTGAAAATATAAAAATAGTATGTGTAGATCTGTCTTAAAAAATAGTTTCATAATTTTATTAAGTTTTATAAAATATATCAATAGAAATTAATGGCCCAAGTTACGTTTTGTGCACCAAGTCGATATCCAAAACGTCACTCTTTTATGAATCAAAGGAGTAGTAGAATAACATAAAGTAATTATTTCTCCATACATTACGAGTACGCAAACACAGGTAAAACAAACACTATTGATCTCTCGTCTTATGTTGTGTCAAGATAACCTATAAAGGTTGCAAGAAAGAACAAACAGAACCCTCCTGCGCACAAGATTGCTTTTGCGAATTTAATAAACAATCTTGCATAGCACTGTTATAGTTGTTGTATCATGCGCATAAAAAAAAGGAAAAAAAACAGTCTGATGTGATCCTCCTCTTCACATTGTTCGCATACACGGGCCTGCTAAGACATGGAAAATTAAACCACGTGGTTAGATCTATCATGCGTAATATACTTCACAAAAATCTTTTGCAAAATCTGGCAACTGATTTTTTTTTCTTAAACAAAAAAGCTCCACGTATGAAATGCAATTTAGTCTTCCAAACCACCTACAACTCACGAGTGCATAGTGACAAATGGACAGCCTAAAATTCCACGTATCAACAGATACAGAGATGGTTTGTGTACTTACGACAGACGACAATCATAAAAGCCTTCCTGCAATACTTAGGCTCAGATTATTTAGATTCAGACTTTTTGGTTTATAATTTAAAGTTAGTTTTTAGCTTAAGTAAAATGCAGTTTGCTTTTAAACCAAACTAGACTATTTGGTATCTTTTTTAATGAGTTGGGTGGTGTAAGTTATTACTAAAAAGTCTAAAATATCCTTATTATATAGCAATTGAATTTGGTTGACAACAAAACCCAGCTTGTTAGATGCCGTTTGAAGGACATATGAATTGATTTCATTCTAAGTTTTTTGCACTGTCGCATATAAATATAAATTTAACGATTAAATGTACTAAATTGAGAATTTCTGAGTACGAAACATACTCTGAATCTTACCAACCAATCATCATAATGACACTTTAAATTGTACAATCTCTCATCTTCAAACACAAATATGATGAGATAATTGAACAGTCTCTCGTATGAATTCATGTCAAAAATTTAATCAGACAACAACCATTGAACATATCAATGTTGGCAACCTATCTGAATCCATGTATACAGTGTGATCTGTTTCATTTTCAACAAGCACAATCTGTTCTTGCAAATCGATCATAGAACTCATACTCAACAGATGAATGATGGCCACTAATACTCTTAAAATTTGTTCTTGCAAATCTCACAATGATCTGAACAAAGAAATTCACACATAAACTCATGAATTGGCGAAAAAAAATCAAGGCATTAACTCTAGATCCAACACACATGAACACACTGGAGACGGCGGCGGTGGTTGGGTCGATGATGTGATAGTGATGGCGGTAGTGCAACTTCGAGGACTGGATCCAGATTCGGAGCGCATAGAGGCTTGGGGCGGCAGTGCCGAGGGCGGAGGCCGGGCCAGTGCTTTGGGACGGCTTCAGGCGCTTGTGGACGCGGGGTCCGCTAGAGGGAGGTGTCGGTGAGGGCGGCGTTGAGCGGAGGCAGAGGTCAGTGCCGGCGGTAGGAAGTGGCAGGGTGTAGCGTCATGCACCACCACAGCTACTAGTCACAAGGGCGATTCGGTAGGGAAGGGGAGAAGACGAAGAAATGAACAGTTCAACCACAAGGGAAGGGGTATATATGATGGCATTTTGGTCGTAATTTTCACAAAGTTCAGTGGCACATAGTTATTTCGACTCCACAAATGCCAAAAAAGCATCTCATTGCAGGCTTATGGCTTTTACAAAAGCCCAGATGAAAAGCCTGTCATTTATTTAGGCTTTGGCATTTTTGCTTTTAAGCCAAGGGAAAATCCTAAATAAACAGGGCCTTGTGCACATGCCATAGCACCCTCCCTCCGCAAACCTCACATGTAAATACACCCTCCACCAAATATACCCAAAGACCACTCCAAACAAATGGAGTCAAGTGATGGCTTTTGCTTTTGGCTATGGATTGTGGCTGAAAATAAATAGTATGGCTAAAAAAGTGACTTTTAGGAGGGGCGAACGGTGGAAAAGTGAGGGAGAGATGCATGCGCATGACGGGAACAAGAGGAGTGAGATGTGTGATAAACCCGTGACCCTCCTGACTTATCTCTGGAGCAAGACGGTAGCTAGAGGAATGGAGAAGTCACTTCAAAAAGCCGGATATTCGTAGTGACTTTTGACTTTTCTAAGTAAAAACCAGAAGTAGAAACCAATATGAATAAGCCATAAATCCTCGTAACATAGCTAGAATGAGAAGGAAGAAGACTGATAAGTAAAGCATACTCCTTACCCACTTGCCCAAAACACATCATAGCCTTCTATTGTAAAACCATCCTAGTTCCTACCCCCTTTTCCAAACATGACCATTGGGCGCTGCCCCCTTGAGATCCTAGATATACCACCACCACGCTCTCACACTTTGTCCCCACGAATCATCGCATTCGCGTCATACGCTCTTCAATGTTCTCTTCCCCAACCCCACGTCGACTCAACCATTGCTGATTCGCCCATGTGCTCTGTTGCCCTCCCCCACTTCTCAAGCACGAGCCGCCCTGGACGTTTGGTCTACGCCACGATAGCGATCGACTTGGCGACACCGCCGGCGGTGGTGGAGGTGAAGGCAGGTAAAGAGATAGAGGAGGGGTGGAGGGTGAGGGGTACGACGGCGAGGACGTGGTGGTGGCCGCAGAGGTGGAGGGGCACCCGTACGACTTCCACATATTTAGGACACGCAACCTACCGTTGCTCAACTGGAGGGAGCTCATCAGATCGAGCTGATAATCGACTGCTCTTGCTATTTCTTCTCGTGCTTTGGGGCATAGAGATGGGGTGGCCGATAGCTTTTGGCTGCTGCTGATGGTTTTTGTAGTGCTTTTTGAGACGGTAGAGTTAACTCTAAGGAGTGTGAGGGATATGACTTTAGTACTATGTTATGGCAAGGTAGAGCAGCTAAACCAAAGTGTGGAAAAGTTTACATCACAAGTTCCTTGTTGGTAATATGTCATTACAAAGTGGATCATAGTTTCCAAAGAAATGGTCACTAAATTGAGCTATTCTAGATTATATCACGGGACGAGGTGTCACAATCATGTCAAATGGTAAGCAAGGCAAGTTTACATCACATGTTCCTACCAAGAATGTGGCGCCCTGTGTCATTATCCCGGGGGTAATAACACTTAAGCAACAGATTACTATTCGTTTGCTCGGTAGAACACCGCTACAACGAATAGCAAGGCTTACCAGAATTAAGTAGCGGAGTAATAAATGGAAAGTATGCACTCATACAGTTGCTAGGCACATAGGGCTATAGTCTTGATTATAACTTATTTAATTACAAAGAAGAGACAGGATTTATACTCTATTTCCTAATGATCATACTTCACCAGACGTCTACTCGTCCTAACCATCGTATAAGGTATCCACCTCACCCTGATCCTTGGTGTGATCGCCCTTGTCCCATGCGGCCTCACCTGCACCTACATATCCTATATCCCACTCAGGGTATTCCCCCGGTCGGATTGGGGCCTAACAAAGGAAAGTAATAGCAAGGGTGAGTACTAGTGTATTCATCAAGCAATATTAGCAAAGATGCACTGTATGACTCTTCTCTATTTCTTTATCATAAGTTCTAGCATCATCTCTTTTCTAGAAATTACTTTATCAAATTAAGTTATAAATTTAAATTTATAAAAAGACTACTAGTTACTTGGTGAGAAGAAAGACCCCTAGTGGTCTCCTCAGCCTCTAGTCGCGAATCTAGGCGCCCTGCACATAGCTATGTGCAGGAGCCCCTGCACCTAAGCCGCTCCCGAGCACAACTAGGGAAGCCTTGCCTACGCTTTTGACTCTGATGTTATGTTTTTTTTTTTCAAATTTGACACACAGAAATCCGTATTAATACCTTTTTCTTTTACTCATCTGACTTTCAGTTTCTGATTTCTTAAATATAGTATATTTTTAACCGTTACAATACAGAATAAATCATGAACCAGAGCTTTTAAGTCTAAATAAACATCGGTCATATCTCTGAGTTCAGTAAACGTCTATCACGCCTCTAGCTCCATAGACCCTTTTGCGCACCGCAAATGCCAGGATCTATGGCCTGCCGAGCTGCTATGCCGTCGCAGCTGCAGGGCCGTCTTAGAGGGGAGGGCAGCAAGTGCGACGGCCGGGGGCCCATGCCACAGAGGGGTCCATGAGTATATGTATGTATATAGTACTTAGTATATGTATTTGGCATATTGAAATGAAAATTTAAAGGCACATACACTTAGCACAAGTCCAGCAATCAATCAGGAATTAGCTTGCTGTCGCTTCCTATTCTGATATTCGGCTATTCTCGATCGCTGACCGATGATCGTTTCGCCTCCCTATCGCCCAGCCCAATCGCCAGATGTGGCGACGCCGCTCCGTGAGGCGCGACACCGTGAAGCCACGACACGCCGACGCCGCTCGTCCGCATGCGACGAGGGATGGGTCCCACGCCCCCATGAGCGGACGGCGGACGGCTGGACAGGATCACCCATCACCGATCAGGTTTCTTAAAAAGCACTGAAGCATTATTTTTTTATTTGAGGTAATCATAATAGTTATTTTACCGTTCTTTTAGTTTGTTTATTGTACTATCGTTATCTTTTATGAACTAAACATATGCTGTAAATTAACTCTTATTATTAGTACTATATACTTTATTAAAAAATTAGATTGTTGGGCCCTTGCCGTCTTGCTTGCCCAAGGGCCCTTGAAATTGTTGAGACGGCCCTGCGCAGCTGCTGGCTCGGTGGGCTCGGTCAGCGTTCCTCCGTACGCATGCATTGCACTAAGCAGCGCGCTATTTGATCAGTGTCCGGGTGGGCTTTGATCAACACTGAGAATTTTCATAGCACTAGGCATCTTCCATTTTTCCTTCGTTTTGTTACAGGACATTCTGTTCTTTAGACGGAGAGACATGTTTGGTGAAGCATTACACACTAGTAATAAATGCAACACTGAAGTAAAACAGTACTAATGGAAGTAAACAGCGAGTTTTTAGCATTTTTAACATGTTTTAAACTTATATTTATAAAAATAGCTAGAGTCACATAAAAATAGCACTATTGTCGTCCGATCACCAGACGTTAGCGGCGTGGAGCCGACACATAGGCAACAGAGCCCCGTGGCCATGCGACAGGGGCCTGCCATCGGGCCACTGTGAGGCCACACGCCTGCCATCCAGCCATCGTGCAGCTCCTTGCCTACTGCCCTGCCACTAGACGGTAGGTAATTAAGCCGACTAGTTAGCTGGCTTAATTACCTGCTTTAATTAGTAGTTTCGGTCGCAGCCGCTTTCCTAACCTTCGACCATCGACCACATTATCCAGACCACTGTCATATTCGACCACGGTCGTTCACAACCACAGCCACTTCGACCGCTTCCGATCACTCTCGAGTCCCGGCCACTTTTTGTACTCTATAGCTTTCGATTACCTAAAGCCTATCGACCAGCTACTGTATCTCTGACTACTGTAGATTCGACCACTTCAGTCGTCCGACACGGCTATTTGACCACTCCATTCATCCGATCACGGCCATTCGACCACCTTGACCATTCGACCACTCCAGCCGTTCGACCACGACTATTCGACTACTTGAGCCATCAATCACGTTCGACTACGGCTTTTCGACCACTTCAACCATCGACTAATTAAGACAGGTAATTAAGTTGGTTTAATTACCTATCGTCTGGTGGCAGAGTGGCAAGGAGGGAGCCACACGATGACCGGGCGGCAAGCCCTACCGCACGGCCACGGGGCTCTGCTGCCCACGTGTCAGATCCACGCTGTTGCTGCCCCGGTCATCGGACAGCAGAAGTGCTATTTTTGCTATTTTCGTGTGACTACGGTTATTTTGCAAATATAAGTTTAAAACGTGCTAAAAGTACCAAAAATTTAGTAAACAGCAGTGGAGTACAATTTAACACTATTGCTTGTCATGGTTCATAATTAAAGTGTCGTTTGTGTCATCGATATGAGGTTAGACAGTAAATTTGTAGGCACACCTAATCGGATTTATAGACTGTTTAGGATTCAAAGGAGGATTCAAGGAGAATCTCACACAAGCCATTATATGAATGTATTGTATGTAGATGTATTACAAGTGACCCTTTTCATTTATAGGGGAACCTATTTATAAAGAGAGAAAAACACCCAAAATTATATTTTTGTTCTTAGACCTCAGCCCACGCCGAGAGATGCTTTTGACCATCTTGCTAACTCCCCCACGCCCGAGAGACCCAACCCGAGGCTGGTCCGTATATCTTGTTCGAGGTGGATCCGGGCCTGTTCTTTTCGGCTGCGGCTTATGGTTTTTGGCTGAAATTTTTGAATTTTGGCTGTTTACGGTACAGATTACGGAGAGATAGATACTCACTTGCAATTTTGGCTGATACAGATGTTGGGCTTTTAACGTGTAGATTGTTTAACTTGTAGACTCCGTCTTAAGAAAATACTCCGTTTGAAAGTTAGGTACTGTAACAGAAGCCAAAAACCGATTTTAAAAGCCCAAAAGAACAGGCCCGGACTCCGGTCCTCTTCCGGAATTCGTCCGGGTGTGTTGACCAAATAGCGCGCCGTCGAGTGTCGAGCGCCAGCAGCATGGCGGGTGGCCCGGCGCTCGTGCATTGTCTTGCATTGCATGTCTCTCCCTACTCACTAAATCTTGTCAGTGGAGGATGTGTGATTGGACGTTAAGCAGAGGATGAGATGACAAAAAGTTAAAAGAAGGGAGGGTTGTAGGTTGCTAGCTCAGTGAGTCTGGCCGACAGTACTGAAGCATACTTTATCACTCTTTTTTTATATATTTTTCGTTTTTTCACGGTAACTTTTGACTGCTATTTTTTTATATTTTATACTAAAATATACTAATAATATTATAATATTATAAAAACAGTTTTAACGATAAATTTAATGATTCAATCCAAATATTTTTAAACCAATTGATAATTAAATTTTAAAAAATTTGATGCCAGGAATCTAGAACGTTGAGAAAAAACATAAAATTTTTACAGATTCGTCCTAAGAAAACAAGAAGCAAAAGAGCCTTTAGCGGTACATCCTCCCGCTCGTTTCGGCTTCAGTTTCTGGTTTATTTTTACTATTTATAAATTTCATCTTTTTCTGAATTTTGGCTTTTTTTAGCTTTTTTGTCGGTTCTTTTTTCCGTATTCATTTGTATTGTCCGTGATAAGCTAGCATATTTTTCTATTTTTAAATTTTTTAAAATTTAATTACAACAAATAAGCCACATTCAGCTACAGTGAAATTTCAGCTGCTACAGTGTAATTTTAGTCATAAATTACAGCTTTTCAACCCAACCAAGCGGGGCCAAAAATCACAACAATTTATTGATGAATGTTATTTTTGACTTACATGTTCTCTCATAAAAGCACCGTGCCATGTCATCACCAAAGATGGGGAGGGGAGGCCACTTTTGTGTCATACGCAATACATGTAACTTCTGACGTACTTTTCCCCCTATAAATAAAACTTCTTATAAATAGGAAGGGAAGTCACTTGTAACACCTATCACTTATATGCAATATATTTATATGATTGTTTGTGTGTAATTTTTGTTGGGTCCTCCTTTGCATCTTTGGCTATCAAAAATCCGATAGAAAGTACTTATAAATTTATTAGCCGATCTCTTAGCTAGGGTTCAAATATAGGCCCGGTTCTTTTTAGTTTCTAAAAGTTGATTTTTAGCTTTTCTACAGTAACTAGCTTTTAAACGGAGTATCTTTTCAAGATATGGTATACTAGTTAATTGTAGTACATACTTTACTGACTTCATTTATATCACCAAAAACTGCACGTAAATTTCTGTTACTCTGTAATCTCTTGCACAAACAACCCAAAAGTCATAAGCCACAACCAAAAGACACAAACTACAGCAAAAAAATATAGGCCTATAATTTAATTATGAACCATAACAATCAACAGTGTTAAACTATACTTTTACCTCCATTAGTACTGTTTTGCTTCAGTGTTGCATTTATTACTATTTACTAATGTGTAATGCTTCACCAAACGTGTCTCTCCATCTAAAGAACAGAATGTCCTGTAACAAAATTAAAGCTTTACTTATTTCGGTTTCTCCATTGAATTTTTAGCTTTTAACTTCTAGTTTATTATTTTTTAGATTTTTTGTCTTTTCTTTTTTCTATATTCCTTTATACTGTCAATGATGAGCTAATCTATTTTTTATTTTAAAAATTTTTAAATCTAATTACCCTAAAAAAGCTATCGGTAATTATAGTGCAAAATAAATCAATTACAGTACTAAACAGTAAAACAAAAGCTATAAAGCACAAAAAGAATCCAAATAAACAGCCCTTACGGAAGATGGAAGATACTTATTTCTATGAAAAGTTTCAGTGTTGATCAAAGGTCCCCCGGACATTGATCAAATAGCATTGTCTAAAGCATGAACAGTTCGTAGTTATCTGCATAAGCTTTGCTTTCTCTGGCATGCCCAGTCTTTAGTAGAGTACCTACGCACCAAGTGGCCTTGCTCTTCCAGGAAGCAATATGTGCCCAAAGGGAAGAGACACATTAAAAAAAGGCACTCAAACCCAGCGAGCCAAAAGGAATGCTTGGTATTTGATTCGTACAAACTCAGAAATGGTGCCAGTACTAACATCTAATATAAACAAATCGAAGAAAGATTTTATACTGTCCTGACTAGATCATGACTGATAATATCCGTCCTCTTTTGCCTCTCTTTTTTCCCCTAATTCATGATTGCATGATGCCTTTCCTTGAGTAGTTGATCTGCACCACCCCTTTTTCTTTTTCTAACTTCTTTTTCTAATCTCGTTTCTTTGGAAAAAAAAATTGCTGAAAATAATGCCTTATCGATCAGAATAAACAAATGTTCAGAGGAATTAACGAATAATTAGAAATCATTATCCTCGTAGTTCAGATAGGGTGGAAATAACCATATCTCATGATCTGGATATTGATGTACTGTGTGCTTGATCAATTTCTCCCATGATTTAGGGATGAATAAAATCAACTTCATTCAGATGACTCCATGGAAAACACAGACTTTTTTTTAAGAGAAACCCAAACATATATACGTCTTGTTTAAACTCAGATCGAAATCGCTTATCGATCAAAAGATGAGAAGAATCAAATTGGAGTAATTCATATAGAGCATAATGCAGCATGTACATTTGACCGAACTCCACTTGGGTTATTTCCATGCTATGTACAAATTACAAAAAAAAATACGTACGAAGTACTCGTGAAATAGTTGCAACACCAATATCAACACCACGAGGAAGTGCTAAAAATAGAAGAAAACATAAGCGAAAAGAAAATGGAATTAGAAACAGATGCGCATCGTTCATCATTCAGCAACCACAAGATCAAGACGGGATCAGGATGAGATCGAGAAGAAATAACGACGAGTCAGCGGCCGGCCGACTTATCGGCGTCATTGGCGACGACGGCGGCGGCAGCGGCGTAGGGCGCGGGGCGGCGGCCGTCGTCGAAGTTCTTGGCATAGCTGGCGGCGTCGTAGCCGAACGTGATGGGCCTGGAAGCCGCCATCGGGGAGCTGCAGATGCACTTGGTCTCCTGCGCCAGCCGCCTGAGCAGCTTCCGCCACGCGCGGTGCCCGCACCAGCCAACGGCCGGGCTGACGTCGCGCGCCGCGAGCTGCAACAGCCGGACGGCGGCGGCGCCGCGGCGCCGGCCGGCCGGCCGCCACGAGGAGGAGGAGTGCACGCAGCCGGACTGGCTAACGGGGCGAGGTGGCGCGGATGGGTCAGTGGAGCCCGTGCCCATGGCTTCGCTGTAGTAGTGCGGTGGAGACGGAGTGGGAGTGGTTTTCCAGGCGGTTATATACTTATATGGGACGCCCGAGAGGTTGGTCTGTGCAAGCTGTGAAGCTAGAAAATAGGGCTCTGTGAAGTGGTGGAACAGACAAGTGGAAGAGGGCGAGCATTGAGAGGGGTTTTCTGCCGGTTACATGCAAAGTTAAAGAGAAATGGTTTATGGCATTTTAAGATGAGAGAATAGTGATTCTTGTAGAGTGATAGAATGTGTATGCATAAAAAGTTTTATGCTATTTTTAGGTACGACAAAGTTTGTGATGTTTTGAGATTTTTGAGGAGATGTGGAATATACCCTTATTAATTGGAATGATCTGGTCCTTATCCACTCGTTTTTACACTTAGCTGTATATTAGGATCCAATGCAAATGAATTTCAGGTCAATCTTTATACAAATAAAACATGTTACATGAAATACTAAACATTCATAGGATGGTTATGTATGTTATGTGAAAAAACTTATCGAGAAATTTCTTCTGAATCATGGTTGGGATTTTGTGCAGCTTTCATTAGGCAATACATATAAGCATTGCTCTCGGTTTGTTTATATGGAGTGATCCCGGGAACGAAAACGATACGGCGGTTGTTTTGTACCCACAAAAGATCATCCAAAATTTATGTTCTAAAGCCACAGAAGAGTATATAATTAAGTAGTTAGACGTGAATATGTCATATATTCGACAATGTCCTATAACCAACAATTTAATTTGTGGCTGCATCTCACCAAGGTTAGATGACACGTATGCAGGACAGGAGAATATGAGCTTGCATAAACATTTAGCCTAGTTGTTTCTTTAGATTATCTCAATTTATCCTATCTAATCCATTTTGGATCAACTCGTGAGCAGTTCTTTCTTGTGCGGAGCACGTGCTATTATTCATGTGGGTTGGGTGCACCGAATATATCAATCAACAGCATTATTCAAAGCAAATGCCAACCCGCACACCTACAAAAAATGTCCCCCCGAAAACCTCGATTTCGAACTAAGTTGGTCCGTGGTTGGTTCATTCTATGCAGGTTTCCACCCTTTATCTTTTGTTATTACACCCCCCCCCCCCCCCCCCCCCGGGGGCGAATGACTGTACAAATGGAAGAAACGAAATGGACACACGCAACACTCAGAACCCATAAAAAAACCTACTCAAAATGTCATTTCCCATGTATTTATCCATGTTTTGGAGAGCATATCATTTACCATCTACGAATTGCTAAATTACGTCTTGACCTACTTAGATACTGAGCTCCAGATTCTCATCACGGAGGGGAATATAACTAGCTCCAGCTGAACAGAGCTCAGATTTCTGCTGGTGATAAACTTCGACATACGTTGTCTGCTTTGGTAAACTGGTTACACACAATTGAGGCAACAATGGTTAACGAGCTAAAATAGGCATTGTCTGCTTGCCGCTGATTTTGCAGCTTGTGATCAGAAAGAGATTTTTGTGTTAGCAGCTAGTAAAGATCTTCAGAGTACATAACCTTTCCATCATAAATTAGATGCAGAGAATATCACTTGCTAGTTTCATAAACTAAAATGAGTATACAAGAAAGAAATGAAGGGCACGGAAAATCTGAAAGGGGGCAAACTGACAGCCAAACCATGAGAACGCTCAGTTCTTTGGCTATTTTACATTTGTTACTGTTACAAACGTTACTCAACCTCAGTTCTACTGGATAAACACATAATGTGCCTTCCTCCATTGAGAACCTTGCTACATCCACAAGTAATTCTATTGTTTTCATCACTGAAGTCACCTGGAGTTAGGAATTACAGATCCATCTTGTACTCGCCAATCGTCAGAATGGTAGTAGATGCCAGTGTCACTGGTGTGTTGGTAAAAGTCCCAGCACATTAAGCAGACTGAAAAGTTTCCACATCAATGGTTTGTCTTCAGGTTAAATTGGACCTGACTTCAGGACCTACACATTGAGAATTTTTTATATAAAAAAATCTAGCAGCTATAGTATCATCAGTGTTTGACGAGCATGTTTAACACTCTGAATATAATTATTTGGAATACCTTGTTAGAGGATGTAACAGCAGTCCTCCACTGCGGATCCTGTGTAGTAGATGGTCTGTCCCTGAACAAAGTAACCACTCTTGATTGTGTGGGCCTTTCTACTGTCTGCCGATGAGGCATATCTCTCATGACCCATAAAACAAATCCTGAAGGCACTGACGAGCCTACGAAAAATTTACATCAGCAGATAAGTTTCATTAGAACGCAGTAAAATTAAGTGGCGGCCGTGTCTAGTGCTTTCCTGTGAATGGAATAATCGGTGGGCAATAAACAGATCAACAGAAAAAAGAACAAGAATAACATATCAACAATAATACTGCCACACACCATGTCTTGTACTTTCCTAACAATAATTTGATTGCTCGGATGCCTAGGCAGATTTCATTTGCTGTGCCTAGCAATTTCCATTTTTGCAGTTTAAACACACCAGATGACTAATTATTTTACGTGCACAAGTTTGATAACTTTATAGTTGAGTAGCACAGCACCCACTAAGTAAGGGGAACTGAACTACAGAAGTAACAGAACTAGCAATAAGCGGATTTCGTAAAGACGAGCAAAAGAAATTCACATAAACATACAAAAGTGAAAAAGAAGACAAATACTCCTAAAAATAATTAATCTATACTGAACACCAAGAAATTCTTCGGCGGCCCCCAGGACAGAAATAAATATATGCTCTTTGACCCCAAAATTGGGTGCACCAGTAGTCATATAATCCAATAAGAACGTAGTTCTAACAAGGATTACTGACACAAGTTAAGAGTACTTCAATCAGGTATTATGGCTGGAATCATTAGATCAAGACCAGCTTCAACCTGGGGGGGGGGGGGGGGGGGGTGAGTGATGAAATGTTGTGTACCTAATTAACCTACATCTATCAGCATAGTACCATTTCCTCCTTTCACTGACTTCCAGTGTTAAACTCCCTAAATCACATGTATGCTTCTATTAAAGTATATATTTGTAATATAGAGTGGTCCATTTTGTATGGTAGATAGGCCCATATGGCCTATGTAGCCCATGTATGGGTGTGTATATAACTCCTCATGATCAATAGAGAAAGTTTAGGGATCTATTTCATAACATGGTATCAGAGCCTAAAGCTAGGGTTAGGAACTGACGTGGTCCAACCGCCACCATTCTCGCCGTCATCGGCGAGCTGTCACCAGCGTGCTACCTCCCTTCCTCTCCCTCTCCCGTGGTTCACTTTCCCTTCCTTTGATTTGTCAACGTTGTCGCCAGGTTGTCGCCCAGATCTGGCTCTGCTTCGTCACCGAGCGCCCGGATTCGGCTCTGCTTCGTTGCCCAACGCCCAGATCCATCCTCCCATCGACGCCATCATCGCCTTTGGTTCTGGATCTGGTGCCTCCAGCTCTACTTCCTCGCCGACCACGGATCCGCCTGGGATCCGTTGTCGTCGCCGTCGCCTAGCTGGCTTTGAGCTCGCTAGCTCGTCAACCAGCTGCTCGGCTACTCTACTTCGGCTTGCCCAACGCTGCTCCTATCGCCCAGCTGCTCAGCTACTCTGCTCCAACTGGCCCTGCTCTGCTTCGTCACCCAACTGCTTGGTTGCTCTGCTTCGGCTCGCTCTGCTTTGCCAATTGCTCTACTTTGGGCCTTTTAAACAGAGATCACTGCATCTGCTCCTGGCCGGATCTGTTGCTGCTCTGCTTCACTCATGGAGACTTTTGACCCGTTCCTTGGTGGTGGTGCACTCTTGGCCTCCGATATCAAGCTTAATGGCAAAAACTATCGAGATTGGGCCTCAGTTCGCATGCTGCTCTGATTGATTGGACTTTGCTTCACATCTCACCGAGGATCGCTCCCACTTCATGAGGTTGATCCTATAGGAGCTCGTGCTTGGCAAGTTGTAGATGATCATGTGATGGATGTACTATGCATGAATGCAAAGGTCCCAATTCAAGCATCATTCATCGATATGTCCTCTGCCAAAGAGATGTGGGAATATTTGCAGCAACGATATCAACAAACCAATGAGGCACTTCGTTTCTCGTTTGAACAGTGTGTTGCTGACCTACAGCAGTAGGACATGCCCATCGAGGAGTACTATAATGCATTCACCAACATATCTAGTCAGTTGACATCTTTGACCTTGTGTTGGGTATGGAGTGTGTTCTGCTAGGGAGCGTTATGAGCAGCAACGCCTCATGTCTGCATCTGCTCGCTCTTTGCTACTTGGACGGACCTCTTCCTACCATGACGAAGGCATTTGCTGCACTGCTTGTTGAGGAGACTCAACTTCGCTCACTATCCACTTCTGCGAGTCTCACCCACATTGTCTTGGCAGCTCCTCATCAACATGGTCCAGTGGTTGCTCCACCTCCCACAGCTATAGCTTCATCTGGTGAGATCGTTTGCCCCCATTGCTTGAGGACTTGGACAAAGTATTGATCGTTATTTAAGACTCCGTCTTGAGTTACTGGCCGCCTATCGAGCCAAGTGTGTTGCTGGGAGAGCTCGTTGTATCTCTAGTCCTATTGGTGCTCACACGACTGCTGTTGCGGTTATCTCTACTACCAGTACTTCAAGATTAGTTTCAGCTCATCCCATGTTGGGAGTTCCTGGTGTGCCGCACCACACTCAGGTATTTGGGTTTTAGATTCAGGTGCCTCTTTCCATATAACATCTGACGGTACATAGCTAGTGGCGTGTAAGCCTGTCATAGAGGGTGTTTGTGTTCAAACAACTGATGGCACCTCGGTACATAGCTAGTGCCGTGTAAGCCTGTCATAGAGGGTATTTGTATTCAAACAACTGATGGCCCCTCCTATCTGGTTACTCATCAGGGCACTCTCTCTATTCCGCAGTTTATTGTTCCTAATGTCTCCCTTGTTCCTCAGTTATCTATGAATCTCATGTCTATTAGTCAACTTACCAATGAACTACTTTGTTGGTTTTGATGATTCTTCACATTTTGTGCAGGATCGTCAGACCATGGCTCTCATTGGCACTAGTTGTTGCCAAGAGCTCAAGGCCTCCATGTGTTGGATCACCTGAGTCTTCCTTCACCATCCTCTTCCATTCCAGTTGGATCTGCATCTACTACCTTCTCCACTACCTTCTATCAGCGGCACCATCATTTGGGTCATCTTTGTGGCTCACGTTTATCTAATTTAGTAGGTCAAGGACTCAAGGTGCCCTTGATAGGGTCTTTGTAGACACTAATATGCATTGTATGGGTTGTAAGCTTGGCAAACAGCTACAACTCCCCTATGCTTCCAATATGTCTAGATCGAATCGTCCTTTTGACCTTATTCATTCTGATGTCTGTGGACTAGCTCCTTTTGCTTCTAAGGGTGATCATCATTACTATGCCATTTTCATTGACAATCATTCTCGTTATACATGGATCTATTTTATGAGGCATTGCTCTTAGCTATTGTCTATTTATCAGTCCATTGCTTGCATGGTCCATACTCAGTTCTCCACTGCTATTCGTGTTTTCCATTCTAATCCAGGGGGAGTGCCTCTCCACTGCTTTTTGTCGGTTTCTTGATTTTGAGGGTACCCTTCCCCAACTCTCTTGCCCTGATGCTCATGCTTAGAACAGTGCACCCAGTCACATCATTGAGACTGCTCATACTCTCTTTGTTGCTTCCTTTGTTCCTTCCCATTTCTGGGTTGAGGCCGTGTCCACTGTTATATATGAAATCAACCTTCAACCTTCCTCTCATCTTGAGAAGTGTCCTGGAGAGGTCTTGTTTGGTTTTTCCCCTAGTTATGATCATCTCTGTGTTTTTTGTTGCACCTGCTATGTCCTTCCACCACATGAGCGCACTAAGCTGACTCCTCAATCTATTGAGTGTGCCTTCCTTAGATATAGTCTTGAGCATAAAGGATATATGTGCCTTCCTTGGATATAGCCTTGAGCATAAGAGATATCGATGCTATGATCTCTCTGCTCGTCATATTCGCATCTCTCGTAATGTCACATTTGTTGAGGATCGACGTTTTTTTCACTCAAGCTATCTAGCACCACTTCATCCTCCTCTCTCACAGGCTCCCTTTTTTCTATCTTTCTCATATTCCTTCTCCAATCGCCTTCACTTTCTGCACCTTCCACCTTGCTACCAGTGTCCACTGTTCTTCCATATCCTCTCCACTATAGTCATCGCTCCCAGCCACCGACTGTTACTTTTGTTCCTGTCCGGCTGTCCCTTTTGACACTTCGGCCAGTATCATCGAGGTTCCTGTTGATGATCCACAGCCAGTTGCACCAAGGTATGCTTTGTGATCGTACTATCATTCCTGCCCCTGACCGATATGGTTTTCCTATTGTTGTAGTTGTTCTGGAGCTTTGTACTTATCAAGAGGCAGCAGTTGTTCCTGAGTGGTAATCTGCTATGTCTCAGGAACTTGCAGCGTTAGAGCACACTGGGGCCTGGAAGGTTGTTCCCCTACCTTTTCGGGCTGTACCTATCACTTGCAAGTGGGTTTATAAGGTCAAGAACAACTCTGATGGTCCAATAGAGCGCTATAAGGCACGTCTTGTTGCTCGTGGCTTTCAGCAAACTCAGGGTTGTGATTATGACGAGACATTTGCTCCTGTGGTTCAGATGACTACTGTTCGGACCTTTGTTGCAGTTGCTGCGATTCATTTCTAGACTATCTCACATATGGACGATAAGAATGTTTTCCTTCATGGTGAACTTCATGAGGAGGTGTACATGCAGCCACCTCCTGGTGTGGAGGCTCCACCAGGGTATGTCTATCGATTTCATCGTGCACTTTATGGTCTCAAGCAGGCCTCTCGTGCTTGGTTTGTGCAGTTCAAATATGTGATTTGTGCTACCGGCTTCAGTCCTAGTGACAATGATCCTGCTTTGTTCATTCACACGTCTGAGCATAGATGCACTCTTCTCTTGCTATATGTGGATGACATGCTGATTGCAGGGGATGACATGGGAGTATATTGCTTTTGTGAAAGAAAAACTCAGTGAGCAGTTTACGATGTCTGATTTGGGGCCACTTAGCTATTTCCTAGGGATTGAGGTCACCTCCACAGCTACTGGTTATTATCTTTCTTAGCATCGTTATGTTGAGAATCTCATTGCTCGGTCAGGTCTCACTGATACCAAGGCAGCCACTACTCCCATGGAGCTACATGTTCAGCTTCATTCCACATATGGCACTCCTCTTAATAATCCTTTCAGGTATCGTCATTTTATTTGTAGTCTCGTCTATCTCACTGTCACTAGGTCAGATATTACTCATGCTATCTTAGCCAGTTTGTCAGTTCTCCTACATCAGTTCACTATAGTCATCTGCTTCGTGTGTCACTATCTGAGGGGAACTATAGCTCGCCATTTGTTCTACTCACCTTTGAGTGAGCTTCAGCTTCATGCTTACGCTGATTCCACTTGGGCGAGTAATCCTGTTAATTGGCGATCTGTCACTGGCTATTGCATCTTTCTTGGGTCCTCGTTGCATGAAAATCCAAAAAAACAAACTGCAGTCTCTCGTTCTAGTGCTGAGGCTGAGCTTAGTGATCTTGTAAGTCGTAACGACCACTGCAGATATTATCTAGCTTTGTTGATTACTGGCTGATCTTGGTGTTAATTGTGATGTTCCTACGGCTCTCCTGGCTGATTATATGAACTACATTTAATAAAATGCCATAGTTCAATTTACTGTTATGTCTAGGCATAATGCAACATAAAGATACCTATGAAATAATATAAAAACAATATAACAGCATTGTTGATGATGTCCACATCTGTCGAGTACCAAGGCAAAAGCACCTGCGACGAGAAGTATGGCAAATTGAAAGTCACTTAACAATTTCACTGCGAGTTTATGTATATGTGAACTCTTATTGTATAATTGAACTTACTGGAACATTAGTAACAAGTGCTAGTGCAGCAGAAGATGAGAAACAAATCAGTGAGACAGCAGCTAAACTAGCAACCTGCAGAGAAGCGAGCATTGACAATTTATATGGAGGAGCACGTTGCTCAAAGATGATAGTTTGTTTAAAATTTTCCCAATTTGTCTTAGATCAGTGAAGTCATGCACGCGTGCACATATCTATGCGTGTGCGTGTGCGTGTTTTATAAGGAAGAACAGAAGAAGTTAATCAGTGTAATGCTTTTCACTGTTATAGAGAATTAGATATCTGAAAGAGTAGAATCCTCTAAAAAATTCAGATAAACTGAACAATCCGGGCAAAAAAAAGTATAAATTTTAGGTAAGTTACACTACATTCACATATAAGACTGTTTGAAATCTGGGTTTAAACAATATGCATATGTTAAAAATGAGATCTGAAAATACAAAATGTTGTATCTATATCAGAACTCAAAGCTCTAAAACAACTGTTATTTTTGTATAGGAAAACAATTGTTACTGTTGAATGACTGTCGCCCATATGCTGAACTCAATGATATATAGGATTGTGATTAGCTTGCTTTCTCATGATTACATATAACATTAAATCCAGTAAATGATAAAGTAGAGAAAGAGAAATGGAAGCCACAGGCAGAATGGCCCCTGGAGAAATATACCTTCCTCTTCTCAGTTGATACAGTTTCAGAACGCACTTTGCTCATCTTCGAGAATAACAATGCACCTTAACATGATCATAGAACCAAAAAGACAAAGCCAAGCCAAGAACATGTTAAAACCCTGAAGCCTAACACTCCTTAATTCATGATGTACATGAGAGCATCTACTACTAGTGGCAGACAAATAACAGAAAATTTAGCAAGATGGACAAGGAACTATATAGAAACTGAATTGTAACTATAGATATAAGCTACTGGGATAAATACAAGAAAATACAAGGAAGATAATCTTAGGTTGAAAAGGTGGACTAGAAACAAATGGCATGTCTAGACAACATAAACTTTTTGAATTAACATCTAGGAAAAAACTGTGACATGTTGTACATCTAGACAATACTATATGCTTACCATAACATGCCAAAGCACCGCCAAGTATAAGAACAACTACTGAAAATACATCCAAATAAACCTGCAAAAGAAAATATTTGTCTAATGTCTATAAAGCAATCAAGTTACAACTAAATAAGTGATTATATAACTATTGTTGGAATTGGTGAAAATTGTGAATTCATCAAACTAGTGAAAAGATATGAACATAAAGCTGGTGATAAACATAAGAAAACATGTCGATATTTTTCCAAAACTGGTACAGAAGACTGATTTGTAATAGAGACTCCTGTAGTTATAGCATGAGACAGAATATAAACAGAACATTTAGGATTTGTTACTCCGCAGCAGAACCATTGGACCATCTCTAACAATTTGTAATTTAATAAAATACCATCCTAATGTCCAAAGAAATTTGGTCCAAAATACCACAATACGACTTGTGCAGACCACAGCAAACAGTAGATGCAGTTTGGGTTGCACAACAGACACTTGACTTTGCAGTGTTGACACAGAAAAGTTTTAGAACTCATTTGAGATAAACATGCTAGTTTTTCTTCATTTGACTGAAAAGCAGAAACATAATGAACAAAATAGGTGCACAAATGCATGGGCACATAGGCAACAGGATACAAAACCAAAAAAAATGCATGCAGAGAAAAGAAGATAGGCCTTGAATGGATGAGAAGCAGGATTGCTTAAGATTTCTATATATGAACTTTCTGTTTTCTTTTTTTACCAGGGACTTTCTGGGTATTATTGACAAGCTTATCATTTTATTCATTCACCATAGGCTGTTGGATATGGGTTTATAAGAATACTACATTTACCAGGCTATGCAAGATTTCTCTTTGTTTGTGCAGTAATTGAGACTAAAGACAAAGGATCTATTGGCTCAGCTGGGATCATCACATTCTGCTTTGTTAAGAAAGAAGGAGAAAGCCACCCGATAAAGGTGGAATGGACTACGCGCAATCCCATGGAAATCCTTTATTTACAGGATAAATCCGTCTCGACGAATCACCCTTCTTCATTTCCCTATCGGACCGGGTGGCCCTTACTAAGCCTAGGAGCTAATCTAGTGCTGCTTTCTATCTGTATAAGTTATTTAGGAGAGCTGGTCTTTTACATAGGCCAAGTCAGATCTTCGAGAGACTCCGGTTCTTGTTTTCGAGACCTTCGATCTCGTGCCATTGCCCGTAAAAAATCTCACTCATTCAATTTCCTTTGTGAACGGTTCTTTTCAGCAAATCATTTCATCTGTTCCTGTGCCTTTTCCTTTGAAGAGTTATGAAGGAAGTGGTTGATGGGTATCCTGCTTCTTCTAGCGAACGAAAGAGTTGGCCTCTATTTCAAGATTTTGTCCATTTTAGCAGATAAGATAGCAGCAGAAGACATTTTTTCCATTCCTGCTTGAGTGCTTTCCTAAAGCAGCCTAAACAGGATCAATAGAATATCACACATGCGCCATTACTATGCCTCACGTTCTAGTTCTAAACGCAAGGAACTTACATATATTAGTATAAGAATAGGAAAGGACCTGGAGCGGTAGATCCGCTCATCCTGGCTTCGAATCCTAGTTCAGTTGCCACGGGAACCTTAGCGCCGCGTGTGTGTTGTGGGAAGGTCCTCCAAGAAAAAGAAAAAGGCATAGAAAGAGTGACAAAGCTCAATCCAAAACATGAAAGCGGAATCACAACTGTCTCACGAAAGAAGGGTCTCAAGCAGTGTGTTCATGGTCACTCCAAACATAGGATTTTCGGCATATACTCTTGAAGAGTAGCTTTCCCTTTCCGTGCGCAGAGGGGATAGATTAAGTATCCAATGAAGATATCTCAACATCAATCAACTATTCTTATCGGAAGCTTAGTCTAAACCGAGAAACTAGTTTTTTCTGATGACATCGCTAATAATCCGGCGAAGGGAGGATTCTTCAGAGCGGGATCAATGGACAACGGAGATTTCATAGCTGTCGGGTGGTTAGGACATTGAGGCTATAAATCTTGATTAAAAATATATGATATATTATAGCAAAATGAAGCATAGAAGAATAACCAAGCAAGACACAATAATTTGCTAATGCTTCATACCCTTTTTAGTAGTGATGAATCAATAGGATTTTTTCCTCTACCAACCCAGATGAGGATGGCAAAGGCAAACATAACAACAAATGACAGTACAAGCACCTGCAGGGAAAAATATTATTAGGTCAGTAATTGGTTCTGCTTAACAGATATTATATCATGGTAGAAGCATTATATGATTAAAGATGACAAAACAACATTTTCTTCAAGCACCACGGTCTAATGTATAAAAAAGGTAAATAACCAGCGATATGTAGATCTGCATGAGCGAGCAAAAAAAGCCATGGTGACGTAGTAAGTTATAATGATGGGGAAAAAACCTACCAAAATCACAAATTTTTGCCGGCTTCCAAGCTGCATTCCTGAGCAACACCTCTGACGGACAACAACAGGACGGAGGCCAGGTTTAGTTTTTGTTCTGTCTAGTAAAGCATCATGGTGACTCCTTACATCATCTTCATCTTCATCATTTGTCTGATGACACAGGTCAACCCTGTAAGACCATTATTTTTTAGAAACATAAAGTGAAAAGCATTTGCAACTCTGGAAGCAAAAAAAGGGCAGGAAACTGTAACATCAAGACATCATCACACCACCATGAAAGTTGACTGTTGAGCACAGCAAGGAATATCTAAAAGGGTTTTGTGTTATTTTGCAAGCATAACAACATGATTTTTGCAGGCACCAACATATGATAATTGCTGCTATACTCACATGTGATAAAACACAAAGATGTGCTGTCATTGGGTTACCCCCTGACACAAGAGGATCACATTAGAGCTGCGGCACTATGGCAGCCTGTCACTAGGCCTCAAACTGGGAGTAGCAACACATGGGTTGGGGTCACCTTCGAATGTACCTTTAAGTGAGTTCAGGTTAGAACAGCCCAAACCCTGCCCAGGTGTAGGGGTTATCTTCAACAAGTCCATACGTGGAGAAGCTTTTTTTGCATAACACAACTTTGGCAGAAGAAAAAGAAGAGAACGATGTTCCTTATTGTTCTTTTCCGCATTTTAAAGTTTCTCCAATGGTATTTACATCTGGATATTATCGTAGACATCAACCTTAGTCAGTGAACACCGCTATTTTTTCACTTAACTGCGGCAGGTCGAAACTCTTACAGATTAGTACATTTGATGCATATATTGCCTAGAAACTCTCAATATGGGATGTAGGCTCTTTGCTCATCCTACTAATAAGTCATGATTAAAAGCAGGAATTACCATCAACAGAGAGGTTGCTATCCTATGGTCTTACCAACAGAATGATGTCCGATGCCACAAAGAAGAGATGTTTTAAAAGTTCTTCACTTGTTACGAAATCTACCTGGTTGTGTGAAAGCACAAAGTCAGATAATTTAGATGGTTTTGCTTAAACAGACTAAACCTGCTAGGCTGCTACTAAGCAATTGTTGGCATGTACTAGGATCACCTGCTAAAGGATCGTTCTTTTAAGGAACATTGGCTATATGCTTAAGAGGGTAATCTCAACCAGGATAGTAAGATGATTTACCAAAAGTAAAAAAAAAACTAATGAGAAGATCCAGTTTTCTCTCCAGACATCCAGGATCAACTGGTGATTACATAGGGCTAAGCTACAGCTGTACAGCTGTAGATTGACTAGGCTGGGATTAGAGAACTAAGAGGGAAGAGAGGATTAAAGTAGTCCGATAAACAATCTGTTTCCTTTGACTGATCATTAGCATTTCTTCTTGGGTTATGTGCTACGTTCTCCAATTGACCTTCCTTTCAAAGAGATAGATCAAACATAGTACAAATGTATGGGAACACCAAATGAAATCTTTGTGATTGATAACCTTAAACAACTAGAAAAGTTACATGTATAATGCGACTAACTAGGCACCAAAAGAAATTCTTGCTGACTCACCAGAATGACAGCAGTAGTAGAAAAGAAGCAAGAAGCAATATCTGTGGGCTAGCTGCAAAATAATGAGAATGTGCAACTCTTAGATGATTGGAAAACAACATAAGAGGAAAGGTCTTTTTTTACCAGAATAAGAGGAAAGGTCTTGTGGCAGAAGAGGATAAAAGTGGAAGGGCAATAGAAAGCTAAACATGAAGGACAGCATACCCATGAGAACAAATCCACATCCATGTACCCAACAAAGCCATCGCTCACAAGTAGCAATAATGGTAGACATGAAATACACAAGGAATACTGCCACAGGATTGAAAAGAAAGTAATTCAGCAGTAATGATGATAGTCATGAAATATGCAAGGAACACTGTCAAAGAATTGAAAAAATAAAGTATATATGGTTATCCTGATCCATTGCTAGAGCTACTACAAGTACTTTATTTTGAAAATATTTAGTCAATATTGAAAAGCGTTATGCAGGACTATGGTGACTCCACTTATGAAGGACATACTGGTTGACAGCAAAGTAATAGGCTCACTAAAATAACCTGCTTCTATCTACAAAGTTACTAGTTTATAATTAAGCCTGAAAACATTCTACGGACACTATGACGACTCCACTTATGAAGGACATACTGGATGACAGCGAAGTAACAGCATGGTTAAAATAACATGTTTCTGTCTACGAAGTTACAAGTCAGTTTAGAATTAATTCTGCACTAATTACTACAGTCATCTGCTGTCAAGTTACTCTGGGCGTATTAAACCTATTTAAGAACAGGCCCAACAGAGCAGCAATAAGAGAATTGCAAAACGAAAAAAGAATCAACTTCTATTGTCAATCGATGTTTCAGAAACAGGTTATACATAGTTCCACTATTCTTTATGCATATTTTCCTGGATGTTAGTACAATAGTTTCATATTACCTTCCATTATCAGAAAAAAAATTATGTTAAAAAAACACTAGCCCTATTATCACTGTTATTAATTAAAATTTGAATAATAGCACCATCTAGAACACCCACGACAGTCATTAACTAATAACTACATTATGCAGAAATTTCCATTGAACAACAATGGCAAACAATAAAGAGACCTCAAGTACAAAAAGGGTAAAGGCATATATTGTACTAATCCGTGTCTCACCTATGTTGCATACGCCAATCATAAAATGGAATATCTGCAAGAGATTTAAGCATATATCATTAAAGATCTGACAGCTGAGCTCATAGCTCAAAGGGAAACAAAAGTCAGGCACCAATTTATCGATTTAAGTCATAATTTTGAGCTTCATCGCAAACGCCAATAACCCAAGTATTGATGTAAAACATGACATACCAAGGAACTTTGTCGTTGTTGCTTTCAAAATAAATAGGGACCGCAAAATGTACTGTCGTTTTGATAACCTACAGCAATATTTGCTTCATGACACAGTAACATGCTTACACATCAGCAGCAGCATACCTAAATGGAACCATTTTTGGTGTGAATATTCCAAATTTAAACAAAAGGCAATATTGAGATATGTCCGTATTTTAAAATTACATGAGTTAAACTAAATGCAATCTGAACTTAAAATAAAGTGGGATATTACAAATAGAAAAAATATATGATAACCTAAATGACTAACAGAAATGGAAAGTGTACAAAACAGTTTAAAAATAAAATAAGCCAGTCCCTCCCATTTTAACTACAAGCAAGGATTATGGAGAAGGTGGTGAAAGCTTTAGTCTGAAGTTTGAGCTATCCAAAGTGTAAAAGGAGGATACGGAGTTTTTGGGCTGGGTCATTTTAAGACAAATTGTCAAATGGAAGTGATTAGATAATAGATAGAGAGCTAAGTAAAAAATTACATGTCGAAGTTAAAAACTAAAATGGACCTAGCCACATATTTCCAAAGTTTAAGGGCCAAATAACTACTTATCCATGATAACCATAGAGACATTATTTAGGGCAAGCATAAAGTCCTTATAAAACAAAACAACATATCAGACAAGTGGACAGCATGAAACAACAGCACATAGGAATTTCACATACCTTTTGCCGAGTCCATCCATGTTGCTGATTGTGCCTGTGAATTCTTGCCAACTGCAAAATTACAAGTACAGTGATCCTTAGTAGTGGGATTTATGATATCAGATTTAAATAACGGATTTAGGTTAATTTGGAATGGCAACTGGTCAGTAATGGCAAACACTATGTATACATAATACTGTGGATACGATGCAAGCAAAAACTATACGCTCCACTACGATAAAGCAACCCCGACTAGGAACACCACAGCAACACATTGGTGAACAAGTACCATGCCAAAATCTCTAGATGAATAGCAACACAACTGATGTAGCTAGCTTATCCCATTGCTACCGGAACGAGCAAACTTATCATACACTAAAGCCCGAGCTCCCCCGCTTACACCCGACGGCCAACACACATCACCTGCCCGTCCTCCACTCCCTGTCCGCCATTAATCACAAGGGGGGCAACAATACGGGAGTAACGGGACACCAGATCGAATCGACGCACCTGCACGAAGGCGGCGGCGGAAATGGTGGCGTCGATGACAGCTAGCGCGGTCTGAGCGGCGATAATTGGCAGCGCCAGGCAGCCCCCGCCTTCCCCGGCGGCGGCGGAGCGAAGGAGCCCGTAGCGGCCCATGCCGGAGGACGAGGAGCGGCTGCGGCGGCGGAAGATCAGCGCGCGGCGGGGGCGAGCAGGCGGCACATCTCGAAGCGGGTCGGGACTCGGGAGGCCCAGGGCTAGGGTTTGGTGGGGCTTGAGGGCTGAGGCGGAGGAGAGCTCGACCGGAGGAGGCGGCGGCGGGGTGGAGGTACTGGAGGAGGCAACACCTGTTGGATTGGAAAGCGCCCGGGACCTTCGTTCGACCCTGGTGCGGGCCAAGTGTAATCCAACGAATGTTCGTCTGATCCCACATCGGGATGCGAATATGGGGGCTGGAATCACCGTTCGTTCAGCCGCTCCCAGTATCAGCGGGAACCAAGGTGGTGTTTGGTTGCATGTAGAGATAGCAATTATGTCTGTTTATCTGTATGTCTATGCGTAATACTTTAATAGAGTTAGATATGAGATATTTTCCTTACCCACGGGTATAAAAATGGAGGAAATATTCTACCCGTCAGGTAAACGGGCACCAGTATGGGTAAGCTCCACCTGTACCCGCCCTGCCTGTTTATCCACGATATAGATTGATAGGTGGCGCAGCCATAGCAATATCTATAATTGTTATTGATTATTATAAACTTTTGTATATCTCTAATTGCTATTGATTGTTATAAAATTTTTTGATAGCTATTATATTTCCTAGCAACAACTATCGCTTATATGTACATGTCATTAGTTCAACTCTCAGATGGTGACTTTCAGTTCGCGGGTAAATGGGCAGACCCGCGGGCGACAGGTATGGGCGAGGTTCTTCACCCGTCGTCCTTCGCGGGTATGTTCGTGGGCATAAATCGAGGTCACGGTACGGGTATGGGTGAGCAATACCCGTACCCGCCACGCCCAATTGCCATCCCTAGTTGAAAGAATGCAAACGTCAATATCATTAGAATGGGATTACAAGGGAGTCGATGATGTAAAGTTATTACATAATATTTTAATTTCTCTAAAAAATAGTATTGGATATCATTCATCGTCTCCACGGCCATCACTGCAGACACCAAGTACGGCGACCACTTCACTAGAGCCAATGTCGAGATAACACCTGCTTCACCCCTTTGCCAGTGCATTGTCCAGCTCCGTCCATGGCGCGCGCTCCCTGCTGCCTTCTACTCCTTAGGCGCGCCAGCGAGCCTCGGTTCCACAACGAGCTCCACCAACAAGCTCTTCCATACCCAATAGATTTGCCCAATGCGGACCATGGGGAACTAGCAGTAGCGCCATCTGTATCACATTCCTTGTCATCGTCCTCAATGGTGTCGACATAAAATCGGTGTCTTCATCCTCAAGAAGCTCCCATCAAGTGGGGATACTTGAAGGAACTTGTGGGGACTTATCGCGGAGGAAGTGGCACCATGTGGAGGTGAGGGGAGGCGATAGCGTGAGAGGAGCCGATAAGATCGAGCGAAGAAGGGGATCGCATCAGAGGCATGGAGGAAATCATGAAAAGGGGTTACGTCAGAGCACGGGGTTCCAATACACTCAGTTTGGAGTGTAATCGGGCTTCTATTGGGGACGTGATCTAATAATGTGGTATTAGATTATAATCCGCATAATAAAGAAAATATGATTCACTTATACAATGTATTTTGATTACACCAATCACCGAACTAAATAGCTTGTTCAAGTTTTATTATGGTTTAGAGCTATAGATTATAGATAAGATGACTTTTTAGATGATACACTTGGATTCTATTGTGACGACAGGTTAGATGAATCACCAGCGATCGCAATCGATAGAAAGTTCGGGACTTGGTCAAGCTAGGTCTCCTCTACGGTAGATGCACCACACAGTGCTAGCATGTGTGCTACGTTGTTATGTTTTTAAAAGGTTTTTATTTTAAGATTGAATAAAATATAAAGTTGGAATATTCTTGAAAGAACCCTAAATCTAATACCCTAGCTAAGTAAGTAATTAGCAGGTAATTAAATTAATTATTGCACTTCATCGAACATTATTACAATTAAGACTACAAACTGAATTACATGTATGACATTGAATTTACAATGGCAATTTGCATTACAAGCATATTTTACAAAATTAGAAATTAAAACTCCAGCGTCGAGGTCTTCGGCGTAGGGGCAAATGTGCATTTCTTCATTCTTCGCCTGCAATTAGAATTTGCCGTTAGTATCAAACCAAACCTATTTTCTTATGTATTAGAGAATTAAATAATTAACAATCCAAGGGAGAATAAGTAAATTAAGTAAAGTTGCCGTCAGTGCCCCTGGGCTGCTAGGGCCAATTCGAGAGCGTCTTAGAGACTCCCCAGACCGTCCCGGGCTGGTCGGCACCTCTCGTCTCGGTGGGCGTCATCATTCGGCAAACTTTAGAAAACAAAAGCCCATGACCCTTACCTTAGCCCAAAGCCCATTGTATTTCAGCCCATCCCATTTCAGCTCACAAAAGCCCACGAATGCAATCATTGCATTTCAGCCCACAAGTTCAAGCCCACAGTAAATTCCAGCCCACAAGTGAAAGCCCACATCACAATTCCAACCAGCCCACCTTAAAGCAACAGTGCCCAGCACATTCTTCAGACCGAAGGTTCTTCGGCACAGGTGAGCAAGACTCAGGGAGGGATAAGATCGAAGGCAGCCAGCAAAAGCCAGTGCAAGCAGAAAGCGGCCAAGAAACATCTCCCCTACGCTCCCAGAACCAGCCCCATACATTGCACTTCCCCAGCTCACCCGAGGATAAGCACAACCCCACAGCAAACTGTCCATAGCCGAGAGCACCCCAGAGCTCTTTCCTCAGTCCCAACCAACGACATAGCACCTTCGGCCAGAGGCCAGAAGGTGGGTTTAGAGCCCACAGTAGTGAAGAGCAGAAGGAGCCGAAGCAGGAGAGGTAGCAGCAAAGAGGACAAGCCGGGACCAGCGAGGACTAGGGGTGGCAACGAGCCGAGCCAAGCCTGGCTCGGCTCGGCTCGTGAAAGCTCGGTAGAATCTTGGCTCGGCTCGGTTAGAACATCAAGCTTTTTTGTCGGCTCGGTTCGGCTCGTGATGCGGCTCAAGCCAGCTCGTGAAGGCTCGCGAGCCAACAATAAAATATGACTTATATGGCTCTAAAAACTCAGGAGAAAAAATCTAATACATAAGCAAGTCACAAACAGCAGGTGCAAATTAAAAATCCACATACAGTACAACCATAGAATCTAGTATTCAGACAGGGGGATGGAATCAAATTCCTCTGCAGATGTTGGGTGAATGCCAACGGTGGCATCAAAATCTTGCTTTGTCAACCCAGCTTTAACAGCAATTGCAATTCCCTGTCATGAAATTGCAATTCTCGGGTGCATCTTCACCACACATGTGCACTCCTACAACCTGAATTCCCTGCATTTTTTGTAGCACACACAATAACCTTCATTAATACACGATCAGGTAATCCAGAAAGAGTGGCCCTGAGAGGTAATCAGCAAAACGAGAACATCAACACAAACAAAGTGACCACGGACTCCCCTTGGCGGTGGAAGCAGGACTCGCAGTCGCGCACGGAGGCCGGAGCCAGTGAGCCACGGTCGGACTCCCCTTGGCGCCGGTGTGCTGCCGGCGTGCCGCCGACCCGCCGTGCGCCGGTGCGCGCCTGCGTGGCGGCGCGCAGCGGCAGGCCACGGGCTCGCAGCGCCGGGCGCGCGTCCGTCCCTCGCCGTCGCCAAGCAGAGGGCCTGGGGCGGCCGGTGGTGTAGCGCGGCGTGGACGCCGTCACACCGGGGAGGCCGAGAAAGAAGCACCGGATCTGGGTCCTAGGCCCCGAATCCGGCGGCCACAACCGTGTGAAGCTGAGCGGCAAGGAGAGGGCGACTAGGGCGGCGCAGCACGAGGAGCTGGGGTCAGCGAGAGGCCGGAGAGGCTGACGCAGGGGAGAGCCGACGGCGGAGGAGGAGCCAGTAGGACCTATCACGGGAAACCCCAAGAACCTGTAAGCCACCGCAAATCGGTGAGGTGTAGACTCCAATCCATCCATAAGAAAGCCAATAAAAGCAGATCTACTGCAGTAGGACCGATGATTGGTCCGGATCCAGGTGGATCTGAGCCGATGGCGCGGTGCCATGGCCGAGAGAGGAGGCGCGGCGCCATGGTTGAGGAGAGGAGGAGGCGGCGTCGGGGGGAGGCGGTGAAGAGAGAGGAGGCGTCGGTGAGGCGGTGAGAAGGCGGCACGGGAGCGAGAGGAGGAGGCAGGAAGGAGAGAGGAGGCGCGGTGAGGCGGTGTGGAAGCGTGAGGCAGAGAGGCGTCGGTGGGAGGAGAAAAAGAGGGCAGGCAGAGAGGCGTCGGTGGAATGGGCCGAACGGCCGAATGGGGGAGTCGGGCCGAGCCAACCGAGCCGCTCGCGAGCTGGCTCGGGCTCGGCTCATTTAGACTTCGAGCTTTTTTGCTGGCTCTGCTCGGCTCGTTTCATCCACGAGCCGAGCCAAGCCTCCACGAGCCCGAGCCGAGCCCGAGCTGGCTCACGAGCCCGAGCTTTTTTGCCAGCCCTAGCGAGGACAAGGGAGCAAGGAGCAAGTCAACGGGACCACTACGAGGCAAGGACTTCCACCTCGGCAAAAGCGGCAAGCTGAACCTTCGTCCCCGACAGCGACAAAGTGAAACCAGCCCTGCGGTCCCCATCGACCCCAACCTTCCTTCTCCAGCCCGACAGCCCAACAAGTAGGTTTCTACTTTTCCCTTGCTACCTCTTTTCTTTCTTCTTTGGGAATCAAGCGAGCCAAACCACACTGAGAAAAGAGCCATCACCATACCAACATCTACCTCATAGCCACAGCCAAGAACATCTTCCAACCACTAGTACTAAAGCCTTAAGGTCCATCACTGATTTCGGTAGCATTAAGCAAGCAATGAAAGATAGAAATAGTAAGTAAAATGCATGTAAAATAATTAGGAGAGGAAAGGTAGCACCGTGTTCATAGCTTTTTCTCGCCATCCCCCGATCTAGGCGGTAGCCGGCGCCGATCAGAGGAGAGGCTCAAGAACCCAAAGCCACTGCCATCAACCTCAAACCCGGTGGAGCCCAACCACAAATCCAACCCTGGGGAGGCCGATAGGCGTAGATCCGTCGCAAAACCCCCCGATCTGGACCGGATCCACCCGGATCCGAGCCGAGAGAGAAGGCACGGCGCCATGGCGGGGGGGAGAGAAAGGGGGACCGGATAGAGAGAGGGGAGCCGAGCGAGAGGAGGAGGCGCGGTGTGGGGGAGCCAGGAGGAGGCGCGGTGTGGAGGCGCCAAGGGACGAGGCGCGGTGCAGAGGCGTCAAGAGAGAGGGCGTCGGTGGAGGTGGGTGTAGTGAGGCGGCGGCAGAAGTGAGGAGTAGAGAGGGCGTCGGTAGAAGAAAAAGGGGAGGAGTGAAGAGCCGCAGCGGGGAGAAGGCCGAAGCCAATGGGCTGCCGTGCGAGTGAATAGGGCCGAAAGGCCCGGTAAAATTTAATAAAGCCAATTTTTAGAAGCTATTTCTAGTATTTCTTGGTAGCATTTCCTATAGTTATCTAGAAAATAAACCCTATTGAAAACTTCGTATCATGATTAGAGAAGCTGCGCGATTAGAGATAGAATTTAGAGTAGGAGGGGAATTATTTCTCTATTTAACCCCCTTTCTAAAATTAGTAGCTGTAAGTATTTATTTTTAAATTTAGCGTTAAAATTGCAGAGACTGAACGAGCGTCACCCGAGGAAGCAAACTCAGTTTCCATCAGTTCTGGTTTACACTACGACTCAGGCAAGCTCATTCTTCGATCATGCACGTAGCTATGTTAAAAATATGTGTATTTCCAGCAATATTAATGATCCTAGTTAAATGCATGAAAACCATTGTTTTAAAAAAGGAAATCAGAGAATGAAGATATTATGATGTTATGATGAGAAAGATGAGAAAAGAAAAGAGGAGAAAAAGAAAGAGAGAAAGTAAGAAAAGAGATGAACCGTTGTGGTACTGCTGAGAAGAGCAGCAGGCCCACAAGCAGAGATGTATCGGTGGGTAAAGAGGTTCAGGGAAAGGATGCAGAGAGGCTAGGCGGACCTCTTTACATAGGGCTATGATGTAAGGACTTACCCCGTTTTCACTTGGATAAGGAACCGTAATTATCGTGCCAACCAATTTCCCGTTTTGGACGGGCAGAAATTAGTATCCCGTTACGTTAACCAGTCCACCACAAAGGGTAAGTATTTATGTGTGAGTAAGAGATGGATGAAACTCAGGACCAGTAACGCAAGTCTGGAAGTGAGTAAGTCCTAGACGCTATATGCGTTAGGTGGAGTGTTGGGCCGGGAGCCGGTCCAACCAAACGCTATTAGAAGTCGGTGAAGCCCAAGTGAGCGACTTGGTACACCGATGGAAAATAGATGGGCTGGTGGATGGAATAACGTAATCGGAGAAAGGTTCTGTACTCTGAACTGGATTCCATACCTAAGGCAGTGTGGAAGAACCGAGTTAAGAAGGTTCAGAGCAGCTTTGGGTACAGTGGTACAAGCCTGCGCAGTGCTGTTAAAATCATGAATTCATGCCAGTTCACTGGAATGTGGACTACGGTGGTCACTCGGGATCGTACCTTACTGGGTGAAAAATAGAAATCATTTGAGAATTTAAAAATGCAAGAATGGATATTTTGTAAGATTAATTTCAGAATTTAGAAGCTAAAATTTGGACTAAGGACATGAGACATATCAGTGCATTCTTTGCTATTATGCTTGCTGAGTACTGTGGTACTCACCCTTGCTATTAACCTCCTTTGTTAGACCCCAATTCGCTCGAGGAGTCTTACGAGCAGGATGAAGGGGAAACAGGTTACGCCGAGTCGACTGGAGAAGAGGAGGGAGATTACGAGGATCCAGGCGAGGTGGACCCCGTATACTTCGGTTGGGACGAGTAGAAGGCCCAGCGAAGTAGGCAGAGGAGCTTTGGGGTATTAGTCTCACTTTTGCTAATAGTAGTACTTTTGTAATACCAGACTGTAGGCCATGTGGCTTTTGCTGTAATAAAATCTACAGTATCTATGTTATTGTTCCGATGCGCAACTCTGGTAATGGTTTGCCATTTGCCGGAGCAATGTTCTACTGATCAGGCAAATAGTAATCCGTTTGTCCCATGCGGTTATCCGGTGGATAATAATGCGTGGGGCGTCACAATTCTATTATGAGTAGTTCTCATATAGGGGATAGGGCAGCAGCGAGCTCTTCAAGTTGTTGTACATGAAGAGCAAATATTTGACTTTCTATAGTAAAAGCATCCGGGTAGGTTATGGCCACGTTCCAAACGATATGGTTGTCGGCTTTTGACTAAATAGCATTGTAATGGCTGCAAGAAGACACAACTGAATCTAGGGGTATTCAATTTGATTTTTTGCTGATATGATTTGAAAAAGAAAAACTATGATAAAAATTTAAAAAGGATTTAAAAAATGTGAAAGAAAAAGGACAGAAAATGGGGAAAAGGAAAACAAGAAAATTCGACTAGTGGCGATAGATGATGCGGGTGGGGCCAACGAGGAGGGGCGGTGTAGGATTAAGGATGACTGACTAGAGAGAGGTGAATATGAGGTTTTTAAATTGTTTTGACCAAATCATAATTTTTAGCAAGTATGAGCTTAATAAAAAAAGTATTTTGCACAATTAAGACTTAAATGTTCTAGGTTTCACTAAGGCACTACAAGACATGTCAATACCAAATATATTTTTAGCTACACAATTCGATTCAATATAAGTGCTAGACATGTTGATGTAGAAAGTAAGGACAAAGAAATAAACTACAATGGAAACAAGCGATGTTTTCCCATGGTATCAAGACTTGATGATCTTCACTAGTCCATATTAAAGTAAACCTAAGCGGATTGGACTAGCTCAACGATTAAGCCTAAAGACCTTAAGTCTACTAAGATTGCCCTTTCTCTACTTCGGAGATGGTGAGCACCACATGATTCATAAATGGTACCAGGTCTCTTCATAAGCTTCCTTGAAGAGATCACCGCACAACTTCCTCCAAGCCGTTTAGGTATCAACAATCACCAAGAGTAATGGATCACAGTGCTTGCTTGATGGTTTTCAAATGACATAAAGATCAACTAATGATGCAATACACTTGAATGCTCTCAACTACCTAAAAATATGAAATTGGAGCAAATAAGTAGTAAAGAGTGCACAAGAGGGCTCAAGAGTATTCAATGGGGTCAAGAAGAGAACTCTTATTGCCGGTGGAGAGGTATTTATAGTCTTCACCCACCAGGATGACCGTTGGGGTCGAAATCCCCAAAAATTAGGAATTACAATACTATCTCCCCCACTGTTCAATGACTATTTGAGATTCATTAAATGTACAGAAATTAGCCGTTACTTCAAATATCGGTAATACCGCCCTCATAGGGTCCAGTAGTGCCGATCATACGGTAGTACCGCTTCTTAGCTGTGCTAGTATTGATTTCCAGATGAGCAAAAATGCTCTAAAACATACTTCTCAAAAAATTAGCTACCGCCAACTAAATTTTGCTACTACCGATTTCTGGTAGTACCACCAATCATGCGGTCAAATCGTTTTATGGTACTAACATGCAACATATGTGATAGTACCGATTCAAGAAATGTCAAATGAGTATCTCTCTGAAAATTAGCTACCGACATATATGAGGTGATAATACCGATCAGTAGTACTACTGTTCGAAGATCTGTGGTTGTACCGGTTTTCACAAAGAAAATCAGAGAGGGTTCCATATGAAATGCAGGTGCATGCATGAACAATCAATTGATCAAAGTGGCACAAATTAACCTTCAAGCTACTAACCATGACCCTTGTTTATAGTACAACAGTGTTCTACAAATCTGATATTTCCACCCAAACAGAGATCGGTAAAAAGGCTGTAAAGAGGTCCTTAGACTATGATATACCTTTGCCTTGAACTAAATCTTGATCTATATCGATTTTTGACCACCCTTGCATGTCTTTTTCATGACGTCATTAAAATTCGGGACTAAACATTTCAACCATCTCAATAAATAAGTTAGTTCCTTTAATCATTACCATTATTAATTACCAAAATTATTTTTAGGGGCCTAATGCTTTCAGGCGGCAGTGGCTAGGAGCGGTGCTAGTGGGGCCAAGGGAGGAGGGGTGGTAGCGGTCGATGGAGGATGACACCAAGGAGCACGATCGAGGTGACGGCCACCTGATTTGGCCAGAGGACGACACCAACGAGTGCGACAGCTGGAGTAGAGAGTGGCAGGGTGAGGTGCAGCGCGATGGCCGAGATGGAGAATGGTGACCGCTAGCCTCCAACTTTGCCCTTGCCTTCCCCAACTCGAATGGCTAGATCTTGTGGTCTCCTCGCCGAATCTGGCGAGTGCAGGGGTGGATCTGGTGTTGTAGCAGCCCGACGCCCACCACCTCGACTGGCTCCTTCACACCCACCCCCTCTTCGGCGTGCACCTCCATGATGTTCGTGCTCGTGCCGAACAAAACCTCACCCATGCCGATGTGGAGGGGGTGAGGGTGACCCCACTGTGGTCATCACCTTTTGCCTCTTTCTCGCGCTTCGAGAGAAGCTACTACAGTAGAACCAAAAGCAGTTTTTGAGAATCCGCTGCAAAAGTTGGAGTGTTCAATATAGCTTCCGGCTTTTGAAGCCGAAAGCCGACGTAGGTTGGAACATGCCCTATATTCATTGTCTGTGCCTTGAGGGCCAACCCATCCAAATTTGACTCTCTATAATGATGTAGTGGAAATATAAGGGTGAGTTCAATTCATGTAAATGTCTGCATAGATTGTCAGTTATTGAATCCAAACAACATCTTTTCCTACCTTCAATTATTGTGTTGTCCTTGCAATAATAGTTTATGCCATAGTGCAAACAATGGCCACGGTGGATGAAGGAAGTTGTGAAAGAACAAAGTTGTGTGAGTAATTTAGATATACTATTATAATATTTTTTCTCCGCATTCTCTTAATCTTTAATAGTAGCGTTTATCTTTATAGCAAATTCGTTGAAAAACAAAATTACTAAGATAAACAAATGAGCTGAATTTGAGCCGTAAACAGTTTTTTCCTTCCTTCAATATTTTTTTAAGTTTCAGAAGCCAATACGACCTAAAAAAATGTATGACCAATCTTTTTATTATTATTAAATTCAGTACTCTATAGGGGGAACAAAAGGACAGCATTGGTGAAGCTCAATGATTATACAATTGTTGGCTAACCATGCCTTATTTATTGAATTGTGTGAAAATCAAGTGATAGGTTCAAATACATCTTATTTCATATAACTAAAATCATTAGCCTAGAGAAATTATTTTGGTTAGTTTATATTGGTAACCAAAATGAGCATAGACAATAGTTCTAGTGGAGTATTATTGTGGTATTTTTTGGGAAATCATACTATTTCATGTAATATTCATGTAAAATTATTGCAAAATACATGTGTTTCAAATTTGGTGTTTGGTTCTACTACTGTTTGCAAGATATATGTCTCTGATGAAATACAAGTATTTTGACCTCATTTGGGCGTATTTAAGATTGCGTTACTTTTATCAATGGTCCGCGCATGTGAAAATTAGGTGACCACGACTGGACTAGTTTCCTTCACATGATCTCTGTGTGCGTGCCTGGTAAACAAGAGCCTTCGAGTCAGCAACACCTATACGGCTAGACCTCTCGTGGCCAAGATCACCGCGTATCGTATCACTCCCGACGAGCACGTCTCGCCTCTTCTAATCTTTGCTTAGCAAAGCACCAAGCATGCAGCCATGTGCCCGGGTTGTTCGTTCCATTCTTCACGCAGAGCACTGGTTGTAATCTTGGGCCTTGAGCCGGCCATGAGTGAAACCTGAGCAGCTTCCATTTGGAGCCCCGAAGGAGCACGCTGAAACACAGTGCGAGAACACCGAAGCTGCAAGCCTGCAAGCAGTAGGCTAAAGCAAAGCATAACAAAAGCGCACAAAATTTCTGAGATTGCTGCATCAATTGCAAGACTTCAAAGAAAGCATCAGATCGGAGATATCAACCAGTCAACCACGGTACTGCAAATTTTTGCTCCAGGAGCAGACAGATGCAGCAACAAGCACCCAGTGCGCTCTCAGTAAACAAAACAAAAAACAGAACAAGCAAACGCGACAGTGCTCACTGCGGCCAGAGCTACATGGAGGAAGCGATGGCACGGTACAGGCGGGGAACTGGGGGAGCCTGCAGGCTTCGGATGTCGCGGGTCGGCGGACGCCTCCGCATCATCAGACCAGATCAGATGTTGCAGCCACAGCAGAGGAAGAAGCCGCAGAGCGCGGCGGAGAGGAGGACGGCCTCGGCGGCGGAGAGGACGTGGAAGAGCGCGTCGTCGAGGAGAGACACCACGAGCCCCGCCTTCTCCTCCCACCTCCACTGGTAGGCCCGCGCGCTCTGCACCTGCACCACCGCGCCCTTGAACCACCCGAGCGCCATGCCTTCCTCCGCTTCGGATCCGCGAAGACGGATGTGATTCTTTCCGGTGGCGGAGAGGCGTATTTGGTTCGATTTGATTTGGGGGGGGGGGGGGGGGGGGGGAGGTCTGAAAGATGCGTCAAATGGTCCCGGCCGGACGGAGATTTTCGAGTTTGAAATCTTGGAACCGCGGGGGTGACGGGACGGGTTCAGTGATTCACTTGCAGCTGTCATGGGCCCGTATATGCTTAAGTGCTTAGTACCCAAGTATTCAAAAAGATATGTGAAAAGACAAAAGGATTCTGTAACACCCCCATTTCTGGGAGTATTATGAAGCCCTCGCAACTGTCCAGGACTGTTCAGCTGTGAGTTACATCAATCGAGTGTATAACATTGCCAACACGTGCTTAAGACAAAAGCCAGCTTTATTACAATATAAAGGCATAAAAACCAAGTTTTACAATAGGGCAAACGACCCTTAGATACATTACAGAAAAAGGACGCCACAGGCATGCCTGAGCGGAAGACGACCCTAATTCCACGTACCTCGATCTCGTAAAATTCCACCTCTTCACCTTCATTTGCCTCCTCGTTGCTGGCTAATTTCTGTTAATGTTTTTAGCAAGTATGAGTACAACTACCGTACTCAGCAAGTCACACGGAGTCCAACAATAGCTACATGCATGGAATATCAAGTGATGGGGAAAGTTTGTTATTTCATGTGGATGCAGTTTTAGTTGTAAACAGATTTTAAACATAAAATCATAGCTTTCTATAAGCTTTAGGGGGTTTTCAAGGTTCAATTACCAGACCACCAACATTACCAAATCCTTTCCAAATCTACTTATGCCTTGTTGCTGGATTCACCCATTAAACATAACTCCATTGACCGGAAGTACGACGTATTCGAATACCTTTAGTCATGACTTTGCAAAGCTGCCCTGCTTTACCCACAAGATTCCTTAACTCCGCGCTAATGAGTTAAGAAAACAAGGTTGTTCACTGCTCAATTCTTTATATAGCCTCTACCTAGTAGACTTCCTCAACAAGCCCAGGTCATAACCTCTGACTTATCTCAGCCTACCATTGTGTGGACGCCCGATAATCAATTCAATAGTAAAAACAATAACTGCGCCTACTTCCATACGACCCTTCTTAACTCCCTTCCGTATGTACTCACACTTTGCCTTCGCCCTGCGTTTGTAGAGGTTCAATCGAATTTGAGCAGTTACTAGACCAGGTTTGACGTATCAACGCTTGTGGTTGGGCGATCACTATGTTCTTTACTCAGCTTAAGGGTCTAGTCCTTGTGTTTTCACCGGTGGCAGTTTCTTCCCACAAATTCTTATCCAGTGTCACAACACTGTCACTGATTTGTGTACTTGCCTTCACCCTGGTTAAGGTCATAGGATCCAGCGATTCTCGCTTACCCCAGAACCACTTCCCAAATAAACACCAACTCTTTTACTAACAGTAGATGTTGATTCTCTAAGCTACCATAATTACAGATTATTGCTATATTCAATATTACTATGTCTTGTCAAGGTGAATATGGCCATCAAATTAGACTGGGCTTTTTCAGGTGGTAGGACATAACTAGTATCATGTCATTCTAAGCATTTATTGTACATAAAATAACAATGCACAAATAGCATAATGAAAATACAAGTAAATAAATAACTTAGGGAATGTAGGATCAATATGTTCAAAAATATGCGTGACTTGCCTCGCGAATTTACGATTTCAATCAACTCGTACTCTTCGGCGGGCTGGGCCTAGATTTGGGCCTGAACTTCTCCCTCCTGGTCTTGCAAAACCTCGGTCCCGGAAGCTAGCGTAAAACAATTAAAATAAATCAATTCCATGCTCGAAGGAATGAGCGAGGAATAAAAAAAATAAAAGAATAAATAAAATCCAGGAAACTCCAATAAATTGGGATTTTGGGCTTATAGGAGGGCTATATGGGGAAATGGGCCTTGGATTTGGGTTGGCGGGCTCGAAACGAATCCGGGGAGTATAAATATGTATTTTGGGCTTTAGGTCGGGTACTATTCACCGGGCTCGGTCGGGTACTATTCCTCGGGCTCGAACCGGCTGGAACGGGTGCAACGGGCTCGGGCGAATGGGTTCGGCTCAACCGACTCGACGCGGCCCAGTCGGAGGAACAGTGCACACCGCACTGTTCTTCTTCCTCCCACAGCCCGCGCGTACGCAGAGATAGGGGAGGGAGGCGGCGAATGGCGGCGGAGCTAGAGAGTTTTGCGACGGGATTTGAAGGCATGGGAGGGTTCCTGGGAGTGAGGGGATTCCATTTTGGACGGTGGGAGGTCCGTGGAGGCGGCAATCGCCGGCGGTGAGCTCCTCCTCCTTGCGGCCATTTTTGAAGATTGGGACGATTGGGAGGCTCTTAGGGCGATTGGGTCGGTGCTAGGGCATCCTTGGGGTGTGGGGAGGCTTGGAGGGAAGTTGGCCGAAGCTCGGGAAGCTTGAGTAGGGCTGGCCACGGTGGGTGTTGGCGGCGGTGAGAGGGCGAACGACGCCGGGGAAGAGGGGTGGATGGGAGGTGATGGCGGCGGTTGGGGTTTGTTTCTAGGGCTGCGGTGAAGATGTAGGCGGGTGGAATTCGAAAATTATGGGGTGGAGGTGTGACATTGGAGTAGGGCTCGAATTTGGGGATTTTCGGCAATTACCGGTGTTGGGAGGGCAGAGGGGGCTCGATGGTGTTCGGTGAGCTTCGGGGAGGCGTTGGCTTTGGATGGAGGGGGCCGGCAGCTTAAATAGGCAAGAGATGGCGGTTCGGTGCAGAGTGGCGGAGGGGAAACCACGGCGGCGATGGCTTCTGGAGAGGCCGGTTTGTGGTGTGAACGGAGCTTTCTTGGGCGTTAAGGAGCGACGGTCAGAGACGCGACAGGGTGGCGGCAGAGTGGCTAAGAGAGGAAGGCGCGAGAGGAAGGCAGAGGCGGTGGCGGTGAACGGTCGGCAGCGTCGCCACGTCTCACAGTCGAGCCAGGAGCTGTCAGGGCGGGACGAGCGAGGCGTACGGTTCTCTGGCAAGTGGGGAGGAGCTGGCAGGGCTAGAAGGCGCGGGAGAGCTCGGGGAGGCTTGGCGGCAAGAAAATCGGGGACGTCGGCTGCGTTGTCGGACAGCGCACATTAGCCGAGCTTGATCTCCCCGTTCATGGCTTGATGACAAGGATTAAGGGATGGGTTGCTTTGAGATCTGTGTGGTTTAGATTAGGGAGGCTAGAGGAATTCAAATCCAAAGCAAACTCCAATCAATTTTTGATTTTGTAAATTATCGGTTTGTTTCAGATTCAACCGTGAAACACCCAAACCTATTGATAATTTCGATTTCTTATGAACACAAATTGTTATTTTGAGTGGTGACATTTTGTATTTGTAGTGCCGCTTCCTCTCAAAAGTAATCTTTTCCTTGAGAGAGTACGTGCAGGACATACACTGCACTCGTATCTTACATATGTCATAATGCATGCTAGTAATTTTTGTGAGGATTCAGTGCATCATACAGCGTGAACATATGCTTTTTTACTAAATATATATACGTGTGCATTCTAATTAAATAAGTAGGTTTTGGGAGAAATTACTCACCACATAGTTTTGAGCTCAATACATGCTTCAAAAAAAATTTTTGGGGCCCATTACAAATATTTTGGACGTTCCAAAATTCCCACAAAAATCCCCCACTACTACAGAAAGGCTAATAGTAGACGGCAAATCACAGACGGTTTTGTGAAACCGTCTGTAATGTAAACTATTACAGACGGTTTTAATTTAAAGGCCGTCTGTGGTATTTGTGGCGGGAAAAAGGAGTATCACAGACGGTTCTTACTTCTGAACCGTCTGTGATACTGGAATATCACAGACGGTTTTTATTAAAAACTGTCTGTGATAATCTGGGATTATCACAGACGGTTTTTTTATTAAAAACCGTCTGTGTTGTGTCGACTATCACAGCCGGTTGTTGTTAAGAACCGTCTGAGAATGTTCACAGACGGTTTTTCACAAGAACCGGCTGTGATGTCCCTTTGTCTGTCATATTCTAGATCAGAGGTTAATATATAAGTACACATTGCTTCTAATAACTTAACTACAGAACTACTGAGACAAGAGGTCACAAATTAAAGGCAAATTTATTAATTTCAATTAGAGGCAAATTTATTACAAAAGTCGCACAGGTAAAGAGTTTCCCAGATTGTATTCTTTTGGGCTTCGTAAGCTTCTTCTTCAACTTGGGGACTTGGAGGATCAGCCGCTAAATTGTCGAACGCCGTTAAGATTGCCCTTGTCCTCAGCACTTCCTCGTGCAGCCTTGGGAAATGATCAGCAGCATCCATAATGTCGTACAGGATAGCATGAAAAGATTCCTCAGAATCTGCCGTTTCTGCTTGATCGGCAAGGCTATCCATCAGTCTATGCAATGCGTGTAGAGCTTCTTTCGCATTGCGCACATTGTGGAGAAGAACCAGGGTGAGGGCTGTTTCCCTTTCTTGAGCGGCAGCGAGACGCCTCCGTCGACGGCGGAGGATCAGGTTAAGCTGACGGATGCAAGAAAGTCGAGGAAGGAGAGCAGGGCGGGTGCGGAGAAGCTGCTCCAGATGCAAATTGCTGGCCGCCTGTGTAAGGTTCCGGCCGAACAATTCATGATGAACAGATGAGAGGAAGGAGATGATCACAAGAACAGTAGTAGAAGCCATGCTGTATTAATTGTATATTGTATTGTACGTACGTAGAAGCTAGCTAGAGACCTGGATTAGGAGCGCATATTTAACCTTTAGCACAAACGGTTCGTATACCCAAACATGAATGATATAGACGCTTCGTATAATGATCGAGAGACGTTAATTAGACGATCGAAACACGAAGCGTTCTGGCATCGAAACACGCGCGAAGCGTTCTGGTATGAAGCTTATCACAGACGGTTTTTAATAAAAAAAAACCGTCTGTGATTCTGGTATGAAGCTTATCACAGACGGTTTTTAATAAAAAAACCGTCTGTGATAATTTATTATCACAGACGGTTTTTAGTTAAAAACCGTCTGTGATAATGACAAAGGCATTTATTGCGCTGCTCAGACCGCATCGTCTTCATTTCGATCCAGATCTAGCCACTGCTGCGCACTTTTTCACTCGGGAGGAAGCTAGAGCGATTTCAGGCCAGTTAATTTGGTGGGAAGAGGCAGATATTGAGCTTTGAATTAAGATTCAGACTTTCCTGGTTGCTGTAGATATGGTTAGTAATGAAATTTATTTATTTTTAATTGCATTACAATTTAGGTGTAAGTAATCCATGAGTGGTTATTGAAGATGGTTAATTAATTTGCAAAATTGTTGGTTATATAATAGCTATTGTGTTTGTGATATGAATTGAGCTAGGAAATTAAGTCTCAATATAATAAATGTGGCCGGTATATATGTAGTTATAATTAGTTATTCTAGATTTTAATACTAAGTTGTTATATATGTACGTAACGTAGGACCGAAGTTGGATGTATGCCGCGAGCCGTGTGAGTGAAGAGTACATTAATGGCGTTTCTGCTTTTATAAGAGCCGCCGAGGAGGATATGTTGAATAAGGGGGTGGAATATATGTGCTGTCCATGCACTGACTGCGAGAATTTGAAGATGTTTAAGAACCGAGGGCAAATTGAAGCGCACTTGATTCGGAGAGGTTTCAAAAAGGATTATACGTGTTGGACCAGTCATGGCGAAGTGAATGATCATATGCCGCCGGATGACATCGCCGGTGAAGTGAATGATATGCCCCCGGATGACATCGCAGGTGAAGTGAATGACATGCCGCCGGCTGATGTCGATTGTGGCTCGGATTCGGATAGGTTGCACGATGATAATCTGGATCAGCTGCTTCGCGATGTAGAAGAGAACTATGATGAGAGAGAGTATGTTAAATTCCGTGGCTTGATGGAGGACTCAGAGAAACCTTTGTACTCGGGCTGCAAGTACACGAGGTTGTCGGGCGTGCTTGAACTGTTGAAATTGAAGGCAAGCAACGGTTGGTCCGACAAGAGTTTCACGGCGCTGCTAGGTCTTTTAGCGGACGTGCTTCCGGAGGGAAATGAGTTGCCTAAAACCACGTATAAAGCCAAGAATGTTCTTTGTCCGTTGGGAATGGAAGTAGAAAGAATACATGCATGCCCGAACGACTGTATCCTCTACCGTAAAGAGTATGCAAACATGCATGTATGTCCGGTGTGCAACACATCCCGATACAAACGTAACAATCAATCAGATGATGGCGAGGGAACAAAGGCGAAGAAAGGACCTCCTGCTAAGGTGGCATGATATTTTCCTATAATTCCCCATTTGAAAAGGTTTTATACAAATCCAAAGGAGGCAAAACTGCTGCGTTGGCACTCGGAGGAGCGCAAGAAGGATGGAATGTTAAGACACCTTGCTGATTCCGCGCAGTGGAGAAACATCGATAGGAGTTTTGCAGAGTTCGGTGCAGAACCAAGGAATATAAGGTTTGGACTAAGTACAGATGGAATGAATCCATTCAGTAGCATGAGCAGCCGACATAGCACATGGCCCGTGACTCTCTGCATCTATAACCTTCCTCCTTGGTTGTGTATGAAGCGAAAGTACATTTTGCTGTCGATACTTATCCAAGGGCCAAAACAACCTGGGAATGATATCGATGTGTTCCTAGCACCGTTGGTGGAAGATTTAAAAGTACTGTGGAACGAAGGGGTACAGGTATGGGATGCATACAAACGAGAGAACTTCACTCTGCGTTCCTTATTGTTCTGCACCATAAATGATTATCCTGCCCTTGGTAACCTATCGGGCCATAGTATAAAAGGTGCCAAAGCTTGTACTCACTGTTTAGATGGTACCGAGAGTGTGTGGCTGAGACACTCACGCAAAACTGTCTACATGCGTCACCGCCGGTTCCTTCGGAGGGCTCACCCATACCGCAAGATGAAGAAACAATTTGACGGAAAGAAGGAAGACGGTTCAGCTCCAAGGCATTTAAGGGGACGCGAGGTTTATGATATGGTTAAGGATTTAGATGTTGTCATCGGAAAGGGACGTAAATTGAGGGCTCATGAGAAGAACACCTGGAAGAAGAGATCAATATTTTGGGACTTACCTTATTGGGAGTACCTAGATGTTCGGCACTGCATCGACGTCATGCACGTAGAAAAGAATGTGTGCGACAGCTTGATTGGTCTCTTACTGAACATCCGTGATAAAACAAAGGACGGCGTCAACGCACGGCTTGACTTGGCTGATATGCACGTCAGGCCTGAGTTAGCACCGACATGCACTGATAATCCACGAACGTACCTTCCCCCTGCGTGTTACACTCTGTCCAAGGCTGAGAAAACAGAACTGTGCCAGTGCTTGCATGGTGTCAAAGTTCCGTCTGGTTACTCCGGCAACGTGAAGAAACTTGTTTCGATGTAAGATTTGAAGTTAAATGGCATGAAGTCTCATGATTGTCATGTGCTGATGACACAGATGCTCCCTATTGCAATTAAAAATATTTTGCCGATCAAAGTCCGAGAGACAATCATGAGGCTATGTTATTTCTTTAACACAATTGCTCAGAAGGTCATCGATCCCGAAGGACTAGATGCTCTGCAGGACGAGGTGGTGATGACTCTATGTCACCTTGAAATGTATTTTCCTCCTTCGTTTTTCGATATCATGGTCCATCTGATTGTTCACGTTGTGTGGGAGATAAAAATGTGCGGGCCCGTATTCCTACGTAGCATGTACCCATTTGAGAGGTTCATGGGAATTCTCAAGTCCTACGTACGGAATCGTTCTCGGCCGGAGGGCAGCATCGTCGAAGGTTATGCAAGCGAAGAGGTCATTGAGTTTTGTGTCGATTATATGGCTCAGATTCAGCCGATAGGTGTCCCTCAATCTCGTCACGAGGGGAGGCTGAAGGGTCTCGGAACTATCGGAAGGAAAGCAATCACTCCAGATATAGACATGTATACTCAAGCCCATTTCACGGTGTTGCAACACATGACTGAAGTGGCGCCTTATGTGGACCAGCATAAGGGTGTGCTTCGGCAACAGAATTCGGAGCGGCCGGATGTTTGGATCATGAGGCAACACAACCATCGGTTCAACCAATGGTTGAAGGAGCAAATCGCTAGGAGCTCGCCGAGTGAGACGCTGACATGGTTGGCAAAAGGGCCGACATTTACAGTTGTGACATGGCAAGGATATGACATAAATGTGTACACATTCTATACGCAGTCTCAGGATGTCAAGAGCACTAACCAGAACAGCGGTGTCCGCATAGATGCATTCAGTACCGATGGGTCGAGAAACTCGTACTATGGCTTCATAGAAGAGATTTGGGAGCTCGACTATGTGGTTTTCAAGATCCCCTTATTTTGCTGCCGTTGGGTGCATCTCCCACAGGTGAAGGTTGATAAGTACGGTGTCACGACCGTGGACCTCCAACGTGTTGGGTACAAAGATGAACCATTCGTACTCGCCAATCAAGTTGTTCAAGTTTTCTATGTAACCGACCCAGCAAATAAGAAACGTCATGTAGTTCTTCATGGAAAAAGGAGAATTGTCGGAGTGGAGAATGTAGTGGACGAGGAGGAATACAATCAATTTGACGAGTTACCTCCTTTTGGAAATGGCATAAGGGTCGACGATGAACAACGTGACGAAACTAGTTACGTACGCATTGATCATGATGAAGGGCTAATTTTTAAAGGAAATAAGCAAGTACAATAAGAATGTATATGTGAAAATGTGTGACAATTTTGAGATGTATATGTGAAAATGTGTGATGTAGTCAATTTTGAGATGTATATGTGGAAATGTGTGATGTAGTCAATTTTGAGATGTATATGTGAAAATGTGTGATGTAGTCAATTTTGAGATGTATATGTGAAAATGTGTGATGTAGTCAATTTTGAGATATATATGTGAAAATGTGTGATGTAGTCAATTTTGAGATGTCTATGTGAAAATGTGTGATGTAGTCAATTTTGAGATGTATATGTGAAAATGTGTGATGTAGTCAATTTTGAGATGTATATGTGAAAATGTGTGATGTAGTCAATTTTGAGATGTATATGTGAAAATGTATATGTGTGATGTATTTGAGAATGACAAAATGTATCAAGAAATACACTGTGTGAATGCAGCTGGTTGGTGTTGTATATGAATGCAGCTGTTTGGTAGTTGATATGAATGCAGCTGTGTAGTTATTGGTGTTGTCTTAATTGCAACAGCCGGCAAAGGCTTATCACAGACGGTTCTAAGTTACTATCACAGACGGTTTTTAACTCAAAACCGTCTGTAATATGTTATCACAGACGGTTCTAAATTTCGAACCGTCTGTGATAATCTTCCTACATATACCCTCTCGCTAGGGTTTTCCGTGTGCGCTGCAGTTATTCGATTAGATCTAAATCCCGAGCCCGTCGTCGCCGCCGCCTCCCCGAGCCCTCGCCGGCTGCCTCCCCCAGCCCTCGTCGGCCGCCTCCTCGGACGAAGACGTCGCCGCAGCCTCCTCCTCCTCCGTCGCCGCCTCCCCGAGCCCGTCGCCTCCTCCTCCGTCGCCGCCTCCCCGAGCCCGTCGCCTCCTCCTCCTCCGTCGCCGCCGCCTCCTCCTGCGTCGCCGCCTCCTCCTGCGTCGCCGCCTCCTCCTCCTCCGTCGCCTCCCCGAGCCCGTCGCCTCCTCCTCCGTCGTCGTCGCCGCCTCCTCCTCCTCCTCCGTCGCCGCCGCCTCCTCCTCCTGCGTCCCTAAGGTCACCAAAACCGTAAGGTCATCAAATCCCTCCCCGAGCTTCATGCTTACTATTAGTGTTTAGGGTTGATGCTTGATGTTTCATACTGTTATGGTTAGTTGCTTAGTACATATTTAGGGTTGATGCTTCATGCTTACTGTTAATGTTTAGGGTTGATGCTTGATGCTTCATACTGTTATGGTTAGTTGCTTAGTACATATTTAGGGTTGATACTTCATGCTTACTGTTAGTGTTTAGGGTTGATGCTTGATGCTTGGTACATATTACATTGGTACATTGTTTACTGCAATAGCTTAATTAGTTTGCTATTTGGTACATATTACATTGTTACATTGTTTACTGCAGTAGCTTAATTAGTTTGCTATTTGGTACATACTACATTGGTACATTGTTTACTGCAGTTGCTTAGTTTACATTGGTACATATTACATTGCTTGTTGTGTTAGTATATAGTATATAGTATATAGTTTGAAATCATTTGGGTCCCCCTTCCCTCTCCTCCCTTCTCCCCTTCCCTCTACTCCTCTCCTGATCTCTTCCACCCAAATGCTCCATGTATCTAGACAAAAAACAGCAAATGAAGCAAGTGACATACTATAGTGTTCCCGTTCAATGAACCGGATACACTAGTTTGTGTCATTTGCTTCATAGACCTTTGTTTAGGGACTTTGTTATTTGGTTTATAGTTTTAGCAACTAAAGTAGGTACTAGGATAGACACTTTGTTTAGAGACCTTGTAGTAATAGTATTACAAAATTCAAGGAAATTTTAGTACAGAAGTTCAAAAAAAACAAATTCTCAGATTCTTTGGTGAGCAGCCGATATAGCCGACTTCTTCGGTGAGCGACTATCCATCTGCTTCTTCCCACTCCTTCTCTTCATCTCTGATCTCTGGATCACGTAGGCCAGTAGCGATGATTCAGTTAGATGAATCATCGCTACTGGCGTACGTGATCTGGAGACCAGAGATGAAGAGAAGGAGTGGGAAGAAGCAGATGCATAGTCGCTCACCGAAGAAGTCGGCTGCTCACCGAAGAATCTGGAATGTCTTTTTTTTTGGCACTTTTGTATTAAAATTGACTTGAATTTTGCGGGAAAAAGAAGGACTTGATACATTGGTACATTGGTAAGATAGGCACATCACCCCCTCTCTATGTCCATATCACCCCCTCCCTTCTCCCCCTCCCCTCTACTCCTCTCTTGTCTTGTAATTCAATATGATTACTTTCTCATCTTATCTTAATAGACCCACAAAATGAGCAACATGTCACCCGCGCATTCTTCAACATCATCGCCGGAGGCGTCCGCTCCAACATCAAGACGCCAAGGAAGAGGGCTATCAAAGAAGCCTGAGGGCCGACAGATCATCACAGCGGTGAATGCATCTGGGGTCCCTATCCTTCCTCAAAAAGCAGTAAACGCATTCCGAACCATGGTCGGAGTAGTTGCACGAGAACGAATTGAGATCACATACAATTCGTGGAAGAACGTGCCTGACACTCGGAAACGTGAGCTGTGGACCGAAATTTTGGCATCGTTCGAGTTCCCAGAAGAACACCTGGACGCTGTGCAACAACAAACCTACAAAGCGGCGTGCAAAGCATGGAAGAACTTCAAGAGCACGCTTGTCAAGAAATACGTGGAGACGGACGAAACGCCTGTTCATAAATACCCATTCCTGGAACCACAATGGGAAGAGTTCAAGGCGATGAAAACGACCGAAGATTTCAAAAGTACAAGTGTGGCGCACAAGGCCCTCCAGGCAAAAAATACACACCCTCACAGACTTGGCACAGCTGGGTATGCGGGTAAAATCGCGCAGTGGATGAAGGAGGATGAGCTGGCAGCTGCACAGGACATCGCCCCGCCGTTTTCCAATATCCCGGACGACCGCGCTCGAAATTGGATTAGAGCAAGGTCATCTACAACGACATCAGGGGACATCACCTTTCGAAACCCTTCAGACCAGCAAGTGACCGAGCGCCTGGTAAGATATCGATCGAACTACGTAGCTTGTAATTACTCCACAACTTTGTATGAATTGAAATGACATGTCGTGCTCTTGCAGGAAGAGCTGAGTTTTCAATCTACCCTGGGATCATTCCAGGGAACAAGGTAGAATGATATGCTCTCCGTGGCCCTGGGAAACAAGGAGCACCCGGGCCGTACGAGAGGCCTTGGGCTTTACGTTCCTTGGAAACATGGTTTCCAAGATGACTCCGACATGTATCGGCGCAGGAAGAGAAACAAAGTCGAGCGTGATGCACAGCTACGAGAAGAGCTCAAGGCATCTATTAAAGAGGAGCTACTGGGTTCGATGGCTGATATAATCAGAGATGAGGTGCGGAAACAGACAGAAAGTCAGCAGGCCGCCACCGCCGCTCCTGTGCTAGCTAGCCCGCACAACCATCCGAGTAGCTGCGCGTCCAATCCGACGCAAACCCAGTCCAAATTTCCTGTGGACGACATCCTGGTAATAATTATTACCTCTCGAATGCTTGCTCCATTGGTAGGCCTATTTGAGTAGCTAATTTTGTATCGTTATGTAGGAGCCTACGACATGCAGGCTCCAAGTGAGATATGGCTCCATTCCCTTGTACGCTGCTTGGGGCCAGGCATATTCGTCTGGTATCGGGGCCATGGTGCACGGTCAAGCTTTAGCGCCAGGCTTCGCAAAAGTTAATGTGGATGGTGTGTATGCCAATTTTGAGGTGGTCCCGCTACTGAAGCCCCCCAACGACGAGATCGTGAATCTAGGACAGGCCATTGGAACATTCATCCAGTGGCCCAAAACCGACATCTCCCTGGAGGCTTCTTCACCGGTGGCAGGACCAGAAGTGCAGTGCGAACCACAGCAACTTGCACTGGTGCCATCTCCACACGGGCAGTGCGAACCACAACTACCTGCACCAGTGCTATCTCCACGGGTGCTATTCTCGCCAGAGCAACTTGCACTGGTGCCATCTCCACACGGGCAGTGCGAACCACAGCTACCTGCACCGGTGCTATCTCCACGGGTGCTATTCTCGCCAGAGCAACTTGCACCGTCTATACCATTACAGTCGACTAGCATAAAGTCGACCCACAATCGAGGCAGTGGCCAGGGCAAATCAAAGACGAAGGATGATGACGATTTCCCGTCCATGCCATTGGCCCGCAAATTCGTGCTAGGTCAGCCGATGGTAGTCCAGGAAGAGCTCCAAAAACTAGGACTTGGTTGCCAAAGATTCCACCTTTGGTATATGGAAGAGTCCAATAAGCCAGAGGCAGAACGGCGCTCAGGTATAACTGTCAAATTCAAGCCGGAACATTTCTTGCACGAAGCTCAGGACTGTGTCTTCGCGGTGACCTTTGACGATATATTTGAACTTTTCACGCTCAACGCTCTCGACGCCTCACTCGTTCGATGCTGGACGCTGTAAGTCTGTACAATCACAGTCTCTGTTCACGTAATACCGATATATGTCACAATTTGTTGCTTTCCTATGTTATATATAGATTCATGCTGATCGAAGCTAGATCATCGAAATCACGAATTGGTTTCCTGGACCCACGCTTGGTCGCCATTGATACCATCATCGAGAATGCATCCTTCGTCGAGTACTATATTACAAAAGCACTGCTGGCTCACCAAGATAAGGAATTTGTTCTTATGCCATACAATGAGAAATTCCATTGGATTTTAATTGTAATTATACCAAAATGGAACAAGGCTATATACCTTGATTCTCTAAGTAAGAACAAATCCAAGTACACAGCTATCGCCCGAATACTCGATAGGTAAGTACATTGTACATTGTACTCTTTCTTTCCTTCCGAATAACTAATCTAACTTTTTCGAATAACGAAGGTCGTTCGCCACATACGTTCAACAAACACGTGACTCGACGACAGGGGCCAAGGCCTTGAAACATGATCGCAAGTTTCGGGTATTCGCTAGCTACACATTAATTAATCATATACAACACATAGTAGTAATGCCACTTGATTTAACACATTATATTTTTTGCAGTGCCACCAGCAGGAGCCGGGCAACACGTGTGGATACTACGTGTGCCACCATATGAGACTACTCCTCGATTCCACCAAGATCACTAATTCTAAGGTTTGTCAATCTTCCCACATTTATTTCATACATGTCAGTTTTATATATGCGCGCGTTGATATTCCTATCGACAGGCTGCGTCCATCTCTACATCTGCATTGACACAGCCGGATTTTGCAAAAATTCGAGGAGAGCTCATTTGGTTTTTGTGGTCAAAAGTCGTAAGATCAGATGGAGAGTTCCACTGCCCAGAATGATTTTTTATTGTAATTCTAAGTGCAAATACAGTGTAGATCTTTTACAATTGTGTATTTGTTAATGGATATTTTATTTCAACTCAATGAATTGATTTGCGAAATGGATGCTTTATATTTGTGAAATGAAGTGCGTTGTCAATTGGATGTTTTATGTCTGTGAAATGAATTGAGATGTGAAATGTATCTGAAATGAAATGAGATGTGTGAATTGTATATGTTTATGTCTGTGATTATCTGCTTGTTTCAGAGGGCATGGCTAGCATTTCCTGAGGCTAGCTATAAACAGAAATAGATTCTGCTGGGGGGAGGAGTATCACAGACGGTTTTTCATTAAAAAAACCGTCTGTGATATCGGATAATCACAGACGGTTTTTAGTACAAAACCGTCTGTGATATCGCATAATCACAGACGGTTCAAAAACTGTCTGTGATAACTTGGATTATCACTGACCCATAATTTCAGACGGTTCAGAAAACCGTCTGTGATGACGTTTCTGAACCGTCTGTAATGTGGATTTCTGTAGTAGTGCCCGTATTACTATTATGTTGAGCTTATATATTCAGGTAGTTTTGGGAGACAAGTTCTTACAAATATACTGGAGTAAGTTGGTTCAAAAAAGTTTCACAGGGCGGACACCTATTGTACTATACATTTTATGGGAGTTACTATTCGTCTGCCGAGTGTTTTTCTTCAAAATCAATTGAATTATGAGCCGTACAAATCAAGGCCCCGCCTCTGTTAGATTTTAATACCTGACCTCAGACCCTACAAGCAGCAGCCTACCTCCCATCCCTCTCCACACCCCCGCATCTTCTTTTTCTTCTTCCTTGCGATATAGTCGAGCTTCATCTGCCATTGCTTCCTCCTTTCTTGTCGACGAGCTTTGTGTGCCACCACTACCACCACTACCCCAATGGTCCACCCAGTAACCCACCTTTCATCACAACTACTAGCGCCGCCGTTGTTGCCATAGCCACCCCGGTACCACCGCCACCCGCTTTATCGCTCGCAACAGGCGGTACCCTCTCTGGCTGGTGCCACTACCACCTCTCCCGGTCTCTTTCTCCCCCCGCGTACATTCGCTTCCATCGTCTTGTTGGAGTTGTCCTCCTCTCCTTTTTTTTTGCCGTCGACTCCGATGACGAGCGACGACGCCTTTGGCACATCTTCTTCATATAATGAAAAGAAGGGGTATTTGATGGAGCATGCGTTTGTTGAAGGGCATGTGGCAAAAGGGCATTCGACAGCGAGTCGGCTTCGCCGGTGGTGGTACTCGTCGAAGATGAGGAAGACACTGCCCCAGAACACAAATCTTCAAGTAGATCTGAAGGTGTTGGAAACGTGGGCAATATTTTAATTCCAAATTTTACTAGGAGACAAATACAATAAACCAATGATGCAAAACTTACTACTAACAGCAGGTTACTCATCATACTTCTGAATATACGCAAGAAAAATATAATAACAAAGTCGAACGAACACGCGAACGACTTACTTGAGAGCCTGATGCAGTGCAGAACGTAGATGACGCAGTGTAGTGAGCGGTCGCGCAGATGTGCGCTGTCTAGAAACCTTATTGACGCCCCGTGCAGGTACTCTCTACGGCAATGGTTCACGCAGATGTGTGCTGCCCATAAACCTTATTGTCGCCTCGTGCAGGTACTCTCTGCGGCAATATTTCGGAGATAACCGCTTTCCCTCCTTCCAGGTGCAAGCCGCGAAGAAAGGTTGGCGAAGTTCAAACAGCACAACACTAGAGCACAAGATCACAGAGAAGAAGAAAATAGAGGTAATAGAATTCTCACACATACTTTGGACGTCTCCGGGCATAAAATAGACAGACTGATAACTGACATAATTAAAACAGCCATTTACCCACTGGTAACTAACACATTCAACTAGCCATTTATCCACTGGTAACTGTCTGTCATCAAAACCCCAATAAATCCTCAAATTTAAATGTTTGAATATCATTCAAACACAGAGAGAGTGGTGCAGAGTTTAGCAAAAAAAAATAAAGATAGACTTGGTCTACTAAGGGGCGGGCAACGAGTCACAAGTCACGCGAAAATACGCGAATATACGCGCACGTAACTAGCCAGAACCCTCCTCATACCATCTCTATCCATATTCAGGGAGTGGTGAGGACTCCACCTTATAAATCGGTCTTTCTCACCTTACTTTAACAATATGGTACTAAACCATGCATGCTTTGGAATTAAGGAAATGAGCCATACTCAAATGGGCCAATTTCAGAAGGTAAAAAATTCGACTGATGTCATAAAAAATTCACGCCATACTCAAATGGGCCAATTTCTAACAGGTAAAAAATTCGACTGATGTCATAAAAAATTCACTCGATTGATGTTTAGTATTTTCTTATATATTTACATGGTTTTAGGTCTCGTTTAGAACATGAGAATTTCCTTAGGCCTATGTTCATTTTCTGTAAAATTCTTCCACCCCCCCAAACAGTGCATTGGACATTTGGAGTTATGCCTCATCGGGCTTCAACAACGATAACGTGTTCTTAGGAACCCGTCTTCACGTAACGAACATGGTCACACGAGATCTGCACATTCGCGTGCGAGTTAAGCGCTCTAAACAGTACGCGTTCGTGCTCGGGTCACGGTATCCATAAGCTGCAAAGAAGAGAAGCGGCCGTCTCCCCTAAACAAGACATCGGACCAATCTTCCGCGAGCCACCAGCACATTCTCACAGCGGAGAAGAAGAGGCGGCGGCGGATCTAAGAGAGGAGAGGAGAGGAGAGAAGATGGGTGGCGGCATGGAGGTGCACAAGAACCGGTGGATCGAGGAGTGGAACGCCGGCCGCGAGAACCTCGAGTTCAACTTCCGCTGGACCCGCCGCAGCCTCGCCGTCGTCGGCCTCTTCGGCCTCGCCGTCCCCATCCTCGTCTACAAGGGCATCGTCCGTGAATTCGTAAGCACGCGTTTCCCCCAGTCCCTTGAAGAACTTTTCCGCTAATTACCCTCTTATCCAGATCCTAAGACAATTTTGTGCGCGTTCGTGTCTGTGTTTGTCTGGCTGCAGCATATGCAGGATGAGGACGCCGGCCGGCCGTACAGGAAGTTCCTGTGAGCGCCGCCCTCCGGTGGATGTCGAGCCGTCGGCCCGGCTTCGATCGGGGAGATGGAATCTCCGTTCGGTTTGTGCCCGTACTGCTTTAATTAAACTACGTATTTTGGAATGCTGAACTGTTGTATGGGATCCAACGAATAAGCTTTAATGACTTGTTGTCTTTTCAATTGTTGAAACCTGAGGTGCTTGATTTGGTTAATTTGGGGGTGAAAAGCAGTGCTGTGTGATTTTTATGTTCCTGGTGCAATGGGGATCGATGTGAGGGGATTGGGTTTTTCGTTTTCCTTCTGAACTGAGCATTTTAGCCTTGTGTTCTCAATAAAGAGAGATAACATTCTGGCCTCTTCCAGGACTGTAATGTGGCCATCTTTGTTATGTTTAATTAGTCATGCCATGCGCTTCTGGGATTTGCAAACATAGTGACATCGGAGCTAGATGCTGTTCATGCTATAAACACTGCTTGGATTGGAGTTTGAACTGTTGAGGAGAGTGGCATGGTAGCTAGCTAGTTTGTAACATGGATTTATTTACCTTCTGGAATCATTTCCTACTGGATTCTGGCTAACATATAGCTAGAACAGACCTAGTAAGCAAGAGGAATTAATATCCGGTTGTTCATTACAAAACCGTTGCGTCCATATCAATTGGAACCGTACGTAATTCTTCCACATAACCTCTATGTGTTTCTGTCTAGATGCAGGCATTCCATATTTTCGATCAAGATGGCTTTTGAGCCACTGTTAAGCGAGTCACCATTTTCCATTGGTGTTCTTAGTTCCATGGTTTATTTATGATGTTCGTTCCACTGGGTTTGCTGCGAACTTGGTGTGATCTTCTTAAGTTTGAATTTGTGAAGTCTTGCTGTCTGAGCAACTTAATTGCTGCTAGTCTGTTCTACCAGACTCAAATCATCCACTGAAATGAACACTGAGGAGTCATTAGGATCATAATTCCAGTGTTGTTTGTTGGAACTCAGTTGGGAGTTTCTATATGATCGGCACTTGTCACTTACGCTAACTGTACTTGCTTAAGATAGCATCCTATGACACCTCTTCTATCTTCTTTGGAATTTCTGAAACTAAACGAAAAAAAATGTGGTTATCTAATCTGCAGCATTAGAGCTTGCTCACGCTTCAGAACAGGTCATCACTTGTCGGCAAATATTCTGCTATGCTATATCATTAGTTAGTACTAGATACCAATTTGCTGATTGATATATTAGTTTCCGTTTTTTAGACCAAATTTCTGATAAATTTGTTACGGTCTTGACTTACGAAACTTCTTATAAGGAAATTAAAGTAATCTAAAGCAAAATCATTACAAGATCTTACGAAAATTTAGTAGCCTAACGTCACCCAGTTTTGGGTTAAGCAGAGGCACATGGACGTCGGACTTGATACGATCTGTGTAAGACGACGATGACACTTACATATGCAACGACAATAAAGAAGATAAACCAAGTGAAGGCCAGGTAGTTGTGGTGGAGAGAAGATAAAACGAAGGATTTGGCAGGGACGGATACAATTTATAAAACAACTTAAAAAGAGCATAAGTAGCTATTGAGCTTGCAACTTACTAAAATGGCGAAAGATGTACTATAGTAGATTTGGAGAAACCAAACAGTTGACACTTTGACATGCATATGGTGGTTCTTTTGGGACTGATGCTGTGTATAGTTCTTACAACTACATACACCACAGTGTATAGTACACCGAACTTGCAAGGACTGTCGACCTGTAGTACACTGTTCAGTTCGAATCGAACTGAACTTCACCTATGCAATACATTTGCTCCTACTATACCCAAGGGCCATATCTGGCCCTGAGACCTAGGAGGTGATTGGTACCAGAGAGAGGCACTGTTTTTTTAGCTTGTGCATGGTGGATGCCCCGTGATTTTGGCCTTGCACATGGGCCGTTTTGGGGTCCTTCGGCACGGACCATCAGCATCGGTGAACGGCACCGCGGCCAACCTTTCCTGCCAAAACCTTACCGTGGTAGCCTAAGCTCTGGGCAACGAGTCACCACCCCCTACTATACCTAAGGGCCATACCTGGCCTTGGGACCTCGGGGTTTATTGGTATCAGAGAGGGGCACTGTTTTTTTGCCTACGCACAGGGGTTTCCCTGTGATTTTGGCCTTGCGCACGAGCCGTCTTGGGGTCCTTCGGCACGGACCGTCGGCACCGGTGAACGGCACCACGGTCGGTCTTTGCTGCCAAAACCGTACCGTGGCAACCTAAACTGACACGCGGCAGGCGTTCTCGCTGTTGTGGCACGTTGGGCTCCGTGGCGCCACCCCCTACTATACCTAAGGGCCATACCTGGCTCTAGGACCCTAGGGCATGAATGGTACTGGAGAGGGGCACTGTTTTTTTGGGCATTCGACTGGCCAATTTTGCTGTTTCTGGCCTTGCACACGGCCCATTTTGGCCGTTTTCGGGGTCCTTCGGCACGGACCGTTCGCACTGGCGAACGGCATGGCAGCCTTCGGTTCCAGTCGAAACCCTGTCTTGGCCGCCAAAACAGGCTGTTTTCATGTTGGCGGCAGCAGAATCGGGTGGTTTCGGTTGCCACGGGGGCGGTCTCCGGCATGTTTCACGTTCACCGGCATGTTTCACGTTCCCCGCAAGGTGGTGGGCACGGTTACATGTTTTTGGCCTTGCACACGGGCCATTTCATGTGTTTTCGGGGTCCTCCATTAGGCACGGTCGGGACCGATGGCACAACATGTTTTCATGTTCATGGCCGTCGGCGCGTTTCACGTCTGCCTGCACGCTCACGTGTTTTTGGCCGTGCGCACGGACCGTTTTGTGTGTTTTTGGCATCCTTCGTTAGGCACGGCCATGACTGGTACCACGACACGTTTCCACGTTCACGACTGTCGGCGCGTTTCACGTCCACCTGCAGGCTCACGTGTTTTTTGCCGTGCGTATGGGCCATTTTATGTGTTTTTGGGGTCCTCCGTTAGGCATGGCCGGGACCGGCGGCACGACACATTTTCACATTCACAGCCGTTGACACGTTTCACGTCCTCCTGCACACTCACGTGTTTTTGGTCGTGTGCACGGGTCATTTTATGTGTTTTCCACGTTCGCTCACACTTTTTGGCATTTCACATTGGCGGGGCCGTTTTTGCCCATTTTCCACGGCCCCCGGCATGTTCCACTTCGGCGAGGACATTTTTGCGCGTTTCCTCCGCCTTGACATTTGTTTAGTGGTCCGAACCTTGCCGTTACTTGTGACTTGCTAGCATGTCCAAGAGTACTTGTCGTTAGCTCAGTGCCTGGTCTTGCGACTTAGCCTTGGCACGCGGGTAGCCTTGCTTGCTTACCCTTGGCAGCCCGCATGGTCATGTGCGTTTGGTGTGTGAGCGCACCCACTTAGCCTCGCCGGCTCCTGCTTAGCCTTACTTAGGTGCCTACTCTTCCTTAGCGTTGGCAGCACACACGATCACGCGCCTTTGGCGTGCCTCACTTAGGTGCCAGCAGCGCTGCTGTCTGAAGGAAGACCCTAGGCATGTGAGCGCTCCCACTTAGCCTTGGGCGCCATCACCGCTTCCGCTTACTTAGTCTTTTGAACTTGCAAGGACTGTCGACCTGTAGTACACTTGTACGTTCAAATCAAACTGAACTTCACCTATTCAATACATTTGGTCACTTAAGGCATCTTACAGATTGTAACAAACATTTTTTTACAATAGATATAGTCCATTTCATTAGAACACAAATATTTCCACCACAACTTGAGACGGAAAGATTTCCACCAGATGAAACTGAAGTGGAATGATGGGACCTTGCTCGGTCACAAAGTTTTGTATCTCCAAAAGTCAATTATCGCGACGAAATTCAAAGGGCAAGGCCAGAAGCGACACTGCCATCTTCATCCCTTAAAACGACCTTTTGAATGTTGGAACATGCACATATGTGTATTCTTCCTTCTTGGTTGGTTGTCAAGAAGTGCAAGTGATACTAGGAGATTAGGCAAGCTAGACAAGCTAACAGGAGGTGCCACAATGTCGAGGCCACTTCCAAGCTCTAGACCGTCTCCGCCTTCTACTCCAACACCAGCAAGACCAGGGCCTCCGTCTCCACCAAAGCCTTCCACTCCACCCTCGCCATCCACACAACACCTACCACCTCCGGCTCCACACACTTCATTGCCACCTCCGTAGCCACCATCAACTCCACCGCTGCCATCGTCACCATACCCGACACCTTTCATTGCCGCCTTCACAACGACCGTCAACACCCCCACCGTTGCCTCCATCACCGAACCTACCACTCGGCTCCACACCTTTCATCGCCATCTCCACAACCAGCATCAACACCTCCACCACCGCACCCGCCACCCTTGGCTCCATACCCTCCATTGCCGCCTCCACAACCACCATCAATACTTCCACCATCGTCTTCACCATCATCACCATCACCAGACTCACAACCTTCACCTTCACCGTCGTCTCTACCACCACTGTCATTTCCAGACTCACAACCTTCACTAGGATCGTCGCCTCCACCTCCCTTGGTGCCATCCTCATCTTCAATGACAACACCAACAAGTCCTTCCCCGCCACCACCAATGGAGTTTTTCCCAACACCACCATCACCAACAACAAATGATCCACTCATGCATGGATGAGAGCACTCGAGTTTTCAGCACCGTGGCTTGCCACTATTTGGTCATTTCATCTATTCTTTATTTGATTAGATGTGGATCGGTCCTATGTTTCAATCATTTATTACAACTTCCACTGGTTTTCTAATAAAATACTTTTAAAAGTTTTCATTTCCCCACGATTCTATTATTGTTTTTATTTATTCTCAATGTGGCGATGATGTTCCATAGTAGTATTCTATATAGATATGTAGGGGGTGCTATGTGCCTGTTCTTTTTGGCTGAGGTTTATGGCTTTTGGCTGCGGCATATGGCTTTTAGCCTGTTCGTGTGAGAGATTATAGAGTAACAGAAATTCAAGTGCAGTTTTTGCCGATATAAATGAAGTCGATATAGTATGTACTATAATTAACTAGTGAATCCTATCTTGAAAAAATATTTTATTTAAAAGGTAGTTAGGGCATATGTCAATGTTACGATCGAAACGAATGAATCATCGGTCGTGTATATACGCGTAATGCTGGCACTGTGAGATTGGATTCCGGTTTCTTGTTCCTGTGTTGATTCTTCGGTTTTTCGGATTCATGCGATTTTCGTTGGGGGTGGGAAGTTGTAACTTGTATGTACGTGCATTAACCACTGGTAAATAAAGCTCAAACATTATGACCCCGTTTGGCACGGCTCCACTCCACAAGTGGAGCTGTTTTTTTTTGACTTCACAAGTGGAGCCGGGTGAAGCTACTTTTTTCAGCTCCTTGGGTGGAGCTACTTTTGTCTCAGCAGGTTTTAAGGAACTCCTTGGGTGGAGCTATTTTGTTTTACCCTGTTTGGTACAAAACAGCTCTAAACAGCTCCAAACAGCTCCAAGGAGCTGGTGGTGGAGCTGTGCCAAACGGGGCCTATATTTGTTTTCAAAGCAGGAATGATGTTGAGATCAGCTGTTACTTAAGCTATCATAGTAATCGGTGAGAGTAACCATTATCTTGTAACCCCATTTGCAATGCGGGATTCTTGTTCCTACGTGGGACAGAACTGCAGTTTTCAATCAGATCTTAACACGAACCGTTAATCTAAAAAGATCTGAAACGTTAATTTCTTAATCTGGATGGTTATTGAAATGAAACCAGTTTAATTGCTCAATGGCAGCTAATGGTGGTTGCGCTTGCACCAACCATCAGGACTCGAGCCGTTTCGCGGAAAGTTCCCAGTCAAACCGGCGGAGATCATGTATACGCGCCCATCCCTGTGGTACGGCTGTGGCCAAACGCGCACCCCCCCCCCCCCCCCCCCTCCATCGCGACGGCAAAGGCAGCAAACGCAAGCTTAGGGTTTCGTCTCTCTCTCTCTCTCTCTCTTCCCCTCCCCCCACCTGGGCCTCTCCTCCATCCCTCCGGCGCGCGAGGAGCACGAGCCCTTGGTAGATCCCGATGGCCTCGCGACGCCGCACGCTCCTCAAGGTCATCATCCTCGGCGACAGCGGGTGGGTGATTCTGATCTTTCTCCTCCTTTGTGAATTTTTTTTCGAATGTTTCTTTTTTGCTTACCTCTCTGGTGATTTCCTGCGATCCAGGGTTGGGAAGACTTCCTTGATGAACCAGTATCCTGTAATTCGAGTTGCGGTGGACTAATTGCTTTGGATTACTTGCTCAGATGCGATTTTTGTTTGGTTTCATACACGCTTTCTTCTGTATCTGTTTTCTTGAGCTTTGATGTAATTCAGATATGTGAACAAGAAGTTTAGCAACCAGTACAAGGCCACCATCGGCGCGGATTTCCTCACAAAGGAGGTACAATTCGAGGATAGGCTCTTCACTTTACAGGTACCCTCTTTCAGCAATTCACCTTTGCTTATGATCAGTCCTGTTTCCTCGTGAGAACTAAGAATCACGAATTGGTCTTTTTTTTGTCTATGCACTTCTGTACTGATGCTTGGAATAAGTGACTACTTGTGTACTCGTACCCTTAAAAGTTGAGTGGATGATGGTACTTTAAAACTGCCTTTTGAATTCTCTAGGTTTTGTGTGTTCACTTCCTGGATTCCTGTACATTGTTGATTTGTTTGATGTAATGTTTCCTAAGATAAGTGGGAGGTTGTGGAATTTGTCACTGTAGAAAGTAATGAAGTCTTTATACTAAGAAGAAATGCTCCACATAATGTCATCTAGGTGTCAAAGAATTAAACGGATAGCTAGAAGTGCAGTCGTTGCACAATTTCTAGAAGCTGGCATTGCAGTTATCTCTAGACTCTAGTGCATAGTAGAAAGCACGGATTTAAAAATATATTCAATACGTAGTCCATGCTACCTTAACCGCAATCAAAAGGACTACCAGTGGCACGCTGACACTAATGTACATGGACCTACTATGGAAAATGTGAGGCATCTATGAAGTGTAAATAGAAAGGGGGTTTATGCTGTTGCATGCCCTGAAGGAGAATTTGCTCGTGGATAATGATAAAAACTAAAGACTCTAAAGAGTGATGTTGTGAGTAGAGTGAGACAGTGCATCACACTACAAGTTATTCAGCCAATTAGAGTGAGACAGTACCTCACACTACAAGTTATTCAGCCAAGCGTTGAGCTGGTACGTAAGTATAATTTTCTAACTTAGTATCCGAATCATAAAATATTTTGTTGTGGTTGTTATTATCTAATCTCAGTAAACATAGTTTGTGTCTGTTAATTGTTATAACTACAAGTATGCAGTACTGGCATAGTGCCAAACCTCCTTTCTCTTTTCCTTTCTGAACACTTTACATTTGAGTTAGTTTCTCTTTCTAGTAAATGCACTGTACATTTGAGTTGCTTTCTATTTCTAGTAAATGGGAGCTGGGGGGTTTCTCTCCTTTATAAAATAACTACAAAAATGCAAAATAAAGATTGTGATTTCCCATATGTTGGTTTAGTTTCTGTTGTGGCTTTGCCACACAGTGGGTACTTTGTACCCTTCTCCATGGAGGATATAGACTAGTTAGAGACCACCACATGAGTGAGAGAGCCGGTGAGTGGAAAAATGAGTGAGCTTGGTCCTCCCTCATACCACCAAGGGCTTTATGCATATGAATGGGGCAGGATAGGAACTTTATGTATATGAATGGAGCGGGATGGGAAATTTCCATGCCGCCCTCCAATAATTACAAAAGGGGAGGGTAAATCAATACATTCCTTTATACATATACACTATGCTATTGGGCTTGCCCTAAAGCCTACTAGTCAATCCCAAGGCCACAACAGTGGATACTTTGTACCCTTCTCTATGGATGATATGGACTAGCTAGAGACTGCTACATGAGTGAAAGAGCCGGTGAGTGGGAAAATGAGTGAGCTTGGTCCTCCCTCGTACCACCAGGGGCTTTATATATATGAATAGGGCAGGATGGGAAATTCTCATCCTGCCCCCTAATAATTACAAAAGGGGGAGAGAAAATCGGTACATTCATTTATACATATAACACTATGCTATTAGGCTTGCTCTAAAGGCATACTAGCCAATCTCAAGGCCCGAGGGGTTGGGCAGTCCCACAACAAATTGTTGTGGCATGAGTTATAACAGTGAGTACTTTGTACCCTTCTCCATGGAGTATATGGACTAGTTAGAGACCACCACATGAGTGAGAGAGCCGGTGAGTGGAAAAATGAGTGAGCTTGGTCCTCCCTCATACCACCAAGGGCTTTATATATATGAATGGGGCAGGATGAGAAATTCTCATCTTGCCCCCAATAATTACAAAAGGGAAGGGTATATCAGTACATTCCTTTATATATATAACACTATGTTATTGGGCTTGCTTTAAGGTCCATTAGACAATCCCAAATTGGGTTCAAAAAAACCAACAGTTATCGGCCGGTAACCGGATTTACCGGTGGGAACCAGTAGGCCAGGTTACTTTGAAGCCTAATGCATTTTCTAGGTTGGTTTAGGGCCTTTTAGGCCTTTTTGGTGCTAGATTACCTATTATATGAGCTAAATATATTTCAATTATTGTACTTCCAACTTGATTTTTGTTATAGTCTATAGTCGCCGGAAAAGGGCTTAGCCCACCGGTTATAGATTAACCGAATCCATTAGGGATTCTATTTCCGTTTGCAAGTTAGAGTCGGGATCAAGTCCAATCGGGACTCTCCGCTGTAAACATCTTATATATAGCCTGCAAATCCATTGTTGCGAAAGTAAGAAGTAATAAAGAGTTCTTTTATTAGTATTACCTCCTCCCCTGTTTCCCGCTGGCGGAGCGCAACCCCGGGAGACTTGGCCGTCGCCAAGGCCAGGCGCTCTCTCCGGCGAGTCACGGCTACGCCCTGCGATCCAGAGGCTGTGACAACTTGGTATCAGAGATGGCCGGTTCGGATTCTGGGGACGACGCCTCCTCCGTGGGCGCCATGTTCAAAGCTCTGCAGGCGCAGATGGCGGAGATGCAAAACACGATCTCCGATCTGACCCGCCAGAGCATCACCACCAATACCAAGCTGGCGGCACTTGAATCGGAGAGGGGTTCCTCTTTTGCGGCCCCCGGTTACCCCCAATTCCTTCCGCCGCCGCCTCCGCCACGCCAAACATCGCCACCTCCGCCGATTCTTTGTTTCCCTTCACCACCAGCTTCACAGCCCCGACGACATCACTATCGGGCTATCCGGCTCCATCTGCCGCCACCCATCCCACAATTCCACCGACCGCCACCGACGCTATGTTCCGCCTACCGCCACCCATACCACAATTTCCTCACCATCCGCCAGCGTTTTCGCACATTCCCATGGGCCAGCGCCAACCTTTGCCATCCAATACATATTCCCATGCACCAAGATACCACCGACTGGATTTTCCTACTTATGATGGAGCCGACGACCCCCTTTCCTGGTTAAACAGGTGCGACCAGTTCTTCCGCGGTCAGCGTACAGAGGAGGGGGACAAAGTATGGCTCGCGGCGTACCACCTCACCGGGATTGCGCAACAGTGGTACTTCCAGTTGGAGCGAGACGAAGGACAACCCAATTGGGACCAGTTTAAGGAGCTCTGCCACATGCGGTTTGGACCGCCAACCCGCAGCAATCCTTTAGGGGAATTGACTCGTCTACGGCAGACTGGATCCGTTAGCGATTACCAAACCAACTTCTTGGCCTTGCTTTGTCGAGCGGATCGCCTACTACCGCTGCAGCAGGTGCAAATTTTCACCGCCGGATTGGTCGAGCCTATTCGGACCGACGTTGAACTGCAGCAACCAGCTCATCTTCAGATGGCCATGAGCCTCACTCGCGCATATGAGCGGCGAGCGCACCTCACGGTTGGTACTACCACCACATCATCAGCACCGCGCCCCTGGCGACCACAGCAGCGACCTCCGTCGACGCCGACTCCAGCTGCAGGCCATTCGCATGAAACACCACCAATGGCTGCAGTTTCCAGTGGGCGTCCGGCCAAGCCGTTTCGCCGCCTTACTCCAACAGAATTGGTCGATCGCCGCTCCAAGGGTCTCTGCTATAACCGCGACGACAAATTCTTGCCGGGGCACCGTTGCAAGCAACCCTTTCTGACCTATATTGATATGAATGAAGATGTCGACTCGGAAGTGGATCACCTAGGGCTGCACGCCATTGGAGCCGAAGAACCCTCACCTGAGATATCCCTCCACGCAGTCACCGGAGCATCCACCGGGGGCACCATGCAACTTCCAGTAACCATTGGTACTCATTCCTTCATTGCCCTCGTTGACTCTGGTTCTACTCACAATTTTTTGAGCGCCCGGGCTGTCCAATTAGCTGCACTGCAATTGCTTCCCCGCCAGACCCTCAGCGTCAAGATAGCCAACGGCGAAAAGCTGGCATGTACCGGATTTTGCAGTAATCTCCAGCTCATGGTGCATCAGACCCCGTTTCTTATCCAAGCTTATGGCATACCCCTGGATGGTTTTGACATTGCCCTGGGGGTTCAGTGGTTGAAGACACTTGGCCCAGTTCTTTGGGATTTTGATGACCTCACCATGATGTTTTGGCTGGCCGGCCGCGCCGATTTTTAAGCGATTTTCCGGTTATCGGTTTTCAAAACAACCAAATTCAAATTTGATTCACGAGTTTTGAACAGTTTTTCCGGGTTTTCTAGTAACTGGTCGGTCACCGGTACCGCCCGACAGCCGGAATTCCCTCTGGTTCCGGGTTTTTGTACCTTGATCCCAAGGCCCGAGGGTTTGGGCACCCCCATAACAGTTTCTATGTTATGAATCGGAAAGCTCTCCGATGTTCTCTTGTGCACATTAATTCCTGTTTTTACGAATCAGAAAGTTCGCCAATATCCTCTTGTGCACAATTAATAATATGATGGAGATGGAATTACCATTGACAATATGTACGACTTTCCTGAAAACCTGTAGGTGTTGAAGCTCTAAATAAGTTCTGTTATGATATGACTTTCTTTGGTAATTTGAATTATGATATTTAATATTTAACATTCTATATCTGCAGATATGGGATACTGCCGGACAGGAAAGGTTTCAAAGTCTTGGTGTTGCATTCTATCGTGGAGCAGATTGTTGTGTTCTAGTTTATGATGTTAATTCTATGAAATCATTTGATAATCTGAACAACTGGCGTGAAGAATTTCTAATTCAGGTGAAGATCTCTTGTTGCCTATAGTGTTTAGTCCAGTGAGCTTTGATTTCTGTCTCACCTTCAGATCCAACTTGTCAGGCTAGCCCATCTGATCCTGATAACTTCCCTTTTGTTCTACTGGGAAACAAGGTTGATATTGATGGTGGCAACAGCCGTGTGGTAATTATCACAACTCATTTTCTCTCATCTATTTCCTAAGGACATAGACTGTTAATGGACTTCTGTATTGCCATCTTAGGTCTCTGAGAAAAAGGCAAAAGCTTGGTGCGGCTCAAAAGGCAACATCCCTTACTTTGAGACATCTGCCAAAGAAGGAACAAATGTGGAAGACGCTTTTCAGTGCATTGTAAAGAATGCTCTGAAAAATGAACCAGAAGAAGAACTGTAAGCACATCCTTTTGCTTAGTATTCTCTGTTCAATATGCATAGCTATAGGATTTACTATGGCTTGTGGCTTCTCCGTCGTCTTTTCTAAGCGGCTTATCGGAATAGTTTTTTCGAAGCGGTTTATCGGCATTCAATTTGTTTACACAAGCGCGAGCGCTAGGACCGTACAAGCCATAAGCCATAGCCGAAAAGAACCCACTAAGTGGTAGTTTTCCCCCGATCAGCCTTTGCTCCACTATTTGTGTTCAACGACATAGGGGTATTAGTTTCTTTTTATTTATGAATACACATCCTGATTCTGTTTTAAGATACCTTTGGTCTGTTGTTTTCATGACATGTACTGTAGTTAGCATATGGATTGGCTTTGTTTCGTGCAGTGCGACTGAAAGCTTCAATTTACGTTTCATTTCATAAGCATGCCATCCTGTTTATTTGCAAGTTGCAAGTACTGAAAAGTGATTCACTGACCGTAAACTGTTCTCATGAAGGTACGTGCCTGACACTGTCGATGTGGTGGGTGGCAACCGGACCCAAAGATCATCAGGCTGCTGTTAGGTCATGATGCACCATCTCCACAGCAACGATTAAATATGCAGTCTTTCATGCCTGTATATTGTCATATGGATCTGTATTCCATTTGTGACCTTATCAATCACCCCTTCTGTACGAAATGAAGGATTGATGCATCTGTTCTGAATTGTCACCTTGCATACTGTGCAGTTTATTATCTTGTGAATACAGTCAGTGAATAATATTTGACCAAACTATAGTTTTTCCTTTATGCATTTATGGGATGGATTCCAATTAGTTGCCTACGAATTGTTCCAAGCCTTGTCCATCTAATCAAGAATCTGATCGTTGAGATGGATAGGGGGTAAAAGTTTTGAAAAGTGTGGTTACCACGGGCGTTATCACTTATCAGCGTTGTCTACAAGTGAAGTTTAGAATGCAAGATTTATCCTCAGGGGTAATCACCGAAATGGATTTAGATGCAACGCCAAGGCACCTCCACTGTATGTCACGATCATACCCACTTATTGCACAGCATCAGAAACGCCAATGAACGATCCCATAATGGATTAGCTTTTGGTCCCCTTTTCCAATCCTTTTATTTTAGCCGTCTTCTCTGATTTTCCCTTTCACGCGGGTCTCGTTATTGGCAGTCTTCTGATCTGCTAACTGATGCATGCGTTCTTCGTCTTCCCTTTTCGTTTCCTCTTCCCCTCATTAATTTCTCAGGCTGTGCGTTTCTTTTTTCACACAGGACATTGCTATTATCAACGACGCCAGACCTGTGCTTCTCCTACCCACTCTTTTCTCCTTACGAAAAGTGTAAGAATCGCAAGTGTGGATAAAGCAAATCGCACGGCCGGCATGGCCCTAGGCGGTGTCATCCGCACGTCTAAAGACGGTAGACATGGCGCGCGGCTCTGGACGGACGGCCGGCGGCCGGCCTGTGTTCCGTTCGGTGGCGTGGCGTCGAAGTCCTGGCTGGCTGTTTGCCTCGGTTCGCGGGCCCTCGCTTTTCACCTGCATCTTTCGGCCGCATCCAACGAGCGAACCCCGTCCTCGTGGCCCATTTGCTCCGTTTCGGGCGAATCACTCGGGTCACCTCACGTCTTCACCCCTCGGTTGCTTTCCCAGACGTGCACGCTTTCTACGTACTTTGTATGGCAAATTAACCGCGACACACGGAAATCGCCGAGTGACATTAGACCTGGGAGTCGGTGCCGTGAGCCGGCCCGGCGTGCTTCAAGCCGTGTCGGCCCGTGCCGGCTCGGCACGGCTCTCCTCGTCTCTGGCAAGATCTGTGCCTGGCCGGCCTTGGTCTAGTCTATTTGACCTGCTCGGCTCTGGTCCAGTCCATCTGACCTGTTGATGACCTTATAAAGTAGTTGAAAGATTTTGGTAATGTTTCAAAGAGCCTATAAGTCTAGGTTTTAAACTTTTTATATTATAATGACTGAAAATATACTATATATATTATTAGTTTTTTGTGTAATTAAATTTAAAAATAAAAATAAGTTATATTATCACAAACAATGCAAAGAAATAAGGAGAAAAAAAAGAAAAAACCAAAAAAGTCAAAAACAAATAAAAAGACGAATTTAAGAAATTAGAAGTCAAAAACAGAACCCTATTGGAGCAAGACCAAAGAGCTCATGTCAAATCACAAAAGCTATGAGTTTGCATCAAATCACAAACACAAGGTGAACGGCATGAAATCAACTTGAGTGCAAAGCAACATGAAGTGCCCCAAAGCGGACACAAATTCAGTTTCAATGCTCCTTCTGGATTCTGTTCTTCGACACTTGATGAGCGAGATCAGATGAATAAGATTATATATACTTCTAACATTGGATCTATCATGCATGCCATACTTTGCACACACCCAAATATGTCATATGTTTTAAGTGTTACGAGCAGATATCGGTTAGATCCAAATAAAGATCACTGGATAGCTATAAAAAACATCCTGAAATACTTGAGAATGGCTAAGAATGTGTTCCTTATATATGGAGGTGGGGAAGAGCTAGTCATAAATAGTTACACTGATGCTAGCTTGTAAACCGATAAAGATGATTTTTTTATCGCAGTTTGGATTTATGTTTTGTCTTCATGGAGGAATAGTGAGTTGAAAAAATTCTAAGCAAGAGATAGTTGTTGATTCTACGATGAAGGCTAAGTATATGCAGCTTCTGAAGCTGCAAAGAAGGTTGTTTAAATAAAGAAGTTCATCTCTGAGTTGGATGTGGCCTCTAATGCTTCTAGTTCAATGGACCTTTATTATGATAATAGTGAAAATATTACGCAAACCAAGGAGCCTAGATCGCATCAAAAGTTTAATCACATATTTCGGCGTTTTCATCTCGTTTGCAAGACTGTTGATAAAGGTGATGTGAAGATATGCAAAGTGCACATAGATTTAAATATTGTTGTTCCGTTGACAAAGTCTTTTTCTCAGCCAAAACATGAGACGCATACAAGAGTTGTGGGTATTAGATACTTGCTAATTGACTCTAATGCAAGTGGGAGATTATTAGTGATATGCCCTAGAGACAATCATGGAGATGATTGCATCACTTCTATGTTTATGATCTTTTAAATAATATGTTATTTTATCCCTTAAATAAATGTCTTTCATATTGATCAATAAGTATGTGATTTATTTATGAAACTCTTTATTTATATTTTGATGTTATTCTAAATTATCCTTGATCTTATGCCATTATATGTGATAATTATGATTAGCAAATTAGCACATATATTGATTGGTGATCATGTTTCATAGATATGGGGATATCAAATCAATAATATGGACATATGTTAGAGAATATAGTGTTAGATTGACCTACTATGAGACATTGCAGGAATTGTTATATTCTTATGTGTCATCAATTGGTCTCATACATAGTGTATGTAGGATTTTTAGATTTAAGATCGTCACGGTTTCCTATAAGTGTAATAATTTACTTAAGAGTTACCAAACACTACTCCGTAACTGGGTGAACATAAAGGTAGTTTTCAAATTTACTATAAAACATGCGGAGAAATGTGAGCGATCAAGATAGAATATACCACTTCTATATAATAGGAGAGATATCTCTGGACCTTTCGATGTGGCTGGATTAAGAAGTGCATGGTCCTGCCGAATGTGGTTGAGAAGTCAATTACAACTGAGCAATCCACTACAAATTCGAATGAATAATCAAACTATCATAGGATGGCATGCTTCTCACTTTAAGTTCGATTTGGTATTATAAGGCAAAGGGATTAGTATATAAGTATTATATATGTTCGTCTGATATGATTTTTATGTATATTTAGGAGTTGTTATGTCCTGTTAGGGACTGCTACCGACTTATGGACCGGAAATGAGTTTTTGGTCATGGCCAAATATACATGAACGTACAGAGTCACACACTTAATGGGTCGGAACAATAAGGGTCTGGATGATGGACTCCGAGTGGGATACGATCTCTGCTCATATTGGATCCGGTTGAATGTTCTCTGAGTGGGATACAATCTCTACTCGTATTGGGTAAAGATCCAGCCTGAGACTTTCCACGTTGGATACGGTATCTAATTATTTCGGATAAGGATCTAATTGGAGGCTATATAAAGAACGGTGTGGGAGCTGAGGGAGGCATCCCAAGACACAACCCATTGAAACTATAGCTACCACTTCTCATAACCCCTGCAATGCGTGCTGGTACTAACACATCGACGCACGAGATTCTATCCCTGAACATGTGGATCTCGGTAGAGATGTTGCTGCGATTGATGCGTTGATCGGGATGATCGTGAGGAGAAGACGGTTGGCCAGAAGACGATCAACTACTTCCACTGCATCAACGCGTGTTTCGTTGGACCGGCCACTTCAACTCTACTTCCGCTGCACTGTACGTCTAGTGGTAATAATTTATAATCTTTTACTCGTGTGACTTTCTAGTTTATATGATAGAAAATTTTAATCTGCGTTTGTGTAGCCTACCGTATCACAACACTACCAAGAGGATTTGACCGGCAAAAGCAAAGCACCAGCTACACTGCCGCTCTTTTCCCTTCACCCAGTAAACAAGTAATAACTGTTAATATCTGCAATGTAATCAAGCAAAACGAAATTGACATCAAACAATGAAGCAACTACATGGGAAAACGAGGGTGAAAGGCACATGAAACCTTAAAAACTTATCTTGACCGAACCAATGACACCACCAAATAAAAGAGCACCAGTTATAGGTCAGAGCGATGGTGCTTGATCCATAAAAAATGATATCGAACAAATTTTAAAATGAGCTGTTATGTACCCCACCATTGCATTCACACAAAAGGATGAAGCAGACTCTCAAAATGCTGACAGACATAAGGAAATCTAAATCATATTAATGTCAGAGGGAAGCCATCCAATCCCTCAAGTTGTTTACGACAGAAATGAGCTGGGATATTCAAGATAAGGGGTATATTCTTTTCAGCTTATTTTAGTTTATAATTTATGATTTTTCTTAAACAAACAAATAAGATAGTTTCTCTATCATCATTTCGAAGTAATTTATCGGGATAGTATTTTAGAAAATAGTTTATCAGCTTTTGATTTATTTACACGAGTACTCGTATTAGGGTCAAAAATCATAATCCACAGCTATAAGCCATGGCAAAAAAAAAACATGACCAAGAAAAGAAGCAAATTCAACCGGATCCAATTTTCTCAAATGGCTGTTCTTAATTTCATGACAATCTCATGCTCTCCAGAGAGTTTTGGAAAGAACTGGTAAAAACAAAGACGCAAAGACTTGAGATATAGAACTTCAGATTTGAAACATCATAACTACTCAACGACGACGCTGATTTGCCCCTTCTCAAGCATGTCGTAGGAGGACCTAGTCTTCTTCTGATCGTTCCAGTGATGCATCTTCCACAGACCACCAGCAAACAGCCAAAGGGTGAGTCCAATGCACATCTCCTTCACCACGCTCGGCCCCTTGAGGGTACCGTGCGGCCGGAGACGGTGAGGCGAGATGCGGCGGTGAGACGGAGGTGTATGGCCGGAGGCGGGAGACGAGGCAGGAGGTGGGCAGCGAGCCTGAGGCGTGCGGCCGGAGGCTAGCACCGCCGTCGTGCTAGGCTGGGTTGGACATGTCGCTCAATAGGTCGGTTTTTTAGGCTTAGCTTGATCCTGTTTATGCTGTGCTAACCCGATTTACTATGTATCGGATCTTTGTTATGCTTGGACCGTGTCCAACTGGCTCGAAAAAGTCCGGCACCACTCCCACCACTACCGGGTGTGAACGAACCAGGGTGGTGGATAGGCACGTTCCAAAGTTGAAAAAGGGGCGTGAAAAGCGCTTGGATCCTTGGTTTGGTTCGAATTAGTCGAAACGGACGTCGTTTTCGGAAAAGACGCGGCGCTTTGACGACACCGCCAATTAGGATTTGGGCAGGCAATTGTGTGGAAATTATTTAAGTCAACACGGGAAGGGGGAGTGTATCCTCTGCCACTTCTGCCATGTCATGCACAGATCAGAGAGCGATTACCAGGGTCTCTGGTCGGCCTTGCCTTGTGCCGGGTTAAGCAAAGCAAAGCAGAGGAGTTGATTAAAGAAAGCCTTTTTTTAGTAAAATCCATCGTGTTTCCACGTGGCGACCCAATCCCTTGGAGTAGACCTTTGCGTTCTTAACAAGAGTACGAGACGCGGCCATCTCGTCGCCCTTTTACACCCACCCACCCGCGCCGCGCCATCGCCTGTTTCGTCGCTGCGCCGTCTCTCCTCGCTCTGCTTCCGTCCTTCTTTCTCCCTCTCTGCTTATGCTTCTTGTTGCGACAAAACTGCACCTGAATAATCGATGAGTTGAGCTGAGCTGAGCTGAGCTGCTGATAGGAAGACAGAGGGGAGCCTGAAGAAGAAGAAGAAGAAGAAGAAGAAGAAGAAGAAGAAGAAGAAGAAGAAGAAGAGTTTGAAAGTTGGCAGGCGGGCGGCAATGGTGTTCTACTACAAGGCGCGGCCGGACGCTGGCGACTACACCATCTACATGGGCGCCGACAAGAACGAGAACGAGGAGCTCATCAAGTACGGCCTCCCCGAGGACGTCTGGTACGTACGTGCATTTGCATACATATTGTTGTTGATTTCTCTATGCCACTCTCGGACATCTTCTCTCTTCTGAAATACACGCTCCTGTCAGAATTCGAGATACACGCTCCTGTCAGGATTCGACTTCCGGTAGCGGCATTGTACATCACATATACTAATATACAGGGCGTTAGAATTGCGTGCATGTAGATGAGAGTATAGTGATGACCGTATACGTGCGAGTATTAATTAGTATATGACATGCATGCCGCGGCCGGTGGATTCGAAGTTGATGTGTAGGAGAGGAGAGGAGAGACCGGAAGGAGAAGAACCGAGGATGGAGGAGGAAGCGGATTGACGCGTGACTCGGCCTTGACGAGGCTGGTGGGGACATTCCAACGCCCCAACTACCAAACTACCAAGATACGACCAAAACCATGGAGCGGAACTGCTCAACAAGTTGCTTATCCATCGTGGCCGCCTGCGCTCTGCGCTAGTACTGGTGTACTACTGCCATCACAGCCTTTTGTTTGCTTACTAGTCCTGCTATATCCGTACGGCCTATTCGTTTTAGCTCTTGCGGGTGGCTTTCGACTGTGACCGATGAAGAGAAATAGATAATAGAAATATGGGTAAATAGTAGTATATTATGTAAAAAAAGATGATCAAACGTAGACACTATAATATTTAGATCATCATACGACTTACAGAATTATGACATAATAAAATATAAAATATATTACAAAAGTATAAAATAGTGTACGATAGAAACAGATTATAGATAAGACGTTTGTGTTAGCGTTGGTTTCTAAATATAAAAGTTAGAAGCTAAAATTAATATTAACATATCCTTATCAATACCATGTATCCTTTCGAAAGAGAAAAACATCTGTCCTCTAGGGGACCTCGCCTTGGAGCTTTTTTACTTTTACGACTTGTATAATTTTACCACCGACGACCATACTTCAGAGCATAAATGGAGTGCTTATTACAACACTTGAAAAGTTAGTTAGGAGTGGATCTTGTTTATCCTGTTCGCCAAATTAAACAAGAATAATGTACAGGCTGCTGTCTCATCAGGTTCCATGTGGACAAGGTATCCTCGGCGCACGTCTATTTGAGGCTCAAGAAAGGCGAGTCGATAGATGGCATCAGCGAAGGCCTCTTGGAGGATTGTGCACAGCTCGTAAAAGCTCATTCCATTCAAGGTACGTACGTATTCGCAATTTTTTTATGGTTTTCCCTGTAACTTTTTTCCTTGGCTCAGAGTAGTATCACTTAACAGAAACACCTGTTTGGAATGAAGCATTTCCAAAGGAATTCTTAGGGGTTCGTATAAGTTCTCGTGAAATTCCTCAATAGTACTACTAAACTCCTGCATTCCAAAATTGGTCACGTGTAAACATCTCTCATTCGCTTTCTCCTTTTAAAAGATATTTCTTTCAGCTACTAATATTTATTTATTTTCAATTAAAACCACAGTCAAAAGACATCAGCAAAAACCAATACAACGTCCACTAACATGCCACACCACTTAAAGTATCCAACTGTTGGCGTGCAAAAAAGAAAGGTTTTTTTGAGCAACGTATCAGATGAAGTCGTGCAGAAAAGAGTAAAGTAACGCAAAAGAAGTAGCAATAAGAGGCGTATAGATCAGATCAGTTGCTACCAAGATTTTATGGACGTAGATTTCCTAAACACTCTTTGCTCGCCAAGCGTCATACATATCCAATCATGTTCCGCACGGAAGAAAATAGAGCACGGTGTGACCTGTCGGCGGGTATTCGCGTGTCCCAGAAAGCTGCAGCGCCACACTGCTTGTTACAGGAATCTTTTGTTTTTTTCTTGTTTCGCTTTACTTTTCAGTAACTTTCGCACCTGTATTATTGGCGCTCCATGGCCCATGGGCACGTTGAATTATCTGCTAGCTTGAATCGATTGGCCTAATCCTATACATGCGAGTGGTTGTGATCATCGGGAACGTGACAGTTATTGGATGATGATGCGTCGTGCATATGTGCTTGTCGTGCAGGAAACAAGATGAACAATGTTGAGGTCGTCTACACGCCCTGGTCTAATCTCAAGAAGGCCCCATCCATGGACGTCGGCCAAGTTGGCTTCCACAACCCTCGGATGGTAACCAGTACTCCCCCACCACTGTTGTTTCACTAGAAAGTTACAGCAAACTGCTTTCGCTCCTCAGCGTAGGCAGTGCTAGCTTTTTTGTTGCTAATGGCATATCCAATGCTCTGAGGTGTGGCCGTTTAACTAGGGGTAGTTTTTTTCACGTTGGAAAGTTAAAACAAAAGTGAAAACGAGGGCAACGCTTAGATAAGAGCCGATGCTTGTGTGGACCTGTAGATTCGGACCCGTTCTTTTTCAGCTTTTGGTTTTTCTATAATAACTAGCTTTTAAACAGAGTGTTTTTTTCAAAATAGGGTCTTCTAGTTAATTGTAGTACATAATGTACCGACTTTATTTATATCGGCAAAAACTGTACGTGAGTTTTAGTTACTCTATAATCTCTCACACAAACAGTCCAAAAGCCACAAGCCACAGTCAAAAATTACAAGTCATAGCAAAAAAGAACAGACCTGAAATATGACACCGTTAAGAGCTCATTGCATTGAGATACCCTAATGTACGTGCCACTACATGTCCGAATATTATGTGTGTCTATAAAGCAGGACCAAAGTATTGTAAAGCGTAAAGGTGAGGAAACACCTGAGTGCTGCACAGGGTGTCTCTAGACAAAAACACTCACCTGAATGTAGCATTTTAATTATGACCAAATTGCTGAAGCCTGTATTATTGCATTCAGCCTTTGCATTATTTAGTACTATCATGTTGGAAAAAACATTTTGGAAATGAACAGCAAGTAGATAGGGAACCTTTTAGAATTTAATTAGGTTATAGATAGGGAACCTTTTGGAATTTAATTAGGTTATCTTGCACATGTAGTATTAGCTGACAACGACCAATCTTGAAAGCCTGTCTCGTGCATATATATCGCTGTTAGCTAGAGCAAATTCTTGCTACCACCGATACTATAGCTGGTCCATAATTACATGCTTTCCCGTGTCAGCTAATCGACCTACTACGTACATTTGCCAAAACTCACAATTTCACATTATCTACTGTCTAATTTAACAGGTTCGTATCTTGATAGTCGAGAAGCGTGTCAATGAGATCATCAATAGGTTGAATAAGACCAGGGTAGAGCGCCGACCAGACTTGAAAGGTACGTACGTACATACATGCACATATACGTACATTTGTCTTGCGTTCTACTTGTACTTGATACGATATACTACATCTTCTCTACACCAGCTTGCTCGGGCCGGGCACACAACATTTGTACTAAATTTATCTTTGCTACCCCGCTGTACAGCCGAGAAAGACGCTTCAAACGCAGCGGAGAAGGCCGAGAGGAAGATGCAGTTGAAAGAGAAGGTCTATATGCATGCATGTTCTTCTAGAGCTTGTCAACTTTGCATGTACCAGTAGTACCTACCAACACAGGTACAAAGTGGGTGAAGCTATGTGTGTATGGCGTGTGTGCAGAAGCGTAGGGAAGAGATGGAGAGGCTGGAGAAGGAGAGGCTGGCCGACATAAGGAGCTACAAGGGCCTGATGGTCGCCGAGAAGATGACGTCCAACCGCCAGATCGCTTCCGCCGGCAAGTCCATGCAGGAAATGGAGGACGAGTTCGTCTGAGGATAAATAAACCCGTCTCGGCGTGCGTGTGTGTGGTATTACTTACGTATGTCGACGCATGCATGTGTGCGTGATCTCGATGAGGTTACCCACGATCGGCCGGTCATTCGATCGATTCCTGATAATACATCTGTACATATATATGGTCCTCGGACATAGATGAGAAAAGAAGCTGGCGCGAATACATTCCAAATTCCCAATGGATGGAGTATCGAGCTGCTTGTAAGCTAGCGTGGTACCGACTCGATCGTATAGATGAGAAAAGAAGCTGGCGCGAATACAAGGAATTGCCATTATAAAACCCAACTGCTGCTAAATGCGACCGGCAGATCAAAGAATTGCCATTTTTGCATTTTTCAGTGCATTTCCGCATTTTAGCCACTTGAGATGTCCCATTTGCCCCTCTCTGGTTGGTTTCAAGAGACTAGCTTACCTAGCTAGTCCGATCAAGCAAGTCACTCGCCGTCATCCTGGTCAGAGTTCTGTTTGCCCTTGCTATCGAAGTCAGAGTCGTACCATCAGCCTTGCCCTCACCATGGCACTCATCGTCCTCGTCGGAGTTGTATCTGCTCGTGTCATGTTCGTTGGTGTTGGTCGCGGCGTCGAAATAGCCACACAAGTTCAGAGGAATCGCGATGACCTCGAGTCGGTTCGCTCTTTGTCCAAGAAACTTCACGACCATAGGTTCAGGTTCGTTCAGATACACGGTGGAGGACATGTTCGACGCCGCCACCCGGACTTGCAAGGAGAAGGGCCTGATTCCCCTCATCGCAGCCAAAGGAGACGGCTTGGCTCGTGCGTCCAGCGAGCCCAGAGCTATATGGCGACCTGTGCCATCACTAACTTAGATAATGACATCAGTCAATGGTTATTACTTGATAAAACAGAATAAATTCTTGCTTTATCGATTAATAAGCACATCAAAGTATTGCAGGAGAACAATAATTAAAGAACGTTCCATAACATTACAATAATATTGCCACGTATGGCTAAAGTATTTAACAAGGCTAAACAGTTGCACGATTATTACAACAACACTACAAATAGAAGTACTTACAACTAGAAATTGTACAAATACGGAAACTAATAGATAAGAGCATGCTATTTTACCATGGGTTCTGCATATGATTTACTACTAGCCTTCTACTTGTGCATGGTCCATTCCCCACCCTTCACACAAACATCGACGAAGTCAGCGGTAGGACGAGTTAAGCTCACACACAGTCAGTCCCCCATTTGCATGAGCGTCAATGTAGTCGGTGTTAGGATGAGTTAGAGACATTCCTAACGCAACCCATGCATGCAAGCATTCCAGCGTTCCTATACAGCAAGCCGAGTGGGGCGAAGACCATGTGGCACAGGGGCTATGTGCTCTGCACTCGTTCTTATACTTCATAGAGTTTGCTAGGACGCTCGAGGGTCCCAGCTCTTATGTGTACTCCATAGAGTTGCCTAGGACGCATGAGTGTCCTAGCTCCTATTTATACTCTATAGAGTGGCATGGAGCCCTTGGACCCCGCGCTCACATTTACACTCCGTAGAGTTGGCCGGGACACTCGAGAGTCCCAGCTCTTATTTATACTCCGTAGAGTGGCGTAGAGCCCTTGGACCCCGCACTTGCATTTATACTCCGTAGAGTTGACCAGGATGCTTGAGGGTCCTGACTCTTATTTGTACTCCGTAGAGTTTGCACAGAGCCCATCGACTCCGTGCTCTTATTTATAATGTGTAGAGTGGTATAGAGCCCGTCGACTCTGTGCTCTTATTTATACTTCGTAGAGTGACGTAGACCCTTGGGCCCCGCACTCGTATTTATACTCCATAGAGTTGGCTGAGACACACGGGGGAGGGGGGTCTCGGCTCCTATCTATACTCTGTAGAGTGGTGCAGAGCCCTTGGACTCCATGTTTGTATTTATACTTCATAAAGTTGATCGGGATGCACGAGGGTCCCAAATCCTATTTATACTCTATAAAGTGGCACGAAGCCCTTGGACCACGCACTCATATTTATACTCTATAGAGTTGGCCATGACACACGAGGGTCCCAGATCTTATTTATATTTCGTAGAGTTGGCCAGGATGCACAAGGGTCCTAGCTCCTATTTATACTCTGTAAAAGTGGCGTGGAGACCAAATGCTCTGCGCCCTATTTTTGATTGAGGCATAGTAAGTGTCTAGGTCAAAAGGGAGCTTTATTAGACCCTTTTTGCATCTCCCCAGGGGGAAGGGCGAGGGCACTGTGATGTTGTGCACTAGAAAATAATGTCGTAGTTTGCATGAGGTCATTAGCAACATGTAAGCTAGCTTCTCCAGCTCGGTGTACCACATCTTCGCTCCCTGTAGGGATTCGAAGACATAGTAGACTGGCTGCCGCACGGATCCTTCCTCCACCACGAGCATCGTGCTGACTGCATGAGGAGTTTTTGCCAAGTACAACAGTAGTAGAGCTTCTGGTGCTAGACACATGAGCCTGAGGAGCTTGGCTAGGTACTCCTTCAAGTCTTTGAAGGCCTGTGCACACTCGTTGGTCCATTGAAAGTCACCTGAGCGTGAAGTGTTTTGAAGAAGGGTAGCCATCGCTCCGCCGCCCTTGACAGGAAACGGCTGAGGGCTGCTAGGTGATCCATAAGCCTCTGGACCTCTCTGGTAGTCTTTGAAGCTTCTATGGATAGTATTGTGTTAATCTTGTTGGGATTAGCTTTGATTCCCCACCCAGACATGAGGAAGCTGAGCAACTTGCCCGCCCAAACTCTGAATACACACTTCTTCGGGTTAAGTTTCATCCCAGCACGCCGGAGGTTATCAAAGGTTTCCTGGAGGTCCACGTCGTGGGATGCTGCTCGCTTGCTCTTGATGACTACGTCATCGACATAAGCCTTGATGTTCTAGCCTAGTTGCAACACTTAGATGAGTGTGACCAGCTGGTGAATGTGATCCCAATGTTCTTGAGCCAAAAGGCATCATGATGAAGCAATATGTCCCCCAGTAACTATGAGGTTTGTCTTTGCTTCATCGTCCTATGCTGTAGGGGCTCAGATTTTACAATCTGGCACCCTCTGTGATTCCACCGCACTATTCCCTGGATCCGTAGATAGTGCTCACAGATTACAGTTCTGAATATCAAAGTACATACCATGCGGAAGCTTAAATATAATAATAAACTTACTCATGGGCCGATTAGGCCGAAATCATTAAATTGCAGCAGCGGAAGAACGAAGCACACAGGTGGGACCTTCAGGACATGCCCACAGGCAGCCAACTGGAGGTTCGCGACCTAGCCCTTGACATCTTCATCTTCTCGGCCAGCTTGTCCAATCTTGTTGCTGAGGCGAGGTGAATTGATTCTTGAATTCTGAATTTTGTTGCAAAAGCGAGTGTGAGCACTCCAACCCCGTGCTCCGCGAGCCAATACACAGAATGCAAATAAATAGTATGCATGGCTTAACAAAGGAGAGGCTCGGGTTAGTTTATTTGCCAAAAATCGCTTTTGGTAGCATTATTATTATTAAATCATATTGTTGTTTTTGCGACCTAAAAACTCTACACGACGATTGCCAACATGGACTTAATCCACCAGACATTCACTCTCTTTATTATCTGATGTCTAAGACTCCAAACAACAAGTGGCACTATCTAATTAATCCACCGATTATACACCTTCTATATTGATTGCTGTCTAAAACTGCAAACAGCGAGTGATATCATTTAATTAATCCACCGATTACACACTATCTATATTCAGTGCTGTCTAAATCTCCAAACAGCGAATATAATCAATTATATAATCCACCAATCAATTGCTGCCTAAATCTCCAAACAGCTTGTGACATCCTTTACCTAATATCATTTAATTCATCCACCAATCCCTTTTGCATTTTAAATTCCTAACAATCCAATCCTTTTGTTATGGATCCACAACCATAATCTGCTCCTCCCATAATCGACATTATTTTTCTATTATCTATCTCCAACCAATTCACTAGTATATGTCCACCAAGAATATCATTGAGCAGGTATACGATTCACTAGTATATATCTGCCAATAATATCATTGATCAGATCTACGATTCACTAGTGTACATCCACCGAACATATTACTGATCAAGGTTATAATCCAATGCTGGTTATTATTCCTCCAACATTCTCAAAAATCTGATGCATCTATCTAGTATTTGATCAAACCCTATTAATCCCAATATTATCAACATCCTCCAAGAATTTATATTAGTTATCAGTGTCATAACCCAACAATTAACTATACACTTCCTAATACTCCAAAAGTCACATAAATCATCTATCTAGTCTATATATCCATTTGGGCTCCACCAATTTATTTCTCCCAAAATTCACACTATCGTTTCCTATTTATGATCGATCTGAATCCACTATTACCTTTTATGTGTATATTACAAACATCCAACCCCTTTTCTCACAACTCTATTTATTCCTCCCACATTTTATTTTATAAGAATAGAAGTGTCATTATTTGAAATACAATACATAAAAATTTTCTGAGACCTAGCAGTTTTGAACAAATACTTAATGTTCAAGAAAATGCACTAATAGTAGCGATCCAGATTCCATCCACCGTTACATGGTCTCTGCACCATGTGTTAGACCTTCAGCGTTATAGCCGCTTACATTACCACTGGGACGACACCTAGGTCAACTCAAATCGGGGCCTTTCACTGCCCTCCGCTTTTTCATTTCCACCCACAAAGTTTTCGAAATAGAACTATATCTAGTTAAGTTCCCATGTCCGCCCCTGACCGTGGGCATGGCTATTCGAATAGTTTTGACTCTGCAGAGTTTGTACACTTTCACCACAAGAGACAATCCACTCGTTGCCTCGCATGATTCCTTAGTCGTGCGGTTGAGCAGACCATCACAGTAACCGTTCAAAGTACCTCGCCCTTTCCATCATCTCACCCTATGGGCCGCTCCCACTTGCGGTGGGTCCCATACGTTGTGCGGGATGTTCTCCTTCTGAACGTCTAGCAGCTGGCTACGTCCCCTGCTAGCCCGCCACAGCAGAACTTCACCCTCCGCGGGTGTCCCATTCAAGCCCGCCACACAGACAGCCGCTTGCACTACTTCACTCCTCCACCGATGATGATGACTTTCAGGGTCCGGTAAATCTACTAAGCCAAGTTGTACTTTACAGACTTGTGGTTGTACTGTTTTACACAGGAGGTCATGACAAGATTCAGTCCTTAGGGTTATCTGGGCGGTTCTACCACAAACCACACTCTCGTGCACACCTGCACCATACCCCCGAACCATCCGCCCAGATAAATAAGTAATTTGAGGTTTTTGGGAATATAAAAATAACCATATCCAACATACACCAGTCATTACCACCATGACTGCCCAACCAATTTTTCTCAGGATTAAAGTGATGCTTGGGCGCTCTCGCGCCCATGAGTACCTAAACAATACTAAGCATGGCATATATTTAGGGACTTATTTTCGAAAGGATACTATTATAATTTTTGCTAGGGCGACAAAGTTCACACATTCAAATATTCCAAAGGAGGTGTAATATTATTCAAGGTAAACCATAGGCATATAACTAGAATCTTAAATTAACATGTATTTGCGTATAACGTAGCAGCATGCAATTTGATAATTTAAACCAAAATAATTTGCAGAAAATGTAGGTTCAACATGATCAAAGTATTGACTCGCCTGGCGCGGTTTACCGCAGTCTTGAGCTCACTCGAAGCTGTCTCATGCGATGGTCCTTTAGTCCCGGGTCTTCGTCTTTACTTTGATCTTTCTCTCGTCTAGCCCTTAGAATCTTAAGAACTCCAGTTTCTAATTACGTGCTAACGACTGAACACAAGCAAAAACAAATAACTCAAAAGATCCAAATAAATCCAATTAAACTTACTTTAGCTGGGTTATGAGGTAGTAGGTGATTTGAGGTGACTCGAGACAGAGTTGATAGGGTGCAGAGCGTTGACGGAATCAAAGTAGTTGAAGTGAAGTGAGAAATGGGCAGGGACCATGTCAAAATGGATTTCTAGGACGGGTCATGATAAAAGTATATTCATGAGATTATTTTATTTACAAACGACCTAGGGATTTTCAGTAGACATGCCAATCTGAATTTAATTAAAGATGCCCCTCGTTTTAGGTATCGTAGATATTTTAGGTACATTGTAGTCACCTTTATGGTGTTATTATCATTATTATTGTTAATGTTGTTATTTAAATTTGCTTATCTACGACTGAGCACACCATATCAGGTTATACTTTAATATCAATGGTCAATTAAATCTACAGTTGTGGTTTATTTATATCCATGCCGTGCTTGTGATGGTTACTATTTGCCTTGCTATATTGGGTGGATTACTTTTAACAATCCGATGACCTAGGGGTTTCGATTTGGGTCAAGAGATGGAAGATACCCTTTAGGTCATTCGAACTTTTAGGGGGGGAGACTTTAAAATTTGCTATCCGAGATTCCAGAGTAGAATTTTGGGAGCGTTAAAATTACCTTTGTAATGCTTCAACTATGCAGCTTTAATTATGTAGGATTAGATCTTTGGATATTCTGGGTTTATAAAAGAGAAACTTTTAATTTGACTCACATATTAGAGTTCAACATCCATACCTAATTGATCCATGTCGATCTCTTGTCATCCAAGGATAGACCATGGGTGATCATGTCTTAGTGTCTCATGGGGATTAGTATACTAACCTTAACTAGCCTATAGTTAAGTTTTAGTTCGATTGCATCAATCGTTTCCATTACGAATTTACAAGTAATTCCTTTATTCTTATCCTCATGCACATTGTCTTTACATACCATTAACCAAACTTAAATGTGTAAACTCATTTCATAACCCTTTTAGTTTAATCACACAATCAACATTTTTATTCTCATTTTCATGTACAAATCATAGTTTAAGATTGCTCTTTGAAGAAAATTGGGAGGAGGTAGTGATTCCCATTAGCTTGATGCTTATTTAAAGTGGGGCCCTTATGCCATAACAGAGATAGAGAGGAGACTACCTTCGGCTGAGTTGACAGAGAGGGAGTAGAAGCTGATGAAGCAGGGGAGGCGGGGCCGAAGGCATGGCGACGGCGATGCCGACGGGGAGCGGTTGGGAGGCGACGACGATGGCCACCAAAACGGAGCCCCCGAGCGCCGAGGAGGCTCCAGGGGTACTGGCGCGGGCCGGGGGAAGCCACAGCTGGCTAGCGGCGGTGCCAGGCGGCCGTCGGTGAGGGAGAAAGGGGACGCTGGCCGCCGGAGGAGAGGGGGAAGGAAGGGAGGCGTGCGCGAGCATGAGCAAGGTGGTAGAACTCACCTGAGCTGCCGGGGTGGCCGGAGGGAGGCCGAGGCGGCCTGGCATCGCGCGCGGGCGGCAGTGCGGCCGGGTCGCCGTGGCAGGGGTTCTTGGGCGGCGGAGGGCGGCGACCAACCTCCGGGGTGGCGTCGGGGCACCGAGGGGCAGCTCCCGCCGCGAGGAATCGGCCGGGGGCCGATCGAAGGGGAGGCGGCGGTGGAAATGGCGACGGCCGACCGGGGATGGAGGGGGCGCGCGCGCGACGTTCTCGGGCGGCGGTTTTCCAATTAATCGCCGGAGGAGGCATCGTGTGCGCGGGGGTACGCCGTGACGCAGGCGATTTGCGGCGTAATCACCGGAGACGGCCGAGACGGGGAGGGGCGGCGACGGCAGTGCGGGAGCACGCGCGGGCGAGGCGAAGTGGGGAAGAAAGGAGATGGCGCAGGGGTCGCAAGGGAGAGCGCGGAGCTCCTTATAGTCGCGGAGGCGGGAATGGTCCGCCGGTCTTGGACCGGTGCGGGGCTCGGCGCGACGCAGAGCAAGGCAGTGGCAGGCAGCGGTGCTGCAGAGCAGAGAGAAGGCAGGCGCGCGGAGGGGACGTGACGGGCGGCGTGATGATGAGCAGCGGGCTCTAGCGGAGGCGGGAAAATGGGCGCCGACGTGGGGGAAGCTCAGCCAGAGAAGGAAGAGAGGAGGAGGAAAAAGAAAGGGGAAGGCGCGCGCAGAGGCCCAGTGGCAGGGAGAAAACGGGAGGGAGGAAAAAGGAGAGAGAAAAGGAAAGATGGGCCCACATGTAATAGAGAAAGAAGAGAATGAGGAAAAAGAAAAGGAAAGGAGGCTTGAGCAAAATTTTATAATTTTGGATTTTCAATTTGAACTTTAGTTTTCATTAGGATTTGTTAATTTTAATTTGTGCATGATTTCCGATATTTGAATTCTAGCTCTAGTGTTAAGATTATTCTTGAATTTAATTGTATAGTTTATGTATGTATATATATTTGAGTTGTACTTTTAATTCAGCTATTTCCCTTTAAATAATTTATAAACCAGGTTTTGATTTCGTAGATAGAATTTTGGAGTTACTTTCTTTGGGTTAAATACTATGTAAATTATTTGTATTCATTTATCTAATTATTTATTTTTATGATTGCTATTTTGTGCTCGCGACTTATTTTCAAATATTATTTGCTCAACACTAAACTCAGGAAAACCCAAATAAGACGTTGAACCAAAATTCAAATGCCAGTAAGATGCAAATAAAAGTTTTAAATTACTCAAAATTTCAAACATCCAAAATTCAGGATGTGACATATGCCAAATGTATCTGGTGGTATTCGAAGTATGCATTGAGGAAACCCATCATCTCGCTTCCTGTCGTTGCATCCACCAGTTAGTCAATGCGGGGTAATGCATAGTTGTACTTGGGGCATACCTTATTAAGATTGGTGAAGTCCGCGCACATGTGCCAGGTGCTATTTATTTTTTCATGAGCACTGGGTTGGCAAGCCACTCAGGATGGACAACCTCTCTGATGATGCCAGAGATGAGCAGTTTAGCCACCTCGGCCTTGGCAGCCTCTTACCTATCAAGGTACATATGCCTCATGCGTTGTTTGATTGGCTTCGCGTCAGGGCACACCGCCAACCTGTGCATGATGGTGGAGCGGTCCACTCTAGTGATATCGTCGGGTGACCATGCGAAGACATTCACATTCTTGTGAAGCACCTCTAGTAAACATCCTTGCGACACTCGCTTTGATGGGTCCTCCGGGCTGAGTGGCACATTCTTTGTTTCACCATCAAACCTCAACTTCGGCGTCCACCCTAGGGTTAAAGGAGGGGGCTTATCCCGTAGGGAAGGGGTGCTGTGAAGGTTAGTGTAGGCATTTTGCCTATAGCGTGTACCCTCTGGCGTGGGCTCCATGTGCCGACCTCAATCTGGTATGTAAGGTCCTGATTGTCGTACTCTGTGATGATCCCCGCGGGCTCGGTAGCTTCATGCATAAGTAATTATGATACGAGATCGCACCAAAGGCGTTGAGGGTAGCTCTCCCCAACATGGTGTTGTAGGGATACCAGAGGTCCATCATGTTAAAGTTGATGACCTCCTGCCTGCTTTGCACTCCTTACTTGAAGGCTACTTCGAGCGCTATTTGCCCCAATGTGTGAATTGGTTATCCACCGAAGCCTTGCAGGGGTATACTTGGTGGCTCCAACCTGCTTCGGGGATGCCCATCTTGTTGAAAGTGTCAGTGAATAGGAGATCCACAGAGCTACCTCCGTCTACCAAGACCTGTGTCACATCGCATCCCGAAATGCTAGTCTCAATTGCCAGGGGGTCTCGGTGGGGGAAGTCCTCCCCCAATGCATCTTCCACCTTGAAAGTGATGTCGGCCTAGGCTCATTCCAGGATCACATGCACTGGGTACATGGCGACATGGTGGATCCAGCGCATGTAGGCCCTCTGCTATCTCTTAGAGGGGGAATCAAGTGATGATTTGCCCATAATGGTATTAATCACCATACGGGGGTGGCCTCGGGACCTTGGATTTGTGGGACGGCTAGTGGGGGTTGGATGAGTGGTACCTCCAAGGGTACTGTAAGTGTGCCACTATTGACGCTCTTGTGTCCTAGGCATGCTCTCTGGCTATGCTTTCCTAGAGTGCCGCGATAGTGGGGCTCATGGGTAAGGTGGTCTCTCTGGTCGTGCACCTTGCACCATAGCCCTTGCTGTCGAGAGTCCTCCCTACTGCGCTGCTTCCACGCCCACGATCCCTTCGACAACGGCTACGACCTCTGTGGGCAGTGCTCTCCCCAGCTCCTTCTATGCTAAGGATGTATCTGGGTCGGGGTCCCCTTCGCTGCTTGTAATTGGGGCCCTCCTTCGTAGCTACAGGAGTAGGCTTGGCTTCGAGGGCAGGTGGTACAACCTCCGCCTCACGCCAAGTCGCATCTGCTTCCGCTCTGGCATATTACTTCATCTTGTTAAAGAGCTTGGTTACCATTTTTATGGGCTTTCACGTGTTATACTATATGAGTAGGCCCTTCTAGAGGCCACGGACGGCCGCGTTGATGATGGTCCGATCATTGATGCCCCTTACTTGGCAGCTATCGAGACCCGGATAAGCAAATTCAGACTCTCTGTGTATTCTGCACTAGTCCAAGACGTGATGGCTGGGCTCTTTTGGTGGATTGGCCCTTGTCTGAACATACCACGGATAGACAACCTTCCTAGCATTAATTGCATGCACTAACAGATTATTCCGTACATGCAATATAGATTATTGCATGCATGCACGGTGGCTATGCGGCGGGAGACTACTGCATGCATGATTATTCCAATAGATTAGTATATGCTTATTCCATGAATTTTGAGTAAAATTTGAAATGCATAAAATTATGAAAAAAAATACATAATCAAGTATACTTACATAATCAAGTATACTATGTCGGAAGACTTCACAAAAAAATTCAGAAGTTTTTGAGCTCGTTTGCTGTATTGAAAAATTTCTGTGAATAGTATATCTAAATAAATTCGCTAATTAGGAATTAACACAACTAATTACCACGGCTAATTGACCACTGCACGATGGGCAATGGCCATGCGGGAGGGGAGGCCACCGCACGGTGGCCGTGAGATTTTAGCTCCATCGCACGACGACTGTGTGACAGGGGTGCGTGTAACGCCCCCGTTTCCAGGGGCGCGTACGGACACAGCATTCCGCAACTATTCACGCATGAACAGTTATGGAACGTCGCGCAAGAGTATACCATTGCATGCTTACAACAAAAGTCCAGCATATATTTGACATAAGGATTAACATCCAGAGTTTTGACAGCGGGGCGTGCAAGCCCAAAGTATAATTACATTCCAAAAGACTTCCAGAATCCGCTTGAGCGCGGCCGAGACCTAAAACCACGGGTCCTCGTCGAAGAAGAGACCCTCAGGGACGTCCTCGACGGGGAGACCTTCACCTTCGTCTTGATCCTCTAAAGAAGGGCAAAAGCAAGCCGTGAGCCAAACAACCGGCTCAGCAAGTCCCAAAGGGACCCTAACTTTTTACATGCACGGAACATCAAAGGAAAGGAGTATACTTGGTTTATTACATTTGGTGGATGCAGTTTTATTTGCAAGCATTTTACAAAATGGACTCAAAACTTACTTCTTAAGATCTCAGGGGTTTTCAACAAAAGTTCATTAACCAACCTAATCCAAATTAAACATGTACAAAACTACTTAAGCTTCGCTGCTGGAATCACCCAAGTGACACAGCTCCAATAACCGGGAGCACGGCGTATTCGAATACCATTTATTTGACCCTGCAGAGTTTGCTCAGCTTTACCCACACGCACCCTTAACCCTCATGACTGAGTTAAGGAACCGGGTCTTTTCGCTGCTCAACTCTTGGTATACAATTCACCTGATAGGTAATAATCCCGCACACCCTCGGGCCCGAGTTGTGGGGACCTAATGCGGGGTTTCACTTAAGTTGAGCAGGTACTAAACCAGGGTTGACAAGTCAACACCTGTGGTTGAGCGATCACTATGACATTTGCTCAGCGTAAGGGTTTCAATCCTTATATTTTCACATGGCCCGCAACCTTACCAGGCCCGCGACCCAACCTAGGGTAAGAGTTGGGTGAATAATCATCTTGCGATGCACCACAAACCTCCCTTCCTTCAATCCTAGGGTAAGAGATGGGTGAATAATCATCTTGCGATGCATAACAAACCCCCTTACCCTACCTTGTGCACGCCGGCACTCTCCGCTCTAAGATACGGTGTCCCATACCACCCTACCTTAGAGTCGGGTTTTACAAATTCTATTGGCTCGCTGCCACGACCTTATTAGTATAAGACTTTTGAGTGATAATAATATCTTACAGTTATCTAGATTAACAGATAATTATTTCTAGGGTTACAAAGGCATGGCTACAAGTTTAACATGGCATTTGTCGGTGGTAGGATTAACTACTTAACAGGTCATTCTAAACATTTTATTTTATTTTAAACTAACATTTCACAACTAGCTCAATGCAAATAACATAATAGCATAATTACATAACAATGGGTTGCAACATGATCAAAGGTTTTGGGACTTGCCGTTGATTTGAATGATCTCGGCTAGCTCGAACGAAGAAACACCTGGGTCCTGAGCCTGCACTTGAACTTCCGGGATCTTCGACACTAGCGCAAACACATAAAATAAATCAAATCCAGCTTGAGACTAATCAAGCGAGGGAAAATAAACTATTTAAAAAGGAGTAAAATGCATAAACCCTTCAAATGGAATTTTAGGAATTTATCTGGGATGAATTTGGAGAAATGGAGGTTACAAATGGGTCAAGGATATTATTTGGAGCAAATTGGTGAAATTTGGGAATTTTTGGGATTTTCTGTGATTTTCTAGGATTTATTTGGATTTTTCTGGATTATGGAAATGATTAATCCCGGGAAAAATCGGATGAACAGTAACCGGCCCGGCCGCTTGCTACAGTGCAGCCCGGCCCAGAGTTTAAACGCGCGCGCGCGGGGACGAAGCAGGCCGGGGAGAAGCGGCCCACGCACGCGCTCGGCCGGAGGCCCGTGCGCGCGCCCCGTCCCGACGGATGGGCGACGCGTGGCGAAGCTGGACGGGCGGGATGGCGAGGGAGCGGGCGGCCGTGATGCGGGGTAGGGCGATCGGACGGCAGCGATACGACGAGGGCGGCCGAATCGGTACGGTTTGATCGAACGAACAGGAGGGGAGGAGTTTACGAAGATCCGACAGTCGAGGGGTGTCGCCATCGGGTGGCCGACGTTATAAGGCGACGGGAGGAACAGGCGGACGAGATGGGGCCACGTCTCCCCGTCTTCTACCTCCAGCCGCTGAGGCGCCCGCAGGACTGGCCACGGCGGCGAGAGTGGTCCGGGCGCAGGGAGGCTCGTCGGCGGCAACCAAGGGCACCGGCGGGCGTGTCTTCGAGAGGGGGACTCATTCTGGGTGGTTGGAAGGTGAGGGAGTCAGAGGAGAGAGCGGGAGGGAGATGGGGGTGGTTTCGGCTCTCCGGCGGGGAAGGGGTCACCGGAGCCGTTAGGGGCCGAATCGGGGGCGGTTTCACGGTGAGGGGAGCTAGAGATTTACAGTGGCGGTGGTGGCGTCAGCTGGGGAGCTCCCAAACGAGCTGGCCACGGGAGAGGGCGGCGGCCGGAGAAGGGGCTGCGGTGCCGGAACTCCACGGGCGATCACCTGCCAAAGGGAGTTCACTAATGTAATTAGCACACCGAGGTGATGCTCTGAGCGAAAGTAATTGAGAGATGGAGGGTGGGGGCGGGAGATTGACTCCAGTGGGTCGCCGGCGCAGGGGGAGATGGCGGCGGCACTCTGGGCAATGGCACTTCAATCGGTTGCGCGAGGAGGTACTGGGGAGTGGTGGGAGGTGTTTGCGGGCAGTGGGGGAGCTCGGGAAGGAGAAGAAGAATGTGGAGCCGAGGTGAGGGGCTTTATACCCGAGCGGGAGGGGCGCAACCTTCGGGGAGAAGGCAACGAGCGCGCGCCGGGGTCAACCGGAGTGGTTGGGGAGTCTCTTCTGCGGGATGGAGGTGACTGGGGTGACGCCGGCCCTGTAGCACTTAAAGGCGACGAGACAGGAGCAGGTGAGGGCGGGCACGGGCGAGGGAGCGTCCGCGCGCGGCGGAGGGGAGGGGCGGCGACTGGCAGGCGGGACCAGGGCAGGAGCGAGGTGACGCGTGCACAGGGGTGCGGTCGGCTCCGGACCGGGGCTGTCGGGGGCGCGGGCGCGGAGGAATCCGAGGGCGCGGAGAGGCGGTGCGGCCGCGGGCGCTAGCGTGCACGCGAGCGCGAGGGAGGAGGCGGGGAGAAGAGCGGCGCCTGCGAGGGAGAGAGTGGGGAGGCGCCAGGGAAGGGGAGAGGCGGAAAGGAGCAGGGACGCCAGGGGGGAAGAGGGAGGCGCCCACGGGAGGGAAACCGAGCGGCGGGGAAAGCGGGAAAGGAGGAGACGCCAAAGGAGAAAGGAAGGCGTCTGGCCAGAAAGGGAAAGCGGAAATTCGGGCGACTTTCCAAAAAGGGAAAGTTTTCAGAATTCACTCAAAAATTCAGCAAAAATTAGGAAATTTTCTGGTTTGAAATTTTGGGGTTTTTCAGTGCGTCTCCATACGGTGGCCATGCAAAGTTTATGTCAAATTCATAAATTCTTTATAACAAATATTACTTCTATAATTACCACTCGTAGCACCGCTAAATCGGCTAAAAAGCCTAACATAGAGCTGAATTAGGTTTTCTTTGGTGTTCTCATCGAAACACACAGGCATACTCCTTGCTTCTGGGAACATTGATCGAAGCTCGAGTACGGTCCGGGAAGTAGGAAGTTGGGCTTCCAGAACCAACTACGAAGGTACCGGCTCTCCCACTCTGTTCACTGGAGGAAAGACAAAGCTTAAAAAACAAAAAAGATAAAATTAACTAATTAAGAAACTACAAGCCCGGATTTGGAGCTAAAGGTGAAATTCGAACGAGAAATCTCTGTGTAGCATTTGACAAGACGTTGGTTCACACAGTGGGGGGGCCGCTGGTTCTTGAGGTAGGCACGGATAACGAGGCGTAACTGTTGTTTCTGCTGCGGTCGCAGGCGCGCTCTGCGCGCCCCGGCGCGCGTACACTGCTCCCGAAAGCGACCGCCCATGCTGCCCGAACACTGCACGTCCCATCCGCCCGTCCGCGCGTCCATCCGATGGTGGAGATAGTGGGCGGCCCCGCCTGTGCGAAGGACAAAGCGTCGTAACCCGCGCGCACCGCTCCGCTCCCCCGTCTCAGCTTTCAAACCTTTCTCGTGCTCGCACGCGCGCTCGCACTGTGTGCGTGTGCGTGCGTGCTCCGCGTCCATGGGCATGGCCACCACCACCCTCCGCTCTCGCCTCCTCCTGCTCCTCCGCCTGGCGGTCGCCCTCGCGTTCGGGTTCGCCTGCGCGGGCGCCGTGCCGCTCGACCCGCATCAGCTCCTGGCGCTGCGTGCGCTCGGCCTCGGCGCGCACCGTGTCGACCCCTGCGACGCCGACGTCGCCGTGGGCACGGTGGCCGCGTGCTGCGACGCGGGGGCACCGTTCCGGCGCGTTACGTCCCTCGTGCTGACTAACTGCTCCGACACCACCTCCGTCTCGGCCGCGGCGCTCGAGGCGCTCGCGCCGTCGCTCCTCGCGCTCGCCTTCTCCGACTGCCCGGCCGCTCCGCCGCGGCTTCTCCCTCCTGAGCAGCTCGCGGCGGGACTCCGGACCTTCTCCTGCACCGCCTCGCTCCACCGCCTCTCCGCCGTGTGGCTCTCCCACCTCGCGAACCTCACCGAGCTCACCGTCGCGGACACCCCCCTCGCCACCGGTTCCGCCTCCGAGCTCGCCGTCGTCGTCTCCCACATGGACCACCTCACCCGCCTCACCCTCTCCAACGCCAACCTCTCCGGCTTCCTCCCGCACCACTGGCACTGCCCCAACCTCACCCACCTCGACCTCTCCGGTAACCGCATCACCGGCGCCATCCCCGACACCCTCACCCTCCTGAGCGGCATCGCCCACCTCAACCTCAGCTCCAACATCCTCAACGGGCAGATCCCCACCTCCATCGGCGACCTCATTTCGCTCACCACCATGGACCTGTCCAACAACTCCCTCTCGGGCGGCATCCCGGACACCGTCTCCACACTCCCCGAGCTCGAGGTGCTCAACCTGGGCTCGAACCGGCTCAACGGGAGCATACCGCTGTTCTTGGCCGAAATGAGGGGCCTGAAGGAGCTCAACCTCGAGAACAACGATTTTGACGGCGTGGTGCCGTTCAGCGCCAAGTTCTTGTCGAGGTTGAGGGTGTTCAGGGCGGCCGGGAACGGCAAGCTGTGCTACAACAGGTCGGTGCTGTCCGCCGAGATCGCCGTGGGGGTGGCGCCGTGCGACAAGTACGGGTTCCCGGTGCTGCCGCCGCCGGCGACGGCGCGGTCGGAGAAGAGCACGGACCACGACGGCAGCGGCGGGGACGGGGATGCGGACGGCGGTGCCGATGCGCCGGGCGGTCCTAGCGCGGTGGTGCTCGGGGTGGCCATCGGGCTGTCCTGCCTGGCGTTCGCGGTCATCTTGCTCGTCTGCCTCTGCAAGGTGTGCGGCTGACGCGCAGCTAGCACGGCAAACGCGCGCGTTTCGTGGAATTTTTGCGCGGTCGGTTAGTCGGGTTTGCACTTTGCTGTTGCGTTGTGTGCTAGTCCATGAATTACTCCTAGCTAACTTAGGATCAATGATTCTTGTGCATTTTTGCCGCTGTTATTTTTGACTCTAGAGTGAAGAACAGCTATATACAAACGAACAGCTTCAATTTGAGCATTTGAAGAAGAGTACTGTTTCTGGTCAATGTTGTTCTATCGTTCATTCGTCTTTTGCTATTAGCCCGTATACGTATTCTAGCACTGTTGACCACTGACCAGTATGCACTTGTCACTATCACAATTCACAAGTGCAAAATAATTCTGCATCATTTGCCGCTGCAGGCAATTGGCCAAGAAAAGGAGAACTGCTAATTTGAGTATGTCGTTCCTAATCAATATACTGTGATCTAGGTACATGTCTACATAACTGACCCTGTCTGTCTGTCTAGCGCGCACTGCTCGTTCACAAGTTGCCGTACTTCCGAGGAAGGAGGCCAAGAACTGATAAGGGCCTGTTTGGAACAGAGGAATTTCACAGGAATTTTGCAGGAATTTTACAGAAAACAGTTCAATTCCCGCAGGAATCGGGAAAAATTCCCGCATTCCAAACAGAGCCTAAATGTTCCTACCCGTCTGGTGTTTGATCGTGCGTCTGGTGTTTTGATTGTGGCACACGGAGATCGCGTTGTTTGGTGGGTGCATGTGTAAATGAGTAGCTGCACGTTCATTACGTAAGGTGCAAATGGCCCAAAAGAACCTCTTCTTTTAGGTCGAGTCCTATAATTTTTTGCTACGGTTTGTCTTTTGTTTATATTTTTTTGATACATTAATCGATAGTGGAGGTGTCGATGCAAACGACAAACATAATTTTAGATTCAGAAATCTGTTTAGGGATGCTCATTTGGATTTATGTTTTTAGCTTCTGGGTTTATTTGGCATTGTTTGAGGTTTTTTCACTGTAGTTGTTGTAAATTTTTTTAGCGTAATTAAATTTAAAAATAAAATAGAAAAATATGTTCTGTTATCAAAGACAATGCAAATGAATACAGAAAAAAATACAAAAAACAAAAAAAATCACAAAAGGACAAAATTAAAAAGTTAAAAGCTAAAAATTAAATGCATTAGCCAACTTGAACAGGGCATAAAGAGAATCCATTCTAAAAAGCCGTTTCCTTTATTTCAACGTTTGAAGTAACCAAAGATCCAAAGATCAGTGCCAGTGTGTGTAATGGAACCACAAGAAGGGTGGAGCAAGAGATGAGAAGGGTGTTGCTTACTCGTAAGAAAGTGCATTTCTGCCTCTTTTTCCTTGGACTTTTCGTTGCCACAATTGTTTACACAAATAATACTGTAGCTTTTTTAAAAAAATAAAATAACCTCTAAATACTGACTTTTATAAATCTAGCCCCTTGGCATGTCACCGCCGACGCATATCAATTACTTTTTTATTAATTATTGATAAGCATATTAAGGTGGTGATCGGTTCGGCTGAAAAGCTCATGGCTTATGGCTGAAAACACTGTAGTTGGCTGAAAAAAGCACTGTAGCTGACAGAGACTTATTTAGCATAATTAAATTTAAAAAAAATTAAAAATATTAAAATATGTTAGCCCATTACGTATAATACAAACAAATATGGGGAAAAAAAAGAACCGGCAAAAAAGCTCAACAAAAAGCCAAAAGTTCAGAAAAAGACAAAACTTATGAATAGTGAAAAATAAGCTAGAAGCCGAAGCCGAGTTGATCAGAGCCTTAACTAGTGCTATTTATATTTAATTAGCGTTAATCATGATACATTAATTGCTACCGCTGTGGGGGGCTTGGTAGCTCGGACTGCTGAGCTCTTGTAGGCTGTAGCGCGACACGTGCCGTGGCTACCTAGCACGGGAAGAAGGCCATATTTGTAAGAAAGATCAAATTTTTTTAAAAAAAAAAAATCGAAAATGTCATTTATATGAACAGTTATTTGAGTCGTGGTGCAGCCTTTGGCAAGTGATGTGCAGCGCTCGATACTTGTCTGATATATAGTATGACCTTGTACAGCTCTACTACTAGAACCACCAACTGTGGTTGATCTCCTGGAGTCAAATTTTGCTGCTTGCGTAGGCTACACTTGTACCAGTACAGCAGACGTATGATGATACTAGTATAGTGGTACGTTACAACGCACATAGTGCAAATGCAGGTGATGATCTTACTCGATCTATTATATAACCGGCCAGTGAAGGAAGTTTGCAGTGTTGATGTGTGTGTGTTTCCCACTGTGCGATGACAATTTGCCGATAGAATTATCGATCACCATCCTAATGAATATTCATGATTGCATAAGCATCATACGAAGGGTTTGATTCTCCACTCATGTCCCCACGTTGATGCAAGACCCACCATGCTGGCCACCACAGCAGATCGATCCAGCTAATAACTCTGCCTAGTAGCCGATCGATCAGTGCAGTCCAATAGGCATCATTTCGCAGCATGCAGCACATTCTTGGCAGGCAGATTAGTCTCTCTATACTCTCATCTGTAGTTCATGACAATTAGGTAAGTTGAAACTGCAAAGGGAAGGAAGCGGGCCATCATTAGCCGTCATCAGTGCTGCTCTTTCACGAAAGAATGCAGAAAATAGCATCCGATCTGATCTTTGCAATGCAGAAAATGGTAAGTCGGAAAGCTGGCGCTGAAAAGCCCGTGCTAGATGATGACAGCTTGTGTGTTTGGTACTCTAATTGATTAGAGTATTTTTAAAAGACTGGTAGTGCACATCTTTTACCAAATTATATTCTTGTGAAGAAATGATATACTCTACAGAAAGCTACTGTATAAACCTTACTTGTATAGTCATGCAATCACTCGCATAAGATATTACTTATTGAGTTACATACACCAACCAGTTTATCTAAAAAAATTAAGTTGATGAGAAAAGAGACGCAATATACTTACTCCCTCTCATGTCTAGGCTCCATCAGGTCTAAAACATGGATTTAAAGTGGACCTCAATTATTTTTTTAAAAAAATATTACGTTAGCTAGGTCTTTAATTCAAAACCTTTTGCTCTAAAATCATGTTGGGTTGTATACATCAACCAGTTTATTCAAAACCTTAAGCTGATCTGATGAGAAATTGTGGACAATAAACTCCAACACTACTACAATATGAAGTTCCACTAAAAGTGATTTCTAAGCTTTTTACTCGGTATGAAATTACATCAGCTCTTTTTCCCCTTTTTATGATTTATACAGACTTCAACAGCTGGCTTTCACAGTGCCTGCTCACAATTCCAGTGACTTGTAACACCAAAACATTTCAATAACATAGATAATATCAACAACACTTCAATGCAAAATACTAACCTACACCACTTCTCTCAGATTGTGGACGAAGCCCTGAGAGGAAACCAACCGTCGTCTTCACATCGGACACACAATCTGCAACACCAGCAAAACATTGTCCACAGTACACCACCAAGGACGCCAATAGCGAACTGGCTCAGCAGTCGATGGTGGTGCAGGTGGCGGTGCCGGCGATCTCGGAGCTGCCGATGAAGGGGTCGATCTTGACCCAGAGGGAGAAGACAGAGGCCAGCAGGACGGACCAGAGCACGACGATGGTGGGCGTCCGGTTCTGGCGGCCCATGGGCCCCTTGAGGAACGGGTACAGGTGCATGATCACCCACATGGCAAAGAACACCTTGCCGAAGAGAGGGCCCCACGACTCGTAGCCGCTGTGGAGCGCGTCCGAGAACCCGGCCACCACGCCGACGAGGTTGAGCACCAGGATGATTGTCGGCGGGATAAGCACCGTCGTCCACTTGAACGCGTATAGCTCGCCGAACTCGGTGTCGTCCGTGGCCTTGGCCGTGACCGTGAAGTTGGTGTCCAGCCTGGCAATCATCTTGAGGATACCCTGGAACACGGCGAAGAAGTGGGCGGACACACCACCGATGACCCAGAACTGCTCCTTGCACCACCAGTCCTCGATGCCGATGCCGCTCCACCGCAGCTCCAGGACGCTCGTCACGATGACGGAGATGAAGAGGCCAAGAAACCATATCGTCGCAGCGTTGGAGAGATGAAAGAACGGCAACTGAACAGTGTCGTTAAGCAATGTGACCTTCAGAACCCAAAGCCGAAGTATATATGGCGGCAGGTATCTTACCGTCAGAATGATGAACTTTCCGGTGAGCGGGCAATTGGCGGGCAGGCAGCAGTATGCAATGGAGGAAGAGAGGTGAACGGGTAGACGATGGGGTTGATGTAGGACAACCTCTGGAGCCATTTCAGACGGCCACCGCCCTAGCCGTACCACAGCGGGCAGTGCTGGCTGAAGAAGATCTCAATGGAACCGAGAGCCCACTGGAGAACCTGGTGCAGGCGATCGGAAAGGTTGATTGGGGCTGACCCCTTGAATGCAGGTCTTATCGGCATGCAGTAGATGGATCGCCAGCCACGGCAGTGCATCTTAAACCCAGTCAGACCATCTCTGTAACTGAACCGTAGATCCAGCCAATCTGAGACAGCACAGAAACAAGAAGCAATCCGTAATGATCAGAGCAAAATTAATTTAGGTATCATCAGGGCATGAACTTAAACATAGGAAGACACTAGTAATCGTGCACGTACAATGCACGTTTTCAATATATGTCTATTGTAATATAATATGACCCAAGTTTATGATTCCCTCTCAGATACTTACTATAAAAATACCAAGTAACCAAAATATCACCCACGCTGTACAATGAAATTCACAAAGAAATGATTCCCCTTGCAATTTAATTTGCAGCATGGTCTGGAAATGTGACTCAAAAAATTCCTAGGTAAGAAACTGATGTAGATACGCACATGCTTAGCACTTTCAGTCAAATACATTATTTCACTGGAAAGAAGTATTGAGCCGCACTAAATATTGTCAGGTGAATATGTTTCTTAACGAATTTCATTCTACTCGTGGGAACGATATACTACCTTATGCCAAATTATTGTTTATTATTAGGTTTAAATATTATGATGATTCCGAGGCCAAAGCAATGGAGAAGCATAAGAAGGGTAATCATATTTGTTACCAAGAACAAAAAGTTCAAAGCCCATGGGAATGAAAAGGAGAAAGCCAAGCAGCCCATGCAGTTGATCAAGGAGGAAAGAAGCCCATGCAGTGGGAGAGCAAAAATGGAAGAGCCCAAGGACTTAAACTAAGTTTTGGATAAGATTTTCAAGCCAAATTCGGACTTCCCACGTGCACAACCCAATTCAAACTCGGATTCAACTCAGAACTCAACTCGGATTCGGTTCGGGACAGCCTGACAGGCAATTACTAAAAAGACCATAACTTTCATAAACGGTGTCCAATTCAGATGTTCTTTCACTCGTTGGAAAGATAATTTCAAGGGCTACGCAATGGATCTAGTCCCACCTTCAAATTCATCACGGATAAAAATTTATGACCGAAACAATATGACGGGTGAAAAATACAGTTTCCTTTTTGTGAGAGTTCGTATCTAAAACCATATAGGGTTGAGTTGTACTTGATTTGGGGACCATATGGACGTCCCAAGGGGCTATATAAGCCTTGTATTGGCAGCCTTTAGGGCTCAGACCACGTTTGAGAAAAATCAATCTACTAAAGTTTTCGAGTTTAGCATTGCTGCCGCAATTCCTTATGAAATTAGGAGTATCTTCTTCAATCAAGATCGTTCAGCCTTTTCGCTGGGAATTGGGTGCACGATAGATCTTCGCTTGGTGGTCGGCGAAATCAACACGAGTGCGTTTTGGTGGATTAAAGAGTGTTTGTCCCTTGCACTGGCATTGGAGGATCATTACGATTCATCAAGACTCCCATGAGTATCCATCCTACGTCGAGAAGATCGGGCGACCCCGTATCATCTTGGTATCAAAAAATATGGAAATTACAGCACATAAAGGTTGGTATTACCAATAAAGGTTAGCATATTACTACAAACAACACATCGCAGAAAAATTATTACTCTTATGTTCTAAAAAAAAGGATACAAAATACTCACAAGTTGCTAGCCAAAAACCACTATAGGAAAAAAAATATACCATGCATTTACCTAAGTTTACCAATTATACATTAGTTTGAAAGTCATCTATTTGGCCATTTAAGTACCATGAATAATATGAATAAACTATAAATATCAATGGAGGGCGGCCATAAACCCGCTTGGCAAGGTTGTAGTTATTGTTGTAAGTTCTACACCCTAGGCAGTTGAGTTTCTTTTCTGTTTAGAAAGTCCTACCCACTTGTTATCTTTTCTTTATACTCTTCATGTGCCTTTGTTGAGCCTACAAAAAAAAATAAAGTAAGACTAAAGTTCATAATGGATAGTGACATTTCAGCTTCCTTTTACACTCTTGCTTTGTAGAGCTAGGGAGGGCAACACATTTTGAAAATACATTGAAGTGAAACAAAATGAGGTAACAAGACTACAGAAAATCGTGACCGATCAGATATTGAACTATGTTATGAATTGTTAGTACTACATGTTGCCTAGTTAATGCAAGAGTGAAAAAATCAAATAGCTAAATATGAATAGTAAGATTTGTAACAATAGGCAATCCAAAACTAAACATCGGGAAAGAATCTAGCAAGAGTAAAACTACATGCTAAATTTCAATCGGAAAAGGGAGTGATATGATTGTTAAGGGTATTAGTGTATTTTCCTATTTTAGAGTTCGAGTCCATGTGTTCATAAAGAAATGATTCCCCTCACATCCAACACCCTGCACACCCCCCTAATCTCTGCCTCCATCACTGTTCCTCTACTCACGCATCCCCTGCTCGTTGCTCCCCTCATGCCGTCTGCTCGCCCGTCATTGGCCCGCGCCACGGGCGACTCCTCGGCGCTCAAGAAGCCAAAGTCGAGAAGGACGACTACGACTCCGCCTACTGGCCTCATCCCTCCTCCAATGGCTCCGCCCCCAAACCCCCAGCCTCTGTCATTGCTACCGCGGAGCCGTTGGAGGAGGACATCGTGGAGGAGGTGGTGCTCGCCCTCATCATCCACCGTGAGCGCAACGTCAAGAGCTGCAAGCTCAAGCTCTTCCACTACCAATCCCTGAGGCTCGTTGTATGATCTATTACGAATGTTGTAGGAATAGAAAAATATATACATCGGTAACTATTAGAAACAAGGCGAGATACGAGTCCAAAAGCACATCATGGTAGCAAAGTGAGCATGCAAAGCGAGATATGAATGTTGTAGGAATAGAAAAATTGATATATTGCTCAGTGAATATCATTACTATCATAAACAACATCTGTATGATTTTAAAATAGAGAATTACTATTCAAGGCAACATTCATAACGTGACCGAAACCACAATGTTATATTGGCATGAGTATCAAAATAGAGAATTATTTATCTACTGTTGTACTTCAAACAATTCCCATTTGACTTTTCCTACTATTACGATTAACATGGCAGATTTCACCAATTTTTAGCAATTGCCTTTGCAAGGTCATCACGAAATCTATCCATATCGCTATCACTCGATTGTGATGTTGACACATCCGATGCATATCAAGAAATGAGATATTTTTATATCTCAATGGTATTGTGGGCACCTAATTAGGAATCCGCTCGAACCTATGAAAATGCTTGTCTAGTGAAGCATGATCCAGTTTGAAGTTGTGCAATCCCATAGTAGCCACAACAATCATCTTTCGCTTGGACATTTTAAAACTCCGCATCCTCAGAAGGATTCTCCATTTCATCTTCTCTACACCAAAGGTCCTCTCAATGATGTTACGGCCACTGGAGTGCACTTTGTTAAAATTTTCTTTCTCACCACTCGGAGCATGTAACATCCTAATTTTTAGAGCCTTTTTGAAGCTTTTAAAACTAAAATTCAATATTTGGATTTTTTGGAATTAATTCAAGATTAAAATGAATTTTCATTAATCAAAAGGATTTAACATGATTAAATTAAATATTAACATCTAGTGAAAGTATTTTATCTGAGTTCCTTGAGTCTCAAGGATTTTTCCAGAATTTTCTTGGATTTTTCTAGAATATTTGCTATTTTCTAGAGCTCCTTTGATTTGATTTGAATTTTCAAAAATAGAAAAGTTCCAAAAAGGCCAATGGGCCGACGCCCATTCGTCCCACCCAACCCTCCAGCCGGCCCACCTTACCCCTTTCGGTTCACTTAACACTCAGCCATCTGATCCATGAGCCGCCATGTGTCTGTCATTCGAGCTGTGCTACACACCGGCCTTTGGATCTCACTCGGAACACGTGTCGTGCTTCGGGGAGCTGAATCACTATTCATCTGTGCCGTCAAATAGCCGCCCGATCTCCGAGCCTGGCCATGTGTCACGCATCGGTCGGTCTGTGCACTGTTCATCTTCCTCCCAGTTTCTCACCACCATCTTCAAGCAGGAGTCCACCTGGATGTCTGTGTCCGCTCCGCATGCACCGCTGGTCATCTCCGCTGTGGACTCCGAGTCGTGTCCGCCTCCGCTTCCTAGACATCCGTGTATAAAGCCCGGCTGTCCCTCTCGTTTCCTGCATCCCCGCAGCCGCTCGCTTCCGTTGAGTTCACCGTCGAGCTCGCGATCATTGTCGCCGTCTTCAGCTTGAGCCGCAGTTCACCATCCTTGTCGGTGTGCTGTCTACCGCAGTTCACCGAGCCATCGTGCCTCGTCGTCGACCTCCACCGAAGTCTTCGCCGATGAGCCACCAACCCGTCCCACCTTGTCGTCTCACACCACCTTCTCAGCGTAGTAGCCACTCGATTGCCTCACCCAACATGCGCCGCGCGTCGCCTCGGTTCACAAGCCGACCACGTAACCCCGCGTCCCTTCGACTTCTCAGTGAACCTAGTCCATCGCGTACCATGCTGCTGACATCCTGATCCAACATGTCAGGTCTAGTGTGCCGTAGACCCGTGAGCCGATCGAGCCGAGTCAGCCGCCACCTTACCTGCCATGTCAGCCCTAGTTGCCTAGTCAGCTACCATGTCAGCACGCCCAATCACACGTGCACTATTCTATGCGCCGAGTCCACCGTAAACCGGCCTTACCGTGCACCGGGTTCATAGCACAGTAACTTTTCTAATTTTCAGCCTTTTCTTTATATTATATTTTTTGAGAGCCCGTTCTTCTCCGTCCTAGCTTCGATTGACTCGATTCTTTTTCCTAAATTCATCCAAAATTGAGCTCTATCTTTTAATTCTAGTTTTGAAGTTCATTTGAATTTTAGTTTAATTTATTTTGTGCCTCGTTCGTTTTTTCTCTCGTTAGATCACGCCTTCGAAGGAGCTGAAGCAAGATTTGAAGATCAAGAGCCATTAACTGAGCAAGGCTAAGGCAAATCATGTCCTTTGATCATGTTGAATCTAGTTTTCAAATCTATTATGTATTATTTTGTTTTAAATTATCATGCATCACTATTTTATCACAAACCATTGTATTTGGTAGTTAATACCCTATTTGATCAATTCCTCCTTGAAAATTTGAAAGTCATGATTCTATTGTCACCATTGGATGGGTAATTTTCTAGTGATGCAATATTAGTTGTCACATAGATTGTACGTTTAATTGCTTAGCCATGCTTATAGTAACGTTGGGTTGTCATCACAAGTGATTAATTAATTAATTTTGACTTAATGATATATCGGAACATGGTGTTTAGCCATAATTATAAAATTTGAGTACCATGACATGGATAGTGTAATTGGTGTTTATTACATAAAAATGGTTTTCACTTGAACGAATGATCGTGCAATAAAGAAGGTGTAGTTTGCACATTGGGATGTGGATGTTTCACCTGGGTAAGTCTAAGGACTTAACTTTGTGCGCCATTGATCTGATCATTACTGTGCAAACCACATGTCTAGTATGGGATAGACCTGGCATAATAATTTGTGAAGTCTCAACTTTGATTTCGTTACTGATGTTGTTTTGATGTAAGAGGGGGTAATTATTGACTAGGTGGTTAGCCTACTCGACGATGAAACCTTAGCGAGCGAGGTCGGATTGAGATGGAGCATTATAAAAGTCTTGTTGTGATTTTTTAACGTGAGGATTATCACATAGCGTGGGTACAGTTGTGTAATCTCCGCAGAGTGTAAAACTATTCGAATAACCATGTCCCCGGTTATGGACAATGCTCAGTGATTTCACACGAGGGATAGAGTTTTCATAAAACTCTAGATGGGTTAAGTTAGGAAGTGAATGGTTGGTTCACTAGTGGTTCATTACATGAATCTTAGTTCATGGGTGATTCATTGGAGTGAATGGTCAGTTCACTTGTGGTTTATCTCAATTCCTTTGATTACTTATTTATTAATCATTTTCAAAGTCCGCTGTTAAATCTATTTATTGTATTTACTTTAAATTGTTACTTTATGCAAATTAACCTTTCAGCCATTCATTGGTAAGCCTTGCATTTTATATTGCATTCTTTGCTATAAACGACTTGCTGAGTACTCTATGTACTCACGGCTATATCCACCTTTGCTCAGTTGAAGAAGGACCAGACCAGCAGAAGATACCAGAAGGAGAATACTTCGACGACTTCGCGGATTAGGACTTCGCTCCCCCCAGTCGATTGCCTGTGGGCATGTCGAGTGGCTACTACGCTTATTTTTGTTTTTCGCTGTAAGTTTCTTAAGCCTTTCAGGCTATTATTTGTAAATTTGGCCATAAGGTCGCAATTTTGATAATTAATAATATTTGAGTCTTTTCTTACTAAATTGTGATATGGTCGATATTTCATCTTCGTTTATACTGTGTGCACTAGCATGATCCTGGACTGGTGTAGAATACACAGGATAGTCTGGATTTACATATTCGAGTCTCGACAGAGCAGCACCTCTCCGAAATTCAGGAATATGGTACCTTTACCCCTTATATGGTGCTAGATACCTGGGCCTGTTTAGATAACCGGCATCGACAAGATAATATTTTTCTAAAAATTAATGTGCAAATTACCTCTGTTAACATCAAATGCATGAATGTTAGCAGTAAATAAATTCTCAAATGATATGAAAAATAAAAATAACCTTGTGGAAGATGTGAAAAGATATCTTTGTCTACATCGAATGCATGATAAAGTACACTAGATCATGCATAGCTCCTAGTTGACTAATAGATGCGTATGTGAAATGTATGTCAAAAATCACATATGGCCATTATATTTTGAGTTGGAAAAGTGATTGGTATCTTAACAAGATACTCTGCACTCCTCTAATATTACAAGTAACAACTCAATAATTGAGTAAGTGCGTAACACCATAAATAACAAAATCCAACTTACTTGGGAACTCATAATGGGTGCTTTTCTTAATTACAACCAACACAAACATAAGACCCCTCGCAAAAAAACTATAAGCATAACTATCGTCACCTTTTCACAAGTATATATATTTATCCTGATCATTAAACTGAAACCTTGATAAGTAACTGGGAATTGAGGGAGGGGGATCTGGGAATTGGATCTGATTTCCATGTTCCCTAGGAAATTGCGCGCCCTAAAATTTTGGGAAAACAAGCTGCTATTAGATCAGCAATCAAATCAAATCCGCAACTAACTGGATGGATCAGAGTATCTTCGAAAGAAGGCAAGGTGGTGGTGACAACTGGTGACAAGATGTAGCGGACGAGGGGGAGGGGACGGGGTGGCGAGAGCTCACCTTGCCGGGAGGAGTGGACGCCGTGGAGTTCGCCCGCTCCATCGCAACACCCCCAGCGCTTGTAGTCTCCCACTGGATAACCTTTCGCGAGGGGAACGAAACGAAGCGGTACAGGGGCAAAAGGCGAGTAATTTCTATGAACTTGTAGAGGTAATTATGGTTCAGTTTAGCTGGCTCACCACGAGAATCCACCACAAGGTCGCTTCTCCTGACCAATTGATCCAGAATGTAGTTGTGTCACGGGCTAAATCCACTGATTTTGAGAAACCGAGTGTTTGGTACAATTTTACTACATCCCAACAAGAAGCTAGGAGCAAAAACTGTACCAAACACACCTCCATCTCGATGTTTACAGCCTTCTTTTCATAACTATTACCGACTTCTCAATTGGCCAAGTTGGACGATCCCATCCCACGATTTCGATCGAGTCCCGTGGCAAGGCAAACGTGCAGATCTGCCATCGTGCAGATCCCATGCTACAGATGAACGAAAAAAAGCCCACAAGCCATCGTGCAGATCTGCAACCCAAACAAATCGTCGTTTAGCCTTGATCTCAAAGGCCTGTTTATATTAGTGACTTTTAGCTGCGATTCATAAATAATAGTGCATTATGTAAAAAAGATGATGCAACAAAAGACACTATAACATTGGGACCGCCATATGACTTACGGAATTGTGATATAATAAAATACAAAATATGTTATAATATATGAAAGCGAAAAGTAATAGCTGATAAATAGTAGCAGCTAATAAAAGTGACTTATAAAAACTAAAATATTTAAATTAACTTCTGCTTCTAAAAACAAAAAATAAAAAATAAAAGTTAATATAAATAGACCCATATGTATATCTGATCGTGAGATAGCCGACAACGCAACACACAGAACAGGCCCGCTTTCCACCGGTTCCGGGGCAACTTCTAAATTCTAATCGAGCATTAGGCTCATTGAGCAAGCCCGTTCGACTTGAGGCCCGTCGGCCACACGACTCCGAGTCTCTTGTTTCAGGGCTGCACGTACGAACTCCATCGTCCAACGTAAAGTCCCACAGGTGTACAGGCGGAACAGTTGGAAACTATATGGGCCTATTTGTTTTCCTCTGAACATTGGGCCTTGTGTTTCTGATTTTTGTTCCCTCTGCAATGCTGTCACCATGAGCTATATATAACAAGGATTGCCAGGAGAGATTTGTCCGGAATATCATGACGAAGTTCCTTCGCCTCCTAAATTTCAAAAAGAGAGAGAGAGAGAGAGAGAGAGAGAGAGAGAGAGTTCCTTCGCCTCCTGGAAGATGGGCAATATCCTCACAAAGGTGTGTAATCGATCGACACTATTTATTCTTTCTTTCCTTCTCAGATGAGATACACATATACATTCAAGCAGACAATACACTATAGTGAGTTGTTTTCGTCTTTGCTTCGTGCTGCACCACTCTTCCTCAATCACGTTCACACACAACGATTTTTTTTTAATAGGAACGAAGAAATTTGTGTATTGCTACTTCGATACTTGAGAATGCATATTACTCTTCTTATCACCAAAACAAGTCGATTATAGCCCCAGCAATTGGATCAAGAACGAGTCGGATAAGACGACTTCTTCGAGCTATTTTATACAGAATTCAAGCCAAGTTGTCTTTTTAAACGAACCGACACAAAAACTGTCCGTTATATTGGTAAAGCATGAGAAAAAAAGAAAGAAAAATATATAGAAACTGACCCTAACAGGGGGCTCCGCATGAGAGGAAAAAACCCCAACCGAAACACCTGGGTAGAGGCGAATGCTACCTAGCACCACGTCAAACACCGATCAGCTCTTACGCACACAAACCACCAAACGCAGCCATGAGAAAGACAACACCCTGACCACCTAACACGCCAAGCTTTGTCAGAGAGAGAGAAAAAGAAGCACGCAGGCACGTCAGTCTCAGGCTGGCAGCCAACCGTTCCTCCTTTCCTGACATCACACGACGGGCTCTAGCTAAAGGTGGCAAGCAACACCTGATAATTCCTCGTTGGAGCTCGAAAAAAAGCGTTAGGATCGTCACAGCCCCGCTCAGTTGGGCTGAAAAACTGTAGTTTATAGCTGAAATTGCACTGTAGCGACTGTAACTGAAGGTGGCTTATTTGACATAATTAAACTTAAAAAATTAAAAATAGAAAAATACGCTAGCTCATCATGGACAACACAAACGAATACGAGAAAAAAAGAACCGGAAAAAAAACTTAAAAAAACCAAAAGTTCAGAAAAAAAATGAAATTTATGAATAGTGATAAATAAGTCAGAAGTCATAAGCTGAAACGAGCGGAACGCGTGCGGAAGCTTCGCCTTGCAGCTACAACGCAACGCCGTCTCATCTCATCTCATCTCAACATCTCTCGTCCTGCAGCTACTACTAGCGCATGATGCGAAACTGGTTCCTGTCTGCGCACCTGTAGGCGAATCATCCATGCATGCGCTGCAAGTAACAGTAGCTGCGCTTGCGCCTGTCACCTTCACGGGTGCTATCGCTGATGCGCATTTTGCCCTTTTCGGTTCACCTGCTCCTCCAGATTAGTGTCAAAACTTTCTGCCTACCTTGTTCGTAGCGGCCAGAGAATTTTCCTCTTGCCTTAGGTTTATTTCTGAGACCCCAACCTCTTCCATGTACACCGTAGTAGGCTGTAGCTTCGGATCTAAGAGCGTTTCGAGCTTTCTATTTTATTTCAACGCACCATTTGACTATGCAAATGCATGGTTCGGCAAGATATTTTTCTCCCTCTCTCTCTTCACCAAGAACGAGTCAATCGTGAGTTAATAATGTGAGACTGTGATGCAAATTAAGGAGAGCGGCATCAACCCTGATCCGTCACAACCTGCAAACAATTCTTTATCACGAATGATTGAGATCGTCAGCCGATGGGTCGATCCATACGGCTCTTGTTCAATTCGCCCATTAATTTCTTAATCCCATCGCGAAATGCGGAGCAAGAAACGGTCCATGTATTGGCACCGGCGTGCTTGCATTAGCCGTTCGCGTTGCATTTGATCATGACATCATTAATCTGGCAAACACTAGTGGCATCTGTCTAATCGAATAGGAGTAGCAGCACGAACCACGAGAGGTGGCACGTTGGTATTGCCCGAAACCAAGGGGACCTTTGCTTAATCTCAGTGAAAAGAAACGCAGTTTGCGAGCCGGATCAGTAGGCCCCGCGTGATGGAAGAAGATAAGGTGAGGCAGGCCTGCCTCGATCGAATGGTTAATTAAACTACTATTTGGCGTTTGATTAACGATTAAGGGTTTGATTTCGTAGTGTGTCGCGGTCACATATAGGTTATTTAGTCCCTTTATACACGGCGTAGCTAGCTGCAGTAGATGCGCTGCATGCCCTCAAACGCATGCATGTGCTTAGCCAGCTAATTAACATGCAATTAGCGTGTTTTAAAATACACGGTACAGTAGGAGTATGTACTGAACATGTACTGCTAAACTCGTAGAGAAGTACGTACTTCGTCTATCACGCAAATTTAGGGTAGATCGTCTTACAACGGTTGCAGTAAAAAGTTCTTAGTTTGAGTCCTTCGACCATCGGTATGTAAGGACCATACCTACATACGTGTTTTTTTGATATTTATATTAGCATAATGGTAAAACTAAGCATATTATGTCAATTTTCAAAATGATATACATTCTTTTGAAGGAAAAAAAAGAGAGAAATTAGGGAATGGAATACCGTTTATAGTATTTCCGACATATAGCCCTACTCCGTATGATCTTATCCTCTTGGAAAGTATGAGGTAAGCCCCTCTCACCCCCCCCCCCCCTCCCCTCTATCTCTATCCCCCGTCGCTCGGATCCAAGGTAGCGAGCGAAGGAGAAGCCGAGGCGGCACTAGTAGGGTTCAAAGTTTTATTTTGAAAAAAAAAATCTCGGATGGTAGAGAGATGAACAAAAGAACGAAATTTCATTCAAAATTTTGGATGAAAAATTCAAAAATTTTGATGAAATTTAACTAATTTTTTATAAATTTTGGACAAAATTTAAATAGAGATAAATTCAGCCAAAAAATGACCAAACCATTTTTATTTCAGGGGGTAATGAAATGGACGAATTTTCCAAAATTTCACCGAAATTTCTGCGAAATTGTGAACTCTGGGCGCTGGATGAGGAGGCGGAGGCGATGTGGCTCGTCGTTGAAGATGAGGCGGCTTCACAGCAAGTCGGCAGCTCAACTCATCGCCAAAGGTGGAGGCGGAGGTGGCGAGTGGCTGTGGCTCACATTCGAAGGAGGAGTCGAGGTTGCACCATGGTTGTAGCTGGAGGAGGAGCTAAGGTAGCATGCTCGCATCCGGAGGAGGAGGCAGCGCGGCTCATCATCGAAGGTGGAGGTGACGAGCAGCTACGGCTCACGGTCGAAGGAGGAGGTGGCATGGCTCAGTGCCAGAGGCAGAGGCAGCGTGGGTGAAGGAGTAGCCGTGGGTTGCGACCGAAGGAGGAGCTGAGGCGGCATGGCTCGTTGCTGGAGGCGGAGGCAACACGGTCGTGGCTCACAGCCGAAGGCGGTGACACGAACTCGTGGATCGTGGCCTGAGGCAATGGCTAGACTCGTGGTGGTGCAACAGCTGGCCCATGTAGGCACGCCAAACATGCTTGAAACTTATTTGAATTTTGTTCAATTTTTGAAAACTTTTGCTGAAACTTTGTTGAAGCCTATTAAACCTTTTTGAAACTTTTATGAAACTTCTTGAAACACGTGAAACTAGCTTGAAACTATTTTATAAAACTTCTTGAAGTATATTGAAACTTGCATGAAACTTTCGTGAAACACGTTGAAACTTTTCTAAAATTTAATATTTCCTTTTGAAACTTAAATGGCACTTGTGAATTTTCTTGTTAAACTTGTTGAAACTAAGTTTGTGTTTTTGAAATTTAGTTAAAATTCTTCTAAAACTCTTTTTAATTAAGTTTTAGGTTCGAAGTTTGTTTTTAATCAAGTTTCAGATATGAAACTACATGAAACTCATAGTTTCATATTTAAAACCCATTGAAATTTGTTGAGAATGCACTAAAACATTATGAAACTGGTTTTAAACTCTTTTCGAAACATGATCAAACTTACGAAACATGTACTAAAAGTTTGAAGTTTGTCTTTTTTGAAACTCGGTTGAAATTCTTTTGAAACTTGTTTTTAGTGACGTTTCATATTTGAAACTGCACAAAAACTTATAATTTCAGATTTGGACCCCATTGAAATATGTCAGAACGCGCTAAAATCTTTTAAAACCTTTTTGAAACCTGATGAAATCTATAAAACGTGCATAAAATCTATGGAAACCAGATAAAACGTGTATATACCGTTGGAAATGGAGTAGGCTAGCAACTAAAAAAACCTATATACATTTTAGCGATGAAGTCCTGTATATATTTGCTGAAGAAGGGAGTACGTAATGTAGATTCAGGGTCAAGAGTTTTTATTATCCACGAATGAAACAAAAGCACACTTTGCAGTGTAGCAGAATGCTCATTGCCAAATACTAGTAGTACTGATTCCATTTGTAAGTTCTATACGGCGCCAAAAGATCATTATTGGTCAGGACTTAGCTAGGCTTGAGAAAGAGGCCGAGCGTTGTAGACACCACCTACCACTAAATTTCTTCCTCTTGTTTTGACAAAAGGAAACAGTCTTGGAGCACATCGTAATCACATCACATATCAGTGGTGCCGAGATTGGTGCACGTGGGAACGCATTTCGCGGGAAGAAAAAGGATCCAGGTCGCACTACATACCGGGACCACTTTTCAGCAGCCTGTCTCAAAATACTTCTACTATACTTGCATCGATCTTGTGTTCAATTAATTATTCTGGCAAAGTAACATAACGTTACAATATCCATGCCAAAATGAATACAGAAGCTTTTGTGTCAGACAGAGATACTAAATTTAGAGTTGTGTAAAGATACCATGAGCTAACTACGGACAGTGTAGTGTAGTACAAGATCGAATTAACAAGTGCTATTATTCAGTATTAGTATTGTTTTCTAGTGAGCACATGGATCCACTACTACAGAAATGATCATTATAGACGGTTCAAAACCGTCATTATAGACGGTTCTTGAACCATCTGAATTCATATATCTATGATAACCACCGGTTATCACAGATTGGCCATCTGTAATAATAAAAATCATCTATGATATTAGAAATATCACAGACGATTTTTAAATATAGCCGTCTGTGATACCTCACATATCTTAGGCATAGCCATCTGTGATATCTAAAATATCACAGACGGCTAATACCAAAAACCATTTGTGATATATCATATATCACAGACGGTTTGATGTTATAAACCGTCTGTGACAGCTATTTTAATAGCTAAATTATTTCCTGATTTTTGGCTAACCTCAAGAAATGCTAGCCATGTCCTCTAAAAACAAACAAACAGAACACACATATAGCACAATATAGTACATGACAATCATTACACAGATTTCATAAATGAATTAAATAACTGAAGAAAGTACAACTGAATGAATTGTTTAATTAAGCATAATAGAGTGATTACAATTGTATCAAATGTTTGAACATCTAATCATCATCGCGGGCGTGGAACTCTCTATTCTTATGTATGACCTCCCCATCAAGAATTCAGAGAACTGTCCTCGAACTACGGCGAATTTGTTAAGATCGAATATACTTTTGTCGAACTCCACGCATTGTCGCTAGCAGTGTTAAAGTCATTAGCTCGATGCCATCGCCATCATCGGAGTTATTATTACACTTGTATCGGGATACTTTGCACATTGGAAAAATATGTAATTTTGTATACTCTTTACGGTAGAGGATAAAATCATTCGGATATGCATGTATTCTTTCTACTTCCATTCCTAATGGACAAAGAACCTTCTTAGTTTGGTATGTGATTCTCAGCAACATATTTTCCTCTAGAAGGATGTTCGCTAAGAGAACTAACAATGCCGTAAAACTCTTGTCGGACCAGCCATTGCTTGTCTTCAATTTCAGCAGTTCAAGAACAGATGACAAACTTGTGTATTGCAGCTTGCAGCCCGAGAACAAAGATTTCTCTGAATCATCCATCAAGCCCTTGAATTTACCAAACTCTCTCTCACTATAGTTCCTTTTACATCGCGTAGCATCTGATCTAGATTGTCATCATGCGACATATCCTCATTAAAAGCACAGTCCACAACCGGCATATCGTTGTCTCCCTCGACGATGTTATAATTACCTTCCTGTATAATATTCTTCTCTTCACCATGACTAGTCCAACATGTATACCCCTTTTTGAAACCCCTTCGAATCAAGTGAGCTTTGATCTCTGATGATTTTGTAAACACTTTCAAATTATCACAATCAATGCATAGACAGTACATATATTGCATTCTCTTCTTCAACATATCCTGCTTGGCGGCTCTTCTAAAAGCAGACATGCTATTAATATATTCTTCACTCACACGGTTCTCAATGTACATCTATTTTCAGTCCATCTACACTACGCATGCAACAAATTAGTGTCAAATTGGATTATTAATGCTACTATATAGCTAACCAGCCTAATACTTACATATAATTGACATTCACCTCATAATAAATTGTCCATATCTAAATTAAGTAGCTAGCTATGTACTATTATTCATGAAACAATGTATATATCAAGCTAGAATATATTAAAGTAAACTAGGAGTAGTGATTCATTCTTAAATTAGAGCAAACTACCAATTAAGCTAGATTTAAATCTAGCTATCATCTCTCTTTATTACAAGGTATATAATTAGAAGCAAATCCATACTAACCTCTAATCACCAAGAACAAATAGGTTTACAAGGGCTAAATCTGCAAGCGGTATGCTTTCAACAAACTCCCCAAAGCCTACCGCCTTCTTCAATGCAGCGCAATGAAGACAGATTTATCGGGACCCCGCTGGTTAGCCATTTTATAACGCGATGTATCCCAGACACGTCCAACCGCGAACCGACAGTGGCCTTGCACTATCATAGACAGTTCTCATTAATAACCATCTGTGATAATGTCAATTTCACAGACGATTATTATTACGAACCTTCTGTGATAACTACTTATCACAGACGGTTTGTATTAATAATCATCTGCAAATAATATCACAAACGGTTCTAAAGTAGAACCGTCTATGACAAATACAGTTCTAAAATCTAAATTATATATATATATATATATATATATATATATATATAGAGAGAGAGAGAGAGAGAGAGAGAGAGGAAAATTACATAAGGGGCCTGGGTGCCTAGGCACCCACATCAAGAACCGTCCGATACACGTGTATGATTGATAATTTTTTTAAGTTTGGGTATTAAAATGTTTTATACCCTTGATATATTTATGGTAAGTAAGTTTTAAACTTAGTTCAAACTAGTTTGAACTACTTTTGAGTTCGATGCGACTACAGTGAGTATATACCATAAAAATAGTTCAAACTAATTAAACTGAAATTGAATTTAACTTTTTTCAGAGTTTGACATCTCAAATATACTTTTTTATGGGTATATGAAGATACCCACATCAAACGTTGCAAATCTCAAAGTGAATCAACGGATATTGATAGTCATTGTACTGAGATCGTTTACATATATAAAAGAGAGTAAATGCAAATTCAACTGGTTGATTTGACATACATCTATATGACACCCAAATAGCGTCACTAGTCGTGTCATACAAAGATAACAAAAAAGTAGAAATCTAACTGCTTCGATGTTTTTTTAGTGTCAGAGGTAGCATGCCATCTTCGGCTTCAAAACTTCATAGGCGACATGGTCGGCATCAGATGGTTCGGGATCATCAGTGAATGCAGCCCAAAATGCGTCCACCTGTTGACGCACTCATTCGAGTGTCTCTTGAGCACCCTCCGACTGAACAATCAAATCGAATTGAGCCCATAGACTCTCTTCCCTTTCTTGGGGGGTCTCGATAAGGTTGACTTGGTCGCCCGCCGCCTTGACTAAGCACTCCAAGCGACGGCAAGCCTCTTAAAGACATGCAACATCATTGTGGAAGACCACGTCGATGGTGAGGCTAGCTCGCCGAAAGCGGGAGATCAACCAAAGACGTGGCGGAGGAGGATGTCAAGACGGTGGAAGGTAGCTTCAACTGCTTTGGAAAATTGTCGGACATAAGAGGGAGGACAATGTTGGTACAGTGTCCTTCCATAGCATCTGTCAGCGTATGGCCAGTGAGGTGCTCGTCCAGGATAGCCAGGTTGGCTATCATTGCCGGTGACAGGGAAGAATAGGGAGCCATTTATTTGTGCTTGAGGTGCTCGTACAAAATTAATCTCCAGTGGCGGACAATCATTTTTATACAATAAAGAATACATTCGGCTCATGAGACGAAGATACGCATCTAGGAGCCGAAACGATCGAAGGCGCGTATATGGGAGATGAAGCATATCACAGACGGTTCCAACCACAAGCTGTCTGTGATACACAACTATCACAAATGGTTTATATTAATGATCATCTATGAACTATCACATACAATTCTAATTAAAAACCGTCTATGATGTCTCAATTATCACAGACGGTTCGTATTAATAACTGTCTGTGATATCACAGACGGTTGTTAACAGGAACCGTCTGTAATAGTAGGGTATATATCACAGATGGTACACGAAGTACGTTTGTAAAATCGTCTGTGATAATTATAACATAAATAGTTTGAGGAAACTACCTGTGATAAGATATCTAATATAGTTTTTTTTAGCAGTGATCATTAATTGATGGATGAATCTTGCTAGCTTGCAGGGGGAGGAGCACGTCCAACTTGGCTGTACTGATCTCTCCTCATGAGGCCGGCTTTCTTTAGTGCCACATGGAGTAACTGCCGTTGTTTGGATGAGTGGCCTGAAGCCATGTGATGGATCTCGCCTCGTTCTTCCCGGTACGTGCATGCGATAGTCAAACGTACATGCAGGATCTAGCGTAGAAATTGAAGTGGATTATGGCCATGGGGAGCAAATCATAGCCAAAACAAACTCCGGGGGATTCCCGGCCCCGGAGCCCCTCCACGTCGCCCCTTTGCCTCCCTCGGCCGACGCGTGGCCGAAAAATTTGCGTACGGTCGGAGAGGCCATTTCCCTCAGTTTTTTGCAAATTACGTAAAAGTCCTTTTTCCTCACGAAAAGGTCCCTGCAAGTTTTATTTTTTAAAAAAAATTTTGATAGCGCCCCGCCGGTTCCCGAAATTACATATAGGTCCTTATTTACTCACGTACAGGTCCTTACAAATCCTCAGTTTTTTTACAAAAAAGACCTTTGATTTTTCCGAAATTACGCATATGTCCTCGATTTTTTTATGGAACTCCCTGCGAATTATCGTCTCTTTTACTTTGGTCCATACAGTAGCTAGCGCGGCGTGCGCCGCGCTTATGCAGCTAGTAATTTTGCAATTGTGCAGGGTTCGAATGATTTGAGAGGAAAAGAGTGCTGATTAGAGCATCCACAATAACGTATGATCGCGTAAAAAGGAAATGGATCCTCTGCGTGATGAACAGGCCAAAATACATAGGTGCTACAGTGATGTGCATTAAGAGCATATATGGACGGTCCGATTAAAATCCGATGATCGATCCAGATGGATTGCTATGTATATATCTAAGAAAACCCTACTTAACTGCAGTATGATAAAGGTACATACATGATCACGGGCTGATGCATGCACGCACTCACTGTACCACGCATTAAAGTACGTATGCGCACTGCACATGTACGAAAGATGTGCGTACATGGGGAGGCAAAGCATGGCCATGATTGGCCGGATTGGTTAGGGCGGAGGTCGCAATCGCAGCCTCCACTAGATTAATATCTCCCTGGCCCCCAAAAGTCACACTCCTGCCTCCGGTCCTTCTCCCCTCCCCTCCTAGAGACCTAGACGCAACAATGAGAGAACGAGAGAGAGATCCAATCCAAAACAGCGATGCAGCTGTGTACTACAAAACATCAAACGAAACAACGCTAGCTCTGCGTACACGTTCACATATGCCGGTATAGTAGACGTACACTGCTAGCTACGCCCCCAATGACAACATCGTTCGCATAAAGAAAGCGTCCACTAGCACATACACACGCATATACAAACACGCACATAGCGAGAGAGAGAGAGAGAGAGAGAGAGAGAGAGATCATTGAAAGCTGCGTCCATTCGTCCCCGTTTGTTCGGCACCATTTCCATCCCCCATCATTCGCTCCAATACTTCTCTCTTTCCCTCTCTCTTTTCCCTCATCCACATACGCATACGCATGCACTTGTTGTAGCTAGTGATCATCATCAAGGCCACAAAGAGGAGCGAAAAAATATATATGCTTTGGGAAAGTGTGAGTTAGTTTTGCTTTGAGCTTTTTATCCAGAGCTGGGGGTTAAGCTATCTACCTCCGTATACGCTGGGCGTGGATACCTAAGCGGCCGGCCGAGGGGTGATCGATCGATCGATGTCGGCCGAGGACGGGTACTGCAGCACCGGCGCGGACTCGCCGCGGGCGGACTCCGTCGACGAGCAGGCGGCCGCGGAGTCGCCTCGCGCGGGGCAGAAGCGCGAGCTCCCCTCGCCGTCGCCGTCGTCCCCGCTGCCACCAGCCAAGCGCAGGTACATACATATGTGTCCATGCACGCAGTGTTTTGCACTTGTAGACTGGAAGCCCTAGCAGGTTAGTTAGCAAGGTGTTAGTTACGGACAGAGGATTAAGTCTGTTTGTGTATGTGTGTTCTTGTGTGAACAGCCGGAGATCGGTGGAGAAGCGGGTGGTGTCGGTGCCGATCGCCGAGTGCGGCGACCGGCCGAAGGGGGGCGGCGAGGGGCCGCCGCCGTCGGACTCGTGGGCGTGGCGCAAGTACGGCCAGAAGCCCATCAAGGGCTCCCCCTACCCACGGTAAGCGCTAATTAATTACCAAGCTAATTACTAGAGATTAAATCAGTTAAGTAACCTCGTTTGATTTCTGTTTCGGTGATAATTCAGGGGGTACTACCGGTGCAGCAGCTCCAAGGGGTGCCCGGCGAGGAAGCAGGTGGAGCGCAGCCGCGCCGATCCCACTGTGCTACTCGTCACCTACTCCTTCGATCACAACCACCCGTGGCCGCTGCCCAGGAGCAGCTGCCATCCGAACAAGTCGTCTCCCCGGCCGCCGGCGCCGAAGCCTGACACGGCGGTCGACTGCCTGCCCGAGCTAGCCGAGCATGAGACGGAGTCCGATGTGCCGGAACCGGAGCAGAAGCTTGTTGTCGAGCCGGTGGTGCTCTCGACGGTGGCGCCGGCGCCGGTGGCCGAGGAGGAGGAAAGCTTCGACGGCTGGTTCGACCAGTACCCGGCTTGGCACCGGTCGGCGCTCTACGCTCCATCATTCGACGCGGCGCCGCTGCTGCCGCCGGAGGAGTGGGAGCGCGAGCTGCAGGGGGAGGACGCGCTGTTCGCAGGGCTCGGAGAACTCCCAGAGTGCGCCGTCGTGTTCGGCCGCCGGCGCGAGCTCGCCCTGGCGGCCACCGCGCCGTGTTCCTGATCGATCGTCTTTTCCCTTTTTTTTTGCGGGTCTTAGTTTTACTCGGAGTAATTTGGGGGCAGTACATAGCTCTCTCATTTTACTCCCTTAATCGTGCCGCGTTCGTCATCCAAGGTTGTGCCATTTCGGAAGTGGTTTGAAATGCGACGATTTCCAGCAAAAAAAACAAAAAAGCAGCGAAAGGTGGGCATTTTCAGGCGTTTTCCTCGCCACTGCGAAGGACAGACACCTACATCACGTCGCGCCGAGTTAGGTTTGCATCGCACGGCCGCACGACAAGCAGGGCTCGTCCGATGCGGAAGCTAACGGCAAGTGGTGGCAAACTGGCAACGTACCGCCGTGCGTTTGCGGCGGGGGCGCACGAGGCCACATGCCGTGCCGTGCCGTGCGATGCGGATCCACCCGCCCACCGCAGGCTGCCGATCTGTTCGGCGTCACGCGCGCGGAGCAAAACCACGGAGGACGGGCACGCTCCAACTCTCCTGGGAAATTTGCCGGCCGGGGCGCGCACGCTACGCTGCCTTGAGTGCGATGTCTAGGATCCGGTCTCTGTCGCTGTTTCGTATTCGTGCCGTGTCGGCCCTACGTGATATTTTGGGAGAGAAACTTACAGCCAGACGCACATCATTGGCTCTGGCATCGAAAGATCGAGCCGATCGATTGATCCAGGTGTGTGGAGCTGAAAGGAGTTATGCTGAGTTCTAGGTACCATGTAGGAAAAGTCATTTCCAAGGACTACGATACAAGAACCAATGCTAGCTAGATTCGTGATCTCATCTACTGGACTACTACTGCTCCTCCATAGGATGATTAACTATCTTATCTCAGGAGTCATGACGAACATGTGTAGGTATCTCTTAACTTCTCCGCATCGCATCCTGCTTGCAATAGAGATTCTCCCACTCTTGTTTTTTTCTAAGAAACGCTTGAACTAATTGTTTCTCCATCACATGGTTAGGGATCCAAGTTCCACCACATTTCATTTAATGGGTTAAACCATGATATGTTGGGATTAGCTACTAAAATGTTGCTATGTCAGCATCCTAGAATCAAGATGTCTTGAAGTTTAGTAAAAGAAAAATAATTGTATGGTTTTGCTAGTGCTAAAAGAGAGATAAATTAGAGTGTAAGACAAATAAAGAAAAGGCTAACCAATAGGAATTTCCGGTATAAAGACCTAAACGAGGGGATAGGACTAACAGCTAGCAATCGTAGACAAATGGCACATCCAGCCAAGTTTGCGGACAATAGATCAAACGTATGACGTTACTATCCTGTTTGGAGTCATTATCCATAGCTAAAGATTTATTGATCCTGCCACCTAAGAGCAGAGGAATCAAATCGGCAAGATATGACAAATAAGTAGTTCTCACTGACGAGAGAGAGAGAGAGAGAGAGAGAGAGAGAGAGAGAGAGAGTGAGCTGGATCTTGGGCTGGCCCTTTATGTTGGGCCTGGCGCCGTGGCCGCTTAAGCCATGGTGCTAGGCCTTATTTGCTAATGCCGAGCTTGTATAGCATAAGCATACGATGTATATAGGAAATTTACTGTTCGACAGGAACAACATGCTACATGAATTTTAGTAAGATGACAGGATGTGGGAACCTATCGAAGCATAAACATTAGGAATCAATGCAATGCGATATTACTCAGATCCTACTGTAAACAAATTGCTTACTGTAAAAAAATTGCTTGCAGAAATATCGAATATCATAATCAATCTGACAAAAAGGCAATCTTGATTTTACAGTTCAGGTGATGGTTTAAGTGAAAGCTGAATCTACCTAACCCTCAATATCACCACAGCAAAAAGAGAATGAATAAATCTGTTGCAGTAGAAGCAGCACACATCTGACACCACCTAGTTGAAAATTCAACAAACAGTGCATCTATACCCTAATTAGAGCAACATCCAACTCTCTTTAGTGCAGACACGTCGTCTTTCACATTTATTTTCTCCCCTTTGCTTGGGCCAGCTGAGCCATCCTCTCCTGCCTCAACCGTCTTCCTGCTCACAATTTGGTATATCTGAGTCAAAACTTCTGCAAAAGCGTTTTCTACATTTGTCGCATCTAATGCAGATGTTTCCATGAAGTACAGTGACTCAGCCTCAGCATATTCCTTTCCGTCTTCAGTTGAAACAGCCACCAAGTGGCGGAGATCAGATTTGTTGCCAATTAGCATGACAACAATGCTAGGATCGGTGTGATCTCTCAGCTCTTTTAGCCAGCGCTCCACATTGTCAAATGTAGCACGACGAGTGACATCATAGACAAGCAACGCACCTATTGCTCCTCTATAATAGGCACTCGTGATAGCACGGTATCTGACAAGACAAGAAATATATCGGGCAATCACATACTTGAGCACAAAATGGATGCAAAAATGATAAAGTGCAGCTAATGACGTAGTGTCGATTCCACCATCAGATATGCTGGACATAGTCTACAAACAGCGATCATGTATGAGTCTGAAAATGAATGGTGTGAATATCAAAGACTGTATAAGTGCAGACGTCAGAATGAAGGAACAGCATGACTCCTTAGATAGGTAAAATTGCTGCCAAGGTGGTATTCAATGCGATATGACATACCCATTGTATGCCAAGAATGGAACTTTTTTAAGTGATAAAACTACGTAACAATTGAATTTATGTGGCAGAGCGGCATCACTGATAAGGCCAAGGGACAGGGGATAGGCCATCTTTTCCTCTCCACCAAGACCAGATCAAAAGGAGCAACATGGTGCCACTATGCAAGACACCAAATCGCAAGCGGGCAACAGTTGATCGGCAGTTTTGAGCAAACAACCCCTGACTGTGACTTCACAGTCAATCCTCAGGTAGAGGTCCTAGAAGCAAGGTTGCTTTGGTAAAGGCATGTGGGAACTATGAAGCCAAAGGTAAGGGTATACAAATGTGTGCAAATGTGTCTCTCGCTAAATGAATGCCAAGGCCCAAGGTGCCTCAAGGAATAGGAGAAAGGGGATATTGAACTTATAAGTACCAATGAACCAAACATAAATGTTGGAACCAACAGCAGCGCTCAACGAGGAATAACAAGAGACAGTTTACGAGGTTCGACAATACCTACGTCTCCGGGAGCCAAATCATGGCAGCTTCATCTATATGAGGAGTTTCTTTTCACGATTAGGGTTACAAAATATCGGTAGTATAATTTATACCCCGCTTTCCTTACACAACCCCTTCCTTTAATCTTGCCATATATGAGCCATACATAACAATAAATAATTACAGAAAAATGGCACCAATATAGCACAACTTAGGCATCATACATTGAAGGGAAGCAAATTTTCATGAAAGCCACAACTAATATGTGGATCTTCTGGTTAAAATTATAAAAACCACAACTCTCTCCACCCTATGTTGGATCTAACTAGTGGGGGGGGGGGGGGGGATAGAGCAAGAGCAGGGTGGTGTAACTCAAAACCAAATATCATATTGATATTGGAAGTCTCATAGTACAAGCTCTCTTTTCTTACACACATGCATATACTATGATACTTCACAGGATCTTTCTAGCTTACTACTTGAACTCATACATTTAACACAAAAGGATACCAAAGCCATCCTTATATAGATTTTACAAACCAACTTATCCTAACCGACTAAAGTAAACTGACTAAACACCAAAACATTATTTAATTGTCTACATCTAATGAGCATCCAACTTGGAGCCTTCAGTGCATGTATGCATTGAGTTGTCTTTAGTTTGCTCTAACCTATTTCTTTGCTGACATTGACCAAAGAATTTTCTAGCAAAACACAGTAAGCATAGCACTTTTACAGCTCAAAGCTTATGAAAGCTTTCAGTGAGCAAATAGGTCGGTATTTGCTCTGTCGACTTGGTTTCCATGCATACTGTCCAATTAAATTTGATTTTGTCTTGTCAAGAAAATAAATTATTATCCCACACCCTACCCAACCCTATTTCCTTTTTCTTTTTCTTTTTTGCATTGTATGATTGTCTCCCACACAGATGTCTCAAATTTCAAATTAAAATTGCATGTGAGTCGTTTTCTTGACGGACGAAAAAAGTTTGCTCAGACCTGCTTCTTAAAGAGCACTTTTATTCTCACAAGGGAATCACAGTAGTATCGTATTATCCCATCCATGATGAAAGAATTCCGTAATGAACATAAGACTCAAGTATGTAGTACAAACAACATAGCTACAACCACTGTCCAATCAAGACTATTATCATATCAATTTATATTGCTCCTCTTAAGTTATCTCAATGAACCACTGCTGCTGCAGTTACTTGCAAGACAACTAGCTGATCAAAGTCATTCGCATAGTACTACAGACCAGATAAGCTGGGAACCAAACTATGCTGTCAAAGCGCAATTATGCACCCCACATGATGCAGAAACGTAGTGACCACAATGGCACTATCTAGCCTGGGGCCACACTAATTAAGGGGGTGTTTGGGACTGCTCCACAAACTCTGCTCCATAAACTCTACCGTGGAGCAGCTCCACAAAAAACCTAGAGTTTGTGGAGCACCCCTTTAGGTGCTCTCACAACTCCACCTTTTTTTCCTCGAACAGAGTGCGTGGAGCTGAACCTGTTTGGCTAAAAAACGTGGAGCAGAGCTGAAAAACGTGGAGTAGAGCAGTCCCAAACACCCCCTAAGTCTTCTAACACCTGCGAAACACCTGTCCCCGAAATTAACACTGCACCTAGACTACTACCTTTTGACACATCTTTCCATTGATTTATCTGTAAACTCCTAATGAAAGATGACACCATAACCAGTAGAACACAGCAATGCTTTCCACTGATTCAGTCCCAAGCCATTAAACTCGTCGATGTATGACACGGACCTCCGAACCGCCAAACATCACATGCCGGAGCCCAATCTATCCTCCAGGAGCAACCAGGTGAGACCCAGATGTGAATTGGCATTCGAAGCACCAGTAACACTCCGTTTGCTATTCCCCACTAGTTCACTCCAAACCAAATCCGTGCACCAACTTCCAAGGTCAAAAACTTGCAACAATAAAATACGGCGATCACCTAATACGAGCATCACCCCACTAATTTGATCAAGCAAATCAACAATGCCGACAACCAAAGGTCACAACTTTTTTACCCAGAACTGAGCAACAACGTACCAACCTACAAGAATATGCAGTAACATTATCGACAAGGTCGCATTCTTTCTCTCTTTTTTTTCCGACGGGCCGGCAGGAAGAAACTGGGGCAAAATGTATTAAGAAGGGTAAAACAATATCATGGTCCAACAAATAGAGAGAAAATTATCTGAAAACGAGAGGAAAAACATCTAGCAATTGAACAGTCGTGCTAAGGTAACACCGAAAGGTTACACACCGACGACTAAAAAGCTGAAACTCATCCGACAGCCTTCCACGAGAAGATCTCTTCCTTAGTCCAGAGCACATCGGTTGCAGGACGACACTTCCCTCAAAGATTTTAGCATTACGCTCTTTCCATAAACACCAGTGAAACGAGGATGATCATCGTGTCAAAGTCACGTCGGAGCGGTTTTGAGATTAACTTTCTCGTGGTAAGTGACCAAACCTGGGAGCTAGACATCGTGGCAGGGGGATCGTGAACTGGACAAGGTCGCATTCTAATTCCCAAGAAAAGCCACGAAGCAAGCAAATCTATAGCCCAAGTACCCATGTGGAATGGTAACGAGCAAGAGTAATGAAGAGAGGCGGGCACACACCTCTCCTGGCCGGCGGTGTCCCAAATCTGGGCCTTGACGACCTTGCCATCGACCTGGAGGCTGCGGGTGGCGAACTCGACCCCGATGGTGGACTTGGACTCGAGGCAGAACTCGTTCTTGGTGAACCGCGACAGCAGGTTGGACTTGCCCACGCCGGAGTCGCCGATGAGCACCACCTTGAACAGGTAGTCGTAGTCGTCCTCCGCTCTGTATCCGCCGCCTACGCCCGCCGCCATTTCCCTCCTGGCCCTTCCTCTCCGTACTACTAGTGGCGTTGGACTTCGGATCTCGAGGGTTCGGGTGCAGCGTCGCTGTGGAGGACGGAGCAGTGGGGGAGGAGCACTGACAGTTTGAGCTGAGCTTGCTCGGTTTTCTTGTGGGGTTTTCGATTTGCAAGGTTGAGACTTGACAGCGGAGGGGCGGGTTTTACCGCACTCCTGAAGTCTTCTTTTCGATTTTTAAAAACTACTTTTATATTAAAATTGCTACTGTATATAGTACGAAGCAAAGAGATAAAATCAAATGGCTTCACTCGTTCTCTCATTCTCACCATTCTCTCACTCTCTTTCTCTCTCCGTGATGATTCTTGATCCCATACACGGCGATTACCACGAACCCTAACCACTTTGTCCCTAACGTCGACGCCGTCAGATCTGGCTGCCATCATCAACTTCCTCTTCGGCCGTCCTCGGGATCACGCCACCAAATCTGGCCACTGTCATCGACTTCCTCCTCAACCGTCCTTGGACACGGCGCCATCAGATCCGGCCTCCCCCCTCCCCCAGCAGGTTAGGAGGTCAAGTGCGTCGGGGGTCAAAGTTGAAGTTCTCGACGGCGAGCGGGGATGCGGCCACCCCGTCTGTACGCCACGAGGACGCGGGTGGCTTTCTTCTCTCGGCGCCAGATCCACATCACGCACGCCACCTTCTCATGCTCATGCACCGCCGCATCTGAGGCCTCGCTGCCGTCTGCCATGGGAGGTATCTGTTTTGATGTGTAACATTTTGAATTTATGTATGCAACAATCAGTAGAAACTAATGCAACATCGAGATTTTTGTGAAAATATTTTGTTGCATACGGTGGTTAAAATTATTACACACACTATCTACGAATGTTGCATGGGAACACTTTCACCATTTTTTGTTTTTGTTGTTACATATACGGCCGAGAAATGTTGTGACCAAGCGTAAGGAGTTAGCGCTTGGATCAGATGTCCGGGTGTTAGCAAATCTCTTTTTATATAGTAAAATACTTTTCTACAGTAACTACCTTTCAAACCGAATGTCTTTTCAAGACGGGGTCTACAAATTAATTATAACATATATACTACAACGACTTTATTTATATTGGCTAAAATGGCACGTAGGTCTATACGTCTTCATACTCTCTCTTAGAACAGTCAAAAACTACAAACCATAGCACAAAAGAACACACCCATCGATTCTGTTGCTCTTCTTGTGCAGAAAGCCCCCTGTAGTTTTGTGATTTAGCAAACGTTCCACCTTAAGGTATGTTGTAGGTTTCAATCCGTATCATGCGGTTTGCTGCGGACGATAACGGCAGAGGGCTACAATGGAAACCCAACACAAAATGCAAAAGTATTAATATTGTAGCGGTTAACATGGGGCACATTTTTTCTGACTTGATCGCTTAAAAATGTCCGAAGGCACTATGTTGATCTTATTATCTGTCTATATGCTTTATTACCAACTGCTACAATGCTGTATATTAGTGCTTAATATTGTCTGAAGGATTTTTTTTATCATAAAAAACATTTTCGAAATTTCCCTGAACTACCGCTCCCTCCAATTAGTTCTAACTTTCATGCAACAAAGCCGCTTTAATTTGTTTTTACGACTGAAGTTGCCCAACCTTGAGAACAATGGTCAGTTAACAACAAATGGGAGGATGACTGTGCATGAATCGTACCCATGAAAGAGGTGGCAAGGAATGCAATATGAAGGAAGCCACGGTTCCCCAAAATGCATTTTCTTGCGGTTTCAACAGGATAGGAAAGATCGTTCGATACCATGGTACTTTCGCCGTGTCGCGTAGAACAGACAAATTGGCTGTGCTCATGAGCTTTGACTTTTTAGCTTTTAATTCTATCTTTTTAATTTTAATTTTAAATTTTTTAGTTTTTTCTAGTTTTTTTGTTTTTTCTTTCATTCCTTTGTATTGTCTGCGATGATATAATTTTTAAATTTAATTACGCTGAAAAAAATAACAGTAGCTACAGTAAAAAAGCCCTAAATAGTACCAAATAAACCAAAAGCTTGAGCTTTAAACCCAATAGAATACAGTCAATAATAGATTCTTTTTCGGTTTATAACTTATGGCTTCGTCTGAATAAACAGAAGCCATCTTTTGAAAGCGGTTTATCAATATTCGGTTTATTCGCATAAACACTCGTACTAGAGGAAAAAACCAGCGGCCACAGTTATAAGCCATCAACCACAGCCAAAATGCACCGCATCTAGTAACTATATAGCTAGTGTTATCCACTAGTCCAACCTTTAGTGCCACTGGGCCGCAACCCTTCGCCCTTCTCCCCGACCTCTCCGTCTTCTTGTTGTTTCCCGCCGACAACGCTGCGACAACGTTGTAGGCACCCCGTCGTCTTTAAAACTTAGCACGCCACTCGAGTTTGCTGTAGATCGTCATACTATTTTGTATCGCACCATCGCTGGAGCAGAAAGGGAGGAACGTAGGACGTAAAAGATATCATTCTATTGGGTGCTTGGGTTATATTGTCGAACAAACCAGTCGGCTAGTTCCTCGTTCCATGATTCTTGAATCGTGAAGGGGTCAGTACAATATATTTCTGTTTTGAGCAGTGATTCAATGCTTTTCTCTCTAATAAGAGTAGCATTAATCTCAGAACAAACGAAGAGGTAAGTAACATCTATCAACCATTCATCATACCTTAAAAATTATGCAAATCACTATTGAGAAAAACACAGAAGACTTTTCTTTTGCTCAAACTCATTAAAGAAAGGCGTAGGTGTGTGACCATGTCTGTCAGGGGTAGACCCTAATGGGTGTTGAGCTCAACACCCATTATATTTTAAGACATTATAATATATACTAAGTATATTACATATAACATCCCTGTTTTATTTTTGGGAACAGGGTCGTTGAACCTTATGCAACAGCCTAGGAGTTCAGTTGCGGACAGAAAGAGTATTATGCCAGCTCATGAACATTTAAAAGAGCTAATTTGATTTAAAAATAGGACCTAAAGGTCAACTTTAGAAACAATATAGATATCCGAGCCTACAAGTTAACCTACATTCAGAAGAACCAAAGAAATCTCCACAAAAACGCTTGAGTGCAGCTGTAACTCTAATACGAAAACTCGAAGTATCCTTTCCTCTATCATACATGTTCTATTGAAATTAAATAAGATGGAGTACACTATGTACTCAACAAGCCACATGGCTAAATCCTAATTTATCTACTTGCCAGGATTGTCAATTGATGGGAATATACTAGTTTTATTATTGAGAGTGATGCAATTTTATTTGTAAATATTTGTAAACAAGAAATCATAAAACAATAACTTCATAAGAATAAAGGGGTTTCAACACTTGGTTACTCAGCTTACTCAAATTAAAACATAAAGAAATCGATGCCTTGCTGTTGGAATCATCCATTAAACACGGCTTCATTTACCAGAAGTACGGTGTATTCAAATACCATTTATTTTACTCTACAGAGTTACCCAACTTTACCCACAAGATTTCTCAAACTCCCAGTGTCATGCAATAGACACGCTTCAGCTTGCATGCAAGTGAGTTGAGAAAACAAGTCTTTTCAATACTCAATTCTTTATATAGCCTCTACTCGGTAGATCACCCACTTAGACCCAAGCATCTACTGGCCAAGTCTAAGCACTTCTGCTCGTCCTGAGAGGTACCTACCATTGTTAGATATGGTTTAACCATTCCCATACCAACGCCCCATCACACCTACCTCCTGTAGATATTCAATCGAATTGAGCAGCTGTAAGATCAAAGAGGCCGACTAGAGGTGAATAGGCAGATTAAAAATTCTCTTCTATTAAATAATTATTTCTATTAGGCTAAGACCAAGTATATGTGCGGAAGTTTAACTCAATTTGGTTTAGCTCAAATAAAGCATAAATCAATTATGTTCACCTAAGTGCACCAACAAGTTAAGACTATGCTAAGATTTGTAATCCTAGGAAGACAAGTAATCAATTTAATTCTATAAATGTAAATTACTTGAATGTAAATTGAGTACAAGAAAACAAACCACAAATGACACGGTTGCTTTTTACCGTGGTGTTCGGAGACTTCCCGGTCTCCCCAATCTATGTTAAGTGAAGTCCAAATGAATGAACCGGCTCCATGAATTAAGCTAATCACCTCAAATCCACTAGTGGTAGCTCTTTCCCACTCTAGGTAGATGCGCTCCTACCTTCACATTTCGCCAGGTCTTCTCACAACCTTCTTTGAGAATATCATCGATCACCATGCATGACATATCCAACGTCGTCTAGGAGTCGGCAACCTCCAAAAGTAATAAGTCAAGCTCCTCGCTTGACTCTCACCATATGTAATGAATACACAAGCTCGAGTGGATACTAAATCCACCTCTAGATGCAACACATGCAATTTACAGCCTTTTTCCTTACTCACAAGGTGAAACACATGCACAATTAAGAGGAGGATCTCATATTAGTTCAAAGGAGTAAAATAAAGTTCCAAAGGTTCTACTCCAACCGGCCATAAGGGGGTATATAAACCCAAACCATAAAAACTAGCAGTTGGAAGCAAAACACCTGAGAAAACAGGATTATCGAAAGTACTATCGTTATACGACTAGTAGTTCCACTCTCCTTGCAATGGTTAGAAAACTAGCTATTACAGCAGGCTATCGGTAGTTCTGCCAACTAAAGACCAGCGGTACTATCGATCATCGGAAGTACCGCAATAATCGTGCGGAACTACCGATTACCACAAGGACGAGTAGACTCCACGTCGGTTCGACCATGCTGGTTTCGATCACACAGATCTCCATCACATCAGTTTCAACTACGTCGGTTCAAACATGTTGGTCTCGATCACACAGATCTCCGACCACATCGGTTTCAACTACGCTGGTTCGACCACGCTGGTTTCGATCACACAGCTCTTGACCACATCGGTTTTCACTGCCCTGGTTCGACCACGCTGGTTTCGATTACACAGATCTCGACCACATCGGTTCTGACTACGTCGATTCGACCATGCTGGTCTCGATCGCACAGAACTCTGACCACATCAGTTTCAACTACGTTGGTTCGACCATACTAGTTTCAATCACACAGATTTTGACCACGTCGGTTTCGACTACACTAGTTCGACCACACCGGTTTTGATCACACAGATCCCGACAACATTGATTTGACCATGCTGATCGACCACGTTGGTTCTTGACCACATTGATCTTCAACCACATAGGTCTTCGATCACATTGGTTCAACCAAGTTGGCTCAACTACATCAGCTCTCGACCACGCAAGTCTTCGACCACTAGTAATTCCATTGAGTGGTGGTACCGCAGAATACATTACGGTAGTTTTGATTTTTTTTAGAATTGCAGATACTTCAACATTTTTGCAAAATATATTTACAAACTATAGTATTATGCACACAAGGATCAAACATGATTCCCAATAAGTTGCAAAATATATTTGCACACTTTTAGAATCATAACACAAGGATTATATGAACTTTAACAATTTGCAAAACACATTTGCAAATATAAACCTTATACCACAAGGAATAGAAAATATGGACTTCAAACACTTGCAAAACACATTTGTAATGTATAGTCTCATGTTACAAGGATTCAACACATGAGCCACCGTTATTTACAAAACACATTCGCAAATATAAGTATCATGCTAAGGAGATCTAGAGCAAGTTAGGTGAGCTATTAACACATGATGAGACTCAAACTACTAGACATGACCCCTCTTAATAGTATGACAACCTATACTAGCAATCCAACCTTTCAACCAAACGCCAAGACTGGTAAAATACTAGGAACACATTCTTAACCCTATCTAGTCATACCTTTGCCTTAGATTATTGTCTTGATATGCATCAACACGTGATGCATCATTCACTTGAATTCCATCAACACATGATGGGTCTTCTCTTAACTTAATGATCAACACATGATCATGTCTTCTTGGACATGCATCAACTCATGATATATCTTTTACTTGACTTGATGATCTTAATACATGAAGTCATCCCAAGTCATCCTCATTTGTGGAACCTAACGTATTCATCCAACTCATATAAAATATTAGTCTGCAAATTGATTATCACTAATTACCAAACTTTGCCATTAACTCATAATAGATAGACTAGATTCTACAATATTCCCTTTTGATAATTTATGACAATCTCAATAAATAATAAGATAGAAATTGAATTGTAAGTATACAAAAATTGTATACTCTAGAGTAAGCTTTCAAAGAAAAACTTACACATCCGGTTTTCATTGATCATTCAACCATTAACACATGATGGAGGAACTAGATGACAACCCAATATGAGTATATATGAACTACACAAGCTATATATATACTTATGGGATATGTTTCAAAGTGAAGATCCTTAATATGTGTTAAAAGGGAAATATGGATCAATACTAATGAAAGCTCAAAACATAGAGTAAATTCCCCCTAAATGTATGCATACGAGAACGTATATTAACGACATATGCATATATTCAAGTTTCATTATATATGGAGTTAAATTTATATTTTAGATTCGAGGAATGCACTAAGATATAAGATATGATATTGAATGTATACATCTTATGATTTTCACATTTTTATCCAAATAAGACTAAACACTATCATAATCAATAAACAAGTTACTCTTACAATTAGATTTGTCATTATCACCAAAACCATCTTAATGGAGCTTGAACTTACAGTAATTACTAGATCAAGATTGACAAGTCAATACTTGTGGTTGAGCGATTATTGTATCCTTTACTCAGCATAAAGTTGTGGTCCTTACTATATCATATGATTCAATATGATCAAAAACATATGACTTGCCTTTTTATCCATAGTCCGATTATTTTACTAAAGTATTCCAGCTTATGTCATCTGCTAGATGGCTCTTGTAGCTCTTACGTTGACCATGTTGGATCCCGGAGCAACAACTCTGAAACCCTCTGTGTAAATCGCACTAGTCCAGGATCAGCTAGTGCACACAGTGATAACAGGGATACATATCAAGCATAATGACAAACTTTATTTAAAAGAATATGAGCCTGATGGCTAAGGTTTACTCAATGGTTCATAAACCAAAATTAAATATAAGCAGCGGAAGGAAAAACCAAAGCGGAAGAAGCGGAAAAACCAAAATTAAATTGAAGTAAATACTGTAAATAGATTCAAAAGCTGAATTTGATACAATAAATAGGAACAAGATTTTAATAAAATAATATCGTTAGTGCAGGCTCTAACCAAACACTAACCTAACCACGGGCATCCCACTCGAACCATCTTTTCCAAAAAGATCTCATATGGATTACATCCATCCATAAGTAGTTTGTAAAACCATTTTGAAAAACAAAGTCTAATCCATGAAAAACTTTACTCAACTTGCCCATGACCGTGGGCACGGCTATCCAGGATAGATTATACACTCTGCAGAGATTGTACAGCTTTACCCCCAAGAGATAAATTATCTTAATAGTCAACATGCTTCCTTGGCATGAGACCCAGATAAAATATCACAAAGCTTTTACCTCACTCTATTCTAGCAAGACACCACCCGCTGAGGTTTCACCGCTGAAGGGTTAAATCCACCACAGTCAGAAGCCCCCTCTTGCGCCATATGAGTACAGTAAATCCCTGTCCCTCACTGTGAATAACCAGTAAATCTCTGGCACCCACTTTCCACTGGTGGTACCTAAACTAGACTATCGTAAGTTAATCAGCAAGGTCGTCTCCATATAGACTTGGGTTGTACGATAGGGTTTTGCAATAGTAGCTCACAAACCGGTCATTAACTTGACTTAGGCACCAACCACATACCCCTTGTGCCTGGCAGTCAACACTGTGTCACCAAACAACAATGCATGCCAGCAAGCACCCACCACCTAACCATTTGCCTAAGTCTAAACCAAGTTTTTATATTTTGTTTGGAAACATTTCATAATCATTCTTGACTCACCAAAGTCAAGAATACATCTGAAAAACTTATCATTTTATGTGAAACAAATCTTCCCACCCAAATTATTCTAAGCATGGCTAAGCTTTGCTATAAAATGTCCAGATAATACTAACTTATCAACTAGGTTTTTCTCTATGGTGACAAGGCATATGAAGTTCAATGTCAAATTTGGCCATATACAAAGGAATTTGGGTATAACTAGAATTTAAATCGAATTTAAACTAGATTTCAATAAAAGTACGCATGCATAATAATTTTAAAAACAACATAAATAATTTGAATTACTGGGAGCAACATGATCAAAGGTGTAACTTGCCTTGCTCGAAGACTTGATGCTGCGAATCGTCAAAATCGAACTCTCCGGAATAGTCATAGTCTACACGCGAAGAACCAAACAAAATAAATTCAAATAAAATCCAAATAAAATCCAAAAATTATAAAATACACACTGGCGGATAGATTATCATTTTAGATGAATTTAGGAGAAAGAATCAATGAATTCGGAGTTTGTATGAGGGAGAACGAATATATGAAAGTTTGGACATCACATGAAATGATAACAACATCCGAGAATTACTTTTTGAAAAGTATTATGTCGGTAGGCTGCGAGGTGGCTGGCGAACGGGCAAAATGAAATCCTGGCGATGAGGCGAAGGTGGTGACATGGGTACGGCAATCACCCGTAGTGAGAGAAAAATGGCACCGACGGCACGGTAACGACAACAGCAGGTTGGAGAGAGATAGTACCGGGTATGTAATGTGTAGATGTAGGGTGAGCACGGGGTAGAACACAGTATGGTGAAGCTAGGGAAATTATTGGCTAAGCTCAAAATTGAACGGAGACGATAGAGAAAAAGGAAAAACTTGATATCTTGGTGCTCGGTGAAGCGAATCTAAAACCACTTGGCAGGTAGCTACCTGGGATGGTTTGGCACGATATGACACGAACGGATTGGGGAAAACACCAACGGATAGATGGGGACACGAGATGCCATTGGCAGCCATGACGAGGTGTTCGAGGCGAAAATTTGTGGAGGCTTTTTGGGGAAAAGGAAAGGAGCACGGCGTAGAACGCAGTGAGGCAAGTCTAAGAAAGATTACGGCATGGGCTAAAGCTTACCGGAGGCGATGAATCGACGTCGGGAGTCAGAAACAGCCATTTTCGCGGAAAGCTCAATTCCTGACAATTAGCTCCACAAAAAATTAAACAAAATGGTAGAAATTTTTTTTAGAAGCTAGGACACGATATGACGCGAACAAAAATCAAAGCGCTCACCGAAAAATGGTGTACGCGCGAAGGCCCGGTTTTAGTGTCTGGCTCGACAAGGTCGACGAGGACTCGGGGAAGCTTTAGGTGATGGCGATGGAAGCACGACGTAGAACGCGTCGAGACAAACTCAACGGTACAAACGGCTCGGCTAAAGGACATCGAATGGTGGCAGAACGCGACGGAGAAGACATTCAGCGATCGGCGAGTTGACATCAGCGTTCCGGGCAAACGGAGAGGAGTTGCAGGTGGGGTTTGCGGCGAAACGAAGAGGAGAATACGGGGAATGTAATGCTCACCTCGGTTATGGTGGAACATGCACGGTCGGCTCGCAGCGAGGAGAGAAGCGACGGCGCGGTTTGGCCACGGTGGTCCGGCAATGCTCCGGTGAAGCTCCGGCAAAGGCGAGGGAAGCACCGCATAGAACGTGTGAAGGCAAAGCCAGTGGTGTGGTCAAAAGTGGCGGAACTCCACTGTAGACGACGCAAACGGCCGAGGAACGACGCTCGGTTGACAAAAGAAAAATGGCGATTGCGAAGAGAAGGCTCCCTTTTATTGGGGTGGAGGTGGACGGGAGAGGGAGATCAAACGACGGTGTCAATTCAGATGACAGTTGATTTCTTACGTAAATGCACATGAAGGAGGAGAGAAACGGTTGGGAATAGAGGAGTCTTGAAGAGAGCAAGTGAATGCACTTGATTGCTCGAAAAACGGTGGAGAAATTCATAAGGATTCATGAGCTCCAAATCGCGTTCATGGAGGTGCCATTGCTCTGGACGCAACTCTTCGTGAACAAGATGAAGGGAGGAGAGAGAAAACGAAAAATAATAAATAATAATATTTTTTTCAAAAAAATAAAATAAATTCAAAAAATTCAGGAAAATTCTACAAAAAATCCTTGCAGCCCGACAATACCAAATAAAATAATTTCGGATTTAATTGATGTATATTTTAACCGTTTAAAATATTTTTACTTTCTAAGCTTTAATTTAATCCAAATAAATTCAAAAACTCCAAAAATTTAATAGCAGGATATAAATGAATAGATTGAAATTTTTGATGAATTTAGAAATTTGAATAGGCTCATTCGGAGTTAAAATGAAAAAATACGGACTTTTGGAAGTTTGAGAGGAGGGAAAAAGAATAAACTGATTTTCTGAAAATATTTTTGAACTGAAAAATCAGATTATGACATCATCAAGGGAAATGATTTTTAGAGGAATTATTTTTCTGTGAAAAAGAGATTTATGGCGTCAGGGTGACATCTGGCCGAATTAGTTTTGCAACAGAAAAAGGGTTTTATTCACTGACAGGTGGGACCGGCTTTTGTGGACTGGGTCCATGGACCGGGGAGAAGGCTAAGGTGGCACACAGTTGGCGTAGCGCTTGCGTGGCTCACAGCTGCTGAGGTGGCGCACGGGGACTGAGGGCATCGGCGGATGACAGCGCTGCTGGGGTCGGCAAGGGGTGCGCGAGAGGGAGGAGAACACGAGGAGTTCAGTGCACCTTGGTGCGACGCTCGGGAATGCTCGGTGGTGGCCGGCAACGAGGATGAAGGGGCGGTGGGGTGAGGGCGTTGGCGGCGGGGCTCTTCGGTTGTGGATTTGCTCAGTGGAGGGGCGGAGAATGCGCACGGGTCTGGCGAAGGTGGAGGCGATGAACGGCTGTCGGTTACACCGAAGTTAAGGTCGGCGCAAAGGCAAGTAAAGAGGGAGGTAAGCGGGGTTTCAAGTGGGGAAATGGTGGAGGTTGAATGCGGGAGTGATTAGGCTTTTAATTGTAGCAAATGCTTGGGCTAACGAGAAGAAACGACCAAATTTAAGAGTTCGGGCGGGGCATCAATAGCGGTGGTGGAAGGTTGAAGAAGGCAAGGAGAAAGAAGAAGCTGACAGGCGGGGTCGGGCTGTCGGCGAGAGAGAAGAGAGAGGAGATAGCACGGACGGTCAGATGAGTGGCGCGGCGCATAGAGAAGATCAGGGCCATCGGATTGAAACGAAGGGGTAAGTGAAGGCAGGTGGCTGAGAATAAACCGGGCGAGGATGGATTGAATCAGGGAGCGACACGTGTTGGCCGAGGAGAGAGGTTGAGGATTAAATTTGATTTAGATTTTCAGAAACATTAAGAAGATTTAAAAATACTTAGAAAATAGGAAATAAAGTTTAAAAATAATAGAAAAATTCACAGAAATTCCTGGAAATGTTTTAGACTTAGGAAAAATATTTTTGACTAAAAGTTGGTCTTCTAATTTTTATAAAAAATACTTTTTAGCTTTGAAATTGATTTTTTTAAAAGCTAGAAAAGCACATAAAATCTAGATAAAAGCCAATGCTATTAAAATAGGCTTTTTATATAAATCCAAAATATCTTTTACTTAATAATATTTTTAAGTTTTCAATTAAATTCCTTGTAAGAATTTTTTTTAAAAGCTAGAAACTGGCAAAATAAAATCTCAGAAATTCAAGCAACCAAAGAACACTTGATTTTATTTAAATTTTTTTACTGAAAATTTTGAAATAAACAGCTGGGCTGTTACAGACCAGCTAGTTGAATTCTGATGCTAATGCAAAAAAAACGAAATCACATTAGTTCTTGCTTTGTAAGATGTAAGCTGGGAATAAAAACAATAAAATAATGGGAAAAGACATAAAAGAAAATGGGTTTGGGTGGTTGAGTTTTAAGCAGTGCTTGGGTTGGTTGATCAAAGTTGGAATTGGGCTAGATGGTTGAAATGGTTTAAAATATGTTGGACGTATTTTGGAACGAATAGCAATAGGTTGATATACAGCGAAGGATTGGTTTTGGAATAGTGTGGGTTTGGGTTTTATCGGGATTTGGTTTGGCAAAAAGGAGGTAGGAAATGGATTCACGGGGTCGAAACGATCAAAATAGAGGTGTTTTTTATTTTTTGGAATTTTTGGATGAATAGTGATAGCTACAGGAATGAACAGTAAGGGGCCAGCTCAGTTTGAACAGTGCCACACGATGCTTAATTGTGCTGGCCCGATCTACATTGGAGGAAGGCCACTTAGGCTGGCCATTGGTCTATTGGCATTCGGCCACTCCAGCCCAAGGCGCACACGCGTGGCAGTGGCCCGATGCGCGCCGCATGGTTAGACGAAGATCGGCCACGCTGACCTTTCTTCCTTTCTCAGCTCATCTCCTCATCGGAAGAACAAAGCAAAGATAGGTCGCCCAGAACAATACCAATAAAGCTCTACTGTGGCAAGAATGGTACGAATGGACTTCACAAGAAGTAGGGATTCTATTTTAGGGCTTGGTGGAACTCAAAAAGGCATGGTGAGAACCAGCAGTGGCTTCCCCCATGGCACAATGGCTACACCGAAGCTCTTCGGAGCAAGGGCATTTAAACCATCTATGGCACAAAGGGAGGTTAGGAGTGGTGGTAGATTGAGTTGGGGTGGTTCCAGCAGAGCTGTCCACGGGAAGGGTATTGCGGCCGGTGAAGGTCCAAGGCACGGGCGAAGAGGAGGCAAGGAGAAGGTCCAGTGGATAGGGCCAAGAATTAGGGGTGATTCAAAGATGCTCTGGCTCTAAGGAATTGAACTCTTGGTGACCATGGCTTAAGATTGGCTGGGGAACCTTACCGGCTTAGGGAAACTTGGCGACGGTGCTACGGTGGAGGAGATGGCAAGGTGGTGGTCTTAAGGAGCAATTAGGAGTTGCAGAACATGGACCCAAAGGCCAATCGGGTTTTAAGGCCTCGCTAAGTTAGTGTGCATAGGACCTCATTTTGGGTGGTGCCAGCCTGTGGAGGGGAGTGATGGCGGAGGGCGCACTCGGCAAGGAGAGAGCATAGGAGAGGGAATCAACTCCTCTGACGTAACTTCCCTCTGACGTTGGGTCACTGCGCGTGGGCCCCCTCGCCACGTGGCCCCACGCGTCAGTGACGGGGAGTTACGTCAGAGGATCTCATTTGATAGGAGAGGTGGCTCTGCCTCTGGCAAGAAGTACCACAGCATTATAGGGTGACGAGGTGAGGTACGGTGGGCGCACGCACATTGACCGAACAACGGTGATAACGCGGCGGAAGCTCTAGTCAGCACTTAATGCGTGAAGCGAGGCAAGGTGGTTGTACGGTCTAGCAAAAGTGGCAGTATGGATGATGAGGTGGTGACACGCACAGGCTATGCTGGCGACATGAGAAGGAAGGCGCGGTGTGAATGGAGGAGGTTGCGGCGGGGAGGCGGCCAGCTCGGCTGACCGAACTGGAGCAAGGCAGGGAAGGCAAAGGCGCCGGCGGGGAAGGCAAAGGCGCTAGTTGGGAAGGGAAGGCGAAGAGTCAAAAGAAGAAAGCAGGTTTTGGAAGGAGGTTTCCCAAATCGGCAAAAACTCAAACTCAAGCAAACAAACGGAAATTCAAATTCCTTTTGAATTTTGAGGTGTTTCATTACATATATATACTCTTAATTAAGATAAAATGCTACATATTTGTACTTAAAAATATAAATCAGTCTAAACCAACCCATACCCCTCTCTCTTAGCTCACTAGAGATCCCTTTACACCCGTTAGACCTACCACATCCCGAATTCCCTGAGGCCCTAACCAGCCATCCAAGTCCTAATTCTAACAGGCTTCTCTCTCTCTCAACGTGGCGGTGGCGCACACGTGGAGGGTGAGGGAGCTAACCAGACGGGAGTCTTGAGGTAGTGTCGCAAACCCACAATGGCCATCACGATGGCGGCCAAGGAAAGGGAGAGGGAGCGCGTGGTGTGTAGTAGCGGCCAATGATGACGAGCTGGTGAAAAGGCAAATCAATTCCCAAATCAGAGCCACATATGCGCTCTAGGAGCGAAGTGAAGGCGTGGGGCGGTGCGGGTGAGCAGGAAAGTGATACGGTGAGTTAGATGACGACATGGCGAGCAGGAAGATATGAAACGCACGGCGTTGCAATAAGGTCTCATTCCCAGGTCAGTTGCTTTTGGTCTCCCACTCTCCCTCCCAATTCTGATATCGACAAATCCCAAATAATTCATTTAATGATTGTGTCTTTGTGAAATGTAGACCGTATAACTTTCAAAAATAAATAATAAGTCTACAAATTTGAAATCTTTGTAGATAATATTGGTTAGATAGCATAAAAATTTGAATAAGTTAGCAAGATGGTTATAAGAAATAATGAAATGGCTATCCCTAAAATTGCATGAAAGGTCGAAGAGTTAAGGTGGTGATCGGTTCGGCTTAAAAGCTCATGGCTTATGGCTGAAAACACTGTAGCTGGCTGAAAAAAGCACTGTAGCTGACAGAGGCTTATTTCGCATAATTAAATTTAAAAATATAAAAAATATGTTAGCCCATTACGTATAATACAAACAAATACGGGAAAAAAAGAACCGGCAAAAAAGCTCAACAAAAAGCCAAAAGTTTAGAAAAGGACGAAATTTATGAATAGTGAAAAATAAGCCAGAAGCCGAAGCCGAATTGATCGGGGCCTGTATTTTGTTTAATTATTTTGTATTTTTCTACATTATTTTGAGATATTTTTTGTTAGGATAATTTGTACTTTGATGTTTTTTCACTTAATACCTTTTCTTTTTTTCCCTTTAAATAATATTTTATTAACTCTAGATATCATAAAAACCCTAGTTCCGACACTGATGGCCGTGCGAGGCAGGTAGTTCGGCTGTGTGCTAGTGCTCCGGTAGAGAGGGACGGAGGAGGGCTTCGGAATGGCGGAAACAACTAACCACTCGCACATCTATAAACGACCGTGGTTTCGCATCCTGGAGAAGCTCCCAACACCAGCCGCCGTCTCGTCAAACGGCGTCGTAGCATCAAACCCGTCGCTCACAGCACAGGCTCACGGCACGGTGCCAAGAGTGAACCGCGACGGTTGAAACGAAAGCCAGACTCTCAGTAGACGTACGCATCGATCAGACGGTCCACAGGTACGCGCGCCTTTGTGGCTGCCGTGCCTTGTAAATGCGGCTACAGGGAATGCCAGCGGCGCAGCTGAGATACTGCAGGGCGGCACATGCGACTGCAGCACCATCTGAGAGCACGATCCAAATCGTCGGATCAGTGGCCTCGGGCCTCTTGGACGCAGGTGAAATGGAACAGCTCCTGCTGCATCAGTGGGCGACGGGCCCACTGCCAGTCTGCCATGCACCTACACGCCAGCTCTAGCCCTAGCAGCCAGCGTGGCTTCTGTGCCGAATCATCTAGGGCTTGTTTGGTTGCCCGTATCTTCTCAACTCAGCTCGTATGGCTCATCCTGGCTAGTCTCATCCTGGCTAGGCACATGCAAATATATTTGTTTGGTTGCCTGTATCCGTTGAAGCTGTATGAGTAAAGATGGTGTTTGGTTGCCCGGCCCGTCTCTCTCTCCCTCCACTCATTTCGCCGACCGGCCTCCTTCCTCACCCGTCTCTCTCTCCCTCCCTCCACTCATTTCGGCCGACCGGCCTCCTCCCCCTCACCTTCTCCGCCCGGGGCGGTGCGGTCGGCGCGCGGCCAGGCGCGGCGGCGCCGGTGGTTCTCCCGCCGCCCCCTACCTTCCCTCTGCCACCTACCTCCCCCCCCCCCCCCCGCACTCGAGCTCACCTCCGGCGGCACGACGGCGCGCGGGTGGCTCTGCTTGCCGACCTCGGGCTCCCCTCCACCAGCCTCGGGCTCTCCGCCGCCGTCCCCCCTCCGCACGCACTCTCTCTCTCTCCCTCTCTCGGCGGCGCGGCACGGTGCGGCCCGTGAAGCGGGAGTGCGCCGCTGGTCCAAATCCGGCCAGCGCCCTACCGGTGCCAGCCTCCCCTCCGGCCTCCCCTCGCCCCGGATCCGGCCGACCCGAGCGGAGTCGCCGCCTCTTCCGCTCTCCTTCCTTCCCTCGGGCGCCGTGCGTTTGCATCCGACGGGCCAGGCTGAGGAGCGAAGGACCCTCTCTTCGTTTCACTCGGGCCTGGCTCGGGAGAGAAATTTGCATGAGATGGGCCTAGCTCCGAGAGCCAACCAGGGCAACTAAGGGTCTGTTTGGTTGCCTGCATGAGGGTGGCTCGCACCAGCTCATGCAGGGAGATGGTGTTTGGTTGCCTGCATGGAGGAGAGAGCCTGCATGAGTAGATGCAAAAAATCAACTGGAGCCAGGCTGAGAAGAAACGTGGCTGAGGAGCTTCTCTCCTCAGCCTGGCCACACTCATGCAGCTGCATGAGCACATGCAGGCAACCAAACAGCCCCTAAATACATGCCCATTGCATAAGCTCATGCGAGATAACCAAACAGACCCTAGTAAATCCATTTTCGCTCGTTAAATCAGCTCGTACCGGAACCTGGAACGAAGCTTGAATTGCGTGCAATCGAGTGGTTAGAAACTACTACACATACCTTTATATTTTTAAGATAAGAGTTGTATTCGTCGCACGACTCTCACACCTACAGGTTGCATTTGTTATACAACAAATCATAATAGATTAATTTGTATTTATAATCAGGTCTCATCAAATAAACGGTGTACGCCCTCCCCTTTTTTATGTCATTTATTAGTGAGAGAACTACTACGAATTTTTCTATTTCATGAATTTGTGGGAATTTATATACCTTTAATCTAACTAGTTGAAATACCACGTTCTTTTGTGCTTTGTGCTGCGGCTGATGAATTTAGTTACGGCTAGTAGGTGTGATAAATAGTACCTATTTTTTATGTTGCGGTTGAAGGATTTTAGTTACGACTGGTAGATCTGATAAATAGTACTAGCTAATAAAAGCTGAAGTTAAAAGCCGACAGAAAAACCGAAAAGCATAAGGCCAAAGATAGATTGTGTTGATTTCTTTGTCCAATTCATGCTAGACCATTATCCAGCGTTGCAGTGCCGCTTGTTTGCAAATTTAACACTGGCGTATCCTGATTCCTGAAGCTCTGACCAGCATTCCTGGAAACAAACGGATGAAGATGAATGCAGTAGTGCACGACCAGAACAGGCCATCAGCACGTGAAATATATAAAATGTATAGAATAGTCAGATGACAGAGCATCACTAGGCAAGGTCTAATGACTGGTATAAAAGAAGACGTAAGAACCGTTATAATAGTGAAGAACAGAAGTCTAGTTCTCAACATAGAAAAATCTTGAAAATACAGAGAAAAGAACTTCAGCGTGTAATATTTACACATCCTCATGTAGCCAATGGGTTCAAAAATGGCTCAAAAAAAGTAAAGGGAAATCATGAACTACAACATTACATATCAACAATGTATTTTTTTTCCATTCTTAAGAAAAAAATAATGTATTTCACGGTGCTAATTCTTCGGCACAGTGAGTCCTAATGTTACCAAAATTGAGCTCTCCACTCTTCCAGTAAAATTGCATCCACTGTATTCCTAATTGATGGTGAATTGTTCTTATATATAATATACTATTTCTGCACAATTCTTGGTGCAGAACTGCAGATATATGCACCATTTTTTTGTTTTGAAAGGACAAAAACTTTCTTCCGCTACCAGGCTGTCTGCTACTCGTATCAGTTTTTCTCAATCAGCAATATGGTCTGTGTCATGATCATGCTCATATATAACTTCCCAAAGGCCAGATCCGTGGGAGAGCACAAGAATAATAAATGATAGTCTGTGAAACCAAGACAATGGTAGCAATCTCCTGTGCAGGTATAGATAAGCTTCCCGAATATGTCTGAAAAAAACATAACGAGTGCAAGTGTCAAACCAATTGCCAACAATGAGATATGTCCAAGGCAAAACACTGATCAGATATACAATTTCACCCTTCAGATTTAATTACCTAACTACCATATATAGATCAGCCTGTACAGTCCTGATCTTCAGTATCATCATCAAGGATGACATATTTTGAAGCGCCGTTGGAAGATTGGAAGTTTGTGTCACCATTTTTACTGTGATGGCCTTTCTTGAACCTATAATACCTTCATATATCATGGGATTACAGTCAGAAAATAATCTCCACTCAGCAGACAAACACATTAGAAATTAAACTTAAGTTTCCACTTTACACTTTCACAGAGTCTAATTAACATGATCAGTGTTTGTGACTGCTTTATGTGATTGTACACAACGAGCTGACAGGCCAAAACAAATACTGCGAAATAATGGGATAGATTGTAATAAAGGTTCAAATGGATGGAATGAAAAGATACCAAAAAACAAATGCAGAAAAAAGCAAGCCAGAAATAAAAAGTCTAAACTTTGCATGCGTACTAGTTGAAACCTAAAGGAGAATGACAATGGAAATAACTTTTCCTGAGAAGTTGGTCACCTGAGCACTAGTGATGTGCGCGTAGTGACATGGTGTGAGCACCAATGAAGCATCAAAGATGACACGATATGCCACATGTGTTTCCAAGCTGACATTACACACCATTTGGTTTGCTACAACAGCTTGGAAGTCATGTCACTTCTCTCTATAATTAACGGATGGACTAAAGTGACATGGCATAGCAAGTTCATGGACTTGCAAGTACTAAAATGTAGATTGATGGACTAAAGTAATGAAACAAGTTTAGGGGCTTCTCGTACAATTTACTCCCCAAATAAAGTTGAATGTGAGTCTGACTATAAGCTATCAGCACTGCGACAAAGTTGAAGTTGATTTACAAAATATGAACAGGTAATAAGATAACACAGAACGGAAAATATTGAACATAGGAAAAAGAACTTCAACTCACTTGTACATGTTGAACAGACTGACACCAAATATTATTATAGCGAGCCCAAGTCCCTTTAACCAGGTAAATGGATCATTGAAGAAAAGCACGGCAACCTGTCATTTTTTTGGGTGGGGGTGGGGGGGTTGGTTACAAATCACGCTCATACGAATGAACAGAGATTAATTCGTAAACATAAATATAGCAGTGAAATCAAGTTTTAGTTATACCAAAATAGTGACAGCTTCCTTCACAACCCCAGCTATGGTCACTGTTAGAGCACTTGTTACAGAAATCAGAACATATTCTGTCAAAACCTGCAAAATGAACAGATCCAGTTATCATCTTGTTAATCCAAGATATGAAAATTCCCGACAAGAATAATTGGCAGGCATGTCTTAATAATAAACCAACAGTGCATTGCCTGACTCAAGAAAAACGAAAGACTTATTGCAAGCATTCATGGTGCATACAAAATGCAATTGTTAAGTACTGACAAGTGAGCATAAGATATTATACTTCCCAGGAAGGAGTACACATCCATACCATGAAAAAGGCCAAAGCACCTCCCAGAAGCATCAATAAGCTGCTCCTTATTATGTGAGCTGAACTATCAAAAAAGTGACTTGCCCTGAAGTCACCCCATGGATCCATGGCAATGGAAAGAATTGCAGTTGTTATAGCCATCACTGGGGTAACATAACTCATTAATGTAAATGGATTCTTTAATCCTGCATAATACAAAAAAAGAGGAAGCTGTAAAAGGATGGCGCATTACATATTAGTTGATTCATTGTATAACAAATCACATATTAAATTATCATTTGGATATTTTTTAGAATATAATGGCAATAGCTTATAATTCACGTAACTGATACAGTTTGATACTTTGATGCAATAGTGGCAGTTTCCATGTATGTTTCCATGTATCAGTAATTCAGCTTTGAAACAAACCAAGTGGCCAATCAAATACTTCTATGTATCTCAACATATATAAAACTCATCTGGCTGCTTTCCAGGCATGAGATAACACATCAATGAGCAGACCTAATAGTATTCCTCTCAATGGACAAAATGCTAAGATAGAATGCATACCATATTCCTCTTTCTTCAGCAGATTTGACAGACGCATAAGAAAAAAAGAGTAGAAAAAAGTTCAGTCAGGACAGGGATGAAAGGGAAATATAACATAGTTATATGAAATTAACAGGGCATAGTACCCTGTCCAATCACCTTTGTTGAGTAATAGAAATAGTAAGAAAATTATGAAGTATAATACAGTAACAAACCTGGAGGAGAATCTGTGTCATGCACCAGCGGAAACCAGACATAACAGCAGCAAGCATAATAAATATAAATCCCCAAAGATTAAATTCTGTCTCTTTAGCAACTACAAGAAAGAACATTATTACCATAGTTAAAGATGATGAAGCATAACTGCATAAGACAAGTTTCAGAAAATGTGTCGGTACTCAGTAAGTCAGCAATATGCAATTAAGATGCAACAACAAGCAAACAAATAACACCTCCAAACCTGCAATTAAGATGCAACAACAAGCCCACAAATAACACCTCCAAACCTGTACTTAAGTAGAATACTAGTTGGAAGGTCATTTTCTTAGCCCTCTCTGGGAAAGCACAGAAGCAAATTACTTCGAAAAATGATAAAATTTGTTCATGTATGCATTACCTGTCAGTAGAACTCCAAAAGAAACAATCAGTATGATTCCAAGAAGGTTAAAGCTCGGCTTCTCTAGCCTTCCGAACAAAGATGGCAAAAATTAGTTTTATAACATGAAAATGATACAGATCATAACAGAAGCACAAGAAAATATAATTTAACAGAAATTGGTGCTGAGTTGTTAGAAAGATATGCAACAAGAAAAAACTAAACTAATTGCATAGAAACATGAGTGAATAGAATGCCAAAAAACAGCACTATAAGGAAGTGATGAGTCACAGTAGTTCTATAAGTCTATGTAATTGATATTTGAATGCAATGAAGCAAGAAGTCACTAAACTAGAACACATAAGGGCATGCTCTATCGAAAAGAAACCAGCAACTGAGCTTACCTGAATAGAAAAGCAAACAGAAGAATGAAAATTGGAGCAGCAGATTTGCACTGCATAATAGTTAAAAGTAATAAATTAGAATTCTAACTACTAAGTAAGAAGCCTAGGAAATAATGATTCACTAGAATGAAATGTACCATTGTAGCAAATGTCACAGTAATGAAAACAAGTGAAATGTTGCTCAAATTTATATCAAGAGCAGTAGCCAAAGCTGTTGGGACAACTGCAGAAAAAATATTAAAATTATTATACACCATTATTTAAACAATAAGTTTTAGAAAAGGTAAACACAATAAAAATGAACACAAATTTATTTTGAAATATTTGGAAGTAGAATAAGAATATAGTTTATCCTAACCTTTGTTGATTAACTCAATTCATCTAATAAAACATTGATTTCATATCCAGTAAGAAATGTTATAGCCTTATAGGTCATGCCCAACTTAATCGAAACTTTATTTAAGTATGGAGATATATCCAGCAATAGGTGTCAAGCTAAACCCTCTATTTTGAGCCCATGTTGTTAGACGATGCCACTCTCTGTAGGGAAACAACCACAGGCGCATGCAGCGCATGCATACCAGATCATCAGCGACGCACGTTCAGGCCTCCGGCTAGATAGGATCCTCAACGCCTGTATTTTGATTTGTGCTTATCTCTCCACTTGTATCTACTTTCTGTTGTACACGATGTGTATTTATATACCATGTGGATGAATGATAAGTAAAAGCGTTTTTTGCCTCAACACTTGTTTCTAACACATATGGCTCTCCACCAGAATTTAATTTCATCTGAATCTTCACCCGTAAGGTGATACCTTATGCTAATTTAATTCAGCATGTCAGTTTTTTTTTTATCAAATTGACCAACGGGTTGTTTCAGGACCCCCAAAAGCCTATATATGTCCATGTTCAACGCTCTTGCACTGACCCCCTAACGGGCTAATTGAACCATATCCTTCTTTTTATGTCAGGTATACTTGATTTGACAAAGGCCAGTAATAACCATATCCTAATTTTCATGTCAGTTATACTTGATTTGACAACGGCCAGTAATAACAGTAACATTGTATTTGTCTGTCCCACGTAAGTGCAGAATACATAAAGTTGGTTTTACCAATTATAAGCACCAAGCCATCCAATTCCCATGCCACTCCTTACTACTAAACGTATGAACCGAACTACTAATCTAAGCATCAGGCAACATGACTGTGAAGCAACACAGTAGCCACCTTGCAGAAAGTATTCTTTCCATGACATTGCACTTCTCCCTCCCTCCAGGCCCCGGTGCTGGAACCACAGGATCACCCTCGACGCCACAGCCTGCATCGTGAAATGCACCGTGTTCATCAGGAACGGCGCCGGGAACTTCCACATGTGATTCCCCAGCATCTCCTTGTTATACCTGAGAAAACGCACACGAGCACACCGGGAACACTAGCATCAAACATGTGTCCAAACATAGCTCCCATGACTATCCGCAGTCGCACCCCAACATCGACAAAAACGCGTTACTCACAGCGTCAAGCAGGTGCTCAGCGTGTACCAACTCGCTATCAGAGCAATAATCTTCGCGACCAACCACGGCGAGATCGGGAGGCCGTCAGATCTCTCCGCCTCTCCCGCCTCAATATCCATCGGCAAGTGGCTGACGCCGCCGCCGGCAGCAGCGCCGGAGGGCAGAAGCGGCAGCTCGAACTCCTCTGAGTCGTCCTCGCTGGCCGCGGCGGCGGGGGCATTGGACGCCGCGGAGGGGTCCCTGCACCACCGCGAGAACGACGGCTCCCTGCGGATTCCTCCCCGTTTCCTCTGCCCGCCACCCTCCTCCGGCGGCTCGCCGGAGCCCTCCGCGAGCTCGACGGCCACCACCACCGGCGCGTCCTCCTCCTTCGGGTGGGCGTGGCCGTTCACGATGACGCAATCCCCCATGGACGGCGGTGGCGGGAGGTTCTAGAAGGGTTTGGATCTGGGCGGTGTGGATCTCATCGGCGGTGCGGCGCAGCGTCGGCGACGGTGGCGGCCGACGCGAAGGCGCAGGTAAGGGGAGTTTCCAGCTAGTCTGCTTGATTTCGGTAGCAAGTCAGAATCCACCACCTCGTCACGACGACTTCCTTCCCGAGCGGTTAACTTCCAACTTCCCGGCTGGTATCGGTAGTTTACTAGTTTTGCTTGCGGGAGAGGACGACGCTGTTTTTTTTTTCTCTGTTTCTTACTTTCCTCTCTTTTTCTTGAAACGGATCTCTTCTGTCTTCTCCCTCTTTTTTTCACATATGAAAAGAGATATTTCTATATAACATTTGACTATTTTTATAAAAAAAACAGTTAAATTTTATGACCTTTAGATTACGATCCAAAGGATCTCATCCTTTCCCCTTATTATATAACTCCATCTAACATTAATCCTATCCCACCGTCTCCCACCCCCGACCCTGCCGCCTCCCACCCCGTGTCGCCCCTCCTCTTCACTAGCGATGAACCCCTCTCACGGCCTCCTTATCCTTTCTCGTCAGAGCAGCTCTGCGCATCTCCCCCTCCACCCTCCACCCGTTCTCCACCACCCGCGGTCGGCGGCGCCCCTACCCGTCCCCGCCGTACCGCCCCCGCTCAACCTAATAGCTACTACCTTTCGCCGCCCTTCGGCACCACCCATCACCCTTCAACACCACCCACCACCCCTCCTAACCCGTCCATCACCCCCACCGTCACCCACTGCCAGGACACCGGCCCTCGCCCTCCCTCTATGCCTAGGGGGAACGGTGAACCCTAGGCGCGGGGGAGGGATTTTCCCCTCGGACTCGCCAGCTAGGAGGAAGAAGAGATCACCGGAAAGGAGGAAGAAGGGGTCGCTAGAGAAGAAGGTGGGAGTGGCGGTGCACGAATTTTCGCGTACATCTAAAGGTAAGAAATTTGATTGATTTCCCCTAAAAAATCTTGCGAGTGTTGTATAGTACTTCCAATGAAAAAAATAAGGTACTCGCATTAAAAAATCTTATGTTTACGTGTATTGTACTTGACAAAAGCAAGGTATTTGATTGCAACTTATGGCCTATAACTTACTCCAAAGAAATAAACGGGACAACTATTTTGCTGTTTTTTGAAATAGCTTATCAAGATAGCCTTCTCGACGTGGCTTATCGATATTTAATTTATTCATATAGATATTCGTGTTTAAGGCCAAAAGTTATCCGTCGCAGAAAAAAAAATGCATCGGATATCACATGTTCGATTGGAGATTTGTGCGGAGAACACCGGCCCATTTGTGGTTGTCGGTCCAAATAGGCTGGCATGATTTACAGCTACATTTTGTTAGTGCATACAGCATACTACTAGTACTCCACTTGCTTTATGCAGTTTGGCGTGTGCTACATCCTCGTTGGTCCCCGTTTGCGACTAGTTTAGACTGTCTAGGGACTGTCTAGGCATTACTCAGACATTTTTTTCTTAATTATTATCTAAATTTGTGATCCTTAAATTAGAGATCAAGATACCTCTTGTTTTTAAAGGGAGGATATTTTTTTTAAGGGAGAGAGGGTAAAATTCATGGGAGAGAGGGAAGAATTCATGACCATTGGATCTCTAATTCAATAGTTTTAAATCTGAATAATAGTTAAGAAGAAAACATTCAGATTATATTTAACAAAACCCGAGATGTAATGCAGTAAAATTCATGCAAATACGTACTATTTAGTTCTGCTACCGCTGCCGTCAAAGCTCAACATTAGTCGCAGATGAGTCAAACCCCGCCAAACTACCAATTGATTGCCTTAGACTAGCAGTGAACTAAACATCTTCTTATACTAAACCTAAATCAAACAGACGAGAATAACAGACTGACATGTGACGGCCAACCAAACGGCGGCCCCTTCGACCATATGTACGCGCGGCGCACGTAATCGTATAGTTTAGTCGCATTTGCACCGCACCAGTCAGTCGTACGGGTTGTCGAGCTGCCTGAAAGCAATCTCATGCTCTGCACTGCAGCGTACGTAGGTGAGTTCGTGTCGTGTACTGAGCTGAGTGTAATGGGCTCTTTGGGGTATTTAAGTGAGTGAATTTAGGCCCGGATGGCTTATGTTGGTATTGATTTATGTTTCTAGTTTTTATTTAAAAATCCAAAAGTAAATATGAATATTTAACTTTTTAAAGCAGTTTTTTTACTTCTCTTGCTACTATCTCATTTCAGGCATAAGACAGGGGTCACATATGTATCACCTATCACACTTCTCTCGCTCCTGTTATACGCACGTATCTCACTCACTTTTTACACCACTTGTTTTCTCTTTCTAAAAGTCACTTTTTCAACCACTACTATTTATTTTTAGCTAAAAGCTAAAAGACAGTAAAGAAACATCAACAAAATCTAATACAAACGCTCCGTTAAGGATAGTGAGGGTGCCTTTGGTTGAGCTTTTGGGAGCTGCTTTTGCTTCCAAAAAGTCAAAAGCCAACCAAAGGGGTGGAAACCAGAAACTACTTTTTCAGAAGCAGCTACTTTTGGGTAGTACAGTTTTGAAAGCACCTTGGACCCTGCTTTTGGCTTTTGGCTTTCTGCTTTTTGAAATGGTGAAAATAGAGAGCTGTTTCACAGTTGTTTCAAGGAAAATAGAGATAGGAGGTAAGTTTTATACTTGTTTGAACCAAACAGCTTACAGCTTTTCCACAGCCCACAACCTACAACAGCTTTTCCACAGCTCACAGCTCACAGCAGCTTTTTCAGAAGCCACAGCTCAACCAAACACACCCTGAGTGCATTATGTAATCCCCTGTGTGCGTTGCAGTCGGTGAACAATTGAGAATTGAACTATTCTATATCTGATAAGAGCTTCTTCCCTGCCCCCTCCTTCTCGATCTGACTCCCAATCCCAAAATTCTACCTCAGTTCTTTCATCCACCTGCCGGTCACGTAACAGTTCGAAGGCAGAAGGCACCGCCATGGAGACAGTCGTCGCGTCTTTCAAGTATCTGTCAAACCAAGCGGCAAGGCGAAGCAACTGTTTGGTAGGCAACACTCAAGCTAGAAGATCGCTGTTAGCATCGGGCACCGACCGGCAACCGAGGTGAGATGGTGTACTGGAGTAGCGAGTGAGACCCTGAGTTGCGGTCAAAACAATGGTCACTCCCTGCTTCGGAGCAGGGTAGAATTGCGGCACCTGTTCTGTTACAGTGCTCGTGCATGTAGCATGCGATGCATAACTAGTTCACTAAGCAGATCAGGAAGAAAATATAAGCTCTTTAAAAAATCAAGCAGAATTAATAATAATGATAGCTCACAACTTCTTAATTATAATTACCACCATATGATTATATATAGGATGCATGCAGTGGCGTGGCTAGCCCTAGGATAGCAGTCAAGCTGATCAAAATTTAGGTAGTATAATCACAGAGAACCAGAGGACTTACAGAGTAGCATATATGTTACAGAGGGCGGCCTAAGCACACGCATTTGCCAACTTGATATAGGTAGATCCAACCCTATCTAGAGGTGGTTAATTTGTCTTCAGTGGTTCATCCAAATCCCTTGCTCTGTTTTCGTCCAGGGACTACTGGAAACAAAACAACCTAAAGCTTCAGATGCCTCCAAATCAAAACCAGTGAGCTTTCTTGTCAGAGCAACACATCAAAATTGCGCACAAAAAATGTTTCAACGACAGTCAGACAGCTCTGCAGCTATTTGAACTCTAGAAACAGGAGAATTTGGAATCTTTTGCCATATAAGCTGCCAAACTAGAGCACTGGAGCCACAAGGCCTCAGTACACTAGTCTTATTTCCCCTTAATTCCATACATTTCTCTGAGCTAGTACTAGCTAGTGAGAACAGAACAAAAGCACCATTATACAATACAATACTGCACCTACTACCAACTTGGATAGACGCCATCGATCTGCAGCATCCAAGGCGCGCAAACAACCACCTCAAAGCGTGCGCACTCTAGGCACGTACGCTTTAAAAATGCCAGATTGAAACCGGCATCCACGTCAGTTCTGCAGGCACGCACCATGATGCAAAAAAAAAAAGATCCCCAGCTACATGGCGCTCGGGATTCTCTGACGTTCCGTTCATCCAGCGATCAACGGCCCAGGTTAATCTAGCGTTTCTTGATTTTTTTTACTTCTAGTTTTTAGCTTTTTTATTTTTATCTTTTTCTAGCTTTTTTTCTTATATTATTTTATATTATCTGTGTTAAAATAACCTATTTTTTATTTTAAAAAATAGATTATTTTAACACAGATAATATAAAGAAATATAAAATAAAAATAAAAAAGCTAAAAATAAAAGTAAAAAAATCAAGAAACACTAGATTAATCTGGGCCATTAATCGCTGGATGAACGGACGTTACGAAGCAAAGTCACGCTCAGAGAAGCTGCGCCGGCTACATGGACAGTTGGAGACGACGTCGGGGTCAGCTGCGCGGCGGGGCGGCAACGGCGACGCGGGCGGGGTTGAGCTCGAACCAGACCTGGCGGAAGACCTTGACGATACAGTCGTGGTGCTCGTCGGCGTTGAGAGAGAGGTAGCACGCCAGGAGCGTCTCCAGTTCCTCCGGCCGTCCGATGCGCTTGCTCGAGATCATCTCCACCATCGACTCCCGGAACACCCGCTGCGGGTCCCTCGTCCGCCGCACCACCGCGAACCTCTCCAGCTCTGACACGGTCGCCGCCGCCGCCACGCGACGCGGCGACCGCACTCGCACCGCGGCCGCCACCCGCGCGCCCGGAGTCCTTCCGGAGAACGACCTCCGCCCGCCGCAGCGGCGCCGGCGCCGGCGGCTCCGCGGCCGCTTCTCCTCGTCCGTGTCGGACGGCAGCGGCGGCATTGGAGTCAGCTTCGGGGCAGGTGCCGGCGCCGGGGCAAGCTGCGGGGAGGCGGCGAGGGAGAACGGGATGAGGTGGCTGAGTGGCAGGAGGTCCCGGTCGCCGCCGACCGAGTAGTGGCGGCGGCGGTACAGCTGCCGCGCTGCCGCGGCCTCTGCATTGTCGTTGCCGACCGAGAGGCGACGCGGCGCGATATCGGGAGCCGCGGTAGCGGGTGAGGAATCCGCGGGGCTGCTCTGCGACGCCGGGCTGGGGCTTGCGCGCTTGTGGAAGCAAGAAGGGAAGCTGCTGCCGGTGGCGGCGTTCTTGGCCGCAGGCGGAGCATGCTTGGGCTTAGCTGCAGCGGCATTGTTCTTGGCCGTGAGCTTCGACAGCCATGCGAGCGGCGAGAAGGACGAGAAGGCCGACTTGCTCTTGCCGCCCTTGCTCTCTTGTTGCTCTTGCTCTTGTGGGTGTGGGGTTTCTCTCTGGTGCTGCTTACTTGTAAGCCCCCACCTCATGGCTAGCAACTGGTTTTCTTGGTGTGCTTGTGAGCTTGGTTACTGTGTGACCTTGCAGTCTGAGGAGAGAAGAGGGGGTTGGGTTTTTAAAGCGGGAGGTTTTGGCGGCTAAGCTAATTACGGACTATGCAGCGGAATGTGAGGTGGTGCCATGGAAACTTGGAGTTTGAACTTTGAAGCTGCGAGCTAGAGGCCTACAGCTTTCTGCCATGCCACGAATTGGCAAAAATAGTGGTTGCACTTTTCTTGGCGCTTCTTTCTGGTGCATGCATGTCTCAGGGCTCTGGCCTGTTGATTTCCGTGATTGATGCTAATTTTTAAGCTCACTGTGTTGCGATGAATGTTGCTATGTCTCCTTTCTAATTGGGTCTCTCGGATTTAAAAAAAGTACTAGTAGTACCGCATTGCACGTCTAAAAAAAGTGTACGGTACTACGATTGATGGCTTTTTTCTGCAAATAAATATCAGTAGCTGAAAGAAGCAACTTTTAAATGTTGAGACGTTCGTATTATCTTTTGCTGAAAGTTTTTAGCTAAGTTGATATTGTTAATTTCAAAGGAAATGACGGTGTAACACACGAATCTAGAACATACCGAACGCTACGCAACGTACAGAATTGTAACATGTGCAAGTGCATAGTACGTTACAACATGCGAAAGTATAACATAGAAAATTCAACATGATAGTGTTCGTACAACATAATAATTTACAATATGTCGAAAATACTTAGTAACTTGCACAGGGGATCCCGTACAACAAGCCTAATGCGAGTCTTCAATAGTGGGTCTACCTGTACATTAGCTTACCAAAACCCGCGTGATGCTATCCCGAAGTGCATCAATGGGTATGTCTGACCTCCCAAGACTACCATCTGGAGATTTGGTGTCCCCACCCTCTCCTAGCACGAACCCATCCTCATCCTCGATGTCCAAATAGTTGTCATCCGATGTCGCAATGTCGATGATGAAGTTATGCAACGTCATGTTTGTCGCTATAACTTTCTTCTGGGTGTCTATGTAATAGCTCAGCAAGATACGCTACCTATTCTTCCAAACACTGAATGTGTGCTCGATCACATTCTAGAGAGACGAGTGGTGATAATTAAAAATTTCTTTGATCCCAACCAGGGGCGAAGCCCAATAGAGGCCTGTGGGTGCCCAGGCACCCCCCTCACTTCCAAAATTTCTTAAGGATTGAAAAAATTCGGCCCTATAGGCACCCCGCATGGCCCAAGACGAGGCACCCCCACCAGGCCGGCAGCCCAACAAGCCCACTGCGCCACCACGTTTCAGAATTCCGGCCAGCACTTCGTAGCACAGCGGCACAGGAAAAATTCGCGGCCTCGCGGTCGTCCTTCCGCCTTCCGCGACGCGACTGGGCCGCAGCACGCCGCACGCGACCCCTCGCCTCCTCGCCGTAGTCGCCGAAGTACGCGTACGCGGTACGCCGTCGCCGCTGGTCGCTCCGTGCTGTAGTGCTGCCGAGTGCCGACTGGCCGTCTGGCCGTCCGCCGCCCGTAATTCGGTCATTCGGTGATTCGGTGCGTACGCGGTCAGCTTGCTTGGCTTTCTTTTTTGTTGCTTGGTTCTTTCATCAGTTCATTTATTGATCTTTGATGCTTACTGGTAAATCGTAATTATCTTTTCTTACTGGCATTCTTTTATTTGCTGAAGTGCTGATGCCCTGCCGGTGAGTTGCTCAACTCAATTAAATTATTTATATGTTTTATTGTGATTTGTGAACTGCAATTTGATTATAGAAACAAAAAAATTACAGGTAATCATGGAGAGGTATTACAAACGAAAAGCTCAAGACACGATCGATGGCAATAGAATTTCATGTCCAGAGGAAATTAATTGGGATGAGGAGATTAAATATGACCCCGGTTTGAGAAAAGAAATTGATGCTTATCATCCTAACCTAAGAGAAAAGGTGAGAAGAAAATACTTAGAGAATGGACCTTGTCAGCCTCGCACGTGTGATTTTCCTATTACACAAATTGGAGAAAAAGAGAAGCCAAGAAGATTTATTCCAGAATGGTTCAATGAGTTTGGTCCTTGGCTTGAGTATAGTGAGGCAAAGGATAGAGCATATTGCTTTTATTGTTTCTTGTTTAGAGAAAAGAAAGATTCAGGATATGATGCATTTGTGATTAATGGTTGGAATGGTTATCATAGGAAAGAAAGATTCACATGTTGCAATGCACCTACTTTCAATGGATAATTCTAGATTTTCTTTGCTAAATAATTGATCTATTTGTTCTCTTTTATTTAGGTGGGATCACATATTTTGCTATATGGGACATCTTTTGTTCATCATTTTGGAATTCTTTCAATCACTACACTAGAATGGTCAATGTCATCTTTATTTTGTTATAAATGGTGAGTGTTATTGCCCTTGTCCCTAATATTTTACTTATGTTTTGACCAAAATCATATTGCCATTACTGAAAGTTGAACTTTGATGTTAAAAATTGTGAGTTGGTCATGCTACTTGTTTGAATATCACATGACTCACTATATTTATGATGAAGTTGTGCACCCCCACCTATTTGCTCTAGCTTCGCCACTGATCCCAACTAGGCATGTGCCCCACGTGAACTCCAATACGTGGTACTTCTGGTTCTTGTATGGAGTTAGGAACCATTCCTTACTTGGGTAACTAGAATCCACCAAATAGTACTTGCCTGTAATGAATTCAAGTCCAAGAACTAAATATTGAGTGCACGTAAATCCCCTTAGAAATGAGTACCGCACCAATGAAATACAAACATACCTGGCGGAGGGTGCGGAAAGCAGTCCCGATAAGTCACCATTCAATCTTGCATCGCATGTGTGTCGTGAGCTGCACCACCTCACCCAGCACACATGAAAGTAAAATGCTGACCGAAGTCACAACTTCGAGCATGTTTTGGCTCGTGTAGACGTGGCGGTTGTAGTGCTTCAGTGCTACACGAACTAGGTAAGGAGACTACGACTGCCTACTGTTAATCATCCCAACACAGTTGTTAAAATGAGGATGAAAACGAGGCTCCTGTAGCATGTTATGGACCGTGCAAAACTGCGGGTCCACTAGTAGTACAATATCCCGTCTATTTTTGCAAACGCATCCAAAACCCTATTGAAGTGGTCGCTAATGTGACCAGTTGAATACTCAAATCTATTCTGTGCCAGTTGATTGGACTACGAGGTAGCACATGTCCATAGGAATAGTCCTAATGCCTCCTTAGAGCTGGTCTGACGAGTTGATTAGAGTCCATAGTCCCGCACTAGAGTTTCGTGCAATGCGTTAAAAACTTACCACCGCATCCTGAACATGTCCTTTCAACCACGTGGGTTGCTCAGCTGCTCCTCAACCCATTGTAGGTCAGTTTTATCGGCAACCTTCCATGGTATCCAGGATGAGGTCTCCCCCTATTCATCCCCCCATAGGTACAAGACGGCTTCCTCTGATAGTGCAACCAACAAACTTATGGTGACAGAGATGGAGTCAGTATCCATCTCCGTCGTGTGCGTCTCACTCGATGGCAACATTTGCAATGATTTCAATTGCTCATGAGGAGACAAAGAGGAATGAATCGGGGAGAACCGAAGTAAAGAACAGAGAAAATGCACATGAACTCAAATTCACTCACAACCAAGTTTGCACTCAAATAAACAGCTGGCTATCTGTGGAACACAAGCTAAGAAATAAAATGCAACAGAATACATAGCGTGCTTATGCAAGGATAGTTAGTGCAACCAAAATATATCCCCATACGGTTTTAACATTTGAGTTGAATTTTTGATGATTTTTGGCCTATGCCTTATGGCTTTAGAACTGCTCATGAGAGAGAGTATGAAATAACAAAAACTCACATGCAATTTTGACTGATATAAATGAAGTCACTACAGTATGTACTTTAATCAACTTATAGACCATACCTCGAAAAGACACTCTGTTTAAAAGCTAATTACTGTAAAAAAAAGCCAAAAAACAGCTTTTAGAATTCGAAAAGAAGAGACCCTTTGATCCCAATTTTGGGGGCCTAATATGCTTTTAGTTCATCCAGCTTGAGATTAGGTGTTGTTGGGGTATTTCTTGATCTACACAGTCTGGATTTATTGGTTTTTCAGGGCCCTAAAGGCCATATCTGGAAATGGTGTTTTCTAGGGAGTTGTAGATATCTTTCTAATATTTCCATCAAGCTAAATGAACCTAAAATCCATTGGTTATATTGCAAATTATGCCCTTTTGGAAGTCTGCTTCCCCGCATACTATCACAGTTGGGCGATGGCGCGCTATTTAGTGGATTAGATCATGTAGATGACTAAATTAGGTCTAGCGAATAACTAGAGTTGTGTGGGTAACTTTATAAGCTTGGCATAGAGTGCACAAACACCAAATTTGGTTGAGATATGAAGTTTGTTTCATTTTTCAAACTCTACTGTTTTTGTGATAAGCTGCTAGTTGCAGTAGTCAACTGTGTTGTGATTTAACCATAGTAAATGACAAACTTAATTTTTGGTGATAATTGGAATGCTGCAAATCATTTTTTTTAGATGCTTAAAATGTCCTCATTTGTTGTTCTTTGAGGTGTATAAAAATAGTTATGAAATGGTGATACCTATTGTACCTGGGAGAAACAGAGGAGGATTACATTCTATTTTGAGATGAATTTTAGCTTGACACAAACGATGCCCAACTAAGAAAGATTAGGTTTCTAAGTCTAGATGTTGAATATAAATTTTGCTTTTATATTTGAGCTTCTAAAGTGCAAGTTTTACATTCGAGAACACCGGGGCGGCAAAGCCTTAAAGTTGGGGAGAAATGAGAGCTGCGTGTTTGTGTGTCAAGGTGTAATTTTTTTAACCTTTTCTATGGAATTGGATGTATGTTGGGGTGCTGCTATGTGATCATTAGCAGTCTTAGTGCATCTCACCAGGTCCTAGTAATGAAGACCGCCGCAAAGAAACTGCTCCATAAAGGGAATACAATAATGGGAGCAACTCGATGTCCGTAAGGACAAAGAAGAAGAAGAGAAACAACAAAATAACAATGAAGCAAGCAAAGGCATCACTAGCTTCATACATGTCGATCTCCAGTCGGGGCAGTAGGCGACGATGCATCCTCTCCTCTGGTCTGCTAGGGAACTATCGCTAGCCAGGACTCGATATCGACGCTGCCACCCAGCGCCCTGCGAAGGGAGACCTTCAATGCGGCCTCGCCAAGGTAGGACCATTTGCACTCATGGAATGCTCGGGGTGGTTTTGTGCATCCCATGGATCACGTTCACCATGGTTGTGACTCCAAGGGGTAGGTCCAGAAGGGGTTTGTGAGCTCGCCTAAATGGTCACAACCCCTCGTATGAAGCAGCCCGAGAAGAAACAACATCGTCACCAAGGAGTGGTGGTTTCCATAGGCCTTCGTGGCATTCAGGGTGAGTACAAAGGCATCCCAAAGGCGGTGGATGCTACCGAGGAGGTCATTAGGGCCATGGGATCATGCGGGCATCGCCAAGGTGAGGTCGGCAGGGGTCCCTCTAGTGCCTCCATCGACTCGCAAGTAGAAGCGATAACCTGGTTATGGACCTAGGGCTCATCCGCAAACTCCACAGTGAGTTGCACGTGTTCCTGCTCGAGAGTAGCAATCTACTGGAGGAAGTTCTCCCTATCCTTCATTGCCCATGCGACCGCCTCCCTTGCCGAGGCCTGCCTCCGTTATGGCCTTCACCCCTCCTCCTCAGCCTTCTGGGTGGCCTCGAGTTGTCCTTGGACCGTGGCAACCTCATGCAGGATGGCCACCCTCACCACACAAGACAACACCACCGCCTGAAGGTCAAGACCCTAAGTCATCTAACATGATTCAAGGCTTTGGTCGAGCCCCTATGTTATCTATAGGAACGGATGAGGGAGAACTCACCTTCATTTCACATGATTCGAGTCCCCTAGACAGTAGGTTAGACTAGCACGACCTCAGCGCCCTCTAGTCTAGCGATGCGTCCACACAATCCGTGGTGCCCTACAAGGCGCGAAGGGCACCTAGATAGGGGTGAAAGTTAGTTAGGGTCAACCAGCCAGAATGAGGACCACAGCCTCTGCCCCAGGGATGGGAAGCCTATTTAGCCACCACCACTGCGTCGCCCCCTCCCCCTAGCTCAGAGTCAGCCATTTCACGACCATCGCTGGAGATGGAGGAGTAGCTGTTGAGGGTGACAACGTCAGCGAGCATAGTAGGGATAGGCGCACAAAGTCCCAAGAGTTGAAGCAAGGGCTCAAACTTGCAATGGAACCATCGAGAACATGGGCAGGGGTCCGATCACCCTTGGGGGTGTACGGGACTTGACGATGAGACATCCGCCTTTTTGTCACACGAACTCCGGGGAGCCATGATCTTTGAACTCGAGCTCTCCTCCATGACCTCGAGGGCAACACGGTACCCCTCCATTGGAACCATAGTAGGAGAGCTAAATCGGGCCCGCTTTGAAGGCCGAGGCGGTGATGTTGTAACTGCTGGACATTCTGAGGAAACTAGCACTGTTGAGCCCCTCGCCACTACTGAGCCAGCCGGAGCATCTTCCTCCTCTCCCTCAGCCTCCCCCTCAGCGCCAACTCCTGGCTCATCCTCGTCGTCATTCTCCTCGTCCTCCCAATCCCCCTTGACATCCTACTTTGCCTCGCCCTCATCGTTGTTGAGGCCCTTCGCATCCTCCTCTTTGCCAAGTGGTACAGGGGACGCCGAGGATAGTAGGACCGCGGTGAGGGGGTGGGAGAGTCTTTGTGGCCCCCGACATCCTCAGCGTCGCTAGCACAAGAACTGTGGCTACGGGAGGGACCCATGGCCAGGACCATCGTTGGTGGCGCTAGCACAAGGCTGTACTCCTTTAGAATGTATGGCCCTAGAAACACGCATGACACCTTTTTAGCCTCCTCCTACGAAGTCATTGTGATACAACACCATGGGGCCAAGTCGGTAATGTGTTGGTGAGGCTCACAAATGGAAGTCCCACAGTAGTAGAACTTAGCAGCTTACCCAAGGCAGTAGGCCTCCCCAACTGGTAGATTGGACCCCTGATTTCATATTCACGTGGGCGGAGGGGTCTGCAGCATTCAGCTCCGAGCCAACGAGGCCATGCTCAGCATGTAGTACACCTCCACAAGGTCCAGCCCGCATCTTCATCCATCGTGCCAACCCGTGAAACTTCTTTGGTTAACCCTTATCATCGTGATCCAGGTTGATGCGTGGTAAGGGAATGAAATTGATGCTCCGCTCGCTCCGGCGAAGCCGACTCCCAGGGTCAACCCGATGGTAAAACCACCACTGTACCCAATTCGAGTCCCACTTGGTCTGAGTCAAGTTGTAGGGGAAGTCTTTTGAGAAGCTCGACTGCACCTGGAAGTTGACGCTCACCAAGTTGGAGATCTGCTCGTCGCCCACCCGTTTCAGCTAACACAGAGCATCATGCAGCAAGGCAAAGAGCGTGGTGGTGTGCATGGTGGTCTTTGAGCATGCGGCCTGGGAGAAGATGGCCAGCCATGCGATGGTGTTAGTGGATAACTGTGACAACTCTAGGTCATACAGCTGTAGGACGTCCATCACAAACCAGGAGCATGGAATACAGAGCTTGACATCGAAGAAGGCCATGAACATAATAGTTCCCCCCTCCTTGGGTCCAGGCACCATCTCATCCTCTGTAGGCAAGTGAACGGACTGTCGGTCCAGAATTTTGCCATCCTTGATGTGCCCGACCAAGAGATCCTCCGTCACAAGGGATCCCCCAAGCGTGTCCATAAACACTTCGATGTGCTCGACCCCTTTCCGGCGCTTCCTGGCTGAAACTTTGGGCCATGTCTCCTCAGGGGAGCCATCGTTGTGTCCATTGCTACCACGACTGATCAAGGACCTAAGGATGTTTGCCCTCCCACGTTTTAATGGACCACCGTTGTCGTGCCCATCCTGTGATGTTGATTTCCTAGAATTGTCTCCATGGCCCATCCGCTGAGCGCCGTGCCCTCGCTTGGTCACGGTGGCTCTGGGGATTGCACTCCACCAATGAGATCACCGGAAAAAAAAATTTAGAGTACAACTGTATCTCATACACCTTCATCAGCTCCGTCATTGTACGGTATGAGTGGGATGTAGATGGGTTGTGTACTATCTTTCTAATACCCCTTAAAAGAAGTTCTTGGGCCCCATCCCGGCCTGGACGCGCGCACGCAAACTCACGTCTCGTCTTCGCGTGCATGCGCGCGACAGGTAGTGCTACCGCTTGGGCGCTTGCCCTGCCTCCCCCCTCACGTCTCGTCTTCGCGTGCATGCGCTTGACAGGTAGTGCTACCGCTCGGGCGCTTGCCCTGCCTCCGCCCCACGAAACAGGAACAGAAGTTGTAGTACTAGTACTGTAGAAGCGGCAGACGCGCGCAGTGCAGACTGGGGAACCGGGACAGCAGCGACTAGCGAGGCAGAGGCTGGGGAAAAAAGTCGTCGGGTGGCGGAAAGCTAAGCTACGAGCGAGCGGGCGAGAAGGAAGAAAAAGCAGTAGCTGTGGTTGGTGATTGGGGTGGGGGCCTTCTGCTTGTGCCGGCCGGCTTTTGCCTTTTTCTCCGCTGCATGCTCACTGTTCTTGTTTCTCGCTGCCTCTGATGAGCACTGCCAGTGACCGGCCTCTTTGTTTGAACGAAGTCCCGCCATCTTACGGCTTTTCGTCGACGTGCCGCCCTGCGTGTTCGCTACTCCCTTGGCTGGCTCCTGCGAATATGAACCGTGCGGCTGTAAAAAATCTACTCTACATTCTTTGCACTCTCTCGCGTGAAGACGCATGTGGTTCACCGTTGCGTGCACTTGGATGATTTGATGGCTATATTGTGTTTGATGCATACCGAATGAAATCGTTGTGAAGATGCCCGTATTCCAGGAGGGTCACGTCGATTAATCGAGATGCAGATAGAATTTATGAAATCCAATCAATGGGTAGTTACTGCGCTGATTGGATTGCTAATTTGAAAGCAATGCAGCCAACGACAATGCGAATCCCGAATACAAAAATGGTCGTTGCTCAAAGGTTCTTGTTGCTGCTGATTTGCGCTCCTACTTGCCTGTTTTTTTTGTCTTTTAATGTTTTTTTATTTTTTACTGTTCTTACCAATTATTATTCTAATAAATCGTAGCCTTAAGCTACAGCTTAAAATGTCAGGCCTATCGAAGGGTTTGAACCGAATGGACAATAGTGGACTAGTAGTCTAGCAGAGTACAAGATTACAGGCCTTTCTGCTGCTCCTCTCTAGCTAATCAGGCATCCTAGCTAGCTCGTACCAGTATGCAAGGTAGTAGTCGTACTACGTACGGCAGTCTATTACTATTTGCAGCGCTGGTACCAGTTCCACCAATTATGCTTCGGCATCGCTACCGCTTGCACCAGTGCCAACTTTCTCAATGCTCGTATTGATGAGTCCTGTTCCGAGGCGAACGAATCCGTATGGTACTGTATTCACCGCCAATGCTGCGAGTTGTTGGCAAATCGCTCGTTTCAGTTTAGTTCAAAAAATGATTTCCCTTCTGCTCTCCTTTTCCTGGCGTCGCAAGCTCTAGGCGCATAGCCATCTAGCGTGTCTGAAGAAAAGGACCTATCTCACAATTAATGCTCAGTTTGACGGTAATTTAGGATTTTTTACTGATTTATTTTTAACTATAGTTGATAATAATTTATTTGATATAATTAAATTTAAAAAATTTAAAAATAAAAAATAAGTTAATCTATCACGGATAATACGAAGGAATACGGGAAAAAAGAAAAAGAAAAAAACCTTTAAAAAAATCAAAAGTTTGAAAAACGAAATAAAGAAATAATAAATTAAAAGTCAAAAGTGAGAAACGAGCGGTTGTCCTTCCCTTCAATTTTTTATTTTGAGCACCAGTAGTATGCATGCGTGATTCGAAATTTTGAAATAGTAGGAGATGATGCTGATTATGATAGCTGCATATATGACTTTAGCGACCTGCAGAGTGTTATTGGCTGAGTTTTTTCATTTATGACTTATGATTTATAGCTGATATGTTTTTAAGGTAAAGTCAACAGAAAAAATATAGTAAAAAAATATACTGAGTTCAACTGTACTGACCAAAATCGCATGCGATTATTTTCCTCCGCGTACTGTCTCTCACGAATAGTTAGAATTTAAAATTTTACACCATAAGTCATAAGTCATAGTTAAAAAAACCCTTCGCTCTAGGGTCCAGAATCGAAAGAAGCTTCTGTTATTCTTTGCCCGTAAGTCTGTCAATTCACCCGACGCAGAATTTACATTTGAAGCTAAAAGTTGTGATTTAAAACAAGAGTTGTGAGATGTGTCATTAATCGCGTAACTATGGTAGCTCAACGGTTGACAAACTACTTAGGTAAAGTGTTGGATTGCAACACTTATTTTACTATCGACAGCCGCAACTTAGACAAGGTTTTTTCTTTTTTTAAAAATAACACTCCCTCATTTCATAATTATTGTGGCTACTGGCCAAACAGTAAACTAGGAGTAGTGGAGTGGATGTGATGGATAAACTGTGCTTGCCCCCTCTCCATGTCCAGGATGAATGTATATATACCTCCATAAAGCATGATTTACAATACTGCCCTTATAGTCGTGCACCCCCTGGAGGGGCATACATGTCATTACACATATTTCATTGGGCCGTATAACCCCTAAACAGGTCGGATAGGCTCAGGTGGGGACCATCCCTACTATAGGAGCCTCTCATGATAAAGAGCTTCTCACGGGCCAAAATTATGCCGCCGAGCCCTTTGGCCTCTCAGTCCCTGCAGCCTGTGGTGTAACTCTTTGAGGGCCTTACGGCCTGTAGGGGTGTTGAAGTTTGACCAGAGTCATACAACCTCTTTGCGCGTAGTCGGACAAGCGGTTGTGCGCAGTTGGCGCGTCGTGCGTTGCCGATTGAAGTCTGACCATGGTCGTGCAAGCGTTTGTGATGTCTTGGGACATGTGGCCGTGTGTGGTTGGCGCATCGTGCGCTACCAGTTTTCGATGTGCAGAGGAGTTGAACGGGCTTTAAAGCCGCGGTGGCTGTCACATCACTGCTCCTTGCTTCTGACCTGTTGTGACCGTATTGCCTTTTTCACCCTCGCTCCACCGCGTGCCGCTGCCGCTGTCCACCGCTGCCCTATCTCTCCCTTTCGCCGGCCCCATTTGGTATCTCTCCCTTTCGCCGGCCCCATTTGGTTCATGGTGCTGTGAGCAGCCCCGCCGGAAGCACGCCGTCATTTGCTAAAGGCCATCGTTGCAAGCATTGTAGCACAATGGCCCGTGGCGATGACCGTTCCCAGCGGGCAAGCAGCGATGCATCATCGAGCCGCGGTCCAGCTGCCGTGGGTCGTTGACGACCGAGGTAGAGTACGAGTTGGTTGGGCGCGACTCATCAATGGTGAACAAACGGTGGAGTGCGGCGAGGAAGCTAAATGGCGTGTGCACAATCTGCTACGGCAGATTCTGGTGACCGAGGAGACCATCTGGTGCTGGTCCGCGAAGGGAAGATCTTGGAGACGGAGCCCCACCCCACGGAGTCAGAGGCGGTGGTCTTCGTCGCATACATGGAAGCTGGGCTCTGGTTCCCCTCCGCAATGTTTGTTAGCGAGGTGCTTAGGTTGTATAGGCTCGAGCTGCCACTCTGACTCTGAATGCCATCGTTTGGCTAGCCGTGTACTGCTGGGCTTTGCGAAAAGAGATGGTGTGGCCTAGCGTGTCTTTGTTTGCGTTTCTTCATGACGCGCGATGCCAGCCGAAGAAGCAGGACAGACAGGAGTACTCCAATTCGGGAGTATGAACTTCATGTTGCGTTCTGTGTGCACGAAGTTGTTTCCGGTGAACTGGACGCGGACGAAGTGGGAGTCCAACTGGATGCGGCGATGGTTCTACCACCGCGTGGAGAGCGGTAGTAGCTTGAGGTGGTCGGGGCGCATGATGGACTTCAACACCTCCCCGTCGGTGACTCTCGACCGCGACAACGAACACCGAGCGCAGAGGCTGGTGGGCATCGCCCTCCGGTTTAACATGTGGGACCTCGCAGACGAATACCTGATGTATGGCATGGCTCTGCTGGCGCGCCTGTGGCACATGCAGTCTAGCCCCGCCCACGACGACGGCATTCGTTCCACGGTTGTGTCGTTAGCGAGGCCCACTAAGCCGAAAAAGTCTTCGACCACACTTGTTGCATCTAAAGTGGCTATTCTGCAGGCCGTAAGCATGATTTGTTTTATTGGTAGGGCTCACCCTCGAAGACGCGGAGTGCGCAGTGATGGTGTTCCTTGGGCCATATGTGGCTAAGGAGCACAACCTCTAATAAGCGATCACGACGAACGTCGGCGAGTGAACCGTGTGTGCGAAGCTCTCGGTATCCTTGTGCTGGAGTGCATTGTGCCTAGTATTGGTTGGCTTCGCACCCATGACGGCAGTGGCAAGGGGGAGGCCTGCCCTCCTTGGTGAAGGGTCCATTCTCCCACAGCACGACCATCAAGCTCGGCGCCCGTTCTCCCTGACAAACCCGTTGAAGTTGAGGAGGCCGCTGCAAGTAACGACTCCGACCTAGCTGAGTATGCGAACCATACCTGGAGGCAGAGCTGGACCATGGCATTATTGGCGGGCCACACGTGGGCGACACGGGGCCTGCAGGCAATGGGGGTAATGGAGGAAACAGCAGTCGCGGGTCAGATGCGGACGCGAGAGGTGAATGCGAAGCCTCCTCACCTACACCTACTGCAGGGGTCGACGAGGCGCGCCTGCCACGAAGCGTGCTTGTGTGGGTCTGCCTGTGGGGACGAGCGATCATTTTCAAGTAGCGGTGGCCACGCTCTCGGAGGAATCCGACTCCGAGGCAGAAGTTGTCGCCCGAAGCGAACTCCATAGAGAGGGCTGCCGGTGATGCCCCCATGGTCGTCCATCCGGCAATCACAGGCACTGCTGCTTCCCGACTGTCTTCTCCTATCCGTGATACGGGTATAAATGCTTCCTTCTCCTCTCGCGACTTCACGAGGCTTTCCCCGATTTGCTCGCTGACACCGTCGTCAGCGTCAGTGGGCCTACGGTCTCTGGGGCACCCATAGGGCTCCAATGATGGAACTGGCCGCAAGGGAACTGGCACTCCTGCTACGGACATGTCATTGATATCCGCCCCTATGGAAGCTGTCAGCTAAGAGACTCGGCGTTTGATCATGGCAGACTTCGTCCCTTGTCCAGAGGTGTTGTGAGCTTTCCAAGGAGCCATAGATTGCGCAGACGCTGGTCTAGACCGCTGAACCCTGTCGTCATGCGGATCGAAGCTCCTGGAACACGCTTTGAAAGCAATGGAGATGAAGGTACTCGCACCAACATTCCGTGATTGTATTTGTGTTTGTAGAGCGTCTCTAATCGTGCTATGCCATGTAGGCCCTTGCCCTCATCCGTGCCTTACAAGCGGCCAAGGCCCATGAACGAAGTGGCCTCCAGGACCGAGTCAACGCCGCGGAGTCAGTGGCTACCGCCGCACGGCAGTCCGCCGAGGATGCCCTTGTGGCTTGCGTGTCTAAGGATGAGCATATTCGCTTCCTCGAATCCGAGAGTGTGAAGGCTATTGTTGATGCGCATGCCCTGGTGGAGCAGACCCAGCGTACTGCCTCCGAAGAATGGGAGGGCTTGCTACAGCAAATTACCGGGCTGAAAGAAGAGAAGGCTCGGCTGATGGCGGCGATTGGCAAGAAAGACCGCACGCTGGGCGACGCCTTGCTGATAGCGTGGATCTCAATAGAGGCCTTGGAGAACACGCTCTCTGAGCTCACCGTTGTGGTGCCTCCCCGCACCTTCGGGCCTAAGGATCTGTCAAGCACTCTTCAAAGGATTGAAGAGGCCTCGGCGCTCGCGCTGAGCACCGCGCGATCCTACGACAACCATTGCTCGCTGGTGACGACCTAGATGGTCCTTGGCCTTCTTCACCATCAGGGTTGCTTGCATGTCGGCGAGCTGGGCAACCCACGCCTGGAGCTGCCTCCAGGAAGTGGGGTCATGTCTAGGGCTGTGCACGTGATACACTGCTCTACGCATGCATTCCATTAACGGATATGAGACTATATCAGCGAGGCCACGGTGAAGGTTGCTATGAGGCGGAGCCTGCAGGGCAGCGGTGACCTAGGCACTTGGCTTGTTGAGGTGCCTCGGCAGGACGAAGGTGGTGTGGCTGGCTCCGAGCACGGTGCCGATCCGCAGGTGTGATGCTGAAGCCCTACACTTGCACACGTAGCCCATTGTGTACACCTTATCGGTCTTATGTAAAGTGGCGCTACATGGCTACGCCCTTTGGGCAATGTATCTTGAATGAAAATTTGCCACAAGCTATGTCCTCATGTTTGATGTTTGTGATAAGCAGGCGCTTAACAGGGGCCGTTTGCTAGTTTCAGACCTTATGGTCCAACGACGCCTTTGACACTAGGCCTAGGCGGAGGATTCTCTACGCTCCTGGGAGGAGCGCCGTTCGACGAATCGGGCGAATAGCGTATCTGATTAAGTCCGAATAACTGTAAATGTAAACGTTACCCCTTGCAGACATTGCATACGATATTATTAAAGTACCACCTAAGGCGAGGATTTGTCCCGTGTATGCACCTCGTAACCATAGCCGCCTTTCAATAACACCTTTGGCATGGCCAGAAGCGCTTGGAACAATCAGCGGTAGGTAGGACTTGAGATGGGCGAGACGAGAACGCTGTGAGCTCCACCCTTCGGCATTCGAATGTAATACCCGCAAAGTAGGCTGAGAACGAAGGGTAGGCTAGGGATGAAGGGTCGACGCGGACCCCTTGGCTCGGGTGGAGAGAGACAGGATGAAGTAGACGCGCACGCTCTGTCCCCTACCCTTTGAACTGGCGTCAACGAAGCTAGCGGTAGGATGAAATAGTCGCGCTCACTCTATCCCCCACCCTTCGAACTGGTGTCAACGAATCGTCGACGGCCTGGATCATTAGAGGATCCTAATGAGGAAAGTCAACTCTATCTGCATCACCGATTGTGAAGGTGATGTCGTTTTGTGCCTAGGTCGGTGGCACCTTGGCAGGGTACGCCGCCACGTGATGTAGTCAATGAGCGTAAGCCTTCTGCTGCCGTGCAAATGAAAATTCCAACGACGAACATCCGGATATGATGTTTATGGTGTGGCACTGCCCTTCCTTGGCGGACTGTATCCATAGAAGGTCCTCCGAGGGCTATTGCACGTGAGCCACCACTGGGGTCCTCGCTTCAAAGGCTCTGTCCTTGGCAACGCTCTAGCAGAGCGTCGTGATGGTGGGGCATGTTCGAGTGAGGTGGTCGCCATGGCCATGCACTTTGCACCAAAGCCCGTGCTGTTGGCACTCCCTCTCACCATGCACTCCATCTTCGTAGCCTCGTCCGTGCCCACAACCTCTGTGACCCGCCTTCGATGTCGAAGACATATCTAGCCCTTTTGGGCTTTGCATTGCTTGCGACTGGAGGTGTCTTTTGGTGGGTCCTATGCTTGCTTTGTGTCGGAGGTGTCGCCTCTGCGTTGCTGTGCGTCTTCTTCTGCTCTTGCATACTCCTCCATCTTGTTGAAGAGCGTGATGACTATCTTTATTGGTTTGCGTGCATTGTATTTGGCCAGCAGCCCCGAATAGAGGCCTCGGATCATCGCGTTGATGATCGTGGTCTCGTTGACGTCTTTGACTTGGCAGCGAACCTTGGCGAAGCATTTGAAGTATTCTCGGAGCTTTTCCGAGGGCTTCTGTTTGATGGCGAAGAGTTAGTCCGCGTCGACCCGCTTGATGTAGTTACCCTGAAAGTTGTTGTATAACCGGTCGTGGATTTGCTCCCACGCATATATGGAGTTTGGCTCTATGGTAAAGAACCAAGAGAGCGCTACTCTCTGTAGAGCGAGCGGCAGCCCCTTCGCTTTGGTGGAGTCATCTCCGCCGACAACCTAGATGGCCGTCTCGTACACCCGAACAAATTACCTAGGATCCATATCGCCTTTGTACGACTTGACAGTTGGGAACTTGAAGTCTTCTGGCCACGCCGACTGCTGCAGGCTGGCGAAGAGTGGGGAGTTCGGATCTACACGTTGGAGCGTGTCGCGACTGGAGGCGGGGGGCGTCGCGGCTATCCGCTCGGTCAAGTGTGATCTCCACCACCATTGTCGACGGTGTTTGCTGACTTCAAGCCTCTTGCATCTCCCGCATGGCCCCTCGAAGGTCTGCTAGCTCGTGCTGCAATATTTCGAGGGCCGCCATCAGAGTGCTCTCTATCGTTGGGGTAGCCGCACCTACTTGAGCGGAGGCATGCACGGCGACGTTGCTGGCAATAATGGCCTGCTCGTCGAAGCTGTTCGGTGCGCCGGCGCGATCGTCTCCACGGTCGGTGTCGAGCTCGACGCGGACATCAGGACCACCTGTCGCCCCTGCACCGGATCCAGGGCCTCTGGGCATGCCGGCACGGGTGTCGGCGCCGATGATCCTCTTAACACGGACGCCGCTGATGGGGTCAACCGTCGCACTATCAACGGGACCGCCCACCAAGCCTGGGTGATCCTTGTGGTGGCTGATCGTACCCGTGCGAATGTCGACGTTGACGTTCGCCGCACCGACATCACCCTCAACGCTGACCCTAGGGGTTGGTGCAGACTGTCCACCACCTGAGGCCCTGGCATTCGCAACTGCCACCATCGTGCTCCACTTTCTTTTCGCAGCCGACAATGCTTTCTTGGGCGCCATAGCCTCTCAAAGTCCACAGCTTGCTCTCTGTCGTTCCCGCGGACGGTGTCAACTATTGTGGCTACTAGCCAAATAGTAAACTAGGAGAGTAGTGGAGTGGATATAGTGGATGAACTGTGCTTACCCCTTCTCCATGTCCTGGACGCATGTATATACCTCCATAAAGCATAATTACAATACTGCCCTTACAGTCGTGCACCCCTGGAGGGGTATACATGTCATTAGACATATCTCACTGGGCCATTTAACCTCTAAACAGGCCGGATAGGCTCAGGTGGGGGCCATCACTACTACAGTATTATTTATCCGGCGCTTGAAGTGACAACATTTAAGTAATATTTAATAGAATAAGACCATACTTATCTATATTAGACGAATCAGTGCTATATATATATATATTTAATAGAGGCAAGCAAATCTATTATTACGTTAAATTTTGTACCTCTTTTTAATGTACGTTAGACAAATATTGTAAATGAGTATGTGATAAGTGGGCCACGGATCCACCAGGGACAAAGACATGCAGGGGGAAAACAAGAGGAAAGAATAGGGTTAGAAGGCCAGTTGTTTAGTTGGGCTGGAACTTTCATTCAAATGTACGGCCCATTTACACCGAAGGCTTGTTTCTTCCGCTGATTCTCTCTCACACGCATAAATTCTTTTAAAAAAGGACAAAGAGATAATGTAACGTCCGGACCATGCTAACCAAGTAGCCAACCCGACGACGTATAAACCTTTTAGGCTTATTCTTTAGAAAAGTGAAAAGTCATATGCTAAAAACCGAAAAGAAAGCCCCAAAAATACAGGACTTGCCACCCAGCAATGCAGCCTCTCACCAACAAAATAATAAATCCGGTCTTACCGAAACCCTTGACCGGAGATTTGCTTTAAATATACGCGTATCTTTGAAGTCTCTTTGAAGTTTCCGGGATATCCATGGAGCCATGAACACGTCAAGATCTGCTGGCGTTATAGGTTTACGGGCAGGCACCAGGCTTGCAACCATGCTGTCACGCATTTTCGCTCGCACATCTCCGTCGCAACGTGCCGTGGCAGTGTGCCTACTGTATTCTTGTTGACTAGTTTTTAGTACTAGTCTTTTTCTGGACTTATGCAGTACTAGCTCTCTTGAGGGCACTAGTTATGCTACTGTAATATAGTTTTATGAGAATCATTGCCATGCATGTCCGACTTAGCCGGGAAAAATCCTCACGACGGTCCACTACTAATTAATTTTCCTCAGTATATTTTCTGATAAGAAAAGAAGAAGCCAAAAGGAGACTAAGAGAAGGGAAAAGAAACCGTGGTTGTGGTCCCTGCAAATCGAACAAAATCAGATACAAAAATCCGACGTATTAAGGTGCTGCTTATTTCAACTTATTATTTATTGTTTAACACTTATTTTATATTATAATTACTGATAGTTTATTTAGTATAATTAAATTAAAAATTAGCCTATTACGGATATTACAAAGAAATAGAAAAAATCTAAAAAGATCTAAAAACTAAAAAAAGATGAAATTAAAAAACTATAATTTAAAAACTAAAAATTAAAAGCTTAAACCAAACTGCTAGCAGAGCCAAAGAATCGGAGCCGTCGAGCGGTTCCTATCCGCACCGGCCGACGCCAAAGCCGTCGCGCCCTTTTCGCTCATCCATCCGCTGCTTTCCGCCGACGGCGACGCTGTTCGGTCGCGGGCGCCACATGCAAGGCTAGCTTCGTCGCGTACGCCAAGCGCGCTCGCCGGATTCGTAAATCTCTTAGCCGTGGTCCGCTGCCTATCCCCGCGCGCATATTTCACGGAGTACTAGCGGATTAATGTCACACTTATTTCAACTTTAGTTTCTAATTTCTAACTTATTTTTTACTATTTATAAATTTCGTTTTTTTTGAATTTTTAGCTTTTAAAAGCTTTTTCTGGTTCTTTTTTCTCGTATTCGTTTGTGTTGTCTGTGATGAGCCAATATATTTTTTCTATTTTTATTTTTTAAAAATTTAATTATGCCGAATAAACTACCTTCAACTACAGTGTAATTTCAATCAGGTGCAGTACAATTTTAAACATAGGTTATTATTTTTTAGCCCAACTAAAAAGAGCCTAAATGAAGCACAAAAATCCAACTTGTCGTATCGGGAGCGAATACTGCCAGCCGTGGACTCTGGCTAGTCAAGATCGGAACACGACACGGGGATGCATCTGCCCGCGATCGTGTTCGTGTCTCGTGTGATTTTGCCCGTTTGGTGTGCGGTGTATGTGTGGCGGCTGGCTTGTTGTTCTCTCTCGCAGGATAATATTTGGACTCTCTTGTCTTTAGTGGGTAGCGGAGGAAGATTCCGAGGTACCTTTCGCCAAGAGGTGGAAGTGGCTTCTTTTGTCGTTGCACCAAGGTTGCAGAAACACTCTCTTCTGTTAATATGACTAGAACATTGGGCGCGCTTCGCGCGCCTTGCCATGATACTTCTACCTCTTTTTGATTTATTAAACCATGACCATAGTTCACTGAGATCCAAGTAATGTATACACATTTGAGGTAAACAAAAAGAATCATGTTAGAACCATATCACATTACTACACTAAACTACAACCGAAGCAAAATCAAAAGAACCATGTAATCGTATGAAAAAAGGAACATGAAGTCCAATTTCAGCGGAAGGATCATTGCAGAAAAGATAATCGTGCATGGAAAATGTTTACCTTCTGCAGAATTCAAAAGACAGCTACAAAAAGATGATTCCCACATCCATCCACATTGAACATGGTGACATCGGCTCACGAAGACCTGCTCGAAAGATCTAGAATCATGAACACAACAATATAGCCCATATCACAGAACTCAAACGATAGAACCAAACAACAACAGATGATATAGCAATGACAAATTTGTCTCTAAAAAAATCAAAAGGCAGCCTTGTTCACATCTTTAGTCCAATCTGCAATGAAGAGAGGAATATCTTACCATTCATCTGAAAATGTAAAGGAAAAATACAGTCGCTTGCCTGTACTATAAAGCCTAGCATCGCCCAAAATTCAGCCACGATGGCCAATGATATGTTTCTACAAATGATTCTAGGCAAGCAAAAAAGGAACAATGAATATCACACAATTAGTAAAGTATAGAATTGGTGGAAACTTAATTCTTACTTCTAGGTTCCAAGCTTCATCTCATTCCCCTATTCTTGAGGACATGCTCATCCAGGCCCAGAACAACCCCAACTAAACAGCAAAATAAAATGGGCATACCAGTGAGGAAGGGGAAGCAAAAGATAAATTCAGCTCAAAATAGTTTTCCCTAACCTTTTCCATCCATCCTTGCCACCATAATCTCAGCAAAACCTCTACGGACCTGCACCAATCTTATCATACACATCATTTTTAACCTAAGGAAGCACATGCACTTCAAGAATCACATATCCATATACGCTTGAAGAACCCCATGTCCCCTGCAGGACGGGGGCAGCAGCAAGGTTAGTGAACTCCCCCTCCGGCCTCTGGGCCCAAGCATAGCAATTGTGCTCCTGTGGCTGAGCTCAGCGTGGCATGGGCGGTGTAGTGGACGGCGCGTGGCCGGAATGGCCGAAGGGAGTGGGCGCGGCAGGGTATGGGCGACGACGGGACGGGGACGTGAGGAGAGAGAGAGAGCAGGAGCGCAAGGGGGCGACGGAAAATCCGGGGGAGGCGCCGACCGGATCCGGCCTCCCCCTCCGGCCTCTGGGCTCTGGCCTCCTCCTCCGGCCTCCGCGGCTCCCCCTCCGCCTTCGTGCCGACCGGATCCGGCCTCCCCCTCCGGCCTCTGGGCTCTGCCGAGCGGAGGCAGGGATTCCGTCACTGTTGCCGTCGGCCAGCCTCTCGTCGAGGTGCTGCGCGAACCCGCCGGGGGGAGGAGTGATGCGTTGGGGGGGGATCTGGGGAGGGGGCGCCGGGGTGGGCGGCGGCGGGGAGGGGGAGGAGGGAGGCGTAGGGGAGGAGGGGTAGGAGGGGGACGGCGGCGGGGGATCTGGGGAGGGGGGAGAGGGCGGCGGGGGGAGGAGGGGTAGGAGAGGGGGCGGTGGCGGGGGATCTGGGGAGGGGGGAGGGGGCGGTGGGGGTGGATCTCAGGAGGGGGCGACGGGGCGGCGGGGGGAGGAGGGGTAGGAGAGGGGGCGGCGGCGGGGGATCTGGGGAGGAGGGAGGGGGCGGCACGCGAGGCATGGAGCGCCCTACGCTCGCCAATTCAAGGCGCATTCCAGGGCGGCGGGGGAGGAGGAGGCGGCGGGGTAGGAAGGGGGAGGGGGGAAGCGGCGGCCGGCGGGTGAGCGGGGGAGACGGCGGGGGAGCGGGGCAGGAGGGGGCGGCGGCGGGGGAGGAGGGGGGAGAGGGGAGGCGGCAGGGGAGGAGGGGGGAGGCGGCGGGGGAGCGGGGAGGAGGGGGGAGGTGGAATGGGGGCACGAGCGCCTACGTACGCGCGAGACCGCGAGAGGTGCGAAAAGACAAAACTACCCCTCCACTCAAGCGACCCGTGCGGGCTGAGGGCACGCGTGAACGCGTCGACCCGCCGCTGCCTCCACGTCGCCCGAAACTCTGTGGTGCGAGCAGACCGGGGGAGGTTTTAATAACTTCCGATTCATGGCATCTGAGCATTTTTGGTTGCATGAAGATTAGTCCTTACGGAATACTCCTCCATCTAAGTTTATAAGACATATCTTCTTTTAATACATAGACAGAGAAGATATTAAAAATAACTAGACTACTCCTAATTATTATCTCTAAATATTATATTCAATGCATGTATGTAGAGAATATAAAGTAAAGCGGGCTATTTATTAGGGTTGTAGAGAAAACCTCACATTAATTCTGCATTAAAATATGAAATATGCCCTATATGTATGGACAAGACCATTCAAAAAATATGCCTTATAAATTTAGACGGTGGGAGTAGGCCTATTCTTTTTGGCTTCAGCTTATATCTTTTAGCTATGTTTTATAGTTTTTAGGCTGTTCGTAAGAGGAAATACGAAGTAACAGAAATTCATGTACAATTTTGGTCGATATAAATGAAGTCACTACAGTGTGTAATATAATTAACTTGTAGATCATATCTTAAAAAGACATTCCGTTTGAAAGCTAATTACTGTAGAAAAACTAAAAAAGTAATTTTTTAAAAGGTGAAAAAACAAACCCTTCTTCAACATATCGAAATTAGATTCATTCTGATAACTAAACTGTATCATGTATCTTATGGTGCATAGTGTAACCAAGTGTTCTTGCTGTCAAGGAGAACTTCCTGTGTATATGACTAAGGTTTCGTTCGGTTGGGTCGAAAAATAGTGATTTATAACTGAAATTGCACTGTAACTGGCTGAAATTACATTGTAACTGAAGGTGGCTTATTTGGCGTAATTAAATTTTAAAAAATTTTAAAATAGAAAAAATGTTAGCTCATCACGGACAACGCAAACGAATACAGAAAAAAATAACCGATAAAAAAGTTCAAAAAAAATTCAAAAATTCAGAAAAAGATGAAATTTATAAATAATAAAAAAATAAGGCAAAAATTCAAACTGGTTGAGGAACACACGATCTTCCGTAATAAGAAATGAGGGACGCTACTTTCGCCAGATGCTAAGGTTTCATTTTTTTTGCCCCCTTTTCATTGTACCAGATGCAACTATCCCAGTGGATGAGCTGCCTTCCCTTGGGGCTCTCGGAGAGTTGGGAGTTTGGAGCAGCTAAAGCAAAGTCAAACAAAACACGCGGTGGATAGGTTACGTGGCTCAGCAACTGCAGCAATGTACTTGATGTTACCAACATACAGCAGTAAACCCGATCCTTTTCACTAACTAATTAACTAAAGTACATCATGCTCTTAATTAAATAATATGCAACCAAACTTGACACGCAATAGAAGGGAAGGGCATGCACATAGAGCTAACAGCAAAAGATCTCGTACTTGCGGTTGTGTGGTGGTGTACTACACCACATTCGAACTGCAAAGCGAGCAAACCAAAAGAAACAAACACGTGAGCCCGGAAACGCACTAGTGCTATCAGTTGCAACAAAGCGACCACCAACCCTTCCGATCGACCGCTAGGCCACTAACCACCACCGCGCGAAAACCTCCCCCGACACCCAAATCCCGTGATATACCGGGTCTTTTCAGTCGAATTTTGACATCAGTTTCTTTCAATAATTATTATTTAATTAATTAAAAAAACCATAACAAAAAAATCAAAATCAATTTTTAGTTTTAGAGGAAGCATGGCTTCTGCTCAATAAACTAGGAAGAAATACGTTTCTCCAATCGCATGGCTAAGCATGGTCTGAACAGCTTACAATACAGATGAAAGTTCTTGTATCCTAGCTCTCGACTGTTTTACCATTAGCTCTCTGTTGGGGGAGTGACCCCCACCTAGGCTTAGTCGGCCCACGAGAGCAAAAACCTATTGTGTGTGTAAGTACACGGCAGACCCATTAAAGCTATGCTGAGGAAAAGAGATATGTGCTCATGCTGGTAGAGGCCCCAGGGGATATTTGTGTAAATAACCTCTGTCATGGCTATAAATGTGACCCATAGGGTGCCATGATGGGGAGAGAGCATTTGTATATATATAATAGACTTGAGTTGAGATTAAGCATCAGCCATACTGTATATCACTCCCCTTTCTTGAGTTTTAGACTCTGAACACCCCTACAAGGGCCTCTCGAAGCCCCTATAACCACTGTTTGGTGCATAACCACAATAGTTAGCACTGTCCATGGGGAGTGATGTAGAAGCTACGAGTTAAAGCAAAGATGCTTGGGCAAGATGGCATTGAAAAACAGGACGACATCAGCCCCAAGAGAAAAAGGATAACCAACCGAGATAGCCATCGCGAGAGTGAGGGAGCCAGTGGTCGATGGCCTCCGCTCCTATGGTAGCGGTGCACTGGGGTGGTCATGCCTGGGGCACACCTAGGGATGGCAAAATTATCCGTGGAGCCGGGTATCCGCGGATATCCAACCCGAAAATAGTGGGTTTGGATGGCATTTTCTATCCATGGATAGTTCGGGGCGGGTACCCGATAAGAGTTCGGGTTGGATTTGGAGGGCAAACCCTACCCATGGATATCCATGGATACCCGAAGTGTGTATGACATGTGGGCCCTTCCACCTAGTATATAAGTAAAAATGGGGGTGTGAAACCCTAACCCACTCACCCACCCAGCCCCAGCCGCCACAAGCTGGGCCCTTCCCCTTGCACCGCATCTCCCCGGCTCCCCACGGCACGCCCTTCCCCCGCGGCATCTCCCCGGCTCCCCGCAGCCTTCTCCCCGCCCACGCCGTCCCCTTGCGCCGCCGGCCGCCCAAGCCGTCCCCTTGCGCCGCCTGGGCCGCGCGCACGCCCTGCGCCCCTGCCGACCATCCCCACGCCGTCCCCTTGCGCCGCCCACGCCGTCCTCTTGTGCCGCCTGGGCCGCGCGCACGCCCTGCCGGCCTTCCCCACTGCCGGCCACCCCCTGCCGGTCTTCCCCACTGCCGGCCTTCCCCACGCTTGAATGTTTGATAAGTTGAATTTTGTCCTATTTTTTGGATATCCATTGGATATCGGGTATCCGCGGGTTTCGGGTTCGGGGCTCCTATTCGCCCCGAAAGTTATTTCGGGCGCGGGTTTGGATAGTACTTTCGGGTTTTGGATTCGGGGGGGGGGGGGGGGGGGAAAGAGGAGAACCCGGAGATATCCAACCCGTTGCCATTCCTAGGCACACCCCTACTCACCAGCGGAGCTATTAACTATCCTCGGAGCTAGTGTGGGCCCTACACACTGAGGACGCATGGTGTGCCACAGGGGCAGGGGTAGGAGTCGTCATCACAACCCTCGAAGGCTTAAGGCTAGCATACGCAGCACGTCTCAAGTTCCCAACTACCAACAACACAACATAATACGAGGCCCTACTGTTCGACTTCCACAAAATGAAGGCACTTAGAGCCAGAAGGGTGCTCATTCATAGTAACTCATGGTTAATCATGGGCTACATCAACAAATCATATCGGGCCAAAGATCCCAACCTCACAAAATACTTAGCCGTGGTTAGGGTGACAGAGCAGCATTTCTTGGATGTCACCATCAAATCAATACCAAGAGCTGACAACACAGAAGCGGACACCCTAGCTAAAGCAGCTAGCCAAGGGCACAAGCCTCCCTCCAGTGTTTTCTTCAAGGTCCTCACATCCGCTCCGCTCCGCAGGAGTAGGCGAACCTCCTCAAGGCCTTGTATATCAACCAAGAAGACGATTGGAGGCAACCTATCGTCGCCTTCCTCTAGGGATTGAGGAACCAGATGACCCACAGGAGCTTCAGAGACTTGCACACCGAGCAAGGACCTTTGACACGGCGGATGGGGTGCTCTACAAACAAGGTGTATGTGCCCCACTCTTGCAGTGCCTGTCATGCCGTGAAGGCCAAGAACACCTCATGTAGATTCATAATGGTCTATGCAGCTCGCACTTGGCCCCACATGCCCTGGTAGGGAAGGCTTTCTGCAACAATCTAGCTGTTTATTTCAAAAATTACTAGTGAAAAATTTAATTTAATTTAAAATAAAAATTAGTGTTATTTGGTTGCCTAAAGTTTGAATTTTATTTGTCCATTTTTTAGCTTTAAAAAATCTCTTTGAAAAGTAATTTAAGTAAAATTATAATAATACTATTAAATAGAGGATATTCTAAATTTCTATAAAAATCCTAATTCAAACTAATGATGTGAACTCATTTGGCTTTTATCTGGTTTTTTTCTTCTGATTTTCTAGAACTTAAAATCTAATTTAAAATTAAAAACTATTTTTAGCATAAAAGTTAAAGACCAAATTAAGTTGAAAATAATTTTCCTAAATCCAAAATATATTCAAGAATTTCTATGAATTTTTCTGAACTTTTTTGGATTGTATTTGTTATTTTCTAGGCCTTACTTAATATCATCGGGCAGTTCTAAAAATAAAAAGATTTGAATTTCCTCCCTTGTTCTGGGGCCAACACGTGGCCAACCCTGATCTTGTTTGCTCTGCCACGCATCATCATCTCCTTCTTCCCGCGTGCCTTCTCTCTCTCCTCTGTCAGCCCACCTATCAACGCTTTTCCTGCTTCCTCTTCGACCTTGGCCCCACCGCTCCGCCTCCCCTTCCTTCTTCTTCACCCTCGTCTTCCTCCTTGCCCTTTCTCTCTTTGCGCCGCTCCGCCATTTCCGGCCCCCGCCGAGATTCCCTTCCCCTTCCCCGTGCGACCCGCTATAGGATCAAGGATAACCGACTAGAAGGGGTGAATAGGAGGTTCTAAAAATTCTTGTCTTCTAAAGCAATTGCCAAAATTTAGTCTAGCAAGATTTTAAAGCAATTCAAATCTACATAATACTAGTATGTCTAAGACACTACAAGTACATGTCTCTACAAGATTATCTCTAGCATAAATAAATATGACAATCACAATAATCATAATATGATAGAAATATAAGGACAAAATGAAGAGATAAAGAAATAACCAATTAACACATGATGTTTTACTGTGGTGTTCGAAAATTTACTAGTTGCCCCTAATCAACTTGGACTGGCTCTATAAATTAAGCCTCAGCTCCTTAATCCACTAATGATTGTCCTTTCTCTGCTTTGAAGATGGTGGACACTAAACCACTGACAAGTCGGTGCTGGACTTCTTCACAACCTTCTTGAAGAAGTCATCGTACAAGCTCCTGCTAAGCAGTCTAGGTGCCGACAAGCACTAAAAGTAATAAATCACAGCTTTGCTTCATGGCAATCAAGTGCCAAAAGAATCAATCTAAGATGTATGCACTTGATTTTGGCTCAACCACGTCAAATGTGAAATTGAGGTGTGGAGTGAATGCTCAATGCTCAAGGATGTTCAAAAGAATCTCTTACGTATGTCCTTGAGCAGTTAGGGGAGTATTTATACCCCCACCAACCAAAACTAGTTGTTACAGGGCAATCCCTAAAAAAATTAGGGCGAGCAGAAGTACCACCGTTCATCGGCCGGTACTACCGCACCTGTTCTGACACAACAGTAATGGCTATTTTAGAGCTTTTGAATTACCCGTTGAAAGTCAGTGCGGTACTACCACCATTGTAATCATGGTAGTTTTGATATTCAAAAGTTTCAAAATTTTGGCGGAGTACTTCCGTTTGCTTTGAGGCCAAAAGTTGGCACTCTCTGGAAAAAACATACCGCCTGGATTTTTGAAGCTTTCGTAAACTAAAAGTACCATTCAATGGTTGCAGTACTACCGCTCTACAGTAATTCCGCTGTTGAAATTTTGGTACTTCCGTTTTTATAGAGAGACAAAGTGATTCCAAGGGTGCTCTCTGGAAAAAATGTACCGCTCATTTTGACAGAACTTTTGAAAAGCGGAAATACCGCCGTTTACACTTTGATACTTCCGATTATACAGATAGAACATAGATTGGCTATCAATTTTAGTTTTAAGTGAATGCATGACCCTAAATTGATCCAAATAGCATAAGAATATGCTATCAAGTTACTAGCTACGATCCCTCTTAATAGTACATCATTTATCCTATAATCCAATGTTCCACCCTTCTTCTAAGACCGATAAAAGCGAAAAGAGATTCTAGTCTATTTATACTTTTGTCTTGAGCCACATTGATCTTCATTTTGACCCTTAGTGCGCATCTCACAATTATTTTAGGGAGTAAACCTTTTAAATACTCAGTAAATATGTTAGTCCCATATTCACATATTGTCATTAATTACCAAAACCATTTTTAGGGTCTAGATGCTTTCATCCGCACCCATCTTTCCCCTTCTCCACGTCAACCTCCCCAATCCCTGCACCCGAATCCTCTCTCTCTCTCTCTCTCTCTCGCGCCGCACCTTCCTTATCTCCTTTGTAATCGTCGCCACTGTCTATGATCTCTGGTGACAAATTGCGGAGTCGTGCCACTCCCGTGAGCACCGTAGCTCCTCACATTGCCTCACCCCCTCCTCTCTCTCGGTAGCCAGATCCATCGCGTACCATGCTCGCCTCCTCCTAAGCTCCAATGAGCTTCGACAAGCTCCTCCCCGCCACTCCTGGCCTCCTCTCGGTTCACCGATGCCGCCAAGAGCTCTGCCACCCCAGTGCCATCCTCGCCGACCGCTCCACCATGAGTCTACCGACGGAGTCGTCCCCTCACTGGAACACCCAGTTGCTGCCATCTTCTGTCTATCGTCGACTACTCTCCGGCCATCTCTAGAAAACCCCGTGCCCACCAACGTATCACTCATATTGTCTTTCATTTGGGCACCTTGTCACTCACCACCGGCCACCAGAGAGCTGGCGACCGCGGCCCTAAGCCGCCTCCATCATAGTCTTCTTTGACTACTACAACACTCTCCTCACGACCTCATTGTAGCCTCCGACTACTCTGTAGCCTCCGTCCACTCTGTAGATCTGACCTCATATAACCTTCGATCAATCATTGTAGTTTCAACCGCCTATAGTTTCAACCGAACACTGTAGCTTACAACCATCTATAGTTTTGACCGAACCTTGTAGCTTACAACCACTTATAGTTTCGATCGAACCTTGAACCTTGTAGCTCAATAGCGAGCACTAAGGCCTCCTCACCCTCCAAGCGACTACGAGTTGCTCCTAAGTGTTTGCGTCATGGATCACCGTTTGGAGCACGGGTGATAGAGCCATCGTCTAAACAAAAAGCGCACCCAATAAGACATCACGACCAAAGATGGACAAAGAGGCATCGTTCACCTCATAGGCCTTAAGGGCCCCGACGAGCAGCTTAGTCCCACACGACTGGAGCACCGTGCGATCCAGCGATGTGTCAGCACAATCCGCGAGGGCTCACATGGTGCGAAGTGCATTCGATCAAGGAATGAAGTTGCCAAGTGATAGCTAATGATGTTTACTGCACGGCAACTTTGTCGGAGCCGATTGGGAAGCATCCTCCGCAAGAACTACAGCTCCACTGCTCCAAGTCGCTCCATCATTGAACGTTTGTATGATAGCCACTAGAGAAGGAGGGGTTGCTGTTGAGGGCAACAACGTCAAAGAACACAGCGGAGACAGCCTTGTGAAGTCCCGAGAACCAAAGGTAGACGGGAGTTCGGCATCGTCGGGGTGCGTGGTGCTTCACGCAGGGAGGTTATGGGCACAGAGTTCGTCACTTTGCCTAGGGGCCACTGCCTCTGAGTTGGAATCCTCCTCTAGGACATCCAAAGAAACATGTACCCTATGGATGATTGGCATAGAGGTAAAACTAGCACACTTCATCAGACAACCAGACGAGGCACTTAAGCCGGCCTCCACCGCTGGCATTGGAGGTCTTAGTGTGGCTAAGTCTAGTTCCACAATACAGACCTCTGCCTCACCTTCAGTGTTGGTCCCAGGGTCATCTAGATGGTGGAGACCATCCACACTATCCCAGTTGCCCCTCTCACTTCCTAGCTGCACCATCTTCGTTGTCGCTCAGCTCCACCAGGTTGGCCTCTGGCTCAAAGGGAGCAGGGGACAAAATAGGAATCACTATGATGAGGGGAGGCGAGTCTTCGTGCCCATCGGGGTCCTCGCGACCACCACCATTCTCGCCGTCACTTCCCTATGATTCGTGCATCTAACCGACACCAGCGGAGGGAATAGGACACTCAGGCACCTAAAGGCCCAAAGCTTCATAGACGCAGTTGATGTGGGGTTGTTCGATGTCGCGGCAACCCAAAGGCTGTGTTCCTTTTGGAATATAGGTTTTGAGGAACAGGACCATGGCTCTCTCGATTGCCTCCAGCATAGTACTAAAAGATGTTCAAGGAGAAAATGCTAGACGCCGCGTGCGCTAAATGTTGAAACATGCAAAGAGTACAGAGGGTACTGGATTCGTAGGCCTCATGAGCTGGGTAAGGGGGCTCCAGAGCCTATCCTCATGGGCTGGCCCATCTTTATAACCCAGATTCGGGCCAAAGGGGACACGTAGAGCATGAAAAGCTCCTATGCCATGTGTACAATGCTAGCCGCATGTGCCAAGGGCTAGTTTGTGAGGTGGGCATGGGAACCAAGGAGATTCAACACATGGAAGGAGACGAAGGCCATATGCGAAGTGTGTAAAGCTAAAGCACAGGGCAAGAACCGAAGCCATCCTCGTCGACAAGCATGCTTGGGTTGGCCATGGCAGGGGTGCCAATATGGAAGGTGGAATGGCTCCGACAATAGCACGAGAAGAGCACACTGATGCATAGGGTCCGGCTGTAGTACCTGGAAGCACCACAAATGTAGCCATGATCTAGAAGCAACAAAATGAAGGCACACAACTTTACAAGCATCATCTCAAGCGGAGAAACATGGGAGAAAGGCAAGGGTCATGATGAGGCAAGTTTATGCATGTAGTGTGCCACTGGACTTGGCATTTCAAGTGGTGATAGTCCTCAGAGCAAGCGTACGATCTTGCGCGATAAGTCATTGGGCATCATGGATTTCGCTGTAGTGGTTGCTTCGAGGAGAAGCACCGTGAAGACCGACAGGGTGGCAATTGACAAAATTGTACATACCGGGTGGAGAGGAGGTTTGCAAAACCATGGTAGTAGTCTAAGTGGTTTAAGTCACGTCTTGGAGAATTGTGCATATTATCAGGCTATTGGAGCCATGTGGAAGTCACACTTTGCAAAGCATGCAAGTGTGTGTAAAATCTGTTTGTGTATGAGTTATCGTATTTTCCTATATGTAAGTGGTTGCATCCACTACATGTGTGCAAATTGTTGGGGTTAGGTGGAGATGAGGAGTCTCCACTATATAAGTCCTTGTGTGGGTTGACAGAAAAAGGCTCTCTTGAGGTTGGAGAAAGGTTTGGGTTTATTTGTGTTGGAAGCTTTGTGTGTGATTTAGACTTAGAGATTTGCCTTCCATGATGGAGTGGTTGTAAAACATTCCTCTCAATGTGAAATGTACATCCAAACTTTGCCTAAGAGAGTTGCACCATGGATTTCTCCTTGTGTTTTTGATTTGCTTGGTTTTTCTTGTTTATATTTCATATCCTCTTAATCTTTCTTGGTGCAAGGACATGTAAGGGGTGAAAATATCTCTTGGAAATCAGATCCCATCTATCTAGGCACTTTCTATTGAGAGTTCTTGTGATTGCCCGGTTTTGCTCAAAAGATAGGTGATTTTGGAGTTTTGAGAGCATTTTGACTTGACTTCGTGTTATGATCTATCTTGCTATGTCATGTAAGAATCAATCTAAAGTCATCTAGATCATGAAGGATTCACGAGCAAGTGTAGATCGAAGTTTCCCTCTTTTGTCTGATTTTGGTGCAACCTTGTTTTAGATAAAGGTCAATAATTTGGCATTAATCTTCATGATTGGAATATGTTTCTAGCATACTATGGAGATTTGTACCAAGTTTCATTATGTTTGGATCAGTGGTTTAAGAGTTACCTATTTTATTGGTCATGAGCTGTGCTGGTTTTTGCCTTTGTTCGGTGAGTAGTCAAATCGCTATGACTCGAGCGTTCAGACCGCCCATGCCCCATCAGAGGTCTAATAGCCCCCTGGCTGACGATCAGACGAGTGAGTCTAAAAGCCTCAGGTGATCTTGTGCCCTTTGGTTCTTAGTTTTAGTGAAGCTTGTGAGTTTATGTTTTTCGTTGCATTGTGTCATAGAATCATTTTTGGAGAAAAAGTGTGAAAGTAGAGTTCACCTTTGTTGCATTTTTGAACCAGTTGGTTGTTGATGCACACACAAACGAAAACTAGCTTACTGCCAAGCCCCTAAACAGCTCTAGCTCTAGGACACGGAGAGAGACCAACCGATCATCGCGCTACTATAGGGTAGGTTCTTTTGGACTATGGCTTATGGTTTACGGCTTAAATTTTTGAATTCTGATTATTCACGAGAGACAGTATGTAGAGAAAAATAGTCACATACGATTCTGGACGGTACAGCTGAACTCAATGCACTTGTTACTATAATTTTTTTATTGACCCTATATTAAAAATATATTATTTAAAAATTAGTTATTACAGCATAAATTGAAAATGCAAAAGAAGGCATCCATGTAAACCAAACAGGACAAAACAGTAGCTCGATCATAGACAACGAGAGAACCCGCGGTTTCTTTAGTGTGTTTGGTTGCCTGAATCTCCTTCGTCCTGGCTGGGTGGATCCGTATAATATGAGAAAGAGCCTGTTTGGTTGCCTGTATGAGTGGATGCAGTCTGCATGAGCGGATGCAAAAATACGCCCTCATCCTGGATGAGTGGATACGCTCAAAATGAGCTTCACTGGCCATCCTGGATGAGTTGATGCAGTGTATCTTATGCGATCCTACGTGTCAGCATCTCAGGTTTGGTAGACTGCATCCGCTCATACAGGCAACCAAACAGCATCTCAGTTTTTTTTGCATCCGCTCATGCAACCTCACCAAACATCTTCTTTTTCTGAAATACGATTCCACTCAGCCTGCATCCACTCAGTCAAGATATACGATACAACCTCCATCCACGAACCAAACACACCCTTAATGTTTCTTTTCGTTCGGATATGTTGGGTGCTGACTCGGAGTCGACGCGATGCAGCCGCGCGCCCCGGACTGGGCCGCGGCTATCGACCTGCACGTCGCCTACACGGCGGCACGGCCGGAAGCAAGCGTCTCGGAACACTAATGGGCGCGCGTCGCGCGGCGACCCACCCACCCCCCCACGTGGTACAACTGTTGCTGGTCAGCCGCGTACAATGTCGCGACTAAGCTGCTCGCCGGGTCAACAGGATGACGGTATGCAGGTTGGCGTTTGGCGACGGGCCGACGACCATGACAATCTGGCCAGTTCTGTTTTTTTAAGCTGTTGTTTGTGATTTTTGACTGAAATTTTTAAATTTTAGACTGTTTGTAATAGAGATTACGAAGAGATACTCACTTATGATTTTGGCTGGTATAAATATTGAGCTTTTAATGTGTAGTACAAGTAACTTATAGATCCTGTCTTGAGAAAATATTTCGTTTAAAAGTTAGGTACTATAGCAAAAGCTAAAAGCTGCTTTTAGAAGCTGTAAAGAACATGCCCTCTGTCTGACGCTAGATGGCTCGAATCCAGCTTCCAACTTGGAAAAAAATAGGTCTATTCCTTTGGGCTAGGCTTAATAGCTTTTATTTATACTTTTCAAGACGACAGCAAATGATGGAGACACCGATATAGATGGTGCACATGATTTTAAGCTCAAAAAATCATTTAAAATTTTTTGAAAAGCTGTTTGAAAAAATTACATCATTTGTTTTGATTTCTAGAGATGTGGAAAACAAAAACCATCCAAAAGAACAGGCCAAATGCCGTGGTAGCCAGCCCTGTTTCAAGGGTCTTTTTTGCCTACGGCACTGATGAATTCCTGGATTGCTCGTCTCGCTAAACTCTTTGTTTAGAATGACTAATAGGATTGGCCCCGTTCGTTTCGGCTTCAGTTTTTGGCTTCTGATTTATTTTCCACTATTCATAAATTTCGTCTTTTTATGAACTTTTGGCTTTTTTTGAGCTTTTTTGCTGGTTCTTTTTTCCTGTATTTGTTTGCATTATACATGATGAGCTAATATATTTTTTCTATTTTTAATTTTTTTAAAATTTAATTATACTAAATAAGCCTCTGTCAGCTACAGTGTTTTTTCAACCAGCTACAGTGTTTTTCAACCATAAGCCACTCAAAAAAAGCCATATTGAACACAGCCTTAAGCTTCATTCATGCGTTAGTTAACTGATAATTGTCCTTTCCATATATCAGGATTGGAATTGTTATTTGTTTTTGCGAGGAGAATAAGGATTGTTAAGTTGCCAGTTCTTTTTGGCTTTTAGCCGTCTTTTGTTTTTGATTTCTTTCGACGATCGCTATTTATTAAACCAATAAATTACATTAAAACATTATAAGCTGCAGTCTAAAAAAAGAAGCCTCTGATATGTATAAGCCCTTTCGTTTTTGCAAATTTATTTTCACCGGGCCTATCCGACAAAACTATATGAAAGAATATAAGCTAGGTTCGCCTCCACTTTGGGTTTTGCTTTTCACTAAGTGCTACAGTAATGGGTTTTCAAACGGTGCATCTTTTTAAGGCAGAGTCTATAAGTCGATTGTAGTAAACACTGTACCAAATTCAACTATACCGGCTAAAATCACATGCAATTATTTTCATCATCGTATTATCTATTGTGAACAGCCAGAATTGAAAAACTATAAACTAAAAGGCACTGCAACTGCCAAAACGAACCTACCCATAATACAAAATTAGAGCAAGGCTAATAATACAGCCTTCAGCTGGCTGTATGAACACTTACAACCTACTTATCAGCCCATTCATATAGTAGTTTACAGCCAGCTGAAGGCTGTATGACCCACCCCTTTGTCTCACAAAGTTTCTTGGTTCTTGTGCTTCAGCTGGCTGTAAACTTACAACCCACCTCTCTTCTCTCTCCTCCACCTCAGCATACAGCCTACTAACAGCCTCTTATTATACTTGCTCTTAGAGCAAGTTTAATAGTACAGATAGCTGCTACCTCCAATACATTTCCATGTCATCAAAAGATAATGATGCAGTCAACTCATACAATAAGCTGGCTATAAGTTGTCTCCACAAGAGCTCTCAATCATTTAATACATACATGAGTATTGATAATTTAATACATGCATGAGTTCTTTGGGTACATGCATGAATAATGCCTCTTTTCATGTGCTATAGCCTGACTCTTGCATGGGAGTCGGCTTGGCTCTCTCTCTCCTTTTCTCTCCCCTCCACATAGGACTATACTGACATGAATTCCCTTATAGCTAGCACAGTCAGCATTATTAAACTTGCTCTTATGAGCGCAAACACAACCTCCAAACTAACGAAAACAAAAGTGCATCGTAGTTGTAGCCCACGGATGTGAACAAGTTGGACATTGAATGTGACAAAATGCGGAACAGATAGTAAGATTTTTGTTATCCCAACAAAATCTAATCAGACAAAATGTGCAAACACTTCCCTTAAAAAATGCAAACACTACTATACAAGTTCTATCTGTATCGAAACTGTTGGGCTTAAATCCATATATAGTATGTGTCGTTTGTCTCATTTTTACCTTATGTGCCTGCAGTTAAGTTGCATCAACTAGTGATTTTGAAATACTAAGGCAAAACTTGGAGATTAGCATTGATTTAATCTTGATAAGATTTGGCCCCATTCGGAACAAAGGAAAAATAGAGAAATTTTGTAGGATTGAAATCCTATGAAAAAAAATTCCTATGAGCCCCTTTTGAACAAATGAATGAGCTCCTAAAATTCTTATGAAATAGCTCAATCCATAGAAAAGTTGGAAGAAATCATGTACTCTTTTCATGAAGCATCCAAATGGCACAATTAAACAATATGTGTTTTAGAATTCTAAAGGATTCAACTGGACATGCCACCTTAATTTCTATGTTTTTCTATTCACGTTTTTTTTAATTTGTGCATTCACCACTTTAACTCTCGGTAAAGAAACGCTGGAGTTGGATTGGTGCATGGAACGTGGAACCATTATTTAGAGCATGTACAATGATATAGATAACGGTAATCTATAATACACCTTCGTATTATCTATAGACAAGATTAAAGACAATATATACAATGTGTTGTTTATATAGTTGTTTGTAATAGTCTCATACAATTAATATGTTATCTATATAGTTGTTTATACGATGATATAGACAGTAAAAAATTGTCTATAATACCGTCTGTTAAATAGTAGATAATATCTTTCTCTCTCCTCCTTCTCTCCTCCACATCACCCAAAATTGTACATGCCCTTAAGCATGCCGAACTTCGCGTCACCCCACCATGGCCGCGTGGCACGCCCTACATCCGACATGTTTCTCTCGTTGCAAAGCGTCCCTACCCTACCATGGAAAATCCGAAGGAAACATCCAAATAAGTCTAGTTAAAATTCTGACGTGTTTAAATAGCCCCATCATGTAGGATGGCAATTGTGCCTAAGTGTCCACAGGTAAATACTCTAATAGAGTTGAGCATTGACCTTTCTTTGCCCATGTGCATGTAAATAGGGACAATCCTCTGCCCATCGGGTAGATGGATGTGGGAGTGGATGAGCTCCACTTGTTCCCGCTTCGTTTGTCTACCTAACATCTTTCTATGATAGATAGGCCTCTAGGGAAAGAACTATAATACTCCACGTCTCCATCCCAACCCCACTCGACCACCCTCGCCCCCCTTGTCCCTCCTCAAACCCAAATCACATCACCTCTCCCGCATCTGTCTCGCTCTCGCTCTCTCCCGACTCCCCCAAACCTTATAGTGCCGCACGACTGCACCGTGCCCTAGCCCAGACCAGAGTCCGCCATTGGCAAATCCTCTCAACCTCCTCCAGCTCCGGCATATCCTCTCAACCTCCTCCAGCTCCGGCATATCCTCTCAACCTCCTCCAGCTCCGGCATACTCTCTCCTCTCTCTCGTGTTCTCTGTCCCTGACACACTCCCGTCACCAGGTTGCGGCGCCACGCCCCCACGCTTAAAAAAGTAGACGGTGCCATAGGAAAAGGCTAGCCTAAACCCTAAGGCTCATTTTTCACCTGTTCCGTTTCCCAAATCTCGATCTGGTGCTTATAATTTGTGTTACCTCATATTTGCTTGTTATTAATTTTTTTATTAGATGGTAACGTCGGCAAAGTAGTAACCACCCTAGATGATCTCTGCAAGCCTCAATACTTCGCCCTCAACTTAGATCTGAATTGTGAAGTTGTTGTTTGAACCACTGATTTGTCATGTACTATGTGCTGAACTGATGGCTACTGTTTTAAGTGGTGATAGATAAACAGGTATGCTCGCGGGCATCGGACACCGTAGGCGACAGACATAGGCGAGATTTCTTTGCCCAACGCTCTTTGTGGGCATGTCCGTAGATGAGAGATTGGCTAGCGGACATAAGTATGAATGAGCATTACTCGTGCCTAACGTGCCCGATTGCGATGACTACTTGAACTGGCAATCTCGTGGTCGAATCGCATCTGTCCATCCAGGCGAAGCCGGAACCACCCTCATCTGGGCCGTTCAATAAGCGGGAACTACACGGGAAGGTGGGGCGCGTGACGCCAGCTGGCATTGTGGTGGGGGGGGGGGGTGTGCAAGCGCAACCTTATCCTTCCCCGATGCAACACCTTCCCTAGACGCGGTCCGCCGGATCCGCACCCACCGACGGGCCGCCAGCCCACGCTGTCAGTGAGACGCGGTCCACGGAAGGCGTCGCGCACCGAGCCCAACCCCGGTGGAATATACGTGCGCGTCCTCCCCGACCTCCCTCTTCTCGCATTTCCCATTTCCATTCCGTTCCAAACTCGAAAACCCACCACCTCTCTCGTCTCGCCGTCTCTCTCAGATCAGATGAAAGCGGACACCAACTCATAGGGTTTGGTAGAAACCTCCATTCCGCGGATCGAACGGGCTAGGGTTTCGCGGCGAAGCTTCTCTGGTCGTTTCAGCCATGATGTCGCGGTCGTACACCAACCTGCTTGATCTCGCCGAGGGCAACTTCGCCGCGCTGGGCCCTTCCGGCGGCAGGGGGCGGCGGAGGTCGGGGTCGTTCGGGCTGAAGAGGATGTCGCGGGTGATGACGGTGCCGGGGACGCTGTCGGAGCTGGACGGGGAGGACGAGTCGGAGCCCGCGGCGACGAGCAGCGTCGCCTCAGACGTGCCCTCGTCGTTGGCGTGCGACCGCCTCATCGTGGTCTCCAACCAGCTTCCCGTCGTCGCGCGCCGCCGCCCCGACGGCCGCGGCTGGTCCTTCTCCTGGGACGACGACTCGCTGCTCCTCCAGCTCCGCGATGGCATTCCCGACGAGATGGAGGTACTCTTCGTCGGTGGCCTCCGCGCCGAGGTCCCCGTCGCGGACCAGGACGAGGTCTCCCAGGCGCTTCTCGACCGCTTCCACTGCACCCCGGTGTTCCTCCCCGACCCCCTCAACGACCGCTTCTACCACCGCTTCTGCAAGCGCCACCTATGGCCTCTGTTCCACTACATGCTCCCCTTCTCCTCCTCCGCGTCCCCAACATCCTCCTCCGCATCCTCGTCCGGGAACGGCCGCTTCGACCGCGGTGCGTGGGAGGCATATGTGCTCGCGAACAAGTTCTTCTTCGAGAAGGTCGTGGAGGTCATCAACCCGGAGGACGACTATCTATGGGTTCACGACTACCACCTCATGGCGCTGCCCACCTTCCTCCGCCGCCGCTTCAACCGCCTCCGCATCGGGTTCTTCCTCCACTGCCCCTTCCCCTCGTCAGAGATCTACCGCACCCTCCCTGTGCGCGAGGAGATATTAAAGGCGCTGCTCAATTGTGATCTCATCGGGTTCCACACTTTCGATTACGCCAGGCATTTCCTCTCGTGCTGCAGTAGGATGCTGGGAATCGAATACCAGTCAAAGCGTGGGTACATTGGGTTGGATTACTTTGGCCGCACTATTGGGATCAAAATCATGCCAGTGGGAGTTCATATGGGTCAATTGCAGTCGGTTCTGTGCTTGCCCGACAGGGAGTGGAGGGTTTCCGAGCTGCAGCAGCAGTTTCAGGGGAAGACCGTCTTGCTCGGTGTGGATGATATGGATATCTTTAAGGGGATCAATTTGAAGCTTCTTGCGTTTGAGAATATGCTGAGGACTCATCCCAAGTGGCAGGGGCGAGCAATATTGGTGCAGATTGCAAACCCGGCCCGTGGGAAGGGTAAGGATCTGGAAGCCATCCAGGCAGAGATTCGGGAGAGCTGCGATAGGATTAATGGAGAGTTTGGCCAGTTGGGATACAACCCTGTTTTTCTCATTGAGCGTGATGTGTCTAGTGTGGAGAAGATTGCCTACTATACGATAGCAGAATGTGTGGTGGTGACCGCTGTAAGGGATGGGATGAACTTGACACCATATGAATACATTGTGTGTAGGCATGGGGTACCTGGGTCTGAGCCCACATCGGAGGTGAGCGGGCCAAAGAAGAGCATGTTGGTGTTGTCAGAGTTCATTGGGTGTTCACCGTCATTGAGTGGTGCTATTCGGGTTAACCCATGGAATATAGAGGCAACTGGTGAGGCGATGAATGAGGCCATTTCAATGTCGGAGCAGGAAAAGCAGCTGAGGCATGAGAAGCATTACCGTTATGTAAGCACCCATAATGTTGCTTATTGGTCAAAGAGCTTCATCCTGGACTTGGAGAGGGCTTGCAAGGACCACTTTAAGAGGACATGTTGGGGCATTGGGTTGGGGTTTGGTTTTAGGGTGGTTGCTTTGGACCCTCATTTCACAAAGCTTAACATGGATTCAATTGTTATGGCTTATGAGAGGTCAGAGAGCAGGGCTATATTGCTTGACTACGATGGAACGTTGGTGCCTCAGACTTCCATCGACAAGACACCTAGTGCAAAAGTTTTCAGCATCATCAATACCCTCTGCTCAGATAGGAGGAACATAGTTTTTCTTGTCAGTGGGAGAGACAGGAATAAATTGGGAGAATGGTTTTCCTCATGTCCGAAGCTGGGCATTGCAGCAGAGCATGGTTACTTCTTAAGGTATGATGTCTCATTTTGGCACATTTTGTCCTTATTTGAGAATATTGGCAGAAGGAACTTTTGTTTCTGCAAAGTTAAGATGGCGTGCAAGGATAAATGATGCATGTATCTTCTGCTCTTGATATAATTAGCAATAGCAAGTTTGTGCTAGTTTGTTCATTAGTCATTACCAGGCACTGAATTAGTTGATTTAAATGGCTTGGTTCTTGGGATAACTGGTCAAACTGAAACGATCGCAAACTTTTTGTTTCTGAAACCGGGAGAGGAATATAGTATAGGAAAAAGAGATTAAAAAGAAATCCCAGAATGACAGATTTATGGAAAGTATGTAGAGGATGGTGGTACATTTCGTGGTTGGTGTTGTTATATGACATGGGGTTTTCTTTGCACCTGTACAAGTAGAGTGGAGGCAGTTCCTGTGTTTGCCCCTTACGATTTTGATCTGTATGTGAATATTTGCTGTCCTGCTTTGTTCTACTGTGTCTTGATATTTTCTTTGTTTAGGAAGGTACATAGTATTAACTTCAACTTGAAGAGCTCATATAAAAATGAAGAGCTTTAGTTATCTTTCTAGGAACTAGTCTTAATCTATTTGGTTAGTTAGGGTTGACAATAATAACTGGTCTAGCCCGGTTGCTGTCAAATTTTCTCAAGAAGGAATGGACAATGAAATGTGCTCTGTCTAACTTATGTAGGTGGACTAGGGATGAAGAGTGGCAAAAGTGCACCCAGGCTTTGAACTTTGGATGGATGCAAATGGCAGAACCAGTGATGAATTTGTATACAGAAGCAACTGATGGATCATACATTGAGACCAAGGAAAGTGCTTTGGTGTGGCATCATCAGGATGCTGACCCTGGCTTTGGATCCTCACAGGCAAAGGAGATGCTTGATCACCTGGAGAGTGTACTAGCAAATGAACCAGTCTCTGTCAAGAGTGGCCAGTTCATTGTTGAAGTCAAACCTCAGGTTTGTGCATCTCCTAAATTTCTCAAATACCCTTTGTAAGGGTTTTTGCCATTTAACTAACAAGTTCATTTTTCTGTACCTTAGAAAACATATTTTATATTTTATTTTCATGTGTCTATGTAAAGTCGTTCCATAGAGTGATGTGCATATTTGTCCCCACTGAGTTTAGCTAGTACCTTTTGTTTTCATGCAGTCAATACAATCATTAGTTTTCGATTTTTGTATTCAGCTATTATAGGTGTGATTATGGTAATTGCAAATATATTAGCTCCATGTGCTAGTCATGTTTAGCTTTCCTCACAGTTACAAAGGATCTTTTAGGCCCTGTTTAGCTTATCTTCTGGTTGTGGAGAGCTTTCTGAAAGCAACTTCCCAAGAAGCAGTATGGTGATGCTAGTTCTAATGTTTGTGCTTAGTATCCTTGTTGAAAAATACTTTAGTTGTTTGCTTTCTAAATATTACCATATCACCTTACAGGGCCTTAGTTACTTTTACACCTGACTACCTTCTACAATGTCTTTTTTCTGCAAGTGGTTTATTTTTTTTAGTAACAGTGAATTCAAGTAATGGTCACATAGATCTACGTCGTCCGCCCAACCTTCATTTCCGTCTTTGATATGTACTGTGTACTTGACATTGATTTCTGTTGTTGCATTATGTTAATGCTTCAGGGAGTAAGCAAGGGAGTCGTAGCTGAGAAGATACTCGCATCAATGAAGAAGAGGGGGAAGCAGGCTGACTTTTTATTATGCATCGGTGATGACAGGTCTGATGAGGACATGTTTGAAAATATTGCAGATATCATCGAAAAGGGTATGGTTGCTCCAAAAACATCATTGTTTGCGTGCACTGTGGGACAAAAACCAAGCAAAGCCAAATTCTACCTGGATGATACATTTGAAGTGGTCACCATGCTGAGCGCACTGGCAGATGCTACAGAACCTGAACCTGAGACCGTGTTGGCCGATGAATTGGCTGCGTCTGTCTCCTCAATTGATATCGGTGGTGAACAAATACAGTCCAGTGATAGACCGATCGGAGGATCTTAGTCAGGGTTTGGCTACATCTGCAGGTTATGATGATTGATTCAACAGTCTCTTCTACACATTTTTTTTCTGATGGATATGAAGTTGGGTACGCAATTACTAACACCAGGGCCTACGAGTGCTCCAGGGTGAAGCTATTGCAGAGAAGATACTCGATCCTCCAGTCGGGCAAGACATTACAAATCTTTTGCTGCAAAGCGTAGGTCCATATGTCCATAGCTGACTCGCCACCTTTCTTTGCACGTTTCTCTTTAGCTTTTTCCATCTCAAGTAAAATAGAAAGCTTCACGGAAGGCAAGTGAACTGTATGGCTGAGGTAATGGCCTAATGGGGATATAGGAGTGGCACTTGCACATGCGAAAGGAGTACGTGCGCAGCTTACAATGTGAATGAATGGTGAGGTTTGGTTCGTTGTTTGACAGCCTTGTTTTGGCTTCCTGCCCTATTTTGATAGCTCTTATGCCACTTTTTTGTTCGGCTCATGCTTCTAGCCGGATATGGTATTGCTGCAGGCCCCAAATTATGGCGTGTCCTTGACTGCAAACGTATTGTTGAAGCTTACCTTACTGTATTACAGCTCTTCGCTTCTTTGAGTAGGAAAGGAAAAGGTTGCAAAGGTTGCACTTGTTAGCTCCTTTTAGTAAGCTTGAATTACCAACATAAGAGAAATGCTGCTATCATTGGCCTTAGAAATTTGAATCGTGGACTTCTCTGTGTACACAATGGATAGGCAGAAGTACATCTGTGTCAACCTTCGGGGACTACTTTGAATGCAGGAATTTTACATGAACTTATTATAATGATTCCTACTGAAATCCTATGGAATTCATGTGCTCTAAACGGGTCCTAAAACAAAGGAATCCTACCGCAGGCTACAGTCATGATCCCATAACTGTGGCAAACAATGTTCAGCTGAGCACGGGTGTCATATGCGGATAGATATTGTTTATCTTGTATTTTATTTTATTTTTTTCTTAGAGTCAGACACGGATAGTATCGGATACGAATATGGATATTCTCGGTCATATATATAGAGTGAATACATGTTGCTCCAAATACGGTTAGTCTTGATCACAAATATTTAGTTAGATAATGTGCGAAAATAGAAATCATATATGTTGCACGTATAAGGATCAGTCAACCATATTACATATCTAAAATACAACTACATTACGAGCTTAACAATCAAATTTAACTATATCACATAGGGACTGATTAAGTAAGTAGTAAATAGTTAGTACTAAGTAGTAAGTATTAACTAGCAAAGTAGCAAGTAGATGATAGGGGCTAGTTAAGCAAATAGTAGCTACACGTAGTGAGCCATAACTCATAGTTCAAAATAGTAGTATACAGTAGCTTGCTAGTTGGCATTCATGGTTGTTTTCACTTGATGAGATGGGATCAAATGGGTCCCTTGATGGCAGCAAAGTTTGGTAATTAAAGGATAAAAGACAGTTCTTAACCAATCTCTATCTAGTTCCATTCTTGCAGTCTACAGGACCTTATTTACTTCCAATTTGGTTTAGTTTATACATTTTCACCCTCTCTTGGCATCAAATAAAAATAAAAGAGAGCTACTGCAAATAATTAGTTCACCACTTTTCATGTCACTTGTCATATTTCATTTCCATTTTTGTAAAACTGAGTTAAGAAGATTATTCTGCTCAGTTTAGTATTTCTCTATGTGCTATGAAATAGTGCATGGATTAATGCACATTTGCTTTCTTTGTAGATAATTCTCAGAAATCTCTGCTTGTCCATATAGGAAGCATGCGGAGTTATGTGTCGTAGTCAAATTCTAGTTTTAGAAATTAGATTCCTAAGGCTTATCATATCTGAAACACATCGTGTATATACATGTATTCGAGTTTCAATAGTTTTGGGTGATCGTCTATTCTGAACTTGCCAGCTGCAGACAAAATACAAATCATTTTTTGTTGTGTTGTAGCTAGCTGCAGATTTTTATTTGTACTAGCTGTGTGTATACTAATTAGCTCTTGTTTATTCATCTATTAACAAATTAGTTGTCTTAATTTACTGCAGCTAGAGTATGAAACTAACAAATTTACTGCTCTTGATTGTTAGTGTACTGTTTTGCTATATATGGCATAAGGTGTTGTTTCTTGTTTGTACAGCATCACACAATAACATGCCTTAGGTGTGGATTTGTATGGATTTAAATTCTGTTACTTCGCACCTCTCTGAAGCTTGGTATTCCAAGTTTGTATGTCAACTAATAGTAATGTCAATGGGTGGTATAACAATTATAGCATTGTAATTGCAAGTGATCCCCCCTCCTCTTCAGGTTGAATATGTTAAGGTAGGTAGCTGACATGGATGCATGATGGATGGTAAAACTATGAATAACAAAAAATGTGTACTGATGCTTTAGACACAGCTACTATTTGGAGCTTGATTTTGCAATGAATATGCAAAATAGGCTCCAATTGCTGCTTTATACATTCTTTTGTCTTTCTTTGTGTAGACTCACATAATGGAAGCAAGTTTGATCAAGTAGCTTATATATTTTGACTACTACTGTAGTTTTTGAAGGGCTTTCTGAGACCAACAAATTTATTGCTCTCGATGCTACCCCGATTGAATGGCTATTATCTCGATATTTTTGGAGTTGAGACCAACAAGATTTGCCAAGATTATCACCACAACGACGAAGAGGAAGAAGAAGCACAGCAACCAGCAAGGCCATGAAGAAGAAATCTTTCATTTTCCCTGGCCAGTAGCGAAAACTATCCGGATCCAAATCCATTATCAGACAAAAACCCAGGATATCCAGTTTTAGGATCCAAATAGAATCCAAATTTATTCCGATGGATGGTCAGGAGTTATCTGCTCCATTTGCATCCCTAATAATGACTAGTCTGTCAGGCTTGAAAAGGAGCGAAAGTACCAGTCGTTTGCCTGCAATACTTTCAAATATCCTGTTTTTCTATCCCAACGGCTAGTTTTGAGGTGTGGGGTACATATATCCCTTGTGGCTGGTTGGAGAACAACATTTGACATTCTATTTCACTCCTTTGAGCTAGCATGAGATCATCTTCTCAATTGTGCATGTGTTGTACCTTGTGAGCAAGGATGAAGGTTTTAGATTGCATACGTTTAGAGATGGCAATGGGTACCCGAAACCCGATACCCGATGGGTTTTTACTCTATTAGGGCATGGGTCTGAGTCAATTTCCTAACCCATGGGTCTCTTAATGGGCAAAAAGCCCAACCCATCGGGTCTGCCGGGTTCGGGTATGTTCCTATAGTACCCAAACCCGTAAACCCATGGGTAATATAAACCCGATCCATAGGAGTTATAAACCCAGACTCCCAGCCTCCCAGGCAAACCAACTCAGCCCATAGCCCATTAGCCATTTAGCCCCAAGCCCCCAAATCCAATGAGGCAATGCCCCATTACCCATACGGCTAACCCTAGCTAGCACTCGGTCACGGTCACTACTCACTCCTCCCTAGTCCCCACCCCCGATTCAACAGCTGTCGTAGCGGCGGAGCATCTGGCGCTCTACGCTCGGTCTCCGGCAGTCTCCACGCTCGCCCTCCCGTCCCGCAGCTCCCGCTCCTGCTCCCGCCACTCTCGCCGCATGCTCGTCCTCCTGCACGCCCTCGCCGTCGCCTCGCCTTCCAGTTCAGCCCGCCGCCCCCATGCCGCAACCAACGCGCATCGCAGCAGTAGGCCCTTGGCCATGGCGCTGCCCTCCGGCTCCAACGAAGATGGCCGGTGAACTTCTTCCTCCTCTCTATTAACCATTGTTGCAGCTCGCATTACTAACCCCACGGGCGACCCGTGGGTACCCATTAACCCAGTGGGCATGGGTCTGGGCAAAAATCTGCACCCGTCACGGGCATGGGTTTTTTAGCGGGCACGTCCAACTTTCATGGGCACAGGTTTGGGATAGCAATACCCAGCGGGTTTGTGCCCGTTGCCATCTCTACATACGTTGCATCTAGAGGTGGATTGTGTATTCACTTGAGCGGTGTGCACCCACTGCACATGGTGAGAGTCAAGCAAAGAGCTTGACTTATTATTCTTAGAGTTTGCTGACTCCTAGACGGCGTTGAAGGCGTCATGTGCAGTGATCTTCTCAAAGAAGGTTGTGAGAAGACTCGACAAAGTTGTGAAGGTTGAAGCTCACCTACCCGGGGCGGAAAAGAGCTACCCCTAGTGGACTGAGGTGATTCAGCTTAATTCATGGAGTCGGTCTAATTCGTTTGGGCTAACCTCAATGTAGATTAGGGGATACCAGCAAGTCTCCGAATACCACGGTAAAAAACAACCATGTCATTTGTGATTTGTTTTCTTGTGCTCAATTTATATTCAAGAAATTTACATTCATAGAATTAAATTTATTGCTTGTCATCCTAGGATTGCAAATCTTGACATAGGCTTAGTTTGTTGGTACACTTAGGTGAAACCGGTTTTTTATGCGTCATTTGTGCTAAACCTTTTTAAGTTAAGTTTCCGTATTATTTGCTTGGTTTAGCTAAATAGAAATTGATAATTAATTAGAGAAGATTTTTTAGACTGTCTATTCACCCCCCTTTAGTCGGCCTCCTCGATGTAACACAGTGCTAGGTACTAATCTTCATAGGCTTTTGTTCCATGCCTTGGGCTATAGCCCAGGTAATCCAAGGCTTGGTTCTGCCCCTGCCCGCCATCGGGGGGGGGGGGGGGCACCAGGGGTAGGTGATTGCCCCCTGTGTTGGGCGCAGCAAGTCACCTGCCCCCGCGTGGCACGAACGCATTGTCCGTAATTAGCGTTCGTGCGAGCGAATGTGCGCGCTACTGGTTCGTTCATTGTTTTCTTCTTTTTGTTTTTTCTCAGCTTTACACCGTGTTGTCATCGAGTCGCGTCTCGTTGAGTCTTATCACTGCCTTTATTTTCCCGCCTATTTAAGACGGGCACGTGGCCATCGATGCTCATTTGTAACCAATTCTCAGAAGTGTTCGCCGATCGATCGTTCGCTCTCTTACTGTGTTTAGTAGTTTTGTTAATCCAATTTTTATCATTAAATACTTAATAACACACGTACATTATTTTATGCGTATAATTGTTCAATTCGTACATTATTTCATGCACATGCATGCTACTTTCTTTGTTCATTTGGAAAATATTTTGTACTACTGTAATATAATATTTTTGTGCATGATTTACATCCAGATATAACTGCACATATTTCTTAGAAATGCACACACGCAAGTATGCTGCTGTAAAAATGGCCCCTCTCGATATTATGTTCGTTAAAAATGGATGTACATTTTTTACACGCACAATTGTTCTATTCGTGCTATCATCATTTTTTTTGTTTCAGTAATGCTTGAATGCTGCTATCGTCCCCATGCAAATTATTTTATAGTACTGCAATATATTTTGTTCATGCATATTTTATGGCACACTCTAACTCCACATATTTATTAGAAATGATCGTACATTATTTGACGCGCATAATTGTTTGGTGCGTATTGCCTTCATGTAATATGACAATGCTACGTGAAGGTTTTTTCCTGCAGAACATATTTTATAATAATGCAATATGCTTTACGGCACTGTAGACATTTCTTAAATATGCATGTATGTTATTTTACGCGCATGAATGTTCAATCAGTGCTGCCATCTTTTTATATTTTAGTAATGCATGCAGGTTACTTTCGTCCATATGGTATATATTTTACATTCATATAATGCGTATTTTACGACACGCTCTTACTTCATATATTTCTTAAAAATGCACATACATTATTTGATGGCTATAATTGTTTGTTATTTTACGCTCGCCATTGTTCGGGTCGTACTGTCATCATTTCATATTTCAGGAATGCATGAAGGTTACTTTCATTCCTACGGAACATATTTAACAGAATATATTATGTTTCTACATATTTTACGACGCGTTGTATATATTTCTTACAACTTATTAGTTGTTCTCTATTTCTAGCAATGTCATCTAATCTACCACCCCTACTTGAGGAGGTATGGGATGCCCAGCATCGCTGTCACACTTGGATCGGTGGCAATGGGCTGTCAACCCTTGTGACACGGGCACTTAGGGAGACCAGACCGTTGGATGACCGGTATATTGGGAGGCTTCATCGGTTTGGGTTGATTGCATTTGCCCGCATGTTAAACACGATGCATAACCTTCGGATTGACACATCTCTTCTTTCCACCCTGGTTGATCATTGGCGGCTGGAGACCCACACGTTCTACTTCCAGTGGGGGGACATGACCGTGACATTGCAGGACGTCAACTTCATCATCGCCCTACTGTTGCAAGGCCTTGCAGTTGTCCCCTATGAGATCATCAGACTAGAAGATGTGTCTTAGTCATCGCTTCAGGCAGCCTATCCCCAAGAGGTGTAAGGAAGTTCCACATGCCTAGTTATGATGATTCATGTGTTGCCCAGATGACATAATGGAGGAGGTGGTTCGACGCCACCTAATTGCATATTTGCTATTTCTGTTTGGATGGGTCATGTTCCCTAGCACGTAGAGGAGAATGGTGTATCGTAGTTACGTTCACCTTACAGAGTCCATCGTGGACTCTGACGGCGAGGACATATAGTAGTACAGTTGGGGTTCAGTTGCAAGCCTTTATCTTCAAATACGATTACTGGTTTTTACCACTGCTTCGACCTGTTCGGCTCGCAGTACTTTGTACGAACCCAGCGATGCATGTTTGCATGGTGCCGTGACCTGATGAGACAACTTTACGCGGCAACATGACCCAACGAGGTAGCTTTACGTAATGACATGACCAAACGAGATAGCTTTGCACATTGACATGATCAGACGAGATGGCTTTGCACAATGACGTGACGCTACATTGCTCTAAGATTCGTCCTACGTGTTGCCGCCTCATGGATGCAAATTTGCACAAACCAAATTGTACTTCTATCGCGTACGCTGCATCAGCCTAGCCTATAAGTACTACCCCTTACGCATTGGGTTTTCCTGTAGCATGACTACAACACTACATTCCTAGTATGGAGAAGCAATGAGAGAAGATCACCCAACTTGTAAGGACTGTTGCAGCCCAAGACGAACAAAGGGAGCGTGCCAGGAGGCCACCTCCTCGAAACAAAACCCTCATACCTCCAACCCATACCTTAACATTCCAACCGAGCATTCACTGTAAGACCTACCCATGGGGGAGACACCGCCCTTCTGCTGGTGTAGGGACATATGCAAGTTTTCATGTCTAAGCAGCAGCTGAATTTGGGCATGCGTTATTGGGGTTACATTAACTACGCCTGGGAATATCTCGACCGACGTTGAGACACGAGGGCGCTACCGGCAGCTGGTAAGGACAGGTTACAATACATTTCCCTAGCATTTCTCTTCTATGGCACGCACTAACAAGCTCTCCCCTCCACCTGTAGTCTCCAATCTGCTATGCACGTACCGCAAATGGATCGATCAGGAGATCCACCCGCATGACTAGTGGTGTCTAGATTGTGAGGAGTGGAATGTTGAGACAGACCGTGGGAGGAGCGGGAGCGGGGGTGCAACGAAGATCGAAACGAGCATATCCTGCAGAAAACACAAGCTCATCTGGAGGCGTGTAGGTGCAGGGAATGCGAGGCTCGCGAGGAGCGTGAGAGAAAGTGCAAACTGGTAGTCAAGGCCAGGGCGGCCGACGAGGACTATAACGTCGACCTCAGAAGGAAGGGCAAATAGCCACAGTTGACACAGTAGACCGGGCCATCTCGTAGTAGCCCACCATCTTACTTGCCAAGCTTTTCCTTTCTCCAAATGGCATGTATTCCTACATGGTCTGGGTGCTTGCATCGCTGTGCACCATTGTAGTAGCAATGTCGAAAACAATTGCAGTGAGAAAGTGTTCTTTTATGTAAGGACCCAGATTTTATAATCCGGATTCCTCTGTGATTTTCTGCACTATTCCCTGGATCAGTAGATAGTACTCACAGTTACAGTAATGAATATCAAAATACATATCATGCGGAAACGTAAATATAATAGTAGACTTACTCATGGGCCGATTAGGCCGAAATCATTAAATTGCAGCAGCGGAAGAACGAAGCACACAAGTGGGACCTTCAGGACATGCCCACAGGCAGCCAACTGGAGGTTCGTGACCTAGCCCTTGACATCTTCATCTTCTTTGCCAGCTTGTCCAATCTGGTTGCTGAGGCGAGGTGATTTGATTCCTGATTCTGAATTTTGTCGTAAAAGCGAGCGTGAGCACTTCGACCCCGTGCTCCGCGAGCCAATACACATAATGCAAATAAATAGTATGCATGGCTTAACAAAGGAGAGGCTCGGGTTGGTTTATTTGCCAAAAATCGCTTTTGGTAGCATTATCATGATTTAGTTATGGTATTATTGTTGATACCTAAACTCCACACAACAATTGCCATAATTGACTTAATCCACCAAAATACCACCGTTCTCTTTCTTTCTATATTGATTACTATCTGTCCCTCGAAACAGTGAGCGACATCATTTAATTATTCCACCTATCATACAATCTCTATATGGTTTGCCGTCTAAAACTCTAAACAATGACAATCATTAATTATACAACCCACCAATCAATTTCTGCCAAATCACCAATCAGCGAGTGTCATGATCTATATAATCCACCGATCGATTGCTGCCTAGAACCCCAAACGGGTAATGTCACCCTTTATCTAATATCACTTAATAAATCCACCAATATCTTTTGTATCCTAATCCCTAACAATCCAATCCTTTTTGTTATTGATCCACAACCATAATTTGCTCTCCCAATTATCAACATTATTATCCATTATCCGTCTCTAACTACTTCACTATTGTACTTCCACCAAGACTATCATTGATCAAGTTTACGAATCGCTAGTATACATCCACCAAGAATATCATTGATCAGATCTAGGATTCTCTATTAAATATCCTCCAAATTTCCAGAAAATCAATTCATCCATCTAGAAATTGTTCAAATCCTATTAATCCCAATATTGTCAACATCTCCCAAGAATTTATATCTCATATCGGTGTTGTAATCCAACCATTACCTTCGCATTTTCTAATACTCCAAAAATTATATAATTCCTCTATCTAGTCTATAAATCCGTTTGGGTTCCACCCATTTATTTCTCCTAGACTCCACACTATCATTAACCCTCATATGATCAATCATGAATCCACCAACTTCTTTATGTGATTACCATAAACAGTCATCTTCCTTTCTTACGACTCTATTTATTCTTTCTGATATTTTATTTGTGAGAAATGTTACCAATGTTTAAAAATATAATACATAGAAATTTCCTGAGACCTAGCAGTTTTGAACAAAAGCATAATGTTCAAGAATATGCAATAATAATAGCGATCCAGATTCCATCCACCGTTACATGGCATCCGCACCATATAGCATCTTTCAGCGTTATAGCCGCTTATCTTACCACTGGGACGACACCCAGGACAATTCAAATCAGGGCTTTCCACTGCCCTCCACTTTTCCATTCCCACCCACAAAGTTTTTGAAATAGAGCTATATCTGGTTAAGTTCCCATGTCCGCCCTTGACCGTGGGCACGGCTATTCGAATAGTTTTGACTCTGCAGAGTTTGTACACTTTCACCACAAGAGACAATCAACTCGTTGCCCCACACGATTCCCTAGTCATGTGGTTGAGCAGACCATCGCAGTGACTTTTCAAAGTATCTAGTCCCTTTTCTCATTCACCTTATGGGAAACTGCCCATTTGCGGTGGGTCCCATCTATGCGCGGGATGTTTTTCCCCTACAGTTACTAACGCAGCCGGGCTTCTCGTCCCCGCAACGCTTAGAACATCTGGGAAAAACTTCACCCTACACTGGTGTCCCTTCAGGCCCCCTTGCCATAGCATATCCACTTCTATCCACTACCAGTGAGATGAGTCCGGGGATTTCGATAAATTTACTTAGCCAAGTTGTATTTTACAGACTTGTGGTTGCACTGTTTTTACACAGGAGGTCATGACAAGATTCGGTCCTTAGCGGTATCTGGGCGGTCTACCACTAACCCACTTTGTGCTTCCACTGCACCACACTCACACCCTCGATCCAATCCGCCCAGATATTTAAGCAAGTTGGGGGATTTCGGGAGTATAAAATAATCATGCCAAAATATACCAGTCATTCCCACCATGACTGTCCAAAACCAATTTCTCATGATTAAAAGTGAACATGATGTTTGGGGCATTTCAGCGCCCCTGATTATCTATGCAGTACTAAGCAGGGCGTACAATTACGGACTTATTTTCGAAATGTTACTATTACAATTTTGCTAGGGCGACAAAGTTCACACACTCAAATATTTCAAAGGAGATGTAATATTAATCAAGTCAATAATGGGCATATACCTAGAATTTTAAATTAAGCATGTATTTGCATATAAATTAACAGCATGCAATTTGATAATTTAAACAAAATAATTTGCAGAAAAAGTAGGTTCAACATGATCAAAGTATTGACTCGCCTGGCACGGTTTACCGCGGTCTTGAGCTCACACAATGTTGTAACATGCGATGATCTTTAATTCCTGGTCTTCATCGATCTCCGTCTCGCTTGATCCCTTGATTCTTCAGGACTCCAATTTCTAATTACGCGACAAACGACTGAATCCAAATAAAAGCAAATAACTTAGAAAATCCAATTAAATCCGGATAAACTCAATTTAGATTCATTTTGAGTTAATGGGTGATTCGGGTGTTTTGAGGCAAGGCTGGGGACAGAGAACGATTACTCGATCTTTTATTAACAGTTTCTTTTATTTATTTTTATATTTATCAAGGAAGTTCCATGAGTTAGAATGGACTGATGAGTAGGTGCCATTTTATGTGATCCTAATTACTTGTGTTAAAGGCTACGTACTTACCTTTAGAGTATCTATATGTCCGTGAGATTATTTTGGTATTTGATGCCCTAAGGTTACTAAACTTTTAACACCTGTATATTGTTATGACCTCTTAATTTGAGTTCTTTTCTGAAAACTACTGGTACTGATATCTTATCCCTCTATAGCTCGAGCTTGCCCTACATGAGTATTTAATTATACCAATGATACTTAATAGAGATCTTTAGTATATTCTTATTTGTTACTCGTCTACGATTATCGGTCTTATAATATTACATATTTCTTTGAGTTGTTTACTGTTGAGATTATTTCAATGCCCGAGGATCTAGGGTTACTATACTTCGATACCTAGGTTATGATATGATCCTTTTAATTTGTAGATGCTCTAGGAATTAATTGATATTGATATGTTATCCGCTAGCAGCTAACATAATTTATTCCTAACTCATTTATGACTGATTGCCTGCTACATATGATTATATTTCCTCATCGTTACTACTTGAACTTCATGATCGGTAGTATGCTAATGATGGTGTCTTCATTTCTAATACGGTCTACGACGAATACAAAATTTGTACTAACACATTTACTAGGGGCTATATACATGCCATCTGTGCTTTCTAACTATTCATTTATATTTGTATATATGCATGCCTAGATAAGTCTTTAATTCAGAGGGATACTTTATTTCAATTACTTTTGCTGCCAACTTCTTATTTATCCTGAACTTAGACAAAATGAGATGGTATAATTCTTTAGCTTCATTAAATCTTTTTAGTCATGATATTATCATTATTATTATTTGCATTAATATCATTTCATTGAATTCATGTTAACGGTTTAATACTAAAAAGGGTTCATGGCATAAGTTTTTAATAAACCTCCTATATGAGGGTTAATGTATTAATCTCGGTTGGGATATAATTAAATTACCGAATGACAAACTTTTAATTTAATTGCATAAATTTTTCCAATACGAATTTGTAGGTGATTTCTTATTGTTACTAACATACGTAATCTTATATCAAAGTATGGACATGGATACATGTTTTCACCAATTAGTCAAAAGAGTGGAAACCTTTTGCAACTAGCTCACTTGTCCACTTGACAGAAGAGAGGGAGTCAGGGAAGGAAGCTGTCGACTAAGTACAGAGCAGAGGGGATAGCCGGTGCAAATGGACTGCGGTGGTGCCGGCGAAGGTTAGCCGGGGAGATCGAGGCGAGTAGGAAAATGGAATGCTGGGAGTGGGAGGAAGCCACTGGGGTCGGTACCACGACTGGGGCGGCGGCGAGATGAGCCAGCGGCGAGATTCGGTGGCCGGGGCGGAGGTGAAAATGGGGGCGACGGCGCTGGCGTGAGGGAGAGCAAACTGGCATGCGTACAAGTATTAGGGGAGTGTGGGAATGCCTACCGTGCTGTCATCCGGACCAGAAGGGGCTCGGGGCGGGCCGGCGGCGAGCACGGGCGGCGGCGCGGTTAGGCCCACGGCGCCGATGAGCTAGGGTGGCGGGGAAGCTCAACTGACGGGTGAGGCTGGTTGAGGGCGCCGAGAGGGTCCTCCCTCGGTGAAGAATCGAAGAGGGATCGACCGGAGAGGTGGCGGCGGTGGAAAAGGGCGGCGGCGGCCGGAATTTGGGAGAAGCCGATTCGAGGAGAAAATGAAAGGGAATGGCGCCGGGGCTATGGGGGGCTTGCGGCTCTTATAGTGGCAGAGGAGGCGGGGAGCGCGAAGGACCGGGCGGCGGAGGAAGGTCCGGGCAGCGGGGAAGAACCGGTGGTCTCAGCCCGGGCGCGGGGCTCGGCGCGCGGGCGCGGAGCTCGATGATGGCGACGCTTCGGCGCGGCGCGGGGCAGGGGTGACGCGGGTGGCGCTGCTGAGGGCAGAGGAGGGCAGCGGCGAAAGGATGGCACGGGCAGAGCTGCAGGCACGCGCGAGGAGAGGAAAAAGAAAAAGGAAAGAAAGAGCTGGCGCAGGCGCTCGGTGGGGAAGAAAAGAAGAAAGGGGGGCGCAGGGCTGGGCCCAGTGGCCAGGGAGGCGAAGGCGGGAGGGGAGCGGCGTCCGCTGACCAGAGAGGGAGCGCGGGGGAAGCGCGGGGTCCACGACGCAGTGAAATGGGGAGAAGGGTGGAGGTGGGCCGCGCGGGAGAAAAAGCGGAGAGAGGGGTTGGGCCGGGCCAGTTGGCCGGCCTGACCCCTTTTGTTTGTTTGTTTTTTTTTTGATATTGCTATTCTTAGGGTTATTATTATGGTTATTTTTACATACATGTGTATATATATAGATATCCATTTTCTTGTTCTTATTTAATTGTGTATCTACATGTGTATATTACCTTTTATGGCCATTTGTGCACATATATATCTTTATGTTGTTGCTCATTTTGCTAAGCCCTTTTTGTATACCTTTTTGCATATGATTTACTTATTTATTTTTGTTGCTCCATTATAATATTTTGTCATTCATTTTTTTTACACCTTTATTTTTGCCTCTCCCTCCTTATGTTGGTTTGTAGTTTCAGTTTTAAATTCAAAATTACAATTGTCTTTTACTTCCATATTTTCTTTTATTTGCATATTCCCATGTATGGCATTACTAATATTGATTTTTTTGAACTTCTTTAGCTCTTGGGGGCTCAAACAAAATTTAAGAACACCAAGAAAATCCAAACTCAATTAGAATATTTGACAAAAAGAACTCAAGGGCTTCATATTTTCAAATTTAAAATTTCAGGATGTTACAAATCTACCCCCCTTAAATGAATCTCGACCCCGAGATTCCGGTAAAGTAGGGAGAAAGAAGGCGGGGTTATATTGACTAGCAATGGGTTTCTGGGTGTTGCTTGACGTAGAGTTCCTTAGCTTCACTGAGAGACGAAAATCTGCACATCAGGGATTAGCACTTGGAGAAAATCAATAGGAAAGAGAGAAACCTTGTTCTCCTGGATAGGTCGTAGACTTCCAACCGCTTGCTCTTTGATATGGTCATAGTTCCTCGACATTTTTGTCACTTCGTGCTACCCCCCTTAAATAAATGACGATTGTCATTATTCATCCACTATACTCTAGCTATCTTGGTCAACAACAGATTTGGGTAGCATCTCATGGGACAAGGGTCTTGTCCTTCACAGAAACATGTGGCCTTGCTCTGTGGGCTTTCTCCTGGCGGGTGGTCTTCTTCATAGTGATGTTGTTTTCCTTAAATATTGGAAAGTTACAGAGTCTTTACTTCTTCTTGATTGTCCTAGCTTGGGTTATCCGTTATTTCGCTTCTGTGGATCCAATGGGTTTCCAGCAAAAGGTGAGAGGGAATAGCATGAGGTAAGGATAGAATCGTGGGGATAAGGTAATCTAAACCTATTCGAATTTTAGAAGGGTATACCTCGGAAGCTGGGGTGATACATGCATCACATAAGTTTTTAAAACACTCTTTTCCTGTGACCGCGAAATGTATTGCCCGAGGGCAAGAAGGCAGTGCACAGGGCCAAATAGAAATCTTGCAACAATACATCGCCTACTCGGGGAGCACACATAAGAGAACGCAGGGTTCATCTGCATAGTCCGTTTAAAACGAGACCACCTTATCTTCATGACCATCCTCAACGTCTGTATCCTTAAGTTTTAGAGCAAGGGTACGAGAAGAGGATCACAATTTTCTTTTCGAATCAATAGACAGAAAAGGAAAATATTTGGGGATAATTTGATTGATATCAGCACCCACTCGAGGTTATTATTTGGAATTTAGGGGTAAGGGAGCTTTAGATGTAAAAATGGCTAAGGCAGCATTTGGATGAGAAAGAATCATCTAAGAGAGATGAGAATGAGCAGTATAACTTATATCTTTGGAAATAGTATTTTTAAAGAATTATTTCTAGTCATGAAACTAACGGCCAGACTAACTAGGTCACGACCTACAGTCGATATGCTCTGATACCATCCCTGTAAGGACCCAGATTTTATAATCCGGATTCCTCTGTGATTTTCTGCACTATTCCCTGGATCAGTAGATAGTACTCACAGTTACAGTAATGAATATCAAAATACATATCATGCGGAAACGTAAATATAATAGTAGACTTACTCATGGGCCGATTAGGCCGAAATCATTAAATTGCAGCAGCGGAAGAACGAAGCACACAAGTGGGACCTTCAGGACATGCCCACAGGCAGCCAACTGGAGGTTCGCGACCTAGCCCTTGACATCTTCATCTTCTTTGCCAGCTTGTCCAATCTGGTTGCTGAGGCGAGGTGATTTGATTCCTGATTCTGAATTTTGTCGCAAAAGCGAGCGTGAGCACTCCGACCCCGTGCTCCGCGAGCCAATACACATAATGCAAATAAATAGTATGCATGGCTTAACAAAGGAGAGGCTCGGGTTGGTTTATTTGCCAAAAATCGCTTTTGGTAGCATTATCATGATTTAGTTATGGTATTATTGTTGATACCTAAACTCCACACAACAATTGCCATAATTGACTTAATCCACCAAAATACCACCGTTCTCTTTCTTTCTATATTGATTACTATCTGTCCCTCGAAACAGTGAGCGACATCATTTAATTATTCCACCTATCATACAATCTCTATATGGTTTGCCGTCTAAAACTCTAAACAATGACAATCATTAATTATACAACCCACCAATCAATTTCTGCCAAATCACCAATCAGTGAGTGTCATGATCTATATAATCCACCGATCGATTGCTGCCTAGAACCCCAAACGGGTAATGTCACCCTTTATCTAATATCACTTAATAAATCCACCAATATCTTTTGTATCCTAATCCCTAACAATCCAATCCTTTTTGTTATTGATCCACAACCATAATTTGCTCTCCCAATTATCAACATTATTATCCATTATCCGTCTCTAACTACTTCACTATTGTACTTCCACCAAGACTATCATTGATCAAGTTTACGAATCGCTAGTATACATCCACCAAGAATATCATTGATCAGATCTAGGATTCTCTATTAAATATCCTCCAAATTTCCAGAAAATCAATTCATCCATCTAGAAATTGTTCAAATCCTATTAATCCCAATATTGTCAACATCTCCCAAGAATTTATATCTCATATCGGTGTTGTAATCCAACCATTACCTTCGCATTTTCTAATACTCCAAAAATTATATAATTCCTCTATCTAGTCTATAAATCCGTTTGGGTTCCACCCATTTATTTCTCCTAGACTCCACACTATCATTAACCCTCATATGATCAATCATGAATCCACCAACTTCTTTATGTGATTACCATAAACAGTCATCTTCCTTTCTTACGACTCTATTTATTCTTTCTGATATTTTATTTGTGAGAAATGTTACCAATGTTTAAAAATATAATACATAGAAATTTCCTGAGACCTAGCAGTTTTGAACAAAAGCATAATGTTCAAGAATATGCAATAATAATAGCGATCCAGATTCCATCCACCGTTACATGGCATCCGCACCATATAGCATCTTTCAGCGTTATAGCCGCTTATCTTACCACTGGGACGACACCCAGGACAATTCAAATCAGGGCTTTCCACTGCCCTCCACTTTTCCATTCCCACCCACAAAGTTTTTGAAATAGAGCTATATCTGGTTAAGTTCCCATGTCCGCCCTTGACCGTGGGCACGGCTATTCGAATAGTTTTGACTCTGCAGAGTTTGTACACTTTCACCACAAGAGACAATCAACTCGTTGCCCCACACGATTCCCTAGTCATGTGGTTGAGCAGACCATCGCAGTGACTTTTCAAAGTATCTAGTCCCTTTTCTCATTCACCTTATGGGAAACTGCCCATTTGCGGTGGGTCCCATCTATGCGCGGGATGTTTTTCCCCTACAGTTACTAACGCAGCCGGGCTTCTCGTCCCCGCAACGCTTAGAACATCTGGGAAAAACTTCACCCTACACTGGTGTCCCTTCAGGCCCCCTTGCCATAGCATATCCACTTCTATCCACTACCAGTGAGATGAGTCCGGGGATTTCGATAAATTTACTTAGCCAAGTTGTATTTTACAGACTTGTGGTTGCACTGTTTTTACACAGGAGGTCATGACAAGATTCGGTCCTTAGCGGTATCTGGGCGGTCTACCACTAACCCACTTTGTGCTTCCACTGCACCACACTCACACCCTCGATCCAATCCGCCCAGATATTTAAGCAAGTTGGGGGATTTCGGGAGTATAAAATAATCATGCCAAAATATACCAGTCATTCCCACCATGACTGTCCAAAACCAATTTCTCATGATTAAAAGTGAACATGATGTTTGGGGCATTTCAGCGCCCCTGATTATCTATGCAGTACTAAGCAGGGCGTACAATTACGGACTTATTTTCGAAATGTTACTATTACAATTTTGCTAGGGCGACAAAGTTCACACACTCAAATATTTCAAAGGAGATGTAATATTAATCAAGTCAATAATGGGCATATACCTAGAATTTTAAATTAAGCATGTATTTGCATATAAATTAACAGCATGCAATTTGATAATTTAAACAAAATAATTTGCAGAAAAAGTAGGTTCAACATGATCAAAGTATTGACTCGCCTGGCACGGTTTACCGCGGTCTTGAGCTCACACAATGTTGTAACATGCGATGATCTTTAATTCCTGGTCTTCATCGATCTCCGTCTCGCTTGATCCCTTGATTCTTCAGGACTCCAATTTCTAATTACGCGACAAACGACTGAATCCAAATAAAAGCAAATAACTTAGAAAATCCAATTAAATCCGGATAAACTCAATTTAGATTCATTTTGAGTTAATGGGTGATTCGGGTGTTTTGAGGCAAGGCTGGGGACAGAGAACGATTACTCGATCTTTTATTAACAGTTTCTTTTATTTATTTTTATATTTATCAAGGAAGTTCCATGAGTTAGAATGGACTGATGAGTAGGTGCCATTTTATGTGATCCTAATTACTTGTGTTAAAGGCTACGTACTTACCTTTAGAGTATCTATATGTCCGTGAGATTATTTTGGTATTTGATGCCCTAAGGTTACTAAACTTTTAACACCTGTATATTGTTATGACCTCTTAATTTGAGTTCTTTTCTGAAAACTACTGGTACTGATATCTTATCCCTCTATAGCTCGAGCTTGCCCTACATGAGTATTTAATTATACCAATGATACTTAATAGAGATCTTTAGTATATTCTTATTTGTTACTCGTCTACGATTATCGGTCTTATAATATTACATATTTCTTTGAGTTGTTTACTGTTGAGATTATTTCAATGCCCGAGGATCTAGGGTTACTATACTTCGATACCTAGGTTATGATATGATCCTTTTAATTTGTAGATGCTCTAGGAATTAATTGATATTGATATGTTATCCGCTAGCAGCTAACATAATTTATTCCTAACTCATTTATGACTGATTGCCTGCTACATATGATTATATTTCCTCATCGTTACTACTTGAACTTCATGATCGGTAGTATGCTAATGATGGTGTCTTCATTTCTAATACGGTCTACGACGAATACAAAATTTGTACTAACACATTTACTAGGGGCTATATACATGCCATCTGTGCTTTCTAACTATTCATTTATATTTGTATATATGCATGCCTAGATAAGTCTTTAATTCAGAGGGATACTTTATTTCAATTACTTTTGCTGCCAACTTCTTATTTATCCTGAACTTAGACAAAATGAGATGGTATAATTCTTTAGCTTCATTAAATCTTTTTAGTCATGATATTATCATTATTATTATTTGCATTAATATCATTTCATTGAATTCATGTTAACGGTTTAATACTAAAAAGGGTTCAAGGCATAAGTTTTTAATAAACCTCCTATATGAGGGTTAATGTATTAATCTCGGTTGGGATATAATTAAATTACCGAATGACAAACTTTTAATTTAATTGCATAAATTTTTCCAATACGAATTTGTAGGTGATTTCTTATTGTTACTAACATACGTAATCTTATATCAAAGTATGGACATGGATACATGTTTTCACCAATTAGTCAAAAGAGTGGAAACCTTTTGCAACTAGCTCACTTGTCCACTTGACAGAAGAGAGGGAGTCAGGGAAGGAAGCTGTCGACTAAGTACAGAGCAGAGGGGATAGCCGGTGCAAATGGACTGCGGTGGTGCCGGCGAAGGTTAGCCGGGGAGATCGAGGCGAGTAGGAAAATGGAATGCTGGGAGTGGGAGGAAGCCACTGGGGTCGGTACCACGACTGGGGCGGCGGCGAGATGAGCCAGCGGCGAGATTCGGTGGCCGGGGCGGAGGTGGAAATGGGGGCGACGGCGCTGGCGTGAGGGAGAGCAAACTGGCATGCGTACAAGTATTAGGGGAGTGTGGGAATGCCTACCGTGCTGTCATCCGGACCAGAAGGGGCTCGGGGCGGGCCGGCGGCGAGCACGGGCGGCGGCGCGGTTAGGCCCACGGCGCCGATGAGCTAGGGTGGCGGGGAAGCTCAACTGACGGGTGAGGCTGGTTGAGGGCGCCGAGAGGGTCCTCCCTCGGTGAAGAATCGAAGAGGGATCGACCGGAGAGGTGGCGGCGGTGGAAAAGGGCGGCGGCGGCCGGAATTTGGGAGAAGCCGATTCGAGGAGAAAATGAAAGGGAATGGCGCCGGGGCTATGGGGGGCTTGCGGCTCTTATAGTGGCAGAGGAGGCGGGGAGCGCGAAGGACCGGGCGGCGGAGGAAGGTCCGGGCAGCGGGGAAGAACCGGTGGTCTCAGCCCGGGCGCGGGGCTCGGCGCGCGGGCGCGGAGCTCGATGATGGCGACGCTTCGGCGCGGCGCGGGGCAGGGGTGACGCGGGTGGCGCTGCTGAGGGCAGAGGAGGGCAGCGGCGAAAGGATGGCACGGGCAGAGCTGCAGGCACGCGCGAGGAGAGGAAAAAGAAAAAGGAAAGAAAGAGCTGGCGCAGGCGCTCGGTGGGGAAGAAAAGAAGAAAGGGGGGCGCAGGGCTGGGCCCAGTGGCCAGGGAGGCGAAGGCGGGAGGGGAGCGGCGTCCGCTGACCAGAGAGGGAGCGCGGGGGAAGCGCGGGGTCCACGACGCAGTGAAATGGGGAGAAGGGTGGAGGTGGGCCGCGCGGGAGAAAAAGCGGAGAGAGGGGTTGGGCCGGGCCAGTTGGCCGGCCTGACCCCTTTTGTTTGTTTGTTTTTTTTTGATATTGCTATTCTTAGGGTTATTATTATGGTTATTTTTACATACATGTGTATATATATAGATATCCATTTTCTTGTTCTTATTTAATTGTGTATCTACATGTGTATATTACCTTTTATGGCCATTTGTGCACATATATATCTTTATGTTGTTGCTCATTTTGCTAAGCCCTTTTTGTATACCTTTTTGCATATGATTTACTTATTTATTTTTGTTGCTCCATTATAATATTTTGTCATTCATTTTTTTTACACCTTTATTTTTGCCTCTCCCTCCTTATGTTGGTTTGTAGTTTCAGTTTTAAATTCAAAATTACAATTGTCTTTTACTTCCATATTTTCTTTTATTTGCATATTCCCATGTATGGCATTACTAATATTGATTTTTTTGAACTTCTTTAGCTCTTGGGGGCTCAAACAAAATTTAAGAACACCAAGAAAATCCAAACTCAATTAGAATATTTGACAAAAAGAACTCAAGGGCTTCATATTTTCAAATTTAAAATTTCAGGATGTTACAAATCTACCCCCCTTAAATGAATCTCGACCCCGAGATTCCGGTAAAGTAGGGAGAAAGAAGGCGGGGTTATATTGACTAGCAATGGGTTTCTGGGTGTTGCTTGACGTAGAGTTCCTTAGCTTCACTGAGAGACGAAAATCTGCACATCAGGGATTAGCACTTGGAGAAAATCAATAGGAAAGAGAGAAACCTTGTTCTCCTGGATAGGTCGTAGACTTCCAACCGCTTGCTCTTTGATATGGTCATAGTTCCTCGACATTTTTGTCACTTCGTGCTACCCCCCTTAAATAAATGACGATTGTCATTATTCATCCACTATACTCTAGCTATCTTGGTCAACAACAGATTTGGGTAGCATCTCATGGGACAAGGGTCTTGTCCTTCACAGAAACATGTGGCCTTGCTCTGTGGGCTTTCTCCTGGCGGGTGGTCTTCTTCATAGTGATGTTGTTTTCCTTAAATATTGGAAAGTTACAGAGTCTTTACTTCTTCTTGATTGTCCTAGCTTGGGTTATCCGTTATTTCGCTTCTGTGGATCCAATGGGTTTCCAGCAAAAGGTGAGAGGGAATAGCATGAGGTAAGGATAGAATCGTGGGGATAAGGTAATCTAAACCTATTCGAATTTTAGAAGGGTATACCTCGGAAGCTGGGGTGATACATGCATCACATAAGTTTTTAAAACACTCTTTTCCTGTGACCGCGAAATGTATTGCCCGAGGGCAAGAAGGCAGTGCACAGGGCCAAATAGAAATCTTGCAACAATACATCGCCTACTCGGGGAGCACACATAAGAGAACGCAGGGTTCATCTGCATAGTCCGTTTAAAACGAGACCACCTTATCTTCATGACCATCCTCAACGTCTGTATCCTTAAGTTTTAGAGCAAGGGTACGAGAAGAGGATCACAATTTTCTTTTCGAATCAATAGACAGAAAAGGAAAATATTTGGGGATAATTTGATTGATATCAGCACCCACTCGAGGTTATTATTTGGAATTTACGGGTAAGGGAGCTTTAGATGTAAAAATGGCTAAGGCAGCATTTGGATGAGAAAGAATCATCTAAGAGAGATGAGAATGAGCAGTATAACTTATATCTTTGGAAATAGTATTTTTAAAGAATTATTTCTAGTCATGAAACTAACGGCCAGACTAACTAGGTCACGACCTACAGTCGATATGCTCTGATACCATCCCTGTAAGGACCCAGATTTTATAATCCGGATTCCTCTGTGATTTTCTGCACTATTCCCTGGATCAGTAGATAGTACTCACAGTTACAGTAATGAATATCAAAATACATATCATGCGGAAACGTAAATATAATAGTAGACTTACTCATGGGCCGATTAGGCCGAAATCATTAAATTGCAGCAGCGGAAGAACGAAGCACACAAGTGGGACCTTCAGGACATGCCCACAGGCAGCCAACTGGAGGTTCGCGACCTAGCCCTTGACATCTTCATCTTCTTTGCCAGCTTGTCCAATCTGGTTGCTGAGGCGAGGTGATTTGATTCCTGATTCTGAATTTTGTCGCAAAAGCGAGCGTGAGCACTCCGACCCCGTGCTCCGCGAGCCAATACACATAATGCAAATAAATAGTATGCATGGCTTAACAAAGGAGAGGCTCGGGTTGGTTTATTTGCCAAAAATCGCTTTTGGTAGCATTATCATGATTTAGTTATGGTATTATTGTTGATACCTAAACTCCACACAACAATTGCCATAATTGACTTAATCCACCAAAATACCACCGTTCTCTTTCTTTCTATATTGATTACTATCTGTCCCTCGAAACAGTGAGCGACATCATTTAATTATTCCACCTATCATACAATCTCTATATGGTTTGCCGTCTAAAACTCTAAACAATGACAATCATTAATTATACAACCCACCAATCAATTTCTGCCAAATCACCAATCAGCGAGTGTCATGATCTATATAATCCACCGATCGATTGCTGCCTAGAACCCCAAACGGGTAATGTCACCCTTTATCTAATATCACTTAATAAATCCACCAATATCTTTTGTATCCTAATCCCTAACAATCCAATCCTTTTTGTTATTGATCCACAACCATAATTTGCTCTCCCAATTATCAACATTATTATCCATTATCCGTCTCTAACTACTTCACTATTGTACTTCCACCAAGACTATCATTGATCAAGTTTACGAATCGCTAGTATACATCCACCAAGAATATCATTGATCAGATCTAGGATTCTCTATTAAATATCCTCCAAATTTCCAGAAAATCAATTCATCCATCTAGAAATTGTTCAAATCCTATTAATCCCAATATTGTCAACATCTCCCAAGAATTTATATCTCATATCGGTGTTGTAATCCAACCATTACCTTCGCATTTTCTAATACTCCAAAAATTATATAATTCCTCTATCTAGTCTATAAATCCGTTTGGGTTCCACCCATTTATTTCTCCTAGACTCCACACTATCATTAACCCTCATATGATCAATCATGAATCCACCAACTTCTTTATGTGATTACCATAAACAGTCATCTTCCTTTCTTACGACTCTATTTATTCTTTCTGATATTTTATTTGTGAGAAATGTTACCAATGTTTAAAAATATAATACATAGAAATTTCCTGAGACCTAGCAGTTTTGAACAAAAGCATAATGTTCAAGAATATGCAATAATAATAGCGATCCAGATTCCATCCACCGTTACATGGCATCCGCACCATATAGCATCTTTCAGCGTTATAGCCGCTTATCTTACCACTGGGACGACACCCAGGACAATTCAAATCAGGGCTTTCCACTGCCCTCCACTTTTCCATTCCCACCCACAAAGTTTTTGAAATAGAGCTATATCTGGTTAAGTTCCCATGTCCGCCCTTGACCGTGGGCACGGCTATTCGAATAGTTTTGACTCTGCAGAGTTTGTACACTTTCACCACAAGAGACAATCAACTCGTTGCCCCACACGATTCCCTAGTCATGTGGTTGAGCAGACCATCGCAGTGACTTTTCAAAGTATCTAGTCCCTTTTCTCATTCACCTTATGGGAAACTGCCCATTTGCGGTGGGTCCCATCTATGCGCGGGATGTTTTTCCCCTACAGTTACTAACGCAGCCGGGCTTCTCGTCCCCGCAACGCTTAGAACATCTGGGAAAAACTTCACCCTACACTGGTGTCCCTTCAGGCCCCCTTGCCATAGCATATCCACTTCTATCCACTACCAGTGAGATGAGTCCGGGGATTTCGATAAATTTACTTAGCCAAGTTGTATTTTACAGACTTGTGGTTGCACTGTTTTTACACAGGAGGTCATGACAAGATTCGGTCCTTAGCGGTATCTGGGCGGTCTACCACTAACCCACTTTGTGCTTCCACTGCACCACACTCACACCCTCGATCCAATCCGCCCAGATATTTAAGCAAGTTGGGGGATTTCGGGAGTATAAAATAATCATGCCAAAATATACCAGTCATTCCCACCATGACTGTCCAAAACCAATTTCTCATGATTAAAAGTGAACATGATGTTTGGGGCATTTCAGCGCCCCTGATTATCTATGCAGTACTAAGCAGGGCGTACAATTACGGACTTATTTTCGAAATGTTACTATTACAATTTTGCTAGGGCGACAAAGTTCACACACTCAAATATTTCAAAGGAGATGTAATATTAATCAAGTCAATAATGGGCATATACCTAGAATTTTAAATTAAGCATGTATTTGCATATAAATTAACAGCATGCAATTTGATAATTTAAACAAAATAATTTGCAGAAAAAGTAGGTTCAACATGATCAAAGTATTGACTCGCCTGGCACGGTTTACCGCGGTCTTGAGCTCACACAATGTTGTAACATGCGATGATCTTTAATTCCTGGTCTTCATCGATCTCCGTCTCGCTTGATCCCTTGATTCTTCAGGACTCCAATTTCTAATTACGCGACAAACGACTGAATCCAAATAAAAGCAAATAACTTAGAAAATCCAATTAAATCCGGATAAACTCAATTTAGATTCATTTTGAGTTAATGGGTGATTCGGGTGTTTTGAGGCAAGGCTGGGGACAGAGAACGATTACTCGATCTTTTATTAACAGTTTCTTTTATTTATTTTTATATTTATCAAGGAAGTTCCATGAGTTAGAATGGACTGATGAGTAGGTGCCATTTTATGTGATCCTAATTACTTGTGTTAAAGGCTACGTACTTACCTTTAGAGTATCTATATGTCCGTGAGATTATTTTGGTATTTGATGCCCTAAGGTTACTAAACTTTTAACACCTGTATATTGTTATGACCTCTTAATTTGAGTTCTTTTCTGAAAACTACTGGTACTGATATCTTATCCCTCTATAGCTCGAGCTTGCCCTACATGAGTATTTAATTATACCAATGATACTTAATAGAGATCTTTAGTATATTCTTATTTGTTACTCGTCTACGATTATCGGTCTTATAATATTACATATTTCTTTGAGTTGTTTACTGTTGAGATTATTTCAATGCCCGAGGATCTAGGGTTACTATACTTCGATACCTAGGTTATGATATGATCCTTTTAATTTGTAGATGCTCTAGGAATTAATTGATATTGATATGTTATCCGCTAGCAGCTAACATAATTTATTCCTAACTCATTTATGACTGATTGCCTGCTACATATGATTATATTTCCTCATCGTTACTACTTGAACTTCATGATCGGTAGTATGCTAATGATGGTGTCTTCATTTCTAATACGGTCTACGACGAATACAAAATTTGTACTAACACATTTACTAGGGGCTATATACATGCCATCTGTGCTTTCTAACTATTCATTTATATTTGTATATATGCATGCCTAGATAAGTCTTTAATTCAGAGGGATACTTTATTTCAATTACTTTTGCTGCCAACTTCTTATTTATCCTGAACTTAGACAAAATGAGATGGTATAATTCTTTAGCTTCATTAAATCTTTTTAGTCATGATATTATCATTATTATTATTTGCATTAATATCATTTCATTGAATTCATGTTAACGGTTTAATACTAAAAAGGGTTCATGGCATAAGTTTTTAATAAACCTCCTATATGAGGGTTAATGTATTAATCTCGGTTGGGATATAATTAAATTACCGAATGACAAACTTTTAATTTAATTGCATAAATTTTTCCAATACGAATTTGTAGGTGATTTCTTATTGTTACTAACATACGTAATCTTATATCAAAGTATGGACATGGATACATGTTTTCACCAATTAGTCAAAAGAGTGGAAACCTTTTGCAACTAGCTCACTTGTCCACTTGACAGAAGAGAGGGAGTCAGGGAAGGAAGCTGTCGACTAAGTACAGAGCAGAGGGGATAGCCGGTGCAAATGGACTGCGGTGGTGCCGGCGAAGGTTAGCCGGGGAGATCGAGGCGAGTAGGAAAATGGAATGCTGGGAGTGGGAGGAAGCCACTGGGGTCGGTACCACGACTGGGGCGGCGGCGAGATGAGCCAGCGGCGAGATTCGGTGGCCGGGGCGGAGGTGGAAATGGGGGCGACGGCGCTGGCGTGAGGGAGAGCAAACTGGCATGCGTACAAGTATTAGGGGAGTGTGGGAATGCCTACCGTGCTGTCATCCGGACCAGAAGGGGCTCGGGGCGGGCCGGCGGCGAGCACGGGCGGCGGCGCGGTTAGGCCCACGGCGCCGATGAGCTAGGGTGGCGGGGAAGCTCAACTGACGGGTGAGGCTGGTTGAGGGCGCCGAGAGGGTCCTCCCTCGGTGAAGAATCGAAGAGGGATCGACCGGAGAGGTGGCGGCGGTGGAAAAGGGCGGCGGCGGCCGGAATTTGGGAGAAGCCGATTCGAGGAGAAAATGAAAGGGAATGGCGCCGGGGCTATGGGGGGCTTGCGGCTCTTATAGTGGCAGAGGAGGCGGGGAGCGCGAAGGACCGGGCGGCGGAGGAAGGTCCGGGCAGCGGGGAAGAACCGGTGGTCTCAGCCCGGGCGCGGGGCTCGGCGCGCGGGCGCGGAGCTCGATGATGGCGACGCTTCGGCGCGGCGCGGGGCAGGGGTGACGCGGGTGGCGCTGCTGAGGGCAGAGGAGGGCAGCGGCGAAAGGATGGCACGGGCAGAGCTGCAGGCACGCGCGAGGAGAGGAAAAAGAAAAAGGAAAGAAAGAGCTGGCGCAGGCGCTCGGTGGGGAAGAAAAGAAGAAAGGGGGGCGCAGGGCTGGGCCCAGTGGCCAGGGAGGCGAAGGCGGGAGGGGAGCGGCGTCCGCTGACCAGAGAGGGAGCGCGGGGGAAGCGCGGGGTCCACGACGCAGTGAAATGGGGAGAAGGGTGGAGGTGGGCCGCGCGGGAGAAAAAGCGGAGAGAGGGGTTGGGCCGGGCCAGTTGGCCGGCCTGACCCCTTTTGTTTGTTTGTTTTTTTTTTTGATATTGCTATTCTTAGGGTTATTATTATGGTTATTTTTACATACATGTGTATATATATAGATATCCATTTTCTTGTTCTTATTTAATTGTGTATCTACATGTGTATATTACCTTTTATGGCCATTTGTGCACATATATATCTTTATGTTGTTGCTCATTTTGCTAAGCCCTTTTTGTATACCTTTTTGCATATGATTTACTTATTTATTTTTGTTGCTCCATTATAATATTTTGTCATTCATTTTTTTTTACACCTTTATTTTTGCCTCTCCCTCCTTCTGTTGGTTTGTAGTTTCAGTTTTAAATTCAAAATTACAATTGTCTTTTACTTCCATATTTTCTTTTATTTGCATATTCCCATGTATGGCATTACTAATATTGATTTTTTTGAACTTCTTTAGCTCTTGGGGGCTCAAACAAAATTTAAGAACACCAAGAAAATCCAAACTCAATTAGAATATTTGACAAAAAGAACTCAAGGGCTTCATATTTTCAAATTTAAAATTTCAGGATGTTACAAATCTACCCCCCTTAAATGAATCTCGACCCCGAGATTCCGGTAAAGTAGGGAGAAAGAAGGCGGGGTTATATTGACTAGCAATGGGTTTCTGGGTGTTGCTTGACGTAGAGTTCCTTAGCTTCACTGAGAGACGAAAATCTGCACATCAGGGATTAGCACTTGGAGAAAATCAATAGGAAAGAGAGAAACCTTGTTCTCCTGGATAGGTCGTAGACTTCCAACCGCTTGCTCTTTGATATGGTCATAGTTCCTCGACATTTTTGTCACTTCGTGCTACCCCCCTTAAATAAATGACGATTGTCATTATTCATCCACTATACTCTAGCTATCTTGGTCAACAACAGATTTGGGTAGCATCTCATGGGACAAGGGTCTTGTCCTTCACAGAAACATGTGGCCTTGCTCTGTGGGCTTTCTCCTGGCGGGTGGTCTTCTTCATAGTGATGTTGTTTTCCTTAAATATTGGAAAGTTACAGAGTCTTTACTTCTTCTTGATTGTCCTAGCTTGGGTTATCCGTTATTTCGCTTCTGTGGATCCAATGGGTTTCCAGCAAAAGGTGAGAGGGAATAGCATGAGGTAAGGATAGAATCGTGGGGATAAGGTAATCTAAACCTATTCGAATTTTAGAAGGGTATACCTCGGAAGCTGGGGTGATACATGCATCACATAAGTTTTTAAAACACTCTTTTCCTGTGACCGCGAAATGTATTGCCCGAGGGCAAGAAGGCAGTGCACAGGGCCAAATAGAAATCTTGCAACAATACATCGCCTACTCGGGGAGCACACATAAGAGAACGCAGGGTTCATCTGCATAGTCCGTTTAAAACGAGACCACCTTATCTTCATGACCATCCTCAACGTCTGTATCCTTAAGTTTTAGAGCAAGGGTACGAGAAGAGGATCACAATTTTCTTTTCGAATCAATAGACAGAAAAGGAAAATATTTGGGGATAATTTGATTGATATCAGCACCCACTCGAGGTTATTATTTGGAATTTAGGGGTAAGGGAGCTTTAGATGTAAAAATGGCTAAGGCAGCATTTGGATGAGAAAGAATCATCTAAGAGAGATGAGAATGAGCAGTATAACTTATATCTTTGGAAATAGTATTTTTAAAGAATTATTTCTAGTCATGAAACTAACGGCCAGACTAACTAGGTCACGACCTACAGTCGATATGCTCTGATACCATCCCTGTAAGGACCCAGATTTTATAATCCGGATTCCTCTGTGATTTTCTGCACTATTCCCTGGATCAGTAGATAGTACTCACAGTTACAGTAATGAATATCAAAATACATATCATGCGGAAACGTAAATATAATAGTAGACTTACTCATGGGCCGATTAGGCCGAAATCATTAAATTGCAGCAGCGGAAGAACGAAGCACACAAGTGGGACCTTCAGGACATGCCCACAGGCAGCCAACTGGAGGTTCGCGACCTAGCCCTTGACATCTTCATCTTCTTTGCCAGCTTGTCCAATCTGGTTGCTGAGGCGAGGTGATTTGATTCCTGATTCTGAATTTTGTCGCAAAAGCGAGCGTGAGCACTCCGACCCCGTGCTCCGCGAGCCAATACACATAATGCAAATAAATAGTATGCATGGCTTAACAAAGGAGAGGCTCGGGTTGGTTTATTTGCCAAAAATCGCTTTTGGTAGCATTATCATGATTTAGTTATGGTATTATTGTTAATACCTAAACTCCACACAACAATTGCCATAATTGACTTAATCCACCAAAATACCACCGTTCTCTTTCTTTCTATATTGATTACTATCTGTCCCTCGAAACAGTGAGCGACATCATTTAATTATTCCACCTATCATACAATCTCTATATGGTTTGCCGTCTAAAACTCTAAACAATGACAATCATTATTTATACAACCCACCAATCAATTTCTGCCAAATCACCAATCAGCGAGTGTCATGATCTATATAATCCACCGATCGATTGCTGCCTAGAACCCCAAACGGGTAATGTCACCCTTTATCTAATATCACTTAATAAATCCACCAATATCTTTTGTATCCTAATCCCTAACAATCCAATCCTTTTTGTTATTGATCCACAACCATAATTTGCTCTCCCAATTATCAACATTATTATCCATTATCCGTCTCTAACTACTTCACTATTGTACTTCCACCAAGACTATCATTGATCAAGTTTACGAATCGCTAGTATACATCCACCAAGAATATCATTGATCAGATCTAGGATTCTCTATTAAATATCCTCCAAATTTCCAGAAAATCAATTCATCCATCTAGAAATTGTTCAAATCCTATTAATCCCAATATTGTCAACATCTCCCAAGAATTTATATCTCATATCGGTGTTGTAATCCAACCATTACCTTCGCATTTTCTAATACTCCAAAAATTATATAATTCCTCTATCTAGTCTATAAATCCGTTTGGGTTCCACCCATTTATTTCTCCTAGACTCCACACTATCATTAACCCTCATATGATCAATCATGAATCCACCAACTTCTTTATGTGATTACCATAAACAGTCATCTTCCTTTCTTACGACTCTATTTATTCTTTCTGATATTTTATTTGTGAGAAATGTTACCAATGTTTAAAAATATAATACATAGAAATTTCCTGAGACCTAGCAGTTTTGAACAAAAGCATAATGTTCAAGAATATGCAATAATAATAGCGATCCAGATTCCATCCACCGTTACATGGCATCCGCACCATATAGCATCTTTCAGCGTTATAGCCGCTTATCTTACCACTGGGACGACACCCAGGACAATTCAAATCAGGGCTTTCCACTGCCCTCCACTTTTCCATTCCCACCCACAAAGTTTTTGAAATAGAGCTATATCTGGTTAAGTTCCCATGTCCGCCCTTGACCGTGGGCACGGCTATTCGAATAGTTTTGACTCTGCAGAGTTTGTACACTTTCACCACAAGAGACAATCAACTCGTTGCCCCACACGATTCCCTAGTCATGTGGTTGAGCAGACCATCGTAGTGACTTTTCAAAGTATCTAGTCCCTTTTCTCATTCACCTTATGGGAAACTGCCCATTTGCGGTGGGTCCCATCTATGCGCGGGATGTTTTTCCCCTACAGTTACTAACGCAGCCGGGCTTCTCGTCCCCGCAACGCTTAGAACATCTGGGAAAAAATTCACCCTACACTGGTGTCCCTTCAGGCCCCCTTGCCATAGCATATCCACTTCTATCCACTACCAGTGAGATGAGTCCGGGGATTTCGATAAATTTACTTAGCCAAGTTGTATTTTACAGACTTGTGGTTGCACTGTTTTTACACAGGAGGTCATAACAAGATTCGGTCCTTAGCGGTATCTGGGCGGTCTACCACTAACCCACTTTGTGCTTCCACTGCACCACACTCACACCCTCGATCCAATCCGCCCAGATATTTAAGCAAGTTGGGGGATTTCGGGAGTATAAAATAATCATGCCAAAATATACCAGTCATTCCCACCATGACTGTCCAAAACCAATTTCTCATGATTAAAAGTGAACATGATGTTTGGGGCATTTCAGCGCCCCTGATTATCTATGCAGTACTAAGCAGGGCGTACAATTACGGACTTATTTTCGAAATGTTACTATTACAATTTTGCTAGGGCGACAAAGTTCACACACTCAAATATTTCAAAGGAGATGTAATATTAATCAAGTCAATAATGGGCATATACCTAGAATTTTAAATTAAGCATGTATTTGCATATAAATTAACAGCATGCAATTTGATAATTTAAACAAAATAATTTGCAGAAAAAGTAGGTTCAACATGATCAAAGTATTGACTCGCCTGGCACGGTTTACCGCGGTCTTGAGCTCACACAATGTTGTAACATGCGATGATCTTTAATTCCTGGTCTTCATCGATCTCCGTCTCGCTTGATCCCTTGATTCTTCAGGACTCCAATTTCTAATTACGCAACAAACGACTGAATCCAAATAAAAGCAAATAACTCAGAAAATCCAATTAAATCCAGATAAACTCAATTTAGATTCATTTTGAGTTAATGGGTGATTCGGGTGTTTTGAGGCAAGGCCGGGGACAGAGAACGATTACTCGATCTTTTGTTAACAGTTTCTTTTATTTATTTTTATATTTATCAAGGAAGTTCCATGAGTTAGAATGGACTGATGAGTAGGTGCCATTTTATGTGATCCTAATTACTTGTGTTAATGGCTACGTACTTACCTTTAGAGTATCTATATGTCCGTGAGATTATTTTGGTATTTGATGCCCTAAGGTTACTAAACTTTTAACACCTGTATATTGTTATGACCTCTTAATTTGAGTTCTTTTCTGAAAACTACTGGTACTGATATCTTATCCCTCTATAGCTCGAGCTTGCCCTACATGAGTATTTAATTATACCAATGATACTTAATAGAGATCTTTAGTATATTCTTATTTGTTACTCGTCTACGATTATCGGTCTTATAATATTACATATTTCTTTGAGTTGTTTACTGTTGAGATTATTTCAATGCCCGAGGATCTAGGGTTACTATACTTCGATACCTAGGTTATGATATGATCCTTTTAATTTGTAGATGCTCTAGGAATTAATTGATATTGATATGTTATCCGCTAGCAGCTAACATAATTTATTCCTAACTCATTTATGACTGATTGCCTGCTACATATGATTATATTTCCTCATCGTTACTACTTGAACTTCATGATCGGTAGTATGCTAATGATGGTGTCTTCATTTCTAATACGGTCTACGACGAATACAAAATTTGTACTAACACATTTACTAGGGGCTATATACATGCCATCTGTGCTTTCTAACTATTCATTTATATTTGTATATATACATGCCTAGATAAGTCTTTAATTCAGAGGGATACTTTATTTCAATTACTTTTGCTGCCAACTTCTTATTTATCCTGAACTTAGACAAAATGAGATGGTATAATTCTTTAGCTTCATTAAATCTTTTTAGTCATGATATTATCATTATTATTATTTGCATTAATATCATTTCATTGAATTCATGTTAACGGTTTAATACTAAAAAGGGTTCATGGCATAAGTTTTTAATAAACCTCCTATATGAGGGTTAATGTATTAATCTCGGTTGGGATATAATTAAATTACCGAATGACAAACTTTTAATTTAATTGCATAAATTTTTCCAATACGAATTTGTAGGTGATTTCTTATTGTTACTAACATACGTAATCTTATATCAAAGTATGGACATGGATACATGTTTTCACCAATTAGTCAAAAGAGTGGAAACCTTTTGCAACTAGCTCACTTGTCCACTTGACAGAAGAGAGGGAGTCAGGGAAGGAAGCTGTCGACTAAGTACAGAGCAGAGGGGATAGCCGGTGCAAATGGACTGCGGTGGTGCCGGCGAAGGTTAGCCGGGGAGATCGAGGCGAGTAGGAAAATGGAATGCTGGGAGTGGGAGGAAGCCACTGGGGTCGGTACCACGACTGGGGCGGCGGCGAGATGAGCCAGCGGCGAGATTCGGTGGCCGGGGCGGAGGTGGAAATGGGGGCGACGGCGCCGGCGTGAGGGAGAGCAAACTGGCATGCGTACAAGTATTAGGGGAGTGTGGGAATGCCTACCGTGCTGTCATCCGGACCAGAAGGGGCTCGGGGCGGGCCGGCGGCGAGCACGGGCGGCGGCGCGGTTAGGCCCACGGCGCCGATGAGCTAGGGTGGCGGGGAAGCTCAACTGACGGGTGAGGCTGGTTGAGGGCGCCGAGAGGGTCCTCCCTCGGTGAAGAATCGAAGAGGGATCGACCGGAGAGGTGGCGGCGGTGGAAAAGGGCGGCGGCGGCCGGAATTTGGGAGAAGCCGATTCGAGGAGAAAATGAAAGGGAATGGCGCCGGGGCTATGGGGGGCTTGCGGCTCTTATAGTGGCAGAGGAGGCGGGGAGCGCGAAGGACCGGGCGGCGGAGGAAGGTCCGGGCGGCGGGGAAGAACCGGTGGTCTCAGCCCGGGCGCGGGGCTCGGCGCGCGGGCGCGGAGCTCGATGATGGCGATGCTTCGGCGCGGCGCGGGGCAGGGGTGACGCGGGTGGCGCTGCTGAGGGCAGAGGAGGGCAGCGGCGAAAGGATGGCACGGGCAGAGCTGCAGGCACGCGCGAGGAGAGGAAAAAGAAAAAGGAAAGAAAGAGCTGGCGCAGGCGCTCGGTGGGGAAGAAAAGAAGAAAGGGGGGCGCAGGGCTGGGCCCAGTGGCCAGGGAGGCGAAGGCGGGAGGGGAGCGGCGTCCGCTGACCAGAGAGGGAGCGCGGGGGAAGCGCGGGGTCCACGGCGCAGTGAAATGGGGAGAAGGGTGGAGGTGGGCCGCGCGGGAGAAAAAGCGGAGAGAGGGGTTGGGCCGGGCCAGTTGGCCGGCCTGACCCCTTTTGTTTGTTTTTTTTTTTATTTGATATTGCTATTCTTAGGGTTATTATTATGGTTATTATTACATACATGTGTATATATATAGATATCCATTTTCTTGTTCTTATTTAATTGTGTATCTACATGTGTATATTACCTTTTATGGCCATTTGTGCACATATATATCTTTATGTTGTTGCTCATTTTGCTAAGCCCTTTTTGTATACCTTTTTGCATATGATTTACTTATTTATTTTTGTTGCTCCATTATAATATTTTGTCATTCATTTTTTTTACACCTTTATTTTTGCCTCTCCCTCCTTATGTTGGTTTGTAGTTTCAGTTTTAAATTCAAAATTACAATTGTCTTTTACTTCCATATTTTCTTTTATTTGCATATTCCCATGTATGGCATTACTAATATTGATTTTTTTGAACTTCTTTAGCTCTTGGGGGCTCAAACAAAATTTAAGAACACCAAGAAAATCCAAACTCAATTAGAATATTTGACAAAAAGAACTCAAGGGCTTCATATTTTCAAATTTAAAATTTCAGGATGTTACATTTTAACATATGAAAATATTCTTTACCATTTGTTAAACTTGCATTCATGCTTGCTTTAGCGCCAGAAAAAGTTCAGTCAAAGTACTTTGTGAATTTTTGGTAGTGTTTCTGGCAGGGAATACAAACCCAACTACATTGCAAACAGATAACCGCAAATCAAACTAAAGATAGTACAATAGGCTACATTTAACCTTCTTGGTCGTCACCAACAAAGACTTTGCAACAGTGCTGGGTTAAAAAGTCCAAAATATCCTTGAGAGTTTTGAAGGTGTATTTGTGTGTTGATTAAGTGTAAATATCGTTTATTATTTTCTTATGCATAAAAATTAATTAAATGACTAAATTATAAGTTATGAACAATTAAATAACATTCTGCAATGTCCAAAATCACATGTAGGAGATGACCTGTGCATTTGCTTTATAACTTACAAGGTTTGTTAGCCATAAAAGAACCGGCAATACACACGAAAGTTTTATTTTGCACAAAAATAAAAAATGGCAATTCAGATTCGACTGATACATTAGTGCACCAAAAAACGTACATACGTTGCGAAAATGAACTTGCTGTTATGGCGTTACCGTCTCTAAACCTCATGCACGAAAGACTGCAAATTCAAACATACATCACATTGGTAACGACATCGGCAAATGGTGCCAACAAAAGACTAACAAAGCGATTAAGTACTAATTCTACAAATTAGGAGGATACTGCTGCTCAGACAGAGGGAGGTAGCTTGCAAAAAGGGACAGATGCCTGAGAGGAACAAGCAAGCGAGTGGGGAGTTTTGTGAGTAAGAGCTAAGGCTTGTGACGAATGAATATGTGGCCATGCGTTTAAATGGCCGAGCATGGGAGAAAACGATGAGGGGAAACGACATGTCGTGTGAAAACGACAAGCGAAAACGAATCGCGGGAATCGATCGGATGAATGCGTGCGGGGCCACAGCCCATCCTCCTGCCATGTCCCCCCACAGAGGGCAGGTCACCTACCCCTCCCCCAGTGCATGGGGCAAGTGACCTGTCGAGCCTGGTACAAGGGTAGATCCTTGCTGCGCTCGGCACCGAGGGTGGGTGACCTGCCCCCCCTCCCCCGATGGTGGGGGTAGGTGTCCAGGAGGAGACCAGATTTATGAATTATGCTGGAGGAGGCTAGTTCTGCAAATAAAGATTTTCCAGAGGTTCGAAAAAATCTCCATGCGTTAGTGGCGCAGTACGGTGCATTGTTCAGCATCCTCTTTGGTTTCAGCCTTTCAGGTCACGCAGAAAACTTGGGGGCTGGCTGTTCAGAACGCAGTACTTTCACCGAAATTTCAATTTCTATACGAATAAAAAAAATCCCACGTTCCGAACGGGCCTCAGAAAGATCTCCTCAAATGCTCAAAAGCCTCAAACTATACATGTACCGATGCAGGTATAGATTGAGCCCACAGATTTGTGCAAATGTTGTAGCTAGCACAAGGCATGCAGAAAGCATGTATTGGGGGCAATGACGCATGCATATATGTTACTCATGCTTTTTCTTTGTACATCAAGAAATGTAGGATAGTACGTCAGAAAGTTCACCTGGTCTGGGGCTGAAGGACAACCACGGAAGAAGGCCCAATTTATTACAAGACGCTGTAGATGGCGATGGCAATATGGCAATATGACACGGGGATAAACAGCTGACCATCATAGGCCACTATGACAACTTGACAAGTTGTACATAGTAGGCCCTATTTCACAAAGCTGAAAATAATAGGCAATGATTCGAATTGTACATACCATGCACAGAGAATAAAGACCCGAACTCCAAACACTGACAGTTCAACACTCAAATATAAGCAACAGGCAGCAACTGTCTTCAAAAGAGGGGGGAAGACATCAACTTTTACAACTGGAGCACAACAGTGCAACTGTGAGTCTTTGAACAGGGTAATGTAGTCCACAACGAAACCACAAATAGCACCTATGAAATTTAACCACAAACCTGAGAAATATTATAAGAGTCATGGACAATAGTATCTGAAAGTTTCAAATAACCAAATATGAATTTATAATACATCACTGTAGTATAGCAACTAGTCTCTCCAACATTCTAAACACATGCAAGGTACAAGATGGGGACCATATGGTACACTGGGCCTGTACCTTTCGGTTGATGGCTTATGACCACAGTGGATGATTTTTGCCCTCTAAAACAAGCGCTTGAGCGAACCGATGAACCGCTTTGAAAAGGCTGTCCTGATAAGTCGCTTCGAAAAGGCAGCGAAGAAACCATCCTGTTAATTTGTTTGAGAGAAGCCATAAACTGTAAACTGAAAAGAATAGGCCAAAGTAAATGTTAATCAGCATATCTCACTGGGAGATGCCATGGTCCTAAATGTTTCTGTACTAATATTGTTTTAGCTACAAGAAATACAGAGTTAAGTTTTCTCCGCTGAGGTGAGATGCCCCAGTTTTTCTGTTATCTGTTCGACATTCTTCTTGCCCCACCAAAAATTTTCCCGATCTGTTTTCATCTTATCTGCTTTACTGTCTCCATCTCGTCGTTCTGATTGGGCCTCCTGATGTGCATCGGATGACCCAGGCTGCTCAGTAAGAAACTGCTGCCAAAAGCCATCGTTTACGCCAGCTGCGACAGCAGGAGGGTCCTCAGCAGGTTGATCTCTTGATGGGCCAGTTTCTGGAACAGCAGGTTCTGAATTAACATCTATCTCAGAAACCTTAGCTCGTGAATCTGCACGAGAATGTGTTTGAGGAAGGGGAGGACTGTCTGCAGTTTCAGCACAGCTGGTGGACTCTGCTAAATCATGAGAAGAATGTGAATCTCGTACACCAGCTGAAGAAGTATGTACCCTTGACGGAGGTGATGGCACATGAGGATCACTTTCCCCAGATGAATGGAGCTCTCTGAGAACAGCTGAAGAAGGGCCTGGGTCACCATCATCATACAAAATATCATAACCAAATGCTTCGCTCGCTTCTCGAAGGAAATTCTCCAAGGAGTTCAAGGATGATTCCATCTTGTCAAAAGATTCTCTGTAAAGTGCATGAGCTGGTGAGTTGGTCAAATCACAATGCATAAGCTGATTCCCTTGAGTATTTGCATCCTCGTGGAAGGAAATCAGTTTTGGCAGTCTCCTCTTCTTTCTGTGATGATCAGATTGCTGTACAAAGATAGACAGAAATCCTGGTGCCTTCACAATGTCTCTGATATAAGATTTCAGATTTTCTTGCTGACCCTCCACAACAAATAGCTTATCTTCCAAAGCCTGCATTCGTTTCTCCATATCAAGTTTCTTCTGTGCATTCTTTTCAAGCTCTAAGGTCAGTGCTGCATTGTCACACTTAAGCCTCTCAATTTCATCCTCATAGTCCCTCCTTTCAGTATCTGCTAATGGTCCAGCACTCTGAGTGTGTGATGAATGGCTGAATATAGGCTTGCGTCTATGGATATTTTTCAACCGGTGCCGCTGTCCTCTTAGGAAATCCTCATTTGAAAACTCCCATTGTTCAGGATCTACTTTCCTAAATCCCTACATGAGAACAAGTAGTGGACAGATATTAAAATAGCATCACACATGCACGAAAGAAAAAATCATGCATTATCAAGGATCAAAAGAAACCATGTAATGTACGAGCTAACTTCTCTTCATATTAGTTTGGTGATTTAATGATGGTGTGGAAACATATGTCATTTCAACATCACTTACCATTTTCAAGCGTTTACTTGTCAACCGGTCACAAAATTCAATCGGATTAAGAAGAAGATAGCATTGCACAAAGCTAGTTGAATTTTGCAGATATAAAGGACGAGAGTTGACCTTGGTCGTTTACATGTATGTCACATGAACATAAACACAACGCGCTACACTAACAAGCTACCTAATCTTTTGGATTACGAAGAAATCCTAAACAGTCGTTCTTCTATTGCACAAGATTTGCCCGATTCTGTCGAATTCCACGCTCGTCCATAGCTGACAGGAACAAACCTCTACACATTCCGACCAAGCCTCAATTCAGCGGCGGGACAGAGATAGATGGAGAGAGATAGCCAGATAGGGGGACGGGTATGCAAGACAAGAGACGTGTGTTTCTTACGTAGGTGTTGAGCTGGCGCACGAAGCTGGAGAAGTTGTTGTGCTTGAAGTACTTGGGGAGCAGATCCCGGCAGAACTCGGCCTGGTTGGCGACGACGAAGCTCGCGCCGGACGGCGTCCATGCCACCACCGCGTCCGTGGCCGGGTCGTCCACCATCTCGTACGTCTTGCTCAGGAACGGCGGCAGCGACGCGCCCCCGCCGCCACCCCCCTCCATCTCCTCCCTTCGTCCTCCTCAGGCGGCGGCTCGACCTCAGAGCATGGCCGGTGATCGGCGGGGTTGGGCCCGGCTCCGGAAGGCGGCTGCTTGGTTGGGGTTTGGTTCGTTGGTTGGTGGTCGAGGGAAAATTTTTCTTGGATTGGCGGAATTTTCCAGAAGGTTAGATCAGAGGTCGGGACGGACTGGATGTTGTCCAGTGCGCGGTTTCGTAGTCCGGCTGGGTTGGGTTAGGTAAGCAGCGACGCGGAGAGGCCTGCTAGTGAATAGGCAAGGCGGCCTAGGACCAGAGATGGTGGGGCTCCAGATTTCAACTTATTTTCTTACAAACGAGGAAATTTCTTACGGTAGTTTTCCCCGAGCTCTTGTAACGCCCCCGTTTCCAGGGGCGCGTACGGATACGGTATTCCGCAACTATTTACGCATGAACAGTTATGGAACGTCGCGCAAGAGTATACCATTGTATGCTTACAACCAAAGTCCAGCATATATTTCACATATGGAATAACATCCAATTTTGACAGCGGAGCGTGCAAGCCCAAAGTATAAATACATTACAAAAGACTTCCAGAATCCGCTTGAGCGCGGCGAAGACATAAAACCACGGGTCCTCGTCGAAGAAGAGATCCTCAGGGACTTCCTCAACGGGGAGACCTTCACCTTCGTCTTGATCCTCTAAAGAGTGGATTAAGCAAGCCGTGAGCCAAACAACCGGCTCAGCAAGCCCCAAAGGGACTCTATCTTACTACATGCACGGAGTTACAATGGAAGGGAGTATACTTGGTTTATTAGCTTTGATGGATGCAGTTTTATTTGCATACATTTTATAAAACGGACCCAAAACTACTCCTTAAGATCTCAGGAGTTTTTCATGAAGAGTTAATTAACCAACTAATCAAGTTAAAACATGAACAAAACTACTTAAGCTTTGCTGCTGGAATCATCCAAGTGACACAGCTCCATTAACCGGGAGCACGGCGTATTCGAATACCATTTATTTGACTCTGCAGAGTTGCCCAACTTTACCCACACGCATCCTTAACCCTCATGACTGAGTTAAGGAACCGGGTCTTTTCGCTGCTCAACCCTTGGTATACACTCCACCCGATAGATAAGAGACCCGCACATCCTCGGGCGTCCGCTGGCCATCGCGGAACGCCGGACCCGAGTTGTGGGGACCTATCGTTGTCTTATTCCGACTCCCAAAGCGGGGTTTCACTTAAGTTGAGCATGTACTAAACCAGGGTTGACAAGTCAACACCTGTGGTTGAGCGGTCATTATGTCATTTGCTCAGCGTAAGGGTCTAAACCTTACATTTTCCGCGAGGTCCGCGACCTCCAACCTAGGGTAGGCGGTGGGCGAATGATCCGTCTTGCGGCGCACCACCACCCTTACCCTACCTTGTGCACGCAGGCACTCTCCGCTCTAGGGCACGGTGTCCCATACCACCCTACCCTAGAGTCGGGTTTGCAAATTCTATTGGCCCGCAGCCACAACCTTATTAGAATAAAGGCTTTGCATGATAATAATATCCTACAGTTATCTAGATTAACAGATAATTATTTCTAGGGTTACAAAGGCATGGCTACAAGTTTAACATAGCATTTGTCGGTGGTAGGTTTAACTACATAACATGTCATTCTAAACATTTTATTTTACGTTGAACTAGCATTTCAGAACTAGCTTAATGCAAATAACATAATAACATAATTAAATAACATGGGTTGCAACATGATCAAAGGATTTGGGACTTGCCGTCAATCCGGATGATCTCGGCTAGCTCGAACGTAGAAACTTCTGGATCCTGCGACTGCACTTGAGCTTCCGGGATCTCCGACACTAGCGCAAACACATAAAATAATTAAATCCAGCTTGAGACTAATCAAGCGAGGAAAAATAAACTAATTAAAAAGGAGTAAAATGCATAAATCTCCAAATGGGGAATTTTAGGAATTTATCTAGGATGAATTTGTGCAAGTGGAGGCCAAAAATGGGTCCAGGATATTATTTGGAGCAAAGTGGTGAAATTTGAGAATTTTTGGGATTTTCTGTGATTTTCTAGGATTTATTTTGATTTTCTGGAATTTTGGAAATAATTAAATCTCTGGAATTATTTGTGTGAACAGTAGACGGCCGGCCCGGCTACTGTGCGGCCCGGCGGGAAACGGCCGGTTGGCCCACGCGGCCCGGGCGCGTGCACGCGCGCGAGGCAGGCCGGGGAGGCCGCGGCCCATCCGCGCTCCGCGCCCACCCGAGGTGGATGGAGGGCGCGTGGCCGAGACGGACGGCGCCGATGCGGGGGAGGCGGCGAAGCGGTACGGGAGATCCGACGGGCGAGGGAAGACGAGATTAAGAAGATCGGATGGCGGTGGTTAAGTGATATCCAAGGGCCGACGTTAGATGGCGCGGAGAGGACAGGACGACCGAGATAGAGCCACGTCGGTCGTCTTCTACCTCTCGCCGTGCGCGCGCGACAGAGAGACAGAGGAGCGGCGCCTCCGCTCTCCGGCGACGGCAGGGCACTCCGGCGACAGGGGAGGGGATCAGCGGCTAGCCCTTGACGTGGGAAACCCATTTTGGGGTCTTTGGAGGGGAGGGAACCGACGGAGGGGACGGGAGGCCGAAGGGGAAGATTTGGCTTCCCGGTGGTGAAGGGGCTCACCGGGGTTAAACGGGTCCAATCGGCGAGAGATACACGGTCAAGGGAGTGGGGTGCTCACATTGGTGGTGGTGGTGGCGGTTGGGGAGCTTCGAGGAGAGCTGGCCACGAGGAGGGTGGTTCGGCCGGCGGGGTGCTTCGGTGATGGAGCTCCACAGGAACTTTCCTGGCCAGGGACATTCATCAAAAGGGTTAGCACAAAGAAGTGATGCTCAGGGTTGAAGGAATCGGAAAATGGTGAAGTGGGGAGAGAGATTGCTTTTCGGGATTGGCCGGCGCAGGGGACGGCAATGGCGGAGCTACGGGCGGCGGAGCTTCAATCGGCGGCTCAGGGAGGTGGCTGGGAGCGGTGGGAGGCGAATGGGAGTGGTGGAGGAGCTGGGGAACCAAGAGAGCGAGCGGGAGAGGAGGAGGGGGTTTTATACCCGCGCGGAGGGGGAAGATCCTTCGGGGAGAAGGCAACGGGCGGGGCTCCGGGGGCGACAGGAAAGGACGGGAGCTGGTCAGCGTCTCCTCCGCACAGTGGAAGGGGGGTGATGCACGGCCCTGCACAGAGGGATGGCGACGCGACGGGAGCAGGTGAGCTGCGCACGGGCAAGGGCGCGTCCGCGCGCGGGGAGAGGGGAGGAGCGGCGACTGCCAGGTGGGGCCGAAGCTGAGGTGGGGTTACGCGGTGCGAGAACGTCCACGCACTTCGGACAGAGGCTGTCGGGACAGCGGAGGCGGTCCGAGATCGGGGTGCGGGCGCAGGGGCGGTGCGGCGCGGCGCAACGCGCAGCACTAGCGCGCGTGCGCGGGGAGAAGGCGGGGAGGAGGTGCGGCGCCAGCGGGAGGAGGGAGCGGGGAGGCGCCCGGGAGGGGAAGAAAGCGGGAGAGGGGCGGGGCGCCAGCCGAAGGGGAGAACGGGGAGAAGGGAAAGGCGCCAAGGAGAGGGGAAAACGGATTGCCGAAAAGGGAAAAGGAAAGTTTTCAGAAAACACCCAAAAATACAGCAAAAATCACAGAAATTTTCTGGTTTGAAATTTTGGGGCTTTTCAGCTCTTCAGTAAACTTTGCACTATCTGGTAACCATTGGACTGGTTTCATGTGAAATTCCTAAAGGCCCGTTTGGGTCTGAGAATTGGATTGGATTAATTGAATTGAGGCTCCAATTCAAATCCAAGCTGAAGTAGAATTGGTCTATAAATTCAATTCTAGGTTTGGATGACATGTGAAATTATAGAGTGGAATTATAGTCAAATTCAAATCTAAACGTTGTTTGTATGCCATTGTGAGGAATCCAAATTAGTTGGCGTGACAGCCCAAAACTTCCAAAACTTATGAAGATCTCTTTTGTTTTTTAAGTGTTTTTTGCTTTGGTTTTTCTTGGTATGTTTTCTTCTCCTAGTTTTCTCCGAAGATTCCAGAACAATCAGAGTCCCAAAGCCTTCTTCCTTGTTTTCTGAGCACTCAGCTCCGACCGAGTCTTCCGACCAGAGCCCTTGATCAGCAACAGTCGCCTCGCCCGAGTGCAAACCGCCAAACTTTGCTCGGAGCGCGAGTCGTGCTTCAATCACTATGCCCTATCTTTTGCAGCCATTAAGATTAGAATATCAATTTTTGACTGGTTTATTATTGAATGGAATAAAAATAATATTAATTATTGTTGCCTTATCAGCCCTCACGAGTAAATGGGTCGAGGTCTATTCTGAGTGCTCCACTATTGGTGGAGCGTGCAAAATTAAGCTGGATCACTCGTCTAGAGTGGTGTTCTTGGTTGTTTTTAACCCTAGTGTAGTATGGTTGCCCTAATGACCATGGTCTGGGGTAATTTACGCCATGAGAGTTGGTGGTTTTTGCTCGACCGGAGGTGAAGTGTAGTGCTAAGGAAAAGACATAATTATCATCCAACCATAGGAGCGCTCTGTCAAACCTAACTCGACTGCTATAGTAGTTTCACTGGGCGCCCCACGAGTAGGTTTGGTGTTGGCAATTGCCACATACTAACCTATACCACAGTATGACCTCTGGAAATGAGCAGACGAGTTACTTGATCAATTGCAAGCCTACCACCCTCGACACAACATAATTAAGATACATTTCATGTTTTAAGAATAATAATAAAAGAGCATTGACCACTTTGCATAGGGTTAGCAACATTTTGCAGTTGGTAGTTGGTCCACCAAACGAGATATCATAAGGGAAAAAACTATACAATGATGTCCTGTCATATGGGGATCTGACGGGATACCTCTGCATCGTTGGATAAAACATCTTTGTCCCACCTCCCACGTCGCTTTTCAATTCAGCTTGATACATTTCCATCGTGTGCTCCTAATCTATTCGATGTTGCAGCTCTTCCATGCCTCTCCTCCCAATTCCATCATCGTCTTTTCCCTTGCATTCCGCCAGTGACCGCATACAAGGCTGCCTCCATGGTGGGAGTACAAAGCTTGGCCAAGGTGCTCTTCCTTTAGACATGGTCAGTGGTATGTTGGCGATGTCACAGCATCCTATCAACTTGATGAGGACGTGATTGGTGAGGATGTACAACATGTGATATGTGAGACGGATCTATGTGGTGTGGCTGCAATAGTTGTCATCTCTAATGTCACGGGCCTCAAATTAGTATGTCACCTTTTTCCCGGTCTACTCCATGGTTAGCAATGGATCTCGGCAATGCCATGAGGGAGGCAGTGAAAAGCAGAGTGCAATGCTGATGGCTAGGCTATTGAGATGGAGGATAAACTTGAAAGGCTTAAAATTGCTGAAAACTTTATGCCTCCCTTAGTTCAAGCTGGAACCATGGCTATAGATGGTTTTTCTTTAGGTGCACACAAGGTGTTTGTTAAAATATGTAAATTCCCGTGACTTGTGTTGCTTTTCACTTGTTGCACTATCATATTATAGAAAATTTTCTCATGATGCAATTATTTCCTGATTAGTATCGCTTGCATTGTTATATTACAAGTAGTTTTAGTGTGAATTGTGGATGGATGTAAAGTGGTTCGTATTAGAAAGTAATTGGTATGCTAATTGCACATCTTGTTCTACTAGATTATTGTATGATTGAACCGGACATGATTTTTGTGACATTGAGTTGCTTGATCGATGTTTGATACATTGGCAACATACATGCATGCTCGTTCTGTGATAAATGGCCGTTGTAGTTTAACTTGCCCCGATAAAACTTGCTGAATCAAGTTTTATGAAACCTCATTAAACATTATGAAACCTTATGAAACACCATAAAACTTATATATAAAACTTTAAGAAACTTAGTCAATTTAACCATGAAATCTCATGAAACTTAGTCATGAAATTTCATGAAACTTTATAAAACCACATGAAATTTGGAATTTAACTTCATGAATCCACTACAAAAAAAACTTTCAACTTAATGAACCCATTACAAAAAAAAACTTTATGAAAACCTTACGAAACACCATAAAACTCAGACATAAAACCTTATGAAACTTAGTTTAGGTATGAAACCTCTTGAACATTAATGAAACACCATGAAACCTCATGAAACCTTTTTAAACTTTATGAAACCTCATAAAACTTAGAGTTTAAATTCATGAATTGACTACAAAATAACTTTCCACTTCATGAATTTGCTACAAAAAAACGTCATGAAACTTCAAGTTAACCTTGAACCTCATGAAACCTAATTATGAAACATATAGTAACTTGATGAAACTTAGACATGAAACCTCATTAATCTTCATGAAAACCTAGTCATGAAATCTCATGAAAATTGAGCGGTTTACAAAATAAAATATTGAGACTTAGTCGTGAAACCTCATGAAACTTTATGAAACCTCATAAAATTTAGAATTCAACTTTACGGAGCTGTTGCAAAAACTTCATGATAGTCGGTCTTAAAATCTTATGAGACACCATGAAACTTAATAATGAAACCTCATGAAACTTAGTATGGCGTACATAAATAGTATTCACAAAATTGCAAATAACAATTTCACTGAAATTACATACTTGTACATCATTATTGACAATTATTTACCAAATATATCACTAAAACACCTATATTTTTTTTTTGCGAATGCTAGCTTAAAAACACAACAAAGGAGAATTGTGTTACATTTCGACTCAACTGCTATATTTTTTGTCTGGTTTTTTTTCAACAATCCATGAATCTAGCAAGATTGATACAACGGATTTTATTTCATGGTGGTTGAAAAGATGATCCAAGTACCAATGGCATTAGACAGAAAACCTCAATTGAAATGCTGAAACTTAATATATCAAATTGAAAAAAATGCAACTTGGGTATTTTGTAAAACATGTTTGATATTTCAAACAACAATTACGAAACTTTTCCACATCCAAAAGGACTTACCTAAGGTGTTAGCGGTGAATGTCCTGAATGAGCTATAGCTATGACAGTGATGGAGCTTAAGCGAGGTGAGCAGCATGTGAATTGTAAAGGCCAGTTGTTTCCATGCACATAGACATGTATGTCGAGGTTCCTCATGTGCCCCCACGTGCGTAGAGAAGGACGACGACGAGGTTCCAAGTGTGATCCGGCAACGCGAGGAAGCGACGATGAGATTTCGCAAGCGCTTGAACTCGTTGGAAGGAGGGTCGGCACGCTCCAGCCGGCGCATTTGATGGACGACGATGAGGTTGTAGGCTTGCTTCATTGAGCACGTGGAAGACCCCATGACGGTGAGGTTCTCCACCTGCTCCGTGCACATGTGTGGCGAAGGTCGGCGAGAGTTCGTGCTCATAGTGATCGGAAATGATGACAATAAAAATGATGCGCAGAAAGCAGTTGATAGGCAGTTGGTAAGTCGTTGGATTAGTTTTGGTCCAAGAGCTCAGCTCTATGCCGTTGGATGGTGTTTGAACACTATACCATGCTATAGCCAAGTCTAGTTGATAGGTATGTTGTGCTGCTAATTTTTCAGAGCAATAGTTGATCATTCCCTATTATAAATGCTTCTAAATATATGAAAGTAGGTCCACCAAACGAGATATCATAATCCAATGCTAAACAGAGGTTAAAAGTCTGTTCGTAGATAATAGTTCAGCCTGATTGTAGCAGGATAGGGTATGTTCTTTTCAGCTTTCAAAAGCTGCTTTTTGACTTTTCTATAGTAATTAGCTTTCAAACAGAGTGTCTTTTAAAAATAGGGTCTACAAGTTGATTGTAGTACACAATGTAGTGACTTTATTTATATCGGCCAAAACCACACACGAGTTTCTATTACTCCGTATTCTCTCTTGCGAACAGTCCAAAAGTTATAAGTTGCAACCATAAGCCATAAGCCGAAGTCAAAAAGAATAGGCCAGCATAACAAAGGATACTCGGAAGTGACATGGCACGACTATCTACGCCTCATCTCAACGATATTCTGCTTTGATTTCTAACTTCTTAATTTTGTTTTTTGTTTTGCTTTTTTGCCTTTTTTAGGTTTTTTTTGTCTTTTTTTTACCTTATTCCTTTACATTGCCTATGATAATATAATTTTTTTTATTTATTTAAATTTAATTACGTAGAAAAAGATAATGGTAACTATAGTGTATTTTTAAGTGCTACATTACCAAAAAAAACCTAGAAGCCTAAGTTTACAAGTCCTTTGAAACACCACCTTGTACAACGAGAATGCCATGTAGGAAAACGGGGATGGAGGTGGGACCTGGGAGAATGCGAGGGGATAGAGGGGCAAACCTACATGGCCACAACCAACCGGGCAAGGAGGCTCATGGGTTCAACGAACAAAGACGAGGAATAACAGATCTCACGACCCTAGTTCTAAGAAAGGTGATTGACTTTCTGATAAAAGCACCTGATGCCCAGAGAGCACCTTTTGAACCAAACAGTAACACATGTATCTCAATTCTCATCTCAGGTCAAAATTACACCATTCAATGGAAAACTGAGATTTTGGACTGCATCAAATCGTACCATATTACATGATAAGTCATTGATAAGAATTATCACAGAAAGAAATTCAAGCTTTGGAAAAAATAAATTACAAAAAATTTTACACTCCATTCCCTGGACAGATGCATGAATGTTAGGGTCACATTCCTAACATTGGGCAAAATCCTAAGGGGAAAACTGATGCAAGGTTGCTATATCTTTTTCAATCCCCAGGGATACTCTAGTCAGTCTTTTGTATTCTTTTATCCCTGATAGGCAGTGGAACAGGTTTTTGAGCCTCGTGTGGATGCTCTGGTCCTTTGTACACCTTGAGGTGGGTAAATAGTCTTCTTCCCAGCTGCAAAATGTTCAGAAGGTTCAGAAGAATACATAGATCAAGTGCATATGCAAGTGAGGTTAAATCAAGTGTGTAACTAACACTTAACAGGAGAGTAGCCAGAGTAAAAGCTTCAGACAACATAGATATTTTCTAGGCAACATGGGAGTTTTAAAGAACAGATCCGATACTTTGTTAGCCATACCATCTGAGCAACTAACTTAAAAGCAAATATATTGGACTGGATCTAACGTGTCACACATTCATCATGGACATGGCATTTGTAAAGTTTACACGGCAAATATAAGGAAAAACTACTTGACAAGATCTAATCAAATAATTTTGTCTGCATTTGTAATTGCTGTTCAACAGTTATATAGTTATATTCCAGTGAATTTTAGTCAAAGGGAAGACACATGCTAAAAGTCACATAATTTCATGCAAAGGCATATGTTGAAGCATGCACAACAGCACAAGGCCATGGCCTTGATGAACCATCATAGTTCTCACAAATCTTCCCACATAGCTACTAGTTAACACCAAGATGAACGCAACATTTGGGCATTAAAAAAAAAACTCGACCTGCAGGGGTACAAGACACCCCCCGGCATTAGCTTAAGAAGAAAGATCCTCTCACAGATCGAGAAAATCCCCGAACCCTTGCCCCACCCTGACACAGCGGCATCAGCCCAAGTGAGAGCGCCTAGGGGAGCTAACGCTCGGCCCAGACGACCTGGGCCCTGACCCTAACGACCAGCGATTGGGCGAGCCTTTCGGCCTGTGCTTTGGCTTATGGGGCAAGCGAGGGGATTTTTTTGCCCCCAGCCTGAGTCGAACCCAGGATCTGGGGGGTGCTACTAGAGCGCTCTACCACTACGATAGAGGCTCGTTCGCACATTTGGGCATTAGAAAAGAAAGATCCTAAAAGTTGCTTGCTATTTCCATTTTCTGATATATATTAGGCACCAAGCCTCTCTACCTTTGGATTGCTTTTAGATGCGTGTAAGTGCAATGATATATAATATATCATGCAAACCCGTTAACATTCATTAATTCAAAAAAGCATCGATTTGGAAAGAAAATCATTGATTTAACATGCTGAATTAATCATGGATAGAAAGTCTCAATCATGGAGCATGGACACCATGGTACCCCTGTTATTTATACTATATATATATATATATATGAAGCCTCTTTTCTACTCCCAGGTGTAATTACACCCTATGTCGTATCTCACAACGTAGGGAGTATCTCGCGTAACGAGGAGTATGTACATGTAGTATACGAATATTTAAGACTATATAGGTGGTATGAACAATTTTTCAGAGGTGGTATGTACATTTTTTTCAACATACTCCTTTTTACGTACGTATATAAAGGTATTTACAAAATACGCTAAAAACTATGGACGCCCTTGCAATTTTTTCGTGTGGTTTACATTAGAATATCTTATAATTAGTATATAAGTATACCTAAAGTCATAAAGGAGTATTTCAAATTTATTTAGGTGGTATATTAGAGGTGGGTGTAATTACACCCGGGAGTAAAAAGTATTTTATATATATATATATATATATATATATATATATATATATATATATATATATATATATATATATATATATATATATATGAAATTAGACAAAAAATGCTAAGAGTATGTGCATATGAGTTATAAATACTTAGGACAAAAATACCTGATGCAATCACCTAGGTAAGAAATGGTAACATATGATGGCTTACCCTGCCCTTAGGAAGCATGCCACGCACTGCATGTTCAATGATTCTCTCTGGAATCCTTTTCTGAAGCTGGTCAAAAGTTTCTTCTTTCATTCCACCAGGCCGTCCAGAGTGCCTCCTATAGAGCTTCTGTGTCCGCTTTTTACCAGAAACAGCAACCTTCTCTGCATTAACCTATGTGAGCATAAGAGTTCAGCTTGGTAGCTCAGGAATTCACAATAGTATCTGTACAGCGTATAGTAACGAGTCTTCAGAGATGCACCAGTGTCAAAAACCACATTAACATAAAAACTATAATCTCGGTTCCAAGATGCCTCTTGGTGCTTATTTGTCTCTGCTGCTATTATTTTTAACTTTTTTTCTAAGGGAACTGGAGGAGTGTGTCCTACTGTATATGACATAATTTTGTAAACTATTTCGAGGAAAAATATACATACCACAACAACAAAAGCTCCCATGTCCACACTTGGAGTGTATGTGGGCTCATTCTTTCCTCTGATATGTACTGCAATGGTGGATGCTAGCCTGCCTAGAATCTTGTCGGTTGCATCCACAACATACCATGTCTTCTCAGTAGTTACGTGATCTGCAGCCTTAGGGTACCATGTTTTGTTCCATATGTCCTGCAAATTAAAATGCTTGACCAGATCACAGTACAACACAGGTTACACAAAAAAGAAAAAAAGGACAAGCCATGTATCAATGCACCAGTGGAACCGAACGATATCCATACTGAGTCCTTACTAAATGAGCCTAAACACTAAACAATGGTATAGATGAACAGGATGGTGGGGAACTAGAACCGAACATTATTTAGCTAATACAAGGTGTGTAATAGATGTGGTAAGAACAAAGTGATTTTTGCCATAGTAGCTTCCTTTCTTGTCTTATTTTTTCATACAACATCCACTCCATCTTCATTTAAGTTCATTTTCATTGAATCCTCTTTCACCATGAATTATCAGTAGCTAATTTTGGATATGATGATAGTACTATGTAAGCATTGTATTTTCACTGAGATAATTCAAGTAACGAAGGGATTCGACTGAATGATACTATTATGGTGGATTCAATTGATGAAACTGAAAGAAGCCGTTTGAAAATATGCGAAACGAATGCAGAGCTACTTCTAAGAACTAAATAAGCCTTCGAGTACAATTCGTAATCCTAAACTACGGTAAATTTTCCATTTTGAGTGCACCAGTTGAACAGACACTAGTTGTACACTTCCCAAGTCATATAGCACTATTACTAGTTTCTGAACTGTAGCAAGTAGAAGTGAGAAAGGAATAGTGTAGAGAGAGAGAGAGGGGGGAGGGGATAGTACGGGTCCGCAGAGCTCGTCGCCCTCGAACATGAAGCGCTCCTCGCGGGGGACGAGCGCGGAGAGCGGCTGCCGCTTCTGCTTGTCGCTCTGTTCGCACCGCACCGCCAGGCCGGCCGGGGCGACGCGGCGGGGCGCGGGCCTCGCCGCGCGGCGCTGGCGGGGAAGCGGCCTGCCGCCAGCGAAGGCGGGGGAGAGGAACGCGGGGGCGGCGATGGCCGTAGCCATTGCAACGGCGGTGTGAGCAGGAGGCAGGAGGCGGTGTTGTCTGAGCCTGAGTCGGGTTGGGTTCAGTGAGACACCACTGCCATTCCGTTTCGAGGAGGCGAGGTGGAGTGTGTGTGTGGAGTGGATAAGGCGATAGCAAGAGAGAGCCAGAGAGGGAAGGGAGGGGAAGGGAAGGGCAGGAAATGGGCTTTGCTTATGGGCTTTCAGCCAAACTGTAGAGTCGGCCCACTAGGAGTTAGGAGTTTAGGACATCTTTTCAGAGTTTTTTTATTGTATTGGTGTTTTTTTGTGTGTGTGTTATTGCAAGAATGACATCTGTCATACGAAAATTACAAAAATGACGTGTGCTGTGTGGTGGAGCAGAATAGGCCAACATGTCAGCGGCACTGCATGGCCACCGTGCGGCTAAGGCTTATCACATGGCCACCGTGCAGTGCATAGAGTGTCACACAGTGGACATGCGATGGAGGTGGGTGCCGCAGAGCCACTGTGCGGTACCCAATTAGTGTGCTAATTAATTAACATCTATTCCTAATTAGGACATTTATTTTCACGTACTACATGTAGGAATTTTTAGATATAGCAAATGAGCTCAAAAACTTACGAAATTTTTTTAGGAGCCTCTCGACATAGTGTACTTCATTGTGTAATTTATTTATAATTTTATCCATTATGAATTTGCTCAAAAAGTCATTTAAGTTAACTATTTTAGGAATTTTTAATATAGGAAATGAGCACAAAAATTTATGATTTTTTAAGGATTCTTACACAGTGGACTTGATTGTGTAATTTTTATAAAATTTAATATTTTCCAAAATTGTACAGATATAGTAGTACAAAATCGCATAACACGGGATAAGATATGACTCACTCGTCTGAGCCACTACTCTCTCCTTGCTGCATCTATGTCCATGGGCGCGGCCTTGTCTTGTGTCAAGCATGTCCCATGGGATACGTAGCTGGTCCAGAGAGCGCGTGTTAGATCAAAGAAGGTACGGAGACTGTTCAGTCTATTGAGTGGCGGGAAGTGCTCCAGTAGGCTGAGTCAAAGCAAGCTAAGTCTGGTAAGCGTCAATGTCGTCTTGACGAGACATGCCGAACTAGGGGCTGGCAAACATGAAATCATGAACGAGGGGCTGTAGAAATCCACCGTCCCCAAGGTACGATGTGTGCAACTCCGGTTGTGCGGAGGAGCTCTAGCCTTTACTGTACGATGTGCCAGCGAATTTGAAGGAGCTCTACCCTAGAAGTAGCCGGGAGGCCCATATCCTCATCGGTGGACTGACCATCACCCCCACAGTGAATTGAAGGCTGCAAGATGGAATGATGTTAGTAAAAATAAATATTTTGGACATAGACTGCGAATCACGTACCCCGATATGCAGTGCAGATGACCGAGGGGAGCACTATTCTGTATAGGGGGTGCGGAGGGTACAAGTGATGCATCCCAACGGACCTGCAGTAAGAGAACGCCATGATGTTAGTGGAACGTAAGGCATAACAAGAAAATAAAATGTAGATTTGTATGTAACTTACCCCCTCGCTGATCTGGCCCGCGGATGACCAACAGGTGGTACTACGACACCGGCCAAACTCACTAGGTCACGATAACCTGGCGGGTGAGCACGGTCCTCCCATTGGATGGCCGATACGCAGGGTGTGGTCTGTCGAACAACCGCAGCTCAAGTTCTTTATTATTTTCTTGGACTGTGCTAAGATGTACTACAAAGTTTTCTACAGCCCCAGTGTTGTGTCTAGGCTGCGGATGGCGGTCTCGGATGCACTTGCGATGCGCTGCGCCCACTTCAACTAAAGTGATATATAAAACATTTTCAATAATGAATAGTACAAATATCATCAATGAAACAATAAGAGGTTTCAAATAGCTTATGATGTCATCACGCCATGAAGCGCTATGATGATCAAACGAGCGGTGGAGCCTGTCCTACTGCGTCACTTGCTTCGGGCACTCCGGTAGAGGCATGGTGAGTCTACCACGTGACTGTGGTACGTACCACTCTAGATATTCATTGCACGTCTGAACGTCGTATGAACGCTGCTCCTATATGACCTCTAAGTGCGCCCTGTCCATCTATGCCATCGTCCACTCGTGTTGCACTGCTTTCCAGTCCGTAGCATGTCGACCTGCCTTCAATTGCCTACATTTTTGGAAGGATTGATGTTACAGAAGGAGTCATAAGAATTGTAAACATTACTTGGATGAAGTTTGACTGACAGGTATACGACTCACAGCAGGACCGTACCATTCGGAGGGGGCACGACCTAGTACAAAGCAAATTGTCACATTACGTGCTACAGCGCATAAGGCTTCACTATATGCGAGAACACCAGATGGCAGACCATCACCCATAAACCAACGTCTTGGGTGTATTGCATGGACAACCCATATGGCGCTACTATCTGCTAAAAGCATCTAGGCCCCTAAAAATGGTTTTAGTAATTAATAACATTATGTGAATATGGGACCAACATGTTTACTGAGTTTTTGAAAAGCAAGTCCCGATGATGATTGTGGGATGTATGCTAAGGGTCAACATGAAGATCAATGCGGCTAAGACAAAAGTATAAATAGTCTATAATCCCTTTTTTTGCCAGTCTTAGAAAAAAGGATAGAAAACTGGATTATAAGATAAATACCATACTATTAAGAGAGATCATAGCTACTAACTTAATAGTATGTTCTTGTGTCATTGGATTATATATACACTTAAAACTAAAATTGATAGTCAATCTGTGCCCTGTCAAAAATATAAGTACTGGAGTGTAAACAGCGGTACTTTTACATTTCGAAAGTTTCGACAAAATGAGCGGTACATTTTTTCAAAGAGTACCCTTGAAATCACATTTGTATCTCTGGAAAAAGAAAGTACCAAAGTTTTAACGGTGGAACTACTGCAGAGCGAATTCTGCAGTTTATATAATGGACTTCATTTTAATTGATAAGATTGCTCCAGGTGCATCACAAATTCACCAAGTCATATGTTACAGTTACACATTCAGAGTCAGCATAATAAAAAAAAATGGATATTGTCCTTACCACCAAAGAAAATGAGATTTTTACAGGTAAAATCAAGATACAGAAAAGCAACGGCGTAACTTGTATCAGGTGTAAGTCCGTGTACAACCAAGTCATGATGTTTATCGCGGAAGAATGAAAAGAATAATTTACAACAAAATTGTGGATCATGGCACATGGAAGATTAGAACCACATATAAATCAAGGGTTCGTTGACTATCAGCAAATGGACGAGAAAAAAGATCACGTGGCAGAAGACTCTGAATTTGTCTGTGTAAGAAGAGGTTTTGCTTTCCTTGTGTGACCCAAACTGTTCACAAGATCCCTCCGAGTGCACACAGGAAACATGTTGATTCCTGGCATGTTTAGGCGCCATAAAACATATGGAAAACTGAGTTGGTCCCGAGATGTGAAGTGAACAACTTCATTGAACCAATCACACATGAAGTGATTCGTCATTGGGGTCAGCTCCCTCACAATGATAGAAGCTTCAGATAAAGCTGAGAAAAGAAACAACTTGATTATATCAAACACGCTTCACACGGGATTTGAATTTGGAGAGAAGATTCCACTTGCGCAAGGTAGCATTTCTTTCCATTAGACAAAATTAAACACTGACCTTTTAATCCATGTAGTCTTTTTTCATCTGGCATCCCATCTTGACGATACTGAGTTAATTGAACCTCTACTTCTTCAGGAGTAGCCTTGTGCTTTTGAACAATAGCTTTCCCCTCATCATAAATGTTACTCCGTGCTCCATGTTCAGAAATAGCAAAGGTAGAGTTTGTCCTCCAAAGAAGCGCTTCAAGCACGCCTATCGGATCTCTTCGGAATTGGTATTTAGAGTCCACCCATATGGAGTACCTTGCTTCTGGGAAAAGACGATGACTCAACATCTGCAAAAACCATGATATACATTTTACTATCAGAAATATACATAGTTGCGCAAGCCTACAAATAAAAAAAGTAAGACAAAGGAAAATTTCGTGGCAAAAGCAGCAAATTTAACTTCTCTGCCATTTCTCTTTATGAGACATAATGGATAGCTATTGTCACCAAACAACACAAAATCACATAGACAGGTTAAACACATAAACTTTAGAAGGTCAGACCCCATAAGTTGTCAGCTTTTTTAAGTATATGGAAGTTGCCACAATTGATAGATTATGACATCTTTAGATTTTACCTTTGGTATCTTTCCATTTAAACGTTGATCCACAAATGGGAGGCTCTTAACAACAATGATACGCCACCTTCCTATCATTCCATTATCACCAATTACTTTTCCTTCAGCTTCCTGAATTGATAGTGTGACCTCATCCCAGAAAGCCACATAACAGACCTGCTTTACCATAAGACCATCCATTACTAAGCCACACAGATTCATCAAAAGTGATGCCCTACATAGAGGTTGCATTTCTAAAAACCTTGAAAGCTCAAATACCTTTGCAATAGAAGAATTGACCATTCCAATAGGTTGATATAGATCATCCCCACCACCAAAGGCGCAGGTAGACACAACAACTTTACAAGCTCTCATGTATCTGATGTCATCATCAGAAATTTTGAAACCACCATTGTCACTGTAGAAACCACAGTGCACATTAACAGTCTCATTCACCTGGAGAAGTAGTGGAAACACATTAAACAGGTTTACAGAGACATAGTTTTGTTATGGCAAAGTAGTACACATTAGCTAGCATTAGAACCTTGAAGCTCTCTTCTCTTTCAGGGAGTGTCTGAAATCCTGTAAACAAATTGAACCTGGTAGCTTCCGCATGCTGCAGTAAATATGTGGAGTTTGCCTCAGAGTGGTATGTGTCATAGTCGTCGTCATCAGATTTGTATATGATCCTCTTGACCACAGAATCAAGTTCCGAGCCTTCAGGAAATACCAAATTTTCTATACTTTTCGGACTAAGGAACTTCAAGCAAGCTGTCAATATCAAGAATACAAAAACTAATCATGTCATTGCTTATTTCAATTTTATTGACCAAGCCGAACTTAAAAAGTTGCTAAACCAGGAGTAGCATATGAAAAAAAGAGAGAATAAGATATTAATATTCAGTGAACAAAACAAATATGAAATGCTACGTGCCCTGTGATTTGTTAGAACAAATTTAGACATGCGGTTTGACAAATAAAGTTCCAAATATTTGGTGTTTTAAGAAACTAAGAACACCATCATACTCCTGTTCCACATAATGTAGGTTCCTTTCCCGATGTGCAAGATCCAAAATGCCGAGTCGAAATGTCCGATTGCCATCATTTATCTAATTATTTGTGCAAAAACAGTACTCGATACCACCACCATAAGCTCAGTACATTGCGCGATACAACACTCGCATTACCAATTTACCACCACAGCTGAGTCCTACTTTGCAATCTCTCAAATCCGTAGAGAACCCTCCTCGGGAGTTTGGAACCACTAGAACGCGGGGAATTTGGGGACAGCCTACGCGTAGATCGCAACAGGGTAGGGGACTCACGCTCGCGCACGCCATGGACGAGGCGCGTGGTCGGGTCGAGCCGGCCGAGGCTGGAGACGGGCGGGGTGGGGCCGGGGGAGGGGCGGAGCTGCGAGGCCTCGAAGAGGATCAGCGCGACGGCCGGGAGAAGCAGGAGGACGGGCCACCACCGAGCCACCAGCCGCACGGTCCGCTGCCCCACGCTGCGCGCAGCCTTACGGCGGCCGGATCGCTGGGCCCGCCGGGGCGCCGCCGGCGCCGCGGCGCCGTCGTCGTCAGATACTGTGATGGAGATGCTCCGGATCGTCGACGACGGCATCGGGGGAAGCGGTGGTGGGGAAACGGTGGCGGTGGTGGGTTCGCCATTTAGAGCCTGGGCTGGGACTCATTCGACTTTGGTTTGGGCCTGGTTTGTGGTGGACCTGGTCCCCTGGTCCAGCCCATAATGGCAACGTTTTTTTTCTTTTTTTCAAGGGTACGTTCACTTTTTTCACAAGCCTGTAAGCTCCTCCTTTATTTTTATTTTTTAATAGCAGTTTTGGTCCTATGCACTATGCCTTGTTGCCCATTTTCGTCCCCTCAACTGTGAAATTGGCCAAATGGGGTTCCCAAACTATGCGTTCTAACTAATTTTCCTCCGTATACCCATTTGGCATCACACGTGTACACACAAGTCAGCAATGGGATGTTCACAAAAAAAAGTCAGTAGTGGGATTATGGGAGAGCTTTCGACCCCACCTTTTCGGCTTCTAAAAACCACTTTTTTACAGTAACTAACTTTTCTACATCAACTAGATTTAAGTGAAGTGTCATTTTAATAAGGGATCTATAAGTCGATTTATAGTAGACACTGCAACGATTTCATTTATATCAGTCAAAATTATACACGAGTCTCTCTCTGTACCCTCTCTCGTGAATAGCCAAAAGGCATAAACCGAAGCCAAAAAGAACAGATTATCTAGTTGGCACACAAAAAAAAAACCAAATTGCACATTCTCAAGCCAGTACAACAAATTATAAAGTGAAATCATCTGGTTTAGTTGATCCCATGAAATCATGACACATAGTCTGCATAAGAGCATGTACAATAGTATAGATAACTAGTATCTATAATATGCTCTGTATTATTTATAGATGATACTAAAGATAGCTCTTATAATCGATTGTCTTTTTATATATCTCTATAGACAACTTCTTTATATACGATACGTTTTATTTTTTGTGTTACAGCCGACTACTGTATGAGAGCCGATCCAATTCTAAGAGACGGGCTCTGTATTATTTTTCGTTTTATTTTAGAAACCATAGCAGCTCTAAGCTCTAGGTGTAGGAACCATAGCGAGTGAAAAAAATCCAATGAATTTATTTATGATGGCAATAAGTTAAGGTGGTGATCGGTTCGGCTGAAAAGCTCGTGGCTTATGACTGAAAACACTGTAGCTGGCTGAAAAAAGCACTGTAGCTGACAGAGGCTTATTTAGCATAATTAAATTTAAAAAATTTAAAAATAAAAAATATGTTAGCACATTACGTATAATACAAACAAATACGGGAAAAAAGAACCGGCAAAAAAGCTCAACAAAAAGCCAAAAGTTCAGAAAAAGACGAAACTTATGAATAATAAAAAATAAGCCAGAAGTCAGAAGCCGAAGCCGAGTTGATCAGGGCCTTAAGAGTTATGTAACGGGGAAGTCTGGTCTTTCACGTGCGTTGACGAAAGCAAAATCCTTCCACTGACTCATCATGTACGTGAGATGCCGAATGACAGATGGATGAAAACGAGCCAAAGTGTAAAGTTTATGGACCGATTTGCAAATGCAATAGTTCAGTAACGCAAATGAGGCAAAGACCATAGCTGAGGGACCAAAAGTATTATTAACTCTGTGTCTCTCTTGTCTTTGCTACTTGCTTATTTTCAATCAAGGAGCTTATACTTCAGTTATGGAAACTAGGATTATAATCTGTACGCAGACATGCTTTAAAAGTGGCTAGAGCTAGAAGAAGCTTGTGTTTGTTCTTTGTTTTGCACGTAGCTGGGCGTCGAATTTGCTGTTTCACGAACAAACACACAGATAAACAAAACTGCCACTAAGCTCTTCATTTTCAGTCTTTTTTTAATGCCTTTTTGGCTTCACTTTATCTAAAAATAGAAACAAATGGGATGATTTTTCGAAACCACTTCTTTGAATGGCTTCTCCGATTTAAAGCCGTGTGTGCCATCCGCGTCTACGTTTCCGTCGTTTACCACCCTATCAAAAATACAGTAAAAAAATCATCAATCATAGTTAAAAGTCATCAACTATAGCCCAAAAGAACATAATGGTTCATCTAGATTGACCGGATTTCTACACGGTTGAAATTATTCAGTTGCATGCAATAGCCAGTTCACCCAAAAGCCTATGTTGATGAGGAAAGACGGGCAATTCACTTATACTTCAACACTTCCTCTCACGTGTAGACTCCACAAGCCTAAGACATGGAATGAAAGTGTGCTACAATTATTTTTTTAATTGCACCAACAGGGTCTTGAACTCAAGACCTCTTGGCTCTGATACCATATTAAGTTTCATGCACCAATCAGTTCACCCAAAAGCTTGCTAATGAGAAAAGATGGACAATTCTCTTATACTTCAACACTCCCCTTACGTGTAGGCTCTCTTAGACTTAAGACATGGAATAGAAGTGGGGTGCAATTACTTTTTTAATTGCGCCAACTAGATCATGAAGTCAAGACCTCTTGGTTCTAATACCATATTGAGTTGCATGCACCAGCCATCTCACCCAAAAACTTGCCAAAAAGTCAGTTTAAGACTCGGTTGACACAATTAAAAAAGTAATTGCAGCCCACTTCTATTCCACGTCTTAGGCCTGACAGAGCCTACACGTGAGGTGAGTGTTGAAGTATAAGTAAATTGCCTTTCTTTTTTCATCAGTTTAAGTTTTTTTGTGAACTTTCTGGTACATACAACTTAATATGGTATTAGGGCTAAAAGGTCTTAGATTCAAGACTCAGCTGGTATAATTAAAAATAATTATTACAGCCTACCTCTATTTCACGTCTTAAGTCTGAGGAAGCCTATATGTGAGGATGAGTGTTGAAGTATAAGTAAATTACCCATCTTTTCTCATCAGGTTAAGCTTTTTAGTGAACTGAATGGTGCATGCAACTCAATAGAAATGACTAGAGGACCACTGATTTACAACCACGGAGCGCTTGAGCCCAGTCCCAAGAATAGGAGTGAAAACGGATCGGACAGTATCCAAACCATATTCGTATTTGTAAACGAATACAAATATGAATCCGAATATTCTCAAATACGAATCAAATATTGTAATGAAAATGAATTCGAATCGAATATCTACTTAATTCGGTCGGATATGAATATCCTCATAACTTATGTAGTATAAAGACATTAATGACATTTTATTCTCGTACAACCACTCTTAATCATTCTAATTTATTTACTTCACATAAAGAAATATGAATTCACGTTCAATTAAAAAAACTTGTCCAACTAATTAGTAGTATTGTAATAAAATATGCATATTGCTTCGTCGAATACGGATACAGATACGGATAGTCTGGATAAAATAATATTTCGGATGGTAAAATTCCATATCATATTTGCATCCATATTTTTTATGCGAATTTGAATATGAATAGGATAGAAATTGTTAATTGAATGAAAAAAATTTATACCATATTCATATTCTATTAAATTTGGTAACCAAATAATATGAATAATTTATACCCACTTTTCACCCTTGACCAAGAACAACCTTTTGAATTCCCATTCTTTTATTTGCAACCTCGAGCGCTAGGCAAACTAATGACTATCAATGCAACTACACTCATTCGGTCACTTAATCAAACACCACGTCGTTATGTAGACTTGCCAATCGTAAGATCCGCATAGGAGAAGCTTTGGAGCCTCATTCCGGCAGAGGTTTACGAGTTGCAAAACACTGTACGTACTCATGTGCTTCTACTCGTAGAAACACCCTCGAAGTACAATTGCAAGCTCTCAAACCCTCCATTGCTCTAGCATCATTAACTACCGCCCAGCCGTGAGGCCTCACTGTGGACAACCTTGCACGACCATCTCTGACCTGAGCCGTCACTTACCCAAGCTTCCCCTACCCCCAAGGATTGTCAAACACTAATGCTCTTGTCCCCTTCGCCCTTGAAGCTCACCGTTGCCATTAAAAACTGTCGCGAAGACACCTCGCCACTGGCAAAGCTCCAGCCATCCCCGACCACACCCAAGGCCAAAAATGGAACCCCTCGTCACCAGGAACCCACTCATGGTCATCAATTTTTATTTCGACCACGGATTCTCTGATCACTCCACCGCTTGAAATCCCTAACTGCCCCATCGCTTGAAATCTCCGACTACTCCACTGCTTGAATTTTTTGACCACCTTATAATCAAGAGGAGCTTCGACTGCTCCGCTTTGAGTCCTGAGCAACACCACTTATACACAAACCAATGTTTTTAGGCCACTCGAATGCCGTCCGATGTTCTTAAGCCACTTGAATGCCATCCGATGCTCCTAAACCACTCGAACATCGTCTGATCTTTTAAGCCACTTGGACATCGCCCAATCTCCATAGCTACTCAGACGTCGTCCAATTTTCGTAGCAACTCATACACCGTCTGATCTCCGCCAACTTCACGCTCGAAGTTGAACCTTGACCGTCCACCCAACTACGTAGTCGTACTTAAGACCACCCGAGTACTCGTAACTCCTTTGTTCTCCGAGTACACAACGACAACCCGATAAGGACTAAACCTACTGTGAATAGTAAAACCTACGATGAACAGTACCAAACCCATTTCTGTTCATATAACCCTAATATATATCCATTTCGATCATTTCAAACCTATCTACATATTTCTTAGGTCTGTTTTCCCATACCAGCCCTCCTATAATCTCTAAACCTATTTTATTTGGTTTTTTTAGATTTTACTTCTCTATTTTCTTTGTTTTTATTCCTAGCTCAATCCTTCGAGCATGGAATTGATTTGTTTCTTTTGCTTTGCGCTAGCACACAACATTGTAGACTAGTTGGCCCAGGAAGGAAAAGCTCAAGTTCAAACTCAAGAATCAGAAGAATACAAATCAATAGAATACATTGGTCCGCAAAGCAAGTCACATGTTTTTTATCATATTGAACCTACATTCCTTTAATTATTCAATTACCGGTATTTTCATTATCTTATTTACGCACTTATTTCTTATACAATAAATATTTAGAATGACATGTTATTTAGTTATATTCTACCACATGAAAAGGATATGTTTTATTTGATGGTTATATTCACCTTGACAAGCCCTAATAATAATAAATTACTATAAAATATACCATGATAGTTTAAAAAATTCAACTGCTTTACACTAGTAGTGACAGTGCCGCAGTGTACTAGGATATTTATTTATGAATGGTTACCTAGTTGATGAAAAGTAAGGATTAAAACTTTATGCTAAGTAAAGAACATAGTAATCGCTCAACCATGAGCGTTGACTTGTTAAACCTGGTTTAGTAGCTGCTTAAATCGATTGAATATCTATTATAAAGATATAATATACTATTTCAGAAAAGGGAATAGCAGGCATAAGAATGCGGTATGGAAACGGTAAACAATACTTTCACAATGGTAGGCTCCGTCCTATTAGGCCGTCATATTCCGTGACAGAGGATACCTAGTCTATCAGGTAGATGCTATATAAAGAGATGAGCAGTGAAACAACTTTGTTTTCTTAACTCAGACACGTGGGTTAAGAAATTTTGTGGGTAAAGTTGGGCAACTCTGCAGAGTCATAATATGTGGTATTTGAATACGCCGTGCTTCTAGTAAATGAAGCTGTGTTTAATGGGTGATCTAATAGCGAAGCATGAGTAGATTTGGAAATGTTGAAGTTTGGTAATCGAGATGTTGAAACCCTAAATTCCTTAAGAAGTTTATGATTTATTATTTTGTGTTTAAAAACAAAATGTTTACAAATAAAATTGCATCCATAAATACTTTAACAAAACCCATATATTCCTATCTCTTGAAAATTCTGGCAAATAGCTATATAGTGTTTCCCGTGTGACTTGTTGAGTATGGTGGTTATACTCACGCTTGCTAAACTATTAGCAGAAAATGCTCGAGAAAATAATGAAGAAACTGTTGAGAAAGGCTTTGAAAATCTCTACAATATAGACGACGCCTGGTGTTAAGGTTTACTCTATACTCAGACACATCTGTGGAGTTATTTTGTATTGTAATATAACTTTACGCCGCTTATCCCGTTGTGTAAAACTTAGCTGCTAAGTTTTAATTTTGTAATAATGTTTGGGTTTTTATGCTTAAGTTTATAAAGAAAATGATATATACTCATCTACGATACTCACAGCTAATGATTCTGGACAGTTATGAGAAAATCCTCGTGACCTTAGAAATGAGGGCATTACAAAGATCTTACTCGACACAATATACTCCACGCCTACATGCAAAGATGCAGTACACGTTCTTGGTGAGTGTGACACATACTTTTTTTTTCCAGAGCAACCGGTGACATAGACTACTGGACAAGGTAAAGAGAGCAAAGATGTGTTGCAACGCGCGCGCACCGATGAGGCGAGCGTTTGCGTCGTCGGAGTCGTAGACGGCGCACTGGCGGACGTGCTGGTTGAGGCGCGCGGGAGACGAAGTGGTGGGTCTCCACCTGCCGGCGCGGGTCGTGCGCGTACAGCGCGAACGTGCACATGTCGAGCACCTTCCCCGGCCATGTCGAGCACCTTCCCCGGCGGAGCGCCGATGGCCCCGCCCGAGGCCGGCGTCGGGAGAGGCTTCTCGTTGCTGGACGCCATCGATCCGGAGTCGGTTCGCTGGGTGTCCTGGTGTAGGAGCTCGCGTGCGCGTGCGCACGCTTTAAGGTGTGGCGCGCGTTGGGACTTGGAAGGGCTGCTGCGCGACACGTATGAAGTGGTGGGGTTGGACGCGGCGGACGGCATGCGACGTAGGTGGCAGCAGATGCAGCTGTATCGACAAATTTTGGTGCAACTCGGGGTTTGAGCTTCACGAAAGACACCACCAACTACCAGTTTACTTACCCAGATACTCGTTGGAAGTTCGTGCAATTCTTGAAGCAATTTAAACACCGAACGTGGAACTTCAGAGCCTTGTAAAAGGAAATGGTCCAAAAACTGTTAGGCTCCGAGCTAGCACAATCTTTTCATTAAGGAAACTCAAAGCTAAGAGGATATCAATCTTGCATATTTATTAAGACTCTCAAGAGACTAGCTGGACAAGACAGTTGATCACACTTGCTGCTGCTCTGCTGGTACGACGAGATGCTCACGGTCGACCGCCTGCTGCTGGGGCTTGTACTTGTACCAGCTGGACCAGAAGAGGTAGTTGAGGAAGTTGAGGAAGCTGAGCACGGCGAGCAGCCAGAAAAAGAGGTCGAGGTGGTTCCGGTTGATGTTGTTGCCGTACAGCCAGCCCCCGCTCGCCGTGGAGTTCTTGGTGGCGGCGTTCACCGCCTGGACGATGATGGTGCTCAAGAAGTACCCTAACGACAGGGAGCACCACAGGAACGACGACGACATGGACTTGAGAGCCGGCGGCGCCTGCGAGTAGAAGAACTCGAGCAGGCCGATGTACGTGAACATGTCGGCGATGCCGAACACGGCGTACTGCGGCGCCATCCAGAAGCAGGAGATGGGCAGATACTGCACGGGCGTCAAGTCCAGCATGTCATGCCGGATGGCCACGTTCTTGCGATGCACCTCGACGACGGCCGCGATGGACATGGATATGATGGAGAGTACGAGGCCGACGCCCACGCGCTGCAGGTGCGGGATGCCGTTGGGGTGGCCGGTGATGCGGCGGGCGAAGGGCACGAAGAGCCGCTCGTAGATTGGTACGGCGAAGATGAGGATGAGGAGCGGGATGATGAGCAGCGACGCCGGCGGAATCTTCAGCTTGCCGAGCCTCCTGTCCATGGTGGCGCTCTGCTGGATGGAGAAGGTCTGGAGCTGAGCGAGGCAGGTGCTCATGATGATGGCGCTGCAGAAGATGGGCACCATGGCGAGCACCGTCTTGGCGTGCTCCACCTGCGTCACCCGGCATTGCCGCCACGGGCTCGGCGTTGGTGTCTGAACAATGGCCGCCTTGTCCAGGAATCTGCGCATGCGTCATTTAATGCAGTAAACGTCAATGTATCACCAGGGGAAGCTTTTGCTTCTCCATGTAGATAAATCTACGTAGTAAATTGTGAGACTACGTAAAGGCCACTTTATATATGTAATAAGTATTTGATTTTAATTGTATCTTATTATCGAATTTTAAGTTTGATTTTGAGTATTTACATCTTTACCTATTACTTTCTGTTGCTAGCGGTCTGACCGGCCATATAATGGTAGTCTGACTGGTGTATGGCAATACCGGTCCATAGTTGGTAGCAGTTATTTTTCAGAAAAAGGTATTTTGGAGGTTTAAGGTTGTGACCTGGTGCAGAAGTACCAGTTTTGGGTTTGCGGTATGATCGAAGGAGAGCGATCTGACTGACCAATGCATGACAGTCTGACCGATGTGTTGGGCGGTCTGACTTGCTTGGTGGCCGTGGTCAGAATAGCTTCTAGTGCTAAGGTAATTGCGTTGAGGTGGTTTGGGTTGTGTTGTCATGGCGGAGTCTATACAAGTGTTAGTCATGGGGTGTCCATGTAAGCATGAGTCATGGCGTAGGTCCATGCATGTGATTTGCTAATGAGAGTCAAACGCATGTCATTTGTACTCGAACTAATTACTTGTTCTTTGATATGCATGTGCTTGATGATTGTTGCAGTTAACGGGCAAGATTGAGACTTAGTGGCTATGACATGTCGTGTAAGTCTAGATGGAGATGGAGTATCATCTTAAGCGGAGAAGTACGAAAGAAAGATAAGGATCACAAGGTGGCAAATGTATGCACGTGGTGTGCCAATTAGACTTGGACGTTTCAAGTGGTGACGACCCCAGAGCAGATGTACGATCTTAACGGCAAGTACTTGGATATCACGAACTATGGTGTAATGTGGTGTGCTATAGGACTAGGGCGTTTCAAGTGGTGATAGCCTTGGCATAGATATATGATCTTGGCGATGAATCATTAGGCATCACATTTTCGTGAAGACCAGTGGGTGGCAATTATGAAAATTGTCTAATACAGAGTGGAGTAGTGGTTTGCAAAACCACGACGTTGGTCTAAGTGATTTAGATCACGTCTTGGAGGTTGAAGTATCTTATTGGGCTTTCAGAGATGATTTTAGGTTTTTGCTCTTGTGAGTGTTTTGGCTTGAGTTTTTACTATGATCTAGATTGCTATGACATGTGAGAATTCATACAAAATCATCTAGATCATTTAAGACTCACAAATAAGAGTAAATCAAGGTTTCTATTTTTTGTTTAGTTTTAGTACAACATTTCTTGTTTTGGATAAAGATTAGAATTTTGGCATCAATTTTTACGATCCATGATTAGAATAGATTCTTGACATCCTAGGGAGGCTTTGTGCCAAATTTTACTATATTTGGATCAATGGTTTGAGAGTTGGCTCTTTTCTTAGATCGTGTGTAGTGTTGTTCCGCACTTTCCTCAATGAGTGGTTAGACCGCAAGAACCAAGCGGTCTCACCAATGTGCGGTTAGTAGGCCCAGGTGGTCCAACCGCCAAGCGGTTAGACCGGCAAATCCAATGGTTTGATCGGAGCCTGGTGGTAAGAGCATGTCTAAGCCGGCAGTTAGATCAGTTTAACAGTGAATTTCACTGTGAATTTGTGATTTTTGGCTCTAGCCTTTGATGAGTTTATAAGTTTATATTTTCGCTACGTTATTAATAATACTTAGAAAAAATTATGAAAGAGCTGTTTACCCCTGACTCCTCCTACCCGATTCTACGTAAATTAACAACCTGAATGGCTTGTTCCTGTGGGGCACGAAGTCCGTGTCAGGGGAAGCTTTGCTTCTGCTGATCTCGTACAGCTCGTCAGGGTTCTCAGGGAGCTGAAGATTCCTGTTCCTGATTGCAGCAACGTACACCTGAAAGCAATATACAAAACCACGCACGTTGAGCAGTACTACATATATAGCCTTCGTTGCCTGTTCTGAATGTCCAAGAAGTTCGAGAACGTTTCCTGACCTGGAAGATTTCAAGAAGCGCACTGCTGCCCTGCACGGCGGAGATCCGGTACCGCGGCAGGCCGGCGATGAAGACGAGGACGGCGAGCCCCATCACGCCCGTCGCGGCGCCGAACCCCTTGTCCCAGCCCTTCTCGTTCTGGATCCACACGAACACCGTGACGCTGATGGCCCCACCGGTGCAGAGGCTGAGCAGCAGCCAGTTGAAGAAGCTGGACATCTGCTGCTTCTCCTTGGGGTGCCTCTCGTCGAACTGGTCGGCGCAGTGTGCCGGCAGGGCCGCCTTGATGCCCGCCGAGCCGATCGCGATGAGGTACAGCCCGATGTAGAGGTGCACCTCGTTGTCGCCGCTCACCCTCTGGCACGTCGGGTCAATGGGGAAGATGCATGGCGGCGGTTTCAGCCTCGTGGAGTGAGCTTGCAGCGTCAGCAGCAGCAATCCCTGCAGAAATGGAAACGTGAGAAGAAAAGCAAAGCAGATCAGCAGGAGTGCGAGATTGCAAGTTCACAATTCTTACCACCAGCTCGACCAAGGATGATATTATCACAGTTTTGTACCGGCCTATGAAGGTGTCCGCAAAGACGGAGATGAGCACTGCGACCATGTAGCTCGTGCCCATGTAGTTGGTCAGTAGGTTGGAGCCGTCGGTCAGGCCGATGTGCATAACCAACATGAAGTACATGATAAGGTTCACGGCTAGAGACAACGAGGCAAGGTTCTCAAGTCCAAAGTTCACTGCAACAGACAACCAAGACAGCTCAGATCAACAGGCTTCACTTCTTGTACTGTTGTTCATTAGATTACTAAAACAACATGTTGCTTCTTTCTTGGTTAAGTAGAACATATCCAGTAACTAATGCCCCATGGTTAACAAAAGACATTCTTAAAATCTATCTCATGGATGAGACATTCTTTATGCTGCTAACTATCATTGAAAAGATATTTTACACATTGAATCATTTTTTTTTTTGGAACTGATCATTTAGTTCCTTGTACTTCCAATTTGCTCACTCAAATCCCTACAGTTGATTTGTTCATCCAAGTATATGAACTCTCAATTTAGTTACGTAATTAAATAGTTAAATCCAGGTACTTGTGTGCTTTTAGCTAACAAATAGTCCTCCAAGTGGTTAAGCCAAAGATATGTATTTTACCTTTTCATACCATGTCGTTATCATCTAATCTACGAACAACTAGGTTGACTAAAAATTACTGAGCACAAATTAGATGATCAAACTGACCATATGGACTCAAACAAATAAGTTTAAGAAGCACGCTGCTTAAGTAGTAAGATCCTGAATGCAAATCTAGTTTAAAATTACAAAAACTTATCATGTCATTTTGCTTTCTAGTAGAGATGATTAGCTTTTATGGGCAAGACTCGAGTTTACCAAGAATGAAGAAAGAATTGGCAACACCGCCATGGCGCCCTCGCAATGCAGGCCTTCCCCTCCAATCAACCTTCCCTTCAATTACTTCATACTTCTTCCCTCCAACGACTTCATGCTTCTCAACCTACGTATCATTTATGTAAATAAAAAATCCATTTTCATGCTTATGGATATGGAATAGTAAGCATTAGATGAACCATGTAGTTTACTTTGCCATTGGCTTCAGATACTTTGCTGTGCTCCTTGTATTCCTATTAAATTTTAAGAATCACACAACAAGTGAGAGGCGTTTATATGAGACAGAAACAAGCAATTTCAGGCAAGTGAGAGCGTCTTCATCTACTATTGTTGTTCAGTGCCATAACGCAGTTAATTACTTTCTTTCGTTTGTTCTTGCTAAACTATTAATGCAGTACCCATGAATGTGGATATATTAGATTTCCCTTTCATACAACTTAGTTGTTTTCTCAAAATTGGATCAAAATCTAGAAAATTCAGTTCATGAAAGAAATAATAATCCATCAATGCTATTTATCTGTTCATGCATATGCTATTTTACATAGTAATTTATACCTTACTCCCGTCTTTTTGTCAGACACATATTAGATGATCGATGAAAATTTCCCATTACAGATTAAATACAATGATCATCATATGCATGTATGTATGATGTGAAATGATTAGCATTAGCTATTTTTTTTAAAAAAAGAGCATAGGATGGACAGAGAAAGATACCATGGAGTTTAGTTTGCCGCTGGCTTCAGTTACTTTGCTCATCTCCTCGTTTTCCTATTAAGATTTCAAGAAAATCACACAGCTGTGAGAACATCGACATATTGGCAGAATAAGAAGTTGGAAATGTAAGCAAGGAAATGAGCTACCATTTTGGCTAGGAACTATCTTAGGTTGGCCAAGAACTATGGTGAAGTTGCTAAGCCATATAAAGCATCTTATATCATGAACGAGCCTTCCTAGGATTTTTTTATGATCTCTTCATTTAGTCTGTTCTTGTTAAACTATTAATAGCGACGGCCATTAGGTGTGGAGATTTTCTAATTCTTTAGTAGAACTTGGCCGACATGTGCATGCAACTTACAGTCGTCAGATAATGGATCGGAGTGTAGCAAACTCAGTACATATAATAGTTAGTCAGTTTGATCTGTCCACCATTGCATAGGCTATTATTAATAGCGACGGCCATTAGGTGTGGAGATTTTCTAATTCTTTAATACAACTTGGCCGATGTGTACAACTTACAGTTGTCAGATAATGGATCGGAGTGAAGCAAACTCAGTACATATAATAATTAGTCTGTTTGATTTGTCCACCCTTGCATAGGCTATTACCTTTGGTAGTTTCTCCGGTCGTTTTGTCATGTACACATTAGGCTCTCCAAGAAAACATCCATAACTTTGTTTTTCAGGGATAGGATATCTCGTTGCTGCCTTCGAAAAAAGATTTGTTTCCTTTCTTCGATACCACATCACATATCAACTTCGGCATGAACGGTACTTTACAAAGTTGAAAACGACGCCATGCGTGTCATGTATTGCTGGAGCTGATCAAACCAAAGCATAGCTTGTTCACATACAGTACCTGACATTTCATTTGAGCATTATACTTCCCAGTTCCCACTGAGCGCCGGCGCTGGTATATTTGGATCTTCTTTGGCATCACCACTTAACTAATCCATATTCCCCGGAGAAGCCAAGAATGTCCTGCGGAAACACCAAGTCAGAACTCAGAAGGTATCAGGAACTAGATTCACTTGAGAATTTCCCCAACTTGAACACTGCATGTTCTTAATTCTTAAATTGCCGTGCACAAATTAATATGTTGCTGGAAGAAATTTTCTTTGAGTCACTCCACTTCACACTAAGAAATTATCTTCTAGTCACTCCACTTCACACACCAGTTTTCTTATAGAGCTTTTTTATTGTACCCATAAATTAATATAGACTTTCCATTCTTTTAGATCCAACGGATTATATTAGTTAGAATCTAGTTGTACTACAGCACTAAGCATGATGAACTTCACTTAGGGATAGAATTGTAACTACACATTCCTCAAAAAAAAACTGCACATTGTCAATCCAAAAATGCATGGATGTGCAAATCAATAGTTTCTGTTTCCGCCAACTTCCATCCTTGCCGTGGCAGCCACAGCAAGGGCCGCCGGCGTGGAGCTGTTGGAGTTCCAGGAGGCATCGGGGTCTCCAACGGGCGCGGTGTACATAGTTGTGCCGACGATCCGCATTGCGATGATGCTGTACTCGAGCGCCGCCGTGCCGGAGTCCATGATCTAGGCCGCTCTCAATTAAATCAAGTGCTGGTAGCAACCGAATCAGGATATTGCCATTACGGAGAGAAAAACTCGATCATTGTGTTATGGTGTAAACAACATGTCTTTCATCAAATTAAGGCTGTATTATCATGTTTTTTCTATAATCACTGGAATATGTCTGATTACTCATTCAGTTTGGAATGAATCAGAAGGAATCTCATTCATTCATTCATCCCCAACTTACATTCATTCCAATTCGATTACTGTTGTTGCTAGCCATCCTCCACAGTCTCAAGGCCATCAAGGTCCATGGCCCAGCCGGCGTCCAGGAAGAAGACGAGCATCTACATCTTCATGGACCCAGACCAAACCTTGATCTGCTCACATGTGCGGCGGTGTGCAAAATTGTGACTGATGATGAAACAACCTGAAACTTTAAAAGAATTTGCTTTGATTTTGGTTTTTACTTTGAATTTGAATCTTACCCAATTCAGCAAGTTTCTCCTTTTCCCGCTTTCCCTTCTTGTCTTTGCGTCATCTTAGTTCCTTGGCGCATTTCTGTGGGGCGCCTTCACCCCTGTTTCCTCCTCCCCACCTGGCCGTAGCTTGTTCGCCGCCGCCACGACTTGCTCACTGCTGCCACAACCTCGCTCACCTCTACCACGCTATTGCAACCCTGTCACAACCGTACTCCTTGTCTTTCCTACCTCTGACACCCCCTTAAATGCCCTTGGTTGCGTGTCGAATCAACCAAAGCAGACTTGGACACAGTTGTTCTGTTCGTGTATCACCGCCACCAATCTCCCACTGCCTTCACACCTCTCAGTCAATTACTGCCTTACCAGGTCAAACACCATACACCTCGGTCGTAGCCCCCTAAACACCTCCTTAATGACTCCTAACACCGTCGAACACACGCATAACTCCCCAAGCCGCCACCGCAATTCCCTCTCACAGCCGACATACCGCCTCAACACCAGCTTGGCCGCCCAATGCTCTGCCCGAAGAATTTCCAAGCTCGAGGTGTCACCCCACCGCCAACCATTCCCCTGCAACCCCGAACATGGCTGAAGCCTCCTGAGCTCTCCCGCCTTGGACACGCGCCGAACTCGAGCAGTAGCCTCCCCTATAGCCAACTGCCTTAAGTCGTCTATAAAAGGGACCGAGCCCCTCCATTGAGTTGCATAGGCACCCAAGTAAGCCACCCACACTTTGAATTGCTCCGACGACCGTCGCATCGTCGGCGATCACCGAAAAACACCAATGTAAGCTTATTTTCAATTCTTGCTAATTAGTCGATTACATTTCAATTGTTTGCTCTTGTAGCTCTCGCACCCTCCCACTAACACCACCGAAACATGACCCTAGCCTCCCGAGCCCCCTACTACGCTGGCACCCTTATCCGCTATCCAACCATAGGAGGCTGCCATGGGCAGCCCAATCCAATGAACCCCAACTCAAGCTGCTATTCCCTTAAGCCTCCTTTCCCACCAAAGATACTGAAATGCTTATGCTATCGTTCTATAAACCACCAAAAGTTCCTATGCTGTTCAAATGTCCCAAGAAAGAAGAGTCTCACTGTCAGCCATTGCTTGTGTTTCAGCTGCCCCTGACCCCAAAAATGGATTCCCTAGAGCTCCTAGAACCCAACCATGGCCTCAGATTGCATCACAAATCACTGTAGCACCGCCAGTTGCCGCCACCATTCTCCCTACTCTCAATCGCTACAGTGCTGGCAGAAGGAGAAGATGAACAATGCCTCTTCAGGTTTAAATCGTAAAAGGCCCAGTTCCTATAGCAATCGAGCTGGCCTTTTTACTGTGCAACACTGTAGCAGCTGACCCATTTCAAATAGTACCCAAACCCAGTTTAATAGTAAAAACCCACAGAGAATAGTAGCCATACCCGTTACTGTTCACAAAACCCTAAAACACACATATATGTCCATTTCGTTCGTTTCAAGCCCGTTTACCCTAATTCCAACTCTGTTTTCCCATATCAGCCATCGATAAAACTAAAAATCACTAAAATACCATTTCAATCCCTAAACCCAACACAGTCTAACTTTTACTGTTCGTCGAAACCTATATACTCACCTTAACCATTTTGAGCCATAAAGTCCACTCTCAATTATATTTAGCTTGAATGTGCTCCGATGAAACCCTAGCCAGCCAGATACTATTTCAAATCCATGTCTAGTACAGTTACAACCATTGCTATTCATTGAAAACCCGAGAACACATATACTGCTAGTTCGACCATCTTGAGCCATCTAGCCAATTTTCAACTTTGTTCAGACAAACCATGCACCACCTAAACTCCATCCAACTCTGTAAAGCAAATCTTCAGGTATCTTCAGTCAACTCTAGAGTTTGCCTTATAGTATTCTTCTTCATCATGCCTTACCCTTAGAGCATATTCAGATGCAGATTTTGGGGGTTGTAAAATTGATAAAAAGAGTACTTCTAGCACATGTCATTTCTTAGACACATCTCTTGTTTCATGGGTTTCTAGAAAATAGTTGCCTGTTGTACTTTCCACTACCGAGGCAGAGTATGTAGCCGTCGTTTCTTTTTGCTCTTAATTGCTTGAGATGATAGCTACACTTAAGGATTTTGGCTTAGAATTGAATATTATTCCACTTTTATGATAACACTAGTGCTATTTGTATTACTAAAAATCATGTGCAATATTCAAGAACCAAACATATTTTATTTGCTATCATTTTCTTGGAAACCATGTAGAAAAGGGAGAGGTTGTCTTGTATTTCATTGATATAGACTCTCAAGTTGCTGATATTCTCATAAAATTGCTTAACTCTTCATGTTTTGCTCATTTGAGAAGTGAGTTGGGTGTTCTATAACCTATGGGATATTTTGAGGCAGGCTTGTTGTTTAAAAATATTCAAAAGTTTTATTTATTATACTTGTCAAATAATTTATTAAGTCCAAGCCATTGAAATCAAATGAGTTGTAGAGATCTCTTTATCATATTTACGTATATGCTATGTAGCTTTGATCATAACTAGTTGTAATTAATTTGTTACATTTGAACTAAAATATCATATGGCAGAATGTTTTAACTAGATTGATTATAGATATTACTTTATGATGTCCATCTAAAAGAATTAGCTTGATTATACGTCTCGTTTTAAATCTTGGCTATGAGATTTGTATGTTTTTTATTGCAATATTTTTCACTCAATTTGGTATGTTATAAAAAAATGAGATAGAGACCATTGAAAAGATGTATACTTCAAGCATGCCATATAAAAAAGGGCATAAAAAGTGCACAAATAAAAAGAAGTATGCTTCAAGCATGCTACTATTTAAAAGAAGTATGCTATAAGCATGCTACTATTTAAAAGAAGTATGCTATAAGCATGCCATCATAAAAAGAAGTATGCTACAAGCATGGCACATGCTTAATACTTGAGTGTGGAGTAATAGGATGTTATATAAGACTGCTAGCTCATCTAGATTTAAGGTTTGCTTTATTTTTAGGCTTAAACTTTTTGTTGTGATATCTCATTGTGCTCTTTATAATTGGTTTGATCATTGTTAAGATGTTTGTCATTGATATAAATTGCTTAATCTCATTGAAAAACTTATTTTGACATTGCTATATCATATATAAGTTTTTATGATCTAGGTAGCTCTACTAATAAAGATGGCTTGGTTAAATTATTAAATCAGTGTAAAGTGACTGGAATAATCTACAAAGCTTTTTTTTTATTTTTACTCTCATTGCTTCTTCTTAGAATTATTTCTTTTTTGAAGGTTCTTGATGATTCAATTGACAAAGGGGAGAAATTGGAGAGAAATACTAAAATTGCTTCTCTTGTATTGAAGGGGAGTTTTTATTAGTTTTCTAAGAGAGTTGGTCAAAGATGTCACGAGATGGTCGGGCTCATGCTTGGGCACACAGAATAAATGTGGATGATGCGTGGAGGAGCTACGGGATGTGCGGTCCTAGAGGCTTCGACACGTGACAAGTTGAAAAGTTGGAAGGGAAGAGTTTGTTTCTAGGAGTTGTATATTAAGAAAGAGGAGATGGTTTCATAAGAGACTTGGAGTCGGATTAGGACTCAAAGTCATGATCCGTTCGGAGAGAGGTGTCAGAGGATATAAATAGAGGTGTAGAGGCATAGCAAAGGTTCGCCCTTAGACCGCTTGCTGGAGCGTGTGTCCTTGGACTGCGTACGAGCGGGCTACTTGTTGGCCCTATGCCTGACGGAGCTGCTTGCCGACAGGTCTTCCTCTTCGTCCGAGCTATCTTGTGTACGCCTTCGTGACCCTGCCAGTGTATCGGTGTGGTCATTCATAATGATAGCACCCTCGAACACATCCGCCATTAGGTTCTCGTGTGGTAGTTGCACATCCTAGTACCATCTTAGAGAACCGAGGGCCTGCAAAATGATGTGCAAGGTGGGGTTAGGCTGCATTAAATAGAGCACGATGACACTACAATAAGGCGGCGTCATTCTTACCATCTCCTATTGTGCCCACCAATTATCATGCAAAGCAATGATGCTGGTCTTTGGGTTGATGCCCAAACCTGAGGCATTGTGCTTAGGTGTGCACCACTTTGCATACAGAGCCTTTTGGTTATCCCAATGGTTCTTGAACTGCTTTTGGGTGTAGCACCTTCCTGTGCGCTGGTTGAACTTCGTCATGAGATTAACCTTGCCTCGCCAGTTGAGGCACGTGATCTTTCGATTTTCGGTGATGACCTCTTCACGGCATATCTCAAGGAACACCAAGTGAGCCTTGTCATCCCAAATCTTTGCATTGCCAGCCGTAGGATCCATCTGAAGTGCAAACAATAGACAAGACTATTAACTGTGGCCGACTGCGACATAAGGGAGAAAAGGAGCAATACTGCCATATTACACACCACTTGCTAAAAAACTAGCAGCACGTATAGGCATTACATGTGTACACTACACATTGAGGAGTCAGGCATCTAAGCGCATTACACATTGGATCAAACAAATATTACATGATCCAGCATTACACACACACCTATGATTAAATTCATATGGTCACGCATGCACCTAGTTCCAATGTATTACTGCAATTTGGGAAGCAACTAAGCAAGAACCTACCGCATTCCAGGCTGATGAAACATTTGCAACAATAATAAAATAGGGCAAACGATCCTCACACAGGCCATGGAGCTTACCTAACGGCTGGTGCGCAAGGGGTTCATGGAGGTGCTGGGGATGGACTGAAATAGAGCTTGAACAAAGCCCGACGAGATGGCTTGTATGAGGGCTTCTGCGACGGCAGGGGAGGCAGGAAGCGCTTTCAATAGGGCACGAGCCATCCTTCGTACCTCCACGAGCGTAGCTTCTGTGGTGCCAGCGTTCGAGGTGGTGTCCGAGGATGACCCGGTTTGTGACTGAGGGATTGAGGCCACGCCTCCAGCTGGCGGCGTCAGGCCCTGCCCAGACAGGCCGTGGGAGCATCCGCAGGAGTCATCACCGGGCCCGACACTATGGGGATTGCCGGTGCCTTCAAGGATAGGGTCGCCTGCATGGGGGTTGGGTGACGGGGGATGTTGCCGAGGGGTAGGGGCCAAGGGGTGTCGGTGACGGGGAGCCGAGGCGCTGGGATCTCGCTGACAGGGAGGTGGGACAGGGGGATCTCGCAGATGACGGGGAGACGGGACAGGGAGATCTGGCATACAGGGAGGCTGGGCAGGGGGATCTCACGGAGGGGGAGGCGAGGCAAGGGGATCTCGCAGAGGGGGAGGCGGGGCAGGGATATTTGGCCAACGGGGAGGTGAGGCAGGGGGATCTCACGAAGGGGAGGAAGGGCAGGGGGTATCGGCAAGGGGGATATCGCAGCGGGGAGGGGCAGGGTCAGCGTGGCCTTGGGGGGAGCTTGGCGATGGCTACCTAAGAGGGGACCGGGGAGGGAGACGTGTGGATGGGGAAATATCTGTCTTCGTAAGCGCTACCATTCGGGACGGCTTATGGCTGCATGGACGGAAGCGTAAGCCGTAGCGCATTCGAACCCAGCCCTTATCCATCATAGCTATAAGAGAGTATCTTCGGTTATGGAATTGATTGTCTCAGATTCAGCTCCAAGAAGGTAGTGAAGACAAGATAATTTGGAAGTGGTCAGCTTCGTTGTCGTACACAGCAAAATCAGCATATGGAGCGTTTTTTCATGGAGCTACCAGGCTGCCTGGTAATAAACAGATTTGGAAGTCTAAAGCGCCATTGAAGTGTAAGTTTTTTGCTTGGCTTGTGGTTCAGAGGAGGTGTTGGACGTTCGATAAAATGCAGCGCATAGGATTGCCGAACCCAGGAACTTGTGTGATGTGTGCGCAAGAATCTGAAACAGCATAACATCTCATTGCAAATTGTGTGGTGGCTAGGCAAGTTTGGCATGGAATTATTTCTATCTCAGTGGGTGGTTTTCTTACACCATACAGGGATCCTTCATCCATGGATTGGTGGTTCAACACACGAAACAGATTTCAGAAGCAACTTCGGCGTGAGTTTGATACTCTGGTGATTTTGGTTCTCACAAATATGGAAGGAACGCAACACACCACTCTCCAACAATATATATCAACCGTATCAATCAATCCCTCGATAGTTGCCGTCAAGACGGCCTGCTCTGGAGTGCAGCGGGAGTTCATTGTCTTTGTTGTTGGCTACCTAGGTAGTGAGGAGTTCTTGAAGTGTCGTCATCTTTTAGCGTAGTGTTTGGTTGTTTTGCCGTTTGTCTGCTCTAACTGGCGATGATTGCTTATTGACACCATGTTGCTAAACTTTGCAGTTGTAAGCATAGTGTGCGTGTACATGGCTCGATCTTTCAGGATACTCAGTCCTGCCTCAATCCCAACACCCAGCACTAATCTCTAGACAGCCAAATAGCAGCCCTCCGCGAATATGTTGTTCATCCAAACAACAGCTGCGTGACCTCTTTCGTCTCTCGGTTCCCAAGTAACAACAGCAACGAAGATAGGTAGATGGGGTTCGGCCGGTAGCGTCGGCGTAGATATTCAGCAGCACTCCGGCAGCAAAATCCAAGGCTCTCGGTTGCAGCCAAGGAGATTGCACCCCCTAATCCACTATAAGATCTTCCACCTGAGCCACGAACAGAAAGAGAGGATCAGTAGTGACCAGCTCGCAAACTTGATCAACCAAATCAAACTCACGATGCAAGAAGAAACCTGAGAGACCATGTGATCGTGACCCCATGAGAGTGATGAGTAAGTGACAAGGGTTTAGGTCAGTCGAGTTTGGTTTGGGTGGTTCGGACCTTAACGTTGCATGGCGCAATCGGGCTCGGTCGGACTTTGGTCAAACTTGGTCGTATGGGATTAGGTTGCCTATTCTATGCTTCGACAAGTTTGGACTTCATATTTGGTGAGTATGATGTTATTTACGCTTTCATGTATCGAGCGGTGCTATTTGACGTGTTTTCTTGTCTGTGTGGCTGCAGGACGTCGAGGCGGAGTCGTGGTGAGACACGAAGGACTGGACTATGCGCAAGTGGCGCTGAGGTCAGAACAGTCGGGAGGTGTCGAAGACGACGTGGACTTGAGGTGGTTGCGAGGCGTGCGAGGCAAGGAGCACGGAAGCTTCCCGGAAGGTGCAGGAGGGGCGAAACGGGAATTTCGCAAGGCTGCACAAGCGGAAGCGGGCTCCGTTGGACTTAGCGGGCGTAACGGGGTGGAAACCCGTTAGCCGTGGGCTATAAATAGGTTGGAGGGGTTGCATGCCCACTTGAACACTTGAAGGGATTTTAGGGTTTCCTTTAGTCAAAATAGGCTTTAGAGTTTGTTTTGGCTTTAGGCTTTAGTGGTTGAGAGTTGTTGGTGGAGGCAGAGTTGTGTTCTCTCTGTGTCCCCTTCGATGGTTTCTATGTGAGCTCTCTGTGTTGGTGTTCATCCCCTCTCAAGCATGTATGGGTTGTGTTCTTGAGTTGGAGAGGCAGAGGATTGAGTGGAGAGTCTTGTAATCATCTTTTTGTTTGAATGTCCATGCGTATGGGAACGTAGCTCTCTGTAATCCTTGTGATTGGAATGAAAAATCTGAAGTTTTTCTCTGTTCATTCCGTTCTTGCTTCGATGGCTCCTATGTGTGATTCTTGAGTTTTTGTGTTTAGAGTTCTTGCTTGCTGAGGAGTACCAAAATGGGTTGCTATGACATAGGAGATGCCCAAAGGCCATTTGGCTAGTTGATCCAAAGAGCAAACTAAGTTTAATTTCAGTTTTTATCTTTTGGTCTCCTCTGTTCATGTATTTCCTCTTTTAGGGTTTTGGTAAAATCTTGATTCCCTTGGAGAAATGGCATGAAATTTGATCTGGATTATCCCATGGCTATTGCTAACATATCAGCAAAATTTCATAGCCAAAGGATCATGGATTCGAGGGGAATTTAAGGTTTAGTGCTGCTCTCTGATAATGTTCAGTTTTTTTTCTTTTTGGTCAGTTTCTTGACTCTCTGTTCCTTTGGTTCTCTCTTTGTGTTTTCTCCTCCCAGAGATCAATATTTGTGTTAGTTTAGAGTCATGTCCAATGATCCTGAGAAGAGTAGCAAAGATTTCATGATTTCTCTGTTCTAAGCCTTATCTTCGGTAGTTACTGTTCCTCTGATTTCTTCAGTTCTCAGTCTTCATAGTTCGGTGCGTATACTGTTTTTTTTTATTCCTTGGCATTTGATCGGAATGGATTCTGCAGTCTGATCTTTCTTCTAGTTCGGCTGTTTTTGCTCTCGGCTATGTCCTTTTATTTGATGTTCCTTGTACCGAATTTGGCAGCAGGCAGTTAATCCCTGTCTGTTCGGCAGCAATAGGGGTGGAAACGGATCGGATACGGCCGAATAGTCTCAAATACGAATACGAATCCATATTTTTCAAACGAATACGGATACAAATTCGGATATTCTTAAATACAGATACGAATATTCTCGAATACGAATACAGATATTTTCGAATACGGATTTTCTCGGATACGAATATCGGATAAAACGGATTCCTAGCGGTTTTAACGATTTTTCACCAGTTTTTGACCGGTTACCGGTTTTAAACCGCCTAAATTCAAATTTTGAATCACAAAATTTGTACGATTTTTTCATAAGTTCTAGAAACGGATCGAATACGAATCTAATAGTCTCGAATACGAATACGGATACGAATATTCTCGAATACGAATGCGAATACGAATACTCTCAAATACGGATACGAATATTCTCGAATACGAATACGAATATTTTCGAATACGGATTTTTGCTTACCATATTTGTGTTTTCTCGGATACGAATATCGGATAAAACGAATTATCCGTTACCGTTTTCCACCCCTAGGCAGCAATACATGAACTTGCGGACAGATTTTGTGCTGACTGCAGTGAACTCCAGTTCTGAATTGGTTCGGCCAGCACTACTGCTAATTTCCTCTCTCCTGTGCATTAGGACAGCAGTGTTCATTCCCTTTTTTATTCCCAGCTTTTGGCAGCAAGAGCTTTGATTATTTTCTTAATCATCTTTTTCTCTCTCTCTCGGCAAGCATGCAGTAGTTGGCCATTCTTCTTCCATTGCCTTTTCTTTTTTTCTTTTTGCTGTTCTTCAACCATTTTGCATACAAATCAAACGGCATTATTTTCAGCTGAAATTTTTACTGGTTAATCTATGATTTATGCTGAATGTTTTAGTATCGCATGCGTTCCAGATTTCAGCAGAATTATTTTTCTAATTCTCGGGGGCGATTTTTTGAAGCGAACGACATTCACCCCCCTCTGTCGCCATTTCGGTCCTACAAAACCCCAATGGGATCTCACAAGAACAAGACATACTTGGTCCGCCACAACATGGCGATTTTTCTGCTTATAAAAAACTCAATGCAAAAAAAAAATGATCTTACAAATGCTCGTAGCCTTAGCTTTTATACGGCTGACTCAACACATGCATGCACGAATGCCCTACTCAGACCCTTAACTCCAAACCGACTAGAAAACAAACTCGGACTCCCTAATTTTTTTCACACACGTACACACAAATAAAAAGACTCGGACTAATAAACAGGAATCATAATTTTACCGACCCAAAAATACTTAGATTTTTTCCCTTCTCGCTTGTAGGTATTTCTGGCTTCAATTTTTTTGGCTTGGGCTAGTCACCTCCTGGCTCAAATCCTCACGCAGTCCTGGCTGCACACGTGCCCCTGTGATCACACGACCTGGTTCTTGTGACAACGTGCTTCCCTTTTGCCTTTGCACTACATGGTCGCTTGCTAGCGCTGCACACGCAGTAGCTAGGGTGGCTTTCTGTACGCAGCCAAAACACTATTTCGGTGCGTTGTCGGGCACGGCACACAAGCACTCGCTGCCTAGTTTGTTCCTATGCTTCCATGGCCTGCCACCCTCTCCTCTCTCGCAGCCACAACACAATTTTCAGCACAAAAGTCAGAATTAACATGTAATTAGTGCTAGCTAATTGTCAGCACAAAAATCAGAATTAACATGTAAATTAGTGCTAGCCTTTCCGATCGGTTCAGTTTTGCTATTAGAATCGATTGAGGGAATCTGAGCCGCATCACCTTGAAACGAAACCAAAATTTAAAAGAAATGAATTTTGCACTTTGATTTCTCTTGAATCTTGGTCTAATCTAAAACCTATCTCTACCATCCCTGTCGTAATTTCACTGTCGAGCTATCTCCTCCGTCCCTCCGTGCGCGTCCACTGTTCATCATCTGAAAATATCTCCGCTGCTGCCTTGATGTTTCGTCGTCGCTCCTTCCTTAGACTTCCTACCACTGCCACGTCGCTACAATTTGGTCAGAGCGCATACACCTCGCCTGCCATGCCCCTGACATTCCTTGAGTGCCCCGGCACACCGCCTAACAAGACAAACCGAGCTCAAGCCACCACCGTCGTTTCTGTAACACGGCCAACTTAACACCGCCCTACTCCAGTGACCGTCGTACCTTTTCGCCTGAAGGATGCAGAACCCAACGCGCCAGCTCACCCTGCCGACCTCCTCACCGCCAAGACCGAGCCTTCTCGAAACCTTCCATCCCTCCCCTGTTTCCACAAGAGCTCGGTGCCAAACCGCCTTAAGCCACTATAAAATGCACCGAGCCCTCCCCTGAGTAGCATTGGCACCCAGGTAAGCTTCAGACACCCACACACCTGTAGCACTAAAAAAAAGAGAAGAAATAAATAATAAAAAGAATACTAATAAAAAGAAAAAACATATTCTAGCTATGGCCTTAAAAGGGGGACCTCTCTATTCTTTTCCATGCGTGGTGTTTTTTTATTCAGGTTCGCCGCAACTGTTGAGGGAGCAGTTGGGCGGTTGCACATTCCGGATCCATCGTGCAGCGTGTCCGTCGAGCGTGCTCAAGGCAAGTACCTCGCGGCCGTAACCTGTTCTTTTGCATATTACTGTTTCATGATTACCTATCATCGATTGCCTAGTTTCAATTGTTGCATTGTATTGTTTACCAGGTGTGGGTTGCTTGTAGAATTAGTTAAATTTGAACACATTGGGATAATTAGTACTGTACGCTGGTAGTTGGTATACCATTCAACTATGGAATTCATGCTTAGTTAGGAATTGAAATAAATGCTTAAATTATGGTTAGGGTAGCGTATAAGCATGTTCAAATCTAAAATTAACCACTAGTAATCATTTAACATTGGGCAGCTTGTTTTACTCTGCTTCCATGATTCTTTAACTATTCATGATTTAATTGTGAGCCTTGACTGATCTAGTTGTAATACATTAATTTGACTAATAATCATTTATCACGTAATAAAATTGTATGATTGACAACCTTTGTGTGACTCCCTCCAGTATTCTCTTTAGGACAGGTTCTAGTACGCTATCAACGAATCTTGTTCTCCATCGCTTGGTATCACAAATCATGACTCTCCGTTCTCAATTATATCAAACCATTATCCTCATAACTTTACTTTAATTCACCTCGACCTTCTAATTACACCACGGATAATTCACTAAATAAAGAAATGACGGTTACATGGCCCGGGATTACCCACATATATGGGAGATTTTCACCCAACCTGGTATCGTACGGGGGGCGTACATTCTCATTACACGGAATATTACACCCTGTCGGCGATTATACAGTCAAGGACAAGGATGTGCCTGACTATTCTCGTATAACCAGGTATGTGGGATGAGATCGTCGGAGCCTTTACTATAACTTATCAAATAACAATTATCTTTAATTACATAGTTTCTATGATATCTGTCTCTCATCTATGTCAGCGTTTCCAGTATCCTGTGTTCGTTGCTTTTATCCTGTATCCATTGCTTGCTTATGATGTTTGTCCCTTATTTCACTTGGTTGCATTACCTGTCTTTACCCATTGTGTTGCAATCGTTGTTGGGTACTTGCTGAGATTTACAAATCTCACGCTTGCTCTTTCCCTTCTCAGGTAAAAGGCCAGTGGAGTGATAGCAATATGCATGAGTGGGAGCACTCGAGTTTCAGCATTGTGCCTTGCCACTACTTTTGTCATTTAATTTATTCTTCATTTGATTAGAAGTGGACCAGTCCCATGTTTCAAACACTTATTTCAGCTTCCGTTGATTATTTAAATAAAGTACTTTAAAGGTTTTAATTTGGTTATGATTTCTACTATTGTCTTTTATCATTTCTTTTTTACTTTGGTGATGACATTCCATAGTAGTAACCCAGCTTGGCTGTATGTAGGGTGCTACAGCACACCTCGTCGGTCGTCGCATGATCGTCGATCGTAGGAATTTTCCCATGTAAGCCTCAAATTCAATTCCTTTGGTAGAGTCGATTTCATTTTAATTACTTGTTTTTATAGCATCTTCATGCCCCTAGAAACACCACCGAAGCATTCCCACGGCCCATGAAACCTCACAGCTCATCGGCCACCTACTTCCCCACCAATCGAAGCCACCCCACCATGGACCACTCACCATAGACCTCCATGACCCAAACCACAGCCACCTGAGCCACTGTAACCACTCCCAGATGGTTAAAAAGCAACCAATTAGAAGGAAGAATCTCCCTGTAGCTCCTGTGCCATTCAAACGCCCTGAGAAGAAACCACCTCGCCGCCGACCAACCATAGCCTGCTGACCGCCACCGAGCCTCAGAATGGAACCCCCCTCATCCCCAGGAGTCCACCCATATCCTCGGTTTTCATTTCAATGCATCACAACTCGAGATTTTCCTGGTTTTCGATCCCCATGTTTCTTGGTACTGTAGCGACGCTAGGGAGGAAGACTATGAACAATGATGTCGAGTCACTGTTCATTCAAACCCAACCCAGTACTGTAGCAATCCAATATTGTAGCAACCGATCCAATATAAATAGTAACCGACTCGGTAGTGAATAGTCAAAACCCATTAATGAATAGTACCTAGACCCGGATAGTGCAAACCCGTGATGAATAGTACACACGTTACTGTTCATCCAAAAAAATCCAAAAAAACATATTTATAGTCATTTTGACCATTTTAACCCCGCGAAGTCTAATTTCTAGTCCTTTTGGTCAAATCAGACACCAATAAAATCCTAACTATTTCAAACACCATTCCAAACAAAAATTCAAATACTCTTCAAGCCATCTCTATTCACCGAAACCCTAAAAATATTTATGCACCCATTTTGATCGTCTTGAACCTATCTACACCATTCCCATCTCCATTCGGTCATTTTAAACTCCGATAAAGCTCTAAACCACCCAAATAAATTTCAACCTCAAAAACCCAATACCATCCATGCCTGCAACCATTCGCCAAAACCCATATTCACCTATATAGCCATTTCGATTATCTTGACTATTCCAAGCCAATTCCTAACTCCGATCAACCAAACCAAACACCGCCTAAACCTTTACTCTTTATGGTTATTTATTGGTATTTTATTCTCAGCTTGCATTCTGCAAAGCAGGAACTCATTTGTATTCATCTTCCACGCTAGTACTCGGACCACACGAGTGGGTTAACAAAAGGACTACAAGAGCAATAAAGAAGTCAATATCCAATATGAAGACTACAATATAGATAATCAGAGACTATGGACAAAGAGGCAAATCACATGTCTTTGATCATATTAAACCAACATTCTTTTAATTATTTATCATGGTGGTTCAAGAACTCAAAAACTTTGCATTACTAAGAGACTTAGCATTTTGTTATAAGAATTTTAAATGGTTCTAGGATAAGAAAGGATCGCGGGAGGCCATGAGATGGTCGGGTCCCATGACCTTATCCTAGGGTGGAGGTTTGGACCGGAAAGGTGGTAGTGCAGTGGACACTAAAATATGGATTTGTGGGTGAAGTTGCCTTAGTGAAAATATAAGTACTAGACCCTTATGCCAAGTAAAGAACATAGTGATCGTCCAACCACAAGCGTTGATTCGTCAAACCTGGTCTAGTAACTGCTCAAATTCGATTGAATATCTACAACTAGTGGGGGGAGACCGAGGGTGAGTTCGTATAGGAGGTAGTTAGCCATACAACGGTAAGGCTACGACAAATCGGGTGAGGCCGTGTGGGCCACTCGAGTTTGTTGAGATCAAAAACCTACTGGGTAGAGGCTATCAAAGAATTGAGCAGTGAAAAATCTTGTTTTCTTAAGCCCGAATGCGTGGATTAAGAGATCCTGTGGGTAAAGCTAGGCAACTCTACAGAGTCATAATTAATGGTATTCGAATACGTCGTGCTTCCAGTAAATGAAGCTGTGCTTAATGAGTGAATCCAACAGCGAAGTATAAGTAGATTTGGAAATGTTGAAGTCTGGTAATTAATTTTTGAAACCCCAACTCCTTAAGAAGTTATTATTCTTTTGTGTTTAAAAATGTTTACAAATAAAACTGCATCCACAACTACTTAATCAAACCCATATATTTTCATCCTTTGGAGATCCTAACAAGTAGTTATATAGCATTTTTCCATGTGACTTGTTGAGTACGGTTGGTTGTACTCAGTCTTGCTTTACCTTCTCCAACACAGAGATTAGAAAAAAGAAAGATGTTACAAGTATTTGTGTTAGGGTTACGACCGCACTCAAACGTTCCTGTGAGAGTTTTCTTCGGTTCTCTGATTGTAAGTTAAGTTTATGGCTTAAATACCTATTAAAATTTCTAAAGTTGACTGTTATGTTTTATTTTAGTGAAATTAACCATTTTTAAATGTTCGTGGGCAGACATGATACTTCTTCTGTCCACAACGAAATTTCTGAGCTGTTGCGGGATGTACGACGACCCTGTTTCCAAAAACAGGGTGTTGCACACCTGATGTCCACCAGATGAGGTGTCACAAGATTAGTGCAATCAAGCTGCAGCAGTGAGAAGGGCACGTCCTCGTATTTACACTTACAGTGACTCATTGAAGCCACGCCAGTGATCTCTTCCGACTTTGTTCTCTCCCTGGACACATTCAGTGTAACAAACAGACGTAGAACAACTACTTTCAAAAAGATAAGAAATACAACAATGTAACATGTGTGTGATTGTCACGTACAAATTTGCTATCTGTCATGAACCGGGGTAAACACCACCAAGAAGATGGTCGGATGGCGTCGGCGTAGAGAGAGGGAGAGATTTAGACGAAGAGAGGCTTTGATATTACTCTGCTTGATTCCCATAGCATGCGGTAGCCCTCTTATATAAATAGGCTCCCCCTAACAGATCAAATCTAATTCCAATCATATCTCTAATAATATGGAAACTCATATCATATCCCTAACTATATCTCTAACACAAGGAAACTAATCTCTAACTCAAATAGAAACCAATCTCTAATTCCTAATAATAACCCGACTGGGCCTTGGGCCCAAGGCCCACACCCCTGACACTACACCCCTCTCGGACATGCAGCTCGTCCTCGAGCTGCTCGACGGCGGCCAATGGAAGAGCTTCGACGCCGATGTAGAAGACGAACGGTGGCGGGGTGCTGCAGTGGATGGAGACGACTGGCCAGATGCAACAGAACAAGGCTAAATGATGCCTGCAAAAGAGAACTTCGTTTTGGTTTTTTTTTTGAACTTTTTTTTTTGCAATTTTTTATTTTATTTTTGGTTTTTTTGGGCTTTAACTAATCAATCGGTCGGTTAAACCGACCGAGACGCACAGATGCCTCGGTTGAGAGCGGCGACTGAAGGCGCAGAGGCGGCAGCGGTTCCGGGCGACCCACGACGGCCGGCGGCGGCGACGAGGCCGGCGAAGAGCAGCGGCCGGAAGAGCAGCGGTCTGCGGAGCGGCCAGCGGAAAGGCTGCTGCAGCGACTCGGGCGGAGGCGGAGCGGCCGGCGGAACGGGCGGCCGGCGTAGCGGCGGCCAGAGGAGCGGCGGCCGGCGGAGCGACGACCGACGGAGCGGCGGCCTGCGGAGCTGCAGCGACGGCGGCTGCGACACGGTCGGAGGTGGCCCGGCGGCGGCGGGTGCGACACAGCCGGAGGTGGCCCGAGCGGCTGCAGCGGCACGGGTGGAGACGGTCGGTGGAGTGGCGGCCCGAGGAACAGCGGCCGGCGGAGCGCCCAAGCCGCAGTCGCGCCATCGCCTCCCGGATCCATGCGACTCCAGCAGATCCGGCGGCGGCGGTTCGGGCGGCTTCGGGAAGCAGTAGCCGACGGCGACCTCCATCTTGAGGCCGTCGTGGTCGAGGCAGCGCCGGAAGGCGGCGTCCCCGGTGGCGGGTGGAACGGCACGGGTCAGATGGGGCGCGGCGGTGGGGACCCAGGTCCGGGACGGCGCGCGGCGCTGACGAAGAGGAGCCGGCGGATCGAGACGTCTCGGCGGCGGCGGCACAACGGCAGCGGGAGACAGGCGGCCCGATCCCGATCTCGCTGATCGGCGACGGCGACGGCGGTTGGTCGAGGCGGCGCGGACGTGGAAGCTGGACAAGATGACGGAGCCAGCAGAGAAGATGTTGCGGAAGCGTTAATTTCCCCGGCGGCTGCGGATGTAACCCCCGTTTCTGGGTCATTGTTGGGAAGATCTTGTTTTTGTTGTTGTTGAGGAGCCTGAGACACGCCGATCTCCTGTGCCTTCTCCTTTGCCTTCTCCTTTGCTGCCTCTGCTCTACGCGCGGCCTCACGTTGCATCTTCCTCACCAGATCCAAAAAATTCTCAAAGGTGGCATGTATGTTGTGGAAGGTGTCCGCTATCTCTTTGTTGACGCTGACCATCTCATTAACATCAGCTCTTATTGCGGCCAACGAGTCGGCAGCAGGAACCATGGTAGCAAAAGTCGTGGGAAGGGATCGACTGCTCTGATACCAAGTTGTCATGAACCAGGGTAAACACCACCAAGAAGATGACCGGATGGCGTCGGCGTACAGAGAGGGAGAGATTTAGACGAAGAGAGGCTTTGATATTACTCTGCTTGATTCCCATAGCATGCGGTAGCCCTCTTATATAAATAGGCTCCCCCTAACAGATCAAATCTAATTCCAATCATATCTCTAATAATATGGAAACTCATATCATATCTCTAACTATATCTCTAACACAAGGAAATTAATCTCTAACTCAAATAGAAATCAATCTCTAATTCCTAATAATAATCCGACTGGGCCTTGGGCCCAAGGCCCACACCCCTGACACTGTCACTGGCAGAAAAGAGACATGAATTTAAGGAAAACACTCATTTTGCATATCACAAAAGATGTAATGTATTTTCTTGATCCACACAGCAGAATATAATTGTCCTCACCACCTATCTAGTTTGAGTAATCAAGCAAAGCTTTTATGTGGCCGAACAAACTTGGAAGAAGTCGATACTAAACAATTGTACCTTAGAATTTTGCCAAACATCTGCAACACCCATATACTTGTCAAAAAGACGATATGTACTCAAACTTTAATCATGCCCTGCAAAAATCAGATAAAATTGCTTAACTTCAAAAAGAAATATTCTACCCAAGCTGCACAAGCCATATCGAATTTGGTAAACATCACTGAACCGTTAACGTTTGTCACCAGGAGTTCATAACTCAGTTCCATTCCGCTGGAGTAAATTTCGAAGGGCAAAACGCACAGGCGCAAAATTCATAATATACATCATCTTGCCGCAAAGAGATGGCTGTGAAAGAGATGACCGGGGCCAGATCAAATATTTTTGAACTGGACATAAACATCTCGATGCTACTTTGCTCACAGCATCAACAACAAGAAGCATGAATCCACATCATGTTACATGGAGTACCATACATGAAGAACAAAAGAACAAATGCTATCTTTAAACAGGGTGCTTCATAGCAGAGAGAATGAATGAATTGTTTCATCATTTTGGTCAATAATTCAATAAGGAGTATTTTGCACGCACAACAATCCTGCCCTTCTCAACACCCAACTTTGCTCCTGTGACCAGCCAGTGGCCAGGTGCATCTTGTGGGCCCTTCAACGTTTCAGTCATGTCAACAATCTTCGCAAGTTTAGCATTATCACTTGAGGATGATGAAGCTTCATCTGTCTTATGCATCGAATAACTTGGACTGTGGTCCCACACTGATCTCCTAATTGTGCACCCAGGAACTCTGGAGAACAAGAGTTTAAGGTGGAGTACACTCTTCACACCAAAATCCCACACTCCCAATTGTGCTCCTGTTACAATATAAACACCAGAAAGGTCCGTGATATTTGTTTCAGTGTACTCTATGGGCGCAGTGCTGACATGAGCAAAATTCTTCCACTTGATTGGTTCGAACCAGCGGCTATCCTGCTCTTCAGGGCCTTGCCATTTTGGTGGTCCAATTGTGATATGAGAGTCCCAATGAGGTAGGAATATTTTTGGTAATGAGCCAAGGTGCTGCAAATGAATAGCCAGACGGTTCTGTTTGGTTCCTTCCAAGCACAGCCTGAGGCCAGTGACTGGCCTACGTCCAACAGATATCTGCATGTATTTCATTGGAAGTTAGCTCGTGTTACATTGCTTTCAAGAATTTATCATTTTAAAACTTTATTTCAAATTGCCATTGAACCCCCAAGCAACGATGTGTTCCCCTAATTCCTCTGTACCATCTTGAGGCAATAAGGTGTGAGGAATTAAATTGAGTTATTTCACAGCAAATCATAACAACATTAAAAACATATAAACTGTTCTTCTGCATGTGGCAGAACCCTAAAGTTCACGTCTCAAGAAAATTATTATTATGCGTATTAGCAAAATGTTGTTCTGTTTCTATTTTGGCCTCGCACACTCAAGCAACTACAAGACATAATCTGGTGAGAGCTATTAAGTTAACCTATCGATCGTAAAAATTAGAAGAAAAAAAGAAATTACCATACGCATGTATTTAGATCCGAGGGGTAGCCTTTACCTGTTCTGTGCTAACAAATAGCTTTGGGCCCATCAAGCTAAACTGAAGTGATGGGCACACAGGCTCCTTTCTATGTTGACCAGCAATACCCGGAGCTACTGGAGCCCAAACCAGTGGAACTTGGAAATCTAAAAAGTACTGCAACTCTTCAATTGGAGGTTTGTCTGGAGAACAAAAATTATCAATACAGCATAATTGTAAAGATAGCATGTAATATAATAATTTTAATCGCAGCAGGAAAAGGGCAAGGATGACTATCCATCTCTGATAGAAGAAGCATAAAATGTTTCTCCACAGCACTCACTTTGGGAAGCCTCACTGCTGTGTTGATGTAATTATGATCAACATTATAACTTTAGGGCATAACTGTTGATCTTGATCATGAAAACATCACCCTTGCTAAAACATTTTAGTACAAACAGAAGCACAACTGCAAAGGGACCTTGCTACCATAATATAAACGATAGTATGTTCGGACAAGGCACAGGGTATTAAAAGTGTACATTAAAGGTGGCAAATGTGCTTTAAAAGTATAGTAACGATAAGGAACCAGATGCATGTCTTACATGTCAAGTATAGATCAATTGCATGAGCAAGGTGCTTCTTTCCAGGTATATCATCAACAAGTGAAACAATAGGAAGAAATGTCATGCCTATGACATCTGGTGCTGAGGAAACAGTTTTTATCCAATCCATAAAGTTCTGAACAAGATCACAACCTCCCCTCCTTCTGAAGATTACTGTCATATCCTGTAGAGGGAATACAATATTAATCACTTCACATATGGATTGATTCCCCCCCCCCCCCATTTTACATGCGGGAATTAGGATTTGTTGCCAGCTAAAGTGGTGCAGTGCACACATGTACAGTATATATTATTTCTTTCATTGAACATGTTTGATTTTTCAAAATAGCTAATTTCCCACTGTTGATAATCCAGGTAGTTCTTAAAGATGTAGACAGATAAATAATTGTGATGTCCTTGAAAACCCATAAATTGTACAGCCCTCAAAGTGAACCAACTATTCCTTCAAAACAAAAGTGAGCCAACATAGTCATGACAAGCTTCTGTTCTTATCAGCAATTACAGATAAATAAAGATTTCTCTTATTAATTTAAAATGGCAAGGCAAGGAATTTGCTAACCTTCTCACTGTAATTGATGGGAGACACATTTGACTTGCTTTCCCCATCTGAGAATCTCTCATTCCAAATTTCTCTCACGTAATTTTTGAACTCCAATTCTGACAATTGGGATGAGGAATGCTGCTTTATGTAAACTTCATCCTTGCCACCAACCATAACAGAAGTAATAATATGGGTACCATAATTCTCAATAAAACTGGGAAGTAGCAATACAAGAGCAACTTGTTATATGATAAAGGCAGGTAATTTTAAAGAATTATATAGGATAGGAACAATTGGAACTGGACCCTGATAACAGCGTAAATCAAGAAAATTACCTACTGACCTAGCCAATGCTGACGGATCCCAACTATATGGAATTGCATGCTTAACGCCCTCGTGCAGAAACAATTCATCACTCGTTATTTTAACTCTATATAGCGGCACAGAGTGGCCATCAATCGCGAGGGACTTCGTTGCCGCTGCGTCATTCTTCCAAGAACCAGTAAAGCTGAACAGCGAGTTGAAGGAACCCAGCGGTACTGTTTCCAGCAAGCACGCCTTCCTGTTGAAATGCTCAGCCATCTAACCAACAAACACAGCGCTGTCAGATACGGCGAAGAGAACGGAGACGAAGCTAAAGAGAGACACTACAACTCGCATCACAACGTGTCGTTGAACGGTACACAGCATGCCGTATAGGCGCACACGATCCGATCAAAAGAAGCTCCAATAGGGAGCACCCCCCTCACCTTCGGGAAGCTGCAGACGAAGGGCTCGTCGTCGGCGGCCCCGGGGGAGAACGGGTGGCTGCGTTCGGGGCTGCCGCGGTAGGCCTCGACCTCAACGTCGGGGGGCACGCCGCAGAGGACGCCGCCGCCGATGGGCAGGTCCCGCGCGCGGGCCTCGTCGAGCGCCACGAGCCTCCCGGCGCCCTTGCAGTAGAGCAGGCGGTGGTCGCCGGCGGCGTCGAGGCCGCGCCCCACCGCCTGCAGCGCCGCCTCCAGGGCGGAGCCGGCGAGGCTCATGGGCCCCTCCCCTCTTCCTCCGCCTCGGGATCCTTGGCGATTCAGCCCGGTCGCGACGACAGGGGGCGGGCTCTGGTGGTGTCTGCGCTGCTCCTGCGCGGATGCTACGAGAGGGGAAGGGAGGAAGAAGACCCAGACAAGGGGGTGGGGGCCTTGTCGCGAGAGAGGAGAGGCTTTTGACCGCCGCTACTGCTGTTGATCGGGGAGGGGTGGGGGGGACACGGTTTCTAAGGAGGAAGGGAGCCGGGGCAGAAAGGCGACGCTGGCTGGGGTAGCTTCGTTTGACTGGTCGCTATTATTAAGCAAGTTTTGTTCTGCCTTCGCTACTGACGCTATCAATGCTTTCAATGGTGTCACGCTAGCTATTTCAATTTTCAAAGCAAGCTTTCAATGGTGTCACGCTAGCTATTTCAAAGCATGCTTTCAATGTTGCCGTGCTGTGTGTTTTGAAAGATGGTTCCTTTCTTCTGTTGAGATGCTTAACATCGAAAAGTCAGTTGACTTGCTGTTTCGGAATTCAGGAAAATTTAGATTGGGTTTTTTGTCTAGCAGATTCAGTTTCTTTTTACCTCGTGTGCTAGATTATGTTTTGTGAAAATAAACACAGACGCCAGTAGTAACTAGCAGTACTATCTGCACCATCCAGCTAAAATTCCATCCAACCAAATTCACTGCCCCGTCAGTACCATTCTTATCCACACCTAACCTAGGGGGGGTGAAAACGGTGCTAATCTGATGCCGTATCTTTACTCCTTAAAAAGGAGTTAGTGATTTATGTGTTTTTCACTTCGTTGTCCGTCCTAAAAAAACTTACACCGACGTGTGGGCCTCCTCCCGCTCTCCTCTCTCTGATCTCCCCCCACCTTGCGAAACTTCCGCCCGAGACGTTGCTCTCCCCCCACCCTGTGCTGCCGCCTCCCACCTCCCACTTCTCCGCTCCGCCCTCGTCTCTTCCTCCCCACCCCACACCGCCACCCCCACTCCTCTGCTCCACCGCTCCTCCTCCCCACGTCGCGCCGCCGCCTCCTCCTCCCCCCACTTCTCCGCTCCGCCCTCGCCTCCTCCTCCTCCCCCACTCCTCCACTCCACTGCCACCCCCTCTTCCCAACCCCGCGTCGCCGCCTCCTTCTCCCCCACCCCTCTCCTCCAGATCCGCCCTATGTCCCTTCCCATCCTCCCAGATCCAGACGTCAATTCGTCGACGCCATTGCGCAGGAGCCGAGTCGCGTGGTGACCTTCCCCAAATACAAATAACCATACGAGTTTGTAAATGCTCCTCAATGAAGCTTTCGTAGATTTACACAAATCCGAGGTGTAAAATGAAAAGGCATACTGTTGTGGTTACAAACCAAACAGAGAGATATGGTAGTATGGTAGTGGAGAGTTAGGTGAGCAATGCTTGGGGCCTCCCCCATGGCCTGGATGGCATATATATTCACATGGGGAGTGCTTTACAATTATGTCCTTACACCCAAGTATCCCTCCCAAGGGCATTTATGTCATTATACATGTCCTATTTTGGGCTTTACAATCTTCTAACAAGCCGGCTGGGCTTAGGTGGGGGCCACCCCTACAACAGAAGCCTCTCATGATGAAGGGCTTCACGGGCCGAAACCATGTTGCCGAGCCATTTGGCCCCCTCCATCCCTGCGGCTTGTGACCTTCTATACTGTTGGATGGAATCTTATTTGCTGGTGCAGCCCAACCTCGCACCGAGGATGCAGAGTCGAGCTGGTTGCCAAAGCCGTCCTTGACCACGGAGCCCTTCGGTCGTGGAGTCGAAGTCGAGGCGAAGACGGGTTCATTCTGCGAACACGCCGAGGCGCGGGGCAGGCCCGCCTCCCGTGCGCGATGCCGGAGCCGAAGGCGGGCTCTTCCCGCGGAGACGGATCCGAAGCGAACACGTCGCGGAGGTGTTTTCTGAGGTCGCTCTATAGACGCGGAGTTGGCATACGGCCCGACAGCTCGCAGTCCGGAGTCGATGTCTTAATGGCAGTGAGAATTGCGCCGACCCCTGAGGTGTCAGTGTCAGGCGACTGCGGTCGTACGCACCGTCCCTATGGAAAGGTACACGCGGCGGGACGCATTTGGCGCGTCGTGCGCTGTCAGTGGTCGCACAACCGCGGTCGCACGTTCCTTCCCGAGAGGGGGGACGCGTAGCAGGACGCTATTAGTGTGTCGTGCGCTATCAGGCGGCCTGCGACTGCGCGCCTCCGGCTATCAACGGTTGCGCTTCCCGATCTTGGGGAGCCGAACCGCTGGGCTCCCACTCGTGGGGGAGATGAGAGGGCTTTATATACCCTTGCCACCGGCGCGTGAGCGCTCTTCCTATTTGCTCATTTGCTCGCTTGCCGTTGTTTTGCTCTTTTTTCTCCCCACTTGTTGGCGCGATCTGCCTCTGCCCCTACTCATCTGGTCTTGCACTTTCGAGGAGGGAATGGCTTGCCGCGAAGATCCCACTCGCCGGCCCAGCGGTAGCGTCTCGTCTAGCCAGCGCGGTTCGTCGCCGCTGTCGGCGGAATACTCTCTGGTGATTCGCGAGCCATCGCAGGCCGACAAGCAATGGGAGGCCAGGGAGAAGGCGGGAGGCCACTGCTCCTGTGTGCTAGGGCCGAGTCTCGTGATGGAGGAGACGATCCAGACTCTCCTTCGGGAGAAGAGGCTGGAGGACCATGCTGCGGTTCGCCTGCCTGCCAGGACGAGACGGAGCCGCATCCGGAGGAATCAGAGGCGATTGTCTTTGTTGCGTATTTCGAGGCCAGGCTTCAGATATCAACAACGCTCTTTGTCGGCGAGGTCCTGCGGACTTATGGACTGGAGTTGGCGCAGCTGACCCCGAATGCAATAGTTCGCCTGGCTGTTTATGTCTGGGCGGCGCGGACAGAAGGTGTCCATCCCAGCCAAAGAGGGTCGAAGGGGGCGCTGTTAAACTTCGGTAGTGTCAACTTCGTACTGAGGTCGCAATGCACGAAGATCTTCCCCGCGTTGGCGACGTGAGAGAAGTGGGAGTCCGACTGGATGCGGCGGTGGTTCTATCACCGCGTGATGAGCACCAGCGGTCTTCGGTGCCGGGGACGGCCGATATCTTTCAATAGTTCGCCGAGTGTGGGGCCCAAAGGCGACGACAATCAACGAGCGCGGGGGCTTGCCGGTACCACCCTCCGATTCAACATGCGCAACCTCGTCGAGGAGTTCAGTATGTACGGAGTGGCGCCGCTTTCCTGCCGGTGGAAGCATCAGCGAGGTCCCACCCGATAGGATGACGTTCGACCGACAATGTCGTAACCAAGTTACGACCACGGCGAGCAGAGAATCGCAGACGTGGTCGTAAAGGAGTTATGACCACGGTCATAGAGCCGAGGACGACGATGAGAGCGGAGGTGTCGTAGGTGCTGTTGATGTGGTCGTAAAAGAGTTACGACCACGATCACACAGTAGGAAGACGTGGTCGTAAGGGTTACGACAACAGCGGTCGATAGAATCACTGCGTGATCATAAGGAGCTACGGCTATGGTGATCGACTGTGGTCGAAGGAAGTGCAACGCAGAGGCGGTGAACATGGTCGTAACGACTGTCAACATGGTCGGAGATCCAGCAGAGCGGTCGTAACCTCATCAACGTGGTCGTACGGGTGCAAGAGGTGGTTGTAGCGGTTAGGTGATGGTCATAAAGATCCTGGGCACAGTTAGGTGTGACTGTAACAGTCTGTTTGCCTAACTTAGGTGTAAATAAGTCGGCCTATTGAGCTTATAGCTTATAATCCAAATAAAATATATTCTCCACTAAATTCTAAAAGGTTGTTTGACTGAATGGAGCTTATAAGCCTTTGCAATCTTATATGCTCCATACGTCACCCTCCCCTCCCTAAGAGCAAGTTTAATACTACAGATAGCTGCTACCTCCAATACATTTCCATGTCATCAAAAGATAATGATGCAGTCAACTTATACAATAAGCTGGCTATAAGTTGTCTCCACAAGAGCTCTCAATCATTTAATACATACATGGGTATTGATAATTTAATACATGCATGGGTATAGCAATTAGTTCTATGGGTACATGCATGGATAATGCCTCTTTTCCTGTGCTATAGCCTGACTCTTGCATGGGAGTCGGCTTGACTCTCTCTCCTTTTCTCTCCCCTCCACATAGGACTATACTGATACAGATTCCCTTATAGCTAGCATAGTCAGCCTTAGAGCAAGTTTAATAGTACAGATAGCTGCTACCTCCAATACATTTTCATGTCATCAAAAGATAATGATGCAGTCAACTCATACAATAAGCTGGCTATAAGTTGTCTCCACAAGAGCTCTCAATCATTTAATACATACATAGGTATTGATAATTTAATACATGCATGGGTATAGCAATTAGTTCTATGCGTACATGCATGGATAATGCCTTTTTTCCTGTGCTATAGCCTGACTCTTGCATGGGAGTCGGCTTGGCTCTCTCTCCTTTTCTCTCCCCTCCACATAGGACTATACTGATACAGATTCCCTTATAGTTAGCACAGTTAGCTTTATTAAACTTGCTCTAAGCAACTTATGCTTCTTCTGGAAGCGGGGCTTACTTATCCTAGAGAGTGCTGGTCGCCGGAGCAGGAGGTGAGCGCTGCCAAGCGGGTGATCCAGTCTTGGACCACCAAGAACGGCCTCGGAGGCCTGCCGATCGCCGCGCTCGGTGCGTCGTCCGGCGGGTACTTCGTCTCTCGGTTCGCGGCCGAGATGAGCCTCGCCGCCATCGTGATTATGATCGCCGAGGGCGCGTTTGGTTCGTCGGCTTCCCCGGCGGGCTTCCCACCGGTGATGTTCCTCCACATGCCGAAGGACCAGAGGAGGGCGGCCTTGGTGGAGAGGAGATTGAATATGCTGAGGAGGAATGGTGTTGAGGTGAGGACGTTCCGGAGCCTGGAGCTCCCTCCAACGCCGTCGCTGCTGTCCGATAGGGTACCAGGCAACGCCATGGAAGGATGCAGTGGTGAAGAGGGGCTTCTGGGAGGAGGTGTCCCGGTGGGCTGAACACGTCCAGGAGCAGTTGAATCTTGCCTATGGGTACCATGAGATGACGAGCTTGCACGCCGACGAGATGTTCGATTGGATTGAGGAGCACCTGACCTGAGGTTTATGGTTGACACTTGATTGCTTGTTCAGTGCTCTCCGGCTTCGGATGAAAATTGTACTGGTTGCCTCGCAAAAGAAGAAATATACTTGTTGGTGGATTGGAGAGGAAGCTGCAGAGTGCAGCTCGGGGAATTCTTGTGACATGAATCAACACAGAAGAGGCACATTGTTTTGTAATGAATCTACCTTGATGTGAATATGTACATTTCTTTCAGTTGGCTCTTGTGCGAATGAAGGGGAAGGAAGATGCATACACAGAGGTGGTTTTGTAAGGTGTTGCCCTGATCTATAATATCAATTCTGTGTTTTTTTTAGATCAAGTTGTGCATGAATATTGTTATCTGATTGTCTCTGACACATTTCACTTGGGAGCTAGATCTTAAGTGTTAGTTGGGTTGATATGATACTGGAGAATGGCCATGGTTTAGTTACTGGCTAGTAGATGCAAATCACCTTTTTGGCTGGAGCGTGATTTAATATCTTTAGATGATACAAGATTTAACTATTTTCGGACTTGATATTTACCCTCTTGCGGTAAGCTCCTTTACTATTCTCTCCAAATACACTTGCATTGGTCACTAGTTGTGTTGTTCATTTTTCATTTGTGGCAAATAAAATGAGATATGTGCGCCTTTTGAAATTTTGGGTCTCTTCTTTGCTGGTTTTGTTGATTTGGAGGATATGGTCCAAGGTTAACAACATCTGCAATTAAGATTTTTGTTCATTTTCTGATCAAGCTTCAGTTAAGTCTTATCATTTGTGGTTTGCGGCATGTTGAAACTTATGGGTAGTTAATTTTGGCAAACCATAACCTCTACCGAAGTCGGTGGTCATCTACTCTGATTTTTCCCTCTGTATTTTCTTTTTTGGGCGGTAATCTGTACTATGTAGATGAGATGTTTTGTTTTCTCATTTCCAAACATGTCGGAATTCACTCTTGCCAAGCTAAAACGGTTCTATCTTCTTCTTTGCGAAGAGATCTATGTAGTTTCAGTCCGTGGTTATGCAGTGTTTTTCATACTGCGGTGTAATGTGCATGCACAAGCGTGCATTTTCGAAAAGAGCTTGTGAAAAGGAGTATTAGGTAGTGTTTGGTTGGGGGATGTGAGATAAATACTCCTAGTGTGCACACACAAATATCCAACGCATCTCCTTTTGTGTAGTTTCATTTCCACCATCCACCACACTTGAAATTTTTTGTTCGTCTGGTCAGCAGTTCACTGAGCCAATGTTCTGGTCTTCTGGAATAGTCTCCCCAGGTTTGCAGCTAAAATTTCACCACGGTATGCTCTGTTCTCCAGTGTTGTTACAGAATGGGTTGGCATCTGAATTTGGTCAGTTTAGCAAGCTTGGAGAGTGGAGACAACCGTATATGCTCCCAGAAAGGGTCAGCTCTGTACGCCAGCTTTGGTGCTGAACTGACATATGCGGTGCATCTCAATACGAGTTCAATTGGGATTCTGGTTGCAACAGATAGCTGACTTGCTCTACTTGTGTTTAAGCTTGACTTGATGGTTCGCTTATGATATCTTGGCAATTTCCTCGAGTATTAGACTATTTAGTATTAACAACATTGATCGATATATTTTGCTGGTAACTCAGGATGAATGCACACAAAATTTCGACTTCAGCTTAAACCAAAAACGAACGTGCTAATTCCTGCCTGCGTACTGGCCCTCTTCAGGGTCAGTTTAGCAGTGGTAGTTATGCAAATGCAAACCAATTGCTATAGTGTTTTTCATGTTTCCTGCTTACCATTTCTTCCTTCAATCATCTAAATTAACGGCTCATTTCAACAAACAAACATCATCTTATTCAAAATTCCATGTATATATAGTTACTGATGGGGGAGTGGCCTCCACCTAGTCCCAATTAGACCACCAGGGCAAAGACTAATTATATGTGTAATTACGTCGTAGGTAGGGGTGCAAACGGATCGAATACGAATATAATAATGTCCTTACCACATTCGTAATTTGCATTTTGTAAATGAATACGAATTCAAATATTCTTAAATACAAATATGAATAGAATATTGTAACAAATTCAAATTCAAATTGAATATCTACTCAATTCGGTTAGATCCGAATATTTTCGTAACTTATGTAATATGAAGGTATCAATGACATTTTATCCTCGTTCAGTCACACTTAATCATCTAATCCATTTATTTTACCTAAAGAAACACGAATTCATATTGAATTAAAAAAACATGTCCAACTAATTAGTCATATGCCAATAAAATATGTATATTGCCTCGCCGAATATGGATACGGATACGAATAGTCTCGATAAAATAACATTTTGGATGGTAAAAGTTCATACCATATCTGTATCCATGTTTTTTATGCGAATTCGAATACGAATATAAATAGGAGTGAAATTGTTAATCGGATGAAAAAAATATATCGTATTTATATTTTATCGAATACGGTAACTGGATAATATAGTTAATTCGTATCCATTTTCCACAAACAGTGGTAGGCTTAATATGGCTATACTAAGAAAAGAATATGCCTCAATATTAGAGACCCCAAATAGAATATTTATGTAAACAACCCTTTTCATATATATAAATATGGTCATAAGGTATCATGGGTAGGAGAGAGTATTTTTGTAAGAAAAGACTTAAGTAATAGCCAAGTATCATACATACACTCTACACTTTTCTCTACTGTAAATTTTAGGTTCTAGATAACGCATTGCGATTGTTCTGCAGCCCCATTATCCACTGCATGGTGCGCAACTCTAGCAGGTACACTAAAACATTGGAAGCTTTACTACTCTACAATATTTACAACTCCACGCTAAAATGTACACGTCAGAAAAATGGCAGCCAATACAGAGACAGGTTTCAAAGAAGCCTTCCTCGGATGCCCCGCAGCCGCAGGTGCCGCGCGCGCGCGCACGACATCGAAGACCGGAGGAGATGGAGCTCAACGACAACCGAGTGCGCAGAGCGGTGCACTTCCGCCGGTTCGTGCAGAGTCACAGCCAAGCCTCTCTCAGGAGCCTCCACCTGTGCGTCCCGAGGTCAGCAACCGTCTCCACTCCGCGCCTATATAAGCATCCAGCCCCCTCCGCCGTATGTATCATCATCTCGGCGCCCTTGCTCCGTACGATCCGTAGCCTATCGCATTACTACTAGCATTTACTGGTCTGTCAATTCGATGGCCATGGCGGCGTCCAAGCGGGGATCATCGTCCGCAGCCCGGTTTCTGCTCGTTCTGGGCTTCTTCGCGGCCGTGACTTCTTCGTCGGACGCGTACGTCTTCTACGCCGGCGGCCGCGACGGCTGGGTCATCGACCCCACCGAGAGCTACAACCACTGGGCCGAGCGCAACCGGTTCCAGGTGAACGACACCATTGGTACGTGCACACAACCTCCCTTCTACCGTACTACACATGGATATCAGGATTCAGGAATTAATTGAAGCTACGTGCGTTTCTTGGCTCGCAGTGTTCACGTACGACGAGGGCGCGGGCTCGGTGTTGCTGGTCACCGAGTCGGACTTCGACGCGTGCAACACGCGCAACCCGGTCCGGCGGCTCGACCACGGCGTTGGCCGCTCGGTGTTCCGGTTCGACCGATCCGGCCCCTTCTTCTTCATCAGCGGCGACGAGGACCGGTGCCAGAAGGGACACAAGCTGTACATAATCGTGATGGCGACTCGACCGACAAAGCCGGCCGTGGCGCCGGAGCCCGGCTCTTCACACACCACCACGCCACCGCCGCTGTGGGCCTCGGCTCCCGAGTATGCGCAGCCGCCGGGCACGAGCGCGTCGTTGGGCGCTTCTGGTGGCGTGGTAAGGGCACGCAGCGGCTCGCTGGGGGCGCCACCGCCGACGTCGGGCGCCGCAGGGTTCGATGGAGTGATCGTCGGCGCTGTGGCCGCGGTTTTAGGGGCTTTGGTGCTCTGAAATGCTGTAGTTTTACTTGCGTGCTGTACTTAATCTATGAAGGGCTAGTTGTGTGCTAGACTGCTGGTTGGTCAGTTGTAGGTGGTGATCGGTTCGGCTGAAAGCCTCATGGCTTATGGCTGAAAACACTGTAGCTGGCTGAAAAAAGCACTGTAGCTGACAGATGCTTATTTACCATAATTAAATTTAAAAAAAATTAAAAATAGAAAAAACATATTAGCCCATCACGTATAATGTAAACAAATACGAGGAAAAAAGAACAGGTAAAAAAACTCAAAAAAAGCCAAAAGTTCAGAAAAAGACGAAATTTATGAATAGTGCAAAAATAAGCTGAAGCCAGAAGCTGAAGCCATATTGATCAGAGCCGTAGTTTGATCGGGGAGTTTAGATTGGTACACAGAATAAAATGCAGTTACATGTTGCATGCACATGAATGGTCGAATGGATACTAAGTAGAGTTTGCACTAGAGTACACATGCAAAATTAGAGTTTGCACTAGAGTATATATGCAAATGATGGAATAATTGGTAGGAGTGCAATCAGAATGCATATGGATAGATATCATTTATTATATATCATATTCTATATATTTCTCATAGTTGGAGTTCAACACGTATAATGTCAGATACCTGTTTTTTCATTTCGTATTAGTTCCATAAACTTTTGCATAGAACATTCGATAATAGAGTGTAATCCGAGCAAACATGAAGAGATTAATCGTCGAGATATCGAAGTAAGAATACTCAGTATTCCTCGCCTATATAGATATGGCAATTCACCTATATGTTATCTTTATTCCTACGTGAAGTCACAACAGATTTTCTCATATCACTTGACATACGGAAATATATGGATGGATATCACTCATCCCGCATCCTATTCTATATTTTTTTCTCCGAGTTAGGGTCAAATACGTATAGTGTTGGATACCTATTTACCTTTTATGTTTTCGCTTCGTAAGTCTTCGGTTGGTGCTCGGATAAAAATTATCAGCTTGTTTGCACCGCTAAAATTTGATGATCGGACAGAGCTGGTGTAGTAATTATAGAAACCGTTGTCATGGTTAAATTAACACCAGAATTTTCTGAGCCCTTTTCTTGAGTTGTGGATGGTTAAATTAACACCATAATTTTCTGAGCCCTTTTCTTGAGTTGTGGTTGGTTAAGTTATCGTTAAACAAACAATGCTGCTTATGTGCTAGACCGCTAGTGCTACATAATTGCACTTGACGTTCGGTAAACCCGAGCTCGTTTTCGTCGACAACATTAATATGGGAACGATCATCGTGTACACGTATATTTACCTCCTTTGCTCATTTTTATTCCGTGTTTACTCTTCATGCCATCATTACAATCAAGCACAAGTGATCAATGAAATATTTCAACTGTATGAAATGGTAATGACTGCATCCAGCATTTCAGCTATTCCGGACCCGTATAAATTCACTCGGAAAAAGACAAATTGACGACTCTTAACGCGCAAAGAATGCTCTTGGAGATGGCCCGGCTTGCACTCATGGGCCAGATGAAGAGTACTCTGTCTCTGTGCTTGGCCGGTCGCCACGCCTACGTGTAGGCGATTTGGGTGATTAGATTGGATCACAGGATCAGCTAGGATTGAGACCGTAATAGGGTCCGTTCTTTCTGGTTTTTAAAAGTTGTTTTTATATTTTTTTATAGTAATTAGCTTTTAAATAAAATAGTCTTTTGAGATAGGATCTAGTAGTTAATTATAGTACATACTGTTATGACTTCATTTATATCGGAAACCGCACGTGAGTTTCTGTTACTCTATAATCTATCGTACGAACAGACTAAAAGCCATAGACCGCAACTAAAAACTATAAATCTCCACAAAAAGAACAGGTTATAATCAACCGAGTAGTCGCGTGAGCACAGCCTCTGATGGGATGGAAGAGATTTACTTTGAACGATATCTGGGCCCAGCAAATTCGATCGGACGGTTCACATAGACCCAAGTGCGTCAGTCGATCCAACCGGGGAGGGCTCAAACGATAATCTATGCTAATTCACGGCTTTCGTCGTAAAACTATTCGTTCCGACTCGATCCGGGCCGCGGAAGCTTGATCGGACGGCTGAAGGAGTTCCCCATTTGGATCGCACGGATTGTGCGCGATCCAATCTGGGCTATGAATGGCAACGGGGGCCATTCCTCGGCGGGGAGTGGCTCCCCGCCCCCGCCCCCCGCCAGGGTATTTTTCCCCGCTCCCCGTCCCCGTCCCCGGTCGCGGGGACACAATTTCCCCGTCCCCGGCCCCCGTCGGGGATCAGGGTCCCCGATGGGGTAAAATTCCCCGAGAAAACATATGCAGATGGTTGCGTATTTGATGAAAGAAAGAAAGCATCAGACACACAAAAGCGTCAAGAGATTGAAGTATGGCATGGAAAATCACATATACAACGTATTTGATTAACAAACAACCTGTTGCTTGCCATAATGTTTGCATAAACACCTTCATATCTGGGTAGAAGAATTAGCATAAGAAACCGCAAAACAGGGAATATGCATGTTCATATGCTTCAGATTTCAGAATCTTCAGATTAACAAACAACCAGTGAAGCTTCAGATTTTCAGAATCTTCAGATTTCAGATTAACAAACAACCAGTGAAGCTTCAGATTTCAGAAGATCAACACCATGTTCTTCGTATTCGTCAAAACTTCTGCAGGCTTCAGATTTCAGATCAACACCATGCTAACCAACTCTTTCACTTCTGCAGGCTGCAACTCTTTCATTTGGTCCATTACCCCACAAGGAGCTCCACAAGATTCCTTGGAGTAATATTTAAACCTACAGCCAAGAAAATCACATGAATTGATGTCATTTAGCATGTCCAGTACTAGTGGCTTCTGAAGAACTTGAAAATTCAACCAAAAATTAACAAAATTAGTAACCATCCTATGCTATAGCTATTTTCTTAAAGTACAAAATATTGTTGTAGTGAATATACTAACCATAGACAGCAGCAATAGCAGACATAGTAGCAACCTCAACTGATGCAGAAGAGGAGACACCTTTGCCTTCAGGGACAGAAGAAGAAACCTGGGGACTCAAACAAAAATATCATAAATAACCTATACAGGAACAGGCGATCATATAATCAAGATAAAGGATACTTGTCTACAGAGAACTCTTTTTATTTGACTCATCAGCAGAAGCAGTGAGCAGCAGTGGAGTTTTTCTGGGCTCAGGCTTTCTGCACAGTGACACACAGACCACAACAATTAAACTTGCAGAACATGTGAATCTTCTGACCTATATATTGTTCTTAGATACTTACAGTAATACCAACTTCAGATTTCCAAGACTCGTCATGGAGAATTTCACTTATCCTGCAAAAGGAAATAAATTCAATACAATAAAACCCTCCAAAGACAAGGTAATAACAAACCAGCTGGGAGCCAAACCAGATGTCCACATCATGATAACAAATTACAAGTACAATAACATGCCACAGATTACAAGTTCAAGAAGCACAAATTAACTCTCAAGGTACAGATACATGCCAAGACAACCAAGTTCACAACAAATGGTCCTAAACACAACACAAATGGTTCACATGCCAAGACAACTTGGTTCCTCCAGCATCTCCAAGACTCCAAGTCACCACACTCCACCTCACAGTGCAAGGTCCTATCAAGGGTAACAAATAAAAAAGCTATAAAGCCAGCAAAAATAAGAGTAGGCTGAAGTTGAAATTATTTGTAGTGAGCACTTAACCTGCATCCCTTCTTGAATGTCTTGGAGACAAGTCCAGAAACTAGCAATCTCCGCTTTCTCTTCAGCTGCAAAAGATCAAAACATGATAGAAATCAGCCAATTGATTGATTCCAACTTAAAGATAGAAACAAGAGAATTTACCTTTAAATTTATTTCTAGGCCAATCTTGTGAGTACATTAATGCTTCCAACATTTGAGGAGTAAGCCGGCCGCGATGTTCACTAAGAACTCTTCCACTTGTGCTAAATGCAGATTCTGAAGCAACGGTACTAACTGGAATAGCAAACACATCCCGTGCAATCATCCTCAAAGTTGGATACCGTGTCCCTGCCACCTTCCACCAATCTAGCACACTAAATCTTTCCTTTGATATGACATAATCGTCCTCCAAATAACGATCCAACTCAGATTTAAGTCTTAAAGATGATGGCCTTTTCTTAGCAACACGGGCATTGAAAATGGACATAACCTCTGGAGCTTGAATAGAAGGAGCTTTTGAAGAGGACTCTGTATTATCCTCTTCAGTTTCTACATGGTACTCATTCATCAAGTTGCACAAGTTGGTAGAGACATCTCGAACACGTTTCTCACACTCCTCACCCGTAACACCCATTAGCATCTCATAGCAAACTAGCAACATTTCAGTTTTAAATCTAGGGTCTAGAAGTGTAGCAATGCCCATAAGACCTTGAATGTCAGTCCAATACTTGTCAAACTTCTCATTCATGGCAACTGGCATAGCTTGTATGGTTGGATTGCCACAAGTTGACCATTGTCTCATTTTCATTTTAATTTCACAAAGCTTAGGAAAGTAAATATTTGCAGTGACATAATCCTTTCCAGAAAACATTTCAGTGATTTCATAAAATAAACCCAACCTCTCAACAACCATGGCAGCAAATTCCCACTGGTCCTCACTAGGAGCACAATCAAATTGTTTATCAACTCGAATTGCGCGATCAAAAACAGCCTTGTAGGGAATTGCAACATTAAGCATGACATAAGTTGAGTTCCACCTTGTTTTGCAGTCAAGGCACAACTTTTTGTCTACTGTCACTTTCACATATTTAGCAATTTCCTCAAATTTCTCTATCCTTTTTGGTGTGGCTATCCAATAAGCAACGCTATCACGAATCTTTTCAATCGCTTTCTTTATTATATCCAAACCATCCTTAACAATTAAATTCAGAATATGTGCACAGCAACGCATGTGTACCATGGTACCATTCAACATAAACTTAGATGGCCCTATTTTCTTCACTAGCAAATCTATTGCCTGTTTTAAATAACCATAAAACTGAGTTGGCAGCATGTATATAACCATAAAACGTAGTTGGCAGCATGTATATAACCATAAAATGTAGTTGGCAGCATATATATAACCATAAAACATAGTTATGGTACCTTGTCGTTTGTAGTACAATTGTCCACTGTGACAGTTGACACCTTCTCATCAAGATTCCATTCAACCAAAGATTCATTTAATTGATCAGCAATAACCTGAGAAGTATGCGGAGCTGGCACATAGATGAACCTAGCAAAAAGAAATGCACATAAATTTCTATTACTATGTAAAAAAGAAATGCACATAAAAGTCTACAAATCTACCTCATAACAATGCTTCTAAGCTTCCATGATTCATCTATGAAATGAGCTGTGACTGCCATATATCCTTTCTTTTGGTTATCCGAAGTCCACATGTCAGTAGTTATAGCAATTCTAGATTTAATCCCTGCCATGTACCTAATGGCCTTCTTCCTTTCTTCCTCAAATTGTTTCACAATGTCAGTCCTAAAAATTCAGAACATACAATTAGGCAAAAGGCAATATATCACATAATAACATGTAAGTACTCATGAGGCTTTCAGTTTTCATACCTAATAGTATTCCTTGTGACCATTTTGAAAAGGGGCTGAAGTGAACTAACAAACCTACGGAAACCCGCATGATCAACCATACTTAGGGGGTACTCGTGTAGCACCAACATGGCAGCAAGCTCCTTTCTAGCAACATCTTGATCAAAAGTGTAGCTCCCAACTGAAACTTTCCCACAATCTTGTGAACTAAATCTCAAAGAAGATTGGGAATAAGTCTTTTGTTGTGCTGCCATAATCTTGCTCTTGCGGTATGGACAAATCTTCAAATGATCATGAAGATGCTTCGTACCATTCTTGGTATCTCCTCCAAGTTTTTTTGGCACAATGATTGCATTTTGCTTTCACTCTACCACACACCTTAACTCTCTTAAACTCATTCCAAACAGGAGAAGTTAGCTTCCTCTTCGATCCAACATTACCATCTTCATCTTCCTCTTCCTCTTCATTCACCTCTTCATCATCCACTTCTATTGGATATGCAGAGTCATTAACAGACTGTTGCTGTGAGGCAGACTGCTGCTCGGAGCTAGTTGCAGCTAAGGCTGCTAGTTCTTGGCTACTACTTCCATTATTAGGAGATGATATTGCAAATCTGGGATGTTCAACATATAAAAAACACTAAATCAATTATCTACAAACAACATGAATAGATCCAAAGCAATTTGGAGATCTAGGATACAAACAACATGAGATGACATTGCAGATCTGGGATACTCGGGCACTCGGCCACTCGGGAAGTCGGGAGTACCTTCACCTGGGACCTCGGCCACTCGGGAGTCGGGAAGAAAGGCACGCCGCCGCCTCTACCCTCCGCGCCGCCGCCTCTGTGCCGCCGCCGCCTGTAGCCTCCGCGCCTGTAGCCTCCGCCGCCTGTAGCCTCCGCGCCGCCGCCTGGACCTCTGTGCTGCCGCCGCTTGTAGCCTCCGCGCCGCCGCCTGGGGTTTCCGCGCTGCCTTCGCCAAGGCTCGAGGGGCTGGGGCCCGGGGGTGCGGAGATGTTCGCCGGCGGCCGCCGCCTGGGTGGCTGGGCCGGACTGCCGGAGTGCCGGAGGCGACAGGCGAGGACGCGAGGCAGAGCAGCAGCTGCTAGGGTTAGCGCCACCGCCGCCTGTGGTCAGTGCGGGTGTGGATTGGGTTCGGGGCTGGGGGAAATGTTTCTAGGGTTTGGGCTGGGAATGAAAACATTATATACTATATACATGGACCCACATGTCATACTCTAATCGGGGCCCCGAACGGGGAACGGGGACGGGGAATATGGGAACGTCCCCGCCCCCGCTTCACCCGATGGGGGGGGGAGATCCCCCCAAATCCCTCTCCGCGGGGAGCAAAATCCCCTCATCCCCGTCCTCTAATAGAGGAATTCCCCGCCGGGGAACGGGGAATGGGGCCCCCGTTGCCAACCCTAATCTGGGCAGCACGCGTACAGGTTTTAGCTGGGCGGGCCGGCTCTCACGGGCCTGGAGAGCGCTCACCCGCCGCGGCCCAGCGACCGCTGCTCCGTGGGAGGGGCGCGATAAACAAGCCCTAGCACGTGTTTGCGCGTCAGTCCATCGCGTTTTTGGCGACGCCCGCGGGAAGGTGTCTGGAAGCTGCGAAATCGCTGGGAGGGAGGCGCGCGGTGCCGCGGCCGCGGTGAGGTCAGTGCCCCCCTCGCTCCACCCCCACCGCCCCACTCGGCCGCGCCGGCCAGCTGCCTTCGGCGGCTCTGGCCTCGATTTCCCCCCAGCGCCGCCCGCCCGAGCCTGCCTGCCTGTCTGCCGCGCCGTCCCGCGGGAGGGGGCTATTTCCCCCGCAATCCTGCCGCCTCGCTTCCCACCGATCTCCTCCCTTGTGCCGCCGTTCTCCACCCGCATCCGTGCCCGCGCCGCAAGTGCTCTTCCTGTTGGCCAGCCAAGTTGCTGCGCCATTCCTGGACACGCTTTGTTTGCCCTCACACTCCCACTCGCAGACCCCCCTATCTCCATATCCCCACAATCAAAAGAATTATCATCTTCCGTTTCCAACCCGACCTCTCGAGCTCTTCTGTTTTTGCCTCTGATCCAATCCCGTTTTGCGGAGGTGCGAATCTATTCTGGCCTTGGCGTTTTTTTAGTGCGAATCTAGGGTTTATTGTGCAGAAGATGTATTGTAGTTGCTTTTGAGCTAGTTTTCTTCATTAATGGTTGCCATGTTGCTCTGACTCGATGGTATTAGGTTATTTAAGGTATACGTTGTGTGAAAGGTGGCGACTTTAGTGCGCTTCAGATCTGGAGTGGTGGGTGGAGAGGTAGGGGAGTGATTGGAACTCGCCTAAGCTGGTTAGTTGGTTTTAGCTGTGGGGAATACGTGGTGTTGCTTTACTTGCCATCTCCAATTGCGCCCGCCCCTCTTTTTTGGCTTACAGAATAAGGCGTAAAAAGTCATCTTGCCAATGTTTGGTACGCTATGCATTAGCTTTGAAGCTTCTCATTGAACTTGATGGAGTAAAACGGTGATATGTTGCATGCTGATGGACTATTACAGCAAACACGCAATTTAACAGCACAGAAACCCCAATGCTGATGGATGCATGGTTATGTACGTTTTTCGACCAAAGAAGTATCAATTGAACTCTGCTGTGAACTATAAGAGAAACAATAGATCCACCCAAAGCAAGTACTTAGAAGATCTACGTGAAGAATTGCATTCTAACATTTTTTTGGGTCGTTCATAATCATCTTTATATTTTATTTATTGCTGTAGGCCCTGGCAAATTTATCTTGACAGGAAAAAGCTTATTTAGTTATCAGCGCCCTCCAGAGAGCAGTTATCAAAGGCTTTCCCTGAGCTTTCCAAGACTGACCTAGCAGTTCCTATAGAAGAGGCCCATCTGCAGTTATCATTTATATGGATAAAACAACTACTTCTGGTTTTGTTCAGGGCGATGGCAAGCGGAAGACTGGAGGGGCCAGAAATAGCTACAAAAGAGCAGTTAAAAGGGGAAGAAAAGGCTCCCAGGTATTACCAAGTAAGAAGTATCCTTTGAGATCTGTGCATAATAGTGGCAGGATGCTTCACTCTACCTCAAAAAAGAAGGATAAGGCGCCTAGTGAGCATGTAAATGATAATACTACTGTTCAATCAGCTGCAAAAGGAAGAAAAAGAGGCAGGCCCTCAAAGGGAGCAAGTCCCAAGAATGAGTGCATCCAAATCCGTCAGCGAGTTAGATACATTTTGAATCGAATGAACTATGAACAAAGCTTGATTCAAGCTTATGCCAGTGAAGGTTGGAAAGGCCAAAGGTTTGTCGCATCTAAATCACTATGTTTCACACTCCTTTTTCAAATTGATGGGGGCAATTTACATTCCAGTGGATATTTATATAATTTCATTAATATATTTTAGCATCGGCATCATCTTACACTGGTTTTATAATACGTAAATATGTAGCTTGGAAAAAATAAGGCCTGAGAAGGAACTTGAACGAGCCAAGGCAGAAATCCTGCGATGCAAGTTAAGAATACGGGAAGCTTTTCGGAATATGGATTCTCTCCTATCCGAGGGAAAGCTTGATGAATCTCTGTTTGATTCTACAGGAGAAATATCTAGTGAAGATGTAGGACATCTCATTTTGTTTTTGACATCTCCTTTATTTTTATTTACTCATGGTTGTCTCTTTAATGCAGAGATGGTTTGTTTCGTCTTGCAGATCTTCTGTGCCATATGTGGTTCAAAGCATGTTACTTTAAAAAACGACATCATTCTTTGTGATGGAGTCTGCGACAGAGGGTTTCACCAGAATTGTTTAAAACCTCCTTTGCAGACAGAAGATAGTAATATCCATTACATTTTCGTTTTTTGATATAGAAAGCATCATTGCCTGTGTTGCTCATTTATGTAATCACATCTATTTCTAGTTCCGCCGGGGGATGAAGGATGGCTTTGCCCTGCATGCGATTGCAAAATCGATTGTATAGATGTACTAAATGAACTCCAAGGGAGTAGACTCTCTATTCATGACTCATGGGAGGTAAACACCTATGAACTACCCTGTTAGTAGTAAAGTACTGTACAGTCCTACATTGTATTTGAGATAAGTGAGACTGAATTATATTCCAGCGTGAGACAACATTTAATCTCTGCAGAAAGTTTTCCCTGAGGCAGCTTCGCTTGCGAATGGTTCTAAGCAAATTGATGCATCTGATCTTCCGTCGGATGATTCAGAGGACAACGATTACAACCCTGCTTTGGCTGAAGGGCACATGGTGGATGAAGACAAATCTTCCACAGAGGATGGGGGCGAAGGATCAGATTCTGATGACTCAGATTTTATCACCTCGTCTGAGGATTCTGAACCTTCAAAGAACAAAAATTCTGAATCTTCAAAGGACAAAAGGACAGTTGATGACCTTTGTTTGCCTTCTGAGGACTCAGAGGATGATGACTTTGATCCAGCAGGTGCAGATTCCACTGAAGACCAAAAAGACAAACCAAACTCAGATGAGTCAGACTTCACATCTGACTCTGATGATTTCTGTGACGAGGTTGCTAAATCTCATGGCCAGGATGAAGTCTCAGCACCTTTATTATCAGATGTTAGGACAGTAGACCATGATACTGATGGAATGGAAATTAGTGCTGTTGATAAGCAACCTAATGCAGAGGATTCCAATCACGCATTTATGGAGACAGAGCTAGAGCAAGACATGGTGCAACCAGTCTCAAGTAGACGACAAGTTGAACGCCTGGATTACAAAAAACTGTATGATGTATGTCTTCTCCTTGCATTTTCCATTCCCCCGTACCGTAAATACATGTCATATATATTTAATGGTTCCTACCTCGAAAGACTTATTTTTGTAATACTGTTGGCCAGAAGGACAATGCCCTAGTTTACGCAGGAGATCAAGGTCACACAATGTGAAAAAGCTCATATGTTAAATAGAATAAAACAATATAACTATAACTTAGAATCTTATTCTTAGGCGAACACATAACCTAGTCACACACAATCTCATACTAAACTTATAGAATATAGATAGCTGCCCTTCTGCATCTTTGAGTGTGGTTGTTGCCTTATTGCGATCAATGCATTAGTCATTTAGTCCCCAGAAGCTTGTTGTTCAAGTGCTGCTACCGTGTCATGTAAAATATTTTGCTGCATTAGTCGATAACTACATCTGCATGGGCTAGATATATTAACTATCATATATTCATATGCCTGGCGTCGCGAAAATAGCATGATTATGTGCGAAGAGACATAGGCATAGTATAACTTTCCCACCATTCTTTACAGTAAATTTATGGTGTATGTTTGAATTGTTCTGTATCACAATTACATCAGTTAAGAGCCATGTCTAGTACTCCATACTTCCACATCATTTCTAAAAATGAGATAAGAAGCACCACACCATTCTAAAAATGAGATAAGAAGCATGAAAACATTTTTTAGTATCTGTTCATATTTAGTTAACTGGGTACAGATGCAGAAGTTACGTTGATTTGAATTACTCAAATATATGAAAGCAGTGTTGTTAACTGAAAAGGAAAAGGTGTGTACAAGTGCTACTTTAAAATTATTCTGCTCAGTATATATAGTGCTTGACTGCTTGTGATTAACTTGGGAGAAAGTTTGTGCATGCATGAATGTGTATTTACCTATGTGTATATATTTGGAAGTATATACAGTACACCAGTAGGATTGCATGTTTGTATGTGCTTGTTTGTGTGTGTGAACCTTTGCTGCTGACAGAGGTAAAGCACTTAACTGAAGACTAATCAGCCAGCAAGGAAAACTATTGGCTCATGTATATATGTATAAACAATTACACGTAACAGAATTTTTTTTGTCAATGAACCATCTATCATACATAATTTTTAGCCAAGCAATCAGTTTGTTGCTATGAAAGGCCTCATAATATACCAAAGCTAGTCTTTTCTGCATGCATGCCTGGACCTTATTGTTTCCTTTTCATGTGGGAATCTAAAGGAGGCTTATGGAAAAGAATCATCAGATTCAAGTGGTGATGAAGAGTGGTCTGGAAATAGCACACCCCGAAAAGGAAATCTAGAAGACAGTGAAACAGATTCATTTGCTGATTCACTTCAGCCTGCCAAAAGAGCACCAGCTGGGCACCAGAATAATGAACATACTCCACAGAGTGAACGACTCTGTGGTTCAGCAAGTGAGCCGCGTAGCAGTAGCACAACCCGAAAAAAACATTTTGGTCCTATAATTAATCAGGTATAGAATGATTAAATATCTCTTTACGGTTAAGTGATAAGTCAGTTGATCTGAAATTTTGTCAGAACCACTTTGTGTTAACAAATTAAGCTAATTAAAATTGTTGACATAATAGAAATTATGTCATTGACGCTCCTTTTCTCTTGCAGAAACTGAAGGTATATTTTAAGAAAGATCCGTATCCTAGTCGCGCAACAAAAGAAAGTCTGGCACAAGAGCTTGGGCTGACATTTCATCAGGTTCTAATCACCACATTTGTTTTTCTTCTCATGAAGCATTTCTTGCTGCATACCTGTTGGGGTTTTCATTGTATCTCCTGCCTTACTGGAGTTTCTGTTAACAGGTCACTAAATGGTTTGCTAGCACTCGTCATTACTCGAGAGTTGCTGATGCCAAAAAAGATAAGGATCCAGAAAATCATACTGCTGAGAATAATGATAGAACAGCTATAGATTGCAGACAACTGAGAGAACCCAATGATAGGGTGATGGAAAAACTGACTGTAGATAGAAATGATATGGTTCCTGAGGATAGGATGGCTCAAAATAATGTTAATGAAGGTAACAAAGAAGATATCCCATTCATTCAAGATGTCAGCTGCCAGCAGTGTGTGGTTGTGACTACCGTTGTCAACCAAAACTGCCTTACCAACTCAACAGAAGTTGGCTCGCCAAAAGGTTGGCCCGGAGAAAACCAGGGGAATGGTGCCTCAAGGAATATTGGAAGTCCAAAAGGTAGGTCTGCAGAGAACAATATCCCTGGCCTAGAATTTGTAGATGAGGCAAGGAAAAAAGCAATACTGCGGGAGCTGAGAAAGAGGAAGGCGGGCAGGTGAAGCTCCTAAGTGGTGGTATTCGAACTGTTTGCCTAAGCCTGCAGTTCAGGTCAAGTTGTGGATGCTGCGCCACAAACTTGAACTCTGGATTGCTTTCGATCGGATGGCCAGGCACCCAGTACAGATGACTGCCAATTAGGCGTGGAGAAGCAGGACCTTTTTCTTTCTCGTTCATTGGTCATTTGTGGACTTTTAAGCCTCGTTGTCATTATGTTTGTTCCTTTTAGAGCATTGATTGGCATCCATTCAGAATTTCTGATTGGAAACCTCTCGAATCTGAAGTACTTCAGTCACCAGAATGGTTGAGTGTAACAATATTTATGTCTGTAGTGGACAGTAGAAATGTTGTTGGTCATGTTCCAGTAGAGCCTTTGATCTTCCCTTGTAACATGCGAATTTGTGAAATTTATTCCTTTAGTTTCCCTGGAAGTCGTCAAAACATGACCTGTGGCATGCTACCTGGGACTTGCAATCTGCAATTTCACATCCCTCGAAGGAATGCTTTGCTTCAGGACTTACTCATACTGGTTTTCAAAAACTGTTTTTTTTTCAGTAAATGATTTTTCTACATTATCTACTTTTCAAACAGTGTTTTTAAAAAATGAGGTTTACTAGTTAATTATAGTATATACTGTAGTGATTTTATTTATATTGGTCAAAATTGTACGTGAGAATTTCTCTTCAAACTTGTGAGTATTTCTTTTCAAACTTTTCTATAAATTATTATTATTTATGAATTAAAGTTAAAAGCCAAAAACAAAAGCTTATATGAAGTTTCTGTGATCTGCTGCTGTGTGAATATTGAGGATAAAGTAACTCTACCATCATGTCTGGTGAAGCCTACGTGGCGGGAAGAGAGAACATATCCTACTACACTGTTATGGTGAGCTTCCTTTTTTTCTCTTAATTAATCGCTATACGCTTCTCCTAGCGCAGTGTGCTACTATGTTCTAGGATATGGCTATGTTTAATTCGTTTTTTTCTTTTGTTTTTTTAACTAAAATTATAATACAGTGGTTGTTAGAGCATCTCTAAGAGGTTAGCTAAAAATAAATGCTAAATCCTTTGATTTAGCCATCATGTAAAATAGAAAACTCTCTAAAAAAGAAGAGTGCTACAACAGCCTAGCTAAAATTTTTTCTTGTCTATATTTAAATCAGCCACATCATCAAAGACGTTCGCCCATGGCTACAACTTCCGAGTGCTGTAACATCAGTTTTGTTTCCGATTCCGTTCTCTGTTCGCCCGTGATTCCAACTGGTTCGGAAGCCAACTGCATTACAACTTCGCCAAAGACATCATCAAAGAATTCGATTCCGATTCCTGCTAAGACATCGCCAAATTTCAACTGGACATGCTAAGTCCTGTAGGAGTTTTGTTTCTGATTCCGATTTGTAGTTGGGAACAACATATTTGATCATGATTCGTACTGCTGATTGATTGATAATGAACTGAACAGGCAATTTGGAACACATACCCAAAGTAGTACGCTTTTTTGGAACACATACGTAAGGCATATACCTCAACAAGAAAACAACAAAGGAGGACTCTGATCATGCCAACCAGAAATAACATTCCTCTTCAAAACTTGCAAAACAGTTTCTTCAAATAATGTAACATAGAACCAATTCAAATATTTAAGAAAACATTAAATGTGTATCACTTCAATAATATTTAAAACATAAAATCGATGTTGTATCTAATTTTTGAGACGCCTTGCAAGTATGTCATTCTGGAGCTGGTCATAGAACAGCTGCTGTTTGGTGGACATGGTACTCGTATCGACATTCATAATTTTCTCTTCTTCGAGGTTCCTCTTGAACTCAAATTTCTCTTTCTCAATTCTGATCCTTTCTTCCTCAATTCTGATCCTTTCTTCCTGCAATGCGAAGGCTTTTTTGCACCTCTCCTCTTTCTTCAAATCCTTCTCCGTGTCGGCCTCTTTCTTCTTTGCCAACAGATAATCCAATGCTTCGATGCTGGAACGTTGTCGTAATTTGTCTTTCTCCTTCTTCTTCCCTGTAGGTCTGTCCAGTGTAGGCATTGCAGCCTGATTACCATCACCATTAGTATTGACAACTAATTGTGCAGCCGTTGCAGGACTTGAATTTATCGTGGTCTTTTGCTTTTTGCTTGCTAGTTTCTGAGTTCCACTCTGATTGCTCCTATTCATCCACTTGGGCTGGTCTTTCAATATTTTCCAGCAATGGATGTACGGGAAATTTCGGTGCTGCTTGTCCTCAGCCTTGAACATTCTTAATGTGTTTGCTTGCTACAAATTGAAAAAACATAGATACTGAATGAGATAGACAAACATCATATACAATTGGAAGGGCAAGGTATGTTATCTAACCTTATCGTCGATAGATAAGCCACTTTGATTTCTAGCCTCTATCTTTGAAACACAACCAGCAAATATGTTCACATCATGTTGAATACCGGACCACCTGCTCATTAGGGAGCTTTGTGTTCGATCAGAATCGAATGTCTTGTTGCCATGAAAATAATCATATATTCTTTTCCAATATGTCGAACGTGATTGATCAACTCCGTGCACCGGATCCAAACTCACATTTAGCCATGCTGAGACCAACATTTCGTCCTCCTCAACGCTGAAATTCTTGGTCCTTTTCTGATTCCCTTTCACACTTGCAGGGGCATCATCACTTGCTGGTGTTTCATTAGGAGGTGGGACATTATCAGACAAAGCAGCAGGATTACAACCCCTTGTAATCATGTCGGTAAAAGATCTTTCTGAATCCAAGGCACCTGTGAAAACATAACACAAGGACAATCAAGATCATACACTGAAATCTACAATTCAGCCCAGTATATGCGCTAGAGAAGTAAGACAGGCCAGCGATTCAACCAACTACTCTTCACGGTAAGACAGGCCAGAGAAGTAAGACTTAGCTTCCTAGTTCACAGTGTATAAAGAAATTTATTTCTGTAGAAATTCTGAGAGTGCAGCTGAAGGCTCTGCTCCTTCAGTTCTGGTTCCCACACTATAGCATTTATTTCTGTAGATATTTTGTCAGATTCACCAGAAAGCACTGAAAATCAACAGGAACACAAGTCTGATTCAGTTTCTGTGAAAGATCAAGCACTCATAAAGTCATAATGACCAAGATGTGCTCATATATGAATGTGTTTTGTTCCCACACTATAGCATTGTCTTGCTGGCCTTTGGCAGGCTCAGGGATTGTTAAAGAGCGCTGTAAAAACTGGTCAGTCAAAAGAAGCTAGGTTAGCTCGGGTAAGGATAAGCTTGGTGACCCTGCCACATTTTAGTACGTTGCCATGACTTTGCAACGTTCTAGTGCCAAGAAGACGATCTCGCGAATCACACACAAAGTGTCTTTGTAAGGTGGTTTATGGTTTCTTAAGTCAAAATTTTGAACCATTGGAGCAATCTAGTATCAGACACATGCACATCTCAAAGGTAACCCTAAGGCCAAAAAAAATCACCCAACTTAAGAATCAGCAAAAGATCATACTATTTACAAATAGCAAACCCGATACACTTGCTCCCTGCCAACTATAAACTATTGAGACTGTAAACACTAAACCATCAAGCATGGACCCCGTACAGTTCCTAAACGACAGTGAGAGATACGTACTGAATTAGACTCACCGGAGCACACGTCGAGGAATGGGTTCGACGAAGCAGCAGCAGAACTGTTCGGTGCAAGGACTCGTCGTCGCTGGCCTCCTTGCGCCGCATTCTCCAACCAAGGGAGCACCACTGAGTCCTGCTGCTCCCATCCGCCGCCTGCCGGGATCGACGAAGACGAGTTGTAATCTCCCCGGCGCAGTTGGGATCTCCCATCCGCCTGCTGCTCCCATCCCAACAGCTGCCCATCCGCCTGATGCTCCCATCTGCGTGATGTTGGGATAATAGGGCGGAGCAGTTGGGATCTCCCCGGCGCTCGACGGAGCCTGTCCATGACGAAGCTGATCCGGCGGTGCGGCGGTGTAGCGATTCGGAGTAAGCGGCCTGTCCATGAGGAAGCGGCTCACGGCGAAGAGGAAAAGGGCAATTCGGAGCGGGCCACGATTAGCAGCTCCGGCTGTGCGGCGGCGGCGGCAGGAGCGGGTGAGAGGAGAAGGCGATGGACGGGATGGGGAATTGCGGAATCCAGCGGGTCGAGCTGGATCCCCACGATGGGAAACTTCAGCGCGCGGGAAAGTCTTCTCTGCGCGCGGGAAGGATGGCGCGCGCGTGCGCGGGCAAGCAGACGTGGCGAGCGATTTCGGGGATGGCGAGCAGCGCAGGCTTGCTTTCTATGCCGAGCGAAGTTTCAGGGATACCCAACTTGCTAATTTAGCAAACCAGATAGCATACCTGTTGGAGCTCATTTTTTCCTGAAAAATTCCAAGTTTACCATACACAATAAAGATAGCATATCTGTTGGAGGTGCTCTTAGTTTTTTTATAAGACATTTAATTTAAAAATGTAGAAAAATACTAAACACTATTATATCTTCATAAACAATATAAAAAAGAAAAAAAGTCACGTTAAAAGTTAACGTATTTTAAAGAGTTTTTATCTTCTAAAAGCTAAATTAGAAGATAAAAACTGTTTAGAATAGGACCGAAGTTGCTTGTTTCTATTCTATGAGCTGATCAACTGAACTACTTTTTCTTCCTCATCTTTCAGGACACGGAAGAACTTGGATGAATAGGCAAAATCATCTTACCAATAGGCTATATATGGGCTGGGCTGGAAACCTCCCTGCAAGACCAGACCATCTCTTCCCTGCATATAGGACCATCCCGAACGGCTCTTAGCACGGACCCCCTCTTCTCCCACACACCTCCGCATTTCAAATTCAAATCGGCCGTCCCACTCAGTGCAACTCGCACTCGCGAACCCATCCCATGGCGGCCAATGCCCATTCGTCGCCTGCGGCGGGCAGGACGCCGAACCCCAAGGCGTCTCCGTCCCCATCCACCAGGAGGGCCGCGGGCGACGCGGCAGCGGCCGCGGCTGCCTCGGCGGCGTCGGACTCGAAGGCGCGGTTCGAGGCGTACAACCGGCTGCAGGCGGCGGCGGTGGCGTTCGGGGAGAAGCTCCCGATCCCGGAGATCGTGGCGGTGGGAGGCCAGTCGGACGGGAAGAGCTCCCTCCTGGAGGCCCTCCTCGGCTTCCGCTTCAACGTCCGCGAGGTCGAGATGGGCACCCGCCGCCCCCTCGTCCTTCAGATGGTCCACGACCCCACCGCCCTAGATCCCCGATGCCGCTTCCAGGTGCGTGCCCCGCTTCTTCTCCTAGGGTTTTCTCCCTTATATCTCTCTTGGATCGAGCCTAGTGCTTCTGCTAATTTAGTTGTGAACAGGAGAGATCGGCTGAGCGATGTTGGTTGTGGGTGCGTGGCAGGAGGAGGACTCGGAGGAATACGGGAGCCCGATGGTGCTGGCCACGGCGATCGCCGACCTCATCAAGCAGCGCACCGAGTCGCACCTCCGGAAGATCCAGGCCGCAGTCTCGTCCAAGCCCATCGTCATGAGGGCCGAGTACGCTCACTGCCCCAACCTCACCATCATCGACACCCCAGGTTTCGTGCTTAAGGTAGGCAGAGGTGAACTTGAGACTTCAAATTCTCACATCTCAATCAAGAGGAGTGGCTTCTTAGTCAGTTTGTCATCTGTTTGATGGAATTGTGTGTTTGCTGTAGGCTAAGAAAGGTGAGCCGGAGAGCACGCCGGAGGAGATCTTGTCGATGGTGAAGTCACTAGCGAGCCCGCCCCACCGCCTCCTCCTTTTTCTCCAGCAGAGCAGCGTCGAGTGGTGCTCTTCGCTCTGGCTGGACGCAATTAGAGAGATTGATCCCACTTTCAGGCGCACGATGATCGTCATCTCCAAGTTTGACAACCGCCTCAAGGTATGACCGTTTGGTACATTTAAGGTTCAATAACGTCTTCACTGTGAAATGGAATTGGTATTGTGTCTTATGAAATTGTCGCTGATCATTTGAAGGAATTTACGGAAAGGTGGGAGGTCGATAGCTACTTGAGTGCGAGTGGTTACCTTGGGGATAACATCCACCCGTTCTTTGTGGCTCTTCCAAAGGACCGTGGAACGATCTCCAATGAGGAGTTCCGGAGACAAATATGTCAGGTTGATATTGATGTGTTCCGTCATTTGCGAGATAATGTGAGGGGGGGTTTCAATGAAGAGAAATATGGACCATACATCGGGTTTAGCTGCCTCAGAAAGTACTTGGAATCTGAACTTCAGAAGAGGTACAAAGAAGCAGCTCCAGCCACCCTAGCATTATTAGAGCAGAGATGCAGTGAAGTCTCCATGGACCTATCCAGACTGGACTCCAAATTGCAAGCAACTTCTGATGTCTCTCAGCTGAGGAGATCGGCAATGCTTCATGCTGCTTCTATTTGCACTCATTTGGTATGCGCACAGGACACAAACTGCCCTTACTTAACGTTTCTGTTCTAATGCTGTTGCTGATTGATGTACTAGAACTAATCGACATTGCATTTGCATGTCAAAGCGTGCATTACTTGACGGAGCAGCTGATCCATCCCCAGAGCTATGGGGGAAAACTACTGAGGAGGAACAAATGCATAGTGGTATTGGCAGCTGGCCTGGCATCAACATGGCTGTAAAACCTCCCAACTGCAGTCTTAAGCTGTATGGTGGTGCAGCTTTTGAAAGAGTAATGCATGAATTCCGTTGTGCGACATACTCAATGGAGTGCCCTCAAGTGTCAAGGGAGAAGGTACGTTTTAGATTAGAACTATATAAGTACATAATTTTAGGGAAAGTTAGCTGAAATTGTGGCATTGATGTCATCAGGTTGCTAACATACTACTTGCCCATTCTGGAAGAGGCGGGAGCAGTGGATTGACTGAGGCAGCGGCTGAGATAGCACGTGCAGCTGCACGATCGTGGCTTGCTCCTCTTATCAGTACTGCGTGTGATCGGCTTGCGTTTGTCCTCCAAAGTCTATTTGACCTTGCAATGGAGCGCAGCCGCAATCATGAATCGAAATGTAAGATTTGGATTTTGCTGTGCTAGGGTTCATCTCCCTTCTTATATTTACATGGGTACCATTTTGTTGATCTTGAAGCTGATTGTAGCCATCTTTAGCAATCTAAAATTCCTTTTGTGTGGTATGTTATGATCAGACACAAGAAAAAAGTAGTAGTAGCTTCTGTTTGCTAAAACACATTCTTTAAGAAAATATATATGCATTGTATTTTTCCACATCAAATATATACAATTAATTGTCTGCATTCCCTAACTTTAGGTAACACATGTTTTTAAGGTTACTTTTTTATATTATTATTATTATAGATCATTTTTATATACATATATATTACTGTCTTCAAGCTTAAGCCTTTAGGCTACCATATCATCAAGTTTTGTTGTTTTTATGTCGTAAGCACTCAGCAGTTTATCTTATTATTTTCACCATTTCCATAGAATTACAGCTGAGCCTTTGCGTGCTTTTAAAAGTCTTGGAGTGCAGGGTCAATTTGCTAAATGGTTCTCATACCTTTTTTTCTTCTTTTTTTCGTTTCTTTTTTTTTTTTTTTGCCTAGCAGGTCATCAAAATGTTGAAGATATGGAAGGATATGTTGGCTTCCTTGCTGCTCTCCGGTGCTCATATTATAAGTTTGTCAAGGATTTGTCCAAGCAATGCAAGCAGATAGTGCATCATCACCTTGATTCAGTTACGAGTCCCTACTCCCATATTTGCTATGAGAACGACTTTCTTGGTGGCGTTGGGTTCGTAGCAAACTCCATGCACAGGTTTAATCACTTCCCTGGAGTCACAACTGTTGACCTATCAGACAGTGGATCTGCACTGGAGGAAGCTCAGGAGAATATGCCACCAGAAGATCAGCAACATATGACACCACCTGCTAAAGGAATTGAGTCAAAGGAAGTTCTCAAAGAAAGCCAGCTGACGGTTCCTGAGACACCTTCTCCTGATCTGCCAGTTGAAATGCATGGTGGCAAGAAGAAAGACAATGGAAACCTGAATGACGGTGGGGCAAGGAAAAGACATGCAAGGATGGCAGCATATGCAAACAAAAATCACCATACCAATGTCATCCCTGGTGCTGATGATCTGGGCTCAAAATCAGGGTCGTTGTACTCCAGCATATGCTCAATATCTGCTCAGTACTTTGCTAAAATGCGAGAAGTCCTGATTGAAAGGAATGTTCCCTCTGCATTGAACTCTGGATTCTTAACGCCATGGTATGTTTGAACGTATGATCATGTTATACGCATAATTTTTCCTCTTTATGCCTGTTCAGTTCGAAAGTTAACTACAACATGTGAACTGTAATTGATGTGATCAACTGATCACATTCACATCCATTGAGTAGTCACTACCTGATTAGTTGTCAGTTGTCATTGATATTTTTATCTAGCTGAGCACATATTCGACGAGCAACCACTAACTGATCACATATGCATCAAACACTCTCACACGCCAGAAATTCTAGTTCACTGTGGTCCACGTGAAACTGTATGTTCAATTTGTGGCCAGTAAAACAGTAGGATTTCAATAATAACCGTCTAAATCACTATTAGTTAAATGATAGGGTAATATGAACCACTGTAATAAATACTTTGATCAATAGTAAATGTAGACTGAACCTATTTTCGTCATTGCTGCTAGTGCATGTGGAACTGCGGATATGATGGTTGGCATTAAACGGGCCTGTCCAATACATGTGAAGTTTTGTTCTTTCCTGATATGTTTGCTCTATTGATGCAATGCAGCCGTGAAAGGTTGTTTCTAGCACTTGGCTTCGAGCTGTTTGCTGTCAATGACGACAGGTTCATGGACATGTTCGTGGCTCCTGGTGCCGTTGATGCTATCCAGAATGAGCGCCAGTCTCTGCTGAAACGTCAAAAGATTTTGCTGTCCTGTCTAAACGAGTTCAAGACCATCTCGCGGACCCTGTAATGAAGATCTTTCTTGTGCTTCTTCCACAGGCATGTATTCATGAGCTTCAGGATATCCCTGCAGATGATACAGCGGAGTTCTTGGTGGTTTTCTTTTATTGCAGTTGCACATTCTTCTTTAACCCCATGCTCATGTATCTAAACACAAGCTATTCCTTCCTTCCATGTCAAATCCCTTATTGACAAGTTGTGTACCACTTGACATTTGTTCAGTACTGATATCCTCTCTCAGATATTGGCTATGCTCGACATCTCGATTAAAAAGTGACAGCTTGGAGATGATTTGATGATCTCGAATCTCACCAGTCTGTGCACATCTCCTGCACAACCTATATACAAATTATCTTAAGATGCAGCACCATTTCTATTTCTTCTTCTTTTTTTACTCTGTTCTTTTGTCATTGTATATTCAGCATGTGGTCTGGTTGGGTCGTTTCTCTATTAGTTTGAGATGAGCTGTGTGTGCGCCACTGAACCGATTCAACAGATTTGGTCACGAGGCAGGTGTTCAGATATGCGCTAAACAAATATACCAGGCCGTCGTTGGTTGGAGTGGATGGATGGCTCCCTGTATCCATCTGACCATGTCTCCAACTGTCATCCCGCCACCTGCATGAAAAAGATAGACGAGATCAGGCAACAACTTGTTCTGCTTTCGTTCGCACTCTCTTCCACGCCTCCCACTTTCCTCCCTTTATTTACAACTGTATTTTCTTGTAACTTAAGCCATGTTTTCTGACTTGCTTCCATTATTCTGATATTCTGTCGAAGAATTGTGTGATGTGCGCTGCTGCTTTCTAGTACGTTTTTTTTAGAGTTGGTGGTTCGTTTTGGACTAACTGGTAAATGTATTCTAGTTCCATTTGGTAACAAAGGCCTGTCTACTTGGCTCACTTGCCGCCGAAAAAATGTTTGGCAAGGCCGCGGACCATGCTGAACCAGACCAGATCTGCGTATCATGCCCATGCTACATTCGCGTCGCGACTCGTCAGTCTCAAGCACTCAACTCCTCCGTTGATGCAACCTTGCGGGTTTCTTCCTGATTGTGGCCACCTGTGTATGTCATTTCCCTTGGAATCAAATAGTGCAAAAAATTTTGCAGTGCCGCAGAGCACCACACGGATGAGATGAAGATCAGGAATGTCTTGTAGGGAATCGATGCCTCATCCCCGAGTTAGCGGCCTTTCCTTGGCGGTTCTACAATCAGGATGCTTTCTTTCTTCCTTTCTTTCTCCATGGTCTGTTCGTCTGGTCAATGGATGGTGGCGTGTCCTGTTCCACCGTTTTCGCAATGCATGGAAGAATTCTGTAGGCTCGAGCTGTGCCTGTCTACTACAGGGAGAGCTGTGTATGTGTATAGCTGCAGCGGCTGCCCGCCATGTTGCTCTGTCCTGTCATGCACCGTAGGTCTCAGCTCTTATGGTCCTACTTGGTGTGAAGTCTTTCATTTCATGTTCATGTCTTGTTTACGGAAGCTTAAACTTTTTTGGTAGCCGAAGCTCTCCTTGCTTTGGAAATACCTGCTACATTGGATTCTTCCTGTCTCATGTTGTACAGGGGACAGTGAGTTGATGGTGAGTCTCCAGTCCAACTGTGGAGGGGAGAGAGTGAAACAGAGTGAAGATAACTACCAAGACAGAGGAATTGGTGCTGCGTTTCTACACCATTTCGTAGGGCAACAGATGGGCATCTTTTCGTCCACTTGTGTGTGGTCCATGGAAAGTGCAGTGGGAGGGATGGAACCGAAGGACCAGGGGAGCCAATAAATCAACTGTTGGATTCTTACTACTCCAGTAGGTTACGTTTTGGGGACACTAGGTGGTGAAGAACAGCGGCCTATTTTACTCCACTACAGACTGTATACAGTCTCTTCAGAAAAGAAGACTGTATACTGCAGATTTGGTGGCTGTTGTGAGGGAATGAGTTCACAGTCATGATAACGCTAGGTAGATCTCTCTCTCTCTCTCTCTCCCCCTCAAATGGGAAGTGTGCAGGGTGAGCTAAAAGTGACAGCAAGTGTGGTCCAGAGCGATGGGCCTTGTCATGGTCAATGTTGGATGTGGAATTGGTCGAGATGTAGCTGCACACTTAATTTGCTGGTCAAAGAAGGTTTAATGGCTCCAAATGCAGAAAGTCCTACCGGAAACACCATCCAACAAAGTTGTCCACTAGTCATTAGACAACTTGTGGAGCTCGGAACAGTTGAAACCAAAGGAAATACATCACATGGATGCAAAATTGAACTCCACCGCTCACTGTGATCCATGGAACTACCGAGAAATGCGCAGTCCAACAAAGAGATGGATACATAGGCATAGAAGGAAATATGCTGGACACCTACATCGATTTTTTTCCTTGAGCTGTAGAGCAAAGCCATAGTCGTTTGGAGACATCAAATCTGCAAGCTCGCACTCCTCTACCATGGCCTGGGAAGCCACTGACAAACAGGCCCTTGAAAACAACCTGCAATCGGTACTGACACGGTATGTCCGCGTGAGCATATATATACTGCCTTACTTCACTATGCATATAGTATTCCCAAACTAGAAAACGCTGAGGTGCCATCCATCACCACGAGGAGCTAGCCTGCCAAGCGACCGAACTGCATGGTTGGAAAGGATGTGATTTGAAGCTGAAGTGCACTCAAGGCCAAGAGTGGGCAAATAATAGACGGTGTGATGGAGTGTTTGACCAGCGTTCTCGCTGGCGTGGGAACGATTGTCTCGGCGAAAACGACCGGTGCTAGCGTTATAGCTTTTTTGGCGGCGACCGCGCGTTCCGTGCCGTGCCGAGCCGGTGATGGATTTCGCACATGTCGCGCGCGCGGGCAGCGCCACACAGCCTTTCGTGGTTACGCCTTACGCGCGCGCGCGGCCGGCCCCCCGCGGCGTCACGACGTCCCTCCTGTTTCGCCAAGCGACATTGCCTCCACTGGCCGAGCGCGCTGAGGCTGACAAAGCACGCGGCCGGCCCGGCCACCGAGTTTGCCGAGTTTTGTCGATGCACGCTGAAAAGAAAAGAAGAAAGAAAGATATCGTAGAAGTGATTCGAGGGGGGTGGTTGTATTGTTTTTTGCGGATGGTTTTTGCCTGTGACTTATGTTTTGGTTGAAAATAAATAGTAATGACTAAAAGAAGTGGTTTTTAGAATAAGGGGATGAGCGGTGGAAAAAGTGAGAGAGATATGTGCGCGTCATAGGAGTGGAGAAACCGCTTCGAAAAGCAGGGTATTCATATTGATTTTTTTTTACTTTTTTAAGTAAAAGCCAATACGAGCAGAACCTGAATTGCTAAAGTAGCGATCGTGTAGGCAGCGAAGCCAATGCCGATAGCTATGTTCTTTTGGGCTTTTGGGTGGTTTTTGGCTTCAGTTTCTACGAAAATCGAAACAAACGAGACGGCTTCTCCTAGTAGTTTCTCGATGTCGTTCTCTAAATGCCTTCTTGAGCCTGTCGTCGGCGTATGCGCCATCCTTGTTAGCGTCTTTATTGTCCGCTACTATCTCGAAAACCATAGTAAAAAATCATTAGCCACAGCACAAAACCATCAGATATAGTCTAAATGAACAGGACAAATATCTTTTCTGCCTATACCTGGAGTATTTCAAATGGCGGTCTCGGTGGGATGGGGTTAGTTATGTATGCACCTGCACGTTGAAAAAGGTTGACTTACTTGAGCCACATTAAGCAACACCAAATAATCATACAGAAAAGCTAAAAAACGCTATAGCATTATTTGGTTCTTCAACAGGACAGGGCTTCACTATTGGATCTAGACCATCCAAAGACCGCGATACCAACCCAATGATAGTCTTATCCATACTCTCATCACTCATTGTCTTCCCTAGCACATCCATCTCTTAGTCTTTAAGGGGCTGTTTGGTTGCCTGCATGTGCTCATGCAGCTGTATGAGCGTGGACAGGCTGAGGAGAGAAACTCCTCAACCACGTTTCTCCTCAGCCTGGCTCCAGTTGATTTTTTACATCCACTCGTGCAGACTCTCTCCTCCATGCAGGCAACCAAACACCATCTACCTGCATGCGCGGATGCGAGCCACCCGCATGCAGGCAACCAAACAGCCCCTAAGTCACTCTCTCTTGCACACCCGATCTAGAGCAAAGGTGATCAGCGCATGGGTGTGGTGAGCAACGGCAGCATGTGGGCTCCACTTGCAGGGAGTGACGATGAGCAGCAAGCGGAGCACATCGTGTGGGGAGTAGCAAGCAGTGAGCAGCGGCAATGGTGTGTGGGAGAAGTGAGCAGAAGTGGCTCATTGTGGACCATCCAAGTAGCAAGGCTATAGGCAAGCCATAGCGAGTAGGCGTGGGGGTTGGCATGATGGGGCGGCGCACGAGGCACTATAGGTGGCAAGCGGTTGGCTTCATCTTCAGGTGACTGGGGCTTTAGTTGAGATCCAAATCTAAAACTTACAAGTTTTTCTGTGAAATTTTGTACCAAATTGTTTATTTTGGTTGAAATCGATTAGAACTCTAATGAAATTTGATAGACTTCTTTTGAATTCGCTAAAACACGCATGTTTCTTACTGAAAGCATGTGGAACTTGCAAAAACATGAGTAAAACTTCTTAAAACATTTTTTAAACTTTGCCAATACATGGATGAATTGTGCTAAGAACTATGGAAACTTGTGAAACCCGGACAAAACTTTCTTGAAACTTTTGAAACGTGCAAAACTCTCTTTGAAACTTTTTGAAACATGCAAAACTCCTTATGAAACTTGATTGAAGTCTTGACTTTCTAAAATTTGCTAAAACTTCTTAAAACGTATTGAAATGATTGAAATTATTTTTGGGAACTTCTTGAAATGTCTTGAACCTTGCATGAAACTTTCACAAAATATGTTGAAACCTGCTTGAGATATTGAACTTGAAACCTGAAATCTTTTTCAACACTTTTCCATGAAATGTGTTCAAATCTTCTTGAAAGTTCAAAACAAAAAACTTGAAGTTTTCATAAAACTTTTATGCAATTGAAATATCATGAAACTCTACAAAAATGCTATACTATTGGAAATGCACGGTACACCGTTGGAAAAGTGAAACTTTTTTTATTGAAACTTGTCGAAACTCATCAAGTTTGCTATAACTTCTTGAAACTTTTCGATTGAAACTTGTTGAAATTTACTGAAGCTTTTTAAAGCTTTTTGGTTGAAACTTGATGAAACATGTCGAAATTTGCTAAAACTTCTTAAATTTTTTTGGTTAAAACTTGATGAAACCTGTTAAAACTTGAAGTTTGAGTTCCAAAATCTAAAACTTGGTCTTGAAATTTTTCTAAAATCTTTTAGAAACTTCTGGAAATATGTAAAACTCATTAGAACTAAAAACTTTCTAAAATACTTTTATAAAACTTTATAAAATTTAATGAAACTTATTGAAACGCAAGTGCTTCCAATGGTTTACCGTTAGCTAGCTCAGATGGATGGTGGGCCCGATCGCCGAGGGGCACAGACCGGGTTGGCTACAGTAGCTAAGTAACTACTGTTGCATTGCTGGGTAAAAAATGGCATATCTGATCAATTACTATGGGAAAATCAGCGATAAAAGTTGATTGTGTCGGTGTCAAACTTTGAACTTCCAGTGGTGTGATTCGATGGCTCAGATCGTGTTCAATCCATTTCCCGCTACGGTTGAAGTGGATCGATCGATATCCCTACCATTCCATAGTCGTTCACCAAGGCACTCATGAGAAAAGTACTACTCCAGTAACCTTGACCATACTTGTGCAGCGAAATGTGGTCAACAGCATCATCCTCTTATGTGGCATGCAATTGGCGCGCGCCCGTTTCATGTGCGCGCTGAATCCGGCGGCCACTCAAGGGAAGCCGGCGCGGGTGGGGAGGATAGTCAATAGCGCCCCGCCGCTCTCGTGGCCGTTAAAACGGGGAATTGGATGCTTCCCTTTTCGTCGTGGAGCTAAATTTGGCACGTGAATACGATTCCCCGTCCACATTTCTTCACACAAGAAGTCCCAAATGGAAATGGAAAGCTCGAGGTAAACCAGCCTCTTTTACTGCCTTCCCCATTTGTAACAACCAAGCATGCACGTCTGTAGCTTCACCGAGCTGAACTGACACTTCAGTCCATGCGCACAGCAGGAACAAAGGATTCCGCGAAATGCAAAGCCCGAGAAAGACAGTACGCCGCAGGGACACGACAGGAGTGGATGGTAGCGGCCGGTAGAGTCCAAGTCAATGCGCGCATCCAGCCTTTTTTTCTCGCAACAAGCATCTTTGGACCCTTCCCAACCTGTGACTAGGGCTGTAAAAAAAGCTCGAGGCTCGCGAACTGCTCGAGGTTGGCTCGCTCTAGACTCGATTCGAGCTTGGCTCGAGCTCCAAACGAGCCGAATTCGAGCTTCATCTTAAGCTCGCAAGCTTTAACGAGCCGAACTCGAATAGCTCGCGAGCTTAAGATTTTTTCATTTCCCCACACCCCCTCCGGCCTTCCTCCCGCCTCTCCTCTCAAAATCCCGCCCCCACCGCCTAGCCCTAGGGCTCCCGCACCTCTCCCCCACGCGCCTCGGCGCCTCCGCCTGCAGCCTGCTCCCCGCCGCCGCCCCTCCTGGCTCCTGCGGTCCTGCCCCCCCGCCCCACCTCGCCGCCCCCGCCCCTCCTGCCCCCCCCCCCGCCCCTCCTCGCCGCGGCCCGCCCCTCCTCGCCGCCCCTCGTCGCCCCCGCCGCCGGCTGCCCCCCACTCCCGTCCCCCTCGTCGCCCTCCTCCTCTCCCCCGCCGCCGCCCCTCCTCGCCCCCCCGCCGCTGACCCCCTCTCCCGCCCCCCCCCCCCGTCCCCTTCTCTCCGCCGCCGCCGCCCCTCCTCCCCCCGCCGGCGCCCCTCCTCGCCCCCTCCCCGGTGCCGCCCCCTCTCCCGCCCCCCGTCCCCTTCCTCTCCCCCGCCGCCGCCCCCCTCTCCCGCCCCCCGTCCCCTTCCTCGGCTCCTCGCCTCCCGCCGCCTCTCCTCGCCCCCGCCGCCGCCCCTCGTCCCCCCGGCGCCCCTCCTCGACTTGGCCCGCCGCTGCTCCTCCTCGTCCCCCCGGCGCCCCTCCTCTCCCCCGCCGCCGCCGCCTCTCCTCCCCCCCGGCACCCCTCCTCTCCCCCGGCGGCGCCGCCCCTCCTCGACCCGGATCCGGAAGCTCGGCGCCTCGGCCACGGCTTCGCAGCCCGCAGGTACTCCCTCCCTCCTTCCCACCGAACCTTACACGAGCTCGAGTTTTGTCCGAGCCGAGCTCGAGCCTAGCTTAAAGTTCGATGTTGATCTCAGGCTCGCTCGAGCTCGGCTCGATTTTCTACCGAGCTCGAGCTTGCCAGGTCAAGCTCGCTCGAGCTCGGCTCGTTTACAGCCCTACCTGTGACCAAAGCCAACAAGAGCGACTAGCTGTGGTTTATGATTTTTGGTTGAAATTTTTGAATTTTAGCTGTTTGCGACAGAGATTACAGAAAGAGAGATACTTGCTTATGATTTTGATTGATACAGATGTTGAGTTTTTAACGTGTACTACAATTAACTTGTAGATCCGTCTTGAGAAAATATTCTGTTTAAAAGTTAGGTAATGTAGCAAAAATCAAAAGCCGCTTTTAGAAGCCGTTAAAGAACATGCCCACTACTACACCCGAAGTATAGAGCGTATTTTTAATATAAAATTAGTAGGATGTTTCTTTTATACCTGTAATAAATGTACAGCTTTAGTTGCTATTCTCTCTCTCTCTATATATATATATTAAATATAGTGTTTATAGATAATCTAGTTATTTTTACTATTTTCTTAATCTATATGTAAAATAAAGTCTTATTAACTTGACGGAGCAAATACCAAAAACTAAAGCGCCCCTCGTGTTTCACCCGAAAAATCCACGGCATCTACCCAACTAGAGCTTTGGGATCTCGGTCTTGCATTTCAACGCAAGTTGCACTCATCCCGCTTCGCTTCCTCGGTGCTGTTGTTTTGGATTCGCTAATTGCTTGACCACTTTGCTGGTAATTTCATACGTTTTCCACTTACCTGTTCCTATTACTTCTCTTCATTTCACTTTTCTTGCCATCACTCCAAGCCTGCAAAACGGTTCTCCATTTTTTTTTCTGAAAAGGTGATAATAGTTGGCTAGTGTAGTTAGGGCCGTACAAAACGGTTTTTCTAAAGCTTCGGTTACGATCTCTTCCTGTACCTTCCTTACAGCTCAGAAACCTGCCTGCATCTAGTTCTTTCTTCCGGTTTGAGGCATAGTAATTGAAACCAGATCTATCCATTTGGCTTTCTGGTTCACGGCTCCAGGGTCTAGTTTACTCCTAAGAATATTTATGTTATTTGCCCTATGTGGCCCCACCACGTCCAAGGCATCGGGGTCAGCCTCGGACCTCGCCCGGGGTTAGCCCCGGACCCTTCCGAGGTTGCCTTGCATATCTCGCATAGGGTTAGCCTCGTGTACCTCCTCACCCAAGGTTGGTCACACGTAACTCACCTGGGGTTGGCCCAGGACCCCTCCGAGCATGGTTTCGCGTACCTCGAATGGGGTTGGCCTGGATTCCTCTGAGATTGGCCTTACACATCTGACCCGGGATTGACTTGGTGACTTAGCTCAGGGTAGACTCTCCAAGGGGTGTTGTCGCTCCAAGGTGATTGTGGGCCCGAAGTGGCACGGCCCTTCCCCCAACAAATATAAAATTCAAAATTTTAATTAAAAATATAATAATTCTAAAATCTAAAATTAAAAAATGTGATGTTTACGTTCCAAAAGTTTGAATTTGAATTTTTGAAATAAATTTTTTTGAAATATGAGTTTTGGGATTTAAATTCTAAAGATTTGAAATTATGAACTTCGAAACCTGAAACTTCCAAAATTTGGATTTTTGAAATTCAAAATTCCAATTTCTGAAATGTAGATTCTCAAATTTTAAAATTCTTTGAAATCCAAAATATTCCGCTCTGACCACAAGTGACAGCTCAAACTTGCTTTCAGCACTTTGTTGGTAGTTGTCTTTGTTTGGTCGGTCGGCCTTTTTGTCGTAAATTTGATGTATATCGCATATGTATGACCTGTTGTCATAAGTTGTATTAATGCAATATGTATAAATGTGATTTCAATGTTGTGGATGTGTGTATTAGCCACTGATCATAGGACTAGAATGGTACACACGAGGATTACGGGTATTCGACACCCAGGGTTCGACATCTCATAGGATTATGGAAGTATTTATGGTAATCCTCATAGGATTCTTGAGCTAAACGCACCATAAGTGTAATCATCATGACAGTTAAGGGTTTAAATCTCGGAAAACTAGTGGAAGATAACTCTATATCTGTTGTGGCTACAGATCAAATAGTATATGAAGGGACTAGGAAGAGAGAGAGAGAGCTGGTGATAAAAAATGTGTGGATCTCCTCTCTCATGCCCCTCTTAGGGTTTATATACATGAGTGGGGTAGGATGAGAATTTCTCATCCTACCTCTTAATAATTACAAACAGTAGGGGTACATCGGTACATTCCTTTATACAATTAGGTCTATTACATATTGGGCCAGTTGCAAGGCCCAGTCATGGGGGTTTGGGCAACCCCCTACAACAGGGCTCCGTCGACAGCAAGCGCAGAGGTCCCGATGGGTGAGCTGACGTGACCAACTATCCCATCCCTCCGTCCCCTGACAGCAAACGCGAGGGTGCTGACTGGTGAGCCAATGCAACTGGTAGCTTCAACCCCGTAGAGGGTTCTTTTATTGATCATAATGCAACTGCAAAGTCCACCAATAAATCATGGAAGCAGAGCAAGGGGTGGTGCCGTCCCTTCGAGGCGACACTTACAAGGAGGTCAGCGAAGTCCCTTGCCAAAGCCAGTCTATCCCACCGAGGCGATGCGTACAAGGTGGTCGGCGAAGGCGATGGCGAGACGAAGCTTTGAGGCACATGCTCTGTCCCACACCCTTCGGACTTGAAGTCAACGAGATGAAGACGTGTGCGCACGCAGTCCATCCCACCCCCCTTTGGACTCGCTATCGACAAAGACGGCGGCAAGACGAAGACCTGCGCACATGAGGAACGTCTGCCATCACGAGGTGGTCGGACGAAGCATCTAGGACCACAAGGCGGTCAGACAATGCATCCACGACCACGATGCCTCGCCGAAGACCATGCGAAGTCTTGAGCTAAGATGTTAGAGATGGACTCCGTCGCGCGCGCTCCCCTGGACCACGATGCGTTCAAGACGAAGTGTGTATGACCACTATGTGGCCGGATGAAGTCTCGACAGCGAGGCAGTCGGACAAAGGCTCAACCACACAGCGGCCAGAAAAAACATCGATGACCATGAGGTGGTCGGATGAAGGCTCGACAACACAGCGGCCAGATGAAACATCGACAACGGACGAGGCGTCTACGACCACGATGTTGTTGGACGAAGTCGATGAAGTCAGTTGCGGAATGAAGACTTGAAGTGTGCGCGGTCCATCCCCACCCTTTGGACATGCGTTAACGTAGTTGACGACGCCTCGACCACGACGTGGCCGGACGAAGCATCTACGAACACGACATGGTCGGACGAAGCATCTATGACCACAACGTGGCCGAACAAAGCATCTACGACCACGAAGCAGTCAGACAAAGTAGCGTGGTGAACCCCCTGGTGTGCACATGGGCTATTCCCCACCTTGGACTCACGGACGACGAAGACAGCGGTGAGACGAAGCTCTGAGTCGCGTGCTCCGGACTCAAAGTTAATGAAGCCAGCGATGAGACGAATCCAACGTGTGCGCCAGACGAAGTCTTGACCGCGAGGTCAGAGAAAGTGTCCTTGATCATGACGTGGTCGGACGAAGCGTCTATGACCACGACGTGGCCAGACAAAGTGTCTACGACCACGACATGGCTAGATGAAGCGTCTACGACCACGAAGCGGTGGGACGTGTGTAGACCTCGCGATGTGGAGCCTCAGTGCAGAGGCTCGACATGAAGGCTTGAGGCGGAAGCTCAGCATGGAGACCTTGCAACATGGAGGCCCGATGTGGAGACTCAATGCAGAGACCTCGCGCGAAGGCTTCATGACATGGAAGCTCTACACGGAGGCTCAGTGTGGTGAAGCGCGCATACCGCCCCCCTGTTGGACAAAGTGTCTATGATCACCATGTGGTTGGACAAAGCGTCTATGACTACGAAGTGGTCGGACGAAGCGTCTACGACCACGAAGTGGTCGAACGAAGTCACGCAGTGAACTCCCTGGTGTGCATGCAGGCCGTCCCCCACCTTGGACTCGCAATCGTCGAAGGCAGTGGTGGGATGAAGCTCCATGTCGCATGCTCCGGACTTGAAGTCGACGAAGCCGGCAGCGAGATGAACCCAACGCACGCGCTGGGCAAAGTCCTGACCACGAGGAGGTCGGAGAAAGCGTCCTTGACCATGATGTGTCGGACGAAGCGTCTACGACCACAACATGGTCAAACGAAATGTCTACGCCCATGAAGCGGCCGAACGAAGCATCTATGACCACGAAGTAGTCGGACGAAGTCTCAACCGCGCAGCGGTCGGATGGGGCGTGTACGACCACTATGTGGTCGGACGAAGTCTCGCTCGTGCAGCGGTTGGACGGGGCATGTGCGACCAATATGTGGTCGAATGAAGTCTCGATCGTGCTGCAGTCGGATGAGGCGTGTACGACCACTATGTGATCGGATGAAGTCTCGACCACGCGGCAGTCAGATGAAGCGTCTATGACCAAGATGTGGTCGGAGCTCTACATGGGGACCTCACGACATGGAGGTCTGGCGTGGAGACTCAATTCGGGGTAGCCTCTGTGTGCACTCTATGGAGTCTAAATTAAGATGTGCGGAGTGGCCATGGCCTCTGCATGCACTCTACGAAGTCTAAATTAAGACATAAGGAGTGGCTACGGCCACCGTGTACACTCTACGGAGTCTAAATTAAGACACGCGGAGTGGCCAAAGCCTCTGCTTGCACTCTACGGAGTATAAAAAAATCGCACGATGCGGTTTCAGCTTCGGCCTCGACGTACTCTACAAAGTATAAAGAATCGCGCGATGCGGCTACGGCTTCGGCGTACTCTACGGAGTATAAGAGTATAAAAAACCGTGCAGAGTCCCTGCCATGCACCCCACCAGGAGTCCCTGCCATGCATGTCACCAAGGAGTCCACCATGCTAGTTCGTTCGACCACACAGTGGTCGTAGACAAATCGTCTGGCCGTCGCGCGGTCGAGACTCCGCCCAACCACAGAGTGGTTGTAGACAACTCGTCCGACCACCGCACGGTCAAGACTATGTTCGATCACATAGTGTTCGTAAATGCCTCGTCCGACCACCGCGCGGTCCAGACTCTGCACGACCACAGAGTGGTCGTGCACCATTCGTCCGATCACTACGTGGTCGAGACTCCATCCGACCACGCAATGCTCGTTGACAATTCGTCCAACCGCCTCGGGGGCAAGACATCTTCTGACTACACCGTGGTCGCAGACACTTCGTCTGACCACTACGCGATCCAAACCTCATTCGACCACGTCGTGGTCATAGACGCCTTGTCCGACCACCTCGTTGTCGTCGACTATGTTCGACCACATAGCAGCCACATCGTGGTCGTAGAAGCCTCACTCGATCATCGCGTGGTCGTAGACACGTCGTCCGACCTCTACGTGCTCGCAACACTCACGCGCAAATGTCTTCGGCTAGTCGACACCAGTCTGAAGGGTGGGGGATGGAGCACGCGTCTAGGACTTTGTCCCACTGTCGGCTTCATTGATGCTAGTCCGAAGTGCGAACTCCAAGCCGCGCAGCTAGCTTCCACGCCCACGCCTTCAAACTCAGCAACCTTCATGCCGTAGGCTGCGCACGTCCCTCCGCTGGCCTTCACTCGACTCTGGAAGGACCTCGCTAGCCGGCGCACCCCAAGCCTCTGCGAAGACACGTCTATGGCCTCGTCTAAGGCTTTGCTCTCCCCGTCGGCCTCTAAGTGCGCCGTCGTAGACCTCCGTGCTTCAAAGACGTTGTCAATGGCTCACCACGGAGTTCGCACGTGACTTTGTCTAACTACTTCATGGTCGTAGACTCTTCGTGGTCATAGACGCTTTGTCCGACCACATGGTGGTGGTAGACGTTTCCTCTGACGGGGGACGGCACGCGCGCTTCACCACATCGAGCCTCTGTGCTGTGAGATCTCCTACACGCCAAGCTTCCATGTTGCGAAGCCTTCACGCGAGGTCTCCGCATTGAGTCTTTGTGCCGGGCCTCCACGTCACGAGGTCTCTACACCGAGCTTCCGCGCCAAACCTGTGCATCAAGTCTTTACGTTGAGGCTCCACATCGTGAGGTCTTTATGTGTCCCACCGCTTCGTGGTCGTAGACACTTTGTCCAGCCACTTCGTGGTCGTAGACGCTTCGTCCGACCACGATGACCACGTCGTGGTCAAGGACACTTTCTCCGATCTCCTCACGGTCAAGACTTCGCCCCGCGCACGTGTTGGATTTGTGTCGCCGCTGGCTTCATCGACTTTGAGTCTGGAGCGCGTGACTTAGAGTTTTGTCTCGCCGCCGCCTTCGTCGACCGCGAGTCTAAAGGTTGGGGATGGCCCACGCGCACCAGTGGGTTCGTCGCGCCACTTCGTCTTACCGCTTCGTGGTCATAGACGCTTCGTTCGACCACGTTGTGGTCGTAGACGCTTCATCTGGCCACCTTGTGGTCCTGGATGCTTTGTCTGACCACCTCATGGTTGTACACCCTCGTCGACCGCAAGTCCGAAAGGGGCAGGATGGCCCGCGCGCGCACGCATGTTCATCTCGTCGACTTTGAGTTCGAAGTGTGTGGGACGGAGCACACGGCTCAGAGCTTTGTCTCGCCGCCGCCTTCACTGACCGCCTCGGTAGGGCGGACTGGCTTCGGCGAGGGACTTTGCCGACCTCCTCATAAGCGTCGCCTCGGTGGGACGACAGCACCCCCTACTCCGCTTCCATGATTTGTTGGTGAACTCTGTAGTTGCATTATGATCAGTAAAAGAACCCTCTACCAGGGCTGAAGCTACTGTTGCATCGGCTCACCAGTTGGCACCCTCACGCTTGCTGTCGGGGGATGGAGGGCTGGGATAGTTGGTCACGTCAGCTCGCCCATCGAGACCTTCGTGCTTGTTGTCGAGGAAGTTCTGTTGTAGAGGTGGCGCAACCCACTATTATTGGTCCTTACAACTAGCTTAATATGCAATAGGTCCAACATATTAGGAATATGGGCATAACATGAATATTACTTACCGATGTACTCCTAATGGTTGTAATTATTAAGAGGTAGGATGGAAAATTCTCATCCTACCCCACTCATGTGTATAAACCCCAAAGAGGGGCATGAGGGAGGAGATCCACTCATTTTTTTTATCACCAGCTCTCTCTCTTCCTAGTTTCCTCATATACTGTTTGGTCTGTAGCAATAAAAATATCCTTATGCATTTGGGTTACCTTATAAAGGTCAATCGCAAAAATTCATGCAAATACACAAATGTGAAATTAGATTAGAACATCTTAACACTTGTAGGAGTTATTTTAATTATTTTTCACGACTATAGAGCTACTATAAGGCCATACAGATAGTATCAACATAAGTAATATTCATGTTATGCCCATATTTATATATACAGATACAAACAAGAGTGATGCTCAAGACACCTCCTTCGCTTTGTAAAGTAGAAAATGAAACAATAATCGTGAAAAGACAGAATTCTCACTAATTGAGAAAAAAGATTTACGCAACATATTTTAATGAGGCCACTTTATGTGTGAAAGGTATATTTTTCGAAACAACGTATACCATGTGAAAAAAAGGTCTTCAAAAAAAAAACACATACCATATGAACACCGAGCTCTAGTGGGGACAAAATACAAATTGGACAAACCATGAGGTGCTGTCTGCAAATAGATCCACCCCACTAGGGTACTTTCCCATCACCACGCTGCCCACAGCACTACAGTCTACAGCAGTACAAGAAAGAGAAAGAAAAATCGAGAAAACCTAACAAGAAAAGAAAACGAAAGCTAGGAGGAGAGATCATCCATCCAAAAGTCTCACACCAACAACAATAATGTCTCTCGGCCTGTTTACTGTGGCTGATAATTTTTAGTTATAATTAATAAATTTTGGTTAAAATAAATAGTATTAATTGAAAGAAGTACTAATTTTTAGAAGGGGGAATGAGTTAAAAAAGTACTAATTTTTAGAAAAGGAGAATAAGTTTAAAAAAATAAGAAAAAGATACGTGTGCAGAACATAAACAAAATATGAATGAAGTAAAATGAATAAGCCACTTTATAAACTGGGTGTTCGTCCTCCTCCCACCACCTCCCTTTTATTCCCCCAATTCCTCCTCCCGAACACGAAAACCCAAGAAACCCACACCCCACAAGCATTCACACGCACAAGTCATCAATGGAGGTCTCCACCAAGCAGCTCCTCCCCATGCCTCAGCAGGACCCCAACTCCCCTTCGTCTTCCACCTCCTCTTCGTCGTCGTCCTCCACCTCGCCGTCCCACCCACACCACCGTGCCCAACCTCACCCCAGCCTCCCGCCATCCCCCAGGCCCGTTCCCCGCACCATCGACACCACCCCCTTCCCCACCACCTTCGTCCAGGCCGACACTGGCTCCTTCAAGCAGGTCGTCCAGATGCTCACCGGCGCGGAGCAGTCCTCCAAGAACGCCACGGCAACAACGACAGCAGGTAACAGCAGCGCCGGAGTTGGCGGTAGCCAGGCGGCGAACGGGCCGTGCCGGCCCAAGAAGCCGGCTTTCAAGCTGTACGAGCGGCGGAGCAGCCTCAAGAACCTCAAGATGATCGCGCCGCTGGCGATGGGGGCGCCGCCGTTGCCGAGGAAGGTCGCCACGCCGGAGATCCTCTCGCCGAGCGTTCTGGACTTCCCGTCCCTCAAGCTCAGCCCGGTCACGCCACTCACCGGCGACCCCTTCAACCGCTCGCCGGCGTCGTCCTCCGAGGAGGCCGAGCGCGCGGCCATCGCCGCGAAGGGATTCTTCCTCCACCCCTCGCCGAGGGGCGCCGAGCCGCCGCGCCTGCTCCCGCTCTTCCCCGTCACCTCGCCCAGGATGGCCGCCTCCGCGGCGGCGCCTTCCGAGTGACCCAAAGCTTCCACCTTTGCGCGCGCCTCAGCTCCTATGAAGTAATCTACGAGTACTTCTACTGCTCTCGCTGTACCGTTCTTTCTTCACAGTTCTAGTTTTGTAATGTGTTTGCTGTTGTTCTTGATCGCTGCTGCTATTGTTGTAATTTTTGCTCCCTTCTTGAAAGTAAGAAGGTAGTTCTTTGGAGTTGCGACTCGCGGGCGATTGTACAATCCGAGCTTTAGATTCGTTCTTCGATTTGTTGATCGCTCGCGGAAACTCCGAAAGGATGGATTAATTAAGATTAATTTTGAGCTAGCTGTCCTAGCTCCTTTCGTAATTTTGACTGGTATACTGTTTTTCATCTGATGTAATTCCCTTCGGCCTTTTCTTCGGTTGCTGTTTGGATTGGTTCCTTCTGATCCTAGTCCACTTTTCCTGCGTCAGCGCTCATAAATACTTCTTTTGTGATTTTGTGGAATACTATACGCCAGATCTGAAGCTATAAGTGTGGTCAAAATTTGATGTATTTAACTCTTTCAATTCCAAGTATTTGGTGACATTTTTGGCTTGAGGTCTTCTTCTCTAGTATGCTCACATCACACAGAAGTACACAAACAAACAGGGAGCATTTCCTGCAAAAGCTCAAAACTTTCCTGACAAATTCTGTGTTTGTCAGTCCTATATTTCCCAGTAGGTACTCTAGCGAAACTAGTGGCAGGACGTAGCTGGATCATCTGCACCGGAGTACCAACTGCGTCATGATACCGCGCGGCTTTCGGTCCCTGTTTGTTAATCAAACAATCAGCAGCCCACACCAGATTTTTTGTGGCCGAAATCACAACAGTGCCCCATCCCCCCCCCCCCCCCCCCCCCCGACTCTCAATTCGATCAACTGTACAGCTAACAGTTTGATTGTCTCACAGTTTGCAGCTTTGCCTATTTTCAACAGATTCATCACTTGCCGTGGGGACACACACAATGTTGAAATCTAGGAGTATATTGCAAGTGAGGATTGGATCGCAAAAAGAGCAATGCCAAAAAAACTAGTACAATTGAGGATCGCAAAAAGAGCAATCCCAAAAAAAAAACTAGTGCTATTAAAACGGGAGTAGAGTCGCCAAGAAGACTCTACTTGCACTGGGTGGACAGTAGAGACCAGTTGTCAGCAGCAAAACTGTGTTATGGAAGCAAGCCAAGGAGCAGCGCGCGAAGAATCCGGCTATCCACGCATCCCGCCGATGCTCCGCCGCTTTGGGCCGCGCGGCCCGGTGGCCCGTGATCCCTCCAGGGCGCCAGCCATGTGCCAGCCGTGTGGGCGGGCATCGGCACGGGAGCTCGGCGGACAGAGGCCTTGTTTTTTTAGTTTTTAAAAACTGTTTTTTGGTTTTTATAGTAACTAATTTTTTAAACGGAGTATCTTTTAAGATAAGGTCTACTAGTTAATTGTAGTATATATTGTACTGACTTCATTTATATCAGCAAAAACATACGTGAGTTTCTATTCCTATGTAATCTTTCGCACAAACAGTCAAAAAGCTACCAGCCAAAGCCAAAAATCATAAACTTCAGGAAAAAAAACAGGCCTAGATTCAGCTTCTGATGTGGGTATCGGCAAATTGCGCAGAGGGGTTGGTAGACCGGTTCAAACACGTCGTCGTCTCGCTCGTCGCCGTCGCGCATTTTCGGCGTGGTGGCGCCGTGTTCTGCGATGCACCGGTCTCTGGTTGATCGGCGGTCTCCTCCCTCGTTTGTGGCCCAGAATCGGCCGCAGACTAGTGGTACTAACTTCGACTTGATGATCCTGTGACCCATCCGTCGTCTTTGGAGTTTGGACGCATCGGTGCCTGTTTGTTTGGTTCCACGATAGAGATCACGTCCGAGTGTCGTGTTTGCGCACTTGTGCTAAATTCCTATGTACCACCCCTTCCATTTATTTTGTTGGTGTGAGAGGCCGGACGGTTCAGGGAGCACGAGCGATTAGGATGAGGTGCCGTTGCGATTCTCCCTGGCTAAGCCTGGGGACCTGTGAAAGGTAGCAGCTTTTGTTGGACCGTGTCACCTCATCACACTCCGTCTTATCCACACTGCATATTCCACATGCCATGATTGGACTGCCTTGCAAAAACAGGAAATAGAAATGGAGTACCGGAGTAGTTGACTACTCGACCTATTTGCGGCTTCTTCCGGTGGTCGGTCTTCTCTGCGGTGCTTCCGGGCCAAACATTACAAAGGAAAGGACCTTCGGCGTTTCTCGTTGGAAGCCTCGAGCTCCTTGGAAAGGGAAAGCGGGTAACGAGAAAGGCGGAAGACTCGAGGTCTCTGGAAAAGGTAAGCAGTGTTGCCCTGCTCATTTGATCATCTGGTATTTTAATTTTAATTTTTCTATTTTTTTTTGATTTTTTAGGTTTTTTTGTATTTTTCTTATTCATTTGTATTGTTTGTGATAATATAATCTTTTTATTTATATATTTTTAAATTTAATTACGCTGAAAAACTAACGGTAGCTACGGTGCAAAAAAAAAAAACCCTTGCAAATACAAAAAAAGCCAGATGCTCAGGCTTAAAAGCCAAAATGAGCATGTGTCTTCCTTCTTTGATCTTCTTATGTCAGATTTATGGGTAGTATATTTATGCTATTATATCAGGGATACATACAGATTATAATGTTATCTCCAAAAACACCCTATGATCATAGGGGCTTTGTGGTCTTTATATCATCCTGCATGTAGTTTTAGTGCACTATAGGCCTTTATGGACCTTGTCCATCACGTTTCTTTCTAGTTCATGGGTAGCCATGAGACCTCCTTCAGCCCGTACGAGGTAGGGCTAGGGCGAAGCCCTCTCACTAGGGTCGATCGAGGTATCAGGCCTCATGGCAGTTGTAACCTTGTGCTGACTCCTTGGACCCTCTTCGTACTGTACGAGGGAGTATTGTTGCACCCTTCGGTTAAGACTGTTGCGTCCACCTTCGTGTATCCTTCGCTCTGGGTACTTGGTACCCTTCAACTGCGTCAAGAGGACGCTCTTACTTGGCTTCGCCATGTTGGTGAGGCTGGTGGGGCCGCCTCTAGGGCAGTAGCATTTGCTGGTACGGTCCTTACCCATTTTGCAACTGGCCAAGGCTCTACGTAGAGGATGAACAGCAGTGCATGTAGTGTGGGATGCGTCGGATACGCCCGGCTCTTTTGGCTGATAGGATATGTAATTCGCAGACTGGCGAGCTGCTAATTCATTTCACGACGTGAGACGCGAGCGCATCAGAAACACGACACATGGCACTCTTTACAAAAGAAAAAGGATCCCGTATTAGAAAAAAAGGGACGTGGGCAGGAAGAATACTCGCCTTTCGCGGGTGTGGTCGAGTTAGTCAAACCCGACCATCAATGGTGACTTGGTGAGCAGTGGAGGTTTCCGTGAGCTATATTTTTTTCGTTTCGTCACGCTGCATGCGCTTGACTTGCTTGCACAGTGCACACCCTAATTTCTTTGCACTGTTTAGGGCCTGTTTGGAACAGAGGAATTTCACAGGAATTTTGCAGGAAACAGTTCAATTCCTGCAGGAATCGGGAAAAATTCCCGCATTCCAAACAGGGCCTTATAGTGATATAACAGTTTTTTTATTTGTTTTAATTTTGATAATTTTTTTATTATTTTAACAAAGTTAATAGTTGTTATAGTATAATTTCAGTTAAAAACCACAATTAAAAACTTAAACAAAAACTAATTTAAGCACCAACTATATTACCTGTCGGCGCACCGTGTGTAGTAGCAGAAGTACTGTTGTACGACTACTAGTATTACTACTACTTGTTTAATAGTGGTCTCTCGGCTGGCTCCCCCCATGTTACTGTTCATAAACTAATTCGGACCATTACCTTTCATGTGATGATGATGCGGCAAAATAAATTCAGCTTAGGACCCTTAAAGCTGGGTGGCATGTGGTGCGATTAACTCCACAAAGCCATGCCAATGTTGTCATACTAATACTTAATTATACTACTGGCTTAATTAATTTCCCGGCTCAGTTAGGATCACACCAGGCAAACGTCCCCCGTAGTTACACCAGGACGGGAAATTTTGGTATTTGTAATTCAAAAGCAAATGACTAACTAGCAAAATTGCTTGTTTTTTCATGAAGAGAGAACTGGATCACATGAGAAGGCCGGTTTAGGTCTATTCATTGCAGCTTTAGTTTCTAGCCTTTAGTCAAAATAAACACGGTGGCTTCTTAATTTTATTTTTTTGGATTTTTTCTTCTTTTTCTTTGCATTTGTCAATAGATCAGGTGGTGATCAGTTGGGCTTAAAAGCTCATGGCTTATGGCTGAAAACACTGTAACTGGTTGAAAAAAACACTGTAGCTGACAGAAGCTTATTTAGCATAATTAAATTTAAAAAATTTAAAAATATAAAAAATATGTTAGCCCAATATGTATAATACAAACGAATACAGGAAAAAAGAGCCGGCAAAAAAGTTCAACAAAAAGTCAAAAATTCAGAAAAAAACGAAATTTATAAATAGTAAAAAATAAGCCAAAAACCAGAAGCTCTCCAAGTAAAGCATGCAATAAAGGAGATATCATGGCAAAGGGCACGTCTAGTAGAAAATGTAAACGAGAAGAAACGCATAGCCTGAAGCGAGGGGCCCTTACATCCATTCAAAAGTTGACATAAGTGTGCTCATCTAGGCTTTTCCAAACTCAAGGTTCTAGTTTTTTCTGATATTATAATAGGTTTTTTATTATAGTTGTTGATAGATTTTTAACGTAATTAATTTTTTAAAAATAAAAAATAAATAAAAATATTATATCATCACAGACAATGTAAAGGAATAAAGAGGAAAAAGAAAATACTGAAAAGCTCTAAAAAACAAAAGGCTAAAAAAGACGAAATTATAAATATACAAGCTAAAAGTTTAAGTCCAAATGAGCACAACTTAATTCATAAAACCGTCTCCATGTAGAATATCAGGTCAATATAAATAACGTGTGTAGTTCACACCAATACAAGACAACAGAAACCTTTCAATTTGCACCGAAAAAAAGGCAACAAAACAACAACTCGTGAAGGGAACGTGTCGATCGAAATGTCAGCAAAGGCTGCACTCCAAAGTCCAATCAAGACAATGCATCAGACACGAGGGCATGTTCTTTTGATTGGCTTATAATTTTTTAGTTATAACTTATTAAGTTAATAAATAATAATTATTAAAAAAAATTAAAAATCGTTGAAAAAACTAAAAAGAATATAGCCAAGGCGTAAGGTATCACTACTATTATGATCTGAGTCTGCCAGCGACCAATACAACCGAAAACCCGTTGCACGGTGGCTAATGCAACGCCGGATTAAGCTACTGTGAGCTGGCGCCCCGGCACAGCGTTTTCGCCGGTCGGCCGCCACGCGCGCCAAGCGTTCCTCCGGTGTACGGCCAGTTAAAAAGGCAGAAACGGCTGAAGGATGGCGGCGGCGGCCGCGGTTGCGGATGTGGGGTGTGGAGCACTATGATTTTAGTACTACTCGTGCTAGTATATGATTGGCGTGAGATCGGGATGGTGCTTGCACGCCATGTGTTCCTGGTGGCGAAATGAACATGTAGGCCCGGATAACGTAATCGTTGACGTTTTAATACCTATCTTACGTAATGATTTATTTGATTTCAGAAAAACTTTTAAGGACCTGCCTATCAATACGCAGGGCAAGATATAGCGATTTTTATACATGTTTGGACCTTCTACAATGAGAATAGTAGCTATACTTCCTGTTGACTGTTGCTCAAAGAAGTGAGTACAATGAAGGAAAGTAATATGAAATTACAATAGAGAAAGTAATGCGAAAAAATCTGCTCTATTGCTACTCTCTCTTGGATCTGGCCCGGATCCCCCCTCTTCTTCCTAACGTCCACCTTATATAGCTTGCACGGCGGTGGCAGTTTCGTCTCGTCAATAAACACCTTAGCATTTCGAGTGATAACTGCCCGATGAGAATTACTAGAGACTTAGTATCTCGCTCATTGTACAGCGGTTTCTGCCAAAGTGAAGTTAAGTGCACTTATTCCAGAGAATAAATACTCTCGCTAACCGCCTTGCCAAACAGGCCCATGAAGCAATGGGTTGTTGTAAACAAGACAGTCAAAGCTTGGCTTAGTCGTAGGGGGTCTACGACCACGAGGTGGTCGTATGATAACTTACGACTATGCCAAGGTGGTAGGTGAACTTATGACTATAAAGTTGTAGAAAAGCTTACGACTAGCGAGTTGTTGTAGCATAGCTTACAACCAGCGGTTTGTCGTAAAAGAGCTTACGACTAGCAGGTTGTCTAGAAGAACTTACGACTAAGGGGTAGTCGCAGAAGGGCTTACGACTAGCGGGTTGTTGTAGAAGAGCTTACGACTAAGGGGTAGTCATAGAAGAGCTTACGACTACCTTCTAAAATCTCTCCCTTACAAATAAGAGGTATACTAGAGGAGCATAACGAAATCACCATATTATTTACAAATAAATAATAATTTAAGGATTGGTCATATCCTTGTCATCTAGTCCTGCAACTTCAAGTGAAAATAACTTACTTGAGAAAGAGATGTTGTAGATGAACGGAGATCAAAAGTAGAGACTTTTCGATTTAATTTGACAAGAAACGAACTTGGTCAAGAGGGTAATTTCGCTTGAGTTGCAAAAACACGCTTGAGGTAACTTTTCTTACTTTCCCCTTCTACGTCAATCCCCTTTCAACTTTCTGCCACCGTCCAAGCCTTCTTGTTTTCCCCAATTTCTTCCAAATCAAAACCAATTACTTAAAGAAAATGTTAAAATCTTCTTCCAATTGGCTGGTGTCGGAGATGGATAAGACAAAGATGAAAGCTTTGGTCGTAGCGGAGAAGATTCCTTCGAGGGAACTTGTGCGTTGGATTAAGGCCGCTGGACAAAATTGGTCATCGGGGAAGATTGGACAAATTCTAGTTTTCCAAGCATATTATGAGTGCGGTCTTTGACTTCTTGCTTACCCCTTCCTCACAGCAGTACTTAAATACTTTGGGGTGGAATTAGTGAACTTGGTTCCCAATTCGATTACCATGTTAAGTGTATTCGTGTATCTGTGCAAAGCCTATCTGGGAATTCATCCAGATCTAGAGCTCTTTTGGTATTATTATGAGATAAGTAAACAAGCCAGAATTGCCGGAAGCTATGGTTTGAAGCTTCATGATGACAAGATGGAGAAATACATTCCAATATTTACTCGGTTGTCATGGACAAACTAGAAGAAGAAATAGTTCTACGGGGAGAAAACATCATTTCCTTTGTGGGGAAGGGTGCCAATTTTTTTCCTAGAAATCGGTCCCAAAAGACCTTAGTTGGATAGCCCCCTACATTCAAGCCATCAAGGAACCGAAGGAAAAGGGGCTTACTAGTTGACATGTGGTGAAAGACTTCACCATGTATCGTATTAGCCCTCTGAAGAAACAAGCACACCCAACGTGAATATACTCGGGAATCAAAGATACGACCAGGGAATACGAGGATGGTAAGTAACAATTGGACCTGTTTTCTGAATTTTGAGTCCTATTTACTGACCATTTTCATCTATCTATGCAGATCTTCCACTAGAGGAGATTGACACCCGGGTCAAAGCTATTTGTGAGAAGGCTCCAACGCCCGACGTGGAGGCTCCTCGTATCTTGGCATATGTATCTACCGAGGAAAGAAATGAATGTATAAAGGTAATCGAAATTTGACTTCTTCTTTAAGCCTTCATAGTCGTAAACTACGAGTACTTAACTTTCTTTCCTACTGTAGAAAGTTAGCATAGAAATGACCAAGAGGTTGAACTGATGGTAATTGGACAAGAGATGGAGGAAGCTAAAGCTCCTCCAACCAAGAAGTGTTGACTAACCAAGGCTGTCACCAAGCAAGGTGGAAGTTCGAGCACTGTTCCTTTTCTTCCTTCATCTACCCCCCATTGAGCAGTTCTGTACAGACATACCAGCTACAGAGGAAATTAGGGTGGCTGTACTAGAGCAACCGGCTCCTAAGATCAAGGTACCCTTGTCTTATGATGACAAAACTTTTTCAATTGGTGCTTCTCAAGGCTTCATTAAGCTACTCGAAAAGAAAAACTAGAAGAGTTTTGTATCTTTTATGAAGGAGACTGCTGTGGCAGCAGAACCTATGATCGAAAAGGAGACTGATCTTCAGGTGGTCGAAACTGGTTTTGACCATTAAGAAGGGCTAGAGATAGAAGGAGTAACGATACGTGCTTAGGGTCTATGACCAGGCGTGGTCGTAGGTGACCCCACCATTCAACGACTAGACTTGGCCGTAGAAAAGAAGTTGAAGAAACCTTCTTTAGAGAAGCTTCCTTCTAAATTCAACATCAGGGCTAAGAAAATAAGGTATGCAAATAAGAGCATAAGATTAGCATTTTGCCCTTTTAGCCTCTTTAAATGCCAATTCACTTTTGTTTTCGTGTCTTTAGCCTGTCTCTCCCATTGTCTGGGATACTTCTATCGAGAAGCCCCTTACCATTCTCGTAGCAGTCGAAGAGACAACAGAGGAGATGGTCAAAGAACTGACCATTATGGCAACGGCAGAGATCGCTACTTAGGCGGGAGAGGCTACGATCACCAAGGTGGTCAAAACAGAAGCAAGGGTGATTCTTCTCCTCGAGGGAGGTATAGCTGAAGAAGAAGAGCCCAATTTCTTTTCTTCGCTTTTTAAGCATGCTTTTGTAGTAGTATCTTCTTCATGTCGATCTTACAACTTAGTTCCTCATCCTAATATATTCCCGACAAGGGGAATGTCTTTGATAACGATCGCCATAAGAAGGTATGGTGGAACAAGGTCAAAGAGCTTGATCGACTAGAGAATTCCTAGCGAGTACTCACCAAATTTGCTCGTACAAGCATTAGCGTAAGCATCTAGTGCTTAGTTTTTTATAATTGGCTTTTTTTGCTTCTCATTATCTTCCTTTATCTAGAGAGCTTTGGAAGACATGGTAACTATGGCTGAATACCATAGACAACTCATGCTCCCGAGAGAGGAAAATGCTGAACTTTAAGAATAGGCAAAGAAATGGTAAGCCACTGGAGTATGTAGTCTTTTTCCTATTTCGACTACCAGTCCAACTATTCATATCTATCTTTAACCTTTATAGGTATAAAAACAACGAAAATACCTCATCTGCAACTAACAAGTTGTAGGATAAAATAAATAGTAAGTTTTGAACTTACGACTGTTTATTCGGATGTCTCTCTTGATTTTCTCTAACTCTTTTTTCCTTTTACCGAAAAAGAGGTCGAAATGGGCAAGCTATGCACTGAGGTCGAAGAAAAGACCAAAGTAATCAACGATCTCACTCGTATCAAAAAAGAGAAAAACCGGAGGATCAGGCTGCTAGAAAACCAGCGTAAGGATGAAGTCGAGAAGCTTGAGTCTCGACTAGTAGGCAAGGAAATCCTTACCTTCGACTAGTTCTTACTAACCAATCTTTTATATGGTGCCTATCTTGACTAAGTCTCACTCTGCTTTGCAATAGCTGTAGTCGAAAATAAGTAACTATAGACTTGCTGGTCTCCTTAGTCCACGTTAAGGTTAGCCCAAATGAATTGGACCGGCTCCATGAATTAAGCCAAAACACCTCAATTCACTAGTTGTAGCTCTTTCCCATTCTGGGTATGTGAGCTCCAAACTCTAAGAGTAATAAGTCAAGCCCCTCGCTTGACTCTCACCACGTGCAATGAATGCACAAGTTCTAGTGGATATATAATCCACCTCTAGATGTAACACATGCAATCTAGAACCTTCCTCCTTGCTCACAAGGTGCGACACATGTACAATTAAGAGGAGTTCATACTAGCTCAAGAGAGTGAAATGGAGTGCTAAAAGTTGTTCTCCAACCGGCCACAAGGGGGTATATATACCCCATACCTCGAAACTAGCTGTTAGGACAAAAAAACAGGATTTCTGGAACTACCGCATGGAAGAAACCGGTACTTTCGCTCCCCTTAGCAACGGTTAGAAAACTAGCCATTGAAGGTAAATCCAGTAGTTTCGTCATGCAAAGTCCGGTACTACCAATCATAGGAAGTATTGCAGCAATCATGCGCAACAATCGATTTCTTCGAGGACAAGAAGACTTCACACATGTGTCCCTTTGGAAAAAAAAATGTACCACTGCATATGTCAAATGTTTCGCAAATCAGAAGTACTGCTCACACAAAACCGATCAGACTGCTCACACAAAGCTGGTCGAAAGTACCGATCGTCAACTTCATTCATCCTTAACCACGTCGGATGGTTTGACCACTTAAGTCTCCGACCACGTTGATCTCTGACCATATTGTCCAATTCGACCACACATGTCTCTGACTATGCTGATCTTCGACCATGCTGGTCTTTGACCACGTTATCTAGATCGACCATACATATCTCTGACTACGCTGGTCTCCAACCACATTGGTTTCGACCACTCAGATCTCGACCACGTCAACCATGTTGATTTTCAACCACGTCAATCTTCGATCACACAGATCTCCGACCACCACGTCGATCTTTGACAACATTGTATCAATCACGTTCATTTGCAACATCGATTATGACCACATAGGTCTCGACCACATTGGTTTCAACTAGGCCAGTTTGACCACGTTGGTTTTGATAATATAGATCTCGACCATGTCGGTTTCAACCATACTGGTTTCGATCACATAAATCTCGACCATATCAGATCTGACCATCTTGGTTTGACCATGCTGGTCTTCGATCACGCAGATCTCGATCACATCGGTTTCGACCACACTGATTTTGATCACACATATCTCGACCACATCAGTTCTGACCACGTTGGTTTTGACCACTTCGATCTTAGACCATATCGATCTTCGATCATACAGGTCATTGACCACGTTGGTTTGACCACAATGGTTCTCGATCACACATGTCTTTCGACCACCAACAGATGTGGTACTTCCATGATTACAACGCCAGTAATTCCGACTAGCGGTAGTACCATAGAATACACTACGGTAATTCTGATTTCCCTGAGAAGTGTATATACTTTAACAAATTTTGCAAAACATATTTGCAAACTACAGTATCATGCACACAAGGACTATCCATGATTCCCAATAAGTTGTAAAATACATTTGCATATTTTTAGAATCATGACACAAGGATTATATATATGAGCTTTAACCATTTACAAAATACATTTACAAATGTAAGCCTCATACTACAAAGAATGGAAATATGGACTTCAAACACTTGCAAAACATATATTGTAATATATAGTCCCATGTTATAAGGATTCAAGATATGGGTTTCAACTATTTGCAAAATACATTCACAAATACAAGTCTCATACCAATGAGAGGTTGAGCTATCAATATATGATGAGACTTAAGCTATTAGACATGACCCCTTTTAATAGTATGGCAACCTATACTAGCAATTAGGTCTTTCAACCAAACATCAAGATCGGTAAAAAACTAGGAACACATCCTTAGCTCTAGCTAGCCATATTTTTGCCTTGAGTCATAGTCTTGACATGCATCAACTCATAATACATCCTTTACTTCAACTCTATTAACACATGATAGATCTTTACTTGACTTAATGATCAACACATGATCATTTTCTCTTGGACATGTATCAACTTATGATGCATCCACCACTTGACTTGATGATCTTCAACACATGAAAGCCATCCAAAGTCTTCCTTATTTGTGGAACCTAACCTATTTATCCAACTCATAGAAATTGTTAGTCCACAAAACAATTGTCATCAATTACCAAACTTCACCATTAACTCATAATGGATGGACTAGATTCTACAATCTTCTCTTTTTGATAATTCGTGATAATCTTAACAAATAATGAGATAAAAATTAAATTACGAGTATACAACATGTTTACAACAATTGTATACTCTAGAATAAGCTTTTAAAGCAAAGCTTACTCATTCGATTGTCATTAATCATCCAACCATCAATACATAATGGAGGAACTAGATAACAACCCGATTATGAGTATATATAAACTACACAAGCCATATATACTTAAGGGATATGTTTCAAAGTAAAGATCTTTAATATATGGAAATGGAACATGGATCAATACTAATGAAACCATAAAATATAGAGTGAACTCTTCCTAAATGTGTGAATACAAGGATGTATTGTGAAATCATATGCACATATTCAAGTTTGACATATTTGGTGAAGTTTATTCTATATTGCGGATCTGACAAATGTAATAAGATAAGAATGTGATATTGAATGCATATCTCTTTTGTTTTTACCTTTTTATCCAAATGAGACATAGCAATATCATAATCAATAAACATATTAGTCTCACAATTGTATTTATCATTATCACGAAAACTAACTTAATGAAGCTTGAACTTACTAACTTAATGGAGTTTGAACCAACAATAGTTGGAGAGTTCAAAGCGATATATTCTGTGAACCTTCTATTATAGACTCCCTGCTTAAAAGCTCTAATAACAGAAGCATCAGAAACTTCCAAAATGGAATTACAACCTGACTAAAATGCCTGATGAATTGTCATAGGGTTTCATTGTTGCTTTGTCTCATCTAGAGTAGGTCATCTTTCTTCCAATGTGATTTACGTGCCTTGGAAGTTGACCAATAGAAGATCACAGAGATGTTGCCATGAATGGACTGACTCTAGTGGTTGATTCAGCAACCACGATCAAGTGGATCCCTCGAGCACAGCCAGAAGGTAATTCATCATGACATGCTCTACTCCTCCTACTGCTCGAGCCGCGGTTGTGAAAATTTGAAGGAACGCAAAGGGTTTTGAGACCCATCAAACTTCTCCATGTTTACAGGTCAAAATCATGGTAGCCAGTGTACTACTCAGAGTTTAGGCGTGAATGCCCGACATTTGGTAACAAGACCACACGCCTCCTTTGTGGGAACGGATGATTGATGTCTCCAAGCGACTGTCCTCGATGATGCCCGGTAGTTGGTGGAGCTGACCTGTAATAGGTCTCATCCATTTGAGAGTAATACTCCTCGTATTCCATTTGCTGTTGTAGATTCTTTGCTCGAAGTGGTGAATGATCACCTCCTCCAAAAGCTCACCGATTTGGGGTCGTTTGAGAACCCTTCTCCGACTGGAGTTGTGGTTATGAGAACGACTAGAAGTAGTTGTACTTGCCCGATTCACGGAGTTGTGTCAGCGAAGTTGCTCAAACTTGGCCATCATGTTACGGAGTCTTCGCGCGATTCCTTCAGTGAAGTGGTTGTAACCCGGTGCTTGAGCAAGTTCTTTGGTAGGATTTTCAAGCAGATCATTTATGCGTTGAAGCTCCCAAGCCTCCTCAGATCGGTATTAGATGCGCCCAGGCAAAGACCTCTAGGCAGCCAATCTTCTTCGAATGGTCTCGGTATTCTCAAGATCTGAAGCTGGTTGAAGCTACCTCAATGGAGAGTGATTATTTTGAAGATTTCTTCCACACCCATTAGAGTACCCACCTAACTCATCACTGGATGTCTCCTTGCCATCACCACGAGGGGTCATAGTGTGTGATCGATGGAAAGCACTGTCAGGCCTTCCTCTGAGAGAGTGATTGATATCTGATGGGAGAGTGAAGACCTCCTATCAATAATCTCCACTTCCATCAGAGGCCTCCTCTCTTGAAGAGTGATCCAACGAGAGTGCATCGTGACCTAGAATAAAACTGTCTAGGAAGGGGAATTCTGGGTTATAACTATCTCCCGTTGGAGCTGAACCTTGCGTGAGTATGGGTGAACTCGTAGGGAGCCCACCCATGCTCTTTGCGGGGACAAGCGGAGAGTTACAACCACCAGATGCCGGTGGAGTCTTGGAATGCTGGATTGCAGGACTCGTTGAGCCTGATCTAATGGCCGCGGTGGGACTCGAACACTTGGGGGAGGCCGCTTGTCATGTTGCGAGTCCTGCTCATGATTGGATTAACCCTTGCCCTTTGGGGAAACTAGTTCCTCTGTTGAGAGCAATGCTATGGGGATAAGGATCCCTCTTCAGCCCTACCCACGGTGTGATCTTCGAGATCTCATGATGGATCTCCAAAGGTAGCACACCGTCAGATGAAAGGATCATCTGCTCAATGTAGTAGCAGGCAACCATGTCGAAGTATGCGTATTCTGCCAAGTCGAACCAGTTCTCCTCGTTTCATTCTCCTGCCATTAGGACATAAAAACTCACTGACAAGGAACCACTTAAGAATTGGCGAAGAAGTAATCCCCACGGACGGCACCAACTGTCAAAGTTTTAATATTGATGTTACATAATGATTTGTTTGGGTTCAGAGAAACTTTTGAGGACTTGGCTATCAACACGCAAAGGCAAGACACATGGATTTTTATACAGGTTTGGGCCTTCTACAGCGAGAATAATAGCCCTACTTCATGTTGACTATTGCTCGAAGAAGTGAGTACAATGGAGGAAAGTAATGCGGAATTACAATGGAGAAAGTAATACGAAAAAGCCTGCTCTACTGCTACTCTTCCTTGGGTTTGGCCTGGATCCCCTTTCTTTTCCCTGACGTCCATCTTATATAGCTTACATGGTGGCGGCAGTTTCTTCTTGCCAATAAACGGCTTAATGTTTTGAGTGATAACTACTCGATGGGAGTTACTAGAGACTTGATATCTTGCTCATCGTGTGACGGTTTCTGCCAGGGTGAAGTTAAGTGCACTTATTCCAGAGAATAAATACTTTCGCTAACCGTCTTGCCAGACAGGCTCACGAAGCAATATATTGTTGTAAACAAGCCAGTCGGAGCTTGACTTAGTCGTAGGGGATCTACAACCACGAGGTGGTAGAAAAATAACTTACGACTATGCCAAGGTCATAGGAGAACTTACAACTATAAAGTTATCGTAGAAAAGCTTATGACTAGCGGGCTGTCATAGCAGAGCTTATGACCAGCGGGTTGTCGTAAAAGAGATTACGACTAGCAGGTTGTCGTAGAAAAGCTAACGACTAAGGGGTAGTCGTAGAAGAGTTTACGACTAGCGGGTTGTCGTAGAAGAGCTTACAACTATCTTGCAAAATCTCTCTGCTACAAATAAGGAGTATACTTGAGGAACATAATGATACTACCATATTATAGATAAATAATAATTTGAGAATTGAATATATCCTCGGTACTGTACTTGTAGTCAGACCGGAAAAAGAGCCAACTTACTGCTCGGTTGGGCTGAAAAATAGTGGCCTTATGGCTGAAATTGCACTGTAGTTGACTGAAATTATATCGTAGCTGGCTGAAATTATACTGTAGCTGAAGGTGACTTATTTGGTGTAATTAAATTTTAAAAAACAAAAAAATATGTTAGTTCATTATGGACAATGCAAACGAATACGGGAAAAAAAGAATTGGCAAAAAAGACCAAAAGTTCAGAAAAAGACAAAATTTATAAATAGTGAAAATAAGTCAGAAGTTAAGCTGAAATGAGTGTGGCGTTAAGCCGCTGCAATTATATGTCGCCTTATTTGATCCGAGATGCTTCAAAATTCACGCTTGCTAAGGGCACTCCCAATGCAGAAACTATGGATGGTTTCTATGGCATTAAATAAGGTGCCAAGTAAGTAAAATGCTGATGTGTCATTGGAGTTAAGGAGGAGAGATAAGGAAATGGTTTCTTATATAGAAACCATGTCTACACGAGAATTAAGATATAAAGAGTTGTGATAGGTAGATGATAGGAGAGAGAAGATAGATGATTGGATGAAAATTTTATTTGTAGAAACTATCCATTGGTAGTATATTTTTCATAGGTAGTGTCTATATTAATTGGCAAGTATAGAAACTACCTCATAGTTTCTGCATTGGGAGTGCCCTTATGCAACACTTTAGTAGTTTTACCATGCTATTGCGAGTTGCGACCGAGGCCCTTTTCCACTTAATATTTAACCTGTGTTTGGTAGGATCATTGCAAAAAACTAAAAAAAAGCAATTTCGATAAATTAATAGCCGCAGTGACAAACTGCAGTCGTGTCGGCATGCTATTGATTCTAAGCGGGTCCACTTCCGCAAGTATCTATGGCGGTAGCGATAGGTTCGAAATGGCAGATGGGAGATTGAGGGTGTGTTTGGTTGAGCTGTGGCTTCTGAAAAAGCTGCTGTGAGCTGTGGGCTGTGGAAAAGCTGCTGTAGGTTGTGGGCTGTGGAAAAACTGTAAGCTGTTTGGTTCAAACAAGTATAAAACTTACCTCCTATCTCTTTTTTTCCTTGAAACAACTGTGAAACAGCTCTCTATTTTCACCATTTCAAAAAGCAGAAAGCCAAAAGCCAAAAGCAGGGTTCAAGGTGCTTTCAAAACTGTACTATCCAAAAGTAGCTGCTTCTGAAAAAACAGCTTCTGATTTCCACCCATTTAGTTGGTTTTTGGCTTTTTGAAAGCAAAATTAGCTTTCAAAAGCTCAATCAAAGGCACCCTGAAACGTGTGAAGAAGAGCTCGCTTGCTAGCCGCACCTTGAGGTCATCGAGTGGTGTTAAGTTTACTCTTATTTTGGTCTAGAATTTTTACGATTCCGATGCAAAAAATCACAAACAGATCAGTACGACCACACAAAGCTATGCAAACGTGTGGTGCAACTCCTCCCTTAAATGCAGTGAATGAACACCTGTAAAGGGCCGGGTAATCACGATTAGAGTGGTTGAGAATGAAAAACAATACATCTATCACTTCTTTATCAGTATTTTTTTTTCTAGCTCGAAGGACGGCATGTCCTTTCGTCTGGGCCATGGCTACGTAAAATAGCATCAAACCCTCCCGCACTGGTCAAGTCTTCGCTGGAGAACAAGGAGGCAATGCAAGTTCACTATTTGCTTAGGACAAGCAAAAGGCAAGCATTGGGTTTGTGTGTTTTTTAAGTATGGTGAACGTAGAATCCAAGGAAACTTTACGCATATGTTAAGAGTCGGAGTCAATTCTGTCCGCAACTAATCTTGTGGTACAAATGGCACAACCAGAACGAACGTCTCGTCTGAAGGAGCAGCTATTTTTTCAACCAGTTGGACTGCTAAAGAAACAAGAGGAACTTGATAAATACAACCTGAAGCTAAGGGTCTGTTTGACAGAGCTCCACCAGCTTCAGATTCACAAAAAACAAATCCAGATTCAATTTTACCAGCCAAACACTTCTAGCTCCAGCAGCTCCACCATGGATCTGCTCCACGAAAACAGTGGATCTACCCCCAGATTCATGGATTTGGTGGAGCACCTCAAGGGGTGCTCCACCAACAGCACCTCAAGGGGTGCTCCACCAACTCAAGTTTGGTGGAGTTGGGGAAAATTACCCACCACTGCCACTGGTTACACAAAAAAAACGGTTCGTTCCTTTCTTTTCTCGCGACCTAGCTTCACTTTTCCCCGCCTCCTCCCGGGCCTCCGCCTCCCCCGCCTCCGACCGAGCTTCACTTTTCCGGCGCCGCCTCCCCCGCCTCCTCCCGGTCCGGCGCCGCCTCCCCCGCGTCCGCCTCCCCCCGGGCCGGCGCCGCCTACCCCGCGTCCGCCTGCCCCCGGGCCCGCACCACCTCCTCCGCCTCCTCCCGGGCCGGCGCCGCCTCCCCCGCGTCCGCCTGCACCGCCTCCCCCGCCTCCGCCTCCCGCCGGGCCAGCACCACCTCCACCGCCTCGGGAGCTCGTCGGGAGGAGGCCACGCGCCCACGCCCGGCCGTGGCCATGGCTGCCGCCGTGCGCCTCGCCTGCGCCGCCCAGGGCCACGCCCGCCGGCCGCTGCCGCGCCTGCGCCGGCCGGGGATTCTTTTTTTCATTTTGCCCCCTGACGCGTGGGGCCCAGGTGGAAGTGAGATAGAGAGGGAACTGGAGCTGTACCAAACACTTTGACAAATCCCAGATCCACGATGGAGCTGCTCCACGGTGGATCCAGGTGAATCTGGTGGATCTAGGTGGATCTGGAGCTGGTGGAGCTCTCCCAAACAGGCCCTAACAAACTGGGATTTGAGTAGTGCTTTTTACTCTAATAAGAATAGCTAAAACACACGTAGAAATAAGTAATTATTATCTATCATTTAGTTCTATTTTAAAAGTTATGTAAATCACTTTGAAAAAAAATATTAAAATACCTCCCGATACATTATCTACCGTAAGAAAAGCACACCAACACGCCGGCTCAAAGTAAACTTGTGGTGAAAGGTTTCTAATTGCAAATTAGAGTGATTATGTTTTGGAAAGTGTAGCTCAGCCTTACCTGTTCCACTCGTTCTACCCACTAACATTTCACCCCATGACTTATATATAAGAATAGTCAGTCACCATACCAAATGTTCCTCTTTGTTTTTTTGACATGCAGACACCGGATCACCAACCAGCGACAAACCCCATTTGGCCAGTAATAACTAATAACCAATAACCAGACTTCGTGTATCATCAAACAGCTCAGGCATTGCAAACTGGCCTACCATTCAGGATATTAGAAGATTACCGGTAGCCATCGTAGGATCTGACTTTTCTTCTGGTTTCTTTTGGTTGAATTCACGAGGTGGCAACACATTGTTGTGGTTTCTTTGCTCCGCTCTGAAACTGAAATGTTTCATTTTTTTTGCGAAAGAAGCTAGTGATAGGAGCATGTGAGCGAGCAAGCTTTCGGCATCTCCTTCAAAGAAACTGCAAGGAAGGTAGCTGTAGCTATAGTTCATGACCAATTAATTGGTGGGCTTAAAATAAACTACTCATTGCCACAAGCTGTCTACTTGCATTTAAGGTCCACAAGGCACAGAGCACCCCTTTAGGAACATGCATGTGATGTCCTGCTTTTTACATAGTAGTCCTGATAGTATCTCACTAGATCAGATTGGATATATCTGTGAAAAAAATAAAGGGGAAGAATTATTGTGTTCTTAAGGAACTGGAGAGTGGAGACAGCCCTGCGGTGGTTGCACTATCTGAAGCTTCATCACCCCCTCCAAATTTCTGGCATTGACGTGCGCAGATCCAAAGATCTAGATATTGGCCCCATTCTTTCAAAAGATATGAGTCGCAACCCAAAAAAACGGAGCCATTATATTCTAGCTAGTTAACTTTTCGGCAAACAATGCTAGATGAATATCAGCACCACGGAACCTTTTGTTCTTCATGTTCCCAAGAAAAGGAGCTCAGCGTGAGTACTTTTATGAAAGAACCTTGTCATAACCATATCATACACAACAATAAGAGCAAGTTTAATAGAAGAGATGGCTGCTACCTCTAGGACTAGCTAAATAAGCAAAAAGAGTATACGTGACTCATGATGGAGGTAGCTAATACAATAAGTTGAGTAGAGGTTACCTCTACTAAAGCACTCAAACATTTAATACTTGCATAAATATATCAGGGGTCACCTCTTGCATGAGGGGCAGTTTGCCTCTCTCTCCTCGTATGATGTGCTAGAGGTTACCTCTTATATAAGGGGCAGCTTGCCTCTTTCTCCTCTTTTCTCTCTCTTCTATATAGGATTGTGTTGATATGGATTTCGCTAGAGACGACCTAGTCAGCATTATTGTACTTGCTCTGAGACTCTTAGGCAAATTTGCAGCTTTGGAAACTGAATCTTGTGATACTCTTGCAACGTGGAGCCATAGATCCCGTACAAGGATTAGCCCCTTGTCAAGCTTTTAGCATTAAATGGGCGTTGAATCTACGACCCGTTATCAATTTTCCCAAGTGCAAAAAGGTTTCCTACGACCTTGTTGGCTTGTTGCAATCATGTCACATGTTTCATGATTGACAATGCTATCACTCGATCATTACGAAAATGGAAGAGAATATGCTATTTAGTACGAAAAGTTAGATAATGAATAGGAAAAACACCCTTTTTTGTTTTGAAAACATAAAACTTTCTATTATGCCTCAAAGCTGAACAACTTCTCACAGGAGTTGCAGTTCAGAGAGGGACCTCAGTCTTGCATAATACCAAAAAGACAGTATCAGTGATGGCTGCTACATGAAAAACTCTGATACCAAAGTGCTATAGTACAGTTTAGAAGAGTGCAAGTCTGTAATACAATGTTAAGCATGCGCAACATAAATAAATTGTAGCTTCCATTACACAGTCTATGCTCCTTTGTACTGCCTCCATGATGACTGAGCAATATACACTTGAAATCCTGAATCTGTACTGATGAGTTTCAAAGGAATTGTTGAGCACTGAGAAAACATGCTTTTTCAAAGCTATAGTAGTTAATAAATCTTAAGAATATACTAAGATATGCGATATTTTCAGATTTTCTATTTGAGATGTAAACGCAATAATTCCCAGTCACATATAGTTGTAAAGAATGCATGCCATTCATTCAGTAATCCTGAGAGAACCATTGATCAGTCACGGGCCTACAAATATCGAATCAGCTCAACTGCATATTTTCCTTTCCTCGTAGTCACGAGTTCCCCAATCTATATAAAATAAATAACTTAAATAACTGAAGCATATAACTGGTTGCTATATATCTTAGCATGTAGGGGGCTTGTCAAGTTTGAAAGGCATTATACAGCTTTATTAGCATTCATACATCTTCCACAGCATGTTATAATATGTAATTCCATATCATCTGATGCTAAAATCCAATTGTCAGAAAAGCGATACGTTTACTTCACCGATATACAATTATAAATATTCTCCACTTAGATCTTGCATGGTTGTACCAATTCAAGCTACAGGACAAAGCATCATATCAATAAAGATATTATGAACATTAATACATAGTAAAGGTTGTGGCTTTTTTCATTTGAAAATTTTGAGCTTATGTTTCACATAACTAGGGTAATTACCCACACAATTGCATGACTAGATATTATGATACAATTGTCTTTATTGCATAACTCTAATGTTTATGATTGAAAATACAATTGTATTTGTTATACTGCTCTAACATGTATATATGATTAATCTGCACCGTTATAATCTGATCTACAAAAATAAGCGATGTAGATCCTTCTCTTTTCTATCGATTAATGAGAGAATTATTATTATTTTCTTTTTTAGGATTATTGTGAGAGTTTTGTGACCTCAAAATGAATAAGGCGATTTGAATCTCACCAATTTTTTTTATGTATATAGATATGAAAGGAATCTAAGGTTGATATAGGGATGGCAACGGGGCGAGGGGCAGCTCCGCGCCCCCGCCTCGATCCCAGCAAAGCTTCTCCCCGCCCCACCCTGTGAAGCTTGACAGGGGGCAACGTGTCCTGGTCCCTCTATGGGGATTTAAAAAGTATTATATATATAAATGTTAAAATATCTTTATTAATTATTTTATATATACTTTTTTTATAAAAATATAACTTCAAAACATAAACCATAATATATAAATACATATTTTGTCAAAATATATAAAAAATAATATATATTCTATATTATATAAATTAAATAATATATTTTTAAAATTTGACGGATCCCCACGGGGCCCATGGGGATTCTTTGGCCCCCGCCCCCGCCCCGTCAACTAACGGGCCCCAACCCCGTGGGGGAGTTTCCCCCGCCCCCGCCCCCATGGGGATTATCCCTGTGGGGCCCGACTCTATGGGGGAAATTGTTATCCCTGAGTTGATACAATATGAAACAAAAGGAACACATATGAGCTCAACTTAATTGACATAAAAAAAATTGAATGCAAGTTCCAACATATTTTTTCAAGTCCAGCATGGAATGCCTCAAGCAAAACCAAGAACATAGTGTCATCAAAGTGAACTAGGTGCCAACGGCAACATCACGAGCTTATCCTAACTTCCTCGAGGGAGTTTAAGACTAGTCATTTATAAAAGAAGGTGATCACACAGGCGATATTTTTTTACCTCCAGTCCCACTGGCAGAAACAACATCCCCAGCCTTGAGGGTCACTCCATTTTTCAAAACTGGTGACCAATTCACTCGGACATCCCCAGCACTGAACAAACAAAGAAGTCATATAGATCCGTAAATTAATTGCTTTGTGAGCAGTAATTCAAAAAAGAATGCTACGCACTGACAGCATTGGCCAAATTAGAATAGAAGAAAGGCAAAATCTGCTATGCATTCACCCTTACGGTGTACTCATGGTGCATTCAAACTAAAAAAAATTATGAAAAATTTCAAAAATTTCTACATATACTTCTAAACTTGATCTACCTATGTATAAAATTTTAAGTTCAAATTCATTTTATGTTAAGAGCAACAAAAAAGACAAAAATCTGACAAATATTAAAAGTTCAAATTTGCCAGAATATTCTCTTTTTTTTTTACTCTTAACATAAAATTAATTTAAACTTGAAATTTTATACATAGGTGGAGTAAACCATAAAGTACTTCTAGAAATTGTTTCAAAATTTTTTACAACTTTTTTAGCTTGATCGCACGTTGAATACACTATAAAGATAAGTACATAGCAGTTTTTGCTTAGAAGAAAACCCACAGGCAACCTCTTATGGGCACAATTCGGCAGCAAGGGAGTAGTATACATAATGTTGCGGCCGGCCAGAATGTCATGACACGTCCAGGAGCAAATCACGTCCATGTGCAGCAACAGATTACAACCAGCCTTGCATCGTGATCTTATCTTTAGAATATGAGCATATCTCGTATAGTTGGATAGTTAGCTGCATAAGATAGCAACTTATCTTTGCTGGCGAGCTGTTTGCAGTCGAGTAAGAATGTCCGAGGGAAAAGTCTGAAGAACACCAATCTTGGTCCAGTAGAGTTGACTGAAGAAGTAGTGAAAGAAAAGATCTCTACTGCCAAATTACAAAGTAAGCAATGGTACTCATCCCTAATAGAAATGTGCCTTCTACGCAACATGGATCTAGTATTTAGTCTGTCCACTAGCACGAGCCGGGCAAACATCTTAAGCTTCATCACACATTTGCTTTTCCAAATCCAGATGAAAACCGGTGAAACAACAAGGCCTTGAAAAGATAGCTTGTAATACTTTCTGGAAGAATAAACGTTGCTGCCCCAGATGTATAACCAATCATCAACATGATGGGGCATGCTGACAACGTGTTGCAAATTAGAGATGAGATTGTGGTATTCCAAAAAGGCCTCAGAAGAGATCAGAACATGAAACTGTGAGGCTATTGAAGGATTTGATATGAATGCCGATGCTGAAATGACTGGATACTTTGCAAAGGAAAATAACCTTGGATATTTTTGTGCAAAGATACACCCAGTCCATAGCCAGGGCATCAACCCTGAGTGATGATTCTACAGTTTCAAATGACTTGGTCCTGCAATTCAAAGGTAGTGTTGAGTAGCTTGTTCCAGGCTTTTACAACATAAAATTTTGAGACCCAAAGCATGAGCACACACTAACATATGAGGTCGCATGATGTAGGATTGAATACCGCAATCAGAGGGACGAATGATTGCCTTTGCTTTCTGGAATCTCTTCATGCTTGGTGAAGGCTTCGACCGCTCGATCAATCTCTCAGTATTCAATCGCTCGCTTGATCGCTCAATGTTTGACCACTCGCTCGATCACTTGTGCCTTCGAGAAACCATCTCCTTCGAGTAGACGTGATGTGGTCTGATGTCCTTGCTGATGCTATTAGTGGTGATCGAGTGGATGACTCAAAGTGATCAAGTCATCGGAGAACCGCTCTCTCGCCACGCACTATAACAAGAACGAGTTGAAAATGATACCCTGAAAACACATCACCGGTGTCGATTAACTTTTCTAGAACAGATTTGATCTTTATTTCTGCACCCCTCAAACCCTAGCACAAAAACTCTAAAAGCTTTCACCTCAAAAGTCTGCAAAAGTCTTTCATTAACCCTTAGCCTCTCCCTGCTTTTATAGTCTAACGCCCCAAACGTGTTCTCATCAAACATAGGCACCATACTCTATCTATTCCAAAAATCAAGGGACTCGAAACCCTTCTAAACATGGGTTTTTACAATATCTATAAACCTTTTAAGTTGCGGACTCCTTCTATAATTTCTCCAATCTCATCATGTGACGAAGCCTCTAAGACCGCACCTCCCATAGCCTCTCCATGCATCATCCACATTCGATCTCCACGTGCTCCAGCGTGAGACCGACCACCTCACGTGACATCCTCGACCGCATGGACCTCAGATTCACCCCTCCTAGTCCCGGTTTTCCTCGCCACTGACCATGATCGTCTCCATGCCTACTTGCATATGCAAAGACCAAAGAAACTTTTTCCCGGTACAAGTTCTTCCCAACTTGACCGATCAATCCACATACGCAAACCACAACATAAACCAGCAGTAAACACAAACCAGACCATCCACGTCCACAATAACCAATGTTTTCCAGAAATCAGTCTAAGACCACTCATAAAGACCAGTCTAACCGCCATGCACAAGCCGATTAGGCCGGCTAGACCCCTGACCCAACAAGTACCTAAAAACGACGAGTATTGGAGTACTCGAAGATCACTAGAATTGAAGCACTTGAAGTTTATGAGTACTGACCATGAAGCTTACAGCAACCAATCACAAAAGCCTATGACTACCGACCGCAAAATCTTTGACTACCAATCACAAAATCTACAACTACCAGCCACAAAGTCTACGACTACCGATCGTGAAGTCTACGACAACTGAGTATCGACCAGGTACTGTAGCTTATGACTACCGATTGGTTACTGTTCTATGACCATCAACAAAGCCCTATAGCTATGACCATCGATAAGTACTGTAGCTATGACCACCAACAGGATACTATAGGTCACACTATCTATCACCGATCATAGTTGATGCCTCCGACCACTGACCATGTTCGTAGTCTGTCGATCGAACAACCCAATACAAGGCTAAGACTATCGACCAGTTTACTATCACTCACGACCGATTCACTGTTGTACACAACCGGTTCAATGTATCTTACGATCGGTTCTCTGATCGAGGTCGTTCTACTGTGGTCGACATGCCGTGGTCGTTCTACCATGGTCGATCTATCGTGGTCGATATGCCGTGGTCATTTAGACGTTGTCGACACCTGCCAATTGTACCATCCATCACAAGGCTGATCGGATTACCGTCCATGGTTGACATGCCATGGTCGTTCAGTCGTGGTTGATCTATCGTGGTCGATATACCGTGGTCGTTCAGTCATGGTTGACGCCTACCGATCGAACCATCCATCACATGGCCGATCGGACTACCGTCCATGGTCAAAACCTGCCGATCGCCAACTATGGTCGACCAAAATTTTCACAAACGCAAATTCAATGCAACCTAAAAGTCAATTATTCATCATTACTGTATTCACGACCTCCACATGGTATAACAATCTCCCCCTTGATGAATACATTGATAACACCTCAAAATCTCTTGAATGAGTTAAGTTTTGAAAGAAAAGCAAAATTTATGAAAAGAAAGTTTAAAAGCTACAGTAAGCACTTGGCAAAGAAAAAACTCATAAAACACTCTCTTAACATAAGAGAGCAAATTTGAGCCAAATTCTCCCAATCTTTCTCCATTTTTCTTCTCTTTGGAAATGTAACCATTAGAAATTTTAGAGAAGGAATAATTTTAAGAAGGAGCAATGAGAGTAAACATCCTGAAGCTTTATAGATTATCCAAGTGACTTTGTATTGATTTAAGAAATCAAATAAGCCATTTTTTTTAGTAGAACTCCCAAGATCATATAAATTCATATATCATATAGCACTATCAAAACTAGTCTTTAACATGACTAAGCAAATTAGATTAATGACATGCATCTCACAGTAACCAAACCAATCTATAAGGAGCACAATAGGGTATCACACCGAAAATAGTAAGCCTAAAAGTGAAGCAAGCTTTAAGTCTAGACGAGCTAGCACTCTCATATAGCAACCTATTGCTCCACACTCAATTCTTAAGCATGTGGTATGCTTGTAGCATACTTCTTTACATGATGACATGTTTATAGCATACTTCTTTTAAATGGTGGTATGATTGAAGCGTACTTCTTTTCATTTGTGCACGTTTTGTGCCTTTTCTTTTGTTTAATCATGGCATGCTTGAAGCATACATTTTTTCAATCTTCTCTTTCTCAAATTTTTTTATATATAACATGAAACATACGAGCCTCGTAGCCAAGACTTAAAATAAGACTCATAAATAAGCTAATCCTTTTAGATGAACATCACAAAGTACTATCTATGATCACTCTAGTCAAAGTATTCCGCCATGTCATATTTTAGTTCAAGTATAGCAAATAATTTTAACCAATCATGATCGAACCTACATAACATATGAGTAAATATGATAGAGACAACTCTACCACTCATTTGATTTCAACGACTTGGACTTGATGTATTATTTGTCAAGTATAATAAACAATGCTTCTGAAAATTTTTACAACAACAAGCTCTCCCTCAAAATAATCCTAAAAGATGCAACACATCCAATTCACTTCTCAACTGAGCACAAAGAGAAGAATCAAGTGGTTTTGAGAGAAGCCGAGCAATCTAAATGAAGGAACGCAGCAAAGTGTAGGACAACATCACCTTTTCCACATGGTCTTCTTAGAAGGTAAAATCTCTTGGACGCCATCAAAAAAGGTGAAGAACCATCAAGTGTTCCAGTCAAGTTGATGTCAAAGACCAGAACTCAATCAAACGCATGTTCTCCATCCCACGTTACTTGGTCTTACATCATAGGAGATGTTGGTCTCATAGTACTGGGGTTATTAAAATAAGATTTAGGAATCTAGTACTGAGATACATGATGAACACAGGCAATGATAATGATTTAAGTGAAGAGTTAGCCTTTGTCAAATTTCGACTAGACAGTCATTGAAAGGATGGTCTGACCATGGGGTGGTTTGACTACCTCAGCAAGGGTGGTCTGACTGTAGACCGGTTTGATCGAGTCAACAACACTAGTTGAGAACCCTTAGTGGAAAACGCTAGTCAAAACTTTGGTCTGACCATGCTGTTTCGACCACGGGAAAAAGCTGGTCTAACTGGTCCTGTCGTAAAAACTCCCGACCCTGTAGAAGGTTGATTAGAGGGAGCAAAGCGACAACATGCAGATGATTAATTAGAGGGAGCAAAGCGACAATAAGGAGCTTGCATAGACTCCACTCGAGAACGCTTTATTAACCTGTCTTTCTTTTCTTTCTTCGCTTTTCGAAAGCAAAATTGAACCAAATGACCCTCTCTATCACAATGAGTACACTAATACTTGACTTGATGAGAAGTCGTATCTGTTGACTTTACAACACCCACTTTGGTAGAAGGATCCTTTGCTGTAATAGTATATTTAAATACAGTTTATTTTGGTTTAGATTTTACTTTAAGATCTTCTACGATCATGTAGTCATAAGTCTTACTATGACTACCCCATTGGTCGTAAGTCCTTCTACAAACAAATAGTCGTAAGTCCTACTGCAACTACTGCATATGGTTGTATGTCCTTCTACGACCAAATAGTCATAAGTCCTACTACGACTACTCCATATGGTCGTAAGTCCTTCTACGACAAATAGTCGTAAGTCCTACTGCAACTACTCCATATGGTCATAAGTTCTTCTATGACCAAATAGTCATAAGTCTTACTGTGACTACCCCTTTGGTCGTAAGTTCTTCTACAACCAAATAGTCATAAATCTTATTGCAACCACTTTACATGGTTGTAAGTCTTTCTATGACCACATAGTCGTAAGTTATCTTGTGACCGCCTTATGGTCGTGGACCTTCTTGTGACCAACCTATCTCCGACTAACTTGTCTATGACAAACAACTACATCATGGGTTCATCTGATAAGGTAGTTAAAATGTGCGTTTATCCAATAACCGTATATGATCTCTCTCTGACAATAACCGTTACACGACAAACGGCATTTTATGTCTCTCTGACAGTAACTTCCGTTAGGCAGTTATCATCCAAAGCGTTGAGGCATCTTCTAGTGTGGGACAACTGTCATTTCTTCACTGGCTATAAAAAGGTTAACGTCAAAGAGAGAGAGGGCATTCAGATCGAAGGAGAAGATAGTGCTAGGCATTCACATTACTCTCAATTGTAATCCTTTTCTGGTGATTAGTGATCACACAGGATATAGGGTTGTTATTCTCTTAAGAGAAGGCCCGAACCTGTATAAAAATTCCCATGTCTCTACTTGCATGTGCATACACCGGGTCTTCTAAGAGTTTTCCCAAATCCAAACAAATAATACGTAAGATCGATATTAAAACATTGACAAGTTGCATTATCTTCATTAGTAGGAATCACATTAACACTACACAAATCACTCAAGATTTTCTCAAAATGAGCAAAGAGATCATCAATAGATTCACCAGGCTTCATAGCAAAATTAGAGTACTCTTTTTGTTATAGATTCTTACGCACTTTCTTGATCTTAGTGGTCCCTTCATGATAAATCACAAAGAGTTTTCCCTGTTACGTAAGCAGATTTAATATGAGCTACTCGATTAAATTCTTTGTGAGAAATCTCTTAAAACATCAAGTTATGAACTTAAACATTTGAATCAACATATGCTTTATTTAGATTAGTAACAAAGCAGGAACCTCATAAGGTCTAGGAACCTTATTCCAAACATCATTACTTTTAGCGTCAATGTAAGCTTACATACGTCACTTCCAAAAAGCGAAATTTGTACCATCTAGTATGGGAGGATGATTCACATACCTCTCTGACACTATAGCAACCCGCTCTGATATCACTAGTAGAATTGAATACCACAATCATAGGGGGGGTGAATGAATGCCTTCAGTTTTTGGAATCTCTTTGTGCTCGTTGAAGGCATCGACCACTTGGTGCTCAACTGCTCCATCGATCACTCAGTATTCAATATGAGCTACTCGATCAAATTCTTTGTGAGAAATCTCTTAAAACATCAAGTTATGAACTTAAACATGTGAATCAACATCTGCTTTATTTAGATTAGTAACAAAGCAGGAACCTCATAAGGTCTAGGAACCTTATTCCAAACATCATTACCTTTAGCCTCAATGTAAGCTTGCATACGTTACTTCCAAAAACCAAAATTTGTACCACTCGGTTTTTGGAATCTCTTTGTGCTCAGTGAAGGCATCGACCACTCGGTGCTCAACTACTCAATCGATCACTCAGTGTTCAACCGCTAGCTCGATCGCTTAGTGTTTGACCACTCTCTTGATCACTTGTGCCTTTGAGACACCAGTGCCTTTGAGTAGACATGCTGTGGTCTGCTATCCCTGCTGATGCTATTGGCAGTGATCGAATGGACGATTCAGAAAGCAATCAAGTCATCGGAGAACCGCTCTCTCACCATGTACCGTAACGAGAACAAGTTGAAAATGATACCTAAAACATGCCACTAGCAAAAGACCTGCAAAAGTCTTCCATTAACCCTTAATCTCTCTCTGCTTTTATAGGCTAACGCCCCAAATGTGTCCTCATCAAATACGGACACCATACTCTATCTATTCCGGAAATCCAGGAACCTAAAACCCTTCCAAATACGGGTTTCACAATATCTCCAAACCTTTCAAGTTATGAATTCCTTCCATAACTTCTCCAATCTCATCACGTGACGAAACCTCTAGGACCGCACCTACCGTAGCTTCTCCACGCATCATCCACCTCTGATCTCCACGTGCTCTAGCGTGAGCCTGACCACATTGCGTGACATCATTGACCGCATGGACCTCACATTCCCCCTTCTAATCTTAGTCTTCCTTGTCACCGACCATGATCATCTCCACGCTCACCTGCACATGCAAAGGACCAAAGAAACTTTTCCTAGGCACAAGTTCTTTCCAACTTGACTGATTAGTCCGCACATGCAAACCACAACCTCAACCATTAGTAAACACAAACCAGATCATCTATGATCACAATAACCAACGCTTTCCAGAAATCTGTCTAAGACCACTAAGAAAGACTAGTCTGACCGCCATGCACAAGCCAGTCAGGACGGTCAGACCGCTGGACCAACAAGTACTTGAAAACCACGAGTACTCGGAGTACTTGAAGATCACTAGGACTGAAGCACTCAAAGTCTACGAGTACCAACTGTGAAGCCTATGGCAACTGATCGCAAAAGTCTATGACTACCGATCAAAAAGTCTTTGACTACCGATCACGAAGTCTACGACTACCAACTGCCATGGTCGAGGTCATTCTGCCATGGTCGACATGCTCTGGTCATTCTTCCATGGTTGACATGTTGAGGTCGTTCAGTCGTGGTCGATCTATTGTGGTTGACATGCCGTGGTCGTTTAGTCATGGTTGACACCTGCTGATCGAACCTGCATCTGAGTAGACAAGCCGGTCTGACCAATCAAAGGGTGGTGCTTAGATCAAAGTCCACCAGCAGTCCAACTGGTGTTGATTTCCAATTCAAACTGGTCAGTACCAGTGGTCTGACCAAAGCTTGGCAATGCTTCTTAGTTGGTTTTGGTATTTGAGGGTTTTGAGCCTAGTGATGAGTTTGGTTGACCTAGGTCACTGCTTATGTGCACATGGATTTATTATTTGGTCCTAATTTAGGATCAGTGGTTTGGTTGTATATATTTTGCATGATACATTGTATGGATTAATTGTGTCAATTAATGACTTTGTGTATTGTACGGTGCTATGTAACAGTTTGCTTATTTGTGTTAGTAATAGGACTTCGGAGCTACGTCATGATGAGGCAGACTGGACCAAGACTAAGCTAGGAAAGCTTACGTCCAAAGCGGTCAAGGGGTTGGGACTACGCTCAGAAGGAGCCGAGGTCTAGACGATCAAGGAGCCGCGAAGATGACCGAGGCTTGTGGGATGGTTATAAGCGGGGACGATGATGAGCTAGAGCGGGAGCTACAGGTGGTGGATATGACGAGTAACAATAAGTTGGATTGGGACTAGCTCAGGGAGGAGCTGAGATCTAGAGTGGTCAAGGAAGCCAGGTGCCGTCATGTGTGAAGAGAAGCATATAGTATTGTAGCGCGCCAAGTGACTTGGTTTATTTGCAAGTAAGGACAGTTCGGTGAGATCTAGACACGTGAGAGACTTGGCGGCAAGTCATTAGAAGATGGCGAAATATGGGCGATACTTCATGGCAAAGGAAGCGGGAAACTTCATGGAAGGTGGTAGAGTGGCATTTTGGTAAATTGTCTAATAGCAAAAAAGTGGCAGTGTGCGAAACCACGCCGTTGGCTTAAGTGGTTTAGGTCTTGTATGTACTGAAAATGTGAAGTGGATCAAGTGCTGATTTACTAATCAATTAATGGGTATGAGCGCTTTGAGAAACATGCATATGTAAATGTAAAATCCGATATGGTGCTGAGTTAACGGGTTAGCCCATATAAATGGATGCAACCCAACTAGAGGTGTTGGTTAGGGTTTTTCTTACGACCCTCCACATATAAGGATTGAGAGAGCGGTGGCTAGGTTAAGCCTTTAAAGGAGTTTAGTCCAAATCTTTGAGGGGAGAGTTAGGGTTCATGGAGAGAATCTTGTGGAAGTTGTAAGAGGCTCTTATGGCTGAGTTTTTTTTTTGTTATCATTAGCTTTTGTGAATGGCTAAGGAGTGGCTACAAACATTCACCTCCAAGTATCAATAAAGATTTTGAAAAGCCTCAGAATTAATTTGGGCTCCTATTCACCCCCTTTAGTCACTATTCTTAGTCCTACATCCCATCCGATCGAACAGGTGGTTGCTGTCAGCGAGAGAGATATGATAATAACTGATCTTTAGTTATTGTCAGTGAGAGAATCATAGATATAACTGCAGAGTGGTTGTTGTCAGAGACATAAGCGGTTAGGAATGGATAAAACACATGTTTTATCCATCGACAGGAGAGAATCGTCTGGAGACGAGCCCTTATACTCATTAGTAAGTTCTCTGAGTGGCTACTAATCAGATAAAAGTGTACCCTGAACTTTCGACTAGGGTACTTGGTCGATTGGCTTTGAAAGATCATATAGGTTTTAGAGTCTCAATTGAGTATTAAAATCATATTTAACATATTATTTAATCATTGTTAGATACCTACCACGCGCTCTTCGCCACGCTTGCGTCGCGGGGGGGCGGGGAGACACCATGGGTCTACTAAGACACCATATTCGTGGTCTTCAGGCATATTCTTGAGGAGGGAGTCCCGCCAGACACGCGCGCTCAACATGCTCGTCAAGGGCTACGTGCAGTCACTGCACATCAATGACGCGTTGCGCGTGTTCCACCAGATGAGCCCCCTGTACGGGTGCGAGCCGGATGCCTTCATGTACAAATACCTGGTGCATGGGCTGGGCACGCAGGACCGGACGAAGAACGCCCGGGAGGTGTTCGAGGAAATGTGGGGGAAGGGGCTGGTACTGACAGAGCCGGCATGCAACGTGTTTGTCAACACGCTCGCGATGGCCTGGGAGGCCGGAGAGGCGGAGCGGGTGATGTGGGAGATGGTCAGGGCGGGAAGGCTGGTGGATGACATCACAAGGGCGCCGAGCAGCGAGCGCTCCTGCGTGCAGTCCACGACGAGTACGGCGATGACAGTTCGAATGTTGACGACTGGGGGGAGCACGACGTAGCCGAAGGTTGATTTGTGCATGCCTACGTGCCACACTGCCCTGAAAGAATGCATATTGCATACTCCTCCCGGTCAAAAAAAAAATGTGGCAGTAACAGTCCTAAATACAATCATGAGTTGTGACAGCAAAATTTTGTGAGAGCAGAACTGTAAGATCGATATGTGAGTATATAACTGCAATGTTGATATTTATTCATTATTGCTGTTTTGCTGTCTGAATCATCCGTGAAAAGCATACCTTCTGCCCTTTCAGCACTTCAGCATGTAACAACTCAACAAGCAGACCTTTTGCTGTTGCTTTGAATACGTTATTCTCACTAATCTTGCTTTCAAGAATCCCACAAGGCAGAAACCATGTTTGCTATGCTGGAACCACTCCACTTAATATTGTTCCCCCCAAAATGCTTCGTCAAATGATGTTGCCTGTTCTTTTTTTGATTTGGTTTATAGCTTTTGGCTATGGTTTATAACTTTTAGACTGTTCGTGAGAGAAGGTACGGAATAACAAAAACTCACGTGTGATCAGTGGCGTAGCTAGCCCCTGGTTGGGCCTTGGGCACAGTCCACTGAAATTTTGATCTGGTGCACCGCGTAATGATGTTGCTACAATGCTTTGGTAAGGAATTTTGATCTGGACCTCGAGCCATTGCCTCGGCGGCCCGAGGTCTAGCTCCGTCTTTACGTGTGATTTTGATCGATATAAATGAAGTAGCTACAGTATATACTATAATTAACTTATAGACCATGTTTTAAAAAATATTCCGTTTGAAAACTAGTTAATATAGAAAAACCAAAAAGTAGCTTTTAAAAGCTGAAATAACAGGCCAGTATTTTTGTCTATTCTTCAGGCTGATTGGATGAAGTCATTCTAGAATGTTGCCGGTAGACATAGGCACAATCTCCCCTGAACTGTAGGTGTAAGTTGCAGGCACTTTCCAGGCGCCCCTTCTCAGGACAATCTATGAAGTGTTCCTTGGGAGGCCATTTAAATATGGCCCGTTGAAGCTTGTGAATGCTTCTAGGTTATCAAGAGTACCAACCTGAAACAGCAGAAATTATGTCCAAGTAACAGATTATTAGGAGTTTTTTCAACATTATGGTGACTAGTTCTTTACACCTTGTGATACATTTTACGCAGTTGAGATCATTATGACTGTAGTTTTCTGTAAGATAATATCAATCTAGAGTAAACAAAATTACTTGAACTCTAATGATATAGAGATTACCTGTTCGAATACCTTCGTATAAAGAGAGCAACAGGAGCACTATATATTCCTGCACATCCATAGGAACACTCTTTCCTCCATTTATCATGGGGAGCACTGTCAGTACCAAGAAAGTATCGTCTACTGCCACTTGTTATAGCAGAAACAATAGCTTGTCCAGAGGTAGAAGTTTCAGAAAGTCAACACACTGAATGCTGTTGAAAGCAGAAAAAGAAAATGGAGCATATTTTTTTGCCATGCCATTTAAATACTTACCTAAGACTATTCCTATCCTACAAATGAAAGAAGTGACATTTTTCACAATAAAAGTGTGCCAAGGAAGTTCATTTACCACGTTCCTAGATTGGGAATTGTAATGCTGGTAACAGCTGAATCTAATCATCACAAGGAACAAGATAACATAATGCAAGGAGAGCAATGTCATAAATCTAGTTTTGTACCGCTAAAGGAACATCCAAGCCACTGTTTTGAACCACATAAATCTCACTGTGACACTTGTGTGAGTTAGGATATGAGGGTGACCAGAGCATATTGTGAGTTTCTCTTTTCAGTACTGGTAAGCAATAATTGTGAGGCTGTAAGCCACCATGAAACAAGGCATTCCTGTTGAGAAGGAGATGCTGGGGAGTCACCGTTGCAGCAACATGACCTGAGAACACAAAAATGTAATGACCATATATAAGGGCAAACAGAAGCATAAACGTCATTATAACAGCACACAGCTTTGCATGACTCTATGAAGTCCACCGCATCCATTGTAGTGATATGTTCCATAACAATTTTCAGCTGTGGAAGTTTTTGTACAAGTGGTGCTAATATTCTCTCGATGAAAATCTTCTCTCGGTCAAAGGTGTCAACATGTCGATCTGTGACTTCTCCATGAACCTGAAAGAAATATGAAACAGCCAAGGTCGCTATATGACAACTTTTCGATATTGTAGGTATTTTCCAGGCAACAAATGACAACTTCATTTAACATCCGATGACCTACTTATCATAGGCGGTTCTTTACCAAGAACCGTCTATGATAATATTTCAACTTATCTGCTCTCACCAAATTTGATTTTTTTACTTATCTCGCTGGATTTGCTCTTTAAAATAAAAAGCTCAGCTGTTCTCCTCATCTCCTATTCTCACTTCTCCTCCACTCCTCTTCTCATCTCCTCTTTTCTCTTCTTACTTCTCCTCGCCAAATTTTCCCTTAAAAATAAAATCATCTGATTGTAATGCCACGATTCACTGCATAAGTCATTCTTGTCGTAAGAGTACCTTGTGCAGTGTCATCATCGTGACACAACGATAACGCAGCCGCCACTGGTCCCTCCTTCATCGCTGGTGATATATCCCCCACCCCTCCCCTCTCTTCCTTGATGACTAGTTCTTGTGATGATTGATGGATGGGTAGGGTTTTGACTCTTATTGAAATTCATGTTTTATTGTAGAATTTGCTGATATGGCACACAAGGCTGCTAACAGACTAGACGCATGCGACCATGGCTTATGACTGTGCGCCTACGACCACGGCATATGACCACAGCTTACGACCACAGCTTACGACCACGGCATACAACCATGGCTTACGACCACGGCTTACACTCTAAACAACGAACCACCAAAGACATGGTGCCAATCATAAATAGGCATGCTTTGGTTCAAATGCATTCTCTGACTACGCTATTTTATAGCGTAATTAGATAATGTTGATGAACTGAAGGATGTCTATTTATGATATCGGAAAAACGCAATCACAAACGGTTTTTAATTAGAACCGTTTATGATAATAGACTAATACAGACAGTTCATGGTAAGAACCGTTTGTGATAACTGTTCACAGACCGACAGACGGTTCAAAAACCATCTGTAATGACCTTAGCGTATTACTGACCCATAAGTACAGATGGTTCAGGAAATCATATGTGATGAGCTTTTCTGTAGTAGTGCATCTAGACACTTGTTATTTAGAAGTTCTTGTGTTTGCTTGGTTTTGGCTGAAGAGATGGTGATTTTGGAGCTTTGGTCTTGTGGGCATCTTGGTTTGAGTTCGTACTATGATCAAGCTCTCTAAGACACGTTAGAACCCATGTAATGCCATTTAGATCATCAAGAACTCACGAGCAAGAGCAAATTGAGATTTTTCTCTTTTGTTCAGTTTTAGTGCAACTTTCCTTCAAATGAAAAAAAGTTAGAAATTTGGCAATAATTTCCTTAATTATTGATTGGAATATGTTCCTGACATCCTAGAGAAGGTGCATACTAAATTTCAAGTGAATTTGAGTTTCAATTTGAGAGTTAGCTCAATTTGTGATTTTATTCCAGTTTTGATACAGTAGAGGTTCAAGAGTATATAGATCACAATTTTCTTAGGTTCTTTCTTGATCTTTAGTTGGGATAGGTTCTTACGATCATGATCTAGCATTGGTTTAAATTTCAAGTCATTTGGACTTATGGATCAAAAGTTTCATCGATTTTTAGATTTGAAATAGTGCAGGCTGTCCTCTTCCTGTGCTGCATTTACTGTTCACCCAGGTTTGATCGGTACTATTCGCCCTGTCTGGCTACTACTGTTCTTCTAGTCAGACCTCTGGGGCACATCAAAGTGTGTTTTACTCGGTTTTGATTGGATCTTTGTTTGTGATTATTTGTTTTTGATTTTTATAGCTTTCATAGCTACTGGAGTGAAGAGTTTTGTTTTCGCTCAAAGAAAAAGATTTTGAAAAACTTTAGAATTAACCTCGCTCCTTCTCACCTCGTTGTCGGTCCTAGGGTTGGCACAAGTCACACCACCTCCTCCGTATAGAATGTAAAATTTCTTGTACTTTTTAGTTGTACTAACAAGCCAAACACGCCCTAGGTGTCTCGTTTGTTTCAACTTTCGGAGAAATCAAAAGCCCAAAAAGAACACGCCAAGATTTTGTATCTTTGACGCTAGCTCCAACTGGCTCATCTTTATCATAGCAAGTGAAGAACAGTTTTATCCCCTTTCTATGGAGACCATTTCTCTTCTTCAAGAACAGATTCATGAACTTGCAGTTTCAAATTCGATACCGATGTCCCAAGTTTGAACTATGTCGGTTTCGATTGGCTACCATCGGCTTCTGAAATCTGAACCCTGACTAAAACCTAAAATCCTCGGTACACTCTACTAGCTAGTAGTAGTACAGCTCCTGCAGCATACATATATGACGTGACCACCATGGCATCTTCCCTCGCTGTATCATATGCCATGCATCACACAACCTCCACCGCGCTCCGGCCGAAGTCGAAGCTCAGCATGGACGCCCTGAACTTGGTCTGCTTCTCCGGCGAGCCGACCGTCACCGCGGCAACCGGCGCCGCCGCCACGGCGGACCGCTCGGGCGTGCCGAGCCACTTGGACTGCATGTACTTGTGCTTCCTCCAGGGGCCCATGTGCATGTTGTTTTCCTTCATGCACTGCTTGGCCGCGGCGCACATGGCCTTCACCACGCCGCGCAGCCTCTCGGCGCGGCCGACGAACACCTCCGGCAGCGCGGTCACCAGCGCGCGGTACTCGGCGCTGGCGCGCGCCACCTCGAACTCGGCGCGGAAGCTGAGCTCCACCACCACCCGCACCGCCTTGCCGCTCCTCGTCTGCACCACCACGTCCACGTAGCTGTGCTCGCCTGAGGACGCACGTTTCAGAGGGAAACGTCAGTTTCGTGTGTCGAACTCGTGAAACAGAACGCGCGGTTCGGTTTGGAATATCTCGTGAAGGTTTTGGAATGTTTCGTGCAAACGTGGTGTAATTCCTCTGGTCGGGCGAGTTGATGTGGACTTGGCAAGTTGGACTGACTGTTGCGAATTCACGTCACACGTTTGGATCTATCATCAGGTCGGAAATAATAGAGACAGTGATGGGTTCCTGACATTTACTTGGCCGTGTGTTATCACCTCGGAAGTGTCTGTTTCTTTTCAGCAGAGGATGACCATGTCCATGTGAGGCATGTGACTATAGAGTTAACAAGTTAGTATGGTGTTTCTACCCATTTTGTGTAAATAAAAGGGTATTGATAAACATCATCCGGATGTTTTCTTTCTAACTATCATCCATATTTGTGACCGTTGAATTAGAGATCCAAGGGTCACAAATTCTCTCCACCCCTCCAAAAAAAATTCACCCCCCCCCCCAAAAAAAGAGACCGTTGGATCTCTAATCCAACGGTCCAAAATTTGGATGATTGTTGAGAAGAAAACATCCGGATGATACCTATACACACCCAAATAAAAATATTCTATTACGGGTAGGCGAATATGCTTATATCATTCAACTCTCAACAAAAAAAAAATCATCATTATGTGACATGAGCAAATTAAACATATATACCACTTGCAGTCTGTCCTTGAAAAGTCCCTCGATCGAATTGGTGCGACAAGGCACACGTCCTAGACCACACAGGCATACGGTGCAGACAAACCGTGCTCTTTTCGTTTGGACCTCGGCTCTTTATGCCGTCTGAATTTAGCTTAGAAGTAACTAACTATTGGAAGCAACCAAATTACCTGAAGGGATGTCCGGCGAGCGCGTCCACTTGGACTTGCAGATGGCGCTGTTGTACCCGGCGCCGCTCAGCCGCTCGGCGACGTGCCGTAGCATGCAGCTCCGGCAGTCCCCCGCCGCCGCGCGTCTCGCGCAGGAGCAGACGGCGCCCGCGGCGCGCATCGTCTTGATGGCCTCCTCCGTGTCCGCCCGTATCCTACTCTCGGCCGGGCTGGTCTTGGCCAAAGCCTCCTGTACATCCACATCCACGCGTATTGCATCTCTCAGGACCAGAGGATATTACGAGGCTAGCCCAAAGCAAACAAGAACACACAAGATCAATTCAAAAATATCATGGTCACATCAGTGCTGTGCGGACGTGGTCTTGTTACCGATCACCCGTTAATAATATCTCCACATGTCTAGATTGGAATTCACATAATCATGGCCGTATCAAACAAATTCTACACATTGATTAGCGAAGGGAGGGGAGGCTTACTTGCAGCTGCGAATGCTGGGTCTGCCAGAAGGCCTTTCTCTCGGCGGCACCACCGCCGCTGGATCCCTCGCCGTCGTCGTCGTCGTCGTTCTCCGGCCATGGTCTCTCCCTCTCGGCCCCCTCAAAGAAGCCCAACACCATGTTCGACAGGCTCATCTCACTGTCCATCGCCTCTTCCATAACCATCGTGTGTGCTTTGATTTCTTGGCTCCTTGATCGCCACAAACTAAGACTCTGCTTTGCTGCTTAGCCGATTAAGCTGTTGGCTCAACGTTGCTCTGCGAACCAGGGAGGCTATATATAACCGGAAGCGTTGGGGACGTGGCGAATGGGCAGTGGTGGGGCTGGTGGGCACGGTGGGGTGGGCTCCAGGTGGTGTGGATGAGGCGATTGGGGACGGGGCGGCGGGGCCTGCGTGTTGGCGGGGACACGGGAACAGCACGGATCCACGTCAGGTACCCAGCCGGATTCTATGCGCGCGACATGGAGCCGTTTCATTTGTAAATCGTAAGGTACGCTCGCCCGTTGTTTTCCATGGTTGATAGGCTGGGGCACTGCCAGTGTCATCATGAAGCAAGAGACCTCAGTTTAGATTATGATGAGCGATATTTCATGGGAAAATATCTGTCATAAGTCAATAATTCGACACAACATATTAACTACCTAATGGTGTTGTTCTTTTTGGTTTTTCAATGGCTTTTGGTTTCTTTCAGTAATCATTATTTATTAGCCTAATAAGTCATAGTCAAAAGCCATGGTCCAAAAGAACATGCCCATCCATTGTACCCATGTTCAGAAGATAGTGGTATAAAGCTACCAAGGAGCAATATTGTAGAAGCATTTCGCTAGTTCATGCTCGTTTTTCATGAAAGGCACTACTGCAGAATATGTCATCACAGATGGTTTAAAAATATCATCACAGATGGTTTCGTGAGCCATCTGAGTTTATGGATTAGTAATAACATGAGATAATCACATACGGCTTTCGAATCGTCTGTGATGCAGTATTTCACAGATGGTTTCAAATACAAACCGTCTATGATAGTCTACTATTATAGACGGTTTCTAGTTGAAACCATCTATGATATAAGACTTATCACAAACGGTTTTAACTATGAACCATCCATGATATTTAAATATCACAGTTGGTTCGTTGTTGAAACCGTCTGTGATAAATCTTATATCACAGACAGTTTCAACTACAAACCGTCTGTGATAGTAGAAATCATAGACGGTTTCACTACAAACCGTTGTGATATTCTTTTCTATTCACAAATATATTTCTATTAGTTGTCTAGCCTTAAAAAATGTTAGCCATACCCTCTGAAACAAACATATCAACACAATATATACATCCAATTCACATTCATTCATTTCAGAAAAAATAAATTCATTTCACAAATCAATTAACTGAAATAAAATGAATTGTCCATCCATGAACAAATACATGTACACATAAATAATTAAGCTCAATCTTATCCTAGTGAAATTTGTTATATGTTGTGGAATTCTCTATCTTGTTTTATGACTTTAGACCACAAGAAATATACATACTGTTCTCGAATCTTTGAGAGGTTAGGCTGTTCCAACAGAGTTGTAGCGATGGACAGAACCTGTCGGTGGGAAGATCAATGTCATGCATACATATGTAAATTGATAAGTATAAAATAATTATCGCAAGATTGACAAATTAACCCGAGGATCAATATTGATCTGCACGGAATCGACGAGCAGTTGCATGTTGTGGCAAACATAGAATCCACATGTGTTAACCGGTAGCTGCTGGTGGCACTGCAAAAATAGAATTTATTAGTTCGGCAGGCATTATTACGAAGTGTTATGTAGGATTAATGTGTACAAATGAATATTGAGAAATGTAGATTGTGTCGCAGACCGTCCATCTTTTTGGATTTACGTACCTTTGTAACATACGTAGCAAATGACCTACGTGATTCTAAGAAGATAGCCTGTGATGTATCACAGACGATTTGTATTACAGACGATTTGTATTAAAAACATCCGTGATACTTCACAGATGGTTCTCACCATGAACCATTTGTGATATTATCTCTTCACAGACGATTTTTGGCACTGGCAACAATACAGACGGTTTCTAAACTAAAACTGTCTGTGCTTGTATTTAACACTAACGGTTTTGGGGAACCGTCTGTGATGTACCGTCTAATATTAGGCTTCTTGCAGTAGTGAGGTTATGTAACATCTCAACCCATCCCGAGCCCAGAATGCTACCACTACACTCTTACCATCTGAACTTGGTGCTGCTACTAAAAATTTCGACAGCAACTCCCCTGTTCGTACAGCTACAAATATGGAGCAATCAACATATATAGAATAATTGCAAAAGGCAATTAATTCCATATCATAGATAAGCATAACGTAAGCAAAGCTTGGAGTTCCACCCTCAAAAGGCTCAAAATCATGAGCTCGATATTATACTAAACATAACGGCAAGGCACATAGGACATGTATATGGATATCGCACTAACAAGAGAACTTCATTCTCTTCTTCCAGCGGGGAATGATCACGTCGCACGCAAAGCTTTAACATTTCCAAAGCATATGTTAATCAGGAATTAACTAAGGCAACTTAACAAGAGATTTAAATCCAAATGCGAAGTGACTGGCTAAGCTGTTATTTAATAAGTGCGATGCAAAAGAGTCTACTCCCACACCATGCATGTCGTCAATCAGGTTCACCTAAAAAAGGTCAACAAAGCAAGGGTGAGTCTGGAGACTCAGCAAGCAGATAATAGGATGATAAATGCGACCAAATACATAAGCAATCATTTAGCCATATCATATTCCGCATGTTTCAACATAACCATAGACTTAAACATGTTTTTCTTCACATGCATCATCATGTTCATATCATTATTCTCATGTCTTATCATTGCCAATGCATTAATGCAATGCAACGCTACTCTACATGCTCATTTACTCATCTCATTGTATATACCAATATAACCTAGGTGAACACCCATCGATATTCACCCTATCGTGGGCACGCCCATATCGACACGGGGATCTCTCCACTCCCGTCGGTAGGTCTTACATATCCACCACGATGGATATTTTTTCTCATCATATGAGTGCACATGATGCAAATGCATATGTCCATTGTCATTAACATATTTCATCATTGTCATCAATAACAGGGTAGCCTCATCGCTCACCCTGTTCCATCATTATTGACATCATCATGCAAGCATTATCATATTGTGAAAACATCACATATTTCATAACATTTATAGTCTACCATTCTACTATGCATTTGCCTGTTAACCAAACAGAGCTAAGTAACGTACGGATGTCACCGTTCCTAAGTCCCCACCTGAACAAGCATTCAATCAGATTCAAAACATTGTAGCAATACATGCACTTAAATAGACAGCATCGATACTACATGCAAACCTGATACGGGTGTTCGCTGTCCCATTTCGGGCCGCGGCCAACCCGGACACCTAATTTCTAATTTATTGTACCAAAAATTGGTGTTCTAGTGTTCAATGGAGCTTTAGCATTTATTCACATTAATATTTCACTCGCCTAATTAATCGCATATGCTAATTAATTACTTCCTACTAATCACACATGGCTCTATTGCATTTGACCAGGGCACACACGCACTAGCCAACACATTAGCATGAGCACTACGCCTAGTTATTACTAGTACTACTTCTTTTACTACCAATGCTAGTTATTTAGCACTACTACTACTGAGTACTACTAGTAGTAACACCTACTATTATTACTGCTTACTACTAACCCTACCACTCCTCACTACTAATCTCACCTACCACACACACACATGAAGACCATTGCTACTACCTGCTAACTACTACTACTAGTGCTCAGTACTACTACTCTAGTCCTCCTCAGCACTAGCACTCATCTCTCTCTCTGGTGCCGCTGCTACTCACAGCTACTTTGTGGGCGCATCTGGGTTGCCCTACCATCGACGAGTCCCTCCGTCGCCTCGGCCTCCCGACGCTGGTCACCTAGCTCGGGCTCTGGCTACCATGTCGCCCCTTGGCTTCTGACCTCCAGCGTGCCAGCTAGCCGCTGTGCCCAAACGCCTCCAGCTCAGCGTCCGGCTCCCAAATTCAACATCGGCTACCCACATGGCGTTGACGAGCTTCAAACCCGGCTCCCCATGTTCACCTCACACCCGGCTCCCCAGGTTCACCTCTTCAACTCATGGTCTCTACTCTATTTTGGCGGTATGGCTCTGTGATTTGCTTAGGTTGTGCCATGGCGCTGTAAGCAAAAATGGAAGGTGAGGGGACTTACTGGTTTGCCTATCTAGAAAAGGAATGAACGAGGACAAAGATCGTGGTGGTCGGGATGGTTCTATGCCTTTAGAACTGCCATCCTCGCTCTGCTGTCTTCCCTTACTTCTTGAGCTCCTCGCCTTTGGTCTCTCTTCTCACAGCTTGGGCATAGCTTTCATGGGGTTGGGACGGTGGCTCGGTTTGCTCTAGCTTTGGATTTGCCTTGGCTATGAGAGGAGAGGGAAGTGGTGCGCTGGCTTGGCTTGGCTATCTCTCCCGAGAGAGAAAGAAGAAAAAAATGGTATTGGCTCTCTCTCCCAAGGGCTTACTTAAGGAGGAAGGGAGACATGTAGGTCTTTCTCTCTTGCCTTGGCCGACTGTTGTTGATCTAGTCTTATCTCTTCCTTCCTCTCATTCTCCTGTGGCATGGCAAATCTAAGGTTTTACCTCAGTGTCAAAATGGTCGGTGGGGTAAAATAGCTCTCTGGTATTACAGGTTATAACAATGCCATATTGTCAATCTGCATGCTCTAAAAAATTGCTCATCAGGACATGTTAGGCCTATCTTTTTGAGTTTGGCTTATAACTTTTGGCTGTGATTTATGGTTTTTGGTCTATTCATGAGAGAGAGAGGGTACGGAGTAATAAAAATTCACGTGTGATTTTAGCCGATATAAATGATGTCGCTACAGTGTGTAATACAATTAACTTGTAGACCTCTTTTAAAAAATATTTCGTTTGAAAGCTAGTTACTATAGAAAAGTCGATAAGCAGCTTTTAGAAACCAAAATGAATAGACCCGATAGTTACCATATACTAATGTTCACCTCTTTTTTCAACAAACCATATTGTTCCTGAGGCTATCAGTGTCCTCTGGCTACAAAGACAAGTCTTTCAAGGAAGCAAAAAACTAGAAACAAGGGGGGAAACTAAGCCTCACCAGGGAGGTGCTACTAGCCTTGAGCAGCAGAAGGCACACACATGTACGTGCAGCAGAATCCAGGCCAAAGGCGATCCAGCAACCACCCCCCTCGCCCCCCGTGTCCGGGGACTCCAATAATTCCACGCTGGGTCCCCCTTCCACGCTGCTCTCATTAATCCGGTTGGATTCGCGCTGCGGTCACCCGCGGTGATGATGGGTACAACGCCGCCGCGCCGCCGCAGCGGGAACGGAGTCAACGGACCCTTGCACAGCGGCTCGGTCATTGCACCTCCTCCTCTGAGGTCACTCGCGGATATGCTTCGCATCCGCATATTATATCCGTGTGGTGGCGTCCCCGCGGCTGCAGCGGGCACCGTCGACTAATCCGGATCTCGAATTTTAAGATGCGCCGTGTACGACTACTATCCGTGTGTAATATACTACTGTTTTGCGTGTAATAGCAAAATGCGCAGGCTTACGAGCGTAATACTCGTAATGTAAATTCAGTCGAAGAGCACTCGTGAATGCTCGATCTAGATGTGAATCCGTAACGTAAGTTCCTTAATTAGTTCTACAGTGATGTGATCGACATCAAAGATGAGAATTTGAGGCGCAGCAGAAGCTTAATTAGCTGGTAATTAAAGAGGTGCCAATGCGTCCTACTTATTCAGGTTCGAGTCCTAGAACCGACGAACCAGGTGCCCACCTTCTTTATTGAATGGCAAACCCCCTGCCCCCTGGGCAAACATCAAAAAAGAAAGCCGTAGTAATAAGTCTTAAGAGATTTTATGCTGCCTTGCTGACGCCAATCTGATGTCGAATTCTAAGCATCTTTTATATATGCTCGCAATTTATGCTCTCTCAATGTCAGCATGCTTGGGTGTGGAGGCTGGGAGCTCATTCAATTTGATCAGAGAATTACGCCAAGTCCAAGCATTGCTCTCCGCAAATGCTCCATTTTGTGAACGGACGACGGGGCACGGTGCACTAACGATTTTTACGTTGACACAAGAAATTTATGAAGGTATGGTGTGGAGGTTGCAGATCTCCGGTACAAAAAAATTATGATATGGGCATATGGAATGCAGGAAGAAGATTCAAATGCTGGACTGGATATGCATAAACTGTTTTGCATTATATTATTAATTGTTGGATAGAAAGGAATGTGCGACATTGATATTTCCAACCGTGCAGGTCGATTTCTCTCGTTAGTCACTACTTGGGGTGGATTATATATATTGACATTATTTGATCCGCCAGCTCGATGGATTTCCTTATCACGATCGATCGCTTTCATGAGAAACGCACTCCTATTAAGACCTTTCAGTATTATTCGCAATTACACTGCATATAGATCATCGCAGTCTAGATATATGATGCGTGCCATGTTCAGAGGGCCAGCCACCTTGACTGACATTATCTTACGCCGTGTGGACGTATCACATGACGAGTAGATCTTTTCTTGATATGGTTAACTTTATATACACATATTTCTTACGCCTGAATCCGATCACACGTTTAATTCACGACGATATATCTGGTATTCGTGATACACATTCTCAAAAACCTATTGCGCGGGAGATATTTCGTCTATAATAAATTAACCCTGATTTAGTAAAGACTGATTAATTACATGCATATTGATCCGGCCTGCAGATAGCCGTGGTTTGGGCTTTTGCTATGGGCGAGATGGTAGGCACAGACAAGACATTGTTTCGATTACAGAATCCTATACGATAGTACAACTTGTCCAGAACCGAACCATTCTAATCTGCAACTAAACGATGATTGGCAATGACATGACCAATACATGCTGTGCCAGGTGGAGCTCGATTAAGATAAGTGAATGAACAAAACTTTTAAAGTTCCATCCATGCATGACAAAAAAAAAAGTAACATGGTGTATCGCCACCAAATGCTGATAAAATGATAAACACGATTCTTAAACTGGTAGGATTGAATACCACCTATTATGAAATCGATAAAATCGATAATACAGAGCACGAAACAATGAAAAATAATCAAGAATATGAGATAGAGATTTACTGTGAAAATCCCTTTTAGGTAAAAAATCACGGCCACATAATCGATGAAATCACTATATGAGAATAAGTTACAGAACGCTCTTGACATATATATGATCCTACAGCTCTACCAAGTAGTTTATATAGGATATAAATAGCCTTGCGAACAAGAGTCCCAGACAAGAAAAGGAATAGACTCCTAGTTGCCAATGAAATAGAGACTATCAAAAACTGTAACAGCAATATTCTCGGAGACGGAACAGCACCCCGCTTGAAGAGTCTCAAAAGATAATAGTGTAGAGTTATAGTCAAAAGCACCTTGAGTAGCCACGTCTAGCTCCAGTCGACGCAAGCACCTTAGAGCACCACATTGATTCAGGTCGATGCAAAGTCCATTACGAACTCAAAGATGATCTCAATCGAAACCTTCAATCAATTTGCGTTATTTTCCTGATCGAACTCTTCAAGCAGTCGAAAAGACTAGTAGTGGTTGGACTAATCACATTCGGATCACAGAATACAATAACCTCCACCTTGAGCCGAATTCCTCCTGTAGTGAAAACCAAAAGAACTTTTTGATGAAATTATAGAATGCCTCTCAAGCGTCAAATGTACAAAAGAACTAACGAGTAATACCGACCAAGTCTGAGCAGAACTCATACTTAGCGATAGAAACTGACTTTATCATTATATCATCTAAATTCTTATGGGTGCTAATCTTGCAAACTTTGTTATCACCTTGTGTAATAACACCTCGCATAAAGTGATATTTGACTTCAATGTACTTTGTTCTCTCATGGAACATTTGGTCATTTATGAAACAAATAGTGCTCTGGCTATTACAGAAAATGTTAGTGCAAAATGTACCTCCAAAAAGCTCAGTGTAAAGATCCCTTAGCCAAATAGCTTCTTTACAGGCTTTTGAAATAGCCATGTACTTGGCTTCAGTGGTCAAGAGAGCAATAGTAGCTTGTAATACTGCTGCAGAAAGTCTAATACTAGACGCTACATCACAGCCGGTTCTCAAAAACTATCAGTATTAAATATAATCATAGATGGTTTCAGTTTATAGACTGTCTATGTTGCGCCAGTGATAAAAACTATCTATGAAGAGGAAATATCACAGACGGTTCATGGTGAAAACCATCTGTGAAGTATTACAGACGGTTAGTAACAAGAACCGTCTATGATATTACAACATATCATAGATGGCTTGTATTACAAACCGTCTGTGATAATTAAGTCATCATAGACAGATTTTAAAAAAATTATCTGTGATAATTCCACAATATTAATTGTGCATAGACCCGTCAACCCTTCATCTTAAATTCCAGATTTATGCTGCTATTTTGAGCTAGAGGTAGGGCTTTAAGGCGGCCATTTGGTGAAAGGATACTATTTGGTAAGAGTGGTTGTAGATCCATTCATTTCTTGACTACCTATGGTTATTAATTTATTCTAATAGTATTATAATTTAGATCTATAGCTTTTGGTAAAAGAAGAATTCAAGATGGTTTAGATCGAGCTAGCTTGATGTAGAGAGAAGATTATTTACATCTAGTATGGTTTATAGTTTAGTCAATTCATAGTTTATTCTATTTAATTTAATTTAATGTAATTATTCTTGTTACATATAGCTATTTTCTTACAAAACATGCGCAAAATCATTCATACTGTTATATGCGTAATGTAGGACCGAAACTGGATGTACGCAGGGAACCATGTGAGTGAAGAGTACATTAATGGCGTGTCTGCTTTTACACGAGCTACCGAGGAGGATATATTGAATAAGAGGGTGGAATATATGTACTGTCCATGTATTGACTGCGAGAATCTAAAGACATTTAAGAACTGAGTGCAGATTGAAGCGCACTTGATTCGAAGGGGTTTTACAAAGGGGTATGCACGTTGGACTAGTCATGGTGAAGAACATATTCCACAGGAAGGTAGCAATAATGATATCGCTGATGAGCTCAATGATACGCCATCGGATGATGTCAAGTATGGTTCCGATTCGGATAGGCTGCATGATGACAATCTAGATTAGATTCTTCGTGATGCAGAAGGGAACTATGATGAGAGAGAGTATGTTAAATTCTAGGGCTTGATAGAGGACTCAGAGAAAATTTTGTTCACATGCTGCAAGTCAAAGTACATGAGGTTGTCAGTTGTGTTTAAACTGCTGAAATTGAAGGCAAGCAACGGTTGGTCCAACAAGAGTTTCACGGCACTTTAGGTATTTTAGTAGACATGCTTTCAGAGGGAAACAAGCCGCCCAAAACCACCTATAAAGCCAAGAAGGTTCTTTGTCCATTGGGAATAGAAGTAAAAAGAATACATGCATATCCGAATGACTGTATCCTCTACCATAAAGAGTATGCAGACATGCATGTATAGCTGATGTGCAACGCCTCCCGATACAAGCGTAAGAATGAATCAAATGATGGTGAGAGAATAGACGTGAAGAGAGGACATGATGCGGGATACCCGATCTTCATAACCTAGGATCGATGATGATAGCTTGGATCCGTGTAACCTGACAAACCGATGGCGCCAACCACTATTAGAATAGCAAACTACGATAAAACAATTCACCCAACCATACGCTCATGATCCCATCTACTCGACCACCAAGTAGACATATCGTTGCTCTTGCAAACCACAAGGAAGCACAAGAACAATGGAAGGAACCCTCAAGAAAATCGCCTAATTCCCAAAGGCAGCGCGTAGCATAAACCCGAGAATAAGCAATATTAGCTATCTTAAAAATAACATGGTCTAACCTAAAGGTTACATATCACAAGGCTTATAGCCCTGGGTACAGTCCGTAGGACCCCCCAAATCATATACAACTCTATCTTTTATCGTATTAGACTCGAACTCCTATAAAAAAGGAAACTAAAATCTTTTATCCTGGATGAACTGAAGATAAGTCCTTTTCTGTTATGTAGTCCTTGAAATAATCTTTTTAATAAGTCCAAGATCACCTCAATTGGACTCTATATGCGAAAGTTATTGCCCGTTAACCACAAGGAGTCCCTTCGGGTCTGTGTTGAAACAGTCACGTAAGTCGTTACGACCACGTTGATGAAGGTTATGATCATGTTGAGGTAATTTCCTGTAGATGACATCCTGGTAATAATTATTATCTCTGGAATGCTAGATCCACTGATAGGCCTATTAGAATAGCTAATTTGATAGTGCTATGTAGGTGGCTACGAAGTGCAAGTTCCAAGTGAGATATGCCTCCATTGCCTTGTTCACTACTTGGGGCCAACCATATCGATGCGGGCCTAGTTCCTGGGTGCACAGTGTAACTCTACTGTCAGGTTTTGCAAAAGTGAATGTAGATGGTGTTCATACCAATTTCAAGGTCATTCCACTACAGATGCCCCCAAACGATGAGGTTGTGACTTTAGGGCAAGCCATTAGAACATTCATCCAGTGGTCTAAGAGGGACATCTGCCTGGAGGCTCCTACACCGGTGCTAAATCCACTCGAACTATTTGCACCTAAGCTACCTGCACTAGTGCCAACACCACAGGGCCTATCCACACCGGAGCTACCTGCATAGACGCAGCAAGGGCGCGGTCACCTACATCTCATGCCTGATCAACTACTGTGAAGTCGACCTACAGCCAAGGCAGCAAGGGCAAACCGAAGAAGACCGATGATGAGATCCCCTACTTGTCCATAGCCCAAAAATTCATACTAGGTAAGCCGTTGGTCATCCCTAAAGAGCGCCTCCTAACCCTAAGACTGGCTTGCCAAAGATTGCATGTATGGTACATGGAACAGGCCAACAAGCCGGACGAACAACGGTGCTCGGGTGTCACCGTCAAGTTCAAACCGAATCATCTTCAGCACGATATTCATGATTGTGTCTTCATTGTGACCTTCGAGGACTTATTCTTTCCCTTCACACTCGACGCCCTCGACGCCTCACTCATTTGATGCTGGACACTGTAAGTGTGTACAATCATGGTCTACGTTCATATAATACCGATAAATATCATATATAACTCACTGTTTTTATGTGTATATGTAAAGAGAGATACATGGTGAGTGAAACCAGATTAACGAAATCATCGGTTGGTTTTCTCGACTCATACTTTGTCTCCTTGGATATCATCGGGGAGGATGCATCTTTCATTAAGAATTATATGACAAAGGCATTGGAGGCTCACGCAACTTATATGGACTTTATGTGAATTTTCTTTATTGGCCTCTAGTGGGAATCCTGAAATAATAATGTGCTCCACCTACACGCTACTGTTCTGCTGCTTTTCGAGAGCAGCACTAGTCATTCTATTTTTCATTAGCAAATGAAACACTTCTGCATATGACCACCTTTCTAATTTTAAGATTCCACAATTTGTAACCTTTCACACCAGATTTATAGCCTAGAAAGATACACTTAATAGCTATTGGCTCCAATTTCCCATTATTAACATGGGCATAAACAGGATAGCAAAAATTCTTCAAATTCAAGTAGTCGATGGGAGAACCTGATCACTTCTCAATTGGAGTTTTTCTGTCTATTGTAGTGTTTGGCAATTGGTTGATCAAATGACATGCAGTGGAAGCGGCTTTAGCCAAAAAAAACTCCTTGAAAAACTAGATTTCGATAGTATGCAACACATATTTTTTATGATGGTTCTATTCATGCGTTCGGCCACACTATTCTATTATGGAGTACCCAGAATAGTATACTGTCTCATGATACCTTCCGATCGGCACAATGCTTCAAATTCTTCTGAGCAAAACTCCAAACTATTATATGTTCGGAGTTTATTAACACACTTGTTGTTCTATTTCTCTATCATAATCTTTCACTCTTTGATTGTCTTGAACACATCTAACTTGTGTTTAATGAAGTATGCCCAAACACTTCTCAAGTAGTCATCAATTATGGTCATCATGTAGTTTGCGTATCCAAGGGATGGAACACAGGATCTCCCAACAAATCGGATTAAACATAATCCAATATGTCTTTTGAAGAATGAGTAGCAGTATTGAAACTTAATCTCTCTTGCTTGCCAAATAAACTGTGTTCACAGAACTTCAACTGGTCAACACCTTAATCATTAAGTAAACTTCTTTTACACAACTCCTTCATGCCAGCTTCACTCTTGTGTCGTAGACGCATGTGCCATGGATTAGTCTAATCAGTATCAAACAATCTAATCAGTATCAAACAATCCGGTTGAAGAAATAGCAGCAGCTTCGATTAGAGTAGTGCTTTGAAGATTATACAAATTTACTGCCTTCATATCACCTTTTATCACAATAATAGGGACTTTTACTATCTGGCATCAAGTGTACTCAATGAGATAATGCTCTTTTTCAAACTTGAAATATGTCGGACTTTCGAGGTATTCTAATGATGCCATCAAACATCTTGATCTAGACAAAACCAATGTATGCAATCTTGCATAAAGTAATGTCTCCCATCAACACTGATCCACTCGGAGTTGCTTCATAGTTAACGAACCGATCACGGTTCAGACTCATGTAGAAAGTGCAGGCTAAATCAAGAATCTACTCATCATCGGTTTGGAATCACTAGCAAAGGCAATAAGGATATCTCCTTCGGAATCTTCTTTAGTAACAACAGTGGTTTTGGCTTGTTCATCTTGTTGATGTTTCTTGGAACTATTGTTTCTTTTCTCCTTATTCTAGAGTTTCTAGCATTCAGATATGTTGTGGCTACTTTCCTTGCAATAATGGCATGACTTCTTATTCTTTGACTTAGAACGGTCTCGAAATTTACTCTTGCTCCTGAAATCTTTGGTTAGAGACCTTTTAGTTTGTCTTCCACGAATAGACAAACCTTCTGATGTGAACTCAACCTTTCACTCGACACTATGGTTTTCAGCTTCTCCTTTGCATGTAGGGCATCATAAATCTCTTTGAGAGTGACAGTGTCCCACCTATAAAAAATTGTGTCTTTGAACATAGAGAATGAACCCAGCAATGAATAGAGTAAAATAAAACATAAATCTTCATATTCATATTCGATCTCCATTGCTTCAAGATCAGCAATGATGTCTTTAAAGTTGGTCAAGTGGTTCAACACAGATCCGCCTACTGCCAATTTGAGTGAAAAAAACTTCTGCTTCACAGGTATCTTGTTGGCCAAATCCTTAGTTATGCAGAATTGTTACAGTTTTAGCCATAACTCAACAACGGTGGTCTACTTTGTGACCTTCTATAGAATATTGTTAGAAAGATGAAGATGTATATGAGAGAGTTTTATGATCTCTTCTTTGCTTTCCCTCAGTGGACCATACAGCCAGCATCTTGTCAATTCCCAATAACACATTATCCAAATCGAGATGTGCTAGAATAGCTCACATCTTGATCTGCCATAGGAAAACTTTTGTGTCTCGGTCAAGTAACATAAAATCATGCTTCATTGTCATCATGTCAAGAGTTCCCTATGTTGATCTAGGTGAAGAACGTGGCTCTGATGTCATTTGTTAGGATCAGATACCAACTGTTATGAAATCGACAAGACAGAGCATGAAACAATAAAGAACATGAGATAGAGATTTAACATGAAAACCCTTTCGAGTAAAAAAAAATCATGGATTCACAATCGACAAAATCACTATATGAAGAGAAGTTACAGAATGCTCTTGGCGTATATGTGATTCTACAACTCTACCATGTAGCTTACATGAGATATAAATAGCCTTAAAAACAAGAGTCCCAAATAAGAAAAGAAACAGAGTACTAGTCAGCAACAAAACAGAGAACTATCAGAAACTAAAACAGTAACCTTTTTAGAAACGGGAACAACACTCTGCTCGGAGTGTCTCAAAATATAGCGGCGTAGTGTTTTAGTTGGAAGCACCTTGAATAGCCATGTTTCTCTAGTCGGCGTATGCATTTTAGAGCACTACGTTGATGCAAGTCGGTGTAGTGTCCATTACGAACTCAAAGATGATCCTAATTAAAACCTCCGATCAATTCATATTACTTTCTTGATTAAACTTTTTAAGCGGTCAGAAAGACCAGCAATGATCGGACCGACGGGAATACAACATAAAAAAAATAAGTAGACAATGATTCGACGAGGTTTGTCGCCTCCAAGCTCTACTCGGGGGATGGAGGAATGTGTGATTCGACGAGGTTTGTCGCCTCCAAGCTCTACTCGGGGGATGGAGGAATGTGTGCGTTTAGGATCTGTAGATTGAATATTGAAGTGCACATGTATGCCTACTCGGTATGCTTTTCGATATATAAATCAGAAGTTCCTTTCGATGTGGCAAAGCCTGTTGGAAGTAGGCACAATTTCAGTATTGATTTAATACCGTGGAAGGAACATATATTGGTTGGTAAAATTGGTATCATGATAAGTTCCAAGTTGATTTGGTAGGCAAAACCAACATACATTTTAGGAGCACTTTTAACTTTTTCTAGACTGAATTTTTAACTGATCAACGTCCTAGGATAAGCCGACTAGCAAGTAGCCCACTCTAGTTCTTACCAAATTCATGGTGCAAAAAGTACGTAATTTTCAGGTTGTACACCGTGGGAGAATAATTTGTTATCATCCAGCCATTGAGTCGACGAACATGCTTCACCTTCCTTGCCGAAGACAAGGGATCTAGCAACGACCACATAATTGTCGACGATCATGGAAATGAAAATTACATTGAAGGATCACTATAGATGTGTAGAATCCGTGGACAGCTCGATAGCAGAGCTATTAATCAGAAGAACTTATATCCAACTCAGCTCAACAGCGATTTCCACAAAGCCGTCGTTATTTTTCATCCAGGTGAGTCGGTGACACGTGACACTACGGCAAAACTTATCACGGTAATTGGTAAAAGAAATTCGAAACTTGCCGAAAAAGAGAACGAAAGATCCGGAGTAACTAGATCCAGGAGATAACGTTAAAGAAATCGAAATGTACCTTTGACATCACTGGATCCTCTCCTCGCTCATTCAACACCAACAAAAATTCACTTGCTCGATGATCAAGAGGGAAAAGATGGGACGCAATTCTCGGAAGAAGAAATGTTGAAGCCCACTGGCCCCATAAGCTGCAGGCAAGCCATGAGCCCATGACGCCCATACATAACTCCACTCGTACATGGGCTTTTTGCTAGCTTTTGGACCGTGAATTTTGGTATCCATGGCCAAAAGTTCCCGCCAGAGCCCGCCCGCACAGATCTTGTGCCCGTCGTGCCAATGGCCCCATCAAGCGGTCCCTGTTTGTGATGTTTTGATCGGACGGTCACCGTTGATGTATCACGGATTCACGGGCGTTTGGACCATTGTGTTTCCGTGATTGTAGGGGTCCCCCCCCCCCATTTTTCACTGTGCTGAACTGCTGACCAGAGTTTCCCTAAAAAAAGGATCTCAGGGACTCAGGCAATGAGAAGTAAAGCAAGAAGATACAGTCTTCGTGTCACTCACTCATCCCACATCCTCCTGCAAGTGTAGTATTGATATCGTAACGCTGCCATCGTATGAAATGTGCGTCATACGTGTCAAGAGAAAATTTTTCTGCTTCATGATGGGCATTTGAGCGATGTTTTCTGCTTCATGTTGGTTAATGGTGGTTAATGGTTAATGGTGGCCGGGTGGATGAAAGCGTGGATGAAGGTGGTGCTGCGGCAAGTGCTTGGGATCGGTTGTCTTCTCCGTGCAAGGGGACAGTTCTTGACGAACTGCCTGAAGGCAAGATGAAGGCTGCTGCGCTGATCCCGGAAGTGACTTTGTCTCCAACGCGTTTGAGCCCAAGGCTGGCTGGAGTGGCCGATGGGCACATAATGCTGAAGGCGGAACGTTATGCAATCTCCAGGAACTTAGAAAATGGGGGAGGTAATGTTTCGACTAACTCTCTGTGTTCTTTTCCTTTACTTTCAGCAGTCGATAACCTCAAGGCTTTGGGTTTTTGTGAGGGGAGCAGTGGTGTTTCTTTTGATAGGGCAGTAGAACTTTCTTTGTCTAGTGAGAGAACCGTGTGTTCAGTCTCAACTGAGCAGGTTAGCGAATTAGAAGAAGGTTCAGATTCTGAAATAGAATTTGCAGATGAGTTAGAAAATAAGGCAGTTAACTTGTTGTGTGGGGAGTTGATGGAGGAAGTGTTTGATGCGGACAGCTATCACCTAAGTAGTGACTTTAAAGTTGTCCATAGGAAGTCTGACGCTAAGTCGTCCAAGAAAAGGGCTTCTAGGAATTTGAAGGTAAAACTGAATAAACTTTGTAAATGAGAGGGATTTTTTGGAATAGCAGAGGTCTTCGTGACTTGGCTAAGTCTAGTTTTTTATGTAACACAACCAAAGAGCAAAACTTAGACTTTATAGCTCTTTTGGAAACTGGGAAGAAAGATTTTTCTCAAGCTAAGCTTGATAAATTTTGTGGTGGAAGGAATTTTCTTTGGCATTGGACGGAACCTCATGGTAGATCAGGAGGGATGTTGCTTGGAGTTAACCTTGATGTCTTTGACATAGGAAGTATAGTTGACGGGGATTTTTTTATAAAATTCCATCTTAGAAATAAAAGTGACGGTTTCCAATGGATTCTAGTGGCGGTTTATGGAGCTGCCCAACCAGAATTCAAAGAAGTATTTCTCACTGAGCTAGTCCATACTTGCAGTAAGATATCGTTGCCTCTGTTGATAGGAGGAGATTTTAATATCATTAGAAACCCGAGTGAAAAGAATAACGACAAATTTGAGAGCCATTGGCCCTTCTTATTCAATGCTATCATAGATGGGTTGGATCTGAGGGAGATTGAGATGTCTGGTCGTAGGTTCACTTGGGCTAACTCCAGGAATGTGCCAACTTTTGAAAGACTAGATAGAGTCCTAGCAAGCACTGAGTGGGAGCAGAAATTCCCTCTTGTCACGGTTGAGGCATTGAACAGGGAAATATCTGATCACACGCCTTTGTTACTAAACACTGGTGAAAAGATCCAAGTCAAGAATCAACCGTTGTTTAAGTTTGAGCTTGGCTGGTTTTTACACGAAGGCTTCTTCGAATTAGTGGCAAAGGTTTGGAACAATGAGAACAGGGGTACTACTCCAATGCAGAAGTGGCAGAATAAAATTAGAAGGTTGAGGCAGTTTCTCCGAGGGTGGGCTAAAAATTATAATGGAAAGAATAAGAAGGAAAAGCAGGAACTTTGTAAGATAGCAGAAGAGCTGGACAAGAAAGCTGAGTATCAGCTTCTTAGTCAGCAGGAACTCGACCTGAAGCAAAGTGTTAAAGAGAGACTGACCCAACTTCTTAGAGAAGAAGAAATAAGATGGTTACAAAGGGCAAAAACAGAAAATTTGACGAAAGGAGATGACAACACAAAGTACTTCCAAATGGTGGCGAATGGTAAAAGACGAAAAACTAGGATTTTTCGTCTAGAACAAGAGGAAGGAATCATCGAGGGTGAGGACGATTTAAAAAGATACATTACAAAATATTACAAAGAGTTGTTTGGTGCAACTCAGAAAAGTGACTTCTCTCTGGATGAATCTCTAACTGAGGATATTCCGCAAGTCACCGAAGCTGAAAATAGTGTGCTGATTGGGGAATTCACGGAGAAAGAAGTAAGAGATGCAATTTTTCATATGAAACACAATAAGGCACCAGGTCCTGACGGATTTCCAGTAGAGTTTTACCAAGTTTTTTGGAGTCTAATTAAGGATGACCTAATGGCCATGTTTAAAGATTTCCATAACGGTGATTTACCCATCTTTAGCTTGAATTTTGGGATCATTTCTTTGATCCCAAAGCAGAAAGAAGTAAAACAGATCCAACAATACAGACCTATTTGTATGCTTAATGTTAGTTTTAAGATTTTTACAAAAGTCTTGGCTAACAGGTTGACTGCAGTGGCTGATAGTGTGATAAGACCTTCACAAACAGCCTTTTTGCCAGGTAGGAACATTTTGGAAGGTGTGGTGGTCTTGCATGAAACAATTCATGAATTACATAGAAAGAAAAAGGATGGCTTAATTCTTAAACTAGATTTTGAGAAAGCTTACGATAAGGTAAATTGGTCCTTTTTGCAGCAAACTTTAAGAATGAAGGGTTTCTCACCAGTTTGGTGTAAGTGGATTGAATCTATTGTTAGTCGGGGCAGTGTAGGGGTGAAAGTAAATGATGAAATTGGTCATTATTTTCAGACTAGGAAAGGACTTAGGCAGGGAGATCCTCTCTCGCCAATCCTTTTCAACCTAGTAGCTGATATGCTGGCAATTCTCATTTCAAGAGCAAAGAACAATGGGCAGTTTAGAGGGCTGGTGCCTGAGCTAGTTGATGATGGTTTGTCCATCCTACAGTACGCTGACGATACAGTCTTATTTGTGGAAGATATTGTGGAAGAAGCTAAGAACTTGAAGTTAGTACTATGTGCTTTTGAAAAGTTGTCTGGCTTGAAAATCAATTTCCACAAGAGTGAGTTGTTCTGTTTTGGTTCAGCTAAAGATAGGAGTAAAGTCTATGTTGAGTTACTTGGTTGTAAGGAAGGCAACCTCCCCTTTAGATATCTGGGAATACCTTTACATTATCGTAAGTTGTTAAATAAGGATTGGAGGCTAGTTGAAGATCGTTTTCAGAAAAAGCTTAGTAGCTGGAAGGGAAAAATGTTGTCGGCAGGAGGGAGGCTAGTGTTAATTAACTCAGTGTTAACTAGTTTACCTATGTTCATGATGTCTTTTTTGGCCATCCCTAAGGGAGTGCTTAAAAAATTGGATTATTATTGATCCAGATTTTTTTGGCAATGTGATGAACATAAGAAAAAGTATAGACTAGCTAGATGGAGTATTCTATGTAAGCCAAAGTGTTTGGGGGGTTTAGGCATTTTAAATTTGGAAGTTCAGAATTTTTGCATGCTCAGTAAGTGGCTGTTCAAGCTACTAAATGAGGAGGGCCTTTGGCAAGAAATTCTAAAAAAGAAATACTTGAAGAACAAGTGTTTAACTCAAGTGGTTAAACAGCCAGGCGACTCACACTTTTGGACAGGTCTAATGGAGGTTAAAGATCTATTTCTAGAGAAAGGAAAATTTAGGGTGAACCGTGGTGATCAAGTGAGATTTTGGGAGGATCAATGGTTAGGTCAAGAACCTTTAAAATTAAAATTTCCGGTGCTATATAAAATTGTGAGGAGAAAGAATGCTACCGTGGCTAGTGTGCTAAGTACTTCCCCTTTAAACGTCTCGTTTAGGAGGGCTTTGACTGGGGATAAGTTGAAGGACTGGCTGAGTTTAGTGACTTTAGTGTTCCCTACTTCTTTAAATAATCAAAAGGATGTTTTTGTATGGCAATTAAATAATAATGGTCATTTTTCAGCACAATCTTTGTATAAAGATATTATGAAAAGGGACGGGCTGCCGAGGAAGAACTTATTTTGGAAGGCTAAGATGCCTTTGAAGATAAAGATTTTTCTTTGGTACTTGAAAAGAGGAGTAGTCCTAACAAAAGATAACCTAGTGAAGAGGGGTTGGAAAGGGTGTACTAAGTGCAATTTCTGTGGTTTGGAGGAAACTATACAACACCTCTTCTTTGATTGTCATATAGCAAGATTTGTTTGGAACTCGGTGTTCATCATTTGTAATATTCAACCACCAAGGGATACATCCCATTTGTTTGGTTCTTGGCTAAAGAATTTGGCTCCAAGACTTAGGAAGCAAGTACTAGTGGGTGTGGCGGCGATGTGCTGGGCTTTGTGGTTAAATAGAAATGATGCAGTGTTTAATAGAATCAAAACTAACTCTTTTGTGCAGGTAATTTTCAGGGGGACGTATTGGATCAAACAATGGTCACAGCTATCTAAAAAGGAAGAGAGATTGCCATTGAAGGAATGCTGCCGTCGACTGGAAGTTATGGTTTTGGAATTTTTTGGAAAATTCGGGTGGCGACAACAACCTAGAATTGAGGCTTGATTTGTCCTGGGTTGTAGGATTAGCTTTTTGTTGAACTTTTACCCTTCTTTGTTTCCGTTTAGCGGAGTTTGGTCTAAGTACCTGAGTCTGTATTGATTGGCTATACTCATTCATTCGTGGATGTGCGAGGCCGGAATGTTTCATTCCTGAATCTAAAAAAAAATTTGAGCGATTATGCCTTCAAGCAAGTGTGGCTGAGCGAACAGTGTCCATTGAGACTCTACAATTACACAAGTAATAGTTAGAGGTTAAAAGTAGATATGAATTATCTATATTATTCGGTTACCATATTCGATAGGATACGAATATGGTATAGATTTTCTCATCCGATTAACAATTTCTATTATATTTGTATTCGAATTCGAATTCACATAAAAAAATATGGATGCGAATATGGTATGAGTTTTTACCATCCGAAATGTTATTTTATCCGGACTATCTATATCCGTATTAGTATTTGACGAAGCAATATGCATATTTTATTACAATACGACTAATTAGTTAGACAAGTTTTTTAAATGAATGTGAATTCATATTTTTTAGGTGAAATAAATTAATTAGAATGATTAAGCGTGATTGTACAGGGATAAAATGACATTAATGTCTTCATACTATATAAGTTATGAGGGTATCTGGATCTGACCGAATTAAGTAGATATTCAATTCAAATTATTATCCGATATTTGTCTAGTTTGTATTCAAATTCAACATTTGTTTGATCCGTATTTAAATTTAAGAAAAAAATATAGATAAGAATATAATTTGATCATTATCCGATCCGTATCCAATCTGTTTTTACCCATAGTAACAGCGGTTTGTTACAAGTTGATTGAGACATGCACATGGCTACTTCTTCCACTTTCACATCGCTAGCCTAATTTTACACACCACGATCTTGGTACTAAGGGCCTGTTTGGTAGAGCTCCACCAACTCCAGATCCACCAAAAACAGCTCCACTCCACGAATTTTTACCCAAACGCTCCAGCTCCACGAAATCTGGATCCACCAAAATACTGAATCTAGCTCCAGATTCATGAAATCCATGGAGCACCTCAAGGGGTGCTCCACGAAACCTTGTTTCGTACCTACTCGTGGAGTTGGATGGTAATTACCCACCTTTTGCCACTGGTTACACCCCCCATCCCATACCACCATAAAACCCATGGGCAAAACAGGCCATTCCCACCAAAAACTCAGTTTCGTGGATCTGGAGCTGCTGTGCAAGCCAAACAGTTTTGTCTAGCTCCATGGTGGGATCCCAGATTCACGGTGGAGCTGTTTTTGGTGGATCTGCTGCTCCAGATTCATTTTTTCAGTTGTGGAGCTCTGCCAAACAGGCCCTAAAACTGATTCTGGCATGCTAATGCAATCGCCCCACCTTGCAACCCACACGACCTTTGTGAATTTTGCACCAGAACATGCATAATATTTAAGACAAAACCAAACAAATAAAAACAAAAACATTAGCCCACAAAGAATACGACCCCTTTTTTAGGCTGCAGCTGATGGTTTTTAGTTTCGAATGCGTTTTTTCGGCTATAGTTTATGACTTTTAGCTCTAGTACGAGTGCTTGTGCAAATGCCAATAAAACACTTTGAAATGGCGGTGGAGGAACAATTCAATTTATTTGTTAAGAAAAACTATAAGTCATAAGACATAAGATATAAGCCGAAAAGAACGAATCAAGCAAAGCACAGCTGAAAAGCCGAAAGAACCGGATCAACAAAGAGCGGCAAGCAGGCAGGCTCGAAGTCCATTTCACTCCACCCATCCATACCTCACCCTACCTCAGTCGGAACATGGGTACACCCTTGCACTCCACCCATCCATACCTTTATGGGGTGCCATGGCTGCAGGTAGAAGAAGAAGACTAAGGTGAAAAAAGAAGATTTGGGTCTCAAGTATCTTACGTGCACCACACCAACTCTAACCTAGTATTGTTTACGTGTTAGGCCAACCGCACCAGTCAAGCCCGCCAAAGCCCACATATCTCTCCCCTTGTTCCCAATCCAACTAGGCAATCACTGAAGAATCGAATCAATTCCCTAATTGCAATCAACTTAGTGGGAGACGTGACTCACACGACGCTAGCGACAACCCTAATGCGGCAGCGTGTGTGCAGCGACAGCATGTGGGACGTGCAGCGAGCATGCGGCGATAGCGTGTCTCGAGCGTGCTATGTGCAGCGGGTAGCTCGTGCAGGCGGTAGGCGTGTGGACTACGAAGGCAAGTGATCAAGGCGCCGCCGTAGGGACAAACTTAGTTCGGCTACTTTAGTGGTATTTGTATTTTCACAGTTCCTTCTAATTATATATGATTTTAGATCGTAAAAGATAATTCTATTAACATTTCTTTTGTTTTGTCTTATATTCGTATTGTCTCTTTAGCACCTCTAAGGCCCGCTCATTTCAGCTTTAGCTTCTGATTTATTTTTCACTATTCATAAATTTCGTCTTTTTCTGAACTTTTGTCTTTCTTGAGCTTTTTTGTTGATTCTTTTTTCCCCGTATTCGTTCGTGTTGTCCATAATGAGCTAATATTTTTTCCCTATTTTTAATTTTTTTTTAAAAAAATTTAATTACGCTAAATAAGACACCTTTAGCTACAGTAAAATTTTAGCCGCTACAGTGCAATTTCAGTCATAAGCCATAACTTTTTAGCCCAACTGAGCGGGGCCTTAAAATTTAGTCCAACCACACAACCCCGCAGCTTGACGGACGCAGTCCTCGTGCCGCCGTCACGTCCAGCCACGCCGCGCGAATGGGATCGCGCCTCACGCGCGGTGCTGCCACATGCAGCAGCCGCGTCGCGTTGCCTTCGTTGCGTCCACCACGGGACCGGTACGCGGCGCGCGTGCCGACTGCCGAGCTCCCTCGGCGCGACAGTTTTCTTTCCCCTCGCAAAACAAAACGGAGGAACAGCCCGCGTGTCTGGGCTTGGACGGTCCTTCCCGTCCTGGCCCGTTCACTCGACGGCTCCGAGAAGCAACAAGAACCCACTCAAGCACACGGCCACGAACACAGGGAACACTGTGCGACGTCACGAGTACGTGTGAGAAACAGTCTCTCCAGTAGCCGCGCAGTGTTAGCCACGATCGCACGCACCGCCGATGCGCCGGTCATTGCTCGAGTCAAGCATTGTCGGTGGAAGGGACATACATGTTCCTCGTGCCACTCCTGGGATCGCGGGGAATGGTTCGGGAAGTCCGGACGAGACATGGGAGTATGGGACCTTGGTCGCTTTCCAGTCACCGTGCTATTGTGAGCCTGGGCGGGTGAATTGCACCGACACGACCTCCGTTTATGCCACGGCCCTGATCTTTTTCGATTTTGATTTCTGCTTTTAATTTTTCTATAGTAACTAATTTTTAAATGAAATATCTTTTAAAATAGGGTCTACTAATTAATTATAATACATATTGTACTGACTTTATTTATATCGACAAAAAACACACGTAAGTTTCTGTTACTCTGTAATCTCTCACACAAATATCCTAAAAGCCACAAACTACAGCCAAAAGCTATAAGCTTTAGTAAAAAGAACAGGCCCCTCGTCACCAGCTTAACACCACGTCAGCATTAGTGTGCTAGTACCTTCGGTAACGACGCGATGTGGCGCATTGGTCATGGTCTGACGTTGCCACACCACCGTGGGGAGGTAGCCTAGTATGTTCTACCTCCACTAGGTTATTGAGTTGGCATCTAGCATTTTTATTTTGAATTATAGTAATACAACCACTTTTTTTATTTTATAGAAATAGTCATCTGTTGCCGTATGGTTGGGTTATATTGACAAGTCGTCCAACCGTTGGATGACACGAGACCAAGTTGCCCAACGGTCAGGCGACTTGCCCATGTCGCCTAACCATACGGCGACTAGTACCTAGTCGCTCAATTTGGTTGAGCGATTTAGCCCTAGTCATCCAAGGGTTGGGCAATTTAAAATAATTTTTTTTTTATTTTATTGAGCCGATGAAAATAATTGTGAGGGAGTAAATGGCAATATTTGTAGGTAATACATTTAGCAAATCTTATTTGTAGGATGTTATTTTTTGAAATATAAGGGCAGACAAAGTCAGTTAGTCCGTTTGTGATTTTTGTATATTCTAAGGGTACGAAATCTGTTAGACTCGTAATAACATTTTATGATTATCATATATTGCTGTATTGCGATAATTTTCTGAAGAATTTTATGAGGACGATTGAGCTAGCAATGATTCGTAAGTAGAAAGGTAAGTGATATTGCGACGCAACATGAAATTCATACACGGAAGAGAACTTTGAAAAAATAGTATAAGGAAAACAACATGACTGTTGATATGACAAGGGGATTACATGGTACGCAAGCTAACGAACCAAATATGGTACACGCATGTCTTTAGAAAATTAGAAATACATATGACATATGGACGACAAGGATCGAACTACTACGTGGAACGTGACCATTTGCCCTTTCTCTTGAAGTCGACGTTGCAGTCCTTGCCGATGGCCCTAGCGTTGGCTGCCAATTCACGATTTCTCTTTCGCTCCTTCTCACCGTTGGGCGATACGAGGCACTAGTCACCCAACTGTTGGGCGATATGGCAAGTCGCTCAACCGTTGGGTGACTTGGCCTCGTGTCGCCTAATCGTATGGCGACATATGGTTATTTTTGTAAAATAAAAAAGTAGGTTTATTACTGTAATTTAAACTAAAAAATAGATTGATTAAAAAATCTTGAAATTTCGTTGTCTTCGGCTGAATATGGTACCAACCTAGGTAGTGTAGCTTTAGACCTAGTGTCCTAATCCGACAAGTACGGGATTGGTTAATCAGTTGTTACCTTAGGATCTTCTGCGCCACAGCAGACTCACTACACGTACAGAAAACTGACCATAAGTTGCTTTCACTAGGTCAACGTATGGGGTCATGGTTACAGAAGCTATGTTTCGTGACAAGCGGAAATGGGCATACAAGATTTACTGACTTTATAGTCAGTGGGTTTGGAAACCAATTGGCTACTACTGTAAAAATTGGATATGCATTTTCGTACTTAAAGGTGAATCCTGCGGAGAGTGGATCTCAAGAAACGGACCTTCAGACACGAACCACTTTCCAGCTTGGAATTTCCTGTCACTTTGGCAAAGCACAGACAGCCTTAAATACTTAATCACAAACGAAAACTCAACCAAGATATGAAGCACAGACGCACAATGAGCTTCTATGGTTCACCCACTCTACTGCGAAGGAAGCCACTTCCAGAAGATTATTTGGTCATTCGGCAAGAAACCTGGAAAAGACCGCACAATAATTTTAGGTTCAAGCCGAGTAACTGTTAGGCCCTGCTTGGTTGGGTTGAAAAGCTGTGGCTTATGATTGAAAATGCACTGTAGCTGGCTGAAATTTCACTGTAACTAAAGATAGCTTATTTAGCGTAATTAAATTTAAAAATAGAAAAATATGTTAACTCATCTCGGACAACGCCCATAAATACAGGAAAAAAGAACCCACAAAAAGCTCAAAAAAGTAAAAAATCAGAAAAAAAATAAAATAAAATTTATGAATAATAAAAAATAAATCAAAAACTAAAGCTGAAACGAGCGGCCCTTAATCCTCTCCCTATCCTGACACCTAACGATATTTTATACAGCCTCTTGATCTCGGCGAGGGGAGTTTTTTTTGGTTAGCTTGTGCACTGTGTGCTTCACATGTTAGAATACTATAACTTACTGGCATTTCACAGACGAGGTCAAAGATGTACTTTCCCATGCAATGGTGCCAAACATGTACTCGAAGTTGGAAATAAAATACATGGCAGGAATTTCACTGCGCAGAATAGTAACCATGGAATCGCAAAATCTTCCCAAACAAACGAGGACGTCTCCCTCCTTAAGGGCCCAGCCTCCCCTCTCTATGGTTATTAATGTCACGCTGTCGAACAGAATGGTCCTTGATAGGGCTGGACACGTGTCGAGCTCAAGTGAGCTTGATTTTTTAGACTCGAGTCTGGTAAAAACTCGAGCTAAGCTTGAGTTGAGGACCAACCTGGATTTAGGCTTAACCTCAGATCAGCCTAAACTCGAGTAAATTTAAATTCGGCTCGTTGAAACTCAACAATAATTAAAATAACTTATTATGCACTATTTTTCAATAAGAAAATTTTGAGTTCAAGCTCGGTTCTAGTAAACTCGATAACAGTCAAAATAATTCAAACAAACACCAATTTTTAACAATAAGGAAAGTTCGAGCTCGAGTTCGGCTCGAGTAAACTCGATAAGAATTAATATGTATTACTATTTAAGTTCGAATCGAGGCTCGCGTATTATTCGAGCTCGGTTCGGTGAAACTCACGAGCTCAAGATCAAGTTCGAGTTCAGCTCATTTAAAGTTCGAATTGAGCTCGAATCAAATCTAAGATGAGCCGAACTTGAATAACTCGCGAGTTTCGAACTTTTTTACGGCCTTAGTCCCTGAGTAGCCAAATTTGGGCTACCTCCGTACCTTTGCTTACTGGAGTTTGGAGTCATTTGGCACTCAATTATAATAATTCAACAATTAAATGGGTTGGATGCAGTTAGATATACGATCAGTAAGTCATTACTCTACTCTCTGAGATCTCTCACTTTCGTTCTTTCTTTTGTGTCAATTTGTTTTGTTGTGGAGTTGGTCTGAGGGAGGTCTAGGGACAAGGACCGTTTTTCTGGTTGTGTGCTGGTTAAGGGGCAACCGGGTAGCTCAGCATGTGGGCTCTGTGTCCTTTTACCTGACTTTAGGGCAGTGTGCTTAGATCCAAGGGAATCATGTGGCCTCAGGTCCTCAGCGTCGTGGTGTCGCAGCTTGCTCTTCCTCCTGGACAGGCTTTGTCTTTACTCTTTGCCTTTCTCTTGCGTGTTCCCCCTTCTGCAATCTGGAATATGTTGCAAAAGTAAAATGTACTTGCGCAGATTATCGAACAACATTTCTTACATTCTCAGATAACTAAGGGCTCAAGATTATTAGCCAGAATTTGGTAACAACCTTTACTCAACATGGTTTTTTTCCTTAGTAACAAGTTTGATCCATATCATATGCACGCAGTATTAAAACCCACATGATCCATCCAACAAACAATACACATATAGTACCTGTAAGGATTTGCTTATTAATGCACGCTGCTTGCAATCGGGATACTCGGTTGCTGAAGAGGATAAAATAACAAGACGTAGCAAAAAAATGACAAAAGCAACTTTCGCTAGTGAACACTCTTCCCCTTCGATGAGAGCAGCAGGTTTGCCTGGGTGAGGGTAGTGAAGATTGGAAGTGTAGCACCCTGCAAACAACCAAAGTGGGATACTATTATATAACGTCATCGTCAAAGTAAAGAGAAAATAATAAAAACAATAATAGAAATTATAAGAAAATTAAAACCTTAAAGGTACTTTATTTAGAGAATCAACGGAAACTGAAATAAATATTTAAAACATGAGACCGGTCCACTTCTAATCAAAGGAAGAATAAAATAAAATGGTAAAAATAGTGGCAAGCCACAGTGCTGAAACTCGAGTGCTCCCACCCATACATGTTACTATCATTTCACTGACCTTTTATCTGATAATAGAAAGAGCAAATGTGAGATTTGAAAATCTCAGCAAGTACCTAACAACGGTCGCAACACAATGAGTAAAGACAGGTAATGTAATCAAGATATATAAGGAACAAGCAATGCAAGCAAGCAATTGACACAAGTTAAAGGCAACGAACTTAAGTTATCGGAAACTCTGATATAGATTGGAGACATAGATCGTAGAAATAGTGTAATTACGGATAATTATTATTTGGTAAGTTATAACAAAGGCACCGACGATCACATCTCACATACCCGGTTATACGAGAATAGTCAGGCACATCCTTGTCCTCGACTGTATAACTGCCGACGGGGTGTAATATCCTGTGTAACGAGAATGTACGGCCCCTGTACATTACTAGGTGGGTGGAAATCTCTCCTATATATGGGTAATCCCGAGCCAAGTAACCGCCATTTCTTTTATTAGTGAATTATCCAAGATCTAATTAGAAAGTCGAGAGTGAATTAAAGTAAAGTTACGAGGATAATGTTTTGACACTGTTGAGATCGGAGAGACATGATTTATGATACAAAGCGATGGGGAACGAAGATCTAGTGATAGCGTACTAAAACCTGTCCTAAAGAGGATACTAGAAGGAGTTACACAAGGGTTGTCAATCATACAATTTTATTACATGATAAGTGATTATTAGTCAGATTAATGTACCACAACTAAATCAGCTGAGGCTCACAATCAATACTGAACAATTAAAGGATCATGGAAGCAGGATATATAAATAAGACGTCCAATGTTAAAAAATTACTAGTGATTAACCTTAGATTTGAACATACTTATACACTCCCTATCAATAATTTAAGCATCTATTCTAATCCCTAACTAGGCATGAATTCTATAGTCAAACACTATAGAACTACAAGCGTACAACACTAACTAGCCCAACGCATTAGAATCTATCCAATTCTACAAGCAACACGCAACTGGTAACCAATAGAGTGAAATAATTGAATGCTAAGCTAATGGCGACAGATAACCATGAAACAGTAATGTGCGAAAGGACAGGTTACGACCACGAGGTACTTGCCTTGAGCATGCTCGATGGACGCTGCACGACGGATCCGAATACACAACTGCCCAACTGCTCCCTAAACAGCTACGTGCGAACCTACAGGATAGAATGAAAGGCAACCGATCAGATACACATAAATTTGATAAAGGAACAACAGGAGATGAATTTGGCTGGAAAGGAAATGGGTTCGCTAGCCTCCACAACCGTGCGAAACACCGTTCGGCCAAATGAAATGACGTTCGACCGCGCGAACGGCTATTCGGTCGAGCGAAACGTTGTTCGGCCGACGCGCGAAAGACCGTTCGGCCGTGCGAAACCACGTTCGACCGCACAAAACCATGTTCGGCAGCGCAAAAGACAGTTCGACCGTGCAAAACCACGTTCGGCTGGCATAACCGTGGGTGCGCGCGCATGCGGCCAGTGCCTTGTGCCGCCGCCCTGCACCGCCACCGCTCGCACCACAGCCACGCGCACCGCCATTGCTACCGCACCACGGCGTGCGTGTGTGCGCATGCACTGCGTCACCGCGCCACCGCCGCTACCGGCGTCGCCGTCTGCCGCCCCACACAGAGCACACGGGGAGGGAGGGGGAGAGAGATAGAGATTAGATGGAAAACCTGGATCTGAAAAAGCTGCTCATCGAAAAGAATAGAGTGGTCCCCCTTTTAAAGCCATATCTAGATTAGGGTTTTTATTATTTATTCTTTTTTTCTTTAGTGCTACAGGAAGTGGGAGCCTAAGGCGACCACCGAATCGGGGAGGCCAAGCCGGTGATGTGCAGTAAATTACTATTGAGCGAACATGCGCTGGACAAGAGCTAGCCCTCTATTTCCAAATCCTGGCCCGCTCTTTTTGGTTTTACCTTTTGGTTTCTAACTTATAGTTTCTTATTTTCGTCCTTTTCTGGTTTTTTGGGCTTTCTTGCCCTTTTTCTCGTATTCCTTTGCATGTCCGTAATAGGCTAACCTATTTTTTCTATTTTTAATTTTTTAAATTTAATCACGTCAAAAGTCACCAGCAACGACAATACAAAATAAGATAACTACAGTACAAAATAAGTTATAAGTTATAAAAAAAAACCCAAATGAGCATGGACATGCATGCATACTAAGGCACCATGTCCATACACAAAAGAAGCTCAAGGGCAAATGTCATATTCTTTTATACTACGGCTGATTACTTCTATCTATGTTTTTTAAGATAGCAGTGGACAGCGGAGATATCGACGTGGATAGTGCATACAGTTTTGAATTCATGAAGCTATTTGAAAAATCTGATTCAAGAAATCGCTTCGTTTATTTTAACTTTCGGACAAATCAAAAGGGGACGGAAAAAAAACAAGAAAACATCCGGATGATGTTTATCAATACCCAAAACATAATTGTAACTTCTAAAGGTCCTGGAAGCAAAAGATCCCCAGTCTTCAACTGCACTCCCCCCGGATTAATTTGTTTTCCTCCACAACTACCAAGCTAAGCTACCAGTACTACCAGCTCCTACTTCACGTCCTCACAGCCGCTGCCTCCTCCCACTCCAGTTCCACTCCACCTTCTAGAACAATCTAGAGGCTCTCTCGCTCCACAAGGCCTTCGCCTCCCCATAACACCTCAAGCTCCCCAAGAACACACCACGGGCGACAATGGCGGCGGGCAACGGCCTGTTCCTGTACCACATCCTCGGGCTGGCCTCCTTCGTGGCGCTGGTCTACCTCTCCCTCGGCGAGGTGGACCTCCGCCACCTAGCCCTTCTCCCGGCCTCCGGCTCCTCCTCCCACGACGCGCCCCTGCCCTTCGTGGAGCGGCGCGGCGCGCGACTGTTCCTGGACGGCCGGCCTTTCTACGTGAACGGGTGGAACTCGTACTGGCTCATGGACCAGGCCGTGGAGCCGGCCACCCGCCACCGCGTGTCCCGCATGTTCAGCGCCGGCGCCGGGATGGGCCTCACCGTGTGCCGCACCTGGGCCTTCAACGACGGCGGCTACAACGCCCTCCAGCTCGCCCCCGGCCGCTTCGACGAGCGCGTCTTCAAGGCGCTGGACCGGGTGGTCGCGGAGGCGGCGCGGCACGGCGTGCGGCTGGTGCTGAGCCTAGCCAACAACCTGGAGGCTTACGGCGGGAAGACGCAGTACGTGAGGTGGGCGTGGGAGGAGGGCGTCGGCCTCACCGCCTCCAACGACTCCTTCTTCTTCGACCCCGCCATCCGCGAATACTTCAAAGTCTACCTCAAGGTTGGTTGGTTGGTTACCTGCAGCATCGAGCCCAGAGCTCGCTGCGTTAATTTTGTAAAGGCGTGCACCATGGATGAAAAGTGTGTGTCGGTGGCAATAGTTCAAGTTGCTTTTATTTTCTTTTGCGCGTGCAGGCATTGCTGACTAGGAAGAACCACTTGACCGGGGTGCAGTACAAGGACGACCCTACCATCTTCGCGTGGGAGCTGATGAACGAGCCCAGATGCACCACCGATCCATCTGGTGACACTCTGCAGGTAGTACATCCGTTGCCACTGCAGCGTCCATGAGCCCATGACCGTCGGTTCAATCCTTCATGTGAATTTGATATTTGTTTGTAGCTGTGATTTGTTTACCTGGTTATGGTTGGTGGATTTGCCATCTATTTATGGTTTTGAATTGTGATGAGCAGCGTTGGATCGAGGAGATGGCGGCGTACGTGAAATCGATCGACAAGAGGCATCTGCTGACTGTCGGCACCGAGGGGTTCTACGGCCCGACGAGTCCTCCCGACAAGCTGAGCGTCAATCCGGGGAATTGGTTCAACAACTACGGCTTGGACTTCATCCGCAACTCCAAGATTTCGGACGTCGACTTCGCTTCCGTCCACCTCTACCCCGACAATTGGTAATCACCGCACATCTTCATCGCTCTTAAATCTGAAAAAAAAGAACAAACAGTGGCATTTCACGTTCCAGTAGAGAGGAAATTAACCGTGCTCGTGTGCAGGCTGTTGCATGCCAAGCTCGAGGATAAGCTCAAGTTCGTGACCCAGTGGATCACCTCCCACGTCGAGGACGGGGACAGGGAGCTGAAGAAGCCCGTGCTGGTCACCGAGTTCGGGCTGTCGCACATGGTCGAGGGCTTCGACCACTCGCAGCGCGACGTCTTCTACAAGACCGTCTACGACATCGTCCACGAGTCGGCCAAGAGGAGCGGCGCCGGCGCCGGCGCCTTCGTGTGGCAGCTCGCCGTCGAAGGCATGGGGGAGTACCACGACGGCTTCGCGATCGTGCCCAGCGACAGGCCGTCGATGCACAGGTTGATCAAGGAGCAGTCGTGTCGGCTGGCCACACTGAGGTACGGGGAACAAGAGGCCAAGAGGATTCTGAAGACGGTGTGCGATTGATAGCTTGCACAGTGCAGAGAAGCACTACTTTCTTGGTTCGTTTTGTCGTATTTACGATATTATTAATCGAGCGATGGAATCCGTCCGAGTCCCGAGGAGATCGGTAAAAAAATGAATAGAAAGTACACAAAGTACGTGTCATCTCGAGAGGATTTGCTGTTGTCGCTAGATATGTTCGCGTCGCAAGCCCCCGTGTACGTGTGCCACGCAAGGTTCTGTGTGCTCGGCGCCGACGTTTGCGGAGGGCACATCTGCGGTCTACCGTCTACCCAACCCACTGTTTCCTTCCTGTGTTGTACATGCCCTTGACCTTTGACTTGTTAGTCATCGTCGAGTGGCAGAAGAAGCAATACGCGGGTGTTCTCTGTAGTTTTTGCCGAAGTTTTTTTTTTCGAAATTTATAATTTTGATTAGAAATAAATAGTGACGGAAAAAATTGGTTTTTTAGGAAAAAGAACCAGCGCTGTAAAATATAAGAGAGATGTATAAGCGTAACAGGAGTTAGAGGAGTGAGGTGAGTGATACACCCTAACTCTCTGTTTTATCTTTGGAGCGAGACAGTAGCGAGATGAATAGAGAAGCTGCTTAAAAAGGCCGGTATTCGTATTAGCTTTTATCTTTACTTTTCTAAGTAGAAACCACATATCAAAGGAGGGTAAAAAAACCTCTTTTTATCATTATTATTATAAAAGAATGAGTTGGCAGTTGTACGTCCTTTCTCGTCCAACTGTCTCATTCTCAACTTCTCACCACTCTTCACTTTTCAATTGATTAGAGTAGTTCTCTTCTATAGTATGATTCTCTATATATTCAATAAATTTTGTTGTAACGCACGAGCAAGTGACTGGTACATATGTAAGTATGAGAGAGAGGAGACATGTACAACAGAGATATGGAGCACCTCCAGATATTTGCTCATCGTGCATGTGCTGAGGTAAAGCATAGTATGTTCATATGAACTGATCTGAATTGCACAGTACAATCTAAACTCTCAAAGGCGACTGTCAGTTACATTATGCAATAGGTCGAGACTCGGGAGTCACCTGTGCTTGCATTCCAGTGATGGCAAATTTACACACAGGTTTAATAGGAATCTCGAAGAGCGTCAAAACTCAAAACAGAGCACTTCAGAGGATTAAACTAACAACTATAAAGATATATTGATAACCAAATGCGAAAAAAACGATGAACAAAGAAAAAAATGGTGTAAATAAGGGCCTGATTCATGTTAAAATGTGTTTGATCGAATTATATTCAAAATCGATTAGATTCAATTATTTTTTGAATTTCAATAATTATTAATGGCATATCTTGTTTAAAACATGATATCGAATTATTTTAAGACCTAAAATTGTCCCAATTGCATCAGTTGCAACTTGCAAGGAACTTGAACGGACATGTGGGTTTACCGTCCTATCCGTGTTTGACATCCTAACCCTATTTCCCGATCAATCCCGCCGTCCCCATTGCTCTCCTGGCTCTCCTCTGCAACGCGCAAATAGCTCTGCTCTATTGCGGCCGACGACAGACGGCAGCGCCATCCCCTCCCTCTGTCTCTCACTTCCCCAGCCCAAGCAACTTTTCAAGCTTCTGCTTCTTCCAGTTGGATTCAAACCCGAGGCGCAGGCACGCTCCCGTCCCGTCCATCGACGTCTCGCTCGTTGCCCCACCCCGAGGGGACGGAAGCTGCAGGACAAGAAGGGCTGGAGCTGCGCCGACAGATGGCGGCCTCTAGGCGGCAGGTTGCCGCCGGCCGAGAGCGCGCAGCCTCCGCCGCCGCCGCCGCCTACCGTGCCGTGCTTCTCTCCGCCGCTCCCACTCCCACCAAGGCACGCCCCTCCTCCTCATTTCAACAAAAAAAAAAAAAATCCCATTTTGGTTTTCTGCTCAGCGCACAGAGCGGTGGGAGCGCTTCTCATGTATTATCGCAAAAATTCGTTAAATTTTGGATTCACAGCGACTTTGATTGATGTTGCACTAAGTTACTCTAGACAAGCAGTGAGGATTAGCTAGTTTCCCTCCTCTGAATCAGTGAATGGTGAATGTTTTTGATGGTGCAAAGGAACTCACTCCACTCAAGGACCGGTTCCGGGACCTGGAAGCTCATCTTGCGCAAGCTTTCTCCAGTAAGTGCACTCTCTAAATCCTTACACATTTATTTTGACATGTGCAACTGTTGTACCGTTAAGCCAGGTTGCTGCATGGTTGGTTCATGGCATGCCTGAAATCTGCAGTTAAAGTCAGCAAGGACTCGGAATGTGCTGTTTGAAGAATGAAAGTTGGAGAGTGTGTTGTTTGAAGATGAGTCTAGTGTGATGATCCAAGAAGAAAATGGGGACGAAGTCGAGGTCTAAGAGTCTCATACTGTCTTTAATTAGCCTTGCCACTGGAATTTAAGTTTGTTATGTAACGTAAGTTGTACCACTCCTATGTTGACTAGTGGCTACTTGCTTTTGGTTGAATCCTACATTTAAGTTTCTAACTTTCTATGTTCAAACTTGGCTACTTGTTAATTTTTATCGCTTATCAATTATCAATTGTTGTTGCTCTATTGCTTTGATTGTTCAAGAATCAAATATACATGTTATCTTTTAGTCTTGCTGATCAATGATTATGTTACTTTTTTTCTCAGGTTAACGGAATTCTTATTTCTAGAAAATGGTATTAACATGAACAATTAAATATATCATGAATTGACTGCAAGGAGAATGAATAGGCAAGGTTGGTCATCTTTGAGAGGTACATATTCCGAGTTTACTTTACACTTTACATTAATTCAGTTTGATAAGCATGTAGAAATATAAAAAATAATACATATATGTAATTTATTCTTATTATATATATAGCCGTGTCGTCATATTGGTATTTTGGAAAAATGGTGAATCTCCATGTCGTGTCGTGTTGTGTCAACGTATCCGTGTCTGTGCATCATAGACATTCAGCATCATCACAATGCCCTTCAATTTTTTTGCTTTTATATGATAAAAAACGAGGGTTCCTTGAACACGTTGAGATGCCGTAACACCTGTAAAGGAAGGCCAATAGGATCAAATAAATACGAACCTCTACAGAAAATATCATTAACTCCAATAGCCGTTAAGGTTTAGACACCAAGATTGTTCCAAAAGTACTGCATTATGCTCTAGTTACCAAATGCAAACATCCTGACAGTATCTTGCACTATGGCAAGCAATTAACACATCTGACTCTTTTCTTACCTTTTTGGCATCCTCCTGTTTAAGTTTAGGAACATGGTAGTGTAGCACCCTCAATTCCCAAAAAAAAAATTATCTAAGGAAATGTCAATAAAAATCCCAGAAAAATAGGATCTATCCTTTGCCTATTTAGATCAATTAATCCTGCAATCTTAATCACGTTTCCACAAATTCCTTTCTGAAAGGTACAATCTCTCTCTCTTCCTTACCCAAAAGGAAAAAACCCATCTCAGGCCCTTTGGGCGGTGCCGCCTCACGCCAGGCACACCCTCGTGCTGCTACACTCCCGTGCGCTGCCGCACACCCTTGCGTAGCTGCTCGCCTGGGCGTCGCCATGCGCCGCGACGAGGTGGTTTTCTAGCGTCGTGACCTCACGCTGTTGCTACCAGTTGGTTTTTGGTGGTTGCATGCGTGAAGGGCAGCTGCATGCAGGGAGCCGACTGAATGGGACAGCCAAGGTTCTTGCTCCTAACCTATCCATTCCAATATCTAATTTCATTGCCTTGCATGTAGGTTCGTACTTGGGGATAGGAGGGAGCTCTGGACATCGTCACATTCCCTATCCGCCGTCCGAACTCTCGGCAGGCAAGTATCTTAAGAAGCCTAAGTGAATGTTGTAATTGATACGTACTAAATCACAGCAGTTTCAGCAGAATATGAAGTATCATTCACCCTGTAACACAGATCAAAATAGAATAACTATGAAAACTGAAATCTACTGTTGATAGCAGATATTATCAATATGATTAGCGGTGAAGCCCTTGACTGAATAGTAGGATGGGCCTAATGGCAGCACTTAAGATCTTTTACATTGCCTAAAGATCAAAGAACAGATGGCTAAAGACGGCAAAAAAATGATCTAGCATTTAATCAACTTGCACATAGCAGTAATATACATTATGCTCAATCAGTGTTTTACAGTCTCTACAAACAACAATCAGTGTTTTACAGTAGGGTATTTGTCGCAAGATATTAGTTGATTAATTACAATAGCTTGTGATTTTTGTTGCTGAATGTTTTACTCTGGGGCTTTACAATGAGATCATTGAATTTTCATCCTTAATTACAGTAGAGTGCAGAATGTACAGCGGATGGTTGTTTTCAAACAGTAGTGCCATGGTGCTCGTATCACTATTAGTACATAAGCCAAATTTGGATCTCCCTGTTGCATATCAGATTCTCTTCCTAATCTCTAGTGGCATTCAATGTTAACCAACATCCGTCTCTAATCTTGTATCATGGCGACCTTTATTGCCAATCATTTCATTTTGGTCTCTCTTTACATAATAAAATTTCACAATTATCATATATAGAGGTAATAACAATACCTACTCAACAACGTACGAGTGGGCCATACAGTCTCGTTGTTGGGAAAATAACACCCCGTCATAGGCATACAGTCGAGGTTTGTGCCTGACTATTCTCGTATAACCTGGTATATGATTTGTTGTCATCAGTGCCATAATTACCTTCTCCATATGATTACATGATCGTCATATCTCCTTATTACTTCCGGATTTCCATTGTTACACGTAACACGTCTTTTTATGCTATTCTTACCATTGCCTTACCGTAGTCGCATTTGGTATGTAGCTGCCTGGAACTCCTTGTACTCTTTACCGTATTCCTTTACATTATCATTTCACTTGTTGATGTTGGGTTACTTGCTAAGATTTTTTAATTTCACATTTGTTCTTTCTATTCTAGGTAAAAAGTTAGTAGGGTAGATTTGCATGAGGGCATGGGCATATGTGGCACAGGATTTATTAACACTGTGGTTTGCCATGTTATTCGATTATTGTTTCCTTCCGAAAAGACATTGGACCAGTCCAGTGTGTCAAATTATTTAGTTCCATTTGCTTCTGCTGGTGACTTTATTGCTACTAATTATCTATTTATTTGTGAACCATTTACAAATGTTAAAATTTTAATTCCTTGGATTTTTATATCTTGTGTTCTTGTTGAGTGCGATGAAGTTACACATAGTACCACATTTTCAATATGCGAGGTGCTGCAGGTAGGTCACAGAGAAGGCATCGCACGTACCAATGGACTCTAGAAAGCCCACCTCACTTGTTGTTCCAATTATATGCAAATTTTTGCCCTACAGCAAACAAATAGGTTACAATTTTGTTCAAGACTAGTCATTGTCTGACATACATGTTCCATATCTACATAATTAGATAGCAAGAAAGTGCTATGCTGAACCTTAACAAAAAAACAACGGCAAACCTTAGGAGGAACCCTCTTGAGGAGAACCAGAAGTGTTTGTGAGATTAAGTTTGAGAAGCGTGGTCCAATAGCAACATACTCCAGCAACCTAAAAAATTCACAGAAAAAGTAACGTCTGAAGCAAAATAAACAAAAAGGAATCAAAATAATAAATTTCATGTCACTTTCTAGAGCTCCTGAACTTTACCTTCCAATGTCATCAATAATTATGATGCTTAACTGAGATTTGTATGCATCCTCAAAAACCTGTATATCAAACAAAGCTGCATCACTTCGCTATGTCCTCAGCAAGTACTTCGATAGACTTGTTTGGATGAAAAGGACTCGGCTGGGATTTATTTTAAATTAGAACTAAATTGCCCAATCCCCTCATCCAAACAGGGCCGGCATAGAGATGCAAAAGAGTGACGGATGAGAATCAAGGTACATATGAAAAAAGCATCATAGTATGATGGTTGTTTAACATTGCATATTTGTGCACATTTGCTGCTTTCACTGAAACCAATTATTGTCTCAGCTGATATCTGTTCAGAACAATATCAATTTAGAGCCATGTCGCCCCCCCCCCCCCCCCAAAAAAAAAAAGAGACACTACTAAACAAATTTTGGCTTCAGATCTGCAACAGGAACAAAGGAACTTACAACTTTCACGTAAGCAAAATAACTGTCAATGCCAACAGTAGCTGCCATAGCTGATTTACCACTGAAAGGCAGAACGGCAATTAGTATGAAATGAAATGAGATTTGATGAGGACATCCCTACTATTATTGCATCGTCAACTTCTCCAAATATTCATGAAGCACCAAAAGGTCCAATAATTAGAGCGAGAGCCAAGCTTTTAAATAAACAGGTGAATTTGTTTCTTAAAATATTTGCTTCTATTAATGAGAGCTTTATACTACCTAAGTCTAATGTGTTAATTGTTCTCAGGTTGAATCAAGAGAAGATGGCGAATCCAGCCAATTAGTTTCATGCAACTACTGGATGTCTTACTTGAGAAGCCGAACACATGTGAAGGGAGTCACGAGCCTGCTAGTCAAAGATTGGGCCGACGTCATTTACCTCGTTCATGTAAACGTAATTTTTAAGTTGAGTCTAAACACTATAATTTGTGGCCGACTTGGAAAAGGACTCGGTCATCTCAATTTGTGGCCTTACCGAAACCGAGCCATGGCCTGTGAAGCCCTGCGTTGTGCGTGTGCGGAGAGGACACCTTATGTGGCCGCCGCCTGTGTCAAAAAAGGGGAGATATCCATGAAGAAAAAGACTACGTGACGGAGATAGAAAACAGAGAGAGGAGGACTAGATAATTGAGATGGTTTTGTACACGTTTTTGAACTTTTGATTTTCATCAAAAATTCAATAGAAGATTTGTGAGTTCTTACAATTTAAGATCGTTCAACCTTTCCGCTGGCAATTGAGAGCGTGATAGGGCTTTTACTTGGTGGTCGTGAAGTTCGGCGCGTGTGATCTTGCGAATTAAAGAGCGTTCGTTCTTGTATTAGCAACGGAGGATCGTTACGATCCGAGAGGCTACACGTGAGTATCCAATCCTACGTCGAGAAGATCGGCAGCTTCGTATCATCTTGATATCAGAGCACGGTTTTCTCGGTAGGATTATTTACCCTTATTTTCAGGTTGATTTATTTATATCCTATAGTCCATTAAACTGAAAATTGCAACAACAAAAAATCCAAACTCTAGTTTTTGCATCTGTTAATTTTATTAGTTTTGTTATGTTTTAATCCATTAGAAATTTTGTTTAGGTGCTGATCATTGTGTTCCTTTGCGTCGCTTAATCGTTGTGTTAACATAAATTCTAGAAAAACTTTGCTAGTTGGATCACTCAATTAGTATAAAAAAAATGCATCCGATGCTGTTCGGCCACACGCCGTGTTGACTTCCGAATCAACTCAATGCTAGCAAGCAATGAACTTTCCAAACATATGGCTTGCTAACGCAATTATCAGCCGGAACCAATGGAAGCATCATCCGAACCAAAGAACTAGCAATTTCATTGCTGTGAGGAGTTGCTGCTCTCTTTTGGTTTCCCTAGAAGCTAGCCGCATCTCATTAAAAGAGTCAGTAGCCAAAACTGATTTGCTAGAGCAATACCCGAAATCCTTTGGGGGGGTTGAACCCGAGTTTAATTCCACCGAGATAGTGCACTGGTTGGTTTTTTTTAATCATTATTGTTGTGCATCACATAAGAATCAACCGAACACTTGAATCTTGGAGTGCTTTACTTAAATCATTTGATACTTAAGACTAGCTATTGAATATTACATCTAGAGCTGCTCTTGAGTATTTTACACATTGTTGAATATTTGTGACCTGTGCAAAATCAAAAGGATAATTAAACCTAGTTTGACCTTTGAAAAAAAAAGACATCTGATAAAAAAAGAAGAAAGAAAGAAAAGAAAGAAAAGAAAAGAAAGCATTGGCCGGATTTAGATGAGTTTTTAGTCCATAAATTCAGATTGTGTAATTTATTTTCTCGAGCAATCTTGTGCCTTTACATTCATATCATTGCAATTGGCTAGCGTCTCTTCCAGTACTTGGTGCGAAACGAGCTAATTAATCCTCAATTTTAGATTATTTCTATTTAGCTCATTTCTTTGTTAGCAGTGAGTCACATTATTTTTGCATGTGCATTCATATACTTCACTTAAACCTTTTGGATCAGCACTTAGGCAAACTATTTTAGTTTGGATTATTACTTAACTTTACAACATTAAGAATTTCGGATTGTTAGGATATACACTTCCATACCAAGCTCCACTAAATAACCGTTGTTGCGCAATTGTGAACAATTTTACATTCGCTTGATCATCACGTTGCTATTGTAACTTCTACCAAGTGTAAGTTTTTATTAGCCTTAATTCACTTTGGAAAGGTGAGAACTTTACTTGTGAGAGAAAAAAGTGAGATCAAGTGATTTATACTAATCATCTATATATCTTGTTATTGCTTTGTGTTTTCTTTGCACAATCTAACCATGTCAGGTGGAGAAGATAACTATGGTGAGGAGCATGAAGTTAATCTTAATACCCCGGTGACTCACTTTCAACATCAGGCATTAAAAAGTACATTGCAACAAGAATTTGTAACTGGCACCACTGCAATGGAGGAACAACTCAAGTCAGATATGCAAAACCTCCGCATTGAACTCAAAGCTGATATATAGGATCTCCGCATTGAGTTCAATCAACAGATGAATGTGCTATGTGGGAACAATGTGAACGACGTTGTGCGAGCACTTCGACCACAACAAGAGGAAGGAAACGTTCATCTTGGGGCTGCCCTACTCCACGTGGTGAGGGAGTGGCTGCTGTCCGAGGTGGCCAAGAAGCTCAACAAAGGCGAGACCGAGTGGTGGCAAATGCCATTCGTCCACCCCTACCTGGGAGAGGTGAAGGGGGCGGCTTCCATGGTCCAGGGAGGGGCCATAGACATGAAGGCCATGGTGGAGGAGCACCTCGCGACGACGACGACTTTCTTCACTACGACAACGGTTACTGCCGCCGTAACCACTACGGCGATGGTCGACCAAACGAGGAGAAGTTTGGTAAGCTTAAATTTAATATGCCAATATTTTCAGGTACACATGACCCTGAGGATTACCTCACTTGGGAGCTCAAGGTGGACAAGGTGTTCCGTCTACATAATTACTCTGAAGAGAAGAAGATAACATGACTGCACTTGAATTCACAGATTATACACTTATATGGTGGGAACAAGGTCAACATCAAAGGAGAGAGTACGATGAGCCTCCCATCACTACATGGAAAGAGATGAAGTACCACATGAGATCTAGGTTTGTTCTCAAACATTATAAACATGATTTATTTGATAAATTGCAGCAAATGAAGCAAGGAACTCTCACGGTGGAGGAGTACTATAAAGGGATGGAAATGGCCATGATCGAGTTAATGTATATGAACAAGAAGAACAAACAATGGCTCGATTCCTGGCTGGTTTGCACCCTTCCATCAAGCGCATCACTGAATTTCAACCTTACAACAACATGGTGGATTTGGTACATCAAGTAACTAAGGCTGAAAGACAAGTACAACACGACATGAGAGCAACAAGAACATCATCCTACATGCCCCGTGCAGCACCTACAGGAGGTAAAATCGCATCGCATTTCAATTCTTTTAAAGCTAACACATCTAGCGGAAGTTTTGCTCCTAATATACGTGCTACACTAAGCGGGAAAAGTGTCACAACACCAATAGCCAAGAAGAGTTCATCACCTACTTCCTCATCTTCCGTGGGTTCTACAGCCAAGAGTAGCTCCATTCAATACTTCAAATGTCTTGGGCAAGGCCATATGTAAAAGGATTGTCCAAATAATAAGGTTATGTTGCTATTGAAAATGGAGAATGACTCTACTAGCGAGGAGGAAGGTGAGACCCTTGCTGATTTTGAAAGATTTGGAGACGTACATGAGGGAGGACAAGGGGAGGATGCGAATGAAGATGGTGTTTGTGATCCCGAGGCTGGCCCTATACTTGTGTGTACATCGATGGTGTTGAGTGTGCAAGCAAAATCAAATCATGAACATCGTTGCAATCTTTTCCAAACACGGGCTCAGGTGAGTAAGGATGGTAAGTGTTGCAAAGTCATTATTGATGGTGGAAGTTACCACAATTTAGCTAGTAAAGAGCTTTATTCTAAACTTGGTTTGAAGTATAAGAAACACCCACATCCATATCAAATTCAATGGTTAAACAATAATGGTTCAATGAATGTTAGGTATACAGTTGATGTTAGCTTTCAGATTGGTTGTTATCGTGATACTGTAGAATGTGATGTTGTGTCCATGGAAGTATGTCACTTACTATTAGGTAGGCCATGATAATATGATCGTTCTGTGATTCATGATGAAAGAACTAATCAATACAAGTTCATGTGGAATAATAAAGAAATATTGTAATGACCATTAACTCCTCAAATTATACATGATAACATGCAAAATGTTGAGGTGAAAGTGGAGAGTGAGAAAGGGAAGGAGCAAAAGAGTGTGATTCCACAAAATATGAGTGAGAGCCACAAGCTAAAACTGAGTGGAGAAAGAAAGAGTGAGGAAGAGAAAAGGTTAGTTATGATAGCCACTAAATCTGATTTGAGAGAGATGAGAGATGATCCCACTTTGGAGTATTTGGTATTGCTGTATAAAGATGTTTTGTTTTCTACTAATGACTTAACCTCTCTTCCTAGTGTGGTTTCTCAAGTGTTACAGACTTATGAAAACGTCTTTCCGGAGGAGGTACTCGCTGGTCTACCACCCATTCGAGGTATCAAACATCAAATTGACTTGGTACCGGAAGCTCCACTTCCCAATCGCCCACCGTACCGCACAAACCCGGAGGAGACAAAAGAAATTCAGCGGCAAGTGCAAGCGCTCATGGAAAAAAGGTATGTACGCGAAAGTCTTAGTCGTTGTACCGTTCCTGTTATTCTTGTTCCTAAGAAAGATAGTACATGGAGAATATGTGTAGACTGTAGAGCTAGCAATAACATTACGATTCGCTATCGTCATCCTATTTCTAGTTTAGATGATATGCTTGATGAATTAAGTGGTTCTACTATCTTTTCTAAGATTGATTTGCGTAGCGAATACCATCAAATTAGAATGAAATATGGTGACGAGTGGAAGACAGTTTTTAAAACAAAATTTGGATTGTATGAATGGTTAGTGATGCCTTTTGGTTTATCTAATGCTCCCAATACATTCATGCGATTAATGAACCATGTTTTGAGACACTTCATTGGAAAATTTGTGGTATTTATATTTTGATGGCATTCTGATATATAGCCGTTTATTGGAAGAACATGTTGAACACATTAGACAAGTGCTAGAAGTGCTAAGAACTGAAAAATTGTATGCTAATCTTGAGAATTGTATTTTTTTGCACAAACAAAATGGTGTTCTTAGGCTATATTGTTTAATCTCATGGAATTGAACTAGATGATTATAAAATTGAAGCTATTAGAAATTAGCCTACACCTACCAATGCTAGTCAAGTTCGTAGCTTCCATGGGCTTGCTGGTTTTTACCGACGCTTTGTGAAAGATTTCAGCACCATTGCTGCTCAATTAAATGAATTAACTAAAAAGGGTGTTGCTTTTGAATAGGGAGAATCGCAAGAAAGGCCTTTGCTGAATTAAAGAAATATTTGACTGAAGCACCATTACTTGTTTTACCTGATTTAACTAAAACTTTTGAGATTGAATGTGATGCTAGTGGAATAGGTATTGGTGGCGTTTTGATGCAAGAAAGAAAACATGTTGCATACTTTAGTGAGAAACTTGGTGGTGCACAATTGAATTATCCTGTTATGACAAAGATTTATATGCTTTTGTGCGTGTATTAGAGACTTGGCAATATTATCTTTGGCCTAAAGAATTTGTTATTCATTCTGATCATGAAGATTTGAAATATTTGAAAGGTCAAGCTAAACTGAACCGTAGACATGCTAAGTGGGTTGAATTCATTGAGACTTTTCCATACGTTGTTAAATACAAGAAAGGCAAAGAGAATGCGGTAGCTGATGCATTGTCTAGAAAGAATGTCCTTTTAACTCAATTGGAAGTAACGATCCCTGGATTAGAGAGTTTGAAAGATTTATATGCTTCTGAACATGAATTTTCAACAGCATATTTTAAATGCAAAGATGAAAAAGGATGGGATAAATATCATATTCATGATGGGTTTCTCTTTCGTGCTAACAAACTATGTGTTACAGAATCGTCCGTGCGTTTGTTATTGTTGCAGGAATCTCATGCATGGGAATTGATGGGACATTTTGGAAGAGAGAAAACATACATGATGTTGGCTGATCATTTTTATTGGCCCAGGATGAGACGTGACGTCGAAAGGTTTGTTCAACAATATATCACATGCCATAAAGCTAAATCGAAACTTAATCCACATGGTTTATATACTCCACTTCCAGTTCCTAGAGTACCTTGGGAAGATATTAGCATGGATTGTGTTTTAGAATCGCCTAGAACTAAGAGGAGGAGGGATTCTGTGTTTGTAGTTGTGGATAGGTTCTCCAAAATGGCTCATTTTATTTTTTGTCATAAGAGCGACGATGCGTCGTATGTAGCTGATTTGTTTTTCAGGGAAATTGTGTGACTACATGGCATGTCAAGAACCATTATTTCGGATCGTGATGTCAAATTTATGAGTTACTTTTGGAATACTTTGTGGGTCAAGCTTGGAACGAAGTTGCTCTTTTCGACAACTTGTCATCCACAAACCGATGAATAAACGGAGGTGGTGAATCGTATACTCTCAATGCTGTTGAGGACAATGATAAAAAAGAATTTAAAAAAGTGGGAAGATTGTCTACCATATGTTGAATTTTCATATAATAGGGCGGTACATTCTACAACTCAGTTGTGTCTATTTGAGGTGGTCTATGGTTTCAAACCAATCACGCCACTGGATTTGATGCCACTTCCATTATAAGAACGTGCAAATATGGAGGCTTCTAAGCGTGCTGATTTTGTGAAAAAGCTCCATGAAAAGACTAAAGAGGTAATTGAAGAGAAGGTACGTGCTTACGCTTCTAAAGCTAACAAGTCTAGAAAAAAAGATGTTGTTTGAACTAGGTGACTTAGTGTGGGTATATCTTCGCAAAGAACGCTTTCCAGAGAAGCGTAAATCAAAACTGATGCCCCGTGGTGATGGTCCTTTTAAAGTACTTGCCAAGATCAATGATAATGCATACAAGATAGAGCTTTCAGGAGACGACTATAGGGTAAGTACTACTTTTAATATTGCGTCGAGCTAACCTAGGCTGGTCGTTTAGTCCTGGTCCAATACAGGTTGGTATGGTTAGCCTGTCCCATTTGGCCACCTCTACTTCCATTTCGCACTAGCTAGTTGGCTAGAGGTGCCAATGGCAGCATAATTGAACTGCCACTCACCCTTGGACCGCAAGATCAATTCGGCCCCCTTTTTAAATTGGTAGTAAATGTTTAAGCGGCCATAACCTCAACATTTGGCCTCCTGTAGGGTGGCTCCCGTTAGCCTTGTACAGGTTCTTTTCTCTTTGTTTCTCTTTGCTTTTTCTTGTACTCTTTCCTCCTTTCAATGAAACGAAGGCAGTTCTCCTGTTTTTCGTTTCTTTTCTTTTTGTTTCTCTTTGGTTTTTTTGTACTCTTTCCACCTTTCAATGAAATGAAGGTAGTTCTCCTGTTTTTCGTTAAAAAGAGAATTATATGTTTTTTCTTCCTAAAAAAGAGAGGAGAATATTCATTATTGGGCACATGCAAGACCAGAAAGATTAAGGCTCCACTCGTTTTAGATTCAGCTTCTAGATTATCTTTTACTATTCATAAATTTCATCTTTTTTTGAACTTTTGGCTTTTTTAGCTTTTTTGCCGGTTCTTTTTTTCCGTATTCGTTTGCGTTGTCCGTGATGAGCTAACATAATTTTCTATTTTTATTTTTTTAAATTTAATTACGTGAAATAAGCCACTTTCGGTTACAGTGAAATTTTAGCGGTTATAATACAATTTCAGTCATAAGGTACAGCTTTTTAGCCCAACCGAGCGGGGCCTAATAGTGGAGGACCTGGAGGTAGCATTCGTGCTTCCATGCCAAATTGGGCAGATTCTCCCCAGCATAGGTGTGCGCCCAATGCCCATCGTTTTCCACCGTTGGTATTTTAGCAGATGATATGCCAAGCGAAAGTCGCCCACGCTTTGACTTAGACAAAAAAATCTAATAATCGGGAGCTTGACTCACACTGCTTTTTCGTAAAGAACACGGCTTTACGTTAAAGTTCTATACTGCTTTATGTTATCATCCTAAGTACCAGCCTACTCCATGATACTCGGTGACATCACCTGAAATTTACAGCCTAATGTCAAGTACTGATGAGAGACTGGCACGCACTGGATGTGTAGTCGCGGATTGGGCCTTGGTAGAATCTCCAGAAGGCGTCGCTGCTTACAGATGTGCACTCACTTTCACCATCCACGCGGGGGAAATGCAGTAGTACTAGAGATGGCAACGGGCACAAACCCGCTGGGTATTGCTATCCTAAATCTGTGCCCATGAAAGTTGGACGTGCCCGCTAAAAAACCCATGCCCGTGACGGGTGCAGATTTTTGCCCAGACCCATGCCCACTGGGTTAATGGGTACCCACGGGTCGCCCGTGGGGTTAGTAATGCGAGCTGCAACAATGGTTAATGGAGAGGAGGAAGAAGTTCACCGGCCATCTTCGTTGGAGCCGGAGGGCAGCGCCATGGCCAAGGGCCTACTGCTGCGATGCGCGTTGGTTGCGGCATGGGGGCGGCGGGTTGAACTGGAAGGCGAGGCGACGGCGAGGGCGTGCAGGAGGACGAGCGTGCGGCGAGAGTGGCGGGAGCAGGAGCGGGAGCTGCGGGACGGGAGGGCGAGCGTGGAGACTGCCGGAGACCGAGCGCGGAGCGCCAGATGCTCCGCCGCTGCGACGGCTGTTGAATCGGGGGTGGGGACTAGGGAGGAGTGAGTAGTGACCGTGACCGAGTGCTAGCTAGGGTTAGCCGTATGGGTAATGGGGCATTGCCTCATTGGATTTGGGGGCTTGGGGCTAAATGGCTAATGGGCTATGGGCTGAGTTGGTTTGCCTGGGAGGCTGGGAGCCTGGGTTTATAACTCCTATGGATCGGGTTTATATTACCCATGGGTTTACGGGTTTGGGTACTATAGGAACATACCCGAACCCGGCAGACCCGATGGGTTAGGCTTTTTGCCCATTAAGAGACCCATGGGTTAGGAAATTGACTCAGACCCATGCCCTAATAGAGTAAAAACCCACCGGGTATCGGGTTTCGGATACCCATTGCCATCTCTAAGTAGTACTCTGAACTAGAGTTGTTCATAGATGCGTGTGAGTCTCATCCATCCACGCAGGGGAAATGCAGTGGTACTCTGAACTAGGGGCCTGTTCTTTACCTCACAAGCTGACAGTTTTTAGTTTTTGTTACAGTACCTAACTTTCAAATGGAGTATTTTTTTAAGATGGGGTCTACAAGTTAAACGATCTACACGCTAAAAGCCCAACATCTGTACTAGCTAAAATCGTAAGTGAGTATCTGTCTCTCCATAATCTGTACCGTAAACAGCCAAAATTCAAAATTTTCAACCAAAAGCCATAAGCCGCAGCCGAAAAGAACAGGCCCTAGAGTTGTTCATAGATGAGTCTCATATTTCAGCTGGATTCTTTTACATTTAAAGTTGGCTTATACTTATACTAGCTACAGTAACTAGTTTTAAAACGGTACTGCTTTTAAGATTAGGTCAATAGAAAAAATATAGTAAAAAATTACTGAGTTTAACTGTGTCGGCCAAAATATTTAAGTCATAAGCCATCAGGCCAAAAAACCCCGCTCTTCAATAGCGTCTTTCATGTGATACTTTTCCAAAACTGCCTATTCTGAACAGGCTTTGGTCCTGCTCCAAACGACTTCTATTTTTAGCTTTAGAACATGTCATCTTCTTAATTTCTTTTTTTGGTTTTTTAGTTTTTTTGGGCTTTTTTGTTTTTCCTTTATTTTTTTGCATTGTCCGTGATAGTATAACATTATTATTTTATTAGTTTTTTTAAAAATTTAATTACTCAGAAAAATCTAACAGCTATCATAGTGTATTTTCAGTGCTATAATAAAAAAAGCTAAAAAAAACTAGAAGTCTATGGATGTTTGGAGCACTAACTTTAATAGGATGAACATGGCCTTGTATTCTGCTCTAACTGGACCAAATTTCTTGGTCCGTCTAGAGGCTAGGATGGGTTCTTTTGGACTGTAACTTATGCTTGAAAATTTTGAATTTTGAACTGATCGTGAGAGGTAGTACGCAGAGAGAAGTAGTCGCATACGATTTTGACCTGTATAGCTAAACTCGGTATAGTTTATACTACAATATAGTTATAGATCCATCTTAAAAAATATACCATTTAAAAGTTAGATAATGTAATATAAACTAAAAATTATAAGTTAGACTAGTACCAGTACGCCATTGCCACCATCATTTCGATGCAAGAAAGGGCCTTAAAACTACTACGAAGCATATTGGTCTTCCCGATCCAACGCACTGTTGAGACGCTAGCTAGCTTTTTTAAGAAAAAACCTCTAATTTATATTAATAAAAATACAAAGATAAAGTATATGAGTACTTAGCTTTTACATTAAAGATATCTGATGAACAATTTATTACCATCAAATCCTTAAGTTGATAAACGTACTAAACTTTTTACTTTCCTCACCGAAAACCTTAGATCTGGCAACAATAACAGGATTGTCGACGATCACGAAAGCGGAAGTAGATTATCAAGGATCTCTATAGATGTGTAGGACCTACGCACATTGGTAGCAAAGTTGTTCGTAGAAACAAAATCAAAGGGGATTTATTTAAAACCAACTTGGCTCGGTAATGATTTTTGGTATAGACATCACTATCGTCATCTAGATGAGTTAGTACAGTAAAATCTATCACTGGTAAAAGAAATCTGAAATAGGACTGACCAATGAAAAAATTAGAATAACTTGATATAGGGAAAAATATAGAAGAAACTAAAGAAATATAAAATTACTATGAAAAGCCATAGGTCCTCCACCCACTCAACTCCGGCAATAACGTCGAAGAGGAGGGGTGAAGGGCCGGCGATGGAGGTTGTTGGAAATACCATTGCCCAAGTTAGAGTTGTGTTCAACTTGGAGATAGAGTCCAGTATGTGTTCAAGTTAGAGGTAGGCTCCAGTATTGTGTAAGCCCTACGCTATATAAATAGGGAGTCATGTAATCTATTTTAAAAGTAAGAATTAAAGAAAGCAAGAGAATAGAGAAATTCAGAAAACTCGGCTACACAGTTGCGGCCAAGATAATTCTCTAGTGTTCTCTCAGGTTAGGTCAATAATTGGTATCAAACCACAAGGGTTTTGAAAAATATTTCTTCCGACGTGGTTTCTTGTCGAAACCGAGCTGAATTCATCTCCGACTTGTAGTCTTCAATTCCAGTGATAAAAAGGCGCATCATCCCAACGTGGAGAGCAAGAGCGCCTAAGGCAGAAAGATTCGAAGAAAGAGAAAAGGGTTACAGGGCTGCTCATTTTGGCTTTTTATGGCTTATGGCTTATTTTACATTGTAGCTACTAGTGGACTTTTTGGCGTAATTAAATTTACAAAATTTAAAAATAGAAAAACCATATTAGCCCATCATGGACAATGCAAAGAAATAAAAAAAATAAAAGATGAAAAAGTTAAAAAAAATAAAGAATAATAAACTAGAAATAAAAAATGAGGAACTGAAACTGAAAACCTCAACAAAACTCGCCGTACGGGGCAGGGACTTCACGTTCCTTGGCTGATGCAGACAGCAGCAACAGGCTTCAGTAGTTGATGTGACACCAAGTCATCGGTGCAGCAAAAATTGAGCAGCACGTCATCTAACCCAGGTCCAGGTGCCGCTCATTTGAGCTGAAAAAGTAGTTTATGGCTGAAATTTCACTGTAGCTAGCTGAAATTGCACTGTAGCTGATAGTAGCTTATTTGGCGTAATTAAATATAAAAAAATTTAAAAATAGAAAAAATAGGTTAGCCCATCAAGGACAATGCAAACGAATACAAGAAAAAAGAACTGGCAGAAAAGCTCAAAAAGTTACCAAAAAGTCAGAAAAAGATGAAATTTAGGAATAATAAAAAATAAGCCAGAAACCAGAAGTTCAAGCCGAAATGAGCGGGGCCTGGAACAAGAATGCATGGTAGCATTGAAGAGCAAAATAATTTTTGTAGGATAGAGAGCTGTTAGGAGAGAGAAACAAGACCAGAAAAAAAGGAAAAAGCTTTGCCAGAAGTGAGATCCACAAGTTCTGTTTCTTTCCTCGGTCCAAGAGTTGTTTCTAATCAACTTGAGTTCTTGATCTGTACTTAAAATTATGTCACGTTCTCTAAAAAGTAGTATCATCGATGACTAGATACCAAGTGTAATGGCGAAGGAGAATTCCACTGTCTCGCTACATTATCCGATGCTCACGAACAATTATATAGCTTGAGTAATCAAGATAAAGGTGTAAATGAGTTCTTAAGGAGTGTGGGATGCGATCGAGAACAGCAACACCAATGAGTATAAAGACCAGATTGCATTGGCGGCCATTTATCAGGGTATCTCAGAGGAGACACTCTTCCTACTAGTCAAAAAAGAGAGCCAAATATGTGTGGGAGGCGTGATAATGCTATCTAGCGCTACATTGCGGGAACATGCACAAAGCCGATGGTGATGCTGAGTTGAGTCCAGGGCATTAAAAAGATGTGTTCGCCATCCTAACTCGAGTATGTGGAGTGGAGTCCGGGTCGTTGAAAAGATGTGTTCGCCGTCCTAACTTGAGTACGTGGAGTTGAGTTTGGGACGTTGAGAAGATGTGTTCGCCATCCTAACTTGAGTACGTAGAGTTGGGTCCGGAATGTTAAGAAGATATGTTGTCGTTCTGTGTCAAGTATGAGTTGGGTAAGTCATAGTTGAGATCGACTGTCTCAACGAGTTAGAGTCTTTGTATCTAGATGGACCCGTACCAGTTGGGTTGGATTTCTACATACAACTATATGTTTAGATTATATGTAGAACGTTTTATGTGAAAGCGTAGCTAGTAGTTTATAATGCATTGAGACTAAATTAGGAGTATGTCAAGTTAAGATTAGGAGGGAGAATGTTGGAAATAATCTTAACTTAGAGTTTAAATTGAGTCTGTTGCTCAAGTTCAAATTGTGTTCAACTTGAAGATGGAGTCCAATACATGTTCGAGTTAGAGATAGACTCTAGTATTTGTGGAAGCCCTGCACTATATAAATAGGGGGCAAGTAATCTATTTTGAAACTAAGAAGAAGAGAAGAAAGCAAGAAAATAGAGAAATTCAGAAAACTCAACTATGCAGTTGCGGCCAGGCCAATTCTCCTGTGTTTCCCAATATTCTCCCCATCACACATCAGTTGTGCATTTCTGCAATCATGAAGTCTAAGAAGATGTTAGGTGTCTGGGCTCTAATATCAATTGTTAGATGGACTCTGGTCGTATATCTAGATCCAACTGAGTTTACTTCCTGAGCTCTTGGACCAAACGGACTGAACACAACTTAAGCCCACGGGTTGCCGCATATAAGCCATATAGCAACAACCTTATAAATGGTATTGAATCTTCTTCCTCTAAATAACTAGTTCAGTAAGTAAAGTCTCATTTATATTTATAAGTTATGATTTTTCTTGTTTATAATCGATATGGAATCGTAACCGAAGTAAAGCCGGAAGCATTCCGAGGCAGCGAGCCTATCCACGTCGCCCCCTTCGCTCCCTCGGCCGGTGCGTGGCGCCCGGTTTCGCGTACGGCCGGGGGAGCCACTTCCCTTCTGTTTTCCGAAAATTGCGTAAAGGTCCTTTTTCCTCGCGAATAGGTCCCTGCGCCCAGTTTTTTTTAAAAAAAATTTTGGATGGCGCCCCGCGGGTTTACAAAATTACGTATAGGTCCTTATTTACTCACGTATAGGTCCTTACAAGTCCTCGGCTTTTTACGAAAAAGGTCTTTGGTTTTTCCAAAATTACGCATGTGTCCTCGATTTTTTTTTACGAAACTCCCTGCGAATTGTCGTCTCTTTTACTTTGATCCACACGGCAGCTAGCGCGGCGTGCGCCGCGCTCATGCAGCTAGTTATTTTTAATAAAGGTTGATAGCAAGCTCCCGACGGCGGCTAGGTTAAGAGACTGAGACGCGTCTGGGGCGACTAGACGCTAGCTAGCTAGGAGGTAGGACCGTAGGAGCCATCAATCGCACGATGGGCCACGCATGGGCGGCCAGCGGCCACCCACTTCCGCATGATGGGGGCCAATCGCACACGTCTGGGCCAACTGACGAGCGATGGCAGCAGACCGGACGCCCGTCGGGTAGGGGCCCCCACCGTGCAGTGCCTCCTGCCATCCCATCATACGCGCAGCGGGCAGCGCAGCCTCTTTGGATTCATTTTACCTTGTGCTCAGCCACTACCTCCAGTGGCGAGGTGGCTGGTGCCCGTAAGCAAACTTATGCTGTTCTTGACGTGTTTGTGCGGAACACTCAACTGAAATTCCGGTGCTGTTTGGTTGGTGTTCTGTCTAAAGTACATATGTCAAATTTTAGTCCTAAATGCATGAATGTACGTCAGCAAAAAGGAATGGCCAACGATCAAACGGTTATCAACTATAGCTAACCCAGTGCGTGCTTCTTGGAGTGTGACCGTAAGAGATGGTGCGTTCGGCTAGGGGCAACTTTTGCTTTGCTAATAAAAGCTAGTATATAGGCTTGTTCATATTAGTTTATGCTTCTGATTTCTCATATGAACACTCGGTTTTTCAAAACGGTTTCTCTACTGTTAGAAATAATCTTGACTTCCAGTTCAAGACGTAGTAGAGTCCGTCTCCGTGTGTAACTCAAGTTGAAATTATGCCTAACTTAAAGTCCGAATACATATACTAGTAGAAGAGTATTAGCATATATATTGAGAAGACTAGTAAACAGTTAAATTAAGGGGGAGCAAGTAAGAGAACAAAGAAATTCAGAAATTCTCCTATGTTCTCTTAGTTTATTTGCGATGTGTGTGTTTTCTCCTAGAACAAAGTTAACAAGTGATATCAGAGCCTAGACGAGAATCGAGTCGCTGAAAAAAGCGTTTCGGCGGTTTCGTTTTGTGCTCGTCTCGCGCGGCGCATCTCGCACGACGCTCCTGAGGCGTACGTTGCTTGGCCCCGGTGCGTCTTCGCGCAACTCTCCGAGAGAAAGGCTTCTTCAGTTCGGTCAAAAGCAAGTGCAGTGTTGGCGTTTTTCGATCTGGGCGGTAGCATGACGTCTCCATCCCAAGGCAAGCACAACCAAGTTGATCTCGGGGCGCACAGAGGCGAAAAGCATCGACTAGACGCAGGACAGCCCAAGTCAAAAGTTTCACAACAAGGTCCAAGCGTGGTGTCACATCGCCATAGATAAATCAAGAAACGAAGCAACGTGGCCAGCAAGGTCCAACAGGAAGCTAGTCATGTGCCAGGACAGTTCACGCGTGCTTCTTTATGCAAGACGTCAGGAGGGTCAGGTGACGCACACAATCATACACGTCGTGCAACACACAGTGGCATCCTATCATCCGAAACCGAGTTTGTAGCTGTCGTTCCATCTCCGAGCCGGACGTAGCAAGACGCGCAATAAAAGTCGTGCCGAGGCCAAAGCTAATAACATCAATTTTTGGTTCTCGTTCCACGCAAGGTGAAGCGGAGCAAGTCCAAGAGTCACTTCAAAGTAGCCCGAGTTCTTGATCCGTGCTCAAGATCATATCACGTTCTCCGGAAAGTGGTATCACCGGTGATGAAGCATCTTCTAATATAATGGTGAAGGAGAGTTCTGTTGTCTTGATGCATTATCCGATGTTCACGACGAGCAATTATGCAGCCTGGGCAATCAAGATGAAAGTGTACATGAAGGCTCAAGGAGTATGGGACACGATCGAGAATGGCAACGTCGATGTGCGCAAGGATCAAATGGCTTTGGCGGCCATCTATCAGGGCATCCCAGAGGAGATGCTCTTCCTACTGGTCGAAAAGGAGACGGCCAAAGCCGCGTGGGAGGCGTTGAAGACGATGCATCTTGGCACTGATCGTGTGAAGGAAGCTGCATGATATGATTTTTTTTGTTTTTATGATCTTCTATGTTGTTTATGCATTGTTCTTGTATTATATCCTTTGGTCGACGGGGAAACACGAGGGGCATCCTATCACGAGTAACATCCAATGATGTCTATAAAGACATAACATCCAATCCTATGGTGAGCTGTTAATTTACATACATGTTATGGCTGGGTAAGATTCGAAGTTTGACATAATTTGACAATAATTATGGGAGTTACATGGCACGCTGGGTATGGTTACGTGCATCTATTTGCCTGACTACTACGGTACAAAAGGAAATATGCAAGAACCATCAACCTAAACTACAGCTAAGGTACATGTACCGCCTTTCGGAATTGAAAATACTTGCAGAATGGAAAGAAAGTTAGCCTTGTGGACATATGCCCTACTCCCTCCTGGACGCACTCCTTCCACACATCAACCTCATCCTAGTACTCGTTTATAAGGTCCCTTGGTCACTTGTTAGCCTCCTCGGCTTTACACATCTCCTCCTAAATCTTATGAAGCTTCTCCCTCTCCTTTTTTGTTTCCTCTTGTTGAACTCCTCTAGGTTTTTCTTTAACGCGGCAACATGTTCAGGCCCAAAGAAGATAGAATCATGGTCCTCTTTAACCGGCATTCGGTTCAAGTTGCACCTTTGTTTTCCCTACCGTAGAACAACAAGTTAGTAATATTTTGAGGAGGTGGCTCAATATCCAGATGAAAGACTAACCTTAGTGTTCCCGCACTGGAAGGCAAATTGAGCAAAGGCACCAGTGTCATTGGCTGTGGTAGAGATAGCTAGAACATTGAAATAACATTTTGGCCATAGATGGTTTGTCGATTCTTCTGCCTTCCCTTCTCCCTTCTCGCATGAGCATCCAACATCCACCATTGATATGATTTAGGTGTTGGCTCAGGGCAGAAGACTGGAGTGTTGTCTGTAGGGGGTGGAGTGTGCCCTGGTTTTATAGGCAGTTAGGGTGTAGGGTTGACGGAGTAAAATTTGGTGAATGCAAGTGCACTCATGTTTGTGATAAGGTATCTTTGGCTACGAGTTGTCAATTTAGTCTGAAAAGGTAGTTCTGCGAGTTATCAATTCAGTCTAAAAATGTGGAATGGTATGGTCAATTCGTCTTGACAAGCTGAACCAACAGTGTTATCACTAAGAAGGCTACAGAATTGGCCTAGCTTTTTCAGCTTTCCAGTGATAGTGCGTTTTCAGCTTTTCAACAAGCCTTAGTCGGCCCAACATGCTTCAGTTGCGTGACCAACGCGTGACTGGGCCTCAGTCGTAGGCCCATCGCGCAAACTAGCCTTGGTCACACAGACCGCAGCGTCATTGGCCTCTAGTTGCGCGGTGGGTCTGCGTTTGTGGGTTATTCCTATAAAAAACTTATTAGCTTATTTATGTAAATTGAATTAATAATTGGTTTATTAGGACAAAAAATTCATTTTCTTTCCCATTCTCCCCGGTAGACTCTGTGCTCTCCTCTCTCTCTGCGCCGGGGTGTCCCCCGCCAACCCACGCCTTGCCGCCGCCGGCGATGGGCTAGCACTCCGAGCCTCCAACGAGATCGACTAGGATGGACTCCTTGGACATCGCCTCTCCCGTCGGTGAGTCCGCCGCGCCGCCCGCCGACGACCCCGCCTCGCAGATCTCGCGCGCTGGACCGGAGCTCACCGCCGACGGATGGCCGTCGTCTTCAACGGGCGCGGTGGTGTGAGTGTTGGAGGATGGTGGTGTGCGGCGCCGGCGTTGGATCGGTTGGTGGGGAACGACGGTGAGGAGGAGCAGAGGGGGCAGCAGATGGAGGAGAGAGTTGAGAGGCGTCGCTAATGGAGGTGGCGGCGGTGATGCGGTGTGGATGTGACAGAGAGCGGAGGTAGGAGAGGCGATGCTGGCGGTGGCGCGCCGGCGAGGTGGCCTGGCTTCGCCAGCGGCCGGAGGTGCAGAAGAATTGGGGAGGAAGCAAAAGGGGCCAGGAAGAATAGAAGGCAGGCTCGGTCTCGTCCCCCGGGTCCACCAAGCAGGAGCCGCCTCCGGCCGACGGCGAGGCCCAGGAGCCACCCCCAGCAGTAGCGGCGTTCGAGGTGGAGGAGCTCGGGTGGGCAGCCAGCTCGCGGTGAAGCTCGGCATGCTCGTGGCGCCGCCAGCTCACTGGAGCCGTCGGTGATCTCGCGGCCGAGGTAGACGGCGCCGTCGACGAGCCAGTCAGGGGCGGCAGGACGCCGCCGGGGAACCGCATGCTTGAACCTTGAACAAAAGAAAGCTAGGGGCAGCAAATGCCTCTATATATGCTCAAAGCAGTGCATGGCATGGGACACGTTACACGGTCGCCTTTTGAACTAATGATCTTATACAAAATAAACATTTAATCGCCTCTGCAAGCAGTTTGCAATCGGGCCAATTCTATATTCTTGTTTGCAATGAGATCAGCCCCCCGGGCCCTAGGGCTTTTACCTTAAAAAAATCTCTACTATACTCTTGCCTTTTGTCTCTTCACCAGATTTTCCTTATCTTTCCTGGTACCTGACCACCATCCAGATGATTTTTTTTATTAGGATCAATCTATCTCACGCACCGTCCATCTGTCTCGCAAAATAATTATACCCAAAACAAGATATAAAATAAAAATATTATAATAGCTACACTTTAATTTCATGAATAGACTTATATTGTAAGATGTCACTTTTCAAAAGGACTTATATAATAGAATGGAGGCAGTAGTACCTCCTACCACATACAACATGTAAAGTCACGTTGATCTCAAAAAAAAAAAAAGTAAAGTCATGTTAGTTTGCTACTCCTGTACATCTTGTCTAGCAAAATTAAGAGATTCTGTATTGTCTTATATACCTAAGGAATTTAAGAGATGATACATGATACATAATACTGAATTATGTAATCTATATTATATTGTAGTGAGTTACGTGCGCGTTATACGCGCGTAAAAGCAGGGGGTCTACGTATCCAAACCCTAACAATAAACATACACTAAAAAAACTGCTCATATACACATCGTTTATGCCTCGTACTACTATTTCAGTTCATTTCCTATATGCAACGCGCGTATAATATATCCATGGGAGTACATATATACTCTTGCGGACTACAAATGAGATGTCTAGTTGGGACTACTAGCTGCGTGTGCGCGGCGCACGCCGCGCAGAGGTAGGTGTGGAACGAAAATGCATAGTAATTTTTGTAAGGAGACGTGTGGAGATAAATGGATAAACCGGTAGGATCTGAAAAGGTCGATAGTATGAAGTGAATGTGGGTAATTCAATGTATGCCAAAGTATAGTAGGGTTCTATTAAGTGAAGGTAAGGTTTGGGGTGAGTTGGTGATAATTTTTTACAACAAAAGAGTTGTTTCTGTTACATTCTGTACAACAAAATAACTGGCGTCAGCTGTAAGTGATAGTGAAGATGGCAGCGATGTTCATAGATTGGACAGAGAAAACAACGTTAAGCAGTTTGTTGTATAGCGTCGGAGGAACATATGTTGTTTCGTCTGAGCAGGGTCTTGACGGCTGCTGTTTGGAAATTAGAGAAATAGTAGCGTCAGGATGCGCTAAGTGATTGACTTGTGTATAGCAGAAGGCAGCGCTTTTGAGTACAAGGTGATTCACCTAATGGGGGGGGCGTCTTTTGTATCAGGGAACAGCTGCCTTGCAATTTTAGCTTTTTGGGCTCCCTGTGTTGGTCTGCAAAGAAAGATATAAATAGTAAAAGAAGGATACATGTGGAGCATATATGCTTTGGATGCTTGAAGGGTAGGACTGAACGTAATGGGTTACAACAAAAAGGGCACCTCTTATCTGATGTTGTTGATGCATTCTCATCAGTCTGTGCAGGGGTAGCTGATTCATGGGGTCTTTTTTCAGAGCGCGGTGATGGTGTGGGCTTGTAAAAAACACGGAAATAATGAGATACAAGGAAGGAGGTGTAAAGAACGCATTGTATATAAGCTGTAGTGGACGGCATGTTACAGGGAAAGAGATTATAATGGTATAGTTCTGGTCACCTGTAAAGCAGTATCGGCTGTTGCTGGGGTGATTGGGTGTGCACAGATGGCAGGAACAGATGGGCCTATCAATGGTATAAAAAGTTGTTATTTTTGTGATATGGAATGTTTTGTTACGAATTGTGGTGTGCAGATAAAGTTGTTTGTTTACCTGGTAACAGGAGTCCAGTATAATCTGGTTGAGGTACCACCAATCGGACACGGAATGTTGGGGCATCAGTTTGGAGTGATCTTTCTGACATTTGAACAATAAGTTCATATTTTCTGCCAACAATTGCTGTGATTTCAGGTGGGATTTGCTGTGGCTGTCCTTCAGTTGTTGCTACTAAAAGCATAGCAGGTCTTCCAACAAGCTGCTGAGCTATATCACCAAAAAACATAAATTCTGCACAGGTTGTTTGCTCTTGGTCATTGTTTTCAGAATCAGTAGCGTATACATTTATTTTGTACCTGTTTTCAGCATTTGAAAAGAACGGTGTATGTCAGGTTTGGGATTAATTAGATAGTGACAAATTGCAGGAAAGACATGCTTTGTATGAGTAGTTGTGTACCTTGGTTCCGCTGTTGTAGCACCGCATCTTTGACATTCATACGCATCTCCATGGGGAAAAGTTTTTTCCAGCATGAAGAACACGATATGTACCACCATGATTGTCCTGGCACTAAATCAGTGATAAGGATAGCTACTTTGTAGCGTTGACCCTGTGCATATAATGTGTGGAAATAATTAGTGGTTAGTTTATGCAAAAGACAAGATGTAAAGAGAGGTATAAAGGTAAGATTTATCTTACCAATGCCTCGTTTGGGATGAGCTCTATTAATTCACGCACTGTTGTGGGTATTGGATTGTTATGATGAAGTGCGTCTTCTTGCCATTGAATTTCATGTGGATGGTTGCTAATTCTATATATTATATTATCACTTGATGTTAGAAAAATGTGGTACTGGGAAAAAATGTACAATGTATATTTTGGTAGTATAATTGTTTTGATAAAGCAGGAACAGTACGTGTTCTGCAGAGCATGTATTTCAGGGATTGGTATATTGATGTACCACCTTGATGCAGAAGTGGTTTGTAATGCTAGCTGACCTATATGGATAAAGAAAAAAAATCTGATATGAGAAAAAAATGGAAACAGATAAATTATATATATGTGTTGCACATTGTATATATGGTTTGGTGTGTGTGTTTCTGTAAAGAAGACAAGGTGTAATATACCTAAATATGTACCAACAAGCATGCCAACAAATAAAGCAACAACTGGTGTGTTATGAGAAATGGCCAGGAGTGTTTCAGCATTGAATGACTCAGCATGATGGCCCCATAATGTTATCATGGCTGTTTGACTATAAACAGATAAAGAGAAAGATTTTAGGTTTATTTTAGGAGGGCACTAATCTGGACATGTATTGTAAAAACAGAGAGAAGAAAACAGAGAGGAAGAAATGTTGGAAAGCATATATTTACCTTCCGTTAGTAATGTTAATAGTTTGTTTAACGGTTGGGCCTAATTTTGTTGTTGTTTGCATAAGCTGTGAAGCGCCCGTTATGAGAACAACAGTGTCTGATAAATGATAATAGGTAAATAAAAACGACACAGGAAGACAAGATGTTGTATATATATAAAGAGACCAGTATAGTTATGCTGAAGTAATAGGAATTGGACCTGATAGCAAGTCATTTTTGCCAATACGATCATTCAATACAGAAAAGGGGACTGCATTATATGCATAAACAGGAAAGCCTTCTGGTTCTGGCAATATTTCCTTAACCTTGGTGTATTTTGAAAATCGAGCTAAGTTATTGCTGTCTACTGCTTTGTATGTCTCTTTTGTTGGAAGAACTTCAAAATATTCGATTTCATAAATAGATCCTTCCTTTAGTAAAGATGTGAATTTGTCAAGCCATCTTTGGGGAACCAATCCTTCCATAACATTTCCCTTGGAAAAGACAGATTATAATATAGGTATAAAAAGCAGATAGCACATTAGATATTCAGAATGATAAATGTAATAATAGTGATGTGTTGATAATATGTGTATAATGAAGAAAAACATGGTGAAATATTATGAATGAGCATTTGTGTGGATCGAATAGAAAGGATAAGTATTATGTACCTGTTCGTCAAGCATGATGAAGTCTAGATGATATATATGCGTTGCATCACGTGGGTTTTTAAATTCCCAAACCCGTGGTAGACGCACAAGGATTTTCCATTTGTGGGAATTTTGGTTTATATGATTTAACAGTGTGTATGCCATATGGAATCTACATAGTAAAAAGAAGGCAGGTTATAAATGGTGTATTTATAGAAAGTACAGTGTATTGAGATATTTGGTGTAGTGTAAATTGGGAGAGCAGTTTTGTAAGACAGAACGAAAATACTGCAAATTTCATTAGTGGAAAACATAAATAGATGTAAAGGGAAAGAAAGCGTAAAAATAATGTAATGACATAAGAAATATAGAAGGAGAGCAAAACTGGCATTGTCTGGTATGGAGAATGGATGGGTAAGTGATGTAGGTAATGAACAAAGAGGTAATATGTAAAATAATGAAGCGCAAAAGCATTAAGGCACTGAGTTTTGCAATAGGTGAATAGCGAAATAGGAAAGCGTGAAAGTTTTAAACGAAAAGCAGAATGGTAAAAATTACAGTTGGCACAAGACGTAAAGTAGAAAAGAACATAAAGCAATAACTAAAATGAGAGAATCAAATAGATATAAAAAGAATTATGATGTAACAATGGAGTAGAATTAGTAACATTGGGAAAAAATTATAAAAAGAAGTTGTGAATATGAAGAAAATAAGAATGCAGAGAGGGAAAATAATGTAAAAGAAGTAATTACCATCACAAAAGTAGTAAGGGAGTATAGAAAAGTACAGTGGTACAATTGAATATAATGTAATATACGAAAGTTGAATGGTGTAAGTAAAGGCAATATAATTTGTAAATGATAGCGCATATAAATGAATATGCTGTATACATAGGCGTACCAAAATATAAAGGAAAGAAGTATGATTAGAAAAGCGCTAAGTAAGATAATGTGTGAAACGAGAATACTATAATGGAGGGTAAGATGATGTATAAAAGCACAACAATGAAGGAGCATACTGTGAAAGAAAGAATTTGCATCAGAGAAGTAGTAAGCAAGATAGTATATGAAAGTAGAAATAAAAGCATATGCAAAGCTTTCAGATGTGTTATACAGAGCAGGATGTGTAAAAAAAAGGACTGTATACAGGTAAGGGTGTGCAAAAAGTATATACGTAGGAAAAAAGTATATTTAGGGTTTGCAGAGAGAAGACTGATTATCAGTATATGATAAAGCATTAAAAACAAGAACACTGTACTAAGAATGAAATATAAACGATATGTGAGGGAATTAAGAGCGAAGAAATCTTAACTGTTGTGAGATTGATAATTGGTGGAGATGATTGAGAGCCGAAAATTAACCAGAATGGACTGAAACCACTAATCCTGAAATGCAGAACAATAACGATTATAGCCAGAATGATGTTGTGTTTAGAAGAGAGCGATGATAAAAAAGAAGACAATGGATAAATATATGGAGGTGTGAAAACCTGATGATTGTAAAGAAAGGCACATGCACAAATCTATTTCATGTTTTTCAAGAAGAAGAGAAGTATATACCACAGTGTCAGGTACAGAGATAGAAATGTGTTGCATAAAAATGTTTTTTGTAGGTGTTCTGTCCAATGGGTATAAGAAGGTGTAAAGAAATCAGGATGAATAAATATATGAAGGGGTGGAAATGTGACAACTGTAAACAAAGGCACAATCATAGAGGTTTTTAAAAGCAAGAAAGTATGTGTTTCATATTTTTGAGAATACGTAGAGGTATATATATCAGAATGTCAGGTATAGACATAGAGATGTATAACAAAAGCGGTTTCATAGTTGGTGTATCCAGTGGGTACAAGGAGGGGCAAAGAAATGTTTTTAATCTAGTGACGTCAATTAGAGAAGACAACAACGAGAACAACAAAAAACATTAAATACAAGCAAGGACTTCTTTGTACACTATATTTTTTGTTTGATTACAGGCACCACCCTCTTCATTTTCAATGAGTATCTTTAGGCCTGAACGCGATGTTACTCGTGATACTGCCACATATAACTGTCCATGGGAAAACACTGGGCGCCGAAGATAAATCCCAACTTTGTTTAGAGTTTGGCCTTGGCTTTTGTTAATAGTCATTGCATATGAGAGTCTAATTGGAAATTGTCTTCGCTGTAGTGTAAAAGGCCATTGAGGACTTGTTGCATTGAGCACAATTCTTGGGATACAAACAGTTTGTCCAATATTGGTTCCAGTGATTATAGATCCTTCAAGAAGTCGATCACCAAGCCTTGTGATAATTAGACGTGTTCCATTACAAAGACTGATTGATTGATTGATATTTCTGAGTAACATTATTGGAACACCTATTTTGAGATAAATGGCATGATGTGGAAAACCATTGACTGTTATAGAATTTAGAAATTCTGGTGGATACAACAGATTAGCATCACCGATTCTAGTATCAGATTCAGAGATAGAATCAAAGTTGAGATATTCCTTGCTGTCACCAGGGATCTTATCAAAAACAACTTTGTTCAATTCATCAGCAACAGCATTAGTTGGGCAAATAATTGCACGCTGCGCTAGATATTCACTGTTCTGATAGTTGGTATAAAATGAATCATAAATAGCATTGACTATTGCATCCATATTGTTATCAGGCGGTAGGAGAAGAAGGTCATCAGGTATGGTTATCCAGCTTCCATGGAGTTCTCCTGGTTTTTGAACCATTGGGATTTGACCATTCCCAATACTAAAGACCCATTGAGCGAATATAGACAGGGCCTCACGCTCTGCAAACGGAAGGTTTGGATTATGAAGCCTCATGTTAGTAGATAATTTGAGTATCTCAATGTGTTGCCAAAGGGATGACTTAATAAGTGAAGCTTGAATAATCTCTGTGGTAGTTCCGTTCTCAATAACAGGCAAAGTTTGACGGAAGTCTCCACCAAGAACAACAACTTTTCCACCGAAAGGTATATTCATATAGGCACTGTCTTCAACAGACATAATATCCCGTAATGTTCTATCAAGTGCTTCAAAACAGTGTCTATGAGTCATAGGTGCTTCATCCCAAAGGATTAGGGAAGTCTTATTAATAAGTTCAGCAAGCATTGTTCCTTGTGCTATGTTACATAAGCTCTTTTCACTGATGTCTAGAGGTATTTTGAAACGAGAATGAGCTGTGCGACCTCCTGGAAGCAGAAGGGAAGCAATTCCAGATGAAGCTACAGCAAGAACAATTTTAGAATTAGCTCTTAATGTGGCTATTATAGCATTCCAAAGGAATGTTTTTCCAGTACCACCATGGCCTGATACAAAGTAGAAACCGCTGGTTTTCTGACTAACACATGCTATAATTCTGCTGTATATAACAGACTGTTCAGCATTCAGTTGATGATATAATGAATCAGCATGCGCTAAGAGAACAGTTTGATCATACGCTAGCTTTTCGGTAACAAGTCTATTACCAGAAGCAGCACTATCATGTGTTAATCCACCGTTTATGTTGTATGTAGCAAAGTTGAGGCCATTCTTTGAAAAGACAGTGCAGAGCTCATTTATCAACTGAGTCTGTAAGTAAGGGCTTGATATTGAATATGATGGATTCTGCAATGCTTGTCGTACTCTATATGCTATGTCATCAGCAAAGAAGTGCCAATATTTATCAAATAGATTTTGAGGATTAACAACACTGCAGAAAGAAAGTACCACCATGAAGAGATGTCTAAGTTGGTATGGAGTGGCCCAAGTAACTGCTTCATCAAAGAGCAAAAACCACTCTGTGTCATCACCAACTAAACCACGAGCGTTGCAAGCTTCTTTGAAGGTAAGATATTTGGTACCGTTGAAAGTTCTAATATCTTCATAACTCTGTGCACCAGAAACAACCATTAAAAGCATTCTAAGATAAAACAAGTCACCGGTACTTGGATGCACATTATATATACGCCCAATTTTTGCTGATTTACGTTTCCTTTTGATCCATTTTCTGTTATTGGTACACCATCTCCACTTTGATGGGAATTGATAATATGTAGAAGACCTTGCTTGTACAAATTGCTGATTGGCAACGAACCATTCGGTTAGGGTAGTTTTAGATGTTTTTGGATCAGCAACAATCTGCTGCAAATGACTTTCTTCATGGTATATAATTTTGTTCATTCCAGGCATGTGAACAGCTAATCGTTCAACGGAAGGCATTCGACCATGTATTTCGAATTCAAACAGTCGCCAAATTGCTTCACATGAAGATAAGTATCTACAAATTGTTTGTATGCAAAACCATTAATAAAGAGAAAAAAAGAAGCTTGAAACTGTTATAGTGGGGAAAAGGATAACATAGTGTATAAACCAAGTATTACCTGCATCTAGTGTAATTTGCGATTTCATCTATTCCTTGTTTAAGTTGTGTATTAGTTGGGGCTGATAACTGGTCGCCAGCAGAAAAAATCATCCTTGCTTTGTCTTGTCCTTTAGTAACATATTTGAATAAATATTTCACGAGATTTGTTTTATTACACCATTCAACATTGATGTGAGCCTGGAATTTTTTTAGCAATCTCATGTTGTATGGAACAACACATTTTTTGTTCAATTTGATTCCATTTTTCATAATAAAATGATTAGTATCTCGGCGACGATATATTGGAAAGCCAGACTCATTAATGATTGTTTCTGTGCTGAGTTGTTTGGGATATCGTTTTGAACACACACCATTTTTCATGCATGGGCATTTTCTGTTAAGATTTCCGCATGGACCATGCATCATAAATTCTTCAACAAGAGCATAGCCAAGTGGGTCAGTAGTCGGATCAGGAATTTCAGCACATATGAGAGAATCTATGAACTCAGTAGATAGATCCATTGTGTGCTTAGCAAGCCATATAAGTGTATGCACATGTGGCAGTCCTCTCTTTTGGAACTCAATAGTGTATAAAACTGTTAAACGTAAAGAACATAACTTAGATGGAAAAGCAGAACAATAAAATGAAAGCAATATGCAAAAGATAGAAAAAGCAAGCTAACCTGCTCGTATAATACCAAATGTGTGCCCACTCTTTATGTCAGAAATGTATTCAGTGAGCTTCATATGAAATACTCGAGTCACAATGTCAGGACGGTCCACATATTTTTGACCAGGCTCGTGTTTGAGTGCGTCAATAATTTCTGGCCACTTTGAATTGCATGTGAAAGTAGAGAATAAATCAGGAGCGCCGTATTCACGGCAAATAGCCATAGCATCTTGGTAATTGAGTGCATTGTACCGAGGGCCACCGGTAAAACTTGCAGGAAGTAAGATTCTGATACCAATATTTTTCCCTTCTGATGTGCCCTCACCAAGTGCGTCCGAAATACCTTGATATGTGTCCGAACGCAAGACATCTTGATTGAAGAAATGAAATGATAAACGATTTGCTTCTATACATGAATAACAATCAACCTCTATTTGATTTGACAGGCGACCAGAACATGTATAAGGATTTGGTTCATTTTTACGATAATGACACTCATAGCAGTAGTACTCAAGCATTGAGACCTCATTTCTAGCAGGAACGATATCGTCATCGGTAACTCTGTACTTAATACCAAGATGGAAACCCTTTTGACCATATGGAAATAATAATGGATACTGAAGAGACATTAGAGCAGGATTGAGAGGCGATATTTGTTTTAGTGCACCAGGATGGGTCTGAACAATGATATCAAATGTGCTGTTTTCTGAAGATAGATCACCCACAACTAAGGCAGCTAGCTCAGGCACAGTAGGTAAACAATATCGATCATCATGGGTGTCAGATGAACCAATAAGACAAATATGAACTTCTGGACTGTCTTGACAAAAGAGGCGATCTCGTGCCATTCTGAACTGTTTTACTAATGGATTGAAGTAATTAAGCATATCAATTAGGGCACCAACTATATTATCATCTGGTCCATCATTTGCGGCATCCTCTTTATCAAAAACAGATAGCCTATTATGAACCTCATTGTGTGTGTCATAAATATATAGTTGTGCATACTGCGGTTTTCGACCTGGTGTAGGAACTAATGAACCAATCCGGTGATGAACAACACCATTTATACGAAAAACATAAGGGCCTTCACCGGTGTTAATGGTTTTATCAACATCTACGCCCAAGGAAGTGAACGCAAATAGGGAATTGTAATGGCGTATCAAACGCATGAAATTAGTTGATTGAGGGCCTTTATCAAAACCAATAAGTTGCCGAAGTGGATATGGATATTGCTTGTGCGGTGGAAGAGAAACTTTACCACCACGACAACATCTATTGTAAATAATTCTTTGATGCCTAGAGACAGTTCTATGGTGAGACCTTTCTTGGAACCAAAAAATAGCTCCACATTTATTACAGTGATAATCTGGACCACCATAGTATGATCGGCTATCATAGGTGGCTGAAATAGTGTTAAAACCAATATAAAAGAAAGAACAAATAGTCTTAGCAGGCATATAAAACACGTTGAAAATGAATGGTGTAAGCTCAACAGCATGACCGAACCTTTTAAGAAGGAAACATATTCCTTAGAAAAACAAATGGATGGCTCTTTAGGTGGGTTTAAGCTAAAAAGCAGTGGGCTACCTGAAATGTCAACAAAATGTAGGCATAGATATAAACCAAGGAATGATAAAAGATCTTTGTTTCGAAAGAAGGGAACACAAAAACCCCGTGGAAATTTAGGGAAAAAGATAATAAAAGAAAAACACCTGTTTTAGCAGCGGTGCGTTGCAAATTGGATAACTTCCTTTTTTTCCTATTGCTAGCTGCCTCAAGTGAACTAAGCAATGGGAAAAAATCGTCCCCTATTATGTAAGCAGGTAAAATAAATGAAGGGTCAAACAAGAACGTAAACCAAGACTAATGGGCAAAAAATAGTTATAAGGAGTGTGAATAACCATGTTGACGCTTTGATTGAGGAATCATAGGAACATCTGTATTAAACGCTGTGGGAAAATATATGAAACCAAAGAAAGATATCAAGAGAAAACCAAAGGTTAAAAAAAGTGGCAAATGCGAAAAGGATGTTGTTTATATTATAAGCAGCATCAAGAATAATCATACATGGTTGTGATGATGACTGGGAAAGTGATGGTGTGAAGCTATTAGGTAAAACATCTGGCGTCAATAGTGAACACACTGTTGACTTAACTGGCTGTTTTCCATATAGAATCTCCTGACGTCGAGCTCTAACGGAACGCGATAGATCGATAAAACTAAACAGCAATAAGTGAGAGCAATGAAATAACGAAACCGGAAAGCCAGAAAACAGAAAGACCCACAGCAATCATTACCAAACAAAAGAGGGCAATTTCTAAATAAGTATACAACAGTAAGAACTATAGTTTGCAAAATATTAATGGCATTTTACCAATGAAACAAGGAAATCTGAAAAATAGGAAAGATCTACTTATATAGTAGCCAGATAAAGCACGAAGTAAAGTAATAGCTTATAATGTAAGGCAATATAATAGCTAACTAATAAAATAGCTATAGCTCAATATAACATACCTATTACATGATAATCTATGTAAGCAGATATCTTATATAAACAATAATAATGAATGAGGAAAGAAGATAAGTGTGGAAAGAAAAAGTGAGGGAAAAAAAATAAAGGCTACATAATAGGATATGATTCTACGAATAAAATAATGAAACTGGAAAGTTAGAAAAGACTAAGATCTATAATAATAGCTGAGTACATAATGAATAAAGTATGAAAATTTATAAACAAAACGATTATAGTTAAAATAAAGATTATATAATACTAAGATGATTTCACAAATGAAATAATGAAGTTGGAAAGTTAGAAAAGGATAAGATTTACAATAATAACTGGATACAAAGTAAAGCATAAAATTTATAAAGAAATGTTATTACAAAGCAAAACAATAAGGTATAATGTAATAATATATAATACCTAATTGATGAAGTAATTATCATTGAATATAATATAAGCACTACATCATAATATATATAAATAGATACCTGATAGAAACACTAATAACATCTATAATCTAAGATAATATAATGCCTAGCAGATAAGGTAGCCATAATTAAATGTAATAGAACTATTGTATGATAATTTATGTAAATAAATATCCTATATAAATAATAATGCTGAATGAAGAAAGAAGGAAAGTTTTTAGAGGAAAGGAAAGCAGTAAAAAATAAAGACCATATAATACTAAGATGATTTCACAAATGCAATAATGAAATTGGAAAGCTAGAAAAGGATAAGGTTTACAGTAATAAGTGGATATAGGACGAGCAAAGCATAGAAATTTCTAAAGAAATGTTATTACAGAGGAAGACAGTAACCTATAATATAATAATATATAATAGCTGACCGATAAAGTAGCTATGATTGAATATAATATAAGCACTATATGATAATGTATGTAAGTAGATACTTTCTAGAAACAGTAATAACACCTATAATCTAAGATAATATAATGGCTAGCACCTAAAGTAGCCATAATTGAATATAATATAACCATTGTATGATAATCTATGTAAATAAGTATCCTCTATAAACAAAAATGCTGAATGAGGTAAGAAGGAAATTTTTTAGAGAAAAGGAGAGCAGTAAAAAATAAAGACTATATAATACTAAGATGATTTCAGAAATGAAATAATGAAATTGCAAAGTTAGAAAAGGATAAGATTTACAGTTATGAGCGTATACAGGATAAGCAAAGCATAGAAATTTCTAAAGAAAACCAAATAAATAATGAGGAAAGGAGAAAAGTTTCTAAAGAAGGGTAAGATTTATAATAAGAAGTGGATAAAGGATAAGCAAAGCATAGAAATTTCTAAAGAAATGTTATTACAAAACAAAACAGTAACCTATAACCTAATAATCTATAATAGCTAACTCGTAAAGCACCTATGATTGAATATAATATAAGCACTATATTGTAATGCATATAAGTAGATACTTCATAGAAACATTAATAACACCTATAATGTAAGATAATATAATGGGTAGCGACTAAAGTGGCCATAATTGAATATAATATAACTATCGCATGGTAATTTACGTAAATAAGCATCCTATATGAAAAGAATTGTTGAATCAGGAAAGAAGGAAAGTTTTAACCGAAAAGCAAAGGACTAAAAGACAAAGACTATATAATACTAAGATGATTCCACAAATGAAATGATGAAACCAGAAAGTTAGAAAAGGGTAAGATTTACAATAATAAACGCCTACAGGATGAGTAAAGCATCGAAATTTCTAAATAAAACTAAATAAATAACGAGGAAAGGAGAAAAGTTTTATAAAAAAAGAAGAGCAATAAAAAGAAAGTCTATATAATACTAAGGCAGTTTTAATAGCGAAAGAATGAAGATGGAAAGATAGAAAAGAGTAAGATTGACAATAACTAAATATATAATGAGGGAAATAGGAACGCCATTTTACAAACGAAATAATAAAACAAGATAGATAGCAAAGATTTAGATTTATAACAAGTAAACAGGAAGCGAACAAAGCAGAACTATAACATATAATTTAATGCAGTATAATAACTGCCTGATAAAATAGGTATGGACGATTATAATATAAGCATTATATACTAATGTATATAGATAAGTACATCACAGAAACAGTAATAAGAATATAGCAACACTGAAATGTAAATAGTATATCAAGCAAAGAAGAGCAAAGAAAACTTAACTATCACCGCGCAAAAACTCAGCAACAAAGAGAGCGGAAGAGAAGAAGCGATGCTGAGACGCGAAATAAGGATGAGGTAATCGTCGATAATCCTGCACCGATGAAACAGGCACAATGAAAAGAAGAGAAAACAATAAGACTATAAGATAACTACTACATAACAACATATATAATTGATTAGCCTATATGAACATCATGCGTAAAAAACATCAAGGAAAATAAAGAATAACAATTTTATGATTGCATATAATATAGGTATCACGTAACGAGGTATATAGATGGGTATGTGATATCAACAACGCACAGCATATGTAACAGAAATATCAACAAATGTAAAAAAAATAAACCACTATATAGATGATACAAACCAAATACGCAGAAACTGTACAGCAACAAGCACATTGACATAACCACTGACATTATGTAAGCAAGAATCGTCCTACGTTGCTTGGATATGAATAGCAACAAAAAGATAAAGCAATAACTTTAACGGTTAAACAAAGTAGACATGAAACACAACATATCAAAAGGCACGGAAATCATAAAAAGGTTATAAAAAGCACCACATTTATATGCAAACCAAAACAATGATACAGCCAACAAGAATGTTACATTAACAAAACGTAGATGTGCCTAAAATAGGAATCCATTAAATAAGCCGCAATCGATAATCATTAACATGATCTAACGCAGAATAGCCGCTCGCTGACACAACATCGATAGTAAAAAAGGTAGAGCAATAACAGCACAGAAAAGGAGGCTACTACCGGAACGAAACTCACCGAGCACAGTGCAGAGCGCAAGGCTAAACACAACGTAAGGAAACCAAGGATTCTTAAACGCTAAGCTCCGAACAACGACCATCCAGTCAACAACGATCCTGCATCGCATAAAGAAGAGCATTAAAGCGAGAGAACTAAACAAATAGGAATAACAAAAAAAAATACGTAGAACTACAGAAAACGTCGCTATCACCGGAGCGAAACTTACCGGGCACAATGCAGAGCGCAACCTAAACACAGCCCAAGAAAACCAAGGATCCTTAAACGGTCAGGTCTGCACAATGATAATCCAACCAAGAACGGCCCTGCATGAGCCAAAGAAAGGCATTAAAGCGAGAGAATTAAAGAAACATAACAATCGGTGTATAATAAAAGATAAACCGAACTAAAACAAAGAATTACCAAATAAGCAGTGTGCGATTGTTAGGCCATATGCGAAACAATGAGCTTCAACAACGAAGAGTTCCGTACGATGATATAACCGAGAACATCCCTGTAAATACGTTAAAGTCATCCCTTGGAAACATAAGCATAAAAAAGGCCGGAAAAAGAGTGGGGCGCATCAAGCGCTACTCGAAACACACACGCACTCGACACGCCAAAAACGCTGCTCGCCACCAAATAACATTTCAAACATAAGCGCAAAAAAATATATTCTCACAAAACAGGAACATCAACAACAGAAAAAAAATCATAAAATAGGGACATCAAGAACAGGAAAACAAATCATAAAGTAAAAAAAAGGAAAACAGGAAACGCAGCACATGAACATAAGCATAAAAAAAACCCGGAAAAAGAACGCAACCTGTGGCAAATGGAACAAAGCATCGCAAGGCGACGACCAATCGAAACATAGATTCTCAGAAAGCGACAGCAAAAAGGGTAAATCGCTAACAACCAGCACCACCGCAAAACCACCCCAAAAAGCTAATCCAACACAAAATAAGTTGCCAGAATCTAACAAAAACGATAAGTTGGCAGGATGTAACCAAAACGAACCTGGATCGACGCGCATCGAATGCAAAAGGACAAGCGAAGAAGCCCAAGCGGAAGCAAGAACAAAATAGAAAGGGAGAAGAGCAGCCCAACCGAAACGCAATAACCCAGATTACAGAGTAGGCACGAAACGAACGGGCGTATGCCGGAAACCAAAAAGCGAAACAAATAGCGCTGGCGAAGTCCGCGACGCAGAGAAGCATCCCGAAGCGGTAATGGATTCCACGCGTCGCAATCACGCCTGAGACGGACGAAGCACCGGACGAATAAAGCCGCGCGTCGAACAGACGATGAAACGCCGACCGCAAGGCAGACGGGCGACACCGCAAAAACGCACACGGGCGACATCGCAAAAACGCGGCTCGACACCAAAGCGGCCCGACGGTCGCTCGGATGGACAAACCGATGCCACACACGGTCGCCACACGCGTCGCCCCAACAACGCACAAGGAACACGTGGCTAGGCTGAGCGTTGGCGAAACGGGCGGGGTGTAATATGGTTACGATTTAGGAGGTCATCTCCAGGCAATTACCAGATCCCTGGTGATGGTACGCACATAGGAGTGTGTAGCTTCTGACCCGGTTTTGATCCCCTGTGGGCGGAGGTGAAAAACTCCCCTGTTCAAAAGAGAGGTAATTTTGAGATGCAACAAAGTAACAAGCAGCACCTTAGCTGTTTTAAGATTCTAACTGGTAAGCATCAAGTAAACATCAGTAATTTTACTAGCTTGATTTGGAGAAATTCCTAGACATATAATTGTATCTATACTATTTTATAGAAGACCAACTTTGAAATTTTGTGGATCCATCCTAGATCCTCTTCTCGTTTCCCACGCAAGCGAGTTCCGTTGAGTGACGAAGAACCGTTCCTCCGAAAACGTTAGTAACTATCGATGCACGTACCTATTTCTGGTTCGGCACGCAAAGTCATATACCCTGACAACTGCATGCGCCGCCTAGCAGAAATCTGCAGCGGATTTCCATATCCCTGACCGCGACGGCAACACGCTCGCTCGCACGTACTACAGACGTTATCCTCGCGCGATGACTCCCGCGACAACGACGTGCCGCAGTGGTCCACGGGCGACGTAATGTACGCCTGATCGCTCAGATTGGTTCGCCCCAGCAGCCGGAGCAACCCAGGCTGCCGAGACAACCGGCGACGCGACAACGGAATCCAAACAAGAGCGGGTGAGCTTCTGCGCCCCAGGAATTTCGACCCGGCAAGATTCCAATCTCATTATGTCCGCACCGCGCCGCTAGCACTAGCTGCGCACACCCAAGCCCCTCTCCTCGGGTGGGCAATGGGCCCCCTCAGTGTGGCTGCGGCTGTGGGCATCGGCTGTAAGCTGAATAGAGCTGCTACAGTACCTGGAGCCGGAGCTGTGACGTGGAGCCGAAGCCGTCCGGTGCCAAAAGCCGCAATAAACCCACTCCACCAATCAACACAGCCTCCCATCGGATCCCCTCTGTGGAATGCTCCTCCCCGCTCGCTAGCTCTCGCGATTGCCGACACTCCACCCCCCACCGCCGCCCGTGGCGACCGCATCTGCCACGGCCAGCTCAGCCATCCCCCCACCCGGCGGAGCTTCCTCCCCCTGCCCGTTCGCAGTGGCCTCCGTGCGTCAGTCCCAGATCTATGGCAAGGGAGTCCCACACCGGATCTGCAGTCTCCGCCTCCTCCGATGACAGGAGCTCTGCCGGCTGCAGGGCGCCGTCTCTCCGGGAGCGTACGCGTGGCCCGGGCATCCTTGCGCGTCGAAGGTCAGGCCCAAGCTTCCCGTCGGCTCCGCCCAGCAAGCTGCGCCGCCGTGCGCCGGATGATAGCCGCGTCCACATCGAGGTACTCCCTTCTCCCGTATGAAGCCTTGCATGTATGTCACACCGCCGATTTCTTTAGCCTTTAGGGTTCAGTTACATCCCGTGCACAACTTCTGGCATGTCACTACCGCACTTGGCCACGATGCCTGCAGATGGCCCTGACGACCTGGACCGATGAGTGTACCCATGTGTTCCTGCAAGTATGCACCGAGGAGGTGAAGGCAAACAACTGGCCATATTCAATGTTGAACATGCAGGGCAAGCAAAATCTTCTCCGAAAATTTGCGGAACGAACCGGCTTAGCATACACAAGCAAGCAGATGAAGAACAAATAGGAGCAACCGAGTCGTGATTACAACAAATGGAAGGCACTGAAGCTCCGTGCAACGGGGCTTGGGGTCGATCCTACCACATGCTGCACTATGCGAGCGATGACTGATGGGCAGTTGCCGGTGGAGTAAGTTAGGATTTTGAAGTGCGAGACTAATCACATTACTTTCGCTGGGCTCGAACCTGCACTGACAGTCTGATGTCACATCGTGAATTGCAGGGAAAGTCCGAGATGCGGAAGTTCAGGGCCGTAGTTGCTTGAGACGAGGACTTGGTAGAAGTCATGTTCGGTAACACCACCACCACGAGTGAGTGCGCATTCGTGCCATGTGTGGATGACATCGGCCTGGACATTGAGGACCTCGGCGAAAGCCCATGAGGAGATAGCACCACCGGTTGGTTTACCTAGCTCCATACTACACCACACGGTACCATTTGTCCGCGTTCGACAATGGGAGCATGCCGGAGGGGATGCAGGAGCTGTTCAACTACTGTCACTCGCAACTGTGCAACGCCGTCAAGCGCGCATTTGGCATGTGCAAGGGCAAATGGCGCATTCTCGACAAGATTTCGAAGTACAAGAGTCGCAGGCAAAGCGTCATTATTACAGCTTGTATGTCATTGCACAACTTTATCATCGACTATGAGTTGGCCGTGCGGGTAGTTGGCAACATGCCAGCGTAGGCTGCAGGACCTTCCGCACCACCCGCATACCTCCCGCTCGGGCTGCTGCAGGGCACGGATGCTGTGTTGATGGACATGACACGTGACTGGATAGCAGCGTCATTGGTGGCTTAGAGCTATATGTGTCCCTCGTATGTTTCGTGCACATGTAAACACCCACGATGCGTTGATGTACATAACGTTCAATCGTTTGTCGCGTGTAAGAAAAGTCATGTGTACCGCGTTTCCAACAAATTAACGTAGTTGCCAACTGATGTCGTAGTTTTCGTTTAGAACGTTGTTAGTACTTGCGCAGTGCTTGCTCCGAAGGTCTCAGCTTATTCGAACACTCGTTATCTCATTTCAGCTGTTACAGTGCCTTCTTCAGCCGTTACAGTATTATTTTCAGCCGCAACAATAAAAAAAGCCTTAGACAAAAAGCCTAACCGCGCGAGGTCTATATATATCACCTTGACCAAATCTTAGCAGTAGTACACCTGCAGACCTGCTCGCTCAGCTTTGTGTACTACACCACTCTTAGCGAAGCTCCAAAGTTCTACCGCTACACGACCTAGCTAGAGCGCAACCACGTACACCGTTAAATCCAAGAGCTAGCTAGCATTCCAGGGCCGAGCTCGATCGCCATGTCTCCCGCTATGGTGTCGTCGCTCTGCACTTTCTCGGCGCTGTCTGGCGCCGCGGGCCGGCCGGCCGGTGTGCCTCCGGGCCGTCTGGTCAGCCAGGGGAGCAAGCGGGCCGTGGCGCAGCCTCTGGCGGCCAGCGCGGTGACGGAGGCGTCGCGGGTCATCGCCCAGCCGGCCTGCCCCGTCGACGCCCCACGCTGCCCTGGGGGATGCGGCGGGGACGGCGGCGCCGGCGAGCTCGTGGCCTGGAAGAGTATCCGGCAGGAGAGGTGGGAGGGGGCGCTGGAGGTGGAGGGAGAGCTGCCTCTCTGGCTGGTGGGTGATGGTAGCTCTAATTACCTGCACAAATCTATCATATCTATGCCTTAATTTGGGCTTTGTGTTATCTCCTCCTAATTAAAGATTCTTGAACTAACCATAACCTCAACGTTCTATAGTAATCTGCCGGTGGCCCAAGCAAAGGTTTGCCGTGCATTTTCCTTCAAGAATGTGAACCTTTTTCTGTTACTTTGATTCAAAGGCTGTCCACTAAATATATCTACACAATGTTACTTTTTCGAGATCATCTATATATACTAAGTTGCTAAAAGCATGCACATCTTCCTCAGAGTAAGAGGAAAGGCACAATTAGTGGTACTTTTAGACCAGGTCACACTGTGTAACAAATTCTTTTCATTAACCTAACCATTTTCATCGTGTATATATAGCATCTTAATTAGATTAGGCAACACCAAACATCTACACTCACAGAGGCAAACTAAAGCACACATATGATACTCCAATATATATGTAACCAAAAAGTATGCGCCAGCGTTGGACACGTACATAGCATGAGTAGTATCTAACACGGCCAGGTATATTACATGACAAGTTGGAAACTGTTGTTTTTCACTGTAACAGCAGTTGGGGAAGCCCTTCACACACATATCTTTAGTTGTGATCGACAAAGAAGGGGGCGATAATGGGTATATTCTTTTTGGTTTATGTTTTATAGTTTATGGTTTCCCTCGAACAAATAAATAGTGCGATTTCTTTATCATATTTACGAAGCAGTCTATTATAATAGACTTTTTAAAATGATTTATCGGTATTCGATCTGTTTGTATAGCGTTCGTTATAAAAATAAAAACTATTAGGTACAGTCATAAATCATCAATCGCAGTAAAAAAACAGGCGGAATAACTTTACCTATGTAAGGCCTAGCGAAAAGGAAATGACATCTCGGCACTCACGATGCTTGCGGGGAACACAACATATACCAAGATTCTCTGCTCACTCCTCTCTAAGGCGACAATGGCGTAGCTGTCTTGTGATTGTAGTTTACTTGCTCCCGACAGTTTCGAGAAAAAGGCTAAAACCTTGGTCCCCTAACTCCAAGTGATGAGATCACTGTTCGTGCCAATTTCTTTTTGAGGAATCCATTTGACTGTGCGTGCCATTTCGACAGTGACTTGGAGATATTAAAACAGGAGTACGTGAAGTATAAATGTATAATATGGTTATTGCTTTGTCAGTACTACTCACTAAGATATGATTGCAATCGTCCAGCTAATTAACTATGAAATCCTGGACGACAAGCTCATGATTGGATTAATTCGTCCGTAAACTTCGATGGATTTGTTCGTTGCGGCGCAATAATTGATCAAATCTATGCAACTTGTTGCAGGATGGCACGTACCTGAGGAACGGTCCGGGCCTATGGAACCTCGGCGACTACGGCTTCCGGCACCTGTTCGACGGTTACGCGACGCTCGTGCGCGTCTCATTCCACGGCGGGTGCGCCGTGGGCGCGCACCGCCAGATCGAGTCGGAGGCGTACAGGGCGGCGCGCGCGCACGGCAAGGTGTGCTACCGGGAGTTCTCGGAGGTGCCCAAGCCGGACAGCTTCATGTCCTTTGTCGGCCAGCTCGCGAGCCTCTTCTCGGGCTCGTCGCTCACCGACAACTCCAACACCGGCGTCGTCATGCTCGGCGACGGCCGCGTGCTCTGCCTGACGGAGACCGTCAAGGGCTCCATCTTGATCGACCCGGACACGCTCGACACGATCGGCAAGTTCCAGTACACGGACAAGCTGGGCAGCCTGATCCACTCGGCGCACCCCATCGTGACCGACACCGAGTTCTGGACGCTGATCCCCGATCTGATCAGGCCCGGCTACGTGGTGGCGAGGATGGACGCCGAGAGCAACGAGAGGCAGTTCGTCGGCAGGGTGGACTGCCGTGGCGGGCCGGCGCCGGGGTGGGTGCACTCGTTCCCCATCACCGAGCACTACGTCGTCGTGCCGGAGATGCCGCTCCGGTACTGCACCAAGAACCTCCTCCGCGCCGATCCCACGCCGCTGTACAAGTTCGAGTGGCACCTCGAGTCCGGGAGCTACATGCACGTCATGTGCAAGGCCAGCGGCAAGATTGTAAGTTCGGAAGTGTTATACCACGTAATGTTTTTTTAGGTAAAATCAATCGAATTTCTGATCTTTTGATCTTCGTGGAAATTCATGCGCCGTCTCCGTCGTCGTCATCTTTCTCCTCTCCAGTGACGCCGTTGTCTTCGCATGCTGCCGCCCCATGAGATTAGGGCTTAGGCTTATCGTTAGGATTAGAGTTCACTCAAGCCCCCTGAGCTTAGAGGGAGGTCGGGGCAACGGTGGACCAGCGGTGGGGCAGCGAAGCGGTGGTGGCGCCACCTCAACCACGGGTGGGAGGAGGGCAGCGGGGGTGACATGTCATGGAGTCCATTAAATGGCGGAGAGCAACACTGGTGGATTCAGTAGCGTTAGCCGCCGAAGACGGGGAAGAAAGGTGGGGTGGAGGCTTCAACGCCGAATCCGACAAGAGATGGAAAAGACGGGTGCGGGGAAGAGGAGACGAGGAGGTGGTGGCGTGAAGGCTTCGTTTGCGCCAGGGTGGCGCCGATGAGGAGATGAGGGAGGTACAGGGGAGGAGGCCACGAGATCGGGCGAGGAGACGGGGCTATTGGAGACGGAGATGTGGGGTTAGGATTAAGAGGAGGAGAATATAAAAGAGTCAAGAATAGAACCAAGCCTCTAATTCCCAATCCAATAGTTCAAAATATTTAACTGATTTTAATTTCTAAAAATAGTTTAATATTCTAAGTTATCAGGCAAGGAGACGGAGGCTATTGGCAAGGGAGATGTGCGGGTAGGGTTAGGAGGGGGAGAATATAAAAGAGCCGAGAATAGATCCAAGCCTCTAATTCTCGATCCAATAGTTTAAATTATTTAACTGATTCTAATCCCTAAAAGCAGTCAAACACTCTTAAGTTATCGTTGTAGCCCGTCGTACTAGCTAGCAACGCGTGCCGATTCCGTTTCTGGTTGGTGATTTTGAGTGGTTTTTAATCTATTGGGACAACCAAAGGTGGCGAGCGTGGAGGTGCCACCGTTCGTCACGTTCCACTTCATCAACGCGTACGAGGAGACGGACGATGAGGGGCGGGTGACGGCGATCATCGCCGACTGCTGCGAGCACAACGCCGACACGTCCATCCTCGACAAGCTCCGCCTCCACAACCTCCGGTCCTTCGCCGGCCAGGACGTCCTCCCCGATGCCAGGTACGTACGTACGTAGCGCCCCATATATTTTTTCTACCACGCCCCGCACGAATCTTGACGCACGATGGATTTAGCTCTCGTCACATGCATGGGCTGATCGAAGATGTCTTTTGGGTCATGGGCCTGTAGGGTGGGCCGGTTCACGATACCTCTGGACGGCAGCCAGTTCGGCGAGCTGGAGCCGGCGCTGGACCCGGACGAGCACGGCCGGGGCGTGGACATGTGCAGCATCAACCCCGCCCGCCTCGGCAAGAAGTATCGGTACGCCTACGCCTGCGGCGCGCGCCGGCCGTGCAACTTCCCCAACACGCTCACCAAGGTCGATCTGGTGGGGAGGACGGCCAAGGACTGGTACGAGGAGGGCGCCGTGCCGTCGGAGCCCTTCTTCGTACCGCGCCCCGGCGCCGTGGAGGAAGACGACGGTTAGTGACGTTACGCGCGAGCGTACATCGTTCGTCCTGAGGCTGTACTCTGCTTTGGTTTGTAACTGACATGGCGCTGCGAAACTCTTGACAGGCGTGGCGATATCGATGGTGAGCACCAGGGATGGGTCGGGCTACGCGCTGGTGCTGGACGGCTCGACGTTCGAGGAGGTCGCACGGGCCAAGTTCCCGTACGGGCTGCCATACGGTTTGCACTGTTGCTGGGTGCCCAGGAAGTGACGATCGATCATCGATGCAGAATTTTGGACTCTTTTAGCACTTTTGCTACTGTAAATTCTAAAAATGACGTCGGTGAAAACAAAATTCCAAACCTAGCCCCCAGCCGACCGCACCATTTAACAGGGAGCTAACACGTGGAATGGTGCGGTCGGGGAGCGCACGACACCGAAATGGTGCGGTCCCAGAGGGCACCACTCCGAAGTGGTGCGGTCCCCGACCGCACCACTCGGCCGGCCGTCACCACTCGGTCACTAGCCTGTCAGATCACCCACCGAGTGGTGCGCTCGGGGACCGCACCACTTCGGTGTCGTGCGCTCCCCGACCGCACCATTCCACGTGTCAGCACCCGGTTAAATGGTGCGGTCGGCTGGGGCTAGGTTTGGAATTTTATTTCCACCGGTATCATTTTTGAAATTTACGATAGCAATAGTGCCAAAAACGTCCAAAATTCATGGATGCACACTCGTTACATCAGTATCATCGTCATTGATTCGTCTCTGCTGCTTGCACCTTTCGGCATATCGACTCGCATAAGTGGATGTAGGTACAAACGTAGCTAAAAAGGAAGAAAAAAGGTATACGCGAAGTGATGTATAGGCAGATGTCATATACGTGGAAGTGAAACTACAGGGGACTAGTGTACGTGGTGTGTTGGAAATTAGCCTATAAGTTGAGGCTACTTTAAAAATTCCAAAGCAAGTGCCATATTGTTTAACCAAGTAGAGGTAAGATAAATTATAAAATAGAGTCATTGTCACTCCTTAAAATATGTGACACATGGCATGAAGATTACATGAGGAGGACTTTGGCTAAACGCGCATGTGCATTCGCGTATTTTCATATGGAAAATCGCGTGACTTTTTGTGACTTGTAACGAGCGACCGTGCCATGTCATAACACATCTCCTGGTACTTTAAATCCACCTTTTATTTTGCTGGATCATGCTATCGTCTCTCTCCATTTAACTGGTTATGAGATTACTTAATTACATTATTTGGTTTGAATATTAGAAGTTACTAGGAATAATTTAACAACTACTAGTAGATTATTTCAATTTAATGATGTCAGTTACTGGAGAGTAATTCATATATCTATAAAAGACCTGGAGACGTACAGACTTAGAAGACTGATCTTCTTCATTTCTTTCTCGGCTTGGAAGACTGATCTTCTTCATTTCTTTCTCACATTATCTTCTTCCTCTTTAGTGAATTTGTACTGAGTGTTGAGTGCCCTAATCTCGTTGACCTTTCTTCTCGGTGTGCACTGAAAAGGAGGGAGAGCAGCTATCTCCAAGCCATTGCAGTAGAGGGTACCTGCACTAGGCGCTAATAAGGTTTCTGGGCAGCGCACATCAGTGTACCCGCCCGCTTTGTTACTTCATCTATGTGCTGAAGAAACACACGGGAAGATCTGAGAGGAAGAGGAGATTGGGAAGATCCGAGAGGAGGTGATTCGATCTACACGACGGCCGGTGCTGAAGAAGAGCACGGCGGAGCTGCTGCTCCCAAACTCAAATCGGGACCCCACCGAGAGGAAGAGGAGATCGGGAAAACTGAAAAAGACTCACTGTATTTTCGGTTTGGAAAGGAGGATAGGGATAATACCTCTTATAGAGGAGCGGGAAGGCCAACGGTGGGCTATTGCCACCGGCCGGTGGCGCCTCCAGCGTCGCCGCCAATGCCACACGAATAGGTCGTCAAGAAGCAGTCAAGTCGATCCCCTCCCGCACATGGAAGAAACGGCCGAAAGGCCTTATCTCTTCCCCCTCAGTCCCACTGACAGGTGGGCCCCTCTTCTCTTTTTTCTTTCATCAAATTATAAAATTCCCAAAATGCCCTCAGGAGTCCAACACTACCTAGGTAACTAGGTTGGGAAGAAGGTTATACCCCAAACTTACCTGAGCTTTGCACTGCTAAAAATCTCACACCCTGAACTACAGTCTAGGTTACCATAGGTCTAGATCCGCCCCTGACTATAGTCTTTAGGACAAATGGTTTTGAAGGCAAGGAACCCATTAAGCCCCTATGATTAATTCCACTCATCTTCTCATCCGCTTGCCGCCGGTCTGCTGGATCAGTAATCTTAACCCCAATTGTAACACCACCTATCAGCTGGACTCCATTCTTTTCAAGGGCCCTTCGGGCATCGTAATGGTGTTTCACAAGACCGAGTAAAATAGTAAGGTAACAAGACATTTGGACTCGCTCGGTTGGACTGAAAAATAGTGACTTATGATTAAAATTGTACTGTAGCTGACTGAAATTACACTATAGCTGAAGGTGGCTTATTTAGCGTAATTAAAATTTAAAAAATTTAAACATAGAAAAAATATGTTAGCTCATCACGAACAACACAAACAAATACGGGAAAAAGGAACCGGCAAAAAAGCAGAAAAAAAGCCAAAAGTTCAAAAAAAGACGAAATTTATGAATAGTAAAAAATAAGATAGAAGCTAGAAGTCAAATCAAAATGAGTATCAACAAAATGTATGATAGCATTAAATGTTAACAGTGTAATCGCAACTAATGGAACTCCCCACTCCACGGTAAAAGGGGACACAGGAGTTTAGAGATTTGTTCCTTTAATTTGCTAAATAATTTGGCATGCCAAGGGTACCAGGTGCTTAACGCAGAAGACCTTTTTCAACTGATTAGAGCTACTCGCCGCTATTTTATAACTTCTCCCCGCCAAGAAATGGCTCATTGTGTTTCCAAAAAGAAAGAAAAGACCTAAACCTTATGGATCATGACCATCACTGATGCTTAATGATCCAAGAAAAATAGTTTGACTCCAGGGATGACAAATCATAAGTATATTATATTCATATCTGAACTTGTGACTCGATGGATATTACCTAACAGTTTTAAAACCAGATCTTACTAACTAAAACTGATATAGAAAACTCATTCTTACTATTATGCCTAGCGAACATTGTACTGAGAAAGTGAAAATTGGAAGACCGGAAAAAAAAACCCTAGCCTTTAAATCAAATCATTTGAACTTATTCTAGTTGATGTTGTGTTTGATATTTATTAGGAAGTGACAAAAAGTTGACCTACGAGTAAAGTTCATTTTTTCCGAGTAAAGTTGTTTTTTTTCCGAAAACACGCAGGAGAACTGCATGTTAAGTTGGAGTTCATACTGACTGGTTGGAACCAACTAACTTGGGACACATTAGCAGAGGACTAGTTAAAAGGTGTTATCTGATACAATATGTGAATCCAGTTTCCATCTCTTGGGCCAGAACAATGTCTTAGTATCACTCCGCCCTTCTCAAACTCTCGCAGCACAAGGTTGGTCTCCCTCGCGGAGGATCTGTGAACGAAACCAAAGCTATATATCAAACAGGAACATGAAATCGCTAATAGACTACTAATCCAGCACAAAACCAAGCATCACTCCCTCGCCCAATTTTGTGAGGTATAGAACATTTTTTTTAAAAAAAAATGGTTGAGGACAAATTATGCTCGCCAGGCAATTGGTCATTTTGATTTCTTTGCGGCACATCTCTAGTACTAGCTGGTACACTGTAGACAGAAATTTTCTTTAGGGTCGCGAGAAATTCTCAGTGCTCGGAATTAATCGAAGCAACACGACTCGCGCACACGTTCTTGTCCTCGTTTAGTGCGTGCGTGTAGAAAAGGGAGAGAATCCGGTGTGTACTTCGTCCTCTGCCGCAGCTTCACAATCGATCTGGTAAAATTAGGGTGCCTTTGGTTGAGCTTTTGGGAGCTGCTTTTACTTCTAAAAAGCCAAAAGCCAACCAAAGGGGTGGAAACCAGAAGCTGCTTTTTTAGAAGCAGCTACTTTTGGGTAGTACAGTTTTGAAAGCACCTTGGACCCTGCTTTTGGCTTTCTGCTTTTTGAAATGGTGAAAATAGAGAGCTGTTTCATAGTTGTTTCAAGGAAAATAGAGATAGGAGGTAAGTTTTATACTTGTTTGAACCAAACAGCTTACAGCTTTTCCACAGCACACAACCTACAGCAGCTTTTCCACAGCCCACAACAGCTTTTTCAGAAGCCACAGCTAAACCAAACACACCCTTAACCGACGCAATGTGATATTTAATATGCATGCATATATTTGGCCTGGTTATAGCATAGAGCGGAATAGCTAGATTGGTTTTGCAGGACCAGCTCCACAGTCTATTAACCCATATGATTAAACTGGAATTGATCTCATAAACAATCTGATCATAACGCAAGACTCACACATGTGTGCTAGTGACTAATATGACTCATAAAACTAGTCTGTTTCATCGTGGCTGGTGACATAGTTCAGGAGTCTCACGATGTACCAAAAATAGGTGGGTCACTTTGTAACACCTGAAGTGAAGTTTATAAATAGGTCCCTACCCTCTGATCTCATTATGCAATTATGAGCGATACCATGGAAAAGGCAGAGGAATAGAGAGTATACCGGAAAGCTTTTACAAAATTAATCTATGGTTTAAAAAAACCTAATAGGCGAGCCATCGCTTGCCCGTGCCGAGACACCGCCGCTGCCGACGGCGAGCCCCGGTGCCATCCCATCCCCCTCGTGTTCGTCATCGTCGATAATGGCGTGGAGCCACTGTCCTGGCGTCCCGTGTGGGAATGGCAACCAGAATTTCAATGCTAGATGATTTAGGCCCTGTTCTTTTCAGTTTCTAAAAGCTGCTTTTCGGCTTTTCTACAGTAACTAACTTTTAAACAGAGTATTTTTTTAAGATAGGGTCTACTAGTTAATTGTAGGACATACTTTACTGACTTTATTTATATCGGCAAAAACCTCACGTGAGTTTCTGTTATTCTGTAATCTCTTATACAAACAGCCAAAAAGTCACAAGCCGCAGTCAAAAGTCACAAGCCGCAGCAAAAAAAAAACAGGCCCTTAAGCATTTTTATTCGCTGATGTCATGGTTTCATGGTCCAATCTATGCATTTTAAGCAGCATTGAGACGAGGACGATAAACAACACCGTCTTCCCGAAGTAGCTTGCCGGATGCGGTAATAGATGTATGATTTCTCTCTGGAGTGGAGTAGTGTAGTATTTGGCTTTGGTCTTTTTTTTTTTGTCTTTCGGTTTTGTCTTCTTCAAAGATTAAAAAGTCGAACATCAAAACGAGATAACTTTTCAAGTGGATTCTTCAACGATTTTCTGATTCCAAAACCATATATGCTATCCGTCTCCCCCGTTCGCGAATAGAACTGTACAAAGTACTGTACGGCGTCCGTACCATCTATCAAGGACGGCAAAAGAAAAGAACGGGAACAGTTGATTCAATCCCCAAGGTGTGTTAAGCGCTATCCTCTCTGAACACAGGTTAGGTAGCGACAGGGCTTGACCGGAAAGACCAAAATGGATGAACGGGGAATGCAGACTACAGACTGATCGCGCGCAAGAGTAATATTGCAGTTTGCACGGTACAGGAGTACTAGCAAGGATAGACCAGCGCTGATTCGTAGTAATAGACCGGTAGCACTACAACAAGACTAGAGAAACGTAATCTTTCTCGACGGATCAACTCTATAATGTCGAAATAGTTTTCTTTTTTGGTATTTGCCATCAAAGAAGAAGTGGCCCACAAATCGGCAAAGCAATCTCTATCCGCCACATCTGTTGTACTTTCAGGTGTCCTTTATGTCTTGCCGCAACTATTTTCTTTTTTAAAAAAAGATTTGCTGCACTCTGATCTCCGAGTCTCTCTTTACGTGTGCTACTGGAGCCAGTAGAGAAGAGAAGAGAATCAGACAGATGGATTTAACGCTGCGGTTTTAACGGCTGCGCCGATGCTAGTAGACACGTACGCCCAAGAAGGGATCTAACACATGGAAGTGAACTCTGGGCACCGGTTTTTTTTTTTGTGTTTTTGTTTATTGGTTTATTCAAAAAATCGAACTAAACGGGAGGTTTCTTTAGCAGAATTTTCCAACGGTTTACTAAGTCTAAAACTGTGTAGCTGTTTATATAGATATTTTTACTGTTTATCACCATTTAAAAAACAAACAAAAATCATGACTGAAGAAAAAAAAACGAGACTTAAGCCCCGTTTGGCACAGCTCTAACTCTGAGATCTATGCTGGATCTGTAGTTTGTTGACTAAATTAAAGTGATTTAAATATTTTTATTTAATATATAATATAAATGAAATGAGTTATGTAAATGCTCTTAACATGCCTACAACTCTAGATCCAGGATTTTCTAGAGCTACAGATGGCCAGCTCTAGGAAATCTACAGATTTCCTAGAGTTAGAGCTCTGCCAAACGGGGCTTTACCCTCGTTTCACATGACCAGAAGAGCCCAACTGTGGCAGATTGGCACGTGCGGGTGAAGCAAAACGGAAGGCGAGGCTATGGGCATGTTCTTTTCAGCGTCTAAGAGTTATTTTTTTGGCTTTTCTACAGTAACTAGCTTTTAAACGGAATATTTTTTTTAAGATAGGGTTTACTAGTTAATTGTAGTACATACTGTACCAACTTCATTTATATCGGCAAAAACCACACGTGAGTTTTTGTTACTCTGTAATCTCTCACACGAACAGCTCAAAAGCCACAAGTCACAGCTAAAAGTCATAAGTTTCAGCCAAAAAGAACAGACCCTCCGCTCGGTTCGGCTAGCTGCGGGATCAAAAGACGAAGAGCTCAATGTTTATTTGGCCCCATGTTATCACGAAATTGCAAATTTGGTCTTTTGATATTCAAAATTGCAGATCTAGACTCTTCTCGTGGAAGCACGAGAGAACAACATGTCACCTACCGCGGTAGGAGAGCACGACGCCGCTTCTGTAGTACTAGAGTATAGCAAGTCTCCAACTGTTCAGTCCAACCAATCAAAATAATACTAGCTAATAAATATCAGATTAGCTAATGAGCAATATCACCCAGCATACATGTATTTGGTGCTGCCGCACATCATGCGCTGGGGGGTGTGGCAGCCTCTTCCTGTGCTCCGGTGGCGCAAAAGGATGCTGGCGTGCTCGATCCTGCCCTTTCGGGCTTCGCAGCCGCAGAATGTATTAGGGGTGTGTTTGGTTGCCTGAATCTCCTTCGTCCTGGATGGGTGGATCCGTATAATCTGAGAAAGAGCCTGTTTGGTTGCCTGTATGAGCGGATACAGCCTGTATGAGCGGATGCAAAAATACGCCCTCATCCTGGATGGGTGGATACGCTCAAAATGAGCTTCACTAGCCATCCTGGATGAGTGGATGCAGTGTATCTTATGCGGTCCCACGTGTCAGCCTCTCAGGTTTGGTAGACTGCATCCGCTCATACAGGCAACCAAACAGCATCTCAGTTTCTTTGTATCCGCTCATACAGCCTCACCAAACATCTTCTTTTTCTGAAATACGATTCCACTCAGCCTGCATCCACTCATCCAGGATATACGATGCAACTTCCATCCACGAACCAAACACACCCTAGGTGTCGAGTGTCACTTCATCCACGTTTAGAAGAGGAACCAAATCCACAAAAAATTACTAAAGAAGCCGTATTTGCAAAAAAAAAAACACAAAACGGCAACAAAAGGAAAAAAATTCGAAGACGAAGCCCAATCTCCCCATGTGGCCATGTTTGCAAAAAAAAATAGAGAGCCACAAGACGGCAACAAAAGAAAAAAAATTCAAAGACAAAACCCGATCTCCCCACGTGGCATTGACCACCGCTTCCCACGTAGGCCCCACTTGTGCGGTGCGGCCCCACCCCACATGACGTTCTGACACCCCGACTGTCACGTGCCGAGTAGACCAACTCATAACTAGGCCGAGGGGCTGGGAGCGTGAATCACACATAAAATATTTTGGTCCATTCTGGTATCCACCCCGAACAGAATAACTGCAAAAAAAAAAGGAAAGTAAAAAAAGAGAAAAATATTGCAGTCAAAAAGGAAAACAAAAGAGAGAGAAAGGGATATAATATCACAAGCCTCGAATGCAAGCGACTAGCAATGGCTTCCTGTTCCCCACATCGCACACTTTTCCCTTGCAGACGGGCTTCTTTGCTTTTAATCCAAGCAAAATTTTGACAAAAGTCGCAAAGCTGAGCTGCTACCATTTTTTTTTCTGGAAGGCAAATCTGGTGACTTGATCTTTGTATATAGATAATCACAGCTGTTCCTTTTATTCCGGAGGTGTAACTGCCTAAAATTGCAGAATTCCGAGTTACATATAGTGACTGTAGCTAATCTATTGCCATACACTCTGCACAATCTATTGCCATAGTCGGAGTGCTTACTCTTATCTTCTTTTGCGGGAGCAATTAACCCAGAAAATTTTCTTTGGCTCAATTAAATCCAGGGTAAAAAAGAAAGCTGCAATAGAAGTATCCCGTTCTCCAAGGCCAATCCACATCGGGATCGTAGAGCTCACAGCGACCGATCTCTGGCGCATCCGCACCATAAAACACAAACCACCCGGCCGCTTTCATGGCTCGATGCTACTAGTCCGAACGATTTAGATCCAACGGTGGTGGAGACCTGTGCGGCCGTGTCCCCCACGTGGTGCGTACGTGGAAGCATGTGATGGGCCCGCGACATGGGTGTCTACTCTCCCGGAGGCTATTCACTGCACGAGCGGGCCACGTGTCGAGATCAAGGATGGCAATACAGTCTCCGTCGAGCTGTAACGGCCGTAGCGCAATACGTCGTTAAAACCTTCCAAAAAAGCGAGTAGTTGATTGATGATTGCATTGAATAATGGTTGCGTGAACCAAATCTATCCCTAGTAAACATACTACTCACCGATTTGCTGAATACAAGTTATCAGTCTGCAGTAGCCTATCGTACTGCTGGTGGAAGATAAAAAAAACACTATTACGACTATAGCAGGCTGTGGTGGTAGATGGGTGTGGAAGGAGAGCAGAGAAGGGAAGCGATGGGCTGTGGAGAGAGGTGGGCGACGCGAGATGGGAGGCGCGGTGGAGGTGGCAAATTTGGTGGCCACCGACGAGGTATGGCTTAGTCTCAGCGACGCCGTCGCTGGAGATGAGGGGAGGGGAGAAAGGGAGAGAAGCAAAAGGGCTAAGGAAAGAAGAAAATCGGGCTCAAGCGACAACATGGAGGAAGTGGCTAAACGAGGTCACGATGGAGGGAGCGGCGATGTGGTTGAGCTGTTGTGATGGCATGATTTGGTGGATGGCCCGTCGTGTGAGGTGGTTCAGTGGGAGATAGAGAAGAGGTGATGGCGCCTGATGGTGCGGCTGTGGTGGCACGTTGGCGGCCTGAGGTGGAGGAGATGGGAGAGGAGAGGTAGTGGCGGCTAACGGAGGGTGTAGAACAGCGGCGTTGTGGACAGAGCAGGGAATGGAAGAGGCTAGCGACGAGCAGTTGTGACAACCGCCAGTGAGCTGGCCCAGCCTCGTCGGCGCCGGAGTTGAAGAAATGGGTGGAGAGCAAAAGTATCGACCGGTGGGTCTGCCCTTGTGATTAGGCAAACCATCCCTAAGCTAGATGTGTCTGCCTAGTTAGCTAAGCGCGAAAGTCGGTATTTGACTTTGCAAAGTATGACATGAGCTGTCACACGTACAAACTATTGAGAAATAATGAACGCCAATGCAATCCACGCAACCAATCAATAGAAAATCACCAAAGAACAATTGGGAAGAACACCAAGGAAACGTAGTATTTATATTTCAAATCTATTCTCCTTATACATAGGCTTCTCTACTTATAGTCAAATCCTCTCAGGGCTAGTTTCAGTATTTACCCACAACGGAACCTTCTAGGTTTTGTAACACTCCCCTTGGGCAAATACCATGACATGTATATACCTCATTAAAAACTCCTCCCAAAAAACAAGTGGGAACAAAGGGATGGAAAAGAGAGTACATCGCATCTGTTTCTTGCGTCGCACTTGTTGCTTCATTAAAAAACCTTCACGTGAGAAAACTTCAGAAAAACTCACAAAGGGAAAATGAGTACAACATTAGACCTTCAGGATCATGTAAGTTTTCCGGTCTTACATAAGGGTTATGGTTTAGAGAATTAATCTCCTGAACCTTGTAACTCTCTAAGTTGCCTCATCCCTATGCCTCAAACGCACTTCTAGAAGCTAGAGGCTAGGAGAGATTTTATAAATAAACCTGCCAGATTATCACAAGACCTAGCTTTCAATACCTTTATCTCTCCGTTCTTCTGGAGTTCATGAGGATAGAAGAATTTAGGAGTAATATGCTTCGTGATATTACTTTTAATGTGACTCATTTGCATCTGTGCCATATAAACTGCATTACCTTCATAGATAATAGTGGGGTCAACGATAGTGTTTATGCCACATGACTTCTTGATATGACTAATCATTCACCTGAGCCAAACACATTTTTGTGAGGCTTTATACAATACAATTATTTCTGAGTGATTAGTAGATGTAGCTACCAAGGTCTACTTAAATGTCCACCAAGAAATGGCTGTACCACCACAAAGAAATACAAATCTTGTTTGGGATTTCACATTATGTGGATCAGACAAATATCCTGCATCTGTATATCCAACCATAGTCAACTCTTGATTCTTTGGGAAAAATAATTAAAGATCTTGCGTACCCTGAAGATACCTGAGGAGAGTTTTAACACCGGTTCAATATCTTCGTGTTGGAGCTGTGTTGTATCTGGCTAGCAAGTTGACTGCAAAAACAATGTTCAGCCTTACGCAGTTAGCAAGATATATTAGTGCCCCAATGGCACTTAAATATGGAACCTTTAGTTTAAGAATTTTCTCATTTTTCATCCTTGGTCTAAAAGGATCTTTATCTGCTTTTAGGGATTGGTCCACCATCGGGGTTCGTAATAAATGTGACTTATCCATATTAAATTTCTCTAACTCCTTCTTGGTATAAGAGGATTGGTGTACTAAAATCCCTCTAGGGAGGTGCTCTAGCTGCAGACCTAAGCAAAATTTGGTTCAACCCAAATCCTTCATTACAAACTCCTTAACAAGATAGGAACTTGCTTCCTTTATGTGCTTTGTTATCCCGATGATATTCAGATCATCAACGTACACCAAAATAATACAAAATCTATTCTAGAATTTCTTTATGAACACACAGGGATAACCTCATTATTAGTATACCCTCTCTTCAGGAGGAATTCACTAAGCCAGTTGTACCACATTCTTTCGGACTATTTTAACCCGTACAATGACCTTTCGAACTTGACGTTATACATGGTACGATTTAATTTATTTGGATTGAGAATTTTTACTCCTTTTGGGACTTTCATATAAATCACCAAATCCAGTGACCCATATAAATATGTGGTCACTACACCTATTAACTACATACTTAAATTCATACATACTGCCATTGATATTAAATATTGAAACGTTATTCCACTCATGACAAGAGAATAAGTTTTATCATAATCGATGCCGAGTCTCTGTGTGAACCCTTATGCTATAAGTCTCGCTTTATATCTCACCACCTCATTATTTTCATTTCTCTTCTGGATGAAAACTCATTTGGATCCTACAGGGGACACTTTGGGCGATGTTCGGGCTAGCGAGAGTAATTCTACCTCAATTGCTTTCTTCCATTTACCCCAGTCCGAGCGCTTCTGACATTCAGCTAAGGATCCAGTTCAAGGTTTTTAGCAATTTTCAAGGCAAAGTAGATGTCGACAATTGTAGTCCTTCTCTTATATAATTCTCCTGACTCAACAAAATTAGTGGATATTTCTTCATTTGGTTCATCCATCTCCTCGTGATTTCCCACAACGACGAAGTCTGGTTGTTTCGATGTCCCAGAATTAGACTGTGCACGCGCAATTGTACTGGGGTTACTATCTTTAGGATCATTTGCTTTAGAGATTTTCTCAACATCAGGTTAAGTTTCTTCTACTGACTCGGGAGGTAACTTATTTTCTTCGAGTTTTTTTCTATGGACATCTACGCGCAATTGAGGCCCCCTTCTCTGGTGCTCTCCCCCTCTTCTTCATATGAAGGGTTGGAGTGGTTCGAGTATCCGTCTGTGGTACTTTCACTCTCTCCGGGGCATTTACTATTGGTATATGAGATTTTGTTACTCCCTTTTGATTAGTGAAGGCATCTAGCAGATTATTTGCTATTTGTTGCAGATTTATGATTCGCTGAACTTCTAGTTTAGTTTCTTTAGTGCGAGGATCAAGGGCTTGAATGCCTGAGACATTCCAATCTATTTCTCGGTATTTTTCAGTAAGGAACTTTCCTCCCCCTAATGCCGGAAAATTTTCTTCATAAAAAATGCAGTCGACGTGATAGGCTATAAACATATCTCCCATAGTAGGCTCAATGTATTTGATGATCCACGGGAATTCAAATCCTACATAGACTCCCAACCTCCAGCGGAGGCCATGGCTGTATGTTGTGGTGGTGAAATTGACATGTATACAACATAACCAAATTTTCGTAGATGGAAAATACTTGGTTCTTTTCCACGCACTAGTTGTAAGGGGTAAACCTAGTGGTATGTAGTCGGTCTTAAGTTTATGAGTGCGGTAGTGTGCAACACTGCATGGCCCCAGCAGCTGGATGGAAGCCTACAATTCTATAATAGTGGCCTAGCAATAAGCTTAATTCTTTTAAGGACTCTGCAAAGCTATTTTGAGTGTGGACGTGTAGTACTAAGTGCTTCACCTTAATGCCTAATGCTAAACAGTAGTCATTAAATGCCTTAGAGGTAAACTCGCCGACATTGTCTATTCTAATGGACTTAATTCTTTCATCCAGAAAGTTTGCTCTTAATCTAATAATTTGTGCTATTAGTTTAGTAAAGGCATGGTTCCTAGTAGACAGTAGGCATACATTAGACCACCTATTAGAAGCATCTAATACCATCATAAAATATCTAATGAGTCCTGACAGGGGTTGAATAGGTCCACAGATATCACCTTATATTCCCTTCAGGAAAATAGGTGATTTTCCTTTGGCATAGGGTGGGCATAAGAAATCTTTAGGTTTAGAAAAGGATAGAGTTTTTAAGCTATGGTCAATAGAATTGTTTATAATTTTTCTCATCATTCCTACCCCAGGATGCCCTAATCGATCATGCTTGGTCTTAAAAAGATTCGAGGTTTTATATTCTATTTTCATGACAACATATTCTTCAAGTTTGATGTAGGTATAGTATAACTCAGATGAGAAGGAGGGAAGTTTTTCAACCACTCGTTTCTGATCACCGTTAGACTTAGTCAGGAGGAGATATTATGTACCCCTTCATTATCAGTCTCTACATAGATATCATTCAAGCAACTATCATTAAAACTTAATAGGGTACGCTTTGATTCGGGACATAGGAAAGCATCCTTTATCGTTATTCAAGTACCTATAGGGAGAACGAGTGTGGCCCTTAGTGCCAACGATTAGAGCATCACTTTTGGTGATGGTCATGACATTTCTGTTTTTCTTGGTTAACGTTTGGAAATACTTGGTATCCCTTAGAATCAAGTTGGTGATTCCACTGTCTACCAGACAAATCTCCTCCTCCGCCATCAGATTTAAGAAGTTGTTCTATATAGAGCATAATATAATCAAATAATAATTCAATAGGAATAAAGCTCAAAAGAATAGGCAACTCAATTTATTCATCTAGAATTAATACTTAAATCCTAAATAATTAATGCTCCGTAAGAGCATAAAGAATCCATTATTCTCCTAGAATGACCTAAACTGATAAAGCAAACTTAAGAAAACCATGACATCTGGAGTTGCCCGGGGGAGCTACCTACGGACTACAGCAAGTCACCTTATCGGTCAAGCCCACGTGATCACCCCTTGCTGTAGTGTCGAGCTCCATCTTTGCATTTGGTGCACCACCCTTGTCAGCATTAGGCTGATCGACAAAGTGTGACTCTACCTTCTTCCCTAGTGCCTTCTTGCTCTTGCCAATGGACTCCTGGTAGAGGTCTACTAGATGCTTCGGGGTGCGATAGGTGCAGGACCAATGATCCATACAACCACACCTATAGCAAGGCGCAGGGAGTATACTGTCTTGTTGCCCAAGTCTGGCTTCTGCTACTTTCCTCTTCCTTGCCCCATCCAGCGGGGTTTGCCATTTCTCTTTTGCACATTTAAATTCTTTCACTTTTCTCCCTTTTGCTTGGGTCCCTTTCCATTGCCCTTGCCACCACTGGTCTTCTAAAAATTAGCATGAGCTTTTAGAAGTGGCTGTGACTCAGTGGGATGAGTTTAATAGTTCTTCATCAGTAACTTATCGTTCTTCTCTGCCTCGAGAAGAGTGGTAATCAGTTCCGAATACATTTTGTACTTGGCCTAACGGTACTATTGATGGAGTGTCCTGTGGGTGGGGTGGAAAGTGCTCAAAGTCTTGTCTATCATCTCAGCATCTGTAACATTCTGGTTACAGAACCTGAGCTTAGCAACAAGTTTATGAATGGAAAAATTATATTCTGACAGCTTCTTGAAGTCCTAGAACCTTATGTTGGTCCATTCACGGTGTGCTTCAGGTAACATGATGGACCTTTGTTGGTCATACCATTCCTTCAGGGAATTCCACAATGCCAACGGGTCCTCTTCTAGTATGTATTTAGACTTCAGGTCTGGATGGATGTGGTGCCTCAAGAAGTGCAGTGCCACACATTTGGTGGCCTGAATGGCGGGAGCCCCAGCTACTGGTTGGGTTATGGCAACGCCTAGCGATCGAGCTACCATGTTGATCTTACATCCACTGCCCATGTGAGGTAGTTGCTACCGTCCAGGGTGAGCTCAGCAAACACCTTTTTAGCGATGTCAGATATTTCCTACATTATTCATGAAAACTTCTAAATTTACGATAGGTAAAAATGCATGAATATTGCTAAATCAATAAGGTATGAATTTTGTCTTTTTAGTACAAATTATTCGGGATTTTTTTTGATATTTTCTAGTAATTTTTAATGAATTTTTGCTAGTTAATAAGCAATTTTTCAAATTACTAAAAAGCAGAAATAAAAATACTAAAAAGAAATAAATCCAAAAGACATGATAATATCAAAGTGCTAACAAGATTATAATAAAACTCATATAATATAAGAATTAATTTCTTCAGAAAGAAATCAAGTTCGCTGGGCTTATCCGCTATTTCAACAAATTTTAGGGTCAAAATTTTATAGTATTCTCACATTATTAGCAAATATTTATAATTTACCAAAACTTCAGGAGCTAATTTGCAAAATTGCTGATCGGACTTCTTTCCTTTTCCCCCTTTTTTCTTTCGCTATTGGGCCGAATTTGGCCCATGCGGCCTGTTTGCCTTGCGGCCCGCTCGACTGATGGCTAAGGTTAAAACCTTAGCCAGCTGGCTTCCCCTTATGTGGCGGCGATGGTGGGTGCAGGCCCGAGTGCTGCGGGCGACGTGGTCGGGCGCGGGGCAGCCGAGCGCTGGGCGGCCGAGCGTGGCGGTTACTGTATTCAACTTCGGGCGCTATGGTGGCCGACCGGGCTCGAAGGCAGACGATCGTGAGGCAGCCAGGCGCGGTGGTTGCCGACGGGCTCGTTGGTGGCTTCGGGCGTGTCGGCTACCTCAAGGGCATCGATGGTCTCGGGTGCATCAATTTCGAGCCGAGTGTCAGTGGTGCGCGACTTCGGGCGGCCAAGATTGAACGGCGGCGGTGCGATTCCGAGTGGCGTCGATGGGCATCGGGCAGGCAGCAGCTCACAGTGAGAAGGCTGAGTGGTGGCCTCGGCGCAGAGGTGGCGACTGGTGACCGACTAGTGGCGACTTCGGGCGCAAGGGCACAGCGGCCAGCGGCCTCAGACGTCGACAGTCGCAGCACAGTTTCAAATCGATGCGTGTTATCCTAAGCAATTCCAATTTCTAATCTATCTTTGAGACCGATCTAGATTCTAGTAGATTCATCTAACATTTTTACAAAAGTGCATAAAATCATGGTAGCAAATTTTAGGTTAATCTAAGACTAGAATCAACTAGAACACATCCGATCTAATCATGGTATTGCAAACGAATATAATTTTTATCTTTATTGATCTATGAAATTGCAATACTTAATAGATTGGTTTTGGGGTTCGCATATCTTGCACCTTGTAGAGTGATTTGTGTTGATAACGTGTTGAGAAATAACAAACGCCAATGCAATCTATGGAACCAATCAATAGAAAATCACCAGAGAACACCAAGGGAACGTAGTCTTTTATATTTCAGATCTATTTTCTTTGCACATAGACTTCTCTATTTATAGTCAAATCCTATCAAAGCTAGTTCGATATTTGTCCACAATGTAAGTTTCTAGATTTCATAACACAAACTACAGAGACCCTAACACGAAGTAGGTACCCAAGCGAAGCAGGAACATGAGTTCAACAGTCACTGCATGTAGAAAGGAATCCAACTAGGGTTACAAATTTCGTCCGAAATTTCGCGTTTCGGACGAAATTTTGTCCCTATCATCCCCCAGCGAAATATATTTCATTCGGCTAAAATTTGGCCGAATTTGATCCTATTTGAATTTTGTTCCAATTTTATTCAAATTTTAGTTAAATTTCATCAAAAATTTGAATTTGTTCGTCCGATTTTCGAACGAAATGAACGTCGTTCGGTTGTTTCGCCTGTGGCCAAATTTTTTTTTAACCGAAAGATTAAACACTGAATCCAACCATTCAAGCCACCGAGCATGCATGCGCGAACTACTTCAACATTGGCCGTGTTTGGAACCGCTTGTCTGAGAATTAATTTTAATCTGATCAGGATTTTCTGATAAGCTGCGATCTAAAGAATCTGCTGTCTAAACAATCGAGAGTGTTTGGCAATCCTGATTATTCAACCCATAGATTGTCTGTCCTGAGTGTAAAATGACATGTATGCCCCTGAGGCTAATGACATCTCATTTGTTCAGTCGAAGAACAGGCAAGGGCGACGGGGAGCTCGACGGGGGAGCACAAAGGGAGCCGGTCTCCACCTTCGGGTCGCCTCCGGTTGCGCGGGGAAGATGACGGGGAGCCGGGGAAGCTGACGGGAAGACCGGCGAGCGAGCGGATAGGGAGCGGGGGCGCCTTCGACGAGCCGCGCCGACGAGCGGACGGGGAGCGGCGCCGCGAACCGAGGCGGTGGCGGCGGGGATCCCTAGCGCGACCGCGAGCGGACGGGGGAGCACAAAGGGAGCCGGCCTCCACCGACCGAATAGATCCGGGTCGCCTCCGGTTGCGCGGGGAAGATGACGGCGAGCCAGGGAAGCTGACGGGAAGACCGGCGAGCGAGCGGATAGGGAGCGGGGGCGCCTTCGACGAGCCGCGCCGACGAGCGGACGGGGAGCGGCGCCGCGAACCGAGGCGGTGGCGGCGGGGAAACCTAGCGCGACCGCGAGCGGATGGGGGAGCGGAGGGGCAACGGGTGGAAAGTTTCTCACGGTGGGGAAATCGCGGTGGGGAAGCCGCGGTACAGAGAACTTTACCATTCAGTCCGCTCTATTTGGAACTTGAAAATACCATTCAGTCACGTGAAAATCTAGTGAAATCTAATATATACTAATGTTGATGACATGACTTTTAGAGTTATTAAGAAAAAATAATAATATGCTATAAATTCACGTAAAAAAGCAAAATATCTAGCACTTAATTCGGTAAACCCAAATTAAAATGGCTCAGATTAAAAGAAAGAGTCATTGTTAAGTACAATTGAAATTAAGAGATATTCTGAATTAAAAATAAAAAAATAGTAATTTGACGTACATACGACTTCCAAAGTAATATCCATAAATAACTAAAATTCACAACAACAATTAAACGAAAATAAGCAAATTAAAAGAAAGAGTTCAAGTCCAATCCTAATTAACTAAAATTCAGAATAAAAAATAAAACTAGCAATTTGATTTACATTTCAATTTCAAAGTAAACCCTAAAAACTAAATTTGGAATAATAAGTAAAGAAAAATAGAAGTTGGTTTTCTTATATGAATTCTAGCCTAAACTTAAAAAGAAATATACGACAAGTATGATCCAAAAAATACATATTCAGAATAAAAATTAACGATGATTAGATATTTGATTTGTAAATGAATTTGAAAACTAAATTCCAAAAATATTAAAATTTATAAACATATACTAATTAGATATACGAGGAAGCTCCCGTATTGAGCAGAAAAATCTAACTATCTATCTCACGGACTCAAGTTAGAATAGTTCAGATTAAAAGAAAGAATCACATGTCAAGTACAATCCAAATTAAATAAAATTCGAAATAAAAAAATAGCATTTTGATTTGCATACAACATCTAATGTAATATCCATAAATAGCTAAAATTAGAATAATAATTAAATGAAAAAAAGCAAATTAAAAAAGAGTCCATGTCAAGTACAATCCAAAATAACTAAAATTTAGAGAAAATAAAAATTAGCAATTTGATTTCCATACGAATTTCAAACTAAATCCCAAAAAACAAAATATATGTATTATATACTAAAAGTCAACCGCATGGGTTTTACAGTAGCTAAAAAAGAGAAATAAGCTAGAAATTCTCAGAAAAAGAAAAAGCATATGTCCCTCGATTTAGACCCTTATTATTGTCAGTAAATGATCACCAATGGATGTCTTAGATAAAACATGAAATCTTTTAAGACAAGGCTACTTATTATAGATTTTAGATGAATTCAATAAAAAAATCATAGATGATCAACACTAAAATCCATGCACGAGAAAAAAGAATGATATAGGTGGTGATCGGTTCGGCTGAAAGCCTCATGGCTTTTGGCTGAAAACACTGTAGCTGGCTGAAAAAAGCACTGTAGCTGACAGAGGCTTATTTACCATAATTAAATTTAAAAAAAGAAAAAACATATTAGCCCATCACGTATAATGTAAACAAATACGAGGAAAAAGAGAACCGGTAAAAAAACTCAAAAAAAGCCAAAAGTTCAGAAAAAGACGAAATTTATGAATAGTGCAAAAATAAGCTGAAGCCATATTGATCAGGGCGATAGATGTTCAAAATAAATGAGTAAAAGCCATGCACGAGGGGAAAAAAAAGAAAAGTGGCACCCAGCAAGAAAAAAAAGAGAAACTAAAAATGACAAGATTTATTCTACTGCAAGCTTTCTAACAATATAATGTGTGTTTTACAACTTTATTTTTTTCTATAATCACCATCAATGTGGTGGATTCTAATTAAAGTTGAACTATATCAACCTTTAGGTGTTATCTATCATACAATAAAAAAAAACTTATGATGATTGATTACATCAGCTGAGACAAAAGAGAAATATTGTTGAAATTCTCCCAAAAATAAAAAACATCTGATCCTTAGTTTGGTGGACCCTAATTATGTATAGTAATCCATAACTGATTGATGTTATCTGATAAATGAGAATAATTGCTAGAAATTCTCAAGAAAAGAAAATCATCTAGTTCTTAATTAGGTGAAACCTTTTTATGATTAATAAATCATAACCAATATTTTTTCTTGATCTGTGATATGTATGCACGTATAGTTGAGGAACATTTGTATGAAATTAAGATGTGAGATGCTGATGATAGAATTGAACTCAAGCAATCCACGCACAAACATAAACTTGCCTACAATACCATTATAATTTGCATTCTTTTAATAATATTATTATGTATACAACTATTGTTTCTATTATTGGAGATACTAATTAAAAATTATAAAGACCAAGTATTTCCACCCAAAGATATAATATATAATATTTGTTTTATATGTTTTAACATATACTACTATACATTCGTATCACAAATGAATCCAATTCTACAAACTTGGAAACCAAATCGAACTGATAACGTTCTAAAATTCTAATATTTGAATTCTTTCATGTGATCTGCAACCTTTTTTATTTTTTGTATGTAGTTTCTTTATAATCATCACTTATGTACCATTATACAAATTAAATATGCTCTAAAAATAATGCCCGCGTATGTATGCAGGCCACTATACTAGTTTTTATAAATTTTCATTCTTCCGAATGGTTCCCCGTAGAAATACACACTCCGTGCAGGAAAATTTCTGAACGATTCGGGTCCTAAAAGAACCCTCCATTTTGACTGCATTTGTTACAACCCCTAACCATGTGTTTTTAAACCCTAACCATGTTTGTTAATCCTATACTTCTGCATCACGCTCACCATTTCTCAAAGGTCACTACCCAAATTAAACAACAGCCATAGTAACTTGGGAGTAATTAGGAATGTGAATATCCGAGTTTATCCTAGCCGTTTCACCGACTGTAAAAAACCAGAAGCCAGGGCCATTCCTGTCATCTTGGAGGCCCTATGGTATGATAAAAATGAGACCCTTTATTCTAATATAAATATGTAAAAATACATTTTATATCAGTTGTAAAAGGTAAAGTTCAATACAATAACCATTAAACAGTATGTCACAAAATATAAAGTATTTATTGGCAATATTAGGCTTAGTACATTACAAAATGCAAAGTACTCATTGTCGACAAAATATATATATACATACTAACATACATGGGCTAGGGGCCCCAAGTTTTCGTGGGCCCTAGGCGGTCGCCCTTGCTGCCTAGGCCCAGGGTCGGCCCTGCCAGAAGCTTCGCCAGACTCGATGGAACTTGCCGACTAGTGCGATCCCTCGTGCAGCCACCCCGCGGGCTGGTACGCGCGTACCTACAACTACCAACGGTAAAGTAAAACTTATAACTAACAATAGCAGATAAATTATATTACATTTTAAATATATATAAAAATAAAATTATATCATAGTTGATTAGTTACACAAACAATTTAGAGTGAAGTTGATAGAAAAAAAGATGCAACATAGAAACGTGCGATCGCAACCCAAAAACCTTATTGTCGTTCCGTGTAGATACTTTCTATGACAATGGCTCAGAGATAGCCACTTTCCCTCCTTCCCAGTATACGCCAAGAAGAAAGGTTAGAGAGATTCGATCGCTTAACACTTCAACACAATTCACCATGGGAAGAAGACGAATGTGAGAAAGGAAATGGAGGAATTCAGTCACTCTAGCTAGGACGTCTCCAATTTTTTATGGATGTGCAAATTACTCTCCGGTAACTAACGCTATTAACTCAATTAAACCAAATTAATTTAGACGTTTGAATTCACATTCAAACAGAATTAAGAGGAATGATGACATGATTCAATAAAATAAAAGTTAGATTTAATAAGCCAGGAACAGCACTACAGTATGGGCGCAATCACATATCACAACTCACACAAAAATACACAATACACACACACCTGTATATGCAGCCAAAGTCATTCTCATACCACCATATATCATATATCATATATTTTATATGGTGGTAAAGATTTTATCTTATTTTATATGATGGTAAAGATTTTATCATATAAATTACTTTTTTACCACTTGACTAGACAGTAGGTGGTGATCGGTTCGGCTGAAAAGCTCATGGCTTATGGCTGAAAACACTGTAGCTGGCTGAAAAAAGCACTGTAGCTGACAGAGGCTTATTTAGCATAATTAAATTTAAAAAAATTTAAAATATAAAAAATATGTTATCCTATTACGTATAATACAAACAAATACGGGAAAAAAAAGAACCAGCAAAAAAACTCAACAAAAAGTCAAAAGTTCAGAAAAAGACGAAACTTATAAATAGTGAAAAATAAACCAGAAGCAAGAAGTCGAAGCCGAGTTGATCAGGGTTAAACAGATTTAGAATTTTCGAGGAATGGACCTCAACTTGGCCAATTTCCAGCAGCATCAACCCGAAACTAGCAGCCGCTTCCACGTGACAGCACCTCGCAAAATCCACATGCCGCGTCAGACGGGTTTGTTCTCACGCAAACGTAAAAGACAACAGGAATCTACTGTTCCATCAGCGCGTTTCATAAAAAAAAAATTCCGAGGTGAAACTCCGTCTGGTGCTTCGTACGTACGTGCACAGTGAAGAGTTAAACTTTTTTCTAAGTATACGGCAGGGCACACATAAGCACTCTCACACACACCTCACACATACCTAGACCTGGACAAATAGATCATCAATCGTGCTGATTCGAGGTACAATACGACACAACACGGTATAAATAGTAAACAAGTTATATTGGCTCGGTCCGATCAGGTGTGTCGTGCTTAGGCTGGCACCTCAGCACAATGGGGCGGCCTCATATGACATGCACAATAACTTCTGTGTGGTAATGCAATAAAATTATTTGTGATTGACAATAAATTATTTGTGATCGATCCGGTACAATCCGATCTCTCTGCGTGCCATGCCTATGCCGCAGCAGATCCATGGAGCAACACGGTATATGACAGTAATTTATCCGAATCACTTATACCGGACCTTGTTCCAGTGTCAGGTGGTCCATTTGGCCAGTTCTGCGTACGCGCGCGCGCACACGCTTGGGAGGAGTACAGATAGGCTGGGATTAGAGGGTCGGTAACTTCTTAAATATATGTTTTACCGCTGGTTGAGACAACCCGTTGGTGGGTGTCTTTTACTAGGGGGAGGGCCGAGACCGAGGGCGGGGTGGTGTCTGAGTGGCTCTCGCTTTATTATGCTCAAGAATCGTTCCCTTCAGTTGACCCTCCCCTCCTCTTCCGTCTCTCCGCGCTCCAGCTCCACGCCAATTAAACCCTACTCTCTCTCTCTCTCTCTCCTCGCGTTAGCTGCGCTTGCGTCTCCCTCTCCTCGCGCACACAGAGAAACGAACGAACGAACAAAAGCGCCGAGTGACGCGCAGGGGCGCAGATAGAATTCTATCTGCCCCGGGCGGTGTGCGTACGTGCAGCGGCGGAGGCTAGCGATCGAGCCTGGGATGGAGGCGACGGCCGAGTACAACGTGCATGGCTACTACGGCGGCTCGGGCCGCGACAAGAAGGGCGCGGCGTGCGGGGAGCACTTCGTCGTGGACGACCTACTCGTGCTGCCGTACGACGACGAGGAGGAAGGGGAGGGGGACGCGGCCGGCGAGGCGTGCGTGGCCAGCCTCGGCGCCGGCGCCGCCACCCTCGCCGGAGGAGGTGGTGGCAAGGAGGAGGGCGGTTTCGGGAACGCGTCGGCCGACTCGTCGACGGTCACGGCTCTGGACAGCTGCAGCAACTCCTTCTCCGGCCTATGCGAGCCGGTAAATTCTTCATTCTTCTGCTTCTTCCCTCGTCTACGTGATCTCAAATACCACCTCGACGTGTCAATAGTTTTCATCACCTCCTGGTAAATTCGTCTGGGTTCTTCTTTCCTTCGTTCGCTGAATTGAACGAGTTCATGTTTTTTTTCCATCTTTTTTCCTTTCGATATGAGAGAATTGGAAATGCGTGTACGATTTTTTGAACTTTTTAGGAGTGCTGTTACAAGATTCCACAATAATTTCCATTAAACCACTCGAAATGTATCCTGCAGACTTCTCTAACTCCAATTCAGTTTTTCTCGCGGGATAACCGAAATAGGAAACTGCCCGCGTACATAGTACTAGCAATACCAAAAATAGCAGCTTTCAAACTCAACACTCCACACTTCCATATATACGCAAGAATTCTCCGAAGTTTAGCTAAACACACGAGCAGTTGCTAAAACTTGCTGTGAATTTTGCGCAGTACGACCAACTGGCGGAGCTGGAATGGCTGTCCAACTACATGGGCGAGGGCGACGACGCCTTTGCCAGCGAGGACCTCCAGAAGCTGCAGCTCATCTCCGGCATCCCCTCCGGCAGCTTCTCCTCGGCGAGCATACCGCCGGCTCCCGCGGCTACGGCCGCCTCCGCTGCGCAGCCCGGCATCTTCCTCCCGGAGGCCCCCGTCCCCGCCAAGGCCCGTAGCAAGCGCTCCCGCGCTGCGCCGGGCAACTGGTCGTCCCGCCTGCTCGTTCTCCCGCAGCCTCCGGCCTCGCCGCCATCTCCGGCGTCAATGGCCATCTCGCCGGCGGAGTCTGGCGTCTCGGCACAGGCGTTCCCTGTCAAGAAGCCGTCTAAGCCGGCAAAGAAGAAGGACGCGCCGCCGCAGGCGCATCCCTTGGGCTGCTCGGCGGCGGCCGGGGAAGGGAGGCGGTGCCTGCACTGCGAGACGGACAAGACGCCGCAGTGGAGGACGGGGCCCATGGGGCCCAAGACGCTGTGCAACGCATGCGGGGTGCGGTACAAGTCGGGGCGGTTGGTGCCCGAGTACCGGCCAGCGGCGAGCCCCACCTTCATGGTGTCGAAGCACTCCAACTCCCACCGCAAGGTGCTGGAGCTGCGCCGCCAGAAGGAGATGCAGCAGCAACCCCCGCAGCACGGGCCGCACGTTGCCGCCGGCGGCGCAGGCGGCGTCGGCAGCCTAATGCACATGCAGAGCTCCCTGCTGTTCGACGGGCAGTCGGCGTCGCCAATCGTGGGCGGCGACGACTTCTTGATCCACCACCGCTTAGGGACAGATTTCCGGCAGCTCATCTAGATGAGTCGTGTGCTAGAATTGATCAACTAGCCCAGGAATAATTAATGCAGCTAAAACCCAAGAACCGAAAAAAAAATCGGCAGAACTACTAATCTTTTCGTAAGAGTTCTTTTTCGCTTCCCTTTGCTTAGCCTGTGTGCTTTTGTTCAGCTCTTGGGATTTTTCGTGTCAATTTTGTTTACGACCTTCTGCAGTTTCCCAGCTTTAAGTTCACTCTTGGAAATTATGATTCTAGGGAGTTCATTTCTCTAGCTTCTTTCCTTAGTATTTTGTAACGCAGGGCTCTGAATTTCTTCTTTCAGTTCCTTTTTCTCTGCTACAGTGCTACCAGAAGATGAAAACAAGCCGATTTTTTTTTTGGCTCGTTGTTTGGGACTCTAGTTCCATTCATGTGATCTCCAATCCTATCTCTGTCTTGGCTGGTATAATCAAGATGGATCGATCTGCCCAGCCATGGCATGCACCCACCTCCACGATTGCACATTTGCACAGTGCGGCCGCCAAACGTCACGGATGTCGTGTGCGCAACCGAACAAGCAAGGCAGTGCAAGGAAGGCGAGACGGCCATTGCCCACCGGTCCGTCGCAGCTCGATCGCACGTGATCGTTAGAATCTCGCGTGAAAAAAGACGCCCTCCTACAATAGCAACGAAATGGAATTGGTGGCTCACGCGCGCTCGCGCCTGTGGGGCTGGACGACACCACGGATGGGTCCAATCGGAACCCCTTCCTCGCTGTAAAACTTTGGTCCGGCCTTTTGTTGTTGTTCGTTCGTTTGGCTGGGTTATCATTGCTGCCTGTACCTCGCAAGCATTGGGACAACCTTCCTTGGATTTCCGGATAAGCAGTTCGCATGCCTGCACTGCCCTTGCTGCCAACCAAGTGAAAGCTTCGTTTTACCTTGGCGTACGTAGCTCAAACTGTCAGAAGTCATAATTCAGAAGTCCAGCACAGAACAAGGCAGGCGGGCAGGCAGGCTACCGGTCCTACGCAAGCCACACTGACATATCAGCGTCTGGTAAATTAACCGGCCGTGAAAAATGTGAAGTTATCTCACGCATTTTACCCGACTGATCCTACACATGTGCATGCAGGAACACGCAATGCAGTTATGTACATGCAGGTAGTGCAGTGTTAGTTTGGTAACACTAGCTAGCTCCTAGCTAGCTTGCGGGCACTGTGAGCGCATGTGGGCACTCACTACCAGGGCACAAGTGGAGGAGTATAAAAACTGGCGTACGTGCTCGATCGGGGCAGGGTGGCCGGTGACGCGCGAGGCGGTCGATGGCTCCTCACATGGGGGATGGCAATAGAGAATCCCGAGAAAGAGGGCAGGGGGGGAATGATGCCGTAGAATACTAAGGTAGTGTGTGCTTTAGATGTAGCTGTAAAAAAGTGATTTATGGATGAAATTTTCCTGTAATTGGCTAAAATTATACTATAACTGATAGTGACTTATTTAGCCTAACTAAATTTTAAATAAAAATAAAAATAGAAAAACAAGTTAACCCATCACGGGCAATGCAAACGAATATAAAAAAAGAACCGGCAAAAAGCTAAAAAGTCATAAAAACACGAAATTTATGAATAGTAAAAAATAAGCCAGAAGCTAGAAGCTCAAGTTGAAATGAGCAGGGCCTTAGAGGCCAGAGAGAGCTCAAAACCTAGGTGGGTTCTTTTGGTTGATGATTTATGGTTTAAATATTTGAATTCTTGTTATTTGTAAGAAGCAGTACGTTGAAAAAAATAGTCGTATGCGATTTTAGTCGGCACAGTTGAACTCAGTACATTTTTTACTATAATTTTTTTATTGACTCTGCCTTAAAAACGTATCATTTAAAAGCTAGTTACTGTAAATAATTCAGAGTGCAAACATAATTTAATTTTAAACTTAAACTAACCCGGCCAGACGGGGTGCTTGGGCTTACAATACTGCGTTGGTCCGGGCGTTCACGTGATCCCAGACACGCAGGCGTTGGCGATCCAGATGGAACGAACATGACCTACTGTGCCATCAGCTTTGGATACAGCACGTTACGAGGATGGATAGATAAATTTTAATTACCACCGAATATACTCGTGGAATTTCTCACTAGTCTATGCAATGTACGCCGGCTGGCCTCGGATCCCTTGACTTATTCTCAAAAAGAGATAAATGAGAGAGAAATAGAAAAATTATTTTGAAAAAACTATAGATTTATATTGACTTCTGATTTTTTTAAACAAAATACAGAAAAAGAAACTCATCCGAACATGGCAGTACTCTTGCCGGCCACCAGCAGGACGTGCATGCATGCATGCTGCCTAGAAAGCGCTGCGTGGAGTAATTTTGCTAGCATACCGCACCATGTTTCTTTCAGCTCGTCTACAGGTACAAGACTACACGGATCAAAGCTGGCTCGCGCGTCTGCTGCACGTACTGCCCGGCTGCTTGTGCCTGATTAATTAGATGATCAAAGCCGCGGCCATCTGATATGGAGTACTAATCAACCCAGAGGTACCGATTAGTTAGTCAATTAAGGAAAGCAGATGGATCGATCGATCAGGAGCAGATATTTTGGTGCGTAGATTTATTACGAGTTAATTAAGTGGGACGGGCATGCAAACCGGGCAAGGCCAGTGGTGGGTGCGCGCGCGCGCCACATGCGTCGTCGTAGCCGAGAGCGGCGAGTGGGCTTTCGTTGGCAAGGAAAGGCAGGTAACGTGCGTACGTAGAGGCCCCCCCGATCGCTTGGTCGCCGGTGGGGTGGTGTGGTGATAACGTCTCCGGGCACGTGCGGGCACGTGCGCGTGCGTGAGGGCACCCACCGCTGCACCCTCGGGGGCAGCTTTCGGTGCGCCCCGCCGTGGGCAGGCAGATGCCCCTTGCCCCGGCCGGCAGGCCGGAACCGGCCCCATCGTGTGCTGGCTAGCTAACTCGGGTTATTCTTTTAGGCTGTGTCTTAGATCTTATAATTTTTTAGACATTTAGAGTAGGGTTTAGCTTTGAATTCTTTGAAAAACGAAATAAGTGGGATGATTTCTACAGACGGTTTTTCTTGAAGAGGATTCTTCAAACAGCTTTCCAAACTCAAAACGGTTACATCATTCATGTAGACATCTTCGTCGTCTGCCGTGTCTCAAAAAAATATAGATAAAAGTCATCAGCTGCAGCAAAAAAATATCAGCCATAGACCATGTGAACATAGTCTATAGTTTTTTTGTTGTGGCCTATTAACCTAATAAATTGTGATTATTGAAAAAAGCTGTAGCTAAAAGACATCTGAAAAACAAAAAAAGAACAGCCATGAGCTGCTTCCTGATTACTCCTGTCCGCTTTGAGTAGCTGCCTGCCGGCCTAGGCCCTGTTTGGATCAGTTTCAGATTCTTAAAAACCAGCTATTACTTCTAGTTTTTAAAAGCTGGTTTCTAAGCAAAAACTGATAGGATGTTTGGATCCCCTAGTTTTTAAAAGCTGGTTTCATTTATGATTGATGCTAATAGACTATTGTACCCTTACATTTATGATTGGAAGCGTCTGCGCATGGTCTTTAATGAGGGTAAATGGGTATTTGTGCAAAAAAAACTGGCAAAAGCTGGGTATCAACAACTTCTTGGTTTTTAAGAATCTGGGTAGGTAGATTTTAAAAACTGCCCCAAAAACTGGTATGTTTGGATCTCACCCAGTTTCCAAAAGCCAGATTCTTAAAATCTGGGTGGATCCAAACAGGCCCCTAACCTGCCTGCTTGCCCTTGGGAGGGAGATATTTTCTTCGGTGTTTTCGTGTCATGAAGGGCGCCATGTTATGTACGTGCTAACGTGGTACCGGTAGACTGCAGGATTCGTGTTGTGAAACCCAGCCATGTGGGAGATAAAAACATGGGACCTCCCGTACGTTGATCAATAAGCTAGAGGCTTGAGGTGTTACAGCAGTGTACGATTAAATTGGAGTGCAAGCATGTATGACTTGATGAGTTTGCGTACATGTAAGCAAAATGAGTCTAGGCTTGTTTTCCTTTTCCTCGAAACAATCTCTCGAGGGACTGTAACGATAGCAGAAGAAACACTTGCTTTGCTTTGGAGAGGAAAAGGCTCCCAGTACTACTGTAACTCTCGCAGCAATCCATTCCACACCTGCGGTTTCCACCACGGCCAGTAAACGTGTGTGTGTGTGTGCGCGCGCGCGTTCCTCAGGAGTCAGGAGGAACGATTACTGTAATCCTCTGTTACTTAGCACGCTGAAATGAGAACGTAAGGGGACAACGGAATACGGCCCGGCCTAAGGTAGCTAAGAATGCACATATAAGCATGCAACTGAGAAGTCCTTTCCGTTTCCACACGACTCAACGCATTATTTGGAGCTATACGCAATCAGAAGATCGAGCTCGTGCTTGCTTCATTTGCTGCAACACACCATCCACCATGAAACGAAGGATAGAGTACTTCTCAAGTTGTGTGGCTGTACTTCTCAAGTTGTGTGACGTCGATGGCAACTGCTCTGTGAACTGATCGTATTGTGTGCTGCAACTACTCTGTGAACTGCTCTTGCTTATGTTGTGAACTGCTCTCTGTTTCTGCTGCTTGCTGTCTGCTTTGTTGTCTGCGAGCTGTTCTGGCTCGTGAGCCGCATTTCGAGCCGAGCCAAGCCTGTCTCGTAGCTCGTTTCAGAAACGAGACGAGCCAAGCCTACTGTTCACCCGAACCGAAACGAGCTTGGCTCGAGCCAGCTCGGCTCGGCTCGGCTCGTTTCCACCCCTAGTTGTATCAATCACGTCGGTTCGACCACGTCGATTACGACCACACAAGTCTCGACCATGTCAGTTTGACCACGCTAGTGTTCTATCACACAGATCTCAAGACGTTGGTTCTGGCCGTCTTGGTTCGGCCACACTGGTCTTCGATCACACAGATCTTAACCACATCGTATCCAATCATCTTGGTTCAACTACACTGGTCTTCGATCACACAGATCTTGACCACGTCGGTTTCGACCACACTGGTTTCGATCACACATATCTCAACTACATCGGTTCCAACCATGTTGGTTTAGACCACTTCAATCTTAGGCCACGTCGATCTTCGAGCTCTTCGGTTTGACTACGTCGGCTTCAACCATGCTGGTTCTTAACCACATTGATCTTCGATTACATTGGTTTGACTACAATGGTTCTCAACAACACAGGTCTTTCGACCACCAACAGATACGGTACTTCCATGATTACAACATCGGTAGTTCTGACTAGCGGTAGTACCGTAGAATACACTATGGTAGTTCTAATTTTCCTAAGAAGTGCATATACTTCAATTGATTTTGCAAAACACATTTGCAAACTACAGATCATGCACACAAGGATTATCCATAATTCCCAACAAGTTGCAAACATATTTGCATACTTTTAGAATCATCACACAGGGATTATATATATGAGTTTCAACCATTCACAAAACACATTTGTAAATACAAATCTCATACTACAAAGAATGAAAACATAGATTTCAAACACTTACAAAATACATTTGCAATGTATAATACCATGTTACAAGGATTCAACATATAAGTTTCAACTATTTGCAAAACACTTTCGCAAATACAAACCCCATGCCAAGGAGAGCTAGAATAGGTGAGGTTGAGCTATCAACACATGATGAGACTCAGCTACTAGACATGACCCCTCTTAATAGTACGGCAAGCTATACTGGCAATCCGGTCTTCCAACCAAACACCAAGACCAGTAAAAGACTAGAAACACATCCTTAGCCCTAACTAGTCATACCTTTGCCTTGAGTTATAGTTTGCACATGCATCAATACATGATGCATCCATTACTTCAACTTCATTATCACATAATGGGTTTTTACTTGACTTGGTGATCAACACATGATCATCTACTTTTGGATATGCATCAACTCATTATACATCCACCACTTGACTTGATGATTTTCAACACATGAAGTCATCCCAAGTCTTTCTCATTTGTGGAAGCTAACCTATTAATTCAACTTATAAAAAAGTTAGTTTGCAAAATAATTGTTATCAATTACCAAACTTTACCATTAACTCATAATAGAGAGACTAGATTCTACAATCTTTTCTTTTTGGTAATTTTTGGTAATTTCAACAAATATTGAGACAGAAATTGAATTACGAGTATACAACATGTACACAACAATTGCATACTCTAGAATAAGCTTTCAAAGCAAAGCTTACTCATTTAGTTGTCATTAATCATCCAACCATTAACACATAATGGAGAAATTAAATGATAACCCGATTATGAGTATATATGAATTACACAAGTTATATATACTCAAGGGACATATTTCAAAGTAAAGATCCTTAATATGTAAAAATGAAACATAAATCAATACTAATGAAACCACAAAATATAGAGTGAACTTTCCCTAAATGTGTGCATACAAGAATGTATTGTGAAAGTATATGCACATATTCAAGTTTGACTTACTTAGTGAAATTCATTCTATATTTTGGATCCGAAGAATGCAATAAGATAAGACTGTGATATTGCATACATACCTTATATATTTTTCATCTTTTCATCCAAATAAGACTAAACAATATCATAATCAATAAACATATTAGTCTCACAATTGTATTTTGTTATTATCACCAAAATAAACTTAATGGAGTTTGAACTTACAATAGTCTAAGAGTCATTTTGGTATACATAAATATCTTCTTGGAAGACAAGAAACCGATGGGTCTAGGGGCTGGCCACATCTCCTAATGAGATTGATTCATAACATTCACCTTTGAGCGAATACCACGACATGCACATGCCTGATTAAAAACTTCTTCCAAAAACTCATTAGAAAAAAGGATAGGAGGAAAGAATACATCGCACACGCAAGTTATATTGCATTTGTTGTCTTATTAAAAATCTTCACATGAGAAACCTTCTAGTAAAAACTAACTATGGAAAAAAAGAGTACAACACTTAATCTCCTTGATCAAATCATCTATTGGATTAATATCCTTCATGTGTAGTATTTGATCTTCAAGATCAAAGATGTATATATGAGCTAATATTCTGGGACATGCTTCCCCAGATTCTGCACCTTCTTAAGTGGTAAAATCTTCAAGATAACTTTAGGTAGTGATCATCAAATTGATTCCTTCTGGTCAATCAAGTTAAGAATTACATAGTCTAAAGTATCATTATCAAACTTTAGCATATATGTTCCCCTCAAGACGACATCTGTTGTAATTTTCTTGTCCAATGTCATAATCACATTTCTTAAAAATAAAACATAAGTAGTGATATTATGAGTAAATCTACTATATTATTATAATATTTAGTCTTCTAGACAATTATCCTATTATTCTTCCTGAGATTGTGAGGATAAAATAATTTAGATGTAATATGATTAATACTTTCAAATTCATTATTTCATTGTACAACACAAGCAAAATTTTGTCCTCGTAAAGAACTGGGGGTAAAATCAGTTGCAATTTCATATATCTTCTGGATATAACTTATCAAGCCTCTTGATTTAGGCTAAATGCTTTGCAACTTGCTATGAGTGGATTCTTAAAATTACAACCAATTAGTTTGTTCTGTAGTATCCACAATTTTCCTTACGCGCATTTTTCACCGTAATTATCCAAAACTTCTAGGGGTTTTCGTAGAAGATGCCACTCGGATAAAAATCCGATCCGTTTCCGCAATTCGAGCTGGGTGGATCTGGCCCGGTTTCTCCTAGCTGGGCCGAGCGTGATTTCATCCCGTTCCCGCTACCGGCCATGGTCATACTGCAGCTCACGAAGCCGAGCGAGCTCCCCTTGGACGGAGGCGACGTTAGAGCCATCCTTGCGACGGCGGCTCGGGTGGGCGCGCGACAACGGCAGTGGCGCAATTTGGGCCAGGGTGCGTGGCAGAGCAACGGCGCGCGTGTAGGTGCAGAAGTCGCAGTGGCGTGTAGGCTGGTCGCGGCGAGGTAGCTGTTTAGGACGAAGCGGCGCGACAGTGGTTCCGGCTGAAGCGACGGCAGTGGCGCGCGTGCGAGCGCGTAGCCGTGGCCGGTGGCAGAGAGGAAAGCGGTGGCCGCGACTGCTCGCACGTGCGAGCGCGTTGCCGAGGCGACGCATCGGCGTTCTGGCCAGAGCAGCGCCGTGGTACGGGGAGATGTGGCTTCAAACCGGCGGTGGCGTGCGGAGCGGGTACAACGGCGTTCAGGTCGACAAACTCATGAACGAATCAAAGGGGCATGATCAAAATCGTCTCGCACTCGTGTCAACCCCGTGCCCGTAACACGCACAGAAGACGAAACATTAACCCAGCGGGTCTGGCGGCCGAGACATTGTTGCGCGAGAGATCATTGATCGTGCAACGAGCAGACGAAAACTTAACTGATCTAGAACCGATGTACTAGATTGATTAGAGCTACCAAAAGGTGGTCGACGGGATGAATCTGATGACATACTGTGGCCTATAGAGCAGTTGTACTGATAACATGTTAAATGACTCGTGTCGTCGAGCCATCCAAACAACCAATTATCGTAACTAGAACAATATCATAATACAAAAGTAAAGGAATAAATAGACATAAGAGATGAGAGAAGGCAATCCGATAATCTTCTTTATTGATATTGATGTGATTAGAGACCAAACAATGGGTGATGGGAGCTACGGATAGGCCACAGAGAGGTTGCTGGACCTTAAAACTTACAGTGGGGAGAGATAGAAATTATATGCTCAGCCAGTACTATAGCTTGGGTTTTTTTTTCTTCCTCCAATGGACCCCCCTATGGCATTTTAAGGAACGTATTTATAGCTATGCACGGGTTATCTACACGAATACCCCTGTTGTGGTTTCTAGTAGTAGGGACAAACACATATTTTCTTCTGTCACAACTCTGCAGGGCTTGCCATATTTTTCACACATTTAATGGGCCTCTTAGAATGGTGGACCGATTGGGTCATGGTGGTCACTCCTCCAACAGATATGACTTTACAAATTACAATATTATTTATAGTGTAAAAACTATTTTGATATACGTCTACATCTTCTTGGAAGACAAGAACGCGGCGGGACTAGGGGCCGGCCTCATATGGTTTTGTAACAAGTGATGTGGAAAAAATTAGAGGAACCTCGTATTTGGTTAGGCTGGGGGAGGAAATTTTTTCTGTATAACGGTTGCACGAAGCGAGTTGTATAACAAGCCAACCACGTGATGACACAAAGCAAAAAAAACACTATAGTTCTGCAGCAAAAACGCTACGTGGCATTTTTGGATTTTTTTTTTGTGCTACAATAATTGCTATAGTATTTTTGCCTCCTGTCATCACACGGTTGGCTCGATACATAAATTGTTTTGTGCAACTGTTATGTTACACAGCAAAATTATTTGCAGAAACCGAATGATTATTGTTCAAGGTCCAAAGGAAGCACTGAAAGAATATATAACAAGCCAACCACGTGACGACACAGGGCAAAAAAAATTATTTTTGGCTACAGAATAGTAGTGACTAAAAGAATTAGCTTTTAAAAGGAGGACGCAAGTGGTACGAAAAGTGAGGGAGAGATGCGTGTGTGAGGCGGAAGCGAGAGGAGTGAGGTGTATGGTGCGTCCATGAACCCCATTTTGTCCTCAGAACGAAATGGGGGCGAGAGGAGCAGAGAAGCTACTTTGAGAAGAGATATGTTTATATTAGCTTTTGATATCTCTAAATAAAAACTAAAAATAAAAGTTAATACAAACACTCTAGTTTCGGAGCTCTAACCGAAAACAAGCCACTCACCACATTTACATTATGCATGGCTTCCGGTAAGATTGTAATGGGAAAAAATCGGCCGGAGCCGCCGCCAGTCGGCACACATTCGAAATCTGTGCATTGTAAATCAGCGGGTGGTCTACTCGGCGCGGCGGGAGGGGATCACGGAACCGTGGTTTTGCCACCTTTCCGGCTTACGGAACCGTGGTTTTGCCACCTTTCCGGCTTTCCCCCTCCACGCACGAGCTTGTTCCCGCACCTAATCATTTCAACTGAGGCCTGTACTTGCTGAAACCTTGATCAGCAATGCATGACCACAGCAAGAACAGTGTACTGGGACGCTCGGCTTATAAATTGAAGTTTATGATTTATTTTATATTATATCTATTGTAAACTCATTTTACGTAATTAAATATAAAATTAAAAAAATAAAAATATTATATCAGCATAAACCATACAAAGAAATAAAGAAAAAAAACAGAAGAAAAAAACCATAAGTTATATATAGAGTACTCATACATCACGTGTTCACTGCAGGTGACACGACTTTACATATAGTAACATAGGTATATTATTGCCCTGATCAATTCGGTTTCGACTTCTGGTTTCTAACTTATTTTTCACTATTCATAAATTTCGTCTTTTTCTGAATTTTTGACTTTTTGTTGAGCTTTTTTGCCGGTTCTTTTTTTCCCGTATTTATTTGTATTATATGTAATGGGCTAACATATTTTTTATATTTTTAAATTTTTTAAATTTAATTATGCTAAATAAGTCTCTGTCAGCTACAGTGCTTTTTTCAGCCAGTTACGGTGTTTTCAGCTATAAGCTATGAGCTTTTAAGCCGAACCGATCACCACCAATATGCTCCTATCAAGCTGTCCGTCCGTTTTATTTCTCGAGACGGCCTGTCAGTCTGATGATAGTGGCCGTGGCGTACACATAGTATAGGTGTGGATGCAGGTGGTGAAATGACTTCCGGATGATCTTGTCCATAATGAGAAACACGAACGCTTCTTCCTGTTCTTGTTCACAGATTTCCCTGTTGTCCTTGCGGAAATCTCGTGATTTCCTAGATAATCGTACAGCTAATCAAATGCTAGTGATCAGTACCAGCATTTAAACTAAGAACAGTGAGCTGCGACTCTGAACTAGAGCAATGCGCGGCAGTCGGCAACTGCAAGGCGTTCGATCAACCGTGAAGTACCCTGCGCAATCATGACAAGATCCTCTCCAGTCTCCAGATGCGCATCCCGTGAGGGCGCTCGCCACGAGCGATTCCGACGCCTTCAGATGCGTATACAATACATGCAAATGGGCTGCCATAATGAAAACTTGGGTTGATCGGTGCATTGTATCTCGATCGATGACTGACCACTCCAGTCAACAGTGCCAACTCTGCCCATTTGACTGCGCAAGAGGATGCATGTCGCCCTGCTGTGCACTGTTGCAAACTCGGAATGAAAAAAGATCTCATTACCTGAACTTGTGTGCTACTTTTTGTCTGAGAGATGCATGCTTCGAACAAGTTGCACCTGCGCCGCATTGCCGGTTCATCCCCCTTGCACCCAAACGACCGGTTTCAGGGACGATCTGAAGCTTTTCCGACTGCTGTTTCTGCCTATATATACAAGAGAAAACTGCGCGTATTTGTTCAGGACTTCAGGTTATGAGACGAACTCATCAAATGACCGCCATGGCGTTTAGGAGTTCAGCTAGTGGAGAGGAACCCGCTGGTCTCGAGTTTCCTAAGGTAATTAATCTCCCTTATCTGTCTGCCGACCTAACACAGATCTCTAATGCCACGGGAAACTACGTGCGCGTGCATGCCTGAGATGGCATGTACTAAATTGACTAATCTTATCTCACTTACGTCGTACGTGGTTTGGGCTCATTAGCAGGACGCTCGGGTGATCCAACGTTCACGCTCTGACGGCGACAGAGTGCTTGCCGACGACGCACTGCCAGCTCCAGACGCGGCCGGCGAGGCGGCGGACCAGCAGCAGCTGGAGGAGGATGAGGCACGGAGCGTGCGGTGCGAGTGCTGCGGGATGGCGGAGGACTGCACGCCCAAGTACATCAGCCGCGTGCTGGAGCGGTTCCACGGCAGGTGGGTCTGCGGCATGTGCTCCGAGGCGGTGAGCGAGCTGCGGAGGCGCCACCCGGCGCTGGCGGTGGGCGAGGCCGTGGAGTCCCACGCGAAGATGTGCAGCGAGTTCAACCGCACCGTGCGCGTCAACCCGACGCTCTACCTCGCGCGCTCCATGCGCGACATCGCCCGCAGATGCCACGACCGGAGCGGCTCCGCGCCGTCTGCAGCTCCCGGCGGCGGCTCCAGGATCGGCAGGACGAGAAGCTGCGCGCTGCCGTACGTTTGATTGAATCGAAGTTATTAATTTGAGAAGCATTACGTACTGATCACTACTCACCACCATTACGTACGGGAATTATGTCGGTGACGGCCGGTGTTCACGTCAGAAAAGCGAAGTTGCTAACTAGCTATAAATGCCTGGGAGTGTATTGATCGATGTGAACTGCGATCACATCTTGTTCTACCCACATATGCAAGGTAGTGGTCGCACTAGTACGTCTCACTGGTTTGCATACTGTAAGATAAAAGGGCATTACATTGGTAAATGCACGCATGGCCAATGGGTGCTAGCACACAAAGTATTGATGTTACTTAAGACTGAGTTCTTTGCTTTCCTTGTTCTTTCTCGTACAAATGCATGTCACAAGTTCGACCTAACAGAGGGATGTTGTTTAGATCATAAGTGCAACTATTAGAAGTGTGATCAATTTAATAAGTGGGTTCTTTTTAGCTGCGGTTTATAGCTGTGGCTTATATTTTTTTGGACTTAATGCGAGTTCTTGTGTGAACAAACTAAATGCTGATAAGTTAATAAGCCGTTTCAAAAAAATTGTCCCGATAAGCCGCTTCAAAACGACGGCAAAAAGGTCGTTCTGTTTATTTGTTTGAGAGAAACCATAAGTCATAAACCGAAAAAACTCAACCAATATATTATTTTGGCACGCTAGAAAGAGCGTGCCATCAGCATGTTATCTAGTGTAGTTCAAGTACTTATTTGCATTTGTTTGTTTTGTTGGTTTTAAATGATCACATCTTCTTCTTCGGACGTCTGTTTCATGTTTACTTTGCACGGTTGTGTTTCTCACAATGAACTTAACAAAATGAGACTAGTGTTGGATATGTTTTGGAGATTAAATGTTAAAGTTATTTCTAAATTGGCAAATACATACAGCAGGTATTGCAACTTGTATATTAATTGGTAGCAACTCTATGTTAGTTGCTATCAACTTATACATTAATTGCTAGCGGCTTTACATTGCTAGTTGCCTAAAAAAAATCGTTGGTAGTTATTATCAAATATTAAAGTTGCTAGTACAATGTGGAAAAAACAACAAAACTCTATTATATACGATATAGTGCTTGCAAAGTTACTTCAACTATGCTTTTGCTAGTTGTCAGCATCATGAGTGTTGCAAGTTGTCAGTACATGCAACATGTAATTACTAGCAGCAAAGATATATTAGTTACTACCACCTTAGAGTTACTAGTTACCAGCGCATACATAGTAACAACTATAATTACCAACAAATAAGATTTATTAGTTGTTAGTACCTTAGAGTTGCTAGATAATAACACCTCCAATTGTTAGTTGCGAACACTTATAGTTGATAGTTACCTACAGTCATAAGCTCAAAAGAAGGGGCCTATGGTTTATTACTTATGGCTTATGATTTCATCCGAACAAATAAAAATGACAGCTTCTCCACTGTCTTTTCAAAGTGGCGTATCAGGACAGTCTTTTTGAAGCGATTTATGAGCTTATCTGTATTAGGTTCATTCACGCAAGCGCTCGTGCTAGGGCTAAAAGCCATCAGCCACAGCCATAAATCGCAGCAAAAAAGAATCCACCTTATGATTACTAGCAGCGGAAATTTGTTAGTTGGCGGCACATTAGAATTGCTAGTTAACAATATATAGAGTTGCTAATTACAACACGTAGAGTTGATAGTTATCAACACCTAGATAGCGACAACTATAATTACTAGTAGAGAAAAATTGCTAGTTGCTAGAACCTTAGAGTTACTAGTTAGCAACACGTAAAGTTCTTAGTTGCCAGTACCTAGATTGTAACCAACTATAATTACTAGCAGAGGACATTTTGCTAGTACTAGAACCCTAGAGTTGCTAGTTAGCAATTTAGAGTTACTAGCAACTAATATGTACAATTGCTAGATAGCAACATACAGAGTTGGAGTAATACATAGTTGCTAATAAGTAACATTTAGTTATTTAAGTGATTACGAATTATTTTTCAATCGTATAATTGTTGTTGTTAATTGAAGTAATGTTATCATTATATCATCAAAATAGATGTAATGTGGGTCACATTTTGTTAAGTTTATCGTGTGGAATATAAAGGTTCAAATGGAATATGAAATGAAGCTTGGTGAAAGAGATGTGATCATTTAAAGGTTGAAAATGAAAAGAAAAGTCATGGTTTAAAACACTTGGCATTTGTTTGCTTTGCCTTTTTGTGTCAAATGTATGGTATACATGGAATTGTGCTGGACAAAAAAAAAGAAGTGGAACCGTGAAGAGATGTGTCGTCTAATAGAAAAGGCAAATGAAGAATTGTCGCCCTGGAGCTCTAACGCTTAATTGGCGTGTGCTAACTAAAATTAGCTATGCAACTTAATCACTACTATGATGTATGTCAAATTAACCAGCTAAGCCCAAGCCCTACATTGCTATTTATAGCCCCATAAAAGGTTAAACGCTAAGTTGACCTAAAACTTGAAAGTGGCCTAAATTAAGTAGTTAGGCCAGCCGTCCAAAAGATATGAAAAAGATAGGACACTAATTGAGCCCAACTCGGCCCTGATCGAGCAATCTTGTACTGCAAACCAGCTTATAGTTTGGGCACAATGGTATAGCAAAACGGAAACCATGATATATTGCCAACTTTTTTCGTGCAACGCATGACACTTTGCTTGTTCGCCTATGTAATACGATCATGATAGGCACTGCAATCATCGATAAGAACAGAGTGCACTGTGTGCCAATATGCACACACATATTGTAGACCTGGTATGGCAACAAATGAGAGCGAATGGTGCCTTTGGAATTGTTACCCAAGTATTCACCAATTCTTTATTTTAGTAGCTATTGAGCTATGAAGGTTAGGATTGAAAGCCAAAACCAAAGCAATCAACTCAATAATCCAAGAACTAAGGCACTGGTGGTTTGACTAGCTACCAGGTGATAATCTGGCTGGTGCTTGGCAGTCTGACCACTCCCCTATTCCGAATCTAAAAAATTAGCTCGAGCTAATGCAAATTTTGGTGCAATTCTAGAAATCCACATCCAAATGATATGAAATTTTGCACACACCTTACTTGAGGTCTCAAGGGCCTATTACATCAAAGGATCACAAGAATACTTATCAAAATTCAGACCTTTCTCAAGAACACACATGTTTGTACTAAAACTAGGCAAAAACCAAAAATACGAAATACAACTTGCTCGTGGGTGGAGGATGGCAAAGATGTTTCTAGATGATTTTCCAAATGTCACAACAAGTAAGAATTCCCAAAGATTTGAGGCAAAAACATTTAGATCAAGAAATCTCCCGAGAAGATCAAATTCAAGAAAAAATCAAGCAACTTCAAGAACTTATAAGACATGATGCCTAAATGGATGGGGATTGATCTCCATGAGTAATCTCCATTATTTACACGTCCTTGGCACACAATAAGATTAAGAAGGGGAGAGAGAAGATTAAAACCAACAAGATGGATGACAAATATACCAAAATAAGTGAACTTCATGAGAGATGGATAAAGTTGATGTATTGCTACTTGGGGATGAAGGTTTTACAAACACCCTACCTGGAGAATAAGAAAACACTCCACAACACTCACACTTCTCAAACCCTAAACCTAGAACACTTGGCTTGAACGAGGAATGATTGGATGGTTAACTAGCAAATCTCCGTCCCAACTTGTTAAATAGATGAGGCAACTAGTTCACATCTAACTCTAATGGATACTATTTACTAGTATATATGGGGAAAACCTATTAACCACACACAACACAGGTTTTACTCACACACTACACTCGTGCATAATTTTTAAAGCATATAAGCTCAAATTTGCTAAGTCCTTAGCATTTGATCCAACTTGATTATCTCAGCTTCTACTTCACCTAAACCGCTTTTCTAAGTGCCATAGAAGCGGTGTGGTTTTGATGCAAGCTAGTTTATGGTATTTGGTCATCTTACCAAAATATCATTCCTTGACCCGGTCTTCATCTTCTCTTGTAAGCAATCATCATACTTACCACGTTTAGGTGCACCACTGGATGGCCATGCGTAGCAAGTCTCTTCCATTCCAGTTGGTTGCAACCCGTCACTTGAACCTTTCCTTCAACATTTCCCACCTTTCTTGTACCATGTTTGAGCTCAGCTATCTCACTCGGCATCCCTGATCATTTTGGTCCTCAGCTCCTCCATGAGCGTAGCCCCGATCCTCACTGTTGACCATGGTTGACTTCAAGCATTCCTATACATCCAAAGACCAATAAATCATTTTTGCGCACAGTTTCTTCATAATAAATCATGCAATATATATGTATTGATCTAGGTCATAATAAACCACACCATGACCACAATTCCCAAAATCACAAATTCCAGCCGAAACCAAACCACTTGGCCAGTCAAACCACTGACAACACCCGGTTAGACCACTGGAGCCAGCTGGTCTGACCACCTCCTCTGGCCAGTTTGACCGCTAGGTCTACAAGTTGATCTGAACTCTATGTAAAATTTGTCGGGACGCAAAATTTGCATTCTTAACTCTATGTGTTTATCGTGCTAATCCCATGATCAGTGACTAGCACACATATTCAACAACATTTATATCATATCCATACACGATAAATTTAAACAAGGTAGTGTATATAAAAAGTGACGAAAATAAGCCTACAAGGTGAAGTTTACAACACATGGACCGACCGGCCAAATAGAATATACAATAAAAATAGTTCAACAGAGATGAAGATAAAATAGGCATAAAAAATAAGCAAGTATGCCTCAACCCATCCAAAGGGAAGACTGGGGCAAGACCCTAGAAATTGACATCCACACCACCAAAACATGTTGCATAAAAGTAACCACAAAACGAATATTCTTCTTCATCATTTGAATATGTTCAACAAGTATCCATGAGTACAAGAATCGTACTTTGTAGGACTTTATAACAAAGTTATATAATATACAAACTGAGACAAAGATAGCTGTGTAGTCTAGTTCAATTTGCAAAAACATGTTTTCAATTGTAATAACGAATAATGAATTATAAACGGAAGTTGTAAGAGCACTTGAATTTGATAAGTAATTAATAATAAAGCATAAATAGCATAATTTAGAATAAGAACCTTGCTGTCCCAGGATTTCAAAATAGTGGCAATATCCTTGCTAAGCCAAGCTATGTCTAGATTTCCCATTTATACATTCCCCAAACCATTTTATAAAACATAAAGCTACTTGTTGTGCGATATCACCATGGTTTTTCCATAACTGAGGACATGTATAATCGAATTGGTTTACGCTCTATGAGATTGTACATTTTACCCATCCAATGTAAACATCCTGCCATGTTATACATGTCACGCAATACCATCGGTACCCGATTTGATAGTTTATGATGAAACTTTTACATTGCCGGTCCTAACAACCACTGCACTATGATACCTTCTCAAGACGGGGAGTGCCCTCCAGTATCCCAAGACTCATACGGTGTGTTGGTAAACTTTCCTTACCAGCAAGGTTCCTCTGAACATGCATGAACCTCCATGCTCGTACTAGTCCAAAATCACCAACAATCTAACAATTGCAGTAAAGTTGCTAGAACCTGGTAACTTACTATGTTAAGGTCTTCCCCATAAAGGCATGTATGATTGTACGATTGTATTTTGACCTATGGCATAATAGATCGGTCCTTAATGACCCGACGAGACATCCACATACCACAGTCTTGTGCTAACCGGATCAGTCTCTACAACCACTTGCCAAAGTCTAAAACATATTGTTCAGTTTATTTGCTAACAAAAAATAATAGAGGTAACTCCTCTGGACTATTTCTCAAATACCCCCCATCTTTGAACGTTTCAACCAATTTTCAACCCAGCATATCTAGTACCTATATGAGCATGGCTAAACATTAACTACTTCATTTAATCTACAAATTTTATATTTTACTAACAGTGAATATCAATACTAAGGTGTCAATAGCAAGGGTAATATTCTATCATGGTGGGATCAATGCAACAAGTTGGTGTAATTATTAACTTTACCAACATACCGATTTTACCGAAATAAAGTGCATGCATAATAATTTTCAACACAACATATATAACAGTTAAATATAAGATCAACATAATCAAACAGGGTACTTGCCTTGCTCATTGAATGTTCGTTCTTACTCTGGCTCGTTGACAAAACTTTTGGAACATCGGTATCTAATCGGTGATAGCCAAATAGCACAAATAAGAGCCAAATAAATCTAAAGAAAAAGCAATTTCATTTTTTTTCTATAATATGATAGATCATGATTTTAGAAAATTTATAGATAAAAATCATTCAACTTAGAGTTCATATGCAAAAGTTATAAGTATTTGAATTTAGTTTGGATTGAAAAATACTGAAAAGAAAAGGAAAACACTGTGCATGAATTTTCATTTTTGTTTTTTTTCTTTTAAAGGAAAATTTGGATTTATTGCATCATTACACTGACATATGGGTCCAAGTGCCAGTGGCTTAGATTCTAAAACATGTTTACATCATAAAATTAAGTTGATTGATCCACTTTGGCCCACTTGTCAGAGAAAGGGGACATGAGAAGTCAACAACAGTGCTGCTCGAGCTTGTTATTGAGCTTGCTGGGGGTGAGGCGGCGATGAAAGGGCATAGGCGAGCTCAGGGATGGAAAGAGGAGGCAAAGGTGAAACAATTGGTAGCAAGGCCAAGGCTCGGAGCACGACGCTGGCATAGGAGCAATGTAGCATGAGAAGAGGTGGAGGATAACCTCTAGCAGGTGGGTCCGGTGAGCTCCGAGCCTTGGCCTTGCTACCAATTGTTTCACCTTTGCCTCCTCTTTCCATCCCTGAGCTCGCCTATGCCCTTTCATCGCCGCCTCACCCCCAGCAAGCTCAATTACAAGCTCCAGCAGCACTGTTGTTGACTTCTCATGTCCCCTTTCTCTGACAAGTGGGCCAAAGTGGATCAATCAACTTAATTTTATGATGTAAACATGTTTTAGAATCTAAGCCACTGGCACTTGGACCCATATGTCAGTGTAATGATGCAATAAATCCAAATTTTCCTTTAAAAGAAAAAAACAAAAATGAAAATTCATGCACAGTGTTTTCCTTTTCTTTTCAGTATTTTTCAATCCAAACTAAACTCAAATACTTATAACTTTTGCATATGAACTCTAAGTTGAATGATTTTTATCTATAAATTTTCTAAAATCATGATCTATCATATTATAGAAAAAAATGAAATTGCTTTTTCTTTAGATTTATTTGGCTCTTATTTGTGCTATTTGGCTATCACCGATTAGATACCGATGTTCCAAAAGTTTTGTCAACGAGCCAGAGTAAGAACGAACATTCAATGAGCAAGGCAAGTACCCTGTTTGATTATGTTGATCTTATATTTAACTGTTATATATGTTGTGTTGAAAATTATTATGCATGCACTTTATTTCGGTAAAATCGGTATGTTGGTAAAGTTAATAATTACACCAACTTGTTGCATTGATCCCACCATGATAGAATATTACCCTTGCTATTGACACCTTAGTATTGATATTCACTGTTAGTAAAATATAAAATTTGTAGATTAAATGAAGTAGTTAATGTTTAGCCATGCTCATAAAGGTACTAGATATGCTGGGTTGAAAATTGGTTGAAACGTTCAAAGATGGGGGGTATTTGAGAAATAGTCCAGAGGAGTTACCTCTATTATTTTTTGTTAGCAAATAAACTGAACAATATGTTTTAGACTTTGGCAAGTGGTTGTAGAGACTGATCCGGTTAGCACAAGACTGTGGTATGTGGATGTCTCGTCGGGTCATTAAGGACCGATCTATTATGCCATAGGTCAAAATACAATCGTACAATCATACATGCCTTTATGGGGAAGACCTTAACATAGTAAGTTACCAGGTTCTAGCAACTTTACTGCAATTGTTAGATTGTTGGTGATTTTGGACTAGTACGGGCATGGAGGTTCATGCATGTTCAGAGGAACCTTGCTGGTAAGGAAAGTTTACCAACACACCGTATGAGTCTTGGGATACTGGAGGGCACTCCCCGTCTTGAGAAGGTATCATAGTGCAGTGGTTGTTAGGACCGGCAATGTAAAAGTTTCATCATAAACTATCAAATCGGGTACCGATGGTATTGCGTGACATGTATAACATGGCAGGATGTTTACATTGGATGGGTAAAATGTACAATCTCATAGAGCGTAAACCAATTCGATTATACATGTCCTCAGTTATGGAAAAACCATGGTGATATCGCACAAGTAGCTTTATGTTTTATAAAATGGTTTGGGGAATGTATAAATGAGAAATCTAGACATAGCTTGGCTTAGCAAGGATATTGCCACTATTTCGAAATCCTGGGACAGCAAGGTTCTTATTCTAAATTATGCTATTTATGCTTTATTATTAATTACTTATCGCCTGTGAATTGTATGACTGATGATCAATGGAGAGCATTAGTGGAGATGTGGTCCAACCCAAAACACAAGGTATGACCAATTGATAGCACTAGCGACCAATACTATTGTTAGAAGCATTTTATGGCCATTTAGTTCTTCATATACTTTTTTAGTTGTGAAATTTAATTTTAACTACACCACCTGAATGTCTTGATCTGATTGATACTGTTGTATAATAACAATACACTATTGCAGAAACACAGCCGGTGTGGCTGCTGTTTTTTAACCTTTTTAGTCGAGGGTGCTTTCTAAGTTTTAACCATAGCATCCAGCCATCTATATATGTTCTTTAAGTTTTTGAGTCCACAGCTTGGACAGTTCAGATTTTGTGCTGCATGGTTCTTCCAATTTGAGCAGTTCATAGTGGATGCATGCTTCTTTTGGTCCTTTAAATAGATAAATATCAGCAAGGATAACATCCAATGAATTGTATAATAACAATACACTATTGCAGAAACACAGCCGGTGTGGCTGCTATTTTTTTAACCTTTTTAGTCGAGGGTGCTTTCTAAGTTTTAACCATAGCATCCAGCCATCTATATATGTTCTTTAAGTTTTTGAGTCCACAGCTTGGACAGTTCAGATTTTGTGCTGCCTGGTTCTTCCAATTTGAGCAATTCATAGTGGATGCATGCTTCTTTTGGTCCTTTAAATAGATAAATATCAGCAAGGATAACATCCAATGAAGGGTATCTTGTACTTATAACAAATGGCATTGATTCAAATTATTTAAGACTTCCTTTTGTTCCTGTAAATTTGATTTTAATATAAATAGCAGCAACTTAATTCCATTCATATTGAGTAGTCAAACATTGAAAGTGGCATTTGTAGTCCTTTTTTAGTACTTACTTGTTTTCATTCCTCTTTACCTTACAAATTTGTGTGGTCTACAGGACACTTGTGTCAAAAACCAAGTTAATCGTGCGAAAGTCCAGTTCCACCAGCGTACAGGCTCTCGGTGTTACATTGCACATGCCTATGTCACGGTGGGACAAACTTAATGCTATGTGATCTTGTTGCTGATCTTCTAATTTACATGGATTATGGATTGTTATTATTGTCTCAAGGTTCATGTTCTGAAATCCAGCATATACCTCGTACATGCTTGAAATTGTATATATGCCTGTTTTCATGTGCTTCTAATTTACATGTAAACATATGCCTCCAATTGAATTTATGTCCTTGCTATACTTATTGATCATGTGGGAATGAAAAATACTTGAATGAGCAAAAATTTGTTCAATGAGCTTGTATTTCTAAGTCTAGGTTCTATAATTTGCTACTATTTGCATGAGTGCATTGCTGGTAGCACTTTGGTCACATTTCATTTCATTAAAGTCTGCTGCACATTATTTGAAATGAGAAACCATGAAATTGGTTCAAGCTAACAAGTTTAAGTTGATTTCTCATCATTTTAGAAACAAGAAAAATATAAAGACACAGAGCCCACTGCAATTGATTTGTTCAAGGAGATGCATTGCAGCAAGAAGAGTGGTTTTTGTGAGCCTATCCAAAATGCAATTGTAAGTACTTTTCCCCTCTTCTACAAGACATACTTGAAAGTCAACTTGAATACTGTCTCCTCTTCTTAGTTAAGCATGGACACTGTTGCCTTTACTTCATGATTGGAAATGATTGTGGGCTGTTTTTGCTGTTGTTGATGTTGCAAGAGTTATGATGTACTTATTGCATAAGACTACTTTGTTACATTATTCATTTCCCAGTTGGGTGAATGTAGTCTTCTAAATTCAAATATGATATATTGCAAGTATACCGTCTTTTCCTTCATATACTGCTTTTAGCTCTTGTTTGAGGTTAACTTCGTACATGCTTGAAATGATGTTTGAGGCTATTTTGGCTAAAGTAAGGTCATTTTCGAAGTCTCTGTAAAGTATTACTGTAGGCTGTTTTTCCTATACTGCTAGAAATCTGTACCAAATTCAATGCTAATTTTTGCACCAAATTCAATGCTAATTTTTGCATCATTCTGTTGCTAGGCTGTTATGCAAGCAATTGAGGCTGAACCAATGCAAGAAGGACAACAGCCGATGTCTTCTATTGAAATTGTTTCCAAGGTGCTGCCGCAGTCAAGCACATTTCTTCAAAATGTGGGGCTGTCAACCTCCAAGCCAAGTAGTAGAAGTGCAGTTAGTTCACAGGTGCGGGAGCTACAGGCTCAACTTGAGGCCAAGGAGCAAGAATCTGCACAACTTAAGCAAGAATCTGCACAACTTAAGCAAGAGGTGGCTAGCCAAGCGCATGAAATTGATAGTTTGAAGAAGGGACAGCAAGAAACTCATGCCCTCCTTCGACAGCTGATTAACTTCAATCAGGGTCAAGTCACTCCTCCCTAAAATTTGTGAGCATCCTTGTCATCTAGATATGCATCCAGGCGAGTTGGTTAAATTATGCCTTTTGTATCTATCCCTGGACTTTGGGCTGGTAAGAGTCTTTGGTGAACTCTGTAGCATTTTGGTGTAGCTTGTGGCTGCTGCAGTACAAACTATCAACTTAGTATTGCTTTAGCTTACAAACTATTTCACACTTTAAGCTGTGATGTATGACTGAGCTGGATGTATGAATGAGCTGGATGTATGGTTGAGATTATTGCTTCTAAACTGTTGATGAATGGATGTTGACTATGAAATTTGTTATGAATCAATGTATGGCTGTCATATTTGTTGAATTCAATTGTATGGTTAATATTGTTTGAATCCAGTCAGGCCACAATTGGTCCTGAAATTGGCGTGTTAGAAATCAGACCAATAAAAGGGTGTATTAGAAATCAGCCCAATAGAACTAATGACGGTAAAAATCGTCACTTCATCAGTGCCACATCACTTGACACGTCAGCTACCACATCAGTTTGACACGTTAGCGCACACGTGGCAGTTGTCTAGTTGAGATTTCATGACGGTTTTAATGACAGTAATGACCGTCATTATTGTTGGTGACGGAAATATTGTTGTCACCAATTCTGTGACGGTTTACCCTCGCCCATCATGGAAGGTGCTTTAACACGCACCTTCTGTGACAGTAGGTATTCCGTCACTGCACCGTCACAGAGCGTGTTATGGTGACGTAAAAGCCTCTGCATATGACCTAAATGAACCGTCATAGAAGGTCAGATCTCTTGTAGTGTGGGCTGGCGTTGGGCTGGAACAATGATGAGCTAAGCCAACAGGAGAGATTTTGGCCCATGGATGAAAATGAATTTAAAATTTCTTTTCTAATTTATTTAATTCTAGAATTCAAGTCTGAATTTTCAAAATTAGCAAACTAAATTTAAAATGCATGAAATTTTTTTGGAGAGGCACTTTAGAATATTTTCATCCCAATTAAATTATTTCTAGGCTCTGTTCAAGTTTTAATAAATTTTAAAATTTTATTTTCAAATACTAAAAAATTTAAAACCATTTTTAAGAAATGCTGAAAATTTCTGAAAAATCCCAAAATACATAAATGGTTATTTTAAAAATAATTATACTATTATCGGGAATTTTGGGATATTACAAAATCTAAATCCTAATTCCTCCAATTTGATAATAATTTATCACAATAAAAACATAGACATTCTCACGTGGTTTTTCACATATATGTCATCTACTGAACAAGGTCATGCTCACGCATACAACTATACCGTACCAACATCAAGTTGCGAGCCGTCGAGGCCGTAGTTTTGATGATACTGGTGTACATGTAGCTGCGCGATCCTGTTGTTTCATTTCATTTGCGTGGCCACAGCTTTTACTGTTGTGCCCGTTCAAATCCCGTGATATACTGTCAAGTTGCTACGGGTGACAGTGCCCTTTGTTTTTTTTTTCATGTACTAAACGATAGTAGGATCTTTTGACGTCAAATTTTCGTCATATGCGATGCGAACACCAAGTCTTGAGCTAGAGATTGCGATTTGACTAGGGTTTCCACTGGAATCGATCAGGGAGTTGCGCTTTCAGAAATATAATTACTTACCTACATATATATTCTCAATTCGATGCCTGTACTGCTCGATCATTTGTTGTCAGCTAAAGAGTGCTCATTTTAAAATTCGCCCTTCTGCTATATAGTTGCTTTAGCAGGAGTGTATATCTGTAAGAAAACTAATAACAGTCGGTCGAGGACAGGAGACCTGTGATATATATCTGTTCTTTCTTTTTTCTGCATGCGTCTCCACCCGATGGAAGAAAAAGTGCAGCCACTTGTGCCACACACACGTGCGTTCATGCATCCATCGATCGATCAGCAGGTGTTTCCGTCTCCCTACAGCTGCATGCAGCGCCTGAGCATGACATGGCGTGAAGCGGAAGCTGATGCCGACGGCTGATAACTGAGGATCGAGCTCGCTCACACATGAATCTGATGCGCGCTACGGGGACTGAACAAATCATGCATGTGCTCGCGAAATCTACTGCCGGAAAACCATCGGCCGGCCCCGCCTCCTGTTTGCTGGCCGCAACACCGGTCGATCACGGCCGGCCGGCCGGCACGATTTTCACATGGCGGCCGGACCCCTCGTGAAGAGTACAGTCATCGATCGTCTCGCGGCTAGAGGCTCTGCAAGCGAGCTCAGTTGTCAGTCCCGTGAGCCGCTCACAGGATGCGATTGCGATCGGCAGCCCACGCGTGCACGTGCCGACGTGCGAATGGGCAACAAAAACACACTTCGCACTTGCGGCCCAGCTAGAATTAAAATTTTATAGGATCAATTTTATTATAATAAATAAAATTATGTAAATTATTATGAAATTATCAATAGAAGTAGATGTATTTTACAAAAATTTTGTAAGGTTAATTGACCCCACAGAAAAACCTCCCTCCGCCGGCCACTGGCTAAACGGATTGGATACAGTACTTCAAAGATACGGATGAAACAGCAGCGGTCGTGGAAGTATCCTACTGATCTCACCCCCAAATTAAAGCACATGAAGGGAGTCAAGTCGTGCATGAACATTTTGCGCACGCTTTGATGTGACAGACGCCTCAGTGGGAAGCTCTGGGCATCGATGAGACGATGACTAGCTAGCTGCTGTCTATAAATAGCCAGGTCACAGGTGCATATGTTGCTGGCAAGTATAGGAAAAGACACGAAAGTTAGAAGTGAGTCCGAGTGGAACAGGTTCGTAGATTTGGAGAGCTTCGTAAGATAATCGACAAAACGATAATGGATATGGCGCGCTTAGCTGCTGAGGAGCTTGGCCTCGAGCCGCCCCTTGTGGTAATCACATTAATTACTTCTCTACTAGATTAATTGCTGCTCGATCCTGCTTTTCCATTTGACTAATGTCTTATCGTAGCTAGTATACACTGACTGTTCGTCGTCGGCATGCACGTCTGCCTCCATGCTCAACATGTCTGCACACGTGCATGTTCAAAACGGCATATATATGATCTCTCTTCATGACTCATGAGCAGAGTAGTATACTCTGGGTGTCAACTCATCGTGCCATGCGTGCTTTGATCTGACAGGAGGCCCGCGCGATCCAAGAACGCTCGCAGTGCTCCGACACCACCGAAGAACCACTCGCCCTCGTCGCCGACGACGCAGCCGCCGGGGAGCAGCAGCAGGAGGAGGCACGGAGCGTGCACTGCGAGTGCTGCGGCATGGTGGAGGACTGCACCGCAGGGTACATAGGCCGCGTGCGGGAGCGCTTCCACGGCCGGTGGGTCTGCGGGCTGTGCGCCGAGGCCGTGTCCGAGCGGCGGCGGCGCGAGCCGGCGCTGACGGTGAGCGAGGCCGTGGAGTCGCACGCGTCGCTGTGCAGCAGGTTCAACAGAACCGTGCGCCTCAACCCGACGCTCTCGCTCGCCCGCTCTATGTGGGACATCGCCAGGAGCAGCAGCCTCAACCGGCGCTCGCCTCCGTCGGTGCTTCAACGCTCGAAGCCGCTGGCAGCCTGCGGTGGCGCCTCCAAGATCGGCAGGGTCGGGAGCTGCCCGGTGCCCTACGTTTGATCGCCAGCTAAGCAAGCAAGCTAGCAAGCAGTACGTACACGATCGTCAATCGCCACCAATACGGCTGGATTGATCAATTACGTCTGATCGATCCGCTGGTTGAAAAAAGGGATTTGATCATATATAGTGTCATTAGTGGTACTTACTGTTTTAGTTTGCACACATATTGGGTTACACTGTTGTTGCTTCTTAATCTTGTACAATATAAAGAAAGTTGTTGTGGACGCATGAATAGCTGTTTACGACCCCTGCAATTTCAAGTTTTAGGGCAATTAGAATGTTGTAATTCACCCTCGCAAAAAGAAGGCTGTGACTTGTATCCCAGTTCATGACTAAATGTTGTATTTTGTGATCTCTGGTCGGTCCGACCGCATCTGGTCAAGTCCCATCGCTTTTAAGAGTTCGATCAAATTTTACTCAAAAGTTAAAGCAATTAGATCGATAAGTCCTACCAAAGCTTTTTACCTGACTAGTATATGTTTTTGAACTGGCTAGACCGGTTGTGGTCATATATGTTCCGACCAGTGTGACCAGTCGTGAGCAATACAAACTGGTCAAAGATTATATTTGGGATTATCTTTGTGTCTATGATAGACTCTATATCGATTTGCATCAAATGCGGTACTCAAAGGTGCTTGCGCCTACTGCAGTCAAACATGGTTACTTAAGGCACCTCTGACTGCAACACTTGATTGTCTGGGATTTGTCGACGATCTTACGAAATAAAATAAGAAAAATGACTGAAATCTTTAGGAAAAAATGGGGCTGTTCTTTATTACCATAAACTGGTTATAGGGAGCCTTAAGAAAGGCATGAGACTAGGCCTAATTACACTAAATTGAATGGGATGTGAATTGTTGTGTTCTTCTATCTTCTCTCATCCAGTCTTAAAATACCAAATGAAGAGACGCCTATTATCCGCTGGGAAAGACGTCCTATGGAACCAGCGTGTCTGGATGGTGAGGTTGTTATTATCAGAGAGAGGACACATGATCTTCGGTTATTGTCAAAGGGAGACAAATGTGAGAAACAACTACATGGCAGTTGTTGTCATAGACTCAGTGCTGAAACATCATGTTGTTTGGAATGGATAAGTCATATATTCTATCCATAGCACGGAAGGAATATCCTGGAATCGGGTCCAAGTACTAGTTCATAGAATTTCTGAGCGATCATTCGGTCAGGCAACACGCATAGTGTTTCTCTGACCTATGTACTCGGGGAGTAACCTCTAGAGGTTTGTGACCACAGGGGTCCCTTGGTCATAAATAAATATTAAAGCTATAATTGAGGATTTATTCAATGCACCGAATAAATCCTTTGAAGTCATGCAAACACATTATGCTTCGGTACATGGGCGCGACTGACTCGTCTAGGTATTATTTGGAAGGTAAACCTCAAAAAATTCAAACCAGTCGAGTTTTATTTTTGTTTGGTTGAACCTTCTTGACCTTAAGGTTTCCCTTGATTTCATAGCTCTATCCCCTACTAAGGTGAGAGAGAGAGAGAGAGAGAGAGAGAGAGGATCTGATGCGGGGGTGCCCAATTTTCACGACATACGATCGATAATGATAACTTAGATCCGTGCAACCTGACGAACCGATGGCGCCAACCACTATCAGAACAACAATCTGTGATAAAAGAATTCATCCAACCACACGCTCATGATCCCGTCTACCCGACCACAAAGCAGGCACGTCGCAGCTCCTGAGAATCACAAGGAATCACAAGAACAACGATGTAGAGAAACACCCAATTCCCCTCTAGGTTGCAATCAGATGGCAAACTCTAGAAAGAACAAGCGTATAGCTCTCTCTTAAAATAATAGATTCAATTATGGTCTGCCAAAAGTTACGTATTACAAAACTTATATAACCCTTGGGAAGCCGCAAGGTCTCCTACACAATTCCTAAGTGTTTTAGACTTGGACTCCCACAAAAAGGAAATAAAAATAAAAAATCTGTAATGCTTTTGAAGATAAATCCTCTCCATTACGTAGCACCTGAAATAAGCTTTCAAATGAATCCAAGATCACCTCAATCAGCTCGATCCTGCTTGCTCAACCAGCCTTTCGAATTGATTTACTCGTGGCATTACCTCTACGACCTTCTAATGGCCAACTTCCAAGGTACATACAATCGCCTTGGGAAGGAGAACGACCTGCATCGAATGCACCAAGGCAGCGATGAAACCTTATGACAATTCATTCGACATTTTAGCCAGGTCGAAAGTCGATTCTGGAGGTCTCTGACACTTCTGTTATTAGGGTATTCAGACAGGGGGTGCGCAATCGAAGATTCCAGAGGACATCGTCCTGAACCCTCCAACCACCATCGTCGAGCTCTTCGAGATGGCTGATCGGTATGCAACAGTTGCCGAAGCGATCGAAAGGACTAGGACCATTGACCAGGCCAGCCGCTGTTCCAAGGAGCAAGGTAATGGTGGCAAAAGGAAGGAGAAGGCCAAGAATCCCGAAGACAAGGTCAAGAGCCACAGTCTCGCATCGCAAGGTTGAAGGAGGTCTTGGTCATGGGCGATAAGGAGCCATGTAGTTCCAAATAATACTCCAATCGGGGCAAAGGCAAGGCACCCGCGAGGAAGAAAAACAAGCCTAGATGATACCCTCTTCATAAGAAAGAGGGGCACGATCTTCAGAATTGCCAAGTCTTCATGTGGAGACTCGAGGATTATTATTCTGGCAAGGGTCGTTTCCAACAATTGAGGAGTTTGTGCAATCAAGCGGTCGAAAGCACTCGGATGAGGGCGAGGACATGTCCGCAAACAGTTGAAGAAGTTGAATACATGTCAAGTGTTCTGTATGCAAATATAGTCGGATCACTTATGTACGTCATGGTCTGCTCTCGCCCTGATCTATCTCATGTTTTGAGTGTTGCCAGCTGATATATGGCTAATCCAAGGAAAGATCACTAGAGAGCACTTCGATGGATTTTTAGATATTTGAGGGGTACTTCTGATGCTTAATTGCAGTTTGGAAAGCCAATGATGGACTGGTTGAATATATGGATTCCAACTTCGTTGGAGATTTAAATAAGAGGATATCACTTACTGGTTATGTATTCACTGTTGGAGGTTGTGTCGTGAGCTGGAAATCTTGTTTGAAGTCGAGTACATTGCTATTTCAGAAGCTTGTAAAGAAGCTATTTGGCTAAGAGGTATATACAATGATCTTTATAGAAGTACATCTTGCACTAATTTATTTGTGATAGTAAGAGTGCTATTTGTCTTATAAAAGGCCATATGTTCCATGAGATAACAAAACACATCGACATTAGATATCATTTTATCGAAGGGGTTATTGCTCAAGTAGATGTTAAAGTTTGCAAGATGAATACTCATGATAATCCAGCTGATATATCGACAAAGCTAGTTCCTACCGCTAAGTTTGAGATCTGCTTATACTTGGCCGGTATCACTCAATTGTTTTTCAGATGTTTGATGTACAAGAGGTATTCTACAAGTTCTTCGAGAAATTCTTTAGTTTTTTTTTTGCTACAGGAGAAATTAGGTTAAAGGTGAAGATTGTTATATTTTGTGTTCCAAAGCTGGTCGGGTCCAATCGCTTAATGAGTCCGATCAGGTTTCACTCAAAAAGTAAAGCAATCAGGTTGACAAGTCCTACCAAAACTCTTTACCTGACTAGTATATGTTTCTGAACTGGTCAAGACTTTTGGATTGGTCAAACTGGTTGTGGTCGTATATGTTCTGACAAGTGTGATTGGTCGTGAGTAATGCGAACTGGTTGAAGATTAGGTTTGTAATTATCTTCATGTCTATGATGGACTCTACACCGATTTACAGCAGATGTGGTGTCCAAGGGTACTTGCACCGACTAAAGTCAAACATGACTACTCAAGGCGTCTCCAACTACAACTCTTCATCCTCTCTGACTGGGACTCCGCTACGTCTCTGAGTAGGATATTGTTCTCTTTGCCGACTAGAACTCTATTCCTTTATCGTTTGGGACTCTTGTTCCCAAGGCTATTTATGTCCATGTAAGCCTCTCACTAGCCAATGCGCAATTCACTATACATGTAATACGTTAAGAGTGCTCTGTAACTTCTCTGTAGTGTGATTCGCCGATTATGTATCCGTAGTTTTTTATCACTAGGGATTTTTCACGTTAAATCTTTATCTTCACTGGTTGTACATCCGTAGTTTTTTCTCACAAAATTTTTTTCATATTAAATCTTTATCTCCTATTCTCGATTATTCGTAGTCGTTACATGTGTTCCTTGGTCGTTTTCGCTACACTAAATTGAGCAGTCAGTATACAGTGTATAATCAGGAGGCTAACTAGTAAAGTACAGAAAGTGGTGTGAATATGTACCAACTAGAACCGCGTTATGTGTCAATCCACTGCAGCATTTTTGGGGCAGGCCACTTCTACGCCTCCATCCGAGTTTTCGTTGAGCAGGGACAACTGCCTGCAATTGTTCATTGGATTATGCCTGCTCTTTTAGAAGTCAATCATGGGTGTTTGTGGGGTCTTTTTTAGGCTTTTAAAAGCTATTTTTTAGTTTTTCTATTGTAACTAACGTTCAAATAAAATATTTTTTTAAAATAGAATCTATAGATTGAATGTAGTATACACTAGCGATTTCATTTATATCGGTTAAAACCATACACGAGTTTCTGTTACTCCACACTCTCTCACACAAATAGTTTAAAAACTATAAATCGTAACAAAAAAAGAACAAACCGTTTGTAATGTTATACCATTAGGTAGCTTGTCTGGAATCACAGAGGTTGGAAAAAAATAAGGCCGAGTGCTAGATGTCAAAATAGAAGCGAAAAAAATCCCAAAACTAATCGAACAAAAACGCCCACCGTGGGGCTAGAACCTAGCGAATTTTTTTTACGAATAATCTATTTTTTATTCAAAATTACATAAATATACCTGTAAAATTTTTTTTTACAAAAATAGGCTCCAGTCGCCCTACCATTGGGCGACTGGAGCCAATCGCCCAACCAAGGGCCGACAGAATTTCAATCGCCCTACTCTCGGGCGACTGAAACCAGTCGCCTCCCCATTGGACGACTTGCAATGCAGTCGCCCAATGGGGGGGGCGACTGCACTCAGTCCCCCATGATTTTTTTAAGTTTTGTCAATTTTGTAGTTTTAAACTGGAAAAAATCTAGTATAGTTGTAATAAAAGTTTATGTTCACTGTATGTTGTAGGTGCATAAAAAATTTTGAAATTTTTTTTAAGAACGATTGACCGTAGAACGATCGATACATACAGTGGTAAGTGATATTTTGATGTTACTGAGAATTCATGTACGGAGAAAACTGGTATGTTAATATTGTTAAATGACTTGCTATGTGAATCATTGAATGCGAAAAGACGAGATAATAAGCTTATCTGAATAGAAATAAACTTCACAATACAGTTGGGAGTAACATGACGTGTACTTTTTTTTATTACATGCATAACATATAGCATGATATGCGACTAACATACCCAACTGCTCGTACGACCTACTGTGTGGACCGGGCCACTTTCCCTTCCTTGCCTGCTCAGCGTTGAACTTCTCGGCGGCCTCTTTTTCCTTAGCCACCATTTCCCTCTTTCTCTCACGCTCCCTTTCGCGAGCCTCCCGCTCCCTACGCATGCACGCTTCAAGATGAGCTTGCATCTCGCGTTGTATACGCAGGGTTTGCTCGTTCTAGCGGCGCTCCTTCTCCCGCAACTCTGTGTCCCATGTGACATTCCACTCCTCGAAGTCGAGGGTCCATTGGTCCGCAGGGTGGATCTTAAGATCGATCCATTTGCGGTAGGCACATAGGGGTTCCGGAGACTGTAAATACATGGGAGAGATTGTTAGTGCGTGCTGTGAAGGAGAAAAGGTAGGGGAAAATGGTGCATGTGGTCCTTACCGGCTGCCGATAGGTTACGGTGTCTAGACGGCGGTCGGGGTAGTCACTGGAGTAGTTTGCACAACCCCAGTAATGCATACCTAGGCTGATACGATGTTTAGATTTGAAGAACTTGCACGTGTCCCCGCACCAACAAAGGGGGTGTCTCCCCCTCAGGTGGGAGTTGCGGCGAACTCTTGGTGGGGACGTTCGGGATGGGGTTGTTGCTACGCGGCCGCTCATTGCGGGGAACTAACCTCGTAGCACGCTGGGCTTGTTCTACCCAAGCCGCAATAGCCCTTATTTTCTCATCGCGGGCAGCAGCTGACCGTGCTAGGTCACGGGTCTCCTCCCATTCCTTCACCATCTTGTCCCATTGCTTCTTCTGGCTTTTGTCCATCCCGGTGGGGTGAAGGAAGCGCGGTGTAGTGTGGGGTTTGGAAGTGCAGTGTTCCCTGCGAAAATGGAATACACACCACTTTATAGGGTCTGTTTTCTCTCTACTCCTACGTGTAAAGCTGGTCCGCGTGGTCGTAGCACTGAGTAAAGATGGCGCGCTGTCATATCACTGCAAAAAGGCTGCGTTGTCATGCCATGTGACTGAGCAAAGCTGGCCCTGTTTTGTCATCTCACTGAGCAAAGCTGGCACGTTTTGTCATGTCACTGCGCAAAGCTGGCCTCTTTTGTCATCTCACTGAGCAAAGCTGCCTGTTTTGTCATGTCACTGTGCAAAGCTGCACTCTTTTGTTATCTTACTGAGCAAAGCTGCTCCGTTTTGTCATGTCATTACGCAAAGCTGGCATCTTTTGTCATCTCACTGAGCAAAGCTACCGCATTTTGTCATGTTACTGCGCAAAGCTGGCCTCTTTTGTCATCTCACTGAGCAAAGCTGCCCCATTTTGTCATGTCATTACGCAAAACTGCACTTTTGTGTCATCTTACTGAGCAAAGCTGGCCTCTTTTGTCATGTCACTACACAAAGCTGGCCTCTTATGTCATGTCTCTGTGCAAAGCTGGCCTCTTTTGTCATGTCACTGCGCAAAACTGCACTGTTTTGTCATGTCACTGCGCAAAGCTGACCCTTTTTTACAGCGATACTCCATTGCAATAAGTTCTCTTGTTCTATATAAAGAGCACGGGTGCGGTCCCATGAAGGTGAATCGAACCCTATAAATCGAACGAAGAAGTATCTTCTTCGTCGTGCTGATACATACCATGGTGGACGCCGAGGGGCCAGTCGGAGCGGGGTCACCCAAAGAAGACCTTCCCTTGCAAAGGAGGGAGGACTTCAGTCCTAGCTGCCGCTTGATACCTAGGAGGCGTGCTCAACCAGTGTGGCCAAAATGCAGACACAATGAGTACGCGGTTGTCGAAGGCCATTTCGATGGCGGGCGATATTTCTTCCGATGCCCACACTCCGGGGTACCAATTGCTAATAGTACTTTTTTCGTTACTGCTTACATAGTCTCTTTGTTTACGGTCTTTTTCTGCAGATGGCAAAATGCGACTTTACCCGCTGGATCGACCCTCCTCATGAACTGTATATTGTCAACTACGTGGATACATTATGGGATCGAATCTTTGAGTTGGAGGAGCGACTCGACATTCTCAATGAGGAGAACAACGACCTCCGCCAACATATGCAACACGAGAGGGGCAACGAGGAGGTTGTCAACATAGGAAGCTCGTACGATCTGACATGTATTGTGCAAACCCTAGTTGCATATGTGCGTGCCACTACAACAATGGCCAACCCCGTCCGAGGCGTCCCCCTAGCAATTCTCCATGTGGGTGCCACGAGGCTCGTTTGGCATATAGGCAACGAGGTGTATGGTTGTACCGTAGTATGTACGAGTGTTGATTGAAATAATGTGCAATGCTGTTAAGCATGTCATGGATTGGTTGTTATCTTCGTGCGGTTGTTATCACGAGCCACAAAAAATCGCATTTTAACGAACAGCAAATACAACTAGTAAGTAAGTAAACATAGCAATACTAAGCTACCAGCACAACACCAACTACATTACAGAAAAGGGATGTAACATAGAAGTTTTACAAATGGTACATGAAATTTAGCCATAGTCACCAACAACTACTGATCAGAACATGCATTACATCGTCTAGTTGTGTGCCCCTCCTGACCGCATAGCCACAACGTGCACCAGATGTTCCAGTTTGTGATTCGTCCATGTCATTTCTAATACGCCGGCTCTGTCGCTGACCCTTCCCACCCTTCAGTATGTTAACATCTGGAACCCAGGTCCTTGCTGCAATGTCCAAGGTGGCGAAGTTTCTGATCACCCTGAACCCTTGAAACTCCCCACACCAAGCTTGCAGTATCCTCTACTTAAAGAAGTACTCCGACATAAAGTTCAAAGGATCTATGCCCATGGCCTCGCATGCAGCCAGGACATGAGAGCATGGCTTGTGTAACAATTTAAGCTTGTTGCACGTGCAGCTAGGTTCGTTTGCATGATCTCCAAGACATACCTCGAGGGTAACAAGGGAACGAGCTGTCCCAAATCCAGCTCTATCACGGAGTATCACGTCAAAACGATGCTCCCTGTTTTCCATGACCTGCACTGTGTGCAATTGACCCTTCTGTGCCTTCGTCTCCATGTACGCCATAATTTTCGACGAATACAGGGCTCGGGGATTGCCCGCATGTAGTGCGGCACTCGCGTACCTCTCCCTAAAGTAGCGGATTGTGTTGTGAAGAACACCTTCCACAATGGCGACAAGGGGCTGATAACGGAGTCCCCTGAGAACCCAATTGTACACCTCGGCAAGGTTAGTTGTCATTATGTTGTACCTTGTGCCATCCGTGTCGTATTACAGCGACCACTTCTCCAATGATCCCCCCTCGATCCACTGCGAGAAGCACTTGATGTTTCGCGAGCTCCTCCTTCTTGGACCAGCTGAGTTAAACTCATCGAGTGCTGGCAAGCATTGCGGTTGTGCCGCCCCAGGAATGACGGGCCCCTTGCTCCTCTCTTCGACGTTCTTCCTAGTGTGCTCATCCAACAACGCCCACAAAGCATCAAATTTTCTCCGCTGGTTCTGCCTAGCCAGCCTCTTGAATAGCTTCATCAAAGATTGTTTCGGGAATTGCTTGAAAAAGTTGGCCCCTAAGTGACGAATGCATCACCTGTTTCTCATGTCCGGCCAAGAAAAGAGCTCCTCGGGGTCTTCCTGCAGTTTTCTTATCGCATTTATAATACCGGCGTGGCGATCATGGATTACGCACACACTAGGACGAGTGCCGACAACTCCAACCCTGACATGTCTGAGAAACCACAGCCAGCTATCATAATTCTCACTTTTCACAAATGCGATGGCCAGTGGCAATATTTGGTTGTTGCCGTCAATGCCTATGGCCGTTAGGATCTGCCCCTTGTATTTGCCTGTCAAGAAGGTCCCGTCAACTGAGATCAGTGACAGCATGTACCTAAATACCTCAATGCAAGCAACAAATGCTAAGAAGACTCTCTGCAACACCGCATATCCTGGTGGACTTGTGGACGGCTTGTCTTGCACGGTGATATACGTTCCCGGGTTCCTTTCCTGCAACACCTGAAGCATACGAGGAAGATTGTCATACGCCGCCTCGAAAGACCTGAAATGTTTTCCAACGCCTTCTGCTTGGCACGCCACGCCTTCGCGTAGCTAATCTTATACTTGAATTTATTCTCGATAGCTACCACGATATGCGTGGCCTCCATGTCTTTCTTTTCAACAATTTCTCCATACATCAAATTGGCTATAAAGATGGATGTTAGGTTACGATGCCTCGCCAAAACACTGTTGAGAATGCAAGAGTGCGGCTCCACCTTTGACACAATCCAGTGAGTCTCATACTTTGGTCTCCGTGCGTGCACCCTCCAAAGACAACCAGCCTGCTCGCACTTCACAGTGTACTGCTCCTGGCTTGATTTCACGACATGAATTGTCCGCTGCATTAAAAGGGTCCATAGCTTGATAGCATCCTACAGTGCTTCCTTGTCAGCAAACATAGCATGCAACCGAACCTCTGTTTCATAATACTCCCACGCTGATTCATGCTCATCATGTGCGGAAACACCCTCAGCGTTAAACCGGTTCCATTCTTGCGGGATAGGAACTTCATCCTCATCCGAACTGCCCTCCTCGTCATCCTGTACAACGTTAAATTTCTATACTACAAAATGTTCCATACTAAAAAAATGTATACTAAAACTTTTCTATACTAACATTTCTATACTAAAAATGTACTAAATTTTCTACATCTACAATTGTTACTAGTACTAACATTTCATAAAAATAATACTGCAAATACAACATAATCAAAAATACCTGAATCTAAGGATCTAAATAGATGGAATAGCTTCAACTCCTCCTTCCTCCCTCACCTCCTCCTCTCATCCTCCTATCCTGTCCTCTCCCTCTCCCTCTCCTCCTCTCCCTCTTCTCCCTCTCCTCTCCTCCTTTCCCTCTTCTCCCTCTCCTCTTCTCCCCCTCCTTTTCTTCCCCTCATTCCTCTTCTTTTCTTTTCTCTTATTCTCTCCTTTCTTCTCTGGGCGCAGAATGAGTGAAACAAATGCAAGCAGTGGGCGGCGGCCGAGTGAGCCGCCTTTAGGCACCCAACCCCCTGTCGCCCTGGCGTTGAGCGACTGCAATTACAGTCGCCCAACGCTCGGGAGACGGCAATAATTCGTCCAACCGTTGCTATATTCCCTACATGTCGCCTCTCGGTTGGGCGATAGGCTCCAATCGCCCCCTATTAGACGACTGGAGTCTATTTTTGTAAATAAAATTTCTTATAGATATATTTTTGTAATTTTAAATAAAATATAGATTATTCGTACAAAAATTTCTGAACTCAGCACCACAAGGTTAGCAAGCCTTGCGCTCTACCGACCGAGCTAGATGGAGTTTACCATCACTTTTCAGCAGATATGCATTTTATATAAAATTGTTTTCGTGTAACATTCACTTCGATCCATCCCACCTGTTGAAGCGACCAACCGGTCGGATCCGAAGCCCGCCACCACCAACCATGGCGACATAGAACCCCACTGCCGCGGCCGGAGATCTCATCAGTCCATTCATCTATCCAGCTCGTCACTGCGCCACCCTCCTCTCGCCAGGGCGGCGATCCGGCAGCTCCCGCCATGGCCTCCTGGCTCAAGGTCGCCGAAGGTACGCGCCAGACCTCCCTTTCCCCTCCCCTCCTTCCGATTCGCCGCCCAGATCCACCCCTCCTCGAGGCTAAGATCTGGCGTTTCCCCTGGCAACTCTCGTACCGTCTCCGTGGCGATTGCTCCTTGGGATTATGATGCCTATTGCGAAATCTCGCTTACTAGTCTTGATGCCGTGCTTTGTTTCGATCGTTTCGGATGGTGGAACGTGCCCAATTGCACCCAACCGGAACCCATCGCCGTCTCATTGCCTGCTTAAATACGTTATAGGCTATGAGTTTTCTTGGTAATGTGGAGCCGTAAAAGTTGCCTGTTTTTGTGACAGACTTGCTCGAAGTCGTCGACAGGAGGGCAAAAATCGTGGCTACCGAGTTGACGGATGAGCAGTCTAGCTCTCAGCCTTCAGGTAGTATGGCTCCTTGGTTTACTCGGTTCACATTTAGCTGTTCATCGAGTGGGCTAATTAGTAATCGTTAATGTTTGTTTGGTGAAGGATCGAGCGGCCAAGAAGGGCAAGCGAAGAAGGGAAAGCAGAGGGAGAAGGTCGCAACTGAATAGCCTTGTTGAGCATACTTTATTTCTTTGCTGACTGTGTTCGTGAGAGCAATTGTTTAAAGTTTGCTGTAAATTCGCGTTGCAGGGTCCATTGAAGCTTGCCACTGGGGATGCCGGTAACAGGACAGCAGCTCAGAAGGAAAGGAAGAGTAGGCAACCGCCGCAGGAACGGATGAAGATAGAGAAGATCAGGCCTTCGCCACCTGCAGATTCATCAAATGTTGATGCTAGTGCCGGTGAACCTGAAGTCGCTTCAACTGATGCTAAGGGAGCGAATGATGAGGGTACAGCAGACAAAGGAGAGAAGGCAGCTGTTGATCTTAAGAATGATAGAGGTGTGAATGTTGTTGATACTGTGGTTGAAGTCCAATCAATGGAGAAAAACTCTGAGGATGCAGGTCCTGTTGCGGATGGTGTTGCAGATTCTGGAAATTCTGAGAGTGCCGCTGAAAGCTCTGCTCCTTCAGTTCTGGATGAAAGAAGTGAACCAAGCAGCAGTAACCAGACTACTGAGATCGATCCAGCAGTTAGTTTGGACAAGAAAGACACGGCTGTGGCTGTTATCCAGGAGAGCAATATCTCTGAAGTACCCGATACACAAGGTTCTGGCAAATCCCAGGAATCAAAGAAAGATATTTTGTCAGATTCACCAGAAAGCACTGAAAATCAACAGGAACACAAGTCTGATTCAGTTTCTGTGAAAGATCAAGACCAACTTGAGGAGGTAGGCTGTAGAAAATTGCACTCATAAAGTCATAATGACCAAGATGTGCTCATATATGAATGTGTTTTGTTCCCACACTATAGCATTGTCTTGTTGGCCTTTGGCAGGCTCAGGGATTGTTAAAGAGCGCTGTAAAAACTGGTCAGTCAAAAGAAGCTAGGTTAGCTCGGGTAAGGATAAGCTTGGTGACCCTGCCACATTATCTATGCTTTGTTTAGGTCCATATGTTGACTTGTTAATTTACTTTCTACTTACCAACAGGTCTGTGCTGGACTTTCATCCCGGCTCCAAGAATATAAATCTGAGAATGCACAGCTAGAGGAACTTCTTGTTCAGGAGGTAAAATTATTTGACCAATATTCCTTTTTTCTTACATTTTTCTATTTACCTTAATCCCATACATGGTAGGTGGTTTTCTCTAATATGTATTGATGTTATTACACATAACAGAGAGAGAAATGTAGCTCATATGAAGCTCGCATAAAGCAACTACAACAAGAACTATCAGTGTCCAGAGTAGAAGGTTCACGAGCTGAATCTAACATGGTTGATGCTTTGACTGCAAAAAATGCCGAGATTGAGTCTCTAGCTAAATCATTGGACTCTTGGAAGAAAAAAGCAGCAGCTTCAGAAGAAAAGCTCGCATGTTTACAGGTTTCATCTTTTGTTACTCTTTTCAACTATTTTTTTTTCTATAACCACACTACTACTACCACTACCAAAGTCCAAAGGAAACTATATATTGTGTACTAGTATCCTATACCCTAATATAGTTCATTAGTTTGTAGTATGGGCTTCATAATGGAATTTTATTGATGTCTTTTAATCATTATAATTGGTTGAAATATGTTAGCACAGTGCTATGCTAAGCACACGTTTTAGTTTGTCATTGTCATGATCTAATCATGATTGCTTTGTAATATTCGTTTTCTTTTCTTTTATGGAATACAGTAGAGGTGCATCTAGAACTCTTTTGGATATAGATATTAAACAGTATGACTATGAGTGACTGAACATTTGTCATGTTCTTAAGCCTCAATAACACAATTGATATATTAATTTTGTTGTCTGTTGAAACCAGGAAGATATGGCTGGCCTCAAGAGGAACCGTGAACTTACTGAAACCAGGGTCATCCAGGTTAGTAAAATAGGCTTTGTAGAGTAGAATATCCACCATGTGTTATTGCAGATATATGTGACCTCCATATGTACTGTTTACTTTTTAGGCTTTACGAGAGGAACTTGCTACCGTAGAGCGCAGGGCTGAAGAGGAGCGTATTGCACATAATGCTACAAAAATGGTAATTCATCAAAGTTCATTCTCTTAATTACTTTCTACTTGTCATAGTATCTTCTGTAATAATTTTTTATTACTTTCTACTACATTGCAGGCAGCTGTTGAGAGAGAAGTAGAATTAGAGCATCGGGCTGTCGAGGCGTCGAATGCTCTTGCTAGAATCCAGGTAATTTTACAAGGTATAACTATCAGGCATCAGCGTGATCTAGCTGGCAAGGATGTCAAAGTTGTCTGGCAAAAAATTTGAACACCAACTGGAAAATTGCGTGTTGGTGCTAACTGCTAAGCTGATGCTTGGTTCCTTTTAACCTCTCTTGCATGTCATACACATTCTAACTGTCAACATGAACTAATTCAACATTTAGAAGGGCCAACACTGTGATTTGAAAGGTGGAAACACAATTTGCTCATTTAGATTTTAGACATTTATCCTTAAAGCAAGGACCAGCATGAATACTGCTAGAAACAGTAACGTGAGTAGAAAGTTAGGTAACTCAAATGTTTCACATGCTGTACTTGATTCAATATTTGTGATTTATAATCTGCTTCCACCAATTTATGTAGCTCTCATCTTTAAAATAGTTAAATCCGAACCATGTATCAGATTTTAGCTGATTGATCTTCTAATCTTTCCAGCACAATCATTGCTCTTTTTAAAGTATCATGTAGTTTTGATTCTGTCCATAAAGAATAATAGCAAAATTAGTATGATTTTAACTATTCTGTTGCCATCCAGAGAGCTGCTGATCAAAGCTCATCGAGAGCAATGGAATTGGAGCACAAGGTGGCTGTGCTTGAGGTAAAGTCCTTTACTTACTGTGTATCATATCTGAGCTGTTTAGTTTGTGCTATTCACTATCGATATTCTGGTTATCTTAGGTTGAGTGTGCATCACTGCACCAAGAACTACAGGAGATGGAAGCTCGTAATCGCCGTGCTCAGAAAAAGCCTTCTGAAGAAGCTAATCAAGTCCTTCAGGTGAAAATCAAATCACCTTTTTTTTCTTCCTGGGCTTAATATTGAGCTGTACTTTTAGTGTACTCTATGTATTTGATGTGAAATGCCCTTGTTGCACAAGGTATATGGTACTGTCTCTACAAATGCCTAACTGTAATTTTTTGCTTTGGAAATAATCGAACTAGCATATGAAGCAATATGATGAAATGTAATATTTTGTGTTTGTTTTCTCTTACTTTTGTGCTTTTGGAAAGCAGATGCAGGCATGGCAGGAGGAAGTTGAGCGTGCACGCCAAAGCCAAAGAGAGGCAGAAACTAAGATATCATCCTTGGAGGTACCATTTATTTCATAAGATATGAAACAAACAGCTTTGTTTGTCAATTATTGACTTCTTGTTGTTCTATTGGATATGTGTGGTTTAAATCTGTTAGGTTGTAACTTGTAACTAGAGTTTAGGTAATAGAAATGCTAGCATGCTGATCAGATGTAGTATGGTGCAAAAAATTATATTTCAATAGAGTTTCTCTCAGATAGTAATCATAATGCCTTGTCTTCAGTCATCATTTATTGTGCATCTTTATTTTTATGACATAGGCTGAGTTACAGAAGATGAGAGTTGAAATGGCTGGAATGAGAAGAGATGCAGAGCATTATTCTAGACAGGTGAACTCGTCTTGCAGTCGTTGATGTTACTTTATAATCCTAGCCAAATCATATAGATGATTGTTACTATAACCCAGCTTATTACCAGAATCAGGTTACATTTATTTATGCAAATGTGTCTTGTTTTTAGGAACACGTTGAGCTAGAGAAGAGATATCGTGAGCTTACTGACTTGCTGGTATGCAATGAATTAAATCAATTTTCTTTTGTATCCTTAACATTTTGATTGACAAGAGATAATTTAATTATGTATGCATCCTTTCTTCCAGTACCACAAGCAAACACAATTAGAATCCATGGCTAGTGAAAAAGCTGCATTAGAATTCCAATTGGAGAAATCGTTGAAGCAATTTCACGAAGTGCAGGTTCCTAATTTCTCTTCCTCTTTTTGTTGCTTTTGCTATAATCAATGTCCTCCAGATGTTTTTATCGTGCTGCCATTCTGTTATCAATGCCCTCCATTTGATAGGTAGAAGCAGAAAGGAGTAGAGTTGCTCGCAGATCAGCATCATCGTGGGAAGAAGATACTGATATCAAGGCACTAGAGTATGTTGACCATGACAATTTTCTTTTTGTTATTAAACACGCATGGAGATTTTGTTTATAAGTATGTCATCATTTTGGATTCTATGAGAATGTTCAATCAAAATAGAAGCAGCATTTTGTTGTTAAATTTTACTTGATCATTTCTCTTAGCTGTGTTCCTTATTTTGCACATTCTAGGACAGTTTTAGACAATTAACTGTGCATATTACAGGCCTCTTCCTCTACATCATCGACACATGGCGACAGCAAATCAGCAGGTATATATGACCAATGGAAATCTGAAGTACTGCATCCTGATAAATGATGGGAAACAAATATCAAATTTTACCTTGCTTTCTTTGCATCTTTTGTGTCCCAGTTGCAAAAGGCTGCGAAGCTTCTAGATTCAGGAGCTGTGCGTGCGACTAGATTTTTGTGGCGGCACCCTGTTGCTCGAGTCAGCCTGCTATTCTATCTGGTAAGAACTGCATAACTTTTACTTCCTGTATATTTGCTTTTTTTGGGGTCATATTAAGGATGATTTTCTAACTGAATCTGCATGTACCTGTACCAGGTGTTTGTGCATTTGTTCTTGATGCACTTGTTGCACCGCCTGCAGGTACTCACCCATGCTATATTGCTATCGCATATTTTCATGTCGTTTGAAGCCTGGGTCATGCACATAATTCTGTTTAATTTTCTTTATGTTCGTGTATTGTCTCACAAAGTTCTTTTGCTAAACCTTTTAACCGATGTTCGCTCATCAACGTGTTTGAAACTTTAAATGTTACAGGACTTCGCATCGAGAGAAGTGGCATCATCCATTGGGGAGCTGGCCAACTCGAACCTGCCATAGGCTTTGTGGTCTTCCTTACTCTCGCCGCTTCAGGCATTGCTTCCTGATTCGAGCTCTACACGCTTAAGGTTCCCTACTGGTTTGATGCAGTGTTAATCCCCAGAATTTTTTTTTCCTTCTCATTCCCTCTCTTTTGTAAAGTGATGTTCTTTGTTTTGGCCATGGGCTATAATCCATTCTTTCACACTTCATATTGATCACAAATTTACCAGCCTGTATTGGACAGCTTGACCCAATATATCATACAACCCACTCGAGCCAATTCTTGTACCCGATCTCAAGCAAACTGTTGAGCAATATGAAACCAGTAAAAAGCTTTTCTCCATGACACTTGGGTTTGTGCTGCGCCGTTTTGCAACTGCCCATTCGGTGTGCAGTGTTTTAAGCGGCTGACTTGATCGTATGGGGTGTGCTGCACTGTGCTGGATATATAATTTACGACGGTTGGTACGAAGGCGTTGGGCATGTGAGAGCGGGTGCGCAAGCGCCTGCAACTCTCCACTGGTCCCGAGCTGTGCGCGTGGAGCGAGCGAGAGGTCATGTGATGCTTGGAGCGGTGCGGCTAGCTGATGACAGCTCGGTCGAGCTTTGGGCAGCCAGGAAGACGGCTCCCGCCAGCCGTCTGCGTTGTGGGATCCAATGTGCAACGGACGGCCGGATATGCTCCCTCGCCCCCCGAGCTGCTGATCCGGTAACGTAGATAACGGCTGTTTCTCATAATACCAACATTAAAGCTGGGGGGATTCCGCCCCCCCCAGCGCGTCCACGTCCCCCGCCCGCGCGCGCTGGCCGCCGCGTGGCGGGGGGATTTCTGTACGGTCAGGAGAAGGCTTTTCCTTCAGTTTTCCGGAAATTACGTACAGGTCCTTTTTCCTCGCAAAAAGGTCCCTGACAGTTTTTTTTCACCCAAATTTTTGCAGGATAGCGCCCCGCAGTTTTCTAAATTACGTACGGGTCCTTGTTTATTACATACAGACCCTCGGTTTTTTACAAAAAAATCCTTTCACTTTCCCATTTATTACGTACAGGCCCTCGGTTTTTTTACGAAAAAGACCTTTGCCTTTTTCGAAAATACACACGTGCCCTCGATTTTTTTTAAATTTTTTTTTGCAAACTCCTCACGGATTATCGCCTCTTTTACTTCGGTACACACGGTGGCTGGCGCGGCGTGGCGCCGCGCCTATGAGGCTAGTTGTTCCAACAACATGTCCGGCACCTAGGAGCATCATGTAAGTTGCTACAGGGAAGGAAAAACTCGGTACAGAGGCGAGTAGGCGACACGACCACCGAGGCCACGTTTGGAACACAAGAATTCCGTATAGATTTTGCAGCGAACGATATAGAAATCCTAGGAGATTCCGGTGTTCGAAACGTGGCTTGAAGACTGTAGGTGTGGGATAACTGTAAGGGTTTTTTTTTTCGCCTTCTTGGGTCATATTGCGTCCGCCTGATCAGAGATTTAATGATTAGAATTGCCGATTACAAACTTGGCCTCGCTCAGTTGAGCTGAAAAACTATGGTTTATAGCTGAAATTGCACTGTAGTGGCTGAAATTTTACTGTAGCTGGAGGTGGCTTATTTAACGTAATTAAATTTTAAAAAATTTAAAACAGAAAAATATGTTAGCTCATTACGGATAACGCGAACGAATACGGGGAAAAAGAACCGGCAAAAAAGGTCAAAAAGCCAAAAGTTTAGAAAAAGACGAAATTTATAAATAGTGAAAAATAAACCAGAATCCAGAAGCTGGAGTTGAAATGAACGAGGCCTAACCATGCCACCTCTACAACCTTCGAGACTACCTAGTCTGTTGACTGAATAATCGAACAAAGATCCCACAAAGTGGCAAACCCTACAAGGTGAGTCTCCTCGAACTCGAGGTGATCCAGTTGTTGTTTGGATGGTTTCGACTTTAAACTGCAAACCACTATGCTTGTTTTTGGTTTCTGCATGTAAATTAAGGCTTAAGACATGATATAAACAACCACTAGTTGTGGAAGCACGACGTCATTATACGCTAACTCCCACATGGGTCAAAGAGAAAGAGCCGACAATCTATCCCGTAAAAAGAGGGCTTTTCTGAAGAAAAAAATCAGAGGGTTTTTCTGAAAAAATCAAGGGCCTATGTAATTCTATGAAAATTGTGGGGCTTAATCACGTAAAAGGAGGGTCTCTCTGAAAAAATCAAGGACTCATATGTAATTTTGGAAAAGCAGAGGGTCTTTTCGCAAAAGCGCTGACTGGTGGGGCCTTTCTGTAAAAACCAATGACTTATACACAATTTCGCAAAACCGAAGAGCTTTTTTACAAAAATAGATGACGTGGAGGCACTCCAAGGGAGCAATCCCCGAGAGAATACTAACGATGCATTGCAGTCTTAGAGCAAGTATTATAAGAGGCTGTAGCTGGCTGTATGCTGAGGTGGAGGAGAGAGAAGAGAGGTGGGCTGTAAGCTTACAGCCAGCTGAAGCACAAGAACCAAGAAACTTTGTGAGATGAAGGGGTAGATCATATAGCCTTCAGCTGGCTATAACTACTATATAAGTAGGCTGATAAGTAGGCTGTAAGTATCCATACAGCCAGCTGAAGGCTGTATTATAAGACTTGCTCTTAAGCCCTCACCTCCAGCTCCAAAGACGAGAAGGGATTAAAATGTACCTAAGCATTTGGCTAGCCAGGGAAACCTTTTTGTGCCGGTGAACATAGGCCTAGGCCCTACCTATTTGAGGGATTGAGCTAGGCTAAATTTGTGAGCCAGGCTAAATTTGCTTATATCTTTAATATAACCAACAAAGTCATGCAATATATGATTGAATCCATAGTCTGGTTTGGAAATGGTATACCTTGTAACATATAGTCTGGTTTGGAAATGGTGTACCTTGTAACACAGCACCAAAAAACAAAGAGTTTATTTGGTTACCGTCCAATGGACACTGTCAATTTTGGTCACAACAATATAAGCTATTGTCCAATCACGTTCAATTTTGAACATGTCGTTGATACAAGATCGGACAATAAACTTGCAAGCACCTTCGATTGGATTCAAAGACCACTGAGGATACGGAGGGACTCAAACGAGATACACGCCAATAAACAAGTGTATTCAATATAAGTATCTAGGGTTACAAAATAGCATCTCCCTTCTCCCTCACAATGGGTCCTACTTATAGAGTGGGAAGAGGCAAGTAAAGTTACAAGTTTGCCCTCGGAACCTAGCTTACTCCCAAGGGTATTTTTGTCCTTCTCGCCAAGTGGATCCCTCTTCGTTTGAGGGACTTCAGTGCAGATCTGTGGACCTTGCTCGGGGCTGCTCTCGGACCCTGTCTGAGGTTGAACTCCGGACCTCGCCCAAGGTTGGCCTCTAAGGTCGGACTCTGGACTCTGCTCGAGGTTGGCCTCCAAACTTTGTCTTGGGTCGGCCTCCAAACCTCGTCTAGGACGACGTGGACCACGTCTGGGGAGCCTTGGACATTGTCTAGGGTGGACTTTGGATCTTGGCTGAGGTCGGTCTTCGGGCTCCATCTTGGTTCCCCGGACCTTGTCCGGGGTTAATCCATGGACCTCGTATGGGGTAGGTTCCCCGATGTGTCATCACGCCGAAGTTGTCGTGGACCCAAGGTAGTGCGAGGACCCTCCCTCAATAGTAGCCCCTCGTTGATCCGAGCGGTTGTCAAGGCCAGCGCACCAACTTGCAAAACGGTCAGCGCATGGCCTCTGGTCAACAGTTCCACTTGTAGCCTGCAATGCATCCCGACAATACATTAAAATACCTTAGTCTTTGCGTAAACTCATTAAAATACCTTAGTCCTCGTGTGAACTTCAAATGATAGCTCACTCCAACGCCTCCGAGTTGGGTTCCCTTGGTGTTCACTAAAGGATTGTTGCTCCGCTTGGCCGATTCTAGGCCGTATCGAGATGGGAAATAAGCGTCCGACTTGTTAGTTCAAGATGTGCAGAGTCCTTGGGTAATTAGGTCATCATGTAAACTTATCGAGATGGGGGTGGATGTATTGCTAGTCAAAGTCATTATCTACTCGACTTGCTGAGGCACGACGCTAGAAGCTTAGAAGCGTGACACGTGCTTGGCTCACGGGGGTGTGACCCATGAAACAAGGAGTGCCTGACGCAAGATTGTACTTTGTCGAGGGATGGTCCTTGAGGATAATCACACCACACTAAGGTGACGTGCTGGCACTCGTCGATGTAAAGTGATCAATCCAACGGGTGCATTTAATTGAGGAGATACTGATAGATCAAGCTAAGCTTGGTCAAAGGAATGCGTTGTATGCCGAGTCATATCATACGAAGGTGAAAGCCATCATGGAGTATTGCCCCTTGCTAGATGAACTAACCCGATGCCTAGGAGCACACTAGGGTACGAAGTACTAGTAACTGATGAGTTGCCTGTGAGGCGAGGAGACGTGCGCCAAAGCGCATATTGACTGACTACCAGAGGGGTTGCCCACGACACGAGTGGGTGTGCACAGAAGTGTCGGATACTCAACTCGCCTATGCACACGAACGCAAGGTGGTTGATTCATTGATGCTTATGTGGTCAACTTGTCGATGCATTGACTGCGAGGCATGGGGTACTCCTCAAATCGGCATGTGGCCCTCGACGAAAGAAGATGATTTGGTTATCTGTAGAGTTAGAGAGAGCCCATGAACAGGGAGACACAATTGAGCAAAGCAAAGTTCAGCTAAGAGGAAGCCATCAAGATCGATCGAACCACATCAAGGTTAAGCCATTACTCTCGAGACGCTCAAAAAGTTGGAATGGCTAAGGCAACGGGTGCATGGAACTAGTCTGGGGCGGCGCCCTAGAGGATAGGAAGGGGACGACACCATGGCTAGGTCTACTATCTCTAGCCCAAAATTGTACCCGATGCATAGCAGAGCTGAAGAAAAGGTAGCTCCCGAGATCACCACGGGTGGATTCCACAAGGTTGAGCCCAAATACCGATGGCGACAGTAGAGTCAATGTGAGCTAGGATGATGTTATGCAGCCGACGTCGAGCCTGGACGACAGCACGTCTTCCATTGGGAAAGCTTGGCACTCAGGACTCGTTTATGCGTGAGGAACGATGCTGGCGCAGACATTGACTGGCGCAACACAGCGTCGAGATGCCTTTGCTTCATCTAGTGGCTGCACGATGTTCTTCGGCAAAGGTGCTAAGGGACTACAGTTGCTTATATTATTTACCAAGCTTGTGTTGTTGTTGCTTGCCTAATGTCAAAACAAAGCTTATCCACTGCTTCTTACTAGGGGTATTCTATTACCTCGTCCCCCATCGGAAAAAACTTGGCTCTCATGATGAGGCTCGCGAGCAGCTAATTGCTTGGGAACATGAGAATGTCACCATCTTCCATCAGAAAAACTTGGCGCTTAGGGCAAAGCTTACGAGTGGTTGATTCGCTTGGGAGGGCAAGAACGTCGCCGTCTCTTATAAAAAAACTTGATGTTCAAGACGAAGCTCACAACTGGTTACTTCACTTTGAGAGACGAGAACGTCGATTTCTCCCATCAGGAAAACTTAGCACTCGAGGCAAAGCTCACGAGCAGCTGCTCGCTTGGGGAGGTGAGAACGCTACCATCCCTCATTAGGAAAAACTTAGCACTCGGGACAAAGCTCACGAGTGGCTACTTCGCTTGAGGAGGCGAGAACATTGCCGTCTCCCATCAAAAAAACTTGGCACTAGGGACGAAACTCACGAGCGGCTAGTCGCTTGAGGAGACGAGAATGTAGCCATCTCCCATAAAAAAAACTTGACACTCAAGGCGAAACTCACGAGCGGCTGCTCGCTTGGGGAGATGAGAATGTTGCCATCTCCTATCAAGAAAAGCCTAGCGCTTGGGTTGAAGCTTATGAGCAGCTATTTTTCTTGGGGAGGCGAGAACATTGCCATCTTCCATCAAAAAAACTTGATACTTAGGATGAAGCTCACGAGTGGCTACTTCGCTTGGGGAGGTGAGAACGTCGTTGTCTCCCATCGAAAAAAACTGGCACTTAGAACGAAGCTCGCAAGTGGCTGCCGTATTGTTGACTTGCCTCAAGGGGTGATTGTAGGGCGACTTGATCCCAGAGGGTGAGTTGTTGTAGACTCGAGCCTAGGGGAGTGTTAGGCAACTCGACCCCGGGGGTGAGTTGTCATAGGCTTGACCCTAGGGGGTGTTAGGCGACTCAACCCCGGGGGCGCGAGTTGTCGCAGGCTCACCCCAAGGGAGTGTGTGTCCACGCTGAGACTAAGCCATCAAGGCATGTTGGAGCTCACCGAAGTGTATCCATTGAACTAGACGGAGCCCCTAGACAAGGATACACCGTCAAGATGATGCATAGTCTTATTGAGGGAAAGCCATCGAGGCCAAGCTAAACCACGCCGAGGTTAAGCTATCGAGGCGTGTTGGAGTTTGCCGAGGTGAACCCATCGAGATAGGGGAACCCCCTAATTGAGGAGACACCGGTGAGGTGACGCGAAGTCCGACCGAGGTAAAACTGTCGAGGCTGAGTTGAACCACATCGAAGCCAAGCCATCGAGGTGTGTTAGAGTTCATTAAGGTGAACCTATCAAGTTAGGGGGAGCCTCCTAGTCAAGGAGACACCGTCAAGGTGACGTGAAGTCCGACCGAGGCAAAGCCATCGAGGCTGAGCTGAATCACGCTGAGGCCAAACCATCGAGACGTGTTGGAGCCATGCCGATGCAAAACCACATGGTGCAAGAACCGGAGGCTGTTCTATGTTCGGGAGAGTCAATTCACATTGCGCACAAGTGGTCACCTATTTTTGCATCTAAGTTCAGTTAGGGTGACACGCCCATCTTGCCCCCCTCCCCTGGATTGGAAGCATGGTGTGCTGGTGACATAGCGGCAACAGCAAGAAACTTGGGCCCAGTCACTGTCGAGTGAGCAAGCCCAAAAATGGGAGAAGTCTGGAGGCGAGGCAACTGGTGGACAATCGTTGTGCGCCTTTACGTGAGCCACGTGACAGCTGGCCTTCTTTGAGGTTACAATCAGGGGGCAACTGGGGCACAGGCGAGCGATGAGAACCCGTCGAGTTCGAGATTGTGGCACAGCGAGTGGAGCTAGGGGCCAAGCGTCAGAGTCAACAAGGCATGAACCAAAGGCGCTTTGTGAGCCAAATTGAGGTGATAGCCTCAGAATACCTCAAGGGGTCACGAGCTTGCTCAGGAGAGGGGGTAGCTGAGCAGAGCAGAGTTTCATGTGATGTGAACGGGCAAGATGGGGCGAGCACGATGTGACGCAGACAGGCAAGGCTAAGCGAGTCTGGCGTAACATAGACGGGCAAGACAGAGTGAGTCTAGTGCGGCACAGGTGGACAAGGCAGAGTGAGCCCGACGCAGTGTAGACGAGGCGAGATCAGTGGTGGAAAAGATTATGGCATCTAAACATCAAGCTCGAAGTGAGAATTTCTAGTGGCGCCAACCCATAATTTTTTGCCCACTAAAAAGGAACTCGAACATCACCATGTGGTGTGTGAGAGCCATTGTGAAGACTGTGGCCACCTGGAGGAGCCTGTGTTTCATGTTGCATTCGGGTGCACCTTTGCTCACTGCTTTTGGGATGCAATGAAGTCCCTGAGACTGCTCTTCATCCTCTAGCATGGGCGACAAACTTGCCGGTTGGCAAGGTTTTCCCAGCAAAGGATGTGGAAGTAGTCATCTGTGGTATATGGTCATTGTGGACTGGCGAAAACAATCACAGGCATGGCAAATGATGATGAAATTATGGACAAACATGATGTAGGTATGATGGAAGAGTCTCTCCTTCTTGCAATCGGTGAAGGCGGAGTAAGCCCACTGTGACGGATAGAGGCGAAGCAGGGTAAGAGCGACATCGATCCTGCACGGCAAAGCGGGCAGCGCAAACCTCGTGTGGCACCCCAGACGGCAGGAGAATGAGCCAAAGGAGCTCCAATGGCATCGTGGCTAGCTCATGGATGCATGGACAAGGACCAGAGGAACCCTAGGGTTGCCGTAGACAAGGTCCAAAGTAGCTTCAAGGCACCACATGGGGTCAGTTCGAAGGCTATTCGAAGTGCAGCATGGAGACAGGGTGCGAAGTGAAGGTCGCCCGGAGGGGAGGCTGTCCAAAGGAGGCAAAGCTCGCGGGTGTCGGCCTAGGGCAAAGGCCAAGCTAAGAGTAGTGGCAGTTCGGGGTCGGTGCGGGAGTCGTCTGGGAGGTGCATGCGTTGAAGAGCTTTGGGATCTGAGAGCTCTGGAGGCAGCCCGAGGCTAGAGGTCAACAAGCAGATGCAGTCTAGATACAGGCTAGAGTCGAAGCGAGGATGAGTCCAGACTTGAAGTCCCAGACACAACCCGGATGGAGAGACTCGGATGGGGTCCAGCTGGCGGTGCGGCTGGAGGCACTAGGAGGTGGTCCAGAGAGCCCAGGGGGGTCCGGAAAGCCTCCTGTGTGCGGTCCAGGATGGAGAAGGCCGATGGAGCAGAGCCAAGTCTTGGAGGGGGTCTGGAAGCCTCCCGGGTGCAATCTGGTGTAGAGAAGACCAGCAGTGTGGCAACGAGGTGAGACGCGGCGCGTGGTTTGGAGGCACTTGGAGGGGTTCGAAAGACTCCTAGGTGCAGTCTGGCATGGAGAAGACTGGCGGTGTGGCGCTGAGGCGAGACACAATACGAAGACCAGAGGCACAGCGACGTGAAAACCCGAGGCACCCACGGGCGGTTCGGGATGCCCGGAGGCGGCCTGCAAGGGGTGCCGGGAGGAGTCCGGGATTGCTTGGGGCAATTCAGAGGAGAGGCCCCGGGCAAGCGTGTGAAGCTTTGGGGCATGAGCACCGAATGGGAGAATCGAGGAAGTGAAAGGAAATGAAGGAAAAAAGGGGAGGAGAAGATGGACTTGGTTGGTGAGTGTATTTACAAGGGAGGCAGCACCCGTGGTGGACCAAGCCTGCATGGCCCTAAGTGGTGCTTGAGCACTCAACTCAGACGGGGGCACGGAGCAGTACACATCCGGTTTATAGAACAACGCCCATACGATTTTTGGCACAGTGGGCTGAGGCAGTTGCAATGCATGGCGATGGCCCTCGTAATGTGTGCTGTTCGTGTGGACGCGCGGGCAGAGTCAAGGCGTGGAGGCAACCCAGGGGGTCCGGAGCAAGGTTCAAAAACTGGCTGGTAACTAGAAAAATTGGCCAAATTTTAAGTGTGAAAAATTGAATTTGAAATCGGTAATCAGAAAAACCAGTCAGTTATCGCCCAAAAACCGGAGAAAAAACCGCTAAAATAGAAAAAATTGCTAAAAGCCGATTTTGCAAATTTGAGATTGGAAATTCCTAACACATTCATGGCAAAAAGCATGAAGTCAAGCACGGAAGGTGTATGCATCTTTCTAATATATTACATTAGTGTTAAACAATGTAAACATCATTAGGGAAACTAACTTTTACATTCAAAACTTGAAAATTCCTAACAAATTCATGGCAAAAGCACGAAGTCAAGCACGGGAGGTGCATGCATCTTCCTAATATATTTCATTAGTATTAAACAATGTAACCATCATTAGGGAAACTAATTTTTACATTTAAAATTTTAAATTTGAATTAAATAAAAAACCACTGGTTTTTATTCTACCGGTTGCCACCGATAGAACCGGTTCGACAGTAATTGGCTGGTTATCGCTGGGATTTGGAACCTTGGTCTAGAGTGTAGCATTCCCTTCATAGGCGGCATGACTTCTCATTTGAGTCTCCACGGTTGGCTCCAACTATCGTTGATACGAAACTAGACAGTAAGCTTGTAAGCCCCCCGGTCATATTCGAAGATCGTTGAGGATGCGAAGGGACTCAAACGAGATGTACACACCAATGATCAAGTGTATTCAACATGAGTGTCTAGCGTTACAAAATAGTCTTCCCCTCCTCCGTCATAAGAGGTCCTACTTATAGAGTTGGAGGAGGAGGTGGGTGAAATTACAAGTTTACCCTCAAGGTTTAGCTTACTCCTAAGGGTATTTTTGTCCTTCCCACCAAGTGGGTCCTGCCGCGTCCGAGGGACTCCGGGGCAAGTTTGAGGACATCGCTTCGGGTTGCTCCTGGGCCCCATCTAAGGTCAGCCTTTGGACCCCATCTAATGTTGACCTCCACAGTCGAACTCCAGATTCCGCTCGAGGTTGGCCTCCAAACTTCGTCTTGAATTAGCCCCCGAACCTCGTCCAGGGTGGCGCGAACCACATCTGGAGTAGAGATGGCAACGGGTAAATACCCATCGGGTATTGTCATTCCATACCCGTACCCGCTAGGTGTAAATTTACCCGTCGGGTTACCCGTATCCGCACGCGGGTAGGAAAATTTATCCATACCCGTACCCGCGCGGGTATTACTACCCGACGAGTAACACGTACCCGCAAGCATACCCGGTTCAACACATAAGAATATCATCAATTTAGACATTCATTAATCATACATGCCAAGCACAAAAGCGTCTAATGATCAAAATTAGTACATCACATAAACATACTTGACATGACCATATCAACATATGACAAACAAATAAACAATCAACAACAAGTAGATAATAAAATTAACATTTGAGTGGGATGTCTAGTTGTCTAATGCGGGTATTCATTACCCGCGGGTAGGCGGGTATGAGTAGTATACACCCACACCCGCACCCGCCTACCCGGCGGGTAGAGGATTTCGCCCAATAACGTACCCGTGGGTACATAAAATTTTTCATACCCGTCTCTTTATCGGGTAAAACCCGTCGGGTATTCGGGTACCCATTGCCATCTCTAAAATTCTGGAGGGACGCTAGACATCGTCCGAGGTGGACTTCGGATGTTGGCCAAGATCAGTCTTTGGGCTCTATCTTGGTTCCGTCCGGGGCGGACTCTGTCCGGGGTCAGTCCGTGGACCTCGTCCGGGATAGGTTTTCCGATATGTGTTGTCACACTAAAATTGTTGTAGACCTGAGCCTCCCTCAACAGCACACAACAAAGAAGTTCATACCGTTTTATCTAATTTCTTTTGGTTGGCGAAATCGTGAAAGCCATCTCTCTCACATTCTCTGTAGGCCAATCCTAATTAATGAATTATTATGCTTCTCCCAAGTACCGACATTTGACGGAATTTGAAGGGAAAAAAGGTATACAACGACAGATAATGTTGCTCAAAGAAGAATAGAATGGCATTCTTTTTTAAGAAATGACACGTAATTTGAGTGAAAAAGACTGCATCTACTCAGTGTGAAACAGAGGTAGTGCCAACTGCCAAGTATAATATTTTGTGCAACGAATTTTCAGAAATAGCTTAACCCTAATCTACATTGTAGATGGAATTTGTGATTTGGCGTGATTAAAGCGCGAGCCCTCAATAGAATAGAGTGGCTCGCTCATTTTTCTTGCCCGGGAACCCATGGCGGCAATGGTTCAGCAAACCGCGAAGGGGAAAAAAATTGTAGGCAAACCCGGAACCAATTCGCCGCGCGGTCACGGCCGGCGCTGCGATTGTGTCAGAACTACAAATTTGCCAAGTCCCAAACCCCGCCCATGGAACCAAGCTGTCGAGAAAAACGGAAATTCCTTGGAATTTGCTGCACATACATCAGTGTACCCCGAAAGTTCACAAATGTTTCTTTTTCTAGTGATAGCTTACAGCACGTGGCTAACTTTTTTTTTTAAGTGGTGATCATTTGGGTTTTTTTTTATGATTTATGGCTGAAAAGCACAATAGCTGGCTGAAAAACACTGTAACTGACAGATGCTTATTTAGCATAATTAAATTTAAAAAATCAAAAAATATAAAAAATATGTTAGCCCATTACGTATAATACAACACATGTGGGAAAAAAGAACCGGCAAAAAAGCTCAACAAAAAGCCAAATATTCAGAAAAAGACGAAATTTATGAATAGTGAAAAATAAGCCAGAATCCAGAAGCTGAAGCCCAAATGATCACAGCCTTAAAACTACGATTGGGATATTGTCTAGACTTCGGAAGTCATGTTTCGTATTTTCATCTCCTCTTATTTTGGCTAAAAAATCCAGGCATAAAATTAATGGACACGTGATGTGGATTGAGTGATGACTGCTTTTATCACAATGAAATTATAGCAAGATATTAAAATCTATGTATCCATATTTATCTAATTAAACACATTTAATTGAAGGAATTAGTTTCACTTAAAAGGTTGTAGATTCCCATTAATTAAAATATAGAAAATATCAACATGATATACGCACACCAAATACAATTATTCTGAACAAAAGATGCAACACTATTTTAAATACTAATATATATATATATAAGAGAATCATGTAATAGAATATTTTTTTATCAAATAACTCTTTATTAATAGTATTTTTAAAATAACCCTCACCCAACGTATTTTCAAAAATGACCAGCTAGCCACACCATCTTTAGTGGCATGGTGAATGAACCTTACCATGCTATGGACTTTTGGCCATGTTATTGGCTTATTGCCGACGACGTGGCAAAAAAGGATTATTTATCATGATAAGTTAAAGGGTTTTTTAAAGATGTTGTTAAAAAAGGTCAAAGAAAAGTCCATGTAAGCATACAGTTGCATATGATTTACGACTACTTTATTTATAAGGTAGAATGTATTGTTGTGTTGTTTCAATTGAAAACCATTTTATCATAAAGTCAATTACCATATTAACTTTCTCTTTCTACTTGTTGATTATGTGGAAGATAAGCAACATACCTACATGAAACATACAACAAACCTCATAGCCTTTTACATCCCTCTTCCCACCTCTATCATCCCGAACTTATCTCCCATCTTTCCAGCCATTACTCGTCACACTTAACCGCTCAAAAACCCCTCCTATTTGTAGGCTTGCACATCTCTCGCCAAAATCATTCTCATAAGGGTGTCCAGCAGCGTAAGCAAGACTAAAATAGATGAGGTGCTAAAATAAAGCACGATGGCCTTCAACAGTAGTGTATACACTAGCACTCACCATCTAGCCTCTCACAAACTCCGATGTCAGTCCTAAGGGGTCCTGACCGTGTGATGAACGAAGCCAATGCTAGAGCAGCCCTAGCCCTTACGCCACTGAGGGTGTCATAGTGCTCCTCTTCGTTCTTTTAACCCCCCATTGACAATCACCATTATAGGCGGATATTGTCGTATTTCTTTTTTTACATACCTCTACTACCAGCAACTGCTCACTCATGTCCATAACTAATAATGTCACTGACTATCACCGATGACTCTACTACCATAAATCTACAAAATCAACCATTAAATGCCACTTACTTCGCTTGGCATTGCACCACCACCGCTCCACCAAGGTCGTCGTGTCCGCCAGGGTCCAATTAGATGGTCAAAGACAGGTATCCAGGTTCAGATGTTTGGTGTAGCTTCTCGGGTTTTCGAAGCAAAAGAAGCGCCGTTACGCCAGCGCCTTGCAAGCTTTCTATTTCCGCACACAGGGTGGAACTGTGCTAATCCTTTCCTTTCTCCAGTTCAAAAAAAAAAAAAATCCTTTCCTTTCTCGTAACGAACTCACTCCGCGTCTAGGCTCTAGCCGGTGTTACATCAGCACCACCGCTTCCCCCCTTCCTCCCCCATTCCGTCACATCTGCACCAACCCCGAACCCTACCCCTCCCGCTCGCTTTCCTTGCTAGCCACCGCCCCACCGCGACCTTAGCGTCGCCGCATCGCCCCCTCCTCCTCGAGACCGGCGGCGTTGCTGTTGTTTGGCTGCGGAATCTGAGGAGGAGACGAGGGCGGCGGGGGCGGGGGGGCATGGGGTTCCATGGCTGAGGATGCCTGTGCTGCGTAGCGCGGCGAGGAGGGCCCGAGCGGCGCAGGAGAATCCGGCGGCGGCGGAGGCGGCAGCACCGGCGCCACCGCCGGCGAGGAGGCGGAGGGCGGCGAAGAGGAAGGAGACAGGAGGCGGCTGTGAGGCCACTCCGAAGGAGGGGGAGAGGAGGGAGGAGGAGATCAAGCCCGCGGAGGTCGCAGGGGAAGGCGGCGGCGAGAAGCGGATGGACGACCCGGACAGTGCGTTGCGCAGCGCCGACAAGCAGGCTGTCGAGGACGAGGGGACTACCACTCCAGTCCCTGAGACGGTGAGATGTTTCTACCATGTCTCACTTGTGACTACGATGCGTGGATTCGATACAATCATACAAAGTTTAGCCTTGTCGTTTTCCGTAGATGCACCCGTGAAGCGAAATTTTGGTTTAACTTGCAAAGTGAGATTTTTGAAGGCTAAGTGAGTTGTTCAGGTTGGGATTGTTCAAACTTTTTTTTGAGGTTACTAGATAGATGGGTCCATTAGCTCGCATAAATCGGTTCTGTGCCGTCTGTTTTACATTTTTTTTATCCCCAAAGGCATTAGCTTTTAGTTTGCTACCGATTGTTCCAAATGATTTTTGGTTTAATCTGTGCCTTTTTGTTGTATACAGGTCCAGGTGGGCAATTCACCAAAGTATAGAGTTGACAGAAAGCTTGGGAAAGGAGGATTTGGCCAAGTATATGTTGGTCGCCGCACATCGGCTAACGGTCCAGGCGCTGTTGAGGTAATAGAGGATTTTGTCACCAACCTACTTGGAAAACTGGAATTGTGGCCTGTGGGTAGTATTAGTAGTGGCGAATAAATCTCCTGCTTTTATGATAGGTGGCGTTGAAGTTTGAGCATAGGAGCAGTAAAGGATGCAACCATGGGCCTCCTTATGAGTGGCAGGTTTACATGTAAGTGGATTCATGATTGAATGTGGTTTTTCCACATTTACATGTTGGTACATGCACTATCACCACCATCAAATGTGCCTCGAGATCGATGCAATTTTCAAAATTCAAACCACCATCCTATTCGTGATCTTCTGATTTGGGGTATAGTAAGATGTAGGTTTTGCTGAGATCCTCTCAAGACAGGTACTGACTGATTTCCATGGTTATGTGTAGTACCCTCGGTGGTATTCATGGTGTTCCTCAAGTCCACTACAAAGGGCGCCAAGGGGATTACTATGTTATGGTAAGGGCACTCCATTTGGACTGTTACAACAGTAATTTCTTTCTTTCAGCGCATTTCTAGATGCTGGTTAACTTGATTTAAAAAATGCAGGTCATGGATATGCTCGGACCCAGTCTGTGGGATGTCTGGAATAATAATTCCCACACGTGAGTTATCAGATTTACTCAACATTTTCCATAGGCTTTTAGCTGACTATTAACATCACTATTTGTTTTGCAGAATGTCCGTTGAAATGGTTGCTTGCATTGCTATTGAAGCTATCTCCATACTTGAAAAAATGCATTCAAAAGGGTCAGTTGGCATCCCTAATTATTGGTCTTCCACCCTTTCCCCTCCTCAAAATAGCTTTTGTTTGATATATTTGTTCCCTGTGCTGACAAATTTGTAACAAAAAATGTTCGCAATTGCAGATATGTTCATGGGGATGTCAAACCAGAGAATTTCTTGCTAGGGCCTCCAGGAACTCCTGAAGAAAAGAAACTCTTTCTTGTCGATCTTGGCTTAGGTAATTAAATTTACTTGCCCGTCAAGTAACCAACAGCTTGATCATGCTGTGTATTCAGCTTTTCTTTAGGTAGGCGACAAATTAAGGAGTCTGAATTAATTGAGTGTTGTTTGATCTTCTAATGGCAGCTACCAAGTGGAAGGATAGTTCAACAGGCCTCCATGTTGAGTATGACCAGCGACCTGATGTTTTCAGGTGACCAGATGAAGCTTTTATGATAACCGATATGCATCATTTAGATTGTCACTAGCACTTTATGGATAACATTGAATATTCTGTAGTATTTCCTCTATCTGTTTTGTTTCCTGTTTTTCCAGAAATCCTGGACTGTTACGCCAGAAACTGTCTGCTTTAGTGGTTTCTGGTCAACCATTATTTTCTTTCCATTTTTTCTTCATTTTTTGGCATTTCCTTAGTCATGCACAGCCAATAGTTTATGTATTCTTCTTAACAGCATCAAATATGTTATGAATAGCGCTTATATTCATATGAGGCCAATGGGCCGGTATATATACACAAAGTACATGTGGTAAATATGCAAAGAACCCCTCATAACAATGGGGAATAACAAACTATACATATATCTCTAACACCCCCCCCTCAAACTCATGGTGGATCAACAACACTGAGTTTGGAGAGGAAGAAGCTGTGCTGTGCTCGAGTCTGGGCCTTCGTGAAGAAATCCGCTATCTGAAGCTCTGAAGGCACATACTGAAGAGTAATCACCTGATCATGCACACAAGTCCTCATGAAAGAAGCATCAACACCAATATGCTTGGTGAGCTCATGCTTCACAGGATCACGCGCAATACTGATAGCACCTGTACTGTCTGACAAGAGAGAAGTCGGTGTAGTAACAGAAACACCAAAATCCTCAAGTAACCACCGTAGCCAAGTAATCTCTGCTGCCAAGAGAGCCATAGCTCGCAACTCAGCCTCTGCACTCGAACGGGACACTGCAGTCTGTTTCTTCGTCTTCCAGGCAATAAGAGAACCACCAAGAAAAACACAGTAAGCGGAGATAGACCGGCGATCAGAAGGATCGCTGGCCCAAGTAGCATCCGAATAGGCCTGAAGCTGTAAAGAGCTGGAACATGGAAAGAAGAGACGGCGAGAGATAGTCCCGCGAAGGTATCGCAGAACTCGGAGAAGGTGGCTGTAGTGGACCTGAGTGGGAGCTGAAACAAACTGACTCAGAATATGAACTGGATAAGTGATATCCGGACGAGTAACAGTAAGGTAGACAAGACTCCCAACAAGATGACGATAGCGAGTCGGATCAGAAAGAGGCTCGCCATCAGAGGGTCGGAGGTGAGCATTGAGCTCCATGGGAGTCTCAACAGTACGCTGATCAGTGAGAAAGGCGCGATCAAGAAGATCCTGAATATATTTCTCTTGGGACATAAAGAAACCATCTGGAGTGGAAGTAACCTCAATCCCAAGGAAGTAATGAATAGGACCAAGATCCGACATAAGGAACTGCTCACTAAGACGAGCCTTGACAAAGGCAATGTACTCAGAATCATCTCCCGTAATGATCATATCATCAACATACAGAAGAAGAAGAGTCCGACCACGGGACGAAGTGTGGACAAAGAGCGCAGGATCATGATCACTAGCTGAAAAACCAGCAGCAGTGACCACAGAGGAGAAGCGCTCAAACCAAGCACGAGGAGCTTGTTTAAGGCCATAGAGAGAGCGGCGAAGGCGACAAACCATGCCCTCAGGAACAGAATACCCAGGTGGCGGATGCATATAGACCTCCTCACGCAACTCGCCATTAAGAAAGACATTCTTGACATCAAGCTGAGAAACAGACCAGTGGCGGGCAGACGCCACCGAAAGAAGAGTGCGAACAGTGGTCATGTGAGCCACAGGAGCAAAAGTCTCGTCGTAGTCAACACCATGCTCCTGCTGGAAGCCACGAGCAACAAGACGCGCCTTATAGCGCTCAAGAGAGCCATCAGAGCGAGTCTTAATCTTATAGACCCACTTACATGTGATGGGATGAGAATGAGATGACAAAGGAACAAGATCCCAAGTACCAGTACGCTCGAGGGCAGCAATCTCCTCGGCCATGGCAAGCTGCCACTCAGGGTGAGTAACAGCATCCCGGTAGGAGACAGGCTCACGAGTAGCCGCGCCAGCAAAGGAAAAACGGGCAGGAGGCCGAATCGACTGGCGATCGCGGAGAGCGTAGCGAGGAGAAGATGACCCATCAGGGGACGATGGAGCATCAGAAGAAGAAGGCTCATCTGGAAGGTCCTCAATACGAGGTCGACGAGTGTAGACGATAAGGGGAGAAGGAACTGTAGTGGGAGGAACCTGCGGAGTCGTAGGAGACGACACAGGCGGCGACAACGGTGAAGAGACTACAGGGGGAATATGTGGGGACTCAGTGGAACAGGTGGACGAGGGCAAAACAGATATAGGTGTATCTGGAAAAGTCAAGAAAGACAGAGGCTCCACAGAGGAAGCCGAAGGAGAGGCAGGACGTGGGTAGAATGGACGAGACTCGTCGAAAGTCACATCCCGAGAAACCCGCATCCGTCGACCAACAGGATCCCAGCACCGATAGCCCTTGTGCTCGGCGCTATATCCCAGAAAAACACACTCAACAGACTGAGCGGTCAGTTTGGTGCGTTCTCGAGGGGCAAGGAGAACGTAGCAAACGCAGCCAAACAGATGAAGGGCAGAGTAGTCAGGAAGAAGACCACAGAGACGCTCAACAGGGATCGCACCCTTAAGAGCAGAAGAGGGCTGGATGTTGACGAGATAGGTGGCAGTGGAAACAGCCTCGGCCCAAAAGTGAGGTGGAATAGAGGCGGCGATCATCAGAGTACGAGCCGTCTCAAGGAGGTGACGATGCTTGCGCTCAGCGACACCATTCTGAGCATGAGCACCAGGACAAGAAAACTGAGCAAGAGTGCCCTGCTCAGCAAGGAAGCTGCGCAGGTGACGAGAGAGGTACTCGCCAGCAGAATCAGCACGAAAGACACGAATAGGAGTGGAGAACTGTGTGTGTATCATAGTGGCAAATTGTTTATAGATGGGCAAGGCCTCACTACGAGAAGACATGAAATATATCCAAGTGTGGCGAGAGAAATCATCTATAAAAATGATATAATATCGATGACCCCCTTTCGAAACGAAGGGAGCCGGACCCCAAACATCTGAATGAACAAGATCAAAAGGACGCTGAGACACAGTCTCACTATGAGGATAAGGAAGCTGAATCTGTTTACCTAACTTACAGCCCTGACAATCTAAAGACACGTCTCCTGAGACAGACCCCAGAAGACCACGACGAACTAAGGACGACAGGCGAGATCCACACAGATGGCCAAGACGATGATGCCACTGCTGGAAAGAGCCGGTAGACGAAGTGGCAGAAGCGGAGAGACTGGCGGCGGTGGTGGCAGCGGAAGGAAGATGAAGCCAGTCAAGCTCCCAGAGACGCTGTGAGTCACGGCGCCGAGGGCCAGAACCAACCAGAGCTCCCGTGTGGTAGTCCTGAACACAACAAGAGTCAGAGTCGAGAATAACTCGATAACCAAGGTCAGTAATCTGCCCAGCAGAAAGAAGCTGCAAGGTAAGGCGAGGAACATGAGCAACAGAAGGAACATGAAAAGATGAGTTGCTAAGAGATCCTCGACCAGAGACAGAAAGAGATGTACCATCAGCAGTAAGAACACTGACAGGAGAATCAAGAGGTGTAATAGAAGACAGAGTGGAAGGATCAGGAGTCATGTGAAAGGATGCTCCAGAATCAAGAATCCACGGGGAGGTACCTGACTGTGTAGGAGGTGGTCTCTCAGTGCCCGAAGAGTCAGTAGCAGAACCTGCAGAACCTGTCGAGGGAGAACCTGAAGCGGCAAGTAGGCGTCGAAGTCTGGCTATCTCCTGCTCGGTGAGAGAAGCTGCTGAAGAAGTCGAGGCAGACGTCGTCGTAGAAGCACTAGTGCCAGTAGAAGAACGGCGTGAAAGATGCCGCTTCTTCTTGTAGCACTGGGACTCAGTGTGGCCATCCTTGTCGCAGTAGGAACAGTGAGGACGGCCACCTCCAGACGGAGGACGACCACCACCACCTGTGGTAGCCGCTGGAGGAGGCAGTGTAGCAGGCAGACGAGCGGCGAGCACAGAGGGGAGTGGCATCAGACCAGCACCACTCAAACGAGTCTCCTCTGCGCGTATCTCGGTAAGAGCCTCCAGGAGAGTGACACGAGGGTGGCGTGCAAGTAGCTGGGCACGCCGCTGCTCGAACTCAGGACGAAGGCGAGTGAGGAACTCATAGACCCGCTGAAACTCCAGGTCGGCACGTACCTCCAGGCAGCACGGACAGGTACGACAGCCAGCAGTGCGGAGAGAGTCCAACTGACGCCAAACAGCAGAGCTCTGAGCGTAAAAAGCATCAACAGTAGCATCGCCCTGCTGAAGAGAGTGCTCCTGGCGGACCACGGACAGGTACAGGGCATCACCAGAGGGCTCGTAGCGCTGACGAAGATGAGTCCACATCTGGAAAGCCGAAGGGAGTCCCACAATCTCAGAAGAAAACTGAGGCTGGACACTAGCGATGAAGACAGCAGCAGCCCGAGCGTCGTCATCGTACCACTGAGTGTAGACGGTCAGACAATCCTTGTAGGAATCCAGAGCCTCCTGGTAGGCAGAGGCAGCTTTATCAGCTTTATCATCAGTAGCAGCCTTATCGGCTGTTGGAGGCAATGCAACAGGCGGCGGCTCCGTCGGAGGAATAGGGCAAGGCGGGCAGGTGACATCGCCAGAGAGGACGCCCCAGAGACGAAGACCACGCATGTGAATGCGCATGTGAGACACGAAGTCGGTGTAATTAACACCATCAAAAATCACCGGGCAGCGAGGGAGGGAAACAGTGCCCATTGGTAGGCGGCGCTGGACGGCGCGGCGACCAAAGGAACGAAGTCTAACAGGCGGCGCTGGACGGCGCGGCGGTTAGAACGACGTTTTTTTTTTTTTTGCTTTTTTTTTTTCCGGTCGGTTTTTACAAAACCGACCGAGCCGAACCCAACCCTAACCCTAACCCTAGAACAGGATTTGGGTGCGGGCCTGAGGCGGCGGCGGCGGCGTCGGCGTCCCGGCGCGGGAGGCGGCGTCCCAGCGCGGGAGGCGGCAGCCGGAGCGGCGGCGACGTCCTGGCGCGGGAGGCGGCGGCCGGAGCGGAGGCGGGGAATAACAAACTATACATATATCTCTAACAAAATACACCTGATGCCAGTTGGTACCGGCCAACTGATTCTGACTAGTATGTTTGGTAACTGCTCGGTTTTCACCAGGAAACTGAACCCTTCCAGTCAAACCATTGAGATGTCAAATCAAACTTCATGTTATAGTAATTAGTAAACCTGCTGTGTCTGTGGCTCTGTGCATCTCAGGATTGCTTGCACACATAGCTAGATCAATTCAATGTGTATACTGGTCTTATTGTTTTGTTACTGTTGCTATTTCAGGGGAACAGTTCGTTATGCTAGTGTTCATGCACATCTTGGGAGAATAGGTAGCAGAAGGGATGATTTAGAATCTCTAGCTTATACACTAGTCTTTCTTCTACGGGGACGTCTGCCTTGGCAAGGTTATCAGGTAAATTGTGGGACCTGCCATTTGACTTATATATGATTTTAGTGATGCATTTGTGTAACTGATAGTTGTTTGCACCTGCAGGGTGAAAACAAGGGCTTCCTTGTTTGCAAAAAGAAAATGGCCACCTCTCCAGAATCTCTCTGTTGCTTTTGCCCACAACCCTTCAGGGAGTTTGTGGAGTATGTGGTCAACTTGAAGTTTGATGAAGAACCCAACTATGCAAAGTGTATATCCCTTTTTGATAGTGTAGTGGGCCCAAATCCAGACATCAGGCCAATTAACACTGATGGTGCTCAGAAGGTAAAATAATATTTTGCAGTCTGTTACTTAAAAAACAATACTTTGAATGCGTCTAATCACCCTTGCAACTTCTCTAAAGCTTATACATCAAGTTGGCCAAAAGCGAGGCCGCTTATTGATGGAAGAAGAGGCAGATGAACAACCAAAGAAGAAGATCAGGATGGGAATGCCTGCAACACAGTGGATAAGTGTTTATAATGCCAGGCGGCCTATGAAACAAAGGTACTCTCTCTTATAATGCCCAAGAATATTAGTTAATAGTTAACAATGTGATGCACCTTTTTTTTGTTGGGCAAATCAATACAACATACCTGTCCTGGATGTTGCAGGTACCACTACAATGTTGCAGATTCAAGGCTTGTACAACACATTGACAAAGGGAATGAAGATGGTCTGTTTATCAGCTGCATAACATCTTGTTCAAATCTCTGGGCACTAATCATGGATGCTGGCACTGGGTTCACCTCTCAAGTATATGAGCTTTCACCTCATTTTCTTCACAAAGTGAGTAACCTGCACCTTGTTTCTTTCAAGGTTAAAATCTTTACAAACTAACCATTTAACTTGTTGAGGCAAACTTACATAGATAAGCTGTTTTGTACATTGCCAAGTTAAATGTCATCATTTCTCATCATTTGAAGGAATGGATAATGGACCAATGGGAGAGGAACTACTATATAACTGCACTTGCTGGAGCAAACAATGGGAGTTCGCTGGTAGTAATGTCTAAAGGTAACCAGCTAAAACTTGCAGTTCTACAGTCTTTTCTGTCTTATAATAGAAATATTCTTTTGACTACTTGGCATGTCTATCCAGGATCAATGTATACTCAGCAGTCCTACAAAGTTAGTGATACTTTCCCCTTCAAATGGATAAACAAGAAATGGCGGGATGGTTTCTATGTGACTTCCATGGCAACTGCTGGAAGTAGATGGGCGGTTGTTATGTCTCGCAATGCAGGATTTTCTGAACAGGTAGCATTCTTTCCACTTCGGTGGTGTCCTTTTTTTTTTTTGCATTCATACTACCAAGCTAGCTATTTTTTTTAGAACTTATTTTTGCACTCCTTGTATGGCATGCATTCATTTTCCAGGTTGTTGAACTGGACTTCCTGTACCCCAGTGAGGGAATTCATAAGAGGTGGGACAATGGTTACCGGATAACAGCAACTGCTGCAACTTGGGATCAGGCAGCATTCGTTTTAAGTGTACCAAGAAGGAAACCTACAGATGAAACTCAAGAGACGCTGAGAACATCTGCTTTCCCTAGTCAACATGTGAAGGTCCATTTGCCTGATACACCTTACTCAAGAACCTAGTTATTAGTATATTTACTCTTGGCTAGTACTGGTTCTGACAAATTGTACGCTTATTTTTATGCAGGAGAAATGGTCCAAGAATCTCTACCTTGCATCAGTATGTTATGGGCGTACTGTATCCTAGGAATCTTTTGCCATGAGGGTTGAAGCCATTTTATGCCGAGTTCAGTTAGCCTCATCACTTGGTCTAGCTCAGTGTAGTGTAACAGCCCCTGCGTGCCGGCAAGTTGTGAATGCGACTTACAATTACCCTGACTATCGTGTTGTGAAGATGCTTCTGGTCATCGTTCTGAATTATAGAAGAGCGTGTACAGTAGTAAATGTTTTGTAGTCCGTGTTAATCGTTTATGTTGTGTACTATTAACTGTGGTGTAAGCCATTGTGTACACCTGACCTATGATTGAACTCCTGTCTGGTCGTGTCAGAGCCTCAAGAGATTCCTGCCTATCGTTTTGAGGTTTAGTAGTTACCATTTTCTGTCTTGCAGTGTTGCTGCTCCGTCTATAAAGGGTTGTCTTTTTTTCGAACTGCAACACAAAGGTTTCCACTAACCAGTGGCTCTGGGCGTATTGCCAGAGATTAAACTGGTCACAAATTCGGGGACCTGGTCCATGAACCTCAGAACCATAGCGCACAACGCTCGCCCCATAAGCAGCAAGGCTATAAGCCACTTTGTTGCAAGATCTCGGGCATGACCGGACCTCACATTGAACAAAAGATTCATTCATAAAATCCTTGATACGCCGAAAGATGCAGCCTTCTGGACTCATGTCCATGAGTCAGATCTCAAAGCCTTCTCTAAATTTGTTGCATCAGTCTCAAGAATAATTCTGGTCATTCCCAGTTGTGCCACCCTCTTAAGATTTCTCAAAGCTGCAAGTGCTTCAGCATGTATGGGGTTTGTGAGCCGCTCAAGATGTCCACATCCCCCCTCTATGAACTCACCGTTGCTGTTGCGAGCAACAAAGCCCCAACCACCTGACCCCGTTGTAGCACGATAGGAGGCATCAATATTGATCTTGTAGCTGTCAGGATGTGGTGGCGCCCATTTCTGTTCTTTCTTTGGTCTTTTCTCTCCTTGCCTTTTCTTCAGCTTCTCAAAGTCTATCACATAGTAACTCACAATTGAGCATAATTCTGCTGCGGACATTCTTTTTTCCCCCACATTTGTTTTGTTTCTGGCCGACCACCATTTTCAGAGCAGCACCCAAACTTTCTGTTGTGTAGCAGCATCCATCTTCCAACTTTCCATAATTGCTTCCTTTCCTGATTTGCATTCTGCAAGTTTCAATCTGATTTGCTCTAGGTCCATTAGCCGCCAAATTTCTTTAACCCCATGGCATTTGAAAAAAAGGTGACCGCAATCTTCATCCCTCCTGTGGCACATGGGACAAATTGTTTCACGCTTCACTCCTCTTCTAACTATGTTCCTTCGGACTGCCAAGCTATTATGTGCAAACCGCCATAAGAACATCTTGACTTTGTTTGGTAGCGGTAAGTTCCAGAGTTTCTTCCAATCAAAGGCTTCCTGGCTTTGTCCCCCCATTTCTGAAACTGACGCATCTCTTCCTCTTTCATGCTCTCTCCGCTTTACAGCCACCTTGTATGCAGATTTTACAGTAAATTCCCCTTTCAGATTGTAGTGCCAAGCTGGCCAATCATCAGTATTATCGTCCGTCGCCATTGACAAAATCATATCTGCATCCCGCTGCCAAAAAGTATCCTTCACCAGATCTTCATCCCAAGTGCCAGTAACCGGGTTGATAAGTTCAGCAACTTTAGTCAGTAAAGATGTCCCTCTCGGGGTGGCCAGCTGACGTGTAGCCCCAAGTGAAATCCATGGATCAGCCCAAATATCCAGAGAATTTTCGTTGCCTACCCGCCATATAATCCCTTCTCTGAGGAGTTGAGCGCCTTGAAGGATGCTCCTCCAAGTGTATGAGATCCCATCTCGTGCATTGTATTGCAAAATGTTGCTGTTAGCAAAATACTTTGCCTTGAGGAGCTGGCTGCAAAGATTGTCAGGATTGGTTAGAATTCTCCATGCCTGTCTTGCTAGCATGGCCAGGTTGAATAAATGTAAATCCCTGAAACCCAAACCACCCTACTTCTTTAGCAATGTTAATTTGTCCCAGCTTAACCAATGGATTTTGTTCTCCTTATCATTTTGATTCCACCACCACCTGCCAATTAAATAGTTCAACTCCTCACAAAGACCTTTTGTTAGATCAAAACAAGACATGGCATAAGTGGGAATAGCTTGTGCCACAGCTTTAATCAACACCTCCTTTCCTGCCTTGGAGAGCATCTTTTCCTGCCAACCTTGTATACGCACCCAGATCTTCCTTTTTATATATTCAAAGGCCTTCTTTCGTGATTTGCCAATCGAGACCGGGAGGCCTAGGTATCTCTCACTTTTTGCTTCTGACTCAATGTGCAACTCAAATTTTACCTGCTTCTTGTTTACTTGATTTGTGTTGGGGCTGAACAAAACAGAGGACTTGTCCCTATTAATCATCTGACCCGAGGCTCTTTCATATACATCAAGGATTCTTTGTAGTTCTTTGGCATCCTCTATTCGTGCTCTCATCAGAACAAGGGAGTCGTCAGCAAAGAATAAATGATTGATTCTAGGTGCCGCCTCACACACTTTGATCCCTTCAATTTTCCCATCAGCTTCAGCTTGTTGCAGCATGGCAGAGAGGGCTTCCGCACAGATAATAAACAGATATGGGCTAAGTGGATCCCCTTGCCGGAGTCCTGTAACATCCTGATTTTCAGAGCCTTTTTGAAGCTTTTAAAATAAAATTCACCATTTTGATTTTTCTGGAATTAATTAAAGCTTAATTGAAATTTTTATTAATTAAAAAGATTTAATATGATTAAATTAAACATTAAAATTTGCCAAAAATATTTTATTTGTGTTCCTTGTGTCACAAGAAATTTTTTTTGCATTTTCTTGGATTTTTCGAAGTTTGTTTGAGCTCAATTTTAAATTTCCAAAAAAAGAGAGAGGAGAGAGAATGAACAGTATCCGTGGGCACTGTTCATAGTCTTCTCCGCGCTCGATGGATCTCTCGCTCCGTACAGTTTCTTTCCTTTTCCTCTTTCTTCATAACTTCCAATTCGGACCTTATTTCAATGTCCTTCCAAATGGAAAGTTGTGCCAAATCACGCAAGGAATCCATCCCAATTGACCTATTTCCATTTCGTTCATCCGTTTGCCTTTTATCTCCGATTTTCTGAAACGGACTCTAAACCGAAATCCGCGAATTGGAGCCGGTTTCAATCTCTTCCAAGCCTATAAATACGACCCCTTGACCCCTCTAAACCCATCCCAAGCCGTGGCAAGTCCCCTCAAAGGTCAGGACGCCGCCGGCATCGAGACCCTTCGGTCCTGAATTTGCTCGTCGCGTCTCGAGCTATTCGGTGAGTTTTTCTGTGATTCTTTCGCGTCACATTGTGCCATCATATGCCATCTACCTTCTTGCCAAGTTAATTTGGTTTTGGTACAGCCAATCTCCCGGAATCGAGTTTTCCCCAATCTAGGTCAAGAGCGCTTCCCGACGTCGATTCGTCACCTCCGGTAAGCTTTAGCCCTTGCCGTAATTTTTCTTAGGCTTGACTCGTCGCGTTTTACGCCGTGCTCACTTCCTTTTCCCCGAAAAGACTCCACAAATTTTTGTCTCCGAACCTCGCCATGGCCACCAATGGCATCTCGTGCCCCCAACTATCCGGTGGTGTTTTTACCAATCCGTTCGCGTTACATTGTGCCAAACCATCCCAGGTAGCTACCCTCTAAATGGTTTTAGATTTCGTTCACCGAGCACCAAGATATCAAGATTTTGCTTTTTCCTTCCCGACGTCGTTCAAACATCGTTTGCGTCGTCTCCGGTGGGTTTCTGTCTGAGCCGACAATTTTCCTAGCTTCGCCAAGCCGCGTTCTAGCCCGTGCTCACCCTACTTCTATATCTTTTATGCCCGGGTTTTATTCCTATCTCCTAACCATGTCGTTGTAGCCGCTCGTGCCGTCATCGTTCTCCGTTTGGCGTGCCGTCGCTTCCTATGTGTGCCTTGGGTCCCTAGCAACCCATTTTGCTAGTTAGATTCACCACCCATGCCTCCTCTTGCCGACACTAGCCTTCTCTCCAAAAGTGCTGCTCTCGGGTGAACAGTAACTTTTGCTATTTTTCAGCATTTTCTCGCCCAGCAAACTTTGGATCGCTCGTTCTCCTTCATCCGAACTCCGATTAACCCGATTCTTTTTCCTAAATTCATATAAAATTGAGCTATACCTTTTGGTTCTGGTTTTAAAGTTTTTGGAGTTCATTTGAATTTTATTTGAATTTGTCTTGTTTGTTTTGTCGTTTCGCGCGTAGAACCTGACGTCGCCTAAGAGTTTGTCGAACCGCAGCAAGAGGGACCAACCAGTGCACAAGAAGGCAAGTCTCCTTTGATCATCTTGAAACTATGATTTTGAAATGTTTTAATTATTTTAAATTATGTGCATTGCTATTTACATACAAGATTAGTTCAAATCTTAAGGTATTAGTTACCCCAATTTTGTTATGCCCTCAATTGAAATTGAATGCCATGTACCCTTGTCTCTCTAGGATTTCCTTTGGCTCTTTAGTGAGAGTATTATAATCAATTGTGAATAATAGAATGGTAGTATAATGCTTAGTCATGCTATGTAATACCCTTGAAATCTTGAAAATGGGAAATTATGATTGTTGTAATAATTCGTGTTTCTAAAAGTTTAGTGGTAATTGGAGTTGCCACTATTCTTTTAAAATAAAATGAAATGTGGAAATTGGTTTAGATTAGGGTGGATGGTTGGTTTGGATTGGTGCAGGAAGCACGAGATCTTGTAAAGTGTATGTTCCACCCTGGTCAATTAAGGACCGACGCTTGTGTTTGTCCAGACTGAGCATTAACCGTACAACCACAAGTCTATATGGGTACGACCTAGCTGACTAACTTATGATAGTCTAGTTTAGGTGCCACCAGTGGAAAGTGGGTGCCAGGGATGGACTGGTTATTCACAGTGAGGGACATGGATTTACTGTACTCATATGGCGCAAGAGGGGGCTTCGGTTCGGGCAGTTAGCCTACCTGCGGTGAAACCTCAGCAGGTGGTATTTAGCTAGATTAGAGTAAGGTAAAGGCTTTGTGATATTTTATCTGGGTCTCATGCCAAAGGAAGCGTGTTGACTTTTAGGATAATTTATCTCTTGTGGGTAAAGTTGTACAACCTCTGCAGAGTGTCAAACTATTCAAATAGCCGTGCCCACGGTCAAGGGCGGGCAAGGAATGCATTCACATGGTAGATTTCTGGTTTTGGTTTTAAAATCAAAGTTTTGTATTCCGAGAGTGGAGGGAACTCTCGGAAGGGTATCCTGGCAGTTGGAGCCAGAGAGGGTGGATGGAACCCGCAGTTTTAAACTTGATCAATTGTAATTGGTTAGCTAGTGTTGGTAGATGGAACCTTCACTATAAAGTTAATGATAGTTTCTATTAAAACATTTACTTTATTAAAATTGATGCCTTTGAAAATAATTAGTAGTAATTGAAATTAAAACATTGCTTTGTGCAAAAGAACCATATAGCCCTCCTTTGTCAAGCCTTGCATCTATTGCATTTTCCCAAGACTTGCGGAGTACTTTATGTACTCACATGCTGCACTCAAAAATAATATCCAGAAGAGTACGAAGCTCAAGAAGGCGACTATGACTTCTTCGCGTGTGGATTCGACGAAGGATTCCCGGAGTACTAGGTCGCGCTTCCCCAGTCAATTGCCTGTGGCGTATTGATGGGTCTCTGCTGGATTTATCTTTGTTTCCGCTGTGTTTCGTGTGTGTGAGGTTTTGTAACCTCAATTGTAATAATGAGACCTGATGGTCAGTACTCTTTATTATTGTAATAAAGCGCTGTTGGTTATGTAATCATGTCTGTTTAACTGTGTGCACTAGCTTTGATCTGGGACTAGTGCTGTAATACATAGAGGGTCCGGGTTTGGAAATCCGGGGTCCCGACAAGTCCCCTCTGTGGAATCACTGTACTTGTGTAGTCATCATTAACCTTAATGCGATATGAGACTGTTGTGACACACAGCATGATCAATTCGATCCACCTCTCATGGAAGCCCAATTTCTCCATCATTTTCCTCAAAAAGGTCCACTCCACCCGGTCATAGGTTTTACTCATGTCCAGTTTTATTGCTGCTAATCCTACTTTTCCTCTTTTTCGCTGGTTCAGATAGTGAGTCAGCTCATAGGCTATCAACACATTATCAGTAATTAGACGTCCCGGGACAAAAGCACTCTGTGAATGAGAAATAATCTTCGGCAGGATGGACTTCATCCGATTTGCAGCGGTCTTTGAAATCAGCTTGTAGGCAACATTACAGAGACTGATCGGCCTAAGGTCTTTGAGATTTTCCGGTTTATTCACTTTCGGAATCAGAACCACTACTGTATCATTCCAGCCCTGTGGCATATTACCTCCATTCAACACATTCAGTACCTCCTGTTTCACTTTGTCACCCACTAAAGACCAAAATTTCTTATAAAAATCTGACGGAATTCCGTCGGCCCCCGGAGCTTTCAATTCCCCCATCTCTTACAGAGCTTCCCATACTTCTTCATTAGTGAAAGGTGCAGTCAATCTCTCATTCATTTCCTGAGAGACCCGAGATTGCACACACCCAATAACCTCCTCCATCTGTTCACCTGCACTTGACATGAAAAGTTGTTGATATTGGTTAGCAATAAAATTTTTCAGGTACTTCCCCGCCACCACAGCTCCTCCCTCCTCCATTAATTTTTCAATACGATTTTTCCTTCTCTCAGAAGCTTGGGCATGGAAAAATTTTGTATTTCGATCTCCTTGGGTCAGCCATGTAGAATGGGCCCGCTGCTTCCAATAAGTGTGCTGCTGGTCCAGCAGCCTCTCCAGCTTGTAGCGAAGCACGTGCTCTCGATTAATTTGAGCTTGGCTCATGCTTCTGCATCGGCAGATCTCCAACTCCCTCTTTGCAGCTGTTATACGCTTCTCCAACTCTCCCAAAACACACCTATCCCACTCCCACAAATCACTTAAAAGTTGTTTCTGGATCTCCATCAGCCTTGTCTCCCCCTTCTCCAAAGCCTTACACCATGCTTCCTCCACTTTAATTGGACCCTCCTCCTCCTCTAGCCAACGCGCCTCAAACTTCCTCAAAATTTCCGATGTTCTCCCCCATTCCCTTCTCTCCCTCCCCCTAGTTCAACGATGATTGGTCTATGATCCGAGTGCCTTGGATCTCCATTTATTACACGAACCAGAGGAAAGTGAGCCCTCCCGGAACTATTGGCCACCGCTCTATCCAGCCTCTCTTTCACAAAGCTGTTCACCTATGGTGGTGATTTCTCCAAGTGTAGGTGTCACCCTCGAAACCGAGATCGCATAAGTCACACTCCACAAAAGCCTGGCGGAAATTCTCCATACACCTCTCCGGTCTAGGCGATCCCCCCACCTTCTCACAGTTGAACATTATCTCGTTGAAATCCCCACAACATAGCCACGTCATATTGCTTCTATTACGCAAAATTCTTAACAATTTCCAAGTTTTCTCCTTCTCCTCACCCCTTGGCTCACCATAGATCCCAGTAAAACGCCATTTGAACCCAACCTCCTCCTTCACAAAGGCTTCAATATGGTACCTCGACATACTTCTAACAGTGATATCAATCCCTTTCCTCCAAAACAAAGCTAGGCCCCCGCTTAGGCCCACGCTGTCCTTCACAAACATGTTTGGCAAATTAAGGCTCCACCTAAACCTCTCCATCCAACCTGTGCTGTGCTTGGTTTCCGACAAGAACAACACATCTGGGGCCTCCTTCTGGACGTCCAGAAGACCACGAACTGCCGGGCCATTCCCTAATCCCCGGAAGTACCAAGCAATAAGTCTCATTGGGCCTGGCGGGATTGCTCAGGCAACCCCGCCAACTCAGCATTACCCTCGACTTCCACACCACCAGAAGCCCCTGCTCCTTCGCCTCCTTGTGCTTTTTCTTTCCTTCCCCTGTGTACTCCCCAACAGTGTCCGGGACTTATCTTTTCTTGTTAGCCGCCAGTGTCACCTCACTACTCTTCCCTGCTCTTTCACTCCTTGGTCTGCGCTTGAAAGTCAGCTTCTTTATTGATAATTCAACCCCTGATTTAGCTTCCATTCCACTCCTCCCTTCATTTCCTTCCAGCCAAACTGTGCCTGAGGCTTGGTTGGTGGCAATCAAGACCTCAACGTCACCCTGCAGTATACCTGCTTCTTCATCTACTTCCATACCAACCTCAGTTCCGTCCTCCCCTCCTACAATCTGCTGTATGCCGCTACCAACGACCCTTCCTTCCTCCGGGGGTGCAACTCTCAAACCTGTGATCAACGGTTCGTCAGATTCCGTTGTGTCCACCGGCGCCTCCTTAGCCTTGCCTACGGACATTGACCGCCCTGAAACACTTTGTTCCCCTGCTGACTTTGACACAGCCCCAAACTCCAATCTTTTTGGTATACCTTCGCGCACTAACTTTCCTTTTAGTTTCAGCGGGCTTAGACCATCATCCCTCAGCTCATCCTCCACTCCGTCAGCAACCTTGCGAGAGAAGTCGCCACTACCAGTACCCCTCTGTCCAGAACTTTTTCCCCAACTTGTATCTTTCCTTTGCTGGTGGCTTCCACCAGAACTACCCCCTTCAGACCACCTCCCTTTCCCTTCCTTCTTTCGTGTTGGGTTAACCCTAAGCCACTCCCCAAACTGCTTACCCTCCTCCCTCCAAACCCCCTCATCACACTCCTTCTCCACATGACCCAAGAGGCTGCACGAATAACAGAAATTTGGCTGGAACTCATATTTAAAATTGCACCAGCCCACTCCCTCTCCATCCCTATCCTCCATAGTGGTTCCCCTGAAAAGGGATTTGCGGGTGTCAAGCAGTACCTTGAGCCGAAGGAATTCACCCACAACCATATCATCTTCATCTGTATCCACTTCCAGGAACCGACCCACCTTGTTCCCAATCCGACGAGCCGTCTCACCATTCATCAGACCAAGTGGTAGATCAAAAACTCTGATCCAAACCGGAACAAAGAAAAACTCCAGGTCTTTCAACCTCTTGGAGTCGTCAAAGTCCACCACTATTAACAGATCACCTCCAACTCCCATGGCCCATCCTTAATCGCCCTGCGCTTTCCCCCCTGCTGTAGGAAGGTGAAAAGAAATAAGTTGCTGCCCATCTCCTTACACCGAATACCTTCCCTGGGACACCAGATCATCCCCACCGATTGCACAGTACCATCAGCATGCCCAGGCTTCGAAGCGAGCAGCTTGCCCACTGCCTGTGGAGGTCGTCCAACATCCCTTGATTTTGCCTGCCGCGCCCCTTTAACAGCCCTCCTTTCTTCCTCCGTGAGTTTCAGCCCATCCAACAGACCTTCCAAATCCTCAACCCCCTTCTTCCTTCCTTTCTCCATCAGCCCCAGGACCTCCAGCACCACCCCGCCAACGACAAGCAGACAAGGGACCCCGGCCACAAGCCGCTCCCGAACACCTTCTCCCCCAGCCTCGCACTACCACTGCCACCGGACGCACACCTCCTCCACCTCAGCCTCCGCGCCGCCTCAACCCACAGACACACACCACCACCATTGCACCCCCTGACCAACAGGCCTGGCATCGTCCTCCACAACCTCGGCCACCAGCCGACCCCCGGCTCGGTCCCCGCTTCACTTGCCGCGCGCCTACAGGAAGCACACGACCGCCTCCCCAGCTCCTAACTCCGCCTGACCCACCCCCGCAGGACCTCGCGGGAGCCCCTCCCCTGCCTTCCAGACCTTGGGAAGGGGAGAAGCACTGGAGAACGCAATGATTTGTGAAGGATTTGGTGGAGATTTGAGGAAAAAACCAAACCGAAACCCTAGCTGGGATGCTAGAGTTCGGACCTTGCTCTGAGTCGCCCAAGCCCCCTGCGGGAGTCAAACGACCAGAGACCCGGAGCTCCCATAAAGGGTTGTGTCTAGTTTTACCCCTTTGCGTACTGTTGTCAGTTACATGCATTGCTCTGCCTAGATGAAGGCAAGGGGATCCGTTAAGTACCCTGTGATATCTGGGCTGTTGATTTTGGATCCAATGGTTGCATAGGTACTGCACATCACTAGCAGTGTTTTTTTAGGAAAAATTGCTCCCTTGCCCCAAAGTTTAATGGCGTTTGCTCATTTGCCCCATGATGTCTCACTGACATGCGGGTCCAGGGCCCATATGTCAGTGAGACATCATGGGGCAAATGAGCAAACGCCATTAAACTTTGGGGCACATGAGCAAATTCCCCCTTTTTTATATATATCTGGATCGCCCCTGGTTCATGGTTCCTATTTCCTACTGCCTGTCACTCTGCTTGTTAAGCATGATTTCAAAATTTGGGCCCTAGTTAGCGGGTTCAGATTTTTTATTTTACGGGCAATGTACAGTGTTTTCTTTTCAATAACTGATGATGGTTTTAATCAGTTTTGCATGTAATGCGCCTTGCAATGAGTCATTAGGGCATGTGCAGTGATACAGACAGTTATTATCTATAATATCCTTCCATATCATCTATAGATAACAATGAAGATACCTTCTATGATAGATTATTTGTAAAGTATAGATATCATTGATATAGTGGTATGAAAGTCACTTATATCTGGCTATTTATAGGTAATATTGATACAATGGCATAAATCTCTCTCCTTTTTTATTTACTTCAACAAAATTTATATGTAGCGTCTCTTGTAGACGATTTATGTCATTTTATTATACATAGTATCGCTCGGAAATGGATGAAAACCAACCAGTTGTCAGTCGCCCACTGTTCACACGGCAGCATCTTGCAATCAACTGATGAATCAACCGACTATTACTCACATCGATAGGTCTTTGGAGGGTGTCTGTTATCTATTCAAGGTTAAGGGCTGCACTTTAATTTTGCTCTTATTCAGCTTCAGATTACTACAGTCCATCCGCATCCATGTCACCAGCGGTGAAGATTGAGTTTCTTTAATAGCTCTGTGTGCGGTTTTTGGACGCAGCGAAATTAAACCTTGTCTAACTGCACCTCCATATCTTGAAAAACTAATAAGGGTGTCTATACGTCCCAACGGATTATTAGAAAAGGGTAATATATATTAGCAAATGTGATAAAAACCGTACCATAAACATCAACTCGGTGTTGCGATGGTCTTGTTCCTACTCTTCTGGCGCCTTGGGATCTAAGTTCATAATTTACAACCGAATTCGAATAAATCCAAATGATTGCAAATAAATCCAAAGAAATTCGAAAGTTTCGCACTGATATGCAGAGTTTGAATTTAGAATAAAAAATCGTTAAATCTGAATTTAAAACAAGAGAGAAAGGGCTCATCAAAATTTAAATTTGAGAAAAATTGTTAAAATAAACAGAGGATGGAGGTATCTCAGTGACAGATAGGGTCCATCTTTATTTAATTATTGTTGAATTTTTTCTTTTGAAAATGGATTACTGTCACTTGTTGGGCTCACTGGTTTCTATTTTATTTTTTGATTTATTTTAAAATTGGACATGCCTACAGTGTACGATAGGTAGGGTCATTAGATTTTTATTTTATACTTTAATTATTTTTCTACAGAAAATTATCCGGTCACCGACCGGTGGAGCCATGTTCAATGTGAACTTTGTCCATGCTAGTAGTAGTTGGGCCGTGGGTCCATGGGTCAGTGACACAATTCTATGACCGGGTCATCAGGTGTTTTTACTTTGTGGGGCCTGCATATCATTGGGACTAAACTTAAGCTATGCCCTAATTAAATTATGTAACATGGGTCCACAAGTCATACTAGTGCTGACCGTTAACCACTGATTAACTACATAGTTTACTACTAATTAATCACATGCTTAACTACTAATTAATCACATGGCCTATCTGTGAGTGGCTCTGGGTCATAGGGCTAGCCTGTACATGGGATTTTAAGTTATGGGTCCTGGTTGTCATGCGCTCAAAATCATACCCCTAGTAAAGCCGGGGGAGTTCCGGCCCAGGCAGCGAGCCACGTCGGCGCCCCACGCTCGGCCGGCCGGCGCGTGGCGACGCAATTCGCGTACGGCCGGCCGAGCCACTTTCCTCAGCTTTTTTGGAAATTACGTAAAGGTCCTTTTTCCTCGCGGATAGGTCCCTGCAAGTTTTTTCTTTAAAAAAAATTTTTAGATGGCGCCCCGCGGGTTTCCAAAATTACGTATAGGTCCTTATTTACTTACGTACAGGCCCTTACAGGTCCTCGCTTTTTTACAAAAGAACCTTTGATTTTCCCAAAATTACACATTTGTCCCTGGATTTTTTTTTATGAAGCTCCCTGCGAATTATCGTCTCTTTTACTTTGGTCCACACGGTAGCTAGCGCGGCGTGCGCCGCGCTTATGTGGCTAGTATTAACTAAACTTAGATTATATTTTATAATCTATGTGGACCACGTGTCTGTGAAACATTAGCCTATATTTAGCCATCTACTAATCTGGCTTAACTTCCTAATTATTGTAGTAGGGCCAAGGTGTCAGCTGTACATGGGCTGGGCAAGCACAAAAGCGCAGGAGAGAGAAGCAGCGGATGCACAAGGGTGGCGACGGCACGGTGGGAGGCGGACTACGGCAGCGGCGTAGCTACGTACGGCGGTGACAGCGGCTCTACCACCATGGCGACAGCCAAGCAGTGGCTACCTCCAGAAATTATGTCAGGAGCATCTGAAGGTGGTGGGGAACTCACCGAATGCTAGCTACGCCGGTGTACAACTCATGTGAGAGCGCTTGGACGCACGCACGTACACGAACACTAGAATGCAGAGAAAGGAAGAAGAATACGCAAGACACAAATATTTTGATGCTACCAATCTTCTCAGTATTTTCTAGTATTTTTCTCCTTCTATTCTGAAAGCTACTAATGCTTCCATTACATACATACAGCCACTAACTCCATGCCCAGTCCTCTCTCCCTGCTATGATGATAATGCAATTACATGCAAAGAAAAACAAATTAAGTCAAGATTATAACTAACAATTTCCATCCTAATCTTGATATGCCGACTCACCGTTGTGAATTGCTTGCAACCTCTTGCCGCGCGTAGAAGACTAACATACGCCATGCATTATCTCCACTAGATGGATGCATGCGGCTACTTTGAAGGAGGACCAACTTATCTCATGTACATACCTTCTAAACTAACTCGAACACATCTAGAGTTAGTCTCACACTCGACAAATGCTCAAGTCCTCACAGCTGCATGCACTAACCACTAACACATGACTGATCTAATAACACATGCATGTGCACACAACTGCTGGCTTCATTTGACTGTTGATCCGCTCACTTCACTGTCGATCCAACCACTATGCCATGACGCCACACATGCAACTCTCTTGGACTTAGCCTATTACTATGACTCTATACACCAACAAAGCCATGCAACATAAATCAACATGATGAATACATAGACAACAAGATTAGTTCCAACTGAGCTTCAGAGTAGTGCCGATTCGTCATCCACGTCTGCCACAATGACAAAAGCCTTATCCTTCACCATCTTCTTCAGTTCAGAACATTTCCAAGAATAGTGCCTGTAGTTCTGGCAGTTGTAGCACCGAACTTTCGCTTTGTTGTAGGTGCTCTTCTTGCTAGAGCCGGAGCCACCTTCTTTGTTCTTGGCCCTGGACTTCCATTGAGCGCAGATGAGCAGCAGGTGCTCACTTTCCTCTTCACTAACCATGTGGCACTCCTCGAACGCCTTTAGCCACTTGAACATTTCTTCAACCGACACCACATCTAAGTCCTCGAGGTTCTTGAGAGTGCAAACGATCGGCAAAAACTTCGGTGTTAAAACCCGAAGCACCTTATCCACCCACAAGAGTCTTCAACTCCTCTCCCAGCGTTCACATCTTGCTGAGAGCGAGGATGGCCCTCATGGAAAATGCATCGATTGACTCACCTTCGTGCATATGAAGGTTGTCAAATTCTTTCTTGGCAGTTTGAAGCTTAGTCCTCGTCACGTGCTCAACTTCAACATATGTGTACTTGAGTCGCCCATGCCTCCTTCGCTGTCCTCTTGCCGTTGAGAGCAAGAAGGGTCTCTTCGCTTACATCATGGTAGATGGTCACAAGTGCCTTCTTGTCTTGGCTTCTCTCGACGCTGTCTTCTTCAACGACATCTCACACTCCTTGCGTCTCCATGTACACTTGCATCTTCATTGATCATGCAACATAGTTGCTACTAGTCAACAACGGGTACTGGAGTGTGATGCTCTCCTCCCTCACGTCTCGCGCCCATGGCCTACCGTGAGCCACCTGCTCGCTGCCACTAGCCACATGTATGTTGTCACTGGCCACCTCCTCTAGGCCACTGGTGACATGCCTCGATGTCAACGGAGACAACGACCTCGCCATCCTCGCCATCACAACACCAGCTCTGATACTAATTGTCAGCCACGTTCGTGTACAACTTATGCAAGAACGCCTAGCCGCACACACACGAACACTGGAACATAGAGAGAGGAAGAAGGACACACAAGATACAAATATTTTGTTGCTGCCAATCTTCTTAGCATTTTCAAGTGTTTTCTGTCCTTTTATTTTGAACAACAGACACTACAAATGTACAAAACAATGATGCAGCTACTAATGCTTCTGTTACATGCATGTAGCCACTAACTCCACACCCAAACATTTCTAGCCATGATGATGCCATTACATGCAAATAAAAACAAATTAAGTCAAGATTATAACTAACACCAAAGTGGTTGTTGAGGATGGGGATGGACTAAGGCAGGCTGGTCGCGGAGACACGAGGCGGCGCGACGAGCTCGACGTGGCGGCGATGTCCTTGTAGAAGACAACCCCATGAGAGAGGAATCAAGCCTAAATGCATCGTGTGAATAATGGTGTGGCAGCGGCAGTTTTATCCATCCACGAGGAAGACAAAGTCATCAGTGATCTATCAACGAGGAAACCCAAAATTAATTGAGGGGAAACGTAGAGGGTGGTTGGGAACACGTTTAGACACGAGATAATGCAGAAGAATCTCATTGGAGAGGCGGTCACGCATGAGCGGTGTTCATGGCCAGTGTGCAGCCACTACTATAGAAAAAACTCATCATAAATGGTTTCCTGAACCTTCGATGCTTATGAGTAAGTAATACTCTAAAGTCATTACAAACAGTTTTTAAACCATCTGTGATAACCTTATCACAGACAGTTCTTACTATGAACTATCTATAATTATCTATTATTACAAATGATTCTAGTTAAGAACTATCTGTGATTACGTTATCGTGATATCATAAATAGGTCTCCTTTAGTTCACTAACATTATCTAATTACGCCATAAAACAGTGCAATCAGATAATGCAGATGAACCAAAATAAGCTTATTTATGATTGGCGCCATGTCTTTGATGACTCGTTATTTAGGTTGTAGGTACTGTTGTTTTGTTGATTTGGTATGCCGTGGTCATAGGCGCGCGTTCGTAAGCTGTGGTCGTATACCGTGGTCATAGGTGCGCAGTCGTAAGCCATGGTATACGTCTAGTCTGTTAGCAGCCTTGTGCATCATATCAACAAATTCTGCAATAAAATATGAATTTCAACAAGGGCCGAAATCCTAGCCATCCATCAATCATCACAAGAACTAATCATCAAAGAAGAGAGGGGAGGGGAGGGGTGGGGGATATATCACCGGTGATGAAGGAGAGGTTGGTGGTGCTAGTGTCACCGTTGTGTCACGATGATGTTATTGCACAAGACACTCTTACGATAAGAGTGTCTTATGCCGTGAACCGTAACGTCACAACCGAAGGCGGAGGAGCTTGGGGAGGTAGTCGGCCGAGGTTTCTATTTTTAAGGAAAAATTTGGCGAGGAAAAGTGGAGAAGTGAGGAGAGAGAATAGGAGATGAGGAGAAGAGGAGTGGAGAAGTGAGAAGAGGAGATGAAGAGAAGAATAGCCGAGCTTTTATTTTAAAAAGCAAGTCCAGCGAGATGAGCGGGAAATTCAAATTTGGAAAGAGCGGGTAAATTGAAATATTATCACAGACGGTTCTTAGGTCATCACAGACAATTTTTGTTCAGAATCATCTATGTTCGAAATAAAAACTGTCTATGATAAGTACAGATATTATAGGCAGTTTTTGTTTCGAATTGTCTATGATAAGTAGGTCATCACAGATAATTCTTTCTATCACGGTGAATTTAGACAGTCTATCTTGTAAAATCGTCTGTGGTAACTTTATTATTGACGGTTTATATTGAACCATCTGTAATGAAATGTTTAGGATGATCTTTTTGTAGTAGCGAGCGGTGGTTCTCCGAGCCCGGGGAGGAGGAAGATAGAGTGGGGAGATGATGAGGTAGGCAAGAGCAGAAGGTTACACTTTAGGGAGAAGCCAGCCGAGAGACGCATGCGAGATGTCACGCGAATGGAAGAGGAGGGACGAACGGTTTTTGTATTCCGTAGCGGGAGTGAAGAGCTGATTTTTTTAGGGCCGTTTCATCGGTTATTCTAAGAGATGGTTTTTTTTGGAAACGTGGGCTACGTGAAAGGGAGGACAACGGACAAACTCGTGCTTTATATTAGTAGAGATTATCCCTTCAGTTATCAATCATGTTTGCGTTTCGATATTCTTGTCCACTATTCTAAGCATGCCATTTGACTGTTGAAGGAAGTCTGTTTGGTTTGAACTATGAAGACCTTAACTTTTAAACGTGGTATGCAGCTTTACATTCTTTTTCCCCTTCTAAGATTTTTTTTCCCGAATACTGAATTCATGCACCATTTGATTACCAGAAAGGCAAATGAAGTTCTGCCCCAAGGGCTCCGGCCTACTGGCAACTATACATAGATAAACAAGCCGAGCTGCATATTCGGGGAACAAGTTCTGCAGTAGCTCAAGATCACCAAATCGCATACAAGCATGACAGGAGAAAATGGTAAACGAGCACAAGGCAAGCTGCTACCATGATCTGCAGATTCAATGGGATCATCTTTCCGCCGTCCGCGTCCAGGGGCTCGTTCGCCGCGCCGGCCGAAGAGCAGGAATGGAGGAACTCCGCCGAGACGACATCATCACCACCACCGTCTCCTCGGAGGTCATCATGGATGTAAGCCGGTTTCCCAGCCACGCTCTTGTAGAGCCCACAGCTCCATGCCTGCATGCATACATACATGGAGAGCGAAACAAGTAACTGAGGAGGCACGAATCATGGCAATGAATGATTATGTTGATGGCAATGTGCACATGGCGACTTCGCAAGTCCAGTTAGTTTCTTGTTTGCAGACAGTAGATGCATCAAATCTTTGCAGATAGAATTCTCTGCAGTCCAGGCTGGAGGGAGTTTCTATGTAGGCCTTCCTTTCTAGCTTGGCAAGGCCTTCGCTTTAAACACTTTTTGGGGGTTTCAGTCAAAGTTTGGAGCTGTTGTCGAGTGTCAAAATCAGTTGAAAAGAAGATCCCATGCATCACCTGAAGCTGGTCCCCGACGGTGACCACGATGGCGCCGTCGAGGGGACGGAATCTTGACCATCCTCGCCGGGAGAAGATGTGGAACGCCGAGGCGCCGGGGCAGAGGTGGAGGGCGAGCTCCCGCGAGCACCGCGAGTTCCGGATCAGCATCCTCAGGATGTCGTCGTGGCTGATCGGGCCGGAGGTGCTGCTATCCCTTTGCTTGCGATGGTGCGTGCGGATGCAGAGAAGGGAGCCGTTTCTGTCAGCTCTGGCCAAGGATTCAGTGGTGCCAACGCTGCCTCGCTGCAAGGCATCCATGATTTTGGTTGCAGTTTGCTCCAGTTGAGCGAATAAATCGTCTGCTCTGTTCCTGGACACAGCAAAATCAGGGGTTGTATGCATGCTATCCAATGGTGGTTCATATTGTGAATTTGCATCAGACAAATTACATCATCATCTAGAGTTGTTCGGTCCTTTTTCTGCCAATCAAATGGACTATTTGATCTAGATGATATATCTCAACTACTTGCAGTTGCAGGCATGCAGCCAATCTCATGGTGGATAGTGAGTTCGTTAGTATGGGAAAGTTCATACCTGAATTGGTTGGCGCCATTTTGCAACGGCCAGTTCCCCGCCATCTCTTGGTCTCCTTCACCCGGTCGCCACCACAGCTCCTCACCATCCTCATCTCCTCCTCCACTGGCCTCCATCTCCTCCGACGCCGGCGATCTCGCCCTTGCTGTCGCTGAACGTAACGCTGCCGAGACAAAGTCCCCATCGACCCCATGGGCGGTCACCTGGAAGCAGCCAAACGCGACGGCTGCCGATCTTAGCGCCTCGACCACAGGCCTGCCGGCCTCCGGCGAGGCCGCCAGCAGACGCATGTCGATGACCGGAGGGGTCCATGCCACCTTCTGCTTCCGTGGGACGGCCCTCTCCGGCAGCCGCAGCACCGGAACTCTGGCGGAGCGGCGCAAGAACCTGCCGATCTCGTCATCTTCGTTGCCATCAGAGCACTCGCCGTACCCAGATGATCCTGAGCTACCGCTTGTAAGAACACCGGTGACGGGGGACGGCGGCGGTGCCCGGAACTCCGGCACCGGGAGCTCTCTTGGCTTCTGAAGATAGTTAAGAAAGGATGCAGTAGCCATCAGATCGGTGGTTAATGTATGCTTTGCTTGGATTAGTTCTTGCTGCTCTAGCTTATATATATGGTTGGCAATGGCGTAGGGAGATGGTGCCGAGTTTGCATCTGCTGAGCTCGAGTTCTTCTGTCCTTGTAGGGACATGAGTGTGTGCTGAGGATTAAAATGGGCAGAGAACATTGGGGTTTCAAGCTTCTTTTTCTTTGTGGTAAAGAGGAATGATAAGAGAAGCCAGATGCCAGCTATAAAGAGGAGCTGGTGGCGTGATGGTGCATCATTGTGTCAGAGGTGTCACTGTGTGTACCTTCTAAATATCCTTCTGCATTCTGTTAAAGATGTCCTGGAACACCAAAGTGCTTTACTTTCTCTGGAGTGCTTTAAATTAGACCAGTTTAGCGTCCTTTAATTTCGTACGTAACATTTGCCTGTTTGGTCCTTTATTATTGCTGTTGCATAAGTTTCGCTGATTGAAGCTATCGGTACGAGCAGCCAGCATAACAATGTATATTAAGTACTTCATTTGGGCCGAAGTGCTTTGTTTTCCTCGAACTACTATAGGCGTTTCACTTTTGCACGCGATAGTACTAGTAGAGTTCGCGCGGCGTGATAGTACTAGTAGATGGTGCAGCCCTGACGCGAGCATTGCCACATCGTAGCCATGCCGCTCAGTGCCCTCACGCCGCAGGCAGGCAAAAAGCACATCCCATTACAACGACGACTAGCATAACCCGGCTGCTCATCATTAATCAACGGAACGCTGACCGGTGAAATCCATACAGCAAAGTACCTCCTAAACTAACCCAGCTTGTGTTTCAGCACAAACTTTTGAGTTACATTGCAGATGCAAGGCATGTCCCTGCGCTGTTTCTACCGTCTTTTCGGGGGCTTTATTGAAGATCCTCCTGTTACCTGGCTGGCTGTAGTAGATTTCTCTCGACCTGGTTATTGGATGGAAGTATCATTGGCATAATGCAACTTTTGGGTTCGATAACGTGAGTATTTAACAAATACCATGCCAAGGCATGCCATTTCTAGAAATTTGCATTTTGTCAGATCATCAGTAAATGGAAATTTTGGTAAGTATCAGACACAAGTGACCTAGCCATCGCAAGAAAGAAAGGAACAAGTGACCTACCATGCGAAATGGTTGGCATATACATACCTGGAGTTTTCAGAACAGCTTCCCTTGGTTTTGGTCTGGAAGCTGCTGGCTGCCCATTCTTTGTCAGAAAAAATCTGGTTATTCTTAATGGGGCTTTCTGCCTGTAATTGTAGAGCATCCTTTAAATAGCAGGCTTCATCACACACACAAAAATGGAGGTATTTTTGGTGATGCATATGCAGCAATTTTTCTTTCAGTGTATGGTGTTTAAGTCACTGTATGCTGAGACATAAAATAAATTCTCTCAAGTAGTGCAAGGTGGGTTCGGAATAAGAGATAGAGGAAAGCAGAATGAGTACATACATTCGTTCTGCTGCTGTTTCTGATGCACTGTCAACAGAATACTCAGTTTCTCCTACTGAGCAACCATCATCAGATACATTATCTTCGTACAGTCCCACAGTCCCTGTATCAATAGGTAAAGTGTGACCATTATTGCTTCGTTTGACCATTGTATAATTTTTAGGTTCTGATGGAAGTCTGTCACTAGACTTCAGTGGTCTTTCACCTGATAATGGTTGGTTCTGTTGGCTTGCCATGGTGAGTGATGACAAACCCGTAGAGGAAGTAGAGTGTTTGAGCAAGCTACTGCCATTTCTATCTGTCAATAAACTGGGAGATTTGGCTTTGTCTTTAAGGAGTTGAAGCTGTTCGATTTCCATATCTTTTCGTGTTATTGTGTCTTTCAAAGATGTAACCTGGACACAGTAATTATGATACTTTTGAAATCGAGATAGAGAGAATATTCATAGCCAAAGGACATACAGCTAAGTATACTAACAAGTATTACCAATCAACATTAAGAACAATAAATTAAAGCATCCATTCGCGCCTATTATTAAGGTTCAAAAACGTATGCTCTCCTTTTTCTTTTCAATGCAGAAGTTAACTTGAGGTGATACCAGCAGAAAAGTCACTGTTGTGGCTACAGATCAAAGAGAGAGAGAGAGAGTATAGTAGTGGAGAGTTAGGTGAGTAATGGCTTGTGTCTTCCCCATGGCTGATATTGTATTCATATACCCCCTTGGGGAATGCTTTTACAATAGTACCCTTACATTTGAGTATCCCTCTTGGGGGCACTTAGGTCATTATACATGTCCCCTTTTGGGCCTTACAGCCTTCTAACAGGCCTACTGGGCTTAGGTGGGGGTCACCCCTACAACAGGAGTCTATCATGGTGAAGGGCTTCACGGGCTGAAGCCATGCTGCCGAGCCCTTTGGCCCCCTCCGTCCCATCGGCCTGTGACCCTCGATGGATTAAATACACCTTCCTTCGCGCTGATGGTGCGGGAGCCGGCGTGCCTTCCGCTCCCGGAGCTGCGCGTCCGCGAGGTCGAATATGCTAGGGAGGCCGAAGGCCTCGACGGGGCCGAAGTCAGGGCGTGACATACCTCGCGCCCCGGATCTTTGTGGGCGTGAAGTAGAGCTTGGGCGGCTGCCCTGGGCAGCTGAGTTTCGGGAAGTGCTCCGCGTGGTGTAGCGCCGACGCGGAGAGGTGGCTGCATGGCCTAGGAGTGCGCTTTAATGACACCTGAAATCGCGCCGACCCTTATCTTGTCAGGGGCAGACTGTCGCGGCTGTTCTATCTGCTTTGTGCTGGGTGGGGGCGCGCGGCAGGCTGTGATTGGAACATCGTGGGGTGTCAGCGGTCACACGACCATGGCCGTTCGCCTCTTCCCCAGGGAAAGTGGACACGCGGCAGGAACGCATCGGCGCGTCACGCGTTGATCGCCCACCTACCGCCGCCTGCCACGGCTATCAGCGGTTGCACTGCCCGATCGTGGGTAGCCGAACCGCTGTAATTCTGCCGTTTGGTCTCCTGCTTGCGCCGGGGGGGGGGACGGGTGACTTTATAAGGTGTCACCGTGGGAATGCAAACGCTCCTCTTGGCTGCCTGCTTGCTTGTGCTTGTGCTTTGCTTTCCTCTCCGTTTTCTTGCGCGCCCTGCTGCTGCTTCCGCATCCACTGCTGCTCGTCGTCGTAGGGGGGAGAAATGCCTGCGCGCGACGACCGTCTGACTGACAGTGGCGCCGCCCTTGACGATCCTGCGCGCCGTCTTAGCGGGAGCGCCTTGTCAAGCCAGTGCTGCCTGACGCCACCACCGACGGAGTATCGCCTGGTTCTGCGCGACAAAAGGCAAACCAACCATCGTTGGGATGCCATGAAGAAGTCAAAGGGTCGCTGCTCGCGTGTGCTGGGGCGGAGTCGCGTCATGGAGGAGACCCTCCAAACCCTTCTTCGGGAGAAGAAGCTGGAGGACCATGCCGGGGCTCGTTTGCCTGGGCCTGATGAGACGGAGCCGAACCCGTGGGAATCGGAGGCAATCGTCTTCGTGGCATTCTTCGATGCCGAGCTCCGGATCCCGTCGACACTCTTTGTTCGCGAGGTGTTGCGAGCCTATGGGTTGGAGCTGGCGCAGCTGACCCCAAATGCGATCGTCCGGCTGGCCATTTTCACTTGGGCGATGCGGACGGAAGGTACCTGTCCCAGCGCCGATTTGTTCGCCATCCTACACGACGCACGCTGCCAACCGAAGAAAATGGAAGGGGAGGTGTATTCGAACTTTGGCAGCGTGAACTTCGTGTTGAGGATGGATTGCGCGCATTTGTTCTCCGCGTTGGCTACGCAGGGAAAGTGGGAGTCTGGCTGGACACGGCGGTGGTTCTACCACCTTGTGACGAGCACGAGCGGTCTTCGATGCCGGGGGAGCCGATATCATTCAACCGTTGTCCGGATGTGAAGCCTTGGTCCGGTGACGAACAACAGGCATGAAGACTTGCTGGCATCGCCCTCCGGTTCAACATGCGTGACCTTGCTGAGGAGTTCACCATGTACGGGATAGCTCCGCTTTCCTGTAACTGGAAGTACGAGTGGCGGGGGCCTGACCGGAAGGACGGCATCCACCCGGGAGTGTCTTTGCTCCATAAGCCGTCCGCGCCCTGTAAGTATCACTGCCCTAGGCCACGCACTGCCTAGGTGGTCGCAAACCCTTATGTATGACATTCTGCCTTTATGTGCAGTGCGCCGGTTAGAAGATGCGGAGCGCGCGGTGGTTGCGATTCTTGGGCCGTACACGGCAAAGGAGCACAAGGCCCGTGAGTCCGCGACTTCTTTGGCGAAGCAAGGGCAGATTAACCGGGTATGCGAGGTCCTGAAAATTCCCGTTCTGGAACGCCCGGTGCCTGTGGAAACACCAAGCAGCGCGAAGGTGGGGGCGCCGTCCTCGCGATGCGAGGTCCGATCGAAGACCATTATCTTCAGCCCACCGGACGTGCCGCCGGTCGAGATCGTGGAGACGAGGGGTGAGACGGGCGCTGAGCCCGAACCGACCGGTTCGGAGAGGCATACTATTCCCGACGAGGCCTTACACGGTGGCGAGGCGACGGGCCCGAGCCTCGTTGTTCTTGAAGATGATGCTCCGTCACCTCCGGCGGCAACCGTGGCCTTGTCGTTCACGACAGCTACCGTGGCCACCAAGGCAACCGCGGAAGCTTCACCTGCATCTCCGAGGGCGAAACGCCGTCGGGTGCAGTCACTGCCGCCTTCGAGGGTCCGGTTCAGCGTGGCAGGCCCAGTGACTGGGGTTCTGGCACCCAGCGGGGATGTTACTGAAGCCGAGGGGGTTGTTGCTCCTCAGGCCAGCGAGGTGGTCACGACCCAGGTGGAGGTCCGGTGAAGTACCGCAGTAGAGGGTACTGGAGGTAGGTGTGGTTCGTTTTCCTCCCGCGACTTTGCGAAACTCTCTCCGATTTTCTTGCTTATTCCGTCGTCGACATCAGGCGAGACAAGGTCTCCCAGACGAGGACAAGAATCGAGCAACGGGGGTGCCCGTGAGGTCTCTGGCTTGATTGAACAGGGGACTGTGTGTGCTCCAATTGTTGCCGAAGGCGCTGGCGCAGGGGCTCTAGGGCTTGGCGTCTCCGACTTCGTTCCTCGGTGGGAGACGCTTCGCGCCTTGAGCGAGGTGGCGGAGTACGCTAACGGCCACCTGGATTGACAGGCGGTGCGGTCCTGCGGGGGCGACCTTTTGGCGCTCGCGCTGGACGCCTAGGAGATGAGGGTAACTATCCCTGCTCGCGCTCCATGTCTTTTGCTTAGCTGATGGGTAACCCTTGTTCATGTGTCCTTGTAGACGCTTGCGATCAGCAAAGCCCTCGAGGAGACTCGCGTGTGTGAACGGAGGGCGCTGGAGGACCGGCTGCGTGCCGCTGACAATGCCCATGCCGCCAAGGACGAGCGCATTCGAGTGCTGATGGCGGAACGTGACGAGGCTATCTCCGACGCGCAGTTAGTAGGCGCGAACACAAAGAGCGCGGCGCTAGCGGCACAACGCGCGACCGAGAAGGCTCAGCGCGTCGCGACGGAGGAGCGGACCGCCCTTCTACAGCGGATCTCTGCGCTGGAGGCGGAGAAGGAGCAGCTTACTGCTTCCCTTTTGGAGAAAATCTTGTCCTGGGACAACGCGTCTACATCCGCGTGGGGGGCGATGGAGTCTTTGGAGCAGGCCCTCCGGGAGCTTTCCGTGCACGTGGAGGACGCCACTCATAGCCGTCAATATCTGATGGAGACGCTTGGGTGAATCGAAGAGGGCTCGAGCGTCACCCTTCGCGGCGCCAAGGCCTTCGGCACCTACTGCGGCTACATGAGTGCTGGCCTTGCTCTCGCCCTACTGCACGCTGGTGGGTGTGAGCATATCAATGAGCTGGCGAACCCAAAGCTTGACCTGCCCGCCCAGCCCGGGATGATATCTGATGCGTTTCGCGCTGCCCAGCCCGCCATCCAAAATTTTCACAATCGGATTTGGAATTACCTCGGGGAGGATGCCGCCATAGTTGCGTTGCGGCGGACGCTGCACGACGAGGGGGATGTGCTCCGCTGGCTCGAAGAGGTTCCTCGGCGCGGCGAAGGCAGTACGGGCGCTCGTCACGGTGAAGATGACGCGGACTCGTAGGAATAGTACCGGGTTTGGGTGCGTAACGCGCCATATATATCTGTCTGCTACTGTAATGCAACACCCGTTTTATATGAGCTAAGCGACAATTCTGCTGTGCTTTTTTTGTTGTGTATTATGTTGTGAGCCGAGGTGCCATGTAAGGTGCGGGTCCTCAGGCTCGACTCCGCCCCTCATGCTGACAGTAGCGAGCAGCTTGCAAACGCCTTGCGCCGCGGACCAGTCGAAGTAGTCCCTACCTTCCGAAGGGGTGGCAGCAGAGCTGGCGCCTAGTCGAAGTAGTCGCGCGAGCGCTCTGTCCCCTACCTTCCGAAGGGGTGGCAGCGGAGCTGGCGCCTAGTCGAAGTAGACACGCGAGCGCTCCGTCACCTACCTTCCGAAGGGGTGGCAGCGGAGCTGGCGCCTAGTCGAAGTAGACGCGCGAGCGCTCCGTCCCCTACCTTCCAAAGGGGTGGCAGCGGAGCTGGCGCCTAGCCGAAGTAGACGCCTACTAGGGATTACGTGCGTGGGAACTTCGGCCACGTCTTATTTATACTCCGGGGAGTACGCACAAGGACAGGCCTGCACGTGCGCGGGGATATCCGCGTCTTGTTTATACTCTGTAGAGAGCGCAGGGACAACATCCGCGTCTTGTTTATACTCCGTAGAGTACGCACGGAGGTAAGCCTCACGTTGCGTCTTCTTTATACTCCGTAGAGTGTGTGCGGAGGCGTCCCTCCGTTGCGCCTTGTTTATACTTCGTGGAGTGCGTGCGGAGGCAGACCTCAACGCTACGTCTTATTTAGAGTCGGTAGACTGCGCACGGAGGCGAGCCTCCGCGCGTTGCGGGCAGTGAAGGTGCGTGCGGAGACGGACCTCGACGCTACGTCTTATTTATACTCCGTGGAGTGCGTGCGGAGGTGGACCTCTACGCTACGTCTTATTTAGAGTCCATAGACTGCACGCGGAGGCGAGCCTCCGCGCGTTGCGGGCGGTGAAGGTGCGTGCGGAGGCGGACCTCGACGCTACGTCTTATTTATACTCCGTGGAGTGCGTGCGGAGGTGGGCCTCAACGCTACGTCTTATTTAGAGTCCGTAGACTGCACGCGGAGGCGAGCCTCCGCGCGTTGCGGGCGGTGAAGGTGTGTGCGAGGCGGACCTCGACACTACATCTTATTTAGAGTCCGTAGACTGCGCGCGGAGGCGAGCCTCCGCGTGTTGCGGGCGGTGAAGGTGCGTGCGAAGGCGGACCTCGATGCTACGTCTTATTTATACTCTGTGGAGTGCGTGCGAAGGCGGACCTCAACGCTACGTCTTATTTAGAGTCCGTAGACTGCGCGCGGAGGTGTCCCCCCACGCGTCTTTGCTTATACTCATGCCCGTACTTTCCACGGAGAGTACGCGTGCGAACGCGTGTCTGCGCGCAAAGGCGACCCTTTGCGCGCTTTTGGTAGGAAAGGAAAGAATCTGTGCGAACGGTAAACTTTATTAAATTTCCATTTGCGCGGGTGAGCGGTTACAAGAGGTGAGGCACTAACCGCCGGCCACTTAAAGGTGGAGACGACCGCAGCCGCCGTTGCCCGGTGGTGAAGCTGCACACGTCCCGAGCCTCTGGTGCCAGAGCGGCTCGCACGGGGGCGTGACGAGGCGTGCCCTGAAGCTGCAAAAGGTCCTTGCGCTCGCACACTCGGCTTAGGCGTAATACCGCCGCAGCCTGTCTGCATTCCACGTGTGGCGGAACGTCTGCCCGTCCAGCGTGGCTAGGCGATATGCTCCCTTCGGTAGGGCTTCCGCGATGATGTATGGGCCTTCCCACCTGGATTCGAGCTTGCCTACCGTCTCCGCGTGGAGTGCCATCTTAAGGATGAGGTCTCCTAGTCTGAATTTGCGTGGGTACAGCGAACGATCCCGACCGCACACCATCTGTCGCGCGTACTTTATGGCGTGCTGTGTTGCGCTTGCCCGGTCTTCGTCAAGGAGGTCCATGGACAATTGGTGCTCCGCTTCTGGTGCTTGGGCGAGGACCCTTCGCGAGCCAGCCCTTATTTCCTCCGGTGTGACTGCCTCGTCGCCGAAGAGGAGCTTGAATGGCGTGAACCCCGTTGGGCGTGTGACCGTTGTGCGGAGGGACCAGAGGACGCTGTGGAGCTCGCCCGACCACTTCCCCTTTGGTAGCCCGACAAGGCGCTTCTTGATCGCGGCGGAGATAGCACCGTTCGCCCGCTCCACCGCACCGTTGGACTGTGGGTGTCCAACCGAGGCGAACCGGAGTGTGATGCCCATGTTGCCGCAGAATTCTTTGAATGGGGCTGCATCGAATTGCAGACCATTGTCGACAGTGATCTCCTTGGGCACGCCGAATCGGCAAATGATGTTCTGCCAGAGGAAGCGTTGCATAGCTGCCGAGGTAATCTTGGCCAAGGCTATCGCCTCCGACCACCTGGAGAAGTATGCCAAAGCGATCGCTATGAACCGCAGGTCACCTGGGGCCCTGGGAAGCAGTCCCATGACGTCGATGCCCCATCGCGCCAGCGGCCATACCGGGGGTATGGGATTAAGGCTCGTCGGCGGCCTGCAGATGGCTCGTCCCATCCATTGACAACCTTGACAACGGCGCACGAGATCTTGGGTGTCCGCGACAGCCGTTGGCCAATAAAAACCCTGCCTGAATGCCTTGCCCACCAGCGATCTTGGTGCAAGATGCGAACCGCAGAGCCCCGCATGAATTTCTGCGAGGAGCTGCTTTCCTCCTTCGCGCGAGAGGCATCGCAGAAGCGGTGCGCAGACCCCTTTTTTGTAGAGCACCCCGTCGAGCACCTGGAAGGACCTAGCGCGGTGCTGTAAACGCCAGAGCTCGATGGGGTCGTCCGGCTCCGCGATGCCCTGCAGAAAACCGAAAAGGGGCTCCCGCCAGTCGCCCTGCTGGGTGATCTGGTGGACGAGGGCGACATCACAGTTGTCCTGCGCAATGGCTGCCGCTGACAGGACTTCGCAAAATGCCCCACCGGGTGTTGGGAGCTGCTGGCTGGCAGCCTTTGCTAGGACATTGGCTTGCTCGTTGTCTGCCGGAGGAATGGCCTTCACTGTGACACCCAAAAAGTGTCGTTCCTTCGCTCGTACGGCTGCTAGGTACTTGGCTAGCTCCGGGTCCTTGGTCTGATATGACTTGTCCACATGACCCGCCACCAGTCGTGAATCGGTGCGAACGAGGACGCGCCTCGCACCCATCGCTTTGAGCTTCCCGAGGCCAAAGAGTAACGCCTCGTACTCGGCCCTGTTGTTCGTGGCAGGAAATGCCAGGCGTGCCGAGTACAGCAGGCGCTGCCCCTCAGGTGTGGTAACAACTGCGCCGACTCCTGCGCCCGCGACGCCATAAGCTCCGTCGGTGTTGAGCGTCCACACCGGGTCTTCCGATTGAAGGACAGGCTGAGCTGGAGGGGTCCATTCCGCGAGGAAGTCCACCAGAACTTGGGACTTGATCGCCGTTCGAGAGGTGTATGTTAAGGAGAATGGAGCGAGCTCGGCCGCCCATTTGCCAATTCGCCCCGTGGACTCCTTATTGTGCAGCATCTCCGCCAGGGGGAACGAGGATGTCACCGTTATCGGATGGGCCAGGAAATAATGCCGGAGCTTCCTTGAGGCCATGACCAACGCGTAAGCAAGTTTCTCGAGCTCCGTATACCGTGTCTTGGCGCCCTGAAGGGCTTCAGAGACGAAGTACACGGGTCGCTGGAGAGCACCCTCCTCGAGGACGAGGACGGCGCTGACCGCCGTTGCTGAGGCAACGAGGTAGAGTAGGAGGGGAGCCTCTGGTGCTGGGGCCACCAGAGTAGGAAGGGTTGCGAGGTGTTTCTTGAGGTCGTCGAAGGCCTTCGCGCAGTCGTCGCCCTAATGAAACCCATCGCAATCGCGTAGGGTCTTGAAAAATGGCAAGCCCCGTTCCGCTGCCCTGGACAGGAAGCAACTCAGGGCCGCCATGCGGCCGGCTAGCCTCTGGACCTCCCTCGTCGTCTTGGGCAGTTCCATGCCCAGGATGGCGTCGACCTTGTCGGGGTTCGCTTGGATGCCTCGCCCGGACACGAGGAAGCCCAAAAGCTTGCCCGCCTGTATGCTGAAAATGCATTTGTCCAGATTAAGCTTGATGCCCGCCTTCCTGAGGTTGTCGAAAGTCTCCTGGAGATCCCGACCGTGGAAGGCGAGCTGCTTGGTTTTTACGACCATGTCATTCACGTAGGCCTCCACGTTCCTCCCGAGCTGAGCGGCTAGGGCCAGTGCGACGAGGCAGGTGAAAGTTGCGCCCGCATTCTTCAAGCCGAAGGGCCTTCTGACGAAGCAGAAGGTCCCAACCGGCGTAATAAAGCTAGTCTTATCTTCGTCATCCTTGGCCATGTAGATCTGGTGGTAACCGGAGTAGGCGTCCAAGAAGCTCATGAGCTCACACCCCGCTGTGGCGTCGACCAACTGATCTATGCGCGGCAAAGGGTAGTCGTCCTTCGGGCATGCCTTGTTAAGAGCGGTGAAATTGATGCACATACGCCAGGCGCCACTGGCCTTCTTGACCAGCACAGGATTGGCGGGCCAGTCCGGATGTTGGATCTCACGAATAACCCCCGCCCGAAGGAGCTTCGCCACCTCCACCTTGGCCGCTTGCTGCCGGTCCATAGACATACGACGAAGTTTTTGCTTGACCGGCTTGACGTCAGGGCGGACCGCCAGGTTATGTTCAATGAGGGCGCGGTCTACACCTTTGATATCCTCCGGGGACCATGCGAAAACATCCACGTTGGCCCGAAGAACTCGGAGCAAGTCTTGCTCTACGTCCGGTGGGAGGCCCTCGCCTATGGACACGAACTGCCCTTCCGCCTGGAGAGGCACTCTTTTAACTCCGCCCTCCGGGTGAGGCTTAGGTGTCCACCCTGGGGCGGATGGCGCGTCCGCCTGGTACTTGTCGGCGAGGACGTGCACCTTGCGGTGCAGGCTCCCAGCTCCGATTTCAACACTCCTAGCCATATCCTGGTCGCCGAAGACGGTGATGATGCCCCGCTGGCCCGGGAGCTTCATACATAAAAAGGCGTAGTGCGGGACCGCCTCGAAGGAGTTGATGGCAGGCCAGCCCAGTATGGCATTGTATGAATACGATATCTTCAGCCCTGGCGTTGTCACCCTGGCACACGGAGACTTGGAGGCGTACCTGACCCAAAGCCTTCAGTGGCCGGCCTCCGAGGCCTTGGAGGGGGGCCTCCGATGCTTTTAATAGACTCCGAGGTACCCCCATGCGATCAAGGGCCTCCGCGAACAAGATGTTTGCGGAGCTCCCTCCATCGATGAGGATGCGCCTGACGTCGCAGCCTGCGATGTCGGCCTGGATGACCAAGGGATCTTGGTGGGGGAATTCCACGCCCTGGGCGTCGGCTGACGTGAAGGTGATGCTGCGATGCGATGTTCCTAGAGGGAGTTGCGCTGGGGAAATGCTCGACGAAGAGCCTCCAGTGATGACACTAACATCACGGCACTGGGTCTCTCCCGGGGGCCCAGCGCGCGAGGGACTTCCTTGCGGCCGCTGTGCGTGGGCTACTGCGGGGGTCGGCGCCTCCGAGGCCCATACTTGGGCCATCGCTTGCCGCAACGCCGTGAGTTCGGTGCATGTCCGCGTGAAATGGTCCCCGTAGCCATGCACCTCGCACCATCTGCCATATTCTAGGATTTCCTGCTCCGTACGTGGCTTCTCGTCGCGGCTTCCTTCACATCCCCCTTCGGCACACGGGGTTAAAGTGGTTTCCCGGGGAACGCCTTGCGCGGCGAGGACGCGGCGAGCCTTTTGGGGCATCCGCCGGTTACGCCGGGGCTTGCGCCTGTCGTTGGGCGGGTTTTGGTGCACCCCGGCGTCGACGTGTTCATGAATGTCACCCGCGGACGCTTGCTTGCGTTTTGTCCTCGGCCCGTCTCCTACGCTTCTTTGCAACAACTCCTCCGCCTGACCGGCATCGGAGCTGTCACCGCTGCGTCTCCGCGCATCTTCCTCGGCCTGGGCGTACATTTCCATTTTGTCGAAGAGCTTTGCCACCGACTTGAGTGGCTTCCGCGCGTTATACTCGGCGAGCGGTCCCGGGCGGAGACCCTGCACCGCTGCATTGATGATGGTTGTCTCGTTAACGTCCTTGACTTGGCAGCGTACCTTGGCGAAGCGTTTAAAGTAATCCCGGAGCCCCTCCTCGGGTTTTTGCTTGACTGTGAAGAGCTGGTCCGCATCAACACGCTCGACGTAGTTTCCTTGAAAGTTGTTGTAGAGTCGGTCGTGGATCTACTCCCACGCGTAGATGGACTGCGGCTCGATGGTGAAGAACCAAGAGAGCGCCACCCCTTGTAATGCAAGGGGGAGTCCCTTTGCCTTCGTGGTGTCATCCCCGCCAGCGGCCTCGATGGCGGTCTCGTACACACGCACGAATTCGCGCGGGTCTGTGTCACCTTTATACGCCTCGATGACACCCGGGTACTTGAAGTCCTCCGGTCATGCCGCCTGCTGCAGGCCCGCGGAAAGCGGGGACTCCGTGTCCACACGTCGTAGTAGGACGCGACCGGATGTAAGGGCATCACGGCTATCCGCCCTCTCCGGAGTGGGCTCCGATGCAGCTGCTGGTGGGGTCTGCTGGCCCCAAGCCTCTTGCATACCTTGCACGGCCCCACGAAGATCCGCCAACTCCCGTTGAAGCATGCCAAGGGTCGTCAGCAGGGCGCTGTCTCCCATGGGCGTGACCAAGGCCGCTGGCGCGTCCGGGCACGCCGCAGCCTGTGCTCCCGGGCTGCCTGCCGTGGCAACGCGATGGAGTTGGAGGTCGATGAGGCGGTCAGGCGCCGCGGCAGCGGTGGTGGGGTTGGGTGCTCGGGTGGTGATGGCGGGATCGGGCGTTGCGCCGGGAACGCCGGTGTTCGCGACCGCCGCACTCGCGTCGCTGCCCGTGCCTGCTGCTGCCCCGGTATTGACGCGAAATCCCATCGCTCCCGCCTTCTTCTTCTTCACCGTCGATGACGAAGCTTTCTTTGGTGTCATCCTCCTTCAGATCTGGAGGCTTATCCTTGTCCTCCCCACGGACGGCGCCAACTGTTGTGGCTACAGACCAAACATAGAGAGAGAGTATAATAGTGGAGAGTTAGGTGAGTAATGGCTTGAGCCTTCCCCATGGCTGGTATTGTATTCATATACCCCATTGGGGAGTGCTTTTACAATAGTACCCTTACATTTGAGTATCCCCTTGAGGGCACTTATGTCATTATACATGTCCCCTTTTGGGCCTTACAGCCTTCTAACGGGCCTACTGGGCTTAGGTGGGGGCCACCCCTACAACAGTCACCATTGAAACTGGCCACATTAAATCTATGTAAAGCTCAGTTGCTACTGTTTACAGTTCAAGGCTTCAAGTAAAACAAAAGTAATTTGGAATTTATCAGAGGCTGAAGTGCAAAAACCTGTTCTAGCAGCTCTTTTATATCTTTGCCCTCTTTGTTACTTCTTGCAGCACCTAATTCAACTCCAGAAACCCTTTCAGCAAATTTTAAAGTGCTTATGGTTTCTGAATATGACTCAACATCGGGGTTTATTTGAACAAACATTAGTGTCTTTGCTTGCCCACCTACAAGGAAAGAGTAAACTTTAGAAGGACAAGTAAAATTTACCGCATACACAATTACATAAAACTATATATATGTTACCTAAAGAGCTTTGAAGAACTTGAGTCAATTTGCTTTTTCTGTATGGCACATGGGCATTCTTTTGAGCCAAAGCAAAAAATGACATCGCCAAGAGCAGAAAGGGATTTGTTATTATGTTGTGCTTCTTTTAATCTATCTCCGGTTGCTTCGGACCGCTCAACTCTCTCACTCCCAGCAAGATCAATCAGATGAAGACATCCTCGAGAAGTAGATCCATTCTTCAAATCCAGCCCTCTAACATGCACAGTTAGAATGCTGCATGCGACAAAAGCTTTCATAATAGTATTTAATAAGATATTGATGGGATAACTTCAGTTGGTAGTCTATTCTATATACCTGTGGGACCGACTACTCCTTTCATTTAGAGCTGTTGATCCAACTGCTCTATTTGCCTGTCCAATTTCCATTAAGTCTAGTACATCCGATGTAGATTTGACAGGGTGTAAACTTGCATCAGGAACAAGTCCATTAGCCTGAGAAGTACTCCAAATTCCAAGTGTTTCTTTATGTCAAGAATAACACAGTTGATTTTTTCCACATGTTTTAAAATATGAGTTCTAATAGTGCAATCAAGGAAGAAATGTTAATAGAAATGAAATATATTTTTGGAAAAGGATATCTTTTTTGTGCAACATCATTTGATAGAAGATCACGGACTTGTTCATTGTATATCTCAACCATCTGTACTCCCACCCAAGGATCGAAAAACCGGAACCGGGGCAAATCCCGGCCGTTGGGCGGTACCGGTAACTGGCCGGTTACCGCCCGGTAACCGGAAAATCCTGGATAAAAACCAGATAAAATTTGCCAAATGATTTTTTTGGGCGGGGCGGGAGGAGACCGGTAACCGGTCGGTTACCGGAAAAACCGATGGAAAAACCGGTGAAAAAACCGAAAAAACCGGTGGTGCATTGCCTGCTGTAGATCTGCTGCTCTGCTGCTGCGTTGCTTGCTGCTGCTGCTTGCTGTTGCTGCTTGTTGCTGCTTCTCTGCTTGCTGCTGCTCCCTCCTGCTTGCTGTTGCTCTCTCAAAGTCTCAATAATGCGATTCACTGCTGTTGTTGTCCTGCAACCTCAGACTTTTGTCTCGCCACATGCAGAAAACTACACACTTCACAAGCAAAAGCAAAAGCCCCATGTGAATACAGCAAGACGCACTGGTTTTGAGCTGCTTAACTCTGCTCTTTCCTTTTCCCTTTTTATTTATAGCAAACATCTCATAGACATTAACTACAACGCAATATACTAAGGGATACAATAACTGCAGTGCAGCATACTAAGGGACTGCATGCAGAATTAAAGTGGCATGCACAACACTTAAAAGGCATGCGGAATACTAAAAGATATAGCAGAATACTAGAGGCATGCGCAGCATTTAAGAGGCATGCGCATGCAATGCATGCAGAAGACTGCACACAGGATTAAAGCTAACACCATGTAGGAGACTACATACAGAATTAAAGTGGCATGCGCAGCACTTAAGAGGCATGTGGAATACTAAAAGATATAGCAGAATACTAGAGGCATGCACAGCATTTAAGAGGCATGCGCATGCACTGCACACAGGAGACTGCATTTCATATTTCGGGCGGTTTTTTTATTCTCGGTCCCAGGCGGTATTTCCGGTTACCGGCCGGTAACCGCCGGTAAACCGAACCCTGCTCCCACCTCATATGAGACAGCGTTTCTCCTACTTAGGCCATTCTCAATGGAGAGTTTCATGGCGTTGTTTCCAAGACTGCCACATCATGTAAAATGAAATTAAACATGGATGAAACATCCATCCTCAATGCATAGTTTCATTCTATTATTTCATAGACATTTAATTTCATGACTCATATAGAGTTGGTAATCGTGCCAAGAGAGTTTCATCTAGATGAAACTCACTTCTTCTCTCTCTTCTTAAAAATGTTGCCATATCATCAAAAATGGCTATGTGGCAGCCTATTAAATGCAGATGAAACTCCCACTGTCCCAGTTTCCAACACACCCATATTTTGGAAATAGTGCAGAAGAGTTTCATCCCCATGAAACTCTCTCTACTCCCATGAAACTTTTATCATCTCTCTCTTCATCAATACAGTGCCATGTCAGCGTATTTAATGCCCATGAAACTCTATGAAACCCCTACTGAGACTGGCCTAAGAGCATCTCCAACAGTATGAGCTAGTTACTAGCTCTAAGACAACTTCTCCAATAGTATTAACTTTTAGCACATAGCTCATAACATAAATAGCCTCACATGACACTCTCACATAATCTTGGAATGTGTGTATGAGACTAGCTCTTGATCAAGAGCTAGCTTTTCTCTCTCTTCTATTAAAATATGAAATAATATGCTTATAGCTAGCTCATAAGTCACTATTGGAGATGCTCTAAACAGAAATATCAAACAAGTCATTTAAAGCTCGATAATTAACACCCCAATCTTCTTTTGATGTGCCCGGTCCACTCTAAAACAAAAATAATTGCAAATACCAATTAGTGATATCTCCAATAACAGTTATTAAATCAAGTTTTTATCTCAAATAAGTCAAAGGGTAGTTAATACCATGGTGTAAGTTTTTTATGAACCAGTTTGGCCGTATGCAAAAATGCACACATTGAATCCATCAAGAACTCATGATCTAATCAAGGGCTGGATATCGGAGAAAACTTCAGCTGTGAGTTATCAAATAATAGTTAGTAAGCAATACTCAACTATACGCAAAAATATTTGATTTTTTATTGAATTCTTGATTTAATTAACATATACCTTGAGAAGCATGTGTACTGAGCACCTTGTTAAACTTGAACAATCGATATCCATCCTTTCCTTGCTTGGACGGGTTTGAAATTAGAATATCACCGTTTTCACCAATATAATCAATTGTGGTTGATTTCCCATCTTGACCAGGAAGAAACGGTCTTACACGACAATATACTCTGATATTACCTGATAACAAACATTAGAGCAAAAACAAAAAAGTTACAACCATACAACGTGCTCCAAAAGTAAATAAATAACTATGTGGGAAAATACCTTTTAATTCTTGTACTTCATTAAACAACTTCCGATTTTCGGCAAGAACCCTATGATAATTTCAGCAGCATCCACCAAACCTTGTAGGTCAAGTCCTACACAAATTTCAACATTAAGACCAAACAAACTCAAATGTCAAAAGTAATAGCGCACATGTATATGGAATAATGTAGATACACACGTCATGAAGATCAATCCACATACCAATGTTAGATATTTCATCTGTAGGATCGTATGGCACAATCAGAGGGAAGTAAATGATTGTCTCCGCTTTTGCCACTTGAAATCAAAACACAACGCAGAGGAACAAAAGACAAACAATCTGGATTACTGTGTGGAGATAACGACCGCAGCTGCTTGCTCGTACGTGCTCGAAGTGCCTCTGTCGCCCGACTACTTGTCTCAACCACTCGTTACAACTGCTCATCCCGACCGCTCGCTTACGATCACTCACTTCGACCGCTCACTTATGACCGCTCGCTCCCGATTGCTCGGATCGATTGCCCGCTTGTTCCGATCACTCGGCACGACAAATACACACGTAGTCGTAATCTCCTTCCACCTGAAGTCCCCAGCCGTTCGATCACCGACCGAACGAGTACAAGCCGAAGACGACTCAAATCACGTAAAACAGAGGAAAAAGAATGATGCTCTGGAAGTCACCGAAGAACTTTTTCTGGAAAGAATCTGATCTATTATTTCTTCATCAAGTTCTTGGCTACAAAGCGCCCTCATGGCACCCCTAAAAACCTTCTTCACAAAGGCCCTAAGCTTGTTGCGCTAACCTACAGCTTCCCCTACTTTTATAGGCCAGCGCACAAACCGTGTTAAACTCAAACATCTCAACCCATGTCCTTATCCACCTGGACACGAAATCTATCTCTTCCTCAAATCAAGGGACCCGAAACCCTTCCTAACATGGTTTTTAACCACCTCATACAAGTCATGGACCCCATCCATGACTCCATACTTCATATGCGACGAAGCCTCCAGAATATCCCCTCCTGTATCTCCATCGTGCGCCATCACCGCATGCTCTTGCGTGAGCACGATCACCTCACATGACATCCTGACCGTCTAGACCTCATATTACCCCCTCCTAGTCCCGGTCCTCCTCGTCACCGACCGTAATTGTCTCCACGCCTCCACACATCATCCACCTTTGACCTCCATGTGTTCCAGTATGAGCTCGACCACCTCGCGTGACATCCCAACCGTCTGGACCTCAGATTACCCCCTCCTAGTCCCACTCCCCCTCGTCACCGACCATGGCCACTTCCATGCCCACCTGCACATGCAAAGACCATAGAAACCATCACTGGTACAAGTTCTCCCCAACTTGACCATAATCAACACACATTAGCAAAATACACCCTTATCTATCCCCAGACAAGAACCAACCCATCTACGACCATGCCCCAGATCGTCCATGACCACATAGACTATAGATAACTGAAACATACCCTCAGACTGCTTAATACGACCGCTAACTCCGAGTACTCGTAATCCACAAGTACTTAGAAACCATACCGACTATCGAGTACTGACTACCGAGTATCGATCAGAAATCACAGCCGCAACACGTACTCGAAGCCTAAGAGTACAGATAATATTCCGACACCTGACCACTTACCATGATCATGAAACCACTTCTATCGAGTACCAAGTCCTTCGATCACAAGTACTTCAATCCTCAAGAACCCACCTGGTACTGCAGCAACAACCATTCATCATCTACCACCACACACCGACCAGTCAACCATTGGCCCAACACGAGTACTTGACGTCCTTGAAGATCACAAGAGTGAAGCACTCGTACCGACCATAAAGTCTATGAGTACCGACCGTGAAGCCTACGACAATCGATCACTCAGCCTCCGATTACCGAAGACAGAATAACAGACTATGACGTCTATGAGTATCGACAAGACTGCCAAATCTACGACCATGAAAGAAGTCCACAAAACCTACGACCAATGCAAAGCTCTCAACTATCGACTATAAAACCTTGAGTATCGAGTACGACCAGTAAAGTCTATGACTATCGAGTACTGTAGCTATGACCATGAAAACGTAATGTAGCTATGATTTACTTGCTGTGGTCGAAGCCAGACATGGTTGAAAGCTGCCGTGGTCATAAGCCAGATGTGGTCGAAAGCTGTCGTGGTCATAAGGTCAAAATCGTACTGCCGTGGTCAAAAGCTGTCGTGGTCGTAAGGTTGAAGTCGTACTGCTGTGGTCAAAGCCAGACATGGTCGTAAGCCAGACGTAGTCGAAAGCTGCCTCAAGCGTGGTCGAAAACTGCCGTGGTCGTAAGCCAGATGTGGTTGAAAGCTGTCGTGGTCGTAATCTAACGCAGGAGCCGACTGAGAGCACTCGAAGTACAACATAGACACTCGAGGGCAAAGTCTTCGACTGCAAACGACCAAGTCTTTCACAAATACAAAATCCAAAGCAAACCAGATGTCAATTATTCATCATATCTTTATTTACGACTATCCACATGGTCTAACATCATCTCTCCATTTCATTTGAAGGGCATACATCTCTTGCTTAATAGACTGAGATGATATTCTTATGTCCTACAATAGTTGAATAATAAAAACATAAAATAACTGAAACATAAACAAACTTAATAACACAGAGATAAACAAGCCTTAATAGACAATTTTTGAGTATCTGTAAAACTCTGAAAAATGTTTGATTTTTTGCTCCAGAGTTGCGATTTTAGTTCAGAAGCGGCCTCAACTTCAACTTTCTTTTTCGATTGCATAAGAAGAAACTCGGCCTCCTTAGCTCTTAGAGTCAAGTGTTCCTCCATCTGCATTGCTTTTGTTTCCATTTGCTGACGGTATTTTTCATGCATCCTACTCATGACTTGCATTTCTTGCTGAAGGTTAGTGATTGTGTACTCTGCATTCTCCTTTTCTCGTAACAGCTAGCCGAACCATGTCTTGCTCGCCTAGTCTTATTTTCTCATCATTGGTTGACTTCTCTACCTATAAGAAAAACACAAGTATAATTAGCACTACATGTAGTGCACTAACTCATAAGTAATCTTAGTTTTATACAGTCCAAAATTGAGCTGCCAGTATTTCTTTCAAATAAAATCTTTGTAAATGCTAACTGATGCAAGTAAAATGCATGAAGAAAAACATAAGATACTAAAAATAAAACAAACAGATGAAGATATTTTGAATACCATAACTAGCTCAAGCCGATTTATTGCCATCTGAACTTCTGAAGAAGGAACCACATATTGTCAGCATTGCAACATAGGTGAGCATTTTCTAACCATCAACAAAGTTGGGCATTTACCTCGTTTTCTTCATTTGTTCAATTTACTAATATCTCAAGGGCATTAATTTTTGAACGGTACTTCTCCCGTGTCTTGATGATGCTATTTTGCTGTGAAATAACTTAAAAATAAGTGATTTGATTCTGGAATTGAATCTATATGGCAAAAAGGGGTGAGTCCAAAACAAATGTTACCCTTACATTTCTAATGTGGTCAGCTTGAATAGAAATGCGGTGCTCAATCTCTTGAACAGCGTTCCTTAGTAAATAAACAACACGCCGAGACAAGGGGGCCAAAGTTAGTCATCAATAACAAAAGATGAATAAACACTAGCATCCCATAAAATTTGTTTATCGAAAGTCACCAAAAGTAGACATCACATACATGTGGTATTTCTCCTAGACATCACATACATGTGGTATTTCTCCTCTTTTTCTCTGAATGCTTTCATCAAGAATGTCGTTAACAACTCTAAGAAGTGACTGCGTAGGGGCATTCTGAGAAAAGATAATTATCATTAGGAAAGGAGCAGGGACTGGTTAGCGGACGCCACGCATGCTGAAAAGCCCTGGAAAAATTCAAAATAAAATTTCCAATTTTTGCTGTATTTTGAGTGAAAATCTGAAACTTTCCGTTCCGGGAAAGTCGTCCCTCTCCCCGCTTTCCCTTTTGGGCAGAGCCGCCACCTCCCTTGCTTGGCGCCCCGCCTATTCCCGCTTTTCCCCTCCCCCTGGCGCCCACGCCCAACCTCCCCTCCTTCTCCCCGCTGGCGCCCAGCGCTCTCCCCGCCTTCGCCCCGCGCACGCGCGCGTGCGCTGCGCGTTGCGCCCGCGCCTGCGCTCGTGGTCGCGCCTGTCCCTGCGCCGCCCCGATCTCGGACCGCCTCCGCCGTCCCGACAGCCTCTGTCCGAGCGAGTGGACGCTCTCGCGCCACGTCGCCCGCCTCAGCTCCGACCCCACCTGGCAGTCGCCGCCTCCTCTCTCTCTCGCGCGCGCGGACGCGCCCTCAACCGCGGCCGCAGCTCACCTGCTCCCGTCGCGTCGCCAGCCCTGTGCGGAGCCGTGCGTCACCCCCGCCCCTTCCACTGTGCGGAATAAACGCCCTTGACAGCTCCCGTCCTCCCCTGTCGCCCCAGAGACCGCCGCTGCCTTCTCCCCGAAGGATCGCCCTCCCTCCGCGCGGGTATAAAGCCCCCTTCCCCTGCCACTTCCTCTCCTTTGCTTCCTGAGCTCCTCCACCGCTTTCAGTCCCCTCCTACCACTCCCAGCCACCTCCCAGAGCGCCCGATTGGAGCCCCGTCGCCCGGGACTCCGCCATTGCCGTCCCCTGCGCCGGCAAGCCCCGCAAAGCGGATCTCCTCCCTCCTCCCTCCATTTCTCAATTACTCTCACCCAAAGCAGCTCCTCGGTGTTCTAATCACTTTGGTGCTTTCCCCTGGACAGGTGATCGTCCGTGGAGCCTTGTCACCGAAGCACCCCGCCGGCCGAACCCCCTCTCCCGTGGCCAGCTCACCTGGAAGCGTCTCGCCCCGAACCACCGCCGCCAATGTGAGCTCCCAACTCCCCGGATGGTGTAGCCGCGGCCGATTAGACCCTCTCGCCGCTGGTGACCCTCTCCACCGCAAAATACCCGAACCATCCCCTTCTCCCTCCCGCCGCCTCCACTGACTCTCACGCCCTCCTAAGCCCCAAAATGGAACCCCCATGTTAAGCCGCACCCGCCGGTGCCCTTGGTCGCCGCCGACGAGCCCCCTGGCGCCCAGGCCGCCGTCGTCACCGCTGCCCTGCCTCGGGTGCACTGTAGCAGTCGGAGGTTGAAGACGATCTCTCCCCGCGACGTGGCCTTTTTCCTGCCGTCGGATCCCTCTGTCACCTTGTAATCCCAGCCATCCATCTCCGCCGTACCGTTTCGCCCGCCCCGTTTCATCGCAACCGTCCGATCTCCGTTCACTCCATCCGGGCCTTCGGTCCGCCCCGCATCCCCACCGCTCGCGCTGCCCACGCGTCGGTCATCCGGACCCCGCGGACGCGCGAAGCCGTGGGCCGACTCCCCTCGGCCTGCGTCGTTCCCCGCGCGCGCTCGCCTGTTGGCCGCGCTGGCCGTTGGCCGCGCGGGCCGCACAATGCCAGGCCACACTGTTGCTTTGGGCTGGCCTGGTACTGTTCATTCCAATTTTCCAGCAATTTCCCAATTTCCAAAATCCAGAAAAATCCAAATAAATCCTAGAAAATCACAGAAAATCCCAAAAATTCCCAAATTTCACCACTTTGCTCCAAATAATATCCTGGACCCATTTTTGGCCTCCACTTCCACATTTCCATCCCAGATAAATTCCTAAGATTCCAATTTGAGGATTTATGCATTTTACTCCTTTTTAAATAGTTTATTTTTCCCTCGCTTGATTAGTCTCAAGCTGGACTTATTTATTTTTTTGTGTTTGCGCTAGTTTCGAAGTTCCCGGAAGCTCAAGTGCAGTCGCAGGACCAAGGTGCTTCTACGTTCGAGCTAGCCGAGATCGTCCAACTTCACGGCAAGTCCCAAATCCTTTGATCATGTTGTATCCTATGATGTTTAAATTATGTTAATATGTTATTTACATTAAGCTAGTTCTGAAATGTTAATTTAAAATAAAATAAAATGTTTAGAATGACATGTTATGTAGATAAACCTACCACCGACAAATGCCATGTTAAACTTGTAGCCATGCCTTTGCAACCCTAGAAATAATTATCTGTTAATCTAGATAACTGTAGGCTATTATTATCATGCAAAGTCTTACACTAATAAGGTTGTGGCTGTGGGCCAATAGAATTTGGAAAACCCGACTCTAAGGTAGGGTGGTATGGGACACCGTATCTTAGAGCGGAGAGTGCCGGCGTGCACAAGGTAGGGTAAGGGTGAGTGGGAAACCGCGAGACGGTCTACGCCCACCGCTTACCTTAGGTTTGGAGTAGGGTAAGGGTGAGTGGGAAACCGCGAGACGGTCTACGCCCACCGCTTACCTTAGGTTGGGTCGCAGGCCTGGCGAGGTTGCGGACCAGGTGAAAATATAAGGACTGAAACCCTTACGCTGAGCAAATGTCACAGTGATCGCTCAACCACAGGAGTTGACTTGTCAACACTGGTCTAGTAGCTGCTCAACTCAATTGAAACTCTACAGGATGAGATGTCAGGATGCCGGGGAGTTAGGTATGCCGCTGGGTACCTAACAACGGTAGTAGACACTTAAAACGGCTTAGAGAAATTTGTTTATGTTTGGCCGTGACTGAGTGATGCTACCGGGTAGAGCCTATATAAAGAGTTGAGCAGTGAAACGACCTGGCTTTCTTAACTCTGTCGCGGGAGTTAAGGGATCGTGTGGGTAAAGCTAAGCAAACTCTGCAGAGTCAAATAAATGGTATTCGAATACGCCGTGCTCCCGGTTAATGGAGCTGTGTCACTTGGGTGATTCCAGCAGCGAAGCTTAAGTAGTTTTGTACATGCTTTAACTTGATTAGTTGGTTAATGAAATTTTCATGAAAACCCCTGAGATCTTAAGGAGTAGTTTTGGGCCCGTTTTATCAAAATATTTGCTAAATAAAACTGCATCCACCAAATGTAATAAACCAAGTATACTCCCTTCCTTTGATGTTCCGTGCATGTAGTAAGTTAGGGTCCCTTTGGGACTTGCTGAGCCGGTTGTTTGGCTCACGGCTTGCTTAATCCACTCTTTAGAGGATCGAGACTAAGATGAAGGTTTCCCCGTCAAGGATGCCCCTGAGGATCGCTTCTTCGACGAGGACCCGTGGCTTTAGGTCTTGGCCGCGCTCAAGCGGATTCTGGAGTTTTTGTGTGATGTAAGTATACTTTGGGCTCGCACGCCCCGCTGACGAAAAATGGATGTTAATCCTTATGTGAAATATATGCTGGACTTTTGTTGTAAGCATGCAATGGTATACTCTTGCGCGACACTCCATAACTGTTCATGCGTGAATAGTTGCGGAATGCCGTGTCCGTACACGCCCCTGGAAACGGGGGCGTTACACATGCATGCAAAACAGATCCGTAGATCCAAGAAAGAACGGTGCAGTCAGTCCGCTTCCAGTCGGCATCAGTCGAGGCAGTGGAAGAGCTTGCCGCTAGGAGATGATCTTCGAGGGCAAACTTGCCGACTGCGACCTCGAAGAGAGTACGCCATTTGGAGTAGTTGGACTGCGAGAATTTCGAGGGTGACTGGAACAAGGGTTTTGATGTTGCCACTGATGGCTTGTGCCCAGAGCTGGGCTTTAGCAACCGCGGCGACCGTAGCAGCGTCAGCGCCCACGGTTCCGGCACCCATGAAGGGAGGTGGCGCGTACAGTCAAAGAGACAAGTACACGGAGGCTGGAGGGTGGGGGCGGAAGGATGGCAGAATCAGGGGGACGAAACTCCGTCTGATACCATGTAAGACTGAGAGAGAGGTGTTTGGAAGAAGCATTCATTGATTACTTATACACTGTACAACGTGAGTTAACTGAATACACGAGATAAACACAAAACAATGGTTATCTGAATACAAGAGATAAACATGACAACCGTAAGAGAAAATATAGGCAGGTTGGTTAGAGTTGGTTAGCGGACGCCTGCATGGCATGCATGCGTCTAACAGGGACAACTACGAAAAATAATGTTTAATTGTTATGGTATGTGAAGCTAACGATGTTACATCTAAACTATTTGAATGCATCATCCCTGAAATCTTAGCTGCAGGAAGATCTGTGTAGGATCCACTCTTAAATTGGAAAACCTCGTTGACCTTTTGTCCTGCAAAGGAAGGAAAATATAACCATAGATCAACATAACAAAACCCCTAAGTCAAATTGAAGGGGAGAAGAAACAGAAACGAAAAAACATAAATGTTAGTTGCATCCTAAAACAACACAGGTTGACAACGTTACGAATACGAAATTTTACCAAGATACAAAAGTCATGCTGAAGTAGCGATGCATGATTATATAAATCTTTATCACTATGCCAATATGTAAAACTCAAGGGTTGATGGGATATGCTACCACCAGCTAATTATTAGTGACAACAGCCAAATACCAAATATTGTCTGTCTGAACTTTCAAATAACAACTCAATGCAGTGTTTGATGGTTCAAAACTCCAAATGATCTATGACTCTTGATGCAAAATAAATGGCAACATGTTCACACCTGAAAGTAGAGGACTTGTTAAGGCCCTTTCTTCTTTCCTCTCCAGGAGATCTTCTCCCTGGTGTGGCAACTTGAAGTCTTGAACTACAGGCCCATCGGCCTCTCGAAGTTCCAGTTTCCTTCTGAGTGAAGTCTTGGCAGCACAGTTAGAAACATTTTCACCCAATCCTGTATTCACATTATCCTTTAGAGCCAAGAGACACTCCACTATAGAAGTCATTGATCCCTGTAATCAACGAACCGATCAGAGTTGACAAAAACGACATGAGAACAGAAAATCATATGGTATAAAACTACAGATTCGATTGACAACTGTAAAGTGAGTCTGATTTAATCCAAAGCTTTCATATATGTGCCTCTTACAAATATCTGAATACATCCATAACTGTAAACGCTATGAGTAAGCATCTAAGAAATGGGGAACACTTCAGTGATACTTTCTACAAACTTGCTTCCTATGCTCAGTAAAATTCTACAGCAGAATTTCAATATCTAACTGTCTAAGACCACTCCGGTTTCACATATTTCTAATAGTAATAGTGACTCAGGTTATTGCTGCTGTCCAATCAACAATTGGCAAAAAATTAAGGGGGTATTTCATACCATATAAGTGCATATAAATCATCTTTCATAAAGACAGACATTATTGCTACTCTGTGCCAACAAGATTAGAGTCCTTATTGCCACCAAGGTATTAAGTACTGAACACCAACTATGCTAACCATATTAACGTACACCTTGACAAGGAGAGGAGAGCAGCATTTAGTTGGAACACATTCTAGCATCGTAATTCTAGTATATACCAACAACTACTTCTCATGACAGGACTCAAGAGCAACCTCACCTCCTCGAGATCCTTCACGCTGAAGCCCGGTAGCCCCATCTCCGCGACAACGGAGAGGAACTTCTTCACATTTGACCGCTGGTCCGATGCATAACCACCCCACATTCTATTGCACACTTATGGAATTCATCCCACTGCAATGGAGAGCCCTTGACAGCTGCTACAAATGATCTAATGTTCGGAATTGTAGATGCAATTTCTTGCAAGCCAATCTCTAGCAACAAGATTCAGAATATGATTGGCACATCTCATATGGAAAAATAAACCATCACATACTAGTGAACTTTGCTTTCTGAGCTTAGCAATAACATCTTTAATACAGACTTCATTTACAGATGTATTGTCCAAAGATAAAGAAAATATTTTTTTCAATATATCATCTCATGACACAATTATTAAATTCTTCAGACAATTTAGCACCGGTATGTTGTCCTTCTACATGCATGAATTTGACATTTTTTCTGAATTTGCCAATCATCATCGATCCAATGCACAGTGACACACATATATCCTTTATTCTAATTTGATGTCCACATATCCATAGTTGTGCTAAAGTGACACTCAACAGTTTTAAAATGCTCATACATTTTCTTCTTTTATTCTAAAAAGAGGTCCATTAGTTCTTTCATAACAGTGGTGTGACTCTTGATTGGAAAGTTAGGGCATAGGGATTTGATGAAGTCAACAAAATATACATGTTCAACAATATTGAAAGGGTACTCACGCATAATTATTGTCAAATAAAATTTTCTCAAGCTAGCTTTTTGATCATACCTATACAGTTTAATGCTAGTGATATTGTCTCCACGATTCTTTTCTACTTTGAGCTATTGCTAGCTTGGACGGAGATTATGTTTTTTCTTCAAATGATTCCAAAACATGTTGTGCCATTGGTGGTCTTACATTTTGCATTGTGCTTGCAATGGTTGCATTGCGTCCAATGTTGAACAACCTTCTTCCCATTCTCTTCAACCGTCTTTGTACTCCTAGTGTACTTATCCCAAATAACTGATGTACTCTTCTCCTGCCTCTTTGTACTAGGCTCAACATTTTCATACTATAATGCATTCTCTTGCGTGCCACTTCCAATGGACAGTGCCCCTTGACCTTCAGTTGGCATTGCTTCCCTTCAATGGAAAGTGCAGGTGCTGCACGAGATGCAACCACACCCACACTATCACTTACACTTGCACTTACAGATGCCATCACAATTCACAATGAGCTACAGATGTGCCGCAAATCATAATAGAAAATTAATAACAAGTCAGATTCAAGTTTCAAGTCAACTTATAGACAGAAGCAAGCATTTCAAGATAATACAAAGTATAGCTAGTTGAAGTCAACAAAATTTCCGCATAATCTAGAGCTAACATAAGGTAATCATTCACCGAAACCATCAAAATATCTTAGTTATGCATAGGCTACATCAACATTGTTATAAACTCATAATATCTCTATAATGCTGACATTGAATAGCCACATCTAAAAACATCAACTAGTATAGCAGTGATAACACCATAATGAGCACTAAACCAAAAAATTAGAAGTTAGTTTACCCAGTCATTCTATTGAAATTTACAGTAAACCAATAATAAAATTGTTTAATATAAGAGAGTGGACTAGAATTAGAGAGGATAATGCCAGAAATGCAGGTTTTGCACGTAGGGGAGTGCATGCACATTCTGCTAATAGTGGAGCCATGTGGTTCTAGAACAAAATACTTGTGTTCCATATGATTTGCTCAGTTCCTACAGTATTGAAGTGATAAAACTTACCATAAGCATTACCAAAGTGATATACGCCACCGACAAAAGCATAGCCAATTGAAAGTCAACAAAATTTCTACATAATCTAAGAGCTAACATAAGGTAATCATTCAGACATTCATCGAAATCCCACAGCCACATATTATCTAGATTTCAAATTCTTCAATTTGGCCAATAATTTCTCCACAACAGGGCAATCGCATCTAAGTGATTAACAGGAACCAAAACCTCAAAAGATCTATCAGGCTAAGCCACGAACAAAAGTAAAACAAGAGAAATGGCTCGGAGCCTTGGATGGAACCAACCATTACGACTAATTGCAACAAGGGAGGAAACCCGCAAGTGGCTGGGGGCGGATGTGGTGGATCCAGGCGCCTGGGGGCGGACGCAGTGGCTCCCGGTGGATGGAACCCACAGCTCCTGGCGGTGGCAGTGGAACCGAAGGCTCCCGGGCGGTGACGACCTACTCTGGAGACTGGAGGCTAGATGGAAGTCATGGAACCCTAGGTGGCGTACAGACGCGAGGGCGAGGGTGCGACTCGCGAGCTCACGCGGCGACGGTGATGCATTGTTGGTAGGGGTGGATATAGAAGGGGTAAATGGGTATCCGGCACTATCCGTGTCCGACTCCGAGGAAAAATATGGAATAGGATACGGGATAAGTGATATCCGTCGTATATATCCGTATATCAAATGATATGAGAAAGTCTGTTGTGACTTCACCTAGGAACAAAATATCATATAGGCAGATTGTCATATCTAAACAAGTAGGAGTACTGAGTGTTCTTTCTTCAACATCTCAGTAATTAGCCTTTCCATGTTCGCTCTGATCGTACCATACTGTCCAATGTCTTGTGCAAAGAAGCGGATAATTTCCGTTCAACCAATCGTCCGAAAGATTAGGGAACGGATACAGAATGGAGAAATAGATATCCGACATTATCCTTATCCGATTTCGACTCCGAGAAAAAAATATAGAATAGGATACAGAATAAGCGATATCCGTCCATATCCGCTCCGATTACACCCCTAACTGTCGGGTCTGGTTAGGGGCTTAGGGCAAGACGTCAAGGTGTCAAGCTGGGCCAGTGGGCGGGCACTACCCTATGTTATGCACTTGTGCCTTCACTGCTCTTGGCGGATATCCACCCAGATATTTACCAGATTTACCAAATACCGAGCTATTTGGTCGGATATCTTCGATACCAAATTCGCTACCGAATCCATCTACAACTATCCGGATACTGTACTGAATCCGATCGGACACCTATCCGACTTACCGAATTCAGTACCAACCAGATTCGGTACAAAGTTAGTCGAAAAAAAAACCGACCCATTTGCACCCCTAATTTATACTAGTGATTTTCTACTATCATTGTGTTTCTGCTACTTGTCAGCACATAGGATTACCTTCTCGTGACATAGCTTGGTAAACGCTTCACATGTTCAGGTTTATATTCGTTGTACTAACGCCTAAATTGCAGTTCAGCTGTGCCCATCTGGCTCGCTACCTACTCGGTCACACCATGTTAATCTTTTACGGGCACCGCGTAATTCTGTGACAAATGGAAAGATTCACATCTGCTTGCCCAGTTTATGATTGAAAAAGGTAATATGAAAATAGAGTGCATCCGCGTTGAAGGGACGATGGAACCGTCTGAATTTAGAATCCTGATTGTTCTTCGTAACGAAATCGATTCAGCATATTTCAGAAACAAAAGTTGACAGAGCTGAGAGGTATGATGAGCCCTGTTTATGCATCGACCACCAGTCACCAACCCCTGCTACTATTATTATATCCTGTAGAAGTATAGCGTGGAGCTTCAGTATCCACGGCATCCATAGCATCGTTCCTACACAAGCACTGTGCAGTTTCTTGGTGCTCAGGCATTCCTTTTTGTTCTGCAGGCCAAGAACCATATATGGCTGTACCCTCGTGACACGCTGTTTCTGATAATAAATACGCACAGCCAAAATATACAGGAACAGGCCAAAAAAGATTGCAGAGGTAAGAGCTCGATACACTGCAGCCATACTAGAAACAAGAAAAGGAATCTCATGTTTCATGCTCCGATATTTACTTACAGCACACCAGGTCTCTCATCTCTTCTTATTTTGATTATACATACGTGATATCTACGGGTAGTACATCTATTGCCATAGAGCGGTAGAGGCGTAGGGTACCAACAGACTGCACCTTATATGCTGGCCTAGTAACACTCCCAGCAGGACCAGCCTGTTGTAGAAGCTGGAAACCTATTTCCAGAGTACTCCATAATAGTGCACCTTGCGAATGCGAAAAGCCGGTTCTTACATGACAGGCCTAGTGGCAGCTCCAGCAGGACAAGCTTGTCGTAGCAGCTGCATGTAACCATATATTAACACATGCAGAGATAACGGAGGTAATGATCAATTATCATGATGCAACAGCGGGTTAGGTGGTGGGTGAAGATTACCTGAAAATAGGATTCTAGTTTCTCCCTCAGGACAGCATGCTCCCTCTTCACTTTCTGGAAAGACCTCAGGCAACTGCATACCAAAGTATAGCAGACTTATACATAATGGCTATATTGACCGCAGGGATCGATATGTTGCCATTTCAACTTTCAAAATGACGATTGTGTGAGAAGTGATGTGGAGTTTTTTTATTAACAAGTCAAAATATAAATAATTTAAAAAATGAGAGACAAAAGTCTACAAAGAACTAAGCATCAATGTGAAGGGGGGAAGAGAGAGACCCTTCAACATTTCCTTGTCCACAGTTATCCCTGAATGACATGCACTCGTTCTTCATCCTAGAAGCGCCAATGCTGCATCAAGTTGTGTAATGTCAATGATAGATCAATTATACAAAATAGTACAACTGTGCTTTCTCTACATCATGCCAAATGAGCTCAGAACCTTACGATGTTTACAAAAGGTCGATGGATACACACACTGGGCTTTTGGTTGGCAACGACACACATATTTAGCGGTCAATTAACTGATTAAAGCAAGATGAGTTTCTCCGCAATACCAGGTCCCCTAAAAGCCTCAAAGTAACTTTGATATGGGGGCTTTCATTAGCAAGACATTCAAATGAGGTGTTTCACATAAACCAAAAGTGCTGAAGCAGAAGTAAAGATGACAAATTAACTGTAAGCCTTTATTTCAAAAAAAGATAGTGCCAAAAAGAGTGTGTCAGCTTCCCTAGATGCTTAGCTAAATTGTGTAGTCCTGCTGGTTCTCATGGTTTGTGAAACAACGACATAAAGGTCCACAATGATGAATCTGTTGCACTGCATGCAAACTAAACAAAGATATCTAGAAGCAATTTTGAAGCTACCTGGAACAGCTGCCTTTCAATTGCTGCATGTATGCATCCCACCTGTTGAAATCTCTGGGATACTTCTCCCTGCAGTGTTTTCAGATATAAATTAGTCAGGTCTAACACTACTGCTTGCATGATATAAACATCGTCTTCTACTTTTTTTCATAAAGGGGAGCTCTTATCCCTGCCTATGGAAATTTCACTACTTAGTACTTACAGAGCTTGCTCAATGTTTGACATTAGCCTGGCTGAGTCCTTGAAAAACAAAGTAACTACTTCTTCCACAAAATTAGGACTATCTTCATCCTGCAAGTCTTCCACCTGACAAAATTGCTCATCTAGGTACCCCTGTCATAAAAATATAACATGCTGAATCAGTATGTGATTTATCAAAGAACAACATGAAAAGGCAGTATTATTCTGATAATGGGATCAAAAGTGGGAGGATTCCTGAATAAACATAAGACATAGTATGGTCGAAGGCTCCATGAGCAAACATAAGATATGTTGTTGAAAGACAAAACTCCAGAGAATAGAACACAAGCCTGATCAAAGAGGCTCTTTTTCATGGATGCAGCTTGGTGTTGCAAATTAGAATAATCCATTTATATAAATGAACAAGGGAATATGTGGCAAAGTTAAGTTAAAACAGGTAGGAGCACACTTCGCAATGCACATATAAATGGTTGGAACTTGGAACTACGGACATAGAAAGTTGAACATGAAATACATATATATAGTTGAGGAGGCTGTTACTATTTGTCCACCAAACATAAGTGAAAGTGCAGATATTCTAACTTCTGGGTAGCAAAGATTAGCATCTTACATGCGCAGGTTATTTGATTGCCATGGGCTATCCACATTTTGGAAAGTGACTTCAAAAGATGTGGATTCTTGTAGGCCTCAGCTATTTATAAGATGTATGATGGTGTAAGTAAAATAAGTGTGAAGAAATCATTAGGGGTTCTAATTTGAATCAATCTCTAGATTAGTTTATCACTGTAACAACAGCTCAAAGCCTCGAACAGATTAACCTGTTTCATGTCATTACCGCATTAGGACTATCTTCCCAGCAAACATCATCCAAGCAGATCTCAGAAGGCTAGCTAACAGGATTGTTTATTATACAGTAACATGACGTTTATGGATATACCTAAAGCATGATATCATATTGTGTTAGTGGCCCTCTGCATGCAGTAAATACATTTGAGTACAGAGTGAAATTCAAACCTCAGACTTTAGAGCCTCAATTGCTAATTTTCCTCATGTTGGATTGCACAGAAGAAAACATAACAATACATGCTCCAACAAGTGAAGTCCCACAATTATATGAAGATAATTATGTTCCACTATAATTCTATGATTTAATTAATCTGAAGTCCCCATGATTGGTTTGAACTCACAAGAAACATTCATTTGCTACCAGCTTACCATAGGGCCTGAGAGAAGCCTGTAGATGGCAGCTTTTCCTAATTCCTTATAGGTCTTTGAAGATTTAGCACAGCAACTACCAAACTTATATATGAAAAGCCAACAGTAAAGACTATCAGTAGAGGGTAAACCAAGCAATGTTCTCATTCTGTGCCAATCAACATCAAACTGTCATTCAATTCATATCTACAAGGTAAGCATTTGGTACCCCATTTGACAAAATTTAAACCAACTAACACGAAAATCTGATTACTTTGCATCAGTATCTTATTCAGCCATTGGTTAACTGCTTTGTGGGTAAAGAATAGTATAATACGGTGAGCGTCAAGTGACAAGCTATCCTAAGATTTTGGAAGAAATTAAGATTTTGGAAGAAATTGTTTTTTGTGACAAATCGTGGGACAGAATGTAATCAGACAAAGGGGAAGAAGATAGAATAAGATATCTTTTTGTGCTCCTCAAAGTTCAAACATAATGTGGTGATAAAATCTGAGAGAACGATGGAGAATTAGAATAGGCCCACAGGCCACAAGATGCTTACTTTGAGCCCCAGCTAAAGAAAAGTAGGACAAAGAAACAGACCGCAATAGTTCCTTCCAATTGTTATAAACCAAGACTCCCTCAACACATTGGACAACATGGCAAAACAAACAACCTTTCACAAAAGGAGTAAGAGAGATTCATTCAATGATTGATCCGATGATTGCTATTCACCCCCAATCAACATCTCAACTTGATAAGAGAACCTGAAATGGATAAAAAAATTCGAAATAACCAGAAGGCCTGTACAGGGAATGGATCAGAAAAGGCAAATTCTGGATGGGTCATTGCCATGGACACAAATGAATGAATTGCAGATATTGTACACATGCAAGCTACACAGTCATTACCTTTCCCTGAATGATGCATGCATTTACAAAAAAAAGATCCCAAAGCGTAGTCCAACTGTTCGTCCCTAGAGTGACATCCCTTTCCCTTTCTCCAGTGAACATTCTTATGGCAACATTTTTCCTTCTACAAGACCATTATTATGGCAATGTTATCAAGCAATGAAACTATCTCTCACTTTTGCGATCCATTACACCATCAGGCGATTCAGGCACCACACATTTTCTTACAAAGCGCATTGAGGACTGTGCTCTGAGATAACACTAAGACATAATTCAATACAATTTAGTCTTAACAATATGTTTACAGCTAAACATGGTAATAGTCTAAAAATTCTAGCAGTCTTTATGCTGGGTATGATACCATGTACATCATGTTGATATACACCTAACTTACAGTTGAATAAAACAAATATTGCTACACTGACTGTTTTACCATGCATATAGATGGGTGAAGTGCAGATACAGTTCTCAAGACAATGCTATAAGGTATTTGAAGCATTTGGCGCTTTGAAGCTTGTATGTTCTGGTAAATACACTTTTCACACAATAGATTTGCAACAGCATTTTGAGTTTTCACTCTGGTATCTTATTACAAATGGAGTAAGCAAACAGAAAAGATCAAGGGCGCATTTAGATATCTCTATGCATCACATATATCTGCTTCCACGTATCAAGGTTATCCATGCCGTATGGCTTGTGTGTGACCAGACCACATCATCAGCAACCCCTTTATTACGACGAATGCGCTTTCAACAGTCTAAAACAAGCATACGTGTAGCACAAGTGCACAACATGAACTAGATTTGTGCCAGTACCCTCCAAAAGCGTGCAATGGCTTTACCATCTATCGTCCTCCAAATCGAGATGCTTTCTTGGTTCTGTTTCGTATGCACGCTCCATTGCTTTTGACACCTTTAGTTGGTTTCTGTTCTTGCCTATGCTTGCGTCAATTTGCCTCAGTGTCCTCTCCATGCATGATATGCGAAAGACGGAACCTAGCACAAGAAGTTTAATCAAATATCTAAGTTTGCGCGATTCTTTTCATTCCAGCACTAGAAAATAGAGGTCACATGGGTTTTAGCCAACCCGCTTCCTTGCCTTGATTGAATTGATGTTAAATAAGAACCGATTCCCTCCTAGCGACATCCATGAGGGGGCAAGCTAAGGAAAGCTCTACACTGACCAATGGCGTGACACGTTGATTCCTCGACAGCAACCTCCACGGTTGAAGCTGGCATCCATCCATGACCGGATGAGGGCGCCGGCCCCCTCGCCCGCTCGGCTCGACGTCAGCCGGAGCGCAGCAGCAGGTTTAGCATCCGGGATTACCAAAAGGGTGGGCACGGCGAAAAGACGCGCGGAAAAGGGCGGTGGGGACGCTAAGTGCGGCGCCTCAACTGGGGTGCAGGAGATAACTCGTTCAGACGGCGAAGAAGCGGTGTGAGTGGTCAGTGAGTTACCGCGTGAGGAGCCGGACGGGGGAGACGGCGGCAGATAGCCGAGCGGCCGGCGGCTCGGCGCGGTGAAGGCTCGACGTGGGTGGTGGCAACTGGCAGATGAGGGCCACTTGCCGTAAGGCGGGCCGCTTGCTTCGGCGTTTGGGCCGGTCGGCTGGTGTGTGGCCGTGTAGGTTGAGGTCCTGAGGCGGCCGCGGCGGGGAGGTCAGTCTTCCGCGAGCGGAGCGGCCGTTCGCGGGCTCGTTTTCTGCGTCTATCTGCCACGAAGTGGGCCGCCGAGTTACGTCATTGGCCCTGACGGGAGCAAAAAGGCCTAGAAGGGGCCGCTTTACTGTAGCTTCTGACTTAGTTCTATTATATCTTCATAAATAATTAAAAAAACTTAAATTAAAAATCGATGTATTTTAAATAACTTTTAACTTAAAAAATCGAGAGAAAAAAGAAACAAAAGCCTCGTTGCGCAAACACGCTACTGTGTTCATTTGTCGGCGGACACTTTTCGCTGTCTGAGCACTCTACAAAATTTGTACTCATTTGCTGTGGATACTATGAGTGAAATTTTTGTACGGATAATCCGTTTTTTATTCGAAAATACATAAATATACCCGCGACAAAATTTTTTACAAAAATAATCTCCAGTCGCCACCCCATTGGGCGACTGCTACCTTTCGCCCAACCGGGAGGCGACATTTAGGGAATCTGTGTACCGTTGGGCGACTACTGCAATCGCTGTACGGTTGAGCGACTTCGATTGAAGTCGCCCAACCGTTGAGCGACTTCAATTGCAGTCGCCCAACCGTAGGGCGACTGCAATTATGCCGCCCACTAACCCCGAGCACATTCCCCTCGTTCTGCCATTCTACTCATTCATTCTGCCCAGAGAGAAGAGAGGAGGAAGAGGAAGAAAAGAAGAGGAGAAGAGAGGGAGGAGGGGAAGAAAAGGAGGTGAGGAGAGAAGAGAAGTCGAAGCTATTCAATCGATTTGGATCCAGGTATTTTTTTTAATTATGTTGTATTTACAGTCTTCAACTCTCATGTTATTTGACATGTCGTAAATTTCAATCATACATGTAGGCATACATCATTAATGGCCAGTACTACATTGAGAGTGTATTATGGTGTTGGAATCATTCGTGATGGTCCGACTGGTGTGGATTTGAGCGATTTTCCGCAAGTCACTCTCGTACTTCCGGATGACGAGAATGCTCAAATGACAGATGTGCAGCATTGGCTGACCCAGAGTTTTTCATTGGACCCCGAGGTGTGCAGCGTCGTTGTGCAAGGGCTTTGGAGCCGGTCTTCCACTGACATCAGATGGGAGTTGAAGACATTGGTGCGCTCTGGTTCGTGGAAGGGCTTTGTGCAAGGGTGCCGGCGCCGTGGATACGAGTGTGTCCTGCTTGTGCAACCGTGCTCACTACAAGCAGCTGCGCAAGCTCGTGCGTCCGCCTATGCTTCGGGGGGTGCTAGCACCTCGGGCGGGCCGCACGTCGGTGGAGCTGATGAAGTTGCTCGTGATGAAGGCGATGCGGTACACGGAGGAGAGTTAAGGCCGTCAAGCTATACAGAGGGAACTGGGCAAGCCGATGCGGTACATGGAGGAGAGTTACAGCTGTCAAGCTATAGAGAGGGAACTGGGCAAGCTGATGAAGGAGAGCATAATGAGTATATCGTGCATCAGATGGAATCTGATGACCAGAGGGCATGGGATGAAGAGCAAGCTGTAGAGGACGACGAGGAGGACAGTTCCGATGATGAAGAAGTTCCTATCCCCGAAGAATGGAACCAGTATAATGCGGAGGGTGTTTCCGCACATGATGAGCATGAATCGCCATGGGAGTATCATCAAACAGAGGTTCGGGTGCATGCTATGTTTGCTGACAAGGAAGCGCTGCAGGATGCCATCAAACTTTGGGCCCTTTCAATGCAACGGACATTTCGCGTCGTCAAATCAAGCCAGGAGCAGTACACTGTGAAGTGCGAGCAGACTGGTTGTCCTTTTAGGGTGCACGCACGTAGACCCAAGTATGAGACTCATTGGATTGTGTCCAAGGTGGAGTCGCACTCCTGCATTGTAAACACAGTCTTGGCGAGGCATCGTAACCTGACGTCCGGATTTATCGCCAATTTGATGTATGGGGAGATAGTGGAGAAGAAAGATGTTGCAGCCACACATATTATGCTAGCTATTGAGAATAAATTCAAGTATAAGATTAGCTACGCGAAGGCGTGGCGTGCGAAGCAAAAGGCGTTGGAAAAACGTTTTGGCACTTTCGAAGCGGCGTACGACAACCTTCCTCGTATGCTTAAGGTGTTGCAGCAAAGGAACCCCGGCACGTACATCGCGGTGCACGACAAGCCGTCCATAAGTCCACCGGGATTTGCAGTGTTGCAGAGAGCATTCTTTGCATTTGGTGCTAGCATTGAAGCATTCAGACACATGCTGCCAGTTATCTCAATAGATGGGACCTTCTTGACAGGCAAATACAAAGGGCAGCTCCTGACGGCCATAGGCGTTGACGGTAACAATCAAATATTGCCGCTGGCCATTGCATTTGTGGAGAGTGAGAATTATGAGAGCTGGCTGTGGTTTCTGAGACATGTGAGGGGTGGAGTTGTAGGCACCAGACCTGGTGTGTGCATAATCCATGATCGCCACGCCGGTATTATAAAGGCGATACGAAAACTTCAGGAAGACCCTGAGGAGACCTCTTTTTGGCCGGACATGAGAAACCGGTGGTGCAGTCGTCACTTAGGGGCAAACTTTTTCAAGCAATTCCCGAAACAATCTTTGATGAAGCTATTCAAGAGGCTGGCTAGGCAGAACCAGCAGAGAAAATTTGATGCTTTATGGGGGTTGTTGGATGAGCACACCAGGAAGAACGTCGACGAGAGGAGCAAGCGGTCGGTCACTCCTGGGGAGGCACAACCGCAATGCTTGCCAGCAATCGATGAGTCTAACCCAAGTGGTTCAAGAAGGAGGAGCGCGCGAAACATCAAGTGCTTCTCGCAGTGGATCGAGGGGGAACAATTGGAGAAGTGGTCGCTGTTGCACGACACGGATGGCGCAAGGTACGGAATAATGACAACTAACCTTGCCGAGGTGTACAATTGGGTTCTCAGGGGTCTCCGTTCTCAGCCCCTTGTCGCCATCGTGGAAGGTGTTCTTCACAGCACAATCCGCTACTTCAGGGAGAGGCACGCGAGTGCCGCGCTTCATGCGGCCAATCCCGGAGCCCAGTATTCGTCAAAAATTACTGCGTACATGGAGGCAAAGGCACAGAAGGGTCAATTGCACACAGTGCATGTCATGGGCAACAGGGAGCATCGTTTCGAGGTGGTACTCCGTGATAAAGCCGGATTTGGGACATCTCGTTCACTTGTTACTCACGATGTATGCCTTGGAGATCATGCAAACGAACCTAGCTGCACATGCAACAAGCTTAAGTTGTTACACAGGCCATGCTCTCATGTCCTCGCTGCATGCGGGACCGTGCGCATGGATCCTTCTAACTTCATGTCCGAGTACTTTTTCAAGGAGAGAATACTGCAAGCTTGGTGTGGGGAGCTCCGGGGGTTCAGGGCAGTGGGAAACTTCGCCACTTTGGACATTTCAGCGAGGACCTGGGTTCCGGATATTAACATGCTGAAGGGTGGGAAGGGTCGGCGACAGAGCCGACGTATTAGAAATGACATGGACGTATCACAAGCTGGAACATCTGGTGCACGTTGTGGGCGATGCGGTCAGGAGGGGCACACAGCTAGACGATGCAATGCATTTCCGGATCAGTAGTTGGTGTTGTAATGCATGCTAAAATTCATGTACCAGTTGTAAACCTTGTATGTTACATTCCTTTTCTGTAATGCACTTATTTCGTTGAACGTAATGTTTCCCTTTTAAGTATTGCAATTTATTGGTGGCTACGAATCCACTTTTATTACGAAACTACAGGCTCTAAAGTGCCTACATAGAGTAATTTATTGCGAGATGACAAAAGATGCCAGCTTTGCCCAGTCACGCACTTACAACACGAAACAACACATACATTGCACTTGCAGGATCTATGGAAAGTACTACACCCAACAATTTTACTAAACACAACAGTCCTACCGCCACAGCATCAACACATCAACAACTACATGAAATAAAATACGACACAACCATAACCCTCGTTACCTACACGCCAAACGAGCCTCGTGGCACCCACATGGAGAATTGCTGAGGGGGCCGCCTCGGACGTGGCTGGCCGTCGTGGGAGTGGCATGCACATATGCAGCTCGGGTTCGCGCAGCAACATGTGGGATCGTAAGAGCTTCCTATATTCACGACCTCCTCGTTGCCCCTCTCGCGTTGCATCTGTTCGCGGAGGTCGTTGTTCTCCTCAGTCAGACTCTCCATTCGGTTCTCCAAGTCCCATATTCGATCCCATAATGTACCCACATAACGATCAACATATCGTTCATGAGGAGGGTCGATCCAGCGGGAGAAGTCGCATTTTGCAATCTGCAAAAAAAAAAGGACGGTAAACTTCGCGGGTCCATAAGCAATATAAGAATGTAATATTACTATTTTGTACCCCGTAGCGTGAGCATCGGAAGAAACGTCGCCCGCCATCGTTCGGGGAATCTAAGATCTGGACGACCGCGTACTCATTGTGTCTGCATTTCGGCCACGCTGGTTGAGCACGCCGACTTGATATCAATCGGTACTGTGGACCGAACATATCCCTCCTTTCTAAGGGAATGTCGTCCTTCGGTGACCCAAATCCCACTGGCCCCTCGGCTTCCGACATGGTATGTTTCACCACGAAAGAGATGGTTCTTCTTTGTTCGATTTACAATGTCATGGGACCCCAACCGTGCTACTTATAGCAACACGGAGGGACATTTAATGCTACACTGGCCTCTGAAAAGCCTACATAGAGACATTTATTGCTACACTGGCCTCTGAAAAGCCTACATAGACTGGGCTCTGAAAAGCCTACATAGACTGGCCTCTGAAAAGCCTACATAGACTGGCCTCTGAAAAGCCTACATAGACTGGCCTCTGAAAAGCCTACATACACTGGGCTCTGAAAAGCCTACATAGACTGGCCTCTGAAAAGCCTACATAGACTGGCCTCTGAAAAGCCTGAAAAAGCAAAAAGATTCATATGTACTCTCCATGGACTATGCCCACTCACCAGTTCACCTGCCTACATAAAGGCATCCCATGTATTACATACCACAACACAACCTCCTCCTCAAGCCATCACAATACTACTACACAACAATGTCTTCCTGGAGGTCCGACCCTTTTGGAGTGCCGGAGTGGCATGAGCGTCCGAAGTGCCATTGCGGTTTTAGGACGATGTTGTGCGTCTGGACGGATCCACTACCACGAGCCAACTACGGCCGTAGGTACTTCAAATGTCCAGACATGGATGACGACTTCGTGGTAACGACGACAACTAAATCCTTTGTTTCTCGTTATCGTTCTTCAACTTTATCCATGACATCTACCACGACACACATAGGCTTGCAAGTTCATCGAATGGGTGGATCGGGTGCCGCCGGCATGGCCACGGAACCCTCGCGAGGTGGAAAACAAAGGACAATACCTTGTCAAGATGGATCAGGCTCGCGAGGTGGAACGACAAATGCGGCATGAGCAAGAGCGTCGCGTGAGGGTGGACCAAATCCGTCTTAAGGGCAAGGAGGATGACCTGCAAAGGAGGCGGGAGAAGTTAAGTCTGCGTGAAGCAGCCATCAAGCGTCAGGAGGAAGAGCTTCAAGCTCGTGAGGCAGCTCTCAAGACCAAGACTGACAGGAAGAAAGATGCAGCGGAGCCATCTTCAGGGCGCGACAAAAAGGGCAAACAACCACGCTACACCCAGTAGACAAAATGTAATATTCCCTAAGGCATGTTACGACTAGCGGTGGAGTTCTGAACATTACAAGTACAGAGTTCCACACATGCCACTGGTCACATCACTTATCACTTTATGTATCGACCGTTCTTCGGTCAATCGTGCCTAAAAAAAATTGACCAAATTTTTTTTTGCATCTACAACTTACATTGAACATAAACTTCTATTACAACTTTATCTGATTTTTACGCAGTTTATAACTAAAAAATTGACAAAACATACAAAAATCACGCGGATTGCAAACCCTTAAAACATATCAATGTATATATCAAACGTTCTACAGTCAATTGTACTTACAAAAAATTTCTCAAAATTTTAAATGCACCTACAACATACAATAAACATAAACTTTTATTACAACTATACCATATTTTTTTCCAGTTTAAAACTACAAAATTGATAAAACTCTAAAAATTCACGGGGACTGAGTAAAGTCGCCCATCCACTGGGCGACTGCAATTGAAGTCGCCCAACGGTTGGGCGACTGCAATCAAAGTCGCTCAACCGTACAGCGATTGCAGTAGTCGCCCAACGATACACAGATTCCCTAAATGTCGCCTCCCGGTTGGGCGAAAAATAGCAGTCGCCCAATGGGGTGGCGACTGAAGATTATTTTTGTAAAAAATTTTGTCGCGGGTATATTTATGTATTTCCGAATAAAAAACGGATTATCCGTAAAAAAAATTCTACTATGAGTCTACCAGCAAATGAATACAAAGTTTGTGGGTGCGTTTTCGGTAGTGCTATCATTACTATTATAAAATAACAAGTTAGTGGTTGTACGTCTATTCTATTTCAACTGCTTCATTCCTTCGACTTTTCACCACTCCATTTTTCAACCGATCAAAGCAATCTTTTCCATAACATGATTCTCCATATATCCAATAAATTCTGTTACAACACATAGTCATATAACTAGTAGTTGTATAAATGTCTTTTGGTAAATGCCACCCAAGTAAGTGCTGTGCGGCGAATTTTGAAATTTTAAATAGGATGAAACTGCACAGAAATTTATGAAAAAAAATCCTTTCGGTTTAGTTAACAAATCAGTATAAAAAAAACCATAAAAGTTATAGATGTATTCTGCATAGTGTTTGTGTTTCAACTTCAAACTCAAAATGTTAGATGAAGGAAAAATCCTATCAGCTGTAACTTTTTGTCCTTTTCTTTTTTTCCCTTTAAATTGTCATTTGTATTTTTTTCTTATTTTTTATTGCAGTAATTTGTACTTGAAATGTTATACATTGGTAAAGCAAATTAAGAAAAAAACATTTTTTCTCACTTATGGAAAGTAAAATGCATTGGTCTGCCCAATTTTTCTTTAGGAAAAATGGGATGGAAGTGGTTATAATATTTTCTCTTTTGCCCAAGCAAAATTAGCCAGCTTTCTTTAGTGGAAAATCACCGAGAAACGTTTGAACCCGGGAAACAAGCCTGAGGGGAGATGGGGAGAGTGCGGAACTCATCACAGTCCCCTCCGCACCCTGAGGCCTCAGGCGGTGGCAGCGGAATAGCTGAACCGGACTGGATCCTGGAGAGGGAGCGGAGGCAGATGGAGCAGATCCTGGAGCTGGACATGGAGGAGCTCCAGGTCGTGGAGGTCGGCGACGCCGGATCATCCTCCGACGTTGACACCTTCCTCAGGTCATAAAATGAAACTGATTTTTGCAAAATAGCTGAATTTGCGTTTTGAAGTTGATTTCTTTGTTCCCCAGCTAATCCTGCACGAATCTCAACCTAAGCCGCCACTAATCCACCTCAACCAAGCTTGAACGGCGCCGAAATATCGCAACTCAACTGATATTTGCCGCTGTCGACCTCCCTGCGCCTTCTCGCGCTCGCTCGTTGCTGCCAACACCGCGCCTCATGTTAGGGGTCGTACGCCCCCATTAAGAGCTCTGCACCCGTGCCAACCCATGCTAGCCTCGGTCGCCGGCGTCGCGCCCTGCTTTTCTCCCTCGGCCTCGCTGCTCTCTCTCGGCCGACCTGAACTCCATCAGCACCTTTTGACCGCCGCTCTGAGTAGCCCGAGGCCGCCATGATCACCTACCTTGCTAGCCGAACCACGCCTCCTCGAACCCTCCCAGCCATGCCACGCGCCGCCGTCACCTTGGCCGTAGCTACAGTGCCGAACCGCCTCCACAGCCCTATAAATACCGCTGAGCCCCTCTATTCGAAACCATCAGCCCCCAGAGCTAGCCAAACAGCCCCGAAGCCCCGACCGTCTTCTCCATCACTGGTAATCGCCGAAAACCCCAAGGGCAAGCCTCAACTCAATGTCACCTCTCTGGTCCAACGCTTTCCAATTAACTTCGCCAGTAGCTTCCTCTTACTCCCCAAATCAACCCTGAACCACCAATTTAGCTCCCCGAGCTCCCCTCTTCTTCGGCGCCGAAACCCACCGCACGACCGAGCCACCCCACCGTGGCCAACCCAGCTCCAATCTCCTCAACCCAAACCGCTACTACCAAAAGATCCCCTTATCCCCACTGATGCCCAAACACCGGCCCGACCGCCCAAAGAAGCCCTGTTCAACTACTAGGCTCAAATCGGCCGCGGAGGAGAAAGCCTCGCTGCCGGCGAACGCCGCCTCCCCTACCCTTGCCGACCCCAGAAATAGACTCCCCACATCACCAAGAACTTGGCCTTAGCCCCAGAAACCGTCGCGAAACAAACTCTCCCTGATCGCCCCAATGCCCAGCACCTTCGGCCGCACCCCTGTTTCGGCTTCGACCACACTGTCGCAAGCCCTCCGTTTGAACGCCGTCCGATGTCCCCAAGTCGCTCGAACGCCGTCCGATATCCTCAAGCTACTCGTGCACCGTTGGATATCTTTAAAGCCGCCAGACGCCATCCAAACCCCACAGCCGCTCGAACACCGTCCGATCATGCGAGTAACTCATACGCTGTCCGATCTCCACCGGCTTCCGTTACTCGATGGTCGTTACGACCATGCGGTCGTTACGACCGTGCAGTCGCTTCGACCACGCTGTGGTCTTCGACCGCGGCTTGGCTTCTAACCGTGTTGTAGTCTTCGACCACGGCTCGGCTTCCGACCACGTTGTGGTGTGCGGCTTCGACCACGGTCTCCAACCGCGGTGCGGCTTCGACCACGGTCTCCGACCACGATAAGGCTTTCGACCACGGTGTGGCTTCCGACCACCTGAGTACTCGTCGGATCTTCCAAGTACGCACAGTAAAAACCTGCAATGAACAGTCCCGACCCGTTACTGTTCACAGAACCCGAAAACACAATATAACCATTTTGACCGTTTCAAGCCCACCAACCCATTTCTCAGCCTTATTTCACCTTTTAACCCTCCCATAAACCCAAAGCCTTGTTTATTTGGTTTTTTTCCCGAATTTTCTTTCTTCATTTTATTTCTTTATTCCTAGCTCAACCCTTTGGGCGTGGAATTAATTTATTTTAACTTGTCTTTGCGCTAGCTCCCGACGTTGAAGTTTCCCAAGAGCCAGAAGGAGAAGCCCAAGTTCAAGCCCAGTCCACCGAAGAGTTCGAGCTCGTTGAAATCGTAGACTCGTAAGGCTAGACACATATTTTGATCATGTTGAACCTACATTCCTTTATTTAATTATTTATTAGTATTTTCATTATGTTACTTTCAAGTTGTTATTTCATGTACAAATACTATCTAGAATGACATGATATTAGTTATGTCCTACCACCCAAAAAAGGCCATTTTAATTTGATGGGCACATTCACCTTGACAAACCATAGTAATATTAAAAATAGTAATAATGTAAACATGGTAGCTTAGGAACTCATCAAATCTTTCCACTGTTAAGAGAAATGGTATTTGTTTATAGAACTTGAAAAAGTGGGACTATGGTAAGCGAGGATCGCAGAAGGCCATAAGCGGGCCGGAGCCCACGATCTTATCCTAGGGTGGAGGCTTGGATTGGTGGTAGTGCCGCGGGCACTGAATATGGGTTTGTGCGTGGATGTTGCCTCAGTTAAAAATATAAGAACTAGACCCTTATGCTGAGTAAGGAACATAGCACTCGCCCAACTACAAGCGTTGACTTTGTCAAACCTGATTTAATAGCTGCTCAAGTTCGATTGAACCTCTACAACTGGCGGGGGAGACCGAGGGTGAGTTTGTATGGAAGGTGGTTAACCATACAATTGTAGGGCTGCAATGAGTCGGACGAGATCCGTGGGGTCATCCGAGCTTGTTGAGATCAAAAACCTATTGGGTCGAGGCTATATATAAACGATTGAGTAGCGAACAATCTTGTTTTATTAACTCCGTCGTGGGAGTTAAGAGATCTTGTGGGTAAAGCAAGGCAACTCTGCAAAGTCATGAAATAATGGTATTCGAATACGCCGTGCTTCCAGCAATTGAAGTTGTGTTTAATGGGTGAATCCAACAGCAAATCATAAGTAGATTTGAGAAGGATTTGGGAATGTTGAAAGTTGGTAATCAAGTTTGAAATCCCCATTAACTAATGAATTTATCTTTCTTTTAAAGTCTCAAATTGGTTCACAATTAAAACTGCATCCACATAAAATAATAAACTTGTTTTCCCTATCACATGGTAAACCTTGCATGTAGTTATTGGAAATCTCCGTGTGACTTGTTGAGTACGGTAGTTGTACTCATACTTGCTAAAAACCTCAACAGAAATAGCCTGCAATGAGGATGCAGATGAAGACAAAGAAGTGGAATTCTACGAGATAGATGAGGCATGGAATTAGGGTTGTCTTCCGCTCAGGCATGCCTGTGGCGTCCTTTTGTTTGTAATGTATCTAAGGGATGTTTGCCCTACTATAAAACTCGGCTTTCAAGCCTTTATATTGTAATAAAGCTAGTTTTGTTTTTAAGCTTGCGTTGGCAATGTTGTACATTCGATTGATGTAACTCGCAACTGAATAATCTTGGGCAGTTTCGAGGGATTTATAACGCTCCTAGAAATGGGGGTGTTACAGAGTGGTATCAGAGCCCGCTTGCCTGACCGTAGGATGACTCTAAGTGTATTAGGTATATTTACAAATACTATTTTACTTATAAAGGTGGATTACATAAAATATCAGTAATATTCCTGTATAACTTCTTTCCCTGTCTACCTTATCTATACCAGTCCTATTTAAAGCTAAGTTTTGTTTTCTAAGACTATATCTACTCTTGTCTAAACTCAAATTTGGTGATGTGAACAGATGGAGTGCCATGTTTTCTTCGACCCAAAGGCTTTGCTTGGTTGGGCAGCTCGGTTGTGGAGGATGCAGCAGTACCTCTACGCAACAGCTCGACAACGCCCAATATTTCATGCGAGAGGACTAATTGTCAACGGGCGACTATACTAGTGGAGGGCATGGGTGTATGTAGAGCCACTATCTTTGAGGCCAGATGTCCCACAGAAGTTTACAGCCTATCACCTCAAAGAGTTAGATGCTATTCAAGATGTGGCGAGGAAAGCGGTGGTGTACCTTCGCCGCTATTATGATGCAGTGTTCGACGAGTCACCATTCCACCTTATTCCATAGGAGGATGAAGAGGGATATAGCTTTTCAGTTCCACATCCAGACAGAGGACGGGATATAGCTTTTCAGTTCCACATCCAGACAGAGGACGATCCCAGAATTAAAGAAACTGCACTACTTATCACCTACCAGGAGACTCAGTATTCCCGGATGGCCGAAGAATATCAGAAGATGCAACTTCAGCTTTACACAGCTCAGCAAGAGGTCTGGTTCCTAAAAAGGAATTTGAAGCATTATCAAAAGAGAGAACAGGGCGAAGCATCAGGATGCGACGAATCTTCTAGGGTGTGTTTGGTTTGGAGGCAGTAGGGATAGAATGGCTCTATCCCTGTTTTTAAGGATGGGACCATCCCCGTTCTTTGTTTGGTTGCAAGGGATAGGACCGTCCCCGTTTTTTGTTTGGTTCTGGGACATCAAAATATGGGATGAGTCATCCGACGTGTGGGGCCCTTTTGTCATCCTCTTGTTTTTGAGAGGTGAGGAAGAGGGACGAGCCCATCCCCTCGTTTTTTAGGGACGGGGGCATCCTCGATTTAGGGGAATATTCCCGGGATATTCCCCAAAGGGGATGGACTCTGTCCCTGCTGACTCCAATCCAAACAGGTCCAAATCTGGGATCGCCCCATCCCATCCCCTATTATCCCTAGAACCAAACACACCCCTAATGACTCCGCTAAAATCCCTAAGAAGCCTAGAAGGATGATGGCGCCTCAATACCGTACATTCTGCAAGGGATCAACGTCGCAAATTCCAGAAAAGCCCAAAGCAGTTAATGAAGAATCCAGGGGCAAGGAGCCTATGATTGACGAAGAAGAAGATCCAGAAGAAGAGGAATGGTGTTCCTCTGGAAGCTCCTCCCCAGACCGTAGGAGTTAGAAGGCTTCATGTAGAATGGGTTGCGTTAGTATAGTTAGAACCTTTTGTAGAAGTGAGTTTTTGGTAGTGTAAAACAAGTTGTGATGTGAACCTTGTATGAAGGGTATGCATACAACTTGTATAATAAATAAAAATTATCTTTTGTCTATTGAATAATTTGTTTGTTATGAGTATCTTTAGTCTACCCCTTCAAATTTCAATCTATTTCACTCTGAAGTTATTATCTATTTCATTCTACCTTACCTTAAATCTGAATTCTTACTTGTCTATCTAACTTCCTAAAAACTCGCTACAGATCTAAACTCCAAAGCTCATTAAGAAAATCAAGATGGCAGGAAATGGAGAAGGATCTCAGGGACAGGACAGCCCTCGCCAAAGGGAAATGCCACAACCCAGTTTAGCTGATATTTTAGCTAAGATGGAAGAAAACAGATATCAAGTAGAATTAAACTAAGCTCGTATGATTGAGCAGCATGCCAAATTGCTAGAGCAGATAGCCATGATAAGTGGGGCCCCCAGCCAATCAGAATGCATGTTCAATCAAAATGGGCCGATTTTCAAAAGACCTGACCACCAGTCTTTTCCTCCTCACCTGACCCAATGGTAGCCGAAGATTCTTTCCGTCACCTGGAAATAATTCGAAGATTCTTTCCGTCAGGCCCATCTTCGGCTACCATTGGGTCAGGTGAGGAGGAAAAGACTGGTGGTCGGGTCTTTTGAAAATCAGCCCATTTTGATTAAATAGGCATTTCTGGTTGGCTGGGGCCCCCACTTCTCATGGCTATCTGCTCTAGCAATTTGGCATGCTGCTCCATCATACGAGCTTGGTTTACTTCTGCTTGATATCTGTTTTCTTCCATCTTAGCTAAAATATCAGCTAAACTAGGTTGTGGTATTTCCCTTTGGTGAGGGCTGTCTTGTCCCTGAAATTCTTCTCCATTTCCTGCCATCTTGGTTTTCTTGATGTGCTTTGGAGTTTAGATCTGCAGCGAGTTTTTGGGAAGTCAGATAGACAAGTAAGAATTTAGATTTAAGGTAAGGTAGAATGAAATAGATAAGAACTCTAGAGTCAAATAGAAAGATTGAAATTTGAAAGGATAGACTAAAGACTCATAACAAACAAATTATCCAATAGACAAAGACAATTTTTATTCATTATACAAGTTGGATACATACCCTTCACACAAGATTCACACAACTTGTTTTATACTACCAAAAACTCACTTCTACAAAATGTTCTAACTATACTAACGCAACCCATACTACACGAAGCCTTCTAACTCCTGCGGTCTAGGGAGGAGCTGCCAGAGAAACACCATTCCTCTTCTTCTGGATCTTCTTCTTCATCAATCATAGTCTCCTTGCCCTTGGATTCTTTATTAACTGCTTTGGGCTTTTCTGGAATTCACGACGTTGATCCCTTGAAGAATGTACGGTATTGAGGCGTCGTCATCCTTCTAGGCTTCTTAGGGATTTTAGCGGAGTCATTAGGAGATTCGCCGCATCCTGATGCTTCACCCTGTTCCCTCTGTTGATAATGCTGCAAATTCCTTTTTAGGATCCAGACCTCTTGCTGAGCTGTGTAAAGCTGAAGTTGTATCTTCTGATATTCTTCGGCCATCCGGGAATACTGAGTCTCCTAGTAGGCGATAAGTAGTGCAGTTTCTTTAATTCTAGGATCGTCCTCTTCTAGATGTGTAACTGAAAAGCTATATCCCTCTTCATCCTCTTGTGGAATAAGGTGGGATGGTGACTCGTCGAACATTGCATCATAATAGCGGCAAAGGTACACCACCGCTTTCCTCGCCACATCTTGAATAGCATCTGACTCTTTGAGGTGATAGGCTGTAAACTTCCGTGGGACATCCGGCCTTAAAGATAGTGGATCTACATACACCCATGCCTTCCATTGGTATAGTCGCCCGTTAACAATTAGTCCTCTCGCATGAAATATTGGGCGTTGCCAAGCCGTTGCATAGAGGTATCGCTGCATCCTCCACAACCGAGCTGCCCAACCAAGCAAAGCCCCTGGGTCAAAGAAAACATGACGCTCCATTTGCTCACATCGCCAAATTTGAGTTTAGACAAGAGTAGATATAAATAGTTTTAGAAAACAAAACTTAGCTTTAAATAGGACTGGTATAGATAAGGTAGACAGGGAAAGAAGTTATACATAAATATTAGTGATATTTTATGTAATCCACCTTTATAAATAAAACAGTATTTGTAAATATACCTAATACACTAAAGGTCATCCTATGGTCAGGTAAGCGGGCTCTGATACCACTCTGTAATACCCCCATTTCTGGGAGCGTTATGAATCCCTCGCAACAGCCCAAGACTGTTCAGCTGCGAGTTATATCAATCGAGCGTACAACATTGCTAACGCAAGCTTAAGAACAAAACCAGCTTTATTACAATATAAAGGCTTGAAAGCAGAGTTTTACAGCAAGACAAACATCCCTTAGATACATTACAAGCAAAAGGACGCCACAGGCACGCCTGAGCGGAAGATGACCCTAATTCCACGCATCATCTATCTCGTAGAATTCCACTTCTTCGCCTTCGTCTGCATCCTCATTGCAAGCTATTTCTGTTGAGGTCTTTAGCAAGTATGAGTACAACTACCGTACTCAACAAGTCACACGGAGATTTCCAATAACTACATGCAAGGTTTACCATGTGATAGGGAAAACAAGTTAATTATTTTATGTGGATGCAATTTTAGTTGTGAAACAGTTTGAGACTTTAAAAGATAACTTCATTAGTTAAGGGGGGGTTTCAAACTTGATTACCAACTTTCAACATTCTCAAATCTTTCTCAAATCTACTTATGCTTTGCTGTTGGATTCACCCATTAAACACAGCTTCATTTGCTGGAAGCACAGCGTATTCGAATACCATTATTTCATGACTCTGCAGAGCTGTCCTGCTTTACCCACAAGATCCCTTAACTCCTGCGACAGAGTTGAGAAAACAAGATTGTTCACTACTCAATCCTTTATATAGCCTCGACCCAATAGGTTTTTGATCTCAACAAGCTCGGATGACCCCACGGATCTCGTCCGACTCATTGCAGCCCTACAGTTGTATGGTTAACCACCTCCTATACGAACTCACCCTCGGTCTCCCCCCGCCAGTTGTAGAGGTTCAATCGAACTTGAACAGCTACTAAACCAGATTTGACAAAGTCAACACTTGTAGTTGGGCGAGTGTTATGTTCCTTACTCAGCATAAGGGTCTAGTTCTTGTATTTTTAACTGAGGCAACATCCACGCACAAACCCATATTCAGTGTCCGCGGCACTGCCACCAATCCAAGCCTGCACCCTAGAATAAGATCGTGGGATCCGGCCCGCTTATGGCCTTCTGCGATCCTCGCTTACCATAGTCCCACTTTTCCAAGTTCTATAAACAAATAACATTTCTCTTAACAGTGGAATGATTTGATGAGTTCCTAAGCTACCATGTTTACATTATTACTATTTTTAATATTACTATGGTTTGTCAAGGTGAATGTGGCCATCAAATTAAACTGGATTTTTTTGGGTGGTAGGACGTAACTAATATCATGTCATTCTACATAGTATTTGTACATGAAATAACAACTTGAAAGTAACGTAATGAAAATACTGATAAATAATTAAATAAAGGAATGTAGGTTCAACATGATCAAAATATGTGTGACTTGCCTTGCGGCTCTACGATTTCAACGAGCTCGAACTCTTCGGTGGACTGGGCTTGAACTTGGGCTTCTCCTTCTGGCTCCTGGGAAACTTCGACGTTGGGAGCTAGCACAAAGACAAACTAAAATAAATTAATTCCACGCCCGAAGGGTTGAGCTAGGAATAAAGAAATAAAATGAAGAAAGAAAATTCAGAAAAAACCAAATAAACAGGGCTTTGGGTTTATGGGAGGGTTAAAAATGTGAAATAGGGCTGAGAAATGGGTTGGCGGGCTTGAACCGGTCGAAATGGGTATATTTTGTGTTTTTGGATTCTGTGAATAGTAACGGGTCGGGATTGTTCATTGCGGGTTTTACCGTGCGTACTTGAAAGATCTGACGAGTACTCAGGTGGTCGGAAGCCACACCATGGTCGAAGACCGTGGTCGAAAGCCTTAACGTGGTCGGAGACCATGGTCGAAGCCGCACCGCGGTCGGAGACCGTGGTCGAAGCCACACCGTGGTCGGAAGCCAAGCCGTGGCCAAAGACCACAACGTGGTCGGAAGCCGAGCCGTGGTCGAAGACTACAACGCGGTTGGAAGCCGAGCCGCGGTCGAAGCGACTGCACGGTCGTAACGACTGCATGGTCGTAACGACCGCATGGTTGTAACGACCATCAAGTAACAGAAACCGGTGGAGATCGGACAACGTACAAGTTACTCGCAAGATCGAACGGTGTTCAAGCGGCTGTGTGGTTTGGATGGCGTCTGGCAGCTTTAAGGATATTCAACGGTGCACGTGATAGGACTAGGGGTCCCGATCTTTCGATGAGAGTGGTAGATTCGATTGGGGAAGGAGGTGACGTTGACGACCCGACTACAACCATCCAAGGACGTTGCGCCTTAGCGATCGATACACCAACTCCAGAGATTGTTCGTGACCTTGTCGGCGCACGATCAACCTAACCACGAGGGTTCTCGTTCCTGCAAGCAATCGAAGAACAAGCAAGAACAAGATGAACAGCAACTCAATTGCAAATAACGATGTAAGATTCAATCTGAAACAGGAAAACGGTGGGGTTCCGAAGACAAGTATTCGGGCGGTCTAGCCGACACGCGCGAGTACAAGGCAAAGCAGCAAAAGCTAACTTAGTCTAAACAAAACCCCCAAACCCTAGAAGAGGGTGCGGCTGCCTATTTAAGGGTCACGGAAGGTGGATGGTCGGCCAAAACACAAGGAAGCCGAATAGGACTCGAATTACAAGGCCCAAGGCCCACTTTGACTCGGACTGGAAAAGCGACGTGAATTGTTTTGCAGTTTCTGGTCGACTCGGATGGAGTTTGGAGGTGAGGCCGGATCCATCTGAAAGTAGACTTCAAGAGCTTTCCAACGAGTACTCACGGGCCCCGAGAAACCTTCTGGATCAAAAGTTACAGCCGTTTGAAGTAGGCGCTGTCAACAAGGCCGAATCCGAGTCAAACTCGTGAACAGGACTTGGTTTGCGCTTGACGGTTCCACTTCTATACTTGAGCTCATGTGGTTCTTCCCCATGGTTCCTAAGGACAATTAAATCATCACAGGAATTAAGTAGTATTCCATTCTTTGAAACATTTGTATGCAAACTTAGGAACGCATTCACCTGATGGTTAAGTTGACGTGCTCGCGCTCTAGTCATTGGTCCTTGTATCATAGTTTCAGTTTGATATGGAGTCGGCATGGTTATATGCATGGAAAGGATGTCCTCATCAGCACGAGTGGCTTGAGGATATCAGACGACGTCCGAGCGGCTTGAGGACATCGGACGGCGTCCGAGCGGCCGATTTGAGCCTAGCGGTTGAACAGGGGCTTCTTTGGGCGGTTGGGCATCAGTGGAAATAGGGGGATCTTTTGGTAGTAGCGGTTTGGGCTGAGGAGATCGGAGCTGGGCTGGCCACGGCGGGGTGGCTCAGCCGTGCAGTGGGTTTTGGTGCCGAAGAAGAGGGGAGCTCGGGGAGCTAAATTGGTGGTTCAGGGTTGATTTGGGGGGTAAGAGGAAGCTACTGGCGAAGTTAATTAGAAAGTTTTGGACCAGAGAGGTGACATTGAGTTGAGGCTTGCCCTTGGGGTTTCGGGGCTTCAGGGCTGTTTGGCTAGCTCTGGGGCTGATGGTTTTGAATAGAGGGGCTCAGCGGTATTTATAGGGCCGTGGAGGCGGTTCGGCACAGTAGCTATGGCCAAGGCGACGACGACGCATGGCATGGCCGGGAGGGTTCGAGGAAGCGCAGTCTGGCTGGCAAGGTAAGTGATCATGGCGGCCTCGGGCTACTCAGAGCGGCGGTCAAAAGGTGCTGATGGAGTTCAGGTCGGTCGAGAGAGAGCAGCGAGGCCGAGGGAGAAAAACAAGGCGCGACACCAGCGACCGAGGCTGGCATGGGTTGGCACGGGTGCAGAGCTCTTAATGGGGGCGTACGACCCCTGACATGAGGCGCGGTGCTGGCAGCAACGTGCGAGCACGAGATGGCGTAGGGAGGTTGGTAGCGGCAAATATCAGCGAAGACATCGATATTTTGGATGAGGAACAGTGATTGCACCGTTCTCCTCCGTTCAAGCTTGGCTGAGGTGGATTAGTGGCGGCTTAGGTTGAGATTCGTGCAGGATTAGCTGGGGAACAAAGAAATCAACTTCAAAACACAAATTCAGATATTTTGTAAAAATCGGTTTCATTTCAACAACCCCGCCCCTCTCTTACCATTTCCTTGCGCTATATGCTTAAAAATTAAATTGCGGCTTATTTGTTTGATCATTGATGGTGGAGGGGTTTTGCGACGATAGTGTTTGAACTGATGCTATGGGAGCTGCTAGTACTTGGTGATTTGAAGGACCATGTGAGAAGGTTTAAAATACTATTGTGATGAACCATTATAAGTTTTGTGTAATGGTGAAATGATTTTGTAAATATTGTATTTGATTTAGACTATCTTTTGAAAGTGTTAGGAAAATCGGATGTAACGCAGGTATTAGTGCGGTAGTTCTGTTTGGCGGAAATACCACAGGTATAAGTGCAGAAGTACCGCTTAGCGGAAGTACCGGGTTGAGTTACGGTATGTTTTTTCCAGAGAACCCTAGGCGAGGTTTTCAGTATGCGAAAGTACCGTTTTAAGATGTGGTAGTTCCACATTACTAAATTACCGCGCGTGTTAGACGCGGTACTTCCGATCTTCTCAGAAAAACAGATTTGGGGAATTGAGCCATTGATTGAGTTGGAATGATCTGGGTCAATGGATTAAAGTTGCATGATGCATGCCTTGACTAATGTAGGCCAAGTTATGAAGAACTTGTGACTCATACATGAAACTATGGTCAACAATGGTCAGCGATGTTCGTTTCTTCATTTCTTACGAATCTATGAATCGATAAATGACAATACATGAAACTAAAATACTAAATCAATCACAATTGTGCGAATTGAAAACTGGATTTATTTTTTCTTTTAAATACCTTGTTGGCCGCTGCCTTTTCTTTCTTTTCCTCTTCTCCCTTGATTCCTTTCTTTTCCTCTTCTCCCTTGATTCCTTTCTTCGGCGGTCCTTGATCCTTCCTTCCTCATACCTCAGTCCTATCCGTCGCTAGCTCGCTCTCTCTCTCTCAGACCGAGACTAACAGGCAAGAGCTCAGCCGACCGCCTTCCTCCCCTCTCTAATCTGCGCTGCGCCGATTGCCTCCCTCCCTCTCTTCTGCGAGGATTGCCTCCCTCCCTCTCCCCTGCGTCCTAGCACCTGTTGCAATCGAGCCTAGAGGCTGGAGCTCCAGGTTTGGCCTAGGCCATCGGGTGCCACCCGCCCGCCCTCACCCATGTGCCACGGCCCATCCACTGGCCGCCCGCTACCGCCCGTGTGACCCGCGTTGGTGCCCTGCGTGCCACGCACCCATTGGTGCCCGACTAGCGCCTACTCCCCCGTGATCCGCCCTGGCCTCCGCCTGCTTCAGCCACCCACACGAGCCGCCTACACGCCACCTTCCCACTGGCCGTCACTCACCCACTAGTCCGCAACCACAGGTGGGAATTCGGAATTTGGAAGAATGGGGAATTGCTAGTTGTTGCCGAATTGGTTGGGCTCGGTGGAACTGTGAAAGAGAGAGCTCCCGAGAGATATGTGGGCTTTACTTTGCTGGTGTGGTTGGCCCAGCATAGAAAGAGGCAATGCACTTGGCTTGGCTGGCCCACACGAGATAATTCAAAGCTCAAATCTCCTAATCATTTTTCTTCTTCTACCTCCAGTCATCTCTCCGAGCTCTCTCTCTCTCTCATCAACTAGACAGCAGCCATGGTGCCCCATAGATGGGCTGAATGGAGCTTCCCTATCCGAATAGGGAAGCTTTATTCAGATGGGCTAGCGGTGCTAGGGGGCATCTACTATCAAGTCAACGGTAGGGTGTGTGCCAGCCCCCTTGCCCCCGGTAGGTCCACCACTGGTTAGGCATCATATATATTTGGACATGCTCTAAAAGGAGATGTAGGTTGGTTCATGCACGTAAATGAAACTTCGATGTCTCGCTGATGGCATGAGATTATGCATAGAATACCACCTGACTCCGTGAATATGCCTGCTCAGCAGTACATTCAGATTGTAATGTTGGGTTGGATAGCGCACGCGATGATTGGACTCTGCATTTGATTGGAACTAGGCAACTAGCTCTCAGTTTAGAATAAATGTTGCATGTGAGTAATGAGGCACGCCTATGATGTTATAGTGTTACCTTGTTAATCGACGACGTAGCCTCAACCGACTCTTTTGTAAACTTTGACCCACACCAGCTGATCCTGTTAGTGCAGTTGGTTTGATAGCCTGAAATAGAATTCAGTGTGCCGACTGATAAAAAAATTGTACACTGAAACACCATGTGTGTCTCTAAGTTCAGTTTAGCTTTGCACCTTGAGAGCACTTTTTTTTTTTAAAAAAAAGAGGTCTTTCTTAAAGGGCTGAATAGAATCTTTACGTGAACTCACAATCAATCCCTTCAACGCACAAAACACCTGTTTATGGTCCGTTTATCAACACATGAAAAAAAGGGAAGGGATACTGATATTAACCTTTGAATCAACAAGCCAGATCTTCGTGCGAGCCTCTTCCAGTGAAACCTTGGACTGAAACATGGCAGCCATTTTTTTATCAACGTCATTAACAGATTCTCCAAATCCCAATTCGGTGAACTTAACACACTAATTACCTGTTTTGATATCTCCAGAGCAACTAGTTCAGCAATGCCTGTACCAGCCTGCAAGAACAGACGGCATCTGCGCAAATAGCATAAAAATTCCCATATCTGATTAATTAGAAATTTAGAATCAATTCATTACCACTTGATTAGTAATATGCTCGGTAGTATTCATTATAGGCACCATATGGCATGAAAATTAACATTAACAAGTTGTTTTAAAAACCTAATAATAAAAGTTGTGATGCCATCCTAGCCCTAGCAAAATGAGTACATGCATCTACAGAATGAAAACAAGAACCAACTTGAACTGGTACTGTATCAGTCCTTCATCTACTCATGTTTTTTTTGAATTTGGAATAGCACGCCCCTAGCAATCTTCATTTGGTCATACAATTTAGTAGGAATATGAAAGCAATCTGCGATGCAGTAGCACTGATAGATGCTTAGACACTTTGCGGCAGTCTGAAGTAATCACAAGTAATGTTGATCCCACCCTTTATATTACAAAATAAGATCAACTGATCTCTCCTGCACCGAAGAATGTGTGATCAGCTAAAGTCCCCCAATAAACTTCAGAGCAGCAACAAGGCCTGCAAGAACTACAGCAACCGTTCCCTGTAAATACATATTCTTCAAAATTGTGCAGCACAATACAGAAGCAAATTCACTGGTTTGCTAAGACAAACCATAATAGCTTCAAGGTACGGAAGCAAAAGATCTGGTTCCACTACCTGAATATCATCATTAAAGACAAGATGGGTTGCACTGTACTTCTCAAGCAGGGTAAATGCATTGTGGTTTGCAAAGTTTTCAAACTGTACAATTAACAAATTTTGGACAAGTTGTCAAGGGAATAGCTCAATTAGAGTCCAAACTAATTGATTCTTTTGACTGTTTTCATACCTGGACAAGAACTTTCTGTCCATAATTCTGCTTAACGGCAGCCATGAACTCATCAAGAAGTTCGGCGTATTCCTAATTCAAGAAATGAAGACAAACTGTCAGGACTCACGACCATAGTTGCACATCGTTCATGAGAACTGAATGGGCATAGCCAATGCAACAAGCATTAAACCTGGCCAGTGGCTCTTCTTTGCCTTAATCCAGTGTAGAAATCATCCTTAAGTAAATCTTCATTGTTTGTTCCCACATCAATGGTGATAGGTAGGGGGTGCAAACGGAGCAGATAATTTCCGTCCGACCGACCGAAGGCTCGCGGAGTGAATATGAAAAGGATAAATGGGTATTCGGTACTATCTATATCCGGAGAGAAAAATACGTAATAGGATACGAGATGAGTGATAGCCATCCATATATATCCGTATATCAAGTGATATAAGGAAGTCTGTTGTGACTTCATTAGGAACAAGATAACAGATAGGTGGATTGCCGTATCTAAATAGGCGAAAAATATTGAGTGCTTTTCCTTCGACATCTCGACAATTATTCTTTTCGTATTCACTCTAACTACACCCCTACTGTCCAATGTCCTGTGGAGGGGTGTAAAAGAAACGGATAATATTCGCCCGATTGACCGTCCAAAGGCTTGTGGAACGAATACGGAATGAAAAAATGGGTATCCGACACAATCCGTGTCCGACTCTAACTCTGAAAAAAATACAGAATATGATACAAGATTAGCGATATCCATTTGTATCCGCTCCGGTTGCATCTCTAGTGATAGGCAAGCACTGGGACGTAATGGAAAAGTTAATTACATCAAATTGCTCATTGCAAAGAGCAAAACATCCAATGTTAAGTACTTACAGTAGATGGCTGGACACCTTCAAGGGCAGTGTACAGTGCAACCTTCCCCACAGGAACTCCCATGCCCTACACACGTGAGTTTTGTAACAACCCAAATTTTCAAAATTTTGAATTTAAGCTAATTTCATTCAAATTAAAAGGTTTTGCCAAATCCGAAAAACCAAGCCAAAAATCTGCTTTCCTTTTCCAGAAGTATGCTTTCCACCTTGGGGAAACGTATTCTTGTTGGCAACCTCCTCTCCTGTTGTTGCTAGCATCGCGTCGCACCGCCTCAACCTACCATTGCCTTCACCCGCTCCAAGCTGCACCAGCGCTTGCGCCAAGATGCACCAGTGTTGTGCCGTCCTCACCATCAAATTGCATGGCCACCAAACCACGACTGCCAGCTGCTCGACACGCCGCACCGCCATTGTTCGCTGCCACCTCGCGCGCCCGCACCAGGGTGGAATAATGACTTTTGTGTTGCCACCGCGACATTGCCAAACCCCGTGCGATCGTCCATGCCACTACCACGCACCGAGCTCGCCTCATGCTGTTACTTGCACCACCGCCTTCGTCGGCTATAGAGGCCAACTCAACAAATCTACCAATTTACGTACTGCACTACAACCATCACAACTCTCCCTTCCTCCTCTCCGGCCAAGCCATGCTGTAACCACCGACTCCCAAATTCTTCGTTGGTGAGCTTGATTTCAAATTCTCGCCACCGCCTCCTTTCCAATCCAATTGCTTGCGTCCTTAGCATATCCTTATCAACACAAAGTTATTCCCTAGCTTCCCACCTAGCCTCACCGCCCCTAGCTCGCCAACGCCGTGAGCCATCACCTTGCCAACCACGACCACCATCGCTAGCCTTCCACAGAACTCCTTGATCCAAGCCATCACAACCAATACGCTCTCCTCACATCCTAGATGCTCGAGTCGCCTTCAATTTGACCGAAGCCTCACCGTAGCACCGTCGTGCCATGTCCCTGTTTCGGCCAAGCTCCACCGTTACCAGCCATCTTCAAGCCACCACCATTCGCACATGTGCCCAAAATGGGTTACTTGCGTCCTATAGTTTCTCGCCACACCACCGCTTGCCGCCGTCCGCCATCGTCGCCGCCGAATTTGGCGCCACCACCGCTTCCTCTATCTCAGCAACCATGAGAGCAAGCTCTAAGCTCGCTGTGGAGTGAACTGGGCCTCGAGCTACTTGGGCCGCCAAGGTAGATCAGCAAAGCCAGCCCAAGCCAAACTTTCAACACAATCGGCCAATTGGGCCAAGCCCAGTATGTGCAGCCCAATAACACCCAGCCTATCCCAACACTATTCATTCAACCCAACACGCACATTGTACAACCTGATCCGCCACATAGTAAGCTGCACAGAACTGTTCACTCAAACCCGACCCACAAGGAATAGTGCCAACCTGGTACTATTCAACTAAGCTATTACTATTCACTCGACACCCATTAAACCTATTTATACTCATTTCGACCATTTTGAGCCCGTCTAACCTATTTTCAACTTGGTTCGACCCAACCAAACACCGCTTAAACCCTATTCGCCCAAAGCCACTTTCTTTTATGTCTTTTTTTTGATATTTTATTGTTTTTTGTTCTCAGCTTGCATTATGCAAAGCAAGAACTCATTTGTATTCATTCTTCTGCGTTAGCGTCTGGATTCGACTAGTTGACCAATGAAGAAGCTACTGAAGCAACAAAAGTAGAGGATATTGAATCTAAAGCCTACGAAGAAGTGATTGAAGACCCTGAATGAGAAGGTAAGTCATATATCTTTGATCATGTTAATCCCATATTATTTAATTATTGCTGTTTTCATTTATGTCATTTATGTTATTTGAACATTGTTATTTATATAGAATGATAATTTAGAATGACCTGATGAATAGTTAGAACCAATCACTGAAAAGCCCAGTCATAGTCTTGTAAGCCATATTCACTTTGATAACTATATGTATTATTATAACATGAAATCACCCCATTAATAATTAGTAGGTAGGTTGAAAAAATATAATGCTTTACGGATATTGTTGAGAACTATATGGTCCAATGCTGACAGACTTTGAAACAAAGTTGTGTAATGAGGATTCCTAGTGGGCAACCACGAGATGGTTGGAATCCACAACCTCACCTGAACTTTGAGGCTTTAGTTTGGATATGGTGAAGTGTCGGTATGCATATGGTATGTGGATGATAGCCTCATAAGGATTAGACCCTTGTGCCAAGTAAGTAACACTCAACCACAAGTTTGATTTGTCAACCTGGTCTAGTACATTGTTCTTCGATCAAACATCTACAAGGTGATGGTTATCCTAGTGTGGCCTGGATAGCTCATGGGAAAAAGGGTGAGATGGAAGTTGGAATTTTGTGCCACTTACCAGTCTTCAGAACGGTAGGTCCACTCAACATCAGGCCCCGATTTTCACACTGGCCAGTAGATTTTCAAAAGTGGTTGAATGGTTCCGAGCCTACCGGGTAGAAACTAGAATGAAAAAAACAGTGAAACGACCTTGTTGTCTCTGCTCAGTCGCACGCTATCATGTTGCTTGTCTACAACTTGATATTATGAGTTTGAGATATTTTGTAAGTAAAACTGGGAAACTCTGCAGAGTATAATAAATAAGATTCGAATATGTTGTGCTTTCAATCAATAGAGTTGTTTTACGGGTGATTACTACATCAAAGCATAAGTAAAATTTGGATTATGTTTAATGTAGAAATTGCGGATGACAAAACCCCCTTGTTAATTAAATAATGCTTTATTATTTTAAGGGTAAAGATCTTTACCAGTAAACTTGCATCTATTCTTATCATATTATAACCTATGACACTATCCAGTTGAACACCTTACATGATAGTTAACTAGCCTTCCCATATGGCTTGCTGAGTACCTAGTACACTCAATCTTACTTATTTTTATAAGAACAGACACTAGAAGAAGGAAGAATGCATTAGCTAGGTGTTAGGGTTACGACTGCACTCAAACGTTCCCGTGGGATTTTATCAGTTTTTCTAAAAGTAAGTTAAGTTTTGGAGTTAGATGCTCGTAAAGCTGTTATAGTTTGGCCATTAGTTCATATTTTAATTAAGCTAAACCGTTTTAAATGCTTATAAGTAGGTATGATATTTTTCTGTCCGCAACTGAACTCCTAACCTGTTGCAGGAAATATCACGACCCTATTCTTAAATTGAGGTCATTTCAAGTTTCACTCAAAGAAAATGTTCCATTCATTATAAGCAACAAGCGAAGAACTTAATCAAAAATCCAAAAGCACAGAGGATCCCTAGCAAGACAAAAATGTCAGGGCTAATCAATTGACCTAGCAGCCAAGATCTCCGAGACCTGCAATGCACTCACCATCGGTAACAACGATAACCTAAGTACTCTTCTCTGGCCAATTCCTGGTACCTCCCATATCCTCCCCCTAGCACGAAAAGCACCACATAATTTTGTTCGCTTGTACTCCCAACAGAAATGAGCAACAAGCCATGTGAAAAATAAAGCAGGGAGAAATGCACTTCTCTTTGAGACTGATGTATAGACCCTGCAACCGTCTAAAGATGGACCCGTACTTCTGGCAAGCAGTGGCGGAGCTAGGATTTCTTAGAGCCTCGGGCCCAAAACTTAGGAGGATACAAGGCACTACCAACTGAAGTCGCAACAATCACATACAACCTATTTACGTAAGCACACATATCCTCACTAGCAATTGATTCCACATTAAGCAACAATCGCGCAATGTCATGTAGAAAAGATGCTAAGAAAGTAAAATTACAGGGATCCGAGAGGAGGCGGACCTTGACATAGACGTCGTCGTTGAGGCAGTAGATGGTGTCGTCGACCTTGGCAGAGCGGTAGTGGCAGTGGGCCTTGACGTCCTCGTCCTCCTCATCCGGCCTGCGCGACACGAGCAAGCACACACTTAGATCGGAACAGCGAACGCTTGGCACATCAAAATGAAATGGGAGCTCAGAGATTTCAGTTCAGTGATGGATGCGATAGGTACGATACCTCCTGGATGCGGTGCGCTGGTAGCGGTGTGGCCACTTTGCGCGTGCCTCATGGGCGAGGAAGGGGTCGCTGTGGAACTCCGGCTCTCGGTCGCCGTCGGCGGTGTGCCTGACCCTGCTGGGCTGCGCCACCCACTTCCTGGCCGTCGCCTTATCAGCCTGGTGCTCCTGCTCTTGGGTGTTCGCCTCCTCGCCCATGGCCATCTCCTCCTCGTCTGGCTCCTCGGCGCAGATGTCGTCCTCCTACGGCCTCTCCGCATCCTCGGGCTCCTTCTTCTTCCTGCTGGGCGCCTTGGCCGGCTTGGTCGCAGGTGCCTTGCGTGGGCACTTGGTCTCCTGCTCGAGTAGGGCATCCTCGGCCTTGGCAGAGGCGAGCCGCTTGCGGGAGGAGGACGGGGCCATGGGTCCGGCGGCACGTGGGGGTTCATTCTAGGGTTGGGATTGGGGAGAGGAAATGTAATCTAATTAGCCTCCGAAAAGAAGAAAAGAGATTGGGTGGTGCCGCGGCGGAGATCCGACGGAATTCCGCGGGGGATGGTGCCAGCCGCGACGGAGAGGAGGCAGGGGGCGGCGACGCGGCGTCGCGGGGGAGAGGATACGGTGGGGGGCTAGGGGCGGCGGAGTCGTGCCTTCGCGGATAGGCGAGATGGGAGGGGAGCTGGCGATTGGCGACTGCGGTCGGCGCTTTGCGGGCTGTGGCTAGGGTTGGCCTCTTGCCCCGCTTTGCTCATTGCCTCGGTGGGCCACAGGCCTCTTTGCTCTGCTGGGCCGACTGCCAACTAGGAATAGTATTGGGCCAGCCGGGAATAGCCTCGGGCCCATATACTGTATAATACTTTTTTTTGAATATATTTATTAAAAATTTACACTATTATTTTTTCTGGGCCTCGGGCCGTTGCCCAACCGGCCTGAGGCCCATCTCCGCCCCTGCTGGCAAGCCTTACCCACGGTTGGCGTATACACAAGAGGGAGCACCTCCTCAACATTGTCGATCAGGAGCTTGTAGATAAGCCTTTCATTTCTCTCCTGGGAACGGATCATTCACAAGAAAACTCACATGACATATTCGGTTACAACCAATATTTGCCCATCTAGCGTTTTCTTGAAGAAGATAAACAGCTCATTTGAAGGTCCACCAGGGCCGTGTAACGCTGCAATGGGACCTGGAGCTGCCGCACATTTTGCAGCAGCCACTTCTCCTACAGGAAAGGAAACACACGCTGCAATGGAACCATTAGTCTAGCGGCAAACCTACCATCAGTGTCAGCAGTCAGCACGACTGGAAACAAACCTGAAGATCCTGAGACAGCACGACTGGAGGCGGCAAGCCTCGCAGGTAGTGCGCGTCCCGCTCTTTCTCCGTGAACGAAAGACCCTTGTTGTGCCCTGGATCCCTCAGCAGAGAGTGACCGCTCTAAACCAAGTAATGGTGAGAAAACACGGTTTTGAAGTGTTGATAAGAGTTTAAAAGGCGAATTCAGAAGAGTTCTGTGTAGCTTGTTTGCTAGTTGCAAAGCTGAACGTACATGGTGGTCAGGTTACTCTAATTTTCGTATGGCATGTTCAAATGAATATATGAAAGTCCTCGCAAAAAAAAAAAAAAGAATACACGAAACAAATATCTCAAACTGGACCGAGTTAAGGTCGTTTAAATTCTATAAGGCACTAAATATCGTGGTCAGAACATCGACAAGATACCAAATGAGACATGCACGATCAAAACAGCACGACTTAACGGGAAGAAACGGAATCACTAATTAGACAAGCCATACCTGGCGACGCAGACTGCCCACGGCGTGACGGGCTGGTCCTCGCCGTAGGCGTCCTCCACGCCGCCGGTGGCCACGCCTGCCATCGCGGCATCGGCCACCGGCACGCGCCATCCCCTTCCCCTGATCGTCCCGCCATGCCGTGCGCCGCTCTCGCGCCAATCCTGCTGCTCCACCACAGCGCCTCTTCGGATGTTGCAATGCAGGCCGCGCTGCGTTGCGACGGACACCGAGGCCATGAGGATGATGACGCCGTCGCCTCTTGTCCGCGACACGTCGCGGGAGAGGTGGCGCCACGCCACGTACCCCACCTGGTAGACCGGTTTCTAGAGAGTTCGCCGGGCCGGGCTGGATTCGCAGTCTGGCACCTCGTCCGCTTGGAAAAATCATCGTAATTTCAGCCATTTCGGCAGCTCAGCCCGTCGCGGCTCGTCCTCGCCCCGCAATCTCTGCCCATCTCAAAACCCAACCGCCTCGTCCGCTTGCGGCTTGGACGCTTGGTTGCTTCCTTCCTCCACCCAAAGCCGTGCAGCCAAATCCGAAGGGGAGCAGAGGCAGAGCACGCGACGTCATGAGCCGGGCGCTCCTCTCCCACCTCCTCCTCCGCCCGCCGCCTCTCCTCGCGTACGCGTACTCTTCTCTCTCTCGCGCGCGCCGTACTCCGAACCCTAATCGCTTCGCCTCTCCTCGCTGACGTTGGAACCTTTTTTCCCTTCCGTTTGGCTTCGCACGCAGCTCGAGGAGTGGTAGCCGAGGAGGAGGGCTCCCTTCCCGCCTCCGCACTCTCCGTCTTAACTGCAGCGCGGCCGAGGCTGCGGCCTCAGCCGACGAGACGCCTGCTCCTCCGGCGAGGAAGTAAGTCGCGCACCTCCTTGCTCGTGTGGTGTTCGACGCAATGCGTCTGCTGGTCTCGCGGTTGCGTTATGGCTTGTGGTTGTGCAGTTGGGTGCAGGCGTGCAGCGCGTAGACTTTGGGGCTTACAGGCTTGCCTGCATTTGGTTGAGGGTTAGGGATGTCAAATTGTGAATGCAATGGCGTAATGCTGAGTGTGTGCTGACATCGTCTAACGCCAGTGTATGGTGCGATGCATATTTAGGAATTAGGATATAGCAATGCCTGCATTTGATATAGAGTTGCGGAGGTGTTGGAAGGTTGGGAATGGCAATACAGGAATGGAGTTGCTTTCGCAGACTGCAACTTACTTGCTGCCAACCTTAGGCTGAATACTTGACTGGTTTTGGATGGAGCAAGCTGGCCATACCGTTTCATCTGTTATTCAGTTTTTTTCCCCACATACTCGTTGTGCTAATAATCATTAAGTGCATAGGGTTTCAATTCATTCTGTATTCCTCCAAACTACCTAAGGATGTTACTTCCCTTGTTTGCTACCATGTTAATGTGCCTGTAATGTGCTTTATTATTGACATACTTCCAAAACGAATGTTTTTATATATGATAAACTGGCATGAGGCAGTAATTTGTTGCCCAAGCTCCAAGGATGGGATCTGTTTCCGTGGGGTTATTACTTGGTTATGAAATGTATTCTTATAACAAGGTTGTGGTGTAGTCCTGATAAATCTATTTATCTGCTTTTCTGTAATTTGAACAGCTATCTATGTGTCTACCCACTGCAGGAAAAGAGTAGTTTCTGGTGTACAGCCAACAGGATTGGTGCACCTTGGAAATTATCTTGGCGCTATTAAGAATTGGGTTTCACTTCAGGTACTACACACACTTAACTTTAAACTACATTGTTCTATTTAATTGTAGTATGTGCTTTTGTTTTACTGGTAGTGATAGAAGAAAATTTTTGAAAAGCAATGAGGCCAGGAAATAGTAGCCAAACAATTATTTGGCTTGCAAGGCTGCTCCAATTTTGACATTGTTCCTATCTAGTTGTGATGTGTTCAAGAGCTAAGAAGCTAGCTTATTCAGTGATAATTAATGCCATGTGTCTGATACTTTGCATCTTCTTATTTTTGTTCTATGGTAATTCCTTGCAGGATTTATACGAGACATTCTTTTTCATTGTGGACTTGCATGCGGTAAGCTTTGTCTAATCTCATGGCCATCCTAAAACAAAAACACAAAAAAATTGTATAGTTTATATAACATAAGCTAGCTGTACGCGTTCTTTTTTCTGCTGTTGTATGGTGTCTTCGGTCAAATTAGGATGCTTCATTTTACCTTACCTGCTTGCATATTCCCTTAACATAGTCTGCAACTGCAAGGTATTTGTATAATGCCTGAGATTCATCTCAATATCTGATCAAACCTTATAATGTTAACGAAGTGGCTTCCATGATGTATATCTAAATTGTGTTGTTATCTTGCAGGAACAAACAGCTGTTTAATACATTAATGTTCATGTTCAATTTATCTCAGAATGGAGTTTGTGAAGATATTGCTTTTCATGGTTCATTTTGCTGTCCCTAACATTTTTGAATTTATGATTTCCACCTTGTTCCAAACATTTGCAGATTACTTTACCATATGATGCACCACAGCTCTCTAAAGCAACAAGAAGCACTGCTGCAATATATCTGGCATGCGGCGTTGACAGCTCCAAGGTCTGCTTCACATGCTTATGTTATGCTATTTTTTGATGTTCCTATTGTGGGTACCCTTCTGTTGCTGAATGTTTTACGATGCTTCGTGTCTTTCCAGGCTTCTATTTTTGTACAGTCTCATGTCCGTGCTCATGTTGAGCTGATGTGGCTACTGAGTTCTTCAACTCCTATTGGTTGGCTCAACAGAATGATACAATTCAAAGAGAAGTCACGCAAGGCGGTGCGTCATTCGCTGTATGACAGCTTCACCAGTGTCTTTTATTTTAGCTGAATACCTTGTCAGTTGTCATATTACGGAATATGTGGTAATCAAATAGTATCACCTGCTCAAATCATGAATGATATGAACTATATCCTTCAGTTTGAAAATTTTCTCTACACCAATAATATGCACCGATATTTGTTCCCTAGTGAATGATAATATCCTGGTGAGCAATGGGAGGAAGGAAAAACATTACATAAACTACTCTTTTTAGTGTACTGATTAAGGATTCCTCTACTATATAATCACATTTGCACGACAGCATTCTTGAGAGAGTAGTCATATGTGATGAAGATCAACCTTAGGTTATAGCTTTCACATTTGAATGATTCGATGCATTGTTGAATCACAGACATGGATAAATATTCTTGCATTAGATTCTTTGTTTGGATTTAGCATATGTTGTGTCTGATGATTCTCTACTGTGTACTCTGTTCGATCCTCAAGGTTGCTTAGCTGACACCAAGGGTGATGTTGAGGCATCATCACCCCTGACTTTTGATTTATCAGCACTTCAGCAGACCACAAGTGTTATGTCTTAATGTGATATATATAATTTCAATACTTCAAAGTTGTTAGTTGTAGCATTACCGTTTTACTGAAGTATTAATTCCATAATTTTAGTGATCAGGTGGACCCAGGTTTTATTTTATGCATGCAAAATCCGTCTGCTCCTCTTATCATTGTATTAAACTTGTTAGATTTCAGGAAAAGTTTATTGTATTGTTGGTGTTTTTTTAATGTTACTAGGGTGATGAAAATGTTGGAGTGGCACTTTTGACTTACCCTGTTCTAATGGCTTCTGACATCCTTTTGTACCAGGTAAAGTTTGCTCGTGGCTATCATTTTTTGACTCATATTCCCAGTTGTGTAAAAGTTCATATTAGTAGCATATAATTCAACTTTCAACTTTTTTGTGTTCTTTTACACTGCATTGCTTACACTGATATTAACAATACCTTATTGAATGATTGCAGTCCGATTTGGTACCTGTTGGTGAAGATCAGACACAACATTTGGAATTAGCTCGTGAAATTGCTGAACGTGTAAATAATCTATATGGTGGAAGAAAGTGGAAGAAAATGGGAGGGTGAGATAAACTAAATTATTTTGTCCTATCCTTTTCAGTTCCAGTAGTTGTTTCTCTCACTATGATAATGTCATGTCTATTTGTGTTTGCAGGAGAGGCGGTTCGCTATTTAAGGTGTGTGCAATCATGCATACAAATGGTCTGGCATCCTTTCAAGTTTCAATACCTTCAGTGAACTCTGTTTTGCTTACTGTACTTTTTGGTTTGTTTATTTAGGTTCCTGAAGCCCTTATCCCTCCAGCAGGGGCCCGCATTATGTCCCTAACTGATGGTCTCTCCAAGGTAATTAACCATACTCGTATCATTTGTTACCTGATCACAAACTGAAGTTAGTACTTTTCTGTTGTTATTAATTATTATTGAAGTGTCTTTACACTTCTAGTCTAGATATTCATTCCTGATCATATACATGTTATTTACAGAGCTGACTCCGTGCACCTATATTTTATACTTACCCGCTCCATGTGTTGTATGTTTATGTCTGTAAAGTACTGATTTTTGTTCTGTTTATTGGTGATAGATGTCCAAGTCTGCTCCTTCAGATCAATCTCGTATTAACCTTCTTGACCCAAAAGATGTAAGTACACAGTAATATGAATAGAATTCTCTTGTGCCTCTTTGTTTTATCAACTGAGTATGTGTATGCTTATATGTTTCTGCATTTGGATTTATCCAGATGGTTGTCTTTTTTTTTGCAGCTGATCGTGAATAAAATCAAACGCTGCAAAACTGACTCGTTCCCAGGGTCTGTAGCCCCCCCCCCCCCCCCCCCCCCCTCCTCCTCCTCATGGTGTGGCACGTAGCCTTTGGTAAGAAACTCACGGCATTTAACCTGTACATTCCAGCTTGGAATTCGACAACCCAGAGAGACCAGAATGCAGCAATCTTCTTTCAATCTACCAGATCATTACTGGGAAAACGAAAGAGGTTAGTTAACTTTTGCATGCTTGCATAGTGCACCTATCCAGCCAGAACATGAAGCAGGGTCACCTGCACATGGACGGTTTCATCCATGTCCAGCATCATATTGTTGATTAACAAGATAGTTTACCTAATTCAATACCCGAATTGATCTTTTTAGTTATTTGGTTTCACAGGAAGTTGTTAGCGAATGCCAAGATATGAACTGGGGGACATTCAAGGCTACCCTTACGGATGCTTTAATTGATCATCTGCAACCTATTCAGGTTTGACAATCTTAGGGATTTGATGGTCTGATGATCACGTTCAGCTCTTGTGCTTACCACATCCAACTATACTTAACCGTTCTACTTTTTTTAGATGAAATACTTCATTTCACTCACACCTGGTGTACAGCCAAATCGCTGGCCACCTGATACTTGACACTGTAGTTTACCTATCAAATTCTATTCACTTGTATAATCAATTTCATCTTGCATATACCCCTTTGGTTATTACACTCTTATTTTCACTTTTTTGTAGGTCCGCTACGAGGAGATAGTGTCTGATCCAGGTTATTTGGATAATATTCTGTTAGATGGAGCAGGGAAAGCTGCTGAGATAGCAGACACCACCCTCAACAACGTATACCAAGCCATGGGTTTCTTGCGCAGATAGCGTATGTTTCAACTGTCCAGAACATTTCACAGAAACTACCAGGTTTAATTTTTTTGCTCGAGCTGTGTTTACTTTGGGCTCTATACTAGTATTCGTGCACTTGTTGGCTTTTCTATAGCCTCTTCTTTGCAGTTTTAATTTTGGCTTTTCTATAGCTAACTTTTAAATGAAATGTCTTTACAAGTTGATTGTAATAGACACTGTAGCAACTTCATTTACATCGGCAAAAACCGCTCGCGAGTTCTTTTACTCTGTACTCTTTCGCGGCCTCTCTATCAGTTGACTATTCATCAGCCACAACAAAAAATCACCTGATGTATCCTAAAAGAGCAAGCCTTACATATATTTTGAGTTCTCCATTCTCCAATTTGACTAGAACGTATTTCATTTTGTTGGATAATACTTTAATTAGCCGTTTGTTTCTAGTTGTCTAACAAAAAGTTGGACAATTCCGACTGTAAACGAATTCTCTTTTCAAAGTTAATGTCAAAATTCCGTGTCTTTTGTAAATTTATAATTGTTTCTTCAAAGTTAACTCCGTGTCTATGGCGCAAGGAATTCCGACAACAGACGTACCAAGGTTTCTATATGGTCACTTTTGGCATTCCGTACGCCTTGAGTTAAGTAAAAACAAAGAGCGCATAACAAAAGCCACTTAAACATATTTCTCCTAAGATGTAAGGACACTTGCAGATGTGGTGTAGCATCTATATGAAGGCGCACATTATAGATGAATGCTCACACACACATAATGCTAACACCTTATGTATTTGCGTTTTAGCTGAATTGCAAAAGCTTATGAACTTTAATAATCCTAAGTAACCAGTTCACTATTCACGTTGTCCTAGCTCTTGATGTGGCGTCCCAGCAGCAATCACCATTTCAGAACACTACAAATCACATGAAACATTTTCTGATTCAACTGTCCATAACCTTCAATTACCAGCTCCACTGTTCAACATTTCAACATAGTCCAGCAGGCTGCAGCTGCGCTACTTACAGCCATAGCCACTGGCCAAGTATTGTTGCAACCTGAAACTGTGGAATACAATGGTATGAGCATTCACAAACTGTATGACGGTTAATCGAATCGATAGAGCAAAAACTTTCATGTCAACCCTCCACTTAGGAGTAACACAGCTTGATTAATGACTAGCAATCCTGTGAAGCTCATGTTGTACAGATTGCCAGGATTTGGAAGTATTTGTTCTCTTTGCTGTCTGAATGGTGTCATCAACATGTTGTACAGATTGCTAGAACTCAGAAGAATTTGTTCTCTTTGCTGTCTGAATGGCGTCATCAATACCTGGATACACTTGTGCTCCATAATCGTTGTGTAGTGAATGTCAATAAATTTGTGTGATTTTGTTTACCTAACTTGATAGTCTAGAAACCACAAAAACTTAGTGTTTCTACCACGATTTTACAAACAGTCCTTCTCGCTGTGTGAATGGCTGTTCAGTCATCATCAATCAGTCATTTAGATCTTTTACCTTCAAAAGCAAACAAGAAGAGGTTTAAAGTTGAAGCTATGATCATGCATCAACTTGGAAGCACCCGATACCTTCAGTTCAGAATCCACTTTTAGACCTTTTTGAACTCTTTGATTGACTTGTGCAGGGGAGATAATCCGATAGGCATTCCCGTACTCTTAATTATATCCATCGCACCATTCTGCTAATCAAGAGCAGCTGTAATGATCCTCTAAATTTGGACTTCTCATTACAGATAAAAGAGATTTAATCTAAGAGCTTTGAAGGACAAGTTACCTCAAGCTCTACAGCGTAGTTGAAGGGTAGGATCTCCTCATATGAAATCATCAAAGCAACAAAGCCCCCATATGCTTGCCACTGAAAGTAGAGATGAAGTTAACTTGATTTTGCTGGAATTATGTAAGTGTTTTACAAATGCAACACAAATCAGCATGACCCGTTTTTTATGATCAACTAAACCAAAAGTACAGATGATGGACCATGCATGTAGTAATTTTTTTTCTCACATTTTTACATGCATACTTCATTTTATAGAGACTCTTAACATACGTGCATTAGGACAGTACCTCAGAGTTCTATGCAAATATGACCAAACGGTAACAAGATCAAAATAGGGCCTATTTTTTCGGCTTTTGAAACCGACTTTTGGCTTTTGCTACATTATCTAACTTTTAAACGGAATATTTTTTTCAAGACAGGTTTTACAAGTTAATTGTAGTACACGTTAAAAGCCCAACATCTGTACTAATCGAAAATCGTAAGCGAGTATCTCTCTCCGTAATATCTATTGCGAACAACCAAAAATTCAAAAAATTTAGTAAAAAATCATAAGCCATTGACATAAGCCAAAAAAAAAGAACAAGTCCTTAAATCGCATAGAGAACTACAAATCTTGAATCACAGGGAAATAAAAAAATGTTCAATGTTTGCCATGTTTCTTCTCTCTCAAGCAGTTGAAGTAGCATGTATGTGAAAATGCCATAATATGCATTACCAAGGGGCAGACATAGCTGCCGCGGCGAACGTGCATCAATAGTATTGTATAGGTAGGACGTAAGGGTACCTAAGAGATACCTACGGAACAAGGGATCTCTAAACTTTTCCATCCATACAAAATCATCATACAAATTATGGTAGACTGCATATCCTGCAAACAAACAACACTCCTATTAGCTTCAATGTAACAAAAATTTCTTAATGTTCGAAGTGAATGCAAATAACACTACAACATGTTATTTTAAGGAGGGCAACTTAATCAACATAGGTAGACAAGAAACATAGAATAAACCTGACCTAATACACATGTCAACCGAAGGAATGACAATATATTGAACAAAAGCAGAATAATCTGATCCTTCACCTTCTAATCTTCCAATCGTAATATATGTGTCATCAGAAATCTTAAATGTGCGACTAATATAGCAACAGCATCATGCACCTAAACTTAGAACAAAAGGAAATAAAACTAGGACTAGTCTATACATAATATTTTCCCTTTACATGTAAGTGCTCAAAATATTGAAAGATCAAGCTTGTGTAACAAGAAAACAACAGCTTCTTCCTTAAAAAAGAAACCAACAACTTTAGCTTAAACATTAACTGTTTAACAAGAGAGAATTGTTAGAAGCCATCTACAAATTATACAGACTTTTCATTCCATTATCAGGATATTGAACCTTATTTAGAAAGAAAGAAAACACACAATATTTAGAGAACTAACATAGTTGAAGGTAAAAATAATAATTTTACTATTTGATGATTAGTCATAGTTAGCAGATATTTGTACTAATAACAATTACATTACAAAGAAAACCATTCCTTGGTTTAAAGATAACGGTATTGAGTGATGATAAAAACAAATTGTGCATATGCTAAATAGAAAAAAAATAATTTATTCTGATTGTAAATTAGTTTTTGGACTGTCCCTTGACATAACCAATGCAATTAAGCTCACTTGTATTTTTTACTGTATAATATGTTTTATTTGCTACTAATTGAAGCACATATTCATTTAAACTAGAATACATGTTTACTCATTTAAGCATCTGATTTAAAGTTGAGGAGTGGTTGCTGCATAAACCCAGGACCAGCCACCGTAGAATCAATATTTAGTTAAGTAATAGCTCTTGAAGCTAGCATTGTCCTATTCTCTTTAACTCATTCAGTTGATCCTATTTGCATTTTTTTAAAAGAAATCTGTACAAAAAGGACAGGTGAATTGCTTGATGAAAGATAGAGGGAGAGAACAGTTCGTATTCTTTAGTATCTTGGTTACACAAGATGATGGTCCGTCAGGGTCTCCAGCCCTTCTTTTGTAACTTAGACAACCTTTGAGCTAGCTACATTCAATAGTAGTTTAAAAGCAAATAAATTGCATGGAATCATTGTTGGAAACTAAGATGGACCTAATACCCAAAGGATCTACACCTAATGCTACACTAACTATCTATTAAAGTTGGTTTAGTATTTTAATTTCTATTTACTTAGTGCGCTGTTACTTATTGGCTTACGGGCGATTGAGCTAGCACGTTGAAGCCAAGACCGTCCAACTTCTGGGCGATCGAGAAGCTCACGTTAAAGCTAGGACTTTTGTGATTCTAGTCGTTCAAGCCACTCATGTTGAATCACAATTTAATAATGTACTAAGTACTTACAAATAACATGGCCTAACTGGGAGACTTATAATTATAAGATGCTATTATTAAAATGCAAACACTATTACACAAGAGTATACACACTTCTTTAGGTGGCTATACTCTTCACTCTTACTCTCCTTGCCTACCTAGCACTCTTCTTATATGCTCATGGTGGTTTATACCAAAGGGGGTATGACATCCCTTTATATAAACCTAGGCTACCGTTGGATTCTTGCCACATAGCAAGGCCCACACCCTTGATACAAAAAATATCTTATACCTAGAAAGTTCACTCAAAATATCTTACTCTAGAGCTTTGCTAACATTGCCATGAGGCAAGGTTTGATAATTTGTTCTAGAGGATCCATAGGAAAACTCTCCTCTTGATAACTTGAGAATTCTCTAGAACTATGAAGTATGCATTGCTAGTTTTAACACTTCCTCTCAATTCAAATTTCTTTTCAAAGTTATCTTATAGACCATTTTGAGAGTCTCTCGAAACTTCTCAAACTTTGCTTTGTTGAGACTCTTCGTGAGAATATCTATAACTTGTTCATCTGTCTTTGTAGGCATCATCTCAATATCTCCTTTGAGAACTTTTTCTCAGATGTAATGGTAGTGCACTTCTATGTGATTTGTCCTTGAATGAAAGATTGGATTTTCTGCTAGGTGCATAGATGATAGATTATCATGGAGAAGCCATACTTAGTCTGTCAGCTGGTGGAGATCCTCCATCAATTGTTTAAGCCAAGTGCTTTCTTATGTTGCTATTGTTGTCGACCAATACTCTGCTTCGGTACTTAATAATGCCATAGTGGGCTGCCTCTTACTGCACCAAGATATAGCTCCCATTCTCAAACTGAAGAGGTATCCGGTTGTTGATTGACATGTGTCGCAATCTCCGGCATAGTCAGAGTCGCAGTATCCAATCACTTGGCATCTTTTTGTTTTCTTGTACAAAATAATATAATTGATGGTGTCTTTGATGTACCTGATAATACGCCTGGCTACATTGAGGTGAGGCTTCTTTGGCTTGCTCATGTACTGACTGCTGACTCCAACAGCATCGAAAATATCTGGTCAACTAAGTGTGAAATAGATAAGACTCCCAACCAGTTGTCGGTACATGGTCACATCCTCCAGATCCTCTCCTTCATCTTAGCTTTACATTAGGATCCATGGGAGTAGAGATAGGCTTGCAGTCAAGCATCCCATACCTTTGAAGAAGATTATTTGCATAGTTTTGTTAGCCTAGGAATAGCTCTTCCTTTATGTGCTCCACCTCAAGTTCAAGGAAGTGCTTCAACTTACTAAGCTCCTTGATTTGAAATCTATCCGAGAGATTTTTTCTTGTCCTTTATATCTCCTCGTAGTAATTACCAGTGATGATCAAATCATTAATGTAGACTAGAACTATTACTAGTCTACCATTCTTGGTCTTTACAAATAAACTAGAATCTAATGGAGAACTGTAAAGCCACTATGTACTAAGAACTCATCGATATTCCTATACCATGCTCTTAGAGCCTGCTACAAGCCATATAGTGCCTTCTTTAATTTGAAACATACTTAGGATGAGTCTTGCTCTCAAAACCTCTTGGTTATTCTATGTAGATGTTCTTGTTGAGCTCTCTATGTAGAAAGGCATTCTTGAAATACATTTGTCATAACTTCCAAGACTTGTTAGTACCTAATACAAGCAAGACTCAAATAGTTGTGGTCTTCGGCACTAGATTGAATGTTTCTTCATAGTCTAGCCCATATTGTTAAGGAAAACCCCGAGCAACAAGTCGAACCTTATACCTTTCAATTGAGCCATTCGAGTGGGTCTTAGCCTTATAGATCCATTTGTAGGATACTGGTTTCATATCCTTTGGTCTTGACACTAAGTCTCATGTTTGATTTTTCTTTTAGTGCCTTGTCCTCTTCCTTGATAGCCTTTTGATTCTCAGGGCCTCGTACTTCTTCATAAGAGGTGTCTCATTAGGTATAGACTCATTAACGAGAGCAACATTAGCGTACCTTGGATTAGGGTTCATTTGCCTTGTTGGTCTTCGTAGTTCTTGTACAGGCTCCTCAATCTCCATTTGCTTCGAACAAAGCTCCTCAGGTGTAGGTTGATGTATGCCAGTCTTCCATGGATTCTTGACTTTACTGGGTGAGCTCCCATCAATTTCACTTGGAATTGGTGCTTGCTCCTCACCTTTTACTTTAGTTTCTCCTAAAACCTCCTCTAAGTCATGAGATTTAGGAATCTTATCTTCTTGGGAGACCACCATGAGGAGGCTTCTTCAAACACAACATTTCTTGAAGTGTGGCACTTGCCTGTGGTTGAATTGCAACAGCTGTAGCCTTTTTAGGCATTATCATAGCCGATGAAGATACACCAAATTGCCTTATTAAACTTGCTCCACAAATGATCTGGCACGAAGATATAGCATACACACCAAATACCTTGAAGTGGCTGATAGCTGGCTTCATCTTCCACAACTTCTCATGTAACGATTTAAATCCCAGTCTTGCTTATGGTAGCCTGCTAATCACATAGGCTACAATCCTCATGCACTCAGCCTAGAATCTTTTTGGTACATCCTTGTCATGCAATGTACTCCGATAAGTTTCCACAAGGTGACAGTTCTTGTGCTTCACTACTCTATTACGTTGTGGGGTATTGGAGCAAGTTAATAATTTTTTTTATCTTGTGCTCCTTGAGATAGACAGTGAACTCATTAGATAAATTTTATCTCCTATTGTCAACGCATAAACACTGAATCTTCTTATCAAGTTCACCCTCTATCTTATCCTTGAATTCCATAAACTTTGTAAAAGTCTCAGGCTTCTCTTTCATAAAGTAAACCCAAATATACCTTGAGAAGTCATCGATAAACGTCACCATGTACCTCATGCCTCTAAGCAATATTTACTTGACTGAGCAAAAGACATCCGAGTGTATGAGCTCCAATGGCAGTGCTCTGACTCCTTGTATGAAAATTGGTGAGCCTTGCCATACTGATAGCCAGCACAAACTACGTATGTCCAAATGAGGAAGCCCCTTCAACACGTGCGTCTCCATCATCTACTTCAGTTTGTTATAACTAACATGTCCAAGTTACACGTGCTAGAGGTCAGCCCTCTCATTCTTCTGTGTCTTGTCCACATATGTTGACTTTGCAGAGAGCACATAAACCAACTCTCGTCTTCCTCCTTCCATGATAGGTTTGCTGATCATCTTTACTTTCTAGAAAATGGCTACATCTTTTGACCCGAAAAGGACATAGTTCCCTTCCACTGTCAATTGAGTCATTGATAGCATATTCTTTTTCAAGCCTAGGACATGATAAACCTTAAGTTGGAGTTGTTGAGAACCATACCTTGGGACAACTATCTTCCTAATATAAGAGATGGATAGCTTAGAGTCGTTGACTGTCAGCACCACTTTCCTTCTATTGTACTCAACTATGTCTTATAGTTTCTTGTCATCACAGGTCATATGGTTGGAACAAATAGAATTGACGAACAATCCTCTTTATAGTTTATCTTAAATCTGTGGTTGCTACAAAAGCTGGGTCATCTATGTCCTCCTCCAACTCCTCTTCACTAACTTCTTGAGAAAATTCAGCTTCAGTGTCCCACTCTTCTTCACTAATGGATGCTTCTAGAGTGATCTCATTCTCCTCCTTTGTGGTGGTTGTATTCCCTTCAAAACCCCTCCTTGGGTACCGACAATCTCAAGCAAAGTGACCCTTCATACCACAATTGAAGTATCCACCATTCTGCTTACTCTCATTCTTCTCTTATTATAGATCTTGTCTTCCTCGTCGAGCTCTCCTTAAAGAGTTGCTTCTCTCACTTGGGTGCTACTTTCACCACCTTCTGTCCACCTTGTATTGGACCTCCCTTGTCCTCTAGGTGGACCCTATTCTTTTTAGTGAAGAGAGACTCCTCTTTTTTTCTTTATGGTAATACTCTCCATCTACTTGGCTAACTCCTCCTGATTCACCAATAAATTCTCCAGCTCCACCAACTATGTTTGAGAAGGTCATTTCATCACTGCGGTCATAAATCTATTGTATTCGAGTCTAAGACCATGGATGATAATTCTCTTCATTCGACCTCGCTCACCTTCTTATCTGGTGCAAGTTGGGATATCTCACGACAAATGGACCTTCGCACCAAAGTATTGACTAATAGAGAGATTGCCTTGTGAGACACCTGCCAGCTTATTTTCCAAGAGCTGGAGTCGTGCTTCATTATTCCTTGAGAATAGCTTTGCCAAAGTTTCCCAGGCCGTTGTTGGTGTCTTCTCATCACAAATGTGCTCCAATAGGTCCTCCTCAACTGTTATCTTCAACACAAACAAAGCCTTGTCAGCCTTGATGCGCCACTCCGTAAGGCTTCAGCATTATCCTTCGATGTGCTTGTCTTGATTCTTGCAACAACCTCCCATAGGTCTTGACCTTACAGATAGGACTCAATGCAGGTCTGTCAATAGTCCTAGTTGTGACTATTAAACTTCTTGATCTCACTGCCTGTGCCAACAAGATCTCTATAGTGACTTACACCCGGTGTCAAGTAAGCTTTAGTGCTAAACCAATGAGCTTCATAGTTCCAGACTGCATACTAGCATAGGCTTTCCATAGCGCTCAAGACTCCTCCTGCCTTTGATGATCTCAGATCACCTACTCTAATACTAATTGTTGGAAACTAAGGTGGCCCAAATACACAATAAGAGGGCCAACACCTAATGCTACACAAACTATCTATTAAAGTTAGTTAGCTTTTTTATTTCTATTTACTTAGTACGCTATTAATTATTGGCTTTCAGGAGACTAAGCCGCTCACGTTGGAGTACCATCCAGCTTTCGGGCTATCAAGCCGCTCACGCTAAAGCTAGGACTTTTGTGATTCTGAGTGGCCGAGCCACTCACATTGAATCACAACTTAATAATGCACTAAATACTTAAAAATAACAAGGTCTAACTAGGGCATTTACAATTACAAAATACTACTTTATCAAAAAAAACACAAACACTATTACACAAGAGTATACACACACTTATTTAGGTGGCTATCCTCTTCACTCTTACTCTCCTTGCCTACTTGGTACTTTTCTCATATTCTCACGATGGTTTATACCAAAGGGGGTGTTATGGCATCCCTTTATATAGACATAGGCTACCGTTGGATTCTTGCAACATAGCAAGCCCCACACCCTTATACAAAAAAAATATAAGCGATGCAAAGGACGTGGTGGCGTGGCTAGGGTGGAGAGGGAGAGCGAGTGACAGACAGGGTAGGAGAGCAGGATGGAGTAAGGCGTGACACAGGTGGGGAAGGAGAGGGAGGAGAGTGCGGAGACAACATGCGCAACGGCGAGCGCATTGGCCCCGGTGCCCGCGATGTGGGGGCAAAGGGTGAGCACGCGACGGTGCACGGTGGCGATGTCGTTGGAGCCGAGGGAGAGGAAGAGAGAGTGGTTGTAGGACAGGACAGGAGTGACGAGGAGGTGGTAGGAGGCGGCGACGAGGAGTGGGTGGAGCCCCGTGGCTGCCCGGCAGGGAGAAGCAAAGGTAGGGATGAGTGGGGTCTATGCGGACGAGTCACCACTGTCGTAGGGCAGTGGCATGATCACGTCAGGCAAGGCTATGGTTTGGGTGAGACAAGGCGGAGACACTAGCCCAGTGGGGGGTGTGTCGCTGACAGTGTGGCTGTTTCGGTCCAATTTGATAATCACCGATCACAAGAGATTTAGTACCAAATCCAACATAGGATACAAGTAGTTGGGATACAAATTTGGGAGGGGTGGAAGCAAAGACTGGGAAGAGCAAATAGACTAGAAAGGAGAGCAATTTAGACTAGGAAATTAGAGAGGGAATTTGGGAAAGGGAGCAATAGGGAGGAAGAGGAGCCAAGCTGAATGTCTTTGTTCTATTGTTCGTCGATTCCCCTCATGCTGTTGTTGGAATTTTTTGTACGGATAATCCATTTTTTATTCGAAATTACATAAATATACCCGCGAGAAATTTTTTTTACAAAAATAGGCTCCAGTCGCCTAATGGTTGGGCGACTGGAGCCTTTTGCCCAACCAGACCGCGACATTTAATGAATCTACCAATCGTTCAGCGATTAATTGCAGTCGCCCAACCGTTCGACGACTGCAATCCTGTCGCCGAACCGTTGGGCGACTGAAATCCTGTCGCTGAACCGTTGGGCGACTAAATGCCATATAAGACCACTCGGCCGGTGTCGGCCGTTGCACTGTTTCCATCCGGCCGAGCGCGCGCAGAGGCGAGGAAGAGGAAGAGAGGAAGGAAGAAGAGAAGGGGGAGAGAAGGAGAGGGAGAGCGTGATTTTCAGGTATTTTGTTGTGTTATAATTTTTGATAGTGTTAGAAATTTAGGTTACAATTTTAGTTTAGAAAATATAGTTTAGAAATTTAGTTTAGAAAATTAGTTTAGAAATTTAGTTTAGAAAATGTAATTTAGAAATTTAGTTTAGAAAATATAGTTTAGAAATTTTTTAGAAATTTAGTTTAGAAAATGTAGTTTAGAAATTTAGTTTAGAAAATGTAGTTTAGAAATTATTTTGCAATTGTAGTTTAGAAATTTAGTTTAGAATTTTTTAGAAATTTAGTTTACAATTTTAGTTTAGAAATTTAGTTTACAATTTTTTAGAAATTCAGTTTAGAAAATGTAGTTTAGAAATTTAGTTTAGAAAATTAGTTTAGAAATTTAGTTTACAAAATGTAGTTTAGAAATTTAGTTTAGAAAATGTAGTTTACAAATTAGTTTAGAAATTTAGTTTAGAAAATGTAGCTTACAAATTTAGTTTAGAAAATGTAGTTTACAAATTTAGTTTAGAAAATTAGTTTACAAAATTAGTTTAGAAATTAGTTTAGAAATTCAGTTTAGAAAATGTAGTTTTAGAAATTAGTTTAGAAATTTAGATGTCCACAATTTAATGTTGAAATTATTGCACAAATTTTGCAGATATGACTCGTGCTGGACGTGACTCCGAGTGGCAGTACGAGCTGTTGGACGAGCATGTTGACCGCGTGCATCGCGCTTCCCGTCGTGTGACGCCACCGGGGGGCATGGACGAGCCGCTTGAGCTGGGAGTGGTCCGGACACGCACACCTCGTGTGGCCTGGGGACTCGACCCCCGTTGGACTGCCAGGTTTGCACTACGCCAACGTTTAGTCCGACCGTAAGAACGTTCCGTGCTGACCTTCACTTTGTTTGCAGGCTGCGGGATGTCGGGCTACTCCCTCTTGCCCGGATGGTGCAGGCCACGGAGGAGGATGAAGCCGCCTTGGCCGCGGGCGGGGACGAGGCGGGCGGTGAGCGATCACGACGCTTCCCGTTCGACCGTTCCCTGCTGACGGCTTTGGTGGAACGTTGGCGGCCCGAGACGCACACTTTCCACCTCCCATGCGGGGAGATGCGCTGACCCTGCAGGATGTGGCACTGCTCCTTGGGCTTCCGATCGCGGGAGACGCTGCCTTCCTACCGGAGGCCCCGGCCGACTGGCGCGCTGACCTGCTCGGCAGATTCGACGGGGTCGTTCCACCGGGCGATCACCACCACATCTTCGAGGTGGATCAGACCCATGGGCCGACGCTGAGGTGGCTCTCACAGTACCGGGTACGTCGTACTTACAATTGATCGTGTCTTATTTGTGGTATTACGTACTAATAACAACTTGTTTGCATTCAGGTGGAGCACATGGCTCAGCAGGCAAACGATTACCAGGTATCGCGGCACTTGGAGGCGTATGTGCTGTGGCTGTTTGGTTGGGTGCTTTTCACCACCAGCCACGGCAACTCGGTGGATGCGCACCTTATCGCTTATGCGAGGGCGATCGCTGATAGCGAGCCCCACCAGGTCAGCTAGGGATCGGCCGCACTTGCCGCGATGTACCGCGCCCTGTGTGATGCGTGCACGAGGACCAAGGCGAACTCGATCCTCACGGGCTGTCCCCTCCTGCTACAGTTGTGGTCGTTCGAGCACTTCAGCCTCGGACGACCTGTGCTAGACGACATGGGTCCGTACGGGCCCGAGATGTACCCAGGGGGAGACGTCGACCGGCCGACGATGGGTTCTCTCTGGTGTCGTCGTCGAGTAAGTATTATCACAGTCAACTATTTATTTCGTATTGAAGATCGTCACACTAAACAATTTATCTTTGTTGTAGGTACAGTTCGTGCACGTGCAGGTCACGCGGGCGTACGCACCCTTTGTGGAGCAGTTCGATCGCATCACAGCCGACGATGTGCGCTGGGAGCCGTACGCAGATACGGCAGTGCAGGCCCGTGCTCCTGGCGGGTTGTCCACACTTTGCTTCCGTGACCGGGCTTTCTGGCTCACCCGCCGAAAGCTCGTGTATTATATCTACGTTGAGGACTACACGCCCCAGAGAGTCATGCGCCAGTTTGGGCTACGCCAGGCGGTTCCTGTACCATTCGGACCATCGCTTCCGCGGAACGTGCACGCGTGAGTGATCGTTCGTGCTAAATACGTACATACTTACTATTGTGTTCGCAAATACTCACATTTCGTAATGTTTCTATACGCAGGCATAGCGCGAAGGGAGTTAAAAGAGGCACGTACTGGTCGTCGAGGATGCAGCCCTGGGTGGAGCAGTGGGAGGGTGCGCTCGAGGACCGCGTGGAGGAGGACCGCCCGTACGACAGCAGGGAGTACGCGGAGTACCTGCGCTGGTACCAAGTGCGGACCCGTACCAGGCTCGTACATGTCGTAGACCCGCCTGCCACACACGTCGCCGCTCCGACGGACACGTACCCCGCGCACCTCGCGCGCGACGCTCACATCGCGGTACGTTACATGTCATTTCAAAGATTCCCAAATTGTAATGGTGTTTCGATGATCGACCATTTCATGTCTTTGTGTTCAGGCTGACGTTGGTGCTGCCCTATGGGCTGACTCCGGCTCACTGCTGGAGAGGGTCGCCACTGGTGCGCAGCTGACCCATGAGGACGGCGTCAGCTTTGCGCGTCGGATGCACGACGGGTGTAGACGTATTGTTAGCCCACTGTCCTGCACGAGGCTACCGGCGGTCTCCACGCCCACCGCTCCGACTGCTCGGCCACCAGTGCCACCCCGACCAGCGTGGCACTACTCCGGAGGTAGTACGTGGACACGTCCTCCACCACCTCACCCGGAGCAGCCAGGGGGTTCAGCCTGGGCACAGGCTCCTACACCACCTCACTTCACGCATCCTCAGCACATCCCCTTCCACACGCAGGGGGTGCACGCCCCTCCTCCTACTTCGATGGCGCCAGCGTCAGCTACGGGTACGCATCGTCTGATCTGGTTTTTATCCCAAGACGACATGCAACGAACTAACGATATTACTATTGCAGGTACTTACCAGCAGCACGGCGTCTCCCCCGGGCAGGACGATGTGGACCAATTTTTCGCGGAGTGGTTCGGACAGTTCTCCGATGCTGCACCGGAGGTTCTCTCTGGCAGTGCCCTCCCCGGTGCACCGGAGGCCACACAGCCAGAGGTGCACCTGACTCCACCAGCGCAGGGGCGGGATAGACACCCTCCTGCTCGTTTTACCTTTTCGGATCGTCCTAACCCGTTGCACCAGAGGAGGGCCAAGCGAGGCCGTATGGGAGGATGCGGGCGCGGTGACGGGGCACACCAGGGTGACGAGTGAGGCGTGCTGCAGATGCTATATATGTTATGCATGTAAAGAAAAAATATGCGGCATGTTACTCACAGTTATATTATAAAGTTTATTTAAATTTACATAAGTCTATCATTTCTTCTCCGCACATAAACTATCTCACTTAACAGTGTATGTATCGATCGTTCTCTACTCAATCTTTCATAAACAAAAGTTTCTAAAACTTTTTACGCACCTACAATATACAATGAACATAAACTTTTATTACAACTTCACCATATTTTTTACCGGCTGAACATTACAAAATTCACAAAATCTAAAACAACCACGGGGACTACATGAAGTCGCCTAACGGGATGGCGGCTGCATGTTAGTCGCCTAACCAAATGGCGACAACATATAAGTCGCCGTACGGATGAGCGACTGCATGTAGTCGCTCCACTGTGCAGCGACAGATATTGTGTCGCGGTCTGGTTGGGCGAAAGGCTCCAGTCGCCCAACTATTAGGCGACTGGAGCCTATTTTTGTAAAAAAATTTCTCGCGGGTATATTTATGTAATTTCGAATAAAAAATGGATTATCCGTACAAAAAATTCCTGTTGTTGCTTGCTTCTTATGTACAATACCCTTCTTAGCCGAATGGGCCATGGAGCCAGCCCAATAGCTTGTCCAGCCCAGCAGCCTAGCTCCAAGGGTCCATGTCCATGACATTCCTCCCCTGTTGAAATTCGGCTTGCCCCTAAGCCGATGTCAATCCGCTAGGCTCCCATGGCAGTTGCAGTTCTTAATATGGACTCTTATCTCCCCACGAAATGTTGTGCCATCTTTTTCACCATGTAGATCATCAACGTAATTGTTGCTCACAGGAGTTTGCTAGGGCTTCACATCGAACACCTCCCTTGGTAATGCCATCACAAGTTCTAATATGGATGTAAGGTCAGGAAGAAGCAACACAAGTGAAGGGGAAATTTGTGCTGGCTTGATGATGTGCAAGTTGAGATTTTTCTTGTTGGCAAATATTTTCCAGTCATGCATAGACAATATGTAAGGCAATTATTTATTACCACCACCTAAATCCCATATCATTGTGAAATCATGCACCATCACTAACTCCTGCATGCTAGAAGCCAACTCACCAGCACTAAGACTACTACTAGAAAGGTTGAATTTGCAAAAGAATTCTTCAGAGTGTTGTGCAGTCAAGTGAGGAGCAATAACCAATACTTCTGATTACTTGTTACCATTGCCTTCAGAAAATATGTTACAAAAATCACCCAATTGGAGAGGCTCATTCCCTTCAGCAGCCTATACGCCACAGAACATGATATCTCTTGCCATGCTATACTGAAATGAGTTCCTTTCCAAGCCCTAGGTGGTCACTTCCTTCTTGTTGTATTCTACAACTTTCATAATATCCACCAAAATAACTAGTCCGTTTGCCTAAGTGTGCTCTTCAATGACTCCGACAGTCACATAGTGTGCTGCTAATGCTCTTGGCCATGTCTTGATGCACTTGCTACCCCCAACCACCAGTTGTAGCTCTTTCTGATGCTTCCAGCAAAGGATAAGTAATAGTGCAATAAGCAGTGGCACCGCCACCACATAAAAGTGAAGCATTGACATTTCCTTTAGCTCAAAACCACCCTTAGTAGCTGTGCTCTAAATTTCTGTATGTGACTAGCTAACATTGCTTGGGAATGGTATATAGTGAATAAACTTGTGTGCTAGTATTTGAGCTGAATTTCTCCTCAACTGCACCATTGTTTCCCTGTTCAGCCTCAACAAACAATGTGCACAAACAACACTACTAAAATTGATCAGGTGGCCATTTGGTTGATGGAGCATCATTGCATCTCTACTCCTTTATCTTAGATCAGGTGGTGTTTCCTCAAACACTCTAATCATCAAGGTCATAATATCTCTTGACAAGATTTCCACATGTATCAACATACCTCTAAAATTTGCATGAGCTGGTGGCGGCCACGGTCATCGTAGCTCCACAGCACACGTGCCCAAGTGAAGGAACCTATGGTCGTTGATGCAGCCCGGCATGGCCTCGCATGGAAAGGAGCAACCCAAGAACACGCTATGGAGGACATCCACGAGGAGGATTGCAATATTAAGGTCTAGACTGCAACGCTCCTAGGCAACCAACTCGGCTTGTTGTGTCCAATAATGGAGACGATTGCGATGTGGCTTGTTGCGGAGACGACATCACACACATGACCGCCGATGAGCATGGTAGCCGGATGTGAGACATTAGGGCATGTACAATACAAGATGCTTATATATAAGTGTTTAAAGAGAGAGAGAATATAGCCATATCATCAAGCATCAATGCAAAAGTTATTTTCTCCAATATAAGCATCTCTTCCGTGGGTGCTTAGATGCTATATTATCTATTAATAGATATAGTTATACACATAAGCACCGATGCTTATTTAAGCATTGATGCTTCAAAATAAGCACATTATCTATCCTATGTGGCAAGAAAAATCAGTTTTTTATTTTTAAGCATCTCTCTAAGCGTCTGCATTGTACATACTCTTATGAGATTAGGAGTCAGTAAGAGCAAGTTTAATAGAAGAGGTGGCTGCCACCTCTAGGACTAGCCAAATAAGCAAAAAGAGTACGCGTGGCTCATGGTGGAGGTAGTTAATACAATAAGTTGAGTAGATGTTACCTCTACTAAAACACTCAAACATTTAATACTTGCATGAATATATCAGGGGTCACCTCTTACATGAGGGGCAGCTTGCCTCTCTCTCCTCGTATGATGTGCTAGAGGTCACCTCTTGCATGAGGGGCAGCTTGCCTCTCTCTCTTCTTTTCTCTCTCTTCCACATAGGATTGTGTTGACGTGAATTTCGCTAGAGACGACCTAGTCAGCATTATTGTACTTGCTCTAACAGTCTGTATAGCGTTTGGTGTTGAAGTCAAAAAATGTGAGGGCGGCCATAGAGGTGGAGGTGGCCATTGGGTGGCACCTGACGTATGCAGAGGACGTGGTGGAGTGGGCGAAACACACGGACTATACTGAAAAAAATATATATCGGCATTGCATTCAACAGCGACATAAAAGCATCGATCATATTCACGTCGTCGCTTTGGCTGGGAAACGTAAACAAAAGGAAACGAAAGGGGAAAGATTTGTAACGTCATTCATCACCCATTTATGATTTGTCGGAGTCATCGGCTTCAGAACTTTTCTTGTCATGCAATTAAACAAAACTGACGTTGCGCTGAATCACTTGCGACTTTCCGTTCCATGTAGCAGAATTTGCACTACCAAAAACACTCACAATCCTAGTGTGTCATAAACAAATTATAGAGGTTGGTAGAGCCACAAGGCGGTGAGGTAAGGGCGGCTTTGATTACGCTAATCAGCTCTCGGTCGATGATGCGAGAGAGCAATCAATCGGAGCCACCAAATCCACTGATTGCTTCTAGACTCAAGAGGCGATTGCATGCAAGCTGGTGAGCTGATCTAATGGATTTTGGCCATAGCAAATCCTGTGAACCAGCATCACCGCCACCACGAACCGATGCTCTTTATTTCTTCTGGTTGGGAAGATGCCATGGACAGAAACTGTCCTGCAAAAAGTTTATTAAAGAACAATGCCTTAGCAAATGCTTAAGAAAAAAAAAGGGTTCCACTCCATTTCTGGACTCCGAACTCTAAAGCAGTGACCAGCGCAAATAAAGTACAGAAACACAAAGCGTCGAAGCCTTCTTGGGTCCAATCTAACCTCACATTTAGTTAAGCCAACTGTAACCAGGCCGGTACGTTAGGTGGACGAAGAATCAGAGTGAGGGGAGTGCAAATTCGAGCTAGATGAAACAGAACCAAGGCTAGCTGCACTACGACGTGTATCACAAATTCTGCAAGATTACACGGTAATCCACCGAGTTGGACGCAATCGCATGGGCTATTGAGTGAGCCTAGCACGAAGTAGCAGTAGTAAGTAACACACGCGGCGTGTGGGCACAGACACCGCCGTCGTCTTCTTGTTTCGGCCACAAGCTGTTGAGCCCGCCGCACCTGGTCGGCATCGCGGCCGTGATCGTAAAAGCGGCAGCGCTGCCAAAAACACCAGGGCGCCCGCCTGCGCTGCTTCGGAGACCGCGACGTTTCGGTTTTTAGCCCGGAGGGGGACTCACGGAGCTAGTCGCGGTCACGGGTCGCGGCGGCATACAAAGCGGCAACAAGACGAGCAGAGCAACAGATCGGCGCAGTGGACCGCATTAGCAGGAATAGGATGGCATGGCAAACTGACAGGAGAGGATGGATCGGACAGAGGAAAACACCATTGGAACGGAGAGGAAGCTGCGTTTGCGATTTTGCATGCGTGTCCATCCACCCACCGTTCCATGGTGCACAAGAGATTTGTCGCGGCTCCCAGAAAAGAAGAAGAAAATGTTCTTAGGGGATTTGGAAGAGAAAACTGTTCTGGGCTTTAAGCTGTCAAAACATATTGGACGGTGCATGTTTCAAATTGGGAGTTTGTGACAGTATTTGCTTAGGTTGCCGAAGTTATGGCAGTGTAAAATTGAAGCTTCAACATAAGCTGCAGCATGTATTTTACAAATCATGATAGTATGAGCCCCAACCGATAGCACCTACTAACATGGTCTGTGTGTATGCTACTAGGCCTCAATGGGCGTTTGATCATTGATAGTCTCAAATCTCAGTTATGAATGGTGACATTACATATCAATTATATTATTAAAGCAAAGGCAAAAGGATCCACCACATTTGATCTCAAGGGATAAAACTTTCCACAGTAATCGGAGAAAAAAAGATCAATATCGTTGATCGTGGTGGGTATAAATTATAACGGTCTAGATTAAAAGAAAGAATTCATGTCAAGTACAATCTAAACAATAATCAAGATTCAGAATAAATAAATACAATTAGCAATTTGAATTCCATATGAATTCCTAAGTAAAATACCTAAATAAAATAAGTTGGAATAAAAATTAAATAAAATTTAGCAATTCGATTAGTATATGAATTCCAACAAAAAAATATCTTAAATTCACCAAAAAAAATAAAATTAGCAGTTTGATTTCAATATGAATTCCAAAGCAAATCTATAAATAATTATAAATCAGAATAAAAATAAAAAAATTAGTAATTAGATTTGCAAATGAATTCCAACCCAAAAAATTTGAAGTAGATAAAATAGAAAATTTGTGATTTAGTTTCCATACAATCTTGAAGTAAAATGCTTAAATTACTAAAATTCATAATAAATTAAATAAAATTAGCAATTTGGTTTCCATGGGAATTACTAAGTAAAATCCCTAAATAAATATAATTTAGAATAAAAATTTTAAAAATATTAAAAATATAATTGAAATTTGGGAGAAAATATAAGAAAATTAGCAATTTGATTTTGATACAAAATCCAAAGTAAAATCTCTAAATAACTATAGTTTTGAATAAAAATAGCAATTAGATTTGTATACAATTTCAAATAAAAATTATTGAAATTCATAGTAAAAAATAAAACCTCAATTTGATTTCCGTACAGTTGCAAAGTAAAATCACTAAATAACTAAAATTCACAATAAATTAAATAAAATTATCAATTCGATTTGTATACGACCTCCAAATAAAAATAATGAAATTTTCAAAAAAATAAAAGTTATAAAAGTATAGCATGAATAGTATCGAAGAAGACCACGAAAAAGTGCAATGGTGTTGATTTGTCTAATAAGAAGACGTTAACCCACTAGGAAGCGAAGAGCCATGGTGATGGCGGGGCAAGATGAGGACAATGTCGTGCTACCCACCTTAACCATTCGACAAGGACAATATCGTGCTATGCACCGAAATCGTTGAAGAGAAATGCTAGAGTCAAAGGAGCCAAGGTCTATGACAACAAGTGGTTAGTGTCAATATTGTTGAAGAAGTCAGTGTCTAAATAAGCTTGATAATAGAAAGGCTTTGACATAGAGGAGATGAAACTTTTCAATAAAGATGAGCTATGACGATATGATGTCATTAGGTAGCTAGAATCACGCATCACTGGTGAGGGGGACAATGTCACTGATGATGGTGAGGAGATTCTCTATATCATTAAACAGCAACTAAAGCAGACATGCTAGTATCAGTGAAGATGTGAAGTCACCGTGGTTAGTGAGGAATCCATAACGTTGAGGTGGCCAATGTCGAAGACGAGGGGTCAACACGAGAGAAGACGGACATTGAACATATGTATATACATGCATGCATCTGTACAAATAAAAGTACGGATATATAGAAATAGAGATAGCGCAGCCATATGGGATAGGATTAGGGCCACCTGAGATCGAGAGTGTAACAAGTGTCCTTGGTAGAAATCAACGACGGTTGCACATTTATGCATGTTTGATGTTGTAACATTTAGCATTAAATAACAATTGGAGAAAATAGAAGATAACTATGTAGTAGAGTAGTGTATTGAAATGGGTAGCATCGAAGAGATTGTATTAAAATGGGTAACGGCTAAGCGAGATCTATCAAGAATTGCACGTGCTGTTGGAGGTTAAAGTAGAATAATTATAGTGGTGAGAAGTGATAGAAGACATACAATTCAGTAGGGTAGCCAACGTATAAGGAATTATAAGTCCAAGGTAGATCGCACATGGTACATCAGTGTATGTGTGGGCCATATACTCTAATACCATATAAATTAATAAGATAATTTGCCACACATATAATCAACGTACTGATTTGAGATTCACTAGAGGTACATGTGCATGCATATATTTTTGGAAAAGAGTAACTAATGGACGAAGAATAGAGGCATACAGCTACTTAATCCATGCGTAATGGAGTGTGTTATCGTTTTTAAGAACCTCAAATAACTTAGTATGCTCAATAATTTTCTTCATTAAGCTCATACTTTAATTACAATTCTCAAGTTATATTTTCTTTCAAGTTTCTATTGCCATTTACAATATTTATGATATCTTAAAATTGTAAATAACCTATGGGATACGTAAATATATTCTCAAATATCTAAGTCATATAATTTAATACTAAAAACTTTAAAACAAATCTATCCACACAAATGCATGAGCCACCCTGCTAATTGATAGTAAAAATACATACCGTGAAATAATGTACTTTTCCCCTTAGATTGAGTACGCCAGTTTGTGAACCAATGCAATTTGCAACTCCTTTCCCATGCATATAGGTTCAATCCCAAGTCATAATGGAACCAGGAACCGAATAAGATAGTACTCCAACTAAGGCCATATGTAATGGGCTTACATCAACTGTCTATAATCTCTGCCACATATACTTTTTGCTGATGTAGATGAAAAAAAGTAAAGAGAGAGAAATCGATTGTCTACTAACTAGTAGCCGGCTATTGCACAAGAAACAATGAAAAAAACAACCACAAAGCATGCTATTATACAAAAAAAAACAATGAAAGAGTACTAAAATACTACACAATCCATAAATACAAGTAAAAGACAATCCACCGTACAAACAATCTATAGGTAACATAAATAGATGTTATAGATAATAGCTATGTATATCATTGTACACACCCTGTAAGAAACTCATTTGGATTACCAAAAAAATACACAAAATGAAGCAAGGACACGCACGAAACCCCAAAACGAACCATATCTGCTCTCCCCAAGAAAATTCCTGCCAGGCCAAAAAAAACTCTTGTGACGAGCAGAAGTCGCCATCACCCACCAGGAACGAAGAGCGAGCGGGCTCGAAACGCCAAGGGCACGAGGACAGCGACGAACACATGCAATTGCGTACGTCGTACTACGTACACTCACGTAGCTAGGGCGGTGCGAGCGAGCACGCGCCACAAACAACCAACGTACCAACCACACTTCGCAGCTCGTGAACCATGACTCGCTCGAGTCGCGCTGCGTCACTCCACTCCTCGATCCCTTGTGTTCTCTTCTACTTCTAGCGTACGTGCCCGTGATCGAGCTCCTTAAATCCCCCTCCCTCCTCGCCTGTCTCCCTCACCAAACCTGCCACGCCTCTCTAGCTACCCGGTCGGGTGGATCGCCACGCCGGCCGTATTAACTAGCTGTGCATCGGCGCGTTGCCGTTGCCAGTGAGATGGCCGTGTCACCCGCCCGGTTCTTGGCCTGCTGCATTGCCGTGGTGGCCATGGTGCTCGTCGAGCCGCCGGGCGGCGTGGCCGGGCACACGCGGGGCGTGCGCCCGGGGAGGGCGGCGAACGCGACGCGGGCGGAGGAGATCGAGCGTCAGTTCATGAGATGGGTGCGGTACATAGGCGGCCTCGAGCACAGCACGTTCCAGCACGCGCTCGCCCGCGCGTTCCCCTCGTACACGCTCGTCGTCGACAAGAACCCGGCGTTCGGCGACTTCACGTCCATCCAGGCCGCCGTCGACTCGCTCCCGGTTATTAACCTCGTCCGCGTCGTCATCAAGGTCAACGCCGGCACATACACGTACGTGCTCGCGGGCGTTAGTTGATTGGTAGCTTTGGCCCCTACGTTCTGGTCTCGACCCGATGATGATCGATCGTACCTGCGTGTGGCGTGTCGCAGGGAGAAGGTGACCATATCGCCGATGCGCGCGTTCATCACCCTCGAGGGCGCCGGCGCCGACAAGACGATCGTGCAGTGGGGCGACACCGCGGACACGCCGGCCGGGCCGAAGGGGCGCCCCCTCGGCACGTTCAACTCCGCGTCGTTCGCCGTGAACGCGCAGTACTTCCTCGCCAGGAACATCACCTTCAAGGTAACTAAACCGCCACCGCTGCACCAGCCGCTCGGCGTGCGATTCGCCCGCTCTGTGTAGTTGCTGTATGCCGCACCGTGGAGGGGTGTCCTAAATTTGCGCGCATGGGATGGGACAGAACACGTCGCCGGTGCCGAAGCCGGGGGCGTCCGGGAAGCAGGCGGTGGCGCTGCGAGTAACGGCGGACAACGCGGCGTTCGTGGGTTGCAAGTTCCTAGGTGCGCAGGACACGCTGTATGATCACTCGGGCCGGCACTACTACAAGGATTGCTACATCGAAGGGTCCGTGGACTTCATCTTTGGCAATGCGCTCTCTCTGTATGAGGTACGTCTCTGTTTTTCTCGGTCGTAACTTTTCTTTTCTGCCAAAATGCTACAGGCTTACAGTACGTTGTAGGCGCATCCTTTTTGTGTTGTCTACTGAGGTGCTAATCTGGATTAGGTTGTTTTCGTTGAAATATTTTTTCCCCTCAGTCTTTAAAATGACAAACCGAAAAGAAGGTGCAATGGTCTTTGCGCTAGTAGAATACAAAGCAGAGCCACCAAAACAGAGCCACCAAAACAGAGCATATGAATAGCCTCCAAAAAGAACAGATTAGTTAGGAAGATGCCGTTCAGAATTCGGAGTAATCTGAATTTTTCACAGCACAATTAAGAAGGAAGTACTACAAACACGATGCACGTACTAGCTTAATTGGAGTTCTTTTCGTACGCCCTGACGTGTAACAGTACAAATGGTACAATCATATCATACGAAACAAGAGAACAGCAGAAGGGTTTGCTTGTTCTGACCGGACCAAATTGAGTACATTGGAAGTTCTGGCTCGTACATCTCCATTATAAGCATCAAGTCATTTAGCTACAGTTTCCATGACGTGCACGCTTGCCCTTGTATCAATCATCAATATGGAGTACACGCATACAGAAGCCAGTCGATCCAAAATGTGCCATGCACGGGACCGCTCTGAAACACACTTCAGTGCTTCACCAGCAAGAGGTCCTTGCTGCTGCATCAAACACAACATCTTTACCTGCTACGTACCACTGGCATGCGGGTCCCACTGGGCAGCACGGCGAGCACAGCTGCACAGGGCTGCTCACCGGTAGTAACACGTGCTCGCCGAGAAAAGTTATGGGTTTTGTTAAATATTTTTTCTTCCTAACTATCATCCAGATTTAGTATTGTTAGATTAGAGATCTAATAGCTATGAATTCTCCTTCTCTCCCTTAAATTCTACCCCACCCTCTTGAGAAAAATCTCCCTCCTTCAAAAACAAGAACCCCTTGATCACTAATTTAAGGGTCATAAATTTAGATGATAGTTAGAAAAAAAACATCCAAGTAATATCTAGACACCCCCGAAAAATTATTTGGTCCAACCGCACGGCACAACCGAGTACCGACCCGGCAACAGCAGTAGCACACAAGGCTAGGCTTTTGTTCGACCAGTGGGAGATGGCAGTCGCCATCGTCAGTTCGTCACGAACCACTGACCCTGCCCACGGCCTCTTGTTGGTGTCCGTTTGTGCCCCCGACCTTGCGACCGGCCGGCGGCCCTACCCTACCTACATCCACGGGCAGAGTAGGACTACCATCGTCGAAGAACCTGACCTTGTCTCTTGCGCCTGCACAAGCACGACGGTGCCACCGGAATTCCAACCGCAAATGCGAGCAACACTAGCATCCTTTCTTTGCCATGGCAGTGCAAATTGGATTGCCTTTGCAACACTTGTATAACTGACCAGCTGCTGGTGCGCAGGATTGCCACGTGCACGCGATCGCGCGGGACTACGGCGCGCTGACGGCGCAGAACCGGCAGAGCATGCTGGAGGACACGGGGTTCTCCTTCGTGAACTGCCGGGTGACGGGCTCCGGCGCGCTCTACCTCGGCCGCGCGTGGGGCACCTTCTCCCGCGTCGTCTTCGCCTACACCTACATGGACGACATCATCATCCCGCGCGGCTGGTACAACTGGGGCGACCCCAACCGCGAGCTGTACGTTCGCCCTATCCCCGTCTTCCTCCGTCCGTCTTTTGCAGACGATGGTGTGCTTGCTTCACATGCTAAGCCGTTACGAACAGTCACGGACAAGCCGCTCCTAGCGGTTTCGTAAAAGCTAATGCTACTTTTCGAGGCAAACCAGGCACAGCAGTAGTGTTCTTTATCCTCTTTAACGGACCCTAGCTACGTAGATGTTCCACTTCACCGAAAGCTATCGCTATTCCTTTGCTTGCCGCTTGCGGTATAATGTGCTAGTGCACAAACAAAGGGGGCACTTATTTGCTCCGATTCTCAGTGCATGGCGTTGCACGGGTGCGCCTGGCCTTTCGATCTCTCTGGAACTGAAGCAGCTTTTAAGATTCGCACGGGCAAAAGCTAGCTAGCAAGATGGGAAAAGGCGGTGCTAGGTTGATAGATATTGGCTGGTGCCAAATCAGGAGACTTTTAAGTTGATGCTTGTCCGCAGAACGATGTAACCATGCTGGCAGTACTATGATTGCCTTAGAGCATAGATGTGTCTGTGGCTGATAGTTTATACCTGTGGTTGTAAGTAAAACCTGCGCGTTTTCTGCTGGCGTGGCGTTGACGCGGTGTTGTTGTTGCAGGACGGTGTTCTACGGGCAGTACAAGTGCACGGGTCCCGGCGCGAGCTTCTCCGGCCGGGTGGCGTGGTCGCGCGAGCTCACCGACGAGGAGGCCAAGCCCTTCATCTCGCTCAGCTTCATCGACGGCACCGAGTGGATCAGGTTGTGAGATCGAGTTCGTTGTAAACACACGGCATGCACATCATGTAAAAAACAGAGGAAAAATATACAGATTCCGCGAAACACACGGCAAAAATATTGGCACCTTACAACATGCCAACATGGAGTACTTACGAACTATATTTGTGATTTGTGAAGCGTCAGCATGGAACGAGTACGGCGTTCTCCACCGAAACGCCGCCAATTTCCAACCAAAAAAAAACTTATAAACGCCGCCTCATTAACATCCGTTACCTAAAACACGCGCCTGCACGTCCTGAATCCGTGAGGACAAGAAGCCAAAAGGTATGTGCCTCGTCATCACGCTGGCCTGTACCGGGTGGTGCCGGTGTTGATTCATCATAAACCATAATGACGAGAAAGTAACCTACAAATAAGATCGGCGCCTTGAACCGGAATAAAGACGGAGTGAGTCGCCGTTTGGACCATAGAAAACTGCCAGGTTATTAATCGACTCTTTTTTAGGTTTTTAGGTATTTTATGGAGCCAAAACAACCTGACCTTCTTAGATTGGAAGGGCCCAGCCAATCAGGCCATTGCCAGCGCCTAATCTTTAGTTCTTTACAGCAAGAGCAGATTTGAACTAATAAATCACAAAAAATACCTATAGAAATCCCTCTCATCCAAAGTTCCAAAAAAGAGATTACGGCATGGAAACTCGGCTTAGTGATGGCCTAAGCGTATATACAATGGTATAGATAACTGATGTTTATAAAATCCTTCATATCATTTATAGACGACACTAAAGACAGCTCCTACAACGAGTTATCTTTTTATATATCTCTATAGATAGTTTCATCATGACATAATATATCTTGTTTCTCGTGTTACAATCGACTATTACATAAGCGACAGCCCAATTCTCTATACTTCATCTTTCTTTTGTATATCATCTCGTATCTTATACGATAAAAATTACAGATGGTTGATGTCACTTAATTGTACGTGATCTAATTGGCTAGTCGAGGTAACCAAAAACATACCGTGTTACAAACGTACTGGACTAGGCATCATCGTGGATTCGTCGTATTATGATTCATGGGTGGATGGAATGAAAGGTAGCATAATTTGGGGTACAGTATAGCTCAGTGAAAGATTGACAGCCTAGTTGTGTAGATGGCCATGGTACTGTTTTGTCCCATCCTTCCAAGGCTGGAGACACGTGGCTGCCTTGTACTACTTTCAAAGGGAGAATGAAAACAATAAACAGGGATGATCTGAAAAAACAAGGGAGGGGTGGTGGGAGGATGCAGCCAGGGGCTGGCCTAAAGAGAAACTAAATTATTGTTAAAAAAATATTGGGATAGCCTATTGGCCCCGTTAGGACCCAGGCTCTGACTCTGTTCTTAATGGTGGCAATCAAGAGCGGGTTTGCAGTTGTTGTTGAACGAAAAATACGAGAGTTTCGTTCCTTCCAAATTTGCCAAACGACTAGCATCACTAGTGATGCCATAGCCTTCCGCGGAATTCCAGGCGAGAGAAAAATCTCCTCCCACCAGTCTCAAACCGAATGGAACGTCTGCCAGGAAGCCGGGTTAATAGAGTCACAAGCAGTCCATTACGCTATGGAGGTCCAAATTCTTGTGGTAAAGCGGCACCCGACCAGCATGTGTATGGTAGATTCCGGTTCCTGTGTGCATAGGGGGCACGTGAGATGATTAGGCCATCCACGCTTGTCCAGGCGGTCCGTGGTCCATAGTCTATTTGTAAGGCCAACCAGGCAAAGATTTTACATTTTTGTGGTGCCCAAGGTTTCCAAACCAGAGGATTCATGGTGGTTTGAACCGTCCCAAAGAACTATGCTTTGTATGCTAAGGCGGTAGTGTATGTGCCATTGGTAGTTAGTTTCTATGTGATTGTGTTGTTGGCTACCTCGTGTAGAGTAATCGCAGATGAGTGTCCCCAGATGGAGATTAGTTCATGTATGTGCTGCGGTGTTATGCCGTCCGTCCATGTTAGGTGATGAAGCCAGTTGTTCCCTGTCAAGGCAGTTCGTAGGGTGTTTTTTCCTCCTAGATGCCTTGAAGATCATGGGCGTGATATCACAAAGTCTGTTGCCGTCAGCCTAGGAGGAACTCTAGAACATGTCTTCGTACCATCGCCAATTGTTATGGTTGTGGCCGCTGCGAAGAGACGGCGATATAGGTCGTCGCATAGGGTTTCCATTCGTTGCCAAAGTTTGGGCTCCCTATTTCTGCCAGAGCCATCTAAGTCTAAGGGCCCTAGCGAAGCGCTCTAGGTCCAGGAGGCCCAGTCCTCCCAACTGTGTAGGTCTGCAACTCTATCCCAATTGACCTTACAGCTTCCACCCATTAGCTGCTGCTCTCACTCAGCCCAAAAGAAGCATCTCATCTGTCTATTAAGTGTTTTGATCACACATTTTGATGCCTTAATGGCTGTAAGAAAGTAGGTCAACTAGGGTTTTAGAATGGATTTGGTTAGGATTTGTGTACCCACTAGAGTCAGCAACTTGCCGCGCCATCCTACAAGGCGGCGCGCATATTTGTCTTGCAATACTTGGATGTCAACCTTGCAAAGTCTTTTGATTGCGAGTGGTAGGCCTAGGTACTTCATTAGAAAGGAGGGATGTTGCGCAGGTAAGTCAATAAATATTTGTCGCATGTCAATCTGGTTGCAGCTTATTGGTGCCACCTAGCTTTCTGAAGATTGGTGGACAAGCCTGTTGTGTTGCCGAATTGTTGTAGGATTTAGAAGAGGGTGCAGACGTCTTGTTGCTCTGGTACCAGGAAGATGGCAACATTGTCCCTACAAAGAGAGGTTTAGAGGGCAATTGGACAACCCCCTAGGGGCCGTAAAGCACCAAGTTCTATTGCAATGTTCAAAATTTTCTACAGCGGGTCAATCACTAAGATAAAAAGGAAAGGAGATAATGGGTCACCCTGTCAGACACCTGTATGATTTGTAGTTTATCCCTTAGAACTCCATTCAGGAGAATCTTTGAGGTGGCGGTAGATAGGAGGCATGAGACCTAATCTCTCTAGCGAGTCAGAAAACCCCTATTTTCCAGAAGATGAAGCAGGTATTCCCAATGGACTAAGTCGAAGGCTTTCACAATGTTAAGCTTGAGGAGTAGGGATGGCGTTACGTTCCGGTGGTATCTTCTTGATAGGTTATGGACATATACGTAGTTGTCTTGAATGCATCTCCCTCTAATGAAGGCACTTTGGCTTGGGGAGATAAGCTCATTCATGTAGGGCGTTAGCCGCAGGGCCAAGATTTTTGCAATAATTTTGGATACACTGTGAATGAGACTAATAGGTCTGAAGTCTCCTGCAGAGGTGGAGCCACTTGTTCACTATTCAGTTCGACCAGTTTCCTGTAGCATACGACTGATTCACAGTAGCTACGGCTAGCTACATTGTAACATACAACCGATTCCTCTTCGCTTATGACCATCGACCAGTTTACTGTAGCTGTGACCGGTTCACTATTGTACATGACCAGTTCATTGTTGCATACGATTGGTTCACTTTTGCATACGACCGGTTACCTGTGCTTATGACCGGTTCACTGTTCAAGGTCGAAGCCTACCGATTACCTGCCATGGTCGTTATGCCCTGGTCATTCAGCCGTGGTCGATTTACCTTGGTCGATTTGCCATGATCGATTTGTCGTGGTCGACTAACCATGGTCGAAATGCCGTGGTCGACTACCGTGATCAACTACGGACCAGTCCTGCTATCCTAAAAACTCCAACAACAAATAGCGCATCGATCAGAACTTTCACAAACGCAAATTCCAATTAAACACAAATGTCAATTATTCATCATCACTAAATGCACGACCACCACATGGTCTAACAATCTCCCCTTGATGAATACATTGACAATACCTCAAAAACTCTTAAATGAGAAAATTTACGAAAAGAAAAAAATCCAAAGCCTCATACCATAGACCACAGCAGAAAGAGTCGTAGATCATAGCAAAGCCGAAAGAGCTGGTTGCAAAGAGCTACAGACCACAACAGAAAGCTCAAAAAACTCCCCCTCAACACACGAGAGCAATTTTTATCCTCCAAGCAATTTTACTCCTCCCCAATCTCTCCAAACTCCCCTTTCTTCTAATTTCTCCCCTCTTTGACAATGAAATCATCAAGAACACTAGAAAAAAAATAATTCTAAAAAAGAGTAATGAGAGTAAACATCTATAAACTTTGTAGATTATTCAAATTACTTTGCATTGATTGAGAATGTACACAAGCCATTTTTTAGTAGAGCTCCCTATATCATATAAAATCATATATCATATAGCAAGTCAAAACAAGTCTTTAGCATAATAAGCAAATTGGATTAATGACAGGCATCTTGACTATGACCAAACCGATCTATAAAGAGCACCAAGACCAACTTACTAGCCATCTTGGCATCTTGGCATACCAGATAGTTCTTCAAGAAATACATCAGGAAAATCCCATACTATTAGTATGTCCCTTACTTCCTTCCCTTGGAGGATGGCCAAACTAGGGTTGGACGGTTTTGGTCTTGTCCTAATCCCTAGGTATTGCAGCCTGGTTCCATCTGGCTTTCTGATGGATACACTCTTTAGTTCACAGTGTATGTTGACCCCATGGGCGAATAGCCAATCCATACCAAGAATTACTTCTAAGTTAGTCAAGTCTATCACATAGAGGTTGGGTAAGAATTTAGTGTTGTGTATTATGATAGCTTGTTCTTTTCTTGTTGATGTCACTTTTATCATTCCAGATGGATGTTAACCCCTAGAGATTTTTTTAATGGATCAGATTTCAACTTATATTCCATTAGAAATTTGTGAGATATAAAGGAATGTGTAGCTCCTAGATAAAAAAGAACGGTACCAATGGAAGGTGGGAGTAATAATTTACCTATGACCACGTCGGTAGCTTTTCCAATCTACTCTGTGGTCGCATGGGTGAGTCCGGTCCCCCTCTTCCAGCTCCTCCAATTGTGGGATGGTTATTTCTAGGCTGATTTGGTCGTATAGCTTGCTGTAGCACTGGGGCTGGTTATTATATCTCCACCATGTTATTCTTAGTCGGTGACCCGAGGTGGTTTCTCACCCTCACCCGACACCCATCGACCTCAAGGTAGTCGTTGGTTGGGTCGGTCTTATCTTTACCCAATACTCCACCTGCGCTAATATATGGACATGTTCTTTTTTGCTGCGGCTTGTGACTTTTGGCTGCGGCTTGTGGCTTTTAGGTTGTTTGTACGAGAGATTACAGCGTAACAGAAACTCACGTGCGGTTTTTCCGATATAAATGAAGTCAGTAAAATATGTACTACAATTAACTAGTAGACCCTATCTTGAAAAAATACTCCGTTTAAAAGCTAGTTACTGTAGAAAAACCGAAAAGTAGCTTTTAGAAGCTAAAAAGAACAGTGCTTATACGCCTTGGACACCCCACTTCCGGGCTCTATACTGGTTCTGGATTTCACCACTAATCTATATTATTTACCCATTGTTGAGAAAATAGTAACGTAACAGGGTAGCATTTTCTGCTCATCAAAAATGAGAATGTGGTTAACACTTAATACAACCCCTTTTCTGAGTGAAAGTTGATTTGTCCTTATGTTATAATCATATGTAAAGAGCCCCAATCTTTCCCCCTCTTTCCTGACCAGGGTACCCTTTACTCTCATATTATTTATCTCTTACAGCTGAGCTGCTCCTTTCAGCTGGACTATTCTTATTCTCTTATCTCTTTCTTTCATCATTTATCCGATTTCTTTTAAAAAGATATCTTCATGCACAGATGATAATAATAATAATAATAATAATAATAATAATAATAATAATAATAATAATAATAATAATAATAATATGTAGTAAGGAATTTAGTTTTATTAATTGAGCATAACTAATTAAGGTGATCAAAGGAATGAGGTTTCCTTCGTATGCGTGGAATGCCTCGATATCAACCGTTGCCAGATCAGCTACCTCTTCCTGCCCCGGTTCATCCTCTGCATTATAGAGCAGACTTACGGTTTAATTAATTTAGCGAAGGGAAATTTTTAGTTTAGATAATTAGCACCAATTCTGAGGTGGATTTTACTAGGCTTGTCTAATGTATTGGTTTTATCGTGATTCGATTATTTCTACCTCAGATTATTTTCATGTTTTTCTATTATCTCTTACTAGTCGGCCTGCTGTTAGCTCTACTCACACGACCCACTAAGTCGTTCTTGTACTCGCTGGCCTGACACCCGCACGTAGCCCAACACACATAGCACACACACACACGCACTGCACACAACACTACACACACGCTGCACACACACATTGCACAGTGCACAACACAGCACACACAAAACACCAAACACCAAACCACAGACGCCCCCATTCTTTAGCTCTCTCTCTATCCTTAGGAGCTCAGCTCCTCTCAGGCATTGGCCGTGACCCACTGCGAGCCCCCAGTCCAATGCTAGCGGGCTCCTCCACGGCCTCCCGCAAGCACTGCCTTTCATTCCTCCTCTAGCTCCTAGCCTTGTTTCATGTCGTGCACGGCAAGGTGCTCGGCCTTGTCTGTGATGGCACCGCCGGCCGCTTTGTCGGTGGTCCCGGCGCTTCTTCTCTTCCCCCCCTCTGACTGAGTATAGGTCGATGAGGTCAGATTTGGTGTGGCTCCACCGAATCATGGTTTCCCCCTTTTTATCCTGGGATGGCTTCGATATACTATGTTTCTACCCATTTTTGTGATTGATGCGAGTTTTGGCTTTGTTCTACACATGTGAGGTGGTGGTAAATAAAACTGACGATTGCGCTGCCATGATAGAACTCGAGAGCTCGCATGTGCCAGGGAGCATGTAGCTTACCAAGGGTGGCCATCCGCGAGCCACTGTAGTGAGCCAGCGACATTTGACCATCACGGCCCTATCTGGCCGAGGTGAGAGTTCGCTCTCCCTCATCTACTTACTTCCACTACTCTACTTGGCAAGTGAGGCTTTGTGCTGTGCTTGTGTTGTGATGGATGAAAATCGATAAGTTGGAATGACCTACTTGGCTTGGTTGGGCTGAAAATGGAAAGGCGACGACGGTGGCAGTGGTGGCAGTGATGCACTCCACTTGCTCCCAATCGGCTCCTTTGTCCCCTGTCAGGTCCATGTTGGATTGGCGTGGTCCCAAAAACCGTTGACGATCCTAGGTCATCATGGTCGCCGTCCTCACTCCATCAGTCTTCCCCCAACTCCTTTTTGGACTCCTCTTCTCCTAGCTTCCTCCCTCTAGCTCCCTCTCTGTGGTGTGTGCTTCGGTTGGCCTTTGGATTTGCTTGGCTTGCTCTTGGTCTTGGTAGAGAAATGGAAATGGGAGAATGGTTGCTTTCTCTGGTTGGCTTAAGAATAGGAAGGAAGAGTTGGCTCTCTTTTGTTGAGAGGTTCAATCTTATCCTCTCCTCTCTCTCTCTCTCTCTCTCTCTCTCTCTCTCTCTCTCTCTGGTATTGTTGTGTAGTGGGCAAAGTTTGGGTGACCCTTATGGACCAATGGTCCTTAGGGTGATTTTGGTATTGTAATATGGTTTTTTTTCTACTGTTTAAGGTAAGTCGGTGAAAAATAAAGTGAGTGTTGGCTTGGTTTTTCGCTGGATAATGAAGCCCACTTAAATGAGAGGTATCGGTATTATAAAGCCAAATGGGTTCTGACAGTAGCTACTTCTCTCTCTATCTCTGTTCTCCCTTGGATTGTTTTTACCTTAGGCGTTAGACTATAAAAGAAAATACAGGGTTAGCATCAACCTACTCGCGGCGACTATTTCAATTCAATTCGACGATTGGAGTGCAACTGCATGTGAATGCATGCAATAGAAATTGTAATACGATGAATGATGCGATGCTGTAATTTTTATTTCTACTCTTATGCAATGGTTGTAATTAATTTATTTTTAGTTGCAAAGTTTTGCAGTATGTAATTATTTAATTGATGTAATAATTTTATTTTGCTTGCATGAGTTGTAATTAATGCACTGTATTTCACTGTGCTATAGTTAGCTTAATTGCTTATTAATTACTTTTAATTAAGTTAATTTCACTTTTTAATTTACTTATGATAGTGGCTTGTTTCAGCTCAATCCCGTACCGGCCATTCCGGCCCATTTCGGTAGGAATTAGTCGTTCCATCCATTCCGGTACATGGCATAATTGAAATGATCCCTATTTTTATGTTATGATTATATATTTAAAGTGAGATTCTAAGTGCAATTATGTGTGCATATAATTTTTTATATATATATACTTATGAATAAATATATATTATTATATTAAAATTTTAAAATCCGAAATGACACACGGGAATGAACACGCCAAGAAACAAACCAGAATGGGCTCTAAAATGGAATTGACAAATATGCTGTGCACTCCATTTCCATTGTTCTATTGTGTGTGCTCCATTAGTAATTCTATATGCACCAGAAGATTGTCCAAAACACTTTACTGAAGTAGAGAATTGCATCCTTTCCTATGCCATCAAACTTGTGACTGACATGCCTTGACCTAGTAACACTCTGGAGTAGCATTTAAGTATGTACAAAATTTGGAGAGTCCAAGTCTACTCTAAACACTACGTAACATCCAAACCAGTCTTTGCATCACCATCTGATCACCACATCCTGTCCAGGTAGTAATCTCTGGCCGCCTCGTCGCTGAGCCCGGAGCAGCCCGTCTGGGTGGAGAAGGCGCTGTCCTGCATCTGCAAGCACGACTTCCTCGACCCGGCCCGGGTCAGGCTCGCCCTCGGCGCCTCGGCTTGCCGCTGATTGGACGCGCTCTGGCACCGCATCCTCGCCGCGAACGAGGCCGTGTCCGCCATGTAGCTCGGACTGACGAGCACGTCCCGGTGCGAGAGCCGCCGCGACGTCAGGCCGTCGACGCTCTTGGCGGGCGAGCCGTACTTAGGGGCGGGCACGAAGCAGCGGGGCGTGTTCTGCGCTGTCTTGGCGCGCCTGGGGTCGCGCTCGTGGCACCGCCGGATGGAGAGCCGTGGAGGCTGCTTTCTGGACAGCGGCGAGCACGACGAAGCCAGGGCCGGGGTGAGCCGGCGGTCCGACGAGTGATCGGGGGTGTACCGGCTGCTCACGATCCGGGTGGACAGGGAGCGGAGGTGGCACGTGTCCATCTCGACGATCCGCGGGCTGCGCTCGTAGTTGGAGTCCGTGCTGTCGGAGAGCCTCCGGCGGTGCCCCGGCGTCGCCAACGGCTTCATCCGGGCTACTTGCGTGACGATCCTCTCCTGCATTGCAAAATGGACCAAAGAAAACAAGTCAAAACTCAAGATTCATTCGCTGACACATCAACACCAAGATCTTTGTGGGGTGATGTAAAATGCCTTACTTGTTCCATGGAATTCCGGTGGGAAGCTGTCTTGACGGCGTAGGAATCGGCCTGCAGCCGCATGAGAGCCTGCAACCTGTGCAGAGTCGTAGCTGCTTGCTTCCTCACGAGGTAGCCGCGGACTAGAGCCTGGAGCTGGACGAGTCCTCTGAGAGCGCGAAGCGCTTTCCTAGCCTGCGGTGTAAGATTCAAACATGAGCAAAGATTTTTCTTTTTCTTTTTTACCCGCAAACAACTTGCAATCGACAAAGGGTTAAAGAAATCTGGCTTAGGTAACTAGGCTTATGTCACGCCACGTGATTAGTAGCTACTACTCTGACACCAAGCAGGAAGTTTATTATATACAGAAGTCGCCGCCGAAGAAGAGTAAACAATTGTGCAGCCGATCAACGTGCAGATTTTGTATAGGAATAGAGGAAGAGTTAACAAATAACAACTGCCCATCATGGGAAGGAACACTAGCAGCAGTGACATCATATACAGCAAGTCTAGCCAAATAGCTAAAAATAAATAAATAATCTAGCAAAAAAAGAAATTTGCTAGATGATACACGAGTATTTTTTTCTAGGCACTTAATTTTTTTATTATTAGATGTTGATTTGTTTATGCTTTATGCTTTTGATTTTGTGATTTTTTTGAATGTCAATAATGTGATAAGAGAGTAATCAATTTATTTAGTGTCATCAGGAGTCACAACATAAACGGCCAAGTAGAATTTTTGTATAGTTTTTTGTTATGTTTTTATAATTTGTTTTGTTCCTCTTCTTTACATATTGTCACATTATTTTTATATAATTTAATTTATATAAAACTAGTATATAATTGATGTAAAAAAAGCTATTACATGCTAATATGCAGTGAGCATTTCTCAATGTATCACATTACATGCTAATAACTTATTAGTAATCTAGTGGATGGATAGATATGCATTCAACATCTAAAAAATCAAGCACTCCTTAACAAAATAGTACTTAAATAGGAGGAGAGAAGACAAAATGATTTTACGTATTAGATCTAGATCTAAAGACTCAAAATTTAAATGATATTTAATAAAAAAACACTCAAGTTCTCTCTAAATATGACCGTGCAAATACTGTGTGCTATTCACTAAAAAAAAGTTGAAGAATTGCATCGTTACAACAAACTTCTACTGCACATTTGGACTGTCCATAGTCTACACCATCCCATCAACTGAGCAGAGATAACGAGAAATGAATAGATCAAGGTTTGAAGATGAGGTTTTCGGACGATCATACCAGGTAGCCTCTGAAGGTTTTCTGGATCACGACGGCCGCCCTCTCCTCGCGAGTTCTGGCACCCTCACCAACACAATGGCATGGCGTCACCTGCGATGGCTCCGCGGCGGCGGCCTCCGAGGGCCTCCTGCCGCCGTCAACTCCGCTCTTCCGCTGCTTCACAAAGCTCCACCTCCCCTTCTCCCTGTCCGTCCCGTCATGCCAGTCGCCTGCGACATGGTTCTCCTTGAGGCCTTTGTGCCGTTCCTTCCTGCCTGTCAGTAGCTTCTTGAGCCATCTCATGGCACGCCCCATGCTGCAGCGATTCTGCATATACACAAGAATAATAGGAGGAAACGCGTCAACGAAAAGAATGATGCGCGCAACGGCGCAAGCGTTAAAGCAAAGGGAGATCATGAAACAGGCCAGGGGGAGTAATTAAAGGTGATTAGAAGAACAAAACGCATGTACGCCTTTGGGAGGGAGAATTCTAGTAAGATGAGAAATCTCAGAAGGCGAAGGAAGCAGCTAGCCAACTTTGCATGACACAAACACACTGTTCCTCCAACTTGAGAAAAAGCGCTTCTGAAAACATCCGCAGGAGAAGCCTAGAACAAGAAACACTGCATATGCATAAAGCTTTTCGGTTGATCTGTAGGCGACGTCACGGCTCCCAGCTAAAAAGGAACGGCGAAATGTACGGGGAATCTAAAGAAATGAACGGACTCCGAGAGCAAGGGCCAGAGCAGACAAAGGAAACTCCAAAGTGCAACCTCAACTTTCAGAAAGGCACGAGATTAAGGCAAGAAAATTTTGCAACGCAAATAGCAGCAAAAGAAGCAGGAAATTACTGGCTCCCGTGCAGGAAACGGCGAAGTTTACGTGAAGCCAGCCCAGAAGAGGAGAGATGGAGCTTTCGCTGAAAACTTCGCACGGATCAACCTCGAACCGTAAAAAACTTCCCCTGAAAAAAACTAGCAATCCCAGCAGCGGCAAGCGGACTGGCAGAAGGATAGGACGGCCGAACTGACGCGTGGGTTGGGTTCCCAGCTCGGCACAGTCGAACCAGCTCACGAATCACACCGAGCGCAAGCCAACAAAAGCGCAAGCCAAAAAACCAGCTCACACGGATGCTAAGCTAGTGTACAAAACGACTTCGCTCCGAGCCCCTGCACCAGTAGAACGATCCAAGGAACAAGCAGCAGCAGAAGCGAGTAGCACACGGCAAGGGGCAATCATTCACGCACCTCGAAAGGGATCAGGATGAGGGATGTGTAATTGTGTGTATGTATCGGTGGGGACGCTGATCTCTCGCGATGGGAGCTCGCCGATCGATCACGCCAAGATCCGCCGATACAAGCTAGGTTAGCTGGCTACGCACGCACGCAGGCGCAGGCCTGTGTTTCTTGGAAGCTACACGACGGCGCGGAGTACTCTGCGCCCTCTCGAGCACGCTTGTTCCAATGCACTCGAGTCGCTGCTGACGCAGCCACTGCATGCACTGCAGTGAAGCGGTTCGTCGGCTCAGCTCCTTCTACACCGTGTCCCCGTCTCCTCGGATCAAGCACAGGAAAGTCCACGCAAGATACGAAGAGAGGATAAAATATTGTGGCTTGCGCGATGCTGTGGCCAGTACTGGGACTGGACTACTGCTCCGGCCTTTCTTTCCTTGCGCCACGAGGCAACAGTTCACAGGACCCCGGCTCGAATTGGTCAGAGACTCAGAGCAAAGAGGAGACGAGGTTTTGGGACAGGGCCACAGCGCAGATGATGTGCGTAGGTACGGGTACAGGGCCGGGTGTATCGCGGGGGAACGGCTCAGGTGCAGGGCCCTGCACTTAGCGCGGTGCAGGGATACCTAGCTTCCGGACATGTGTCCCTCAAAATTAAAAAAATTTCGAAAAATTCAAAAAAAACTTAAAAAATCAGAAAAATTGTAAAAAGTAATTTTTGTTAAATACTTTTATTACAAATATTTTTAAGTACTTAAAAAATATTTTTTAATAAAAGTAAAAAATAAAAAAATTAAGTACTTAAAAAATACTTTTTTATACAAAAAATACTTTTTACAATCTTCTGATTTTTAAAAGTATTTTTTTGAATTTTCAGAATTTTTTAAATTTTGGGGGACACGTGTCGGGGAGCTGGGCACCCTTGCACGGCGCTAAGTGCAGGGGCCCTGCACCTGAGCCGTTCCCGTATCGCGGTACTCGTGTGCTATTCCACTGCGTGGCACAAGGGGGTAGAGATCCTTGTGGGATCCGGAGAGGGTGTGCAGATGCTGTCAGTGTCACTGCTCCATCTAAATTCATTCTTGGGACGACGACGTGGACCTACATTAAAAAATTACACTATAGTGATTGTTGAATCTTTTTGAATCATTTGATTAAAAATAAATTTTTTTAAAAAAATTAAAATATATTGTTATATCTTTACGGACAATACAAAAGAATAAAAGCAAAAAAACCAAAAAGAGCCAAAAGACCAAAAAATCGAAATTAAGAAGCCAACGTATTCTAAGTGATTTTCGGCTTCTTCTGACATCACAAAGTCATAAGCCAAAAGCTAAAGCCGATTGGAGTGGCTTCTAACTCGGCCTACTTCTTTTAGTACTCTTATATAATCCAAAGCTTTTTACTTGCTAGTAGCAGTGTACTTACTATTGCAGTGTCATACGTTTGAGGTTTCGCCCAGCACCACACTATATAGGGGTATTTTAATTGGTTGGAGTTGATGGCATTTGGCTGATATAGAATAATACCAATTGAAAAAAGTAGCTTTTGAAGTAAAATTTGAAAAATGATTTTTGGAAGACGTGAACACAAAGAAGATGACAGAGGCTAGCCGATGGCTTTTGAAAGTGACTTGGAGAAGCCCCTTTTGGAAGCCAAGGTGTTTAAATCGGTTTTTGGCTTCTTCAAACAGAAGTTGGAAGCCGAAGCCAGTTTGAAAACCCCATACTTCGTGACTGTAATGGTGAGATGTAGCTAGTTTTGACGCCACCACAATGTGAATATTTGTAGATACAGAGTTCTTCCATTGTGACTGTGATATATGGGATACTCTCTTTATGTATTTTGCTTTTAGTATTCGATTGTATAACTAGCTGCCATATATACAGAGAGAGAGAGAGGATAACGACAAAGTTAGATTTTCTACTGCTGCAGACCAATTGCCTCGTTTGAATATAAGGACATATTTAGTTCAGTGATCAAGAAATTCTGGTGAGCCCATGGGCAACGGTTCCCTGCAGCTAAACTTACCGTATGGCCGATGTGCATGAAGGGACACTATGACGCCATCAGCTCTCTCATTGGTTCCGCTATTTCTTCTGTTTTTCATTGTACCGTTGTGTTATGAATAGCACTTGTATTCAATATGAGGCCAATGGGCCGGTATATATACACAAAGTACAGGTGGTAAATATGCAAAGAACCCCTCATAACAATGGGGAATAACAAAATATACATATATCTCTAACACCCCCCCCCCCCTCAAACTCATGGTGGATTAACAACACTGAGTTTGGAGAGGTAGAAGCTGTGCTGTGCTCGAGTCTGGGCCTTCGTGAAGAAATCCGCTATTTGAAGCTCCGAAGGCACATACTGAAGAGTAATCACCTGATCATGCACACAAGACCTCATGAAAGAAGCATCAACACCAATATGCTTGGTGAGCTCATGCTTCACAGGATCACGAGCAATACTGATAGCACATGTACTGTCTGACAAGAGAGGGGTTGGTGTAGTGACAGAAACACCAAAATCCTCAAGTAACCACCGTAGCCAAGTAATCTCTGCTGTCAAAAGAGCCATAGCTCGCAACTCAGCTTCTGCACTCAAACGGGACACTGCAGTCTGTTTCTTCGTCTTCCAGGCAATAAGAGAACCCCCAAGAAAAACACAGTAAGCAGAGATAGACCGGCGATCAGAGGGATCGCTGGCCCAAGTAGCATCCGAATAGGCCTGAAGCTGTAACGAGCTGGAACATGGAAAGAAGAGACGGCGAGAGATAGTCCCGCGAAGGTATCGCAAAGCTCGAAGAAGGTGACTGTAGTGGACCTGAGTGGGAGCTGAAACAAACTGACTCAGAATATGAACTGGATAAGTGATATCCGGACGAGTAACAGCAAGGTAGACAAGACTCCCAACAAGATGACGATAGCGAGTCGGATCAGAAAGAGGCTCGCCATCAGAGAGTCGGAGATGAACATTGAGCTCCATGGGAGTCTCAACAGTACGCTGATCAGTGAGAGAGGCGCGATCAAGAAGATCCTGAATATATTTCTCTTGGGACATAAAGAAACCATCTGGAGTGGAAGTAACCTCAATCCCAAGGAAGTAACGAAGAGGACCAAGATCCGACATAAGGAACTGCTCACTAAGACGAGCCTTGACAAAGGCAATGTACTCAGAATCATCTCCCGTAATGATCATATCATCAACATACAGAAGAAGAAGAGTCCGACCACGAGACGAAGTGTGGACAAAGAGCGCATGATCATGATCACTTGCTGAAAAGCCAGCAGCAGTGACCACAGAGGAGAAGCGCTCAAACCAAGCACGAGGGGCTTGCTTAAGGCCATAGAGAGAGCGACGAAGGCGACAGACCATGCCCTCAGGAACAGAATACCCGGGTGGCGGATGCATGTAGACCTCCTCACGCAACTCGCCATTAAGAAAGGCATTCTTGACATCAAGCTGAGAAACAGACCAGTGGCGAACAGACGCCACCGAAAGAAGAGTGCGAACAGTGGTCATGTGGGCCACAGGAGCAAAAGTCTCGTCGTAGTCAACACCATGCTCCCGCTGGAAGCCACGAGCAACAAGATGCGCCTTATAGCGCTCAAGAGAGCCATCAGAGCGAGTCTTAATCTTATAGACCCACTTACACGTGATGGGATGAGAATGAGATGGAAAAGGAACAAGATCCCAAGTACCAATACGCTCGAGGGCAGCAATCTCCTCGCCCATGGCAAGCTGCCACTCAGGATGAGTAACAGCATCCCGGTAGGAGACAGGCTCACGAGTAGCTGCGCCAGCAAAGGCAAAACGGGCAGGAAGCCGAATCGACTGGCGATCGCGGAGAGCGTAGCGAGGAGAAGATGACCCATCAGGGGAAGATGGAGCATCAGAAGAAGATGGAACATCAGGAGAATATGGAAAAGGTACTGTAGTGGGAGGAGCCTGGGGAGTCGTAGGAGACGACACAGGCGGCGACAACGGCGGAGAGGCCACAGGGGGAATATGTGGAGACTCAGTGGGACAGGTGGACGAGGGCAAAACAGATATAGGTGTATCTGGAAAGGTCAAGAAAGACAGAGACTCCACAGAGGAAGCCGAAGGAGAGGCAGGACGTGGGTAGAATGGACGAGACTCGTCGAAAGTCACATCCCGAAAAACCCGCATCCGACGACCAACAGGATCCCAGCACCGATAGCCCTTGTGCTCGGCACTGTATCCCAGAAAGACACACTCAACAGATTGAGCGGTCAGTTTGGTGCGTTCTCGAGGGGCGAGGAGAACGTAGCAAACGCAGCCAAACAGATGAAGGGTAGAGTAGTCAGGAAGAAGACCACAGAGATGCTCAACAGGGATTGCTCCCTGAAGAGCAGAAGAGAGCTGGATGTTGACGAGATAGGTGGCAGTGGAAACAGCCTCGGCCCAAAAGTGGGGTGGAATAGAGGCGGCGATCATCAGAGCACGAGCCGTCTCAAGGAGGTGACGATGCTTGCGCTCAGCGACACCATTCTGAGCATGAGCACCAGGACAAGAGAACTGAGTGAGAGTGCCCTGCTCAGCAAGGAAGCTACGCAGGTAACGAGAGAGGTACTCGCCAGCAGAATCAGCGCGAAAGACACGAATAGGAGTGGAGAACTGTGTGTGAATCATAGTGGCAAATTGTTTATAGATAGACAAGACCTCACTACGAGAAGACATGAAATATATCCAAGTGTGGCGAGAGAAATCATCTATAAATATGATATAATATCGATGACCCCCTTTCGAAACGAAGGGAGCCGGACCCCAAACATCTGAATGAACAAGATCAAGAGGGCGCTGAGACACAGACTCACTATGAGGATAAGGAAGCTGAATCTGTTTACCTAACTTACAGCCCTGACAATCTAAAGACACGTCTCCTGAGACAGACCCCAGAAGACCACGACGAACTAAGGACGACAGACGAGATCCACACAGATGACCAAGACGGTGATGCCACTGCTGGAAAGAGCCGGTAGACGAAGTGGCAGAAGCGGAGAAACTGGCGGCGATGGTGGCAGCGGAAGGAAGGTGAAGCCAGTCAAGCTCCCAGAGACGCTGTGAGTCAAGGCGCCGAGGGCCAGAACCAACCAGATCTCTCGTGTGGCGGTCCTGAACACAACAAGAGTCAGAGTCGAGAATGACCCGATAACCAAGGTCAGTAATCTGCCCAGCAGAAAGAAGCTGCATGGTAAGGCGAGGAACATGAGCAACAGAAGAAACATGAAAGGATGAGTTGCTAAGAGATCCTCGACCAGAGACAGAAAGAGATGTACCATCAGCAGTAAGAACACTGATAGGAGAATCAAGAGGTGTAATAGAAGACAGAGTGGAAGGATCAGGAGTCATGTGAAAAGATGCTCCAGAATCAAGAATCCACGGGGAGGTACCTGACTGTGTAGGGGGTGGTTTCTCAGTGCCCGAAGAGTCAGTAGCAGAACCTGTCGAGGGAGAACCGGAAGTGGCAAGCAGGCGTCGAAGTCTGGCTATCTCCTGCTCGGTGAGAGAAACTGCTGAAGAAGTCGATGCAGACGTCGTCGTAGAAGCACTAGTGCCAGTAGAAGAACGACGTGAAAGATGCCGCTTCTTCTTATAGCACTGGGACTCAATGTGGCCGACCTTGTCGCAGTAGGAACAGTGAGGACGGCCATCTCCAGGCGGAGGACGGCCACCACCACCTGTGGTAGCCGCTGGAGGAGGCAGTGTAGCAGGCGGACGAGCGGCGAGCACAGAGGGGAGTGGCATCAGACCAGCACCACTCAGACGAGTCTCCTCCGCGCGTATCTCGGTAAGAGCCTCCAGGAGAGTGACACGAGGGTAGCGTGCAAGGAGCTGGGCACGCCTTTGCTCGAACTCAGGACGAAGGCGAGTAAGGAACTCGTAAACCCGCTGAAACTCCAGGTCAGCACGTACATCCAGGCAGCACGGACAGGTACGACAGCCAGCAGTGCGAAGTGAGTCCAACTGACGCCAGACAGCAGAACTCTAAGCGTAAAAAGCGTCAACAGTAGCATCACCCTGCTGAAGAGAGTGCTCCTGGCGGACCAAGGACAGGTACAGGGCATCACCAGAGGGCTCGTAGTGCTGACAAAGATGAGTCCACATCTGGAAAGCCGAAGGGAGTCCCACAACCTCAGAAGAAAACTGAGGCTGGACACTGGCGATGAAGACAGCAGCAGCCCGAGCGTCGTCATCGTACCACTGAGTGTAGACGGTCAGACGATCCTTGTAGGAATCCAGAGCCTCCTGGTGGGCAGAGGCAGCTTCATCATCAGCAGCAGCCTTATCGGCTGTCGGGAGCAATGCAACAGGCGTAGGCTCCGTCGGAGGAATAGGGCAAGGCGGGTAGGTGACATCGCCAGAGAGGACGCCCTAGAGACGAAGACCACGCATATGGATGCGCATGTGAGACACGAAGTCGGTGTAATTAACACCATCAAAAATCACCGGGCAGCGAGGGAGGGAAACGGTGCCCATTGGTAGGCGGCGCTGGACGACGCGGCGACCAAGGCAACGAAGTCTAACAGGCGGCGCTGGACGGCGCGGCAGTTAGAACGACGTTTTTTTCTTCTTCTTTTTCTTCTTCGAGTCGGTTTACAAACCGACCGAGCCGACCGAAACAGGGCAAAAACCCTAGAACAGGAGCGGGAGGCGGCCCTGCGCAGGCGGCGGCGGCGGCAGCGGCCCGGAGAAGGCGGCGTCGGCCACCAGCGGGCGGAGCGGAGGCGGCGGAGGCCCGCCTCTCAGCGGCGACCTTGGGCGGAGACGACGACGAAGGCGGCCGACTGCAACGGCGGAGGCGGAGGCGGCACGCGGGAGTCGGCGACGGCGGCCGACGGCAACGGCGGAAGCGGAGGCGGCACGCGGGAGTCGGCGACGGCGGCGGCACGCGGGAGTCGGCGACGGCGGCCGACGGCAACAGTGGAGGCGGAGGCGGCACGCGGGAGTCGGCGACGGTGGTGCAGAGTCGGCGACAGCGCGCGGAACCCTAGGTAAGCCAAAACCCTAGTTTTAGCTCTGATACCATGTTATGAATAGCGCTTGTATTCAATATGAGGCCAATGGGCCGGTATATATACACAAAGTACAGGTGGTAAATATGCAAAGAACCCCTCATAACAATGGGGAATAACAAACTATACATATATCTCTAACAGTTTTTGCTTTTGTCAGAGATTTTTTTTGCTAATTTGTTTATGTATTGTTCCTATTTGAGGTTGAAGGACTCCAACTGGACGGGCAACTGCTCTTCATTGCTCTCTACTTGCTATTGCTTTGTTCCTGCTCTCGCTATTATTGTGGTTTTTCTAGGTAATCACCTTAGATTTCTTGCATTTTGTCTAATATTTAGGTGTGTGCATCGACATGATTTAGCTTTATTGGGTAAACAGCCTTCCCCTGCTCTATTTTAGCCCATCAAGCAGTAGGCGAAGAAATTTGTTATTTAGTTAAATTGAAGAATAAGTTTTTTTCTGTAATGTTATGCATACTAGAATTTGACAGCTACACGTTTTGAAACAGTACATTGAGTTTGCTCTTCCATTTTGGTTTGCAGGCACCGCAGAGAGGACCAAAAAAAAAAAAGGATAATGCAGTGGACTGCATACCCTGGCTCATCGGATAGGGTAAATATTGAGATGCGATTTCAGTGGTTTGTTGCATTATTTTTGTATGGATCTGGAGCTTGCTTATGGCAACACCACTAGGTATTTTTAATACTTAACAAATTACGATGTTATGTCTTATTCTATACGCAAGCAGTTATTAGTACAGTTTTTTTTCAAATTTATTCATGATATCAAAGATGGATTCTTTTGGACTATTGCTTACGTCTTATAGCTTAAAATTTTAAATTTTGATTGTTCGCGATAGGCAATACGTAAAGAAAAATAGTCACATACAATTTTGGCCGATACAGCTAAATTCAATACATTTTTTACTATAATCTTTCTGTTGACTTTGTCTTAAAAAAACGCATCATTTAAAAGCTAGTTACTGTAGTATAAATCATAAACCACAAGCCATAAGTGAAAAAGAAGATAAACAAAATCTCTCCAGGTCAAAATAATCTAACAATGCAGTTTTCGTGTTGTTGGTGTTTACTTAAAATGATCTCTGCTTCGATTGTGCATAACAGAAGTGCTTTTTTTGGCGTCGCACAATGTGACATGAACCAAGAAGTAGATTGGATACCATTGTGGTTTTTTTTATAGGACTGTGCCTTTTGTTGGTTGGAGCCAATCTTTTCCAAGACGGTTTTTTTAAGTCTCTTTCACTAGACTAGCTATGTCTATTTTCTTGGGTTGCTTCATTTTTAGTTACTTATCTTGGTTTGAATTTAGATGAACTAACAGGTGATAGCTGAGTTTGTGATGTTGTTTTTCCACTACCTATTGAATTGTCTTCAGCTCAGGACATGTTTTACTTTATGTTTGTATGGTTGTCATCCATGTTTACACTATGTCTGCCTATTTTTGAGATGCACCATATTATGTTGATGCTATTTTCTTTCATTAACTGCAGTTTGTTGCTATATATTGATTTTTAATTTTTAAATAGAACCTTCCTTTATTTTATAAGTAAAAAATTACCTCACAGATTGATTCTCCCTTTTATTTGTAGAAGATGCTTCTTCATACAAGGGGTTCTAAGCTAGCAACCGCGGCAACAAAACCCAACTCCTGAGGCAATAGGTCAATTCCAAAGGAAGTGCATGACTCTGGAGTCCTTCAGCTTGAAACCTTTTTTAGGATTTCATCTTATTTACTTTTCAAAATTTTCCATCTACTCTGAGTTCCTGCTTTTTGCGAAACCAGGATGTTTTGTTCCCTTTGCGTAACTTCTAAAGCAAATGTGTGATCTGTGAAATGAATGCATCGTATGGACTGATATGGATAAGATTTTGCTCTTCTTTCAACCTACAAAGGTATTCCACAAACAGCACTTTCAGTCTATTTTTGGAGCATACTTTGTATGGATGATGCTATTACATTTGTATCTGAAACTCTTAATTCATACATGTAATTCGTTTTTGCGCTCGTGGCAACGCGCGGGCTTTGGTAGTACCCACTCCGGAAAACGACAGTTTACTGTTGTTAGGCATATCGCCACTGACCAAGCAGTTTGAGCCTTTGATTGCACAAAAACTCATGAGTCAACGAACTGTCCCCCGGAAAATTAAACTGTTTCAACTTTCAACCCAGATGGCGCAAAAATATCAGCAAACTGCACTTAAAGTATTCCGGTGTTCCAATTGCAAACGCTCCAGATTACACCTAAATTTGCATGCATCTTTGAGTAAGACGCTTGTTCTTTCAGGCCTGATCTTTGTCTTTTGTTTTTTTTTCAAAAGTATAAATAAATAAGTGACTTTTAAATAAATTCTCTAAATACCTTTTGAGCTTAACACCATATTATCGTCTATATCAATATCTTTTATCGTTAACTGTTCTATTAAAAAATATAAATAAAAATCAGTAAGTCAAAACTCAACTCTCGCAGCCCACTCCTGCTGCTGACAAACAGCTTTCGACTACCAAAAAGCGAACTAGCGTCCTGTGTGGACTCTCGCTGTCTCCTTCAATTTTGTTTTCTGTTGTTTCTCTTGATATGAAGACGTGCTGTCACTGCTCAGAAAAAAATGTTGTCATGTCGTAGTATGGACTAGTACGGGTACTACGCTACGCGTGTTGATCGAATGTCGTAGGTCTTAGTATTTAAGGATGTAAGTAGCGTGGCTACGTATTATAATATCATATGATCCTATAATTCTATTAAAGATGAATGATATAGATTATAATATAGATCGAAATTAAGTAGTATCATAGTGGGATCGTGATCCTACTCATAGAATCGTTAGAATCGGGTAGGATCGATCCTAGTAGGATCATAGATGGGATCATGATCCTGATAATAAACTATATTAACATATAAAATTTGATATTGCCTATTGCTAGTTTAAGTTGCATTAGTATTATCTTTGGCACATTGCATTTTAGATTATTAGTTTATTAAAAAATTAAATAAGTTTTAAAAATCAACCTTAATTCAATATAACATGAACAAGTGTACTCAAATTACAAAATTAAATTCAAAAAATCTACTATAAACTTACATATTGAGAAATATAATTTAATTTTATATAAAATATATACACTTTTAAATTTTTGATAAAATCGTGATCCTACAATCCGATTCTGTCAGACAAAAATGATTCTATATATTAGAATCACGACCCTGACAATCTCAAGTATACCATACTCGAGTTCATAATGTACGTGTGGATGCTAGCTTTCGGCGTTAAATGCACCAAATGCGAACTATACTCCAGTTGGTGTTCGTCCCAAACAGATTAAGGCCCGTTAAATCCGTTTTTTAGTGATATTTAACCTTTAACTATTATTTTTAGGTAAAATAATATTGTAGCAGCTGTTAGTTTTTCTAAGCCATTCAGATAAAAATACTATTATATCTCTACTAATAATACAAAAAAAAGATAAAAAAATAAAATTACAAACTAGAAACCTAAACCGAACCGAACCGAAATGAAGGGACCTAGTATCATGGCGCTAATTAGCTCCTAGGAAGTGATCAAATGAGTAAGAGTCACGGCCGAAAATCATTAGACATTGGTGGCGCTTTGCACAGTGCAACGCAAGAGTGGCCGCACGAACATCGCGTACCTACGGTGATGGACATTGTTACCACACGATCCGATCGTGGCCAAACTTGCGCAGGACCGCGAGAGCAATGCATGGCAGGCATATCTCAAGGAAGGATAAAGCTACCTGGTCCCACAAAAAACAGTCCCCAGCCGGGCAGCCACAGGGAGTAAAAACGATCGACGGACCATACGCTGATTAAAGAGTTTGTTTCGTATTCTTTGGATCTGTGAGTACCACAGATGACAATTAACAAAAAAATTCTTTGAATTTGTGTCGGAGTTGTCAAGCTTTAGCTCTATTTTCTGGATTACGAATAATTGTTTTATATGTGTTTTTTAAGATAGCATAAAGTAGACGGTATATACGATTTTAAACTTAAAAAGTGGTGTGAAAAATCTATTTTAAGATATTTTTTTATTTGTTTTGATTTGTGAAGGAGCCAAAAATCAAAAACCTAAATAAGGGGCCTTTATTCGGAATGCCAGCATCGAACTTGCGTCCGAAATCTTGGTGAAATTCCCACGCCGTGCCTTCTTTGGAGTTTCTGCATGCAACAGCTAACAGGTGCAGCACGCATGGTTGCCGTGAAGGGCAGTAGGCTGACAGATGTCGAAGCCAATCGATCAGCTTCGGTAACTGGCAGCGGTAGCTTCTGCCAGTATTGCTGGTTGATGTGATATCCACGTGCCTCGCAGCGCAGGTAAACTTCCGTGCCCGTGCACGGCCAGCACACGGTGCGAACTTTTATTAACTGATCAATTTGGCTTAAATTTTTGTTCTTTTTCTGAATTTTTAATTTTTTTATGCTTTTTTGTCGGTTCTTTTTTCCCGTATTTGTTTGTATTATACGTAATAGGCTAACATATTTTTTTATATTTTTTTAATTTTTTTAAATTTAATTATGCTAAATAAGTCTCTGTCAGCTACAATATTTTTTTTCAGCCATAAGCCACCAAAAAAAGCCCAACTGATCACCACTTAAGGCTATTTACCACAGTGGACAGCGTGGTATGTGGGTGAATACTGAGTAGCGCTTGGATGATTTACCATAGGCTAATGTTATTTCCTTTCTTTTGAATTGTTATATGATAATAGACAGTAAAGATGCTAGCGAGAATGACACATATAATACATATAGTTTTAGATTAAAAGATGTTTGAAAATTTGTTTTAAACAGCCATGTCGTTTGTGTTTGATTTTTTTTTGAAGAAGCAAAAAAACTAAAGAGCAAAAGAATAATATCTTTGTTAAATTTGGGCACTGCTTTTTCAGCGAACGAAAAAAAGATTCCCTCGTTTCTCCTGCTGGCGTAGACACCCACCACCACACCGCCCTCGGCGGCCTTAACGCACTAACCACTGTAGAGAGATGGATCTCCACCGGCGCTGTTGAAATCGTTCGTGCCGGCGCGGTGTGGACCGTGGCCTGCAGAGCTGAGGCAGAGAGAGAGAGAGAGACGGCGGGAGCGGCAACAGTAATGGGACTGAAAGGCTCAATCGATCGATCGCTGCGCACGCTTGCTAGCTGCGACGACGTACGGCACGGCCATGCCCTGCGCCGCTCGGCGTTTTCGTGCCCTGCTCGATCTGCCCCGACCATGCATGTCCAAGGAAAACCTGGAAGGCCATGCATGCCTCCTTCTGCTGCCTTCAGTTCTGCTGGTGTCCACGGGCGAAACTGAGGCAGCAGGTCCGGTATCACGGACATTAGGTTTAAAAATTTTTTAGCAGGAATCAGCATCTTCAATCTATATATGATTCTCCAGCCCAAACTCAATGAATCTGGTTCTTTTTTTTAAGATTAACGAAGGGAACACTAGCAGCCTAAATTCCCACTAGCTAGTAACAGTCCACGAGGAGCCTTGGCTTCTCTCAACCTATAAGACAACTACAGAAGGCTGAGCCAGCCTAAGAGAGAGGACCGCAACAATCCATGATGTCCATTTGATCAATCCTGAAGCGTGTAACCTTGCAACAGCCCTCGACGCCTATTCATCTCGTATGGTCGGCCAGAAGATGTGTACCACGTCCATCACACATCTGCACCCCAGCTAGGCAATGACTAGTCGTTGGAGAACGGGAGAAATTGGCACCACTGATCGAACTCATCTACCATCTCATTGAGGCGCCGCTGGGTGCCTGTTACCTCACGCCCTCGCTGGTCAAAGAAAGTTTAGTTTCACCTGATTAGTATATACTCTTCTCTAATTTTCACTTAATTCTTTCAATTCGATTCCAGAATAAAGGCTATAGTTGTGAGTTAAACTTTCAATGTGATGATTGCTGATTGTTTTTTTATCGAATTGTAGAGCTAAGATTTAAGGTTTTAATTTTGATTTTTGGAATATTGGTCTAACTCATTGCAAATTGAAGGTAAAATTGTAATATTTGACCACAATGTTAAGTAAGCCACTAAACATATTTTTTTCTATTATATTGTTGTTGAACTATTGAATATACAAATATCTAATTGATTTTTAAATTAATTGATGATGATTTTTTGAATGATATACTTATTTGCTATATGGGGAAACAACAACTGACGAAAATTATAAATTATATTGTGATTCATCACTTTATAAACTTGAAAGAACGTAAATACTAAAAGTATTATATTAACTTACATTTGATCGTTCTACTATTTTGTACTTGAAAAGTTTAAGTAATTTTATTCTTTTTTAACAGGCCATTGAGGTCAGATGATGTATTTACCAATGCCGACCAACTTTTATCTGTGATTTCACCCTCGGTTTCTTCAGTACTGCAACTAACTAATTTTATTATCAAGTTTCTTCATATTGGTAAGTATTTCGATCACTACTTCTTTATCATCATATACTGTCATCGATTATGTTGAAATATTGACGCTAAAAATTGCCAGACATATTACTATTTAGCATAATATTATTTAAAAATCATATATGTTATTATATGTATAGGAAAGTGGTGAACCCTGATCATTTTTGTTCTAGTTCCGCCCCTACAGGTTCCCATGATCAGTTTGCTACCATGTCACTTTTGATCAGTAGCAAATCCAGGACTAAATCTTAGGTATGGCAGTTCATCGCCGCCTCGTTAGGTGTCGCTTCCTTGCCGGGTGTGCCGACCGCCATTGCCTCATCGCACGCCACTAGAGTTTGATGGCTCGGCCCTTGCTTGATGGCTGGATGACGGGGCCTGCCGTGCTGCCATCACACTTTTGACTCTAGCTGGAGTTGGACTAGATCGCACCACCACCATTGTGGCTGATCGGCACTCAGCTTGGCGACATCATCGTCCACATGGAATGATCGAAATAGCAACCACTCCATGGGCTTCTTCTTTCTGTAGTTCTATCTCTACACTTGTTCCCCCAATGCGTTTGCTTTCCCCATTTTGCTGCTCCGACCGACGCATCCATGGCTGCACCTCCATGCTTCTCCCTTTTCCCCACTACTTCTTGCTCTAGCCGAATGCCTCTCCAGGCCACTCATTTCCTTCCTCTTCCTTGCCTTATCTCTTCTCTACTCATTCCCTACATCCCTCTACTCAATCCGACTCCTAGCTTGGCTCCCACTGGCACTACAACCCCTTGTGCCACTGGCTGCCATGCCTTGCACCTCCCCTAACCTCTGGTCCTATGTGTCGCCGCCCTGGGTCTCCGTCCCAACCACCATCGCCTGCCCGTCGGCCTTCTCTGGCCCGCGCCTCCCCTACACCCTCGACTCCGACAGCCGACTCCCTAGCGCCGCCTCACTCGACCTTCGGTTGCTACGTCGCCCCCACGGCTCCCGCTCCTCCAGCACCTCCCCCAACTCATCTTTGACTTCCCTTACTCGAATCCGGCCGGATTCATGGCCGGTCTGGCCTCTCGGCATCGTCTCTTACCCTCACTGGCTCATGGCCTCTAGTGCCTTTTCCCCCTCCCCTTCTTCCCCTTCACTCGTGAAGGCTACCTTGGGTAGGTGCCCAGCCTTGCCCGTTTGCTAGCTCCGCCCCTGCTTTTGATAGTAATCAAGTTTGGTGCAATACAATCTATCCATGCTACTCTTAATAAAGGCATCTGATGCGTTGCTAATTGATGAACTGCACATCGTCCACTTGAATGGAGGCCGGTCGGTCGAGCTGAACGGATTGGACTGGACCAATCAAGTGCATGCCCCGTTCTTTTCAGCTTTTTAGCTGGTTTTTTTTGCTTGATTTCTTTTAGCAATAACTATTTATTATACTAATAAACCATATGCTATAGCCTAAGAGCATCTCCAAGAGTGCTCCTAACCAGCCTCCTAAATTTAAATTTAGGTATTTAGAAGAAAAATAGTCCTCCAACAGTACCCCTAAATAAACTCTTATCCTAGATGAACCCCTAAATCATCCTTCAAAACTCTCAAAAGTAGGAGCACTCCCACCACCCCTAAATTTCTTCGCGGGTAATTTTTTCTGCTACGCGCGCACTCTTCCCTTTCTCCCGCTATCCTGCGAAGAGATAGCTTTTTCTCCGCCGCCCCCGTCCTCCGACGCCCGCGCCTCGCCCGTCCTCCCACATCGCCCGCGCCTCCCCCGTCCTCCGGCGCCGCTCCCGTCGTCCGACGCCGCCCCCGTCGTCCTCGTCCTGCCACATCGACCACGCCGCCCCCGTCCTCCGACGCCGCTCCCGTCGTCCGAGTCCTCCCACATCGCCCGCGCCGCTCCCGTCGTCCGACACCGCCCCCGCCCTCCGGCGCCTCTCCCGTCGTCCGACACCGCCCCCGCCCTCCGGCGCCGCTCCCGTCGTCCGACACCGCCCCCGTCCTCCGACGCCGCTTCCGTCGTCCGAGTCCTCCCACATCGCCCGGGCCGCCCCCGTCCTCCAGCGCCGCCCCCGTCGTCCTCATCCAATCACTACAGGTAGCATGCGTTCTTTTTCCAGTGATCCAGTATTAGGGCTCAGGAGAAAAAAAATTGGTGGCAAGAAGCAGCACATCAAGGAGGACATCCAGTGATCCAGTATTAGGGCTCAGGAAAAAGAAGCAGCACATCAAGGAGGAGGTCATGTGTACAGCGAGGCGTTAGAATATTTGTGGTCCAAGAAGAAAGAAGCTGATGATGAGAAAGAGCGCAAGAAAGAGGAGAGATATGCACAAGCACATGCACTAGAACAAGAATTGTTTGCGCTTAAGAAACAAGAGTTCAACTTCAAGAGAACACTAGAGGAAGAGCGGATTATGACAGTGGATATTAGCGGCATGGATGTCCAGCAGCAGCAGTACTATAGGCTCCTTCGGGATGAGATCATCGCTAGACGTAGTATAAATTAGTTGCTTAATTTATTTTTTCATTCTTCTTAGTTTGCATTAAAATCCTGAACGTGTCTTCTTAATTTATTTCCATTTTTACTGTTGCATATCATTTAACTACGTTGTTACTTCTGTTGAACTCTTGTTGCCACTTTATAGATGTAGTTGTATATAGGGACTGGAAGTTAAGCACCGATCATATGATATTCCAAGCAAGCGCTATCCAATTTTGCTTTAGAGTCCTCCATGTACACTGTACACTTCCAATCATATGCCATGCATTTGGCTGCTGAAGCAACAACATATGAAGTGTAATTGCATTACATAATTGTTTACAGTTTTCAGACTGTCTATCCATCATGGGAGCCAAATGCTGATGGCAAACAATTCTTATCTAACCTCCAAAAGTTCAAAGAAAGGCAAGTACGTCGACAATCTCTTGCACAGTATCAAGCAATGGAAGCATCAGGCTTTGTGGCTCTTTTCTTGGTCCTCCAGAATTTGGAAATCGGTACATGACTGGAAGCATCAGGCTTTGTGGCAAGTACCTGCATATTCTCATGGTCCGCGAGGCAGTTTTATTGAGCCTCCAGAATTTGGAAATCGGTACATGACTGGCAGTCCATCTGAAATTGAAGAAGCGGGAAACTGGGACACTGATTTGTACAGAAGAGTTCAAAGTTATATGGGAGCATCTACACCAAGCGCTTTGTTTCAGCATGCTCCCGTGAAGCACCGCGGTACAGAAGATCATTATACTGGCAAGTGGGTCAAATTGATGACATGGCAAGTTTAAAATTTTAGGAGATGGAGATATAGGGGAACTGCTGTACAATTCATAGATCTTAGGGAGAGTTAGAGTTTAGGATAGCTCCTATTTAAAAGTATAGGGGATCAATTATAGGAGCACTCTTGGAGATGCTCTAAAAGAACACCCTACATTGTTCCAAAAGAACATGGGATCCTGGCATACCTAAAAGTGGCCAGCCATCTCATTGTGAAACCACGAGGTTGGAGCAAGGGTACCGTTCATTAGAGTTTGTGTTTTTGGTTTCTGGCTTTAGCTTCTTAATTTCGTTTTTTTTGTCTTTTTGGTTTTTTGGTTTTTCCCCTTATTCCTTTGCATTGTTCGTAATAATATAGCTTTTTTTAAATTTAGTTACGTTGAAAAAGCTATTAGCAGTTACAGTACGCTTTCAATTGTTATAGTGCAAAACAAACTATAAGACATAGCTTATAAGCCCAGATAAGCACCATCAAATACATTGGATATCAATAAATTGCACGCGATGCTCGGAGAACGACCCCCAGAAAGAAAAGTGGTTGTTAGAGCGTATGCTGACATAAGATGCTCATGATTTAGTGCTTTAAGAAGATAATGGCATGATGAGCGCATGATTTGGGAAAGGAAGATTACTCCACGCAAGAAAAAGCCTTTCTCTGAACAATACGCAAACGACATGGCGGCCGAGGGTTAGGAGCTTGGCTCCCCGGCGACGGCGCCGCCGCCGAAGCGGCGAAAGATCGAACCGCTGCGGCGGTACCTGTTCTATTCTTACGCTCACGGATTCTTGCTATCCTTTCATGTTTGGTGTGATTGATTCATGATTCGAATCCTCCAATTTGGTGGATGTAATGCCTGATTTCTTACGATGCGCACTGCGCTGTCCTAGTTTTGAGAAGTTTGCAACGGTTCGATCTCGGTTAGTGGAGTGGGGCGTGCCGGTGGTGGGGGATGGCTACTAGTGTAGGGTTCGTTTAGGTAAAGATTCCGGACTAGGTGATCTTGTGAGCATCTCTATACGTTAGGCTTTGGTGTTCTTTAAAAGGGGCTTTGGAATGTGGCAATATGCTTGTTTATCTATATTTCGGCAAAAGACTCGATATTCCGCTGGAGCCTTGTTGATTGAAGCGAATCTTGAAGCCTTTCGCATTTCTGCCCTACACAGATAATTTTCAGCCAATATTCTGGTCTCGTCCTGCTAGGGTATCGACCGCAACTGAGTGTGTGTGTGTGTCGGGGGGAGTGCAATTTGAGGACAAACATGAAGAATAATGCCTACTTAACTTAGGGGATTATCTCCTCTGTAACACGCATGGTCCGGCCAGTGAATTCTCTGGGACGCTGTGTCGTGCGCGTATTGTCTGCTTGCTACGCTATTTTGTTGCCAAATATTGGAAAAGTTCTGTCTTTCTTTCGTTCATGATTACATTGATCCAACTCCAACCATGGACTGCCATACAGCCCATAAACGAAAAACATAGTGCTGTCAGTTTCATGTTCTATAGATCCCTGGTAGACAGATGTGACAAGCCATTAAGCCAATATAGGTTTGTGCTTCTTCATTAGTCATTACCACCATTAAATCATTGAACCAAACTAGGTATTCTGCTGGTTAACTTTACATTTGGTGTCTATATTTGATTGTCAGTGTTAGGTTTCATGACATCAACAACCAGAATGCTCCGGAAGGACACATGTTTACTTGCCTGAATCGAGAATTATACCAACCATGTACTAGTTGATGACTTGATGCAGTTAAGTAACGAGCAAAATCTACTGTATATTACAGTCAACTTCACATTTGAGGTTCCCTAGTCCCTACTCCCTAATGTTCTTTTTTTTTTTTTTTTTTGTAATTCGTAGCCACCTTGCACTTACTAAGTACTAGTAGCAGCCATTTTCGTGCCGACGACTAGCAATCATGTTCCGCTGCTTATTGTAGTATGGCTCAAACTACTTTCTTGTCTATACAATAATTTACTTTGTGCTCTGGAGCACAGGAACAGACCTTCTCAAGTTGCTCTGGATAAGGATAAGGTGGCAGCATCATCCAATTCATCGGTTTGCCCTTCCACATCGACTGGAAATCAATCGTCTTCTGATGAGGACATCTTTGGTTATATTGTTCTTATATATTATTTTTAATCTATTTAATATTTTAGAACAATATGAGCTTACTAAAAAAAAGTTAGAGCTTTAGAAAAAAAAGCTTTACATTGAGGTGAACTTATTCCTAACTATTATTAATATTGTTATTTATGAGAATTGGATATTACCCCATGTTACTACACTATGCATTCTCAGGGTTAACAAGTATGAAGTCTTTGGAACCAAGAGGAAGGAGAGAGACGGCCAAAGCAATGGAGAAGCACTTCAAGGAGGGTAACCATATTTGTTGCCAAGCCTATAAGAACAAGAATCTCAAAGCTCATGTGGTTGAAAAGGAAAAAACCAAGTAGCTCATGCAGTTGATCAAGAAAGAAAGAAGCCCGTGTAGTGGGAAAGCAAAAGGAGGAGAAGCCTAAGAACTTAAAGCCCAAGTTTTGGATGAGATTTCTAAACCCAATTCAGAATTTCCATAAGTCCAACCAAATTCAAACTCAAAATCAACTCAGAACTCAATTCAGATTCAATTTGGGACAGCCCAACAGACCCCTAATATAAAGGCTATAACTTTCACAAACGGAGTTCGATTCGAGTGTTCTTGTGCTTATTTGAAAATTTATTCTAAGGCCCATCTAATGGGTGAGGCCTCAGCATCAGAAATGTCATGGATCGTCTACTATGACCGAAAGAATGTAACGGTTGTAAATTTATGTTTCCTTTTTTGTGTGAGTTTGAGTCTAACACAATATAGGGTTAAGTTGTACTCGGTTTGAGGACCTTGTGGATGTCCTAAGGAGCTATATAAGCCTGTACTCACAGCCTTTAGAGATTAGACCATTTTTTATAATAGATTGAAAAGCATTGCTCTTGTTCTTCCAAAATGGTCAAACCATCTTGAGCGAAATTTAGAAGTGTTTTAATAATAGAGATCGTTCAACTTTTCCCCTGAAAATTGGGAGCATGATAGGACTTTGCTTGGTGGTCGTGAAGTCCAGCATGTGTGTTCTCATGAATTAAAGAGTGCTAACTCTTGCAATGGCAATAGGGGATCACTAAGATTCGAGAGGCTACACGTGAGTATCTTGATCTTACATTGAGAAGATCAGATGATCTCGTATTAACTTGGTATCAGAGCATGGTTGACTCAGTAAGATTCTTTGCCCTTAGTTTTAGATTAATTTTCTTTGTTGTTCTTATTACCTAGAGTCCATAAATCGGAAATTGCAAAACAAAAATTCCAAACCCTAGTTTCAATCTATTGTTTTTTTGTGAATTTTGTTAGGTTTTAACCCATTAGAATTTTTATTTAGTGCTGATCTTAGTGTTATTTTGTGTAGCTTAATCATTGTGCTTCGTTTAAAACCCTAAAATTCGTTGGTTTTGAAATACTTAAAACTAAAACAAATCAAACAAGCAATCTACTATCGAGCCGCTACAGTAGCTAATCGCAATAGTACCCTCGTGCTACAGTTCCCTGCTATGTGTTTTGTTATCTTGTGAATTGTGCTTCACTTAAACTCTAATCCATGCGCATTATTCACTTTGAGTTATCTTTAGTTGTTGATCCTCACTTATATCTTTGAAACTTGAGACTAGCTATTGATAATTGCATCTAGGGTTATTCTTAGAGTTATTTACACCTTGCTGAATCTAGCTGGGACTTGCAAAAATCAAGGGAAAGCAAAACCCTAGTCTCAACCAATAAGAAAGAAGAGAGAAAAGGCAGCCGAGTTAGAAAAAAAAAGGCACGGCTTGAAAAGAAAGAAAAAGGATAAAATGAAAAGAAGTTCAGACCACATATACTAGTACCAACTCTCCCTTGCGGTTGCCCTAATAGCCAAATGGGAAGAAATCATTATTCATGCGATTTGAGCAACAAAAGAGAAAAGAAAAGATATTGGCTGGAACTTGGGAAAAGTAAACCCTAGTCTTTGTGTTTCAGATTGTATATTTAATTTTTTGAGCAATTTGTGCCCTTATAATTCTTATCATTGCAATTGGTTAGCGTCTCTCTTATTACTTAATGCAAAACGAGCTATTTAAACCTCAAGTTTAGGTTACATCCTTCTAGCTCATTTCTTTTTTTGCATTGTGAGTCACATTGATTTTTGCGCGTGCATTCATACACTTCATTTACACACCGCCGTCGTCATCCGTGGACCCCTACCTGGCATCGGTAGGGCAGCCCACATTGTACAGCCAGGGTTGGTGGGGACGACAGTTAGCTGGAGGCCATGGCCTACTTAGAAGATAAGTTTTGTCTTTTTAAAGTTTTTTCGCGTCAATATATTGCACGAATAAACAATACCTGTCCTGTAGGAACGACGCACCAGTCAGGAGTTTACCTATGCTCCACGAGGATCTCCCAAGGGACGTGAGCGAGTTCTTTGCGGAGGACTAGGCAGAGATCCTTTCTGCGTCGTAGCTCAACAGTCTCTCAGTTCCCACACAGCCACAGGTGCAGTCAACCCCGAGGCGTTGGGAGCATGGGTCAGCAGACCTCCTGACCGCTTCAACCCGTCAGGCCCCAAACCTTGACACCCCGCGCTGAGGAAGCCCAAACGAGGCCGTACGGGCGACCACGGACGGGGGGTGGGACGTGGCGACAACGGAGGAGGTGCTGCAGGTGATGTAGCTGGTGGTGAGTAGTGGATCTTTCTCTTGCTATGTGTACTTTTTTTTTTGTTGTGTACGTATTTTGCTTTGTGTTCCTTCATGTATGAATTATCTATTGCATCGCAATATCACTTACCTTCTTACTTATGAATCAGCGCTATCTCAATCGTTTTCATAAAATTTTTCAGAAATTTCTCGTACTATAATAACATACGACGATCGAAAAATGTTATTGCAACTCTAACATGTTTTGGACCATTCATAATGTACAAAAAAATCACAAATGCATCAAACGACATTGTCTATCCTTTTATTTGAAAAACTACAAACAAGATTTCTTAAATGTATTATCTAGAAAAATTTTCATTTACTCCCCACAATTATTTTCATCGGAATAATATAATAATTACATCATTATTTAAAATCGTTCAACCGTTAGGTGACTAGAGGCAAAGTCGCCCAACCGTTGGGCGACTTGGCCATGTGTCGCCCAACGGTTGGGCGACTAGCTGAAATCGTCCAACGGTTGGGCGACATGAGGCCAAAAGTGCAAAAAAAATTTGTAGATATATTTTTGTAAATTATCTTGTCCCTGTTATCCCAAGCGGTGACTTCTTCAAGCAAATTGCGAAGAAGTGAACCGACAATTAATGCAGCGCAACTTATACGGCTGTGAATCGTGCGGAAGATGGCTCTGCTGTATCCTGCTACTTGCTATGCCAGCATTTCAGACTTTATGCCTGCTAGATGTATACTAACAGAGTGACAGTTGAAGACTTTCAGAGAAACCGGATCACATGTACTGTTGTAAATACTCCTACCTTGTAAGATTTCCGTAGTAGCAAAAGGTAAATTCTATACCTGGTATAATGGTGAAAAAGCTTTGCATTGTGGCAAGCATTTCTTAGTGTCACCTTTCCTTTATTTCTAGTGGGAATTTTCTCACACCTCGCTATCCCTCCAGCCCCCCAAGGGAATGTATATCTGGACGGCAATCATTTTATTCTTGTACTCTTCTTCCATCACCTAAGCGTCTTTTCAATTATTGATAGGGTTTTTTCTACCTCTTCTCTCCTCCCAGCTAATGAACAAATATCTTAAGAGTACTATTTTGGAACCCAAATCTCCATGGGTGCAACTCGTGCAATGCGACGCCCGTGTTCTCGTGCCAGCTACCGCTGAAGCAGCGGACCAGGCAAAGCTGCCAAGGAGGCTAGGCTGTACTTACACCTCATGGCTTGGCTTTTAAGACACTCTCTTTGTGCCATCTCCATTGTTATAAGACTCAAAGCTTCCTTTTCATTAAAGGCTCTGTTAGTATCTTATCCTCTGAGGCTGAGTCCCTGACAATAACACGCTGTGTGTGAATTGTGAAAGCTGCGTGACATAGGGCCTGTTCTTTTCCTCCGAAGCTAGCGGTTTTTAGCTTTTGCTACAGTATCTAACTTTTAAACGGAGTATTTTCTCAAGACGGGGTCTATAGGTTAAACGATATACACGTTAAAAGCCCAACATTTGTACCATCCAAAATCGCAAGTGAGTATCTATCTCTCCATAATCTGTATCGTAAACAGCCAAAATTCAAAAATTTCAGTCAAAAACCATAAACCGCAGCCGTTGCCAAACAGGCCCGTAGACTCAGTACCGAGTGCAAGTGTGCAACCAATCACGGGACCAATCTTCAAGCTCGGGAGAAGGCGTGATGTGCGCGTTCCTTCGACTCTTTGGTTTGCGGCGGCCGGCGATGCCGCGACGCACGCATCCATCCATCGGCCACCCACATGGCCACATGCGGTGCTCTTCTCTCTTCCGGCACGGGAGGATAGGCGAGGGCCCACGTGTCGGTGACTGTACGACGCTGAAGCTAGGGAGCGACTGCCGAGGCGCCGTTCTGCCTGTAGCAGGTGGTTGGTACGACGCCGCCGTTGACCCCACACCGAGCGCGCGATGCGACCCCGCCGTGCACGCATCTCCAGGCAGGTCTTGCGAGGCTAGACGCTCCTGTCTCGACACGTGTAAGCCTGAGCTCATCGTTACGTCATCTGTCCCCACCGATGGGCCCTCCACGCACGTGCCCCCGTATCATCAATTAATTTTGTTTAACAGTCTAATCGCCTCTCTGCCTCCGTTCTGACAGAGTAATCAGTCGCGGACTCGTAACTGATTATTTTAGTGCGCAACTGGGAACTTTACAAAAAACACCCTTGTCTCTCTTGTCTGCTCGTGTGCTTGCTCGTTCGTCGATCTGCTGCAGCTTTTGACACAGAAAACCTCGTAAGTTCTAATATTATAGGCCACACCCCACAGATCCACGAACCCAGGCGAGCCATGAACCACCACCCCATTGCCCTTATCCCCGTTGTGGGGAATCCAGCCCGTCCGGCTACACCCACGCGAAATCACAGCCGTTTATACAGAAGGGTACATCCGTAAATACCCCCAAGGCGAGGGGGATTTATTCGCCTGGAAAACGCCCGGCTCGTGGCCCTCGTCGTCCCACTCCCACGCTTGCGCAAGCGGAGAGAGAGTAGAGAGAGTGTAGAGGGAGGCTGTAGCGGCGTAGCTCCCGATCCGGAAGCCGAGCTGGTCTGGGGTTGGGGCGCGCGGATCGATCGAGAGGCTAGGGTTCGGTTGGAGGGTGAGCCCGGGTGCGATGGGGAAGGGCGCGGTCGTGGGGACGGCGGTGGTGGTGTGCGCCGCGGCCGCCGCGGCCGTGGGGGTGGCGGTGTTGGTGTCGCGGAGGAGGAGGAGGAGGCGGGATGCGGAGGCGGAGAGGCGGAGGAAGGCGGCCGCGGTGATCGAGGAGGTGGAGCAGAGGTTCTCCACGCCGACGGCGCTGCTGCGCGGCATCGCGGACGCCATGGTGGAGGAGATGGCGCGCGGGCTGCGCGCTGACCCCCACGCCCCGGTCAAGATGCTCATCAGCTACGTCGACAACCTCCCCACTGGGTAAGGCCGCCTCTGCTTCTGGGATTTTTTCCGTCTTGTGTGTGTGTGTGTGTGTGTGTGTGTGTGTGTGTGTGTGTGTGTGTGTGTGTGTGTGTGTGTGTGACCCGAGTGGTACGCTTGTTCCTGTGTGCGCGGGCTGGCGCGTGTGTCTTGGGGGTGAATTAGTTGGAAATTTGCGAATATTGGGGTGGCTTGTTGAGGTGTGGATTCGGTAGAAATGTGGCATTGTTCCAGTGTTGAGGTGGGGGTGTGCCGTCGTGATATTGGGAACACCGAGCCTTGAGGTGGTTTGAGCGAAATTGGGGGGAAGGTTGGGTGGTTTTTATTTGATCTTGCTGTGGTCCTTAACTCCTTATTGATTCTGGAAGAAGGGTGATACTTTTTGTTTTCCCTGTGTGGATTCTTGGTTTTGTGGGCACCTTCGCATTTTGTGTGATATCTTTGACTTGACACCTCAATTCCAACTTAGATGATATAGGATGTCTGCATAAAGAAACATGGTGTGGGTCAGGGCATGAAGGGTAACATAAGATTTTTTTGCATGCTTTTCAGTTTAGCGTCTGGTCTGCAATTTTTGGTCTGAGTGTAGGTTTGTCACTGTTAGTGGTAGACCAAGAAGGTGGACAGAATTATACAATAAACAGTTATGGTTTAGATCTTGGTCATAGATGATAGATCAACCCATATCTTCTCTAATTTATGTCCGCTGTAGAGATATGTGTATCCATTTGCCCTCTCCAGTTCTCTTAATAAATGGACCATTTGTATTTTTTGCTTACATCTACATATCGGGCTTACCTTCAAGATCAAGGTATTATTGTTTGTACGCCGCCTTTTTTTATGAGAAAAATCTAGAGGACGGAATACCGTTTTTTTGGATTCGACGGTATAGCTCGTCTCCATTGAGGGGGCGGCACCGCCGCCTTTCCCGGACAGGTTCACTGCAGCCCTCCGGCACGTAGAGGGAGGCCGGGGAGGTGGTGGCCCGGCGATGGGCGGTGGTGGAGGGCATTGGGTGACGGCAGAGGGCGGGGTCGCTGCCGGCCGCCGGTGGTGGAGGAGGGGGCGGGGGAGGCGGAGGAGGAGCGCGGAGCTGCGGCCGGCACTGGAGAAAAAGGCGGGGAGGGCAGTGGGCGCGGAGAAGAGAGAGAGGAGGGCAACGGCCGGCGTCGGAGAAGGATGCAGGTGGGGGGGGGGGGGGGGGGGGGAGTGGCGGCGCATTCGAGAGGGAGGTGAGGGGAAGGTATTCCGTCTGGACGCCTCCCGACGGCATACCGTGGGCTAGTTCCTCTCTTTTTTTTTTATTTGCTGGCATGGTCAAATTGTTATATGGCTAATTTTCGAATAGAAAGTTTGTCTGAATGTTTTCCAAATCTTTGGACAATATTATTTCCTAACTATCTAAATTAGTCACATGAAAACGATATCGTTATATTTGTCATAAAATACTCTGATAATATTACACTTTTTTGCAAATATATTGGACATGGTGCAAATTCAAGAGTGACAAGTATTCAATAACAGAGGTAGTATTATGAAAATCCCACGAACGCGTATAGAGAAAGAAATGGTTCAAGACTTAAAGAACAGTTTCAGACATTGAGTTTGTTAAGTGTAAATGTGTCTGAAAATGAAGCATGTCTATCACTTTATGAAATCTACTTATGTTGTTTCCTCTGCTATTATTTTGCTGTTTACTGATTTGTATGTCACTTCTGCAGGGATGAGCATGGATTGTTTTATGCACTGGATCTTGGCGGGACCAACTTCCGTGTTATACGGGTTCAGCTTGGAGGAAGGGAGAAGCGTGTTGTCATGCAACAATACGAAGAGGTGTCCATTCCACCTCATCTGATGGTTGGGACTTCCACGGTAAGTGCTTTGAATTGCTCTTTTCAAGTCTCCTGCATTAGCAAAATTTTCTTGCATGGTTTACTCACATTATCAAAGCACGAGTACAGGAACTGTTTGATTTCATTGCGGCTGAGTTGGAAAATTTTGTCGAGACTGAAGGAGAAGATTTCCACTTGCCAGAGGGCAGGCAGAGAGAACTGGGTTTCACCTTTTCTTTCCCAGTGCACCAAACATCAATATCGTCAGGCACTCTCATTAAGTGGACAAAGGGATTTTGCATCAATGGCACGGTAAAAATCAAATGATCTTAGTTCATACTTCGCTGACTGATTGATATACTAATATTTCTATTACCTTGATGATCAAGGCTTGATTGGAAGCCCAATTTCTTATCAACAAATGATTCTCCCTATGCAATTGCCCTGATCATCTTCATGTGGCAATTAAACTTGCCACATTACATTTTCCTGAAAACACTTGTTAAGCGAACTAATGACTAGCTTTCAGTGATATCATGCTGTGTTCTTTTGACTTTTGGGAACTCCCTGCACTGACAAGTGGCCAGCTGCTGTCCTGCATTTTTCTTTCGTGATATTAGAACTGTTTTCAGTGGAAAAATAGAATATTAGTATGAAATGATTTTGAATATGTGTACATTGTAGGTCATATATATTATTTGGCTTGACCTAATGTAGAACTTGTTTAGAAAGCTTACTCTTGAAGTGATAAAAGGATCCATGTTTCTTAGGATTTATGGTATTTGTGTCAATTGTCAAGTATAACTAGCCATAAATCCCATGCAATTGCATGGCTAGATACTACAATGCATAACTTTATATTTAAAAGTAGAGTTGTATTAGCTAAATCTTTAGCTGAAAGCACAGTTCTATTTGTTATATAATTGTAATAGCCCTAATAACTCCTTTTGATTAATCTTCACTTTTATAATCTGGATCCATCAAAATAAGTGGTGTAAATCTTTCTCTTTTTCCTCCTATTAATATAGTAATTTCTAGCCTCTCAGAGCACATGTGGTGGCAACTTTTAACATTGTTTTAATCCTATAACAATAAATGACCATAGTGTTGATTTGGATTATTGATTGCTGTGAGCTCAGGTCGGGGAAGATGTTGTGGCTGAATTGAGCAGGGCTATTGAGAGGCAGGGTCTTGATATGAAAGTTACAGCTCTGGTAAGTAAGTTCATTTGTTTGTTAAAGTATTTAGCATACTAAGCATTCCCATGCCTGGCTTTTATATCAAAGGCATTGGCATTTCCAATGCACTCTTATGCTGGTTTTGGATTTCTGAGATGCTCTATGTTGATGGAACGCAAAGGTTGGACACATATTGTACCGGAAAATACTTTCAACATTTTGTAAACTGACAACTAACTCTTTTTTTGTGTGTGTGTGTAGGTTAATGACACTGTAGGCACATTGGCTGGTGGGAGATATGTTGACAATGATGTTGTTGCTGCGGTAATATTGGGCACTGGCACAAATGCAGCATATGTGGAGCACGCAAATTTAATTCCAAAATGGAATGGGCTACTACCTAGTTCAGGAAATATGGTTAGTGTCTGACTTCCTTTGCATGCTTGGAATATTAATGTAACGCCCTAGGGTCCAAACCGGCTTGCACTTTCGTCCTCGCTTTGCGTAAAACGGTTAACCGAGGGTTACTACCATTGGAAGGCTTAGGTTTATATATTAGTGTTTCTCAAGTTAAGCTAGCAAGATGGGACTAATCCATACCCTCATATGCACACACACATGAGGGCCATCATAGGCCAAATTTTATAGAGGCCGAGGTGTCACATACACCCCCCTCAAAGGATCCGACGTCCTCGTCGGCCGCCCAACATACCCACATTAGGGCAAATGATCAAGATCTCCCTTCTTGGCACATGCCATGTGTTCAGTGTCAGCACATATGCCATACCGTGTGTCCACTCCGGGCCCACATGCGCCATATGCCTGCGCCTCTGACCCGCACGCGCTCATGTAACCGCGATGGTCGACTCTGATACCATTTGTAACGCCTTAGGGTCCAAACCGGTTTAGGCCTAACCCCATTCTGAATAGACCACACACACGTAGCAACTCTCTTGCACTTTCATCCTCACTTCGCGCAAAACGGTTAACCGGGGGTTACTATCATTGGAAGTTTTAGGCTTATATGTTAGTGCTTCTCAAGTTAAGCTAGTAAGGTGGGACTAACTCATACCCTCATGTGCACATACACATAAGGACCATCATGGGCCAAATTCTATAGGGGCCGAGGTGTCACAATTAAAGGTCTTTGGGCCTTGTCTAATTGTATATGTCCACTGCAACTCTTGTGCTGAATGATATTCACATCAGTTAATAATATAACATTTGGATCTTTGGTATGCTGCAGGTAATCAACATGGAATGGGGAAACTTCAAGTCAGATAAGCTTCCTCGTTCAGAATATGATAGTGCTTTGGATTTTGAAAGTTTGAACCCTGGCGAGCAGGTATTGTTTACTTTAACCTGTTAATTCCCAATGATATGTGGGTGTGTGAAAAGAAATTTTGTCCACTTCTCCTCAGATATACGAAAAGATGATTTCTGGCATGTATCTTGGAGAGATTGTGCGAAGAATCTTGCTGAAGCTGGCTCATGATGCCTCATTGTTTGGCAATGTTGTTCCACCAAAATTGGAGCAACCACTTATACTGAGGTGCACTTTCATGTTCCATCTATTGATCATCTAGCTTTTGTTGTATTAGTAGAAATTAGGAAACAATCAAAATATGGAAAACTCATGTAACCAATAGAAGCTTTCATAAGGAAGTTCCGATTGTGGTATTGCAGGACACCGGATATGTCAGCCATGCATCATGACACCTCACATGATCTCAAACACCTGGGGGCTAAGCTGAAGGATATCCTGGGGGTATGATGTTGTTCAAAAGATGATACTGTTAAATCTAATCTTCAAGAACAACTGATTCCTTACGTTATGCTTGAACTTATATTTAGGTCGCTGATACTTCCCTGGAAGCAAGATACATTACTCTTCACATCTGCGACCTTGTCGCGGAGAGAGGTGCACGCTTGGCTGCTGCTGGTATATATGGCATTCTAAAGAAGCTGGGCAGGGACAAAGTGCCAGGTGGCGGTAGTAAAAACCAAAGGACTGTCATTGCTATTGACGGCGGTCTCTACGAGCATTACAAGAAATTCAGCGCCTGCCTAGAATCAACGCTTGCAGACCTGCTCGGGGAGGAGGTTGCCTCATCGGTTGTTGTCAAGCTGGCCAACGATGGCTCTGGCATTGGTGCTGCACTTCTTGCAGCCTCACACTCCCAGTATACTGTTGCCGATTATTCGTAGGAGCTCGCTCCTAGTGTAGCTTCTTGTTTTCCTCCCGTTGTTCATTTCTTTCTATTGGGAGTTCCCCTCGTGCGATTCGCATATCTCTTTTTGCTATTCTGCAGACACATAAATGAGTGCCTGTGCAGCGGGATATAGCTAGTATGGCGCCAATGAGTTTGAACTTTGGAGAATATCACATGCAACAAGCGTTTGCAACTGCAGGAAAGTGGAAACGGAGGTTTGATGCCGTTCCTTACCTGCCGATTCTTTTGCCATTTTCCCTGTAAGTTTCTTTTGCGATGTGCGATGTCGCAAACCAAGCTTTGCCGATCTGCATGTAATCTTCTGTCATTCAGAATAAAGAGGGGGATATAATCACACAATTGAAATATTTACTATATCTTCTGTTTGATTGACCAGATATGTATGTAATCTTATACACGTTTACAGTGTCAAAACTCAAAATGGTTTGGGTCGGCCTTGAGCAGTTGACAAGGTAAGTAATTTCCCTTCTATGTTCTAGTCTTCTAAAAATGTGTGCTTAAGTATAGCTATACAGTCCCGGTTGGTAATTTCCCTGCTTATAGCTGTTATCCTAATTGAAGTTGCAGTGCTTGGCTCCTTTCTTCAGACAATGCAGTCGAAGTCACTATTCTCTTCGTTGTCTGCTCCCTTGGTGTTCGAAAGCTGCTTCCGACGACTGCCTAGTTGTGGCAGCAATAGTGGAGCTGCTTCGTAGTCCTGGCCACTCTCCGTCTTGCTCTTCTGGTGCGTCTGCTCGCTGCACTTGAGCAAAATCTGCAGCACGTCCTTCATAGTTGGTCGTGACGAGGGCAAAGTGCCGGTGCAAACCACGCCTAGCCTGAACACCGCCTCGGTCTCCTCCGAGTATCCTGCATATCTGATGCACTGATCTGTAGCATCGGGGATGCTTTCTCCCGATTGATAGTGATGTCGTGCCCATTCCGCCAGGGAACCGTGCTCGCCACCGTCGTTGGCCATCCTACCGGTGGTGAGCTCCAAGAGTACAACTCCGAAGCTGTAGACATCAACCTTCTCGGTCACCTTCCTTGTGTAAGCACACTCTGCAGATAAGCATCACAAGACCAAACATGAGGTCCATGAACGCTAGAACTCGTAACATTTGCCAAAGCAACCACCCAGTTACTCTACAGAATCCGGCAAAAAGAGTAAAATCCACCAAAATTTACCAGTCAGTGTTCTTAGTTCCTTACCAGGAGCCATGTAGCCCAACGATCCGGCAACAGCGGACATCGTGTCAGGCGTCCCGGCCTGCACCAACATCCTGGCCAGCCCGAAATCCGCGACCTTAGCACGGAACTCCGAATCCAGCAGGATATTGCACGTCTTGACGTCCCGGTGAACGATGGGCGGAGAGCACTCGTGGTGCATGTAGCACAGCCCCTGCGCGGCGCCGACGGCAACTCTGAGCCTCGTTGGCCAGTCCAGCGGCGCCGCGCGCCGCGCGGACCGGGCCCTTGCAGTGGAGTGGCCGGCGTGGAGAGCGTTGCCGTGGAGCCACTTGTCCAGGCTGCCGTTGTCCATGTAGTCGTACACGAGGAGCTTGGAGTCGGCGCGGGAGAGGCAGCACAGCAGCCTGACGATGTTGATGTGCCGGACGTTGCCGAGAATGCTCGCCTCCGACTCGAACTCGCGCTCCAGCTTCTCGTCCACCTTCCCGGCGCTCCTTATCTGCTTCACCGCCACGGCGCCGGTGCCGCCGTTGTACCGGTTGGTGTAGGTGACGCGGTACACGCGCCCCGAGCCGCCGCGGCCGATGAGGTTCTCCTCCGTTAGCCCCCGGAAAATGGCCGCCTCCCCGAAGCCCAGATCAGGCTGGAAAGGTGTGATCTTCCAGTCATCGTCCTGTGCCGCGCGCTTCCTTTTCTTGATGTCGCGGACGACGAAGAAGGCGAAGGCCACGATGAGGAGGAGGAGCGCGGCGCCTGCGGCGAAGAGACCAGTGCGAAGCGCATGCGACACTCCCCCGGAGGAAGCGCCGGCTTGTGATCCCGCGGCACAGGAGCGTACCCCGGCGAGATAGCTGGACCCCAGACCGGCGGTGCAGAGGCTGGGGTTGTCAAGGAAGCTGCGGTCGTAGGCGGCGATGGCGAGCGCTGCCGGGACCTGGCCGCCGAGCTGGTTGGAGGATAGATTGAGCGAGCTAAGCTGAAGCCTGGCAAGCGCTGGTGGTATGTCGCCGGAGAGTTTGTTCGACGACAGGTCAAGTGCGTTGAGCACCGGCATGGCGCCCAATTCTGCCGGTATCTCGCCGGAGAGAAGATTCCTGCTCAGGTCCAGCTGCGTCAGCCCCCCGAGCTTGGCAACGCTCGTCGGGATCCCGCCGGAGAGCTGATTACTGGACAGGTTCAGTGACTGCAGCAGGGGCATGCCGTTGCCCAGATTCGCCGGCATCTCCCCGGAAAATTTGTTGTTCCCCGCAATGAACTCCCGGAGCCCAACAGCCGCCGCCGGGATGCTTCCACCGAATTGGTTGTTCTCTATGCGTAACCTCGATAGTTCGATGTACATCGTGGCCGGGAGACTCCCGCTGAGCCGGTTATTATGTAGGTATATGGTTTCAAGCTTTGTCGCCGTCCACAGCTCCTCTGGCACCTCTCCGGAGAGCTGGTTGTTCTCGACCATCAGGCCGGTCAGCGTGGTGCAACTAGCGAGCTTCGGCGGGATGGAGCCGTTCAAGCGGTTGCCCGAAGCAGTAAGCGAGCGGAACTTCCCGTTGTTGCACAGCCCCTCCGGTATCGTGCCGTTGATCTCGTTGTCATCAACCTGAACATACGACAACCCCCGCGAGTTCTTCCCGAGATCCGGCGGGAGCGGGCCAGTGAGACGATTACCGTGCAGCCTCAAGATCTCCAATGACGGCAACCGGCCGATGCTCACTGGTATCTCACCGGAGAAGTTGTTGAAGAATAAGTACAAATTTACAAGGTTCGGCAAGTGACCGAAGCCTTCCGGAATCGCCCCACTTAGCCCGTAATTCTCGGACAAGTCGATCGTCACCAAGTTCACCGCGCCGAAAGCACCATCGACGACGACGTCGCCGGTGAGATTGTTCTCATATATAGTCAAGATTTTCAACTTCGTGAGATTCCAAAGCCCCGGAGGTATGCTTCCGGTCAAGGCGTTGCCCGAGAGGTCGAGCATCTCCAACTCCGGCATCTCCGCCACATAGCTCGGGAAGTCGCCGACGAGGTTGCACTGCGCCGCCCAGAGGTTCGTCAGCTTGGTTAGATTCTTGAACGACGCTGGCAGCTTGCCTGCGTCGAACCTGTTGCTCGCGAGCGTCAGATTCCGAAGGCTCGTCAGGTCGCCGAGCTCTGCCGGGACGGTGCCGGCGAGGTGGTTGTTGTCCAGCGCGAGCCACTGCAGGTTCCGTAATCGGGAAAACGAGGTGGGGATGGTGCCGCTTAACATGTTGCCGTTGAGGATTAGGGAGGTCAGATTCTCCCCGAGGCCGCTGCCGATGTCGGCAGGTAGCTCCCCAGCGAGGTAGTTCTGGGACAAGTCGAGGTACCGGAGTGAAGCGCAGCTGTAGAGGGCGGTCGGGAAGGAGCCGTTGATGCTATTGTTGGAGATGTCGAGGTGCGTGAGGTTGGAGAGGCGGCCTATGGCGTCAGGGACGTCGCCTGAGACGTTGGTGTTGGCGAGGGAGAGGTTCGTGACCCGCCCGGCCGTGTCGCACGTCACGTAGGGCCATGTGCAGTGCGCGGCGCCGGCGCCCGCGTCGTTCCATGCCGCGAGCACGGGCGGGTCGCCCCACGCGCGCTTGATCTGGAGGAGTAGCTGCGTCTCCTCCACCGCCGCGGCGATCTGGAGGCAGCAGGGCAGCAGCACGAGCAGGAGGAGGTGCGCGCGGTGTGGTATTGTGGCCATGGCTTTTGTGCGTTTTTCGGCCTGTTTTCGTGGGTGGGTTCTGCCCCGCCGCCGCGGTGGACCCGAGAAGGGGAGTTCGGTTTGTTTGGTAAGCGAATGCGGCGGGAACGAGACTGCTATATATGCTCGACAACGTGCTTGCTTGGAAGCTTCAAATTACCTGGCTTGGCACATGGTTTTTCCACGTACGGTATCATTTTTAAAGTATATTTAATTAGTTTCGTGGTACATATATGATTGATAATAAATAAATTACATACGAAAAATAAAGGGTGTATATCACATAAAGAATCAAATATTAGAATTTTTAGAATGCTATCAATTTGATTTAATTTTCATGTTTGTAGAATTGATTTCATTTATGATATTAACGTATAGTACTATATGTTAAAACAAAGAATATATGTTATATCTTTGGAAAAAAAATACTTATTCTTCATAATTTTTAACAGACATCTCTAATAATAAAGACAATAGTTGTATCCATATTAATACAATTAAAAGAATACAAATTATAATGGATATTATAGGCAAGTTCATGTCTGATTATGAGTATATATAAACTACACAAGCTATACATACTCAAGGGATATGTTTCAAAGTAAAGATCCTTAATATGTGAAAAATATAATATAGATTAATACTAATGAAACCATAAAATATAGAGTGAACTTCCCCTAAATGTGTGCATACAAAAATGTATTGTGAAAGCATATGAACATATTTAAGTTTGACTTATTTGGTGAAGTTTATTCTATATTTCGGACCCGAGGAATGCAATAAGATAAGAATATGATATTGAATATATACCTCTCATGTTTTTCACCTTTTCATCCAAATGAGTCTAAGCAATATCATAATTAGTAAACATATTAGTCTTACAATTGTATTAGTCATAATTACCAAAACCAACTTAATGGAGCTTGAACTTACAACATCACAAGACCAAACAAATGGTCAATGAATGCTAGAACTTGTAATATTTGCCAAAGCAACTAACCAGTTACTATACAGAATTTGGCAAAAGGAGTAAAATCCACCAAAATTTACCGATCAGAGTTCTTAATTCCTTACCAAGAGCCATGTAGCCAAACGATCCAGAAACAATGGACATCGTGTCAGGTGTCCCGGCCTGCACCAACATGTTGGCTAGCCCAAAATCCATGACCTTAGCACAGAACTCTGAATCCAGCAGGATATTGCTCTTCTTGACATCCCGGTGAACAATGGATGGAGAGCACTCGTGGTGCATGTAGCATAGCCCCTGCCGGTGGCGACGACAACTCCAAGTCTAGTTGGCCAATCCAGTGGCACCGTGCTCTGTGCGAATCGGGCCCTTTCCATGGAGTGGATGCCATGGAAAGCGTGGCCATGGAGCCACTTGTCCAAGCTATCGTTGTCCATGTAGTTGTACACGAGGAGCTTGGAGTCAACGTGGCCACGTGGGAGAGGCAACACAACAGCCTGATGATGTTGATGTGCTAGACGTTGCCGAGGATGCTCGCCTTCAACTTGAACTCGCACTCCGGCTTCTCGTCCACCTTCCCGATGCTCCTTATCTGCTTTACTGCCATGGTGCCGGTGCTGCTGTTGTACCGATTGGTGTAGGTAATGCGATACATGCGCCCTGAGCCACTGCGGTCGATGAGGTTCTCCTCTGTTGGCTAGAAAATGGCTGCCTACCTAAAGCTTGTAATCTTCCGGTCATTGCCCTGTGCCGCACACTTTCTTTTCGAAAACCAATGAGTGTGCCACATGTGAGGACAGCCTAAGAGAATGACCACCTCAAAAATACCCTAGAGAGATTTTTCAGTGGGAAGATAAATTCAGGGGTATTTTGGATGACCAAGATCACTCTTTTAAACTTCTTGCTTGAGATGATCGTAGTAAGGTTTGAGATCTAGCACATGGATAAAAAGTAAAAATGTGAAAAATAGTCAAAACTTAGAAGACAGTTGTGGATGCCTCCTAGTACGGGACTTACTTTACTAAGATAAGACCAAAAAATATTTCAAAAATTATCAAATGCGCTAATTATGCACAAATTCCAAGTGTTTGAACAAACTGATTCAATAATGAACTTGTAGCACTTTAAATAGAGTCCATTGTAGTTTCTTTATTCCATTTAGTTTATTGATATGGCTTAGCTTATTTCTGGATACATTTGGTTAAATTCTGATCTTGAGCAACTCAATATGCTAAAAATCCATTTAATTCCAAATTATTGCTTATTTGATCTTAGTTTTACTATATATGGTTTGACATGATCTAGATAGCTTCTTCATATAATATGGCTTGGTGTAATACTTGTAGAATCACTTTAGATAATTTTTATGGCTCCTTGTGCTAAAAATAAATAAAATGCAGCCACTTTATCTTATTCATACTTTATCTTCTTCTATACATCTTGATGACTGAATTGTCAGATGGAGAAAAAGATTATTAAAAATGCATATATTGAGGAGAAAGATTTCTAAAATTCATAATTTGGAGTTTTTGTTAAAATTCTTGCTAAGTTGGAGTTTTAATATTTTGTTATGATTCTGTTAATTTTTTGATCTCTTCTCATCATGACCAAATAAAATAATTATTCTTTCAAATGGATCTAGAGTGATATTTCCCTAAAAAAGAGTGAGATTTCCCAATTTATTTGGTGGATTTAAAGCTTTTTTTTTTTTGGAAAACTTGCTATTTCAGTAGCTTCACTATATTTTTGGCTCATATGGTCATTTTCATTCTTTGCAATCCTTTTGTGATCATTTTGAGGTTTCATTTGCAAAGTTCCCTCTCTATTTTCTAAAACCACCTCCTATTTGTAATTTTGAGAAATTGCCAATAGATTCATCAAGGGTAAAATTGAAGGACGACCATGTGAGAAGGTACATGGTTATGTTGTGGTGAACCATTGCCATTTTAGAGAAGTGAAAATTTAGATTTCGTAAATTTACGGTTTTCTCTGGACAGATTGCAGATGTAGCGGTCTGACTGGCTAGAAGAGGCAGTCAGATCGCCCAAAGGTTAGACTAGCCCCCTCTAGCGGTCCGACTAGCCATCACCAACAGTCAAACTAGCTGGAGGCAGTGGTTTGACCAGTCGGCCTTGTTTCAGTTCGGCCGGTTTTTGGTACTTTGGGAAATTGAGTCGTGGTATGTTTTCATTTGACTTAGGTCAGTGCATTTGTGTTGCATAATATATGTTTTAGCTAATACGCATTATGTTGTGAAGAACTTGTACTTAAAAATAATTTCTTTGTCTTTAGATGTGTACGGTCGATTGGAGTCAACCATGGTCAACGACAATGATCGAGGCTATGCTCATAGAGGAGGTGAGGCCCAAAATAATCAAGGATGCCAGAAGAGATGGTTGAGCTTAAGAATGATACAAGGAAGGCGAGAAATGTTGAAGGGAAGTTCGAGTGACGAGTTGTACCTTGTGGCTTGGTATGTCCAAGTGAGGCATGGTCCAGTAGAATCAGAATATGAGAGACTTACCGATGCGTGGCAAGCTAGTTATGCATCTACACATGGCGAGCATGGTGATTACTTGCAAGGGAGTATTAAGACGGGGTCAAGAAAGGGTATTTTGGTAAGTTGATCAAAATACCAGAAACTACCTTAAATCAAAATCACAGCGATTGAGAAAGTGGTTTAGATCAAGGAAAAGTTGAGATGATTAAGTTAGATCAAAGGCTAAGAACTTATCATATTTGGGCTTATATGCTTTAAAAAGCGTGCATCAGTGTAGTGTGTGAGTAAAACCCATGTTGAGTGGTGTTAACGAGTTTTCCCTATACGTGCTAAGTGGATAGCATCTATTAGTGTTAGATGGGGCTGGTTGTTTTGTCTATTTAATTGGTTGAAATAGAGACTTGCTAGTTAACCATCCAAATATCCTACTCATTGAAATCAAGTGTTCTTGGGTTAGTATTTGAAAAGGGTGAGTGTTGTGCTATCCTCTCTTGTCCTCAGGTAGAGTGATTATAAAACATTTATCCTTAAGTAGCAATATATCAACTTTGTTCATCTGTCTTGTATTCCTCTTGTGTTGATTGATTTGCTCTTGATTTGGTTGATGTTTGATCCTCTCTCTCCTTCTTGATCTTGCTAGATGTAAAGTATGAGTAAGTAATGGAGATGTATCATATAAATCAATTCCTATCCATCTAGGCATCAGTTTTGGCAAGTCCATGAAATTATCCGATTTTGCTTGAATTTGACCTTCTCGAGAGTTTTCTTGATCTAGTTGTTTTGCCTTGATCCCTTGGGAGTTTTTGTTTGATGTAATATGTGGGAATATATCTAGAGTCATCTTAGACATCTTCTACCCACATGCTAGTCATATTTCTTGTTTTCGTCTTTTGCCCGATTTTGGTGCAGTCTTGCTTATTTTAGAGAAAGGTCTGAAGTTTGATATAAATTCTTGCGATCCTGGATTGAAATAGGTTCTTTAGACCTTAAGCAAGGTGTGTACAAAATTTCATATCTTTTGGAGTTGTATTTTTGAAGTTGCACCAAAAGTTACATTGCTTTGGGCTGAATTTTTAGTTCTAAAATAGGGCAGTCAATCAGACCTTATCTCCTTCCGGTCCAACCGCTGAGGCCGATCAGACCGGCATGGTGCTGGTGGTCTGGCCACCAAGCACCAGTCAGATTGCCTTGGCAACCAATCTGACCACTTGAAACTTGAAGTTCTCGAGTTTTTGGTTCCTCGTTTTGCTCACTTTTTTTGTTGGCTTTCTATTATAATATTCATGGCTTTACGACTATTAGAGTGAAGGATTGGTGAATACTTGGAGAAAAATTTGAAGGCATAATTTACTCTCTCTGTTGCCATACCAGTTCTACACTAGCTTATTTCCCTTTTTTTCTTAACAGCTGTAAACTCATGTTATTGACTTTTAGGGCCTGTTTGGGGGAGCTGGAGATTCTGAGTAGCTAGCTGGTCTGAGTAGCTAGCTGGCTAGGCTGAGTAGCTAGCTGGTTGGTCTGAGTAGCAGCTGGTCTGAGTAGCTAGCCTGTTTGACATCCTGGATTCTAGCTGTGCAGCTGGTATCCTGATAGATGTATTGTCTGAAATGCCCTTAGGTGAGTTGATGTCCTGATTATGTATTGATAGAAGAGACATCCATGTTGTAAATTTGTAGTACTTAGTTCAAACATTGAGAAACTAATATTAAAATTTCATGACAATAAATTTGACTCCAAATCATAATTTTAAATATTAATATGGATAACTACCATGTCACCATACAAAGGGAACGTACAAAAGGTGTTCATAGACATATAAGGCGCACATATCACCATCAAAAGGAACTTCTATGGTACTATCTATAGTCTTGAAGCCATCAAGCCGTTAGCTATGGAATCACGAAAGGCACACATATCACCATCATCTTGTGCCGTGCCAATGTAACCACCTCATGTGCTTGAATCAACATGTGGCATGTACTCTTCATCATCATCACACCTCTCAAAGAGATGGTCACTCAAAGCACTGTCACGAATGAAATTATGAAGCACCATACAAGCAATGATGATCTTCTTTTGCCTCTCAACCTTATAGCTTGGCATATGCAATAGAATTCGCCGCTTCATCTTTAGCACGCCAAACACACGTTCAATCACATTACGAAGAGAGGAGTGAGCATGATTGAAGACCTCCTTTTGGCCACTTGGGCGCCCTCCCCGTTGAAACTCCGGCAAGTGATACTTTTGCCCTTTGTACGGAGCTAGGTATCCCTTTCTATTAGGATAACCGACATCAACTAGATAAAATTTCCCTACAATAATCAAATCGGATTAATGACGATGTATAAAATGAGAGATAGAAATAGATAATTGTATTACCATCTTCAGGGCGTGGGAAATATTCCGAGTACCGAGATAGAGTGTCATTGAATATACGAGAGTCATGGGCAGATCCAGGCCATCCAGCAACAACAAAAATGAACCTCATATCAAAGTCGCAAATCCCCATAACATTTTGAGTAGGATACCCATAACGACCAATGTGTGCAATTTGATCCTTGGCTGCCACTACAACTGGGATATGTGTGCCATCTATTGCTCCAATGCAATTGTTGAAATAGGGTGAGAACCGAGAATCTTGAAGCTTGGGGTGCACAGTAGATTGCGACTCCTTTGATTTTATGTTGTGCTTGGCTAGCTCATTAACACACTTAAGGACTTCTCTGAATTTTGTACTAATTGTTTCAGTTGACCGTTTAAATCGGTTCTCAACTTGGCTAAATGATTGAGGTCCACCACACATCCACAAGAACATACCAAGAGTTTCAATGGAATTACAATCTCTAGTTGATTTCAGACCATAACTTTCTACTAGTTTGTCATGCAACTTGTAAAAAACTGCAGGAGTCATCCGAAACATACGATAACAATCTTTTGTTACCCTAAGTTGATCCATAACCCACTGATTCCCAGATTGCCGTGGAGTAACTCTTTTCCTTTTTTGGAGATAAGTTTCAGCATGGTGCATACCTATGAGAGCAACTGTTGCAGCAGCTTGTAGAATTAATTTATGACGCTTAACCTCAACTGATGATCCATCGCTGTCATTTGAGTCATCACTCTCACTGGATGTGCTCATCTACAGTTCGTGCGAAAATTGATAACATGAGAAATGTACATCAACACAACAAGATTACATAAAAAACACATAGGTGTGAATAGAGTATCAAACACAACAAGATTACATAAAAAGCATAGTCTGAAACAAGATTACAAACATGTTCTACTTCTTCCTATCTTCATACATCCTCTTAAGCCATGCAACTCTCCCTTCATCGGTTTCAAATGAACGAAACACTGCACGATACTCTTGTTTAATAAAAAGTTTGGTTGCAATGTAGTGTTCATCATTTCCTTCTTTGGCTCCACATCTCACAGCCATGCGCAAATGCTCTATGATCTCATTGTCCAATTTCTCATTCCGGTCAGATGTCACAGAATTGCTAGTAGCAATCACATCAACTAGACGTTTCACTTCCTTGATCATAGGACTCTTCTTTTTATTTGGGCTAGGCGCAATACTACCTCCCTTATGCTTTTCAACCTTGGTCTTCTTATCATGAGAGCTGTCATCATCCCCAATATCGACGATATCATCGTCAACATTAATTGGAGTTGTGCTTTCACGACCACCAGGAATAATAGAAGACGAACCAGACACATGGATGTTCTGGAGTATAACTTCTAGCAAATCTAGGTTCTCCATTGGTGTGTAACGGAACTTGGCATACTCTTTGTTGGCCTGGAAAAAAGATATGCAGAATTATTTACAAAATGGTGCCACAAAGTATTGAATTGAAAATAATTTTACAAATGTCAATGGCATACCGCTATTTTTTCTGTCCACCATTCGTCATCTGCAACAATTGTTCCATTTTGGACATCCCAACCAAGACCGGTTGCATTCTTTTTTAGCTAAATCCATAAGCTGTATTCCCTCAAATTTTTTCGGAGGGGGGGGGATTTACTTTGTTTTATGGAAATCAAATTGCTATTTTTGTTTTCCCTCAAATTTTAGTTAATTTGGATTGCACTCGATGTGGACTCGTTTTCTTAATTTGCTATTTTTATTTAATTTTTATTTTGAATTTATTTATGTGTGGATGTTACTTTAGATGTTGTATGGAAATTAAATTGCTAATTTTATTATTTTTATTATGCTAAATTTTAGTTAATTTGGACTGTAGTTGACGTAGGATTCTTTCTTTTAATTTGAGCTATTTTAATTTGGGTCCGTGAGATAAATGACTAGATTTTACTGATTAATACGGGAGCTTCCTCGGAGTGCCTAATTAGTATACCTTTACAAAATTTTAATATTTTCAAATTTTAGATTTCAAATTTGTTTACAAATCAAATATCTAATCATCCTTTAATTTTTATTCCGAATTTGCATGTTTTTGAATCATACTCATCGTGGATTTCTTTTTTAGTTTTAGGTTGGCGTTCTCATAAAAAATCAATTTCTATTTTCATTATTTATTATTCTGAATTTAGGTTTTTTTGGTTTACTTTGAAGTTCATATAAAAATCAAATTACTAATTTTATTTTGAAATTTAGTTAATTTGGATTGTACTTTACGTGAACGCTTTATGGAAATCAAATTACTAAATTTATTTTAAAATTTAGTTAATTTGGATTGTACTTGACGTGAACTCTTTCTTTTAGTTTGCTAATTTTTGTTTAATTATTATTGCAAATTTTAGTTATTTTATGGATGTTACTTTGGAAATTGTGTGTAAATTGTTAATTTTTCTTTATTTTTAATTTTAAATTTCTCTTAATTTGGATTGTACTTGACTTGAACTATTTCTTTTAATCTAAACTATTAAAATTCGGGTTCGCCAGATTGATGGCTAGATATTTCTCTATGTGTGTAATTAGTTTGGATGTAGATAAATTCTTATACCTCTAAGTCAACTATCAAATCTAAAGCTTTTAAATTAGGACCCTATTTAATTAAGGGCTTGATGTTTTACTTTTTATGAGAATTTCTAGCATGCTTTTTCTTTAGCAACTCTAAAAGACCTATTATCGATTTGTAGTATATAAAATAATAGATAGATAATACATGCTGAGAGTTCAGACCAGTGCAAGAGCAAACTGAGTTAGGTCTTCGCTCCATAGCACGTACGTAATCTTTGGTGAGGTGATTTCCTTGGTAGTCTGGTTAGATTAACTAGAAATAGACTGTAATGAGTGGCATTTGGTCACAGTCTACTCAATGCGAAGAAACTGAGTGCCAGTTGGTTGTTTGACCGAAGTCGAAAGGAACAAACATTGGCACGCTGTACACATGTATGAAAACTCAGGCTGAATCCAACGGTGGCTGCGGTCAAACACGGCAATTCGACAAACGTGCCCGTAACGAAAAAGATTTGCCCACAGCGCACAAGGCCAGTGGCTATTGCTTTTTGGGTGTTCATGCCGGTCAAATAGAAATTAGATTCTTATGGGCTACGAGTTATTAATCTAATAAATAGTAATTATTGAAATATATCAAAACCAAAACTCAACTTAAAAATGTACCACAGCCCACAAGGCTCACGTGTCAGTGACTATTGTTTTTTGGGTGTTCAAGCCGGTCAAATAGAAAAAGTCTTGGATTCTTATGGGCTTATGGGCTATGACTTATTAATCAATAAATAGTAGTTATTAAAATATATCAAAACCAAAAATCAACTTAAAAAGCTAAAAAAAACATTTACAGAGATTGTTATACGTCATGCTCGGCTTCTAGCCGGTCATGCTTCAAAGATGGAAAAGCAAAATTAAGACAGCAACGAAAAGATAGAATAAAGATACGATGCACGTTTGACGGCAGTGGCTCAGGATCCAGAACGTCGAACGCAAAAGTCCGAGCGTAACAGGTGACAATAGGTGATTAACGCTTACATTTTGTGTAGCCGATTGAACCCTCAAAACTAAAGCGACATGCATCTGATGTATCTGAGCTGCTGGTGAGGCGCGCGTGTGATCCAGACCGTAATCCGTCAAGCGGTGAGAAACTTCACCGGAAGACTAGTAGACGTGTTGGACCGGCCCGCTACCGCTGACCGCTGACTGGGGTGCAGAGTGTGGTCGTTAGTTCCACCACGTACGACCCACGGCATTCGCGATACCCGCCGACCGGTGTGCCGTGTGCCGTTCCTACTAGCTTGAATTCTGGAAACTCCATCCAATGCGGTGTACTGTCCGTATGTACCATTGAGTTCCTGGACTGAAGGCCGATGTGCCTGTAGTAGCACTCAATTATTGATGAAACGATTCTACACAAGAAGAGGAAGAAGATTAAGAAGAGGAAAAATGTCGCCGTTGCGCGCGGTTGGTGCCTGCTGGTTGCAACTTGTGGTTCGCCTGTCATCCTGACCATTGGAGTCTGGAGACAGAGCTGCCAATCCTTATGTTTGTGCGAAGAAGATGTAGAACAGAAAGATCTCACTACTAGAATTCACCGATGTCCCTAGGGTGTATAACCTCCCTTAGCGTTGAAAATCAAATCCGTAGGATATTACCTTTCCCTTGGGTGAGCACAAAGAACCCATGGGAACTAATAAGTTCCCTACTGTTTCAATCACTTACTACAGGTGTGTGCTGCCACAGTCCAAAATCGGTCGCACGGGTGGTTGCTAGCACAGGAGTGTGCGGTGACGCCGCCCACAACTGTTAAACCATGTGGGTGCTGTAAATACAGTGATGATAAATAATTGACTTTTAGGTTATATGAAAATTTACGTTTGTAAAAGTTTCGGTCGACCATGGTTAGCGATCGGCAGGCTTCAACTACGGTCAGTGGTCAGTGATCCGATTGACCTTTTGTTGGGTGGTCCAATCGGCATATCGACCACGGCTGAACGACCATGCCTAGTAGATGTTGGTAAGCTACAACGAACCAGTCGTAAGCAACAGTGAACCAGTTTTAGCTACAGTGGACCGGTCGAAGGTCATAAGATTGTATGCTACCACAACCGGTCGGTGGTCATAGCTACAATGCCTATTGATAGTCGTAACTATAGTACCTGGTCGGTACTAAGTGGTGGGTGGTCGTAACTTTGCAGTCGATACTTAGAGCTATAGTGCTTGGTCGATATCGGTAGTCGTAAACTTAGCGATCTGTTGTCGTAAGCTTTGCAATCGGTTGCCGTAGACTTCATAGTCAGTACTCGTAGGCTTCGAATGCTTTAATTCTTATAATCTTCGAGTACATCGAGTACTCGTGCCTGTTGGGACAACAGTCTGACCGGCCTGGGCATCGGTCTGACTAGTCTTTTTGAATAGTCTGAGATTAGTTTTTGGAAAGGGTGGATATTGAGATCATGGATGATCTGGTTCGTGCTTATTGATAGATAATGGTGTGATATGCATGTGTGGACTGATATTAGTCAAGTTGGGAAGAACTTGTGCTGAAAAAGTTATTTGGTCTTTGCATATGCAAGTTAAGCGTAGAGACGGTCATGGTCGAGGATGTCACGAAGTGGTCGAGCTCGCGCTGGAGCACGTGGAGATCAAAGGTATATAATGTGTAGAGAAGCTACGGAAGGTGTAGTCCTAGAGACTTCAACATGTGAGGATGAGCGTGGAGAAGCTACGGGAGGTGCAGTCCCGGAGGCTTTGACATGTATTGAGTTGAAAGAGTTATGGAAGGAGTCCATACCTAAGAGGACTTAGAGATTATAGAAAACCCAAGTTTGAAAGGGTTTCTGGTCCCTTGATATTCGAAATGGATAGATTTCACTGTCTGTGTTTGATGAAGACACGGTTTGGGGCGTTAGCATATAAACATAGGGAGAAGCTAAGGGTTAACGTAAGGTTTTTGAGGATTTGAGACAGCTTTGGAGAGAAAGCTTTTGTGTTAAGGTTTGAGATGCGTCGGGAGGGCACTTTGTATTCACAGAATATGTTTTAGAAATAAAAGATGAGACCTATTCCTGAAAAGTTCACTGGCACTGGCAGCGTTGTTTTCTAGGCATCGTCTTTGACTCATTCTCATTACGAGTACGTAGTGCGTGGCGCATAGAGTTCCTCCGTCAACTTGATCGCTCGCCTAGTCTTTCACTTGATCGTCGCCACTAGCATCGGTATTGAGACGACGTACAAAGGGGTCGAGTGAGCAGTCGAGCGAGCGGTCGAACACTGAGCGATCGATAGAGCAGTTGAGTACCGAGCGATCAAAATCTTCACCGAGCACTAAGAGATTTTAAAAAACGGAGACAATCATTCACCCCCTCTGATTGTAGTATTCGATTCTACAACAACCAACCCAACCGTTGTCGGTCATCGGAGTGCGTGCTCCATCACTGTAATCCTCGCTGTGGAGCCCTTGTATTCGTATCCAAATGGATTCGGTTATTGGTTTGTTTTAGTTCTTGCGTGTAGATCTGGCATGAAAGAGAACCTTTTGGCGTTGCTGCTTAATCCAGCATCGCAACCATGATTCACCATGTGCATCAAGAGGCAGGTCAAGCCAGCCACTATAGATTAAGCTACAAGATGCATTCGGCTTGAGTGATTCTACCTTGTGCAATTGTTCGATGTCTTTCACAGAAGATTTGTTCTATGGCCTGTTCTTTTCGGCTACGGCTTTTGGCTTTTGACTGAAATTTTTGAATTTTGGCTGTTTACGGTACAGATTACAGAGAGACAGATACTCACTTGCGATTTTGGCTGGTACATACGTTAGGCTTTTAACTTGTAGATCGTTTAACTTGTAGACCCTGTCTTGAGAAAATACTCCGTTTGAAAGTTAGGTACTGTAGCAGAAGCCAAAAGCCGATTTTAAAAGCTCAAAAGAACAGGCCATGTCAGTGGGCATTGTGTGTGTTGGGAGACAAATCCGGCATGTTGCTTTGATGTGCAAATAGTACATATGTATTACCAAGCAACAACTGTATTTGTGTACCTTAATGATAATAGTATTCACTTGTTTCGTATCTGTCTCTTTGTATGAGATTTCTTTGCTATGAACTGACAATTGATACAAATATAAATGAAATTAAGAAGGAAAATAGAATAGAGAAAATTCCACAGTAATGAAATAATAACCTAGGTTTTTCTAATCTTGTACAATCAAAAGCTTTCACTGGAGGTGAAAAGTAACATAGGGAAATACACTTTACACACTAGCTTTGGTGCCACATGTACAAAGTTACCTGAAAACCCAGGGAAACTATCCTCTCCCTGGGGTTTGAGAAGAAAACCCCAGGGAAACTATTCTTTCCCCACCAGACTTTACCTAGGTGCCGTTCCCTAGGGTTGGCTTGGCACTAGGGAAACAATATCCCTATGGTTTTTTCATGTCCCCTAGTGTTTATGGCACTAGGGGAACTTATGATTTCTAGTAGTGAGATTGAATGCACACACATTTGAGCATATGACCATCATGGTCAGATGAACACTGGACAATTAATAATGGAGTGGCTCAGTGCAAGACAAAGCGCAAAACAGAAGAACTGAGGCTTCTCATGATCTGACAAACCAGCAAAAACAAGAAATGTTGGAATCATCTTGGGAACGTACAGCATAAGGCCATGTACAACGTCTTGGATTCTTATGGACTACGATTTATTAATATAATAAATAGTAATTATTGAAATATATCAAAACCAAAAAACAACTTAACAAGCTAAAAAAGCATTTACAGAGATTGTTATACGTCATGTTCGGCTTCTAGCCGGTCATGCTTCAAAGATGGAAAAGCAAAATTAAGACAGCAACGTAAAGATAGAATAAAGATACGATGCACGTTTGACCGCAGTGGCTCAGGATCCAGAACGTCGAACGCAAAAGTCCGAGCGTAACAGGTGATGATTAGCGCTAACACTTTGTGTAGCGCATTGAACCCTCAAAACTAAAGCGACATGCATCTGATGTATCTGAGCTGCTGGTGAGTCGCACGTGTGATCCAGACCGTAATCCGTCAAGCGGTGGGAAACTTCACCGGAAGGCTAGTTGACGTGTTGGACCGACCCGCCACCGCTGACTGGGGTGCAGAGTGTGGCCCGCCACCGCTGACCGCTGACTGGGGTGCAGAGTGTGGACTTCCCTTACGAATCGTTAGTTTAGTTCCACCACGTACGACCCACGGGATTCGCGATACCCGCCGATCGGTGTGCCGTGTGCCGTTCCTACTAGCTTGTATTCTGGGAACTCCATCCAATGCGGTGTACTGTCTGTGTGCACCCTTGGGTTCCTGGACTGAAGGCCGATGTGCCTGTAGTAGCACTCAATTATTGATGAAACGATTCTACACAAGAAGAGGAAGAAGACTAAGAAGAGGAGAAATGTCGTGTTGCGCGCGGTTGGCGCCTGCTGGTTGCAGCTTGTGGTTCGCCTGTCATCCTGACCATTGGAGTCTGGAGATGGAGCTGCCAATGCATTTGGTTTCGTTATCATGGGTTTGTGCAAAGAAGATGTAGAACCGAAAGATCTCACTACTAGAATTCACCGATGTCCCTAGGGTGTATAACTTCCCTTAGCGTTGAAAATCAAATCCGTAGGATATTACCTTTCCCTTGGGTGAGCACAAAGAACCCACGGGAACTAATAAGTTCCCTACTGTTTCAATCACTACCTACAGATGTGTGTGCTGCCACTGTCCAAAATCGCTCGCACGGGTGGTTGCTAGCACCAGAGTGTGCAGCGGTGCCGCCCACAACTATTACACCATATGGTGGTCGTGAATATAGTGATGATAAATAATTAACTTTTAGGTTGTATTGAAATTTGTGTTTGTGAAAGTTTCGGTCGACCACGGTTGGTGATCGGTAGGCTTCGACTACGGTCGGCGGTCGGTAGTTCGATTGGCCTTGTATTGGGCGGTCCAAACGGCAGGTCGACCACGGCAGAACAATCATGCTTGGTAGATGTTGGTAAGCTACAGCGAACTAGTCGTAAGCAACAATGAACCAGTTTTAGCTACAGTGGACCAGTCGGAGGTCATAAGTTCGTTTGCTATAACAACCGGTCGGTGGTCATAGCTACAATGTCCTATCGATAGTCGTAACTATAGTATCTGGTCAGTACTCGGTGGTGGGTGGTCGTAGCTTAGCAGTCGATACTCGGAGCTGTAGTGCTTGGTCGATATCAGTAGTCATAAACTTAGCGATCTGTTGTCGTAAGCTTTGCAATCGGTTGTCGTAGACTTCACGGTCAGTACTCATATGCTTCGAGTGCTTTAATTCTTATAATTTTCGAGTATCTCGAGTACTCGTGCCTGTTGGGACAGCAGTCTGATCGGCCTAGGCATCGGTCTAACTAGTCTTTCTGAGTAGTCTGAGGTTAATTTTTTGGAAAGAGTGGATATTGAGATTGTGGATGATCTGGTTTATATTTATTGATAGATAATAGTGTGATATGTGTGTGTGGATATTGAGACCGAACAAAACCGTGACTTCGTTGTGGCCTCAGCCTACCGGGGCAAGCAAAGACTTCGTGGGTGCTCTCCGGCCGTCCGGTTGGGCCATTTCAGGGGCAGTTTGGGGGAGTAGGGATCCGGTTTCGGCCAGCCAGGTGCGGGGCGTGACGCGGCCGAGATGTTGTGGGCCGGCTCCTGGGCCACTTACCACCCGTGAGATCGCTCGTCCGGAGCCCGGCGCGAGTCAGGCCACCGGCACAGAGTGCACCGTGCCGTGTTCGTTCCGATCAAAGAGTCCACGGTCCACCTTACTCACTCGTTTGCAGGCACATGCTGGCCCGTTGTGTGATTGTGTGGTTTGTGTCTGCCGCCCGTGTTTTCTGGGTGGATAGTCCTCTTATCGACTTTTTTTTTCTAAAATTAACATAATTTAATTTAATATTATTTTACGTATAATTTGAAAGTATTTTAGAAACGGGCTAACGAGCCGAGTCAAGCTAGAGTAAAATTCAAATTCATTTGAAAACAATTCATTTCAATGTTTAACCAATTAATGAGTATAATTGAAGTGATTTTAAACCGAGCCAACGAGCCCCACTAAAGAGTTTTTTTTTGTCACCCCTACCTGTTTGGGTTGGGTTTTGTTTTGTGTGCAAGACGCATGTCACAAAATTCTATAAAAAATATAATTCCCACATAAATTCTATGAATCCTCGTATTTCAAACAGGAATACTGTAAAATCACTGCATTTCAAAATATAGGGAAAATATTTTCTTTTTTAGAAGATGGGGACAATTGGTCAGTGTAGTACCATAAGATTCGTGTTCAAACCCACCCACCTCTCTTATGGGTGTTGGAAACCGACCTCTACCAAGCGGTCAAAAAAAGGGAAAATTTTGTTCTCCCACTCAAAATATATGCAATATTGTTTCTGCCATTAAAAAATCTACCCACATTATTTTTGTCATCCTTTCGTCAGTCCGTATTTCATTTTTCCACTCTGCCCACTCTTTCATTGAGTCAACAGGTTTAACCATTAAAAAATATATAAATAAATAAATAATAGAAACCATAGAAAAAGGGAAAAATCAAGAAAAATATCCAAAAAATATAGAAAAGGTTAAGAATAACTTTGGACAATTTTGTTTTTAATTTACAATAGGAAAATTTCTCAAAAAATTTACATGGAGGAAAACATGTTTACCTTCCTCAACTTTTATGGAGCATAGCTAAATTTTCTTCATGTAAAACTTTTGTGATTTTTTTAAAAATTGTTTAAAAGTGGTCCCTTAATTTTTTTTTGTATCTTCTGGTATGTTTGATATTTTTATTTTTATGATATTTTTGCATATTTCTTAATGATCAAACTTGTTAACTTGACGGAAAATTGGATAGAGTGGTAAAAATGAAATACGAACTAACGGGAGGATGGCAAAAACAAAATGAGCAGATTTCAATAGTAGAAACGATATTGTGCATATTTTGAGTGGCATAAACAAAATTTTCCTGTAAAAAAACTAATCTTGTTTTAGTAACACAAGAAACAATTAAAAAAATTTGAATGTACTTCACCATTTAATCAACCTCCCTACAAAAAATAGACTCCAGATGCAGTCTAATGACAAATGCAATTAGAGGTGGGCATTGGGGTGGGCTTATCCATACCAGTTCAAGGCCCGACTGGCCTGACATGGCCCAAGCACGGCACGAGCATGCCACGGCTGGTAGAAGCCATAGTCAGACAGCCTGAGCTTCATCACCATCCCAGCAGCCCTCCGGCGTGGTGCCCCATCTGGGGAGGAGGAGGCGGCCGAGGGAGGGAGGCGGCCAGGGAGGTCGGGGGAGGAGGGAGGCGGCTGGGGGAGGAAGGAGGTGGTCGGGGAGGAAGGAGGTGGCCGGGGGTGGGGGGTCGAGGAGGCGATTGAGGGAGGAGAGGGAGGTGGCCAGGGGGTCTCGTGGGAGGAGAGGGAGGAGGCCGGGGGAGGGCCGGAGTGGAGGGAGGCAGCCAGGGGAGGGCCGGAGGGGGTGGGAGGTGGCTAGTGGAGGGGCGCGGGGTGAATTTGAGGTGAGGTGACCGGTGGGGGAGGAGTAGAGACTAGTAGTAGTATTCTACTGAGTGCCTGAGGCCCTGAGCTGAGAGATGATTGAGACAATGGTCGAGAATAACATTCAGACTTCAGAAGAAGCAACATTCCGAAGCAATGTTTGGGAAAAGCAATTGTCTTCTTCCTGATGCTTATAAATTCACTTTGCTTCTCATTTCTTCATAAGCTAGCTAATCCCTCATTTCTTCAACATCACTCTTAATTCACTTTGCTTCTCATTTCTTCATAAGCTATCCAATCTCTCATTTCTTCAACACCCCTCCACACTATCAATTTCTTCAACATCCGTCTACACTTTTCATTTCTTCAACATCCCTTTACACTCCCTATTTCTTCAACATCCCTCTACATTCCCTATTTCTTCAACATCCCTCTACATTCCCTATTTCTTCAACATCCCTCTACACTCCCCAATTATTCACCATTCATCCACTATGCTACCAAGAAGTCGGAGTATCAAGGAGCTCCCGAATGGTATGTAGAGGAGTCGAAGCATGAAAAGGGTAGTAGGGCAATTTAGTGTAGGTTCCAGCTTTGACCCCCCGTTGATGCTCGTCGGCTCTCACCAAGCATGGAAGACTACGGTATGAATGATCGTCATATGGATGATACAGAAGGCTACTAAGAGTACCAGAGTGGCCCAGAGCTAATAGGGACTCCAGAGTTCTCTCGCCGCCCGTGGACGACAACATTGGCAGGTCTGGACGAAGGGCGAATTGCTGGAAACACATGACCTGGAGCCAGGAAATTTGAGACAACGAAACGGTAGAGATTGCAGCTTGTAATTATTGCAATGCTAAATTAACTACTCGTATAGCTGTAGGGACAGGAGCACTTAAACCGATACTACAAAGCATGCTTATGCAAGATGGCGACACAGATCCGAGGGAGAGGAGTACAAACGCAACTAAATTTTGAGGCGATAGCTCTGTAAGTATTTGGGTATACAACTTGCAATATGCCCGTGAGGAAATTGCTGGATATATTGTTTCAGAAGATCAATTGATTAAGATGATTGAAAGTCGCGTGTTCAAAAAAATGGTCCAACGCGGTTTTTGCTCACAGTACCAACATGTTAGTAGGAGAACTACATCTGATATTTTACGAATGTATCAAAAGGAACTAATAGAGTTGAAAGAACTATTTCTACAAGTTCAATATTTTTTTGCTATAACCTCAGATATTTGAACATCGTCACACCAGAGGAGTGCCTACCTTAGTGTTATAGCCAATTATTTAGACGATAATTATAAGCTAAACAAGAGAGTCATATGATTTAAGGTAATTATTGAATCACACATGGGAGATGCTATTGCCGGGCGTATACTACAGGTACTTGATGATTTTAAGATAGATAATAAAATTATTTTTATAACTTTTGATAACGCATTGACAAACACAACAGCTATAAACATCCTCACCCCAAAGTTTGCAGACATATATTGGTGGTTATATCCTGCACCAAAGATGTGTACACCACATCTTGAATCTTGTTGTTCAAGACGGCATGCAAGCGATTGGTGCATATTTGAACAGTATGTATGATGTCATTCGTTACCTCACAAGTTCCCCACAAGTGGTAGCTAAGTTCACAGAGTACTACGCAGCCAATGGGAAAGAGACAAGAAAATTCGGTCTTTGATATGGCGATGAGGTGGAACTCGACATACATCATGTTAAATAAGTTACAAGGGTACGAATATATCATATCCATTTTGTCAATGCCAACTCTCAAAATAATGAAGTGATAGTTACTAATTCAAATTGACAAATTGATAGTCATTTTCAAGAGTTTTTAAGACTTTTTTATAAAGCAATAAAAGTTCTATCTAGTGTTTATTATCCTACCTCTTGCTTAGTTATAGAATTTATTCAGTTAATTACAGATAAGATTGCCAAATCTAGGGAGGATCCCCTTTTAGATCATGCTATTGTAGCAATGGAGGAAAAATTTCTTAAATATTTTGGTTCTATTTCATACTTGTATTGCCTTTCTATCATTTTCGATCCTACGAAAAGAACTGTCATGTTTGCATATTGGTATGCAAGGGATAGGTGAATGTCTTGGCCTTGATTATTCAGAAGTTTTCCCATATGTCAAAAAGGAGCTTTTTTTTGTGTTTTCCGTATGTATCATAACAAGTTTGGCAGCAGCGCGAGATCGGAGGCCTCACCCTAGATGCAATAAGGAAAGACAAGCTTGACATCACATTTATGGAAGAAGCTACGAAAGTCTAGTTCTTCTTTCTCTCAGCCTTAGGCGGCCTCCAAGTAAAATTTTGTCTCAGAGTTAAACCACTACTTGGAGCATGATTTTGCCAATATTGATCCTAATCTTGCTAGCGGAGGCAAGATAAACTTGCTCGAGTGATGAAAAAAAAAGAATCGGATATTTCCTATGCTGTCACATTTCGCACAAGATGTTCTCCTGGTGCCGGTGTCCATCGTCTCTTCAGAAGCGACGTTTATCATGGTAGGGAGAATAATCGAAGAAAGGATCATCCCTCACACCTAGGATAGTGGAGGCAATCACATGCGTCAAAGATTGAGAATTAGTTAAAGAGCGATATTGATGAGTAGACACTATGCACGCATATTGTTATTGTTAGTATGTACATATATTGTTACTGTACTCTTTTCCTTGCTCGAGAAACCCTACTCTAGAGCATAAGGTTTTTAATGAGGCAGTAACATTATATTTTTAAAATATCAAGGAAATTTCACTTTTCTCCGAAATATTTACGTCATTGCATGTCCATGTTTTTATACGACTAATTCAATTTTAACTAGTGGTTAATGATGTGGGTATGAGAGAAAGGAAGGTGGCGGCCGCCGCCACCATCGTCGCCGCCACCTTTGTCGTGTATAGTTACTTCAGGTTAGGCTTAGATTGGCACGGTACAAATATCAGCATAATGAATTTTAAGCCATACTTAAACTTGATTAAAGATGAGACGGACCGATAGACACGACACAACAGAGTGACTGAAGCCAGCCAGAACGGCACAAAATTACCGAAAGCATGGTGGCCTCGGACACAGCACGGTCAATGCTCACCTGTAAATGCAATCAGGGGGTGTGTACCTGCCTGCTGCTAGCATCTCTATCAGCTATCGCGACGCCAGAGGTCATTTGAGACAATTCACCTGTGCACATCAGGACGATTTATGGCTAGCACTCGGCCCCCAAATGCTCGCCGGTGTCTGCCGATCCCTCACTCGCCTCCACCGTCGTGGACGCAGCAGTATCAGCAGCCATGTCGTCCTCCACCACCGGCGCGAACGTCTCCGAGCGTCCGATCTCTCCGGACACCACCCGCGTCGCCTGGGTGGGGACGGGCGTCATGGGCCAGTCCATGGCCGGCCACCTCCTCGCCGCCGGCTACGCGCTCACCGTCTACAACCGCACGCCCTCCAAAGCCCAGGGCCTCGTCTCCCGTGGCGCCCGCCTCGCGGAAAGCCCGCGTGCCGCCGCTGGCGCCGCCGATGTCATCTTCCTCATGGTCGGCTTCCCCTCCGACGTCCGCTCCACCTCCCTCGACCCCTCCACAGGCGCCCTCGCGGGGCTAGCCCCAGGCGGTATTCTCGTGGACATGACCACCTCCGACCCCACCCTCGCCGCCGAAATAGCCGCGGCCGCGGCCGCGGTCGGCTGCGCTGCCGTCGACGCCCCTGTCTCTGGCGGCGACCGGGGGGCCCGCAACGCCACCCTCTCTATCTTCGCCGGCGGCTACGCGGCCGTGGTCGCCCGCCTGGCGCCCCTCTTCCAGCTGATGGGCACGGCGCTGCACATGGGCGGGCCCGGCGCGGGGCAGCGCGCGAAGTTGGGCAACCAGATCGCCATCGCGTCCACCATGGTGGGCCTCGTGGAGGGCATGGTGTACGCGCACAAGGCCGGGCTGGACGTGGCCAAGTGGCTGGAGGCCATCTCGACCGGCGCGGCGGGGTCCAAGTCGCTGGACCTGAACGGGAAGCGGATGCTGGAGCGAGACATGGCGCCCGGGTTCTACGTCCGGCACTTCGTGAAGGACCTCGGGATCTGCCTGTCGGAATGCCAGGCCATGGGGCTGGCGCTGCCGGGGCTCGCGCTTGCTCACCAGCTCTACGTGTCGCTGCTCGCGCACGGCGAGGGCGGCCTCGGGACGCAGGCGCTGATACTGGCCATCGAGCGGCTGAACAACACCTGCCTCGAGAAGAAAGGGGAGTGAGCTCCCCGCCCCTGCTCCGGCGAGCTTATAAGAGGTTTGGTTGATGCAAACTGAGATGGTTCTTGGTGGTGTTTCGGTTGTTCACTTCAATCACTTGTGTATATGTAATGGTGTGATGGTGTTGCAGACTTGCAGTGGATAAAGGTTCAGATAAATAAGATTGCAAACATGGTCGTGTTTCCTTGCTGTGATGTAGTGCCCGTAACTTGTTCTATGCTACTTCTCTAAGTCATCCTGTAACGACTACTGGTCGATCCTGGCTAATGAAACTTTTCAAGGATTTTGCTAAGTATCAGCGTGGCTAATGAAACTTTTCAAGGAGCTCATCCTTTGTTAGTGAGTTATAAAAAAAACAGTTTGCTGTAATCTGCTTTCTTACCTGAAGCTCAAACCTTCAATTTTTGATGCTGTAAATGATGACTTGATGACACCACCACTGCACAATTGAAAGCGTGAAACACGGGGTGCTAATCCTCCTCTCTTTATTGATGGTTTGGTCCTTGTCAATGACTGATCTTCCTGTTAACCAAACACAAAGTAGGTCTTTCAACATCTTCAACAATCACCAGACTGCTAGCGAATACACTTGCAAATGATGAAATGCTACCTGGGAAGTTATAATTTAGGAGCATTTTTGTTGGACATTATTATCTAACTAATGCTATAGTCTTCAGGCTCCCGACAATTCAAACTTGAAAGGTTCACCAGACTCCTAATTCGGTGTTTCAAACATGGGCTTAAATCTGGGTTTCACACTCGACCAATCTCATTCAACTGACAGGAGCCAAAAATATGAACACGGCAACGCCATCTCAAGTAGAATGATGCATCATATTGGATCTGTTTGAATGAGGGGATTTTTGGGATTTAGTTCGATCTTTTTTTGGGTGTATAGCACATTACCTTCGGAAGATCTAATCATCTAATATTGGCTTTTGTTTCTGGTTTCTACTCAGAGAAGTTAAAAGATAATATGAATATCCGGCTTACTGAAGAGATTTCCTCACTCTTCTCGCTCACCAGACTCTTCAACAGTACAGAGAACCATAGGATCTGACTTGGTCAGTCGTTTCAAACCTTCAACAAGCTTAGGAAGGTCAGAGGTAGGGATGGCAAAATTATCCGTGGAGCCGGGTATCCGCGGGTATCCAACCCGAAAATAGTGGGTTTGGATGACATTTTCTATCCATGGATAGTTCGGGGCGGGTACCCGATAAGAGTTCGGGTTGGATTTGGAGGGCAAACCCTACCCATGGATATCCATGGATACCCGAAGTGTGTATGACATGTGAGCCCTTCCACCTAGTATATAAGTAAAAATGACTAAATGAGGGTGAAACCCTAACCCACCCAATCCCACCCACCCCAGCCGCCACAAGCCCAGTCCCCTACTCCCCTTGCGCTGCGCCCACCCAGGCCGTCCCCTTGCGCCGCGCCCACCCAGGCCGTCCCCCCGCGCTGCCGCCGCCCACGCCCTCTTGCGCGCCGGCCGCCGGATCAGAAAAATACTCGCCGGTCGCCGGATCAGCCCCATTGCGTGCGCGAATCGGCGATTCTGCTCCCGGTTCGCATCAGGCTGCGGAGATCCGAGCTCGGTTCGCGTGGAGGAGGTCCCGAATCCAAGCCTCGGCCTGGACGCACGCACTGCCGGCCTTCCCCACTGCCGGCGGCGCACTGCCGGCCATCCCCACGCGGCGTCGACGGCGCCGTCCCCTTGCGCCGCCCACGTCGTCCCCCTTGCGCCGTCCCCTTGCGCCGCCTGGGCCGCGCGTACGCCCTGCCGTGCCGACCATCCCTACGCGGCGTCAGGCTCCACTGCCGGCCTTCCCCACTGCCGGCCTTCCCCACCGTCCCTACTACCGGCCATCCCCTTCTCCGGCCTCCCAACTTGCAGATCGAAGATGACACGCAGTGATTCACGAAGGTGATTTTTGTCTTGCATTTGGTCATGATTTTGGACATTCATTTGGTGATTTTTTACTGTTGATTTTTTTTACACAGGCAAAACAATCGTAGCTCCAGTGGGATGTCTACTCCGGGCAACAGTTCATCACAGGCAGGACCAAATTCCATTTTGGCTCCAAACACAGCTGAACAACTATCATCACAAGGTACCGAGTCTGAACCAATAGCAGTAGAGGAAGAGGTAGATGTTGAGCCTGCACATGCTGGTTCTAAGAGAAAACTTAGATCTGCTGTTTGGAATGAATTTAAACTGATAAAAATAGGGGGTGATTGGAAAGCAGAGTGTATGTGGTGCAAATACAAACTTGTGGGGGAGTCAAAACATGGAACTTCGCACTTATCTTCTCACTTGAAAACTTGTGCAGCTCGACATGCACCAATTGGTCCAAAACAGTCCAAGTTGAGATTGACAAGTAGTGAGGATGGGAAGGTTAATTTTGAGAATTATGTTTTTGACCAGGAAGTTGCTAGGAAAGAACTTGCTTTAATGATTTGTGTTCATGAGTACCCTTTAACCATGGTAGACCATATTGGTTTTCGAAGATTTTGTTCTGCATTACAACCAATGTATAAGGTGGTGTCAAGAAATACTATTAGAAAGGATATCTTGGACATGTATGAAGTACAAAAGAACATGATGGTAAAATACTTTGCAAATTTCTCAAACCGAGTTGCAATCACTACGGACATGTGGACTGCTGGCTATCAAAAGAGAGGGTACATGGCAGTGACTGGACATTTTATTGATGCTTCTTGGAACCTAAAGAGCATCCTTTTGAGGTAATACCATTTTTTATTTGATTATTGTCCATCTGATTAGCTCTACATGGCTGATTGGCTCTCTTGCCATTTCAGGTTCATTTATGTGCCAACTCCACACACAGGTGCAGTTATATGTGATGCTCTATATGAATGTCTTGTTGATTGGCTCCTTGAGAGGAAGATATCCACATTGACTTTGGACAATTGCTCCACCAATGACAGTCTTGTCGGTCTTTTGAAAGATAAGTTGGACAAAATTTCTCTTATGTCTCAAGGTTCCTACTTACATATGCGATGTTGTGCACATATATTGAATCTGATTGTGAAAGATGGTCTAGATATTCTAGAAAAGCGTATTAAAAGGATTCGAGATAGTGTGGCATTTTGGTCGGCCACGCCCAAAAGACATGAGAGGTTCGATAAGATGTGTCGTCTTATGAATGTTGAGTGTACTAGAAGGCTGTCTCTTGATTGCAAAACTAGATGGAATTCAACATACATAATGCTAAGCATTGCAATACAATACAAAGATGTTTTTGATCGTCTAGCACTACGTGAAACATGATTTACTTGTCCTGAAACAGAGGATTGGGTATTTGCTAAGGAGGTTTGTGATAGGCTAAAGATGTTCTATGATTTAACAGAGTTATTTTCGGGCACTAGATATGTTACAGCCAACCTGTTCTTTCCCAAAATCTGTGGCATACGCTTAGCAATTAGGAAATGGCAATCTAGCAATATTCAAATTATAGAAGAGATGTCTGAAGCAATGATGCAAAAGTTTGAGAAATATTGGAACGATGTCCATGGTCTCATGGCTGTAGCAACTGCCCTAGATCCAAGGTACAAACTTCACATGCTTCAGGCTCTTTTTGGGTCCCTTTATGGAGTAGAGCATGCACATTCTGAAGTTACAAAAATTAGGAAATTAATGTATGAGTTGGTGGAATATCAAGATGCTCCTGAGGGGGTTGGTACATCACAAGTTTCTAACTCTGCAGCCCAAAACCAATGTCAAGATGAAGTTTTTGACATCTTTAATCAGTATATGTCATCACAGCCAGCTCTTTGTACTTCTAATGTGCATACAGAATTAGACTTGTACTTGGATGAGCCTCCCTTGCCTAGAACACAAGAGCTTGACATCATTAATTGGTGGAAGTTTGGAGGGATTAAGTATCCAACTCTACAAAAGATTGCTCATGATATTTTGGCTATCCCTATAACAACTGTTGCATCTGAATCAGCCTTCAGTACTAGTGGGCGAATTCTTAGTCCACACCGTAGCCGACTTGCACCAAAAATGGCTGAAGCCCTTATGTGCATGCAAGCTTGGTCTCATGCAGACATGTTAGGTAATTTACTGCTCTAATCTTGTATTTTGTTTATGCACTTAAGTTCTAATCACTTTTCTAAACTAACTGATTATTACTCTATAATAATAGGAGACATCAATTCCAACTTCTTTGCTTATGAAGGTTGGATGCAGGCTGAAGAAGAAGCTATGGTACACATTTCAGTTTTGTATGTCCATTAATCAATTTTTGCCTTGCACTTTAATTCTTATGCTTTTCATTTCTAGGATGATGACTCCGTTGTCACTGATGCATAAGTGCTTGCAAATGGAGACAGAGATGCATGAGATGAGCAAATGGAGACATTATGTATGCTTGATGTTGTCACTTATGTATGCCTTGATGTACTTTATCTAAGACTTTAAGTTGTGATGTATGCCTTGATGTACTTTATCTAAGACTTTAAGTTGTGATGTGAACTTCAAACTTTGATGAGTAGTATGTGCTATGTCCTGTAAGGCTGTAATAAGAATACTTGTGCTACAGTTTGGTATTGTGATGTACTAATTGCTTAATTGCCTGCTTGAATGCTTGATAAGTTGAATTTTGTCCTGTTTTTTGGATATCCATTGGATATCGGGTATCCGCGGGTTTCGGGTTCGGGGCTCCTATTCGCCCTGAAAGTTATTTCGGGTTCGGGTTTTGGATTCGGGGGGGAAAGAGCAGAACCCGGAGATATCCAACCTGTTGCCATTCCTAGTCAGAGGCAACTTTGCACTGAACAGACACACGCACAACAGGGGACACGGAGAATTTCATTGCCTGATTGGACAGGCATCAACCTCCTCCTCATTAGTCAGGGTAGCATTCTTTGTGATGAACTGATCCAAACCAACCATAGCAACAGTGTTGCCACAAGGAACATCCTCCACTGATTCCTGCTTCTTGCCCATCCAGATAACAGTTCACTGTACATTCTTTACATACAAATCTTTCTTCTGGCCAGGGATGTAATTGGGACCCATGATCCAGACCTTCATACCAGTTGCAATCTTCCCTGAGAAGACACAAACCAAAAGCATAGAATCTCCCCTTGTCGGATGCTGGAATCATCATTGAAACATACAACATTAGGGGACCTTCTGGATCACAGTTTCTAATGGCAGCTGCATAGATATCGTCAAGGGGGCTCTCGTATAAGTTCTCCACAAGGTACCTCTGTGCCTTTGCTGGAGATGGAAGGTTGTATATCATCATCTCAAGAAGTGTGTTACTGGCTGGATGTAGCACCCCATGTAACCATATGGGATACTACTATGGAACGTCATCGCCAAAGTGAAACATAAATAAAAACAACAAAAGAAATCACAAAGAGTTTAATACTTTATTAACACTTTAATAGAGAATCAACGGAAGCTGGAATAAATATTTAAAACATGGGACCGGTCCACTTCTAACCAAATAAAAAATGAATGAAACAACAAAACGGTGGCTAACCACAGTGCTGAAAACTCGAGTGCTCCCACCCATGCATGATGCTATCACTCCACTGGCCTTTTACCTGAGACTGAAAGAGCAAGCGTGAGATTTGGAAATCTCAACAAGTACCCAACAACGGTCGCAACACAAGAGTAAAGACAAGTAATGCAACCATGTGAAGTAAAGGACAAGCATCACAAGTAAACAATGCGTACAAGATGAAAGCAATGAATAACTGATATCGGAGACACTGTCATAAATGGGAAATAGATATCATGGAGACTGTGTATTAAAGATAGTTATTATGTGACAAGTTATAGCAAAGGGTGCCGGCGACCTCATCCCACATACCCGGTTATACGAGAATAGCCAGACACAACCTTGTCCTCGACTGTATAACCGCAGACGGTGTGTAATATCCTGTGTAACGAGAATGTACGGCCCCCCGTACGTTACCAGGTTGGGTGGAAATGACCCCCTATATGTGGGTAGCCCCGGCGTGATAACCCTTAATTCGTTATTTAGCGAATTATCCATGATATAATTAGAGAGTTATGATTGAGTTAAGGTAAAGTTATGAGAGTAAAGATTTAATCCAATAAGACCGAAGAGACAGGATTGATGATACTAGGTGATAAGGTAACCGATACATCACGGATAGGTTAAATAGTACGAACTTAAGGAACAAAGAGATGGCAAAGGTAAGGCTATAATAAGGTTATGAGAAGTGAAAAGATGTGCTAGGGTCGAAAATGGAAAAACATAGTTTCTGATATGAGAGCGATGTGGGATAATGACAAAGGTGACAGTGATATAGGGCTTAACCTAAAGAAGTATTATAATACAGCTCACACAAGGTTATCAACCAATCAAGTTTTATTATGTGATAAGTAATTATTAGTCAGATTAACAGATTTAATACATACATCATTCATGGCTCAAATACAGCATCAACAATTATTGGAACATAATATGCGAAACTAAAACATAGCAACCCTAATATCAAAAGAGTGTCAATAATTTAATCCTAATTAAATCATGTTCATAAGCTACCCTCCATTAATGATTTAAGCATAGATTCTAAAACACTCATTTAAGGTATGAATTCTAGAACATTATTAATCGAGCATTCTAATAAATCTAAAAGCATGTGAACAAGTTAGCCTATAACATCATTGCAAGAATACAATATTAAGAGTCTAAAAACTAAGCAAGTATGAACGATATGATAATAACCAGACAAGCATTAGTGATACGTTAATAACCAGATAATTTTAGTGATATGATGCTAGCCAGATACTTTGGTGATATGATAATGGCCAGGTAACTTAGCAATATGGCAATTATTAGGTAACTTTACTGATATGATAATGGTAATCAATGGCAAGGTGACAGGTATTCTGGAAACACATGATATGTGAAACGTAAAAGTTACGGCCGCGAGGTACTTGCCTTGAATACGTTCGGCGGATTCGCTGAACAAAGGATCCAGGTGCGCAACCGTCCGAACGTTCCCTTAAAGACCAAATGTGAACCTACGAGATGAACAGAGGTGAATCAAGTGATGGTAAAGATAGAATAGTAGAAAGGACTGCAAGAGATGGTTTGGCCGGAAAGGATCACGTTCATTAAGATTCGCCATGCGAAACATCGTCAAGCCGCGCGAAACACCGTTCGGCCGAGCAAAACGCGCGTTCGACCATGCCTCCGCACGTGGTCATCGGCCGTCACCGCCGGCATGGTCATGTGCACAAGCGCTTGCATGCACGGGCGGGCGTGCATGCGGCACGGGCGCCACTGCCGCGCGCCGGTCGACCGCTGGCCGCCACCAAGATGGCCGTGTGCGCGTGGCGTAGTGCCGCCGTGCTTGCGTGCGTGCGCCGTGTCGCCGACCGCCGTCCCCGCCGCCACGTCATGGCAGGCGCGCGTGCATGGGCGCGTGAGTGCGCGGGCAGGCGTGCACGCCGCCGCAGCCACCGAGCCGGTCACTGCCGTCGCCGTCGCTCGTCGGCTGCACACGCGCGCCGCCTCACCATGGTCGTGCATGCGCATGCGCCTCACGTCGCCGCCGCCACCGGCTGTTGCCGCCACACTGCCGGCCAGGCTCGCGCCGCCGCCACGGCCACGCCGCCTCGCCATGGCCATGCGTGCATGAGCGCCTCACGCCGCTGCCGCCACGCTGGCCTCCTCCGGACACCGTCGCCGGCCGCCTGCACGTCGTCGCCGCTCTCCCGTGCCGTCACTGCTGCTGTGCCATGGCAGCTGCGAGCACGCGGGTGCATGCACGTGCGTGCGACGCGGGCACTGCCGCGCGAGCCATCGCCGCCGGCCGCCTCCACCACCGGTCACCTCCACCGACGCCGGCTCCCCCTTGCAGGCGGACGGAATCGAGAGAGGAAGAGAGAGGCGTTAGATCGGGAGAGATGGTTGGAAAGAGAGAGATAAAAGGAAGGATGGAAGTGATAACGGGAGAGGAGAGATTTGTGGAGAGAGGTTAGGGATAGATGGAGGGAGGAGAGAGAGAGTTGGTTAGATATTTTTTTTGAGGGTGCTACACTGGAAGCCAAGTTTGCATAACATGCTTCATCAGAGCCTTGCCAGTTAGTCCTTCTCATCAGACTTCATTAGTTCATGGTAACACCAAGCTTCTGCAGCATAGGCCACAACTTATCTTTCTGATCATTCATGCAGGTGCTGATGATTTGCCTGATGGGCTCATGGCAGAACTGAACAAAACCTCTCTTGCAGAGCCAGTTTGCTTGATGGTCCATTTCTCTGTGGTTGGATCAAAGTAGTTCTCACCCCAATGCCTCTCCATCATCTTAGATTCCTCAACTCGAAACTTGGACGCATACATCTTTGCAAAGTTAGACAAGGTAAAAGCCCAACTGTGCAAGCCGCCAGAGAAAGCAACTGCTCCCTTTTCTGGATAGACTTGAACATCACCAAGGAGTGCATCTTCGTAAGTTTCCGTAATAATAGCATTAGCATTCTCAATGACATGGAAGAAAGTCTGATAGGCTTTTTCACCACCAACTTGAAGCTCAAGGAAACATCTGTCCATCTTGTTCACAGTGAGGACAGGCCTAATCCTCTCACCAAGGGCTTGGCGGAGCACAGTTTCAGTTCCTACACAGACACCCTCAACACAATCAACAACTACCAAAGCACCATCAGTTATACAAAGTGCAGCTGTGACCTCCGAAGAAAAATCAACATGGCCAGGTGAGTCAATAAGGTTGATCAGATATTCATTTCCGTCTCTCTCACCCTTGTAACTCTTGAGTGAGTCATCGCTCATCTCATAGTAAAAAGAGATACTAGTGGATTTGGTTGTAATACCATGTTCTGCATCATCTGCACGAGTATCGGTCATTCAAACATCACCAGCAACATCCTGGGCTATAATCATAGCAGCTGCCGCTAGGGAATCTGTAAGTGTAGATTTGCCTGCAAAGAATAACCAATATATAAGGACAGTGTGCATTGTCACAAACAGGCCAAATACCAAACAACGTAATTGCACAAAATATAGAGGCGAACACTATCTGAAGTTGTTGAATCAACAAAAAAAAAGTGCATAATATATTCAGGGAACCAGGAACCCTCTGTTTAACGAAAACATAATAACAGGCCAAGCAAGTAATTTAATTTATTAATAAGTAAGCAAGCATATGTACAAAGGAAAAACTAGAGGAAGACACATGCATAAAAGTGTCGTTATAAAGTAGCTACAGCCTCCCCCCCTCCTAGGAGAAACAGCAGGAAAGGATCATGATGTGAATTAGCTACAAGGTATTGCGTACATAAACTTGAAGACAATGTAAGCAAACAGACTCGTTCAGCTCCTTGTTAATTAGAAGAGCATATTGATATTACTAATTTTATCTAGATTATAAGTTTGAAATCTGAGAAACAGCAGATAAGAAAAGAAACTTTTGACTTACTGTAAACATTAACCATAAATAGGCTGTAATAATTGATTCCATGTTCCCTTGGAGTTGGAGCTTGGTTGATATTTCCACACAGGGATATAAGATTCTAAAACAATCTTAAGAGGAGACATAAATTTGATAGTAACACACTAAATAAATCTGAACAGTTTGAAAGATCTTAGTGTGCGCCCCATGTATAAATAATAATGTGGACATAAAAGGTATCAGGCAAAAGATAATAATAATTTCTGCAGATTTAGATTGCTCTAGTTGCACGTACCATAGTCCACATGAGCGACAACAGACATGTTACAAATGTTATGCTTCTTGTCCATAATCCTGCGCATCTATTGAACTGTGAACTTAATCATCTTGACTGCTTTTGAAGATCACACTACAAAACTTATTTCCTGTTTTGAAAGAATCAACCTCGTCAGAATCCAACAATATCCCGGTATGAGGAACTGAATCAATAAACCCCAGAACAAACGGTAGACCAACCGAGCAATGAGCAGCATGCTAATTAGATTCAGAAGAGCATCTAAAAGCATTTGTAGGTGAAACACATAGAGCAAGTACCTAATTTATTGTAAAAAGCAGAATCAAACCATGGAAAAGGAAGTACATTCATGATATCAAATATTTTCCATTGTTGTTATCCATGTGTTCACCTTTACAATTACTCATACACCCTCTGATACAGGCAAGACATACTGCATGAACATATAGAGATGTACAAAAGCAATGGCTAACAAGTGTATGTTCAGAAAGTAACTTCAAGGAATCAAGAGGGCATGCAGTGATGCAGCCACACGTAAATACAAACTACTATTCAGAATGTTCATGGTAAGAAATAGATTTAGTCTAAGCTCAATATTGTTGACAATCAATTTAAAATATAGAAGCTGTCAAGTGCTTAGGTAGATACGTTAAATGACTTAACAAATAGAAAAATTATATAATTGGATAAACATGCAAACACACATAGCAAGTAAAAGTGTCACCTAGAATTTGAATGCCATGAAATAGATAGTTTAACACTGAAAACAAGAACTATAAACTTTATGCATGCTGGCGGTGTTTAAAGCATATGGCATATCTGTACATGGAGCACATGATGAACTATATCACGAGCATCTCCCTCAAAAAAACTCATAGCAAATTGCCAGGCAGTCTGGCACCAATGCATATATAGATTGAAAGCGTGTCTTATGAACTCATCTTCCATGGGTAATCTGACATCAGTTTAGCATATCTTCTACATTCCATATACTTTCCCTGATCCTGTCTTCGTTGAGATTACATCGTTGCATCTCTTCCAGAGTTGGTAACTACATTATAGTATTATACCACTTACCCAAACTTAGAGAACTACTTTCTGTTTGACAAAAAACGACTACAACCAAAATATTACAGAAACGTACTAACCAAAATAGTGCTATCGATATTATCAGGACACAGAGAATTAGATAAACACTAATGGAATTTTTTGTACGGATAATCCCTTTTTTATTCGAAAATACATAAATATACCCGCGAGAAATTTTTTTACAAAAATAGTCTCCAGTCGCCGCCCCATTGGGCGACTTCTGCCTTTCGCCCAACCGGGAAGCGACAAAATATCTGTCGCTCGATGATTGAGCGACTGCAAGTAGTCGCTTTCCTGTTAAGCGACTTCATAGTAGTCGCCCAATGGATGGGCGACTTATAAGCGCAGTCGCCCAATGGATGGGCGACTTTAGGCAATCCCCGTGAAATTTTAGAGTTTTGTCAATTTTGTAGTTTTAAACTGGAAAAAAATATGGTATAGTTGTAATAAAAGGTTATGTTTATTGTATATTGTAGGTGCATTTAAAATTTTGCGAATTTTTTTTTAAGAACAATTGACTGTAGAACGTTTGATATATACATTGGTAAGTGATATTTTTATGTTACTAAAAATTAGTGTACCAAGAGTATGTTAATATTGTTAAATGACTTGCTATCTGAATCATTGAATGCGAACACACGAGATAATAACCTTATGTGAATAGAAATAAACTTCATAACATGCCGCGTACAATTTTATTACATGCATAACATATAGTATGATATGCGACTAACCCACCCAACTGCTCGTAACATTTTGTCTACTGGGTGTAGCGTGGTTGTTTCCCCTTTTTATCGCGCCTTGAAGATGGCTCCGCTGCATCCTTTTTCCTGTCATTCTTGGACTTGAGAGCTGCCTCCCGAGCTTGAAGCTCTTCCTCCTGACGCTTGATGGCTGCTTCACGCAGACTTAGCTGCTCCCGCCTCCTTTGCAGCTCATCCTCCTTGCCCTTCAGACGGATTTGGTCCACCCTCACGCGGCGCTCTTGCTCACGCCGCATCTGTCGTTCCACCTCGCGAGCCTGAGTCATCTTGACAAAGTATTGTCCTTTGTTTTCCACCTCCACTGCCCGGTTCTGTGGCCATGCCGGCTGCACCCGATCCACCCATTCGATGAACCTGCAAGCCTATGTGTGGCGTGGTAGATGTCATGGATCAAGTTGAAAAACGATAACGAGAAACAAATGATTTAGTTGTTGTCGTTACCACGAAGTCGTCATCCAGGTCTGGACACTTGAAGAACCTACGGCCGTATTTGGCTCGTTGTACTCGATCCGTCCAGACTCCCAACATCGTCCTAAAGCCGCAATGGCACTTCGGGCGCTCATGCCATTCCGACACTCCAAATGGGTCGGACCTCCAGGAAGACATTGTTGTGTAGTAGTATTGTGAAGGCTTGAGGAGGAGATGTGGTATGGAAGACATAGGAGGCCTTTATGTAAGCAGGTTATCTGGTGCAGTGGGCATAGTCCATGGAGAGGAGGTAGTACGAATCTTTTCGCTTTTTCAGGATTCCAGTGTAGCAATAAATGTCCGTATGTAGGCTTTTCAGAGCGTGTAGCCTATATTTCTGAAACAACAAGCAAAGGTGACATGAAAACTCACTGGAAAGGATACATGCCTATGACGTGAACACTCACTGTAAAGGCTAGAGCCTACGCCCCTATTTTGTTGATTTCAGTAGCGATAGGCCTGGCATGTGTTGTCATTTGACTGAGCAAAGCTGCCCCGATTTGTCATATCACTGCGTAAAGCTGGCATGTGTTGTCATCTCACCGAGTAAAGCTGAGCGCTTTTGTCATGTCTCTGGGCAAAGCAGCCATCTTTTGTCCCGCCATTTGATATAAATAGCACGGTAGAGGTCCCATGAAGTTGTAGCCAGAAAACCCTGTAAATCGAACAAAGAACATACCATGACGGAAGATGAGGGGCCAGTCGGATATGGGTCACCGAAGGAAGACCTTCCCTTGGAAAGGAGGGAGATGTTCGGACCACAGTACCGCTTGGTACCAAGCCGGCGTGCGCAACCAGCGTGGCCGAAATGCAGACACAATGAGTACGTGGTCGTGCAGGTCCTGGAAGGGCCGAACGATGGCGGGCGCCGTTTCTTCCGATGCCCACGCTCCGGGGTACAAATTACTAATAGTACATTTTTTATTGCTTATGGACCCTCCATGTTTACTGTCATTTTTCACAGATGGCGAAATGCGACTTCTCCCGCTGGATCGACCCTCCTCATGAACGGTATATTGACCGTTATGTGGGTACTTTATGGGACCGAATAATGGACTTGGAGTACCGAATGGAGACTCTCAATGAGGAGAACAATGAGCTCCGCCAACAGATGCAATGCGAGAGGGGAAACGAGGAGGTTGTCAACATAGGAAACTCTTATGATCCCACATGTTGCTGCGCGAACCCGAGCTGCATATGTGCGTGCCACTACCACGATGGCCAGCCCCGTCCGAGGCGGCCCCCTCAGCAGTTCTCCATGTGGGTGCCACGAGACTCGTTTGGCATGTAGGCCACGAGGGTACCGAATGTGTTGATGCTGTGCCAGTAGGACTGTTGTGTTGATGTTTTGGGTGTAGAACTTTCCATAAATTCTGTCTGTATGTGCAATGTATGTGTTGTTTCGTGTTGTAAGTGCATGACGCCTTCATTTTCTGTGACCTTCATATTCTGTGCCCTCTTTCCATAACGATGTAATGTGCAACGTTGTTAAGCATGTGATGAATTGGTTGTTATGTACGTGGAGTTGTTATCACAAGGCAAAAAAAATGGTACATACTTAAATGACATTGTAAATAAGTGCATTACAGAAAAGGGATGTAACATACAAGGTTTACAAATGGTACATGAAATTTAGCATGCATTACAACACCAACTACTGATCCGGACATGCATTGCATCGTCTAGCTGTGTGCCCCTCCTGACCGCATCGCCCACAACGTGCACCAGATGTTCCAGCTTGTGATTCGTCCATGTCATTTCTAATACGTCGGCTCTGTCGCCGACCCTTCCCACCCTTTAGCATGTTAATATCCGGAACCCAGGTCCTCGCTGAAATGTCCAAAGTGGTGAAGTTTCCCACCGCCCTGAACCCCCGGAGCTCCCCACACCAAGTTTGCAGTATTGTCTCCTTAAAAAAGTACTCGGACACGAAGTTGGAAGGATCCATGCCCACGGTTCCGCATGCAGCGAGGACATGAGAGCATGGCCTGTGTAACAACTTAAGCTTGTTGCATTGCAGTTAGGTTCGTTTGCATGATCTCCAAGGCATACCTCGTGAGTAATAAGTGAACGAGATGTCCCAAATCCGGCTTTGTCACGGAGTATCACCTCGAAACGATGCTCCCTGTTGCCCATGACATGCACTGTGTGCAATTGACCCTTTTGTGCCTTCGTCTCCATGTACGTGGTAATTTTTGACGAATACAGGGCTCCGGGATTGGCCGCATGAAGTGCGGCACTCGCGTGCCTCTCCCTGAAGTAGCGGATTGTGCTGTGAAGAACACCTTCCACGATGGCGACGAGGGGCTGAGAACGGAGACCCCTGAGAACCCAATTGTACACCTCGGCAAGGTTACTTGTCATTATTCCGTACCTTGCGCCATCCGTGTCGTGCAACAACGACCACTTCTCCAATGGTTCGCCCTCGATCCACTGCGAGAAGCACTTGATGTTTCGCGCGCTCCTCCTTCTTGGACCACTTGGGTTAGACTCATCGATTGCTGCCAAGCATTGCGGTTGTGCAGCCCCAGGTATGACCGGCCTCTTGCTCCTCTCGTCGACGTTCTTCCTGGTGTGCTCATCCAACAACCCCCATAAAGCATCAAATTTTCTTTGCTGGTTCTGCCTAGCCAGCCTCTTGAATAGCTTCATCAAAGATTGTTTCGGGAATTGCTTGAAAAAGTTTGCCCATAAGTGACGACTGCACCACCGGTTCCTCATGTCCGGCCAAGGAACGCTCTCCTCAGGGTCTTCTTGAAGTTTTCGTATCGCCTTTATAATCCCGGCGTGGCGATCATGGATTACGCACACACCAGGACGGCTGCCTACAACTCCAGCCTTCACATGTCTGAGAAACCACAGCCAGCTCTCATAATTCTCGCTCTCCACAAATGCAATAGCCAGCGGCAATATTTGATTGTTACCGTCAACGCCTATGGCCGTCAAGAGCTGCCCTTTGTATTTGCCTGTCAAGAAGGTCCCATCTACAGAGATCACTGGCAGCATGTGCTTGAATGCTTCAATGCTAGCACCAAATGCAAACAATGCTCTCTGCAACACTGCAAATCCCGGTGGACTTATGGACGGCTTCTCGTGCACGGCGATGTACGTGCCCGGGTTCCTTTGTTGCAACACCTTAAGCATACGAGGAAGGTTGTCGTACGCCGCCTCGAAAGTGCCAAAACGTTTTTCCAACGCCATTTGCTTGGCACGCCACGCCTTCGCGTAGCTAATCTTATACTTGAATTTATTCTCGATAGCTACCACAATATGCGTTGCCGCAATATCTCTCTTCTCCACTATCTCCCCATACATCAAATTGGCTATAAATCCGGACGTCAGGTTACGATGCCTCGCCAAGACAGTGTTCAGAATGCAGGAGTGCGGCTCCACCTTGGACACAATCCAGTGAGTGTCATACTTCGGTCTACGTGCGTGCACCCTCCAAGGACAACCAGCCTGCTCGCACTTCACAGTGTACTGCTCCTGGCTTGATTTGACGACGCGAAACGTCCGTTGCATTGAGAGGGCCCAAAGCTTGATGGCATCCTGCAGCGCTTCCTTGTCAGCAAACGTAGCATGCACCCGAACCTCTGTCTCATGATACTCCCATGGTGATTCATGTTCATCATGGGCGGAAACACCCTCCGCATTAAACCGGTTCCATTCCTGGGGGATAGGAACTTCTTCATCATCCGAACTATCCTCCTCGTCGTCCTCTACAGCTTGCTCTTCATCACATGCCCTCTGGTCATCAGATTCCATCTGCTGCACGATATACTCATTATGCTCTCCTTCATCTGCTTGCCCAGTTCCGTCTCTATAGCTTGACAGCTGTAACTCTCCTCCATGTACCGCATTGCCTTCATCACGAGCAACTTCATCAGCTCCACCAACGTGCGGCCCGCCCGAGCTGCTAGCACCTCCCGAAGCATAAGCGGACGCACGAGTTTGCGCAGCTGCTTGTAGTGAGCATGGTTGCACAAGCAGGACATACTCGTATCCACGGCGCCGGCACCCTTGCACAAATCCCTTCCACGAAGCTGAGCGCACCAATGTCTTCAACTCCCATCTGATGTCAGTGGGAGACCGGCTCCAAAGCCCTTGCACAACGACGCTGCACACCTCGGGGTCCAATGAAAAACTCTCGGTCAGCCAATGCTGTACATCTGTCATTCCAGCATTCTCGTCATCGGGAAGTACGAGAGTGACTTGCGGAAAATCGCTTAAATCCACACCATTCGGACCTTCACGAATCATTCCAGCACCATAATACACTTTCAATGTAGTACTGGCCATTAATGATGTAGACCTACATGTACGATTGAAATTTACGACATGTCAAATAACATCGTTCAACACTAAACTAAACTTTCCATACTAAAAAGGGTAGTCAAATTTCTATACTACAAAATGTATACTACATCTACAATTTTTACTAACACCAATATTTCATCTAAACAATAGTGTAAATACAACCTAATTAACAAAAATACCTGGATCCAAATCGATGGAATAGCTTGAACTCCTTCTTCCGCCCTCACCTCCTCCTTCAACCCTGTCCTCCTCTCCTTCTCTTCTCCCCTCTCCTCCTTTTCTTCCCCTCCTCCCTCTTTTCTCCCCTTCCTCTTCCTCCTCTCTTCTTCTCTCTGGCTCTCTGCGCAGAATGGGGGAAATGAGGGAAAAGTGGTTGCTAGTGGGCGGCAGGCGGTGGAATAAGTGGCATCCACTCCTGTCGCCCTACGGTTGAGCGACTGCAATTTCAGTCGCTCAACCATACAGCGACTGAAATTACAGTCGCTCAACCGTAGAGCGACTGTATAAGTCGCCCAACGGTTCACATATTTCCTAAATGTCGCTTCCCGGTTGGGCGAAAGGCAGAAGTCGCCCAATGGGGCGGCGACTGGAGACTATTTTTGTAAAAAAATTTCTCGCGGGTATATTTATGTATTTTCGAATAAAAAAGGGATTATCCGTACAAAAAATTCAACACTAATGTATCATATATCAAACTAAACTGTCCGAGCAACAATACAAGTACTAGAGAGAAAACACATATGCACGACAAAACAAGTTCAATAATTGGGATCTTTAAATCGTCCCTAATGAGGGTTAAAACAGTTCTTGTTCGGGGGCAAGGGCGCAAGGCCAAGAACTCCTCCTCTTGCCAGGCAAAACAACAAGCACCTAGCACGCATGCCCCACTGGCGCACTCACCAACCATGTAAACGGAGATACGCAGTGAGAGAACAAACGGGGGAGACGGGAGATCCAACTGGAGGAATGCGATGCATACTTCTTGTGGGAGGGGTGGATGGAGCGGTCGACCGCCTGGAGCTCGCGCGCAGGGTAACATGGCGGGGGCAGCGCGGCCACGGGGACGCCATCGTCGCCTCCTGAACCGCCAAAGGCAGCTGCTCCGCCATGGGGAAATTAGGAAGAGACAAGAGTGGCCGTTGGGTACTCACCGGCGACATGGTCCATGGGCTCAGCGCGAGATCGCGTTTCGGGTTGTCGGCCCATCGGACGGGGCTGCGCGGCAGCCGGGATCACTTGCCATGGCCGGCGTGGGTGGCTGGGGTTTCTAACCGTCGACGAACCAATAAGGCCCTGTTTGGAATGCGGGAATTTTTCCCGATTCCTGCGGGAATTGAACTGTTTCCTGTAAAATTCCTGCAAAATTCCTGTGAAATTCCTCTGTACCAAACAGGCCCTAAGGCTTCAACATAGTTCTAGTTGGTCTCGACAATGCAGACCTCTAACTACTCCGTCGATTTTTAACCACATTATATTAATCACATCAATTTAACCATTTTAGTTTCGATCATAAAGATCTCGACCACGTCGGTTTCTACCATGTCGGTTTGACCATACTGATTTCGATCACATAGATCTCAACCACGTCAGTTTCAACCACATCGGTTTGACCACGCTAATTTTGATCACATAGATCATCGACCACGCTGGTTTCGATCACATAGATCTTCAACCACGTCGATTCCGGTCACGCTGGTTCGACCACACTTGTTTCGATCATGCAAATTTTTGACCACACAAGTTTTCGACCAACACACATGGTAGTTCCGTGATTACAACGCCGATAGTTCCGGCCAGCGGTAGTACCTCAGACTACATTGCGGCAGTTCCGATTTCTCTGAGAAATGCAGATACCACAACAGATTTTGCTAAACACATTTACAAACAACAGTATCTTGCACGCAAGGATCAAACATGATTCCCAACATGTTGCAAAACACATTTGCACACTTTTAGAATCATGCCGCAAGGATTGTATATGAGTTTCAATTATTTATAAAACATATTTGCAAATGTAAGTCTCGTACTACAAAGAATGAAAATATGGGCTTCAAATATTTGTAAAACACATTTGCAATATATAATCTCATGTTAAAAAGATTCAATATATAAGTTTCAACTATTTACAAAACACATTCGCAAATACAAGTCCATGCCAAAGAGAGCTAGAGCAAATGAGATTGAACTATCAACACATGATGAGACTTAAGCTACTAGACAAAATCTATCTTAATAGTACAGTAATCTATACTACCAATCTGGTCTTCCAACCAAATACCAATACCAGTAAAAGACTATAAACACATTCTTAGCCCTAACTAGTCATACATTTACCTTGAGTCATAATCTTGACATGCATTAACTCATGATGCATCCATTACTTCCGTTTTTTCATCATATGATGGGTCTTCACTTGACTTGATGATCAACACATGATCATTTTTTCTTGGATATACATCAACTCATGATGCATTCACTACATGACTTGATGATCTTCAATACATGAAGTTATCCCAAATCATCTTCATTTGTGGGACCTAACTTAGTCATCCAATTCATGAAAAATATTAGTCCACAAACCAATTGCCATCAATTACCAAACTTCACCATTAACACATAGTGGAGGAACTATATTTTACAATATTCTCTTTTTGGTAATTCATGATAATCTTAACAAATAATGAGATAAAGATATTATTTCGAGTATACAACATGTACACAATAATTGTATACTCTAAGATAAGTTTTCAAAGTAAAGCTTACTTATCCGGTTGTCATTAATCATTCAATCCTTAACATATAATGAAAAAGTTAGATGACAACCCGATTGCAAATGAGTATATATGAACTACACAAGTTATATATATTCAAAAGACGTATTTCAAAGTAAAGATCCTAAATGTGTGTATTAAAGGAAATATAGATTAATACTTATAAAACTTCAAAACATATAGTGAACTTTCGCTAAATGTGTGCATACAAGTATGTGTAATGAAGACATATGCATATATTCATTTTGGACAATTTGTGGAGTTCAATTTATATTTTGGATCCAAGGAATGCATTAATATATAAGAATGTGATTTTGAATGCATACCTTTTTTATTTCATTTTTTATCCAAATGAGACTAAACAATAATGTATTTAAATAAACATATTAGTCTCACATATAAATTTGTTATTTAATCATATATTTGGATGTGATGAATGCAACAAGATTATAAGAAAGATATTGAATGCATGGTTCAATGATTTCACATTTTTCATCCATAACAGATTAAGTAATATCGTAATCAATAAATAAGATTAGTCTCACAAATACATTTATTATTATTATCAAAATCTTATAATAATATTTGTTATTATCATTAAAACCAATTTAAATAAAACATAGCAGCGGCGCATGGACGGGCATGCGCCGTCGTTGCTCGGCCCCCCAGCCTCGCCGTCTTCTAGACCTCCCCGCCTCCTCGCGAATGCAAGCGAGCTAGTACAAAAACTTGCATAAACCTGCATCTAAGAAGTGCCACCCGCATAAATATATCAAACATAACAAAGAAAGTATATTTGTAGCCAAACCAAAATTGACCTGTATGGATTCATACCATGGAGGCTGGAGGCATGCATGCATGTCGCGGTGACCACCTCTTCACACCCAGGCCTAGCGTCGACGGCGGCGGGCCATTGATACATTGAAGCACGGAATCATGGTGGGCAGCTATGGTGAGAATCATTGCAGCCAGGTTTTCGGTGTGTCTGCTCCTCCAACTCCAGATTTGAATGTCTTGAGATGGAAATGAGGTGTTAATCTCATAAACAAATACAAATCACGGTGGATTCCCAGGAATATAGGAACTAACGCTCTATGCAAATCGGGTTTACAATATTATTTGCTAGCATGTGCCCCGCAATTGCTATTAAGGCTGCACGGATCTTGGAACAAGCGACCGGTGGATTGAATGGGATTAGGCCCTGATCAACTCGGCTTCGACTTCTGGCTTCTGGCTTATTTTTCACTATTCATAAGTTTCGTCTTTTTCTGAACTTTTGGCTTTTTGTTGAGCTTTTTTGCCGGTTCTTTTTTTCCGTATTTGTTTGTATTATACGTAATGGGCTAACATATTTTTTATTTTTAAATTTTTTAAAATTTAATTATGCTAAATAAGCCTCTGTCAGCTACAGTGCTTTTTCAGCCAGCTACAGTGTTTTCAGCCATAAGCCACGAGGCTTTCAGCCGAACCGATCACCACCTAACTACACCGGAAGTAATTTGTATTTTTCTTACACACACACACACACACACACACACACATATATATATATATATATATATATATATATATATATATATATATATATATATATATATATAATTTATTAAGTTAATCTTAGTTTGTCGCTCTCTCGTAACATCTCTATATTTTTTATTTTTAAATATATACACTTACCGTATCAATACATTTTTATTTTTAAAATATCATACGACTGTATTTATATCACCGTACTCGTATCATGTATCGGCGCAACATTGGACGCCAGAAACCCCCGGCACTTACTGGGGAACGGGAGCAACGCAGCAGGAGCAAAGTGATGGGCGAGAAAGAGCAAATCTATTTGCCGGACTAAAAGATTTTGAAGTTTCTACGCTATGGTGAACACTGAAAAGTTGCTCTCATGTAGCCACACGTGCATTCTCAGTAGCATCGAGCATCAGCAAGTGCATGGGCGGACCCAGGGCCCGGCGACCCTGGGCCCTGCCCGGGCTCATCTCCTATAGACCACTCGGCAGTGTGGGCGGCGTCCTCCACTGGCCGTCCGGAATCGAGATGAAGGTCGAGGGCGCCGTTGGCCGAGCGACGCCGCAGATGACCGTGGGCCCCGGCCAGCTTGACGGCGCCTTTGCCTGGGGCTTCTAGGTGCATGCATCCACGGGGCCATAAAGTATACCCTTTGGATTGTGTGCCTAATTAAGTCTCCTAGTTGATTAATTAGTTCTCGATATGCATTTGTTCGACTAGGTTAACGTAGTAGCAGTATCCTCGTAATTTCGGTTATGTTCTGATCGTCGTGTTGCTGCATTAGTAGGATATGACTGATCCATAGGTATGTCGCGTTGTTTGTCTGTTATGGATTAGATGTGTAACCGGTCTAAATTAATGGTAGTGTTGTACCTCTTGAAGCCTTTAAGGCCAGTCTCAGTGGGGGTTTCATGGAGTTTTATGGGCATTAAATACACTGACATGACACTGTATTGATGAAGAGAGAGATGATAAAAGTTTCATGGGAGTAAAGAGAGTTTCATGGGGATGAAACTCTTCTGCACTGTTTCCAAAATATGGGTGTGTTGAAACTGGGACATGAAACCTCCACTGAGACTGGCCTAAGGCCCACTACAACTCCCAAGCTGTTGCCCTGAATTACAGGGGCACGAGAACATAGCGCAGTAGTGCTAGTAAATGCATGACGACGGAAGCGAGATGTCGCTCGGTGGCGGCGGCGGCGTCGCTCCCAATCCCCAGACTCTGTTTTTTGCCCAGGCTCGTTAAATTCTTTGGGTCCGCCACTGAGCAAGTGCATTGCTTTGTTAGTGGCATCAAGCATCGGCAAGTACACAATACACAAGCAGCTCACAGTAGAGGATAATTTCTCCTATATAAGAAGTCACCCGCCAGTAAAATCGGGAAGCACTCTTCTGTGAATACCACACGATTCATCACTCTGCGGATTGTTTTCCACCTGAAAAAATATGTTCAGAGTGAAGTCTGCACAAGCGCAACCATGAATTGGTAGGATCACTAGTGAGCTAATCAAATCACCAAAAACCGTTTAATTCACTTTCCTGAAGAAAAAAAGTGTCGTGAACCGGTTGAACACGTTGGGGAACAGGGGAAGGGCTGTAATGCCGCATAGAGGCGGGTGACGGGCGTGTTTTTTCGAGCCAGCCCGAGGCACGAGACTGACCTAGGCCAACTCGGCCGACACATGGCGGGCCGTGCTGGTATGGTACGAACGGTGGGCCGAGCTGGGCCTAGAAAGCCGGCCCGTCGGGCGGCACGGCACGACACGGTGAACTGGGCTGTACTTGGGGAGCATGACAGGCACAGGCGGCACGGTGGGCACGTCGGCGTCGATACATGATACGAGTATGCTGGAAACACATGACTTAGAGCTAGGAAATTCGAGACGACGAAACAGTAAAGATCATAACTTGTAATTATTGCAATGCTAAATTAACTGCTCATAACGATTATAAACATCCTCACTCCAAGTTTGCAAACATATATTAGTGGTTATATCCTCCATCCGAGATGTGTATGCCACATCTTGAACTTTGTTGTTAAAGATGGTATGCAAGTACTTGGTGCATATTTGAATGGTATCTGTGATGTCATTCGTTACCTCACAAGTTTCCACAACAAGCACATATTTCCTGTGCTGTCAATTTCGTATGGGATGTTCTCCTGGTGCCGGTGTCCACCGTCTTTTCCAAAGCGATGTTCAGTACGGTAGAGAGAATAATTAAAGAAAGGAGATCATCCCTTGCGCTTAGGATGGTGGAGGCAATCACATGTGCTAAAGACTAGGAATTAGCTAAAGAACGGCAACAGCATCAACTGGATGATCCTGAAATTGTGCAAGCATACACTGACTTTGAACGCATGAATGACCTGGACATTGATGAGTAGATATTATGTATGCATATTATTATAGTTAGTATGTACACATATTATTATTATTATACTTTTTTTCTTACTTAGGAAACTCCACTCTAAGGCATAAAGTTTTTTAAAGGTAGTAACATTGTATCTTTAAAATATAAAGGAAATTTCACTTTTCCCTGAAATATTTATATCATTATGTGCCTATACTTTTGTACAACTAATTCAATTTTAACTAGTTTTTAATGAGATGAGTATGAGAGAAATAAAGATGGCGGCTGCCGCCACCATTGTCGTCGCCGTTTTCATCATGTATAGTTACTTTAGACTAGGCCTGGACTGGCACGGCACGAACACCGACACGGCAGGCTTTAGGCTGGCTTAGGCCTGGCCGGAGACGAGGCGGACTGATACGAAGCACGGTGGACTTAGACCGTGCCGGCACGGCCCAATATCCACCTCTAGTTGAGATTAAGCATTGGAGCAAATAGAAGGAACTAGCGCGCGTCAGAGAGGTGATTAATGTTCTGTGTGACTAACTACTTTTTAGTTTTGATGCTTATACAATTATCCATTCAATTACTCCAACTCAGGAGCAATTTAGACAGATTTAGCTTGACACCCCAATTATTTAGAAGATATCATTTATATTCGCCAAAAGAGAAACAAAAGAGGAATGGGGTATTATTAAAAGCACATACCTGTTGGAATTGATCTAGGCCAAACGGCCGAAAGAGAGAAACGTGGGGTGATGCCCACGTTCACGCGCCCTGATCGGGGGTGCCTAACCAATTTTGGTTACGGTCCCCCGTTGCGCAGCGCAATATAAGAAGGGGGTTCCGGCCTCTCACGTTGGGTTCACGACGATGTTCCCGTGAGAGTCACAAACCCCGAACAAAACCCTAAGTACCCGATCTCCTAAGCGCTACTAGCAACGGGAAGGCTGGTGCCGTTGCTGCAGGACCTAGAAGGCGTCGACCCTCTGCACCGCGCCGGCGACACCCCAGTCTTCACCGACCACCGCCTCACGCCTGCATCACGCAGGCACGGGTCTTCGCTCATGACGTTCATCGGCGACCGTAAGTCACCCTAACCCCTTAAGCCTAGGTGTTCTAGCTCTAGACTAGTGGATGATGTGTTATGCATGATGTTAAGGAACTCACATTTGGAATCAGAGCAGAACTAGTCTTTCCTAGAACCCTAGTGTAGGTTTGAGTTTCGGATTAGGTTGTTCTTGGGCTCGGGTAGAATGTTAGAAGGAGGGGAATCGAAGATCGTATGCGAACCCTAAGGCTTTTCCCCAAAAATCTTGATGAATCCCGAACCCTAGAACCCCCAAATCATGAAAACCCTAATGGAATCCCCAAATTGAACCCCTCTTGGATCGGCGGCAAACCAAAAAAAAGGGGGGAGGGGCTTACGACTTTTGGGCGTGTCGCCTCTTCGGGGTCGCCGCCGCTGCCGCCACACCGCTCGGGGAAGCCGCCGACGGCGCCGAGCTCCCCGCTGGGCCGTCACCGGTGCTGCGCGCCGCCGTTGTGCGCGAGGCCGTCGCCGATGCCGCTCCGGCTGAGCACACGGCAACCGTCCCTCTGCCTCCTTATGGGCGCGCCGCCGCGCCGTTCGGGGCCGACGCCGCCGCGCCGCCTCGCTGTCGCCTCCCTCCTGGGCGCGCCGTCGCCCGATCCGGTTTTTCCGGGGAGGGGAAGGGGTGAAATGGATTATGTCACATCCCAAAATTTGGCTTTTTGAAAAATTTAAATTCAAATTAATTATTTTAAGGTAATTGGATTTTAATTGGCTTTTATTTGCCTTTCTGGATTTTTCTGGAATTTAAAAACTATTTTTAGAATTTAAAAAGTAATTCAAAATATGAAAATTAAATATCAACAGTAGTTGGAAATAATTTTATTTAGTCCAAAATATGTCCAGGAGCTTCTGTGAATTTTTCTGAAATTTTTGGAGGTATTTTCATATTTTTCTGAGGCCTGAATAATTTTCTAGCCTTTTCTGAAAATCAAAATCAAATTCTGAAAATAAAATCTCTCCCTTTTCCTCCAGCCGACGCGTGGACGGCCCAGATCCGTCCACGTCGCCGCTCGGCCAATCCAGGCCACCCCTCCCCTTCCCTCGCTGTCCAGCGGGCCCGGCCCGTCAGCCGGCGGCCCCGCCTTCCCCTCCTCCTCGCCCGACGCGTGGACGGCTCGGATGAGCCGAGTCTCCGCGCGGGCCATCCAGCCGCCCGCTCTCACTTCCTCCCTCACCTCGCTGACCCGCGGGCCCCGCCCGTCAGCCACCCCGCGCCCCGCTCTCGCTGCCGCCCGGCCCCGCCTGTCGGATCCGTCTCCCTCGCGGAGCCGGCGCTTTCCTTTCTCTCCCCCCCTCTTTCCTTTCTCGCCGGCCGACCGAATCCTCGGCGGACCCGGCCTTTCCTTCCCCGTTCCTCTCCGGTTTTGGAATCCCCGAGCTCCCCGCGCGACCAAATCCCGAACGCCCGCGCCTCCCTTCCCTCTCCGGCCCCCTATTTCCTTTTTCCCCCAAACTTTCCCCACCGGCCACCGAGATCTCCGGCGAGGAATTAAGCGCCCGTGTTCCCTCCTCTGCCCCTATAAATACCCCCATCACCCTCATCTCTCCCCACACCACCTCGCAGCGCTCTCCGCCTCCTTCCCCGAGCCCCGTAGAGCCCTGCCACCGTGCCACCTTCCCCTCCGAGCTCCGCCCAACTCCGGCGAGCCTTCCCCGCCGCCTCGGACCCTTCCAGAGCCCGCCGCCGCCACCCCGAGCATCCTCACGCCCGGGCGAACCTCCCCGTCACCTCGGCTGCCTCTCCCCGTCGCCGGAGCGCCGTCGCACCAGAGCTCCCGAGCTGCGCCGTCGCCTTCCCCGTCGCCGGCCTTCTCCGCTCGTCGCCGCACCTCGTCGACCCCTCCAACTGGACCCCCTCCGCACCAGGACTTCATTTCACGCGTCACCCGAGCACCTCCGGCCTCCCCTCGCCGCCGGCGCCGTCGCCTCCGATCACCTCTGCCCGGGCCACCCGAAGGTACCCCTCAAGAGGGTTACCTACCCTTATTGGGTAGGCAACGCCTCCCCGCTCACTTGGCTAGCAGCGCTCGCTCGTAACTCCCTCGGCGCGAGTTCGAGCCTCCGGCTCCGCGCGCGGAGGTTGAGTTTTTCGTTTATTTTCCGGGCTGACAAGTGGGTCCCACCCGTCAGCGGCCGCCGGTCTGCGCTGGTACTGCCGCCTGGGCCCCACCAGTCTGCGTCAGCCTCTGACAAGTGGGTCCAGATGCCAGTGGGTCCCACCTGTCAGTGACCGAAGAAAATGAGGTCACTGACAGAGGGGTCCCACATGTCAGTGACCAGCAGAGAATACTGTTCTGTGGGTCCCACCTGTCAGTCTCCCGAGATAAAAATAAAAGAATAAAATTTAATTCTCCAGTGGGTCCCACCTGTCAGAAATTTCCGAATTTCTAGATTTATTCAAATATGAGATTTTCAAATGAGCATAACTTTCTTATTTTAACTCCAAATCCAGCCATTCAAATTTCTAAATTCATCTAAAATCATAATCTATCCAACTATGGCCTCTGTTGAATTTTTGGATTTTATTTGAATTTTATTTGTATTTATTTGCTTTGTTTGCCTCGTCTTTCCTCGCGTAGATTCCAACGTTGTCGACGATCCCTCTTCACAGCAACAAGAAGATCCAGAAACCCTGCAAGAAGGCAAGTCTCCTTTGATCATCTTGAACCTATGCTTTTGAAAATGTTTTAATTATTTTAAATTGTATGCATTGCTATTTACATAAAAGTCACTAGTTCAAATCTTTAGGAATTAGTTATTCCAACTTTGTTATGCCCTCAATTGACATTGATTGCCATGTACCTTGTCACCCTAGAACTTCCTTTGTCTCAATAATGAGATTACTATTAATCTTTGTGAATATTAGAATGGTAGGTTAATGCTTAGTCTTGCTACCTAATAACTTTGGAAAATCTCGAAAATGGGAAATTATGATTTATTATTAAATCCTTGTGTTTGAAAGTGAAGTGGCAATTGGAGTTGTCACTGTGATTTTAAAATAAAATAAAAATGTGAAAGTTGGTTTAGATTAGGGTGGATGGCTGTTTGGGTTGGTGCAGTAAGCACGAGAACTTGTTAAGTGTATGTTCCACCCTAGTCAGTTAAGGACCGACGCTTGTGTTTGTCCAAACTGAGCATTAACCGTACAACCACAAGTCTATATGGGTACGACCTAGCTGACTAACTTATGATAGTCTAGTTTAGGTGCCACCAGTGGAAAGTGGGTGCCAGGGATGGACTGGTTATTCACAGTGAGGGACAGGGATTTACTGTACTCATATGGCGCAAGAGGGGGCTTCGGTTCGGGCAGTTAGCCTACCTGCGGTGAAACCTCAGCGGGTGGTATCTAGCTAGATTAGAGTAAGGTAAAGGCTTTGTGATATTTTATCTGGGTCTCATGCCAAAGGAAGCGTGTTGACTTTTAGGATAATTTATCTCTTGTGGGTAAAGTTGTACAACCTCTGCAGAGTGTAAAACTATTCGAATAGCCGTGCCCACGGTCAAGGGCGGGCAAGGAATGCATTCACATGGTAGATTTCTGGTTTTGGTTTTAAAATCAAAAGTTTTGTATTCCGAGAGTGGACGGAACTCTCGGGAGGGAATCCTGGTGGATGGAGCCAGAGAGGGTGGATGGAGCCCGCAGTTTAAAATTTGACCAATGGTAATTGGTTAGCTAGTGTTGGTAGTTGGAACCTTCGTTAGAAAGATAATTCTGTTAAAACATTTACTTCATTAAATTAATGCATTCGAAAATAATTAGTAGTAATTGAGATTTCAAATATTGCTTTGTGCAAAAGAACCCTATGGCCTTCCTTTGTTAAGCCTTGCATCTATGCATTTTTCCCAAGACTTGCGGAGTACTTTATGTACTCACATGCTACACTTAAAAATAAAATCTCAGAGGAAGTTGAAGCTCAAGAAGGCGACTACGACTACGACTACTGCTTCGCTTGTGGCTGCGACGGATTCTTCCCGGAGGACTAGGTCGCGCTTCCCCAGTCAACTGCCTGTGGCATCTTGATGGGTCTACTTTGATTTCACTTTGCTTCCGCTGTGTTTTGATTGTGCGAGGTCTTGAAACCTCCAATGTAATAATGAGACCTGGTGGTCAGTACTCTTTATAATTGTAATAAATACGTTGTTGGTCATGAATCATTTCTGTTTAACTGTGTGCACTAGCTTTGATCTGGGACTAGTGCAGAAATACACAGAGGGTCCGGGTTTGGAAATCTGGGGGCCCGACAGATTAGGGTTAAGGGGGGCGGCGGTTTTGTTCGGGCCTTTGCCGCTCCAGGCCGTCCAATCCGGTGGACGGCTGTGATGAAGCCGAAAGGGGGGCTGATGGGCCCGTGCGACTGCGGGCATGAAGTGGGCTGCGCGCCTGTGGGCTGTTCTAGACTGGCTGCCGTGCGAGCGAGCTGGGCCGTGCCAATTTTTGGGCCCATGAGGGATTTTCTCCCATGCGGGATTTTCTTTTGGGCCGTGAGCACATGTTTTTTGGGCCGATTTTATGGCTGTTGGGCTATTTTCTCTGTTAATTTTCTTATGAATTTTTATTTTTGGCCCAGTAGCGCATAATCTCATGTATTCATGTGTATATTTCATGTATTTATGATATACCTAATGTTTAATTAATAATTGTTTGATGTCGCTCATGAAAATATTACTATATAATGTCTTTAAGCTGCTAAAAAATATTATGTTATTATTTCCGCTGCCTGATGTCATGCCCCTAATGGAACCAACGGGAAATTCAATTAGAGGGTTATGTTTAATTTTACATGCTATTACTTTTGGACCAACGTTAATTGTAATTGCATGTTATCAATTATGTTTGTTATTATGTCCAATTTTTCATGCTACTACTCTTTGACCAACGTTAATTGTAATTGCATGATTAAATTATGTTAAATTTTTCGTTTCTGACCAACGGTGATGCGAAAAATTCTTATGAGCATGTTGTTAATCATACCAACGTAAGGTTAACTTTCATGCAAATTGATTATGCGTTTTCCTAATGTAAATTTTAATTTTTTTCAGCTGCTTCTGTTTCTGCTCAAGTTAATGCTATTGAGCCACTTAACGGCAGTAACTTCCAGAAATGGAAGTTTACACTTATGACGACTTTTCAGCTCTTGGATCTGGACTACGCGTTCAGGTTCAATGAGCCTGTCGCTCCCATTGAAGGGGAGGACAAATTTGATGACAAAATGAAGGAGTATAAAACTAATGCTGAGAAGTGGGAGCGGTCTAACCGCGTTTCACTTGCTGTAATGAAGAACTCCATCAGTGAAGCCATAAGGGGAGCAATCCCTGAAAAGGAAAGGGTGAAGGACTATTTGTCCTCCATCGAGGATCACTTTAAGGGGTCCTCTAAGGTTTATGCTACCACACTGATGCACAGGCTTATGAACACTAAGTACAATGGTACTGGAAATGTCCGTGAGCACATTATGACCATAATCAATATTGCTGCCAGACTTAAGACAATGGACATGGCAATTTCTGATGGTTTCGTTGTCCATTACATTATGATGTCTCTTCCTAAGCAATTTGAAGCTTTCAAGGTGAACTATAACACTATTAAGGACAAGTGGACCATGAGCGAGTTGATCGCTAATGTTTCACAGGAGGAAGAGAGGCTCAAGGCTGAGGGGGCTACTGATTTTGTGAATCAAGTCGGCTCCTCAAATAAAGCTGGTCCCTCTAGAAATAGAGGTGGCTACAAAGGAAAGGGAAAGAAGGAGCAAGCCTACTCCCCTTATCAGAAGCAACAGAAGCCACAGCACCCACAGCATCCTAAGGCGCCTAAAAACGCTTCAGGTCCTGGGAGCTCAAATGGATAGAAGAAAAATGATGAGTGTTACTTTTGTCAGTCAAAGGACCATTTCAAAGATGATTGTCCTGGATGGCTGAAATGGCTCGCCAAGAAAGGTACTTATGAAATTACTTTTGTTGATGAAGCATTTATGCTGATTTTCCTATAAATTCTTGGTGGATTGATTCTGGTGCCATTGTGCACGTTACGAATTCCTTGCAGGGATTCCATATGTTGAGAAGTCTCAGAGGGGAAAGAAGCCTAAGAGTGGCTAATGGGATGGAAGCCAAAATTGAAGCTATTGGATCAGTTTCTTTAGTTTTGAATAATGGCTTTGTAATGAAACTTAATGATGTTCTTTATGTTCCCTCGATGAGAAGAAACTTAATTTCCATTTCATTATTAGATAATGATGGATATTTTTGTAATTTTGGGCACGGAATGTGTTTGATTTATTTTAATAATGATAATGTTGGTCGTGTCATCCGACACGACAAGCTTTATATGTTATCCCTGCAAGATTCTCCTATATCCATGAATATATGTGATGTGAATAAAAAGCGCAAGCGAATTGATGAGACTTCGTCGAAATTGTGGCACTATCGTTTAGGCCACATTTCGAGGGGGAGAATTGAACATCTCATTAAAGATGAAATTCTCCACCCTTTAGACTTTAATGATTCGGATGATCATTGCCTTGATTGTATCAAAGGCAAGTATGTAAAACAAATAAAGAAGGGTGCTACTCGAAGCACAGGGATTTTGAAATTAATTCATACTGACATATGTAGTCCTTTCCCTGTGACATCAGTAGATGGTTATGATTCTTTCATTACGTTCACTGATGATTACTCACGTTATAGCTATATCTATCTTATTAAAGAAAGATCGGAAGCACTTGATAAATTTAAGATATTTAAGGCTAAAGTCGAAAATCAGCACAATCTAAAGATTAAAGTAGTGCGCTCGGATCATGGGGGAGAGTATTATGGGCGACACGCAACTTATGAGCAGATTCCTGGTCCTTTTGCCAGGTTTCTACAAGAAAATGGTATAGTCGCCCAGTACTCAATGCCTGGTGATCCCCAGCAAAATGGAGTAGCGGAAAGAAGAAACCGCACATTTATGGACATGGTTCGAAGTATGTTGAGCTACTCCACTTTGCCTATAAAGTTATGGATGGAAGCATTAAAGACCCCTGCATATATACTCAATCGGGTTCCCAGTAAATCAGTGCCTAAAACACCTTATGAATTATGGACTGGGAGAAAACCAAGTTTGAACTACCTCCATGTGTGGGGTTGTGCAGCTGAAGCTAAAGTATTTAACCCACAAATTGGGAAATTAGATCCCAAGACTGTGAGTTGCCATTTTATTGGCTACCTTGATAGGTCTAAAGGGTACCGATTCTATTGTTCAGATCGTACCACAAAATTTGTAGAGACAAGGCACGCTGTGTTCTTGAAAAATGATGGCATCAGTGGCGACTTGGAGCCTAGGAAAATTGATCTTGAGGAGAAGCGGATTTATGTTACTTCACCGCTAATCCGACAGACTGATTTTCCTATGCCCCAACTGGTTGTGCCCACAGTTGATCCTGTAGTTGCAACTTCTGTTGCGTCTCTAGTTAATTCTGTGGCTACTCCTTCTGTTGAGGGCTCTGAAAGTACAAGTGCGGCACCTAATGATGAGCCTTCACAGCCCTCTGTGACAATTAATGAACAGCCTAATGAGCCTGCTAATGAACCTGTCAGGAGATCAGGACGAGTGAGGAGATCTGCTATCCCAAGTGATTATGAGGTTTACTTGAATGAGGATGATCTTGGGAAGGTGGATGATCCTAGCTCCTATAAGAAAGCTATGAAGAGTAAGAATTCATCCAAATGGCTAGATGCCATGAAAGATGAAATTGAGTCTATGGGCGCTAATGGTGTATGGGACTTAGTGGAAATTCCTAATGGAGCCAAAACAGTAGGCTGCAAATGGGTCTACAAAACAAAACGTGACTCCAAAGGGAATGTCGAAAGGTTTAAGGCGAGACTTGTAGGGAAAGGGTTTACACAGAGAGAAGGCATTGACTATAATAAAACTTTTTCGCCTGTCTCAGCCAAAGATTCATTTAGAATCATAATGGCGCTCACAACACATTTTGATTTAGAGTTGCACCAAATGGACGTTAAGACTGCGTTCCTAAATGGAGACTTGTATGAGGATGTTTACATGACACAACCGGAAGGTTTTGTTGTGGAAGACGAGGAACATTTAGGATGCAAGCTAAAGAAATCCATATATGGCCTGAAGCAAGCTTCTAGGCAATGGTACCTTAAGTTCGATGAAGTCATAAGAAAATTTGGATTTAAGGAGAATGATGTTGATAATTGTACTTATGTTAAGTTCAAGGGGAGTAATTACACCTTCTTAATTCTTTATGTGGACGATATATTATTGGCCAGCAGCAGCGTGGACATGCTGCGGGAAACTAAAAGATTTCTCTCGTCCAATTTTGACATGAAGGATCTCGGTGAAGCATCTTATATTCTTGGTATTGAAATTCACCAAGATAGGTCCAAAGGAACATTAGGTTTATCACAAAAGGCATACATTGACAGAGTACTAAAGAGATACAATATGCATAAATGCTCTGCCTCGCCTGCTCCTATTGTTAAGGGCGATAAGTTTGGGAAATTTCAATGCCCAAAGAATGACTATGAATCTGATCAGATGAAGGTTATACCTTACGCTTCTGCTGTCGGAAGTATTATGTATGCTCAAGTATGTACGCGCCCAGATTTAGCTTTTGTTACCGGGATGCTTGGCAGATATCAGTCAAATCCAGGACCGGACCACTGGAAAGCCGTTAAGAAAGTCCTGCGCTATATGCAAGGCACTAAAGGTCACATGCTCACATATAGAAAATGCAATAACCTTGAGGTTGTCGGTTATTCTGATGCTGATTTTGCGGGGTGTAAAGACACTAAGAAGTCCACATCAGGTTATATTTTCACCCTCGCAGGAGCAGCAATTTCATGGAAAAGTGTAAAGCAAACACTTACTGCATCGTCGACAATGCAGGCTGAATTTGTGGTATGTTATGAGGCTACCGAGCAGGCTGTATGGCTTAAGAACTTTATCCCGGGATTGAGAGTGGTAGACAGCATTTCTAGACCACTCATTTTGTACTGCGACAATCAACCCGCAATTTTCTATTCGAGTAACAACAAGTCAAGTGTAGCTGCCAAGCACATTGACATAAAGTATCATGTTGTGAAAGATAGAGTCCAGGATCAAACAATTAAGGTTGAGCATATCGGAACTAAATTTATGCCTGCGGATCCGCTCACAAAAGGCTTACCACCCAATATTTTTCATGATCATGTTGCCGGCATGGGTTTATTGGAGAGCCTGTGATCCTGGAATAAGAGGACCATATAAAGTAACCAACTCCCATGAAGTATTATGTTATCCGATCGATATAGAATGGAGCACTATAAGTACTGATGTCCAGCGGTATTTAATTGATTGTTGTGACGCATTACTTTGGTGTGAACTTTTATTGAGAGAGGGCTTATGATGTTTAGCCTTACGATCAAGGGGGGGAATGTTGGAATTGATCTAGGCCAAACGGCCGAAAGAGAGAAACGTGGGGTGATGCCCATGTTCACGCGCCCTGATCGGGGGTGCCTAACCAATTTTGGTTACGGTCCCCCGTTGTGTAGCGCAATATAAGAAGGGGGTTCTGGCCTCTCACGTTGGGTTCGCGACGATGTTCTCGTGAGAGTCACAAACCCCGAACAAAACCCTAAGTACCCGATCTCCTAAGCGCTGCTAGCAACGGGAAGGCTGGTGCCGCTGTTGCAGGACCTAGAAGGCGTCAACCCTCTGCACCGCGCCGGCGACACCCCAGTCTTCACCGACCACCGCCTCACGCCTGCATCACGCAGGCACGGGTCTTCGCTCATGGCGTTCATCGGTGACCGTAAGTCGCCCTAACCCCTTAAGCCTAGGTGTTCTAGCTCTAGACAAGTGGATGATGTGTTATGCATGATGTTAAGGAACTCACAATACCCTCCACTATACACACAGAAGAAATTTAAGAAAGCTAAGAATCAAATTCACGGCCCTCTTTGCTTAGGCACTGTAGCACACTTGTAATCGGTATCTAAAAAGCAGTATGCTTTTGCCCTTGGCCTTCCTCGGCCTAGGCACCTAGCCTAGCCACCTAGGCTGAGATGATGGTGAACTGTCAAAAGTTAGAACATATTCTAAAGTATAGTTTTAAAAAATTGCATGGTCAGAAATACATTAAAAAGAGTACATATTACCGTTATACATTTAGTTCATTTTGACTTGAGTAGCTAAGTGGAATCAAAGTTGCAGGCTCGACAGCCTTTCCAACAAACACGCACAACTGGTAGTTTGTAAACAGTTTCACCTATGTTAGTTGGGAACTTAGCATCTTTCCGCTTGGCATGGATCTAGTAGTCAGGAAATCTATAAACAGCGACCAAGTTTCAGTATAGATTTTTTTCCAATTTATAAATACTATAGAAAAGACCATTATAGACGATTTAAAAATATCACCGGTTTCGTGAACCGTCTAAATTTATAGATCAGTAATGACATGAGGTCATCACAGACGACTTTCAAACCGTCTGTGATGTAAACTATCACAGACGGTTTCAACAACAAATCGTCTATGATAGTTGACTATCATAGATGGTTTTAGTAGAAATCGTCTGTGATATCTAATGTATCACAAATGGTTTCAAACTATCACAATTGGTTTATTGTTGAAACCGTCTGCGATAAATCCGATATCATAAACAGTTTCTACTAAAAAATATCTGTAATATTCTTTTCTATAGTAAATCTATTTCTGTTTATTAGCTAGCCTCAGGAAATACTAGCTATGCCCCCTAAAACAAGCAGATCAACACAATATACATTCGATTCACATTCATTCATTTCAGAAACAAGAACATCCATTTTACAAATTAATTAACTAAAATAAAATATCCATCCGTGAACAAATATACACATGTACAATTAAGCTCAATCTTGTCTCAATCAAATTCATTCTACATTGTGGAACTCCCCATCTTCTTTTACGACTTTAGACATCAAGAAATATGCACACTGTCTTTAAATTTGTTTGAAATTGGTCTGTTCCAATGCAGTTGTAGTTCCTTCCCCTCCCCCCTCTCTTCTCTGGCGCCGAAGCAGCTTCGTAACCCTCCTCCGCCTCCCCTGCCCCTCCTCCACCACCGCCCACCATCGAACCACCGCCTCCCTTGTCTCCCTCTACGTTCGGGGGCCGTGCTGAATCTATCGTTGGCAGATCCAGAGTCGGACGTGAAGGAGAAGGAGAGGGTGATGTCGGAGTTGAAGAAAGAGGTAGAGGGGCGGCGTTGTTGTTGAAGGAGGTTGGTGCCGGCGGATCCCATTGATTTTAGCTCAAACAGTATACCGTGCGTAAGTTCTTCTCTTATTTATTACCATCCACATAAATTATTTTCTCTTATCTCTCAGTAGCAATTACTATAGGGTACTTGGGTTATTTCCTCGTATAGGCGTTTTTATCTATTTGTCACCTCCTAGATTCTTATTTAAAGTCAAAATAAATTCTACATTAATTAACGGAGGGAGTGTTTGAAAATATGCGGTTCTCAAAATTGATAAATGAGGAGTGAATTTAACAAATCGTGAAAACTAAGGGACTCGCACAAAAACTACTCCCCTGTCATCTCACCGCGTCATCCTCGCCGCGGCAGCTCGTCGCGCACCACCCAAAACCCCTCACCCCAACTCTCCCACCGCACCCGCGACCCCAAAACCCTACGCTCCCCCGCCGCGCCATGCTCCACTCAGGCCTCACCAAATCCCAGCCCCTCCCGCCCCTCGTGGCGGCGTCTTCGCCTTGCCGCACCATCCTCGCCGGCCTCCTCCGTGCCGCGGCTTACCCGGCCGATTCCTCGCGCTTCGGGCTGGGAGCTAGGATTTCGTTCTGCACCGCACCAGATGGTTCCGCACCGGCGGGCGGCGGGAGGGCGCTTCCTTGGCTTGCCGCCGCGAGTGGCGATGGCGGCGCCCCCGCGGCTAGGGCTAGCGCCGGCCGCTCCTCCTCATGGGAGAGCTCTGCGGAGAAATTCTTCTCCAGAGGCGACCAAAGCGCGCGAAGAGAGGTATTGGAAGATAGGGTTTCGAACAAGGAGGAGGCAATTAGAGAGGAGGAGGAGAATGAGCCAATTGATAACCCTAAGTGGGGCAGGATTAAGGACAAGTACCGGCGAATTGTGGCGAGGGATGGAGGAACCCGTGGCGAGAGGTTTAGAGGGGAGAGATTTGACAAACCGGAGGTGAGGCAGTGGAACAAGCAGGAAAACTGGGGGAGGAAGACGTGGAAGGAGGCAGGGGAATCGACGGTACCGAAGATGATTGGCCAGGGTGTTTACGGCGTTGGCCCAGTCCTTGCTGCGCTCATGGCTGGGAGGAGGGAGTTTTATGCATTGTATATGCAGGAAGGGATGGATTTGAGCGGGAGCAACAAGAAGAAGGACAAGAAGGGGGTTGAAAAGGTGCTGTGGATGGCAGAGAGGATTGGGCTGAAAGTTATCAAGGCATCAAAGCATGACCTCAACATGGTGGCGGATAACCGGCCACATCAAGGCCTGGTGCTTGATGCGTCACCCTTGGAAATGGTGAATACTAAGGAGTTGGAGCCAGTCAGGGTGGATGGCGGAAAGGCGCCAGTCTGGATAGCGTTGGATGAGGTTATGGATCCTCAGAATTTGGGAGCCATAATTAGATCTGCCTACTTCTTTGGTGCTGAGGGTGTTGTCTTGTGCGCTAAGAACTCTGCTCCATTAAGTGGAGTAGTGAGCAAAGCTAGCTCAGGCTCGCTTGAGTTGATCGAACTGCTTTCCTGCAGGAACATGATGCAGTTCTTGTCTTCATCAGCTGAGAATGGGTGGCGAGTTCTTGGTGGTACCGTTGCTCCTAAAGCTATACCTCTCTCTGAAGTTGCCACAGGGGAGCCGACAATTCTTGTGTTGGGAAGTGAAGGCACTGGTCTGAGGCCCCTGGTTGAGCGATCCTGCACACATTTGGTCAGAATTTCTGGTAATGTTGATGGATATGTTGTAGGAGCAGATACAGATGCAGATGCAGGGGAAGAAGGTGATAATTATTCAGGTAATCAAGGTTTGAAATCGTTCCTTGCGGTAGAGAGCTTGAATGTAAGCGTTGCAGCAGGGGTTTTGCTTTATCATCTGGCTGGAAAGAATATCTGCCTTGTAAGTGATAAGCCTAGCGTCTCTCTGATGTAAGGATATTTCATGTTTCATTTATACCATATTTATTTATATATGTTCTTTTTTATTATACTTACTCCCACTAAGTGCTGGCTTTAGTTTCTGTTGCATGCTTTCAATTTTCTGGTTCAAATTACTATTTCTTGCATAGGTGTGACTTGTGAGGGCGACCTTATTTGAGAAATGCCTTATTTCACCAGGCTGAGTAGGATTCTGTGCTGCCTTAGCTAGCGTTTTAGGCTGGTCAATTGTACATACATGATTCCCAAATGTAGGCTGATATCACCGAATCTTTCATTCGTTTTGGAGTAACCTGGACCAAAAGATGTTCTGCTTGACCTGTTGGACTTCGTATTGCCGCATCATCATTTAGTGTTCAGACTTCTGGTTGCCGATCCTGTTGATTGTTGAAACTTCCAACTGCATTGTAATAAAACTTAGAGCCATCAAAACTATTTTATATGTTATCTGTTTGAAAGATTTTGCTTTTCTTTGCCTAAAACACACATGGAAAGATAAGCTATTAATCCGTGCAACACATTCCCTTGCTAGTTCTTTTGCTTATCTGAACTGTAGCAACAAACTTTGCTGTTTCTTTGAAAACTTATAAATGACCTTACTTAATTGTACACTTCGAACTATTGTTCATACAGGATACAGCCATGAGGTGCTACCAACAAATCTTATTATACCCTGATGCTAAGCAGAATTGTTCTTGTGCAATTTTTATCTTTCAATGAAGGCCAGTTTGGTAGCAATAAGAATACAAAGCTTGGAAATGACTCAATTAATTTTTCTAGATACCCTACCTAGGAATGAGTGAAACAAAACTACATAGACCTACACTGACAGAGTCAAAACTATGTTCTGGAATTAGCATGTAAAGGGTAGGGCTCTATGACTATTAGAAATAGTTTTCAGAAGGCAAAAATTACCCGAGGAAGTCTAGTTCTTCACTATATGGGGCTATCAGATGGATCTTGCTCTAGCCTGCCTAGGCAATTGAGCTCTACCTGTATGCACCTTGTATTTCCCGACTGTGGTGCTATTTTTTAGGTGCAAATCTCTCAGTAAAGCTAGAAAGATCATTCAAGTTGGAAAATAACATTGGTGTATCACTAGGTCCCACTTGTCATCCTCACATTGATGCTATTTTCCAATTTACTCATCTCTACAATGTAACCGAGTTAATCTTCCCTATTTTTATATGATTTTCGTGCACTATATTCATTCTTAGTTTGTTAGCCACCATTTTACATAGTATATTTTGATAAAGTAAACTGAGGGCTTAGCACTAACCCTTGAAGGATATCAACCTACTACTGAGCTCAGCTAATGGATAAATTTCATAGTTTGGGGAGAACTATAATTATGATTTTTGTGCCTTGGCTTGTTGAAGCAATTGGGCCAATTAGTTCTCCTCGGATTCCAATCCAATCACCCAATCAGTGATAAATAGACGGCCTGACTATTCTAGAGGATTGTGCGATGGTATTACTACTCTAGAGGATTGTGCTATAGTATTGCTGCATTAGCGAGAAAGATTGTACCCAAGAACTGAGAGTCTAGATGTGCTATACTGCTATGTAATGGAAAACAAGACCAGAAAAGCGATAGTCAGTGCACACCTAGAAAATCCAAAGCGGTCCATAGCTGGGTAAAGTGACAAACTAATGCTTGAAGGTTATTGGAGGTGATTTAAATTTTTTAAGATGAGCTGAATTATGCTGAAGGGCCCTAAAATATCCACAAAGTCATCTTCAGTTGCTACTTAATTTTTGACAGCTCTAATCTATGTCACAGTTCAACCACACTGTGGGTATTCAATCTCCACAATCCTAATCATTCAGTCTTTGCATTTTCTTGGCAACCGACGCATGATGGATGGAGCTGAGCACTGTTCTGTGATTATTTTCAGGAATCACATGCTTAGCATGCCTGGTCATCTTATTCCTTTCTCATGGCTGCAGTGCCATCCAGAGATACAAAAGCCAGCACTAACCAGTCCTTCGGGTGAGGACTGAGGTACTGTATCACAACAGTATTAGTATTGTTTCGTGCTATTTTCGAAGGACTGAAGATGTACTGATTAGTGATTACTATAAGTTAACTGAAAGTTAGGAATTATAGAAAAATGAGAGTAAACTGGATATTTTCTATCTGGTTTGTGTCCTTTGTTATGTCTAAACTTTTCTTGACTCCAACAGTATTACAGGTTAGAAAGTGAAAGCAGAACATCATAATAGTTTTGCAGTACCAGGCTACCAGCAAGCTAGCAACATAACAATAGTTTCACATCTCTGTCGAAAGCACTCATGCACTAGACTTGTTTCATTTTTCCGTAGTAACCCATTCTAGTAACAATATTCTTCTGGTAAAATATAGTTGCATTATGGTTTGTGGCTCCAGATGTTCATTTGGAATATTATACAAGTGGGTTGTCGATTCTTAGGAGGGTCTGTTTATATTAGCTTCTGTTTTTAGCTTCTGCTTAGAGAAGCCAGGGAATAATATGAACACTATGTTTTTTGAAGCGGTTTCTTCATTCCTTCCGCTCTCGTCTCACTCCGACGATAAAATAGGGAGTCACGGGCGCATCACACATCCCACTCCTCTCACTCTCGTCTCGTGTATGCATTTCTCACTCATTTTTCCTACTGCTTACTCCTTTCTTCTAAAAACCGCTTCTTTCAGTTATTATTATTCATTTTCAATTAAAAGACATCAACCGCAACCAATATGAGCACCCCTGACACAGGAAGGTGTACGATAACTACAATGTTTTCTTCTCAAAGAACATAGCTGAGCTGTCAATTGTCAATACTGGTTTGATCTGATAGATCATAAAGCGATCATTCTTATACTATTCCTGAACAGATCATGCTTGACTAGATAGAAGAGAACGGGAACAAGATGACAGTACAAGAAACAGAAACCTAATATTTCACCCGAAACTGTGACAGCCCATTACAAATTAATAAATGGGAATATTCTATATGTTGGTTGGTGCACATGGATAAAGTGGGAATCTATTTCTGCCTTGTGTCGGACAAACACAGTTAGGATTGAGTGTTTCTTTTTTCTTAAAAGTAAGGTTTAAGGAACGATATCAAGCATTGTTTACTTCGTGCACCCTGACCAGTCAGGTTGGATCAACTAAGGTAGTGTTTGGTTCAGGGGATATCCCAGGATGGGAGGGGGCCAACCCTTTTTTGGTAGTGTTTGGTTGTAGGGTTTGATGGGATGGGTTGGACCCAAAAGAAAAGATTCCTCTGAAAAGTGGGTTGGAACGATCCGCCCAAAACGAGCGAATCGCGCCAACCCACTTCTCTGCGCGCGCGCTCTACGCCCTAATCCCCCATCTCCCCGCGCTCTTTTTCCCCGCCGCCCGCGCGTCTCCCCCCGGCCCGCATCTCCCCGCCGCCCGCGCGTCTCCCCCGCCGACCCCCATCTCCCCGCCGCCCGCGCCCCCTTCCCCATCTCCTCCCGGCCCGCATCTCCCCGCCGCTCGCGCGTCTCCCCCGCCGCCCGCGCGTCTTCCGCCGGCCCCCATCTCCCCGCCGCCCGCGCCCCCTTCCCCATCTCCCCCGCCGCCCGCGCATCTCCCCCCGGCCCCCATCTCCCTCCACGCGCGGGCGCCGCCCCGGCCGGGTGTGTGCGCGCCTCCCTGCCGCTCCTCACGCCGTCGGAGGTCGGGTCGCCGTGCTCCGGTCGTCGCCGTCCTCTCCACTGCCGGCCGGATCTCCGCCCCGGCGCGTCCTCCCCGCCGTCATCTCCACTGCCGGCCTCCTCTCCGCCGTCCTCTCCAGCCCACTTCCGCCGAGCTCCAGCACGTCCTCTCCGCTGCCGTCGGCCTCCTCTCCGCCGTCCTCTCCGGCCCAGCACGTCCTGATGTGTGATTTGGCATGTTGTGATATATTGTGATGTGTTGATATATTGTTGATCTGTTGAGTATATGCAGCTATCCCACTCCATTCCTCCATCCAAACAAGAGGTGGGATCACTAGATCCCATTCTATCCCTCCATCCAAACAAAAAATAGGGACTAACCCATCCTTGCAACCAAACAAAAAGTGGGATCATCCCATCCCACATACCTGGGATGGAGCTATCCCATCCCACCAAGTCTCCAAACCAAACACCACCTAAGAGTTTGAGCCTACGAGGGGTAGTGTCCTTTGATGTGGTTTTGAACTACAAGATTTGTCAACTTTTTTTTTTATTTTGCTAGAATTTTTTTAATGTATAATGGCGTTGCTTCGTGCAATTATCTTGTTGATTGTATTGTAACGGGATTTTCTGTTCTTGTTCTTGGTTGCAGCATAAGAAGTCGAATCGTTGCACCTGTTGCACCTTTTCCTTTACGTGGTGTTATATTGATTTATTTGTTCTTTGAATAGCTGGTACCTGCAGACTCTGAAATAAGATCTTAGGGTAATTCATGCTAGACGCCTTCATGCTATCGATTGAGCCAACTCACATGCCATTTACTGGTGCAAATTGCAACCATTCCCTGCCTTTTGATATCGTACATATTCTCTGGTGATCTAATTGCCAGTCTCTTATTAATATTCTTATTAATATTTATTCTCCTATTTGATTCCATCTGGAATAATTGGTGTGCCGTGTAGTTTCTTTTGACGAATGATGATGATAGCAGTACGGTTCAAGATATGATGCACACAGCTGCAGCTTATATGTGGAGCTGTGGACCATCCACTTTGGATGATGAGGCAGTATATTGCAATTGTGATTAGCCAGTGTTGGCACAGCACATGTATTGGTACTGTAGGTCATTCCACCTAAACAGCTACCGAAACTGAACTCTTTTGATGCATGAGCCCCTTGTGGGAGGAAGGCCGATGTTCACATGTCCCACTGTAACTGTAGCACTAGGAATTAGCGCACAATTTTACGAGATAAATGGCAACGTTCATTGGATCCCACCATGCCAGATTGCCAATGTCTTCAATTGTCTGCTCACATTTACACTTCTACTAGATGAATGCCCGTGCTTGCTACGTATTTTTAAAATTTATCATATTACATATTTTAAAACTTACAGGTGGTGAAAATTTTTAGAATATATGTACAAACATGTTTTAAAAGTTTTTAAATCTGTCAAGTAAGTCAAAAGCCGTCGATCACACCTTATGGCTATAAGTCAGAAGACATCGACTACACCTCGTGGTCGTAGGTCGGGAGCCCTCGAGCACACCTCATCGTCGTAAGTCGGAATCCGTCGACCATCGCGTGAGATCGTAGGTCGGGAGCGGTCGATCATCACTAGTGGTCGTAAGTTGGAAACGGTCGACAATCGATCGTGGTCTTGAATCGGGAGCCTTCGACAATGGCTCATGGTCGTACATTGGAAGCCGATGACCATCGTTCGTAGTCGTAAGTCGGAAGCCATCGAGGATACCTTGTGGTCGTAAGTCGGAACACATCGACCAGCGCTCGTAGTCGTAAGTCAAAAGACATCGACCACACCTCGTGGTCATAAGTCGAAACACATCGACCAGTGCTCATGGTTGTAAATTAGAAGCCGTCAATCACACCTCGTAGTCGTAAGTTAGAAGCCGTCGACCATCGTGCGTGATCGTAAGTCGGGAGCGGTCGATCATCGCTGGTGGTCGTACGTTGGCAGGCCTTTGGTGCGCTTGTGCCCTGCCGCTCGACTGCCGGCACCAGCCTGCTCGGCCTGGACTTCGACCACGGTTTGGACTTCGACCACGACCCTTCGACTTTGATTACGGCCCTTCGACTTCAACCGCGGACCGACTTCATCCACGACCGTTCTTCGACCACTGTCCCCTTCGTCCACGGTTTGGATTTTGACCATGATCCTTCGACTTCGACCACGTCCTGACTTCAACCACAGCCCTTTGACTTCGACCGTGGACCGACTTCGTCCATAGTCCTTCGGCTTCGACCACTGCTCCCTTCGACCACAGTTTGGACTTCGACCACGGCCCTTTGACTTCGACTACGGCTTCAACTTCAACCATGGATCTTTGACTTTGGCCATGGCCCTCTTCAACCACGGCTTCGACTTCGACCGCGGCCCCTCGACTTTGGCCATGGCCCCATTCGACCATGGCACCAACTTCGACGACCAGTTTGGGAGACCAAAATCCGAGCGAAGAGCAGGAGGAGGTAGAGAGGCTCACCAGGCGAGCGACCGTTGGGCGGCGGCGGGGGAGAGCCCCGTGGGTGGGCATAGTAAGAGGAAGCCACCGCCATCACCGAGTGCCCTTCTCTTTGATCCACCGACCGCTGTCGTCGAGCGCCACTCTCCGATCCACCGGCCACTGTTGCTGAGCGTCGTGCCGCTGGTTGGAGGGGCGATGGGAGATGGAATTGGTGGTGACGCCCTGAGGAAAGTTGGAGGACTGCGACCAGATGCTGTCGCGAGGGGAAGGAATTGGTGGCAGCGCCGAGAAGGAGGCGCGACACGACAGTTGCGGGAGGTGGAGGTGGGGAGGCGGCGGCGGGCAGATGGGGAGAGGCGGCGGCGGGCAAATGCGTTGGGGAGGCAGAGACGAGGGGATGCGACGCTGTTGGGGGAAGTTGGGGGACTGCGGCCAGACGCTGCCGTACGGCGAAGAAATTGGTGGCGGCGCTGAGGAGGAGACGGCGCGGCACGAGGGTTCGGGGGAGAGGAGGCGGCGGTTGTGGGAGATGGAGTGGTTGCGGGAGGCCGAGGATGCGGGGAAGAGAAGAGGAGGAGCGCGGTCCACGCGTCGCCCTGACCTTTTCTATGAATAGCAGAAGAACTATCTATATGCGAATCTGAATGACTGATCTTTGATCGGACGATTGAGAAGAGAGAAGGGAGAACGGACTGACGACCACTAATTTATATTTTTATAATAGTAAAGGTATCGTATCAGCATAATCTCTTTGATTGGCGGATTAATTTTTGGTACTAGAATTCAACACCTAGTGGACTAAGAAATCCACATAGGTAGGTGCTCGAAATGAGGCTAGGCTGGCTTTGTCATTCTGGATTGTCTGAACACTTTTATGTGGCTTTCACCGACACCAAAGAACCGTGCTTGCAAAAAGAAGTATAGTTTTTTAATCCATATAGGTAAAACATACAGTTATACACTGCATGTGGCTGCACATGAGCACACAACACCGGGGGGATAAAGATGTCCAGTAAGGACATCACAAAAGGGCCTAAGATTCTTTCGTAATCCACCCCGTCTCTTTTCCTGCTGTCTGGAACATAGGGGTGGTCCAATGACAAAGACCTTTCCTTTGTCCCCAATTTCAAGGCTCGGAAGCATCATGGTGAATATTCCCCTCTACCAGAAGAGTCTCTTTCTTTCTTTCGGCTTGTTTGGTGTTCATAGACTTCATTATCTCAATATACGTACAGGTGTTAGTTATCTACGGATGGCACGAACCAGCTGGCAATGGCTGCGTAGTAGTTTTCCAGTGGCAAAGTCGAGCACTGAAGGCGCTAAGAGTTTATACAAATTATTCTGCAATTCCATTTCCAGGTATGCCTCATAATAACCATGTTGCGTTCGAAGGGGCTTTATCTTTTGGCTTATGTTCTTTACTGCAGTAACTAGTTTTTAAATAGTGTATTTTTTTTCAAAGCAAAGTTTAATAGTTGATTGTAGTACTTATTATACCGATTTCAGTTATACCGACCAAAATCGCATACGACTATCTCTCTTTATACCTCCTCTCTCTCTCAAACAACTACAATTTAAAAGTCAAAAATTATATGCCACAGCTCAAAAAAAACCCATAAAAAAATATCTTATTAGGGTTGATTCTAACATTTGAGTTTCATGGACTTATCCTGCTACTTAGACCTCTACTGTACCGTACATAAATAGTTCAATTTGGTTTCTTTAATTTTGCCTCTCTTGTACCGGGGCATTGCTAAAATCTACTTTCGGAAGTCATGCAAGACTGATAGCCATTAGACATGCTTTGTATACGTGTCAAGCTGAAACTAATGCACTGTTTCTATCATGCAAAAGAACCAGTGCCATCTGCTGTTAATCTTGACTTCTTCAAGAGCCTTGTATTGTGATATGATCACCAGGGCAGCTTGGAGATTACTTCCAGGTTTGGCAACTGGTGCTATCAGATGGGTTTAATCATAACTGGACCTAGATCATGTACTGGTGTAAAAACAATTCATACTGTTGATTCTTAGCTTTACAAGCAAAACTAAGGATGAAAAGTTGAAAAGTTGTCCCTCTTGTGTGTAGTCGCAATCTTGCCACTATTGGTACAGGGGAGCAATTTGGCACCCAACAAGCATTAAGGCATTAGCACATGTTTTGCTTTCGGCAATTTCATGGTTAGGTCAAACCTGTCTCATACTGCTTGTGACAATTTAGAAAGGGATGAGGTTGGAAGGATAACAACTCAGCTAGTGGGCCTTTCTGCTTTTTTATGTCCAAGTAGTAGCAAATTCCACACGAACTTGCTACTCCATAGATGGCGTGATGCTATCAGGATAGCCTAGTTTCTGTCCTCTGCGACATACTGGTGACACAACCACTGCTGCCTGAACATTAGATTTGCATGTCGGATTACATCAGGGCTGAATACAGATTTATCAGACAGAAGAGGGACTTTGTAGGGGTGAGCCGTGAGTCTACATATGTGGCTTTCCCCTATAAACCCCAAACCATGTAGAATTGAATTAAGCACCATTGCATTAAGAATACAAGGTAGCCTAATTTACAAAATAGGCAGGACATTTCCATGCATCTGCAATATGCTAATTCATCTCATTAGATTTATCTCTACAAGCAAAAATGGGGGTAGTCCCAACAAAGGATAATGAACTGGCTTCAGTGCGCACACATTCCAAATGGTTGAAAAGCTGCCATCATTTCAGCTATTTGCTACTCTCCTAGGAGCAGCTCCAATCTGGAATAAAGAAAAGAAATTAAAAGTTACCGGAGGCTCAGCTTTGGGCAATCAAACCTATACCTGAAACCGGCACACATATGACAGAAAAGTGCAGTTGGCTTCATCCAAATTTAGCCAAAAGCTAAATTTCTATGAATAGACAAAATATTTGGACACAACTTCAAGTGGCATTGCACTTATTACTTACCAGGGCATGGGAAAGCTCTGAGCTCCTCAGAACCCTCAGCCTTTTAGCAGTTGAGACAAATACACTGTAGGAGTTATATATACAAAAAGGAGTTTAGATTGTGTGGAGGTACTTAATATAAATCATGTGGTAAAATTGTATATGACAAAGAAACACGCAAGCTTACTTCCACGGGACGTCCCCAACCAGCATCCTGTCACCTTCATTGTCATTGTAAACTAGAATGTATTCACCGGACCCATCCAACAATTGAGAAAATATTTTTTCGTCTGCTCCTTGCTGTGCACTTTCAGCACTAGATAGATCCTTTTGAGCTGCAACATGGTCAAACATAAGTATTGAAGAAAAAGATTATATACAATTTGGTGTTGTTTAGTCACATGAATTGACATTTTGAAAATGAATTGAAGTACTTGTTTTATTTGGATTGATTATTGATTCCTACCTTCAAGAAAACCATGGAAAAGCTCTCTCACAGCCAATGATAACTTCTCGTAGCTGTCATAGGCTGCAAGGTCTACTTTCCTTCCAATGGGTATCCCATCCATGTTGATTTTTACGAGAGGGCTTTTCTTGCGGTTGAGCTTCGCCTTCGCATCGTCTTCACCATTTCCTGGTTCAGGAGATTGCTTGGATGAACTACTACTAGCAAGATTTCTCCTAAAGGATCGGATTGGAGGCCAACCGACCACTGGAACTGCAGCGCCTCTGCATCAGATTAGAGCACCGGTGAGTTGGTCTGTGAAAGGCCAGCCAAATAAATGGTTTCATGATAGCGTTAAGGAACTACAATAGCTGAATATTTGGTGAGTAGTTATGCATCATATCGTGGTTGATACTATATTATGTTTTCTATTTATACTGCAATTGTGCCAATAAATTAAACTAGTACTGCCCAATGAAAGCTACACCATTCAGCCCAATGAACAATAAAGGGTAGCAAAGGAATGCAAAAGTAACCGCAGACTTGAGGAACTCTCTTTCTTTCTTTTTTAATATAGTTCTTTTATTAGAGGAAACATATGGTTCTTATTTGACAAAGTAAAGGGTCCTTCTTCAGGAAAGGGGAATTTAATCCTAGGCCTCATTTTGACCTAGTAACAACTAAGAATAACTAAGCTTACACCCTCATAAATTACATGCACATTAAATTCAGAAGATCGAAATGAAAGCAGGACACACTGATTTCTGCAAACTTGGAAAGAGCATGCATAAGAACAACTATATACACCACTTGAATGAACTATAAATGATGAGAGGAACAGACGAGCATGTCTTCAAGCAGAAAAGATGGCTAAACGCCATCTTGGGCTATCATTACCTCCCCTGGGCCTGTGGTCTGTTGCCGCTGCACCGTGCAGCAGGAGGGGCATGTGATGGTGGTGGGGGGCAGCATCCTTTCTTCCTCTCACTCACGGCTGCTATCTTTTCCTCTACTGCTAGTTCCTTCCCACATCCTGCTCTTGCCTGCTGCTTCTGCTCGTTATAACCTTAAAACAACAGAACAAAAGAGTATTTTTAGTTCAGTGGTTCCATCTGTTTGTTTCCATGTTTCTGATCCCAGGTGAACATGTTTCAAGAACAAGCACACAAGAGAACTGAAAAGCTGCTTGTTACCTTCTGTTTTGGCCTCAACAGTGTCTAAGAATCCCCTCTTTGCCCCAGTCGTCGTAGTGTTGTTGGTGGTGTTCGAGGTTTTAGGGAAGTAGCCGAGGGAGAGAGCTGGGCTCTCTTGCTGTATCCTGTTAACTCTTGAGGTAGCTGCTCTCTCTTCTATGAGACCAGGAAGACCAAGCTTTAGCTCTAGCTTCTTGTCCTCGTCACCCCCGAAGCCTGTGTTTCTTGATCTCTCTAAACCTAGTGTTTCACTCAGCTTCCATTCTTTCTCATCTGGGATAAGATCTAGCAGTTGAGGACGAAGGTCTTCTCTTGTCTTGGTGTCTTCCATAGAACTTGTTCTAGGTGAGCTAATTCAAGGGCTTCAAGAGTCCAAATACTACGCCCCCAAGAATAATATTAGTGAGAATTGAAGGCAATGAGAGGAGCCAACTCCTTGAAAAGTTTAGTTCTACACTCAACTTAGGCTGGAGAAAGTGCCAAACCAACGGGAAACGTATGCTGAGGTCAAAGCGAACATCCTAAAGAGCAAGCACGGAAAAACGGGGACTTCAGATCAAATCAACTCATTTCAGGCAAGGAAATTGGATCGTGCAACTTATCTTATTTGCGCAACAAGACAACACACTGGACGTTTGTTTCAATTAGAGTTCTTCATAAGAAACTCATCTTGAAACATGAAACGGTACCAACTCGTGGGAAAACCATTTGAAGAATGAGAGGCGTGATATGCAGCTTTCCATTGGAGCAAAGATTCAAAGCAGTCAGTCACAAATCAAATCAGTTCATGTCAAAACCATTTCAGGCAAGAAAAGAACAACCTGCGAAATCAGCAAGCAACAAAAACCCCTGTACCCCAACCCAAGCTATTATGGACACATAACTCACCAGGAGATAAGAACAGGTGCAAACCTTAGTAGCCCAAGAGCTCCAGAACTCAGATGGGAAATGGCCGAGTGGAAGCGGCTAGAGCTCGCAAAATTGCACCTTGGCTTTTGTACTAGCGTGGCGCCTCGAGCTGCTTGCTTGCTGTTCTTTTCTAGGCTTTCTCTCTCCTTTTGTCCCCTGCAGCTCTCCTTTTTATCCTGCTTTCCTTTGCCGCTCTGCTCCGGTGACTTAGGTGTATGGCTAGGAGATTAACATGTGATTAGGCTCCGATCAACTTGACTTCGGCTTCTGACTTATTTTTCACTATTCATAAGTTTCGTCTTTTTCTGAGCTTTTGGCTTTTTGTTGAGCTTTTTTGCCAGTTCTTTTTTTCCCGTATTTGTTTGTATTATACGTAATGGGCTAACATATTTTTTTATTTTTAAATTTTTTAAAATTTAATTATGCTAAATAAGCCTCTGTCAGCTACAGTGCTTTTTTCAGCCAGCTACAGTGTTTTCAGTTATAAGCCACGAGCTTTTCAGCCGAACAGATCACCACCTAAGGTGCCGCTCGATTGGACTGAAGTAAATTAGTTTATAGTTAAAATTATACTGTAGCTTAGCTGGTTGATATTACACTGTAACCGATAGTGACTTATTTGACGTAACTAAATTTTAAAAAATTTAAAATAGAAAAAATATGTTAACTCATTACGGACAATAAAACGAATATAGAAAAAAAGAACTGGCAAAAAAGCTCAAAAAGAAATCAAAAAGTCAGAAAAAAGTAAAATTTAGAAATAATAAAAAAAATAAATCAGAAATCAAAAGTTCAAAACCTTAATAGAGATTCCATTTATAAAGAATATGGCTTGTCACGAAAGTGTGCGTGTTTTGTGCTCATGTCTTCTTCATGTGCGTGTGTGCATATCGCAGGCTGATGGATGGTGTGGGGCGAGCGGGATTCTCTGACGCTGTGACTTAGCTCCTCTAAGCCATCCATTTTCAGATGAGTGATCTAGATTTTTTTAGTTTTGATTTTTTTTATTTCTAGTTTTTAGTTTTTTATTTTTATTTTTTTCTATTTTTATCTATTTTTAATTTTTTTATATTATCTGTATTAAAATAACCTATTTTTTATAAATAAAAAACTAAAAACTAAGTCTGGACCACTCATCTCAGAATGGATGGCTTAGAGCTAAGTCACGCTGTATATGCGCCGGGTGGGGGGAGCAAGGCGTGTGTCCAGGACAGGAACCGCAGCACACTTAGGGCCTGTTTGGAACAGAGGAATTTCGCAGGAATTTTGCAGGAAACAGTTCAATTCCCGCAGGAATCAGGAAAAATTCCCGCATTCCAAACATTCCCGCATTCCAAACAGGGCCTTATCCAAGTAAGTGGGGTGATGTGGTGTGTTTTCTGGCCTACGCACATACATCTGTGTGGTGCTGTTCGTTGCCAAGGGAGGTGGTGGCGTATGGAACGGCTCCACTTCTTCAGACCTGACCACTGTGGACCACTGTGGATGAGGATAGCAGCCGTCTCCCTCTTTGGCTGTTCGTTCTCCACTTGGAATGGAGCTCCTGCGTCCTAATTCTCGCTATTCATGTTTGTCTGAAACAATTTTATTGCAGTTAGTCCATGGGATCATCTTATTAGTATACATAACTGTGCTTGTTAAATTACTCATATAGGCTCTTTACCGGTATATGCACTCGTTGCAGTGGAAAGAAAGAACGAATAATAATAATGGTTTACTGTCCCAAGTCGCTGACAATCAAATTTTGTACCGTTGAGGACCCATCAATCGTGCAAGTAGATTAGGATGCTAGCAGCTGCAAGCATTCTGAAGAGGGCATCTGAATTTTGGAGAACTAATGGGCCAGTTGACCCTGTTCTGTGCAAAAGTGCTTGTTTTTTCTTGGCTTGCTATATGTAAGCTAGAAATAAGATCACTCATTGTATGACCAAATTTTCATGAGGGCATAAAGTGCCTCACCGATGCACCAATAATACTTCCAACATGACTGAACAAACAGCACGGATTCTGCCGAATATATATGTGGTTTTTTTTGCTGCGGCCACTTCAAAAAAAATGTCTCAATAAGCTGTTTTAAAACGGCGGTGGAAAACTGTCCCGTTTGTTTTTTTAAGGAAGCCATAGGATATTACAAAAAAAAAACTCGGCCATTGCTTTAGTTAGGATTGTTCATTTTAAAACCATACCGGTTAACTCGGTTTAACCGGTATTCGGTATTGGTATGATTTACAGAAATCATGTTTCTAGGTATTTTGGTAAAAAAAAGGTGGAAAACCGATTAAACCAGAAAAACAAACTCCCTGTCGAGCCCTCTGGTCTCCGGGCACTACAGCTGGCCGCCTGGGCCTCTACCCCCCTCTGGCTCGCAAGCGGCATTGCAGCTGGGCTCCTGGGCTCGCAGGCGACAGGCTTGGCCCAACTCCCCTACTCAGAATCCCTAACTGAGTATAGCGCCCAGCTTGAATGCTTGATTCAACTAGTTCTCATTGCCTATTTTACTATTTAAAAAACTGGTGATAAACACACAAGACATCATTTGCTGTTTCTATACTGTTAACTTTATTCCAGGAGAAAATGCACATATCGCAAATAAATTGAGAGAACACAGGAGAATTTCTGAATTTCTCTATTCTCTTACTTGCTCCCTCTCATTTAACTGGTTACAAGTCTTCTTAATATGTAGGCTAATATTCTTCTATTAGTATACATATTTGGACTTTAAATTGGATGCAACTTCAACTTGAGTTACACACGGAGACGGACTCTACTATGTCTTGAACTCGAAGTCAAGATTATTTCTAAAAATCTCCCCCTTAATTTTGACTTGACATACTCTAGTTTTAGTCTCAATGCATTATAAACTACCAGTCACGCCTCCACATGAAGCGTTCTACATGCAAGCTACATGTAGGAACTCAACTCAACCGGTACGGGTCATCCAGATGCAAAGATTCTAAAACATTGAGGTAGTCGGTCTCAACTACGACTTACTAAACTCATACTTAACACAGAACGGTGACACATCTCCTTAACGTTTCGATTTCTTTTCACGTTGAGTTTGGACGGTGACACATCTTCTCAACATCCCTGACTCAACTCATCATCAGAGCACTATTGATTCATCATCGCTGAGCGCTTCAGCAAGAAACACTTTCTTTATCCTCGGCTTGGGGCATTCTGAAGCAAAATATCCATAATCGTTACAATTATAACACCTCACTTTTGCCTTATCAAACTTCCAATTCTGACAGCCTTGGCCGCCAGTGCTGGAAGTGTTCTTGCCTTCACGCTTCAATGATCAAATCTTCCACTCAGCGTAGGTCAACAAGACCTGTCCATCGTCGTTGTTACTATTGTCGTGGATACGTTCCTCATACACCTTAAGACGACTGATGACCTCCTCCATGGTCATTGTCTTTAGGTCTCCAAATTGTTCTATGATCGAGGCAATTAGGAGAAACTGTGAGAGAACAACATGAAGGAATTTCTTCACTACGTATAACTCTTCCACCTTCTCGCCAAGGCCCCGAATCTTGTTAACGATGATCGTCAACTGGATGGCGAAGTCATTGATCGACTCCGTTTCCTTCATACGCAGCACCTCGAACTCGGTCTTGAGAGTTTGTACCTTTGCTTCATTCACACGATCGGCACCAAGATGCATCGTCTTCAATGCCTCCCATGTGGCTTTGGCCATCTCCTTTTCGGTCAGTAGGAAGAGCGTCTCCTTTGGGATGCCCTGATAGATGGCTACCAATGCCAACTGAACCTTGCGCACATCGACGTTGCCATTCTCGATTGTGTCCCACACTCCTTGAATCTTCATGTACACTTTCATCTTAATTGCCCAGGCTGCATAATTGCTCATCGTGAGCATCGGGTAATGCATCAAGATAGCAGAACTCTCCTTCACTATTATATTGGATGATGCTTCATCACCGATGATACCACTTTCTGGAGAACATGACATGATCTTGAGCACGGATCAAGAACTCAGGCTACTTTGAAGCGACTCTTGGACTTGCTCTCCTTCACCTTGCATGGAATGAGAACCAAAATTTGATGTTGTTAGCTTTGGCCTTGGCACAACTTTTATTGCACATCTTGCTACGTCTGGCTCGAAGACGGAATGATAGCTTTGAACTCGGCTTCGGATTCAATAGGATGCCATTGTGTGTTGCACGACGTGTGTGATTGCGTGTGTCACCTGACCCTCTTGACGTCTTGCACAAAGAAGGACGCGTGAACTGTCCTGGCACACGACTAGCTTCCTGTTGGACCTTGCTGCATAATTGCTCATCATGAGCATCGAATAATGCAGTGAGACAATGGAATTCTTCTTCGCCATCATACTGGATGATGCTTTATCACCAGTGACACCACTTCCCGGAGAACGTGACATGATCTTGGACACAGATCAAGAACTCAAGCTACTTTGAAGTGGCTCTTGGACCGAGGAAACCTGAGGAAAAAACATGCTTCGCAATTTTGATCACGTCTAGCTCGACAATTTTCTTTGATGTTGACATGATTGCCGCTTTTAGTCCACCTCGAAGATGGACACCACGCTGACTTCGTTTCGGCTTGGAATTGGCAAAAATCCCACATGGAATCAGTGTCGAGTTCAGAAGCAACATCTTAGAAGCTTTCTCATCACGTTGCACTTCCTAGGAAGACTTCTCACGTATGGCCTGAAAGTCTGTTATTTCCGGACGCGTGCTTCCCTTGGACCGGATGATTTGTCTCTCTTCTAACTGTATGCAAACAACCTGCTGCAGTTTCGATCTTGGAGACGGATGCCTTTTCCACTGCGCTACTGGTTCGTGCGGACCGAGCACCGTGCGCCGCCGGGAGCGCTGTGCGAGACGCGCCGAAACGGAATCGCTGAGATGGTTTTTTCTGGCGACTCGGTTCTCGCCTGATCACCTAGGCTCTGATACCACTTGATAACTTTATTCCAGGAGAAAATGCACACATCTCAAATAAACTGAGAGAACACGGGAGAATTTTTGAATTTCTCTATTTTCTTACTTGCTCCTCCTCATTTAACTGGTTACAAGTCTTCTCAATATATAGGCTAATACTCTTCTACTAGTATATGTATTTGGATTTCAAATTAGGCATAACTTCAACTTGTGTTACACACAGAGACAAACTCTACTACGTTTTGAACTCGAAGTCAAGATTATTTCTAACATATACAATACCGAAATAACCGGTGTCTAACAACATTGCGTGTAAGAACCAACTTGAGCCCCCCCCCCCCCCCCCCCAAATTCAAACAAAGTGACATAAACCACTTATTATTGCTTGCCATATTATTCAGAAGTCAGTGGAGTATACTGTGATTATGCTCAAACCAAGTGACATAAACCACTTACTGACATAGAGCATTGTCCGTGTCGTTCTCAATTTCCATTAATTTTGGTATATATGATATTCATCGATACTGAACCAAAATAAGTGGTCTTAACTGATACTGAACTGTATTATAAATTAGTACTGTATTTATCAGATTAATAATACCATATTTACTATATACACTGTATTTACCAAACTGTATATACAAAAAACCGAATGAACACCCTAGCTTTAGTATGGCTCTTTCCTCTGAAAAAAAATCCTAATTTTGTTAGCTTCCCTGGCCCCCTCTGTCGTCCTTTGCGTATCATGTAGCTGGTAGGTCTACATGCATGCAGTGCCTGCTGGAGCATGTACTTTTCTTGCCCACGATCAACAAGATGGACAAAAGTGTACCTCTCCTTATGTCAAGGCAGGTCAATTTTACCACAAATCATTAGCTCCCTAATCGAAGTTTTAAGACCCAATCAATGCTACCAGCTCTGATCCATCATTAGTATAACAGTGCTGGTTGTGATCTAATCATTTCAATCTAGTCACTTTCCAGCTCCTATAATGATTTTAAGTCTATTATCTGAGCATTGAAAGGCACAAAAAATTTGCCACGCATGGTACCGGATCATTGCGATAAGTGCAGCTACCAAACCCCGGATATATATCCTTAAATCCTTGCTACACGTATCTTCACCTGCCTCCTCAACAAGTGTCTGCATTGTACGTCTCTAGAGATTGCTCTAGTGTAACAATAAACGCTAGCACCAAATTGACCAACAAGAGAGTGCATCCAAGTCGCCTTCACATGAACACATAGCCTGATAGCCAGAAACAGCGTCAAGAATTGTAAAGACCAAAAGATCATCGAAATTTCTCCCGAGTAGGCACTGAAGTTTAATCCTGTGAACAGAAATGGTACACTGTGCATCCCAAATATCGAAATAAAGCTGGTCTAAATCTGAGTAAAGCATCAACATGTAGTTACTACACTGTGCTGCTCAAACAACGAAACACACAAGGCTGGCACGAGCCTGAGCAAAGAATCAAATGTATGCCGTCAGAATACACGGAACGGCTGTTTTATTTACAGAGCCATTTACACATGAACTCCGTATACATACAGGAACTAATTGCGCAGCACAACATGTTAGCAATTTCCTAGATTGTCTGCACTAATCTAACAACAGCAGAGCAACCTAAACGGACCATGTAATCGGAGTTTTTGACGGACGAGAAACTCGAGCGGAATATATGCATGGTTCGAGGGACCTAAACGGTACGCACGTGCCGCCGCTTTCAGGGCAAGACGACGGAGGAGACGGCCGGCCGAATCCAAAAACTGGCCTGCCATGCATGGTGGGTTTATCATTGCGTTGCAGCGTACCACTCTCTTATCAGTGGCTACGCTAACCGCAGCAGCTAGCAAGGCACGTATCTCGGCATATGCATGGCGCGGCCGCCCGGCCCGTAGCCGGCCGGGGTGGTCCGGCCGTTGTCGTTTGCACCATCACTCATCAGCGCAGTCATCGCCGCGCTGTAGGCATATGCACAATCGGATCGCGCGCGGCAGAGAGCAGAAAGATTTGCGCATTCAACCGCATCAAACACGCGTAGACACACACACACACACACATGCATGCATGGTCCATGTACGGGCGTCACCGCGCGCGGCAGCTGCACGCAAGATGATGGAGCTAGCTAGCGGTAGCACAGTGCCAGGGGCCTAATTGATGGGCACGAGACAAACCGGGGAGCTCGTGAGGTGCGAGTGGCGACGTACGCCTCCGATCCCCTCGCGTCGCATCGGCCTCCGCACGGCGGTCAGGTCGGCCTGAGACCCTGACGCTCTGACCTGATCGCGCAGTCGTGCATGCATGCATGCCATGCCATGCCATTCATGCACGCTCCCTGATGCCGCCGGTGAGGCCAGACTCGCTGCTTTTACTGGGACGGCGCGCACGTTTGATCCACCGCTCATCGTCATCCGTGCGGGTTTTGGACTTTTGGTGGTTTTGTGGTGGAGTCTCTCCGCCTCTGCCTGCAGCCTGCCTGCCTCCAGTGCAGTAAGCAGAGGCAGCTGAGAGCAAGTACAATAGTATAGCCAATTAGTGGCTATAACATTTGTCCATTTCATCTATAGCCTTCAAAAAAATAGTTCATACAATAAGGTAGCTATTACAATAACTATTTGGCCCCACGTGTAAGAGAGTGAAATGCATATTTTTACGTGCTATAGCTAGCTGTAATTTAGTAGCCAGCTTCCTTCTCTCTCTTCCTTTCTCTCTCTGCCATGTAAGATTTAGTTGATATTATATTTGCTATAGCCTGCTGACTAAGTCTTATTGTACCTGCTCTGAGGGAAAGTTAGCTGCGTTTCCGACAGCCTTGCTGAATGATTGAACACCCATTAATAAGAGCGCGCGTCCTGGTCTCAGGTACAACAACACGTACTTCGACACCAAAGCGCGAGTTATAGAGAGAGCGTGTGTGAGACAGAAGACTAACAATACTGAACAAATTAATGGTGATGCAACGGGACGAGCTGAGCGATAATTGCAAACCGCCAAACATGACTGAACTGCAATTCTTCATCTGATTGTTGTAACTATTGTAGCTGGCCCAGTGGTCCTTTACCTTTGAGCTCTGCCATCAAAAGATGGCAGATTCTTGGTCAGATGTGTTAAAAATGGGAGCATCAACTAGTACCCTCAAGTTCAATCAAGAGCATTAGTATCTGATTTAAGTAAGTGAATACTCACGACTCACATATCCAGCTCAGCCGCTCTTCTAAAAGCAGACATGTCATTAATGTACTCTGCACTCACACAGTTCTCAACGTACATCCAGCTTCAGTCCATCTACACTACATATGTAACAAATAAGTGTCAAAACGATTTGTCGTAGGGGTGGCCCCCACCTAAGCCCAGCAGGCCTGTTAGGAGGTTATAAGAACCAGAGTAACGTGTGTAATGACATAAGTGCCCCTGACTGGGAGGTATGCATGTAAGGGTATAACTGTAAAAGCATACCCCATGTGAATATATATATCAGGATGAGGGGGAGGATGAGGCAGAACACTCCCACATTTCCACTACCATCTCTCTCTCTGTTTGGTCTGTAGCCACAATAGTTGGCGCCGTCCGTGGGGAGGACAAGGACAAGCCCGAAGACCGAAGAAGAAGGATGGCACCGAAAAAATCTTCATCAGCGGCGGCGAAGGGAAAGAAGACGGCTGGGTCGGAGCGGCGCGTGAATACCAGGGCTTCGGCATCGGCCGCCGAAGGAGCTGGCGGCAGCGCAGGCGCCGTGGTCGCGGACGTCGACGCTGGCGCCACAGCGACCGACCCCGCCAGTGCCGCTACAACGACACCCAACCCCGCCAGCGCCGCTACAACGGCACCCAACCCCGTCGCTGGCACTGCAACGACAGCCCCCGCCACCCTCGCCGGCAGCGCGGATCAGGCGGCCGGGGGTAGCCGCAATGAAGCATCCGGCGGATCTGGAGATCGTGAAGCGATGGTCCCTGCACCGACCCGTCCACTGGGTGTTCCGGCGGCCCCGACAGCGCCTGCGGTGGAAAGCGCCATACTAGCAGCCCTCAACGCGTTCCAGCGGGAGTTAGGGGACCTTTGCGGAGCCGTCCGCGATATGCAAGAGGCTCGGAGCCAGCAGGCCGCGCCAGTAATCGCGCCCGAGCCCACGCCGGAGAGGGCGGACAGTCGCGAAGCCCCCACGTCTAGCCGTGCGCCGCTGCGGCGCGTAGATCCGGAGTCCCCGCTTTCGGCAGGGCTGCAGCAGGCGGCGTGGCCTGAAGACTTCAAGTTTCCTAGCGCCATCGACTCGTACAAGGGCGACACGAACCCCCGCGAGTTCGTGCGCGTGTACGAAACCGCGATCGAAGCCGCGGGCGGAAACGACACCACGAAGGCGAAGGGACTCCCCCTCGCGCTGCAAGGGGTGGCGCTCTCTTGGTTCCTTACCATAGAGTCGGGCTCCATCTACGCGTGGGAGCAGCTCCGCGACCGTCTTCACAACAGCTTCCAAGGAAACTGCGTCGAGCGAGTCGACGCGGACCAACTCTTCGCTGTGAAGCAAGGACCCTCGGAGAAGCTCCGGAACTACCTCAAGCGCTTCGCCAAGATTCGATGCCAAGTAAGAGACGTTAATGAAACCACCGTCGTTAATGCAGCCATACAGGGCCTTCGTCCGGGCCCGATGGCCGAGTACAACACGCGGAGGCCAATCAAGACAGTCGCCAAGCTCTTCGACAAAATGGACGAGTACGCGCGGGCGGAGGAGGATGCGCGAAGACGCAGCATTACCGCCCTCGACCTCGCCCATAGGGAGCGCCCCCCGTGCGAAGTAGGGGCGGGTGGTCCCTCCTCGAAGCAGGGCCGCGGCTGAGAGCCCCGGGGAGACCCTCCCCGAGGCAGCGACACCGGAGTACGGGAAGGCTCCTCAAGGAGCAGGCATAAGCCTCGGCGCTGCCAGCGCAGGTCACAGGCGGCCCATCATGCCCTCGACACCGAGAGCGCCCGCCAAGGACCCGACCCCGCCTCCCGAAGGGGGGACCGGGGATCGGAAGGCGGACTTGATTGCGGCGGCCAACCCCACGCAGAACAAGAGCTCCTACACTATAGCAAGTGGTGCGAGGTACACGGCTACGGTGATCATTACACAAGGGCATGCACCGCAGTTCTGGAGATTCGGAGGGTGACGGCCGGGTCTCGAGCTCTGCCTCCTCGGCCCCCTGCCGGAGCCCACGTGGAGCACCCAAGCGGTAGCCCCATACGAGCCGCCGCAACGGAGGGTGCGCAGCATCGCACCGTTAGCGTCATCACCGGAGGCTCCTCCTCAAGGGCCCCCAGGGAGCAGCCGCAATTATGGATGCCGCCCCGCAATATCACCTTCGACGTGAACGACGCCAGCGGTGTGGAGTACCCTCACCAAGACCCTCTAGTCATCCAGGCCCACATAGCACGCTGCGACGTCAGGCGCATCCTTGTCGACGGGGGAAGCTCTGCGAATATCTTGTTCGTCGAAGCCCTCGATCGTATGGGGATCCCCCGAAGCCGGCTAGAGCAGCCAGGAGCTCCACTTCAAGGCTTCGGGAGTCAACCACTGCAGGCCTTGGGGCACGTGTCCCTTCCGGTCACGTTCCGTCAGGAGGGCAACAAGGGTAACATCCGGACCGAGCAGGTCACCTTCGACGTCGTAGATATCCCACATCCCTACAACGCCATACTGGGCCGGCCCGCCATCAACTCTTTCGAGGCGATCCCGCACTACGCGTTTTTGTGTATAAAGCTCCCGGGTCCAGAGGGTGTTATCACCGTCTTCGGCGATCAGGATCTGGCTAGACGTGCCGAGGTCGGCAGCCGCGTTCCGCATCGCCCGGTGCACGCCCTCTCTGGCACGCTCGGCGATGGCCCCTCCGCCCCTGGGTGGACGCCCAAGCCTCGGCCCGAGGGCGGAGTCAAGAAGGTGCCGCTCCAGGCGGAGGGGCAGTTTGTGTCCATCGGCGAGGGGCTCCCACCGGGGGTCGAACGGGATCTGCTCCGAGTGCTTCAGAACAACGTTGACATTTTCGCATGGTCCCCGGAAGACATCAAGGGCGTAGACCGAGCCGTAATCGAGCATCGCTTGGCGGTTCACCCCGACGCCAAGCCGGTCAAGCAGAGGCTCCGGCGTATGTCGATGGATCGGCAGCAGGCGGCCAAGATGGAGGTGGCGAAGCTTCTTCGCGCCGGGGTCATCTGCGAGGTCCGCCATCCAGAGTGGCTCGCTAACCCGGTACTAGTCAAAAAGGCCAGCGGGGCCTGGCGTATGTGCATCGACTTCACGGCACTCAACAAGGCGTGCCCAAAGTACAATTACCCCTTGCCGCGCATCGACTAGCTGGTCGACGCCATCGCAGGGTGCGAACTCATGAGTTTCCTGGACGCCTATTCCGGCTACCACCAGGTGTACATGGCCGAAGACGACGAGGAGAAGACCAGTTTCATCACACCTCTTGGGACGTTCTGCTTCGTCAGAATGCCCTTTGGCTTGAAGAACGCAGGCGCTACCTTTACCTGTCTCGTCGCTATTGCCCTGGCCGCCCAGCTCGAGAGGAACGTCGAAGCTTACGTCGATGACGTGGTGGTCAAAACCCGGCAGCTTGCTCTGCATGGCCGGGACCTCCAGGAGACCTTCGACAACCTCCGGAAGGCGGGCATCAAGCTCAACCCCGACAAATGTGTCTTCGGGGTGCAGGCGAGCAAACTCCTAGGTTTCCTCGTGTCCGGACGGGGCATCCAGGCGAACCCCGACAAAGTAGACGCCATCCTGGGTATGGAGCCGCCCAAGACAACGAGGGAGGTCCAGAGGCTGGCGGGCCGCATGGCAGCATTAAGCCGCTTCCTATCCAGGGCGGCGGAGCGGGGCCTGCCATTTTTCAAGACACTCCGCGGGTGCGACGGATTTCGTTGGGACGGGGATTGCGCGAAGGCCTTCAACGAGCTCAAGGAGCACCTGGCAAGCCTCCCCACTCTAGTCGCCCCAGCACCAGAGGCTCCCCTCCTGCTATATTTGGCCGCGTCCGCCACCGCGGTCAGCGCCGTCCTCGTCTTAGAGGAAGGCGCCATGCAGCGGCCCGTATACTTTGTCTCTGAAGCCCTCCAAGGCGCCAAGACAAGGTACATGGAGCTTGAGAAACTCGCCTACGCGCTGGTCATGGCCTCCAGGAAACTTCGGCATTACTTTCTGGCCCACCCGATCACAGTGCCTTCTTCATTCCCCCTGGCGGAGATGTTACACAACAAGGAGTCCACAGGGCGCATCGGCAAATGGGCCGTCGAGCTCGCCCCCTTCTCCTTGACGTATGCTTCACGCACGGCAATCAAATCCCAAGTCCTAGCGGATTTTCTCGCCGAATGGACCCCGCCGGCCCAACCAGTCCAGACGCACGACGACCCCGTCTGGACGCTTACCATTGACGGAGCTTACGGCGTCGCGGGCGCGGGCGTAGGCGCGGTGATCGTCACGCCCGAAGGACAGCGTTTGCTATACTCGGCGCGCCTCGCTTTCCCCGCCACCAACAACACGGCTGAGTACGAGGCGCTGCTCTTTGGCCTGGCGAAGCTCAAGGCAGTCGGCGCGAGACGGGTGCTAGTACGCACCGACTCGCGCTTGGTGGCTGGTCATGTGGATAAGTCATATCAAGCCAAGGACCCTGAGTTGGCCAAGTACCTCGCGGCTGTGAGGGCAAGGGAAAGGCACTTTTTGCACGTCACCGTCAAGGCCATCCCCCGCGCGGAGAACGAGCAGGCCGACGCCCTCGCTAAGGCGGCCAGCCAGCAACTCCCCCCCGGATGGGGCGTTTTATGAGATATTAGCGCAGGCGGCCATCGCGCAGGATAACCGGGACGCGGCACTCGTCCACCACATTGACCGGCCGGGTGATTGGCGAGAGCCCATCTTCAATTTCTTGCAAGGTGTCGCCGAGCCGGAGGACCCCGCCGAGCTTCGGCGCTTGCAGCACCGCGCAAGATCCTTCCAGGTGTTCGAAGGGATACTCTACAAGAGAGGGGTTTGCGCACCGCTCTTGCGTTGCCTCTCGACTGAGGGGGGAAAGGAGCTCCTTGCGGAGATCCACGCGGGCGCGTGCGGATCCCACCTGGCGCCGAGGTCATTAGTTGGCAAGGCGTTCAGGCAAGGCTTCTACTGGCCAACTGCCATCACCGACGCCCAGGACCTCGTCCGTCGGTGCCAAGGATGCCAGTGGATGGCGCGCATCATCCGTAGGCCCCCGACGAGTCTCAACCCTATTCCTCCGGTGTGGCCACTAGCACGCTGGGGCGTCGACATAGTAGGACCGCTTGCCCGAGCTCCAGGGGACCTCCGGTTCGTGGTGGTCGCGCTGGAGTATTTCTCCAGATGGCCGGAAGCGGTCGCCCTGGCTAAAGTAACTTCTGCGGCCATACAACGCTTCCTCTAGCAAAACATCATATGTCGCTTCGGCGTGCCCCGGGAGCTCACGGTTGACAATGGCCTGCAGTTCGACGCCACCCTATTCAAAGACTATTGTGACAGCATGGGCATCACCCTCCGATTCGCCTCGGTAGGGCATCCCCAGTCCAACGGGGCGGTCGAACGGGCAAATGGCGTCATCTCCGCTGCCATCAAAAAGCGCCTGGTCGGGTTGCCGAAGGGCAAGTGGCCGGGCGAGCTTCACAATGTTCTTTGGTCGCTTCGCACAACGGTAACGCGCTCGACGGGATTCACGCCGTTCAAGCTCCTTTTCGGCGACGAAGCAGTGACGCCCAAGGAAATCAAGGCCGGCTCGTGCAGGGTCCTCGTCCAAGCACCCGAAGAGGAGCGCCGTGCGTCCTTGGACCTCCTCGACGGGCTACGGGCAGATGCAGCCCACCATGTCGAGAAGTATGCGCGGCAGACAATGCGTACTCGGGATCGCTCTATATGCTCGCGGGGATTCAAGCCTGGGGATCTCGTTCTCAGAGTGGCGCTTCAGGCGGAGACCGCTGGCAAGCTGGAGTCCAAGTGGGAAGGCCCGTACATTGTGATGGAGACATTGCCAAAGGGGGCGTACCGCCTCGCCACGCTCGAAGGGCAAACCCTCCGACACACATGGAATGCGGACAGGTTGCGGCGATACTACGCCTAGAAGTAGGACAACAAGCGTAGAGCCGCCAGCCCTTTGTTATACGATGCTTGCCCGCACAAACGGGAGTTCAATAAAGGTTGCTGTTCCCGGCGCATTCCCTGTCCGCGCTGAGCAGAACAAAGTCCACGGACTTTAAATAAGACGTAGCGTCGAGGTCCGCCTCCGCACGCGCGAGTCTCCGGACTATAAAGGAAGACGTAGCGTCGAGGTCCGCCTCCGCACGCACTAGTCCACGGACTTTAAATAAGACGTAGCGTCGAGGTCCGCCTCCGCACGCGCGAGTCTCCGGACTATAAAGGAAGACGTAGCGTCGAGGTCCGCCTTCGCACGCACTAGTCCACGGACTTTAAATAAGACGTAGCGTCGAGGTCCGCCTCCGCACGCGCGAGTCTTCGGACTATAAAGGAAGACGTAGCGTCGAGGTCCGCCTCCGCACGCACTAGTCCACGGACTTTAAATAAGACGTAGCGTCGAGGTCCGCCTCCGCACGCGCGAGTCTCCGGACTATAAAGGAAGACGTAGCGTCGAGGTCCGCCTCCGCACGCACTAGTCCACGGACTTTAAATAAGCCGTAGCGTCGAGGTCCGCCTCCTCACGCGCGAGTCTCCGGACTATAAAGGAAGACGTAGCGTCGAGGTCCGCCTCCGCACGCACTAGTCCACGGACTTTAAATAAGACGTAGCGTCGAGGTCCGCCTCCGCACGCGCGAGTCTCCGGACTATAAAGGAAGACGTAGCGTCGAGGTCCGCCTCCGCACGCACCAGTCTACGGACTTTAAATAAGACGTAGCGTCGAGGTCCGCCTCCGCACGCACCAGTCTACGGACTTTAAATAAGACGCAGCGGGGGGACGCCCTCGCGCGCACCAGTCTACGGACTCTAAATAAGACGTAGCGTCGAGGTCCGCCTCCGCACGCACCAGTCTATGGACTCTAAATAAGACGTAGCGTCGAGGTCCGCCTCCGCACGCGCGAGTCTCCGGACTATAAAGCAAGACGTAGCGTCGAGGTCCGCCTCCGCACGCGCGAGTCTCCGGACTATAAAGCAAGTCGTAGCGTCGAGGTTCGCCTCCGCACGCGCCAGTCCACGGACTTTAAATAAGACGTAGCGTCGAGGTCCGCCTCCGCATGCGCGAGTCTCCGGACTATAAAGGAAAGCGTAGCGTCGAGGTTCGCCTCCACATGCACCAGTCCGCGGAATATACACAAGATGCGGAGGTCTTCCCTTCGCGTTCGGCGGCAGGTAACACTAAGAAAAGTACTGCTTGGTTTCGTTATAAAAGCAAGGGGGCTACATGCCTACAAGCATACGAACCAGTACATCATCCCCTCACCCTACCCGACCAACCGCTCAGCCTTGGCGCGGTGCGGACGAACCCGTGTCATCGTCGCCATGACCCTGAAGGACTCCTTCGAGCCAGTGGAGGAGGTCCCACCATGCAGCGTCTGCTGCACGGCGACCCTCGCTGCATCTTCCCCAAAGCGGCCCCAGATCCGTTGATGGAAGTTTTGCAGGCTAGGCCCGATGGAGCGAATGGCGTCCGCCATAACTTCTGGACGGCCGGGAGGATCCAGTTGAGGATTTGCCAGCTCATGGGTGTGTCTGCACCCACGAGTGTGAAGTAGGGCGAGGGCGAAGCACGCACCAACATAGCCGCAGTGCTCGCCAAACGTTCTGGCGCCACGAAGAGCAACCCCAGCCCCCTCCTCGATCAACCCGAGCGTCTCCGACAGGGCCTCCGGCCCGTGCGCAGGGTCCGACACTCTGACGCACAGATCTCGGAGGGCCTGGTTCAGAGACTCCATGGCCCGCCACGCCGACGTGGACGCATTTTCCAAGATGAGACTGTTCCCTGCAGCAGACTCCGCCAGCGGGGCGTTCTCCCCTTCTAGGGCGGCGATCTGCTGCAGAAAGGCGGCGCGCTCCTCAGCCGCGGCGCACTTGGCTTCCGTGGCCTCGAGTTGTGCGGCCGCCATGGCGCCCCCCAGCACGCGAAGTTCTTCATCCTTCGCTGCGAGAGCATCGTTTGCTTCACGTAGGCTGGCTTCCAGAGCCCTCCGCTCCCGAACGCGGGCCTCGTCAAAGGACCGGCTAAGGGCAAGCGTCTGGCAAAAACAACAAGTCAGCAGGCGCCCAGCAGTACCTTGCAAGATGAAGCGCACATGTTTACCCTCATCTCTGAGGCCTGCAACGCGAGCGCTAGGAGATCCCCCTCGCATGACGACAGCATTTCTCGGTCAAGGCCGTTGTCGGCACGCTCTGCGGCTGCAGCAAGGACGCGAAGTATCTCCAGGCGAGGGAGGAAGTCCGAGCGAGCGAGCCCCGGCCCCAACGCGTTTGGATTTACCGAGGCCGCGGCCACGTCAACAGCAACAGACATCTGCGGGGCACCCTGCACAGCCCTTTGGACTTCGTGCATACCTCCGCTGCTCGATCCTTCGCCATGTCCGGGAGACCTTGTCTCGCCTGATGTTGGCAGAATGAGCGAGCAGATCGGAGAGAGTTTCGCGAAGTCACGAGAGGAAAGGGATTCACACCTACCCCCTGCGCCTCTCGTCGCGGTAGGAAGTGACGTCGTTCCGACGGCCAAGCGGGAGGCGGGCGTCTCGGTGGTCGGCGTAGCATTAAAGGAGGTCTTGTCGGCCGCGCCAGACGGCGTAATCCCGTGACAAGGCCCCACAACGGTGTACCGACCCCTCGCTGGCGGCGGGGATTGCGTCCGAGGGCGTTTCGCCGGCGGCGGCACAAGTGATTCTTCCGGGGCAACACCAGCTACGGTTCCCGTCGCCCCCACGGTTTCCTCTGTAGCGGGGCGCCCTCGCCGCCCGCCGCGGTTGGTAGCGCACCATCAACCGTGTTTTTTTCGCCAGGAACGGTGCTCCCCCCCCGGGTTGGCGAGTTCCAGCTCACCGATGGCCGCAAGCACGGGCTTGTTGGCGTCGACGGAGGGTGCCGGGGGATTCGACGCCACGCGTTCCTCCGAAGCAGTGTGGCCGGGCCCACCGCCGGTTGCACGCCCCGTTCCAGCTATGCTAGTCACCGAAGGGCCTGCGGGGTCGCATACGGCAGACGGGGAACGGGCCCGGCGTCGCGAGGATAACACCCTTGCAGGGCTATCACCGTCCTGAGTGCCCGGAGTCCCGGCGGGAAGCTCCTCCGGCACCAAGCGTTCGGGCACAGTAATGCCTAGAGCTTCGCATGTGCGGTTTACCCGCCCTTGCTTAGCCGCCTTGACTGCGGCCTCGCGAGTCTAGTGCTCCTTAAGTGTGTACGGGCCGAGGAGCGCCGTAACCGCGCGCTCCGCATCTTCTAGCCGAGCCACTGCGCAGGAGATTACGTCAGCCAGGCGGAGACCAAACCGATACAACGACGCGCGTAAAACGTACTGGACAACTTACAAGGAGCGGAGGGCGGAAGTAGGCGAGATACGGATGGGCTGAACCCGTCCTCGCGGTGGCCGTTCTGTCCAACATACTTCCCCCGGGAGGAGAGGGGCGCCGTCCCATACATTGTGAACTCCTCGGCTAGGTCGCGCAGGCTCATTCGACGGGCGACACCGACAAGACCCTGTAGCCTTCGCGTGTCGTCAGTCTCTGCCTTCAAACTCGGCGTGCTGTTAAACGAGATCGGCCCACCTCGGCACTGCATTCCGCTCTTGTCGGTCACGGTGTAGTAGAACCACTGCCGAGTCCAGCCGGACTCCCATTGCCTCGGCGAGGCTGGCACGGGGAACAACGTCGCGCACGACGCCCGGAACACGAAGTCCACACCGCCGAAGTTGGACACCGCCCCGTCAACTTTTCGGGGTCGACAGCGTGCGTCATGCAGGGTGGCGAATAAGCTCGCGCTGGGACGCCACCCCTCTGTCCGCATCGCCCACGTGAAGACAGCTAGGCGGAGTATAGCGTGGGGGCGTCAGTTGGGCTAGCTCCAACTTGTAGGCCCGCAGGACTTCGCCCACGAACAACGTGGAGGGCATTCGAAGGCCGGCGTCGAAGAATGCGACAAAAACAATCGCCTCCATTGCCCGGGGCTTCGGCTCCGTCTCGTCCCGACGGGGTAGGCGAGCCCCATTGCGATCCACGATCTTCCTCTCATCCACGAGTCGCTGTAGCGTCCCTTCAGTCACACGGCTCTTCCCCAGCACACGGGAACAGCTGCCTCCCGAGTGCTCCACGGCGTCCCACCACTTGTTGGCGCGCGAGCTCCCCCACGGCACCAACTCGTACTCCCTGGAAGGAGGGGACACCTCGCCTTGGCTAGCCAAGGAACCGCTGCGGGGGTGGTAGGCGGCGGTGTCATGGCTAGCCATCGCTCTTCGCGACCAGCGAGAAAGAAGCTGGGAAAAGAGCAACTGGCGTTACAATTAGCACGGGCGGAAGCAAAGCCGTAAACCAAAAACAGACAAAAAGCAAGCAAGGGCGCCTCCACCTCAACACTGGCACTTTATAAAGGCCGCTCGCCTCTCATGTGGCTCGAAGCGCAGACAGATCAAACGCGCAGCGATTCGGCTGCCCACGTTTTGGAAAGAAGAACCGCCGGGGCTTGGAGGGCCGTGCCCGGTAGGTGACCAAGCAGCACACAACGCCTCCACGCCTTCAACACGCGTCCAACTTCCCTGGGGAAGAGGCGAACGGCCGCGGTCACGCAACCGCTCACATCCCACGACGCACCAGTCGCAAGTCGCCGCGTGTCCCACCTGCAGAATGGCAGACGGCACGACGTGACTGCCTGACTTCTGCCAGGCCAGTCGTCGGTGTGATTCCAGCCGCCATTAAAAACGCACTACCAGACTGCAAGGTCACAATAGCTCCAACGCGCAACAATATCGGCGCCAAGCTCCAATTTTAGCGCGGGGACGGAGCGCGCGCGCGTCTACTTCGACTAGGCGCCAGCCTCCGCTGCCACCCGTTCGAAGGGTAGGGGACGGAGCGCGCGCGCCTCGACTTCGACTAGGCGCCAGCCTCCGCTGCCACCCGTTCGAAGGGTAGGGGACGGAGCGTGCGTGCCTCGGCTTCGACTAGGCGCTAGCCTCTGCTGCCACCCGTTCGAAGGGTAGGGGACGGAGCGCGCGCGTCTACTTCGACTAGGCGCCAGCCTCCGCTGCCACCCGTTCGAAGGGTAGGGGACAGAGCGTGCGCGCCTCGGCTTCGACTAGGCGCCAGCCTCTGTTGCCACCCGTTCGAAGGGTAGGGGACGGAGCGTGCGCGCCTCGGCTTCGACTAGGCGCCAGCCTCTGCCGCCACCCGTTCGAAGGGTAGGGGACGGAGCGCGCGCGCCTCGGCTTCGACTAGGCGCCAGCCTCCGCTGCCACCCGTTCGAAGGGTAGGGGACGGAGCGCGCGCGCCTCGGCTTCGACTAGGCGCCAGCCTCTACCGCCACCCGTTCGAAGGGTAGGGGACGGAGCGCGCGCGCCTCGGCTTCGACTAGGCGCCAGCCTCCGCTGCCACCCGTTCGAAGGGTAGGGGACGGAGCGCGCGCGCCTCGGCTTCGACTAGGCGCCAGCCTCTGCCGCCACCCGTTCGAAGGGTAGGGGACGGAGCGCGCGCGCCTCGGCTTCGACTAGGCGCCAGCCTCCGCTGCCACCCGTTCGAAGGGTAGGGGACGGAGCGGGCGCGCCTCGGCTTCGACTAGGCGCCAGCCTCTGCCGCCACCCGTTCGAAGGGTAGGGGACGGAGCGTGCGCGCCTCGGCTTCGACTAGGCGCCAGCCTCTGCCGCCACCCGTTCGAATGGTAGGGGACGGAGCGCGCGCGTCTACTTCGACTAGGCGCCAGCCTCCGCGGCCACCCGTTCGAAGGGTAGGGGACGGAGCGCGCGCGCCTCGGCTTCGACTAGGCGCCAGCCTCCGCCGCCACCCGTTCGAAGGGTAGGGGACGGAGCGCGCGCGCCTCGGCTTCGACTAGGCGCCAGCCTCTGCCGCCACCCGTTCGAAGGGTAGGGGACGGAGCGCGCGCGCCTCGGCTTCGACTAGGCGCCAGCCTCTGCCGCCACCCGTTCGAAGGGTAGGGGACGGAGCGCGCGCGTCTACTTCGACTAGGCGCCAGCCTCCGCTGCCACCCGTTCGAAGGGTAGGGGACAGAGCGCGCGCGCCTCGGCTTCGACTAGGCGCCAGCCTCTGTTGCCACCCGTTCGAAGGGTAGGGGACGGAGCGGGCGCGCCTCGGCTTCGACTAGGCGCCAGCCTCTGCCGCCACCCGTTCGAAGGGTAGGGGACGGAGCGCGCGCGCCTCGGCTTCGACTAGGCGCCAGCCTCCGCTGCCACCCGATCGAAGGGTAGGGGACGGAGCGCGCGCGCCTCGGCTTCGACTAGGCGCCAGCCTCTGCCGCCACCCGTTCGAAGGGTAGGGGACGGAGCGCGCGCGCCTCGGCTTCGACTAGGCGCCAGCCTCCGCTGCCACCCGTTCGAAGGGTAGGGGACGGAGCGCGCGCGCCTCGGCTTCGACTAGGCGCCAGCCTCCGCTGCCACCCGTTCGAAGGGTAGGGGACGGAGCGTGCGCGTCTACTTCGACTAGGCGCCAGCCTCCGCTGCCACCCGTTCGAAGGGTAGGGGACGGAGCGCGCGCCTCGGCTTCGACTAGGCGCCAGCCTCCGCTGCCACCCGTTAGAAGGGTAGGGGACGGAGCGCGCGCGCCTCGGCTTCGACTAGGCGCCAGCCTCCGCTGCCACCCGTTCGAAGGGTAGGGGACGGAGCGCGCGCCTCGGCTTCGACTAGGCGCCAGCCTCCGCTGCCACCCGTTCGAAGGGTAGGGGACAGAGCGTGCGCGCCTCGGCTTCGACTAGGCGCCAGCCTCTGTTGCCACCCGTTCGAAGGGTAGGGGACGGAGCGTGCGCGCCTCGGCTTCGACTAGGCGCCAGCCTCTGCCGCCACCCGTTCGAAGGGTAGGGGACGGAGCGCGCGCGCCTCGGCTTCGACTAGGCGCCAGCCTCCGCTGCCACCCGTTCGAAGGGTAGGGGACGGAGCGCGCGCGCCTCGGCTTCGACTAGGCGCCAGCCTCTGCCGCCACCCGTTCGAAGGGTAGGGGACGGAGCGTGCGCGCCTCGGCTTCGACTAGGCGCCAGCCTCGGCCGCCACCCGTTCGAATGGTAGGGGACGGAGCGCGCGCGTCTACTTCGACTAGGCGCCAGCCTCCGCGGCCACCCGTTCGAAGGGTAGGGGACGGAGCGCGCGCGCCTCGGCTTCGACTAGGCGCCAGCCTCCGCCGCCACCCGTTCGAAGGGTAGGGGACGGAGCGCGCGCGCCTCGGCTTCGACTAGGCGCCAGCCTCTGCCGCCACCCGTTCGAAGGGTAGGGGACGGAGCGCGCGCGCCTCGGCTTCGACTAGGCGCCAGCCTTTGCCGCCACCCGTTCGAAGGGTAGGGGACGGAGCGTGCGCGTCTACTTCGACTAGGCGCCAGCCTCCGCTGCCACCCGTTTGAAGGGTAGGGGACGGAGCGCGCGCCTCGGCTTCGACTAGGCGCCAGCCTCCGCTGCCACCCGTTAGAAGGGTAGGGGACGGAGCGCGCGCGTCTACTTCGACTAGGCGCCAGCCTCCGCGGCCACCCGTTCGAAGGGTAGGGGACGGAGCGCGCGCGCCTCGGCTTCGACTAGGCGCCAGCCTCCGCCGCCACCTGTTCGAAGGGTAGGGGACAGAGCGCGCGCGTCTACTTCGACTAGGCGCCAGCCTCCGCGGCCACCCGTTCGAAGGGTAGGGGACGGAGCGCGCGCGCCTCGGCTTCGACTAGGCGCCAGCCTCCGCCGCCACCCGTTCGAAGGGTAGGGGACGGAGCGCGCGCGCCTCGGCTTCGACTAGGCGCCAGCCTCTGCCGCCACCCGTTCGAAGGGTAGGGGACGGAGCGCGCGCGCCTCGGCTTCGACTAGGCGCCAGCCTCTGCCGCCACCCGTTCGAAGGGTAGGGGACGGAGCGTGCGCGTCTACTTCGACTAGGCGCCAGCCTCCGCTGCCACCCGTTCGAAGGGTAGGGGACGGAGCGCGCGCCTCGGCTTCGACTAGGCGCCAGCCTCCGCTGCCACCCGTTAGAAGGGTAGGGGACGGAGCGCGCGCGCCTCGGCTTCGACTAGGCGCCAGCCTCCGCTGCCACCCGTTCGAAGGGTAGGGGACGGAGCGCGCGCGCCTCGGCTTCGACTAGGCGCCAGCCTCCGCTGCCACCTGTTCGAAGGGTAGGGGACGGAGCGCGCGCGCCTCGGCTTCGACTAGGCGTCAGCCTCCGCTGCCACCTGTTCGAAGGGTAGGGGACGGAGCGCGCGCGTCTACTTCGACTAGGCGCCAGCCTCCGCTGCCACCCGTTCGAAGGGTAGGGGACGGAGCGCGCGCACCTCGGTTTCGACTAGGTGCCAATCTCCGCTGCCACCCGTGCGAAGGGTAGGGGATGGAGCGCGCGCGTGTCTGCTTCAACAAGGCACCTTCCATCCTAGACCTCGGACTCCTCAACCACAGGCTTGGAGGAATTCACATGCCGCAGGGGACAGAGGGGGCCAAAGGACTCGGCGGCATGGCTTCGGCCCTGTGAAGACCTTCACCATGAGAGGCTCCTGTCGTAGGGGTGGCCCCCACCTAAGCCCAGCAGGCCTGTTAGGAGGTTATAAGAACCAGAGTAACGTGTGTAATGACATAAGTGCCCCTGACGGGGAGGTATGCATGTAAGGGTATAACTGTAAAAGCATACCCCATGTGAATATATATATCAGGATGAGGGGGAGGATGAGGCAGAACACTCCCACCTCTCCACTACCATCTCTCTCTCTGTTTGGTCTGTAGCCACAACACGATTATTAGCGCTACTATAGCAAATCAGACTAGCTATACTTAATTACACACGACATTTATATTAGGTAGGTAGCTAGCTAGCCACGTATTCACGACACAATAATATTTTCAGTAAACTAGGAGTACTTACCCATTCTGAAATTGAGCAAAGTATCATTATCTTTCTAAACATAACTAGCTAGCTAGATCTAAACAAAAACCTAGCTATCATCTCTTTCAATTACAAGACATATAAGTTATTAGAAATAATTGAGTACTAATCTCTGATCACTAAGAAGACGTATATAGATCTATAAGCGATATGTTTTCACCAAACTCTCCAAAGCCAACCGCCTCACTCCATCGATGTAGCGCGAAGAAAACAGATCTGTGTCGAGACCACGTACTCCCGGTATTTAATAGCGCAGATTATCCCAGATGATTCCAACTACAAACGGTCTATGATACGAACATTATCACAGACCATTCGTATTAATAACCGTATGTGATAATTTATGTATGGTTATTCATACAAACCGTCTGTGATGTCCACAATATCACAGACGGTATGTTATAAGAATGTCTGTGATGTCCACAATATTAGGGACGGTTTTTTTATATGAACCGTCTGTGTTGTCCGCAACTTTCACAGATGGTTATTAACACGAACCATCTGTGATGTCTCAATTATGACAGACGGTTTGTGTTAATAACCGTCTATGAAAATATCACAGACGGTTGCTAGTATAAACCGTCTGTGATAGTTTAAGCACAGACGGTTTTGTATGAACCGTCTGTGATTTAGCCGTCCAGTATAGCCTCTTTTGTAGTAGTGTTACAATCGTCACTCGGACGCCCAGCCACTACTTACGATTACGGCATCTCGACCACGGCTGCTCAACCACGGTGTCTTCAACCATGGCTCTTCGACCATGGTGTCTCCTACCATGGAGGTTTTCTGAGCATCAACCGGGTACTGTAGTTATGACTATCGACCTACGACTACTATAGCTACGATCATAGCTTTGACCACTATAGCTATGACCACGTGGCTCCACTGTTTCGGTCATGACTTCGATTATTCCTTTGACTATGGGCTATGGCTAAATTATTAAGATTAATTCTAACAATGTCGGGGTCGGTGCTTCCGTGCGCACCATTGTAAGCGGACCTTGTCCTCTGGGGTAAGTCGATTGTCAACGCGGGTGCCGCTTGTAATCGCGTCATTCATGATCTTATTCTCCGCCTCCGTCGTTCGGCGATGAGCTCCGTCAGTGCGGTTAGGGCTGGACTCTGTGGACACCATCTTCACCTTCGACGATACGTGCGACGTCCTCTTTACGGTCTTCCGAGGTGCTGCTGCGGTCAGAAGCATGCATTTGCCTCTTCGGAGGCCGGCGCGACGAGTAGTCCGCGTTTCTGGGCTCCGCGGCCACTTTTTCCCGCTGCACGAGGCGTCGGTCATGGACGGCGCGTTGTTGTCCCAGCAGCGGGACGTCGTTCTAGTTACAACCTCCTGCGGACCTGGCATGGCATCGGCATGGCCGTGGTAGGAAGCGCCGCGACGTCGGGATCGGAGCATATGACGAACTTGGTGCCGATTAAACGGCGTCCGTTCCTTGGGGCGGCGGCATCGGAGCAACGAGTACTTCCCGCAAATGCGAACTATTTAGTTATGTAACTTGGAAGTCTATATATGCATCTCCGAACAAAACCCTAATTTATCGGGTCAGTTTATCAGTTGTTGAGTCCCTGTTTGATAAGGTCATATGATCAGGAAGTTTTATACGCGGCACATCTTGCCGTCGCGTGCACGAGTGCCGCTGCTACAAGCCGGCCCTTGCGCCAAGTCGTCAACGCCCAAACCCTACTACTACTAGCCTAACAAGACCTGATAGAGTCTGATCAACTTAAAGTTTAAATATATATTAGTCGAAAAGTACTAGATATACAATTAGGAAACTTATAATCTATTTTGATGAGAAAGAAAGCAAAAAAAGTCAACAAAAGGTGTTAGTTATGCTGCACCACAAATATTGTTCTGTGTTGATGAGTTTTTTTGTTCGTGCTTGACTTCTTTTGCCGTTCTTACCGGCGTAGGTACATGCTGATACTGGTTCAAAGCCAAACTTTGCCTCCGTGACACTTGTAAGAAATATTAGTCGAACCGGACTCCACTCCGAATCCCGTAGAGCATGAGTTTCTTATGCGACGGTTCGGACGTGACGGTGCCAGTTGCAATGGCACTGGATTGTTCCGTGGATATCATCTTCCCCTTGAGCAATAAGCGCAGTTTTTCTACCTTGGACGAGCGTCGTCTTCTGCGGGATACCTGCTGCGTTATGTTGTGGCGTGGAACCGGAGTTTCGCTAGTGCCGCCGTCTCCCGGTATCGACATAGTCAATCCGTCTCTTGTTTGGTGGAGCGGACGAATCGTCCGAGTGGCTGCTGGCCACTGCTATCGCTCGTTACCCTCTTCTTTGGTGGCAAGAGGGCTTCCTCGACACGGTCGCCACCGTCGTGGATTAGCCACCTTTCATGTTGCCGGCGCGAGGTGTCCTTGAGGTTTCCAGCGCTCCGCTCCGCTGCTACCGTCTTCGCATCGCGCGACTCGTCGGTCATCGCCGGTGCGATATCATGGCTGCGGTGTGATTTCCCGGGATTTTTAGGACGATCCGGCGAACCGACTGTCGTCACTGTAGTTACACCTTCCGTCGCGACTGGCTGTGACGGCACTATATCGGCACTGTCGTGTCGGAAGCCCGGCGAGCTTGGAGATTTTGGGGACGGAGTCATTGGGGATGGATTGGCCTCTTTTGAGATCGATACCGCTCGTTTCGGTTTCTGACTTATTTCTTTTACTATTTTATAAATTTCATCTTTTTCTAAACTTTTAGTTTTTTGAACTTTTTTGCCGGTTTTTTTCCATATTTATTTGCATTATACGTGATGGGATAATATGTTTTTTCTATTTCTAAATTTAATTATGCTAAATAAGTCTCTGTCAGCTACAGTGTTTTTCAGCTAGTTACAATGCTTTTCAGCCATAAGTCACTTAAAAAAGTCATATTAAGGGGGTGTTTGGGACTGCTCCACAAACTCTACCGTGGAGCAGCTCCACAAAAAACCTGGAGTTTATGGAGCACCCCTTTAGGTGCTCTCACAACTCCACCTTTTTTTTCCTCGAACAGAGTGTGTGGAGCTGAACCTGTTTGGCTAAAAAATGTGGAGCGGAGCTGAAAAACATGAAGTGGAGCAGTCCCAAACACCCCTAGCCGCCCAACTAAGAGGTGGATCAGGACTCGAGTTGTGCTTCGGTTATGGTACGTACCGGCATGTCCTTGAGAGTCACGAGCAATTTGGGATAGACGAGCCAGGGTGCAGGGAGTCCCTGGGCAGTACGAACAAGGGGTTCAGGCTTATGGACTTCTGGCCTTCTGGGTGGCGCGCGGCCAGGAGGGGGTCTAGGGCCCATGCTGCTATTCCGTCGGTTATGGGCTTCAGCCCATCTTGGCCATGGCCTCCCGGTTCTCAACTCTCCTGGCATCTGGTAATATATCATATGCATCAGAAATTCAGAATCTTGCAAAGGTTGGCAGTTGCCACATAGTCCCACCATCATGGCATCACTGACTTCCATACTTCCATCTGAAATAGCCCGCGATTCATGATCAACGTGGCGGTGGCACCGTGGTATGAATATGAAATCATTACATGTTATGATTAGGGCAACGAAATAAGTTCTGAACTCTGTCAAAGGCTCAACTAAGTAAACTTAAACCAATAGAAAGGCAGGTAAACTGTTAGCTTGCCTCGTATCCGTGTTTTCCTAGCAAGAGGACATATGCAAATACACCTCAAAGTCGATGTGCATTATGAATTTATGATTGCCTACATTTAACCAGAGCATTAAAAGGACTTGCATTGCGGTAGCACGGCCTTCTCGATCTCACCAGCATAACTAATTACTTGTCGACACGAAATTGCTTCCACTCTTGGATCCTATTATTATTCCTTTGCTCGAAAGACAGAACAAGTGAAGGTCAATCCATGCCACCAGACTACAATTGCAGCACTGAAGAAATCAGCGCCTGTATGTTTTCTGTCCTCTCTTATCTGAAAATTTTCATTGCATAAGAAAGATGTTACAGGATACTAAGCACTGCTGATATTTTCAGTAAAAAAAACTCCGAGCTTTTATTTTCGGGAAATTTAACTTTTTGCCACCCTTAAGAATGTCACATATTCAAATGTCATCATCTTCATTGCATTCAACAATTTGTCACTCTTAAAATGTGGTTGACTAATTTTTTGCCACTTTCGAGCCCATGAGGCGCCATGTCAGCGCGAAACCCGCCACGCTGGCCCGCGCCCGCCCCTCCGGCCCCGCGCCGCCGCCCGCGCCTCCCCGCTCGCCGGCGCCTGCGCCTCCGCCTCCGGCCCCGCGCCGCCGCCCGCGCCTCCCCGCTCGCCTGTGCCTCCGCCTCCGTCGGCGCGCCGCCTCCCCGCTCGCCCGCGCCTCCTCCTCCGGCCCCGCGCCGCCGCCCGCGACTCCCCGCTCGCCCGCGCCCGCGCCTGCGCCTGCGCCTCCGCCTCCGTCCCCGCGGCCGAGACAGGGGAGCGAGGACACCGGCGGCTCAGGCGGTGGGAGCCCGATTCCTCGACGGTGAAGCATCTACGGGCATCCCGGAGCTCACCTGGGGCGTCGGTCGAGGCCGAGATGGAGCAGGGCGGGCCGGCGGCGAGAGGGAGCTTGGCGGCGAGGATGAAGACGGCGGCGGCTCGCTGGGGAGGGCGGCGGGGTCCGGCGAGGTGGGGGATGTGCTCGGGGTGCCCTGGAGATGCCCCACGCGCGATGAATTGGCCTGAGACGCAGCGCTTCACCGGCGGGATCCCGGCGCCGGACTCGGGGAAGATGAGGCGCGGGCGCGGGCGAGCGGGGAGGCGCGGGCGCGGGCCAGTGTGGCGGGTTTCGCGCTGACATGGCGCCTCGTGGGCTCGAAAGTGGCAAAAAATTAGTCAACCACATCTTAAGAGTGGCAAATTGTTGAATGCAACGAAGAGGATGACATTTGGATATGTGGCATTCTTAAGAGTGGCAAAAAGTTAAATTTCCCTCTATTTTCATGTTGAATAATTTTAACGCATGTTCCGATAGTAACACAAAGGCTTAGCAAACAGAAGAGACGAGAAGAGAGCGGTTTCTTTTGGTGACCTAACACATGACTGGACTCACTAGTACCGAGGTGGACAGGGGCAGCGGCAGTGCAGCGCTACCTGGCTGTTACCCCCACCACTCATCAATGTCCCTGCTTTTGTAGTTTTGTGAGTCCAGACTCCGGACATGCCACTGGGCAGCGGGGTTACATGGGCCGTCCGATATGGCACAGTACAGATTTGTGTAGACACAACTAGTTTAGAAATAGTCTAGTTGGTCTGATTAATTAAACGATTCGTGTCGTGTTGACTTAATGGTTCAGTCTTGGACTCAAGCATGGTCCAAAGAGGTTACGGGCCGTACTAGGTCGGTCTAGGCACGTGTAGTACGATGGGTCTAAGATGGCCTGTTTTGCACGGAGGTCCGTACCACCTTCGTCATACATTCCCTAGCGCTTGCACCGCCGTTGCCGATGTCAACGTTGGCAAGAGCGAGAAAGTGGAGCTGGGGAGTGCGAATTGTGAGAGGAGGAGCGGGGAGGAGGAGGCGGTCGAGCTATGCAGGGAGGAGTTGAGAAGGCGGCGGCCGAGCGTGAGAGGGAGCAAGCGTCGAGGAGGGAGGAGGTGGCTGAGCGGCGGAGCACAAGAGGGAGCAAGCACCAGGAAGCCAAAGACGAGGAGTCAAGATGAGGCAACGTTGCTAGGTCATACCCAGCGTGGCACTATACTATTTGTGGTGTGTCGGGCCGGCCCATCGTGCCAAGGTGCCAGCCAAGTATAGCACAACTAGTCGGAACAAGCCGACACTGCTCATTTAGCCATGGGCCATGCCGTGCTTGGACAGAGCCAACAATACCGTGCTTAGGTCCGCACAGTTAGGCCACCCCATTTGGACAGCTCTACCACTGGGTGTGGTAGCCTTTCTAAAGTAACAAGCAAGATCTTGTGCTAGCAGTAGTATCATCGTCTAATGGAAACTATGAAATGGGCAACCAGTCAAACTTAATTTTGTAATGACCCTGTTCTAAGAATAAGACCATCATATTTCCTGCAACAACCTAGGAGTTCAGTTGCAGACAAAAAGAATATCATGCATGCTCACAAGTATTTAAAAAGATTAGTTTGATTAAAATATGACCTAACGACCAAACTATAACAACTTTACGAGTGTTCAAACCCCAAACTTAATTTATATTCAGAAGAACCGATGAAATCCAATAGGAACACTTGAGTACGGTCGTAACCCTAACACATTAGCTGGTGCATCCTTCCTTTTTCAAGTGTTTGTTTTGATGAAAATAAACAAGTTTGAGTACATTAGGTACTCAGTAAGCCACATAGAAAAGCTATTTAACTGCCATATAAGGTGTTCAGCTAGATAGAGTCATGGGTTATAATATGATAAGATTAGATACAAGTTTGCTGATAAAGAGCTTTGCAATTAAAACAGCAAAATATTATTTAATTAACAAGGGTTCTTGCCGTCTGCAATTTTCTTATTAAAATCATCCAAATTCTAATTATGCCTATCACCCAAGAAACATAGCTCCATTGATCGGAACAATGACATATTCGAATACCATTCGTATACTCAACAGAGTTGCCCAACTTTACCTATAAGATATCCCAAATTCTACTTTACCCAACTTCATTATACTGGATGCTAAGGAATTTTTCCTAAAAATCTTGTGTGCAAATACCTCCTGGAATTCAAATTAGACCCAACTCATGCTCTCGCTCACTCAACCCAACCTTGCTGCCCTCTCTCTCATGTCACTATCAACTAGGCCCCATGGTCCCACCTGTAAGCCGACACTGTTCTTCCTCCTCTCTCTCTCTCTCTCTCTCTCTCTCTCTCGTGTGGACCTGAGCTCATCCTCTTGCATGTGTTCGCGTGCAAGTAGCACATTGAAGCCCTCTGCACCTTGAGCCTTGTGCACCGCGACCTTGTCTCATCGTCGTGACCTTGTTCCATCACCAACTCGCTCTCTCACCTAGCACACAAAGCCCTTCATGGTGCCCGCAGACTCTCTCCCTCCTCGCCCCTATTTAAGCCAACCTTTGCGTGTCACAACCTTCGCGCTTATCTACTCAGTGTGCTCGGCGTGTGAACTGCCGAGCGGCTTTTGCGCGGTAGTGGCGGAGCTGGCGAGTGAGATGGTGGCAGCAAGGGTGCTACTCACTGGTGTGAGCGCATGAGTTGGCGCGGTGAGCAGCAGAGCTGCGGTGCGTGTAGAGCAGCTCGTGGCGGAAGGTTGCAGTGGTGTGGATCGATGGTGGAGTGGCGTGGTGTGTGGTCAGTGGTGGCATTAGGCGGGTTACGTGTGGTCAGCAAGGTGACGCGAATGCTGTGCAACTTTTGATGTGATTGCAGGCGATGGGCGAGCGAGATAGTGTTGGCGAGCGCGGATAGCGTCGTGACGCACGACAGTAGGGACAGGGCGATGACGTGGTGGTTTGAGGGTGTTTCAACGATTGAAAGTGGATTTTCTAAAATGGAATGCGGAAATTTGGATAGAATTTCTGGATTTGGCAAAAAAAATCAAAATTCAAATGAAATTTGCTTAAATTTATTTTTTTTCAAAAATTTGGATTGTTCCAAATTTCTGCTAGACTGCGAGTAGTATGGTACTATGACACTGCGACTTGTGCTTTCGTCCTCTGTTCCGAGAAAATCGATGGTCTGTTCTACAGACGGAAGATTGTCTTTCATCTTTGTACAGCATGCAAGCTGGCTGTGTGTTAGCTCAAAGAACTACAGGCAGCAAAAGTCCAAGAATATCGAGCCCCAGACTGGACCAGATCCAATGCGGATATACGTGGTGTGGCCGTGTGGTCTTCAAAGTTTCGATGGTCTGGGACTCCATAGGTGCCCCACCCACCGCGGTTTCAGTTAGCCTTTTTTTTCGGTTTCAGTTCTTTTAATTTTTTTCAAGATAAAATTTATAAGTAGTGTGTGCATTCGGTTTATTCAATAAAAAATTATTTTAGTTTTTAAAAGTTAACAACCAAATTAACTAAAATAAAATAGAAAACCAAATCTAATTAACCGAATTATTTCGATTCGGTTTTTGGTTAACCGAAATATGCACAATACTTTAACGTATAGTAACATTCTTTAGTCCAGTCTTATCATACCAGATTTATTTTTGAGCGAATGATATCTCTAGAAACTATTAATGTTCTTCCTTTTGAGATGTTAAAAAATACCTACAAAATTAAATGAGAATAGTCTCTGTTTACTACAAATTCACATAAGAGAAAAATAATATCCGGTTAATTCAATTTTTGTGACTTAAATATCATACCAAAAATCGAATAGCATGAAAATATAAACCGCACGTCCACACCGAATACCATACACCGAATAAACTGTAATTTTTAATTTTTTTTGTTCGGTTCGGTATTTCGGTTTGGTATAAAAATGTCCACCCCTATCTATAAGTTGATTATAGTAGACATTGTAACGATTTTATTTATATCGGCTAAAATCACACGTGAGTTTTTTTTATTTTATATTTTTTTACAGTCTCTTTATGAGTTGTTACTATTCATTGTCTACGGCCAAAAACCACCCGCGCCGCTTAAAAGAGCATAACCTTGTTGAGAAACCGTCGCTGGCGACCGGTCCGAACGATTCCTCTGCTTAGAACAAGAACGAATCAATCATAGAATCACAGAGAGAATAGATTGAACACACAGAGAGATAGAGAGAACTCCTGGTCTTTCTTTATTGCTTTCATTCATGTGTACATAATGAGGGGGGGGTATGGCTCTCTATTTATAGTCTACGGTGGGGTGCCCAAATATGCCAGGACTCTTGGCCATGGGCCCAGTTTCCTAACACTCCCCCTTGGGCACTCACCCAACATGCTCATGCCTCGTCAAAACTCCATAAAAACCCAGTGGGAAAAATTTGGAGAAAGAGTACATGATACATGTGATGATGCGATGCACGAATTGCCTCGTTAAAAACCTTGGTCGAGAAACTTCATGGAAAACTCGTCAAGGGAAAAAGAGTACAATTCACCCAAATTCATTTGGTCTGCAAGACCTTATTTTTGGGTACTTAATCTTCATGATCAAGATTTATTAGCGGGCTTGTGAAAATTCTCCCCCTGAATTCTGCACTTCTCTAAGTCTCATCATTCCAATTCCACGCACGCACCTTTCAAAGCTAGATGCGGGGAGTGACTTAGTGAATAAATCTGCGAGATTTTCACATGACTTAGTATGCAGTACTTTAATCTTGTCCATCTTTTGCAATTCATGTGCATAGAAGAACTTGGGGTTGATATGCTTTGTGAGATGACTCTTCACATAGCCCATTTGCACTTGTGCAACGCAAGCGGCATTATCTTCATAGATAATTGTGGGGGTTTGCACAATGTTCATCCCACATGACTGCTGGATGTGGTGAACCATTCGGCGGAGCCAGGCGCACTCTCGTGCGGCTTCATACAGTGCTATAATTTCTGAGTGGTTCGTCGAAGTAGCTACCAGGCTTTGCTTAGACGATTTCTATGAAATTGCAGTTCCACCACACAGGAATACATAGCCTGTTTGTGACTTAGCGGTATGCGGGTCTGACAGATACCCAGCATCTGCATAGCCAATCAAGTTCAGATCTTGATTATTTCTGTAAAACAATCCAAGGTCCTTGCTACCTTGGAGGTATCGGAAAATGTCCTTTATGCCCTGCCAATGCCTTTTGGTGGGCTCTGCACTATACCTTGCTAACAGGTTCACGGCAAATGCAATGTCCGGTCTAGTGCAGTTTGCTAAATACATGAGTGCTTCTACTGCACTCAAGTATGGGAATTCCGGTCCCAGGACTTCCTCCCCCTCTTCCCTTGGTCGGAAAGGATCTTTTTCTTGCTGTAAAGACCTACCGATCATCGGTACTTTCGAGGGAAATGCCTTCTCAAAGCCAAACCTTTCGAGCACCTTCTGGGTGTAGGTCGACTGATGTACCAAGACTCCTTCAAGGACATGCTCAAGCTGCAAGCCTAAGCAAAACTTGGTCTTGCCCAAAACTTTCATTTCAAATTCTGACTTCAAGTAGGAGCTTGCTTCTTTTATGTCTTCGGTTGTCCCGATGATATTCAGATCATCTACATACACAGAGATTATATAGAATCCATTCTGGGATCGCCGTATAAATACACAAGGACAGTCTTCATTGTTCGTGTAGCCTTTCTTGCAGAGAAAGTCGCTCAAGCGATTATACCACATTCTTCCAGATTGTTTCAGTCCATACAGTGACTTTCTGAGTTTCACTCTGTACAGATTTCTATTTGCTCTGTCTTGGTTCGGGAGAGGGATTCCTTCAGGGACTTTCATGTAAATCTCCGAATCCAAGTTACCGTAAAGGTATGCAGTCACAACATCCATCAATTTCATTTCTAAATTCAAGTTCACTGCCATTGAGATCAAGTATCTAAAGGTAATTCCACTCATGACTTGGGAGTAGGTTTCTTCATAATCAACTTCAGGACGTTGAGTGAAACCTTGGGCTACCAGCCTTGCTTTGTATCTCACTACTTCATTTTTTTTCATTTCTCTTTCGAACAGATACCCACTTGTGCCCAACGGGGTGTATGTGGGGAGGTGTGCGGCATACGGGCCCAAACACATCTCTTTTATTCAAAGATAGCAATTCAGTTGCTATTGCCTTCTTCCAATCTGATCTTTCTTACATTCAGCGAGCGATGCAGGCTCAGGATCAAGATCGATGATGGTGGCAATTTTCTTTGCGAAGTAGATATCGATATTAGCTGTTGTCCTATTCAGGGACTCTCCCGTGTGCACATAATTTATAGTTATTTCTTCATGAGTTGCTTCTTCTGGAGCGATTGCTTCTGCTAGAACTTTACCTTGCACATCGCTTCTTTCAATTGCGGTGACAAGTCCCTTTAGTTTTTCGGCTCTGATGTGTGCGCACACATCCATGCCGATGGGGATATTCAGATCCGGTATGCCTTTTTCTGAAGGTGTCATACTTTTGCCAGGTCTCAACTGGCTCCCCTTCTCATTCTGGGGGATTTCAATGATCGGCTGTGATAAATCCCTCTTATCCTTTTTCACCAGGCGTCCCCGGTTACTAAGGATTCGAGGAACCGGAGTTCTCGTCCTTTATTATTTTTCTGAGGCCTCTGGACGAGATTAGGGATACCTTCTGCTTTCTTGGTATTTCAACCCTCTCCAGTGCAGTGCGTGCAGGCACATGCGACTTAATCACGCTCTTCAAATCACTAAAGTGATCAGACAGTTGATTTGCTAGTTCTTGCAAATCGATTGTCTTATAGACTTCTCTTGTTTTCTGGACTTCTCTTTTTGCTTCACTAATGCGCTGGTCATCTGCATGAATTCCCGTGGCTTGCCATGTAATGTCTTCTGGACTTCTCTAGTGCACGGGTCATCTGCATGGATTCCCAGGCTTGCCACATAATTTCCCGACATTCTTCATCAAGGGGTTGATTTCCTCCCCCTAATGTTGGGAAATTTTCGGTGGTGACACTTGCGCTAATTGCATAGGTGAATGGATGTTGTAGGCCAAAAGTCTAAGGTTGATGAGATTTACTGCATAAAGGACTGCGTGTCCCCAATATGTAGCTGCTAGATTTCAATTATGCAAAAGAGGTCGGGCAATAAATTTAATTCTCTTAATTAAAGCTTCTGCCAAACCATTCTGGGTATGAACATGCGGTACCGAGTGCTCAACTGCAATTCCCATCGCCATGCAATAATCATCAAATGCCTTCGAAGTAAATTCTCCGGCGTTGTCCATTCAGATGGACTTGATATGATGATCTGGAAACACATTTCTGATGCGAATGATCTGCGAAATCAATTTTTGCAAAGGCGTGGTTTCTTGTGGGCAACAAACCCACATATGACCACTTTGAAGAAGCGTCAATGAGCACCATGAAATACTTAAACGGCCCTGGGACGGGCTGAATGGAACCGCAAATATCTCCCTGGATGCGTTCCAGGAATGTAGGGACTTCATCCTTCACTTTCAGAGTGGAGGGTCTAGTAATTAGTTTCCCGGTGGCACATGTAGGGCACACAAAATCTTCATGATTCGGGAAATTCTTCTCATTAATATTATGCCCATGCGAGTTATTGATTATGCTACTCATCATCCTAAGACCTGGGTGGCCTAATCTGTCATGCCAGAGACAGAAGAGTTCAGAGCTTCTAAACACTGTTTTCAGAACAGTGTACGCTGCAGGCGCTTTAATGTTGGTATAATATAGCCCAGTGAAGGAAGTTTTTCTAATATTCTTTTGCCATTCTCTTCACGCTTCGTGATGAGCAGGTATTTCTTACTGTACTCTTCTTTAGTCTCAACGTGGAAACCGTTGGCGCAAAAATTCTTAAAACTTAGGAGAGTTCTAGTCGATTTTGGGTACAATAAGGCTTCTTCAATGACCAAAATTGTGCCCATTATGGCTCTTCCCAAACCAATTATACATGCATCGCTTCTGGCGATTGTCGTAAGACTGCCAGTGCTCTTACGAATCGACTGAAAATATTCAATCTCTCTTAAGATGATATGTGTTGTGCCGCTGCTGGCTAAGCACACTTCCTTCATAGGGCGCTACACATGTTCTAATATAGGGTATTTATTAACATGTATGAGAAGGCAATCAACACATAAATAAGATACTCCAATATCAGAACATATCATGCCATTATAAACTGAATAAATGAATGAATTCTTCCAAAAATCATCCAACCATCACAAGAAAGATAACAATTCTTAAGTACCATCCATGCAAATTCTAACATATTCTTCCACACAAAATAAATGACAGTTAAAGTCTAAATGCATTCAGTGCACAAGACTTCTTCTGCTATTTTCTCGGGGTTGACATTCTCTTCAACAGAAATCAGGACGGTGGCTGCTTCTAGGTCGAGAGGGGTGCTGCTGTCGTAATGGTCTCAAACACCATCAGCGCAGGCAGCTGCTCAGAACGCTCCCCCTCAACCGATGCAGAGTGGGCTTCATGTGCCCTTTGCCATCCGTTTTGGCTTGCTAGCCTTATTCTCACGTGGAGCATCTAATTTGCCTTTCTGGGCTGCGGTCTTACCCTTCTTTCCCCTTTTCTCTATCAAGGGCTTTCGCACCTTGTTGCTCCCGGTGTTGGCTTCACGACCAACGGAGCTCCCAGGTGGCTAAGTGACGTAGTTCTTACAGAGAACTTTGTCCCGAGCCTCCGCAACTTGCATCATATCGGTCAATTCGGCGTATTCCTCATAACCATCTTGACGATAATTGCGTGCGGATTGTACTTCATTTGGGTGGAAGGATTTTCTCAATTTTCTGTATTGGGGTACAAATCCTGTGCAAGGCAGAATTGTATTCCCTGACCGTCTTAAAGTCGGCAAACCTTAGTCTGATCCACTCCTACTCTGCTTGAGGAAGAATGGTGTACTTTAGCCTCTCAAACCTGCTTCTTGGGTGCGGTCCAGAGTGCTAGCGCATTATTCTCTACCATGTACTCATTCTTGAGAGTGAGGCAGAAGTGGTGCCTGAGAAAATGAAGTGCCTGATCATTCTCTTTAGGCGTGGGTTAGGAGTCATTCAGTCCGCCAATCCCAATAGTCGCGCAGAGCTTCCTGGCTCCAAACACAATCTCGACATTGGATGCCTACAACAGATAGTTTTTGGCCATGCTGGGCCAGCTCCTCGAACTTCTAGTTCGTGATGCTAGTCATTTAAATGTGTATAAGTCTACTGCTGGTAGACATGCACGGGATAATTCACTGCGGGTAAATAAATGGTACAAAAGGTTCTCGTAATGTTCCAGAATTTTCTATGCATTTTCTATAATTTTACTGCTAATTTCGGTGATTAAAAGCAATTTAAACAATTACAATTAACCAAAAACAGTAAATAAATACAGAAAATACAAAGAATAATAATGGCATAAATAAATAAGCTTCAAATGCTAAAAATAATGCAAAATTCGGATTCCCGAGGCCCTTTTATGCTAAAATATGAAATTTCAGCAAATTCTGCACTTTCTGGGGGTTTATGCGCAAAATTTCAGTTCAGAGAAAAATTCGCGCAATTTTCTGTTTTACCGAGGGGTTTTCTGCAAAATTCTGGACCCGCTGGTAAATTTGAGGGCTTATACGTAATTTTCAGAATTACGAGGCCTATTTTGCAAAATTCAGGACTGAAATCAAATAATTAAGGGCCAATTACTAAATTCACATTCTATGGGGATTTTTATGCAAAAACTACCATCCCCGGTCGGGCCCCTTTCCTTCCTTTTTTTCTTTTCCCGTCGGCCCATATGCTCTTCCCGGCCCACTCCCGACTGGCCCCCTTTTTCCTTCTTTCAGCCCACCAGCCGGTTGTTCCCCCCCCACGGCCCATATCCGGCCCACACCCCCTTCCGCGCGATTAACACCAGGTAGGGGTAGGGTTTCCCAGTTGGTCGCGCGGTGGGCGGCGTGTTAGGGCGGCGCGGCCACCCGGCTGCTTCAAAGCGGGAGACCGGCGGCTGCGGGCCGCGTTTGGGAGGCCGACGGCTGCGGGCGAGACCGGCTCCGGGGAAGGCCGGCAGGCTGCGCAGCGGGGGGACACGGCTGCAAGCCGGTGAGGCGCGGCGGGTGGCGGCCGGTCAAGGGGGCGCACGCGGAGGTCCAGCTCGGCTGCGGGCGAGCGGCGGCTAGGCAGGCTATGCAGAGCCGGCGTGAGGCGACGGCGCAGCGGTGGCCAAGATCTGCGCATGCGGGCGCATGAATCGGGGCAGCGGCGGCTGGAGCTCGCTCGTGCAGGAGTGGGAGGCGAGGCTGCGGCCGGGGCTCGCGCGTGCGGGCGCGTGGACCAAAGCAGCGGCGGCCGGCGCGCACGTTTGGGGTTAGGCCACGAACGACGGTGGCCAACCGGGTTCACGGCGCGCAGGCGAAAACCAAGCGGCCGGCGGTGAGCGCATTCGGGCGATGGCCAAGTAGCCGGTGGCGGCCATGCGGCTATCTTCGGGCACTGCTTCAGCCGGCGGGGCGCGTAGCTCGAGGTGCTGCAGTCGTTCGGGACCAAGACATACGGGCGACAAGCTATGCGGAACAGCCGGTATATTCTAGTGGCCGGTTGTAGGCCGGCGGTCGAGGTGCCGTGCGGGGCAGCGCCGTCTGCAGGGCGGCGATTGGTGGCCAACCGGCGGCAAAGCCGGTGACCAGCGCATGCGGTGCTGGCCAGATTCATGTCTTTTTCTTTTTTTTTCATGCAGTGGCCGAATAGATCAATGCTCAATTTTGTCATGCAATGATTATTCAGAATCAAACAAAAACCAAGCAAAATTTGTTTCCAATCTATGATGCAATCAACATCTACCCCGTTTCATAATCCACCGATCGACATTGTGCCGGCGATTTCAGATCTGCTCGCGGTAGATTTAGGGCGGATTTGCATCTAATCTACAGTGCAATCAACATCTACCCCGTTTCACAATTTACCGATCGACATTGTGCCGGCGACTTCAAGTCTGCTCGCGGTAAATTAGGGCGGATTTGCACCGTAGAATTTCAATCTAGAACGCGGAAAGAAAATACAGATTCAAAAGCGATCTAGAAAATTCAATCTGTGCTTCGATGATTACCTCGTTCACCGGAGCGAAGTCGTGCTGATAACGTGTTGAGAAACCGTCGCTGGCGACCAGTCCGAACGATTCCTCTGCTTAGAACAAGAACGAATCAATCATAGAATCACAGAGAGAATAGATTGAACACACAGAGAGATAGAGAGAACTCCTGGTCTTTCTTTATTGCTTTCATTCATGTGTACATAATGAGGGGGGTATGGCTCTCTATTTATAGTCTACGGTGAGGTGCCCAAATATGATAGGACTCTTGACCATGGACCGAGTTTCCTAACAAACCTAAGCCAGGTCCTACTGCGGATCGTGCCGTGCCGGGTGTATATGTGCCTGTGTATCCCACTTCACTTGGCTACGTTTTACTCCACTTTGGACGTGGTGGGTCCCTCCCTCCGGCCCATCCTCATTATTGCATCCATCAAGCAAGCCATGTTCTCTAAATATATTACATGTGCGGAGTGCTTTAATGGAATCTATCGCGTATTTTTGGTGTTTAATGCGTACCGGGCTGTACGTACGGGGACAATCCAGGGAAACGTAAGAACTCCGCACTTGCATTGCATAATGGGCAAGGGTACAATCGCGTGTCGCCCATTTGAACTGATCATGCGCTGGTAAAATGCACTTGGTAGTTTCGTGCCTCCCGGACTCCACATCGGCGGCGCCAAATCCCCACCAATCGAGCGCCCCGCGGCCGGCAGAAGTGGGTGGGTGGGCACGGCGGCTGAGCGGCACGTACGCAAGCACGCACGTCGGCCGTGAGGCGCGGAGCGCGGGGACGACGGGGTCAAGTTGGAAGCGCGCGGCTGCCAAGGTGGGGCGTGGCAGGAAGCTGTGCGGCGGCAGTGAAAGCAGCGGCGAACGTGGCGGGGGCGGCTGAGGCTGGCCTGCTAGGCGCAGCCATAGCTAGGCTGATGCTTGATACAGCCATAGCGAGCGACACAGCGGACGTGCGGGCGCGCGCGAGGCAGGCGGTCAGCCCGTCGGGCGGGCGGTAAGGCGCAGGAAGTGAATCGGCTAGGCACGGACTAGCATAGCGGCATGTGTAACGGGCGCCAAGAACGGCTCGGCGGGGCGCTTTAGTGGTGATCGGTTCGGCTGAAAGCCTCATGGCTTATGGCTGAAAACACTGTAGCTAGCTGAAAAAAGCACTGTAACTGACAGAGGCTTATTTAGCATAATTAAATTTAAAAAAATTTAAAAATAAAAAAAATATGTTAACCCATTACGTATAATACAAACAAATACGGGAAAAAAAGAACCAGCAAAAAAGCTCAAAAAAACTCAAAAGTTCAGAAAAAGACGAAACTTATAAATAGTAAAAAATAAGTCAGAAGTCAGAAACCGAAACCGAGTTGATCAGGACCTTAGCGTGTAGGCAACCAAAACCGAGGCGAAGTATGCATCGTACTCGCTTATGTGAGGATGATGACAGCCTACGATGCTACTCACTAGAATTACGTATCATTACCCTGTTACCGACATCACACGTACAGCGCAGGAGCTTGCCAAATCATTACTTGCTGATTAATTGCAGCGGCACGTTATGTCTGCTGTGAATTTCACGTGGTTTGCCAACGCATGAAATTGAAGCGTTAGCGCTGATTGCTTCTTGTAAAAGAAATATAATTTTTTTTATTGTATACCTTCGATGTTATTTCTGTAGTCTTAGTTAATTACTGTTATTTAGTTTGCCATAATTAATATAGTTTGTATTATAAAGTAAATATGTCATCCTAATTTAGATACAGTTTTTAGTATTTTTTAGTACGTACGGTACTGATAAATTGTTTTTATATGGTAGTGTGTAATTTAGTAGTAATAATTACTGTAGTGGCAATTAGTTAGGATGAAATAATGAGTAAGTGCTAAGGATGACGGTACTAAATCACTCATATTTTTTCTGATGGGTCATCAAATTGTTGGTAATTAATTAATTATTCATATGTAGTTACACGCATGTAATCACTAACTTGCATACTGTTTGTCATCATTTTTTTTGTTGTAACGCTTACTGCGGATCTGGTTATTGTGGCTTTAGGTAGTCGTAGACATGGAACAGTTGACAATGTTCTACAACAATGGTCTTGTACGGGCTGGATCCGATGGGTCAGACCTATTGACATGTCAATACAAGGTGCTCCGGGCGAGGGGCTTGGCGTCATGAATATTCATAAGCTATGAAGCTGCATCCAAAGGGAGTTCGCCATAGAGGCAATGATGATGAAACTTACGATCGAGGGGATCACCCGCACCAATGGTGTGTGGGAGCTCGTGAAGGTGAATGGCACCGCAGCATGGAGGTAATACATGCAAATTGCCTCGCAGCCTGAGGCAGCCAATTATAGGAGGCCGATGGTGTACTTGAGTTTCGTGCGCTTGGCGTCGAAAAACGTTGATGTGCCTGGCCCCTCGACACCTGGGAAACCACAAGTGGAGTTTCAAGATGATACCACTGAATGTGTTGTATCGAAGAGAAGACTCGCCCCTAATTTCGTGCAGAATGATAGGCTGGGCATGTGGTGGTCAGCTCGCATTGTCTGCCATGAGTATCTACTAGACCAGGCGCTTGGGTTGGAGTCCGACGAGGACACTAACCCAAACTCTGATGATATCGAGGATGACACACAGCAGACGGGTGGTCCACCCGGGGGAATTGTGTCATCGGAGGTGCCCTATGTGTCCTCAAGACTCGATGATGTTGTGGTGCATTCCCTTGTACTGCCGCGAGAAGAAAGGTCCCAGTGATGTTTTTAAGCTGACACCCTCCTAATTGGGCAGCGCTTCTCTAGTAAGGCGGTTGTGCAACAAGCTATTATATGGTACACCTTATCTATCAACCGTGTCTACCGAGTGCATCGATCCAACCCACCCAATTAAGCAGTGAAGTGCGTTGTGGAAGGATGCCCTACAAAGGTCAGCACTCAATGAGCCAAGATTTTTGACTTGGTCTTCTCGCTCAAGGCGATGATCGACCACATTTGCATGCTCAACGAGCCTCTGTGCCATCATCGGAACATGACTTCCGCATATGTGGCAGGCATCATCAGCCATCTAGTTGTAGAGGACGTGTTCGTCTCCCTGAAGATGCTCATGTCAGAAGCCACCAATTTGGTTGGCTATCCAGTCAGCTACAGTAAGGTCCGATGAAGCAAGCAGAAGGTCATCGAGTCTATGTACGGGACGTACGAAGAGGTGTACAACTTTGTGCCGAGATTGCTTCACCAGATTGCCGAATCAAACCCCAGTATGTACGTAAACAAGCTTGAGCATCCAGATGTTGACGAAGGGCCTAAATGCTTTATACTAGATCGGTTATTCTAGGCTTTCGCCAAGGCCATTGAGGGCTTCAAGTTTCATCGTCCTTTGCTCATGGTGGATGGCACTTTCCTTATAGGGAGTTACAAGGGAACCATTTTCACCGTAGTGATGGCCGACGTGAACAACCAACTTCTTTCAGTGGCATTTGCCATTGTTGAGAGCGAGAATATGTCTAGTTGGCTCTGGTTCCTGGCAATCGTGAAGCAAGCGATGGTTGGCGACGGACCCAATGTTTGGGTCACATGGATCACAATGCTGGGTTGATGGCCGAGTTGACACCATGCAGCATGAGACCGAACCCCCTCACTAGTGGAATGACGTGCGAACCCGATAGTACATGAGGCATCTTGCATATAACTTGTTCACATAGTTTCGCAGCTAGGAAGTTCTAAAGATGTTTATGGCATTGTGTCTGCAAAACCAGAGGCAAAAGTTCGAGTCCATCTGGATAGAGCTAGAAAGAAAAATTACGGAGGGGGAGCAATCCCACGGCGCCATAAGTTTCTCAGAGTGGATTCGTCGGCACGCTCCTAAATTAGAGAAATGATCCCTTATCTATGACACGGACGGTGTGAGATATGGGATTATGACAACCAACATGTTCGAGATGTACAACAATATCCTGAAAGGCATGTTGTGCCTCCCCATCACCGCGATCGTGGAGGAGACATGGACTCGCACTATCGGTTATTTCGTCAATAGAGCCACCGCAGCTAGGCATCAAATAGACGAAGGCAAAAAATGGTCAAGAACATGCAAAGCCACATGGAACAGAAGATGGAGAAATCCCAAATGCATGATATATGGGTAATCGATGGCCTCCGAAGGAAGTATGAGATCAGGCTTTGACAGAAATATGTGAAGAATCATGCCAGGGGTGGAATGAAACAGACATGCATTCTGGGTGATGTGGCAAGATGCACCTCCAACAAGCCGAAGCTCCTTTACAAACCATGCTCGCATGTGTATAAGGCATGCGTGCAAATGAGGCAGATGTCCAAGCCGTACATCTCAAAGCACTATGACATGCAACATCTTTTTAGTACATTGAGTGAAGAGTTTCACTCCTACGGCTTGGACATGAATTACATGGATCTTTGGCCAGACATGCTGCAATGGGCCCCCAATAAGTAGTTGAAGATAACCGCGAAGGGACGTCGGCAGACATGGCGCTTCCAGAATGACATGGATGTGAGCCAACATACCAGTATTACCCGCACAGTGAAATGTAGAATATGCAAGACATTCAGGCACTCAATGAAGGATTGCCCCAACAGACCGAGCTCGTCTGGTCGCCACTTAGTGTCATAATTTCATGTATCTTTTAGTGTATTGCATTAATTCCTATTTGTATGAATTTGAGATGCAATTGGCAATTAATCAATTGATTACCTAAATTATTTACTCCATAATCTATTATCGCATGTGATGTCTATAACACTATTGCGTTTTTATTTGTACTTCTTTGTATGATGTATGTTTGTTCAATGCATATTGACCTGTCTAGCTTAATGCACGTGATGCAGCATTTGAACAGTCCACTCAATAAACAGCAACCGCAATGATGTGTACACCATTCAGTTACATGCTTTATGAGATTGAACATAACCATGAACTATAGGGGAGAGTACCATGCTACAAGCGTCTATGTGCGTGCCTACTGGTAAAAGGTGCCTCGTGGTACCAATATGGGTGTTGCAGTGGGGGGGGGGGGAGGGCGCCTCCGACGTGGCTGGCCGTCGTTGTAGTGGCACACACATTTGCAGCTAGGGTTCGTGCAGTAGCATATGGGATCATACAAACTTCCTATGTTGACCTCCTTATTTCCCCGCTCGCATTGCATCTATTGCCAGAGGTCATCATTCTCCTCATTAAGACTGTCAATCCAGCCTCCATCTGTAAGATTCGCTCCCACAGTGTATCCACATACCTCACAACATAGCATTCATGAGGAGGATCGATCCAGCGGACGAAATCACATTTCGCTATTGCTAGAAAGGAGGGTTAACATGAAATCTCTATTAGCAGTAAGAGAAAATAAACTATTGGCTAATTTATACCCCAGAGTCTGGGCATCAGAAGAAACATCACCTGCCATCGAAATGGCCTTCGACAATTTGCACGACCGCATCCTCTCTATGTCTGCATTTCGACCATACCAGTTGAGCCCGCTTGTTTGGCATCAAGCGGTAGTTTGACCCGAAGTCCTCCCTCCTTTCCAGGAGAAGGTCTTCCTTTAGCGATCCCGTTCTGACGGGCCCCTCGGGCGTCTACCATGCTATGTTACTATATGACAGAGAAAGTTCTTCTTCCTACAAAAAGCGAAACACAGTTTAGATGAGCGATGAGCGCTTGTGAGAGCTCTGTATTTGAAGTCGAGTAAAAAGAGAACCCAGTGCATTGCCACCGGAAATTACGGACGCATTATGGACACGCAGCACCGCGGGTGACAGGGGACAGCATGGTAAGAGTGACATATGTGCGCACGAGGGAGTGGGCGAAGCGGGACGACATGGACAGACTAACATTTGTGCAGGCTAGGGGCCGGTATGGTCAAGCCAACACATGTTCGAAGGAGAGAGTAGGCAAGGGGGGACAGTATGGACAGACTGACATTTCTGCTGGCAAGGGGGCAGTACCAAGTAGGGATATCCCTCCTCACATATCGCTAATTATGACTAAATTATCATAAATTAACATGGTAAATTTGGAGCACATAACATTTCCAAAAATTACATAATTAGGTCGACTGTGTCGAAAGGATTTACATAAAATTTTGTAATTTTTGGAACTCGTTTGCTATATGTAATGACTCCTACAAACATCGAAATCGTATGAATTTTTGAGCTACATTTAGAGTGGATAAAATTATCAAAATATTACACAATGAAATACGTTGCATCAGGAGGCTGCGCATAAAATTTTGTAATTTTTCGAGTTTGTTTGTTATATTTAAAAATTCGAACAAATATGACATAAAACTATGAATTTAGATAGGTAATTAAGCCAGCTAATTAGCCAGCTTAATTACCTGCCGTTTTGTGGGTGGACGACAGGTGGCCTGCCGTCTGGTGGCCGGGTGGCTAGCGCCTGCCGCCCGATGACCGAATGGTAGATGCCTCGTGTCAGCTCCGGAGCACTGCCGCTCGATGACTGGATGACAGAAATGCTATTTTGATCACCACCACACATATACAACTATTTTTTGAAAATACCTGTTGAAAAGAGCAAAAATCGCAGGTGCACGCTAATCGCCGTATAAAAACACCCATCAAATGCCCAAAGCTGCTGCCTGCATGCACGGCGGCAGCTTTAGCAGGGACGTTAAACTGAACGTTGATGACATGTGCGTACGGAACGCATGGGCAACTCAGCAAAATATCATCTTTCTTTTCTTTTTCATCTGTTGTGCCGACGCTCGTAGCGCCACTCCACCTCCTCGGGGCTCCTCTCCGCTGTGGAACCAGCTGTCGGCCACCGCACTGTCGGCCACCCCACGTGCGGGGCCTTTGGCCGCGTCCTCTCGCGTGCGGCCCCCTTCTGTTCAAGCCTTAACAACGTCCAGCTACCACCAGACAAGCCGTGCTTTTACTATGGTATGCTTATTTAGACTTTATTTTTATGGTTTATGGTTTATTTTATATTATAAGTAATCTATTGAGTATTATAGCTGCGGATGGTTTTTTAACATAATTAAATTAAAATAAAAAAGAAAAAAATAAGAAAAAAGCAAAAAAAAATCCAAAAAAAGTAAAAAGAAAAAAATAAAAATAAAAATAAAAAATAGAAGTAAAAAACTAAAAACTGAAGCGGAAAGAAGCAGGCCTATAGTAGTTAGTGCTAGTCTAACCGTACAAAGATTTCCCGCTGCAAATGCAATGATGGATTAATTACTCAAAGCATCGTAAATTTCAGCGTAGTATGCATTTCTCGGATACGAGTGTACTAGAGGTAGCAAGAGAATAGTATACAGGAGAGATAAATTAAAGACAAGCATAAGCTGTAGTGCTGTTGGTGAGCTGACAGTACCAGCACTACTACAGAAAAGGTCATCACAGACGGTTCGAAAATGTCATCACAGACAGTTTTGTGAACCGTCTGTATTTATGGGTCAGTGATAATCGAAGGTCATCACAGACGGTTTTTGGACCGTCTGTGATTATCAGCTATCATAGACGGTTTTTGAGTAAAACCCATCTGTGATAGCTGATAATCACAGACGGTTTTGAGTTAAAAACGGTCTGTGATAGCTGATCATCACAGACGGTTTTTAGTTAAAAACCGTCTGTGATACTGATCATCATAGACGGTTTTTAAGTAAAAATCGTCTGTGATTATCAGCTATCACAGACGGTTTTTACTCAAAAACCGTCTGTGATATTCCCTTCAACCCCTAAATATATTTATGTTTATTGGCTAGCCTCAGGAAATGCTAGCCATACCCTCTGAAATAAGCAGATAATCACAGACATAAAACATATACAATTCACACATCTCATTTCATTTCAGATACATTTCACATCTCAATTCATTTCACAGACATAAAACATCCAATTGACAATGCACTTCATTTCACAAACATAAAGCATCCATTTCGCAAATCAATTCATTGAATTGAAATAAAATATCCATTAACAAATACACAATTGTAAAAGATCTACACTGCATTTGCACTTAGAATTACAATAAAAAATCATTCTGGGTAGTAGAACTCTCCATCTGATCTTACGACTTTAGTCCACAAAAACCAAATGAACTCTCCTCGAATTTTTGCTAAATCCAGTTGTGTTAATGCAGATGTAGAGATGGGCGCAGCCTGTCGATAGGAATATCAACGCGCGCACATATAAAACTTGACATGTATGAAATAAATGTGGAAAGATTGACAAACCTTAGGAGTGGTGATCTTGCTGGAATCGAGGAGTAGTCTCATATGGTGGCACACGTAGTATCCACACGTGTTGCCCAGCTGCTGCTGGTGGCACTGCAAAAAATAGAATGTGTTAAATCAAGTGGCATTACTACTAAGTGTTGTATATGATTAATTAATGTGTAGCTAGCCAATACCCGAAAATTGCGATCATGTTTGAAGGGCTTGGCAGCTGTCGTCGAGCCATTTGTTTGTTGAACGTATGTGACGAACGACTTTCGTTATTCGAAAAAGTTAGATTAGTCATTCGGAAGGAAAGAAAGAATATAATGTACAATGTACTTACCTATCGAGTATTTCGGCGATAGCTGTGTACTTGGATTTGTTCTTACTTAGAGAATCAAGGTATATAACCTTGTTCCATTTTGGTATAATTACAATTAAAATCCAATGGAAGTTCTCATTGTATGGCATAAGAACAAATTCCTTATCGCGGTGAGCTAGCTGTGCTTTTGTAATATAGTCCTCGACGAAGGATGCATCCTCATTGATGGTATCAATGGCGACCAAGCGTGGGTCCAGGAAACCAATTGGTGATTTCGATGATCTAGCTTCGGTCAGCATGAATCTATATATATGCACAGAAAAGCAACAAATTGTGACATATATCGGTATTACGTGAACAGAGACTGTGATTGTACAGACTTACAGCGTCCAGCATCGAACGAGTGAGGCGTCGAGAGCATTGAGCGTGAAAAGACTAAATATATCGTCAAAGGTCACCGGGAAGACACATTCCTGAACTTCGTGCAAGAAATGTTCCGGCTTGAATTTGACAATGATACCTGAGCGCCGTTCTGCCTCTGGTCTATTGGACTGTTTCATATACCAAGTGTGGAATCTTTGGCAACCAAGTCCTAGCTTTGTGAGGTACTCTTGCGGGAATATCATCGGCTCGCCTAGCACGAATTTGCGGGCCAATGGCATGTACGGGATATCGTCATCATGCTTCATCTTTGATTTGCCATGGCCACTACCTCGACTGCAGGTCGACTTCATTGTAGTTGACTGTAATGGTACAGACGGTGCAAGTTGCTTTGGCGAGAATAGCACCCGTGGAGATAGCACCGGTGCAGGTAGCTCTGCTTCGCACTGCCCGTGTGGAGATGGCACCAGTGCATGTTGCTGTGGTTCACACTGCACTTCTGGTCCTGCCACCGGTGAAGAAGCCTCCAGGGAGATGTCGTTTTTGGGCCACTGGATGAATGTTCCAATGGCCTGTCCTAGAGTCACGATCTCGTCGTTGGGGGGCTTCGGTAGCGGGACCACCTCAAAATTGACATACACACCATCCACATTAACTTTTGCGAAGCCTGGCGCTAAAGCTTGACCGTGCACCATGGCCCCGATACCAGACGAATATGCCTGGCTCCAAGCAGTGTACAAGGGAATGGAGCCATATCTCACTTGGAGCCTGCACTTCGTAGGCTCCTACATAACGATACAAAATTAGCTACTCGAATAGGCCTATCAATGGAGCAAGCATTCGAGAGATAATAATTATTACCAGGATGTCGTCCACAGGAAATATGGCCTGGGTTTGCGTCGGATTGGACGCGCAGCTACTCGGATGGTTGTGCGGGCTATCTAGCACAAGAGCGGCAGTAGCGGTCTGCTGACTTTCTGTCTGTTTCCGCACCTCATCTCTGATTACATCAGCCATCTGAGCTAATAGCTCCTCTCTAAGAGATTCCTTGATCTCTTCTCGTAGCTGTGCGTCACGCTCGGCTTTGTTTCTCTTCCTACGCCGATACATTCCGGAGTCATCTTGGAAACCATGTTTCCAAGGAACGTAAAGTCCAAGGCCTCTCGTACGACCCGGGTGCTCCTTGTTTCCCAGGGCCACGGAGAGCATATCATTCTCCCTTGTTCCCTGGAATGATCCCAGGGTAGATTCAAAACTCAGCTCTTCCTGCAAGAGCACAAAATGTCATTTCAATCCGTACGAAATTGTGGAGTAATTACAAGCTACGTAGTTCTATCGATATCTTACCGGGCGCTGGGACACTTGCTGGTCTGCAGGGTTTCGAAACGAGACGTCCCCCGATGTCGTTGTAGATGACCTTGCTCTAATCCAATTTTGAGCGCGGTCATCCGGGATATTGGAAAACGGCGGGGCGATGTCCTGTGCAGCTGCCAGGTCATCCTCCTTCCTCCACTGCGGGATTGTACCCGCATACCCAGCTGTGCCAAGTCTGTGGGGGTGTGTGTTTTTTGCCTGGATGGCCTTGTGCACCGTACTTCTACTTTTGAAATCTTCGGACGTCTTCATCGCCTTGAACTCTTCCCATTATGGTTCCAGGAATGGGTATTTATGAAAAGGCGTTTCGTCCGTCTCCACGTATTTCCTAACAAGCGTGCTCTTGAAGTTCTTCCATGCTTTGCACGCCGCTTGGTAGGTTTGTCGTTGCACAGCGTATAGGTGTTCTTCTGGGAACTCGAACGATGCCAAAATTTCGGTCCACAGCTCACGTTTCCGAGTGTCAAGCACGTTCTTCCACGAATTGTATGTGATCTCAATTCGTTCTCGTGCAACTATTCCGACCAGGCTTCAGAATGCGTTTACCGCTTTTTGAGGAAGGATAGGGACCCCAGATGCGTTTACCGCTGTGATGGTCAGTCGGCCCTCAGGCTTCTTCGATAGCCCTCTTCCTTGGCGTCTTGATGTTGGAGCGGACGCCTCCGGCGATGATGTTGAAGAATGCGCGGGTGACATGTTGCTCATTTTGTGGGTCTATTAAGATAAGATGAGAAAGTGATCATATTGAATTGGAAGAGAGGAGAGGAGTAGAGGAGAGGGGGAGAAGGGAGGGGGTGATATGGACATAGAGAGGGGGTGATGTGCCTATCTTAGCACCTACTTTAGTTGCTAATACTATAAACCAAATAGCAAAGTCCCTAAACTAGTGTATCCGGTTCATTGAACGGGAACACTAGAGTATGTCACTTGCTTCATTTGCTGTTTTTTGGCTAGATACGTGGAGCATTTGGGTGGAAAGATGAACTGTTTCGTCAGGCGCATAACTGCCAATTCGAAGCATAGCATAGCATCCGAGGCACATCCGAGGTCTGCTGCTGTGTCTTGAGAAATGCCAAGACCTGGTCTTCAGATGTGGCATTCCTCAAGACACAGCAGCAGGCCTTGGATGTGTCTCGGATGCTATGCTCCATCTGAAGACCAGCTCTTGGCATTCCTCAAGACACAGCAGCAGACCTCGGATGTGCCTCGGATGCTATGCTATGCTTCGAATTGGCAGTCATGCGCCTGACGAAACAGTTCATCTTTCCACCCAAATGGTCCATGTATCTTTTGCAACAATCACAAGATTTCTTTATCTGGGAACCTCATCCACAACATTCTCCACTCCGGCAATCCTTCCTTTTCCCGCAAAATTCAAGGCAATTTTATTACAAAAGTGCAAAAAAAAGACATTCCCAGATTATTCGGTGAGCAGCCGACATAGCCGACTTCTTCGATGAGCGACTATCCATCTGCTTCTTCCCACTTCTTTTCTTCATCTCTGGTCTCTGGATCACGTACGCCAGTAGCATAGCATAGTTGGGATTGGTGAGTGTTTGCCATGCATGAAGTTTCCTTATGGTGGGGATTTTGATGTTAGCTGGCATGGCAAAGCTTCTGGTAGCTAAGGGGCTTGTGTTATGTTTAGTCAGAAAAAAGGAGGAGAGAGAAGTAGCCACTACAGTGTTCAGGAAGGAGAGACAAGCCGCCAATTAGAAAGAAGAGGGAGAAGAAAGAAAAGAAAAGAAAAGGAAGGAGAGGGAAAAGGAAAAGAAAAAAGAGAGATGGGCCAAGAAAAATGGGGTCGACCCAGAAAAATGAAATTGATATTTTTCTAGAGATTTGAATTTGAATATTAGAATTTTGAATATGGGTATGGATTGGGAATTTGGATTTGGGATTTAAATTCCAGGATTACACATAAAATCCAAACAAAGACCAAATGCTTTAAAATAATAAATTTTTACACAAAACCAAATCAATATTATATTATATTTTTTACTTTAAATTGCCTTTAAATTTAGAAAAGGGGAAAACCTTTTCAAAAGCAAAAAAATGCTTTTAAATATTATATTTTATCTGCAACTCAGGAATACCAAATAACACTTTTTTCACTTTAATTAAATTATTTTATTATTCTTTTAAATAAAACCTGGGTTGTTACTCCTTTAAAGTCACGGTCCTAGTACAAGCATCTCAAAATGTGATCAACTCGTTGCCAGATACACGAGTAAGGGGGAGAACCATCGAGAATCTCCGGTCGTGTGTCGAGAACGCCTAGAGTTAACAAGCCACATGTCTTCCTTCCTCGCTCGACAGACCTACAGGCATAAGCAGAAAACATATGTGCCTTAGTACTGGGGTTAGTAATGGAAGACATGGGAATTCGATACCAAGCCACACGATGTCAGGAACATTAGTAGAGGTGGGAATAAAATGGTTAGTGTGAAAATCATGATGATGCAAGAATCACCTAGACTTCTCTGAATCAACCTAACAAAAGGACGGTATTTCCCCTATCTAGTGGTACCCATGGACTACCCTCACGATATCCTAACCCAAAGCATTGTCTAGAACCGTCAAAGGAGTCATTTACAAATCTATCCTATATCTAGAAGAAAAGACAGGATGCTTGGCTCTGGAGATACTCACAGGTGAAGGAACTCCTCTAACGAACATCAAAGTATGCATTCTCTCTTTTCTCTCAACATTGACTCTACGGAAGTAGAACTCATCAAGGTGGCTACTCATCTTGTAGAAGGTGCAATGATACTTGACCTTTTGAGGGGTTTGACCTACTGAAGTAGAAGCACCTGTCATGCTAGAAGGAGTCTGGGTAAATTCAGTCGACCTTTCTTTGATGGCTCAGGGGGTTTGACCTCAACCTTGCTACTCTTAACTACTCTCACAACCTTAGGTGAGTGGTTCTTGAGATACTCTAGGGAATTAAATCCTAAACCTCTCTTCTTCATACTCATATTAGATTGGTCAAGAATCATGTTGAAGTTCTTCCTCCCACTAGAAAATCTCTCTAGAGTCTTTTTAGGGTAGTTATTTTCTTTGACTAGGTTTTCACATGTGGCATACTCAGTGGTTGTGGTTGCCCTAGCATATCTCTCTTTGTAGACTACTATTTCTAGTTTCAAAGCCTCATAAAACAAATAAGGGGACTTTGTAATCCTACCCTATTGCTCCTGGAATTTAATCCTAAAAGTCTCATGCATCTCATCTAAATCTGTCCCAATTTCAGTACAAAATGCATAGGATATAGAATAAATTATTTTCTTGGATGCAGTAAAGGACAAAAAATTTTCATTTTTGTCTTGTTAAGAGTATCAAGCTCAATTATAAGCCTATGGCAATTTTCACAATATTCAATCCTAGAATGAAGAAACATTTTAGTTATTTCTTTCATCTTAAGTTTACTATCTTCCCAATGAGAGGTATGATCATCATTAAGTAATTTCTTAGTTGCACTGTCAAGTTTTAGTTGAAGCAAAGCACAATTTGAGCATGATGAATGAATAACATCTAACAGAATCACATCCAAGATAATAACATTAAAGAAATTATGATCTTTACTAGACTTGAGATATTTTAGTTCATCTAAAGCATCTTTTAGTTGACTAACAATAGAGAAATGAGCATTTTTTAGATTAGTCAATTGATCATGCAAGCATAAGAAAGATTCACATTTTTCATCATCAGGATTCATATATTTGAGCCTAACAACCTGTAGGTCCAAGTTATCAATCATAATGTCCTGGTTCTTGATTAACTTAGTTTGTTTCTTTAATTTTTGCTCAGCTGCAACAAGAGCATGTTTTATCTCTTTAGAAGAGGGGCATACCTCGTCGAGGTGACTGTAGGGCTTGTCATCATCAGAGGAGTCAACTTCGATGCTACCCTTGACCATGAAGCATATGCTGGTGAAGTCCTAGTTCTTTCTTCGTGCCCCAAGAGTCGTCCTTCATTGCCGAGTCCACATTGTTCATGTCGATGTTCTCAAGAGCGGCAAGGACCCGGTTGATGAATTTATGGTAGTTAGGCTTCTTGGACTTCATGAGGACTTTGTGATATGCTCTTATAAATTTTGTGGATAGGAGGGCTAAGTCATCCTCATGAAACTTATTTAGTTACTCAGCTCTCAAAGAATGCTAATAATGAAAATCTAGAAGAGCAAAAATCCAAGGAACTAGAAGAGCTACTCTAGGTAGGGTTAATCACAAGTGCCATCGACTCTTTCTTGGGGAGACGCGAGATGAAGTTAATCTCATGCGTCTTCAATCTCGAGTAGAGATTATTCATGGTAAACTCACTTATGACAGTATTGTTATTGATGGAAGTGATCTTCATTCCCTAAATTTTCACATCAAGTGTACCCAACAGCTAGCATTCATTCTTAGACTTCAAAAAGGTCTAACCAATAGCACATAAATCATGAATGATTTTGGTAAATATTCCCCACAACTTATCCAAGGATTCACCAGGCTTTTGCTCAATTTCTGAATATTCTTTCTTCAGTTGGTTCTATCTCACTTCCTTGATTGTGGTAGAACCCTCATGGTAGTCAGCAAGAATCTTCTAGATCTCATGAGTACTCCTCAAGTGAGCGAGTCGCTCAAACTTAGATCGACTAAGTCCTTGAATCAAAACATTACGAGCCTTAGTGTTTGCCTCTACATCTGTGAATCCCCTGATCATCGGCCAATGCAACATAAGGATTGTTGACTTTAATCGAAATCACGTGCCTTTGAGCCTCGATGTAGGATTGCATACGAGACTTCCAATAAGAGAAATCGACTTAATAAAAAATGGGTGGTTTGGTTGAATACTTGTTTTATGCCATAGCTCCTAAGACTAGTCAAGATATATGAGAAGAGCTAACCGAGCTCTGCTACCATTATAGGACCGGTATGTCAACAGAGAGGGGGGAGGGGTGTGGTGCATTCGAATTTTTTTTCAAGTATTTAACAATCCTTCACCCCAATAGCTACTAAGATATGAAGAACAGGATTGAAAGACAAAACCAATGCAATCAACAAAATCTAAGAGCCGGCGAACCAAGGCAGTAGCGGTCAAATCGGCTACCAGGTGGCGGTCTGACCGGTGCCTGGCAATCTAACCACTAGCCATAGGCTGATCTAACTGGCCTCCTAGTGGTCTGATCGGAAGAGTGGCGGTCTGACCGCTCCCATGTTCCAGAACTGAAAAATCAGCCTGAGCCGATACAACTTTTGGTGCAACTAAAAAAAATCTAAGTCTAAATGATATGAGATTTTGCACACACCTTACTTGAGGTCTCAAGAACCTATTTCAACCAAGGATCACCCGAATCCTTATCAAAGTTCAGACCATTCTCAAAAATAGGCAAGATTGCACCAAAATAGGGAAAAAGCTAAAAACTCGAAATACGACTTGCTCATGGGTGGAGCATGGCCAAGATGGCTCTAAATGTATTCTCATATGTCACAGCAAATAAGAACTCCCAAAGATTTGAGATAAAAAAACACTTGGATCAAGAAATCTCCCGAGAATTTTAAATCCATGAAAAATCAAACAACTTCAAGAACTTGCAAGGCTTGATGCCTATATGGATAGGGATTGATCTCCATGAGTTATCTCCATTACTTACATATCCTTGACATACAACAAGATCAAGAAGGGGAAAGAGAGAAGATCAAAACCGACAAGATCAAGAGCAAATCAATCAAAACAAGAGCACTCTATGAGAGATGAACAAAGTTGATGCGTTGCTATTTGAGGATGAAGGTTTTATAGCTACTCTACCTGGATGACAAGACAGCACACTGCAACACTCATATTTCTCAAACCCTAAGCCCATAATATTTGCCTATAATAAAGATGATTGGATCGTCTTTAGCAAGTCTCCTTCCTAATCCGTTAAATAGATGAGGTAATCAGTCCACATCTAACTCTAATATATACTATTCAATATCACAAATAGGAAGACTCGATAGCCTAACACAATACGAATTTTACTTACACACTACACTCATGCACTCTTCAAAACACATGGGGCCGAATCCGCTAAGTCATTAGCCTTTGATCCAACTTGATCACCTCAGCTTCCCCTTGACCTTAACTACTTTCCCAAGTGCCATGGTTTCAATGCAAGATAGTTTTTGGTATTTTGGGCAATTTCCCAAAATACTCTTTCTTAACCTGGTCTTTATCTTCCCTTGCAAGTAATTCCATACTTATCACGTGTATGTGCATTACTGGCTTGCCACGCATCAGTAAGTATCTTCTGTTTTGGTTCTATTAGACCACACCACACTTGGACTAACTAAGCCACGTGTGCAACCCGTTGCTCAAACTTCTCTTCAGTATTTCTCATCTTTCTTGTGCCATGCTTAAGCTCAGTTATCTCACATGATATTCATCATTTTGAGTCTCGGCTCCTCCATGAGCGTAGTCTCAAACTTCACTATTGATTATGGTTGACTACAAGCCTCACTGCACATCTAAAGAGAAAAAATATTGTCGGCCACAAGTTCTTCACGACTCAACCCACGTTAGTCAAAACATGTATCATACAACACATATGCACTGATCTAGATTAAACCAAAACATACAATAAAAAATCCAAAAATTCCAATTTTCAGCTAAAGTAACCTGCCGGTCCGATTAGACTGTTGCCTCCAGCCGATCAGACTGTTAGTGGTTGTTGGTCAAACCGCTGGAGCAGGCCGGTCTGACTGCCACCTCTGGTTGGTCAGTCCGGTAGATCTGAAGCAAAATTTGAAAACTATAAATTTGTAAAATCGAAACATCAATTCCTTCAATTTAAACAATAATCCATCACAACAAAGTTCTAAACCGTCACACATGCTCCTTCACAAGACAAACTGTAATCGATGGTAGAAATGTGAGAATACGTGGGACAGAGATGAGGCTCGCATGCTGAACCCGAATCACGGTTACCGTCGTGCTGGACGGCGGAAGTGTCAGCATGAGCACGAGAAGGCGGCAGCAGGACAATTACTACGTCGTTTCTTTCCCTTTGCTCGGAACAGCAAGTAAAATCTTTTGGCATCATCGGGTGCTTTTGGATTGCTAACCTTTTTAAAGAGTATAAATACTGTCCAAGACGAACGGAGGCTCGTTAATTGTGCGGTACTGCTTCGGCATAAAGAGCTCTCGTTGTTTTGTACGTACCTTGATCCTCGTGCTGGTTATATTTCCAGTATTGCCCCTGAAGTTTCTTTAGGTGTATTTTACTGCACCGCCTATTTCAATTTTAGCTTTTAGATTTTCAGCTTATTTTTAACTATTCATAAATTTCATCTTTTTCTGAACTTTTAATTTTTTTCGCCGGTTCTTTTTTCCCGTATTCATTTGCATTGTTCGTGTTGAGCTAGCATATTTTTTCTATTTTTAAATTTTTTAGATTTAATTACGTCAAATAAGCCACCTTCAGCTACAGTAAAATTTCAACCGCTACAGTGTAATTTCAGCTATAAGCCACAACTTTTCAGCCCAATCGAGCGGGGACATCAGTCCAATCAACATTTTTCTTCGAAGTTCATTACCGTGAGTCAACTCAAAATACGCTATAATCAATGGTAACCTATTGAGTGAGAAATATGCTAGACTCCGCGTAACAAGAAAACCATTAGATAGAGATATCTGATGGCGGCATAATACAAAAGGTGGTGAGAGAGATGAGCGAGCGAATCACATGTTAATCCATCCATAAGAAAAGTGTGTAATGACTTGTAGAAGAACTTCTCTCTCTCTCTATGTATATATTCCATGTTGCACGTAAGCTAACGAAATTGTAAAGTTGACCTTAATTCGTTTCATCCAGGATCCCAACAGCCCTACTCCAGGTTCCACAGGACTCGGTGTAACGGTCGCTACTTCAGTATTATTCCCAGTACAGAAACGGAGGACGCGGGGGCATTACGGTCATAACACACACAAGGAAACAGAAACAGTGATCCACCCTCTCCCGGCGCGCCCGCGCTTCTCTCTCCCGCCCCGGTTGGCGTGCGTGCGTCCGCCCGTGCTAATTAACCCCGCCTCTTACAGTCTTACTAGTGCGTCGTCCCCTAGTGTATGTAGCGTGTGTTGGTGACCCGACCACGCGAAGCATCCAGCGCTCTGCTCGCCACTGCCACCTTCCATGCCCCACCACCTCGCCACCTCGAGACCCCAACCCTAGCCGGCCCCAATGCCTCCCCGCCGCCACCGCCTCCTCCTCCCGCTCCTCATCCTCCTGGCCCTCGCCGTCTCTGGCGAAGGCGCCGACACGGCCCCGGCCCCCGCCCCCGCCCCCGCGAACGCCACCACGCCGCCGCTCGCCTGCTCCGAGCTCTCGCGCGTTTGCACGGCGTTCATCGCCTTCCCGGCCGCCGGCGCGGTCGCCAACGCCAGCGTGCTCGAGTCCATGTTCGACGCCTCGCCGGGCGACCTCACAGCCGACACGGCCGCCAGCCCGGGCTACGCCTTCGTGCGCAAGAACTGCTCCTGCCTCGCCTCCCGCACCTACCTCGCCAACACCACCTACACCGTCCCCGCCGCGGCGCCCTCCAACGCCACCGCGGCCGGCGTGGCGGCCGCGGCGTACGCAGGCCTCGCCGTGCCGCCGCCGGGTGGAGCAGCGCAGCGGCCGCCGCGCCCCGGCGCCGTCGTGGCGCTCCACCTGCTCTGCGGCTGCTCGTCCGGCCCCTGGAACTACCTCCTCAGCTACGTCGGTGTTGACGGCGACACGGTGGAGTCGCTATCGAGTAGGTTCGGGGCAAGCATGGACGCCATCGAGGCCGCCAATGGCATGGCCGGCCCCGACCCCATCACCACGGGGAAGGTTTACTACATCCCTCTCAACTCAGGTGACCCAATGTTTAATGATCATTTCTACAATTTGATCAAAAGCTTCTATCTTTATAAATTTGCGATTCAGTTCTCTTCCCTCGGCTTGTTGGGTTGCTGCAAGCATGGATGATGGATCTCTAATTACTGCTCGTTACGAAGTTCGGATTCTTTGGTTTTATGGATCTCTAATTGCCGCAAGGCAATCGCGTTTTTCTTCTTGTGGCTGCACCCAAAATTTACCAATTGTTTCATTAAGATGGTGAATCATTTTGTGTCAAGTTATATTTCTGATAGCGTATAGATACGTGTGTGTTCTTTAGTGAGGTGGCACAGACGTGCTCATTGGTCGGCTAGAACTGGGCTTGAACAGTTTATTCCTTTCTTTTGATCATTCAAACCGGAAGGAGTAGGAACACAATCTGAAGCTCGTAATGTATTTAGGATCAGTTTGTTTCAGCAAGTTTGTGAAAAATGCTATCAGAACAGAATCGCATGATTTGACTTGATTGCCTTCAGAAAACATACAAAATGGAGTTAAATAATCCCTTGACTGATTCGGTAGCATCTCTAGATGTGCTGTTATGTACGAGTGTGGCACAAGGAGGCACATTGTGAAATTGAGTTATTACAGTTAACACATGCCATGCACCTGATTTTCATTTAGGACCCAACGTAATTATATGGCACAAAATAAGGTATCAGTAAGTTGAGATATTTAATAGCAGAGAGGCGGCATGGACCGCAGTGTGCTCATTTCTTCAGAACTTAAATGCTGAGCTGCGCAATATCAGGTGATGTCGGCCTGTTCAGCCGGCAAAGATCTCCGATTTATTTTTCTTATTTAGCGGAGTTGCTCTTTCTTTAATGTTATATTCATACAATATGTTCTTCTTTGCATGATTACAATGAAATCGTGTTTGGTGTCATCAACTTTCTTACTGTTCCTTTTGCAATTTCCCTTCTAGTTTGTAATGAAGTTTATTATCGAAAATAGCTGCTTCCACCTTTTTTTACTTAATTCCTGTATACCCATGTGCAGTTCCTGGCCAGCCTTATGCTGCGATGTCTCCTCCTGCCCCCGCTCCTGCACCAGCACCCACACAAAATACATTATCAGGTACCTGTTACAACGCATTCCTTGATGTTTTGAGTACGTTTTATTTCATGTCTCTGCAGTAATATTAGTATTGATGCATTTTGTATTTTGGGTGATTTTTAGGTAGATATATGATATTTTGAGAACAATCAGTGACAGGATTGTTTGCAATATTTGTGCCATTCTAAGGGCCCTTGCCCTATAGTTTTGTTCAAGTATTAGCGTTGAAAGTGTCAGTTTTGTTAGCTGGGAGGAGTATCTCCAATCAACATGTTCCTTATTATGATAACGTAACAGAGTATTTGTCTGACATACAACTGCAGAGATATCAGAACATCATTCCACAAAATTCCCTTATGGATGGGTTATTGGCAGCATGGGAGTTGCACTTGCTTTGATTGCTATTGCTCTCCTTGCACTTGTTCTGTGCAAGTTCTTCCAATACAATCTCCAAGCTTCAAATAACCAGAGAAAGAGCCCAGACCAGCCGACGTCACATAAGTTTCAACTTCTTAAGAGTGGTAGTTTTTGTTATGGTTCTGGAAGATACTTGTGCTGCCAATTTGGAAATGCGAAACAATCAAGAACGGATGATGGAGATCATCATATGAATATCCCGAAAGGTCAGTTCACATTCTGTTAACCATCCCTGAGCTCCACATACTTATAACCCTGGTGGGAAATGGGTTTTTGCAAAGTTCATTTCAGGTGGATGTATTTAGTGACATTAAATGGAAGAGTGGTTTAATAAATCTGGTACTTTATAAAAGGCATATTACTGTTCGACATGTTGTCATGCAACTTAAATTCCTGATGGATGCGTATTAATATGAGGGATTGCGTTCTCGCTGATCACATTGTGCACTCTTGTCAACACGTTATTACATAGAACACCCATGCCAGCATTTTATTTGCATTATTTTGTTACCTGTCCTGCAATGGTTTAAGCAAGAGTACAACTTTCTTAAATTCCTGATGGATGCGGATTAATATGAGGGATTGCATTCTTGATGATCACATTGTGCACTCTTGTCAACATGTTATTACATAGAACACCCATGCTAGCATTTTATTTGCGTTATACCCATGCAAACTTTCATAGCCTATTCAGTTCCATATGGGTTCAAGTAATACCAAATCGAAATAAGCATCTGCAACCAAGTACTTTGTCCAAACAGAATCCAAGAAAAAACAGTGTTGATATGGAGATTCACAATTAAAATACCATTTTAATATCTTGGTGTGACGAGCTATTGCTAGCATAAACTAATGTTGATTCCTTTTATTTTCCTTTTGTTCCTATCATATACAAGCTGTTCTGAGTCTTCCTCTATCACAGGTATGGTAGTAGATGTGTTTGATAGAGAGAAGCCCATTGTGTTTACATATGAAGAAATACTCACATCAACTGATTCATTTTCTGATGCAAATCTTCTGGGCCATGGTACATATGGCTCTGTTTACTATGGTGTTCTTCGAGATCAGGTCTGAGATCCGAGCTGGCCATTTCTGTGCAAAACTTTTATTATGCCTTGCCTTTCCAATAACAAAAATGCTGTTTACAGGAGGTCGCGATAAAGAGAATGACAGCAACTAAAACTAAAGAATTTATAGTAGAGATGAAAGTTCTTTGTAAGGTTCACCATGCCAGTCTGGTATGACATTTTACAGTTCTCATAAAATCCTTAGTCTAGATTGTATCTTAACTTGCTATGTTTTTTGAACTTTCATTTCTGTGATCCATGTTTTGTCAAAGGTAGAGTTGATTGGCTATGCAGCAAGTAAGGATGAACTGTTCCTGGTTTATGAGTACTCTCAAAAAGGTTCACTCAAAAATCATCTTCATGATCCTCAAAGCAAAGGTATACTGCCATCTGGCACTTTTATGAAAGCTTTACTTAATCTTAGATATGACTCTCAGCTTTGCAGAATAAGTAACTTTCACAAGCCATTCATAAATTTAATATTGTGAAACCCGTACCTTTGCTGTTTAACTCTGATAGCTTTTACTGGTTCCAGCACCTTCAACATTGTATATTTGTATTTGTGGAGTACATAGCAACCAAAAAACCTTTAGGCTCCGTTTGGATCCCTGAATTGAATTGGGTTTTTCGAATTGGAGTCCCGATTCAATTTCATGTAAAAATGGCATTGAGTGTGATTCAATTTTTTTAGGTTGTCAATGAAATTGGTGCATAGAAATGAACTCACAAGCCCATTTCAATTCTTGTTTGGTTGCCTTTTAACTGGAAGTCTGGAAATGCATCCTCTCGTCCTCTTCGCCCAACAGCCATCCAAGCCATCCTCTTGGGCATGGCTGTCACCGCCTCAAGGTCCAACCTCACCGAACTCCAGCGACGGCGAGGGCCGGAGAGCACTTACTGAGGCAACGACGGTGCCGGCCATGAGCTCCCGCAGCGTGAAATCCTCGAGGGCACTGGCAAGGCAAACGGCACGAGAAGGCCGTCCAGGAGGTGCTCGCCAAGGACGGCGGAGGAGGAGGTTCGCCAGCGGCGATCGACGGAGGAGGAGGAAGCTTGTCGCTGCCACCCTTGGCTGCGGTGTTCCAAGTGATTTCGTGCCTCCCCAATCTCGATCTGGACTCCATGGAGTGGAGGCTTGAGCACGAAGCAGCCTTTGGAGGTGTAGAGCACCAGCAGCGCAGCATCGATGGCCGCTGGAGTTGAGGAAGATGGCTACAGGAGATCTGGCTTATCCATGGTGGCGGCACTAGATCTAGAGCGGCGAGGTCAAAGAGGGGGAGCTTGACAGCGGTTGTGGTTGAGGGAGCTCGTTGGCGGCGGCAGTTGGTTGTCGGGAGACACTGGAGTTGGGGAAGGAGACATAGGAAGGTGGGGAAGACAGCAGTGGATTTGGTTAGCGGAGCTCGGCACCGGCGGGTGGATGGCCCTCACCGGCGGCGGTGGAGGCTCGCCGGAGTTTGCCGTTGGACTGGAAGGGAGATGTGGAGTGGAGGAAGGAGCCTGCGTTCACGGGGAAGAACACCCAATTTCACTCAAATCTCAAATCGGAGAGGTAGAGCTCCCAATTACGGGAGGGCTCTTTTAGTTGTCCTCCAATTCAGCAATTTCAATTCAAAAGACATCCAAACAACATATATATTCAACTAATCCAATTCCATGCCCAATTCTGCAAACCAAACGGGGGGTTATGTAAAACTTCAGCAAGCTTACTGCTTGAGGACATTTGTCAATGGCTGCTAACTCGATTCTGATGCCTCACTTCTTAAGCTTTTTTTTGGTTTGCATATTTATTTATACTTTTTCCACAGGATTATCATTATTGATTGATTTTGTTTTCTTCGTCCAGGTTATACATCACTTTCTTGGATCTGTAGGGTCCAAATTGCTCTTGATGCTGCTAGAGGACTTGAGTACATTCACGAGCACACAAAGGACCATTATGTTCATAGAGACATCAAATCAAGTAACATCTTGCTTGATGGTTCCTTCAGAGCGAAGGTTAGGTGATTTGAAATTGTTCTTTTCATGTTTTACTGCATCAATTATACCAGTTTATGGACTGTCATGGAATTGCATTTTCTGTCTCTGTAGATTTCAGATTTTGGCCTTGCAAAACTGGTGGTAAAGTCCAATGATGCTGAGGCTTCTGTCACAAAAGTTGTGGGTACTTTTGGTTATTTGGCTCCTGAGTAAGTACAGTTTGCCGGTAGCCTGGTACTGATTTAAGAAAATCAACTTGTGTCTAGTTTTGATATCCTAACAAAATTTCTTTGTTCTTGTAGATACTTGCGGGATGGCCTGGCGACTACGAAAAGTGATGTTTATGCTTTCGGGGTCGTACTTTTTGAGTTAATATCTGGAAAGGAGGCAATCACAAGGACGGATGGAATTAGTGCAGGTTCAAACTCTGAAAGGCGGTCCTTGGCATCAGTTGTAAGTTTTCTAAGGTTTACACGAGCAATTGAACATTTGGTAATAAATTTTACAGCTTATGGGTGTAGAATGATCTTCTCATCCAAGTTTACATGGTTTTCCATCGACTTTGTTCTAGTTTCAGTATATTTTACTTGTTTTACACTTAAACTCCAAAAGATTTGAACAGCTTTGGTTTTGACTCCGCAGATGTTGACTGCACTAAGGAATTGTCCTAATTCAATGTATATGGGGAGCCTGAAAGACTGCATTGACCCTAATCTAATGGACATGTATCCTCATGACTGCGTATACAAGGTATGAACAATAAACACCTGTTTTACTTGAAATCAGCATTACATCCTAGTTTTCTTGCCTGCACATTACCTTTGCTTGAAAGCTAAATCATCACTGAGCACTCTAAAATTCGTCTGCTAAGATGGCCATGCTAGCAAAACAATGTGTCGAGGAAGATCCTGTTCTGCGGCCAGACATGAAGCAAGCGGTAATCACGTTGTCGCAAATACTGCTGTCGTCCATCGAGTGGGAAGCGACGCTAGCTGGGAACAGCCAAGTGTTCAGTGGTCTTGTGGCTGGGAGGTGATCCTGTGTAATTGGTGGCTTGCTACTCTGTGCTGTTCGGTAATCTCCTTTCCTGTTCCACTAGAGGCATGTTCTCCTATATAATCTTCTCCTGTATTTACTGGTGCCTTGTCCAGTTGAGCAATTTTTCTCTAGCTTCTATTGAGAGCATCTACCACAATGCAATATATTTCTTGGTGGGTGTTACAGTATGTAACTATGTATGTATACCAGAACGTACTCTCCAATGCAGTGGTCTTGTATCATTTCCTTTGTTTTGCTGCTGCTGCAGCAGCAATGTTTTGGCTTGTCTCTCTTATCCAGGGATCCTCGTGATTCGGTGTGGATCCTCATCGAACCTTCTTGGATCCTCCTTTCATCTACTCATATACTCCCTCTATCCAAGTTCACAGGACATTTTTTAATGGCATTGTCTATAAATATAAGACGTATTTGATACTCCAATACAAAATTAATGTAGTGTTTTCTTTATATTTCTAATAAATATATAGCTTTATTTGTTATTCTCTACATATATGCATTAAAATATAGTACTTAGAGATAATAATTAGGGGTAACCTAGTTATTTTCACTAATTTTTTGTCTATGTGTTAAGAGTAAATACATCTTATAAATTTGGACTATAAACTTGGACGGAGGGAGTATTCATTCAGCACATAGATCAATAATGACTTCAAATGACTAAATAGTCCTTAGTTAATCCCTTAAGTATACCTTTAATATGTTACCTCTTTTCTCTCACCGCTTACAGCATCAGTCAATAGCCATGCATGCAGTTGAAGAGTAGGTGGTGATCAGTTGGGCTTTTTTTGGTGGCTTATGGCTGAAAATACTGTAGCTGGTTAAAAAAAACCGTAGCTGACAGAGGTTTATTTAGCATAATTAAATTTAAAAAATTAAAAAATATATGTTAGTCCATTACGTATAATATAAACACATACAGGAAAAAAAGAACCGGTAAAAAAGCTCAACAAAAAGCCAAAAGTTCAGAAAAAGGCGAAATTTATGAATAGTGAAAAATAAGCCGGAAACCAGAAGCTGAAACCCAACCGATCGGGGGAAAGACCAAAATTTTGCATGAAAATGTGTGGACGCCCCGCAAATCTAACAACAGGGGAAGAAAAGACGTCTTGTAAATTGGACGGAGTATGGTTATCCAGGCCCAAATAAAGACATTGGTGCATTGCTGTTGACTGTTGGTATTTGGTTGCATCTGTTTAATTTTGTGGTGCCGTGCTGCTGTCTGGTTCCTACTACGATGCCGACGAGGATCTGAGTGAATCTTGTTGTCAATTCCAAGCATCTCAATTCGTTTACCATTAGATCTGAGTGAATCTTGTTGTCAATTCCAAGCATCTCAATTCGTTTACTATTACGACATCGATGAGGTCGGATGGTGAGCGCTCTTCTGTCTTCCCCATTTTCCATTTGGAACAAGGTCCTAATCCTGATACAGTACCCTCCAAGTTCCAATTATTCTCGCTCTCGCACACCCAGAAATAGCCGAATTGGACAACCAGACCGGCACCACTGTTTAACAGTAACCGGAATCTGGTCGTCTTTGATCTGAATAAACCAGAAGCCTGAGCTAGTGAGTTGGACCTGCTCATGATGACTCATGGATCAACCAAACTGACTAAAGAACAGCACTACTTGCCAGTATATAGATATAAATCTATCTACAATATCGTAAATTAAAGCAACCTAATCCTAGAGCCTGAGCTGTGCGGTAAGACAAATTTATTGATGGATACTGCCGGGTGCAGATCCCACGAATTTGTGGAGTTAGAACGTTGCTCACGAGTGAATCAAATTTCTACGTGGAAAAGTACTCGTCGGCATCAACAAAAGCACTAATAGCACACACGACTGGCCTTAATTTTCTATCGTTAATCGTCAATCATTGCCTTATTTTTGCAGAAAGTATCACTACTGGTGTTTTCGTCGTTGCTCTGCGGGGTGTTCGTATCGGCTTTTGTCGATGGCTTTTAGTTTTAACTAATAAATAGTAACAGCTTGTAAGGAGAGACTCGCGTACAATTTTAGATGATATAAATAAAGTCACTACACTATATACTACAATTGACTAGTAGATATCATCTTAAAAAGACATTCCTTTTAAAAGTTAGATACTTTATAAAAGTCATTTATTATAGAAAAATAGCTTTTAGAAGCCAATACAAATATGTCATGCATTGTTTGTGGGCAAGAGCGGTGCTACTAAAATATATAGACGATAGACCGCTTTGTGCCGACAACTTTGACTCATGTTTGTGCCCTTGTCTCGCTGCGGCAAGCAGCAGCCACTCCTCTCCCCCACGCCGCCATTGGTGATGGCAGCAGCGGCATGGGAAGGTGCAGGTACCTCACCTTCCTGGGCCTCGTCGCTGCATTGGTCACCTCCTACCACCTCCTCCTCGCGCCCGCCCCGCCATCACGCTACCACACGCTCTTCCTCACCCTTGGCTCCAATGACTCTGCCGCCGCCCACCTCCGCGTGCTCACCCTCCGTACCCATGATGTCGGCACCGAGGCCAACGTCATCGCCGCTGAGTACATCCGCGCCGCACTCTCCTTCCTCCCCGTCCCCACCCGTGTCACACCCTACTCCGTCCTCCCCTCCTACCCCGTCCACCGCTCTCTCAGCCTCCTCGTGGCACCTGACCGCCCGCCACCACCTTCTCCCTGATCCAGGAGACCTACCCCGGTGACACCTACGACGAGGCAACGGCAGAGGTCATTCTCACTGAAGGACCATGTGAGAAGGTCTATGGTTTTATTGTGATGAACCATTGTTATTTTAGAGGAGTGCAAATTTGTAATTTGCAAATTTACAGATTTTTCTGAACAGATTGCAAAAATGGATGATTTTGAGAAATTTGAGTCATGGGATTGATTTGATAACCTAGGTCAGTGGTTATAGATTGCATGAGACAAGTTATTGCTAATATTAAGCAAGTCGTAAAGAACTTGTGCCAGAAAATAATTTGTTTGTCTTTAGATATGCAGGGTTGTTTGGAGTCAATCATGGTCAATGGCGAGAATCGAGGCTACGCTCATGGAGGAGCCGAGGCCTAGAACGATTAAGGATGCTGGGAGAGATGGATGAGCTAAAGCATGACACAAGGAAGGCTAAAAATATTGAAGGGAATTTTGAGCGATGGGTTGCACATGTGGGTGAAGGGAATTTTGAGCGATGGGTTGCGCATGTGGGTTGTCAGTCCAAGTAAGGCATGGTCCGGTGGAAACGGAATGGAAGAGATATGCTGACGTATGGTAAGCCAATGGTGCACCCATACATGGCAAGCATGACGATTGCTTGCAACAAAAGGAGATAACTGGGTCAAGAAATGATATTTTGGTAGTTTGACCAAAATACAAGAAACTACCTTGAAGTAAAATCGTGGCGCTTGGGAGAGCAATTTAGGCCAAGGAGAACATGAGAAAATCAAATTGGATCAAAGCTAAGGACTTATCGGATTTGAACTTATGTGCTTTGAGAAGCATGCATAAGTGTAGTGTGCGAGTTAAAACCTGTGTGTGAGGTTTTCATATTTCCCCCATTATACTAAATAGATAGTATCTACTAGATGTGGCTTGCTAGCCCATCTATTTAAAGGGTTGGGATGTCATCTGCCACTCGCTGATCTTAAACACCGCTGATCGTCGTTGATACATGGGAGTCTTTGACCATGGTGCTACGAGTACTACTTATGACCATGAGGTTACAACTCTACGAGTACGACCTTCGACCTGTGTGTCTACTTTACGAGTAAGGCCTTCGACCATGGTGCTATAGTACTCTACGAGTACAGCTTACAACCATCATGCTACTATACACTACAAGTACAATTGCCGACCGGTTGCTACATTATTCCACCGAGTATGACTATCGACTGTGTGCTACAGTATTCTTCCGGTATGGCTTCTGACCATCACGACACAACACTTCTTCGAGTACGACCTCCAACCACGATGTTGTAGTACTCTTCTGAGTATGGCTTTCGACCATGACGGCACATTACTTCTTTGAGTATGGCCTCCGACTACGAGGCTATAGTACTCTTCTGAGTACGGCTTCTGACCGTGATGACATAGTACTTTTTTGAGTATGGCCTCTGACTATGAGGTTACAGTACTCTATGAGTATGGCTTTCGACCATCACGGCACAACACTTCTTCGAGTACGATCTCTAACCGCGAGGCTACAGTACTCTTTCGAGTACGGCTTCCGACCATGACGGCACAATACTTCTTAGAGTATGGCCTCTAACCATGGTGCTATAGAGCTCTACGGGTATAGCTTACGACCATGATGCTGCTACACCCTACGAGTAAGATTGTCGACCTACTGCTACAGTATTCTGTTGAGTACAACTATCGATCGCGTGCTACAGTACTCTTTCGAGTATGGCTTCTGACTATAACTACACAGTACTTCTTCGAGTATGACTTTCAACCACAAGGGCTTTTGACCACAGACAACCTCCGGTGGTTTTCGACTATCGGCTATTGTTGATGTCTGGTGGCTTTCGACTACCGGCTGCTTCGATGCACAATGACTTTTGACTATGGATGACTCCCGATGGGTTTCGATCACGATTGATTTTGACTATGGATGATTCTTGATAGGTTTCGACCACAGATAACTTTTGATGGATTCTGATCACATTGGCTTTCGACCGTGGACAACTCTTGATGGGTTTCGACCACAATGGCTTTCAACCATGGATAACGTCCGATGGATTTCGACCATGATGGCTCTCAACTACCAATATGTCCACGATACCGATTTTTGCTGCCATTATCATCAGATCGATCATGCTTGATGCGACCCATGCACACTCTTAATCACCCATTCTCTTGTGTTGCTCGATACCGACCACTTCGAATAGCATAGGCGGGCGCAGCCAGTGCAAAGGCTACGTTGTCAACGGCCCCATAGATTGACAAAGCTATAGATAATGCCAACGCTCGCATTCATATCAATCATTCATCATATGCATGGAGAATGTAAAACAAAGACTAAAGATGACGACCAATGCGTAACTTAATTGGAGGTATTTCGTGGGTTCGCCCCGCGAATGTAATTAACAAGGAGCCTTTTGAGGCCCCGGAAACCAAGACACCACATCATCTAAGTCAGGTCTGTTATGCAAAGCATGCTACGGAGCGCAATTATGTAAAGGGAACTTGTAATTTTGTTATTATCAAACGAATGAATAAAATACATGTTTTTCCTATCTTTCTTGTATTTATGTATTTTTTGTGTACTTTAGTATACTGGCACACCCACACCTTGTACACCGAGGCAAGAAATCCGTGAGCGATTTCTCGCGTCAAACACTCACGTGCAATGTTAGTGGAGCCTAGTGTTCCTAGAGTCAAAAACCACTCATTATCGAACATACATTATTGAATGGTACTCATCACAGGAGCGTTTGTATTAGTTTTTTCTGATGACTTTTGGTTATAGTTTATGTCTTTTAGTTAAAAATAAATAGTAGTGTCTAAAAAAGTGGCTTAGAAGAAGAGTGTGAGTAGAGGGGAGAAAAAAATGCGTGCGCATGGCAGGAAGCCAGATGTTGGTATTGGTTTTAGCTGTTAGGAAACTGGGCCCACGGCCAGAGTCCTGACATATTTGGGCACCCCACCGTAGACTATAAATAGGGACCTAGACCCCCTCATTATGTACACATGAATGAAAGCAATAAAGAAAGACCAGGAGTTCTCTCTATCTCTCTGTGTGTTCAATCTATTATTCTGTGATTCTGTGATTGATTCGTTCTTGTTCTAAACAGAGGAATCGCTCGGACTGGTCGCCAGTGATGGTTCCTCAACATTAGCTTCTATAAGCATAAACCAATACAAATATGCCTATATATTACTACTGTGACCAGCAGGGAAATGGCACCTTAGTAACCATCGAAAACGTCTTTGCTGTGATCGAAGGAAAAGAAGAGCCAGATAGGTAACTACTCTCTCGTAGACTATGCAGTTTTACGTTAACATTTTTGCCTAGCTTTGGTCAACTGCAGTCTGCAGAATACGAGATGTAGTGATGCACGCTATGCGTTCATGTACAGTTGTACAAATAACACATGCACGTGAGTTTAGACTAACTTTTGAGAAATGTATGGACATTTGATCGTTCTTAGTTCATACCCTGGCCCTGCAGATTTGTTTGACCAAGTTTAGGGTTCCTACTTCCTAGGCTCGTTATTCTGTTAGATCTGAAGTCGCATGCGCAAATATGTTAGTGTTCGTTAATGACGATTAGTCAAATTCGAGATGTTACGGCCAGAGCAGTCTTTTGTTGGTCAACGTTAATAGTTAATCATGCAGAACCAGAAGGGTAATAGCTGCATTTTACAAGGAGATGATTTCTGTTTGGAAATTTTGTAGGGGCAAATGTGCGATACCCTTAAGGCACGGCCAAGGCAAAGCTGACAAGGTTAAATTTGTTTTTGTATAATTGCAGATATGTGATCATAGGAAACCATCGTGATGCCTGGACATTTGGAGCACTTGATCCCAACAGTGCAACAGCAGCCTTGCTTGAGGTAATTACTCCTGCTTATCATGGTGAAGCATTTGGAGCAGTTTTGAAGTTATCTTGAACATTTGGAAAGGTTATGTATCTAAGCATACGTAGTACTGTATTGTCTCGTTCTTCAAAGAACAAATTTGAAGGCATGATTTCTTTTTCAAGAATCAAAGACATCTTTGATAGATTGAGGGTATAATGTCACTTTCCCAGCACTTTTGTATATAGATCTTGGAGAGGCTGTCCAAGCTAGAAAAGAAGGGATGGAAACCTAGATGAACAATCATCCTGTGCAGTTGGGATGCAAAAGAGTTTGCTCTGGTATGTCCTTGTTCACTTGTTCTCAAACTAAGGCTTGTTTATTTGCGGACATGTGTACTAATGCTAGGCAAATCCAATGTCTCAGATAGGGTCTACTGAATGGGCCGAGGAGAATATGGGCATGCTAACTTCAAGAGCTATTGCTTATCTGAATGTGGACATATCAGTGTTTGGTCCTGGAGGTCTTATGCCCCATGCAACACCTCAACTTGATGAATTGATCAAGGAAGTAAGTCGAATGGTAATTAAGCTCTACACGCTCTTTCCTATCTACAAATTGGTCATGAACCGGAAATAGTTCCATGCAACTGCAAAAACACAAGTTCATTTCCAAATTCATGAGCAGCAGCGAGTATCAGAGTCTGTTGGAGTCATACATCGGCACCAAATTCATTTTTTCCTCCTGTATTTTTTTTGAAGGTTGGTCCTGATGATCCATCTCAGACCCTGTATGACTATGAATATGATTCGGCATCATCCGCCGGTGTGTACAGTGGCGAAATGGTCTTATAGTTCTGTTCTGGCCCAAATGAGTGATAATGAGAACTCCATTCCATTGGATCTGAAATATTGTTATCATGTGCTGAAGTGATAAGACTATTTTCAGATTACTAGTGGCCGGTGCAGGAACAGATTTTGCGGCTTTTGTCCAGCATATTGGAGTCCCGTCACTTAACATATCTTACGGACTATGTAAGTGAAACTATTCTTGACGCATTAATCTCAGAAAGTAGAAACTCCTCTCTTTTTTATTTCTCCTGTGTTGTGATTTACTCAAAGGAATTCACAGGCCTAGGAAGTAGGGACCATATCTTTGCAGTCTGCTGTTATTACTCCTGTAGCATCTGCTCTAAATGTTCTTGCTTTTGCTACCCTGTTTACCACTCACTGTACGATGATTATGTTTGGATGGAGAGGTTTGGAGATCCATTGTTCCACAGACATGTAGCATGTACTGAACCAGCTATTGTTTCAAAAGCTTTTGCATCTCATCCCAAGCGCTGACTAGTCCATTTTCCTTGTAAATCATTTGGTGGCAAGCGTTTGGGGTCTGATTGCTTTGAGACTTGCAGACGATAAGATCATACCCTTCAATTATGTTTCTTACGCGTCTGAACTGGAGGTACTTTTTTTTTTGCAATTGAGATACAGTTTTTAGAATCACAGGGCAAAGCCCCAATTCCATTGTATCAATTAAACTGAAACAGAATTGAGATATAAAATTCACTCCTTGTTGATTGGTAAACGTGTGATTATGAAATTATCAGCACTGTTAGGGGTAGCTCCAACAAACGCTTGACATATGAATTATCTGCCGTCTTGTTTATTGCAGATGGATGCTCAGGTTGTCCCGTCAGCTTCACTCCGCTGCACAAGTCAATCCAGCAACTTGAGAAGGCAGCCACAAAAATTCACAAAGCAAAGAAGGTAACACCTATCAATTCCAGTGTTCCGCTGAAATTTCCAACTAAAACATCTTGTTTATTCATTGCAGATGCTTCAAGCAGAACATTGGGGTCTAAAGACGAAAGAACACACACTAAAAATCAGAGAGATCAACGACAGATTGATGATGGCAGAGCGAGCCTTCACCAACCGAGAAGGGTTGGCCGGGAGACCGTGGTACAAACATATGGTGAGTACCAGGGCTGCAGGTTGCAATTTGATCCACTTTTCTGAAGTGAACTCTGAAGCTGACACAGTGACAAACTATGTGCAATGATTTTCTTTTGGTAGATATATGAATCGTCGGACCAGGACGACTGGGGCACCAAAGCATTCCCTGGTATCGTCTCGGCCAACGACAAGGCGAAGAAGCTCAACACGGCTGAATCTTGGCGACTCTTGTAGCACGAAATTTACAGGGGCGCAAGGGCTGTGTCCAAGGCTTCGGCAGTCCTGGACGGTAGACTAACATGATACACAAGTATCCTCAAAAAAAAAAAATGATACACAAGTTAAACATCACTACAGCATGCATTTCACTTCGTATAGTTCACAGTACTGGATACATGTCAGATAGGCAGTTCGCCACGTAGCTGTGGTGATGAGATATGACTTGAATGTGTACTTGTGCAAGTACTGAAGAAATATCCACACTTGGCATCATAATGATTGATGAATCACCCCCTTTGATTCTCTTGAGAGTACTACCAATAAGTTGTTCTAAGAGTTGTGTACATATCCTCTGCATTCTCTATCACAGTGTAGCTCAGCAAAATGAACAGTACAACAGTATCTGTTTTTGAAATATCTCGATAAAGTTACGAATCTCGCAGCTTATTGGCATGGTGTCGCACTAGTATATCCTGCGTCAGCAGCATGGGCCTCTAGAAGAACATCTTCCGATATCGCAGCTTATTGGTTAGTTTGCTGGGGGGACTTGTCTGTGTGGAAGTAGAATATACACGAAGAAACGGGGTGCACGCCACAGAATCCATGAAGGCAACGTCTTCAGGTTGATCCAGTGATTTGTTAATCAATGTACACACGTGAATTGATTGCCTAGTAAACAAGTCGAATACTTTTCAGCTAGCATTGCCTATCGATTCATCTTGTTTCCGCGTTCCTTACCACTATCTTTGTTGCCTATGCAACTATACATATTTTTGTGGCATGGCGTGTGACTACGTGTTGGTGATTTTTTAGGCCTTGTTCATTAAGAATTTGTATACCGACTAATGATTTTTTTAACTAGCTAAATTGTCTGCACAATCACGTAACTAGATACTACAATATTTATATCTAAGATACAATTATATTTATTATATAACTTTAATACTTAAAAAGCTTTTCTTTATTCAGTTACCATAGCCATCATTAGTTTCAATTGATCAGTGTGACAATTTTTGAAGCTTTTATTTTTAGGTTACGGTAGCCATCATTAGTTTCCATGCCCAATGGAAGCTGGTAGATAGTTAGACGTGCGGGTGTGCACTGGCTTACTAGGGTCTCAGATTTGGCGCTAGTGTATTAATTTTGGGAGTACACACACATGCATGTACTTTTAGTAGAAAGCATATATCCGTGCTCCGTGAGGCCTTGGTGCCTTCCATAAATTTCCATATTATGTAGGAGATGCGTACATATATGTGTGCATGTATGGTATAAATATGGTGTGCCTTGAGTGTGTGGTTTGCATTGTACTCTCTAAAAAAAGGTTTCCATGCCCAATTATCCAGTATTTTTTTTAATTTAGACTATTATAATCTAGACATACAAAAAAACCTATCATGGTCTACTCTTACTTGTAGATGATATCTAGTATTTTTTTAATTTAGACTATTATAATCTAGACTCGCTAAGATAAATGGTATATATGGCATGAAACTCTTTTTTATATTGTGTGAATATGTTGCAACCTTTCACGTATCTAACTCTTTCCATAGTATATAACAGTTACATGACTATGACTCAAATCAAGTTATCTGTTTAGATTTTGTCATCTTTACTTTTGCTTTTTCGCCCACGACGTGGCATGGGGCATGCATGGTGTCATGAAGCGTAGGCCCCATCTGGACCATGCATGGTGTAACTCACGGAGCGTTATCATCACGAGCATACATGGTGTCACCGACCGAACCATCGTCTCGAAACCTTTTTTTTTTCGAGAGTTGGCTATAGGTAAGAGTTTTCAAAAAGTTTAAGAGTTTTAAAAAATTCTCAAAAAAATATCAGCTATAGGTAAGAGCAAGGTCTATATCTACGCAAAATTTTAAGAACAAATTTAATCCCATTTGCGAGAAACAAAAGGACAAACACAACATGTAATAGTGCGCAACAGTGCTAAACAATAATGGACACTTCTCGCAAACGAGATTGTGTTATTGGGATTACCTATAGATGACAATTTTTTTGAGAATTTTTAAAACTTGCACGGGCATGTTTAGTGGAATTCATACCATTTTCACAAAGTGCCCATTTTCACCACATATCCTTCCAGTAAAATCAAATTCCACTAAAATTCCTACCCAACTCCAGTTATGTTTTTACTGGTACTCCAACCAGTATCTGTTCAGGCCTCACTAATACAAGATTTGGTTTAGGTGGAACCCAATAGAAGTAAACAAAGTAATTAAATCTAGGACGCATTGGCCAAGAGGGCGACACGATCCCACTAGCACTATAATTTCTTTTCCTTACAACATGAAAACGCATGAGTGAAGACGATCCAGAAGTGACAAACCCTCGCAACGTGACGAGCATACGGTTACGGTCAGGGGCGGATTTAGGCCCATGGCAAGGTGGGCTTTAGCCCGGGGCGTGAAAAAAATACAGTGTATAGCCCAGGTAATTGTAGCCCAGCCCGGGGTAGAATTGTTAGCTTCAGCCCAGGTGGCCCAATCGCCAGGCCGTCAGCCCGTCTGTCTCCGCGCCGCGCAGCCCATCACGCACTTGGCGCTCGCTCGGCCCAATGGCCATCACTCCCTGTCGCTGCGTCTCTGCCCAACGCCCACGGCGCTCGCTCGTCCTCGCCTGCTCACTGCGCAGAAGTTAGAACCCTAACCGAAGCCAAAAAAACAACGCCGCCTCTTCCCAGCCCGCCCCGCCTCCAGGCGCCGTCCCGCCTCCCGGCGCCGCCCCTCTTCCCGGCAATCATCCACCTCACGCGCTCGCCGCTCGCTCTTCACGCCTCAGAACCCTAGCTCTACGCCAGCAGTCGCAGAAGGCAGAAGCCGGGCGGCGAAAGGCGACGCCGCACCGCAACCGCTCGCCGCCTCGTCGCGTCGTCTCAGATCTGAGCAGATCCAGTGCCGCCCCGCCCCCAGCGAGCGCCCCCCTCCTCGGCTCCTCTTGGACTGCGTGGCTGCGCCGTCCCGCCTCCCGGCCCGCCCCATCTCGGCGCCGCTCCGTCTCCCAGCGCCGCCCCGCCTCCGGCCCGCCCCGGCGCCGCCCCGCCTCAGGCCCGCCCCGCCTCCCGGCCAACGCCCCTCCTCGGCTCCTCCTGGCCTGTGCGGCGGCGCCGCCCACCTCCCGGCCAGGCGGCCAGCGCCAGCGTCGCCCCCCCTCCCGCTCGGGCGCTCGGCTCCTGCCTGCTGGTCTGGGGTGTACGGCACGTCGGCGCTCGCCTCCCGGGCCCCGGCTACACACTCCCAGACAGCGAGACTCCCAGTCTCCCAGAGGTAAGCTGGTAATTGGTAAATGGTAATTGATAAAGAATGTGAAATCTATTCTCTAGGTTGAATGATGGCAAACACGATAGATCAAAAGGAGACTTGAAATCTATTCATTCTTCAGAGTTCAGACGCAAATTCACCCGCTCCTGTGTCAGAGACTAGGCTGGTTGATCTCTTGGATAGCACACTCTGGAACAGAAGATTGGCGCCCTCATCAGAAAGGCTTGTGTATGCGCTGGTTCACCAGATTTTTCATGGGATCAAAGAGCACTTTCTTGTTACTACTGAACTAAAGGTCTGACTTCAGTGAATCCTGTACTCTCTAAATGGTGGTCGAGTTTTTTTGGGTTGTTGTTGCTTAATTCGGCTCATCATAAAATTGCAGTTCAATTGCTTTCTCCTCATGCCAATTGTTGACAAATTACCAGCGCTTCTGAGGGAAGACCATGAATCAGCTTTCGAAGATGATCTTGACAACATCTTCGATGTCACTCAAATGCGCCACTCACTCGGGCAGAGGAAGCGAGAGCTGGAGATTGAATTAAAGCGGGTACTTATTTTATTTAGAAATTTAAAATGCATACCACATTGCTACCTTAAGATCAATTAGCTAATTTATCTTCTTTTCTTGTATTCAGATAAAGCGCCTAAAGGAGATGTTTGGAGAGATAAATAAGAAGCTCAACTCTTTCCAGGTTAGACAGCAAGCCACTCTAGAAGAGGTAGCTAGCTAGAAAAGAGTTAAGTCTAGGTGGAGTATTTTTATGCTGCAATAAACCATTAGTTCTTATTATGCTTTATGTTTCCTTGTTTAGTATTGAACTCAAGTTTCATATCAGTAATGCAATTAGCCAATTATGATATACTTTTGTTATATCGTGGTATGGGTACAAATTGGCGTTAGTTTTAGGTGGTTAGAGTTCAGCCCGGGGCGTAGCCAAATCCTGGTTCCGCCACTGGTTACGGTTATTGCCGAAGTCGCAGCAATTGGCCCTTTGGTCGTATCGATCTTGTTCGGTACTGCACCGCTACATCACATTGTGTCAACGTCTGGTTGGGAGGTCCAAAGGAACAACACAAAATTCAACATAATGCCTCGCGTTTATAATTGCATCGAATCGATTATGGGTATATATAAAGAGATTTGATCACATAACATCTGGTTTCTACCGTCTTATGTTTGTGCTTCTATCTAGCTTGTCTTGGTACTTAAAAAAAATTCCCAGTCTCAGTGAAATAGAATAAACCAAAAGAATAGTAGTCTATGTGGCCATGTGGATATAGAAGCAGCAGTTGTTATAGGGGTATCAAAACTATCAATGCGTTAAAGAAAGAGATCGAAATACACGGGTATCCCGCCTAAAAAAACATTTTGGCGTACTAATATGGGTAACTGCATAAGACTTGAGTTCTCATTATTTATACCACAAATTTACTTGTTGATGTCCCATGGGACAGTTTAGTTGTTCACCTAACAGTGTGTTAATTCTATTCTAACATCCTTAGAGAAAGATGGTCACATAGTGTCGACACACCTAAAAAGGGGCCAAATTTGGAAAATAACAAACAAACAAGCAAACTTTTATTGGTAAATAATATCGAGCTGCATAGTGCGTGCCCCAGATAATTTCCGAACGTTTGGATATAGAACGCAATGTCCAACCGCTATCATACGGAATGAAGGGGCTGTTTGGTTGCTAGCCACACTTTGCTAACAAAAATTGTCACACTTGCCTAAGTTGAGGTGTTCAAATTCTTTGCCACACCTTAGCAAACCTAAGAGAATCTTGTTACACTTTTTTGAGTTATTGACACGTGGGATCTAGTTTGCTGGAAGAAAATCTTGTCACAACTGTGGCTGCAACCAAACAGCTCCCAAGTTGATCAAACTTGCTTAACCTTAGATGTAGTAAACTGTGGCTGGTAACCAAACACCTCCGAAGTGTCAAGGAGAAAGGGACTCGCGTGGGGTACGGTGTCCAAGTAATTCCAAAGCGTACGAGCCAGCTGCGGCTTGCAAGTTGATCTTCGCAAGTCACTTATGGGCTGTGATACATGTTAGCTAGCCAACAATCCGCGCTAGCTTCTCTCTGGTTGAGGAGAAAAAGGGTAGAGCTGCGCAAAGTAAAATAACGATACGGTTACTACATGCTGCAAAATAGAACGGGACGACGAGGGCGAGGAAATTAACCTGCATTCCATCCTAGATGCTCCCCTTACGTGGCTCCGGCACAACATCGACACCATTGCTGGATGCCGCCTCGCCCCAGTCGTCCTCTTATCTTGCTTGCTGGCCTACTGACTCCGCTTATCACCCACCAATTAACCGATCTACGGCTGGTGCCGCCCTCGCGACTTCGCTGCCTAGTGCACCATTGCCGGCCCTCTGCCTCTGGGCTAAGGTCCGAGTCCAAGTCCATTAAACCCTGCAAGGGGAGCCGCCATCAAACACATCACCAACTGACACCCTCTATCAGAACGGGGTTCAACGCTAAGCTTGTAAGCTTGATTCATTGGTAGACACCTTTCATTTAGTCTATAAATAGAGAGTCTCAATCATTGTAAACGTACTTGGAAGAAGAAATTAATAAAAGAAACGAGTTTCCCCATCTCTCTGTGTTCAATCTTATATTTTCTTGCATTATTATGTGATTGATCCATCTCTTTTGCCTACAAGGAATTGCTCGGATTGGACTCACCAACAGCAACGGTTCTTCAACATGTTATTAGCACGAATCGCTCTGGTGGATTGCAAGGTAATCACTCGCAAATTAAATTACCTATCTAGATCGCTTTCAATTCTGCAATTTTTTGCTTTCCAAATTATTTTCTATGGTGCAAATCTGCTCTAATCTACAACGAGCAGACCTGAAGTCGACGGCACAATGCCGATCGGTAGATTACATGAAAGAGTATATGTTAATTGTACTGTACATTGAAAATAAAAAAGAGAATGAAGCCGGCCCTATGCGGCCGCTGGCCCTGTACGGCCAAGCCGTTGAGGCACCGTGCCTCTAGCCCTGTACGGTGCGCCATGTTGAGCCACCACGCCGCTATCAGCACACGACCACCACACTACAAGAGATGTGTCATTTTATGACGTTTATGACATGACATCTGATCAAAAGGTCACTAAATCGATCAGTTTATGACGTTTGTTTTGGAGGCATTTCAACTTAGTGACATAACTAAATGCACGTCACAAAAAACGTCTTAAAGGTAGTTAAATTCCATATAGTGACAATATTTGTCGTGTCATAAACACCAATTTGCAATCGTCATAAATCTATGATAAGGATGGTGTGTCATAAATTATTTTATTGTTTTTTTAATATTGTTGTCCAAGGTGGCATGTGGGCCCAACTGCCACCTAGTCGAGTGGGTCCCATGTACACATTTTTTTCTTTTTTTCCCCATGTATTCAGCCCACCTATTTGACCTAGCACAGCTCCAAGTGGCCCAAGCGGGCCGGCCCATTAGGACAAGTAGCAGGCGCGCGCGCAGGAATTAACAAAAAATAAATGGGCCAACAGGAGGGCTCGAACGCAGGATCTCAAGGATCCGAAGGAGCAGACATACCACTGGGCTACAGCGACGCTTGTGTTGGTTGTTGCAGTTTGTTTTTTTATCTATTACAATTTAACAGCTACTAGTAGCAGGGGTGCGCGCAGGTAAAAAAAAGAGCCAACAGCAGTCCGCTCGGCATCTCCCACAGTTGCGCGTGCGGCGTCTTGCCAAAATCCCAGCGGCGGCTCCTCGCCACAGTCGCGCTCGCGGCGCGCGGCTGCCTGCGTCGTCCGGATCCGGCCTCCGGTGGCGCCGCGGCGGCTCCCTGCTCTTAGTCGCTCACTCCCTCTCGGCCTCTCCCATCTCCCTCCCGGCGGCCTCCCCGGTCCCAGTCCGGCGGTCGCGGTCCACCACTCCAGCGCTCCCCCTGCTGGCCTGCTCGGTGCCGCTGCCGCCTGGCATCCTGGGCACGAGGCACCTCTACCGCGAGCCGGCGCCAGCGACCAGGGAGGAGCTGCCACCTCCACCCTCCACCGTAAGCTCCTTCCTCTCTCCCCCCAAAACCCTAGCTCTCTCCCCTCCCCGCGCCGCAAAATTCCTCATATTCGTTCTGATTCACCCGTGCCTTGATGTGTTGCGCGTGCCCCAGATCTGAAGGAGATCGCGTCGGTGATTGAGGCCGGGTTGCTGTCCAAGGAGGTCCACCGGATCTCCCGCACCGTCCGCCTCACCGTCGCCTCGCCGCCCGCGACGTCTCCGCGTTCCTTGCCTTCGTGATCCCCGCCTCCTCCGACGCATACGCCCGCCTCACCTCCCTCCATCCCAAGGTAAGTTCTTTTTGCTGCTGTTGTTACCGGTATCACCCTACACGAGAGCAAGTAGAGTTTAGTCACCACTAGTCTGCAACTGCCGTTGCTTCCATGATGTTACTATTACTGCTTAGACATAGCTATTCCCATACAAAATTTACAAGTGGATATGTTTGCATGATGTGTGTAATTCCGTCGGCAACTGGTTTACACAGTAGGTACCAGGAGGACAAATCCTGGCCCAGAAACATTTAGATTTGAAAATTTGAATTCAGTTAATGAATAGTAATTCCGGGCAGGGCCAGGATTTTTGGCGATTTCTTGATTTGAAAATTTGAATTCAGTTGCTAATTTCTTGATTTGCCTTTAGTAAGCACCTCTAGTGAGTACTGAGTAGTGACTAATTGGATTCTTCCATCCTGTGGTTCAACTTTCAAAAGTATGATATTTTCCTGCATCATGTGTTTTTAATCTTATTCCTTCTCTTTCTGTATGTGGGTGCTCACAGTATGTTTAGGATACATTGGAAATATATTCCTAGAGTTGTAGCAGCAGTGGTATGCTTTTGAAGTCTGGTCAATGTGGATTTCTGCTGCCTGCTTCATAGTTTGGGGTTAGGGCCTACTAGCCTAGAATTTTTTTTCTTGTGGGTATATATACAGTGATAGAACAAGGAGTTTGAAGTAATATTTTCTTTATCATATTGGGTATATATCTGGGTCCGCCACTGCTTGGCAAGAAATAAAACAGATAATAAGTGGTTATTTGGATTACAAAGTTTGGTCTAAATTTCATTTTTTTCAATTATTGGAGATAAGCTATGCTGAACTACTGTATACAGATTTGCTATAAATACATGGCATATGTCAAATGTTAGATAACTTTGGTCAATTATCATATGTAAAATATTTTGAACCAATTTATCTCATGATTTGGTGCAGATGGACAGATCTTAGATCAATAGTAGGATGTTCAGCAAGGAACATGTGGATGGGGTGAAGGAGTTCATGACCTTTTTTTCCGAGAGATTTAATGACGATGAAGAGCTGTTTTGTCCATGTCGTCGGTGTTTGAATCGAGTTCGCAAACCTAAAGGACAGGTGGAGGATCACTTGTATATTCATGGGATGGCTAGCACTTACACTAGATGGATACATCATGGAGAACCATTGGAGGTTGTATTACATGAAAATGAGGACCATGTTGATGAACATGCTAGTCTCAATGAGGATTTTGGCATGAATGTGGATAAATAAGATGACCCTGATGATGGAATTCGTGATATGGTAGAGGAGTTGTATACAGCTGAAGATGAAGGTAAAGGAAAAAAAGTCTATGTTTGCAATTCTATTGGAAGAGATGAAGCAAGAACTCTACCCTGGTGCTCATTGTACAAGGTTTTCTTTTGTGGTGAAGTTACTTCATATCAAGTCATTTTACCGAATTTCTAATGTTGCATTCACAGCACTACTGAAGTTGTTATCATCAGCATTCCCAAATTGCTCTATTCCTGCAACATTCCAGGAAGCAAAGAGGCTTATTCGTGCATTGGGGTTAGGATACAATTCAATCCATGTGTGCCCGAATAATTGTGTTTTGTTTCGGAAGAAGTTAGCAGAAAAAGATGTTTGTCCAGTTTGTGGTGCATCAAGATGGAAAGACAATGATGGAAGAAAGAAGATTCCTGAGAAGGTGTTGCGGCATTTTCCGTTGATTCCTAGGTTGAAGAGGATCTTTTCTTCCAAGAAAATGTCAGAGGAGGCGCAATGGCACAAATTGAAGAGTAAACCAGTGGAGAATGAGCTCAGCCATCCAACTGATGGCGAGGCATGGAAAGACTTTGACAGAAATTATGGGTGGTTTGCAGAAGATGCAAGGAACATCAGACTTGGCCTTGCTACTGATGGTTTCAACCCATTTGGCAAAATGAGCTCCTCGTACAGCATGTGGCCAGTGTTTCTTATCCCGTACAACTTCCCTCCGTGGGAATGTGTGGAGCAATCCAACTTCATCATGGGCCTACTTATCCCTGGTCGAGAATGCCCAGGAAAGGATATTGATGTCTTCTTAGAGCCACTTGTTGAGGAGTTGTTAGAGCTTTGGAAAGGTGTCCCTACTTTGGATGCACTTAGTGAGAAGACGTTTAATCTACATGACGCTGTAATATGGTGCATTCATGATTATCCTGCTTTGAGCACATTGTCAGGTAGAGTCACAAGAGGTTATTATGCTTGTGTGCATTGTGACAAAAATCCTTGCTCCAAAAGGATAAGGAATAAGATATGTTATATTGGCCATCGGCGTTTCCTTGCTAGCGACCATGCATGGAGGAGGAAGGTGTTTGATGGTAAAGTTGAAAACCGTGAGAAGCTAGAGGAATTTACTACGGATGAGCTGATGGAGCAACTAGAGATGGTCAACTATGTTAGACCAGGAAAGCATCCTGAAAGCAAAAAGAGAAAGAGGGACGAAGAAGGCCAATGTTGGAAGCGAAGGTCGTGTTTGTGGGATTTGCCGTATTGGTCAAGTTTGAAGTTGCGCCATAATCTTGATGTGATGCACATCGAAAAAAATATATGTGAGTACATCCTTGGTATATTTCTAAGCATTGCTGGGAAGTCAAAGGACACTATAAATTCTAGGCTTGATTTGGAGGACATGGGCATTACGAAGCATTTACACTTGATCCGTGATGGAAATTCATACATTGTTCCTCATGCACCCTACACGATGACTAAAACCCAAAAAGCTGATTTTGTGAGTTTTTGAGAAGTGTAAAATTTCCAGATGGATACGCTTCCAACTTAGCAACATGTGTTACTGCTAATGGCTACAGCCTCCAAGGACTGAAAACACATGACTGTCATATTCTTCTTCAAAGGATTTTACCTGCTGCTGTTCGAGGAATCATGCACAAGGACATATATGAAGCACTTGCTGAATTAGGTAACTTTTTTCAGCAACTTTGTGCAAAACTTTGAAGTTAGATGTGTTGGAAAGAATGAAAGCTGACATCCCAATCATTCTGTGCAAACTTGAGAAAATATTTCCTCCTTCTTTCTTTGATGTGATGCTGCATTTGGCTGTTCATTTACCTGAAGAGGCAATTCTTAGAGGTCCAGTACAGTATGGATGGATGTACCCAGTTGAAAGAAGGTTGTTTACATTGAAACGGTTTGTGAGGAACATGGCAAGGCCTGAAAGGTCCATTGCAGAAGCATATGTCACTGCTGAGTGCTTGACTATTTGCTCGAGGTACTTTGGTGATGATGTTGAGACACGACACAATCGGGAGGGCAGGAATAGAGAGCGTGTTGATATGAGGAAAGGTGACATTTCTGTTTTCAAGCATGGAGTTGAGGTTCTTGGAGCACCAAGGATTACATATCTTGAACGTGATTATGAAAAATGGTTTGGTTTGTGCTAAACAACTGTGAGGAGGTTGAGCCATATATTGAGTATGTCATCCCATTTACTATTTTAGTTGTTTCATATAACTAGATTATTAGACTGGCCCTAATGTTTGAAGTCACTATCATTTTCAGGATATACAAGAAAGAGCTGGAGAACGAAGGATGTCCTGATGTTCAAAAAACCCTTGAGAAGCAATTTTCTTCATGGTTCAAGAAGCATGTGGGTTTGCTGTCCACTTATTTGATCAGTATCAATTGTTCTGGTTTTAGTCAAGTTGGTTTACTTTTTTTGGCAGATTGGAAGACTCCGTTATGTGGATGGAGAAGACATAAAGGATGAGTTATTTGCATTGTCATGTGAGCCTAATTTCCGAGTTCGAATTTTTTCAGCGTGTCTTGTTAATGGTATCCGATACCACACTATAGACCGTGAGAAAAATAGAAGAACACAAAATAGCGGAATTTTGGCTGATGGTACACATGACGGCGAGGATATTGACTTTTATGGTTGCTTGAAGGAAATAATTGAACTAAGGTACAACTCAGATTCTAGTTGTTCAGAAGTTTTCACATAGACACTTGTGGAATGTGGCTGAAAATGACAAAGATGATATACCCAATGTTGTGGTATTGTCCTACCAAGATGAGGAGTGTGGAGGTGGTGTTCAGGTGGCACTTAATGAGGGAACTTTGGGAAATGAACAGCCGGCCAATGAAGATTTTCATACTGTTGATGCTACCGTAGTTGATGACCTCCATAGACAAAGAGAAGAGGAAATTGAACAAAATGAGTCAAGTGACGAGGACGATGAAATTGGATGGCAATATGTCGGTGATAATGAATTTCCAACAAACCCTCCCGAAGATGATGATGATGATGATAGCGATTACGAGTAGCTGTGTTGGATGCTTGTTTTAAAAGAATTTGGATGCTTGTTTTAAAAGAATATTGTACTGTAGTTTGGTTAATGAACAGTGTGATTATTGAACAATCCTTATGTTCTATTCAGTTATGTATCTTTCTCTATGTAATATTTTTCTCTATTACAATCTGAATCTTACTGGATATGTTGGATATGTGTTGTTCTGTTCAGGTCTGTGGTGTATATATTTTCTCTATTGCAATCTGATGTTTTGTTCCACCAGCTAACAAAAGAGTTTAAACAGAAATGTTATTCAGCTTAAAGTTCTTCTTCCCAGGTTGTCTGTCTCTCTAGATGCAGTTAGTTGTACTATGGTGCTGCCTGTTTGCTAAACATATGAAAAGAATTCATGCTGCATGGTGCATTGTTGCTAAACAGAATTCAGTCTGAACTAGCACAGCCCAAAGGGCTCGGATCCTACAATCTAAAAGGATCAGCCTAAGGGCTTAAAAAGGGACAGAAACTTAATCTAAATACGGGACAGAAACTTAAAAAGGGCTTGGATCCTACAATCTAAAAGGATCAGCCTAATTTTGAACGTTGGTTCCTGGGTTCGACCCCTATATGGAACAATTTTTTTTGTTTTTTCTAACACTTATTTGCAAAATTAATTTGTGCATTAGCCTATGTATAATAACAATAGTCCGAGTTAAATTAGATAATGAATAATTTTTTTATAATTTTCCACACTACTTATTTGCAAAATTAATTTGTGCATTACCCTATGTATAACAATAGTCTGAGTTAAATTAGATGATGAATAGCATTTTCATTGGTAGGATCTCACTTAGTCGTTTAGCACTCGAAGCGCGGCGGATGAGGACGCCGGAGTGTGGCGGATGAGGATGCGCGAGGACGGCAGGAACCGCGGCGAATCACTTAGTCGTTTAGTACTTGGTATATATAAGACCAACATGAGTAATGAGCATCTAATAACAAGATAGTATGTGTAGATGATCTCCATAGGTAAAGTATAGTAGACTACACTCTTCTCCAAACAACACAATAGTGAGCGCAAAAATTAATTTCTGATGCATTTTTTGTCCACCAAATCATTTTCCTCCTCTTTTTTGATCCGAATGCGCAGGGTCTCATTCCCCTCAGCGTCACTCTTCTCATACGCTACTCCGTTACCGCCGCTCTTTTTTCACAAATTAAATGTCAAAAACGTTTTTAAAAATACCAAAAACAAAGAATAAAGGCTTGATCCTTCCTAAGAAGCAAAGATTCTGACCACCATTTTATTGAAGCAATTTTGATTAGGAATAAATGTGCCTCCATGCTATACGCATATACAAAGATATGATCTAAATAAGGTTCCAAGGGTATAGTTGCGTATATAAACATGTATACAGGATGTCAAGTGAAGTATACCAAGACACACAAAAACTGCTTCAAAATTACTAAAATATGTAAGGTGTTGATATGTAAAGTTGCCTTGTGAGCGCAAATAGAAATTCGCTGTGGGCGCGTGCATCCCCGCCAGACCGAAATTTTGGGAGTAAAATGATCTTTTTGTCCAGACATATTCTAGAACAGCCTTAGTCAGGCCAAGGGTACTATAGTAATTTCACCATTGTCATTCTCTATTCCCTTCCCTGTTCCCCAAACCCTAAACGTTCCAAATCAGTCCCCTGCGCCCACAGGCCACAGCCGCTTGCGCCGCGAGGCGGTCCGCACCCGCTTACGCCGTCCGACTCCGACATCCGGCCCCCAACTCCAGTCGACGCCGTCCGCAGCCATTGAAGCCGTTCGCAGCCTCCGACGCCATCCGTAGCCTCCGACGCCGGCCGCCTGCGACGACGCTGTCCGCACCCGCTGATGCTGTCCTATACTCGGACATCCAGCCCCCAACTCCAGTCGCCGCCGATAGCCGCACTCGCCGACGACATCTCCCGCATCAAGATGGCTCCTGGTAGGAAGGGCGGAAACCGGAAGTCAACTACCCGTGAACCAATAGGTAAGTTTGATTTGTGTTTTGTACTTTTGTTGCTAGTTGTCTGATTTGTGTTCATTATGTAGAGCAGACGGTATATTGTCAGATGCTAGTTGTCACAATTTTTTGGTTCCTACTAGTCATATGTAGATACATGCATACTAAATATGGTTATGAAATATGTTGATACCTGCTTCTTTTATTCTGTCAGTCTGCATCTTTGTTTTGAAGATGCGACACAGATTTTTTTAAGGATTGATGGTCTGTTCTTCTGTTTTCTTTGTTGTCTCTGATATCATACTTAAGTGAATTGTATTGTATGTCATGCTGTACCACCTTCACATCCCTTATTTTGCTTGAATTGCTCGATCGTCAGGAGTATTGTTAGCTTCACTGCAAAAACTATGATTTGGAGTTTCCTTTGTGAGGTGCCTTTTTTTGGGGGTAACTGTTTCTTATATTCTGTATTAGATATTAGTGAAATGGCAGCTAGGATTCTTTTTTATGTCAAAATCAATCGAAAGTCCCAAATTGATGCTAGCTAGGATTCTGCAATTGCTCGCTTTTGCTTCTCATCTTTTGCTTGACATGTTTTTTTGAAATAACAACATTTGGTTTATTTGTCCTTAGGAGTCAGGGTTAGCTCAATTATATCAATTTATCCATCTGCCTATCTAGTTTTTTATTTATATTCTGTCCATCTTTGCACAATTGCACTGATTTCAGGCATTTCCAAGCCTAATCTTGGGCAAGGTTGCCAATTATATACATGATAAAGTCGATTTATTGTATGTCATTGATCTACCAGCACCCCATCCCTTATTCTGTTTGATTATTGTGCACTTCCAAAGATCAGGATAACAATTGTTTGCTTTTGTTGCTGTTCAATACATATACATCATTCCCACTGGTTCATGTTTTTTTAATATCGTGCAAGTACAGAGGCACCAATTACTGACTATGAGATGGAAAGGGTGCAACACATTATCGAGAAAAATCGGATGTTCCAGCGGCTTGGTTTAGGACAGTTACGTTCACTTGTGAGTGCAAAGCCCACGGTTGCTGCTCGTGAAGACTCCGACGTATTGTATCAACCTGGAGACGAGGACACTGAACAAGGAGTAGTTGATAAGGTATATGCAATGTTCCACTATGATTACTTATTTGTGTTCAGTATGCAGAAGTATTTTTTTTGTTTTAATTGCTTGTATCATGCAGGACGCCATGCAGGATTTTGAGCCTGAAGTTACCCAGACTTTTACAAGTACCGGAGGATCAAGAGCATCAAAGCGAGTGATGGCAGTTCAGGAGCGAGACCAACCAACTAGAATGACTAGGCAGAGGACAAGGGAAATATCTTCAGCTGATGAATTTTGCCATGTTCCATCAACAGACCCACAAGACGGTTCCACAGAAGATGGGTTGATAGTTCTGGATGCTCATACTCAATCTGACAACCACAACAACATGACTGAAGAAGGCAAGTGATTGTAGCTCCTCTCCATGATTAATGATTTACATAATTGCATATTAATGGGTCTATGATTTCCACTAATTGATTCCGAAATGCCATGATAGGTCAACGTATCAGGAAAATCCGCCGCATAGGTAGAGAATTGGATAGGATCTCTAGAGGGTTAAACACCAAGATTGCAGTGCACATTACTGATGGAAACAGGCGGCCAGAGGCACCTATGCAAGCTGCAAAACTAGCATCAGAGGCTGGTATTGCTTTGCGGGACCATATCCCGATCCTCCCCCACTGGAAAAATTATAAGAATAATAAGGATCTTGTTGAAGACTACATGGGAAAAATTGATGTAAGTACCCAGCCTATGTTGTTCTATGCTACAGAAAAATTGCATCAGAGGGAACCTGTGTTTGTTTCAGTTTCCTGTGTATCTCTTTGGCCTCTTGGTCATCTTAAGTGTTGTCTGAACTACTCTAAAATTGCTGTATTTCTGTTATTCAAGTAATGGAAATGGGGTCTGCCTTGGTTCAAAAAAAAATGTGCTGAGTAACTGTGCAGTTAGATTTTCTCAGTACCTAAAGTAAGTTGCGATATGTCTTTAGCATAGTAGATTTTCAAAGTTTAGATACTTAATGGATTGCAATTGGGATGAGATTAATTTGTTCTGTCCTTTAGACATGAAGGGAGCCAACGTATGTTCATTTTCAGCAGCATTTTTGGCCATGCTCATTTTCAGCAGCAGTTTTAGTGTGCTGTTGATTTCTTGTAATATTTGGAATTTCTATCTTGATGTCTTTCTGGATAGTTTGAGCTATTCCCCATAGTTGTACATCCTTGGTCATTTCTTGCTAGATCATATCAAAGATTGATTATCTAGGTCTGAATACTTCATTCTCATTGCAACAGTTATTCAGATTTTTTCATTCAGTTGCCATTGTTTTCTTGCTTGTTGCTCCCTGTGTAGTTCATGTGCACTGTTTGTTGTTCAGTAACTGCTATGTTAGTTCTCATAGCATAGTTACACGATTTGTGCGCTTTTTAACCATATGTTCATGCTCTTGTCCAGAGTCATTTGTCCATTGACACAACCAGTAAGTCAGTGGAATATGCATGCGCTGATTTGCTCAAAAAAGGACAGCGGAATATGAGATACTTGTTGAAGAAGCAATACTTTAATGGCATACCAGCAAACCAAGTGAGAACCACTTCACCATTGGCCACTATGACAGATGTGCAGTGGAAAGAACTCGTAGACATGTGGTCTACCCCAAAGCACAAGGTATCCTTCCTAAATATCTCTCACAAATGTTGACTTAAAAAAAGAACCACCTCTCCCATTAATGTTTTCCTTTCTATAGGAAAAATGTTTGAAAGCTAAGGATAGCCGTGAGCTAGTAAAGTACCAGCAGAAGACAGGATCTCGGTCCTATACCGCTCAATGTTATGTCACAGTAAGCTACTTTTCTGCTTTCTGGTGTCAACGAAGTACTTTTCTGCTGCTCAAATTGTTATTTTTAGTGAACCCGATTGCACTGGTTCTGTGATTTAATCTCTGGACAATGTAAGACATAATGTCTTTGTCATCATATCTCTGTTGTGAATTAGTCCATCTCTGGACATTGAGTCATTGGTAGTCGCTGATCCATGCATGTCTTTGTTTGGTAGTTGTTGGTATAGCTGCATCAATAAGTTTGCCATTCAGATTACTACTTGTCAAGTTTCCTGTGCAGATCTCTATTACCATGATTGTCTGAATAATTTTCCATTAAGCGGTCATGATTAAAAAGTGTATTAGATATTAGTGAAATGGCAACTAGGATTCTTTTGGATATCAGAAAGAATCGATTATGAACTAGTAACTAATAAATAAATGCATTGTGCCTCAACTAGCTAATCATTACTAGTACTGAAGTACTGATTAATAGCAAGGACACATATTGCTGTTAAATTGCTGTTAAATTGTTGTTTCAATTGCTGTTAAATTTCTATTTCAATTGTTTAAATTGCTGTTTACATGTTTCAGAAGACTAAATTTAAGGATGCCCCACCCACTGCGATTGACTTTTTCAAGGACACACATTGCAGCAGTAAGACAGGTTATAGTGAGGACGCACAAAAAGCTATTGTGAGTACATCTTCCTTTCTTCTTTTGTACTATGATGAACAAAAATTGGGATGCGAGAAACCTGAAATGCTTTTTTTCTATTGCTAGGCTCAAATGGAGGCCCAAATAAATTTTGTGTGGGCCCCAAATAGCACAGGAAAAAATTCAGCCCCAACAATGGGCTTCGCCCACTAAAAGCCTGCTCGTTACGTGGGCTTTAACAGGCCATAATTCAATTTTATGACGTTTCTAATCCTACGTGGCATTTGCCTACGTGTCATCTATGTGGCATGGTGCAAGGAAACCAAATGGCATAAAATTTTGTGACATCAAAACCAATGTCATAAATTTATGACACCAACAGGTAAACGACATAGAACATGGTTTAAGGCGCATGACTAGTGACGCAAGCTTTTTCGTCACTCGGGTGTCATAAATGTTAATCTATGATATAAATTGCAGATATTATGACATAAACTAAATGCCATAGAACCCAACATCTCTTGTAGTGACCAAGCCGCGCTGTCCGCACACGGACGCGGTGCCGCCCATCTCCTGCATGAGACACAGGCCACCACCGTTGGCCCCACAAGTGCCGTCGTCGGCCTCGAAGTTCCGCCGCCGCACGAACTCGGGCAAAGCGCTGCCACCGCTACTTGGCCCCGAGCGACGTGCCACCCCCGATGGCCACAAAGGCATTGCATTCACCTCCCCGAGGTGCGCTACCAGACTGGCCAGCCCCGCATGGCCGCCACCGCGTTGCGTGCACCGCCATGCCGCGCACCAACGCTGGTGGAGCTCTACGCCATTGCTACTCGGCCTGGAGCCATACCGCCACCGCTCGGTCCCATCTGTGCCAACACTGCTGGGCCCGGAGCCGTGCTGCCGCCACTCGACCACATCCACGCCGCTCGCCCCGCACGGTACACCGCCACCGCTATGCCCCTACGCGTTGTCGCCGGCCCGATGTTGCACCATGCCACCCAGCACGAGTCCCCACCGGCACCGCCCAACATGGCCTCTGCGCCATGGCCTCCGGCCCTTTTTCCCTGCGCGCGCTGCCACAAAAGTGAACAGGGGTAGGGAAACCATACCCCATTTCCTTTTGAATCGGCTGATTGGACTAGATGGGTTGGAGAAATGGGCCCAACCCTGGAAGGAAAGAAAAAAATGGAGAGGGGGACCGGTGCCTAGATTTTTTGCAAATAGGCCCTCAGGAAATTAGAAAATTATGTGAAATTTTTTTAGAATTGAAAATTAGTGGATAAGCCCTCGAAAGTTGCAGACTTAAATGAAAATTCATATTCCAATATAAAAAGGGCCTCGAGAATTCAAATTTTGGATCATTTTTAACATTTGAAGCATGTTTAGCATGGTTATTGTTATTTTCTATGTTTTTTGTTTTTATTTACTGTTTTGATTAATTGTAATTATTTAAATTGCCTTTAATCACTGACATTAACAGTCACATTATAGAAAATACACAGAAAATTTTTTGGAACATTATGAGAGTCTTGATACCATAATCCAACTTATTCCATGTAATTTTTTCCTGTAGTAAATTGTATATTCCTTTTATGCACATGTAGATGACAGGCATCATAAACTAGGAATTCAAGGAGCTAGCCTAGCATGGCCAAATTTACTTGAATTGGGTTTCCGATGTCGAGATTGTACTTGGAGCCAAGAAGCTCTGCACTGCCATCGAGATTGGTGCATCAGAAGATGCCAAACCCACTCCTAAAGAAAAATACTTAGGCACTTCATTTCCTTAGGCACCACCTCTATCTCACTCTCAGAATGAGTACATGGTAGAGAAGAGCGTGCTATCCTTATGGACTACACTAAAGAAGCAGTTCGAGAAGATAAAGTATACCATTCTTTCTCAAGTAGAGAAGGAATGGATCCGACTAAGGTATGACTGGAAAAGCTGTAGTTTCTATAGTGGTCTGACTGGCCCACTTTTTTTAACGGCTAGTTACTATGCATTTAATGCGTAATATTTGACCATTAAACTGAGGGGTGGTCCGATTGGCCTTGTAATGGTGGTAGTACCGCATCTCGGTGAAAAATGGGGATTTCGTTCCCAACGGCTCCTTTAGTGTAGGGATGGCAATTCCCTCATGGAGACAGGGCCCCGCGGGGATAATCTCCATGTGGAGCGGGGGTAAACTCCTCCCACAGGGTCATAGGGACAGGCCCTGTTAGTTGACTGGACAGGGGCGGGGTGGGGCCCGCAGGAACTCGATTAGAAAATGTATTACTTTATTTGTATAATGTAGATTTTTAATAGGTAATATGTATTATTTTTGCATATATTAGGATAAAATGTGCATTTATATATTATGGTTTATGTTTTGAAGTTATATTTTTATGAAAAAGTATGCATAAAATACTTATAATTAATTAATAAAGCCATTATAATATTTTTAAATATGCATAAACACTATTTTCCAATCCCTGCAGGGATCCTCATAGGGGTGGGCCCCACAAGGGTCAGGGACAGGGGCGCATTGTCCCTCATAGGGTGGAGCAAAGGGGAGCTTAGTAGAGATAAGGGCTAGGCTCCCCCCCCCCCCCCCCCCCCGTGCCCCCGTGATCCCCTGCCCCATTGCTATCCCTACTTTAATGGTTGGGGGCTATGAATACCCCTTCTCCTAGAGCAAGGAGACTCTCTTGCACCTCTATTGAATACTCTTGAGTTCTTGCACCCTCTCAAACCTCTAGTTCATTCAGTTATCTCATTTGAGGTTGTTGAAAGCATTCAAGTGTCTTGCATCTATTGTTTGAGCTTTGTGGTACTTGGTTATCATCAAGCAAGTGTTATTGACTTGTTACTCTTGGAGGTTACTGCCTCCTAGATGGCTTGGTAATGTGGAACCGATGATCTCTTTAAGAAGATTGTGAAGAGGCATGGTGTTAGTGTGAAGGTTAGAGCTCATCTACTTGAAGCGGGAAAGACATACCCTAGTGGATTGAAGAATGCTCACTTTGTGCAGAGCTGGCTAGATTTATTGAAGCTCCTTCAACATGGATTAGAGGATTTTGGCAAAACTCCGAGACCATGGGAAAAGGTTCTAGCATTCATGGTGTGGTTTTCTCTCTAGCTCTTTACTTTTTGCATTTACATTCCTACCAATTGAATTGTATACTTGTCACTAGAGGTGGCAATGGGTACCCGAAACCCGAGTACCCGATGGATTTTACCCGATAAGGAGGTGGGCATGGAAAGATATCTTCACCCGTGGGTATACTGATGGGCAAAAATCTCTACCCATCGGGTAGAGCGAGTGCGGGTACGGCTGTATATTACCTGTACCCGCATACCCGTGGGTAAAATATACCCGCATACCTGATGTGCTTCATGGGATCATGGTGGCGAATTTACACATTACTAAGAGAATTTTGTACCATATTAATCATTTGGCATCAACATTAAGGAAAAGAACTCAACAAATAAGTAGCTGATACTCTGGAATAAGCTAAATAGAAAGAGGAAAATTTTAGTTCCAAATTGCACAAGATGATACTTCAGCAAACTAATCGGGTATGGGTTTCCTGTCGGGTATAAATACTCGCGCGGGTGTGGGTATGGGTAAGTTTCTATATCCGTGTGCGGGTACGGGTATCGTAGCGGGTAGAATTATATCTATCGGGTGCGGGTATGGGGTGGCTATACCCAGCGGGTATGTACCCGTTGCCACCTCTACTTGTCACCCTAGGATTTCAAACCTTGTTTGGACTTAGATTGTTGGTACACTTAGCAAGACTTAAACTATTTAGGATTTGAATTGTGTAAAAACAAATTTCAGTTCCATACTAGCTCAAAAACTTGGTTTTAGCCACAAAGATTTCAAAACCTCCTATTCACCCCCTCTAGTCAGTTATCTTTGATCCTACAATGGATGAGTCCATCACCGATGGTGGAGCAGTTGATCTTCTTGTGGAGCTCAAATAGTGCGGCCAACCCTTCTACCTCTCTCCCTCCTTCGCACTCTATATTAAAGCCTAGGACAATGGTGGGTCACCTTGATGCGAGTTCCCTAGTTGGATTTTCTCCTCTCCCTCTGGACGATCATGTGGATGTCTCTCCATGCTTGTGATGAATATATGACACTAATGAAGATGATTGAGGTGAGTTTGAGTTGTCAAAAATGAAATTGAACAAATCTAAGAGAAGTCACAGGAATGGGTGGTCTGACTGATTTGTAGGGATGGTCTAAATGCTAGGCAATGGCGGTTCGACTAGCTACAACATGGTGGTCAGACTGCCAGTATGAACTGGAACTAAAACTAGATAGAAAAATACAAATTTTAGAGATGTTGTTTTTAGAGAAAGTTAACTGGTCTGACTAGCCTTGCCATGGTGGTTAGACCGTGGTGGTCTGGCTAGCATGGTGGCAGCGATTAGACTAGCCATGGAATTTTCAGAGGGAAATGCTTCAAACTGAAAATTGAGAATTAAATATAGAAATGCTTCTTGAGCTATGTATCAAGTTGAAATGAACTTGTGCTTGAAAATGGTTTGCTTGGTTTATTGTTGTGCAAGTGATTTGGGAGTCAACAATTGTCAACCACGAGGCGACCAGGACATGGTTGGGAGAACCAAGGTCCAATGCGATCGCGAAGGTCAGGTGAAATGGTTGGACTCAACTAAGGCGCAAGATGGACACGGACTATAGAAAACACAAGTGGTCAAGGAGGTGATTGAGACACGTGGTGCGCCAAGTGACTTGGGCCCATTTACAAACAAAGACGGTTGGTAAGGATTCGAACACATGAGAGACTTGATAGTGTGTTATTAGGGCCACATGGAGGATGGTGGAGCATGGAATGCTTCGAGGCTATGCATGGGCAACATGTCGGTTGAGGGGTAAATTGGTCTTTTGCCCAAACTTGCAAAATTGGTGGTTTGCAAAACCGTGGTGGAGACTTAGGCAGATTAGGTTATTCCATCTCCAAAGAGGACAAGTCACGATGGTTTCAGGCTATTGGAGCTAAGGATGAAGATGATGCTTTGAAATGCATGCATATGTTTAAAAATTCATGTGGGTAAGGGGTTATCGGGTTCCCATGAGTGCATAGTGGATAGTATCACTTTGTAACCTAGTTTAGGTTTAGGGTTTGTGCCTCCACTATAAAAGGGGGCTTGTGAGAAGTGAGAGGTAGCAATTTTGACAAAAGAGAGTACTCATATATTTAGAGAAACATAAGGTTTGAGGAGCATGCTTGTGATCTATCCTTAGGGCTTTGCCCTCTGGTTGAAGTGTCTGTAATCATTCCTCTCTAAGTGGTAATAGAAGATCATACTTTGCTCATCATGTCTATCTTGCTCTTTGGTTTGGTTTTCTTTCCTTCTTGAAGTTGATTTGGTGATTCTTGAGATTTTCTCTTGGTTTCTTGGCATGGTTTGGATTGCTTGAATGTCTTAGAACCTATCTAAGACCAAATTGGCCATCTAGAGTCCACGAGCTAGCTTAGATCATAGTTTTCCTCCTTTGATTATTCTTGGTGCAACTTTCTATATTTTGGATAAAGGTTAGAACTTTAACAATGATTCTTGAAATTGTTGTTTAGAATAAATTCTTGATATCCTTGAAATGGTGTGTACCAAATCTCACGTGATTTGGAGCTTTGGATCACAAGTTCGACCAATTTGTGTTGTAGGCATCGTACTGATTTTGGGCTCTTGAGGCCTTGGCGGTCAAACCATAGGCAACCTAGGGGGTCAAACTAGTCTTGGGCGGTTAGAGCGCACTACAAGTGATGGTCAGATTGGCCCTTGAGAGGTTTTGCTGATTTTAGTTGTTTTCCATTATATAGAGGATTTTTTTATGCTTGTGTAGGGTAGATTTGATCCCAATACATTCTTATAGCTATTTAGGTGAAAAGTCTCGAATACCTTGGGAAATTTTTCTTGAATTCATTCACCTTCCCCCTTTGAGTGCCATACCCCGATCCTTCACCCTCTCTATCCAGAACGGCAGGGATCTACGAGAAAAAACGTGAGGTTGCAAAACCCTAGAAATTGGAGAAGAAGAGGAGGATGAGGATACTAACTAGAGAGAGAGCGTCGCTGTCTCCGCTGCCACTAGACTAGGAGGAGTCACCAAAGTTAGGGGAGGGAGAGCGAGGCGGTGGTTTCGCAAGGAGGTCGCGACTCACGAGCGCAGGCCACATGAAAAAAAACCACGCCTCGCACAGGAGTCTTCTTATCCCCGTAGATCAAATTGGAACTGGCCGGGATTGTTCCCTTCGTGGCCTCATCCAAATGCACTTTTGAACTAGTCTGGAAAAAGTTTCAAACCAGGGATGTTCCCCATGGATTGGGCCAAAATCCCGACCGATCCAAACAAACCCTAAGGAGGGAAAATCCTATCCAAACATGCAATTTCTGATCCGAGAGGTCCCTTAACCGTGCATGGTTGCCGCACGAGTGCAGCACAAAATGCACAGCCAAACTGTCAGTCCAACGGGTACTAGTATCACACTAATCAGTGGTCCACACTTGTCACCAGGAAAATTAAGAAACGGCACGGCCAAGCAGAGCACCCACTTCAAATTAAACCCATCACTCTTCCCATCTCCTCCTGCTCTCCCCGCCACAACTACCCCACCCCGACTTCCCGCCATGTCCCGCCTCGACGCCGCCTCCCTCCTCTCCCCCTCGCCGCCGCCGCCCAAACCCCACAGCCGCCTCCGCCGCCTCCTCTGCATCCTCTCCTCCGCCCTCGCCGCCCTTGGCGCCATCCTCTCTCTCCTGTTCTTCGTCCCCCTCCGCTCCCCGCCGAATCCACCCCCCAACTACGGCTCCCTCTTCCTCTCCCTCGGCTCCAACGAAACCGCCGCCCTCCACCTCCGCGCCATCACTCTCCACCCCCACGTCGCGGGCACCAAGGCCAACTCCCTCACCGCCGCCTACGTCCGCGACGCGCTCTCCTCCCTCTCCTTCCCGGCGCACATCACGCCCTACTCCGTCCTCCTCTCCTACCCAGTCCACCGCTCCCTTTCCCTCTCCGCGCCCGGCCGCGCCACCACGTCCTTCTCCCTGTCCCAGGACACCTATCCCAACGACCCCTACGCGTCCGTCGCGGCGGAGGCGATACCGACGTTCTACGCGTACGCCGCCTCCGGGTCGGTGTCCGCGGAGGCCGTGTACGCCAACTACGGCCGCGAGAAGGACTTCACCTACCTCGCCTCCCGGGGCGTGGACGTCGCGGGCAAAGTGGCGCTCGCGCGTTACGGGAGGATCCACTGCGAGGACATCGCGCACAACGCGCGCACGGCGGGCGCCACGGCCGCGGTGGTGTACACCGACCCGCTGCAGTACGGCGGCGCCCCCGGGGAGGGGTGGTTCCCCAGCGCGCGGTGGCTGCCGCCGAGCGGCGTGCAGGTGGGGAGCTTGTTCCGGGGCGTGGGCGACCCGACGACGCCGATGTGGGCGTCGTCGGAGGGGTGCGAGCGCGTGAGCGTGGAGGAGGCGATGGCCACCGACGACATGCCGGGCATCCTGGCGCTGCCAGTGTCCGCGCGGGACGCGATGGAGATCCACCGGGCGCTGGGCGGGGCCGCAGCGCCGGCGGACTGGCAGGGCCGGGAGGGCAGCCCCGTGTACCGCCTTGGCCCTGGGCCGGCCGTTCTGAACCTGACCTATATCGTACGAACTCAAGGCGCCTTTCGTCTCGTTTACTGAATTTTTACAGTTCAACTCTTCGCCTCTTCGGTGCAATAGTAGTGAATAGTGATGCTTTTGTTTTGGAATTTGCAGGGGAATGATACGATGGCAACGATTGAGAACGTCTTCGCGGTGATCGAAGGAGCAGAAGAGCCGGATAGGTAACTACTACTACCTCTTTCTTGTGCTGCATCAAAGTGCAGTTTTAGTGATAAAATCGCTACTCTGTTTTTGTCATCTTAGCTTCAGCCATAAGTTGTAGACTTTGTAGCGGTACATGCATGATCCATCCCACTTGGGCATTTCCAACTCTCGAGCACTGCTTTTGGACCATTCCTCCACCTTCATGAATAGTAAACGAGGAGCTATTATCGCCGGCGTGATAATTTTGATAAACCAGAACTGGTCGAAAACGCCATTGGTGATTTGAGAGGGTCAAATGCGGAATTTTAGCAGGAAAAAAATATATGATATCCTGGCAAGTAGTGCATGGCCCGTTTGCTTGCTTGTTGCGTCCAATTCTATGTCATGTACCCCGACAATTTTCTATTGCTGCCATATCCTATAGGGCTCCACTTTAAAGATCAGAAAAGTTCTATAGCTACACTTTTTTATACCAAAAAAATCGTGTATCATTTATCTACTTAACGTTGGAAGCGGCTTGGATTGGAGTACTTAATTTGTGGCCTTCAGTGCAATAAAGCTATCAATAGTAAACACTGTTAAACACGAAGCTCAGAAGTCAAACGCATTTATCTTGTCTTTTATATTTGCTCGACCCCTTTTCCTTGGAAGCTGAATTTTAACCATTTGTGATCCAGATATGTTATCCTGGGTAACCATCGTGATGCCTGGACGTTTGGAGCAGCTGACCCCAACAGCGGAACAGCAGCTATGATAGAGGTAATTGACCAGTAGGCTGTGCTTTTCTCTTTACACTAGCTGCGCCATAATACTGCTCCACTAGAACAGTGTAATCGATCTATCAGCACAAATCTTAATCATGATCATGTCTGACATGTAGTTTCACCCGTTGTCCATCTAGTTAGCTCAAAGGTTTTCGATGCTGCAAAAGCAAGGATGGAGGCCTCGAAGAACCATCATCTTCTGTAGCTGGGACGCGGAAGAGTACGGATTGGTAGATAGCGCTCTCTCTCTCGCTGCAGTCTGCACCACATTCAATTACAATAGTGATCTCAATTTACATTTATGCAGACAGGATCAACTGAGTGGGTTGAAGAAAACCGGGAAATGCTTTTTTCGAGAGCTGTTGCTTATCTCAATGTTGACGTTTCAGTAGTCGGTCCTGTATTCCGACCAGCTGCAACTCCCCAACTTGATGAACTACTCCAGGAAACAATTAAATTGGTATGTATATTTGTTGTGGTTACTGACCAAACAGTATATGAGGAGACTAACTAGAGAGAGCTGGTAAGTAAGAATGAGTGGATCTGGGTATCCACGCCCCTCTTGGGGGGTTTATATACATAAGTGGTGTAGAATGAAAAATTCCTATTCTACCCCTTAATAATTATAAAAAGTAGGGGTACATTGGTATATTTTTTTATATTATTAGACCTATTATGTATTGAGCCAGTTGTAAGGTCTCGTCACAGGGGGTTGAGCCACCTCTACAACAGTACTCCTTCGACAGTAAACACGGAGAGCCTGATGGGCGAGCTAATATGACCAACTATCCCAACCCCTATCCTCCGCCAGCAAGAACGAAAGTTCTGATGAACGAGCTGATGCAATTGATAGCTCCAGCCCTTCCAACGCCGATACTCCGGCCATGTCGTCGAGGTTCTATTCCAACGTGGGCGACACATAAAGGCAGGGTCGTGGTCGGACCGCCCCATTGAGGCGATGCCTACGAGTAGGGCGACGAAGTCTCGCGACGCAGTCGATGGCACCCCGTCGAGGTCGAGCTTTTGAAGCGGAGTCAGGGGCCGGACAGCCCCTATGAGGCGATATGTACAAGGAGGCCGGCGAAGTCCCGCAATGCAATCGAAAGCGCCCCGTCGAAATGGTGCTTTCGAAGCGGAGTCATCAGAGTCTCAGCCACGAAGTGGTCGAACGAAACGTCTATAACCACAAGGTGGTCAGAGTCGGCGAAGGCGACGACAAGACGAGGCTCTAACATGGGCGGTCGGCCCGTCCCCCACCCTTCAGACTTGGGGTCGACGAAGTCGGAGGTGAGACGAAGCTCTGACATGTGCGGTCCATCCCCCACTCTTCGGACTTGGTGTCGACAGAGGTGGCGGCGAGATGAGGCTCTGCCTCCTTTGGACTCATTTTCGGCAAAGGCGACAGTGAGACGATGGTCTAACGCTCGCAGTCGGCTCGTCCCCTACCCTTTAGACTTGGCGTTGGCGAAGCCGGCGGCGAGACGAATCTCTGCCTCCTTCAAACTCGGTGTCGGCAAAGGCGACGGCGAGACGAGGGTCTGACGCACATGGTCATTCCGTCCTGGGGACGTGCGGAAGCCGAAGCCCATCTTTGCCGCGCACACAAGCCGACTCCTTAATGTCGAGGCGACGACGCAATGGCTCGAGGCGAAGGTGGTTGATGATGAAGGATGTGCTACAGATACCATTGAGGTGCGAGCGGGCACATCAGAACACCATGGATAAGGAGGTAGCTGAGTACAACGCTACTCCACTCCTGCAGCTCGGAGCCGATCTACATCATGTATGGAGACGAACTCCCTGGTGTATGGCAACGAGAAATGTCGCTCCACCTCTGCAGGTACGATGGGACAGCCGCCAGAAGTAGCCTCGGATATGGCAGCATCTGGGGTGCTCGCGTATGGCGAGATGAGCTTATCTGAGGTGCTCGCGGCACGAGCAGTCTGGTGATAGCCTTCTCTAGCGTCTTCCCTTACGCAGCTTCTTGTATTGTCCCCACGGTTGGTGCTAACTGTTGTGACTACTGACCAAATAGTATATGAGGGAACTAGCTAGAGAGAGCTGATGAGTTAGAATGAATGGATCTGGGTATCCACACCCCTCTTGGGGATTTATATATATAAGTGGCAGGATAGGAAATTCCCATCCTACCCATTAATAATTACAAAAAAGTAAGGATACATTGGTACATTCTTTTATACTATTAGGTCTATTATATATTGGGCCAATTGCAAGACCCCGTCAAGGGGGGTTGGGCCACCCCTACAACAATATCCTTCCTGAAACAAGTAACATATTCACATAAAAAAATAAAGAACTGAGAGTCACAGACAATTGATAGTGTTCTTTTTTTTTTGAAACTGACAATTGATAGTGTACTCTATTTGCTTTTGGCCACAATGTTGTAGTAGTGGTCAACAATGGGTGTCTCAACTTTCAAGCACCTGTGTGAGACAGTTTCATGTTTACGGCATTTTCCTTATGTCATGTTCGAAAAGTAGACAGTTTCATGTTTACGGCATTTTCCTTATGTCATGTCCGAAAAGTAAAAACGTTCTTTCCTCAATCCATGAAGGTTCAAGATCCTGACAATTCATCTCAGACGGTGTATGATTCATGGGTCAAATCCAACATTTCTCCCATGGTGAGTTGTCAGATGACTTGCTTATCCAATCAACAACGCTATTACTTTATATAGTACTAATTGCTGTAAAGCTCCTAGTTCCTTTGTGAGCAAAATAAAATTTTGAGCTTCTGGGACTTTGTGTTCTGATATCTTCAGCTGTACATTTCAGTTCCAAGTCTGAAAAAAGCACGTAGTTCTTTCCATTTCAGCTACTGTACTTTAACATATATTGTTGCTGATCTCCCGCGCGAAGATTGGAAGACTAGGCAACGGAGGATCAGATTTTTCAGCCTTCGTTCAACATGTTGGTATTCCTTCAACCGACATGGTTTTTGGAGAAGGTAAGGCACCTCCTGTTCTTTATTCTAACGATTTTTCGTCTTTTTAATGGATGCTGCTTGGCGCCTTGGCCTTTGCAGGACCAGGATACCCAGTGTACCACTCTTTATATGATGACTTTGTATGGATGGAGAAATTTGCAGATCCTGGGTTCCGTAGGCATGTTGCAGGTGCTGCTCTGTGTTCTTGTGCAGTGCGTTTGTTGCGGCACTTGCTGAACCGCTACATGATAACCAGCATTTTCACCTTGCAGCTGCTAGCATCTGGGGAAGTATGGCTCTAAGGCTTGCCGATGAAGAGATCCTACCCTTCAATTATATGTCCTACACAGTCGAGCTTGAGGTAACACTGTCCACTGAATGCAACAACATCTGGAGGCATAGGGCCACACTGAATGCAACTACTACTAAAATTTTGTTTATTGTCAGGCATACACAAAAGTAGTAGAGAATGAAGTCAGGGGAACCCCTGTCACTTGTTCCCCATTGTACAACTCAATCAGATCTCTCCAAAGGGCAGTTACCAAAGTAAACAATGAGCGAAAGGTAACTTAGTTGCTTCAGAATTGCTGCTCAACCATACAATCTTGCAGACCAGATTTTCATGATTACTACGATAAATGATTGTTTTTAGGAACTTCAAGGACAAGTGTTGAGCAAGCAGCTGAGTAAGGATTCACTGAAAATCCGACAGATCAATGACCGGCTTATGCAGGCAGAACGAGCGTTCACCAACAGGGAGGGTCTCTTCAAGCAAGAATGGTTCAAACATCTGGTGAGCGAATAGTCATCCACACTCTTTCTTCTCTAGTATTCAAATTGCATAATCTTGTAATTTTTAGTTTGTACTTTGTGCTAATTTGCCAGTGTCTCCTCCCATAGGTCTATGGACCTTCAGAACAGAACGAATGGGACACTGCATCCTATCCTGGTGTAGCCGATGCAATAGCCACCGCTAGGAGCACCAACACTTCACAATCCTGGAAGCTCGTACAGCACGAGATTCACAGAGTCGCCAGGGCCGTGACACAGGCATCTGCTGTGCTTAGTGGCAGCCTGACATGACAGAACTGAAATCGATAGACATGGAAGGAACACGTTGTTTCAGTAATTACAGGATGCAGTCCGTGGAGAATCATGTTCTGCCGACTATTGATAATTTGATTCCGGACGGATAAGAAAAAAGATGTAGCAATGTAACATATAATTCATGGCGATCAATTTACAAATAATGTGATTTGTGTTTTACTGTACAGATACTTTGGATAGATGTATCATGTATGCACATACTTGTATCTGTATCCTGTAAAAAACTTCTGCTTCATCATGTATTGCAATATCAATCAGGGCGTTACAGAATGACAGAAGTTTTGGTGAATCTACTGATATGTTCATGAACTTCAATTCCTCGTACCATTATTCATCATGCTGTACTCATCTTAAAGTCCCTATGTTGGTCAAGTATACTTAATATTGAACCAAGTACTAATCTTTGCAGAGATCTTTTTTTGGGGAAATCACTGCACCCCAAAAATTAGGTCTGAAGCAACTTCCTGTTTTGCTAACCGGGCAACTTCCCCATCTAAATTAGCTGCTCTTATTTGGCACGTTGGTCGTTGCCGTCATTGTAATTTTTGTTTCCTTCTCTTTAGCCAAAAATCTCGTTGTACACTTGTACACCTCTTTCTCCTTAACGAATGAAACATAAATCTTCTGCGTTTTCGCGAAAAAAACCGTTTCTGTGTTCTGATCAACATGATTGAACATTGCAATTGATCAACACGACATTGAAGTTGAACATCGCAATTGCATCTATAACTCAACTATTCAATCTTTCGAACAAGACGAACAAATAAGAACGCGTATACTAGAAATAATCGAATAGAATATCGCAATGAAAGAATAAACACACTCCGTTCGGTCTGTTCTTGTGATCCGACCCAGCCTAAACTAAAAAACAGTCACAGGCCATCACTTCCACAAGAAGCAATTAATATTTGACTAAATAATCACATCACATAACGCAACATCACCAGCCAAACCCAAGAGTTCACTCATCATTAGTTGCAGGCACTAGCTGTAGGACCGACGGCGAAGATCATAGCGAGATGAATAATCTTGTTCTCTTTTTTAACTAATACAAAATTAATCTCTTTTGGCATCTTCACTCAATTAACTATAAGAAACTAATAAGATTAAATGCACAACGAAAACAAGCACAAAGTAGCAGCCAACAAACCAAAGGAACAAAAAAAACAACAAACGGGCCAAGGTATTAGCTGGGCGGTCTGACCACAGACATCACACCGATCTGACCGGGCCTAGGCAATTTGACCGCTCGGATCACACCGATTTGATCAGTTTTGGATGGTCTAACCGCTCGGGTCATAGCGGTCTAACCGATCACTGTTCCAGAACAAAGGACAACCCACCGCCAAGAACTCAAAATGACCTAACTTCTAATCTACTCAACCAAATAAGTTAAAACTTGAAACGTAGTTTTCTCAAGGTCCTATAAACCTATTCCATCAATGGATCAAAAGGCTATTCAACAAAGTTTTAACCTTTGTCCAAAATAAGACAATTTACATCAAAACCAAGGCAAAAACTGAGAGTTTGCTATAGAGTTGTCTAGATGGATGGGATCTAGCCTCTAGGAGGTTCTTCCATCATTCACGCATCCTTGGAAACCAGCAAGATCAAGGAGAGAAAATTCAAACAAGAAAACCAAGCAAATCAAAAGTAAAAGAGAAATCCATAGTAAAACTCACTTAGATGAAATTTAAATCTTTATTTCACTTAAAGATGGATGTTTAAAGTCACTCCACTCATGGATGACAGAGCTCTCTCTCCATGGAGCCCACACACAAAGTTTTCCTCTTGAAAACCCTAACCCTAACTTTCAAAAGCTTAACCATGACTTCCAAAGCTTAGCCCTAGGCCAACACCTGTCCCTCCTTATATATGAAGACCCACAAGAAACCATAATCAGTATCTCTAATTAGGTTTCATCCACTTACATAGGCTAACTTGTTAACCTAACACAATACTAGGTTTTACACATGCATGTTTTTTAAAGCAAATCATCCAAAGGGATCCAATAGCTCGAAACACCAATCCAATCTATCAAAGCATCTCCACATGATTTGACATGCAACCCGTAGTGCCCAACAAATAGCCATCACGTCTTCATGCATTCAGACTCTCCCAATCATCTCTACGTGCATCGACCTCATCACTTGGTGCACCACATGCACTAACTCACCTCATCGCTATCCTCGTCTCTTTTGTGTTTCCCACTTGAGCTACGTAACCTCACCCAGACTTACCCGACCACACAAACCTCAGCTCTCCCCACCTAATCCTAGTCCATTGCTGTTGAAGCTGCCATTCTATAGGTCACCCTACATATCCAAAGACCAAGCAATCTGATTCTGAGCATAAGTTCCACAAACTTAACTCACGTTAGTCAAATTGTGCATTATGTAACACAACATAACCATCCAACGGTTCCCATATCGTGTACACTCTCAATAACTCAATTCAACCCAAAACTTACTTTGAACCTATAGGGCCAACCTGACTATCAACCACAGGTCGATCAGACTGTCCAATTCCTCTCAATCTCACCCAGGTAATAGGGGATTGGTATGACCACTTAAGACCACCAGAATATATTGTCTTTGAAATTTCAGTTAATCTCTATCTAGTTTTATTTTAGAATTCCAAATTTAATGACACCTAGTGCAAACACATCCTCAAACATGCCTAGAATGTGTTTGGTGACCATTCTCTAAAAAGTATACAGCTGGTCTAACCACTCCATAACCATCGTCTAACCCAGCATGACCAAAATTACTTGACTTGGGCTTCTGATGTCGAGATAATACCTAGAGCCAAGAAGTTCCACGCTGCCATTGGGATTAGTGCACTGCAGAATTCCAAACCCACCCTTGAGGAAAATGATCAAGCACTTCACTTCCTCAGGCACCACCTCTGTCTCACTCTCAAGAATGAGTACATGGTGGAGAAGAGCGCGATAGCATTATGGACTGCACTCAAGAAGCGGTTCGAGAAGCTAATATATACCATCCTTACTCAGGCAGAGCAACAATGGATCCAACTGAGGTTTGCTGATTTCAAAACGGTCGGGGAGTACAATTCTGCTCTGCACAAAATTTGTACCAATCTTCAACTTTGTGGTAAGCAGATCACAGATGAGCAGAAGATTGAGAAGACCATATCCACCTTCAACCCTAATGCAGTGCAGTCTGTGCGCACTATCGTCAAGACGGCTACAAGGAGTATGCTGAATTGATTGATATGATGCAGGTTGCAAAGGCTCGGGATGAAGTTCTCCGTAAGAATTTTGTCGCACAGCCACCTGGGAGTTCCGTTGGCCGTGAAGCCAACGCCGGGAGGTACAAGGTGCAAAAGCCTATTATGAAGAAAAGGGGAAGAAAGTGCAAGGCCGCAGCCCAGAAAGACAATCCAAATGCTCCACGTGAGAATAAAGCAAGCAAACCAAAACAGGACGACAAGCCCTATGGTCAGCAACACCAAATCTGCTACAAGTGTGCAAGTGGGGACACTGGTCACGGATCTGAAAAGAGCCACAACACATCATCGATGTCTTCCAAGCTAAGAAGAAGGGTGGCAAAAGGCGGCATGAAACCCACTTTGCTTCTATTGAGGGGGAGAGTTCTGAGTAGCTGCCTGCGCCGATGGATGTTCACTCCATTCCGGCAGCTGCACCCCCTCTTGACATTACAGCTGTCGCTGCCATGATTTCTCTAAAAGAGCATATCACCCCTAAGAAGATAGCAGCCAAAGTGTCTGACTTTTTAGCAGATTCAGTCTAATGCAAAGAATGCATTTAGACTTTAATTGTCATTTATTTTATGTGTGGAAGGAATAAGTTGGATTTTGCATGGATGGTACTCAAACAATTTATTTTCTTGTAATGGTTGGATGATATTGAATAATTCATTCATTTATTCAGTTAATAGTGGCATGATATGTTCTGCTTTTTGAAGTATTTTATTTATGTGTTGATTCCCTTCTACTACATATTAATAAAATATTCTATAACGCGTTTGGCGCCCTATGGAGAAAGTGTGCTTAGCTGACAGCAACACAATGAATACCATCGTGAGAGATACAAAATTCTTTCAGTCAATTAGCAAAAATGCTGGCAGCCTTACAACAATCGCCGGTACCGATACTTGCATAATAGGTTCAGGAAGAACCACAATTAAACTCTCAATGGGCACAACTTTGGTCATCCAAGAAATCCTATTGTACCTAGAATTAACTAGAACTCTCCTAAGTTTTAAGAATATTCGCGCCAACGGTTTCCATGTTGAGACTGAAGAAGAGTATGGTAAGAAATACCTGCTCATTATGAAGCGTGAAGCAAATAAAAAAAAGGGTATTAGAAAACTTCCTTCAGTAGAAACTAGGCTATACAACATAATATCAAGGCACTCGCAACCAACACTGCCCTGAAAACAATACTTAGAAGTTCTGAACTCTTCTGTTTCTGGTATGACAGACTAGGCCACCTAGGTATTAGGATGATGACAAATATAATTAATAATTTACAGGGACAAAATATTAATGTAAAGAATTTCCCAAATCATGAAGATTTTGTGTGCCCCGCATATGCCCGGAAAATTAATTACTAGACCTTCTACTCTAAAAGTAAAGGATGAAGTCCTTGCATTCCTGGAACGCATCTAAGGAGACAGTTGCGGTCCCATACAACCACTATCAAGGCCATTTAAATATTTTATGGTGCTCATTGATACTTCCCCGAAATGGTCACACGTATGTTTATTATATATGAGAAACCATGCTTTCGCAAAGCTGATCTCACAGATAATTTGCATTAGAAATATTTTCCTAAGTCCATCAAAATGGACAACGCTGGAGAATTTACTTCAAAAGCATTTGATGATTATTACATGGTAATAGGAATTACAAGTAAGCATTCTGTACCGCATGTCCATACCCAGAATGGACTAGCAGAGGCATTAATCAAGAGAATTAAATTTATTGCTCGATCACTTTTGTAGAATTGTAATTTACCAACTACATGCTGGGGACACGCAATCCTGCATGCACCAACTCTCATCAACTTTAAACCATCGGCATATAACATCCATTCACCTATGCAACTAGAGCAAGGGTTAGCATTGAAAATTTCTCATCTCCGGAGATTTGGATGCAAGGCTTATGTACCTATACCCCCTCCACAGCGTACTGCAATGAGTCCTCTCTGAAAGACTGGGATATACGTTGGTTATGAGACAGCATCCATAATCAGGTATTTAGACCCTGTGACAGGAGATTTGCATACTGCCCGTTTCACTGATTGTATATTTGATGAGGATAGTTTCCCGACATTAGGAGGAGGAAAACCCCTTGATGAAAAATATCGGGAAATTACGTGGCAATCCACGGGAATGCATGCACATGACCCGCGCACTAGTGAAACAAATAGAGAAGTCCAGAAGATCATTGATTTGTAAGTATTAGCAAACCAATTGCCTGACCACTTCAGTGATTTAAAGAGCATGACCAACTCACATGTGCTTATACACAATGCACTAGAGAGAGTTTAAATACCAAAAAAAGTTAAAGGTATCCCTAATCCCGTCCAGAGGCCTCAGAATAAAAGGACGAGAACTCTGGCCCCTCGAACCTTAAGTAACCGGGGACGTTTGGTGAAAAAGGATAAGAAAGACTTGACACAACCAATCACTAACGTTCTCCAGGACCAGAAGGAATGCTAGTTGAGACCTGGCACCAGTATGACACCTTCAAAAAAGGGCATACCGGAACTAAACATTCACATGAAGGGAGAAAGACAACTTCAAAAAAGGACATGCCGGAACTGAACATTCCCATGGAGGGAGAAATCAGCATGGATGTGTGCGCACACATCGGAGCTGAAAAACTAAAGGGACTTGCTACTGCAACTGGAAGGAGCGGTGAGCAGGTAGAAGCACAAGAAGAATCAATTCATGATGAAATAGCTATAAACTATGTGCACACGGGAGAATCCATGAATAAGACAACAGCCAATGTTAATATCTATTTTGCAAAGAAAATTGTCACAATTATCGATCTTGATCAAGAGCCCACATCGCTCGCTGAATGTAAGAAATATTAGATTGGAAAGATTGGAAAAATGTAATAGAAACTGAATTATTATCTCTGAACAAAAGAAATGTGTTTTGACCTGTAAACTACACGCCTCCCCATGTGCACACTATAGGGCATAAGTGTGTATTTGTTCGAAAGAAAAATGAAAAAAATGAAGTTGTAAGATATAAAGTAAGGCTTGTTGCACAAGGTTTCACTCAATATCCAAGAGTTAATTATGAAGAAACCTATTTCCCGGTCATGAGTGGAATTACCTTTAGATACTTAATCTCAATGGCAGTAAATCTGAACTTAGAAATGAAATTAATGGATGTGTAACTGCATACCTTTATGGAAACTTAGATTCGGATATTTATATGAAGGTACCTGAAGGTATCCCTGTTCCGAACCAAGACAGAGCAAATAGAAATCTATACAGTGTGAAACTCAGGAAATCACAATATAGACTTAAGAAATCAGGTAGGATGTGGTATAATCACTTAAATTACTTTCTATGCAAAAAAAGGCTACACGAACAATGAAGATTGTCCCTGTGTATTTATACGATGATCCCAGAATAGATTTTGTATAATCTCAGTATATGTAGATGATCTGAATATCATCAGGACCATGGAAGACATAAAGGAAGTAAGTTCTTACTTGAAGTCAGAATTTTAAATGAAAGATTTGGGTAAAACCAAATATTGCTTAGGCTTGCAGCTCGAGCATGTCCCTAAAGGAATATTAGTACATCAATCAGCCTACTCCTAGAAGGTGTTAAAAAGATTCGGCTTTGAGAAGGCATACCCATCGAAAGTACCGATGATAAGGATATCTTTACAGCAAGATAAGGATTCGTACTGACGTAGAAAAAAGGGGGAGAAAGTCCTTGGACCGGAATTCCCATACTTAAGTGCAGTAGGAGCACTTATGTATTTAGCAAACTACACTAGACCAGATATTGCATTTGCCATAAACCTGTTAGTAAGGCATAGCGCAGAACCTACCAAAAGGCATTGGTAGGGAATAAATGACGTCTTATGATACCTCCAAGAAAGCAAGAACCTTAGGTTATTCTACAGAAAGAACCAAGACTTGAATATAACTAGCTATGCAGATGCAGGGTACCTGTCGGACCCGCATACCGCAAGGTCACAAATAGGCTATATATTCCTGTGTGGTGGAACTGCAATTTCATGGAAATCATCTAAGAAAAATCTTGTAGTGACTCCGATGAACCACTTAGAAATCATAGCGCTATACGAAGCCGCACGAGAATGTGCTTGGCTCCAACGAATGATTCACCATATCCAGTAGTTGTGTGGGTTGAATATCATGCAAACTCCCACAATTATCTATGAAGATAATGCAGCTTGTGTTACACAAGTGCAAACGGGTTATGTGAAGAGTCATCTCACAAAGCATATCAACCGCAAGTTCTTCTATGCTCATGAATTGCAAAAGATGGGCAAAATTAAGGTACTGCATACTAAGTTATGTGAAAATCTTGTAGATTTATTCACTAAGTCACTCCCAGCATCTAGTTTTGAAATATATTTATGAGGAATTAGAATGATGAGACTTAGAGGTGTAGAATTCAGAGGGAGATTTTTCTCAAGCTCGTTATCACGAAGATCGAGTACCCAAAGAATAAATCCTGTAGATTAAATGAAATTGGGTGGATTATACTCTTTTTCCCTTGACGAGTTTTCCTGAAAGTTTCTCAACCTAGGTTTTTCATGAGGCAATTTGTGCAACACAGCATAATATGTATCATGTACTCTTTCTCCAAATTTTTCCCATTGGGTTTTTATGGAGTTTTGATGAAACATGAATGTGTCAGATGAGTGCCTAAGGGGAAATGTTGGGAAACCTGGGTTTGGGTTTGAAGCTTTGGCCTATGGTGGACACCTCACCACTAGGCTATATATAGGGAATCCCATTGGCTATTTTGTATATGTATAAAAGAGAAAGCAATAAAAAAATAACAGGAGTTCTTCCACCTATCTCTGTGTTTTCAATCTACTATTTGCATTACTCTATAATTGATCCGTCTCTTTGCATAGAAGAGAAATTGATCGGATTAAACTCATCAGTGACGGTTTCTCAACATTTATACCGGTTGTTGGTGACCGATTGATGTGATCCGATGCTTTCAGGTTCAGATAATCGGATCGTGCTGCTCATTGGACGGCTACGTTCCCCAACATATGCTGGACTAGGCATACCAGTCGAATCAATCGATGACGCCAAGTTGATCATCGTGCATGCATGCAACAGTCAAGCAGTCTACCTGCCATGGCTGAATGCTGACAATACATGTTCATGTGGATCCGACTGCCTCGCTTAGTTCGTAAATTTGGTCTCAGAGGTTGGGTCTGTTCTTTTTCAGCTTTTGACTTTCAGATTTTAGCTTTTCTATAGTAACTAGTTTTTAAACGGAGTGTCTTTTTAAGATGAGGTCTACTAGTTAATTATAGTACATACTGTACCGACTTCATTTATATCGGCAAAAACCGCACGTAAGTTTCAATTACTCTATAATCTCTCACACGAATAGCCCAAAAACCATAAGCCGCAGCCAAAAACCACAAGCCTTAGGGCATGTTCTTTTTTGCTGCGGCTTATGGCTTTTGGTTGCGGCTTGTTGCTTTTAAGCTGTTCGTGCGAGAGATTACAGAGTAATAGAAACCCACGTGTGGTTTTTGCAGATATAAATGAAGTCGGTACAGTATGTACTACAATTAACTAGTAGATCCTATTTTGAAAAAATACTACGTTTAAAAGCTAGTTACTATTGAAATGCCGAAAAATAGCTTTTAGAAGCTGAAAAGAACAAGGCCATAAGTCAAAATGAACTGACCTATTGATCCAACCAACTGTAATGCTCTATAATGGGCCTTAAGCTTCCCCAAATATCCCTTCTAGCTGCATGCACCTTGTTTGAAGATGAAGTCTACTTGGTTCTAAGAAGCTCTTAGACCCTCTCAAATTAATAGGACTTAGTAAGGCCCTGTTTGGACCCCTTGACTAATTTTTAGTCACCTAAAATTTAGGTCTAGTCCATCCAAACAGGTGAACTAATACCTAGACTAATTTTTAGTTCATCCCCAACTAGCTATTAGTTCATTAGTTGGCAAATGTGGACTAATTGTGGACTAAAAGGTGGTACCAAACAGCAAAAGACGAAAATACCCCCGCTACCCTTTCTCCACTACTCCATATGCAACACACTAACAAATATAGGGGGTATAAATGTCTTTGCCCATGAAAGTCACCACCTTTTAGTACATGTATCCAAACAGCACTTGACTAATTTTTAGTCACCTAAAGTTTAGTCACCTAATTTTTAGTCCACCAACTAGTGAACTAATAATTAGTTCTAGGCGATCCAAACAGGCCCTAAGTCTAGCAGATTGTTCCATAACTTGCTGAATGATGGACCTGCGGAGGCGTAGATAACTCCCATTGTAACCACCATACATGTTCTGGTGACCTGAGGCTGCAGGATCGGAGGTTGCTGCGTACTGCCATCCACCCACTAGCAGCAACCACCGGCAGCTGGTCAAAGCTTGGATGCGGTTTGCCTTACTGTGCCCGCCTGCTGCAAAGAATGCATGTGCACAAAGCTCTAGAATTCGACTACGATTTCTACTAATATATAAAAAAAAATCACTATAAAAGGTATCACCAACTTTGCGTGCCATGCACAGTATAAACAAGGAACAAGTTGGTACTATAATGCAGCGTTTACCAAGAAACTGAATAAGCACAGATAAAAAAAGAAAAAAGAAACTGAATAAGCACTTCATCGTGGACCTTCTGGACTGGTGCAGACTATTGGGAAACCGACACACTAAGGGGTGCAGCCGGCCCAGTAGGCACAGCCGGTTTCTTTCTTCTTGGACATATATCAAAATGAGTCTAGACTATAAATATAAGAGAGAAGATCAAAATAACTCTAGACTATAAATATAATAGAGAAGCTATCTATTATATACACAAAAGATTGTTAGAATAAAGAAGATTACCGAATTGCTCTCTCTATATCTTGTGTCTATTTATTTTTCTATTTTTGTATTGTCTAATTGTGTGGTTGTTTTTCCTTTTAGTTGTGTTGATTGGTTATATGCATTGCTTAACAACACTAGTTATTCAACATGTTATCAGCACGACTGCTCCACAAGCCACGATATGTCATTGAATTGACCTTCTAGTAGCGAGTTTAATTTTGTAGATCGTTCGCCTCAAGTTCAATCATGGTCTGTGCGAACCCTAGATGTGTTTGTCTATTCGTTTTAATGTAAAAAAAGTCGGCATTGGAAGCCGATCTAGAATGCGCACTCCTGATGCCGCTGGCCCAAATGCCAGCATCGCCGCCAGTCAGCACGCCGCCACTCTAGACCACAGTGGCCCATCACCACCATGCTCCACATGCGACCACGCCCGCCCGCACGTGCCATCAATCCCATTGCTGTCACCCGCATGCACAGATGCATAACCGTGAGCCTCGTCAACACTTGTTCGCTGACCACCACCATCGCGCGTACTCGTAAGCGCCACATCGTCCCCATCCATCATCGCCGCCACCTCCATGGCTTTGCCATGCCACCGCCGCTTCAACTCCACATGAGAAAGAAGTGCACTGCAGCCGACACTCACCATCGTCGCCTCGGCCTCGAAGCTGACCGCTGCTGTTGTTGCGCCTGCAAGCGTCGCCACCGTTGACTGTAATCCGCACCATTGCGGCCAGATCATGTTGCCGCATCGACCGTCACACATGCCTCCATGTCGTCATGCTGTCGTCGCCTGGTATAACCCGAGAGTGTGCCAGAACGTGTAGACTGTTCGGATTTGATTTTGACCCAAAAGCGGAAAAATAGACTGGACCGAATTCGGTTTGGTGGCAATTTTGTGAAGAAACCCTTGAAGTTTTTAGTAAATATGACAATTTCTGCCAAATAAGGAAATATGCGAAAACCCCTTAGACTTTTGAGAAATTAAAAAAATGGATTTTAATATATTTTTGCAGAATAACCCGTTTGTTTTCCATTTTTGTGCCAGATCTATAAATATAAGGTTTTTAGGTATACGAGCTTCCATAAATTTGTGAAATCTTAGACTTAATACTTCTCAAAATCATCGTATTTTATGGTTTTGCTTTCTTGGAATAGTGTGTTGGGCAATTATTTGTGGGATTTTTAGTAATTTAGAAAATTGATAAAATTGATAACTAATTGCTCCCAGATGTAAGGTTTCGAGCATTCTTGGGCACGAGGTCTCTAGCGTTCTTGGGTGCGAGGTCCTGAGTATAAGTGTTATATGCTTATCCCTATGCCTGGTCCTAGTTGTAGTCCGAAAAATGCTAGGAAAATTATGGGAAATTAAAAAATTGTCTACTAAATAGAATTAACCAATCTTTACTATTTTGCACTCGTTTAACGCATTTAAATTATTTTATTAGCAATAACCTGTAGAAAATTGCATAAAATATGTAGGATATGATAGACATTGCTAAGAGGGATTCTGACTATCTTGGATGGCAATAACCACCTTACATGGACATTGAATGATGAGGCTAACCTCACACCCTTATCTCTTAATCAAGCCACGGCGTAAGAAGTGCAACTACATGCACCATCAAGCAAAGTTAATTGTGCTCCTGCAGACACAATACAATTAGATCAAGTTGGCACTTTTAGGATATGAAGTCCACAGCAAATTATAATCCAGTCCTGAACTATACTACTTATCAACTAGGCTATGTAAACATGCAGTTTACTGAAGCTGGCATGAAGACTATGTCCACCTTCCACCCTAGAAATTTTACAATAGCAATATCGTCACACCAACTATGTTGAGTGTTCTAAATTGATTTCCCCCTACTTGTTGAAGAGAAGTAGAGTGATCTTGAAAAAAAAATCACACTACTAGTCCCATAGTAAATACGTCTATTTGAGAAGAACATGTAAATACTCAAAAGAAAGGGAAAGCTCTTAGCCGCAGGAAATTCCATGGGTAGTATAGTGGAAGATAAAGAAAGCATGTGCATTCAGGGTATGGATTAGCCCACGGGAAAGTATATAGAGACCTGCGGTAATCTCATTGTTACCCTTAGCTATGATTATATGTCATTTACCTACATGAGTTGCATTATTAGTTTAGATACAGTTCATATAGAACTTGGTTATGCTCAAGTAGAGCAAGTTCTAATATTTTTCTTTAGACTAAAAACTTCTACATTAGATTAATTTCTTTTCCTAGAATGATGGGCAAATCGCTAAAAATGGTAGAACTTCCCTGCCATATAGGATTTCTTATATTGCCATCTGCAAATAGCATATCTTATCTGTAGTAAAATCAATAATATTATATGGAATAAAATTGTGTTTTGTACGCCTAACATTGTAAATAATATATTGCCTTACTTATTAGAAATAATTATTCAAAATGTACTCTTGATATCCACTAAGCCTCAATTAACCATGTAGGTTATTTACTCACTAGTTCTTTGTGTGCATTGATGCCTAGTAGGCAACAGGAAATAGAATTTCCTAGCAGCACATGAACAATTAGAATTTATTGGTCTCATGTTGACCTCTGAAGAATCATTTTGGCTAAGCTAAGTGTATAATCTTCAAACAAGTATAGAATAACTTGCACCCTAATACTTGAAGTCTGTATGATTCCACCCATTATAACATTATTTCTTATTTAGTAATTCTATAAGCCAAAAGTTATAGCATAGAGGCAGAAGCAAAATAAGCCTGAAGCAATTACGTAATCTAGATTGTTTAGGAGATTAATAAATTTGCATAATGATTGTCAATATCTCATAGATATAAAGAATGGCATTCATGTTATCTTGTTAATGGCCATAATATTTGTAGACAATGGTAGGGTGGTTGATTTATACATTCAGCAATATGCCAGCTATTAGCACGTAGGCGCATACATGGCCTGATGCCACTGTGCCACTGAATCATTCCTCACTGTTGCACCGAAAGGGCAGCTGCGTCGCCGCTACACATGAAGGGTAGTCGCTCATTACAACACAAGACGTTCTACCACTTGCTACATGTGGCACACAGTGAATCAAGCTATACTCATAGGTCACGACACATGCATATTGGTACAAGTGATCTGAAACCACATCACCATTGACAATTATATTATTTGGTAGTAGCAAACATAACCTCCAAAATAAAAGATAAATGACCTAGTGGATTACAACAATCCAGAATGATCTAAATTGGCCATATTTACTTTGGCATTATAAAAAGAAGTTAGGCATATTGTTTATCACCCACTTAAATAAATTGTCGTATTCCTGCAGAATAGTGAATATTCCCGCAGAATGGTGAATCTTTTTGGGTTATTCAACTAAGGTTGTATTCAAGAAGAAAATTTATCGTTTCCATGCAGATTAATTATTGTCAGTATTTTTATATTGTGGTATTATACTTATGCTCTTGAAGAGCATTCTTGAAGAGCATCCTATAAACCTATATTATGTTGTTAGAACATACTACTTGTGACCATAGAAAATATGTTGCGTATTATAAACTTGAAGTTTGAATTATCCAAATTAGCCTAAACATCCTATGAGTAAATATGTCAAAATTTGGGAAAAGAATAAAAGAATATAAACAATAGAACAAGTCTGCTGACTCTCGAACCCCTGTATGAGATCTTGGTTGCAGAACAGTAATCCACCAGGAGAAGGGATAATCCACAAAATGTTAAGGTCATGCAGTTTTCATACCACCACATTAATAAAAGTCTAGCTCACTACATATAATGAGTAACCGCACCCCCACTAAAGTGAAGTGCCTATTAAAAGAATGAAATATTTCCCACATAATATCACTATCATAGCATACATCTATGGGCCTCCACTTGTAGTTGGGAACATATGTTGGATTTGAAATTCCACTAATCTGGTGCTTAATAAGGGATTTTTACAGTATGTTGTTAAAGAAAAATCTAATCTCAGCATTAGGGGGAGAAAACCCAAAGTTGTTGAATGCCTTTATTTTTCTGGATGAATAAGATCTTTAGTATTTAGATGCACGCACTAGCCAAGCTAAACTAAATGTTTAGTTGATTCTCCTATAAGCCAGAAGTGAGAGCTTGCTAGATAATTGTTCAAGAAGTTATAAAGGAATAATCAAGTTATATTTGCAAGAAGTTAACTCACCGCTAAGAGTGGTATACCCAGGGTTTTGAATAATATATCCACCTACGTGGAATGACTTATTCGTCAATGATCTAAATATGCAGGGACACGTGCGGGTTCTATTGTCTAAATGACACTAGTCAAATAACGGTTAAACACTCTTTAATACTCCTAAAGAGAATTCACCTAGGAGGTGTGAAAGACCTCACGAAGAGGTTCATCGTGAAGATGAAAACCTAGCAACATAAGCACCCGCAAACCATAACCCTGGAAATGTGGAACAACAAAAAAAATCTTTCATTTCAGGAAATGTGGTAGATTTGTTTAACAATAAAATAACCTCAAATTTTTAGGACATAGGGGAAATAAAATAGTTGTTAACAACGTTGCCTCTAACATCACTAATGTTTCTCTAATAAGAACCCAGATTCAGAACCAAAGTCCATGGCAAGAGACACTTGAATGGCTCATATGGGGTCAAATGAAGAAAGCAATTAAAGCTAAATTATAATTGTTAAATGTATGTCTTGTAACCAGCAAATTTAGACTTAATAGGTCATCATGAAATAATGAGATGGCAAAAAATGATGGTTCATAGGTCATTGTAGAGACCGGTACTCTCCTATGATAAAACAAAGTATATTCCACTACATAAATATTTCTATTAGATGGAATGAATGAAAGTTATGCAGTTAATGGATTATGAATATTCGTACGAATAGATCCTTGAAGGTCTTATGATTCCTAATGAAAACTAAATAAAATCGCAACATATATAAATAGTCTCAACCAAAAGAATGAGCATTTTCTTTGAAGGGATAAGTCAATAAGCGACTTACTAGTCGATATCTGAAATCACACCAATGACTATATGATCCCTAAAAGTGGACAAAGAGTTATATAGACCTAAGAGAATGAAATAAGGAACCAAAAGACGGGATGTGTGCCATATAAACACTTATAAAGTGCATATCCAGCAAGAAGATAATGAAATCGTGGTATCTTCTAGTACCATGAAGGTACAAGTATGCTTGTGATTATGGCAATCTAATTTATCCCTAAATGCCAATTTTAAATAGATTATATATTACTCTGTAGTGGTACAAGCCAATTCTTATAGATCTACAGAACAGACTAATTAGTTGTAACTTTGAAAATCCACTTAGAAATAGTTACAAAGTATTTGGCCCAAATAAAAAGGCTTGATAAGTATATCCAGAAGGTATGTGATAATCACATCTAATTTTGCCCCATGGTCCTTTGTAAGGACATGTATTTGCTTGTGTAGCACAATTAAATAGTGGCTATTCAAAATTGTTAAGCACATTTATAAGTTCAAACTCCATTAAGTTGGTTTTACTGATAATGATAAATATAATTATGAAACTAATATGTTTATTGATTATAATATTGCTTAGTCTTATTTGGATGAAAAGATGAAAAACATAAGAGATATGCATTCAATATCACATTTTTATCTTATTGCATTTCTCGGATCCAAAATATAGAATGAACTTCACCAAATAAGTCAAACTTGAATATGTGCATATACTTTCACAATATATTCTTGTATGCACACATTTAGGGGGAGTTCACTCTATGTTTTATGGTTTCATTAGTATTGATCCATGTTCTATTTTCACATATTAAGGATCTTTATTTTGAAATATATCCCTTGAGTATATATAGCTTATGTAATTCATATATACTCCTAATCCGGTTGTCATCTAGTTCTTTCATTATGTATTAATTGTTGGATGATTAATAACAATCGGATAAGTAAGCTTTGCTTTAAAAGCTTATCTTAGAGTATACAAGTGTTGTGTACATGTTGTATACTCGTAATTCAATTTCTATCTCGTTATTTGTTGAGATTGTCATGAATTACCAAAAAGAGAAGATTGTAGAATCTAGTCCCTCCATTATGTGTTAATAATGAAGTTTGGTAACTGATGGCAATTGATTTGTGGATTAACATTTTTCATGAGTTGGATAAATAGGCTATGTTCCACAAATGAGGATGACTTGGATGACTTCATGGGTTAAAGATCATCAAGTCAAGATGGAAGATGGCATCATGTGTTGAAGGTCATCAAGAAGAACATGTATCATGAGTTGATGTATATCCAAGAGGAGATAATCATGTATAGATCATCAAGTCAAGTAAAGATCCATCATGTATTGATGGAGTTGAAGTAAAGGATGCATCATGAGTTGATGCATGTCAAGACTATGACTCAAGGCAAAGGTATGGCTAATTAGGGCTAAGGATGTGTTCTTAATTTTTTATCAGTCTTAGTGTTTGGTTAGAAGACCGAGTTGCTAGTATAGGTTACCGTACTATTAAGAGGGGTCATGTCTAGTAGCTTGAGTCTCATCATGTGTTGATAGCTCAACCTCACCTTCTCTAGCTCTCGTTGGCATGAGACATGTATTTGGGAATGTGCTTTGCAAATAGTTGAAACTCATGTGTTAAATTCTTGTAACATGGGACTACATATTGCAAATGTATTTTGCAAGTGTTTGAAGTCTATATTTTCATTCTTTGTAGTATAAGCCTTATATTTGCAAATGTGTTGCAAATGATTGAAGCTCATATATATAATCATTGTGTCATAATTCTAAAAGTAAGAAAATATATTTTGCAACTTGTTGGGAATCATGGATAATCCTTGCGTGCATAATACTATAGTTTGTAAATGTGTTTTGCAAAATCTATTGAAGTATATGTAACTCTAAGGGAAATTAGAACTACCGAGTGTATTCTGCGGTACTACCACTAGTCAAAACTACCAGCATTGTAATCACAAAACTACCGCATCTGTTGATGGTCAGAAGACCTGTGTGGTCGAGAACCATTGTGGTCGAAGACCTGTGTGGTCAAAGATCAATGTGGTCAGGAACCAACATAGTCAAAGCCAACGTAGTTGAACCAGCATGGTCAAAGATCAACGTGGTCGATAACCTGTGTGGTCGAAGATCGGCGTGGTTGAATATCAAAGTGATCGAAACCAGTGTGGTCAGAACCGATGTGGTCGATATCTATGTGATCAAAACCAGTGTGGTCGAAACCGATGTGGTCGAGATTTGTGTGATCGAAGACCAGCATGGTCGAAACAGGCGTGGTCAAACCAGCGTGGTCAGAACCGACGTGGTTGAGATCTGCGTGATCGAAACTAGCATAGTTGAATCAACGTGGTCAAAACCGACATGTTCGAGACCTGTATGGCCAAAATCGACGTGGTCGAACTGACGTGATTGATACAACGTGGTGGTCGGAGATCTGTGTGATCAAAGATTGACGTGGTCAAAAATTGACATGATCGACGTGGTCGAGACCTGAGTGATCGAAACCAATGTGGTCGGAAACCAGCGTAGTCGAAAACCTGTGTGGTCGAATTGGACAATGTGGTCGAAGCCCAGCGTGGTCGGAGACCAGCTTAGTAAGAGACATGTGTAGTCAAACTAGACAACATGGTCGGAGATCAACGTGGCTAGAGACTTGAGTGGTCGAACCATTCGACATGGTCAGAAACCAGTATTGTTGACGATCGGTACTTTCGACCAACTCTGTGTGAGCGGTCTGATTGGCTCTAAGTGAGTAGTCCGATCAGTGAGCGATACTACCGGTTCTATGTGAGCGGTACTTCTGATTTGCGGAATGACCGGCTTGTATAGCGGTACATTTTTTCCAGAGAGACATCTGTGTGGAGTCTTCTCGTCCCCGAGGAAATCAGTAGTTTCGCTCGAGTGCTACATACTTTCGATGATCGGTAGTACCAGACTTTGCACTTCGGAACTACTAGATTTGCCTACAACAGCTAGTTTTTCTAACCGTTGCAGAGGGGAGCGGAAGTACAGGTCGTAAGCCGGCGGTACTTTTGAAATTCCTGTTTTTCTGTCCCAACGACTAGTTTCGAGGTGTGGGGTATATATACCCCCTTGTGGCTGGTTGAAGACAAGGATGCTTCACTCCATTTCACTCTCTTGAGCTAGTGTGAGGTCCTCCTCTCAATTGTGTATGTGTTGCACCTTGTGAGCAAAGAGGAAGACTCTAAATTGTATGTGTTGCATCTAGAGGTGGATTGTATATCCACTTGAGCGGTATGCATTCGTTGCACATGGTGACGGTCAAGCGAGGAATTTGACTTATTACTCTTGGAGTTTAGTAACTCCTAGACGAAGTCGGAGGCATCGTGCATGGTGATCTTCTCAAAGAAGGTTGTGAGAAGACCCAGTAAAGTTGTGAAGGTTGGAGCTTAACTACCCGGAGTGAAAAAGAGCTACCACTACTGGATTGAGGTGTTTTGACTTAATTCGTGGAGCTGGTCCAATTTGTTTAGGCTAACCTCAACGTGGACTAAGGGAGACTGGAAAGTCTCTGATTACCACGGTTAAAAGCAACTGTGTCAATTGTGGTTTGTTTTCTTGTGCTCAATTTACATTCAAGCAATTTACATTCTTAGAATTAAATTGATTACTTGTCATCCTAGAATTGCAAATCTTGACATAGGTTTATCTTGTTGGTGCACTAAGGTAAACCCGGTTGTTTTACGCGTTATTTGTGGTAAGCCTTTTTTTTATTTAAGCTTCCTCATTATTTGCTTAGTTTAACCAAATAGAAATTGATAATTAATTAGAGAAGAATTTTAGACCGCCTATCCCCCCTAGTCGGCCTCCTCAATCCAACAACATTGCTCCTAAATTATTTTATCCTCACAATCTCAGAAAGAATAGTGGGATAAATATATAGAAAACTAAACATTGTGATAATCTATTAGGTTTACTCTCAATATCATTACTTATGTTTTATGTTTAAGAAATGTGATTATGACATTGGAATAGGAATATTCCAATGGATATTGTCTTCAGTGAAGCATATATGTTAAAGTTTGATCATCATACTTTAGACTATGAAAGTCTTACTTTTGATTTACCTAGAAGGAATCAATTTGATGATCACCACCTAAAGTAAATTTCCGTGAAGGTTTTACCCTTAGATTGGTGTAGAATTCAGATGGAGCACTTCCTTGATTAATAGCCCACATATATTTTTGAGCTAGAAGATCAAATATTATGCAGGAAGGATGGTATTCCAAAAGATGATCAAAGCAAATCAAATGGTTGCACTCGTTTTCACTTAGTTTTTACTAGAAGTTTTCTCACATGTAGATTTTTAATGTGGCAATTAGTGCAATATAGTTTGTGTATGTAATCTACTTTTTTCTCCATTCATTTTTTTCTCATTGAGTTTTTCGAAAGAGTTTTTAACGAGACATTTGCATATCGCATTATTTGTCCAAGAAGGAGTGTTACGAAACCGACACCTAAGGGGCTAGAACCGGCCCAGTTGGGTTCCACCGGTTTCTTTCTTTTTCTTTAAGTATGAGATATGGACGCATATCAAAAGGACTCTAGACTATAAATATAGAAAAGATACTACCTATTATGTATAGAGAAGACTATTGGGATAAATAAAATCACTGGATTGCTCTCTACATCTTATGTTTATTTGTTCTTCTAATTTTGCATTATCTACTTGTGTAATTGTTCTTGCTTCTAATTGTGTTGATAGGTTCTGTGGATCTTCAACGACACCACTATCACAGTAATCGACAATTCGATATAACCCCAAATAAAAAAGAATCATGTTCACCAAATTCCTCAGGAAAAAAATATATTGCTCATCAATGTACTGTGTTGGCAGTAACAGTGAATAAATATATGCCTGCCGATGTGTTCTGTAGCCGTCTGCAGAACCGAAGAACATGCATAAGGACGTTAGAATGAGGTAAGAAAAGTTCTAAACCAACTATGTGATCAGTGTAAGACCTACAACTTGGCAAAATTTGAGAAGGAAATAAGAGTATGGGAGAGTGGGCTAGGTAGCTGAAAAAGTGAGGTACATCCCGATTGTTGCTATGAACCAAACAATAGCAAGATTTGATTACACCCACCTGAGATGCCTTATATTAAAAAATGCTATACTTTTTTTCGAGATGAAGCAAATGCTATGTTTTAGAGTAAGATAAAAGATGTAACTAGCTGGGCGTTTTGTTTCCATAAGGCCTTGCCGGAGGCCCAGAAGCAATCCCCAAGACCTGTAAATGAAGCATAGCGCGTAGTCCAATAGCTGTCGGAACTCGGAACAACAAATACCATTTTCTGCCCGAAAAAGAAGATATTACACACATCTAGGACAACTGGGCCTCTTAAGACCAATTATGAGCTTACATGTAAATCTACTTTTGCAACACAAGATTCTTCGACAGAGATCCGCGTCTCAATTCGCAAACATCACTACAAACCGCGGGGAGATGCATAGACAAGAACATGGTGGAACGATCCGATCAAAATCACACACAAAAAAATATTTTGTTACGCGCTCTATGTTTGGAGGAGACTGCACGGTCAAAATGCATTCTTTTTTCTCGTAGTACAAAGAAATGGTAACAATTACAAACATATATTGTTCCGGATCCACAACTCAAACGGCAACAAAAATGACCAAACCGATAAAATGACACACAACATTATTAGCCGAAAGGACATCAAGAAACAAGGAAAAAAATATCGCAGATCGAGAGGCCGCGGCGACATGCCGGGACAGGTAAAGAGATGGAGGAGGAGGAAATTGAACCACAATCCCATTCGCGCCTTCGCGGTGGCTAAAAAAGCGTAGAGATCTAAATGCGTTGGCTCGTTGGTTGATTTGTTGCTGACTTGAACCGTGGCGATGGTGTGATGATCTACAGGCCCTGCTCTATGAGGTAGTCACCGAGCCTCTCGACCACCATGTTGCACTGCCCGGGGGTCATCGGTTCGTCGTAGATGCCGATCACCAACGCCTGCCCGGTCTTCTTCACGGTCACGCCCCCTGATCCCTGCAATAAAGAATCAAAAGGATACAATTTTGCATTGCGGCCGGCGAGGGAGTGATTCTATGTGCATCTCGGTTGACCAATTGCAGAGATCGAGGGAGTAGGAGCAGAGACGGATTGATCGGTACCTTCTTCCCGCGGATGACAGCGCCAGGTTCACCTTGGATGACCATGTACTTTGTGGGTCCAAGGAAGAGGCCCGTCGGGGCGAGGAACCCGGGCTCGTCGAAGTCCTTCATGATGTTGGACATCTCCTCCGGCTTGAACTGGACCATACACACAACGACAACGACAGAATATATAATCGATCAACGACCGATCATCACGCAAGAAATAGAGGTCGTCTATGTCCGGCATTAGATCTTACCTCTGGGAAGGCGGCGCTCTGGGCCCAGACGGTGCCGTCGTGGCCGACGATGGCGGCGGAGGTGAGGTGGTGGCCCTCGATCTCGCACATCAGGTGCTCGTCGACGTAAGTCTGCCACGACATCTTCGATCGCCTTCCTGACCCGCCCCTGCCTCTCCTCCTTCTCTGTCTGCTACGATCAAGAAACGGACGACAGATCGTTCGATGGTGTGGTTCTTGCGGTGTTGGTGAGATGCACGCAAGCGTGAGCGTGGGATGGCCGCGGTATAAATAGGGTGGGAGCGGCGAGGAGGAAGAGGAGAGACTTAGATGGATCCCCACTACTTCGTCCCAACCACCCGTTCTTTAGTTGCCCTTCAACTTCGCCTCCTTTCATGCGCTGCTCGCCATTGGTACCACCCACGATTTGGCCGCAATTTCCGGCCTTGCAATTTCTCCAGCGAGTTTCACTACTTCACCCCGGCGAACTCCTGAATTCCATCAGTGGCAGGGGCGAACCTAAGATTTAGATATAAAAAGATCAAATATATGATAATTTTTTTGCCAAAAAATAGTAATTATATAAAAATATAACATAACAATACAAAAAAATTACATTTCTATTAATTTAAATTTGCCTCTATGTCTACCAAGAAGATTATAGATACCAATAATTTAATTAAAAGTGAACTTTGCTCACTTATAAGAGAGCTAAATAAATACTTTATAAAATATTTAATAACTAATCAAGAAAAAGAAAGAGGATCAACCCCTTGCTCCTGCTCGCCCCTGATCAGTGGCCTCAGGGATTGATCCCCCCCTTCTCCAACCGTCTGTTTTGTGTGTGTGTCTGCATTAGGTGGCGTTCATCTTCTTTGATGTTAGAGTTCTAGTTTAGACCATCTACTCTAATAACGTACATAAAATAAGACATCGCAAAAAAATCCCTTCTCCTCTAACCACCTCATTTTCAACTTCTCATCACTCTCCACTTTTCAACTGATCAGAGTAGTCCTCTTTTATAGCATGATTCTCTATATATTTAATAAATTTCGTTGCAACGCACAAGCAGATACTATATTTACTATTATAAAAGAAGGAGTTGGTGGTTGGTACGGCCTCCCACCCCTTCTCATCTCTGGTTGGTACGGCCACTCCACCCATTCTGAAAAAATCGGTGCTGCACGACTTAAAAAAAGAAACGACCCCTTCTAAAGCAACCGGCGCCAGCCCGTCCCCCGATTCCCCCATTCTCCGCGTCTCCCCACCTCCCTCCCTCCCACCCCGCGCCGCCGCCTCCTTCCCCGCTCCTCCGCGCCGCGGCCTCCTTCCCACCCCGCGCCGCGGCCTCCTCCCCTCCCCGTTCTCCGCGTCTCCCCACCTCCTCCTCCCCCCGCGCCGTCGCTGCCTCCTCCTCCCCCCTCCTCCGCGCCGCCGCCGCCGCCTCCTCCCCACCCCGCGCCGCCGCCTCCTCCCCTCCCTCCCAACCCGCGCCGCCGCCGCCTCCTCCTCCCCCACTCCTCTGCACCGCCGCCTCCTCCCCCGCTCCTCCACTCCGCCACCGCCTCCTCCTCCCCCCACTCCTCCGCTCCGCCCTCGCCTCCGCCGCCTCCTCCCCCCGCTCCTCCACTCCACCCCTCGCCTCCTCCCCCGCTCCTCCGCGCCGTCGCCGCCTCCTCCCCACCCCGCGCCGCCGCCTCCTCCCCTCCCTCCCACCCCGCACCGCCGCCGCCGCCTCCTCCCCCGCTCCTCCGCTCCACCGCCTTCCCCCCATTCTCCTCTCCAAACCCCGAACACCTCCCCGGCCATGGCCACTGCCAGCGACGGCAACGGCAGCGGCGGCGAGCAGCGGCGCCTCCTCTCCATTCCCAAGGAGGGCGAGCGCGTCATCGCGCCGATGCGCCGCCCTGACGGCACGCTCCGCAAGGCCATTCGCATCCACGCCGGCTACGTCCCCCAGGAGGAGGTCGCCATCGACCAGTCCAAGGGCACCCTCGTGAAATCATCGGATTTGGTTGAATTGACTTGGACATAGGTAGGTTTCTTGTGAACGCATTGCGCTCTGGATATAACCCTTTCCTCGTGATGGAGGGAAGTATTGACTTTTCCTTATGTATTAGCATAAGCCATTGTTCCTGAGACAATTGTGATAGCTTGAATATTATAGACCCATCTCCTCTTTTTCTCTACTCCTGTTGTTTAGATAACATGTGAGTTTGTTGCTTTGCCAAGATGGAAGGCTGCCATATGTGGTGAATGCATGAGATCAAGATTCAAGGTACCTAAAATGTACAACTTTGTCTCCTTTACTCAATTTCCCTTGGTTTTATTTGACATATATGAAGCACATTTGCAGCATTGGTATTTGCTAGAAGAGTATGCTCTCTGGGTTATCAAGATGACTAATACCATCTATGTGCTCTGTTTCATCTCTCCTGTTTAACAGACATGTTCACATGGAGTAGCTTGTAATTTTATTCACTGCTTTCACAACCCAGGAGGAGATTATGAGTGGGCGGATTGGGACAATCTTCCTCCTAAATACTGGACTAGGAAGATGGCGGCTCTTTTTGGTCGGCGTATTGTTGAATCCAGCCTTGATCTTGATTGTTGACTGCATACGTTTTTTCCTTCTTCGAATTGTTTGCTGTTGGTTGTTGTAATGGGTGACTGGGTAAGATAAAGATTAATCCGTTGGATGAGGAGCCAGTAGTTAGTTCTAGGTTGCTTGCTAAAGCCAGTTCAAGAATCCAAATATAAGAAGCCGTAAGTTCAAGTGGAACCCAATTTTGTGGAGAAGTAATATCGGTGACGAGGCAACTGTTCAGATTTGCCATCCTTAATTTCAAGTATAGAAAAGTAGTATTATCTAAATTAACAATAGCTTTAATCAAGCATACTTTTGCTACTCAACAAGATCTTCCCCTACAACCTGTTAGACATTGTTTGAATTTTATTTATTGCTTAGTAAGAAACAACATTAGTTGTGCTCCTTTCTAAGTTACGAATATTCCTATTCAAGCTGATAATTTTGCATTATGCTCGCTGCTGTGCCGAAATGGTAGATCGATATTAAATTCACCAATCATCCTGAAGCTCATGTATATGGACTTAGGATCGACCTGGAACACCTGTTCTTATAGTTCAGTTGCAAGAAGCATGTTCACATAGATATGACACGTGTTAGCCCGGATGTAAATTTCTTTCTTTCAAATAGCTGTTTGTAATATTCACCGTTTGAATTTTCTATAGACTATTGAAAATGATTTGTATGGTTGCGGTTGATATGCATTTTTTGATGCTTTGGGACAGCAAAGTAGTTCGTAGTTCTTTACAAATCAATCTATTTCCACATACAAGCAAGTTTGTCTCTTTTTTCCCGTGTTGTTTGCAGCGGAATTTTGCTTTTGTTTCTGATAGATTTTTTTTTGCTTTGTTCGTATCCTGGAGTGGTTTTGGGGCGGAAAGGTGGGAGATCTTTAGTGTCGGGTTTTCCCCAATTTTGGAGGGCCTCTTCTTAGTTCTGAGTTCTATGTGTTTTGTGTGTATTTGGAATCGTTTGAGTACATGCCCATATCAGTTGAAGGGGCCATTTTTTTAAATGAGAGTTTTGGGCCTTTTCTCATTTTGTTTTTATTTTAGTATGGTGGACTAAGGTTTTGGGTGGAATACATCCTCTGATGACATGTTACAATGACGTGTTCCTGATATATCCCTATAGGTTATTTGCTTAAATTGGTTTTGAGATTTGAGATTTTGCTCTTATACCCCTTCTTCCCAGCTTTATTGAGAATTATGGTACCCATATTATTACTTCTGTTATGGTTGTTAACAAGGATGAGGTATACATAAAGCAGCGTTACTCATCCCAATTGTCAGAATTGGAGTTCAAAAATTACGTGAGAGAAATTGGGAATGAGAGATTTTCAGATGGGGAAAGCAAGCCAAATGTGTCTCCCATCAATTACAGTGAGAAGGTTAGCATTCACATTACAGTTATTTATCTGTCTACATCTTTGAAAACCACCTGAATTATCCACAGTAGGAAATTGGCTATTTTGAAAAATCAAACATGATCGAAGAAAGAAAGAATATACAGTGCATATGTGTGCACTGCACCTCTTTAGTTGGCAACAAATCGTGCTGGGGGGTGGTTAATCCATTTGTGACATAATTAATATTGTATTCGCTCTACAGGATATGACAGTAATCTTCAGAAGGAGAGGAGGTTGTGATCTTGTTCAGAACTTTATTGATTGGATAAAAACTGTTTCCTCAGCACTAGATGTCATAGGCATGACATTTCTCCCTATTGTTTCGATGATATATTGCTCGTCCAATTGATCTATACTTGACATGTAAGACATGCATTTGGTTCCTTATTGTTACTATACTTTTAAAGCACATTTGCCGCCTTTAATGTACACTTATAATACCATGAGCTTTGTCTCGGTGTACTATCGTTTATATTATGATAGCAAAGTCCCTTTGCAGTTGTGCTTCTGTTTTATTTGTACTCCGTTGCAACGCACGGGCATTTTACTAGTACTATTATAAAAGAACGAGTTGGTGGTCGTACGTCCTTTCTCCTCTACTCGCCTCATTTTCAACTTCTCATCATTCTCCACTTTTCAACTGATCAGAGTAATCCTCTTTCATAGCATGATTCTCTATACATTTAATAAATTTCGTTGCAACGCACGAACAGATGACTAGTTTATCTAAAAGAAAGAAGGCTTAAACATGTTAACAAATAGGGGGAGAAAATAAAAAGAAAAACACGAAGTATGTTGACAAAGAAAGACACTCTCAAAAAATACGTATAAGTTGAACTTGGCATGATACAGCATATCAATCGATCGTGAAAAGTAAACAAAATAACAGAGACTATTTGAATCAATCGAGTGTGGGCCACCAACCGGTCTAGCCGCAAGCAACACCAACCCAAGGCCTAAGCTAGCACCAGCCTCAAGCCAACCAAGTAGCCAATGCCAGATCCCGACGATGCTTTACCTACCTTCCCCTATTCCCCACATGGCATGCCACGCACACAAACTTTTGTCTGTAGCGGTGACAGGCCCGGCACCAGAGGTGTCGTCATCCAAGAGCACGCCGGCTATTTCTCTCCTGCGCCTATGTGCATCGGATGGTATGGTTAGATTTCTCGTTGTGTTAATCTCACTACGCACATATGCAAATAGAGTAAATCTCGGTGTATGTATGCTATATACAGTATGACCAACGGTCACGGCAATAGGCAAGATCGTCAACTCGTCGTCTCATCTTGGCTCCTTACTTTCAAAGTTCAAATGTTCAATGATCTTCATAGCTAACGAAGTAATGACCAAACGGCCAAAATAGGTACTAAATTTTATGATTTAGATTTTAGGGTTTTAATTCCATGATCTTTAAAATATTATGGGTCGGGGCTTTAATATTAGAATACCCTGTTTCTTTTTTGCAACAATTGAATTAGAGAATTTTTCAATATGTTTCAATATCTAATTCAATGTGTTCTAACTTTCAATAATTGCCATCTCCTCATGGCAAGTAGTCTGTAGTCATGGAGCGATTTTTAAAAAAGAAAGGTACCAGGTTCAAAGTGCAAATGCTACAAATATAAAAACTCCATAAATCAATTGGAAAGAGGAGATTCAATTTACTCTAGGGAAAAGGAAAAAATAGACGACTAATCCCCAATCAAAAAAATGTGGTAAGAAGAAACCACTTGGATAGTAAGCCTTGCCAATCTTGCACATATGATTTTCCATATACAATGTTTGGGAATAAAAAGAGAAGATTTAACCTTGCATGGTTTGATTAGAATGGCAGTTGGTTTGAGTATAGGGAGTCTAAAGATATAGACCGGGTTCTTTTGGGTTTAAAGTTAGCTTATACTTATACTGTCTGCAGTAACTAGTTTTTAAACGGTATATTTTTTCAAGATAGGGTCAATAGAAAAATTGTAGTAAAAAGTGTACTGAGTTGAGTTGTTCAAAAAGTGTACTGAGTTGAGTTGTTCCTGCTAAAATCGCATGCGACTATTTCCCTCTGCGTACTGTCTCTCGTGAACAAACAGAATTTAAGTATTTAAACCATAAGTCATTAGCCATCAGTCCAAAGAACTCACCCATAAAATTTAGAACGAATTACTATCTACTACATTATCGATAGATGCATCGATAAGAACACGCATAGAGCATGAGGCTCCCGCGTCATTTTTGTTATAGATCTGCCATTACATGCATACAACTGTAATTTTGTTGCAAGAAACCAACACCTTTTATTTCTATATTTCCAATCTAATAGTCATAGATAATTAATTGCCTATTGAATTAAGATGTGACGCTGGTTTCTAATCTGCAACGAAGTCTTGTGAACCTCCAAACCACCGAGTGATTGGTCTAACCGCTATGATTCAGCATTCAGGTTGTGTTGCTAAGTCGGGATTGCAGCCCTGCTAACTATGTATTAACATGTTATTTATGATTTTTTTACTTGCAGAAAGGATTAGTTAAGAACTTTTAGGATTAACTTCTCACGCGTCGAAGTTTTAAAGATTTGAATGGAGAAACTCGCGGTTGAACTTGCAAAAAAAGGAAGGGGCAAGTTGCAACTAAAGATGAATGTGGGCATACTCAAAAACTTCGCAGCTAAGGTGATGACTGATGGGTGAGGTGTGGCCCCCACGCCAGTGCGTTGGACGGACAAGATCGGGCCTGCAACTCGTAAGGCCGAGTGGCTGGTTGGCCATCCGAATCTTACTTTCCAGCCATCTGCCCAGTACCCCCACTTCGGCCGAAAGCGGTCGCCAGGCTGCTGTGTTGGGCATCCTAGCCTAAGGGTCTGCGTTTTTTTAGTTACGGCTTATATTTTTTAGCTACGACTTATAACTTTTAAGTTATTTGTATGAAAGATTACAAAGTAACAGAAATTCATGTACGGTTTTGCCGATATAAATAAAATCAGTACAGTATGTATTACAATTAACTAGTAGACTCTATCTTAAAACGATACTCCGTTTAAAAGCTAGTTACTGTAGAAAAAACAAAAAATAGCTTTTAGAAGTTGAAAAGAACAGGTCCCAATTCTGCGATCTAATCCAGTTTGTCATCTCTAGAGCTGTGCATACTGCCACCGAATCATATCTGTCAACTCGATTTGACTGAATTTCAATATTCGTTTTGGGATCCAGAAATGTGGTTTTGGAATGCCAATGCCTATGGATGTTAAGTCCAACAGATCAATTCAAGAGGAAGAAAAGAGGGAGAAAATAGAAAACTACAAATTAATGCTGGGGTGCTGAAAAAAAGAAGGGGACTAGGTGAGAGACGTCCCCATAGTTTTGACTCAAATCCAGGGCCGGCTAGATGCAACCTACGTTGTAACAGTAACATACTAACATCTATGTAGTCTATAGCCAAAAATATCTCACCATGAACACATGAAAATTAGCTATTCATAAATACTGCTAGCATTATACTCCTACCATCTATCAAAGGCATATATATTGGTACAATTTCAGTCAAGGGCCTATGCATACTACTATCAAAAACTGGTTTTTTTAAGGCTATCATAAACAGGTTGTAGTCAGCACATATGGCTTGCAAGTATATGCTTATATTGAGCTTATTTGCCATTATCCAAACTACAGCTAAGAACGAGTATCAAAGCAACAAAAGTAGAGACTACAGAGAAATTGTCAAATTAAACCATCCACATCATATCATGATGAACATAATTGTCTTAAGCATGGAAAACTTGGATATTTCGTCATTCGCACTCCGGCACCACCAAAGTCACAAGCCACATCATTAGCTCCGTTTTGCTGGTAATAGCTGTCAAGTGCATATGAAGCATGGGAAGCCAATGTGTCAGGCTGGTAGCAGGGCTGGCTTGGTTGAATAGCTGAGCAATCGACATTGCCTGGGCCGCATGCCCAATTCAAGCCATTCTGCAGATCCGTCTCCAAGGCATTACTTGAAGCAACACACCAAAATCCCAAACCCCAAAAATAATAAACCTAACAAGACCAAAGAAATATATAAAATTCTAGTAACCACGAAAATGAATAATAACAATAATAATAATTCCAAATCCCAAAATAATAAAACTAACAAGACCAGAAAAATCTATAAAAATTCTAGCAATAGGAAAATGAAGAATAATAATAATAAGGTGGCACCGAACAAGTGAAAAATTGAAATACTAATTACAAGAATTTTTGCTTCATTCCCAATATTGGCAAATACATTAGATGGCATAGATTCAATGGTCCTAAATCATGCAGGAGGGGAACTAGTCCAAGGGGTGAGAACAAGTCAGACCACTACTAAGGCAACCTTTCAGTATTTATTTTCAATCAAGATTGTTGTGCATCTCACCTATTTATTTTTACAAAACTTTATTTGTTTCTACTACCTTGCACCAAAATAATATTTTTAAGGATCAAAATAAAATTGAATAGATAGGAAAGGCAACACCCACGAATTAAGCAGTGACCTGCACAAAGAACGTAATAGATGGGGTGGAGGGTGCTCTTGAAGGAAGAAGAAATGGATAAGGTATGAGACCCTCTACCTAGGGATATCATATAAGGACTAACAACCATCTTTCATTCTGGATTAAACTATAACCCATGTCGGTCATATTCTCATTTACCAACGGGTGAAATGCGTTTGTTTTATTTTGCAATTATATTCTCCACAATGGGTAAGTAAGTAGATACTAGGGAAGATAGGGTGGGGCCTCCATTGGACTATAGGCCATAAATCGGCATATCCCTAGGTGCCTATATTTAGCACAATGGAGTGTCAATGTTGATCTACTTGACCAACAACTATTTATAGTCGGATGGAGATATAAAGGAAAAAAATCAGGGAAAGCATTATACATTCTTAACGTGGACATTTCCACCACCACAAATATAAGTTCCCACAAGATGTCCAAACCTTGGAATAACTATGACTAATACAAGTTTACGCAATACTCAAATCAAATTATGAATTCATGCCAAGTCTCTTGGAAAAGAGTCTACGGGACCTTTTGCTCATCTTTTCTCTGGAGTGTCTGTAGTAGTTTTTCTTAAAATTTTAAAACATGCCAACTCCTTAAATTTTGATAAATGTTGGCAAGTAAGAGAAAGAGAAAGAAAAGATAAAGGAATACGGAAAAGAGGCCACTGTGACTGCGCCATATCTAACGAGCACAACATCAAAAGCTGTTACTGATCACTATCATACCGTTCCACAAGCAAGAAGTTGGCACACGACAGTACCTAATTTTTGTATTAAACTACGAACCATGGAAGCATGCGCGTCGAATTTCATTCCATTTTTAGAAGAATTTCATTTCATTTCCTAGGAAAGAAGGAGCAAGATGGTACTCCGCATTGGTTTTGGTGGATAAGAGAAATCAAGAAGAGATGGGATGAGTTCCTATGGGCCGTCAGCTGGGATCACGGCAAAGCTCAAATCTGGGCCTAAGCAACACACTCTTGCTCCTGCCCTCTTACCCATAACATCCGGCCCATATCGTATGCCCTACCTGCTGCCATTCTTCTTCTTCTTTTCTTCTCCTTTTTTCGAGGCCACCTGCCCACCTCCCTGTTCACCTTAAGCTAATTATACGTTGACTCATCTACAGTGAGCTAACTATAAAAAATAATCTGTAATTTCTTTCTGACTATCTTTCTACGTATGTATCCATCTTGTGACATAATCATTGCAGCAAAACCAAATCTATCCGTGCATTTGACCAGCAGAGCCGAGTAGCCGACCACGCGAAACCATACAAAAAGGCCAACTAGCCGTGCGTTGCGTTTCGAACTTCCACCGGTCGGCCACCACCTTCGCGCGCCTAATCCAGTCGATGGGGATGCCAAATCTCAATTTGTTCGATCCACCCACCCAATCGCCCACCTCATTGGCTGGCTGCAGGGCAGAATGGCCGGTAAGAGGATACGTCTCCCTTTCCCTTTCCCTCTGTTGAACCGCCTCTTCCCTGAACCTCCACTCGTCATTGTTGGAATGCAAGTTAGCTGCGCTAGCATAAATTCAAATTTCTATCACACAAATCAGAAATTTATGTGAGTAAAAGATTATAGATCGGTATAACTAGACGCGCAATACAGTAAAAAAAGAGTTGAAATGGTCCAATTCAATGCAGTGCATGTCGGTGTGGTGAAATTAGCCGATTGCCTAACATTTTTGGAAAACGATCCTAGGAAGCCGATCATCCTCTAGCGATAGTCGATCTTATCCAATACGAGTAGAGATATATCTTTTCCCACAACTCAATGCCAATTTTATATAAAGCATCCGACCGGATTCTTATCTAATACAAGTAGAGATCGTAGTCCACTCGGAGTCTATCATCCAGACTCTTACTGTTCAATCCGTTAACTGTGTGACCCTATAGGTTCATATATAATTAGTTGTAAACTGGAAACACATTTTCACTCACTAGTAGGTAGTGGTCTCTAGCAGAATATATCGGCCCACAAATATATACAAAAATCAGACTAGATGAACCTTATGCAATATGATCTGCAACTAGGTCTTAGTCACTCACGATCAGTTCATAACTCTTTATGAATAGTCTATATCTGATTACGACCAGTCCATATCTCTATACAAATGGTTCACAGACTAGTTTGTGATATGTTCGATCAACTCACGACCAGTCAGTATGCCCACGACCAGTCCGTATCTGGTCGGACTAAATAACATGTTTGTGTATTCTTCTTTTACCGCACGATACCCGATCGAACTCCAGTCGAGAGATCTAGTGATAGATAACTTTATGTGGTCGACTTTTTTTTATCTGACCACATCGAGGGGCTCAGAGATATCTCTCCTTTTATATAAGAAGAATAAATCATATATCCAACCAGTCACATTCATTTGCATATTTTATAGCATATCGGAAAGCTACCTTTGTAACTACCCAATTATGAAGTAGCATTTGACAACCCCTAAATATATTATTATATATGTAGACAATTTTGCTAATCTCAGATACAAAGATTATACATTATCATTACTTGAGATCAACTGATGGCATATAAAAACATGATAATCTCAATAGTGTCTCAAGGTGAGTCAATACATTACCATGTTCTCTAACATACGTACACATTATTGATTTGATATCCCATATCCATGATCCATGAAACATGATTATCAATTAATATATATACTGATTTATAAATCGTAATTGTCCTATATAATGATATAAGATGAAAGATACTTTAGAATAACATTAAAACATGATTAAATATTTTCAAAAATAAATCACATACTTGTTGATCAATATAAAATATGTTTATTCAAGGGACAAAATAACATATTATTTAAAAGATCATAAATATAGAAATGATATAACCATATCTATTATTGTCTCTAGAGCATATTGCTTACAATGGAAAGCTTAGCCATCTAATATTTCTTGTCATTTTCGTTTCTTTCCGTTTATTCCATGGTACCAATCCAGTTGAGTCGGATCCTATGATAATTGTACCGAAAAGAGAGGCGCAGGCAGTCCCTATATCTCTCCGACTACTTGAGAAGCGTAGTCCACTCCAAATACGCTTTGGATGATGGGCAAAGGTGGAAGGTGAGAAAGAAGAAGGATAAAGTTATCTTTTCAATGTGCTATTTAACAGGGAAGTGACAAAAGACGACGGGAGTGGTATAAAAGGGCATGAAATTGAAATTAAATGACATATAAAGAATCATATTTTTTCAATAACACAGAGAAAAACGGGTTAACTTTTGAGTGACACATAAGGAATTATCCAAAATAGTTCGATCAGAAGACGCTAGAAACTGTTTTTTTCTCCTTGTGCTCGCGTGCCTGGTCGATGACCATCCATCCACGGCCACCCCAGCTTCAGACAAACAAAAATCCGGCGATGGGACGAGACGCCGCCTACGCGACTGCTGGCCGCACCCCCTTAGAAAACTGCTAGATTTCGTTCGGATTCGAGATCGAGCGCCGCGCCGCGCGTCCGGGCCCGGTGGCGTCTCTTGAGGCGACCAACCGGCCGGCTTCGCACCGAATGAACAAGAGAAAATATCGCCCGAACAGCGACCCGGATCCTCTACTATCATCGTGGATTTTCACTTTGCCTCGCTCGTCCCTTCCGCGCAGGCACACCCCACGTTTCCTCGCCGCACCTGGCGCGCAGCCGTGGTCCACCCAAAAAGTTCGCCGCGCCAAGCCCTCGCCGTGATTCGTGGTTCGGGCGCTTTCGTCGGATTTTCGCACGATTTGGACGGGTCTACTACGGATCATGTGAATACACGCACCCTTATCGCTTGAGATTATACGACGACCGCAAGCCGGACTTGTCTTTTGGGTGATGGCTCTGCTTCGGTCTTCTCGTGTGATTTGGGCCTGTCTACTTCAATTTTTTCAGCTCTGCTCCACTAACTCCACTAGGAGCAGCTCCACTGTGGAGTTCCTGGAGCAGGTGGTCCTATTTGGCACGCAGCCTAGCTCCAGCTCCAGGAATATGAGGTTTCCCTGAGAAAGGTCCAATGTGCCCCTGAATGATGTTTGGTGTATGTTTGAACAACCCTGAATTTGGAAGTCTGAACTCTACGTGATCTCAACGCCTGTCGGCTGATTTTTTTTTTTTTTTGACAGAACCTTGTTAACAAAAAATGATTGGCATCGAACAACAAGCAAACACATTCTGTTAAAAACACCATGGACCTCATGATCAAGCTTTATGCGTTGCAAATTTCAATTGCAAATATCTAGTGCACAGAAAAATAATGTGAGAAACAAATTTATTTTGCTGAATTCAGCATAAACAAGAGCACGGAAATATGAAAAACAAGAAACTACCATGCTATTCCCTATCCCTAACCCCTTCTCTCCTAACCATTATGCAGCCACAACAAAGGCGATAACTGGATGCTTTTGCTGTATTTCAAGCCTTCTCTTTTCGCATTAGGTTGGATTCTACGCTAGCAGAACTGGACAATTCATTCCTCAACAGCCTTATCAGAAAAAGAAAATATTATTGCTGCAACACCGCATCGGCGCGGGCGCGGAGGGCGGCGGCCTTCTCAGCGGGGTCGCGGAGGCGGTACAGCTCCTCCACCGCGTCCGCCGTCCCCTCCAGCGGCGTCCTCCCCGCCTCCGCCCCTTCATCCCCTTCCCCCTTCTGCCGCTGTGACTCGGGAGCCGAGGCAGAGCTCGCCATTTCACTGCCGCCTCGCGGCTCATCGATTTCTGGACGGCGGGTGGGGGCGGAGAAAAAGAGGCGCGCGGGTGGGGGCGGAGAAGAAGGAGCCGCGCGGGTGGGGGCGGAGAGGAGGAGCGGCGCGGGAGGGGGCGGAGAGGAGGAGCGGCGCGGGTGGGGGGTGGAGACGAGCGGCGCAGGTGGGGGGCGGAGAGGAGGAGCGGTGCGGGAGGGGGCGGAGAGGAGGAGCGGCGCGGATGGGGGCGCAGGCGGGGGGGAGCCGGAGAAGATGGGGGGCGGGGAGCGGAGGCGGAGAGGATGGGGGACGCGGGGGGAGCCAGAGAAGATGCGAACCGGTACGAGGAGGCACTGTGTAATCAGTAATGGCAATGGTGGGTAATTTCTCCACAACTCCACGAGGAGATACAAAAGTCCAAATCCTGGAGTACCTCTTGAGGTGCTCCACAAAAAACGTGGAGTTGACCCCTAACTCCACTTTTTTCTCGAAGCGGAGTTTTAGGAGCTGGAGGTGTTTGGCAAGACAAAGCTAGAGCAGAGCTGCAAAATCTGGAGTGGAGCAGTCCCAAACAGGCCCAAAGGCGCTGCTCATTTCAACTTCAGTTTCTTATTTCTAATTTATTTTTTATTATTTTAAATTTTTTTCTGTTTTGGGCTTTTTTGAGCTTTTTTATCGATTTTTTCGTATTCGTTTGCATTGTTTGCGATGAGTTAACCTATTTTTTTATTTTTAAATTTTTAAAAATTTAATTACGTCAAATAAGTTACCATCAGTTACAGTGCACTTTCAACCATAAGCCACCTTTTTCAGTCCAACTAAACGAGTTGAAAATGTTGTATTCCATCTTTCTACGCACGAACCACCCGGTCACAGTGATTGGCCGAACTCAGTATCATTGAATGTTTCCGAAAGAGGAGCTCCCCAAAACCTACGACTACAAACAAACACATATATGTTCTGCCGCTTTTGTCCTCACCTCGATGTATGGCCCTTCGCTTGATAGGGCAAAGATCAATTCCTTACGAAACTTATGCATGTGTGCCCACCGCCGCCCACCAAGTGGCTGCTCCTAGGCGACTTCAACCTAACCTACAAGGCTCCTAATAAAAATAATTTGAACCTCAATCAACCTCTTATAGGAAAATTCCGCAACGCCTTGAACACCTGCGAGCTATAAGAGATTCATCTTCAAAACCACAAATGCACTTGGAGTAATGAACGAGACAGCCGCACACTAGTCAAACTAGACAGGTGCTTCTGCAACATGGCTTGGAACACCACCTTCAACAGTCATGCCCTATAGGCCTTATTCACTTCCCAGTCAGACCATTGCCCCCTCCTCTCAAATATAGATGGACCACGGCCACCCAAAGTCTTTTGCTTCAAAAACTTATGGACCCAGCTACCGACCTTCCAGCAGGTCATCCACGAGGCTTGGGGGGAGTCCACGCCTAGTCGTGACCCGATTTCCACTTTCAACAGAAAATTGAAAACCACAGCAACCAGGCTAAGAAACCAAAGCAATAAGTTGCTCCCGAATGTCAAGCTACAGTTGCACATGGCCAAAGAGATCATCCTGCACCTCGACATCGCATAGGAAAAACCAAGCTTTGACTACCGACGAGGTTGAACTCCAAGCTCGCCTAAAAAGAGAGTGATGGGCCTAGCAGTAATCCAAAAATCCAGGATAAAGCAAGCATCGCAAATCAACTGGCTATGAGAGGGAGATGCATACACAAAAATTTTCCACATCAAAATAAACTCTTGTAGATGAAGGAATTTTATTCAATGCCTCACGAGAGATCAAGGTTAGGCGACCTCGCATGACTAAAAATCCGATGTGCTCTTTGACCACTTCTCTCGCATTCTCGGATGCAGTTCGCAGACTACCACCACCTTCAATTGGGAAACGATACATCTGTCGTAATTGGACCTATATGACCTAGCCACACCTTTCTCTAAACTCGAGGTGCACACAGCCATCCTTCAGTTACCAAAGGACAAAGCACCATGCCCGGATGGTTTCAATGGGAACTTGTACCATGCATGCTGGGACATCATAAAAGATGATCTCATGGCTGTCTTCCACAGTTTCCACAACCTCAGAACAGCAAACTTTCAATGCTCCAACACAGCCAATGTTATTCTTCTACCAAAGAAAGACGAAGCCCAATCCGCGGCAGATTTTAGACCAATTAGCCTGATACATAGCGTTTCCAAGATCATCATCAAGACTTTGGCCTTGCGTCTCGCCTCCTCATGAATAGTCTGGTCTCTCAGAGCCAAAGCGCTTTTATTAAAGGAAGATGTATTCAAAAAAAATTTCCTATACGTTCGGAACCTCACGAGGAACTTTCACCAAATAAGAATACCAACTGCTGTAGGGATGGCCCAACCCCCCATGACTAGGCCTTGCAACTAGCCCAATATGTAATAGGCCCAGTAGTGGGAACTTCTCATCTTACTCCACTCATGTATATAAACCCCCCAAGAGGGGTATGAGGAGGAGAGGTCCACCCATTTTCCATATACTGTCTCTCTGTTGGCTCTCCTTTTCTTCTACTAGTCCCTCTCTTTACTATTTGGCCTGTAGCGACAACACCAACCCTTCTCTTCAAGCTTGACATTGCCAAAGCCTTTGACTCAGTACGTTGGGACTACCTATTGAAGCTGCTAGCAATCAAGGGGTTCCCTTCTTGTTGGATGGACTAGATCTCTAGCCTCCTCTCCACCGCAACCTCCACAATTCTCCTGAATGGCGTCCCCGAAACATTATTCAACACCGCAAAGGCCTTCGGCAAGGCAACCCACTCTCCCCCCTTCCTCTTTATCTTAGCAATAGACCCTATTCAAAACATCCTCAATATAGCTACGGATCAAGGTCTCCTCCAACCTCTGCGTGGATAGGCAACAACCTTGCAAACCTCTCTCTATGCGGATGACACAGCCATTTTCTTGCACCCTTCTCAGGCATATGTCAACACCTTTGTCCACATCCTAAAGTAGTTTGGTGAAGTTATGGGCCTACATACAAACTTACAAAAAAAAGCCAGGTGGCACCAATTCGTTGCGAAGGGATCAACCTACAAACCGTGCTTCAGGACATACCGGGCATTCTAGCTTCCTTCCCACTGGAATATTTGGGGCTACTACTTGCACTTTTAAGACTTTTTTGCCTGCACTTCGTCACCTTTCGAGCTAGCGTGAGCTAGCATGGCAAATTGTTGACACCTGCGGGAAGGAAAATTTTGGCAAAGTCGGTCCTGAATGCCCAAGCGACATACCTTCTCACGGTCATCAAACCACCAGCCGGACTACTCTAGTTCCTAAATAAATAGATGAGATAGTTTCGTTGGGCTGGATCCGATCAACTAACGGGAGGACAATGAAAGGTCAGTTGGGACAAGGTGTGCAAACCCACTCACCTTGGTGGGCTCGGCCTCCTGGACCTCCAACGCTTTGCACGAGCCCTACGTTTACGATGGCTATGGTATGAGTGGGCTACCACAGACAAGCCTTGGAAAGGAATAGAGACGCCATGCAATGAGCACGATAATCTATTATTCGCGGCAGCCACCTCCATTACAATCAGCGATGGTAAAACAACGAGCTTCTAGAACTCGGCTTGGGCTCAGGGGAGACCTCTGTGCGACATTGCTCCGCACGTGTTGGCCCTCTCCAAAAAAAGAACTGCTCCCTGCATGCAGCCTTAAACCGCAAACAAATGGCTTCAAGATTTCAGCGGGTTAACCGGCCCAACTGCTCAACAAATTCAAGAACTCATCGCCCTCTGGGCCACATATCTTCCTTAAACCTCCAAGAAGGGGTGGGGGACAGTATAACCTAGAAGCTAACCCCGTATGGAAGCTACAACGCGACCTCAGCCTACAAAGCGCAGTTCTTTGGCTCTTTAAACACCTCCATGAACCCCCCTAGTCTGGAAGACTTGGGCACCCAAAAATGCAAAATCTTTGCATGGCTAGCGCTGTAGAACAGGCTGTGGATGGCTGATCGCCTCTCCTTAAGAGGTTGGCCAAACCAATTGGTTTGCCCCCTTTGCAGGAATTCCCTGAAAATAGCCATCCACCCCTTCACCGAATGCTACTACACGAAAAGAGTACGGACCCTCATCGCCCATTGGATTGCTTCAAGCTCCATAGACCCTTCATCTTGGCACACCCCTGCTTCCATTCACCACTGGTGGGGGTCTGCCATTCTGAAAACAGATGTGCTTCGGAAGCCTCTAGCTTCCTCTAGCTTCGCTAATGATGCTTGCCACCTAGGAAATCTAGAAAGAATGAAATTCTCTCATTTTTCGTTCCATAACATCCTCCCCCATATCCTTGCTCGCCAAAATTAAGGATGAGTCTCACTCCTAAATCCTAGCGAGAGCAAAGAGACTAGCGGAGCTCAGTTCTTCCTCTGTAACACCTTAATTTCTTTTTTTGGATACGACCTTTCCTAGGCCTGCCATCCTCTTTCATGTATATATAACTTCCATCCCAGCTTTTAATATATGACAGTGTTCTGCCCGTTCAAAAAAAAATGTGACGAGAGTTGAGACAACTTTTTATTTTGAGAGCAACATGTATGTTGTTTCACCCTTTTTTTTCTCCCTGTAATGGAAGCCAAGGAACAGCCTAGTGCGACACAAATGAGATGCGGAAAACCATAGTTTACTCACCCACTCTGATTGGGTCCATGGATTCTCCTTTTGCCCATTGCCTTAAACATGAAATTGTGAATCCACAATTGGCCATTTGACGATCCAGAACCAAGAGAGTAAAAAAAAAGGTCTCCTGTAGGCTAAGATTGTGCTCGAGCTTTCGTAAATTTGCAGTTAACTTGGGACCCCTCAGTGCTCCACTCACACTGTTCGTATGTATAACTTGTCCCAAATTAGGAGGCAAAAGACTACTATTTCATGGCGGTAATCAAGGACTAAAGTAGTACTAGTATTTCCCTCACCAACGTAATGAGATAGTACTACCAAGAAATTTTACCCTTTTAAGTTTGTTTAGAATTAAAAAAAACAGATTTGAAGGTTGAGACACGGGACATTTGTATGCTAACTAGTCAAAATTATAGGCGTTCTACGCCATACTAGTAGTTTCCCCCGAAGGAGTACAATTTTGAAAAAGAGTTTCTTGAAAGATCTAGTTGCGTACTACCTCGACCACCCACTCAGCCGGCAATAGAATTTAGAACCCAACATGTTCTCAAAAAAAAATCAGAACCCGAGAGTAGCGGGCCGCGTGTCCTCGCTCGGCTCCTTCCATGAAAGATTTACTAACATGACGAGGCATCATCTATATGAAAAAACTGGTCTGATCTTTTCGCGAGAACTAAAGATCTTTACGTAATTTCGAAAAAACGTAAGGGGTTTTTCGCAAAACTGCTCCCCGACCGTACGCGAATTTTGCCACCACGCGCCGGCCGAGGGAGCGCTAGGGGCGACGTGGCCGAGCGTCCTGCGGGGAATCCCCCGGCTATAATAGGGGTAGTATACCAAAACATTCCATGATCTACATGTCAGTCTCGGAAACCAATTTGGCAAAGGGATATATATATATATATATATATATATATATATATATATATATATATATATATATATATATATATATATATATATATATATATATATATATTACGCCCCGCGGACTCTCCGGCCGGAGAGAGTGTCCACGTGTCAGCCTGCGCGAAAAAGCCAGCAAAGATTTGGTAATTACGTTTAGATCCCTGGTTTTCAAAAAAGGTCTCTGGATTCTTGCGAAAAAGCCCCGCGGTTTCCTATAATTACGAGCAGGCCCTTATTTCTTCCAAAAGGCCCTCGGTTTTTTACGAAAAAGCCCCTCCACTCTCATTTTATTGACAAAAGGCCCTCGATTTTTTGCGAAAAAACCTACGCTTTCTTTTTTCTGTGAATTTTCATCTCTTTTACTTCGGTCCACACGGTGGCTGGCGTGACGTGACGCCACGCCTACGTGGCTAGTATCAACCAATCCAGGTCCCATTCGGCAAACCAGGAAGATAGTGCAGTTCTTTTTAGTTTATAATTTATATTTTTTAAAAAAATAAATAGAATAATTTTTTTGCTATTATTTTGAAATGGTTTATCGGAACAATATTTTTAAAATAACATATCGGTATTCGGTTCGTTTACATAATTATTTGTAATAGAATTAAAAATTATAAACCGTAACTATAAATATAAATATAAAAAACCCACCCGATAAGATCGGATCCGGGTACCAGCAGCAGAATCTGGCAAAGGGCATGTGGAAGTGGCCAACCAACTTTCGGAGTCTTTCAAATACGTTTTTTTAATTTTGGGAAAAAACTGGGACAGAGGCACAAGCCATGCTGATGGGTCCATGTCAGCGTCCTAAAAAGCCTAACTAGTGCCATGTAAACGCAACAAAATGGTGATGCCACTGATGAAAAATTCATGCATCATATTAGTCAAAGCGCACTCCGCCGTGTTTGAAAACACGCACCTAGCATTATCCTATTTCAGCTGGAGCAGCAAGGATGAAAATAAAAGGTGAACTTAAAAAACTCACTAACGTCGTGCCGTCTCCCTTGTAGGCTCTCTGTTATCATGGTGGGTTGCCCGTCACTGCACGCTCCCGCCCTTTTTGACTCCCCAGCGTCCCCATGAAGCTGCGACACCCTCGCAGTCGTCGGCTCCTCCCGACGTGTCAAGTGCCCGGCTCACAACATAACTGAGCTACCGCCACAACGCGGTCGCCGTAGTGGGTTGCTACGTCCTCACCGAGGTGCCAAGTTGCACCCTCCCTCTCCCTCGTCGAAAGAGTCACCAATCGTCAAGTTAGTTTCTCTATTATTGTAAATCTACGAATAAATTATAAAATACATCACTACACAAAATACAACTGGATAGGCTAGATTTTACTGTCTAATTGTTCATGCAAATATGCAATACAACATCAACGAGAATAAAAATAAACAATCACGATAAATACTAGTCGGTCAGTCACTCAAGGCTCATCCCCCTCATTCCCTCTCCTCCTCTTGCTCTGCTCAACGCCCTCGACGGACTGGTTCGGCAACACCTCCTCTCCTTTGCCTCTTGGCTGCTTAGTTGCCTACGGCCTGAAGTCGAGTCTCCAGCGACAAATCCTCCTCTCGTCAATGGCTCGACCTCCCTCTTGGCTCCTACCTAGCTACCTCCCCTCCCTAGCTGGCCAGCTTCCCTCCTCCGAGTCTTCGACAGCCGCCGCTCCTTTGTCCTCCTCTCCTCCCCAATCCCCCACTCCTAGTCCCCCTTTGGACCTCCGAGCTCCCCTCCTCTCCGACGTCCTAAGCTCCTCCTCCTTTGTCCTCTCCTCCCCCCACTCCCAGTCCCCCTTTGGACCTTCGAGCTCCCCTCCTCTCCGACGTCCTAAGCTCCTCTTCCTTTGTCCTCTCCTCCACCACTCCCAGTCCCCCTCCCCAACCCCCTCCTCCGATGAGCACTGCCATCCTCTCCTCCCCTAGTCCAGTGCTCTTGATGGCCGCTGGCCTCTCCTTCCCCACTCAAGTGCCTCGCCAGTCGTCGCCCTAGCCCCTGGGCTTGAGGCAGCTTGCTCGCGCGGCTCTGTGGTCTACCATCGCCCCGACATCCCCACGCCTCCTCCACTCCTCACGCCGTTAACCGCCGCTCAGCTCAGGTGTGCACTCTCCACTCCACGATTTTGCATCTAGAGGTGTGGGTGGATTGGATCTGCGATAATGACATGTAAGGATTAATTACTTATTGCTAATTGTTACTTGGGTCTTGTGGACTTGTGGTTGTGAGCCAATAGCCTCCGCAAAGCCCATCTTCTCTCTTTTATTCTTCCCAGGCAAAGTTGGCCATGGGCCGCGCAGGGCGGGATGGCTAAAGGCCCTGTTCTTTTCAGCTTCTAAAAGCTGTTTTCGGCTTTTCTACAGTAACTAGCCTTTAAACTGAGTATTTTTTCAAGATAGAGTCTACTAGTTAATTGTAGTACATACTTTACTGACTTCATTTATATCGGTAAAAACCGCACGTGAATTTCTGTTAATCTGTAATCTCTTATATAAATAGCCCAAAAGTCACAAGCTACAGCCAAAAGCCACAAGCTGCAGCCAAAAAGAACATGTCGGAAAGTACACTGAAGCCTAACAAATCCTCCGGTGTATTCGCCCTTGGTTGGAGAGAGAGATATATATACCCACCCTCCAACCAGCCTCTACCAGCCGTGTAAAGGTTGTGAAAGAGAGGAAGCAAGGGGAGGAATATATTCGTACACCAAGTCACCAACCATACCTTCTCTTGCAGTTTCTTGCGTTCCAGAAACCGCAAGATTGCAACCATGAGCAGATTCGGTGGAGCTCCACTCCTTCCAGTGCACCATGAAGATGAAGATGAAGAGCTGTTCGAGAAATCATCTTCCATCTCCGGCGATTCAGACGATGAGGCCCAATTTTCAGACAGCGAGGACGCCGAAACTCAAGAACACCAGTTTGCGCAGCAGGCGGCGTCACCATCGCTTCAGCCCGTGCGAAGACTGAATTCAGATAGCCTCTACGATCTGTCATCTATGATGGCGCAACTCCCTGTCAAGTAAGTTTCTGGGGAAATATTTGCATATATCAATATATGTACAACAAAAGAAAATTTTCCTCACCGTGCTAGTTTTTGTGATCTTTGCAGGAAAGGACTATCCAAATACTACGATGGGAAGTCCCAATCGTTTGCTTGTATGTCCGAGGTGAGATGTCTGGAGGATCTACGCAAGAGAGAAAGCCCCTACAAGAAGATCAAATCATGCAAGAGCTATGTAGTACTAGATGGGATCCAGAAAGCTTGTCATATACCTGGTCCTAACAGCAACGCAATAGCCAAGAAGACACCCGGAAGTTCCTGCGCAAATCTGATGGCTCGGAACAGCAGCAAAAGTATGCTTTACAGGCCTCCCCCAATTCATGTAAACAAAAGCGGATACCATCAGTAGACTCACCATTGAAATGTTTGCCCAGGGTTTCACCTCTTTTGTTGTTATTTCCTTGAGGAACTTTCTTGACAAGCATATTAGCCTGTCACAGATGAAAGGGGTTTTTCTTCTCTGCCGTCAACACAGAGAGTCATCTTGTTCATGAAGACATTTATTCTGTGTAAATAACTAGACAGATTGTATACTGAACATTTATTTCAACTGCAGGGTTGATTGAACAACCTTCCCTGTATATCTGAATTCTGAACCATGGTACATCCAATCAACTTGATTCTTTCTCAATGCAATAAAAAAAATGAGCTAAAACTGAAAGCACAGAGAGAGAAAAAAAGAGCTTCATTTTATAAATATTCCAGTCAAGAAAATGCATGGCTGGCCTTCAATGTTTGCACACCAAAAATTATCTCAGCCTAACAATTCAAATGTTCTAACTCCAATGGGTAATTGAGATCACAATCCTGTATAATCTTATGGATAGATGTGTAAGTGTGTCATTTGGTGAATCCAGGACCGTGGATAATCAGTGATACTCCTATCCCGATGTGCCTTAGCGGCTGTCAGAAAGCATAGTCATAAATAGCCCGTGCGACTCCGTCGTCGTCGTTGGGAGCGCCAATTACATTTGCCACGGCTTTGGTTTTCTCAGACCCATTTGCCAGAGCAACTCCCAATGATGCTAGTTGTAGCATTTCTATGTCATTTTCTCCATCTCCAATTGCCATTACCTTGCAGAAAAAGAAATGAGAATGATGCAAGTGGGTTAATACACGATGGTATTGTGCAGTAACAAAAATTTGAGGGTTCGATGGAAGCTTTAGGGACTATTATTTGCTTGAGCTTTGGTTTTACTATTCGATCTTGTTTGGTAAACAATTTGAAAAAATGTAAAAATTCAAAAGTTGTACTTGATGAAACAGAAATTATCAGGATTAGATGGTGATTTGTTACTGAAAGAACTGCAGAAAAAATGCAGCAACATTTGGATTGCGTCATGCGTATAAGATAGTGGAGAACTAGACAGTTCATACCTCATCCGGACTGATGCAAAGGTGGTCCAACAAAATCTTCACCCCATTGCCCTTTGAAGTTCCAGGTGGTACAAGTTCGAGCATATCAGGCTGTGCCTGAACAACACGGGCCCGTCCTTCTATCGCCTCTGCCCAGTATGGCCTCAATGTGGAAGATATTCCCTCAGCATTTTCAAGGAACAGTACTTTCTGAACATGTAAATTATAACGTAGTCAAGCTACAGCCTATCTTAGCATCCTCAAACTGGTAAGAGATTTTTCTTTATTTCACAAAAGATCCAGTGATGTTCTAGAAACTGATGGCTATCCCCATTCCCCATATATGAAATGTCCAATGCAATCAAAACCAGCAAGTTTATTGCATAAATTGGTTGAGAATATGTTGACTTTCCCCCCTGAAACAAATCATTAATCTTTGGCTGGACACATGGATTTAGTTGTATTATACGAATATAATTTATCTGAAAGGTAGGACACTCACTCCCCCTGTCCCCCATCCCCAGACTATTATGGCCCCCGACCCCTCTGCCTCCTACCCTTTATCTGAAAGAAAGCTTGTGTTGTTTATAGTAAGTTGAAAGAAAGCTTGTGTTGTTTATAGTAAGTTGAAAGAAAGCTTGTGTTGTTTATAGTAAGTAAACTAGATGGTTTCTTCCTTTACTACCCAGCCAGTCGAGGATGAATTTTCAAGAAATGAACTACATACAAATTAATCAGAATGTCATCAAGACAATTCCCAATGCTCTTAGTTTTGAAGTAAAGGAACGCTAAAATGATTCATTAAGAACTTATCGTGAAAATCTACTTGTTACTCAAAACACTTGTTAAGTAAGCAGCACCTGTATCTCAGCTGTTCCTAAAAGCTGATCAATAGATGACACTATTTCAGCCTGCAAGAAGAATCTCAACTACAGTCAAATCAACAGGAATACAAACAAGTGAAATTCACTCAAGAAAGGGCTGGTAAACCTGATCATACCTTAGGTTCACGGTATACGTAATGCAGAGAATCAACCAAAGGATCATCAAACATGGAAAAACATTGATCCTGGCTAAATGCTACTAATGGTACCTTGTGCTCCAAAGAATATACGAATGCCTGCAACATGCCAATGAAGTGTCACTAACAATGCAAATATAGAAGAATAGTTATTAGTCGTACCCAAGGTTATCATGGCGTCGCCTAGGCGACGCCTAGGCGTCCCGGCGGCCGGCGGTGGACGCCGTGGCCCATCGCCCAGGTTCATCTCAGTTAGGCGACGTCGGGCGACGCCCAGGCGTCCAGGTGACGCCTACTGCGCCGTGGCGGCCGCCTGGGCGCGAAGCGAGGGGGTACGCAACACGGACATTACCCGAGGGGGGTCACTACTCACTACACGGACATTACCTCCGAGTGCAGTCCAGCACCAGCAGCCGCCTCTAGGGTTTCTCCGACGCAGCAGCACCAGCAGCCGGGTCGCCGACGCCGAAGTCCTCCCGCCGCGGATCAGCAGCTCAGGTAATCTCCTCCTCCGCTCCGGACTCCTCCGCTTTTCTTCTGCGACCGCCGCCGGCTCCTCCCCTCTTGCCTTCTCCGCCGCTGGCTCCTCCGCTTTTCTTCTGCGGCCCGCCGCCGGCTCCTCCCCTCTTGACTTCTCCGCCGTCGGCTCCTCTGCTCCGGACTCATCCGCACGCCGGCTCCTCTGCTTTTCTTCTGCGGCCCGCCGCCGGCTCCTCCCCTCTTGACTTCTCCGCCGCCGGCTCCTCTGCTCCGGATTCCTCCGCACGCCGGCTCCTCTGCTTTTCTTATGCGGCCCGCCGCCGGCTCCTCCCCTCTTCACTTCTCCACCGCTGGGCGCTGGCTAGCTCCATCGCTCCTGATTCGCAGTTGCGCACTGAGATGCTCCACCGAGACCGATTATAAGGGGCTAAGGGTAAAGGGCATAACCGCATAAGGCTAGTGGCTAAGCACTGCTGCACTGGCCGGTGGCTTCATGGCTTGTGTTCTCCACTGCTGCACCGCATAAGACCGAATCAATGTGTTTTTACTTTTTAGTTTTAGGCTTTTAGCAAAAAAAAACATTTTGGCAATGCAGAATTGCAGATGTTATTATCTACACGATTTTGGCAATGTGATTTTGTGCAAATATGCTTATGGCTTGTGTTCTTTGTATGCTTACAGACTACAAAGTAACCTTGTTATATTAATGCTATTTGCTGTTATGGACCTTGTTATTAAGTGTTTAATTTCATGTCAATTGAGGTATTACTTGTATTTATTACTAATTTACTATCATCTAACTACTATCGTCTAACTATCGCCATGACGGGCGCCTAGTCGACTAAGCGTCCAGGCGCTCCGGGCTCGCCTCGACTTGCCAGAGCGCCGTGACAACCTTGGTCGTACCAAGACTTAAGCAAAAGGTAGATATGTCACCACTCACTAAGCTCCTAGGCGCATTAGGAGTGTTGTGGTTACGCGTCAAACAGTAGAAAGCAGGGCTTCGGGAGACCCAAGAGAGGTATCCAGAACCTAAATCTCAAATAAGGGGAGAGGTGTAGAATGGATGCCTTTTCTTCAATCCGACAATGGTTTTTTCCTTTTTAGTGTTTTCCCTCTTCCTCCATCGCGCCCTATAGTCTATATTTACAGCCATGGGTGAGGATGTTTTACACAAATGCCCCTCTTAAGATCTTTACTAAGGGGGTATACATGCCTTCTCCTTGTCATGCCCTACATGGGTCTACCTCTTAGGCACATACATATTTGGGCTTATCATTGGTGGGCCGACTGGGCCATGGTGGGGCCACTCCCCCAACAGAGAGTATAATGACAAAAATGCAGGTGTTCAACACAAGCATTGCTAACTTAAACTGGTGAAGATGGAGTACGATAATGAACTAATTTATTCAGACATAGTTCTGCAGTTTCTTTCTGTTGTGGATCCAACTAACAAGCAACCAGATACTAAGCTCAGATATAAGTGGGCCTGTAAGCTAGTCGCATTAGCTGGAGAGATGTAATACCAGACGCTATACCATTTTTTAAGGTTAAAAAAACTGAAAATTAGGTAACCTTTCTGGGTCTAGATTACGACTAGTGTGCACACGTATGATCTTAAAACATAGCAAACAAAAACTGTTGCTTACCTCTCTGCATACTTCTTGATCTAAATTTCTCCTATAAATTTCTTTTCCTTCCAAACCGTAAACCAGCAGCCCCTGAAATTGGAAGGATTTACCTGATGAGAATGAGGATCATGCTGTTGGGAATTGTCAATGATTCTCTTATTTACCAGATCAGAACAATGACTAGAGTGTTGAGACTGGAATAATACAAGCGTAACCAATGTTAATATACAGAATGCGAAGGAACATCAAGTTTAAGGTAGCACATTACAGTATTGAGTAGAAGCATAAATCCTCATGGCCTCATCAACCAATGACATAAACCTTTTTATGGTTTTATATTTATAAAAAATTAAAAAGGGCAAGCTGAGGGGGGTATAAACAGCACACTTGCTGTTCCATGAATACATGAACATCCAGCTTTTGAATGCAGGGGGGGTAAGAATGGTTGGCCTATCTCGTGACCAAATTTGACACCATAACTCGATACAAGAACCAAAGGGGAATATCTATTATCAGAATAAAAGACAAGAGGATCCTTCAATTGTGTTTTATCTCCCGGCATATCAAGACAATTTATTTCTTATAAGATTCTGTATTGCCATGAAAACGTACTTTACACCAACCTGAAGGAATATACCAGGTGAAGTCTCTGAAACAATGCCAGTTCTTCCAGATAAATCAACCATACTGAGAGCATCAATAACAGCAGGCCGTGCCTGTTCCGAAATGAAGATGGAAGCAAAATAATTATCAACATTCTGACAGATAGCACATTGCCAAACAGAAATAGACAGTCAGAGAATAACAAGCTTTCTTGATTGTTTTAGTTCTAGTGAAATATACCATTCAAGCTCATAGAAATAATGCAAATGAAAAGATCCATCCAAACATTAATGATCTGTTCAGATGGGCAGTTTTTGGCCCATTCCAGCAGGATAATTTGTGGAGTGTATAAGTTTCATAGTTTGAGCTTTAGATGTTTTTGAATTAGCCCAGAAAAAGATGTGATATCAGTAGAAACAGTGGATCCTGAGTGTGTTAGAAAAAATTTGCAATGGCAGAGTAATTTTTTCTCGTTCTCATAAGGGAGGAACAGCAAGCCCATCACAGGAGGAGGCCCTTGTGTACTCAGCAAGTGACCACTTTTCTTCCAGTAGCTTTTTCTACAGCAAAGCACTTCTCCAATGACCCATCTGCTCCAGTAAGTCTTTTCTGGTGACCTGTCCTCTCCCATAAGTCTCTTCTCCGGCAACTGTCTTTGCTGACCTGTCTATTCTGGCAATTCCGTACTAGTCTCCAAGTGCCTCTTCTCAGGAAGTGTATATTCTGACAAAGCCTATGATTTGGTGATCTATTCTCTAGTGAGCCACTCCTCAGGCCATCCCATCTCGCGAAAACCATTTTTCTTCGTGTAAGCCAATTCCTTAAGTCTAATTCAATATCGTCAGTCATTTCCCCTGTCCAAGCACTCATGGGAATTTCAAACGAGGGTGAAAATTTTCATGCTTGATTTTGTGGGATACATAGCTTCCTTGCTGATATATTTCTGGTTCAGAAATTTTTTCAGATACCCAAACTGACCCTCAATATTTCCAGTTGCCAAGATGAACAATTCTTGCATCTTGATAATCTAATATGTACCAAGGCAATCTAATGGCACAAATATAATATACGATACTCCTATTCTCGGGATGATTATTCATTAGTCAGACAGAAATTACAAACTTGTAATACCTTTCCTGTAGCAATAACAATGTTTACTCCTCTTAACCTGGCTTCCCTTAGAGCTTCTGCATTCCTTGCTGTAACTTTGCTTTTACTGTTGAGCAGTGTACCTTGTTCAAACAAAAGAACACTGGTAAAATCCAAACTATAACATATCTAGAGTGCAAATATGTGCAAAGAGCAAAGGACATACCATCCATATCACAGAAGATATATTTGAATTTTGGTCTATAAAATCTTAGGCTGCCAGCTCTCTTTAGACCATCTGTTACTTGTCCTGTAAACATTCTTAGACAGCAAGAGCTGGATTATATCATCATATGAGTGTGATAAGCATTATTCAAGATAAAGATAATGGCAAGGAGAATAACTACAGAAACGCCAAAAGGACACACCATCCAATCTTTCTGTGTGAGGCTTGCTCAAATCAAGTGCACTCTTAGCAAGACCTTCCCCTTTCCACCTTAGACTTTTTAAAATGAGATGCTCCTCCTTCTCCATTTCCACTGCAGCCTCATCACTTGTCTGATGATCAAAACCCAGAAGATGTAATAGACCACGAACCTAACACAGAGTAGAAGAATAAACAGTCAAATTGTGTATAGTATCATCAGAAGAAATCTATGCAAGATACCATGTGGTTAAGTGATTTGGAAAACAGGCAGTTAAGTGATCTGTTGGACGATACAATAATATTCAAGTAAAGGAAGTTGGGAACTCTACAAGGAGAAGTTAGCATATGAATTCAAACCCCCTAAAAATGTAAGTGAATGGCAATCACTAAGCAAGTTTACAAAAAGGAAGAACATACCACGAGTATCCGCATTTCATCAAGAAGAGTATGACCTCTCTCCTCAGCTTGCCTTGCAGCTGTCTCAACTGAGATTACTATATCACCTAACATTAGCTGCATGAAAACATACTCAGGGAGAGGAGATAACAAGATGGCATAGCTAAAGGTACCAACAGAACATCATTCAAATAAAGGATTTATTCTTACAATAGGAACATCAAGATCCGGAATATACTGTGACATTGAGAGCATATCAGTAGTGCAGTCCTCGCCTCTCCATTCTTTGTTAAGATTCTGGATGAAGTTATTGTTGCATAGCATTATAGAAACCTCAACCTTTTCATACTTCCCAACGTCACTTATTGAAGTGTCTCGTGTGTTGTACTTGGAATCCAGAAGTCCATCTAATGCAATTTTCATCGCCATTGGGACATTTAACTTCAGAATTTCTACAATGTTCTGCATGCACATTACCGGAAGCAAAGGTTAACAAACATTCCACCAACAAATGGAAAATGCAAACAAGGCTAGCATAGGGATATCTTATTGACAAACATATCCAACCTGGAGGGAAATAAACTACTCATACCCAAATCAACCACAGAATAACAGTAGTATATAAATGTACCTAGATGAATGAACTCCAGTAACCAAGACATAACCAGCCGAACAGGTACCAATTACCAGACCAAAGCCAGAATCATGCATTACCAGATATCTAATTACAACTTAGCTAAATACATTTCCCACACATGTTTACCACTTGGCCAAAGAGAGCTGTACTAAGACATGCTCAGCTATCCGGCACAATAAGACATATGCTTAGCTGCCTGAAATATGCACTCCCTTTCGGCAAATGGCTAACATAACCAGTTCGAGACGACAATAGACGGTTTCAAATATGCCAATCACCATGAATGAACTGCAACTGAGATCACAAAAAGACTAACAGTCCATAATTTCTACATTGTTTAGCAATATCACGATAACGTTTGGCAAAACACCATCCAGCTCATCCAGTGCCAAATTCAATGGCTGCGAGCATTTTGATCAGCGTTTCCGATGACACTTCCTCTAACAATAGCCAGGTAATACAGAGAGAAATTTGATGAAGTGAGATGCGTACCAGCACTTCGGGGTCGTCGGGCATGTCCTCCTCGACGCCGATGCGGGCGTAGAGCTCGATCTCGCTCTCCTTGGGCGGGGGCGGCGGCGGCGGCGAGGGGTCCTGCGGCTGCGCCCGCCTCGCCGCCGCCTGCCCGCGCCGCCCCCTTGGGAAGCCTCGGATACCGGAGAGGAGTCCCGCGGACGGCGGTGGCGGCGCCGAGCGCGAGGGCTCGGGGGTGGCCGTGAACCCGCGCCAGGGGAGCAGCGAGGCCGTGGATGCCACCGCGGGAAGGGGCGGGTGGAGCGGCGCCGAGCGAATCAGCGCCACGCCGCGGAGTGGCGGAGGGAGCGGGAGGGGCGACCGCGAGGCGAACGGGAGGGCGCGCGACACGATGCGTGCCATGGTCGTGCTCCTGCGGCTGCGGCTGCGGCGGCGGCGGGAGAGGAGAGCGTGGAGGAGGGTTTTGTTTTGTTTTGTTTTGTTTCTTTAATCTGGTTCTGGTTTGGCCCGCCCGTTTCGTATCGCGCGGTCTCCCTACGCGACGCCGCCACGGCCTGCGGGATTTTCCACATTTTTCCCCCCGGTTTTCATAATTTTTTTCCCCGCGCGACGGTCCTGAGTAAGCTGATTTGGTCGGTGTTAGTGTTTTTGCCCAGATAATTTGGAACACGAGTAATGGAAGCATTTCCATCGCATAGATATGTGCTTCGATTTGTATATAGAATCATACAAGTTTGTTTTTGCTGGGATCGGCGTATCCGCTACTCCGCTTCGTCACTCTCACTTGACGGGTTTCCAGTACATCCCTTGGTGTGGATATTCCGTGGAATATTTTCCTTGTGCAGTAAGCGCAAGAACTATGGAATAATGGAAAGTAGACAAACGTGGATCTCAACACGGCGCAGCTCCCAGCCGCACGAAAAATTCGGCGAGAACAATATATTAGCATCTCATTCTCATGCGCACGAGCAGTCGAGCTCAAATCCACAGGCACAAGATGCTGGCTAGTGCCAAGATGATACGCCGAATGGCAGAACAAAAGTTCCTCGCGAAAAAGAGGTGGCAGGGAATTGGTGGCACATGAATAGCTTTTTATTCCAAGGAAACAATGATGAATGAAATCACATGTTTTCGAGGAAAAACAAGGACAACCGGCACATGCACGTCTCTACACTCTCCAACCTCCCTATGCACACAACTCTTCCCGATAGCATTGCCGTGGCGATAGAAACTCCCCGTGTTTCTAAAATGCCTATCTACTAGTAACATATACTCTTGATTCACAACATGGAAAACCGCATAAAGTGTTGCAGGCCTGCCTAGCAGGCACGGACCTCAGTAAACCGGCTTGGGGCTGGTTCACAACTGCTGGTAAGTTTCAAAGATCCAAAGAGGCAGGATAGTCTCTTCATGATGGGCTTGCGACTGACTACTACTTCCAACGAAACAGCATCCCTCGCGGTATCAACATGCGTATCATAACCCTCAAGATCGGCTTCTGTTATGAATACTGCATCAATACACCCAGTGGGACTGGTTGGCCTGGGTCGCATAACTTGGCAAAGGGGTAAACCGCTGTCTTCGTAATCAAACTCCATTGTGTAGTAATCATCAATTTCTCTGTCAGTGATGCAGGCTTCATCAGCTTCTAGAGAACGGTTCAGGTTTGCACTTCGTATTGGAAGACGTCCAGTGGTGAGAGTGCTAAATACGTTGACAGCCTGCCAAATCATGTCATTGGCACGAAGCAGCTTAGCAACTGTAGAATTGTACCATAATGGCTTAGACAGAATGCAATCACAATAGTCTTCATACCTGCCACTGTGATGGCGCCAAAAGCACTCTAGGCCTAATGGATCGGACATGATCCAAAGCTGCTTCAGGAGTCATGTTCCTATATTTAATCTGTAATATAAGGGAGAAAATAAGCTGTCATCAGCAAACTGAAGGGGAAGATGTATAACATTGAGGTCAAATCCTATGTAGTTTATCCTACCAAATAGCACAAAACAATAGTGGTGCTTCGTCCTCTTCCAGCTTTACAGTGAACATAAGTACTACCACCTTGTGATGCATTCCCTGACAAACACACAACAATTACGTATTAAATTCTACCCATTTGAGGTCAGTGGAAATATTTAAAAAAATACATTGGATCTTCATTTCTTTCACATTTAACCCATACCTAATGAATATCAGTCATTGCTAAATGCTAAGGCATAAGCACATTGTTGATGATTCAATTGTTTGTGATCGCATCATCCTTGGTCAGTACTACGTTTCACAAGGAAACTTGAATGTAGTTCATAATTATTTTAGGTAATGCAGATAGGCATTGTTGAAATGCGCACAAATCTTTTGCGTGTTCTCAAAAAATGCAGATAGGCATTGTTGTTTGAAAAGCTTGTGCAGGCAGCTAGTCACTGAAAATGAACATTTGGCATGGCAGAAAAACAGGAGGAATAGAACTGCCAAACAGCAAAAGCTCTAGTAACAAGAAACTGCATTCTTGAATATAATATACAGAGAGAGAGAGAGAGAGAGAGAGAAGAACTCAATGGCTATTGATGCACGTAAATCAAGAACTTCAGAACGAGCACAACATGTAGCCATGCTTTGGTAGGTTACTATCCCAGTCTATATAAATGATTAGAATACTGACAGTGCTGGTTTCATTTTAATTCCTTTTTCAGTTTTTTTAAGCAACTATATTAATCATTTCACTTAATTATCATGCATGATGTCATATACAATGATAGCTAACAGAACCTTCATCCTCCTGTTGGGAGGGGGTGTGCATTAAAAAGACAGTGCTGCAACTTATATGTTGTTATACCTACTACATCAGATAATAACGGCTTAATGGGCAATAGATACAACACCTAATTCCCTATACAATTGTTGACCACAAGCTATCACCTGCTTCCCCTAGACCACTACCTGCTTTGTTTCCCTAAATCTAAGTTGACCACCACTTGCTTTGCTTCCTAAATCTAACTTGATGTCTACTTGCAGAAGAAAAATATTCCATAACATAAAGTACTACAGACACCAGGAAAGCTGAGCTGTAAATTGATCACATATGCTTCAGAAATGGCATAAACTTACAGTGAATAAAATCCATGGCTTGACAAATATCCTCAAGAGAAGGTGCAAACAGGTAGTCTCTTGTGGGAATCACAAGGTGATCTATCCCATGGACCTGGAAATGAAAGGCGTCTTACTCATCAGGACAAGACTCGTTGTGCTGGCTGGAAATGCACAGCAGAGAGATGGACGGGGCTCTGAATCAATCATAACATGTATGAAATCGCACTTTGTGAATGCAAGATTAGAAGCTTATTGACAGCACAAGGACATTCTACAATTTCAAAACAAGTAGGTAACTGAGTCCTAGGGTCTAACTCAGTGACACAATCAAATTCAAAATACAAAAGAAACCATGCAACCATAAACTCAAGGGAAATTTACCTGGTATAAGGACGTCCGGACCAGAGTCTCATAAGGCTCATTCAATGTTACAACTCCCTGAACTCCAAGTTGCTTCAAACGTGGAACATCACTTGGGAAAGGAACAGCGCCTAGCAAAATACACTGCAGATGGAGGTCGGGCAAATTAGCCAATGAGATCTTCATAGCACAGATTCATCATGAATACACACCTCAAAATACTAATTGTGAAAAGCAACAACGTAACAACTAACAACGGCAATCAAACACACACTATTTCAGTGGCTATGTCCTTTCGCTACTGATGTAACAGACAGGCCTCTGTGGTCCTAGGCATGTAAACATATCCACCGGTTCCAAATGAAAGACCACAAGTCACCACAGTACTGACGGATAAGCGCTCAAATTTCTTGCAATTGGACTAAATGAAGCCTGAAATGAACAGGCACAGCAACAACCACTGCTCACAAGGGAGGAAAAGAGTCTTAGCTTTCCCCGACAGGCTGACACTGATAAAACAACTCTTAAGCACCGAAAAAATGAACAAATCAAAGGCAATCCTGTACAGAACTCACAATAAAGAGTCACTGCGTCAGAGCCAAGCATGGAAACCAAATGTAACAACACAATTAGATGGCACAATCCCAGAGAAAAACTGTTGCTCAAATCACGCTCTTCATCAGTTAAAAAAGTCACCCTATTATCCAAGCATCACAACGCCGAAGTGAACTAATTGCACATGAATAAGTCAGTAGTTGGCCCACTATGACAATCGCAGGTAAACTAAAGCACGGCCTATAATCCCAACCAAAATGATCACGGGATCCGCGTAAAGCTAACGCAAGGCAGGGTCACCACCTGGTCGACGCGATCCCACCACCGGAACTCCGGCTCGAACCGGTTGCGCAGCACGTTGTAGAGCAGCGTCGGGTAAAACAGCACCCTGGCGGTGGCGCCGACGAGCGTGCGCTTCGCCCTCAGCCGCGCGACCTCGCCGCCGCCCCTGGCCCCCGACTTCTCCTGCTCCTCCTCCTCCTCCACCACCAGCCCCCCGTCACCGTCTCCCAGTTCGCGAATCCTCATGCCCCTCCTATCCCCCGGCCCCCTGTCCTACAACAGCTCGAGATCCAAACCCTAGACGCCGAGACGCCTCCAGTGTCCTCTTCGCCCTCCAGAACCAGAAGATCCGTGGAGGCGTGGAAGGGGAAATCCGTGGATCGAGAGGAGGTGGTGGCTTTGCTCGTGGGCTCGTGGCCTGGGGGACGCGAGAAATGGGAAGCGCTGTGTCTAAAACCCCAGGAGAAGGCGGAGGCCTAAACAGGTGGCAAATTGATTTTCCTTGGTTGGTGGAATTTATTGGTAGGGAAACGTGGGTGCATTTTCTCCGCGGTCCTTGGACAGTCGCGTAATTTTAGAGTTTTTAACGGATTTAGCGCTGTTTGTGGCAGTATTTATAAAACTAGTTGTATGTAGGATGTATTTATAGAAATAGCATTTCTGCCATTAGGTAGACGAGCGGCAGCGCAAGAGAGACAACATGTGGTGAGGCCACCGGCTGCAGGCACCTGCCGCCCATCGGCAAACGGCAGGTAGCCTGCCGCCTGGCCAGGGAACGGCAGGTAGGTCTGCCGTCAGGTGAGGGGACGGCAGGTGATTAAGCCGGTTGATTAGCCAGTTTAATTACCTGTCTTAATTTTTTCCGTTTAGTATTTGTTGAATTTTTAGATATATCAAATGAACTCAAACAATTACAAAAATTTACATACAGCCTTCTGACACAATGTACTTTATAGTATAATTTTTTGGTAATTTTATCCATTGTAAATGTTGCTCAAAAATTTATATAATTTTGATATTTGTATGAGTTTTTACATGTAGCAAACGAGCTCCAAAAATTACGAAATTTTATGTAAGCTTCTTGACATAGTTATAGTTATTGTGTAATTTTTTTTAGAAAATTTATATATTCTGAATTTGCCATGTTTATTTAGGTTAATTTAATCATGAATTTACAAATATTTCATATTTTTTTTACAATTTTATACATTAGGAATACTTGTACAAGTAAAAATAATTATAGTAGTAAAAAATGCATCATACTTGATACAATATGTCTCACCCATCTAAGCCACTGCTACCTCCTCGCCGCATCTGCCTCCCCACACGTGGCCTTGCCTTCCGCTAAGCACGAACATGTCCCGTGGGGTACGTCAATCGATCCAAAGGTTGCGTTTTTGGTCGGAGGAGGTATGGAGACCGTTCTATTTTCTTAGTGGCCGGTGGTAGTCTAGTAGGCTCAGGTACAATAAGCTGGGTCCGGCAGGGGTCGAAATCCTCCAGTTGAGACATGCCGAATTGTGAGCCATCCGGAATAATATCAAAAGACTCCATAGCTGCACACCGCAGACGGGCAGCAGTCCACCGGATACCCATAGTGGGCCCGTCTATCAGGTCAGTTAACTCGCCGAACAGGTACACTGGCATCACGATGGTTGGACATCCGGCAGAAAAGTGCTCCCAACTCCATATCAGCACGAGCACATAGCAAATAGCCTAATTGGGGGTACCAGTAGTAGCACGCTGGCAAGCGTCACATAACCCCTGATACATGGCGCACAAAACAGCTGATCCCTAGCTGCACCGAGGCATCGCCCCAAACTATGTGTCAACCAAAGGCTCGGTGAGGCTGATGAACTCAGCATTGCAAATATTGCCATGTGTGGTTGAAAATATGCTCCAACCAAATAGTTGAATAAGGAACACGATGAAATGCCTCTTGACAACCTCTGACGGTGCATCCTGCGGGCACACATTGAAATTGTTCAGCCAAGTGCGAGGGATTCCACGTGCACTCTCTAGGATAGGTCGGCTGGTGCAGGGGCTGAAATAAGTGCGTCACCCCAAAAGGGAGACCGGTTAAGAACGCAACGTCCTTCAGAGTGACCGTGTGGAGGTGATCTCCCCCCGCGGGGAACAGGGACATGCCCTTTACATTAGCAGGATGGGGATGGGATCGTCCTTTCCCACTAGGTCTAATGGGGACCCAGTAAAAATAATTTTTATGATAAATTAGAGTTTTTAATATGAAAAATTATATTCTTTTTTATATATTTAGACTAAAACTTGAATCTATATGTTATAATATATATTTTGAAGCTATATTTTTAAAGAAGTATATCTAAATAATTATGAATTAATAAACAAAGTTATATTATTATTTTTAAAAATAATTTAGCTTATTTGTAATCCCTACAGGGACCTAAGGATAGGGTCCCCACAGGGACTGGGGACAGGAGACATCTCCTACGGTAGCCCGGTAGGCCTAGCCTTTTATGATGCAATTTACGATAATTTACTCTAAGTTGATGTAATTTACCATAATTCACTCTAAGTTGGTTGGACAGTTTGAGTCCCCTTTTAGAGCAACTCCAAGAGAAGAGCTAAATCATTTTTTAAAGGTAAATTTGGTTATTATTGGAGAAAAAACGTCTCCAATAGACTCTGTAAATGGCTCTCCAAATTTAGTAGCTCTCCATCCCTCCTCCTTCGCTCTCTATTTTTGGATAGCCTACCTCGCTCACCATCCAGCCTCTTGGCGCGGTCGGCGTTTCCTTCCCGCACGCTGTGCCCCATTCCCGCGCGTACGCGACCCACCGCGCACCCTCTAGTTTAGATAGCATGTTGGAGTAGTCTTATTTTTTTAGGTGAGATTCATTTTAGAGAATAGCTAAATCACTAAATTTAGATACTTCTTCTGGCTAATCTCTTGGAGTTGCTCTTAGGAGAGTTTATTAGATTTTCTCCGACGTGGTTCTCTTAGTTGTCCATAGACGCTACAATTTCCACCATAAAACGTATTCCTTTTTTATTTTTATCATTTGAATTCAGCATTTATATAATCCGATTAACTGAAAGATAACATTATGGAGTCTATAACGCCAAACGAGTCAGCCTCTATAAATTCTGTGTGTGCATGTAAGCATCAAATAGCTATCCTTAGAGCAAGTACAATAGTATAGCCAACTAGTGGCTATAACACTTGTCCATTTCATCTATAGCCTTCAAAAAAATAGTTCATACAATAAGGTAGCTATTACAATAACTATTTGGCCCTACGTGTAAGAGAGTGAAATGCATATTTTTACGTGCTATAGCTAGCTGTAATTTAGTAGCAAGCTTCCTTCTCTCTCTTCCTTTCTCTCTCTGCCACGTAAGATTTGGTTGATATTATATTTGTTATAGCCTGCTGACTAAGCCTTATTGTACCTGCTCTTATAGATAGTTCTTTAGAATGCTAGCTTTAGTGTGTACTATATAAATGATGTGGAAGTCTTATAATTAGTTGCTAGCTATAACCATTGGAGATGCCCTATAGAATATAGACAACTGCACGGTACGGACGAAAACTGCCTAATTACCCACCCACACATAGGTCGCTTTCCAGGGGTACAATCGAGAAACCGCCCAAAATTACGAGCGCTTGATTCTCCCCCTTTATGTCCCTTCCCCTGTAGAGGGGAGTAGGGCCATGCATCTTTATCCAGATGGCACGGTTTAGACATGGCACCATACGTAACAGGTTAGATCTACATTAGGACAAAAAAAATTAGACACATCGAACAACACGACATGTTTCAGTGGACTATGTTAGGGCCGACATGGTTCGAAAAGCCCGATACAGTCAAGACAAGTTTCTTGCAAACGATATACTTTGCAGCCTCTCATCGCCAATTTCCCCAACCTCTGCCGCCTCTCGACCACAACCGTGTCTAAATCTGGTGGGCTGATGGATATCGCCGGATGCTGTGCGACGTTGCAAGAGCTTGAGCAACACAGGTGCATTGACCTCGTTCTCTGACTGGTCTCCGCCTTTGTGCACCTCCAGATCATTCACATTGTTGCCATGTCCTCCTCGCTCTACGGCACCAATGAAGACGATGAGGTCACCAACATCAGCCTTACCATCCTTGCCCACGGCTGCAAGCGGTTGGTGAAGCTAGAGCTTGCGGGTTGCAACTTGCGAGGGCAGCTACAACGGCATCGTTGTCGTGGGGCAGTGTCGCGATGCTTGAGGAGCTCACCATTGTCGACCACAAGATGGATTGTAGGTAGCTTGCTGCTCTCGTTTTCTATGGCAACCTCAAGACCCTGCGGCTTTAGAGATGCGACAGGATTGACGATGATCCTAGGCCTACAAAACATCTTGCTGCCTACCTCATGCTCGAGAACCTGCAACTGCAGAGGTGCCAGCTACGTGACCGCTGCGTCCTCCATACTCTCTTTTGGGTATGTAAAGGTGCCCATGATTTGCTAGTCTAGAATTTGTTGGGGCCTTGAACTTTGAAGACAACATATTTGCCTTGATTGGCCTATGTAGGTATTGTAATTATCAATCTTACTCCTTAAATGTACTAGTACTAGTTTTTTGATAGGCTACCACACTTTCAATAGTACCAAGCTTGAGCCAGCACAACACGGTGGAGGTATGTTGTGCCTTAGGTTATGTTTGGACCTCGTCGGAAACGAGTTTTGTTGGCATTGCACGACATGCACGAGGTGACCAAGCTGGCACAACCCAACACCATCCAAAGCCCACGGGCTCAGTCCAACTCGTAGGTCTACACTTCCCCATCGAGCTGAGTCGCCTGAATGAGCATTCGAACAGAAAAACAATCCAATGCCCAAAGAAAATCGTCGCAGCTTCGAGCCCACATGAGAGGCGTCATGTGATGTACGCGTACGAGGACCTAGGGTGGGTTCGAGAGAGTTTTAACTTTAGCTTTTTGACTGTTTGTAATAGTAACTTACTTTTAAACAGTGTGTCTTTTTAAAACATAATCTGTAGTTAAATTATAATAGATTATACCGAATCAGCTATATCACTAAAATTACATACAATTTTTTCTTTATACCGTGCTCACAAACATCTAAAACTTAAAAACCGAAGTAAAAAAAACCCACCCCTGCTGCCCCATCGCAGCGGGTCCCCGTCGCGGCGTCGGGCGTCCGTCTCTGACTGTTTTCCGCGGGGTGCGAGCTTAGCCGGCGGGCCCCGCGTGGGCGGTGTCAGTTGGACGCACGCCGTTGTTTTGGATAACAGCTGGCTCGTGGTGGACCCGCGGCTGCTGAGGTCCTCGGGAACGATGATGTACCTGTGGGCCTACCACACTTGCGCACGGTGTTTGACTCGAGGTGCCGCCCCGCCCGTTTGGACTCGATGGATCCCGTGCGACGTTCTTCACTACTTCCGTTGCTTGGGCAGACGAGCATTTGTGGTGTGAGTTTTTACTCTCTTTTTCGGCGTCAATACAGTTAGAGCAAGTATAATAAGAGGTTGTTAGTAGGCTATATGTTAAGGTGGAGAAGAGAGAGGAAGAGAGAGAAGAGAGGTGGGCTGTAAGTTTATAGCCAGCTGAAGCACAAGAACCAAGAAACTTTGTGAGAGAAAGGGGTGGGTCATACAGCCTTCAGCTGGCTGTAAACTACTATATGAATGGGCTGATAAGTGGGCTGTAAGTGTCCATACAACCGGTTGAAGACTGTATTATTAGCCTTGCTCTTACATGTATTCAGAAAATTCAAGATGCATTTTATGCAAAACGATAACATACATAATTAGTATAGTTTCGATAAAACACAGCGTATCATCCACGCATATGTATGCCTTGGCTGACAGCCTGAAACTATTTGGGCCGTGGGCGTTTTTGACATGAATGTGTCAGCTGACGCCATGTGGCACCTCTTAACAGTGCTTACACAAAAGTTTATAGATTCTGCTGGGAGAAAAATATCTTGCTCTGATTGGCTGATACCGTTTTAAGCTCCAAGCAAGAATCTGAAGATCACTGTTTCGGAATTGATACTAGTGCTTCGCGGGGGAGTACTGGTGGAGTGGATGATTACGGATATGCATTACAAGCAATGACAGCAATCGCATTCACATTTCGCGCTCTGTGACATCACTCGCGCACGTGCTTTACGACTTTCGAGTATCAGGTCTTTTTTCAACTGTGTGGTTTATAACTGTGATCGATAACTTTTGGTTTTAATATAACTGTTTAATTAAATGAATCGAATATCGATAATTCGTTTTGAAAAGACTATCATAATAAATCATTTCGAAAAAGCGATGAAGAATCTAACCCATTTATTTATTTGAGAAAGCTATAAACGAAAAGAATGAAACCGTCTTGCAGATTGCCAACAAATAACAAACATCATTGTGTAATACCCTGCTCTCTTAATGTGATGTTTTGTATAGCTCACATGGAGTTATAGTGGTGAGATTAGGTCTGATAATGAGGGAAGGCCCGGCCCTAACCCTCCTCTGACCCCAAATATTCGGGCATATAGCCCAATTCTATCCAAACCAACCATATTATTTTTAAACTCGCCCTGGCCCAGCACGCGAAGTGGAAAAACCTTGATCATGTCCTCCCGCTTCTGCCATACGAACCCTTGGGGCCTTTGCCACAAGCTGGTCCAATGCATTAAATCTATTGTTCTTTTTCTTTTAACAGAAGCCTTCTCGTCTTTTTAGCCTAGGCCTTTGACCATACGATTGATCCGCTCATTGAACTCATCCGCCACTGCCACCATACGACATTTCGTCCAGGAAGGAAGAGCTGCTACTGAGAAGTGGCCTCGCTGACTCTCTCCTCGGCGATTGGATCTCGTCGCCGCTACCCCCCCTTGGATCGCAAATGCCACATCGCTCACGCCAGCCTCATCACTGCGCCTTCCTCTCGTAGATGGCGTTCAATCCACCGCCGATTCTGCCTCCCAAACCCAGCAAGGTGCCGCTAGCCTCGTCGTCGCTGGGACTTGATGCTCTCTATCCTCCGCTGATCTCCTCCCTTGCTCTCCTGGTCTCACCACTCTCGTTGCCCTGCTGTGTAGCGATTTTTTTTGTTCTTTGGAGAGAAGGTTGTCGAAAGAATCAAGCAAAGCTCTAGTTGCTTTTTGGGCTGGCCCACGTGCTGAACTCTTTGTCAACTTGAAACTAGTCTTGACCCAACCCATTTTGAGCTAAACTCGGCCCAACCCTACCCTATTTAACCATGCCCTATTTTAAAGTGGCCCGATGCCAACCCATCAAAGAGCCCAGGCTTTAAGCCCTGATAAGCTTGACCTATTACCAGGCCTACGTGAGATTAGTCTTATATTACTTGTTTAAAATGAGTTGTAATAGCATGTAATACTTGTTATGGCTAAATGTAGCACTTTAGTGCTAATCTTTTACACAAAAAGATAACAAAGTATAAACGAGGTGATATGCATGTATGGGCTCGCTCCACGATGGATGTGTAAAGAAAACTTTGTCAAGGCATACTCTAATTACCCTAGAATTATTCTGAGATGAACTAATTACCCAAACTTAAGCATCAACTCTTTTTGAGAGGAACTTAGGTCCTATTTGGTAGAGCTCCATATTATGCTTTTTCATCTCCTCCATCTAATTCTTCAAGAATCCACTCCTCTGATAATCTGGTGTTGGCTGAGGGAAGTGTTTTGTAGGAAGTTGACTCTCAAAATCCCGAAAGAGATAATTGGTGGCAAAAAATCCATGCTACCCTTGGTTTTAGCATTTCAGTCTATTTAGTTCTTACTCATTTCTACTTGTACACAAATTCCCTAAATTATTTTAAATTTTTTCGTACTGACCTACAATCTATTTGAATATGGTACCATACGAATGTAACAACATGAATGCATTTCATATCAATAGTACAACCAATTAAATAGAAGATTCTCCGAAACACCAGTAACATGGAGTTGTCCATAGGTTAAAAGAGACATAACACATAAACATATAAGTTTTTGAAGATAATGAAGTGCTAACAAAAAGCCACAAAACGTCGCATCAAGCAGTTTTGTCGTCATCCAGATTGAGCAATTGTCCTTACAAGGTCATCACGAAACCTATCCATGGACCTATCACTCGTTGTGATGACGCATCCGATGCATCTTGTGAAACAACATATCTTGCATATCTTGATAGTATTGTGGGTACATAATCAAGATTTTGATCACACCTAAGAAAATGCCTGTCCTTCATAGCATGCTCACGTATGAAGTTGTGGAGTCCCATTGTTGCTACTAGCCTGCTACAATTTTCTTCTGCTTTGACATGGAAAAGCTCGACATCTTTAGCAAAATTCTTCATTTCATCTTCCATACACCAAAGGACCGCTTAACGACACTACGAACACGTGGGTGCATGTGGTTGAATTTCTCTTCCTCACCGCTTGGCGTAGGACCTCTCTGAAAATCAGGGTCATCGTACCTCTAACTCTTGTATGGTGCCAAGTACCCTAGCCGGTTCGAATAACCAGCATCGACAAGATAATGTTTCCCTATAACATAAAATGAGTAGTCATTTGAGGAGTACAAGTGGAGAAATTGTTCAATGTTAGCAAGAAAAAAAATTATCCTGTAGAGGATATGAAAAGACATCTCTATTTACATCTAATGCATGATATAACATATTAGTATCATGCATAGCCCCTGACAGACCAATAAATGCATATGTGAAGCGCATGTCGAAATCAACTACTGCCATTGCATTCTATGTTGCGCTTCCTGATCTACCAATGTATCTAACTTGATCTTCTAGGTAGACAGTTACAAGGATGTGAGTACCATCGATGGCTCTAATACAATATTTGAAATGTTGCCACATCCTTCGATCATTTGTGATTCTACTATGAAACAATAGAGAAGTTAGGGTCCTTGGATTGCACATAATCTCTAGACATGTTGATTACACATTCCAAAACATCATCAAACTTTCTGTTAATTGTCACCCTAGAATGTTTGAACTGATTTTGCGCGCTTCCATTGGACTCACAAGTCACAACCGCCACATATGTATAGGAAATAGCTTGTGCTTCAATTGAACATATATGGTTAGATGATGTCAAGTTGTGTCTACTCATCGAAACATCATGCTATGAAAGATTGTAGCATTCATATGAAACATGTGGTGGCTTTCCTCAGGAGTGGTCAAAGGCTCCATCACCCAACCCATTCCACTGAGCCGTGAAGTCCAAGTCTCATTTTTGTTTAGATAGGTTGAGTAATAATTCTCCACAAGACATGCCGCAACAGTTAGATTAGTCATCATCTCTACATAAAATGTATGTTCGTCATCTAAGTCACAACTGTCATTACTACTGGGCGACATCAGTAGATGAGAAAAGGAAAACAAAAATATGAGACAACACGATAACATTACATACTTTGCATACCGACAAAAAAGGACAGCACATGGCATATATAGACAAATAATGACAATACATAAGGATAAGCAAATAATGTCTTACAATACAATTAAACTGATAGTCACAATACAATAAGCATCCTAATATTACATCATAATAAAGTTTGACATGGAAAATAAACTGATAATCTTACAAGGCAAATAAATCGATATCTTCTAATTGCCATACTTGGCAATATACTTTTTTTCAAGCCATTCAAACAGTCCTGCATTATCTTTCTTTGTTTTCTTTATTTTCTTTCGGGCTGACAGGTGGGCCCCACCTGTCAGCCACTGCAGTCGGAGCCGCCCATTGACCACTGGGCCCCACCGGTCAGTGGAACACCTGCACAAAACCCTCACTGACATGTGGACCCCACAGAACAGTAGCTGGACCCCCACATGTTAGTAGCACAGAAAGTAAAAAAGAAAAATAAAATGGGAAAAAAATCAAAATGAAGACCGAGACTGACAGTGGACCCCACATGTCAGGATTTAGTAATTTGGATTTGACTGAAACAGAGAACTTTGACTGATTATAACTTCTTCATTTTAGCTCCAATTGAATGAAACAAATTTGTAAATTCATCTAAATTCAAGATCTGTCTAATGGAACCGAAACCATAAATTTATGAGTTCATTTGAATTTTCGATTGTGGTTTGAATGATTTGCTAATTTTTGTCCAAAAATTTCGCGCAACGTATATAGCATTCGAGGCCCAGCAAGAGGAGGCAGCAGACGACAACAGTCCCAACAGCCCAAAACCGGATACTAGCGACCCAGGCGAGTCAACACTTTGATCATATTGAACCCAGCCTTTCAAAGCTATTTCCTTTTAAATTATCAACTTGCATGCTATTATTTCATGAAATATGATATGTTTGATTTCAGCAAGTTAGATATACCCTGTTATTGCTATTATGTTTATTATTCTCCTTGCCAAACTTGGAAATGTGAACCTTGTCGCCATAGTAAGAATTAACATATGATTTCACAAAATAAGTCCTTACTTATACGGCATGCTTAGGAATGCTAGATACTTGGGGTGACACTAATGCCCCAAGGAATACTCTTCGAACTATTATGAACACAATGGGTAGCTTATGGTGCGATGCCATAAGCAACATATGGTGAGATGCCATATGTAATGTTGGTGCGATGCCGACAAATAGCGTATGGTGCGATGTCATACGCAACCCTTGGTGTGATGCCAAGAGGTAACTTATGGTGCGATGCCATAAGGTTAGTTGGTGTGATGCCAACAATAAGCATATGGTGCGATGTCATATGCAACACTTGGTGTGATGCCAAGAATGGGATATGGTGGGATGCCATAAATATGGAAAACAATGATTACATGGATTATTACAACGAATGGTTTAAAAATGTGATTTCAAACCTGCTAGGTCATAAGGAATTTTAAGTAATTGTATTCAAAAGCACTCTTTGGCAAAACAAAATAACCCTATGCCTTTCCTTTGTCGAGCCATGCATGTCATATATATTTGCATTCTGTGTGTTGGCTTGCGAGCACGGGGTTGGAGTGCTCACACTCGCTTTTGCGATAAAATTCAGCATCAGGAATCAAATCACCTCGCCTCAGTAACAAGATTGGACAAGCTGGCAGAAAAGATGAAGATGTCAAGGGCTAGGTCGCGCACCTCCAGTTGGCTGCCTGTGGGCATGTCCTGAAGGTCCCACCTGTGTGCTTCGTTCTTCCGCTGCTGCAATTTATTGATTTCGGCCTAATCGGCCCATGAGTAAGTCTACTATTTTATTTATGCTTCCGCATGATATGTAATTTGATGTCCATTACTGTAGCTGTGTGCACTATCTACTGATCCTGGGAATAGTGCAATAAAACACAGTGGACTTGGATTGAAAAATCCGGGTCCGACAGAATGTCTTCAAACATCACCTCTATCGTGTCTTCATTTTAACATCCACCTTTATGAAGCTTGGAAGCTCCAAGAATTTTCTATCAGAAATAATTAAAACATGTCAAATTTATGGCACAAAAAACAGCTAAACATATATGAATGAAATGCATGTTGAGTACTGACCTTATTTTCCTTCTTCCAACAATCATTGCCGACCTTGACTGTGTTGTTTTGTCCATCCCAACCTAATACAGTCTCATTCAGCTTCAATTTCTCCCATACGGTATATTCCTTCTTGAGTTTATCCTATTTGTTCTTAAATTGAAGCTTCTAGTACTGTGGGCCATTGTTCTCCTCAAATTGTGCAATTGTGGCGGCATAACTAACCTGGTTCAAAGTTCCATGAACAACTCATAAACTATCATAACATTCTTATCAGTCCACTTAGTGTTTGATGCCATCTGCATGCCAAGAACTTAGGCACTCAAGAAAGCATAACTAGTTTGGAAAATAATGGGAATTCGACAAGTTTGGGTCTATCTTTAGCAATTAGCATATCTAACATAAGTTATGTTACAAATTAAGCAGAGAAATCTGAAGTTGGAAATAGCAACACACAACAACAAAGTTCATCTAACTGAAGTTATGTTACATGCAAATTTATCACAACAAATATGGCATCTGAATTCCTTTAGGGTACACTATTCTGCATAATATTAGTAGACACCGTTTATAATAAAGTGGCATCATAGTAGTCACATGTCACTTATTTATAACAGAGGAATTCAGAAGCATTTGGTAAATGAACAGCATGTTCAAAGCTTCATGTACAATTACACACACTTTGAGTCTTTGAAATCTCTCTAGCTTCCACACCACAATTGTTATTTGGAAAAAAAAATCCTTACAGGAGTTCAAACTTTCATGTGGAGACTATGGACAAAATCTCTAGCAGTTGCAAATACATATATCTCAAGTCTTAAAAACTGAGGTTTTATGCAAAATGAGGTTTATGCTAAAAGAGTGCATATATCCACATGTCTCAACTCTCACTTTGGTTGCAAAATTGAGATTGAACTATACAGGGGTAAAACCTGCTGTGAAATTGTTTTCATCATTACATCTCAAGTTCATCAGTACATCGAATACATAAAAAAATCTCATGCCATCTCAAGTTCATTAGTTCATCGGTTCATCAAATGCATAAAAAAAAAATCAGATTCTCATGCCATCTCAAGTTCATTAGTTCATGAACTCATCGAATGTGTTAAAAAAAACAGATTATCATGCCATCTCAAGTTCAACAGTTCATCTCAATGTCATCGGTTCATGAATGATCGGTTCAATAGTTCATGCATAAAAAACCAGTTCATCAATTCATCTCAAGGAATCCAACACACAACCGAATCCTCACAAGTCACAACCAAAATATGTGCAAATCCGTCACAGGACCAAATCCTCCCAAATCACAACCAAAATACTTCATAATACCGTACACATTTTATTCTAATTAGCAAATCCAACATAGATTTACAAATTTCAAACCAAAGAGGAGGGAGGACAAGGAGCAAGAGTGGCGGTGGGTTCTTACCTCCACGGGTCTGAGGGAAGAAGAGGCTAGAGGAAGCGGGGTCGCCAGCGAGGAACTTCGGTGATGAGGGAGTGCGAGATCGGTGGCGATGAAGAAATGCGACGGCAAAGACCAGTGGGCGAGCAACTCCAGCGACAAGGGTGGCGATGAGGTTTATGGTTTTTGGGCTGTTTGTGCGAGAGACTACAGGGTAACAGAAACTCACGTGTAGTTTTTGCCGATATAAATAAAGTCAATATAGTATGTACTACAATTAACTTAGTAGATCTCATCTTGAAAAGACACTTCGTTTAAAAACTAGTTACTGTAGAAAAAAATCAAAAGTAGAAATCAAAAGCTGAAAAACAATAGACAATTCAAGTTGTTACTTACTAGTTATTACTTTGAAGTCATGTTCTGTCCTTACCTCAAACCTGTTTGACATGAAAAACTAGAAAATTGTGCTCCTGTATATGTCTGCCAGATGATAGTGACTTTTTTATTTTGTAATATATGGTTACAGTAATTTTATTTTGCCAAGTCAAGCCTCTCAATTTTCAGCAATCACAATTCAGCACTCATTAGTGAGACCTCAAATGTGTTGTCTAGCTAGAAGTGAACGTGCTAACTGTATTGTAGTTGTCACCTGCATTATGTACACACAGATCATTTTTCCTTCAATTGTGAATGAACTACACTGGTATGCTATTTACACATAGAGCGTTGCACCTTTCATTGTGAATAAAAATGCTAATCATATTCTCGTTGTTACCTGCATTATTTACATCTACAATTAAACCTCACTGTTCAGCACTTTATCACTAATGATGGGCTGATGGCATTCACCCCTTACATCATGGGGTGATGGTATGTTCTAACTAAGCACAGTGCTGTTCTTCCTTTCGTTTTTTCCCCTTAAGAAGGTTGTGCAATACTGTTGTAATTGCGGACTTGTGATTTATTAAGATGTTTTACTTGCAGTTATTCATGTCCCTACTTATGAGTCTGTTAGCCGGAAGTTTCATTCGAAGTGAGCAAGGCTATAGCACAGTGGCTGCATGACTTGCTCCAACCTCTCAAGATGCAGATGTGTAACTCTCCTGGCGATGGCCCTAACCACTGGAATTCACCAGAATAAATCATCTACACTTATTACTTATTTTTCTTGGATATTTACTAGCAAAATAATAGTAATGTGGCAATGCTGCTGACAGTCTTTGTTATCTGCTGTTCTTTTGCTCTATTATACAGATTTCTGGAAAATCTGCAGCAGTCTGCTGCTTTGTCCTGCCTGTTACGGGCCCCTTGTAATCTCATTCCTGCTTTGGTAACGTCTTCAAGAACATACATGAATCATTTTTAGATCCTGAAGCAGTTTCTTTGTGATCAGGTTTGTAATTGGCTGTGCTTCTCTATTTTGGTGTCATTGTGTGTCGTGGTTGTGTCTGCAGTAATCTGCTGGCTACGCGGCTGCAAGCTTTGTTACTGTACTTCTAGGTTTTTCAAGTGCTGATGGAGTTTTTTCTCCCATGGCTGCCTCTAAAGTCCATGGAGCTCCATTAATCACTGACATAGTCAAAACAACCAAAAAACATTGGTAAAAAGGCAAAGGAAGAAGTTCATGTGACACTATGAACTTTGCTCGAAAGTTTATTCAGCACCCGAACTATGAAACCAGACATTTGACATTCAAACTTTGTAATTCGGTTTAAATAACATCTTGATCCGGTTTCATAGGGCGGTATTGTCCACGTGTTACTGTGAGTAGGCGATTTTGCCATTTAGGATGACACACTGATCAAGTTTAGATGAATGACAGGTGAACCCACAGAGGCTTCTTTTTCAATCAAAATAGAGAGGGAGGGAGCTAGTGGCCATGGAAGTGCATGGGAACTCGATAGAGAGAAGCCCTACCCGTTATTCATCTACAATTTATCAATGCATCATTCAACAGGGCAAAACCGTCATCTCCTTGCACTACACGGGCAATATCACTATGTGAAACTAGATCATGGTGTTATTTGAACAAAATTGCAAAGTTTGGGGGTCAAATATCTGGTTTTATAGTTCAAAGTGTTGGATAAATTTTCAGGCAAAGTCTAGAGTGTTATATGAATGTTTTTTTAAAGATTAGTGAAATGGAGCCAAACTGTTGCTTTTTCTAATACCCAAGTTGGTCGCATAAACATGATGTGGGCTATCTGGCCATCATAAAACTCTTAAAGCCGAAGGAATGTTGGCCCTCCAAGCGTGTCCATGTCATCATTTTTGCAGAAAGCCCCTTCGGGTTTACCAAAAAACATGCCACCTTGCGAACAACCTGGATCGATTTCCTCGCCCACCCCAACCCTAGCCCGATCGAGCGACGCCCCCATTCGCTCCTCTTGCTCGCCCACTCTCTCCAGAACTCTCTCTTGGCTCCTCTCTCTCACTCACTTTCTCGCTCGCTTGCACTGCCCTCCTTCCCTGTGGCCTTCCCCGTTGTCACCGCTCCTGATTGCCTCGGGCTACCCTCCATCTCCTCGCCCTTCCTCCCGCTGGTGCCGGTGGATGTGGCTATTGGCCCCCTCTTGTGCGTCCACCTCCCAACCTTCCTCTTGCGGGATCGAGGTGAATCCGCCTCCATGACCTTTTCCCCGCCGTCATTGCTCCCGGTCGCCTTGGGCTGCCCTCTATCTCCCCACTCTTCCTCCTGCTGGTGCCAGTGGATGTGGCCACTAGCTCACCTCTCATGACCTGGCTACGATCACACAGAGAAAAGACATAGAAATTTTTATACAGATTCGAGTCTTCTCCTGGGAGAATAACAACCATACTCCTGTGTGGCTATTGCTCAATGAACTGATTACAATTAAGAGAGGAATGCAAAAAGACTACTCTACTTCTATTCTCCCTCGGATCTATCGGATTTCCTCTCCTCTTCATCTTGACATCAACCTTTATATAGCTTGCGAAGTAATGACAGTTGTTCCATGCCAAGAGACGCCTTCATGTTTTGGATAAGAACCGTCCGATGAAAGTTATTATTAGAGAGATGTGGTATCTCATGCGTCGTGTGGCAGTTATCATTTACAGATAAGTCATAATTTGATGATTGTTATATCCTCGTCATCTAGCCCCCTAACTTCAAGTCCAAATAACTTACTTGAGAAAGAGAAGTCGTAGATGAATGAGGATTAAAAAAAGCCTTTTCGGTCTAATTCGACGAGAAGTGAACTTGGTCAAAAAAAAAGGTAATTTCACTTGAGTTGTAGAAACATATTGGCTTCAAAAAAAGAGGAAAATGAATCGGTTCTCACCGATTTGTCCGTTTGGAGCGTTCCCAAAGAGGTAATAACCATGTGAATTTCTTAGATTGGTAACCGACTCGTATGGTTATAAAAACTTACCCTGAGATAACTTTTGAGCTTCTTACTTTCCCTTCCTGTCTCAATCATCTTCGAGCTTTCCGCCGCTAACCAAGCCTTCTTCTTTCCCCAATTTTTTCCAAACTCTAATCAAGCGCTTAGATAAAATGATGAAGTCTTCTTCGAATTGGCTGGTGTTGGAGATGGATGAGGTGAAGATGAAAGCCTTGGTCGTAGCGAAGAAGATTCCTTCAAGGAAATTTGTGAAGTGGATTGAAGGACTGCTTATTCAGATGTCTTTCTTGTCTTCCTCTAACTCTTTTCTTTTTATAAATAAAGAGGTTGGAATGGATAAGCTTCGCACTGAGGTCGATGAAAAGACCAAAGTGACTGGTGAGCTTACTTGTATCAACAAAGAGAGAGGCTAGAAAATAAGGTCACTGGAAGACCAGCACAAGGATGAAACCGAGAAGCTTGAGTCTTGACTAGCAGGTAAGGAAATCTTTACCTTCAACCAATTCTAGTAACTAGTCTTTTTAGGAAATATGTTTTTTTTGACTAAGTTCACTCTACTTTGGCAGAGGCTGTAGTCGAAATAAAGTGACTCGTAGAGACTTCGACTCGTAGTCAAGAAGAGACGCAGTCAGTGAAGATGATTCTTCAAAACAACATTTATCTCCTAAAAAATCTACTCGAAGGGCTTGGTGCTGAGAAGATTAATCCCTCTAAATACACTGTGTCCATTCACACGAGTACGATTGGAGGACAGCAAGTCGGAGCTTTGGAGAAGCTCATAGCTATTCCGAGGACCAACCAGGCTGACTCGCTATGAGAGGCGGTTAAAGGTGCAGTAAGCCATGCCTTGGCAAAACACAAGGCATGCGACCAAAGCCTCAATCTTCGACCGATCGACCATGACTTCGACTGCTCTGAAGCAGAAGCAACCCATCTGATTGAAAAGATGGAGCCAGCTGGTCGGAAGTTCACAGAGGAGATGCAAATCGGATCTCTTTCATCGGAGTAGTTTGTAATAGGGAACTTTGTAAAAATAAATCTTTTGTTAAAGAAATTTATCTTCCTTTCCTGCAATTCATCTTGTTGAGTAGTTAATACTCATAAGATAAAAAAGAAATGAAAGAAAATGAAATTACTACTAAGAATCGAAGTTATATTGATAACTCTATTCTAGCTCCCGACTATTTACCTAGTTTATGCAAATAAGCTTAGCAAATAGTACTAATAGAGCAATTTATCCAACTATCATTTTTGACTTCGATTGTCATGTTCTGATAGTAAAAATTTTAGTAGGCAGAACCACATACAAAGAAGAAAGGCTTCGACTAGGTGATGTTATCTTTCTTTAACCAGGTTAAATCAAATCGAAGGCATAAACGAGAATAGGATAAACATTTATAGATCTTATTTAAATTTGTTCAACTTTTCATGGTTAATTCAATTATTGTTTATTGATAGCAAGAGTAGTAAATGATACGATGCTAGGAAACTCCTTCTAGTGGGCAGGACTACATACAGAGAGGAGAGACTTCGACTAAGTTATGTTTCTTTCTCCGACCAGTCTGAACAAATTGAGTTCACCAAAGGTAGTCAAACAAACTATAAGAATGCTCTAAGTTGCTCAATTTGGCTTGTAATTATTATGACCAATTTTTGTGAACTTAGTTTCTTTGTGTTTAGCAACAAAAGTTAGGAACAAATTGACACTAGGAAGTTCCTTCTAGTGGGAAGGACCACATGCAGATAGAAAATACTTTGACTAGGTGACGTTACCTATCTTTGTCTAGTTAAAGACAACCAAGTATAAAAAATGATAAAAAAATCACCAAAGCCACTCTCAGAAAAAGACAATAACGATTAAAAATAGCTTTAAACTTTATTGAGGGAGTGAAGGGTTACTCAAAAAATTTGCATAGCTGGTCAATGTACCAAGAATTTGAGAGGATTCGGCCATCTTCCATGGAAAGTCGTGCAAATTTGGTCATGTAACTTCGATCATTATGTAAGGATCTTCCCACTTTTGGGGAAAATTTGCTCCAATTAGACTGCGATTGAATTGTCTTCAATACCAAGTCACCTACAGTATGCCTGCGAGGTTGGACCTTACGATTGTAATATTTACGCATGGCTTGTTGGTAGAGCACCGAATGGAATAAGGCTTGATTCCTCTTCTCTTCGAGTAGGTTAATGCCATCTGCTCAAAGTTCATCTTAGTTGGAATCGGTAAAATTTTTGACCCTTGTCGAATGAATCTTTAGTTCTAGTAGGTCATTATCGAGTGCTGTACCCTTCTGAAGATGCTCATAGATGGGTTCCATCTAGGTATCCTCGTATTCTAGAGAGGCTGTCTCATTAGGAGTTGTTTCTTGTGTTTCGACTAGAGCCAGTTTCTGGAGTTGCTCTAAGAAGACTCCTATTGATACTTGTGATTGGGAAGAAGCATTCGAGTCAACTGGTCAGCGAGAAAATTATCCTTTTGAGGGATCAATTGTATCTCAAAACCAAAAAAATGCTTCTCGAGCTTTCTGACTTCCGACAAGTACTGAGACATGGTTGAACTAGAGCATGGTAATCTTTTCCAACCTGATTTATGACTAGTTGAGAGTCTCCTCTCATGAGTAGTCGATGAATCCTGAGCTCTTTCGCTGCTCATATGCCAGCCAACAAACCTTTGTATTTGACCACGTTATTAGTGGCTGGAAAGTTTAATCGAATGGTGTACTTTAAGGTCTCTCCCGTAGAAGATTTCAGGACAACCCCAGCCCCCGAGCCACTAAGTGTAAGTGACCCATCAAAGTACATCATCCACTGGTCGTGGAAAGTGTATTGGGATCCTGAATAGGTTCAGGATTTGTCTATTTGGTAACAAAGTCTGTCAAGATCTAGGATTTAATGGCCATTCGGGACACGAAATGGAGGTTGAATGCCTCAAGTTCAACTGACCATTTTACCATGTGTCTCGCTGTTTTCTTGTTCTAGAGGACCTCTCAGAAGGGAAACTCAGATGGCACAATAATTTTGTGTGTTTGAAAATAATGCCTCAGTTTTCTCGAAAACATGAGGGTATATAAGAGTTTTTGAACATGAGAGTAGCACTCCTTAGGCCCGTGTGAGACTTCGCTTATGTAGTAGACCGGTCGTTGGACGCCCTCACGTTCTGTGACCAGTTCTGTGCTTACTACCTGTGGCGTAGCAACTAGATACATTAAGAACATCTCTTCTGGTTTCAAAGAAACCAAAACAGGAGTACTTGTAAGATATCTCTTGACATCTTCAAAGACATCGTTAGTCTCTTTTGTCCACTCAAACCACATGTGTTCCCTTAGAAAGTTAAAGAAAGAAAGTCATTTTTTACCCAGTCGTGCGATGAAGCGACTTAAATCCGCCATGCAACCTATGAATTTCTGGAGTTCTTTCTTAGTGGTCGGAGGGTGCATTTGCTCAATGGCCTTTATCTTTTCAAGATTTGCTTCGATACTTCTTACAGAAATAAGGAATCCGAGCAACTTTCCTGAAGAAACTCCGAACACACACTTATCAGAATTGAGTTTCAATTGATGTTTTATGAGGTTGTCAATTGTTTCCTGAGGTTGACTTGGTCGTTGAGCCTGATCAGACGGCTACTGAAAGATTCGAACATTTGGGGGGAGGCCCCTAGTCATGTTGCGAGTCTTGTTTGTGATCGGATTGATCCTTGCCCTTTGGGGAAACTTGTTCCTCCATTGAGTGTAATGCTGTGGGGGATAAAGATCCCACCTCAGCCTTACTCGTGGTGCAATCTCTGAGATCACGTGATGGATCTCTAGGGATAGCCTTACCATTGGATGAAAGCATGGTTTGCTTGTAGTTGTAGTAGGCATCCATGTCGAGGTCTGCGTAGTCACCAGGTCGAATCAATTCTTCTCGTTCCATTCCCCTGCCATGAGGACATCAGAAAGAAGATAACTTATCAACAAGGAATTATCGGAGTTTGGAAGAAGATCCTCACGGACGGTGCCAACTGTCAATGTTTTAGTATCGATCTTACGTATGATTTCTTATATTCGGGGGATCTCTTGCTACGACCTGGCTATGGTCACACAGTGAAAAGACACATGAATTTTTATACAGGTTTGGGCCTTCTACTAGGAGAATAACAATCCTACACATGTGTGGCTATTACTCAATGAACTGATTACAATTGAGAAAGGAATGTGAAATGTCTTGCTCTACTTCTATTCTCTCTCGGGTCTGTCGAATCTCTTCCCCTCTTCGTCCTGACGTCAACCTTTATATAGCTTGCGAAGTGGTGGTAGTTGTTCCATGCCAAGAGACGCCTTCACGTTTTGGATAATAATCGTTCGACGGAAGTTATTATCAGAGAGACATGGTATCTCATGAGTCGTATGGCGGTTATTGTCAGAAAAAGAGAGAGGTTATACACAGTTATTCCAGAGAATAAATGCACGTGCTAACCATCTCGTTAGATAGACCCACGATGTAATGGATTGTCGTAGACATGTCAGTCAAAATTTGGCTTAATCGTAGGAGGATCTACGGCCATAAGGTAGTCATAAGAGAACTTATGACTATGAAGCAGTTGTAGAAGAGCTTAAAATTAAGGAGTAGTCGTAGAAGAGCTTATGATTACCTTGTGAAATTACTCCTTTATAGATAAGTTGTATACTTAAGGAGCATAATGATATAAAAATATCATTTATAGATAAGTAATAATTTGAGTATTGTTATATCCTCATGGTCAGTTCCAATTGCTTGCTTGTTGGAAGAAGAAAACGAACAGGTGGTTGGTACCTTCCAGAGTTTCTTCATGCACACTGAACATCACAATGAGTCGAATTCCTTCCTGCATTTATCAGTTCATTTGGCCTTTATGTGTAACTTCTGGTATTTTGTGCTTATTAGGTGTATATGGATAATTTCCTCTTGGCATGCTATGACGAGCAGAATGAAGAAACGAAAGAATCTGCAGCATAGGCATGTTCTTTTCTAATAATAAAAAAAACTAGTTGCTAATTTGACAAATTGGTTCTGCATGTTCTATATCTTGATACCCATAGGCACTGGATTTTCTGAACAACAGCTTGAACAACATTCTGCGAGCTTTCGAGCTAAAGTGATACCAAAAACAAAGGTGACAAATTCCTTCAACTTGTTGTCACGTAAGTTTTCTTTTCTTTTTAAAATTCTCTTGACCTGTTATGTTTCTATAGCTGTGCCTTCATTTTTGCAGACATACTATAGGTTTGCTGAGGGCTGACTCAACAGACCTAGATGTGTGCTTTGAGCCGTCAGGGGTGATGCACAGAGTAAACCTTGGCTTATTACTGTTACTTCATTCTTTTATTTGGTTGCTTTTTATCACTTTAAATTGTGAGGCCTTACATGTGTGGATGCTTTTATCACTTTATTCGGTGGCTTCGGATTTGAGGTTGAGGTTGATAGTTTACAGGTTTTGTGAGGCCTTACATGTGTATAGATTGCTGGCTAGCTGTTGGGTCGCCATTACTCATTGCTCCTCTTCAGCATAAAGTAAGCCCTCCCTGGTTTCTTATTTTACTGGTTATTGTAGTTTGATTCTCGCTTAATTAATTACGCCATCGCTGACAATTCTCATGTTATTTGCCAATTTATTTCATCTTGAATTGGCTGTATTCGTTTTCCCGCTTAGAGCAAGTCTTATAAGAGCAGGTACAATAAGACTTAGTCAGCAGGCTATAGCAAATATAATATCAACCAAATCTTACGTGGCAGAGAGAGAAAGGAAGAGAGAGAAGGAAGCTGGCTACTAAATTACAGCTAGCTATAGCACGTAAAAATATGCATTTCACTCTGTTACACGTGGGGCCAAATAGTTATTGTAATAGCTACCTTATTGTATGAACTATTTTTTTGAAGGCTATAGATGAAATGGACAAGTGTTATAGTCACTAGTTGGCTATACTATTGTACTTGCTCTAATACAGCCTTCAGCTGGCTGTATGAATACTTACAGCTCACTTTTCAACCTACTCATATAATAGTTACAGCCAGCTGAAGGCTGTATGACCTACCCCTTCCTCTCACAAAGTTTCTTGGTTCTTGTGCTTCAGCTGGCTGTAAGCTTACAGCCCACCTCTCTTCTCTCTCCTCCTCTCTCTTCTCCACCTCAGCATACAACCAGCTTACAGCCTCTTATAATACTTGCTCTTAGTTATGTTGTACTTCTTTTAGCATTGGTAGCTTCAAAGCAGTGGGACAAAAGAGATTATAAATCGTTGCCCTGTAAGTCATTTGAAAAGAAACTAATACAGAGAGGTAGGAACAAGATGGTGAATTTTTACGAGCATGTTTTCCTTACTAAAGTATATGTTTTATTTCTGTGTCTACGAATGGGGCTTGCGCTATAGCACTTCCACAACTCTGTAAAATACTAACCATATTACACCAGGGGGGATTCCCCGCCCCTGGAGCCATCCACGTCGGCTTTTCCCCGCCCGCGCGCGCGCTCCGGCCGGCGCGTGGCGGGAGAAATTTGCGTACGGCCTGGAGACCCTTTTTGCGAAAAAATCCCTCCGTTTTCCCGAAATTACGTAAAAGTCCTTGGTTCTCGTGAATAGGTCCGTGCCAGTTTTTTTAAACACTTTTTTTGCAAAAACACCCCTCCACTTCACCGAAATTTTGTATACTTTGCAGGATAGCGCCCCGCGGTTTTCTAAATTACGTATGGGTCCTCGTTTAGTTACGTACAAGTCCTCGATTTTTTACGAAAAACCCTTTGCCTTTTTCGAAAATACACATGTGCCCTCGATTTTTTTTAAAAAATTCCTCACGAATTATCGCCTCTTTTACTTCGGTACATATGGTGACTGGCGCGGCGTGACGCCGCGCCTATGAGGCTAGTACTCAACATGTCCCGCAAGATTACAAGCCTGCCTTGTTTTGCAAATTCCCCTTTTCAGTGAACAATGGTGGGTGGATTCTTTTAGACTGATATTTATAAATTATGGCTGTGGTTTTTGAATTCTGTTCTATTTGTGAGAGACAGTATATAGAGAGAAATAGTCGTATGCGATTTTAGTCAATACAGTTGAACTCGGTATAATTTGTACTACAATTTACCTATAGACCTCGTATTAAAAAAACACACCATTTAACGGTACATAACTATTCATCCGTACGTAAGACGTAAGCGCTAACGAAACCAGCCGATATTCACTTTGTAGCTCTGTCATTCTATTTAGTCACGCTCCCATTCGCTTATACTTGGTACTTTCTCATTTACACACCTAATCTAGATACGAATCGCTAATCCAAATATCTTACAATTATCGTCTTTGTTTTTGGCTTGATGGATTTTTAATTATGGAATTGCACATCTTTAAAATCCTGATTCTAATTCATAGTCCACATAAAACATCTAGTACATACGCAATCTCTCTGCGATGTTTTAATTAAAACATCCATACTTCCATAATTACCACAACAAATCACCAACCTAACATCAATTTCGATCTAACCTTTCCTCACTCACAGATGATTAGCCCGGCGCAGTCGTGTGTTGGTCCCGTCGTTAATCGCGACGTGCAGAATTTGAATCGCCCCTCGACGTGATGACGGCGCATTGGGCGGCATGTCGCGGGCAGCTAGCCAACACCGCAACGGCCTCTTGGCCCAAAACCAGCGCACGCACGCACGTTTATACTATACTGGATTAGATGTGGAAGCGCAGCGTCATGTTACGCTAGCTACTACGTATATCAAAGAAAAAAATAGACAAGTTGTAAGACGGATTTTCAGTAAAATGAGGTGTTTTATAAAAAAAATATGGTTTTATTCCATGAAGGATGATTTCTCTAAAAAAAATCGGGATCTATATGTAATTTGGAAGGGTTCGTACGCAATTTTGAAAAATCGGAGGGTTTAGTCGAAATATCATGATCGAAATAATGTGGTCGAATTCGAGGTCATGGTCTAAGAGTGTTGTGGTCGAAGTCGACGCCGTGGTCGAAGTCGAAGCCATATTCAAGGTTGAGGTTGTGGTTGTGGTCGAAGAGTCGTGGTCCGTGGTCGAGGCCGTGTTTGAGGTCAAGGCCGTTGTTGTAGTCTACAACCACCTGTTGCAGCTTACGACCACCCCAGCAGTTGTTATGACCGTGTTTGAGGTCGAGGCCGTGTTTGAGGTCGAGGCCGTGTTGTAGTCTACAACCACCTGTTGCAGTTTACGACCACTCCAGCAGTTGTTATGACCACTCTGCTATCGCTACGGCCACTCAGTAGTCGTTATGACCACGTACTGAGTCTGCTCCGACTGCTTTGACCACACCCTCTCACTCTGATCGTGTACTCGTAACTTCTGCTGATAAGAGTTACAACCACGTCTTCCGCCGTGCTGCGCTCCTTGTAACAGCTCCTTCGACCATATAGTATCGCTCGATCACCGTAGTCGTAACTTGATTACAACCACGCTGTGACTTACAACCACGTTGAAGGCTCTATCGACTGCCATGGTCGTAACCCTTACGACCACGTTTTCTGCTTCGCGACCGTGGTCGTAGCTTATTTACGAGCACGTTTTTAGCTCCCGCGGACATCTCCGCTCGTCGTGGTCGTAAGTTGTTTACGACCACGTCTGCGATCACGATGAACTTGATACTCGATAATTTCCTAGAGCCAAACTGCTCTTTCTTCTCTTCTTTATTTCTTTCTCTCGTTCGACCACACTAATCTCTACGATCACTCCGATCGCTCTGACTCTCTCTGTCTCCTCTCTGTTTCTCTTCTTGTTCTCGTTGCTCCCCTCTCGTTACATGATTGTGTGCCATTTAAAGCCTACACACATGACCTCCTCACTCAACTACGACTATAACACGAACTCTGACTACGACACGAACTCCGACTACCAGAGTTGTATTCGTACATGACCATGACAAAACCGACTACGACCAGGACATAAATTGACTACGACCAAAACAAGATTACTAACTCTAACAATCACCTCCTTAATCTTGTTTCTCCATTTTGATCACGCTGATCTTCTCTCTTGCTTCCGCTTCTTCTACATGCACTCCCGTGCTCCGTTCCTTCCTGAGCCTTGGATAATCCAACGCTTGCTGTGCCTCGCACCTGGACTGTTCCTGTCCTTCCTTATACGCCTGCCTGGGCTAGAGCACTTGCTCCCACAGCCACCTTGGCTTCACTGTTACCTGAGCCTCCCTGTTGGATCCCGAAGTAACGACTCCGAAACCCTCTGTGTAAATCGCACTAGTCTAGGAACAGTTAGTGCACACAGTGAAACAAAGATACATATCGAGCACAAATGACCAACCAAATATATATTGAACAAAAGAGTACGGCCTTATGGCCAAGTCTTACATCAATGCTCATTGGCAACAATAATAAGGCAAATAATTGTGGAAGCAAACTGATAAACAGCGAAGCCCAAGCCTGTAGGCAGATGACTGTAAGACGCGTCCTACTTGTCCAGGTCCTCATCGTAGTCATAGAGACGTCCTCCTCTGAGATGAGATAGCAAGGTGAGTACAAATTGTACTCCGCAAAACACACGGAGAAATACAACATAATGATGAAGGCATCAATGGAAGGCTTATAGTGTGACATCCCAAAATTTCAAACTTTATTTTCAAGAATTTAATTTCTGTTTTCATTTTGAGCCTAGAGTAAAAACTAGTAAAATTTGGAAGAAATTGTGTTCAAAATGAGTTTGGTTAATTTTATTTGAGTTCCTTGCATTTTATTAGAATTATATGAATTTTCTGAGATTTATTTGGATCTTTTAGCTATTTTCCAAGCTTTATTCTTCTTTCTCGGGTTTTCTAGAATTCCAAAAAGAAAATAAAAAGCATCTTTCCCCTCCAGCCGATGCGTGGACGGCTGAGATCCGCCCACGCCGCCACCATCCAACCACCGTCCGACCCCGCCCTCCTTCTCCCTTCGGCCGACGCGTGTGCGAGCCGATTTCGCCCACGTCGCCCTCGGCCCATCTCCCGCCGTCCCCTCCCACTAAACTCCCCGGGACGCCCGATCCTTTTCCTGGCCACGCGCTGCAGTCTCTACCACCCGTCTCCCTGCCTCTCCTCTCTCACTGACGCCCAGCCCCACCTGTCATCCCTAACCTCCTCCGTCTTCCTCGCGCGGGTGACGCCGCCACGGCCATTACGCCACCCCGCCTCTCCTGGCCACGTTCGCCCATGCCAGCCCGGCCCCTACTACCTTCCTCGTGCGCCGCACACACCGCACCTCCGTGCCCACCTTCTCCACCTCCCTACTCGCCCTCTCCGCCTGGAAAACGCCACCACATCCCGAGCTCTCCGGCAATGAATTCTGCCGCACCTTCCCCTCTCCGAGGCTATAAAAACGCTCCCCGAGCACCGCCATCCTTCACTCCACCTCACACCGCCCTCACTGCCTCCTCTCGAGCTTCCCGACGCCCCAGCATCGTGCTTCCCCCACCCCGAGCACCGCCCCTGAGCTGTCACCGATCTCGGACGCCACATCCCCGAGCCCGAGCACCGCCGGAGTGCCGTTCCCGCCGACGACTGAACACCGCCGTTGCCCTTCACCATCACCGGCCGCCTCCGTTCGCTGCCGAGCCTCGAACCCAGGGTAAACGGAACCCCCATCCCCTTCTCTCTCTGTTGCGACCCTCACTGGCCGCTGCCGCTCGTCGGAGCGCTGACGACCATCGGTCCCCGAGCGTAGCCACCGGCCGGCAGGCCACGTCGGCAACCTAACCCTGTGGCACGCCACCTGGCGCCCAGCGGCATGCCACCTCCGCATGGTCAGCACCACGCCAAGACCCGCCGCCTGGTCAGCACCCACATCGGCCTTCCGCCCATGTGGCAAACACATGGCACCCACTTGGCCGCCACATCAGCTCATCCGTCCACGTGGCAGCCACATTACTGCACGTCAGCACCAGAGACCCCTCGACCCACGTGGCAGTCATGTCAGCGCCACCTGGCTGCCACATCTGCAAAGTTGCACAGTCAGCAGACATGCCAGCTTCCCTGCCACCTCAGCCTTTTCTCTGGTCCATAGACCTGTTCCATGTAGACCAGGGCCCACTGTCAGTCTCTCTAGGTCAGGGCTGACATCATAAATCTGATTTTCCTTTAGGAAAATAATTCCATTAATTCTTGCTGACGTCATAATTTCAATTTTCTTTAGAAAAATAATTCCAAAATACCAGTTTATTTTTTCTCTGATTTTAAACTTCCGAGAGCCCATTCTTCTTCATCTTAACTCCGATGGAGCCCATTCAAATTTCTAAATTCATAAAAATTCCCCTCTATCCATTTATGCCCTCAATTAAAATTTTTTGAAGTTTTTTGAATTTATTTGAATTTGGTGGGTTATTTTCACGTGTAGACTACGATGATTCGGGAGATTTCTTCGACGACGACTCTCATCCCACTGCAGAGCAAGGGAAGTCACACTTCTTGATCATGTTGGTCCCAAATTTCAAAATAAAATTATGTTGTTTTAAATTATTGTGCATGCATATTTTTATTCAATGTATTTCAATTCAGTTTTAAATTTAGTTAATACCTGTTTGTTATTACCTTCTTTGACTTTGCAAACCCTTATACCTTATCACTCTAGATTAAACTCTAGTTAGTACACTAGTATGGCTAGAGATCTTTTGGGTAGCAAATGCTTAGTCTTGCTTAGAAATAACTTTTGATTGGGATACCTTATCACATAAAATGACGAACCTTTCACATGAAATGATGAGCTTCCTGAATATATTCTTGACTTCGGTGTGTCAAGAAGGTTTATAAAATTATTTCAAAATAAAAATAAAAAAAATTGATTTAGACTTAGGCTAATGGTTGGTGGTGGGTGCAGGCATGCACTGTTGTTCGGAGACACAATGTTGATTGTCGTGCACAGGGGTATATGGATGAGCCTAAGTCAATTAAGGACCGGTCTGTGAGCTACTGTTGCAAAGCCCTATTGTACTACCACAAGGTTGGTATGGGACAACCCTGGTTAAATAATTTGCGGGTCCTAACCTGGGTCATGTCGTAGGATGAAAGTGAGCGTGGCGTAGGCCGTGAGAAGTCTCACTCGGCTCAAGAGGGGGTCCTGGTCTAGTGGATTCCTTACTGGGGTGTAACATTAGAGTTGACTTGGCCAGGTTGAAGGCTTTGTATTGTAAGGGCCTTGTCATGATCTCCTCGCCGCACACCTAAGGAAGTGTGTAATTCGTGTGGCAATACGTTAGTGTTTGGTCGGAGCTTGCACTAATGGTATTAATTTCATTTACAATTATTGTATTTACTTACAGTATTACATTCAGCAATTTCAATCTATTCACTGTATTTCTTTAAATGTTGTTTTATGCAAAATAACCCTAAGAGCCTTCCATTGATGCCTTTATCATTAAGTTGCATTCTCCGTGTGATTTGCGGAGTACAAGTTTGTACTCACATTTTTATCTCATACCAGAGGAGGATGACTTCGACTACGGTGAGGACACGGACGAGTAGGACGTATCTTACAGTCGACTGCTTGTGGGTAGCTTGGGCTTCGCTATTTATCAGTTTGCTTTTGCAGTTATTTGCTTTATTAGTGTTGCCAATGAGCATTGATGTAAGACTTGGCCTTAAGGCCGTGCTCTTATGTTTAATATATATTTACTTGGTTATTTGTGCTCGATATGTATCTTTGTTTCCTGTGTGCACTAGCTGTTCCTGGACTAGTGCGATTTACATAGAGGGTTTTGGAGTCGTTGCTCTGGGGTTCGATATATAGTGTTAGTTTGCGTAAAATAACATTTAAACAAATACAATAAATAGATTAAAAGTGCTAAATTTAATGCAGTAAGTAAAATAGTAATTGCAAACGAAATTAATAACGTTAGTGCAGGCTCCGACCAAACACTAACCTAACCACGGGCATCCCACCTGGACCATCTTTTCAAAAGATCTCGTATATATTCCATCCATCCAGACGTTTCCAATCACTCATGGATTCCATCCATCCACAAGGTTTTTGGAAAACCATTTTTGAAATACAAAGTCTAATCCATAAAAAACTTTCACGCAGCATGCCCATGACCGTGGGCACAGCTATCCAGAATAGATTATACACACTGCAGAGGTTGTACAACTTTACCCACAAGATATGATCATCCCGGATTGCCACGCGAGTTACACACTTCCTTAGGTGTGCGGCGAGGAGATCAAGACAAGGCCTTTATAATGCAAAGCCTTCAATGTGGCCAAGCCAACTCTAAGGTTTCACCCCAGTAAGGAATCCATCAGACCGGGACCCCCTCTTGAGCCGAGTGAGACTTCTCATGGCCTACGCCACGCTCACTTTCAACCTACATCATGACTCAGGTTGGGACCCACAAATTATTTAGCCAGGACTGTCCCATACCATCCTTGTGGTAGTACGATAGGGCTTTGCAACTATAGCTCACAGACCGGTCCTTAATTGACTTAGGCTCAACCACATACCCCTGTGCAAGACAATCAATACTGTGTCTCTGAACAATAGTGCATGCCTGCACCCACCACCTAACCATTAGCCTAGGTCTAAACTAGATTTTTTATTTTATTTTGAAATAATTTTATAATCCTCTGCTTGACTCACCGAAGTCAAGAATACATTTCAAGAGCTTATCATTTCATGTGAAAAAGGTATCCCAAGCCTAAGTTATATCTATGTAGGGCTAAGTGTTTGCTACAAAAGTTTCTCCAGTCATGCTAGTGTACTAACTAGAGTTTAATCTAGGGTGACAATGCATTGAGAAGTTCAAAAGTCAATAGAGGAATTAACAAGTAGGCAATAACTAAATTTAAACTGAATTTGAAGTACGCTGAATAAAATTAAGCATGCAAAGTAATTTAAAACAAGATAATTTAATTGAAAACTAGGTACGACATGGTCAAAGAGTGTGACTTGCCTTACTCTGCAGAGGGGTGAGAATTGTCGTTGAAGAAATCTCCCGAATCGTCATAATCTACACATGAAAGTAATCCACTAAACCCAAATAAATTCAAAATAAATTCAAAACAACTTCAAATATTAAATTGAGGGTATAATTGGATATAGGGGAATTTTTGATGAATTTAGAAATTTGAATGGGCCTGATCGGAGTTAGGATGAAGAAGAACGGGATCTCGGAAGTTTAAATTCAGAGAAAAAGAAAAAGGATGATTTTCTGGAATTATTTTTCTAAAGGAAAATAGGATTATGACATCAGTAAGAATTAATGGAATTATTTTTCTAAAGGAAAACCAGATTTATGGCATCAGCCATGGCTTGCTGAGATTGACTAGTGGGCCCTGGTCTACATGGACCTGGTCCATGGACCAGAGGAAGGGCTGAGGTGGCAGGGAGGCTGACGTGTCTGCTGACTATGCAAATTTGCTGACGTGACAGCCATGTGCCACATGGGTTGAGGGGTCTCGGGTGCTGACGTGGCAGTACACGTGGCTGCCACGTGGGCTTGAATGCTGAGGTGGCTAGACACGTGGCTCCACGTGGGCCAAAGGGGTAGGTGGCCTGACAAAGCGGGAAGGAGCCGAGGTGGCGTGCCACCAGGTGCGACACGGCTGCCACTTGGGCTGGCCGGCTGACGTGGCTCGTCGGTCCGTGGCCGCGCTCGGGGACCAATGATCGCCGGCGCTCCGGTGAGTAGCGACGGCCGGCGAGGGTCGCAACAGAGAGAGAAGAGGAAGGGGGTTCTGTTTACCCTGGGTTCGAGGCTTGCCGGCGAATGGAGGCGGTCGGCAACGGTGAAGGGCGATGGCGATGTTCGGTCATCGGTGGGAACGGCACTTCGGCGGTTGTAGCACCCCACATACAGCCAAGGTGAAATACTACTATGGAACGTCATCGCCAAGAAATAAGAGTAAAAGACAATAATAGGAATTCATATACAAATAAAAACCTTTCAAGTACTTTATTAAATAATCAACGGAAGCTGTAATAATGTTTGAAATATGGGACTGGTCCACTTCTAATCAAATGACAAACAAGTAAATGGCAAAACTTGTGGCATGCCACAGTGCTGGAATTCGAGTGCTCCCACCCATGCATGCTTCTATCAATCCACTGGCCTTTTACCTGAGAGGGAAAGAGCAAGCTTGAGATTTGGAAATCTCAGCAAGTACCCAACTACGGTCACAACTCAAGAGTAAAACAGGTAATGCAACCATATGAAATAAAGAGTAAGCATGATAAGTAAGCAATGCACATAAGGCAAGCAATGGACAAGTGATATCGGGAATACTGTCGTAATTGGAAAAGGAATAATAGGAGAACTGTGTATTAAGGATATTTGTTATGTGACAAGTTATGGTACATTATTACACGGGTGCCGGTGACCTCATCCCACATACCCGGTTATACGAGAATAGCCAGGCACAACCTTGTCCTCGACTGTATAACCACAGACGGGGTGTAATATCCTGTGTAACGAGAATGTACGGCCCCCCGTACGTTACCAGGTGGGTGAAAATGACCCCTATATGTGGGTGGCCCCGGCGTGATAACCCTTAGTTGTTATTTAGCAACTTATCCATGATATAATTAGAGAGTTGTGATTGAATTAAGATGTAGTTATAAGAGTGAAGGTTTGATACGACGAGACTAGAGACAAGGTTGATGATTCATGATGTTGGGAATAAGATCTGCCGATAAGAAGGTTCCTAACCAGAGTCATACAAGGGTTGTCAAACATATCTTTTTATTAGGTGATAAATGGGTCATTAGTCAAGTTAATGTGCAGTAGCTGAATCAACAGCAATCCACGAATAATAAACAACAATTAAGGTTCACAGGTACAAAGCATATAAATAATCGACCAATGTTAAAGATTACTAGTGATTAACCTTATATTTGAACATGCTTCGGTGCAACCCTAATTACTATTTAAACGTTGGTTACAATCCTAACCATAGAAGAACTCTACGGTTAGCAGCAAATTAATTTCAAGCATTTATTACTATCTATCTCGTCATATGGACATCTACTAAACTACAACGACTCACGATAGGCAACAATATAATGTAATGATCAGTAATCGTGCTAAGGCAACAATAATTATGAGACATAGAGTGCGAAAGAAACAGGTTACGGCCGCGAGGTACTTGCCTCTAGCACGCTCAACGGACACGCTGCACGAAGGGTCTGAGATGTGCAATTGCCCGGCTACTCCCTCGACAGCTGCGTGACAACCTACAGGGTGATACGGAGGGTAACCGATCAGATATGATAATTTTTTATTAGGAAACGACAAGTGATAAGTTTGACTGGAAAAAAACAGCTGTTCGATTGCACGAACGGTCGTTCAGCCGCACGAACATTGGTTCGGCCTGCGCGAACGGCCGTTCGGCCACGCGAACACGAGTTCGGCAGTGTGAACGTGAGTTCGGCCACGCGAACACGCGTTCGGACGCGCCTGCATCCGAGCAGCGTGAGGACATGGCGCAGCAAGGCTCGGATACAGCGTGTACGCGCGCGTGTGGCTAAGCGTGCGTCGCCGCCGCCAACACCGGGTGCCGGCTGGCCGCTGGTTACCGCCACCGCTACCGCTGCGCCCTTGCCGCCGCTGCTATCGCCGCCGACGTCGCCATGGCTGCGCGGGCAAGCAGGCGCGCGTGTGCGTGCAAGCGCGGCGCAGTGCAGCGCGTGCGTGTGCGAGGGGGCGTGGCGCCACCGTGCGCCGGTCGGCTGCCCGCGCCACCACCGATGCCAACCCCCGCCGGGCCGCCGCTACCATGCCATGGATGCCGAGAGCGCGCAGGCGCGTATGCGGGTGCGCGACGTAGCGCCGCCGCATGAACCTCACCGCTGGCCGTCGGCGCCGCCGCCACCACCGCCCACAACGCCGGCGCCATGCAGTCCCCATGTACTCTCATGCGGCCACAAACGGAGGAGAGAGAGATTGGGGTGCCTAGGAGAGAGAAGAAGTTTGGGAGGAAGAGATACCTGGGAGAGAAGACGGCGCATAGGAAGGCAAAAAGATGAGATCCTTTTATATATTAAGGTTTGGTGAGATTAGGGTTTGGTGGGATTTAGTCTTTTATTATTATTATTATTATTTTAAATTTATGGGTGTTACAACGGTGCTGACGGGGAGGCTCCCTTCACCAGCAATTGCTCGCCGAAGAAGCTTCTGCGGCCGAGGTGGTGGAATCACGGGGCGAGGGCGATGGGAAACCTGAGAGAGAGGGATTGGGGCAGGAGCGAGGGGTGGCGGTGATCGGGGAGGGTTTATATATGCTCGAGGTGCGGTGAGTGCGGAGCATGAGAGAGGTAGTGGGGGCGGGGCTTGCACGGGGTGAACGTGGCCGGAAGAGACGGGCGGCGTAACGGTTGGGGCGGCGTCGTGGTTGGGAAAGAAGGAGACGAGTGCGGGGAAGATGAGAGGTCTGATTGGCGGGCCCAGAGTGTCAGCGGTAGAGGAGGGAGGGGAGAGCAGTAGCTCAGATCTATGATGTGTGGCCAGGAATGGATCGGGCGGCCGAGGCATTTAAGTGGAAGGGGATGTGTAAGATGGGCCGGGGCGGGACTCGGCGCAATCCGAGCCATCCACGCATCGGCCCGAGGGGAAGGCGAGGCTGGAGGGCAACGGCGACGTGGGCAGATCCCAGCCGTCCATGCATCGGCTGAAGGGAAAGGGGGCATTTTATTTTCTTTCTGGTTTTCAGAAAACCCAAGGAAGGAAAATAAAGCTTAGAAAATAGCAGAAAAATCCAAATAAATCCTAGAAATTCCTATAATTCTAATAAAATGCAAGGAACTCAAATAAAATTAACCAAAATCATTTTGATCACATTTTCTCTTAAACTTTAACAGTTTCTATTCTATGCTTTAAAGAAAAGAAAAAAATTAAATTCTAGGAAAATATTAAATAAAACTTTGGAATTTTTGGGTTGTCACAAACCTACCCCTCTTAAAAGAATCTCGACCCCGAGATTCGAACAGGCTAGCAAAAAAGGTGGGGATGGTTGGCCTTCAAGTCGTCCTCTCTTTCCCATGTAGCTTCGTCCTCTGTATGGTTGCTCCATTGTACTCAGCAGAAATGGATGGTCTTCCTTCTGGTCTGACTCTCCACTGTCTCAAGAACTTTGATTGGCTGCTCCCTGTAGGTGAGATCTTCTTGAAGATCGAGGGTCTCGAGCGCTGCTTGTTCGGTGGGTACTTGAAGGCACTTCTTCAATTGGGACACATGAAAGACGTCATGTACCCCGGCCATGGTTGGGGGCAGCTCCAGCTAGTATGCTACCTCACCTTTACAGCTCAAGATCTTGAATGGTCCCACGAACCTTGGCGTGAGCTTTTCCTTGGTTTGAAATCTCTTGACTCCGCTTAGTGGGGATACCGTCAGATAAACAAAGTCACCTACTGCGAAAGTCAGGTCTCAACGGCGATTATCAGCATAACTCTTTTGTCGGGACTGTGCTATCTTTTATCTTTCCTTGATCTTTTTGACCTTCTCTTCAGCGTCTTGGAGCAGATTGGGTCTAGGGTCTTGAGAACCTTCTGGCTGGTCCCAAAACAGCGGTGTTCTACATTTTCTCCCATATAAGGCTTCGAAGGGGGCCATCTGAAGACTGGATTGATAGCTGTTATTATAGGAGAACTCCGCATAGGCCAAGGCATGATCCCAACTGTCCCCAAGGTCCAGGGCACAGGCTCTCAACATGTCCTCTAATACCTGGTTAACTCGCTCGGTCTGACCATCAGTCTGTGGGTGATAAGCAGTGATGAAGTTAAGCTTGCTCCCTAATTCCACATGAAGCTTCTGCCAGAACCGGGAAGTAAACTGGCTTCCACGGTCTGACACAATCTTCTTAGGAACTCCATGAAGACACACAATCCGGGACATGTACAGTTCTGCCAACTTACCTCCAGAATAGGTAGTCTTGACGGGTATGAAATGTGCCACTTTGGTTAGGTGGTCTATTACCACCCATATGGAGTCATAACCGGAATGAGTCCTGGGTAATCCGGCGATGAAATCCATACCGATTTCTTCCCACTTCCAATCGGGGGTTGGTAAGGGTTGCAAGAGTTCGACGGGTTTTTGGTGTTCCACCTTAACCTTTTGACAGGTGTCACAGGCATCAATGTACTTGGCAATTTCTCTCTTCATGTTGACCCACCAATACCTTTCCCTAAGGTCTTGGTACATCTTGATACGACCCGGGTGTATGGAGTAAGGGGTTTCATGGGCTTCTCTCAGAATCATGACCTTGATTTCTGCGTTATTAGGCACACAGATACGATTTCCATACCAGACAGATCATTTCTTTATGAGGGAAAGAGGCTCATAGCCCTCTCGTCTAAGGTCTAAAACTTAGGAAGAAAAGCCTATCGTCTCTCCAGCTGCCTATTGAAATCAGAGGCCTTACCTCGCCTCATGTTCTTCTTTATTTCCTGAATATCCTCATCCACCTTTTGAGCCTCTCTGATTAGCTCAGGTAAGGTAGGTTGGATCTCCAGAGTCGAGAGGGTAGCCGGGTTTACAGGTTCTAGGCTAAGATGGGCAATTCCCTCCTGCAATTGGGTTTGATCTTCTTCTGTCCAAGCGCAGTTCGCATAAGACTTCCTTCTCAAAGCATCAGCCACAAGATTGGCCTTGCCCGGATGGTAATGAATCCCAAGGTTATAATCCTTAATCAACTCCAACCATCTTCGCTGCCTTAGGTTGAGTTCTGCTTGGGTGAAGATATACTTCAAACTCTTGTGGTCTGTGTACACCTACGGCTAACTCCATATCGTGAGTGGGCTAATTGCCAATGATTACCGATGAGGTAGTGCCGCTAGATCTTCAGTGCATGGACTACTACGGCTAACTCCATATCGTGAGTGGGCTAATTGCCCTCATGTGGCCTTAATTGGCGCGATGCATATGCTACCACTTTTCCTTCCTGCATCAGCACACAACCAAGTCCCTGCAGGGAGGCATCACAAAATACCTCAAAATCCTTATGGATATCCGGTAGGACCAGCACTGGGGTTGTCACTAGTTTATTCTTGACGGTCTGAAAACTCTGATCACAAGCTTTTGTCCATTCAAACTTCTTTTCTTTCTTTAGGAGCTGGGTCATGGGTTTGGCTAGCTTGGAGAATCCCGTTATGAAGCGGCGATAATACCCAGCAAGCCCAAGAAAACTCTTGACTTCCATTACCGATGTAGGTTGCTTCCAATCCATTACTGCCCCAACCTTGGAAGGATCCACCGCAATTCCTTCGGCCGTTACAATGTGGCCAAGGAAAGCTACTTCTTTTAGCCAAAATTCACACTTACTAAACTTGGCATAAGATTGGTGTCTTCTAAGCTCCTCCAGGATTATCCTAAGATGTCCTTCATGATCCTCCTCATCCTTGGAATAAATGAGAATATCATCAATGAACATTACCACAAACTTATCCAAATATTTCATGAATACCTTGTTCATCATGGTCATGAAGTATGCTGGGGCATTTGTTAGTCTGAAGGACATGACTGTGAACTCATACTGACCATAGCGAGTCGTGAAGGCAATTTTGGGTATGTCTTCTTTCCTAATCTTCAGCTGATGGTACCCGGATCTCAGATCTATCTTAGAGAAGACACTTGCTCCTTTCAATTGATCAAAGAGATCGTTGATCCTGGGCGGGTACTTATTCTTGATGGTGGCATCATTAAGTGCCCTATAGTCCACACATCCTCATGCTACCATCTTTCTTCTTGACGAAGAGGATGGGTGCACCCCAAGGTGATGAGCTTGGCCGAACATAACCTTTATCTTCCAACTCTTGAATCCGCTTCTTTAGCTTGGCTAACTCATTAGCAGGCATTCGATACGGCCTCTTGGAGCTAGGGCTGTACCGGGGACTAAGTCAATAGTGAACTCAATATCCCTGTCTGGGGCATCCCAGGTAAGTCTTCTGGGAACACGTCCGGATATTCCCGTACTACCGGTACTTCTTCCGTGACTTGGAGGTGGGTAAGGATACACTAATTCATTTCAGGTATATTGGGGGCGAAGGTCACTTCTACTCCGAGGTCATTTGTGAGAGTAATGGACTGGGTAGCACAGTCTATTTGGCCTTTATTTTTGGACAACCAATCCATACCAAGGATGACATCCAATCCATGAGAGTCTAGGATGATCAACTCGACTAGGAAAGACACTCCTATAAGCAACTCCACTTTTGGACACAGAGTCCTGGCTCTCATCTCTTCTCCCAGGGATTGGACTAGCATAGGACTACTAAGAGGAATGGATCCTGTTGTAGTTACGAGCCAAACAGTAAAGAAGGGGACTAGTGGAAGAAGAGGAGAGCCAGCACAGGGATTGCATATAAGAGTTGGCGAGTAAGTATGAGAGGATCCCCCTCCTCCTGCCCCTCCTGGGGGTTTAAATACACGAGTGGGGTAGGATGAAAAATCCCCAACCTACCCCTTAGTACTTACAAAGGATGAGGGTACATTGGTATATTCCTCTACACTATTGGGTCTATTACATATTAGACCAGTTGTAAGGCCCAGTCATAGGGGGTTGGGCCACCCCCACAATAGATCCTAACCCATTTTGAGTCACAAAAGCTTTGGAAATGAACGAATGGGAAGCTCCAGAATCGAACAAAACTGATGTCGGGGTTGAGTTTACCAAGCACTTACCCAACACAACGTTCGGGGAGGCTTGAGCTTCCTCTGCTGTGACATGGTTCACACACCCCTTGATGAAATTATGCGGCTTCTTAAATGTTGCCCTTGAGTTCTGTCCTCCTGAGGATCCTACACCGGCATTGGCTTGTAGCTTCTTGGGGGCAAGACTTGGCAAAGTGCCCCGCTTCTTTGCAATAGAAACAGGTCACTCCGTCGGCTAGGGTTGGGTTCTTTTGAGCTGCCCCACTGGAAGGGAGCACACGGACCGTCTGTGATGCTGAGCGGTTTGCTTGAGGGGTCGGGCGTTGGAAGGCTCGCCTGGAGCTATCAGGAGATTTCAGGGTGTTTCGAGGTTTGGGGAAACCATCGGAATGGGCCTTCTGGGTGGCCATCTTCCGCTTGCGATTCTCCATCTCCACATGTTTGCCCTCTTGATGAATCGCCTTACTAACCAACTGATGGAAGTTGGCATAGTCATTGGAGAGGAGCTGTATGGAGATATTGTCATTGAGGCCCTCCAAGAACCTCTCCTGCTTGGCCTCGTCCGTGGCAATGTCTTCGGGTGCATAACGTGCCAACTGGTTGAACCTCTGGAGGTACTCACTCACAGTACATTTTCCCTAGCGCAAGGCTCAAAACTCCTCTTCAGGGTGACAATGCCAACTGGATGTGGGCCTTGCGGAACTGCCGGACAAACTCTGCCCAAGAGATGGCTTGCGTGTTGAGGTGCAAAGTAGTGAAGACATCCCACCACTCCGAAGCAGGTACGTGCAATTGGTGGGAAGCGAAGAAGACTCGCTCCCGATCACTGCACTGTAGGAGATCCAACTTCTTGCCGATGGCTTGGAGCCAGTCGTCTACTTCCATAGGCTTGGAGCTGCTTGAAAAGGTTGGCGGGCACATCCTCACGAACTCTGATAGTCGAGACTGAGGTGCCTGAGCTGACTGTGAATGATAGGCAGGCGGTGCAGGGTTGGCGACGGTCTGAACCAGTAGCTGAATTAGTTGGTTCTGATTGGCCATCATCTGTGCCCAATAGGGTCCATTAGCCGGCGGTGGGGGCGGGGTAGGCTGTCTTCCTTGTGTTCCGTTAAGGTTGCTGTTGCTGTTGTTCCTTGTGCTCACCATCTGTTCGTTGGTTCTAAGGTTTAGAAGAGAGGAGACAAAGATCACTAGGGGGTTCTACTTGATCCATCCCACACACAAAGACAAACAAATAAGGCAATCTTCTCACAGGCAAGAAAATATTCTTAAAACTTTATTTTATTCCAATAATTTTGTGGCTGTTGACAAAGGAAGTACAACTCACAAAAGCGTTGTAAATACTAGCATAAGGCCTAACTCTAGAAAATGTATCCTACTAGGCTGGTTTTAACTGAGCCAAATACTTCTTATCACCGGTGCGATGTTTCTTCGGTGGAGCCTCAAAGTTGTCTCCGGTGACTGAGGAAGAGCAGTCATCTATCCCTCGCAACATCGCTAGCTCCTCTTCTGCTCTCTGGAGCTTATAGGCAGTGAAGCTCAACTCATCCAGAGCCATCTCGTATGCACCATCCAGGGCCTGGGTGAGTTCCACCTGCTGTTCAAGCCGGGCATTATCCTCCGACTCCGTGAATGCATAGATGCTGCTGGAACTCGCCAGGTATCTACTGGGATAATATCAGAAGGCGGTGCCTCTGAGCTCTGCTGTATATATCTCCCTCAATCGTCGAATGGCCTCTCGAGCAGCATCCTGGATACCAGTGAGGAAGGTGTCTCACCTCTGTGGAGCATCGAAGACATGAAAGGCAGCTTCATCCCCACGTTGGCGTAGATTAGAACCTCCACGCGCCAATATTCTTGCTCTCCAATGGTCTATCAGTACCCTTGGTAGACATGGCGGGTCTTGAAGCCTATCTCCTATAGGAGACTCCAAAGGCAAGAGGCTAAGTGTCCAGCTTGGGTGCCATGGGTAACTTGGGTCGGGGTCTCGGCCATCTACCATTTTGAAAAGAAGAGAGATTAGAAAACGAGTGAAAGGATGGCTAAGTAAGGGAAAGAATAGACAAGGGTTACAAGACTTTTCGAAATTATGTAAATAGGTCCTTAAAGGGCATCGAATCTATTCTACCTACGGTCACGTCTTAGAGTCATCGTGGCTTTGATACCACCTTTGTCGGATCCCGGAGTAACAACTCCGAAACCCTCTGTGTAAATCGCACTAGTCCAGGAACAGCTAGTGCACACAGTGAAACAAAGATACATATCGAGCACAAATAACCAACCAAATATATATTAAACAAAAGAGTACGGCCTTATGGCCAAGTCTTACATCAATGCTCATTGGAAACAATAATAATGCAAATAACTGCGGAAGCAAACTGATAAACAGCGAAGTCCAATCCTGCCCACAGGTAGACGACTGTAAGACGCATCCTACTCATCCAGGTCCTCACCGTAGTCACAGACGTCCTCCTCTGAGATGAGATAGCAAGGTGAATACAAATTGTACTCTGCAAATCACACGAAGAAATGCAACATAATCATAAAGGCATCAATGGAAGGTTTATAGGGTTAGTTTGCATAAAATAACATTTAAACAAATACAATAAATAGATTGAAAATACTGAATTTAATGCAGTAAGTAAAACAATAATTGTAATCAAAATTAATATCGTTAGTGCAGGCTCTGACCAACACTAATCTAACCACGGGTATCCCACCCGGACCATCTTTTCAAAAGATCTCGTATGGATTCCATCCATCCAAACGTTTCCAACCACTCATGGATTCCATCCATCCACAAGGTTTTCAGAAAACCATTTTTGAAATACAAAGTCTAATCCATGAAAATGTTTCACGCAGCATGCCCTTGACCGTGGGCACGGCTATCCAGGATAGATTATACACTCTGCAGAGGTTGTACAACTTTACCTACAAGACATGATCATCCCGGATTGCCACATGAGTTACACATTTCTTTAGGTGTACGGCGAGGAGATCATGACAAGGCTTTTACAATGAAAGCCTTTAATCTGGCCAAGTCAACTCTAAGGTTTCACCCAGTACGGAATCCACCAGACCGGGACCCCCTCTTGAGCCGAGTGAGACTTCTCATGGCCTACGCCACGCTCACTTTCAACCTACAACATGACTCAGGTTGAGACCCACAAATTATTCAGCCAGGACTGTCCCATACCAGCCTTGTGGTAGCATGATAGTCATGGTCGAAGTCAAAGCCGTGGTTGAAGGATGTCGTGGTCGAAGTCGAGGCCGTGGTCGAAGGGGGCTATGGTCGATGGTGGATGCTGAGGTCGTGTTCCGTGGTCGAAGGGCGCTGTGGTCGAAGTTGATGCTGTGGTTGACGTCAATGAGGGCAAAGTCAAAGCCATGATCATGGTTGATGGGGGCTGTGGTTGACGTCGACGAGGGCGAAGTCAATGATGTGGTCGATGCCATAGTCGAAGGGTCGTGATCAAAATCGATGCCGTAGTCGAAGGGCCGTGGTCAAAGGACTGGGTCGAAGGTGAAGCCGTGGTCCAAGTGGAAGTCATGGTCGAAAGGGTCGTGGTTGAAGTGGTGGGCGTGGTCGAAGGGGTCCGTGGTTGAAGTGGAGGGCGTGGTCGAAGGGGTCCGTGGTCAAGGTCGAGGGTGCGGTCGAAGGGGGCCATGTTCGTAGTTGACGCCATGGTCGAAGTCGAGGCCATGGTGGAAGTCGAGGCCGTGGTCGAAGTCTACGCCGTGTTCGAAGTCTACGCCGTGTTCGAAGTCGAGGCTGTGGTCAGAGAGGGCCGTGGTCTGTGGTTGAAGTTGAGGCCATGCCCAATAAGCATTGGGCCGTGGTTGAAGTCGATGCCGTGTTTCCATCAGATGAAACAATTGATGAGGTAATTGGGCGTTTTCCACCCAATATGTCTTCACGTCAAGTTCTAGCAGACTGATTTGAATCCATTACGACAAACATTGAGCCAAAATGCGGTGCTCTTCATCAAAAATAGATAAAACTACAGAGATAGCAAGCCCATCTTATAATACAGCGTAACAAACTATTTAGGAAATCCTCTGCATGAAAAACAAAAAAAAGGTATAAACTGATCGAAACTTTAATACAACCTATAATCATCTCAAAGCGTAAAAAAAATTACACTAACATGGTAGTTTAATCAAATTCCACAAAAAAAAGAATACTGCACAGTTTGTAGTATAATAAATCTAACCATTCTTACATTTCTAATTTAGACTCATCATATGTTTGTAGGAGCACAACCATATAGATCTATAGTCTAATCACAGTAAAACTAATATAATAGTCTAATTGAATTAAAAAAGAAGAAGGCAATCTAAATTCAACGTCCTATTTGTAATTCAATCTTAGTTGTTTGAGATGCTGGACATCTCCCTCTATCATGGCCAAAGCTATAGTCAAAGGGCTATGGTCGAAGTGCCATGCTCGAAGCATTCCTTCTATCATAGCCAAAGCTGTAGTCGAAGGCTGTGGTCGAAGCATTGTACTCGAAGCCTTGCGGTCTGCGTGGCGGTTTAATCAAACCCTAAAAAAATGCTGCATAGTTTGTAGTAATAAATGTAACCATTCTTACATTTCTAATTTAGATTCATCATATGTTTGTAGGAGCACAAACATACAGATCTATAGTCTAATCACAGTAAAACTAATATAATAGTCTAATGGAAGTAAAACTAATATAGTAGTCTAATGGAATAAAAAAAAAGAAGGGTTGTGATTCATCATCCTATTTCTAATTCAATCTTAGTTGCTTGAGATGCTAGACATCTCCCTCTATCATGGCCAGCCGTAGTCGAAGGGTTGTAGTCGAAGCACCATATTCAAAGTGTTCCTTCTATCATAGCCAAAGTCGTAGTCGAAGGGCTGCGGTCGAAGCGCCATACTCAAAGCGTCGTGGTCTGTGTGGTGGTTTAATCGAACCCCAAAAAAAGAAAACTGTATAGTTTGCAGTATAATAAATCTAAACATTCTTACATTTCTAATTTAGACTTATCATATGTTTGTAGGAGCACAACATACAGATCTATAGTTTAATCATAGTAAAACTAATATGGTAGCCTAATCGAATCAAAAAAGAAGGCCAACATAAATTCATCATATGTTTATAAATACTGTTTCCAGTGCTTCCTATTTATAATTAAATCTTGGTTGCTTGAGATGCTGGATATCTCTTTCTATCATGGCCAAAGTCGTAATCGAAGGGCTGTGGTCGAATCGCCATACTCGAAGAGTTCCCTCTATCGTAACCAAAGCCATAGTCGAAGGGTTGTGGTCTAAGCGCCGTACTCGAAGCATCGTGGTTTGCGTAGCGGTCGAGGACGTGATTGAAGCGCCGTAGTCGAAGCGCTATGGCAATTAGTCCCAATGCTCGAAGCGCCGTGCTCGAAGCGTCGTGGTCTACGTGGCAGTCGGGGACGTGGTCGTAGCGCTATGGCAACCGGCCCCGATGACTACTTGGACTACGACACGTCGACCGCGACACTTTTTTTGTCGTGTTTATAAAATAAATTTGGTAAAGATAGCACTTTAGGTCCATGGGAGAATAGATAAAGATAGCACCTCTCAATAAAGATAGCACATCAGGTCCATAGGAGAACAGATAAAGATAGAAAAATTCGATTAAGGTAGCACCTCAGATGCATGAGAGAATAGCAGAGAGAAGAGGAGGTGTACAACGATGGGGTCGGTGTGGCTGAAGAGGAGGGCGGCGCGAGCGAGCGGGAAAAAGGAGCGGTGGGCGCTACGCGGGCAAAGAAGAGAAAGCGAGAGCAAGAGCAACGAACCGGGAAGCAGGCAGAAAATAGGAAGCGAGAATAGTGGAGCGGAAGACATGGACGCAGCTACGAAAAAGGAAGCTGTGATATGGCATGATGAAAGCAACGCTAAGATTCACGAGAACATATGAGGCTCACCCAAAGGTTACAATCACGCGGTCCGTCCGAACGTCCGATCGAACGGCCAACTTAGGCATGAGATAAATAAGGATATTCAATAAAGCGGAGGACTCTTTCGCAAATCCAATTACGTGGTGCAGGGGGAGACTATGAATCCCCTAGATTTAATATGGAGAGTATATTCCTGACTGCCAGCGTGCAAGCTTGCTTCGTTCTTGCCAGGCGGACAAGAGACAAGATGTTAAAAACGTATGAAAAAGAAATTGATGTCTCCCAATGTAATGGCATTACTAATATCCCTCTCTCCCTTGACCAAAAAGAATAAAATAAATTATGGGATGGGTTGAACATATTTTTTTTTTGATTTGCGGATAATTAGTTGGATCTTATCAGGCCAGGAGTTGGAGGAGCTGCTAGGAAGATTAGAATAGCAGACGAGTCGTGTTTTTTACTATTGTTCACAGTTTGTATGCCTTTACGTATCTATCTTTCTGTGCAACCACATATCCGTCTATCCGTGGGCGACGCCGCTTGGATTTGCTTGGGGTGGTTTTCGTTTAATATATACAATTTGGTCGCTCTCATTACCAATATCCAGAAGGATGCCCCCGTCTTGTAGCATTTCGATTTTTTTATTCGTTTAGTCCGTGGTCGCATGTTAATTTTAAAATTAACCCTATACTGAAATTATAAATCTAACCTCTTTATCGAGCACAAAAAAAATCGACGGCCGACGTGTGGCCCCTCCGCGCCACCAGCCTGCAATAGCATCCATCACCGTGGCACCCCCCGCCCCACGTCCTGCCCCATGTAGCTTCCGCGCCACTCGCTTGCGACAGACATATTCACGCTAGGGAGCCGGTTAGGTCCCACGCTAGGGGGCACGACAGAAGTACCCCTTTTCACACGCGTCAGCGCGCCACCCGACCGTGGCCCCGTGCACGTTCCCCGTGCTGCGCACACTGACGCTGGCACGCGTTCACCCGCGTGTCCACTGTCCCCCCGCCCCACTGGCTTGTGCGCAATAAAATGGTCCTGGGATCATTGGATCCCCCTATTTCATCCGCAGGAGAAATCGAGAGGGGGAGAGGAGGGAGGAAGGAAGGAAGGCCGAGGGTCCATCAAACTTTGGGTGGTTTTTATTTCGAATTCGAAGTTTGCACAGTTGCAAAAGTTGTATATTGGTTGTGAGCACGAAGAAAAGGTAATTTTCATCCATATGAGAGTATAGTTTTAGCAATGTAATTAGCTAAATGATAGCTTCTTAGTAATTAGCATTGTGTAGTTCTGTACCTGTAGTTCACTTAGAAAATATAATGTTATTAGTGTCGTTAATTACTTATTAGCCACGGTAATTACGTGCATGACATTGCTTACCCATGGGCTAAATAAGTTTGCGTGCAAAAAAATAGTAACAATTAGTGCATTAGAAAACAATTATTATGTAATGTGTAGATTATTAATTTGTATTTGTCCCCTAAAAATAAAAAACTACGAAAATGTGAAACATTTTTAGCCAGAAGTACGTAGTCTATTTGACAAAAAAAAAATAAAAATAAAAACACTTAGTGCGTTACAAAGTAGTTATTATGAAATGTGTAGGTTGTTAATTTTTATATATCCCATAAAAGTCAGAAATTTTGGAAGTCTGAAACATTGTTAGCTAGAAGCACACAAACTATTTGATGGGAAAAAATAAATAATACTTAGTGCCTTACAAAATAACTATTACGAAATGTGCACGATGTTAATTTTGATATGCCCCATAAAAGTCAGAAATTTCGAAAATGTGAAACATTATTAGCTGAAAGAATACAAACTATTTGATAGGAAAAAATTTAGTACGTTAGAAAATAATTATTATGCAATATGTATGGTGTTAAATTTTACATGTCCCATAAAAGTTAGAAATTTTGAAAATAAAAAACATTATTAGCTGGAAGTTCATGGTCTGGATTGTTGTGTCGCTGTGTACCGAAGTGGTAGCGAGGTTGGTAGAAGCAATTAGCCGAACCGTCATGCCTCATAACCACATGTTATCTGCGTCTGTTTGGGGAATCTAATATATTTAAGGTTATGTGCCTCATAATTTAGTTTCAATTTGAAGATTTCATCACTTTGCTACCTTCGAATGCATTCTAATCTCCAATACCTGCAACAAAATTAGACTTCATAGTTGCTACGACAATATTACAAAATATAGTAATTATGTTTCGAATCATTTATACTAGAGGTTTTACAAACATATATTTGTATGGGCCTTGGTGCCTTCCTGCCGTGCTCCGGTGCCGCAGCACCTTACCTACTTCCTGGCGTGGCTGGGTGGCATAGAATCTTGGTGGGGCCTACCACCTACCGCCCTGGGCCATGCTGTGCAATGCTCGTTGAGGGTGCCGGATACTGTTGTGGTCCGGTGGTGTGGTAGACACCACGTGTCGGCCGTCTATTCGTTCACGCTCGGCAAGGGTTAGATTTATACTTTCGCATCGTATAGAGTTAATTAAAAAATTAAGGTAGCACTATGGGCAAAATAAATAAAAAGTTCTAGCATTTCCTTTTTTTTCCTACGCCTCAGTTCCTGATTCGAGAGGCTGGACCCTCCGATCCTTCGGTTCTCGACGCACCTACGATTTCCTGATCGCGTGAAATAAGACTTTGGTGGTGATCGGCTCGGCTGAAAGCCTCATGGCTTATGGCTGAAAATACTGTAGCTGGCTGAAAAAAGTATTGTAGCTGACAGAGGCTTATTTACCATAATTAAATTTAAAAAAAATTTAAAAATAGAAAAAACATATTAGCCCATCACGTATAATGTAAACAAATACGAGGAAAAAAAGAACCGGTAAAAAAACTAAAAAAAGCTAAAAGTTCAGAAAAAGACGAAATTTATGAATAGTGCAAAAATAAGCTGAAGCCATATTGATCAAGGCCTTTCTTCGGTCTGAACTGTGATTGTCCCCACTGGAACAGCGTTTAAACGGGAATCCTTCACGGATTGCTCGGAAAAATGTGCTAATCTGTTCCCCGCCGGCACCGACGAATGGAGCCATCCGATCGACCGAATCTAGTCCGGCGATTTGCTGTAAATCGTCGTATGCTTCACTCTACCCGTCCATTCAATGAGAAGATGCAACTAGAAATTTACGACCCGCTTTGTACTTAGTAACGAGAGATGCCCATGTACACCGTCCATTTTCTGTGGAATCACATAAAATATGAGTCCTAGTATTTCTTCTTTTTAGCTTTTAAAATCTGTTTTTCAGTTTTTTACAGTAATTAATTTTTAAACAGAGTATTTTTTAAGGCGAATTTATAAGTTAATTATAATACACACTATCAATTTCATTTATATCGATCAAAATTATATATAAATTTAATTTATTTTGTACTTTTTTAATGAATGGCTAAAAAAATATAAACAACAACAAAAAAAAAAAGAGAACAGATGCATAATCTAGCTCTTTCCGAAAAAAGCAGAAGGGAATGGCGGGGCGGCACCATGTGCCGAGATGCAAGAGGGGAGAGCCCTTGAGCCAACCACCAATCCACGCGACGGACGGCATATGCCATCTGCCGGTGCCGAACCACGACACCAGCGTCCACCGGAAGAGCAAACCCATGTCCACCGGCCTAGCAGAAACCTAAAAGGTCGTGCGTGCCTACGCGGAATGCTTACATATTTGCATCCGGAGAACAAAGAAGTTTGTAGCCGATGATGCAATGCATCATTTTGTCGAGAGAAAAAGGAGATGAAGCAATGGACATGGAAAGCTACAGGGTCTATTTTTTCTTTGCTGCGGTTTGTGTCTTTTGGCTATAGTTTGTAATTTTTGGGTTATTCAATAACTGAAACTTATGTGCGATTTTTGCTAATATATATGAAGTCGGTACAGTATGTACTACAATTAAATAGTAGATATAACCTTAAAAAGATACTCTATTTAAAAGCTAATTACTATAAAAAATTAAAAACCGAAACCAACAGGTAAAAAAGAACAAGCCAATAAACACTTGGCCTAGCCCAAACAATGGGCGGTATCCGCTACTGGACATGTTCCTGGTTAATGTGCCATCCAAAAGATCGAGGTCCTTCACTTGTTTATTGCCTCGTTTCTCTCTCTTCTATTTGATGGATGCGACTGCCTTTTGTTGACCGTTACTATTTTTTAACTTGTAGAATAATCTAAATCATTATCAAAACAAGGAATTTTTAACTGCTCCATGAGGAACATAAGCAAATGGTGACGGCACATTTTCCGCCTTTTCTTTCAGAAGCACTGATAAAAGTTTTACAAATATGCCGGTCGGTATTTAGTCAAGAAGAAGAGGATTCCATTGGTCTTGAATTAGACGACACCTATCTCTATTCACAGGTTCCACATATCTGTAGAAACCTAAACCAGACATCAATATCGGTGGCATAAGCCAATTTCATCGTCACAACACGACCTCCCGCGGACAGCAAAGCAAAGCATCATAAACCATCAAACCGGAGACCACCCTCCAAAGCTCCGGAGCCTTCTCCATGCTTCGCTTCGCCCCTCGCCGAATATTTAAACGGAAATGCTATAACACATGTGGCTGATTTTTAGTTAAAATTAGTCAATTTTTTATCATATATATATAATATTTTTCTATATTTATAATATTTTTTATCTATATATGCAATATTTCACTATGTCTTATTAGAAAAATATTGCAGATATGATAAAATGTTGTATATATAGACAAAAAAATATTATATATATATGATAAAAAATTTTAACTAATTTTAGATAAAAAAAAACATACGAAAAGTTGTACAGGCGCTCCCATATTTAAACCCCCACCTCCCTCGTCAGCTTGTGCCTTACGGTAGGAGGAACAATTCTTTTAACGCAGACCAGCACGAGAGCTCCGCTCCGAAAGCTTAAGAGTTTTGTAATGGCGTCTCACATCATTCTGCCCAAGGAGGAGGAGGAGGAGGAGGAGGGGCTGGCCGTGGCGGTGGAGGCGGACCACGACTCGCCGGCGCCGCCGCGGTACAAGCAGGAGCCGGCGAGGAAGGCGCTGCCGTTCTCGGCCACGTGCGTGCGGATCTCCCGCGACTCGTACCCCAACCTCCGCGCCCTCCGCAACGCCTCCTCCATGAGCCTCCCCGACGCCGCCGCCGCCTACACCAAGCTCGATGAGGGCGACTACGGATACGTCCTCGACGACGTCCAGCACCTCACCGACTACCTCCCCGACCTCCCCGTGAGCGCCCCACCCACCCTCCCCCGTTCTCTCTCGTTGCTCCATTGCCGGATTCGATGTCCGGGGCAAAAAATTCTAGAATTGCACTGTTGCTTGCGCTGCTGGGGATGGTTTTTGGGTGATATTTTGGGGATTGGTCGAGCTGTGAGATCCATTTTTGGACACTTGCATAAAGTTCAGCTTTGGGGATTCGCGCGTGCAGTCAGCTCATTAGTTGGATATGATCCAACAAAAAGAGTAATACAGATCATATAGTTTTGGCGATTCCCAGCGAAATTGTGGTTGTAGTGTGGATCTCTTGTTTCGTTGCGTCTGTGTTCGTAGGCGACACTTGTTAGATTTTTTGTTCCATGCTTGTGGATGGGAGGTTTGATTGGGTAAAATAGGACATAGCTTCACTTTATAAGTAACTTGTGTTAATTGGATACATTTCCCCTGCTCCTATAAACCGGCTACATGTGCATTCATGGAATGCGGGGTATGCAGCAATTTATTTGTCTATTTTTGGCTTCAATGACATTAAATAAAATGGTTGGTTTTCAAGGTGACATCGTGAGGATTAAGCTAATGGTTTCCTTGTTTAATCTTCCTGGCAGACTTTCCCTAACCCGTTGCAAGATCATCCGGCCTATTCAACTGTCAAGTAAGGGTTTTCTTTCGGTTTGACTTTGCTCTTTCCTTTGGTCAACCTCTAATCGTGCTCACTATGCAATCTGTTAAGCTAAATAAATGTTTTGTTCATACATTTACCAGGCAGTATTTTGTCAATGCAGATGATACTGTACCTGAAAAGGTAAAAATGTCACAATTGATGTCTTGATATGATTATGTTGTTATCAGTGGTATTTGGTGAAATGACATGTTATTTGTGCTACCACAGGTGGTTGTTCAGAAGAACAGCCCACGGGGAGTTCACTTCCGTCGTGCTGGGCCTCGTCAGAGGGTACGATGCCTTAGATATGCACCTATTTATCATTTGAGGGCAATGCACATATATCTGACATAAATTTTCGAACCTTATCAGGTGTATTTCGAGTCAGAAGATGTGAAAGCATGCATTGTAACCTGTGGAGGCCTTTGCCCTGGGCTTAATACTGTCATTAGAGAGTTGGTGTGTGGCTTGTCCCACATGTACAATGTCAACGATGTCTTCGGAATACAGGTGTGTGTCGTTCTAGATGACCTAATCTCCAAATGGATGATGTAGAATGCTGTTATTCCTTTCGTTTCATGCACTTTTATCTGGTCCATGTCATATTTTTGTTTAGAAGAAAAACCAACTGCTTCTTGATCCTTGACTGTTAAACTCTTGCCAGAGCTTAATAGGCTTTTCATGCCAGCCTAGCAGAAAAGAAATTCCTATCATTTTACTAAAGAATTCAGACTCAGTTAGCAAATCATTTCAATTGTATTATACTAAAATAGCTGCAAGTTCTGAGATATGTGAAGTTTATTGTATGATATGAGTCCGAATTTGTATGATTACACTAACAACTTATGAACTCTGTGCCAGCTAGTGGTTTTGTTTTTAGTCATGACAATGAGTAAGCATTGTGGTGCATTGGTGAAACCAAAATTTGAACTTTACCTGTTCAATCTATGCGTGGTTCTTTAATCCAAAAAATGTCTATGCATGATTCCTTTTGTGTTATTTCTAACATGTCGTAAGCAACTTTCTAGAATGGATACAAGGGCTTCTATTCGAGTAATTATCTTCCCATGACACCAAAAAGTGTCAACGATATCCACAAAAGAGGCGGTACAGTTCTTGGAACATCACGTGGTGGTCATGATACCAAAAAGATTGTTGATAACATTCAAGATCGTGGAATTAATCAGGTAGGTGTTTTACGATCAGTGTTGTTTTCCTTAAAAAATACGAACTTCCTTATTTTGGAAGGTTAGTAAAATATGCCTGTTTACCTTATCCAGGTATACATCATTGGAGGAGATGGAACTCAAAAGGGAGCATATGAGATATTCAAGGTAATCACTGTCAGGACTCAGGAGTATGTCCGACACATTTGGTTCAGAACTTTAGATATTGTGGAACCTGTACATCTGCACATACAACCTTCAGCCTCTGTTCAAGTGCACTCTAGCAGCAAAAACTCATGCAATAATGCCACGTTTGTTTCAAAAATCAGTATATATATCACTATATTTTTTTAGGGAAAATATCATTAGAGTTTTGACAGAAAGTTAAAAATTTTGACGAGTTTTATTGCTTTTGAATTGTTGACAGGAAATACGGAGACGTGGTCTCAAAGTCGCCGTTGCTGGTATTCCCAAGACAATTGATAATGATATAGCGGTAATTTATGGTTACCTATGTTTTTTTGGCCTGCAAAGATGCTTTTACTGCACATCAGTTGATTTGATAAATCGTATATGCAGGGGTTATGAATTAAGACTGATTGTTTCTATACATTAATTCTTAGGTTATAGACAAGTCCTTTGGTTTTGATACTGCTGTAGAAGAGGCCCAGCGTGCCATTGATGCAGCTCATGTGGAAGCTTCAAGTGCTGAGAATGGAATAGGATTAGTGAAACTGATGGGTCGCTATAGTGGTTAGTTTTCTAGCTCAGCCCAATATTGTTCCTTGCTGCAGCTGCATTCGTCTACCCCCCCCCCCCCCCCGGCCCGGGGGGGGGGCGCTTTATATGCTTTCCTTGGATGACAGGCACGTAAAACTGGGGCAATTTATCTTTTGCTGATCTGTTCTGATTAAAGAAAAGTTCATTCATGAAATGTTTCTTCTTGCCTACAGACTGAGAACCACTTATCCCTTGCATCAAAGCATAATAAATTTTCTAACTGTTTTTGCTTTAGCTGTTTCATTTTGCTGTCCTTAGTCCTTACTGTGATGGTTCCTTGCTAACGCAGGGTTTATTGCAATGTATGCTACTCTTGCAAGCAGAGATGTGGTAAGTTACTGCCTTCTATGTATGTCTGAGCTATTCCAATCAATGTTCCGTAGTTTCTTCAAGTTTATACCATTACTGTGTTACATGGATCACCAATGTTCTTGTCATTCTTCTTCTCCATAGTTGGTACTTATTTTTTGTTGGATTTCTTTCCACCTGTAGGACTGCTGCTTAATTCCCGAGTCCCCATTTTATTTGGAAGGGGAGGGTGGATTGTTTGAGTATGTAGAAAGGAGGCTGAAGGAGAACGACCACATGGTTATTGTTGTGGCTGAGGGAGCAGGACAGGATCTTATTGCTAAAAGTATAGCTGCAGCAGATCAAATAGATGCATCTGGAAATAAGCTGCTTCTTGATGTTGGCCTTTGGTTGACTCACAAGATTAAGGTGCACATCAATTTTTTTAAATGAATCTACATCAGATCGTTCCATTTTGATTTCACTTTTTGTTGATAGCGTTGCTTGACATGTTACTGCGACATGCACTTTATGTATTGATCTTTTAAGTTTCCACTAAAACTACAACAATCACCAATGGGCGTTGCATTTACGCGTGGGTTTGAAACATGTCTACCATAGGCAAGGTACAAATCGGACCTTGGATAGGGAGAGAACCTGTTGAAAATATAAGCACATGTAGGTTTAATTTATTCCATAAATTAATCATGACATCATGCACGCACAATAACAGAACCATCACAGGCATAAAAGATCTAGACATGTAAACCAGGAAACTGTACATGAACAGATCTAATACGGAGAACATTACTGTTACGTACCGATAGTTCTGTTCTGATCGGTTTGCCGATGTAGACGCCGCAGACACGGTGAGGATGACACGAAGTCGATGACGATTCGCCGAAGCCGAACGACGAGGAAGACGAGCCAGAGCTACAGCGAGCAGTCGCGCAGAGCGCTTCCCAAAAACCTTATTCGCCCTCTCCCGGTGCAGGACTTCGAAGGCGACGGTTCCGGAGACCTGCTCTCCCGAACGACAGTGCACGCCGGCGGACGGGACGGAGTAGACTACGTGGGACGGCGCAGCACAATGGATGGAGGAGGCAAAACCCTAGATTGATTTTCGCATATTCTGTATGAAGGCGGCGGCTCCGTATTTATAGAAGACCAGGACGCGTGATCAAGACGCCTGCACGTTCTCCATAACTCGTAACCGAACCGGATTAGCAACCGTAACCGATCCGGATTCACCGCCACTCAAAACAGCAAAATAAAACTGCAAAAGGAAGCCGCGTCTGCGCAAGCACCTGGAGCGGATTTTGGCGGACCATTCACGCAGGTGCCGTGCGCCCGCCCAGCCCAGCCCAGCCCGGCCCGGCCCGGCCCGGCGAGGCGAGGCGAGCGAGCGCGCGCGTGTTATCCTCTAGTTCTCTCCCACACATGCCTCAAGTGGCTAGGAGTGCACCATCCCTTTTAAGGTGGTCTTCCTCTCCTAGAACTAGCAATATGGTACTAAAGGTCACATGCATGCCTCCTTTGCATGAGTGGGTCTTTGAGATTTAATAGGAATTATTCTTATTATATGGGCTTGGCCCACATATAATCCAACAATCCCCCACCAGATCTCAAAGTCCCACAGAGATTTGCCTGAATTCCAATGTACTGTTTATATATCAGTATTTCGATGGAGACCGATTAAGGTTGAACATCCACCTAGAACTCCAAGCTACACTTACTCACAACTTGAACAATGGACTATGCCTTGAATTGCATGTTTGGTGCAAGCAAGCTTCACTTAAAGACTTAACTGATACTAGGCCGCCAGTAGGCTACCCCTCGGTTGGAGCGTATAAGTCATTGGAGCGTATAAGTCATACTCCTTGGTCTCTTCATGAGCTTAGTAGGAGATTACCCAAGATCTCCATAGACTGCGACTAACAGTCGGGCTCATATAGGTGTGTTCTTTCAAGAACGCTCTGCAGGATAGCGTCTTCGCTTCTAAAAGCCAATGGAACACATTAAGACCTTAGTCAACCTGCCTTGCAGTTTTTGAGAGTATGCATCTTCACATAGAGAGGGTTGAAATTACTCTCCTCCAGTTAACTAATGGCTTGTTTTTCCCAGATCCTAATTCACGGGATCTCCGATCACATAGGTTGGGTTACTACCATAGGTAACTCACATGGGTCTCATACCCATCTCCTTCGATGCACTATCTATCACATTCCGTGATAGTCCCTTTGTAAAGGGATCTGCTAGGTTTTTATCTGTTTGGATGTAATCCAAGGTTATAACTCCGGAGTTTCTCAATTTCCTGACAGACTTCAAGTCCCTTTGTAAAGGGATCTGCTAGGTTTTTATCTGTTTGGATGTAATCCAAGGTTATAACTCCGGAGTTTCTCAATTTCCTGACAGACTTCAATCGTCTCTTAACATGCCTAGACGATTTCATATTATCCTTAGAACTGTTCACTTTAGCGATAACGGTTTGATTATCACAGTTCATAAGGATAGCTGGCACTGGCTTTTCCACCGTAGGTAGATCCATCAATAGATCTCGTAGCCATTCTGCCTCAACAATAGCAGTGTCTAGTGCCGCAAGCTCTGCTTCCATGGTTGACCTCGTCAAAATGGTCTGTTTGCAAGACCTCCATGAAACAGCACCACCACCAATAGTGAAAACATATCCACTAGTGGCTTTGATCTCATCAGCATCAGAGATCCAGTTGGAATCACTGTAACCCTCCAGCACCGACGGGTACCCAGTATAGTGAAGTCCAAAGTTCGAGGTACCTTTCAGATAGCGCAACACTCGCTCAAGCGCCTTCCAGTGATCATCTCCTGGGTTAGATGTAAACCGACTCAATTTGCTCACAGCAAAGGAGACGTCTGGCCTTGTTGCACTAGCTAGGTACATTAGTGAGCCAATTATCTGGGAGTATTCCAGCTGATTCCTAGCAATTTTCTTATTCTTACGAAGTAACACGCTAGGATCATAAGGTGTTGGAGAAGGCTTGCTGTCAGAAAAGCCAAAACGGCTCAAGACCTTTTCCACATAATGAGATTGCAAAAGTGTAATCCCATCCTCACCTCTAACCAATTTAATGTTTAGAATAACATCAGCCACTCCCAGATCTTTCATATCAAAGTTTTGAGACAAGTATGATTTGACCTCATTTATCACACTAATGTTTGTCCCAAAAATCAAGATGTCATCCACATACAAACATAGAATAACTCCCTCACCCCCACCATAACGATAGTATACACATTTATCTGCCTCATTGACAGCAAAGCCTGCAGATGTCAGTGTTCTATCGAACTTCTCATGCCACTGCTTAGGGGCTTGTTTCAGACCATACAAAGATTTCAACAGTTTTAACACCTTGCCTTTTTGACCTTCTACTACAAATCCATCAGGCTGTTCCATGTAAATTTCCTCATCCAGCTCTCCGTTAAGAAAAGCTGTCTTAACGTCCATTTGATGAACGAGAAGACCATGTGAGGCAGCCAAAGCAAGTAGTACTCGAATTGTGGTCAGCCTAGCAACAGGTGAGTAAGTGTCAAAGAAATATTCGCCTTCTTTTTGAGTATAGCCCTTGGCAACAAGCCGAGCCTTATATTTTTCAATAGTACCATCAGGCCTAAGCTTCTTTTTGAACACCCACTTGCACCCTACAGGTTTGCACCCATAAGGTTTATCTGTCAGCTCCCAGGTTCCATTAGCGATAATGGAATCCATTTCACTACGGACAGCCTCCTTCCAGTAGTCTGCATCAGGGGATGCATACGCTTCTGAAATAGACTTGGGAGTGTCGTCCACAAGGTACACAGTGAAATCATCACCAAAGGATTTGAATATCCTTTGTCTCTTGCTCCTTCTAGGAGCTCCACTGTCATCCTCCTTATTGACAAGTTCATGTGTATGTTCAAAAGGTTCAGGTGATGTGATTGAACTGGGAATTATTTCAGAAGGTTGACTAGTAGTGTTATGTGTATCCTTCATAGGAAAAATATTCTCAAAGAATGTTGCATCTCGAGACTCCATAATTGTACCAACATGCATGTCAGGTACCTCAGTTTTAACTATCAAAAATCTATAGGCAATGCTATGATTAGCATATCCCAGAAAAACGCAGTCCACAGTTTTAGGTCCAAGCTTGCGTTTCTTAGTTATTGGCACATTAACTTTCGCCAAGCACCCCCATGTACGCAAGTAAGAAAGTGATGGTTTTCTCCCAATCCATACCTCGTATGGTGTTTTGTCCTTATTTCTGTTAGGAACTCTATTTAATACGTGATTAGACGTTAGCAAAGCCTCCCCCCACCATGCCTTAGGTAATCCCGCAGTATCTAACATGGCATTCACCAAGTCAGTCAACGTGCGGTTTTTCCTTTCGGCAATCCCATTTGACTCGGGGGAATAAGGAGGCGTCCTCTCATGTATAATGCCATGTTCCTCACAAAATAAGTCAAATTCGTTTGAGAAATACTCTCCACCACGATCTGACCTAAGTCTTTTTATCTTTCTATTTAACTGGTTTTCAATTTCTGCCTTATAGATTTTAAAATAGTCTAAAGCCTCATCTTTCGTTTTCAATAAATACACATAACAGAACCTAGTTGCATCATCAATCAATGTCATGAAATATCGTTTTCCACCCTTCGTCAACACGCCATTCATCTCAGAAAGATCTGAATGTAGGAGTTCTAGTGGTGCCAAGTTTCTCTCCTCGGCAGCCTTGTGAGGCTTACGAGGTTGCTTTGATTGCACACAGCTATGGCATTTAGAACCTTTGGTGATGGAAACGTTTGGAATTAAATTCATACTGGAAAGCCGAGACATCAAACCAAAATTAATATGACATAGACGTGAGTGCCAAACATTAGCCTCATCATCCACACTGCCACAAATATGGTTTACAGTCTTATTGCAGAAATCTGATAGGGAAAAGCGGAACAAGCCTCCGCACTCATAGCCTTTACCAATAAAATGTCCATGTTTAGACACGACTACTTTATTAGACTCAAATACCAACTTAAGCCCGTCTCTACATAAACGGGAGCCACTAACGAGATTCTTGTCTATAGAAGGGACATGCTGCACGTTCTTCAGCTGCACGATCTTTCCCGAAGTAAACTTCAGATCTACCGTGCCAACACCATGAACAGTAGCATGTGACCCATTCCCCATTAGGACGGAGGAATCTCGGGCGACCTGATAAGAAGAAAACAACGAAATATCAGCACACACATGTACATTAGCTCCTGTATCAATCCACCAATTGGTAGATTGACTAACTGAAAGAACAGTAGGTAAATTACCATACCCAGTCCCATCTCCAGTCTTGCCAATGGTCACGTTGACAGACTTAGAAGTCTGTCCTGCAGGTGCCTTCTTTCCTTTGCGTTGTGGGCACTTCTTGGCCATGTGACCAGGCTCACCGCACACAAAGCAAGTTCTATCATCCTGATTGTTGTTGTTGTTCTTCTTCTTGAAGTTGGTTGTCTGTTGGGCTTTAACAAATTTCCCTTTGTTCTTGCTTGAGGGTTTCTGTACCACATTGGCACTAGACTGCCCTCCATCACCCTTAGACACAGCGTCCTTTTCCCGAGCTTTCTCCTCAATTTCAAGAGACCCAATCAGATTCTCAACAGAGTATTCTTGTCTCTTGTGTTTGAGTGCTGTTCCGAAATTCCTCCATGAAGAAGGTAATTTCGCAATAATACATCCAGCCACAAACTTGTCGGGTAAGGCACACTTCAGGAGTTCGAGTTCCTTGGCAATGGCCTGTATCTCATGAGCCTGATCTACTACAGAACGGTTATCAACCATCTTGTAGTCATGAAATTGCTCCATGACATACATGTCATTGCTGGCATCAGTAGCACCGTATTTGGAATTCAGTGCATCCCATAACTCCTTCGCGTCTGTCATGTGCATATACACCTCGCACAGACGGTCAGCAAGAACACTAAGAATGCATCCAACAAAGAGAGTAGTGGCAGTCTCGAATTCTTTCTGCTTTTCAGCATCAAGAACACCTTCAGGCTTGCCATTACTAACCCAGAATACATTCATAGCAGTAAGCCACAGAGTGACCCTGATCTGTCATCTCTTAAAATGCACACCGGAGAACTTATCCGGCCTCAGTGCATCGGCAAATCCAGCCATAGTAAAACCACAATGCCTACAATAAGGTTTTTGGATTGTTGAAAATATAAGCACATGTAGGTTTAATTTATTCCATAAATTAATCATGACATCATGCACGCACAATAACAGAACCATCACAGGCATAAAAGATCTAGACATGTAAACCAGGAAACTGTACATGAACAGATCTAATACGGAGAACATTACTGTTACGTACCGATGGTTCTGTTCTGATCGGTTTGCCGATGTAGACGCCGCAGGCACGGTGAGGATGACACGAAGTCGATGACGATTCGCCGAAGCCGAACGACGAGGAAGACGAGCCAGAGCTACAGCGAGCAGTCGCGCAGAGCGCTTCCCAAAAACCTTATTCGCCCTCTCCCGGTGCAGGACTTCGAAGGCGACGGTTCCGGAGACCTGCTCTCCCGAACGACAGTGCACGCCGGCGGACGGGACGGAGTAGACTACGTGGGACGGCGCAGCACAATGGATGGAGGAGGCAAAACCCTAGATTGATTTTCGCATATTCTGTATGAAGGCGGCGGCTCCGTATTTATAGAAGACCAGGACGCGTGATCAAGACGCCTGCACGTTCTCCATAACTCGTAACCGAACCGGATTAGCAACCGTAACCGATCCGGATTCACCGCCACTCAAAACAGCAAAATAAAACTGCAAAAGGAAGCCGCGTCTGCGCAAGCACCTGGAGCGGATTTTGGCGGACCATTCACGCAGGTGCCGTGCGCCCGCCCAGCCCAGCCCAGTCCAGCCCGGCCCGGCGAGGCGAGGCGAGCGAGCGCGCGCGTGTTATCCTCTAGTTCTCTCCCACACATGCCTCAAGTGGCTAGGAGTGCACCATCTCTTTTAAGGTGGTCTTCCTCTCCTAGAACTAGCAATATGGTACTAAAGGTCACATGCATGCCTCCTTTGCATGAGTGGGCCTTTGAGATTTAATAGGAATTATTCTTATTATATGGGCTTGGCCCACATATAATCCAACAGAACCTTTGCATCCAAGGGAAAATGACTCCTTTACATCTAAGGGAAAATGACTTATGTGAACTTTGGTGTGGTTGTGCCACATGCCCATACCTGCTCTTTGTAAAAGCCGTGCTGTATGTTTATGTGAAATTGCCATTGAAGTAACATAAATTAGTGTAGGAGGAGGTTCACCGGTTCTGGGTCAAACTGTGCATGCATCAGCCTGTGTGTTTATGTGCATGAACCTTGGAAGATTTTATTAGTATGTTTATGTGCATGAATCTTGGAAGAATTTATTAGTTAGATTCAAAACTGCAGCTATATGTCATAATTTAAAATTGTCTACTTTAGATGCATCCTGCATGTAACCATCTGTAAAGCTTACATGGCTCAGCAGCCTGTTGCCGTGGAGCCGTACATGCTACTGATTCCGATTCAATATGTTGTTAGTAACTTAGTGAACCTTCATGTTTGTCATTATTGGTTTTAGGGTCTTATGGATTACTAGGGTACGCTTAGCACAGCAGGTGTTTCTCCAAGATTTCTCTGAGCTATTCTTTAATGTCTTGCATTATTTCCTTGTAGGATTATTGCAAGAGCAAAAAGATGGAAATGACTATTAAATACATAGGTAAGAATCTTATGTTTGCTTCTCTTCATCGTATAATGTTACTTTATACTTGTACTTTGTAGTGTATCTTTTTATGGAATGAGACAATAACAGCCTGTTATTTGTAATGACAGATCCAACTTACATGATCCGTGCTATTCCAAGCATTGCCTCGGACAATGTCTACTGCACATTGCTGGCACACAGTGCCATTCATGGTGCAATGGCAGGATATAGCTTCACAGTTGGAATGGTCAACGGCAGGCATGCATACATTCCATTTCATGTGAGTATAACTTTCTTATGCCCTTACTTTTTGTGAACATGGGTAGTATAACTCTTTCTGCTAGTTGAATGCTAGTAGTAGAAAGTGGGGGTATTTGGTTCAGGGCCATCAGTATTTTCCATGGGCGAATGAGTTTTCTTTTCCACTTTCTTTGCGGCAGTGGTAGTTGTCATCATGGTTCATGCTGGCATACCCAAATAGTACGAAAAGTCTTGCGGTAAATTCTGCAGGACCTGCCCAGGGGAAGTGCCTTGAACCAAGCAAAAGTCTCAGATGGTAGCATAATCCAAAAAGGGTGGATCCAGTTTAGTCTAATGCCAAACAAACCCTGTCTGAACTCTGATAAAAGAGCAAATAATAAGTCTGCAACTCAATCTCTCACCAGCCACAAAGCATTGCACTTTGTTTGCAACTTGGCAAGCACCTTGCTGCATGAAGTTGCTAAACCTTGAATTGAAGCTCAATTCGGAATTCTTCTGTATCTTTGGTTCCCAAGAGAGTTTAGGGTGTGAAATCAGAAGGCAAAGAGAAATTTGAGAAGTTCCACAATTAGGATTATTTAGTCCAGAATATTCAAAACGTTCTTCACTTCTGACTTCTCAGTACTAATATTACCTCAACATTTAGCATGACCACAGAATTTATTTTGATAACAGAGGGTAACCTCAACAAGGAACAAGGTTAAGATAACCGACAGGATGTGGGCAAGGCTGCTGTCCTCGACCAACCAGCCCAGCTTCCTGAGCCAGAAGGACATCGACGAGGCCAGAGAGGCCGATAAGCTGGCCAACAGGCCACCTGTGCCAGCGGGCACCAGCGAGCACGGAGAGGATACAACGAAGCACACTGCGTCGGTGTTGGCACATGGTGAGTGTGTGTGATTTTGATGGTTCTTTAGTTGTGTACAGTAGACACTGCTATTAGGCTGAGGTGGTGTGCCGCATTTTACTCAGTTTTGCTTCCTTGATCATCTTCGATGTGTTGGAATGAATACACTCGGAACAGTGTTGATAGTCTGCGTAATAAAAACACCATATTATGGTATTTGCGTTAGAACATATGTAGGGCTGATCTTCCCATCTGCATGTTACCTGCTAGATGCATATTCTTCTTTAATGCCTGTACCGTGTGTTCATCATCTGTGGTTAAGAGGTGGGAGTGGACTCGGACCGTCCATAGCCCACTTGAAGTTTGCTGCTTTGGACTCTAATGGACTTGGGCTTATTTGGATGCGGATACCCAGTAGAGTAGGTCCAGCAAACGATATGGACAATTGGATATCATGTCGAGGGCCGTCGAAATGCCCATTGGAGTATTGGACCTAACTGGTTCCCACCGAGTCACCGACCCCAGGACTTGCTCCACTTCTTCTCCATCTCCGGTGGTGGGTGTGGCTATTGCGGTATTCTCCGGCTGTGGTGTTGAAGTTTTCCGGCGGCAGCGCTGGGGGCCATCGGCGGTGGCGCATTAGAAATCAAAATTACTAGCTTTCTTCGATTCCTCACATCCGAAATTGTGGCCGCCGCCGGTTGTTGTAATCCGATTTTGATTTGGGTCAGGACTACAGCATGTTCTCACCTCCCGATTAGATGTGATCCATTACGACACATTCTAGAGCACCAACGTCTCATATATTTGGCGACCATGGCGGTTGCTTACTTGCTTTGGATCAATGGCGGCTCAATTTTCCGACAAACGCAATTTTCAACAAATACTACTGCCTCAGTGTCTTTTGCTCTGTTTTTTCTCCGCTTTGTTAGCCCATTGGATATTGGATTGGACTTGGACATAAAGCTATTGGATTGGATTGAACTGGACCCTTGTTTAGCTAGAATGGACTTGGACTGGACAATGGGCCCTTTCTGTTTGGATTTGATTTGTGAAACGTTAGTTTGGATATGGATATCCATCCATTCCCACCTGTCTCTGGTGGCCATCTATCCTCTGCCGCAGCGGTTCATCTCAAGTAATTGGTAAATCTACCATGATGAGGTTCTGTTACAAGGAGTTCTTGGAGGCTGCAGTGCTGCTTCTGCTTATGAAAGTTCATGTATCTTTAATGTGGCGAGATCACGGGAGACCAAACCGTCCATGATCCTTTTTCTTCATGATGCGTAGCTGGCCGCCAAGAAGAGCATATTGTTTTTTCTTCTTCCAAGCGCTCTTCACGTCAGTGGCTCCATCTGATCGTTTGACACTTCTGCATTTTTGCATGGGAGAAGCCCCCAACGGTGTCCAAGAGCCGCCTGCGTCGTCGACACCACCGCAGCAGCCGAAGCCCGCGCCACCATCCGCAGCACTGCCCGTCGACAACGTGGGGACAACAAAAGACGATGCAGGCAAGAACGACGCAACTGAGACGACTCTGGAGAAGCAGCCGGAACAAGGGAGAGAAATCCCGGAGGAGATCGCCGGTGCAACGCAAGCACTGGTGGAGGAGAAGCCTACGCACGGAACAAACCTCTCGTCGCCCGGGGCACCGCCAGAAACGCCAGAGCGCAGCGCACCGCCGCCGCAAATCGCAGAATACGCACATGCAGACGAGGCGGCACCCGACGTGAAAACGGTCAAGTCGGACGAATGCACGACGCCGCCACCGCCGGCGCACGACTCGGAGGGGTCCGACGTGCAGAGCGCGGACGACGACCACGGGAGCCCGCGCAGGGAGAAGCCGAAGCCGGCGGGGGCCGCGAGCGGCGGAAAGCGGGACGTGGCCGCCTCCAAGTCGAGGCTGCTCGCGTTCCGGTCGTTCTCGCGGGGCAAAAAGGTGAAGAAGTCGTCAGGGGACGCGGCGCCTCCCGAAGGGCGCGTGCCGTCGCCAGGAGAACACCAGCCGGCGCACGGCAAGGCGGGGGAGGAGGGCGCGGATCACAAGGAGGAGAAGGGCAAGGAGAAGCGGAAAATGTTTTGGAAGTGAAGGTGGCGTACAGTTTGTTCGTGTTTGCCGTGCATCGGTGCATGTCACGGTACGCCGAGTCGCGGTGCAATTCCATTGGTTTTTCTCCCATGTAAGTAAAGGGTTTGTGATATATTACGATTTACGAGTGAGAAATTGTTCGTTCACTCTTTGATGCAATAATTTGCAAACCTTTTCCTTGGTTCCGGGCTTCTTGTAATTTTGTTGTTCTTTCAGTAGTTTCTGGTGAACTGTTCTGAAAGAATCGGTGACAACCCTTGAATTAAAATAACCAAAATCAAGCGCTTAGGAAAATAAATACTAAATCAACACGGGAATTTAAGTAAATCATTCAATACAAGAATTAAGGTAAATCAACTTAGGAATATGTGTCATTATACAGTTATTCATACAAAAGTCCAATTACAGACATATATTACAATGCTGAAGTCCGAAGTTAAATTTGCAATTGCAAGTTACAACAAAAAACTACAAGCTTACAACACATATAGATAAACCCTAGTTCTCGTCACTACCGACCAAAGTAATGTGAGCACCTGTAAATTACTCGTAAATCCAAAACAACAACTAGAAAAGCAAAAGAAAGCAAATAAAATAAGTTAAGAAATCGCCTTCAGAATCCGATTTCAAATAAATTACGCGAGGGCAATATTTCATTGAGATACCAGATTGTCCAGGGCTAATTGGCACCTCTTGCGCTAGTGGGTTCTTATCATCCGGTGGTAATTCCCATCTTTACCTATCCTTTTTACCACTTTACTGTTTACCTCATATGAGTCATCATTCAGGCAGAACCCCAGCCAGAGACACATCCAAGTCATTGGTCACTGCCCTAGCACACCCAAGGCACTACACCACCACACCACCAAATTCACGAGCCACAGCACCGGCAAACCGACACCCAGAAAGAGGACAAACTCACACCCATTTTAAGCCACCGCACCAACCACCACCATCGAAGAACCAACCAAAGCCGCAAACTAAAGCTGAGAGGAAGAGCGTAGAAAAAGAAGGAGCTAAGACCGGAGGCCACAAGAGGAGGAGGGGACCGCAACAACAGGACAGCAACTGCAAGCTGCCGAGCCACCTCAAGCATGAACCCAAAAGGGAACCCACAACCACGTGAGGGTAGGGTCAATCACCAACCACCCCAAATCAAGCTCAACAACATCAGCAAGGTAGCCCCAAACCCCCCACCTTTCTATTTTTGCCATTTTTTAGAAGCTTAGACTTCGATTGGTTAGAACTATGGTGGCACACTACCCCTGGCTCACGACAAGGGAGAGGAAAGGACCCAGGTGGCCATCCATCTGCTCCCAAGAACTCCAACAAGCTCCTTGGCACATGCACGGAGTCCCTAAGCACTGTCACGGTTGCTCACCATGTAATGCACCCCAAGAACACCCCCATCTCATACGAATCCAAAAGCAAGAAAAAAGGAATAACTAATAATATGAAATCAAACTAAAATACGGGAATATAGAGGGTAGAGGGGGAGAGTAGAACCGGGGAATTGAAGAACCAGAGCCCAAAGCATCGGAGCCGTGTAGCCAACCAGGATGCAAGGTGCCAAAGAGGAGGTAGCTGGAGAGCCATAACACACAACATCGGCAACATGTAGCCGATAGGATGCAAGGCATCGATGACATGTAGTTGCTGGGATGCACGGTGTCGGTAGAGGCGAATAGTCTAGTGGGGGACGCACGACGTTGGTGAAGCAAGGACTCCACCAGAACACATGATGTTGGCAGAGGCGAAGACCTCAACAGGGACACAAAGCGCTGGCAGAGTGAGGGCTTCGGTAAGGCACAAGGTGATGGAGGAGTAGAGGTGTCGGCCGAGCGCGGTGGGATGCGAGGCGTCGGCTAAGTGGAAAGCTCTGGTGGGACGCGTGGCATTGGTGGAGACCGACAGGCCATGGTGCTGGCAGAGGTGCGGAGACCCCCGATAGGCACATGTAGAAGCCGATGTTGGGAGAAGTAAAGGGGACTGTTTGATGAGTTTTTGTACCAACATGATCAGGCAATCTTACTGTATTGACCATGTTATCGATCATGTTGACCGGTACGACTACGTGTCCGATCACTGGGGGATCGAGCGGTTGTTTCAACCATGCAATATCAACCACGTCTACCGACTAGGCCGATACGATCATGTTTGACCCACGATTCGACTACTTGGGGCATCGAGTACGCTGTTTTCGATCATGTGTGTCGATCACATTGCATCGATTAGACCAATTTGACCACGTTGTGCAGTTTGACCATGGTTGCATATCATCAACAACAAGGCATGGTCACATCGTATCCTCATCCAGTTGGAGATAATGCTTAACAAATCTCCGTTATGAAAGCAAGTCCCAAAAGGTAACTAATCCATAGTTGATCAGGAATCTTATCTCAATTTAAATGGTGCAACCAATATCATGGGAGCCGTATACGGCACCTACGGTCCCTACCCGTGCCTATAAAAGGAGAGGCAGAAGTGGTTGCAGGGGAGAGGGGTGATGGCACACCCCCGGACGTAAACGTAGAGGCAGACGCAAGGGCAATGCAAGGCCAAACACCCACAGACAGAGAGCAGAGTTGCAAAGAATGACAGAAGTAGAGAAGGAGAAGCCAGAGAAAGGCCTGAGGAAACAATCATGGACTCGTATGTTGAGAACGTAAAAATAGTCTCTCCTATCCTTCTTTTGCAGCTAGTTAAGATGTGTACAATGAGTGGCAGCTACAGTGGCAATGTTGCCAAGCCACCACGACTGCTACCAATCACTCCTGAAGTCATGCGTGTCTCCGATCGCTTTGCAAAGCCAAAGTCCCTAATGGCTGCCAACCAATTCTGAAGTCGTGCATGTCTCTGATCACTTCGCAAAGTTGAGGTCATCGATCACTTCCGAAGATGGGCATGTCTCTGATTGCTTCGCAAAGCTAAAGTCCCCGACTGCTGTCGATCTCTTCTGAAGTCGTGCATGTCTCCGATCGCATCACTGCCAAAGTCGTGCATGTCTCTGATCACTTCGCAAAGCCGAAGTCCCCTGACTACTACCGATCGCTTCCAAAGTCGTGTGCCTCTGATCGCTTCCAAAGATGGATGCCTATGATTGTCGACCATCTATGACCGCTTGCTGGAACTGAAGCCTCTGACGGCTTCCAAAGATGGATGCCTACGACTGCCTCCCAGAGACGGATGCCCACGACCACCTCCTAGAGTTGAGCATCTCCAACTGCATGACATAGTTGAGAGCCTTCAACTGTTTTTTCAAAGATGATGCCTCTAACCCCTTACCGAAGTAAAGTGCATTCGACCACTCGGTGTACTCAAACAGTGTTAACCACCCTGGATGCTCAAGCGCTTCCGATCACTTGCTGTAGCCGAACTCCTTCGCTCGACCATGATGACACAGTACTCTAATGAGTACTCCCTACAATCAGGCACTCTACGAGTGCTCTGCTTGACCTCCCACTATAGTACTTTTATGAGTACTCCCCTCAACCAATTGCTATAATAATCTTCCGATGGTTTCGACCATGGTGGTGTTTGACCACGGTGATGTTCGACCACAGTGACGTTTGACCACGGTGACGTTTGACCATAGTGGCTTTTCGACCATGGTGATGTTCGACCATGGTGGATTTTTGACCACGAAGGACTTCCGATGGGTTTCGACCACGGTGGATTTTGACCACAACTGTCTTCCGATGAGTTCGACCATAGTGACTTTCGACCTCAGATGCCTTTTGATGATTTCGACCATGGTGACTTCCCCCGGATGTTTTCCGATGAGTTTGAGCATGGTGGATTTTTACCTCGAATGTTCCCCGATGCATTTTACCACGATGATGTTGACCATGTGACTTTCGACCACGGATGTTTCCCGATGGTGTCGACCACGGTGACCTACGACCACGGTGACTGCTGACCCCAGATGTTTCCCGGTGGTGTCGACTACGGTGACCTATGACCACAATGACTGCTGACCCCGGATGTTTACCAATGGTTTTGACCATGTGACTGTCGACCACGGAGATTTCCCGACTACGGTGACCTATGACCACAATGACTGCTGACCCCGGATGTTTACCAATGGTTTTGACCATGTGACTGTCGACCACGGAGATTTCCCGACGAGTTCGACCACAGTGATGTTCGAGCACTAAGTGCTTCTGATGGGTTTCGACCATAACGGATTTTGACGACGGGCATCTCCCGATGGATTTCGACCATGGTGTGTTTCAACCACAGACGTTTCTTGGTGGGCTTCAACTATGATGGATCTCAACCATGGATGGTTTCTGATGGCTGTCGATCACATTGATGCTAGACCCCGTGGCCTACTCTACTAATCCTTCCATTAGGGCTATGCCACGACACTGATTTGGCTGCTATTATCGTTGGAACGGTCATGCTAGACATTAATTAGGCACACTTCAAATCACTTCCATTATATGTTTGTTCAATGCCGACGAGATCAAACGGCACAGGAGGGCGCGATCAAGTGTAATGACCACGCTATCAACGGCCCTATAAACCAACGAAGCTATGGATAATGCCAACACCCACATCTTCATTAATCATTCATCCCTGGCACGGATAACGTAAAGTGAAGATTGAAGATGACGACCAATGTGTAGCTTAATCGGGGTATTCTGTGGGTTCATCCTGTGGATATAATTAACCAAGGGCCTTCCGAGGCCCCAGGAACCAGGACACCACATCATCTATGTCAGATCTGCTATACAAAGTAGGCTACGGAGCGCATATATATAAAGGTAACTTGTAATTTTGTTCTTCTCAAATGAATGAATAAATACATATTTTCCATATCTTTTGTTGTATTCATTTATTTTTGTGTACTTCAGTACACTGGCACGCCCGCATCTTATAACCTGGGGCCAAAAATCCATGAGCAATTACTCGCGTCAAACAAAATGGCATGCCCAATGGGACCTGGTTCTCCTCCCATCTTGACTACGCTTATTGGTCGTCGGTCTCGCCCTTGCTTGTTCGTAAAAAAGATATGGCATGTTGCATAATGATCATGGGAGTTGAGCCCCTGCTGATCGAAAATCCTCTTCTCGCAGGCAGAGCCTCCTACGTCAACAACACCTCAGTGCCGCAAATGATCCAATTTGGATCATTTCCGCCTATGATGGTTTTTGAGTAAGGCTACAAGATCTATGTTCATGAAACTCAGGAGCCAATCCAGTTCAAGTTGGTTCTATCTAAGAAGGCTGGAAAGCGGGCTGCTGTTGAGGCAAAGAAGGAGCATCATGCTCTCATGCTTGAAGCACGTGATTTACTAAAAGATTTTATTGTCACTGAGATCAAAGGAGATGTAAATGGTGCTCAACGATTGCGCACCAAATCTTCCAATATGCGGGCGCATGCTGCTGCCCCACGACTACCTGCTCCGGCTATTGACCTAAAATTGGTTAAGCCAATAGTGCAATGCACCGAAGTCGAATTGCTACAGTCTCTGGAGGTAGTCTCACAAAATCTTCGGATGCTGATGGCCACTGCTCGTCGAGCATATAGCCCTCATTCCCTTTGTAACTACAGGAGGAGGTATCAGAAGGTGCAGCGACTTCAACTGTCGATTAGCTCTCGTATCACGCAAAGCACTGTCCCTGATGAAGATTGGTCTCTTAGCATGAGAGACCTCACAGATAAGGTGTTCACTTATTGAGGCACTTTAACTCCACCATATGACCTATTCCTAGATGACTGGGCGCATGAGCCATCAAAGATTAAAGAAGTAATAAGAATAGTAGTTATGAAAGAATATTAGAACTTGCATTCGCATGCAAAGCTTATTCTACCAGGGCCAACTGGCTCGTTAACTAATAGCGAAGGTTCTTTCCGACAAGGTGTGCTGGCACCCTGCCCACATCTCTTCGCAAAGGGAGATCCATCCTCTTCTCGTGCCAACAATAGGTTCGTCGTACTCGCAAATGAGGCTCTGTCACCTCACGATGAGGACTTGCAGCAAGAGCTTTGACAACTCCAAGATCAAATGAGTCAACTTTGAAGACGGCTCCAAGATCGTGATCTGCCAGCAGGACCATCAACAATGTGAGCCCATGAAGAATCGAGGTACTCGCTAGCAAGCCGACGTCCGCAACATGAATGTCAAATTTGGGCCCCTCGGCATAGGTCTCTACCCGCTCACATCGCCCGTCTAAGACAAACCATGGTGCCATCTTGTTGGAATCAATGGTCAAGACATCAAGACTAAGTAACACCCACTCATGCCAATCAACAATGGCGAGCTCAAAATACTCCTCAAGAACAAGCTCCCTCAAGTCACGAACCCCGTACACAAACATCACCTCAATAGAGAGAAGTTGCGGTAGCTTGGATTGCCTGACAATTTGTGCACTTATCTCCCTTAGTGCCACCTCTGCCACCAAGGCCTCGCTACATGCCAACGACCAGTCATCAGAGATGTTGGAGGGGTCGTCACACATTGTACCAAGAGCTGAAAGACTTGGTGCTCAAGCACACAGAAATATGCATTCGAGCTAATGGATAGATTCATCAAGAAGACGATAATGTCATCTTCCGCATCTCACCGCGGCTAGAGCAAAGCGAGAGGTACAATTACCTCCTCAATCATCTGACTCCAAAAACACGGGGGGAACGGCTTGAGGTACCCTGTCAGGAGGAGGTGATGGCCTCTCAATCACACGTTTCAATCATCTCACCTCAGGAAGAACCAAGGGATATTTCATTGCATACCACTTTATCAGAGAATCAGCAAACGCTTGTCCAATTAGCTACTCCAATGGAGGGCATTGATCAAACGCAACCTAATTTGCATTCCTCAAATGAGGAACCTCCACAAGTAATTACCACTGTAGAGCAGAGCACTACACAAATGGTGGAGTCTGACTACGATCAACAAGGGGCAAGCAAGGTGGGTGATGTGGTTGGAGAGAATGTTGCAACGTGTGAAACTTTGATGGCTTGCATAGGGCATGCAATCAACAATGGGTGAGAAGCTCCTTGTATCACCCAGGAATTTTCATATCCTTCAGATGAAGAGATCATTCCCAACCCAAAGGCACATTTTCTTAAGGTGTCTCTACCTCGCTTCGGCCAACTGCGCACATGGTTTAAAAGCACCGATGAGTTGATAAGGGAAGATGAATCAATACCCTTAGAAGGAGCAAGATCGGCGGTTCCATGCCTCCCCATAACTTCTGGGAAAGGTTCACTGTCTGAAAATGACATGTATTCTTGTTCCTACATCGACCTCACCGCTCGGCTCCCTCAAGATCATCAAAAACTACAACAAGTTACAAATCGGCCTGGAGTGAATACTCGGCTGCATTCCATCGCCCTCCAAAATATGGGAGGAGCTTTAGAGGAAGGGGTAGCAGAACTCGATACGCAAAGTGATGATATTTCTATTTATGGTTCTTCTTCACTAAAGAACCATCCAAACTTGCCTCCCTATCAGGAGCTTGAGCCCTCCATTCCATCAGAAGGAGAGGATCATCTTGATGATATTAACACACCAACAACACGTATGGCATTTGATGAACAAAACAAAGGTGCTCAAATTTATGAAAATCTTATACCCCCGACGAATGCTACCGGTGCATTTGGTGCAGAAACATCGAGATCGCAGGGAGTCAGTTTAGAAGAGCAAGTACGAGAACAAAGGCAAATGATGGAACAATTATCCACCAAGTTTGATAGTCTCCTGGGAACCATGATGGGTTCTAGTCAAAGAATTTCACCACGAGTAACATGGCAAGCAGGTAAAGACCCACAGTTTGAAGAGTTAGAGATGGCGGCTTGTAATGATGCTACAACCCATGATGAGTAAGCACGTGGGTTGTCCAGTCCCATCATAGGCCACGAGCTATCCCTGCTGCTTCTACGAGTATGGTGCCATCCCCAAGTACGTTGAAGGGCTACCACGACATTGTAGAAGACTTGGTGAACAAGAGACTTAAGCTATTGCCATTGAGCAAGTGCCTCTGTCATCAAAAAGTAAGCTTGAGAAGCCTTATGAAGCCTGGCATAACATGGTGGCCTTCCTGGTGGGTTGGCATCCGTCAAAGTTTCGTCAGTTTGATGGAACTAGCGATGCGAAGGAACATTTGGCTTACTTTGAGGCAGCTTGCAGTGATACCACCAACAGTTCATCGCTTCTATTATGATAATTCTCTGGATCTTTGACTGGCCCAGCCTTCCATTGGTATATCCATCTACCGATTGGGTCTATCAGTAGTTGGGCGGGCATGAAAGAAGTCTTCAAAAAACACTTCATCGCCATGAAGAAAGGCTTCTTAATTGTGGAGCTGGCTCAAGTTCACCGAAGGTGAGATGAAAGCATTGACGGTTATATAATTCGCTTCCATAATAGTTAATGTGTGCCTCACTAGAGAGATGCATTTAGAGGATGCCATTGAAATGTGTGTCTATGGAATGCAACAACATTGGTCGCTTGAGATGTGTCGGCGAAAACCTAAGACATTCAGTGCCCTCAGTTCAGCAGTGGCAGCCACAAAGTTAGAGTTCGAGAAATCTCCTCAAATTATGGTTTATTGGTATTTAGTTTATTCACACAAGCGCTCGTGCTAGGGCAAAAAACCATCATCCACAGTCATAAGCCAACAGCTGCAACGTAGCCAAAAAGACCCCACCCTGTATATACAAACAAATGTTTTGACTCCCCGATGCCACATGCATTGCCCTGCCTACGATCAAGATAGAATTTACCCTTCCCATATAACGGGAGAGATATCTCCGGCCCCTCAATGTAGTTGAATTAAGAAAGTATATGGCCATGTTGAATATGGTTGAGGAGTCAATCACAAACTGAGTAATTCACTACAGGTTCAAATAAAGAATTGAACTATCATAGGATGGCATATTTCTCACCTTGAGTTCGATCTAGTATCGTGAGGTAAAGAGATCGGTACATAAGCGCTATATAGGTTCATCCGATATGATCTTTTATGTATATTTGGGAGTCGTTATGTCCTGCTAAGGATCGTTACTGACTTATGGACTAGAAAGGAGTTTTCGGCCTATGGCCAAATACACGTGAGCCTATAGGGTCACACATTTAACAGGTTGGAACGATAAAGATCTGGATGATAGACTTCGAGTGGGATACGATCTCTACTCGTATTGGATCCGATCGGAGGCTCTCCAAGTGGGATACGATCTTCTACTCATATTGGATAAAAATCTAGTTAGAGCCTTTCCGAGTTTGATACGTATATAATCGTATCGGATAAGGATCCGATTGGATACTATATATTAAGAGAGGTATGGGGCTGAGAGGGCATCCCCGAGACACACCCATCGAAACCCTATCCACTACATCTAAAAACCTTTGTGGTGCATGCTGGTACTAGCACACTAATGTACGACGTTCCATCCCTAGATATGTGGACCTCGTTAGATATGCTGATGTGATTGCGGGACTGATCGGGACAATCGCGAGGAAGAAACAATTGGCCAGAGGACGAGTGATTATTTCCACTATAGCGATGTGCGCTACATTGAACCGGTCACTTCAATTCTACTTCCGCTGCACTGTGTGTCTAGTGGTAATGATCTATGATCTCTTACTCGCATAGCTTCCTGATTTACGCGGTAGAAAATTTTAATCTGCACTAGTGGAGCCTACCCATATCCCACCATATAAATCGTATATTGGCCCAATCATATTTGCACTTATATTTTCAAGTTGAATATGAACAAGAATTTAAATAATTTTATTTGGAATATGATTATGAATCGGATAGATATCAAATTATTGTGATATGTTGAATTACGCTTCACGATTATGGACACTAAATTGTAGAAAGTTGCGAATTGAATAGACGCGATAATAATTTGCGAACATACTGCACTGCCAAATTCGAATATAGAAGAAAGTACCGCTCGGATAGAGAGGTCAACGAACCCTACTAATATCAGTTTCCACCTCTTAACGATGCCAAGTGTAAAGGAGAAAAAAGAACCAAGTGAATTTGCTTGTGTATATTGTTTTAAAAAGATGTTACTTATGCATAAGCGTGGAAAGCTCAAAGTTTTACATCTTAAGCAGTACAATAAGTAGTACTTCGCGTGCATTTATTTACAATGATTATCAAACGAAATTTGGATTCAACGGACAAACCGTCCAAATTGGCTCATTTGAAACCTGTTCCTGCCGGTGCCAGCCAGAAACAGTTCCGGTTAGGAGTGTTTGGATAAGGTAGATTTCTTTGAAAAGCCAAATCATAAGACCTAGAATCCAAATATACCTTATGCAAACATTATCGGAGGTAGCGCATCAAAAATTGCAAGTTGCGTGCCTAACTTGGCTGATGAACAGAGGGAGCAGTGCTTTGCCTCTGTTTCACTCGAAACCACACCACCTTTTTTCTACGAAGGAATTGGTGTGCCTAAAACCGTGGTCGCTTGGACATTAATTTGTACTGACGCGTGCACGCCCTCCAAGTATGGACATATGGAATGCTTACTTATCCGAGGACTTAGCTTAAGATAAAAAGACCCAAAGGTAAAGCTCCCGTGGTTTCGCCTTGATCCAACGGCGGTTCGTTTTCACATGTTGGTGCGCTCGTTGTTGGTGAGTAGGCCTAGTTCTAAAATCTAGAACGTGTTAATTTTTTAAAATATTTTTTCTTTGCATTTACTATATATATATATATATATATTCGTGTTTTCTCTTTTTTTTATTTAATTGAATATTTCAATAAAAACTAATAGCCGCAATAATAACACTTCAGCTAAAAAATAAAAACCACGGCATTTTGAACTCAAGCTTTTCAATCAGTTGCTCATATCCTTTAACTTTAGGCAAAAAAAATTATACATTAATTGTTCGAGTAGCTACATATGTGTGGAGTATGAACAAATTAACTAGCTAATTAACTGAAACCATGGGTGTGAGCACTCACTTAACCCCTGTTCGATATGCCACTAATACTTCGGGCAGCTCATTACAGATTTTTTTACGTAGAACGGCGCTGCGAGTGCTCCTATGAAAATTAGCATGTTCCTGAATGTTCCGTAAAAACTACATATAATACACTATACTTTGTACAGTATCGGATGCTATGGGTGATCTAGTTATGCATACTTTGTGCTTAATAGAATCTCTAAATGTTATGGATAATCGGCATCATGGTGTGATGTTAATCATGTTACCTAAAAGGTAACGCCTTTTCTACTTACTATGTAAAAGATGAGAGCTTGGGATCGAAAGCAAATCATCATGTATGCTCTATCAAAAGCAAATCATCCAATATTAGTGCTGATCATACAAAACGATTACAGAGAATACGAGTTCATGAAGAAAGGAAAAAAATTGAATCTAACTACACATAGATTGATGCTAATCAAACAAAAGGAAGGCAAGGAATGCATGCTCATGAAGAAAGGGGAAAATGAGAATACAACTACACTTGCAGACATCGTATATACAGCTGTTATGAACGAAAATATAGGCACTACGCCCAATTTTCGAAGAAGAAAACAGACTTGGTATGCACACATGTTTACACGCTTGCTAGTATACAGTTTACTTTACACTGGTGTTTATTGACAACAAAGATGCAATTGGAAGCGCCATGAATTGAAGAGACGGTACCTGCCGCCAATAGCAAAGTACTATGACGATCAAGTTCACATCAAGAGATCAGAAACCCATCCCAAGTCCGGCCCGTCGTCTTCCGTCGCCTGCGGGAGCACCTCGACCTGCATCGCCTTCCTTATGTTGATCTCTTGCACTGCAAGCATGAGCTTTTCCATGTCCATGCTCACGCAAACTTGCTCAGCTGGCCGCAGCCGCCTTCCCTCCACCGGAGACAGCGGGGGTGACTCCCATGCTGTCAACGTCGACTTGGGCGAGAGAGTGGCGGCCGCAACGTCGGCCACCCGGAGCTCCTTGTCCGTGTGCGCGAAGAAACAGACCGGACGGGCGCACCTGGCTCCAGCGCGGCACGGCCGCGTGCGGTAGCGCGAGGGGTGCAACCACTGCTCGAAAGTCCCGTGCGCGAATGGGCACCCCGCGCCCCGCGGGCACGCGCCGCTCGGCCGGGAGCGAAAGCCCGGGCACGGGTCCCCGGAGTAGGCCACGCGCCGAGGGTCGCGGCGCCGCGCGGCCTCGCCAGGGTGCGCGTACGGGCACGACGTCCACTCGTGCGCCCGCGCGCGAGGGCACCGCCGCACCTTGAACTCGTACATCATAAACTCCTCGTCCGCCTTGACCTCCGGCGCCGGCGCCTCAGCGTCGAAGAAACACTGCCGCAGCGCTGCCAGGAGCTCCGGCGGCATCGTCGTCACTGGTCGATCCTGCCAGGAGGCAACGCGAGCCATCGGGTCGACGAGAGCGTAGCCGGCCGTTCCTGTGTCCGTGAGCTGATCGGCACGAGTTGCTAGCTACAGCCACAGGGCGCGAGATGGTGCGACCGGCGAGCGCGGCTTTTATAGGCGCGGCGCCGTTGGGTTGAGCAAAGGAAAGTGACACAGTGGCGGTATTCGAGTTCGCGATGTATTGGGTCGGAGACTCGGTGGCGTCCGGTCCCGGCTGGGATAGGCGGACCTAGCCTTTATAATAGTGTAGGCTCTAGTCTAGAATTGTCCGCCGCATGCTGCGCGACACGTCTCGGGCTGTTTCTTTTCGGGAGCTATCCCGTGTTCTCGCTTTTGCTGCCATGTGCCGAGGCTGTCTGTCCCAACTAGTGTAGTGCGTGGCGGTTCCTGGCAGCATCAGCCGAGGAAAACTGCTCTACTCCTTCGTGTCTTTCCCGGCTCGAGCGTGGTTCGGTTCCGACGAATGGATCGCGCGAGCTCTTCATTACTACTGTACTGTCTTGGCTTTGGCTAGCTGTCAGGCTCAGAGCTTGCGAGGAGGCGGTGGAATTTCGTAACCGCTACGGCGCTTGCTATTCCAAGTACGAGAAGTAGCGGTTCGAGACAAAAAGAACGATGCCAAAAGGAGTCGCACGCAAGCCTTCAAAGCGACACTATGTTTTAGATTTGCAATGACGGAGCTGATTAGCAGCAGTTGGAGACACTACAGTGAAAAAGGATAAGCGTCGCCGAGGATTGTGCGAGTATTTCTTGGTACAACATTGCCATCCACCACTGGCTCCCTTCCCATCATGTGGCCGCCACTCTGGATTATTACGCATTAAGAAAATCATCCACCGATCGATCGATGCGCGAGGGGGATGAGATCCATGCAAACAAATCTCAGACGTCTACCAAACTGCGGAAGTTTTGCCTGGCCAATGACGCAGCAACCACCAGGCACCAGTACGTACCACAAGTGAAACGGTTGGGGAATGAGACAAGCGAGTTTGCCCCAGCTTTGACAAAACGGAGGGCGCGAAATAATTGAGCGCAATTTGCATACAATTTCATTCATGGATAGACATTAACATGTAGTACTAATGATTGTACTTGTGCTCGATTCAAGGCCTGAAGAGTCTCTAAGCAACCACTAGGCTTTACAGCCTTATCCTTGCAGAGACTTGCATTGCAAGGGAGCAATCTGGCCTGCTCAAAAAGCAGCGAATATAGCACAGTTACTTATATATCGGAGAATGCCAAGACCCAAACTTTCTGTATATTCTTCATTGAAAAAAAAAAGCGAGAAGGGATTTACTTATCTCCTGAAAGAATGCAAAATTTATTCCGTAGAGGAGAAGAATTGCCCCAGTGGGAAAAATCATGTAAACGAGATAATTACATGTAAAGAATGACAAAAAAAATGTTAATGATCTTGTACTGAAGCTGTTTACAAATCTCTCCGACTTCTCCAGCTAGCTTGGCTCAAATCATCACTACAATCCCGGCTGCCAAATTCTCTCAGCTGGAACAATCTAATCTCTTCGGATTGCGGTTCTAAGAATACTTCGCTGCGGCCAGGTTGAAGGCCATTGTTCAAGTTAGAGTCGGCTAAACTATCTAGTGCTCTGACCACCTGAGAGATGCAAAGAATACGTCACATTTTGGTCCTTGGAGTCATTCATTCAGAAATGAAGAAAAAGACTAGAAGGCTTGTTACCTGCCCCATCCGAGGTCTCATTGCTGCAGAATGACGAATGCATGCAGCTGCAGCTCCTATCATATGATACATCTCATTTTCATCAAATTTGTTTTCCAACCTTGGATCAGGAAGGTCCCCAAATTCCCGATGTTCAATTGTCTGAATGAGAAGGGGCCGCGCCTGAAAATTTAGCATGAAGACTGCATTAAATAAGTCTACCCACTTTGTGTGTGCCACTCTGGAAGAATAATCAGGTTGCCTACTTTTACAAAAGCTCCAATCCCTGGAACTTTAGCTAACTTGGTTCTCTCCAGATCACTTTCTCGGTCGACATGCTATGGAAACGGGTCCAATGAAAGGACTAACATATTACAGCAGCCAGTAGCAGCGACATTGTAATGAATGAATCCAAGGGCTGCTCGACTTTGGAGGGAAAGAGGTGAACTAAAGAACACATCACCAGGGCTTTAGAAGCTGCATGACATCAGACTCTAGAGATTGGGCCATTTCAAGTTTTCAACTCAACGAGTATATTAATCAACAGACAACAATTATCTAGTACCGTGGAACAGGAAAACAATAATCAAATCTTGAAGCACATTAAATATATCTATTAGAGTTTACAACCATATCTTGTCATTTATTAGAACATCTCAATCTCATGAAAGTAACATAGGTGAAAAACTCAATCATGTGGTTTGTTAGAAGATCTCAATCAAATAGATATAGGATAACAATCTGAAAATATGTGCATAGGTTAGAAGTTAGGACCTAAAACCAGTGACAGACAACAAGTTCATAATGTTTCAAAAAGCTCACCCATTCAACAAGACTCTCATCTCCCAATGGCTGAGAAGGATCAACAGGTTTTCTTCCTGTAATAAGCTCCAAAAGAACTACTCCAAAAGAATATACATCAGATTTTGCTGTCAACTTGCCAGACAATGCATACTCTGGAGCCAAATACCTGCAGAGGATATATTACATTAGTACCGGAAAATATCTATAGATCATAGATTAATCGATGAAATTCTGAAGATTGCAAGAATGAGGCTATATTTGCACGATTACTTACCCAAATGTTCCCATGACACGTGTAGTGACATGAGTATTGGAATCAGCCGCTAACCTTGCAAGTCCAAAATCAGAAACCTGGAGATTGATGGAGGTAGATAACAAATTTAGACAATAAATATGACCGGAGAATCACATCAAAATGTTTGAACTTGGAAGTCATACACCAAGTAACAGCATACCTGAGCTTCGAAGTTATTATCCAATAAAATATTAGATGATTTAATGTCTCTGTGTATAATCCGAGGATGACCTGATAAATAAAAACAGAGGAATACTAAGAAAACCACCCTACTTCAGGGCATTGCTGAATACATAATTTAGCCAAAAAAATTTACAATCTTCATGCAGGTAAGCAATTCCACGAGCTGCTCCAGCCGCAATCTTAACCCTCATTGGCCAATCAAGTGATGCTTCATTTACTGCAATTTAAAGGTCATGTTTAATAATCAGGTAAGCATCAGATAATTCAATTGTCTCAATGAAGCTATAACTAAATAAAAATTAGACACCATTAGAACTGAAAGAAAGTTCTCACCATGGAGATGGTAATAAAGCGTGTTGTTGGGAACAAAATCATAAACAAGCATCCGCTGGCCATCTGATATGCAGTAGCCTACTAGCGAAACCAAATGTCTATGGTGTACTCTGCTGATAGTATCAACTTCAGCCTTGAACTCACGCTCGCCCTGCCCATTCCCAATCTTCAGCTTCTTGACTGCCACAGGGCGACCATCTGGCAAGATGCCCATGTATACACACCCAAATCCACCTTCTCCCAAAAGGTTCTCCTCTGCAAAGCCATTTGTGATTGATGCCAAATCCTCTGGTGTGAACAGCATCCTGGAGTACCCTATACTGGAGTCAGCCGGCGAGTATGGAACTCCATGGCTCCCAGCACTGAACCTCATGAAATGATACCCCGGTGATCTCAAGTAGAATGCGTCTGACCAGCACAAACAATGAGCATCAACTTGGATGGCTAAATTTGGGAAACGCAAGTATAACTATACACTAACACTCCGGTACTTATGTATTGTACCTGATGCTAGCGAGGATCCAGCGGACGAGGGAATGTAGTTGGGTGGTGGCGGAGGAGCTGGTTGCTGCGTCGGCAGTGCTGCAGGAGGTTCTATCCGCCGTCGCTTCTTCTTGACGAACCAAATGGTGGCGCCGATAAAGCTGAGCATTGCAAGGCCGGCGAGTGCTACAATGGTGGTAGCCGCCTCCCTCGATATCTCGATGTTCTTGCCGGCGCCACTCCCGGCATGAGTTGAGTTCGAATGCGACTTCCCACGCGACCGCGGCATCACATAATGCGGCTTGATGTGATAGTGCGGTGGCGGTGGAGAGGCGATTCTTGGCGGGGGAGGCGAATAGGCTTCAAACGGCGCGGGAGCTGAAGCTTGTGCAGCTGGAACAGGCGACGGCGACGGTGGGTGGGATGGAGGCGGCGATGGCGGCGAGACTGTTGCAGGCGGCGGCGGGGGGAGGGACGGCGGCGGCGGTGATGGGTACACGCGGGGCTGTACGCGCGGCTGGTCGGTCGCCATCGGGGGCGGGGGCGCGTGCACCTCGACGCGAGGCGGCGACGGGGATGGGGACGGCTGCGGCGACAGCAGAAACGACGGAGGGGGAGCGTCCGGCGGCGGAGGCGACAATGCCGGCGGCGGCGGTGACGGCGGCAATGCTGCCGGAGGCGGCCGCGATGACGGCAATGGCTGCGGTGGAGGGGACGCCGGATGGGGGCTACTTACCGGCGGAGGGGAGGTCGCCGGAGGCCAAGAATGGTACGACACGGAGGCCGGCGGCGGCGAGCCGGAGGACGAGTAGGGGCAGGCCGGCGGGCGCGGGGCGGGCTGCGCCTGCGGTTGGCCATATAACTCCCCCAGCGGCGCGACGTACGCCGACGACGCAGGCTGCGGAGGCAGGAAGGGATCCGCATAGCCTCTGTAGCCGCCCATCCCCACCACCACCCACCCCCTCCGCAAGAATCTCCACAGCAGCGAAGCGTGTCCGCGCAGGCAGGGGATCTGCAGCTCCGCGCCGACGGCCAGATCTCCCGCCCGCTGCCCCCAATCAGCAGCAGCTCAGCAAACCGCTCCAATGGAGCCTACCACCCACCCCGGAGGCTCGCGACAGCGACGTACAGGGCTCCTCAAGATCCAAATCCTCCCCACCCACGCAAGTGGCGGCGGTGGCGCACACCAGATCACGCGGCCAATGGGCACACCGAATCAAGAAGCCGACAGTTGCAGCAGAGCTCAGCTCCTCCGGCGCCAAGGCCAAGATCCGAGGAGACTCCGCGCAGGCGATCCCTCCCGCCCAATGCAATGCAGCACCGCGCGCGCCTCTCTCCCTCTCACTCACCCGGCTCACCACGCCGAGCTCATCTCGCTCCCCTGCCTGCCTGCCTTGGTGTCCGTGGCTGGACAGTAGAGTAGTATAATTCTCTCTCTCTCTTTTCCGGAAAAAGTTCAGTTTTTTTCTTTGGTGTGCGCGATGGGTTGGTGCGAAGTCTATGGGGAATAGCTGGGCTGACGAGATGCAGTACTGCATCGCGAGAGGAGTAGGGGAGAGGAGGGGAAAAACTAAATAAACTAGTATTTCAAGTGCTTGGATTGTCGCTAGTGGCTCAACTCCACACCCACCGTCGAGGGAGGTGGGACGCTGCGCTACACACGCGCTCGCCGAGTCACCTGCTCGGCCGTACGCGCGGCGCCGGGTATTGTATTGGCAAGCTCAGGGTCCTGCTCCAAGGCGCCGTGTTTTCCTTAAGCGGGACTTTAGCGGTGGTTAGTTATCTTCGAGGTATTTAATAAAAAATAAAAATATGGTTATATTTTCACAGATAATATAAAAAATATTGAAAAACCAATATATTTTAAACAGATTTTGACTTTTAAAAGTCAGAAGTCCGCTGTTTGAAACGGATACTTAGTAAATTGGTTTTTAGATAACCGCACGAGCAAACGAAACAAATTGCATGTTGTTTTTGTGCGGGAGTGTTCATCCTGTAGTGTGCCGGAGTAGTTTAAAACTGGACCCTAGTCACATAGAACTTTTGGTGTGTTGTTTTGAGGTGAGGTGGGGCATTTGACATTTTGGATTTTGGGTGGTTTTGGGGACGCTTTAAGTGGTTTTATCTTTTGGCTTTCAGAAGTTAAAAGTTATTTGGAACATGTTGATTTCTTAATTTCAGGATTTTTGATTTTTTTTCTTTTTTTCACTTATTTCTTTGCATGGTCCGCTAAGATATAACAGTTTTTTTTCTCATTTTGCTTTAGTTTTTTAATTGAATGACTTAGAAAAAAAAAGCTAACATTCACTATAATGTAATTTTAGCTAAAAGTTAATAAGCCGGAAGCCGCATTCTGTTAGAGCAGGGCCTTGGATTTGTGGTGTTTTTGATGCGGTCCTTTTGTTTAGTAAAAGCCATTGACTTTGGCTAGATAGTATATTACAAGCGTTTGTAGGAATAGTCAGTAGTATGGCTTTCTTTGTGTGCAATAGCTCTGTGTTGTGGCGTTTTTGCCTAAAATCCTAACGCATATTAACATTGTTTTTGGATTGGACACAAATTAACCATCTTTAGAAGAAAATCTTCGTGTCCCTCACCCTATTAATATTTTCTATTTAGAACCTGTTCACTTTGGATTCTATAAGCTGTTTTCTACAATAAATAGCTTTTTTTAACAGTGCCTAGCTTTCAAACGGATTATCTTTTCAAGACAGGATCTACTAGTCGATCGTAGTACACACTGTAGTGACTTCATTTATATCGGTCAAATCACACACGAGTATCTCTCTCCAAACTTCTCTACAAACTGTTACTATTTATAAACCAAAACTAAAAGTTACTGGCAAAAACTAATGTTAACGTTCCCTTACAATCCATTTAAAACACATAAACCTCTATATACTCTTTGAAAAGTTTCACTAGGTAGTGAACTAGTGATGTCGTCTCTCCTTGAGGATCATATGGAATTTTTTTTATGTATTTAGCCACCGTGTCCAATTTTTTGTACATCTAGCTCTCTTGACATTTTTTTTATGATTTTGGCCTCCTCCAAACGTAAAATTTTTGCTTTTTAACCCAAAATTTGAAAGTGTTTTACATATAGACCCCTAGAAAAAAAAATTTTACAAAAATGGACTCTTTGCATGGCACCAAAGCATATGGCGCCCAGGGTACATGCCACGCCGCCATATGGTTTGGCGCCATGAATGGACACGTAGGATCCACGGTGGCACAGCACGGCGCCAAAGCACATGGCGCCGTGGCATGCATAAACGGCGCTAACGTCCGTGGCGCCGTTTCTTGCGACTTAAGCCCGAGCGCAGCCCCCGGCCCCCCACCACCCCCTCACTCCACTCCACTGTTCGAATAGACCGAGCAGAGAGCAGCCGCCGCCACCCGTCTCTCCCCTCCCCAAATCCATCCCAATCCATCGATTTTTCTCGCGATTTTTCTTCCAAACCGAGCAAGCAAGGTGAGCTCCCTTCCCTCCCTTGATTTTTTGCAATACATATGGATTATTTGAGGTACATTTCATGGGGGCAAGATTTGAAACTCTAGATGAAATTAGTTAGATTTGGCTCGGTTTTAGGATGGATTTGCAATAGATATGCGTAATATAAGAGTAGTAATGTGTATAGATTCGTTTTTAGGGTTTGATTATTGTACGTAATGACTGAGGTATGTTTATTTGTTGTGCTATAGATAGATAAGCTTGTGACTTTGCACCATGGTGGTACTATGAAGAGCAATGCCAATGGGGGTGTTGATTTGGAAGGCATGGAAGATACCACGTTGCTTTTTAGTTCACGTCTGTCGTATGGTGAGGTCATTTGTCGATTGAAAGAGAGGTTGGGATGGACAGATGAGCATGGTGATGTCGTTATGCAAGGATTGATTGATGTTGGGTCGTCAAAGGGGCCGCGTGTAAAGAGATTGGTTTCGATTGGCAGCAACGGTGAATGGGATAACTATGTGGCCATCGTTTTGGACTCAGAGGTCAGAGCACCTGACTTGTTTGTGCAGAGGGTGGTGAGAGATCAATCACCTCCTAGGGCTGCATTGGATCGCAATGACTCACCATTGGTTGGGTCACCGGATCATGAAGAGGTCGAGGTGCAAGGTGTATCCTCGGCTCAAGTATGTGAGGTTCCATTGACTCAGGTAGAAGCTGACCTGAGGATGTCGATGACCGCTCTGTTGGTGGATTCGACGAGGAGACAGTGTTTGAGGAACCCATGGTTTGTGTAGCATCTAACAGGGTGGATGTACAGCTTGCGGGAGACGAGGCTGCTTATGAGGAAGCGAGGGTTGTGGACTCAGATGATGACAGACCAGTCACAGGTTTGACGTCTAGCGAAATTGAGCTGTTGAGAAGAATGTTTCCTGGCCGTGATCCACTAGTGTCCGATTATAATGACCTAAGCAACGCACATAGGGCTGTCGCGGATGGAGGGCAAATGCAGAGGGACGTACCTAGGCCTGGGGCTAGTATCATAATTCAGAAGGGTCATGTGTGTTGAGGATATGTCGGCATTGAAGATGTGGTTGAAAGAGTACTCGATCGTGCACAACTGTCCATACCGGGTTAAGAACTCATACGCCAAACGTCGGTACACCATCAAATGTGAGAGCACAGGGTGTGCATGGAAAGTCTGTGCTAGGAAGGTGAAGGGTACGGAGAGGTTTAAGATTACAACTGTGGATGGACCGCACAGCTGTGGGCCTTCTGAGCCCAGCCAGAAACATCGTCAGTTGACTTCTCGGTTCATCGCAACCCGCCTGTACCCCATGATAAAGCACATGCCGACGATGCACGTGGCAGCAGTGATAGAGGCCGTTAAACTAAAGTGGCACTACACAATCAAGTATGGGAAAGCATGGAGGGCGCAACAACGTGCTTTGAAGTTGATTTATGGTGATTGGGAGGAGGCGTATGAGCGTTTGCCGGCCATGTTGAACGCAATGAAAGCGGCCAATGCAGGAATGCAGTATGAGTACGTGCCTAAGCCCGATGTATGGGTTAATGGAAGACAGATTTTCTTTCTAGTATTCTGGTGCTTTGGTCAGTGTGTCGAGGCTTTCAAACATTGTAGGCCTTTCTGTCAATTGATGGGACGTTTCTGTTGGGCAAGTATGAGGGGACGTTGTTGATTTCTATTGGCTGTGATGCAGACAACTCGCTTGTGCCGTTGGCTTTTGCTTTGGTGGAGAAGGAGGACAAATCTAGCTGGGCTTGGTTTCTACGGCTTGTACGGATCCATGTGGTTGGCCCGAGGAGGGAGGTATGTGTGTTGTCTAACAGGCACGCTGGGATCTTGAGTGCCGTTAAGGAAGTGATACCAGGATATTTACCTGTGCATCATCATTGGTGCACAAGGCACCTTGCAGAGAACTTGTTCGAAAAAGATGGGGTAAAGGCCAACTTTGCACTTTTCGAGGAGGTATGTCGCCAAAGGGAGGTAAAGCTGCTCGATGAGAAGTTAGAGGAGTTGAAAATGAAAACTAATGCCGAGGGCCGTGATTGGATAAGGGGTTTAATGAGGGATGTGCACAAATGGTCAAGGGCTTATGACTCATTGGGAAGGAGGTATGGGTTCATGACTAGCAACATGGCAGAATGCCTCAACGAGCTGCTTAAGGGGGCACGTGGATTGCTAGTTACCGCAATTGCGGCATTCACTTTCTACAAGTGTGTTGCATGGTTTGTTAACCGGCACCGGGAAGCCTCAGACATGTTAAAGGCACATGCACGTTGGCCACCTCGTCCTCACGGGTTCCTTACCAAAGCGAATATGCAAGCCAATGAACAGGAGTACCACTGTTTTAACCATGTGACAGGCACGTATGAGGTTGTTGAGGGTGGAGGGACAACCAACAATGGAGAGCTCCAAGAGGCCCGAAAGCATAAGGTCGTGATTACATCCTTTACATGCACATGTGGTGTTCCCGACAAGTTCCATTTTCCATGCTCCCACATGGTGACCGCATGTAGGGCCCGGAATGTCGATGTTGAGACCAAAATCCCGAGACTATTCAGCGTGGATGCGTTGGTGAGGACATGGGCCCCACGGTTCGAGCCATATCGGGATGAAAGCGAGTGGCCACTTTACTCGGGTCCCAGGTACATAGCGGACGAGGGGTTACGTTGGCACAAGAGGGGCAGCAGGAAGCGGTCAAGGTACAAGATGGACATGGATCGGATACCTGGTCGCACCAAGAGGGGTAGGGCAAATCCTTTCGTTGAGGATCCACAGGAGACACATTGCGGTACTTGTGGTCTAATGGGTCACAATTCACGGACGTGTCGACGTCGTTCCACTCAGGTTAACGGCATTAGGTCTAGAGAGCATAATTTTTAGATATTTTGGCATTCTTATCACTAACGTAATTTTGAATGCACAGGATGGCGAGGTACCGGCTGGTGGACGAGTTCTACGACAGGGAGCACCGTGGCAAGCTCACGGAGGACGGCCAGAAGATTCCCATACTTCGTCCTCGAACCCATGATGATGAGAGTTTTGTGTATGTGTATGTGTGCATATATGTATGTGTATGTGTATTTTATATGTGTATGTGTGTATATATGTATGTATGTATGTATGATTTGAGATTTATATGTGAATGTATGCATCTAGACTTTATTGAGAGTTACGCGTATGTATTTTATATGTGAATGTATGCATATGTGTGTATGTGCATGTGTTTTGTATATGCAGAAAAACAGACAGCTCTTTGTTGTTTTTTCTGTAGGTTTACGTAGCACGGCGCCAAACACATTGGCGCCGAGGTATTGAACTACAGCGCCAGGATATGGCGCCAAAGTTCCGTGCGCCGTAGTTCAATACCTCGGCGCCCTTGTGTTTGGCGCCGTGCTACTTACATATGGCGCCAGGGTGTTTGGCGCCGTGATTACTGCACTTGCATTAAAACTGCAAGCTCGGCCTAGTTGTTTCGTTCCATTCGTACAAACAATACTAATTGACATTCACCAAATGAATAACCACAACCCAAAATAACATACTGAGTGTGTACGTCCACATACATACATAGTTTATAAATTCTCAGAAAATACATACGTCCGCATACATCAAACATTAAATATACATAGCAATAACCTACTGAGTGCATCGAGGCCACTTCCCCTTCCTCTGAGCATCAGGGTACTCCTCTAGGGCTGCCTTGGCACGTCGCGCTCTCTCTAGCTTTTTCTGCCTTTCACCCTTGCGCCTTGCCGCGGCCCTCCGACGCTCTTCCTCGCGGTATTCCCTCGCGGCCTCATCATGCTTCTTCTCTCTTTCCACCTCTCCTTTCTTTCTTCATCCCATTTCTTAGTGGCGTTAAAGTATTCCTTGTCATCCTCAGCGATCGCAGTGTCGATCCACTGCTCAAAATCACAAAGCGGTGGAGGCTCCTGCAAATGTACGCATTCGTTAAACCAACAGAATTAATACCAAGTCGATGAATCGACAATACAACATACCATCTTGTCGAGGACAACGGCGGCACGTGGCGGATCGAACGCCCAGTTGGCGCACATCCAGTACCTCTGCATATATGTATCCGGGCCATCCGACCTTTCGACCTTGCAAGGATCGCCGCAATAACACATCGGCACGGGAACACCGGGTGGAGGTGGCAAACGAGTGAAGCCCATGACAACCTAAAATGCAAAATGAATAAGATTTATAATTTTTCTCGTGTCTAACCCTAGGTTAGCTAGTTACCCAAATCAAACCCTAATCCAACTTATTTCAACCTAAAAACGAATCTATACACATTACTACTCTTATATTACGCATATCTATTGTGAATCCAATCTAAAATCGAGCCAAATCCAACTAATTTCATCTAGGGTTTCAAATCTTGCCCCACGAAATGTACCTCAAATAATCCATATCTATTGGGAAAAATCAAGGGAGGGGAGGGAGCTCACCTTGCTTGCTCGGTTTGGAAGCAAAATCGCGAGAAAAATCAATGGATTGGGGTGGATTTGGAGGGGGGAGAGAGGGGCGGCGGCTGTTCTCTGTGCTCGGTCTGTTCGAACAGAGGAGTGGAGTGAGGGGGTGGTGGGGGGCCGGGGGCTGCGCTCGGGCTTAAGTCCCAAGAAACGGCGCCACGGCCGTTAGCGCCGTTGTTTCACATCACGGCGCCATGGGCTTTGGCGCCGTGCTATGCCACCGTGGATCCTACGTGGCCACGCACGGCGCCAAAGCATATGGCTCCGTGCTGTGTACCGTGGGCGTCATATACTTTGGCGCCGTGGTAAAGGTCCATTTTTGTAAATCTTTTCTCCAGGAGTCCATATATAAAAAACTTTCAAAATTTGGGCTAAAAAGCAAAAATTTTACCCTCTGAACTGCGAAAGAACCCGCACGTGATGCGTGACACGTCCCATGGCTCCAGAGCATGGCACGGTGGCTCGAGTGTAGGTCCGGCGGCAGCTCCAGGCAGGGCACAACTGTGGTGGTGGGTCTAATGGATAACCAATTCAAGAAAGTAGGGAAACTCGGATTATTTTGTTTTTGAGATCCATTGTAACATGAGCAATTGACTCGTAACAAGAAGCAATTTAATTTTCACATGAAGAAAAAAAATCGTGCATTGCAAACAGGCGTCGCTATTGAGGTTAGCCCTGTCACGCCCTAAAGATACTACCTCAAGAGATTATTTTGGTCAACACCAATAAATTTTAAAGTTGACCAAGGTTCTCGTAAAAAATTTGTTGATCTAGTATGTGCTAGAATTTTAAATACGATGCATCGGAGTCCAGAAGAATGTGGAGTATTTTCTTCGAAAGGTTAACTTACAAGGTATTTTGGCAGGTTACAAAAATGCTATTTTCTCTTTTGTGACTATACAATATGCTTTGGTCTTGTGGATCACAATGCATTTGCCCCTTTTGGGGTCTGTGGTGTGATGTGCCTTTATTGCCCGTGCAGCACGCTTCGGGGCTGAAATAGATGCTCTAGAATCTTTTATCTTACAGTTTACAATTTATGATTATCTTTTTCTTAAACAAATGAATGAAATGATTTTTCTTCTACTATTTTAAAGCGACTTATCGGGTTAGCTTTTAGAAACGACTTATCGGTATTCAGCTCATTCACGCAACCGCTTATACTAGGATAAAAAATTATAAACCGTAGCCATAAGCCACAGCCAAAAAGATCCACTGTCATGCCGAGGAGTGTGAGCTCAGCAGGGGCGCCAAGCTTGTTGGGCATGGCCAGATCAGTAGGTGGTTGGCGTGCCCGACTACCTCGGCAGGCACCCATATGCCCTTGTCGCTCACCAACGTGGTCCCTGCGTGCATAAATTTCCTCGCATATCACTTTCTCACCCGAAGCCCCTAGTGAACTCATTTTCTTCCCTACTGAGCGAGAGAATTGAGGGAAGAGAGTTTCAATTAGTTTTTTAGGTGACTTTGCTAGGATTTAGAAGATTTGCTAGTTGGGAAAGTGTACATCTGATGGAGACATTCAAAAAGAGGTATGTTTCATTCGCATACAAGCAATGTGCTTAATATGTCATTAGCGTTACGGTGGTTTTGTAGTATAAAATGCGCTTGGTAACCACGTTTATTTAACATATGTATTTAGTTCATATGGATGATATATTTTTAATTAGCCATGTTAATGATGTATTAGTGGTGATAATGATGCCATTTTGTAATTAGCCATATTGAGGAAATATGCACTGTTATTTTTAGTATTCTCGATGCCTTTGTAATTTAAGAAATATGTATGTATGTATGTATGTATGTATGTATGTATGTATGTATGTATGTATGTATGTATGTATGTATGTATGTATGTATGTATGTATGTATGTATGTATGTATGTATGTATGTATGTATGTATTGCTCTGGTGAGATTAAAAAAATATAGAAAAATAATGATAAGATTCCAGTAATATGCACTATTATTTTTAGTATGTGTGTGTTATATATGTATATGTGTACCTATATACATGCATATATGCACATGTCCATAGACATAATTGATAGCTTAGTTATGTAGATTGGCATGATCATTTTTTTGTTATCTTTTAGTTGCATTTATCATCATCAGAAATAAGTGGATTTCATTTGCATTGGTGCTAGGTACATGATGTCGGATATGAAACATTGCTAGATATGTTGTGAACATAAGCAACACGTATCAGGTCAAACTCGGACACGTATGTCGTGAAGTGCGTGGACGATTCTTGTCCCGAGAAGGCTCGTGTGCGGAGATTCAGAGGCAGTGCAATGGATTTCTGGATAACAATGGTGAAGGATCACACTTGTGAGCTCGCGAAGCCGCTACAGAAGCATAGGAAATGACATCATCATATGTTGCTAGCTTGATAAGTCACCACATGGTTGCGGACGACACAGATTCGTCAAAGCTGTTGATGGTTGATGTCATGAACCAGTTGGTTTCCCGGTGAGCTACGGTAAGGTGTGCCAGGCGAAGAGGAAGGTCATATATAGAATATACGGCATGTATGAGGAGGCCTATGACTTTGTGTCAAGAATGCTGCATTAGATAGGTGAAGCCAATCACAAGACATACATAAACAAGATGGAGAGGGTGCACCCTTCGAAAGGGGCAATTTTTCATCCTTGACCAAGTGTTCTGGGTGTTTGGCAGGCAATTGAGAGGTTTAAGTACCGTCATCTAGTGCTCACGATGGACGACATGTTTATCTTTGGCAAGTATAAGGGAATGGTATTGACGATAGTGATTACCGACACGAATGACCAGCTACTCCTAGTGTCCTTTTCAATTGTGAAAAATAAGAACATTGATAGCTGGCTGTGGTTTCTGGCTAGCATGAAACAAGCAATAATTCAAGATCAACCCAACATCTACCTGATCATGCACCAAGCAGCAAGTGACGCAACCACCATTTCAGTGAAATGACATGAGGACCCATTGGTACATGAGGCATCTTGTAGCGAATTTCCACACCCGTTTTTGCAACAAAGAGTTGATGAAAAAGTTCAAAAAAACTCTGCATGAAGAACTAGAGTTGCAAGCTCAATGCAATATGGAGAGAGCACGACAAGGATACCTGAAGGAATGTGAGAGAGTCACAGATAGTGGAACCAGTTGTAGCTCATGGTGCTTCGGCAACAGTTGATAAGTTCATACAATGGATCAACATTTATGCTCCTAAACTAGAGAAATGGTCGCTACTTCATGACACTAATGGTGTGAGGTATGAGATTATGATCACAAATATATCTGAGGTGTACAACAGTGTGCTGAAGGGTGTGCACTCCCACCTGATCACTACAGTTGTGGATGAGAGTTGGAATTGCACCGTTGGTTACTTTGTGAATAGAGCCAAAATTGTGAAGAAACAGTTGAATGAAGGAAAGCGATTCTCTAAAGTGATGTAGGCCTACATAGAACAGAAAATGAGGAAGGCTTGTTCGCACATCGCTCGAACCATGGACGGGACAAGGAAGAAGTTTGAGATCTGTTTGAGGGAGAAGTATGTCATTGGCCACACTAGAGGGAATCACAAGCATGCATTTACCATTGGCGAAGTAGCAACCTGCATATGCAATAAGCTAAAGCTCCTCCACAAGTCTTGCTCGCATGTATATGTAGCATCCGCTGCATGGTGGTAGTCCTACACACAATATGTATCAGAATACTACAACATTCATCATTTGTGTGGGATTTGGAGCATTAAGTTCAACTCTTACGAGGTGGACATGCATTACAGAGACCTTTGACAAGGGCAAATGAAGTGGGTGTCAAACGACGCACTCAAGCAGCCCGCCCGCAATGACAGGGATGATAGTTAACGTGGCCAATGAGCTAGACCATGGAAGTGCCGACTATGCAAGATAGTGGGGTACTCCATTAGGGACTAGCCGAATAGGCCAACTTCATCGATCACCCCGATGACGTGGTGATGTGTACTACCTTCACTTATGTACTCGTTCATGCTTTTTCTCATTGGACTACTATGATCTGAAATGTAGTGTTGTGTATTAAGACATTCTTAATAGTTGTCGATGAACCTACATTTGTAAGGCTGGCATATCATATGCAATGTTGTATGTCACTGTTTCAATAAAGTAATGGTTTTCAATAGAACTCTCTATGCGTTTTTAGTTAAGTTGAGTCATTATATTGCCATGTTCTTGTTCATGCTTTGCTCTCATTGTACTACTACAATCTGGAATATGGTGATGTGTATCAAGTCGTTCTAAATAGTTGCCAGTGAACCTATATTTGAAAGGCTGCCATGTCACTCTTTTAATAAAATAATGATTTGCAATGTAACTTTCCATGCATTTCAAATTAAGTTGAGTCTTTATGTTGCGCTAACACGTTCTTTTCTGTATCGTTTAATGTTACTTTTATGTAGAAACTGATATGTTCTTTTCTATACTTCAGGAAATGGCTACTTCTGTCAATGCTCGATGAAGGGGTATTGCTTACCATGCCACCTTTTTTCAGGCCGAAGTGACAATACAATGACTAGCCCTTTTCCAGAGTGAGGTGACATCACACTATAACCTTTTTAATCCAACTAAAATGACCACACTTTGCCCCACACACAACGTACATGCATCAAATCTGCTGCCCATGTCCAAGAGACCCTACAAATCCACCCACTCCTGCAACCAAGATATGGTAGACGAAGCTAGAAGCTCAAGGCGTGGGAGGAGATGACCGGCATGAGCTAAGTTTCGAGGCTATGACCCTTGCCTTAAAGACACAAGCATCTACAGTCCCCTAGACTCCGACCCCCTAAGCCCCAATCTACTGCAAGAAACTAGAGAGTCTTATACCCCTATAAATTCCCTCTATGAGTACCTACATATCCCCAAGCCTTGGCTGCTATGTAAGCATAAAATTGACACAGTGGTGCAGGTTTTTGACGACAATATGTACCTAGGACGTCAATTCTTTCACTGCCCTCTGTTCATGGTAAGTGGTTCATTTACTACCTATACATCCACGCATGGATCGTTTGCAGTCACCTCATCTTGTTTGTAGACCAAGGATTATATGTTCACTGAGTGGGTGGATCAATCGTATTTAATACCTGCCCAGATTTACATCCACACTCTCCAAATCTACTTACAAGAGTTGCGGGAGGAGCTCCAAACTAAGAGGACCAGTAATGATGAGCTCCTCAAGCAGAGGATCAGGGAGAGGAATAACTAAGAGGTGGTCCACCTCGGCAGTGACTACTACCAGTATTGTTACTACGCCAACCCGAGCTATAATTGCGCCTGCCACTGCCACAACAACCAGCCATGTTCGCACTACCCTGATGATCGCCACTCCATGTAGGTGACATATGCTGTTCCATTTTTGCCTTAGTAGGGTTCCCCCTCGAGCCCAATTAGAACTATGTCCATCAATGTCATTTTTATTTAGCAAGACCCACACGTATCTTAAATGTAATTCAAATTGATGGCCCGTGCTTATTACCATTTGTATCAAACAAGTAGTGCAATTTTAAATTACACAAGGCATGCCATTTTTGTGCACAAAGTTTACTGGAACTTTAACAACACGAACACTTTTTCTGAATAAATTGACAACACGCACCAATTGTTCTCAGTGAATTGATAGAACACGCTAGCTATTCTCAGTGAGTTGATAATACGCGCTAGTTTTTCCCATTGAATTGACATCACACACTAGCTTTTCATAGTGAGTTGATAACATGCACCCGCTTTCTTCAGTGAGTTGACAACATGTGCCAGCTTTTCTTAGTGAACTGATAGCAACCGCCAACTATCCTTAGTGATTTGATAACACACATAAGCTTTTCTTAGTGAATTAGTCTTCAGCAAAAGATTTTCCCAGTGCATTGACAACACAGGTCATCTTTTCTCATTGAGTTGACAGCATGTGTTGGCTTTTGTTAGTGAATTAACAATAGGTGCTAGCTTTCTCAGTGAATTGACAATCATGTGACATTTCCTGTGCCCACATAATTCGCTCTCATGGATGTGAATGCACTTTTATTCAGCAAAAATTACTCCCAAACACTATTGCACTAAATGCCTATAAAATTTGGCCAGACTCCACAACCAAATCCAACACTCCACTCAAGATGATCTCGAAAGTAGGGGAGAGAGGAGGGAGAAGAGAGGCCAGGTAGAGGACGTCACTCCACCAGAGTTAGAGATGTCAAACTACATGCGCACTATCTCCCGCCCGACCCTAGCCCCCACTCCCTCTACCACTCACATGCTCGGCTACTCCGCCGTCGTCGACCACCCCCAGCCCCTCTCCACCTCCCGTCTCGACTCCCACACTGTTGGACCTAACAGGCCGTGCTGTGCTTACCCATGCCTGGGTCATGCCTAGCACAGCTTGGTATTATGTGTCATACCATATCGGCCTACTAGGCTAGACCAACAGTACCATGGTTCAGGCCAGCATGATTAGCCTAGCCCATTTGGCCACCTCTATCTGGCACAATGTGTCCCCAGTCACCACCTGTCCGTTAGTGCCATTTGAAATCTGATTTTTGAAATAACTAGTCGGTGCACTGAGGAAGAGAGTTTAGTAAGTCGTCGAGCAATGACCAACGAGTAAAAAGGTTCATTTAAACCGGTACCAGTACAAAGATTTCGTAGAAGTGTAAAAATTCTCTCGCTCAAGTGCATCTAGACATAAAGGAAGCATATTTTTAATTCTTCAATGAGCGACATAGACCCTGCTTGTTTTGGCTTTTTATATGGCTTATAAGCAAAAATGCCAAAGCCTAAATAAAGAGGTGTCTTTTTCATCCAGCTTATGAAAAGCTTAAGCCATTTTAAGCCTAAAAGCCAAAAGCCATTGGAAATGTGCTTTTTTGGCTTTTGCAGAATGGAATATCCCTTTGCCACTCAAGTTCACTAAATTACCCACCAAATACCATTCATATATAACTCTAAATCCTTTCATTTTTTTTCTCCTTTTTCCTTCTTCCCACTCCGTTTTCTTTTCCCTCACCATCTCTCACCATGACACTCGACGTCAGGCTCCCTCCTCCCCGTGCTCACCGCCGCCAGCCTCCCTCTTCCCCATGCCCGATGCCGCCGGTCTCCCTTATCCCCGTGCCTACCTCCGCCGGCCTCCATCATCCCTGCACCCCACCTCCACCGGCCTCCCTCTTCCCCGCGCCCCACCTTCGCTGGCCTCCCTCTTCCCCGCGCCCGACGCCACCGGCCTCCCTCGTCCCCACGTCCCAATGCCACCGGACTCCCTCGTCCCCACATCCCAACGTCGTCGGCCTCCCTTTCCCCGCGCCCGACACCACCAACGCTGATTGTTGTGTGTTCGTACATTATTTTTGAATTTATTATGTGTTCATGCATGATTGAAGACTAAGGAAAAGCCAGAAAGTCTAAGCCTAAACAACTTGCTTAAAAGCTAGGTGCTTACAAGCTAATTAAGCTATAAAGCTAGCTTTAAGCTATAAGCCAAAAAGTCTAAGTCAAAACAAACAAGGCCATAAAAGAACACCAATTGTTGTGCAGTGAAGGCACAAGGCACAGAGCTACTCCGCTTCACTGCACTAAGCACGGTTGCATCATGTTAGCCTCGCTCTAATCGATTTTAGCTTGTCGCTTTTATCTTCTAGTTTCTTTAGTTTATCTTTTTTTTAGCTTTTTTGAGCTTTTTTGCTTTTTCTCTTTCGCTTATTCTTTTGTATTGTTTGTGATGATATAGCTTTTATTTTTTAAATTTAATTACACAAAAAACTAACAATAGCTACTCTACGTTTTTTGCCACTACAATGTAAAAAAGCCAGAAGCCTAGGTTTGGTGCTCATTTTGGCTTAAAAGCTCAGGCTTATTGCTTTTTTTTACACTATAGCAACTAAAAATGCACTATAACTGCTGATAGCTATTTCAATATAATTAAATATAAAAATGTTATATCATCATAACAATGCAAAGAAATAAGAGAAAAAAAGAAAAGCTAAATAAGCTAAAAAAACAAAATTAAGAACTAGAAGTCAGAAACAAAAACTCAAATGAGCAGGTTCTTCTGTAACCATATGTAGAAGACGAAAAAGAAGAAATTAAGTTAGACGAAATTAGTGCTCTAGAGCGATTGTTACACTACCATGCTACCATGACCGAGATTGCTTACATTGATTTGGGAAGAGGAGACATTTTAACTCTCTACGACACAAATACACGATCACTCTACAAGAGAAAGATACGGTATTGCAGTCTGTACCTTCACTACAACGCAGTAAGGATAAGAATCTTAGCTTCGAGGAATAGATTGTGTGAAAGAAGTACATTATTAACTAAGGTGCATAGGAACCAAAACTACAAAGCAATTTATCTGAACCAAAGGACACATAGAAGGATTAGAGACTAGTTATTTGTTAGCATTAGATTTTTGTATTGGACAAAAATTCAAGTGTCCTAAAAATTTGAAAGGTTGTAAAAGAGTAACAATCTCTTGTACTCTTTGGAGATCGTGCTTAAAGAATTTACAGTCGACTTCGTCCAAATTTTCTTTTTCATTGTGATTATTTCGTCGTCTTTATTTGGTTCTCCTATGAGATTTATCTATTATATTCTTAATACCGAATACACTTATGCCGTATTCGACTATAACACATTTTTCTAACGAGTATTTTTAAGTACAAATAAAGTACCACTCTACGTTCTGGCCAAAAGACTCACCGAGAGCACCGTTTCAATACTTCTTACCCAAGAGAATAACATTCCCCGTATCCATCCACGTACCCTAAACTTTTCTGAACTCAATTCTCTGTCAACGAGCTTTACGCGATTCCTTGTCTTAAAATAGAGCTGATTGAATCTTTCTTTTACCTCTTCTTTTCCATCGATTTCTTAATTAATCCAACAGCATATGAAGTATGAACGATCATGCATGCATGCAAGCTGCAGGTACTAAGTACCCAGGCAGAAAAGGAAAGATTGGATATGTATCCAAACGGGTCTAAAGTGATGTGACTTTTAATTGTAAATTTTAGCTCAAATAACACTATAATAATTATTATTATTTTAAGATATTCAATTAAATAAAAATACAGAAAAAATAGAAAAACACAGTTATATTTTTACAAAAAAATGTAAACAAAAAAAAGGCGTGTAACCCGTTTTAAAATGGTATTTGACTTTTGAAAACTAGAAACCATTATTGTTTAGAAGCCTAACAAACAGCAAGTGGAACAGAGGAGAAAACAAAAGGGAGGATGGGCTGGTCTGCCAAACTAGGGTGGGAAGCACCGAAGCAGGGTGCAGCGTAGCGTAGGCAGGGCCCATGTGTATTAGACAAATGCACCGGCCGGTCGGTGGAGGCGAGGAGATCCGGTCGACGGCTACGGCCTGCAGCCATTTGAGATATTTTGCGGCGATGATGTTGGGTTTCAATAAGTTATCACATGGTTACTGCAGAAAAAGGAGTCATTTTTTAGAAAAAGTGCAAGACGGTTTTTTTTCTAGAACCGATTTAAAATCACAGTTGTTTCGCGGTACGATAGATAATACTTAAAGTGATAGGTCATATGGTGCGAACTTCGCAGACCTTGGGTGTATTTGGTTGGTGTCTAAACTATACTAAACTTTGGCTAGCCAAAATTTTTGGTTAAGATTTTGGTTATCCATAATTTGACCAAAAATTGACAAGAAATACATAGTGGATCACTATAAGGCTATTGGCTTGCCAAAAATTTGACAACTATTCAAACAAGTGCTAAATTATTGGGACTAGCCAAATTTTCGGCAAAATTAATTTGGACGCCAACCAAACACACCCAACCTTTACAGTCTCGCTTAATATAAATGGGCAAGGATTTCGCACATTGATAGTTTAATAAAAAAATATGGTTCGGTAAATTACATGATTACTGCATTAGGTGTATCAAAATCTTAGATTTGACAATCTACAAGTACTAATGCGGGCAGTAATGCCGCTATTTGAACTTCAACAATCGATATACCGGTAGAACATTGTAAACTTGGTAGTATAGTTACATACAGCCTGGTGCTGCTAAATAATCTGGAACTCAATACATTGCGATGTCAAAATTTTTGAACTGACTACCAGAAGATGTTCATACGCCTTCAGCCTTCCCACAGTTCCACCGATGTGGTTATTATTAGGCTTTGCCTTCTATTTTGAGATATGGCTCATCCATCTGAGCTACTGCTATCTCCACACCGTGTCTACCTCCCCATACATGGTCTTGTCTTCCATTGAGCACGAGCATGTCCCGTGGAGTACGTCAGTCGGTCCGGAGGTTGCGTCTCGGGTCGAAGGAGGTATGGAGACCGTTTTGTTTACTCAGTGGCCGGTGGTAGTCCAGTAGGCTCAAATATAGTAGGTTGGGTCCTCAGAAGTTAGATGTTAGAACTGGTCTATTTCATTTTTTGGCCTGAAAGAAACATTGGATCCAGTTAGGGGCGCAATTAGAGCGGATATGGACGGATATCGTTTATCCTGTATCCTATTCTAGAGTTTCTTTCTTGGAGTCGGAGTTGGATACTCATTTCTCCATGCCGTATTCACTCCGCAAGCCTTCGAACAGTCGGTCGGATGAAAATTATCCATTTCTTTTGCACTCCTACCACAGGATATTAAACAGTAGGGATGCAATCAGAGCAAACACGGAGAGACTAATCACTGAGATGTCAAAGAAAGAGCACTCAATATTTCACGACTGTTTAGATGCGGCAATCTGTGTATCTATTATCTTGTTCATAAGTGAATTCACAACAGACTTACTCATATCACTTGACATACGGATATATACGGATAGATATCACTTATCCTGTATCCTATTCCGTATTTTTTTTCTTGAAGTCAGAGTCGGAGGGCGCTGGAGGGCAGAAGCGACAGCTTGAACTCCTATGAGTAGTCGTTGCTAGCCGCAATGGCGGGAAAGTGGCGCCGGCGGAAGCATTGGATGTGGCGGAGGGGTCTCTGTACTGCCACGAGAACGATGGCTCCCTGCGGATCTCTCCCTATTTCCTCAACCGCCACCCTCCTCCTGTGGCTTGCTGGCACCCTTCGCGATCTCAATGGCCACCATCAACGCAGCCTGCTCCTTTGGATGGGCGTGTCCGTTCTCGACAACCTACATGGCATCAGCGGCCCAGCCTAGGTACCCACCACCCCGTTCACTCTGACTCTAGTTGCCACCCCACCACAGTGCAAAAGGGCCCACCCTGGGATGGCACGACACAGAGGACGACCTGGCGTGCCAGTGGACTGTGCTTGGACTCTCTAGAGTCAAGGTAGATCGTGCCAACACGGCATGGTGGGCTAGCCATATTGGACCAGCATGACATGGTTCTGGCCCATATCCCACTGGGCCAGGCCATGCCGGCCTGGCATCGCCCAAAGTCCCAGGTCTACTCCTACGTAGTTACACACAAGTATGATCCATCTCTTGCGAAGAACAACGTGGCTCCTACTCTAGAAGGTGGCACGTCGCCGTCGGTCAAAGCACTTCACGTTTGCTTCTTCTAACACCCTAACAAACTCGTCGGTCTAAAAACGACGTTTCCCAACTCTGCAAACGGATGATCACAGAATCTCGCGTGCACAAGCAGAACAGCCCCCATTAATTCCCCCGGTGTCGCTTTGTGCGGTGCAAGAAAATGTAACATTCCCCTGGTTTGTCGCATGCCCGGGGGAAGGGGCCCAATCAATCCATCAGGGGCTGTGAATTATGTCAAGACGAGTGATTGGGACGAGTCATGTCAGGGAGGTTGCTTGCATGCACCGCTAATCGATCTTTTGTTTTCAGCACGCATGCGTCGATCGTAAGACATAGGATTGCTTGCTTCGACTTGACGGGCTAATTTTCTGTAACTGGCCTTGTCGGTTCGGTTTCTAGTGAGCGATCAGCAGTGACAATGTACACGGATAGCGCTCCACTGATTATCCGAATCCAAACCGAGTGTAGCTACACCAGAGTTTCCGGAAACTGAATTCCATATCGATTTGAGTCATAGAGAGACACAGAATGGACTGAGGAATGAGGATGCATGCACGAGATCCTCAGCCGAAGACATCCACATGTCATTGGCTTGGTGCACCTGACGTTGCAATCTCTTACACTCTTGCAAACTTCATTTGTCTCTTCCGCATTTTAAATTACGTACCCGCTTAGATCCCATCCTATTTCTTGCCACCCATTCCCAAGTCTCAACATGATCACACCATCAGCTAGCTCCGCGCCTCTGCGTATGGCCATTGCATGAACCCTGCGCCAATGGATCACACCACGTCCCAGCTCCTCCCCGACGCCGGCAGCTTCTCCTACGGCTGGCCGACCAACAAACCGAAGCCACAGCTCGAGCGCATCGACGACCGCGACACCGCCGCCTTCATCGAGATGGATGCCACGACGCAGTGCAACTTCGACTTCGACGTCCCGTGCGCCGAGCTTGCGGCGGCAATGGCCAACGCCGACCAGATGTTCCACAACGGGATTCTCCTTCCGCTGCAAGTTGTAAGCCAAGAAGGCGAGGAAAACGATCACCGCGACGCCCTGGAGCCCGTCCTCCTGCGGTCGCTCTCGCTGGACTCGTCACAGAGGATGATCTCCGCGAGCAAGCGGCACCGGCTGGCCCGGCCGGCGTCGCTGAACTCTTCACCTTCTGGTCTCCGCGGCGTGATGGCTCCGGCAAGGTCGTCGAGCGCCCCGAAGAAGGGCGCCGTCTTCAGGGCGAGCAAGCTCAGGCTGCCGTCTCTTCGGAGGAGCGGCAAGCAGTCGCTACCGATGGGGCCGTCGTGCAAGAACCTGAGCTTCCTGGTGGCTTTGTATCACAAGATGGTCAGATGCATCTGGAGGAGGAAGGCGAAGGACGCACCTCAACGTGCTGCTGCTGAACTCTGCAATGGTAAGGTGTGCGACTTAAGTAGAGAGAATGGCATCAGGGACGCTATTCTCCACTGCAAAAAATCCCTCTAGGTCACAGCCGTCGAGGCAATTGCAGGGGCATGTTAAGCTCAGGTCCTGGATTGCCACCAGGTATGCACAGTAGACGCCTGCATGCACGCTAGTATTTGGAATGGAGCTGCTGTGTGTTCTGAATGATCTTAAGCTTGCCGTAGATGAGATTCCGTATCCCTAGTCTAACGGTGAGTTAGGTTGTGCTTGACGTTTGATGCACTTCAGCACTAGCGATGTTCTTTGAGCACAGTTCTAAGCACACGCTTAAGATGCTATTTCTTCTGTGAAACATAAAATCGAGGCTGAAAGTCCAGCTGTTAATAGTACTACTTGACAACAAAGTTTTTACCATTGTGGGTGTAGTACAGGCCTACATGGTTCTTTCGTTTCTGTTGTTTTGTCCAAGGAGGAAGTTTTGGAACAAACATTCTTTGCTTAGTTTGGAATATACACACTTTTAAGGTCGACAGTGTAAAGCTCCTCGCTAGAAAAAAAGATGGGTGATCAAAACTGCGAGTCATGCATAGCAGAGAGAACTTTTTGAAACCCCAAAAAAGAAAACGATTACCTTACGGGTCAAAGTCATCGTGTGATAGTTTCAACATTGAAATCAACAAAATTCACCTCAATAGCTTGATAGAGATTAGTGTAAAAAGATAGGCACGAGCTACAGACTAAAAAGACTTGACAGCTCTATTCCACCAAACAAGTTGGACGGACCAAGATATATTCAGAAAAGCGGCAACAAAACATACACCGACCCCTTGATGGTTTTCAACCCAAAAACGTCGACAGCCTCCCCACAGATCACAACTCCGGCAAAAAGATCCCCAGTACAACAACCCGTAAGGCATTATTCTGAACCAATCGATTTTCCTAAGGCTAACAAGGCACAACAGACCACTAATTCCAAGAAAAACAGAACAATATAAAGAGTTCCCACCAATTAGCCAGAACCTTGCATAATACTGGGTACTACCACTCCAAAAAGTTATCGCAGTTATCACTTATCTATGAGATGTTGAACTCCTAGACCAACTTATATGCAATCTCATTTCAGAATTGAACGGAGAATCGTATAGAAGACATTATCAGAAAAGGACAGTTATAGCAAAGCAAATGAACAGTAATTATTATAATCTTCGAGTCCAAGTAGGTTCGTTATTTTATTTTGTCATTTGAACTGTCCAAACTAAATTATATTCAGCCATGTGAATGCAAATGTTCAGGCGTATCAGGTACAGCACAGAATCATTCATAATTTTTGAAACAAGGGAGAATCATTCCTAATAACCACACAAATAACAAAACTGATCAACTTCAACTCACAGGTTCAGACACATGCAAAACCACAATAGTTCATATGATAAAATGGTCAGGAAAGACCCAATAAAGCATTTATAACACCATAGCTGCAAATACTTACCGCTAGCCTGTAATCTCAGAATAGATTTATATTGTAGCCATGATATAGAATGCTATGAGAACCTGAAAGACATCCAACATTGTACGACATGGCTTAATCGATTTGTTAAAAGTTAAATATTAGAGTGGTCTCATCATAGGAGATAAACCCTCTGCTGGGACCTTCACTTGACATTGATGATGTTACTATTATTATAATCTAGCCTGCCATGGATTGAAATGCTATGAAATACAGAAAACATTCAAGCACTCTGTTGGAACATTCACTTTCAACTTTCAAATAATTTTCCCTAGTAAGAACAAATATTAAATCCATAGGTCCTTCGTGAAAATGGACCAGATTATCATATTTTTATCACTAAATTAAATAATATCACAAGCTATGCATGGATACACCTCACTAGCCTTATACATGGGTAAAGCACTAAGCCACGAAACAGTATATCACAAATTTCACTTGGACATTGATGATACCATAATAATATTTCTTGCTTCCAGATAAGAGTAACCATACTGAAAGTTGAAATAAAAAAAGATCAACAGTTTTTAGCTGACATGACCCAAAACTTCACAAAAGATCAGCACATCAAACTATCAGCCATGCTAGAACTGCCCATACAGGTATGTAGTATCAACTAGAGACAAGCACAACAACTCAGAACCATCCTTCAAAATGGAAGGTGACAAGTTGTCATTAACATAGATGCGGGCGTTGGAACTAATCTTGTCGTTAATAATGGTCAGTGTCAAGTACTCGTGTGTTCGAGTACCGTGTAGTCGTGTGTCGAGTAATCGTGTGTTCGAGTACCGTGTAGTCGTGTGTCGAGTGCTCGTACACTCGAGTACCGTGTAGTCATGTGTCGAATACTCGTATGTACGAGTACTATGCACACGACTTCACGGTACTCAAACACACGAATACTCGACACACGACTACATGGTACTCGAACACACGAGTACTCACCATACGACTACACAGTACTTGAACACACGAGTACTCTACACACGATTACACAGTACTCGAACACACGAATATTCGACACCGACCACTATTAACAACAAGATTATTTCTAACAGCGGGTATCTTCCACTATTCTAGTGCTTCTTATCTTTTGAAGGACCCTTTGGAATCTTTGATAAGCACTTCGCTTCGAAAATGGCATAATACTTCTTAAATTCAATCATGGCCTTCTCACCAAAAGCATCAACCTTGTCCTCGTACTTCTCATACAGAACTGGCACAGTGTACAGCACCACAAAGACTGCAGTTGGAAAAACAAAGAATTGACATTTATAACTTGCATCAAAATAACAGTGAGTATTCACAAATGTAAGCCCTACAGCATAAGCCATCATTACCTATATAGAACAATGTCAAAAAGTTGCAGCAGCTCCCAAGAACCGAAAGAACCCAGAGACCTGCGATCACCTGAGAATACAAAGAACAATTGTATGCACGTCAGCGGACAATCAAGAAAATGCCTAAGATTAGGTACAGCTAAGTCGAAAAGACAGCCAACATACAATTAGGAATTTCTTCAGATCACGGCCATGTCCGATCTCCCTCAAGGTAGCGAAGCCCCTGTTTAACTCGAATCTCAGTGAGTGTGCAATGTTCACAGTAGCGTCCTCCGGGATTTTCACCTCAGGAATGTTTGGGGGAGACCTAGAAAACCATCAATACCATAAATTATGACCACCAGCTAAACATACGTCAAATTCACGAAACTAACTCGGAAAAAGTCGACTACACACTCCAGGCACCACAATCAATAGTTCCACGTCTACAATGAGTTCAACCGATTTCATCTGAGTGAAGAACTATAGAAGCTCACTTGTTGATGAAAGTGGAGGCGTTGGACCAGAGGAAGAGGATGGCCAGGGAGAGGATGAGGCAGTGGCACACCAAGGTGAGGAGATTGTACTCCATGACCTCGAACAGGAGCCAGATGGCCGTGGCGCCGGTGAGCACCCCGCCGGAGATCTTCTTGTTCCTCCACAGGACGAGATCGGCAGCTGCGAGCACATTTGTGTAAAAATAATCACATCAGGCCAAACACCAAAATAAACAAATACGCCATTAAACATTCCAGATCTGTTTCAAGGTCCAGATCGAACAGAGCATCTTAGGGTATTGAGTGACGACAAACTGCGCCGCCGTTTAACCACCATCGTTAATCAAATTAAACCACCAAAATCTCCAGTTTACTGCGTAGGAACGAACACTAAACCCTCGAAAGCTTTAGATACGCGCTAATACACTATAGATCCCAAAACCACGGATCGAAACGCTTCTCTCATCCTAAACTAGTTATTTAGAAGCAGCAAAATAGCATCAGTCCCCACTAAAACGAGCGAAACAAAACATGATCAGATCGAATCGGATCTACGCGAACCAACAACAATCCCAAAAATCGGAACCATACAGCTCGGCACTTACACTTGCCGCCGCCGAGGACGGAGTGGACAGGCCTCTCACGGCCGAAGAGGCGGTAGATCTTGGCCTCCATGGCCGCCGCCGACGACGAGGACCCCTTCTTCTTCTCGTCGTCCGAGTCCGAGGACGACGACGAGGAGTCCCCGCCGCCGTGCAGCTTGTCCGAGATCTTGTCCAGCACCGACTCCTCCTCCTTGTGCTCCGCCATGCTCCCTCTCGCTCTACTCTCTTCTCCTCCGACGCTCCGGCTCTAAATCCCAAGCTTTTTGATTTTTTTTCCCCTTCGCTACTGTTCAGAGCTCAACTGCTCACACAAATGTTCCGGGTGCGCGTAGCCAGAGAGGGTCGCTTTATACGAGGCGTGATGCGATCTGGGCCGTCGGTTTGAATTGCCAAAGCGGTTTGAATACTGGGTCCGCGCGGTAGGTGTACTTCCCCGAAAAACAATCCCGCTTACCGCTCCGCTTAATGGAGAATCCAGGCCCAATGTACATATGAGGGCCCACTGTCAGTGGAGTACGGGTGTAGTTACGCGTAGACGCAGGATGGGCAGGCTAAGTTCAAAGACGTGGACAAGGAGGTAGCAGACACCTCCTTCCGGGCCCACGACTCCGCGAAGCTGGTGGTGGAGATCGCGAGGACGCCCGGAGCGGCCGGGTGACACGTGGCGCGCGGTGGGCCCTCCGCCGGCGTCCGTTACGTGGGCCAGACGGAAAGGAGGAGACGGGAAACGGCATTCTGCGCGGTCGCGAAGTTTGACTGGGACGACTCGGAGGAGCCCATACGGTACGTCCATACTTGGTGGCTAAGGTCCTTCGTTGAGCAAACGCAGGATTTATTAACCTTCTAGAAAGAAAGACCGAGCAAACGTTGCACCTTTATGTGATACTAGCTGAATACCCGTGCGTTGCTACGGATTTTTAAAATTTATCGTACTACATGTTTTAAAACTCACGGGTACATACAAACATGTTCTAGGTCTTAAATAAGTCGTATATCACATACAAGATAACTATGAGCATGAAAGGGGTAAATATCAGAATGTCAGAGTTTGTCAATAAAACAAGGTAAATTCAAGAAACAGACATCAATGTCAACATTGCTTTACACTAAGAATTTCTAGTCTTCGATCTTCATATACTACCCAACTACAAACTACAATGAACCTAAGTAGAAGAGCTGGGACTACGCGTTAACTGCCAAGCGAGAGCCCTAACTGGAGAGCAACACCATCTCAAGAACTTGGCACTGATAATCTGTACAGAAGATATGGGAAAACAGTTGATTAATCACGTCAGGAAATAGTAATAATCAAAATACCATTAGGGCATGGATAGGCCCATGTATATTCACACATGCTAAATAACAAACGATTTATTTTCCCTTCAAAATAAGCGCAACAGGCAAATTACACATAGCATATATTATTCTGGAAACAAATGTTTGGAACCTGCCTATAGCAGCTCGACAGGCAAGTTACACGTAGCATATTTTATTGAGTCTAGAAACAAATGTTTGGAACTTGCCTACTCATTTGGACTGTACTATTTGGTCCTTACCTCCTCTATTTTCAGTTTAGGATATCATTATTGCTTGTTCACATGTCTACTATCTACACTAAATATGGCTTTGAATTTTATCCCACAAATGTTTGGAACTTGCCTACTCATTTGGACTGCACTATTTGGTCTTTACCTCCTCTATTTTCAGTTTAGGATACCGCTTGCTTGTTCACATGTCTTCTGTCTACACTAAATATGGCTTTGAATTTTATCCATCATCAACTAACTCAACTCTGAATGATGGCTTTAGTCAATGAGGCATGATCTAAATGCAAGAAATGATTAGTCGAGAATGAACTTTATAAACTTTACTTGTCAAAAAAGTGAGCATTGCTACGGAATCCTAAAAAAGAGTGATACATAAATATATGGGATCCTAAACAGCACAATAAATAACAAGCAAGAAAATCCCTTTATTATTTGCCTTTATATGCCATCATACAAGCAAATATAATCTCAGCTGTGTACATCAAGTGTTACGGCTATTTATTTGCCTTTAGAAAATCTTGGTATGCCACACATCTTTAGAAAATCCTTTCAAACAAATAAGTCATTTTCCCCCCAATTAAGATCCCAATCGCAGTTTCCACATAAAAAGACGAGCATTACGTCGAGAATAATGCTTAATTCTCAACATCGCCATAGTTAGACAGTAAGCTAAGATCATAGAGTGTAGGAACTAACACAGTGTGTAACTAAAAACAAAGAAAAAACAGTGTGTTACTTACATGTGGGATAGAAGGTTGGTGGTAGCTAAACTTACTTGGGTACAAGAGGTAATTGCAAAATATTGCAAATTGTAGCATTGCCATCAAGCATAGCATATGTTCCATATTTTGAGATGATGCTGTTCATCAGCTGTTTGAAATCAAGGATAAAGACAAGAAAACGTAAGTGGACCTACCCAGCATGAAATTAATTGTGTAAGCTTTTCTGAGCATCTGATACCTCCTCATCAATTGTTTCTATGATCTCAACATGTCGAGGTAGAAGTTTCTGCATTATGTCCAAGCTCCACTTCTCCAGAGCTTCAGGAAGCACCGTGTGGTTAGTATATGCCATGGTTCTGGAAATAATTAGGAAATTAGTACAAGATTGAATGGAAGACAAATGAGGAAATGAAATAAGCAGTTTTGGACTGGATAAACATAAAACTGTAGTCCTTGTTACATTCAAGATTAGCCAAATTGCTAATGTGAATACCTTTCTGTGATACTCCAAGCCTCGTTCCAGTTCAATCCCTTGACATCAATCAGTATTCTCATTAACTCAGGAATGCATAGTGTTGGATGAGTGTCATTCGTCTGCACTGCAACTTTAGAGGGAAAGTCCTCCCAATTGAGAGAATCGCCAGCTCTCCTCTCAAAGCGAGCAATAATATCCTGCAGTGAGGCCGAGCATAACGTATACTGTTGCTTCAAACGGAGAGCTTTCCCCTCTGGTGATTCATCCCCTGGGTACAATATGTGGCATATCTAGCATGACGAGAAGACCAGTAAATCAAACTTAAGATAGACATTATAACTTTTGTCAACAGTGCTTACAACTGTTAGTATTACTATAATGTTATAACATAACACAGAAAATTGTAATATAAAATATAATTAGACACTACTGAACAGGTGAGGACAGGTCTACAATTTAACCCAGGCACTCTTACTAGTCTGTAGATGCAATGCACAAAATGTGTCAGACATTTGGGCACGAAAGACACAAACACTCTACATGCAACAATACAGGTCACAGGAAATGGATTTCAAGAGCTGTGCTATCATATCTCATCAGTCCTTTCGATTTACTGAGTGATAGGCAGATGCATAATCTATCATATAATTAACGCAGAAGATGATAACAAGAAATAACACAAATGGCATCATAAACAATTTTTCACCAAATCAAGAGGTTATGGATGTTAGTAGACATTTTTATCCTTCGAAACAATAGTCTGTTAAGAGTTAATGCTTTTTTACTGAAAAGGGAAGTTTAGACAAGTTAAGACCTTTTCTGCATTTAGATTAGCTTCATAGGCCTTGGCATGATCTCCAGCATTAAAAGCACCCAAGTCAAAATCTTGTGATGGTACTGTTGTTGACCAAAGATGAAGATTATTAGTAGTTTTAGTCTTGTAGCCAGTAATAGGAATATCATACGCCACAACCTTGATATTCTCTCCTCCAATCCAGTGTTTCCTCCCATCAGTGTCTTCAACCACTTTCCCGTAGAATTTCACAGGATAGGGACATCGTTTCTTACAATCTCCCATGGATTTCCCATCTGGAAGATATATTATAGAGTCATAAATGACATAAGAAGCTAGCAGGCAGGTCTATAAAATAGTTAGCCATTATAACCAATATACCAACATAATCAACATTCCAGAGATCAAGTAGTAAAGAAAACGAGAAGGTCTATCAGACTATCAGTACCTCTAGCCAATTCTCAGCTACCTCCTCCTGACCATCCTTTGTTATGATTTGCTTAAAGAGGCCATATCTGTACCGGAGTCCATATCCCCATGCTGGATAATTTAGGGTTACCAAAGAATCCAGAAAACAAGAAGCTAGACGGCCTAGACCACCATTGCCAAGGGCAGCATCTGGGAGCGTGGTGCTGGAGGGGCAGGATGGGGCGCCACGGCGACGGGAGCGGCGGCGGCCGACGTCGTGGGGAAGAAGTCGCTGGTGAGGCTGGGGAGGCTGCGGCGGGAGGCCGTGGTGGTGCGCAGGCTGGACGCGCTCGCCTCGCTCCATGTTTCGCTGCCCTCGCCGCCGCCGGACCCCGCGGAGCGCTGCTCCGGCGTGTAGTACGCCGCGTCCTCGTCGGACGACCCCAGCGCCGCGGAAGCCCCTCGCCGCAGCGGCGGGAGCGGGCGGAGCTCCCGGCTCGGAACGGTGTCGATGTCGCGGCACATGCCCCGTCGCGCGCGCTCGGCGCGGACCTTGCGGTACGGGGAGACCATCGAGGAGCCGGCCACCGCGCCCCCCGCGTCGGTGGGTCCATGGTGCGCAGGGGCAGGTGGCTTGCGCGGCTGGGCAGGGTGGCGGGCGAGGTGGCCGGTGAGGAGGAACGCGGCGGCGAAGGCGAGGAGGGCGAGGACGGCGGCGGCGGTGGCGGATGCGACGACGATGGCGGCCTTGGGTGTGCCGCCGCCGCCGCGGTGGCGTGGGTTGGGGCCAGAGCGAGAGGAGGAGGCGTCGGCGGCGACGGTGTTGGGGGGCGGCGCCGCCGCCGGGGTGGCCGACGGAGGCAGCAGCGCGGGCCCACCGTTGTCGGGCGGGGCCGGCGTGGAGGGGTCGGAGGTGAAGTCCGGCGCGGGGGGAGCCGGCGGGGACGGCGGCGCCGTCCACTCAATGGGGAAGAGCGGCTCGTGCAGCACCCGCCGGATGTCGCCGCCTGCGGCCGGGAGGAGGAGGAGAGAGGTGAGCGCGAGGAGTAGCGTCAGATGGTGAGCAATTCTTTGAATATCATATGGCCGGGAGGAGGAGGAGAGAGGTGAGTGCGAGGGCGGCGCGGCGGAAGTGTCGGTGGGGAGGAGCGGTGGAGAATCTGTGGGGAGGAGGCCAGGGAGGAGAGAGGCGGCGGGATTCGTGGGAGGAGGCGAGGGCGCACAGTTTTCATGAGGAGGGAGGGGAGGTCGGCGCAACGGCGGAGGAGGGAGGGGAGGACCTCAGGGCGGAAGAAACGAGGTGTGCGGGTGTAGGGACCCAGATTTTACAATCCGGATTCCTCTGTGATTTTCTGCACTATTCCCTGGATCAGTAGATAGTGCTCACAGTTACAGTAATGAATATCAAAATACATATCATGCGGAAATGTAAATATAATAGTAAACTTACTCATGGGTCGATGAGGCCGAAATCATTAAATTGCAGCAGCGGAAGAACGAAGCACACAGGTGGGACCTTCAGGACATGCCCACAGGCAGCCAACTGGAGGTTCGCGACCTAGCCCTTGACATCTTCATCTTCTCGGCAAGCTTGTCCAATCTTGTTGCTGAGACGAGGTGATTTGATTCCAGATTCTGAATTCTGTCGCAAAAGCGAGCGTGAGCACTCCGACCCCGTGCTCCGCGAGCCAATACACAGAATGCAAATAAAGAGTATGCATGGCTTATCAAAGGAGAGGCTCGGGTTATTTTGTTTTGCAAGCCGTGCTTTTGAATACAATTAATTAAAAGCCCTATGACTTAGCAGTTTGAACCAAAATATAAGTTATGAACGAATGCAATTCTAATAGTGATTCAGATTCCATCCACCGTTGCATGACATCTGCACCATATAGCAATTCCTTCAGCGTTATAGCCGCTTAACTTACCACTGGGACGACACCCAGGACAATTCCAAACTAGGGCCTTCCACTGCCCTTCCACTTTTCCATTCCCACCCACAAAGTTTTTGAAATAGAACTATATCTGGTTAAGTTCCCATGTCTGCCCTTGACCGTGGGCACGGCTATTCGAATAGTTTTAGACTCTGCAGAGTTTGCACACTTTACCCACAAGAGATAAATCCACTCGTTGCCCCACATGATTCCTTAGCCATGCGGTTGAGTAGACTATCACAGGACCTTTACAATGCACTTTTCCTAGTAGGGTTACGTCCGCTAAGGTTTCCACTTCCTCCGGGTATGACCACCCTTCCAGAAGCCCCCTCTTGCGCCGTCACGTCGGAGGATGTGGCCATCCTCTACCCGCCCGTGGTCACACCGGCGCAACCCTTACTAAGTCGATGCAAATTAGTTAGCCCTGCCTACATTTTGCCAGCTTGTGGCCGTACTTGTTGTACACTGGGAGGTCATGACAAGATTCAGTCCTTAGTAGTATCTGGGCGGTCTACCACTAACCACTTTGTGCTTCCACTGCACCACACTCTCACACCATCGAACCAATCCGCCCAGATATTAAGCAAGTTGGGGTTTTTGGGAGCATAAAATAGTCATATCCAACATACACCAGTCATTACCACCATGACTGCCCAACCAATTTTTCTCAGGATTAAAAGTGATGCTTGGGCGCTCTCGCGCCCATGAGTATCTACACAATACTAAGCATAGCATATATTTGGAGACTTATTTTCGAAATGTTACTATTATAATTTTGCTAGGGCGACAAAGTTCACACATTCAAATATTCCAAAGGAGGTGTAATATTATTCAAGGTAAACCATAGGCATATAACTAGAATCTTAAATTATCATGTATTTGCATATAAAATAACAGCATGCAATTTGATAAATTTAAACAAAAGTAATTTGCAGAAAATGTTGGTTCAACATGATCAAAGTATTGACTCACCTGGCGCGGTTTACCGCGATCTTGAGTTCACTCAAAGCTTCCTCATTTGTCGATCTTGGGGTTCGGGTCTTTATCTTCACCTCGATCTCGACCTCGCTTGACCCTTGATTCTTCTGGACTCCAATTTCTAATTATGCGACAAACGACTGAATCCAAATGAAAGCAAATAACTCAAAAGATCCAAATGAATCCGAATAAATTCAATTTAGTTTTATTATGAGTTAATGGGTGATTTAGGTGATTTGAGACAGGGTCGGCGATAGGATACGATGGCTTGACCTTTTTATTAATAATTTCTTTTATCATTTTTGTATTTATCAAGGAAGTTCCATAAGTTAGAATGGATCTACGAGTAGGTATTAGTTTGTCGAACGTTACTTTTCAGGGCATTTTGGCTTACCGGATAAATTTTGAGTGTAGGTGTGTGGCATTTTATGGGATAACATTTTATGTGCATTTAGTTGTTACTAAACCTATTTCAATTTGAGTGAGGATTCAATGGTATGGGCCATATCTCGTTATTTCATGCTCATCATTATTGTTTGCTATATCTAGTATTAAGATTTAATTAATAGTACCATTATTGTTTAATCTATACTTTAGTTACTATTAGGCTTAGCCTTCTTTCTAATTTTAGTTTAGACTTAGCATTCTGAGCAATACTTGTTATGTATCATTTTATGTGACACTAATTATTTGTGTTAATAGTTACACATTTACTTTAGAGCATCTATATGTCCGCGAGGTTATTTTGATGCTTAATGACCTAGACCATTCCATTTTAGTATCTGTATACTATTATAGCCTTTTTATTTGAGCGCTCACTAAAAGTTACTAATACAAATATTTTTACCCCTTTGTAGCTCGAGCCTACTGTACTAGGTTATATTTTACTATCAATATTCTATTGAATCCACGACTGAGATTCATTTGTCGATGACACGCTAGGGGTGACTATTATAATTGCCGCATGTATACTTATATATCTTTCTGATAAGACATTTCTACTTGAAGAAGCCCTATTAATTAAAGGTTGCTATCAATTTATGTGCTTGTTGAAGACATAGGAGCGACCACCATAATTTAAACGATTACATTTTATTTTAATCCGAAGTACCCCTAAAAATAAATCTAGATTTGACGTATAATAATCCCGGGCGGCATCTCTACGTTGCATGAATCTTAATACTATGGTTTAACTCAACTTATCCTTACATCATATTTTTATTATGTCTTGCATTTCAGTTAATTATTCGAACTTCTACCTAACTATTTCCCTTAATCATTTACATGTCAATATACTCATAAATCCATATTTAAGGTATAAGTAAACTTTATTCGAATCTAAACTAATTTTCTTAGCTTCCTGGGGTTATTTTCTAATTATCTTCCTTAGACTTTCATTAGTTGAAATGATTAACAAAATAAAGTAATGGAAAAAGATGAAATGCGCCAGGGAGGAATCGATCTCAGGACCTTTAGCGTGAGGATCGGCTGGGCTGACCAGTTGGGCGACGGCCCACTTGTGCTTTGAACGGGAGAAATGGTTGGAAGAAGCGAGCCATTGCCTCGGTAGAACAGAGGAGCTCGGGGCCAGGGAAGGGCGGCGGGCGCGCCGGCGAGGAGGGAGCGGTGATGGCCAAAATGGAATCCCTGCGCCCTCTTGAGGTTGATAGCAGTGGCGGCGGCGGTCAGGGATCACCGGAGGAGGGTCGGCGGCGTGCAGCGGCGGCCAGCGGTGAAGGTGGGACGGGGCGGCGCCGTTGCGGTGGAAGAGAGGGGGATTGGAGAGGAGCGTGAGCAGGCGTGGGCCACGGGGGTGCTCACTGACGAACTGGCCGAGCCGGAGGGAAGCCACGGCGAGCTGGCGGCAATGGCCTACGGCAGCGCGGGCGAGCGCACGACGCCGGCGATCTACAGTGAACGGCGAGCTTCGGTGTCGGTCGGAGGAGGCTCAGGGCGTCGAGGGGATGCTCGTGGAGCGAGGAATCGGAGGGAGACTCGCCGGGGAGGGAGCTGCAGTGGGAATGGCGGCGGCGGCATTGTTCCCGGGCGGAAGAAAAGATAAGGGGGGGAGGAAGGAAGAATGGCGCGGGGGAGCTACTTATGCTCTCGGGTGGCCGAGAAAACCGTGGGCGCGCGCGGGGAAAACCTCAGGCGGGGGTTGCGCATGCTTGCCACGGGGCGGAAAAGAGCTGCGGCGCGGCAGAGGAGAGAAGAAAAGCTGCGCGGGCGCACGGGAGAGGAAGGGGAGAAGAAAGGAGAGGCGGGGGCGCGGGCGCGTGCCCGCGGCGCAGCGAGGAAGCGCGGGGAAGGGTGGGGGCCGGCTGTCAGCGGGGAGGCGCGGGGTGGAGCGCGTCCACGGGCAGAGAGAGGAGGCGAGGGCGAGCTGGCGCGGGGAGCGGGCTGAGCCGCGTGGGGAGAGGGGTTGGGCCGATTCGGCCGGCCGACTGCAAAAAAAATTTGTTTTTTTCTTTTTCTTTCTTTTTTGTGCACATATATTTATAATTTCACACCTTGTTATTCCTCTGGCTTATTAAATATACGTTTTCTTTCATAATTTTATTTCCTATAGCTAAAGTCTTTCTTGCATAATTTGTGGATATATATGCATATCTAAATATTCCCTCATGAGTATTCCTTGGGTTTATATTTCCCTCTTTTTACTGGATCATCTTTTCAAATTCGTATTTTAAACCTTGTTTTTTTTCTTCTATTATTTGAACATGTTTGTTCCTTTCTTGAAATTTTACTTTTTGGAATCTCAACCAAATTCAGGAAAACACCATAAAATCCAAACTCAAATAGAATATATTGCAAAAAAATAATTTAAAAGCTTCACATTTTCAAATTTTAATTTTTGGGATGTTACAGCGGGGGAGGCAGCCGCACGGGAATGGGGGGTGGGATGGGCTATATGTGTAGAATTGACCATCACCTTAAACTCATTCTTTTAGGAGTAGAGATACAATAATCATATCTATTAGCAAAATATTCTATATCAAAAAAGAACAATAGGCTTTACAGTATCATTAAAAAATATGATGATGCTAAACAGTGGTGGACCCATGATCAAAATTTAGAGGGGCTAATAGGACTTACTGACCAGTTTACCAAATGCCGAGTTGCCGGTCTACGATAGCCTGCTGCATTGCCGGTGAGAGATAGAAAAACACTATTGTGACTATTACGAGTTATTTTGGAAACTATGATATATGTTATATTTTGCTGAAGGAGGGAAACGGTGCTAATTCCACAGTATGGAGGAGAACATGGCGGCCGTCACGCCGCGTACTCGAAGATCATGCTCGACCCTTATAGAGTTGTAGACTTATAGACACGAGAGGGAGAGGCTCCACGCCAAGAGTGAAGATGTCATTGTGGTTTGTAATCACTGCTACAAATACAATCTTCTTCATCATCATATAAAGGCTTTTTAAGCCCTACAAGGTTATTCATATTATGGCTAGCGTGGAGCTATGGGGGTGGAGGATGTACACAAGGCCGGCCGGCAGTAGGGGCTGGCGCCCCACCTGACCCACTGCTGGGTCTGCCCCTGATGTTAGATAGTCCCTGCACATGGATATATGGAGTAGAGAAAAACAAATCCAAGAATCTAAGGGCCTATTCTTTTCGGCTTCGGCTTTTGGCTTTTAGCTGAATTTTTTGAATTTTGGCTGTTTACGGTACAAATTATGGAGAGATAGATACTCACTTGCGATTTTAGCTGGTACAAATGTTGGACTTTAACATATAGATCGTTTAACTTGTAGACCCCGTCTTAAGAAAATACTCCGTTTGAAAGTTAGATACTGTAGCAAAAGCCAAAAGCCACCAGCTTTTGAGGTAAAGAACAGGCCCTAAGTTAGATTCAGGCTCAGCCCATGTACAATAGGTTTACATTAGTTGTCTGTAGTTTCTACCACCTAAGATTTTTGCTGATGTAGATAAAAGAGAGTAAAGAGAGAAATAGATTGTCTACTAACCAGTAGTTGGCTATTGGGCCTGTTTTTTTTGCTGTGGCTTTTGGCTTTTGGCTTGTTTGTACTAGAGATTACATAGTAACAAAAACTCACGTACGGTTTTTGGCGATATAAATGAAGTCAGTAAAGTATGTACTACAATTAACTAATAGACCCTATCTTGAAAAGATACTTCGTTTAAAAGCTAGTTACTGTAGAAAAGCCGAAAAGCAGCTTTTAGAAGCTAAAAAGAACAATGCCATTGCAGAAGAAACTATGAAAGAACATGCTATTACAACGAAACAATGAAAAAACAATAAAAGATCATTAAAAGACTGCACAATCTATAAAAAGATAAGTAAAAGACAACCCATTATATAAGTTGTTTATAGGTGATATGGATGGATGTTATAGACAATAGCTGTTAATGCCATTGTACATGCTCTTAGGGGCTAAACAGCACGTGTCAACACCACACTTTTAGGCAAGCGCCCCTTAAACTGGCCCTAAGCACAGAGAAACCACCAGGTTTAATCTGTTGATAAAAAAACATTTTTCTTCAAAATCATCTTGTGTACAGAAGTTTATATGCACTTCGGTGCCTCGTGAAAAATAAGATAAGAAACCACTAGACAGATGATCGAACAACGGACTAAGAAAGGTTCTTGTTGAACGAGCCTCTTGTAACACAGAAATTGCATAGAAATTATAGGATTTCTATGGGAGTTAGGACCTGTTTGGGAGAGCTCCACCAGCTCCAGATCCACTCCACGAAATTTTACCCAAACGCTCCAGCTCCGCGAAGTCTGGATCCACCAAGGGCCTGTTTGGGAGAGCTCTACCACTGAAAACGTGGATCTGGAGCAGCAGCAGCTCCACCATGGAGTAGCTCCACCGTGGATCTGGGATCCCACCATGGAGTGTTTGGCTTGTACAGCAGCTCCAGATCCACGAAATTGAGGTTTTGGTGGGAATGGCCACTTTTGGTGGGATGGGGTGTGTAACCAGTGGCATTGGTGGGTAATTATCACCCAACTCCACGGTGGAGCACCCCTTGAGGAGCTCTATGAAATCCATGGATCTGGCCCTCAGATCCAGGATTTTGGTGGATCCAGTTTCGCGAAGCTGGAGCGTTTGGGTAAAATTTCGTGGAGTAGAGCTGTTTTTCGTGGATCTGGAGCTGGTGGAGCTCTCCCAAACAGGCCCCAAAATCCTGGTTCTGAGGGCCAGACCATGGATTTCATGGAGCTCCTCAAGGGGTGCTCCACCGTGGAGTTAGGTGGTAATTACCCACCAATGCCACTGGTTACACACCCTATCCCACCAAAAGTGGCCATTCCCACCAAAAACCTCAATTTCGTGGATCTAGAGCTGCTGTACAAGCCAAACACTCCATGGTGGGATCCCAGATCCACGATGGAGCTATTGCTCCAGATCCACGTTTTCAGTGGTAGAGCTCTCCCAAACAGGCTCTTAACGTGGCTTTAGGCTTTACTGATTCCATATAGTAACGCGACTGTTCACACAATAGCATTGTACCTTGTTTTTCAAATTTAGACTTCAAACGTCTGTTTTAATACACTTAGCCTTTCCTTTTGTGCATATCAAGCTGTAGACACGGCCAGCCGTATAATACTTAAATAGAGTTAATTACAGTTAATTAGTACTAATAAATACAATATATGATTAATTAGTGCTAATCATACTCCTAATCTCCTACTGCTGTGCGGCTGCTCAGCAGGGCAGGAGACCTACCAAGCCACTATTGCTCCGTAGGTCGAAAATCTCGATAGGTCCTATCGAGCTTAGCATAGCAGGCAACATATGTTGTCTGTCATGGCTTTTGAGCAAGGAAAGATAATAGATTTGTAAAAACAAACATCCAAGAACCAAATTAAAACAAAAAAAGTGACCACTGTCCCGTTTATACGAACAGTTCTAGCCATGCCACTCCAGGCTCCAGCCTTCCATTTATTATGAACAATTCTCGCAACGCTATTCCAGTCTTGAGGCCTAACTGGGTCGGAGCCCGCAGGGGACAAAATATACAACTCGGCGCTTACACTCCTACCAGGCCAGTAGCCGATCTGCCTGGTACGGTACCTGAAAGAGAATACTCATGCCGGCAGCCCATACACCATCCCAATGTACGGGGCTCGAACGTGTACGCTCTTGGATCAGTGGCAAAGCAAACCTGTCGATCAACTATTACAAAGTTTTAAGATTTTTATTGATTTATTAATTTTTTTTGCAAAAACCTATAAGATCCATTGATCCACAGAAATAGGCTGTGTCCGCCACTGTCTTGGAGAGTAATTCACCAATGGAACCTACAAAATAATCAGATTTGGTCTGGGCGTCTAGCGCTCGTACAGTCGCACTCTATCAAACTACGGAGACTTGAGTTTTACTTGCATCATCAATCAAGAGGAGGAGCCGGGGGGAGAGGATCGTGAGAGATCACAGATTACTCACTGGTAAAGGCAAGAAGAGGCCACTCCGAGCTCTTTGTCCGGTTGCCTGCTTGTGCTTCATCCGTGACGACACGGCGGCGACGGAAACTCCAGTAGACACTCGGCGCTCAGAAGGTGCGCTTGCAGTGGAGAAGAATGGAGAGGGATTGGAACAATGGCACGAAATGGATCACGACCTAGTACTTGTTGTGAAGACGAGCGGAAGCTGCGAATATGCCGTTGGGATGTGCGGATGCCCAGCGGGCGATTCGGATCGCAGGCCTGTGGCACCCGCTTGTCAGAGTGTTGATATAACTTATACAAAGTATAAAATAAGCAGACATCGAAAGTCGTTGTAGTATAGTGGTGAGTATTCCCGCCTGTCACGCGGGTGACCCGGGTTCGATCCCCGGCAACGGCGATGGTACGTTTTTTTTTTAATTTCACGGATGGTCTTCGTATCCAAGCATTGCATAGCATGAACCACAGCCAAAGCCTTCTGTGAGGAACTTTCGCATTCAGTTTATTTTTTTGTCGTTACATGGTGGAAATCCCATCCATTCCAGCTCGAGATGGCAATAATTGATTAATTTCGTCTTTCTACCGGTTTAAAGCTTATGCCTTCCCACCCTTCAAGCTAGAGAAGTCATCCTTGTGTCACTCCTCGAGATGGCGAGGAGGGACCATCTCCGATAAGACTCCAAGCTAGAGAAGTCATCCTTGTGTCACAGTTCGAAGGGTTTGAGTAAAAATTTACATGCAAAGATTTGAAATCTATACTTAGGATGGATTTGATCCGCGAGATTTAGGAGTTTACATTTATGCACACTCCTCTGGAGCCAATAGGCAAAAGTGGCTAGCTAGTTTGGACGAACAATACTACGGATGAGGTGGCCAACCGATGATGTTAGATACGATCACTCCGGGAAAAGGAGGAGAAAATAGGAGAAAACAATGAAAAAAAATATATCTAAAGTTGATCGTCGGAGAGGTAATCCTATCCTCCTGTCGCCGCTGAACTTCTCGGAGCTGGAGGAGAAGAGACATAGGAAATCCCTAGTAAGGGTGTTTTCGCATGATTATAAAAAACCTACAATAAGGTTGTATGAAGTCTATCATCGGTCCATCTCAAAAAGACGGGACATCTTCAAACAACAAATTGACCCCCACTTTATCAAAAAAAAAACAAATTGACCCCCACTCCGACTAGCAGCGCAGCACTCGCCAGCAGTGCGCCCTAAGAGCAAGTTTAATAAGGCTGACTGTGCTAGCTACAAGGGAATCCATGTCAGCATAGTCCTATGTGGAGGGAAGAGAAAAGGAGAGAGAGAGCCAAGCCGACTCCCATGCAAGAGTCAGACTATAACACATGAAAAGATGCATTATCCATGCATGTACCCATAGAACTAATTGCTATACCCATGTATGTATTAAATTATCAATACCCATGTATGTATTAAATGATTGAGAGCTCTTGTGGAGACAACTTATAGCCAGCTTATTGTATGAGTTGACTGCATCATTATCTTTTGATGACATGGAAATGTATTAGAGGTAGCAGCTATCTGTACTATTAAAATTGCTCTAAAGGTCAAACGAATGACCTCCAGCATGCATCCCGGCAGAACGAGTTTCCCTCCTACGCTGCCACTCAACACACTCCCAGGCCGTTCTCCCTCCCAAGAGGCCAGCACCCCCGCAGCCGAGCGTCCCCCTTCCCCCGCCATTACTCCTCGCCCGTCCCCCTTCCCCGGCAATAAATGCAGCCGCTGGCGCCGCCCACCCACCACTACTACCAGAGCTAAACCCCGCGACGAGACGAGAGAGAGAGAGAGAGTCACCACCATCCACATTTACTGCCCTCCACCCCACTCCACGCGGCCTCGGCTCGATCGATCCCCCACGCGCCGCACACCGCCAATGCCATTCCACCACCTCCACTCCCCCACTGAAAAATCGTCTCCGCCGCCGCCGCCACGACCGCCATGTCGTCCCCCTCCCTCCTCTCCTCGCTCGCCACGCTCGGCCTCGGCTACTCCATCGCCATCGCGCTCGGCTTCCTCGTCCTCCTGGCTTCCCTCCTACTTGCGTCCTACTTCTGCTTCCGCCGCGGCGGGGCTGGGAGCGGCCTCCTTTCCGGCGCCATCACGCCCACCTCCAGTTCCAGCCACCTCTCCATCACCGTCCCGCGCGTGCTCTTCGTCGCCGAGGGGTCCGAGTCCCCCGACGCCTACTCCTCGTCCGCCGCGGCCGCCTCCTCCCCCGTCGGGCTCGACCCCGCTGCCATCGCGTCGTACCCCAAGGTCCCCTTCTTCAGGGCCGCAGCGGGCGCCGAGGCCGACGCCACGTGCTCGATCTGCCTATGCGAGTACAGGGACGGCGAGATGCTGCGCGCGATGCCCGAGTGCAGGCACAGGTTCCACGTCATGTGCCTTGACGCCTGGCTGTGCCGTAGCGCGTCGTGCCCGGTGTGCAGGTCCTCGCCCATCCCCACGCCGCTCGCGACGCCGCTGTCGGAGCTCGTCCCGCTGTCGCAGTACGCCGCCGACCGGAGGCGCAACAGGTGACGGACACGTCGGTGCACCTCGGTGCTCTTCGCTATATTACTCATTTTATCTTTTTTGCGTTGAAGGATGTAAAGTTGTGGATTGCTTGATTGGTCAGGAGGGCTTTTACGAGCTAGTTTGACTGTGGTGGTGTGCTTAGTTTATTCAAAGAATTGTTTTGGTTCATATTGCTATTAATTCGAGTAAATTTTGTAATGTAGAGGAAGATGTTGGAGTAAGGCAGAGTTGTAAATACACTGTTGCTGGTTTCTATTGCAGAGTGCCTTCTTATGAAATGGTGAAATATAATTTCTGTTGCTATGGGAAGGTCATAGATCAGAAGGGAGAGATTTGTTGCACAGCTTTGCTTTACTTTTCTTCATTGTGGCCATGAGGTGGTTGTGAGTTAGAGTGGCGAGTGAATCGATGTATGTTGATTACTTGTAGCAACGAATGAAACGCATGGCTGTTACATTTTTTTTGTTGTCTTATCGTCACAAGGAACGTGAAAAAACTTTGCATTTCATATTTTCATGTAGAAGTTTGGTGTGTCAAGTAGCACTCCATATATGCAAGTACATACATTACTGCAATAGCAAGCTAAGCGACAGCATTCTCCATTAAAACCCTTTATCAGTATAGGAATTTTCTGGGGCCAGGAGACTTTTAGCTCTGGATGGTTGGTGTTGGACTATCAATGCCCATTAGTTAAATGAATGTTGATTGCTACATCGAAAAACACATCATTTGCCTGCTAACTTCTGTGGCTACATGAACATGTGATTCTAGCAGGGTTATATTATTTCAGCAGGTCCTAATTTCTATGTTATGGTTAGCAGGGTTATATTATTTCAGCATAAGGTCCTAATTTTAAGTCATTATTTAATCACAAAAGTTAATGCATGAGTCTCTGAATAACTTTTATTCCCAGTTCAGTATGTAATATTTCTTTTTGGGATATGCTTCATTTTTTACCTCATCTTGGCAATGAGTTTCATAATGTTGGGCCTTGAAAAGGGAAATTCATATATGGACACAGCGTCAAGGTTCATAGAATTAAGTAGAAAATTGGGACCTACCGCTATTTATTGCCTAATTGAAGATTTGGATGACTACCTAACTAATAATGACCTTATAAATTGATGCTCCTTTAAGCACAGTAAGCAGATTGAAAAAAAGTCATTTTGTTGTAAATGTTAACCTACTGTATTTGATATTTCTTCCCATGCAATAATGACGAAATATTGATCTTTTTGGTACACATCCATTTGCTCCTCGCTATTCCCGTCTCACTGTACGTCTGCTGGCTAGTCAACAGATCTTGGTGTCATTTGAAGTTACTCTAAATGGGCCCACTTGATTCACAGAAATACCAACAAAGCTGAGGTATAAATGTGGGGCTAAGCACATGCTAAGTATTACCCATAACTTGCACTTTAACATTAATCCATTCCTAGTATGTTCACCTGCAAAAGTTTTAGTGGGGAGACTTTGGTCCTTTTTGTCTTGATAGCAATGAACTATTGTCTTTACTCTTGTTCTTGCATGTAAGGTAGATCAGTTAGCTATGTTTCTCATTTTGATATCTAAGAAGTTGGACACCTTTAAATTGGACTTTTGTACATGGTTACTGTTAGTAATTTGATATTCATGACGTGCCGAATCCACCTGTTCTTGTCATTTTGATATGTTTTAAAGGTAAACTATGTAAGGTAAATGTTTTTTTAGCATTGTTCACTTATGGAAAGAAGCTCTTGTAGCTTTTTATTCTTGTGGGCTTGTGGCTACTGCACTTGTGTTTTTATGTTTAGTGATTGACACTTTGTGGGTTATTATCTGAGTTCAACTTATGTTTTAATCTAGTAGCTTTCTTGATTTTCATTATTCTGATTTATGTAATTATTTTGAGGTAATTTTTATTGGGATTTGATTTCAGATAGGATCCATCAAAGAAACTTTCATTATTCTGATTTATGAAATTGTCTTGAGGTAATTTGTCTTGGGATTTGACTTTCAATAGGATCCATCAAAGAAACTTGATGTCTCTTCGATTCAGACATACATATTTGCAGGGTTGCTATCAAGAGAGAAGTCTGAATTTTTAATCTATGTGCTCTCAGTTGTAACCTGCATGCTTCGGCTGGCACTCATCTATTGAATACTCTAATTGTTTATCTTCATCTGTGGGTCTTCATGTTGATTTGGGATCGTTGTTTTCAGTCTACCGTTATGAGACTTCAAGGCTTCCTGCTTTAGGATTTCTGATAAGATGTCCAGACTCAGTGCATGCTTGTACTGAACACCGGATTGATCTCTTTCCTCCTAAATGCATACCTTTGATGTGCCATTAGCAGGGTTGCAGAGCCAAGCCAGAGAATAACGGTCAGTCAGTCTGAAACAAGTATACCTGCTCTTCTTTTGTTTATGGCGGTGTCTTATGATTTTTTTTGCTGAAAATTTAAATTTTAGGCTGTTCAAAATTACGGAGAGAGATACTCGCATGTTATTTTAGCTGATATAGATGTTAGGCTTTTAATGTGCATTACAATTAACTTATAGAAGCTGTTTTGAAAAAATACTTCTGCATGAAAGTTAGGTACTATAGTAAAAAAACTAAAAGCCGTTTTTAGAAACCGCAAATAACAGACACTTTTGTTCCTGAGCACCCAATAATACTGTCGGTGCCCCTGCATTGCCACAGGCCCTTTTTCCTCGGTTGCAGCCATTGGAAGGAGCAGTGCTGGATTGGCAAACCAGTCGGCAATAGCAGGTAAGCATCTATATCTGTACCAGCACACGGGTCCATGGAAAAGGGAGGGCATCATCACGCTGGAGAAATGGTGAGCAGGATGAGGAGGTTGGCGACTCGGCGTACAGGCGTACTGTATCCATCTATTACTACCTCCGGAATACGCGTCTTCCATCATGTACAATGGCAGGGACGGTGCTGGCGCGCACATGGGAGCTGCAGGGCAGGGCATCATAACGGAGCTGGAACGGTCGGCGGGATGAGACAAGGAGCTAGGGTGTTTGCCAGTCAGGGCGTACGCTGTATACTGTACAGGTGTACAGGTGTATGGAGCTGCAATTGCACGACTTGGATTTTCTTTTATTAAGAGAACAAACAAGGAAAAAAAGCAACCGGAATAGTCGAAAAGCCACAGCGGTTTTGCAGAAATGCGGAATTGAACTGTTTGTGAAATAAGCATGAAATTTTTGTGTTCCAAGCTGGGCCTAAGTGTTGTTGCAACGTGGTGCTGTAGCGGTGTTGAAGCCAATAGCCCTCAAACTATGTTAAGATATGGTCCATGTTGTTGCGCCATGAAGGGACTATTTTTGCAAAATCAATGGTTTATGGGTTCTTTTTTTTTGCATATTCTATTTTCCTTAGATTATTTGTTGAAATAATGTGAAACCTAAGGTGAAATTTTTGGCCAATTTAGTCTTCTGCTGCGTTGTTATCTCAAATTTAGTTTTCGTCCGGCATCATTTCCTGTTGTGGCCCCTTGTGCGTTTGGGGCACGTGGTGTGCCCGGGTGGCGCGTACCACCGCCTGGCGCGGTCCGGAACCGCCCGATGTAGCGGGCACCGCCACGAGGGGAGATCACCGTGCGAGCTGATCCGCCCCCCCCCCCCCCCCCCCCCCCCCCCCCCCCCCGCGTGGGCACCTTCTGGCTTCCGTTTTCCAGCCGTATCCGGCAATGGAAGCTGCTTGGTTTACCGAATAAGCTCGGACTACACCAAACATGCCATGTATGTATAGCTCAAGCTTACTATTGGAGTAGCGTAAAAGAAGATTAATTTCAAGTCGTTTACCTCCTTGGGCAAATCGCTGAGGGGACCTCCGGCGGCTCACATCGTCCGGGTCGGTCTCGACGGCCGACGGAACTCCGTCCGCCTTCTTTTCCCCGGCAGCCTCCTCCATGGCCAGCGGCGCCACGCCCTTAACCTTCAGGTCACCGGGCCTCGTCGCACACGCTCCCATTGCCGCTAGCTACCGCCGCCGACATGACCACCACTAGAACATCAGCAGTAGGTACCTGAGGAGGAGACGAGAGACAGGTACCAAACAATATAATCTAGAGGAGTATACGTAAAGGGAGAAGCGATGGGTGTGTGTATGTAACGGCGATAACTGGCAGGCGTACGCGCGCACGGAGGGGGGCCGGAAATGCGGCGCAGGCCAGCTCGCGCGGTCCCGGGGAGCGTCATCTTCCCTTCGTGGCGGCGCTCGCCACATCGCGTGGTTCCGGACCGTGCCAGGTCGGCTTCACGCACCAACCGGACGCGCCGGCCACAACACGAAATGATACCAGACGAGGGCTAAATTTAAGACAATGACGCGGCTGGGGCTAGAGAATACTAGGCATTTTTGGGCCCCTGTGGCGCAAGCATACCGGATATGGCGCTCTATATGTTTATTTTACCAGTTTGGCCCCTGCCGCGGCCTCCGTGCATGCGAGCTCCCTAGCGCGGCCGCCGAGCGCACGAGCAGATCCTGGAGCACCTCCCTACCGCGCCAGTGGCCTGGCGCGCCGCCCCGCCGTGCGAGCTTGCTGGCGCGCTGCCCCACAGCGCCAGCGGCCCTACCCCACCCACCGCGCGAGCAGCCGGCTTTTTTAGTGCAAATTGGTATTGAGAATTTAAGCTTATCTTCTTTTTATTTTTCGTAGCAATTTCTATTAGAAATTTAATTGAGAAAAATAATATCTATCATATTAAATTTTGAATTACTTGCACGTCAAAAGAAGTTATGGATTTAATTGATGTAAGATTAAACCACATAAAAATATAATTGCTATTTGTATATAAGATTACACCGCATGTTAGATGCACCGAAGGGTTTTAGTTCACCGATTTAAAATAATAATAATATTTTTTATTGATTCGATGGAAATAATTACGAGAAAATAAAGAGTAATTTTTATAGGTAATATATGTAGCAAATCTTGTTATAGGTTGTTATTTTTTCGAAATAAAAGGGCATATAAGGTAGAAAATTTTTATACAAATTGTTAGGTACAGAAAATGAGCTAAAATAAATAAGATAGATTTGTGGAGCACCGAAGCAGGTTCTTTTGAATTTAAATTGTATTATATGGAGATATAACGTGACGCAACTGAAGAGAGTATACATGATTCATCGTGCACACGGCCGCGGTGGCCTCAGATGGTGTAGGTGATCCTCGGAGAAGGTGAACCTGGCGGAGGTCTGACGTGCGTCTTGGAGGTCGTAGTGCGAGGCCTGCATCGGAGGAGGGGTTGTAGACGACTCCCGCGTACCGCGAAGGGCCGAAAAAAGTACTGAGCCAATCGTTCGCAGATGGGTCAATTTCCTGAACAGATGGTACATGTGTGTTAGAGCAGATGTTGCAATGTTTGCAGTGCGTAGTACTATTGGAAGGCATATACTTGGAGAGTGGAAAGCGCAGACGACGAACCCTATCCTTGATGATCAAGCTGCTCTATTCAGACCTACGGATTTTGTGCGATGCATTAGTGTGGCGCATTGTGGACATATGTTATGTTATGTAGTTACAATGTACTGGTGTGTGTGGCTATGCAGATGATGATCTCCCAGCGCAATCACCACTGTAGTGTTGCACAGTGTATCCCTCGTACATCTGCGTGAACCAGGTGTTGCCCTCGCGTAGGTCGAACGGAGCCCTATGTGTGAACGTCAGCAACGTGTTGTCTTGACGTGGCGGAGAGTCGGGGTTGTTGTCTGTACTTGGCTGTCGTCAGCCCAGCGAGGAAGTCCATGCGCGCATCTCCCTCTATGATGAAGATGGCTGTAGTAGAGTGTTGCCCCTTGTCAAATGCTACAAGAAAGAACAATAGTAAGAGATACGTTAGAATGTAGTGCATGCAGAAAAATAAATGACAACATCTGTGAACTCCTGGACCATTGGCCCGAAGCGTATGGAGGAGGAACGACCGTAGCTAGGACGACTGCCGAAGTGCGATGGACATGCGGATAGAGGTGCGGAGGGTGGTGCAGAGGGTGGAGGCTATCCTCGGTGTCCATGTCGTGGCACAACAACGTCACTGTGCTGACCACAACTGATAGACCATTTTCCCACCCGCGCGTGGTCGTAGATGGAACGTGTTATACCCAGGAGCCAACTGACGGTAGTGTTCCTCCCACAGTGTAGAGCGTCAGTAGCCTCGCAGTGGACACGGTTGAGGTGGTCGTACTGCAAGGAAAACAAGAAGTAGTTAGAAACGTGTTGCCGTTCGAAAATTGTACGAAGATTGCCTTATTGCCTCATCACATCGTGCCACTTGGTGAGCGTTTGGACCCACTCGTACAACATCATCGTGCATGATCGCAGCTGGATGGGGCGGCGCCAGCCTAGTAAGCCTTCTTCTGGTGCGTGGAACGTACCATATCAAGTACGAAGTGTACGTCTCCACGTCGTACAGTCATGCCTCCTGCACAACATTGATTGTTGCCCGCTTGGCCCACTGCGTCATGTACAGTAGCTAAGCCTGGGTCTAGTCATCACTCTTTTGGCCTTTCATTGTTTGCCTGCAAGTCATTACAGATGTCGCAAAATAAAAAAGAGACATGCAACATATAGGGCAACAGACGAAAACAAACGAGGACACACCTATGTGTCTGGTCTCGAAGCGGTCATCCCCGTGCCAATGGCACCTGCTGGTACAGCCCGAACTGTCTAAGAACCCGCTGAAAGTTGTATGGCTCGACCATGTGGGAGAATACCAGTGGCAGGTTGTAAGCCAATACTTATGATCCTGAAAGCACTCAGAGGACAAGCCGTGGGGGGCCGTTGCTGTAAGGAACTGTGGAGTCCACGGCCACCAGATGACCTCACTTTCGTGGAGAGTCTCAAATAGGTTATGAAACTCAAGGTACACATGCCTAGGTCTCTCCCTAGCCCACCCTAGGTGACTAGGTGAGCATGTGTCCAACGTGTGCCCATTGTGGGCCTGTCAACGGGGTCCCCACCAGCACCATCAGTGTACAACTCAGGGCTCAACTGGAAAAGGCTCCACGACCGTACAAAAGTACAGCTGTCCAACCGGGAAATGGTCCCGAGACCACAGCTGCAGTAAGGTATAGCATACTGCAAGGAATGGCTCCTCGTCGGTGCTGTGATGTGAGGTATCACACAACCCTCGATATGTGGCGCAAAGTACTACGGAGCCCAACTATACTGTGGCACCTAGTTGGGCCACGCGTCCACCAACAACTCAGCCAAATGGATGTACCTAGTGTACACGCAGTCTCCCTTGGTCGTAGGAAATAGCACCCACCCAAATAGGAACAAGGTACATGAGGTAGGTGTGCGCACGACCTGCTGGGTCACGTCAACAGGGCACATCATGTACTATCGTAGCCACTCACGTGGCACCCCCCATGATCTCTTTGGGATTGGGTAACCGAGCCAGTCGGTCATTCATATCTTCCAGTCTTGTCGCTTGGGAAGGGGCACTACTGCAGGACCATGCAGCGGTAAACATGTGAGCATGGCAACGTTCTGGAGAGTAACGGTCATCTCCTCGCAGCGAAAGTGGAATATGTGGGTCTCCGAACGCCAATGATCCACGAGTGTGGACATCAGTGACACGTCCAACTGGAACACATGTGGTACGTCCAACATGCTAGCAAAGGGCAGGAGCTCTGTGTGTCATAGTAGTGGGATGTACTGCTGGTCCAGAGGCCAGTGCTCTCTACGAGGCCTGAGGATGAAAGCCGGAGGGGCCACCCCAAATACCCACGCACGACAGTGGTGTCGGTCATCCTAGTGTGGGTCAAGTAGCTCATACGCGGGGTCAACTGAAGGCTACGCCATGTCCTATCGAAAGTATAATATCAAGTTAGTCCGAACATCAAGTCGGTATTAGGCCATGTGTAAATAGTCCCCACGATATAAATTATATATAGTGCAAATTGGCTTAGCCAAAATTACTGATTTTTTAGCTGGACCGTGGGGATAGTGCACAATGCAAATATTAAATTTCATGAACTGGCCCTTCCATTTGATCCCCTTTTGAAATTCATCTCCGAATTACCCTATTTGACCTATTTTTTTAACTGCGACAAATTAACTACACAAAAAAATAAAATCACAATTTTTTTGGTGCTACGTCACATCTTACGACTATGTCACAAATTTTTTCATAATTTTTACAGCTCATTTACTCTCTATTTCTAAATTGTAGCCTTTTATTTGCATTTAAATTAATAATCTTACAATTTTCTTTCAACGATACCTTCAAATATTTCCCCTACCTCACTCCCATATTGAACAACACCTTTGTGAATTTCAAATTTTTGGGAGTTTCCTTTCTATTTTAAATAAATTGGGTCTTTTGTCTTTCTGTACGTCTTTTCATTATTGCATACATTTCCCCGTGTCTAAAATATTTACATCAAACGCAATTATTACAGTATAACCCTTCATCCAAACTAACTTAAAACATTTCATAAAGTGGCTAATATTAAGTAACATCGTTTTGCACTATTTTTACTGTTGCTACACTATGCACAACTAACCATATCATACATGTACCACCCTAAAATTCATAAATTAGATATGACGGTACTGAATTATATTTCTAAGCAAACAACTACTATGATATTCAATTTTTCACACAACGATAATGCGTCCATTTTCAAACTAATAACCACCTTTTCTACAACAACCCAGCTGTTTATCTTAAAAATTTTAGTAAAAAATAAATTTAATTTAAAATAAAATAAAGTGTAATCTGGTTGCACAAATTTTGGAGATTTTATTTGCTAGTTTCCAGCTTTTAAAAGACTTTTCTTTTGAAAACTAGTTTAAGTAAAAGATGAAAATATTATTAAATAAAGGGTATTTTGAATTTCTATAAAAATCCTATTTCAAACTCATTATTTTAAAGCATTTGTCTTTTATCTGCATTTTCTGTGTTTTTTGGATTTTAAAAATCAATTTTAAAGATAAAAAGTATTTTTGTAAAAATTATAATACCAAATTTAAATTAGAAATATTTTTCTTAAGTCCAAAATATATTAAAGAATTTCTGTGAATTTTTCTGAATTTTTTGATCACTATTTATTATTTTCTAAGCTTTTATTATATTTTTAGGAGTTCTGGAAAATAAAAAGGATTTTAAATCCCTCTCTCTCCTCTAGTCGACACGTGTCTGGCTGGGATTTCATCCTCCACCGCTGATGTAATCTCATGCGTCCGTTCCCGCTTGCCCTCTCTTTCTTTTGCCGATGGTCCGGATTCATTCGTTTGCCACGTGTTGCTTATCCGCTTGCCCGCCTCTCTCCTCTCCACTCTCTCGCTGACAGACAGGACCCACCCATTGGGTCTTCTTCTTCCTCCCTTTTGCCCTAATTCACCTACTAAACACCCCACCATCTCCTACCTCCCACTCATCTCCTTCTTCTCTTGCCACTTCCAACTACTATGCTTCGACCACACTGCCACTTTCGACCGCTCTGGCCGGATACGACCACTACCGGTAGTCTTTTCGACCACCTCCTCCTTCGACTGCAACCGTGTTCGACCACTTTTGTCTTTGACTACCACTGACCTTTGACTTCGACTGCTGCAAACCACCAACCACCCTAAACACTCTAAAGCCCTAGACCACTCTCAAAACTCTATAGCCTCCGACCACTCCAATCTTTACGACCACTTTATAGCTTTCGACCGTGGTTGTTTTCGACCACACCAGTTGTTCGACCACTTCAACCCTTTCGACTACCCTTTTCAACCACATAAAGCCGTCGACCACTGTCAAAACTCTATAGCCTCTGACCACTCCAATCTTTACAACCACATTATAGCTTTCGACCGTGGTTGTTTTTGACCATACCAGTTGTTCGACCACTTCAACCCTTTCGACTACCGTTTTCAACCACATATATAAATCCGACCACGTTCTGTCATCTGATCTCAGCTATTCAACCACTTCAGTCACCGACTACTCTATAGAGCTTTCAACCACAGTCAGTTTCTGACCACTTTAATCCTCTCGACCACTCCATCTGACCAATCTCAGCGTTTTGACCACATATAGTTTTCAACCAAGTACAATTTTCGACCATAGCTGTTCGACCACCCAAAATATATCAACCACGTATAGCTTTTGACTGCTAAGCTTTAATCATTTAGCTTTCGATTACTCTTGTTTTGACCACTCTCTTGCTTTCGACCACCTAAAGATCAACCCAATTTAACTATTCCGACCACGGTATGACCTCCAATCTGTTCGACCACACTAAAACTTTTCCGACTTTTGCTTTGCCGACTACTACAAGCTTTCAACCACATATATCCTTCAACTTCTAAGCCTCTGATAACTCAGTAACCTTCAATCACTCCTACTCCCAACTACTGCCATTTCCAATCACAGCAAAAATACTTCTAGAAGCCCATATTACTTCATCCTAACTCCGTTTGAGCCCATTTAAATTTGTAAATTCATCAAAAATTCCAATCTATCCATTTCTTCCATCCTTTTGAATACTTAAAGTTTATTTGGTAATCCAAAAATTTAAATTCCAGTTTCTAATTCCTTGTTCAAATTTTAAAATTCCTAATTCCAAAAATGTAAATTCAAATATTAAAAATTCAAAATCTCCAGAAAAATGTTGAATCCATTTTTATTGGCTCATTTTTTCCCTTTCCTTTGCTCTCTCCTTCTTTTCCTTTCTTACCACCCTGCTACTCTCTCTCCTCTCTTTCTTCTCCAACACGTGTGCTCTGTTTTAAACGAGTATAGGCTACCATTAGGGCTCTCTTGAGCTTCTCAAAATGCATGATTTTCTCGATGATTCTTCATGCAATCAAGAGCATTCAATCCTTCACATCAAGACTCCTCCATTCCTGGTCGTTTCCCCTCCTCCATGCGCATTTACATGAAAATGAACTGTCGCCTCGAATTGACGTCGTCGCTTGATCTCCCTCCCCCGTCCTCCTCAGTCCCTATAAAAGAGAGCTCCGAGAGCCCCTTCTCATCCTCAATCCATCCCCTGAGTTTCCCCTTCTCCCTCGCTTCCTCCTCGCTGATATTGCGTTCTTCTCGCCGCCAACCGAAAGCCATTCCTCGACCGATTGTGCCGCCTTCCAGGGGTCCGTTCCACCACCATCTTCACCTTTAGCTTCACCTTCATGTGTTCTACGCCGTGCTAGCTCTCTTATCGCTGGAACGCCACCGGACCATCACCGCCGCTGTGAGTCCGCGTTGCGTCGCCGCTTCTCTCCTCACTGCCGGCTGACCGTGCATGTTCCACCACTACTGTGGTGAGCATTGAGTTTCCCTTGTTTCCCCCTTTGTTTTGCCTCAAACCCACCCGCTATCTCATATCTGTTTGCCCGAAATGCTGACGTCAACCCGTCAGCCACCGAAGGTCTTCTCCACTGCGTTCTGCCACCATTCAATGTCCTCCGCCCGACTCGTCTTCACCATTGGGTTTGTGTCGTCACGTTCTACGCCATGCTTTTCTTCCTTTTACTAGAACATCGCCGGAAGATACTCATCGATGTTCAAGCCGCCGTCACTACCATTTTTCCCTCACCGCCAGTGATTGCCGCCATACCCACGTCACCACCTTCGCCTCGTCGCCGAGGTTCCATTTTGCCTGTTCGCCGGCCACCTCGCAGCCTACCTCGCCAGGGTCTCCACCATGTCCATGCTCTGTTCTCTATTCAATACACATACAAATTATTTTGCTTTTAAAAAAACAACTGACATAGTACTATTCCAACAGTAATTCTTGGATTTTTTTATCATTTAATGTGATATCTAAAACTTCTAGATATTTGTTCTCCATCATACGAACTCTGAATCCATTGATTCTTTCTTCTAAATTCATCTAAAATCATAATATATCCCTCAGTATATATTTTATAATATTTTGAAGTTTATTTGGATTTTATTTAAATTTATTCACTCTGGTTGTTTGCATGTAGACTACGACTATTCCGGAGAGCACCTTTGCGATGATCCTCAACAACAAACTTCGAGTAAGGTAAATTACACCTTTGATCATGTTGTTCCTAGTAATTTAAATTATTATGTTAATTTTAAATTGTTATGCATGCGTACTTTTATTCAAATATAGTTTGAAATTGATTTAAATTATAGTTGCACCCATTTCCTTTGTATATAGCCAAATTTGACATTAAACATCAAGATGCTTTGTCACCTTAGATAAAACTCTAGTTAGTACACTAGTATAAACTAGAGAAATTTTGTATGAAATGTTTAGACCTGCTTAGACATAATTTTTGTTTTGAGATAACTTTTTCATATAAAATGATAGGCTTTTGAAATGTATTCATGACTTCAGTGAGTCAAGAAATATTATGAAATATTTCAAAATAAAATATAAAAACTTGGTTTGGACCTAGGCTAATGGTTAGGTGGTTGGTGCTTGCTGGTATGCATTGTTGTTTGGGTGACACAATGTTGATTGCCAGACACAAGGGGTATGTGGTTTGAGCCTAAGTCAAGTTAATGACTGGTCTGTGAGCTACTGCTACAAAGATCTTTTGTACTAACACAAGGCTAGTATGGTACAACCTTGACTGACTAATTTGCAGGTTCCAACCCAAGTCTCGCTATAGGTTAAAAGTGAGCGTGGTGTAGGCCGTGTGAAGTCTCACTCGGCTTAAGAGGAGGTCCCGGTCTGGTGATTCCTTACTGGGGTGAAACCTTAGTGTTGGTTTTGCCAGGTTGAAGTCTTTTCATTATAAAGGCCTTGTCATAATCTCTCTAACGCACACCTAAGGAAGTGTGCTAATTGCATGGCAATATGAGATGATCATGTCTTATGGGTAAAACTGTACAACCTCTAGAGAATATATAAACTATCCTGGATAGCCGTGCCCAAGGTCATGGGTAAGCTGGGTAAAGTTTTTCATGGATTAGGTTTTGTTTTCAAAATGGGTTTTACAAAATGCTTATGGATGGATGAAATGCATATGAGATCTTTTTGAGAAAAGATGGACCAGGTGGGATACCTGTGGATAGGTCAGTGTTTGGTTGAAACATGCACTAATGATATTATTTTGTTAAAATCTTGTTTCAATCTATTGGATCAAATTCAGCTTGTGAATCTACTTATACTAATTACTTCAATTCTATTTTTCGCTCAATTAACCTTACTATGCCTTTCTTTGTCTATCCTTATATATGCATTAACTCTGTTAAATCTTCTGCCGTAATTTGTAAAGTATTTTATGTGCTCATGTTGCTCAATTCATCATTTTTCATCGGTGGACTTCGACTTCGGTGAGGTTCAGAACGAATAGGCCGTGTTTTACTGTCATTTGCCTATAGGAAGGCTTATTGGGCTTCTTCTGCTTTTGTTTTTCCTTCCGTTGCTTATATTTAATTTTGGTTTATGGACCATTGATGTAAATTTTGGCAATCATGCCCATATTCAGTTAAATAAAGCTTGTCATTGTGCTTGATATACATCCCTGTTATTACTGTATCCGTGCAAAGGAAAATAGATAAAAAGAAAAGACAAAAAAAATTGAAAAAGCCAGAAATGGCTAAAATAAACCGAATTAGAAGCTGATATATTTCAAATGTGGTTTCTGACTTAAATAAGTAAAAATTAAAAAATCAGAAACTAAAATCATTTAGTACGGGACTTAAGTTTTGGACACCAGCCATTTGTACCGTTGCTAATGTTCAAATCCATTTTGACATATAGCATAACCATGGCCTTGCAGGCCGGGGATCGGAAATCGAGCTGCAACGTTTCAGTACACGTTACCTTAACATGGCCATATGCTGGAGTTTGGAAGTTCCTGTGTGTTCGCTGACAACTTCTGGTGCAAACGAACAGGCAATCGTTAATTTAAAGTTAAGCGGTGGACATGGTCGATGGAGTATCTTTACTATTATAAAAAAGTGAGTTGGTGGTCGTCGGTCCATTCTTCCTTCTTTCTTCTCAGTCATCTGATCAAAGATTAGTCGTCCAGATCCGTATGTAGGTAGTTCTTTCGCTCCTCGTAGAAAAGGTCGGGCTGACGCGTGGGCCATGCTCCTCCTCTTCTCTTCCCCACATCCTCCACCTCCTGCAACCACTCCACCTCCCGTAACCGCCGTCTCCTTCTCACCCCCGAAACCTCGTGCCGCGCCTCCTCCTCCTCAACGCTGACACCAATTCCTTTCCCGTACGACAGCATTTGATCGCAGTCCCCCAACTTCCCTAGCAGTATCGCATCCCCTCGTCGCCTCCTCCCCAACGCATTTGCTCACCACCTCCTCTCCCCATTTGCCTGCCGCTGCCTTCCCACCATCACCTCCTGCAACCATCGCCTCCTTCTCCCCCCCCCCGAAGCCTCGTGCTGTGCCGCCTCCTCCTCCTCGGCGCTATGGTCGAAGGGGACCGTGGTCGAAGGGGGAAGTGGTTAACGTCGAAGGGTCATGGTCGAAGTCGAAGGGGGCATTGGTTGAAGTCGAAGGGGGCAGTGGTCGAAATCGGGTCCGTGGTCGAAGTCAGGGCCGAGCAGACTGGCGCCGACAGTTGGGCGACAGGGCATAAGCGTACCGGAGGCCTGCCAACGTATGACCATCAATGATGGTCGACCGCTCCCGACCTACGATTACGCGCGATGGTCGACGGCTTCTAACTTACGACCACGAGGTGTGATCGATGGCTTATAATTTACGACCATGAGCACTGGTTGATGTGTTTCGACTTACGACCACGAGATGTGGTCGATGTCTTCCGACTTACGACTACGAGCATTGGTCGATGTGTTCTGACTTACGACCACAAGGTATCCTCGATAGCTTCCGACTTACGACCACGAATGACGGTCGTCAGCTTCCGATTTATGACCATAAGCAATTGTCAAAGGCTCTCGATTTAGGACCACAATCTGTCATCGACCACTGCCAACTTACAACTACCAGCGATGGTCAACCGCTCATGTCCTACGATCACGCGCGATGGTCGACGTCTTCCAACTTACGCCGACGAGGTGTGCTCAAGGGCTCTTGACCTACGACCACGAGGTATAGTCGATGTCTTCCGACTTATGACCACGAGGTGTGATCGACAACTTCCGACTTACTTGACGGATTTAAAAACTTTTAGAACGTGCTTGTATGTATATTCTAAAAATTTTTACCACCCGTGAGTTTTAAAACATATAGTATGATAAATTTTAAAAATCGTAGTAACGCACGGGCATTCAACAAGGGATGTACAAAACAACGACGGGCAGATTGGCTTCGTTGCCCGACACATGTTGGAACTTGTTACTTCAGGGGCTCGCATGCCTACTACCCTCTTTCATACTACATTTTCTAAGCGCCTTAGAGCAAGTTTAATAGTACAGATAGCTGCTACCTCCAATACATTTCCATGTCATCAAAAGATAATGATGCAGTCAACTCATACAATAAGCTGGCTATAAGTTGTCTCCACAAGAGGTCTCAATCATTTAATACATACATGGGTATTGATAATTTAATACATGCATGTGTATAGCAATTAGTTCTATGGGTACATGCATGGATAATGCATCTTTTCCTGTGCTATAGCCTCATGGGAGTCGGCTTGGCTCTCTCTCTCCTTTTCTCTCCCCTCCACATAGGACTATGCTGACATAGATTCCCTTGTAGCTAGCATAGTCAGCCTTATTAAACTTGTTCTTATGTATGCACGGCCATTCCCGTAGCTGATATATTATGATAAACTTGGTTCCCATTGAGGATTTCTCCGAGGGTTAGCTAAGGTAATGGTGGTTGACATGATTTATATTTGCAAACGTTTGGATTGTGTGGGCTGTGCTGTACATTGCCAATATGGCATTGCTTCATTGCGACGTATAATTTTGCTCTTAGATGGTCAAAATAAAAGGTCTCCTTTTTTTTAAATGATCTAAAAAAGTGGTTTTTTTAAAGAGCCCATGGAATGTAAAACGCATTGCACATCGTAATCTTCGTTGCAAATCTCAGATGCATTAACGCTTGATTTTGTTTATTTTCCACTTGACGCAGTCCACTACACGGGGGGGGGGGGGGGGGGGGGGGAAGGCGAAGAAGAGAAATGGGAGTTTTCGTGGCTCGGTAGAATTCAACCTCCGTTTCGACCGATTCAATCGTGCGTCGAGATCTTCAAACTCTCCAGGAAGTCAACGAATGCTGCCGTTGACGATCCGCCGATCTCCAGCGCCTCGGCGGCCATCTCTTTCGCCAACGCCATCCTCTCCCTGATCTCCTTCCCTTGCTCGGACTCCATGACCAGCCTCACCTTCGCCTCCATCTCCTCGGCCTTCACCATCCCCTGGTCGTAGCCGTCCATGGCCACCCCAAGCTTCATCCCCTCCGTGACGAACACCTTGTTCATCCTCTGCTCCGCGTACATCGGCCAGCACACCATGGGCACCCCCGCCGTGACCGCTTCCAGCGTCGAGTTCCACCCGCAGTGCGTCACGAATGCGGCCGTCGCCGGGTGCCGCAGCACCTCCACCTGCGGCGCCCACGAGGTGACCACCATCCCGCGCCCCCGCGTCCTGTCCAGGAACCCCTCCGGGAGCAGCGACTCCAGCGCCGCCTCGCCCCGCCCCTCGAACCGCTTCGTCGAGTCCGCGCCCGGCGCGACGGGCGGGCGCACGGCCCAGAGGAACGCGTGCCCGCTCCTCTCCAGCCCCACGGCGATCTCCTTTAGCTGCTCCGCCGGCACCGAGCTCGCGCTCCCGAAGCAGAGGAAGACCACTCTCCGCGCCGGCTGCGCGTCCAGCCAACTTAGGCACTCGTGTTTCTCGTCGCCTCCCCTCTCCTCGCCGACCAATGGACCGACGCAGAACAATCTCGGTAACGTCTCGCCGGGGCGGGGACTTCCGTCCTTTATCGCCTCCACGGCGCGGGGCTCCAACCACTCGAACGTGTTCGCCAGTATGCCCTTCGCTCTGGGCAGCTGCTCGAACAGACCAAGAGTTGTCTTGTACTGGTTGTTGTCGCGATCGAGGAGGACTTCCGGCAAGTCGGACGCCGGAATTGGGTGGATTCCCGGGAAGCGCAGCAAGGAGCGCCCCATGTCCCTGAAGGAGACGGCGGAGTGCATGACGGGGATGTGCAGGTAGGTAGCAAGGGCGGACACGCCGGAGGTGAAGAACAGGTAGGCTGGGACACCGAGCTCCGCGGCGGCGTCAAGCCCGTACGAGCAGAAGAAGTCGATGACAAGGGCCTCCACGGACGGGAGCGAGCGGACGAAGGCGAGGAGGGTGGGGTTGGTGGCGCGGAGGTCGGCGATGAGGGTGATGAATGGGTCGGCGTCGGGGTCGGCCGCTTCGCCGGAACGGGTTGTTGCCGGCGGGAGTAGGTGGAAGGAGACGGAAGGGTAGGAGGCTGAGAGGCGGGCCATGGTCTCAGGGGAGTCGCCTGATGACGGAACGTCGGCGATGGCGACCGTGACGGGGACGCCATGGCCGGCGAGGTAGTTGGCGAGCTGCGTCATGGGGTGGAGGTGGCCCCTGACCATCCATGTGTACAGCACGACGATTCTGCCCATTGCTCTGTTTGGTGTGTTCTATGCGTGCTTGTGTCGACTTGGAAGGACAGGCAGGCAATCGGATGTTTACATAGCGATAAGCATGTTGTCGTGATGTTCCGTAGTCGTCCCCGGCGACTAATAATAGCAGCAAAGTTGGAACGACGAGCCGTATTTCTATTTCCCATACATACATACATACATACATACATACATACATACATACATACATACATACATACATACGTTAAATAATATTTAATAAAATTATTTTATATTTATCTTTAATAGAAAGAATAATACTATATCTGTCTAATAGGAATAACTATAGTCTAATCTTATTAAATATTATTTAAATAATATAATATTTAGGTATGTATGTCGGACTTATATCATATGACTAAGGAAGTATGTGAAAACTGCTAACAGATACAACACTATAGAGATTTTTTAAATTAGCCCTCGAACACCTATTTTTTTTCAAAAATAGCACACTCTCCGAGCTTAGAAGGCGCGGCAGGGCAACAGTGCATGGTAGGAGGAGGCCAGTCGCGGCAATCTAGGTTGCCAAGCATTGATGACTCAGCAGCTCCTACTAACCTCCCCTCGCTCAGGAAGAGCTGCCGAGCTCCCCAGGTTGGCAGCTTTGTTGCATGGGCTTTAGTACATGGCCCCCGGTGGCCATTTACCTGATTAACCCGTATGGACTCAGTAAATATTTGTTTTTGCTAGAACTTTTTTTAGAGAGGTGCAACAGGGGGTTGGTTGGGCCGATGCCGTCAACTCTGTCAATTCCACCAACTCCATCTTTCAAGTAGTGTGGATATATTATTGAAAAAAATATAGGAATGAGCCATGTATAGCCTAACATAATACTTCACAACGAAGGTGCGAATTGCAACAGCCCTAGGGCAAAAATATGGAACCGTATGGCACCCACATGGCGTGGCGGTCATCCGAACAACGTGGACGTGGCTACTTCTCATGGTAGTGGCAAGCGCAATTGCAGCTCGGGTTGGCACAGTAACAATACAGGTGGTAGTGGCTACCGAAGTGGATGACCTTCTTGTTGTTACTCTGCCTACGGAGCTCATTGTTGTTGGTCCTCTCAATCTGGAGCTACTCCCGCAACTCTTCTAGACGAATGTGTAATTTGTGGATGTAAACCTGGGCGAGTATTGGATACGATGGATCCACCCACACCGTCTGTTTGAAGGAGAAGTATGTCATGGGCAATGCTAGAGACGATCACAAGCATGCATGCACCATCGGTGAAATCGCAACCTGCATGTACAACAAGTTGATGCTCATTCATAAGCCTTACTCCTATGTCTACGTCGCGTGTGCTGTGTGGTTGTAGTCCTCCATGCATTACATTTTGGAGTACTACGACATCTATCATTTATGTAGGACTTGGAGCGCCGAGTTCAACTCCTACAAAGTGGACATGCATTACAAGGACCTTTGACCGGGGGAAGTGAAGTGGGTGCTGAACGACGTACTGAAGCAACCTGGGTGCGGAAGACTTTAGTCCCACCGCATCGGCAATGACATGGATGAGACAGTGGGCCATGAAAGTGCAGGCTATGCAAGACAGCAGGCCACTCCATGAGAAATTGTCCAAATATACCCACTTTGTCAGCTGCCCCACAGACCTATCAATTTATAGCACATGCACCTATGTACTTGTTCATTCTTTACAAGACCGGCATTTGCCACAATGCAACTCGCAACAAATTAATGTTCGTTAATGCAAATTATGTGTGTTTTAAATTAAGTTCAGTCCTAATGTTGCCACATTCCTTTTCGTATCTTTTAATGTGATTTTTTTACGGACACTGATACTACAGACACTCAAACATCCTTTTCTGTGTTATAGGGAATCACATTACGCCAATAGAAGCATGGCGGACAGGGCTGGGAGCTCAAGTCGAGGTAGTGGATGGCAGGCACGGGTTGAGTTTTGAAGCTATGACCCTTACCTCTAAGACAAGAGCATATACATCCCCTAGACCCCGTCCCCAAGCTTCGATCTATTGCTCGAATCTAGGGAGTTGTATACCCCTAGAAATCCCCTCTGTGACTACCCACACATCCCTGAGGCTTGACTGCAATGCAAGCACAACCTCGACATGGTGGGGCAGGTTTGTGATGACCATGTGCACCTAGGACAACGATTCTTTCGCTGCTCTCTATTCATCGTAAGTGGTTCGTTACCTACATATACTTCCATGCGTGGAATGTTTGCACTAACCTCGTCTTCCTTGCAGATAACGTATTGCAAATTCACTGAGTGGGTGGATCCATTGTATCTAATACCCGGCCATATTTACATCTACAAACTACACATCCGCTTAGAAGAGTTACAAGAGGAGCTCTAGACCGAGATGACCATCAACGACAAGCTCCGTAGTGGAGGATTAGGTAGAGGAACAATGAGGAGGTCGTCAACCTCGGTAGTGACTACCACTCGTATTGCTGCTGTGCCAACCCGAGCTGCAATTATGTCTGCCACTACTGCGACAAGCAGCCACATTCACACTGTTCGGATGACCGCCTTGCCATGTGTGTGCCATACAGTTCCAAATTTTTGCCTTAAGGCCGTTGTAATTCGCACATTCATTGCGAAGTGCTATGTTAGGTTACATATGATCCATTTCTACAACTTTTTTCAATAATGTATCTACACTACTTAAAAGATAGAGTTGGTGGATTTGGCAGCATCGGCTAGGCCAAACCCTCCATTGCGCCTCTCTAAAAAAGTTATAACAAAACCAGATGTTTAGTGAGTTCGTGCAGGTTAATCGAGCAAACGCCACAGGGGGCTATGTACTAGAGCCCAGGCAGCAGAGCTGTCGAGCCAGTGCTGCTCGGTCGCCCAGGCTGCCACGCCTATGCCCTAGCCTGCTGCCCCTGGCCTCCTTTAGCTACAGACACGCCGACCTACCGAGCAAGGGGGAGCCACAGGTGACAGGTGTTGCCTACCGCTCCTTTCGAGCTCGCGGAGGGGCTATTTTTGCAAAAAGGGTGTCTGGGGACCAATTTTAAAAAAATGCTACTGTGCTACATTTGTGAACAGTTCAGTATGTAAGACCAGTATGGCTATAGAGAGGGATTTGGGGAGTGGTGCCTTCAAAATTTTGACCAGAGACCAATCACGCACAAGGAAGATCCTAGAAAAACCTAGCAAGACGTGCCTTAACATGCTCCAGTAGTTTGACCTCTGAGCAAGGGGCGGTCAGACTTGTAGCTAGATGGCAGTCAGACCTCTACCTAGTTGGTAGTCTGACCTTTAGCCAAGAACATAGCAGATTTTTTGCACTATTTCAAATTTAAAAATAGATAAACCTTTTGATCCACAACTTCAAAAGATTTGAAGCTTGAACCAAGGCTATATCATGACTTTAAGAACCTATCCTAACCAAATATCATGAAAGAACTTATGAAAATTGAGATATTTTGATTCTTGAGGTTCTGCTACACCACAACTAGGTGAAAACCACATATTGAGCCAACTCTCAAACCAATACTCTAAATCACTTGAAATTTGGTATGCACCTTCAATAGGATATCAAAAATCTATTCCAATTAACGATAAAGAAAATTGTTGCCAAAGTTATTGTAATACCACTAAATTTCAAAAGAGAGAGTTAAGTAAAGAAAGGGGCGGTTTTGCCGTCAGACCCATCGGCTTTTAAAATACCGATTAAGCAACGCTCGTAGAGGTTCCCATACCACCCCGAAACGGTTGGCACCGTCTAGAAAGCCGCATAAAAGCAACGCTCTGAGAGGTTCCTAGACCGTCCAGGGGCGGTCGGCACCATCTCACGTTTTGGGTGCTCATCATCCGGCGAGAAGCTTTATTCTTACCTTTTTCCGACTTACCAGCTACGGTAGAAAAGCCCTAGTCGGTGAAATGCCACGTTTGGACCAAAATGCCCCTGAGGCTCTGGTCAAACCAGGTTTCAATTGGGGGCAATTGTGACTTTTCACCAGCCACCCCAGAGTTATTGCCCAATTAAATGCCAACCCCCAACCACCTATCAGAACCATCACTCCAAGCCCTTAATGCTAGCTTTCCCCCATCGAAGACAAGCATAGGAGCCAGGGAGCTCAAGGCAAGCACCAGCCTAGGGAGCTCAAGCTCCACCCCCACAGCCAAGCCCCAAGACCATTGCCACCAGTGAGTAGGGAAGAAGGTGAAGGTCGGAGGTAAGGGGCCAGGGAGGAGCTGCAGCCGGAGAAGGAGCAAGTAGTCGGCGGACACCTCGATCCTTCCCCAACCATGAGCTCCAAGAACCGTGCCAGGTAAAAATAGTACCCAAAATGTAATGCAAGTAAAAGAGGGAGCGAAAGAGAGTTGGACCGTCCTGGGAAGTGTGCCAAGTCGGGGCCGGCCCTCCACCCCAGTCCTGGCCGGCGTCACCCCGAGCCGAGGGGAGCCCGAGCTGGCCGGCTCCGGAGAGCGGCGGGTCCACCTCCGAGCGGCCGGATCCGGGAGCAGAGGGCGGCCGGCGGTCGGAAGTAGCCGGATCCGAGCGGGGAGCGCCGGATCTGAGAGAGGAGGTGGCGGCCAGCGGAGAGGGGTAACCGGGCCGACCTGTGGGCGGCCGGACCCATCCACGGCCGGCCGGATCTGAGAGGGAAGAGGGAGAGTAGACGGCGGTCGGCGGCGGTTGCGGCCGGATGTGGCCCCGACCGACCGGGTCCAGGGGAGGGGCAGGCGAGCGCGAGGTAGGGGGGAAGGGAGGCGGAGGCCGACGGAGAGGGGGTCGATCGAGCCGGGCCGCTCGCCAGGAGGAACGCCGGGGGCCGTTACGTGCGAGGAAGGGGGAGAGAGAGAGGAACAGGAGGGGGAGGCCGTTCAGCCAAAAGAGATAAGGAGGGAGAGAGAGGCCGAATGGGGAAAGGAGGAAGGGAGGGGAAAAAAGGAGAGGAAGGGCCGGCCGGGAAAAGAGAAGAAAAGGAAAGAAAAGAGGAGGAAAAGGGGAAAAAAAGAAAAGGAAAGAAAAGAGGAGAAAAAGAAAGAAAAAAGGGGATTGCGGTGGCATGCGCAATGGAACCCATAGTCTTGAGTGACCTGTCGTGAGTCTCGAGTCGCGTGCGTAGTGCCGATATCGTCCGTGCGCATGCGCATATTATTACAAAGATTTGAGTCAAATTAATTGCTTGTTCAGGTGAAGATCAAGGATCGACGCCGTCCGCACGACGCTCCACCTTGTTTGGTTAACAGGCAAGTACATGGTAGAGCGGTAGACCAAGGTTTATGAATATGCGATGTTTACCTCATATGATGATATTTATGTGAAAATGCGTTGATTACATGATACCTATGTAGAAATGGGATGTTTACATGACATGAGGTTGCACGGTAAGTGATGGCAAAGATGATGGAGTGAGGTAGGCAATGATGCTTATCTGCTAATAATGTAATGATGAGCATGATTATGATCATGGGCATATGCATTTGCATGAGGAGCACTCAAGAGTGAGGGCGGTGAGAAAGTCCCTAGCTATGAGTAAAGCTAGCGGACTAATCCGGAGTGCTCTTGAGTAAGATCTGCTTCGGTAGGCCTCCACGGGAGTGGAGGGGTCCCGTGCCTAAGAGGCGGGCCCACGATGGGTGAACATCGACGGGTGTTCACTCGGCAGTACCGGTACTTGCAAAGTGATGAGCAAAGGAGCATGTAGAGTAATGATGCATTGCATTGATGGCATAGCAATGTTTGGCTATGAGGGTGATTATACGAACATGATGGTATATGTGGATTAAGTTTAAATGCTTACTTATGTGGGTAGTGTCTGTTGTTCTATTATGTACTTGTTGAGTCTTTGGACTCACCCTTTCTTTATTTGTCGTTTTTAGGTGACCGCTGAGGACGACATACATGGGAGGGAGTAGCACATGAACAATATGCACGAACCAGCAGCACTCTTTGAACTATCCTTTTGTCAACTTATTATAGTCTCTACTAGTATGCTAGAGTAAGAACCAAACGAAACTAAACCTATGTTGTTTGTGTTCGCTGCTACCTGATTAAATTAGTATTGGCTTAAATTCTTCTAATGTTGAATAAATGGTATGAGTATGCAGTGGTGGTAGCATTCTGGCCCAGAGGGTGGGCGGGGTGTTACAGTTGGTATCAGAGCGGACGTTAGGTCCGTGGTAAAGAAATTTGACAGTCTAGGTTAATTATTCAACTAAAATTTGATTTAGGTCTAATAATTAAATTAAAAATTGACACACTGGTGCACCATAGGATGGGGAATGGGTCTTATGTTGCCTTTACGCTTTTGCAGCCTTGATGTTGATTTGTGTCGTTGAAATGGATGTTTGTGGGCTAGCTGTGTGATTGGCTATCTGTCCTGAATAGAGATGCTGAGAACTAGAGGTCGCAGACGTGTGCACAGTAGGATGGGATTGGTCAAGCATTGCATTTTCGCTCCTGTTAGTCATGTTGTTGATTTGTAATGCTTGATGTTGATGCTTGTGAGTTGATAGCAAGCATGCATTTGAACTTGTTATTTGTGTGTCCTACGGGACTTTGCCGTGATTGTGTCGTGTACCGATGCAATAGAGATTGAGATCGTGGCCACTGGAGAGGCCTGGTCATGTGCCATTTGTGGCATTGAGATAGTGATATTTTGCTTCAGTTTCGGGAAGTTGATTCCTTTTGATTAGCAACTCGTTGAGTTGTTTGATAAATACCCGATAGTGGGGAGTGTTCCACGCAAGTCTGGTATTCGAAAGAATTCCGACTATATAAATGATTGGAGTAACTTGCGTGATAAGACCAATATTTTTAGAGAAGGCAATATCCAATAGTGGTTGAAGTGTTGGACTTGGCGTATGTGGGATATGGTGGTTAGAGTAACAAGTTGGTAGACATGGTATTTTAAATTGTGAGAATCTAGGAGAGTAATTAATTTTAGTTATGGTTGTGGGATCAAAGTTGATTTGAATCCAATGGGGATTTAGTAGTTACACGAGAAGTAGCGGCATAAGGCAGATCCATTTCTGCTTAATAGTTGGATTTGAAATATTGGTGAACCAGTTGATGAGTATGGCTGCTTAGACTGTTGAGCCACATTGAGTGATTGGTTTTACTTGGGTCCCAATCGATAAACCTAGCTAGACGATCTAGACTTGCCAAAAAAAGGAGGGGTGTGTATATGTATTTCCAAGGTGGCTCTATATGTATTTCCATACGTCACAACAAGCAATAACACCCAAGGATTAGAGGCAAAAACATTCGGATCAAGAAATCACTCGGAGAGGCTAAATCAAGCAAAAATAGGTAACTTCAAGAACTTGCCAAACCTGATGTCTAGATGGATGAAGATTGATTTTTAAAATTTATTTCTATCACTTACTCATCCTTGGTATCCAGCAAGATTAAGAAAGGAAGATGGGAGATCAAAACCAACCAAAAAAAAAGAGAAAATCAATGAAGACAAGAGGGATCCATAGGAGATAAAAAAATTAATATATTGCTACTTAAGAATGAATGTTTTATAGTTACTCCACCCAGAGGACAAGAGAGCAGACCATAACACTCACACTTCTCAAAATCTAACCCTAGAACACTTGGCTTCAATGAGTAAAACTAGGATGGTTAACTCACAAATTTCCATCGTAACTCATTAAATAGATAAGCCAATCAACCCTATCTAACCCTAGTGGATACTATTCACTTAGTATAAATGGGAAAACCCGTTAACCCCTACACACAACAAGGGTTTTACTCACACTACATTTATGCATGCTTTTCAAAGCACATAAGCCCGAATTCGCTAAGTCCTTAACCTTTTATCTACTCGATCATCTTAACTTGTCCTTGACTTAAACCACTTTCCCAAGCACTGTGGTTTTGATCCAAAGTAGTTTCCGGTATTTTGGTGAACTTACCAAAATACCTTTTTTTTACTCGGTCTTCATCTTCCTTCACAAGCAATCATCATGTTTGCCACATGTAGATGCACCCCTGAATTTCCATACATTGGTAAGTCTTTCCAGCTCCAATTTGATTGGACCACGCTTCACTTTAACTGACCAAGCCACATGGTGCAAATCGTCGCTCAAACTTCCATTCAATATTTCCCACCTTTCTTATGTCATACTTGAGCTCATTCATCTCACCCGACATCTTTGATCGTTCTAGGCCTCGGTTCCTCCATAAGCATAGTCCTGATCCTTCCTGTTGACCATGGTTGACTCTAAGCGTTCCTGCACATCCAAAAACCAATAAATCATTTTTGAGCATAAGTTCTTCACAACTTGACTCACGTTAGTCAAAACATACTTTAGGCAACACATGTGCACTAACCTAGGTCAAACCAAACCAACCCATAACAAAAAACCCAAAATACAAACCTCAGCTGAAACCTACCTGTTCTATCAGTGAGATCGCTAACCCAGGCCGGTTTGACCACTGGTGGCGGCTAGTCTGACTGGCACCTTTGGTCAGTCAAATTTGCAAAACCAATTTCCTGTTCCTCTGAAATAGCAATGATTCATCGTAACAAACACTGAACCTTCTCATGTGGTCCTCAGAGTACTACGTTGTTGATGATGGATGGCGGCTACGACCAAAAGTAGAGCATTTTGCATAGGCAATGCTCTATTTTACATCCAAATTTGGAGTGATGCAGAGGTAACAGGCTAGTTTAAGTATGTTGACTGATGTCAATGGTTCGATAATTCAACCAGGATCATATTAGGGTGGTGCTCTAACTAGCTTTTGGCTTGAGCTTATGGTTGTGGCTTTTGGTTGAAATTGTACTGTAGCGTCTGTTAGCTTTTCTAGGAAAAAATGAGGGAAAAAAAGAAAATTTTGAGGAAAAAAAATGGAAAAAACCGTTATACCATCACGGACAATGCAAAGGAATAAAGGAAAAAAGGAAAGTAAAGAAGACCAAAGAAAGCCAGAAAAGCTAAAATAAATTGAAATTAGAAGTCGATATGTTCCAGGTGACTTCTGGCTTAAATAAACCAAAAGCAAAAAAGTCAATAGTTGAACCTGTTTGGATATTCGCCACTATACAGTGCGCTGGCGTCATCTAAAAGTGTTATAGTTATGGGGTCAGGTAGTGATGGGCAACGGGCCGTGCTTTTTTGGGCTAGCCCGAGGCCTGGCCGGCTTGGCATGACCCAAGCACGGCCCGGCCCAATGTGTGGCCAGTCGTGCTAGCATGACATGAACGGTGGGCCGCGTCGGGCTTGGAAAGCCAGCCCGTTGGGCAGGCATGGGCAGCAAGGTGCGTTGTCACCTCCTTGTCGCTTCGTGGGCTCATCGCTTCCCACGGCTCCCTCGCGGGCTCCCGCCACACAGCTTGGGGTTACTACCTCGTCGGCTCCAGCATCTCGCCTTGTCAGCTCGTTGCCTGTCGCCTCGGAGCCACTTTGCCTCCCGCGCCATGTCCCACCTTGCTGGCTTGTCACCTCCGGCCTCAGCGCCGCCTCCCGCCTCAGAGCCGCTCTGCCTCCCACGCCATCTCCCGCCTTGGTGTCGCATTGGGCCTCCTGCGCCGCTCCACCTCCCACGCACCTCGCCTTGGCATTGCTCTACTCCACCTCCCCCTCAACGTCGCTTTGTCAAGCCTCCTACGCCACTCACCCTCTCGCACTGCCTCCCACCTTGGGCACTCAGCCTCTCGCACCATCGTGCCATTCGGGCACTCGACCTCCCGTGTCGCCGTGCCGTTCGAGCCTTAGGTCAACCGGTCGAAGTGAGAGAGAGATGAGGTGAGGGTTCGAGGGAGTGAGTGAGGGAGTCTGAGAGAGAGATGAGAGTGAGAGATAAATGTTGGAGAGAGATATGATGAGAGAGTGGAGAGAATATGAGAAAGATGAGAGCGTAGTGTCTGAAAGGTGCGGACAATTGTCAGGAGCAACGTTCGACTTCCTGATGACTATAAAATCAACTCATCTTCTTATTTCTTCACCATCCAAATTCCATCTGCTCTCCTCATTTCTTCAACATCCATTCACTCTCCTCATTTATTCACCATCCATCTGCTCTCCTTATTTCATCAACCATCCACCCACTCTCCTCATTTCTTCAAGATCCATCTACTCACCCAATTTATTCACCATCCATCCATCCATTATGAAATCAAGGAGTCAGAGCACCAAGGAGCTCTCAAGCGGTATGTAGAGGAGTTGTAGCACGAAAAGGCAGCAGTTTGACTAAGTGTAAGCTCCCGTTGTTGCTACCCTAGTTCTCCTCCGGCTCCGACTCCTGATTGATGCTTGTCGGCTCTCATCAAGTATGCGAGACTACGGTATGGATGACCATTATATGGATAGTACAAAAGGCTACGAGGAGTACCAGATCGGTCCGGAGCCAATGGGGACTCCAGAGGTCCCTTCCTGTCCACGGACGCCAAAATTGGTAGGTCTGGATGAAGGGCGAATTGCTGGAAGCACATGACCTGGAGCTAGAAAATCCGAGACGGTGAAACGGTAGAGATTGTAACTTGTAATTATTACATGCTAAATTAACTGCTTGTATAGCTATAGGGACATGGCACTTGAACCAATACTACAACGCATGCTTACGCAAGATGGGGCGCATAGCCGAGCGGGAGGAGTACAAAGCAGCTAAACTTCGAGGCCGATCGCTCTATAAGTATTTAGGTATACAACCTGCTTTCTGCCTGTGAGAAAATTGCTAGATATATTGTTTTTGAGAAGATCAACCAATTAGGATAGGTGAAAGTCACGCGTTCGAAAGAATGATTCAACACGCTTTTGCCCACAGAACCAACATGTTAGTTGGTGAACTACTATATCTGATATTTTATGGATGTATAAAAAAGAACTAGTAGAGCTGAAAAAACTATTCCTACATGTTCAATTTTCGTTTGCTATAACCTCAGATATTTGGACATCATCACACCAGAGAAGTGCTTATCTTAGTGTTGTAGCCCATTATTTAGACAATAATTATAAGCTAAATAAAAGAATAATAGGATTTAAGGTAATTAATGAATCATGCACAAGAGAGGCCATTGCCGAGCGTATACTACACACACTTAATGATTTTAAGATAGATAATAAAATTGTTCCTATAACTCTTGATAACGCATCGACAAACATGACGGCTATGAACATCCTCACCCTAAGATTGTAGACAAATATTGGTGGTTATATCCTCCAGCAAAGATGCGTATGCCATATCTTGAACCTTGTTGTTCAAAATGGTATGCAAGCAATTGGTGCATATTTGAACAGTATCCATGATGCCATTTATTACCTCACAAGTTCCCCACAAGTGGTAGCCAGATTCGCGAAGTGCTGCACATCCAATGAGAAAGAGCCAAGAAAATTCTGTCTTAACATGAAGGTGAGGTGAAACTCGACATACATCATGTTAAAGAAGTTACAAGGGTACGAATATGTCATATCCGTTTTTGTTAATGCTAACTCCCAAAATAATGAATTGTTAGTTACTAATTCAGATTGGAAGATTGCTAGTCATTTTTGAGAGTTTTTAAGACCTTTTTAATAAAGAAACAAATATTCTATCTGGTGTTTATTGTTTTACCTCTTGCTTAGTTATATAATTTATTAGTTAATTACAGACAAGATTGCCAAATCTAGGGAGGATCCTTTTCAGGCCATGCTGTCGTAGCAATGGAAGAAACATTTATTAAATATTTTGGATCTATTTTATACTTGTATTGCTTTGCTATCATTTTCGATGCTACGAAAAAGTTGGCTGATTTGCAGATTGGTATGGAGGGAATCGTTGAATGACTCAGCCTTGACTACTCATAAACTTTCACACATGTCAAAGAGATGAGTTTTCGTGTTTTCCGCATGAATCATGATAAGTTGGGCAGCAACGCGAGATTGGAGGCCTCACAATAGACGTAACAAGGAAAGACAAGCTTGACATCACACTTATGGAAGAAGCTAAAGGGCAAGTCTACTTCGTTCTCTCAACCTCAGCCGGCCTCCAAGTAAAATTCTGTTATAGTGCTGAACTACTACTTGGAGCATAATTTTGCAAATATACTTACTCGAGTGGTGGAAGAACAACAAGCGGATATTTCCTGTACTGTCACATTTCGTACGGGATGTTCTCCTAGTGCCGGTATCCACCGTCTCTTTAGAAGCAACGTTCAGCACAGTAGAGAGAATAATCGAAGAAAGGAGATCATCCCTCATGCCCATGATGGTGTATGCAATCGCATGCACCAAAAACTGGGAATTAGCTAAAGAGCGGCAACACATCAACTGGAGTATCCTAAAATCGTGTAGGCGTACGCTGACCTTAAACGTATGAATAATATGAACATTGATGAGTAGATACTATGTACGTATGTTGTTATAGTTAGTATGTACACATATTATTACTGTACTCTTTTTCTTACTCCGGGAACCCCACTCTGGAGTGAAAGGTTTTTAACGAGGTAGTAACATTGTATCTTTAAAATATCAAGAAAATTTCACTTTTTCTCGAAATATTTACATCGTTGCGTGCCCATATTTTTACGCAATTAATTTAATGTTAACTAGTTTTTAATAAGACGGGTACAAAAGAAATAAAGATAAGGGCCGCCGCCACTATCGTCGCCGCTGTCTTCATGTATTATTACTTTAGATTAGATTTAGATTGACATGACACGGACGCTGCCACAATGTGTTTTGGACCGTCCCTTCGTCTGATTGAAGACAAGGCGGGACCGGCAGACCGCATAATGAGGTGACTCAATCAAGCCGACACGACGTAACCCCAACATGGTGGACCTACGCCGTACTGGCACGGCCGGCCCAATGCTCATCTCTACCCGCCGGTGAGGCGTCCATTCACAGTCAAGAAAATGCAGTGGCTCACTAGTGTAACAAATACAATCTTGCAAAACAGACGAACAAGCAGCAGGCAAATTAAAATTCAGACAAGTCACTGTATCTTGCGTTGCCATCTAAACTGAACACTAGTTGTGAATAGCATTCTTATTCTGTCTGCACCATCTTCGAGCTCCATGACATTAATTACTGATCGTACGATGACCTGCTTTGACCTTTCTCCAAGTTGATCTTCCCCAAAGCCGTCAAGAACTCGCCCAATGCCACGTCAGACGACCCACCGACCTTGATGGCGTCAGCGGCCATCTCCTTCGCCATGGCCATCCTCTCTCTAATCTTTTTCCCTTCCTCGGACTCCATTACCAGCATCACCTTAGCCTCCACTTCCTCGGCCTTCACCAACTCTTCGTCGTAGCCCTCCACCACCACCCCAACCTTCATCTCCTCCACCATATGCACCTTGTTCAGCCTCTGCTCAGCGTATAGCGGCCAGCAGATCGTCGGCACGCCGGACATGATCGCCTCCAGCGCCGAGTTCCACCCGCAGTGCGTCACGAACGCTCCCACCGCCTCGTGCCGCACCACCTCCGTCTGAGGCGCCCAGTTCTTTAGAACCAAGCCCCTGTCTCTGGTTCTCTCCAAGAACCCGCCCGGAAGCAACGCCTCCAAGTCCGGCTCGGCCATCTTGCTCTGCTCCTCGCGTGGGCTCCGCACGGCCCACAGGAACCTGTACCCGGAGTTCTCTAACCCGCCAGCCATCTCTCTCAGTTGCGCCGCCGAGAAGGCACCTCTGCTTCCGAAGCAGAGGAACACCACGCTCTGCTTTGGCTGCCTGTCCAGCCACTCGAGGCACGTGTGCCTTTCGCTGCTTTCCCCGGTCTCGCCGCCGTCGACCAGAGGTCCGATGCAGTAGATTTGTGGTGTCGAGCGGCCGCTTGGCACACAGAGGCCATCCCGGAGCGCTTTCAGGGCCCTCGCCTCCAACCAGTCGAAGCTGTTCACCAGAATGCCTCTCGCTTCCGGCATCCGCGCGAGCTGCTGCAGCCGGGTCCTGCCGATGTCGCTCTCCCAGTCTTGCATGGTTTCCGGCATGTCCAGCGCGCGAACCGGCGGCACGCCGGAGAAGTGCAGCGCCGTCTTGCCTATATCTTTAAACGAGGACGGGGCCGCGCGGCAGAAGTCAGGAACCTGGAGGTAGACCGCGAGGTCGCCGAGTGCAGACGGGTAGAAGATATACGCGGGGACGGCGAGCTCCGCAGCGACGTCGAGTGCGTCGGTGCAGAACATGTCGACCACGAGGGCGTCGATGGCAGGGAGCGAGCGCAGGAACTCCCGGAGCACAGGGCTCGCGAGGCGGAGCTCGCCCAGGATGCGCATGACAGGGTGGAGATACTGCTTGTTGGCGCCCGGCGGGATGGGGAGGAGGCGGACATTGATGGAGGGACAGGCGGCGGCGAGGCGAGCGACTGCGTCGGCCAGCACGGGGTCCTTCTCGGGCGGGTCGACGACGGCGATGGTGACGGCGACGCCGCGGCGGAGGAAGGCCTTGGCGAGCTGCACCATGGGGTTCAGATGACCCACGCCCAGGGAGGGGTAGAGGACCACCGTCTTCTTGTCCGCCATGGCCAAGTTCTCGCAAGAGAATGGAACGAACTCGATCAAAACAGAGCTGGAGTGAGGTGGGATTTACAAGTGTGAGCCAGCGTTTCTGTTATATAGAAGAAAGGGAAAGGTTCTCCTGCCTATTCCAAGTGGTAGTCTCACCTAACACTGACTTTCCGTTGGCGGGTTGTTTTCAGCTTAAAACTGGTTTATATTCGTTGGTGGGTTATTTTCAGTTTAAAACTGATTTATGTTTATACTGTTTATAATAATTAATTTTTAAATGATATATTTATTTAAGATAAGATTAATAAAAAGATTGTAATAGAAAGTATAATAAATTTTTAGCTAGCGTACTACGAAAGAATCACTACTTGCGGCTAGAGTTCCAAACAGACTTTTCCTCCATGTCAGGGCATATGTTCCAAACAAACTCAGGATTCAGGAAGAATGGCTGTTATCTCCAGTTTTAGAGGCAAATTTAGTAGTACACGCATGGGCCGTGCCCTATTACGGGCTACGTTTAGCTGCTTGATAGTTTCTGATGTGCAGGCATTCTTATCTCGGCTTTTCACCTAAGATATGTTACATTTGCTCGCCTGTGCTCATTTCAGCTTTTTTTACTGTTTAATACTATTCTGAGGCTTTTTTTTTGTTGTAGCTACCGGTTGTTTTTCTTTGTAATTAAAATTAAAAAATTTAAAATAAAAAATAGATTAGTCATTACGAACAATGTAAAAAACGAAAAAAAGAAAAAATCTACAAATAAAAAACAGAAAAAATAAAAATAATAAAACTGGAAATCAAAAGTTAAACCCAATCGAACGGGGCAGCCGCGTGATACTGTCGCAGGACTGGTTTGCTTTGTACGCTACAGTACGGGCTGGTTCATGCAATTTTCGTTGTAGCTGTTGCGTCTGCACGCATGGACTGGGTGGCCAACGGCTAACACAGCTGGCACTTAATTGTATAAAATATCTAGCTGCAGCCTTGTGCCGCGTACATCTTGTCGAGATGAGCACGATCCACCTGGCCGCACCACACGTTTAGTGTGTGGCCAGTTTTGAATGCTTTACCTTTACCATCGATGTCGTCCAAACACAGCAATAGATATGGACCACTAGCCTCGTAGGCGAGGCGACACGCCGCGTCAGCCACCGTGTGTACCGAAGTAAAAGAGGCGATAATTCGTGAGGAGTTTTTTTTAAAAAAAATCGAGGGCAAATACGTATTTTCGAGAAAGCTAAAGGGTTTTTTTGTAAAAAATCGAGGACTTGTAAGGACCTGCACGTAAGTAAATAAGGACCTATACGTAATTTCGGGAACCTGCGGGGCGCTATCCAATTTTTTTTTAAAAAAACTTGCAGGGACCTTTTCGCGAGGAAAAAGGACCTTTACGTAATTTCCGAAAAACTGGAGGAAATGGCCTCTCCCGGCCGTACGAAGATTCTCCCGCCACGCGGCCGACGGAGCGCGCGCGCGGGCGGGAGATGCCGACGTGGAGGGGCTGCGCGGGCCGGAACCCCCCCGGAAATGTTGTTGTTACGATATCACCACTCCAACTCCGCGGTCTATCTGCCACGCTAGATATGGACCGTATCTTTGATTCTTAGACATGTTCCAAACATATTCTGTTTTTTGATTTTTAGAAATCAACTTTTTAACAAAGTGATTTTTCAAAATGGTTTTTATAAATCATTTGTAGAAGTCATCATAGGAGTCGTTTTGAACAGATTGACTTCTCAACGCAAATATCACTTACTTCCTCAATCTCTCTCGCAATCAGTCAAAAACCAAAAAACCACATCACTTTTGAACATGGCCTAATATTGGCCCAGCACAATAATTTTACGGTACTGCTACCGTGCGGACGTACGGCACCAAGAAAAAAATCGGACGTTGACAGCCCACTCATCCACCCACCATCTCACCTCACGCCTTCACTCCAGTGACCCCCACCACAGCGGAACACACCTAGGTCATGGGAAGCGGTCCCAAATCCAACGCCGAGATGAGGACGTCGCTGTTGAGATTTGTATCCCAGCTCCTTTGCCGCCGCCGCTGCGACTACTCCTTGGCCGCTGTCAGAGGGCAGCTGGAGCGGAAGGTCGCCATCCTCGGCACGGCCGGCGGCATCAGCTAGCCCCTCGCGCTCCTCATGATGGGCCTATTCTTTTCAGCTTTTAAAAGCTATTTTTTGACTTTTATATAGTAATTAGCTTTTAAACGAAGTGTTCAAGGCGGGGTCTACAAGTTGATTATAGTGCACATTATAGTGACTTTATTTACATCGGCTAAAATCTCACACGAGTTTCTGTTACTCTATACTCTCTCTCACGAACAACCAAAAAAATCATAAACCGCAGCAAAAAAATCATAAGTCGATGCCAACAAGAATAGGCTCGGCAATCATTCTCACTCCCTTTATTTCTCTCTCAGGAGCACTTCACCTCCAAATCCCTTTTGTTGACAAGAAATTTGCAGCCAACTATGACGGATCTCGCTAGTGGTCATGGCAAGCCGTCTCCTCCAACCCTCGCCAAAATCATTTTACCCCGGGGACAGAGCTTTGCTCAGTTGGCAAAGGATGCGGTCATGCACCCCAGCCACTCGGCTTCGAGCCGTTGTCGCCCAATTTTCTAGGGGAGTACTCTTGGGTGTTGTTTATATGAATAGTGCCCTTGAATACACGCGCACGTGAGTTATTTTAGTGGTTAAAGCGCGTACCCACGCTCTGTAAGACTCTTGAGTCTTTGCCTCGCTTCAAACGTATACAGTAGACACACCCACATAAATATATATAGTATTATGTGTATGCATAAATACATTCTTGTTGTACTCACTGTAAAAATATCATTTTACCCCATAAGAGTCATGCACTCCACCTAGCCATAGCTACATCGACATAGCAGTCCTGGCAGGCTGTGCTTGCTGCTACTGTGGACACAAAAGCTAGGCCCACAAACTGCGTGTGGAACTTCTGGTTCTACCTGTTGAGGAACCGTCTCTGGCGACTAGTCCGATTGATTTCTTTGCTATGCAAAACAATAGATCAATCACAAAAGACGCAAATAGTAGATTGAAACATAGAAAGATAGAGAGAACTCCTGGTCTTTCTTTATTGCTTTCTTTCTCATTGTATACAAAATAGCCAACAGGGTCCCTATTTATAACCTAGTGGTGAGGTGCCCACCACGGGCCAAGACTTCAAGCCCAGGCCCAGATTTCCTAACACTCCCCCTTGGGCACTCATTTGACACGTTCATGCCTCATCAAAACTCCATAAAAACCTAATGGGAAAAATTTAGAGAAAAAGTACATGATACATGTTATGCTATGTTGCATGAATTGCCTCATTAAAAATTTTGGCTGAGCAACTTAGGAAAACTCGTCAAGGGAAAAAGAGTACAATCCACCCAATTTCATTTAATCTTCAGAATTTATCCCTTGGATACTCGATCTACATGATCAAGTTTTAATAATAAGCTTGAGAAAAATCTCCCCTTACATTCTGCACTTCTCTAAGTCTTATCATTCCAATTCCTCGTACTCATATTTCAAAACTAGATGCTGGGAGTGACTTAGTGAATAAATCTACAAGATTTTCATATGACTTGGTGTGCAGTACCTTAATTTCATCCACCTTTTGCAATTTATGAGCATAGAAGAACTTGGGGTTGATATGCTTTGTGAGATGACTATTCACGTAGCCCATCTGCACTTGTGCAACACACGCTGCATTATCTTCATAGATAATTGTAGGAGCTTATAGGATATTCATTCCACATGATTACTGGATGTGGTGAATCATTCGTCGGAGCCAAGCACATTCTCGTGCGGCTTCGTACAGTGCTATGATTTCTGAGTGCTTTATCAAAGTCATTGCAAGACTTTGCTTAGACGATTTTCATGAAATTGCAGTTCTACCACACAGGAATACATAGCCTGTTTATGGCTTTGCGGTATGCGGGTCCGACAGGTACCCAACATCTGCGTAGCCAGTCATATTCAAATCTTGATTCTTTCTGTAGAATAACCCAAGATTCTTGCTTCCTTGGAGGTATCGGAAGATGTCCTTTGTTCCCTGTTAATACCTTTTGGTAGGTTCTGCACTATGCCTTGCTAATAGGTTTACGCAAATGCAATGTCTAGTATAGTGCAGTTCGCTAAATACATAAGTGCTACTGCACTTAAGTATGGGAATTCCAGTCTCAGGACTTCTTTTTCTTACTGTAAAGATCTCCCGATCATCGGTACTTTCGATGGGTATGCCTTCTCAAAGCCGAACCTTTCTAACTCCTTTTGGGCGTAGGCTGACTGATGTACTTTCTTCCAGGACTGCTCGAGATGTAGGCCTAAGCAGTATTTGGTTTTACCCAAATCTTTTATTTCAAATTCTGACTCTAGGTAAGAACTTGCTTCTTTTATGTCTTTCATGGTCCCGATGATATTTAGATCATCTACATATACTGATATTATACAAAATACATTCAGCGAGCGATGCAGGCTTTGGATCAAGATCGATGATTGTGGCAATTTTCTTTGCAAAGTAAATATCAACATTGGCTGTTGTTCTATTCATGGATTCTCCTATGTGCACAAAGTTTATAGCTATTTCATCACAAGTTGCTTCTTCTTGTGCTTCTACTTGCTCATCGCTTTTTCTAGTTGTGGTGGCAAGTCCCTTTAGTTTTTCAGCTCCAATGTGTACGCACATATCCATATCGATTTCTCCCTCTATGGGAATGTTCAGATCCGGTATGCCCTTTTCTAAAGGTTTCATACTGGTGCCTGGTCTCAATTGGCTGCCCTTCTAGTTCTAGGGAACTTCAGTAATCGGTTGTGTCAAGTCCTTCTTATCCTTTATCACTAGGCGTCCCCGGTTACTTAGGGCTCGAGGGGCCCAAGTTCTCGTCCTTTTATTCTAAGGCCTCTGGATGGGATTAGGGATATTTTTAATTTTCTTTGGTATTTCAACCCTCTCCGGTGCATTGTTTGCAGGTACATGCGACTTGATCACGCTCTTCAAATCACTAAAGTGGTCAGGCAGTTGATTTGCTAATGCTTGCAAATCAATGATTTTCTGGACTTCTCTATTTGTTTCACTAGTGCGCGGGTCATGTGCATGGATTCCCGTGGCTTGCCACGTAATATCTCGACATTTTTCATTAAGGGGTTGATTTTCTCTCCCTAATGTTGGGAAATTATCTTCATCAAATATGCAATCAGTGAAATGGGTAGTATGCAAATCTCCTACCATGGGTTCTAAATACCTGATTATGGATGATGTTTTATAACCAACATATATCCCAGTCTTTCGGAGATGACCCATTACAGTACGTCGTGAAGGGGGTTAGGTACATAAACCTTGCACCCAAACCTCCGGAGATGAGAAATTTTCAGTGCTAACTCTTGTGCTAGTTGCATAGGTGAATGGATATTGTAGGTCGATGGTCTAAAGTTGATGAGAGTTGCTGTATGCAGGACTGCATGTCCCCAACATGTAGCTGGTAAATTACATCTGCATAAGTGGTCGAGCAATAAATTTAATTCTCTTGATTAATGCTCCTGTTAGACCATTCTGGGCGTGGACATGCTGTACAGAGTGCTCAACTGTTATTCCCATTGCCATGCAATAATCATCAAATGTCTTTGAAGTAAATTCTCCAGCGTTGTCCATTCTGATGGACTTTATGTAATGATCAGGGAAAATATTTCTAATGCAAATTATCTGTGAGATCAGTTTTGCAAAAGCATGATTTCTCGTAGACAATAAACGTACGTGTGACCATTTTGAGGAAGCATCGATGATCACTATGAAATATTTAAATGGCCCTGATAGTGGCTGTATGAGACCGCAAATGTCTCCTTGAATACGTTCCAGGAATGCAGGGACTTCATCTTTCACTTTCGTAGTAGAATGTCTAGTAATTAATTTTTCCGGTTGTACATGCGCGGCACACAAATATTCGTGATTTGGAAAATTCTTTACATTAATATTATGCCCCTGTGAATTATTAATTATATTTCTCATCATCCTAAGATTTGGGATGCTAGAAACAGAAAAGTTTAGAGTTTCTAAATATTGTTTTCAGGGCAATATAGGCTGCAGGTTCCTTGATGTTGGTGTAGTATAGCCAGTTTCTAATGAAGGAAGTTCTTCTAATACCCTTTTTCATTTTCTTCGCGCTTCGTAATGAGCAGGTATTCCTTACCATACTATTCTTCAGTCTCAACATGGAAACCATTAGCGCGAATATCCTTGAAACTTAGGAGAGTTCTAGTCGATTCTGGGTACAATAAGGCTTCTTGAATGACCAAAGTTGTGCCCATTGGGAGTATAATTGTGGCTCTTCCTAAACCTATTATACAAGCATCGCTACCGGCGATTGTTTTAAGGCTGTCAACATTCTTACTAATCGACTGAAAGTATTTTGTCTCTCTGAAGATGGTATTCGTTGTGCCGCTGTCAGCTAAGCACACTTCGTCCATAAGGCACCACACGTGTTCTAATATAAAGTATTTTATTAATATGCATTAGAATGCAATCAACATACAAATGAAATACTTCAATATCACAACATATTATGCCATTATAATTTGAATAAATGAATGAATTACTCAGTATCATCCAACCATTACGAGAAAATAAAATTGTTTGAGTACCATCCATGCAAATTCTAACTTATTCTTCCACACAAAAGTAAATGACAATTAAAGTCTAAATGTATTCTGTGCATTAGACTGAATCTGCTAAGAAGTCAGAGAATTTGGCTGCTATCTTCTCAGGGGTGATATGCTCTTCTAGAGAAATCATGGCGATGGCAGTTACAATGTCAAAAGGGGGGTGTTGCTGCTGGAATGGTTTCAACCTCCATCAGCGTAGGCAGCTACTCAGAACTCTCGTCCTCAACAGATGCAAAGTGGGTTTCATGCTGCTCTTTGCCTTCCTCCTTCTTCTGAGTTTGGAAGGCATCGATAACATACTGCAGCTCTTTATAGATCCGCGACCAGTGTCCCCACTTACCACACGTATAGTAGGATTGGTCTTGCTGACTATAGGGCTTGCCGTCTCGCTTTGGCTTGCTTGCCTTATTCTTATGTGGAGCTTCTGACTTGCCTTTTTAGGCTACGACCTTACCCTTCCTGCCCCTTTTCTTCATTATGGGCTTTCGTCCCTTGTAGCTCCCGGCGTTGGCTTCACGTCCAGCAGAGCTCCCAGGTGGCTGTGAGACATAGTTCTTGCAGAGAATTTCATCCTGAGCCTCAGCAATTTGCATCATATCAATCAATTTTGCATACTCCTTATAGCCGTCTTGACGATAATTGCGTGCAGACTGCACTGCATTGGGGTGGAAGGTAGATAGGGTCTTGTCAATCTTCTGCTCATCTGTGATCTGCTTGCCACAGAGTTGAAGATTGGTACAAATTTTGTGCAAAGCAGAATTGTACTCCGCGATCATTTTGAAGTCAGCAAACCTCAGTCGGATCCACTCTTACTTTGCTTGAGGAAGAATGGTGTATTTTAGTGTAGGAGCCCAGATATTAACATCCGGAATCCTCTGTGATTTCATTGCACTATTCCCTGGATCAGTAGATAGTGCTCACAGTTACAGAAATGAATATCAAAATACATATCATGCGGAAGCGTAAATATAATAGTAGACTTACTCATGGGCCGATTAGGCCGAAATCATGAAATTGCAGCAGCGGAAGAACGAAGCACGCAAGTGGGACCTTCAGGACATGCCCACAGGCAGCCAACTGGAGGTTCGCGACCTAGCCCTTGACATCTTCATCTTCTCGGCCAGCTTGTCCAATCTTGTTGCTGAGGCGAGGTGATTTGATTTCCTGATTTTGAATTTTGTCGCAAAAGCGAGTGTGAGCACTCCGACCCCGTGCTCCGCGAGCCAATACACAGAATGCAACTAAATAGTATGCATGGCTTATCAAAGGAAGGCTCGGGTTATTTTATTTTTGCGTAGAGTACTTTTGAATACAATTACTTAAAAATCCCTAAGACCTAGCGATTTTGGAACAAATCATAATATACAAGGAAATGCATTATTAATATCGATTCAGATTCCATCCACCGTTACATGGCATCTGCACCATATAGCAATTTCTTCAGCGTTATAGCCGCTTAACTTACCACTGGGACGACACCTAGGACAATTCCAAACCAGGGCAGTCCTTCGCCCTTCAAGTTTCCATTCCAGTTTCCAATGTTTTTAAAACAGAACTATATCCAGTTAAGTTCCCATGTCTGCCCTTGACCGTGGGCACGGCTATTCGAATAGTTTTAACTCTGCAGAGTTTGCACACTTTACCCACAAGAGATAGATCTACTCGTTGCCCCACATGATTCCTTAGCCATGTGGTTGAATAGACTATCACAGGGCCTTTACAATGCATAGTCCACTGTGGTTACGCCCGCTAAGGTCAACCTTCCGTAGTAATATTACGCATACACCGGGAAGGGTCCCTCGTGAGCCATCACGGGCAAAGGCGATGAATATTACGCATCCATTCCTTTGCTCGTGGTCATACCTTCACGTAACCACCTTGAAGCTACACAAATTAGTTAACCCTGCCTACATTTTGCCAGCTTGTCGTTGTACTGTTTTACACGGGTTGACATGACAAGATTCAGTCCTTAGTATTATCTGAGCGGTTCTACCACACTCCACAATTTTGTGCATTCCTTCGCACCACATACCAGCCCCCAAACCATCCGCTCAGATATTAAAGCAAATTGAGAGTTTTGGGAGCATAAAATAACCATATCCAACATACACCAGTCATTACCACCATGACTGCCCAACCAACTTTTCTCATGATTAAAAAGTGATGCTTGGGCGCTCTCGCGCCCATGAGTACCTAAACAATACTAAGCATGGCATATATTTAGGGACTTATTTTCCAAAGGTTACTATTATAATTTTGCTAGGGTGACAAGGTTCTCATGTTCAAATATTCCAAAGGATGGGCAATATTAACCAAGTTAGATAATAGACATTTAACTAGAATTGTAAATTAAACATGGATTTGCATATAAAATAACAGCATGCAATTTGATAATTTAAACAAAAATAATTTGCAGGAAATGTAGGTTCAATATGATCAAAGTATTGACTCGCCTGGCGCGGTTTACCGCTATCTTGAGCTCACACAATGCTTTCTCTTGATCTTTTGGTCTCTATCTTCACTTCGAGCTTGATCTCACTTGATCCATTGAATCTTCACGACTCCCGATTTCCAATTACGTGACAAACGACTGAATCCAAATAAAGCAAATAACTCAAAAAGATCCAAATAAATCCGAATAAGCTCAATTTAGTTTTATCACGAGTTAATGGGTGATTTGGTGAGTTGAGGCAAGGTTGGTAATAGCATACGATAACTTGATCTTTCTATTAATAATCTCTTTGTATTATTTTGTTATTTATCAAGGAAGTTCCATGAGTCAGGTTAGACCTATAGACTGGTGCAGGAGTTTAGTGTACAAATTCTATCTTTAGGGTATGCATTCCTTGCAACTCAGGTTATGGTAAGGCAAACTGGACTGATGGATGAGATCTGTACTTATTCTATAAATCTTTTAGTCGAAGGTATTATAATACTTGGATATCTTTATTAAGTTTTTAGAATAATATCTGATATAGGCTTTTACTTATTAATTAGATTAAGATAAATAGCAAGGGCTCAATATTTATTCTTATATGGTAATTAATTAGAATTTAAATCTCTAATAATCCTATTATCATATTTTATGTATCTTCATTTATCGCTAGCTTAAGTTTAATTCGAATTAGGATCCTTTGGTACGGGTCCCAGCTTGAGTTATATACAATTGTACTAAATTTTATTATGTACCAAAGCTAGCGTTAGGATTTAGTTAATGGCACTATTATTAGTTTGCTCATACTTTAGCTACTATTAGGCTTAGCTCCACTTCTAACTCTAGTTTAAACTTAGCTACCGGAGCAAGGCTTAGTATGTATCATTTTATGTGAAATGTTAATCTAAATGCCAATTGTCATTATTAACTAAATCTAGCTTCTGATATTTATTTATCGGTGATGTACTAAGGGTGGGGTCTGCATTATGAATCCTGACTTTCCAATTTAAATATGTATTTCATTTAATTTGGTGTTAGCATGAATCAGTAACTATTTAAAGCTCAACCATAAGTCAGTTGCATACAAGGCAGCCTCTATTTCAATTTGAATATCATGGCCTAAAGGTTTGTTTATTAATGTTCACATTATTTAATAGTCAAAAGGATTCTCCTAACTGCTAGGGTATAAAGACAAGGGTTTATGGTTTAAACTTTACAGAGATTAATTTTATAACATTTACTAATATGCAAGGTTTTAGGCTTCATTGATTAATCACATTTCATTTGCTAAGTTGTCATTCCAGGGGAGCATACACCTAACAACATCCCTACTAAGCCTTTAATTAATAGTTAGGATTTAATTAATGGCACCACTACCATTTTGTCTATAGCTCGATTATTATTAGGCTTAGCGTTGATTTCAATTTAAATTCTATTCATCTATCATGGGTTCATGTTTTGACATAGCTATTAATTAAATCTACAAAAGGCAATTTGTTGAAATGACGGTAGGATAAAGGTTAAAGCTTACATTTTAATTTCATGCAAGGGTAATCTTTATTTAAACTTGGATATTTTAACCAAAGGCACTTTTCTTTATCTATGTCCTTAATTAGTATTTAGTCAAATTTATATTTACCTAGGGTCGAATTTGTTATACAGAACTAGGTCCCACTATCATTATTATCTAAGTACACCACTGAGATTTATTTATCGGCAAGGTATTAATGGCGGGGTATATTTAAATTATGCCTTTCTACTTTACACATGTAGTTTATTTTAAATGGTTACGGCATACTTTTTAATAAGATTTACGGAGCAACTTGATTTGTTATTCACCTTGCTACTTTGGTTGGGCTTTTATTAAATCTTGTAAAGTCCATCTTTTGTTAATAATTAGATTTGGAATAAACAACCAAGCCATATTAGTTACTCATATTTGATAGCTAATCCATCATTGAATCTCTAATGATCTTACCTTGCACAATGTTTTATTCCATTTCTATACTTAAATTCTTATCCTATATTGTCAATCATAGTATCAAATTTATTTTCTTTAAGTTTAATTTGGATGTCTTTTTGATTGGGATCTTTGATAAATTTGGACATTAAGAAAAACTATATTTTATTAATACCTTTGATTGCTAATTAGGCCTCAAATAAATATCTACACTATGTTAATTTAATTTTTTTTGTGTTTTAGAGGTAATTATTGAGGACTTCCCTAAATGATTATTTTAAGTATTAATAAGGGAGATGACATGATTTTAGAGATGAGCAACATCTTGTTAAATTGATTTACCTAATCTGTATAAATAGATTTAGATCGACGGGTAGAAGATAGTATCTAAACCACTCGAGAAAGTGTTTATGTTATTCTTCGAGTTTCTAGGGTAAAGTTTGATAAGCATTGATTTTCATTCTATAAAGTCTCAACATCTTTACTCATCTAGGATCAACTTCTAGTATACATTGATTTTCATTCTATAAAGTCTCAGCAAAGAACAGGGCAGAGCAGTGTGTGGACGGTGAAACAAGGGAGGACTCATGGCGGTCGAGGCTGGCGGGCTCGCCGGCGCGAAGAGGCCGGTGAGGAGGCGGCGACCGGAAAAAGGGGTTGCCCTGGCATCAAAGAAGCTCATGGAGGCGGCAACTTCGGCCGAAGTGACGCCAAGGCGTGCCGTCAGCAGGGGGATGCGGACGGCGGGGGACAGCCGGTTCGGCGCCGATGGCCGGAGAGGAAGGAGCATGGAATGGGGTGCGCACTAGCATGAGAAGAGCGCAAGGAACTCACCGGAGTGGTCGTAGCGGACAGAGGGGGATGGAGGTGAGCCGGCGGCGGGCGCATGCGGCGGTGCAGCCAGGTCGCCGTGGCGGGGAGACTTGGGCGGCGAAGGGCACTAGCCGACGATTGGGGCAACCTCGGGACACCGAGAAGATGCTCCCACCGCGCCGAATCGCCCTGGGACCGTCCGAGGAGGAAGCGGCGGCGGAAATGGCGACTGCCGGCCGGAGACGGAGGAGGAGTGGGCGCGGCGCTCTCAGGCGACGATTTTTCAATTAAACCAGCGGGGAGGTAGGGGACGACCGGGGGCACGCCGCAACGCAATCCAATCGTGGAGGAGTGGACCGAGGGGGAGGCAGCGGTGAAAGCGGCGGCGGCCAGCTTACGGGCGGAAGCGAGGGAAGCAGAGAAGAAAGAGAGGAATGGCGTGGCGGCAGAGGGAACTCGGCTGCTTCTTATGCTCGCGGGGTGGCCGGGGAAACCGTGGGCGCGCGCGGGGAAAACCTCGGGCGGGGGCTGCGCATGGAGGCCACGGGGCGGAGGGTTGCTGCGCGCAGCAGAGGAAGGAGTGAAGTGGTGCGGGCGCTCGGGGGAAAGAGAGAGAGGGAGGGGGCGGTCCCGCGCGACCAGAGGGAGAGAGAGGAGCTGGCGCGGGGGCCCGGCGTCAGCCGGGAGATGGCGCGGGGAGAGCCAGGCGCTCGGGCCCGCTGGCAGGGAGAAGGGCGCGGGGTCCGTGCGGCAGTGAGGGGAGGTGCGGGAGGAGGGGTGGAGCTGGGCCGTTTTCGGCCGGCCTGGCATCATTCCCTTCTCTTTTTTTGTTTCTTTTTATTTTGGGTATGTGTGCACATGGAGGTATATATATATATATGTATATATATATATCTGTTTACGTATAATTTCATATATTGCTATTTCTCTGGTTTATTTAATTTTGCATATTTTTATTTCCTATTTTGTTAAATTCTTACTTGCACTATGTGCATATACATGTATATGTTTATATATACCTATGTATGTATGTATTGTGCTTGCATTTTATTCCTTCACTTCCATTGCTAGTTATGCCATTATTTCCAAAATGAGGTTTCATATTTTTAACTCAAGTTTCTCTCTTCTAATACTGGATCATCTTTTCAGCTCCGCATTTTAAATCTTGCTTTTTTATTAACTAAATATGTTTGTTTCTTCCTGATCCTTTCAACTTTTGGAACCTTCACCAAATTTCTCAGAAAAACATCATAAACTCCAAATTCAAATAAAACATATCGCCAAATAATTCAAAAGCTTCACATTTTCAGATTTCAAAATTTTCAGGATGTTACATTTAGCCTCTCGAACCGCTTCTTGAGTGCAGTCCATAATACTAGCGTGCTCTTCTCTACCATGTACTCATTCTTAGGAGTAAGACAGAGATGGTGCTTGTGGAAGTGAAGTGTCTGATCATTTTTCTCAGGAGTGGGTTGGGCATCCTGCGGTGCACCAATCCCAATGGCAGCGCGGAGCTTTTTGGCTCCAAGTACTATCTCGACATCGGAAGCCCAAGTCAAGTAATTTTGTCCATGCTGGGCCAGCTCCTTGAACTCTCAGTTCGTGATGCCTGTTATCTACATGTGCATGAAAGAAATATACAAGTTTATTGCCAGTAAACATGCATGCAATAAATTTATTACAGGTAAATGAATTGGATAATGGTACAAATGATTATCGTAATGTTCCAGAATTCTCTATGCATTTTCTATAAATTTCACTGTTAATTTCAGTGATTAAAGGCAATTTAAATAATTACAATTAATCAAAAATAGTAAATAAACACAGAAAACATAGAAAATAATAATGATAGTGCTAAACACACTTCAAATGCAAAAAATAATTCAAAATTTAAATTTTCGAGGCTCTTTTATGCAGGAATATGAATTTTCAGTGAATTCTAAAATTTCTGAGGGCCTATACGCGAATTTTCAATTCAGAGAAAATTTTCGCTTAATTTTATTATTTTTCGAGAGCCTTTCTGCAAAAATTCAGGACCCATTTGAAAATTCTGAGGACCCTCCCGTAATTTCTAGAATTCGGGGGTCCTTTTCACAAAACCGCCGGTGCCACCCTTCTGGGCGGAGCCTCTGGCCCAACTTCTCCCGGCCCAATTGGCCTGTCTCCTGGCCAGCTGAAAACAGGGGGTAGGGTTAACCCTACCCCTGTTCCCTTCGTTGGCGGTGGCAACCCGATCGGCCGACTCGGGTGGGGCGCGCGGCGGGGTGGCCGGCCTCAGGTGGTGGACGAGCGGCACCGGGCAGCGGCGGTCTCGAGCCAGTGTGGCGGTGCGTGCGGCGGCCGTACAGGGCCAGCCGTTTAGGATTTTTTTCTTTTTTCTCTTTTGTTTCAATCTACAATGCAATCAATATCTACTCTTTCATGTAATCTACCGATCGACATTGTGCCGGCGACTTCAATCTCCTCGCGGTTGATTAGATCGGATTTGCACCATAGAAAATAGTTTGGAAAGCGAAATCTGTGAAATTTAAAGCGATCTAGATGTAGGCAATTCAATCTACTAATGCTTCGATGATTACCTTCGATTCACCGTAGTGATTCGTGCTGATAACGTGTTAAGGAACCGTTGCTGGTGACTAGTCCGATCGATTCCTCTGTTATGCAAAATAACAAATCAATCACAGAAGACACAAATAGTAGATTGAAACACAGAGAGATAGAGAGAACTCCTGGTCTTTTTTTTATTGATTTCTTTCTCATCTTTTACAAAATAGCCAATAGGGTCCCTATTTATAACCTAGTGGTGAAGCGTCTACCATGGACAAGACTTTAAGCCCAGGCCCAGGTTTCTAACACTACTACTACACATTTGAGCTACTATGTTGTTGACCTTGCTTTGCAGGTAGACACCTTATCCTCCGAAGAAACAAGCTCCTCTCTTTCTTCTTCCTCAGCTTCCATCCTACGTGGGTATCTTAGCGTGTGTTTGGTTCCTGGGATCATGGGGGACGGGACAGATCCATCCCCAAAAACATAGTGTTTGGATCGGAGTCAGTGGGATGAAATGGGATGGGATGACTCCAAAACAGTAGAATCGGGGGACAGCGCCAGCCCAAGAAATCGGTGGGACGGGAGCCGTCCCTCATCCCCTGACGCGTCACGTGCCTCGCGCGTGAGAAAAAAATCCCCGTGCGGTCACCCCCTCGCGGCTCCGCTCCTCCCGTTTCTCCTCCCCGGTCATTCCTGTTCTCCTCCCCGTCTGAGAAATACTCCCGTCCCCTTCTCGATCTCAGGCCAACGGTCGGCCTCCGCGCCCGCAGAGGTCCAGCGGCGGCCGCTCGTCTCAAGGGAAAGCCAGGCGGCGGCGCATCACCGGCTCGGACGGGTAAAGTAGCCACACACAGCTCCTCCTCCATCCCGCCGCTCCGCCGCCGCCGCCGCTCTCTCCTAGTGCGCGCGTCGCCGCCGGTTCTTGGGAGGGCGTGTGCGCATCAACATCAGGTGATTTTCTACCTTCTTGGGTTTGGATTTGTGCGATTCAGGTTTCTTTTCTTGGGTTTGGATCCAGGGATTCTTGCGGCCGCGGGTTTGGCTTGATCCGTCCCTGATCTTTCACACCGGCGACGGTCTCCCTCAACCTCGGCACTCTCCCTCAACTTCAAGGACAAGCCAGGCCGGTGAGATCTCGGCTGCCTTGCAAGGTATGGAAACCCTATCCCCTCCCTCTCTGCCCCCCTCCAATCACTCACGGCTCACGCCCACACCTGAAGCGGCGCGGCTAGGGTTCGCTCGCCCTAAACCCTACCACTCTCCTTCCAGCAGCGCCGATTCCTACTGCCCTGTCTCGGCTGCATTGTATAAACATGTTGAGATTGAGATGATTTTGTGCAGTAAACAATATTGAGATTGAGATGATTTTGTGCAGTAAAGAATATTGAGATTGAGATGATTTTGTGCAGTAGTATTGATATTGAGCAGTAGTATTGATATTGAGCAGTAGACATCGATATTGAGATTGAGATTTCCACTGTAAACTTGCTTGATTGTGCAGTTTTTTTATGCTTGTGATTGATATTGATTGTGAGATTGAAATAAAGACATATGCTTAGTTTTTTATTAAACTTGTTGCAACTAAGGTGGGCAAATATCATGACATGGAGACATGTTTTTTGTGTTTGCTTCATGTATTGTAGATGGACAAAAGGAGAAAGCTTTTAATTTTTGCTGCTGCTGGATATATGGTTTTAGCAATGATGGCCATGATTATTGAGTCTAGAAAACGTAAACGGGATGCAAGGAGAGTAGGAATAACATATGGACCTATGGATGAAAGGGACAGGATGAGACTTGAGTACCTCGACACCAAAATTTGGAAAGACGATACAACTTGTGTGAACATGTTAAGACTTAATAGAGCAAAGTTCTTTCGGTTTTGTAACCTTTTTAGGAACCGTGGTTTGCTTGAAGATACCATCCATATGTGTGTTGAACAACAAGTGGCTATGTTTCTAAATACAGTGGGGCATAACCTTAGCAATAGATTAGTTGGAACTAATTTTGATAGATCCGGAGAAACGGTTAGCCGTTATTTTAACAAAGTACTTCGTGCCATTGGTGAGCTACGAGGGGAACTAATTAGGCCTCCTTCATTGGACACTCCAAGCAAAATAGCAGGGAACCCAAGGTGGGATCCTTACTTTAAGGTGTGAGGCTCATCCCTACTTCCTTGTAGTTTCTGTAGTAATATAATCTTATCTGACCCCTAATCTTTTTATGATTTTATTGAACACATAATAGGATTGTATTGGAGCTATTGGTGGCACACATGTAAGAGCCTCCGTTCCTAAGGAAATGGAACACTCCTTTCGTGGTAGGAAGACCTATGCGACTCAAAATGTAATGGCCGTTGTAGATTTTGATCTCCGGTTCACCTATGTCTTGGCTGGTTGGGAGGGGACGGCACATGATGCTCTAGTTTTAAGAGATGCTCTAGAGCGTGAGAATGGCCTTCGAGTGCCACAAGGTAATAGATTAATACTACCTCAGTACTACCTCAAATGTCCATAAAAATGTTGAAATGTAGAAACATGACCAACTTGTTTACCATATGTTAGGCAAATTCTACCTAGTTGATGCTGGATATGGAGCCAAGTCGGGATTTTACCCCCTTTTCGTGGTGTACGCTACCACTTGAATGAATGGGGGAATAATCCAGTGCAAAATGAGCAGGAGTTGTTCAATCTTAGACATTCATCTCTTCGTGTCACAATAGAGCGTGCATTTGGGTCACTTAAAAGGAGATTCAAAATTCTTGATGATGCCACTCCATTCTTCCCTTTCCGAACTCAAGTAGACATTGTTGTTGCATGTTGCATCATACACAATTGGGTCATACAAGACGGGATCGATGACTTTATTATTACTGATTCTAATTGGCCACACTATAGTCATTCTACAACATATACTGGTCAAGCAAGTGAGCATGCAGCTATGGTCAATTTTAGGCAACAAATTGCAGACCAGAACAAATTGCAACAATGTTAACTGAATTTGAGGTGTATTTGTTCAATATGAGTTGTATTTGTTCAATTAGAGTTGTAAGGACCTATTGCTTGTTTTATTTGAGTTGTAAGGACCTATTGCTTGCGGAATTTGAGTTGTAAGGACCTATTGCTTGCTGAATTTGAGTTGTATGAACATCTTTCTTGAAGTTAATATTATTCCAGGCTTCATTAGTGTTTGACATAATCATAATTGTTTGTGTACTTTCTATGTTGGCATGGTAGACAATGGATGACCATGTTGAAGGACTTGGGGGCACTAATGGCCATGCTACATGGACATCGGCTCAGTCAGCTTTCATGCTGACTCACCTTGCCAATGTGGTGGCTGGTGGTGCTAAGACATCAAAGGGCTTCAAGAAAGTCCATCTCAATGCATGTGCTAGGGCTCTCAATGAAAAGTTCAGCACTATGCGCACTGGTGAGCAAATCAAGAACCATTTGAAAACATGGTCAAGGAAGTTTGCAAAGATAAATAGACTTAGGAAGCTGAGTGCTGCTGGCTGGGATGAAGATAACTTCATTATCACACTTGATGCTGAGCACTACAATAACCATGTGCAGGTATACTTCAATACTTGGTCTGCTCATAATTGGGGCTTGCTGAAATTTATTTTTTTTCATATCCTAGGATCACAAGGCAGATGCTGAGTATCTGAACAAGCCTCTAGACCACTATGGTGAGATGCAAACAATATTTGGCAACAGCATGGCTACAGGAAACTTTGCCAAGGACTCAAGTGCAGCTCTAGGTACTGAAGATGGAGGAACTGAAACTGATGATGTTCCTGCACATGATGTGAGTGATGGGAGTACTATTCTGGATAATCATGGGGCAACATCTTCTGCAAGCAAGACCAACAAGAGGGCCAGGATAGCTGAGATTGAAGACGATGGGCTAATTAGTGCTTTCAAAAGTGCAGGTGAGAACATTGCCAATGCTATAAAGATGGCCGCTAAACCTGAAAATGATTGCCTGCAGACTTATTTGACCAATTGAAAAGCCTTCCTGGGTTTGATAAGACCCACATATCTTTCTACTTTGCTTATTTGGTGGTTAACCCTTACATTGGAAAGGCTTTCTACCTCCTGTCGTTCGAGCACAAGCTAGACTGGGTTGCAATGTTCATTAGTGAGAGGTTTCCAGGACAGTGAAGGTGATTTGGAGGAGTAGGACATTTCTTTTGGTGGAACCACATATAACTATGCACTGTGGTCTAATATTAGGAATGCTATAGCTTATGTACTGTCTAATGTCACAAGCCTTGAACTTGCTATATTGTGTGGCTTGAATTCGATGTATTATATACGCCTTGGAGGAGTAGGACGTTTCTTTTGGTGGAACCACATATAACTATACACTGTGGTCTAATATTAGGAATGTTATAACTTATGTACTGTCTAATGTCACAAGCCTTGAACTTGCTATATTGTGTGGTTTGAATTCGATGTATTATGTACGCTTTGGAGATAAGCCAAAAAAATGTTTGATTATGCAAAAAGGTTCATTTATTCGACATAATTTGATTATGCAAAAAAACATCGGAGATGAGCTTCATTCATTCTAGCAAATATTTGATTCATGCGACAAAAGATGAGTAGCACAGAGGTAACCTTACCAAAAGGTCACCACACCTTCTGTCCTATCCCCATCCTTCTATCCAAACTGGTGACTGGGATCATTCCATCCCCTTTTATCCCCTCAACCAAACAGAAAACAGGGTCGATCCTATCCCAGCAACCAAACAAGAACTGGGTTGGTTCCATCCTAGAAATCAGGAATGGGTCCATCCCATCCCACCACGTCTCCAAACCAAACACACGCTTAATACACCAGATGGAAGCTTGGGATGCCCTAAATAATAATCCCTTCGTCCAAAAAAATATAGGTTATTTTGAAAACCATACGGTCAAGATTATCAAATCTTGACTATTATTATATGCTAAAACATATACATTGACTACATGATAATAATGTCATTGGACTTATCTTATAAAATATTTTTACTATAAAATATTTTTACTATTTTTGTTGCTGTATTATGGTACAAAACTATAGTTGAAGTATTGCGTTTCAGGCCGTAAAAAATAGAAAATGATATACATCCGTGGACAGATCGGGTACTATTATAGCATGCATCGTATTGCATCCACGTGTCAAATGATTAATTTTCTTTGCTAGAGTTTGTCAAATAGCGACATGAGCAAACTGATTAATAAGTAGAAAAAGATGTTCCTTTGATCGACCGTGTGAAGCTTGTGCTGTCAATTTCCTATAGAGCGAAGGGATTTTATAAAAATCACCTAGATGTTTTGTTTGCTAAAATCACCCAAATTTGAGAGTGTTAGATCTTTTGTTGAGATTGGTGAGTATCTGATTCCTTCCAAACAGGTTCATGTGAAAAACCGGTCTAGCGACCAAATCCATTCTCGTTATCTTCCAATATGCATTTCCTTTTGATTTTTTTTGCTTCCTCCCGGTACAGGCGCGCCAGCGTCTTGTTGTGTCCAACAATCATAGAGAGAGAGAGAGAGAGGAAAGGGAGGTTTACTTCAGCGTGGCGGAGAAACCAGTGACCCATGCTGCCATCTTGCTCGCCCGGCGGTTAACCGAAGGAGTGCATGGCGACGAAGGTGCGAAATCGATCATAGATTCCTTTCTCGATCCCCCGTGCCATCAGCTCTAGTTTCTTTTGTGTGTGTGTGTGTGAGAGAGAGAGGAGTAGCAGGGAGGGAGATCGGAGCAAAGAAATCATGGAAGACCGTAGCCATCTTCTCCCGCCGGGACGTAATACTGGATCGAGCTGTGTGGTGGCGATGAGTGGATGAGCGATCGATGTTGTTGTTGTAACGCAAGTTTTTGTTGCTTTTCTCCCTTTTTCAATTTTTATGTGCATATGTGTGTGTGAGAGAGAGGGGAGTGAGCGGTAGTCGCCGGTGATGGTGGTGAGGAGTTTGCCTTTGTCACCTGCATAGCTCTTTATTCTATGATGGTTGCATATTAGAAAGGGTAGCAACTAAGAGGGGTTGATCATGAATTGGGCTTACTGTTAGAACAACTCCTACAGCCTGGCTAAATACATCTGTGAAATCTATTGTAGCTATTATGCCCAAAAAAAGCAGTCCAACGGTCTCGCTATGTCATTTTCTATTTTTCCTCGCTCGGTATCCCGTTCTTCTCGCTGCCCATCTTTCCCGAGCGAGGGTTGCGTGCTATCCGCGGCGCCAATCCCCTCCCGCGCGCGGGCTGCTCTCCCGCGCTCAATTTTCTTCTCCGCGCGCCAGACTCTCCCCTCTCGCCCCCTCCGCTCTCCCCTCTCGCCGCCTCCCCCTCTCCCCTCTCGCCGCCTCCCCCTTTCCCCTCTCGCTGCCTCCGCTCCACCCGCCGCCGTCCTCGACTTCGCCGACCAGCCGCCCCTCGCCTCCTTCACCTCCGCTCCACCCGCCGCCTCTCCCTCGCGGCCTCGCCCCTCTCGCCGCCTCCGCTCCACCCGCCGCCGCCCTCTACTTCGCCGACCCAGCCGCCCCTCGCCTCCTTCACCTCCGCTCCACCCGCCGCCTCCCCCTCGCGGCCTCGCCCCTCTCGCCGCCTCCGCTCCACCCGTCGCCGCCCTCGACTTCGCCGACCCAGCCGCCCCTCGCCTCCTTCACCTCCGCTCCACCCGCCGCCTCCCCCTCGCAGCCTCGCTCCTCTCGCCGCCTCCACTCCACCCGTCGCCGCCCTCGACTTCGCCGACCCAACCGCCGCCGAGGAGACCGACCCACCGGAGCCGAACCAGCAGGAAGAGGAAGGGCCAGCCACCAGCCTGGGCGTAGCCGGCAGCGGGCGGGCGGCAGCCACCGGCGACCGGCGCGCAGGTATAGATCCGCCCCACCTCTTTTTTTTTCCCGTCCTCCGCCACTGCTCCCGCGTGCGCCCCCTTCCTATGCTCCCCTTTTCCTTCCCATCCGGCGCAGATTCTTCTCGCGGCCTAGCGGGTGACCCCTTCCGGTGCTCCACGGGCGCTCTCTTCTCGGAATCGTGCCGAGGGACTATGTCGCAGGCACCATCAGCGCTCTTTTTAGTTCATATTAGTGTTTCTATCTTAGGTACCTGTGGTTGTGGAAATGTTAGTTCTTCATTCTGATAACATTATTTAGTTAACCTTGATATGAACTGGAAGATATGTTTCTTGGTTGATATGCTTCTTTATGGGCACTGGTTGGTGCTGACAAAACTGTAGGTTTGGTTATACTGAGGTGTCTGGGACCCTTAATGGGAATGGTCTTGTTGGAAACATAGGAGAGTGCCAAATATGATTAAGAATGGTGTAATTTTACTGGCTTCTTCCAAAAAACATCATAAGTCTCATATAAATTCTTGCATCATTCTATTCTACAGGCTTTAGCATTTATAGATTCTTATGGGTCTGAAATTACCAGGTATCAGCAAGCTTGTGACCTCAACTGTTGGGAAATCGACAAACATTCTGTGTTGTGTGGATCACTGGCCTGCGTATTATGTATTACAAGTTCTTAACATCTACTTCATCTGACCTATGTTCTCGATGGCGACAATCTAAGGCACGGGTTGAACCAAGACCTGAGCTGAAAATATACGCAGAGTAGGTATGTTTGGTTCAGAAACCTGCCGATCACTTTTCACCTTATAACTCTACCACTTGTAATTGTGTTTGTGTCTTTTTCAGAAGAGATCGAAGCGCCTGCCGCAATTTTACTGTCCAATTCTTCATTCATTGAGGTATATCTAGTCAACTTTGAAACTACCATGTAGACAAGTGAGACAATGTTGTCTTATTCTGGTTGCCATCTAATCACGTTTTCAGTAAGATATCTGGTTCAGTAACATCAGTATTAGTAGTATCATTATCAGTATTAGTAGTAACTAATTAGCGAATGAATAGTATACTTGTTTTATTCATAAATCATGATCGATATCAAGCTAATCATGATCTTAATGCCAACGACAAATGAAATCAATCATTAATAATATTATTGTATAAATCTGGATAATTTTGCCACAGGTGCTCAATAAGGTCGGCTTGAAGTTGTGTGTGCGTTTCCTTGTCCTTGATGTTCTTGTAATTTTGAATAAAAGCATCAAGTTCAGGTGTACCATTGTGGGATATTTTCACCTTTTCTCCCACGTTGTCGTAATTGAAATCATCTTCGTCGCCCCCCTCATCCTCAACAATCATGTTGTGCATAATGATACAAGCTTTCATGATTTCTCCAAGCGTGTCCTCATCCCACAAACGAGCTGGCCCTCGAACGATAGCAAAGCGAGCTTGTAGAACCCCAAATGCTCGTTCAACATCTTTCCTACATGCTTCTTGTGCCTTAGCAAAATATTTCTTCTTGTTACCTTGTGGTTCTGGTATGGTCTTCACGAAAGTGGCCCAAGATGGATATATGCCATCTGCGAGATAATAACCCATAGTATAATTGTTTCCATTAATGCTATAATTAACCTGTGGACCTTCACCTTCAGCAAGCCTTGCAAAAATAGGAGATCTTTGGAGAACATTGATATCATTGTGCGAGCCTGGCATCCCAAAGAAAGCATGCCAAATCCAAAGATCTTTAGAAGCAACCGCTTCTAGTATAATTGTAGGATCCTTTTTGTGCCCTATATACATACCCTGCCATTGAACAGAGCAATTTTTCCAGGTCCAATGCATGCAATCTATAGAACCAACATACCTGGAAAACCTCTGCTCTCACCAATTGTAAGTAATCTAGCTGTATCATATTCATTAGGCATTCTCATGTACTCAGGTCCAAATACCTGAACAACCGCTCTGACAAACCTTCTCAAACTTTCTAGAGCAGTACTCTCACCAATACGAACATAGTCATCCGTAGCATCAGCCGCTACTCCATAAGCTATCATCCGAAACGCCGCCACAACCTTCTGCAAACAAGATAGTCCTAGGGTACCAGCTGCATTCCTCTTCTGCACAAAATATACGTCATGCTCCTCAACAGCATTCATTATGCGGACAAACACGTGACGCCTCATTCGAAATCTGTGCCAGAAGACAAATTAATTATGCAAAATTGAGCGCATATACAAAATATAAGTGAAAAGAAATATGGGTACGTACAAACCTTCGCCTGAAATAGTTTGGCCCGTACGTAGGATCATTCGAAAAATAGTCTTGATATAGTCTCAAGTGCCCTGACTGCCTATCACGATTCAATACGCGATGTCCCTCAACAGAACCACAATGATATGGTTCATTGCCAATGTCCGTTGCTACTATGTGGGCAGCAGCAATATAAAATTCATCATCATCGTCCGAAGACGATGAATCCATCACTTCATTCAATAGGTTGAACTCATCTTCAGAATCCATTACACACCGAGAGCGCAACCGAGAGCACTGAATCTTCACCGTTTATTTTTTTTGGTTGGGGCGATTTGGTTCTCTGTTTTATCTTCAATTTATAGTATCAATTTTGTTCTATACGAACGGGAATAGGAATCGGAATCGGATAATTAGCAATCCACTAGAGCATGTCCGGATGCTACCAAGACCGGCTGATCTACGGACAAGCGCAACTCCAAGCCAAAAGTATTGAACGGAATCGGAAACAGGAAAATGAACAAGAAAATAAAGATGAGCAACGACCGTCTGTTCGGATGCTAAAGAAATTTTTTTTAGCTAGGCTGTTGTGGCACTCTTCTTTTTTGGGGAGTTTTTTTATTTTACATGATGGCTAAATTAAGGGATTTAGCATTTATTTTTAGCTAATCTCTTGGAGTTGCTCTTAGAGTCTAAAGTAGAAAAGTTATGGCGACTAGAAGAGATAGAATACATGTGGTTTGGTAGGGCAACCCGCATGTGAGGGAAGATAAGTTTAAAGTAGGTCGTTTATAGTGTATCATGTATAAATGCATGAGTAAATGTATTCCACTACTACAGAAAGGCTAATAGTAGACGGCAAATCACAGACGGTTTTGTGAAACCGTCTGTAATGTAAACTATTACAGACGGTTTTAATTTGAAGGCCGTTTGTGGTATTTGTGGCGGGAAAAAGGAGTATCACAGACGGTTCTTACCTCTGAACCGTCTGTGATACTGGAATATCACAGACGGTTTTTATTAAAAACCGTCTGTGATAATCTGGGATTATCACAGACGGTTTTTTATTAAAAACCGTCTGTGTTGTGTCGACTATCACAGCCGGTTGTTGTTAAGAACCGTCTAGGAATGTTCACAGACGGTTTTTCACAAGAACCGGCTGTGATGTCCCTTTGTCTGTCATATTCTAGATCAGAGGTTAATATATAAGTACACATTGCTTCAAATAACTTAACTACAGAACTACTGAGACAAGAGATCACAAATTAAAGGCAAATTTATCAATTTCAATTAGAGGCAAATTTATTAGAAAAGTCGCACAGGTAAAGAGTTTCCCAGATTGTATTCTTTTGGGCTTCGTAAGCTTCTTCTTCAACTTGGGGACTTGGAGGATCAGCCGCTAAATTCTCGAACGCCGTTAAGATTGCCCTTGTCCTCAGCACTTCCTCCTGCAGCCTGGGCAAATGATCAGCAGCATCCATAATGTCGTAGAGGATAGCATGAAAAGATTCCTCAGAATCTGCCGTTTCTGCTTGATCGGCAAGGCTATCCATCAGTCTCTGCAATGCGTGTAGAGCTTCTTCCGCATTGCGCACATTGTGGAGAAGAACCAGGGTGAGGGCTGTTTCCCTTTCTTGAGCGGCAGCGAAACGCCTCCGTCGACGGCGGAGGATCAGGTCAAGCTGACGGATGCAAGAAAGTCAGGGAAGGAGAGCAGGGCGGGTGCGGAGAAGCTGCTCCAGATGCAAATTGCTGGCCGCCTGTGTAAGGTTCCGGCCGAACAATTCGTGATGAACAGATGAGAGGAAGGAGATGATCACAAGAACAGTAGTAGAAGTCATGTTGTATTGTATATTGTATTGTACGTACGTAGAAGAGACCTGGATTAGGCGCGCATATTTAACCTTTAGCACAGACGGTTCGTATACCCAAACATTAATGATATAGACGCTTCGTATAACGATCGAGAGACATTAACTAGACGATCGAAACACGAAGCGTTCTGACATCGAAACACGCGTGAAGCGTTCTGGTATGAAGCTTATGACAGACGGTTTATACGGGTAACCGTCTGTGATATTTTCACAGTCGGTTATTAACAAGAACCGTCTGTGATAATTGAGACATCACAGACGGTTCGTATTAAGAACCGTCTGTGAATTTTCACAGACGGTTCTTAATTCGAACCGTCCGTGATAATCTTGCAACACAGACGATTCGTGTAACAAACCGTCTGTGATAATCACAGGTCACCAATAATTGTTGACCAATAATTGGTGTATGTCACCAATAATTGGTGTATACCCAGGATTTCGATCTCGACCGTCCATTCTCTCCACATGGAATGGCAGGCAGCAGTTCCTCCCACTACTCAGCCCTTATTAATAACCCCATCTACCTTTCCAGCGGTACTAGTCACGCGTGAGTTCATCCACTAGCTAGCTTCCTTCATGCATCTCCCCTCCGCTATGAGCTAGCGCCTCCGTCGCGGCACGGCGGGCGGCTGGACAACACACTCTTGCCGTAAGTGTCGTAAGTGTGTCTTTGTTCAGATGCACCGTCGTGCCATGAAGGGTTCGTTAGCTGTAATAGATTTGAATGTGTTGTTGTGCTTGCCTCTGTATTTGATTGTTTTCAGAGGGTATGGGTAACATTATTTTATTTGCTTGCTTGCCTCTGTATTTGCATGTTCCTCGACGATGCCGACTACTGCCGAGATGTGATGTCCACTCCAACAATCCTTCTTTTTCCTGCAAAATTCAAGGCAATTTTATTACAAAAGTTCAAAAAAAAGGCATTCCCAGATTCTTCGGTGAGCAGCCGACATAGCCGACTTCTTCGGTGAGCGACTATATATCTGCCTCTTTCCACTCCTTTTCTTCATCTCTGGTCTCTGGATCACGTACGCCAGTAGCGATGATTCAGTAGTAGATGAATCATCGCTACTGGCGTACGTGATACAGAGACCAGAGATGTAGAAAAGGAGTGGGAAGAAGCAGATGGATAGTCGCTCACTGAAGAAGTCGGCTATGTCGACTGCTCAACCAAGAATCTGGGAATGTCTTTTCTTTGCACTATTGTAATAAAATTGCCTTGAATTTTGTCGGGAAAGATGAACTGTTTCGTCAGGGCATGACTGCCAACTCGAAGCATATATAGCATAGCATTCGAGGCACATCCGAGGCCTGCTGCTGTGTCTTGAGGAATGCCAAGAGCTGGTCTTCAGATGTGGCAGCCACACTGGTCTTAGTTCCTTCATGGCACATCCGAGGCCTGCTGCTGTGTCTTGAGGAATGACTAAGGAACTAAGAAATAGTTATATTTATTGTATTCAGATGTGGCTCCCTCCCGACGCCGCTCCCTCCCGACGCCGCCGGTCCCTCCCGTCGCCGCTCCCTCCCGACGCCGCCGTTCCCTCCCGACGCCGCTCCCTCCCGACGCCGCCGGTCCCTCCCGCCGCCGCTTCACATGTTATATGCTTCACATGAATTTTATGTTATATGCTTCACATGTTATATGCTTCACATGTTAGCTTTATGTTATATGCTTCACATGAATTTTATGTTATATGCTTCACATGTTATATGCTTCACATGTTAGCTTTATGTTATATGCTTCACATGAATTTTATGTTATATGCTTCACATGTTATATGCTTCACATGTTATATGCTTCACATGTATTTTATGTAGCATATAATATATGCTGCAGTTGTTTAGCTCACTGTAGGCACTTCATAGAACCTTGTAACAATAATATATGTTGCACTTGTTAACTGCAATTAGTTAATCGTTAGAACTTTGTCAAAGGGCATAAAGCAAGTGACACACTCCAGTGTATCTTGTTCAATGAACTTGATGCACTGATTTGTGTCACTTGATTCATAGAACTTTGACAAGCTGGGTCCATAGCTCACTTCAGTTAGTTTTTTCTTAGAAGAGAGATGGCGTCCACACAGTCTTCGTCGTCATCATCTGGGTCTCACGCTCCCAAGACTGCGAAATCTAAACGTGGCCGAGGAGTATCGAAAAGGCCAGAGGGCCGAATGACCATCACGGTGGTCTCTCCGAATGGGGTCCCTCTGGAACCGACGAAAGCAGCGTCATCATTTCGGACTACCTGCAGGATAATTGGAAGGCAACGGGTCTCCATCACCATAGCAAGCTGGAAAGATTTGACAAAGGATCACAAAAATCAGCTATGGGAGGAACTTACAAATTCGTTCGAGATCCCAGCAGAAGCACAGGGACTCGTGCAACGGCAGGCTCTCCTCGCGATGGGAAAAGCATGGAAGAATTTTAAGAGCACTCTTGTGACGAAGTACGTGGCCGAGGGTGTCACGCCCTTCACGAAGTATCCTTTCGTGTCGCCGGAAACATGGGAGGCCTTTGTGCAGATGAAGACGACGACCGAATTTGTACAACAAAGTGCGGCGCACAAGGATCTCCAGTCACAAAACACGCACCCTCACAGACTCGGCACTGCTGGGTACGCGGGTAAAATCCCGCAATGGAGGATGCAGGATGAGGTCGCAATCCGATCGGAGGCCTCTCCGCCATTTGCCGGGATCGCAAACGAGCGCGCTCGAAACTGGTTAAGAGCGAGGTCATCAACCACATCTTCGGGTGTCTCTTTCAAAAACCCCGCAGATGAGGAAGTGTCCCAACGCCTGGTAAAATATGTTAAACAACATAGTTGTTAACACCTCTTGAAATTCATGGGTTCAAAAATAACATGATTAATTGCCTCTTGCAGCAATCATTGACTACCGAATCTTCTCGTGGCTCCTTTGAAGAATATAGGGAGATAGATTTACTATCACAGGCCTTGGAAAATAAGGAGCACCCAGGTCGCACACGAGGCATGGGGGTTTATATACCTTGGAGGCACGGATTTCCAGATTACTCCGACACATATAGGAGTAGGAAGAGATCCAAGGCGTACCGCAGCGAACAAATAAAACAGGAGCTTCGTGCTCAACTTGAGGAACAACTATCTGCCTCACTTCAAGAGCAGACTGCCTCACTTCGAGGAGAGATAGATTCGTTGCGGGAAGAACTGAGACAAGTCCGCAACCAATCGCAACCCACTCCTAGTACTGCGGTACCCAGTCCCCCTCAACGTCGCAGTAGCTGCGCGTCCACACCAATTTCTGAACATAGCGACGCCCACTTACGTATTGATGACATTCAGGTAATGTACCTCTTTAGAATGGTATATAGATCTCTCTGGTGGACGCCTTAACTCATCTCTTGTATCGTTATGTAGGAGCCCATGCCTTGCAGCCTCAAAGTCAGGCTTGTTGGCTCTATTCCCGTTGACGCTGGACGCGGCATGGTGTATCCATTGCTGCCAGGGACGCTGGTGCACAGTGTACAAGTAGACACCGGTTTCATAAAGGTCCAGGTGGACATGATTAATGATATTTTTAAGTCCGTCCCTCTTAAGAAGCCCCCAAACGAAGAGATTAAGACATTAGGAGATGCCGTCCACACATTCCTTCAGTGGCCCAAGAGGGACATCGTCCTCGACATGTCCGTGCCACAATCTTCACATCCAGTGGCCCAAGAGGGACGTCGCCCTGGACCTGGCACATCGGCTCCGGTGGCTCCACCTCCACCTCCAAATCCAGTAAAGTCTGTTGCATCGGCTCCCGCCGAGACGCCACCGAGAACATATCATAAGCGAGGCTCCAAGGCCTCCAAGGCTCATGCGAAGAAAATTAAGCCGGGTCCCGTGCCATGGAAGTTTATTCTAGGAGTGTCGTTGGTGCCCGATTTACAATTACGCCAGCTTGGTATGATTTGCAATACATTGCATGCCTGGTACATGGAGAAGTCCAACATGAAGCCAAACCGGCAGAGTGCATTCACTGTGAAATATAACGAGACGCATTTCCTCCATGACTTGGGCTACATCGTCGTGACATTCGAAGATTTATTCTTACTATTCAATCTCGACGAACTCGACGCCTCACTTTTACGATGCTGGACACTGTAAGTGTACTGTACAATGAAGTTCTACATTCACGTTATACAGATAAATGTCATTACTCTTTCTTTATGTATAGATACATGATCCAACAAGCCTGGCAATCGCGACGACCGGTGGGTTTCCTCGACCCTCACTTGGTCTCCGAGCAATCTATCAACGCAGATGCATCCTTCGTGGAAGGTTACATAACGAGGGGATTGATTGCTCACACCGACAAGGAGTACGTCAAGGTACCCTTCAACCAAGGGTAAATGCTTCACTAGTTGCCACACATATGTTTCATTTGTACTTTACATGCAGCATGAACTTAGGATTAATCACTATGGCGACACATATGACTAGGAATCACTGGATTTTGATTGTGATTGTACCAAAGTGGAGCAAGGTAATATACCTTGATTCCCTCCTTAGGAGCAACCACGACTTCAGTCGTGTGCAAGAAGTACTTAACAGGTAAACCCATTTCCTCCATACATAACTCTATTGTAATATTTCTTTTGTTTGCCACGGCCAAGGTTAAGTTTTTTGAATCACGTAGGGCGTTTGCCGAATATGTTGCCCAAGGAGGAACACACGACAAATCCAGTGACACGCTACGACACAACACACGATTTCCGGTACCCGCTACAACACAACAATCCTATATCATACTTTGTTATAATGCCTCTAGAATTGACAATACCGATGTATGTAATTCTATTTTTGAAGTGCCACCAGCAGCTACAGGGCAACATATGTGGATTCTACGTTTGCCGCCATATGAAGGAAATCATGGGTACTAAGATCAATGATCCAGAGGTTTGTCAGGTCCATCCAATAATTATTATTTTCTGATTATATTACACACACATGCTAATTAATGACTTAACATTGCTCCTAGCGACAGCGGGTGAACTTCGACGGAAGTGCATATGATCTTGACAATCTCGTTGAAATTCGTGCAATCATCTCCTAATTCTTGCTAGCAGAGGTCGTAAATAAGAGGGGAGAGTTCCACGCCGGCGATGGTGATAATTAGATGTTGAAACATTGGATTCAACTGTACAAATCAAACAATTCCTTCAATTGAATTCATTTGTCAGATTTTGTGTAACAATTTTCATTCTATATATGTGATATTGTGATATTGTTACATTCATCTATGTATCGAATTTTGTTGTAATTTACTATGAGTTGCAATTAACTTATATCTGTCATTTATCTGTAATCTGCTTGCTTGCTTTCAGAGGGCATAGCTAGCATATCCTGAGGCTAGCCAAGAAACAGCAAATAAAATGGATGATGCACTTGGTATCACAGACGGTTCGTTGTTAAAAACCGTCTGTGATACCATATCACAGACGGTTTCAAAGAGTGTCGTCTGTGGTGTGACTGATATCACAGACGGCCTTTACTACTGACCGTCTGTGATATACACAATATCACAGACGGTTAGTAATACAAACCGTCTGTGATATTGTGTATATCACAGACGGTCTTGATTACTAACCGTCTGTGATAGACGAGTATCACAGACGGTTGTTTATCAAAAACCGGCTGTGATAGTCTTGTATCACAGACGGTTTTTACAAAAACCGTCTGTGATACAAGACTATCACAGCCGGTTTTTGATAAACAACCGTCTGTGATACTCGTCTATCACAGACGGTTAGTAATCAAGACCGTTTGTAATGTTTTTATCACAGACAGCTCGGGAACCGTCTGTGATAACCACCAACTATCACTGACACCTAAACACTGACGGTTCATGAACCGTCTGTGATGACGGTTCCGAACCGTCTGTGATAGGGCTGTCTGTAGCAGTGTTCTAATATTATGTAAACTAATAAGATAATTTATAGCACATATAATCAATGTATTACTTAAGATAAATAGAGAACATGTGCATACATATATTTTTTAAAAAGAGTAACTAATAAAGCAAGAATAAAGATATGCAGCTATATGATCTATGTATGATAGAGAATGATTACATTTCTAAGAACCTCAACAACTTATTATGCTCCATAATTTTTCTTCCATCAAAGTTCACGCTTCAATTACATTTCTTAAATTGTATTTTCCTTTAAATTTTTATTGTGATTGCTAATTGCTAATGTTTATGATGTCTTAAAAATCTAAATAGTATATAAGACAAATATATTTTCAAATATCTAAGTTATATAATTTAACATAACTTTAAAACAAATCTAGCTGTGCAAATGTACGGACCGCCCTGCTAGGATTTCAGAACACATGATTTTCGAAGTTTGTAAGAAAACGAATTCAAATATGAGAGAAGATGCTACATAGTAAGTTCTTAATTGCTTAATCAGGCAATCAAATGTAGACATGACAGCCGTTTGATTGCCTACATGCTACTCGATCGAGAAGCAGCAGTTCGATTGCCTGCATGCTACTTCCACCACATGCTGATCCCCACCTCCAGCAAGCAAATCAGGATAAATATCAGAGCAAAGTTAGTATAAATTTGGAAGTAATTCATGATACTATCTAAAGTAAATTCAGAATTATTTGGATACAAATCATGCAACCAAACTGAGAATAATTTTCAAGCAAAATCGATATAAAATTTAAATCAAATCATGTGTGAATGTGATGCAAAACATAATAAAAATGAGAAAAGAGAGAAACACTTGGGGAGAGAGAGAAGATTGGAGAGATAGCGAAGATTGGAATGGGGAAAGACTGTTTTCACATCTGAGAGGGGAAGGGGAAAGTGAAGAGAAAGGGGAGAGGTGGGAGCCAAGACTACTGCTTTACTTGTTAGGAGGTCAAACATCTATCAAACGATAGCCTACATTGTGCATTCAACAACGTAATCGGACGCACGCACGAAAATAGGCTTTTTCGAACTAAAAAACTTGAATGACTCAAAAACTAACAGAAAGAAAGAAACGTGCCAAGCCTGCACGATCTGAACAAAGTGCATCTCAGCACACTATTCCGCCCACCAATAGCATAGTGCATTCCCTCTTTTCGGTTTCCAAAAATTATTTCTTGATTTTTCTTTAGTAATTATCTTTTACTCCATACGACCGGCCTATACGTGACCAGGAGGAGCTGACTACAACACGCCTATCTGTGCCTTAGGCTAATAGCGCACCCACTATCAAGCTTTTTCCCTATGCACACCGAGCATGCCAGCCCACCACTACAGGAATCCTGGGCCGCTTGCCCATGTACAGCCTAAGAATGTAGCCTAATATTGAGTGTGGTGGGTCGCTAGCTCTTTATGGGCCAATCGCATGGTCCATACATATGTCTAGAAGCTTTGCCAAATTTATCATCAATTATACTCTAAGTTATCATATGTAATTTTAACAAATTTTCACCCTAATGTAAAAATCTACCATCATTTTGTGTTTGTGTAAAAAAAGTTCATAATTTAAAATCAGCTGCGCCCTAAGTTATCATATGCATTTTAACTAAATTACCACCATAATTTTAGAATTTAACATCAATTTTCTAATCATGTAAAAAGGTTTAAAGTTTACCATCAGTTGCACCATCATTTTTAACCAAAAAAGTTCAAAATTTCAAATATTTTGATCAGTTGGATCCTACGTTACCATCTATAGGTTTAATAAATTATCATCTTAAGTTCAAAATTATCGTTGATTTTTTTAATTTAAAATAAAATTCAAAAGGTCACCATCAGTTGCACCTAAATTATCATCTACATTTTTTTAACAAATTACAGCCTAAGTTCTAAAATTACCTTTAGTTTTGGGAATTTCAATGGTTTAAAAAATTACCATCGGCTGCACCCTAATTTACCATATGCAAATCTAAAAAATTACCAACCTAAATTCAAAAGCTACCATCTAAAAGAATCAAACAAATTACCATCGAACATTGAGTGAAGTGGAAAGCAAAGAGATACAATCAAAAGAGTTGGGTCCCTTTTGACGTGCAATGCAAGATGGTGCTTGGCTTCAATTATGGGCCCACGTAAAAGTAGCATAATAAAAGCATGCTTTGCATGTCCGTGTACACCCGTATGGAGGCATGCTTGTGCACATAGCAACATACGACAAACATAGTATTAGTTGCATTTAAAATCACCAACATAAGTTTTAAAATTACCATCAGTTTATGAATTTAAGAAAAGTTTAGGAAATACCATTATTCAAACCCTAAGTTATCATTATAGTTTTAAGAAATTACCACCCTAAGTTAAAATTTACTACCATTTCTATAAATCTAAAACATTTTAAAACTTACCATCAATTGTGCTAAAGTTATCATCAATTGCACTCTATGTTATCATCTGCATTTTTAAATAAATTAACACCCTAATTTCTACATTTACTATCCTTTTATGATATCATCACTTTTAACCCAAAAATAAACTCGAACCTTCAAAGCTTACCATTAGTATGATCCTAAGTTATCAGTTGCAGTTTCAACAAGCTACCACACTAAGTTTAGAAATTATCATTATTTTTAATTTAAAAAAAATCAAAAAAATTACCATCAGTTACACTCTAAGTTACCATCTACATTTTTTTAAATAATTCAGCAAACCCCTTTGCATGGTGGTTTTGCATTATCTTACCTTGTGATGATCCCAATGTGACTAATCAATGGGCCTCTCACGTGATTGATCCTATAAATCAGTTGAATCTCATAAAAAGAAAAATGTGTGCATGCAGAATTGTGTATACACAATCAACCGTTTTGAACTCACCAATCTCACATGTATTATTTCCCTGTTCGTCTGTGCATTGGGCCCACATTATTTGGCCCCACATATCATGACACTGGTATTCATTTCTGTGTGCACCATTTGCACATACAGCTCCAAAAAAAGACCCACCTCGATCCAAGAAAGAGAGTTTGTTGTGTCTATGTTATTTGCACCCATCCGTCCCCTATGTGACCCACCTGACGGCAATGAACTTGGGTGCTTGGTAAGACTAACGCGCACCTAGATGCGCTGTAGAATTTCCGCATAATGAATGTCATCTTGTGAATAATGTAATTATTCAGTGGTAAATCATAAATCTTCTCGAGAAAATACCCTACCTTTTTGTGGCGGCAGCAAGCTAGCGTGGCACATATTCCTTAATTTCTTTCTTCCCTTCTATTAGTTAATGAAGCACATGTCTTTCTTTGCTTCATATCGAGTCATCTGTTCATCTGTATATATATAGTCATAAGTCTACTTCGTGCAAAGAATGGATCAGAGAGAGTGTTTTCAAATTTGAACTAGCTAGCCACTCGATCAATCCAACCTATTCAGAGTGCAGAAGATTAGCCAGGTCGATCTCTGCATGTATGTACGCGCTATAGTTACTGCATGCGAGTGGCGGCATTGGTGATAGTCACGTAGCTAGCCACTATCCCGCCTGCTCATTACCACACAGAAGCACGCATGTAGTAGCACGATAACTTTTCCATTTGAAGAACCCAAGATATGCATTGGCTCTTCTTCACCAAGTTACTCTCACCCAATACCAAAGTTACTGACCACATGCCAATCCTTTGTGTGTGTTGTTCAACACTTTGGCCGTGAGATGTTTACATGAAATGGGAGTTGTGTTCTTTACTCAACATTTTGAGAAATTTGTTCCATAAAGTTACATACATGGATACACCCCCAGTTAGGAAACAGGTTTACTTGGGTTATATGAGGATCCACTGACTATGGAGTAGCCTCTGAGTTTGATCACAACGGGTCCCTACTGTATCGGTCTTCGGACTCTGAATGACACCGACAATAGGTCAGAAGAAAAGCTATCAAGTTCTGAACAGTGCAAAACTAAGAATGCTTGTTATCTTCAGTGAAGCTGTTTCAGTGCATGACAATGACTAATCATTTACTTCACCAGTCCCATTTTGCAATTCAATCCTTCTATTCAGAAATTTCCATGTAGTAACTCATTTGATTTCTAAGCATTTCCCCCTAGTTATGAGTGGTGAAAAGTGTTGGTGGGTTCAGTACTTTTGTAGATAAAAACATTGACCAAAGTTTGATTTTGCAGTCAACAATAGCTAGAGAACATGAGGCTATACTCTCCCTGGAGAAAGAGTTTGCAAAATACTACCAAAACCTAAGAAATGAAATGATATATGATTAATGAATGGGGGCAAAATAATGAATTAAATCAAGCTCTAGCTAGCAAGTACAACACTCACACGCTATTGCATACAATCGATCAATTACTTCGATGACCATGAAGAGAAGAAGTGGGTGGTAAGATTGGATGACGACGAGGAGGCCTGGATGGTGTCGGTGACCGTTCCTGACCATGCCGCCAGCGATGGCCAGCCATCAATGAATCCCAGCACCAGCGGGGGACACGCAACGATGCCCAATGGCGGGGCTTCCTCATCACTAACAATGGTGGTAAGAACTCACCCTCCTCCCCTTCTCCTCCTCCTCCTCCTCTGTAATCCCAAACAACGATGGCGAGGCATTTGGCCTCTCGAATGGTGTATCCCCACCGATCGACGCTGTAGGAGCACCCCGCTCATACACTGGGTTGGAGATGCACTGAACCTGTCACTGTGCGTGGAGGAGCTGGTGGACTTGGACTGCGATGGCGACGAGCACTGCAGGCGACCACCTCCACATGGAGGTCTCCAGCTTAGCGATGGTGAGGAGGAGGTCCTTGGGGTTGGGCGCATGCATGACGTCGTGCACATAATAGAATGGTGGGGTGCTGGAGAGCGCGGCCTCGTGCATCGTCATCGTCATCGCCACTGATGAGTTATCGCCTGTGGCAGTGTGCGGCGGGGACGACGTACGGAAGAGCTTCGGCTGGGACATTGCCGTGCTGAGGCGACGATGGTTGAGGTGGAAGCAGAAGATGTCTGCGACTAGGAGGATGAGGATCGTGAGGAAGAGCTCGAGGCTAAGCGCCACCATGAGGCTAACCCCCACAGCCAGCCTCGACATGTCATCGGTGAACATGGCGCTTTAGCTCACTCGTGTATCATGCTTGCCGAGCTTAGGGACAGTGGAGTGGAGTGGAGCTATGCCAAGGCGAGCGCGTGTGGAAGCAACAAGTGGCGTGGCACACAAAAGCATCGGACGGCTAAAGTGGTGACGCGCTGTAACATATGCGCTGGTAGTCGCGCGGTAGATTTGCCGCTACAGAAATTTGTCGCTGGCCGCGGTGCTTCTCCACATCGAACAAGAACTGGGCAAATATCGCCTGTGATGAGCCTCCTTCCTCCAGCACCGCCTCCGCCTCTTTCTTCTGCGCCACCACTTGCGCCCTGAGCTCCCTCCATTCCTTGGACTCTACCACCAGCCTCACCTCATTCGCCTTGATGAAACCCGCCGTGTACCACTCCAGCTCCACCGTGATGGCCATGTCCTCCATCATGAACACCTTGTTCATATTTTGCTCCACGTGTAGTGGCCTGCACAGCATGGGCACCCCCACCGCGATGCCCTCCAGCGTCGAGTTCCACCCGCAGTGAGTCACGAACGCGTCGGTCGCCAAAACACGTCCATCTGCGGTGCCCATGACTTGACGACTAGGCCCTTGTCCTTGGTCCGATCCAGGAGGCCCTCCGGTAGGAGCGTGTCGAGGTCCGGATCGGGGCGTTGCTCGAAGGACCTCTTCGAATAGCCGCTATAGGAACCATTGCCCTGACTTCTTCAAACCAATGGCGATCTCCTTGAGCTGGTCCTTGGAGTGTGTGCCCTTGCTTCCGAAGCAGATGAACACGATGCTCTGATTCGGTTGCGCATCAAGCCACATGAGGCACTCGTGTCTCTCTGCTTTATCTTCATCCTTTGCGCCGCGCCCTTGCCGACCAAGGGCCCGACGCAGTAGATCAGGGGTAGCACCCGACTGGGGACGAAAAGTGGGTCCCTAAGAACCTACACCACTCGGCTCTCCAAGGGCTCGAACGTGTTCACCAGAATGCCCATGGTGTTTGTGTTACTCTTCTAGACATCAGTTGGCCCAGGGACAGAACCTGATGCGCACACATGGTGGTCGAAAACACACATGAACACCTCTGCTCCAACTCAAAACACACGAGTTTGCGCTGCATCAGCTCATCGCTTGCCTTTCCATTTTCTCATCTATTTATAGACTCTGATTATAAGTGTACAGGCTAAAACTACCCAACTCTTCCGGCCACGATCTCCATGACTCGCACACTCTCCACTACCCGTATGACTTGCTCCACTAACCATCACACTCGGTTTAGTAGACGCAACCAGTCACATACAAGCTAGCTGCCATCTAGCTCGGTCTACGACCACACACAATCCTTCGGGCCCTCTTCGAGTTCTGCTTTGAGTCCTTCGACCATGTCCTGTTGACCATAGTGCCTTTACCATGCCTCACGACCACGGTTACTCGATGTCTACGACCATGGCGCTTTCGACCGCTTTACTGACCACGGCTTGTCAGCCAGTATCTTCGACTACACAAGTTTTCCAAGCACCGACCCTCGACACCTGTAGCCATGACCAGCTGTAGCTACGACTATGACCACTTGCTCGAATACACCGAGCACTCGATACGACAACGCAATACTCAATACATGAGTACTCGACTATGACCATACAGTACTCAACCCACAAGTACGCAAAACAATAAGATTAGTTCTAACAACGTCCATCATGGCCTTGCACATCTCGTCCTCCGGAACGCCATGGAAATCCAGAGGCATGTCCCCCAGCTCCTTCAGGCCTGTTTAACTGTCGGCAAGCAATGCTAGTAGCTGGGTTAGGATGGACAGGGCTGAGGTGCCCGAGGCGAAGAATGTGTAGACCGGGTCGCCGAGCTTCAAGGTTGAGTATTAAACTATTGAGATGGTTATTTCTAAAGTCCCGCATAATAAGCACTCTCTTTCTTCCATAATGGGCGGGTTCGAAGCGGCAATGGCTTATTGGTTTACTAGCCTGATAGGCGCGGCGCCACGCCGCACTAGCCACCGTGTGTACCGAAGTAAAAGAGGCGATAATCCGTGAGGAGTTTGTAAAAAAAAATTTAAAAAAATCGAGGGCACATATGTATTTTCGAAAAAGTCAAAGGTCTTTTTCGTAAAAAACCGAGGGCCTGTACGTAATAAACGAGAAAGGCAAAGGTCTTTTTCGTAAAAAACCGAGGGCCTGTACGTAATAAACGAGGACCCATACGTAATTTAGAAAACGCGGGGCGCTATCCTGCAAAGTGGAGGGGCTTAAAAAACTGGTAGGGACCTTTTCGCGAGGAAAAAAGACCTTTACATAATTTCGGAAAAATACAGGGAAATTGGCTCCCCCGGCCGTACGCACATTCCCCCGCCAGTCACGCACATACGGTTACATCACCTATATATGCATCGGTTACTGCTACATACTCTGACAGCCACTTCCTTTGATCCGGTTTTTTGGACCTCAACTACCGCGCCGTCTGCCCACATCGCTCAGCCGCCTGATGACTATTACAATGACCAGCCACCTGCCCACGCTGCTCAGAAGCCTGCCCACACCGCGCAGTATGCTGACGACTGCTATAGTGATCATCTGCGCACGACTGCTATAGTACTCCTCGCAGCTGCGATCGCGACCACGTACTTCGACTCCATGCACAGACACCACGACGATGACCACAAGCTTCAAGTCTTCCAACTGCAGCTTCGACCATAGCTTTAACAATGCTTTCCACTACGGTGTCTCGACTACATCTCACGAGCACGACTGCTCGACTACGGCTTCTCTTCGACCGCTTCACCGACCACACAGGCCTTCGAGCACCGACCGTCTTACTGTAACTGTGACCATGGTTTTGACCACGCCATTGACCATGCCTTCGACCGTGGTTTCGACTACGACATTGATCAGGCCTTTGACCACGGCTTCAACCACAACTAGTGCACACGTCTGCTACAGCGACCGTCGCTTCGACTACGGTTTTGACTGCTCCTTCAACCACGGCTTCGACTGCGCCTCGACCACGTCACTGACCAAGGCTTGTCGACCACAACACCTTGACTGCATCTCCGACCACACAGGTCTTCCAGCACCGACTATCAACTGTAGCTATGACCATCGACTACTACAGCTACGACTGTCGACCATCGACCACTGCACAGTTTGACTAACGACCGCGACAGTACTAGTTCGAGTACCGACTGAGTTACTATGGCTTCGACCACTTCTTCGACCATGGAATCGATCATGGTTCGATCACGGCTTCAACCACACCTTCAATCATGGCATCGATCACAGCTTGTCGACCACGCATTCGATCATGGCATTGACCACCGCTTGTCGACCACGCCTTCGACTGGTCCGGAGTCTCCTACCGCTCTCCGACTCCGAGTCTTCAACTCCTACACATACTCGGACACACTGACTACACAGTACTTGAAAGCACCGAGTACTCGACTACGACCATGCAGTACTCAAACACACCGAGTATTTGACTACGACCACGCAATACATGAACACATCGAATATATTTGGCTACGACCACGTAATACTCAGACACACCGAGTACATTTGGCTACGATCACTGTGGCTACGACCACACAATACTCGAACATACCGAGTACTCGACTACGACCACGTAGTACTCGAACTCACTGAGTACTCAATACTGACCACACAGTACTCGACACACGACCACTTAGTACTTGAATACACGAGTACTCGATATATTACCACACTTAACAACAAGATTATATCCAACACTGTGTGACAACACACAGGATTCTAGGAAGTTTCTCCATATGTTCAAGAGGATACCAGAGTCCAAAGGCATTCTTGTCATACATTCGAGTCACTGGAAGAAAGGGCGGTGCAGGCTCTAAGGGACAGGCTCTGCGTCCCTGACTCCGTGGCCGTTCCACGCCGCCGGTCTACTTCATCGGTCCGTTGGTCTCGCATCGCGGAGACACGAAGCATGAGTACTGCCTCGAGTGGCTGGACGCACAGCCGGACCACAGCGTGGTGTTCCTCTCCTTCGGAAGCATGGGCACGTTCCCAAAGACGCAGCTAGAGGACATCGCCATTGGCCTGGAGAAGTCAGAGCAGAGGTTCCTGTGGGTCGTGCGGAGCCCGCGCAGCGATGACCACAAGTTTGGTGAGCTGCTTCCGGAGTCAGACCTCGACGCACTCTTGCCAGAAGGTTTCTTGGAAATAACAAAACACCGGGGGCTTGTGGTCAAGTCATGGGCGCTGTAGATGGAGGTGCTGCGCCACAGGGCGACTGGCGCTTCCGTGATGCACTGCGGGTGGAACTCAACGCTGGAGGGCATAACGGCTGGGCTGCCGCTCCTCTGTTGGCCAATGCACGTAGAGCAGAAGATCAACAAGGTATTTGTTGTGGAGGAGATGAAGCGTGGCGTGGAAATGAAGGATTATTACGAGGTAGTAAAGGCTGAGGAAGTGGAGGCGAAGGTCAGGTGGAGGTGGGTAATGGACGCGGACGGAGGACGGGAGCTCCGGGAGCGGGCAGCGGCGGAGAAGGGTGGAGCGACCGGAGCGCTCAAGGAAGGAGGCTCGTCTCATGTTGCTTTTGTCGACACTACCGGAAAGCTCCTATATGCCGAGTGTCCGGAGTTTTGCCGAGTGCAATCCATCGGGCACTCGGTAAACAACGACTTTGCCGAGTGCCTTAATGGGGACACTCGGCGAACATAAAACACTCGGCAAAAATATCTTTGCCGAGTGCTGAATATTAGACACTCGGCAAAATAAGCTTTTTGCCGAGTGCTAACACGAAAACACTCGGCAAAAATAAAACACTCGGCACCAACCGCCGTCCGTTAGATGTTAGCCGCCGCCGTTAGATCTTTGCCGAGTGTCTGGAGCTGACACTCGGCAAAGATATTTTTGCCGAGTGTTTTGTTTGCGCCACTCGGCAAAAAAATAAAAACCTTTTCCTCTCCTACCCTTCAAACTTTTTCTACTCTCCACATACAAAATATGGTACTCCATGTTAAAATTTGGTATATTTTTGTATTTGTTTGGTATATTTAATTAATTAATTGCATTTCAAGCAATTTTTTGAATCAAGTCAAATTTGAACTGCAAGTGATTCAAATAATAAAAAAAATGAGTAGAAAAATGATATTCATGTTATTCAGCCCGGTTTGAGGCCTTACCTGTTAAATGAAAAGGAATTTCGAACATCTTGTTCAGGAAACACGACCACAAACGTGTGGCCGAATGGTTTTTAAATTTGAAAAAAAGCAAACGAAGTCTGAAAATCATGAGATTTGTCAAGATGTCATGATATTATACGTGGAGGCTGTGGTAAAAAATTGATAAGATTTCGCATAAGTTGTCACGTACGATGCTTACAAACTGAAGCAATTATGATGAAGAAGCCCAGAGTTGAGACGGATCCGGTAAGATTTGGAGTCACACTGACGGTCGAATTGTGGTTTGACTACAAAACTTTTTGTACAGGCAATAGACAACAGAGATTGTTTCATGTGAAATTTTGGTAATTTTTCGGATCCATTTGACAATTTTAATTTTTAAACTGCAACTGCAATTATAGAATTTATTTGATATAAATTAAATTTGAGCTATAACTGCATGAAATAATGGTCTAATATTCGTAGAAGCATCGAATATGCATTGTTGAGTGAATTTGACAAGGCATTTTCGAAGTACATTCGAACAAATTTGTAAAACACGCTATGGAAAAGATAGAGAGGAAAGGAGTTGTATTAAAAAAAATATCTTTGCCGAGTGTCTTGTGGGCGACACTCGGCAAAGGAGGATATTTGCCGAGTGCATTGTGGGCGACACTCGGCAAAGGAGGAGGGGTTTGCCGAGTGCCCGATCGGGGGCACTCGGCAAAGAGGAGGGGTTTGCCGAGTGCCCGATCGGGGGCACTCGGCAAACAATACAAACATAAAACTTAATAGTTTCCCCGCGGCCACGCTCACACACGCAACACCCGCGCCCCGCACGCCCGCCGCCGCCCCGCCCCCGCGCGCCCCGCACACCTGCCGCCGCGCCCGTGCCCGCCGCACGCCCGCCGCCGCCCCGTCCCGCCCCCGCGCGCCCCGCACGCCCGCCGCCGCCCCGCCCCGCACACCCGCCGCCGCGCCCGCGCCCGCCCGCCCCGGACGCCCGCCGCCGCGCCGCACGCCCGCCGCCGCCCCGCCCCGCCTCCCTCCGCCCGTCGCCTCCTGCCGCCTCCGCCTCGCCGGCCGCCTCACGCCCTCACCTTCGCGCGCCACCTCGCCCGCTGCCTCGCCCGCCGCCTCGCCCGTCGCCGTGCCTCGCCTCCGCCCGTCGCCTCCGCCACGCCTCTGGTGGTCTCCTCCGGCCGTCGCCTCCCGCCGCGCCTCCGGTGGTCTCCTCCGCTCGTCGCCTCCGCCGCGCCTTCGGTGTGGTCTCCTCCGGCCGTCGCCTCCGCCGCGCCTCCGGTTGAAGTATATATGTTCTTGAGCAAATATAGATTGAAGTACATATTCTAGCTGTTCACTGTGCTGAAAGTGTCCCACATAGCAAATTTAGATTAAAATCATTAGGGAAATAACTGCCAATGGGACTTAATCACCATTTAGGGCATTTATCTGTTCCCATAGAAGGGGCAGTCAGAAGCTTTAGGGAATCATTGCCGCTATGTCAGTAATATTTCTATTTTTTTGTTTGGATTATTAGTGAAAAATGATAGCCTTTGATGTTGTAGAGTGGATCAGTTGTGTATTTGCATTTGTTGGAAGTAGTGAGTTTGTGTTTGTAGTTGATTATAAGGAAAACAAATCCATTGTCGAACGAATGAATATGCAAGCTAGCTCAATTGATGTTATAGTGTAATACTAGTGTAATACTAACCTATCTGATCAGTTCATATATATGTACACACAGACAGTGATTAGCATTCTTATTAAGACAATATACACATTCTTCATTTAATTGCAATTGAAGAATTTGTGTTAATGCGAGTAGACAATTGAAAGCCACACTGTTGTTTGTTTCTTACAGAAAATTGCAAATTAGTTCAGTTATTAAGATAGACAACATTTGATATATATGTTATGCCAGCTAACACCTCGAATAAAGAAAATTATAAATGAGACGATTAAGCCATCAAATGACACGTTTCATTTGAATAGTTTGAACTGCATAGAATTTAAATAGCTGTACGAATGGAACCTACAAGTATATGATATGATGTTGGGGTAGGCAAGGGACAGGAGAGAGAAGAGATAGGCTGTCGTAGACACAGATAAAAGGACTAGAGTGAGGAGGGATAGGCTGCCATCTCGGTGCAGTGAGATGGGGGAGACACGTAACATGTGACATGAATCCACTGTAGAAAAGGGTTGTGTCAGCTAAAAATTAAGGCCATCTGTTGTAAACAAACATAGAAGTAAATAGTTACTATTGAGTAAGGATTGTTGCTAGCTCTGACAGTTAGAATCTATTGGTTTCGTAGAAGTTAAAACTGCATAATGATTTATGAAAGTTCATTTACCTTCATCTTGTTGAATATGTTAATAGGTAGTTAGTTAAGTTGTTTTTTTTTCATATTTATGCAGATTATTCATGTTATAGATTACGAAACCTAGTTAGGCGTCTCCCGTTCGAAAGGGATACGGTTGGAAATATGCAGATCTTTGCATATCTATAACTGTATCTGTTTCGAATTGTCCACGTTTTTTGGACAGCCCGAGGATGCGTAGATGGGGTTAGTTTCCATGGTCTACTCCGATCCATGACAGAGTTTCGGCAGCATCTCCCTGTTGTTCTCCGGATACACAATCTCCCTGCCAGGACGTGTATTTGGAGAACAGCGGGGAGGTGCTGCCGAAATTCTGTCTCGGATAGGAGTAGAGCATGGAAACTAACCTCATCTACGCATCCTCGGGTGGGATTAGGACCAATCTTCACCTATTAGATAGGAGAAAGATCGTGTAGATGCATTTGATTCTTATATTACTCCCTGATATGTTAGAGGATGGATGACCGTGAGTGGATGTACACGGGCCGCTCAAGTCAGGGTTCGTTGTCCGATGAATGGATTGAGAAGACCGATGCTTTCTTGGAACTAGCATTTGCGAAGGTTAAAGGAGCGCGTGCCACTTGGTGTCCCTGCAGCAGATGTGCAAACACGCGTCGACAAACAAAGGAGGTCATGGGTAAACATCTTTGCAAGTTTGGATTTACGGCAGACTATACCCGGTGGATCTACCACGGTGAATCCGATCGTATGAGAGAGGAGGTCGTGAGACCACGCGTCGAGGATTATGATGCTGATGGCGGGGTAGGAGACATGTTAAATGACTATCATGAAGCACACTTCGCTGAAGGACGTAGGGAGGAGGAGCCAGAGGCAACCGCAAAGGCGTATTACGACATGTTGTCTGCGGCACAGAAACCCCTTCACGGCCAGACGAAGGTTTCTCAACTAGATGGCATTGGACGCGTAATGGCCTTGAAGTCCCAATTTAGCTTGAGTCGAGACGCCTTCGATGCTATGTTGACAGTTTTTGGCAGCATGCTTCCGGAGGGTCACATTCTGCCAAAGAGCATGTACGAGTCAAAGAAACTCCTTCGTGCACTTAAGATGCCATATGAGCAGATACATGCTTGTCCGAAGGGGTGCATCCTATTTAGGAAAGAACACGCGGAAGCAAAGTACTGTGGAAAGTGTGGATCCTCTAGGTTCCTGGAGGTGGACTCTGGTGATGGTCAGAAGAGGCAGCTTGCGATCCCCGTGAAAATCCTACGGTACCTTCCGTTCATACCGAGGATCCAACGGCTATACATGACCGAGGAAACTGCGAAACAGATGACATGGCACAAAAATGGACGTCGATACAATCCTGAGAAGCTGGTACATCCATCCGATGGTGAAGCATGGACCCACTTTGATGTGATTCATCGTGAGAAAGCTCTAGAGGCTCGTAATGTACGTGTTGCGCTGGCAACAGATGGGTTCAATCCTTATGGAATGATGGCCGCCCCATACACTTGTTGGCCCGTGTTCGTTATCCCCCTCAATCTCCCCCCCGGCGTCCTCTTCCAACGACAGAACATATTCTTGTCGTTGATTATTCCTGAACACCCGGGGAATAATATGGGTGTGTTCATGGAGCCTGTGATTGATGAATTGGTCCGTGCTTGGGAGGAAGGGGTATGGACATACGACCGAGCTACAAAGAGAAACTTCAAAATGCATGTTTGGTACCACTACTCCCTGCATGACTTCCCGGCGTATGGGATATTCTGCGGCTGGTGTGTTCACGGGAAGTTCCCATGCCCAGTATGCAAGGCAGCTCTGAAGTTCATTTGGTTGCTGAAGGGTGGCAAGTATTCTTCGTTCGACAAACATCGACAATTCCTCCCTCTTGACCATGCATTCAGACGAGACATCAAGAACTTTACGAAAGGTGTCGTAGTTATAGACCCTGCACCGCAGATGATGACCGGTGCCGCGGTTCGTGCTCAGATAGATGCTCTCGAGGTCAATCAAGAAGAAGGTGGTTTTGTGGGATATGGTGAGCAACATGCGTGGACTCATAAGTCGGGCTTGTTGAGGCTCCCCTATTTTGATGACCTTCTTCTTCCACATAACATTGATGTAATGCACACTGAAAAGAATGTCGCCGAGGCACTTTGGGCAACAATCATGGACATTCCTGATAAGACAAAGGACAACATTAAGGCTAGAGTGGATCTGGCAACGTTATGCGATAGACCAAAGCAAGAAATGAAGCCTCCTAGAGGCGGCAGGACATGGAGAAAGCCTAAGGCCGAATTCGCCTTGACCAGGCCCCAAAGGAGGGAAGTACTACAATGGTTCCAAACGTTAATGTTCCCTGATGGGTATGCAGCGAATCTGAGGAGGGGAGTGAACTTATCTACTATGCGAATCAATGGGCTCAAGAGTCATGACTACCACATATGGCTTGAGCGGCTTCTTCCGGTGATGGTTCGAGGCTATGTTCCTGAGCATGTCTGGCTAGTGCTGGCAGAGTTGAGCAATTTCTTCCGCCAGCTTTGTGCCAAGGAGTTATCTCGGACCGTGATTGCAGACTTGGAAAGAATGGCACCTGTGTTGCTCTGTAAGTTGGAGAAGATCTTTCCACCCGGCTTCTTCAATCCGATGCAGCATTTGATTTTGCACCTCCCGTATGAGGCACGAATGGGGGGGCCCGTGCAGGGCCGTTGGTGCTATCCAATTGAGAGATGTCTAAAGGTTCATCGAACTAAATGTAAAAATAAATGCAAAATTGAGGCTTCCGTTGCAGAGGCATACATTTTGGAGGAGGTGTCAAACTTCACAACAACGTACTATGGTGACAACCTTCCTAGCGTGCACAATCCACCCCCTCGTTACAATGCTGGCGAAAATGAATCGAACCTCAGTATTTTCCGAGGGCAACTCGGAAGTGCAAGTGATGCGACCCCCAAGACCTTGAAACATGAAGAGTGGCGCACTATCATGCTATATGTGTTGAACAACCTTTCCGAAGTGGAGCCGTACATGCGGTAAGTTGTCAACAAACTTGTTCTCGAGTAGTCACTATTCTGCATCCAACCCCCTTGTTTCTCGTTGGTGTAGGGAATTTCATCATCAATTCTGGCGTGAATCAAGGGAACCTACCCCGCAGGAAGCTGAGACCCTTCTTAGCCAGGGTGCGGGAGCTGGAATGCCCGATTTCATTTCTTGGTTCAAACAGAAGGTACTGTCCAATTTAGCTCGTACTTAGTTTGACATTACAAGTTGCTCGTACGGGCGAATAATATAACGAACTATCCTGCTTGAGCTTGCAGGGCCAAACCGATGCGTCTATGAGTGCCGAGTTGAGACAGGTTGCCGATGGCTGTGCCTATAGGGTAAGCTCATTTACCGGTTATGACGTGAATGGATATCGCTTTCACACAACAAGACATGAGCAGAGTCGGCCCAATCGAAGAACCACAAATACCGGAGTTTTTACGCCTGGCCTTGATGGGGTCGAGTATTATGGAATAATTGAAGAAATATACGAACTCACGTTTCATGGTTGCAAACCTCTTAATCCTGTCATATTCAAATGCCATTGGTTTGATCCTGAAGTAACGAGACGGACCCCTAATCTTGGGCTAGTCGAAATTCGACAGTCATCCGTCTTACCAGGAGACGATGTGTATATTGTGGCTCAACAGGCCACGCAAGTTTATTATCTCTCATACCCATGCCAAAAAGATGACTGTCTTAAGGGTTGGGATGTTGTGTACAAGGTATCGCCACACGGTAAACTACCTGTCCCAAACAATGAAGATTACAACTTTGACCCAAACACATATGACGGAGAGTTCTTTCAAGAAGAGGGGCTAGAAGGGAGTTTTGAGATAGACTTAACCGAAGCGATCGGAATGGAAGTAGACAATGAAAGGGTTGTTGACGAGGACGCTGGAGATGAGGTTCAAAATGTGAAGGACTTAGAATTACTTCAGCGATTACATTTAGGCAATGACAGTGATGACAACATTGCTCCTTCGAATAGTGTTGATTATATGGATATGGCTGATACTGATGATGAGACTTATGATCCAGCTAATCCCGATCATGATGATTATTTCTAATACATGTAATACTTTGTTATTTTCTAATTATGTTTTGTTTATTTTGCATCTCTTTCTAAGTACGTCTTGTTTATCTGTGCTTATTGGTTTACTCTTTTTAATTGCAGGTGATTGAACAAAGATGGTGGGCGGTATGAGGAACGTCAGGTCGCTTTACCAAAGACGGCCCGATGCAGCTGAGCAGTCGGGGAGCAGGAGTAGGAGGAGCAGGAGCAGGAGCAGGAGCACTCTTGAGAGGGAGCGGGAGGAGGAGCGGGAGGAGGAGCGGGAGCGGGAGGAGGAGCAGGAGGAGGAGGAGGAGGAGGAGGAGCAGGAGCAGGAGCAGGAGGAGGAGGCGGCAGGGGGTTCCGCTTCCTCTGGTTCGTCGGGTGTCTGGTTGCGAGGTCCCTCGACCCTCCCGAGGCGACCGATACCTCATGAGAGACGCCCGCTGATTCGACCCACTGGGGCTAGGTAAGTAACTTTAGATGTTATCACTACTTTTTCATTTGATATGTTGAAAATCACAATAGAAACTAATAATTTATCTTAATCACTTGGGCAGGGGTTGGACGCTTGTGGCTGCAGGTGATCACAAACGCCATGTCAATGGCATCCTGGGTCTTTTGTGCAGGCTACACTTCCCTGGCCTGGTTGCGTTTGGCGGAGGGCAGGAGCCGGCCTACACGTGGGACCACTACGTCGCCTTCCCCGATTTACCAGATCGGGATGGCAGGGTATTCGCCAACAAGGCGCAGCGGGTGACGGCCGAGCTGTGGGTAAGTCTTCCTCGCACTACATTGCTCAATACATCGCATTCATTGGACATTCTTGAAATAATGACTGGATACATCGTGTCTATATGCAGGATTTCTTCAGATGCCAGGATGGATATGAGGCCAAGGCGGCTAGTGTGGCTCACAAAGCCTGTTCTAAACTCGTGAAGGACATGCATTACGAGGCGCGCGTCCAGGCCATCGTAACATACAACGCTACCTACCTTGGAGCGAAGATCAACAAAACTCAAGCAAGAAACATGAGGCTGACCCGGGAAGAATACATGCAGGTAAATATAGAACATTAATACTGATTTTTTCTAAGATTAAGTACGCTTAATTTGATCTTCTCATATGTCATATACTTGATGACGTGTAGGTGCCTCCGTGGTGGTGCGCCCAGCATCTCCAGTGCTGGGCACAGATGGTGGACAAGTGGTGCGCCGCCGAGTGGGAGGAGACGCACAACGCTTGCCGAGAGCGGCGTTTGATGATGCCAGGTGCACCACACCATCAAGGCAACCGTAGCCTCGACGAATTCGCGGCTACATGGGTACGCGAATTCATTTCTTTATTATAACGCTCAATTCTGCATAATTTCTAATCATCTTGCTGTTTTTTCCGCAGTCGTCGTCACATGGTGGCCAGCCTTGCTCCCAGTTCAAGGCATGGGCTTTGGCCCACAAGGGCAAGGCGACGTCCGACGTCGACTACAACCCGGAGGACCCGCCCTCGGTGTACAGCAATGCGACCGTCCACAGCCGCCTCAGTGAGTACACATCGATGGCAAGGGCGGTCCATGGGCCAGAGTACGATCCGAGCACCCAGGACCTTGATGGAGAAGTCGTCATGAGGGTGGGAGGAGGCAAGAAGCATGGGCGGTACTGGATTGGCGACAGCACACTCGACACGGCCACTACTCCCACTCTCTCCCAGATTCGAGCGAGGAGCACGAGCTCAAGCCCGGCCATACGCCCACGGCCGGACACTGCACAGTCCCGGATGGAGGCACTCCAGGTTATTTCTGTTTTATTCGTCGTTCATTAATTTTTACATACCTTTGCTTTGCATTGTAACATTGGGGTGAAATATTGTAGGCCCAGCTGGAAGAAGAGAAGAGGCTACGGGAGGAGATGGCGGCGAGGATGGAGGCCGATCGGCAGAGGAATGAGGCCGAGCGGCAGAGGATGGAGCAGATGTTTCAGTGGATGCAAAGTCTTGGCGAGAGGATGGGTCAACCTCTGCCACCGGAGCTATTCCCTCCACCTCCTCCTGCAGCTACTCCTGTGAGTTTTTCTAGTGGAGTATGAATGTTTAAGTTTGTATGTTCCTAATTTAAATCTTGTCTCACACATGCAATCTCTTCTCCTTTGTGCAGAATCAATCGGCGGCTTCGAATAATGTGCCTCATGACCCACCACATCAGTCGGGGTGATGTTTATTGTGGTTGTGATGTTTATTGTGAATATTGTGGTTGATACTTGGTGAATGATACTTGGATTTGCATTATATGTGATATATTATGGTTGCACTTGATAAATGGTTGTGAATGACACTTGTGGTGATTACTTTGTGATATATTGTTGATATATCTGTGATATATTGTGATTTGTTTGAGTGGGGTGCAATAAACAATTAAAATTGGCAGTTTTTGGCCACTTTGCCGAGTGTTACACTCGGCAAAGGGAGGCTTTGCCGAGTGTCATGGTAAAAACACTCGGCAAAGTAACGTTCCTGGGCATTCTGGGAACGTACTATGCCGAGTGTTGTGATTTTGCCGAGTGTCATGGTAAAAACACTCGGCAAAGTAACGTTCCTGGGCATTCTGGGAACGTACTATGCCGAGTGTTGTTATTTTGCCGAGTGTCATGGTAAAAACACTCGGCAAAGTTTTAAACTTTGCCGAGTGTCTTTACCATGACACTCGGCAAAGTTTAAATCTTTGCCGAGTGTCTTCACCATGACACTCGGCAAAGTTTAAATCTTTGCCGAGTGCCATTCCGTCCTGGCACTCGGCAAACGACGCCGTCACCGTGTTCTCGCCGTCCACTGTCCCTTTTTTGCCGAGGGTTTGTTTCGGCACTCGGCAAAGGCTTTGCCGAGTGCTCGATGAAAAGCTCTCGGCAAAGAGCTCTTTGCCGTCAGAAACTATGACGTGTGAGCTATGCCGTGGGTGGCACTCGGCAAAGACTTTGCCGAGTGTTTTTCGGGCTTTGCCGAGTGCCACCGGCACTCGGCAAAGCTGCTGAACCCGGTAGTGCGAGTTCTTGAAAGATTTGGAGGCCGTTAATCATTGGTGAATCGTGCCACGAGCACGGCTAGTACTTCGATGTGTACTCTTGTCATGTTCAAAGAATTATGTCTTGCACCTGTGCGATCGGACTTAAGAGGTTATGGATTGTAGAGAATTGTACTTCTATTATTTTGCACGCGTATTATTGCTTATGTTTTTTTAACGCATATTGTAGTAGATTCAAAAAAACATTTTCGATACAGTTTGAGAAATACTCCGTGCACTTATAAATTAAATAGTGATGTTTTGTAATACATATAGTCAAACTTTCTAAATTTTAACTATCGATATCTCTGTGAATTTTTAGATCGAACATGTGGAAATGATGCGTATTTTTGTCTCAAAAAATACTTTTATAATATTTTATTTTTATTACATTTTATAAATATATTGCAATAGAAATTAGTTATCAAAGTTGCATTTTTAAAACTATGTCAATGTCCCAAACCTCCATCTTTTGCGACCAGAGGAAGGAAAATCTTCTCCATTAGATACTTATTGGAAATTTTCTTTCCAAATTCATCGGAGCAAAATCACAGTTTTGTCAGTCTCATGGCTAGTCGTATTTTTTTAGCACTGCATGCATCTCTTTTTCAAGTACAGGCCCATCAAAGGTATGAGTACAGATCTCCTTATGGTGGGTCAAAATTAAGGTACCATCGTGGCAAGTGCCAATTGAACATATTTGATTTGGTATTCTTCTTCTCTTGCGCAAATAATATTCTTCATACTTTGAAAGCATTTTTCATTGAACTTTACGGGACGTCGCGGCAGTAGTAGTACTACTTCGCGGAGCTAGAAACCGAGGGTTAATGTAGTGTAAAGCATAAAAACAATAACAAACCATTCAAGCGTGTGCGTCTCAGTGGCAGTTTGTTGAGGTCACGGATTTATTTTCAACCTCATGTGTGCTTAGGACCACACTCGCATGTGTGCGGATGGTGTGTGTGTGTAATGGTGTGTATGTATATGCATCTACTCGGAAAAAGACATTCAAGCATATGGTTTGAACTCATAATCTTTTGTTATTTAGTTCAGTACGTAAAAGCATTTTCAACACCAGAAGGGAATACTGCTCACAGTTAGGGATGAAAACGGATCGAATACGGACAGATGATGACTCTACCATATTTGTTTTCATATTTTTTTCCAGATGTAGATACGAATACGAATATCTCGAATACGAATACGGATGTGAATAATATCGAATACAAATATGGAATGAATACAAATCGAAACGAATACGGTCAGAATATTTTTTTGGAACATGAAAATCCCTTAAATTGTATGCTAGAAATTAACAAAAATATATAACTAGTTTATTTGATGCAGGTAAAATATTTTCATTCACAAATGTTAATTACATAGCATAAATTTTGATTCGCTAACAGAAGAATGCGTCATTATTTGGCTCAAGGTAGAATGCTTCAGGCCAGTTATATCCATAACCTTCAAGCGGGTGTTACTCTGTCTTCCAAACATCTTAGATGCAGCCGGCTAATGAAGGGCAAAAACTATAGTTAATATCTATTTATATAACTTTGGTACCATGAATCACCAAGAGAAGACACTTACCAGGACAATACGGTCTCGATATTCATTCATCTGTATGTGTGACTGCACATAGTAAGAGCATGTACAATGCAAGATGCTTATATATGAGTGCTTAAAAAGAGAGAATATAACCACATCATCAAGCATCCATGCAAAAGTTATTTCCTCCAATGCAAGCATCTTTTCCATAGGTGCTTAGATGCTATATTATCTATTAATAGATATAGTTATACACATAAGCACCTACTAAGCACCGGTGCTTATTTAAGCATCGATACTTCAAAATAAGCACCTTATCTATCCTATGTGGCAAGAAAAATCAGTTTTTTATTACTAAGCATCTCTCTAAGCGTCTGCATTGGACATGCTCTAATGCACCTAGAACAGGCCTCGGCTAGTTGGGCTATTGGGTTGAAATTTCGGATATTCGGCATTTGTATTATCCGAATAATTTATATTCGTATTTGACAGATAGCATGTTTACTGTATTTGTATTCATTTTCAAAAAAATCTATATTCTTTTTCAATCCAAAAATTATCAAAGAAAATCTAATCCGAAATAACCCAAATTTGTTTTCGTCCGAATCAGTTGGCCAATCCGTTTTCCCACCTAAACGCCGCAGCCTAGAGAGCTCATGTATCCCTGCTGATCTCACGCATTACGTCAGCAATGCGGCACGAACGTCAGCACACACATATGCATGCATGACTTGTGCATATTTTACCGATAATGTCTCCCTCCTGAACTCACGCATTACGTCAGCAATGCGGCACGAACGTCAGCATACACATATGCATGCATGTCTTGTGCATATTTTTCCGATAGATACCAATTAATAATGCCATCGCAGGTTAGTAGGAGTTGTGTTCGCTACAATTTTCTCCGCAGACATCATCCCTCCCGCCAAGTACAAGCGTAGATACCAAAGTCAGTATCACTCGTAGTGTACACCACCATGAACCACTTGTCTGAAAGGCATGAGCACGTACAAGTATAAAATCTTTGCCTAGCTAATCATACAAAATAAAATTTAGATAGCACACTGACTATCCTAATCAACGTCGGTCCTAGGGTTTTGAGGGTCCTAAGGCGAACTTGTCGTAACGGGCCCATTAGACCATGTATAGAATTTTATAATATATAGGTGCTAATTTTACTTGCAAAGCGAAAACGAATCCAATAATATATTTTTAATTTAGCATGTTTGATAATTATCAACGAACAATGTAGACTAAAATAACAATATATTTGTACTTCTAGAACCAATATGATTACCTTAAGAAAGAATAGAACTCCATCATATCCATTGCTTCTCATAAAATGATACTTCTTCGAGCATTTCTTGATGCAAAATCATCAAGGACGGTATTGATCGGAGTGTCGAGCGCGAGCCGAGATGTCGTCGTCGTCGGTCGTCGAGCCCTGGTCGCCGCCGCCGTGTTCGCGGACCGCGACTCCGCGCGACTCTCCCTCTCCGTCTCGCGATCGCGGACTCGCGGTGTAGGTCGCGGTCTCTGCTCGCGTGGGAAAAGAAATGAGCTCGGGACTCGATCAGGAATTCAGGAGTCGGAGTCCGACGTTTGGCCTTCTTGGGCCGGTCGGCCAGTTTTCTTCTTCTTTGGTTCTCATTATTTTGCTAATGGACTATAGGGCCTGGGGTTTGTATACATGAGTTTGGGCCCCTCCCTCGCCTGGGCCCTAGGCGGTCGCACCCGGTGCACCTCCCTAGGGCCGGCACTGATCCTAATGTGGATGGCCGAGCCAACAAATTTACTCACTCTGCAGACATACAACAGAGACAGCTACTCACCTTTTGGCTAAATGCCGCTACTCCATAAGAATCTAGGCAGCCATTGCGCAATGGACATTCAGCGACTTCTTGAACTCGGAAACTTGGCAGACCCTGTCCTCCATCCATCAATGGTGGGAGCCCGTTATCCTTTCGCCTGGAGCTCCATGGAAAGCAACGGCAACGATTGTCATGCTGGTTATATGGGAAATTTAGAAGAAAAGGAATGTCCGGATTTTCCAATCAACAATGGCCACATCAATATCCTTGATTACATGCATAAAAGCGTAAGCCAGAGCTTGGGTTCTTACAGAAGACAACAGGCTAACGGAGCTACCATTTTTCTATATAACTTCATAGCATGGCCTTTTTTTCCTTTTCAGTGCCTTCATAGGCCCTTGTGTACTAACTTTTCTTCTCTCCTCAATATAGTCTCTATATTATACCCTGGGGGATTCACCCGAGGAGGCCATCTATACCAGCTTATTTGCAAAAAGGCTCTCTAACTTTTTTGAAATCACGTATAGATCCCTGAATTTGCAAAAAGACACCATCATGCATTTTTCCCACGGAAAACCCATTGACTTTTTCGAAATTGCGTACAAGTTCTCAAATTTTCCAGGGAGACCCTCTTTTGCAAGATAAAACCCCACAGTTTTTGTGTTATTGCATACGGGTCTGTTTTTTTTACGGAAATACATGTGGACTATCGATTTCTCATGAAAGCCTCCCGAATTATCGGCTTTTTTGTTTCAGTCCACCTACTAGCTAGTGCAATGTGGCGCCGTGCTTCCATTGCTAGGTAACTAAGGCAACGCTTCTTCCCCTTTCAAAAAAAAGTATCACTCGGAGTAAGAGCACCATGACCAGTAGCGTCACGGCTGACGCTGGGCATCCCACAGTGACACCGTAGGCTCATGGTCCCTTCCATGGACTCCACCATGAGTGCACTCCAGAACCACCACCAGCAAAGGATCCCTGCCTCTCTGGCCCTATCAGTCCTTGTCTATGCTGAGTCCTTTTAGACTTATAACTTTTAGTTTATATTATATTAATTAGTTTTTAAATGAATTGTCTTTTTAAGATGGAGTTTACAAGTTGATTGTAGAAGACACTATACCAAATTTATCTATATCGGACAAAATCACCCACGAATGTCTCTTTCCGTACTCTTTTGCGTACAATCAGAATTCAAAATTTTAACCCAAAAAATATAAGCCACAGCTAAAAAACCCACCTATAACCTCAGTGGCTTCACGTCAGAGCAGCATGACATGTGGACCATGTGGCTAAGAGCATCCACGATGTATTAATTGAAGTAAAAAAAATCCATCTCATACATCAGTCCCATAGTTATATTAAACGAAATAAAAAAAATCCATACGCTTTCTCTCTTCATCTGTTCCACATTCCCTTCCTCTCGTTCTTATGCTCACCACCATAGCCTACATGTCCCTATCGTGAGACATGTTAGCCACCTCACACTCCACTTACGGGCTACGGCTAGCTTGTGGTTGTTGTGATGTGATGTGCGATTCTTATTTTTAAAGCTACTATAGAAAAGTGATGAAAAGTCTAGAATTGGTTTGGCAAATCAGATTAAAATTGTAAAAAAATTGTATAATCCAACCATTTGCTTTGTTGCAACTTAGATTTGACATAAAGGTAAGGTGGAACTTAATACACATGATGTTAAAAAAGATACAAAGGTATAAATATGTCATATCATTTTTTGTCAATACTAACTTTCAAAGTAATGAATTAGTAGTTACTAATTCAGATTGGCAGATTGTCACTTATTTTTGAGAGTTTTTAAAATATTTTTATAAAACAACTAAGGTTCTATCTGGTGTTTATTACCATACCTCTTACTTAGTGATAAAATTTATTTGGTTAATTGTAGACAAAATTACGAAATCTAAGGATAATCCCTTTTTAGGCCATGCTGTCACAGCAATGAAGAAAAATTTGTTAAATATTTTGGTTCTATTTTACACCTATATTGTTTTACTATCATTTTTTATCATACGAAAAAAGTTGATAGGTTTGCAGATCAGTATAGAGAGAATAGATGAACACCTCAGTCTTGATTTCTCATAAGCTTTCGAACATATTAAAAAAGAGCTTTTCCGTGTTTTGGGCACTTAGGATGGAGTGATATTAAACCTTGATATTATAGGAGAAAGAGAGTAGTTATGTGGGACGTTAGAAATAACCATCTCAATAGTTTAATACTAAACCTTGATATTAAAGAACAGTATAATGATTTAATTGTTACATGAATATTCATCAGTACGAAGCCCTTCCAATGCACCATTTTATCATTGCTATTTTTTTTTTGTTTTCTAAAATTATTTGATACTTGTGTGACTTTCAAGTTCATTCTCTCTTCCTCTCTTTCACCTCACCAAAAATTTAACATGACATAGCTAGTGGATGGATTCTTTCGGACTGATGGCTGATGTTTTAAATATTTGAATTCTGACTCTTCGTGAGAGACAGTACTTATAGGAAATAGTCGCATGCGATTTCGACTGGTACAGCTGAACTCAGTGCATTTTTTACTACAATATTTCTATTGACTCCACATTAAAAAACGTACTGTTTAAAAGCTAGTAACTATTGACAGTACGAACATAAACCCAAAAAAAAGCTGGTTCGAATCCAGCAAATATCAAACACAAATGAGTGTTGAAGGCGCCTTTGTTATTCAGGCTTGTTGCTATGAATTTCTAATTTTGATGTGTGAAGTGTTTGCAGACGAAAAACTATCAAAAGTCGCAGCCGAAGAGAAGTATTATATACTCGTTTCAAGAGTTAAGTGTTTGCTTCTTCCAGAAGATACCAAGTTATCCCCACCTCAAAAGACTCCAAACAAGTCAACCGCGCTTCTTCTCCGGCAAGGCAGCATGTAGCTAGAAGTCGCGCGCACCACTCCGCCTCCTAAGTCAACCGCTCTTCTTCTCCGGCAAGGCAGCACGCAGCTATAAGTCGCGTGCACCACTCCACCTCCCAACAGCCCACATCATCTGTATTTTATTTTTCCAATCTTGCCCAAGTCCTACTGTCCTAGTAATCAACTAGCCATGAAGCAGACCGTCGTCCTGTACCCTGGCGGCGGCGTCGGGCACGTCGTCCCAATGACAGAGCTCGCCTACGCCTTCCAGAAGCACGGCTACGACGTCACCATGGTGCTCGTTGAGCCGCCCTTCAAGTCGTCCGACTCCGGCGCCACAGTCGTCGAGCGTATTGCCGCCTCCAACCCGTCCATCTCCTTTCATGTCCTCCCGCCCCTCCCTGCTCCCGACCTCGCCACCTCCGGCAAGCACCCTTTCTTCCTCATGCTCCAGCTCCTGCGCCAGTACAACGAGCGACTCGAGACCTTCCTCCGCTCCATCCCCCGGCAGCGCTTGCACTCCCTTGTCATCGACATGTTCTGCGTCGACGCCATCGATGTCTGCGCGAAGCTCGGCGTCCCGGTCTACACGTTCTTCGCCTCGGGCGCCTCGACCCTTTCCGTCCTAACCCAGCTGCCGGCGTTGCTTGCCGACAGGCAGACGGGCCTGAAGGAGCTGGGAGACACGCCTCTCGATTTCCTTGGCGTTCCGCCGATGCCAGCGTCTCATCTCGTCAAGGAACTGCTCGAACACCCGGAGGACGAGATGTGCAAGGCCATGATGGACATCTGGAAGCGTAACACGGACACCATGGGCGTTCTGGTGAACACGTTCGAGTCCTTGGAGAGCCGAGCGGTGCAGGCGCTCAGGGACCCGCTCTGCGTCCCCGGGCGGGTGCTGCCCCCGATCTACTGCGTCGGGCCCTTGGTCGGCAAGGGCGCGAAGGATGACGACAAAGCGGAGAGGCACGAGTGCCTCGCGTGGCTCGATGCGCAACCGGAGCAGAGCGTCGTGTTCATCTGCTTCGGAAGTATGGGCACGCTCTCCAAGGACCAGCTCAAGGAGATCGCCGTTGGTTTGGAGAAGTCAGGGCAACGGTTCCTGTGGACCGTGCGCACGCCGGACGGCAGCGGCGACCCGAAGAGGTTCATTGAGCAACGCCCCGAGCCGGACCTCGACGCGCTTCTGCCAGAGGGGTTCCTGGTTCGGACCAAGGACAGGGGCCTAGTCGTCAAGTCATGGGTGCCGCAGGTGGACGTGCTCCGGCACCCGGCGACCGGCGCATTCGTGACTCACTGCGGGTGGAACTCGACGCTGGAGGGCGTCACGGCGGGGGTGCCGATGCTGTGCTGGCCACTGTACGCGGAGCAGAATATGAACAAGGTGTTCATGACGGAGGACATGGGTGTCGCGGTGGAGCTGGAGGGGTACAGGACGGGTTTCATCAAAGCGGACGAGGTGGAGGCCAAGGTGAGGCTGGTGGTGGAGTCCGAGGAAGGGAGGGAGCTCAGGGCGCGAGTTGCGGCACGAAAGAAAGAGGCGGAGGCAGTGCTGGAGGAAGGAGGCTCGTCGCAGGCGGCGTTTGTCCAGTTCTTGTTGGATGTGGAGAAGCACCGGGACTAGCGATAAATTTCTGTCAGAAATAATCACGACTTGGTCATGTAGAAACCGAGTCACGGGGAGTCTCTGCATGATCCCGTGCTGTTAGTGGGCCAAGTTGTGCGCTGAGACGCGCTTTGTTCAAATCGTGCAGGTGTGGCACTTTTCCTTCTTTCTGTTAGTTGAGTCGTTTCAGTTCAATGCATGTGTTTTGCTAAAAAAATATATATTATAGCAGAAAAATTCAATCATCGTCGTTAGACTTGGCATGTTGCTTGCCTACGCTCGGCCAAACTTCATCCCAACTGACGTTGTTCCACCGCTCACAAGCCCTGGCCATGCTGCTTGCTCTCTTTACCACATTCCATGGGCGGACCTAGCCCAATGCATGGGTATTCAACCGAATACCCAAAATTTTTGGCAAAAAAACAATTATATACAATATATAATACATATGTATACTAGTAGTTGGGCTAAATTCGTTCTGTTCACACCTAGTTAGCCCAAATTGACGCCAGATCCTTTTGGCCTATTTCCCCTCTCATCGACACTGGCCCAGACCCACTGTCATTCTGTTCATATCCAATTGTGAGACTGTGTCTCACTCAGTCTCCCCTCTCTTCATCTAGCGCCTGATCGTCTCTCCATCTCTCGGCACTCAGCTAGTGCCTAGCAGCGGTGGATGTCCGTGCCCCTGGTTCTGGTCTTCTAGAGGTGGCGTAGGTGGCAAGGGGGCTAGAGGCTGCGCAGGTGGCAGGAGCGCTGGAGGCCGAAGTGGCCACCGGGCAAGTAGGCACTACCGCACTACAGGCCTGCAGCACCGGGGCAGGTTCATCCTCTCCGACCCGGCGACCCCCATGCTATAGAATCTAGATGCGTAGATGGTAGATATGCTCTACTTGTGTGCCCCTAGAGTTTGTAGTTTTGTACTTCCGAGTTAAGTGGATGATAGATCCGTGGATGACTGAATAGATATCGATTTAGCATATGTTTCTTCTTTGTTTCACTTTCGGTGCTTAGATCTTGTTTAGATGTGGTGAATTACTAGATTTGACTCAGTTATCTTTAAATTAGTGGTTATGACTTATGAATTGAAATCCATGTTCTCTATATCTTTAAATCTGAGTAGCCTATATCTATATGCTAAGTATTTCAGAGGTGTGAGCTACTGAGATTCATGTCATGCTTTCATCTAAGCACTTTGCTGTGAATCTGTGAAATAAGATCCTTAGCAACAGACAAATTATTGCTTATAAATTATTGAAATACATATTCTCCACCCCTTACCTGTGATTCTATGAACAAATAGCAAGTATTTTCACAAGTGTGAACAAATAGTTTCAAGTCGATTTTCACTATCCTGATGTGAATAGTAAATATAGATAGTTTCAGAAGAGACAATTGAAAGCATTTAGGCCCATAAAAAATTGGTTTTGGTAATTAATGACATTATGTGAATATGGGACTAATTTGTGTGTTAAGTGTTTGAAAGGATTAGTCTCAAAGGAAACGAAAGAGGCACATAAAAAGATTTCACAATATTCAAGATCTCCAAGTCAACAAGGTAAATAGTTTAGGGATCTTTTATTTTTACCGGTCTTAGAGAAAGGTTGGAAGACCGGATTATAGGTTAGATGCCGTATTATTAAGAGTGATCATAGTGAAATGCTTGATCATATGCTAATATGCCCTATGGATCAATTTAGGATCATGCATGCATTTAGAATTTAAAACTGAATCAAAATCATGCATTGTCAGAATTTTCGGAAGTACCGGCGTTCAAAGCGCGGAACTTCCGATCGGCCGGAAGTACCGGGCGCAGGGGCGGAACGTTTTTTCCAAAGAGCGCCCGGAGTTTAAGTTAGTCTCTCGGAAATTGGAAGTACCACGGGGTGAATGGCGGAACTACCGCAAGCGCGGAAGTTCCGGCCTCCCGAGCGGAACTTTAATTCCAGAGAGCGCCAAAATAAAACTTAACCTCTCGAAAAACGGAAGTACCGCGGGTTGAACCGCGGAACTACCGCAAGGCCGGAAGTTCCGAGCATTAGAGCGGAACTTTATTTCCAGAGAGCGCCCTGAGTCAGAGTTAACCTCGCTGAGATCGGAAGTACCGGGGCAAAGAGCGGAACTTCCGGGATTCCGGAAGTACCACGATTTTAACGGCGGAAGTACCGCACTCATTGACCAACGGTTACTTCTGACTCTCTGACATAGCTGTTCTGACCAGGCGGCGGAAATCCGGAAGTACCGCCCGTAACACTGCGGTAGTTCCGATTTCCCTTATTTTTCAGGATTGTTTAATGTAACGGCTAATTGAGGTTGGTGGGGGTATAAATTCAACCCCACCAGCACAAGGACATGTTGTTGAACCCTCATTGAGTATTCTTGAGCATAGAGCAACCTCTCACACCTCATTTCTTCATTAGAGCATTAAATTGAGGTAGTTGAGCCAATTCAAGTGCATTGCATACTAGATTGATCCGTTTGGCACTTGAGAGTGATCAAGCCCACTGTGATTCATTACTCTTGGTGCTTGCCGGCACCTAGACGGCTTGGCGGAGGTTCCGGTGATCTTCTCAAGGAGATTGTGAGAAGGCCTGGAAGATTGTGAAGGCCCGGAGCTCGCCTACCCGGAGAGGGAAAGGGCTACCGCTAGTGATCGAAGTGATTAGGCTCAATTCGTGGAGCCGGCCCAATTCGTTCGGGCTTATCTCAACGTGGACTAGGGGAGACCGGCAAGTCTCCGATCACCACGGTAAAAAGTGATTGTGTCAATTGTGGTTTGCTCTCTTGTGCCTACTTTCATTCAAGCAATATTCCTTCATTTGAATAATTTGATTGCTTGTTTAGTTAGAGTAGCAAACTTTGTCCTAGGATAATTGAAATTGCTCTTAGTCAATTACTTGTGCTAGTAATCTCTTGAGCCTTTCTAGTTTGATTTAGTAGATACATTGTTCACTTGTTTTAAGAAATTGTTAAAGTTAAAATTGTTAGCCTAAGTTAGAAGAAAAATTTTAAACCGCCTATTCACACCCCCTCTAGTCGGCCTCCTCGATCTTACAACAGTAGGGGCTAAGTGGAATTGCATATTAGTGAAACTAATTGTAATCTTTTAATCGGTTCCAAGGCACAAAGAATCGTCGAGTCAATTTGTGATTTTTAATTATTTTTTAATTTCTTTATATTATTTGAGACGTTGTCTCTAGTATGAACATTTGTACTTTAACTTTTGCTATTGTGGATTTTTATGTTTTCTATTAGATAATATTTTTATAACTTCGAATACCCATTTTGAAATTTATGGATCCGCCACTACCACATTCTGTTAGCTGCCTCACCCACACCTATCAACCGTGTAGTTTGTTTGTGTGCTCTCCTCACACCATCATATTTTGTGTTACTTTACCTTTGAAATTCTGAGAATGAGCCACTTGGTGTCACTGTTATGGTTTTGATATGGAATCTTTGAACATGTAAATGGAACAAGCTAACATGCTCAATCATGATTCCTGAACAATATATTGGCTATCTAGGATCTTGTGGTGCCACATTTGTGTTGATCATAAATTCATGCATGTTTGATGCATTTAAATATCATGCTTTCATTTTGTGACCTGTCAGATTGTGCCCTATATATATGTAGTGCCAACACAACTGGCTGCCGAGACAGTAAACCATTTTCTCGATTTCATTGTAACACCCAAACTTAAGGAACATGGCATTTCACCTTTCCTTCTTTTCTTTCAATCCTGATATCATGTGACTTCGGGGATGTTCATATTGACTTTTGCTAATAGCTTTTGGCTGTGACTTACGACTTTTAACTAAAAATAAATAGTAATGGTTGAAAGAAATTACTTTAGGAAGGAGGGCGCTAGCAATGCGGAAAGTAATAGAGAGTTGCATATGCATGATGGGAGCGAGAGTAGTAAGGTATGTGATGCACCCCTGACTCTCCTGCCTTATTCTCAGAGCGAAACGGTAGTGGGAGGAGTGGAGAAGCCGCTTTGAGAAGTCCGATGTTCATATTTGCTTTTGATTTTTCTAAGTAAAAGCCAGAAATAGAAACTAATACGAAGAGGACCCTCATTGATTGTACTACTACGAATTACCATTAGCACTATTATCATCATGATGAGGCGATGGGGTCCCGATCTTCCGATAGGATGATAACTATCGATTTTGGTGGAGATGACTCTTGCGATCCGACTACAACCGTACGAGACGTCACTTGCGCCTTAGCAATCGCTGAACCACACCCAAGTCGTTATCAACCGTGCCAAGAACGCGGTTGACCTGACCACGAAGGTCTATTCCTGCATGCAATCGAAGAACAAGCAAGAACAAGGATAGTGAGCAACCTGAATTTGCTAGATATAAAAGTCGCACAAGGATAGTTGAGGTTCTGTAACACGAATCTGTTGGTCTAGCCGACACAAGAGAACGTGGAGTTTGCACAAGGGGCTAAACTGATCTAAACAAAACCTAAGTCCTAGAAAGGGAGGCGGCGGCTCCTATATAGTGAAAACAACCAGGGGAGGCGTCCCAAAGGGTACACCCTAGGGTTACAAGGCCCATGGGCCCAAGTGGAGGTGGCGCAGCACCCTTTTGACTCGGACTCAGAAATCTACGTGGATTGTTTTGATGATTCCGGCCGGCTCGGATGGAATTTGAAGATGGGGTTGGATCCATTGGAAAGTAGACTTCATAAGCTTTCCATAAAGTACAAGAACGTCCCAAACGGAGTCCGTATGAGAAAGTTACGTTCGTTTCAACTTGCACCATTGCAGCAGTCCGAATCTGATTCCAGTACGTGACCAACATGGACTCTTTTGATGATTGCGGCTGTCTCGGATAGAATTTGAAGATGAGGTTGGATTAGTTGGAAACTAGACTTCATAAGCTTTCCATGAAGTACAAGAACGTCCCAAACGGAGTCCGTATGAGGAAGTTATGCCCGTTTGAACTTGGTACCATCGCAGCAGTCCGAGTCTGATTCCAAAACGTGTCCAACTCGAATTCGTGCTTGACTTGGTCCCAAAGTGACGTGGTGACCTCCATTATTCCTTCCATGCATGTCCAGGACTCCATATCCCTTTCCTTCATCCTTTCCCAAGTTCCTAAGCACAATTAAATCACTTGCATTAGGTAGCGGTCTATTCTTAGTAACATATGAAGGCTGAAGAAACGAATTCACCTTTAGTTCAATCTTGATATTGGGCGCTATTGTCGTATATGTTTGTGGCGTGGTCACATCATCCTCCCCTTCTTGATAGAAAAACCGTCCTCGGTTTTAGCATATGTGTAGCCTCACGTATTGCATGATCTTCATCATAAATGTCGGTACATAACAACAAACGCAACAAACTCTCATTATGTAATATCATAAGTTCTTTGTCAAACAAAGTGAAACCTCTTTGAAACGAGCTCACCTTATAATTTAAGCGATGCGAAGGAACTCTTGTAATTAGGACAACAAGCATAGGAAATATGGTTGTATCCATAGGGGTCATGTCCTCATCATCCTCCCATTCTTGAAAACAAAGCCGTCCTCGGCTTTTGATAAACTGAAAGTATGGTAACAAAGAAGCCAAGGTGTATGCATGGTATATGTATATGTCATCCGTTTTAACGGTTCTTCGTTGTTGCACAATTAATGCTATAACACAGCAGCAATCATAAAAGCTCATTGTATTATTAACCCAAAAGTAATCATATATGTCAATGACCAAATTAAAATTTCTCACACAGCAATTATTGCAACTAGATTTGCAAATGTAAGTGAAGCATTTATGCAATTGAAATATCTGAAGTTGTAAACTTGAAGTGGTGGCACATATGGGCAAAGCTACAACTTTTGGAATTAAGCATAGTTCATCCATATAATCATATCCCAATAGAGCAATAGCAAATTTATCCAGCAAGGGTGAAGAGATTTGTGTGTTCTTCCATAATTCATCATCTTTATTCAGATTGTCCATACTAGATGATGCAAAAAGAGATGAACACATAGGCATTGGATGCATACTAAATTTTACTCCCCTCTCATATTGAACAAGATTCAACACACAAGAATTGTTGTCTAAAGCAGCAAGCTTCAATTCATCCATGTGATCACAAGTTATGCATATTCGATATACAAAAAATTGATTGTCTACACCACAATCTCCAATCAAATTAAACTTATACCCAGGGGTGTAGGCACTAAACAAGAATTTCGAACATGCAAGTTCAGAAACTTTCTCCATAGCACAATCCAAACTAACGGCCTCATTAAGCATGATATAGCACAATGCATCAGCAGGAGATATTCTATCAAATACTTCCTTATGTGTAATTAATTCGACATGTGCAAAATTATGAGCATTTAGATCAGCACATGGTTCGTTCAAGTCAACACAAGGAATATCAAAAAATTGCACTACAGCAGGTATATACTCACAAGGTTGATCTATGTCTTGTTGTAGCACCAAATCAGTACCTTTGTCATTAACGTCCTCATCAGATACTGTAGGTACCTCAAACTTTTTCTCTAATGGCATAAGATGCACCAGATCTTCCTTCACCTCTTCAAGTATCTCGGTGGTATCTGTAGATGGAGTAGGAACCAAAACAATATCAACATTTTCAATTACCTCAGGTTCCACCTCGCTTGTGACCGTGGGTGCTGGAGGTACAAAACGATGTCGTAATTTCTTTTTCATCTCCTCCCATGTGTATATATAGTGGAACTCGAGATTTGACCACCAATGTTGAACATCACCAATCAGCGCCGTCCTTGCCATGCTCATCTTCTCATAAGGATCAAGATCTTGTCTTTCAAAGTAGCTATCCATCATAGTAACCCACAAGAAGTAGTCCGACGACGTACTCTCAGCGGTGAGTGGCAAGATATATACCGGTAATTGTTTCCCTTCAAGTTCAAATCTGCCCGCGATGACATCATAATCTACCAATTTTCTCAAGCCTGTCATTGTTAGTAGAAAACAAGGAAACAAATCACAAGTAAATGTTCCTATCAACTACTAGGTTATGGAGGCTCAAATCAAGTCACGCATCTCTCAAGCTCTTACCAAATTCTTACAAGTTCTTACCAAAACAAACAGGTGGTGCAACCGGTGGCTGGTTCGTGATAAATCTAACTCAAGTGATGAGTAAAGCGATTGCAAGGTACAGCGAGACCTGTTCGGTTAGTAGAAAAGTGGAGCTTGGATAGGCTATGTATTTTGTAGCAAAGGAAAACAATCAATTAATTTCAGAAATTGCACAGAATTGAATTATAGTTCGTATCTAGCACTTAACCTATGTTGCTGATCAAACAAGGATAGGAGAAGGCCAAAACAAGTGTGTAACAATGTATAGGAGTGATGAGCACAAGATAATTCAATAGAATGCAATCTGGAATTGAAAAGCACAAGGATTGACCCAATTCTGAGAAAGCAGATTTCTGCCCACTGGACAGCACGTCGGTATTTTGGCCGTAACTTTTTGCCAGTTGCCTTTTTTTCAATGATTTTTTTTTCTGTGTTTCCTGACGGCTTTTTCTACAACTTTTGTTTTGGGGCCATATTCTAGAAACCGACAGATAAAATCGCACAAAAATCACAAGCGCGGACTGTTACAGATTCAGTCCGGAAATTTGGGACAACTTGCACCGCAGATATCTTTTAACTGCCTTAATGGAATGAAGCGAAAGTTTAGGAGCAGTTAGATAAGGAACTTATGGGTCTAGTGGCGGTGGTTTCACTCAAAAAAGATATCGGAAACAAAAGATATGGCGCTTTTGGTGGCGGCTGCACAAGAGGGAGTCTTCTGGCCGAAATTGGAAATTAGGGTTTGATGTGATTTTGATGGTTTTGGACGTGGGGATTTTTTTTTTGGGAGTTTTATGGACCACAAATATGACCAGCAACAAGAAAATGCTAAGACGAACACAAACTCAATTTAGCAAACCAAAATTAATAGATCTAAAAGCACAACGGGGTTTGGACAGCGGAAATTAACTCTTTTTGTGGGGCAATTTTTCTGGACTATGGGAAACAAAAATCAATCTACTAAATAGGGATACAAGAAATTCCTACCGGTCAACTGAAGCTCTGATACCACCTGATGAGGCGACGGGGTCCCGATCTTCCGATAGGATGATAACTTCGATTTCGGTGGAGATGACTCTTGCGATCCGACTACAACCGTACGAGACGTCACTTGCGCCTTAGCAATCGCTGAACCACACCCAAGTCGTTATCAACCGTGCCAAGAACGCGGTTGACCTGACCACGAAGGTCTATTCCTGCATGCAATCGAAGAACAAGCAAGAACAAGGATAGTGAGCAACCTGAATTTGCTAGATATAAAAGTCGCACAAGGATAGTTGAGGTTCTGTAACACGAATCTGTTGGTCTAGCCGACACAAGAGAACGTGGAGTTTGGATAGGCTATGTATTTTGTAGCAAAGGAAAACAATCAATTAATTTCAGAAATTGCACAGAATTGAATTATAGTTCGTATCTAGCATTTAGCCTATGTTGCTGATCAACCAAGGATGGAAGAAGGCTAAAATATGTGTATGGTAATGTATAGGAGTGGTAAATGCAAGATAATTCAATTGAATACAATCTGGAATTGAAGAGCACAAGGATTGACCCAAAACTTGAAATCTGGAGATTTCTGTCCACTGGACAGCACGTCGGTATTTCGGCCGTAACTTTTTGTCAGTTGCCTTTTTTTCAATGATTCTTTTTTTCTCAGTTTGCTGACGGCTTTTTCTACCACTTTTGTTTTGGGGCCAAGTTCTAGAAACCGACGGACAAATTCGCACAAAATTCACAAGTGCCGACTGTTGCAGATTCAATCTGGTATTTTAGGTCAACTTTCACCGCATATATCTCTTAACTGACTTTCTGGAAAGACGTGAAATTTTACAGATAGGTGGAAAATGAAGTTTTGAATCCAATGGCGGTGGTCTCACTCAAAAATAATCTCGGAATCAAAAGTTATGGCTTTTTTGGTGGCGGCTGCAGAGAAAGGAAAATTCAGCCGAAATTGGAATTAGGGTTTGGAGTGGGGGAATTTTTTTTTGTTTGGATTTTTATAGGAACAAAGATATGACCAGCAACTAGACAAAGCTAAAACGGACACAAATTCAATTTAGCAAACCAAAACTAATAGATTGAAAGGCACAACGGGGTTTGGACAGCGGGAATTAACTCTTTTTTTTGGGGCAATTTTCTGGACTATAGGAAATAAAAACCAATCTACTAACTAGGGATACAAGAAATTCCTACCGGTCAACTGAAGCTCTGATACCAACTGATGAGGCGATGGGGTCCCGATCTTCCGATAGGATGATAACTATCGATTTTGGTGGAGATGACTCTTGCGATCCGACTACAACCGTACGAGACGTCACTTGCGCCTTAGCAATCGCTGAACCACACCCAAGTCGTTATCAACCGTGCCAAGAACGCGGTTGACCTGACCACGAAGGTCTATTCCTGCATGCAATCGAAGAACAAGCAAGAACAAGGATAGTGAGCAACCTGAATTTGCTAGATATAAAAGTCGCACAAGGATAGTTGAGGTTCTGTAACACGAATCTGTTGGTCTAGCCGACACAAGAGAACGTGGAGTTTGCACAAGGGGCTAAACTGATCTAAACAAAACCTAAGTCCTAGAAAGGGAGGCGGCGGCTCCTATATAGTGAAAACAACCAGGGGAGGCGTCCCAAAGGGTACACCCTAGGGTTACAAGGCCCATGGGCCCAAGTGGAGGTGGCGCAGCACCCTTTTGACTCGGACTCAGAAATCTACGTGGATTGTTTTGATGATTACGGCCGGCTCGGATGGAATTTGAAGATGGGGTTGGATCCATTGGAAAGTAGACTTCATAAGCTTTCCATAAAGTACAAGAACGTCCCAAACGGAGTCCGTATGAGAAAGTTACGTTCGTTTCAACTTGCACCATTGCAGCAGTCCGAATCTGATTCCAGTACGTGACCAACATGGACTCTTTTGATGATTGCGGCTGTCTCGGATAGAATTTGAAGATGAGGTTGGATTAGTTGGAAACTAGACTTCATAAGCTTTCCATGAAGTACAAGAACGTCCCAAACGGAGTCCGTATGAGGAAGTTATGCCCGTTTGAACTTGGTACCATCGCAGCAGTCCGAGTCTGATTCCAAAACGTGTCCAACTCGAATTCGTGCTTGACTTGGTCCCAAAGTGACGTGGTGACCTCCATTATTCCTTCCATGCATGTCCAGGACTCCATATCCCTTTCCTTCATCCTTTCCCAAGTTCCTAAGCACAATTAAATCACTTGCATTAGGTAGCGGTCTATTCTTAGTAACATATGAAGGCTGAAGAAACGAATTCACCTTTAGTTCAATCTTGATATTGGGCGCTATTGTCGTATATGTTTGTGGCGTGGTCACATCACATCAATGAGGTTTTTATGGGTGTTTAATGGTGGCCTTTAAGTTTTGTTGTTCATGCACCTGATATAAATTTTATGGGTGATCATTTGGGCTTTTTTTGGGAGGCTTATGGCTGAAAAGCACTGCACTGTAGCTGGCTGAAAAAATATTGTAGCTGACAAAGGCTTATTTAGCATAATTAAATTTAAAAAAATATAAAAAATATGTTAACCCATTACGTATAATACAAACAAATACAGGGAAAAAAAGAACCGGCAAAAAAGCTCAACAAAAAGCCAAAAGTTCAGAAAAAGACGAAATTTATGAATAGTGAAAAATAAGCTAGAAGCTAAAAGCTGAAGCCAAAACGATCACAGCCATTATGCTTCATGGACATGCTTCTCCCTGGAGATGAGTATTCATGTAACAATTAAATCATTGTACTGACATTTAGTAATAAGCCAAATCTTTGTTATTTTCTTGGTTTTCTGAAAATGTTTGATGCTTGTATGACTTTCAAATTCATTCTCTCTTCTATCTTCCACCTCACCAAAAAATTGACGTGACATAGATATTATCTAGTACAAATGGCTGTTGAAGGTGACTTACGTATCAGACTTTTTTTGCTACGAATTTCTAATTTTGAATAGTTGACCTTTTGCGACGGGTTGCTCCAGCAATCCTTCCAAATGTTACAATCTCCTAGGTCGAACTTAACTAGCAAATATTGGTGGATGCAATGTCATGTTATCCAAACAATATAATTATAAGCTACCGAGGATTCGAACCTAGTAGTCGTAGCCCCATAGGCCACTTGTTGCGCAACTGCCATCTGTAATGACTACTCAAATCTGCACCGCACGAGAACGGTTGTTTTTTTTCAGCATATAATTTCCTTTAAATAAATAAATAAAATAATTTTTCATCTTCTTTATAGTTTTTTAAAATAATTTATTAACATTAGATCCATTCTAAAAACAAAAACTAACAATCATACTCAAAACTATAAACAAATGCCGGTAAAAATGCACCCGTGTCAAGCGTGAAGTGTTTGCTCCTTCCTGAAGCTACCAAGTTATCTGAGCACGAAGCAGCTACGACATTTCAGGCCTGTTCTTTTTGTCTAAAGTTTATATTTTTTGGTCGTGGTTTGTGGTTTTTGTGTTATTCATACGAGAGATTACTCAGTAATAGAAATTTACATGTAGTTTTGCTCATATAAATTAAGTCGGTATAATATGTACTACAATTAACTAGTAGATTTTAGGTTAAAAAGATACTTAGTTTAAAAGTTAGTTACTATAGAAAAACTGAAAAACAATTTTGAAAGCTGAAAAGAACATGCCATCCTCTCGTTCCACTACCTCCCACATGTAATACAGGTAAAAAGACTCCAAACAAGTCAACCGCGCTTCTTCTCCGGCAAGGCAGCACGCAGCTATGAAGTCGCGCGCACCATTCCACCTCCCAACAGCCCACATCATTTGTATTTTTTTTTCCAATCTTGCCCAAGTCCTACTGTCCTAGTAATCAACTAGCCATGAAGCAGACCGTCGTCCTGTACCCCGGCAGCGGCGTCGGGCACGTCGTTCCCATGACGGAGCTCGCCTACGCCTTCCAGAAGCACGGCTACGACGTCACCATGGTGCTCATCGAGTCGCCCTTCAAGTCGTCCGACTCCGGCGCCACCATCGTCGAGCGCATTGCCGCCTCCAACCAGTCCTTCTCCTTTCACGTCCTCCCGCCCCTCCCTTCTTCCGACTTCGCCACCTCCGGCAAGCACCCTTTCATCCTCATGCTCCAGCTCCTGCGCCAGTACAACGAGCGACTCGAGACCTTCCTCCGCTCCATCCCCCGGCAGCGCTTGACGCTTGTGTTGGAACCTAGCCCTAGGATCGCTCACACTTTCTCGCCGGACGAAGGTGGAAGACGATGAACAGTAGATTGCGCCGAATACCGCGGCCGGCACACGGCCTGTATCTTGGCTGTTTTATTGCTCAAAAGGACTCAGAACACTTACACACAAGGATTATATGGCCTTTAATAGCCTTTCGGCGACGCAGCACCCACGCAACGTACTCCGTTGAACTTCACGCGCACGTCCGCGCTCTCCTGGCGACCTGGCCGTTTCTACGCTCTGAGCCACGAACTCCTCCGTGAGAACCGGTCTCCAGTGCTGATCCAGAGCCTTGTTGCGCTCCTCCGCTACTGCCGCCAACCGCCACCTCTCGGCCATCCCTGCACCTCCCTAACAAACCTGCCAGCACGCGCCGCACAACGTGCTGGACACGACCTAGATCATGAACGCGAGCACGAACTCGTGCGCCATCGTACCCGCTACAGACACACACACACGCACGCCACGGCCACGAACACATGGCGTGGTTTATTCTAACAAACTCTCCCTAAACCATGACACCGTCGCGCGTCCCGCCCTACAGGAGCGCCGGCTCATCGTCGGCGTCGACGAGCAACGCCTCCTCCTTCCTTGGCTTGGTGCACTCCCTCGAGAAGTGGCCGCGGACGCCACAGTTGTAGCACCTGCCCTTGCCGGAGTTGCGTTGGCGCCTGCTTGCGCCCGAACTGATGCTGCTCCCCCCATCATCGCCGTCGTCGTCTTCAAGGCTGCCGCTACGGCCTCCCTTCCTGTTGCCGTCGCCGTGGCACACGTCGCCGCTGCGCGTGCGCTCCTTCCCGCGACGCTGACGTCGGCGCGCCTCCCACTGCTCTTCGGTGAGCAGCAGCTGCCCGGCGCGGTCCGCGGTCTCCTCCACGCCGGCTCGATCCTCCGCCGCACGGAGTCTCCCGACGAGTTCCTCGATCGACATCGTGTCCAGATCGAGCAGCGTCTCGATAGACACCGCGATCTGGTGGTACCGCAGCGGCACGACGCGTAGGAACTTCTTGACGACGCGCACGTCCTCCATCGATTCCCCCAACTCGCGCAGCTTGGCGACGAGGGTGTTCAGGCGGTTGGTGAAGTCGTCGATCGATTCGCCCTCCTTGAATGCGACGAGCTCGAACTCCTTCAGCAGCTTCTGCGCGTTCGCCTCCTTCACGCGTTTGACGCCGAGCCGCATCTTCTCCACTGGCTCCCATGCCTCCTTCGCACTCTTCTTGTTGGCGAGGCCGAAGGGCATGTCCGTCGGCACCGTGCGAAGGATGGCGGCCAATGCCAGCCAATGTTAGGAATAATCTTGACTGATGCATGTTTGATTCTTGCATATAGAATAGATGTGTCAGTCACGTTCATGTGTTGAATGTTTTGCATGAGCATGGGGCCTGAAACGTGCTGTGTTCACGTTGTGGGCAGGTTTAGGTTGTGCATTAGTACACGGTCATGTGTTAGTCACATACACGTAGAGTCAGCATGTTAGCCTGTGCTAATCAGCAGTGTGTTTGTTGCAACGAGATTAGCTAATGGCCAGGTCAATAAGCCGGCGAGTAGTTAGCTGCATGCAGGTTAGTTAGGCACGTTCGTGGCGTGGCCTGAGGTCAGGTGAGTGGATCGTGTCATGCGGCGTGCGCATGTGTGGAGCGTGTGCTCGTACGCGTGAGACCCGGGCAGTTGAGGCTCCCTGTCCATGTAAGCTGGGCTACATGAGTCGTGTACTTGCATGTTCATCATGAGAGGAATACAGAGAAAAAAGAGGTGTTCGTCACCGCAAAAAGAACCTGTGTCTATCCATTACAAAATCAGCTCCTGTGTGTTAGTACGGGTGAGTTTGTTGCTGCGTCGAGCATATCGATCCCTGGGCGGTTCTTACATTTGGTATCAGAGCGGGTTGAGGCAGCATCCCGGCCGTGATCGATGGAGGTCGCCACCACCGAAGAAGCAGCGACGCGCCATCGACAGTGTGAAGATGAGCACCAGCGACAAGGCTGCTCAGGACGTCAGGATGGAGCGCGTGATCGGCGGCGTGATGGAGCTTCCGATGCTAACGAAGACGAACTACCACGAGTGGGCGCTCGTGATGCAAGTCAACCTGGAGGGCATGGAGCTCTGGGATGCTGTGGAGGCGGGCAAGGCCGAGCGCGCCAAGGATCGGCGGGCGTTGGCCGTCATCTTGCGCGTGGTGCCACCGGAGCTGAAGGCCGGCCTCGCCGTGAAGAAGACCGCCAAGGAGGCTTGGGAGGCGGTCAAGTCGAGGCGGATGGGGGACTCGCGCGTACAGGAGGCCAAGGCGCAGCACCTCCTCAAGCAGTTCGAGAACGCGGCGTTCAAGGACGGTGAGACGATCGACGACTTTGCCGTGCGGATCGGCTCCCTCGCCACGGAGCTGCGCGAGCTTGGGGAGAAGATGGAGGAGGAGCGCGTCGTGAAGAAAATGCTGCGGGTTGTGCCGGCGAGGTACAATCAGATCGCATGCTCCATCGAGATGTTCGCAGATTTGAAGACGATGTCGCTCGAGGAGCTTGTCGGGAGGCTGCGCGTGGCGGAGGAGCGCTGTGGCGGCGTTGAGGCGGCTGCGGATGGCGTCGGGCGCCTGCTGCTCACTGAGGAACAGTGGGAGGAGCGCCGGCGTCAACACGGCAGCAAGCAGCGGGCGCACGGTGGTGAGGAAGCACGGCACGGCAGCGGCGAGAAGCGTGGTGGCCGGAACGGCGGCCGGAGCGACGACGACGACGTGAGCAGCATGATCTCGGATGCAAGTAGGCGTTCGGGCCGCGCCAAGAAAGGCAAGTGCTACAACTGCGGAGTTCGTGGGCACTTTGCTAGCGAGTGCCGCAAACCAAAGAATGAAGAGGCGCTGCTTGCATCGGCTGACGACGAACCAACTCTACTGTGATGAAGCGTCAAGTAAGAAAGTCAAGATTAGGGGAGGCATTGTTAGGAATAATCTTGACTGATGCATGTTTGATTCTTGCATATAGAATAGATGTGTCAGTCACGTTCATGTGTTGAATGTTTTGCATGAGCATGGGGCCTGAAACGTGCTGTGTTCACGTTGTGGGCAGGTTTAGGTTGTGCATTAGTACACGGTCATGTGTTAGTCACATACACGTAGAGTCAGCATGTTAGCCTGTGCTAATCAGCAGTGTGTTTGTTGCAACGAGATTAGCTAATGGCCAGGTCAATAAGCCGGCGAGTAGTTAGCTGCATGCAGGTTAGTTAGGCACGTTCGTGGCGTGGCCTGAGGTCAGGTGAGTGGATCGTGTCATGCGGTGTGCGCATGTGTGGAGCGTGTGCTCGTACGCGTGAGACCCGGGCAGTTGAGGCTCCCTGTGCATGTAAGCTGGGCTATATGAGTCGTGTACTTGCATGTTCATCATGAGAGGAATACAGAGAAAAAAGAGGTGTTCGTCACCGCAAAAAGAACCTGTGTCTATCCATTACAAAATTAGCTCCTGTGTGTTAGTACGGGTGAGTTTGTTGCTGCGTCGAGCATATCGATCCCTGGGCGGTTCTTACAGCCAATCCTCGCGGCGCTCGACCTTGCTAGACTCCACCGCACCCCACAGCCCCATCGCCTCCAAATTTACCTGCATCACAAGCGCCCACTCATGATAATTGGTGCGCGACAGCATCGGGAACACGAGCGACGGACTCGTCTCCTTGACGCGCTCCACCACGACCTCGCGCGGCCCGCTGCCGCTACTGCCGTCGCTGGGCTTCGACCTCACAGGCGAGGGAGACCGATCGCCGGCCATCAGCTTGCTGTCGAGCTTCACCGGCTCTGATACCACTTGTTGGAACCTAGCCCTAGGATCGCTCACACTTTCTCGCCGGACGGAGGTGGAAGACGATGAACAGTAGATTGCGCCGAACGCCGCGGCCGCCACACAGCCTGTATCTTGGCTGTTTTATTGCTCAAAAGGACTCAGAACACTTACACACAAGGATTGCATGGCCTTTAATAGCCTCTCGGCGACGCAGCGCCCACGCAACGTACTCCGTCGAACTTCATGCGCACGTCCGCGCTCTCCTGGCGACCTGGCCGTTTCTACGCTCTAAGCCACGAACTCCTCCGTGAGAACCGGTCCCCAGTGCTGATCCAGAGCCTTGTTGCGCTCCTCCGCTACTGCCGCCAACCGCCACCTCTCGGCCATCCCTGCACCTCCCTAACAAACCTGTCAGCACGCACCGCACAACGTACTGGACTCGACCTAGATCACGGACGCGATCACGAACTCGTACGCCATCGTACTCGCTACAGACTCACACACACGCACGCCACGGCCACCAACACATGGCGTGGTTTATTCTAACAGCTTGCACTCCCTTGTCATCGACATGTTCTGCGTCGACGCCATCGACGTCTGCGCGAAGCTCGGCGTCCCGGTCTACACGTTCTTCGCCTCGGGCGCCTCGTCAGCAAGTCAGCCAGTTACTCAACTGCCGTAAGAATTAAACTAAGGAAAAGTCACGGTCTTTTGGGCACTCAGGATGGATTGATATTAAACCTTGATATTATAGGAGAAAGAGAGTGGTTACGTGGGACTTTAGAAATAACCGTCTCAATAGTTTAATACTAAACTTTGATACTAAAGAACGGTATAATGATTTAATTGTTACATGAATACTCATCTCCAGGGAGAAGCATGTCACATAAAAATAGTACGAAGCCCTTCAAATGCACCATTTTATCATTGCTATTTTATTAGTTTTCTAAAAATATTTGATACTTAAATGCTTTCAAGTTCATTCTCTCTTCCTCTCTTCCACCTCACCAAAAATTTGACGTGATATAGCTAGTGGGTTAATTCTTTCAGGCTGGTGGCTTATGTCTTAAATATTTGAATTCTGACTGTTCGCGAGAGGTAATACGCACAGGAAAATAGTTGCATGTGATTTTGACTGGTACAGCTGAACTCAGTGCACTTTTTACTATAATCTGTCTATTGACCTCATCTTAATAAAATATATCGTTTAAAAGTTAGTTACTATAGACAGTATAAATATAAACAAAAAAAGCTGGTTCGCATCCAATCAGTATCAAGCACAAATGAGTGTTGAAGGCGCCTTACGTATTTAGGCGTTTTTGCTATGAATTTCTAATTTTAGTGTGTGAAGTGTTTGCAGCCAAAAACCTATCAAAAGTCGCAGCCGAAAAAACCATTATATACTCGTTTCGAGAGCGAAGTGTTTGCTAGCTACTTCCAGAAGATACCAAGTTATCAAGCACGAAGCAGCTAAATATCCTGCTGTTCCACTACCTGCCACATACTCCCCCTATTAAATCCCGGGGAAACGCCGCGCCCAGGCGCTCCCACGTTAGCCCGCGCCAGCGCTCCGCCCGCCGCGTGTCCCCCGGTTTTGCGTACGGCCGGGGGAGGGGTTTCCCCTGACTTTTTCAAAAATTACGTAAAGGTCCTTTTTCCTCGCGAAAAGGTCCCTGGATTTTTTAAAAAAGACCCTGCGCATTTATTTTTCGTTGATAGCAACCCGCAGTTCCGAAAATTACATACAGGCCCTCGGTTCTTTCAAAACAAGTCCTTTTTCCTAGCGAAAATCTTTCAAAACAAGTCCTTTTTCCTAGCGAAAAGGTCCTTGAATTTTTCAAAAAAGACCCTGCGCATTTATTTTTCGTTGATAGCAACCTGCAGTTTCGAAAATTACGTACATGCCCTCGGTTCTTTCAAAACAAGTCCTTTTTCCTAGCGAAAAGGTCCCTGGATTTTTCAAAAAAAACCTGCGCGTTTATTTCCCGTTGATAACAACGCGCATTTTCGAAAATTACGTACAGGCCCTCGGTTCTTTCAAAACAACCCCTGATTTTTACGAAAACAACCCTCTAATCTCCTTTTATTGCGAAAAACCCCCCGCTTTTTTTTAAATGCCCCTACGCTTTCCTCTAGCTGCGGATTTTTACGAACAGGCTCTTATTTCTTCCGAAAAGACTCTCGATCTTTTTTTGTAAAGAAGCCCCTTCACTCTTCTTTTATTGTGAAAAGGCCCTTGATTTTTTTTCCAAAAAACCCCTACACTTTCTTTTTCTGCGAATTTTCGTCTCTTTTACTTCGATCCACACGGTGGCTGGCGTGGCGTGGCGCCACGCCTACGTGGCTAGTATATTACACTTATCCATACATCGCAAGTCACAAGACTCCAAACTAGTCAACTGCGCTACTTGTCCGGCAAGGCAGCACGCAGCTATAAAGTCGCGCGCACCACTCCAACACCCAACAGCCCACATCATCTGTATTTTTTTTCCAATCTTGCCAAAGTCCTACCGTCCTAGTAATCAACTAGCCATGAAGCAGACCGTCGTCCTGTATCCCTGCGGTGGCGTCGGGCATAGAGGTGGGACTTGGGCCGGGCTTCTTTGGGCCAGCCCGAAGCACGGCCGGCACGGCCCGGCCCAAGCACGGCCCGACCCGACACGTGGCGGGCCGTGCCGGCACGGCACGAACGGTGGGCCGGGCTGGGCTTCAAAATCCGGCACGGTGGGCGGCACGGCACAGCACGACAGATCGGGCCGTGCTCGGGCCGGCACGGCACGAAGAGCACGGTTGGCCAGAAACTATTTAAAATTGATTTCTTAACTATAGTAAATTGTACTCATGACTCTCCTTGAGCTTTTCTATTTAACTAGTTGGGTAGGCCTATGCTAGATTGTCAGGCGATGTCCACGTACGCCATAGTCTAATTTGCACCAAGATATGCATTCCATTAGACTAGATGTCCAAGTTCGAAGGTGAAATGGTATGAGACAATAGAATTGAATTTTAAGTAGGTTTTTAATAAGGTGGATACAAGAGAAAGGAAGATAGCGGCCACCGCTACCATTGTCGTTGTCGCTTTTGTCGTGTATAGTTACTTTGGGCTGGGCTTGGGCTGGCACGGCACGAACACCGGCACGGTGGGCTTTGGGCCGTGCTTGGGCCTGGCCGAAGACGAGGCGGGCCGGCACGGCACGGCACGACGGGATGACTGGGCCGAACCGGCACGGCACGAAGCGGCCCAAAGCACGGTGGGTCTGGGCCGTGCCGGCATGGCACGGCCCAATTCCCACCTCTAGTCGGGCACGTCGTCCCCATGACGGAGCTCGCCTACGCCTTCCAGAAGCACGGCTACGACGTCACCATGGTGCTCGTTGAGCCGCCCTTCAAGTCGTCCGACTCCGGTGCCACAGTAATCGAGCACATTGCCGCCTCCAACCCGTCCATCTCCTTTCACGTCCTCCCGCCCCTCCCTGCTCCCGACTTCGCCACCTCCGGTAAGCACCCTTTCATCCTCGTGCTCCAGCTCCTGCGCCAGTACAACGAGCGACTCGAGACCTTCCTCCGCTCCATCCCCCGGCAGCGCTTGCACTCCCTTGTCATCGACATGTTCTGCGTCGACGCCATCGACGTCTGCGCGAAGCTCGGCGTCCCGGTCTACACGTTCTTCGCCTCGGGCGCGTCGGCCCTGTCCGTCCTAACCCAGCTGTCGGCGTTGCTTGCCGACAGGCAGACGGGCCTGAAGGAGCTGGGGGACACGCCTCTCGATTTCCTTGGCGTTCCGCCGATGCCAGCGTCTCATCTCATCAAGGAACTGCTCGAACACCCGGAGGACGAGATGTGCAAGGCCATGATGGACGTCTGGAAGCGTAACACGGACACCATGGGCTTTCTGGTGAACACGTTCGAGTCCTTGGAGAGCCGAGCGGTGCAGGCACTCAGGGACCCGCTCTGCGTCCCCGGCCGGGTGCTGCCCCCGATCTACTGCGTCGGGCCCTTGGTCGGCAAGGGCGCGAAGGATGACGACAAAGCGGAGAGGCACGAGTGCCTCGTGTGGCTCGATGCGCAACCGGAGCAGAGCGTCGTGTTCATCTGCTTCGGAAGCAAGGGCACGCTCTCTAAGGACCAGCTCAAGGAGATCGCCGTTGGTTTGGAGAAGTCAGGGCAACGGTTCCTGTGGACCGTGCGCACGCCGGCCGGCAGCGCCGACCCGAAGAGGTTCTTAGAGCAACGCCCTGAGCCGGACCTCGACGAGCTCCTGCCGGAGGGGTTCCTGGATCGGACCAAGGACATGGGCCTAGTCATCAAGTCATGGGCGCCGCAGGTGGACGTGCTCTGGCACGCGGCGACGGGCGCATTCGTGACTCACTGCGGGTGGAACTCGGTGCTGGAGGGCATCGTGGCGGGGGTGCCGATGCTGTGCTGGCCGCTGTCCGCGGAGCAGAATATGAACAAGGTGTTCATGACAGAGGACATGAGTGTCGCGGTGGAGCTGGAGGGGTACAGGGCGGGTTTTATCAAGGCGGATGAGGTGGAGGCCAAGGTGAGGCTGGTGGTGGAGTCCGAGGAAGGGAGGGAGCTCAGGGCGCGAGTGGCGGCGCGGAAGAAAGAGGCGGAGGCGGTGCTGGAGGAAGGAGGCTTGTCGCAGGCGGCGTTTGTCCAGTTTTTGTTGGATGTGGAGAAGCACCAGGGCTAGCGACAAATCTCTGTCAGAAATAATCACGACTTGGTCATGTAGAAATCGAGTCGCGGGGAGTCTCTGTATGATACTGTGCTGTCAGTGGGGAAGTTGTGCGCTGAGATGCGCTTTTTTCAGATCGTGCAGGTGTGGCACGTTTTCTTCTTTCGGTTAGTTGACTCGTTTTCGTTCAAATGCCTATGTTTTGCTAAAAAAATATATTATATCAATAAATTTGTTTATCATCGTCAGACTCGGCTTGCTGCTTACCTTAGCTCTATTGCTGTGCTCGGCCAAACTTCGCCCCAGCTGGCATCGCTCTACCGCTCACGCCTTGGCCATGCTGCTTGCTCTCTTGACAACATTCCGCTAGCCGTCTCATCCACATCTATCAACTATGTAGATTGTTTACGTGCTCTCCTCACACCATCATATTTGATGTTACTTTTACCTTCGGAATTATGAGAATGAGCCATTTGGTGTCACTGTTATGGCTATCTAGGATGTTGTGGTCCCACATGTTGTGTTGAGCAAAAATTCATGCATGTTTGATGCACTTAAATATCACTAGTATAGTGTCCGTGCTAACGCCACGGCAGCATTTTAGGGATGCACACGAAATCAACCAAACGAATTTTTGAATGGCCATACCTGTTTTGTTCCCTGCTTTCAAAGCCAATTTTTGAATGGCTATATATGTTTTGTTTGGATAATTGGGTTCCTCCCCGCCGCACCGCGCCGCCGCGCCGCGTCCACTGTGTGCGCGCCCCGCACCATATGGACGCGGGTCCGCCGCGTCTCGTCCTCCCCGCCGCGCCGCGTCCTCCCCGCCGCACCGCGCCGCCGCACCGCGTCCAGAAGGCTCAAGGTTGTCTTTATAGTCGTATTGACTAACTGGTGTTATTTGGAAGGATAGGAATAGGTGGTTTTTTTTATAAAAAAAATCATTGGTATGACTGCGAAGAATGTAGCACTAACAATAAAGATACATTAGAGAGAATGGTGCAATGCAGGAGAGAATTATCCGGAGAGGTTGATCCAATGGAATGCTCTATGTGCCAGTGGACAATATTATTGTGTTACTAATATATGCAATTTTCCCTATCTCCTAGGGTATGCTCTCCTGGAAACCTTCTCCCATGAACTCCTTTCCCTGGTGTAACATTCTCTAGTTTGTTCAGATTTTATTCTCTCCTCTGTTAATGAATACATATGCTCATTTCCTGCATAGTCGTGAGCGAGGAGGGAACAAAGAGCCAAACAGGTTTACCATTGTTCAGTCGATTGGTATAATGCAGCTGAACTTCCAAAGCATGAATTAAGCATGTCAGTATTCACAACACCAGGGCTAAGAGCAATGGCTGCCAATCCAGGAGGTAGCTCCTTTGCTAAGGAGCGTGTTAAACCCTCAATAGCCCACTTTGAAGCACAATACGGAGCAACCTGAAATAGCATTATGCAATTTAGTATGCATTGAAGATTTCACATTCAGAGAATGAAACCAGTATTAGAACAGCCGTTGACTGTGTCCTACCTCTGCAGCGGCAGACCTTCCCCAACCAGAGGACAAATTGATTATAATCCCATGTTTCTTCTCTATCATAAGTGGAACAAAATGACGAAGTACATTCGCTGTTCCCTTAATATTTGTATCAACCACCAAATCAAATTCTTCTGCCGGAACACTCCATGTCTTGTTATTCTTGTGTATTGTACCAGCATTGTTTACTGCCACAACACCTCAATGATTAGACTTCATTAAAGATTCCTTTCATGTATATTTGGAAAGGGCATACAAATGTGTGATTTCTTAATCAACTTTAAGAAAGAGAAAATATTTTCTGTTCATCAACTTCCGGATGGCTTAGAATGCACATTTGCAACAGCTTCTTGGTTCTTGTTCAGGCTCAGGTTGAGGCTCTGGTTCTTGTTCAGGCTCTACACGTTCGTCTTTCTCCTCCGCCACCGGCTCTTGGAGCTTCTTGGTTATAGGTCAGTAGCTTCCACTCCTCACTCTCCTACTTTTGCAACAGCAAGAGTTAACAAGCAGAATATTACAACAAACTGCTCTGATGTACTCCTCCATTGTTGCAAGGATGGTAGTGATTAATTAACCCTCCCCTCTAGGAGCAAGATGGTAATGATAATAAATTAATGACCAAAGGGCACTCAGATCATAATTCAACAAGCTTGAACACAGTAGAAGTAGTGTCATACTGCCATATGCAATTACCATTGGGCTTAGAAGCTAACACCATGTTCACAAGCATGGAAAACAACTGAGAAATATCAAGGGAATCAAGAGGCTCACCTGGCATACAAATCACAGAGCTCTGCTTTGAAGGCCGCATCTTGTGTACTAACTCCATATCTAAAACAAAACAAAAGGATAAGATAATGGAGGAAGAGAGATGCATTCAACATTTCAATGCAAATTTTAACAGGTACGATTATATAAATCATATTACCAAAATCAAAGTTTCAGCTTTCTTACATGATTAACGATAGTATACAAATTATATGTTTCCTCTTTTACTAAAAAACCTACACCGAAATTTTGCTATCATTCCTACAAAGAATGGGACCTTCAAAAGTAAATGACTTAAAAAACAACAGCGTGAGCCTAAATTGGAAAAAAAAGCGCATCACAGCAACAGGTTTAGATAATCGAACAGCTGTTACATACGACTCGAGCATAAACACAATGCAGCAGCTACACACGGGCAATCCGAACTCACTTGCTGGCGATGGCCTCCACCTCGCCGCTCTCCAGCTTGATGGGGTCGTCGCAGCTGGCTACGTAGTTTTGCAGCCCCACGGCGGCAACCTCCGGCACGACGGAGTTCACCGCAGCGGCCCCCGCGACGATAGCCGCACCGAGCACGGCCGTGCCCATGACTGCCGCCGATGCGGAGCCCGAGACCGTACCCCCACCGCCACGGCCACCGCAGCGACCGCGAGCTTCGCTGTTGTCCACACCGAGGGCGGCAGCGCCTCCACCAGTGGCTGCACGCCAGTGAGCTCCCTTCGGCAGCCAAACACCTCCTCCCCCCGTGATTATGTTTTAAACCATTAATTACACCACATCATCTCAATCTCATGATCTCTCCTCATCCTGGTATGGTTTTCTCCCCCTCTCAACAGCACGCGTGCCGTGCCAGCCAGAGCCCCAAATCTAACTGAGCAATCATCACAGCAAGCACCAAGAACATAGCAAAATGACATCACAATTCACAGATCAATCGATAGGTAAACCCCTAAATCTAACTGATGAGATTAAACGCGTCTAGGACGAACGAATGAACGAGGCATCGCAGGCGGAATAATCGACAGAGGGAAGGAGGGTGCGGGGATGGATCCGTGGACTGACTTGGTGATCGATGTCGGAGACGTAGACCGTCCGGCGGATCACCTCGTCGTTCTGTGCCATGCTCGTGCGGCTGTTCATCCGGCGCTTGCCCCCGTGGCCGTGGCCGCCGTACCCTCCTCCACCCTTCTTCTGCACGCACGAACGAGCAGATCAAAAACGAACACAGCGGCAGAAACAGAGGAGCGCAGTACCAACCCGGAAATGGAATCGACAAGGTCAAAGCACCCCTTACGCAAGGACCGGGCTATGGCGACATGTTGGTGAGGACGGCGGCCCTCGGTGAGACGAGCAGCAGGGGAGAGGGAGTGAGAAGTGCGGGTGTAGGGGAGGATTATGCGGTGGCCGGAGAAGAGGGACGACGGTGGCGAGTGGTGGAGACAGGCGGCCGGATGTGGAGGAGGGAGGAGAGGGGAGGCAGCAGGGCGGCCGGTGAGTAGAGGTGGCGGCGCACCGGAGAAGGCAACGCGGGTGGAGAAGCGGCAAAGGGAGGCGATGTAGGCGGCCGGAGAGGCGGATCCAGTGAGGAGTCCTCGGAGCAGGTGAGAGCGGCAGCGCCGAGGTGGGGCAAGGAGAAGGGCTTCGGTTGGCGGCTCGGATGGAGGAGCGGCGGCGGATGTGGAGAAGGCCGATGGCGGCGCGGATGGCGTAGTGGAGAAGGGAGGAGGAGGCGGCGGCTGAGCGGGGGAGGAGGAGGAGCGGGGGAGACGGAGGCGGAGGAGGAGCGAGGGCGGGACTGCGGAGGAGGCCCACGCGTAGCGGGACTACGGAGGATTGCAGAGGAGAGCGGGACGCGGGAGGGTACTGCAGATCCAATGAAGGATGACCGTCGGATATGGTTGAGTAAGGAGAGAGAATGGAAGAGAGTCAATCTGGTATGTACGTTTTTAGGATGGTGTATTTCTGGGTGCATATTGTGGTGTGGATGTAGTTAAGGTCATGACTGTGGAGCAGGTAATTGTTAGGTGGATGTAGGATAATTTTAACTGGTGGATTATTAGTTTAGATTCTTTCATTTTGGGACCTGTCAGATTGTGCCCTATATACATGAAGTGCCAACACAACTGGCTGCCAAGACACTAAACCAATTTCTCGATTTCATTGTAACACCCAATCTTAAGGAACATGGCATTTCGCCTTTCCTTTTTTTTCTTTCAATCCTGATATAATGTGGCTTCATGGGCGTTCGTATTTAGCTGAAAATGAATAGTAGTGGTTGAAAGAAATGACTCTAGTAAGCTCGATAACAATCAAAATAATTCAAAATACACTAATTTTAAACAATAAGTAAAGCTCGAGCTCGAGTTCGGCTCGAGTAAACTCAGAAAGTGTTAATATGTATCACTATTTAAACGTGAATGGAGGCTCGCAAACTATTCGAGTTAGGCTCGGTAAAGCTCGCGAGCTCGAGATCAAGTTCGAGTTCGGCTCATTTAAAGTTCAAGCCGAGCTCGAATCAAGCCTAAAACGAATCGAACTTAAATAGTTCGCGAGCTTCGAGCTTCTTTTACAGCCTTAGACAGATGTTCATATTTGCTTTTGGTTTTTCTAAGTAGAAACTAGAAGCAGAAACCAATATAAACATGGCCTTCATTGATTGTACTACTAGAATTACCATTAGCACTATTATCATCAATGAGGTTTTTATGGGTGTTTAATGATGGCCTTTCAAAGTTTTGTTGTTCATGCACCTGATATAAATTTGATGTTGGAAGTATCAGCTATGAATATTTTAGAAGTTGCGCTAGGCGTCTTCTTTCTCTAGGAGACTCATCTTGTATAGGTGCATACAGATAGTGCCCTTTTAGGGTATAAAACTATGATGATAGTGTGAATTTGCCTAACATGTGTGGAACTTTTAGTGAGATACAACGTAAATATGGCATGTGATGTACAAAGAAAATATTAATCATAGCAAGATAGATTAAGAGATCATTAAGATTCTATTCTAAAACTCCTATCATCAACAGGAACATGTCATCTTCAGTTCTGTACTTCAGTAGAATGCGAAAAAATAGCAATTATTTACATATGTAATATAAAAAGGCAAAAAATCTTGCACGACTGCAGGAAGTTGAGTAAAAGTTAAGTTGAACAAAGAAATGACAAAAACTTTACCGTATAAACGAAAATTAACCTTATCAGCAGCTGCTTGCAATGTGACATGGTCTCCCCATTCACCAAATCTGGAAAAGATGATATTTCACAGCCATAAACACAAAAGCACAAGTTCACTGTTTTCTTTGAATTACTCTGTAGCAAAGTCAAGCCCATGAAAGTACATACCTTTTCATCTTCTTGCAATAATGTTTAATTTCATTGGAACATAACCTTCATACAAGGAGTTACATGCCTTGAGCTGCACAAGAAGATAAACAACACATGTAAACACAGAGGTTTCTGCCATGCAAAGCAGTCTATGGAGTGTACTTATATAAAAGAGAACTTGTAATTTTGTTATTTTCAGATAAATGAATAAAAGACATATTTCTCTATCTTTTTTTGTTTACTTATCTTTTTATATACTTAAGTACACTAACACATCCGTACCTTATATCTAATAACAAAAATTCTGTAACGATTTTTTGTGTCAAACAATAAATTCAATATTTTATGTTTCATTCTACAGTTAACTGAACGAAAAAAAGATTCTAAACTGAGGAGGATGGGTAAAGACTCTAAACTGGGGGGGGGGGGGGGGGGGCTAGTGGGGGGCCCACATGGCTCAGCTATGTCCGCAGCCTAGCAAGTGGCGCTCAACTGCCCTATCAAGGAAACCAAAGAAAAGTCACGGTCTTTTTGAGCACTCAGGATAGGTTGATATTAATACGGTCTTTTTTAGCTGTATCTTATGTTTCTTAACTTTTAAATTTTTACTATTTATGAGAAAGATTATAAAGAGGAAGATAATTATATATGATTTTGGTCGATATAGACAAATTTCGGTACAATGTGTACTACAATCTTAAAAAACATATAGTTTAGAATATATTATTGTAGCTCTATATATCTCTACTCCTTGAAAATATGAGATAGTGGTTGTCACTCTATTCTCCCTCCTCTCTTCTCAGTTGTCCGATCAACGATTAGCCGTCCAAATCTGCATGTAGATAGTTAAAGTCGTCCGACTCAGGCGCCACCGTCATCGAGCGCCAGTGGCGGATCCAGAATTTTTAAGATAGGTGTTCGGACTTCGGATCTAGGTTACTCGGATACGTCGATACCACAACACGTCATTTCCCTCAAAATACCGATACAAGGATACGTGTATATAGATGTAATAAAAATACAAAAAATATAGAAATTAACAATTTCTTATGAGACAATAGACGCTATAAAGCTAGCATAACGACATAAATTAAATAGTAAAATATAGATATTAATGACAGTTGCGTACCTTGCTGATCCTGTCCCTTTTTTGCTCTTTCCAGCTCTCTCTCCATAAAGATTTCAGATTTACGGACTCTTTCATATTATAAAGCTCAAAGATCTACAAAATCATAAAATACAATTCATGAGTTTACCTCATGCTATATCAGGTTTCGCATGGCAACAACATGGGCATAATAACATCCTGAAATCAGTCCACATCAAAGTGTTGGACACTCGATTAGCTAAATCATTTCCAGCAGGAATACCATATTTGAAGCATTTGAGATACCTTAATCTCTCTTCAAGTGGGATTCAAACACTATCTGAAAACATAACAATGTTGTACCATTTACAAACTCTGAAACTCAACGGCTGCACACATCTTTGCCAACTTCCAGAGAACATGAGATATATGAGTAGTTTAAGGCATTTATTGCTTGTTGGATGTTGCAGACTAAAACACATGCCAATGGGCATTGGACAACTAACCTCCCTCCAGACACTTACTGATTTCATTGTTGATGATGATGTCGTGGTATCGAAGAGTTAAAATGCTTGAAACTTGTTCGTCAACTACACTTGTATAACCTAAGGAAAGTTAAGGATGGAATATATGCCAAAGAAGCCGGTCTAATTTCCAAGAGAAATTAACTCCCTAGTGCTATGCTGGGGACCTCAAAATTTGTTGCGCCAGACATGCTGTGGATAACAGACCAGAGGTGTTGGAGGCTCTTGCACCACATGGTGGACTAGAAGTCCTGAAAGTGTCACACTACACAGGTATTGAGTTTTCACTATGGATGAAGGACCCAAGAAAGCTGCAAAATCTAAGGAAGTTGTACTTAACTGATTGCAAGCATTGTATGGAGATCCCTCCGGTCTGGCAGCTACTCTCTCTTGAGTTCCTACTTCTAGACCAAATGGATAGCTTGACACACATCTGCAACATCAGTGGTTTCTTTGAAGAAGGGGACAATCTTCTCCAAGTATTTTCAGCTTTCAAGATCCTTAAACTTTTACACATGCCAAACTTGGAGCATTGGGATGGAAGTACTGGAAATCAGGGGTTACCACTAACATTTCCAAAACTTGTTGAGATGGAAATATGTAGCTGCCCCATGCTGGAAAACATGCTGGTCGTTCCGCAGCTCAGGAAATTGGAGATAAGAGGACAGAACAAAATGTCATTGACCTCAGTTAGCAGTCTTCACACGCTTACAGAATTGATGATCACCTCAAGCACTAGCAGTAGGCTTGAATCTAGTCCACTCGACCATGTGATTTCTTATAAAGGCTTGGATTCTCTTCATACCGTATATCTTGTAGAATTCAATAACCCAATGAGGATAGAGGAAGAGGAAAATAAACACCAAAACATGGATCATAAACTTGTAATGGTAGAGGGTGAGGGAAACGATCACAAAAACAAGTCAGTGCGTACCTTGGGCATTTCCTTTTGCGATTCCTTCTTTCCATCAGAAACATCAGGAAAGGGGCTCAGATTCTGGCGATCATTTGCCTTTCTTGAGAAGTTGAGAATTTCCTTTTGCCTTTCTTGAGAAGTTGAGAATTTCCTATTGCCTATTTGGCGCGGAGGCGGAGCGGAGGGGCGGAGCAGCGGAGGCCCGGCGCGGCTAGGGTTAGGCGCTGGGAACTCGGGCGCTCGGGCACAGCCACACAGGCCGCACGCCGCACGCTTAATAGGCTGGGCCGCACGCAGGCGCGACGTCGGGCCGGGCGGCCGGCCGAATAATAGCGGCCTGGAGGCTGAAATTAGTGATTTTGACCCAACTAAATATATGTATATGTATTATACCTCATATATACTAGATTTTTTGTCAAAAAATTTGGGTGTTCAGCTGAACACCTATGAACTACTGTAGATCCACCCCTGTCGAGCGCATTGCCGCCTCCAACCAGTCCATCTCCTTTCACGTCCTCCCGCCCCTCCCTGCTTCCGACTTCGCCACCTCCGGCAAGCACCCTTTCATCCTCATGCTCCAGCTCCTGCGCTAGTACAACGAGCGACTCGAGACCTTCCTCCGCTCCATCCCCCGGCAGCGCTTGTCGTGGATCACCGGCAATCTTTCACCACTGGCGAACTCTCGAATGCGCACTCAAGAACACGATGAACACATGTGTTTGGTGCTGCAAAACGGGGCAGCATTTTCTGATATATTGCATGTTTATTTAAAGGAACGCAACAAATAAAGATGGCAGTTTCATGCATTAGTGCCATGCGAAACGGATCCACTACTAACTCTTCTACTGGCTGAAACGAAAGAAGTAAAAAAAGAAAACAGGGAGACGCTGGAGTAAATGAAGAAATGGAGAGACGCTGGAGTAAGTGAGACGCTGGAGTAACTTCAATATTTGGCAATCTTTCGCCGTCGGCGAACTCTCGAATGCGCACTCAAGAACATGATGAACACAGGTGTTTAGTGCTGCAAAATGGGGTAGCATTTTCTGATATATTGCATGCTTATTTAAAGGAACGCAACAAATAAAGACGCAACAAATAAAGATGGCAGTTTCATGCATCAGTTTCATGCATTAGTGCCATGCGAAATGGATCCACTACTAACTCTTCTACTGGCTGAAACGGAAGAAGTAAAAAAAGAAAACAGAGAGACGCTGGAGTAAATGAAGAAATGGAGAGACGCTGGAGAAAGTGAGACACTGGAGTAACTTCAATATTTCTCCCCCTAGTCCTTGCCGTGCTCACCGATCTTGTTGATGCCAACCAACGCATGCAGTTGTTGGAACCACACGCGTCCAAGCGCCTTGGTCAGAATGTCCGCCAGCTGGTTCTCCGTCGAAGTGTGCCGGAGGACAATCTTGTTCCCATCGATGCACTCCCGAATGTAGTGGAAACGAGTGTCGATATGTTTGCTTCGGTCGTGAAAGACGGGGTTCTTGCTGAGGGCGATGGCAGACTGATTGTCCACCTTGAGCTCTGGCGCTCCAGACTCCGTGTCGACCATGTCAGACACGAACCGAGCTAGCCAGACGCCTTGGCAGGCTGCTGTAGCCGCCGCAATGTACTCCGCCTCGCATGAGGACAGAGCCACCACCTTCTTCTTAGAGGACTGCCAGATGATGGGGTTGTCGCCGAGGAAGTAGACGACACCGCTGGTACTCTTGCGCGTGTCGACGTCGCCCGCCATGTCGTCGTCACTGTAGCCGACCAGTCGAGCTCGTTCATCCTCCCTCCTGGCGTAGTGAAGACCATAGTCACGCGTTTCCGCTACGTACCGTAGCACGCGCTTCACCGCGTTGAGATGGTCCTCGCGTGGTTTCTCCATGAACCGGCTTAGATCGCCCACCGCGTAGGCAAGATCTGGCCAGGTGTGCACCAAGTAGCGCAGTCCGCCGATGATGCTCCTGTACTCGGTGGCGTCAACCAGTGGAGCAGTGCTCTCCTTGCTCAACTTCAGCCTTGGTTCCATCGGCGCCAGACTGGGGTTGCAGGTGCTCATGCCACTCCATTCAAGTAGTTTCCCTGCATAAGCAGATTGGTGCAGCGAGATACCGCCTGGCTCTTGGTTTACCTCGATGCCGAGGTAGTATGACAGCAGCCCGAGGTCACTCATGAGAAAAACGCACTTCATCTCGAGCTTGAATGCCACGATCTTGTCGCTGCTGGTGCCGGTGATGATCAAGTCATCGATGTAGACCCCGACGACCAGCCGCGATGACCCGCGGCTCCGCATGTACATGCCGTGCTTAAAGCTGCTCCTCTGGAAACCAAGTGATGCCATGGACGCATCAAGCTTGGCATTATAGGCCCTCGGTGCTTATCGGAGACCATACAACGCCTTGCGAAGACGCAGTACTTTGTGCTCACTGCCGTTGACGACAAAACCCGACGGCTGGCTCACGTACACTTCCTCCTTGAGGTCGCCATTGAGGAAAGCGCTCTTCACGTCCATGGGGTGGACTTCCCAGCGCTCATGGGCTACCAAAGCCAGCAGCGCCCTCACGGACTCCATTCGCGCGACCGGAGCGAAGACCTCGTCGAAGTCGATTACCGCGTGCTGAACTTTGCCTTTGGCGACCAAACGTGCCTTGCGTCGGATGACATTGCCGTGTTCATCGCGCTTCACTTTGAAGACCCACTTGAGCCCGATCGCACGGCGCCAGTGGGGAGCGCGACGAGCTTCCACGTGTTGTTGTCCTCGATCGACTTCACCTCCTCGTGCATCGCCTGACGCCAGCTCGCCTCGCGCTCTGCCTCGCTGAAGGAGACAGGCTCGTCCGCCGTGGTGAACAGCAACTCCTCGTCGAGCACCTGAGGCACAAGCCCAAGCGGCGAGGCTGGTCCTATGACAGCGTCGATGGTGCGGAACCGAAGTGGAGCATCATCGTGGTCCATGTCCAAGTTCTCCTCAGGATCAGTCGGTGGCGAGATGAACTCGATCGGCGCACTCGTGGGTGACGTCGTAGGCATCATCGGTGTAGGGGCCGGCGTTGGCATGGGCGACGAAGACATGTGAGCTGGTGATGCCGCATCGGCTCGAGGTGTGCCAGAGATGTACTCTGTGGTGTACTCAACGTTGAAGGACTCGCCGTCGCCCGGATCACCGCTGCTTTCGTCGCCCCAGCTCCATTGTCTCGCCTCGTCGAACAAACATCGCGCGACACAAACGATGCGCTTGGTGGAGGGGTCGTAGCAGCGGTAGGCCTTGGAGCCATGCTAGTAGCCGACAAAGATGGTCGGCGTGCTGCGATCATCCAACTTGGCTGTGTGGTCTTGACGTGGGCAACGCAGCCAAAGGTCTAGAAGTAGTGGACGGTGGGGCGCTCGCCGTGCCAAACCTCAGATGGGGTCTTGCCGTTGAGCGCGTGTCAGGGCGCAGTTGAGGACATGGACTGCGGTGTTCACGGCCTCACCCCAGAAGTAGCCGGGAAGCCGCTTCGCCTTGAGCATACACTGCGCCATCCCGATGATGCTCTGGTTGCAGCGCTCTACCACCCCGTTCTGCTGCGATGAGTAGGGGGCGGTGAGCTGTCGCTGGACGCCGCGCTCGGCACAGTACTCACCGAACTCCACGGAGGTGAACTCCCCCCACGATCAGTGCGGAGGAACCTTGAGCCGCCTCCCTGACTCAACCTCCACGGCCGCCTAGAAGTTCCTGATCATCGTCGATGCCTGATCTTTGCTTGACAGCAAGTGGAGCCACATGTAACAGCTCAAATCATCAACAAGCAGTAGGAAATACTTGTTACCGCTTGGAGTTGTGGGCGTGATGGGCACGCACAGATCACCATGGACGAGGTCGAGGACATGCTCCGCTCGTCGTAGCGCCTTATCAGGGAACGGCATGCGCCTTTGCATGCTGGCAATGCAACTGTCGCACACCTGATCGACTTGATCAAGCAGCTACAACCCACGCACGATCTCTCGTTGGGCGAGCATGCAGTGACTTGAAACTGAGGTGCCCGTACCTCGCATGCCAGCACCAGGCCACATCCGAGCTACGCGCCGATAGGCACACCGGCCACCCGATGCAGAGCTCTAGGATGTAGAGGCGCGATACAGACGGGGAATGTAGTACACCCCCATCAGCACGCGGTGCTCGCCATTCTTGCAACTGAAGATTATCGTGTCGCGTCCTTCAATCTCCACCATAGATCCGTCGCCGAAGCGGACGGTGCCGCAAACTCCCCCGTCGAGGTCGGAGAAGGCAGTCCGCGCACCCGTCATGTGGTTGGTAGCGCTAGTGTCGAGCACCCATCGTCGATTGTCCTGGTCCTCCCGCGACCTGAGCTGCGCAAAGACCTTGGCCTCGTGGATCTCGACGTGGCGCGACGATGTGGGCGGAGCTGGAGTTCGAATCACCTCGGCAGGTGGTGCTGCAACTTGAGTGAGTGGTAAAGGGATGGTCGCATGTGCCATCAATAGAGTTGGCTCATCCTCTTCACCCTCCGCAACATGTGCTTGCGCCTATTTATTTGGCTTGCTACGGCAGTCCTTGGCCCAGTGGCCAATTTTACCGCAGTTACGGCATCGATCCGTCGTGTTCTCCTGGGCTGTCCCATTTGAAGACGAGCTGCCCTTGCCTTTACGCACGCCGCCACCACCGCCGTGACCACGACGTGTTTTGCTACGCCTTTTGCCGCTGCTGGAGCCACCGGCTACACTGTTGTTGCGCAGCTTCATCCGCGCTAGCCAGTCCTCCTCGGCAAGAAGAAGACGACCCTTGCTATCATAGATGGGCGCAGGCGGTGCTGGCTTTTTCTTTCGCTGCTCGATGGCGCGTAGACGGCCAGTGACCTCCTCGACGGAGAGCTGGTTCACGTCGAGGAGAGTCTCGATGGAGTACGCGATCTGCTCGAGGTGCTCGGGGACAACCTGGAGCATTTTCTTCACGATCTCTCCATCGGTGACATTGCCACCAAAAATGCAGATGTTGTTGGTGAGACTCATAATCCGGAGTGAGAAATCATCGACCGACTCCCCCTCCTTGAATGTGATCTCCCCGAAGTGCTTGAGTAGCTGTTGCGTGTTGGCGTCACGGACGCGCTGCACGCCGATGCGCATGGTTTTAACCGCCTCCCAGGCGGAACGTGCTGTGCGCTTGCGTGCCAATGACTCGAGCATCTCGGGCGGCACGGCACGCAAAATGGCTGCCAGCGCGAGGCGGTCTTCGCGATACTCGACGACCTCACCCTCCTCCGGTTCGACGGCCTGCCATAGCCCTTGGGCCTGCAGGTTCACGCGCATCAACAAAGACCATTCTTGGTAATTGGTGCGCGTGAGCATGGGGTACTGGACCAAGCCACCCGTCTCCTTGACGACGTGCTCGATGACGACTTCGCCGCCGTGATGGCGCCCTCGGCGCGGCGCAGGCGAGTGCGATACCCGTCGTCGAGGAGGGGGCGATGGCGAATGATCACCACCGCCAACGGGAGCCAACTGGACGGACATGACAGCCCCGGGAGCGTCCACGCTCTGATACTAATTGTTGCAGTATGTACATGGAGCAGAATATGAACAAGGTGTTCATGACGGAGGACATGGGCGTCGCAGTAGAGCTGGAGGGGTACAGGGCGGGTTTCATCAAAGCGGACGAGGTGGAGGCCAAGGTGAGGCTAGTGGTGGAGTCCGAGGAAGGGAGGGAGCTCAGGGTGCGAGTGGCGGCATGAAAGAAAGAGGCGGAGGCAGTGCTGGAGGAAGGAGGCTTGCCGCAGGCGACGTTTGTCCAGTTCTTGTTGGATGTGGAGAAGCACCGGGGCTAGCGACAAATTTTTGTCAGAAATAATCACGACTTGGTCATGTAGAAACCGAGTCGCCGGGAGTCTCTGCATGATATTGTGCTGTTAGTGGGGCAACTTGTGCACTAAGATGCGCTTTTTTCAGATTGTGCAGGTGTGGCATGTTTCCTTCTTTCTATTTGTTGAGTCGTTTTAGTTCAATGCATGTACTTTGCTATGAAAAAATATATTATACCAATAAATTCGATTATCATCGTCAAACTCAGTATGTTGTTTGCCTTCAACTCCATTGTTGCGCTCGGCCAAACTTCGCCCTAACTGGTGTCGCTCCACCACTCACGCCCTGGCCGTGCTGCTTGCTATCTTGACCACATTCTGCTAGCCGCCTCACCCACACCTATCAGCTGTGTAGATTGTTTTGCGTGCTCTCCTCACAACATCCCATTTTATGTTACTTTTACCTTTGAAATTCTGAGAATGAGCCACTTGGTGTAAATCTTTGAACTTGTAAATCGAGCAAGCTAACATGCTCAATCATAATTCCTGAACAATATATTGGCTATCTAGGATCTTGTGGTGCCACACCTTGTGTTGATCATAAATTCATGCATGTTTGGTGCATTTAAATATCATGCTTTCATTTTGGGACTTGTCAGATTGTGCCCTATATACATGAAATGCCAAAACAACTGGCTGCCGAGACACTAAACCAATTTCTCGATTTCATTGTAACACCCAATCTTAAGGAACATGGCATTTCACCTTTCCTTTTTTCTTTTAATCGTGATTTCATGTGACTTCAAGGGAGTTCGTATTGGTTGTGGCTTATGGCTTTTAACTGAAAATAAATAGTAGTGGTTGAAAGAAATGAATTTAGGAAGGAGGACGCTAGCAGCGTGGAAAGTGAGGGAGAGTTGCGTATGCATGACGGGAGCGAGAGTAGTAGGGTGTGTGATGCACCCGTGACCCTTTTGCTTTATCCCCAGAGCGAGGCAATAGTAGGAGTTGAGAAGCTACTTAAAAAACTAGATGTTCGTATTAGTTTTTGGCTTTTCTAAGTAGAAACCAGAAGCAGAAACCAATACGAACAGGCAGAGCGCAGTCGTACTGACATTGACTTGAAACTTCTCAGGCAGAGCGCAGTCGTACTGACATAAGTCACGTACATGGAGTTGAAGCTCATGGAGCTGCTCCATCACCGACCGGCCCTCAACCATCTTGTAGTTCAAGTAATTGGCTGTAACAAAGGACTCATTTCCATTATCTCCCTCGGAGTATTTCTCCTCGAGCTCATCCCAAAGTTGTTTGGCATTAGTGAAGTTGACATAGACGTCAAACAAACGATTAGACAGGACGGGCTAAGACTGCATTATTAGCATCTTCCCATTTCATCGTCTCAGGGATCTCCAGCGGAAACGCCGGTGGATTTGAGATGATCCAGAAGAGCTTAAGGTCAGTCAGCCAAAGTTTTGCCTTTGCCTGCCAGCGCTTGAAATTGACTCCGTCAAACACTTCAGGTTTCACGACATCAGATGAGGAAGCCATTTCTTTCAATATAGATTTTCTGGATTGTTGTAAATATTGCGGTATAAGCATAATTGAATATTTAATTCCAGCAATAATTAGCATATAAACAATGTATTTCCAGCATAAGAAGAATAGCATAAATTGCATATAAACATGAAATTCCATCTTGCTATTCATCTCTACAAATATATTCAAAGAATATAATTTACATGCTGCTGAAAATAACTCTATAACCAGTTCTAAAAGCAGTAAAACAACTAATTCCAGCATATAACTAATTAATTGTTTTATTATTGCTCTCAGAACAGAGTTGCACAAAATTAAAAATTTTGGCCTTCTCATGCATATGTCCATTCTCTTCATATGTATAATCTTGTTACTAAAACAGAATTTGAGCCCTAACAATAAACTGCTGAACCGAACAAAGGTGCTAGACTTAAGATGTTCACATGCACATATATATAACAGATCAGTATGCGGCCAATGCCCAGACCGAAAACAGCAAGAGGGCTGCCAAATACGATTGATAAATACAATCCAATGAGAACAGAAGATACCTCTATGTACCAACAGAAATGTATAATCAACATATAGCAGAAACTACAACATACTGAATCAACAAGATGGCATGTTAACAAATCTGCAGAATTGATAATCCAAAAGACAACTAGCTGCGGTCCAGACAGTAATACCAACAATAGAGCTCAAATTCGATTTCCTTAACAAGATTACACTCAGCTATGGACTATGATCATCACAGAGCAAACACATAAGCCCACAAGCATTCACAGCAGTTCTCAAGACTTGAACTAAAGTACAGATCAAGTATAGCTACTGTAAATGAAGAAACAATTATACTCACAAATCAGACAGTACTCGAAACTGTCCAGAAGCCAATGAGCCACAGGAGAAATCAAATAATTCGGCAAGGCACGATGAATCGCTCACCCAGAAAATCTATCAACCTGCTATCACGCGCAAGTAGATGATTCACGGAGATACAATGCCGCTCTTCACTTCTCAGCCGAAAACCAGAGGTGAAGTCGAGGTACAAAGATGCCGCACAAGACCACGATATGCGCACTGGCCAAGCGCGCGCACACAGCAGAGAGCCGGCGTCACCTCCTCCTCTCTCGGATGGAACTCCAAGATCCCGAGTCCCCACACCCCAAATTAGGGTTTGCGCAAGAGACCAAGATCAAGCCTCAATCGGAAATGGCCGAAGCCAAAACCCTCAGCACCACCAGAAATCAAAGAGGAGGAAGAAGACTCAAAAGGGCAAGAACCAGATCAGAGAAGTTCACTCTTCACCCATGGAGGGAGCTCGATATATGAAGAGAAGAGGCGGGGTCTGCGAGAAGGCGGCGCGAGCGGCCGGCTCCGAAGAACCCGGGCCAGCCCGCGCCCTCCCCGCTCGCCTCTCCACGCGCCACCTCCCCTCAAGCCCCGAGCATCCCGGATCTGGGAGAAGACGAAGAAACCGCCGCACGGGAGAGAGCCACCAAAGCCGCCACCAACCGGATCGGGGAGGAGACTTTGTCTCCTCTGTCTCCTCCCCCTTATCTCTTTCCCGTGAGACCGACAGGTGGGCCCCACCTTTTAGGGCTCCCTTCCACTCTTATCAATTGGGAAATTCCCAAAATGCCCTCTCAAATAAAACAATATCTAATAGCAAAAAAATACGTAAACAATTTTTCACGTCAAACAATAACTCTAATATTTTGGGCCCGTTCTTTAAGTCAAAAGCTGACGGCTTTTGGCTTTTGCTACAGTACCTAACTTTCAAATGGAGTATTTTTTCAAGACGGGGTCTACAAGTTAAACGATCTACACGTTAAAAGCCCAACATCTGTACCAGCCAAAATCGCAAGTGAGTATCTGTCTCTCCGTAATTTGTACCGTAAACAAGCAAAATTTAAAATTTTCAGGCACAAGCCATAAGCCACAGTCGGAAAGAACCGGCCTTCACGTTTCATTCTACACCACAGTCGGAAAGAACAGGCCTTCACGTTTCATTCTACAATCAGCTGGACAAAAAAGACTCTAAACTGAGGAGGATGGCCGTATGGGTAAAGAAAGCACTCGGCCAACTGGTGGGGAGCTAGCTGGGGGACACGCCTCTCGATTTCCTTGGCGTTCCGCCGATGCCAGCGTCTCATCTCATCAAGGAACTGCTCGAACACCCGGAGGACGAGATGTGCAAGGCCATGATGGACGTCTGGAAGCGTAACACGGACACCATGGGCGTTCTGGTGAACACGTTCGAGTCCTTGGAGAGCCGAGCGGTGCAGGCGCTCAGGGACCCGCTCTGCGTCCCCGGCCGGGTGTTGCCCCCGGTCTACTGCGTCGGGCCCTTGGTCGGCAAGGGCGCGAAGGATGACGACAAAGCGGGGAGGCACGAGTGCCTCGCGTGGCTCGATGCACAACCGGAGCAGAGCGTCGTGTTCATCTGCTTCGGAAGTATGGGCACGCTCTCCAAGGACCAGCTCAAGGAGATCGCCGTTGGTTTGGAGAAGTCAGGGCAACGGTTCCTGTGGACCGTGCGCACGCCGGCCATGTTGGAAATAATCTAGTTTTAGAAGACGCATACAAAGTTTGGAAGTAATCGAAGTCAAGACGAAGGAGAAATCAGAAGTCGAAGTTGAGACCGAGTTCTAGACGAAGTCGGATTAGAGTCCCGGTCAGACCGGAAAGACAGTAGAAGTCGTAGTCGAATTAGAGTCGGAGTCGGAGTCGGAATTGTAATCGTAGTCGAACCCGTAGAACCGGGTATATAAGGAGGCTTAGAGCCATGTATTCTGTACCACCAAGCCATTGAGAAAATACCAAAAAGAGGGAAACACACAAAGCATTAATTTGTCGTGTGATTGTGCAAGGCGTGGTCGGAAGGACTCACGATCACCGCAAGCGTGATTGGGAGGAGTTACGACCACGGCGAAGTTCCTGCGGGCGTGATCGAGAGGCGCTACGACCACGGCAAAGGAACAGTGATTCTTCGACTACGTTGAAGGAGTGCAGAGCGTGGTCGTAAAGGCAGGGAAGGCTACGACCAAGGTGAAGGTGGTCGTAAGGAAGCGAAGGTGGTCGTAACGAGCTACGACTACACCAAGAAGGCCAGTACGTGATCGGAAGCAACTCCGATCACATTGAAGGAAGTGAACGTGGTCGTACAGGTGTTCGACCACGGTAAACAGTGATCGCCAGCATCACTGCGTGATCATAGAAGGCTTCGATCACGGTATCTTGAGCGGCTGAAGGAAGGCAGCGGCAGCGATATCGCGGAGCGGTCGTAAATTGCTACAGTAAATTTACGACCACGTTGAAAAGGCGATCGGAGGAGATTGAGGCGTTCGGAATTGGTCGTAAGTACTCTGAACCGATCGTATTTGATTCTCACCGGTCGTAAACGACTCTAACCGGTCGTAAAAGGTCCTGGGAGGTCGTAAGACTTCCAACAGTTGGTATCAGAGCAGTGGTTAAACATGGCTGACACGGCGAAGCAGAACGTGTCGCTGCAGTACCCGATCCTCAGTTCGGACAACTATCCGGTCTGGGCGATGAAGATGAAGGTCAACATGATCGCGCAAGGCGTCTGGGGTGCGGTCGAACCAAAGGAGAAGGACAAGGTCCTCGATGATCGTCTCGACAAGATGGCGATGGCAGCGATCTATCAAGCTGTGCCCGACTCGATGATGCGGCAACTAGTCGGCAAGGAGACGGCGAAAGACGTCTGGACCACTCTGCAGATAATGCACCAAGGAGTAGATCGAGTGAAGGAAGTTCGACTTCAAACATTAAGAAGTGAGTTTGAAGCCATGAAGATGGGGGAAGAGTCAGACCGTGGATGAGTTCTCTGGTCGATTCAATGAGGTCGTAAATGAGATCAAATCTCTCGGATCTAAAAGATGAAGTAGCGGTGAAGAAGTACTTGCGAGTACAGCCAGAGAAGTTTCTCTCAGTTGTGACTACACTTATGTACTCACAGGACCTCTCGAAGATGAAGATTGAGGAGGTGACTGGGGCGCTCAAAGCACACGAGCAGCTCCTGAAAAGTTACCAAGCCGACAACGAAGGGCAAGGGTCCTACAACCAACAAATGTTGCTCGCCAAGGAGGACACGAGGAATCAAGACAATCCAGACCAGACAGACTCATATGACCAGCAAGGTCGTGGATTTCAGTCCGGAAGAGGTGGTCGTGGAACTGGTCGAGGTGGAAGATTTCAAGATAAGTCTCACATTCAATGTTTCGAGTGTGAAAAATTCGGCCATTACGCTGCCGAATGTCGAAGCCACATTCAGTGCCATAACTGCAAGAAGTATGGGCACTATGCTGCAAAATGCAGGAGCAAGAAGAAAGTCGAAGAAGTCAACATGGCTCAAACCGCTGAACTCACAGAACCAACGCTGCTGTTGTCGCACTGCACTGTTGAAGAACCGACAATGGTGCTACTGAATGAAGGGAAGGTGTTTCCTAGTTTGATGGAGAAGGGAGAGGAGTCTCAGGAACAATCAGATTGGTACCTCGACAATGGAGCTAGTAATCATATGACAGGAACATATTCAATGTTTCATAAGCTAGATGAGAAAGTGCTCGGCAAAGTGAAGTTTGGAGACGGCTCAACCGTACAGATCAGAGGAAAGGGGACAATTCTGTTGAAGTGCAAGGATGGAAATCGAAGACTATTGTCAGATGTATATTACATACCAAGTCTTTGCAGCAATATCATAAGTCTTGGACAACTGACCGAAGAAGGTTGCCGGATCGAGCTCAAAGAGAATCACCTGAGAGCCTTCGACAACAGAGAGCGGTTGCTAATGAAGGTGCAAAAGTCAGCAAATCGGTTGTACAAGCTACCATTGAAAATCTGGAAACCAGATGGCATGCAAAGGGTTCTGGAGGAACCAGAATGTGAACGACTTCATCTACTGGTAGTCGAAGGCCAACCTGAAGTCATAACAAGCAAGTCGGGAGAAAAGCAAGTCGTGGCAGACGGCAGAAAAAAGCCTGAAGTCGTAACGATCAAGTCGGCTGAAGTGATTGGACGTGGTCGAGAGGGCAATCGACTACGACAAACGGTGATCGAACATGGTCGGGAAGTGTCACGACCACGACAAATGAAGACTGGAGGCGGTCGAGAAGTCGTACGACCATGGCAAACAAGATTTGAATGTGGTCGAAACACATTACGACCACATCAAACCAGGGGTGCGCGAGTAGTCGATTTCGAACGACTACCTGCACGAACAGGTCCCAGGATCGGCCTGAGCGGTCGAAGCATCGGCCCAAGTGGTCGACACGGACCACATGTAGCAACCGCAGCCGAGAAAAGAAGGGGTGGCCCAGGTGGTCGACATCGACCACACACAGCAGGCGAAGTCGTAGCAAACGAGACAGGACGTGCTTACTCGCATGCAGATGGAGGGAAGCAAGGTGAAGTCGTACCAGGTGCAACTGGCGCAAAGGAAGGTCGAAACAACAAGAGCTTGAGTGGTCAGCGTAGATCACATGAAGTCTCAGGAGGAGCTCCCACAAGACCAAAAGAAGGCAGTCAAAAGCCTGGAGTTTGGATCCCGAGGTGGCGGGAGAAAGCACAGTGTGAAGGACGATGGTCGAAAGCAAGGCCACACATCAGTGAAACGAGTTGCTGGTGGAGGAAGCGCGAACCAGAGTTGCAGGAAGAAAACGGCGAGAGCAAAGGCTGTGAGAGCAGGTGCTCCAGCCCAGAAAGACCGGTCAAGGAAGAAGCAGAAGCAGGAGAACGTCAAAGTGATCAAGGAAGAAGATCGACATGATGGAAGTTACTAAAACAAGATTAGGGAGAGAATGTTGGAAATAATCTAGTTTTAGAAGACGCATACAAAGTTTGGAAGTAATCGAAGTCAAGACGAAGGAGAAATCAGAAGTCGAAGTTGAGACCGAGTTCTAGACGAAGTCGGATTAGAGTCCCGGTCAGACCGGAAAGACAGTAGAAGTCGTAGTCGAATTAGAGTCGGAGTCGGAATTGTAATCGTAGTCGAACCCGTAGAACCGGGTATATAAGGAGGCTTAGAGCCATGTATTCTGTACCACCAAGCCATTGAGAAAATACCAAAAAGAGGGAAACACACAAAGCATTAATTTGTCGTGTGATTGTGCAAGGCGTGGTCGGAAGGACTCACGATCACCGCAAGCGTGATTGGGAGGAGTTACGACCACGGCGAAGTTCCTGCGGGCGTGATCGAGAGGCGCTACGACCACGGCAAAGGAACAGTGATTCTTCGACTACGTTGAAGGAGTGCAGAGCGTGGTCGTAAAGGCAGGGAAGGCTACGACCAAGGTGAAGGTGGTCGTAAGGAAGCGAAGGTGGTCGTAACGAGCTACGACTACACCGAGAAGGCCAGTACGTGATCGGAAGCAACTCTGATCACGTTGAAGGAAGTGAACGTGGTCGTACAGGTGTTCGACCACGGTAAACAGTGATTGCCAGCATCACTGCGTGATCGTAGAAGGCTTCGATCACGGTATCTTGAGCGGCTGAAGGAAGGCAGCGGCAGCGATATCGCGGAGCGGTCGTAAATTGCTACAGTAAATTTACGACCACGTTGAAAAGGTGATCGGAGGAGATTGAGGCGTTCGGAATTGGTCGTAAGTACTCTGAACCGATCGTATTTGATTCTCACCGGTCGTAAACGACTCTAACCGGTCGTAAAAGGTCCTGGGAGGTCGTAAGACTTCCAACAGGCCAGCAGCCGCGACCCGAAGAGGTTCTTTGAGCAACGCCCCGAGCCGGACCTCGACGTGCTCCTGCCGGAGGGGTTCCTGGAGCGGACCAAGGACAGGGGCCTAGTCGTCAAGTCATGGGCGCCGCAGGTGGACGTGCTCCGGCATGCGGCGACCGGAGCATTCGTGACTCACTGCGGGTGGAACTCGGCGCTGGAGGGCGTCGCGGCGGGGGAGCCAATGCTGTGCTGGCCACTGTACGCGGAGCAAAATATGAACAAGGTTTTCATGACAGAGGACATGGGCGTCGCGGTGGAGCTGGAGGGGTACAGGGCATGTTTCATCAAGGCGAACGAGGTGGAGGCTAAGGTGAGGCTGGTGGTGGAGTCCGAGGAAGGGAGGGAGCTCAGGACGCGAGTGGCGGCGTGAAAGAAAGAGGCGGAGGCAGTGCTGGAGGAAGGAGGCTCGTCGCAGGCGGCGTTTGTTCAGTTCTTGTTGGATGTGGAGAAGCATAGGGGCTAGCGACAAATTTCTGTCAGAAATAATCACGACTTGGTCATGTACAGTGGCGGACCCAGAAAGAAAATATAGGTGTGGCAAAACACAAGCGTGAAGCAAACATTATTACCTAAAAGTAAAATAATCCATGATGAAACTAAGTTACAATCGTACTAAACTTTCTTTGCTGTGGTCGTACACCTTCCGACCACGCCTGCTGATGTTTTTCCGTGGTCGAAGCTCCTTCCGACCACATTTGCCATGGTCGTAAGCTAGTTTCGACCACGTCTGCGAGATCATACGATGAAGTCGATACTCAAGTTTTTCTTTTCCTCTTCTTTTCTTCTCGCATTTTTCCTTGCATTGATCTGATTACATGACTCCTCCCCTTTTATACCCGGCTCTACGACTTCAGCTCAGGTTACGATTACAACCCGACTCCGACTTCGATTACGACTCAACTTTGACTTTTGACTGCGGTTACAGATCAAATTCGATTATGACCAAACTTTGCACACGACTTCTAAAAAAAATATTTACAACACTGATCAGCAAGAGACCTCCATTATAAGTTTATAACACCTCACAAAGGTGATCTCCTGAATAAACAACATTATACAGCTCTAATAAATATGATCCGAGACAAGCCTTTTGTGTAGTCACTATATAACGCGCTCGTGGTTCATGCACGGTCATTTGGACTTTCCACCCTAGGGTCCGTCAAAAGGCCATGGATCAAATTGGCAATGCTGCACGCACGAACAATCCATTTGCAAACATGGGTCACTGTCTCACCGACGTATGGATCCAACCTACAGATGCAATTCATCCTGATCTATCCGTCAGTGACTGTTCGTGATGATTTTGCGAAGGTTCAACTGTGCGTGGAGCACTAGCTAGGGCCGTAGGAGAACATCCTACAGGTGATAAGCAATTGCACATGCACATCCAACCAGATTACAAGCTCCCAATTTTTAGAGAAAGAGATTGTTTTTCTGAAACAAGTCGTATAGAGATATAGAGTTAGATTATGACCTGTAACCGTGTTAAATAGGGATCGAGAGAAAAATTTCAGCCATCGCTTTCCGTCGGCGCGACGTCGCGCGTTAGCACCGCCTAGTCCTCTGCGCCGAAGCCCTGCACTCGCCAGCACTATCTACTGCCACATGGATGCCGGCAGTGTCGTGCCGTTTCTGCCAAGTGCGCTAGGGTCAGCTTCCTCCGCGTGATTTCGCTGCCGATAGAAGCAGCCATGGCAGACGTGCGGTCGGGTGGCCACGCCTGCGCGCCGGCTCTGGAGGAGGAGGGGGTCCGCCGGCGATGGAGCTCGGGCGGCCGCCCGACCATGCTCGAAGGGCGGGTCCGCCCCTGGTCATGTAGAAATCGAGTCACGGGGAGTCTTTGCATGATACTGTGCTGTCAGTGGGGAAGTTGTGCGCTGAGATGCGCTTTGTTCGGATCGTGCAGGTGTGGCACGTTTCCTTCTTTCTGTTAGTTGACTCGTTTTAGTTCAAATGCCTATGTTTTGCTACAAAAAATATATTATATCAATAAGTTTGTTTATCACCGTCAGACTCGGCTTGCTGCTTACCTCAGCTCTGTTGCTGTGCTCGGCCAAACTTCGCCCTAGTTGGCATCGCTCTACCGCTCACGCCTTGGCCATGCTGCTTGCTCTCTTGACCACATTCTGCTAGCCGTCTCATCCACATCTATTAACTGTGTAGATTGTTTACGTGCTCTCCTCACACCATCATATTTTATGTTACTTTTACCTTCGGAATTATGAGGATGAGCCACTTGGTGTCACTATTATGGATCTGATACGGAATCTTTGAACATGTTAATCGAGCAACCTAACATGCTCAATCTTGATTCCTGAACAATATATTGGCAGTTTTGCTATTGCACAGGCGACTGAAATTTTTTTATGTTTCAGTCACTTGAAATTGCACTCTCAATGCAGCCCCCCCCTCCGAAAAAACAGCTGCAACTTTAGGTGATTCAGAGTGCAACTTCAGGTGACCTGAAATTGCACTCTCAATCAACTAAAATTGCAGCCCCCTCCAAAAAACATGTGCAACTTCAGGTGATTCAAAGTGCAACTTTAGATGACTGAAAGATAAAAAAATTTCAGTCGCCTGTGCAATAGTCTATCCCATATATTGGCTATCTAGGATTTTGTGGTCCCACATGTTGTGTTGAGCAAAAATTCATGCATGTTTGATGCACTTAAATATCATGCTTTCATTTTGGGACCTGTTAGATTGTGCCCTATATACATGAAGTGGCAACACAACTGGCTGCCGAGACTAAACCAATTTCTCGATTTCATTGTAACACCCAATCTTAGGAACATGGCATTTCACCTTTCCTTTTTTTCTTTCAATCCTGATATCATGTGGTTTCGTGGGCATTCGTATTGGCTTTTTACTAATAACTTTTGGCTGTGGCTTACGGTTTTTAGCTGAAAATGAATAGTAGTAGTTGAAAGAAATGACTTTAGGAAGGAGGGCCGTTGTGGCTATAGACTAAACAATAGAGAGGGGGACTAAAAGAGGAGATCCAACAGAGAGAGACAATATGTGGGAAATAAATGACCCCCTCCCTCACGCCCCTCTTGGGGGTTTATATACATGAGTGGGATACAATGGGAAATTACTATTTACCCCTTAATAATTACATAAAGTAGGGGTACATTGGTATATTTCTTTATATTATTAGACCTATTATATATTGGACCAGTTGCAAGGTCCAGTCACGGAGACCTCGCAATGTGGTGCCTCGCCGCGAAGACTCCGTGCGAAGTCCTCACGATGTGGAGGGCCAGCGCGGAGACCTCGCAAAGTGGAGGCTCGACGTGGAGACTCAGCGCAGAGACCACGCGAAGTGGATCCTCGGTGCAAAGACTCGACACGAAGACCTCGCAACATGGAGGGCCAACGCGGAGACCTCACGATATGCAGGGGCGGATCCACACCCCGGGCAGGGTAGGCTTCAGCCCGGGGTGTGGAAAAAATATCTAGTGTATAGCCCGGATAAATTTAGTTCAGTCTGGGTAACATTTTCATAGTCCAGTCCAGATAGTCTAGATCATTTCACCACTGAGCCTAGGGCGTAACCAAATCCTGGCTCCGCCACTGACGATATGGAGGCCCGCGCGCGAAGACCTCGTGCGACAACTTAGCGCTGAGGCAAGGTCTACCCGGTGAAGGTGTGTGGAATCCATGCAGAGGTACGCAGAGTCCACACAAAGTCCTGGGTGCACCTGTGAAAGCACGCGAGGGGAGCCTACAGAGGCCACGTGGTGTCGGATGCGGGTGTGCAGGCGGGCTTGGAGTGGAGGAAGGGCGTGGCCGGTGACATCGGGGCCATCACGTAGCAAGTCCGGTGACACTGGGGCCTCCATGCATGTGCTGAGTAATCACACTAATGACGTGCATGCATACATGTGGCTGACAATCGTACATGTACATGCGGGGATCAGCATGTCGCGGTGGAGACTCGGCCGGAACCGGACCAAGACCAGCGCCGCGGAGCCCACACTAACTTCGCAGCCAAGGCCAGCATGTCGCGGCAGAGGAAACACATGAGAAACACGCCGGCACTCAACCCCACAAAGAGGACGAGTAGTTACCTATGATGTTGGCTTAGGCTTGCAGTAGCACACACGCGCCTGCACGGCTAGTAGGTTCGTTGTGGTGGTCTCTAGTATCCCTCTTTTCAGTTGGCTCTCTAGCATCCTTCCTTGCGCAGCTTTTTGCATGGTCCGCACGGACGGCGCCAACTGTTGTAGCTACAAAACAAACAGTAGAGTGGAGGACTAGAAGAGGAGAGCCAACAAAGAGAGACGATATGTGGGAAATGAGTGATCCCCCTCCCTTACGCCCCTCTTGGGGGTTTATATACATGAGTAGGGTAGGATGAAAAATTACCATCCTACCTCTTAATAATTACATAAGGTAGGTGTACACTAGTACACTCATTTATACTATTGGGCCTATTACATATTGGGCCAATTGTAAGGCCCAGTCACTGAGGGTTGGGCCACCACTACGACAAGGGCGCTAGCAGTGTGCAAAGTGAGGGAGAGTTGGTATGCATGACGGGAGCGAGAGTAGTGGGGTGTGTGATGCACCCGTGACCCTCTTGCCTTATTCCCAGAACGAGACGGTAGTGGGAAGAGTGGAGAAACTGTTTCGAAATGTTAAATGTTCGTATTAGCTTTTGGCTTTTCTAAGTAGAAACCAAAACCAGAAGCCAATACGAACAGGATAATGTACTACTACGAATTACCATTAACACTATTATCACCAATGAGGTTTTTATGGGTGTTTAATGATGGCCTTTCAAAGTTTCGTTGTCCATGCACCTGATATAAATTTGATGTTGGAAGTATCAGCTATGAATATTTCAGAAGTTGCGCTAGGCGTCTTATTTCTCTAGGAGACTCATCTTGTACAAGTGCATACAGACAATGCCCTTTTAGGGTATAAAACTAGGATGGTAGTGTGAATTTGCCTAAGATGTATGGAACTTTTAGTGAGATGCAACGTAAATATGGCATGTGGTGTACAAAGAAAATATTAATTATAGCAAGATAGACTAAGAGATCATTAAGATTCTATTCTAAAATTTCCTATCATCAACAGGAACATGTCATCTTCAGTTCTGTACTTCAGTAGAATGCGAAAAGATAGCAATGATTTACATATGTAATATAAAAGGCAAAAATTCTTGCACGATTGCAGGAAGTTGAGTAAAAGTTAAGTTGAACAAAGAAATGATGAAACCGTTACAGTATAAAAGAGAATTAACCTTATCAGCAGTTGCTTGCAATGTGACATGGTCTCCCCATTCACCAAATCTAGAAAAGATGATATTTCACAGACATGAAAACAAAAGCACAAGTTCACTGTTTCCACTGAAGTACTCTGTAGCAAAGTCAAGCCCATGAAAGTACATAACTTTTCATCTTCTTGCAATAATGTTTAAATTTCATTAAAACATAACCTTCATAAAAAGAGTTACATGCCTTTAGCTACACAAGAAGATAAACAACAAATGTAAGCACAGAGGTCTCTGCCATGCAAAGCAAGCTATAGAGGGTATTTATATAAAGAAAACTTATAATTTTGTTATTCTCAGATAAATGAATAAAATACATGTTTCCCTATCTTTTTTTGTATTTACTTATTATTTTGTGTACTTTAGTACACTGATACACCCACATCTTATATCTGATGGCAAAAAATCCGTGAGCAATTTCTCGCGTCAAACAATGGATGGGTTCTTTTGGGTTGATAGCTTATAGCTTAAATAAAGAGGCAGTACGCAGAGGAAAATAGTTATATGTGATTTTGGCCAGTACAGATGAATTTAGTATACTTTTTACTATAATTTTCTATTGATTCCGCATTAAAAATACACTGTTTAAAAGTCAGTTACTATAAATTGTATAAGCATAAGCCAATTTTAAACTCAAAAGAACCCGACAAATAATTCCAATGTTTTATGTTTCATTCTACAATCGACTGAATGAAAAAAAGACTCTAAACTAAGAACAAGAGGATGGATAAAGAAAGCACTAGCTCAACTGGAGGGGAGCTAGCGGGGGCCCACCCCACCCCCTCTCACATGGCTCACCTGTGTCCGCAGCCTAGCAAGTGGCGCTCAACTGCCCTATCAAGGAAACCAAGGAAAAGTTATGGTCTTTTAGCGTGAGCTTATTTAAGCTATATAAATCTGTAGAGCTTGATAGAGAGTGAGAAAACAGAATGAATAGAAGAGGAAGGAAGAGAAGGTGTGTGTCGCTGAAGAAAAAAGTTTTTCTATGTGTTTTTGCTTGTTCTTTCTTTATTCTGTTGTGTTTCTTTCTTTATCTGGGCCAACACGCAGTTCTTTCAGGAGCTCTGATGCTTTGAACGGAGGAGTCCCAAGGAGACAGAGGATGGTCTCCGATCTCCTCAAAACTTTTGTCCATGTTGGCCATCACACTGGGTAGGTTGAGGAATATGGCGAGGTCGCTGGCACCGGAGGCAATTAAGAAGTAGGCGGGTATGTTGAGCTCGGCGGGGACGTCCAGGGAGTTGGCGCAGAACATGTCAAGTACAAGCGCGTGTACTGTGGGAAGTGAGCAGAGGAAGTCTCGGAGCGGCGTGTTCATGAGGCGGAGGTAGGCAAACATCCCGTGGACAGCGTGTGAGCTATTGGAAGAGTAGGCTGGCACGGGCAGTGGCAGCACGTGGAAGGTGATGGAGGGTTGGAGGCCGCGGCACCGGCGATCGCGGTGGAGAAGTTGGTTGACTTGTGGGTGGCTCGGCGAGGGCAACGGTGACGGAGAGGCCTTGCTGGAGGAACACCTTGGCCAGCTCCAGCATCGGCACTGAAATGCCCCAAAAATTCAAAACTTTTGAATTTTAATTGAATTTTGCTTGAACTTCGTCTCCTTTCCCAATTTGGCAAGTTCCCTGGAAATGTGCTTTCCTCTTTTGTCGTTTCCACCTTCTCCTTACGCTGGCGCCCTCCTGCGAAGCCGTCACCGCCTAACCACCTCTTTGTTCACCCGCCAATGCGCCGCCCTCTCGCCGGCCGATTTTGCGGCCGCCCACCTTTCCTACGTTCCCACCCGTCTGCTCTTGCGGTCCCTGCTCAGCCACTCGTCCGTGCTCCTCCCTTACTTCGCGCGCCACCACACGCGCACTCGCCCTCTCGCTGCATCGCCGATCGCTTGCTTGTTGCTCAAGCTGTGCCCGAGAGTCAAACCCTGCCAGCTCCTGCAGAGAGACAGTGCCACCTCGCACTGTTCACTGCGTAGCGATAGGACTCGCGCCATCTCCTCATTCTCATGCGAGAGACGCTCTCCCAAACCGCCTCTCCGTGGCTGCCGACTTTCCTTGTGTTATAGGCCTTGTGTCCACTGTAGAACACTTCCTACCACTCCCGCAAACCCCAACGAGCCACCAATTTCAGTTCAAATCAACCGTATCGCCGCCGGTGACCTCCCCTGTGCCCGGTGAGCCCTAGACACTATCTTGCGATTTCGTCAATTGTTTTCTGACTCCTTGGACTGACATGGTCCCTTTTGCTTGCTGATCATGCCGGTGCAATGTGTCCGTTTTCTCTTGGAATAAAGTTAACAATTAACACCCCTATCGAGTGCCCATCCGCCATCCACCAATCGCACATGCATCCGCCCACGTCGCCCGGCCGCACCCACACCTATCCACGTGGAGCGCCCCTCTCCTATGCGGTTGCACTCGGCACAGCGCTGCAGCGCCCCTGCGGCCTTAGCACCATGCGCCGGCCATGTGCCTGTTCTTTTTTTGCTTCGGTTTATGGCTGTTAGGTTCTTTGTGACAGAGAATACGGAGCAAAAGAAACTCGTATACAGTTTAAGCCGATACAAATAAAATTATTATAATATGTACTACAATTAACTTATAAACTCTATCTTAAAAAGATAATTCGTTTGAAAGATAATTACTATAGAAAAACTCAAAAACAGTTTTTAAAAATAAAAAAAAAGTCCCCCACTCTTCTTCCTTTTGGTTTCCTCCGCCCATCAGCGTACACGAGGCAACAAGCCGGCAGGCTTTTCGCAGCCGCTACAGTACCTAACTTTTAAACGGAGTATTTTCTCAAGACGGAGTCTACAAATTAAACGTAGTACACGTTAAAAACCCAACATCTGTACTAGCCAAAATCGCAAGTGAGTATTGATCTCTCCGCCAAAAATTTCAGTCAAAAACCATAAGTTGCAGCAAAAAAGAACAGGCCCGTACCATCCGCCTTGCAAATGTTTCCGAAGGGCAGGTGAGATCATCATAGTTCCGTACTTCAACATGTATAATAGCGGCTTAAAACAAGGACGTTTGCCATTGGCCAATGCAAGCAAGAAAGACAGCAATGTGTATGTAATATTGTTAAGGGGGCAAAAATTACGTCTTGTTCGTTCTTTCCCGGTATCCACCTCACAACAATGGAACAGACCGTTGGTGAGCCCAGTCTGGAAGCAATCACTAACCATGCACTGTATAATTACAAATTACACACACTCAAATGGAGTATTACACACTAAATGGAGTATACCTTTTCTTTGTCACTTTTTTAATCGTTTTCTGTATGTAAATACAAACATGAAACGTGCTTCTGGCCTTAGACACTCAGCTGCATGAAAAATATACAGTTAATTAGCCTTGTGACTCGTAGTTCCCTTCCTATCTCCTATATATCATCCTACTTATAATCCCAACTAAACTCAGGAGAAGCTCAAGTCTTCAGGTGGGCTCTGCACACTCGAGACCTTCCGGGAGGGATCGCCTCGCAGTCGCAGGTCCACATGGACGTCACATGTATTCTACATGATTACCCAAAATCCCTCTTGTTGGTGCTCTTATTCATTTGTGAGTACTGTCCAGTAAGAAGTGTAGGGTAGTAACTCAGATTGTTTCTCCACCTTGCTTTATCCTGTGCTTTATAAAGAAGAATAGACAAAAATGCTGTACACATAGCATACTCTGTCCTTGTTTCCCGTCAAGTATTTACTTGATTTCAGAAATGCTCCTTGTGGAACTCGAATTTTGTGGTGCATTTCCCATTGAATTCGTGGCAAAGTTTGGAAAGTTCTTGAGCCAGGACTGGAGCTCCACAGTAGAATACACCTGTATGCAACAAAAATAATTATCGTCTTTAATTAACTAGATAGAATTTGAAAATACTAACTCAGCCCAAGCTGGGGTCTTCTTTGCAGTTTTGCTCATGCATGTGCCAAAGCTGAAAGAGCGAATGGTGTGGAATTTCAAATTTTCTCCTCTCCTACTTTCCCTAGATATCTCACTGAAAGTTTCGTATCTTTATGTACTAGTGTGTGCAAATAATAGGTCAAGCATAGATAAACAGCGATAACTTTTGAAAAGGGTAGAGAAAAATTATTGTTAACAAGAATGTCCAATGACTAAAAGAAATCAAAATAAAGTTTAACTACTTGTAATATGTAGACTAACCTATCTTGGCATATGGATGCTTGGAGGCAATTCTAGATATGACCTTTTTCCAATTTGGTCTTGCAAAATGTGTCCGAACCTGCAAAATGAGTGCACCAACAGTCAAATGGAAGTATTAGCTTGCATATTGGACAAGGTAAATGTGCATTTTTTAAACCCTTTATGCTAATAAATAGCGAGGTAAAAACTTAACATTTCAATGCAATGACTTTATAGCCTGACTGAAGCTGTTAATAGTCTTATCAGTACTTACTCTAGTTCCAGAGAGGATGTCAACACCATTCTTCGCATGGTTCAGAGCTTGGAGCATAGTGATGAGTGCTGACCGAGCATCCCCTTCCTCATAAACGCTTGTGAGGTAATTGTGCATCTCAATGATATTCTAGCATGGATCAAAGGTAACTGTAAGTATAACTTCACGAAGGAATGTATTGCATATTTCTGAAGATAACAAACTGCACAGCAAACAGAATTAGCAGTCACTTGATATACTTACCCTTTGATCCAACTCAGCAATCTCATTCATGACTCCTTTGAACCAATCAAAAGAACCTTGCTCACGTGTCACCCAATAAAAGTAAGCATTTGTGGTCTTTAAGACCCTCTTTGGTCTCGAGGTAATCCTCATAAGTGTGCCCAGATCAACATGTGGCTTATTACGACCAACTGGTGGGTAAAGATCAGTAGAAGCATCCTGCAAATACATAAAAAATATATATACTTGTGAGTGCAAAATAAACTATACAAAGAAAAAATAGAGTAAAGTCCATTACCGATCCTTAAACTTTTTATGCTGTGTCATCCCGGTCCATAAACTTTTAAAGTATGTCATCCTGGTCCTTAAACTTTCAAAGTGTGGCAATATCCTATGTAGTTGTAGCAGTGAACTTTTTATGCTGTGTCATCCCGGTCCATAGACTTTCAAAAGAAATTGCCACACTTTGAAAGTTTAAGGACCGGGATGACATACTTTAAAAGTTTATGGACCGAGATGACACAGTATAAAAAGTTTAAGGACCGGTAATGGACTTTACTCAAGAAAATAAGAATGATAATACTATTTCACTTACGAGATTAGGAACATGATTACTGAAGATATGTGATTATATAACATACCTCCTCTTCCTCCATTTTGATGATGTTGTTGAGCAGATCTTTCAATATGCTGATAAAGGGCGTTGCACCAATTCCTAATCCAACAAGTAGTAAAACATCATACTTGCTGTAATCCTGAGCAGGAGACCCATAAGGCCCATCGATCAGAAGCTTGGGTAAGCTGCATAGTCAAAAGACAATATTAGAAACTGTGAAGTGTCCACAAAGCACAAAGTCAACTGCTAAACACAGGGGTGTTCATACACTTTCTTAGTTGTCTCATCTGCTCTAAGAAGGCCGCTTTTACCACCAACTGGAGGCTCGCAAGCTGCGGCAAATACTCTCTTGAGCTCTCGTGTCCAGTCACCAAGTTGTCGAACATGAATGCTGAGATAGTCATCCCCAGGTGCTGAAGTAATTGAGAAAGGATGCCTACAAGATACAAAGAAGTGTTCAAAGATCAATGGATTGCACCGAATCCACCTTTCGAAGAAAGTGTACAAGAAATTCGGTATTACTATCCTAGAAGTGGCGTCCATCATACATAATTCAATTAAAATTGAGAGCCGCAAGTACCAATGTACCATTCAAAGGGCGACACTGCTGGACATTGAACAAACATATATTGTCCGCTTTTGTAACGGAATGTGGGAGGTTTGGACATTTGCAACGTCAAAACATTACCAGGATATATGGCCACCTGTAAAGAAAGGGTGCCGAATTAGTACAAGGCACAAAGAATCAATGCTCAAGTTTCTAATGTCATTGGATTGACCTTCAAGAGCCGGACAGAATAACTGCCAGACCTGAAGAACCTTAGAATCCTCTCCCCTACATACAAACAAACAGGCACTGCAAGATACATCCATGTCTGCATCAAAGGAAACACTATAAGAATCTTACGAATCCAACTTGTTTTAGGTACAAAGAATGAATACAAATACATAAATATCTCACCGTTCTTCTGTACCAGACATGAATGAGGTACAGGCACTCGCCGTGAACAATGAGCGCCAGGTACACAATGACGAACAAATGATGAGAGTACCAGAAAGCATTGAAGCCAGTCAGTTTGTCGAATGGTCTTGGAAGCTTCACCAGGCTACGGCGGAACCACCGGGTTGCTAAAGTAAAAGCAATTACAATGCACACAACCATGATTACTCCAGTGATGCCCTCAACTCCTTTGACCAATGTAAGATATGTCGGCTTTGTTTCCCCGAAATACTTGCCCAAAGGAGCATACTTCTCGTCTGATGAATTTACAAGCCGTGGAAAATCGCATACAAGGTGGTTCCCTGCATGGAGGATTATACCAACGACAATTGCTGCTGAAATAGTCTGTCGTTACAACAAAAAAACCAATTTCTTGTAATTAGTTTTGAGTTGGCCAAATTGGCAACAATATTTCAGCATCATTCCCATTCCCGCGTCTACACTTGGAAGTATTTGGTCAACTTTCTAATCCACCATTCCCATATGAACCTTAGAACCCTAATACTTTAGCAGAATGCAAGATACGCTTTTAGACAGATATTCTGAAAGCGGTATATACAGCAATTAAAATATGTTAACACCTGAGTACCCTTTTTATACTGTTGGAGATGTGGCAAATCAACCTTACATGCAAATCAAATCTAACAGCCTACCTCTACATGCACAGATGATGCAAGTGCGCATTCACATCTTTCAGGGCCTAAATTCATTAAGTAATAAGACCACTGGACTGCGAAAGTCTATATTTAAGTGGAAAAGAGAGGGCAATACTAAAGGCTAACCTTGTGGAAGTTGATATTGTCATCAAATGGTAATGCCCGTGCAGCCCTTGTACTTCGCAACCAGGTAATGGTGTTACGGCACACTGGCAGGAGGATAATCGCCATATTCAGCTTCAAGGTTTCAGCAGCGCCTTTTGCTGTTGTGATGCAGTAGCCCATCACGTTAAAGACATACCGGTTGTGATATTGCATGAATTTCCAGGTGAACAATCCAGCCATTATCCCAATCCACATTGCAAGCACCCACAAGCGTTTCCAATTGTCCTCCAAGTAGTAGCTCAAAGTGGTGCTTATTTTGCGGATTGGACTCTTCTTCCTTAGTCCTGCCAGGTTCTGGCTCAGTACTTGACTTGTGTAACTTAAAGCCTGACTGTAGTTCATGTAGGTGTCCTTCTGTAACAAAAGTGTCTCCAATTGCCACAGCTGCAATGCAAACAAGAAACAGTCTAGTCTTCAGAACTCTTGAATTTTACATTCCATTGATTCAATAACAGTGAACGCATTTAGTTGATAAAAATACTAGCCTATGAACAAATTATAGTTTTTTTTTAAAAAAAAAGAACTGGTCTCTCAAGCAGCAATATCACACTTGTAATAGAGGCTCATAAGCTCATTCACTATGCATGTACTCTAATTCAGGATAGTGTGCATGTACTACTAATGGGGATACTGTACCCGGAGAAAAAGGAGTTCAGGACCTCCCGATTTGATCAAGATTAAGAATAATGTAACTATTTCAAGTCACAGAGGTGTATTGTTCCTGAAATAGCCCCTATTAAATATGCATATAAACAAATGTAGAATTAAACCCTTTCTCAAGCTTAATTGACCATTTTATTCAAACAAGTATTAAATGGCTGTTTACTCAATGAAAGAACTTAAGGAGCAATTTTGTCACATCTCATGTGTTGTGTAATCCATTCCCACATGACAGATATTCTACACCAAGGTATAGTGAAGTTCTATCTCACTTCATTTCATAAAAAGAAGCGCCATCTCACTGAATCATGTAAAATTAATTAAGTTAAAATACTTTCTTGTTGATAAGATGCTTCCTTGTGGAGTTTACTTACGAAAAATACGAGGGTTAACATTATACAACAATCTAAGGGCATTAACAATAGTATCTTTCATGTCATCTATAGACGGCATTAAAGATAGCTTATACAATATATTGTTGTTTTGCATGACTATATATATAGTTTTCTCATGACATAATATGTCTTATTTATTGTGTTACAGTCAACTACTGTATAAAAGACTGTTCAATTCACTGTACTTCATCTCTTCCATTCACATCATCTCTTATCCTACCTATCACACTACTACACGGCGACAGTTGCACCCAAAACAATAAAGTCGGACCAAACTTAATATCCGGTGGGGCACATGTCTCATTTGAACGCGCTATCCAAGCAAAAACCTTGTGGTATGTGTACGCAATAATTACTTCTAGAAAGTGGGGCTTTGACTAGAGTCAGCTAGTGTACAAGCGCTGGTCAGGGGATGGTCTCCAAACCACAGCAAATCAGGCCTAACACGACACATAACATGGCAGCACAAAATCCACTGGCCGCATGGCCCAGCATAAACAACCCCATACCAAACGGGACAAAAAAAAAAGATATCTCTACGGTCTACGTTCTTAGGAGTACTACATGGGTCAATCGTGGTTGATACTCAGCTCCAGCTTGTGTTATCGCCTTAAAGCTTTTGATTTCTTTGAATAAATAAATATAATAATCTTTTATCGTTATTTTGAAATGATTTATTAGGATAGATTTTTCGAAACGACCTATTGATATTCGATTCATTTGTATAAATACTCACGTTAGGACCAAAAGTTATCAGTTATAGCCGTTACTCGCTCTAAATAACTTATAAGTTTAGGATTCTGATTTTTTTACTGTTGCGACTAAAAATATATTATAGCTGATGTTAGCTTTCTTATACGTAATTAAATTTTTCTAAAATAAAAAAGTTATATCATTAGAAACAATACAAAGTAACAAAAAAAAGACAAAACCCCCTAAAAAGCTAAAAAAGGATGAAATAAAAAAAAATAAAAGCTAGAAATGAGAAGCCACAAGCAGGAACTCATTAGAGCCGGACCAAATAAGTTGTGAGGGGCAAATTTTTATTGCAATCGTCGTATCAAGATTCAAGGGTAGGCTATTTGGGCGGTTGAGGTGCACCCATTGCCGTGCAATGCAATAGAAAAATACAAATGTTGATATTGATACGGCTCTACATTTTGTACCCCTACAGCCCTACTGGTACTACTCCACTACACAGGCTAGCGCTCCAACAGGCTTTAGCAACGGGCTGTTTTTTTTTTTGTTTGGGGCTTTTTTTTTCATTTTTTTAGTTTTTCATTTTTTTTGCCTTTTCTTTTTTCTTTATCCCTTTATATTGTTCATGCCGATGTCATATATTTTTTCCTGATGCATCAATAACTAGTAGCAAATAAATAAAATAAGCCGTTAACAGCTACAGTGCAATTTCAACCATACACCATCAGCCCGTAGTTTGCCCTGCTTGAACTAGTTGCAGGCTGATAGCTTATGATTGAAATTACATTGTACCTACTGACGACTTATTTTGTTTCTTTGCTACGAGTTATTGATGCGTCAGGAAAAAAATTTGATATCAATATAGATAATACAAAGAATAAGCAAAAAAGAAATTAAAATGCCAAAAAAACCAGAAAAGATGGAAAAAAAAAGCAAAAAAAAAGTCCGTTAGCCCTGGCTTTTAAGCCACTTGGAGAGGTGCATTGTTGACCATAATAGAACATGAGCTCATTGCCAAAAAATGGCAAAAAAGCAAGCATCTGTACACGCTAAACTATAGCAGTTTTTGTCCAGCTACAGTAGTGTTTCTTTCCTTACTCATTTTTATTGCGTAAAATTATTTTATCAATTGACAGATGTTGCACACCAAATAAAAGCAACGAGCTTACCTCAATGTAGCCAAGTCCTTCGGGGTCAAGCTCCTCCATGATCAAGGCGGCGTACTCTTCGGCTTGCTCCTTAAGCCTCGAGAGCTTATTGGCAGATGCGCTCAACATGATAATCTGGGAACAGTAGAAAGGGAAACACGAATTAACTCCACATAATCTAACATTCCCAAACCTCAAGAAAGTAAACACAGAACAACCAAAAAAACTTTTCACCTATGACCCGACCCGACTCCTTTTACAGAGTGACATCAGCAGTGAAAGGCGATAGATGTTTTTTTAGCCGTGGGCTATGATTTTAGTTTAAATTTGTTAATTCTATTTCATACGAAAGAGAGTACGGAGAGAGACACTTATATGTAATTTTAGCTAATATAGTTTAATTCAATATAGTATCTATTGCAATTGACTTATAAACCCCGACTTAAAAAGATAAATCATTTAAAAGATTATTACTGTAGTAAAATTCAAAAGTCTAAGGTGCTGCTTGGTTGGCTTGAAATAAGCAGACTTATGTCTAAAATTGTACTATAACTAGCTGAAACTATACTGTAGCTGATGTTTGTTTTATTTGACGTAACTAAATTTAAAAATAGAAAAAACAGGTTAACCAATCACGGACAATGCAAACGAATACGAAAAAAAGAACCAACAAAAAAACTCAAAAGAGCTAAAAAGTCAAAAAAGATAAAATTTAAAAATAATAAAAAATAAGCAAAAAAAACTAGAAGATTAAACCCAAATAAGAGCCTAAACCCAAAAAAAATCCACCCATCTCATTTACACGCTCCAATCCAAAAGCTACTGTACATACCTCACTTTTGACGCATCACTTGAGCGGATCAGAAAAAGCATTGTTTTTGGTTTTCAGCTGCTTGTGACTTTTGATTTCTATTATTAATCATTATTTATTAAATTAATAAATTATAACTAAAAACTATAACCTACCGTCTAAAATATCATGATCATTAGTGGGCGTGACGGAATTGCCCCTCACCAACCACCTTGCAGACCTCTCTATGCCACAGGATTTTACCGAAACGCCTTCTTCCTTGAAGGACAGAAAACGAGTGTCCCGAAATGGGCAGGTAGGAGTTGGTGGCGCCGTGATGCTTTTCCCGCCGGTCAAGCTCACCGACTCCGATTATGCCACCAGCGTTTTTCCCTTCCCGTACCAGTGTTCATTCCTTCCCCTACGCAGTACGTCGTTTCTCCTCTAAAACCCCTCGCTTGTCGGATCATTACTGGTAGTGCTCGTTTGTAGTGACTATAAACTTGTTACAAGTCAAAAATAATAATAAAATTTAAAAGAAAAATAGAAAACACCGTTATTAAAGATAATGTAAAAATAAAGAGAAAATCAAAAAACAAAATGGAAAAAACGGCGTTCTCTAAGTTGATTCTGCTTAAAGACTCTCGCCGTCAAAACAAACGCCTACATAATCCGATTTTGATATCCCCAAATAGCAAACCTAAATAGAAAGGGCAAAAAAAAGGGAAAGGAAAGACAGAGCTCGTACTGCAGGACCACCAACCCCAAGCACAGCAATGGGCATGGAGTGTTGCTCACCTCTTTCACCTCCGCCTCCATAATCCGGCCGTCCTCGTTCTTATCCACCCTGATTACAAGCAAGCGAAAAATTGTGACAAAACTGACGGAACTGATGCTGCTGCTCTAACAGTAATTACGAATTGCAGAGTAACTCGAGAGTAGTATAATGGTGGGTTGGCTGGTTAATTACATGTCGAAGAAGATTTGGAGGCGGGAGTCGAAGCTGTTGTCGGTGATCTGCTGCCAGATCTCGCGCAGCTCCTCCTTGTTGATCGTATCCACCTTCATCCGCCGCCGCCGGCTCAATGTGTCGAACAGCTCGAGGGCGAACTCCTTCGATTCCGTCATCCCTGCACGTAGGCACATCTCGCCAATGTTTGAACTACGAAGAGCATGCAATTCGAAAAAAATGGAGGAGGAGGCAGCGTGGTAGTTGGTTGGTACCTATGCATTCCGCGAAGTCGGAGCGGGAGAGGTACCCGTCGCGGGCGAGGCGGTCGAAGTTGGCCTGGACCTCCATCCAGGCGTTGTTCGCCTTGTTGCTGCTGATGAAGCGGAGGCCGCGGAGCGCCTTGTGGGCGCCGGAGCTCGAGCGGTCGAGCTGCGCGCGCTGCCGACGCGCGGCGCGGGCGGCGAGAGCGGACTCGAGGCCCGACGAGGGCTGCTGCCGCCCCTCCGCGCGGCTGTGGTTGCGGCCGAACCGCTTGGTAAGGTCCTGCGAGAACTGCCGCGCGCGGGCCATGGCCTCCGCCTTGAGCTCCTGCGAGAACTGCAGCAGCCGGTGCGACGAGCTCCGACGGATCGACGGCGACCGCGACCGCGACGACGAGGACGACGCGCCGCTGCAGCCGCCCGTGATCTCCCCCCGCGCCGGCAGCGTCGGCGCCCCGGACGCCGACGCCGAGGCAGCTGGTGCAGCCCCCGCCGCGGCCGGCTCGACGCTCCGCAGCACAATGGTGTCGTCGTCCTGCAAATCGAGCGTGACCTCGACCAGCTCCTCCCCGGCGTCGGAGCTCTGGTCGGACCCGCGCGGCGACGAGCCCGTGCTCAGCGACCGAGGCGTCGTCCCGGCCGAGCCCCATCGCTGGTGGCCCGCGGAGGCGCCGCCCCTCATCGCCGAACCAACCACCGATAATCACAGTCTCTCTCCAGCGCAGCTCGCGAAAACAGTCCAATGCTCACGCGCGCACTCGCGAACTCGATGGATTGATTGTTCAGAATCTCTTGGGAAAGACGCCCCTCCGCGACGCGTCCGAGCGGGAGCCGAGCCGAGGAAAAAGGAAACAACGGGAGAGCAATATACGAGGGACAGGTCGACCCCTAAAGCACAACTATAATCTAGAGAGAATTGTTGGTAGGGGTTTTTTACCTTCTTCTTAACTCTTTTTTTTTTGCATCTTGCTCATTTCAACTTAAACTTTTGACTTTTAGATTATTTTTTTACTATTTTTAAATTCTATCTTTTTTTTCTATTTTTTTAGCTTTTTTTAGTTTTTTACCGATTTTTTTCGTATTCATTTGTATTGTCCGTGATTGGCTAACATATTTTCTTTATTTTTAAATTTTTTAAATTTGATTATGCCAATTAAGCCACCATTAGCTACAGTATAATTTAGCTAGCTACAGTGCAATTTCAGCCGTAAGCCACTTTTTTCAACCGAAATAAGCGGCCTGTAAAAGTTTTTAATAAAAATAGAAAAACAATCTACTTAAAAAATGAATTCCATTATCTTAAAAATTCTTTAACAGAAAACAACTAAGCTCAAACGGATACGTAGTAGACCTGAGGGTACAGAGTCACAACATGGCTGAGCATGGAGACAAAGCCGACGGTATGGACTGGATATGCTGATTAGGCAATGTCAATTTGATATACTGAGATAATGTAAATTACTGACATTCAACTAGTAATTAACAAAAGTGAGTGCTCCTAGCTTAACTACTGGCGATTAGGCTCGCATAAATTAGTTGGGAAAGATAGAGGCGAGTCGTGTGCTGGAGAAAATGACACGGGCCTTTTCACTTTTCTATTTCATCTCGTTCATATGGCAATCTTAGATACACTCGTACACTCCTATCTATCTTTTTGAGCCTCCGTGAGTACTTACAGTTGCATTATGCTATTATGTTAGGAACGTGAGAAATTTTACTGATTTCTTAGGATTTTTTTTTTTGTGAAATTCCTAGTTCTAAACATGTCATCGTATGATGACCGAGGCTGAATTTTTTTCCACGAAGGCAAGACAATGATGTTATGCACGGTACTCGGAACAAGCCTTTTCTTTGGCCTATGATTTGTCACCCATGACCAACGCTAATGTTGCTCTCACCCTGCTAGTACACCTACTTAAGTTGATATACGCTCTATTTTTTAGACTACCCAATGTATTGTTTTGACAAAAAAAATATGGGGTAGAGGAAGCGTGCAAGGCAGTATGCGCGTGTATTAGGGGTGTTGCTTGGGGTACCATTAACAACATTGGTGTCGTTGTAGCCGAGTCAACTCGTGCTGTGGTTTATCCCAACTCTGGTGGGGTGTTAGGGTGGGTGGTGTTGGCGCGTTCGGCGACGTACTTGATTTAGGAGTAGATGCAGAGACCGTAAAGATTACATGCTGAAAAACACGTGCACGCAGCGACGGATCCAGCGGTGGGGCGGGGGGCTCGAACCCCTCTACCGCTATCGGACCCTTGGAGCCTCTGGAGTTTCTCCTAAATTTTTAACCATGGATGTATAATGTAGAAAGGACTGAGGTCGAGCTGAAGGTACTTCAGCCCCTCCAAAAATTCTTCCTGGATCCGCCACTGCGTGCACGTAACTAATGGTCTGCGAATTACAAGTCGCTTTTGCATTGGCTGCTAATGGGCCGGACTGGTACTCTGGGATCACTATTTTACATCTTTTTTATATTCCTCTGAGAGAAATTCTGGTGTATATGACATGTTACTTTACCTACTAGGCGACCATGAATGTGTGTTAATACATACGTAGTAGAGGCGTTCGTATTGATTTTTTTCTAATAATTTTTGACTCAAAATAAATAGTAATAGTGAAAAGAAATAGTTTTTAGAAAAAAGAAGCGAGAGGTGGAAAAAGTAAAGGAGAAATACGTACACGGGACGGGAGCAAGAGGAGTGAGACACGTCATGCACCTATAACTATCTATCTTATTCTCGAAGCGAGACGGTAATAAGAGAAGTGAAAAAACTATTTTGAGAAATCAGATATTTATATTATTTTTTATCTTTTTTAAGTAAAAACTGATATAAGCAGGGTCATGTTAATACGGGAAAATATTTGGGCTCGTGTCTTGATTGTTTATGCAGTATTTGTCGCGAAGACGAAGCCATCATTCTGGAGTTTGGCTCGAAAGGCAAGAAACAAGTTGCATGTTTGGGCTGGTTGGCAAGCAACAAGCCAGTCGACTTTTAGCTTTTGCTACAGTACTTAACTTTCAAACGGAATATTTTTTTAAAACGGGGTCTACAAGTTAAACGTTGTACATGTTAAAAGCTCAACATCTGTACCAGCCAAAATTGTAAGTGAGTATCGGTCTCTCCGTAATCTGTACCGTAAACAGCTAAAATTTAAAAATTTCAGTCAATAGTCATAAGCCGCAGCTAAAATAAACTGGGCTTGCAATGTCAGCCTTTGAGAGCGGAACGAACGACGTGACGCACTGACCATCTTTGATTAATGCGCGCGACACACGTCGATCGATCCCATCTGTTCATTGTACGTACGCTGGAGTCCCAAATGGATCAAATCGTTCGTGTTCGTGTCAATTGTCAAGCTAGCTAGCGATCCTGTCAAGGGATGGAACCAATCTGCCACCTATTATTATTATTATTTCATTGATATGCTTTTTAGAGTTGCTAAGAAAAAAATTAGAAATCTAAATAAATAAAAACAACGGGTAAAATTTAAGGCATTTACTTTATTTTAAAGGCAAAAAATCTCACAATAATTCTAAATAGAAAAATTCTGAAAATTCCTATATTATCGAGAAAAAAGAAAAACATCTCCACCACATATTTTAGTATGGTCAGATTATAACAGTGTAGATTGATCATATATGTATATTAAAGTTATATAGCAAATACAATTGTATTTTAATTATAAGTAGTAGATTTGTATACCAAAATAACTGTATCATAATATCTAGCTGTGCAATCACGCGGGTAATCTACTAGTTCTAAAAAAAGCATCTGACCCTTAATTTGGTGGGCCCTAATTTCAAAGACTTAGATATGGTAATTGACTTAGAGATATAAAAAATTATATCTATGTCGATGCTAATTATACACTTAGAGAAAGATTTATCCATTAATATGGCATATCTGAGTTATAATGACCCAGATTAAAAGAAAGAATCTATATTAAGCACAATTAAAATTAAGAGGAATTCAAAATTAAAAATAAAGAAAACTTAGCAATTTGATTTCCATATGACTTCCAAAGTAACATCCACAAATAACTAAATTTTGTAATAATAATTAAACAAAAAATAGCAAATTAAAAGAAAAGAGTAATGTTAAGTACAATCTAATTTAACTAAAATTTATAATAAAATAAAATTAGCAATTTGATTTTCATATGAATTTTAAAGTAAACCCTAAAAAAATAAATTCAAAATAATAGTTAAAAGAAAATTGAAATTGGTTTTATGCTAATTTCATCCTAAAACTAAAATGAACTCCACACCAAGTACGATATAAAAACATGCAAATTCAGAACAAAAATTAAAGGAACATTATATATTTGATTTGTATATGAATTTGAAATCTAAATTCCAAAAATATTAAAATTTGTAAACTTATATTAATTACACACTCCGAGGAAACTCCCGTATTAACTAGAAAGATCTAATCATCTATCTCGCGGATCCAAGTTATAATAGCTCAAATTAAAAGAAAGAATCTCATATCAAATACAATTCAAATTAACTGAAATTTAGAATAAAAGTAAAAAATAGCAATTTGATTTTGAAATGACATCTAAAGTAAAATCTATAAATGGCTAATATTCAGAATAATAATTAAATGAAAATTTAAAAATTAGAAAAGTTTACATGTCAAGTACAATCCAAATTAACTAAATTTTGAAGAAAGAAATGAAAATTAGCATTTGTATCTACATATGAATTCCAAAGTAAATCCCTAAAAAACAAAATCTATCTTTATATAATAAAAGTCGATGACATAAGTTTTAGGGTTGTCAAGAAAAAAAAGAGAAATAAACTAGAAATTCTTAGAAAAAATCAAAAACATCAAACTCTCAATTCAGTTGATCTTTATTATGGTCAATAAACGATTACTAGTAGATGTCTTAGATAAAACAAGAAATCTTACAAGATAATACTACCAATTATATATTCTTGATGAACCTAATATATAAAAAGAAGAGAAAATTTGGTCCGTGCCATCCCAAACATCGATGTGTAGCAAAATACCATCATGGACCAAACACATGGGCAAATACCATCACAGTGTTTCAATACTCCAACGAGTACTCCTTTCGACCACGTGGATATTGACCACGAACGTCTTCCGATGGGTTTTAACCATGGTGGGTTTTTGACCGTGGCTAACTTTCGATAGGTTTCGACCACGGTGGGTTTCGATCACGACTGTCAAGTTTGACCACGGTGACTTCCGACCTCGACCATCTACTGAGGGGTTTCGACTTCTGTGACTGCCGACCACGGGCATCTTCCGATGAATTCGACCATAGTGACTTTCGACCACAAAGTGCTCCCAGTGGGTTTCAATCATGATGGATTTCGACCACAGGCATTCTTCGGTGGATTTCGACCATTGTGGATTGCGACCACAGACGTTTCTCAACGAGTTTGACCATAATAACTTTCGACTATGTGCGACAGCCGATGAATTTCGACCACGTGCCCTTGACTATTAATACGTCATTGACACCGATTCTTACTACCATTACTGTCAAATTGGTCATGCTAGACGTTGATCATGCACACTTCAAATCACTTCCGTTGTGTCCATTCGATATCAACGAGATCGAATAGTACGGGCAGGCATGGTCAAGTGTAACGACCACGTTATCAACGGCCCCATAGACCGATGAGGCTATGGATAATGCCAATGCCCACACCTTCATTAATCATTCGTCTCTAGCATGGAGAATGTAAGGCGAAGACTGAAGACGACGACCAATGTGCAGTTTAATCGGAGGTATTATATGGGTTTACCCTACGGATGTAATTAATCGAGGGCCTTCCAAGGCCTTGGTAACCAGAACACCACATCATTTATGTCAGATCTGCTATACAAAGTAGGCTATGGAGCATATATATATATATATATATATATATATATATATATATATATATATATATAAAGGGGACTTGTAATTCTGTTCTTCTCAAATGAATGAATGAATAAATACATGTTTTTCCTATTTTTGTTGTGTTTATCTATTTTTGTGTACTTTAGTACACTGGTACGCCCGCATCTTATAACCCCAAGGTCAGAAATCCGTGGCCGATTTCTCGCGTCAAACACTTCAAGAACTCTCTTTCTGCTCCTTGTGATTGCACTTAGGTTGTTGGTGGCATTAGCTTCAACATTAGCTATTTGTGGAGTGGTTACTGCCTCACTACAATATGAAATGGTCAAGTTGATAATCAAATGTAGTGCAACAAAGGAACACCCATTGTACGACAATTTACCTCTGAGAATGTGGAAGTGGAGGTGCCTATGCAAGAGAAACATTGACTCCTATAGGTTTGGCGGCTCTGGAGCCTCCCTTGGACTTGATGGTTGTAGTGTCTCCCCTAGTTGCCTAAGTTGATCTCTTCCTGAAAAAGATATCAGTTTACGAGTATATATTGATGTACATAAATGATAGCACAAATGGAAAATGTTTCATTCGATAGTTCTTACACTCCACGATAACATCCATGCATGTTTCGATTAGTTCTTGACTGGTGCAGGGGGGAGAACGGTCTGCACGTGTGTGCGCCGATGTATAGTATATATCCCAAGTTGCAATCGGAGAATTGCGTGCATGTTAATTTCCAAATTGTTTTGCATGTTGTGTACGTGAAAAATATACTAGTCGTATCGCATTGAGCATTGACTTCCTAATTTTTATTTATTAATTTTTCGAGGGAGCATTGACTGCATGCATGTGTCCATAAAAAAACGATACTGGTTGTGTAAAGATGTTGTATATAGGGTGAAGTTACTTTCACGTTCCGTTGAGAAATGGTCACCTTCTCGGTACACAAACTCGTCCAAAATTAAGAAGGATAGGTGACGAAATGATTCTCCTATCCTGAAAAAGTTTACACTGTATACATTCCCTCTCTTTAAGACCCAACTAATGCACTCCAATAAGAAGCTGACTTCATAAGGTTTATGGGTTTACCAACTCTCTTTAGTTACAACTCTCATAGGTGTAATTCAACTTATCTATTGCAATCAGAAATTTGCATTTAATTTTTTTTAGATTTAGAAACATATAGGTAAGGGAAGGACAAGAACAGAAAAACATAGGTAAGAATCAAGATGACATAGGGTAGAAGTAGAAAGCTTTCAATATAATCTTTATTTAAAATCATAAATTGGTTTTGCACAAATTGCTTATATAGCAACCCAACAGGCTAATAGTGTAATCTGGCTATTAATGCAATCAGAAAACTGTCTACTCAAATGGATTTACCCGATGCATCAAGGTTATCAAGCGGGTATTATTTGCTAACTACTCGAGCGGTGACCTTACATCTTTTCGAAAGGAAAAGTTTTGGTTAGGACATTCATACTATTCTTCTTAATTCCATCCTTAGTATTACTTTAAATAGTGTTAGTTTTCGTTCTATTTGGTCAATACCTGTAGTAAGAAATTAGTCTGAACGACTACACATGTTTTGAAATTTTTATAAACTTAAAAGAAAAACTTTTAATGCATGTTTAAGAGCGATAACATAGAAATAGATAAGACGATATAGCAATAATACTTAAGATTTTCACAATTCTTTCATATTAGAAATTAGAATTTTGTAAAATCGTATTCTTGTCGAAGCCAAACCTATACTTAAGGTTACAACCTACAGTCAAGCCTACTCTGATACCACTTGTAACACCCTCATTTTTGGGAACAGGGACGTCGTACAATCGGCAACAACCCAGGAGTTCAGTTGCGGACAGAAAGAGTATCATGCCTGCTCATGAACAATCAAAAGGAGTTAATTTGATTAAAATAAGATCTAATGGTCAATTTTAGAAGAACCGAAGAAAACTCCACAGGAATGCTTAAATGCGGTCATAACCGTAACACGAAGTCTTGTAACATCCATTCTTCTTCTGATATCTGTGTTCGAGGAAAATAAAGCAAGACGGAGTGCAATCAACTGTACTCAACAAGTCACATGGAGAAACAATATATAACTACTTGTTGGGATTTCCAAGAGATGGGGTATAGGATTTTATTAAGATATTTGTTGATGTAATTTTATTTGTAAACATTTTCAAACATAAAAGATTAATAACTTCTTAAGGAAATAGAGTTTCAATAACTTGAATTTTTCAAACTTCAACATTCCAAAATATTTTCAAATCTACTTATGCCTTGCTATTGGAATCAATGAATGAACATAGCTTCCTTCACCAGAAGCATGGTGTATTCAAGATACTATTATGATGACTCCAAAGAGTTGTCCAGCTTTACTCACAAGATTTCTTAACCCTCATGACTGAGTTAAGAAAATAAGGTTATTTCATTGCTTATCTCTTTATATAGGCTATACCCGGTAGATTACCAAACAGACCCAGGTATCCACTGGCCAGGTCAGAACACATTTACCCATCTTGAGAAGAATCTACCATTATTCAGTATGGTTTTGCCATTTTCATACCAACGCTCCTTTACTCCTGTAGAGATTTAATTAATTTGAGCAGCTATTAGACCAGGTTTGACGAGTCACAAATTATGGTTGAGCAATCACTATGTTCTTTGCTCAGCATAAGGTCATCCTTACTTTATTTGAAGCTTGATCTTTACTTTACATCACGAGGCAGCCATCCACAATGTAGATCCCTAGTGCTCTACGGCACTACCACCAACCCATTCCAAGCCTCAACCCTAGGTATGGTCGTGGACTCTAACCATCTAGTGGCTTTCCACGATTCAACCATAACCCTAGAAATGTTTAAATAAATTACCGATAAAATGCTAATGTCACTTAGTAGTATAATATTTTAAATGAGATGTTCTACAATTATTTACACAGTAAATAAATACTATTAAGGTTGTCAAGGTGAATACGGCCTCAAATTAAACATGGCATTTTATGGTGGTAGGACATAACTAATTCACAAGTCATTCTAAACATTTGCCTTAATTAAATAACATTGTGTAAATAACAATAATATAAATAATATAATTAAATAATTTAAACATCATGGGATTCAATATGATCAAAAACAAGTGACTTGCCTTCTTTCCTGATATCTTTGATCTTTCCTTTGTAGGCTCACGACTGCTTCAATTACTCTTGTAGTTCTTCTATTGACTGGCTCACTGGGTCCGAATACTAACACAAAAGATGAAGGCAAATAAGTTTCTGCTTTACGGAATGCAACATGGGAAACACAAATAAATAACCAAAAGACATAAATAAATTAGGTTCAGGTGATCAGGGTTTAGGTGGTGTGTGATTTGACTAATTGGAATTGGACTAGGTGGGCTCGAGAGGGTTGAAAAGGCTATATGTATGTTGGACGACTTTCGGGACAAATAGAAATGGGCGGGTATATAGTGGCAGATTAATTTTTTGGAAACAATGGTTTTAGGTTTTGTCAGGATTTGGTTTGGCAGAACAGAGGTCAGAAATGCATTCAAGGCATCAAAACAATCGAAATGGGGTATTTTTGGGATTTAGGGTTTTTGATGAACAGTATGCTACAGTGCACAACAGTGTCGGGCTAGCCCAGCTGCACAGTGCATGCCCGTTGGGGAATTTTAAACCAAACAGTTGGGTGGGCTGGCCGATTCGGCCCAGTTGTGCGCTGGCCATTTTGGCTCGGCTTTAGCGCGCGCTAATCTTGGCCATCCCTTCACCGTGCACGAATAGCCATGGGCAGGCCACGTTGCCCCCGAAGGTCATCATCTACCTCCGGCTGGTCGAAGCTATAGGAAAACAAGGGAGTAATCCCCACCACAATTTGGTGCCAGTGATGAACTCCAGTGGTCCTCACCGGTACGGACAGGTTCAACTTGAGATGGAGGTTCCATTTTTTGGTCGTGGAAGGAGTAGGGATGGGTGGTAATGGCTGGCAATAAGAGAGAAGGTGGTGGCTTTTTTCTCGGGCTTGGAGCTCTCCGGTGGTTCTTCAGTGAGTTCAAGAGGGTTTTAACCTTCTATGGGGGATGAGAAACATCAAGATAGTGGAGGTTTTGGTTGGGAAGAACCGACCCGAGCTATCCACAATGAGGATGCTTTGGTTGGCGGTGGTTTTCGGCGACGGAGCTCCACAGAATTGCTCATTTTTTATTGAGTCCACTAAAGTGATTAGGGTGTAAAGGGGGTGCTATGGATGAATATAATTGAAGTTTGATCGAGGGAAGAAGAAGATGGTGCATAGGGCTCACCAGGCTCAGGGAGAGCGGTCGAGGAGCTGTGGTGAGATTGAGTCTAACTGGTTGGCTATGGTGAGTGATCGGGAGGAGTGTGAAGCTCTCTGTGACGGCGATTGGGTTTTTAGGGGGAAGGAAGGCGATGGGAGCAGTGAAGCAGTTTGGCATAGTGAGGCAGCGCGCGGAGGAGAGAGAGAACGAGGCTTTGCCGGGGAGTGATGGTGCGGCGAGGTGGCACTGGCGGCTCTACAGAAGTTGGCGGATGATGACAGCAGTTGGTACAACGGTTCGTGCATGTCGGGCAAGGGGAGGCTGAGCCGTGGTTGGAGAGGCACTCGGTCAAAAGGCGCGTGAAGCAAGGGAGGGTGGGGGTGAAGCTAGCAGTGAGGGCGTGAGGCTGGGAGGTGGGACCATTGCACCAGGAGTTGGCAAGTCGGGTGTGAACACTCGCGGGAGAGGTGGCCACAAAAACGGGCTCTGGTGGGTGGCCGCATGGGTGGGGGTGGCATAGAGAGGCGGCGGCAATGGCAGCTTTCTCAGGGGCGCCGGCGGGTGGGGGAGATAGGTTTCCAAAGGGCGCCACCGGTTGGAGGATGTGGAAAGCAAAAGAAGAAAGACTCGATTTCAAGGAGATTTGCCAAATTGGGGAGGGAAAAGAGAATTCAAACATAATCCGAAAACAATTCAAAAGTTTTGAATTTTGGGGTGTTTCATCGGATATGTATGATCGATGCAACTTTGTCCAAGAGTTCTACTTTTCTTACACCTTTGCATTTTAGAAACTGGTGAAGCTGCCATTAAGTAGTATAGCTATGTTCTTTTGGACTTAAAATTAGCTTATGCTTGTACTGTCTACAGTAACTAGTTTTTAAATTGTATGCTTTTTCAAGGTGAGGTCAATAGAAAAATTATAGTAAAAAGTGTACTAAGTTCAACTATACCGGCCAACATAATATCTACTATTTTCCTCTACGTACTACCTCTCGCAAACAGTTAGAATTCAAATATTTAAACTATAAGCATAAGCCATCAGTTCAAAAGAACCTATCTATAATTCTATATGTATCACATGCTATTATTGTGTGTGTATAAGGATAATATCAGGATAATATTAGTCATGGTTCCACGGGGATAGTTCCAGGACAAAGAGCTAGCACTCCAAGCCATAGACACTGTTTCCGATTCTTCCAGAACATTTCTAGCTAGGTCCAGTGAGCTGTTTAGTTCAGTAGAGATGCGTGCGCTTCCTACTTTTCAAATACAGAAAACGACTACCGACGCGCGCGCGATCGCACCTACGCGACTTGTCTCGTGAGCTGTAATTCGGTTTGCGTTGCGTACTTGGCGTTCGCACGTATTGTTGACCAGCCGATCATTCCTGATCAACTTTTTTTTCTTATAGTTTCTGCTGTAATTGACTTATATCATACTGTAGCAGTTGGTAATTTTTTTACGTAATTAAATTTAAAAAAATTAAAAATAGAAAAATAAGTTAGCCTATCAAAAAAACTAAAAACCAAAAAATCGAAAAAAGATGAAATTAAAAAACAGTGAATTCGCAGCCAAAAATTAAAAAAAAACTGGAGCTAAAACGAGCGAGTGCGTGATCGCCAAGAGTGACACGGGGAGCGGGAGGGGATGCATCTTGCTTTTGTTTGGCTCTGAAATATCAACTACACCTGTTACATACATATAGGCGCCTTTGGTGACAATGATAACCCAGGAATTTACGTGACAAAATTGAGCAGAAAGTGGCGCTTCACACGGGCTTTTGCACGCATAGTGACACGGGCTCGTAGCACGTCAGTTCGATATCTCTACATCTCTACTCCTAAAAAGATGAGTTTAAGGTGATGGTGCATCCTACACTCTCCCACTACCCCTCTCTCTCTCTCTCTCCCAACCACTGCGCGCCCTCCCGCTCTTCTCTCTCTGATCTCCCCCACCTTGCGAAACGCCCGAGAGAGACGCTGCTCCCCCCACCCCGCGCCGCCGCCTCCCACCCCTCCGCTCCGCCCTCGCCTCTTCCTCCCCACTCCACGCCGCCGTCGCCGCTCACACTCCCCACTCCTCCCCTCCACCGCTCCTCCTCCTCCCCACGCCGAGGGGTCGGTGAAGAGGTAGCAGAGGAGCAGCGTCGGCGTCGGTGCTAGCGGAGATCGGTGCGGTCGGTGCGGAGATCGGTGAAGTGGATGCAGCAGAGGTTGGCGTCGGCGGCAGGTGAAGCAGAGGAAGAAGTCGCCGTCGGTTGATGAAGTCGAGGCCACCGGCGGTGAAGAGGTTGAAGAAGGCTCGATGCAGGCGGTCGTGAAGAGCAGAGGTGGCGGTGCTGTGAGGAGCGTCGGTGCGGAGGAGATGCGGCGGCGCACGGGAAGAGGCTCGATGGAGTAGATCGGCCGGCGCGGTTGAGATGCGGCGGCGCACGGGTGGAGGAACGGCCGGAGGAGATTTGAGAAGGGAGTAAGCGTGGCGGCCGGAGAAGAGGGACGGTGGCGCCGAAGTGAGGAGAGGAAGAGGCGGCGGTGGCGATTTGGGGCAAAGAGGGGGCGCGATGGAGGAAAGGAGAAGCGGTGGCCGGGTGTGGAGAAGGAGGAGAGGAGGCTAATGCGGCCAAGAGCGGCGGGCGAAGACAGGGGCGGCCGGATGTGGAGGGAGAGCAAGAAGGTGGCGCGGATGGGGAGAAGTTGGCAGCGCCGTGGAGTAGCAGGGGGCGGCGCTGTGGAGGTGATAGTGGCTCGTCGGTGGAGGGAGCAGGTGTGGCCGCCGGCGAGGTATGGCCCGGTCTCGCCGGCGCCGTGGGTGAAGAAGAAGAGGGGGGTGAGAGGAGAAAGAAGGCTGAGAGAGGAACCGGGCTCAAGCTGTTCCCAGGCGGCGGCGCTAGGGTTATGGGGGTTGGGGATTCGGTAATTTTCCGATTTGGCCCTCGAGGATTTTGGGAATTGCGAACAGGTCCTTATCCCAATGAGATTTCTTCTGAATTGGCCCTCCGGAGCTCCGTTTTCAGCGCGACTTGATCCTATGCATCCGTGACGATGTGCACATCTGTACGGAGCAGTCCCGAAAGTCCAGAATTGTCGTTTATACGCCTTGATCGCGCCGGCCTGTGGAAAGAGCACAAAAAATGTAAAATGGTCCATTTCGAGCAATTAAATATGGAAAAACGTGTAAATGATGATAAATGGTCCCAAAATGCGACGAATACGAGGGTAAAATGACGGGTAAATATATATATAAATGACGCATGTCAGATGGCCCGGATCTGGTGACGGGAGAAGGTGCGGCGACCGGAGAAGAGGAGAGGCGGCGGCGATGTGGCCGGTGAAGGGAGGTGAGCAGGGAGGAGGAGAAGAGAAGCAGGAGGGGACTAAGGAAGAAAGGCGGCGGTGGATGCGATGGCGCGGTGGCCGGAGAAGAGGAGAGGCGGCGCAAGGAAAAGGTCGGCCGAGAGAGGAGGAGACGGATGGCGGCGCTTGGTGGAGGTGCGGGGGCGCAGATGGAGAAGAGAGGCGGCAGAGAGACGGTGGCGCGGTGGTGCGCTTGGTGGAGTGAGCAGATGAGGACGGCGGCGCTCTACGGTGCAATTAGACTTTTTAAATGTTACGATTATGTTTTAATCCGCAGCAACGCACATATTTTACAATAAGCTAATAATCTGGTTTGGATGGCATGTTAACATTTTTCGTAGGCAACTCCAGTAGCTAAATGACAGTGTGTTTCTTCATATTGTATATAGTAAATATGATGTTCTAATAAATTTGTTAACTTGGTGGTACAGCCTGATGAGTTTAAAGGCATTATTAAAACTGGGCGTACACGTACCCAAGATGCCACCCTGTTGACTCTTGGCCAAGAGTTCAGTGGTTATGCTATGCAGGTAGGCATTGTTCCAGGCTCCAGCATCTATTCTTGTCTTATTGATTACCGTGCACTTTAGATTGACAGAGAGAGTTATCAATTGTTCTAAACTCTATTTGCAGGTGAAATATGGAATTGATCACATTGTTTGTACCTTACCACGGATGTATCAGGTACTATACTAATTCTCATTCTCTTCTCAAATGGTACACATAAAATGAACATTTTCTGGTCATTTTCCTTGGTGAGCAGCTAGCTCAAGGTGGAACTGCAGTTGGAACTGGCTTGAACACTAAGAAAGGAAAATTTTCAAATTTCTGGTTGAGATAATTTGTTTACATTCTTACTCTTTATTAACTCATTTTGATCTGTGGTCTTATCTAAATTCTCTGTATCTTTTTTCCACAATTCCTTAGTATTTAATGACCAAACTGTCTCCTTGGGGAAAGAATCCATGTAACCCTACTATCCAGAGTGTTTTGACCATACTCCAGATGAATCTGTAAATTTTAAGTAGTTTCACTACTATCAAATGCCAGTTTAATCTCTGCTTTCTAACCTTTTTATGGTACTTAAAATGAGTAATGTCCTGAATTTGAAATGGTTTTCTCTTATATATGGTTAACCAAAACTATATATTATGGTTACTCACTTGCTTGATTATGATGACTTTTAATCAGATTATTAGTTCCTTGAATTTCTTAATCTCTTTGTTTACTCTCTCTCTTCGACTCATTTAGTTAAAATTGTACTTGTTCATTTCAGATTTGATGTTAAAACTGCTGTTATGGTTGCTGAGGAAACAGATCTACCTTTTGTGACTGCGGAGAACAAGTTTGAAGCTTTGGTAAGTGGTTATGTGCACACTTAAGCATTTCTTGAAATTGTTGATAGGGGTTGGAAGTCCATAAAAAAATTCATTTAAGATGACTGGACTCTGTAATTGCATTGTTGGACATAGCTTAATACTTGCAGAAAATTTCAACCAGTTTTTAGTAAACCTCGGAAACATGGATTTAAAGCATTTGTCAACAAAAGGTGATTTTTGAAGATCCTTATCAGTTACTAACCCTGTGCCATTACGAAATCACTTACTTTTAATTGTTTTATTTGATGCTATTTCTTAGGCTCTATTCTCTGTTATAGCAAAGGCCTTCCTTTTCACGACCAACACGCACACAACTTTTGTTCAAAGTTGTTCTTTTCAGTCTATATCTTATAATATTTCATCAACATACGTTAATCACTTAATCTCATCATTGTTTTCTTAAGTAGGCAGCACATGATGCTTTTGTTGAGAGCAGTGGCGCCGTAAATACAATTTGTGCATCTCTTATGAAGATAGCAAATGACAGACGCTTGCTGGGAAGGTCATTGTCGCTCCGAAGTTCGTAGCTTCCATGGCTATTTGCGTCTTGCTGTGCTCCTTTGTCTTCATCCCATGTGTGTAGCTAATTCAAAATTTCTGTTTACCTTTTTTTGCTACATGATGTTTCTATGTTTCCATATATGTGATTTAACGAGTGACATTAGTTGGGTGAGAGGGCAAATCTTGTGATATAGTCCTTATACTTTACACATATAACTTGGTCCTTTAATATTTGCAACTGATGAGGTTTTGGTTAAGAGTCGAACATGATTGTATGTAAATTCTAAAAATTTTTACCACCCGCGAGTTTTAAAACATATAGTATGATAAATTTTAAAAATTCGTAGTAACGCACGGGCATTCAGCTAGTGTGCTCTAAAACTTGGGGGCATTGGTGTAATGATGTTAGTGGCGAGTGGCGACAGCCAACAGCACTATCGGGCGTGAAGAGTGATTGATCTGAAGCTACTTGACTAGAGGCTCTAGCTAGTGATTTTCATTTGAGCTCTGCAACCGAAACAGGAAAGAGCGGAGCGCGTTTGACTTGCGGTATAATAGCAGTAGTAGTGTCTTCTAAGCTAAGCGTGAGCTGAAGGCTAGAACTGTACTACCCAGGCGGATGATCTCTGCCCTATGTCAGGCTCAGCTCAGAGTTCAATTTCAAGCTAAATAGTAGTAGATAGAGAGAGATTCCTTGTCGTATGATTTTTTGCGGTGCAGATAGAGCCATTCTAAGGGGAAAAAACAAGAACGACTAGCCTTTATATATATACACACACTAACCAGCGCGTATGTGTAGAATACGTGGACAAGTTACTGACATGTCTAAATTAAATTACCATCGGTTCTGAATGAAGTTAGTGTCAAACATTCACAGTGCTAAAAAATTATTATCGGTTCTGCATAAAGTTACCATCGGTAGCGAGTGATGTTACTGATAATGCTTATAGTACGTAGCCGTGGTAATTTTCTTCATAGCCGATGATAATTTTTCAAACAACCGGTGATAACTTGCTGGAGCGCAAAACAACACGCAGAATAGCGCTACCGTGTGTGTATACCTCTCTTCTACGCCCGGGTGTAATTACACTCTATGTCATATCTTACAACATAAAAAGTATCTCGCGTAACGGAGGGTATGTACATGTAGTATATGAGTATTTAAGACCATCTAGATGGTATGAACAATTTTTCAGAGGTGATATGTACATTTTTTCGATATACTCCTTTTTATGTGCGTATATGAATGTATTTACAAAATACACTAAAAATTATGGACTCCCTTGTAATTTTTTCGTGTGGTTCACATTGGAGTATCTTATAATTAGCATACAGGTATACGTAAAGTAATAAAGGAGTATTTCAAGTTTGTTTAGGTGGTACATTAGAGGTGGGTATAATTATACCCCAGGAGTAAAAGGTATTTTTCCTATATGTGTGTGTGTGTGCGCGTGTGTGTGTTCTATACTCTGGACACCCCTTTAATGGTGTTGTTATAACTCTTTATCTATTTAAGTATACTCTAATAATGATTATAAGATACTCCAAAGTGAGTTTCATAAAAAATATTATCAAAGTCCATTTTTATAGCATAATTTGTATATATACTCCTTTTATACATGGAAAAGTGTATATAGCAAAAATAAAGGGTTCCGATAAAAAATTTTCACCTAAGTCACATTGGAGTATCTTATTATTAGTATTTAAGTATACCGAAAATGATAAACAGATATATGTATGTGTGTGTGTATAATTACTAATCAATGGCTACGTGTAGAATAAGCGTGTGCCCCAGACTGACCCAACCAGCTAACCGCTCCACCATCCCACCCCATGGACAGTTACTAGCATTTGTTAATTATGGTAACGTTACTATCGTATGTACGTCAAGTTATCATCCGTAATTCATGAAATTATTTACAGTTATCATCCATAATTCATAAAATTATTTACAGTTATCATCCGTAATTCATGAAATTATTTACAGTTATCATCCGTAATTCATGAAATTACTGCTTTATGTGAGTGAAATCACTGCCAGCATGCATGCATTGAGAGGAGAGAGAAACATACATGTCAATAGCAAATAACTCCTATGAAAAGTTACTACCGTGTGTGAGTGAAGATACTACCAAACACATACAGAATTACTGTCCGTTGCAACACTATAAAACTAGCAGTAACTCTGCATGTATTTGATAGTAACTCCACTCACACACCATAGTAACTTTATATGACACGAATTTCGCAGATTGGACATATTCAACATAGATCTTGTTTTGTTACGCTTGTACTTTCTAACACAATGGTGCAAACAGATCGCAGATTGGACTTTTAGTGAAAGAATTATTGTATTTTTTAGTTTATAAACAAGATAAAAAATAATAAGCCAAGTGCATTTATTCTGTTCTCTCTCCTACTGCATGCATGCATGTAAGTTAAGTTACTATCTTCTGAACATAAAGTTATCATCGATAATTCATCAAGTTACTTTCTCATGCACATAAAGTTATCATCAAATATGAACCGCACCAGGATACTCATGCGCGTAGCCAGCGACTCGCATGTAGCATGCGCTCATGCGTTGATTAGCGCAACAGTATATATATATAATTACTAATTAGTGTGCAGGTTTAAAATGTGCATCGGAAAGTTACTGTCATTTTCGAATGAAGTTACCATCGGTAACGGGTGAAGTTACTGCCAAACACTCACAGTGCACACCGCCGAAAAGTTATTATTATTTATGAATGAAGGAGCAATAAACTTGGTCAAATAAACTGCAAAGTCAATAACAAGTTAACAAGCATAGTTTATAACTATATATCAAGCAATAGAATAGACGGTCTTCCAAAATCAATCGTCCACAGTGTTAGAGGTGGCTAATAAGGCAAAAAAAGACATTGAACAATAGCGAAGAGCTTTCCTTTATCTGTAATGATTTTTCCATCATCGCCTGCTTAGCACTTCCTCTAGTTTCGTAATTGTTTCATGTGTTTAGCTTGATTCCAATTGGTCCTTTTTGTATGTTCTTTATACTCTTAATTGAAGGGTGAAATTGTTGCCCTTTTCTTCTCTCTCCCTCTCCCTCCCTCTCTTTATCTATATATATAATCTTCTACTCTTGGATATAATAGTTACTTCCACCCATAATATACCACCTAAACAAATTTAACACACTTCTTTATTATCTTGGGTATACTCATCTACTAATTCTAAGATACTCCAACGTGAACCGCATGAAAAAATTGCAAGGGGCACATAGTTTTTAGCCTATTTTGGTATACCCTTATATTTTTCACATAAAAATAAGTATGTTGGTGAGAGACCATGTGAGAAAGTTCAAAAATTTTTGTGATAAATCATTGTCAATGTGTGTTAAGTTAAAATTTAAATTTGTGAAAGATTTAGATTTTCAGTAGGTGGTTTCAATTTGGCGATCAGACCGTCTTTACAAAGCGGTCAGACCGATCATGCAACACCGGTCATGCAGAGCGGTTAGATTGGCCAATTTATGATTTTCGGCCGAAAGTTCTAAAATTTGAGAATTTGATCATGGATTGGGTTAGTTGGTCCTAGATCAGTGCATTCATATTGCATAAAGCATGTTTAAGCTGACGTGAGTCAAGTCGTAAAAACTTATACCCGAAAATGATTTCTTAGTCTTTAGATGTGCAGGGAAGTTTGTAGTCAACTAAGGTCAATGCAAGGAAGTTTGAAGTCAACTAAGGTCAACAACAAGTACTGAGAATACGCTCATGGAGGAGCTGAGATCCAGAACAGTTAAGAATGCTGGATGAGATCGTTGAGCTCAAGCATGGCACGGGGAAGGTAAGGAATATTGAATGGAAGGTTCGAGCAATGATGGTCCAAGTGAGGCGTGGTTCAGTGGGAATCGAAGTGGGCGAGACTTGCTGCTGCGTGGCAAGCTATTGGTGCACCCACACATGGCACGTATAGTGACTGCTTGCAAGGAAAAGAGAAGACCAGGTCAAGATAAGGGTATTTTGGTAGTTGTCCAATACCAAAAACTTTGTTGGATCAAAAGGGTATTTTGGTAGTCGTCCAAATACCAAAAACTTCGTTGGATCAAAACCATGGCGTTTGAGAAAACGGTTTAGGCCAAGAAGATGTTGAGAAGATGAAGTGGATCAAAAGCTAATGACTTAGTGGGTTCGGGCTCATGTACTTTGAAAAGAATGTAAAACTCGTGTTGTGTGGGGTTAACGTATTTTCCCCAATTGTGCTAGTGGATAGTGTCCATTAGGGTTAGATGTTGGATGGTTGCCCCATCTAGTAAATGAGTTCCAGATGGAAGCTTGCAAGAAAATCATCCCAACCATTTCATTCTTGAGTTCTAAGGTTAGGGTTCGAGAGAGAAGAGTGAGTGTTGTGGTGTACTCCCTTGTCCTCCTTATGGAGTGACTATAAAACATTTATCCTCAAGTAGCAATATAATCATCCTTGTTCATCTCTCATGAAGTATTCTTGCCGTGGTTGATTTGCTCTTATTCTTATTGGTTATTTATCTCTTCTCTCATCTTCTTGATCTTACTGCATACCAAGAGTGTGTAAGTGATAGAAATCACTCATGTAGATCAGATTCCATTCATCTAGGCACTGTGATTTCTAAGATTTTGAAGTTACTCGATACTTTCTTGATTTGGAGTTTTTCTTGTAGATTCTTGATCTGAGGGTTTTGATTTTAATTCTTTGGGTGGTCTTGCTTGCTATGATATATGAGAACTTATCTAGAGCCATTTTTTTTACTATTCTTAATCCACAAGCAAGTTGATTCTCGAGTTTTTGAGATTTGCCCGATTTTAGTGCAAACTTGCTTGTTTGGAAGAAATATTAAAACTTTGGTCAAAATCCATGTTATCCTTAGATACAATAGGCTCTTAAGACCCTCAGCAAGGTGTGTGAAAAGTTTGACAGCATTTGATCATGGATTTTGAACTTTACACCAAAAGTGATTTTGGATCGGGCTGATTTTTGTTCTTGGAATAGGGGAGTGGCTAAACTGCTCCTAGATCTGATTAGATCAATTATCGGTCAGACCGCCCACTGATCAAACTGCACCTTTTACGACAGCCAGACTGGTTAGGTGCTGAATCTTGTGAGCCTTCGCTATTTTGGGTTGTCATTTGGATTTAGGCTATCAAATTTGTTCTTCTTATCTCTTTAGCTCTGAAGTGAAAGTTTTCTAGATAATTGGGGTGAGATTTTGAGAAGGCATCATTCACCCTCCTTTGTTGCCATTGTTGGTCCTATAGTTGGAAAAACTATATGTACCATTTTCAAAAAAAGTATACATATCATCTAAATGGTCTTATATACTCTATATTACACATACATACCCTGTGTTGTGTAGGATACTTCCTACTTTATGAGATACGGTATAGGGAGTAACTATACTCAGGAATAAAAAAGCTTCATCTCTCTATGTGTGCCTAAAAAAAGGTATTTCCCCTAGGTATTGCGCACAAAAAATGGAATATTTTGGATGTCGAGTTTAACTTGTTTACTAAATGGTCCAAACAATTCAAACTAGAGTTGTTGCTTTTTATAATAGTTTGATTATAGATATATGTTGATTATATATAAAAAATAGCAAAGCATGTGATACATAATCGTTGAAAAGCTTTGAATTCGAGTATATTTCTTTTTCAAAGGTATGTATTTTATTTGAATTATTCTAGATGTGTATATACCATAAAACTGAAATTTTCAAAAAATATATCCAAATTTGAGTTGAATTTACATATTTGAAATCATGGTGCCTAGGCACCATAGTGCCCCATTTCGGCCACCCTAGAATAGCTATTCTACACCCTAGCCCCTTCCATGGGCAAAAACCCACTTCCCACCTTGGTCAATGCCCAGCCAAATGAAACCCACCACACTAGCCGCCTCGGTCAACCCCTTCCACTAACTCCTACTCCCATGTCTCCCTCTGTGTACCCTTTCCATGCTCACACAATGTAGTAGCTCCATCAAATGTGCAGTAAAGTTATGCTTGTTGTGCAGTAGTCGGATGCTTACATCACTTGAATATATTCAACATAGATCTTATTTTGTTAAGCTATATTTTAGCATAACAGTGCAATTAAGTGGATTGAAATCGAATAATTGGGCTAGGAGATATCGCCCTTCAAAGTTCAAAATCAACCCACGCTTCTCTCTAACTCTCCCCTCCGCGCTCAAACATGTCTTGTGTGTACTGTAGTTTTTGGTCCATGTCTAATGTAGTCGTTGGACCCTTGTTTACTATAGTTTCATATCTCTGTGTATTGCAGTTCAGTTATGCATCTACTGTACTTTTTGGTATATGTCTACTGCAGTTTTGGTCCTATGTCCACTACAGTTTTGGTCTCTGTGTACTACAGTTTGGTTATATGTCTACTACAATTTGGTATATGTCTATTGTAGTTGTTGGACATGTGTCTACTGTAGTTTCATATCTCCGTATAATGTAGTTTCGTTGTGCTTCTACTGTACTTTTGTGGTTTATGTCTACTGCAGTCGTTTGGTCATGCGTCTACTGTAGTGTCATATCTCTGTGTACTACAGTTCAGTTATGCATCTACTATACTTTTTGGTATATGTCTACTGCAGTCGTTTGGTCCTATGCCTACTGCAGTTTTAGTGTATGTGTACTACAGTTTTGTTATGTATCTACTGCAATTTGGCATATGTTTTCAAAGTACCAAAAAAATGAGGAAAAGATCAAGTTGGCCATCAAACCATCAACAAAGCGAAAGGAAAATAATGAATTCTATCAGATCATCATGAGATCCATCATACATTTGATCAGAGAATTCCCGAGTCATCAGAGGTTGTCACTACACAGAATTCTTCCTACAAAAATAACTATAACACCCCCATTTCTAGGGGCGTCGTGAATCCCTCGCAACTGCCCAGCACTGTTCACCTGTGAGATATTGTAGTCGAGTGTACACCATTGCAAATACATGCTCAAATTCAAAACCCAACTTTATTACAAGATAACGACTTATCAGCCAAGTTTTATGGTAGGGCGTGTAACCCTTAGATACATTACAATACAAAAGAACACCTTAGGCATGCCTGAGCGGAGAACAACCCTAATTCCAAGCATCATCAACTTTGAAGCATTCCATCACATCATCCTCGTAGACTTCTTCATTTTCTTGCCATGCACTTTTTGTTAATGTTTTTAGCAAGTATGAGTACAAACCACCATACTCAACAAGTCACATGGGAAAATACTATTTAATTATATACAGGGTCTTCCAAAAGATGGGAGTATAGTGGTTTTATTACTTTATGTAGATGCAATTTTAGTTATAAACAAATTTAAACACAAAGTCACGACCTTCTTAAGGAAATTGGGGTTTAAATAACTTGATTACCGGTCTTAATAAATTCTCAAATTTACTTATGCTTTGCTGTTGGATTCATCCATTAAACATAGCTTCATTTACTAGAAGCACGTCGTATTCGAATACCATTAAATTATGACTCTGCAGGGTTGCCCAACTTTACCCATAAAATCTCTTAACCCTCATGACTGAGTTAAAAAAGGCATTTTACTGCTCAATTCTTTATATAACCTCTACCCAGTAAGTGTTGTTTCCCAACAAACTCGGGTGGCCCGTGGCCTTGCCCAATTCGAAGCGGATGTACTATTGCTAAGTATGGTTTTCCCCTCCCATACCAACAAAACTCCCTCAGTCTCCCTCCACACTTTGTAGATATTCAATCGAACTTGAGCAATTATTAAACCAGGTTTGACAAGTCAATACTTGTGGTTGAGCGATCACTATGTTCTTTACTTGGCATAAGGTTCTAGTCCTTATATTTTCACTGAGGCAACTTCCATCCACAACCCTTGTATCAGTGCCCATTCGTACTGTTTCAGTGCCCATCCGCACAACCTTCTGTCCAGTTCAAGCCTCCATCATAGGATAAAGTCATGGGACCCAACCATCCCGTGGCTTCCCATGATGTATCCATATCCTAGAATCACTTTTGAAATTCTACGGGCAAAGTGCCAAGTCTCTTAGTAATATAAAACAGTTGAGTTCCTAGTCTACCATGATTATTTATATAATATATTTAGTATTACTAAGTCTTATTAAGGTGAATATGGCCATCAAATTAAACAGGGCATTTTTAGGTGGTAGGACATAACTAATATCATGTCATTCTAAACATTTATTGTACAAAAAATAACAGTGTGTAAATAACATAATGAAAATACTGATAAATAAATAATTAAAGGAATGTAGGTTCAACATGATCAAAGACATGTGACTTGCCTTGTGGATCAATATATTCGACAATTTCGTATTTTTTCGAGTCTGGTGCTTGTACTTGAACTTCTCCTTTCTGGACTGGCTGATCTTCAGTGTCATGTGCTATCGCAAACCAAAATAAAATAAATCAATTCCATGCTCGAAGGGTTGACATAGAAAAAAAGAAATAAAGAAATAAAATCTAGAAAAATCAAATAATATAAGTTTGGGGATTATAGGAGTTTGGTATGAGAAAACGGAGCGGAGGAAAGGATAGACGGGTTCGAAACGATTGAAATAGATGTATATATGTATTTTGGGGTTTCATAAACAGAACGGGTTTGGTACTGTTCATCGCGGGTTTTACTATTCATCGGGTTGTTACTGTGTACTTGGAGAACTCTACAAGTACTCAAGTGGTCTCTGATGGCACAAGACTTGCTCACGAGCGAAGGTATCTGTGGAGCTGGAAGACGTGGTCATGATCAAGATAATGACTACTGAGACTGAGTATCCATGTGGTTGTAAACTGTAGCTGTAGGATCAAGGATACCGACTAGAGGGGGGTGAATAGGAGGTTTTTAAATTTTTCTTGCTCACTTGATTAATTCTTCACAATTTAAATGACAATGATGTAAAGAAATTAATCCTATGCAATTCTAGTTAACAATTTAATCAACTTAGCTCTTAACACTTAAAAGATCACAATGAAGCAAATAACCAAGAGCTAAAGAGACAAGAGACACAACCGATATTTTTACCGTGGTGATCGGAAACTTGCCGGTTACCCCTAGTCCACGTTGAGGTAAGCCCGGACGAATCGGACCGGCTCCACGAATTGAGCCAAGCACCTCGATCACTAATGTAGCTCTTCCCCACTCCGGGTAGGCGAACTCCAACCTTCACAATTGCCGGGTCTTCTCACAATCTTCTTGAGAAGATCACCGAACCAACTTCCACCGGATCGTCCAAGTGCCGGCAAGCACTAAGAGTAATGGATCCCGGTGTTCGCTTGAATGCAAACCTAGTGCCAATGGATTTGCAATTGAAATCTAGCACTTAATGCTCAACCACCTCACTTTGATGTGCAAAGGAAGAATTGAGGTGAAATAAATGCTCTAGGGCTCAAGGGATATGCAATGAGTCTCTTAAAACTTCCCTTGTGCAGTGGTGGGGGTATTTATAGCCTCCACCAACCAAAACTAGCCGTTTGACACAATTTCCCGCAAAAATCAGGATGAGCGGTACTACCGCCCTTTTGGGGCCGGTACTACCGCTCCCAAATCTTTGCGTTAGAACGGCTCTGTCAGACGTGAGTAGTGACCGTTGGATTTGGCGGCGCGGTACTACCGCCGTTGATATTTGCGGTACTACCGCTCTCCGGTAGTTCCGCAAAGTCGGCGCGGTACTACCGCTCTGGCCAAACTCCGAAGGGTCCTCAAATATGCCGCTCTCTGGAAATTTCATTCCGCTTGGGCTCCGGATCAACCGGACTCCGGAAGTACCGCTCTGGGTGCGGTACTACCGCTTCCTGTGGTAGTACTGACGTTGTGAATGCCGGTACTTCCGGTCTGGTTAAAATCCGAGACCAACCGGAGGTGCTCTCTGGAAAAATCATACCGCTCAAACCTCCGGTTCTTCCGGGATCCGGAAGTACCGCTTATGAATGCGGTACTACCGCTCGCAGCGGTAGTACCGACGTTAAAATGGCCGGTACTTCCATTCCGCGGAGATTCAACCGAGTTCGAGGGGTGCTCTCTGGAAAAAAGGTTCCGCTCCAGAAGCGGAGCTACCGCCCTGCGGTACTACCGCTCGCCGGTAGTACTGACGTTGAAATACGCGGTACTACCGCTCGTCCAGACAGAGCACAAACTTAGTTTTTAAATTGAATTTTCATGAATACAAGATTCACAAGATAATCCAAATGGCACTAGACTATGTTTTCAAGTTATTAGCCAAGATCCCCCTTGATGGTACGATCATCTATCCTATAATCCGATCTTCCACCATTCTCCAAGACCGGCAAAAATAAAATAGATCCTACGCTACGTGTACCTTTTCCTTGAGCCAAAATTTGGATCTTCATAAGAGTTCTTTGGCTTGCATCTTGTCGCTCATATGTGAACTAACCCTTCACATGCTCAAAATACACGTTAGTCCCATATTCACATAATTTCATTAATTACCAAAAATCATTTTTAGGGGCCTAGATGCTTTCAGTAGCATGGCCGTAAACCAGAGCGTAGTCGTAAACAACAACGTGGTCGTAAACCACACAGTGGTCATAACGACAACATGGTCATAACAACTCCTGAGTAGTCGAGTGCGAAGTCGACGAAGATCGGACGATGTACGAGTAGCTTCTGAGATCGGATGATGTCCGAGCAGTTGCGGGGTTTGGATGGCATATGGGTGGCTTAAGGGCATCAGACAGCGTACGAGTGGCTTAAAAGCATCGGACAGTGTCCAAGCGGTGTTGCTTAGGACTCGAAGTGGTGCAGTTGATGTTTCTCTTGACTACAAGGTGATCAGAGACTTCAAGCGGTGGAGCAATTGGAGAGTTCAAGTAGGGGAGCGGCTAGAGGTTTCAAGCGATAGGGCAGTCGTAGAATTCTTGGTGTTTGGGGGTTTCCATTTTGGGGCTCGGTGGCAGCTGGGGAGTTGGTGTTTGCCAGCGGCGAGGCCTCCTCCCTTCGGGATATTTGAATGACACAGGGCTTAAGGATGGGTTAAGAGGATAATAGTGTTAGGATTTGGGCATTTATGGGATTAGAGGAAGCTCACAAAAGTGGTGGCTTGTGTTGAGGATGGCTGAGCCGAGTTGTCCACAGTGAAGTCTCAAGGTCGAATGGCAGCGCTAGTTGCCAGCGTGGTAAGGGGCTCAAGGGGCTAAGGCAATGGTTCAGTGGTATTTCTAGGAGCATAAACATGCTACAAATGAGAGCAATTGGAATATGATTGATTGAATACGCAGAATCAAAACTTGGCTTGCTTTGAGGTCTTCGGGTGTCGCCGGTGAGGCTCCGGTTTAAAGCTCAATTGGGGTGTGGTGGTGGCTCATTGGATGCATATGCAATGTCTGGAGGGGGTCTCGGGCTTTTATATCCATCCCATGGCAGTTCAGCACGGGGACGGGGCTAAGGCGGCGGTGGTGTGTGGCAGAGGTCGGGAAGGTGCGGGAGGGCGCAATGCGGCTAGGAGAGGGGAGGTATAGGCTGCCTCGGGCGCGGTATTGCGGTGGTCAAAAGGTGATGTGGTGTATCAGGCAGCGGCTATGAGAGAATGAGAGCAGAGATAGAGCAGGGAGGTCGGCGAGGTGATGGAATGTGAGTGAGTAGAGATAGAGAGAGCAGGGTGGTCGGCAAAGCAGTGGGGTGAGATTTACGACAATGAAGGAAAGGCGTATGGTGGCTTGAGCTGGCAGAGGGGAGGTACAAGTTGTCTCGGACGCAGTATTGCTACGGTCAAAAGCGATTAGAGGCGAGTTAGTTCGTCAGTGAGAGGATGAGGGCAGAGAGAGCTAATTTGGATGGCAGCGGTGAATTTTCCATGATGGCTCGACCAGGTGAGGCTGCGGCTATCAAGAAGTGTGTCAAGTGTCAGGGTTGTCGTACACTGACTTGGCAGTGGCTGGCGGGGCGGTTTGCGGCGCAAATCAGTTGGTCGAGAGGAAAACAGAGTGCGGGAGAGGCTATAGCAGCGACGAGTTCTGTTGGCTGGGCTGACGCTTTGCCAACGCAATTAAGAGGGTGTCAGAGGTGGGAAAGACGAGGTGATACGGACTCTAACCAGTTGGCAAGGGCATGGTAGCGGCGGGAAGTAACGGGAAGAGGCGGTGGTGATATTTTCAGTCGGTGAACTGTGCTCACGTGAAAATGGTTCAAGAAAATGATGCGGCAGTGAGATCAAGGCTTGAATGGCTAGGATAGATGTGGAATTTGGCCAGGATTCAAAAGAAAGCAAATTCAAACAAAGATTTAGATTAATTTTGAAATTTTGGTTTTGTTTCAATAACATGCTGTGGAACACGGCAGACTTGCATGCAACGAGATATGAGCACTTATTTGCATTTGAACAAACGGTCAAGAACTAAAGGCAAAGACGGTTGAAAAGAGAGGAAAAACAAAAGGTAATACCGGTCGTCCAAAGAGTATAATTGCTTTAGAAGGCAGCTAGCTTACTTGCACATGAAGAAGCTTTTTTTTTCAAAAAAGATTTTCTTGACACCCAATCTAACAATATTAATGTTGTATACAAACACAACCTCTAATGTTTCTTTAAGAAAAGGGGACACTTTTTAAGTATCAATATATTCTCGGTGGTTGCTTTTGATGAATTTTGCATGTCCCTCTCTATGATCTCACGATTTTCCTTTGGCTTATGGGACATTAATAAACTAATAGCATGATGAAGCTACCTGCCCCTTTTCTCATTCACCTTCACAGGAACTACCAACTCTGAAGAAACAGACACAAGGTTATATGACCTGTTGGAAGTCCAACCTGATGAAATTTGACAGATTAAAGACTTGCAAACATATTGCATCTACGTCTCCCAGACCAAGTCCAAGGCTAAGCTGCGTGTCCGACCTGCACTGTACGCGCGACGCCATCGTAATCGAACAAGGTACGGGAGATCAACCACCCTGAAGTGAGACAATGAAATGCCACAGCAAATGTCTAAAGAAGAGCTTTGATTCTTTCTGAGATAGTCAGCGACCCACCCAACACTAGACTAACCTCAGTCAAGTGAACACAGAGTTTCCCTGGTGATGGAGATAGCAGGGATAATGTAAGCCAGAGGATGACCAGGACAATGTGCAACACAGGAAGAAGAAACTTTATGGTGAATTTGCTATATGCCTCTCGCTAAGGGCCAAGTAAAATAATTCAGGATGTTTTTTTTCAAAAAAAAAATAATTCAGGATGTGATTTATGGAGGAGTTCAAACGGGTAAATTACCACAGGTATCTATTTGACGAAGAAAAGCAAAGGACTTCATAATATCAGAGCTTGTCAGAAGGGAAAGAAACTGAACGGAACAGAGAAACTGAACTGAGAAAAGCATCCTTAGAAGCAAGGCTACAAAAATACGAATGAAACACATTACGGTCATTCTAAATGTTTGAATTGTGCTTGGATAGGGAAGGTGTTTAAGAAATTAGGCTTATATTAGTGTGAAGAAAATTTTCTATAATCCTAAAGTATGTATGATTTAATATCATATTGTCTAGCTAAGTGGAGTTAAGACAATTTATAAGATAGAGTTCTTGCCATTCCTTGAAATATATGACACATGGATGGGCATGATATGAGGTGGACTTTGGCTAAACACACGCACGTGCATGTATTCGTGTACTTTTGCGTAAAAAATCGCGTGGGTTGTGATTCACGACTGTATGGAAAGTTGGCTTAAAGACTTAATGTATCATGTTGTTTAAATAAAAAAAGGTATTAGCCTACTGGATACCTAGAAATAATACATCAACTTTAGCCTAATTATGTGGTTGCAGTTCATGAGAACGTGTCATTTTCTAAAAAGTTCATGAGTAGATAAGGGAGCATGACCATATGCGCTCCATTTAGTCGTGGTTCATTGGTAGCTTAGTATTAGTTAAGATTTCAACTGAAATCTGACTATGAAAAGATGTGAATTCAAAGTATGGTCCATTCATGAGCTATGGGAAGATGAATCTTATCATTTTATGTGCAAGTTTAACTTTTATGGGACTTACACTAAAAAAAACTAGTATATTGATAATATTTCAGTACAATATCTTTGATATCTTTTTGCTATTTGCTTTAAAATTGGTAGGGGATTATTAGAAATTAAGCACATTTGCTACAATTTCAAAGCATACATGATTTGGTACCATCTTGTCAAACCAAGTGGAGGAAGGCAACAATTTATAAGATGGAGTCCTTTTCACTCCTTCAAACATATGACACATGGAATAGGATGATATGAGAACTTTGGCTAAACACATACACATGCATGGATGAGCACACCACTTTGTAGACCATGTCTACCATATTTTTACTGAACCATGCATCTCTCTCTGTTTGAATGAGATTCGAATGTTTAAATTTGATGCTTTATTGGGTGTTGATGATAGGCAATTACCTATGGGTAAATGGCTGATTAATTGCATCAGTTACCAATAGGTAAATGATTGATTAATCACATCAGTTCATAGTCTGCATTTATGTGTGTGTGTGTGTGTATGTATGTATGTATGTATGTATGTATGTATGTATGTATGTATGTATGTATGTATGTATGTATGTATGTATGTATGTATGTATGTATGTATGTATGTATGTATGTATGTGTGTCTCTCTCTCTGTGTGTGTGTGTATGTATGTATGTATGTATGTATGTATGTATGTATGTATGTATGTATGTATGTATGTATGTATGTATGTATGTATGTATGTATGTATGTATGTATAGAAAAATACCTTTTACTCTCAGGTATAATTACAGTCACTTCTAATACACCACATAAACAAACTTGAAATACTTCTTTATTACTTTAGGTATATTCGTATACTAATTATAAGATACTTCAATGTGAACCATACGAAAAAAATTACAATGGGGTCCATAATTTTTAGCATATTTTATAAATACCTTCATATACACACATAAAAAGAAGTATGTCGAAAAAATATACATACCACCTTTGAAAAATTGTTCATACCATTTAAATGGCCTTAAATACTCGTATACCATACATGCATTTCCTCCGTTAGGTGAGATACTACCTACGTTGTGAGATACGACATACGGTGTAATTATACCCCGGGAGTAGAAAAGAAGCTTCCTCTAGCCATTCATTTATTTATAACTACTTAATTCATTTATTTTTCTTCCTCTTGTAAACTTGTGCTGTTGTGTTGCGCTACGTCCAAAGCAGATGTGCTTAAAATAACTACTTCATTCATTTATTTTTCTTCCTCTTGTAAACTTGTGCTATTGTGTTGCGCTATCTGAATCTCGTCGATTCTTCTTCCTAGCATACACCGTGATGGGGGGAGCGGTATCTCTAGGTCATTGCTTTCGTGAAGACCTACATGGGGGCAACAATAAGGTTTTCGGACAGCGTACATCTGCACAACTTTTCACTTCGCTACTTCATCTATATTCTGCATTATATTGAGCCTATGTGCTTCCTATTCTTCATCACACCCTACTGTAAGCTGTTCATGTAACCGATCAACTCTGATATAATTCTGTTCTTGCATATATTTGAAGTACAGTATAATTTGTCTGCTGCTTTTAGTTGTAAGCTATGCATCACTAATTATTTACTATATTCGACTTCTAGTAAAATCTGGAATTAAAATATTACTAACCTTTCTAACAAGGTGAGGGAGCCAGGGCACCAACTATTAGGTTGCAAGTTGCAACATCATTAGGAGCAAAAGGTCAAACTCTCTTGCCCAAATCTCTTGAGCCGTGCCGTGATAAGCATGACCATTTTTCCAGAGATGACCACCAATCTTAGGGCTCCATGACGAGCAACTCGTCTGCTCTGTGATCACTTCAGTGTGCTTCAATTCAAAAAATATATAGCTTGATGTAGCTTGTTTTCATGCATGATGGTAACTTTGGGTTGGTACCTTCGTTGAAGCAGTCCAATGGTGAAGCTTTCTGGAGTTAAAACAGAAGCCGCTTCAGCTTTAGGTGACTGTAAATTGCAAAAACGTATACCCTGTCCTGATAGAAATCATGACTAATACTCCTTTTCTTCGCTAGAATTTTAGGGTATACATCTAAAAGTTATCCATCCCTCAAAAGACATGGCTACGAGCTACAGAGAGAAATTGATTGAATGGAATCTCAACGGGATAATGGAACATTTTGGACAACTTTGCTTCACACGAAAGCTTCAATGAGAAGCTTCTCGATGCATGACTGGCTAGATGTACTCCTTTACTATACTCTTCACGAATGTTCTGTGAAGATTTCTCCTGGTGGATTTTGCGTCGTTCACCTACTGCTGTCTCCGCACGAAGAATGTAGGATTGGAAGTCCAGAGCAAATACCTACAGATGTCATTCAGTCACTCTAGCCAAACTTGTTACCTAAGCAGTAGAATTTTAGATGAGCAAAACATCTTAATTAAACATTAGCGTGCTACCTAAGCAGTAGAATTTACCCCCCAAGAAGTTACAACAAATTAAAAAATTTATCAAACAGTGCCGTGTTACATTAAGAACTACAGAGCTTTCAAAAGCATCACAAACAGTAGACACGATATATATGCTTGATGGCTGTCTCGTGTAATATATCTTAATCGAAAAGCAAGAAGAAAAAATGACATCTCTTATGAGGGGTGAATGGTAGAGGAGCACACCACCAACAAAGCAAGCAGAGAACTTCCTCCACAGTTCACACAATTTTCGGTTCCAGTGCAGACACTAAGGTCCCTTTCTATAACCTGTAAAGAGGAGGAAAAGTAGTGGATCTATATAGTTTTCAGAAATACACTGCTGATAATGCAAGCATGCACAGCTGCTTTATTCTCTCATCAGTTGATAGATACATAGTGCATCCCAGCCGAGAGAAACTAGCAACTCAAAGCGCACCAGCTGCATGGCTTCGGTGCTCTAATCAACCTACGGTGTTCACACTTTGCATGGAGACACAAGCGGTGTGCAGATGTGATGCGCATTTCGTTAGAGAGACTTGAAAGGCGAATCAAAACCTACGGTGTTCAGAATTTCTGTCTTCGCTATCTTCTTATTCTGTTCAGGAAAAAGAGAGCTCTAGGCCAAGTGGCCAACACCGAAAAGTTAGCCTACAATTTCTGTACACACCAAAGCATTTTGTGTAATGCATTGTGGCTTCTCTCCTTAAGGAACTAGGAACCATTGGCTAAGGAACAAGTTCCTGAATGCATATTACAGTCTAAGCAACCTGGCACAAGGCACACATTAGCTAGTCCTGGTAGCTAATCAATGCAATGCTAGGAACGTATATAACATATAACGGATTGATTATGTTCTTTGAGGTGCGGCTCTGCTATGAGCCTTTTATATGAACTCTAGCAGAATTTGAAGTTCTACACAAAATATGTATCTGACATGCACATATATAACCTTTGTCAGAATGATGGCTCTCAGGAAAATACAGTTCCTCTAATACATTGAAGGTTTTTACCGAAAAGGACAAATCAAAAACAAAGTTCGTTTCTTCATTTCTGGAGTTGATCATACATCTTCCATATGCAGTATATGCCAAGAAGAAAGTTGAGATTTGGAGCACCCCATCTGAATCAATAAAGAATGTGCTAGCACACGGTATACTGTTAAAAATGGTTCAAATGATATAGACAAGTTTCACTGGGTTTCATGCTAGCTTTACGGAGAAAGAAGAAGCACAAGAATACCTCATCATCGGCCACCATCGCCGCACCACCCTGGTCAGCTCCCCGCACCTCCTCCGCCACCCCCTGTCCCCCTCCACCACCACTAGTGGCCAGCGACGTTGTTGCTGCCTAGTCATGCCGCCCCTAACCCCTCCCCGTCATGCCGCTCCGTCCAAGTTAACTGCCACAACCGACGCTGCCACCACCCTTCGACTCTGCCCATCGCCCTCCTATTCTGCCCATTGCCCTCACCGCCAGACCACCACCTCCCCCCGACCTCTTTCTATACCCAGGGGAAGGGGTGAACCTGTAGTGAGGAGTTGTATTTCCCTCCTCCGACGTCAGATCTAGTAGCAACACCCCTCTAGGCCGCCAGATCTTGTGTGCGGCAAGGTCGGCGGTGGAGGAAAGTGAGGAGATGAAGCGGCGAGGAGAGAGGGAGAACAAGAGGGAGAGGGAGCGAGCGAAGCGACGAGTAATATTAGAGGTGCTTTGAGATTCGTACGCAACTTTAAATCCAACGGTGATCACCTATCCCGTCAGAACGGTATTCCGTTCGTTAGTATTTCTCATCAATAAAATGTAGTTTCACAAACCTTCAGGTGGAACTTGACGGCCATTCCGGACTATCATGCATTCTACCTCTGCGAGAAAGAAAGGTTCGCGCAGCATTCATTTCTTTTCTCCAAATCAAAGCACTGTAGAAGTATACATTTAGAAGCAGGGGAGCCTGGTTAACTGTTTAATTCCTGCAAACTACTTGCAAAAATCTACGCAGACATCAGAATTCAGAAGAGACCAAGCTTGCAAGGTTTGACAAGCCACATGGCCACACAATTATAAAGTACGTTGCTACAGAATTCATAATCAACATTGCTGAAATTGTCAACAGTACACAGAGAACTCTCTTCATAAGACCAACAGAAAGGGGCCAAAAGAACAATAATGCAGTAAGATGTTTCCTGCTGAAGACAATACCACAGGGAACGACATAAATACATGTAGGTCATACATCACATGAGTCAACTCAAGGATACAAGCTGAAAGGCAATAGTCGTAGACTTGTAGTAACATTCAGTTGCAATGAAGGGAAGACCATCGTAAGTGCAGTGACTTACTGGACAAAATGTTTCATAGGATAGCTGCTAGACCCTCCTTTTTGACAGGCGGCCTGTTCCCCGGAAATGCACTGCGAGATACATCAACAAGTGCCTTGAAGCTGTATGGCTCATGCATTGACAGCTCTGAGAGCACCTTCCTGTTGAGTTGGATATTCTCCTTCATCAATCCATGCATGAAGTTGCCATAGTTCACCTGGTAGTCAGATGCAAGAAAAGAGCTTCTTAAACAGAAGAATGCAAGGTTGGTAGTGTTATCTTATCTTCAACTGTTTGTTTTTAAAATGAGCACGCAAGACTTATGGTGATTACTGATTAGATATTCTTAACAAATAACCAAACTTCCTTTTTTTCTTTTGACAGCTTGAGTGCAAGTGATACATACCCCATGCAATCGTGTACCTGCATTGATGCGCTCAATCCAAAGGGATCGCATGTCCCTCTTCTTATTACGCCTATCCCTATAGGAATATTGCAAGGCTTTTTCAACCCTCTCCCTTGCTATCCTTATGCAATTTTTTGCCCTTCCTCTAAATCCCTTTGCCAACTTGAAAATCTTGCCCTTGTTCATTTTCTAGTTAACAGGCTCTCCTAGAAGCTTTCTCCCCTTCCTGCAATGTGGGGAAAAATGGAAAAATTATATCAACTAATGCTTAACTAAAAGCAAGCCTTTCCAGTAGGGGTCTCCCCAACTATACTAAAAGCAAGCCTTTCCAGTAGGGGTCTCCCCAACTATTCTCATACAAAAAAACTAAAGGCAAGCTTAAGTACCCTGATCCTACACACAAAAAAAAACATTGAAACAATCATATCACAACACAACTTCATGTGCACTATAAGCTTCATACAAAACCACTGCATAGCCAGAAAAATTCAAAATTCATTTCATCGCCCATTCGTTTCACACCTAGTAATCCATGCTGCCATATAGTGCACCCTTTAATGAGCAATGGGCTGCAACATGCAACACAAACTACAAGATAACTAAGTAATCACTGATTCAGTTCGGTCAAGGAAACAACTAATTGTTCATGTTAACATGATCCGCTCGGCGAATGCAGAATTGGATTTTTTTTTTCTTTCTTTCTAGAGAGACTGCGCCCATAGCCACCTTGACATACCGGTACGACTCAAGCGATCCACTACAAGACATCTTTGGCCGTTTGGCCTTCAATTCACGCCAGATGTGGATTGCACCTCAATCGCAACTAGACAGATTTTGCCGTTCCCAGCGTACAACATCTGTAGCGAAAATCTGACCTACGACCGCCGCTCTCGCACAAAGCGGAATCGATTCGCCAAGGACGGCCGAGCCATTGGCTTTCCCCTTGGTGAAAGCCCTCGGAATCTGCTTCGTTCCTAAAACCCTACCAAGTAACTAATATTTTCGCCAAGGCTTCGGTGGAGTCGGAATCATCGAGAGGGACTCCAAGATCGCACAAGAAAAGGACGAAGAGAACGACAGAAAAGTGAGGGGGAGATTACTCGGCTGTCGGCGCGTCGCTGCGTGGTGGCCGCCTGGCTGCTGCTCGCCGGGACGGAGGAGGCTAGGGCGAGACGGGGGCGGAGGATGGAATGTAATGATATTGGGCGGGTGGGCTTTTCCTAAGCCCTTCGTGGACTAGTGGCTGGGCTAGGTCGGCCCAATATCTAGCCCATTTGGTCTGTTATTCTTTCAGACGGACACGCGTTGCCTATTTCTAGCGTTTTTTCAGAAGAAAGACGAGCCCATGGGCCTTTTTCAGTTGAAACAGCATTTCAACCAAGCATAACTGCATCAGTCGAATCCTCTCCAAAAAAAACTGCACCAGTTGAAGAAACTCTTTTTCAGTACAAAATTAAGGTGGTATTTTCAGAAACGAATTTGGGCGTGTTCGAAGCGGCTGTGGCCTATTGGTTTATGTACAGAGCTATAGTAACTCCGGTGTCTACTAGTTGATTATGATACACATTGTACCGATCTCAACTATACCGACTAAAATCGTATACGACTGTCTTCCTTTTTGTAATTTCTCTCACAAACATATAGAATTTAAAACCATAAGACATAGTCCAAAAGAACCCACCAACAACACATGCGATTGGAAATAACATTGTCTTCAGCTCATCTGTGCAGTCACAATGTCACATACGTAAGTGTACGCTAAGTAGACATGAATATTTACATACATATTTGTACGCACTGCATTGGGAGGTAGGCACATTCTTCTACCTTTCTCCCCCTTGAAGTTGGCTGGTATATGTATCTACGTGTACAATATACATTGTGTTTGTGTGGCTTGACCAAGTTATGGAAGCCCGTACGTGGATTACTAAGATGAGCGAGCTTGATTATTACAACTGGGAGAGGAACTGGAGCTGCTTGAGGATGGGGGTGAGCGCCTCCATGAGCTTCTCGCAGGGGTGGTTGTGCACGCCCTCGTACGTGGTCACCACGATACTCGTGTCCTTGGCCAGGCGCTGCACTTGCTTCTTCACGTTGCACGTGTGGTGGGTGCACCGGTAGTAGCTCCTTCATCATCAGTATAACAAATTCGCGTCAGGAGGTAATGAAGTGTAGGAAATTTGATGAGCAGTGCAACTTAATTTTATGCATCTAGTGATGATAACTGCTCCCTTCGCTCCGTGTCATGATATATAGACACTGTTATGTCCAGTTTTTAAAAACTATTTTTCGACTTTTCTACAATAACTAACTTTTAAACGGACTATCTTTTTAAGGTAGGGTCTACTAGTAAATTGTAGTACATATTGTACTGACTTCATTTATATCGGAAAAATCGCACGTGAGTTGTTACTCGGTAATCTCTCGTACAAATAGCCCAAAAGCCACAAGCCACAGCAAAAAAGAACAGGCTCATAGTAGTCGTTTGTCTTTTTTCAACTTTCCTCAATATATAAGTAGTTCTACAATTTTGAGGCACTTTTGCCTCTTTTGATCCTGTTATATCCTTGATTAATTTCATCAATAAATGGTTTTTTTCATGCCTTTACTCTTATCTCCCATGCAATTTCCATCTAACTCTAACTAAAGGAGTAAGACTGTGGAAATGATTGAATGGTAACAAATAAGACTGCGGAAATGATTGAATGGTAACTATAACATTTTACCCACACTCGTAACTTGCGCCCAACTCTAGAACGAACTATATTAATTGTGACACGGAGGGAGTAGCTGGCTAGAGTAAGCGATGATTCATGAATAAAAACACACGAAAAACATGCACATGATCGACGCAGATTCAGTTAGCGAGTGCTGAGGACGGAGGAACGACACACACTGCACGACCATGAATAGTGAATATATAGTTAATGCATAAGAGGGTTATAACCATTTATATATGTATCGCACACATAATGATCAGTGGCACGCACGCGTGATTAATTTGGTCATGTCACGCATGCATGCATGAATGAAAGCAAGCAAATTTCGGGCCTGTTTTTTTTAACTGAGGCTTGTAACTTTTAGGTGTGGTTTGTAGTTTTTGGGCTGTTCGTGCGAGAGATAACAGAGTAATAGAAACTCACGTGCGGTTTTTGCCGATATAAATGAAATCGATACAGTATGTACTGCAATTAACTTAGTAGATCCTATCTTAAACAAATACTCCGTTTAAAAATTAATTACTGTAGAAAAGTCAAAAGCTGAAAAGGTACAGGGCCTTCATGACGTGACCGGACATAACTGTGGCGTCGTCCTACATATGAACAATTAGGGAACAAAGAACTAGATGTGTTTAGAGATTTAGCGAACAACAAATAATGGGGTCGTAGCTCTGATGATCCTAACACATCATGTGCAGCTCGAAACTCAAATAATTAATCAGGGCACGTTCGCACACCCGACTTACCTAGAATGGGCGCACGTCATGCGCATGCATCGCCCATGCATTCAGTAGTTCGCGAGCGTTGAACCTCCATTTTCGCGATCGATGCAGTGATGCACGACTTATATGCATACGTAAAGGTTACATTCCACACCCTAAGTTTACTCCATTCTTTTGCCCCAACACACAAGTTTATAAATACTCTGATGCATATATATACACGCCGATCCCCGATCAATATACTTAAGCCAGTCTCAGTGGAGGTTTCATATCCCAGTTTCCAACACACTCATATTTTGGAAACAGCCATGAAACTTTTATCATCTCTCTCTTCATCAATACAGTGTCATGTCAGCGTATTTAATGCCCATGAAACTCCATGAAACCGCCACTGAGACTGGCCATCTCCAACAGTATGAGCTAGTTACTAGCTCTAAGACAACTTCTCCAATAGTACTAACTTTTAGCACATAGCTCATAACATAAATAGCCTCATATGACACTCTCACATAATCTTGGAATGTGTGTATGAGACTAGCTCTTGATCAAGAGATAGCTTTTCTCTCTCTTCTATTAAAATATGAAATGATATACTTAGAGCTAGTTCATAAGTCACTATTGAAGATGCTTGTATGCGAATCCTGACACCAGGCTAATTAAGATCGCTCGACATGCGTGTAATGCGTTCGTCTCAACATCCCTGTTGCACTCGCACATTGCATGCTCGCATCAAATGAATCGGGAAATATAGAGAAACATAACCGAACCTGGGGTGCTGGCTGTTCTTGACGGCCTTCTGCCCGTACTTCCTCCACCGGTAGCCGTCGTCCAGGATATCGTCCACGCTCCTCGTCTGGAACGCGAACCGCGGCCTGCTCGCCTTCTTCGTCTTCCTCGATGATCTCCCGGCGCCGCCCTTCGCCTTCTCTTTGCTGCTCCCGCTGCCCCCCGCGGCCTCGCCGTCGTTCTCCCCGCTATACTGATCCACCTGCGGCATGGTCTCCTCCTGCAGCTGCTCCGCTGGATCGGCCAGGGTCGTCTGGAACAGCGACGCCCAGTCCACCATCGCCGGAGGCAGCATCGGCGGCAACGTAGTCGCTAGCTGAGGGTCCAGAGGAGGATTACACGACGGCGGCTGGAGTGCTGCGAGGGGGCTGTACTGCTGATCGTCTGACGAGGCCGGCGGCGGCGCCGCAAGTGGTGGCGGCGACGGCACCGAGAAGTAGGGGAAGTGAGGGATGAGCGCGTGCGCTTCGTCGTCTCCTTGGAGGTTCTCCATTTCAGTGCCGTGCATGCGTTCCTAGGATGAGACTTGTGCCGGCGATTTATAGCTTCTTGGGTTCTTGGCGTTGGGGTAGCTAGCTAGAGTGTGTGTGAGAAACAAGACACTCGAAGCTGAGGGGAAGTTGTGCAAACGTGCACGCGCAAAAGCCAGGATGAGAGAGCAACCATATCTCAACTACCTAAATTCGTTCAACTGCCCGTCCGTCCCCGGCACTAGTCTCAAAATTTTTACCTCTGACGATGCTTGGAAGCTTGCCGAATACTGTGTCCCTCTAAAGGAAGTGGCGCCTCGATCGATCGTTTCACAAAGCGTAGCAAAGTCTCCCCTAAGAAAAGCTATACTACGTAAAGTAAAATGGAAAGGTCCTGATGCTATATATTATCTGTTTACTTACTTCCGATCGAGCAAGCAACAAGCATGCAAATTGACGGTACGTTTCTTTCTAGATCCTTTCTCACCTTTGCTGGTCGAGTGAACGTGTATGTAATGGATGGAAGCATCCAATGGTAGTTTGTGTTTGGTGAGTGCGAATACACGCCCATGAAAACCACTACATTAATTAGTATAGTCATCATGCATATAAGGCAGTGAGGGCATGCAAATCCATGCATATTTGCATCGTCATTTGCAAGTATGGACAAACAAATAAACTACTCCCATACGAAAGCTGCACAAGCTGAGGCTTAACACACAAACCTCAATCTGTTGATATCATACAATTAGCTCATACATATTTTAGGTCTCTCTGCAAGTGGCTAGCATTATCATCAGCGGGAGACAATGACTCATCATATATAAGGTACTTAACTTGTACTTGACGACGTAGATAACTGTTGACATAGCAGAGATTACGTGTCGCCACGCGCCACTAATGAGCGCTTGGCGTTACACGACACCTCGGGCAGGTATGAAATTCATAAGCATGTGCTAGTTAGGTGACTAATATATTTTTTTTAGGATTTAGAAACATATGCTATAAAATGTCTTGAAAAAATTTATTAGTATTAGGACTCCTATTTCTATTTGGATTATGATTTCTGCTCTAAATTAGAGAAGAGCTAGAAGGGGCTATATAAATCATGGGGGTGACCATGGAGAGGAACCAAGTAATCAATCCAACTTATTCAAAGCGGAGAGCGCACGAGACAATTAGATGCTAGAATATTCTTTATAACTAGGTTCTTGTATAAAGGTAAAAATCCAAGGTTCTTAAAGATTCAAGAGGATTTGAGTGAGCGACAATCCCTTATACTCTTTTGAGATTGTACTTAAATAATTTGCGATCGACTTCATCAAATCTTTTCTCTCTTGTCATGGTTGATTCAACATTGTTATTTTGGTTCTCTTTATGAATCCATCTTCTTCGTTCTTAATACCATGCACACTCGTGCTATATCTCACAAACTCTGATCCGAACCAAGGGCTGTTGCGTATTAGAATGGTATTAGAGTGTAACAAGTGGCATCAGAGTTAAGACTGAATTAATTTAATTTGTGAGAAGGTCGATAAAACTTTAGGTGGAACAAAATCAAGATAGATGTCGACGATGTGGAATCAAGTAGAGAAATTTGACGGCGAAGAAAATTTTAGTGTGTGGTAATGTGTAATGAAGAATGTCCTTGTCTAGCAAGGGCTAATCGATGCTTTTGAAGGGACAAATCGGAAAAGATGTCCGGTGAAGACTGGAAGGTGATGGAGCGAAAGACTGTCAGTATAATCCGTCTATATCTCTCCGATGAGGTAAAGTACTTGGTAACTAAGGATAACTTGCCAAAGAAATTATGGAAAGATTTAGAAGAATTGTATATAGCAAAGAGAAGAATTGTATATAGCAAAGTCACTGACAAACCGATGGGTGCTAAAACGACAATTGTATAGGTTGTGCATGGAGAAAGATACATATTTGTTGACCATCTCAAATGTATATGGTTTGTTGACCATCTCAATATCTTCAAAAGGCTTATCATACAGCTGTCTAGTGTGGATGAGAAAATTGAGGAGGGCGACAAGGTTGTCATACTGGTATCATGTCTACCACCATCATGGGAGCAATTGGTGATGAATATTCTTGTCGAAAAAACTACTCTCAGTTTCAATGAGGCAGTTGCATATCTATTGGAGGCAAAGTCTTTGAAAAAGAAATTAGAATCTTCATCCTCAGGTGATCAAACATTCACTACTACAAAAAGGGTCATCATAGACGGTTCGGAACTGTCATCACAGACGGTTTTCTGAACCATCTGAATTTGGGTCAGTGATAATCGAAGGTTATCACAGACAATTTGTGAGTCGTCTGTGATAAATATACACACAGACGGTTTGTAAATAGAACCAGCTGTGATACTCTAACACTACAGATGACTCAAAGTAAAAACCATTTGTGATACTCTAACAACACAGAAGGCTTGAACTAAAAACCGTCTATGATACTCTAACATTACAGATAGTTCTAGCTACCAACCGTCTGTAATGGGCGAGTATCACAAACGGTTGTAATATAGAACCGTCTGTGATAGTCCTTCATAGATAGTTTATATCACAAAATCGTTTGTGATAGTTCATATTGTACCTAAATTTTTCTGTTTTTTGCTAGCCTCAAGAAATGTTAGATATGCCCTTTGAAAACAAGCAAATACAGTAGTAAACATAGCAGCACATTCTATTAGAATCCACCATTACATCATCACAAGATAATGAGCAGGTTACCCATCTAACACAGCAAGAACATGGTAAGAACACATCATAATCCTATGAATCCAACTCTAAATATGGAAAGAACACATCTCCTAATCCTAAAAACCCAACTCTTAAACATGGCAAGGGCACATCTCCTAATCCTATGAACCCATAGTAAAAATATAGAAGAATGAAAGATCCTAGCAGCATGCGAGCTGGATATCCTTGATGCCGACTTGAGCACCGTCTTGGTATTTAGCTGCTTTCGTGGTGCCTTGTAGTGAAGGAGAGGTGGCGGTAGCGTCATCTTTGTGTCTAATGGTGAGACTACACAAGACACTCTTATAACACTTACGACAAGGGTGTAGTGTGCAGTCGACCGTGGTGTCACAACAGAGGCGCTAGCTCACGGCGGTAGTCAGCATTGTCGAGGAACAAGCTAGGAGTGGATGAACTAGCTAGGAGTAGTCGGTAGAACTCATGCATCTCAGAGTGAAAGGGAGAGGGGGTAATTAATAAGGGGCGAGATGTGGGAGGAACTGGTGCCTGCTGTTCGATGACGAGAGAATTGACGGGTGAGATCAGAATTTTTGAGGAGATGCCATGGATCGGTGTCATGGCATTATTAGATTCGGTTTGTTATACGAACTATCTGTGATAATGCACATATCACAGACGGTTCTTATAAATAAACGTTATTGAATTATCATAGACAGTTATTAATACGAACCGTCTGTGATGTCTTGCATTATCACATACAGTTTATACTAACAACCATCTGTGATATTTTCACAGATGATTATTAATAAGAACTATCTGTGATGTCTTGATTTATCACAAACGGTTGTATAAATAACCGTCTGTGAAAATATTACAGACGGTTGTTAGTATGAGCTATCTATGATAGTTGCAGCACAGATAGTTCATAGGAACTATCTGTGATGTAGCCGTCTAGTATAGCCTCTATTGTAGTAGTGATTGGTTTGAGTGAGCGACAATCCCTTATACTCTTTTGAGAGTATGCTTAATTAATTTGCGATCGGCTTCACCAAATCTTTTCTCTCTCGTCATGGTTAGTTCAACGTCATTATCTTAGTTCTCTTTACGAGATCTATCTTCTTCGTTCTTGATACCATGCACACTCATGCCATATCTCATAAATTCTGATCTGATCCAAGGGCTGTTGCGTATCAGAATGGTATTAGAGTGTAACAAGAGGTATCAGAGTTAAGATCGGATTAATTTAACTTGTGAGAAGGTCGGTACAGCTTTAGGTGGCACAAAATCAAGATTGATGTCGATAATGTGGAATCAAGTAGAGAAATTTGACAGCGGAGGAAATTTCAGTGTGTGGCAATGCATGATGAAGAATGTCCTTGCCTAGCAAGGGCTAATCAATGCTCTTGAAGGGACAAATTGGAAAAGATGTTCGGTGAAGACTGGAAGGTGATGGAGTGAAAGACTGTCAGTATAATCCGTCTATATCTCTCCGATGAGGTAAACTACTCGGTGACTAAGGAGAACTCGCTAAAGAAATTATAGAAAGACTTCGAAGAATTGTATATGACAAAGTCACTGACAAACCGGTGGGTGCTGAAATCACAACTATATATGTTGTGCATGGAGAAAGTTACACAATTTATTGATCATCTCAAAGGTATATGGTTTGTTGACTATCTTAATATCTTCAAAAGGCTTATCATACAACTGTCTAGTGTGGATGACAAAATTGAGGAGGGCGACAAGGTCGTCATACTAGTATTATCTCTACCACCATCATGAGAGCAATCGGTGATGAATATTTTCATCGAAAAAACTACTCTCAATTTCAATGAGATGGTTGCATATCTATTAGAGGCAGAGTCCTTGAAAAAGCCATTGGAATCTTCATCCTCGGGTGATCAAGCATTGGTTGCAGTAAGTGTTACAGGCAGAAGCAAAGGTCGCAGAAAGAAGAACAGCATGACCAAGGGCTAGGGATGGCAATCGGGCGCGGCGGGTACGGGTAGTGCTCGCCCATACCCGTACCCGCGACGCCATTTTTCACCCATGGGCATACCCGTACCCGCCCACGGGTAAAAAACCCCGTGGGTACCCGTCGCCCGCGGGCATACCCGTTTACCCGCGAACTGAGTACATCACATATTCACATTCAAACATCACCAATGCATCACAAATTCACATATTCAACAACTACAATGGAAGTACAAATTGACATAGTTCCTCACACATAAACAAATTAAATTTACAACAAGAGTAGAACATACGAAAATAGTTCAATTTCAACAGTTCCACAAATAGATGAAAGACATGTCTAGTAAAAGTTTGCTAATCAGAGTCGACAATTGAGATTGAACAACAATGTTTAAGCTCCTCTTCAATGTCTTCAAGGCATGTCCATAAAGACTCATCTCCTCCTTCACCTAAGAAGTAAATACTACATTACATTTACATCACTAGCTTCAAATCACACATAAATTTTGAAATATTTAAATCACTAGTTGCATACCTTTAAGGTCATTTTGAAGCCAGCTTTGTGAGCACATCAATGCCTCCAATATAGCTGGAGTGAGACGATTGCGATGTTCACTTAGCACTCTACCACTGGTGCTAAAAGCTGATTCATAAGCTACTGTTGTTATTGGAATAGCCAAGATATCACGGGCAATCATACACAATGTAGGATAACGTGTCCCAGCTACATTCCACCAACCCAGTATATCCAATTCCTCATCTGTGCAAGGAAGAGTTTCTTCTTCCAAATAGCGATCCAATTCACTTTTGGTCTTCACCACACCAATATTTTTCTTACTAGCAGCCAGTGTTTTAAATATAGAAAGCACCTCATTAGCACCAATTGGAGCAGTAGTAGTAGATGATGTAGCCATACCCTCTTGTTCACTATGCACTTGGTACTCATTCATCAATTCACACAAGCAATTATAACTCTCTGTAACCTTCTCTTCAGAGTTTTCTTCACCAAAGAGGGCAATATAGCATGCATGTAACATTGTCATTTTTCCACGTGGATCAAGAATAACAGCAATAGCCATCAAACCATGAATATCAGACCAATATTTATCAATTTTTTTATCATCTCAATAGACATAGCCTCAATTATTGGATCTCCACATCCTAGCCATTTATTCATATGCATTTTGACCTCACATATCTTTGGGAAGAAGATGTTAGCTGTTACGTATTTAGTTCCAGAAAACATATTAGTGAGCTCATAGAAGAGGCTTAATTTTTCACAAACAATTGAGGCAAAATCCCAATCAGCAGTAGTTGGTGCACAATTAAACTGCATATCAATTTGCTTCAACCTTTCAAAGACTTTCTTATAGGGAATAGCAGTACTAAGCATAACATAGGTTGAATTCCATCTAGTTTTGCAATCAAGACCAATCTTTTTAGTTATTTCAACCTTAACAAACTGAGCTGCTTTCACAAATTTTTTGTACCTCTTTGGTGTAGCTGTCCAATAAGAAATACTATCACGAACTCTTTTGATGCCATGCTCCATGACACTCAAGCCATCTTTCACAATTAAGTTAAGAATATGTGCACAACAGCGCATATGTAGCAGCTTTCCACCCAATAAAAGATTAGATGTACCAACCTTCATCTCTATTGCTTCGACTAATTTATCATTCGTTGAGCAATTGTCCATAGTCAAAGTAGAAAGCTTACAATCAAGATTCCAACTCTACAAGCTTTTATGTAGTGTTTCACAAATAACCTCTGATGTATGTGGGCATGGCACATATATAAACCTACATGGTTCAGCATAGCAAGACAATTAGTATTCGAATATAGCAATAAGATTAATAGTATTTAGCATAGCAATCACCTCAAAATGCAGCTTCTAAGCTTCCAAGAGTCATCAATAAAATGTCTTGTCACTGCCATGTAGCCTCTCTTTTGATTATCAGCTGTCCAAAGATCAGTTGTAATAGCAACACGACAACTGCTTTTATCCAAGTAACTAAGAGCTCTCTTTCTCTCTGAATCATAATAATCCAAGATATCCTTTCTAATAGTATTTCGAGTGACCATTTTAAATAAAGGTTGTAGTGCACTAACAAATGAACGAAAGCCATGATGATCAACAATGGACAATGGGTACTCATGCAGAATAATCATGGAATAGAGAGCTTTCCTAGCAATTTCTTGATCAAAGACATAGTTCTCTACAGTTACTTGCCCATGCTCAGAAGATCCATACCTCAAACTGGTTTGTACCTTTCCTTCTTTCTTCCTATAGATGCAAACCTTTAGATGTTCATGCAGATGTTTAGTGCCATTCTTCGTTTCAGCCGAAAGATATTTACTGCACCAAATACACTTTGCCTTCCAAGCACCATTAACTTTCAATCTTGTAAATTCGTTCCAAACGGGTGAAGTGAGTTTTCTCTTCGTGCCACGAGAGTCTTCCTCTTCTGCTTGTGCATCATCGACATGTTCTTCAACTTGAGATGCAGACTCAGATCCTACTTGCTGATCACGGAGTACTGAGCCTTGAGAAGATGGCCCATGTTGGCTACTATTTCCCGGAGTTGCCATCTAAGAGTTAAAACACAAAAATGAGAGCTCACAAAGTAACAAATATGATAATTGAACACAAACATTCAAAGATATGATATAGCTTTCAAACATTCCAAAGCTAAACATTATCAACTTCTAACAAATTATTGGGCCACTGCTTACAAACATTCCAAACATTACAAATATTCTAACAAATTATTTGGCCACTGACAGCACATACATACAGAACGGCTAAAACTTGCAAACAAAGTTCCCAGCTAAAACTTGCACATATCTGACATATGTAAAGGCTTCGGTACATCTCATGACACAAATTAAAAAGGCATACATTACATCCATCGCATAAATTTTGCGCATGCAGCCTCACTATGCTAGAACTACAATCACCATCTAGTGCAATCTCACTGCATCATCTAGCTTCAACATTTGTAATAAAAAATCTTCATTTGTTCCTCCACTGCTCAGGGCTTGATGTGACCTCAAGCTTCTTGCGAGCAAGAAAACATCCAGACAGAGCAGCAGTTCTCATCACCTAAGCGTGCAGAAAAGAAGGGAGGACCAGAGGAGGCTCACCTGAGGAAAGAAGGGAGGACCGGAGGACCTGACAGTCGCGGCGGAGAGGGGCGGCGCCGGATCTGGTCGGTGGAGGAGCGGCGGAATGAGGGGCGGCGCCGGATCTGGTCGGTGGAGGAGCGGCGGAACGAGGGGTGGTGAGGAGCGGCGAGGGGGCGGTGAGGGGCGGCGAGGAGCGGTGGAACAAGGGGCGGCACCGGATCTGGTCGGTGGAGGAGCACCGGAACGAGGGGCAGCGAGGGGCGGCGAGGAGCGGTGGAACGAGGGGCGGCGAGGAGCAGCGAGGAGGCGGCGAGGGCGGAGATTTGGTGTGTCGGCAAGGTCGCGAGGAGGAGAGGCGGCGCATGGGAGGTTTCGGTGGAATGGGCGCGTGGGAGGACTGAGGAGCGCCCGAGATTTGGTCGTTTGGAGCCTTGGAGGCGTGGTAGAGAACTGGAGATGTTAGGGTTTACTGGATTAGGAGGGCCCACTTGTCAGTCCATTTCACGGGTAAACGGGCGAGACGGGTACGGGTAGAGCTAACCTGTACCCGTACCCGTTTACCCGATGAGCAGATATTTCCTCCCATTTTCCTACCCGTGGGTAAAAAATCCATCCCATACCCGACTCCATTAGGGTATTTACCCACGGGTACACGGGTAATCGGGCACAATTGCCATCCCTACCAAGGGCACAGTGTATGCTATCTATATGATGAGTGTTGTGGTTACAGACCAAACAGAGAGAGAGAGAGAGAGAGTATGGTAGTGGAAAGTTAAGTGAGCAATGGCTTACTGTTTCTCCCCATGGCCTGTGCGGTATCTATATATCCATATGGGGAGTGCTTTTACAATTATACCCTTACATCCGAGTATTCCCCTTAGGGGCACTCATGTCATTACATATGTCCCATTTTGGGCCTTACATTCCTTTAACAGGCCCGCTGGGCTCAGGTGGGGGCCACCCCTATAATAGGAGCGTCTCATGGTGAAGGGCTTCACGGGCCGAAGCCATGTCGCCGAGCCCTTTGGCCCCCTCCGTCCCTGCGGCCTGTGAGCTTTTCCAATGTTTGGCGGAGTTTCACTGCTCGGTGAAGTGTTGGTCGTGGCGTGGGGGTATGGGGCTGGGCGGGTTGGCGAAGTCACCGTCGTCCACAGGGCGACGTCGGCGTAGGAGTTGGAGTCGAAGTCGGGGCTGAATTCGCATCCAATTTGGCAGGGTCGGTAGTTGCCCAGGCCGCCCTCAGCCGCGGGTTCTTAGGGCTGCGAAGGCGAAGTTGGAGCGGAGGCAGACCCCGCGTCGGTTGCTTTACGTGGGCGCGAAGTGGGCGCGGCTCCGTAGTCTGGTGGCGCGCCTTAATGACTCCTGGGATCGCGCCGACCCTTGGGATGGCAGGAGTAGGCTGCTGCAGTCGTACATGCTTTCCCACCCGAGGTGTACATGCGGCGGGCCATGACTAGCGCGTCGTGGGCTGCCAGCGGTCGCACGACCGTGGCCGCTCGCCCCTTCCATAGAAGAGCGGGACGCGTGGCGGGCTGCCATGGTTGCGTCGTGCGCCGTCTGCCAACCTACCCGCGCGCGCCTAGTTGCCAGCGGTTGCGTTTCCCGATTGTGGGTAGCCGAACCGCTGGGCTTCCGCCGGTTGCGCCGCGCTGGTTGGGCTCCTGCCGGTTGGACTCCTGCCAGTTGATCGGGTATATATGTTCTGCTGATACTGCGTTGTACCCGCATCGTACAGCCGGATAGGTGGCCTCCTGCTCACGCACCGTCCTCCCATATGGAAATGGCGAGGTTTGACCTGTTCACGTAGACAGATATGCTTGAGTCCAACTGCATCCTCTGATTTCGCCCACCAGCGTTACCATCAGGAAATGTTGATGTACTGAAGCTTATCTGTTTATGAGAACATGTCAAAGCCTGCCGTAAATCAGCCTTTGCATTCCCGAATTACGGGGAACCCAGGCGGCTGGATCCCCACCGGTTTATGCTGTGAGGTTGCCACGTGGACTCTGAAGCCGAGGTGGCCGCCTGCGCTGCTCTGCGGGTTCGGCCAGAGCTGAACACTGGGTCTTCGTTGGCCGAGGTCGAGGGTTGCGCGGACGTCGGAGTCGCGGTAGCTTCCGACATCTTCGCGACGTCCCGGTGAGGTGTTCCTTCGTGGGAACGGAGGCAAAGTCGGATCCGGGGCCTCACTGTTAGGACGAAGACCCCGTCAAGGCTGTTGCATAGGTCTCGAGAATCGCGCCGACACGCGCCGGGGGTTGCACTACGCCGCATGGCCTGCATTTATGCCTGGTGGGAGTCGACGCGCGGCAGGATGCTACTGGCGCGTCGTGCGCTGACAGGTCTTTGTACGGCCGCGGTCGCGCCCGACTCGCGCGGGCAGTCACGACGCTTCGGCTCCGGTCGTGGGGACGCGAGCGATTTGTCTTCCGCCAGTACGCTTACCGGTGGTGCGGGGGGGAGGGGTCTTTAAATACCCCCGTGGTACCACGTCTTCGCCTCCTCCACACGCTTTCTGACTGCCCTTCTCGTCTCCTGCTCTTTGATTTTCTTGCCACCTGTAACAGCCCAGCTGTTTATTTCAAAATTTTCAGTAAAAAAAAATAATTAATTTAATTTAAATAAAATAAAGTGTTCTTTGGTTGCCTAAATTTTGGAGATTTTATTTGTCTGTTTTTCAGCTTTGGAAAAAGGCTTTTGCAAAAGTAATTTAACTAAAAACATAAAATTATGATTAAATAAAAGAATATTTTGAGTTTATGTAAAAATATAATTTCAAATTAAGTATTTAAAAGCATTTGGCTTTTATTCGGATTTTCTGTGCTTTTCTGGAATTTAAAATCAATTTTAAAGGTTAAAAAGTATTTTATATATGAAATTAAAAATATTTTTACTAAGTCTAAAATGCTTCCAGGAATATTCTATAATTTTTCTGGAATTTTTAGACATTAAATACTATTTTTCCAAGTGTTTGTGAAGTTTCTAGTAATTTCTGAAATTTATTCCGAAAATAAAAATCAAATTCATCCAAGCCCGCCACGTGTCGCTCTCAGATTGAATCACTCTCTCTCCACGTTTTAATCCTAGCCACACATGATCACTTACCCCTTCATAAAATCCAAGAGCCATGAAACACTCACTTGCCACGTGTCAACAATCCGACGGCCCGTACCCCTTCACTTCCTCCCTCTCTCTATTACACATGGACCCCACATGTCATATGTTTCTTCAACCTTCCCTTCTTCCTCCTCCCACCCTCTCTCTCCTCCACCATGGATGACAAATTGGAGCTCATAAAAACCACCGTTTCTCCCTCATAACTCCCGATTAAGGCATGGAAACGGACGCCCTAATCACCCTCATCAATCTCCCGGCCGTTTTCCATCCATTAACCCTCTCAAAACCGAAATCCCTTCACCTCCTCTCTCTTTCTATAAAAGGGCCTCCCCACCACCATTCTCTCCATTCCCCTCCCCTTCTTCGGCCGGCCTTCACTCCCCTCTCCTCCCGCCGCCGTGCGCCACCTCCCACCGCCTCCCGCCGCCGCCCGGCCACCTTCCTCCGGCCACCACCATCCCCAACCGCCGCCACCACCGCCTCCCGCCGCCGCTGGCCGCCCCGGCCATCCCCGCCGCCGCCGGTGAGTAGCGCCGCCACCCCGTACACCCCGCCGCCGTTCGCCGCCCCGCCGCCGACCGCCGGCCGCCGGCGAGCTCGTCTCCCGTGCGCCCCGTGTGCCTCCCTGTGGCTTTCTTCTCTAACCATGTTTAACCTTGCTTATTTAATTTGTTGTTGCTCCTTTGTCAAGAAAGACTAAATGCCCACTTGGCTAGTGGGTGCATGTTAGTGCATGCATGCATGAGGTTGTGTGTTCAAGTCCAATGCAATGCAATTTTCGGTTTGGGCTTGGCCAAAATTTTTGCTAGTCAATGACAACCGGGCCCCACATGTCATACACTCCAAAATACCCCAAAAATCAGCCAAAATAAGATTCCAGAGAATATTCCCTCGTTTTGCATTTTTCTGGAATTTCCAAACCGATCAAACTTCCAATTGCTCGTTCTCCGTCGTCCGAACTCCGAATCCAGTGATTCAAGTTTCTAAATTCGTCTAAAATCATAATCTAAGTTGCAGTATATATTTTATAATTTTTGGATTTTATTTGGATTTTATTTGAATTTATTTGTTTGGTTCTTCGCGCGTAGATTTCGACGAATTCGGAGAGAACGACGCCGACGATTCGCACCAGGTCTTCGAGCAAGGCAAGTTACACCTTTGATCATGTTGAACCTAATATTTTAAATTAATTATGTTGTTTTTAAATTATTATGCATGCGTAATTTTATTCAAATCTAGTTTAAATTCAGTTTAAAAGTGTAGTTATGCCTAAATCCTTTGTACAGCCAAATTTGACTTGAATGCCATTGTACCTTGTCAACCCTAGATAAAACCTAGTTAGTACAATAGCACTAACTAGAAATTTTGTAGAAATGCTTAGCCATGCTTAAGATAATTATGGTTTGGGACGATCTTTCACATAAAATGATAACCTTTTTGCATGAAATGATAAACTTTTCAACTGTACTCTTGACTTTGGTGAGTCAAGGAGTGTTATGAAATGTTTTCAAACAAAATATAAAACTGGTTTAGACTTAGGCAATTGGTCAGAGTGGTGGGTGCAGGCATGCCCTGTTGGTCGGAGCCGCAGTGGTTGATTGTCGGGCACAGGGGTTTGTGGTTAGGCCTAAGTCAAGTTAAGGACCGGTCTGTGAGCTACTATTGCAAAGCCCTTTCGTACTACCACAAGTCTGGTATGGGACAGACCTGGCCGAATAATTTGTGAAGTTCCAACATGATCTCGCTATAGGCTGAATGTGAGCGCGGCGTAGGCCGTGAGAAGTCTCACACGGCACAAGAGGGGGCTCCAACATGTGGATTCATGTTGTGGTGAAACCTTAGTGGCGGCGTGATTATATTGACAACGAATCATTGTAAAGGCCTTGTCACGACTCCTAACCGCACACCTAAGGAAGTGTGTAATCTAGTGGTAAAACGGGATGATCGTGTCTTGTGGGTAAAGCTGTACAACCTCTGCAGAGTGTATAACCTATCCTGGATAGCCGTGCCCACGGTCATGGGCAAGCTGAGTAAAGTTTTTCACGGATTAGACTTTGCTTTTCAAAATGGTTTGCGAAAACCTTGTGGATGGATGGAATCCATGAGAGATTTTGAAAACCGAGCGGATGGATGGAATCCGTACGAGTTCGTTTTGGAAAAGATGGTCCGGGTGGGATGCCCGTGGTTAGGTTAGTGTTTGGTCGGAGCCTGCACTAACGATATTATTTTGTTAAATTCTTGTTTCTATCTATTGTATCAAATTCAGCTTTTGCACTTATTATTGATATTTACTCCAATGATACTGTTTATGCAAATAAACCATAATATGCCTTCTTTTGTAACCCCTTATGCATGCATACACTCTGTTATATTTCCCTGGTGTAACTTGCGTAAGCACTTCGTGTGCTTACCTTGGGAGTACTTTATGTGCTCACCTTGCTAAAATCTGTTGCCAGAGGATGACGCCTACAACTTCGGTGAGGATGGTGACGACTAGGCCACGTCTTACAGTCATTCGCCTTGTGGGAAGGCTGGATGGGCTGCTGCTTTATGTATTTCTTCCGCTGTCTTCTTTTGCTATTATTGTAAACTTTGGCCATCAGGCTCATATTAGTTAAATAAAGTTTGTCATTACGCATGATATTTGTCTTTGTGATACTGTGTGCACTAGCTTTTCCTGGGATAGTGCGATTAACACAGAGGGTTCTGGAGTTGCCGCTCCGGGTCCCGACAGAGATGGTATCAGAGCAATAATGACTCTAAGACGTGACCGTAGATAGAATAGAATGGTTGGACCTTAAGGATATATTTTAATAACAAGTAATTTCAAAAGTTTTCTTATTCTTACCTCTCAATCTATGCTACCCTTATCTCTTAATCTTTGCTTGCTCTCGTCTTCCAATTCTCCCTTATCTTTATGTCATTACTTGAAAATTTATTTCTAAATCTTCTCTTGCTCAAAACAACTATAGATGGGCAATGGTTGAACTTCATCGACTCCGCCGCAACCTCAATCTTTGCACCAAAGGATCATGCTTCGTACGTCAAGAGCTGTGAAGGATCACTCCAAGACAACCCTTACCCTTTTAGGTTAAGTTGTTAAGCTAGACAGTAGACGAGGTTATGTGCTGTCATTTTTCCCTTTTGTCGGCAGCCATAACTATTGTTTGCTTAAAAAGTTTTTGCTAAGTCAGTGTTTTGCGTTGGGCAAAAACAACCCCTTCCCCTCCTTTGACTTAACCCTCCTCTCACCTAAACTCCAGCAAGATGGTGAACACAAGAAGGAATGCTATGGAAGGCAACCCCAATGACAACAACGACGCTCAAGGAAGTCAGTCCGCCCCTATTCCTCCGCCTCCACCAGCAGCTGGACCTGACTGGGCTCAAATGATGGCAAATCAAAACCAGTTGATTCAACTATTAGCTCAAGCTATCAACAACCCTACTCAGCATGCTTCTCAGCCACCAGCTCAAGCTCCTCAAAACCAATTGCCAGAGTTTCTGAGGATAAGACCCCCAACCTTCTCAAGCAGCACCGAGCCAATGGATGCTGACGATTGGCTCCGCGCGATTGGAAAGAAGCTGGACATCTTGCAGTGCACCGATCGAGAAAGAGTCTTGTTTGCGACTCACCAGCTGAATGGACCCGCATCCGAGTGGTGGGATACCTTAACAGCCTCTCATGCCAACCCCCAAGCTATTACCTGGAATGAGTTCGTGCAAAGTTTCCGCAAAGCACACATTCCATCTGGCACCATCACTTTGAAGAAAAAGGAATTCAGAGCTCTGCGACAAGGAAACCGTACAGTGAATGAATACTTGCAGAAATTCAACCAGCTGGCACGCTACGCACCAGAGGACGTGTCCACCGACGAAGCAAAACAAGAAAGATTTTTGGAGGGCCTGAATGACAATATTTCTGTACAGTTGATATCAAGTGACTATGCAGATTTTCATCAGTTAGTCAGCAAGGCTATTCGCCAGGAGGGCAAGTTTGTGGAAATGGAAAATCGGAAAAGAAGAATGTCCACCCAGCACATGAATTCCGGAAGCTTTTCCAAGGTTAAAAGAACCTTACCACATGCCGTCAAATTTCAGCCGTCACCGATAACAGAAGAGCGAGTATCAGCCAACACCTTTACCGACACCGAGGACAACAAGGCTTTGATATTTGGCTTCCCACCGAAGGACCAGAACCCTGCAGCCGGTGTTACCTGTTTCAACTGCCATGAGACAGGACACTATGCCAACAACTGCCCCAAGAGACAGCAGACAATGAAGAATGGTACATCCGGAACATCAACTGCCAACAACCTCCAGACAGCAAACAAAAGGCCACAGAAGTTTGCAAAGGGACGTCTGAACCAGATCTCCGCTCAAGCCACACAGAGTAAGATCCAAACCTATTTCTTTGCTAACCCGTGCGAATCTCGGGGACGAGATTCTTTTTAAGGGGGGTAGTTTGTAACAGCCCAGCTGTTTATTTCAAAATTTTCAGTAAAAAAAAATAATTAATTTAATTTAAATAAAATAAAGTGTTCTTTGGTTGCCTAAATTTTGGAGATTTTATTTGTCTGTTTTTCAGCTTTGGAAAAAGGCTTTTGCAAAAGTAATTTAACTAAAAACATAAAATTATGATTAAATAAAAGAATATTTTGAGTTTATGTAAAAATATAATTTCAAATTAAGTATTTAAAAGCATTTGGCTTTTATTCGGATTTTCTGTGCTTTTCTGGAATTTAAAATCAATTTTAAAGGTTAAAAAGTATTTTATAAAATTATTAAATGCAAATATGAAATTAAAAATATTTTTACTAAGTCTAAAATGCTTCCAGGAATATTCTATAATTTTTCTGGAATTTTTAGACATTAAATACTATTTTTCCAAGTGTTTGTGAAGTTTCTAGTAATTTCTGAAATTTATTCCGAAAATAAAAATCAAATTCATCCAAGCCCGCCACGTGTCGCTCTCAGATTGAATCACTCTCTCTCCACGTTTTAATCCTAGCCACACATGATCACTTACCCCTTCATAAAATCCAAGAGCCATGAAACACTCACTTGCCACGTGTCAACAATCCGACGGCCCGTACCCCTTCACTTCCTCCCTCTCTCTATTACACATGGACCCCACATGTCATATGTTTCTTCAACCTTCCCTTCTTCCTCCTCCCACCCTCTCTCTCCTCCACCATGGATGACAAATTGGAGCTCATAAAAACCACCGTTTCTCCCTCATAACTCCCGATTAAGGCATGGAAACGGACGCCCTAATCACCCTCATCAATCTCCCGGCCGTTTTCCATCCATTAACCCTCTCAAAACCGAAATCCCTTCACCTCCTCTCTCTTTCTATAAAAGGGCCTCCCCACCACCATTCTCTCCATTCCCCTCCCCTTCTTCGGCCGGCCTTCACTCCCCTCTCCTCCCGCCGCCGTGCGCCACCTCCCACCGCCTCCCGCCGCCGCCCGGCCACCTTCCTCCGGCCACCACCATCCCCAACCGCCGCCACCACCGCCTCCCGCCGCCGCTGGCCGCCCCGGCCATCCCCGCCGCCGCCGGTGAGTAGCGCCGCCACCCCGTACACCCCGCCGCCGTTCGCCGCCCCGCCGCCGACCGCCGGCCGCCGGCGAGCTCGTCTCCCGTGCGCCCCGTGTGCCTCCCTGTGGCTTTCTTCTCTAACCATGTTTAACCTTGCTTATTTAATTTGTTGTTGCTCCTTTGTCAAGAAAGACTAAATGCCCACTTGGCTAGTGGGTGCATGTTAGTGCATGCATGCATGAGGTTGTGTGTTCAAGTCCAATGCAATGCAATTTTCGGTTTGGGCTTGGCCAAAATTTTTGCTAGTCAATGACAACCGGGCCCCACATGTCATACACTCCAAAATACCCCAAAAATCAGCCAAAATAAGATTCCAGAGAATATTCCCTCGTTTTGCATTTTTCTGGAATTTCCAAACCGATCAAACTTCCAATTGCTCGTTCTCCGTCGTCCGAACTCCGAATCCAGTGATTCAAGTTTCTAAATTCGTCTAAAATCATAATCTAAGTTGCAGTATATATTTTATAATTTTTGGATTTTATTTGGATTTTATTTGAATTTATTTGTTTGGTTCTTCGCGCGTAGATTTCGACGAATTCGGAGAGAACGACGCCGACGATTCGCACCAGGTCTTCGAGCAAGGCAAGTTACACCTTTGATCATGTTGAACCTAATATTTTAAATTAATTATGTTGTTTTTAAATTATTATGCATGCGTAATTTTATTCAAATCTAGTTTAAATTCAGTTTAAAAGTGTAGTTATGCCTAAATCCTTTGTACAGCCAAATTTGACTTGAATGCCATTGTACCTTGTCAACCCTAGATAAAACCTAGTTAGTACAATAGCACTAACTAGAAATTTTGTAGAAATGCTTAGCCATGCTTAAGATAATTATGGTTTGGGACGATCTTTCACATAAAATGATAACCTTTTTGCATGAAATGATAAACTTTTCAACTGTACTCTTGACTTTGGTGAGTCAAGGAGTGTTATGAAATGTTTTCAAACAAAATATAAAACTGGTTTAGACTTAGGCAATTGGTCAGAGTGGTGGGTGCAGGCATGCCCTGTTGGTCGGAGCCGCAGTGGTTGATTGTCGGGCACAGGGGTTTGTGGTTAGGCCTAAGTCAAGTTAAGGACCGGTCTGTGAGCTACTATTGCAAAGCCCTTTCGTACTACCACAAGTCTGGTATGGGACAGACCTGGCCGAATAATTTGTGAAGTTCCAACATGATCTCGCTATAGGCTGAATGTGAGCGCGGCGTAGGCCGTGAGAAGTCTCACACGGCACAAGAGGGGGCTCCAACATGTGGATTCATGTTGTGGTGAAACCTTAGTGGCGGCGTGATTATATTGACAACGAATCATTGTAAAGGCCTTGTCACGACTCCTAACCGCACACCTAAGGAAGTGTGTAATCTAGTGGTAAAACGGGATGATCGTGTCTTGTGGGTAAAGCTGTACAACCTCTGCAGAGTGTATAACCTATCCTGGATAGCCGTGCCCACGGTCATGGGCAAGCTGAGTAAAGTTTTTCACGGATTAGACTTTGCTTTTCAAAATGGTTTGCGAAAACCTTGTGGATGGATGGAATCCATGAGAGATTTTGAAAACCGAGCGGATGGATGGAATCCGTACGAGTTCGTTTTGGAAAAGATGGTCCGGGTGGGATGCCCGTGGTTAGGTTAGTGTTTGGTCGGAGCCTGCACTAACGATATTATTTTGTTAAATTCTTGTTTCTATCTATTGTATCAAATTCAGCTTTTGCACTTATTATTGATATTTACTCCAATGATACTGTTTATGCAAATAAACCATAATATGCCTTCTTTTGTAACCCCTTATGCATGCATACACTCTGTTATATTTCCCTGGTGTAACTTGCGTAAGCACTTCGTGTGCTTACCTTGGGAGTACTTTATGTGCTCACCTTGCTAAAATCTGTTGCCAGAGGATGACGCCTACAACTTCGGTGAGGATGGTGACGACTAGGCCACGTCTTACAGTCATTCGCCTTGTGGGAAGGCTGGATGGGCTGCTGCTTTATGTATTTCTTCCGCTGTCTTCTTTTGCTATTATTGTAAACTTTGGCCATCAGGCTCATATTAGTTAAATAAAGTTTGTCATTACGCATGATATTTGTCTTTGTGATACTGTGTGCACTAGCTTTTCCTGGGATAGTGCGATTAACACAGAGGGTTCTGGAGTTGCCGCTCCGGGTCCCGACACCACCGCACTTCCCTTCGGCCGTCGTTTAGTTCCTGGGTAACGATGGCGCCCGGCGGCGAGCAGGCTCAAACGGTCGGCAAGTATGCTATCCGCCGGCGGCCCTTGCCGCTTGAGGTGGAGTATGCGCTCGAGGGGCGCGACCCGGTGGCGGCAGACAAGTGGTGGGTGGCGACGGAGAGGAAGGAGGGCCCTTACTCCAGCGTCTTGGGTCTGACGCTCGTGACGGAGGAGACGATCCGCACCCTGCTGCATGAGGGGAAGCTATCGGACCGCCAGGCGATGCAGCTACCCACTGATGACGAGGTGGAACCGTGACCTGAGGAGTCAGAGGCGATTGTCTTCGTTGCCTACTTTGAAGCCGGGCTGCGCATCCCGGCCGCGATGATCGTTGGCGATGTGTTGCGAACCTTCAGGCTGGAGCTGGCACAACTGACTCCGAACGCGCTGGCCCGCCTCGCTATGTACAGCTGGGCCTTGCGCTAGGAGGCGTGCTAGCCCAACGCCTCGATGTTCGCCTATATGCACGATGCACAGTGCCAGCCGAAGGAGCGGAAGGACGGGATGCTGTCGAACTTCGGCAGCGTCAACTTTATACTGCGATCGACGTGCGGGAAGCTCTTCCCCGTGAACTCCACTCGAGCGCAGTGGGAATCTGGCTGGACAAGACGGTGGTTCTACCACCGTGTGGAGAGCGGTAGCGGTCTCGAGTGTACGGGCCAGCCAATGGCGTTCAACACCACGCCCATTATGAAGCTCAACTCCGAGGACAGGCGAAGGGCGCGAAGGCTTGTGGGGGTCACCGCCCGCTTCAACATGCGCGACCTCGCCGAGGAGTACATTATGTACGGCATGGCGCCGCTCGCCCATGAGTGGCGTCTCCCTGTCGGGAAACTCCGGGACAACAACGTCCGCCCGTCCATTTGCTCGCTACCAGCGCCCTCCGGACTTCGTAAGCCTCAGCCTTGTTCTCCTTGCCTTTCGCTATTCGCTACATCGCTTTTGACCACGCTTCTTGTCTCGCCTAGGAATGCGCTTGAAGGATGCGGAACGAGCGGCAAACATGTTCCTTGGGCCATACATGGCCAGGGAGCACGAGCAGCGTATGGCTGCAGTCGCAGAGGCGGGGCTGGGGCGGATAAACCGCGTGTGCGAGGCCCTGGGCGTTCATGTGCCGGAACGCACCTCTCCGACTCTGAGCCAACCGCGACGTCAAGATGACGGCGCCCCAGGGAAAACGGGGCCATCTCGCGGGAAGACTCGGACTGCTACGGCCGCTCCCGGCACGACAGCTGCCGTTGCCCTTATTGATGTTGCGGGTGCGGAATCTGATTCAGCGAAGTATGCCGACTCAGATTGGAGATGAGTGTGGATGGCGGGGGTGAGAAGTCTCCGAGCGGTGCCAAGCATCGGGAGTGTGCCGCGGACGACCAGGAGGGGGAAGTCCCGCCGCCTGCGGCGGTCGCCGAGGTGGAGCCATCGTCTGCTGGCGGCACCAGAGTGAAGTCGCCGCCTGCGATGGTGACAATGTCGGGGCTGCCCTTCGCGGAGGCCGGCAGAACGAGGTCTCCGCCAACAACGGCAGCCGAGTCAGGGGTACCTCCCGTGGAGGTTACTAGGGCGGGGCCTCCGCCCGTGAGCGTTGCTACCGTGGAGCCTTCTGCGGCGGTTACCGAGGCAGGGCCTTCACCTGCTCCTCCCAGGGCGAAGCGGCCATGCCTGCGATCTCCCCTTCATCGGACTTCAAGGGGATTTGCCGTGGTGACCCGTGTTGGGAGCTTGTGGGACTCCGACTCCGAAGCCGAAGTGCCCATGTCTCCGGCCCCTTAGGCCGCATCGGCCGTGGCATGGGAACAGCTGACGCTGGGTCCTAATGCGGAGATTCCCCTGCCGCGAGGGCCGGTGCCGTCCCCGGGGGCCGGTGTCCCTGTTACTCTGCTCGAAGTTGAGGGGACGTCCCAGCGAAGTCCACCTTCGGCCACCGAGGGTAGGTTACCTTGATATGACCTGACGTAGCTTTGCAGTACTCCTATAGGGCACTAACCGGTACACCCTCTTGCAGCGACGCTCATTCCGGAGGATAGGCGATCTCCGGGGCGTGGGAACATGCTCTCGAGGGGGGCGTCTGACGCGCCCGAGCCTGCTGGCGCGAACGCCGCGCACCCGAACCTAGCGGACTTTGTGCCTCCCTCGGAAGTGTTGGGGGCGTTGCGCGGGGTCGCGAACGATGTGGCCGCGAGCATTGACTCGCAGGCGCTGTCATCCTACGGGGAGGAGCGCCTTGGGGACGCATTGGAGGTATCGGGAGTGAGGGTAAGCATTTATCCTTATGACGATACGTGGCTGCTTTAGAATCTTGCTGACCACTCTATTGTACAGACCCTCGTTTTGGCCTAGGCGCTACAGGCAGCTCGTGCCTGCGAGCGGGGGACGCTAGAGGACCGGTTGCGAGCCGCCGAAGAGGCCCTGCGTGTTGCCGAGGGGACGCGCGCTGCCAAGGACGACCGCATCCGTCACTTGGAAACAGAATGCGCGGAGGTGAAGTCGTACGCCGAAGCGCTTGTGGCAGTGGCGTGGCTGTCAGCCATGGAGGTAGCGCGGCGAGAAGTTGCGGAGGAGCGGAATGGCTTACTCCAGCAAATCGCCGCGCTGGAGAAGGAGAAGGACGGACTCGCCGCGTCTCTGGCGGAGCGGGACCGGGTTCTGGGCGATGCTTCGGTGGCTGCATAGGATGCCATGCTGGCCCTGGAGAGCACCTTGGAGGATCTTATCGCCGAACTACCGCCCCGCTCCTTTGGGCCCGAAGAGCTGTCGCGGACCCTTCGCCGGATTGGGGATGCGGCCAACATTGCCCGCAGCTCCGCAACGACGTTCGGCAACCATTGCTCGTACGTGATGTCTTGCCTGATGTGCGCGCTTCTGCAGCACCGGGGCTTCCAGCATAGCAGCGGGCTGGCTGATCCCCATTTGGAGATGCCGGCCGGGGCTGATGTGATGTCTGGTGCCGTGCGCGCTGTTCACCGCCCCGTGCGATTCTTCTACGAGAGGATCTGGGAGTACATCGGGAAGGCTGCGGCGCAGGGCGAGCTGCGGAACAGCCTATACAACGAGGGGGACCTCGGTTTGTGGCTGGATGGGGTCCCACGACGCGACGAGGGCGGCCCCGAGGGCCCAGAGGGCGGCACGAACCCACAGGTGTGACGCTTTTTCCTTATGAATAAAGTGTAAGTTGCCTCACCGATGTGCTGATTTGTGTGCCCCCGTGTCCCGAGCAGTTACTCGACCGGGGCCGACTGCTGGTTTCTGACCTTGTGACCCGGTGACGCCTCCGGCGCTGGCGGAGGGCCGAGGAGTCACTGGACTTCTGGGCAAGCCGGGCTTCTTCGAGTGAGGCCCCGGCGCGGACGCGCATTAAGGAGGAGCCTGCCGAGTAGCGGCTTTAAGCACCCTAGGATGTGTATACTTAACTACGCACCTTTGTAAACATCTTCCGATGGATGCACAGTATAGGGGAGGGTTTGGTTGAAAAACGGTGTCCGCACCTCCATTCTTGTTTGCGATGACGTAATCTTGTGGTAGAAAGGCGAGGCTACACCGTGCCCGCCTACATGCAGCGGTCCGGGCCTAGCCGAAGTAGACGCGCGAGTGCTCCGTCCCCTACCTTTTGAAGTGGTGGCAGCGGAGCCGGCGCCTTAGTCGAGGTAGACACGCGAGCGCTCCGTCCCCTACCTTTTGAGGTGGTGGCGGCGGAGCCAGCGCCTTAGTCGAGGTAAATGCGCGAGCGCTCCGTCCCCTACCTTTTGAGGTGGTAGTGGCGGAGCCGGCGCCTTAGTCGAGGTAGATGCGCGAGTGCTCCGTCTCCTACCTTTCGAAGTGGTGGCGGCGGAGCCGGCGCCTTAGTCGAGGTAGACGCGTGAGCGCTCTGTCCCCTACCTTTCGAAGTGGTGGCGGCGGAGTCGGCGCCTTAGTCGAAGTAGACACGCGAGTGGTGCTCGTGAGTGTAAGCTACTACCACGTCTCACGCCGACTTTACAAGGTGCATACAGAGGCGAGCCTCGACTGCCTTCTGCGTGATCACTATGAGATGCACGCGGAGGCGAGCCTCTAGTGCGTCTTATCAGGACTCATGGTGCAAGGATCGTTGATCACACGGTGTTTATGCTCCGGAGAGTACGCATAGAAATAATACTTATGCATGCGCAGGAGCATCCGCATCTTGTTTAGACTCAGTAGAGTGCGCAAGGACAACATCCGCGTCTTATTTATACTCCGTAGAGTGCGCACGGAGGTAGGCCTCACGCTGCGTCTTATTTAGAGTCCGTGGACTGCGCGCGGAGGCAAGCCTCCGCGCGTTGCGGGCGGTGAAGGTGCGTGCGGAGGCGGACCTCAACGCTACGTCTTATTTATACTCCGTAGAGTGCGTGCGGAGGCAGCCCTCAGCGCTACATCTTATTTAGAGTCTGTGGACTGCGCGCGGAGGCAAGGCTCCGCGCGTTGCGGGCGGTGAAGTTGCGTGCGAAGGCGGACCTCAACACTACGTCTTATTTATACTCCGTAGAGTGCGCGCGGAGGCATCCCGAGAGTGTGCACGAAGGTAATCCTTCACGCGCTTCTTGTGGGAAACAAGACGATTTTTGCAAACGGTGAACTTTATTAAATTCCCTTTTGCGCGGGTGAGCGATTACAAACGGTGGGATATTGACCACTGACCGTTTAAGGACGGGATCGGCTGCGGCTGTCATCGCCCGGTGATGAGGTGGGGCACGGTGGGAGCCTCTGCTGCTGGGGTAACGCGCGCGGGGGGCCCGACGGGGTGCTTTCCAGAGCCGCCAAGGATCTTCGCACTTGCACACCCGGCCTAGGTGTTTCGCCGTGCCTCGTGGTGTGGACTTTTGCTGCCGAGCTCTATGCACCGAGCCATATCCTGATCGCCGTGGACGGTGATGATGGCCCGCAGTCCAGGGAGCTTCATACATATGAAGCCATGATGTGGGACTGCCCCGAGAGAGTTCAAGACTGGCCGCCCCAATATAGCGTTGTAGGGGTACGATGTTGGAAATATGCCCTAGAGGCAATCATAGAGATGATGATATTTCGTTGTATCCATGATTTAATAAATGTTCCTTGAATATTGCCTTTGTATTGATTAACAAGTATGTGACTTGTTTGTGAAACTCTTTACTTGTATGGTTATTCTAAAGTTGTCCCTAGTCGAAGTTCATATGTGGTCACACGTGAATAATGGATTAGCACATGTATCGGTTGATGACCATGTTTCACAGGTCATAGACATGGAGATGTCAAACCAATAATGTGGACACATGTTTAGAACATGGGGTTGGACCGACCCAACATGAGACATAACAATTATACTTATGGTTCTCTCTCTACACAATGTGTACGCCTTGTCCTTAGACCTGAGATTGTCGCATGTACTTGAGATGTGAATCGACCTACTTAGGGGCTATCAAACGCTGCTCCGTAACTGGGTAGTTATAAAGGTAGCTTTCGGGTTTGTCATGAAGCATGCTGCGAGGCATGGTCAGTCGAGATGGGATTTGCCCCTCTCTACCTGAGAGAGATATCTCTGGGCCCCTCGAGTGATCGGATCCAGAAATGCATGGCCATGCTACTTAAGGTTAAGAGTTAACCTAGTAAGGGATTCCGGATCACAGGATCGAGAAAGAGTGGTCAGCTTGGAGCTCGACCAAATATCGTGAGGCAAAGGGATTGGCATGTACATAAAGTTGTGATGGTTCGTTCGATATGATCTTTATGTATGTTTAGGAGTTGGCACGTCTTGCTAGAGGCCGCTACCAACTATTGACCGAGTTGGTAAACTCGTGTCATGTCTAAACATACGTGAACCCATAGGGTCACACACTTAAGGGCTGAAGCCTAATTCGGATTGGATCCGGGTTGGACTGGGTATTGAGTCCTAATGGGCCTCCATTCGCTGAAGCCCATTATAAGGACGTCTATAAAAGGAGGGCTAGGGCGCACAGGGTTGGGAGAATTTTTTCGTGACCTCCTCAAACCCTAGCCGCCACCCCTCCCACGCCCTGGGCGCTCGCTCGGATCTAGTAATCCGGCGTGCGTCGCTTCCTCCCGTACGTGTGGATACCTTTTGGCGGCGCTGCATCTGTAGCGTTTGGACGAACCGCAAGAGAGGAGTTGTACGTTGGACGCCGCGACGAGGACGAGGAAGTAGTACGACTACTCTGCCCCGACGTGCTGCATCGACGTAGTACGACTACTCTGCCCCGACGTGCTGCATCAATTCCGCACCTGCGCGTCTAGTGGTAATTCCGTGATCTATAACTGCAGTGATCTTGGTTTACGGGCATAATTTTTATTAATTTGCGCTAGCGTAGCCTACCCGTAGTTCTTCAGTGGTATCAGAGCCATTGCTGTCATGTTATAGGTTCGGGTGATTTGCATATGGCGATATGTAAGTCGTTATGATCGATGTGATCGATTGTATAGTTCTGGTAATGGATAGATCTGGTTTCCGTGATCATTCTGCTAAGGTCGTGCCACAACATACCCCTACCGGTCGGTATCACCATCGGGGTAGACAGTGACACGTAAAACCGATTGCGGAATGCGAAGATCAATATGATTGGTCGAATCGGAACCTAGATTAATAATCGATATTCCGTGATTGTGCTGCTAAGGTCGTGCCACAACATACCCCTACCGGTCGGTATCACCATCGGGGTAGACAGTGACACGTAAAACCGGTTGCGGTACGCGAAGATCAATGCAAATTGGTCGAATCGGAACAATAGTCGATTTGGGGTAAATATGATTTGCCGATCAAAATCCTAAGTAAAAATTGCATAGATTGCCGAACAATAGATACCGCGAGGGGCGCTGCCCCTTCGAACCCCGCGGGGGGAAACCCCCTCGACCCCCTTATCCGGTAGATTGCGAATCTATGCATAACTTGTTTTTGCAGGATGTATGTGACCAGTATGGCCTAATGTGTATGTGATGCATTTTATAATATTTTCATGACCTGCGTGTCGTGGGTTCGGCAACACGGCTGGAGCCATAGTGTTGTCAAAGTATTGTATTAACGGCCTGCGTGCCGACTTGTGATGATTCCTTGTATCCATGTATTTGATTACTAGCTGTTATGAGTAATAGCTTATATTAGTACTCGGAGGACACATCACTTGGAGGGATGGCACACATTAACCATGGAGATGGAGATCATCATGGTGGACAGATTCTATGGCGATGGAGATCGCCATGAGAAAATGGGCCATACTGAGTCACAACTGTGTGAATGCTATTCCTGTTTGTTTTACTCCTATGCATGTTTGAATGGTAGAAGTATAACGATCCCTCACAAAATGTTAAGTTAAACATATGCCCTCCCAACTAAACCCTGCACCATCCCATGTCTTGTAAATTGATGGTGGGTCTATAAAATTAGGGCACCATCGACTTTCCTTGACTAGATGGGTTTGTATCGGATACATACATGCATAAGGGTTGGTGAACTTAACAAGGTTATCATAAAGGTTATGGGCCTTGGGGCATAAAGGTTGGGCGCCGAGGCATAGAGATGTCACCCAACAACAAGAGTCATATAGAGATATGATTAGTAAGGTGTTACTTACCGAATTACCTTGTCTCCTAGCGGTGATGCAAAAGCTCACTAGTAGACTAGTTAATTGCGGATCTTGAATTGCTAAGAATCAATAGAGGGATATTGATTTTAGTGGGAGTACATTCTATTAAATTTGTTTAATACAGTTTACTCTATCATGGTTCTATTTGTCTTAGTATTTTGCATTTTCTGTTGTAGATCAATGGCATCTAACAACCGCGCACACCCTTTTGCTTTGCGATCGATTCTTGAGAAAGAAAAATTAAATGGAACAAACTATTCGGACTGGGTCCGTAACCTGAGAATTGTTCTCAGGGCAGATAAAAAGGAACACGTTCTAGACACCCAAATCCCAGAAGAACCTGCTGACAATGCGACTGCTGCTGTTAAAAATGCCTACAAGAAAGCATGTGATGACTCTCTTGAGATTAGCTGTCTTATGCTTGCATGCATGGAACCTGACCTTCAAAAGCAGTTTGAGGATCAGGAAGCGTATGATATGATCATGGCGCTTAAGGACATGTTCCAGACACAGGCCAGGACTGAAAGGTTCAATGTGTCTAAGGCTTTTCTGGAATGCAAGTTAACAGAAGGTGCACCCGTAGGCCCACATGTGATCAAAATGGTTGGTTACAGTCAGACTTTGGATAAACTTGGTTTTCCAATTAGCCAAGAGTTGGCAACTGATTTCATTTTGGCGTCTCTACCACCTAGCTATGGACATTTCATTTCGAACTACCATATGCATGGGGTGGAAAAGGGCCTTAATGAGCTTTGTGGGATGCTCAAAACAGCAGAGAGTGACATTAAGAAGTGTGCAGGGCCTAGCCATGTGATGGCTGTGCAGAACAAGTCTAGCTTCAAGAAAAAGGGTAAGAAGCCATGGGCAAAGAATAAGGGCAAGGCTAAAGATATGATCTCAAAGCCAACGCCTAAGCCTAAAGCTGGACCTGGAGCTGAGACAGTATGCTACTATTGTAAAGAGACTGGCCACTGGAAGAGAAACTGCAAGAAGTACATGGATTCTGAGGAATGCAAGAAGAATGCTGGAAGTAAGACTTCCACCCATGGTACACTTGTCATAAATGTTTTAGACATTTTTCTTGCTGATTCTCCTATTAACTCTTGGGTATTTGATACCGGATCAGTTGCTCACATTTGCAACTCGATGCAGGGGCTAATAAGAAGTAGAGGAGTCGCAAGAGGTGAAGTTGATTTTCGCGTCGGAAATAAAGCAAGGGTTGCTGCGTTGACCGTCGGCACCATGCAACTTCAGCTTCCTTCAAGATTTATTATGGAATTGAATAATTGTTATTATGTTCCTAGTATGAGTCGAAACATTTTATCTCCCTCATGTTTGATGAGAGATGGTTATTCATTTGCAAGTAAAGACAATGGTTGTTTGATCTCTAAAAATGAAATGTTTGTGGCTTTTGCGCCCATTGTGAATGGGTTATTTATTTTAAATCTTGATGATGCGCCCATCTTTAACATAAATGCTAAAAGACTTCGACCTAATGATTTGAATCCCACCTATGTTTGGCATTGTCGTTTGGGTCACATAAGTGAAAAGCGCATGAAGAAGCTCCATGATGATGGTCTTCTAACTTCGTTTGATTTTGAATCATACGAGACATGTGAAGCTTGTTTGCTTGGTAAGATGACCAAGTCACCTTTCAAAGGTTCTTTTGAGAGGGCTTCAGACTTGTTGGAAATCATACATACTGATGTATGTGGACCAATGAGCACGACTGCTAGAGGTGGATTTCATTACTTCATAACTTTCACTGATGATTTTAGTAGATATGGCTATGTCTACTTAATGAAGCATAAGTCTGAAACTTTTGAAAAGTTCAAAGAGTTCCAGAATGAGGTTGAAAATCAACGTGCCAAGAAAATTAAGGCTCTGCGATCTGATCGTGGTGGCGAGTATTTGAGTCATGAATTTAGCAATCATCTGAAGAGTTGCGGAATTGTTCCACAGCTAACACCGCCCGGAACGCCTCAAAGAAATGGGGTATCCGAGCGGCGTAATCGGACCTTGTTGGACATGGTTCGATCGATGATGAGCCAGTCAGATCTACCATTATCATTTTGGGGTTACGCTCTAGAAACAGCAGCTTTCACACTTAATAGGGTACCGTCTAAATCCGTAGTTAAGACACCATATGAGATATGGACTGGGAAGAGTCACAGTTTGTCTTTTCTAAAGATTTGGGGATGTGAGGCGTTTGTCAAGCGACTACAGTCGGACAAGCTCACACCCAAGTCGGATAAATGCATTTTCGTGGGATATCCGAAGGAAACCTTTGGATATTACTTCTACAACCGACTAGAGGGCAAAGTGTTTGTCGCTCGAAGTGGTGTTTTCCTAGAGAAAGAGTTTCTCAACAGGGAGACAAGTGGAAGAACGGTGCAACTTGAAGAGGTTCAAGATGAACCAATCGGGGAAGACTCGACGAATGATGCCCACGTGGCAGAACAAGTTGAGGAACCCATGGCAAAGGAAGCACCACCACCACGAAGGTCGGAAAGGCTCCGCAATGCGCGAGATATGTTATTGTTAGACAATGATGAGCCTACGACCTATGCGGAAGCAATGATGGACCCAGACTCTGAGAAATGGCAAAGTGCCATGAGATCCGAGATAGCATCCATGGGAGACAATCAAGTTTGGAACTTGGTTGACCCGCCTGATGGTGTTAAAACCATAGAGTGCAAATGGATCTATAAAAAGAAGATTGATATGGATGGAAATGTTCATATCCATAAAGCTCGACTTGTCGCAAAAGGTTTTCGGCAAGTTCAAGGAGTTGACTACGATGAGACCTTCTCGCCTGTAGCGATGCTTAAATCTATACGGATCATTCTAGCTATTGCTGCATATTTCGACTATGAGATATGGCAGATGGATGTCAAAACGGCTTTCCTTAATGGAAATTTAACCGAGGACGTGTATATGATACAGCCCGAGGGTTTTGTCGATCCAATCAATGCTAGAAAAGTATGCAAACTTCAAAAATCCATTTACGGATTGAAGCAAGCATCTCGGAGTTGGAACATTCGTTTTGATGAAGTGGTCAAAGGGTTTGGCTTCATCAAAAACGAAGAAGAATCTTGCGTTTACAAGAAGGCAAGTGGGAGCTCGCTCGTATTTCTAATCTTATATGTAGATGACATATTACTGATTGGAAATGATATTCCTATGCTCGAGTCCGTTAAGACCTCACTGAAAAATAGTTTTTCAATGAAGGACTTAGGGGAAGCGGCATATATTTTGGGTATTAAGATCTATAGAGATAGATCAAAAAGGCTAATAGGATTAAGCCAGAGTACTTACATTGACAAAGTGTTGAAACGGTTCAACATGGAGGAGGCAAAGAAAGGGTTCTTGCCCATGTCTCATGGCATAAATCTTGGCAAGACTCAGTGTCCTTCGACAACTGATGAGCGAGATCGCATGAGTAAGATTCCATATGCTTCGGCCATTGGATCTATCATGTATGCTATGATATGTACTCGCCCAGATGTTTCCTATGCTCTAAGTGTTACGAGCAGATACCAGGCTGATCCCGGTGAGAGTCACTGGACAGCGGTTAAAAACATCCTCAAGTATTTGAGAAGAACTAAGGATGTGTTCCTAGTCTACGGAGGTGAGGAAGAGCTCGTTGTAAATGGTTACACCGATGCAAGCTTCCAAACCGACAAAGACGATTACAAGTCGCAATCGGGTTTTGTGTTCATTTTGAACGGTGGTGCGGTCAGTTGGAAGAGTTCCAAGCAGGAGACTGTTGCTGACTCTACAACGGAGGCCGAGTACATTGCAGCTTCTGAAGCAGCAAAGGAAGGTGTTTGGATAAGGAAGTTCATATCTGAACTAGGTGTGGTTCCTAGTGCATGCAGTCCTCTGGATCTTTACTGTGATAACAGTGGGGCCATTGCGCAAGCCAAGGAGCCAAGGAATCACCAAAAGAACAAACACATACTGCGGCGGTTTCATCTCATTCGAGAGATCCTCAATCGAGGAGATTTAAAGATATGCAAAATACATACGGATTTGAATATTTCAGATCCTTTGACGAAGCCTCTCCCACAGCCTAAGCATGAGGCGCACACAAGAGCTATGGGTATTAGATATCTTCTAGATTGACTCTAGTGCAAGTGGGAGACTGTTGGAAATATGCCCTAGAGGCAATCATAGAGATGATGATATTTCGTTGTATCCATGATTTAATAAATGTTCCTTGAATATTGCCTTTGTATTGATTAACAAGTATGTGACTTGTTTGTGAAACTCTTTACTTGTATGGTTATTCTAAAGTTGTCCCTAGTCGAAGTTCATATGTGGTCACACGTGAATAATGGATTAGCACATGTATCGGTTGATGACCATGTTTCACAGGTCATAGACATGGAGATGTCAAACCAATAATGTGGACACATGTTTAGAACATGGGGTTGGACCGACCCAACATGAGACATAACAATTATACTTATGGTTCTCTCTCTACACAATGTGTACGCCTTGTCCTTAGACCTGAGATTGTCGCATGTACTTGAGATGTGAATCGACCTACTTAGGGGCTATCAAACGCTGCTCCGTAACTGGGTAGTTATAAAGGTAGCTTTCGGGTTTGTCATGAAGCATGCTGCGAGGCATGGTCAGTCGAGATGGGATTTGCCCCTCTCTACCTGAGAGAGATATCTCTGGGCCCCTCGAGTGATCGGATCCAGAAATGCATGGCCATGCTACTTAAGGTTAAGAGTTAACCTAGTAAGGGATTCCGGATCACAGGATCGAGAAAGAGTGGTCAGCTTGGAGCTCGACCAAATATCGTGAGGCAAAGGGATTGGCATGTACATAAAGTTGTGATGGTTCGTTCGATATGATCTTTATGTATGTTTAGGAGTTGGCACGTCTTGCTAGAGGCCGCTACCAACTATTGACCGAGTTGGTAAACTCGTGTCATGTCTAAACATACGTGAACCCATAGGGTCACACACTTAAGGGCTGAAGCCTAATTCGGATTGGATCCGGGTTGGACTGGGTATTGAGTCCTAATGGGCCTCCATTCGCTGAAGCCCATTATAAGGACGTCTATAAAAGGAGGGCTAGGGCGCACAGGGTTGGGAGAATTTTTTCGTGACCTCCTCAAACCCTGGCCGCCACCCCTCCCACGCCCTGGGCGCTCGCTCGGATCTAGTAATCCGGCGTGCGTCGCTTCCTCCCGTACGTGTGGATACCTTTTGGCGGCGCTGCATCTGTAGCGTTTGGACGAACCGCAAGAGAGGAGTTGTACGTTGGACGCCGCGACGAGGACGAGGAAGTAGTACGACTACTCTGCCCCGACGTGCTGCATCGACGTAGTACGACTACTCTGCCCCGACGTGCTGCATCAATTCCGCACCTGCGCGTCTAGTGGTAATTCCGTGATCTATAACTGCAGTGATCTTGGTTTACGGGCATAATTTTTATTAATTTGCGCTAGCGTAGCCTACCCGTAGTCCTTCATACGAGATGTCGACAACGTCGAAGGTGGCGTCCTCACTCCTCACATTATCGTCTCGGCCAAAGGAGACTTGGAGGCATATCTGGCCCAATGCCCGCAGAGGTTGCCCTCTGAAGCCTTGTAGAGGGATGCCCGAAGGGCCCAATCGACTTCGGGGATCTCCATCTGATCGAAGGCCGCTGCGAACAAGATGTTCGCGGAGCTTCCTCCGTCCACCAGGACGCTTCTGACTTCGCATCCTGCGATGACGATCTGGACGACCAGGGGATCGTGGTGGGGGAATTCCACTCCTTCAGCGTCAGCGGACGTGAAGGTGATTTCGTGTTGTGCCCACTCCGGTGGCGCCTGCACTGGGTATGCCGCGACGTGGTGTAGCCTCCTCGCATAGGCCTTCCGCTGTCGCGCCGAGGCGAACTCCAACGAGGAGCCCCGGAGATGACGTTTATGACCATGCGCTGGGCTCCTTCCGGGGCTTGCAATTGCAGGAGGCCCCCCCGAGGTTGCTGCACGTGGGCCTGAATCCGCAAGGGGCCTTCTTGGGGTTGCATTCCTTGGTCCTGGGGGTGTTGGACGTGAGCCACGACGGGCGGGCGCGCCTTAGGGTTTCTGTCTCTGGCGACGCTCTGCCGGAGTGCTGCGATGGTGGCGTACACACGCGTGTCGTGGCTGCCCCGACCGTGGACTTCGCACCACTACCCAAGGTGCTGTTCATTGTACTCTTCGCGGGCTCTGTCGTTGCGACCCCGCCCGCGTCCTCGCCCCCGGCCACGGCGCCCTCTGCCGCCGCGACCAGCAGGGGCGTTGTCCTCGGAACCACCCTCGATGTCAAAGATGTAACGAGGTTTCCGAGATTTGCGTTGGTCGTGCTTGGGCTTGTCGCCCGATGAGTCTTTGTGCTGGGCCTCCTTGCGCTCGGAGGCGTCCTTCGATAGCTCCTGCTTACGCTTGCCTTTCGATGAGCCCTCCTTTAGCGAGCCATCGTTTTGTGCCGAGCCCTCCGCCTGATTGGTGTCGGAGTCGTCGCCATGTCTCCGCCGCGCGTCCTCTTCTGCTCTAGCGTACTCTTCCATCTTGTCGAAGAGCTTCGCCACCGTCTTGATTGGTTTCCGCGTGTTGTATTCGGCCATCGGTCCCGGGCGGAGGCCTTTATCGCTGCATTGATGACGGTTGTTTCATTGACGTCCTTGACCTGGCAGCGTACCTTCGCGAAGCGCTTGAAGTAATCCCGAAGCCTCTCCGACGGTTTTTGCTTGACTGTGAAGAGCTGGTCCGCGTCGATGCGCTCGACGTAGTTTTCCTGGAAGTTGTTGTAGAGTCGGTCGCGGATCTGCTCCCACGCGTAGATGGACTGTGGCTCGATGGTGAAAAACCAAGAGAGCGTCACCCCCTGCAACGCGAGCGGGAGCCCCTTCGCCTTCGTGGTGTCATCTCCGTCGGCGGCTTCGATGGCGGTCTCATACACGCGCACGAATTCCCGTGGGTCCGTGTCGCCTTTGTACGTTTCAATGACACTCGAGAACTTGAAGTCCTCCGGCCACGCCGCTTGCTGCAGGCCCGCAGAGAGTGGGGACTCCGGGTCCACGCGTCGTAGTGGGACGTGGGGGCGTCGCGGCTATCCGCCCTCTCCGGTGTGGGCTCCGATGCGACCACCGGCGGGGCCTGTTGGCTCCGAGCCTCTTGCATGTCCCGTACGGCTCCGCGGAGATCCGTTAGCTCCCGCTGAAACGCACTGAGGGTCGCCAGCAGGGTGTTCTTCGCCGTGGACGTGGTTGGGGCCGTTGGCGTGCCTGGGGGCGTGACCGGAGCGGCGGCAACCATGGCCTGTGCTCTCGGACTGCCCGCTGCACTGGTGTGAAGAACTTCGGAGCCGGTGACGAAGCCCGCGTTGCCGCCAGAACTGCTCACCGTTCCTGCACCGAGTGGGGGAGCGGACGCCGTGCCTGCGTGGGCATTGGCGTTGCTGCCCCCGACCACCCGAGCACCGCTGTCGGCGACTGTCGCGGTACCTGCAGTGGGGTTACCTACCATGCGCGGGGCGGTGTCGACCGTCGCACCGGCGGTGGCGGGGTCGGGTGTCGCGGCGGCATTGGCGGGATCGAACGTCGCGGCGGTGTTGGCGGGATCGAACGTCGCGGCGGTGGTGGCGGGGTCGGGCGTCGCGTCGTGAAAACCGGTGTTCGCGACCGCCACACCTGCATCGCCACCCATGCCCGCGGCTGCCAACACTGAGGCCCTGGTATTGACGCGGGATTCCGCCACCCCCACCTTCTTCTTCTTCTTTGCCGCCGATGATGAAGCTTTCTTTGGTGCCATCCCTCTTCGGATCTGGAGGCTTGCTCTTGTCCTCCCCACGGATGGCACCAACTGTTGTGGTTACAGACCAAATAGAGAGAGAGAGAGTATGGTTGTGGAGAGTTAGGTGAGCAATGGCTTAGGGTTTCTCCCCATGGCCTGTGCGGTATATATATATCCATATAGGGGAGTGCTTTTACAATTATACCCTTACATCCGAGTATTCCCCTCAGGGGCACTCATGTCATTACACATGTCCCATTTTGGACCTTACATTCCTCTAACAGACCCGCTGGGCTCAGGTGGGGGCCACCCCTACAACAATGAGGAATGTCACATGATAAAAGATCATCCGAGTTTGAAGTAAATAAAGGGTGTTTGCTCAATGGTGGTAGCAAATGATGATTCAGACGTACTAGTTGTCGGTCAATTAGGTGCTTTTTATGAATGGATATTAGATTTATATTATTGTTTCTACATATGTTTGGTGAGAGACATATTTGACAAAAGATATCTACGTTCAGTGTATGAAAATGTTCACTTAGGTGATTGCAAGAAGTATGCAATTATTGAGGTAGAACAGTTATATTGGAGATGTACAATGAAGTACTTCGCACATTGATAGGAGTTCGGTATACTTTTGGTTTAAAGAAGAATCTAATATCTATGAGGTTGCTTGAATTCGAAGGTTATGAGCTATCACTTCGAGATGGAGTCATGCGAGTTACTTACAAAGGGCAAGTGATCACGAAAAGTATCTGAAATAATAGAGGATATCGATTAAAGGGTAATCTTAAAGGTCTAGCAACCAATAGGAGATCTAATCAAAATTCTGGTCAAGAGAAGAAAATCGTGTCATCAACAAGTAGGTACCCAGATCACATATGTAATTATGTACGGAATTGCAAAACAGTTGCAAAAAATCTAGTAGACGCAAAGGTGAAGGTGAAAGCTATTGGAAGAAGAAAGATATGGTGGGACCAAACATGCGATACTAGGGAGCAGATGGAGCTCAGAAGTGGTACAAACCTATGATATGGAAGATTGTAAGAATGGTTAACCAAACTACACAACAAACTAGCTCTCAAATGGAGGGTCCGGGTAGGCTAGTCCAGACATTGACACACACATTGCGGTAATGTGTATGAGCCCATGTGGTGGAAGTGCTCCTAAAGATGGGAGGAAAAAGAAAAAAAAGGTGGAGCCGACTTAGAACGAGTTCTCGGAGGAGCACAGTGACTTCAATGGATAAGAGTTAAAGTGGAGATTGTCGAGTTATAGTGACTCATATATAGTCTTTTAGCATTTAGAAATATGTGCTATAAAGAGTTCTGAATGAATCCTACTAGGATTAAGACTCTTACTTATATTTGGATTATGACTCTTGCTCCTATTTGAATTATGATTCCTACTCTAAATTGGTGAAGGGTTATGAGGGACTATATAAACCATAGGGTAACCATAGAGAGGAACCAAGCAATCAAATCTACTCATCCAAAGCAGATGGTGCATGAGAGGATTAGAGGTTGGGATATTATTTAGTACTAGCTTTTTGTATAGGACAAGGATCCGAGGTCCTAAATAATTAGATAGGGTTGTGAGTGAGTGACAATTTCTTATTCTCTTTTGAGATTGTGTTTAAAGAATTTGTAGTCGGTTTTGCTAAATCTTTTCTCTCTTGTCGTAGTTGCTTCATTGTCATTATTTTGGTTCATTCTACAAGATTTATCTTTTTTTGTTGTTTATACTATACATACTTATGTTGTATCTCACAAACTCTGTTTCGATCCGAGAGCTGCTGCGCATAAGGAGTATCAGAGTGTAACAGTATATACATCCATGATGTGCACACATTAATGTATTTTTCACGATATGTGCATGCATGTAATTTATGGATTACAAGTAATTTAACATATCTAGTGTAATAGGTATTTGAGTACTAAGATGCTAATACCAGCTAGAGAAATCTGATCTAACCTAAACGACTCAAAAACCCCTACCTCACGCCCTTTTTTAGAAAAAAAACCCTGCGTGTCCTATTCTTCTCGCGAAATAACCCTTACCATTTGCTCCGCGGGCGTTCGCTGGGACAAATCGAGTTGAGGCCGATTCAATTCCCATTGAGGCAGCACTCTAGGGTTTCGGCTGCCGCCCTCCACACGGCCCCCTGTCGTTACCCCCGAATTTTTTCTATTTAAGCCCTTTTTTTTGAAAAATATTCACATTTAGACCCCTGGTGGTTTTAATTCCGTTTTTGGACCCAGGGGGTCGGCGCCGTGACCCACGGCGCCGAGGTAACACGTCTCGGCGCCGTGGAGCACGGCTCCGAGGTGCCAGGCCCACTCCAGCCTGGTGGCCTGCTTGGCGCTGACGTGGCAGCACCTCGGCGCCGTGGATCGTGGCTCCGAGCTCGGAGCCGTGGGTCGTGGCGCCGAGCTCGGAGCCGTAGATCGTGGCGCCGAGCTGCCTGCCACGTGGCGCCGAGCTCCCTGCCACGTCTGCAGACACTCGGCGTCTAGGGTTTGCACCGATCAGGCTTTACGTTGTCGCAAAAAGAATTACTAGTTGTATTTTGTTAATTTTGTTACTAGTTGCAGGAACTGTAATGATTATAAGTTTTGTTAATTTTGTAGTTGTGAATTACAAAACAATTTGAAAAAATTGTAAAACAAGTTTATGTTGATTGGCTCGTTGTAGATGCATAAAAAAATATGGTAATTTTTTTAGGAACGATTGTGTGTAGAACGGTCGATATATAAAATGGTAAGTGACTTTTAAGGTATGATATGTTTTAAGGGTTTGCAATTCCCGTGATTTTTGCAAGGTTTGGTAATTTTGTAGTTGTAATATGGGAACGAATCTGATGAAGTCGTAATAAAAGTTTATGTTCATTGCAAGTTGCACATGCAAACCAAATTATGCTAAATTTTTTTGCCGAAGGATTGAGCATAGAAATATCGATGCATATAGTGGTAAGTGATATTTCGAAGGTAAGTGATATTTTGACATGGCAGGCATGTGGCATGTGTGCAACTCTGTACTTCTAATGTTCAGAATTCCACCACTAGTCCTAACATGCATGCCTTAGGGAAAATAACTTGCTGGGTCTATTACATTTTGTCTACTGGGTGTAGCGTGGTTGTTTCCCCTTTTTGTCACGCCCTGAAGATGGCTCCGCTGCATCCTTCTTCCTGTCACTCTTAGTCTTGAGAGCTACCTCCCGAGCTTGAAGCTCCTCCTCCTGACGCTTGATGGCAGCTTCACGCAGACTTAACTGCTCCCGCCTCCTTTGCAACTCATCCTCCTTGCCCTTCAGACGGATTTGGTCCACCCTCACGCGGCGCTCTTGGTCAAGCCGCATCTGTCGTTCCACCTCGCGAGCCTGAGTCATCTTGACAAAATATTGTGCTTTGTTTTCCACCTCCACTGCCCGGTTATTTGGCCATGCCGGCGACACCCGATCCACCCATTCGATGAACCTGCAAGCCTATGTGTGGCGTGGTAGATGTCATCGATCAAGTTGAAAAAAGATAACGAGAAACAAATGATTTAGTTATGGTCGTTACCACGAAGTCGTCATCCAGGTAAGGACATTTGAAGAACCTACGGCCGTATTTGGCTTGTTGTACTCGATCAGTCCAGACTCCCAACATCGTCCTAAAGCCGCAATGGCACTTCGGGCGCTCATGCCACTCCGGCACTCCAAATGGGTCGGACCTCCAGGAAGACATTGTTGTGTAGTAGTATTGTGATGCCTTGAGGAGGAGATGTGGTATGGAAGACATAGGAGGGAGGCCTTTATGTAGGCAGGTTATCTGGTGCAGTGGGCATAGTCCATGGAGAGGATATTTTCGCTTTTCCTGGATTCCAGTGTAGCAATAAATGGCCCTATGTAGGCTTTTCAGAGACTATAGTCTCGTAATAAATTCATAGTTCGTAGCCTTTTCAGAGATTGGACCATTCAAAGCCTAGAAAGCTAAAGACCTACGCCCCTATATGTGTACAGGCCTACAGGCCTACTCCTGTAAAGGCTAAAGACCTACGCCCTATATGTGTACAGGCTAAAGGCCTACTCCGTCACTGCGCAAAGCTGGCATATGCTGCCTCGTTTTGTCATGTCACTGAGCAAAATCTGAACTCTTTTGTCATGTCACTAAGCAAAGCTGCCCTCTTTTGTCATCTCACTGAGCAAAAGCTGACCTCTTGTGTCATGTCCCTGAGCAAAGCAGGGGCGTGTTGTCATGTCCCTGAGCAAAAGCCTCTTTTTTTGGTGGTCACTGCATTAAGCTGCCCCGTTTTGCTATAAGTAGCAGGGTTGGGGTCCCATGACATTGTGAATCGAACAAAGTAGTACCCTCTCTTTCGTGGTGAAACATACCATGTCTGAAGTCGAGGGGCCAGTGGGATTTGGGTCACCGAAGGACGACATTCCCTTAGAAACGAGGGATATGTTCGGTCCGCAGTACCGATTGATACCAAGCCGGCGTGCTCAACCACCGTGGCCGAAATGCAGACACAATGAGTACGCGGTCGTCCAGATCTTGGATTCCCCGAACGATGGCGGGCGACGTTTCTTCCGTTGCTCACGCTCCGGGGTACAAATTAGTAATGTTACATTTTGTATTGCTTATGGACCCTCGAAGTTTACCGTCATTTTTTGTGCAGATGGCCAAATGCGACTTCTCCCACTGGATCGACCCTCCTCACGAACGGTATGTTGATCATTATGTGGGTACATTATGGGCTCGAATATGGGACTTGGAGTACCGAATGGAGAATCTCACTGAGGAGAACAATGACCTCCGCGAACAGATGCAACGCGAGAGGGGCAACGAGGAGGTCGTGAATATAGGAAGCTCTTATGATCCCACATGTTGCTGCGCGAACCCGAGCTGCATATGTGCATGCCACTACCACGATGGACAACCACGTCCGAGGCGACCCCCTCAGCATTTCTCCATGTGGGTGCCACGAGGCTCGTTTGGCATGTAGGTAAGAAGGTGTATGATTGTGTTGTATTTTAGTTGTTGTGTTCGTTGGTGTGTTGATGGCTGTAGTACTTGGTTGTGTTGTCATTTTTTGGTACCCTCCATGTTTACCGTCGTTGCTGTGTTGATGGTTGTAGTACTTGCTATATTTTATGTACGTGCAATCTATGTGTTGTTTCGTGTTGTGACTGGGCAAAGCTGTTTTATTTTAGGTCGTAGCCTTTTCAGCCGATTGTGCTTTTTCAGGAAGCATAAATTCATAAGCAAAAAATTCATAGTTCGTATCATTTGCAGTCGTTTGCAGTAAACATAAATTCATTGCAGGAATTATAGAACAACAAAGTACAGACTACGGTGAGCCATCCTCGGTGGCTCTCCTCGTAGTACTGGTCTAGCAGGTGGAATTGCGCCATCCTACAAAAAATTGAATTTGTCAGTCCAACATACAAGTAAACAAAAAATTGAACATGCATAAAATATGGAAAGAATAAGAAATTAAATAAGAAACATAGCAAATTACATATGAAAAAATAACTAGACGAACTATGAAACATAACGAATAACAAGCACTCGCACCTGACTAAGTGGCCAATGGCATGTGCGTGAATTGTGGCCAAGTCTACCACATCTGCTACATTGGTTCTGCTCGGGGTTAGTAAGAAAGGGGGTTGCTCTCCCTCGCCTCGTTGTTCCTTGAAGCTGATCCATAACCATCTTGTGTCTCGTCCTTTTCCTGGTTCCACGTTTGTTCCAACGGCTACCCGTATCCGCAATGTATTTGGGCCCAGTGTACGGTGGCCACTCTCCCTCATCCCGATAAGGCTCGAAACGGGGAGACCACGTAAGCACAAGGTTGTCAACACTGAACTCCCGAGGTATCTTGCTCTCGTAGTCAAAGTTGCGATGCCTCGCTGCTGCCACATAATGAGAACATGGAAAGTGGTACTGCCTCGGTTTACCACATGTGCATGAGAAATCAATAAGGACAACCTTATGCCTCCTCGTCGGCCGGAGCTCTCCATCGGTCGTTGTACCACCCCTTTCTACAACCTCGTAAGTGCCCGTGGAGTTGTCAAAACAATGTACCTCATGTGCCTCAGCCCTCGCCTTTGCCTTTTCAAGGTGACGCTTCGGTTTTGGCGCCCATCTCTCTTGTTTACTCTGTAGCGCCATTGCATGTGTGTGTCTTTCGTTGAACCAGGCAACAAGCTTGTAAAAGGTGAATGATACTATAGCATTGACGGGCATACCACGTATACCCCTAAGCAAGTTATTGAAGGATTCGGCCATATTGCTTGTCTGAAACTCGTACCTCCAGCCACCATCGTCATGAGCCCTTGTCCATTTGTCGACATCTCTCATCAATCCCGACAACCACTGTCTACCTTCTGCGTTTATTGCAGTATTAAGCTGCTCCAACTTCTCCTGGAAGAACTTGACCTCAAGCATTCGAGCGACCTCCTCGAACAGAGGAAAGTTATCCTTCGTACCATCCTTACGGAGTAGATTCTCGGCAAGATGCCGAGTGCACCAACGGTGGTGCAAAGGCGGATACCCCGGTATCTGCTCTTGTACGGCAGCAAGTATGCCCTGGTGTCTATCGGATATGACACCCACCTCCCTACCAGGGCCGACCACGTGCCTCCGAACGAGCCGCAAGAACCATCCCCAGCTGTCTTTGTTCTCCCTCTCAACCAAAGCAAACGCCAAAGGAACCAACGCGTTGTCTGCGTCACAGGAAATGACTATCAGAAGTGTGCCCTGGTACTTGCCAAGAAGAAACGTACCGTCAATGGAGAAGACAGGACGACAATGCCGAAAGGCCTCGATGGACTGAGCAAAGCACCAGAAAGCACGGAAGAATATCTGCATCCCATCTTGAGTCCATTCGTTTGGTTTCGGGACGTACTCATAATGCATGCCTGGATTAACCGCTTTGATTGCATTGAAGAGTGCTGGCAACTGCAAGTACCCATCTTCCCAGTCCCCATATATCATCTTCCAGATGCGTTGCTTTGCCCTCCATGCTTTTCCATATCTTATCTCGTATCCAAATTTCTCCTTAACAATCCCAGCAAGTGTCTTCACCTTCATATTGGGTTCTCCCTTTACTATGTGACACAGTGACTTGACAATAATGGTAGAGGTCAACTGCCGATGCTTCTGTTTGAGCTCTGCTTCGGCACAAGTGTGTGGGCCAACGATTTTTGTGATCTTGAACTTTCCCGTGTCCTTCTGTTTCCTAGCACAAACCCTCCATTCACATGTTTTCTTCTCGCACACAACTGTGTACCTCCGCTCCACATAAGAATGCCTCACCTTGAATGGCCTTTTACGAATCACTGAATACTCCTGCAGCCACCTTCTCAATGCAGACAAGTCCTCAAACATCATGCCCTTCTCAATTGTCATGCTTGAACCGGCCTCAGGAGCATCTAGCAGCTCGTCATCCCTTCCTTCTGCATAAGCCCCATGAGAATGCCTAAGATCGCTGAATTCATGAACTGATGGATCCCGGCCAGGGCAATAACGCCTGATCAGCTCAATATCACTTTCGGTCAGCTCTCCAAAAGGGCGGTCATCGTCAGAATCAACGGCCCTTGCGATCTCGTAAGGCTGCAGATCATCCACAATTTGAACATCCACACTGTTGGAGTCCCTGCAGACTTCTTCAACGTTGCCAGATGGAGCAACGGGAGGAACACCAATATTATCAGGAATGTCTCCTGCATCATAAGCACGAAAACGATGGGATTGAGACAAAAAAAACAACAATGACGGGAAAAGACTAAAGTGTGGCTCGACACTTACTGGGATGATCCTGAGGGGCCGCCACAACATCATCAGTCCGACATTCAACTCGAACTGGTTGAGAAATCTGAACCTCGTTCGGGGCAGATAGAGCATCGGGCACCTCAGACACTTCTTCCACATCCACCGCAAGATCCGGTAACGGAGGGTCAAAGGGTGCCTGATCACCTAGTTCTGGTGAATAACCGTGAGTGGTGGGATCAATGGACACCTTCCGCACAACAACGTCCAAACATTTTAACTCATTCCTCATAACCAATTTGACATATTTGTCCCACTCATCCTCTGAACCAATTAAGATCAACCGCCTGAGAATTGTGTCTTTCGAACCGAAGTGAAGTAACCCCTCAACTGTGATGCTCTCCTCGTTTGCATGACAATGTAGCTTCTCCCGAGCCCTAGCAACCAACTCACTAAACGACGGCCGATCACCGAATATCAGAGGCACCCTTTGCATTTCAACAAATTGAACATTTCCATAATCATCACTTGTCACACTGCCTCCATGATATAGGGTCACTAGGTTGTCCATCTAGTTCATACACAAAACCAAACTTAATACCTTTAAGCGAAATTTTGGATAAATCACATGCATACTTGTTTAAGCAATAAAATATCTAAATGAACCCTTTCCCATTCAAACATCTATATATCTAATAGGATCCAGATATAGTCACATGAGATTTTCAGTTATAATATGCAGCCTACATTGTCTTTTTTTGGAGTCAAACAGAACCACCAATATTTATCTAGATATTGTATTAATCACACCAAAAGTCTAAAATCATTATGCCTTCTCGTACGTACCATAGATATGGAGTGAACATTAAGCGACAGTGTGTAACATATGTGGAAAAAAATTCACGATATACTAGAGATTCACCTTGAAGGCTTGCGGGGGCCGGGGAGGCGGTGGCGGGCGGGGAGGCGCTGGCGGCCGGGGAGGCGGCGTGGGCCGGGGAGGCGCTGCCGGCCCGGGGAGGCGGCCGGGGCGGGGAGGCGGCGGGGGCCGGGAAGGCGGCGGGGAGACGGCCGGGCCGGGGAGGCGGTGGGGGCCGGGGAGGCGGTGGCGGGCGGGGAGGCGGCGTGGGCCGGGGAGGCGGCCGGGGCGGGAAGGCGGCGGGGAGGCGGCCGGGCTGGGGAGGCGCTGGCGGCGGGAGCTGGGGAGGCGGTGGCGGTCGGGGAGGCGGTCACGGCAGGAGTCGGGGGCTGAGGGCAGACGCGACGCGAAATGGCTCGGCCCGGCCGACTGGGTAAATGCCGCTAGCTCGACGCCAAGATCCACGGCTCCGAGGTCGGAGCCACGAGTCACGGCGCCGAGCTCGGAGCCGTGGATCACGACGCCGAGCTTCTGCCACGTCGGCACCACGCGGGTCGCCACGCTGGTGCCGGCCTGGGGCCTCGGAGCCATGGATCACGGCGCCGAGACGTGTTACCTCGGCGCCGTGATCCACGGCTCCGACCCCCTGGGTCCAAAAACGGAATTAAAACCACCAGGGATCTAAATGTGAATATTTTTCAAAAAAAAGGCTTAAATAGAAAAAATTCGGTCGTTACCCTCCACGCCACCTCCAGCAGCCGCGACGCCTCCTCCCTCTGGTAGTCTGGTCCGTGTCGAGGTGTTGAGGCAGCGCTCTACGGTTCCCACATAAGCGACCGCGCCGCCTCCCTCGACTCTGACGCCCCAGCAGCGCCGTGCTCCACCCAATCGACACCGAAGAACCACGCCACCACTGCCGATCACTCCGCCCACTGCCGCGACGATGCCTCCGTCTACCCTGCAGTCGGCCGCGCCTCTGTCTGGTTTCTCAGAGTTGTGTGATATAATGTATCAGGTCTTGTTGCTCAGATCGCGAGGGTGTATCAGTTCGGACAAATTCTGCATGTCTCTTTCTGATCTGCGTTTTCTGACTTTTGAATGTGAGAATTTTTTTTAATGCTTCTGCTTGCAACGTGACGACTCCCATGCAGGGGCGGAACCAGGAATTGGATATAGGGGGCAACATGTACAACAAGTAGAGTAGAACCAATGAACCATGTCGGATTTACCGATCCAATAGTCACATATCAGACTATCAAAGTAATATGTTTCACAAATTACAATGCAAAGAAAATTACTTTTGCCTCCAAGCGTCCTACAACGGAATGGAATTTTGGTATTTTGGTAATGGAAATATGGAAACTTTTGCCTCCAAGAGACCAAGAGATGAGATATTCAGATTACCTGATGGGGACGGCGTCGGGCCGTCGGCGGAGCCGTGGAGTCAGGCCACTGCGCGGAGTATGTTTTGCACTTTGTGTCTTTGCCGGGGTCACCGAGAGCTTCTTGAACGGCAGCGCCGATGACTTCCCCACCGAATAGCTACAACACGGAGACCAAAGGAACATTGAGTGATTGAGACGCAGAGTATTTGAAGGACTAGGAAAAGCAGCAACAAGAGAGCGCATTAGTATTGCCTAATGCCAAGCTGCAGGTTGAGCCCGGGCGCGGGCGGCGGGCGGACGCGGACTCCCCTCCCGGTTGGCGTCGCTTCGCCTGCTCCTGAAATATGAAGTATTGAAGCGTCACTGATTGATTGCTGGGCTAATTGGGTATGGTCGTATGGGTTGCATCCAGTGGGGGGCGCTCAGATCACGAGATGAGTGAGTAAATCATCTCTACTGCTCCGTAAATTTTGAAAGCAAAAAACAGATCATGCATGCACGAGCAACTCGCTCGCACGTGAACACTTGAATTTATGTGTGCTGGACCCGTATGGGCTGCATGCATCGTTGGATGATCGTTGGGGGTGCCAGGCCCCCCCTCTCTCCGCCACTGCTCCCATGTGATGGTTGAGTGAAAAATTTGAGCAGGAAAATTGAATGTAAAAAATTCTTCCTAATGATGGCGGAGAATCGATAGTTCTCAATGGGGAACGAAATAAGAGAGCGCGGGCGAGCGAGCGAGCTACATGAGGGGGAGCGAGGGGCCGTACGAGAGGAGTGCTATTCACGGAAAAAAAAGGATGCGCGGGATTTTCTAAAAAAGCGTGTAAGTGCTATTCACAAAAAAAAAAAAGGATGCGCGGGATTATATAAAAAAGCGTGTAAGTGGGACAGTGCTTTTCATCCATCCCGATTTGAGCCGTTTGGGTTAGATTCAATACCTCTAATTGTTATTAGCATCTTAGCACTCAAATATCAATTAACACTAGATATACGCTTGTATAGAATACTTGATTCATGTGTTCAGTGTTCCAACATCCAAACAGCCAGAGATTCTCCAAAACCATATATCTTCCTTCTAGTCCACTTCCATATGATTAGAGGAAGGATAAAATCTGAAGACATGAGTGACTCAAAATGCCCGAACTGCCCAAAGTTTCAAACGGTCAAACAAGAGACGACTAGAGGATATTGCCCTCTTTTTTTCGGATTTTCGGCGACTTTTAACTTTTAGTTTCTAAATCAACAACAATCACTATTTATTAAACTAATCTTTTAGCACAAGCCAACAGAAAAAGGATTGAAAGGCTTATGCCTTAGTGGGCTGCTAGCCTGCTACTTAGCATGAACTCCCGGAGCCCAAAATAAAAGGCACCAATCAACCCGGGCCGCATAGCCCATAACCCAAGTCCATCTACACGACTCCGACCCAAACCAAACCAACACATATATGACCGCACGCACGCCCACAGACATGCGGGCCCGCTTCCATTCGCTCCTCCCTCCATTCGTCGTTTCTGAGTCCATGGCGCCCTCTTCGTCGCCGCAGCCGCCGGCGGCGGCGAGCGGCCGCCTCGTCGTACTCTACGCCTCGCAGACCGGAAACTCCATGGATGCCGCCGAACGTGTCGGCCGCGAGGCCGAGCGCGGCGGCTGCCCGGCCGTCGACGTCCTCTCCATGGACAGCTTCGATCCCGTAAGCTCCGAACCCTAAAAAAACCACCCCACGGCCCTTTCATCTGACGATTTGTGATCACCACTTGCTGCCTCTACTTGTTCGCGCAGAGTTCCTTGCCGGCAGAGAAGGTCGTGGTCTTCGTCGTGTCCACCACGGGGCAGGGCGACCCCCCGGATTCCATGAAGGTTTGGGAGATTCGGATTCACTTGGTTTGGTAGGATTTTAGATTTTTGAATTGCTAAATGGGCTTCTGATTTGGGTTTGGTTTTTGTGCGTGGCAGGGGTTTTGGAGATACCTTCTCCGGAAGGATCTGGGAGCGCTGTGGCTTGAAGGGCTCAGTTATGCCGTGTTCGGGCTCGGCGATTCAGGCTACCAGAAGTACAACGTAAGTCTTCTGACTAGGATTTTTGAGTTTGTTATTGCGCCATGTGCTGCTTTTAATACAATGGGGTGCGGTAATTTGTTGAAATGATCTGTAGTTCACTATTTTTGGGTGACTAATTGTGGATAGGACATTCTAAAGTTTGCGCTTGGTTAGAAAAAAAAAATATGGTTATAGCAACACATGATGGCTCTGTCATTTGCCAGCGTGGCGGTTGTGACGGATGGTTTGGGGGCAGATAACTTGTTTGTGCCTTAGGCCCTTAGTACCGATGTTCTGCTATGGTGAATGCTTGCAACTTGTACCTGTGATCGTATCGTTAATGTTCCTTTTGAGTTACTATAGTAGCTTGATCAAATATTTGATGGAAAGCTTAGCTATTCAAATACCTAGCTAGAGGCATCATCAAAAGAACATGGTAATATGAATATTGCCAGTTTTACACATAATCACAAAGTAACATGCATTTTGCTGCATGCTCAACCATGCTAATTTCTCATTATTCATTACTACCTCAGCTATAGTGCCATCTTTTTATCCTCACCAATTTCCAAGCAAATTTAGGCTAGTAGCTTGTCCTTTGTTGCTCATGAGTCATGACTGTTGTGGTTTGGAAAATCGTACAGGCTTCTTGTTTCTGTTTTCCTCTTTACTGATGTGTACGCACTGCAGTTTGCTGCAAAGAAGCTTGATAAAAGGCTTTTAGATCTTGGTGCAGAACCAATCATAGAGAAAGGCTTGGGAGATGATCAACACCCTTCAGGGTATGATTTTAATATATATCATTTATTTATTTCCTACTGTTTCTATATTCATTTGCAAGTTTTGGAGAAGTCAAATGCCATATGGTTTTCTGGTTGTCAAAATTTATGCATTCTCGTTTTTCTTGTTGGAAAGCAATTGCTCAAATTCACCAAGGGATTCTTTTGTTGTTGCATAGCAGATATGAAGGAGCTCTCGATCCTTGGTTGCTGTCTTTGTGGAAATCACTGAATCAAACAAATCCATCACTGTTACCAAGAATATCTGATATCATTCATCCTAATTTGAGTATTTTGGGGGATGCAAAGGTCGAAGTTATCTATTACTCTTCCGATGATGCTCCACAAGATTCCAATATTTCAGGTATGGAGTGGCAATCTTTACTGGTAACCTGCAAACTATTGTGTAATATTTCTTAATGATTCTATCTGTCATCTATTCACCAGACTCCAAGAAATTAATTGAGAGAGCACGCTCAATGTCCCCTACTCTACAGTTCCATAATGATGGAGAGCCACAGTACATGTTACAGATGGTACGCTCTGTATCCTCTCCAAGGGTTAACAGTTTTAATCATTGCTTATTTTATTCTTATCATTCGTATTTATATTAATCTTAACTCATTTATAGTTTGGTAATATGAGGGTCAGCGGTTGAGCAATCTAAAATCTATATATGGATATACATTCATCTCTAGGGAATATTGGCATATGTTGTGTAATAGGGTGCTAAATTTTTGCTCCTGAGAATCTTCCATCTGCAGTACTCACCAAACTCATTAGTGGTTAAAGGTGTATGTCTCCCAAAACCCTGCATGCCTGCAATCACTCATGATAGCACTTTTGAAAGGGTTTGAACTTATTTTTATAGAAGTGGACTTCGTAACCCATAATTTAATAGGCTCTTTGGATTTTTGAATCGATCTTACACTAAAATAGTATTATACTTAAGCCCATTGATAATATATTTCCTGTTAACTGGTGAGGCACATTATGCTGGATTTAGCTTCTCTTACCATTTTTCTCTTCAGTGGACAAGTATCTAACATATGCAATCTCTAGTTGCAAGGAAGCCTATATATCACTAGTTGATATAGTTGCTTGTTCTGGAGACACCTAAACAGTCAATTCTGCTGTGAGAAGTTTTCTGGTAACTTTGCAGAATCGAGCTCAGCTTGCAGTTCTACGTCATGAATGTGATGCTGTTTTGCCCAGTAGGTTCAGTTGGCATGACAAGATATGTACCATGCTCGAAGAAAGTTTAACCTTGGTGAATTAATGAATAATAGCTGGGACTTGGGACTGTAGTGTAGCAAACAACAGGTCGGGGATAGTAATGGTTCATTGTGGGGATGCTCCATCTGTTGTGACTATAGAATAGACTGATGATGATGATGATGATGCAACAGTTATGTTGAAATTTAGTGGTTCTATCTTTATTTTCTTAGTTGTTGCTGATGATATTGCTGACCTTTTTAGGTAACAAATCAGCGTTTAACTAAGGAGGGTTCTGACAGAGATGTGTGCCACTTTGAATTGGAAGATCCATCATCTGTATGTTCTTACCATATGATGATGTTAGCTAGCAATCATCTTGTGAAGTGTGACACATGAAGAGATTGAAAAATTGTTTCATTTTTGTCATGTCAGGCCATCAGTTATAAAGTTGGTGATGCTCTAGAAATTCTACCAAGTCAGAATTCATCGGCTGTTGATGGTTTCATTGAACGCTGCAACTTGGATCCAGATTGTTACATAATGGTATGCAGATCTTTTGTTCTATCATGTGGATTTAGTAACTTGTACCTATGTGTTTTTCTCTGCCAGTGAGGCAACTTTCTTTAGTATCCCAACTCTTTTGTGGTCCACATTAGGAGCTTTGTGCACATTGTTTATTGCAAAATCAAATACAGCTGCATCGACAGGATTGTTGCTTTAGTAGCAAGCAATTTATCATATGTTTGTTTAGACAATTCATCCTCTCTCTCTCTCTCTCTCTCTCTCTTGGAAATGCATGGTTCTTGAGTTTTTCTATAAAAAAAAAGGAGACAACTAGAGGTAGTTGTGCCTTTTTATATCTTCTCAACCAGTCAACCTGTTGCAGTTATCTAGCTAACTAAAGAGGAGACATATTTTTGTCTGCCCAGATTCGAGCAAAGGGTGGGGACAGAGTTTCCAAGGGTTCACTTGTGAATGGCTTGATGGATCGCATCAAGTTAAAGACCTTTGTTGCTTTGACAATGGATGTTGCATCAGCCTCCCCTCGGCGATATTTCTTTGAGGCAAGAGCAATTACCCTGAATGCTTCATCTCATACACCTCTTTTATAGTTTGATATCTTAACAATGCCTCTGATATCCTGATGTCTATGACACATGTCATCTCAATGCTCACACAACTCCATTGTTCATTTGTAGGTTATGAGCTTTTTTGCAACAGCCGAACATGAAAAGGAAAAGCTTCAGTATTTTGCTTCTCCTGAAGGAAGAGATGACCTTTACCAATACAATCAAAAGGAGAGTCGGACTGTTCTAGAAGTGAGCAATGTCTTTACTAAAGATTTTCTTAGCAGTGTTTTTGCAATACACACATTAGCATGTGAAGTGATGTATGATAATAGGCCATTGTCCTTTTAATTTACTTTTTCGTGGTTCAGCAGTGACATATGTTTTTGTGCTGCTTTTAGGTATTGGACGATTTTCCCTCAGTGCAAATGCCTTTTGAATGGTTGGTGCAACTAACGCCTCCATTAAAGAAAAGAGCCTTTTCCATATCATCATCCCCATTAGCACATCCAAATCAGATACACTTGACTGTTAGTATTGTATCATGGCCTACTCCATTCAAGAGGACACGGCATGGTCTCTGCTCTACATGGCTGGCGGGGCTCAGTCCAAATGAAGGTATGCATACCTCTTTTCATTACAGTTAGAAACCTCTGTATATTTTTTTTTCTTTTGTTCTTTTCCTGGAGGCCACTGCTACTCCTGCTGCTATAGTAGTATATATTCTTCATTTTAATTTAGTTACCGCTTGCATCCACTCATCCCAATGTAAAAACAACCATCAACCCTCTCTCACTGTGTGCTTACGTGCAGAAAATCTTATACCATGTTGGATACACCAAGGATCACTGCCTCCTCCACGTCCATCGATTCCTCTTGTGCTTATTGGGCCAGGAACAGGATGTGCACCATTCCGTGCATTTGTGGAGGAAAGGGCTGCACAGAGTGTGGCAGAACCAACAGCTCCCATTCTGTTCTTCTTCGGCTGTAGAAATCAAGATAACGATTTTCTTTACAAGGAGTTCTGGTTAAATCATGCCCAGGACCAGGGAATGTTGTCCCTGAAAAAGGGTGGTGGTTTCTTTGTTGCTTTTTCTAGGGATCAGCCTCAAAAGGTCTATGTACAACACAAGATAAAGGAGCAGAGTGCAAGAGTGTGGAACATATTATGCTCTGGGGCTGCAATATACATTGCCGGATCTTCTACCAAAATGCCTGCTGATGTTACAGCTGCACTAGAAGAAGTTGTCTGTCAAGAGGGCGGTGTTCCAAAAGAGGCTGCTTCAAAATGGCTCAGGACACTGGAAAGGGCTGGTAGACTTAACATTGAGACTTGGTCATAATTGTGACAGTCAATCAGGACAAGAAAGTATGTATGTATGTACTATCAGGTTTCCACAAATATTTGCGGGGTAGGGAACTGAAGAATTCAGTGTAGATCAATGATGTCAAAAATCTAGAAGTATATATATATCTGCACATATATACTCATAAACAACCATTTATTGTTGGATAGAACAAATTGCTAGGGAGAGCAAAGGCGGAGCATGTCGGTTTAACACCTTCCCTATTTCAGGTATCTATCGGGATGATGAAGATTTGGGACGAAGATGAAGAGTGGCAGTTTGATTTTACGAAACAGGAAGAAAACATATCATTTGAAATCAGGTGAGGGCGGTATTTGCCGTATTTGATTCCTATGTGCGTTTAATCTAAGATTGCTCTGTTAAATTTGTTTAGCTTTTGATGATGTACTAATTACTGGTCAGTTTGGAATGTTTACTATCATGTCCTGTGATTATTCATTAATATATTCCAATAATTATTTCACCTGGAGTATCATTCACCTCCAGGTCAGGCTAAATGCCCGTTTAACCGTCTGCTTGTAACCGATAGTAGGATACACTATACCTGTTTGCCCTTGTTCTACACCCATCAATCTAGTTTCTAATAGTATTAGTTTTGTACAGTCTTTAACCTTTTTTCTCATTGTTGCTTGCCTTGTCGTGGCCCTGGAATGGGCTCACACAACCTTGAACACGCGGGTGGCATCTTGATTGTTGGGTTCCTTGGTGAGATCTATTTCAGTACAAGTGTTAATCGGCGCCCTGGCATATTTGAAGCCCCATCCTCCGTCTGGCTAAGCTGAGCTAGTCTGATAATTTTTTATGCAGGTAACAGTAATGATAAAGAGGTGTAAATAAACACCAGTCTGTTTATTGCATCCACGTGCTAGACTATACAGCAAATGGCCCACTCGTAAGCTAGCGGGCGGGCGATACTGGCAGCACCATCCAAACACAAATAGCAAGCACTAAAGACTAAACTGTATGCAAAGATGTAAGATACCATACAGTAGTATCTGCATAGAGGCTATAGAACATAATGAACTGATCATGAGGCATCAGGAACGTGAATAGCGGCGCGAACGAACGGCGCACGTCCAGCCTTCATCCGCTGCGGGTCCAGACGACGTGGTCCTGCGGCAAGAAGTGGCAGACCGGCACCGTGCCGGGCTTCACCTTGAGCACCTGGAACGCGACGTGCTTCGGATTCCACCCGGCCGTGTCGGCGTGGCACACCGCGACGGCCTCCACGGCCGTGCCGTCTTTGCCGACCATGGACACCGTGTACGCCCTCGTCGCCTGCGTCAGGTGGCACGCGAACACGGCGTAGGCGTACGGCTCCGCGTGGCAGGCGACGAGCTGGTCGGCGCCGACCGTGCGCTTCACGCCGGTCACGGTGTACTCTTGCTTCGGAGACCCCTCCTTCCCGACGACGGTCGAGACGGCCCTGACGTGGCTGTTCCCGAGGCTGGACGTGGCGAAGTCGACCATGGACTCGAGCGACGTGGCGCAGGCCTTCTTCTCGCCCTTCGCAGCCGGCTCCTCGCAGTCGTGCAGCGTTTGTGTCATCTCCGCCGCCTCGACGGAGTCCGGCTTCACGGAGAAGCGGCTAAGGATCTCGGGGACCTTCTCGGAGGAGAACGGGATGGCATCGGCCTCGCTTCGCGGGAGAAACTTTGCTCCGGCCGTGGTGTCCGTGAAATGGACGGTCAGCTTCTTCCCCGAGTGCAGGTCCTTCTCCAGGAAGAAGAGCGCGACGCTGGGATCGTCGTGCAGCTGCGTCTCCGTTGCGGCGTAGTTGTATATAAAAGGTGAGACATTGACGTTGACAGGCTTCCCGCGGGGTCTCACGTTGACGCCAACCCCGCCCTTGCCAACGCCGACCGTGGTACCGCCGGGCTTGCCGTAGCCAGGCTTGACGTTCACGCCGACGCCACCCGTGCCAACACCAACCGTGGTGCCACCGGGCTTGCCGTTGCCAGGATTCACATTAACGCCCACGCCACCTTTGCCGACGCCGACGGTGGTGCCGCCGGGCTTGCCGCTGCCAGGGTTGACGTTGACGCCAACGCCGCCCTTCCCAACGCCAACCGTGGTGCCTCCGGGCCTGCCGCTATCAGGGTTGCCCCCGGGCTTGCCGTAGCCAGGCTTGACGTTGACGCCCACGCCGCCCTTGCCGACACCGACCGTAGTCCCCCCGGGCTTCCCACTGCCAGGGTTGACGTTGACGCCGACGCCACCCTTGCCAACGTCAACCGTCGTGCCCCCGGGCTTGCCATGCCCCTCGTCGACATGGACACCGCCCATGCCGACGTTCACGGACGTGCCTCCGGCTGTGGACAAGCAAGGAGAAGGGTCAATATGTTGATTAGTTGTTAGTGTGCTGGAGCTGTTTGCTTAAGAGATAGGATACCTGGAGTGTTGAGGAGTTGAGAGAGGGAGCTTGGCATGGGAGTGTTGGGAAGAGCAGACTTCCAGTACTGCTCCGGAGCCCGAGCTGCATGGCTTCCTACTGACGCAATCTGCATGAAAATCACAAGAGTTTGGACGTATTCGAGACCAGTAGCTATATTACTTGGTGAAAGAATCAGCCTTCTCATGGTATCATCTATGCATGTGGCCATGTGCTACTCTACTCTTTTTCGCTCCCTACACAAGACCCAAACTGATCAGCCTTACAAATCTAGCAAAATCAGAGTAGCTTGCAGGTTGAACGCCGTATATATGTCGGTTTAATACCCTCGTCGTATTTGGGTATGCATATATTTGCTGTAAGCTGAATCTCCTCTCAATGCTTTGCAAATTGGCACATGCAACAGATAGATTCCCCTATGGCTTTATGCTACTCAAAGAAGCATCCAAATAGCAATAGAAGAGATCATCCCCCATGCATCTACATGCAACGTGTAGGAAATGATGAAAAAATAGCAATGGAATAAACCAAGCTGCATGAGAATGAGGAACTGACCAATAGGAAGCCAAGGAGACCGGAGAGGAGCCTATCCATTGAGACGCCCATGAGCAAACTGACGACCACAGCGACAAGCCAAAGGTGAGCCTGCGCTTGGAACGATGCAGACGATGGCCCTGCACCTAGCACAGATCGATATTTATAGAACCAGGTCAGAAAGTAGCTAGGTAGTTGGGGGAATTAATTGGCACACATCGATAAATTAACTACGCTAGCTGAGGCAAGGAATAGCATCACCGAGTACGACTGTACAGGTAAAACTGATTGTAATAACGTACAGATCATACTAAGAGCAAGGCTAATAATACAGCTTTCAGCTGGTTATATGGACACTTACAGCCCACTTATCAGTCCATTCATATAGTAGTTTACAGTCAGCTGAAGGCTGTATGACCCACCCATTTCTCTCACAAAGTTTCTTTGTTCTTATGCTTCAGCTGGCTGTAAATTTATAGTCCACCTCTCTTTTCTCTCCCCCTCTCTTTCCTCCATCTCAGCATACAGGCTACTAACAGCCTCTTATTATACTTGCTCTAATAGTGTAGTGATTTCCAGCTCATAGTTGTACTAATACGTTGCTAGAGTTGTACGGAGACACCAAGATCACCGACAGCGCACACCTAAAACAACGACCGGTGCTACAGAAGTTGTAATGCAGCAGCCACTGGCCCAACCATTCCTGCCTCGCGCTATTGAATGCCCGTCGCCGTCCCATGCCGATGCCACCGTCCCGTCCGGCTGCAGGTTGCGCGGCTCTCGAGCGCGCGCTCTGTCTCACGTCTTCTCCGGCTGACTGTTGTGCGGTGAGAATAGATCGCGCGCCGGCTTACTTCACACGTGCTGCTGGTGCGTGCATGCTCTACTTCTGCATGCCACCTGTTAGTAACTGGGAGCAAGGATCCGCTGCGCTTGTTACGATTGCAGCGAAGCAACTGCCCTTCTCCCCTCCAGGTTTTTGAAAACCGGCTTTAGGGCCTGTTTGGAACAGAGGAATTTCACAAGAATTTTGCAGGAATTTTACAGGAAACAGTTCAATTCCCGCAGGAATCGGGAAAAATTCCCGCATTCCAAACAGGACCTTAAAATTTTAGCAGGGGCCGATAACACAGATCAGTGGCAGATCCAAAATTTCTAAAACAAATGTTCCAAGTTGACAAATAAAATATAAAAGTTCATAATAGCAAAAAAAGTATAAATTATTTCGTGCTAAATACAATATCTATACATAATTTAGAAAAATTTCAAAACAATTTAGAGAAATTATGAAATAACTTAAGATAAAACTGTGTTGATGCAGTCTGATGTGTATAGCATACATACACCAGTGCATGACGACATGTAGTCGTTACCTAGTGCCTACTGCCTCGTTGGCCTGGCCGCCGCTGCCACACGCTCCCTCCCTGGCTCTCGGGTGATAGTTGTCACCTATTTTCTCCTTACAGACGTATCACCATCTATCGTGGCTATACTCCTTGCCACCGAGGTCAAGCCAAAGGCCAAAGTTGCTCTCAGCCCTTCACTAAGTCGCTTAGTGGCCAATTGTCCCTCAATCCCATGCACCAGTGCCACCGAGTTTGGTGGTTTTGGTCAGATCAGCGGAGCTTGGGAGACACACAGAGGAGGGAGGGTTTAGGTTAAGGTTTTAAGGGTCTACGAATGGGCCAATGGGCCAGTTTGATGAGGGGGTGGATGGGTTGTTATGCCACGCTATTTTAGGTGACTTAGAGAGAGGAGGTGCGGGAGTGGGCTGAAATCAACTAGGGGAGTATAGGTGATTAGGTGTGGGTGTGTGTTGAAATCAATTTGGGTACAAATATGAAATGTTTTGTTTAATTATTAGTATATATGTGTAATATACCTACTAAATATTAGGTATTACATGAAAAAAATTTAGGTGTTCAGGCGAACACTCTTGAATCACATTGGGTCCACCCATGACACCGATATGGGAGATAATTAAAAAAATTTGGAGGATTTCGGGCCAAAATTCTCAAATTGAAATTGAATTATAAAAAAATGGCTAAAAATCGGTTGAAAATATCGGCCAAAATTTTTGGAAACAAAATTTGGCAAAAAATTCTTCTATATTTGACAAAATTCATGCGAAATAATTTTTTCAGAGCCGGTTTAAAATTTTACCGAAGGACTGATACGGCTGATAAAACCAATAATCGGTCGAGTGCTCCCCTCTAGCATTTGATCGTGCTATCAATGGTTCAGATCAGCTCTCTAGTTTGCTGGTATACTACTGCTGTTGTATTAATATGGTGTATAAAGAGTGAGCATTTTTTATCATCCTTGGAATACTTCAAGGCTGTCCATTGTGCGGAGATCTAATGGCTGAAAATGCAAGGTACCTTATGGTACTGCCTTATCCGTCGCAAGTCAGAGGGTGGAGGTACCAACGCTACAAGGGTGTAATGGTAATTTGCTACCTAACCGGTTAGACTCAGCTCAGTGTCTCGACGAGTCCCACATTTGTGTCTCCTCTATGCTGCCTCCCTTGATCCAGCAAACAAACCCTAGATTAATCAATCCCCTTCATACTGCTTCATCTGCTTCTCCTCCGCGCCGCCTCCCCTACTTTGGCCCCCACCCCCACTCTCGACACTACAGCAACTTGACCTCGGGGCCCTCTCCTTCGTAGCGCCTCCCTACTCTCGTGTGTTCTGAGCACAACCTTAAATCATGATGTGAAAAGCTAGTACTTAGCCATGTTTCCAAACGACTTCAGCTTCTGGCTTATGTTGGCTTTTGACTTATTTAAACCAGAAGCCACTTGGAATGCGTCGGCTTCTAATTTCGGCTTATTTTGGTTTTTGGGGGTTTTCTGGCTTTTTACCTTTTTCTTTTTCCCCTTATTCTTTTGCATTGTCCGTGATGATATAACTTTTTTCACTTTTTATTTATTTTTTCTCAGAAAAGACTAATAGCCGCTATAGTACAAATTTCAACCATAAACCAAAAGCTACAGTCAGAAGCTTAAGTTGTAAGCCAGTTGAAGCAGGGCTAGTAGTACCTTTTTTTGGGAGACCAGAGAGTTTTTCATTAATTCACAGTAGGATTACAGATGTATCCTTGCCAAAAAAAAAAAACTCGGTTCCTTGTTAAGCCATATGCACCTCTGAAAGTTGCAATTTGCTTGCTTTGCACATACAAGAGGGGCTATATTAGCTTGCCTTCTAAAAAAACATTCGATCAATTCTCCTCCTGATTCTTCCAAACCTTCACCAAGGCTTGCCCATGAGGTTCAATCAGATTACGGTTAGCATGCGGTTGACTATGCACTGACGAGAGTTGTGCAATATCTATTCTACCCCGTTAAATCAACCTTAAATCAACACATAGAATTGACTGGTACCTCTTTTTAATGGAAAGGTACTGGTACCTCCTGGTATCTTCCAAGATGGTTGAAAACTCATAAAGAATAGGTAGGATCGAGTATCATTTTTTCTTTCATTTTCTCGATCGTGTATAAAATAGTATACTAGTAGTATTGATGTGTTAATATCGATCTTACGTAATGATTTGTTTGAGTTCAGGAAAACTTTTGAGGACCTGGCTAACAACACATAGAGACAAGACGGGGATTTTTATACAGATTCAGGCCTTCTATAGCGAGAATAATAGCCCTACTTTCTGCTGATTATTGCTCAAAGAAGTGAGTACATTGGAGGAAAGTAATGCGAAATTACAATGGAGAAAGTAATGCGAAAAAGCCTGCTGTACTGCTACTCTCCCTTGGGTCTGGTCCAGATCCTTCCCCTCTTCTCCCTGACGTCCACCTTATATAGCTTGCACGATGGTAGCAGTTTCTTCTCGCTAATAAATGCCTTAGCATTTCGAGTGATAGCTGCCCGATTGGAGTTACTAGAGACTTGATATCTCACTCATCGTGCGGCGGCTTCTACCAGGGTGAAGTTAAGTGCACTTATTCCAGAGAATAAATACTATCGCTAACCGCCTTACCAGATGGGCCCATGAAGCAATGGGTTGTCGTAAACAAGCTGGTCGGAGCTTGGCTTAGTTGTATGGGGATCTACGACCACGAGATGGTCGCAGGATAACTTTCGACTATGCCAAGGTCGTATAAGAACTTATGACTAGCGAGCTGTCATAGCAGAGCTTACGACCAGCGGGTTGTCGTAAAAGAGCTTACGACTAACGGGTTATCCTAGAAGAGCTTACGACTAAGGAGTAGTCGTAGAAGAGCTTACGACTAGCAGGTTATCGTAGAAGAGCTTATGACTAAGGGGTGGTCGTAGAACAGCTTACTTGAGAAGCATAATGACGTCACCATATTATTTACAAATAAATAATAATTTAAGGATTGGTCATATCCTTGTCATCTAGCCACCAACTTCAAGTGAAAATAACTTACTTGAGATAGAGAGGTCGTAGATGAACAGAGATCGAAATCGGAGACTTTCGATTTGATTTAACCAGAAATGAACATGGCCAAAAGGGTAATTTTACTTGAGTTGCAAAAACACACTGGCTTCAAACAGCGGAGAACGAACTAGTTCCCACCAATCTGTCTGCTTGGAATGGTTTTTGAAGAGGTAATAATTGACCCGTATGGTTATAAAAACTTACCCAGAGGTGACTTTTCTTACTTTTCCCTTCTGTGTCAATCCCATTCGAACTTTCCGCCGCTATCCAAGCCTTCTTCTTTTCCCCAATTTCTTCCAAATCCAAACCAATTGCTTAAAGAAAATGTCAAAATCTTCTTCCAATTGGCAGATGTTGGAGATGGATAAGGCTAAGATGATAGCTTTGATTGTAGCTACGAAGATTCCTTCAGGGGAACTTGTGCGGTGGATTGAGGCTGCTCGGCAAAATTGGCCATCGAGGAATATTGGACAAATTATAGTTTTCCAAGCATATTGTGAGTGCGGTTTTCAACTTCCTGCTCACCCCTTCCTCACAGCAGTACTTGATCGCCATTCCTTTGCTACCTTCGCCTTTCCTTTGCTACCTTGATCGGTATGGTCGATGGTCTTGCCCTACTCGACTACTTCAGTCGTTGGAGGATTCAAAGCATATCTTTTGTGAACCTTCTTTTGCGGACTCCTTAAAAGCTCTAATAACAGAAGCATTAGAAACTTCCTGAATGGAATTACTAACCTAACTAAAATGCCTAATGAATTGTCATAGAGTCTCGTTGTTGCTCTGTCTCATCCGGTGCAGGTCGTTTTCCATCCCAGGGCGATTGTACATGCCTTGGAAGTTGGCTAGTAGAAGATCATAGAGATGTTGCCATGAATGTATCAACTCTAGTGGTTGATTTAGCAGCCATGATCGAGCGGATCCCTCGAGCATAGTCGGAAGGTAATTCACCATGATATGCTCTCCTCCTCCTACTACTTGAACCGCGATCGTGTAAATTTGAAGGGACTCAATGGGATTTTGAGACCGATCGAACTTCTCCATGTTTACAGGTCGAAATCGCAAAGGCCAGCGTACTGCTCAGAGTTCATGCATGAATGCCCAATATCCAGTAACAAGATCATGACACCTCCTTTGTGGGAAAGGATGATTGGCGTCTTCAGGCGACCATCCTCAATGATGCCTGGCAGTTGTTGGACCTGACTTGTAATAGGTCTTGTCCATTCGAGGGTAATACTCCTTGTATTCTATCTGCTGTTGCAGATTCTTTGCTCGAAGTGGTGAATGATCACCTCCTCCAAAAGCCTGCCGATCCGGGGTCGTTCGAGGAACCCTTCTCCGACTAGAGTTGTAGTTATGGGAACGACTACAAGCAGTCATACCTGCCTAACTCACAGAGTTGTGTCGGTGAGGTTGCTCGAACTTGGCCATCATGGTTTGGAGTCTTCACACGATTCCTTTAGTGAAGTGGCCGTAACGTGGTGCTCGAGTAAGTTCTTTGGTAGGATTTTTAAGCAAATCATTTATGCGTTGAAGCTCCCGAGCCTTGCCTAGGCAAAGACTTCTGGGTTGCCAATCTCCTTCTTTGAATGGCCTCGAGATCCTCAAGATCTAAAGCTGGTTGAAGCCGCCTCAATGGAGAGTGATTATATCTAAGATTTCTTCCATGCTTATTAGAGTACCTATCTGACTCATCACTGGAGGTCTTCCTCTATCACCACAAGGGGTCGTAGTGTGTGATCGGCGGAAAGTGCTATTCGGCCTTCCTCTGAGAGAGTGATTTGTATCTGATGGGAGAGCGAATACACCACAAGGCCTCCTCGCTTGAAGAGTAATCCAACGAGAGCGCATCGTGACCAGAATCAACCCCTCTAGGAAGGGGAATATCGAGTTATAACTATCTCCCATTGGAGTTGAACCCTGTATGAGTATGGGTGAACTCGCAGGGAGCCTACCCACGCTCTTTGCGGGGACAAGCGAAGAGATACAACCACCAGATGCCCGTGGAGTCTCGAAATGCTGGATTCTAGGACTCGCTGAGCCTAATCTGATGGCCGTGGCTATACTCGAACACTTGGGGAGGCCCTTTGTCATGTTGCAAGTTCTGTTTGTGGTCGGATTGACTCTTGTCCTTTGAGAAAACTAGTTCCACCATTGAGCATAATGCTGTGGGGGATAAGGATCCTTTCTCAGCCCTACCCATAGTGCGATCTCTGAGATCCCGTGATGGATCTCCAGAGGTAGCCACATTGTCGAATGAAAGCATCGTTTGCTCGAAGTCATAGCATGCATCCATGTCGAGGTCTGCATATTCCGCCAAGTCGAACCAGGAAAACTTTTGAGGACTTGGCCATCAACACGCAGAGGCAAGACACAGTGATTTTAAGATAGGTTTGGGCTTTCTATAGCGAGAATAATAACCCTACTTCCTGTTGACTATTGCTCAAAGAAGTGAGTACAATGGAGACAAGTAATTCGGAATTACAATAGAGAAAGTAATACGAAAAAACCCGCTCTACTGCTACTCTTCCTTGGGTCTAGTTGGATCCTCCCCCTCTTCTCCCTGACATCCACCTTATATAGCTTGCACAACGACGGTAGTTTCTTCTCACCAATAAATGCCTTAATATTTCGAGAGATAACTGCTCGATGGGAGTTATTAGAGACTTGATATCTCGCTCATCGTGTGACGGTTTCTGCCAGTGTGAAGTTAAATGCATTTATTTCAGAGAATAAATACGCTCACTAACCGCCTTGTCAGACATGCCCACAAAGCAATGGGGGGTCTTGGCTTAGTCGTAGGGGGATTAGTCGCAGGATAACTTACGACTATGTTAAGGTCGTAGAAAAACATACGACTAGCGGGCTGTCGTAGCAGAACTTATTACCAACAGGTTGTCATAAAAGAGTTTACGACTAGCGGGCTGTCGTAGAAGAACTACGACTAAGGGGTAGTCGTAGAAGGGCTTACAATTAGCGGGTTGTCGTAGAAAAACTTACGACTAAGGAGTAGTCGTAGAAGAGTTTATGACTATCTTACGAAATCTCTCTCTTGCAAATAAGGTATATGCTTAAGGAGTATAATAACATTATTATATTATTTATAGATAAATAATAATTTAAGTATTGATCGTATCCTCGTCAGGCAGCAAACAACCGAATAATGGACCATAGCGAAAACTATAATGGTCAATCTCTGGCAGTTGTAGGATACCAGGTATTGTCCAGAGCACTTATCGACAGCTAGCCATGCTGGCGTATGTACGCTTGCTAGCCGTTCTGCTGCCCAACAAGATCAAGTGAACTGACAGTACACCTACTATTAGGGGTGCATCCGAGTTCTAAATTTTTGAATTTTTGGGTTATAATTTATAAATTTTACTTAGAATTTTAAATTTTATCTATTTGTGAGAAATCATACATAGAGGAAAATAGTCGTATGTAATTTTGACCGGTATATCTAAATTTGGTACAGTTTTTATTACAATCTATTTATAAATACCGCTTTGAAAAGATGCACCTTTTAAAAACATGTTACTGTAGCATTGTACAGAAGCCAATAAACTCAGGCCGAAAGAAGGCAGCCGATGATACCATGATACTAGAAGCAGTGCGGTTGCGACTTTGAGCGTAACAAGTCTGAAGGGACACTAATGGAATGTGGAAACTTGGGGCCAGCTCGTCTCACTTTTGGTTGGGAGTTGGTTGGACACAAACACGAACTTGAACTCCCCTTACGTGCATCCACCACCTTTCCGCCGCCGGATCATGAATTGCTTCATGGTTACTGACAAGGAAATATACTCCTGGATCAGTGCTACGTTTATGAATTTTAACTACATTGCTGTTTTATCAATCATTTTGTTTTCATGAACTACTCTTTTATGGATAGTTTTGAACAGCTTTGCGGTACATATCTCGCCCCTGAATAATTCGTCAACCATTACTCTAGGAAAACCATCGATATTGATCTAAGCTTATATTAAAAGGTTAGAACTGTAGGATCTTGACAATTGTATGACCAGAATGTTAATCAATACTGTTGGTCTTGTTAGATGTGTATTACATAACTGTATATTTACCCCATTGTATAAGAGGTTTCTTGCATATATGCCACCTGTACATGTATATATATTGGCCCTTTGGCCACATGAGGAATACAAGCGTTATTCCAATATGGTATCAGAGCGCAGGTTTCATCATACCTAGGGTTTCTTCGTACCTAGGGTTTTGCCTGTTGCGCTTGCCTATTCTTTTCCACCGCTCGTTTGCTTCGCGTCGCTGTTGCCGTTGGCCGCCGTCTTCGCGCGTGCTGGGAGGGCCGTCGCCGATTTTGCTGCCGCCGGTTTGCCGCATCCAGATCCGGATCGATCTGGATCTACGCCCGTACTCGCCGCTCCGCACTCTGGCTCCACCGGCGCCGCTCGGGAGATCCTCACCCGCTCCAGATCGCCCCGCCGGCCTCCACCCCGCTGGCCGTCGCCGGCCTTCGCCCCGCTGGTCTCCGCCTCCGCCCGGCCTTCGCCCCGCCGGCCGGCGCCTGGTCTTCGCCCCAGCTCGCGGTCGCTGCCGCTGGCGTCGCGGCCCGCCGGCCCGGCGCTGCTCGTTCTGCCCTAGCCGAGGCCCTCTGCTTCGGCGCGTTTAGGCGTGTGCATCGGTCGGTTTTGTAAACCGACCGACCGGTCGGTCAGCCGGTCAGCTTGACCAAAAAAAAGAAAAAAAGCAAAAAAAAACAAAAGAAAAAATGTCTTCTTTTACAGGCACCGTTTCTGTTCCTCGCTGCCCGGTGATCTTCGATGGTCTGAATTATCGGGATTGGTTTCAGCACATGCGCATCCACATGCGTGGTCAGCGCCTTTGAGAGTTTCTTACGGGCGAGTTGCCTTGTCCGTCTCGTCCTACTCCACCTGTTGAGCCTGTCCTCCCGAAGGATGCCTCGGAAGACGCTCGTACAAAGGCTTCTGAGACTTTTGAGGATGCCATGGAGACTTTTCAGACTCAGTATGCTGCTTACAAGACATGGATTGATGAAGATGCTCGTGCCTCTACTATTTTGGTTGCTAGCATGGAGGTGCATATCACTGGTGATGTTGTTGGACTGACTTCTGCACATGCGATGTGGACACATCTACGTAGCCGCTATGAGCTTTCTAGTGATTCTTTATACCTTTCTGTTGTGCGACAGGAGCAGTCGTTACAGCAGGGAGATATCACTGTGGATGAGTTCTATGCTCAGTTGTCTGCGATATGGCGTCAGATCGACTCTTTGGGGCCAGATGTTTGCCGCACCTGTCAGTGTTGTCAGCGTCAGCAGTCTCATATGGAGCTTCGCCGCATCTATGACTTTTTGACACGTCTTCGGTCTGAGTTTGAGCAGACTCGTGCTCAGTTGCTGGCTCGTCATCCTCGTGTGACTTTGTTGGAGGCCCTTGCAGCTGTTCGTACTGAGGAGATTCGACTTCGTGGAGCAGGTCTGCTATCATCATCATCACTTCCTTCAGTTTTGGTGGCTTCTTCAGCTTCTACACCTGCTGTGCCTTTGCCTCCATCAGCTGTGCCTCCACCAGTGATAGCTGCTATTGGTAAGGGCCTTCACTGCACCTATTGCAACAAGGATGGACATGTGGAACAGTTTTGCTACAAGAAGAAGAAGGATCTTCGTCGTGGTGCTCGTCCTCCGCGGGGCACTGGAGGTTCCTCCTCTCAGCCGAGTTCTGGTATCCCTGACACTAAGCAGCTTCTCACATTGCTAGGCCGCATGGTTGCTTCTGCATCGTCTGGTTCTGCTGGTTCTGTTGCTCCGTCTTCCGGTGAGAGACCACCTTCTACTTCTTCCTCCTCAGGTACATCACTTTGGATTCTTGATTCTGGTGCTTCTTTTCATATGACATCTGATTCCACCTGTTTTACTTCCATTAGTCCTTTAGCTACTCCTATCACTGTCCACACAGCAGATGGTACCTCTCTTTCTGTCACAGGACGAGGCACTCTTTCAAATTCCTCTTTTCATGTTCCTGATGTATCTCATGTTCCAAAACTAACCATGCAGCTCATATCAGCTGGCCAGCTCACTGATCATGGTTGTCGTGTTATTTTCGATTCTGGCTCTTGTTGTGTTCAGGATTGTCGCACGGGGACTCTGGTTGGTACTGGCCCTCGCCGCCGTGACTCCCAACGGCTTTGGGAGCTTGACTGGCTTCGTCTTCCTTCCGCTGCCCCAGTCAGTCTTCTCGCCTCCACTTCTGCAGCTGCTGCAGCCTCCACCGCTTCGTTTGCTCAGTGGCATCATCGCTTAGGACATCTTTGTGGTTCCCGCATGGCTTCTTTACTTCGTCGAGGTCTTTTAGGGTCTGTGTCTAGTGATGCTTCTCTACATTGTCAGGGTTGTAAGATTGGCAAACAGCTGCAACTCCCTTATCCTTCTAGTGAGTCAGTGTCTCAGCGTCCTTTTAACCTTGTTCATTCTGATGTATGGGGACCAGCTCCTTTTGTTTCGAAAGGAGGTCATAGATATTATATCATTTTTATTGATGATTTTTCTCGTCATATATGGATATATTTTATGTCATCACGTAGTGAGGTTTATCTATCTACAAGACTTTTGCCACCATGATTCGCACTCAGTTTGACTCTCCTATTCGTGTTTTTCGCGCTGATTCCGCTGGAGAATACTTGTCGGGAGTCCTTCGTGGCTTTCTTGCTGAGCAGGGCACTCTCTCTCAGTTTTCTTGTCCAGGTGCTCATGCTCAGAATGGTGTGGCTGAGCGCAAACATCGTCATCTTCTTGAGACAGCTCGTGCTCTCATGATTGCTTCTGTTGTTCCACCACATTTTTGGGCTGAGACTGTTTCTACTGCCACTTTCTTGATCAACGTTCAGCCTTCCTCTGCTCTGCAGGGTGGGATTCCAGTTGAGCGTCTCTGTGGCCAGACTCCTGATTATTCCAGACTTCGCATCTTTGGGTGTGTGTGCTATGTTCTTCTTGCACCTCGTGAGCGCACCAAACTAATTGCTCAGTCAGTTGAGTGTGTTTTTCTGGGCTACAGTGCTGAGCACAAAGGATATCGTTGTTGGGATCCTGTTGGCCGACGGATGCGGATTTCTCGGGATGTTACTTTTGATGAGTCTCGTCCTTTCTATCCTCGTCCGTCTCCTTCCTCTACTTCAACATCTGTCGGTGAGCCGCTTTCATTTCTGACTTTTCCTTCCAGTCCCATAGTCACCACTCCACCACAGCCTTTGGTTTCTCCGGTACCTCCTCCGTCAGCACCTTCTTCATCACCGACATCTTCTCTCGAGGCTGCTCTTGATCTTGTTCCTTCTTATCCTCTCAACTATACTCGTCGCCCGCGAGTTGAGTTTCCTTCTGATATGCCCTCTCCTTCTGACGGGTCATCTCCTTCGGTTACTCCTCGTTATAGTCTTCGCGATCGCCAGTCTATTCGGCCTTCTAAGCGTTTTGGTTTTGCTGCCGTAGCTCTTGCTGAACCGACTTCTTATCGTGATGCTGTTGTTCATCAGGAGTGGCAGCATGCGATGGCGGAGGAGATTGTTGCCCTTGAGCGTACTGGCACGTGGGATCTTGTTCCTCTTCCTGCGCGTGTTACTCCTATCACGTGTAAGTGGGTCTATAAGGTTAAGACTCGCTCTGATGGTTCTCTTGAGCGTTACAAGGCTCGTCTTGTCGCGCGTGGTTTCCAATAGGAGCATAGCCGTGACTATGATGAGACTTTTGCTCCTGTCACTCACATGACCACCGTTCGCACTCTTCTTGCTGTGGCCTCTGTTCGACAGTGGTCTATCTTTCAGTTGGACGTCAAGAATGCCTTTCTCAATGGCGAGTTGCGTGAGGAGGTCTACATGCAGCCACCCCCTGGGTATTCTGTTCCTGAGGGTATGGTTTGTCGTCTTCGCCGATCTCTCTATGGCCTCAAGCAAGCTCCTCGTGCCTGGTTTGATCGTTTCTCCTCTGTTGTCACTGCAGCTGGTTTTTCGGCGAGTGCTCATGATCCTTCTCTTTTTATCCACACTTCATCTCGGGGTCGGACGCTTCTCCTTTTATATGTTGATGATATGATCATTACTGGCGATGATCCTCAGTATATCACTTTCGTCAAGGAGCGGCTTCATGATCAGTTTCTTATGTCTGATCTAGGTTCTCTTCGCTACTTTCTTGGGATTGAGGTTATTTCTACTCCTGAGGGTTTCTATCTGTCCCAAGAAAAGTACATCCAGGATCTTCTTGATCGTGCCTCTCTTACTGATCAGCGGACAGCTGAGACTCTCATGGAGCTTAATGTTCACCTTCGTCCCACGGATGGTGAGCCTCTTGCTGATCCTACTCGCTATCGTCATCTTGTTGGGAGTCTTGTTTCTCTTGGTGTTACTCGTCCTGACATTTCGTACCCTGTGCATATCTTGAGTCAGTTTGTTTCAGCTCCTACTCATCTCCACTATAGTCATATCCTTCGTGTTCTACGATATCTTCGTGGAACTATCTCTCGTCGTCTCTTTTTCCCTCGCTCCAGCTCTTTACAGCTCCAGGCATATTCTGATGCCACCTGGGCTAGTGATCCCTCTGATCGCCGGTCTCTCTCTGCTTATTGTGTTTTTCTTGGTGGTTCTCTCATTGCTTGGAAGACTAAGAAGCAGACAGCAGTTTCTCGTTCGAGTGCTGAGGCTGAATTGTGAGCTATGGCTTTGTTGACTGCGGAGGTTACTTGGCTACGGTGGTTACTTGAGAATTTTGGTGTTTCTGTTTCTGCACCGACTCCTCTTTTGTCTGACAGTACAGGTGCTATTAGCATTGCTAAAGATCCGGTGAAGCATGAGCTTACAAAGCATATTGGTGTTGATGCTTCCTACATGAGGACACAGGTGCAAGACCAGATTGTTGCTCTTCAGTATGTGCCTTCCGAGATTCAGTTGGCAAATTTCTTCACAAAGGCACAAACCAGGGCTCAGCACAGTTTTCATCTCTCCAAACTTCATGTTGTTGATCCACCATAAGTTTGAGGGGGGTGTTAGATGTGTATTACATAACTATGTATTTACCCCATTATATAAGGGGTTTCTTGCATATATGCCACCTGTACATGTATATATATTGGCCCTTTGGCCACATGAGGAATACAAGCGTTATTCCAATAGGTCTGCCATTAATAAGGGTCAATTACTTTTCCATCCCCATCTTCACTACTGTCCCCCACTTCTGGTGGTGCACTGGCACCAAGCCTGAAAGAGATCGAGAGTTCTTTCTTCTCTCCCTTCCTACTCTCAGGACTCGGTTTTCACTATCCCCTCGCATTCTTTCGTGAGCTATTTTGCTCGTGCTCTTATGTCATGCGTCTGCATGCCTAGATGGGCAAGCTTCTTGTGTGGCCAAGCTGCTCGGCTAATTGCAACTTTGCAAGTGCTTCTTCTTTGATGCCATACACAGTGCTGCTACAACGAAAGCAGCAGCGAAGCTGCACCAACAGTGAAGTGAACTAGTGAATAGTAGGGATGTAAATGGGTCGAGCTCAAGCGAGTCTGGCCTCCTAAGCTCGAACTCGGTACAAACTCAAGTTGAGCTCGAGTGAGTCTGAGTTGGGGACCGAGACTAGCTCGGCTCGGCCCAAGCTCAAGCTCGACTCGGTAACTATCAAAATAATATAATATGCATAATTTTTCCATAATAAGAACAACTCAAACTCGAGCTCGGCTTGAGAGAGAGCTTGATAACAGTAAAAAATAATTCAACATACGCTAATTTTTAACAATAGAAAAGATCAAACTCGGCCCAAGTAAGTTTAGTAAGAATTAGTATGTATGTGGGCTATAAAAAAAGCTCGAACCTCGCAAACTATTCGAGCTCGGATTGTTGAAACTCGCGAGCTCAGGATCAAGCTCGAGCTTAGCTTGTTTGAAGCTCGAGTCAAGGTCGAACAACTCGCGAGTCTCGAGATTTTTTTTCACGGCCCTAGTGAATAGAGATCCAGTAGTATTGAAGGAAACGGGTGGTGACTACTAATGGGAGGATTTTGCCCTAAACAGAAAAAGGGTTTGGTGACTGCCATTAATCCCAGATTGTTAACGCCATTGCTGTACTACTAGAGAGCAGATTATTGATTATTTCCAGAAGCTGCTCTTTGCACTGTTCGTTCGAAAAGGCGATGTAACAAGACCGACAAATCTTCAGGCACTCAGCTCTGACTTCTGGAGCTACAGCCCGCAGCGTGATGACTTCTGAATTCTGGATGCCGATCATAAATAATCTCACCACACAGTACATTACTGCAGCAATGCCAGTAAGGAAGCTACACACTCGATTTGGTCGGTTGGACTGATTTTTTATAATTTATGGTTGGATTTTTATTATAGTTGGCTGAAATTACACTGTAACTAATGGTGGCTTATTTGGTATAATTAAATTTAAAAAAAATTAAAAATAGAAAAAGGGTTAACCCAGCACGTATAATGCAAATGAATACGGAAAAAAACCAGTAAAAAAGCTAAAAATAATCTAAAAAATCAGAAAAAGATGAAATTTAGGAATAATAAAAAATAAGTCGAAAGCCAAAAATCCAAATCCAAACGAGCAGGGTGCAGGGCCATATGCACTTCCTGGCCACCATCAATGGGGTTACATTAAATAGATTCATCTACCATTTTTTTGACTAGACACACTAGCATGGCACAATTCCCTCCTTGCATCCTTAGCAAAACGTATACGATTAGGGCTTAGAACGATGGTACGCGCAGTTAATTGGCGGGAGGGAAGCACGGCTCACCTTAAAGATTTCTGAGCGGTTGAGCGTTGGATGGTAAGACGTTACGTACGAAGTTATCCTTAACTCTCCACGAAAAGCACCTTTCCAGCCATGGTGCATGGTTAAGCCATCAGTGTATCACATTTTTACGAGCGTTAATTGGTTTACGCGTGTGCGAACTGCAAAGATAGTAGCTACTTCTCCTCCCTGACATGATTCCTGAATTGTAGCCACGGGCACCAATATGCACTGTATTCATCTGCTCCGTTCAATCCGACTTAGGCTTTTAGCTTTTAGAAGCTAAAATGGACATGTCAGTTTCTTAATTTTGATTTTTTTTCTTATATTTTTTCTTTTTTCCTTTATATTGTCTGTAAAAATATAACGATATTTTTTATTCTCTTTAATTGATAACTCAGAAAAAGTTAATAGTGTTTATTTCAAGAAGAAATCAGCAGCCGAAAGCCAGCCGAAGCATCGAACGGCCCCTTATTTGGCCGTTGCACCTAATATGTCGTCGTCCTAGTACATTTTTGCCGTTGCATGCAGCTTTCTTGCAATGGGCAAAAATTTAGATCAAGATCTCTGCAACATCCAGAGAAGATCGAGCATTCGACAGAGATGGGCAAATGTACATACTTGTTACAGTAACAGCAGCACGTGCAATGATCACCATGTGGAACCGAGGATTATGCATATTTGGAGTAGCAGATCGACCCAACTGAGCCAAGTTTTGCTGTAAGATTGGAGCTTTTGCCCTTCAAGTCGGGCTTTATGTCGTGTCAGGTGTTTCGAGAGCTCATTCGTTCGCTTTTCCGAGAGAACCTGTGATGCTTACGACGACGTGCCTGATCAAGGTCCTGATCTACTTCATCATATGGTCCTTGTATGGTGAGGTGTGCCATGTGTGTTTTTATGGCTCATGCTCTGTCAAATCTAATAGAACAGTTGGTCCTTTTTTTCCTTTTGTTGCAAACTTTGAACGCTATGAATGGTCTTTGCAGTTGCTGAAACAGGGCGTATTCAGTAGTATTCCTTTGGTCAAGGAAAAAGAGGGTAATTGATTCAACTTGATGTGTAGATATTGCCCTTCCGTGCAGATTTGTAAACCTGGGTACTCGCAGTCAGAAATTGAATCGTGAGCTGACCAGTAGTAAGATGTATTGTCTAACAAACGAACGAGAATGTGCATGATTCTCAGACATTCGCGAAAAAGAACAGGGATCAGCAGGATGGGAATTTGAGGTGTCTACAGAAACAAAACATTGTATTGGGCTTCGGTTTTGGAATACCTGCCTTCTATTGGCAAGTCATGTTTCTGATGGGCTGAAAACATTACTACAGTTTGGCTGAGGCCTAACTTTGAGATCGGCCCAATATAGTCGCTTTCGTCTTTAGATGACGCCCGGTTGGTAGACATCTGAAGATGGTCCAGGCTATGCTGAGAGAATCCTAATCTTTTCCTTTTCTTCTTTTAGAGAGAGAATGAAACAATCCAAATCAGGTTCCCTGAAAGTATCTGCCGAAAAAGGTTCAGGATTGCAATGTTACGAGCACATGTTGGCATGTTTGAACTTGGAAGTGTGCGATAACTGAAAGAATAATGATTTTGAAAGGCATGGGACCAGGATGAGCCGTGAGCGGCCAACGTTAGTGGCGGTGAAAACCGAGACGTTTGGATCCGACCTGTTTTATGAAAGTCTGGTTGATTAGCCACATGAAACTAGGCTATTTGCTCCGAGTTACTTCGAATTGCTGGCAATCCGCCGTAATGTTTCTAGCCTGGTTTCTTTGTACTTTCGAGGAGAAGAACCAACAGAAGTGCATTTAGGATTCGACAGGTTGGGGTCTGGGTTCCTCGGAAGACTAGTCGTTCTGACGGTTCCTTTCAAGGTCTTTGATTTGCCAACATACGTCTCTTGCAACATCGTACCAACCTGTGTCGGATCTGTTTAACTGGTCAGGAAGAGGGTAAGACAAGCGATATCATACTGTGCTCATAATCAACCTTGTACTTCATTTCTGCGTTGTCCAAATCAACCGTATGTAACCTTTCGAGAATTTTCCCCATGATTTATTGCTCAAAGGAGGTGGCTACACAACGGTATACCGTTGCACTGTTATAATGGTGTAGCAATAGATTTCATGTTATTTCAACAAGTTTCGTAGAAACGTTTGAAAAGTGTAGGACCAAACGTAACGACTAAAGAGGTGAATAGGAATCCACTCTTTTTCGATATCAAAACAAACCTTAAATTGTCCACGGCTTCGAAATACGCAGCGAAAGATCAAACAAACGAAGCCTACTAGCCAACTCTATAAAAACTAAGTCAAAAGAGTCTAGACTTGTCCAGACAGTTTGACCGCAGTGTAATGGGCGGTCTGATCGGGTAGGGGCAGTCTTTATTCAAAGGAAGGTTATAACAAAACTTGGCAAAACACAAGAACTTCAATAAAGACTTGCTTATAGGTAAAAGTCTTTCTAGTTTTTTTCTTAGTCCTTAAGCTTTCATTGTAGTTGTTTTTTGCCCCTCAGTTTTGAGGCTTTGAGCCTAAAAGCTCGTGTATCTTTTGGCTGTGTATATCCCACGTGGATATAGAGGCCGGATTTTATATCCTTTATCTAAAAAAATAGGTAAAAGATAGTCAAGATGACCTTGAATTTACTCCTATACGTCCTAGTAAACCTAATAACAGTAAGAACCCAAACCAAAAGTCATAAAGATCAAAATCTTCAAAATCACCAATTCTTGAGCTAAACAGGACAAACTCAAGATTTTTTCCATAGAAAGAGTCTAAATGAATGAGATCAGATCTCCAAGGATATTTTCACTACTTACATGTACTTGGCACCAAGAAAAATCAAGAGGGAAGAATGGAACACAAAAAAACCAAAACAAATAAAGAATGTCAACTTGAGTACAAAGACTTGGATGAATTTGGTGGATCCATTGATACTTAGAGATAAATAATTATAACCACTCCATCAAGGAGAACAAAGCTCTAACCCTAGAACACTCATACAAAACTTCCAATACAAGAAAATCATAACCCTAAATTATCTCTCCAAGCACAAGAGATATTTTCTCTCAACACAAATAAGGGGTTATATAGTGGAGGCTCCTCACCTCACATCTAACCATAACAACCAATCCACACTTAGTACATACAACCACTTACAAATGGGAAAACTGGTAACACACAAACGGATTTTACACTTACACACATGTACGCTTCTCAAAGCGCGACTTCCGCATCACTCCAATAGCCCAATAAGATGCTCCATTCATCAAGATGTGACCTAATCTACCTTAGGCCATATTTTATGCAATTGCTACCCACCGGCATTCACAATGCTTTTCCTCGAAGCAAAATCCAATATGAAGTTTGTGATGCCCAATGACTAACCGCAAAGACTATACGCCTCTGGCCTCATCCCAGATTGTCTCCACTTGGAACGGCCCAAGTCCAATAGCACACCACATGCATACACTTGCCTCATCATGATCCTTATCTTTCTCCTATGCTTCTCTAATTGAGATGTAGCTTCACCCAGACTTATGTGACCCTTCATGGCCTCGAGCTCCTCCTCTAGCCTTAGTCTTATCATTGACTATTAATAATCACCAAGCGTCTTACACATCAAAAAACAAGCAATCGACTCAAGCACAAGTAACATGCACTTGACTCTTGTTAGCAAACACCACATGGCACTCCTGGCCATGATTAATACAACACATTGACTTCCGCTATGACTAACACTTTTATGAACTCACGCCATGATATGGGGACACCTAGATTTACCAAGAATCTCCACACTCACACAACTATCTAGGATTTCAGTTGCACATAGATGATAAACAATCTACTTAATTATGATTACAATACCATAACAGGAGTCTTACATAAAATATGACATAGCTATCGACTGTAGAGTTTTGAGGCTTCCAAACTAAATTTACTTATATTACATACAAAAGACGACAAAAGGCAACCACACCACAGGCAATGCTTGAGTGTAGAGTTGACCTAAAACGTGTGACCTTTACCATCACAGTACTCATCATCTGCTGGTATATCCTCTACATATTGTTCTATCTGAATCCAAATATACAAGAATGAGTATATTCGTACTCAACAAGCAATAGTGGTAAAGTTTTATAATGCAATCGAGGATTTGAAGGAAAATGTTTATCACGAAGGGTTTGTCTTGGATCTATTATCACTAGTACCTATATAATTTTATTTGTAAATATTTGACTTAAATCAAAATAAGTTCATAAAGAAGGTTTTATTAAGGGGGTTGTATATTAACAGGTTATCTCGCATTCAAGTTATCACAATATCAATCAACAATGTTTCTTATGCCTTGATCTATGAATCACCCTTTTGACATAGCTCCATTAACCGATAGCATGACACATTTGAATAGTTTGGTTTAAACTCTGCAGAGAATGCCAAGCCTTACTCACTCGATATTGACAACTCGATCAAAGACGGAATAACAGAATTCATCACTGATTCACAACATTAGTACTACCCAGTATAGAGAATGTCCCTCTTAGCAGCGGGTCCCTTACCAGGCCTAGGTACAAGTGAATCCTCCACTGCTCCTAGGAGTCATATTGTGGCATAGGCCAATCTACGGTCCATGCCAACACCGAACCTACCCATGGGTAATACTAATGAAAATAATACAGTAACTGAATCATGTTCAAGTAATCAATCCTATAGATGGATAGTAATTATGTCTTTTCTCATGGTACAAGTTAATTTCTTATACGCTTTGGGTGGAACCAACTTTCCAGTAGAGGTATTTCGCAATATCACTCCAGGCGAGTGATTTAACACTTTTATTCATCATACCACAATGGTCATAAATTTTGACTTGTCAACTCGTAATGGTGGACTATAATGTAATGAAATTATTGTTGTTCATGTTCACTACTATGTTAATCTAAAGTATGATATACCAGCTCTAAGTTCATTAAGATAATCCAGATTAGATTATTATCAAGGATTGCAAATAAACAATGTAATTAAGGCATTAACTAATTAAATAGGATCATTCAAAAGTAATTGGAAACAATTAGCACTGACAATTAAATAATATAGAAATTAACCTATACACAATATAACCCAACTAATAGGAATTCAACATGATCAAGGAACACGGCTTGCTTTCATAATCGGTGCTCACTCTTTTGTAAGCTTTAGGGTCACTACTCCTAGTTCCAATTGTGTCGGGGGATTCTTCTTCGTAATCTAGCATACACGCATGAACAAAGCCAAATAAACCTACTGTAGAGTTACAACACTTACAAATAAAATACCATAAAAGAAAAGGGGGGGAACAGAGCTGAATGGTTATCATAAGGGAAACTGATGTAGAACCGGCTTTGGAAAGCTTTGCTTTGAAATTGGAGACAGAGGGTGAACATTGACAATTGAGGGGTTTATAGGGGTCTAGGGTTACTCTATTGTGTAGAACTAGGGCTAACTCGGTCATATGTCAGTTGTCAATAGGTCTAAATAGGGCTGAATTAGTGGGAATCGGGTTGGATTGGACTAAACGAGTTTGACTTGGGTTGGACTTGGTCTAAAACTAGTTCAGGTCTAGTTTGGCTCGATGCGAGATGGTATGTCTCAACCACATGTGTATAGTGCTAAGCACGCACTTGATTGAGTGTGAGCAACTCAGGTTAGGCATGGTAGCTGGCTTGGTTGAACCGCGATTGCACAATGCTGACTAGCATTGTTCTTCCTCTTAGTCGAGTAGAGAAAAAACAAGAGAAGGAAGAAGATGGCGATGGTGACATGGCGGCGGGGCAGTGATGATGACGTGTGCACAGGGTGTTCCCAGCCACTATGAATCCATTTTGGGTTGTTTGGGAGGACGATGAGTACTGTGGTTGTCAAAAAAAGATAGTGCAAGGGTGGCGACCACACAAAGGGGAAAACTCATTGGTGGTGGTCTCCAGTGAAAATAGTGGGTGCATGAGCAAGGTGTGGGCATAGGGAGTCCTTTGGTGAGGATGGCTTAGCTTGGGGTGTCGTGTGAAAGGCTGGCGGCAGTGGCGGTTATGGCGATGAGGCGGAGGACAGCAACGGTGGCTCACGGAGGGGAAACGACAAGAGAAGGAGGGGCTCGGCGTTGGGGCAACGGGGTGCACCTCATGACATGGATGGTAAAGGAAAGAGATGTCAGAGGTGATGGATTGGTGGTGGCAGTGATGAGACCAACGACGTGGTGAGCTCCAATGATGGCTCTGGTGATCTTATGTCAAGGTGAAGGCACTATTATGATCATTAGGAAGAGGGAAACACAATTGCAAGCTCAATTTTGAGGAAGAGGTACGGGAGAGGAGGAATTTTATGGTTTTACCCGATGGAAGCAAAGAAAAGAGCATGGCTACCCAGGATTTTGAGGCAATGATGGCTTGGCTCTGGTGCTGCTTTGGCTTTAGAGACACTTGGAGGTGGTGGCGCATAGGGCACGATGAATGACAGAGACAACGCGTGGGCGTCGACGTGGATGAGCACACACGTCTCTCAGGTGATCTAGCTTGCGTGTGGTGTGAAAGTGGTTGTGTGGAGTTATGACAACGCTGAAAAGCATCTAGACCCCTAAAAATGGTTTTAGTTAATTAATGACTTTATGTGAATATAGGACTAACATGTTTATTAAGTGTTTGAAAGGTTCAGTCCCAATTATTAATGTGAGATGCATGCTAAGGGTCATCATGAAGATCAATGTGGCTCAAGACAAAGGTATAAGTAGTCCCTTTTGTTTTTACCAATTTAAGGAGAAAGGGTGGTAGACCGGATTATAGGATAAATACCGTACTATTAAGAAGGATCATGACTAGAAACTTGATAGCATATTCTTGTGCCATTGGATCAATTTAAGATCATGCACGCACTTAAAATTAAAATTGATTGCCAAACTGTGCATTGTTAGGAATGTTGGAAGTACAGGAGTGTAATCGGTGGTACTTTCGCTTTCCAGAAGTTTTGACAAAATGAGCGGTACATTTTTCTAGAGAGCACTCTTGGAATCATTTTTGTATCTCTAGAAAATGGAAGTACCGACGTTTTAATGACGGAACTACCGTAGAGCAGAAGTACCGCAATTCTTGAGCGGAACTATCGGAGCTCAGAAGCTCCAAAAATCCGAGTGGTACGTTTTTCCAGAGAGCGCCAATTTTTGGCCTTGAAGCAAACGGAAGTACCACGCCAGAATTTTGGAACTTCTGAAGATCGAAACTACCATGCTTATAACGGCGGTAGTACCGCACTGAATTTCAATGGCTAGTTTTGACACTCTGATATAGCCATTACTATTGTTATAATACATGTGCGGTAATACCGGCCGATGAACAGTGATACTTCTACTAGCCCTGATTTTTCAGGATTATTTTATGCAATGGCTATATTTGGTTAGTAGGGGTATAAATACTCCCCCACCAGTTCAAGGATAGAGTTAGACACTACATTGAAGCATCATTGAGCATAGAGCATTCACTCCATATCTCAATTGCTCTTTTGGTACTTGATCGCCGTCAAGCGAAGCCTTGGTTTATTACTCTTGGTGCTTACCGGCACCTAAATGGTTTGGCGAGAGATGGCAAGGTGACCTCTTCAAGAAAATTGTGAGGAGACCCGGCGCCGACTTATGAGTGGTTTGGTGTCCACCATCTCTGGAACGGAGAAAGGACAACCATTAGTAGATTTAGATGTTAAGACTTAATTCATGGAGCCAGTCCAAATCGCTTGGGCTTTCCTCAATGTGAACTAGTGAAGACCGGTAAGTCTTTGATACCATGAGAAAAACTTCTCGAGTCATCTTGTGGTCATTTATTTACCTCTACATTTTGCACTTATATTTCGAGCTTTATAGTTGTTAAGATTGTCTTATTTACTAGTAATAGAGATATATTTGTAGAAACTAGTGCTTGTGGTGCCTTAGGTATTCTAGAATTGTGTAGGTTTATGTTGCATTAATATCTTGCTTAGTTATATTTTGTGGTAATTAGTTTTAGTAGAAAATATTTTTTAGAACCTCCTATGCACCCCCTCTAGTTGGTTATCCTTGATCCTGCAAATGTGTGGCTAGCAAGGTGGCTAAGGAGGAGAAGCTTCGGTGGTGGTGTTGACCAGGCGAGCAGGCGACATGATGTGGGAGTCAGGCCAGGGTGCGGGGAAACGTAGGAGTGGCTGGGAGATAGCCTATGGGAGAAGGTTGGGCAAAGGAATAGGAAGGAAATGGGCTGTGGCCTAGGAAGAAAGAGAGAGAAAGAAAGGAAGAAAAGGAAAATGGTCGTGGGATGGGTTAAAAATGACGAAGAGAGAAAAATAATTTTGAAAAATTTAAATGATTTTTCAGGTTTCTTAGAGAAACAAGATAGTATTTTCGGCGCATGAAAAACAAGGAACTTAGGAAAAGTAATAAACAATTTGAGTGATTCGCAAACAAATTTCTTTTGCATTTTTGGAATTTTTCGAGCTATCACACATGACTAACACCGTGCTTGGACTCCCAAAAATCTCCTAGAGCTAAAACAAAACTGAGATAAAACTCAACTTAGTCATCTCAGCATAGGTCGGTCTAACGCTAACCAGCAGTCAGTTAGATCGATCGCCCTAGTAAACCTCAGTCAAACCTAGGTAATAGGGATCGGTCTAACTGCTGGCCCAATGCTGGTCAGACCACCCAGTCTGACCATGGCCACAGGACGGTCAGACCTCTTAAGAGCACAAGAAATCACCCCCTCTGAAATTTCGGTTAATGTCTATCTAGTTTTAGTTTAGAACTCTAAATTGAGTGATACCAAATGCAAAGACATTCTCAAACACACCCACACAAGTGTTTGGTGTCGTTCTCCAAAAGGGCACACAACCGATTTGACTACTCCATAGCTGACGGTTAGACCGCCAATGTCAGGCCGATCAGACCACCGTTATTAGGTCGGTTAGACCGCTAAACTCTTGATAGCAACTCTAAAAACTAAAAATCTTCAAAACCAAACTCAAACTTCGATAGAACTCGTACATCAAAATCAAATACACATCACACACATAAGGTGACCTCCACATGGTCTCCAAAAAGTTTCATGTTTCAGTGAGTTTTGCACGTTTCTAGAAGTTTCCAAAAGATTCTAATAAAGTTTAAAGCTAGTTTTAATGTGTTTCAAATTTTGGAACTCAAGTTTAAACAATTTTAGTCAAAAACTTCCAACAAGTTTCAACAAAATTCAAACAAAAGTATCAACAAATTTCGACTAGTTTTGACAATCTCACCTAACTACAACAAAACTACCAGCCACCGCTACACACACTCGCCCACCGTCCACCAGTCACTAGACTCCTTGCTGCTCGTTGTGCTTGCCCATAGCCTCACACCCGCTATGCCACTTGTGTTCCTGTAGGCCGTCCCACGACCGCCATCACGCGCAAGCCCTGCTGCTCATTCCGCCTACTGAGGGTTGCTGTTGCACCAACATAGGCCCACCACTGGGCACCGCTGCTCCACGGCACGTCACCATCACGCTGTACTCACATACGCTTACTAGTTACTACCATCAAGACTTGCACATTGCCATTAGCACACCCTACTCGCACGCGCTCACCATGGCTGACAGGACCAGATGGAGGTGGCTCATCATTGGATTTGTCACTGGCACTCATTGGCAATGAATTAGTCCCTGCAGTCGGTGTGGATCTACGAAGAGGAATCGAGATTGGGGGCAGCGCATTTGGTGGGGGGCTTGGCGATAAACAGGGTAGGAAGAAATAAGGTAGAGGTGAAGGAAGATATGGTGCTTCCAAGAGACACTATCAGACGTCAGAAATGTCTCTTATCTAGGGATCTACGGTATACCACATGATACTTCATCTCTTGCTCTAAACTCAACGAGCAAGAGTTATAACAACATTTTCTTTTTACTCATAGAACAACCTATTTTCTTTCCCATGTGTAGGACCGACAATGGTAACAAAGTGAAGGGGTGAATTGTGCCTTCTCAAATTTTCCTCATTGTACTAGAAATCTTTCACTTCACAGCTAGAGAGCTAAGAAGATTATATTTCATAACCTACAACCAAGCAACAACTCGAAACAATAAATAGCACATAAGCTGCACCTGGTCGGTCTGACTGGAGAGAAACCAGTGGTCTGATCGGAGGTAAGCTGGTGGCCTGACCGACTTGAAACAGGTGGTCTGGCCGGGCCTAGGAGCAGTATGACTGCTCCCCTGTTTCCAGAATAGAAAATCAACCTGAGTCCAAATCACTTTTAGTGCAAACTCCAAATTCATGATCAAACGAGATCAAACTTTATACACACCTTGCTAAGGGTCTCAGGAATATATTCCATCTAAGGATCAGGATGATATTGGACAAAGTCCCAAACTTTCCTTAAAACATGTAATGTTGCACTAAAATCGGGCAAAACTCAAAATCTTGATATACAACTTGCTCGTGGGTTGAGAACAACCAAGATAGTTCTAGATGTATTCTCATATATCACAACAAGAAAAATCAACCGATGAATCAAACCCAAAACCATCAGATTACGATTTCTCAGGAAGGGCTCCAAATCATGCAAGAATCAGGAAACTTCAAGAACTTGCAAATCATAGTACCTAGATGGATGGAATTTTATCTAAATGAGTTATCTCCATTACTCACATGTCCTTGGCTCCAACGAGATCAAGAAGATGAAAGAAGAGGCGAAAAACTAATAAGAATAAGAGCAAATCAACTAAGACAAAAGGGATTCATGAGAGATAAATAAACTTCATTATATCACTACTTGAGGATAAATATTTTATGTCCGCTATATGAGGATGACAAGAAAGCACACAACAACACTCACTCTTCTCGCTTAAACCCTAACCCTAACTCAAGAATTGTTGAAATGGTTAGCATGCATGCCTCCACCCATCCACTAAATAGATGGAGCAACTAGCCCACATCTAATCTTAATAGATACTAAACCCACTATACATCACTGGCAAAACCTACATCGAGTGGCAGGGTATGTGTGTAGGCCTTTTCAAGGACATTTTAAACAACATGTCGATAAATTGCTATAGAAAGTGGGGCTAGACTGAGAGTTCTGACCTTTTCGTGGGTGATCTACAAACTCTTGTTTTTTTAACCAAAGAACGCCCTTCTGAGCGATGATCTCCTACAAACAAGTATAGAAGGTTGACTTCAATTTAGACAGAAATGTCACTGGTCAGCTCCTTAGCATGACAATTAACACCACTTTCTTATTACCTAAAAGATTAGATAATGGAAGAAGGCAGGCCAAAGCTTATAGATTCACCCACATCTAATTTTAACGGATACTATCCACTTTCATAATATGGGAACCCATTAACCCCACACAAAAGGGGTTTTACACTCATACTTAGCTTATGCACGTTTTTCAATGTACGTGAGACCGAACCCACCAAGTCCTTTGATCCACTTGATCTTGTCAGCATCTTCTTGACGTAAACCACTCTCTAGGGCGTTGCTCAAGTGTTGTTGTTTTGATATAACAAGTTTATGGTATTTAGTAAACTACCAAAATATCCTTACCTTGACCCAGTCTTCATCTTTCTTTGTAAACAGTCGTCATACTTGCCACGTGTAGGTGCACCAATAGCTTACCACGCATCGGTAAGTCTCTTATGTTCTGGTTCTACCAGACCATACCTCACTTGCACTGACCAAACCACTTGGTGTAACCTGTCACTCGGACCTTTCCTTCAACATTCCTTGCTTGCCTTATGCCATGCTTGAGCTCAACCATCTCACCCGGCATCTTTGACCATTCTAGATCTCGGCTCCTCCATGAGTATAGTCTCAATTTTCGCTATTGACCATAGTTGACTCGAAGACTCCTTGCACATCCAAAGACAAATAAATCATTTTAGAACACAGATTCTTCACAACTTGACCTACATTAGCTTAAACATGTTTTGTGCAACATGAAATGACTGACCTAGAGCTAAACTACCCAAACCTTGGCAAAAAAACCCAAATTCGATAACTACTACCGAAGACCACATCCTACCCAGTCAAACCGCTGTGCCCAGTCGGTTCGACCGCTGAGCATGACCAGTCAGACCGCTAGGCACAACTGGTCTAATTGGTTCTACCATTCTGATCACTCAGCTGAGCCAGTCATACTGTCGGGACTTAAACATGACAGGAAATTCTAAAAATTTCACAAATTTAAAATTCAACTCCACAAACATTGACAATAGTTTATCACAATTAATCATGGACCTTCTCGCATAGTCTCTCAATCACTTCCTTGATGAACACATTAGTAATACATCTAAAAATGCGAATTTGAGTTGATTTTGAAATTAGAAGGGAATTTTACACAAGAAAGCTTAAAATGGTCAAAAGGAAATTGTAAAAGCTAAAAATGATCATATGAGCAAGAAATGGAGAGAAGCAACCATATAGAACAAGTTTTCCATAAAAAACTTCAACTCCATCAAAGAAATTTAGAAATCTCACTCTATCATCATATGAAAGAACAGTTATTCTATTTGACCTTGGTTATAGTGAGAAGAGATTAAAGTGATAAAAAAACACAGCAAAGTATACAAACTCCAACTTAGCATAAAAGTTATCGCACAGAAGAGCTCAGCTAGTGATAGCATTGAGCATGACTGATCAGATTGCTAGGCGTAATCGATCAGACTGGTTCTATTCAGTTGAGTTGGTTATATCGCCAGACTAAAACCTTACAAAAAAATCTAAATCTTTCATAAATTTAAAATTCAAATCTACATAATATTAATAATAGTTCATCACAATTAATCTTAAACTTCTCACATATCCCTCACCATGAGAAGTCATAACAAAGAGATTGGACAAACAAGCATTACATTAGCCACTTGATATGTACACATATTCCACGCCGAAGACAACGACCAACCAACCAAACTCTTCTACCTGTAGCATAACCACACTGATTAACGTAACTTCGGTATGTTCACCGTTCACATAGCAACTACGCCCTAAGCAAAGTTATATATACGCCGAAAATAGCGTACTTGTATACCTATCTTCTATTGTAGTCCACTAGTAGAACACTTGGCCAAGAACTGAGAACGGGAACGGCATGACCCTGCTCTGCGCCAGCTCCGCGACGTCCGCGCCTGCCATGGCGCCGCGGTCACCGCGTCCGGCCTCGGCCCCGATCCGCCGCCTCTTGCCCGGGGTGGACCCCTTTCCGGCCGCGGCCAGCTCCTCCTTCTTGGCGAGCATGGAGCGCATCACCGCGCCCGGGTCGTCGGCGAGCTTGGCTAGGAACGCCATCATCTGGCCCGGCCGGTTCTCGGCCGCGCGGAGCCTGCGGTCCATGGCCTGAAGCTCCTGGTCCATGCCCCTCTGCTCGTCCCGCAGCCTCTGCACCGCCTGGATCGTGCCCCGCACCTCCTCCCCCTCCTCGCACAGCTCCCTGCCGGCCGCCCCGGCCTTCTTCTTCTTGCGCACGATCAGCGGCAGCAGCTGCGCCTGCCCCCGCAGGAACGACTCGTGCGCGAACTCCCACCTGTCCGGGTCAACCTTGCGAAAACCCTGAGAACACGGCAGCAAGGCAACAACTGTAAACACTGGAGAGCTAGCTACTGATCGACTGGAGCAGAGGAGTGCGTGCGTACGTAGGTGTTGAGCTGCCGGACGAAGCTGGCGAAGTTGCGGTGCTTGAAGTAGGAGGGGAGAAGGAAGTCGGAGAAGGCGGCGGGGTCGAGGATGATGAACGTGTTGCTGGCGCCGCCCCAGCGCACGACGGCGTCGGTGGCGGGGTCGCTGACCATGTGGAACGTCTTCGCCACGAACGGCGCGATGGCGCCCTGGCCGACGCCGGCGCCAGCCTGGAGCTGGTGGCCCTTGCACTCACTGCTCATGACTGAAAGCTTTGAAAGTCGCTCGCTTTTCCTCGCTGCTCGCTGCTCGGTGTGGGTTTGTTCGTCGGTGGGGAGTGAGTCCTACATGTGCGCAGACATTTCTGTCTGGGGCGGCAAAGCCTGTATAATGGCTGGGTATTTTCTGTCTGTCTTTGAGTTTTAAAACGGTACGATTCTTTTAATATAGAGTATATAACTAAATTAGAGTAGGTAATATATTTCATTTAGCTATATCAGTTAAAATTATATATAAATATATTTTTTAAATATTATCTCTTATAAATAGATAAATTTAAAAATTATAAATCAAAATCTAAAACCACGGTCTAAGAACCCACCGATAAAGGCCCTGTTCTTTTCAGTTTCTAAAAACTGTTTTTTGGCTTTTGTATAGTAACTAGCTTTTAAACGGAGTATCTTTTTAAGATAGGTTTTATTAGTTAATTGTAGTACATACTGTACCGATTTCATGTATATCGATAAAAATTACACGTGAGTTTTTGTTACTCAGTAATTTTTTTTGCATAAATAGTCTAAAAATCATAAGCTGTAGCCAGGGGCGGATCTAGTGGTGGGGCGGGGGGCTCGAGCCCCCTACTGCTACCGGACCCTTGGAGCCCCTGGAGTCCCCCCTAAATTTTTAGCTATGGATGTATAATGTAGAAGTAGCTGAGGTCGAGCTGAAGGTACTTCAGCCCTTCCAAATTTTTTTCCTAGATTCACCACTGGCTGTAGCTAAAAGATATAAGTTTCAGTCAAAAAGAAACAGACACAGGTGTATCTGCCTCGCTTTGGTGCGCGCGTTCCGACCTATCGGCGTCGGGCCGTGGACGGGTTTGGGCCGCACGGCCGGGAGCGGCCAGGTGCGATGCGAGGGCGTGGGCGCTTGGGTGCGGCAACAAGTGGAGCGATCTGATTTGCCTCGTGATGTGGCACCGGTGGCGCCGGAGTTTGCGAGGATTTGGTGCTTGTCAACGTACGGGCCACGTGTGGCGCCACAGGTGTTGTGCTGTCTCCCGGCCGCGTCATGGCAGCATCTCCAATCAAAAGCGCTCGCTTTTTCTTGCGGGCGCGCAATCTGATATCGACGGGACAGCACCACCGGAAGGAGAGCTCGATGTTCGATGGGTGCGGCTAGGTGCTGGGGTACAGCACATAGCGCGTGCGGGAGATCCGAAAATTTATAAAAAGTACTTTTTTAAGTATAAAAGTATTTTTTTTGTAAGTACTTAAATTTTTTTCATATATACTTTTTATTAAAAAGTATTTTTTAAGTACTTAAAAATACTTTTACAAATTTTTGGATTTTGTTAGCATTTTTTTTTGAATTTTTTGGAATTTTTTCCGGTTTTGTGGGACACGTGGCGGGTGCTGGGGGCACCCCGCACGCGCTATGTGCTGTGCCCCCAGCACCTGAGCCGCACCCATGTTCGATTCACATGTGTTCTGCACAAATCGAGGCTTTTACCGAGCATGTCATAGTAGTCCGTGCTGGTCACTGTACTGTAGTAGTGTATGGAGTGTCTATTTTTTATTTTTGTTTATAGCTTTTAGTTATAACTTATATTTTTAAAACTATCTGTAATAGTATAAAAACTCAGTAATTTTAGCTAATATAAATAAAATTATTAAAATATATATTATAATTAACTTATAAATTCTATCTTAAAAGGATACTCTATTTAAAAAATATTTACTATAGAAAAATTGAAAAGCAACTTTTAGAATTTGAAAAGAATGGACATCTGTTCCCACATGGAAACTGAGCTTATAGGGCTGCTCTTATGACTTATTTTGCACTATAGCTGACTTATTTACACTATTGCTAGTGGTTTTTTGTGTAATTAATTTTTTTAAAAAAAAATAAAATAGAAAAGACAAGTTAATCTATCACAGACAATGTGAATAAATATAGGGAAAAAAATAAAAAGTTAGAAGAATACAAAATTAAGAAATAGTAAAGTAGGAACTAAAAAATAAACTGAAGTCGAACAAGCGGGCTACATCGGAGGTGAAAGGCGAAGGCGGTTTAACGTCAGATGAAAAATCATGGCGGAACATGACAAATCTGGACACGCTCGTTACTAAACGGCAGTACGCCAGCACGACCATTTGCCCAGTATTTCCTGCCTCGTTTTTGTTGCTGTATCCTATACCTCCCCTTTAAACTAGAACAGTTACGACGAACTTTAACAGTGTTAAAGTCCCATTTTTTCAGTTTCCCCCTTCAGGTCTGTTTGAAACAGAGGAATTTCACATAAATTTTACAGGAAACAGTTCAATTCCTGCAGGAATCGGGAAAAATTCTCGCATTCCAAACAGGGCCTCAACGACTAGAAGACCGACGAGGATATAACATCCTATAATATAATCTATCGTAAAGTTATGGGGCGGACAACTATACCCCCCCCCCCGGGGCGTACAGTTATTCGTCGACGGTACATGTGGAAAAAAGCAACCAATAGCCAATACTACACGTATAAAGTCCCTAACAATAACCGCTCAACGTTTAGTAATCGAAGGCGCACCGACTGACAATCAACAGCTCCAAACTATTGGCATCAATTCATCATCAACTAACATCCCTTCAGAAACTATAGGAGGACGAGGGACTGTCGCCAAACGAGAGGATACAAGATATAGATTTCATTTCTCCACATGCTTCCTGTTCATCCCAAGCAATGAGTGCCCCTGTTGTAACACTTTGTAAATACAATTTCACGCTATCTGTGTATCTCGATTTCTACCTTCCCCTTGTTACTCCGTAAGATCAACTGCTAAATTGTCGACAGAGACCAACACGTGGCTCATGTATCGAACGAAGATGATGCCACTGAAAGATCGTGATGGATTTGGCAGCTAAAAATATGAAGTATCTGTACCCTTTTCTGCCGAAGCACCGGAAGTCCCGAGCCCACCACCTTAATCCAAGCGTAACGGCGCTGTCAGGAAAGCGATCTGGGGCTCACAGGCAGCAGGGCGCAAGGGAAAGATGGCCCAATGGAGAGGAACCGGGGGTGGTGGCGTGGTGCATGTCGACATGTTGCGCCCTCCCCGCCTGGCCACGTCGCGTGGCGCCCCGTCCCGTCGCTTGGCCCTCTCGCGCGCTGGTTGCTGCGACCGTGGCATCAGCTGTGACCGTGGCATCGGCTGAAAGAAGCTTTTCAAAGTTGAAATTATTAAAGAATCATTTAAGGTCAACAATGTCTCAAGAGAGGTTAAACGATTTGGCAGCTTTATGTATTGGGAAGAAATTATTGGATGAGATTGATATCAATACCATCATCAATGACTTCGCATCTAGAAATGTTAGAAGAAATTTTAAGGTAATATTTATGAACTCTTTGATGTGAATTTTTCTTTAATTAAGTGTTTGTTGGTAAAATTAGATATATATATATATAAATGTGTGTATGTAGATTTATATTTAGATATTTATATTAAGGCCCCTATTTCTAGTTTCGCCTCGGGCCCCTAAAATCCTAGGACCGGCCCTGATAGTAGAGAACTAATAATAAGGTTCTTATTTACTGTAGGAGCATACTACACGTTATTCAAGTCGACAGCCTTTTTTTAAGTAAGTTTTAGTTCCACCGTGCCAATACCAATAACAGAAGTATGCGACCAATTTTCCACTATGTTAGAGGAAACCCCTACTGCTAGTAAGAAAAAATAAGAAAATGTAAGAACATACATGAACATTAGCATCGGAATCAACCAATCAATCGGTGGATTGATATGCTAAAAAGACAACAGGTGAATTACCATACTGTAGGATCAAGGATATCCGACTACAGGAGGTGAATAGGAGGTTCTAAAATTTTTTGCTTTCTAAAACTAATTTATACAAATTAAGAGCTAAACAAGATTTCTATTACAGTTCAAAACCTATACAATTTTAGAAATGCTAAGGCACCATAAGCTAGGTCTTCACAAATAAGTTTCTAACTCAACAAGATAAAGCAATTTCAATTACTAGAAATATAAATGCGGAATAGTATAGACAAAGAAATAACCAAATAGAGACACATGATGTTTTAACGTTGTATCGAAAATTTGTCGGTCTTTACTAGTCCACATTGAGAAAAGCCCAAACGAATTGGAGTAGCTCCACAAATTAAGTCTTACTGCTCAATTCCACCAGTGGTTATTCTTCCTCCGCTTCGGAGATGGCGAACACCGAGGTACTTACAATTGGCGCCGGACTTCTTCACAAACTTCTTGAAGAGATCACTACATGAACTCCCGCCAAGCCGTCTAGGTGCCGACAAACACCAAGAGTAATAAATCACGACCTTCACTTGACGGATTTCAAGTGCCAAGGATCAACTAAATAAAATGTATGCACTTGAATGTCTCAACTACCTCAAATGAATGTAAATGGAGTAAATGAGGTGTTGAAGTGTACTACAAGGTCAAGAATATTCAATGAACTGTTCTATATCTATCCTTAGGCTAGTGGAGGGGTATTTATACTCACCAACAAATTCAACCGTTTGTGGTCAATTCCAAAAGAAATACAGCAAATGCGGTAGTACCACTGTTCATCGGCCGGTACTACCGCACCTATCTAGTGACAGCTATAATAGGCATATCTAAGGCTTCTGAACTAGCCGTTATAGTTCGGCATGGTACTACCGCCACTCAAGATCCGATAGTTTCGATCTTCGATCGTACCGTTTCCATGGAGCGGTACTACTGTTCTTCTTGTGAACAAAAACTGACCCTCTGAAAATAACGTACCACCATGCAATCTTCGATCTAAACAAGATGTAGTAGTTTCTCTCGTTGTTTGCGATCACACCACTTTGCGGTAGTTTCGCTAGTTGTACTTCGGTACTACCGATCTTCTGGGGAGCAAAAGTGCTCCAAAATGTACATTTATAAAAAATACGTACCACAAACTAAATTTTGGTCATACCAAGATGCGGTGGTTTCGCACTACCTCCCGGTTATATCGTTGAGGGGTAGTTCCACCAAGTAACCTCTGATACTATCATTTTTTTTTGTGAATGCATAGTTGGTTTTGGAATTTTAATTCTAAGTGGCTTATGTTTCTTTGTGAAAAGCTTTAGAGCAAGTTGCAATATTATATCTTTCTCTCCTCAAAACTTCAATCCTTGGCATGCTTTCAGCAGAAATCCGGTACTACCACAGTGTACCGAGTGGTACTACCGATAAATGGTATGACAGCAGCTTGAATGGCAGTAGTACCGTATTTTCTAAAAAATGGCTGATTTGTTTCAAAATTTGTCAATTCCAATTTTCTCAGTTATTCTCTTTGCTCCTCTAAGTCAAATTGATATTTTTTTATCTTTGGTAGGTGCCCTCAAGTATTTCATGACTCTATATGCCATTTTGATCCTTTTGTGATGCTTTTATCATAAAATGGTATTCTCTTCAAGAGTGGTAGCCTTTTTATCATCTTGATCTCGACATGAATTTCATACTTGCCTTTTCAGGTGATATCCATTTTCTCCTTTTGATGAGCAAAATCTTTTCTTAATCAAGTTCTCTCAAAAGATATCATCCTTTTCTTTCAAGCGGTATTTCAATTGATATATCTCCAACAAGTGGTGTCTGTCAAAATATCAAGTGAAAATCATTGAAGTTGAAGTGCCCAAATTGACCCTGTTAGATACAAGTTAATCAAACAAGTGGCATCAAGTTTTTACAAATGAAATCAACCACACTTGGTGTCATGTATGCTCACAAGTGATACCAAGTTTTTACAAATAGATTTAATCATACTTGATATCATTTAAGTTCATAAATTGTATCAAGTTTTACAATTGAAATTAATTACGCTTGATATCATTTATTTTTAAAATTGGTATCTAATATCATCATAAGTGGTATAAATATCAAAGTAGTGCATGCTTTTCAAGGAAAAGACAAAAAGAACTACAAAAGGTTAAAAAGCACCAATTATGGACAAGAAGTTTACAAGCGGTATATTTGATTCTTAGTGCTAAAAGACATAAGGAGAGAGTTTAAATAAAGAGGAAGAGACGTGAAAATAGTAGAAAACAAGAAGAGGAGAATCCTTCGTGTGTCAAAGGAGAACAAAAAAATACCCAGAAGATCCTTTGTGTAAGGGGGAGTTTTTCTTTATGAAAAACCTATATAGAATTTTGGGCTTAAATAAAAAGGATAAACTATTAATATCGGAAAAACTATTTTACCTATTTCCCCAAATATATTTTATGGATTTTGTGAAAGAATATGTTTCATTCTTATTTGCTCTATTTGGTATTCATGGAGTGAAATTGTCAATGATATGCAAAATTAGCTTTTCAAAACAATCCTTTTGGTCAAAAATTACATATCTTATTTAAAATACAAAATCTTTGAAAAACTAGATAAAAGTGCTCAAATATGAATTTCAAATGTTTTCTTTTGAGTAAAAATTTCCATTTTAGAACCTAAAAGGATAATTTGGCCTCAAAATGATCTTATTTGGTCTTGATTTTGGATTAAATGACATATTTTCTTAAATCAAAATCTATTGATTATTTGAAAAAATGGTCAATACAAAACACAAAGGGTTAGTCATTTTAAACATTTCTCTAGTTCAAAGTTTTTACAAAAAACTAACCATTGAAAAATTCTACTCATTTGAATCTCTTTTAAAAACAAGTATTGATCTAAAATGTCCCACTATTGTATATAATGAGTTTTGCTATTTGAGCCAGATTTCTTTATGTATTTAGGCTTGAAATAGTATTTATAACTCATATAAATCTAAGAAAAATGAAAAACTCCATGAAATGCAAATTAGATTGTATTTTGATCCTTCAATGCAAAATCTATGTACCCATATTGAAACAAAGTGCATTTTGATATATTTTCTGAAAGAAAATTCCTTTCTCAAGAATTATATTTGCAAAATGCTTTAATTATTCCAAAGTTAAGATATAAAAAAATCAGAAGATTTAGACCTCATTTGAAAGGTTTTTGCATTTCTCCACTCTTTATGCAAAACATTGCAAAGAAAAGCACCTTTTAGCATAACTTTTGAATGTAGACTACTTTTTTGAAAATTCTTATTGAAAAAGTTTCTTAGAAGACCAAAGTTTATTTTTGAAAAATTTAAAAGCATTTTAAATTTATTTTAAAAAGTTATGTTCTTTTCTCTCTTTGCTCAAATGCTAAAAATTCAAAGTTTTGCATGTTTTTGAGCAAATTTATGATTTTTTATATTTAAGTGTGCTCATAATCCGAGGATGTTGCAATTATGACTTTTGATCCACTTTTTCTTATCTAGATGGACAAATTTTATCAGATGTATTAGACAATTGTAAGGCAGTTTTCAACTAGCATTTGAAGCTTAATTGGAATGCGAAATCGTGAAAAAATTTGAAGCTTGAAATTGGAGTGTGCTTCAAATGCTACAATTGTAGTAAATATCAAAAGGGGAGAGAACCTCAAACTGCAACTTAAATGTAAAACTTCAAAATCCTTCAAGGAGCTCTCAAGAGTAAGATAATTGAATGTATTACAAATATCTTTTCCTTTAGTTATATCAATTTCCCTTCTAGTTATATGTATCTATTTTCATATTTTTTTTATGACCACATTATGTTGAATTAATTGGTACCAAGCTCCATATATTGAAAAGACTCCTTTTTGGCTTAATGCTCTTCCTTGCATTTTTGGTGATCAATGCCAAAAAGGGGAGAATTATGAATAATAGTATTGTTATATAGTGTAAAATGCCAAAAGAGTGAGAATTGGATAATCGAAAATTAGGGAGAATAGCAAAAAGCCAAAAGAAAAATAGCATGATTAAAATTGTCAAAAAAGGGGGGAAATACTTTATGCTTATGCTTTCACCTGAAGTTGAATTTCCTATCATATACTCATATTCATCTAAATTCTATTATTGTTAATGGATTTGTTATTCATCACCAAAAAGGAGGATTGTAAGTTCAAGCTCAATTAAGATGGTTTTGGTGATAATGACAAATACAATTGCGAGAATAACTTGCTTATCAACTATAATATTGTCTAGTCTCATTTTGGATGTAATTAGTGACAAATGGTTTTGGATATGACAAATATAATTGTGACACTAACATGTTCATTGGTTATGATATTACTTAGTCTTATTTGGATGAAAAGGTGAAAAATCATAGAGATATGCATTTTACATCTTGTTCTTATATATTAATGCATTTCTCGAATCCAAAATATAGATTGAACTTCACCAAAAGTCTAACTTGAATATGTGTATATGTTTTTAATTACACATTATTGTATGCACACATTTAGGAGGGGTTCACTCTATGTTTTGTGGTTTCATTAGTATTGATCCATGTTTCTTCTTCAACATATTAAGGATCTTTACTTTTAAACATATTAGGGGAGTATATGTAGCTTGTGTAGTTCATATATACTAATAATCGGGTTGTCATCTAGTTCCTCCATTGTGTGTTAATGGTTAGATAATTAATGACAATCGGATGTGTAAGTTTTGCTAGTAATTAATCTCAAAAATAAATAGTTACATTCAAATGAGTTAATTGCTTAAGAAGCTTATCCTAAAGTATACAATTGTTATGTGCATGTTGTATACTCACAAATTAATTTTTATCGCATTATTTGTTAAGATTGTCATGAATTACAAAAAATGAAAGATTGTGGAATCTAGTCCCTCCATTGTGAGTTAATGGTAATGTTTTGGTAATTAATGGTAATTGATTTGTGGACTAATATTTTTCATGAGTTGGATGAATAGGTTAGGTTCCACAAATGAGTATGACTTGGTATAATTTCATGTGTTGAAGTTCATCAAGTCAAGATGCGGGATAGAAGATGGCTTCATGTGTTGAAGGCCATCAAGAAGAGATATGCATCATGAGTTGATACATGTCTAAGAGGAGATGATCATGAGTTAATCATCAAGTTAAAAGAAGACCCATCATGTGTTGATGGAGTTTAAGTAAAGGGTGCATCATGTGTTGATGCATATCAAGACAATGACCCAGACTTGAAGTAAAGATGTGTGTCATCAAGCTTCAAGAGGTTGCTCGAGGCAAATGTGTGACTAGCTAGAGGATGTGAGCTAGGGCTAAGGATATGTTTTTAGTCTTTTACCGATCTTGGTGTTTGGTTGGAAGACCGTATTGCTAATATAGGTTGCCGTACTATTAAGAAGGGTCATGTCTAGTAGCTTGAGTCTCATCATGTGTTGATAGCTCAATCTCAGTTGCTCTAGCTCTCCATATCATGATGTTTATATTTACGAATGTGTTTTGCAAATGGTTGAAACTCATGTATTGAATCCTTGTAACATAGGACTATACATTGCGAACATGTTTTGCAAGTGTTTGAAGTCCATGTTTCCTACTCCTTGTAGTATGGGGCTTATATTTGCAAATGTGTTTTTGCATCAAATGGTCGAAGCTCATACATAATCCTTGTAGCATGCAATTTAGGTTTACGAATGTGTTTCGCAAACGTGTGAAGTCTATGTACCTATAACTTGTGTCATGATTTCAAAAATGTGCAAATGTATTTTGTAACTTGTTGAGAATTATAGTTTATTCTTGTGTGCAAAATACTATAATTTACAAATGTGTTTTGCAAGATTTGTTGAAGTATCTGCACTTGTCAGAAAAGTCAGAACAACTGACATGTGTTGCGCGGTACTACCGGAAGTCGAAACTACTGGCTCTGTGTGAGCAGTGCTATCGGACCTCAGAAGCTACAAAAACCTAGGCGAAATATTTTTTTCCAAAGAGACACCTTTTGGAAGTTTTTCTCCTCCCGTGTAAAGCAGTAGTTCTGTATGTGTGGAGCAGTACTTCCGATGTTCGGAAGTACTAGATTTTGTGTGGCGGAACTTCCAATTTTGCTGAATAATGGCTAGTTTTCTAACCGTTGCAAGGGGTGTGGTAGTACCGGCCTTATAACGGCGGTACTTCCGAAAATCCTGATTTTTTATGTATTTTTCTTCCAGCGCCTAGTTTCCCTATGTGGGATATAAATACTCCATTGTGGTCGGTTGGAGTAGGAATTTTGGCACTCCATTTCAATCTCTTGAGTTAGTGTGAAGTCCTCCTCTCAATTGTGCATGTGTTGTATCTTGTGAGCAAGGAGGAAGGTTCTAGATTGCATGTGTTGCATCTAGAGGTGGATTTCGTATCCACTTGAGCTTATGTATTCATTGCACGTAGTGAGACTCAAGCAAGGGGGGTTGACTTTTTACTTTGGAGGTTACCGGCTCCTAGATGGCGTTGGAGGTGTTATACGTGGTAATCTTCTCAAAGAAGTTTGTGAGAAGACCCGGCAAGTTGTGAAGGTTGGAGCTCACCTACCCAGAGTGAGAAAGGGCTACCACTAGTAGATTTGAGGTGGAAAACTTAATTCGTGGAGCTGGTCCAATTTATTTGGGTTTACCTCAATATGAATTAGGGGTGACTGACAAGTCTCTGAATACCACGGTAAAAAGTAACCATATCATTGTGGTTTATTTTTCTGTGCACAATTTACATTCAAGCAATTTATATTCATAAAATTAAATTTATTGCTTGTCATCCTAGGATTACAAAACTTGACATAGACTTAGGTTGTTAGTGCACTTAGGTGAACCTAGTATATTTAGGCGTTATTTGTGCTAAATCAATTTGAGTTAAGCTTCCACATTATATACTTGGTCTTAGCCAAATAATTGTTAGAAGGGAAAATTTTTAAAGCCGCCTATTCGCCCTCCTCTAGTCAGTCTCTTTGATCTTACAGTCGGGGAAGTGAGCGCACTAGTCGTGGCGGTACGTCGGCCACATTGTCTACTACCTATGATGGTGAGGGTGCATAGTCTGAATCCAGCACTGGCAAGCAATGGAAAGCATCAGAGAAGGTAGCTAGTGCGTGTGTGAACAATCTCAGCCCATTGATGGTGAGGAACAAACTTCTCGGCGTGCTCTTCTGTATGGGGGAAGGTCTCCAACCGGTAGCTAGCTCACCTGCCGGCATCCAATGAAGTAAGTCCCATGACCACGAGAGGGTGAGAGCCACTACTCATAGGTGATGGCACAAATACTCCTTGGGATGCTCCGTACGCTCAGATGTGGGCACATGGGTGAGCTAGCGGATCCCCTGCATGATCTTCCCCATGGGAATACGATGAAGCTACATGCCATGCACACGCATGCATGCGATGTGAAAGCCCGTTCGCGTCTTCGTAAGGGAATTCCATCCCCAAGGCATCCTCCACCATGAAGGTGATGTCGGTTCAGGCCCACTCTGGGAGCGGTTGTGCTGGGTACGAGGCGACATGGTGTATCCATCGCATGTAGGACCTCTGTTGTCGTTCAGAGGGGAACTTGAGTGATGACCCCCCCCCCCATGATAGCATTGATCACTCAGTGGGATCCGACGTCGATGACCTATATGCGTAGCAGGTTCAGTGGGGGCTGAACAAATTTTACCTTTAGGGGCTATTGCACATGTGCCACCACTGGTGCCCTCACATCTTGTGAAGTGCCATGATGGTGGGACAATCATGCATGATATGTTCCCCTAACCGAGCATTTTGCACCATGGGCCCTACTAGTGATTGTCTTCTTGACCTCGTCCCCTTCCATGGCCGTGACCATTTCCTCTGTTGTGGTGACGGCCTACACGGGTAGGGGCTTTGTCGCCACCTCCTTTGATGCCAAGCACGTATTTTTCCTGAGGCACCCTCTGCTGTTTGTGGTTCGAACCCTCCTTTCCGGGCCACGGGGGCCAGCTTTACTTCGGGAGTGGGCCCAGCCTCTTCGGCCTCACAATGCACCGTGTCCTCTTCCACACTCATGTACTTCTCCATTTTGTCAAAAAGCTTGGCCACCGTCCTTATGGGTTTTCGGGCATTGTATTCCATGAGGGAGGCCCTTCAAAAGGCCATAAATGGCAGCATTGATGATGGTCGTCTCGTTTACGTCCTTCACCTGGCAATAGAGCCTATCTTACTGTGAAGAGCTGATCAGTGTAAACTCGCTCCACATAATTGCATTGGAAATTATTGTGCATGAGGTCCCAGACTGCTTCCACACGTAAATGGAGCTAGGTGTAATTGTGAAGAACCACAACAGTGTAGCCCCCTACAGGGAGAGTAGTAGTTCCTTCACCTTCATCGAATCGTCTCCCCCACTGCCTCACTGGCTGTATCATAGACACGTAGAAATTTGCGGGGGTCCGTGTCACCCTTGTAGGGTTCTACCATGGGCATTCTGAAGCCTTCCAGCTAGGCACTTTGCTACAAGCCTGCGCTGAGGGGGATTCAGAGTCCACCCTCCATGGGCACTGTGGGCACCGGCGGTGGCTTTACAGCTCTTTGTACTCTCCATGGCCTCCTCTGATGCTGCTGTGGTGGGGGTCTACTGGTTTCAGACCTCCTACATCTCCCCCATGGCCTTTCATAGGTCCACCAGTTCCTGCTGTAACGTTCCATAAATTGCCTCCAGCGCACCTCCGCCTTGACTTGGTGTTGAGGTCAGGGGCCCCTCCATTTGTTGTGTAGTAATGGTGAGGGTGTCGGGGTTGGCGGAGGCCATCGTTTTGATGGTGGGGGCGCCGACGTGGCCCAGGGCCACCGAGGATGGATCCTCTGCTCGTGACGCCACCTACTCCATGGCTGATGCCACTATCAGGGAACCTTCCTCGCTACCTGCCATAGCCCCAAATGAGGCTACTCCTGTGCACTGCTGCCATCGGGGTGGGTGGCCCTTGACCATCGGCTCCCTTGTTCTTGCAGCGGTAGTTTCGGTTGTGTTACTTCTCTTTTGCTTAGAGACTGACATCATCTTCCTTGGTGCCATCGCGTCCTAGCATCCTTGCCTTAGCTTGTAGCGTTGAGTAGTTTGATACTATTACACAATCCAGAGAAGAGATAGAAGAATGGAGAAGGAATTATGTTTGCTCTATTGGACATCTCCAGATCCTTTTAAGAACATTGCAATCACTCATTAATAACTGCCACAATTAAACAGAACTAAAGCAATGGTTCTCAAAAGAAAATGAGGACTTAGTTTGCCAAGTGGCACGTGAACTGCTACGATTAAACATAACTAAAACAACAATTATCAAAAGGAAATGTGGGCTTAAGTTACAAGTCATGTGATTTTTCACATGAAAATATGTGAATACATGCTCGCGCGTGTCTGCACATGTGTTTTTTTTGCCAAAGTCCTCGGTCTATGTCATATATTTTGAGGAGTGATAAGGACTTCACACTAAATAATATGATACTAAATTATGCATACTTTAAAATTATATAAAATATGTATCGCCGTCATGTGGCCCTAGTTTCTAACAGCTAGCTCTACGGCAACAACTCATCTGGCATCTACCAATCGGCCTTGCAAATACGTACGGTGCGTGGGATTAAGGCCTCACTCATTTTGGATTAAGGTTCTGGTTTCTACTTTATTTTTTACTGTTCCTAAATTTCATCTTTTTCTAATTTTTTTGGCTTTTTTGAGCTTTTTTGCCGATTTTTTGGGTATTCGTTTGCATTGTCTGTGATTGTCTAACCTATTTTTTTATTTTTTTAAATTTAATGACACTAAATAAGTCATTATCAATTATAATATAATTTTAATTAGCTATAATATAATTTTATCTATAAATTATTTTTGTCAACTAAAATAAGCGGGCTGTGAAGGGCGCAGCGGAGTCGTCACTCCTGAGGATGTCCTCGTCAGCACTGCGTAGAGTCAGTGCTCACTTCCACCCTCGCCATGCTGGTGGGAATAATCTCTGACATCAGTGACATGGTGAGAATATTCTCATGAATAGGATATTTAAATAAGCAGTTGAGACGACCTGCTTTATTACCCTGGGTAATAATGCCAGTCAACGGATTATTATTCGTTTTAGCCGATAGAACATCGCTCTAACGAATAATAAGCCCATCAGAGTGTTGCAGCAGAACAATAATTAGAGACACAACATGATATTACAAGAATATCACCACGCAGGGCTACAATTTATTACAACGCCTCAAAGGCTTGAACAACATACTCTTTAGAAAGGAAAGAAATATTCTAATTACTTCCTGTTCAAAAATGACTCTACAGGGTGTCCGCTTGATACCCATTATATCCCGAATCCACAGTATTTCATCCACGTAGCTTCTTTCTGATCCTGGCTATCCTCTGCATTGACATACTCCTAAACAAAGGAGGATAATAGCAAGGGTGAGTACAGAAGTACTCAGCAAGTTTTATTAGCAAAAATGCACTGGTATGCTCTCATGTCCTTAAGTCCAGATTCTAATTTCTTTATTCTGAAAATAAGCTTACAAAAATAATTGATCCTTCCTTTTTAATTCCCAAAATAATTTCTATTTTTCACCCAGTAAGGTACGATCCCTAGCGATCACCGTAGTCCACATTCCAGTGGACTGGCATGAATTCATGATTTTGTTAGCACTGCGCAGGCTTGTACCACTGTACCCAATGCTGCTCTGAACCTTCTTATCTAGGTTTCTTCCACGCTGCCTTAGGTATGGAATCCAGTTCAGAGTACAGAACCTTTCTCCGATTACGTTATTCCATCCACCAGCCCATCTATTATCCATCGGTGTACCAAGTCGCTCACTTGGGCTCCACCGACTTCCAATAGTGTTTGGTTGGACCAGCTCCCTGCCCAACACTCCACCTAACGCATATAGCGTCTGTGACTTACTCACTTCCAGACTTGCGTTACTGGTCCTGAGCTTCATCCATCTCTTTACTCACACATAAATACATACCCAGTGTGGTGGACTGGTTAACGTAACGGGATACTAATTTCTGCCCGTCCAAAACGGGAAATTGGTTGGCACGATAATTACGGTTCCCTATCCGAGTGAAAATGGGGTAAGTCCTTACACTATAGCCCTACGTAAAGAGGTCCACCTAGCCTCTCTGCATCCTTTCCCTGAACCTCTTTACCCACCATATACATCTTTGCTTGTGGGCCTGCTGCTCTTCTCAGCAGTACCACAACTGTTCATCTTCTTTTCTTACTTTCTCTCTTTCTTTTTCTCCTCTTTTCTTTTCTCATCTTTCTCATCATAACATCATAACATCTTCATTCTCTGATTTCTTTTTAAAACAATGGTTTTCATGCATTTAACTAGGATTATTAATATTGCTGGAAATACACATATTTTTAACATAGCTACCTGCATGATCGAAGAATGAGCTTGCCTGGATTTCAACCATAGATTCGGACTCAAGTAGGATCAAGTGAAGTCACTCCCATAGCTTGGATCGACATCTGCAATTACATATGTCGACTACGATTTAATTTACAAAGATATAATAAAAGACGATGGGTTGATGTGCTTGTGCTCCTAAGGTAAGACGTCACTCCATTTAATCCCAACCACGGTAATCGAAGTTAACTTCGGTACACTACTCGTCATTCGATAACATCGCACTAACGTCATGAGATATGGTTGATCTAGTAGGTATACTCAACATTTTATTAATTCTTAGCAATTTTTCAATTACACGGGATTAATTGAATGCACGTATAATTATAATGGCGGATATTAATCTAGTCAATCTCGCGTATGCAATTAGGCTTATTTAACTTTTACTTTAGTTATTTGCATATTCTTACAGCTTAACTACTATTTAATCGTCGCGTATAGTTTTAATTGCTTCGCATAATCTTAAACTGACGTGTACTGTTATGAACCAGCGCGTGCTATTCTACTCGTCGTGGACAGCTTTAGATCTTCAAAGGGTTAGAAATTTATTCCAATAATTCAGAATACTTATTAGCTTATTTTTTACAATTTATAATTGACTAATAATAATTAACTGGACATTTAAATACGCAATAGAGTGATCTAAATTATACTATGCTAATGTACTTCGCACACGTACAAATTCTAGCCTATGGGCATCGTTTGATTTATCTTTCCTAATCAAGAATATTTATTAAGACAGTTATATGATTTAACACTATCTAGGTTAATTAGGTATTTTAGTTACAATCCCGAATGATTTGATCGGCAATATCTTAATTGAATCGGTACGGGCTATGTTTTAACCTACTGAGGCACTTAAGTTATTCTAGCCATTGCAAATTCAGAGTAATGGTTTTCTACTGATTAGATAGACTTAACCAAATTATTATTTAATCCGTAACTAAATGGTTTACGACTACAGTCCCCTAATTTGATCCGTACATATACAAGTTTAATCAACAAGCATAATTTAATTCATCGGACCCAATTAATTTGTTTTAATGACCCTGAGTGATCAAAGGTGGATATCTGTAATTTCAATGCTATTAACCAAATTGTCTGAGTAGTTAAATATACCATGGGATGGTCTAAACAACGATACACAATTTTAATACACTTGCGTACCAGTTTTAATACATTGACGGTATTAAACTTATTATAATAACTAAAGAAACATTTTGGGATTTTATGATTTAATCTATAGTGTCGAAGAGATAACAAGCTTAATTAATTGAGCAGATCCTACCACGTATGCTTGCAGGGTTTTTAATCTTTCCTTCTGCTGATAATCAACTCAACGTTACTTATATGCATAACGATACAATGTATTACACTACCTGAAGGTTATATTAATTCACAGTTCATTTTTAACGAATGTCTATTACGAATACGTTGGTGTGGCTAATGTTCATTTACTAGGTTCTTTAGTACTTGCAGTTAATTTATTTAACTTTGACAGATTTGCTATAGCAAGGTAGTTACAATACATGCTTATGAGTGAGTGATCCTAAGTATAACAAATCTAGCCTGCATATATATATATATATATATATATATATATATATATATATATATATATATATATATATATATATATATATATCCTAATTTTATTTTACCCTTTCCCTCTTATTCTTTCTTATTTTCCCCTCTGCCCGGTTCTTCTTCTTTTCTTCCGCCGACTCCTCGTTTCCATACCCCCGCCTCCTGTTTCTCTTTTTCCACCGACGCCTCAGCGCCTCCACTTCCTCTCTCTGTCTACCGACGCCTCAGCGCCTCCTCATTTCCTTCCTCCCCCGTTTCCTCTCTCTTGGCCCTCTCTCTTCCCCCTCCAGATTTACTCGCCCTGGCGCCGCGCCTTGGCTCCTCCGTGCCGCGCCGCTCCGCTTCGGCTCTCCAACGCCGCTCCGCTCCGGCTCCTCCCCGGTCTAGCGCCTCCATTGCCGACTCCCTCACGTGCCTCCGCTCTTCCGCCCCTTGCGGCGCCGCTACTGCAGGTTCCCTCGCGCCTCCTCGGGTACTGCTGCGCCGCGCCGCGCCGCCCTGGCGCCGGCAACGACGGCCGTCCTCGCCTCGCCGCCCTTCTCTCGCACGATTTGCTGCTGCCGGATCCGTGGCCTGCGGCCCGGATCTGGTGCCTCCTCCCCTTGCGTCGCCTCGCCTGCATCTACGGTAACCTCGATCCTATTTACTCTCCCTACTATCCTCTTCTGTCTCCGGTGAGCGCTCTCTGTGATGGTTCTCTGATGCTCTAGTGGTGCTTGTGACAACTAAGGGTAGCTCTTGACTCTAGCAATGCAGTGTTTACTACTGAGAAGGGGATATTAGGGTTGTGAGTAATCTGTGGTTTACCTTCACCAGTTGCTGGTTGGCTTGCGGTGGGAAGGAATTAAGGTTTGCTAGTGCCTGTCGCTTTCTGGGTGGTGGGGATGCCGTCTGATGGTGGCCTCCTCCTCCTCCTACGGTTGCCGGTCTCACGGCTTGTGGTTTGGTATCTAGCCGTCGCCATCGCCGTCGCCTTGCTCCTCATCTGCTCACCTGGCCTTCGTCTTGCGTCTGGCTTCTCCTTGGTGGCTACGGTCTCTTGGTTGGCTTGGGATGGTTTGAAGGTTTGAGGATGAGAATGAGAGACAGTGGAGCTGGCTCTGCCGTGATGTTTCTTCTCTCCTTTGTTGGCTGCGCAGGATATTTAGCTTGTGGCTGTGCTGCAATGTATGAGACTGCCTGCTCTTGGGCTATGCTTACTCTTTTGGTGCCTTGCAAATGCAGAGTATTTAGACTGGGATTGAGTCGCTGGGGAGGTGGTTTCCAGCCCCCTTCCTGCTGGTGCTGTGTTTGCCTGGTTGCAGCTGGCTGTCCTTTGCGCTTATCTACTTCTGGGTCTTCCTCTCCTGTGCCGAAGGACCTCTGGTCCTGAGGGTGAACTGAATACTGTGGCTTTGATGTGGGCTGGCTGGAAAAGAATTTGTGTGGGCTTGAAATGAAAGAATTGCACTTGTGGGCTTTTGTGGGCTTAAAGCTTATATGATGGGCTGTGGGCTAAAAAGAATGGGCTAAACAAATGCAGGGCTTGAGGGTTTTGGGCTGAGGTAAGTGTTGTGGGCCTTAATTTCTTAGAATTGCCGAGTGATGATGCCCACAGAGACGAGAGGTGCCGACTGGCCCGGGACGGTCTAGGAGCCTCTAAGACGTTCTCGCATTGGCCCTAGCAGCCCAAGGGTACTGATGGCAACTTCTATCCTTTTTCCTTCGCTTAATTTTATTCGTTCTTTTGTTCGGTCTTTTTCGGTATTGCAAATGCAGGTTCGCTCACAAATGGAACGGTGGTGTGGTGGCGGCTTGACGACGGTCTCTAATGTATGAGATGACCTAATTGTATTCTGGCTTCCTCTTAATATGGATGTATAAATGAGAATGTATATTACTCTAATGAAATTTCTGTTCTCTGTTAATTCGGATACAAATGAATATGTAAGAGATGGACTTGGTGTAAATTAAATCACACACTTCCTGGTTAAATACAATTATATTGCAATTGTTTAGTTTTTGAAATGGTTATCTGGTTGAGACATGAATTTGTATATATGTTATAATTGGTATTGTCATGGTTATGTAATACAAATTGTAATATTTTTATTTGACTTGTTATAAGTTCTAATTGTCGCTCCATGGATGAAATTGATTCTATCATATGCAAATTGTAATTAGTTACTGTTGTACTACGGATTGTTATATATATTTTAATTGAGTTGCAAGTTTTTACTTATCGTGCAATCAAATTTTATCTCTAGTCTATACCATTTGGTCTTCGCCCTCGACGAAGAAATGGTGAAAACAATGCATTAGTTTATCACTCGATGAGTTCGTTTAAACAATTGTAAAGAAAGTTTAAATTCTCTCGTATTTTTAGCTCATTAGCTACCTAATTAATCCTATTTAACGTTGTAATTCGCCACTTAGGGTTAATTAAGGACGTGGGTCATTACAGCAGTCTAAAAAAACCCCGGCGAGACAAGTTTTGTAGGGAAAAAAATCTTAGCTACCATACCTAAGTCATATAGATATGATAGTTGAGTTACTAACACTGTTCATGGAGATTACACATGGCACTAGAGCATGGTTTGCTTAGAGGAAGGAAAAATTGCTCCCATGCCACACAGTTTAATGGCGTTTGTTAAAATGCCCCATCATGTCTCACTGACATGCGGGTCCAGGGCCCACATGTCAGTGAGACATCATGGGGCATTTTAACAAACGCCATTAAACTGTGTGGCATGGGAGCAAATTCCCCTTAGAGGAAAAGGACAAAAGTGTACTATGCGCGCTACCCTTTCGGAGACACGTCCTTGAACACATCGAGAGCCCTCGATTTTATGGCGAATCTGGACCTAACTTGCGCGTAGAACTGGCACACATCGTGGGGGCGGGAACGGAGCTGAGCCCACGTGTCAGCTGCCATTATTTCTCATGCAGCCTGATCGTGAGAGGCATATGCAGACCTCTACAATATATATATGTACACTGCTGACATGCCATGCCACAGCAAGCTCCACTTGCCAGAATTGCATTGGATGTGTCGTGTGTACACCTGAAGTTCGACCGCTCAAAGCCCATTATGACGACGACGGCCGTGCGCATCCTTTTTTCCTTGTTAGGAAACCTGGACTCTATCCAGAGTCCTGATCTAATTGGGCACCTCACTGTAGACTATAAATAGGGACTTAGACCCCTCTCATTATATACCCCGGATGCAATCTAAAGCAATAAAGAAAGACCAGGAGTTCTCTCTACCTCTCTGTGTTCAATCTATTATTCTGTGATTCTGTGATTGATTCGTTCTTGTTCTAAGCAGAGGAATCGCTCGGACTGGTCTCCAGCGTCGGTTCCTCAACACGTTATCAGCACGACTTCGCTCCGGTGAACGAGGTAATCATCGAAGCACAGATTGAATTTTCTAGATCGCTTTTGAATCTGTATTTTCTTTTCGCGTTCTAGATTGAAATTCTACGGTGCAAATCCGCCCTAATCTACCGCGAGCAGACTTGAAGTCGCCGGCACAATGCCGATCGGTAGATTGTGAAACGGGGTAGATGTTGATTGCGCTGTAGAACGATGCAAATCCACCCTAAATCTACCGCGAGCAGATCTGAAATCGCCGGCACAATGTCGATCAGTAGATTGCAAAACAGGGTAGATGTTGATTGCATCGTAGATTGGAAACAAAAAATTTGTATGAATTTATTTGTTTCTGCATAATCACTGTTCGAAATTGGCTTCGCTTCTTCTATTTTGTTATGCTCGGCATCACACAGAAAAGAAAAAAAGGGGAGAAGCACTGCGCCAGAATGCGCATCAAGCCAATGCCGCGCCTGCATGCGTGTGCATCGCCGGTCTAATGCCGGCTTGCCACCGGTCGTCGGCTGGCCGCTGGCCGTCAGCCTGAAGCCGAAGTCGGCCCGAAGCCGCAGCTGCGTCGCTCGTGAAGTCGCAACCGTACCGCCGCTTGTGCCCGTGCCCGCCGGCACTGCCACAGCCGGCCATCCCGCGCCCCCTCGCACGCACCGCTGCCACCCATCGAAACCACCGGCCGGCGCTCGGGTCCCTGCCGACCGCGCCCCGCACGGCGCTGCTTCCACCGCGGCCCGCAGCCACGTCGCCTCCCCACATGGAGCCCGCCTGCCGGCCTCCCACTGTGGCATGCAGACCACGCCGCCGAGTGTGCCGACCGCGCGCAAGCCGCCTGGCCTGAAGCCGTCGTGCGTCGCCAAGCCTCGTGCGCCTCCTCCGGTTCGCTGCTAGCTCGTCGCCCCGCACGGCGCGCGCTTGCCGCCGGCCGCCGGATCCACGCCCCGCATGTGCGCCCGAAGCGGTCGCGCCTCCGCCCAGACGCCGCCCCTGTTGCGCCGCCTCGTCGGCTTCTCCGGCGCCGCCGCCTGCATGCGGCCGCCGACCCGCACCCGAGGCCGACGCTCCGCACCCCGGCATCGCCGCCTGCATGCGGCTGCCGCCCGGCTGCCTCCGCCGCTCGCCGGATACTCCCGCCTCGTCGCCGGCCCCGGCGCACCACCTCCCCACCGTTCGGCCACCACCCACGCCCGCTCGAACTGCCGGCGGTCAGCCTCCCCGCCCGCACGCATCTGGATGCGTGTCGCCGCCTGGATTGCGCCGGGCCCGCCGACTCGCACGGCCACCCGCTCCCCGCACGGAGCCGATCTTCCGCCGCATGGCACCGCTCCCGCGCGCCGCCTAGCCGCTAGCCGGCTGCAGCCCGCGCCCCGCGGCCACTCGGGCGAGTTGCGCCGCCGCCCCGTATGAACAGGGGTAGGGGAAACCCTACCCCTGCCCTTTGAAAACCGCTGGGGATGGGCCACTGGTGGGCCGGACGGTGGGCCGAATGAAGAAAAAGGCCGCATGGGCCAAGAGGAGACGGGCGGGGAGTGAAAAAAAAACCCGGCCGGGAAGGGGCGGCGGTATTTTGCAAAAAAAAGGACCTGAAGTCCTGAATATTACCGAAAAGCCCTTAAATATTGCATATGAGTCCTGAATTTTGCAGATAAGGCCTCGTAGTTCCGAAAATTGCGAATAAGCCCTCAAATTTACGAGTGGGTCCAGAATTTTGCAGAAAACCCCTCTGTAAATCAGAAAATTGCGCGAATTTTTCTCTGAACTGAAATTTTGCGTAAAAACGCCTGGAATTACAGAATTTGCTGAAATTTCATATTCTTGCATAAAAGGGCCTCGGGAATCTGAATTTTGCATTATTTTTAGCATTTGAAGCTTATTTATTTCTACCATTATTATTCTTTGTATTTTTTGTATTTATTTACTGTTTTGGTTAATTGTAATTACTGAAAATTGCTTTTAATCAATGAAATTAGCAGTAAAATTATAGAAAATGCACAGAAAATTATGAAACATTACGATGACTAGCATAACGAACTGGAAGTTCGAGGAGCTGGCCCAGCATGGCCAAAACTATTTGACGTAGGCATCCGATGTCGAGATTGTGCTTGGAGCCAGGAAGCTCCGCGCTGCTATTGGGATTGGCGGACTGAATGACGCTCAACCCACACCTGAGGAGAATGATTAGACACTTCATTTTCTCAGGCACCACCTCTGCCTCACTCTCAAGAATGAGTATATGACGGAGAACAGCGCGCTGACACTCTGGACCGCACTCCAGAAGCGGTTTGAGAGGCTAAAGTACACCATTCTTCCTCAAGCAGAGCGAGAGTGGATCAAACTGGGGTTTTGCCGACTTTAAGACGGTCAGGGAATACAATTCTGCCTTGCACAGGATTTGTACCCCAATACAGAAAATTGAGAAAAACCTTCCACCCCAATATAGCACAATCCGCACGCAACTATCGTCAAGATGGCTATGAGGAATACGCCGAATTGACTGATATGATGCAAGTTGCGGAGGCTCAGGACAAAGTTCCCCGTAAGAACTACGTCACTCAGCCACCTGGGAGCTCCGCTGGCCGTGAAGCCAACGCCGGGAGCTACAAGGTGTGAAAAGCTCTTAATGAGAGAAGGGGAAGGAAGGGTAAGGCCGCAGCCCAGAAAGGTGAATCAGATGCTCCACGAGAGAATAAGGCCAACAAGCCAAAGCGGGATGGTCAAGGGCAGTATGAAGCCCACTCTGCATCGGCTGAGGGGGAGAATTCTGAGTAGTTGCCTGCACCGATGGAAGTTGAAACCATCACGACAGTAGTAATCCCTCTCGACCTAGAAGTAGTTAACGCCATGATTTCTCTTGAAGAGAATGTCAACCCCGAGAAAATAGCAGAAGAGGTCTAGTGCACTGAATGCATTTCAACTTTAATTGTCATTTATTTTGTGTGGAAGAATATGTTAGAATTTGCATAGATGGTACTTAAGAATTGTTATTTTCTCGTGATGGTTGGATGATATTTGATGAATTCATTCATTTATTCAGTTTATGATGGCATGATATGTTCTGATATTGGTGTATCTTATTTATGTGTTGATTTCCTTCTATGCATATTAATAAAATACCCTATATTAGAACACGTGTAGCGCCCTATAAAGGAAGTGTGCTTAGCCAGCAGCGGCACAACGTATACCATCTTAAGAGAGATTAAGTATTTTTAGTCGATTTGTAAAAGCACTAGCAGCCTTACGACAATCGCCGGAAGCGATGCATGGTTCAGGAAGAGCCACAAATGGGCACAACTTTGGTCATTGAAGAAGCCTTATTGTACCCAGAATCGACTAGAACTCTCCTAAGTTTTAAGAATATTCGCGCCAATGGTTTCCACGTTGAGACTAAAGAAGAGTAAGGTAAGGAATACCTGCTCATCACGAAGCGCGAAGAGAATGGCAAAAGAATATTAGAAAAGCTTCCTTCATTTGAAACAGGGCTAGATTATACCACAATTAAAGCGCCTGCAGCGTACACTGTTCTGAAAACAGTGTTTAGAAGCTCTGAACTCTTCTGTCTCTGGCATGACAGATTAGGCCACCCAAGTCTTAGGATGATGAGAAACATAATAACTCGCATGGGCATAATATTAATGTGAAGAATTTCCCGAATCATGAAGATTTTGTGTGCCCTGCATGTGCCACCGGGAAACTAATTACTAGACCCTCCACTCTGTAAGTGAAGGATGAAGTCCCTGCATTCCTGGAACGTATCCAGGGAGATATTTGCGGTCCCATTCAGCCCATCTTAGGGTTATTTAAGAATTTCATGGTGCTCATTGACGCTTCCTCGAAGTTGTCATATGTGGGTTTTGTTGTCCACAAGGAACCTCGCCTTTAAAAAATTGATCTCGCAGATCATTCGCATCAGAAATGTGTTTCCAGATCATCATATCAAGTCCATCCGAATGGACAAACGCCGGAGAATTTACTTCAAAGGCATTTGATGATTAATGCATGGCGATGGGAATTGCAGTTGAGCATTTGGTACCGCATGTCCATACCCAGAACGGTTTGGCAGAGGCTTTAATCAAAAGAATTAAATTTATTGCCCAACCCCTCTTGCATAAAAGTAATTTGCCAGCTACATGTTGGGGACACGCAGTCCTTCATGCAGCGAATCTCATCAACCTTAGACCTTCGGCCTACAACATCCATTCACCTATGCAACTAGCGCAAGGGTCAGCACCGAAAATTTCCCAACATTAGGGGGAGGAAATCAACCCTTTGGTGAAGAATATCGGGAAATTACGTGGCAAGACACGGTAACCCATGCAGATGACCCGCGCACTAGTGAAGCGAATAGAGAAGTCCAGAAGACAAGAGAAGTCTAGAAGACAATAGATTTGCAAGCATTAGCAAATCAACTGCCTGATCACTTTAGTGATTTGAAGAGCGTGACTAAGTCGCATGTGCCTGCACGCACTGCACCGGAGAGGGTTGAAATACCAAAGAAAGCAGAAGGTATCCCTAATCTCGTCCAGAGGCCTCAGAAAAATAAAAAAAAAGAGGACGAGAACTCTGGTTCCTCAAATCCTTAGTAACCGGGGACGCCTGTTGAAAAAGGATAAGAGAGATTTATCACAGCCGATCATTGAAGTCCCCCAGAATGAGAAGGGGAGCCAGTTGAGACCTGGCACAAGTATGACACCTTCAGAAAAAAGGGCATACCGGATCTGAACATCCCCATCGGCATGGATGTGTGCGCACACATCGGAGCCGAAAAACTAAAGGGACTTGCCACCGCAATTGAAAGAAGCGATGCGCAAGGTAAAGCTCTAGCAGAAGCAATCGCTCTAGAAGAAGCAACTCATGAAGAAATAGCTATAAATTATGTGCACACGGGAGAGTCCCTGAATAGGACAACAGCTAATATCGATATCTACTTCGCAAAGAAAATTGCCACCATCATCGATCTTGATCCCGAGCCTGCATCGCTCGCTGAATGTAAGAAAAGATCAGATTGGGAAGATTGGAAGAAGGCAATAGCAACTGAATTGCTATCTCTGAAAAAAATAGAGGTGTTTGGGCCCGTATGCCGCACACCTCCCCACATACACCCCGTTGGGCACAAGTGGGTTTTTGTTCGAAAGAGAAATGAAAGAAATGAAGTAGTGAGATACAAAGCAAGGCTAGTAGCCCAAGGTTTCACTCAACGTCCTGGAGTTGATTATGAAGAAACCTACTCCCCGGTCATGAGTGGAATTACCTTTAGATATTTGATCTCAATGGCAGTGAACTTGAACTTAGAAATGAAATTGATGGATGTTGTGACTGCATACCTTTACGGTAATTTGGATTCGGAAATTTACATGAGAGTCCCTGAAGGAATTCCTCTCCCGAACCAAGACAGAGCAAATAGAAATCTGTACAGTGTGAAACTCAGAAAGTCACTGTATGGACTAAAACAATCTGGAAGAATGTGGTATAATCGCTTAAGCGACTTTCTCTGCAAGAAAGGCTACACGAACAATGAAGACTGTCCTTGTGTATTTATACGGCGATCCCAGAATGGGTTCTGTATAATATCTGTGTATGTAGATGATCTGAACATCATCAGGACAGCCGAAGACATAAAAGAAGCAAGCTCCTATTTGGAGTCAGAATTTGAAATGAAAGATTTGGGCAATACCAAGCTTTGCTTAGGCCTGCAGCTTGAGCATGTCCTTGAAGGAGTCTTGGTACATCAGTCGACCTACACCCAGAAGGTGCTTGAAAGGTTTGGCTTCGAGAAGGCATTTCCCTCGAAAGTACCGATGATCGGTAGGTCTTTACAGCAAGAAAAAGATCCTTTCCGACCTAGGGAAGAGGGGGAGGAAGTCCTGGGACCGGAATTCCCATACTTGAGTGCAGTGGGAGCACTCATGTACTTAGCAAACTGCACTAGACCGGACATTGCATTTGCCGTGAACCTCTTAGCAAGGAACAGTACAAAGCCCACCAAAAGGCATTGGCAGGGCATAAAGGACATTTTCTGATACCTCCAAGGTAGCAAGGACCTCGGATTGTTCTACAGAAAGAATCAAGATCTGAACTTGATTGGCTATGCAGATGCTGGGTATCTGTCTGACCCGCATACCGCTAAGTCACAAACAGGCTATGTATTCCTGTGTGGTGGAACTGCAATTTCATGGAAATCGTCTAAGCAAAGTCTGGTAGCTACTTCGACGAACCACTCAGAAATTATAGCACTGTATGAAGTCGCACGAGAGTGCGCTTGGTTCCGCTGAACGGATCACCACATCTAGCAGTCATGTGGAATGAACATTGTGCAAACCCCCACAATTGTCTATGAAGATAATGCAGCTTGCGTTGCACAAGTGCAAACGGGCTATGTGAAGAGTCATCTCACAAAGCATATCAACCCCAAGTTCTTCTATGCACATGAATTGCAAAAGATGGACGAGATTAAAGTACTGCATACTAAGTCATGTGAAAATCTCGCAGATTTATTCACTAAGTCACTCCTCGCATCTAGCTTTGAAAGGTGCGTGCGTGGAATTGGAATGATGAGACTTAGAGAAGTACAGAATTCAGGAGGAGAATTCTCACAAGCCCGCTAATAAATCTTGATCATGAAGATTAAGTACCCAAAAATAAAGTCTTGCAGACCGAATGAATTTGGGTGAATTGTACTCTTTTTCCCTTGACGAGTTTTCCATGAAGTTTCTCGACCAAGGTTTTTAACGAGGCAATTCGTGCATCGCAGCATCACATGTATCATGTACTCTTTCTCCAAATTTTTCCCACTGGGTTTTATGGAGTTTTGACGAGGCATGAGCATGTTGGGTGAGTGCCCAAGGGGGAGTGTTAGGAAACTTGGACTCTATCCAGAGTCCTGATCTAATTGGGCACCCCACCGTAGACTATAAATAGGGACTTAGACCCCTCTCATTATATACCCCGGATGCAATCTAAAGCAATAAAGAAAGACCAGGAGTTCTCTCTACCTCTCTGTGTTCAATCTATTATTCTGTGATTCTGTGATTGATTCGTTCTTGTTCTAAGCAGAGGACTCGCTCGGACTGGTCTCCAGCGTCGGTTCCTCAACATTCCTCTCTCTATCCCAGACTTGAGCGGCGACGACCGTAAGGGAGACGACAGCAGTCGCGAGCCCACTACCACAACGGCAGTTGTCCGACTATCCTCTTCTCCTCTCCTAGATCTAAGCAAAACCAAGTGCGGTGTGATTTGGGGCCATGAGTCGACAATGGACCACGACAGTGGTCTACCTCCCATTTCCTCGATGGCCACAGCGATATCGACGAGGTGCATCGGGTTATATCTGAAAATTCGGACCGTGCTAGTCCATGAATGCCCATTGGAGTATGCTATGCCGTGCCGCTCGACGTACTTGATTCTCAGCCCGGCCCTGCCCAATAGTTTGTGTCGTGTTAGCTCGACCCACCACGTGTAAAAATCACGACCCAACTCCTAGGACCAGTGGTGTGTGTGTATCTTTCACTGGGTGAGTGCGTATGACAGAGCCGGATGGGCTTGAGGTTAAGGCTCCGCTCATTTCAGCTTTAACTTTTGGCTTTTAACTTATTTTTCACTATTTCTAATTTCATCTTTTTCTGGTTTTTTGAGATCTTTACCCTTTTTGTATTCGTTTGCATTGTCCGTAATAGACTAACCATTTTTTTCTATTTTTAATTTAATTACGTCAAATAAACCACCATCAGTAACGATGTAATTTCAGCCAGCTACAATGTAACTTTAGCTATACACTATATTTTTTTCGGGTGTGTATAGGTATCACCCGGATGTTTTCTTCCCAACAATCATCCACATTTCGGACCGTTGGATTAGAGATCCAACGGTTACTTTTTTTGGAGGGTGGAGAATTTTTTTTGGAGGGGGGTGAATTTTTTTTGGAGGGGGTGGGGAGAATTTGTGGCCCTTGGATTTCTAATCCAACGGTCACAAATCTGGATGATAGTTAGAAAGAAAATATCCGGATGATGTCTATCAATACCCATTTTTTTCAGCCCAAATTAGCAGGCACTAAATTTTGGCACCAGGTGATCGACGCCGTACGTCGTCCTGTCACATGGCGCTCCTGCTGCAGATGCAATGCGCTGGACTTATGCGGAGGCGCAGGCGCCTCCTTGCCTCCATCCATGGTGGGTAGGATACTCTAATCCATTGCTCACAGGACGGTACGTGGAAGAAGTGGAATCCATGGGATATACTTGGCCTGTGGCGGTGGCCACCTCGCCGTCTCGCCTTACAATGCGCGAGGCGGCAGAAGCTGTGCCGCACCCGCACGCATGTTTTCGGCTCGTATCTGGTTCCAACAGGCAAAGCGAGCGCGCGGCCCATCCGCAGCTGGCAAGTCGTGTGGGCTGCACGTAAATTACGACGTCTCTCCAGCCCGAAAGCTGCCTATTTGGACCTAGTTTAGGATGGATGATTTTGTGGTCCTCTATATTACGGCCCGGCCAGTATGGGACTGGTCTGGTTCTTTTTTAGTTTTTGACGCTGGTTTTGATTTTTTATAATAATTAGCTTTTAAACGAAGTATCTTTTTAAGATATGGTTTACTAATTAATTTAGTACATATTGTACTAACTTTATTTATATCGGCAAAAACCACAGTGAATTTCTATTACTCCATAATCTCTCATACAAACAACCCAAAAACCACAAACCACAGTTAAAAGCTAAAAGTCTTAGTAAAAAAAGAACAAACCCACTGATTCCCCAGTCTCCACGCCGCATGCACGCAATACATGCTGACATGCATCTTCGCTTCGCAGATTTTTTTTTTGCCTGATACGATGCATGTATAACATGATCACGGAAGTCTAGTGTTGGAGAATTTATCAATTTAATTCAATAGTCGTGCGTGTGCATGCATGATTGTAAACTTAGACCGATGTATATGCAAAGCTTCTTTTCCGAACGTTATCATCTGTTCTGCATGTACATCTGCATGCACCAGCACCACTAGTACTCTAGCATAGCTAGCCTAGGTAGCTGATACCCTAGCAAGGATGTAAGCACGGTGCATTGCCATGACGCAAGCTTATGCGCCACCGTAAACTCGCCGATTAGCACGTATCATTTCCATGAATCTCTAGATTCATGCCTGCCTCAGGAGGGAATAAAGGCACCGAGGCGTCATCCACTACGGCAACCTGGTGGAGGCAGTAGTCCTAGTTAACGAATTTTTGGTACGAATAATCCATTTTTTATTCAAAATTACAGAAATATACCTGCGAGAAATTTTTTTATAAAAATAGGCTCAAGTCGCTCAATGAGAGGGCGACTGGAGCCTATCGCCTAACCAGAAGCCGACTCTGTCCCTATCGCTCTACCATTGGGCGATTGCATCCAGTCGCCCTTCCATTGGGCGACTTTCATGCAGTCGCCCAATGGTTGGGCGACTGCACTCAGGCCCCCATGCCCAGCGGACTCAAATTCGTTTCGGCCTCGATTGAAATTGCTATAACTTTTGATCCCGTAGCCGAAATTGCTCAAATTTTTTTCTGAAGGCTTTTGGATGTATGAAGAATAGCTCCACCAATTTTCACTATTTTTGGCGAAGGTTTGATACCTTTCGCTCAACCATTGGGCGACTGCATGAAAAGTCGCCCAATGGGAGGGCGACTGGATGCAGTCGCCCAATGGTTGAGCGACAGAGATAGAATCGATTTCTGGTTGGGCGATAGGCTCACGCTCCAATCGCTCTCCCATTGGGCGACTTGAGCCTATTTTTGTAAAAAATTTTCCCACGAGTATATTTCTGTAATTTTGAATAAAAAATGGATTATCCGTACAAAAAATTCCCTAGTTAACTACTACATATGTAGACGAAAGGTAGTAGGGGTGGTAAAAATACTTGTTAGTAGGACTCGTTAGTTCAGTTTAAAATTATTTTAATTATTCCTGTTAATTAGTTAAACATTGAAATAAGTTGATTTCAAATGAATTTAGATTTTACTCTAGCTCAACTCGTTAGCTTATATGTAAAAGATACTTCTAAATTATACTAAAATAATATTAAATTAAACTATATCAATTTTAGAAAAAAACTCGACAAAACGAAAACTTATCCCGATATGCGCCCCTAGGGGTAGTGGGAGTGGACGCAAGCATGCAACGTCTACTTTGGGACCGGGATTCTACAACGCATTAGCAGATACCATCACTTGCACGGCCACTGGGTGTGCCCCAGGAAGGAGACGAAAGGTAGCCTCCCGAAGAACCCAAGGGGCATTGGCGCATGCACTAGGTGGATCCTCTGACTCTGTGAAGCAGCGGAAAATACAGTGGCAATATCTTAAACACACTGTAGCTCCAGTGCTGTAGTAGGGCTGTTCGTTTATGATCTGACGGCTGAGCACTGTTCAAAGTCACGGTTACTATTCTTCTCTAACTTCGCATCACAAAGTTAGAACATCTCAATCCGCAGTAGTAGGCTGAGCAAAGAGCACTTTCCGAACACTACTAGCTACTACTTACTAGTAAATCACAAGCTTACGGGCACAGCTCCAAAGAGGTGATTCAGCAAAGGTTAGGTCAGACCTAGATCAAGGGCATGTTACTATACTGTTTCTAGTTTCTGTTTAAAAAAAACAAAATTTAATAATATAAAACTTGATTTTTTGAAACAATTTCTTCAATCCACTCACCCATATCTTGCTTCGGAGACAAGGGAGAGCGTCATGGGAATATCGTACATTTCACTCCTGTTTCTCTTCTTCACTTTCTATCACACGTGTCCTCTTTTTAAAAGCTACTTCTTTCAATAATTACTATTTATTTTCGATAAAAAGATATCAACCACAGTGACACCCCTAACACAGAAAACTTGTTTACTTAACATTGCCTTTTCACGCCATTTGATCATCTATGGTAACGCTCGCCTTTTAGCTGCAAAAGACGCGGGCAATGTGTAACCAAATCACTAGTGCGCACTACCCTTGAGGCCTTTGACATGACCACAGGAATCTCCTTTGTATATACCGCTAACCAAAGGGCACCAAGTGTTCCACTGGAAATCATTCGAGTAGCATTGTCTTTCAGGAAAGCCCCGAAGCACGCACCCAACTTTACTATTTCTTGTGAACCGTTCGCCGTTGCCTCTAAGTAGGCTAGGCACGCAGAGGAAACTATACCACTAGATCTGCCGAATTTGCCGTACTGCAATGAAAAGAGCAAGAATTAAAGCTAAATAATCAAATTGCATGCCCAAGATGCCACGACCAACAGCAGGGGCGTACCCAGTTTAGGAACATGGGTGTACAGCTGTGCACCTACAATTTTTTTGCAAAAAAAATGATTATATAATAGGTATATATTAGCTATATACATCAATTATCAATAATAGGATCAAATCAACATATATGTCCACTCATCAACTAATTTTAGCCTATTTTCATTCTCCCACACCTCCCCTCCTCAACCGGCCGGCTTAGCCCATTAGTGACAAGCACACACCTCCCATCCCTCAACCGAACTGAGCACATTGCACGGCATAGCCAACCCTAGCCAAAATTCCCCATTCTTTGTCACTCTCTCTCTCTCTCGGCCTCGAGGCGGCGGCCGGCGACGCACTTCAACAAGCAAGCGGCAGCCGGAAGGCCAGGGGCCGAGGCGACGGCCAGGTTGCCGGCCAAGCAGCAGCCGCAGCACTGCAGGCTAGTGCACCTCTACAGCAGCTAGTCAGGCGCCATCGACTAGAGCCAGAGGTATTGTCTTGTTGAATGTTGAGAACTTGAACTTCTGATAAAAAGGTGAATCACTGGGATTAATTAGTTGATTGTGTGATTGTAGAGCTTGAGAAAATAAGGAGATAGTCTGTTGATTTGGAAGCTTTGTGGGATGGATCTGGAAAGACACAGAAGACAACTACAACTACTACCTCAACACCCAGAAAGCAATTTTCTTTTTGGCAATTAATTTTTGTGAAGGACGAGCTAAGGAGTATAATCGATTATCAATACTTGAATAGTTGCTTGGTAACATTTCTGGAATGATTTTTTTAGCGATGAAGCCATAATATCTCACTTCCAAGTTATAAAGTCTCGCGGAGCTATAATTTGTAATTTCTCTTCATTGTTTTGTAATTTTCTAATTTATTGTGACATATTTGCTCTAACATAAACAATATGTAATTTAATTTTCACTACTACGAACCTTAAACTTTTGTATCGAACGATATTTTATTAAGTCCATGCACCTATCTGGAAATTCCTGGATCTGCTATTGACCAACAGTTCTGCCTACTAAAAGGAAGAACCCAAGGAGGCATGCTTTTGCCTTCCAAGGACCTGGGAGATGCATGCCGTGCTAACAGTAATGCCGTAGAAATGCATGCACGACAGGACGAGCGAGCCAAGAGAGGGGAGGCGAGTGGAGGAGGGGAAGATGCTGGGAGATGGATGAGAGCGCGCGGCCGGCGAGGCATGCACTTGCACCCATCCCGGCTGCATATGCGTGCATGCATGCGCACAGGGCCGGAATCAGTTTAAACCTAAGCCCCATACTGCATCAGCTGCTCTTGGACCGACTCTTTGATTAACTCTATTTTTTTTGTGATTTTTATGAATTTTGTATGGGCTTTAGTTGTCAGGTCTTAGGCTACACCTCTGCTCAATAGGGCTTATTTTGAGTGGCTTTTAGCGGGAAATCACTGTAGCTGACTGAAAAAACACTGTAACTGACGGTGGCTTATTTGATGTAATTAAAATTAAAAATAGAAAAAACAGGTTAGCCCGTCACAGACAGTATAAACGAATACAGGAAAAAATAGAACCGACAAAAAACTCAAAAAAACCAGAAAAAGACAAAATTATTGAATAGTGAAAAATGAGTCAGAAGTCCAAGTCAAAACGGGCGGAGCCTAGGTAGCCCAAGACCGGATTCCGTCACCGCATGCGCACATGTGCCCGCAGTGGGTTTCGACTTTCGCTCGGTTCGGCGTACGCTTTTGCGATTTGCTCGGCATGTGCCTGCTGCGCCGTGCCCGGCTCCCGTCCGCTGCTTTTTGGTCCAGGCCCTATGGGTCTCGGCGCGAACCTTTTCTTGCCTTGTTTAATCCAACCGGCGTAGTCGCGTAGACGGCGACTGCCGGCCATGCGTGCCGCGTGCGCTGCATGCCATCCATCTGAGAACGGTTCTGCTCCTCCCGCTGCAGTGGAGCCGTCCTGTCGGATTGGAAGCTACGTACTGTCGATCGATCGATACGGCCGGTCGAGTAGCCGTCAGCCTAATCATCGGCCGGCTCGAGATATGTTATGCTCTCGTGCGGTTGCTGACCGGGGCTATGTTTTCTCAGGCGAAACTTATGTGACGGGCCAGGCCTTATGATGGCTTGTGACCTCAGAGATTCGCCCAGTTAAGCTACTGCAACTTGATTGCAACGTCCATGCTACAATGGTTGCACACTCTTGTTCGTTCTCTTCTCTTTGGCTGGGAGCATGGACGTACATGCTACAGCGAGTGTAGTGTCCCGTGATTTGGGGTTGTTCTTTTTAGTTGAGGCTTATAACTTTTGGTTGTGGTTTATGGTTATATAGAGTAATATAAATTCACGTGTGAATTTTGCTAATATAAATAAAATCGATACAGTATATACTATAATTAACTAGTATACTCTATCTTAAAAATATTTCGTTTAAAAATTAGTTACTAAAAAAAAGCTAAAAGTTGAAATTAAAAACTAAAAAAGAACAAGATAAGAGTCTGCTCTGAGAGAGAGGGGTCGGCCAGACATTCGAGCGAGCAGAGTGACCTGTCTTTCGAACGTGACCGTGACTTTCACAGACCACAAGTGTTATCAGCTCATCGTGTCGTCATAACACAAAAGTGGATCCAGCAGCTGGGTAGCTCTACGTGCTTGGACGGAAGTCATCCATGCATCAGATGCATGTGCCTGCCCTGTACTTGGCATTATTATATTTTCATTTCTTCGGTCCTCGCTCCTCCATCTGAGCACTCTATTGCTTACCTTCATCTCCGCCTTTTCTTTTTAAATACGACTGATGATTTATAATTATAGTTGATAGTTTTTAATTGAGTATTTGTGTAAATAAATTGAATACCTGTAAGCTGTTTCGAAAATACTATCTTAATAAGTCATTTTAAAAAGATAACAAAAAAACATTTTTTTATTTATTTGGAGAAGCCGTAAGTTAAAAAGAAAGCGACAAAATCAAATGCTCCTTGCTTGACGCGTGGTTAGCAGCTCATCGATCTGGGCAAAGCTCGCATCCAGTTAATTATTTGGGAAAAAAAAAGAAAGATGGGTGAAGATTTAGAAAAAGCAAAGAAACCATTCAATTTTACAGCCGTCTATGCATTTCTTTAGTTCAGTATATGGATTATAATATATGAGACTTATTTTATGCACATTGGGATGTTTGTTGGCTGATGTCATTCTTATGTAAAATATTAACAGAAGGAAAACATGCTCCGTGTCTGGTTTAAATTTGTCCGTAGCACAGCCTGAGGCGAGAAAATTGATAAAATGCCACTCCTTTGGAGAGGCTTCGATAAAATGCCACCCTCTACATGGCAATTGTTAAAATGCCACCTAGTATATGATCAACTTTATGATTTGCCCTTTTAGGAGATTTAGCCATTTCTTTTTTGTTTTTTATTTTTTTTCCACCAAAATTATATACAAAATTACCCTAATACCCTTCTCAAAATACCACTACTCTCAGACTATCTCCCTCGCCGATCCATCTGCATTTCCAGAGAGGGCGTAGGGCGCCGCCGCTCCGCCGCCGGCACGGGACGCCCTCCTCGCCACTGCCCACGGCGCCGTCCCGTCCCACCGCGCGCGTGCCGCCGCCAAGAGCCTCTTCTCCACGCTCCAGCCGGAGGAGGTGCTGGTCCTGGACGCTGTCCGGAGCGGGGCATATAGGGGCAGGCTGGCCGCGGACGAGCCGGTGGAGGGGAAGCTGGAGACCAGGGCGTCGCGGGGGCGGGGAGGGGTGGGCGCAGCCAGGGGCGTGGCGTCGCTGGCGCCGCCGGGGAGCGTGGTGGACGGGCTCGGCGCGGCCGTGATGACGGAGTGCGAGATGCGGGGGAAGGCGGCGAGCATGGTGGTGACGTGGCCGGCGGGCGCGAGGCCGGTGGAGTTCGGGGTCATGCGGCGCAAGCGGAGCTCGGCGTCGACCCTGCGAAGGCCGCGGCGAGGGTCTCCGGCCGGGCCAACTGGATGCACTCTATACTTGAGTTGTTGTCCTGTTACTTATCTGCTCCCTTGGTTCGTTAGCTGTGTTCTTGAGTGGTATCAGGAATTGTGCATTTGAGAAGGGAAGTTGGAGAAAAATTTTTAAATCTGAGTGAGAAAAAAATTTAAATCTGAGATATGTCAGGATTCAGGGGAGATGATTTTGTGTTTGGGGGCAATCCGCTGTAAGAATTCTTGGTATGCAACTATTATTGATCGCATACCTTGAGATGGAGGAAACAACTTCCATTATTGATCGCCTAACAAGAGGGACAAGCAGATGGATCGGCGAGGGAGATGAGCCTGAGGAGTAGTGGTATTTTGAGAAGGGTATTAGGGTAATTTTGTATACAATTTTGGTGGAAAAAAATAAAAAACAAAAAAGAAATGGCTAAATCTTCTAAAAGGGCAAATCATAGAGTTGATCATATACTAGGTGGTATTTTAACAATTGCCATGTAGAGAGTGGCATTTTATCGAAGCCACTCCAAAGGAGTGGCATTTTATCAATTTTCTCGCCTGAGGCAGGATCTGTTTTTGTGATGCAGTGAGTCAGTGACACCTTGAGCTCCATCTTCACAAAACAAACTGTAGGTATCAGGACGAGCAAGAACAAAAGCAAAAAGTTACAGGAATAATTCAAGAACAGGTACCAGTGTCGCATGTGTCTTGTCCTCAATGAAAGGAAACCCTGGAATATTCCTATTGTCTTCGCAGTACCAAGAATTACCTCGTCCCTCAAGTGACTTCTGTAGGGCCTCCGGTTTTGTGCCGAGGTTCACAATTTCAGTAAAATTTTATTTATTTCGTTCCTTTCGTTCCTATTTGAAAGAAAATGATTCACCCTTCGGAAGAATAATGATTCAGTCAAATTCTGGCTGAATTTCTCCTCATTTTAATTTTATCCAAATTTTAGTTAGATTTCATATACATTCAAATAACGTTTGAACATTTTGACCCCTTTTTTTTTACCGAAAGGATAAAATTTCATTCCTTTTGCCCTTTCGTTACAATCCGAATTTGTTTGCAAAATGAAAACTCTTTCCCCTGGTACCAAGCCCGTTCCCTTCGAACTGTCGTTTCGCCGTTGACTAGCTGAATGTCTGTGCGTTGCTACAGATTTTAAAAAAAATTAGAACATATTTGTATGCATGTTCTAAAAAATTTTAGAACCCATTAGTTTCAGAACATATAGTATGATAAAATTTTAAAATCCGCAGCAACGGACATTCAGCTAGTAAAAATTTTGTAATTTTTGGAGCTCATTTGATATATTTAAAAATTCAAACAAACACTAAACGAGAAAAAGTACGGATGAACAGTGTGGTCGTGCGGTCCCCGACCACACGACTAGTACATGAACAGTGGTCGTGCGGTCGGGGACCGCACGATTTCACTGTTACGGGGCCACAACTGGAATTAGTGCTGTTAGGGGGTTAGATCTGGTATTCTGGTGATCCATGGTGTCATTTTTGCACCCCTCTTGTCAAGCACTAAAACGGCAAGAAATACAGCATGCAGCACATGCATTACACCCCTCTTGTCACTTCAAGCGCACCGTTGAAGTCGGTAAATATGGTATTCTTCTCGCCAAAACCTACTAGTATTCACAGGCTTGAGATCGATGGCACGCCTCCCGCCACTGCACTGCTGCAAACAAACAGCGACGGGTGCTAGGGCAACACGTCCGGATGCTTCCCTTTGGCCCTCCATTGCTGCTCGATGTCGTGCGCAATCCTCCTCGCATCGAACGAGGTTCCCATCAGGCCGCGTCGGGTGAATCCAACCGAGTAGAGCCCCTTCTCACCCTTCCACCCATTTGGAAATGCTTTTCTTGGCAGGCCATCTTTTTCGGAAAACAACTCCCGGTCCTGCCCATTTCAAAGCAAAACACGATTCAGAGATCAGGACGCAGACGCACAGGAGTTAACCAACTTACTTCCTGCTAGTATACAAATCGATGTATGACAGCTACAGTCAAATCTTACAGAGGTCTCATAACTTTTTTTCATCCAACTGTGATCTAAATTCATTTTGGAGAGTTCTTCCCGTGTTTTCATTACATGGTCAGATTTGCCTCTTGATTCTCAGGGGGAAAAATAGTGCCACTCTAAAATTACATACTCCATAATATATTACAGAGATACCGCTGTGAAATAGTAATTAAACGTACCTTTAACCAGAAGGGAACGTTGCTCTTATAGCCAGTGGCAAGCACAATTGCATCAAACTCCTCCGACCGTGTGTCCATAAACTCTACCTGTAGTCCTGATACCTGTTTTATGGCAGGTCGCACCTGCACAGTTCAATCGTTGGGAAAAAATACAGCTCAGTACTAAATAAAGGCAGAGATTGATCGATGGATTCCCTCAAACAATCGCTTTAGTGATGTGAAACAGACCTTGATATCGCCAGATTTGATCTTTGCAAATGTGCCGACGTCAAGAACTGGCGTCTTCCCTGACATTAACTTGAGCTCAAGAGGACCGATGGTAGGCCGCTTTAGCCCAAGCCGAGCAGTATCCCCAAGCATGGTCCGTGCTATGAGCAGTAGAATCCGGTCTACCACGTGGACTGGGAGCCACTTGAGCAGCCACATTGACAGCTCGAAGGTGGACTGACCCAGCATCTCCCTGGGCAAGATGTGTACCTGCCAATGATGAACAAAATCTCAGCTAGCGCTCACAAAAGGCAATGCAACATTTGGACTAATGATTGGATCATAAAATTAATCAGAACAAATTCCTCTTTTCCTATGTCTGCTTTCTGCATGCTACAAGAAGCAACATGACCCATTTGAAACACACTCCTGGACCATCCCAACATAGTATAGTATGCAAACCCCAGCTTGCATTTTTTTTAATCTCACTAAGCTCTTTCAAAGCTGAAAGAGGAGCTGTGAGAAAGGAATGCACCTAGTCATGAAAGATAGGTTCTCAAGCCATTTTCTTAATGCTTCTTTTTAAGTGACAGACTTATGCTATGCTCTCGTGGTGGTGATGGGGACCCATGGCTAATGTGTGCAAATCATAGTTTTTGCATGAAGTATGGACGAAAAAGCTCTTTGCACTATCCTTGGGGAAAGAAAACTATTAGCAGAAAACTAATCAAAGAACCAAAAGAACATGGACATGAAGGACGTAGAGATGGTCAGAAAAGCTGTAAGTACACACGCGTGGGGATGAATCCCGAGAAAGAACGAACACCAGAGAAGCCTTCCGTTTCAAGAATCTCCCCCATTCCTCAAGTCAAGTGACAGCTTGTTGGTAACCCTGAACTTCGCATAAATTAATGCCAAGTGTACTGCAGGTGCAGGAACCAAATTGGCCTTGGTTTTGGTGCACACTAATGATTTCAGACATAAGTTCATGAGCTAGAGATAAGCACGCTTAAGCCGCTGACATCCGCCATAAGCTGAACCAGCACCCTAACAACCTAAAAACAGTCTAGGCGCGCGTATGACTTCTTATAGGGTTAAGAGTAGGAAACAAATATAAGTTATGGAACATAGTTTACAGTATAATACCTTAATAACATTGACAAAAAAAACCTAATAGAGAAGTAGGAGGAAGTCACGTACAGCGTCTCGTACTACAATATGGGGCTGTGCATTGTGGTTGCAGAGATCTAGGCACACCTCCATGCCGGAATTGCCACATCCAACAACAAGAACTCGCTTCCCAGCGAATGCGGCGCCGCTCTTATATGCACTGGTGTGCATAACCGTTCCCTTGAACTCTTCTAGGCCGTCAATCTCTGGCTGCACAACCTCAGCGTTCTCGCCAGACGCCACAACCAACCACCGAGACACATACTCCACCTCCTCCCCCAATCTGTCGGTAGCTTGAGCCCTCACCCGCCATAACAGAATCTGCTCATCATACTCTGCACACACCACCGTGCGGTTGTACGTGGGGCAGATGCCGAACCTTGCAGCATAGTTCTCCAGGTAGGCTACAAACTGCTGCTTTGAGGGATAAATAGGGAAGTCTGCAGGGAAAGGCATGAGGGGAAGCTCACAGAACTGCCGTGGAAGATGAAGGCTGAGACGGTCATATGTCTTGAACCGCCAAAGGGAAGCTATGCAGTTGGAGCGCTCGAGAATAAGGCTATCGATCCCCATCACCTTGAGACATGCAGCGACGGCAAGCCCTGATGGTCCTGCACCCACGATAATTGGCCCGGGAACCCAGATACATCGCTCGGAGCGAGCAGCGACAGCATCTGCACTCTTCTCCTTGTAGAAAGCTTCAACAGGTTGGCGGCAGTTTTGGCTGAAATAGGGTTGGAAGATTGGATCATGGGCTCTCTTGCCCTCACTTTCACTCCAACGGTCCATGCAGGTAGGCTTCTAATGGTGTTTCCTCGATCTAGCTAATGGTGTTGGCCTCAATCTCAACTTTGTTGTACATGAATGCATGCACGACAGAAAAAAAGATGAAAGAAGAGAGATGCTGTATCTCAAGAAGAGTTGGTGCAGATGTGAACGATGATGATATATAAGAATCCTGTGTTTTGAGGAGGTTTGTGCCTGGAGTAATCTAGTGGGACTCGACTTTGTTGTTTAAGTTTAGAAGAGAAGAGGGAAAAAGAAACGAAGTAGAGAGTATGTTCTGAGGCTGGCTGTCTTCTATAGTTCTATGCCCAGCTTTGAATGCATGCCCTAGCTTAGTTCTTTTGCACTATGTACCCATGTAAGCAGTCTCTTGATTTGAGTGAGATCAAGTACGCCCATTCCAAAATAATATAAAAAGTGAGTACCATTAGGGGTTACTTAGACACTTGACGGACGTGTGGCAAGGTCTGAATAAAAGAGAGCATGCATAAAAGTATAGGGCATGAGATGATGAGAGCCTATTAGTAGCGAACATAGTTTAATCACTGTACTGTACATGACGCGTAATCCTCAGTGAGCAGACATTTTTTTATAGGAATTAAGTAAAGAATTGCGACCTCGCATGTAGCTAAAGCAAGATTTATAAAAAGGAGAGAAGTGTATATATTACCTAAAGCAACTGCAATAGACCTCGCATGCCATGATTTATTCTCCCCTATCTAATGCCCCAGCACTGAGCAAATGCAGTTCAAAAGGAATTATTCTCGGGAGCCTACAAGTTAAAACGTAACTTCAACTGACTGCTACGTTATGAAATTCGTGGGCTATTCTTCAAGCTAGCCTAGGATAATAAGACTGTTCACCTGCAAAATATCTTATTATTGAAGCATCCGTGAACCATAACATCGATCAGCTTCTGGGGAAAATACAACTCTATCAGTGTCTAGCACCACGAAAATCTCCAGCAAAGAATGATTTAGAATGAAGATTTTTTTTTAATTGGGTCCTAAACAGTTGCCAGCCGTCAGCATTTCATGTTGAACCCATCAACGTGGCACTGCACCTGGCAAATGACCTCTATAGACCAACTGACCAAGTGTTGTAACTAATTTCTTTTTTGCATTCAAAATATATTACCCTAATTAAGGACATGTATGAAAATATTGTGACTAATGTCAGAATGTGTGGTAGTGTTACTAATGACTTTTCCATTAAGATAGGACTACACCAAAGATCAGCGTTGAGTCTATACATTTTTGTCCTAACGATGGACGAGGTCACACGGAACATACAAAGATATATCCCTTGGTGTATGCTTTTCACTGATGATGTGGTGCTGATTGATGAGAGTAGGATAGGTGTTGATAGGAAACTCGAGTTATGGAGGAAGATCTTAGAATTGAAGGACTTTAGACTTAGTAGGACTAAAACTGAGTATATAAGGTGTAATTTCAGTGGTGCTAGGGTAGATGATAGCTAGAGATGTTAGATTGGATGGACAAGTAGTGCCTAAGAAGGACACGTTTTGTTATTTGGAATCGATTCTACAGTGGGATGGTGAGATTGATGAAGACGTGAGCCACATGATAAGAGCGGGGTGGATGAAACGGCGCCAAGCATCAGTGTCCTGTGTGATAAAAAAGTCCCTCAAAAGTTAAAGAGTAACTTCTATAGGATGACGATCAGACCCGCGATATCATATAGAGCAGAATGTTGGGCGACTAAAAGACAACATATACAGAAAATGAGTGTAGCGGAGATGAGGATACTGCGGTGGATCTGTGGTCATACAAGGCGGGGTTGCATCCGCAATGATGATATACGTGATAGAGTGGGGGTAGCACCAATTGAAGAGAAACTTGTCCAACATTGCTTGAGATGGTTCGGACATCCCCAACGACGGCATCCTAAGGTACCAGTACGTAATGGAATTTTAAGACGTAATGAAAATGTAAGAAGAGGCAGAGGTCGACCAAAACTAACGTGGGAGGAAGCAGTTAAAAGAGACTTGAGGGATTGAAATGTATCTAAAGAATTAGCTTTGGATAGGAGCGTATGGAAGTTAGCAATCCATGTACCGAAACTATAAGAAAGTTAGGGGCAGTGTTTGAGGCTCTTGGCTCAGATAGCAGGTTGTACGGCTTATGGTTTTAGCATTGTGGGTTTTATTTCAAGGCTCATATCTCTTTGATCTTGAGAATGTTTCATTTCTAGACTACCCTAACTTGTTTGGGACAAAAAACTTTGTTGTTGTTGTAGAAGATCCCTACACAAAAATAGTGCCATCCCCAACATCTCTCCATGGTAAGGCCTAACAATTTGAAAGGTAAACTCCAAACAAACAAATAAGGATGTCCAGAATTGGCATTGCACTTAAATTGACCCTAAGTTCTACTGAAATGAACTTAAATGTGCCAAGAACAAGAATAATCTAAATGCAATGATGCGGGGATGACTATTTCAAGCAAGTTCAACATTTCAAAAAAAAAAGTCCTCAACTTGTTACCGCCTTAGCCTTCTGCTAACTTGCTTTACACCTCACCTACCTTTATGCAGCGTACCCAGCTCTGTAATTGGAGTAGAGGCAATATGGACAGCGGGTAACACCAGATGGGAAGTTAAGAGGGGCAAGAAAAGCATTTTCTGTAGCTGGCCATACAGGTTGATCACAGCTATAAAGGTAGAAGAGAACCAACCAACAGGGCCAGGTGTGCAGCAGGACTAAAACAATGCTGCAGCAGTTCTTATGGGGGGAGCACTGATGTGGTATGATCTGTGCAGCAATGTAGAAAATAGCAATCAAAACGGGTTCATTATTCACCAAACTTCCTAAATTATCCTCTTACTGATAGGAAGGCTACCCAGATTTGTTCAATGTTGCTAGCACTACGAAGAGATGCATGCAAACCATACACTGGGAAACCAAACACCCACCTGCTGTGGGGCACTAGAAAATGGGAAATCCAACAACTAGATTCCTCAGTGGGTCCAAGCAAATTTGTGGCCTTTTGTGCCCTAAACAAGAGCAGCAGCCTGCCCTGGTGCCAATCAGACCAAATCACTGCTGCTGCAGTGCTGCACACTCAGCACATGTTACAAGGATCCACCTTCCAATGATGGGAGGATCCTGAGCTCGTGCTGCCATTCTCCCAATATAGGGCCTATTTGGCAACAGCTGCGGCTTATGACTTTTGGTTGAAATTTTTGAATTTTATCTGTTTACGGTACAGATTACAGAGAGATACTCACTTGCGATTTTGACTAGTATAGATGTTAGGCTTTTAACGTGTACATCGTTTAGCTTGTAGACCCCGTCTTGAGAAAATACTCTGTTTGAAAGTTAGATATTGTAATAAAAGTTAAAAACTGCCAGCTTCGGAGGAAAAGGACAGGCCCATAGTTCCTCCTGGATTCCTCTCTAGCCACCCCCTACCGTACATTGCAATCTATTGAACCACCGCTTTTCAGGATTCTTACAGTCACAGCACTAGAATGCTACTGCCTTTATTTCGGTGAATGGACGGCTCCAACGTACACTTTCGGTAATAGTATACAGTCCTTTCACATGGCATGGAGCCGAGTCTCAGAACCAGCATTCTTGCGGTTAGTACTAGGGGACGTGACTTGGAGAAGTATATCCCTCCAATGAGAGGTCAAGGTTGAGACAACAGAAGTATCCCTCCAATGAGAGGTCAGGGTTGAGACAACAGAAGAATCGTGGTGCAAATGTAGCAAGGACCAGTGTACATTACATTTCTTTTCTAAGAGCCCCAGAGAGTTTTGGAATCCACTAGTGTGATGAACTTGTCAGTATGACACAACCATCCTTTCCTCTGAAGAAATGAGGCACACAACGGTGGTTGCGTGCATGTTACTTGGTGATTCCAATGCGTTGCCTGAAGATCCAATGCCGACCCATGGTAGGACCAAACTGTCACGCATCTATTCTGGCTGGAGTGGAGTGCGGTGCTAGGGGTTGTTAACACGTACAAAATAAAATATATAGAAGCTAGCTGCTCAGTTGGTGTGAAGTGTGGATGTACATCCCCACCACCAGCACGAATTTGGATGCCTTTCTTCTTCTTAAGGAAAAGATATGTAGTTCTTCGTACGTATTCTCATTTTTATAAATAATATATATCTTTGCTTGCCCATAGATTCCATGCAGATAGACGGATCTGCACCTAGTTTGCACCCCCCCCCCCCCCCAAATTCATCGACGTGGGAGATGTTGGCGCATGTGAACATGCAAAACAATGTGCACAAAATGATCATGTGTGCATCTATTTATTATATTATTAAAGCGATAGAAAAATAAGCTACCACGTTCGTTTTTAAGGGTTAGAAATTCGTACGTTAATCGGAGAAAATTGAGAAAGATCTACACCATCAATCACATAGATATGACCAAGGTTAGAAATTCTAGAAGGGGGGGGGGGGGCAATTACCTATCAGTAACCGGAAAACCTAAACAAAAGGGCCAAATTTCAAGTGTCGAAATTTAAATTTGAAACCGGTAACTAAAAAAACCGACCGGTTACTACCGAAAAACAGGAGAAAACCGCTAAAAACCGGAAAAGCTACTAAAACCGGTTTTTCAAATTTGAAATTCAAAATTCCTAAATTCATGGTAAAAAGTATGAAGTCAAGCACGAAAGGTGTATACATCTTCCTAATACATTCCATTAGTGTTAAACAATGTAAATATCATTAAGGAAACTAAAATTTACATTTAAAATTCTAAATTTGAATTAAATAAAAAACCGCCGGTTTTTATTCTACTGGTAGAATTGGTTACCTGCAATAACCGGCCGGTTACCACCGGGTTTTTGAACCCTGGATATGACAACTATTATAATTGTATAAGAAATACAATTGTATTTTCACCATAAGCATCAGAGTTGTCTATGTTTCGATATAAGCATATACATTGCAATTGTCTAGTTTTCGATATAAACATATACATTGTAGTATCTAGTTGAGCAGTTGCATTGAGAATTCGGCTAGTTGTACTAAAAAGACAAATGAGACCGACTTATATTGCTAAACATATGTCTAGAAACTTATCTATTTTGTATAGTGCACATATGATCATCTTTGTACAACAAGTTTTTGCAAGTGCATATATGTTAACATGCCCTGCATCCACGAGTTTTTGGGGAAATTTTTGAGGTGCACAAGTGCGCATCTGAATAAACTGGGAGCAGATTTGCATTTCCCTTGCGGGTAATTGTACAAATTTCATGAATTACCAGTTTCAGATTTTATGGTATTAAATTGGACCTTGAGTTCTTTTATCATATTACCATCTGATGTGCACAGTTGACAATTGTACCAAATGTATGTTTAGCGAGTGGTGCTTCTAAATTTTCATAGGAACTATGATTGCTAATTGCTACTAAAGCAACTATGATTGCTAATTGTTGGAAGGAACTTAAGGCAAGTCACCCTTGCTTACAGTATGTGGTTTTTCTTTTAAAGAAATATAGAAGTTCTTCCCATGTTTAATCTTGTGTACACACGTGCATTTGTAGCCATTATGATGTCTGAAAAAGGGTACTGCACTGAGGTTCGGTTTTTGTCTAGGTGTGAGTTGGTACTGACTGTACACCAAGTATTACCAGAGGACTTAAACAGTGCTCCGCACAATGGTACAGAATATGAAACAATTATTACCTAAAGTATTAGCACCACAGTTAAGGGAGAGCTCTGCAATTAACAATGATGGAAACCAAACCTCACAGCTTGAGACCCTCAGTGATTTGAGCATGAGTTGGGCATTTGGCCATTTGCAACTCTTTCCTCAATGATTGAGCAGTGTCCAGTATAAGTCTGATATATGATATACGTGAAAAAGTGCTTCCATGCCCAGGGCCTGCAAATCGTCACAAGATCACAAAAGGCAGTCCAAAGAAACTGCCAATAAATGTTTCTATTGGTAGTGTTGATCAAACGAGGGCATATTGGCAGTATTCCACGGTTGAAGTCAAATAGAAGTAATGGGTTCCTTGGACTGCTGCTAAACAGAGGGGCAAATTAATCAATGAGAAACGAGTATGCTTAGTTAAGGTTTACAATACAAATCAATTACACAATGACAGTTTTCAGTTATATATTATCGCCCAGTTGGAGCATCATTACTTTGTAGCCTGAATACTACAGATAAGAAGTTTTAACGGAACAGCACCAGATATATTAAAAATTCTGAATTTTTGGTTTCATAAACAGAAATTACTTGGTGCCTAGGCGAATGTGTCTGTACATATGTTTTTCCCAGAAAAGACCGTCACATAAGGAAAAGAAGTGTGTAAAATCATAGCCCATAGGCTGCCGTCTCTTTGCACTTTTCCACTGTAGTCCATTGTGGCCCCTTTGTATTAAAAGATGTAAAAATTTGTTGGATGTTCAGGATAAAGAGAGCCTACTAAAGAACCATGGTGATCACTGATCAGAAAGTAAGAACAGAACAGCTCAGTACAAAGCTACATATTTCTTCGAGAAAATAGGTAGATGAAGCAACAAAGTACTCATCATCGTAGCAAGGAGTACACAATCATATTTTATGATCCATCATAATGATGTCGAACTAGACCACTAGCAAAAGTGAAAGTTTTGGGTATTCGAACTGTAAACTAAGTAAAAGGAGCCTGAGCCACCAACAATGCAGAAAGAATTTCCTTGTCACTGCTTTTGCACAAATGGCAAAGGTGCATGCTCATGTAGATTGAAATATACAATTATACCTTTTAAAAGCTAGAAAATCTATCCCGTGAAGTAGTTTATTTATTAAAATAACCTAAAACAAGAGCACATGAGAAACTCTCCAGCCTTTTTTGGTCACTGTTGACTTTTTCAGCCAAAAGTGTATTCTTAGTGTAGAGGTAAACTCTATCAGATAATATCATACTAACCTTGAGTTTGACTGCAAATATATTATTCCTCCAATCCTGAACTCCCATGAAAATACATACGCTTGCCAATTGGCACATGCTTCTCAGACTCAAAATTATGCAATTTACTCTAAGCCTTCCAGAGAACTTAATAATTTCCATTACAAATAACTCTATGCATCAAACTAGAAATATTTACTTCCTTGAAAACACAATTCATTCTACTCCATCAAAATCCTTTCAATGACAAACTAAAAACTTGCATTACAATTATATTGATGAGTGTAGCAGTCTTCCCCAGCCAATGTGTGGATGCTTTCCAACTAGATAACAAAGGAAATGACACAGTAAGCATAGTATTGCAAGTTGCCTATGCACTAATTTGCAAACGCTCGTGTTGGGGGGTGGTCCCCACCTTGGCCCAATCGGCCCACTATGCGCAAACCCAAGTATGCACGCAACTAAAAGACAGGCCCACGTAGACCATGCCAAGGAAATGATATGTTTACCCCTACTAGTAATGACCCCAAGAGGAGCATTTGTGTAAATATCTTCAGCCATGGTTATAAATATGGCACATAAGGCACCATGAGAATGAGGAGAACATTTTCAAGAGGAAGAGACTAAGTTAAGGTTGAGAATAGTGTATCCACTCTACACCTCTACCCATTGTTTGACGAGTAACCACAACAGTTGGCGCCAACGGTGTGGAGCGATGTAGAAGCCACAAGTCAAAATCAAAACGCATGGGCCTGATGGCGCCGAAGAGGAATTTTTTGCCCATCTAACCACACGAGGCCTTTTTTTTTTGCAGTTGTGGCACGGGGTACTTTTTTTTTGCAGAACTGGCCTTGTCCCGATGGCGGAACCATCGGCGGCCGACGTGTGGCAATCCCGCGGCCGGGAAGCGCGGACCAGCGGCAAGGGAGCGCGTGATGAGGACATCTCTATTACACATTCTTCATCCACTCCAAGTGTGCATGACAAAACTAGTGATGAGGCTCCACAAAGTCCTATGACAAGAGCAAAAGCTAAGTTACTTCAACAACATGTGTTTTTGTTTCTTAGAAAGTCTTCTATTATGTTAGATGAGAATAGCATACTACCTAATGCAAATATGTTATGTGTTCTCAGTTTTGAAGCAACAGAAGATCAAGTGGAGAAGGACCAAGTGGCCACGAGTTATGACAAGAAAATTCCATGCGGGCAAGGAGCTAATCAACGAAAGACCACGTGATCACATATCTCATGGCGTGCACAAGATGTGGCCTGCGTGCCAAAGGGTGACCGAGTCCAACCCAATCTCGGTCTTGTAATAGGATAGGGGCTTAGCCCGAAAATAAAGGAACAGATTGCTAAGTTTTAGGAATTGGAAAAGGACACCTTGACCGAATAAGGGATTGATTCGGCCAAGACTTTCCTTGCGTGAGTTCGGGGAGGCACTATAAAACCCCCTTGTATCCCCTTTGTTTTGCTCAGACCACGTTTGAGAAAAATCAATCTACTAAAGCTTTCGAGTTTAGCATTGCTGCCGAAGGAGTGTTTTCTTCAATCAAGATCGTTCAGCCTTTCCATTGGGAATTGGGTGCACGATAGATCTTCGCTTGGTGGTCGGCGAAATCAACACGAGTGTGTTTTGGCGGATTAAAGAGTGTTCGTCCCTTGCAGTGGCATTGGAGGATCATTACGATTCATCAAGACTCCCGTGAGTATCCATCCTACGTCGAGAAGATCGGGCGATCCCGTATCATCTTGGTATCAGAGCGCGGTTTACTCGGTAGGATCTTATCCCTTTAAATTTCAGTTTATTACTTGCTGTTCTATAGTCCATAAACCGAAAACACAAAAAAAAATCCAAACCCTAGTTTCACATCTGCTATTTTCGTGAGTTTTATTAAGTTTTGATTCATTAGAAATTTTATTACGTGCTGATCTTTGTGTTCCTTCGCGTAACTTGATCTTGTGTCCCCATAAAACAAAAAAAAAGTAGATTCAATTTACTCTTGAAGTTGAGTCCGTGTCTACAACTCCTCCCAGATCAATCCGAGTACAACCCAGAATCCAAGTCGGTTTTGGCTAGCTGTCCACTTCCGAATCCGTTTGGGTATTGTCATCCGAAACCTACTCTAGGGAGGTGTTAGTGTTCGCGTTGGCTTCCTTGAACACCATACAGCCGAACACCACACATACGAGCTTCACTTATATCCTTTGAATACTTGAGACTAGTCATTGATATTGCATTGAGGGCTGCTCTTGAATACTCCTAGCTGAACATTGGGCTTGTGCATCACTCATCCCGACCGATCAAAAAAAAAATTCAAAGTTTAGAGAGAGAGAGATTATCTTTTAATTACCTTTATACCCCTACCTTCCACAAAGGGCGGGCCCACCCGTGAACCGCGGTCGGCATCCGCGGAAAACATAAATGACATATGAAGTTTTCTTCAAAACATTGCGGTCTTATCTGCAGTCTGTAGTTCGCACATCAAAGAAATTAATGAAGTTCAGCTATGGACCTAGACATTACTTCATACTAGGAAAGTAGAAGAGGTAGCCAAGAAAATAATTTAAAATAGCAATGTACATCAACGTCATTTATGTTCTCCGCAGGGCTCATCGGGCCTTTTCCGCGGACGCCAACCACGGCTCACGGGTGGGCCCACCCGTTCTGCACGCGTTGGGGAACCAAAAGCCCGCACTCCCCGGTAGCTGGTCTGCGCCCCCGGCCGTGGGACTTCCACACGTCAGCTGTCGGTGGTTCTGCAGTCGGGACAAGGCCAGTTCTACAAAAAAACGTCACCCCGTGCCACAACTGCAAAATAAAGGCCTCGTGTGGCCAGATGGGCAAAAAATTCACCAAAGAGGAAGGTGGCGTCGGCCTCGAAGCAAAGGATGGGCACCACGGCTGCGGGGGTGATGGAGCTGGTGGTCGAGGGCCCCCCACCCTCATGGCAGCGACGCACCAGGGTGACCACATGCGATGTCATGGTAGGCAACGAAGATGGCCCTCTAGCAGCAGCACAGGCCGCGGAGAGGATGGTGTCGCAAACAAAGGGCGCTGCCTCGACAGCCCCCGGTAGTTCTGGTGCCTTGCCGTCGCCGCGGTGACCTCCAGCGACCCAGGCACCTTCGACGCTACCATGCAGTGAGCCGAGGGTGCCCTAATAGAGACGCTGGGTGTGGGCGGGCTGGAGGCGATCTGCGAGGCACTGCAGCAAGAGCTGGCAAACCTACAGAGGGCCATGTAGGAGCTGCAAGAGACGCGGAGACAGTAGACCCCGCCATTGATGCGACGAAGGAAGCCGAAGAAGGGATGGAGAGTCTGAATGCCATCGCATCACTAGCAGCGCCCCTCGGAGGGTGGACTTCGAGTCCCCCCTCAGTGCAGGACTGCAATGGCACGCCTAGCTGGAGGACTTCAATATGCCCACGGTGGAGGCCTACAAGGGCGACACCAACCCCCGCGAGTTCCTTCGCGTCTACGAGACGGCTATCAAAGCCACAGGGGGAGACGACTCGACAAAGGCCAAGGGTTGTCACTCGCCCCGCAGGGGATCGCGCTATCCTAGTTCTTCACGATCACCCCTGGCTCCGTTTATGCGTGGAAGCAGGTCTACGATCTCATGCACAACAACTTCCAAGGTAACTATGCGGAGCAGGTCAATGCTGACTAGCTCTTTGCGATAAAGCAAGCCCGCGGAGAGAAGCTACGAGAGTACTTCAAAAGCTTCGTGAAAGTTAGATGCCAAGACGTGAATAAGATGACAATCATCAACGCCGCCATCCGAGGCCTTCGGAAGGGGCCTCTTGCGGAGTACAACGCCCGAAAACCCATAAAGATAGTGGTCAAGCTCTTCTACAAAATGGAAGAGTACGCGAGGGCCAAGGCGGATGCGGTAAGGCGCGAGGTCAAAGTCATGGGGCCCAGCGCGGAGGGTAAGCCTACCTCCTCGTCCCAAAGGAAGGATGCGACCCGTAAACAACTAAAAGGGCCCCGAGGCAGGTACGTGTTCGGCATCAAAGGGGGGAGTGACAAGGCCTCCGCCCCCGGTGGCTACGGCCGCGGTAGAGGAAGGGGCTGCAGTCACAGAAGGGGGCGAGGCTGAGAGGACGGGCATCTGCAGGGGTCGTGGTGCGAGGTGCACTGCAAGGGGGAACACACAATGCGCGAGTGCCCCACCAATGCAGCACTCAGTGAGAGCACGACCAGGGATCACGGTCAAGACACGAGGACACCGGTGGTGGTGCACGTACAACAGCCTTCGAAGATACCACTCGCGCAAGCCCTTCCCAGCGTGCTACAAATCGAAGCCGTCGACGCCAGACCTCGACGGGTGATCAACGCCATCACGGGAGGGTCATCCCTCGAGTTCCCCTATAAGAGGCAGCGGAGGGCCTATGCGCGCTGGGTACACCACGTCGCCACATACCTGGCACAGGTGCCTCTAGCGTGGGCCCGAGTCGACGTCGCCTTCACGACGGAGGATGCTTCGGGAGTAGACTTCCCTACCAAGAACCATTGATCATCGTGGCCAACATCATGGGGTGCGAAGTGAGGCGAGTCCTGTTGGATGGAGGCAGCTCTGCGGACCTCCTATTTATCAGCACCTTTGACAAGATGGGCATCCTGTGCAGCAAGCTTCAGCTGCCTGGGATCCTACTGTAGGGCTTCAGCAGATCTCGATCAAGGCGTTGGTCTAGTTGGAGCTCGAAGTTGCCCTCAGCTAAGGCGAGTAAGCTAGAATGAAGGTGGTCAACTTTAATGTCGTGGACCTTTGTACGCGTACACCGCCATACTAGGAAGGGCTACCCTCAACACATTGGGGCGGTCCTGCACCACAACTACCTATGCATGAAACTGCCAGGCCCGAAAGTGGTCATTACAGTACTCGGCGACCAGGGCCTTGCACAACAAATCGAAGTTGGCACGCGAAGCCCACACCGGAAGATGCACACGTTGGGTAAAGGCCTTGCCCCCTAGAGGCTTCACCCCTCCCTTCGCCACAGAATGGACACTGAAGCCGAAGCCGGACGACAAAGTCAAGAAATTGCCGCTTGTCAATGACGACCCATCCAGGCAGGTTTCGGTGGGGGCGGTCTAGCCCCGGAAGCATAGCAAAGCCTACTAGAAGTCCTCCACGAGAACCGGCTCTTTCTTAGGAGAGCAAGTGTTTCTTCGATCACCGCGAAGTTGCCTACTTGGGCCACGTGGTTTTTGCACACAGGGTGGCGAGTGAACAAAGTGGGACTAGAAATGAAGATGGTATGGTAGGAGGCACTGTAAAAATACAGCCAGCTCGTACGCCTTGATATCGGCGGGATAAGCACACCTTGAGGAGACGTGCGTGCCCCCATACCTGACGCGACTGGCCATGTCCCTACAGGCGAATCGTCGCCATGTGTCTGAGATCGATGGTGCGTGATCAAGGCGGCCACTACTCAGGCCAACAAACGAGACTAGCATGTTATCCCAGGCGACAGGATACATGGGCACGAGCGTGAGGCACGGACCAAACCTTTAGGGGGAGGTTCACCCACGGCCTCCATCGGTTTCCAGACCGAAGCCGGCAGGTAAGCTCAAGGGTTTCCAGGACAAAAACTGCATATCGCACCCAAGGCCTAAGCAGCGAAGGCCGCCTCTTACCTCAAGGACGTGAAGGGGAACCTAACGACCATCTTGACGACTCCCAAGCACAAAGCAAACATGTCAGATTGTGGGGTCCCGCGGCGAAGCTCGCCCGGCAAACGGACGAGGCCTTTGATAAATCATGATATAGCCCCCCAGAAGTGGTCCACGGACCTGCTGGTCACCCGAACGGTCCAACTAAGGCCATAGAACATCTGATGGATCGCAATGGTGGGCCGAAGGGACATGGGGCCAAAGTGTGGAGCGTATGGTATCGGCCTATCGATTGCGAAGCCCTATAGCCCATGAGAGGCTACTGTTGGGGGAGTGGACCCCACCTTGACCTAATCGGCCCACCATGCGCAAGCCCAAGTAGGCATGTAACTAAAAGGCAGGCCCACGTAGGCCATGCTAGAGAAATGACATATTGACCCCCACTAGTAAAAACCTTAAGAGGAGCATTTTTGTAAACACCTTCACCCATGGTTATAAATATGCCCTATAAGGCACCATGAGAAGGAGAAGAACATTTTCAAGAGGAAGAGACTAAGTTAAGAAAAGTGCATCCACTCCACCTCTCTCCTCTCTTGAGTTTTAGGCTCCGGGTGCCCTTCTCGGGTCTCCCAAAGCCCCGATAACCATTGTTTGGCATGTAACCATAACCACTCGCATATGATCCATCCAAACGTACAAATTAGAAGCTATTAAAGCATAAATAATACAGAAACTTGTGAAAAAGTAATAAAAAAATCATCAACTCTAGAATGGAATAGTTAATCCACATCACCTCATAGGAACAAATTAGCAAATTCTCAATGGCAAAAAGCAGAAAAAATTGCACCTGACAAAACAATGCATCAGGACGTTGAGCTTAAATTTAGCTAATAAATTTCATCTGGATGCTGCAGCATTTATTACTAATGACTGCTAATGGGGGTCAAACATCTCAAACAAGAATGCTACCAATAAACAGAATTCCCTTATTCAGGACATACCATAGAGAAAGCTATATTACTTGATTAATGAATTACCAAAAAGCAGAACTGATATTGCATGACTTTTTCTAATATCAGTAAACCTAATAAACAACAAGATTAGGCAATGGAACAAATAGTAAATATAGTACCAAAAGCAATATTTTTATTGCAGAAAAACTGAAAATCATGAAGCCATGAAAACAGTCTTCACATTTTTGCCTGGACCAAATTTATCGAGCATGGGAATTTAACTTGCATCATATCCTCCACTTCTCCTGAAACTTCTGCATGAGAATCAAAGTAGACACCAGAAAAAAACTTGCAGATCCAAGTAGCAATTTGGTGGACTATTTAAGCAACTATTCTTGATGGAAAATAACTGCACATTACTACCCACTGAACAATATCACTGGGATTTGATAAAGCACGAAGATTGCTAAATGAACAAAGGTTGTTATTTGGCTTTCCAGTAAGGCACCTGACTGCTGTTTTAACGCACAGTGTGCGTGTCAGGGCTGGCAGATTCGGCAAGGTATTTGGGAGGAGAAGTTGCCCCAGGCAGCCAGACGCTACCGCAGCGGTGGCAGCTGCCCCTCTGGACTCCTCCGCAGGTTAGGGTTTCAGAGTCCTTTTGGTTAGGCGAGTCGTATAGGACTCGGTTCAAGTTAATTAGTTGAGTTGTATTCGGGTTGAATTAGATTGTGGAAACTATCCGGCTTAGCCAGCCATCTCCTCTATTATATAAAGAGGATGAATCATATTAATAAAGGCAGAGAAGAATTACCTCAATCCTGCATCTCTTCTTTCTCAATTCTACTCTTCTGACGACCTGCCCGGATCTTCCTCTGGTTCGGCCGCCGTACCTCCTTCGGTCTAACCGGGGAAACCCTAGGTTTCCTGGTCAGACGCCGCACGTCTTCCAGCACGGCGCCTTCGACTTCATCCAGTTCTCGGCCTTCCGCTGCGCATCCATACAACCTAAGGCCGAGGCGTGACAACTTGGTATCAGAGCTCATGGCTGACGACAGAGACAAAGCGATCTACGAGCAGATAGCAACCACGGCAGCAAATTACACCAATCTTGACAAAGAGGTCTCCAATCTTTCCAAGAAGGTTGATACACTAATAGAACTCATGACCGATCAGCACAAAAAAGGAGAAGAGCTCGGAGATAGGCTGACCGCATTGGAGAAGCGCCCGTTAGAGATGGGATACTGCCGATTCCAGTCGGGAGCATGCCGGCAATCAACAACTTCGGAAACGGGGGGGATCAGTCACAGAGAAGCCTCCTCGCTTCCATAGATTGGAGTTTCCTTCCTACGATGGGCAAGGAGATCCATTAAGCTGGCTGCAAAGGTGTGATCAATTCTTCCGCGGACAGAAAACCCCGGAGAATGAGAAGGTATGGCTCGCATCATATCATTTGATTGGAGTGGCACAGCAATGGTATTTTCAGTTGGAAAGGGATGAAGGGGAGCCCAGTTGGCAGCGCTTCAAGGAGTACATCAATCTACGCTTTGGGCCATCAATTCGACACAATCCCTTGGGCGAACTCAAAGAGCTTATTCAGACTGGTTCGGTAGAAGAATACCAACAGAAGTTTCTCGCTATCCTCTGCCGGGTCGAGCATCTTCAAGCACGACACCAGGTCCAGTTATTCACACCGGGACTGCGAGAACCAATTCGCACAGATGTGGAACTTCAAAATCCGGCAAATTTGCAGATGGCAATGGCTCTTGCTCGGGCCTACGAGAGGCGGGCGCAGGCCACTGGACAAGATATGAACATCCCCGCAGGGCCACTGGACAAGATATGACGGGGTCCGCGCAGGGTGCAGTCCGTCCCCGCCGGACGCTTCAACGCCGTTTTCTCACAGCAGAAGAGATGGAGCAACGGCGAACTGCAGGGCTTTGCTTCAACTGTGATGAGAAATTTACGCCCGGCCACCGTTGCAAGCGGTTGTTCATGCTATTTGCTCCCAGCGGTGGCTCTGACGACGACGCAGATTGGGACGTCACTCCAGCAGAAGACGAACCGCGTATCTCGTTGTATGCGGCTACTGGGATTGCACCGCAAGCAGCGCAGACCATGCAGCTCAAAGCGAGTGTGGGCGGCGCAACCCTGCTAGCTCTGTTGGACTCCGGCTCCACACACAATTTCATCACTGCAACAGCCGCCGAGCGCGCCAATCTCTCTATTCAACCGCGACGAGGGCTGCAGGTGCTGGTTGCTAACGGCGACAGGGTGCAGAGCTCGGTATTTTGTCCTGCAGTGAAGCTACAGATTGATCACGAACACTTCTCCATCAACTGTTATTCTCTTCCGTTGGATGGATTTGACATAGTCCTTGGTGTGCAGTGGCTCCGCACATTGGGGCCCATTTTGTGGGACTTTGATTCACTGAGCATGATGTTCTGGAGGGGAGATCACAAAGTCCAATGGCGTGGGCTTCACAATGCACAAGGGTTACCGCAGGTCTGCAACATGTCCGGGCCGACACTGATGGACGCATTGCTCCAAGAATGTGACAGCCTATTTGCATCACCACAGGGGCTGCCTCCGGCACGAGCACAGGACCACCACATACATCTCCTTCCAGGGACGGCACCAGTTTCAGTTCGCCCTTATCGCTACCCTCAACTCCTCAAAGATGAGCTGGAGCGACAATGTGGGGAGATGCTGCAGCAAGGGATTATCCGTCCAAGCACTTCTGCTTACTCTTCGCCAGTCTTACTAGTGAAAAAGCACGATGGCACCTGGCGTTTTTGCGTGGACTACCGGGCTCTCAACAGCCAAACAGTTAAAGACAAGTTTCCGATTCCGGTCGTAGATGAACTTCTTGATGAATTGAAGGGAGCCAAGTTCTTCACTAAATTGGACCTTCGATCGGGATATCATCAGGTACGAATGCATCCTCAGGACATTGAAAAGACGGCTTTTCGCACCCATGAGGGCCTCTTTGAGTTTCTGGTCATGCCCTTCGGCCTGACTAATGCACCGGCCACGTTCCAAGCACTCATGAACAGCATCCTTCGCCCGTATTTGCGCCGCTTTGTCTTGGTCTTCTTTGACGACATCATGGGTGGAGCATCTTCGCCATGTCCGAGCAGTTTTTCGGCTCCTGCAGCAACACCAGCTCCACCTCAAACGCTCCAAGTGTTTCTTTGGCGAATCATCTGTGGCATATTTGGGTCATGTTATCTCGGCAGAGGGAGTGGCCATGGATGCTACCAAGGTGCAAGCCGTTCAGGAATGGCCGAATCCACGCTCTGTTCGGGCCCTTCGAGGATTCCTAGGGTTGGCAGGATATTACCGCAAATTCATTCAAGGATTCGGGGCAATAGCAGAACCACTCACACGCCTCCTCAAGAAGGAAGCCTTTTCATGGATGACAGAGGCAGCAACAGCATTTCAGTCCCTCAAAGATGCTCTCACCTCGGCGCCCGTATTACAACTTCCGAACTTCGAGCTTGAGTTTATAGTAGAGTGCGATGCGTCGGGATCTGGCATTGGGGCTGTGTTACACCAAGGCCATGGCCCCATCGCCTTCTACAGCCGGGTGTTGGCTACCCGCCACGCGCATTTGGCGGCATATGAACGAGAGCTGATGGGACTCGTAATGGCGGTCAGACATTGGAGGCCGTACTTGTGGGGACGCCGATTTGCAGTCAAGACCGATCACTATAGCCTCAAGTTCTTGCTTGATCAACGGCTCTCAACCATTCCGCAACACCGCTGGGTCAGCAAGCTATTCGGCTATGACTTCCATGTTGAATTCAAGCCGGGGCGACTGAACACCGTGGCAGACGCATTATCTCGCTGTGCGGAAGAAACCGGATCACTGTCGGCTATTTCCGGATCGGATTTTGCTTTATTTCACGAACTGCGCCAGGCCAATTCATCCGACCCGGAGTTGGTGGCTCTGCACACACAGGTCACGGAGGGAACTCTCGGTGCGCCTTGGCAGATTTCCAACGGGCTGCTACTTCACAACGACCGCGTCCATGTGCCCCCCTCATCGCCGCTCCTGCCAGCTATTCTGCGCACAGCTCATGCAGTAGGCCATGAGGGAGTTCAGAAGACGCTACATCGCCTTCGGAGTGATTTCCATGTGCCAAAGGACCGCCAGCTAGTGGAGGACTTTGTCCGTTCTTGCCAAATCTGCCAACGCAATAAACCGGTGCAGCTTCACCCAGCCGGTCTTCTGCAGCCTTTACAAGTCCCCTCACACATTTGGGATGACATTGCCATGGACTTTGTTGAGGGACTACCACGAGTTAATGGCAAATCAGTGATACTCACCGTAATTGATCGGTTCTCCATATATGCACACTTCCTTCCATTGGCTCACCCCTATACTGCAAGCTCGGTGGCCCGGGTATTCTTTGATGAGATCGTCCGCTTGCATGGGATCCCCTGCTCCATTGTGAGTGATCGCGATCCAGTGTTCACCAGTAACTTTTGGTCAGAACTGTTCCGGCTAACAGGAACTAAACTCCACTTGAGCTCCGCCTTCCACCCGCAGTCCGATGGCCAGTCAGAGGTGACCAACAAAATCATTGCTATGTACCTTCGCTGCATGACGGGAGATCGCCCACGCCAGTGGGTTCGTTGGTTGCCATGGGCAGAATACTGTTATAACACTTCTTTCCAAACATCATTGCAAGAGACTCCCTTCAAGGTAGTCTATGGTCGGGACCCTCCAACACTCCGACCACATTCGTCCACGACAACTCGCTTACAGGCAGTTGATCAACTTCTGTTGGAAAGGGATCAAGTGCTTGCAAATATCAAGGATCGCCTCCTTTTGGCTCAGCAACATCACAAACAGGCCTATGATGCCAAGCATAGAGCCGTATCCTTTGAGATGGGACAATGGGTCTGGCTTCGCCTCCATCAGCGCCAAGCTTTATCACTAGCTTCCAATGTGAACCGCAAATTGGCGCCTCGCTATTATGGTCCATATCAGATATTGGAACGGATTGGCGATGTGGCATATCGCCTGCAGTTACCAGCCCGCGCTCGCATCCATGACGTTTTCCATGTCAATTTGCTCAAACCCTACTTCGGCACCCCTCCAACTGAACCACCAGCATTGCCGCAGATGCTCCATGGTCGGCTTACTCCAATTCCCCATCATGTCATTCGCTCTCAGGCGACTAATGGAGAGCGGGAAGTATTAGTGCATTGGGAAGGGTTGTCAGCCGTTGAGGCTACTTGGGAGCCCCTGGATCAGTTTCGTCGTCGCTATCCACTTTTCAAGCTCGAGGACGAGCTTTTTGTCGAGGAGGGGAGAAATGTCAGGGCTGGCAGATTCGGCAAGGTATTTGGGAGGAGAAGTCGCCCCAGGCAGCCAGACGCTACCGCAGCGGTGGCAGCTGCCCCTCTGGACTCCTCTGCAGGTTAGGGTTTCAGAGTCCTTTTGGTTAGGCGAGTCGTATAGGACTCGGTTCAAGTTAATTAGTAGAGTTGTATTCGGGTTGAATTAGATTGTGGAAACTATCCGGCTTAGCCGGCCATCTCCTCTATTATATAAAGAGGATGAATCATATTAATAAAGGCAGAGAAGAATTACCTCAATCCTGCATCTCTTCTTTCTCAATTCTACTCTTCTGACGACCTACCCGGATCTTCCTCTGGTTCGGCCGCCGCACCTCCTTCGGTCTAACCGGGGAAACCCTAGGTTTCCTGGTCAGACGCCGCACGTCTTCCAGCACGGCGCCTTCGACTTCATCCAGTTCTCGGCCTTCCGCTGCGCATCCATACAACCTAAGGCCGAGGCGTGACAGTGCGTGTCCATGGGTGTTTGGGTTCACATCTAAGCATAAACACATGCATGTGCTTGTGTGTGCATGCACTACATTGATTTCATGAATGGGCATTAATAAGCTTATCTCAAGCTTGCAGAAAATCTTTGTATACTGTAACACAGAACCTTAAGCTGCCTATCATGAAATGGGTTGGCAACTTCGTAATCTAAATTGAGAGTTGTTGCATAAGAGAGGCACAAAAGAAGGAGCAGGGCTTCTGCTATTTGGAAGTGAAAACCTGAAGTTATCAGCCTCCAAAAGGTAAGAACAGTTCGACAAAAAGGTAAAGAGAAGTCCACATTTACAAAGAGAGAATGTCATGTCCAAATATAAAACATAGAGCTGTATTTTAATAATATTTTCTCAAAAAATTGTGTTTTAGTAGTATATATCTTCATATAACATTGAACAAGATTTGCCTGTATTTCTAAAGTTCGTGGAATTATAGTCAACAATAAACCATGTTCTTTCTATATATGTATCATTAGTACATATGGCTTTTCTTTGATTGCCATATGTAGGATTTGCCTGTCACATGTATGATTGGCAGCTTAAATATCACTTGCATAATTTGGTAACAAAACTGTCCCGTATTTGTGGTGCACATCAAAATCTATGTATAAGATGCACACAAACACACAAAATAGTTGATGCTTCAGGTTTTCAAGGTAAAATATTTATGTATCTACTGGCCAAAAAACTATTTATGTATCTTCCAATCATGCCCATGTATTGTGGTTGAGAATAGAGTAAGATAGAGGAATTACTAGGAGAGTTAATAGAGGGTAGATTCATAACCTTAGATCAGTTCTTAATACATGAGGAAATGGCTAATCTTTAACATCATCTATTTTGTAACAGAGGAAATGTATATCAATTTCAGCCTTATTCTGATATCCATGATCACCAGCCTATATGTTGCTATAGCTAAAAAACATTCATACCAACAATCGTAGCTGGCATAACTTTGTTTTCAAGAACTACAGCAGTAAAATGCTCAATTTTGAATACATTGACGACTTGCTTGGGAGCCCACTAAAGGTGATGACTGATAACCAAACCAAAGATAATAGAAAACAACAAATATAACTCACAACCAAAGTTCCCAATTTGAACAGGCGATGCAAATACTAATAATAAAAGAAAGAGTACATAATTGTCTGAAACTAGCTTTTGAGGTGGGTTACTTTTGTTCAATTCTGGGTAGATATGTATACAGCAAAACCATCTCCTGAGTGCAAGACCTCTGTACATACAGAATACGAACATAAATCACAAAGAACCTCTGAACAAATAATAGCTTAGTGGTAGTGTGAGTAAACGTGCTCGTGACACCTGAGTTAAAAAAAAAGGTAACCTGGATCCCGAGAGCGTAATTCTTACATATCCATAGAATTGCCAAAGCTCTTAAAGGTTAAGTATTCCATGAATAGTTTAAGTCATGTTGGGGAGACATTGCAAACTAACTGGATCTGCAAAAGGATAGATGTATTAGGAAAAGCTGCCCTAGTCTATATCTTGGATGTTGGTGTATTTGGTTGAAGAGAAATAGATGTATCTTTGATGGGGTGACCCCAAATAAGTTTAGGTGGAAGAGGTCCATTCTTATTGATATAGATTTGCTGGGAGTTAAGTTTCCAAGAAAGTTAGTTTTCATATCTCCCTGTGGCTGGGACAGTTTTTTCCTTTCTCTTTTGTAGCTTCCTATACATTATTATCATATTTTAATACATTTTAGTAGTAGGGATCTCCCATATTGTTTTTCCTTCAAAAAAAAGTATATCTTGGAGCAAGTATTGAAGTTACTAAAGTTAATCAAACTATATTTATAATTGCAAGATTGTTGTCCATGCGTGAGCATCATAATTTGGGCATCTCCATTTTTGGCCGTCATTGAAACAATATGGTAAGTGAAGAACCATATTCCATAATATGTACCTTTGTTGTCCTTTCGCAAAAGAGTGTGTGTTGGGGGAGTGGTCCCCACCATGTGTAGGCCCAAGCGTACATGTAAGCAAAAGGTTGCCCAGTTAGGTGGAAAAGTCGTGTATGCCCCTAGTAGTAAACCCAACTCAAAATGAAGTCCTGACAACTATGATATCAATAAATACTTGCTCAACATCCAATGTTTTTTTCCAAACCATGCTCAAACTTGACAATTTTTGCATGTTCATGGTAATCATTCGCATGTTAGAAAATGTGAAGTAACTTTCAAGGTTATTAAGGTGGTAAGGCGAGGCGAGACGACCCACCCCCCTCACACCTTTTAAGCGGTAAGGCGCGAGGCGAGGCGACGCCTTACACATCCTAAAGCGCTAAGGGGCAGCAAATAAAATGAGCATTTTAGCAGCATATATATACCTTGTTGTTGTCAATTCTTGAGCCCATGTTGCATCTCTCCCCCCATTCCAATTGCTCTGCTCCCATGTAGCATCCATCCCTCTTGTCCCCTTGCAAGTTTCAACATATAGATTGTTACAAATGTAATACATACAAATTGTATTCTAATTAATTGAGTAAATATGGATTGAGTGACATACCTTATTGACAATCTCTCCTCTCTTCTCTTCTATTCTTTCATGCAACAAACCACATGAATAATGAGCAACAAAAGTTCACAATAACAATTAAGTGAATCCGAGATTAAATATGAGCGACATAACAAATTAGCAAGCACGACATAACCGACATAAGTCCACACAAATAATATAGGTGATAAGTCCACAAGCTTAGAGTAGTCTAATGGAATAATAATAGTCCACAACACAAAAGTAGCATAGTTCATAATCCAACTGTCTTATCTCTCAATATCCATCGTTGAACTCATTGGGATTGCTAGTAGAATCCATGTTTTGTCCACCATCTTCGGTAGCATTGAGAGCTTCGTCACAATCGCTCACATCCGCATCATCATGTGGATCTTCTTCCTCATCTTCTTCGTTGCCCGAATTCGAGTATTGCTCTTGCTCATCTAAGCCATCTTCTTCAACCACTATTATTGTAGATCTTGCACGCCTTTGGTAGGTCATAGTCTCATCATGACTATGCCTATTAGCTTGCCTTGGAAGATTGCGACCTTGAAGCGAGCGTGATGCGTCAATGGCTTCATCAACATCATCCCATGTAAGGTCACACCCACGATCACCTTGAGGTGGTGCAGCCAATGAGTCAGTCCATTCATTGTCCCAATCAAATTCCTCAATGACCAAAGGGTCATAGTTTTTGCCCGCTTTCTCCTGCTTTGGATCATACACGGCCTTCCGTTTTGGATTGGTCTTTGGATCATACACGACCTCGGAGGATGCAATACTTGTACTTGCATTTGTATTTGTCATTTTTTCTGTTTCTGCATTACAAAGAATAAAAGAAATATTAGATGACAGTTAACTAGCAGGGAGCACTGCAACAGAACGAACCAGCGAGCAGCACAGCACAGAGCGAGCAGTGACAGCCGACAGCGAGTAGCAAATAAAAAACAACGGTCGAACGGCGCACTCACCGACTCACCACTCAGCTCTCGCTTAGCCTCGCTCGCTCGGTCGCTTCGCTCGCTCGCTCCCCCTCCCTCCGAGCATATGCGGCGGCGGCGACGTCCCCGGCGGCAGTGGCGACCCTCCCATCCTCTCCCCTTCCTCCCAACCAAGCAGGGGCGTCGACGATCCTTCCCTCCTCTCCTCTCCCCTCCCTCCCAACCAAGCAGGGGCGTCAACGATCCTTCCCTCCTCTCCCCTCCCTCCCAACCAAGCAGCGACGACGACGACCCCAGCGGCGACAGCGACCCTCCCCTCCCTCCCCCCTCAGCGCCGATGCTGGAGAGACACGGATCTGTCTTGTCTCCCAGCAGCAGCGCCGGCGCTGGAGAGACACGGACCAGATCCGCGCCTCTCTGGCGCCGACACTGCTGTTGGGTGATTGGAGAGAAGGGGGAAGGGAGGACGATGGGGAGTACCTTGCTGGGCGACGGGGAGGGAGGCGCCGCCGAGACGGGATCTGCGAGATGGAGGCACCGCTGAGAGACCGGAGCGGCGAAATGGAGGCGCCGCCAGCCGCCGCCAAGGTTCCAGGTACTTCGCCGCCTAGGGTTTCTTTCTCAAGATCTCTTCTTTCTCTGGTTCAGCCACCGGCCCACCGCCTAGGGTTCGCTCGGGTTCACACCTTTATTTGGACGCGGCCGTCACCTCCATGCATATGGCATCGCCTTGAGCCTTCCCAACGCCATACGCCGCCTAACCGTCGCCTCAGCGGCACCTTGGTGCTGAGGTGGACACCATACATGCACAGGGCAAGGCGGTGGTGACGCCTTGCCGGCCAGAGGCGCCTTACCGCTTAGGAGACACTTAAGCGTCGCCTAAGTGACGCCTTAATAAGCTTGGTAACTTTACTTTTTTAAAAAAAGGTATATGCAAATTATTTATACTTGATTGACAGTAGTCAGCTTACAGACATACAGACTCAGTAAGTGTACCAAGAGTAGGAGATGGCACATGAGCAGCCCAAAAACCCTTTATGATAACCAAATATGGGTAATAATATAATGATCTTTATTAGTTAGGTACTAGGTACAATATTCCCTTGAGAATGGCGAGTAGAAATGATTGTTCATTGTTTATGTTTGTAGTGCATTCATAAATAATTATATATCAATCAAGAACAAGTGCAATTTGTGGAAAGAAAGAGAAACTTTTGCTAGTCTAGCATTGTTGTGCATGTTTCATGGAATATAATTCCACAACATATATAAGTACCATAAAGGCTAAAGCTAACATGGACCAGATTCGAGGAGAGAGTCAAATCTCAAAAACAACAAGTTGTGCTTGTGCATCAGAGGTACATTAATTTCATAATTTTGATTGCACACTTATCAAAGATGCAAGTCATTACATTAAGTCAGCAATCTCACTTGACAGAGTGAGTTTTAACATGAGAAGTTTATGTTAATTCCCAAGTTGATAACACTAAGTTTGGAAGCAATTGACATAAATTGTGTGTATAAATCAATGACCCTAAGAATAGATACCAAAATTCTATGCAACATTTTAATACTCCCACCAGGCAGTAGAGCAGATTTTCATGGACAATGCATAAATGGACTATTGCTTATATCATAACACCCTTACAGGCATCTACTGCATAACAAATGGGTGTGAGGCATTTCCACAGGACCACCTATTCTTAACATGTTTCATCATATTATCGAACATTTAATACTCGATTCAAGCACCCAGTAAATCAAGCATGAAAAAGAAAATAAATGCCTGTGGTGCCAGACTCCGTTTCGATTATCATCAAAAAGGAGCTAAAAGAATAGTAAATGTGCAGTGCCACATCACACCCCCGCCATATGTAATAAACAATTTGTCTATGTTTTGTCCCACAAATTAGTAAGTTCAGCACGGCAAAAGCATAGCATTAGCACGTACAACTGTTCCGTAACCAGTAAAGGAACCGGCAATGAGTAGGGATGTCAGCAGGCCTGAATGTTGCAGGGAATCCCTTAGTTTTGTACATCTAGAAATCGGTTGTTTCGTCCAACATTTTCTATTCTAGTATGGCACATCCTTCACGAATCACAGCGCCACAACTTCCAACAAAACGATAGGAGGGAGGATGCTTTGAATCTAATTCCCATCAGCACAACGATAGTGCATGCACAAAATTCCACATTCTGGAAAGCTAGCCCACCACAAATGCCAAAAATTACTCGAACTTTTAACGCAACTGGATTACTAGAACAGGGAAGTCCCCGCACTAATCCTTCCCGATCCAGCCGCCCCGAACTACTTGATTTTTTTTTCTCTCACGATCACAGCAACGAAAGCGCATCAGCAATCAAAATTCCAACCGAATTCGACACCGAATCATCCATTACGATATCTAGCAACAGAAGATTTCATGTTTCGGGGACTCACCTGCTCGATAGGATCGGAGCATTTTGGGAACCCTAGCCTCTCGAACCCCGATTGCGATCGCGCGCGCGGCCCCGCACCCTAAAGCGCTGCGCTTCCGGAGCCTCCGATCGCGCGAAGTCTCCATCGGATTCAGGCGCCATTACGATCGGAAGCCTCAATTCTACGCTGGGAGACGGCTGCTTTTCCCCTCCTTTGGGGCCGGCGCGTATTCTCTGACTTAGAGCTCCTCTAAGCCATCCATTCTCAGATGAGTGGTCCAGATTTTTTTATTTTAATTTTTTTACTTCTAATTTTTAGTTTTTTAGTTTTATCTTTTTCTAGTTTTTTTCTTTTTTATATTATCTGTGTTAAAATAACCTATTTTTTATTTATAAAAAATAGGTTATTTTAACACAGATAATATAAAAAAGAAAAAATAGAAAAAGATAAAAATAAAAAACTAAAAACTAGAAATAAAAAAATCAAAACTAAAAAAATCTGGACCACTCATATGAGAATGGATGGCTTAGGGTGTGTTTGGTTCGTGGATGGAGGTTGCATCGTATATCCTGGATGAGTGGATGCAGGCTGAGTGGAATCATATTTCAGAAAAAGAAGATGTTTGGTGAGGCTGTATGAGCAGATACAAAAAAACTGAGATATTGTTTGGTTGCCTGTATGAGCGGATGCAGTCTACCAAACCTGAGAGGCTGACACGTGGGACCGCATAAGATACACTGCATCCACTCATCCAGGATGGCTAGTGAAACTCATTTTGAGCGTATCCACCCATCCAGGATGAGGGCGTATTTTTGCATCCGCTCATACAGGCTGTATCCGCTCATATAGGCAATCAAATATGCTCTTTCTCAGATTATACGGATCTAGCGTCTGTGGAGAATTGGGCCGAGAGGCATCTCGTTGGACTTTCCGACTTGTCATAGATGGGCTGGACATTTGGAGAAATAGTTTAGGCGGCCCAGGGTCCATGGGTGCATTACGCTTTCTTTCTTTCTTTCTCAAAAAAAATGTACGATTTAATGCAAAGCATAAAAAATAAATCTACTTATACCTAACTAGTAGTGTGCCCGTGCTAACGCTACGATAAAATACAAAACAAGATAAAATTTATTGATCTGCCATATATAATATTTGATGACGACGAGTGTGTTGTAAAGGCCTTACGACCTCCCAGGACTTTTTTACGACCGGTTCCAATCAATTACGACTGGTTCCGACCACTTCTGTTGCCGCACGACCACTCAGGTAGCAGTTCGACCACTCATAGGCTGTCAATTGAGCAGGTATCAAAAAAGATGAACCTTGGGTACTACAACTATAAGTCTATAACATTTCCTAGCCACAATTAGCCAATCTGGTTCAAGTGTAGATTATTAGGATAATAATAAATCGATTCGCGTGGGCTAATTGAATTATACCTTATGACCCGTTCAACACGACCACTTTATTCGTCAGAGACACTGCCCTGGAGCTTATTCCAGGTCATCGTGCTAACCATCCACCAACAACAGGCAAATGACGTGCTTTCAGTGAAGAGAATCATAGTGGGGAATGACAGATGCAATGGAAGACTTTATACACAACTGAGAATTTATAGTCTAAACAGAACATGAACCGGGCATACAAGGCCACTCGCATCTACTCAGTTAGTAAGAGCACAACAATATGGTTAAAGGTTAAAGAAGCAAGCGATCCTTCACTCAAAACAACGTGACTGGTGCAATGGAGAGTACCGAGTAAAAACAAGTATAGTGGTTAGCACTTAGCAGCACAACAGAATGCCAGATGCAATAGGTCATGTATTTAGATACTGACAGTACAAAACGATGAGGCAATCAAGTATATATCAGGGAAGCATATCTCTGCTTAATAACAGAAAAATGATGGACAACAATGGATGCTGTATACAAGTAAGAATTTGTTCAAATGTTCATCAAGTACCGACATCATAGGAAGATGGATGGAACATTTACAGTATTTCCCTTAACTTACCAATCATTAGTATGATCAGATGGGTTCCTTTTAAGCCTTGTAACAGCATTATAGACTTCCTACATTCATCATCAAGAAGACAATTGATATCAGTCAACATAGTCCAGATTTTCATCCCTTCTCCAACCCTATTGGATTCCTGGTTCTTGTGCTGTTCAGCATCAAAATAAACTTAGTTAACAACTTAACATTCCATAACAGAAGCAAAATATATAAAAATAGAAACTCTAAATATAATCTTTACAAGAACTTACTGGAAGAACGTTCAGTTCATCTTCCAATCTGATTGCCACATCACCAGCAGCAAAGTCAGCTGCTCTAGTATTAGCCAGTTTACCACCAAGTGAGTGAGTATGTCTCAAGGGAGAATTTGACAGGAGAGTCTGGAAGTGGAGCCTATCAACCACCCTCTTCTTTGTAATCACATTTTCAATTTGTGCACGATTTTCAGACCAACAACTGTGAGCGCAAGCCTCAACTTTTTCATGTTCCTAATTGGTATTCGTAATATTCAAATTGCTCCATATATTGTTCCTGCTTGTTCTCTAATTGCTCGTAGGAATTGAACCTCGTTTTCAGGTCAGTCGCGTTCTTTGCACGGTTGGTAATAACAAGGGTGTGATACAACTTATCCCATAATGAAAGATAACAACTGTAAGATATCATATTTGATAGATGAGACAAGCATATGGAAAAGTTTTAGACGATACTAATATCACAAATGGACATACAGATTCTGCACCTACAAAATACTCATCATGTTCTAAGAAGAATGAATACTCCCATATGTTGCCTGGAAGGACAAGAACTAACTCTGATATAGCAAATTCTGTATATTTCTCTAATTGTAGACACCCTTTCAATTTCTATGTAAAAAAGATGAATCGAACAAAACTTCGTACTCTACTACTCTTGCTTAATACTGTAATATTGCAATACAAAGTTACTTCCATCAGGGACCCCAAAAAAAAAAGGACCTAAACACCGGCGACGAAGTACTACATACATTGCAATGCTTCTAACAGAACTGTGAATAACCTAATCTCCACGACTCCACCCTTCAGACCATATCGAGATAAGCTACAATGGTACACCCATAGTCTGACCCAGCACAGACACAAAACAACAATCGAATTGAGACTGCCCTCTTCGTCCCGAAAAGAAAGGATTGCTCCACGGACTCTGACATAGGACTTGGGTAACTTTGCTCCGCTATTAATTGTTAGATGGTTGGGATAATAAAAGTAGGTAAGGTTCATATAGTGCTTTGACATGATTAAAATGAACTATACCTGACGTCCTGATCCCACCCTGATCAGATAATTCCTTTCAATCGCACCTAAAATCTCTATTTCTGCACACTTTGTAGTCCTGACACATCCTCTGTAGTGAAGCAGATCCAAACAAGGTCTGTATAGTTGAATTGGTCCAAAACCATACATCAAAGAAAAAAAAGGATGGCAGATCCCACTATTTCCTATGGCCTTTCATTCTAAGAGGCCGTAAAAAATGCTTACAGGTCATGAAGTTTCATAATGAAAATAAACCACTTGCATAAGTGAAAAAAGATTATTTTTCTTGTTTCAGCTATATATATGCAAATGTCTCCATAACACGAGGGGATTCTTGGTGTAAATATCAGACTATCGCAAAAGGAAGTGTTATCAACTAATACATACCAACAATTTAACAAAGCTAATTACATTTTTGAGATAAGAATATTGATCAGTGACTTGTTATTGTAAAGACTAATTACTGCCAAAAAAGCACTGGCATCAGAGAATAAGAGCAAAGGAGGCACCTGCAAAAAAATATCATCTCCCATTAATTGCCCATTAATTGAACAAGTAACAGCAATGTAAACCACAGCTACCAGTAGTGACAAAAATCAAGCAAATCTATGAAAGCCTAATGTCAGTTGCGTTGAAAACACATGACAGAACAAGTACTTTATAACAGATGTCACGATCCCAATAGTCTGGCAGTCAACCTGAACTTATGTTAAGGCTGACCTTCCTAATGCTTAGTGTAGATACCCCCTGTTAATGCTCCTCAATTCAAAAAAACACGTCCAGCCAATTGAACATTTGAACAGCTGCTTTGGACAGTAACTATTTCAATACTTTAACTAATACTATTTGTCAAGGACCCCATCGAATTAAGCAAACCCCCTGTTCATATTATTAAATGTGTCATATTCTTAGACCTTGTTCGTATTGGTTTCTGCTTAGAAAAATAAAAAAAACAATATGAACACTCTGCTTCTCAAAGCGGCTTCTCCACTTTTCTCGCTACCGTCTCACTCCGGGGATAAAGTAGAGAATCGTGGGTGCATCATCCACCCTATCCTCTCACTTCCATCACACGCATGCATCTCTCCCTCACTTTTTGAGCAGCTGACCCTCTCTTTCTAAAAGTCACTTCTTTCAGCCACTATTATTTATTTTTAGCCAAAAGATATCAACAAAAACCAATACGAATGTCCCCTTAATGCTACACACAGCCCTGTTAAAATTGAACCAGGAGTGGTCTTCAGAAACAGATTAAGCCATTTAATTTCCTTTAATTTTCTTATCTAGATGAAGGATACCCATTTAATTTCCTTTAGTTTTCTTATCTAGATGAAGGATAAAACTACCACTTTCAATAACCAGGAAGAATTGCAGAAATTTCCCCATTCAACTTACCATTCTTATAGCAGGTTCCGTGGAACTATGAATCAAATATAGTTTGCTGTGATGATCTATTTCTAAAAGAATTGGGGTCAATTTGCACCAAGCTTCACTCTAGACACCTTATTGCCTAACGACAGATAACTTCCTTCACTACATCTTCTAGCATTACAATTACAAAAGAGAGATTTACAGATGTCAGAAGATCTATCAATCTTTTCAACTAACACAGCAAATTGTAAAGGTATCAATCAAATATGCCCGAATTGAATCAAAGAAATACTTGCGTGCTAGCATCACATGAATCAAAATCAAGACTTACCCCCAACAAGCAAATGCAGCCATTTGGGCCCCTTCACATGCTTCTGGACGAAAGGAAACCTGTTCCAAAACCACAAAATCAATTCCTCATTCAGGGCACCTGGGTAATAACGAAGTAATGGTAGAAAACCTAAAACCCCCAAAATCAAACACAAAGAACTCGGCGAGGTACAGAAAACCTAAAACCCCCAAAATCAAACACAAAGAACTCGGCGAGGTACCTGTATTGAACCCGTGCACCGCACTGAGCATCGTGCCGGCGCCCGAACCAGCCTACAGCAACAGAACAGACAGGAACAACCAAGATCACATACAAGTTAGAGACGAATTCCCGCAGTAGAATTCAGGGCTATATGGATCTTGGGCAGGCAGCCAAAAATTTAGCAGTAACCGAAAAAATCGCGTTACGACGACGGCGTCGGCGTGCAGGACGGGCGTGATGGCCCAGCCGCCCTCTCCCTGCGCCACCGTCCAAGAAAAGTGCAACCGGACAGGATCGATGGAATTTCCTACCGGCGACCGACCAAACCGACAGAAGAGGGCAGGGAGGGTAAGGGAGAGGAGGGGGAGGGAGGGTGTACGGACGAGGGCGTGTCGCTCGCCGGCTTGGAAGGAGAGCTTCTGCTGCGCCATGGCCTGGGTGTAGAGCTGGGAGAGGGAGTTGGCGGCGCCGCAGAAGGTGGAGTAGAGCGTGCGGTCGGCCTCGTCAAGCCGCGGCGCGGCGTCCGTCTTCCTCTTCCGGGCAATTACGGAAGCAACAGGACAGGCAGCCCCCTCACCGTTCTTGGATCCTTGGGCCGCGACGGCAACGACGAGCTTGGGCCTCCTGGCTTCCCTCCGCCCGGCAGCAGCGGCCACAGGCCACGGGGCCGGAAGGAGCTGCGACGAGGGGCGGCGGCCGCGGGCGGCGGAGAGGAGGAGGCGGGGAGAGGCGGAGCAGGAGGCGAGGACCAGGCTCTCCATGCCGCGCCGCGCCAAACCCTAGCTCTGCCGTCCGTATGTGAGGCCGCCTACCTTGTGTGTGATGTCGCCGTAGATGGCCCTCCGGTAGTCGTAGTACTCCCGCGCCCCCAACGGCTCCCACCTCGTGACTCCGGCCACCGGCCCCGCCTCCGCGACCTCCGCCGCGGTCGTCCCGAGCCGCCGCCTCTCGCCTCGGCCCGCGAACGCCGGTTGGAACCGCGCCGCCGCAGCCGCGCCACCGCCATTGTCGCCGCGGTCGCGAGGTGGCGAGGAGTTGGGGGCGCGCCCCCGCCGTCGCCTCCTTCCTCTCCCCCGCCGCAGCCGCGCCTCCTCTTTCCTCTGCCCCCTTCCTCTCCAAGCATTGGGGGCGGGTGAGATGTGCGGCTAGGGATCTCCAGCCGGATCCGGGCGGGAGTCGGCCTGGCGACGGCAGTTGAGACGCCTGCGGTGCAGATGACGACTCGGCCTCTTTGCGGACGCTGGCGGCGCGCCTCCCTGGTCCGAGCAGTGACGGTGGAGTCGGCCGGATCCACGGGCGAGGAGGCTGGCCTGACGGAGGAGACGGCCGGATCAGGGGGCGGGCGGCGGTCGGCGCGACCGGAGAAGGCCGGATCCGGGTGGTCCATCCAGATCCGATCTGGATGTAGTGAGTGCACGAGGAGGGCGCGCTGGGGTGGAGACGGGTATAGGAGGCGGCGGCGGCGCGGGGTGGGGGCAGGAGGAGGCGGCGGACTCGAGCGCGGGGTGGGAGGTGGGAGGCGGTGCGGGGTGGGAGGGAGGGGAGGAGGCGGCGGCGGCGGCGCGGGGTGGGGGGAGGAGGAGCGGCGGCGCGGGGTGGGGAAGAGGAGGAGGCGGCGCGGGGTGGGGAGGAGGAGGCGGCGGGGGCGCGGGGTGGGAAGGAGGCGGCGGCGGGCGGCGGAGAGGAGGAGGCGGGGAGAGGCGGAGTGGGGGGCGGGGGTGGGGGGCTCGGGATACTCACGAATGGCACGGGGGAGAACGGGAGAGAAGTGGGGGAGGCGCGGGATTCGCGCGGGGGCGGGGTGGGCAGCTTACCGTTTCGCGAGGCATGCATGATCCAAATAATATTGACCTTAGGATCTTCAATGAGTAAGAGAAAAAGGTTTAAGGAGAGATCAAGGCCATTCATTTGTATGAAGTTGGATTCCTTTGGTACACAAATCTGGGTGGACTTAGATTAGGCATGACTGTAGAGGTGGTTAAGGGGGGTGGATTTAGTAAAGATAATTTTGATGAATTATAGAGTAGGGTAGATTCTATGAACTAAGCTGTGGACCCGATAGATCATGGACTGCTCACAGCGCGGCACACAAACCCATCTATCCCTACCGAGACCAATTGTACGGGCGTGAGTCATTCCGGTAGCCTTTTTAAAACACTTTTCCTTCGCTGTCCCTCCGCCCTGGGTATATCATCGGCGTCCTTTCTTTAGAGCCAACAGTGGCGGAGAGAGGGGGGCTGGCACCCCTCAACCCTCTTTTTGCTCGTTTAATTTTAATTGAGATGAACATGATTAACTGTTATTTATCATTACATGCTATGAAATGTCTGTTTGTTAGATATATTCAGTTTGTAAGTTTGCACATGAGATACTTTTACCAATTGGATTTTAGCATGTCATACTCGTCCAAATGAGTTCAATTCAATCAGACTTAAGAATCTTGTTATTCACTTAGAGAACAGTTTGGGAGAATTTGCTGCTGACTTGCTTGAAGTGTCCATGTATTGTCAAATGCTCATGTTATCATATGACTTGTGATGTGCCCGACTTCTGGGATGGATAAATGGTAGTGTGTGATTCAGGAAGCCAATTGCTTTTGCTGCTTCCATGTTCCAAATCTATTACACTGTACAATGGGTAAGGGCTGGCTTCATCGTTCACCCATGATCTTCTTTTTATTTCTTTGTAGAGCTTAATTGCCACATTTTCAATTTGATGTATGCAACCATCCAGACCTAAGTGCATTACCATCACTTGTTGATCTAACAAGTGGACTAGTTAAGACTGGTAAAGATTCATCTTATTCTAATCCTATGGTGGACAGGTTGTTAAGATTAGTCTTAACTCTTCCGGTTTCAACTGCAACCACTGAGAGATGTTTTTCAGCTATGAAACTTGCGAAGATGCGACTTCGAAGTACAATGGGAGATGGATTTCTACGAGATTGTTTGGTAATTTATATTGAAAAGGAATTGGCCGCAAAGATTAGTAATGATGATATTATTAAGGCCTATGATCTTGCTAGTTGTCGTAGAGCTAAGTTTAAGTTAATAGAGATGTAATTTTCTTTGCATTGTAATTTGCAAAACATATTACTCTGATATGTGACTATTGGATCGGTAAATCCGGCATGGTTCATTGGTTCTACTCTACTTGTTGTCCATGTTGCCCCCCATATCCAATTCCTGGCTCCGCCCCTGGAGCCATATTACAAGAACCGGCATAGATAGATCAACTATATTCTACAGCGTAGCGTAACATAACACCACCAATCTGCCCCTTCTTGTTGTAACTAGTAAGATATTCATATGTTGTAACAGAGTATTAAAAGAGAGTAATATAAATTAGCTATGCAATATTAGTATGATGGTTCAGTAAAAAACTCTCCAAATATATTTTATGGTTTCTTATAAACTTATTTGCATGTGATTGATATCTTATTTATACTCAGATTCATGTTGAAAAAAGAAACAGCTGAACAATTAAAGATGTGAGCTTCTAAAGTTACATTCTTTTGTAAGAATGCATGAGCATTTGGTCTAGCTCTTTTGACCCTAGAAAGAGGAGGGGGCTAATAGGAGGTGACAAAGTGGGCTCTATTTTCTAAGGAGAGACTCTATCCGGACGCGGAATAGTTGATGGCTCATCCCAATGCACCTAAGTTACAAAAAGCAATCATCTATAACCACACGACTTTTCCAACCATACAAAATGGCAATAATAAATAAGTAGATACCTTCAGGGATCTTTAGCTTGATTCAGGCCACATTGGGTTAAGATTTTCACTGCCAACTATAGTACCAGTAAACCTACATGACAATAGAAACAACAGATTATGAATTATGCAAATATGTTTTGTAAGTGCTTGTGCACAAAGTGTGAACAAAACCTGATGAAATTTTAGAAGTTCTGTCTAACACCAAGGACCTAAAAAGTTGTCCTGATGATCATGAAAGACATCTTCAATAAATATGCACAAATTTAAAGCTAAACACTCAGATTCTGTTTGGAACGCAGAAATTTCACAGGGAACCATTCAATTCCCACAGGAATAGGAAAAAATCTCGTATTCTAAACGAGGCATAAAACTGAATCTGTACAACATATATAACCTCGCATGAACTTAAAGTAGACATGTCCTTCACCTTTTAAAAGGTCAGTTAATTAAGGAACCTTTCAGACCTGTCACTTTATTGTTGACTAATTACGTTTATTGCAGTTCTGCTAGATTAAAAAAAGGTTTAACACTTTTGGATTAGATGCCTACCTTAACAATTATATAGATGAAGTAGCAGCAACTACACTTACATAGATTTGCCCCTCAGCTTCCTCCTTGATCAAGTCCCAACATGATTAATGGTGTAAAAACATGAACATCTAATACTCGATCTTCAGATTTTTGCCATTCTGATTCCTCACTGATCAAGCCAACCTGACTGATGGTGCAAAAATGTTCATAACTCTATACTGAATTTCGAGTTTCAAACATTCAACAAAATGCTGTGAAGTCCAAACAAAGAAGGTTACCTTAACTTTTTAAGTAGCCAACAGCTATGAACAACCTTAGCCACCTCAACCACCACCTAGATCAAACACTGAGCACAAAAGCATTTGTTCCAAATCTTTAGAAATATACCATACACCTTCCATTTTCAAGAAATAGAAGCTGGGTAATTAAGTCAAACCAAAATGAGAAGAACCCATGTGACTATTAGAAATAGAACCTTCCATTTAGATAGATGTAATCAAACTCGAATGAGCTCCAATGCCACAAAATATCAGTTCATTAATGAACCTCCACATACCTCAACATTAAGAGATTGTAACATTATGTCGTGATTTAGCTCATCATTGATACACCTGGAGATGTCCCAATGTGCGCAGTGAGACTAGAAACTGCTAAGGGCCATGAAACTGAAGTGAACTAACCACTAAAATCTATACTCATGTAGGCATTATTTAGGGAGTACACTATAGGTAAATTAATGGGTCTTGCTGCCAGTGTTTGTCATCCTCCCTTGAAAGTACATGGTACAATTTAGTGTATTGAACAAATTGCTATATACTCGGTGGCATCCAAATATGTCTATTGAACACATACAGTGAAATTAATCTATCAAAGAGAACAACCATGGGCCTCACAGCACGAAATACATCAATGTTGCTTGATTTATACTTAGGAAAAGGAATTGAACAAATTGCATACAAAAACATCACGCCATCTCATTCTGCAACAGCTCGTAATCTGAGTGTCATGTATACAAACCCATGGATTTGATCCAAGAAAGGTACCTGCAAAATTTATGGAAGGCGCGAACGATGCTATCACCATGTGCACTGTGCACGACCTATGCCCTTGCACAGCGGCGCTGAGCAGATTAGTGGCTGCTATGCCAGCAGGGGCAGCGTAGAGGCAGGTGATTGCCACGGTGGTGGCGGCACGCTCGAAGACCATGGGGCTTGGCCCTCACGGCAGAGCTCTCACGCTGCTGCTAGGCCGGTCATGCCCACATCGACAACAGTGAGGCAGAGAAAGGGTGGCGGCGTTGGGAGGCAGAGAAGACAAGGGATTCGTGTGGAGTTGGAATGATGGATTTGTGTGGGGGGATGTGGCAGCTGGTGAATAGGGAGGGGAGGCGATGGTAGGCAGACAGGGAGAGGAATTGCTCTAAGGGCGCAGTAGCTGGGCTTAGGAAGGGATGGGGCTTGGTCTTTTAGTCGATTTTCCACAAACATGCAGTGTTGGGGGCTGTAAGATCGAGGAGGCCGACTAGAGGGGGGGTGAATAGGAGGTTTTAAAATTTTCGTCTAATTCTAATTAGCAATTTTAAACTTGATGGATTGATAGAGCAAGATAACACTAGCACTAGCACAAGTAGTCGACTAAGAGCAATAACGAATGGAAGAGAACAACAATGGCTACTCTAACTAAGCAAGCAATCAAGTAATATGAATGAAGAGCGTTGCATGAATGAAAATGATCACAAGAGAGCAAACCACAATTGACACGATTACTTTTTACCGTGGTGATCGGAGACTTGCCGGTCTCCCCTAGTCCACGTTGAGGTAAGCCCGAACGAATCGGACCGGCTCCACGAATGAGCCTAAGACCTCGATCACTATTGGATGTCCTTTCCCTCTCTGGGTAGGCGAGCTCCAAGCCTTCACAATCTTCCGGGCCTTCTCACAATCTTCTTGAGAAGATCACCGAAACTCCGCCAAGCCGTCTAGGTGCCGGCAAGCACCAAGAGAATAGACCACTGCGGCTTGATCTCACTCAAGTGCTCAATGGATCAACTAAAATGCAATGCACTTGAATTTTGGGTCAACTACCTCAAATGAATGAACAAGAGAGTGAATGAGGTGTGAGAGGTTGCTCTAGGCTCAAATGTATTCAATGGATGTTCAACAACACGTCCTAGTTCTGCTGGGGGTGTATTTATACCCTCACCCACCTCAAATAGCCGTTACAATAAACAATCCTGAAAATTCAAGAAATCCGGTACTACCGCAGGCAAAGCCGCGGTACTACCGGACTCTAGCTGACCGGTCAGAACGGCTATGTCAGAGAGTCAGAAGTAACCGTTGGTCAATGAGTGCGGTACTACCGCCGTTGAAACCGCGGTACTTCCGGACGTCCGGAAGTTCCGCCCCAAGACCCGGTACTTCCGATCTCAACGAGTCTAAGTCATATTCTCGGCGCTCTCTGGAAAAAACGTTCCGCCCGGGTATCCGGAACTTCCGCACATGCGGTAGTTCCGCAGGTAAAACCGCGGTACTTCCGTTTTCCGAGAGGCTAAGTTAAAGTCCGGGCGCTCTCTGGAAATAAAGTTCCGCTCGGGTGCCCGGTACTACCGGCCGTCCGGTAGTTCCGCAGGTCAAACCGCGGTACTTCCGTTTTCCGAGAGACTAAGTCTGAGTCCGGGCGCTCTCTGGAAAAAAACGTTCCGCCTGGGCGCCCGGTACTACCGGACCTGCGGTAGTTCCGCCCAAAGCACGCCGGAACTACCGGATTTTCTGACAATGCATAGATTTGGTTTAATTTTAATTTCTAAGTGCATGCATGATCCTAAATTGATCCAAAGGGCACTTTTGAACATGATCAAGCAATCACCATGATCCCTCTTAATAGTACGGCGTCTATCCTATAATCCGGTCTTCCAACCTAACTCCAAGACCGGTAAAACAAAATAGATACCTAAACTATTTACCTTGTCGCCCTAGAGATCTTGAATCTTCATGGGAAATTTTGTGAGCCTCTTTCTTTGCCATTTGAACTTATCCTTTCAAACACTTAATGCACACATTAGTCTCATATTCACATAAATTCATTAATTACCAAAACTAACATTTTTAGAGGCCTAGATGCTTTCAGGGGCGTCGTGGGTTGGGCTGCACATGTGGGAAGCGAAGGAAGGACCAGGTGAATGGACAAACTCACATATTATATTAGTAGAGATATGCTCTCTCAGTCCATCGTTCACAACAAAAATCACCTTCTGATCCTAAACTTGGCAGCTGCAATGGGCATGGCTGGCTGGCCTGGCCCCAAGGCACCAACAGCCTCTAGCAACCTTCACTGTTTCACGGTTTTAACACGAAGGCACCAATGCCCACGCCACACTAGACAGTACAACGGGATGCAGTAGGCAATGCCAAATCAAAAGCACTACATAGAAACATCACATCCCGGATAGAAGAACATTATAGGCCCTGTTTGAGGAGAACATATCTGGTGGACAAGGGCAAATTCATAGACATGCACAAATCTGCACTGCCCCCTGTGATCATCACTCTCCTCCCCAACCTGACTCTCTCCCCCATTCATGGCGCCTCCTCCCCTCTCCAATAGCTAGGGTTAGGTCATGCGACTCCTCCCATTGGTGTCCACCTCCTTCGACGCCGCCTCCCCTTCAACGTCACCTCCATAGCCCTTGCCACCTCCCTCTCTAGCACCACTTCGCAGGGAGGTGAAGGCCACCACACCTTGGTGACTCTCCTCGAAAGGTAGCATTAGCGACGTCTCGCCTTCGGTGCCATCTTCGATGAAATGGCTACCCCAAGCTCAACTAGCTGTGTCATAAGAAATTGTAGCAACAGATGTGAATGATTGTGATTAAATCCTAAAAGTTTAGGTTGTGAGTGAATTGTACAAGTTCAGGTTGTGTCGTTTTGACAAGTTATGAACAATGTTGTTTTATGAATGGAACCATGGAAAGCATATTTATGACTCAATTGTGAGAAATTTTGAAGACTGTGTTGTTGTGAGCCAGAAAAATTAACATAATCAGGAAGTACTGATGTATCAGTTTTCTGTTAGCTCCTGGATGGAAGCATCTTATAGAAATTGTAAATGCATGGAAGCAGTGTGAAATTGTCATGTTGTATGAAATTGTCATCTTGCTTGAACCTGATACTGTTCTTGAACTCAAGAAAATCATTAATTGTCGTTCTCATGAGCTAACAAACATTGCTTGCTACAAATTGATCTAAACCTAATTCTGTGTTTGATCCTTGAAAATATCCTCTGATATGTGCATGCATCCTGTCCATGGGCATGCTGTTACTCTGGTGTGCTATAATTGCACAAGACACAAAAAAAAATTGCTTTTCACAGCTTTTCACTTTGGCAAGCATGAAACCTAATCCTATACAGGTGCTAAAACGATGGTACACACACAGAAAACTTGTGAACAACATTAGGTAGCATAAAATAGTATCCGTTCACATTTTCAAATTCAACTTGATACTCGTGAACAGCATCGGGTAGCATAGTTGAGAGAAGTATTAGGCTGCTGCAAGGAACACAAGTAGAAACAAGAGTTCAGTACAGTTTTAGAACTAAAGAGTAGAACACAAATTTCTCCACATGGAAACTTACAAGTAGTCACAATAGAAACAAGAGTACATGTCCACAAGGAATGGTTCTCACATACAAAATAGGGTATAAAACAAATAACTCACTACATCAACCAGAATTGGTTCCTATAACACTACATCAGTTCAGTACAAGGTGCTGCATTTTCTTGTTATAGTTCTTCTCATTTAGCAGCTAGCACTAGTTGTTCTTCTCAGTTAAGACTGCCATTTCTTCTCAATTTTTTGGAACAACAAACATTCAAATCGGCAGCATGCGACAGATAACCTTGAAGAATTCACTTCCTGTAATTGTCAACAATGATGATTTCTATAAGATAAAAGACGAAGGTACTTATAAATTTATAATGCAAATTCTATTGTAATATAACCTAAAAAATACCTAAATCATTGTTTCAGTTTCTTTATAGGAGAGTTGTGGCTGTCATGTGTGCCGATCTCATTGCATATCCTACACATTCAAATCGCCTTCCCTACGACTTTTTCTGGTTGTTCTCGCCAGGTCGATTCCTCTTGCATTTCCCTTTAGTGATGATATCGGTTGGTGGTAATATATCAATATGTTTAGGGATGCCACAATAAAGATATCCTTTGATCTCCTTGACTCTAGTTTGTTGTTGGGCAGGAAGTTTCGATTGTACTTCATCCAAAATCTTTTCAAATTTCACACTCACATTTTGCATGCCACCAAGTGAAGGCCTAGCTCTATGTATCACATTTTCCTAGCCATTACGCATGTTTGAGACCAGCCTTTTAACTTCTTCCTCCATGGGATCCTTGGGCATTTCCTCCAGAACATTGTCATCCTCATAAAAAAACAACATCCCTCTTGCAATTGGTGGTCCACCTTGTTATAACATAATGACTAGGAAGCTCATGTAGTTGTGCACCTCGTAATACAAGGATGATGTGATGGCATGGAATTCCATGAGTGTCAAATAACATGTAGGAGCAATGGGAGATGATCGTGTTAATTAGTATCACATGTGACTTTCTGTTACCTTCTTGCCATCCCCTGTCACTGTTGTAACAATAGTACCACCTACATACCAAAACACCAATGCAATTAGTCCACTATCCAATACAAAAAGAAAACCTGGCAACATGGGCATATGTTTTTTTAAAACTCGAGAGCTATGTCCTCATCTTCAAAAATCATCCCCAAGTAGGCTTCAACTCATCATTCACTACCGATGTGGCAGATGAACCTTGCATCGATAAAGATGGTTTAGGCTAACAACAATATAAATCACTGAAATTAAGAAAATTTGATTAGTATGTGCAACTTACATAGAACGGGATATTCAAAGCTTTTTGGGGAGTTCTATAGCTATTGCTCATGATGAGTGACTGCGGATCATCAATTGGCAAGGTTAGTGGCCGCATAGTGCTCACATCTTCATTCAATCCATTTGGCTACAATGCCCTTCAAAGATCAATCAACGCACCTCCTTCAAAACCAAATAGAATGTAAATATGAATCACACATACCTCATGTGCGGAGAAGGAGGCAGTAGAGATACAGTGGGCCAGCGGCGACGGACCGAACAGGGGAGCTAGATCGGAGCTGGGCTGGGCGACGGTGCGATGGTGGAGATAAGGCAGATAGGGGTGGCTACGAGAAGGGGATCAATGGGAGGAAGTGGTGCGTGTGTGCGTTTGATTTGGGAAACCAGCGTGTGCAGCGGCGTGGGTGGATGGGGGGTTGCGGCACCGATAGGAGAGAGCCGTCGGACGGGAAGGGGAGGTGCTGATGGAGGACAGCGGCATGGCAGATTGGGCACTAACCCTACCTCGGTGGGGAGGGGCAGAAGAGGGCGTGCTAGGAGAAGACAACCAAGGGGTTTTTGCAATCTGCTCAGTGCAGTCGTGGGGGGGCGCACAAGAGCAAAGTGGGAAGGGGGAGCCACCCGCCTCCATCTCGGGTGCCCATCTCAGATCTGTCGGCATGGAGTGGATTCGTGCATATGTCCATGAATTTTCCCTTGTACACCAGATATGTTCTCCTGTTTGAGGGGTTTACAGCTATCTTTTGCTTTCAAAAAGTCGAAAGCCCTTCCAAACAGGCTAGCCTTAAATTGGCTTTAGGGAGAAGCTAAAAGCTAACTTGTGAGAGAATTAACTAAAAGCTGAAAAGCTAAGGGAGAGGTGATTTTCTAGTTTTTAGTGGATTAAAGTTGGGACATTACCACTGAAAGTTGGTGGAAATCAGGGGCGGACTCATCGGGGGGTCAGGTGGGGCTGGTGCCCCATACCGCCGCAAGGGCGAGCCGGGAGCGAGCCATGCAGAGGAGGCGTCGGGGCCGGCCGAGGCCAGTGAAGGCGCAGGCGATGGCTGGGACTGGCACATCTGGCCAGAAAGAAAGGCAGCAGGAGGAGGCGCCAGTGGAGAGAGAGGATAAGAAGAGAAGAAATGGAGGAAGAAGCCAAAGAGAAGAGTAGAGCCATACGATGGAAAGAAATGGAGAATGGGAGGAAGAGAGGAGAGCTGGAGGGAGTTGTCGGTGAAGAAAGAAATGGAGAGAGGCAGTCAGTGGAAGAAGTGAAGAAAAAAAGAGACAGGATGAACAGAAGAAAAAAGAAGAGAGAGAGAGAAGCGATAGTAGTAAAAGAAGAGAGAAGAGAGAGAGAGCCAGGATGGGAATTTTTTATTTATTTGGCATCGTTGTGCCACGGTACTTTGAAAATTGACCCTATACACCACAGAATTTTAAATATAGCCCCATTGACGAGCACCGAAAGACCCGAGGATGACGTGTGGCACATACCTCGCTACCAGGTTGTGGGTGTGCCTGTTTCATTAAATGGTGATCTCAAGAACCAATTTGTTGAGACAATGGTTGGATTTGATACAGTTTGCAAGTTAAACATCATATGACACTAGAATTGTCGCAGAATAAACAAACCCTGAAAACACTTTGAAAGGCTTAAAATACAGTGTACCACTGTCAGTTTGTTAGTTCTGTTATTTTATATGAAAATTTCTTTTCAGGTAAATTCTCAGCTTGTAAGCAATGTTTGCCTAGATGTAATGTGGCAAGTTACCGCAGTCTGGTAACTCGGTATTCAGTAAACCAGTGAGCAAGTCCTATTAGCTCCTCCTAAATTTTGATCCTAAATCCACCACTGGTGAAAATTATATATCAAATACCATCACATAAAAGAAGCTCCTCGTTCGGTTCGTCATCAAGGGTACTTAAAATATTCCATCATTCATTCGCAGACAAAGCAGCCAGCCAGTCCAACAAAATTCAGATTATCAAACAATCTTCTAGGAAAAACTCCGGCCATCAGCTACAGCCGCATTTCAGTTATAAAAACAAAATGCAGCTTATGGTAAAAAAGTAAGAAAAAATAAAACTCCCCAAACAGGGCTGTAGTGTAATACTTCAAGTTCCATGTGAAACTGCTGCTGTAGTGTACTAACTTAACTCTGACCCATGCATGTTAGGTTAAGGGCCTATTTGGATCCACCCAGATTTTAAGAATCTGGCTTTTGAAAACTGGGTGGGATCCAAACAGACCAGTTTTTGGGGCAGTTTTTAAAATCTACCTACCCAGATTCTTAAAAACCAAGAAGTTGTTGATATCTAGCTTTTGCCAGTTTTTTTTGCACAAATACTCATTTACCCTCATTAAAAACCACGCGCAGACGCTTTTGCCAGCTTTTGCCAGTTCAAGAGCAATAAATGTAAGGGTATACTAGTCTATTAGCACCAATCATAAATGAAACCAGCTTTTAAAAACTAGGGGATCCAAACACTCCATCAGTTTTTGCTTAGAAACCAGCTTTTAAAAACTAGAAGTAATAACTGGTTTTTAAGAATCTGAAACTGATCCAAACAGGACCTAACTTCTCACAGGACAGCACAACTTACCATGCTTTCTTAAGCGTACAGTGTACTACAAGACTACAAGTCCATTAATACTAGTAAGTGTACTACAAGACTACAAGTCCATTAATACTAGTACTAATGGCTAATCAGCGTGAGCTAGTTGTGCTGCTCAACTAGCTACCGACTACGGAGCACTAGTTAAAATTGAAAACCAACATGTACCGTAGCTGCTGGGGAGAAGGACATGGGCGACATGCATCCGCACCCACCATTTCCAAGGCAACAGTTTGTAGCTGTTCCCACGGCTGTATAAATGCATATCATAACCCTAGTTAACTAGACGCGAGTGAGGCTGCCGTCTCACACGGTTGATGCCTTCGTGGATAGATTCTTTTTGGTGTGGTTGACATTTTTAAATTATGTTTATTTATATGAGATAATATAAAAGAGATATTTATGTACAATTTTGATCGATATAGATAAAAATAATCGACTTATAGATCACGTCTTAAAAAGATACTTCATTTGAAAACTAGTTATTATAGATAAGCTAAAATCCATTAAAAAAAGCAGACATGGTGTATACCCAGATTATTTCGCTAAAAGTGATGGACAAAACCCCCGTTAGTTTAGCATGTACTTAGATTCGTAAAATTTTCATTGGAAATTCACACTATATAATTTAGTTTTCACATGAATAAGAAAAAGTTCCCGCTTTTCGAATGGTAAAGTGCGATTTTAAATTCTTAGGATCTATTTGATACATAGAGGTATTTTTGCAAAATAAAACAATACAACCTCTATATGAACTAGTTTAATGTCTGTGTTGCTATGGAAAAAAATCATATGAGCTAACACATCAAGTTGAAGTTGATAGATCTGGCTTATGCTACTCTCGGCTTCGCTGCAGCTCCTTGTCAAGCTCCACCCCAGGCTCCGCTGCTGAGCTTGACATACACCACGTCCTCAGCCAGGCATCAGCATTGTTGTGTCACCTATAGCCAAATTAGACTATATTGGGACCAGTAGAGGTGGTCTCACTCGACAGTGATGAACAAGATGACCTAGCGACATCAACATCTGTTGCAACCTTATTTGTTGGTGGAGATTGAAAAGTAAAGAGATATAATGTGATGATAGAGACTCATATAAGAGGAATTTGTGGGAGGCAAAAAAATTTAGTAGTTAATTTGTTTCTTATGGGGTGATTTTTTGTTAGAAATTATTTAGGGTGGAAGAGGGATATGAGAGGAGAGTAGGGAGGTGGAGAACATATCACTCAACACTCACCAACTTCTTCTTTTAAGTAGTAAAGATATCATGAAAGCTCAATGAGGAATGCCTATGCCTTTGGAGACAGGCATATGTAGTCCTGGTGCTTTTTCGGGCTAGCCCGAGGCTCAACCAGCATAGCACTGCCCAAGCACGACACACACGAAGTACTGGGCCAGACCGGGCTTAAGAATTGGGCACATCAGGTAGCACAGCACGACATGCTCCAATGGGTCATGCTCAGGGCGTCACAACCTGAAAAGCTCAATGTAGCCCAACATACCTCGCCTGATGCAGCTACTAGTGTGCTAGGACAAGGAGGAGGAGAGGGAGGAGTAGGGGAGGCCTCCTACAAATGGGTAATTGGGGGAAAAAGCAAGAGAGAGAAGCGGGAAAAGAAAGAAGGGGAAAAAGGAGGGAAAGAGGGAAAAGGGGAATGTAGAAATTTAAGTAATTATGTAAAATTGTGGACACATAAATATTTGAACTACTGAGATGATGAAGAACTAGATTCCTTGCCCTTCATCTTCTTCCACAAGTGGGCATCATGTTTCCCTTGGATGGTCGCATCACTTGCACTGAAGCATATGATTCTATCTCGCTAGTGCCATACTTTTTTTAGTACAAGTTGAATACTCAAAAGAGCTTGTCTTTTCACATGGTTGAAAGTGGCAGAGAAATCCATATTGAGTGCCTCGCCTATTCCCTCCATAATATTTTCAATCCATCCAACTTCTTGTGTGGATAAAAAATAGTAGCAAAACAACAGAGATGCCATATAGAACCAAAATATTTGAGAAACTTTATCTCCATCGGCGTAACAATAGGGCCTAAAAGTGCATCATGTCTATATCTAACAAATGACTACACAATTAGCCAAATATAATCGATCACTAAGCATGAGGTAGGGTAATAAACACCGGATAACTCATTAGTTGCTTCGTAGAAAGAGTATAAAAATATCTCGAAAACGATTAACAATGGTCCATTCTAAATCATTAAGTATGAAATCATTCGGTCCAAATCAGTAAGTATGAAATCATTCTCTTAAGCATTAGCATTGACAAAAATAGTTATAGTATTTTCATACCCTTCTGACTTTTTTAGCATGATGTATGTTGAGTTCCACCATACCTTCATGTTAAGACCAATTTTTTTTGGCGCAATATCGTTGACCTTGTAATACTCTGTGAACCTAGCAGCCACTTGAGGGTTACTTGAGATGAAACAAATAGCATTGCAGATATTGTTTAAATATCCACCAATTACATCCATACCATCTTGCACAACGAGGTTGATAATGTGACATACGTACCTCTAGTGGAGAACATATCCACCTATATACGACTGTAGTTGGAGGGTGAGGAACTGCATTACTGTCATATTCACCAAAGCATTATCAAGAGTGATAGAAATAATCTTATTATCTATCTTAAAATTGTGAATTACCTCAAGTATGTGTTCGGCAATGGCCTTCCCGATGTGTGTGTAATCCATTAACTTAAACCTTATGACTCTTGTTTAGGTTGTACTGTTCATCTAAGTAATGGCAATAACACTAAAGTAGTAAGTTCTTTGGTGACAAGAAGTCCAAATATCAAAAGTTAAAGCAAAAGAAAAAGTAACTTTTAGGAATTTTCTTTCAATGCAGCTAGCTCTCTATTGTAGATCACTATAATATAAGATTTGGTGATTCTTTTACTCACATGTTGGTACTGTGGGCAGAAACCACATTGGATCATTCTTTAAAAATTATGGCTCTCGCTCATCATAATAGGTAGTTCTTCTAAAAATATAAATCACACAATTTCATTGTGGGCTACTTAGGGGTTGTACATCCACGTACTTACAGTGTCGTGAGCGAAAAATTTCAGCTGCGTCTGGACACTTCCTTCTTGGGTTCATCCTAACTTTTGCAAGCACACTTTGTAGTGTCGATTCAGATGCCCCGTCCCTCCACTCGAACCTACAGTCAATTCAGTTTTGCAATAATTACAAACTGTAGTTACCTATCTTTGGCCATTTACAATGTCGATTTTCCAGGCCATATGCTTCCAACACTCCACCCTTCTGTCGGTGGATAGTAGGGTTGATGATGATCCTCTGATCCTGCTGTGTGACAATGGGGGTAAGAAGTTATCGAAGACGGCGTTCTCATAGCCTTTCATACTATCCATGTGACGGTCATATATGTCGTAGTATCCCATGCCCAGGGAGAGTTGAAGAGGATTGATGTAAGCATCGTCCTACTCGGGAGGAGGACTAGAGGGGGCGCGGGGGTGTGCTTTCTTGCTCCTCAGCCATGTTGACTTTTTCTTGCTAAACATATCAAGAGGTATATGAATGGAGAGAGTGTTAAGTTTGCTGGATTGCTGGTGTTGAGTTGTGTCAAAATGAGGCGAAGGGTGGGTTTTATAGGCATGTATAGAGAGGGTCGTTGCCTCCTTTGATTCTCTCAGAAAGAAATTTTTGGGGGGAGGGATTAAGCCTCACCTTTCAAGGCCCTCTCTCATATTATGCCATGTGTCCCCCACCAATCTCAAAGCAATTCTTCTCCTATGACTTCTCGTGATTTCTCCTCCATTGTTTTGGTCTTGTGCTCTTACACTCCCTCCCTCTACCATCTCTGGTGAGGCCAAGGCCAATTGGTGGTGAGGTGGGTGTAGCGCAAGGATCAAACTACGGCGGCCATGGATCCAACAGCTCCTCCTCCTCATGCTTCATGTGCTATACCCTCGCCTTGCCCTCTTGGAGTCACGGGAGTGGGGTGAGTAGGCCCTAGCAATGGAAGTCGTGGAGCAAAAACTCCTCCTAGAGCATGGATGAGGCGAGAGAGAGAGAGAGAGAGCTGGTGGTAGGGCACAGCCGTAGGATGAGCACCCGCTCGAGCACCTCATAGAGGTCGGCACTGGCCGAGGGGAGGAGGCACTCGTAGGGATTGCCATACCACATATTGTGGGAGGTAAGCATAGTGCAGTGGATGCGGGCTCACTGGTCGCCCCCACCATGCGCTTGCCCATCCACATCATAGCCGGTGCGCTTGCCGGATGCCACCGCCGCGTGCTTGCCAGAGGCCACCACTAATACATGCTCACCAGCCATGGGAACCGTGCATGCTTGTCGGACGCTGTTGCCTTCTTGCACTCGCACGATGCACTTATCAGCCCACACCATCGCTGCATGCTCACCACCTCCTTGCCTCATCGGGCGTCGCCAAAAATGTAGGAAGGTGGAGAGAGAAAGGGAAGTGTGGGGAGGGGAAGGGGAGATTAGTCTTTCTTTGAGATTAGTGATAGAAACACGTGACAAAATCTAAGGGAGGGCCCTAAGTCTCACCTTTCAAGGCCATCCATCAAAGAATTTTCTTCCGATTTCTCTCTACCTCCATGACCATTGCCTTATGAGCTTTGGAGCTCTTCTACACATTCCTCGTAGAACTTGTCAATCATGGGCATATGAGAGAACCATTGCCTCCTCTAATCCTCTCTGCTCTATGGTCGTTGCCTCAATGGTCAATCCACTTCCCAATCCCACCCACACAGGCTCTCTCTCTCTCTCGCAAGCTCTCTGTCTTTGTCTGTCTCCCTATGGCACCACCGCATGCTTGTAGGCCACGCCGCTCAGCTCTCTCTCTCTCTCTCTCTCAGCTCACTCTCTCCCTCTCCCGTTATCTAGTCGGTGGTAGCCATGGCTCGCACGGCCTCTCACACTCTCCCAGATCTGAGCGGTGGTGGCCACGAGGGGGACGGTAGCCACGAGCACTCCACGATGATGGCGGCTGCCCCCTTCTCCCCCCAGATCTATGCAGAGGCAAGCGTAGGGGGATTTGGGCCAGCGAGTCGGCAACAGCCTCCACAACCAATTGGCGATAGGCCACAGTAGCAGTCTTCCTTCCTTCTCCTTGACAACCATGATGACGATGACAACGACGACATCGACGAAGTGCGCTGGGCTGCATCAGATTTTTTGGGTTGTGCTTGCTCGAGCATGGCCCATTAGAGCATTCCATGTCGTGCTGTCCAACATGACTCAACCTGTCACATGTTGTGCCTGGCTATGCCGTGCTGATTGGGCGTTGGGCCGGCCTAAAAAGGCACGGCCCAACTTCGAAGACTATCTACTACATGATGGTGACATGTGTCATGTAACGTAGCGAGGGAAATGGTCCGAGGCTATTACACGTGACTTGGATGGGTTTACTCGGCCTCCTAGATTTAGCTTACCTCATGACAAGATTGGCCTGTGTTAATGTCAACTTGTATTGCCTGTGTGGCACATGGGACAATGGGAGTGGCTCGTGAGTAGTGTGCACATGTAATGCTGTGGTGACCAATAGGAAAGCTAGCTAAACCTTGCGAATAGCTTGTATAAATCAGTCCTGAACACAGTGCTAGGCATACTTGTTGAAGTCCTACGACCACTCCCCAAAGCCATACGACCACCTTGTAGTCGCTACGACCACTCACTGCAGCCGTGCGACCATGTTGAAGAAGCTACGATCGCCTCCTGTGTCATTACGACCGCTCTGTTGGTTCTTGACCACCTTGACAGTCGTTACGACCATGTTGTGACCTCTCCGATCACGTCTTGTTGCTCCAACCATGTACTCGTAACTCCAACTAAAGTTATGACCACGTTCACCGCCTCTACGCTGCACTTCCTTTGACCACAGTTGATCATCGTAGTCGTAACTCAATTATGACTACGTTGTGATACTATTAACCACATTGAAGGCTCTATCGACTATCGTGGTCATAACGCTTTACAACCACGTATTCCTGCTATGGTCGTTTACGACCACGTCTTCTCTCTGTGTGACCGTAGTCGTAACTCGCTTACGACTACGTCTCCTACTCCTACGAACACCTCCGCTCGATCATCGTGGTTGTAACTTCGTTTATGACCATGTCTATGAACACGATGAACTCAATAGATTTCCCAGAGCCAAACCGCTCTTCTCTTCTTTATTTCTTTCTCTTGATCACCCCAATCACTATGATCACCATGATCGCTCTCTCTCTCTCTTGCCTTGCCTCTCGATCACACCGGTCGCATTGGCCTTAGCGCCTTGCCCTCTCTTGGTACAATGCTCTACCCCTTTATACCCTGCTCTATGACTACGGGGCGGACTCGATAGTCCGACTTGAACTCAAATATGACTACGACCATGACTCGTACACGACCACGACCAAACTCGTACATGACCAGAACACAAAACCGACTTGTACTCATTACATGACCACGAGCACGACCACGATGACTCGAACATGACTTCGACTTCTAACTCTGTTATGACTACGACTTACGACTATGGCTTCTAAACTAAAAACAAGATTACAAACTCTAACAATCACCCCCTTAAACTTGTTTTCCCTCTTGATCACGCCGTTCTTCTCTCTTAATACTGCTTCTTCCTTGCATGCTTGCCTAAGCTAGAGCACCTGCTCCCACAGCCATCTCGTCATTACCGGAGCCTCCCACTTTCTCCAACACATATCTTAGCTGAGATCAAACCACCTCCGATCTTTGTGTATGCACGTCCCACTGACGCCACTTCCGTGTATCCCGCTTTGGCCTAGAACACTCCAGCGCCTTGTGCACCTCCTCACCTTGATCTCCCTTTGTGTTGCGTGTGCTCGACCTGCACCAGCTGCATGCACTCCTATGCCTCCTGCATATGACCTATGCTGACCACCCGAGCTGACGCTGCCTTGCCCTGGACCTTCTACATGCAAGCTTGCATGCCTGCATTCAACTACTGCGTGCTACGTTTGGGTCTTGCTGCTTTGTGCACCCAAGCCACCACTTGCTGCGTTAGCGTGGGGCTTACCACCCTAAAAGTGTTTGCCTCCCTCTACGCCGACTACATGTCTGTGAATTTCACCATCTTCTGGCTCCTTTAGACCACTCTTCACACAAACTGATTTACAAGTTTTCAAAGAAATCTTGTACAACCGATTTGGAGATCTTTTCACCTTCAGTAACAAATCTCTGTTCTTGTCATACACTCGCAAGAACTATTCCTGTAGCACCACTCTGCACTCTCTTTCTGTCATCTGCCCAAGACTAAGTATGTTGTTACATAGACTTGGTATATAATAAATTCCTATCAACAACTTCTTATCTCCGTTCTTGCATTGCAACATCATCGTCCCTTTGCCCTTTATCTCCATCGTGGAGCCATCGCCAAACTTGACCTTGCCTCAAACCTTCTCGTCGAGCTTATAAAATATGGAGCGATCTCACGTCATATGGTTGCTTGCTTCATTATTGAAGTACCACTGATATGTGTGATTGTGGCTACCTTCCTTCGTGCATAGTTTTGAAACTATGTTCTCCTCATTCAGTTTCACCATGGCCGATTCCTTTTCAACATATGAGGAGAGAAGTACTAGAGATTCGTCATCTTCTTCTTCATCTTTGGTGAGGTTCACCTCCCCGTCCTTTTTGCTTTTTGCAATCCGATGCATAGTGCACAAACTCGTTACAGTTGAAGCACTTTATATGGCTGCGACATCCTAACGCGTAGTGCCCGTATTTGCCACATTCAAAGCACTTGACATGTGACTTATCACGGGATCTCTCACTACCGCCTTGCCCAGCCTTGTCTACATGGCCACCCATGCCGCCTCAGCCACCCCTGCTACCTCGGCCACTTTGGCCACCTCGACCGCGCCACCTCCTGTGGTTGTTTGATGATCCATGACCGTCTCTCGGATCTCCCTTTACTAGAAATGCCTGCTCGTTATGTGATTGAAATCCCTTCAGTAACTCCTCATCGTCTTGAGAGAGCCGGTGATTTCCTCTATCCTCTTCTTGTCCAAATTGGGGGAGTATATAAGTGTTGTGACAATAGGTATGTACTTTTTTAGAAGCACGCGTAGGTACTTCTTCACCGTCACATATTCCTCCATCTTGTCGCCAAGAGAGTTAATTTGATTGTACAATGAACTCAGCTTGTTGGCGAACTCGTCCACCAACTGGGTCTCTCCCATCTTCAGGTTCTTGAACTCGCTCCACAAATTCTGGAGTTGCACCTCCTTGACACGATCAACTCCCTCGTGCATTGTCTGAAGCATCTCCCCTGCCTCTCGTGTCGTCTCCTTGTCGATGAGCTGATACATCATCACATCTGGCACCGCCTAGTAGATGAGGGCTAAAGCCGCTTGATCCACCTTGTCGTCCAACTCCTTGTCCTTCCCCTTCGGATCGACTGCACCCCAAACTCCCTAGGCGCGCATGTTCACCTTCATCTTCATTGCCCACACCGGGTAATTGTCGGTTGTCAGGAGAGGGTATTGGAGGGAGATCAACCCACTCTAAGCCTTCACTTTATCTCCCATGATCTTCAAAACCGAAGTCAACTAGCTTTGATACCACTTGTTGAAATCTTACGACCACTCCCTGAAGCCGTACGACTACCTTGTAGTCGCTACGACCACTCAATGCAGCCGTATGGACTTAGAGTGAGATTTTCCAATTTATTTGATAAATTTGAAGCTTTCTGTGGAAAACTTACCATTTTCGGTAGCTTCACTCTATTTATGATTCATATGGTCATTTTCATTTCTTGCAATACTTGTGTGACCATTTTGATTTTCTATTTATAAAATTCCCTCTATAATTCTAAAACCACATCCTATTTACATTTTGAGAAATTATCAGTGGGTTTATCAAAAGAGAGGTTAAAAAACCATGTGAGAAGGTCCAGAGTTTTGTTGTTATGAACCACAACCATTTTGAAGGAGTAGAAGTTTGAATTTTATAAATTTGTAGTTTTTCTGAATAGTTTGTAGACCTTGCGGTCTGACCGGCCAGAGAAGGCTGGCTGACCGGTAAGGCAGGTTACCTTGGGGTGAAATTTTGGGATTTTGGTTCTTTTGGTCATGGGTTAATTTGGTTTGACCTAGGTCGGTGCAAATGTGTTGCATAAAGCATGTTTTGACTAGCATAGGTCAAGTTGTAAAGAACTTGCATCCATAAATAATTTCTTTGTCTTTGAATATGCAGGAAGGTTTGGAGTCAACCATGGTTAACAGTGAGAATTAGGGATACACTCATGGAAGAGCCAAACGATCAATGATACCAGATGAGACGGCTGAGCTCAGGCATGGCACAAGAAAAGTGAGAATATTGAAAGGAAGGTTCAAGCGATGGATTGCATCATATGGGTTAGTCGATCTAAGTGAGGCATGGTCCGGTAAAACCGAAATGGGAGAGACTTGTCAACACGTGACAAGGCAGTGGTGCACACACACATGGCAAGTATGGTGATTACTTGCAAGGGAATATAAAGATCGGGTCAAGGAAGAGTATTTTGATAAGTTGGCTGAAATACAAGAAACTACCTTGGATCAAAATCGTGGCACTTAGAAAAGCAGTTTATATCAAGGAGAAGCTGAGAAGATCAAGTTGGATCAAAAGTCAACGACTTAGCGAATTCGGGCTCATGTGCTTCGAAAAACGTTCATGAGTGTCATGTGAGTAAAACCTATGATGTGTTGGATTAACCGATTTTCTTCATATGTGCTAGTGGATAGTATCCATTAGGGTTAGATAGATTCTAGTTGCCTATCTATTTAACGGGTTTAGATGGAGACTTGCTAGTGAACCATCCTACCTTTCCTCATTGAAGCTAAGTGTCTTAAGGTTAGGGTCTAAGAAGTGTGAGTGTTGTGGCATGCTCTCTTATCCTCGGATGCAATTACTGTAAAACATTCATCCTCAAGTAGTAATATATTAATTTTATTCATCTATCATGAATCCCTTTTGTTTGATTGATTTGCTCTTGATTTTGTTGGTTTTGATCTTCTCTCTTTTTTTCTTGATCTTGCTGGATGCCAAGGATGAGTAAGTAATGAAGATATCTTATGAAAATTAATCCCTATCTATCTAGGTATCAGGTTTTGCAAGTTCTTAAATTTGTTCGGTTTTGCTTGGATTTAGCCTTCGCGGGAGATTTCTTGATCCAAGTTTTTGCCCCCGATTTTCTATGTTTTCTTGTGTGCTATGACATCTAGGAGTACATCTATAGTCATCTTGTCTATCCTCCACCTACGAGCAAGTCATATTTTGAGTTTTCGATTTTCACTTGATTTTAATGCAATCTTACTTCTTGAGAAATTCTGAGCTTTGACATGGATTCTTGTGATCGTTAGATGAAATAGGTTCCTGAGACTTTATGCTAGATGTGTGCAAAATTTTATATCATTTGTATTAGGATTTTTATAGTTGCATCAAAAGTTGAATCAGCTCGGGCTGATTTTTCAATTCAGAATCAAAGGAGCAGTCAGACCCCCCCCCTTCGATCAGACTGCCAGAGGCCAATCAAACTGGCGTCTAGCTGGCAGTCAGACTGCCAGGCATCAATCAGATCGCCCTAGTAGCTGGTCTGACTGTCAGTACATAAAGGCTTTGTGGCTTTCAATTTCTTAAGTTGCTTGCTTTGGTGTTGGCTTTTAATACTGTTCTTTATAACTCAGTAGCTATTGGAGTAAAGAATCGACGAATAATGGAGGATTTTGAAAACATCATCTACTCTTCTCTGTTACCATACTGGCCCTACAAAAATTAAGCATAAACAAAACTGTGCATTTGCGGTGTTTGCACACATTTTCGAATCCCGGCGGTATCCAGAAAACTTCCAATTTATTTTAAAATTTTTGAATTTGAATTGACAAACAGTAATTCTGGGTGGGAATCGGAGACCGCGGACGTATAGAGAGATGGCACAGTGGCACTTAGATTTGGATTTACTGGTAAGCCCAAAAGTTCCAATCGGCATAGTAGCACTTACCCGTCGACCCAAAAATATTATTTCTGATATAAATCTCGAAAAATCCCAATCTTTCATCCATTTTAGAACTTGGAGAGACCACTAGTAGCATCCAAGAAGGCTGGGCTCATTCTGCACAGCTTCAGACGGCGACCTACACGGTCTAGCACATCAGAAACCCTCCGAATAATGGTGAAATCCTCCATGCGAGCGTCAGACATTTCATTCTTGAACTTGCAGTGCGCCTCGAGCTCTGGATGTCCGAAAGCTCCAGGTTCTTCATCCAATTCCTGCCTGTTCTCCGGGAGGAGGGCAAGAAGTTGTTTATGGCTGTGGTGGTCTGATGAACTGCCACCGCATGGATCAACAGATAGACGACCTGAAACAAAATAAAAATCTTATGTGTGCACACGTATGATCAGAACCACAATTCGGACAGAATTAGATCATTCAGATGCGCAAACTGAGGAAGCAAATCGAAGGAGGAGAAGAGATGGAACCTTCGTTTATGAGGGGGTCCATGAGCAGACGACGCTCCTTGGCGATCGCACGGTCGCCGCTCAGAGCACCATGAGCTTTCTTGGAATGCTTGCCTGCAGCAAACAAGAGGATCCTGTCGCGCAGGCTCTCGATGCCGGACCTGAGCAGCCGGGTACGTGTACTCTGTGGACTGGGCTGTTTGGATGCAAGACAACGAAAACCTTACTAAACTTTAGTAACGTCGATGAAAGTTTGATAATGCCAATGAAATATAATGTCCTACGTGGGCAATACAAGGACGAAGAAATCAGTCACTAAATTTGGTAATACCGAAATTTAGTTTGAACACGATCTAAACAATATTCTTTTTATTAATATATAGCTTTGCCTAGATTTTGATGTTACCCAATTTTAGTAGTATTTTCGTTGGCTTGCATCCAAACAGTACAGATCACCCATGCCGTTCTTCAGCATCAGGAGATAGTGGTTCACCACGGCGATCTCGATGTGGTCTGTTCTTTTTTCTGTGGTTTATGACTTTTGATTAAAATTTTTGAATTTTGGTTGTTTACGGTACAGATTATGGAGAGATCGATACTCACTTGCGATTTTGGCTGGTACAGATGTTGGACTTTTAACGTGTACTACGTTTAACTTGTAGACCCTGTCTTAAGAAAATACTCCGTTTGAAAGTTAGATACTGTAGCAGCTGCGAAAAGCCGGCCGGTTTGTTACCTGCCAAACAGGCCCGTAACCGTACAGCAGAGCCGCCGCGGTCGTCTTGCCGCTGTCCTCCTCGAGCCCCGCGCAGGAGCTGAGGTCCGCGTACTGCACGACGACGACCGTGACCTTGCCCCTGGGCGGCTGGGCCGCTCGAACCCGCGCGTCCTCGCCTCGCACGCCGCCTTGAACGCCCCGTGGCTAGCGAACTTGACCACGTCTCCGGCCGAACCGTCCCTACTCCAGGTGTCGTCGATGATAACGTGGTCCTCCACGCCGTCGAGCTCCCGGCTTAGCGCGTTCGGCCAGTCGAGGGCGTCGACGAACCGGACCTTGAACGCCACCTCTAGCGGGACGCCGTGGGCATCGGCCACATTCCGGGCAGCCTCAAGACGCAGGCCACCGCCCGTCCTGTGCCATTGCGGCGTGAGCGGCTCCATCATCATCTTGCCTTCTTCCATGATCCCCTTACCTGGTGTAGTGTTCTTCTCAGCAGCAGTAGCGGATCTAAAATTTTTAGGATGAGTATTTAGATTTTGGAGCTAAGTTGCCTGAATATATCGATACCGCAGCGCACCGTCGTCCCCCCTCAAAAACACCGATACAACGATACATACATGCAGATATAATAAAAATACATAAATTACATCAATTAATTATTTCTTATGAGGAAATGGGCGACATAAGGCGAGAATAATTATATGAATTAAACAACAAATTATAGAGATAAATGAGAGTTGTATATCTTGTTGATATTGCCTTTTTTGCTATTTCCTCATCAATAAGAACTATCCATCTAAGAAAAAAATTGTATGTTCCTTTCATAGAGTAAAACAGACCAAGAAAGAAAATAAGTGCAGTGGGGTGGAGCATACGTAGATATAAAGAGAGGACAATGACAATAAGTTGGAGGTGCTACTCAGTACTCACTTCCCAATGCCACGCTCCCACCCGGCTACCGCGCTGCTCCCTTCCTATCGCCCGCTTCCTACCTACGTGTTCGTTGTGCCATTGCCCGCTTACCCGCGACACCTCTCTGCTCGCCCGTTCTGCCACACGTTCACCTTGCACCACACGCCACCTCACGCATGATTGTTGTCACATCATGGCACCACTTCCGCGTCCGTCGGTCGTCACTCGTCTCTAGCCTGCACCTCCACCCGCTCGCCACTCGAAGGTCAAATCTGCCTCCCACACAGACAGCTACAAGATGAGAAATAGAATAAATGTTAGGATTTTATTTATATCTTTACCTCTTTGGGCGTGAGGAGGACTGAGGTGGAAAGAAAAATGGGTCTAATGTATTACATGGGCTGTGCGCGAGATACAGAGAGTGTGAGCTGAATTTATTTACAAATATAAAATATAGTTTTAACATAATTAATAGTATATAATCTATTATATATATGGTATTTTATAAAAAAATTTAGGTGTTCAGCCGAACACCTTAAACAATGCCAGATCCGCTCATGCTCAGCAGGCAATGTTGTAAGAGAAGGTTTTCCTTCCATGCTTGGCCATGTCTCGTGGGATCTCTCCATGTATGGCGGTAAATCAGAATTACGTCCGTGAACCGGGGACGACAGGAGATCAGGTGAGGTTTGTACTTTGTACTATGCCATTAATCACGGGCAGCTCGCTCATGATCCAAGACATCTCGTTCATGAATCTTGACAATCAGCTGGTATAACTCTAGAGCAATTGCTTTGCAAGGTAGTATCAATCAAGAAAAAAAATTAGTGATTCGTCAACTATTTTGTAGCCAAGCTAGGCGTGAGTTTGCTTACTGGTTTATTTACCGAGAAATTTCAGTGTGTATATTAGTCTGTTGGTAAAGAAAAACTTTCGTTTCATTGCTAAAGTTTACCATTTATTCATGAGTAGACCAACATCGTCTCTGTTACAAAGGCATGCACAGATTTATGCGCTATGAAGCGGCAAAATGATGCAAACAATCAATAACGACAACAGCCGCAAAAAGAAAACAAAAGTGAACACTATGGCAAATTATCATGCCCGACACGCAGTACAACTGTTGGCACAAACTCAAGACACAGAAGACACATGTGATATGTCATTTCGTCATCTACGTTCTACGAATTTACAAATCCTTGTAACACTAAGCATGACATTTTACTACTAAGCTGCACGTGTAATTCGCTTGCCTACTTGAGTAGTTTGTATATTTTTTCTGTGACTTGTACAGAAGACACACACTAGTTCAACTTCTGCTTGCTCTCACTCTGTCCTCGTGGATTATCTGTGGGTCCAGGGTTGAAAGCATTTGGGGCATAGACATCCCGCCAGATACAACAATCTCTACGAAACATGATAAGAAGATATCATCAGGTCTTCCATCACCCAGATGTATTTGAAAAGTACCAAATGGAGAAAAAGAATGATGAGAGAATTTATGGATTACCAATGCCTTCACCAAGAGAAAGATTTGGCCTCAAGACATCCTTCCAGTTTACCATGAAGATATCACCGATATAAAGATGGTTGGTTGGAACGTAGACACAGTAGAGTTCGTCTTGACCACAATAACTCTGTTGAAGTATAATGATGAGATCTATGCCCAACTATCCAAGATGATCAAGTGACAAACAGGCAGGCTGACAAATTGACAATCACATAAAAAAGAGAAATAGTTCCGTCTTCATTTTGATCATTGTACAAGTGTTACTTTTGGCTTGCACATGTTTTCCACTTAAATTGCTAGATTTTAGAACTATCATATATAAAATCATTTTTGTAGAACAGCTGTTGTATGTGCATGGACAAGTGAATTTATGCATACAAATATACTCTAGATCAATATTGGCTAGTAGTCTCGTAAGAACCTGCAGCGAAACTGATGAAGTAATGAAACCAAATGCATATTCACCAACTCGAGGATGCCTTATGATGACCACTTCCTTGAAAGCCTGTTTGTTCTGATCTGCAAAAACAAGAGCTTATTTAGCTGAGAATCATGAGCGTATCAGGATAACTTAGATTTTACCAGGTGATATTGCAGCGCTGATTTGCTTGGATGAATTGTAGATATGACGGACCAGTGGCATGCGTTTAATAATCCACTCACCAAGACTGAGGACAGACACCCCAACCCATGATGACATGAAGACTCCAACCAAAAATATGAAACTAACAGAAGTTATGAAGCCAAGACCTGAGGGCAAGAAATAAAAAAAAAAGTTAGACAAGCAACAAGAATCTTAACAAATATGAAGTTACAGTACATTATATTAGTTATTTTCCCCTGTACAGCTCATATACCAAGCTCCCAAGCTGTTGAAAAGAAATCAAGAACCAGGCAAGGTTTATTAAAAAAGCACATTTCTCTAATTATTAGGAGCAATATTGAACAGGGTTGACACATAACATAAAGACAGATGTAACACAAGTCCAAACAAAACTAAAAGCACAAAGGGCCATGTTTTTTTACCCCCTTTTTGTAAGAAAATAATTCTATGATTAGAGGGACCAGCCACTCGAATTCACAAGAAATTACAATTCAAACTTGGAACAGTTTACACATACCAAATATGTTAATTCCCAGTTGACAATAGATTGGAGAAAAGAACCCATCAACAAAAATAATGAACCACCAGGTGACGTAGAATGTGATGGCTATGGGAAAGAGAATCACACTGGAATTATCGCCACAGAAAGACAATAAAAATGAGATTCAGGTGTAAGAAGGTAGAATGTATATACAAATTCACAATGCACATTAGATGAAATGAACATATACGCCAAGGGATACAGCCTCAACCAATAATGGTTATGGTTCATGCAGATTCTTTTATTTTTTGAGAATACGCAGGAGAACTGTGTATAATCTATATTAAGACATAAACTGTGCATACAACAGCCCAAGTCAAATTTTGGCTAGATAAGGTTATGGAGTATACTAGTACAAGAACCACCTACAACCTAGGTTCATGTAGATTCTCACTCCTAAGTACTATCCATGAATGGAAGGATCAACAGAACTGTGAGCGACATTTGATGTGTTCAGGCAATTTTTTTGAATGCACAATTTGTGCATGGTGATCAATCAAGGACTTTAGAAGAATAACTGTAGGTACTTCCCTGAATGACTACAATAGATAATAACTGTAGGTACTTCCCTGAATGACTACAATAGTTAATATGCTGAAAAGATTTAGTCTTGTCTCAAATTTACCAAAACACTAGGATGTTTCAAACTCATTACTAGAACCTTCTTGTAGCACTGCTATTGGTAAAATATAATTATTAACAGTAAGTTGTAATTAACCATCAGTAAAGCTTCTACAGAGAACTGCCCTTAAGATGTTTTATCATGTTTGTCCTCAGTTACCTTTTTGAACGAGTAAGATAAGCCTAAAAAATCAAAAGGGCTGTCCTAACTATTTATTTACTATTCTGTAAATAATATTAAAAATTGAAAATCATATGTTCTGCACTGACAAATTTGAAGAGTTCAGCATGTTTTCTCATGACAAACCTCAGAACCTGTTATAATAAGATGGATTTTCCTATAGATTACGCAAGACATTTCACCCAACAATTTCTAAACAGTATTCAAAACTTAGAAAATTAAATAGAGGTTTACTTTGATAGCCATATAAAGGAAGCATCAAGCCCAAGAGTAATAGTTTATAGTACATATATGTTAAAGGATATACATTAGCACAGTCCATTAACATTCCGAATGTAATATTGCCATTCAATGGAAATATGCAGTTATGCACATAAGATCACAACCAGAAAACTGCAACAGCACACAGCAAAGTAAATAGCAGGGGGAACTTACCATCCGGTCATGAACTTCTTTGAAGCCCAACTGCGGATCACTTTATGGAATGCCTGTGTTGCAGAAAATAGTAGGAAAAGATCAACAATAATGAACAAGACACTTCTCCAACTTCATCATTAAGAGGGCAGTTAAACAATGAAATCTAGGGATACTCTTTTCTGGGAAGAGAGAGATGAACTGCAAAAGTATGAATTAGCACATGCATGTTCAATTTTTAATTTCTGTCAAACTAAGCTTTTCTACTAACAGTCTAGCTAGACTTGGACGAAGTTAAATAGAGCAACGAGAATAATAATTTGCAGGTCCTGTGGTGCCTTTTCTGCTCAGGCAGCTACATGGTTATAAAATAATAATCCACGGAAAACAAAGAAACAAGCATCAATTCTAATTTATGTGACGAGGTCCAAAATGCGCCTCTCAAGCAATCCCTATCCATGAACTGCAGTTGCTAGTACTTTCACAATTCCACTTTACTATCTATCATCCCACACAACTAGAAAATTACACACAAAAAAGTGAAGGCAACAACGTGATCAGCGCTACAACAACCTTAAACAACCAGGTCAATGAAGCCAGGCACCACCGTAGGGGCCCAGAATCTGGAGTTTGGGGCCAAACAGGTTCAAAAGACGAGCCAATTCACAAAATGGATGTTAGCAATCATATCCCACATAAGAAAAGTAGATCCAACTGTGGTGTTCTTCACCAACCGGAAGCGCCATTCGGAAGCTACCACCGCACGCCTAATTCGCCGAAACTAGAACAATCCATTAATCTACCTCACCACCACTATTCCGCAATCCTAACGAGCTACATTGGAACGGGACTTACTGGAAGCTAAGCCCAAACCCAAATGGCAGGGACAACTACAACTTCCAGATGGCGGTTGAAGAGCGAGAAGGCACGAAATGGAGGCGGGGGTTTGGAACGGTAAGCACCTCGCGGCCGGAGGAGGAGAGGTGGTGGTGGACGGCGGCTCTGCCCTCCTCGTCGCCGTCGCCGGGGGCCGGGGCTCCTCCGACGGCGGAGACGGGGATGAGGAGCTCGCGGTCGCCGGCGCGGCTGCCCATGGGGCTCCGCGGAGACTTGACGTCGCCCATACGGCGCCTTGGGGAGCCCGGCCGACGGCGATTGCGCTGCCTCGGTCGCTACGAACTGAATTGAAATGGAGGGAGGGGTTGGCTCGCGACTTCTGCTTGGCTTTTGTTTGCTCGCCTCTCTGGTTGTGCTCTCCGCCGCTGTGAAATGGACTGGGGCCTCCGCATCCACGTAGATGACAGAAAGCGGATTTTGTCATTGGGAGGTACGTGCCATCTGGGAAAATGGCTTCCCTGCTCCGTTCTGTTATCTCATTCCTGTCTCCATGCACGAGGAACCTCTCCACTATGTTAGATTGTATTTCTAAACTCACAGGAAGAGGATAAAGAGCAACTGATATACGTCACGTGGCAGGGGAACATGAGAAAAGAACAGAGAAGTCTTGTTCGCCATCTGGGCCAGCAAAAAAAGCTTCCACTGGAATCAAAATTATTTCAATTAAATTAGTTACTGAATTTAAAATTACAATAAATTTATTTCGAGTAAAAGAGGTTAATGAGAATCAGTTCAGCAGATGGCTTGTTAGTTCGAATTTAAAATAACCACTTAGATGATAAATAAAATAATTTTATGTTGAATTATAACAGTTTTAAAATAAGCTTGTTAAGCTCAATAGCCAACCCAAGTGCCGTCCCGATACAAAAACAGTTTTTATGGAGTTGATTAGGATTTCGTTTTAAGATCTCTCTCTGCCGTCCCGATACAAAAACAGTTTTTATGGAGTTGGTTACGATTTCGTTTTAAGATCTCTCTCTCTAAAAAAAGGATTTCGCTTTAGATGTGATGATACCGTCTTGATGATGATAACACTACTTTTTATCGAGAACTGCTTTGGTTGAGGTGGTGAGCCACCGAGCCAACGATACACCGCATTGCAGGATCATATACCTTGCCAAACTAATGCGAGCCGATCCCACCGATGGATCCATGGGCAAGCCAGTCATCAAAGTAAGGGGCAAGATCCGAAGGCCGAAGAATGCAGCGGACCACACACCATGTCGTGCGCCGCTGTTGCCGTGCTCGTACGTGCACACCGTGCCAAGCCGTCAAGTAGATAGACGTGAGTGTTACAAACCAAAAGTGCTCAAAGTACAGATGCCTATTCCGTACAAACATATTGTTTCCTAACGGACACCTTTTCTTGCCACCCCTTCATCATCTATAAATTATCATGTACATATTCAGAATTAATAAGTAGCAACAGTTCATTCTCAAACACTTGTTACAATCTCTTGTAACACGTTATCAGCATGAAAATACACACAAGTGAAACAGAGAAGCAACACAAGGTATGGCAATATGTGAGAAACACCAAAAAGCATTTCTGGATGTTCTTGCTTTGGTCGATTCTTTGTGCGAATTGCTGCACGTTTTTCTTGCTCATCTCCATGAGAAGCCTCCACCACCACGTCCGATGGCCACCACCTTCATCGCCACCGGCCATGGCTCTAAGCCGGTTCGTCGTCGTTCATGGGAGGTACACGGCGCCTTCCCACCAGCGAGGGCTCTGCGCTATGGCCCTTACCGGCGATCGGCGCACGCCCCCACCGGCGACAAGGTCAAGTTCTACGGCGTCGCCGTCATCAAGAGGGCAGCATACCATTCCACACCGTAACAAAACATCCGTGTAGAAGATTCATCAAGACCGGCGACAAGGTCAAGTTCTTTGTTGAGCCTTAAGTTGAGCTATATTAGTTCTTGATGATGCATAAGTTAGTACAACATATTTAAAAAGCAAAATGATCTCTTTTGTGCAAAAAAACCGATTTCACCAATTCTTTCTCATGAGACGGCTTGCCATTGCACTAGGCATGAACTCAGGGGAAGTTTTGGATGACCTAAACTATCTTCTTAAGCTTCTCGCTTGGAGTAGTCGCATAAGGCTTGAGATCTAGCACATGCAGGTGGATGAGTGGCTGCCGGTGGAGGACGTGGAGGTGTTTTACGATTCAGGCGAGCTTCTGTGAGGGCCTTCTCAAGGGTCCCACGGTGCCGTCCGAGGAGAAGCCGCGCTCACCGAGAGGCACTGCGAAGTGGCTACCGTGTCGGCAGCCGGTTCTGACCCGCAACCGCAGGCCTGCCCCTCCTCGGCGCTGGAAAGTGGAGTGATCGTCGAGTGAGGCTTGTCGAATAAAACGTTTTGCGATCCAAGAAATGATTGTTTGCCTGTTTAAAGTGGAGGAAAGTGAAATTGAATCCACTTACTTGCGACACCCCAGGGGGGCGCTTAGATTTGACACTTCGTTATGATACCTATATTATAACCGGGGGACTTCCCGGCCGGGGAGGCCAGCCAAGTCAGCTTTTTTGCAAAAAGGCCCCTGCATTTTGCGAAATAGCGTAGAGGTCCTCCGTTCTCGTAAAAAGGTCCCTGTCCGGTTTTTTCTGGAAAGCACCCTCCACTTCACCAAAATTGTGTATTCTTTGTTTGATAGCAACCCGCGGTTTTTCAAAATTATGTATAGGTCCTTATTTAGTTACGTACAGGTCCTCGATTTTTTTGCAAAAAAAGCCTTTGGTTTTTCTGAAATTACGCATGTGTCCTCGATTTTTTTTAAGAAACTCCCCGTAAATTATCGTCTCTTTTACTTCGGTCCATACGGTAGCTAGCGTGGCGTACCGCCGCGCTTACGCAGTTAGTATTGTTATGCAAGGAAGAAATCTGGACATGTGCAATGTTCAGAAAAAAGTCAAGGCTAAAAGCTTCTTGGTCTCTCCAAACTCTGAACCAAGCATTGGAGGGGACGAGTCTAAAAAAATAAAAACTACCTTCCGACGTACTATAAGAGGATTCATATGGTACGTACCCAACCGTAAAGATCATATTTAGATAGATTCTTGCTGTTCAATTTGGTGCAAACAAAAATAGTAAAAACTTCATCTCAAATAACGATCTCTAACCGCTGCTAGCTCGTCAGAGCTCTAGTTCACCGAAGGAGGAGGCGACGGCAGTGAACGACCTCCCTCAAGCACAAGTGATGGTAGCCTTAGACCAGCTATTGGTATTGGAGCTTGGGGCACCATGATAGCAGCCTACTTCTAAGGCCTTGGAGACACAGGATGAGAGAGAAACTCGTCTCTAGTGATAATCTTTGGTTGTCACTGGCTCATCGAAGCTTTAAATTAGCGAAGGAGGAGTAGGTGGAAGGAGGAGAATCCGGATGATAGTATTCTCGATTTAGTGCAACAAAAAATGTGAACCGCAACTATTAGTTCACATGGTTGCAACAAAATTTTCATTCCCTAGATCCTGATTGTGCCACTACTGAGTTCACCGTCTTCAAAGAGATTACCATTGTTGGATGATGAGTGAGCGTGGCACTCAAGTCCGAAAGAGATGGAGGTAGGGGGACATTTCTTCAGTAGCGGGCTCCTGATAGACAAAGTTTGGCCATTGGTGAGCCACAGAACAAGTGAGAGCATGAGAAGCGGCGAAAATAGATGAAGAGAGATGTAATAGAGAAAGGAAATAATATAAGATTAAGAATAAAATGTTAGGTGTGAGTAGCTAGTTAGTCAACAGGGGTGGTCGTACAAGCGTCCCATTTTTTGTATTTGCTATAGTACTTACTCACGGTAGCAATTCCCTACCATCGGAGCAAGTTGAGGGCCACGTTTCTTTTTAACTTATGGTTTATCATGAACAAACAAATAAAACAGTTTCTTTGCTATCATTTTGAAACAGCTTATCAATATTTAGTTTATTCATATAAATACTCACGGTAAAACTAAAAATCATCATCAGCAGATATAAACCATAAGACATAACCGAAAAGAATACACCCGAGGTTCCAGTCCAGCGCAGTTAAAAAACCGAATGAGTCCACCTGTCAGCTCGGAAGCTCTAAGCCATGGCAGACCTTGACGGACGCCTCCGCGTGCCTCCGCTTAAGCCGCTCGGAGCCGTCGACCTTGAGACCATCGCTGTTCAAAACCGCCCTGACAGAAGTCACTGTTGTTCAGATCAAGAGAGCTCCGGGGATAAATATTAGAGGAAAAAAGCAAACTTTGCCTCTATATAACAAAGTAAAGCGAAAAACTTAGCTCCCCTCGCATTTCGCATTGTGCATGCCATTAGACGCCATCGCTTGTCAAGTTCACATAACGCTGAACTTCATTTTGCGGTGCTTAAATACTCAAAAGTGCTCAGACTAGGTCGGGACGAACTTGGACTAGAGACATACTAGCCACATAGGCGTGGTGCACGCCACGCAAGTCACCGTGTGGACCGAAGTAAAAGAGGGGAAAATTCGCAGAAAAAAAGAAAGCGTAGGGGTTTTTCGCAAAAAATCGAGGGCCTTTTCGCAATAAAAGGAGAGTGGAGGGGCTTTTCCGCAAAAAAAACCGAGGGTCTTTTCGGAAGAAATAAGGGCCTGTTCGTAATTACGGGAAACCCCGGGTCGCTACCCAGCAAAAAATATGCAGGGGCCTTTTCGCAAGAATCCAGGGACCTTTTGCGAAAACTGGGGACCTCAACGTAATTACCAAATCTTTGCGGGCTATTTCGCGGAGGACGACACGTGGATACCCTCCCCTTCTGGGGAGTCCCCGGGGCATAATATAGTATAATTCCTTTTTACTTTTCATGTTTTGCCCTGATCGGTTCGGCTTGACCTTCTGCCTTCTGGCTTATTTTTCACTATTCATAAATTTCGTCTTTTTCTGAACTTTTGGCTTTTTGTTGAGCTTTTTTGCCGGTTCTTTTTTCCCGTATTTGTTTGTATTATACATATTGGGCTAACATATTTTTTAATTTTTTTAAATTTAATTATGCTAAATAAGTCTCTGTCAGCTACAGTGTTTTTTTCAGCCAGCTACAGTGTTTTCAGCCATAAGCTATGAGCTTTTAAGCCCAACTGATCACCACCGGTCTTGCCAGTCGAAAAGAATGAGCATATTTAACAAAATTTTTCGTTCTATTTTAATGTAAGATGTCTTTTTAAAGAGACCTATGTCTTTTTTTTAGAGACCTTATTATTTGAGAGACCATGTGGAGGTCATCCCAGGCTTATGATGAATAATTGACATCGGTTTAGGAGAGTCGAGTTTGGTTTGAGGGGTTCGGACCTTGACGTTGCGGGGTGCAATCGGGCTCGGTCGGACTTGGTCAAACTTGGTCGTATGAGATTAGGATGCATATTCCGATGATTCGACAGGTTTGGACTTCATCATAGGTAAGCATGATGTGTTTATTCTATTTACGCTTTCATGTATCGAGCGGTGTTATTTGACGTGTTTCTTGTCTGTGTGGCTGCAGGACGTCGAGACGGAGTCGTAGTGAGACACGGAGGACTGGACTAGGCGCAGGTGGCGCTGAGGTCAGAACAGTCAGGAGGTGTCGAAGACGACGTGGACTCGAGGTGGTTGCGAGGCGTGCGAGGCAAGGAGCGCGGAAGCTTCTCGGAAGGTGCAAAAGGGGCGAATCGGGAATTTCGCAAGGCTGCACAAGTGGGAGACGGTTCCGTTCGGGTATAGCAAGCGTAACGGGTTGGAAACCCGTAAGCCAAGGCTATAAATAGGTGGAGGGGCTGCATGCCCTCTATATGATTTGAAAAGGGAATTAGGGTTTTGAGAGTCAAAAGAGGCTTTGGGAGGTGGTTTCTCCTTTAGGCTTTAGTTGGTGAGTCCTTAGTTGTTGAGAGCAGGAGAGACAGAGAGGTGTCTGTACTTATGTCTCCTTCGTAGTTTTTCTTTCTCTGTTCTTGAGTGGAGTTCTTGATTGAGAGAGAGGGAGAGGTAGAAGATGAGTTGAGAATCCATGTAATCATTCCTCTTGTTCTAATGTCCATGCGTATCGGGACTCCTATGTATTCATCTTGCTTCAAGGAATGAATGATTTTGGTTGAATCTGCTCTCTGTTCAGTTCTCTGTTAGTTTTTTCCTTCGTCGATGCCTCTTTTGGTTGATTTCTGAGATTTCGTGTTTTGAGTTCTTACTTGCCGAGGAGTAGCAAAATGGGTTGCTATGACATGGGAGATGCTCAAAAGCCATTTGGCTAGTTGATTCAAAGAGCAAACCAAGTTTAATTTCAGTTTTTATCTTTTGGTCTCCTCTGTTCATGTATTTCCTCTTCTAGGGTTTTGGTGAAATCTTGATTCCCTTGGAGAAATGGCATGAAATTTGACCTGGATTATCTCATGGCTTTTGCTAACATATCTGCAAAGTTTCATGAGCCAAGGATCAAGGATTGGAGAGTAATTTGGGTTTTGGTTCAGACTTTGCAAGAGGTACGGTTTTTGTCAAAATCTTGATTTATGGTTCTCTTTGTGAAATCTTTGGTTTCCTGTGTTCCTAATGCTATTTAATCTCTTTTCTTGTTCTTTTGGGCAAAAATTGCAGTTGAATTTTCTTCTCTTTTCTCAGTTTGATAGTTGTCTGAATTTTACTCTTTACTGTGTGCAGTCGATGGTTCATTTCTTCAGTCTTAGTGTTCTGTGAAGTTTCCCTTCTCTGCCGAATGCCTTGTTACTTCTTTGGTTCAGCAGCAGTGCAGATTAGGCATTAATGTTTGAATGCTTTTCGGCTAAACAAAAGAAATCTGCATGTGGTTGCCAAAGCTACCAGCGGCCAAGTTTAAAAAAAATCTGCAGTCCGTTTTCATCTGTCTGTTCGGCTAAAATAGGAACACTTGGGAGCAGTAAAACAGAAGTCTCTACTGCAATACTAATTTCGGTTGTGCAGTGAGTGCTCTGTTTATCTTTGTGAGCCAAACCAACAAGTCTTTTATGTTGCAGCGTGGACTCTCCCTTTAGAGCTTCTTTTTATTTCTTTTTGCTGATTTTGAACCATTTTGCATGCAGATCAAACGGCATTATTTTCAGCTGAAATTTTTACTGGTTAATTTCTGATTTATGCTGAATTTTTTAGTATCACATGCGTTCCAGATTTCAGCAAAATTAATTTTAATTTTCTGTGAGTTGCTTTGTTTTGCATCTTTTTGAAAAATCAGTGTTCGATTTCTCGGGGGCGATTTTGAAGCGAGCGACATTCACCCCCCTCTGTCGCCATTTCAGTCCTACATTATTCTATCATATTTTCTACATCACTTAAATAGTGTAGATGTCATCTAAACTACAAAGATCAATTTTATACCGCACTTCTAGGGCCGTTCGAAGCGTAGAAAGTACACATTAATTTTCTAGGCGACAATGCAAGTCTTATAGGAATTCTAAGAAATTACCACGGTTTTAACGTATCTTACTTAGAGCAAGGCTAATAATATAGCCTTCAGCTGGCTGTATGGACACTTACAACCCACTTATCAACCCATTCATATAGTAGTTTACAGCCAGCTGAAGGCTGTATGACCCACCCCTTTCTCTCACAAAGTTTCTTGGTTCTTGTGCTTCAGCTGGCTGTAATGCTGCTGGTTGTTGGACTCCACAAATCAAAGTTACGATACGTTGGATTCAAAAAAGGGGGGAATCGAAAAAAGATGTTTTGTCACGGCCCCAATCCTCGTAATAAATCATAGGCGGTAAGGCGGGGGATTGGAGGCCGGAGCATGAATCTCACAGTAGATAGGTTCAACCAAAGACTAGGGGCTGCTTGGATGCTAGGCAAAGAAAATTTTATTACAATTTGGTAATACTGAAACCTGGGCAAAGTAAAACATTGACAAAAAGAATATTGTTTGGATCATGTCTAGACCAAAATTTTGTATTACCAAAATTTGGTGACTGATTTCTTTGCTTTCGGATTATCCACGTGTAACATTGGATTTCATTAACGCTACCAAATTTTCATGAATGTTATTAAATTTTATTGACAAATCAAATGAGAACTAATTTTTGTTGACGTTACCAAATTTTAGTAATGCATTCGTTAAACTAATTTTGGTTGACGTTACCAAATTTTAGTAACGTGTTAGTTAGCTAGCGTCCAAAAAAGCCCTATAAAATTTTGCCGAAAAGAAACCAGTAGGTCAGTAACCAGCTCATCACCCTGGGCGTTCGGTACTACCGAACCGATCGGTTCGGTTCCTCGGTACCCATACAAATTCGGTTCCTGAGAATCTCGGTACCGTTCGATTCCTGAAAAGACTCGGTACCGAAGAAATTCGGTATCGGTTCTTTCGGTTCGGTTCCGGTATTTACCGAATTTACCGAACAGGGTACAACAGCATGTAACATCAAGTTCAATAGCCAATTTTGACATAAATGTAACATGATTTCATATAGAATAAGTGCCAAATCATACAGAGAAAAAGCCACAAATACATAATATAGCTGTCCACAATAGACCCATCAATAATATTACATATTACTTAGTACTCACTACTCAAATACAACATGTAAATTCGGTTTTTCGGTATTTCGGTAAACCGAGGCACCGAACCGAATTTCCTCGGTAAACCGAATTTCCTCGGTAAATTCGGTTCCTGAGAACCTGGAACCGAACCTGGAACCGAAATTTTCGGTTTCGGTACTTTCGATTCGGTTTTCGGTAAATTCGGTTCGGTACTCGGTTTTCGGTTTTTCGTGCCCAGGGTTACCAGCTCAGTGCATCAAAAGGGCAAAAGGAAGCGAAAAAAACACCTCACCCCATCGGCACCGCCTACACATGCACTCATGCACCGCTTTTTGTTGGATAGCATAGTCACCTCACATGCTGATGCGCCACCAACCGCCAGCCCTGACTCCTGCGGCCCTGCCCCGCTTCCGGCTTTTAATCCACCGCCCTCTCTCGCATCCTCCCATCCCAGCAGTCCAGCCGCGGAGACCCGCATCCGCTTCCAGAAGCTTCTCGAAGGGAAGGCCGCCCATGACCGTCTGATCGGCCGTCGCCATGGGCTGCGCCGGATCCACCCCTAAAACCGATGGTCTCTTCTTTTGCCCCCCGTCTCTCTCGGTTCTTTTACCCTTCTCTTTTCTTGTTTTCTTTGGTGGGTTAAGGATTGAGATCTTGGACAATTTCGTTCCAAGAACCGCGATTAGGAGCGGGGCTAACTAGTTCGTTAGTGTTCTTGGTTCTTGATCAAGCGCGCTCGTAATTGTTATGTCGATTTAGCTCTGCCAGCTGTTGGTTGGTTAATAAAATAGAATGATGGGTCATGCAAGAATTCAGTTGCAGAATTACACTGAGGGAGCAGGAAGGGCAAGTTAGGTTAGTGATAATTATGGAATACTGTGGTGTGTTTGATGTTATATTTGAATTGAAAAAATTGATCATATACCCTCCATTTAGATGGAAATTGAGGATTTACCCTCCTGGCCCACGTGTCAGTGACTTATGATGACCCCACGTGTCATTGAGACGTGGAGGGTAAATTCTTAATTTCCCAACTAAATGGAGGGTATATGATCCAATCTCCCATTTGAATTTGGTCATATGTGATTATTCTATTTATGTTGGCAGTTGGCTCAATTGTAAGGAACCATTGAACAATTCGTGGAATAACGGGTTGTTTTTATCACCATGATCAACGTACAGTAGTACAATTTTTTGTGTGATGGAATTGATATCAATCTGGTGGAGGATATGGGTCTTATGAAAAGGCAATTGAGGGGTGATTTATTCTCCATTTGTACAGTAGGACAAAAGGTTTAACATCCAGTTAGTGGGGAGAGAAGGTACGAGTATTAGGAAAGGCAACGGAGCAGACGTTTTAGGGTTTGTTGGTATTGGTTTTTACCTAGAAAAGCTAAAAGCTAATACAAACATATGGTGTCTTGAAGATGTTTCTTTACTCTTCTCGCCGCCGTCTCGCTCTGAGGATAAGATAGGGGGTCACGAGTGCATCACGCAACTCACTCCTCTCGCTTCCGTCACGCACACGCATATCTCATTTACTTTTTTTGTCACTCGCTCTCTCTTTCTAAAAGCCACTTCTTTCAACCACTACTATTTATTTTCTACCAAAAGTTATTAGATACAGCCAAAAACCATCAATACTAACACCCTCTTATTAGTCCGTAGGTCGAAAGCAGAAAAATGTGACACTATGAAAGACCGATTGACATGATGCTTTGGTGAGTTCTTTTGGGCTGTGGCTTATGACTTAAATTTTGAATTCTGGCTGTTCGCTAGAGTCAGTACGCAGAGAAAAACAGTTGCATGTGATTTTAGCCGGTACAGCTGAACTCAGTATACTTTTTATTACAATCTTTCTATTAACCTCGTCTTAAAAAACGCACCATTTAAAAGTTAGTATAGTATAAGTCATAAGTCACAAGCTATAAGTGGAAAAGGACTCACTTTATTCTTATTGTGGGAGGAAAGACGTTTGTTTCGAGCTGTCAATTAAGCAAAATCACTTTCTATATCAGTGTGAGGTAATTTGTTCATTAACCTGGTTAAACGGGAGTGAGACAACAGTAGCAAAAAAAACACTCTTGCCTTTGCAGTTTCTTTTACTTGTGTGTTTTTACTTAGCACGCTTAACTACTTTTCTCTAATAGTTATTAAATGGAAATGACATGACTTTCGACTGATCCTGGTTCATCCTTATTGTAGCATTAGTTAGACTGCTTTAAAATGTTCAGCAAGCTGTAAACTTTCTGTATGTCAAGGTGGTGAAGATGAATTTGCATTGTCCTGTTCAGCAAATGAAGAACGTTAACACACTAATAAACATGCTTGTGACTAGTAGGTTTGTTAAGAAAAAGTCTATGTAAGTCGATCATAAACATGCTTGGAGCTTCGTGAGAGAAAAAAAGAAAGAGAAATGACATCTCTCATATTAGCAGTCCTTGGATGTAGAATTATGTGCTTTCATAACTTTGTATAATTCCGCAGATTGTTTTTGTAGTTTCATTGATGGCATTAGCTTGATAGAATGTACAACCTGATTCAGTTTTAAGACAAGTTCACTGCTTATTCGCAATGTGTCAGGACCCGAATTTATGTTACCGAGTTGGTCCCGTGATCAGTAGCTAACTCACACATTACAATATTGATGAATATCATGTCCATACAAGCAAATAAATATAAAAGTACATTAATAAAAATAAACAAGCATAAGGAGGTCTTATGGTCAGTCTTACACCACGCGCTGGATAGGCCAATTACAGATGAAATCTTGTAGCGAAACGGCTGGTCACTGTAGCGGTTGACATGGGCTGGTCGCTGAAGCACTCTCAGGTAGCTGAGCGAAGCGGCATGGGCAGACGGCTGGTCTCTGTAGCAGTCGTGGGTAGCTAAGGTGAGCGGTAGAGACATGAGTCGTAGTGAATGAGTGGCATGAGTGGTCGTCTGTGTCTATATATACTCTGTAAGTCGTTGAGAGAATTGAGCTAGTGAATAACAGAGAAAACACAGTGGAAAAGGTGCTTCGGTTTGCATCGCGTAATCGTGCCTCAGTTCTTGTGTTCAGTCCTGTTATTAGCTCCACCTTATTGTTCCCATCTCCAGCTAGCTGTCCACGACCGTTTGTATCAGAGTCCACAGCCAAAACGTGCATTTTGAGAGAGCCAGAGCCAACCTTGAGTGAGCAGTCGTAAACGAGTTACGACTGCTAACGGCGAACGGGTTACAACCACTGAGAGTGGTACTTCGAGTGGTCGAAACACTCCACTCCCAACACCTGGTGTAGTACGACTACTGAGATCGGTGTTCCGAGTGGTCATAATCCCATCCCCACATCTAGTATTAGAGCCCAGGTGATTGTCCGAACGTAGATCGAGAAGAAAAGCAAGGCTTCGGCTCTCTCCGTCCTCTTCAGGGCGAACTACTGATGACGACCGTTTCCACGGAGGAGAGAGGCTAAGCAGCGATGGCGGGATGGTGGATCGAACTTGAAGGCTAGCGCAGCACAAGCAAAGGGAGGCTGAGGCGATGATATGGGTGGTGATATCGTAGTCAGGAGTGGTCGACGGTGAGCTAGCGGCGAGCACGATGGTAGAAGTGCTTATGGCTACAGCAGCCCCATACAGACAGCGAGAGAAAAGCAAAATAAAGAGCGGCATGAGCATCTATGTGTTGAGGTGATGCTACTGGCATGTATGACGCAACGCTCAACATTCTGAGGGACCGTAGCGATGGTGGGACGCAGCAGCGTGTCAAGGTACCACGAGGCGGCGCGACCATGGTCGTATTTCTGCTCAATTGGCTAGCCTACTATGTTCAAGGGAACTAGGAATGTGATATGACTCGAGGGGGTGAGGAGAGCAATCATCGGAGGTGAATCTAGGTGCGGTGTCATTCGGCGGCGGCCCAACGGAGTCGAAGAAGGAGCGCCGATTTGGCGTCTTCGGTGGCGGGGGGATATGGATGAGGGCATGGAACATGAAGTGACGGGGTATTTTTGCAAGAAACACACCAAAGCGATGGGAACGGCGTGGAGGAGTTGGCGGCGCATTGCCGGGCTTGGGGACGAAGGCTCGTGTTCAGTAGCGTTTGAGCGATTGAGAGGATGGGAAGGTGGGGAAGAGAGGGAAGATGGAGGCAAGATAGGTGATGCACTCGGCTTGGCTTAGAAGGGAGAGGATCTTGGCACATTCTTGCGAGGTTGCAGCAGGCTCGTGCACAAGTTCTCATGAGCTGAGGCTGGCAGGGCATTGTGCGTGCTCTAGTGACGATGGGACAAGGTCACGGCGCTGTGTGAGAGGGGGACAGGCTATAGGTAGTAGCGGTCTACATCTCCTGCTGCCGCACGAGCTCAGGCGAGAGAGAGAGAAGAAGAGAGAGAGAGAGATGGCTTGGGGAAGGAGGTGAATAGTCCTGACACTTACAGATGGGTCGAGCCCGCGTGGCAATGAGGGTGGAGAGAGGGAGATGAGGTTGGGCTGTGCGGACGGGCGGGCCGCGTTGGGCCGGTGGGGGAGAGAAGGAAAGACGGGAAGGATAGAAGGAAGGAGGGGGAGATATGGGGGCCGACAGCTGGGTTTTGGCTCAAGTCGAGGTAGTTTTAAAGTTTTGCTATTAATTTACTTTTACTAGCAGAAACAACAACAAAATATTTTGTCTCAAACAAGTTGAGGTAGGCTAGGAATGAAACCTTCTCAAGATCAAATAAATGTGAGCCTTGAAATAAAACTTACAATGTTAAAACCCTAAGCCGTACAACCTATTATCTGAGCCAAGAGTATAAAACACTGCCCCTAACTTTCTTATGGTTCCAGTACGTGGATCGCTAACTTCCATGCGCTCCAATCCAAAGCTAATTCTTTAGATACATTCCAATCCCTCCAGTCTCTTTTAACTGCTTTCTCCCACGTCAGTTTTGGTCGACCTCTGCCTCTTCTTACATTTTCAATACGTCTTAACATTCCACTACGTACCGGTGCCTTAGAAGGCCGTCGTTGGAGATGTTCGAACCATCTCAAACGATGTTGGACAAGATTCTCTTCAATTGGTGCTACCCCCACCCTATCACGTATATCATCATTGTGGATGTGATCCTGCCTTGTATGACCATAGATCCACTGCAGCATTCTCATCTCCGCTATACTCATTTTCTGTATATGTTGTCTTTTAGTCGGCTAACATTCTGCTCCATATAGCATTGCGGGTCTGATTGCCATCCTATAAAACTTACCCTTTAACTTTTGAGGGATTTTTTTGTCACACAGGACACTAGATACTTGGCGCCATTTTACCTATCCTGCTCTTATCTGGTGGCTCACGTCTTCATCAATCTCACGATCCCACTGTAACATCGATCCCAAATAACGAAATGTGTCCTTCTTAGGCACTACCCTAGCACCACTAACACCTTATATACTCAGTTTTAGTCCTACTAAGCCTAAAGCCCTTCAATTCTAATGTCTTCCTTCATAACTCGAGCTTCCTATCAACACCTATCCCACTCTCATCAACCAGCACCACATCATCAGCGAAAAGCATACACCAAGGGATATCTCTTTGTATGTCCCGTGTAACCTCGTCCATCATTAGGGTAAAAAATGTATGGACTCAACGCTGACCCTTGGTGTAGTCCTATCTTAATGGAAAAATCATTTGTAACACTACCACATGTTCTAACATTAGTCACAACATTTTCATACATGTCCTTAATTAGGGTAATATATTTTGTTGGGACCCTTTTCTTTTGAAGCGCCCACCACATGACATTTATTGACACTTTGTCATAGGCTTTCTCCAAGTCAATAAATATCATGTGAAGGTCTTTCTTTTGCTCCCTATACCTCTCCATCAACTGTCGTAACAAAAAAATCGCCTCCGTAGTCAACCTCCTAGGCATAAAACCAAATTGGTTTGTCGTCACACTAGTCACTTTTCTTAAACGACGCTCAATCACTCGTTCCCAGAGCTTCATTGTGTGACTCATGAGCTTAATTCCTCTATAATTAGTACAACTTTGAATGTCTCCTTTATTTTTGAAAATTAGTACTAATGTGCTATTCCACCACTCGTTTGGCATTTTGTTCAACCTAAAAATGCTATTGAACAACTTAGTTAGCCAAACAATCGCATCTTAGTTAGCCAAACAATCGCCACTTCTCCTAGGTATTTCCACACCTCAATAAGGATGTTATCAAACCCTAACGCCTTACCCACTTTCATCCTTTTTAGACCTTTCTTACTTCTGACTCCTGGATTTTTCGAACAAACCACTTATCAGTGTTGTCAAAAACATTATTCAGTTCAATCATACTGTAATCATCGTGATTGAACAACTTATCGAAGTAATCTCTCCACCTATCCTTGATCTCCTCGTCTTTTACCAAAAGTCTATTAGTGACATCTTTGATGCATTTAACTTGGTTGAAATCTCTCGTCTTCCTTTCTCGAATTTTAGCCATTAATTTGCTTTTACTAGGATTAAATTAAATTTGAAATTTTGGATGTTGATTCGTGAAATACATATAATTACTTGTGAGTTAAGCCAACACATTTGAAATCTCTTATAGTTTTGGTTTTCGAAACAAAGGATATTTCTTTTAAGTTTAGAAATTTAAATCGAAAGTTTTCACGAACTCCCAAAATGCCATAAAAGTTTTTGAAAATCATGCGGTTTTAAAACAGAGCAAAAAAAAAATCGGGATGTTACACAATGAAACATTCCTGCGGCTGCATCTGGATATTTTCAGTTATTAATGCTCAACCCTTTCTCTTGATCTCAGACAACAGTAAGAAGCTGAAAAGGCCAAAACCTTGGAAGCACACTCAAGCAATAACACCAGCACAACTCAAACAGATACGTGATGAATTCTGGGACACTGCTCCTCACTATGGTGGGCAGAAAGGTACTGCGTTGTGTATTTACAACTAATAACTGCTCCCATTTTTGTACTGTGTACATTTATCTGCGATGCATTTATATTGCTTGATGGACCAGTCCTTTTTCCTCCTTAGAAGAAGCTCAAGTCAAATTTGACTGAACTTTGCTAAATAAATGTGGGCAGTTCATTACTTAACGTTTGAAGTACATGGCCAATTAGTGTTGATTTTGCTGTGTTGGTAGTTTAGTCCACTGTTTGATGTTAAATGTGACAAATCCACCCACTTATGGTCCTTGAAGAGGATAAAAATAAAGGGATATATACGTTTTACGTCACTTAAACTGCTGGTTTCTCATATTCATGGAATTCATGTTTGTTGGCTGATGATGACATATACGACCAAGTAGTTGAGGAAATATTATATGTTGTAATTTGACTTAAAGCTGCCATCTATTTCTGCCAGAGATTTGGGACGCACTTCGAGCTGCTGCAGATGCTGATATATCTCTTGCACAAACCATAGTGGACAGTGCTGGCATCATCATATCAAATTCTGATATGACACTTTGCTATGATGAAAGAGGTGAATAAAATTCTTTTGTAACTTGTATGTCTTCTCCATGAGTCATGCTTTCAGTACTAAATGATGGCCTTCGATACTCTGTTGCAGGTGCCAAATACGAACTACCAAAGTATGTTCTGAGCGAGCCAACAAATTTGATCCGGGAGGGTTGAAGTCACAGAATATGAAGGATTCATGTAAATTATGTAAATCCCATTTGTTCACTGACATCAGTCTTGACTTGCTCGAAACTTCAATGAAGATACCATTCGCACTTAGTTCTGATCTAAGATGTTCTGGTACTCCCGTCTCTTCTTGACCTGACTCCTGAATACAGTGCATTGAGATATCATATATACCTCAATAGCAATGAACCTCAATATACAGTAGGAATGGACTTGCTGCATCCTCAACATGTTCCAGTTGTAGACAATTGAAGCATTTTTAGTTTTGCCTAGTATTACCAAACACACATTGTTTGAGAACTCCATCCGTGCTTTGGCCTTCGATGATGCGTGCTAGCAGTTGTCAGCGTTATTTCGTAACCGGTGGTTGCGCAAGGACTTTCATCAAAGAAGCAGGAGCTGACATGGTTGCATGCTTCACCTGCTGTGTTCGTAGAAAATTGGTGTTGGCGACACTGCTTGAGAGCTCCATCACCTGTATAGATGCTCAGCACCTAATGAGATCTTTTGTTTGACCTCCAGTGCTGTCGTTCAATGTCTGTTGTTTCCATTGTACTGATGGTCGTGCAAGGCAACGGGACTTAAATCATTAGTTCTCTCTCATCAGAACGACCTGTACCGACAGCTTAACATTTACTAAACGTCTGATAGATGCTTGTTTCGGTTCTGTACGAAGGATTCAGTGCATGATGATGGACGGATTCACGGGCATCAATGTTCTTCTTCCTTCAGTAGTTGGGATTAAAAACAGGTGGGCATGCATGCAGGATGATCAATCAAACCTGACAGACAGTCATAACCGGAAGTGGCCATGAAACTTAAAATTGGAAGGGTGTGAATGAGAATCACGACTGATCCAGTGATCAGTCCGAGCAGCACGCAGGTGTTCGTGATATGCACAAGAGATAATTATAAAGATAATTGTATCACTTATATGATAATTTTTAAATAATATGTTATTTTATCTGTTGAATAAATATCTTTTCAGTGATCAACAAGTATGTGATTTATTTGTAGAACTCTTTATTTATATTTTGACGTTATTCTAAATTATCATTGATCGTATATCATTATTGTTGGACAATTATAATTTATAAATCGGCATATGTATTGATTGATGATCATATTTCGTTGATCATGGATATGGAGATATCAAATCAATAATGTGGACACATATTAAAGAACATAATATTAGATTGACACACCTTAAGATATGATTGATATTGTTATATTTTATATGTCATCAGTTGGTCTCAAGTTTTTCAACATAGTGTTGGATTGACACACCTTGTACTTGATATCGACATAGTTTTTCACATGTGTAATAGTGTACTTATGGGTTACAAAGGTAGTTTTCGGATATACTATAAAAATATGGAGAAATATGATTGATCGGATATAAGATTTGCCCCCTTTTATATAACATGAGAGATAGTTCTGAACCCCTTGACGTGGTCGGATAAATGAAGTATATGGCCATGCCAGAAGTAGTCGAGGAGTCAACTACATAAAGTTATTCATCACTAGATTAGAAAAAAAAATTGAATAGTTCATGGATGACATGCTTTTCACTTGGAGTTCAGTCGGGTATCGTGAGGCAAAAGGAGAATACGCAAACAAGTCGTTTAGTTCGACCAAATACGAACTGGTCGTATGAGTATACTAATTGGCAGCGAAGTAGTAGGATATATCATAAACTATTCATATGGAGATATAGATTGATCGTAACTGTGATACAAATTAGTCCAAAGGAGTTATGAACTGGTCGTTAGTGACTATGACCTGGTTGCAGATCATATTGCATAAGATTTGTTCAGTTTGAACTTTGTGTATATTTGAGGGTCGATATGTTGTGCTAAAGACCACTATTGACCATTGATTGAAAAGATATTTTAGGTTACAACCAAGTATGTATGAACCTGCAGGGTCACGTACTTAACGGGTTGAAACAGTAAGAGTCCGGATGATAGACTTTGAATCGAATATAATCTCTATTCATATTGAATAAGGATCCGGTCGAAAGCTCTTCAAGTGGGATATGATCTCTACTCGTATTGAATAAGAATCAAGTTGGAGGATCTATATAAATGGGTTAGTGGGTTATGGAAACAGAGAGAGAGAGACATTGCACCACCCATTGATACCATAGCCACCTCCTTCTGAAGGCTCTGTTGTGCGCGCTGGTGCTAGCACACCGATCCATGGCATTTCCATCTCTGGATGTGTGAACTTCAGTAAAGACGTTGCTACAACTACGATGCTGATCAAGACGATCCAAGGAAAAGACAACCAACTCGTGGAGATCGACTATCGCTAGAGGATGATTGACTTCTGAGGATCATCTTCTAAGAACATTAGACAATCGACTACTTTCACTGTATCGACGCGCGGTACGTTGAATCAGACGCTTTAACTTTTTTTCCGCTGCACTACGCTTCTAATGGTAACAATTCATAATCTCTCACTCATATGACTTTTTGATTTACATGATAAAATTTTCAATCTGTGATAGTCTAGCCTATCCAATCCCAGATGATTAGTTAGGATTCCATCTGTGCGTGTATACGCCGGATCTGAGATCCGAGAAGGGCTCGATGGAATGGATTGGGCTGTAGACTTCGTAGCAGTGGAGTGATGTAGTTAGACCCGGGGACCACTGGATCTGAGCCTAGGATGCTTCATCAGTGCTGTGTAAAGCATCTTTGGCAGGTTAAACCGGCCCCTGTTTTGCGAGTGTTTTTAACCTCTTTTAATCTTAACAAAAGAGTCGAAGACTAGAGCACAAGTGAAAAGCCCTAAAATTTCAAACCCAAATTTTCTGTGAATTTTTGCTGATTTTTGGGGAAATTTTGAAAACTTTCCCTTTTGGGAAAGCCTCTCTCTTGGCCGCTTTCCTCTTCTGGCCGAGGCGCCTTTCCTTCTCCTCCGGCGCCCCGCCACTTTCCGCCTTCCCCGCTCCTCGGCGCCTCCCTCGTTTCTGCTCCCGTTGGCGCCACTCCCCTCCTCGCCTTCTCCCCTCCCTGGCGTCGCCTCGCTCCCCCTACGCGCTCGCGCCTTCGCCTCTCCCCGCCTTCCTCTTCGAGCACGCGCGGCACGCACCAGCGACTGAGTCGCGCCTGCGCCAGTGGGTTCGCCCCCCCTTTTCCCGCGCTGACGCCACCGGAGCAACGTCAGCGCCGCCGCGCGTCGCCGCTCCCCGCTCAGCCCCACCTGCAGCCTCTCCCGCCCGGTTCTTCCCCCTTGGCGCCCGGTTCTTCCCCCTTGGCCGCCCGTGCCCCTTCCCCATGGCTTCCCATCCCCTCCGCCGGGTATAAAACCCCCTTCCCCGGCTCCCTCTCTTCCCCTTGCTCCTCCAGCTCCTCCACCACCCTCCCTCACTTTCCCTCCGTTCCCCAGAGCTTCCCCGTGCAGCCAGTTGGAGCCCCTTCGCCTCAGTCGCCGCCGCCGCTCCTCCCTGCGCCGGCGTCGCCCGTAAACCATTCTCCCTCTCCCTTCCTCCGTTTCTCAATTGCTTTCGCCCATAGCCTCTCCTCGGCATGCCAAACACGTTGGTGCACTTGCTTGGCCAGGAGGATCACCGAGGAGTCGCGGCGTCGAAGTTCCCCTCCGGCCGCCGCACCCCTCCCGTGGCTAGACCTCACCGCAGCTCCTCAGCCTCCACCTTCGCCGCCGACGTGAGCCTTTGGTTCCCCTGTCCGTGTGGCCGCCGTCATTTGGGCTACCTCGCCGCCGGTAACCCCCTCCGCCACCGCAAACCCGAACCTCCCCCTTCTGCCTTCCTTCTTCTCCAGTGACCCCCTCACCTCCCTGAGCCTCAAATCGAGTTCCCCGTGTTGAGACGCATCGGTTGGCACCCTTCCCTGTCGCCGGAGTCCCTCGCCGACGTCAGAGAGCCCCTCTGCCGCGCGCGCCCGGCGAGAGGAAGAAGACGCTGGACGTGGCTCCTTCCTCGCCGTCCATCTCGCCCGTTGCCATTTAGCCCAGGACGTCGGATGGCCGCCTCTCCTCGACCGCCCGATTTTCTTAAACCTCTCGTCTCGCGTCCGTCGGATCTTCCACCGTACCGCTTCACCCTGCCCCCATCCTGGCCGCCCAACCAAGACACGCGTCGTCCATCCATCCCGTGCGGGCGCAGCGCAGCTGGGCCGCGGCCTCCCGGCCCGCTCCGTTCGCCCCGCGCGCGCGTGAGATGGGTCGCGCTGGCCGCCTGGCCACGCGGGCCGTTCTCCGGCCGGGCTGCACTGTTGCGCCGGGCCGGCCCGTTACTGTTCATATTGATTTTCCAGTGATTTTCCAATATCCAAAATTCCAGAAAAATCCAAATAAATCCTAGAAAATCACAGAAAATCCCAAAATTCCCAAATTTCACCACTTTGCTCCAAACATTATTCTGGACCCATTTTTGATCTCCACTTTCCCAAATTCATCCCAGATAAATTCCTAAAATTCCTCATTTGGAGATTTATGCAATTTACTCCGTTTTTAAATAGTTTATTTTCCCTCACTTGATTAGTCTCAAGCTGGATTTAATTAGTTTTATATGTTTGCGCTAGTGTCGGAGTCTCCGGAAGTTCAGTTGCAGCCCCAGGAGCCAGGAGATTCTTCGTTCGAGCTAGCGGAAATCATTCGGATTGACGGCAAGTCCCAAATCCTTTGATCATATTGCAACCCATGATGTTTATTTATGTTAATATGCTATTTGCATTATGCTAATTGTGAAATGTTAGTTTGAAATAAAATAAAATGTTTAGAATGACTTGTTATGTAGTTAATCCTACCACCGTTAAATGCCCTGTTAAATTTGTTGCCATGCCTCTGTAACCCTAGAAATAAATATCTGTTAATCTAGATAAATTATAGGGTATTATTATCATGCAAAGTCTTACACTAATAAGGTTGTGGCTGCGGGCCAATAGAATTTGCAAACCCGACTCTAGGGTAGGGTGGTATGGGACACCGTGCCCTAGAGCGGAGAGTGCTTGCGGGCACAAGGTAGGGTAAGGGGGTTGTGGTGCGCCGCAAGACGGTTTTCGCCCATCTCTTACCCTAGGATTGGAGTAGGGTAAGTGGGGTTGAGGTGCGCCGCTAGACGGTTTTCGCCCATCTCTTACACTTGTCTAGTAGCTGCTCAACTCGATTGAAACTCTACAGGAGGTTTAGCAGTGAGGTTAGGCAAGCCGTGATTGGGTGCCTAACAACGGTAGAGTTCACTCGAAGCGGCACCGTTTTCTATTTTGTGTGTGTGTGTGTGTGCGAGCCAGACCCGAGTGAATTCTACCGGGTAGAGCCTATATAAAGAGCTGAGCAGTGAAACGACCTGGCTTTCTTAACTCTTTAGCGGGAGTTAAGGGATCGTGTGGGTAAAGCTGAGCAAACTCTGCAGAGTCAAACAAATGGTATTCGAATACGCCGTGCTCCCGGTTATTGGAGCTGTGTCACTTGGGTGATTCCAGTCGCAAAGCTTAAGTAGTTTTGTAAATGTTTAACTTGTTTAGGTTGGTTAATGAACTCTTGTTGAAAAACCCCTGAGATCTTGAGAAGTAGTTTTGGGTCCCTTTTATAAAAGGATTGCAAATAAAACTGCATCCACCCAAATTATTAAACCAAGTATACTCCCTTCCTTTGATGTTCCGTGCATGTAATAAGTTAGGGTCCCTTTGGGACTTGCTGAGCCGGTTGATTGGCTCACGGCTTGCTTTTGCCCTTCTTTAGAGGATCAAGACGAAGGTGTTTGCCTCCCCGTTGAGGAAGTCCCGGAAGGTCGCTTCTTCGACGAGGATCCGTGGCTTTAGGTCTTGGCCGCGCTCAAGCGGATCTTGGAGCTTCTGTAATGTAATTATACTTTGGGCTTGCACGCCCCGCTGTTGAAAAATGGATGCTAATCTATATGTGAAATATATGCTGGACTTTTGTTGTAAGCATGCAATGGTATACTCTTGCGCGACACTCCATAACTGTTCATGCGTGAATAGTTGCGGAATGCCGTGTCCGTACGCGTCCCTGGAAACGGGGGCGTTACAACAAGTCTTGCAAAAAAAACTTGAGCTAAGTCAGAGAACTCAAAAGCTTCGATCCACTGCATCAAGGGAGTAGTATGGTCAGGGTCAGCTACATATCCAGATTCTGTACATCCATTTTGTTTTTCTGAATGGTTCTGGTGTAGATTCCAGGACACATTATGAACACGTTGATTCTAGTAACAATGCTATAATACTCAAAAAAAATGGAAAAGAAACACAGAAATGCATGGCCTACAGCTCCTGCCAAGGCAATTTCAAATTTGCTGCCCGTACACCTGTTCCGACCCAGTTGTCAGTTTATGGCGAGTTGCAGGGAACAGTACAAAATCAAGTCAGATGGATAAAAAAAACTCGGCATGGAACGCGAAAGGGTAGGCAGGAGGAGGAATGAAGTGTGCGCCCAAGCTGCGAAAAGCTACTTTTACCCGGCCGAGATGCATGTGCATGGAGATGCGAAAAGCACACTTCTGCGGCACGCACGGTACAGAGCCGGGCACCAAGCTGGCTGATTGGAGCACTGGTTCCCAAGTCCCAGCTGAACTGCTTGCTAGCTTATGCAGGGATGGGATTAGGCAGGATTCTGCCTAGTGCTAACTATAGTTTATGGTAGCCCACAACTTATCCATATGCGGATCATATTATCATACTCCCAGCCTCTCATCATAGGGTCCTAGATTCAGCATATAATCAAAATGTAGATAGATATACCTAGGTTTGGATGTGTCTCTTACGATCTTGATTAGCAAAATTCTCCCAAATCTCCCATAGATGGTTCCCACCAAGAGAGAACAAGCAATCTGATTTCAATCTATTATCAAAATATCTGATTTTATATCTGATCTGTCCTTTGTTTGATGACGACGACGTAAACATACGACGGCCATACATCCTTGACTACGTTGCGTGGATATTTCGTAAAAGTCGCGTACCGGTATTGGATACTGTACAGGATACATATACTGCGCCGATACGTATCCTGACCGTATCCGAATTTATTGATTATTCAAAAAAGAAATTAATTCTCGATACTTCTCTGATACTTTTCTGATACTTCTAACCTAATATCCCCCACCGCACCTGCCAGATATAGATCTGAATCGCCCATCCCACCCGCCGCCTCCACGCATTCGAAGACCGATGCCTCGGTTCGCCTCCACGCCCGGCGCCTCCACTCGTCTGCCGCCTCCGCCGATCTTCCTCGCCTGTCGCGTCGCCCGCCGCCTCCGTCCGTCCGCTCCGGTCGCCGCCTCGCCCGTCGCCTCTGCCCGGCGCTCGTCCCCTCCGGTCGTCACCTCGTCTGCAGCCTCTGCCCGTCCCCTCCGGTCATCACCTCGGCTGCCGCCTCCGCCAGTCCCCTCCCGCCGCCGATGCCTGGCGACTCGGCCGTCGCCTTCGCCCGTGGCCTCCAGTGACAGTATGTGTTCACTGCTCCCTCAGTGTTGTTTATTTGCTATATGTTGACAATGTATTTGATGATTCAGTAGGGGACGTGATCAGTGATCAGGTTGTTTGTTGTCATTAGTTTGTTTATTTGCTATTTGTTGTCCTGCTGCTCAGATCAGATCATGGCATCTAGTGGTGGTGGATTTGAGACTCGAGTGCATCGTGTAGTACTGGTACTAGTGCGTGTTCTGGCTCATCCAGTGGAGCTGCCTCGGCTAGGAGCATCCTAAATGCTGCTCGTGTGGTACCTTCAAATGACAATGAAAAGAAGCCGCTTTGGAGGTATGTTGAGTTGCTACAGAAGACTGGGAATGGTGCAGGAGGGAATGCACGATCTAGATGTAGGCTTTGTGATCATATTATCCATGGGAGCTACTCAAGAGTTAAAGCACATCTCTTGAAGATAGGAAATTATGGTGTGAAGTTTTGTCCAAAAGTTACAATCGATGTGCTCGCTCAACTTCACGACGAAATTGCTAAAGCGGAGGCAATGAATGCGAGAAACTTGCCAAGGGAAGTTCCACTGCCTTCAGGAGGGTTGAATGTGAGGAAGAGAAAGGGGGCTTCAGCTATTGAATCAAGCTTCCATAATGAAGGTCGTAATCAGCTTGATGCTCTTATGCTAGGATGTTCTTTACCGTAGGTTAATATCTTTCTGCACTAACTACTCTCCTTATCTTACAATGTTAGATTGTTAATTACATTTAGAAATTAATTTGGACCCTTTTGTTCATTTGTAGGCATACCTTTCAATGTAGCAAGAAACCCTTATTTTAAGAAAGCATTTACCTATGCTGCCAGCTACAACTTGGGTGGCTATGCCCCTCCAAGTTATAACAAGTTGAGGACCTATGGTTTGATTCATAGTTTAATGAGGAATAGGTTCTACACTTATAGGCTTAACCCTGGACGTGCTGAGGATCTCGTATTTGCGCACCACAATTTGCGCCTTCTTTCAAGGAAATCTGAAGACTATTACACTGGCCCATCAAAAATGTGGGATGTTGGAGGAGATAGCTTTGAATTCTTTGATGGCGGTGCTCAATTCCTTCAACATGCTGACCTCTCACTGGATTAACAGGACCTTGAGAAAGTATTAGAAGATCTTGGGGCACTGGACTTGTCTCCATCAGATGTTGGACCTTCGGTCCAATCATAGCCAACTCCACAAGATGTCAGGATGGAAGCAACAATTAGACTACACATTTGTCTTATCATTAGACTACACATTAGAGTCATGAATCACTCTTATGTCATGTCTTTTATCTAGCTATCTTATTATGTAATAGTTATGGTCTTATGGACTTATGGTCTGTTGAATTTGAACACTTGGACTGGTTGTGGTCTTTTGGACATATCAGATTATGTACTAAGTTTATTTACTAAGTGGTCTATCGAATACTTACTTTACTACCTAACTATCAATCATGATTCATGACATGTGATTCTGCTTTTTACTTCATTATTTGTGTACATGTACTTATCTATTCTGTTATTCTTCGCAGATGGTTCATTATATTAATCTAATAGCCAGGAGGGAGAACTGAAGTATCAAGCAAGTTGCTACATCAATATTAAGGTATTCTCGGTTTCTCAATTCCTTATAAGAATTCATTAATTTCTTATTTTTATCTTTACTATACACACACGTATCACCGTATCGGTGTTTTTAGGAAAATGGCGAATCGCGGTATCACCGTATCGCGTATCCATATCCGTATCAGGGTATCTGGGCAACAAAGATCCTTGACACACACGTATGGGCCTATGGCCAGCTGAATTCGATTTGGCCTTAGAGGCCATATTGGTTCCTATTTGGTCTAGGACCAAATTAATCTAGTTCCACTCAAACTCATTAGCTAATTAACCTCTATCTGGTTCGGACTTATCCACTAACCAACTAGATACATGACCAAAATTTTGGGCCAAATCATGGCACGTAGGCCACAAGACTTGGATTGGATGGCTGCATGGTTTGACATCTAGTGTTTGCCACAAGCCCATCTCCTTAGAATTTGGCCGTGATCCTTCATGCAGATGTGGATGAGCTGACTCCTTGTTCGGCTAATTTTGGTCTGCATGCATGTGCGTCCTTTCGTGGTTTATCTCCATATTCTTTTGATTCAAACTTAAGAGCAATTAACACACTAGACTTAGGCAATATAAAGCTCTCATCAATAATATTAACTTGCACATTAAAGAGTAAATCCATCTCTTTATTTAAAAACTTGGCTCGTGCTCTAGTCGTTGGATCTTTTGGTTCTTCATGAACAATCGAGACGTAGACGACATAGTAGTAGTAGGGATATCCTCATCATCCTCCTCTTGAAAATGAGTCGTCCTTGACTCTGTATCATCTTGTCCAAAGAATGGTGACAAATCAATAACATTAAAAGTAGTACTTACCCCATAATCGTCTCCTGGAAGTTCAATCTTGTATACATTATCATTGATCTTGGTAAGTACTTTAAAAGGACCATCACCACGGGGCATCAACTTTGATTTATACTTCTCTGAAAAGCGTTCTTTACGAAGGTGTACCTACACTAAGTCACCTGGCTCAAATCATCATTTTCTTTCTAGATTTGTTAGGTTTAGAAGCATAAGCACGTACCTTCTGTTCAATTGCCTCTTTAGTCTTTTCATAGAGTTTTTCACAAAATCAGCATGCTTCGAAGCCTCTATATTAGCACGTTCTTGTAGTGAAAGTGGTATTAAATTAAGTGGTTGTAAGTTCAAGCCTCATTAAGTTGGTTTTGATGATAATGACAAATACAATTATGAGACTAATATGTTTATTGATTATGATATTGCTTAGTCTCATTTAGATGAAAAGGTGAAAAACATAGGAAGTATGCATCCAATATCATGATTGCCATATGTCCATCTCCTTGGAATTTGGCCGTGATCCTTCGTGCAGATGCGGATGAGCTGAGTCTTTGTTCGGTTGATTTCGGTCTGCATGCATGCGCGTCATTTCGTGGTTTGTCTCCATGTTATTTTGATTCAAACTTGAGAGCAAAGTAAATTTATCTCTTTATTTAAAAGTTTGGCTCGTGCTCTAGTTATCGGACCTTTTGATTATTTATGAACATTTGGAGACATAGACGATATAGTAGTAGTAGAGATATCTTTATCAATTATGGTAGGATGGTGGTTAGGATTTCATTTTCGCGACATTTCGCGCTCAGGAGAATGAGTAATCTAAAAGCTTTGTCCCGCGGCCAGGAAATGCACTGAAACTCCTTACCTCCTAACTTTCGTGTACCTGCTGCATGAGACGGCTAAGCGATATATTCGTCCGACACTATAATCTTGATCAATTTTCTGTTAGGAAAGCTAAATACTAGAGCAGCATACTCCCCCTATTACGCCAGGGGGAGTTTGCGCGCGGAGCGCCCCGCCACGTCGCCCCTGCGCGCGCTCGCGCCGGCGCGTGGCGGGGCAAATTTCTGTACGGCCAGGTGAGGTCTTTTTCCTGTACTTTTCGGAAATTACGTAGAGGTCATTTTTCCTCACAAAGAGGCCCTTTTTCTCGCGAAAAGGTCCCTGGCAGTTTTTTTGGCGCTTTTTCTGAAAACACCCCTCCAATTTGCAGGATTGCGCCTCGCGGTTTTCTAAATTGTGTACAGGTCCTCGTTTCATTACATACGGGTCCTCGATTTTTTTACGAAAAAACCCTTTAGCTTTTTCGAAAATACGCATGGATTTTTTTAAAAAAACTCCTCGCGGATCATCGCCTCTTTTACTTCGGTAAACACGGTGGCTGACGCGGCGTGTCGCCGCGCCTATGAGGCTAGTAGTTATTGCGACATGTACGCGTAAGGCTCACTGGTGTTATGTACTGCTACACTACCGCACTGCAGTACGCAGCCAGTGGTTCGCTCGTTTTTCGCATCCATGATGAACTGAGCAGCCGTCACTCGTCAGTAAGCATTCGGGAACAATATTTTTCATGTCGTTCTGCTCTCGTATATCGCTCAGAGCTCAGATAAACTTCGGTTTTTCTTCAGTTCTTTACTGCTGCTGCTGAAAGAAAGAGGAGAAAAGATGGAATGAATGATTGCATATGTCGCTCTTCGTTGATTTTGGAAGTGTACTAGAGGGCGGCAGGGCGGGCTGCGAGATGGCATGGGGCTCCTCGGTTTCAGCGCCTCCGGCAAGAGGCGATTGACGCTGCAGATTCTCAATGTTTCTACGGAGCGCTGCTATCGGCGGCACGCCTCCAGTCCTTGCAAAGTGTAGGATCCGGTCCTCTGCCGTTGAGGAGCGACTCCAGAGGCAAACACTGGCGCACCACTGAGAAGAACTGCAAATCACTGTCGAAAAAATCATTGAAGCAAAATCACTGCCCCAAACTACTGTCGAAAATCACTGCAGCATCGCAGCACTGTTTTGTACCGTTGCGGTGTACTAGCTTTGCTCCTGAAGTAAGAGGATCCAAATCGCATAGTTACTCTGAATCTAGTTATGCCACTAATGTGTTTGGTTGGAGGGATAGGATGTAATGAGATGGGATGGTTCCTTTGGGGTGTGTTTGGTTGCCTGAATCTCTTTCGTCTTGGCTGGGTGGATCCGTATAATCTGAGAAATAGCCTGTTTGGTTGCCTGTATGAGTGGATGCAGCCTGCATGAGCGGATGCAAAAATACGCCCTCATCCTGGATGGGTGGATACGCCCAAAATGACCTTCACTGGCCATCCTGGATGGGTTGATGCAGTGTATCTTATGCGGTCTCACGTGTCAGCCTCTCAGGTTTGGTAGACTGCATCCACTCATACAGGCAACCAAACAGCATCTCAGTTTTTTTTTGCATCCGCTTATGCAACCTCACCAAACATCTTCCTTTTCTGAAATACGATTCCACTCAGCCTGCATCCACTCAGTCAGGATATACGATACAACCTCCATCCACGAACCAAACACACCCCAACCAAGCCTATCTGTGTGTTTGGTTGAAGGAATGGGGTGGGATGGAATGGTCCAAAGTGGGATGAGCCTGTGCAAATTTAAAGAATATTTTTCTTAGATGCTGGACTGGTTCCACTTTTTTTGTGGAACTATCTCATCTCATCCCCATCCCATCATATCCCACCTCATCCCTCCAACCAAACACATCCAAAAGAATCGTATTTATTCCTGTACCACTGAGTTTTATATTTGGGTATTGATAGATATCATCCGGATGTTTTCTTTCTAACTATCATCCAGATTTGTGACCGTTGGAATAGAGATCCAAGGGCCACAAATTCTCCCCACCCCCTCCAAAAAAAATTCACCCCCCTCCAAAAAAAATTCTCCCCCCTCCAAAAAAAAGAGACCGTTGGATCTCTAATCCAACGGTCCGAAATATGGATGATTGTTGGGAAGAAAACATCCGGGTGATACCTATACACACCCTTTATATTTATGTATTTTGATTCCATATCCATCACCTTCATTAGCCCAAGTTGCCGTTAACTCCATCAGGTTGTTAGATTTTTCTCCCTATGCTCAAATTACCCCTGGTCCCACATGTTAGGGAGCGTCTCTCTTCTTCATTTCTACCCCTTTCCCTCCCTCCCCTTCACCCTTGTTTGCAATCACCAGTGAGCTGAGGGAGATGCAGTGGAGGGATGTAACGCCCCCAATTTTTGGGACCAGGGACGTCGTACGGCCTGCAACAGCCCAGGAGTTCTGTTGCGGCTTAACAGTGTATCATGCCTGCTTATAAGCCATTTAAAAAGAGTTAAATGGATTAAAGTAAGACCTAATGGCCAGCTTTAACGACAATAAGGGCATTCAAGCCCAAAATTTAACTTACATACAAAAGAGCCGAAGAAAACTCCACAGGAACGCTTGAGTGCGATCGTAACCCTACTGCGAAATCTTGAATTGCTTCCTTTTTCTTCTGGTATCTGTTGGGGGAAAATTCGGCAAGCCTGAGTACTCCCACCCCGTACTCAACAAGTCACATGGGTAAATCCTGATTTACTATTTGCAAGGTTATTCAAGGATGGGAGTATATTGGGGTTATTATATTGGGTGGATGCAGTTTTATTTGCAATCAAGTAAAACTTAAAACATTTGCTCCTTAAGATCAGGGGGTTTTCATTAACAAATTCAGTTCATCACTTATCACATTAAATCATCTCAAATCCTACTTATGCCTCATTGTTGGAATCACCCAATTAACACAGCTCCTTTAACCGGAAGCACGGCGTATTCGAATACCATTTATTTCACTCTGCAGAGTTGCTCAACTTTACCCACACGATCCCTTAACTCCCGCGACAGAGTTAAGAAAGCCAGGTCAGTTCACTGCTCCATTCTTTATATAGACTCTACCCGATAGCATCACTCAGTCACGGCTACAATTGCGCACATACTCTTCTCTAGCCGCTTGTGAGTGAATACTACCGTTGTTAGGTACCCGCAGCATACCTAACTCCCCGTCTACCTGTCGTCACAGCCTGTAGAGTTTCAATTGAATGGAGCAGCTACTAAACCAGTGTTGACAAGTCAACTCCTGTGGCCTGAGCGTTGACTATGTCTTTTACTTGGCACAAGGTTCTCGTCCTTACATTTTTCACCTGAGGCATCCAACCACATCTCCCTCTGTGCCCACTGGCACTACCACCACCCATCCATACCAGCCTCTCACTCGGGTAAGGGCGTGGGCGTAGATCACCGCGTGATTTCCCACAGCACACCCTTCCCAGTCTCAATTCCCTAAGGTAAAGTCGTGGGCGTAGATCACCACGTGATTTCCCACAGCACCCCTTTACCTTAGTATCAGTTTTCAAATCCTACTGGCCCACAGCCAACACCTTAGAATGCATACCAGCATCACCGGCCTAGGGTACGGTGTCCCATACCACCCTACCCTCTCCGGGTTTTTTCAATTCTACCGGCCAACGGCCAGAGTCACTTAGTAGTGTATCATACTGAATGAAATGATCTTGTATACATTTATATCATATGTTAATTCTTACTAAGGTTGTCAAGGTGAATATGGCCATCAAGGTAAACAGGGCTTTTTATCAGTGGTAGGATTATCTAGATAGCATGCCATTCTAAATCTTTGTTTTAAGCAATCATCAGTTCGCAACTATCAATAATGAAAATACATTAAATAAATAATGTAATTTAATGGGATTCAATATGATAAAAAACATGTGACTTGCCTCGCGGGCTTATGATTTCGACGATTTCGTATTCTTCAATTTCTTGGCCTTGATCTTGATCCGAGGCTTCGTCTCCTTGAATCAGCTGACCCTCGACGTCACGTGCTAGCGTAAAACAAGGAAAATCAATTTAATTCCACGCTCGACGGAAATGAGCTAGGAATAAAGAAATGGAAATAACAAAATAAATTCAATTAAAATTCAAATAAAATAGGTTTGGGATTTTTGGAGGCTTGGTATGAATATTTGGAGCTAGGAAATGGGTTGGCGGTTTCGAAACGATCGAAACGGATATATTTTTGTATTTTTGGGCTTTTAAAATGGCTTAACGGGTCTGGTTACTATTCATTGCGGGTATTTACTGTTCAAACCGGGCGAGGTACTGTTCATCGCGGGGGCGGATGCTACAGTACCGGACGGGTACTGTTCATCTCCTACCTCCCGCGCGTGCACTGTAGCACCGAACAGGGGAGATTTTGCACCGGCGACTGACAGCGCTACAGAGCTTTGCGACTCCAATCGAGGACATGGGTGGACTCAGGGAGATGCCGGGAACCCATTTTTGGGGTCGGCACCGGCCGGGGAGGCGGCAATCGCCGGCGGCGAGCCGGTGATCTCGGGGCGGTTTTTAGTGGCTTGGGAGCTCTAGGAGAGGCCATTTTCGGATTTGGCGACTGATTAACCATCTAGGGATGGCCAAGGAGGTGATGGTGGTGGCGGTTTGCGCTAGGGAGACTTACAGAGGGCTGGCCACGGTGGAGTGCCATGACCGGGCGGAAGAACTCGAAGGCGGGGAAGGAGAAGGCTCGGGAGCTAAAGGTGACGGCTTGGACAAGTTCCTGGGAGCCTGAGGAGTCTATGAACGGGAGCAATTGAGTTTTAATCGATCGGCTAGGTCGAATTGCAACATGGGCTCATTTCTAGGGTTTGTGGTGTCGGCAGTTATCTGGCGGCTTTAGCTGGCGAGGAAGAGGTCTGAAGCGCAAGGTGGCGGGAGGGGAAGGCGCTGGAAGGAGACTCGGTGGCTTGGCGACGAAAATCAGCAGGTGGCGGTGAAGTTTTCAGACAGCGCACAGTGCCAGCGCGTCGGCGACGAGAAAGGGGCGACGCCGAGATTCGTGCGCGATTTTTGGGTTGAGATTGGTGAGAATTAGGCTCTAGTTTAAGATTTTGCAATAGAATTTGGAAATTCAACTGTTTTTCAAATTTATGAAAAAATTGGGGGATGTTACACACTACCCCTTAAAAAGAATCTCGTCCTCGAGATTCGAGGAAGAGGTTTAGAAAACTTTCACTGCAATCAGGAGCTTGCATTTAAGTACGAGAAGAATCAGAACAAAAGAACACAGATACAAGCTGAGACGAAGTAGGGTAGAAGTAGAAAAAAAAATTTCACATAAACTTTTCTTAAAACCAAATATTCAACTCTTTGCACAAATTGCTTATATATAGCAGCCTACCAGGCTCGTAGTGCAATTTGGCTACTATTACAAGCAGAAAACTTCGTCTACTCAATTGGTTTTACCCGTTGCATCAAGGGAATTAAACGAGCATGATGTACTATCTACTCGGACGGTGACTTCAACTTTTCAAAAGGAAAGTTTTGGTCAGGGACATTCGTGCTACTCTTCTTAACACCATCCTTAGCACTTCTACTAAAGTTAATCTTCGTTCCATTTGGTTAAAGACCTGCAGCAAGAAGTTAGTCTAAACGACTACTCGTATTTTTGAGCTTTTAACCAATCCAAACAAAAATTTTTAATGCATGTCTAGGAAAGATAAGGCAGACATAGGAAAAGTGAGGCAGCAATATTACTTATGGTTTTTGTAACTCTTTTGTATCAGAAATTTAGATTTTGTAGAATCGTGTTCCTATTGAAATCAAACCTATACTTAGGGTTACATCCTACAGTCAAGCATAGCTCTGATACCATTTGTAACGCCCCCAATTTTTGGGACCAGGGACGTCGTACGGCCTGCAACAGCCCAGGAGTTCTGTTGCGGCTTAACAGTGTATCATGCCTGCTTATAAGCCATTTAAAAAGAGTTAAATGGATTAAAGTAAGACCTAATGGCCAGCTTTAACGACAATAAGGGCATTCAAGCCCAAAATTTAACTTACATACAAAAGAGCCGAAGAAAACTCCACAGGAACGCTTGAGTGCGATCGTAACCCTACTGCGAAATCTTGAATTGCTTCCTTTTTCTTCTGGTATCTGTTGGGGGAAAATTCGGCAAGCCTGAGTACTCCCACCCCGTACTCAACAAGTCACATGGGTAAATCCTGATTTACTATTTGCAAGGTTATTCAAGGATGGGAGTATATTGGGGTTATTATATTGGGTGGATGCAGTTTTATTTGCAATCAAGTAAAACTTAAAACATTTGCTCCTTAAGATCAGGGGGTTTTCATTAACAAATTCAGTTCATCACTTATCACATTAAATCATCTCAAATCCTACTTATGCCTCATTGTTGGAATCACCCAATTAACACAGCTCCTTTAACCGGAAGCACGGCGTATTCGAATACCATTTATTTCACTCTGCAGAGTTGCTCAACTTTACCCACACGATCCCTTAACTCCCGCGACAGAGTTAAGAAAGCCAGGTCAGTTCACTGCTCCATTCTTTATATAGACTCTACCCGATAGCATCACTCAGTCACGGCTACAATTGCGCACATACTCTTCTCTAGCCGCTTGTGAGTGAATACTACCGTTGTTAGGTACCCGCAGCATACCTAACTCCCCGTCTACCTGTCGTCACAGCCTGTAGAGTTTCAATTGAATGGAGCAGCTACTAAACCAGTGTTGACAAGTCAACTCCTGTGGCCTGAGCGTTGACTATGTCTTTTACTTGGCACAAGGTTCTCGTCCTTACATTTTTCACCTGAGGCATCCAACCACATCTCCCTCTGTGCCCACTGGCACTACCACCACCCATCCATACCAGCCTCTCACTCGGGTAAGGGCGTGGGCGTAGATCACCGCGTGATTTCCCACAGCACACCCTTCCCAGTCTCAATTCCCTAAGGTAAAGTCGTGGGCGTAGATCACCACGTGATTTCCCACAGCACCCCTTTACCTTAGTATCAGTTTTCAAATCCTACTGGCCCACAGCCAACACCTTAGAATGCATACCAGCATCACCGGCCTAGGGTACGGTGTCCCATACCACCCTACCCTCTCCGGGTTTTTTCAATTCTACCGGCCAACGGCCAGAGTCACTTAGTAGTGTATCATACTGAATGAAATGATCTTGTATACATTTATATCATATGTTAATTCTTACTAAGGTTGTCAAGGTGAATATGGCCATCAAGGTAAACAGGGCTTTTTATCAGTGGTAGGATTATCTAGATAGCATGCCATTCTAAATCTTTGTTTTAAGCAATCATCAGTTCGCAACTATCAATAATGAAAATACATTAAATAAATAATGTAATTTAATGGGATTCAATATGATAAAAAACATGTGACTTGCCTCGCGGGCTTATGATTTCGACGATTTCGTATTCTTCAATTTCTTGGCCTTGATCTTGATCCGAGGCTTCGTCTCCTTGAATCAGCTGACCCTCGACGTCACGTGCTAGCGTAAAACAAGGAAAATCAATTTAATTCCACGCTCGACGGAAATGAGCTAGGAATAAAGAAATGGAAATAACAAAATAAATTCAATTAAAATTCAAATAAAATAGGTTTGGGATTTTTGGAGGCTTGGTATGAATATTTGGAGCTAGGAAATGGGTTGGCGGTTTCGAAACGATCGAAACGGATATATTTTTGTATTTTTGGGCTTTTAAAATGGCTTAACGGGTCTGGTTACTATTCATTGCGGGTATTTACTGTTCAAACCGGGCGAGGTACTGTTCATCGCGGGGGCGGATGCTACAGTACCGGACGGGTACTGTTCATCTCCTACCTCCCGCGCGTGCACTGTAGCACCGAACAGGGGAGATTTTGCACCGGCGACTGACAGCGCTACAGAGCTTTGCGACTCCAATCGAGGACATGGGTGGACTCAGGGAGATGCCGGGAACCCATTTTTGGGGTCGGCACCGGCCGGGGAGGCGGCAATCGCCGGCGGCGAGCCGGTGATCTCGGGGCGGTTTTTAGTGGCTTGGGAGCTCTAGGAGAGGCCATTTTCGGATTTGGCGACTGATTAACCATCTAGGGATGGCCAAGGAGGTGATGGTGGTGGCGGTTTGCGCTAGGGAGACTTACAGAGGGCTGGCCACGGTGGAGTGCCATGACCGGGCGGAAGAACTCGAAGGCGGGGAAGGAGAAGGCTCGGGAGCTAAAGGTGACGGCTTGGACAAGTTCCTGGGAGCCTGAGGAGTCTATGAACGGGAGCAATTGAGTTTTAATCGATCGGCTAGGTCGAATTGCAACATGGGCTCATTTCTAGGGTTTGTGGTGTCGGCAGTTATCTGGCGGCTTTAGCTGGCGAGGAAGAGGTCTGAAGCGCAAGGTGGCGGGAGGGGAAGGCGCTGGAAGGAGACTCGGTGGCTTGGCGACGAAAATCAGCAGGTGGCGGTGAAGTTTTCAGACAGCGCACAGTGCCAGCGCGTCGGCGACGAGAAAGGGGCGACGCCGAGATTCGTGCGCGATTTTTGGGTTGAGATTGGTGAGAATTAGGCTCTAGTTTAAGATTTTGCAATAGAATTTGGAAATTCAACTGTTTTTCAAATTTATGAAAAAATTGGGGGATGTTACACACTACCCCTTAAAAAGAATCTCGTCCTCGAGATTCGAGGAAGAGGTTTAGAAAACTTTCACTGCAATCAGGAGCTTGCATTTAAGTACGAGAAGAATCAGAACAAAAGAACACAGATACAAGCTGAGACGAAGTAGGGTAGAAGTAGAAAAAAAAATTTCACATAAACTTTTCTTAAAACCAAATATTCAACTCTTTGCACAAATTGCTTATATATAGCAGCCTACCAGGCTCGTAGTGCAATTTGGCTACTATTACAAGCAGAAAACTTCGTCTACTCAATTGGTTTTACCCGTTGCATCAAGGGAATTAAACGAGCATGATGTACTATCTACTCGGACGGTGACTTCAACTTTTCAAAAGGAAAGTTTTGGTCAGGGACATTCGTGCTACTCTTCTTAACACCATCCTTAGCACTTCTACTAAAGTTAATCTTCGTTCCATTTGGTTAAAGACCTGCAGCAAGAAGTTAGTCTAAACGACTACTCGTATTTTTGAGCTTTTAACCAATCCAAACAAAAATTTTTAATGCATGTCTAGGAAAGATAAGGCAGACATAGGAAAAGTGAGGCAGCAATATTACTTATGGTTTTTGTAACTCTTTTGTATCAGAAATTTAGATTTTGTAGAATCGTGTTCCTATTGAAATCAAACCTATACTTAGGGTTACATCCTACAGTCAAGCATAGCTCTGATACCATTTGTAACGCCCCCAATTTTTGGGACCAGGGACGTCGTACGGCCTGCAACAGCCCAGGAGTTCTGTTGCGGCTTAACAGTGTATCATGCCTGCTTATAAGCCATTTAAAAAGAGTTAAATGGATTAAAGTAAGACCTAATGGCCAGCTTTAACGACAATAAGGGCATTCAAGCCCAAAATTTAACTTACATACAAAAGAGCCGAAGAAAACTCCACAGGAACGCTTGAGTGCGATCGTAACCCTACTGCGAAATCTTGAATTGCTTCCTTTTTCTTCTGGTATCTGTTGGGGGAAAATTCGGCAAGCCTGAGTACTCCCACCCCGTACTCAACAAGTCACATGGGTAAATCCTGATTTACTATTTGCAAGGTTATTCAAGGATGGGAGTATATTGGGGTTATTATATTGGGTGGATGCAGTTTTATTTGCAATCAAGTAAAACTTAAAACATTTGCTCCTTAAGATCAGGGGGTTTTCATTAACAAATTCAGTTCATCACTTATCACATTAAATCATCTCAAATCCTACTTATGCCTCATTGTTGGAATCACCCAATTAACACAGCTCCTTTAACCGGAAGCACGGCGTATTCGAATACCATTTATTTCACTCTGCAGAGTTGCTCAACTTTACCCACACGATCCCTTAACTCCCGCGACAGAGTTAAGAAAGCCAGGTCAGTTCACTGCTCCATTCTTTATATAGACTCTACCCGATAGCATCACTCAGTCACGGCTACAATTGCGCACATACTCTTCTCTAGCCGCTTGTGAGTGAATACTACCGTTGTTAGGTACCCGCAGCATACCTAACTCCCCGTCTACCTGTCGTCACAGCCTGTAGAGTTTCAATTGAATGGAGCAGCTACTAAACCAGTGTTGACAAGTCAACTCCTGTGGCCTGAGCGTTGACTATGTCTTTTACTTGGCACAAGGTTCTCGTCCTTACATTTTTCACCTGAGGCATCCAACCACATCTCCCTCTGTGCCCACTGGCACTACCACCACCCATCCATACCAGCCTCTCACTCGGGTAAGGGCGTGGGCGTAGATCACCGCGTGATTTCCCACAGCACACCCTTCCCAGTCTCAATTCCCTAAGGTAAAGTCGTGGGCGTAGATCACCACGTGATTTCCCACAGCACCCCTTTACCTTAGTATCAGTTTTCAAATCCTACTGGCCCACAGCCAACACCTTAGAATGCATACCAGCATCACCGGCCTAGGGTACGGTGTCCCATACCACCCTACCCTCTCCGGGTTTTTTCAATTCTACCGGCCAACGGCCAGAGTCACTTAGTAGTGTATCATACTGAATGAAATGATCTTGTATACATTTATATCATATGTTAATTCTTACTAAGGTTGTCAAGGTGAATATGGCCATCAAGGTAAACAGGGCTTTTTATCAGTGGTAGGATTATCTAGATAGCATGCCATTCTAAATCTTTGTTTTAAGCAATCATCAGTTCGCAACTATCAATAATGAAAATACATTAAATAAATAATGTAATTTAATGGGATTCAATATGATAAAAAACATGTGACTTGCCTCGCGGGCTTATGATTTCGACGATTTCGTATTCTTCAATTTCTTGGCCTTGATCTTGATCCGAGGCTTCGTCTCCTTGAATCAGCTGACCCTCGACGTCACGTGCTAGCGTAAAACAAGGAAAATCAATTTAATTCCACGCTCGACGGAAATGAGCTAGGAATAAAGAAATGGAAATAACAAAATAAATTCAATTAAAATTCAAATAAAATAGGTTCGGGATTTTTGGAGGCTTGGTATGAATATTTGGAGCTAGGAAATGGGTTGGCGGTTTCGAAACGATCGAAACGGATATATTTTTGTATTTTTGGGCTTTTAAAATGGCTTAACGGGTCTGGTTACTATTCATTGCGGGTATTTACTGTTCAAACCGGGCGAGGTACTGTTCATCGCGGGGGCGGATGCTACAGTACCGGACGGGTACTGTTCATCTCCTACCTCCCGCGCGTGCACTGTAGCACCGAACAGGGGAGATTTTGCACCGGCGACTGACAGCGCTACAGAGCTTTGCGACTCCAATCGAGGACATGGGTGGACTCAGGGAGATGCCGGGAACCCATTTTTGGGGTCGGCACCGGCCGGGGAGGCGGCAATCGCCGGCGGCGAGCCGGTGATCTCGGGGCGGTTTTTAGTGGCTTGGGAGCTCTAGGAGAGGCCATTTTCGGATTTGGCGACTGATTAACCATCTAGGGATGGCCAAGGAGGTGATGGTGGTGGCGGTTTGCGCTAGGGAGACTTACAGAGGGCTGGCCACGGTGGAGTGCCATGACCGGGCGGAAGAACTCGAAGGCGGGGAAGGAGAAGGCTCGGGAGCTAAAGGTGACGGCTTGGACAAGTTCCTGGGAGCCTGAGGAGTCTATGAACGGGAGCAATTGAGTTTTAATCGATCGGCTAGGTCGAATTGCAACATGGGCTCATTTCTAGGGTTTGTGGTGTCGGCAGTTATCTGGCGGCTTTAGCTGGCGAGGAAGAGGTCTGAAGCGCAAGGTGGCGGGAGGGGAAGGCGCTGGAAGGAGACTCGGTGGCTTGGCGACGAAAATCAGCAGGTGGCGGTGAAGTTTTCAGACAGCGCACAGTGCCAGCGCGTCGGCGACGAGAAAGGGGCGACGCCGAGATTCGTGCGCGATTTTTGGGTTGAGATTGGTGAGAATTAGGCTCTAGTTTAAGATTTTGCAATAGAATTTGGAAATTCAACTGTTTTTCAAATTTATGAAAAAATTGGGGGATGTTACACACTACCCCTTAAAAAGAATCTCGTCCTCGAGATTCGAGGAAGAGGTTTAGAAAACTTTCACTGCAATCAGGAGCTTGCATTTAAGTACGAGAAGAATCAGAACAAAAGAACACAGATACAAGCTGAGACGAAGTAGGGTAGAAGTAGAAAAAAAAATTTCACATAAACTTTTCTTAAAACCAAATATTCAACTCTTTGCACAAATTGCTTATATATAGCAGCCTACCAGGCTCGTAGTGCAATTTGGCTACTATTACAAGCAGAAAACTTCGTCTACTCAATTGGTTTTACCCGTTGCATCAAGGGAATTAAACGAGCATGATGTACTATCTACTCGGACGGTGACTTCAACTTTTCAAAAGGAAAGTTTTGGTCAGGGACATTCGTGCTACTCTTCTTAACACCATCCTTAGCACTTCTACTAAAGTTAATCTTCGTTCCATTTGGTTAAAGACCTGCAGCAAGAAGTTAGTCTAAACGACTACTCGTATTTTTGAGCTTTTAACCAATCCAAACAAAAATTTTTAATGCATGTCTAGGAAAGATAAGGCAGACATAGGAAAAGTGAGGCAGCAATATTACTTATGGTTTTTGTAACTCTTTTGTATCAGAAATTTAGATTTTGTAGAATCGTGTTCCTATTGAAATCAAACCTATACTTAGGGTTACATCCTACAGTCAAGCATAGCTCTGATACCATTTGTAACGCCCCCAATTTTTGGGACCAGGGACGTCGTACGGCCTGCAACAGCCCAGGAGTTCTGTTGCGGCTTAACAGTGTATCATGCCTGCTTATAAGCCATTTAAAAAGAGTTAAATGGATTAAAGTAAGACCTAATGGCCAGCTTTAACGACAATAAGGGCATTCAAGCCCAAAATTTAACTTACATACAAAAGAGCCGAAGAAAACTCCACAGGAACGCTTGAGTGCGATCGTAACCCTACTGCGAAATCTTGAATTGCTTCCTTTTTCTTCTGGTATCTGTTGGGGGAAAATTCGGCAAGCCTGAGTACTCCCACCCCGTACTCAACAAGTCACATGGGTAAATCCTGATTTACTATTTGCAAGGTTATTCAAGGATGGGAGTATATTGGGGTTATTATATTGGGTGGATGCAGTTTTATTTGCAATCAAGTAAAACTTAAAACATTTGCTCCTTAAGATCAGGGGGTTTTCATTAACAAATTCAGTTCATCACTTATCACATTAAATCATCTCAAATCCTACTTATGCCTCATTGTTGGAATCACCCAATTAACACAGCTCCTTTAACCGGAAGCACGGCGTATTCGAATACCATTTATTTCACTCTGCAGAGTTGCTCAACTTTACCCACACGATCCCTTAACTCCCGCGACAGAGTTAAGAAAGCCAGGTCAGTTCACTGCTCCATTCTTTATATAGACTCTACCCGATAGCATCACTCAGTCACGGCTACAATTGCGCACATACTCTTCTCTAGCCGCTTGTGAGTGAATACTACCGTTGTTAGGTACCCGCAGCATACCTAACTCCCCGTCTACCTGTCGTCACAGCCTGTAGAGTTTCAATTGAATGGAGCAGCTACTAAACCAGAGCCCCTATTTGAGCCCTCAAACCTCATATTTGAGAGCCAGAGCAAAAACTGAACTCCAACAGGGCCCCTACTTGGCTCTCAAAAATAGGAGGCCTCTCAAATGAGGTCTCCAAGCCCTCATTCCTAGGGGCCCTCCCCTGGCTCTCATCCTACAGTTTTTTCCCGCTCGTGAAACTTCCCCCGCCTCCACCCCAAAATTCCCAGCCTCTGCCCCCAAAATCCCCCGCGCACCCCCCGCCTCCGCCGCCCGCTCGCCCCCACCTCGCCCGACTCCCCCGCCTCCGCCGCCCGCTCGCCCCCCGCCTCGCCCGCCGCCTCCGCCCCCCGCCCGTCACCTCCGCTCTCCGCCGCCTCGCCCGTCACCTCCGCTCTCCGCCGCCCCGCCTGCCGCCTCCGCTCTCCGCCGCCTCGCCCGTCGCCGTCGCCACACCCGTCACCTTCGCTCTCCGCCGCCTCGCCCGTCGCCGTCGCCACGCCCGTCGCCCGACTCCTCTGCTCACAGGTCCCATGTGTCAGTGTGTAGTGGAATAGATTTGAGGGCTTAGATTTGAGGGGTGCTGTTAGAGTAGTTGCAAAAAAAATTGGGCCCTCAAAAGTAGGAGTCTGTTTTGAGAGCTACTGCTGGAGTTGCTCTTAGCTAACGTCGTCTTGGCGTCAACTGTGGTGCGGAGGATGCGCCTGGCCGGGCATTTCTTTTCCTGCGCGCTCTTCCTTCGGCGCTTGGAGCCCGTTCCGGCTGACCAGCCACGTGCGGCGCTTCCTGCCGCTCCCCACACCCGTCGTTATCCGCCGGGGCATTCGCTGACGAGGCTCTGCCCGCCCGCCCCGCCCGAATCATTGCGATCGCATTCAAATTCACTCGGTGGTCCTCTCGCTCCCCGGCGTGATCGCTGTCCTTCCATGGCCCCACGCCCCGGCAGTACCGTCCGATCCGCTTAGGGTGTGTTTAGTTTGCTGAATATGGACGACTGGATCCCAGCTCCGCCGTATATTGCAAAAAATTCGAGTGTTTGGTTGGACGAATTTACTGTGGAATCCTGGATCCGCTCGTCCCCGCATACGGTCTCATCTGGGACCGAGAGTGAAGGCCATTTCGACCGAATCTGCCCGTCCAGGACCGAGGGAGTCGAGCAAGACCTTCATACAGCCTACCAATCACATACTCATTCAGCCTGTATCCACAGATACATCGAACCAAACATTCTTCTTTTTCAAAATACGGCTCTCCTCATCCAGTTTCCCCTCATCCAGGATATACGATCCCACTACCCAAAAGCCCTTAGGGTGTGTTTGGACTGGAGCTATTTGGTTGAACGGGACGGTTCAGTTCAGGATACAAGGCTATTTAAGTGTTTGGTCGAATTGTACCGAATGATCTTGAATGAGATGGTTCCAGTTAGAAGAATATTCCCTTTTTATGTTGTATCATCCCGTTCGATGAAATCGGTCAAATCACGCCATCTCGCGTAGTTGTTTTGTTCGCACCCTAGGTCGTCCTATATAACCAACCAAACATATTCATATATTATCCCATACATCCAATCAAACAGCCTCCTTGTATCATTCTATCCCAATCACATACTACTTATACCTAGAGTTAGGAATTGGGCCGTGCCATGCCGGCACAACCGGGGTCCACCATGCTTCGGGCCGCTTCGTGCCGTGCCGGCTCGGCCTAGTCAACCCGTCATGCTGTGCCGTGCCGGCCCGCCTTGCCTCTGGTCAGGCCCAAGTGCGGTCCAAAGCCTGCCATGCCGGCATTCATGCCGTGCAAGACCAAACCCAGCCCGAAGTAACTATACACGACAAAGATAGTGACGATGGTGGTGGCGGCTGCCATTTTCATTTCTCTCATATCCATCTCGCTAAAAACTAGTTAAAATTGAATTAGTTGCATATCGGGGTAAAAGTAACAATATGTGTATAATATACTAGTCTTGTGGCGTATATGTGCGCTTGCCAAATGTAGGCATGTACAGAATGGGACCGTATTGTATTTATTTATTTGTATAGATACCAAGTGTGAAAATGGCAAGTGTACAATATGCCAACCTTGATGTTAGGATGGTCCTAAAGTTTGGAACTGCTATTATATCTGTTAAACCTAAAAAACAGAGTGAAAGAACAATGCAATTAGCAATAGTTGCATACAAGAACAAAGATATCGCCATTCGGTCAAGCACCTTGTGTCTACATATGTGTAATGAACTATAGACGGCGGAGGCGGTGTCTGCCATCTTCATTTCTCTCGTGCCCGCCTCGTTAAAAACCTAGTAAAAATTAAATTAGTTGCGTAAAAACATGGCCATGTAAATATTTCAGGGAAAAGTAGAATTCCTACGTATACATATAACATGTATAATCTAACTAGTGAAAGTATAGCCAATAAGTTATGTATGTATGATGTATTAAGGTGTTAACCAATATTTTTTATCTATATACATGTGTACATGATTTCTTTAGTTACTAGGTGCTAGAGAAAGTATATGTGTAACTAGCGTATAGAGTTACTGATTCTGCCCGTCTTTAGACGAAACAATGGTTTCTATTATTTTGATGTGACTAACCATTGAATCGAGTATTTAAATGCGCATTCGAATATCTAATAGTAATATATTTATTTAAGTGGTGGTCACTAATTCCCCCTTTTTGTTCTACTAATGATATGCTATTCAGCTTTTAATAACGTGCCGGTTTGCTACTAAAATTTCGCAAGGTAATCAGTGTTAGCCAGATTTTATGGAATATTCTCTTAACATGTATTTTCTAAAGCTAATTTGTAATTTTAATTTTCTTCTCCTTTTTCTTTTCTCCATTTTCCCTTTTTCTTTTCTCCTCCATCCTTTTTCTTCCACCCGGCCAACTTCATTCCTCTTTTCCTCATCCTCTCCCCCCGATCTGGATCTCGTGCTCGTCGTGCTCCCTCCCCTCATGCCGCTAGTCACACCCTTCGCCTCCCCACCCCGACCGTGCCTCCCCTGGCCAACCCCACGCTCGCCGCCGACCATGCCCTTTGCCTCCCTACCTGTGCCTTCGCCCTCCTCCTGCCACCCTAGCTGTGCTTCCCCTAGTGACCCCCTCCGCACCATTGTCCGAGCCTCCGAGGGTGGGGGGAGGTCGCCGCTGTCGTCCGGGGGTGGGGGAAGGTCCCCGCCGTCGTGCGGGGGGTGGGGCCGGCTGCACGCGTTCGTGGTGTCGATGCCGCAGTACGCATAGGAACGGGGAGCCCAGGACACGCTCTCCGGACTCTGACCTCTGCGACCTCGCGGGGTCGTTCGACGATTGGCAGTACACGGCTCCAGTATACTCCTTCCCTTCTACTCCCTCTCTCTACTCTGTGATGGCTTGTGGTTGTGGGGGATGACTGTGAGATGGATGGCGACGAGAGGGCGACGAGAGATGAGAGGCGAGGCCGAGGTAGCCGTCGACGCTGACGTGCCAACCATACCCCCTTGCCAGCAAGCTCGCTAGGCCGGATCGGCCCGAACACAGCACGATATGCCATGCTGTACCAGTCGGCCCATCATTCGTGCAGTGTGGCACGGCTCGTTACATATCATGCTTGGATCGTACCTGGCTAGCCGGGCCTCAAGCTAGCATGTATAAATTCACCTGACTCCTAGCTCTACTTATTCCATCCCACACCCCATTTAATCTTTTATTCCACCAACCAATCACCTCTTTATCCGACGTGAAGCGCGCGCTGGAAGTAGTACTAACAAGGGGAACAACGTATGCCACCGGTACACAATTTATAGGCGGGATGGGTGCTTTGCGCACGCGAAGCGTGCAGTGCTCGACTTCTTTCGACACCAGCAGCTTAGAGCAAGTATAATAAGAGGCTGTTAGTAGGCTGTATGCTGAGGTGGAGGAGAGAGAGGAGGAGAGAGAAGAGAGGTGGGCTGTAAGTTTACAGCCAGCTGAAGCACAAGAACCAAGAAACTTTGTGAGAGAAAGGGGTGGGTCATACAGCCTTCAGCTGGCTGTAAACTACTATATGAATAGACTGATAAGTGGGCTGTAAGTGTCCATACAACCAGCTGAAAGCTATATTATTAACCTTGCTCAAAGCTAAATAATCAAAATGGAAAACAAGCACCACGGGTTTATCTAAAGGCTAAAGCAACAAACATAGCTACGCTTGCTAGAGTACTGTGCCTGTGGCGGTAGGAGTCCTTATCATCAGCTTGTGTTGCTCACTACGAACACAGCTGCTGCGAACGACACGACAATTACGCCAGCATTTCCTGTTACGAGGGAAACCCTATCGAATAATCCGTTTTATTTGATATTTATACTCGATAAAATATGAATTTAGTAAATAAAATTTTATATTTAAAAATATTTGTATTTATAAATATTTGTATCTGTATTTACGAATATTTGTATTTACATTCATATTCCTACTAGATTTGTTTATGGAACCCGAGGAAACTCAGACGAGTTTTGTGATTTGAAATTTGAATTTGGGCAGTAAACCGATAACCGGTAAAACTGTTAGGAATTTGTTCTACCAAGATTTGTTATAGAAGTTGTAGATGGATATTCGTATTCGATCAAATTAATTATATATTCGATTCAAATTCATATCCGTTACAACATTTGATTCGTATTCGAAAATATTCAAATTTGTATTCATATTTATTTTAAAAACATGAATTTATATTCGTTTTTAAAGCTATCCGATGGAATTCCATCCCATTTCCAGTAACAAGCCGCAAGTGCAACCGTGAAACGCTCCCAGCCACCCGCTTGTGCCAAACTGGGCCATGGTGACCAAGGCGGCGAGCCGAGGCGAATCCACTCCCCCGTGCCGTGGCCGTGCTCCGCTGCCCTCCTCCTGCCCCGACGACGCCGGCGCGACCCCCGAAAGCACCGCCCGTTCCAAAGCCCGACACGAGACGAGGCCAGCCCACTCGCCACCACCCACCCGCTCCCTCTCCCCCTTCCCGTGAAATCCTCCAGGATCCAACCAAAAAGGCGAAATCTCCGAACCGTACCGCCATAATTACTCGCGCGCGCAGAGCGACGCCCCCCAATGGCTTAGCCTTAAGCGCAAGGGTTCGCATCTCAAATTCGCGATACCAGTGCCGAGCTCGTACGTGCCGAGCCGGAGCCGCAATGCCAGCGCCCGACCGTGCCGCCACCGCGGCGGGCGGCGGGCACCTCCGCGGCCACGCGCACCTCACCAACTGCATCCACCTGCGCCACCACCACGCGCACGGGGGTGGAGGGGGAGGCGCGTCGTCGTGGGGGCGGAGGCGGAGCCCCACGGCCGTGGCGTCGGCGGCGCTGATGCGCGACCTCCTCGCGCTGCAGCGCTCGCGATCGCTCCGCGACCCGTCCACGCGGCGCTCCGTCGAGTCCTCCAAGGTGGCGGCCGACCCCGACGCCGACGCCGACACCGACGACGACGTCGACCTCCCCACCAAGTCCAGACGCAGCGCCACGACGACCGGGGCGCTTAAGACGCTCCTCGACCAACTCGCGGAGAACCCCCACCCCAAGCCCGCTCGTCGCCCGCGCCGCTGCTTCAAACGCGGGGCTGGCCGCCGTGCCGCCGCCACCACCAGTAAGGCTGCAGATCGCGCCGCCGCGCTCTCCGTCAACTACAGCTCCCAGGAGGCCGTCTGCGGCAAAAAGTACCTCTTCCGCGACGGCGGGGACGAGGAGGAGGAGCTGCAGCAGCATGTGTCGCAGGACTCTCGCAACGTGTGCGGCATTCCATGGAACTGGTCGCGCCTACACCACCGCGGCAAGTCTATCCTTGACTTGGCTGGCCGCAGCCTCTCGTGCGGCCTCTCCGACCCCAAGTCAGTGGCGGGGCGCAAATCCGAAGCCGCGGCGGCGGCCTCGCGCGGCCACCTCAACGGATCGCATTCGCTTTTCCCGGTTAAGTCCGAGAGGCTGGCCTCCTTGACCAGCTCGGACTCCGACGCGTTGCCTCTGCTCGTTGAGGAGACAGCCTCCGGTGCGCGCAACGGCATTGGCGGCATCGCCGGGAGCTACTCTGGGGAGCTCGGGATTTTCTCCAACCAGAGCAGCGAGATGGACTCCGACCTCTTGTCGGAAGCGCGGTCGAGGCAGAAGTCGCGGGGCTCGCAGCGAGGCCGCGGGCGGCACCGGAGCCTGACGCAGAAGTTCGCTCCGAGGACGTTCAAGGACGTGGTCGGGCAGAGCTTGGTGGTGCAGGCGCTGTCCAACGCCATCCTGAGGAGGAAGATTGGGTTGGTATACGTCTTCTACGGGCCGCACGGTACAGGGAAGACGTCGTGCGCGCGCGTCTTCGCCAAGGCGCTCAACTGCCACTCCGCCGAGCACCCAAGGCCCTGTGACTCGTGCACGTCGTGCATCGCGTTCAATCTTGGCAAGAGCAGGAGCGTCATGGAGATTGGCCCCGTTGGCAACATTGACATGGATGGCATTGCGGATGTCCTCGACAATGTTATGCTTTCGCCAGCACCATCGCACTACAGGGTGTTTATATTTGATGACTGCGATACATTGCCAGCCGACACTTGGAGTGTCATCTCGAAAGTCGTGGACCGGGCGCCCCGCCGTGTGGTGTTTATCCTCGTCAGTCCCAACCTCAAGCTTCCTCATATCATCCTGTCAAGATGTCAGAAGTTCTTTTTCCCGAAGTTGAAGGAATGTGACATCGTCAACACATTGCAGTGGATTTCTACCAGTGAAAGCCTAGATGTTGATAGGGATGCATTGAAGTTAATTGCATGCCGTTCAGATGGATCATTGAGGGATGCCGAGATGACTCTTGATCAGCTGAGTTTGCTGGGGCAGAGGATTTCTCTGTCTCTTGTCCAAGAACTTGTAAGATATCTCTCAAGCATCATAATGGCATCTACTTTTTTTTTTGGAAAATCAAATTATACTTTAATCGGTAGCTTCAATATATGGATAACTTTTGGGCTGAATAGAAATTATGAGATAATTTTTAGTTGGGGCATTGGTAGTCATGGTTGTCATGGGGGACTTGGCGACCACGGCGCCTGGAAGGCGCTAGGACGCCATGGCGTCCTCATGGCGAGATACGGTGAGCTAGACAGCATTACAGCACACCTCCCTAGGTTGGAGGCAGCTGTTGACTTGGTCTATTGGTCAGTTTCTAGAAGAACTCAGTTAATCCACAAGTTATGCAAATCATATTACGAACTATCATGTTTAGACAATAATTTAAATCTCACAATAAGAGGTTTGAACTCATTCCTGTTATCATAATTAGAAGATCACAGAAATAAAAGTTAATACATCTTGGAAGTATCACGAAGCTAAGTATCTAGTATAATCTGCAGGTGTAGATAACAAGAGATCATCAATAGGCAGTTTGTTACATCATATTTACATAAATCAGATTTGCCCTGTTTATCTTTTAATCTTGGTGCAACATGTTTAGTGAAAGTGTGAAATGTATACAAGGAACTTCCTTTGGACTAACGGCTAGTTGAGGTTATATCTTTACACTCTCGAAGCATTGATTTAAAGTCAGTTATGATATCATTGCGCATTGATTGAACTTTCACTTCAATAGCCCAGACCCACCCCTGCCAGCAGGCCAAGGCGCGTGCCTAGCCGCTTGCCGTGGACGCCGCAAAATCCTAGGCGCCCGCCTAGTTGGCCAAGGCGAGGCAAGCCTCCTCGACGTCCCCCGTAGACCGCCAGGATGCCAACGCGATGCCTTGGTGACCCATAACAACCATGTTGGTAGTTTTGTGCAGTCATGAAGTTAATTACATAGGAGCAGTATGCAAGTTCAGCTGACCCATATAATCTAAATAGTTCAGAGGCGTAGTTAGAATAATCAGCTCAGACACTGAATCTTATCCTTTGATATGAATTTAATATTTTTCTTGCTTCTTTGCTAAACATGTCATTTCAAGTTTAGTTCTAGGGACCTAATTAAGGAAGTAACCAATTTAAAGCACCTGTTAGAATCATAAGTTTGTTGTCACTCTATGCTCTTTCTTTGCAATTCTACTTTGCGACAACAATAAAACGTCAGTTGGTTGTTCATTTCACAGGTTGGTCTGGTTTCTGATGATAAGCTGGTTGATTTGCTTGATTTGGCGCTATCTGCTGACACTGTAAACACAGTGAAGACATTACGAGACATTACAGGGACTGGAGTTGAGCCTTTGGCACTTATGTCTCAACTTGCCACAATAATTACTGACATCCTTGCTGGTTCTTATACATTCACACAAGAAAGGCTACGAAGAAAATTCTTCAAACGTCCAACCTGTAAGCAACAATCTTTTAAACCAATGGATAGTACAAGACAAATATATACATTTTTACATCCTGGCTATCTCTGCTAAGAGTATCAAGTCACTCGTCTGGCTAACTTGCTTTTCCTCTCTGTTCTCTTACATGAATGATTTTGCATGCACATAATGTAGTGTTTTGGTATACTATTTTCAGTGTCAAAAGGCGATATGGAAAAACTACGCCAGGCCTTGAAAACACTATCTGAAGCTGAAAAGCAGTTGAGGGTCTCTAATGACAAGACAACATGGCTTACGGCTGCTCTGCTTCAGCTTGCTCCTGATAAACAGTATGTGCTGCCAAGTTCATCAAAAAGTACGAGTTTCAACCACGGTGTGTTGGCCGGTTTCTTTCCTGATAAGGATATTGCAAGGCACTCAGCTATTGAGCATAATGGTAATGTGGCAAGCACTTCTTACGGGGAAAGGGGACCCATTGAACATACAGCAAATAACCATGTGTTGTCAGCCAGTGCTACCAAAGCAAACGAACGATCTAAACATAACAAAACCGAAAATGAAATGATCTGGCAAGCTGTTCTTGAGAATATTCCGTCAGATACACTGAGAAAAATGATGGGCAATGAAGGAAGGCTAAGTTCTGTCAGCCTAGGCACAGGTAAGATGTCTGAAATCCATTTCAGTTTTTCAAAGCGTTTACATCATATCATAAGTTTCTTAGCAGATTGTACATGAGGATACGTTTTCCTTTTGTTCTAGAAGATGAAATATATAGATTTAGTGATTACAAAACAGAGAGGGAATGTAACACCCCGCCCATCCTCTGCGCCCGGAATGTTACCATCATTGCACACATTTACCATTCTGTCAACAACTAAAAGAATTTAAGCTAACACTAATTTATTTATGTTGCTGCGACCAGATACATCATAACATTTTTAACGATTACTCTAGGATACTAGTAGAGTCTAAAATATACTGACAAAAGGTGCTACAAAGAATGCTGCTGGTTCGTGAAAATTATTTATGTGCTACTCCCGCCCGTGCATGACGTCCTTAACGGTCACCTAAATAAAACAACGAAGTAAAGGTGAGTTCAAAGACTCATCAAGTACAAAGCAAAACAGTAAATAACAGGTTCACAAATCAGTCAATAATCAACATAGTTTCGATCATCATTTGTTTCCATTTAAACTCTTTAAACTCTTATCAATCATTCATCTTATCAATCATTCATTATGCATATGCACATGGACTTCCCTCTTATCTCTTTAGCCTATACCGGTATAGCAGAGCGAGCACCCGTTGATGCTCACCCAGGCTCGCCCCTATTTCCATGCGGGGATCACAAATCCGTCCTTTTTCATACGGGGATCACAGTAGCCCGTCATTTTCATACGGGGACCTCAATCTCCACTCCCGTGGAGCGTTCATACAAAGTGGATCAATGATACCACAACACTATCTCTTTTCATGACATGCATGCAATGCAAGTTCTTCATTTATGCATATTAACATGTCATATCTCAATAATCGTCATTCCTCATCATGCATCCAGAAACAGTTAACTTACCACAACATGGTAAGCAATGCACCATCATTCATCTAACAGCCAACACTACCTGAATTTACCGCTTTACCATGCACTTGCCTGGTTAGTCTCGGGGACAACGCGTGGACGGCTCCGACCCGAGACCTCCATCTATACAAATGTCAACCCGATTTAACGCATCAAATCAAAACCAGTACTTAAGCAAGCGATGACAACCCTATGCGCACAATCCGACTTTGGCATAAACGCACAGGGTTAAGGACCCAGCACGTAGGTACCAAACCCTTTTTTCTTTTCTTTCTCGCCTCTTTTCTTTTCTTTCTCCTTTTCCCCTTCCTTTTCTTTTCTCTTCTTCTTCGTCTTCTTCTCCTTTCTCTCTCTTTCTCTTTTCTTTTCCTTTCCTTTACCCGATTCAGTCGAACCGGCCTCATCAACTCCGCCATTTCTCTCTCTCGCACGACCGCACCTGGGCGCTCATCCAGGCGGCGGCTGGGCTCGCGGCGCGCTCGGGTGCGCGGCCCTTCCTCGCCGCCGGCCGATGCGCCGCCACCAGCCAGTTCTCCTCCACGGCTCTCCCCAGCTCTCTCTCTCTCCTGGCGGCTTGCAGCACGGAGGGGATCCTGGGCTCGTTGGTTGGGAGCACCGCTGGTGACTCCTTCCAATCCGGTCGGCCAAGGCCAGATCCGGTCGTCGCCCTACCGTCGGCTGCCTTTCCTCCGACCACTCCACCTCCCCCTCACTCTTCGCCTTGGATCCGGCCAACCAGGACCGGATCCGCCACCTCCCCTATGCGCGCACGGTGGCGAGGCGTTGAGCGCCGCCGCTCGGTTGGCACGGATTTCAGCCGCTGCCCTTAGCTCCGGCCATGGCCTCTTGCGCCTCCGACCTCAGCTTACCACTCTCTTCTACTACTCAGGACAGTCCTCCCTTCTTCTACTTACTACGTGCATTTTGATTTAGCTTCTATTTTTGGTTTTCCTCCTACTCTTGTGCGCAAAGGTTTTGGGAAGGCCTGCAGGATCGCCACGACGGAACTTGGTGGGGGAACATGCGCCGGGGAGCATGTTCCTCCGACCAAGGGCGCATGGCGATTCTATGGGCTCACCGCCAATGGCATGAGCCAAGCCAGTTAAGGTAATCTCGGCCGGCTATGATGTAAGGTGAAGAGAAAGGCTTACTAGATGCTGGCCGAGGATTGGCAAGGTTCATGGACAACGATGGTGATGGCCGGGTTGGGGTTCAGATGGCCCCTTCTCTTGCCGTCGTGGTTGACAACACTCTTGCTCCTCCTCCTTTGGGCTTCCTCTTCCTCACCTCACCTCTGCTTGGCTGTGGGGCTTACTATTCGGTTGGGGGAAAGAAATGGGCTCTGTTTGCTCTGTGTCTTAGCAGAGAAAGAGATGAGAAGTGGTTTGCTTCCTCCGAATGAATTCTTGGCTGGGGGAAGAAAAATGTGCATTATGCACACAGGTGGCTGATGGCTTAAGAAGGGCTTCGGTTGGCTTCTCTACTACCCTGTGCAATGACCAGATTGCCCTTCACTCCTCCCCTCACTCCCTCTTAAGTTTGAGGGCTTTAAAGACCTTTTGGTCCATGGGTGGGCATGTAAGTCGATAAAAGTGGGCGTTGTCTAAATTTTCTGCCGAATGACGAAGCCCACAATAGGGAGAGGCGCCGACCGGCCCTGGACGATCTGGGAATCTTTGTGAGCGCTACTTTTATTCAGCATTCTAAAGCCGATGGGTCTGACGGCAAGATTCTTCTTTCTTTCCTTTATACTCCCTTGGGTTGCTTTCATTCCATGTATTTCTTTCCTTCTCATATTTTAGTGGTATTACAGGGAAAGCTCATGTAGTTTTGTGTAAACATGGTGATCAGACAATAGGACAATTGTCACTTGCTTTTATGTATCAGTATTGGTTATTTAAAGTAATTCTTGGCACTTTTTTGAAGTCAGTTGCAGTAATCATGGATAATTTGCATCTAGGCTAACTGACTAATTAACTATGACATTTCCTCTAAACAGGGTACTAAACTTATGTTCTTGGGTTGACGAAATCCTTTTGATTATAGGTACACATTAGAATTTTTGTTGAAGTCAAAGTTTATGAAGGAAAGTAGCAACGTATGAAGGAAATCATAGTTAAGCTTGCCAGCTTGTAGTTTTGCTATGTAGAATTGTTGTTTCCCTGTACAAATATGTTAAGCTGCACTACTTTAAACAATGGTTAATTAGTTGACATAACATTGCCAAACTCAATGACAATTTATACCTCCACATGGTCTTTGATTGGGATACTTAATGTAATGCATGGCTAGCCTGTCTTTCTAACAGAACATTTTCTAACATTAGCTTCTTTTCTTCCTACAGCACCAGCAGTGCAACTAATATTCAGCTCCCGTGTCAATAAGTCCAAAGCTGAAAACTTCAGAGGACAAATTCTGCAGGCATTTGAGTCTGTTCTTCGTTCTGCTATAATACTTGAAATCCGATATGAATCAAAGAATGGTGTGAGAGCAGGTCATGATCCATCTATGTTTACTCACCTGGAGAATGACTCCTCCAACATGCCATTAAGGAGGTCCTTCACTAAACATAGCCCGCTCTTTTCTGGAGGTGATAATCTCATTAAAAGGTTTAAGAAAGACAGTGTAGTGAAGGGATCTAGCTCTAGTAAGACCAGATGGATGCAATCTGATCCCCATATATTGACAGAAGGCGAAATCATTGAAGTTGGACCTTCTCACATGCATTGGCCTGCTGAAACAACTAATGGTGTTCTTGACATAAATGAAAGAAGAAAGGAGAACATATGGGAAGAAGAAGAAGCTTTGTCATCACCAAACCAAGAGAGCATGGTTAATCAAGGAGGAAGAAATGGGAATAAACAGCGTCGACAGAACAGCATAGTAAAAAGAAAGGTATCTCTTGCTCATGTTATTGGTAAGGCAGAAGCTTGTTCTCAAGGAGGAGGCTGGTCTAGACGAAAAGCTATGTCAATTGCAGAAAAGCTGGAACAAGAGAATTTGTAAGTAACTTTATCTTATGATCAACTCATGCTTCTCAAACTGTCCAAAATATAGGGACTTAGGGAGTAATACTCCAGCTTTTGCATTTTAAAAATAAATACACGTCACTACACTATGGTTCTTTTACTCCATTGCATTATAGAAATCAATAACCGCAATGGTAATATCACACATTAATAACTGCTTGAAATCACAACGGCTGTTAGGCATGGTGAGTAGTCAATACTTAAGAAATCATTTATGTAACAACATACCTCTCCAGTCAAATTTACTGTGTTTGAACTCATTTTACCAATTCAGCTTATGCATTTGTACTGCTTAGAATATGATGTTTCATCAAAATATTGTTGCGCACAGGAGATTGGAGCCTAGATCAAGGAGTATACTTTGTTGGAGAACTTCAAGGCCTCGACAGAAGGTAATCTTTCACATTCGTATTATGTCATAATCTGTGTGTCCTCACTAAAATCAGTGCTAGTGGATCCTGATTACAATGCATCAGTTTTTCCCTTCTAACTAATTTCCATATTGGTCTAAAAAGGACTCATCTGTGCGTCTGGAACTACAGAGACGGAACTTTAGTCTTAGTTGTGCTTGCGATAGATGATATCTGGAATCTGGTTAGCCGGATTTGAGTGTTTTCCTTTGATCATACCTTAAGTAAAATGATCTCCTTAAGTATATAGACATTTTTTCGAGATGAATGTAATATTTTAATGAGGAAACCAAACAAAAATGAAAAGAAAAGGAGTTACATCCATAGTGTGCCAAAGAACAGGAAAAAACTGGATTCTGAAATGACGAGAGTTGGTTATTTTCTTACACACACGATTGATTTTCCACACACAAATTCAATTCCTCTTGCATTCTTGTGAGATTTTGCATCAGATTGGTATGGCTGTAGATTTTGAGGTGAACATTAGCAACCGTGTAGACTCCATGGTTAAGTAGAGCGCAGAAATGGTGTTCACCATACAGCTTATGCGTGTAACCAATTGGCCGCAGAGTATATGAATCCTCCTTGAATTATAGTCCTTCTGTTTATACATGATAAAGTTTTGGAAAAAGATCATATAACACCTCGAACTTTACTTGAAAATTCGTCCAACACTCGTAACTATGAAACCGGACATTTGATCCTCCAGACTTTACGATCTAGTTCAAATAGCACCTTGACTTGGTTTTGGACGGTGTTATTGTCCGCGTGGTGCAATAAGTGAGTAATTTTACTATATAGGATGATACGTTGGTCAAGTTAATTGGACGACAGGGGAGGCCCACAAGGCCTTTTCTCCCAAATCGAAACAGATAGAGGGAACTATAGAGAGCGGTGGCCATGTAAGCACGACTGAGAGCTCAATGGGAAAGAAACCCTTATGGGTCCCACATGGCATTCATTGATCTATCTTGACCAATATGTCATCCTACATGTAAAACCATCCACTTATCGTACCACGTATCACCATGCGAAACTTGGTCAGGGTGTTATTTGAACCGGACTGCAAAATTGGGGTTTTAAATGTCTGATTTTATAGTTCGGGTGTTGGATGCATTTTCAAGCAAAGTTTAGGGTGTTATATGAATTTATTCCTAAAGTTTTATTCTTCTGCTCATCCAATCATCTCTACAGCTCTCTAGGTTGAAGGTCAGGACTCGAAGGCCACGAGTTGTATCAAGGCTTATCTTGTGTGGAAGATGCATTTCCACAAGATCTCCGAGATGAAAGACGTTAGAAGTCGTAGGTTTTACAAGCAGTTAACTTAGTATCCATAATTTATTCACTCAGTACCTTGTAGGCCGTAGCTGTGGCAATTTGTAGGTTATTGTCAATCTGTATGTTTGTTTGACTTGTAAAAGAATGATAGAAATGACGTAGCAAATTCTTTTCTGTCAAATATGCTTTGTAATTTTTTTATAGGCCAATAAAACTTGTATTTGGAAGCCTCGCTAATAAATTGAATTTGTTCTCCATAGTGCATACCGCATATGAAGTTCCATTTTTTAGGACTATAGTAGGTCTCACGTTTGGAATTCGCATGCCTGGCCGTTCAATTACGGAATTACGGTGGCAATTAACTGAGGAAAAAGGGGGCAAAAAAAGGAAAACCCACGCGGACATTGGCACTTGATAGCGGGGAAAACATTCTCAGAATTTTTTTGGCCCCCACCGATAAATCCGAGCATTTCAAAAATATTCGTTTGAACTTTTAAATTTGAAATCTGAATTTTTGAGAGAAAATGGAAAAAAAAGTAGTGCCGATTTTAGGGTTTGAACTCGCGCTTACCCACCATCATCCCTCGCTACTAGGCTATCTAAACGTTTCTTTGCAAATGTTAGTTATGAAATATATTTAAACCTAAAATTTTAAACAAAAATATACAACTTGACTAATTTTCGGACCCACTGAGAAAGCCAGATGTCGGCCGAAAATGTTTTCCCTGTTTGACAGTCAACCTTGCTCACCGTGCCAACTCTATAGCAGTAGCCCTTCTCACATCCAACGGGCTAGTGTGTGCGCGCCTGTGGCATTCACCCAAAGTGTCATGTTTCTGAGTGGTGTTAGCGGCATCATCCAAATTGGCATGTACCCAAAAATGCCTCCATGCAACGGAGTAGTAGGTATTACATTTGAACGTCGCAGTCGGAACCAAGAGCGAGCCCGTTTGGATGGGCCGGATTTACAGGTTCAGAACTGCCTAGAAAATGCTAAGATGCAAATACAAAGGCACAGACGGCAACAGCCATGGGTTGGCAAAATCTTTTCAGAAGTCTTCAGATGAGAGTTAAGACCTTCCTTTTTGAGAAAATACACTCAGGGAAGCAGAATTCTTAATTCAACTTCCTGAGTTCCTGGTTACCCTCCCACTTGCAGTCAAATACTCGCATCTAGCATATCATGTCGACACCACCTGAAACAAGCATCACGTCAACTACAGTAACCAAATAAGCCACATACACACACCATCTTTTTCTCTAATTAGAAATTTGAAACTTAAAACTTCCATAACTTATACAACTGTATCTTACCAGCCATATTAGCGGAAGCATTCCGGCCTTCTGAGCCTATCCACATCACCCCCTGCGCTCGGTCGGCCGGCGCGTGTCCAGCGGAATTTGTGTACGGCCGGCCAAGCCACTTTCCTTATATTTTCTGAAAATTACGTAAAGGTCCTTTTTCCTCGCAAATAGGTCCCTGTAAGTTTTTTCTTTAACCTTTATCCTCGCAAATAGGTCCCTGCAAGTTTTTTCTTTAAAAAATTTTTTAGATGGCGCCCCGCGGGTTTCTAAAATTACGTATAGGTCCTTATTTACTTACATACAGGTCCTTACAAGTCCTCAATTTTTTTAAAAAAAACTCTTTGATTTTTCTGAAATTACGCATTTGTCCTTGATTTTTTTTTATGAAACTCCCTGCGAATTATCGTCTCTTTTACTTCGGTCCACACGGTAGCTAGCGCGGCGTGCGCCGCGCTTATGCAGCTAGTTTCTATTAAGAGACGTATATCAATCTGTCCTTGTCATAGAAGTAAGAATTATTGAACAAATAATCAAAATTAAAAACACTTTTTTCTTGTCAAATTAGAGCTAGATGCCTCATACATGATTAGACAAAGCTGCAACTTCTCCATCGACAATATCCTAGCGGAACATCTTGAATAATGTCTGTCAACCCAGCCGATCACCACCACAATTGTCCAAGAGGTGACTTTATCATGTACAGTTATGCGTGCCGAAACTAGCTCCTTGAAATCCTCCAATGTAGCAGTTGCATGAATCTAAACAATAACCCGAGCAGAACTTTTGCTATGGAACTGCATATAACATGATGATTGAGGCTTGTACATACCCTATCAAACATTACGTCAGATTATTTAGCAGAAGGTTCCACATAAAGAAAGTAATTATGCATGAAATGCTGTGTCTGGCAACCAATACAAGTTTAGTTGATGGCAACAACAACAACAATAACAATAACAAAGCCTTTTGTCTCAAACAAGTTAGGGTAAACTAGAAATGAAACCTTCTCAAGATTAAAGAGATACGAGTCCTGAAATAAAACCTACATGCTAAAACTCTAAGCTGTACAACCTGTTATCTGAGCCAAGAGTCTAAAACACTGCCCCTAACTTTCTTATGGTTCCGGTACGTGGATCGCCAATTTCCATGCACTCCTATCCAAACCTAATTCTTTAGATACATTACAATCCTTCAAGTCTCTTTTAACTGCTTCCTCCCACGTCAATTTTGGTCGACCTCTGCCTCTTCTTACATTTTCAGTACTGTCGTAGGGGTGGCCCCCACCTAAACCCAGCAGGCCTGGTAGGAGGTTATAAGGCCCAGAATAGGCCATGTGTAATGACATAACTGCCCCCAGAGGGGATAGCCAGATGTAAGGGTATAACTGTAAAAGCACTCCTCATGTGTATATATATATGAATACAGGCCATGGGGAGGCGGCAGGCCACTATATTCACTCCCACCTCTCCACTACCATCTCTCTCTGTTTGGTCTGTAGCCACAACAAGTACGTCTTAAAATTCCACTACGTATTGGTGCCTCAGGAGGCCGTCGTTGGATATGTCCGAACCATCTCAAGCGATGTTGGCCAAACTTCTCTTCAATTGGTGCTACTCCCACCCTATCACGTATATTATTGCGGATGCGATCCCGCCTTATATGACCACAGATCCACCGCAGCATCCTCATCTCCGCTACACCCATTTTCTGTATATGTTGTCTTTTAGTCGCTCAACATTCTGCTCCATATAGTATTGCGGGTCCGCCATCCTATATAACTTACTCTTTAATTTTTGAGAGATTTTTTTGTCACATAGGACACTAGATACTTGACACCATTTCCCCCACCCCGCTCTTATTCTGTGGCTCACGTCTTCATCAATCTTACCGTCCCACTGTAGCATCGATCCCAAATAACGAAACGTGTCCTTCTTAGACACTACTTGTCCATCCAATCTAACATCTCCATCATCTACTCTAGCACCATTGAAATCACACCAAGTCCAAAACCCTTCAATTCTAAGGTCTTCCTCCATAACTCGAGCTTCCTATCAACACATATCCTACTCTCATCAACCAGCACCACATCATCAGCGAAAAGCATACACCAAGGGATATCTCATCAGTTGATGGCAATTGGCAAAAAAATGCAGAACTACTTAAATTGCGGTTATTACCAGCCAAGTTAATCGAAGGTTAAAACGTACCAAAACTCATACAATATAATCATTGAAGATTTCAAGTTGCACCAGGACCAACCTGAAGATGAACTAGAAGTTTCATTTGCTCATAGTGGTTGACAGATAGAAGTTCCAAAAGATGGAACAAGCGGACATGAAGGCAACACGGGCAGACAAAGGAATCATCCTGGTACATATATAAAAAACTAGCATCAGAACCAGCTACTGTGCTCAGCTGAAGTAAAGTAGCAACTAAACTAGTCCATTCAACATAACCTCGACTTGTACTAGAGATTTGAGCCAACTAATAAAAAATAGAAGTTAGAAGTTAAGGGAGTATACCCAAAGTTAACAACTGATACGGGAATCCAAAATTTAAACCCTGCAATTTCAGAATAAAGTGAGACAAATCACATCATCAGTTGTTTTTGTTTAAGTACTTCACAACAAATATGTTCAGGCAGAAAGATTACCGTAAAGAAGAGTAGGAAGGGCATCATTCTGATATTTAGATGGCAGTTCTGACAGTTTCCCTAACCACATGTTGTTCCAGGCAAAAATTACAGCAATAACACAAGGACCAAGCACAATCTGGTTCAGTATGACCTGGAACGACAGCAGACATAAGAAAGGATATGTGTGAATTAATAAATAAAATAACCCAGATACATTAGGTTACATTGGAGGTTACATTGGAGGATGCAAAGCACACCTTAGTGGACAGATTTACAAATGTTTGCTGGGGCATACACCTATCAAGGAGCTGGTACCATGCATACGACCCCGGACCATAAAGAAGAAATCCATAGGAAGCCATACGAAGCGCACGAAGCCAATCATGGTTTATTACTAGGTCTGGTAGCAAACCCTGAAAGGAGGACCTCAACAGATGTCAGAATTCACAACGTGAAGTGCCATGCTAACTCTCATCAAAGCGTCCAAGACTACATAACGCCAATGCATTGTGAGTTATCTAAAAGTTTGCCATGGTGGTGCAGGATTACGCTTACTCTATGTTGAGTATGGTGACTTATATCCTTTGCTACTAGCACTTGAAAAGTTGTGCTACAAGGATTCCTAGATGAATCCTAATGGATTATGATTCTTGCTTTACTTTGGAGTAGGACTAGAGGACTATATAAAGCCACGAGACGTGGCCATAGCGAGCCTAAGTCACAAACTAACACATCCAAAGCAAGAGACGTATGAGAAAATTAGAGTCTAGGTTATTCTTTAGCACTAGATTCTTACATGGACAAGAATTCGAGGGTCCTAAACGGTTCGACAGGGTTGTGAGAGAGCGACAATCCCTTGTACTCTTTGAAAGTTAGTTTCGCTAAATCTTTCTATCTCCTCGTGATTGTTTTGGTGTCGTTATTTCGATTCTCTCTATGAGATTCATTTATTTCGTTCTTGATACTGTGCACACTTGTGGCATATCTCACAACTCTGATCCGGTCTGGGTCTGGGGCTGCTCGCATAAAGAGGGGTCTCTGAGTACAACACACTAAACAAAGTAAACTAGTAAATATGTAGGCTTCACATTTTGATATACATTAAAGGTAACATTCAAGTAGAATTGCATCAACGCAGCAACTGCTGCTGGTTTCAGTTATTGAAATACTTGCACAAATCCATCAGAATTGAAGTTGCTTTCTCTTCATAAGACTACTGCTACTCACAAGCTCGTGTCTAGTTTCCAGAACAGCGTAATTCCCTTTCGCTTACGGTTCCAGAAAGAGAGAGATTTATAACAAAGAGTGACCTTGTTGTCGGGTTCGGGACAGCGGCTTCGGCGGTCGACGATGCGGCGGCGGACCTGCGCGATTGTGTCACCGGTGAGGGTGAGGGAGGCAGCGGTCGCGGCCTGCTTGAATGGGAAGTCGATGGGCCAGCCACGGCTTTGGCCGATGGACTCCGACTCCGACGACAGCGGCTCCCGCGGGGGCCCACGGCGGCGGCCGCGGGGGTCGGGGTTGCGGCGGCCGCGGCGCCGGGAGTCGTGCTTGCGGCGGAGAGACGGGAGGTTCCACCACCACTCGCCGCCGCTTCCGATGGCCTTCATCTTCACGCCGCGGCGGCGGCGGAGTGCGCGTAGTGTTTTGAGCCGTGCGAAGTGTCGCAGCTTTGGTAGATACGGATCTTGAGGAGGGGATGCTCCGATAAGGTTGAGAGGCTCCGAATCGTCTGGGGATGCTCCGATAAGGTTGAGAGCTTTGGTAGATACGCCATCCTAACGTTCAGAATAGTTTTGTTCCTTTTGGGCCCAGAAAAGGCCTTTTCCCCGTGCCAGCTGGGCCTCTTAAGATTTCCAGGTGCTCGGCTCCTAGGCCGCGTCTGAATATTTTGGGCTGACCGGGCCGAAAAACTATGCTCAGTTAGTCAATAGGGGAGCGCATGCAGGGAGATGGTGTTTGGTTGTCTGCATCAGGGTGAGAGCCTGCACGAGCGAATGCAAAAAATCAACTGGAGCCAGGCTGAGGAGAAACGCGGCTGAGGACCTTCTCTACTCATCCTGGCCACGCTCATACAGCTGCATCAGCTCATGCAGGCAACCAAACAGGCCTATATGAACTGCTGCCTTTCTAAAAAAACATACGAAGTGCTGCCATTTCCAACCTCGTTCGAAGTCGATCGTTCGATTCCATCGAACCTGTTGATAATAAGATGACACTCCTATGTAACCTAATTTGACATTTGCTGCTGTTCATATGTAACATAGAATCAGTAAATTGCAAAGCACTAACAGTATCCAAGTTAAAGAGAAAAAAAGGGAGCCATCTTAGTAAAGTCAGTATAGCATTGTAAAGACCAGTATTGTATGCCGTGCTCTAAGTGGCTTCAGCTCTTGTTTTCCAACCACTTAAAACGTGTCTATTTTTTTAATTTTGGTCTTTTGTTTTTTCCTTTATACCTTTGCATTGTTTCAAAAGATATAGCGATGTTTTTCAATTTTTCTCAATTATTATTTTTTATTATTTTTTACTCCAAAAAAGCTATTTCTTAAGTAGTTTAGAGCGCATGGATCCATTCCAAGCAAACAATCAACCACAGATTACGGTGTGAACTACTCACAGAAATGATGGACAGGATACAGTCAGTCAGATCATCTTCGAGAGAATCTTTTGCAGTCTCCTTTTCTATTGCAGCAACAGCTGTTTCCGCGTTCTTATCCCAAGCTATCTGCCTAGCTCGGCAACCATTTCCCATGTAACTTAATCGACTGTTAAGCTTTTGTCAAACAACGGAGTTTTATATATGTGTGCAACAGTGCAAAACGCTGCATGATGCGGTGATGCCACCACATAATTGAGACCGCAGCGGAACAAGTCAAGATCGGTGACAACATCCGAGGATTAAAGAAAGCAACGGAAAAGGATGGTGATGCGATAACTGAACTGATTAGCCATATAATAATATCTGCATCATGCATTCCTGTCTGTCTTCGGTTCCAGAAAATAAAATGCAGCATGCACGATGATCGCACAACAGTGGTAGAAAGAGCAATATCTCCGTTATGTCCATGTGGCATGCGACGATTGGATCGCCGCAGTTAGAACTGCCAATCAGGAAAGTACCAAGGAATATAGCTGACATGACACCCTGAATTAGCTAGCCTTCAGCTTTCAAGATCCAGAGGTTTGACCCATAATATCAAAAGGTCGAATTAGTATATAGTAACTTCGTAAAATTTAATTGCAAGTAGGAAAAGAAAGCATCGTTGTTTCTCCTCCAAGCAAAAGAAAGCAAGTAGTTCTCTCCAGAAATACCACGACCTTGCTCCTATCTGTACTACTAGCCCCATAGGCGCGGCGGCACGCCGCGCCAGCCACCGTGCGTACCGAAGTAAAAGAGGTGAAAATTCGTAGCTAAAGAAAAGCATTCGGTTTTTTTTAAAAAAAAGCAAGGGGCTTTTCGCAATAAAAGGAGATCAGAGGGTTTTTTTCGCAAAAATCAGAGGTCGTTTTGAAAGAACCGAGGGCATGTACGTAATTTCGGAAACTGCGGATCGTTAGCAACGAAAAATAAATATGCGCAGGGTCTTTTTTGAAAAATCCAGGGACCGTTTTGCGATAACAGAGAACCTTTACGTAATTTTTAGAAAATACAGGGAAACTGGCTCCCCTGACCGTACGAAAATTGGGAGGCCACGCGCCGGCGCGAGCGCGCGCAGGGGCGACGTGGCCGCCCTCGCCATCCAGGAAACCTTCCGGGTTTGTTTCATGTATGATTTGCTGAAGATTCTACCACGCATGTAGAGAAGCTCTTAAATACTTCCCAACTGGCCGTATTTTTCACGTAATTGCACAATCTGCATATGTCTATACCGAAACAAAAGATTGTACTATTATACAACTCCAAAATGCTTATGATAGAAATATAGTTGTATTCCTTATACAACTGTACCAACTCCTATATCTATATCTGATTAATCTACATAGTTATAATCTAGACCTATCATAATTGATGGTACATATCTCCCTCTTTTTTTCTCTAATTAATGCTATAATTTCTGACCCTTAAGAGCGAACGTGGTGATTTTTTCCCCTCTGATTTAATAATGTAACTAGCAGGCAGGCTAGTGCATTTGCGTGGCAAGAATTGTTTTAAAGATTATAGTATTAAATGATATAACATAGATGATTGACAATATATTTATGTATATTTTAGGCTATTTAGATTTTTAATACATCATAAATATTCAAAATAATAATAGAAGCTTAAAAATATAACTTAAGGAACAAAATTGAAGTATGAGCTTTTATGAAAGAAATTTTTTGAAAATAATAAGTTGTTATGGGTTCTTAGGGGCATTCGTATTGGCTTTTGCTAAGGGCTTTTGACTGTGCCTTATGACTTTAGCTGAAAATAAAAAATATTGGTTGAAAAAAGTGGATTTTAGAAAGAAGGGGCGAGTGGTGGAAAAAGTGAGGGAGAGATACGTGCGCGTAATGGGAGTGAGAGGAGTGAGGTGCATGATGCATTCATGCCCCTCACCAGTGAAGAATCTAGCTCCGCTATTATGTGTTAATAGTGAGTTTCAGCAATTGATGACAACCATTTGTGAGATTAATACTTTCATTGAGTTGGATGAATATGTTATTTCCTATAATGATGAAGATTTTGAATGGGTTCATGTATTGATCGTCATCAAGTCAAGCAAATGATATCATATGTTGATGGTTAAAGTCAAGGATCCGGATTTAGAGAAAAGATGTTCGTTATCAATCTTTAAGAGGATACGTTAGGCAAGGGTGTAACTAGTATAAACTAAGAATGTGTTTCTTAGTCGTTTTGCCGGTCTTGGTGTTTGGTGAAAGATTGGGTTGCTAGTGCAGGTTGTCATATTATTAAGAGAGGTCTTGACTAGTAGCTTGAGTGTGTCATGTGATGATAGCTCATTTAGTTTGCTCTAGCTTCTGTGGCATAATGTTATCATTCGCAAATGTGTTTTGCAAATAGTTGAGACTTATGTATAATCCTTGTAACATGTTACTTAAGTTCACAAATATGTTTTGCAAATAGTTCGAGACCATATTCCTAATCTTAGTGGCATGATAATTATAAAGTGTGTGAATGTGTTTTGTAACTTGTTATGAATCATGCTTTGACTTTTATTTGTATGTGACGTGGATATAATAATTATCTAATTATTACGTCATTATATTCTTCTAGTATACCCCTAGTCAAAAGAGAGAAGTTTCACAAGGTAATTGTAAGTCGTTCTATGACTACATGGTCGTAACTCCTTCTGCGACTACATGGTTATAAGTCCTTCCACGACCATATGGTCGTAAGTCTTTCTACGACCACTCATTAGTCATAAGTCTTTCTATGAACACTCCTTAGTTGTAAGTCTTTTTACGACTACATAGCCGTAAGTTGTTCTGTAACCACCTCGTGGTCGTAGACTTTCTTACGACCAGTCTATCTCTAACTGACTTGTCTACGATGACTTGCTACATCATGGGTCTATTTGACAAGGCGAATAGAATGTGCGCCTTATTCCTAATAACCATATATGATCTCTCTTTGACAAGAACCATCGCACGACGAACGGACCATAATGTCTCTCTGACAGATAACTTCCATCAGACGGTTATCTCCTAAAGCGTTGATGCATTTTTTAGCGTGGGACAACAGCTGACGCTTCATCAACTATATAAAGGTTGATGTCGGAGAAGGAACAAAAAGATCAGATCAAGAGGAGGATTGGATCTAATGGAAGTTAGAGAAACAGAAGTAGCGAAAGACTTTTTTGCATTACTTTCTTCCCCGATTGTAATCACTTCTTTGAGCAATAGATACATAGGACGTAGGGTTATTATTCTCTCAGGAGAAGTTACGAACCTGTATAAAAATCCATGTGTGTCTACTCTGCATGATCATAATCTGAGTATTCAAGAGATTTCCCCAAATCCAAACAAATCATACGTAAGATCGGTATTAAAACACCGACAGTATGATAGTACAATTTACAAATGTGTTTTACAAATTGATTGAAGTATATGCATCTTGAGCTGTGCTAATCTTAGCGCACTGGTCTGACCGCCCATGAGTTGGTGGTCTGACCGATGCTGGCAATTTGACCGATCGTCGTGGTGGTTTGACTGGTCGTGTGGTTCAACTAGGCTATGTACAGGTACCTTTTTTCAAAGAGCATGCTTTGGTGCTTCTCGGAGTTTTTAGCCGAGCAGTCAGATTGGCATTGTTTGAGCAGTCTAATCAGACCTTGTGTGGATGGTCCGACCGGCCTGGTCTGTAATAGCTAGTTTCTTGGCTATTGTAGAGAAGGCCAATCTAACTGGCCTTGGGTTGGCAATCAGACTGGCCCCGACCAAGTTGTGCTGATTTTGGTCTAAACGGCTAATTTCTTAGTGTGGGGGTATAAATACCCCCTTGTGGCTGCTTGGACATAAGTGGTTTTTGCTCTATTCTTCATTCTTGAGCTAAATAAGGCCTTCTCACCTCTTATGTGCATGTGTTTTACTTAGCAAACTTGGAGAGAGAAAAATCTTTATGCACGTGTTACACTTGGTGGTGGATTTCATATCCATTGAGTTTTGGCACTTGATTTGTTCAAGTGAGCATCTCTGACTTGTTACTTTTGGAGGTTGCTAACTCCTAGATGGCGTGAAGGTGTTGTGGTCTAGTGATCTTCTCAAGAAGCTTATGAGAATACCCGACGTGTTGGGAAGGTTAGAGCTCACCTACTCAGAGGGAGAAAGAGCTACCGCTAGTTAAAATTGAGGTGTTTGAGTTAATTTGTGGAGTCGATCCAATTAGTTTAGGCTTACTTCAATGTGGACTAGGGAGACCGGCAAGTATATGGGTGGCCCACGCATTTGTGCAGCTAGACTTGTTTTGAAGTTTGTAGTATTAAATGATATAATCTAGATGCTTTAGAATATATTTATGTTTCTTGTAGGCTATTTAAACTTTTAAGACATCATCAACATTAGAAATGTCAATACAAGCTTGAAGGAAAATACAACTTAACGAACATAATTGAAGTACGAGTTTTAATAGAAAAATCATTGAGCATAATAAGTTATTGGGGTTCTTATAAACGTAACTACTCTCCACCATACATGGATCATGTAGCTGTATGCCCCTATTATTCCTCTATTAATTACTCTCTCTTTTTTGCATTGTATGCATGCACATGTGACTCGATTTAATATCAAGAAATACATTGATTTTTTATGTGGCAAATTATCTTATTAGTTTACATGTTTTAGAATATCTTACTCACACATACACCGATGCACCAGGATGACCTACCTTAAACTTACCCTCTCTCACACGCCGGCTGCCCCATCGAATCATGTGTCTTCTATCTCTTCTCGCAGCCATAGCTTTTCTTCTTCAACCTTCAATAGCAAGCCCAATTATTGATTGGTTCCTCTTAGCTGCTACCCCTTCTAATGCAATACTCTACCAAATAGTTATATTCTATTTCTCTCCAATTATTTCTTAATGCTAAGTGTTGTGACACCAACACGTATACAAGTAAAGCCATCATCGATCCCTGCCGGGGACACCCATCACACTCTTTCCGGTGGCCCCAAGCATATTCCTTACATGCATGATGTTATACACGCTCTATATCCTTTTCACCCATGTCGGTCACTCTTTTCTTTGATGTTGGCCAACTCAATGCCATGGCTTCCATACTAACCACGGCAAGTCGGCAACCTCCCATCTTCACTAACGTTGGTATGCCTGTTTTAGTCACTGTCTAATAATATAGAGAATCTTCTCGCCATTTCCATTGACATTGTGTCCCTCACCAGCGATGGCACGCTCCTAGCTACCCAATGCCCCCCCATATTGTCCATCGATCGTCTTCATGCAAAGCTTTATCTCCTCTTTACTTGGGCTTCCCCATAATCAAGCTTCTTTGGCTATTGACTTCTTCAACAATACCGATGCTCACCACTTGTCGTCGCTACCCATGGCTCCTCCAACTCTAGTCTTTCCCTTCAAAGGCTCCAGCAGGTAGTACGACATTGTCCTCATCGAACGACTAAGGTGAGTAGCATGAAATTGCCCCTATCTTCGTCGTCGTCGCCTCGGCTCATTACTTCCCCGTAGGTCAATACCTTCTTGCAAGATATATCAACGCCATTGCACTCTTTTATGGTTTCCTCCAATACCATTTGTGCTATCCACGATATAACTTTTAATTTTATTCAAAATCACTTATTTTTATTAGAGTTTGTATACAAATCAAATTGCTAATTTTATTAAATTTATTCTAGATTTTAGTTATTTAGGGATTTTACTTCGAAATTCGTATGGAAATCAAATTGCAAATTTTCTATGATTTTTATTCCGAGTTTAAATTATCTTTTGTTAAAATTTGTATACAAATTCAATTGCTAATTTTTCTTTAATTTTATTCCAAATTGCAGTTATTTAGGGATTTTAATTTAGAATTTTTATGAAATCAAATAACTAATTTATTTTTTCACTTGCTAATTTTTGTTTAATTTCTATTCCAAATTTTTATTTATTATTAGATATTTTACTTAGGAATTAATATAGGAATCAATTGTTAATTTTATTTTATCCTATATTCCAATTTACAGTTATGTTTATATTGTACTTGACATAAACTTTTTCTTTTGATCTGGACCATTATTATTTGGACCTATCACGGTCAACGGTGTAGATCATTTTCTTTTTTCCTTCAATTATTGTGAGAATTTATAGACCTTGAGATCAAATGTGGTTTCTTTTGCCTTTATTTTAATAAGCACGATCAACGATGTAGATTTTTCTTTTTTTCTTCCAATTAATATGGAAATTTATAGTCTTTAAGAGCAAACATAGTGGCTTTTTTTACCTTTACTTTAAAAATACAACAACAACAATAATAATAACAATAACAATAATAGATAGGTAAATATACAGATAAAATAAAAAAGGGCGCGACTACAAACCATGCATGCGTGGATTCGCTTTTTTCTAATGCACACCAGCACTGCCATATTGGGTTGCGCAATAACTACTAACCATTTTCCAAATTCATCACTTGCCTCCACAGACACGTTTTCATAGTCGTGAGCCCACCTTTCTCACCACGACATAACTTGGTTATGCATATAGATGGGATAATTTGAAAAACAAATCGGTATAATTGTGATAGCAAATTGTTGCAATTTTGAGAGCATATCTGAGAGTAACGCAAGAGCCAATCGGTGAAAATTTGGGGAGCAAGTTATTACATATTTGCGAGCAAATCCATATAGACTTGTGTAAATTCAATCAAGATAAAAATGCATATATAATTTTAAAAGCAAATCTATGAGCAATTTGAGAGCAAAATGATGCTAATTTGGGGGCAAATTGGTGCAGTTTTTGGGAGCAAAGCAGTATAAATATGTGTGAATTCAAAAATCAAATACGAGAGCAAGTTTGTGCAATATTTGGGAGCAAATCAAAATAAATTTGTGAAAATTCAAGAGCAAATCGGTGTGAATACAGGAGCAAAATAGGTACAAATTTGAGAGCATAGTGCAATTTAAGAGCACATTATTGGTGCACAATTCAAGGGTTCATCAAATGCAAATTTGAAGGCAAATGATGATAGACAAGCAAAATTCATCATAATTTAGGTGTGCTCCTTGAGCTGCCATGCTTATTGTCGCCACATGGTTCACTGTCCTTGAGTTACCTCAATCCTTGTGCCACAGATCCGTCATGCTCTATACAACGGTTGCCACCACATCCACGTCTCAAGCAGCCTCACCGGTGCACTCGTACCTCTAGCTCGTCTCGCAACACCTATGCCTCAGACAACTCCCTACGGTGCATCAACCTCGCAGCTTCTAGAACAACACTGGAATGCTGCAGAGAATTTTACACTAACCAAGATCAAGAGGAAGCTTCAAGTAACCCGGAGAACATCATCAGCATTGAGATTGTGACCAATTTTGCTGGGATTTTGAAGGGTGGTAGAGATTGGAGGGGATGGAATCACTAAGACTCTACAGGGGAGGAATAAATGTGAGTGAGGTAAGAAAGGGATAAGAGCAAGGGATGGTTCAGAGACTTTTATTACTGAGATGTTCACTTACTTTCTATAGATGTACACATTTATATCTGATAAACCTTTGTTTTCTATAACAGAGTGAGTTATTCTATTTATTTGTACGAATAACATGATGTAGTTACGTAATAAAAAAAATCCCTGCTATGTGACAAAAAAAAAAAGATGACGCGATGCACCATTGCTCGTGCGCACAAACGCATCACGATGATGCGCTCCCAATCTGATGGTGCTACGAGGTGTGCGTGCCGTTGAGCCAAAGGACGCAGGAGCGGAAATAGGATTTTCCGAAGTAAAAAAACAGAAGATAGATATCCGTACTTCAAAATCGAAACACCAGTGACAGGTATACTTTTACGCATATATATACCACTCGAAAAATATTCTCAAGTCCTGTCTCTTTTGTTTAATCCCACGACGATCGCAGCGTGCGCGCCCACAACCCACGTCATCTCCTCCTATCACGCCGCACGAACCGAACGCCACAGCGTCACGACGACACACGACACACAGCCGCCGTCCTCGTGTTAGTTTAGTTTACTACCAACGGCACACCGTTTCTTTATATCCCGTGGACGGCTGGCTCGTAGCCGGTGCCATCGATCCAAGAACTGCTGCTCCGAGACCCGCTGCTTCCTCCTCCATTTCCAATCGATCAGACCACTGATCCTCTTGCTTTGGAAGGAGCGGTGGTTCTTGTGTATGGACGGCGAGTGGAGCAACGGGGCGGTGGCGTCGCCGACGATGTCCGGCGGCGAGCAGAAGGCCGGGGATGGCATCTCGGTGGATTGCCCGGGGTCGCCACTGTCACCACCGGCGGCGCCGTCGAAGTCGCCTAGCGGCGGCGGGAGGAGGCGGTCGGCGCAGAAGCGGGTGGTGACCGTACCACTCGCCGACGTGAGCGGCCCGCGGCCCAAGGGCGTCGGCGAGGGCAACACGCCGACCGACTCGTGGGCGTGGCGGAAGTACGGCCAGAAGCCCATCAAGGGCTCACCTTTCCCAAGGTACTACGTCCTAAGCTATCGTATATGCATCCATGATTACATGGTCTTGTGTTATCCGAGTTCTTGGTCATGCAGCACGCACGTACGTTAATTACTAGTAGTTGCGCTATGAATAGAGAGGTTTGCTGATCTGGCCCTGGGCTTGGGCTTCGTGAGCAGGGCTTACTACAGGTGCAGTACCTCCAAGGGATGCCCAGCAAGGAAGCAGGTGGAGAGGAGCATGGCCGAACCGGACATGGTGATCGTCACCTACTCCTTCGAGCACAACCACTCCAGCACGGTGCCGAGGGCGCAGAACCGCCAGGCCCAGAAGCCCAAGGCGCAGCCCAGCCCGCCGGAGCCAACGGAATCCGACGACACGCACCACGGCGGCGCCACCGGTGCCGGCGGCCTTGTCACCGAGGCCCCGGCGGCGATTGAGGTGCACGACGAGTTCCGGTGGCTCTACGACGTCGTATCCGTCACCTCGTCCACGTCGCCCTCTGACATCGAGGCGGCCGACCAGATGCTGTACGGGCCGATGTTCCTGGGCGGAGCAGTCGTCGACACGGCCGCTTTCCTTCCCGACGAGTTCGGCGACGTCGTCGGCGGGGAGGGAAACGAAGAGGACGCGATGTTCGAGGGCCTCGGCGAGCTGCCGGAGTGCGCCATGGTGTTCCGGCGGCGCGCCAGTGACGGGCCGGCAATGGCAGGAAGGGTCAAGGTCGAGCAGCCGGCGGAGGGCACCGCCATGACATGATCATACGGTCTGACATGTGGGGCCGGTCTCCAATACTCGTGTAGTTTTGGTTCCTTTGTTCTCTTGCCGTTTGTCGGTAGTCTTTTCTGCCTTCTTTTGCTTCTTTTACTATACATCAGCGCACAGAAACAGAAGAATTTGTGACAATTACACTATTGCACAGAGAGTTGATTGGGGGAGGAATGGAGAGGGACAAGTCCTTTTGTCAATGGTTTGGTTGAAGCATTTTGTTTTCTTGTAAGATTGGAATCATCAGTAGATACATACAGAACATGGTGAAGGATTGGAGCTTTAGAAGTTCTTCAATTTTTACTCTCTGAAAACTTTGCCTAGGTCATTGCCATGATGCGCAAATGGATAACATTGAATCCTTCATGGCTGTGGAAAAGGCTTCGTTTAAAATTGAATTCTTCATGGCTGTGGAAAAAGCTTCGTTTCAGCAATTCCGTGTCGTGCGAGTTCTAGAACTCTCTAGTTTTTTTTATAAAAAAAAACCCTGAAAGTCTCTAGCTGCGATGAAATGCTTAATTAGTTCACAGCCTGACAGAATAGCAAGCCAGCATTGCTACGAGAAAGATGATAATACAGTCATACAGCATACACACACACACACACGGAATAGCATTTTTTTGTCCATAGATGTATAGCAAATCCGCTGTTTTTTCTAGATGGAAGAAATAAATGCAGCGAAAGAAACCTTGTGCTTTGCATTTTGCATTTTCTTTGATTTGTGCTCCTGCTGGGCATCCATGCCTGCACTGCACAGTTGATGCATGTCCAATCAGCGGCATGGTTGATGGTTCTACAGTACACTGCTAGGTATGAACTGTTGCCTCGACTTTCTTGCGTTTGCCGTGTAGGAACGAACTTGCGACAGCAAGTCAGCAACTTGCCGAATACTTATTGGTTGCTCCCTGATCCAGTGTGCTCACACGTCGGCGACTAGTGCGCGGGACCACGCGGTGCCATTCGATCAGATGGCTTGACCAAGCCGGCTCGCATAATTGCTTCTTCAGAAAGAAACGTTGAGCGAATGCATGGGCATCGCAGCGCGCGACGAGCGCATGCGCACGAGGAATTTAACAAGGATCCAAGTAAACGCTGCACAGCTAAGCTAGAAGTTATTTTTTTAAGGGCAGATCCAGCCTATGGAACTGTTTATTAACTGATGACTTGCGCATGGGTCCTTTTGATCTTAATCGTTGTCTTATACTTATACTGTCTACAGTAACTAACTTTTAAATTAGTATGAGGTTAATAGAAAAATTATAGTAAAAAGTGTGCTGAATTCAGCTGTACTGGCCAAAATCATATGCAAATATTTCTTTCTACGTACTGCCTCTCACGAACAGTCAGAATTAAAATATTTAAGCCATCAGCCTAAAAGAACCCACCCTTTAATTGCGACTGATGGTTTTTAGTTGAAAGTAAATAGTACTTGCTAAAAGAAGTGGTTTTAGAAGGAGAGCACGAACGGTAGGAAAAGTGAGTGAAATATACATATGCGAGACAGGAGCAAGAAAAATAGGGTGCGTGATACGTCCATAACTTTCTGCCTTATTCTTAGAACGAGACAGAAATGAAAGGAGTGAAGAATCCATGTCAGAAAGTTGGATATTCATATTAGCTTTTGGAAAACAATATGAATATGCCCTATGAGTAGCTCAAGTAGGTTGCTGGACTAGCTAGGGTGGGATTGTATATAGGCTCTGTTCAAAAGTATTGTTGTTTTTGACTGATTGAAAGAGTGACTGAGGAGCAAGAAATACTCGTGTTAAAAAACCACTCCGTTCAAAACATGTCATACAATAACTCTTTCAACGGTTTATAGGAACTTTCTTAAAAATTACTCTATTTAAAAGTCAACTTTTAAAAAACAAAAGACAGAACTGTTTGGAAGAACATTTGACCGGTTTTGCTCCGAAGGACACGGCAAAGGTGACAGAAACACGCTGCTACGACCAGCGTCTGCACCCTTGAATTGACGAAGGCCTCTCAATGCATCTGCATGACAGGGAATAATGCACACAAAATCGACATGAGCTAGTAAGCAAGTACCGATTAAGAACTTGGACATGCAGAGTTAGCAAGCAGATATGTAGTCCTAAGAGGTTGCACATCCGTGCAACAGTTCTGACAATTGTAAGTTTGTAACCTACCGAGACACATGCATGCTCACTGGCAAATTTCGCGCAGATAGCAGGAGCTGATAGCTGAAGAAAGCACCGAAACGTACGAATAATTCTGCGCAGGCGAATCGCAGGGCAATTCTCCTTTGGCACTAAGTAGCTAATTAACAACATCTGCTGCCTCTGCTATGCATGGCTGACCTTGGTGCCAAAAGTGAACTGCCCTGTGATTCACAGTCCGCGCGCGCGCGCTGCAGGGAAGGCACCTCACTCTCTCTCTCACTCTCTCTCTCTCTCTCTCTCTCTCTCTCTCTCTCTCTCTCTCTGCACTACAGTGCTACTACCTGCTTATTACTCTCTCTCTCATGCTCGTCGACGATCGAGGGCTTACATTACATGTACCCCTTGACCTGACATATATAGCGCGAAACTGGCCTCGATCGAGAAATGGATCCGGCGCGGCATATGCTCGGAGAGGAGGACTATTCTGGAGGAGCTTCGTTTCTTGATGGCGATCTCGAGATCTCTAGCCGGATTTCCAGTGGAATGTGCTGCCGGAATGGTCCCTGTTGTTTGTCCCTGTGGCCACCATCCCCTCCTTGCAAAAGCGAGCGAGCGAAGAGCTTTGCTTTCTCCTCAGTGTACGTGGCTGCCGCTGCTCTGCTCCTCTGGTTGCGTTCAGATTTGCTCGGTTACTGACTTCTTCATTCTGTGTAAGGACCAGACCTGAGTCCTGACAGCTGTTACAGACTTGTAGCGAGGGCACATTCCGTAGGATCTTCCCTGCTTGCAGTTGGCGAGCCTTCGCCTTTCGGCCTGACTGCAACGCAACACTAGCTTTCCTAAATTCGAGCAACTTGATGCGCATTGAGAGCGAAGTGGATATCGAGTACTTCAGTAGCTGTAGCATCCAAGTTTATATGTACGGCAGGCTCTGAATATATGTGCAGGGAAACTTTGATTGGAGATAGTTGAAACAAAAAGAATGATGAATTACTAGAAACAAAATCACAAGTTTTCTGGACTGAGATGTTCAGGTTTCAGGGCTGCCCAGGTTGCTGATCGCAAATGTGGAAGACAGATCAGAAAAGGAGGGAGATAGTAATTGGTCATTGCAGTCAGATGAGTGTGAGACTGGTCCATGCATGCGTGCTTCTCCAGCTCTTCAGCATATTTATGTGAGCATATGGCATATGCTACAGGCGACATTTCAGGAATTTTCAGAAAGATTTGGTAAGATCGTAGGAACGAAAGATCAGTTGCAGCTTAACTACAGCAGCCACATCAACTCATGGTCTCTCTCATGCAGAGAGCTACGAATACAAAATCAGGGTCAAAAGAGTGGACATAATGCCAAATTTAGATCTCTCGATTTTACACTCAGGATCGAATAATGCCGATTCCATATATCTTCCTACGTACTGTTGTATTTCTGCTTCTGCATGACGGTGTGCATCTATAAATACAGAAGGCGGAAACCTGGGGCATGCAGTGAGCAAGCAGCAAAGTCTCAACAAAAGGTGGGTCATAAGCCATAATTCAGAAGTGTGCAACTGTGCATGATCGAGTACTAGGACGCATGCATTACCGGGCGAGTCTTCCTTGGCAGTGTTCGCATCCGCGAGCTAGCGATCAACCGGCCACTGCCAAAGGAGATTTGCCCAGCAATGCAGCTCGCGGCCTTACAATAAGGGAGCTAGCAACTTCTCTTGCCTGCCTGCATGCATTGCCAGTTGATCACTGCAGTTGTTAATTTCTTATCAATCGCTCTCGATCGTCCTGCGTATGTTCTTGCTCTTGTAGATCCTAATTAGAATATGCAGTAGTAATGGATGCATATAAGTAGTACTAGATCATGGCCATGGATATTTGTTGGATATATTACGCATGCATCATACTAATTGATTTGCAGCTGTAAATGTTCGCGTGCATATGCTTGATGTAGTTGCCATTACCGGGGAAAATATTATCGGTTTGTAAATTTTATCGGAATGTAACGATAGAACTGAAAATCGGTGGTGACGGATTTTTTCGGACGAAAATTTTGAATTGAAATTTAAAATTTTCAAATGTAAAAAGTTAAAAAATTGAAATTTTCCTTTATATTTGATGAAAATAGATAAATTCGAATTTTTCTAATTTAATTTTTTTATCAACCTCGCTGATAACACCAATAACCGACGGTTTTTCAGTGAAATTTGAGCGATAAGATCTTCCCTGGCCATTAGACCTGATGGGAAAAAGTATGAAAAAAGTACGTTAAGGTTACCAAGTCACTTAGCCTCGGCTCGGCTAAGGTTATGAAATGACAGAGTAGGTTTTTTGTAAGTAATACTAAGGAACTGGAAAAAAAAAGTTTCGGAAAAGGAGAAAAGCTAAGGTTACAGACTCAACCGGGACTCTGAATACAAGAAATACGTACCAGAAAACAGAGAGATCCAAGTATTGATGGAGAGAATTTGCATACTGAACTAGGTCACGTACGTATGTGCCTGTGAAACGGATAAACTGGTACTACTTAGTTACTACTTTTTCCCCGCTTCAAAAGACTTAAGCTTTTGATTTCTGACTTAGCTATAAGCTTTTGACTAAAATTGAACTGTAACGACCGTTGACTTTTTCTAAGTAATTCAATTAAAAGAAAATAAAAAATAAGAAAAAATGAAAAAAAACTACTTTATCATCACAGACAATGTAAAAGAATAAAGAGGGGAAAAAAAGAAAAGATAAAAAAAACTAAAATTAGAAATCAACACCTCTAAATGACTTTTTAGTTAACTAAATCAAAAGGAAAAAAACAGAAATTGAAGCCGTTTAAAGTGAAGCTTTAAGAGTGCAGTCGAGTCTCGGCGAGCACAACCTTAGCTTATGTTTTGCTATCATGCTACATCTGCCCTTCTCTCACACCTGTGACCAAGAAGGAATCATCCGCAGATCCCAAGAACAACGGAACATGCCATTGGATCTCCCTTTTCTTTCTAAGGCTCTCGTGCTCTCTTTACATGATTTTGTCCATGTGCAGCATAGCATGTTCAGTTTTTTTTTCTTTCGGAGAGGAGCATAGCAAGATCAGACATGTGGAAATTGACGGTATTTTTTTTATCAAGCAAGTACCGCTCGATACTGGCGGCCAAAGCCCAGCCCCTTATCCAGCCCAAGGACCGAGGCCCATGGAGATTGTGTTAACTTACTACTCCAATAGGGATGCGGCTCTGGTGCTGTGCCCCCTGCACTTAGCGCGTGCAGGGGTGCCCTAGGAGCCGTCACGTGTCCCAAAAAATCAAAAAACTTCTGAAAAATTCTAAAAAAATACTTTAAAAATCCGAATAATTGTAAAAAAATACTTTTTAATAAAAGTATAAATAAAAAAATTTAAGTACTTACAAAAAAATACTTTGTATACTAAAAAGTACTTTTTACAATTATTCGGATTTTTAAGTATTTTTTAGAATTTTTCGGAAGTTTTTTGAATTTTTGGGACACGTGGCGGCTCCTGAGGGCACCCCTGCACGCGCTAAGTGTAGGGGCATAGCACCAGAGCCGCACCCCTCCAATAGTACCCCCTCTCTCAAAAAGGGGAAAAAACCTACTCCAGTAGAATACCTCTGAGCTGAGAACTGAGGGTATCTTAGGTCCGTTCTTTTTAGCTGTGGCTTGTGGCTTTTAGACTATTTGTACGAAAGATTATAGAGTAACAGAAACTTACGTGCGGTTTTTTGGCGATATAAATAAAGTCAGTAAAGTATGTATTACAATTAACTAGTATACCATATCTTAAAAAGATACTCTATTTAAAAGGTAGTTATTGTAGAAAAGTCGAAAAATAGTGTTTAGAAGCTGAAAAAAAACAGGACCTTAGTTGGCTACGCGTCGTTCCCAGCTCGCTCGCGTTCGAGTCCATTCGGCGCACGCTCGCCTAAATAATTTTCCGATATACATATACATGCATATTAAGTGGAACAGCACGTTTCCGCGTTCCAGAAACCTTTGAGCTCCGTTTAATTTTGTATTGTGTATAAGAAACATGCGTACTAAGTGGTACAGTACATTTCCGCGTTCCAGAAACCTTTGAGGCCCCTTTAATTTTCTAGCGTGTATAAGAAACACGCATACGTATGTCTGCGTAGTACGTATGCGTAGTGTGCGTATGCGTCTTGTACCGAATTTTTTGTATTTTAGCCTTTTTTTGAAAAATATTCACATTTAGACCCCTGGTAGTTTTAATTCCGTTTTTGGACCCAGAGCTCGGCGCCGTGGGTCACGGCGCCGAGGTAAGACGTCTCGGCGCCGTGGACCACGGCGCCGAGGAACGAGCCCCGCGCCAGCGTAGCGGCCGTCGTGGCGCCGACGTGGCAGCCAGCTCGGCGCCGTGACTCGTGGCGCCGACCTCGGCGCCGTGACTCGTGGCGCCGAGCATGTGGCTTCTGAAACAGCACCGAGCACGCGGGCTTCGTTCATTCGCATCCTCCTCCCTCTGTCCCCGCCGCTGTTTAGGGTTTGCACCGATCAGCCTTTTTTTCGCAAAATGAATTATTAGTTGTATTTTTCATTTGGATTATTTAATGATAGTAATATTATGTAATATAGTTAGTTATTTATTTATAGAGAGCAAAAAATACGACGTATGTTTTGAAAATTCGTTATGTATTGCAGATGATACATGTAGGAAAATTCGTGTAGATTTTTTTAAAAATATTATGGTACGTTGGTAATGGTTTTTGAAAAATAAAATTATGCAGGCCGTGACGAACGAGTTTTGTGTGAAGTTCTGCGGGCCGTGAGATGCTGCGGGCAAGACAGAGGGGAGGCGACATGTGGCATACAAGCAACTCTCCTCTTCCTTTTGTTCAGTTGTTACTACACACTTGGGAAAATAATTACTGGGATGATTCTGGGTCAATCCCATCCCCTCTGTTTGTGGATTGATGAACGAGTTATGTGTGAAGTAACGATTAGTGTATTTGTGATTTTTGTACAATGCTGACCGTGAAAAATATGTTGAACTGGCAATAACATTTTTTGATCATGTTATGTTGTTGTATTGGAAGGATTTTTTTGAATTATTTTGTATGACAACTGTGATAGGAACAATTGGACGAAAGGAGGGGAAGTGATAATAAGACACGTGGGAATCATTGCATGCGAAAAGCCGAGATAATAAGCTTATGAAGTTGGGACGAACATGGCGCGTACAATTTTATTACATGCTAGCATGATATCCGACTAATCTACCCAACTGCTCGTACGACCTCTCGTGTGGACCGAGTCTATTACATCTTGTCTACTGGGTGTAGCGTGGTTGTTTCCCCTTTCTGTCGCGCCCTGAAGATGGCTCCGCTGCATCCTTCTTCCTGTCACTCTTGGTCTTGAGAGCCGCCTCACGAGCTTGAAGCTCTTCCTCCTGACGCTTGATGGCTGCTTCACGCAGACTTAACTTCTCCTTCCTCCTTTGCAGCTCATCCTCCTTGCCCTGCAGACGGATTTGGTCCACCCTCACGCGGCGCTCTTGCTCAAGCCGCATCTGTCGTTCCACCTCGCGAGCCTGAGTCATCTTGCTACAGTATTGTCCTTTGTTTTCTACCTCCACTGCCCGGTTATCTGGCCATGCCGGCAACACCCGATCCACCCATTCGATGAACGTGCAAGCCTATGTGTGGCGTGGTAGATGTCATGGATCAAGTTGGAAAACGGTAACGAGAAACAAATGATTTAGTTGTGGTCGTTACCACGAAGTCGTCATCCAGGTCTGGACACTTGAAGAACCTACGGCCGTATTTGGCTCGTTGTAGTCGATCCGTCCATACTCCCAACATCGTCCTAAAGCCGCAATGGCACTTCATGAACTGATGGATCCCGGCCAGGGCAATAACGCCTGATCAGCTCAATATCACTTTCGGTCAGCTCTCCAAAAGGGCGGTCATCATCAGAATCAACGGCCCTTGCGATCTCGTAAGGCTCCAGATCATCCACAATTTGAATCATCTCACTGTTGGAGTCCCTGCAGACTTCTTCAACGTTGCCAGATGGAGCAACGGGAGGAACAACCACATTACCAGGAATGTTTCCTGCATCATAAGCACGACAACGATGGGATTGAGACAAAACAAAGGAATGACGGGAAAAGGCTAAAGTGTTGCTCGACACTTACTGGGCTGATTCTGGGTCAATCCCATCTCCTGAGGGGCCGCCACGACATCATCAGTCCGACATTCAACTCGAACTGGTTGAGAAATCTGAACCTCGTTCGGGGAAGATAGAGCATCGGGCACCTCAGGCACTTCTTCCACATCCACCGCAAGATCCGGTAACGGAGGGTCAAAGGGTGCCTGATCACCTAGTTCTGGTGAATAACCGTGAGGGGTGGGATCAATGGACACCTTCCGCACAACAACGTCCAAACATTTTAACTCATTCCTCATAACCAATTTGACATATTGGTCCCACTCATCCTCTGAACCAATTAAGATCAACCGCCTGAGAACTAGGTCTTTCGAACCGAAGTGAAGTAACCCCTCAACTGTGATGCTCTCCTCGTTTGCATGACAATGTAGCTTCTCCTGAGCCCTAGCAACCAACTCACTAAACGACGGCCGATCACCGAATATCAGAGGCACCCTTTGCATTTCAACAAATTGAACATTTCCATAATCATCACTTGTCACACTGCCTCCATGATATAGGGTCACTAGGTTGTCCATCTAGTTCATACACAAAACCAAACTTAATACCTTTAAGCGAAATTTTGGATAAATTATATGCATACTTGTTTAAGCAATAAAATATCTAAATGAACCATTTCCCATTCAAACATCTATATATCTAATAGGATCCAGATATAGTCACATGAGATTCACCTTGAAGGCGCTGGCGGAACTGGTAATTTAGTATAGCATTGAATTTCATATTGTGGAACTGCTAAGTGTAGCCGAATATTAGTTTTTCCTACGATTTGTGTGACACCAGACTGTACAAAAGCTTAAGGTTTAGAGGTTTATTTTTTCATATCAAGGATTGATTGTAGCTTTCTACTATATAACTAAGGATTAACTATGGCAATTTGATATTCCAAATCCATACGTCTAACTGTCCAAACTGGTATTTGCGGCAGTCATTAAGTGCGATGGACCTGATGGTTGTCGATGCATGCGTAGGGGCATAACAATTTTCGGGTGCAGAAAAACCTTCTATTTCTAGTTTTCTTACGATGTGTTTGCAGACTATTACTTTGTTGTTTCTCTCTTAGGGTGGATATTGCATTAGATATCTGAGTAGCCATGCAGAAGTGTATGCTACTCTTCAACCATAAAACATGAAATCATTCTAATTTCCTTCATAGGCAGTTAGGCACCCAGAAGAACTATCCTATACTCTTCCCATATATACTCGATTGTGCTCATTGGATACTTCCAAAAAAATAATTATCATTGTACTGCTTTGCAACTAGTAAGAAGATATTCAAGTTAGCTTGCTGCCTTACTCACTAAGATCCTTTTTTCCAGGTTCTGCCTTATTCACCTTGAAGGCGGCGGGGGCCGGGGAGGCGCTGGCGGCCGTGGAGGCGGCGTGGGCCGGGGAGGCGCTGGCGGCCGTGGAGGCGGCGTGGGCCGGGGAGGCGGCGGGGAGGCGCCGGCGGCCCGGGGAGGCGGCGGGAGCCGGGGAGGCGGTGGAGCCGGGCCGGGGAGGCGGCGGGAGCCGGGGAGGCGGTGGAGCCGGGCCGGGGAGGCGGCGGGGGCCGGGAAGGCGGCGGGGAGGCGCTGGCGGCGCGGGGAGGGAGAGCTACGCGAAATGAATGCTCGGCCCGGCCGACTGGGTAAATGGCGCGAGCTCGGCGCCAAGATCCACGGCGCCGAGCTCGGCGCCACGAGTCACGGCGCCGAGCTCGGCGCCACGAGTCACGGCGCCGAGCTGACTGCCACGTCGGCGCCACGACGGCCGCTACGCTGGCGCGGGGCTCGCACCTCGGCGCCGTGGTCCACGGCGCCGAGACGTGTTACCTCGGCGCCGTGACCGACGGCGCCGAGATCTGGGTCCAAAAACGGAATTAAAACTACCAGAGGTCTAAATGTGAATATTTTTCAAAAAAAAGGGCTAAAATACAAAAAACCTCGCGTCTTGTACATCCGGGAAAAGATATTTTTCGGAGCTGCAAAAAGGAAAGTATCCTGGTTCGGTCAGCAGCTGGCAAGAGGCCTACCCATCCCCTGACCTGGACTCCAATCTGGCCTCCCTAAAAAGCCGTGCAAAAGATGGCCTTTTTGGCCATGCAGTGCAGTGCACAGAGGCGCCGAGCCGTTGCGGCTCGAAGGAAATTAAAGCGGCCAGTTCAAACATGGCCAAACACCAATCCCAATTCCCAAATCCCGTCGTTTCCAATCCAACCAGTTCTGTCTCGCTTGTAGCGATAGCAACAAGCCAACAAGAAACCTTGCCAAATCCACAAATTTTAGCCAAAATGGAGGGAGACGAGATCTTTGCAAGCATAGACTCCCTTTGGTTCTACTCCAGTGTCTTCCTCCTGCCGTCTTCCAAGCAGAAGAGCGATAACTCCCCGGGGGAGCTGCAGCCCAAGAAGCAGAAAGATTCCACGGAAAACCACGAGATGAACGGCGGTGGTGGTTCCCAAAATCCCAGATGCGTCAAGGAGGCAACGCCGGCAGCAGCCAAGAGAAGGGCAGCTGCAAGAAGCAGGGAGCTCGATGAGCGCATGGAGATTTGGCGGAAGCAGTGGCGGCAAACGCGCGTCGCTACGCCGGCACGGTGCTCGCCGTCGCCGATGCCGCCTCCCGGCGATGGACTCGCCATGAAGGCGCATCTCAGGTCGTGGGCTCATGCTGTCGCTTGCTCCGTCAGATGAAAGACTCTCAATTCAGAATCTTGCCATGTAGTGTGATATTCCCATTCTTAGCTCTATATCTGAATAAAGACTTCTCTTCTGACTTCTGGGTTGTACTCGCCAACTGTGATCCGTGTATGCACAATTTCACCTCTCAGTATAAACAATTTTCTTTGCTTTTTCGTAAATCATACTTGTAAGAGTAGCAAGGGGCCAGTGTTTTTGTACACTTTTTTACATCTGGAATTCGTATTCTATGGGTGATCAACATCAGCTAACTCTAGCAGAGGATTTGCAGATGGTATAACATGTGGAATCGAGGGCGAGAGAGCAAATGATATACAGCTCTCTGCAAATAATTAGACTATACATGAAGTAAAACAGGGTTAAGTAGCACTGGATCAATTTTCTCTTTGCTGTGTTCTCACTCCTTGTTGGACGCTGCCTCTGGAAGTTTGAATGTTGGAGGCCTGTCTGCACCTTTCCTCGAGTACTCACGCCACCTCCTCGCCGCTGCCGCTGCTCGCTTTGCTCTCTCCTTTGCCTCCTCTTCTGCTTAGTGTGTTAGCAGAAGAGTTAAGAAGACACAGGTGAAGCGTGGGAATACAAATGGTATGAGCAATTGCCAATGACAAAATATGCTAGCTTTACCGTTCTTTCGATATCTTGTAGGTGCTCCCCAGATATCACTCCATGAGCTGCCCTTACTAGAATCATCTTGGCTCAACTGTATTCTGACCTTTTCCTGCAAGACGTAGACAAGTTTAGAAAAAGATGCAGGCAGTTTATATTTGAAAAATCAAAAGTTTATGATACTAAGATTCAAGTGAAATTTTACGAGTGTATCTAAAGAAAGCATTTTATCGAACAGAGAATTATACCAAGACTTTTGCCTGTCTTTTCTCCCAGCGTGTACTGGCCTGACAGACAAAAGATAATGGAACAGGTAAGAAGATCTGTGAAAACTGTGGCTTTAACCGCTTGAAAGTCGAAATTTACTATAATAGTGTCAACTATCGACTTCAGAAGGTAGATGCAATAAAGAAAATTTTGACCAAGCTATGCAGATGAAACTTAAATCATGTTATGAAGTGACAATGTAGTACTACATACTGTTGCAAAATAGCTCATCCATCACCACAGAGAATGTTAGAATAGATAAATAAAATTTACATGAAGTAAGATATTACCATCCGGAACAATAAATAAATTTACATGAAGTAAGATATTACCATCCGGAACACATCAACTGAACCTCCCATCCCAGCAAGCATCAACCCAACCTGCTCAAATTTTCATATGCCCAACGTAGGATAATCTAGTAGGTTTGAAAATAGCAGACTGATTGCATTGTTAACTAACTGCAATCAAAAGTGAGCCTTATAGACATGATAATGCTATTGGAAATCTGAAATTTTCTTACGTTCACTCTCTCTACTCTGCGCATTTCATCCTCAAGGAGTGAAAGCTGTGCAGCTGAAGTCCAATGGATGCAGTCAACTGGACTGGACATACAAGCAAGTTTATCAGAACAGTATTAGTGGTTAGAACTCAGAATACAAACCCTCAATGAAAAAACAACTCATTTTGTTTGGCACAATCTGCAGCGATTTTTTTTTCAGTAGGAATGCTAGGATAGTTGACAGCTGGTAAACAAAGAAGGTAGACAAGGGACTCAAAACAATCTCACCAACTGTCGATGGCTTCTTGAATTAGCTCTTCATTGCCTGATTGGCTGTAAACTCTAGCCCGCCCATAATCTTCCTCGATTTGGAAGACCGTGGAACACACATTAGCACAGTTTTTGCATCCTGCATAGATGTGAGCAGAACTTATAAGAGCCCATTTCAGATAATCTAAGAGAAACTTCTTTCGTTATAGCCGTTAATACCTATGCAGCTAAACTCATCAACAAACACATGATCCCTGGGTGCACTGTCATCCAAGAAGGGGTTGGTTGCTGTTGCGGCATAGCCATGGACCTCATCATACACTGCTCGCTGGATGGGATCGGTAAGCACCTGGTCGTCCCTTGCTAATGTTAATTTCATACACAAAATTGCAATGCAAAATTACAAATACATATAGAATGTTCCAATCTGTGCAGACTTTTATCTCTCAGGATTTTACCGTGTAAACCTCATTGATGAACATGCAGAAGTTCGTCACATCGGGGTCGTTCCCACTGAGATCCGGATGGCATGCTTTCATGCAGTTGTAGTATGCTTTCTTGATCTGCTGAGGTGTCGCATCCGGCATCTGAAAACATGCAAGAAATTAACATCTTAGTGTTCTACTTCTACAGCACTGTAAATAAAGCAAGAAATATCCCCCTCATATTAAATCTTTTTTTGCCTAACCATTTTAAAGTTGCTACATGAAGATAGAGAACAATACTACGACGATCTTAGTTTGGAAGTGTTTTTTCCACTTGATTAAACTAGATTATTAATGCACACATCAAATGGACAGTCCTACTTCTACAACTGCGAACCAAAGCTTCAAAGTTGAACCACTTACAATACCAAGAACGGCGTAGTAATCTTCGGCGACGCCCCCCTCCTGGCTGCGGGATTCCGCGGCCACTGCAGACACCCTCAGGCCCCTCCTTCCCCACGTCCACCGTCTCCGGCTCCGGTCCCTCCTTCCGGCCCCAGACAACCCTGCGATTGCCCATCTCCGGACACTGCCGGAGCAGGGGATGGGCATGGAGCAGGAATGTAACTTGGCGACCGAGTCGGCGAGCAGCGGCGGCGACTGGACAGGAGCCATCAGATAGGAAACGGTTTGTGTTTGATCGGGCTCCGGCGAAGGAGGAAGGGAAGAGGAGAAGTCGGATTGGATCCAGTGGGGTTTGCTCTGTTTTTGGTGCGTTTTCTTGGCGGAATCCGTTTATTTTGGTTTTTCTCGGCCACTCCTCTCCCGCGATTTTTCTCTTTTGTTCTGCTTTGCAACACTGACCTTGCTGATATTTATGTTTACGTGTACATCCTCGATTTTTCTTCGTGATACGCTTACTTACGCGAAAAATTACTTATCTTGGGATCAAATATCTTAGTTAGTAAACCTTGTTGCTAAGAAATATAAACCCATAAAGCAAACTTTGGATGAATCCGACTCTTTGAGAAACAAATTTGAACTAAATCCTAATAATTCCCCATATCGAAAGTCCCTAAGTCTGTATACACATGGACATGGGGGCACGTAAGTTTATCTACAAATTTCTCCATCGCAGTTGGTAATTTTACCGGGAAAAAATACTTAAAAGAGTAGCCAGATATAACACGCACCATGAATGGTTGCCGACTTGCCATTACTTGAAGCCTCGGAGATCTCTTTTTCTGGCATATTCAAAGTCACCGGCATCTAACTGTTGTCGCTCAACATCAAGTTCTAAGAACAAAAGAAGGTCTTTAAGTAGCAGAAAGGTACTTAGGTTTCATTTGGAAAGCACAAATTCACAGAAGTTTTATACAAAATTTGCAAGAATCAATTCAATTCCTTCAAAATTCTTTAGTAGTTCTACTTTTGGGGGCCTCAAGTGTCACACCGACGAGATGTGAAGTGCTAGAACAAAGTTCTTAAATTTTCCTTGCTAAACTTAAAAAGGTTGGACAAGGATGGTGCAAAATTCATGTTTCAGGGCACAAAATGTGGAGGGAAAATGTGGTGTTGTGGGTCCCGGGTGAGAAGTCTATAGGAGATCTGGAGATGGTAGCATCTTTCGTGCTAGGGGCAGCAGGAATCGTCGAGGATATTGAAGGGGATGGCGACAAAAACTCTCTTACGCAGACCTGGCATCCTCACCGCCTCCACTTCCGCGTTCATCGTCCGCAATGGGACCCACGTGGTCAAGACATGAGTGAAAATCTCCCGGATAAGTCATCCTTTCGGTGAGGTTGTGTGGCCACTATTATTGTTGCCTAGAGGTCGTCAAATAAGCCATGTCTAATGGGCTGGTCCATAGTTTGGTACTATAAACATGGTATGATATGAGGTATATCGGGTTGGACCGGTACGGCATGAGGAGGTGAGCTATGCCTGGACCGCCGCCATGACACGGCATGCATAGTATTAGGCCTGGCATGATACGGCACGAGCACGGCCCATACGGCATGGCGGCTTGGTAGGCAAACTTGGCTAGGTGGATACGACCCATTTGGCACGGAGATGTGACCGTTAGACATGTTTTGCCTAGGCACGGCACGGTGGGCATGACTCGTTTAGCACAAGTAATGGTCGATTTTTGAAATTTAGTAATGGTGATCTAACCAGCCAGATGAGTTAGCTTGGCTGGAAATTGGGAATTTGAGAATTCTGGTCTTGGTTTGATTTGGTTTGACCTAAGTCGTTGCACATGTATTGCATGGTACATTTATGGACTAATGTTGGTCAAGTTGCGGAGAACTTGTGCTCAAAAATTGTTGCTTGGTCTATTGTTGTATAGGCGGCTTAGATGTGACTATGGTCAACAACGGGGAGATCGGGACTATGTTGGGGATAACTGAGGTCCAAAGCATTCGTGGATGCTGTGTGGGATAGTTGAGCTCAAGTAAGGCACAAGATAGATAAGGATCATGAGAGATGAAGTTTGAGCAAAGACCATGATGCATTAAAGATGCACGTCATGCTTTGCAATGATGCTTCCAGGATGAAGGCTTTAAGGTAAGTGTTTTCGCTATCATTAACTGAACATATTGATGATTTTGTCTCGAGCAGTGCTATGTGACGGTTTGCTTGTTTGTGTTGGTTGTAGGATTCTAGAGGTACGTCATGGAGAGGTGGATAGGACTGGGACTAAGTTAGGAGAGTTTAGATCCAAAGCTATCAAAGGATCGGGACTACGCTCATAAGGAGCTAAGGTCTAGACCTAGATCGTCGAAGATGGTCAAGACTTGCGGGGTGGTTAGAATCCGAGATGACGAGGAGCTAGAGCAGAAGCTACTGGTGAATGACATGATGGGCAACAACAAGGTGAACCAGGACTAGGCTCAAGGAGGAGCCGAGGTCATGTGCGGTCAAGCAAGCCGGGTGCCATCTTGTGTGAGGAGAAGCATGTGGTGCGCCAAATGAATTATGTCGTTTGCAAGCAAGAGCGGTTCGGTGGATCCGGTCACGTGAGAGGCTTGACAGCAAATCATTGGGACCACATAGAAGATAGCAAAGCATGTACTATGCTTCGTGGCAAAGAAAACGAGAAGCTTCGTAGAAGGCGATAGAGGGGTATTTTAGTAAATTGCCCAATACTAAAAAGGTGGTAGTGTGTGAAACCACAGCGTGCCTCCGCACGCGCTAGTCTAAAGTCGTAGTGCGGTGGTCCGCCTCCGCACGCGCTAGTTTACGGACTTTAAACAAGTCGTAGTGCGGAGGTGCGCCTCCGCACGCGCTAGTCTACGGACTTTAAACAGGCCGTAGTGCGAAGGTCCGCCTCCGCACGTGCCAGTCTACGGACTTTAAACAAGTCGTAGTGCGAAGGTCCGCCTCCGCACGCGCCAGTCTACGGACTTTAAACAAGTCTTAGTGCGAAGGTCCACCTCTGCACGCGCCAGTCTACAGACTTTAAACAAGTCGTAGTGCGAAGGTCCGCCTCCGCACGCGCCAGTCTACGGACTTTAAACAAGTCGTAGTGCGAAGGTCCGCCTTCGCACGCGCCAGTCTACGGACTTTAAACAAGTCGTAGTGCGGAGGTCCACCTCCGCACGCGCTAGTCTACGGACTTTAAACAGGCCGTGGTGCGAAGGTCCGCCTCCACGCGCGCCAGTCTATAGACTTTAAACAAGTCGTAGTGCGGAGGTCCGCCTCCGCACGCGCTAGTCTACGGACTTTAAACAGGTCGCAATGCGAAGGTCCGCCTCCGCACGCGCCAGTCTACGGACTTTAAACAGGTCGTAGTGCGAAGGTCCGCCTCTGCACGCGCCAGTCTACGGACTTTAAACAAGTCGTAGTGCGGAGGTCCGCCTCCGTACGCGCTAGTCTACGGACTTTAAACAAGTTGTACTGTGAAGGTCCGCCTCCGCACGCGCCAGTCTACGGACTTTCAACAGGTCGTAGCGTCAACGACTGCCTCCGCACGCGTTAACTCTACGGAGTAATCAACACGCGAGCCCCGCGAGCGTACTGACACCTTCGGCCATTCTCCAAAATCTAACGTAGCCCGTAGCGACGAGGCTCGCTCTCGCGTCCGCCCCAATAAAGCTCGAGCAAGGCACATCGGGAAGCCATCAGGGAGACCTACTCACACGCATCCTCCGAGGAACAAGGTCCCAGGAGTGATTGCACGTCTACTTCGACTAGGCCACCCGTTCGACGGGCAGGAGACAGCGCTCGCACGACTATTCCACCAACGCCGCACTTTGAACGTGGGGATCTCGTCCCCGCACAACATGACCGCCCGAAGCACAGCATGCAACGCATATCCTAATCGCCAGGAGGTCTATATATCGGAAAAATCTTACAAGTACAGAGGCCCGCCAACATCTCTGCCGCTCTAAGCAACTATTCGGCAGGCTCGTCCTTAGCACGCGCTAAGGCCGGGGCTTTGCCGGAAGAAGATCAGCCCGCCCAAAAGTTCAGCGACTCCTCGGCCCTTCGCCAGCGTCGAAGGCGCCGTCGGGTCGCAAGGTCGGATGCAAGTAGTCGGCCCCAGCAAGGAAACTGCCTGGAACACAGGTGAAATAGTCAGAATTTGTAAAGCAAGCGCGTACTTCATTCACAAGAAAAGCGGGGGACATTGCAACGCACGCCTACACCTGGCCACCTCGGCGTCACACCTGCGAGTTTCCGGCGCCTTCGGAGGCCTCAGCGCCACCCTCGTTGCGCCGCGGGAACTCGTCCAGAAATTGGCTGAGGCTCCCCTCCCTGTAGAGTGACTTCCGGAGCTCGACCCGCGCGGCGTACTCCCCGACGTAATCCCAGATCCGCTCGTGGAAGTACTTGACGGCGCGATGAACGGCGCGGACGGCACCGGACATTACTCTGGCCCCGCCGAGCATCTCCAGCTGGGGGACCTCCAGCCCGGCGACGTGCGTGCAACCGCGGTGCCGTAGGAGCGCACACACCATGCACGACGCTACGTAAGCACAATGGTTGCCGAATGTCGTCGCGGCGCCGCGTGCAATGTCGGCGGCATCTTCGATCCAGCGAAGGGTCCGAGACAGCTACTCCGGGCCAAAGGCGTGGTCCGGCACTTTAGCCACAAGCCCTTGGAGATGGCTTTCCAGCGCTTGCATGTCATCCCATGCAATTACCGAAGCTTCGCCAAGCGTCCGGTCACGCTCCGCTAGAGTTAAGGCAAGCTCGCCTTTTTCCTTCTCTAGCGAGGCGACCTGTTGCATAAGGCCGTCCCGCTCCGCCGCAAACCCCTGCCACGCCGCCTCCGCGGCCGACTCCCGCGCCGACACGGCAAGTCCCTCGGTGTGCGCCTTCACCTCAGCGCACTCCGCTTCCAGCTGGCGGATGCGGACATCCTGGGCAGAGCGGCCCCCCGAGGCTTCGGGTAGCTCCTCCTCGGCGACCCGCAGCCTATCCTCAAGCGCCCTTTGGGCACGAACATAGGCCGCCTGCAAGGCCTGCCCCAGCACAAGTGTCTGCAGAACAGAAAGGCTTAGCAAGCTCAGAATGGCCAGGCATTGTCATATAAGTGCTTACCCTCACCCCCGACACCTCTAAGGCATCCCCGAGACGCCCCACCCCGTAGGTCTGCAGCGCTTGCTGGCCGACGCTGGCAGCCGCGTCATCCACGATCCCGCGCCACGCCCTCAGCGTCTTCGACGGAGGCACGAAGTCCGCTGGGCTCGGGCGCACGGTGATTGCCCCGCAGAGGGGGCGCGCGCCGCAGGACTTCGGCATATGCATCGGAGTCCCACAAGCTCCCGATCCCCGTCGCCTCGGTGAATCCCCTCGACGTCCGGTGGAGCTCCGGCCGCAGACACGACCGCTTAGCCGGAGCAAGTGGCGATGACACCGCCCCAGTAGCCGCTGCCGGAGAGGCCCCCGCGGCTACAGCACCCGTGGGCGAAGACCCCACCGTGCCAACCTTTGCGGAGGGCACCTCGGTTTCGGCCGCGGCTGTCGGTGAAGACCCAGCTCCGTGCGCCCCCGCGGAGGGCGTCTCCAGCATCATAGCGGCCACGACCGAAGGCTCCACCTCAGCACCTCCGGTCAGCATGGATTCTGTCCCGACGACCGCCGCGGGTGACGAGACTTCCCCTCTCCGGCTGCCCGCGGCGAGCCCGCTGTCCAGGGCACCCCCCAAAGACCCTTCGCCCCCGGCGTCCGCGCCATCCAAGCCCGAGTCGGCGTACCTCGCCGAATCCGACTCCGCGTCTGCCGCGCCATCGGGAGCGCCTCGGGCCCTCTTGCGAGACGACGCCTTCGTCCTCGTTGCGCCGTCGTCTTGGTGTTGCGAGGTCAGCTCAGCACGGTCCGGCACGGCAAGGCCCAAGGCCTCGCACACGCAGTTTATCCGCCCCAGCCCCGCCTCTGCAGTAGCAGACGCGCGCTGCTCGTGCTCCCTGCCGGTATACGGCCCGAGGAATACGCGCGCGGCCCGCTCCGCATCCTCCAAGCGAATCTCTAAAGTAAAGCAGGAGACAAGATTAACATGTAACGCACTCCGCGTGAACAAAGGGGGGATACGGTCGAGGCTTACGAGGACCGGAGGGTGCCGGCAGTGAGCAGATCCACGGCAGAACATTATCGTCTCGACGCTACTCGGCGGCGAGGCGCCAGTCACGGGCAAGCGGCGCCACGCCGTACATCGCGTACTCTTCGGCGAGGTCGCGCATGTTAAAGCGGGCGGCCACGCTTGCGAGCCGTCGGGCCCTCCGCCTGTCCTCGTCGTCGAGCGTCTGGCCGGGCGAGGTCTTGAACGCGATCGGCCGGCCCGTGCATTCGAGGCCGCTCCCGCTCGCCACGCGGTGGTAGAACCACCGTTTCATCCAGTGAGACTCCCACTTCCCGCGAGTGGAATTCGCGGGGAAGAGCTTGCTGCAAGATGACCGAAGAATAAAGGTGACGCTGCCGAAGTTCGACAGCGTCCCGTCCTTCCGCTCCTTGGGCTGGCACCGTGCTTCGTGCAGGTAGGCAAACAACGAAGCACTGGGCCAGCACGCTCCCGAGTGCAAAGGCCAACTGTACACGGCGAGCCGGGCCACGGCGTTCGGAATCAGTTGTGCCAGCTCCAGCCCTAAGGTCTGCAGCACGTCGCCCACGATCGCCGCCGCCGGGATGCGGAGCCCCGCGTCAAAAAAGGCGACGAACACAAGCGCCTCCGACTTCTCGGGGCGCGGTTCCGTCTCGTTGGCGGCGGGCAATCGTACCGCTTGGCGCTCGGACAACTTCCTCGCGTGTAGCAGCGCTTGGATTGTCTTCTCTGTCATGAGCGAGGGGCCCAACTCGCCGAAAAACGAGCCTTCCTTCTCCGCCGCCAGCCACCACTTGTCCGCCGCTGCCGGGTCGCGTTCGCTGAGCGAGTATTTCACCTCTAGCGGTGAAGACCGCCAGCGAATGCCGCAAGCATCAGCCGCCTGGACACGCTTGTCACCGGATGCCATCGCTTCTCACAGAAGGAAGAATACAGCGGTGAGAATACCACGGGAGTGTAGAAGGCGATGCAAGCGAGAAGGGGGCGTAGAACTGCGGGGGCGCGGTTACAAGGGCTATTTCAAGCCACCTCGCCCCGAAGGCGGCAACCGAAGCGTCGCGACGGTCCGCGTGCCGGACGCGACCGCAGTCGTACAGAGGCCCGTCCCGCACGATTCCCCATAACCAAGCACGAAGCGTCGTGACGGTACGCGCCAGACGCGGCCACAGCAGTGAGGACCGTCGGTGCACGACGATCCAGTGGCCTCCCGCCGCGTGGCAACCCCCGCACAAAATAACTGGGGCACACGACCCGTCGCGCCTCTAAGATGGAGCCTCCGCCCCAGCAGGAATACCCCCGGTCTTTGGCCCGACCTTCGCACGCAGTAAGGTAGCTTCCAGTACTCGGGCCAGGACCGCACCCGGAAGATGGCCCCTTCACGCAAAGGCCAGTTAGCGGGTCACAGCCTTGCCTAAGGGGTCAAAGCCCGTGGCAGGAATACGTTCCGCCGCGTGCCCCACCCACGGGAAGGCAGGCTGCATGACGCGACAGCCTGCCCTCTGACAGGCCAGGCGTCGGCACGATTCCAGCTGCCATTAAAAGCGCACTACCAGACCGCGGGATCATAACAGCTTCGAAGCATAGCAGGACAGCCGGCAGTGACAGGGCGGCGGAATATGGCTAAACGCCGCATGACGCGTCATTCCTCGCCCGCCTCATGCCCCCTTCCCTAGGGAAGAGGCGAGCAGCCGCGATCACGCAACCGCTCACATCCCACCGCGCACCAGTTACAAGCCGCCGCGTGCCCCACACGCCAGGGCGAGTCGCACGGTATGACAACCTAGCCCTGGCAAGCCAGGGGCCGACGCGATTTCAGGAACCATTACAGCGCATTACCGGATCGTGAGGTTGCAATCACCGCAGGCGCAGCGGTGTCCGCTGTGCGAAGTTTCAACTCAGACTACACCGTTGAGTCTCTACCGCGACAGGCTCCAGTCCCGGCTTCGGCTTCGATGATCGCGCGTCTACTTCGACTAAGCGCCAGCTCCGCTGCCACCCGTTCGAAGGGTAGGGGACGGAGCGCGCACGCGCCTACTTCGACCAGGCGCCAGCTCCGCTGCCACCCGTTCGAAGGGAATGAGACGGAGCGCGCGCGCCTACTTCGACCAGGCGCCAGCTCTGCTGCCACCCGTTCGAAGGGTAGGGGACGGAGCGCGCACGCGCCTACTTCGACCAGGCGCCAGCTCCGCTGCCACCCGTTCGAAGGGTAGGGGACGGAGCGCGCGCGCGCCTACTTCGACCAGGCGCCAGCTCCGCTGCCACCCGTTCGAAGGGAAGGGGACGGAGCGCGCGCGCCCCTACTTCGACCAGGCGCCAGCTCCGCTGCCACCCGTTCGAAGGGTAGGGGACGGAGCGCGCGCGCGCCTACTTCGACCAAATGGCAGCGGAGGGTAGGGGACGGAGCGCGCGTGTGCCTACTTCGACCAGGCGCCAGCTCCGCTGCCACCCACTCGAAGGGAAGGGGACGGAGCACGCGCGCGCCTACTTCGACCAGGCGCCAGCTCCGCTACCACCCGTTCGAAGGAAAGAGGACGGAGCGCGCGCGCCTACTTCGACCACGGCCAGCTCCGCTGCCACCCGTTCGAGGGTAGGGGACGGAGCGCGCGCGCCTACTTCGACCAGGCGCCAGCTCCGCTGCCACCCGTTCGAAGGGTAGGGGACGGAACGCGCGCGCCTACTTTGACCAGGCGCCAACCCCGCTGCCACCCGTTCGAAGGGTAGGGGACGGAGCGCGCACGCGCCTACTTCGACCAGGCCGGGATGGAGCGCTCGCGCATCTACCTCAGCTGCTAATCCAGGCATTGGCTTCGGCTATGGCCTCAGACCCCAAGACCCGCTGCACACCAAGGCTCCGCAAGTTCGGAGAAGTTCACAGGCCGCAGGGACGGAGGGGGCCAAAGGACTCGGCAACATGGCTTCGGCCCTGTGAAGCCCTTCACTATGAGAGGCTCCTGTTGTAGGGGTGGCCCCCCACTTAAACCCAGCAGGCCTGCTAAAAGGTTATAGAGCCCAAAATGGGACATGTGTAATGGCTTAAATACCCCTGACAGGGAGGTACCGATGTAAGGGCACCATTGTAAAAGCACAGCCCATATGAATATATATACCAAGGGAAGGCTAGGGGGAGGGGCAGAGGTCATCACTTTCTCCCAACTCTCCACTACCACATCTCTCTCTGTTTGATCTGTAACCACAACACTCATCGTTGGGGCGAGGCAGCAAGGTAAAAGGGAGCTTAAGTGGCTAGGATTTGAGGAGAATTAGCTAAAGAAGCTCAAAGAATCAAATTCAAAAAGAATTTCTCAATTTTGTGAGATCTCGGTTCGTTTCACCATGCGTCCACGGCCATCAGATTTTCCCTGCCCTCCCCGCTTTACAAAGTTCTCAGTTCTCACAACGTCACGGCCGGCGCATCGAAATTGAAAAGGCTTTCCTACTTTCTCAAGAAGAATGATACATGTACAGTACTCGAGACAAGGAACATGCCATTTTACAAGAAGTGGGAGTTAGGCCGGGCTTTTTTGGGCCAGTCTGAAGCACGGCCGGCCCGGCCCAACACGAGATGGGCCATGCCGGGCACGGCACTAACGGTGGGCCGGGCTGGGTCGGGCCCGAAAAACTGGCCCAGTGGGCCGCATGGCACAGCGGGCACGCCAGCGCCAACGACCGGGCCGCCTCGGCCTCTACCTCGCCTCCCCGGCTCCCCCAGTCCTCCCTCCCGTCGCCATCGTCAGCACCCCAATCGCCGCCCGGCCATCCGCCGCTGGTGGCTCGCTCTCGGAGTAGTCAAGGTCGCCGTTGCCGTTGCTCGTGTTAGTGATGTGCCCAAGAGGCAATCATAAACAATTCGGTTTTATAGGCTAAAAGGGATATTGATCCATATGGGATTAGGGTTCTAATGGGCCTACAACGTGGAAGCCCATTAGCATGCTCTATAAATATGTGGAGGCGGGGCTGCAGGTAGAATAGACTACTATGCTGAAAACCCTGGCCGCCACCTCCCCTCGGCCGTATCCCGAAACCCTAGCCGTGCGCGCGGTGCTAGCACACTAGCGCACGGTGTTCCATCCCGAACGTGTGGACTCCGTGGAGGCGATGCTGCTATTGCTGCTGTGCTGATCGGCGAGAAGCACAAGGCTATTGCTAGGACGCGAGGAGGAGACATTCAGTTCGTGAAACGATCGACTGCTTCTTCTTCATCAACGCGCATCTACGTTGGACCGGGCTGCTCCAACTCTTCTTCCGCTGCGCAGCGCATCTAGTGGTAGCTATCCATGACTCCCTTACACGCATCAAGCTGCGGCGGGAGAGGTGGGGGAGGAGGAGGTGGTGGCGAGCGTGGGAGGGAGGTAGCATCAAGTTTCTTCCTTAAAATAAGACGCATGAGTAGTCAAAGGTAGGAGGTAGCATGTACAATGCAGTCCAGTTGGTTAGTCGCTATCCTCAGAACTCACCGATGCCAAGACTGAAGACTTCTAAGCTCTCACTCACACGCTGACACGCACATCCACCAAATTTACGAAATCCAACTTAGCATGTCAATATCAGCACTAGCTTGCATGCATAAACAAAGCGCAAAACGCCATCCCTGGCAGGGATACCACGATAGAATTTGACGCGCGCGCCGTTCCGGAAAAAGATGGGCATGAGGCTTGCGCTAGCTCGGTTAAACTAATACCGCGCGCGCGGCGCTGCCAATCGCGCGAGAAACCCCACCGGAAACGACGGCTTTGTATGGGCCTGTTATTTTGAACTGAGGATGGCTTTTAGCTGTGATTTGTGGCTTTTCGGCTGTATATATAAGATATTATAGAGTAACAGAAATTCACGTGCGATTTTTGCTGATATAAATGAAATTGGTATAGTATGTATTATAATTAATTAGTAGATTCTATCTTAAAAACATATTTCTTTTAAAATTTAATTACTATAGAAAAATCAAAAACTAAAAAAGAATAGAGCATATATGCAGCGCCGCGCCGCGCCACTCCGCTTGTATATAACGGCGCGTTTCGCGGCCTAATCGGCTCGCATAAATCTGAACTGAGGCAGGTGGTTAGGCTGACGCGCGCGCTATCTTTTGAACAACTCCATATCTTGAGGTCCTTCCTGTCACTACCACGGTGCCACCACAGCAAACAACAATATTATCCTCCCTCTGATCAGCTGGTTCCCCGAGCTCACTCAGCTTAGCTTCCAAACCGAAGCCATTTGCTTCGTCTCCGTTTACGCCATGGGCTTAGGCATCAATAGGGAACGTGCAATGCACCCCGGATGGGCGCTTCCTGCGCTCTGTTTGTTCCTGTGCTGCTGCCCATTGTGCCAGGGGCGCAAGCTGCCGGGGATGGAAGAAGGCCAGGTGATGTACTTCGAAGGCGGCGTATACGTCCGAGTGCCACCGGCAGACGGCTGCGTCAGCGGAGGAGATGCGCACAAGAGGCCCGAGGGTCTATCCGTGAGCCGCGCGAGGACGGAACGGCTGCTGCGCTCCGTGCCGAGCCCTGGTGTCGGGCACTAACTAGATCTCTGGTTGCCAAGAATTTTTTGCGTGACAATGTTTCGTTTCTTTACCTTTTGTGCTACCAAAGAACACTAGCTTGCGATGCGTTGCTTCTGTTTTGCTTTTGCACCGTCTCTTTCCTTGGAGACCACCAGAACGGTCTTTTCGGTTTGATTGTCGTTATATTCGCTTCAGTTCAAGATTTCTCGGCCCAGGTCCTCTCAAAAGATAAGTTTTGCGTCACGTTGTTCGATTTGCTAGATCCATGTCTGGTTTTATTCTCTTCTAGTAAAAGTTTCTGGGATCATTTGACATTGATCAACAAAAGGTCTCACTTTTTTTTCCCAGTCCTGGGTTCTGTCTCTTTGCACTGTGTCATGCCATTCGGTTGGCGAATTTTTTGTACGGATATTCTATTTTTTATTCGAAATTACGTAAATATACCCGCGGAATTTTTTTTTTACAAAAATAGGCTCCAGTCGCCTAATGGTTCGGCGACTGGAGCCTTTCGCCCAACCAGCCCGCGACATTTAATAAATCTACCAAAGGTTCGGCGATTAATTGTAGTCGCCCTACCGTTGGGCGACTACAATTCAATCGCCGAACCGTTGGGCGACTGAAATGCAGTCGCCGAACCGCTTGGCGACTGGAGGTGATATAAAGCACCACGCTCGGCCGCCGGCCGCATTCCTTCGGCATTCACTGTTTTCATTCGTTCGACCGCGCGAGAGGAAGGAGAGGAGAAGAAGAGACGAAGAAGGGGAAGAAGGGAAAGAAGAGAAGGGAGAAGGAGAGGGAGAGGAGGAGAAGAGGAGAGGGAAAGCGTGATTTCCAGGTATTTTTCTTAGTGTTAGAAATTTAGTTTAGAAATTTAGTTTAGAAATTTTAGTTTAGCAATTTAGTTTAGAAAATTTATATAGAAAATTTAGTTTACAAAATTAAGTTTAGAAAATTTAGTTTAGCAATTTAGTTTAGAAAATTTATTTAGAAAATTTAGTTTAGAAATTTAGTTTACAAAATTTAGTTTATTAGTTTAGAAAATTTAGTTTAGAAATTTTTTATGTATTAATGTAGAAAATGTAGTGTACAAATTTAGATGTAGAAAATTTAGTGTACAAATTTAGATGTAGAGAATTTAGAAAAAGTTTAGAAAATTTAGTTTAGAAAATTAGTTTAGAAATTAAGTTTAGAAAATTTAGTTTATTAGTTTAGAAATTTTTTTATGTATTAATGTAGAAAATTTAGTGTACAAATTTAGATGTAGAAAATTTAGTGTAGAAATTTAGATGTACACAATTTAATGTTGAAATTATTGTACAAATTTTGCAGGTATGACTTGTGCTGGACGTGACTTCGAGTGGCAGTACGCGCTGTTGGATGAGCACGTGGACCGCACTCATCGCGCTTCCCGTCGTGTGCCGCCACCGGGGAGCACGGAGCCGACTGAGCTGGGAGTGGTCCGAACACGCACACCTCGCGTAGCCTGGGGACTCGACCCTCGTTGGACTGTCAGGTTTGCACTACGCCAGCGTTTAGTGTGACCGTAAGAACGTTCCGTGCTGACCTTCACTTTGTTTGCAGGCTGCGGGATGCTGGGCTACTCCCTCTTGCCCGGATGGTGCAGGCCACGGAGGAGGATCACGAGGCGGGCGGGGACCGATCACGATGCTTCCCGTTCGACCGTTCCCTGCTGACGGCTTTGGTGGACCGTTGGCGGCCGGAGACGTACACATTCCACCTCCCATTCGGGGAGATGACGCCGACCCTGCAGGATGTGTCCCTGCTCCTTGGCCTTCCGATCGCGGGAGGCACTGCCTTCCTACCGGAGGCCCCGGCCGACTGGCGCGCTGACCTGCTTGGCAGATTCCAGGGGGTCGTTCCACCGGCCGATCAGCACCACCTCTTCGAGGAGGATCAGACCCATGGGCCAACGCTGAGGTGGCTCACACAGTACCGGGTACGTGGTATTTACAATCGATCGTATCTTCGAAACTCTTATTTGTGGTATTACGTACTAATAACAACTTGTATGCATTCAAGTGGAGCGCATGGATCCGCAGGCAGATGATTATCAGGTGTCGCGCCACTTGGAGGCGTACGTGCTGTGGCTGTTTGGTTGGGTGCTTTTCACCACCAACCACGGCAACTCGGTGGATGCGCGTCGTATCGCTTATGCGAGGGCGATCGCTGACGGCGAGCCCCCCAGGTCAGCTGGGGATCGGCCGTACTTGCCGCGACGTACCGCGCCCTATGCGATGCGTGCACGAGGATCAAGGCGAACTCGATCCTCACAGGCTGTCCCCTGCTGCCACAGTTGTGGTCGTTCGAGCGCTTTAGCCTCGGACGACCTGTGCTAGACGACATGGGTCCGTACGGGCCCGAGATGTATCCAGGGGGAGACGTCAACCGGCCGACGATGGGTTCTCTCTGGTGCCGTCGACGAGTAAGTATTATCACAGTCAACTATGTCTTTCTTATTGACGATCGTCATACTAAACAACTTGTCTTTCTTGCAGGTACAGTTCGCGCATGTGCAGGTTACGCGGGCGTACAAGCCCTTTGTGGAGCAGTTCGACCGCCTCACAGCCGACGACGTGCTCTGGGAGCCTTACGCAGATACGGCAGTGCAGGCCCGCGCTCCTAACGGGCTGTCCGCACTTTGCTGGCGTGACCGGGCTTTCTGGCTCACCCGCCAGAAGCTCGTGTACCATATCTACGTGGAGGACTACACACCCTAGAGAGTCATGCGGCAGTTTGGGCTACGGCGGGCGCTTCCTGTACCATTCGGACCATCGCTTCCGCGGAACGTGCACGCGTGAGTGATCGTTTCTGCTAAATATGTACATACTTACTACTGTGTTTGTAAATACTCACATTACGTAATGGTTCTATACGCAGGCACAACGCGAAGGGAGTTAAAAGAGGCACGGACTGGTCGACGAAGATGCAGCCCTGGGTCGAGCAGTGGGAGGGTGCGCTCGACGACCGCGTGTAGGAGGACCGCCCATACGACAGCAGGGACTACGTGGAGTACCTGCACTGGTACCAGGGGCGGACACGTACCAGGCTCGTACATGCCGTAGACCCGCCTGTCACACACGTCGCCGCTCCGACGGACACATACCCCGCGCACTTCGCGCGCAACGCTCACATCGCGGTACGTTACATGTCATTTCAAATATTCCCAAATGGCAATGTCGTTTCGATGATCGACCATTTTATGTCTTTGTGTCTAGGCTAACGTCAGTGCTGCCTTATGGGCCGAGTCCGGCTCACTACTGGAGAGGGTCGCCACTGGTGCGCAGCTGACCCATGAGGAGGGCGTCAGCTTTGTGCGTCGGGTGCACGACGGGTGTAGACGTATTGTTAGCCTACTGTCCTGCACGAGGCTACCGGCGGTCTCCACGCCCACCGCTCCGACTGCTCGTCCACCAGTGCCACCCCGACCAGCGTGGCACTACTCCGTAGGTAGTTCGTGGACACGTCCTCCACCACCTCACCCGGAGCAGCCAGGGGGTTCAGCCTGGGCACAGCCTCCTACACCACCTCACTTCACGCATCCTCCGCACATCCCCGGCTTCCACACGCAGGGGGTGCACGTCCCTCCTCCTACCTCGATGGCGCCAGCTACGGGTACGCATCGTCCGATCTCGTTTTTATCCCAAGACGACATACAACGAACTAATGATATTATTATTACAGGTACTTACCAGCAGCTCGGCGTCTCCCCGGCCCAGGACGATGTGGACCAGTTTTTTGCGGAGTGGCCCGGGCAGTTCTCCAACGCAGCACCGGAGGTTCTCTCTGGCAGTGCCCCCCCGATGCACCGGAGGGCACACAGCCAGAAGTGCAGCTGACTCCACCAGCGCAGGGGTGGGATAGACACCATCCTGCTCGTTTTACTTTTTCGGAGCCCCGTAACCCGTTGCACCGGAGGAGGGCCAAGCGGGGCCGTATGGGAGGACGCGGACGTGGTGACGGGGCACACCAGGGTGGCGAGTGGGTTATGCATGTAATAAAAAAATACGCGGCATGTTACTCACAATTATATTATGAAGTTTATTTTTATTCAAACAAGTCTATCATCTTTTCTTTTCGCATTCAATCATTCATATATCAAATTATCTAAAAAAATTTACATACCGGTTCTCCGCACACTGAATTATCATCGTATGTCACTTAATAGTGTATGTATCGATCGTTCTCCAGTTAATCTTTACCAATTTTTACCAAACCACATTTTTTACAGTTTAAAACTACAAAATTCACGGGGAGTCATGCAGTCGCCTAATGGAATGGCGACTGCATGTAAGTCGCCTAATCGTAAGGCGACTGCATGACAGTCGCCGTACAGAAGAGCGACTAGATGAAATCGCTCCAGCGTGCGGCGACAGATATTATTTTGCGGGCTGGTTGGGCGAAAGGCTCCAGTCGCCGAATTATTAGGCGACTGGAGACTATTTTTGTAAAAAATTTTCCCGCGGGTATATTTATGTAATTTCAAATAAAAAATAAAATATCCGTACAAAAAATTCTTCGGTTGGCCGCCCTAGTGCAGCAGCAGATCGATCTACCTGGAGCCTTGGACCACCTTACTGCAATAAATCAAATCTGATCATTTTTCATTAGCCTTTGGGCTCTAGGCCATCTGATGATCTATTACAATGCAAACGGACCTCCAAATTCAGTTTTTTTTTCTCTTTTTGGCGTAAAGATGTGAATGTTAAGACAGACATACACCTGTTGGGAAGAACTGTGCTTTAATTAGATGTTCATCATCATCTCAGCATCACTGGAAGCAATAGGCACACCTACCAATTTCGACTTATATTCTATAAACTTCCGGAAATACTCCAGTTTTCCATACTGTATCTGATACCAAGGTGAAAGAAACAAGATGCCCGCCATGGATTCTTCCCTCCAGGCCACTTTCCTATCTACTAGACAGAATATGAAAATTACTGCAAAACTACCATAAGGGAGGCACAACAGCAAAATAAGCGGAAAATGCAGCAAGTACTAGATTATTGACATTGATCTATCTGAATATTGATAAAGTTGCACTTCCTGCTGATGGAAATCAGCTTCGATTTTAGTCACAAGACTGCTGGTGGCAATGCACTTCGACATCTCCAGGGCATCTAGGGCCTCGTCATGCCTGCTCCGATATAGATCTCTCCGATGCTTCTGGTGAACCAACCACCTCTGATGCATCTGCAAGTGCCTCAAGCGTGTTCAAAACATCATTAGTATCGTCCAAATAATACTTGGCCTTGCTTGGTTTCTGGCCAACTGTGCAGGCATACAACGAGGTTTGGGCATCAACAATGCTCCTCCTCATAATATCAGCAATTGCTTCAAACATATCCTCATCTGATCTATCATCACCTATGCAGAGAACAAAATCTGGTTGTCTATTGTTCTTGGTCAGCGTTGATAGGATATTCTCAGCAACAAATCCTTTGCTGACACCCTGCAGTCCAACAGAAGCAGAAATCTAAACTCTGGGTAGCAAGAAAGTAAATTGTTGTTGGCAGACAGAAATAAATTTGAAGACAACATAAGACTTGAGGGTTTTTGATGAATTACTATTATTTCAATGTGAATACAGCTCTTAGATAAGTCTTACAGAAGTTAAGCACATGCAAAATTCACTATCATAGCCTCCTAGGCATCACAACACGTCATGGAAGATGAAACATTAGATGCTATTTCTATGGCCTAAAAATCATTGTAGATCACATCAATTTTAACATCAGCATCTAGTAAGCAGATAATGAAATATTCATCTCCAAATTACCAGGTGCACTATTTTGCACCTTCCGGGGGTTCCTTGTATTCAAAACTAGATGACATAAGCATCAATTTCAACAATGCAAAGTAGTAGATGGATGATGTCTGGAGAAATCCAATACCTGAGGTTTAACTTCTACAATGTGTTGGCCAGTCTTTACAGAGACTGGCTCATTGGCAAGAACACTCTCCAAATGATCTAACATTTCCTTCGCTTGTGCAGATCCAAAACCAGGGTCAGCATCTTGGTGGTGCCAGACCAAAGCACTCTCTTTGGTTTCAATATACGATCCATCAGTTGCTTCTGTATACAGGTTCATTACTGGCTCAGCCATTTGCATCCATCCAAATTCTGAGCACTGGTTGTTTATTTTCCATTGCTCGTCTCTGGTCCACCTGCCAAAAAAAACCGTTGAGATGAAACTTGCTAAAGAAACACCAATGTTTCGGGTCAATTCAACATCATATATATTAAGAACAATGTAAGATCATCCATAAATGCAGAATTGCCGGTCAAAGAGATCCCAGGCTTTGTTCAATTGTCACAAACAAGCATTTCCTGAATGCAGAATGAACAGTTGGAGCATTGAACCATTTGCGACCTATTTAATCTGCCAGCTGAAGAATTGAATCTGCTTGTTGCCAATATCCCCAAGTCCCAACTATTCCAACTATTTGAATAAGACCTTTCATTGTGCTCCCACTTGATTGAGCCATGAGAGATATACCAAACGATTTCTACTCAAATAATCTCGACCAAATGATGACATTACAAGATTTTTCAGTTATATCAACGTGCCCTATATATGCATAGATGGCATACTGATGGCTGAGGTTGATACGTCAATGTTCATGAGATGGTCAGTACATCCATGGACCATGCAAAGTGCATAGCTGTCAACCAGATAGACTCAAAAGGACTTTGCTAGTTACAAATCAGGGGCGGATCCAGCAGTGGGGCGAGGGGGGGCTCGAGCCCCCCTACCGCTACCGAACCCTTGGAGCCCCCCTATAAATTTTTAGCTATGAATGTATGGTGTAGGAGGGGCATAGTGGAGTTATGTCGCTGTATCGCTTTTGTTCAGCCCCCCCTAAAATTTTTCCTGGATCCGCCACTGTTACAAATATAGATCTATTGTAAGCAGGCCACATTATTGAACCATTTACACAGTTACAGCTTCCACAAGGCTAAAATATGTGATCGTCACTGCCATTAAAATTTTAAGCCTAAAATGGGTACTGGCCAACAAGAGAACTATTAGAATAGAAGCTCCCATTCCACTACTCCCGGATTGCATCACGAACATGTATTGTCATGTAAATAACGCCAATATATTTATCATGCTGTTAGCATTTTTAGGTTCAGCTACTGATGATGTTTTGGATGAGGTTGATGTGGAAACATCTTCATCAAACTGATAGACGAACCAATCTGAATCAACAACTAAAACACAAGATTGGTTCATGTGGCAACATCTTCATCAAATGATGTTATTTCCCCAGGCAACATCTTCATCTTTAGATTGATATGTTAGCATTTTTTATGTTCATCTACTGATGATGTTTTGGATGAGGTTGATGTGGCCACATCTTCTCCAAACTGACAGACGAACCAATCTGAATCTACTGATGATGTTTTGGATGAGGTTGATGTGGCAACATCTTCATCAAATGATGTTTTTCCCCAGGGAACACTGCAGAGTTTCATGAGCATAATTCACAAGAAATGACAGATTGATATGTGCTGTTCATTTCAGAAACTCCAATAGATGTGTCTCATCAATGGCATGAGTCAAGATATGAGCTTGTCAATGATTGTTCACATGATTTATTTGATGCCACCACATCATATACCACAATATGGTTATCATGTAAATTTTTTTACCAAAATAACCGCAAAAAGAACAAACCCCGTTTGACATTTTTTTAAAGTGAGAGAAAGTCTGGAATATAACAACCTCTCATCATGCAACACGACACACCAATACGATTTTGAATTCATTCACATTAGCAGTTGGAACACAAATACCAGTTACATCAGAAGGCACAAAGCGAATGCAAGAGACACCAAACAATAGTAATAATACCAATTGAAATATCACAAAGACTAGGTGAGAGCATACCTCATAAAGTAGCCATGTTCAGCAGCAATGCCAAGCTCTGGGCAAGAGTTAAACCATTTCTCAAGGCTAACCCTTCCTCTTCCACTTACAATAAAAACAGTATTCTTCTTATCAGCACAAAGAGCATTCATGATGTCAACAACAGTTTGATTTGGAGTCTTATTGATCGTAGTTTGTGGTACTAGAGTTCCATCATAGTCCAGAAGTATTACCCTGCTCTTAGACTTCTTGTAATCAGCAACAATAGAATCTACAATAAGCTTTTTGAAGTTGCGGTCAAGAGCAACTACTCTAAATCCAAATCCTAGTCCAATACCCCAGCACCTCCTCCTAAAATGGTCCCTGCAGCTTCTTTCCAAATCATGAATATAGCTCTTGGACCAATAGGCAACATCGTGTGTGCTGACATATCGATAGTGCTTCTCATGGCGCAGTTGCTTTTCATTCTCTGACAACGCAATGGACTCATTCATTGCCTCAGCTGTTGTATCAATGTTCCAGGGGTTTACCCGAATTGCTCCACTCAATGATGGTGAGCAACCAATGAATTCTGACAAGACTAACATGCTCTTCCTCCTCGGTCCATCATCCCCAGAACCATCCAAACCTGGAAACCCCTGTCTACACACAATGTACTCATATGGTGTGAGGTTCATCCCATCCCTCACTGCAGTTACAACGACACACTCCGCCACAGTGTAATATGCCATCCTCTCCACGCTCGACAGGGTCCTATAGACAAGCTCCACAGGACTATACCCCGGCCGCCCAAATTGTCCATTGATCCTCCTGCAACTCTCATCAATCTCAGCCTGTATCTCTTCCAGGTCCTTTCCACCGCCGCCCTTCGGGTTCGCAATCTGCACCAACACTGCTCGGCCCTGCCATTTCGGGTGTGTCCTCAGCATCTGCTCAAACGCAAGAATCTTCAGATTAATCCCCTTAAATATGTCCATATCATCCACACCGAGCATGACAGTCTTCCCATCAAACTGCTTCCGGAGCTCCGCAACACGCCACTCCAGATCAGGCAACCGGAGCTGCGACTGCAGCTGCACCATGTTAATCCCAACAGGCATGATCTTTATCCCCACCGTGCGGCCAAAGTAATCGAGCCCAATGTAGCCCCTCTTGGATTGGTACTCAATCCCGAGCATGCGGCTGCAACAGGACAGGAAATGCCGGGCGTAATCGAAGTTATGGAACCCAATCAGATCGCAGTTCAGCAGCGACTTAAGGATCTCGTCGCGGACAGGAAGGCTACGGTAGAGCTCCGAGGAAGGGAACGGGCTGTGCAGGAAGAAGCCGATGCGGAGGCGGTTGAATCGGCGGCGCAGGAAGGACGGGAGGGCCATGAGGTGGTAGTCGTGGATCCAGACGTAGTCGTCCTCGGGGTTGAGGACCTCGATGACGCGCTGGGAGAAGAGCTTGTTGGCGAGGACGTAGGCCTCCCAATTGGAGCGGTCGAAGCGGCCGCCGTGGTCGGAGGCGAAGGGGAGCATGTAGTGGAAGAGCGGCCACAGCGTCTGCTTGCAGAAGCCGTGGTAGAACCGGTCGGTGATGTCCTTGGGGAGGAAGGCCGGGACGCAGCGGAAGCGATCGAGGAGTGCCTGCGCGACGTCGTCCTGCTCGGCTGCCGGCACGTCGGCGCGGAGGGAGCCGACGTAGAGGACCTCCATGTCCTCGGGGAGGCCGTCGCGGAGGTGGAGGAGGAGGGAGTCCTCGTCCCAGCCGAAGCTCCACCCGCGGCCGTCCGGGCGGCGCTCACAGCGCACGGGGAGGGTGTTCGCGACGACGATGAGGCGGTCGCTGGCGAGCGACGACTGCGCGTCGGAGGCCACGCTGCCCGTGCGCTCCTCGTCGAGCTCCGCGAGCGTCCCCGGCGTCGTCATCGTCCGCTGCATCCGCCGCGCGCGCGGGGCCCGGGACCCGCCGCCGCCCCCGCCGGAGCCGCCCGAGCCGCCGTAGTCGAGGGCGGAGAGGTTGCCGTTGGCGAGATCGAGCAGGTTGGTGTAGGATCGCGAGAACATGGTGGAAGACAAGACGAGGCAGGATTTTTTTTTCCTTCCCTCCTTCCCCTTCCGCGATTGATTTATTGCGAGATCACCTGCGGGATGGGGGAGACACCAATCGATGGGAGCATCAGGTGCAGGGAAAGATCAATGGATGGACGTGTGTCTGCGCGCGACGCGTACATGTGGGGATACGAAGATGCGGGGTGTGCGTTGGAATTGGAAAGCGGCCCTGCGGGTGCAGGGATAAGGTCGGCGCGGCGCGGCGTCCCACGAACCGTGAGCGCAGTGTCCCACTGGCTCGTGGGACCGAGGTCGGTGGGCCCGCCACGCAGCCCTTGCTGGGGGTAGGAGGCTGCAGGCGCCTGACGCGGACAAAGCCGATCGGCTGGGGCTCACCTGTAGGTGAGAACTGCCGGTGGGACCCATTCACATTGGGATCCACTCGGGTCTGCGGCGTTGGCTGCTTGGCAGCGAGCGGCGCTGCTGCTATAGCCCCGTTTTAAATGGTTCAGTTTTTTATTTTTAATTTATTTAAGTTAAAAGTTATTTAAAATATTTTTTGTCTTCATTTTTTTTCCTTATTTCTTTGTATTATCTATAATGATATAGCGGTTTTAAAATTTTCTATTTTTTTGAAAAATTAACTATGTACAATTTCGGCCAAAAGGCAAAAACCATAATTATAAACTTAAATAAAAAACTAATTAGAGTACCACCATAAATAGGTACAGCTAGCCAGTCGAAAAGCTTTCCAGGGATCGGCGAGTGGAGAAGTGCTCCACTCGTGCCATTTTGGGTTTACTTGCTTTTTCCGTTGAAGGAAATGCACCAAAAGAAAAGAGATGATACGATAATGTTTTGGCTTTGGGCATGATACCATGGGAGAGGCAGTGGAATTGGGAATCCGTTCGATCCAATCATGTAGGACAGCAGACACTTTTCCGTGTTAAAAGATGCCCTATCTGCACGTTGATCCTACCATGCTTTTCTGGTTGTTCAAGTATGGCAAGCGGGGCCTACGAAAGCGAGGGAAGCGTGATCGTCCAGGTGCAACTTTCCGGCGGGCCCGGTAAGGCAGGTACGGCCCAGTCCGACTCGGCGCTGCCTGGGCCGTCCACGTTTGGTCTTGCCTCACAGAACACTTGGTTTGGGCTGTCGTAAGGCACTCAACCCTCGACGTCCACGTACGCTTACGACCTTTTGGTCTAGGCCCCCAAAACATTGTGTTAATCTGGTTTGTAGATTTCTTAAAAAGAGGGGTGACTATGGCCCGGTCAACTCTTGTTTAAGCAACTTCTATGTACTCTATTTTTCAATTCTAAACGCTTCGATTCAATTTTTAATTCTGAACTCTAAAAACATCTGAATTGAAACCTTGAAATATAAAATTATCTACTTTACCCCTCAACCGAAACTCGAGTGGTTTTCACGTAACGTGTTGCCAACATAGATTGTCAATTTAATCCTCATTGCCACCCGTAATCTCCAGGTCCACATGTCATACTAAAACTAATCATTAATTAATATCTAATTAATTACATGATTTATCACTAATTAATCACATGCTTAACACTAACTTATCACATGGCCCACGAGTCAATGGCCGAGTTCCATGAGCCTAGTATGTGTGTTGGGCTTTTAAGTTATGGGGCCTAGTTGGATATGGCTAACTCCTTAATTACTCATTATGGGGTCAAGGTGTCAGCGACCAGGAGTCATCTCCCTCATTAGGATAAGATAGAGAGAATATAGCAACAGCATGGGAGCTTTGGCTGAGCTCAGCGCCAACGAGGAAACCACGGCGGCAGTAGACGAGTAGCCAAATGGAACCACAGATGACATGTAGGCAAAAAACCACCCTAGTTTTGGTTAGGGAAAATTTTGTTGTGGCACTATTAAGTCCATCTCACAAAAGTCGTCTATAAAAAAATGCATTCAAACAAAGAATTAGCTACGACAAATGGGATTCAAACGCCGCCTCCAGTTGACTGAGCTGGTTTTTTCGATTCGTACAGTTTGGTAAGGGATTCTACCATACTTGTGCTGCAATGCCCCTACTCATATTTTTCTCCCAGGTCTGTCACTGCTGCCAAGTGTATCTAATAGTCTGATGTGCAAAAGATGTAAACCTCAAGAATTATATTGGCTGGTTGGTCCCACACACTTGTGTGTGAAAGCCGCAAGTACTGAGAACTCTTTTAGTTGCCCGGTGCATTCAGGTAATCTATTAGTAGCTAGGTGTATCCATGATGTAATTATTGTCTGGTGTATATATCCTAATAGATTTATCGATATTTACGGTTGTCACACACCAGCCTATGGGTCTTGCGGCTAATAATTAGTTGCCCGTTGCATTCAGGTAGCCGTCATTTCTTTAATTAGTGATTTATCCATGATGTAATTAGAAAGTCGAGTGTAAGTTAAAGTAAATTTATGAGAATAATGGTGTGATACCATTAAGACCGGAGAGACATGATTTGTGATACAAACGATGGAGAACGAAGATCTGATGATGGTGTACTAGAACCAATCCTAACAAAAGGTACTAAAAGGAGTCACACAAGGTTGTCAATCATACAATTTTTATTATGTGATAAGTAATTATTAGTCAGATTAATGCACCACAACTATATCAGCCAAGGCTCGCCATTAATAATGAACAGTTAAAGAATTACGGAAGCAAGACATATAACAAGCCGCTCAATATTAAAAGATTACTAGTGGTTAGCATTATATTTGAACATGCTTATACGTTACCCTATCCAACTTAAGCATTTATTTCAATCCCTAACTAAGCATGAATTCATGGCCGAGTGTTATACCAACTACAAGCGTTTAACACTAGCTAGCCCAGCATATTAAAATCAAACTAATTCTACAAGCAACACACAACTGGCAATCAATACAGTACAATAATCACAAAGTCTACGAGTATGATAGCAGTCTACGAAGTCTATAACCGTCGACCGCAAACTCTACGAGTATGTTAATCTGGTTTGTAGATTTCTTAAAAAGAGGGGTGACTATGGCACGGTCAACTCTTGTTTATGCAACTTCTATATACTCTATTTTTGAATTCTAAACTCTGGCTTCGATTCAATTTTTAATTCTGAACTCTAAAAATATCCGAATCGGAACCTTGAACTGATAAAATTATCTACTTTACCCCTCAACCGAAACCTGAGTGGTTTTCATGTGACATGTCGCCAACATAGATTGTCAACTTAATCCTCATTGCCACCCATAATCTCCAGATCCACATGTCATACTAAGACTAATCATTAATTAACCTCTAATTAATTACATGATTTATCACTAATTATTCACATGCTTAACACCAACTTATCACATGGCCCATGCGTCAATGGCCGAGTTCCATGAGCCTAGTATGAGTGGGGCTTTAAGTTATGGGGCTTAGTTGGATATGGCTTAACTCCTTAATTACTCGCTATGGGGTCAAGGTGTCAGTGACAATGAGTCATCTCCTTCATTAGGACAAGATAGAGAGAGAATATAGCAGCAGCATGGGAGCTCTGGTTGAGCTCAGCACCAACGAGGAAACCACGGTGGGGCGGCGGTAAGCGAGTAGCCAAATGGAACCACACGGTCTCACCACGTGGATGACACGTAGGCAAAAAACCACCCTAGTTTTTGTTGGGAAAAATTTTGTTGTGGCACTATTAAGTCCATCTTACAAAAGTCGTCTATAAAAAATGCATTCAAACAAAGAATTAGCTACGACAAATGGAATTCAAACGCCGCCTCCAATTGACTGAGCTGGTTTTTTCGGTTCATACAGTTTGGTAAGGGATTCTACCATACTTGTGCTGCAATGCCCCTACTCATATTTTCTCCCAGGTCTGCCACTGCTGCCAAGTGTATCTAATAGTCTGATGTGTGAAAGATGTAAACCTCAAGAATTATATTGGCTGGTTGGTCCCACACTTGTGTGTGAGAGAGACCATGTGGTCTAAATCCCAAGTTGGTGATGAGTAATTGACACGTGGTTTGGTTTGAGTGAGTTTGGTTTGAGTGATTCGTGCCATTTTGGCATTTAGCGAGGTTGGGTTATGATTAGACAGATTTGACGCGTGGTCGTCTTCCCGGTTGGTCATTTGGGCCATTTCTTGCTTGAGTAGGATTTTTTGGTACTAATCATGTTTACATGCTTTGTGCCGTGCTATGCGATGTGTTTTTTGTCTGTGTGGCTGCAGGACATCGAGTGGAGTCGTGGCGAGACACGGAGGACCGGACTAGGCGCAGGTGGCGCTGAGGTCAGAACGGTCGGGATGTGTCGAAGACGACGTGGACTCGAGGTGGAGTCGTGGCGAGGCACGATGGACCGGACTAGGCGCAGGTGGCGCTGAGGTCAGAACAGTCGAGGTGTGCCGAAGACGGCGAAGCTGCGTGGCTTGCGAGGCAAGGGATGAGGAAGCTTCCTGGAAGATGCGCGAGGGGCGTTTCGGTAAAAACGCAAAGCGGCACAAAAGGAAGCGAGTTTGGATAAAGCGCCGAGTTGTTGAAGGCCTAATGGGTAAATCATGGTGCAAACCCATTAGTGGAGGCTATAAATAGAGAAGGAGATGTGTGCTGAAATTTTGAGAGAGTGGGTATAAGAGTTAGAGTTTCATTTGGTTCTCTCCATGAAAAATTGAGAAAGAGAGAAAGAGAGAAGGTGAGAGTTTCTCTCTATGCTCTCTAGGCGTATGGGGACGTAGTGTTTTTTCTGTGAGATGAGCTGAGAAATGTAAACTCTTAATTTTCAATCATATATGTCTCTTTGTCTCTGTGGAGAAATTCGTGTGTTAATCTTTGTTCTGTGTTCACCGGTTTCTTCCTAAAATCTTTTTGTTGAGGTGTTGGTCTAGTTGATGCTCTTGTGCGCTCTGTTTGCTTGGTCTTGATTTTCCAGAAAAAGTTCTGCTCCTTCCATGCAAACAAAACTCAATTTGAGTTCATGCATATTGTTCGGTTTCCCTCCTAGAAGTGAGAATCATCCCTGTGCAGCGCCCTTTATTCCCTCTGCCGATTTAATTATCTGTTGCCATTTCCTTGTGGTTGGAAGTCACTTCACATTTAATGCTTTGCATGTTTTCTTTTTGGTACAGCATGGTCCTTTGCCGAATGGTTCTTCCAATCTGCCCATCATTTCCTGAAGATGATTTATTGGATTGCTTTTCATGTCTTTCTTTTGTCCTAAAAACAGCCTTCGCTTTGCAGTGAAATCAGTGGTATTTTCTGCAGTTTCAGTAGTCTGGCAGCTAGTGATTTGATGCTACTTTAGTTCTTTTTGGCAGCTCTTTATTTTCTCTTTAGCTTGGGGCCAACAAAGGTGTACAGGTTTTTTATTTTTCTCGGCCAGCAAGAAGGTTTAAATTTCGTTCTGTCTCTTGCTGTTCGGATGGCATGCAGGGCAGTGCATTAATTTCTCCTAGTTAGTTCTTTGGCTCTTGAGTTAGCTTAAGCTCTCTGTCTCTGTTTGTTTGCGATCTTTTTCAGTAATTGTGGTTATTCTGTCTTCATAACTTATACATAGCTATTAGAGAAGAGTTCTTGTAAGTACTTGTTTGGGGATATTTTCAAAAAGACGATATTCACCCCCCTCTGTCGCCGATTCCGATCCAACAGTGTGAAAGCCGCAAGTACTGAGAACTCTCTTAGTTGCCCGGTGCATTCAGGTAATCTATTAGTAGCTAGGTGTATCAAGGCAAGACCCATAGGCTGGTGTGTGACAAACGTAAATATCGATAAATCTGTTAGGATATATACAATAGTGTAAATAATTATTGTCTACAGTATTATTTTATATTATCTATAGATAATACTAAAGATAGCTACTATAATATATTATCTTTTATGTCTTTATAGATAGCTCTATAATACAATGTGTCTTGTTTTTCGTGTTACAGTTGATTATTACATAAGAAATGGTCTAATTCTCTATGCCCCCTCTCTCTTCCACATCATTTTATATTCTGCATGACAATACTATATACATACAACTGACATCGTATCATTATACATGCTCTTAGCTAACATGTGTATACTCTACACGACACCTTTAAAGCTCAAGAATTCTATTGGCCGCCAGGTACGTCTAGCCAGGTGTATCCACTGTCCAGCTTACTCATACTTTGCTGCATGATAGCTATAGACTACGGGTGCATACGGGTCGGGTTATTCCTGACCAACCCGGTATCGAATTCAGTTGGTACCAAATTCGGTAAGCCAGTTTGGTATTCGGCCGGATTTGGTACAGTAGCCGGATATTTGTAGGCAGATTCGGTAGCAAATTCGGTATTGATGATACCCGACCGAATTTCTTCAGTAGCCGGTAAATTCGGTAATATCCGCTCAGGTATCCAGAAGCAGCATAGCAAGCCAGTCTGCAGCACACCGCCACACCCCACAGGTCCACTACCCACACAGCCACACCTGCACTAGCCAGCCTACAGATCCACGCTCCACCACGGCACTATGGGATGACCTAAGTCACCTAACCAGAACACCGCCGCCCTTCCTGATTCCAAACTCCAAACTCTTGACTCTTGAGTCATCACCGGGTGCCACACCGCTAGTCCCTTTGCCGGACTCCAGAGGCTGAGCCTGAGTGGCAGAGACCACTTCCGGGCACCGCATCGCATGACCTCGTGTTGGTCTAGGGTTCCATGACTTCCATCTAGCCTTTAGAGCAGGCCACCGTCGGGAGCCTCCGGTTCCACCACCGCTATTAGGAGCCTCTGGTTCCACCACGTCGCCGGGAGCTGCCTGGATCCACTGCTGCCGCCTCCCTCTTCTTCTCCGTCGGCCACTACTCTTGATTCCTGAAGCATTCCCTAATGTAAGTTAGTAAGTCAACCTGCCGCGATGTGTTAGATAATAGACACTTAGATGTAGAACTTCTCATTATTCTCAGTGTACAGAGCCGGCCCTGCAGAGGTGCATGGGGTGCGATGGCCTAGGGCCCAGTCCAAGAGGGGGCCCAGACTCCCAGCGTGGCGTTTGGCCCAGCCCAGCTCGCTGCGTCCTGCGTGATGTCATGTCCTCGTGCATGCTCCTGCATGCCGCCATCCATGCCAGGATTAGGAATCGACGAATCGTATTCCGTATTCGTTCCGGGCGGCCGGGGCGGCTTCTGCAGTCTTCCGCCGCGAATACGCGATCCGCGTCTCAGCGTCTGTTCTCTCGAGGCGAGGCGCCGAGCCGCCGAGGCGGCAAGGCCGCAAGGGCGCGACCGCGCGAGGCGCCGAGGCCCTGCGAGGCTGCGACCTGCGTGCTGCGTCTGCCGGTCTGCGTCTCCATCTTCTCCGGTTCTCCCGTTCTACGAGTCCGAGCTCCGACCTCCGAGTCTCCGCAAGTCCGCATCGCAGGCTCGCAGCGTCCGGCCGTCCGCCACCGATTTCGTATGATCGTATCTCCAACCTCCAGTCTCCACGTCTCCGGCTATTCGCGTGGTACTTATTTTGCTTGATTTCAATTTTTTGTAAAATTTAATCTTCCTGTTTAAATATATCGATTAGTGATTGTCGTACTCTAGTAAATTATACATATGTTTTTATCCTAATTTAGGTGTTGGAATTTGATAATGTTACCTAAGAAACATTTGTCCGGCGCTGCAAAAAGAAAACGAAGGAAATTAGAAGATCAGTTTATTCAAACACAAAAGGGTGCTATAGATAAGTTCTTTTCAGCTTCGAGTAGTGATGTTCTCGATGATAATCCTGTTGAAATAGATGCACCTAATATTGAAGAACAGGGGCAGCAGCCAAGTAATGAAAATTTAAGTGAAGATAATGTCAATGATGATGCTACAGAGCATGAAAATTTACAGCCTTCATCTCAAACCGAAAATCCGAGTAATGATATTCAAGAAGCTTCAATTCATGATGTCTTTGACCCTAGAACATGGGGAAATCTTGATAACAAGGGTAGAGATATCTTGATTGAAAAAGGGCCAGTGAGAGAGTTGAATCTTCAGTTCCCTTCAGATAGTAATGGTAGACATTTTTCATATGCTTACTATTCCAGGAAGTTAAGCAACGATGAGGTGATTGATAGAAAATGGTTGGTTTACTCTAAGCATGTGGACAAAGTTTTCTGTTTCTGTTGCAAATTGTTTAAATCAAATCAAAGCAAAAGTGTTCTAGCATTAGATGGAATGAATGACTGGAAACATCTTACCATTAGACTCAAGCAACATGAGAATAGCGTTGAGCATATAACAAACATAAATACTTGGAATGAACTTAGGCTGAGGTTGAGCAAAAACAAAACAATTGATGATGATTTGCAACGGGAAGTTGCAAAGGAGAGAGAGCGTTGGAGACAAGTTTTAGTAAGAATAATTTCTGCCGTCAAGTTTCTTGCAAAACATAATTTGGCTTTTCGAGGGCAAAACGAGAAGCTATATCAAGTTAACAATGGTAACTTTTTGGGTACAATTGAAATGATGGGTGAATTTGATCCTGTGATGCAAGACCACATTAGACGCATTCAAAATAGTGAGATTCATCATCATTATCTTGGGCACAAAATTCAGAATGAGTTGATTTCCCTTCTTGCTGATGCTGTGAAAAAATCTTTATTAAGGGTCATCAAGGATGCCAAGTATTTTTCTGTGATATTAGATTGTACTCCAGATGTGAGTCATGAAGAACAAATGACTCTAATTGTTCGTTGTGTCAATATGTCGAGTAATGTTCCAAGGGTAGAGGAGTTCTTTCTGGAGTTCTTGAAGGTAGATGACACATCAGGATTGGGGCTTTTTAATGAACTGAAGAATGCATTGGCCTCTCTTGATTTGAATATTGATGATGTGAGAGGACAAGGCTATGACAATGGATCCAATATGAAGGGAAAACACCAAGGTGTTCAGAAGCGGTTGCTTGAAATTAATCCAAGAGCATTATATATGCCATGTGCATGTCATAGCCTAAATCTTACTCTTTGTGATATGGCAAAATCTTGCAGGTAAGATATTTATTTATTTTGTGTGTTATACATTGTTTTCATCATATATGTCAAAGCCTAAATCTTACTTTGTGATATGTAAAAAATCTTGCAGGCAAGCTGTTTCTTTTTTTGGTATTATACAACGTATATACACCTTGTTTTCAACTTCTACTAAAAGGTGGAAGATTTTGCTCGACAATGTTCCAGAATTGACAGTCAAGTCATGGTCTAATACCCGGTGGGAGAGTCGGATAAAAAGTGTTCAAGCTATCAGATACCAAACTCCTCAAATAAGGTCAGCTTTGATAGCGCTAGAGGAGGCTTCAACTGATGATCCAAAGACAGTTAGTGATGCTCAGTCTTTGGTCAGTGCACTTGAGAATTTTGAATTTTTAGTTGGTTTGGTCATTTGGCATGACATTTTATTCTCCATAAATAAGGTGAGTAAGAAGTTGCAGTCTAAGATTGTGAGCATGGATGCTACTCTCAAGCATATTGAAGGTGTCATATCATATTTTAAGAAGTACAGAGATGAAGGTTTCACTTCTAGTATGGATACTGCAAAAAACATTGCATCTGGCATGGATGTAGAGCCCAAATTTCGTACAAAACGTCAAGGAAAGAGAAAGAAGCATTTTGATGAACAAGATGACCAAGATGAGGAAATACAACAGTCTGCAGTGGAATCTTTTAGAGTAAATTATTTCCTAGTTATGATCGATGCTGCAATTACTTCATTGACTAGTCGTTTTGAGCAGCTGCAAGCATTTGATGAAGTGTTCGGGTTCTTGTTCAATTCAAAAAATTTGAAGTCCTTAGATGATGCTGAACTTTGGAGGTGCTGCACCAAATATGTAGAAACCTTTTCTGATGATAACTCGTCCGATGTTGAGAGAAATGATTTTTTTTAGAACTAAAGGTGCTGCAAGTGACTTTGCCCGATGCTTTGATGTCAGCATCTGAGATTCTAGAGTTTGTTATGGCTGCAGATTGCTATCCAAATGTTTCAGTTGCCTATCGAATCCTCCTAACTGTACCTGTGACAGTAGCTTCGGCTGAAAGAAGTTTCTCAAAACTGAAGTTATTGAAGAACTATTTGAGGTCAACTATGTCACAAGAAAGGCTGAATGGCTTGGCTATGTGCTGCATTGAGAAGGATGTCTTGGAGACTATTGATCTCAATACCATCATTGATGATTTTGCATCAAGAAATGCCCGAAGAAGTTTCTTTTCATGAGAAGCAATGGATATTGATGGAGTTTTATTCTTCTTCTAAGGTAATCACATTAGTTTCAATTTATTGTTCCTTTAGTCTTGACATTGTTCATCGATCATTATTAAACATGTTAAATTTAGAATTTATTGTTGGTCGCTTTGCTAGTAAAATTAAACTTATATATGTGTATGTATATATATGTCATATGTGTATACCTAAATATTACACAAACCTACAAACCTATACATAGTCTTGAGGGCCCATTGCGATAAGTTCGCCAAGGGCCCTTGAAAGTGTAGGACCGGCACTGTCAGTGTATAATGGAGTATGCTGCGATGTGTATGCTGGTTATTAGCCATAGACCATAGTTGCTTCATGAGATGCTAAAATTAATTGGCTTGCACTTGCTGCTTTGCTAACATGTCCGTCTACTAAATTACTTGCTGAACTACTTCGGGAACAAATAACTATTGTTGTTCTTTTTTAATAATTAAATAGACTATTCAAATTTTATTGAACAATTTTATTTGTGTAAGAAAAAGGCTTGAGCTGGAATTGAGCACTGTGTATATACTCTACACATCTCTCCTCTCTTAAGTCCTAAACTTCGGGTACTTCTTTTGAGCCTCTTGAAGATCCGGTATCTACTGTTTAGTGTGTAACTTCGACACCGTCGAAGGCTTCTGCTCTTTCGTGACTACAAGTCGTGCTGACCAGAAGGGTACGTAGTTGCCGATGGAGTGGTGAAAAACCGAAACGCGATCGAGGAACTACGTACGCCAAGAAATGTCGTTGTTGTTCCAGAATGCGCAATGATAGGACTGGGGCCTGCAAGGATGTGCACATCTCGCGCGCTTCATCGACGACAAGTTGCCGACTGAGAATCTCGGATGCATGATGCATACATGAACTCACAGATGCTAGCTTCTGCCTGTGAAAGTATCACGAATTCGTGGGTTATTCGGGATAATGAAAACTTGTGATTGGTTCAGATGTGGCATTCAAGGTTCCAGGCATCGTTTTCCTGTCCAAACAGAAGCAAAGAAAAATAACCGTAGCCACACGGTATGCAGATATGTCAACGGGCCCATGTACTCACTGTTGTGAAAGTTCTTTCCTAGCTTGTATCCAAGAAGGTCAGCCCGATGCTAGTACTATGATCGTAGCTTGTCCAGCAAATCACACCATGTCATGCGTTAATAAGAAGTTGTTGCTTCAGTTGTTCGGATTGCTCACGCTTTGTTTAATTTTCTTCCCATCAGCAGATATCTGTACATCTTTTCCCTGTTACTTTAATCCGGTAGATGCATGAACCAAAAGGAACAGTTCATTTACGAGAAAATTGTAGTTACAGCCTAGTATGGCAATCGTTCGCGGTGGCAGCTTTGCTCTGTTTTTCCAACGCAACTTGCAGGTTGCGGCAGGTGGATCTTTTTGTCAAGAATTGAGGCCATAGAAACACCGAGGATATTTTCACGGTGCATAACAAAGAACATTAGATGCGATGAGGGGGGTACACTATGGAGGCGAAAGGAATATATGAATAGGGGTCTTGAGCTCAAAATATCCTGGAGGATGCGACATATCACTCTGTACCTCTCTAGTTTCCCTTTCTACGTGCAACAGTATGACAAAAAGGTACCCAATTAACTTGAAGAACGTCAGGTTGCAGATTTACAGGCTAGAGGGAGAGACGTGGATATGTGAGTGCGTGACAATGGGGAAGCGTATTGGAAAGGCAGTGAGGCACGATATCGTACCACTCGGTGCTTCGGGGCCGTTGGATCGAGCCTCTAGCGGTAGAGATAGAGGTGGTGAGATGCTTGAACTTTCCGCAATATATTCAGTGCTTCCATGTCACTGTGGCAATCATATTTTCAGTGCTGTAGGTGATGCTGAGCTTTACGGATAAGATGGGCCTGAAGTATCATCGGCCTCCAAGTTTTCTCTCACAAACTGTCGGCGACACAGCCCGCACGATCAGGTCAAGATAGGGGTACCTGTTGGGCCGGACCGGATGCCCATAGCTTAGCCGGCCTGCCCGAAGCTGGACGGTGCAGCAGGAAGTGTTCAATCTTCGGCAGGAATTATCGACTTAAATTTTATATGTTGGATCCAATGGGCCGGAGCTAGCGGAGGAGGCAGGCAAAAGCAAGGCATCGCATTGGCGCAATGACTTGGTCTGTTTTGATTGGTCGGGTGACGCAACACCCGGCCGACGCCGCATCGGCGTGGCCACTCTGCCTAACCAGAACCGGAGGCGACCGAGCCCACCGATCGATCGTGCATACCCCCACCGTTTCGCTCGCGACAATACCGATCAACCGCGTACTGCATGCACCTGATGCCCTGGTATTTGACCTGTTAATTTTACTCATCGCTCCCTCTCCCATCTCCCACGGCAAGGCACCTCACGTACAGATCATCGAGTCGAACGCAGCAATGTGTGAAGTTAACGAAGTCCACAGGAAGAGGCACATAGATCGTCTCTTGCCTGGAATGCGTAAACCAGCTAGCTAGCCTGGCTCTATACTATATATGTATGCTTGCTCAACATCCATTCCATTCATTAACCATCCCCTGTCTTCCGTTTCGGTCGGCACTGCTGCACTCTAGTGTATACAGTACCAACCCAATCCAGAAGTTAATTAGTAGCGACAGTCATGCCTCTTCTTGTCGTGCAGCCCGTGCCCGTTTCTGCTAGTGCTAATTGTACTAGTTCTGCGTCTCCTGCAGCAGCGGCGGCGGCAGCAACAGAGCATGCTGATGGCCTCCTGTTCGGCGATCTTGTGCTCGGTGGCGGAGACGACGCCAAGAATAAGACGGACGCCGACGAGTCGACGTGGAAGCTCGAGTGGCTCAGATCACAGGTCATCGGCGCCGAAGCAGGGTTCGCGTCGCCATTCGGGACTCGCCGCATCACGTACGCCGACCACACGGCGTCCGGCCGCTGCCTGCGGTTTGTCGAGGACTTCGTGCTGCGTAACGTCCTTCCATATTATGGTGCGCGCCGTCAACATTTTTTTTCATCAATAGTACAGTGCTTACGGTGCAATGCGTCCATTCGCGAACACATAATTAATGGAGTGTACATGTACGTGTGTCGATGGATGGAGCAGGGAACACTCACACGGTGGACAGCTACGTCGGCCTGCACACGAGCAAGCTAGCTGGGGAGGCGGCGCGGTGCGTGAAGCGCAGCCTGGGAGCCGGGCCGGAGGACGTGCTGCTCTTCTGTGGCACGGGCTGCACCGCCGCCATCAAGCGCCTCCAGGAGGTGACGGGCATGGCCGTCCCTCCCACGCTGCGCTCGGCGGCGCTGGAGGCCCTGCCACCGTCCGAACGGTGGGTGGTCTTCGTGGGGCCATACGAGCACCACTCCAACCTGCTCACCTGGCGGGAGAGCCTCGCGGAGGTGGTGGAGATCGGGATGCGGCGGGACGACGGCCTCCTGGACCTGGGCGCCCTGGAGGCGGCCCTCGCGGAGCCCGAGCGCGCGGGGCGGCCCACCCTGGGCTCCTTCTCGGCGTGCAGCAACGTCACCGGCCTGTGCACCGACACGCGGGCGGTGGCGCGCCTGCTGCACCGGTACGGCGCCTACGCCTGCTTCGACTTCGCGTGCAGCGCGCCCTACGTCGGCATCGACATGAGGTCCGGGGAGGCGGAGGGCTACGACGCCGTCTTCCTGAGCCCGCACAAGTTCCTGGGGGGGCCCGGCAGCCCGGGCATCCTTGCCATGGCGTCGCGGCTCTACGCCCTCTGCCGCACCGCGCCGTCCACCAGCGGCGGGGGCACCGTCCTCTACGTCAGCGCCTACGGGGACACGGTGTACTGCGCGGACACGGAGGAGCGCGAGGACGCGGGCACGCCGGCGATCATACAGAAGGTCCGGGCGGCCCTGGCGTTCCGCGTGAAGGAGTGGGTTGGGGAGGCGTGCATCGAGGCGCGCGAGGACCGCATGCTGACCCTGGCCCTCCGCCGGATCCGGGCGGCCGCCAATCCCAGCCTGCGCCTGCTTCTCGGTGGCGATCCCAGCAGCAGTGCCCGCCGGCTCCCGGTGCTCTCCTTCGTGGTGTATCCTCCGCACGAGGAGCCCAGCTCTGGTGACTCTGAGCCAGCGCGCGAGCGCGGCGTGAGGCCGCAGCTGCACTGCCGGTTCGTGACGAAGTTGCTGAACGACCTGTTCGGCGTGCAGGCACGTGGGGGTTGCGCGTGCGCGGGGCCCTACGGCCACCGTCTCCTCGGCATCACTCCGGCGCGAGCCAAAGCCATTAAATCCGCCGTCCAGATGGTAGTAACCAATACCAAGCATAATCCCATCTCCCCGTACTCATTTTTTCTCCGAAACGTTGGAACGATTGTAGTCTGCTAGCTGGTCTGGATTATTCGGATTGATGGTGAATTCTGACCGATGCAGGGCTATCACGGAGTGCGACCAGGGTGGACACGCGTCAGCCTTGCCTACTACACGTCGATGCAGGAGGCCGAGTTCGTGCTGGAGGCCATGGACTTCGTCGCCAGTTTCGGCCACCGGTTTCTGCCGCTCTACACCTTCGACTGGAAAACCGGAGACTGGCAGTACAACCACAGCTGCGGCCTCGTCTTGCCAAACACCAATACTGCTTCGACTAATGCTGCTGCCGCTGCTGGACGAGTCAAAGCAGAACACGACTACCAGACCTACATGGCATTTGCTCGGAGCCTGGCCGACTCCTTGCCTACCTCCACCAGCACTGGTCTGAATGACACTCCTGTTAGGCACATTCCCAAGGGCATCGACCCACAGTTAATTTACTTCGTCCTGTGAGTGGCTGTAAAGCGGAGTTTTCATTCTTCCCTTTCTTTGGGCCGTTGCAAAGGAAGCAGCAGCAGTTATCTTCTGGGAAGAGTCCAGTTCTGTACAACGGTATGAGAAAACTGAAAACGTGTCCATCCAATTCAACTGAAGAATGTTTCCGGTGCACCCAACTGAATATAGATTTATTTATTTTGCCTTTTGATAAAATTGGTCTGGGATTTGTTCTTCGAGAAACCCTTGGCAGAAAAGAAAAACCGGCATCATCTGGCCGTTCTGCATGCTTGGCCGACCCAGATGCCCATGTGTCGCGCCCAGCTCGATGCTGGAAGCCTGGAACAGACAGAGGAGGCGTCGTCAACTTCTATACCTTGCCCACCGTGGCACGTGCAGCTGCGTCGCTGTCTCAACATTCTTGGCTAGGAGTTGGGCCGTGCCATGGCCATGCAGCACGGCACGGCACGGCACGGCTAGCCGTCGGCGAGAGCTAGCACGACACGATGGCATGCTGAGTCGCTGTTGGGCCATGCCAGTATGGACACAGTATACAGCGATTGCCCGCCACAGCTTGCTTGTGTCGGACCCGTAGTCGGTGATGTGGAGCTGGAGGCAGCGTTGAGGATGAGCAGCGGGTGATGGACGGTCGGATCCAGAGGGCGCCGACACTGGTAGCGAGCGTCGACGATGGAGGACAAGGATGGGAGATGCGGCTCGGCGGTGGAGGAGGAAGGTGGGGGCGGCCTATGGACTCATCCTTAGATATGCGTCATTTCCGTGCAAATCCAAGCACGAGCAGTTTTGGACACCACGACTGCAACATGGCTCGTCTACTATTCATATTTCAGAACAAGCTTGAGGATAGTGAAACAGCTAATAAAATGGAAGTTTCCTTAAATCTTTGAAAGGAGGAAAATGCACATGCAGATCCTGCTAATTCACTTGTTCATCATCGCACAGTCTCGGCTCAAATTGGGAATTGTTCATCTAGATTCAGGCATCTAGGCGCATTGACCATTAGTCCATTACATACTGGCTATTGCAATGTCGGAAAGAATTTTTTGTACGGATAATCCATTTTTTATTCGAAATTACATAAATATACCCGCGGGAAATTTTTTTGCAAAAATAGGCTCCAGTCGCCTAATTGTTGGGCAACTGGAGACTTTCGCCCAACCAGACCGCGACAGCTGGAGAGTCTACGAACGGTTGGGTGATTAATTGCAGTCGCCCAACCGTTGGGCGCCTTCAATGTAGTCACCGAACGGTTCGGCGACTGCGATTCAGTCGCCCAACGGTTCGGCGACTGAAGGTGGGATATAAGGCCGCGCTCGGCGACGACGAAGCGCCGCACTGTTCTTCCGTTCGGCCAGCGCAGAGAAGAGAGGGGAAAGAGGGAGAGGAGAAGAGAAGGGGGAGGAGGAGAAGGTGTACGCCTCCTCCATGGCGCCAGCTACGGGTACGCAGAGGGTCTTATATCGTGTTTATCCGAAGACGACATGCAACGAACTAACGATATTAATATTGCAGGTACTTACCAGCAGCACGGCGTCTCCCCAGGCCCGGACGATGTGGACCAGTTTTTCGCGGAGTGGCCCGGGCAGTTCTCCGACGCAGCACCGGAGGTTCTCTCTGTCAGTGCCCTCCCCGGTGCACCGGAGGGCACACAGCCAGAGGTGCAGCTGACTCCACCAGCGCAGGGGCGGGATAGACACCCTCCTGCTCGTTTTACTTTTTCGGATCGTCCTAACCCGTTGCACCGGAGGAGGGCCAAGCGAGGCCGTATGGGAGGACGCGAGCGCGGTGACGGGGCACACCAGGGTGACCAGTGAGGCGTGTTGCAGATGCTATATATGTTATGCATGTAATGAAAAAACATGCGGCATGTTACTCTCAGTTATATTATGAAGTTTATTTAAATTTACATAGTCTATCATCTCTCTCCGCACATAAATTATCTCACTTAACAGTGTATGTATCGATCGTTTTCTACTCAATCTTTCATAAAAAAAATTTAAAAACTTTTTACATACCTACAATATACAATGAACATAAACTTTTATTACAACTTCACCGTATTTTTTACCGGTTCAACGTTACAAAATTCACAAAATTTAAAACAATCACGGGGGCTACATGCAGTCGCCTAACGGGATGGCGACTGCATGCTAGTCGCCTAACGGGATGGCGACTACCCCTAAGTCGCCGAACGGAAGAGCGACTTAATGCAGTCGCTCTACTGTGCAGCGAGATATATTGTGTCGCGGTCTGGTTGGGCGAAAGTCTCCAGTCGCCCAACCATTAGGCGACTGGAGCCTATTTTTGCAAAAAAAATTCCCGTGGGTATATTTATGTAATTTCGAATAAAAAATGGATTATCCGTACAAAAAATTCATGTCGGAAATGACCAAGGGAGCGCGCAGTTGACTCCAATAACGATAAGCGACCAAAATTGGTGCCGTCTCTTTTTTCCACTTTAAAACAAGGATTTGCCACATTCCGACCAAATTTTACAGTAAAAAAAATACACAAACACCTGACAGCCAATCACACAGCACCAGGAAATACAAGCTCGTAAGTCTCAGATCCAGTGAAAGACAATAGCAGGATAGAACGATCCCGAGCAAGACGAGGGCAGAAAGCGGCGGCGGCATTACCTGGTGCGGGAGCCGCCACGCCTCGGCGGCCCCGAAGCACATGTCGTCGAGCGCCTCACTGCGGCATCACCGACACCTGCTCTCGGCGCCGCTGCCCGCCTTACAATCGCCGCACGTCGCTAGATCTTGGCACTCCGCTTCTGCTCGGCCTGACCCTGTTGAATAATCTAGCATGTTTACCGTGGTCAAAAGTCGTAAGTTATAACTCATGACCGAAGTGATAGAGTACCGTTACAGTCGTATATTTACTGTAGCGGTCGTAGAGTACTGTAGCAGTCGTGGAGTTACTGATCATAAGTCGTAGTCGTAGTAGTCGAAGAGTTGTTGTAACAGTCGAAAGTGCTCAATACGTGCTTAATCCATCTGAGAGCACGTTCTCTGCTTTGTTAGCATCGTGCGCATCATAGCTTGGGTCCGTGGGATCGTGCAGGTAGTGGCGCATAATAAGGGTGGCTTAACCACCAGAGTTAGACTAGGATTTTCTTTAAATAGCAATCTAATACAACATAAAACGCTGCCAGATTTTCAACAACACAAAAAACTGTTGTGTTCTTGCTCTATTCTCCCAATTTCATGTGTATTCGAGTGTGAGTTTAGGCGTGTTGATCGGCCGAAGTTCCTGACAAACTCGCCACCCTTGCCCTTGCTTGCCGCAGCTGACGCGCAGACCAGGAACAGCGTGAGCAGCGTTGCGAATCTGGCCCTGGACATGAGATGAGAATTGAGATGGCGTTGGGTCCATCAAATGGGAGCCTAGATTAGCCGGGAGTTGGGCCGGGCTTTTCTAGGCATGGCACGATCTGGCCTAAGCACAACATGATAATTTTCAAGTTGGGCTGGCATGGCATGAATGACAGGCTATGTTGGGCCTAGAATATGGGCCCATCGGGTGGCACGACACGGCCAAACCAATTAGGTCGTGCTCATGCCGACACAACAGTGGCATGACAGGCCAGGCTGCACGGCAACGGCATGCGGCCGGGCATGTGGACGTCAAAGGATGATGGACTGTGGGAATAGCCAAAGAGGAGGAGGAAGAGCGTACCAGTATCTTACTGGAAACTGAACATCGTCGTTGTTGTCCCTGTCATCATGTGACTATGGGCTCGTGGTTGTCACCTGTCATTGTCCTCACCTCCGACCTCCCCGCCATGTCTTGTCTTGCTGAGGCCACCGTGCACCGCCATTCCCTGTCGAGCCGAATCTGGGTGTGGGTGATGCAAGGATGCTCTCCACATTGAGCAGGCTCGCCCGCAAGTTGAAGCTGATGCCGCACGACGTTGCATCGGCAATGACACCGGCATGGGCACCGACGATGGAGGAGAGGATCCATTTTTTCATGCTGCAAGAGAGCAAGAACCACGTCGTGGTCATTGTCGCCATGTCGCCATGTCGACGCCGTCGACGTCGTCGAGAGGGGAGGGAGACCAAGGCTGTGGATGTTGTCACCGCGCCACCACTGTCGCCATTGAGGAGAGAGGAGGAAGATAGGCCACCGCCATACGCACATCCCTTCCCCCACGACCCACCTTACCCCCACCCCCATCGCTGATTCGGTAACCTTGTCATCCCCCACACGCACACAACCAGCTCGATATGGGTCTAATTCGTTGTGGGCAAGAGAGAGAGAGAGAGAGAAAGAGTCAGCACTCTATCGTCTTGAAGAGAGGAAGAGTGAAAGAGGTGGCGGGGGAGACTGGAGGGGATTAGGAAGGGGCACCGCAGGGGCAGGCATTAGGCAACAGTTGCCTGGTAACTAGCATGCTATTAGTGACAAGGCGAAGCAGAGAAGCAACAGGCGATGAGAGAGAGAGAGAGAGGCAATAGTCAAGAAGCAACTTTTGCAATGGTCGCATATATATTTTAGTGACAAGATGGATTCGGGTCTTTTTTTTTGGCTGAAGCTTATGCCTTTTGGCTACGGCTTGTGGCTTTTGGGTTGTTCGTGCGAGAGATTACAGAGTAACAGAAACTCACGTATGGTTTTTGCCGTTGTAAATGAAATCGGTATAGTATGTACTACAGTTAACTAGTAGACATTATCTTGAAAAGATACTCTGTTTAAAAGTTAGTTACTGTAAAAAAAGTCGAAAAATAGCTTTTAGAAACTGAAAAGAAGAGGCCTGGAGCCAAGGGAGAAGATAGAGGAGTGGTGAAAGCTGAGAGACAATGGCCAAAGGAAGCATGCGTTAAGACTTAAGACCGCTGGCGTGGAACTGCAACATTTGCAGTACCGTGCTTAGGCAAGTGAGCACAAATGGAAAAAAAATCACCCACAAAATGCATGACCAGTAATATGGAATCACTGAACTTAATCGAAAATAAATTATAAAGGTTATTTTATTACCATGTCCAGAGTCCACAAAACGGACAGCTTTACATTCCTCATCATGTGCCTTCACCGTATACAACCTAATTTTGAAGAGAGAAAAGTAATTTTGCTTAAAATCCCAGGATATATGATATATCTGTTTTTCTGTTGCTCACGTCATAGACTAAAATATTACAGAACTAAGGTAAACAAGACAGACAAAATTGAGGATCCAACTCAGAGACATCTAGAGCAACTCAAAACGTGCATCAATTTTCTAGTTCTTTCAACGCACAAAAACAATAAATCATAGAGAGTAGAATGAAGATCTAGAAAACCTTGGACAACAGGGAGGTGAACAACATATATTTGAGAGATAAAATTCTGACACCAGAAGAGTGCTGCTATTTGTGCTAACCACTAGCATACGCAAGCGGTGTTTGCCTACTAATGATAAATTGCTGAAATGTGAACGGAATACTATAAGTGGTATCAAAGCTAAAACCTGCTAAAATATGAACCGAATATTACAAGTGGTATCAAAGCTAAAATCAGCATAAACTACTTCAAATTACTAAGACCTGGAACTCACACTACTACAGAAAAGCTCATCACAGACGGTTTGAAAACGTCACCACAGACGGTTTAGGAAACCTTCTGTACTTATAGACCAGTAATACTCTAAATGCATTATAGATGATTTTTGAACTGTCTGTGATAATAGTTATCACAAACGGTTTTTACTATGAACCGTCTGTAATAGTTTATTACCACAAACGGTTCTAGTTAAGAACCGTCTGTGATTGCATTCTCGCGTATCATAAATAGGGATCCTTTACTACATCAACATTCTCTAATTGCGCTATAAAACAACACAACCAAAGAATGCAGATGAACCAAAACATGTCTATTTATGATTGACGCCATGTCTTCGGTGGCTCGTGGTCGTAGGCCGTGATTGTATGCTATGGTCGTAGGCCATAGTCATATGTGTCTAGTCTGTTAGCAGCCATATGTGCCACTTCATCATGCAATAAAAACATGAATTTTTAACAAGGGGCGAAACCCTAGCCATCCATCAATCATCACAAGAACTAATTAAAGCATCAACAATTAATTTTCACACGCACGAGCATCAAGACTACATGGCTAAAGCCCTAGCCATCCAATAATTTCGTAATTTCATATCCAAGTATCAAGGAAGAGAGGGGGTGAGAGGGTATATCACCAGTGATGAAGGAAGGGCCGATGGCGACAGCGTCACTACGTTGTGTCATGACGACGATACTACATAAGACACTCTTACAATAAGAGCACCTTATGCAGTGAACCGTGACATCACAACCAGAGGCGGAGGAGCTTGGGGAGGTAGTCGGCGTCGTTGGGGGAGGTAGCATTTTGATTGGTTTGGGGGAGCTAACTAGGCGGCGCTTTGGTTTAGAGTGTTTTGGGGAGGCGTGTGGACAGTATATATAATGGCATTTGGGTAGTGGAACCGATCAGTAGTTGAAAGGTCGTGGCACAGCTTCAGTTTGAAAGTTTGAATAAAGGGGCGGTAAAATCAGGCGGCGAAATATCACAGACGGTTTTTATACACACCATCTATAAAGAGATAATATGACAGACGGTTCATGTTAATATCTGTCTGTTATACTTCACAAACGGTTTTCAACATGAACCGTCTATGATATTATTTCTTCATAGACGGTTTTTAGTGCTGCTAGTAATACAGACGGTCGCTAAATCAAAACCTTCTATGATTGCATGGAACCGAATGTTAAAACTACCATAAACACCTCGATCGACCCTCTGAGATATCCCTACCCTACACATGCGATCACACTGCACACATGCAGGTGACACTAAACCAAAATTATGGCTTCAGTAGTAAACAATGCCAGGACCATACGCCGATCTCTAGGACTGTCCAAAGACGGGCAGAGGCATCCACTGTATCACACCAACCAAACACTGCTGCCCCCGGCCGCTCCACGACCGTGCGGCCGTGTCCCCCGCTGCATGCCTCTGCCCGTGCGCCGCTGTTCCTGCACGGCTCGGCACGGGCCCCGGCCCGGCGCCTTCACCACTTCAAGTTCACGCAGCAGAAGCAGTGTGGCGTACTAGTCGCTGGCCAGACAGGCAGACAGTGGTGGCAGGCGGTGATGGGTGATGCCCGTCGATGATCGGCAGAGGCAGCGTCCACAGTTGGCGACTGCTGCTCCCTTTCTCCGGTGCTTGCCTATTGCCCGCCCGACCCCAGGTGTCCCGGCCGGACAGGGCCCCGCAGGGTGCTGTCATTTCGTCAAAATAGTAATCACTAGCTAGCTAACTGTTTTTGTGGTGTTTTACCACGATGGAGATTTCGTTGGCCGGTGTTATACCACACTCATGTGCTACGGTCGGGAAAATGAACTGCATGTATGCATGTAAGCTTTCCCGTCGATGGAGTGGATGCGACTCGAGTCGACGCTAGTAGCAGAGATTCTGTTGCTCACTCGCATGTAGAGACGAGGGTTGTAGCACTCAGAAAATACGAACGACCGCATTGTTTTAAAATCCATCTTATCTCCCATTCTCTCTTTCTCCCATATCTATCTTTACATCTCTCTCCATCTATTCTTCCCTTTCTCCCATCCAATCTCTTTCTTCCACCCCGTGAGACCGGTGGCGTGTGGGGGAAGGCCAGCCGAGGCAGGCGGCACCAGTGCCAGCGGCAGGTGGCGTCGGCCGGTGTGGCCACAGCAAGGGAACTCACGGCGTGGCTTGGCAACACCATATCAAGAGGTGGCGACGGCTGTGGGCCACGGCAGGCTGGCTATGGGCCACGACAGGGCGACGACAGCACAGCGGCCTAACGGCGCGAGCGCAGCCAAGAGGCACGGCTGCGACAACATGGGCTGTGAGGCGTGTTGGCTTCCTGTGGCAGCGCGTTGGCGGTGACAGGTGGCCGCAGCGCAGGCAGCGGCGGCGCAGGTGGCCAATGGCGGCCGACGCGGACGTCGCGGCCACACGGGCGGTGAGCTGGGGTAGGCGTGCAGAGCGATGGCGGCGGCTTGCACAACACAAGTGGTGGCCGGTGGTGTCTGGCCGGCAGCGACTGGAGTGGTCGGTGCCATCTTCCACAGTTGTGCGGTTCGGGTGGCCGAGAGGCGCCGCCGAACCACGTTTCGCACGATGTTTTTGTGGATGCACATCGGGTTGTGTTTCGCATGGCCGAACGGCAATTTGCACGATGAAGACTTAGCGAACGCAAATTCTTCCGGCCGATTGTACTTCCGTCCGTCTTCCCACAAGTTTATTTTAGTTTGATCTGATCCGTCTCCATTCCATCTTGTAGATTTGCACGCAGCCTATGAGGAAACATTTGGGCAATTGCAAAACTCTGATCCCTCATGTAGTGAGCCCACCGAACGTGCTCAAGGCAAGTACCTTACGACCGTAACCTTTCCGTTTCACATACCACTTGTTCCAGATTACTTGTCACCTTACCACATTGAGTACAATTATCATATCACTAAAACTCACCTGGTATTATCATATCGCTAAAACTTGACTATCTATTATCATATCACCCATGCTTACCAGTTTACTATCATATCACTAATGCTTGCCTAATTGTTATTGTATACTAATACTTGTCTGGTTATAGACTTCTAATATTATATTCATACCTTGTTGTTCTAGGTTATCCAGCTTCATATGATTTTAGGTTTATTAGAATACTTTGGTAATAATGTTCTAGAACATATGCTTTAATTAATGTTTTAGTATTCATACTTAAATCGTTAACGGGGGTAGCATATGAACATGTTTTAACTTAGGTTGAATTATTAGCACTCTTTTGACATTAAGGACATTATGGCTGCTATGTTTTAGTTTCCTAATATTATGATCCATTAATTGTATGATGTTGTACATGAGCCATGAAGGATGCATATATTAAACCTGTTAATAATCACTTATTACATCATAAAACTTGAATGGTTGAAAACTTTGTGTGAACTATGTTATAATATCTCTTTAAAATAATTCCTATATCACTATCACCATGTTATCATTCCACATCGCCATTTTATCAGGAAGTACATTTCTCCATTTCTAACTTTAGCAAATTCTTCTTCCTATCATAATCTTATCTTAGCCTTCTCTTAGTTCCCTTCATTTCACATCATATAACATGTTAACAATATAACAGTTACCTAGCCTAGGGTTATTCACATATATGGAAGATTTCCACCCACCTGGTAATGTACGGGGGGGCATACACTCTCGTTACTTAGGATATTACACCCCGTCTGCGGTTATACAATCGAGAACAGTGTTGTGCCTGACTACTCTCGTATAATCGGGTATGTGGAAAGTAATCGCCAGTGCCATGTCATAACTTACTAAATAATAATTATCCTTAATTCCACAGTTCCTGTTACCTCTATCTCTGATCGGTATCAGTGTTTTCAATACCTAATTTTATTGCAATTAACCCATATCAATTATTTATTTGCATTACTTGTCCTTTACTAATCGTGTTGCGACCGTTGTTGGGTACTTGCTGAGATTTCTAAATCTTACACTTGCTCTTTTCATTATTAGGTAAATGGCCAATGGAGTGATAGCATCATGTATAGGTGAAAGCACTCGAGCTTTTAGCACTGTGATTTGTCACTATTTTATTGTTTTATTTGTTCTTCATTTGGTTAGATGTGGATCGATCCTATATTTTAAATTTTTATTTCAACTTCCATTGGTTCTCTATTAATATTTTTATTTTTTTGTGATTTTTAATATTATTTTTATTTATTTTTTACCTTAATGCTGATGTTTTATAGTAGTATCTTATATTAATAGCTGAGGTGCTATAAGGGTCCAGAATTGTGAAATTCTGAACGCATGCTTGGCGTACCACGTCGTGCTGTAATCCACTCCAGCATTTTGAGGTCGGTGAATTTGCTTGTAATATGCATAGCAGATGTCTCCGTACAGATAATATATTCTCTGAGTACGGGTGGCTCTTTTTTTGCACATATCTTTCGCAGAATGAATTTCTTTACATTTTTTGAATTCCTCTCCCTGACAGTTGCTTTAATTTATGTCACACCCCCCAAAGCTGCCGCTTGATTTTTAGGCCTAGTATGCACCTTTTTTATGGTAACTTGTCATTTCAGTCTACTTTCCAACAATTCATGTTCATTCGAGTCTGGAGACTTCAGTACGTAACACCTCAATGCACTATCTTTCCCTCAAGATAAAGTAACAAGCTCGGTTGAAGGCTTGAAGCAGCTCGCAACACAGAAGCACTGAGGATTTCAATTTTAATTTTAAGAAATCAAACCCCATCAGGAACAACATAATTTCATATGAATTTCACAAGAAAAACTAAGAAATCCACTACCAACAAATATTTTCATTCATGTTAAATTCCTCGGCTTCGAGAAGGCACTAAAATTTTGCGTTGCTGAATCCTAGCCATTGTAAATTTAGAATTGCTATATATCACACACATGATTTTTTTGGTGCAAATCATTTGAGTTTTTGACCTTGCAATTCGCATCATGATATGTGCGCTTACCCACCTCCATTTTCATCTCTAGCGAGGCTCCAGTGGGTTCGTATTCTCCAGCAACAGCAGCAGCGAGTTAGGGCAGAGTTTGCACAGATTAGGGTTTGGATTTACTGAGAACCATCTATAGAGGGAGGGAGGGGTGGCGACGGTAGCGCTACTGGCCATGGGCTTAGGAAGAACGATGGGTGGCAAAGGCGGTGGGAGAGATGAGAACAATGAGCAATTAGGAGGCGATGGTAGCCGCCAGACACGAGGAAGAAAGGCGGTGTGGGGGAGATAGAGGCAGGCAGTGGTAGACGTGGGGGAGGAGGCGGGTGGCGGCATTAGGAGGGGTAGAGGATGCGATAGCAGTGGGGAAGAGCTTGTCGGAGGGTCACGTCGGCGTCAGAGGCGACACCAGCGAGCCAGCGATTCATCGAGTGGAGGCGACGCTCGGAAGGCTGGGAGGAGGCAGCTAGGGTTCAGATTTTCCAAGGGGTGGGGGTGCAAACAAATTGTTGAATGGGTACCCAAAAAATCGAATGATTTTTTTATCCCAAAATCATTTGCACGATGAAATGACTCTCTCCTCTTGTAAGTTACTACGGCAAAGCTTGTCAAACCACTGACAATTGCAACAAGGATACACAACTTTGCCATTTCCGTCGGTTTCAGATCCCTTTCAGGAAGGGAAATACACTGTAGTGTGGAGCATTTTTGCTCATCGTACAGCAGACCTTACGCCAACTTTCAGTATTCAGTAACTATGCATGGTCTGCTGATTCCCTTCGCTCCTTACAAGGTTGTTGATATCTTTGTAGTGACCATCCACGCATTACCACTGGACTGTGGGATGGGGCTCATTTGTGAAAAATGATTGTGCACCATAGAAATTTTCATCTAGCTATGAAATAACAAGTACTTCCACGTTTCAGCTTTCGCATCATGGTCTGCATTCTTCAAATGCACATCTCCGAGAAAGAGCTCTGCTCATATCACCTCTGCAACTTTACTAAAGCCTAGAGCCCTAGACAAGTTAACATTGCTACACACAAATACGTACAGAGGTAGTACATACCATCACAAGAATCCAATCAATACTACACGTAATCATTCAAAGCAAAATCGCACGCTGGGCCGAGGCGGGCCGAGCAGCCGAAACCGAAAATCGTCCATGGATCCCTACAACACTCCTACCCCCGTAGCTCCACGAACAGAGCTACTTGCCAACGAACCATCACCGTCGCCGCCGCCACGGCACGCAGCAACACCGATCCGACGCACCGCACGACGCTCCGGTCGTCCAGACACAGCCCCGAGTTGCCGCTCAGGTCGAGGTTCCGGCCGAGCCGCCGGAGGAACGCGCCGTCGAACGGCACGGCCCCGCCCAGCCCGTTGTTGCTCAGGTTCAGATGGTACATCCTGTCCAGTCTGCTCAGCCCCGAAGGGATCTCCCCCGTGAGGTTGTTGTCTTCCAGTGACAGCGTCGTCAGGCTCACCAGCCGACCAAACGCCTCCGGTATCGTGCCCGAGTAGCCGGAACAGGCCAGCCGGAGTTCTTGAAGACGAGGGAGGTTGCCGAGCTCAGACGGCAACGCGACATCCATTGGGTTGTTGTCCATGATCAGGTACTGGAGGTTTCGGAGGCTGGAGAGGCCAGGAGGGAAGTGCCCGCTCAGACCATTGTTACTTGGTGCCAAGAACGTAAGCGAGGTCAGGTTGGCGATGGTATCGGGAATGCCGCCGGTAAGATTGTTCGAGCTCAGGTCCAGTTTCTGCAGCTGCCGCAGTTCGCCGATCCGGCTCGGGATGGGGCCGGACAGCGAGTTGTAGCCCAGGTCCAGACCGACCAAGCTCTTCAGCTCGCCGATCTGACTCGGCGCCGGCCCGGATAGCGAGTTGTAGCTGAGGTCGAGGTGCACCAGCGAATTGAGCTCGCCGATGCCCTACGGGATCTCATCACGGATCAGGCCGTTCTGGGAGATGGTGAGCACCTGGAGAGACCTGAGGCTGGTCAGATGCAGCGGCATCTCGCCGGACAGCGACGGGTTAGCCCTGATGCTGAGCTGCTGCAGGCTGGCAGACGAGAGGTTGGTGGCGGTCGGCAAGGCGAGGGTCGTCGTGGCGGCCGCGTTCTTGAAGCAGTCGACGAAGAAGAGGGACTGGAGGTGGGGCATGGTTAACAATTTTGTTTGGGAAAACATTTTGGAGGGTAGCCAAATTACTAAAATCACCTAAATTTTGGTAATTTAGGTTTGGATTTCAGTCAAATTTTGGTAATTTGAAATTGATAAACCTTTAGAATTTTGAGAAAAAGGATTATCAAAGATGGTAGAGATGAACTAAATATTGGATATAGATGAAATAGAGATGAAACTTGCTCTAATATTCAAAGTTCATCCCAAGACTTGAATTTGAATTCAAATTTCGGTCTTACAAAATAATTTCGGAGGATACTGAAATCACCGAAATTTTGGCGAAATTGTTAGCCCTGGATGGGGCAGAGTGAACACTTGGGGTGAGAAGGTGGCCGTGACCTTACACAACAGGTTAGGCTCCATGCCGAAGTCCAACCACGTGACGCGCAGGGCCTGGCGGCTGGGGTGGCTGTGTTGCTGACCAGCTTGCACTTGAGACCCCGACCAAGGCCTATTTGTAAGGTCAAGTAGACCGACTAGAGGATGTAAATAGATGCTTTTAATTTTTTTTCTTTGGCTAAAACCGAGTTATGTATGGAAGTGTAAATCAAATTAGTTTTACACAAATAAGATCTAAATCATATAAGTTCATCTAAGTATACCAACACCTTAAATCTATGTGTTTACAATCCTAGGGTGACAAACAACCAATTCAATTTGTATAAATATAAATCACAAGTATATAGATTAAGCTCAATAAAGCAAACTATAAATGACACACAATATTTTACCGTGGTGTTTGAAAATATACATGTTTCCTCTAATCGTCTATATTGAGGTAAGCTCCAATAAATTGGACTAACTCCACAAATTAAGCTAACCACCTCCACTAGGGTAGCTCTTCCTCTACTCCGGAGATGACGAGCACCACACCACTTACAACAAGCCGAACCTTCTCATAAGTTTCTTTGAGAAGATCATTGGACCATCACGCCTTTATACAATCTAGGAGTTGGCAACCTCCAAGAGTAACAAGTCGGAGACGCTAACTTGAACTAATCAAGTGTCAAATCTCAAAGAACGCAAAACTGCCACCAAGTGCAACACATGCACAAGGTTTTTACTCTCCAAGCTTGGTAAATGCAATACATCTACATAAGAGGTGAGATAATTTGCTCTTATCTCAAGGAAGAAGCATATGGCACCAGCAACTTTCTCCAACCGGCCGTAAGGGGCTATTTATATCCCACACCAAAAACTAGTCGTTAGAAACAAAATCAAGAAATACGATACTACCGCAGGCAAACGGCCAATACTACCGCTTTCTTTCCAACGGCTAGAAAACTAGCCGTTACAAGACTCAGCTGGTCAGACCGCCCTCACTGTGGCCAGTCAAACCGCCACATAGGCCGGTCCAACTGCACCGATTACAACCAAAAAATAGCTCTATGGAAAATAGTTATCAGCAACAAATGCCAAGTAGTACCGCAAAGCTGGTCATACCGTGCCGGTTTGATCGCTCACCATGAGCCGGTCATATCGCGGCTAGTCAGATCGTCGGCTTGTCAGACCACCCACACAGGGTTGTTTAGACCGCCCCGATCATATCGTCATACTCAGAGTGGTCATACCACAAATCATTTTTCAACAGAGACAATGATGCATATACTTCAATAAATTTGCAAAACACATTCACACGTCATAGTACTATATACATAAGGATTAAAACATGATTCACGATAAGTTGTAAAATATATTTGCACACTTTAGAATCATGACATAAGATGTAAGTACATGGACTCGAACCATTTGCAGAATATATTTACAAACATTAGTCACATGCTATAAGGATTATGCATGAGCTTTAAGTATTTGCAAAATACATTCGCAAATCTAAGCATTATGCCATAAGGAGTAGAAAATATGGACTTCAACAATGTGCAAATCTAGATCATATATCACAAGAATTATATATGAGCAACAACTATTTACAAAACACATTCATAAATACTAGCATCATGCCACAAGAAAGCTAGAGCAAGTGAAATTAAACTATCAACATATGATGAAACTTAAGTTACTAGACATAACCCCTCTTAGTAGTACGACAACCTACACTAGCAATCCGGTCTTTCACCAAACACTAAGACCAATAAAACGACTAAGAAATACGTCTTTAGCCTATACTAGTTATGCATTTGCCTTGAACATCCTTTTGAAACTTGATGACGAACATGCTCACTTCAAGTCAGGATCCTTGTCATGATGTGCATCAACTCATGATGTATCCTCCACTTGCTCTCCATCAACACATGATGGATTTTCTCTTAACTTGATGATCAACTAATGATCATCTCTTCTTTGGGATATTAACTTCCCACTCATGGCAATATGGTAGAATTAGGGGAAGCCATAGGTATTATTGTGGATCAATCAATTGGGGAGCCAAGGACTCCAGTAATATTAAGAACTTTTCATATTGGTGGAGTGATGTTCATCCATACATGATGTCATCCAAAATCTTCATTATCATAGGACATTACCTATCATCTAACTCATGAAAAATATTAGTCCTATAATATGATTATCATTAATTATCAAAATATAACATTAACTCATAATAATAGGTCTTGATTCTTCACCGCTAAAAGGGTCCAGGCTCTCAGAGCGCCAGTTTCAGTCGAAGGAGATGACGCCCATGATGAGGAACAGTCTCCCTTTTTGTCGGATCCATGGCCGCTGCGACGGCAATGGAGAGTAGGCACAGGAAGAGGGCAACGGAAGCTGGCACCCTACAAGCGCGTGGAGAGGGAGAGAGAGAAGAAGGCAAGAGCCACAGGCAGAATCGGGCTTTGCTCCGGGTAAGTGTTGCGTTTGGGACGTGCAAAAAAACCTCTACCTTATTCATGCTATTGATTTTTATAAGGCGTTTGGTGCGGTATTCAAAGTTGAACTTTATCGTTAATTTTTATAATGTTTGTTTATAGCTATAAAATTATAATCATAAAATGTGCTTTCAAATGATTTTTTATAATGTTTTGCTCATAGCTATAAAATCATCATAATAAAAAGTGCTTTCAAATATGGATCTAAAGATATCACTTTTGTGTGATCAAATTTTATAAACTTTTTGAATCTCAAAATGCCATGGGTGTTTTGTGAAAATCAACCAAGTACATCATTAGCATCAACATCCAAGGTCCGCGAGTCCGCGATTGGCAATCTTAGGGGTTGTTTGGATGCTAGCTAACGAAAATCTTATGAAAATTTAGTAACGCCAATGAAGGGCCTATTTGTTTCAGCTTCTGGCAGCAGCTGCAGCTACTCCCAGAATCTGCAGCTCCCCCAAACAGTCCAGATTTTCATCCAGATTCTAAGTAGCCAGAAGCTACAGAATCCAGAAAATGAACTAGTAGCCAGAAGCTGGGGTTATCCAGCTTCTCCAGATTCTGACTAGCTGGATACTCACCAGCTACTTCTCAGAATCTACAGCTGAAACAAACAGGCCCGAAGATTAGTTGTCGTTTGGCTTTTTACTAAAATTTAGTAATACCAACAAAAATTTAGTAATACTAATGAAATTCAATGTCACGCATGGGCAATCCAAGGGTGAGGAAATCGGTCACACCAAAATTTAATTTGAACACGATCCAAACAACATTCTTTTTATCAACATTGACCTTGCCCAGATTTCGGCTTTATCAAATTTTGATAAGATTTCTGTTGGCGAGCATAAATCAGCACCCTAGGAGGTTGATGTAATGTTGTCCGTGCAGTAGGGGGTCACCAATGCATACATTTGGCACGTCATGTTTTCCACACCGAACCGCACATACCACAAATATTCTTGATCCTAGATTTAAGATGAGGTTTGTTAGTTGGTGTTCTACATAGATATTTGACTCCTCCAAAACCATTACTGAGGAGAATGAAATCCGTGCCGAGTTGTTTGATCTGTATGCCACATATGAGATGCAGCATCGGCACACCAAAGCTGTCAATAGCAGGGCCGAGTCCTCTTCAACCATGGAAACTAGTAGCTCATTGGCCTCAGTTTCAAGTGAGTTTCAGACATTTCTGCGATCTAGTTCTACGGAAACATCTAAGTCAGAATTACTCATCTATCTAGATGAACCAAATCATCCTTTAGCAGACACATGTTTCAAATTGCTAGATTGGTGGAGGTTGAATGCTCATAGGTTCCCGGTGGTGTCCAACATGGCAAAGAAATTCTTAACTGTACCTGCTAGCACTGTATCTTCGGAATCAACCTTTAGTGCTGGCGGCAGAGTCCTTGATGATTATCGTAGTGCATTACGCCCAGCTATGGTTGAGGCACTCATATGTGCTTCTAGCTGGATACGGGGTTCGCACAATGACATGACACCTCCAATGTTTGTGGTATGTTGTTCCACACTAACTCATTTACCTATCATCGTTGTTACTATTGAGTCTAACTTGATTTTCTATTGCAGGAAGAAGATGATGAAGATGATGTCGAATCTATACCATTTCCTGAGGGTGTGGTGGCTAGCAGCTAGGACAATGATGAAGTTCATGACTGGATTGTAAGTCTCTCTACCAAAACATTATAATTGTACCATGCATTCTAAACTAACAATTTTGCTTTACTGTTAATCTGCGTCACCTGATGAAGTTCAATTTTTGCTGAAGGGTTCCAAACAAAACATGTGGGGGAATTTTGCTTTACTACTGGCTGTTAAATGTTGCTCTTACATATGAAATGGCAGCACTGTTTGTGAGACATACAGCTTTATTGTCCCGAGTCTATATGTTCAGAACAGATGGACTAATATGTGCTTTTGTACTGATCTGTTCTGCAATTTGTTGATGTCATGATGTGATTTTGCTATGTAAATGTATGCCAATCTGTTCTGCTGCTTCTGCAATCTGGTCTGCAATCTGTTATGCTATCTGTTCTGCAATGCAATCTGTTCTGCAATCTGTTGATGTGATTTTGCTATGTAAATGTAGCCGATCTGTTCTGCTGCTTCTGCAATTTGTTCTGCAGCAAATACTGATCTATTATGCTGCTTCTGCAATGCAATCTGTTCTGCTGCTTCTGCAATGCAATATGCACTTGAGATGATCTGTTCTGTCGATCAGTTCTGCAATCTGCACTTGAGAGTTGAGATGATGTGATTTTGCTTGCATTTTGAGCTAATCTTGGGTGTAAAAGCATAATGTAATTTGCTTGCATTTTACTTGCTGATCTGTTTATATATGCTATGTTTCTTTCATATGTTTGTATAATTGCAATCAAAATATGTATTTTATATTAACGAGCCTAACAAGCCGAGCCCGAGCTTTCCACCGAGCCGAGCCGAGCCGAGCCTGCTTTTTAGTTCGTTACCTTAACGAGCCGAGCCGTTTCGTTACCGAGCCTTACCGAGCCAAGCCAGCTCAATATCCACCCCCTACATACGGTACTTGGCTCCTTGCTACAGGATGACAGCTAGTACACAATTTGACTGGTCCGGCAGTAGTTTATTACTGGCAAAAACTGAATTTAGGCCCCTCCTAGGGCCTACTCTGAACCATTTAGGTGCATTTAGGTGCGGATGCAAATAGCTTCAGCTTCTTACTTTTTAATGTTATTTTTAGTTTTTTTTATTTTTTATATTGTCCATGATATATATTTTTTTATTTTTTAAATTCAATTATGTTAAAAATACTATCAGCAGCTACAGTAAAAAAACCGCTACAATACAAAATAAGCTAGAATCTTGGACTTCAAATCCTAAATGAGCGGAGCCGCATGCAAAAGAGAGAGATCTCTCATGCTCTAACCATCTCCTCCTTACCTATACTCCATTGAATGGTGTAGTACTGACAGAATTGGCAGAGACGGTTATTTAATTTAAGAATAAGTTCTTATGACACTTCAACTTTTAAACCCATCTAACATCTGAACTATAAAACCAAATATTTAACCTTCTAAACTTTATAATCTAATTTAAATAACACCTTAAACCGATTTTATATGATGATATTGCCCATATGACACAATATATGAGTCGCTTTGCCACTAGAATAACACATTGATCAATTTAGATCAATAACATGTGGAACCAACATGGGCTTCTTCCCCACTGATCTCTCAGCCATACTTCCATGGTCACCGCACCTGTAGTTCCCTCTCTATTTCGATTTGAGAGAGAAGGTTATGTGGGTTGTACTTATCATTCACCTAAAGTTGACCATGGTATCATCCTATGTGGTAAAACCGTTCACTCATCGCGCAATGCGGATAATATCACCATTCGAAACCAGGTCAGTATATTATTTGAACTGAATTGTAAAGCTCAAGGGCTAAATTTTCGATTTCATAGTTCGAAATACTGAACAAACTTTCGAACAAAGTTCAGCGTGCTACATAGACTTTTTTCTTTAATTTAAGTGGCAGTCAAGGAAACAGGTTTGGGTCCTGCTCTTTTTGGCTTTTCAACGGCTTTTAACTTCTCTAAGTAAGCACTATTTATTAGACTAATAAATCATAACTAAAAGTCATAAACAGCAGCAAATTGTAGATTTGCCCCACTGTTGAGTGCACTTTGTAGATTTGCCCCATGATGTCTCAATGACATGTGGGTCCAGGACCCACATGTCATTGAGACAACTGGGGCAAATCTACAAAGTGCACTTTTTAAAGTGGGGTAAATCTACAACCCCCCAAAAAAAAGCCAATCTTTGCATACAACCAACAGAACATTAGCAAAACAGTACCAAAATAACAGAATGCAGATAGTGTGTCCTAAATGCACTTTGTACGAAGAACTTGAGGGCAAGCATTTCCCAGAAAAATGTTGAAGTTCTCAAAAAGTTCAGTACTCTTCCCAAGACTTGATAGATGACAAGTTGACAACCACATATCTAAGCAGAAGCACAAGAAACACATGATGAATCTCCAAAGGATCAGTAAACAAAGGCCGATACAACGAGACAAAAAGCGAAACAGTGAAAAATTCCCGAAATTCATTACTCTACGGGTACACACGAAGCAGAGAGAACAAAAGCGAGCTCGTCTGAGGCTAAATGTCTGACCTCTCATGTTCCCATGTGATGCTTGCCAGAGCGATGGAGCTGCAACTGCATCACCTCATGATCCTGGGTTGAGCTAAATGCACCTTGTCCCATCATGAATTGAATGACTTCAACTATGAGAAACTAGTGTTGTATCCTCGCCAAAAAAAACCTACTGTTCGGAGATTGTGCGAGTAAACATAGCTTATCCTATCAAGTAGCCAGTAGCACATCAGCCAGCTCGGCATTTCTGGGACAATAATCACTTTCAGAGAGTAAGTTTTCCCTCACAAATCATTGGAAGTGAGGTACAATTAGCAGTACAGGAAAACAAAGTCCGGCTTCCAGATATATCAGATAGTAGGAGCACATAACAACGAAAACAACTTACATACACAAATGTACATCCGCTTAAATGTGAGAAAATTGCCAAATGTTCATCCGCTTAAATGTGACACAGTTGCCATAGCGGCCAGCTATTTCACTAGAATAAATTGTGAGAGCGGAGGCACAACACAAGAAAAGTAAAAAAAAAAGAATAGTTAAGAGCGCCAACTCACTAGCAACTGCTGGATTAGAACAGCCAATATGGCACCAGTAGAGATATTGAGTACATTTACAACATCATTATTCAGCTGCACAGAGCAATATTCACAGTTAGTTTTGTGGGAAAACTTTTGCTATAAATATACAAATCTAATGTGTGACTGCATTGAGAATAAGCAACAGTGAGGCTCCAGATACTGTTCTATTGTTGTTGAAACAGAAACGATTTCACACTGAAAAACAAACCAAATGATCAGCTCGCATGAGTAGGTCAATGGGAATACCGGTTTTCTGGTAGCTGTTTAGGAGATAAAGATTGGAAATAATTCTGATAACTGAAAATGTTCCATACTACTTAGCCTGAGATTACTTGGCATGCCTAAAAAAAGCGAGGATCAACAGTGCTGCTCAGTTGCTGCAGGAGTTCATTTCTTATCTAATATCATATGCATAGCCCTTTGCTAAATGAAATGTGGATACAAAATTGATGAATTCTGCAATACAAATCATCAACAAGATGCTTCAATGTACTATAGATCCAATAGGTCTACGAATACCAACATATTAGAATTATTAATTATATAATGGCATTTGCATTATGCCTTAGGCTGAAAATGTCCTTCACTGTACTACAGATCCAACATGCATAACATAAAAGGAAATTATTTGATGACAATTGCATTATGACATATGCCGAAAATGTACTCTACTCATTTACGCTGTAAATGACCTAGGAATTCATGATTGAGAACAAAAAAAGATGGTTGTCCTGAGGGGGCACATATAATAAGGGCATGCATGAAAGATGCCCCTATTTGAAAATTTTTAACATGGCATTCAACCTAGGTACTCTCAATGTTACTTCATGCAAGCCAATTTGGTGATGCAAACAACAGACGGTGAGCGTTCAAACAACAAGAATATAATAGGAACCATACAAAAGGAAAACACAGCTTAAATACTTAATAGAGAAAAATCTAAACAAACATGTATATAAAAGCATCAGTATTTAGTCAGCTGAAAGTGTAAGCTCACCCATTCATAACCTTCCTTATCTTGTAATGTCGCACCAATAAAACTCTCACCAAAATTTGCAATCTGGGATGCAAGAACACATAAAGCACCTTGTGATACATTCACCTGCGATAAAATGCAACATGTATTTTTTTCAATAATCATATGTCTGTATTACAGTCCAAGGTAATAAGTGCATAATTCACTAATTACTGCCACTTCCATAGCAAAATTGTGATTTCTAGGTGGAACGTGCAAGGTAGAGCTCAGCAAGTGCAGGTTTCATGCTTACACTTTGTTCTAATATGTGTTCCCATAGTCATTGACGCACATCAGACTATGAAAATATTGGCATAATAAAGACAGGAAATAGACAAGACTGATCATAGTTAAAACTCAAACCATCAAGGAAGCTTATCATAGTACATAGTTACAAACAAATTATTACCTGACCCAGAAGATGACCAACACTTGCAAGAAACACTGATGCTAGAATTCCAGCAATAGTACCCTCGATACTGATTGCACCTTCTGTACCTCGCGGAACAACCTTAAATGTTGTCACCAGGTACCTACTCTACAAAAAGAACCAAAAACTGAGCTCTAAGTAATGGCTATTATAGTTTTACTAAGATTGCTACTAAGATTGCACAAAGAAGCATGTGAGTTCACAGGATGACATCTTATTAAACTATCAGTTATTTAAAGGCCGTGCAAATGAAGTGTTAAGTGACAGGAATCTTACGTTGTTCTTCCATATGCCTTCCCTATTTCACTGGAAACTGTATCACTTAGTTTAGTACAGAAACTAGCAACAAAGCCAAGTCTACAGAGCTCAGCCAATGCTGCACCACCTGAATTATTATATATTGATAGGAAAGCACAGACACAACCAGCAGCACTAGAACCAATAACACTTCCAGGCCCTCTCCTTCCTCCTCTTTTCTCAGCCACCCCCAAAGCTTCTTTCTGTTTTATCCTCAACTTAGTTGCTGCTGTGCCCTGCATATCAAATGCAAAAATAAACAGCCTAGACTGAGGACATATTTAGGATTGAAGCAACAGATAAGACATCAGAACAATTTAATTTAGATGGCTCTGTCACTTAGTGCAAGCAACCTAAGGATTTCATGGCACTATGACGTCACAACTCACAAAGAAACAAACCATAGAAAAGATAAATCATTAAATTTAGACTGGGTTGCTATTTCTGAACAGGCAGGGGCAACTGCATCCATATGCAAAGCTTGCTTATTTCAACTCTACCTTGGTATGCAAGAGGAAAATTCTCTAGTCTCTAATACTGGAAAGATTATATCATGGGACTATTTTATGTCCATTAGCATCACAGAAAAGAAGTTACAAAAATTTCGCAACCAATACTTATTTCTGTTCTCCTTTAGCAAGTGTAAATTGTAAATCACAATATAAGTGTTTTTCTAGCGCACAAGATCAATTCGCTTAGAAAATAAACTGGAAAAACTAAGGCAAGGAAATTTCCCCCCAAAAAAAACCACCCTGCATCCAATGATCATCTGCACTTTGGAAGAGTGGCATCAAGAAAGGAAAATCTGGAAGTTTTGCTGTTGCCTTGATTTCCCAGTTGACAAGATCGCCACACCCAGACAGACTATCCCTAATTCAATATAAGCAGCTTACTGAAAGAGCTGTGGCGTTAGTGCGTTACTAGCCCATCTCTTTGCCTATGTCAGAGACCATAGCCATCTTCCAAACATTGTCTGGTCCCACTACTAGCAAGCACTACTGCACTAGTCTATCCTGCCTGTAAAGACTTGCATTGCTCACAGAAACAAAATTGGCATCATTCTGATTTTAGGCCAATTCGTCTACAACATAAGAATTTTTTTTTTGAAACTGCTACATTGTTCATCCCATGTACGAAGCTAGTTCGTCTCTCTTTTATCAATTACTACATGCTGTACCCCCCAGTTCATACTCCGTACCAAAGCCACCAGTCCGTCACCAGTCACCTCTCATAGCTAAGTTCAATCTAACACTACAAAAATGGAGATCACCGATCTGCGACAGGCACTCAACAGCAACTAAAAAGCGTCAGAAGACAGCAGCATCGCTGAATTCCAGATTTATCATACCATGCCGAACATCCTATTCAAATAAACTAAGTCATCGCTGTGAAGCACCTACTGGGCAATGCAGCACCGAATCCACTCACCACTACGAAGTAGGCGACGACGACGAGGAACCCCTGGAGCCCGAACGCGCGCCAAGTGAGGGTGCCGAGGAGGTAGGCGGCGGCGAAGCCGGAGGCGGAGAGGCCTGAGAGGAGCACCGGCGAGCCGGCGACGAAGATGGCGAGGTTGCTCGCGGCGGCCGACCTCCACGTCGGTGGAGACGCCAGGAAGGCGTCGGCAAGCGCGCCACGAAGGCCCGCCGCCGCCGCGGCAATGTCCGGGAGCGCGCGCGGCGGGGGAGGCGGCAGGTAGCGCGAAACCCTAGGCCCGCGAGGGAATAGAGGTAGAGTTCTGGGCGCGAGGGGGAGGAGACGAGGCGAGGACGAGAGGGGAGCGTGGAGCGGCAGGAGAGAGCACGCCATGTTCGCCGCGGTTTTGGTGAGGAGCTTGGATGCTTCCGACTCAGCTGTGACTGTGAGACTCCCCCCACTAGTATACTCGGGCTCAGGCGGCAGCAAGCATAGCCAGGAACAGCTGGTGGAATCTCGAAATGCGCCTTCCACTCTGGCTTGTCTAGACACCTAGAAATACGCCTTGCTTCTTCGATTTAGGGAGCGCGTGATACCTGTCCAGTTAGGTTATGATGATATATAGGTCGCGGCCCTGTGCGGCCGTGCCTCGCCGGCGCCAGCCCTTCTCATTAGCCCAAACCCTAACCGCTCCCGCGGAATCCGATCTGCGTGACTGCGTCGCTCTTCGCGTCGTGAGCAACGGCGTCCTTGTTTTCTTGCTTTCTCCTAGATCGTAAGCGTGTTTATTGCTTCAAAAAACAAATTGGTGATGCTTCTTGCTGTCAAGTGATGTTTGGGATTATTGCGCAAGGGCTTTGAACAATCCATGGCTTGTCTCTGCCTGATGCGATGAGATCACAAATTATGTACTGTCCCTTCTTATGGCAGCAGTTCATTTTCCCCTTGGATTTGTACCATTTTTGCCCTCTATTGCCGTGTGCATGATGTGCAACAAAGCAAGTAATTTGTGTTGTTAGCTTTTGTTTCCAAGTTTTGGCTCCTCGAGTTTGCGAATTTCAGAATTTGTGCAAAAGCTAACTAACATGTGGGTAAAATTTTGAGACGCAATGTTTGTGCCATGTTCTTTTGGAGTAGTGTAAAATCTTCATTGCTAAGTGATGCTGGGATTATTGCGCAAGGGCTTTGAGCAATTCATAGGCATGTTTGGCCTGATGCAGCGAGATAAACCACATAACGTCCCTTCTGATGGCAATTTGCTCCAGAAATAGACCTATGTGAACAGCATTTTCTGTGTAGTACAGTTCATATGTATTTTCCTTTTTTTTGTTGGATGTGCATAGCAGCGTAGAAATAAACCTATCTGGACAGGTAGTTAGTATTATTTTCGCTGTTTGGCACTTCATGGGATTCTCAACTCAGCAGTAACATTAGCTTCCAATAAAAACTCAGAAACAATAGAAAACTAGCCTCATAGGCGCGGCGCCACGCCGCGCCAGCCACCGTGTGTACCGAAGTAAAAGAGGCGATAATCCGCGAGGAGTTTGGAAAAAAAATTTAAAAAATCGAGGGCGCATGTGGATTTTCGAAAAAGTCAAAGGTCTTTTTCGTAAAAAATCGAGGGCCTGTACGTAATAAATGAGAAAGGCAAAGGTGTTTTTCGTAAAAAAACCGAGGGCCTGTACGTAATAAACGAGGACCCGTACGTAATTTAGAAAACCGTGGGGCGCTATCTTGCAAAAATTTCGGTGGAAAAAACTGCCAGGGACCTTTTCGCGAGGAAAAAGGACCTTTACGTAATTTTTAAAAAACTGGAGGAAATCACCTCCCCAGGCCGTACGAAGATTCGGCGGCCACGCGCCGGCGCGAGCGCGCGCAGGGGCGACGTGGCCGCCCTCTCCTGCGCGGAATGCCCCCAGGAATATGGCTGTTATGATATCCATTTTGCCGTACCCTCTTCACGACTTGTACTGATCAGTATTGATGCACTAATAACACTGAGGTCACATATTGGACTACACGCAAGTAAGCAAAAGCCAAGGGAGATCCGGAAAACATACAACATCTTTAGGGACTTTTGTTGTAACATCCTGGTTTTTAATGCCTTTTTTAAGTTTTTAAAATAAAAATAACTATTTGGCTTTTCTTAAATTAATTAAAGCTTAATTTGAATTTTTAGAAATTAAAAAGATTTTAATGTGAATAAAATAAATTTTAATTAATTCAAAACCTATTTTTATTTTAGTTCCTTGTAACACAATGAATTTTTCTGTATTTTCTTGGATTTTTAGGAGTGTATTTGCTATTTGTTTAAGCTCAAGTTGACTTAAACCAATTTATGAAAATCAGAAACCTTAGGAAAATTTGAAAATTCCTTTGGGCCAAATCTTTCTCTTCGCGGCCCAATTGCCTTTTGGCCTAGCCCATCTTCCGTGCTGCTCGGCCCAGCCCAGCACGCCCGTGTGCCACGCACTGATGACGCATCGTCTCCATGTTTCTTCATCGCGCGCAGTCGCTGACAGGTTGGGCCCACTTGTCAGGAGCGTCATCTTTGACCAGATTTCATCTCCGAGTCTGTCCAGCCAGCGCACTATAGCGGCCATGGTCTCTTCTTCCACGCTGCCTCCTCACGCTATAAAAGCACAAGCCTAAAACGTAGAACCCCCACCCTGAGCCACCTTGTCCTTGCCCTCACTTGTTGTTGCCGGTGTCACCATCTATGGGTTGCAATCAAGGTCACTGCCGCCCGCCTCCAATGAGCAATTGCCATCGCCTCAAAGCTCCTTTGCTGAAGCCATCTACTCTATGATGTTCGCCATGCTCCGCTTTCTTCCTTCTGTATCTCGCTGAGGATTGAAATCCACCTGAGTGTCGTTTTCGCCGTGGACCTGAAGCCACCGCCGCTCTTTGCTCACTGTCGGCCATGCCCACTCACTAGTGACCTCAACGTCCTCACAGATGAGTACGCCACATCGCCTTCTTCGCAATGTGCCCCTCCGCCAGCCTTGCCATGCGCTCTCGTTGTCGGTGACCCTCGGTCTTAGAGCCCGTCGTTGGTGCCAAGCTTGCCCTCCGCGTGCCAGCCATGTCCTCGCCACCGTGTTATCTTTTGCTCACATGTCGTCCTAGTCATCACCACATCACATGCCAAGTCTGCCACCTTGTAACCCCCATACTGTTCCATAGACCAAGTCCATCGTAGACCGAATCAATACATAAACTCGGTCTGTAGACCATGGCCCACATGTTAGTGATTGAACCTTTTTCCTTTGGAAAAAAATTGGCCAAAAATCCAAAAATCCTTACCGACGTTATAAATCTAATTTCCTATAGAAAAATAAATTTAGACAATCCAGAAAAAAAACTGAAATAGTGTTTCCCTTATCTTTTTCCTAGATTCAAATCTTCCGAGAGCCCGTTCTCCTTCATACAAACTCTGATTATTGAATCAATTCTTCTTCCTAAATCCATCTAAAATTAAGCTATATCTTTTGATTCAAGTTTTTTTAGATTTATTTAAATTTATTTGTGTTTCGCTCACTTTTTTCTCATTAGATAATGTCTTCGAAGCAACAGAAGCAAAATTTAAAGATCAAGAAGTGGTAACTGGGTAAAGCTAAGGCAAGTCACGACTTTTGGTCGTATTGAACCTATTGTTTTACATATAAGTATTATTATTTCATTTTAAATTATTATGCATTGCTAATTTATTACAAACCCATGTGATTGGTAGTTGTCAACCAATTTTAATTAAGTCCTCCTTGGTAATTTGAATGCCATAATTTCATTGTTACCATAGGATGGTTAATTATCTAGTGATGCAATACTAGCATCCACTTGAGTTGTACGTCTAGTATGCTTAGTCATGCTCATTGTTATGTTGTGTTCATCATCACATATTGACCAATTAATCAATTTTGACTTAATGAAATGGTGAATCATGATGGTTAGCCACAGTTATAAAATTTGTGTACCATGATATGGGTAATATATTAGTGTCGGTTAAACAAAATAGTTTTCATTTGAGCGAGTGATCTTGCAATAAAGGCGGAAATGTTTTGGTCAATATTTTAAGATGTGGATACCCCACTTGGGTATTGATTAAGAACTTAACTTTATGCACCATTGATCTGAGTCTTACCGTGCAACCACAAGTCTAGTATAGGATGGATCTAACTAATTAATTTGTGATGTTTCAACTTTGATTTCATCATTGACATGAGATGTATGATTAGGTCATCTTTGAGTAATTTTTCACATGGCACAAGAGGGGGGCCTTTTCCGACTTAGTGGCTAGCCAACTCAGCAGCGAAACCTTAACGAATAAGATTAGGTCATGATTGAGTATTATAAAGGTCTTGTTATGATATCTCCACCGCACACCTAAGGAAGTGTTCTAATCACGTGTTAATATAAGATGATTATGTCTTGTAGGTCATGTTATGCAATATCTGTGTTGTAGGGGTGGCCCCCACCTAAGCCCAGTAGGCCTGTTAGGAGGATGTAGGGTCCGAAATAGGACATATGTAATGACATAAGTGCCCCCGAGGGGAATACCCATGTGTAAGGGTATAACTATACAAGCACTCACCATTTGGATATATATGTGTGGCATAGGCCACGGGGAGGACCCCGAAGCCATTTCACCTACTCAACTCTCCACTACCACACACTCTCTCTGTTTGGTCTCTAACCACAACAGTTGGCGCCGTCCGTGGGGAGGACAAGAACAAGCCTCCAAGTCTGAAGGAGGATGGCACCAAGGAAAGCTTCACCGTCGGCGGCAAAGAAGAGGGCGGAAGCGGCGAAGTCTCGCGTCAGCACTAGGGCTTCGGCTTTAGCAGCCGCAGGTACGAGCGGTGGTGCAGGTGCGACCGGGAACCCCGCCATCGACGCGATGACCAACCCCGCCACAGACGCAACGCCCAACCCCGCCACCGACGCGACGACCAACCCCGCCACAGACGCAATGGCCGACCCCACCAGCACTGCCCCGACGACCAACCCCAGCGATGGTAACGCAGGCGCATCCGTTTTTCCACCCGGCGCAGAAGCGGTGAACGGCCCCAGCGGCGACGCGAACCTCGTCACCGGCTCCAGGGTCCTCCAGGACAACGCGGCGGGCACCATGGGCGCGCAGGCCGTGGTCGCCACCGTGCCGATAGCACCGCCAAGCGCACTGACGGCCCCAGCCACGCCCGCGGTGGAGACTGCCCTGCTGGCGGCCCTCAGCGCGTTTCAGCGGGAGCTAACAGACCTCCGCGGAGCTGTGCGGGACATGCAAGAGGCTCGGAGCCAACACGCCCCCCCGGCGGTGGCATCCGAACCCGCTCCGGAGAGGGCGGATAGCCGCGACGCCCCTACGTCTAGTCGCGTCCCACTACGGCGCGTAGACCCGGAGTCCCCGCTCTCTGCGGGCCTACAGCAGGCGGCATGGCCTGAAGATTTCAAGTTCCCGAGCGTCATCGAGGCCTACAAGGGCGACTCCGACCCACGAGCCTTCGTGCGCGTGTACGAGACCACTATCGAAGCCGCTGGCGGAGATGATACCACGAAGGCAAGAGGACTCCCTCTCGCGTTACAAGGCGTAGCGCTGTCCTGGTTTTTCTCCATTGAACCACAGTCCATCTACGCGTGGGAGCAGATCCGCGACCAACTCTACAACAACTTCCAGGGAAACTACGTCGAGCGTGTCGATGCGGACCAGCTCTTCGCAGTCAAGCAAAAACCTGACGAAAGGCTCCGGGATTACTTCAAGCACTTCGCGAAAGTGCGCTGCCAGGTCAAGTACGTCAACGAAATAACCGTCATCAACGCAGCAACACAAGGTCTCTGCCCGGGACCACTCGTTGAATATAACGCGCGGAAGCCACTCAAGTCGGAGGCAGAGCTCTTCGACAAAGTGGAAGCGTACGCCCGAGCCGAAGAGGATGTACGGAGGCGCAGCGGCAACGGCTCCGACGCCGGGCAAGCGGAGGGCTTGTCACAAAGAAGCAGCACAAGAGACAACCCGGGGACGGAACACAAGCAAGTGTCCGCGGGCGACACTCGTGAGCCCGTCGACGATGGGGTGCACCAAACCTCACCAGGCGACAGGCGTAAGCCCCGGCGTAATCGGCGGAGACCCCAAAAGGCCCACCATATCCTGGCTGCGTAGGGCATTCCCCAGGAGGCCGCGTCAACCTCGCACGTTGCAGGGGGACGCGAAGGAGGCGACGATGCGAAGCCGCGCGCGGAGCAGGAAATTCTAGAATACGGTAGATGGTGCGAGGTACACGGCTACAGGGGCCATTTCACGCGGACATGCACCGAAGTTGCGGCATTACGACAGGCGGTGGCCCATGTACGGGCCTCGAAGACATTGACCCCTGTAACAGCCCGCGTACAGCATAGGCAAGGCAGTCCCTCCCGTGCTGGGTCCCCCGGAGAGACCCAATGTCGTGGCATTAATGTCGTCGATGGAGGCTCTTCGTCGAGCACTTCCCCGGCACAACTACCTCGACGGGCGTCCCATTGCAGCATCACCTTCACGTCAGTCGATGCCAGGGCGTAGAGTTCCCCCATCAAGATCCCTTGGTCATCCAGGCCGACATCGCAGGTTGCGACGTCAGGCGCATCCTCATTGACGGAGGGAGCTCCGCCAACATTTTGTTCGCGGAGGCCCTTGATCGTATGGGAATACCTCGGAGTCTATTAAAAGCTTCGGAAGCCCCCCTTCAGGGCCTCGGAGGGCAGCCTCTGAAGGCTCTGGGTCAGATTCGCCTCCAAGTCTCCTTGTGCCAGGCCGACAACGCCAGGACCGAAGATGTCGTCTTCGACGTCATGGACGTCTCGTATCCGTACAATGCCATACTGGGCCGGCCTGCCATCAACTCCTTCGAAGCCGTCCCGCACCACGCATTCCTATGCATGAAGCTCCTAGGACGGCGGGGCGTTATCACCATTTTCGGCGATCAGGATATGGCTCGGAGCATCGAAACCGAAGCTGGACGCCTGCACCGCAATGTGCACGCCCTCACCGTCAAATACCAGGCGGACACGCCATCCGCTCCGGGATGGACACCTAAGCCCCACCCGGAGGGCGGGGTGAAGAGGGTGCCGCTCCAAGCGGAGGGGCAGTTAGTATCCATAGGTGAGGGCCTCCCTCCGGAAGTAGAGCAAGACTTGCTTCGAGTCCTCCAGGCCAACATAGACGTCTTCGCATGGTCCCTGGAAGATATCAAAGGAGTGGACCGCGCCCTCATCAAACATAACCTCGCGATCCGCCCTGACGCCAAGCCCGTCAAGCAGAAACTTCGCCGTATGTCCATGGACCGGCAACAAGCGGCCAAGGTGGAGGTGGCGAAGCTCCTTCGAGCAGGGGTTATCTGCGAGGTTCAACATCTGGACTGGCTCGCCAATCCGGTGTTGGTCAAAAAGGCCAGCGGCGCCTGGCGCATGTGCATCGACTTCACCGCCCTCAACAAGGCATGCCCGAAGGACGATTACCCTCTACCGTGCATAGATCAACTGGTCGATGCTACCGTCGGATGTGAGCTCATGAGCTTCTTGGACGCCTACTCCGGCTACCATCAGGTCTACATGGCCAAGGAGGACGAGGATAAAACCAGCTTCATTACGCCGGTGGGGACCTTTTGCTTCGTAAGGATGCCCTTCGGCTTGAAGAACGCGGGCGCAACCTTCACACGCCTCGTCGCGCTGGCCCTGGCCGCCCAGCTAGGGAGGAATGTGGAGGCCTATGTGGACGACGTGGTAGTAAAAACCAGACAGCTCGCCTCCCACGGCCGGGATCTTCAGGAGACTTTTGACAACCTCCGGAAGGCGGGCATTAAGCTCAATCCAGACAAATGTGTCTTTAGTGTACAGGCGGGCAAGCTCTTGGGCTTCCTCGTATCCGGGTGAGGCATTCAAGCGAACCCCGACAAGGTTGACGCTATCCTGGGCATGGAACCTCCCAAGACGACACGGGAGGTCCAGAGGCTGGCAGGCCGTATGGCGGCCTTGAGCTGTTTCCTCTCCAGAGCGGCGGAGCGGGGATTACCATTTTTCAAGACTCTCCGCGGTTGCGATGGGTTTCATTGGGACGACGACTGCGCAAAGGCCTTTGACGACCTCAAGAAACACCTCGCAACCCTTCCCACTCTGGTGGCCCCAGCACCAGAGGCTCCCCTCCTACTCTACCTCGCCGCCTCGGCAACGGCGGTCAGCGCCGTCCTCGTCCTTGAAGAGGGCACGCTCCAGCGGCTAGTGTATTTTGTCTCCGAAGCCCTCCAGGGCGCCAAGACGCGATATACTGAGCTCGAGAAGCTTGCTTACGCGCTGATCATGGCCTCAAGAAAACTCCGGCATTACTTCCTGGCGCACCCGATAACGGTGTCGTCATCGTTCCCTCTGGCGGAGATGCTGCACAACAAGGAGTCCACGGGGCGAATTAGTAAATGGGTGGCAGAGCTGGCCCCATTCTCCCTAACGTACGCCTCTCGAACGGCGATCAAGTCTCAAGTTCCGGCGGACTTCCTCGCGGAATGGACCCCTCCAGCTCAGCCCGCCCTCCAGGTCGAAGACCCGGTGTGGACACTTAACATCGATGGAGCGTATGGTGTTGCGGGTGCAGGGGTGGGCGCCGTTATCACCACCCCAGAGGGGCAGCGCCTGTCGTACTCGGCGCGCCTGGCGTTTCCGGCTACGAACAACACGGCCGAATACGAGGCGTTACTCTTCGGCCTAGGGAAGCTCAAAGCGATGGGAGCAAGGCAAGTCCTCGTCCGCACTGATTCCCGGCTGGTGGCGGGCCATGTGGACAAGTCATACCAGGCCAAGGACCCGGAGCTAGCCAAGTACCTAGCAGCCGTACGAGCGAAGGAACGACACTTTTTAGGTGTCACGGTGAAGGCCATCCCTCGAGCAGACAACGAGCAAGCTGGCGTCCTAGCCAAGGTTGCCAGCCAGCAGCTCCCAACTCCCGAAGGGGCATTTTACGAAATCCTGCCAGCGGCGGCCATAGCGCAGGATAACCGAGATGCGGCCCTCGTCCACCGGATCACCTAGTAGGGTGACTGGCGGGAACCTCTTTTCGCTTTTATGCAGGGCATCGCGGAACCAGACGACCCCTCCGAGCTCCGGCGCTTGCAACACCGCGCTAGGTCCTTCCAGGTGCTCGACGGGGCACTCTACAAGAAAGGGGTCTGCGCACCGCTCCTGCGATGCCTCTCGCGCGAAGAGGGAAAGCGCCTTCTCGCAGAAATTCATGCGGGTCTCTGCGGCTCGCACCTCCAACCAAGGTCTCTGGTGGGCAAGGCATTCAGACAGGGTTTTTATTGGCCAACAGCTGTCGCGGACGCCCAGGATCTCGTGCGCCGTTGTCAAGGGTGCCAGTGGATGGGCAGGGCTATCCACAGGCCCCCGACAAGCCTCCATCCCATACCCCCGGTATGGCCGCTGGCGCGGTGGGGCATCGACGTCGTGGGACCACTTCCCAGGGCCCCAGGAGACCAACGATTCGTCGCGGTCGCTCTGGAGTACTTCTCCAGGTGGCCGGAGGCGGTAGCTCTAGCCAAGATTACCTCGGCAGTTCTGCAGCGCTTCCTCTGGCAGAACATCATATGTCGATTCGACGTGCCTAGGGAGATCACCGTCGACAACGGCCTGCAATTCGATGCAGCCCCATTCAAAGAATTCTGCGGCAAAATGGGCATCACTCTCCGGTTCGCCTCGGTTGGACACCCACAGTCCAACGGGGCGGTAGAGCGGGCAAACGACGCTATCTCCGCCGCAATCAAGAAGCGCCTCGTCGGGCTACCAAAGGGGAAGTGGCCGGGCGAGCTCCACACCGTCCTCTGGTCCTTTCGCACAACGGTCACAGGCCCCACGGGGTTCACGCCATTCAAGCTCCTCTTCGGTGACGAGGCGGTCACACCTAAAGAAATAAAGGCTGGCTCACGGCGGGTCCTCGTCCAAGCACCAGACGAGGAACGCCAATTGTCCGTGGATCTCCTTGACGGAGACCGGGCAAGCGCAACACAGCACGTCATAAAATATGCGCGACAGATGGTGCGCGGCCACAACCGTTCGCTGTACCCGCGCGAATTCAGACCAGGGGACCTCGTCCTTAAGATGGCACTCCACGCGGAGACGGTAGGCAAGCTCGAGTCCAAATGGGAGGGCCCGTACATCGTCGCGGAGGCCCTACAGAAGGGAGCGTATCGCTTAGCCACTTTGGAGTGGCACACGCTCCGCCACACGTGGAATGCTTACAGGCTGCGGCGGTATTACGCCTAAGTCGAGCACATGAGGGCAAGGGCCTTCCACGGCTTTGGCGGACGCGAGCGGCTAGCGGTTAGTACCTTAACCCTTGTAACCGCTCACCCGCGCAAACGGGAGTTTAATAAAGTGCATCGTTCATGCAAATTCTCTCGTTTTCACATCAAAAGCGCGTGAAGGCTCACCTTCGTGTGCACTGTGCATGAGCATGAATAAAGACGCGTGGGGGGACGCCTCCGCGCGCACTCTACGGAGTATAAATGAGACGTAGTGACGAGGTTCGCCTCCGCACGCAATTTCACCGCCCGCAACGCGCGGAGGCTCGACTCCGCGCGCAGTCTACGGACTCTAAATAAGACGTAGTGTTGAGGTCCGCCTCCGCACGCACTCTACGGAGTATAAATAAGACGTAGCGACGAGGTTCACCTCCGCACGCAATTTCACAGCCTGCAACGCGCGGAGGCTCGCCTCCACGCGCAGTCTACGGACTCTAAATAAGACGTAGCGTCGAGGTCCGCCCCCGCACGCACTCTCCGGAGTATAAAAAAAAGACGCGGATGCTATCCCTGTGCACTCTACGGAGTATAAACAACACGCGAACCCCGCGCACGCATGGGCGTTGCCCGTGCGTACTCTCCGGAGTATAAAAAAGACGTGGAGGTCGATCCCTCGCACTCTCCGGAGTATAAAAAAAAGACGCGGATGCTATCCCTGCGCACTCTACGGAGTATAAACAAGACGCGAACCCCGCGCACGCATGGGCGTTGCCCGTGCGTACTCTCCGAAGTATAAAAAAGATGTGGAGGTCGATCCCACGCACTCTCCGGAGTATAAAACACACGCGGATGCTATCTCTGCGCGCTTCGGAGTATAAATAACACGTGGGTACTCCCAAGTGCGCGCAGGCACTGCCCTTGAGCGTACTCCCCGGAGTATAAATAAGACGTGGTCGAGTTCCCCACGCAAGCAAAACCACTTCGAAGGGTAGGGGACGGAGCGCTCGCGCGTCTACTTCGACTAGGCGCCAGCTCCGCTGCCACCACTTCGAAGGGTAGGGGACGGAGCACTCGCGTGTCTACTTCGACTAGGCGCCAGCTCCGCTGCCACCACTTCGAAGGGTAGGGGACGGAGCGCTCGCGCGTCTACTTCGACTAGGCGCCAGCTCCGCTGCCACCACTTCGAAGGGTAGGGGACGGAGCGCTTGCGTGTCTACTTCGTCTAGACGCCAGCTCTGCTGCCACCACTTCGAAGGGTAGGGGACGGAGCGCTCGCGCGTCTACTTCGACTAGGCGCCAGCTCCGCTGCCACCACTTCGAAGGGTAGGGGACGGAGCGCTCGCGCGTCTACTTTGACTAGGCGCCAGCTCCGCTGCCACCACTTCGAAGGGTAGGGGACGGAGCGCTCGCGCGTCTACGACTAGGCGCCAGCTCCGCTGCCACCACTTCGAAGGGTAGGGGACGGAACGCTCGCGCGTCTACAACTAGGCGCCAGCCCCGCTGCCACCACTTCGAAGCCCGGTGTCCGAGGCGCAAAGTGTCCGCAAGTCTGTTTGCTACTATCCGAGCGAGGGGCGACATCAAGCCTGGATAAGCTCACAGCATATTACATAACAAAAAGAGCACGAGAGAATTGTTGCTTAGCCCGAGCAAGACAGTTGCATTACAGAAGCAGACATACGCACGGCGCGGAATGCGCCAAAACCTGGAACTATTCCTGTGAGTCCGCACTATCTTCGCCGTGGCGAGTGCCCGCACCGCCTTCGCTGCGCCAAGGGACCTCTTCGAGCCAGCGAAGCACATCCCCCTCGTTCCACAGCGTCCGCCGTAAAGCAACCGTGGCAGCGCCCTCCCCGATGTAATTCCAAATCCGGTCATGGAAGTTTCGGGTGGCGGGCTGGGCGGCGCGAACGGCATCAGATATCACCCCGGGCTGGGTAGGCAGGTCAAGCTGGGGGTTCGCCAGCTCATTGACATGCTCACACCCACCGGCGTGCAGCAGGGCGAGGGCAAGGCCAGCACTCATGTAGCCGCAGTGGGCGCCAAAAGCCTTGGCGCCGGAGAAGGCGGCGCTCGAGCCCTCCTCGATTCGCCCAAGCGTCTCCATTAGGTCTTGGCGGCTACGAGTGGCGTCCTCCACGTGCACGGAAAGCCCCCGCAGGGCTCGCTCCAAAGACTCCATCGCACTCCACGCGGAGGCACACGCATTGTCCCAGGATAACGCCTTCTCAGCAACGGAGGCAGTAAGATGTTCCTTCTCCGCCTCTAGCGCGAAGATTCGCTGAAGGAGGGCGGTCTTCTCCTCCCCCGCAATGCGCTGAGCCTCCTCCATCACGCGATGTGCGGCCAGGGCCACATTCTTCGCGTTCGTGCCCACCAACTGCGCGTCGTCGATAGCCTCATCCCGCTCCGCCATCAGCACCCGAATGTACTCATCCTTGGTGGCGTTGGCGTCGTCCGCGACGCGCAGCTGGTCCTCCAACGCCCTCCGCTCGCGCGCGCGGGTCTCCTTGAGGGCTTTGCTAATTGCAAGCGTCTACACGAGCGTAACAACAAAGGTTATCCATCTCATAAGCAAAGGATATGCAGCAAGGACAGAGACCGTTACCCTCATTTCCGAGGCACCCAGCGCAAGCGCCAAAAGGTCGCCCCCGCAGGACTGCAGTGCCTGTCGATCCAGGTGGCTGCCAGCATACTCAGCCACCTCGTTCCAGGCGCGAAGCGTCTCCCACCGAGGGACGAAGTCGGAGACGCCAAGCCCTACAGCCTCCGTCTCAGCGCCTTCGGCACCAGTTGGGGCGCGCATAGTCCCCTGCTCAACCAGGCCGGTGACATCGCGGGCACCCCCATTGCTCGATTCTTGTCCTCATCTGGGAGACCTTGTCTCGCCTGATGTCGACGGAACAAGTGAGCAAATCGGGGAGAGTTTCGCGAAGACGCGGGAGGAAAACGAGCTACACCTACCTCCAGTACCCTCTACCGCAGCCTCCACCTGGGTCATGATCACCTCGCTGACCGGAGGAGCGACAACCCCCCCGACCTCAGGAGCATCCCCGCTAGATGTCAGGACCTCAGTCACGGGGCCGGCCACGTTGAACCGGTCCCTCGAAGATGGTGGCGACTGCACCCGAGGCCGTTTCGCCTTCGGAGTTGCAGGCGAAGCCTCCGTGGTTACCTGGGCGGCCGCGGAAGCCGTCGTCAGGGACAACGCTGCGGTTGCCCCTGGAGGTGACGAGGCGTCATCTTCAAGGACAACGAGGCGTGCGCCCGTCGCCTCGCCACCATATAAGGCCTCGTCGGGAGTGACGTGCCTCCCCGAACCGGTCGATCCGAGTTCAGCGCCCGCCTTGCCCTCCATCCTCCCGCTCTCGATCGACGACACCACCGGCGAGCTGAAGGTGATGGTCTCCGATTGGACCTCGCCTCCAGGGGATGGCGCCACCGCCGTCGCGCCGCTCGGCTATTCCGCGGGCATCGGGCGGTCCGGAACGGGAATCTCCAAAACCTCGCATACCTGATTAATCCGCCCTTGCTTTGCCAAGGAAGTTGCGGACTCACAGGCCCTGTGCTCCTTCGCCGTGTACGGTCCAAGAACTGCAACCATGGCACGTTCCGCATCTTCCAACCGGCGTACTGCACGCGCAAGCGGAATATCATACGTCAGGGTTTGCAACCAACCAAGGGGTATTCGGCCTATGGCAAGGATACTTACAGGGTGCGGAGGGCCTATGGAGCGAAGACACCCCCGGGTGGACGCCGTCCTTCCGGTCGGGCCCCCGCCGCTCGTACTTCCAGTTACAAGAAAGCGGGGAAATCCCGTACATGGTGAACTCCTCGGCGAGGTCACGCATATTGAACCGGAGTGCGACCCCAGCAAGTCTCCGTGCCTGTTGCTCGTCGCTGGGCCGAAGCGTCACGTCCGGACAGCGGTCGAACGATATCGGCTCTCCCTGGCTTCGGAGGCCGCTCGTGCTCGTCACGAGATAGTAGAACCACTGCCGTGTCCAACCGGACTCCCACTTTTCCCGCGAAGCCAACGCAGGAAACAAGTGCGAGCATTCCGGCCTCAGCACGAAGTCCACGCTGCCGAAGTTCGAGTAAGCCCCCCTTCCACTTTTTTCGGCTGGCACCGGGCGTCATGCAGGGTGGCGAACAACGCGGCGCTGGGACGGGTACCCTCCGTCCGCATCGCCCAAGCAAAGATGGCTAACCGAACGATCGTGGCTGGAGTCAGCTGCGCCAGCTCCAACCCATACGCTCGCAGCACTTCGCGAACAAAGTGTGTCGCCGGGATTCGGAGCCCGGCATCGAAGAACGCCACGAAGACGATCGCCTCCAGCTCTCCCGGGGTCGGCTCCGTTTCGTCAAGCCCGGGCAAGCGAGCCCCAGCACTCTCCCCCAGCTTCTTCTCCCGAAGAAAGGTTTGGAGGGTCTCTTCCGTGACGCGGCTCCACCCCAGCACACGGGAGCAGCGACCTTTGGACCTCTTCACGGCATCCCAGCGTTGGTAGGTTTGCTTCTTGTCACGCGGAACCAGGCGGTACTCCGCCGGTGGGCACGTTAGGCAGCGCTGGCTCGACGAGGCGCTCTCGCTAAGGTGACGCGCAGGATCCTCAAGGGCGGCACCCTTGGTAGCTGGGAGGTCGTCGCGCGCAGCCATTCCTACTGCGACAGCGGGCAAGCACGGATGCGAGAATAGCAGCACGATGCGCAGGGAAAACGGGAAGGAACGCACAAGCAAGCAAGCGGCCAAGGGGAACGACTACATGCCCACAGTGGCGACTTATAAAGCCCCCCATCTCCCCCGCAGGCAGAAGATTGAGCGGCAGATTTACAGCGGTTCGGCTACCCACGATCGGGCAGTGCAACCGCTGGCAACCACGGTAGGCGGCGGTAGGTGGGCGATCAGCGCATAATGCGCCGATGCATTCCCACCGCGTGGCCACTTTCCCTGGGGAAGAGGCGAACGGCAGTGGTCGTGGGAACGTTGACATCCCACGACGCTCCAATTACAGCCGGACGCGTGCCCTCACCCAGTGCAGGGCAGACGGAGCGGCCGCGACAGCCTGCCCTTGACAGGGGCTGGCGCGATTCCAGGCGTCATTAAAGCGCACTCCCAGGCCACGTAACCGTCTCCCCGCGCTGGCGCTGCACAATGCGGAGCATTCCCCGAGACCCGGCTGCCCGGGGCAGCCGGCCAAGTTCGCCTCGCGCCCACAAATATCCGGAGCGCGAAGTAGGGCATGCCTGGACCTCGGCCCCCGTCGAAGCCTTCGGCCTCGAGGCCGCGCCAGCTTCGGGACCCGAAGACAGCCCTCGCGCAAGCACGAGCGGACGTGCGAACTATCCAAGTCATCAAGGATCACAGGCCGATGGGACGGAGGGGGCCAAAGGACTCAGCGGCATGGCTTCGGCCCGTGAAGCCCTTCACCATGAGAGGCTCCTGTTGTAGGGGTGGCCCCCACCTAAGCCCAGTAGGCCTGTTAGGAGGATGTAGGGTCCGAAATAGGACATATGTAATGACATAAGTGCCCTCGAGGGGAATACCCATGTGTAAGGGTATAACTGTACAAGCACTCACCATTTGGATATATATGTGTGGCATAGGCCACGGGCAGGACCTTGAAGCCATTTCACTTACTCAACTCTCCACTACCACACTCTCTCTCTGTTTGGTCTGTAACCACAACAATCTGCATAGTGTAAAACTATTCGAATAGTCGTGTCCTCAGTTATGGACAATGCTAGGTGATTTCACACAACGGGTAGAATTTTATAAAACTTTTGTTGTATTTAGTTGGTAAGTGAATGGTAATTAGTTCACTTGTAGTTCATTTAATTCTTTTGATTAGTTATTTATTAATTAATTTCAAAGTGCATTTCAATTTATTTATAGTATTTCCTCTAAAGTATTACTTTATGCAAAATAACCATCAGCCATTACTTGATAAGCCTTGCATAATTATATATCGCATCTTATTACAAATGACTTACTGAGTACTATATGTACTCGCATCTATATATATTTTTGCTCAATTGCTGATAAAGAACCATATCAGCCAGAGGTAGTTGAAGAAGGATTTTTCGACAGCTTCTTGGATTAGGACTTCACTTCACAGTTCGTTGCTTGTGGCATGTCGAATGACTTCTACATTTATCTTTATTTTTCACTGCTAGTTTTGTTAGGCCCTTCAGTCTATTATTTGTAAGTCTAGCCATAAGATTGTTACTCTGATAATTAATATTATTTGTGTCTTTCATAGTTAATCGTGACCATAGTTGATATTTCATATATGTTTTCACTGTGTGCACTAGCATGATCCTGAACTGGTGCAGAATACATAGAAAGTCCGGATTTGCATATTCGGGTCTCGACATTTGTTCACCAAGTAGAAATGAAATACGAGAAAGTTTATACATTAGTGTAGCATTGCAACGTGAATATGTGATTGCCTTTCTCTTTTGTATGTATCTTTATAATCAGAGCTTGTGCTGTTCATAACTTGCTCAACCTTCAAAAGCATACAGTTAGTTAGCAGCAGTAGCACTAACATATCATCAATATATGAATTTGGTCTTATTGAGGGCAAAAGGATACATGGTTGTCCTCAAGATTTTCCATTTTAGTTTGAATTAGTGTAACAGCAGAAGTATACAAAATAGGAACAATTTGGTTTATGATAAATTTTCATTTTTAATCCAATTATTCATGAGTGTCTGATTTCAAGCTGTTGGAGGAGATATTGCTTTCTTACATGTTGATTTATTTTGATCACTTGACATTCTGAAACAGAGCATCTTACTCCATTGTATAAGCTCCCCTTTTGAACTACAAAACATTCCATAGAATGAGTTGCAATTTACAAATGTTGTTACATTGGGTTTTTTCTGGTGCACTAGTTGAGTGTTCATGCGTTGCTACAGAACAAAAACATTCAATAGACATGGATATGTAGGAGAAACACATGTCTTACCGTTTATGAAATATTAACAAAGGAAAACATGATGATGGACCGATTTTTAAGAAACGAAAAAACATTGTTGTAGCCTCCCAATTTTTTTATTAAAAGAAGATAGAGGTAAGTCATCACTTCAGTATGTTCATCCTAACTCTTTTAATGCGTATGCCTTACTCTGAAAATGCCAGTTCACAACATACTCCAGAGGAAACAAAACAAATATAGATAGCAACAATAGCAGTAGCAAAAGTCAATGGAACTGGAGGTGCTCAGCATATTATGATACAAATAAACATCGTATCATCATCATACATAGCAATATTTGCTTAACAGAAAGCTATCATTGCCAATATTGAGATTTTGAGTACTTGAGTGTATGTGTATATGCACGCATGTGTGAAAGCAGTATATTGTCTCCCACATAAACCAATGGAGAGAGAGACAGTCCTTGTAAAAGTGCTCAGATTTGATAGAATCATCACAGCAGCCTCCAGTTCCTGTACGACCACGGACTACAACCACAGGCTACGACCACTAGCTACGACCGCAGTGTTCGACCACTGGCTACGACCACTGGCTACGACCACAGTCTTCGACCGCTCGCTATGACCATAGTTTGACCACTGGCTATGACCACAGTCTTCGACACTGGCTACGACAACTTGTTGGATCGGCATCACAACTGTTTTTGACCACTGGCTACGACCACAGCACCTCGACATCATCTCTAACCACACAGGTCTTCTAGCACCGAGGTCGACTGTAGCTACAACAATCGTCCGTCAATCACTGAAGCTACGACCACTGTAGCTATGACCACAGTGTACAACCACTAACTACGACCACAACGTTCAACCACTAGCTACGACCATGAGTTACAACCATGGGCTACAACCGCAGTGTTCGACCACGGGCAACGACCATAGGCTACGATCACCATCTACGACCACAGGCTACGACCACTGTCTTCGACCACTGCTATGACCACAATCTTCGACCACTTGCTATGACCACAGTCTTCGACCACTGGCTACGACAATTGTCTTGGACCACGGGCTACAACCACAGTCTTCGACCACTGGCTATGACAATCATCTTCGACAACTGGCTACGACTACTGGCTTCGACCACAGGCTACCATCACGGGCTATGACCACTGGCTATGACCATAGTGTTCGACCATAGGCTACGACCACATGCTACGACCATTGGCTACGACCACGAGCTACGACCACGGGCTACGACTACCGTCTTCGACCACAGGCTACCACCACATAATACGACCTCGAGCTATGACCACTAGCTACGACCACGGTGTTCAACCACAGGCTACGAGCATGGGCTACGACCACGAGCTACGACCGCAGTGTTCGACCACTAGTTACAACCAGTGGCTACGCACACAGGCTACGACCATGAGCCACGACCACTGACTATGACCACGGGCTACGACCACCGTCTTTGACCATATAATACAACCACAGGCTAAAACCACGAGCCACGACCACTAGCTATGACCATTGGCTACGACGCAGTGTTCGACCACTGGCTACGACCACTGGCTTCGACCATAGGCTTAGACCACGAGCTAAGACCACTGGCTATGACCATAGTGTTCAACCACTGGCTACGACCATGGGCTATGACCACCATTTTCGACCACAGGCTACGACCACGGGCTACGACCATGAGCTATGACCACCGCAGTATTCGACCACTAGCCACGACCACCATCTACGACCACTGGCTATGACCACAAGCTACGACCACTATCTTCGACCATTGGCTACGACAACAACCTTTGACCACTGGCTACGACCACAGCACCTCGACTGCATCTCTGACCACACATGTCTTCTAGCACCAAGGTCGACTGTAGCTATGACAATCGATCGTCGACCACTTTAGCGACGACCACTGTGGCTATGACCACTGCTTGGACCACAGGCTATGGCCACGGGCTATGACCACAAGCTACGACTACAGGCTACGATCGCAGTGTTCGACCACTGGCTACGACCACCATTTATGACCATTGGCTACGACTACTGGCTATGACCATAGGCTACAACCACTGTTTTCGACCACTGGCTACGACCACAGTCTTCGACCACTAGTTACAACCACAACACCTCGACTATATCTCCGACCACACAGATCTTCTAGCACCGAGGTCGACTGTAGCTACGACAATCGACCGTCGACCACTGGCTTCAACTACAAGCTACGACCACGGGATACGACCACTGGCTACAACCACAGGCTATGACCACGTGCTACAACCACGGGATATGACTACAGTGCTATGACCACGGGCTACAACACAGGCTACGACCACCGTCTTTGACCACAGGCTACGACTATGAGCTACGACCACTGACTACAATCACGGGTTATGACCATAGGCTATGACCGCAGTGTTCGACCACTGGCTACGACTACAGGCTACAACCACCATCTACGATCACTGGCTACGACCACAATCTTCAACCATTGGCTACGACAACCGTCTTTGACCATGTGCTACGACCACGGGCTATAACCATAGGCTACGACCATTGTGGCTACGACCACTGGCTTCAACCACTGGGACCGTGGGCTACCACCATAGGCTACGACCACGGGCTACGACCACCGTCTTCGACTACAGGCTACAACCACTGGCTATGCTTGCGACCATCCTAATTAATCTAATCATCATACAGGGTTTCAAATTGGTACCTAAACAAAGAATCACAGGAATCAAACCCCACCTGGTGGTTGCCGCATTGGTCGCAAGTGGTGTAGGGCACGTAGGTGAGGGTGCTCCTAGAGTCCACGATTAGCGCGAACTCTTGCGGTGGTGTCCCGATGTACAGCCTCATCATGTAATACCTAACCAACATGACAACAAGTACAAACCTCCCCACCTCAAATCCAATAGAGCAACAAAACAACGAGGAGGTTGAGCTATACCAACCCGTTGGTGAGGAGATCATCATGGAGGTGCATGTGGGCATTAGGGCGGGCGCCGTCGCCGATCCCGCGTCAGACAGAGGCGAGCCAACTGGTGTTGGGGTAGGAGAGCGTGAGTGGGAGCACCAGCGGTGGTCGCTGCGGCGGCGGTGAGGAGGAGGAAGACGACGATAGTAAGGGCCGAGAGTGAGCCGAGCCCACGACTCCAGCGGCGACTCTCCATGGTCGTGCCACGCGGGGAATGGGAGGGCGGAGCCATAGAAGCCGTCGTGCCGAGGGGAGGGCTCCAGCGGCGACTCGTCATGGTTGCGCTTCTTGCGGTGATGTGGCGCTATCGTGGAAGCATCACTCGGCGGGGAGTGGTCGCGTCAGAGAAAGAGAGTGGGGATTGGGATTTTGGAGGAAAGAGGAGCGCGTCTGAGAGGGAGGGGAGTTGAGACGAGGGAGGTTCTCTGGTTGCGGGGGGCAGTTGGGGAGCCGCGTACGTGGGGAAAGGGAAATTGTGAGATCCAACGGCTATGGAGAGTCGAGGAAAAACATACAACTATTGAGAGTCAAGGGAGAATGGACCTACTACCACCAACTCAAAATTTTAAGGAGTAGAGATTATTCTTGTGCAGACCTACTTGCTGAATACTGAGCTTTTTAGAGATGCGTGATGTCAGGTCTGGACGCCTTATGACTCACCAAGACATCGACTATATATTACTGAAGCCTTCAAGATACCTTTGTTTGATAGAAATTTCGGCCTTCCTGGTATCTATTCTTGTGTCAAAGTAAAATACCTGAGAGTGTCTAAGCATCACCCAGATGTTTTCTTTCTAACTATCATTCAAATTTGTGATCCTTGGATTAGAGATCAAAGTGACCTTATTTTTGAAGGGGGAGATTTTTTTTCAAGTGGGAGAGAGTAGAATTCAAGGGAAAGGAAGAAAAATTTATGTCCATTGGATCTCTAATTCAACGGTCGTAAATCTGAATAATAGCTAGGAAGAAAATATCCAGATAATATTTAACAAAACCCAAAATACCTTGCGGCTGCTATTGACTGCCTGAGTGAAACCAGTGCAGCTTTGCCTGTCAATTTATCAGTTTGTAATCGTCAGTAGTCTGCCGAAACATAGTTGTAGTGTCAGATAAGATGCAGAGTACGTTTGAAATACCAGTACCAGAATTAAGCACCGTTAAATTTTTTGTCTGTGTTTGGGAAGGCGACATTCGAGCCTGCATTTACCTGGGGAGGGTTCATTCTCTTTAACTTGCTTAGTTCTCCTGCAACGTGGCAAGATAAAAATGCAATAAAATTTTGATACGTGTATAGGTCACTAGATGCTACGTTCTGGCGTGTAATTCTGGTGCCTTCCGTTGCGAGCTGTGGCAAAGCTCTGCTTTGCATCCGCGTGCAAGGCTTGTTGCATGCAAGATGCCACGTTCTGCACCTAAGCGGCACGCGTCAGGAGAGTTGGCGCGTGCCACAATGATAAAACCACGTTCGCGCGATCGAGGCATCACTACACGTGTTTGCGAATGTGCGAAGCGATGTCCTCCAGCGATCAGAACCCAACGCCCACGCCCGCGTCGGGCACTGGCGGGACGACGCCGCCGGGCAAGCCGACGACGGCGTGCTCGCAGGTCATCGACATGGGCGCGCAGGTGCTGCAGCCGCTCAAGCCGGTGCGTCAGATGAAGCAGCACGCGTGCAGCTTCGCGCTGTTCGCGCACGACCTGCGCCGCCAGCTCGAGGTCCACCACTTCGTCTCCCGCCTCAACCAGGACGTCCTCCAGTGCGCCGTCTACGACTCCGACAAGCCGTCGGCCTGCCTCATCGGTACGTTAAAAAAGCCTCGTCGGACTCTACGTTTGCATCATCCATGTTTGCACCGTTGCGCGTTTGGCTGCTAATTTAAGGTGGATGCAAATTAATACGCATGTGTAGGGGTGGAGTACATCGTGTCAGACAACATCTTCGAGAGCTTGCCCCCGGAGGAGCAGAGGCTGTGGCACTCGCACGCCTACGAGGTCAAGGCGGGGCTGTGGACCGACGTCGGCGTGCCGGAGATGCTGCAGAGCTCGGAGATGGCCCGCATGGCCAAGACGTACGGCAAGTTTTGGTGCACCTGGCAGGTGGACCGTGGCGACCGGCTGCCCCTCGGCGCGCCGGCGCTCATGGTGTCGCCGCAGGCCGTGGAGCCCGGGCGGGTGCGCGCCGAGCTGGTGCGCGACCGCGACGAGAGGTACAAGATGGACAGCTCGGCCCGTGGGCTCAAGGGCGCGAGAGTGGAGATGGAGGAGCCGGAGTGGAGCAACCCGAACGCCGACTACTGGCGGCTGCACGGCAAGGGGTTCGCGGTGGACGTCGTGGCCGCGGAGATGAAGCGCCACGCCCCCTTCCCGTGAGATCGGCCTGGTGAAAATGTGCTTTTTTGGCGGTTAATCTTGTATGATCGATGTACGGGTTTGTCCGCCGAGCGACCGCTGTAACGGAACAGTTGATGGAGGGCGGGAAATGTGAGGAGTCCGTGCGGGCTCGGAGGAAAAATTAAGGAATGCAAGTCTGTGCGTACCTGCAGTGCTGTGTTGTAAACTTTTACTACGGGGGTATTGATAAATATCATTCGGATGTTGATAAATATCATTTGGATATTTTCTTTCTAACTATCATCCAGATTTGTGACCGTTGGATTAAAGATCCAAGGGTCACAAATTCTCCCCACCCCCTCCAAAAAAAATTCACCCCCCCTCAAAAAAAATTCTCCCCCCTCCAAAAAAAGAGACCGTTGGATCTCTAATCCAACGGTCCGAAATTTGGATGATTGTTGGGAAGAAAATATCCGGGTGATACCTATATACACCCCTTACTATGAGACTAGGGTGTTGTTTTTTTAGTTATTTTAGCGTATGTTAGGGTTTATATTTTCTGATATTTTAATAAATAAATAGGGCGATTTCTACGTTATCGTTTTGAAGTGGCCTATCACTTTTCGTTCATTCTTGTACTAGGGCCAAAATGACCAAAATCTATAAGTTGCAGATATAAATTATAATCTTGTTATAAGTTATAGGCATAAATTATAAGCTAGCCTACAAAAATTGTTATGTATTTAAGTTCAAACAAGGGTCTAGGTAAAATAATAAAGGGAAAATTTGTTCAGTACCACTGAAAGGTGACCGCTTTCGGAAAATACCACTAAAAATTTGGGGTTCCGAAAATTACCACCGAAAGATGCATTTTTCTTCGGGATTTAGCACTTTGGACAAAAATACCCCTCCTCCCTCACCTTCCTCTCCCTCCTGCCGCCGCCCCGTCCGCGCCTCTCTCTTCCCCCACGGCTCTGCCGCCGGCCTCCCCGCCTCTCCCTCCTCACGCCGCTCGCCTCCTCCCTCTCCGCGCGCCCATCCCCGCCGCCGTTGCCTACCTCCGCCCCACCTCCCTGCGCCGCCTCCTCCTCCATTCCCCGCTCCCCCGCGTTCGGCCGAACCCCGCCGCCGCCAGTGCCACCTCTTCCTCAGGCGATCTCCTGTCAATTCCTTGCGCGGAGAGCATCACCTCGACGGCCCGAAGCTCCCCCAACCTTCGCCCGGAGCTGCCTTTTGCCCCAGGCCGCCGGCGCCACGGACCTCCTCGCGCCGCCCTTGGTCCCCGCCGTCGGCCCACCTCGGCACACCTCCGGCCCGGCCAGCTGCACGGTGAGAATCCTAGTATCTTCCACCAGCTCGTGCTTCCCTACTTTCCTTCCTCCCTCCACGCCGGTGGCCTGAGGAAGAGGTGGCGCTGGTGGCGGCGGGGTTCGGCTGGACGCGGGGGAGCGGGGAAAGGAGGAGGAGGAAGCGCAGGGAGGTGGGGGCGGAGGTAGGCAACGACGGCGGGGATGGGGCGCGCGGAGAGGGAGGAGGCGAGCGGCGTGAGGAGGGAGAGGCGGGGAGACCGGTGGCAGAGCCGTGGGGGAAGAGAGAGGCGCGGACGGGGCGGCGGCAGGAGGGAGAGGAAGGTGAGGGAGGAGGGGTATTTTTGTCCAAAGTGCTAAATCCCGAAGAAAAATGCATCTTTCGGTGGTAATTTTCGGAACCCCAAATTTTTAGTGGTATTTTCCGAAAGTGGTCACCTTTCAGTGGTACTGAACAAATTTTCCCAATAATAAAACGCACAGGATTGCTATACGTACATTGGTTGTATGATTATTTTTTTGCAAATCATTTGAAAATTTTGACCTTGCAATCTTCTTCAAGATGCATCTGGTGGCGGTGGGATGGCAGAGCGATGGGACAACGGCGGGAGGCAGTCTGCTGGACTCTAGGGTTGGAAGGTGATGCTATAGTAGGAAGGTAGGGGGAGGTTGATGACATTTAGATCTCAATCCATCGGCTGAGAATCTGACTGATATCTGTCGAACGATGGATAGACAGATCCGCTAATTAACACTGTACCGATGCTCCAATGTGCCCGCGCCTCCTCAGTCCTCAGTGTTCTCGTAAAAGTAAAATGCAGTTTAAGTTGGTTTGAATTTTGTAAATTCAACAGGGGTGAGGAGGGGGAGGATACCTGTATAGAAGCACAGGGCCGAGCTTAACATTTCATGCCCCCGCGACGCAGGTGTTGACTCGCGCCGAGCTAGGCCCGCATCCCAGTGAAGTTTCGGCCTGCCAAATTGTAGAACACATTACACAACAGTGATCAGGAATCTAGACCAAAGCCTGTTTATTTAGACTGAAAAAATATGGTTCATGGTTAAATTTGTTCTGTACCTAACTGAAATTACACTGTAATTGATGATGACTTATTTGACGTAATTAAAAAATTTTAAAATAAAAAAATAGATTAGCCTATTATGAACAATGCAAACAAATATGAAAAAAGAACCAGCAAAAAAACTTAAAAAACTAAAAAAATTAAAAATAATAAAAAATAAATTAGAAGTCAAAAAGCTAAAGTTGAAATATACGGGGCCTAATTAACCCTCTCCTGTCAAGCTGGGGATTGAGTACAGCCAAGGCTTGCACTGCAGGGGCTCGGGCGGCCCACCACGACGGCCACGGCACCGCAGCGCGGCGCGGAGGACACAGTACGCGATGGCCCACCCACCCCACCCAAGGCGCGCACGCGCGGTTCCCGAGGCGTGGGCGGGAGTTTAATGAAAAGCAGCGACGCGTGGGGTGAGCCCCAGCGTCAAATCCGCCGCGCGCAGGGCCCCACCCCTGCTGCCATGCCACCTCCGTCCCCGTCGTCACTCTTCCGTTCTCTCAGTCTCACACCCCCTTTCTGTAGACTCTCTCTTCCGCCTTCTTCCTCTTCCGCTCTCTCGCTCGTTTCTTCCCAGCCCCCACCCCCCTCTCGCCGGCGAAGCGCTCCGCGGGGAAGCCAAATGGCCGCGGCCTCCGCTGCCGAGCCCTTCTCCATACGGTAAGCACGCGCCTCCGCTTCTACACGTTCTGTCTGTTGCATGTGGTTGGGTTTTCTCTGTCTATGTGTGTGTGTGTGTGGAGTGTTTCGTGAGCGCGCGCGGCTGACCTGGTCGACTAAATGGCGCAGGGGGTTCGCTGCGAGGATGCGGGCCGTGGACGCGGCCAAGTGCTGGCCATTCGGCCGCGGCGGGGCTGGGGAGCTGCAGCCGGTCCCCCCGCCGCCGCCGCCGCCGCCGCTCCCGCCTATGGACCCGCCGCGGCGGTCACGGTGGTGGGTGCACGAGCTGGCGGCGCAGCGGTCGCGTCTGGCGGTCGGCGCTGCGGGTGGAGAGGCTGCCGGAGGCTGCGGCGGCGAGGGGGGTGGTTTGGGGAAGGGGGCGAAGAGAAAGGGATGTTGCGGTAGTGGCGGAGCCGAGAGGGCCAAGAAGCGGCACCTGGCGCTCCAATTTAGCTTCTTTTTGAAGAACAAGGTATGGTGCCTTTTCTTTGCTCCTCCTTCCTCGAGTAAATTTTTATTTTGGTCAGTGTATTAGTAGTACTTGTGTTTCCGGGTTCATGTGTTGTTTGGTTGTTGGGCAAGTTAGTAGGTTTTAAGAGGGCCCCGAGCACATCGGTAATGTATGATATTTGCTTGTGCAAATGTAGAAGTGTGTTTGTGCCGGTCACATGAACAGTGGCTGCAATGCGTTGAACAATGCCCACATCAGATGGCAGTGCGCAAAAAACTGGGGACGTTCTCTGGGCATGGGGCGGTAGCCGTTTAATCTGTAGTAGTTCTGTTCTTGGCCTGTTGATGCTAGAAGAGGGCAGTTGGTGCATTTACTTCTGTGTCTACTTTATTCATTGTAAAAAAGCAGTAGCACACTAGCCCTGTTGTCAAAAAACAGTAGCATTTTTTGTATTGGGCCTATGATAAGATAATTTACCGAACCATGATTTGAAGCGTTGTTAAGTACATGTTCAAGATTTAGGTTTTCCGAGACAAACTGCTATCTGTTAATCCACATTGCATTTCCATAGCTTTAAACATGTTCTTTATTCTTTTCTCCTTGAAAAAGTTTACCAAAAAAACATTGAAGGTGTATGGCATATAGTATTCCTTGATGACATTCTGTTGAAGAAGATCATTAATAACTAACCAACTAATTGCATAATATTCGTATTTCCCTCATCTAGTTAGCTTACCTTCTTGTTTTCAGCTAACGGTAAGTAAGATGTGTTCATTAACAGGAGAAAACCTCTAAAGCCCAATCAACATCTCGTTTACTTCAACATGTGTTGCATAAGGGATTGTTGAGAAAACGAAAAAATTCTACTATTCATACACGGAGAGAACTCGCAGTGAGAAAGAAATTGCAAGAGCAAGAGATACAGGATCATTTGTCTACTCATGAAAACAGCTTGAACAGCCTTTTCAGGAGAAAGACAGCAAATTCCTTTGTAAATAAGCGAAGCATAAAAGTCGGTAGGTCAACTAATTATCCTCTAAATCTTGGCTGCGAAGTGGTGAAGCATGTTGCATACCCTCCCAAGGATGATATTTTTGGAGATCTACCTCTTTTGGAAAGCTCCAAGATTATGTTTCAGACAGGAGTTGATGAACTCCGTACTGTTATAGAAGATTCCTTTGTAACGAATCAAAGTGGACCAGATGCTATATCAGAAACTGCACCCTTGAAACTAATGCCTGCTTCTGACTTCACAGCACAGACATCATCTCCCCTTGAAGACTTAGTGAAAAAGGAAGGGAATCCTGACAAAGAGTCAACATGCATTTCTGTCAATGATGCAGGAATGAGTGATCCTTTCTCTGCTGGTTTTGATGGTCCGCTAAATCATAAAAGTATCAACATGGTGAAAACATGTCTTGGTGACATGCAGCTGAAATCTACTGATGTTCCCACTTTAAGTTCTTATTCTAATGGGGGACCAAAATCTGGTTCTAGCAACCCTCCACAGGGTTGTTTCTATACGAACACAAACTGCTGTCAGGAAATAAAAAAGCCCGGTACAAATTATGCCACAAGTTCAGCGGCTGTGAGAACCAGAACTGAAGCAACTAAAAAAGATGGAGATGCAGCAGTCGATGGCAAGAAGAACACTGATTTCTCTGGGCCACTGGTTCCAACCGAGTACCACCTTTCATCTGAAGGCAGTGTATTGTCCTCGGCAATATCACAAGGAACTGTCAACACAGGAACTAACACAGATGGCATGTCTTCCTGCAGGAGTATGCCGGCCCAGGAATATGTTCCTACTTCCGGTCCTATTGGTAACTTTGCAAGTAATGTGTGCCATGAAAGAAGAAAATATGTGGATACATGCACATCATTATCAATGGAGGACCAGGGTAACTGGTACTCAAAACTTCACCCAGTTTGCACTCCTGCAAGTATTGGTTTGGCTTTTATGAAGCTACCTGGCCTTGAAAGAATGGAGTTCTCAAGCTGCAATTTGAGGACAGGCGAAAATACACATATGAATGGACGATCAGTGAACACAATAAGATGCCAGAAACAGCAACTGGTGAGTGGCGTGACCAATATTATGCAAGGTCAGAGAAAGATTGGTTTCAGCGATTCTCAAGCTGGGAAAAAAGGTCCGGATGGTTATGTGAGACAAGATGTTTATCATTCCCACCAACCCACAGTGCGCCTAATGGGCAAGACGGTCTCAGTTTGTAAGCATAGCAAGGAGCAGAAGGTATCAACTATGGGGAAGGTGTGGACTGACAATAGCATTATTAAAGAAGACCATCTCTCATCAATTTCATGCCAGTTGGCCCAAAAGAGATTGTTCCCTTGTCAGGATTCTGCGATACCAAGAGCTCATGTTAATGGATCTTCAGATATGTTGCCGTGGATTCCCAACAGTACTTTATCAGAGGCAAGGTCTACTATCAGTGATGTTCAAAACCAAAGGCTGCAAAGGATAAATAGTGTTTCTTCAACAGTAAAAGATCGCATTTGGAATTCTGGCAGTCAATTTGTTTGTCAAACTGAGGTAAACAAGGCATCCATGATCAGTGCCAACTCCAGGACCAGGCATCTAGAGCTACATCGACTGCCACAGGTGATCAACATTCCTCAGAATCAACACTCTCACTTGTGCACTCCTGCATCAAGCATGTATAGGGAAGATTACAATTTTGTGGGTCCAGCAGTAAATCAATCTTCTCCTTCCTTTCCGCAATGGGTGCTAAATACGAGCATACAGGGGAAGTATCAGAAATCCACTTCAATGTCTTATGATGATTCTAGTTCTGTTCCTATTCGCCAACCCTGCGAAGTACCTGGAGCAAAGCTATCTTCCACATCAATCATATCCTTTCATGACTATGGTACAAATAATGCCGTGTCCAGAAACTCTTATCAGGGAGTGCGCACTTCTCTCCCAACTAGTTTGGCAAGTGATTCTATTTCAACAACTGGCCCAACTTGTATTGGTAGTCTTTCAAATATAGATGTCAGGAAGGGTGCTGCCATTGTCGATCAAAGAAACAAGAGACCAGCTTATGCAGATAATGTTTCACAGCAACCTGCAAAGAGACAGCTTGTAACAGACAAACAGGATTTAGCGACTTCAGTGGTCCCAAACATGAAAAACCATTCACTTGGCTGGTCACTAAACGATGCAGTGGGTCCTCGGATAGTTGATTTTAGTAATAAAATAGCAGGACATGCCACGCAAATATCAAGAAATGAAAGGAATAATTTCAGGGTTAGTTCAGGTCCAGTTTCGGTTGTTGAAACAAGGTCAAGGGCTGTAATGTTGGTTGCAGGAGCTAAAACCATGTTGAAGCCAGGTCAAAACCTGAATGATCATTCTAAGCTGCTGTATTCCACTAAATTTTCAGTTGACAATGGTATTAATTCAGTTGTATTATAGTGGAATGCAAGAAAGAGACAATCGAGTGTCCCTGTTCCAGTTATAGTTCTGGAGTTTTTGGTATTTGAATAGTCAGCAAGGGGGAAGTTGTAATAGCTTTTCTACATTTCTAAACATATTTGTTTAGCAATTACTGGATTAAGTCTATTCTTGTAAACTTTTCCGTCCAAATATGTAAGAACTAGCATGTGACCCGCGCATTTGCGTGGATAGATTTATTTCAAAATTTTTAGTATCAAATAGTATAACTTAAATATGTAAACAAATATTTACGTATCTTGTAGACTATTTAGAAATTTACTACATCATAAACATTAGAGATGATAATAGAAACTTAGAAAAAAAATACAATTTGAAGAATGTAATTGAAGTATAAGCTTCATGGATTGAAGTTCTTAAAACCGTAAACACTCTTCATCATGTATTGATCATGTAGCTTATGCCCATAACTTTCCTTCATTAGTTAACATTTTTAAAAATGTATGCATACACATGTACCTTAATTTAATCTTAAAGTCATGCATTGATTATATGTGTGATAATCTTATTAGTTTATATGATATTAGAGTATATTGCTTATGAATACATAGATACATTATGAATGACTTACCTTGAACTTATAATCCTTCACATGTTGACGGCCCCCACCAAACCGTCTTCTATCTCCTCTGGCCATTACAACCTTTTTGCTTCAACCTCCAACAATATGCCTAATTCTTGATCGATCTATCTTAGCTGTTACTTATTCTAATATAATCTCTTAGCTGCTACAATTCCAATACAATATTCCACCACAGTTATCTTCTGCTTCTTTCAATTATTGCTTAATGCTGACTGTTGCAACATCAAACATGAATATACATGCAACCGTCACTGATCCCTGCTGGGGACACCAGCATGCTCTCTCAAGGTGGCTTTAAGTCTATTCTCTATGGCTGCACCATTTCTACTACATGCTCTTTGCTCCTCTGCTTCTGTACGTCCGTACTTCTATTTTATACAGATGCATACACACACATATGATGTTATACGTGTTCGATGTCCCTCTTCTCTTGTGTTAATCACTCCTCTTCTTCAACATTGGCCATCTCGACGCTATGACTTCCTCACTAACTATAGTGATCTTGCATTTTCACTAATATCAGTATGTCTGTTTTAGTTGTTGTCTAACAATGTGGAGAATCTTCTCGCCATAGTAGGTGACGCTGTGCCTTTTACCAGCGATGGCACGGTCTTAGCTACCTGATGGTCCTATATCGTTATAGCTCATCTTCAATGCAAAGCTCCCATCTCCTCTTTGCCAAAACTACCCTAGTGTCGAGCTTATTTGGATACTGATTTTTTCAACAATGCTAACACTCACCACTCGTCATCGTGGCCCTTGGCTTCTATGATTCTGGTCTCTCTTCAACAATTTCAGCAAGTAGCATGATATTATCCTTATCGAATGGTTAAGGTGGTCGGCACGACATTGTCCTCATCTCCCGTGCCATCGTCTCGGCTCTTCGCTTTCCAGTGTGTCAATGTCTTCTTGTTAGAAAATCGATATCATTACACTGTTTCGTGGTCTCTTTCAACACCATTCGTATTATCCTTGTTATACCTTTTATTTTTGTTAAATATTTCAGTAGCTTTATTGGAGTTCGTATATAAACCAAATTGCTAATTTTATTTAATTTTAGTTATTTAAGGATTTTACTTTGCAATTGTATGGAAATTAAACTGTAAATTTTATTTGTACTCCCAAATTCAATTATGTTTTGTTTGAATTTGTATACAAATTTAATGGCTAATTTTGTTTAATTTTTATTTGGAGTTATAGTTATTTAGGGATTTCTCTTTGGAATTCGTATTGAAATCAAATCGCTAATTTTATTATATTTTTATTGACATTTTAAATTATTTTTTGGTTGGAATTCATGTAATATTTGTTTAATTTTTAGTATGAATTTTATTTATTTTGAGATTTTACTTAGAAATCCATATGAATATCAAGTTGATACTTTTACTTAATTTATTTCAAATTTTAGTTATTTAAGGGTTTTACTTTGGAATTGTATGGAAATCAAATTGTAAAGTTTCTTTTATTTTCTATTTCAATTTTCAATTTATTTGATGGAAGTCATACACAAATCCAATAGCTATTTTGTTTAATTTTTGTTGTGATTTACAGTTATTTAGAGAATTTACTTTGGAATTTGTATTATAATCAAATTGCTAATTTTGTTTTATAAATTTTATTTTTGAATTCATATGCAAATAAAATTGTTATTTTTTGTTTTAATTTTTATTCCAAATTCTTTTTATTTTGTTTTACTTAGGAATTCATATGAAAATCAAATTGCTAATTTTATTTTTATTCCGAATTTCTGTTAATTTTTGGATTGTATTTGGTATGAACTTTTTTTTAATCTAAACCATTGTTATCTGAACCCACTATGATCAACGGTGTAGATCTTTTTTCCCGATTAATGTGGGATTTTTTTTCCTTTGAGAGTGAATGTGGTGTTTTTTTTGCCTTTGCTTTGATAATATAATAGATATTGATTACGAAATACATATAATGCCATATCTCACACAAGCACGAGGACATCTGGAACAGTAAAAAGGTGTCACTCCTTGAGGGCATTCTATTCTAACGGTATGTGTTCCGAACCCCTGATGCATCTCAGTTCAATTCTGTAATCTGCGCATTCTTTTGATCCAGAAAGTAAAGCAATCGGTTGCTACTAGTAACGAGAGCTCAGCTCCAAGATTAATGAAATTCTGTAACACAAATTCTCAGTCGCTACTAGTTCGATTAGCAAATATCAGTCGTTGCATACTGCTGCAAAGCTGCCTGTTTCACTTTTAGTAACTGTTTGCCTTTCTTTTCCTGGTCTTCAGATTCTAACACTTTTTTGTTCAGCATTTGCAAACTTCTCTCGAATTCTACCTCTTAGGCCCTTTCCAATTGAAAGTGCAAAGCTGCAATGAAAGCGTGTTCCTTTTGTAGATTCATCGGTCTTGATTTGAGCTAGTAAGAAGCTCAGCGAGACAATGACATGCTGGGAAAGTACGACTTATTTCAGAAAGCCGCGACCACTATAAACTCGAACCCGCTACACTTCTGATGCCTCATCTAGGTAGCCCTCTGATTGTGCAACCTTGGAAAAGGTTCCTGGCCATGCACGCAGTTGCTTCAGACCATTCCAACTCCATTGGTTCTTCCTTTCCTTCGACCAAGAGTAAAGAAGACTTTGCATCGTATCTGCAAGGATGCCTTTCTTCTTCTCCTTTAACCCCATTTTAAATGCCCCCCTACAGAAGTATAAAACCATCCCGTGTATCGCTTGTCATCTACACCGTCGCATAACGATCGAGGAGGAGATCAAGAAACCTCGGAGGTCGCAACAACGTATCATGGGTGTTCTTGGTGCCCTTGCCAGACATTTGGATGCCCTTGTTGGGTAAGCAATGTACTAGCAACAATTGCTGCTCCATGCATCTTTCTGCTGCCGGTGTTCTTTTCCATACGAAATTTCAGCGTTTCATTCTAAAATTCTTGTTTTTCCTATTTTGCCCCCAACAGGCCAGGAATCATGCTGCTTTATCCTCTGTAAGTAGCGCATCACTTCTTCAGATAACAATCACCGGCTTGAAAAAAGAATCAGCACTGTGTTCAAATTTCTAACATGGATTTTCTTGAACGATTAGATATGCATCGATGCGTGCGATAGAGAGCCCTTCTTCCCTGGATGATCAGCAATGGCTCACCTACTGGGTGTTGTACTCCCTGATCACCCTCTTTGAGATCTCATGCTGGAAAGTTCTCCAATGGTAAGCATTAGCCATGACCCTCTGTTGAATTCATTAACAAAATGTGTTAAGTGTCCACATACTGAATTCCCAAGATTTCCCCTGCATGTGTTTCAGGTTCCCTCTGTGGCCGTACATGAAGCTCCTCTTCTGCTGCTGGCTGGTGCTGCCCATCTTCAACGGCGCGGCCTACATCTACGAGACGCACGTCCGGCGCTACTTCAAGATCGGCCAGTACGTAAGCCCCAACTACAACGAGAGGCAGAGGAAGGTGCTGCAGATGATGAGCCTCGACGCGCGCAAGGCCGTCGAAAAGTTCATCGAGACGCACGGGCCTGAAGCCCTGGAGAAGATCATCCGAGCTGTGAGTTGTTCTGCTTAATCTGCCTTGTTTTTTCAGACCAGCGAGTACGGTCTCTGGTGTTGGAATGGTTTTTCTGATGCGAAGGTTTTTTGCTTGTGCAGGCTGAAAAGGAAGTGAAGAGAGCCTAGTTTAGCTTGTGGTGAACCGAAGGCATTCTTTCCAACGGGGAGAAAACAAAACGGAATGGCCGTTGTGTATTGTAGTATACTTCACCCGTTGCATTATTTGTGCCTTGTGTGTTTGATCTGTTCGTTGCGCTTGGAAAGATACTTTGCTGTATAACAGAAGTTGCCACGACCACAAGATTGAGGAATACAGCTTCATACATATTTGGTGTACAATCATATGAAATGCTCTTAATCTAAAGAATACATTTGCTCTCAATAGATATATCAAACCAGTCTATGAATGAAACCACACAATTTTAGCTGTCCAATTAATTCTGAACACATCCCTTTCTCTCCTCTGAACACGACTGAAAGTGCCTGCTCTCTTTCACCCATCCAGGCACCCTATTAGCGTGAAAACGAGAGAGAAAAAAGAGAGACCACTCCTTTTGGAATCAATTATTGTCTATCCGGTACAGACTGATGTGTTCGTCGCAAAAACGCAGATGAATATACGCGAGTGTACAGAAAGAATGCACGACTAGTTAACTCCGATCCATTTCCACCATTGCCGATTGGCGAACGGACTTATATATGTATGTACTGCTGGATCGATCACTCAGATGGATGCCAGCGTGCTGATGTCCATCGGGTAGGCGTCGTTGGGCGACTCGGCGCGGTAGGATCGCCGGCCGACGATGATGTTGGCCGCCTCCGACGGGTGGAACGCGTCCCAGAAGATGTGCTGGTCCCTGTTGGCGCACGGCGCCTGGTACGGCAGGCACGTCACCTGCCCGTTGTTCCTGCCCACCCCGCAGCACCCGGCGTTCGTCACGGTGAAACCTGAGAAAAGAACCAAGTAACAATCGTCACGAACACACGCGGCGATCAATCAGATCAATCGTACGAAAAAGGTGCGGTGCTAGCTAGTACGGGCATCACGCACCGTAGGAGGCGGCGTTGGCGAGGATGTCGTCGAAGATGTTGTAGGCGTTGATGAAGGTGAAGTGCGCGCCGGGGAGGGCGTTCATCTCGTCGACGAGGCCGACGAGGCGCTGGTTGAAGATCTGGATGGCGCTGTCGATGCGGTCGACGCAGGTGACGCCGTCGGAGCTGTAGCGCGACAGCTCGTTGGGGCTGCACCCGACCTGGCCCACGCCGATCATGACCACCTTCCGGGCGCCGTAGTTGTACAGCACCTGGAGGTACCGCCGGTAGTCGGCGATGAGCGCGTCGGCGAACTGCTCCGGGTTGTACCGGCTACCGGTGTTGTAGAAGGCCGGCATGAAGTAGTTGTTGAGGTAGTCGTTGCTGCCCATGCCGATGCTGAAGATGCACCGGCTCAGGTGGTCCGACGCCGTGTCCTGGTCGCCCAGGATGCTGATCAGCGTCTGCACCGCCGTCTGGTAGTTCTGCACCTGCCCCGCGAACGGGATCCGACTGCCCTGCACATGTACGTTCGCGCCGAGCAATTCATGAATGACACGCATTATATTGGTTGCCATAATGGGATCACTAGTGACTGAATAGGTGTATATACGTACCAGCTGCTGGCCGGTCTCGGCACGGATTCCGGCGGCGGCGGAGGCGAAGTTGGCGCCGCCGAGGAGCTGATCCCCGCTCGTGCCGGCGTAGGGTGGGATGAAGCCGTCGAAGCCCAGAAGTTGAGCTGTGCGCGTTTGCGCATTAGCACATATGATTAGAAAACGAGTAAACACACAAGTAATGCAGCACGTATCATGATCGGAGGATCATGGAAGTTTGTTGCTGGCGTCCATGCTTTCCGTCCACACTAATGGCACGTACGTTTGTTTGTTTTTAAGTTGTGCCACACGTACCTGTCACGCGACTTTCGTATATACGCAAGTGATTTAGCACATGTAGGAGTACTATATGTATCGGTAGGAATTCAGGAGTCAGGAGTTGGTATGCTTTTGCTTTTCACCTGTGACTCCGGGACAATCCATCGATCTAGCTTAGCTAGTAGGTGCATGCATCTATGTCCACCCCGGCACATCAAATTCCATGAAACGATCACCGAACATTGCAGCATATACGCTCGTATATACGTATGCCGTGTTGATACCTCCATTATCTGTTATCATCTTAAAAAGTACAGATAAGAATCATCGAGACCTATATATCTTATCACCTGGCCCAGATATGCATGCACGCATGTATCATGACAACCATAAACATATCGTATATGAATGAGCTCCTCTAGTTCTAGTAGTACGTAGTAAACGAACACGACAACGAGCTACGTACCTATTAGGATTAGCCCAACCCTGCGAGAGCTTGGCAAGCTCGACATGGCTAGCTAGTCACACGTACGTGCGTACGCACTGACGGGCCGGTTTTGCGTGCTTACCGATGACGTCGACGGTGGTCAGGCCGTTGGTGAACCTCCCCGAAGGGCCGCTGGGGAAGTCGATGCCGTAGGGCGGGTAGTTGGCGCGCGCCAGCGAGACGATGTAGTTGTTGTTGCCGTTGTCCACGAGCGAGTCGCCGAAGATGAAGTAGCACGGCACCTGGGGGTCGCACCTCGCCACCATCACCAGCGCCGAGCTCACCGCCGCCACCAAGCACATCAGCCGCGTCAGCTCCATGGCAGCTTCTAAATTATGAGAGGTAGCAGCTTGTTGCTGTGCAGGAGATGGATGAGACAGAGAAAGGAGGAGATCTATGGTCGAATGGTGAGCTGAAGAGCACGAGTCGACCACAGGAGTATATATAGGCGCAGGCAGGGGCAGGGTGTGGTACCGCAGGCTGCAGAGATGTGCGCTGGACTAACTCTTCCATGGTCGCAGTTTACGGTGGTGGGGCAAGCACTAGTACAGTACCACTGTGTTGAGCTGGGAAGGGGATATATTTTGGAAGCCGTGCATTGAATTGCAGTAACGTGGCCGTGCTTTTCGCTTGACATTTGCGAGATGCGTGATGTGGTGACTCTCAGCTTACTGGTCAGGAAGCTAGCTGCCGCCGTCAAATTTATATCATAACCGTCTGTATTAATTCATAAATAATTGATAGATATCATTAATGGTTCGTATTAATAACCGTATATAAAAATTAACAGATGATTATTAATATAAATCGTCTGTGATCGTTTCATATCACAGACGGTTTATAGTTGGAATCTTCTGGATACGCCACATAATATAAATAGCCCCAGCGTGGTATCGACAGATCTGTCTTCATTGCGCTGTATTGAAGGAAGTGGTCGGCTTTGGAGAGTTTGGTGAAAACATACCGCTTGTAGATCGATTTGTTCTTGGTGATTAGAGCTTAGTATTTGCTTCTAATAACTTATATGCCTTATAATAGAGAGAGATGATAGCTAGGTTTAGAAAGATGGTAGTTTGCTCCAATTTAAAAATAGATCAATACTCCTAATGTATTTTAATATATTCTTACTTTCATGAATAATTTAGATATGGACAATTTATTATTAGGTGAATGACAATTATGTAAGTAGGTAGGTTGGTTAATTAGCTATAATAGCATTAATAATCTAATTTGATATTAATTTGTTATATGCGTAGTGTAGATAGACCGAAGCTGTATGTACACTGAGAGCCGTGTGAGCGAAGAGTACATTAATGACGTGTCTGCTTTTAGAAAAGTGACCAAGAAGAATATGTTGAAGAAGGGGATGGAGTATATATACTGTTCATACATTGATTGTGATAATCTGAAGATGTTTACCAACTCAACGTAGATCGAAACTCACTTGATTCAAAGGGGTTTCAAAAAGGGGTATACATGTTGGACTAGTCACGATGAAGAGAAGATTATACAGGAAGGTAGTTATAACATCGTTGAGGGAAACATTTGATACAATTGTAACCACTCAATTTTGCTTAATCAAATAATCATTCAAATGTATATCATTTAGTTGAGATCTGTTTAATGATTGTCGTATACTATATATGTGATCTGTTTGCTTGTTTTCGGAGGATATGGCTAGCATTTCCTGATATTAGCTGAAAAATAGGAAATAATATGGGTATTTAAACAGATATCACAGATGGTTTTTAGTATTAGCCATTTGTGATATATCAAGTATTACAAATGGCTATGTCCAAGAACCGTTTGTGATATATAATATATCACAGACGGGTTTTGGTATTAGCCGTCTGTGATACTTGATCTATATTGTAATTATCATAGACGGTTTAAGAGCCGTCTACTTTGATAACTACCTATTATTATATACATATAATTTAGACGGTTCAGAAACTATCTGTGATGCAGTTTCAAACAGTCTATGATAAATCTTTCTATAGTAATGTATGTTGGATCTTAGTTCATTTAATTCTCCCGGCCGCGACCAACGCTCAATGAAAGTACATTTTGTAATCACCGCACCGGCGCCACTATGTGCGCGCATGAGCAGTCGTGCAAGTTGTAACGACTATGCTAAGATTCGCTACTGTGAGTAGAGCGGAGTTGTAACAGTTTGTAGATTCGGTGTGGGTACACGCGTGGCATGGTTCGGCCGCTGAGCTATTGAACAGTTTTTACCGTGCTACACTGCTACTAGCTAGCTTTTCTTTGCAGTGTAGGGCAAACAAAGAGGAGTTATTTTAATTTGGGCAAAAGGCCATTTCTTTTCTAGTACCATCGAACCTACATTTCATATGCATGCCCTGTGTATCAACGCCTTTGGTTTAGCTTCAGTTTTTATGCGATGACTAAGCTCTTCGAACAAAGTAAGCAGCTCCTTGATTAGGGAAAGCTCCTGAACTAATCCCATCCAATTTTGCCACAAGCTAAATCCTCCGAAACATGCCCTAGCTAGTCTGTGCATGTTTACCACGCATATCGAATAACGTTGAGCAACTCGAAAGCAAGAACGCTCGCCATACTGGCGTCCTAAACTCATCAAGAGCGAATAATCACAACAACTTTACTCACTACCTGGCGGCTACCTGCAGCTGTGACCTGTGAGTGGGCATGGACACCGGGCCGTGAGATAATGCATAGTAGTTTCTTCCTTCTTTCCCTTTGCACAAAAAAGAGAGAAAAAGCACGGTATGGTGGACATTGAGAGTAACTTCCATTAATGGCGGTAGGAGGGAACGTGAGCGCCTTCAAGTGCCAGCGCAGACAATACATCCCCCAAATCATTTTTTCTTGCCGCGCCTGCGTTGCGGAAGCGTGAAGCACTCCGCGCGTCGAGCTAGCCTGCATTTTGCGCCGCTCAAAGCTACTGGCGCACATGACATCAGGGGGATTCGATCTATCGGAATTAAGCAAGAGCTAGCAAAACCTACCACGGCGGTGCTTTATTCGCGGTTGCAGGTACATGCAAGCGGGTGCTCTGCTCTCCTGCCCTGCTTAGTTGCCATGCAGGAGCTAGCAACCAGAGACTCTTTCTTAACATGTCCATTCAGTGATGTAATGCTTGGTCGTAGATATGGGTGGTCGCAAGGATAGGGTTGACATGGCTCTCCCCAGCCAAAGACTAACCAGGCCAGATTGAACAATAAGGCCCTGTTTGGTTGAGCTCTAGCTCTGTCTTCTCGCCGTGGGATAATATGGATTATGACATAAGAACAGAGACAACCTTGCGAGTCGCGGACCTAGCCAACCGTATGATTGATTCCAGCAACAGCATTGCGCACTGTTGGGCTAAACTCTCTCCACATGGAGAAGAAGCCCAAATGTCAGCCCATAAAATTGAGAGCCTGTGAACCGTTAATTGCTCTCGTGATCAACGGTTCAGATGCCTCCTCCTTGGTGAGGGGAAGAAAACCCTAGTTTTCTCCTTTAGCTGCTGGATAGAGGGGGGTTGTAGCAGAGAACAACACACATACCACACAACAAAGAAAAAGAGAAGAGAGAAAAGAAGAAGAGGAGATCTGTTCCAGCTTGAGTGGTCCTGTGCAGTCTTCATCAAAACATCGATCGGAGTACCAAACGTCATCGGATCGAGCTCAAACTTGGTTAGTATGTTCTTGATTTGATACTCTTTGATTTGTACATTTGGATTGAAGATTGGAATAGAGGAACATCAAATTTTATAGCAGTATTCTCAGTTCGGGTTACAGCAGATTCAACACTGTATAGTTTTGATAAATGATCTGTTTGGAGGTCCCAATGATGTCCGATTTGGCTGAAATTTTGACAGCTTGTTAAGGACTCGTGAATCCATGTTTCCAAAAATTTTCACATTATTGGATCTGTGGTTTGCAAGATATGAACTGATAACTAAAGGGGACAGAAACTGTATCTTCTCTGCTTGGCTGTTAGTGTACCTCTTGTTAATTGTGTGTGGTAGTTGATGATGATGCCAAGATTATATCTTGATGATGTTGTTGTTGCTGTGATGCACCTCTAGATGTTCTAGAGAAGACTCCTTGTACCCATTGCTGATTATAGTGGAAGATTTGGGAGTGGGCTATGCAAGTCCCGTGGTTTTTACTCCTCACATCGAGGAGATTTTCCACGTAAATCGCTGTGTCACTTTGTGCATGTTCCTATTGTTAATTCCGCTGCTTATCTGTTGGTTGAAGTTATCCTCATTGGTTCACTATAAGTAGAGGTGCTGAATTTTTTTGTTAATTGTAAGGTTCAGCCCCCAACAAATGGTATCAGAGCTCGGGTTTACTTTGGTGATTGTCTTGCAGTGAAAGATGGAAGTGAATACCAGCAGGATGATATCTTTGAATGGTACAAATTACCAAGCTTGGAAGGGTAAGATGGAGGATTTGCTCTATGTGAAAGAGTATTACAAGCCTGTATTTGCCACCGAGAAACCGGATGACAAAACTGATGATGAGTGGAAGGTACTTCACCGTCAAGCTTGTGGATTCATTCGACAGTGGGTCGATGACAATGTGTTAAACCATATCAGTGATGAGACACATGCACGCACCTTATGGCAAAAATAGGAAGAATTGTATGCCAGGAAGGAAGGCACCAATAAGATGTTCTTGATCAAGCAATTGATGCATCTAAGGTACCGAGATGACACTCCTGTGGTTGATCATGTGAATGCATTTCAAGGCATTATAAATCAGCTATCTTTTATGGGCATTTCATTTGATGATGAGGTCAGAGCTTTGCTACTACTTGGTTCTTTGCAGGATACTTGGGAGACTCTCAAAGTCACTTTGTGTAATTCAGCTCCAAATGGTACTGTCTCTTGGAACCTTGTGAAGAACAAAGTGATAAGTGAAGAGTCAAGAAGGCTTGCTGAAAGGGAGAGTTCCTCCTCACAACATGAGGTGTTGTTCACCGAGTCACGGGGGAGAAGTAAGAGCCGAGGTCCAAAGAATTCAACTGAAAGTAGAAGCAAGTCAAGAAAAAATTTTCAGATGTTGAGTGTCATCACTGCCATGAGAAAGGACACATTAAAAGATTCTGCCGGAAGCTCAAGCGGGAGAACAAGAAGAAAAAGAAGAAGGCGCAGAAACAAGACAGTGACAGTGACAGTGATGTTGGTCGTATTACTTCAACGGGTGAAGACATGATGATAGTCATTGCTGAAAATAATGATGGCAAGATTGGTTCCACTATTGAAGAAAGGACCACTGTTATTTCTGATGATACAACTATCAACCTTGTAGGTGATGATGACATGACTTGGATACCTGATAGTGGTGCTACCATACATGCAACATCTCATAGAAGGCTCTTCACAAATTATGTTACTGGTGATTTTGGCATTGTGAAGATGGGAAACAATGATCGTGCTCAAATCATTGGAAAGGGAGATGTGCATTTGGAGACAACTAATGGCACACTATTAATTCTCAAGTCTGTGAGACATGTTGAAGCATTGCGGCTCAACATAATTTCAGTGGGATTGCTTGATAATGAGAATTACTCTAGCAGATTTGAAAATGGACATTACAAGCTCACCAAGAGCAGCATGGTATTTGCAAGAGGTAAAATGATTTCTCTCTTATATCATGTTTATGCTAAACTCTCTAATGTTTCTATCAATACATTAGAGCAGAATGATTCTTGTGTTCTATGGCACAAGAGGCTTGGGCACATGGGTGAGAAGGGCATGGCTGTGCTAGTGAAGAAGAATCTCCTGTCAGGGATTTCAAGTGTGTAATTGAAGAGTTGTACAGATTGCCTAGCAGGGAAGTAGCACCGGGTTGCTTTCAAAAGTCAGCCTCCTCACAAGAAACCAGAGTTACTGGATTTGGTGCATTCTGATATGTGCAAGATGTCAGTAATGTCAATTGGTGGTGCTAAGTATTTTGTCACTTTCATTGATGATTTTTCTAGGAAAGTTTGGGCTTATCCCTTAAAGTCCAAAAATCGAGTGTTGAATACATTCAAACAATTTCAAGCCTCAGTTGAGAGAGAAACTGAGAAGAAGATAAAGTGCATTCGGACTGACAATGGAGGAGAATACATTGGGCCATTTGATGCATATTGCAAAGAACAAGGGATTAAGCATCAATTCACACCTCCAAGACACCACAATTGAATGGCGTTGTTGAGAGGATGAATAGGACATTGGTGGAGAGAGTTCGATGCTTGTTGTCACATGCAAGGCTGCCAAAGTCTTATTGGGGTGAGGCTTTGATGACTGCAGTGTATCTTGTTAATCTCTCACCATATTATCCTTTGCAGGGAGATGTTCCTAACAGGGTGTGGTACAATAAGGATGTCTTCTATGATCACCTGAAAGTGTTTGGATGTAAGGCTTTTGTTCAATTCCTCAAGATGAAAGGTCTAAACTTGATGCAAAGACACGACCGTGCATATTCCTTGGTTATAGCTTGAATGAGTTTGGCTACAAGCTATTGATCCTATAGCAAAGAAAATTGTCAGAAGTCGTGATGTTGTGTTTGTTGAAGACCAAACAATTGAGGATATTGTGAAAGCAAAGGTGCAAGTTCCTCAACAGAAAGGCATTGTTGATTTAGACCCAGTTTCTGCAGTTCCAGCTTCACAACAGGCTGAAGGCGATGTTGCAGATGATGCACAAGACGATGTGCACGGTACAGGTGGTGAGAATGCTCCCCAACAGCACGAGTTTGATGCTGAATTTGATGATCCTGATCAACAACCACTAATACAAGAAATTCCACTTAGACGATCCACCAGAGTTTGTAGATCTTCTAGCAGGTATTCCTCATATGATTATGTGGTGTTATTGTCTGATGGTTTAGAACCTGAGTGCTTTGTAGAAGCAATTGAAGATGAGCACAAGGAGTGGATGAAGGCTATGCAAGAGGAGATGGATTCCTTGCATAAGAATCATACATATGAGCTAGTGAAATTGTCAAAGGGCAAGAAAGCATTGAAAAACAAGTGGATCTACATAATCAAACAAGAAGAGAACACGTCACATCCAAGATACAAGGCGAGGCTAGTTGTGAAAGGCTTTAGCCAGAGGAAAGGAATTGACTTTGATGAGATCTTTTCTCCGGTGGTGAAGATAACATCCATTCGGGTGGTTCTTGGTATGGCGGCTAGTCACAACTTGGAGGTTGAACAAATAGATGTGAAGACAGCCTTTCTTCATGGAGACTTGGAGGAAGAGATATACATGGAGCAGTCTGAAGGGTTTGTTAAGAAGGGCAAAGAAGACTATGTGTGCAAGCTGAAGAAAAGTCTTTATGGCCTGAAACAAGCACCAAGACAATGGTACATAAAGTTTGAATCTGTTATGGGGGAGCAAGGCTACAAGAGGTGTAGCACAGACCATTGTGTGTTCTTTCAGAGATTCTCATGTGATGATTTTATCATCTTGTTGCTCTATGTTGATGATATCTTGATTATTGGCAAGAATGTCTCTAGGATTGCAAAGATGAATAAAGAGTTGAGCGAGTCCTTTACTATGAAGGACTTGGGGCCAGCAAAGCAAATTCTTGGTATAAGAATTGAGAGGGACAGAAAATCCAACAAGTTGTACCTTTTACAAGAGAAGTACATTGAGAAGGTACTTAAGAAGTTTCATTTGGACAATGCAAAAGCCGTGAGCTGTCCACTTGCAGCTCATTTTAAGTTAAGCACCAAACAATGTCCTACTAATGAGATGAAGAAGGAAACGCAGAATGTTCCATATGCCTCAGCAGTTGGAAGTTTGATGTATGCTATGGTGTGTACAAGACCAGACATTGCTTATGCAGTTAGTACAGTGAGTAGATTTATATCAAATCCTGGAAAGCTGCATTGGGAAGCTGTGAAGTGGATCATGAGATATCTTCGGGGCAGTGCAAAGATATAGCTTTACTTTGGAAAAGGAGATCTCGTGTTAGTTGCATACACGGATGCAAATATGGCTGGAGATGTTGATAGCAGAAAATCTACTTCAGGGTATTTGATTACATATTCAGGGGGAGCTGTGTCATGGAGAAGTAAGTTACAGAAATGTGTGGCATTGTCTAAAACTGAAGCTGAATTCATTGCAGTGACTGAGGCGAGCAAGGAGCTATAATGGCTGAAAAGGTTGGTTGGTGAGCTTGGTTTTGATCAAGACAAGTACGTGCTATTTGTGATAACCAAAGTGCCATCCACTTGAGTAAAAATTCAAGTTTCCACTCAAGGTCAAAACATATTGATGTTCGTTACCATTGGATCCGAGATGTATTGAATTCTAAGCAAATGCAGCTTGAGAAAGTCCACACCGACAACAATGGTGCTGATATGTTAACCAAGGTAGTGATGAGGGAGAAGCTCAAGGCATGCCACCGATTTGCTGGCATGGTTGAAGTAAGTTGGTAAGAACCTCCATGATGTCGGGAGGGGGAGTTTGTTGGGCTAAACTCCCTCCACATGGAGAAGAAGCCCAAATGCCAGCCCATAAAACTGAGAGCCTGTGAATTGTTTATTGCTCTCGTGATCAACGGTTCAGATGCCTCTTTGTTGGTGAGGGGAAAACCCCTAATTTTCTCCTTTAGCTGTTGGATAGAGGGGGGCTGTAGTAGAGAACAACACACACACAACACAACAAAGAAAAAGATAAGAGAGAAAAGAAGATGAGGAGATCTGTTCCAGCTCGAGTGGTCCTGTGCAGTCTTCATCAAAACATCAATCGGAGTACCAAACGTCATCGGATCGAGCTCAAACTTGGTCAATATGTTCTTTAATTGATACTCTTCGATTTTTACATTTGGATTGAAGATTGGAATAGAGGAACGTCAGATTTTAGAGTAGTATTCTCAGTTCGGGTTGCAGCAGATTCAGCACTGTGCAGTTTTGATAGATGATCTGTTGGAGGTTCAAATGATGTTCGATTTGGCTGAAATTATGACAGCTTGTTAGAGACTCGTGAATCCACGTTTCCACAAAATTTCATATTATTTGGATTTGTGGTTTGCAAGATATGAACTAATAACTGAAGGGGACAGAAACTGTATCTTCTCTGATTGACTGTTAGTGTACCTTTTGTTAATTGTGTGTAGTAGTTGATGATAATGCCAAGATTATATCTTGATGATGTTATTATTGCTGTGATGTACCTCTAGATGTTCTAGAGAAGACTCCTTGTACCCATTGCTAATTATAGTGGAAGATTTGGGAGTGGGCTATGCAAGCCCCGTGGTTTTTACTTCTCACATCGAGGAGGTTTTCCACGTAAATCGCTGTGTCACTTTGTGCACGTTCTTATTGTTAATTCCGTTGCTTATCTGTTGGTTGAAACTATCCTCATTGGTTCACTATAAGTAGAGGTGCTGAATTTTTTGTTAATTGTAAGGTTTAGCCCCCAACACGCACTATACCAAATTACGCGTTTGGGTATCATTTGCTGTTAAGTAGTGTGGATAAAGCCACAAATCACTGTATTCGCTGGGCCTGGGAGACAAGTTGATGCCAGGGGCGGACCAAGGTGTGTCAGCCGGGGTTGGCGCCCCCTACTGTCGCCGGTCGTGGGTACCCCCAAACTAGGTCTGGTTGGGGCTCAGGGATGCTGTCGCTTGCAAGTTCAATATGATTTGGCTCATCAGGCGGGTTAAGCTGTAGAACATTTTGTGGCAAGTCTTCCTCACTCGGAAAAACATCCGGCAAGTCAGAATTCAAAATATACACTTTCTATCCAAGATCCACTAGCTCCTCCCAAAGTGTTGCCCTTCTTAATAACGAAGTGTCTAGGCATAACATCATTATTAGAGATAAAACTCTAACAGACACCCTGCCCTTAATTTTGTCCTCTCATGCAAGTAAAGCAACTTGCCGAATGTACAGACAACATTGGAAAGTAGTCCAATGGGAACCCCAAGAACATAACCCAACCTATTCCAGTTAACTGGGCACTTCTCCAATTTATAGTTAGGAAACATATCCTATGCACATAGGACACTTTGTGCACTCAGGTCTCTCGCAGCCATCCGATCCTAAGTGCACACTCAGGATTGAGGCAGGAGCCCCTCCATGCCCTTAACACAACTTTTGCAAAACTACCCCCACGCCGGGCATAGCAATTTGCAAAGAACCCCTGAGCTCAGCCCCAACCCTAGTCCCCAAATAACTCATCATCCCTAATCTCAAACTCGTGGCGCCCATGACGACCTCCCATGAGCGACGAGTGACCTCCCCCATCCCCTATACTACGAGTGGCGATGGATGGTGACATCCTCCATCACAAATCCGGTGAGCACGAGCGCTAACCTCTCGCGAGCAACGAGCCATGATGACGACGAACTCGACGAGTGAAGCCATGGCCCACTTGTATCTTGGTCTGTGCTTGATGCCTCCTCATCTCCAGACCCAAATTACTAGGATGCAAGCCACTTGTGTGTCGCTCTGGGTGGAAATTGTTCTAGGACTTTTTCTAGCCCTATTGTTGCAGTAGGCACCATGGAAATATATTGGTAGTTGTAGAAATTGAGTAAGCATGAATCACTGATTTAGAAAAATGTGGGTGTTCAAAGCCTCTTTTTGCTATAATGAGAATATGGACAAAAAATTATTACATGTTCAGGAGTTCTCCATTTTTGTGTTGGGGCATTTGTTGTTGAATGACCATGTGAGAAGGTCCTAATTTATGATGTGATGAACCATTGCAATTTGAAAATTTTGAAATTTTAATTGGCAGTATTGCTGGTCGATCAGGGGAAGGCTAGTCTGACCGGCATTGTGCCACTGGTCTAACCGATTGGTGTAAGCCATCAGACTGCTTGGGTGGATCGATCAGACTGGTTGGTGTCATTGGTCTAACCGCCTGAGGGTTGGTGGTATGATCAGCTAAGGGATGTCCAGATGGGGACTTTCAGTTAGAATTCATATTTGTGGATTTTGAATGGAGAAATGGGTTTTGGTCAGTATGGTCAGTGGTTTTATATTGCATGAGCTATGTTACAGCTAACGTGGAAGTTGTGAAAAACATGTGCCTAGAAATAATTTCTTTGTTTTTGGATGTGCAGGGTGGTTTGGAGTCAACTATGGTCAATGACGAGGATCGAGGCTAGGCTCATGGAGGAGCTGAGGCCCAGAACGATCGAGAATGCCAGGTGAGATGGTGAGCTCAAGCATGGCACGAGAAAGGCGAGAAATATGGAAGGCGATTTTGAACGACGGGATGGCACCATGTAGTTTGGACGGGCCAAGTGATCCGTGGTTCGGTGGAACTGGGACTGGAGAGACTTGGCGACACGTGGCAAGCTAGTGGTGCACCTACAAGTGGCAAGCATGGTGATTGCTTACAATGGATGGTGATGACCAGGTCAACGAAGGGTATTTTGGTAGTTTGGCCAAAATACTGGAAACTATCTTGGATCAAAACCGCGATGCATGAGTGGCGCTTAAGAGAGCAATTTATGTCAAGGTCGAGCTGATTTGATTAAGATGGATCAAGATTAAGGATTTAAAAGATTCAGGCTTATGCACTTTGAAAAGCGTGCATAAGTGAACATGTGTGTATAAAACCCGTGTGTGTGTGTGGGGGGGGGGGGGTTAATGGGTTTTTTTTCCATTGTGCTAAGTGGATAGTATCCACTATGGGTTAGAGGTGGCTGGTTAGTCCACCTATAAAAGAGGGTAAGGATGGAGACATGTGGTTAACTATCCAACCCACCTCTCATGTACTTTCTTGTTTTAGGGTTAGGGTCTTGATTGCTTGGTGTACTCTCCATCCTTCATGATAGAGTGGTTGTAAAACTTTTCTCCTGAAGCAGTAATAGAGTCATTCTTTGATATTCTCCTTAGTTATCTCTCTATTTGATTGTTGATTTGCTCTTTTTTGTTGGTTTTTTCTCTCCCCTCACCATTTTCTTGATCTTGATATGCCAAGGATGTATAAGAGATAGAGTGAGCCTCTAGGAATCATCCTCCACCCATCTAGGTACTTTGGTAGCAAGTTCATCAAGAAACTCGGTTTTTGCATATATTTGATCTTCTAAGTGATTTCTTGATCTAAGGATTTTTAGAGTGATTTCTTCAGTGTTCTTACTTGCTGTGACATGTGAGAACATATTCAAACTCATCTTGGCTATCCTCTATCGACGAGTAAGTCTTGATCATCGATTTGGGTTTTAGGTCACTTTGGTGCTCTCTTGTTTAAATCTCAAAAAGGTCTCAACTTTGACTCGGTTTTTGTGATCCATGGATATAATAGGTTTCTAAGACCTTAAGCAAGATGTGTACAAAGTTTCACAACTTTTAGATTATCAAATCAAAAGTTATGTTGATTTAAAATCTCACTCTCGTGCTGATTTTACTGTCCATAAGCCTGAAAACACTGTTTATAATGGTCAAACTGCCCGAATAGAGGTCAGATTACTCGAATAGAGGTCAGACCGCCCCAAGGTTGGCGGTTGGACCACCAAGGAGAGGTTAAACCACCCCCTAGTTGGCGGTCAGACCTCTAAGGGCTGAGTAATTCAAGATTTGGTGTTCTTGAGTGTTTTGCCTTGTTCTTTTGTCCTAGGATTTGATTCTTAGTAACTCTATAATTATTTGAGAAAAAGATCCAGAATACTTAAGAGAAAATTTTAATCAGCACTATTCACCCACTCTGTTGCCTTTCCAGTCCTACAAGTGGTATCAGAGTCTGGTTAGCTCTTCTCATAGATCTTAACCAGTCTTAAGAGTCATGACAACAGACAAGTATTCCATCGAACCTCCTATCTTCGATGTGGTTTACTATCCCTTTTAGAAGAGTAGGATAGAGTGTTACATTCAGGCTCAAGGTTATGCGATTTGGAAGAAGGTTAAAACTCGGTTTGTTGTTCCTGCCGATGATAACATCACAGTTATGAATACATCAGATGTTGAGGCAAACGCTAAGGCAAGGAACATCATCATTCATTGTCTTAGCCGAAGTGAGTTTGATCATATCTCTCATTTCACATCGGCATATGACATTTGGGTGACCCTCGATGCATACCATGAGACCACCACCTAGATCAAGACTGTCCAATAGGACTAGTGCAAGGGGAAATACAACAAATTTGATATGCTTGCTGGTGAGTCCTTAGATGAGTGCTTTGGTAGATTTCATAAGATACTAAGCAATCTCTGAGCTGTTGGTCTCACATACGCAGACTCGGATAATGCTTGTCAGATGCTTTCTGCCCTGGACCTCAGAGTTTGAGAGATGAAAGTGACCACCATCAAGGACACGATTGATGTATCAACCTTGAGTCTTGATGCATTGTACTCTCATCTTAAGACTCATGAGGTCAACATCGTCTCTCAGAAGACAAAGTCGCAGTCGATGGCCTTGATCACTAATTCTACATCTACTTTTGGACCATCTTCTGATGGTGTCTTTGAGTTCTCTTTGGTCGCTTTGTGCAAGATGAATGATGACTAGTTTGAGTAGTTTTTATAGAGTGACTTAGCTCTCTTAGTCAGAAAGTTCTCACACACATACACAAAAGGGTTAGAGAGAGGAAGAGAGGAGATTCGGTGATATGCTTCGAGTGTGGTGGCTCCAACCACATTTGAGCAAACTGCCCCAAGATGGAGAAGGGCAAGATCGACTATGGTGGTGCAAGCAAGAACGACTATACTAACAAGAACTACAACAAGAAGTCGTCAGCTCATGATCAAGGCAAGGAGAAGAAGTACCACAACTTTGGCAAGGTAAAGAAGCTTTTCCATCGCATCCTCACTGCCTTCAACAACTTTGACTTCAGCGACATGGAGGCCTGGAGTGACGACAATGGCGAGGATGATCCGTAGAAGAACACCAAGGACAGTGATGACTTTACTGGGACGTGCTTCATGGTCGATGAGAACGGCATCAACGATGACGATCTCTACAGTAACTCCGACGAGGTAGGCCCCTCCTACGACCAGCTCAATGATGCTTTCCTGAAGCTAGAAAAATTCTATGCTAGGTCTAGGGCTAGGTGTGCTAAGTTAGAGAAGGAGGTAGAGAGCTTGTCACGAGAGTTTGCTTCACTTAGATCTATTTCCTCCCGTGATGATTATGATGTTTGTTCTTCCTTGCTTGGAGATATCGAAAAGCTAAAGATCTCGCATGATAATGTGATATCTAAGCTTGATTTGCTTGAGGTGGAGAATGTTTATCTGTTAACTGAATTAGAGATGGCTAGTGTTACTCCTTGTCAGTCTGATTCTACTGAGATTACAATTTGCACCTCATGTGACAATAATGACAATGATTTTAGAGATCTGTATACTTTGCTCCTTGGTCTACTTGAAACTTGTGATAGCTATATCAACCTGAAGAATAATTTAAAGAATGCGGATCATAAAATTGCTGAAATACATGCTGCTTTGATTGAGCATGTTGCTTTCTGTGCCAACTAACCTAAATTAACCGCTGAACTTGAATCTATATCTAAGCAATTTCAGGACATGTGTGATCATAATAAGAAAATAGCTCAATATGCTTCTAAGGCACCTGTTAGCTCACCATGCAATAATTGTAAAAAATTAACTGAATTGATTACTTTGGATGAAAATATGTGAAGCTAACTAAGGACCTATTAGAGAAGCCACAAACTGTTTGCTTGTTCTGTGCTGAAGTAGAGGAGAAAATGGAGTATATGCAAGAGACTTTTAGGAAGGGATATGAGGCCCACATGACTAGGATTAGGACTGCCCCATGTGTGTCATGCAAAGCCCTCAAGGTTGAGGCGGCCGTGCATAGGGAGAGATATGCATATGCTATTCGATTTTCTCCTTCTGGTTCTTCATCTTCTTCTTCCCCATGTTCTTTCTATGCTTCTATTTTTCACGAGTGTGAGTACCTCATGAACACTCTTAAAAAATTTATCAGATGTAAGAAAAGGCTTAATCTTATCTTAGACAAATCCAAGATTTGCAAATTTAATCAAAGTCTAGGATATGATTTTCTAGAGGATATAAGGAAACATCCACTAGTAGTTGTTATAGTTGTAGAAGAAGGTGTGATCGAGGTTGCACCCGAGTCTAAGAAGATAGTATTTAAGTCTGTGGGCTTTGTCCAGGGGATTTCTGATAGCAAGGTTGTGCCTCCTGCTGCTTCGACCTCTCAAAAGGCGAAATATCATTGTACCTTCTGATAGAAGGATGGACACTTAGTTGAGTTCTGCTTTAGGCGTGCCAAAGGTCGTGTGTCGTGACCGTGTTTGTTCTCTTAGGGGTATTCAGAGTTAGCCCTAGACTCTGAGTGCTCCTAAGACCGACACGAGGTCTAGAGTTGTAGGTAGCTCTCCTAACTTTCTTGGTTTTTAGGCGGTGTTGAGAACTTGGTTTTCAGGCTTCTTATGGTTTTGATCCTTGAGTTGCTTCTAGTCAGGGTTCCCACCGTCCTGAGGATAGACCTCATTTTCCCCATCGGGGTATCTATTGGCGGTGTGATGAGTATTTATCAAGTAGAGGTTTGAATTCTCTTTCTAGACCTCTTATTTCTATGAGAGGTGACTCGCATAGTGTCACTAGAGATCAGTCTTTTGTGTCTTTGATGGGATCTTCTGCTCCTTGTGTGACTCATTATTGGGTTCCGAGATCTGTTCTTATTTACCCTAGTACTGACCCACTGATATTTATTTCTCACTGATTTAGGTTCATCAGGCTGGGAAGGGAGATGTTTGACTTGTTGACTCTGATTGTTCTCATCACATGACCGGATATTCACATTGGTTCTCTTCCCTAGTACGAGCTCTAGGTGATGAGACAATCACATTTGGAGATGCTTCGTCAGGTCGAGTCATCGCTAAAGGTATTGTGCGCATTAATGATTCTTTTATTCTGAAGGATGTTGCCTTAGTGAGTAAGCTGCGATATAACTTGCTATCTATTTTCTAGCTTACCGATGTTGATTTCGAGGTAAGTTTTAAGAAAAATACTTGTAAAACTCTCGATTCTTTGGGAAGTCTAGTTTGCGGGATTTCTAGGTTCGGGTGGATCTTCATGCTGATTTTATCAAGTCTTCTGGTGATTCTTTCTGGTGTTTAGTTACCTCCGAGTCCCGTGATATTTCCTTTTGGCATAGGAGACTTGGTCACATTGATTTTGATCATTTGACCTAAGTTAACGACCACGACCTCATTTGTCGTCTGCCTAAGCTCAAGATGGTTAAAGACTTAATTTGTGCTCCATACTGGTATTGCAAGATGGTTGCTGCTTCTTACCCTTCAGTCACTGTGACTATGACTGACACACCATGATAGTTTCTTCATATTGACACTATTGGTCTAGCTAGAGTACAGTCGGCTGGTGGAAAGTGTTACGTTCTTGTTGTGGTTGATGACTTCTCGAGATTCTCTTGGGTGTTTTTCTTAGCTTTGAAGGAAGTGACTTTTAGTCATTTTGGGGTCTGTTCAGTAGGTTGTCTATTGAGCTCTCTGGTGTCTTACGAGCGATTCGTAGTGATAATAGCATGGAGTTCAAGAACTCCTACTTCGAGTGGTTCTGTGATGAGATATGTGTAGAGCATTAGTTTTCGTCTCTATGTGTCCCTCATCAAAATGGTATTGTGGAGAGCAAGAACCGTATCTTGGTCGAGATGGCCAGAATGATGCTAGATGAGTATGGTACACCTAGGAAGTTTTGGGCTGAGGCTATAGCTACCGTTTGCCATGTTTCAGATAGAGTTTTTCTTAGGGCACACTTGCATCACACTTCTTACGAGTTGAGGTATGGGCGAAAGACCAGTGTCTCATATTTTTATATCTTTGGCTGCAACTATTTCATTCCGAAGTTTGGGAACCTAGATAAGTTCAAGTCACACTCATCTGATGGTATCTTTCTAGGTTATTCGACTTCTTCATGGGGTTATAGAGTCTAGAACTGCGAGATGAGTAGGATAATAGTGACCTGTGAGGTTACTTTCAATGAGGCTAGTCTTGGGACTAGGCCTGATATCTTAGGTCCAGTTATGCAGTCTGAGATCATCTTTGTAGATGATGAGGATGATGGAGATGAAGGTTCTTTACGTGATCTAGTCCCATCTATCCCTGAAGTGTTTGCTTCTACCACTGCATCTTAGGGAGATCAGCACTTACCTTCTAGCTCTTCTGGAGCTTGTGGCTCTGCTCCTACCTCCATAGCTCATGAGGTAGAGGCCACTTCTTCATCACATGCAAGACCTCCCCAAAACATTCAGTGTCGTCATCCTTCTGAGCAGATCATAGGTGATCTTTTTGAATGTGTCACACACTCAAAATCTAGCTTATCTCATTTCTGCTTGCACTCTGCCTTTGTGACCACATTTAAGCCCAAAGATGTTTGTCATGCTCTATCTGATGATTCTTAGGTCAATGCCATGCAAAAGGAGTTAGAGAATTTTGAGAGAAATAAGATTTGGTTACTTATTGAGCCCCTAGTGCTCATAATATGATAGTAACCAAGTGGGTCTTTAAGAACAAGCAAAGTGAGGATATGGTAGTCATTCAAAACAAGACTAGACTGATAACTCAGGGTTATTCCCAGGTTGAGGGTTTAAATTTTGAGGAGACATTTATCCCTATAGCTAAAATAGAGGCCATTAGGATTTTGCTTGCTTTCGCAGCATCTAAGGGCTTCAAGTTGTACCAGATGGATGTCAAGAGTATTTTTCTCAATGGGTATATTGAGGAAGAGGTTTATGTTAGACAACCTCTAGGTTTTGAGAACCCTAAATACCCAACCATGTCTTCAAGTTTTCTAAAGCCTTGTATGGACTTAAGCAAGCCCCTAAAGCTTGGTATGAGAGGCTTAAGTCCTATCTTTTGAGTCATAGGTTTAAGATGAATAAAATAGATAAGACCTTATTCATGTTCATTCGTAGGCATGGCAATGACTTTCTGCTCATCCAGATATATGTTGATGACATTATCTTTGGTGGCTCTTCTCATGCTCTTGTTTTCTAGTTTTCTGATGTCATGAGCATAGAGTTTGAGATGAGCATGATGGGTGAGTTTAGCTTCTTCCTCGGTTTTTAGATCAAGCAGACTCGGGAGGGTACCTTCTTGCATCAAGACAAGTACACTTGAGACCTCCTGAGACACTTGGACATGTGTGATAGCAAGCTGGTGTTGACTCCGATGGCGACCTTGACCACACTTGATCTTGACGAGGACGACGAGCCTGTAGATGAGAAGGAGTACCGTAGTACTTCGCCCTGTGTCTGTGTGCTCATGAGCTATGTTACAGCTAACATGGGTTAAGTTATGAAGAATTTATGCCTGAAAATGATTCCTTTGTCTTGGATGTGTAGGGTCGCTTGGAGTCAAGTGTAGTCAATGGCAAGGATTGGGGCTAGGCTCATGGAGAAGCTGAGGCTTAAAATAATCGAGGATGTCGGGTAAGATGGTGAGTTCAAGCATGGTACGAGAAAGGCGAGAAATGTGGAAGGTGAGTTCGAACGGTGGGATGGAACTATATAGCTTGGATAGGCTAAGTGAACCGTGGTTCGGTGGAACCGAGACAGAAGAAACTTGGCAACACATGGCAAGCTAGTGATGCACCTACACGTAGTAAGCATGGCAATTGCTTGTAATGGATGGTGATGACTGGGTCAACGAAGGGTATTTTGGTATTGGCCAAAATATCGAAAACTACGTTGAATAAAAAATGCGGTGCATGAGTGGTGATTGGAAGAGCGATTTAGGTCAAGGTGGAGTCGGTTTAATCAAGACAGATCAAGGCTAAGGATTTAGCGGATTTGGGTTTATGCGCTTTGAAAAGTATGTATAAGTGAATATGTGTGTATAAAACACATGTGTGTGGGGGGGTTAACAGATTTTCCCCATTATGCTAAGTGGATAATTTCCACTAAGAGTTAGAGGTGGCTAGTTAGTCCACCTATAAAAAGGGTTGAGATGGAGACATATGGTTAACCATCCAACCCACCTCTCACGTGCTCTCTTGTTTTAGAGTTAGGGTTTTGAGTGCTTGGTGTGCTCTTTGTCCTTCAAGGTGGAGTGGCTGTAAAACTTTCCTCCTTAAGTAGTAATAGAATCAATCTTTGATGTTCTCCATGGCTATCTCTTTATTTGATTGATTTGCTCTTATTTTCGTTGGTTTTCCTCTCACCTCACCCTTTTCTTGATCTTGCTATGCCAAGAATTTGTAAAAGATGGAGAGAATCTCTGGGAATCATTCTCGACCTATCTAGGTACTTTTATAGCAAATTCATCAAGAAACTCGGTTTTTGCATATTTTGATCTTCCAAGTGATTTCTTTATCTAAGTGATTTTTCGGTGTTCTTGCTTGCTGTGGCATGTGAGAATATATCCAAAGCCATCTTGGGTATACTCTGCCCATGAGTAAGTCTTGATCATCGATTTTGGTTTTAGGTCACTTTTAGTGCACTCTTACTTAAATCTCAAAAAGGTCTCAACTTTGACATCCTGAGACTTTAAGCAAGATGTGTGTAAAGTTTCACGGCTTTTGGATCATCCAATAAAAAATTATGTGGATTTGAAATCTCATTCCCGTGCTGATTTTACTATTCATAAGCCTGAAAACACTGTTCATAGCAGTTAGACCACCTGAGTAGAGGTCAGACTGCCTCAACATTGGTAGTCAGACTACCAAGGAGAGGTCAGACCGCCCCTGGTTGGTGGTCAGACCTCTAGGGGCTGAGTAATTCAAGATTTGGTGTTTTTGAGTGTTTTGCCTTGTTCTTTTAGCCTAGGATTTGATTCTCAGTAACTCCGTATTGATAAAAGGATCCAGAATATTTGGGAGAAAATTTTAATCGGCGCCATTCATCCTTCTCTATTGCCTTTCCGGTCCTACAGTTGTGAAGGATTGGAAATGGCAACAGGGGGGTGAATGGTGCCTTTAAAAATCACCCCCAGTATCCACATACTTCTTCTCCGATAGCTATAGAAGTTATGAAGCAAGAACTAAATTCTCACTGGAAACTCAGACACACAGAAGAGATCGCAAACAAAAACGAACCAAAAATCATAAATCAGAACAGAGAGCTGTAGGCACACTGTCATGAGGGCCGGTCAGACTGTTGAAGAGCTACCGGTCTGACCGCAGTTATGCTGCCGGCCTGACCTCCATTTGGCCGCCGGTCTGACCGCTCGGGGCATGGCCGGTCTGACCGCTAGGGTTAGCGGTCTGACTGCCATAGGAGATGCGGTCTGACCGGGCACACCTTCAACGAAAGGGCAAAGAACAGCAGAAAACTGCGCAGACTGAAAACTGAACAGAGAATACTGAAACCACTGAAAAACATAGAAATTGCTGCAAGCTAGTTGTTCTACTTTGCTCAAAAGGACAGAACTTCAAACTAAATAGCAGAGAGACCTCAGGGAGAAGAGAATGCGGACCAAAAGTGATTGAAAACAGTAACTTCTGCATTTGTCAAGAAGAACCAGCAGGATGAGACAAAATCCATTTTACTCAAGATTCGGAGATCCTTTGCTTATGAGACTTTGAATTACAGCAGGAATTAGGTCTCAGATAACAAGAACCCACAGCTCAAATAGCTATTAGTTGGCACACATTTGAGCACATGATTGCCCTGACTTCAAACCCTAGGAACTTGAGAACAGAGGAAGTTAAACCGCTCAGCTCATAAAAGAGAATATCCATTGAATCTAGCTTTTGCTCTTGGGAATGAACTGGTCAAGTGACCTTGAGGCAGATTCCCAACACAGAGCAGCAAACAGAAACTACTTATCACAAGAACTCAACTCAAAAACAGGAAAATCAAGAAAACAGCCAGAGAGCTAGAACAAATAGAAATCCATCACACAGAGAAAAGTAGCTAAAACAGCTCAACCCCAGTCCATTTCATATTGATTCGGAGACATGGGCGATTACAAATGGTTCTTCTACAACCCTCTCACTACATGATTCTCAACAGAGAAGAACACACCCTGGGCAAACTCCCGCAGGAGAAAGAACACAACACTGTCTCTGATCCATCCACTGCCAACTCCCACTCTCTATATAGGAGAGAGCTCACATACTCAGCCACCAGGCTTAAACACAAAAAAAAATTCAAGAAGTGGCAGCCAACACCCACTCCATGACTTCACACACACAAGAGGCAAAGAATCAAACCTCTTTCAACACAGGAAATGGAGGGAACTAGGATTCCATCTCCAAACCCTAACCTCCTCCATTTAGCCTCCACTACCGGGTTCACAACCCATTTGCTATGGCACTTTACCCATTGTCTTCAACAAGATCCGCTTTCATTTTGCAGCCTTGCGTATTTTACCGAAATGTCCCTGCTGCACCTTCCTGGAAGCTTCCTCTTGTCTTGCTATTAACGCTTCGCAACTACTTCGAGTCCTCGCCGTCTTCGGCATCTCCCGACCGCTTTGACCTCAGCACCGCTCGTGCCTAGTCCGGTCACCCATGCCTCGCCACGACTCCACCTCAAAGTCCTGCAGCCATCACAGACAAGAAAACATCACATAGCACCGCTCGAAACAATATAATCAACATTAGCATCAAAAGAAGGTACTCAAGCATGAAATACCCAAATCGACCAGTCGAGAAAAAGAACAAGCGTCCTAAGCATGTCCGACCGCGTTCGACCAAGTCCAACCGTACTAGACTGCGCCATGCACCGACTTGGCGCAAACCAACCAAATCAAACTCAAGCTTTCCAGAACACGAGTCAATTACTCATCACAAACATAGGGACACCTCCACATGATCTCTCAAGTTGCTATGCTGAGAATGCATACATGAAGCAGCTGCTACAGATTGGCCTTCATCTTGTAGATATCAGAGAGTCAGACCATGTTGTGCAAGAAGTTGGTCTTGAAAGTTGCCAAGGATCATGCTAAATTAAGGGGAAAGATTGGCAAGCGAATTGATGGATGTAGCTTGTAGTTTCCTTTTCAGTTTTTTGAAATAGCAATGAAATTATAATTTTCAATTAGTGGCACTTTGATGTACCAGCTTGTGTAGATTTGTGAGCTTGAACTTAGGGCAATGTCAACTCCAATTTTGTGTGACGTACAATCTGTTGAATGCATGTTATATTGTCTGAATGCAAATTTTTTGAATGAACATTGTATCTAAATTAAGTAGTGTACGATTATAGTACAAAAATGATACTATTATTATGCACTACAAAGCAAGTACATGTTAGGCCACCAGCAAGCAAGTAAAAAAAATCAAAACCTGGCAAGCAAGCACCAGGCAAACAACTACAAAACTATGAATTCATCATAGCAAGCAGTATTGATAACAAATCTAATACACTCAATTGTGATGATAGGTGTTGCTAGCTAATCGAGCTTAATGAATTTTGACAGAAGCACACAATGCCAAAGAATTTTTGATAGAAATTCATGGTTCAATACGTGACATAAATTTTTTACAGCATATCCTCTCAATGAGGACAACACAAAAGGAGATTCAAGCTACTATAATAGGTCACATCAGACTACTTAATACTATTCATATTATGGCCACCAGCGAGCAGAACATTTTGAGGCAATTTTTTTACATGACCATAGCAATACTAATAGCATTCCATTGGGTATATTGAAAGGATTCATGAGCGCTGAATAAACTTAGCACAAAGCCACAAACACATAAAAGTAGAAGCTGAACACAAGTCTGGATAGTATCATTCAAATTAGCTGAAATTTAAATTTGAAATCTAAAACATGTTTACATAGAGGAACATTAATTGTTGCTACAATTACATTAAACTATAACTAGCATCTCCTGAATTAGGTACACCCCAATGAGCTCTGCATGTGCTAGTATTTAAAACTGCTTGTCCTAGTAGCTAAAAACTATTGTTCCTGGCAGCTAAAATTCCATTCGGACATGACCACCTACTGCACTTGGAAGACAAGTTGGTAAGGAATTAGTAACAACAATGTCAAACTAAAATTTTCATAACTTAAATTTAGCAAGTCGTTTACAGATATGTACACAAGAATTCAGCAAAAATCTGAACCCATGTCTTGGAGGATGAGGCTGCGCCAGCCACGATGCTATCCTTGCGCGATGGGATAGGGAAGGGAGGCGAGATGGGAACAAATGTGAGGGGGTTCTCCACCGCTATTGCACGGGGATGGAGATGCCGACCCCATCACACGGAGATGGAGCTACCACCGCTGCACAAATAGGGATCCATTACCACCGCACCGGTGTAGCGGTTGCTTGGCGGTTACCGACTTGCCGTCGCTTGTGGTGGTTGTCGCTTATGACCATCGTGCATAGATTGGGGATGGGTTTGGGGGCAGGGAGGCATGCTAGAGGAAGGGGTCGAGGGGGGGCGATGGGCGATGGGGGACTTTTCATGAAAACAGAAGCAAGTGGTAGGCTTTTTTTTTGGCAAAAAAAAAAAGCAGCACTATGACATTGTCCGTTAGATCACGATCGGAGGGGCGAGGTTGCTTGAGTGAATGAGTGCACGAAGGGGGCTGTATGCATAGGATACATTGCCTTTATGGCTTGATCATGCTTGAAAAATCTATGCTCATAGTTGGGATCAATGGTATCAGGGTTTCCGAAGACCAGAATGTCTCGATGCAAAGTAAACTGAACTGAAAGAGGCCTACTCCAAGACGATGAGGAGGACATCTAATGGCATGAACCTCAGGATCATTCTCAAGGATGTTGCTGATCCCCACCAATGCATGATATAGCTGCACAGTAGGCAACGTCGGCTTAATAACCGCAACGTCAAATTTCTCATGTTCCCTTGGAGGACTGGCTGAGAAGACCAAATATGCATGCCCTCCTGGCCGACACCTTGTTCCAAGTGATCGCCGCCCAGTTCTATCTAGACCACATGGCGTGATGGCCACCGTCTTCTCCCGTACCGGGGAGTGGGCGCCGCTGCCCTCCTTCAACAAAACACGGCGTATATCATAGCTTCCAAGATAACCCGTTATAGCCACAATAGCGTTTTACTCTTTCACCGGTAGTGCGGTAGCCTACTGTAGGCCGGCAACTCAATATTCGGTAAACCAGTAAGCAAGTCCTATTAGGTCCCCCTCCTAAATTTTTTTTTATCATAGGTCCGCCACTAGGCAACGCCAGATACTTCAACAATGTTGTGCAGACATGATCTATATATGGGTGGATTCTTTTTTGCTAGTACTGATAGCGTACTGGATTTACCGATGAGTATATACATGCTCCGTCGAGGGCGTATTTTCTGGGAGAGGTTCTAATTCTAAACCGGCATGGAGCGAAGCAGATGAATCTAGTGATGGTTGGTTTGAGTAACCGACGAACTGGGCTTGTTGGCCTCATGGTAAGTGCGCCAGTCAATAATTAGAACACGAGCCGTGTGAGGTTGCCGCATTGTTCATGCACAAGAATGGAAGATTGTGCAACTCTTTCGTCGGTTTTCTCGGCGACCTAACATCATTTAGATCCTACGTCCTGTTCAGCATTTAACAAATCTTGCTTCACGAATAATTCATAGCTAGCTGCCTAGCTCCGCTGGCCTAGCTAGCACATAGATGAGCGACAATTCCACATGTTCAGTAATGAAAGAAAAATCTAGCAGACTCTTGTTTGATTGGGTGGCATGTCTAGAGGGGATCAAATCCAACAATAAATACACTAAGTTGGTGAGCACCTTGGCCTCAAATGTAGGTAAAGATCTGATGTCGCATAGTCCTGTTTTGGGATAATGTCATAATGACACGCCACGCAGTCCTCTCAAGCCGTTTTTAACGCCGGATCAAGCTGCATTAATGATTAAATGCATGAAACATATAACATGGTTGGGTGCTGTTTTGCCTTAATTTCTCCGTTCGTATTGCCACATCCCAGCATTGGAGACTTTGCTTGAGGCTCAAGAACTTGCAACTTGCACGCATAATGAAGAATGTCATCATGATGGGCACAGTGACGTACTAGTATTCTTTCCCCTCCACCTATCAGTTGCCTAATGTACATCAACAGTGCCTGGCTGCTAATTGAAGAAATGTCTGGCCTAGTAGTTACAAAACATTTGGACTCAATATAAAGCAGTTTCAGACGTAAATGCGCATGAAATATATGGTATGCAGCCAAACGCCATCCCTAACTTTCACATAGCAAAAATCTATACTAGTGTGGGCTGAACTAATAAACGGCCACGTTGCATCAGCTAAACAACCACCACCAATGCATGCCTCCCAAGCAACTACTAATTCCAACAAGCACTAATTAATGCCTGCTAAGACAGAACAGGATAACATTTTCCAGAGAGGAGACCTTTCAATGCATAGCAGTACCTCTTTTGCTTGTGTACATAGGGGGAGGCTGCTTGTCCTTACATTGACAGTGAGTCAGTGACGAATAAGATGACTTACCAGCAGGCCCACATGTCAGTATGGATACCAGTCACCAGAACCTCCAGTCAGATAGTTACATGGCCGGAATTTCACGCGTAATCTAGTGTTTACTGTTGTCATCGATATAGGATCGGACCATAAATTTATAGGTTTCTCTAGTCAGATTCGCAGACCGTTGGGATGCAAAGCGACCCAACGAGAATCACACAAAAGTAATTGAACAAATGTATTGTATATGGGTATCAACTGTTACAAGTGGCCTCCTCCATTTACAGGGGTTCTATTTATAGAGTGAGTGGGAAGACGAATGAAGTTACAAGTTCGCCCCTGAGCCTATTTCACTTCTAAGGATACTTCCACTCCCCTCTGCAACGATTAGAAAACTAGCTGTTGCAGACAAATTCGGTAGTTCCGACAGCTAAAGTCCGATACTACCGATTATCAAAAGTACCGCAGCACTCGTGCAGAACTATCGATTTCCTCGGGGACGAGAAGACTCCACACATGTGTCTCTCTGGAAAAAATGTGCCACTACACAAGCCGGTCGTTTTGCAAATCGGAAGTACCACTCACACAGAGCCAGTAGTTCCACACCTTGGAAGTACCGCTCACACAGAGCTGATTGTACCGCTCATTGTTCGGACCGCTTACATAGAGCCAGTCGGAAGTTCCGATTGTCGACTACACTGGTCCTTGACCACGTTGGATGGTTTGACCACTCAGGTCTCCGACCACGTTGTCCAGTTCGACCACACAAGTCTTCGACTACACTAGTCTCCGACCACGTTGGTTGCGACCACTCAGATCTCGACCAAGTTGACCATGTTGATCTTCGACTATGTCAATCATTGATACACAGATCTCCAACCACGTTGTATCAATCACGTTTGTTTGACCACTTCAGCTCGACCATGCTAGTTTCGATCACACAGATCTCGACCACGTTAGTTTCAACTATGTCGATTCGACCACGCTAGTCTCGATCATACAGATCTCGACCATGCTGGTTTCGATCACACTGATCTCGACCATGTCGGTTCCAACCACACTGGTTTGACCATGCTGGTCTTCGACTATAGAGGTCTTCGACCACCTTAGTTCCACCACTTTGGTCTTCGACCACTCTGATGTTCGACCACACAAGTCTTCGATCACCTTAGTTTGACCACGTTGGTTCTCGACCATATAGATCTTCCGACCACCAACGCACGAGGTAGTTTTGTGATTACAACGCCGGTACTTTCGTTAGGCGGTAGTATCGTAGGTCACATTGCGGTAGTTCCAATTGCCCTGAAAGTTGCAGATACTTCAACAGATTTTGCAAAACACATTTGCAAACTTTACTATCATGGACACAAGGATCAAACATAATTCCCAACAAGTTGCAAAACACATTTGCACACTTTTAGAATCATGACACAATGATTGAATATGAGTTTCAACCATTTGCAAATATAAGCCTCATACTACAAAGAGTAGGAAACATAGACTTCAAACACTTGCAAAACACATTTGTAATGCATAATCCCATGTTGCATGGATTCAACACATGAACTGCAACTATTTGCAAAAACACATTCGCAAATACAGGTCTCATGCTAAGGAGAGCTAGAAGAGATGAGGTTAAGCTATTAACATATGATGAGACTTAAGCTACTAGATATAACCCCTCTTAATTGTATGGCAACCTATAATAGCAATCCGGTCTTCCAACCAAACTCCAAGACCGGTAAATGATTAGAAATACATCATTAGCCCTAGCTAGTCATATTTTTGCCTTAGGTTATTGTCTTGATATGCATCAACCCATAATGCATCCTTTAATTCAACTCCATTAACACATGATAGGTCTTCACTTGACTTGATAATCAACACATGATCATCTTCTTTTGGACATATATCAACTCATTATGCATCTTCTTTTTGATGACCTTCAACTCATGAAGCCATCTTCTTCTCACATCTTAACTTGTTGATCTTCAACACATAAAGTTATTCCAAGTCATTCTTATTTGTAGAACCTAACCTATTCATCCAACTCATGAAAAATGTTAGTCCACAGATCAATTTTTATCAATTACCAAACTTCACCATTAACTCATAATGGAGAGGTTGGATTCTATAATCTTCTCCTTTTGGTAATTCATGACAATCTCAATAAATAATAAGATATAGATTGATTTTCGAGTATACAACATATACATAACAATTGTATACTCTATGATAAGTTTTTAAAGCAAAGCTTACTTATCCGGTTATCATTAATCATCCAACTATTAACACGTAATGGGGGAACTAGATGACAACTCGATTATGAGTGTATATGAACTACACAAGCTATATATACTCAAGGGATATATTTCAAAGTAATGATCCTTAATATGTGGAAAGATGAACATGGGTCAATACTAATAAAACTTAAAACATAGAGTGAACCCCCCCTAAATTTGTGCATACAAGAGTGTATAATGAAGACATATGCACATATTCAAGTTAGACTATTGGTGAGATTCAATCTATATTTGGAATCCAAGGAATGCATTAAAGCATAAAAATATGATGTAGAATGCATACCTCTATGGTTTTCATTTCTTCATCCAAGTGAGATTAAGTAATATAATAATCAATAAATATGTTTGCCTCACAATTGCATTTGTTATTTTATCCAAAACCATTTATTATTATCACATCCAAATAAGACTAGGCAATACCATAAATGATAAACAAGTTAGCCTCACAAATGTACTTATCATTATTACCAAAACTAACTTAATGGAATTTGAACTTATAGGTCTTCCTTCGGCCCACGCCCTTTCAAGCTGCGCCCAAAGCTCCCCCCTCGGCAAGCCTCGGCCGCGGGTCGTAGAGCTTCAATTTGTGATCCCCTTAATTGCCTTCGAAGGTCCTCCAACTCCCACTCGACCACCTCACGAGCGCTTGGAGGGTCGACCTCCCTAGAGGCCATGGTTTTGCTGGTGACCCATGCCTCCATGGAGAGGTCCGGCAAAACCTCTGGGCCCCAAGTGGTGCGAGTTGTGATCTGGCTTGACTTTAGCCTCGAAGGGGGTTTGCACCTCCCACTTTGGCGACGTTCCATGCTTTCTCCTTCTTAGGCGGCATAACTTCTCACTCGAGTTCCCACAAATGGCACCAACTGTCATCAATATGAGATCAAATAGTAAACTTATAGGCACCCCTAGTCGGATTCGCAGACCGCTGAGGATGCAAAAGGACCCAACGAGAATCACATGCAACTGACTGAACAAATGTATTGATATGGATGTCAAGTCTTCAAGTGTTACAAATGACCTCTTCTCTCTATTTATAAGGGGTCCTATTTATAGAGAGGAAAGGGAGTGAAATTACAAGTCCACCCTTAGGGCCTAGTTCACCCCTAAGGGTACTTTTGTCCATTACATCAGGTCGGCCCCTGGGCCTGGGTTAAGCTGCCCCCCCCAACTCCTGCTCGATGCAACCGACACCTAAAGTATCACGTCTCGCCGGGATTGGTCTCCGTACTTCGTCTTGAGTTGGCTCCCAGACCTAAGTTGGCCCGCAGACCTCGTCCGGGGTAGATTCCCTGATATGTGACACCACGCCGAAGTTGTCGTGACACACTTTGGTGTTTTATTGTAGACTAATCAAGAGTCGTTCTGAACTGTACAAGCACACATTTAAGTTTCACTTGGGTGCATTGCCAGCAAATGTTGAGAAAACATGACGGAGACTATTATTTAGAATATGAATATTCAGCGCGCCAATCTTGTAACTACCTTTTGTGTTAAAAGTCTGCTTATAAAATTCCCAGAATTCCAATTGTAAGATTAAAATGCAATCAGAGTATGAAAGAGGTAATGTACAGTATATTGTAATACTTAAACGCCGCAGCTTTGAATATACTAATCACCAAAGTTATTAGGAATAGATGGAACAGAGGCAACTTGACCCCAGGTAGAAGAAAAAATAAATCCTAGCTCATTAATTCGTCACAGCACTACTTATTAGGGAAGTGACACCAGGAAATGATGTCTAGTACTAGTAATATGGTAGAAGTGTACAAAAAGCAACATTTATTGTCTGGGGAGAGGTTAACAAATCTTAACTAACCGCTTGACATCCTGGCTAACCAGGTTAGGAATGCCGGAGCTTAAAACAAAGAGCAGAAGAAACCCTCATGGTTTACGAGTTAAAACAACACTTGTCAAGAGCAGGCTATGTTTGGAAGGGGGAAAAAGGGAACAAAACATACTGTGTTCAGCAAGCAGTTATCAGTGGCTGATGTCGGAGATGACCTAGTCCTTAAACCTTGTAGAATTCTTTCCTATGGATGAAGCACCTGCACCGTAGATAGGGAATATCACAATTTATTGGAGCAGAAAATCCAATGTGCAATGAGGTTGTCTTTAACTGCACAACATTTACATGTATTTGGACCCTACACTGGCAAAGGCACTAGTAACCAAAAAAAAAAAAACAATCATCTAGAAATTCTCTTGGAAGCTAAGCCAGATGGGCACCCAAGGAACACAGTGTTATCATACTCGCAGTTAAAGTTGCAATATCTCTAGACGGCAGGGGCAATTTTTCTGTTTGTAAATGCTACTGTATCGAAGACCATAAGATAGCTAAACCGACAGACTGTTCTGTTGTATGCAGGATCACCAAACTGGAGGGGCTTTTAATGTGTGGGGTCAGGTGAACGGTTGGATCTGAAGCATTCTTCACCGGTGGAGATGGAACTTCTGTACTTTCTTTTTCAGGACTCCATGCTTGGATACGGTGAAATGATTAGTGATTACTCATATAGTGCTGAGAATAGTTTCAGACACTACAAGATGGCTCATATAATACTATTCTCAACTACACAGTGATTACTCATATTTGTATCCAAGACTGAATCATTCTTCTTTAAAACTACAAATATAATAGTCTACAAAACATTTTCTGCAATTACTATTACTTTCAGTACTTGCTTTATATAACCGTAATGTTTCATAAAAGAGTCCTCCTGGATTTCTTGTAGCTGTGTAGTAATGTACTTCAATTGGTGTTACCACTATTAAATTCAAAAGAAGTAACAAAAGTGACAAGTACTGCACTATTCACATATATTGATTGTCCTTTTTCTTTGTTGGTTCTCGATGGTACAGATGAACTGGACTTTGATATTTCGCATGGGTGCATAATATTACATTACTATATCCATGAATATTTTGGGATTTTATTGGAATAGTGTATCATGCATTTATCGTAAATGGAGGTTTGGTCTTTGGTGGCAATAGGGCACCAAATTTGCACCCTTCAAACACATATCTAAATCTTGTCACTTTCATTTCAATAAAATGATTTGCATTATAATATAACAACTAATAAATAATAATTGTGCAAACAAGTTACGTAAATATTTAAGTAGCATACATAGGCAATGTTGTCTACTTTTCATGAAGTTATAATTGACAAACAAACATCTCAAGCATTCTCTTTTTTATGTTTACTAGTGGCATATATATACAAATTATATTTAATATTCTATTCATTATTGCATTACATAGCACTTATGTAACGTCTATACATTTAAATGACTAGCCACATGCATACCAAAAGCAAGTTCATCGCTATACAAATGCTACTAAAAAGTATAACATGATTTAATATGTTAAACTTATTTTACTAGTAAAATTTAACTTTTAATTGAAATAAGTCTTTTTAAAAAAAGTAACAAAAGAAGTTGACACAATCAGTCTCCGTGGCCTGTGGGAGCATGGAGGACTGTATTATGTAAGTTGCAGATAGGTTTTGTGGTGCTGCATGGGTGGTCTGTTTGAAATCTTAACTACATAATCATCTTTCGCATATGGTTTCCTTTTTCCATTTCTTAGACAAGTACGTCCATCACCTATTATAAGCGAAAGAACGCGTATTTTGTTTGATGTTGATGTGCATGATTGATTTAAGTACAGCCTCATTCTTTCTAAATTTCAAATGCCAAAAGTCCGATTTCTATCTCACTAGCTCTTGTTAAATTACCAAGGAAGTGTTGCTCTATCAGCAACTAGTTAACTGAAGAATAACTGCCCCTTTATATGTCATGTTATCCTCACGCAAGTTTACAGATGGCAATTTGTGTGTTTCATATCCTACTACATTGATAGAGTTAACAATAGCATATGAATGTAAAATGTCTCTTTTCCCTAAAATATATTAGACGATTATGAATAATCTATTAGATCACCAGTCACCACCAAATCAACTAATCAAGTCAGCCATGAATGCTTACCAAGAGTTATCATTCACTAACAACTGGAAGACCTGTATGGACAATGCATCTCATATTCTTCGCACATCAACTTTCTCAAGTTGGAAATGGTGAGTATGCATTTCCCACACCAAAAGTAAATGCATATTAGTAACAGGATTCTAATCCAAGATTCCATCATAGGATGTATATCTGTTATAAGATAGGATGCTGATCCAAGATTCCAGAATTCTAAATTAAAGTAAGCAAGAATGCATTAGTTCAAAGAAAAGATCAGCAAAACACAAGGCGTGACCAAACCTCAGAGTTCGCTGTGGCGTGAAGAAACCCTTGAAGCGCCAAATATGAGATCTTTGGCAATGACTGTTGGAACACAACACCAAGATCACATATACCAGGTTGCCCATAAACATACACTACACGGAGAAGTCGAACAAACACAGAGACACAGAGAGAAATTTTTTCCGACACGAACTCAACTTGCGTCGCTTTTCCTTTTCTTTCTCTTTTCTCTTATTCGACTTACTCTTCTTCTCAACAGATTACATGGTATATATAAACAACTGAGTCGCACAGGCCACTCATCCACTGCAACTCTGACAATGACTATCGGCCCATACCGAGCAGTTCGCCAACTCACTGAAGCACCACGTCATTCTACGACCTCTCGTGCTGTCGATTGCTATAATGACTGGCCGCATACGACTGCTACAGTGACCGGCCGCATAATGTCTTCGGCTGCACACGAACGCTTCAGTGACCAGCCACACACGTCTGCTACAGTGACTAGCCGCACATGTCTGCTACAGTATACTGCTATTTCGACCATGGCGCCATGACCATGCACACTGTCGACCACGGTGCCACGACTAGGCACACTAGCGACCACGATGCCATGACCATATATACTGTCGACCACGGTGCCACAACCATGCACACTGTCGACCATGGCACCATGACTATGCACACTGTTGACCACGGTGCCACGACTATGCTTACTGTTGACCATGGTGCCGCGACCACACACACTGCAGCTATGACCATTGTAGTTTCGACCACTGTAGCACTCGGATACACCGACTGCTACGGTAACACCGATTGCACTTGGCGCCACGACCACAGCGCCAACAACCACACACACACACACTCGGCGCCTACAACCACACAGACTGGTCATATACGACCACACAAGGGGACCAGTCGTAACGACTACATAGATACCGGTCGTAATGACCACAAAGTGTCTGGTTGTAGTGACCACACACTGGTCGTAACGACCACACTCACAAACCAGTCGTACACAACCACACAGTGGTCGTAACGACCACACACAATCCGGTCGTAACAACCACAAAGAGACTAGTCGTACACGACCACACAGACACCGATCGTAACAACCACACAAATTATCAAGATTAATTCTAACATCCCCCCCTAATCTTGATACTTTGACTCTCAAGACAAAGTTTGATCTCCTGACGCATCTCCAAGGAGTTTTGCCTTCTTCTTGTTGACTATTCTGTTGGTGACACAACTTGCTGGCTTCTTTACCATCTTTACCACCAGTGACACACCTCACTGACGTCTTCGACCACAACCTCAGCTCCAATTGTCTTTCGCCGGTGACACAACTTGACGGTGACGGAGACTCTCATCAGATCTTGCACACTCCTAATTACTCATGTTTTCTCGTGAACACAGCTAACACAAGAACACACACGAGTACTCTGGACACACGATTACAAAAACTCACATGCATCATGCATTGACTCACTTACATGCATGACCATGACACAAGAAATGCACATGTATGTAACACACCTACATGCTCAAAACAGGTAAATGCACATGCAACACTCCTATTGTGCCCAACAACTCAAAATGCAAGCGTGTGCTCATACTTGTACATGGACTCAACTACATGCAAGACGGAAAAGTAAATGATGAAGACTCCTTATTGGCTTTACATCAACACTAGCTCGTATTCCGTATCCACTGCAGCAAGAAGAGCCACCTCTTTCTTTGGCTCGTGACACTCCTTAGCAAAGTGCCCGTACTCTTGGCAGTTGTAGTAGCGCACCTTGGTTTTGTCGAACTTTCTTTGACCACCACCACTGCTAGAGCTACCAGAGGAGCCCTTTCCTTCTCGCTTCGATGACCTAGTCTCTCACTCGGCCTTGGTGAGAAGTAAATGCTCCTCGTCCCCCTTCTCCTGCTTGCATATGCGCTCCTCATACGCTTTGAGGTGGCCAATCGTCTCCTCGAATGACATGGTATCTACATCCGAAAATTGCTTAATTGCAGTAACAACCTGCAAAAACTTGTCAGGAACCAAATCGAGCAACTTCTTGACAAGCGCGGTTTCCTCCAGGGTGGTGCCAAGACCACTGAACATGCTCGCTAGCCCACTGATCTTACCAGCGAACTCATCGATGGAGTCGCTTTCCCTCATGTGCAGGGCCTCAAATTCACTTTTCAAGGTCTACAGCCGCACCTTCTTTACTCAGTCGGCCCCGAGATACCTAAACTCTCCAACGTATCCTTGGTTGTCTTCTTCTTGGCAACCTGGTGGAGCACATCTTTAGGAATAGCCTGAAGGATGCACGCAAGTGCCATGTTGTCCTTCCTCCTTTCCACGACCACTCCGACCGTGGGTTCGGCCGCCTCCCAGATGTCCTGAACCTCCATACAAGCATCCATCTTGATTGCTCAGGTGTAGTAGTTAGAGGAGGTGAGTATCGGGTACTCCCTCATCGATCGTGCCACTGGTTGCTCGGTGATGGACGTCTTGTTGAAGCGAAGGAACTTGGGCATACACCAAGCTCTGATAGCAAATGTTGAAACACAACACTAGGATCACACACACCAGGTTACCCGTGGACACACACTACACGAGAAAGTCGAACAAACATAGAGATACGGAGATAAATTTTCCCAATGCGAACTCAACTTGCGTTGCTTTTCCTTTTCCCTTTCTTTCTCTTCTCTCTTATTCGACTTACTCTTCTTCTCAACAGATTACATGGTATATATAGATAACCGAGCCGCACAGGCCACTCACCCACTATGACTCTGACTCTGACAACGATACCGGCCCATACCGAGCATTTCGTCAACTGACTAAAGCACCACGTCATTCTATGACCTCTCATGCTAACGACTGCTATAGTGGCTGGCCGCACACGATTGCCACGGTGACCAGTGGCACAATGTCTTTCAGCCGCACATGAACGCTACAGTGACCAACCGCACACGTTTGCTGCAGTGACCAACCGCACACGTCTACTACAATACACTGCTGCTTCGACCATGACGCCACGACCATGCACACCGTCAACCATGGTGCCACAACTATGCACACTGTCGACCACGGTACCACGACCACGCACATTGTCGACCACGGTGCCATGACTATGCACACTGTCGACCATGGTGTCACGACTCATGACCACGCACACTGTAGTTACGACCACTGTAGCACTCGGACACACCGACTACTACAGTAACACCGATTGCACTTGGCGCCACTACCATGGTGCCAATGACCACACGCACACTCAGCGCCTACAACCACACAGACCGATCGTATACGAACACACAAGGGGACCAGTCGTAACGACCACAAAGTGATTGGTCGTAGCGACCACACACTGGTCGTAATGACCACACTCACAAAACCGGTCGTACACGATCATGCAGTGATCGTAACGACCACACATAAACCGGTCATAACGACCACAAAGACTGGTCGTAACGACTACACACGGACTAGTCGTACACGACCACACAAGTACCGATCGTAACGACTACATAAATTATCAAGATTAATTCTAACAATGACAAGCAACCCCTCCAAGTTCTTCGCTCCCACCTCAAGGCAATCCTTCAGCAACTCCCCTTCCTCCACCTCCACTTCACACCCATCACCACCTCTCTTCAAGGCCCCTAAACCCCAACACAAATCTTAGGGCCTGTTTTTTTTTTGTGGCTTTTGGCTTCAGTTTTTAATTTTTCTGTAGTAAGTAGCTTTTAAACGAAGTGTCTTTTCAATATTGGGTCTACTAGTTAATTGTAGTACATACTGTACCGACTTCATTTATATTGGCAAAAGCCACACATGAATTTTAGTTACTCTGTAATCTCTCACGCGAACAGTCAAAAGCCATAAGCCACAGCTACAAAAGAACATGCCCTTAATTGACTGAGTATTGCTGCAATTTGGTTACCATGACAGTCGTGTACCTACTCGGAGAAGGCGACGAGGAGGCCGTTGAGCAGCTGAGCGGCGGCGGCACGGACGTCCCCATAATTACGGTGCAGCCACTGGGCGGCGTCGGCGGCGGACTGTAGGCGCGAGGCCTCCGCCGCAGCGGCGAGGCGGCGCGCGGCGGCGGTGGCGCAGGAGAGGCCGCACCCGGCGGCCGAGGAGAAGGCCTAGTGGAGGAGGTAGTCCCAGGCGAGGGCCCACGCGCCGCGCGAGGAGAGGAGCGAGAGGTTATATGCGATTCGGCGTGCGCCGACTGCCGCAGCGGCGTCGCCCCGGGCGGCGGCGACGCGGGCGAGGAGGGAGTGGGACGGAGAGGAGAGCGACGACCTCGCGCAGTGGGACGCGGAGAGCGGAAGCGCGTGGAAGCGGAGGACATACGAGCAGGAGGACGGTGACAATGAGAGGGAGATAGGAATGGGAGAGGGGTGCTCGCCGGCGGCGAGAGGCTCCGGCTTGGGTCATCGGAAGAGGCGGGAGGGGAGGAGGTTTTGGGTTGGGTTGGACTGAAGCGGTGCAGAAGTATAACACAGTTAATCCACTGGCCCAGTTATTTATGGGCCTTTTTCTCAGTTATTTAGCGGATTAGCAGAACAACCTTATCGGCCTTACTAGGTGACAGCCCATTAATTACTAGTCCGAGCATGTAGAAACTGTGCATCTCTGGCCTATTTGGTATGGCTGAAGCTTTTTCAGAAACAGATTCTGGCTAGGCTTTTTGAAAAAAAGCTGCTTTCCAACTGGTCCACTGATCTGAAGAAGTTTTTGTGTTTTGTGGTCTGTTTTTTAGGTTGATTGGTTGTTCTTAGTTGAAAAATATCCGAATCAAATACCCTTAATTTAAATGATGATTTATTTTATGCTAATCTGGTACTTTTTCAAGTTCACATACTAAACAGAGAACTTTTTAATTTCACTTGGACTTAATTAAATTGATCATACAAAGTACTTACTATACGCTATTAATCAATTTATAGGTGAATGATGATCAGCCAGCACAAAGATTAATTCTACTAGATTAGTATTGAAGTATAAGTGAATTATCTATCTTTTCTCATAAGTTTAAGTTTGGATGAATTGGTTGGTGTATGCAACTCAATAATTAAGACTCCTACTCCTATTTAGATTAAGATTTATATTCTAAATTAGAGAAGAGTTAGGAGAGATTATATAAACCATAGGAGGATGACCAGAGAGAACTCAAGCCACAAGAAGAAGCAACTAAACAAAAAAACAATATAAGTCTACTCATCCAAAGCAGATGGCACACGAGAGAATTAGAGTTTAGGATGTTCTTTAGCACTAGACCCTTGTATAGGACAAGGATCCGATGGTCCTAAAAGATTTGAGAGAGTTGCGAGTGAGTGACAATTCCTTATACTCTTTTGAGATTGTACTTAAGAAATTTACAGTCAGTTTTGCCAAAATTTTCTCTCTCGTCATGGTTGCTTTAACGTCATTATTTTGATTCTCTCTACGAGATTCATCCCCTTCGTTCTTGGTACCGTGCACGCTTGTACCGTATCTCATAAACTTTAATTCTATCCAAAGGTTGTTGCGTATAAAATGAGGTATACATTGGTTGACAGTAAATCTTGCTAGTATGTACCATATCCTTTTGTGTGGCCTTTGTTGCAAATTATCACCAGCAACAAAGGTCTCGTTTCAAACAGATTATGGCTTCAAAAGCCAAAAATCATTTAGAATATGGTTTTTTTTCTTTGCATTATCTATAATGATATAACGGTGTTATTTATTTATTTATTTTTCAATTAAGTATCTTAGAAAAACTAACAACCATTATGGTCTAACTTTAGTCAAAAATTAAAAATCATAGCTAAAAGTTAAAAACCATGTCACTTTTGTACGGGAACGTTATTTACGAACCGGAGAGGATGAAGCATATTCAGTAAGCTCTGAATAAGGCGTGCTTGTCCTTGCTTTATTCGCAATACTTCAACTAGACTAGATAGGAGCACTCCTTATCAAAGGCGATATTGTTAGGTGTTAAAAGAGGGACCAATAGCCGTATCTCTCTAAGCTTTCAGCTGCTGAATAATGCACAAGTAACCTTCATTTGGGTCAACTACATACGCACTGCACACCACAAGTCGGCGTGCGGTCCAGTTTCGACGCACCGGTCGGGTAGCATCCAATCATATAGCTTTGCCGGCGTGCTTGACGCAGGACAAACGGGTGATAGCAATGCAGACGTTGATGTCCAAAGAAAAATGTGCAATAGGAGACGTGCTCGGGCTCGAGCCGTACTATTCCTATGTGCATGCAATGCAGGTCGATGCATTCTCGCAACGTCGATCAGTTCCCCTTCCATTAACGTTTGAATTAGTGTGACTCATATTATTTAATTGGGCGCATGAGAGCATTAGAGGTTAAGATATTTTTTAGTACTAGATTCTTGTATAGGTCAAGGATCTGAGGATTCTAAAAGATTCGAGATAGTTGTGAGTGAGCGGCACTCCTTTATACTCTTTTGAGGTTATGCTAAAGAAATTTACGGTTGGCTTCACCAAATCTTTTCTCTCTCATCATGGTTGTTTTAACGTCATTATTTTGGTTCTCTCTATGAAATTCATCTTCTTCGTTTTTGCTATCGTGCATGTCATACCATATCTTACAAACTCTAATCTAATCTAGAGGTTGCTATGAATAACAAGGGGTATCAGAATGTAACAAGTGGTATCAGAGCTAAGGTCAAATTAATCTGATTTGTGAGAAGGTCGGTAAAACTTCAAGTGGTACAAAATCAATATCAATAATGTGGAATAAAGTAGAGAAATTTAACGGTGGAGATAATTTCAGCATGTGGCAATGCGTGGTGAAGGATATCCTTATTCAGTAGGGGCTAATCGATGCTCTTAAAGGGGACAAATTGGAAAAAAAACATCCACTGAAGACTGCAAGGTGATGGAGCGGAAGGTTGTCGGTACAATCCGTCTATGTGTCTCTGATGAGATGAAGCACTCGGTGACAAAGGATAATTCGTGGAAGAAATTATAGAAGGATTTAGAATAATTATATATGGCAAATTCACTGACAAACCGGTGAGTGCTGAAGCGACAACTGTACAGGTTGTGTATGAAGGAAGGTACATGATTCGTTGACCATCTCAATATTTTCAACAAGATTACCACGCAACTAACTATTGTGAATGAGAAAATTAAGGAGAACAGCAAAACCGTTATACTGGTATCATCTCTACCATCATCATAGGAGCAATTGGTGATGCATATTTTCATCGAAAAAACCACTCTCAACTTCAATGAGACGGTTGTATATCTAGTGAAGGCTAAATTTTTGAAAAAGCCATCGTAATCTTTATCCTCGGGTGATCAAGTATTAGTTGCAATAGGTGTTGTAGACAAAAGCAAATATCATAAGAACAAAAAGAGTAAGAACAAGAGCACACATGTATGCTATCTATGTGACAAGGAATGTCACATGATAAAAGATTGTCCGAGTTTGAAGCAAATGAAGGGTGCATGCTCAATAGCCGTAACAAAGGATGATTCGAACGTATTAGTCATCAGTCAATCAAATACTTCTCATGGATGAATATTAAATTTAGTTTGTTTCTTCTATATATGTTTGGCAAGAGTGATGTTTGACGAAGGATCTCTATACTCAGCACATAGAACTGTTTACTTAGTGAGTTGCGAGGAGTATGTAATTAATAAGGTGGAAATGGTTACATTAGAGATGTATGATGGAACACATTGCATATTAACAGGAGTTCAATATGTTTTTAGTTTAAAGAAGAATCTCATATCTGCAATGTCGCTTGAACTTAAAGATTGTGAGATATCACTTTGAGATGGAGTCACTTAAGTTACTTGTAAAAGGCAAGTAATCATGAAAATATTTGGAGCAATGAAGGATATCTTAGAGTTATCTTAAAGGTGGATCAATCAATGTGAGATCTGATAAAAATCCTGATCATGAGAAGAAAACTGTATCATCAATAGTAGGTAGTTAGATCTCATCTGCAGTTATGTGCGGAACTACAAAGACGGTTGCAAAATCTAGCAGACGCAAAGGCGAAGGTGTGACCTGTTAGAAGAAAGAAGACATGATAGGACCAACCATACGGTACCGGTGAGTAGGTGGAGCTCGGAGGCGATACAAATATATGGCATGGAAGGCTGTAAGAACAGGAGATGTGGTTAACCAAATTATACAGTGAATGATCTCTCAAGTGGAGGGTTCGGGCAGGCTAGCTCGGATACTGACACACACATTGTGGTGATATGTATGAGTCCCTGTGATGGGAGCACTCTGAAAAGGTGAGAGGAAAAACAAAAAAAATGTAGAGCCGACTTGGAGCAAGTTCTTAGAGTACCATAGTGACTTCAACGGATAAGAATCCAAATGGAGCTTGTTGAGTTAGTGTGACTTGTATATAGTATTTAAGATTTAAAAAGATGTGCTATAAAGAGTAATAGATTAATCTTAATAGGATTAGCGCTCCTACTTTAAATTGGAGGACTAGAAAGAGGCTTTATAGACCATAGAGGGTGACCATTAATAAGCCATAAAACCAAGCAATCAAATCTACTCATCCAAAAGATAGAGGATTAGAGGTTATGATATTCTTTGGCACTTTATTCGTATATATGGCAAGGATCTAATGGTTCTAAAAGATTCGAGAGGATTATGAGTAAGCGATAATCCCTTATACTCTTTTGAGGTTGTGCTTAAGAAATTTACGATCAACTTCGTCAAACCTTTTCTCTCTCGTCGTTGTTGCTTTAACATTGGTATTTTGGTTCTATGAAATTTATCTTCTTCGTTTTTGATATTATGTACGCTCATGTTATATCTCATAACTCTGATCTAATCTATAAACGGTCACGTATAAGGAACATTGGAGTATAATAATCCAGGCATCGGATGATGTCAAATTGTGGATCGAGCCATGCTCCATGCGCACACATCCAGTTCGTACCAACGTTTTTTGTCCTCTGGTGATGGACATCAAAACGCTTGCGCATCAATAAGAAGTAAACTTTACCTGACATGAGCTGCAGGACACTAGTGGATGATAAAAGGCTGTTTTTTTTCTTCTTATGGTTAGGGTTTATAATTTTTGGTTGAGAATTTTGAATTTTAGATTGTTCATGATAAGAATACGAAGAGAGATACTAACTTGTGATTTTGGCTGGTACAGATGTTAGGTTTTTAACATGTATTACAACTAATTTGTAGATCCCGTCTTGAGAAAATACATTATTTGAAAGTTAGATACTGTAGCAAAAACCAAAAGCCGCTTTTAGAAGCCACAAATAACAGATCAAAGATTGCAGTGTCACACTGTAGCTAAATTTTTTTTGGTGTTGTTGAGGAAAATTGTCAGTGTGTAGTGTACGTACGGTCCAAACCGATCCAAAGACCAAAGTATCCAAGTTAGTTCACCACAACTTGCAAGTTGCAGACACCAGACAGGGGGACTAGGGAGCACGATAAAACACAAAAAAAAAAATAAAAGAAGGTTAAGAAAAGAAAAGATACTAGTGCCGTGTCAGAGGAGGGTCAGTCAGTCAGACTCCACTGTGTCCACACGTCTGTTCCCTACCCATCATCCATCACCACGCCGGCAGCACTTGTGCTTGTATATAGAGGTGGGAATTGGGCCGTGCCGCACGGCCCAGGCCCACCGTGCTTTGGACCGCTTCGTGCCGTGCCGGTTCGGCCCAGTCATCCCGTCGTGCCGTGTCGTGCCGGCCCGCCTCGTCTTCGGCCAGGCCCAAGCACGGCCCAAAGCCCACCGTGCCGGTGTTCGTGCCGTGCCAGCCCAAGCCCAGCCCAAAGTAACTATACACGACAAAAGTGGCAGTGACAATGGTAGCGGTGGCCGCTATCTTCCTTTCTCTTGTATCCGCCTTATTAAAAACCTACTTAAAATTCGATTCTATTGTCTCATGTCATTTCACCTTCGAACTTGGTCATCTAGTCTAATGGAATGCATATCTTGGTGCAAATTAGACTATGGCGTACGTGGACATCGCCCGACAATCTAGCATAGGCCTACCCAACTAGTCAAATAGAAAAGCTCAAGGAGAGTCATGAGTACAATTTACTATAGTTAAGAAATCAATTTTAAATAGTTTCTGGCCAACCGTGCTCTTCGTGCCGTGCCAGCCCGAGCACGGCCCGATCTGTCGTGCCGTGCCGTGCCGCCCACCGTGCCGGATTTTGAAGCCCAGCCCGGCCCACCGTTCGTGCCGTGCCGGCACGGCCCGCCACGTGTCGGGTCGGGCCGTGCTTGGGCCGGGCCGGGCCGGCCGTGCTTCGGGCTGGCCCAAAAAAGCCCGGCCCAAGTCCCACCTCTACTTGTATATATAAACAGCCTCCAAGCCGTCAAATTACGGAACAGGATACGGCCTTCGGAGTTCAGACGAAGACGAAGACGATGAGAGGAGCATCAGCCATATCGAGCCTTCTCGTCTTCCTCGCCCTCTCTTCCTTCTCCATTGCCTCTGCCTCCACCAAGCAAGGCCAGGTCATCATTAGTTCATTCCCTGCAGTTAATCAAGAGATTACCCACAGTTTTCGTTTGATCAGTTATATTCATGCATGGACAATGCTATCATTCATAATGCTATGGTTTCGTTTTGTTTCCCTCCTACTTTACATGAACTCTGTCAACGTGACTCTATGCCAGGTTCATTAATTTTGCAACACTGCGTATAAATTAGGGAGTGTATATATAAAAACTCAAGCTAAATTGTCAAGGATATGTTTTGTTGACTGTTTTGCAAATTAAAGAAGGGACGTAACAGACAAGCTTTCGTATCGCCGCTGTGAATAGGTTTACATAGTGTATCTGGGCGAGCACGCCGGAGCGAAGGCGAAGGAAGCAATCCTGGAGGATCACCATGCGCTCCTACTCTCCGTCAAGGGCAGGTACAGCCATTGATATGCATGGCGTGCACTACTCGCACACCTCTCCTGCCATCTGCTGTGCGATGTTCACTGATATCGATGGGCTAGACTTGCCTCATATATATAAATCGCAGCTAATCATCCATACGCTCTCTGTCGATCACCAGTGAGGAGGAGGTACGGGCGTCGCTGCTGTACAGCTACAAGCACAGCCTGAATGGCTTCGCGGCTCTTCTCTCCGAGGAAGAGGCCACAAAGCTATCAGGTAAGTTGCATGTACACACACAGTGACACTACAGAGAGAAAGAACAATCCAAACACGGACTGTATGTATAATAAATGTTTTGTGTTTTATCCATTAGCTAGCTACTTATATTATGTGGTCTCTCTATAGGATTGTATCTTTGTGTTTGTTGGCTCATGTATGAGTACCTGCAGCGAGGACAGAGGTGGTGTCTACCTTTCCGAGCGAGGGGAGATGGTCCCCGCACACCACGAGGTCTTGGGAGTTTCTGGGCTTCGAGGAAGGGTTGAGAGGCCTCGCTGGTAGCGACTGGCTGCCGTCCGGCGCCAAAGCCGACGAGGATGTCATCGTAGGCGTGCTGGACTCCGGTGAGCGGGCTTATCTATATGTCACCATGTGTATTCTATAATAAGATCACCATAAACTAATCCGCATGCATGAATCCGCCCAATTAACTAATTCGATATCACGATCACCTTCACGTGCCGATGTTAGCTCTTGTGTTGTTTCGTTTGAGCATGTCGTCGCAAGCTCAAGAGAAGGAAGCTTTGAGGGTGCCGTTAATATATGTATGTGAAAGTGTTGCTCGTTTGTTTGATAGGGATTTGGCCGGAGTCGAGGAGCTTCGGCGACGAAGGGTTAGGGCCGGTGCCGGCGCGGTGGAAGGGGGCGTGCCAAGGAGGAGATTCCTTCAATCCATCGTCTTGCAATAGGTCAGCTATCTAGCACACACACTTGCTGATCACTATCTTCCCGCTCACGTCATCCATCGCCGTACTTGTAGCAACCATCTTTTTAACGTTTACGCTTTGGTTTAGTCTAGCTAGTGTTTAAGTAGGCGTGTATTGCCTATTTTTTTTCAATACATGTTTAAGTTTTGTGCGAACTATAAAACTCGATAGCTAACATGGGAAGTGGACTAAATGTCAGTCTATGAATCTGAAAATCCACAGCTGTACCAAAGGATTTTTATTGTCACTGTACGAAAGTTGATAACATAACTAGCAAACTTACGAGCTAAACAAGAGGGCAGACATGCAGTGCATCAACCAATCGACGAGATGACAAGACAGTGACGACCAGTTCCACACACTCCAAAAGTCCAAACTATAGAACCTCCATAGTTGAATCATCGGGTACTGGAGTCACTGGATAGTGGTAGCTAGTGGCTGGGTTTTTTTAGCTTTTAATTTATGTTCTGGTAATTAATTTTTAAATAGTATATCTTTTTAAAGTGGAGTATATATATTAATTATAGTAGACGCTGTATTTAATTTATTTTTCTTCTATACTTTTTACGAACAGTCAGAATTTAAAATTTTAGATAAAAACTACAGCTAAAAAACCCATCCAAAAAAATGTTAGCCTTGCATCTGCAACCTGGGACCACAGGGTACAAATCCAAACAAAACCCCGAGTGTGTGGGCCAGATCAGGAGGAAGACTCCAGCTTGGCACCTTCTCGAGTCACTGCACTGCATATTTATAATTGTTAAAGTAATTGTGACAAGTGATTGAGAGGAAAGATTGCTTTCATTATTGATTATGAGGACTGTACAATACTTTATAGATGATGATAGGGGTAGAAGAAAGGTGTCTGTTTGGAACAGACATCTGTACATTGAGTAACTGTACATTGGGCATCTTTCAGTCTTGTAACTGATTTCTAACACTCCCCCTTGACCAATGTATCTTCATATGATCACCTTGATTCATCATCTTGAAAAACTCCTCCAAAACCCTGTAGGGAAAAATATGAGGAGAACTGATAGAGTGGATATGCCATGAAAAACTCCTTTAAAACCCAATGGGAAAATTTAAGGAGAAAATGATATGGCATATATTTGATTATATCTCCTAAAAACCCCTGTGGGGAAAAGAGAGATATATCTATGATTACGTTGTCATATTGCCTCATTAAAAAAACTTTGATGAGAAACCTTAGAGAAAAACTCATAAGGGAAAAAGAGTACAATATTTGTATTGAACGGGTTAAGTCTTAGGAGATTTCTCCCCCTGACATCTGCAAATCACGTAGTCTTCGCATACCAATTCCATGAACACATTTTTGGAATGTGGAGGTTGGTAATGACTTGGTGAATAAGTCTGCGAGATTATCACAAGACTTAGTTTGCAGAATATTTATTTCCCCACTCTCTTGCAATTCATGTGGGTAAAATAGTTTAGGAGCAATATGTTTTGTGATATTGCTTTTTATGTAACCCGTTTGCATTTGGACAACGCAAGCAGCATTATCTTCGTAGATAATGGTAGGTGATGCGATAGCACCTATACCACATGATTGTTGTATGTGGTATCATTCTGCGAAGCCATACACATTCACGTGATGCTTCATATAATGCAATTATTTCAGAATGATTAGTGGATGTAGCCACTAGTGTCTGTTTTGAAGACTTCCAAGAGATGGCTGTTCCACCATGTAAAAATACAAAGCCTGTTTGAGATCTGGCATTATGGGGATCTAATAAATAGCCAGCATCAGTATATCCTATTAAATCCACATTTTTATTCTTCTGGAAGAATAGATCGAGATCTTTAGTGCCTTGAAGATATTTAAGGATATTCTTCACTCCTAACCAATGTCTTTTGGTTAGAGCAGCGCTATATCTAGCAAGTAGATTTACTGCAAATGCGATATCCGGCCGGGTGCAATTTGTAAGGTACATTAGCGCTCCTATGGCACTGAGATATGGAACCTCGGGTCCCAATAGCTCTTCATTGTCATCTCGGGGTCTAAATGGATTTTTGTCCCTGTCGAGAGATCGAACAACCATGGGGGTTTTCGATGGATATGCTTTGTCCATATTGAATTTCTCCAATATTTTCTGGACATAGGCTGATTGATGCACTAGGGTGCCTGTATGAAGGTGCTCAAATTGTATACCTAAGCAAAATTTGGTTTTACCCAAATCCTTCATTTCAAATTCCGTCATAAGATGATTACGTGCTTCATCTATATCCCGTGTGTTACCAATGATATTTAGATCATCAGCATACACAGATATAATGTAAAATCCTGTCGAGGATCTTTTAATGAACACGCATGGGCAATCATCATTGTTGGAGTATCCCTTTTTGGTTAGGAACTCACTTAGTCGGTTGTACCAAATTCTTCCCGACTATTTCAAGCCATATAAAGACTTGTTTAATTTTACACAATACATATTGCGATTTGCATTTGGATTCGGAATTGAAATTCCATCGGGAACTTTCATGTATATGTCCGAATCAAGTGACCCCTAAAGATATGCGGTCACTACATCCATCAACTGAAAAGATAGATGATTTTGTACTGCCAATGATATTAAGTATCGGAATGTTATTCCACTCATTACTGGAGAATAAGTTTCATTGAAATCAATGCCGGGTCTCTGCGTGAACCCTTGTGCTACAAGCCTTGCTTTATATCTCACCACCTCATTGTTTTCATTCCGTTTGCGGACGAAAACCCATTTGAAACCGACAGGGAATACTTTGGGAGGTGTATGTATCACATTGGTGAATACATTTCTTTTCTTGAGCGAGGCTAACTCCTCTTGAATTGCATCCTTTCATTGATTCCAGTCCGAGTGCTGTTTGCACTCTGCCATGGTCTTGGGATCTGGATCATTTTGAAGGTTGTTTGCAATTGTTGTGGAGAAATAAATGTCGACAATTGTAGTCTTACGATCGTATGATTCTCCAGAATCAGTATAGTTAGTGGAAATTTCTTGGACCCCTGGTGACTCAATGTTATTTCCCAAAACATTTGAGTCGGGGTATTCCGATGTCCCAGGATCAGTAATTGAGTGCACTGTTGATCTGGGTTTAAGGATCCTTTGGTGTCTATCAACTTGAGGTTGATCTGCATTTACATTCTTTTGTTTCCTTTGTCGCTTGTTAGAAGCTGTATCCGCCATTTGTGCCGTACTTCTCCCCCTCTTATTTTGAACTGGGAGTTGAGTGGTATTTTGCGGTACCTCCACTCTTTCAAGTACATATTTGGCAGGATTATAGGATTTTGTGACACCCTTATAATCAGTAAATGCATCTGGCAGGTTATTTGCAATGTTTTGCAAATGAATGAGTTCCTGAACTTGAAGTTCAGTCTCTCTGGTACGTGGGTCTGAGGCAGGAATGCCTTATACATTCCAATTAATTTCCTGGCATTCAGTTTGGTACTTGTTGTCTCCCCCTAATGCCGGGAAATATTCCTCATTGAATATGCAATCAGCGTACCGGGCCGTAAACAGGTCCCCTGTTAGGGGCTCGAGGTATTTTATGATTGACGGAGATTTATACCCAACATAGATCCCAAGTTTCCTGTGCGGTCCCATTGAGGTACGCTGCGGTGGTGAGATCGGTACGTATGTAGCGCAACCGAACTTTCGCAGATGGGAAATATCTGGTGGATTTCCACGTACTAATTGTAGCGGGGAAGTGCTATGATAAGCAGTTGGACGCAATTGTATTAAGTCAGCAGCGTGTAAAACTGCATAACCCCAACATGATATTGGAAGTTGCAATTCTGTAATAATGGTCTTGCAATGAGCTTGATTCTCTTGATAAAAGATTGTGCTAAACCATTTTGTGTATGAACATATGGAACAGAGTGTTGAACTTGTATCCCAAGAGCCATACAATCGTCATTGAAGGCATGAGATGTAAATTCAGCAGCATTGTCCATTCGAATTGATTGAATTCGATACTCAGGATAATGTGCTCGTAATTGGATAATTTGACCAATTAATTTAGTAAATGCATGGTTTCGTGTGGATAAAAGACACACGTGTGACCATCTAGTAGATGCGTCAATGAGAATCATGAAATATCTGAACGGTTCACACAATGGTTGTATAGGACCACATATATCTCCTTGAATGCGTTCAAGGAATTTAAGTGGTGCAGCTCTGATTTTAAGATAAGAGGGTCTTAAAATCAATTTTCCGGTGGCACATGAAGTACACACAAAATCTGAGGATTCCGGAAATTTTGTTTTGAGGTATGTATGACCAATTGAATTGCTAATAATTTTCCCCATCATTCCAATGCCTGGATGGCCAAGGCGATCATGCCATGTTTGGAATGTGTTAGTGTTTTGGAAAATTACTGTGTACGCAATATGTTGAACGGGTTTGATGTATGTATAGTACAATCCGGAGTTTAAAGATGGAATTGTTTCTAGTACTTGTTTGCCATATCCGTTGTGTTTGGTTAAGAGGAGATATTCCTCTTTGTTGTCATTTCGGGTTTCAACATGAAAACCATTCTGACGGATATCTCTATAACGAAGTAGGGTACGTGTTGAATCGGGATACAAGAGTGCATCCTCAATTTCCAATTGTGTACCCATAGGGAGAGTGATAGAGGCGCGACCAGAGCCTACTATCATTGCATCGCGTCTAGCGATGGTTAAAACATTTCCTTTCCTCCTAGTAAGAGTTAGGAAATATTTTGTGTCCCTAAGTATAGAGTTTGTGGTACCACTATCCACAAGGCATAATTCCTCCTCTATTGGATTGACTCCAAAAATCTATATACACAAAGAAGAATTTAATGAAATTCTTATAGTAGTATATAGAATACATACAAATTTCATTTTCAATACCAAATATGTTCGATATGAACAGCATGGTTGAACTCTCCCACAGATTTAAAATCTGTATGCGGAGGTAGTTCCACTCATTGACAGCCTCCGGTAGGATGACTGCTTTCTGCTGTTCATACCGTGTTTGAAGAGCAAGCCACAGAGCGCGTGGGTCTTCTTCCATCAGATACTCAGCCTTGAGATCAGGATGGATGTGGTTCCTTATGATAAATAAGGCATTGTACTTGAGAGGCTCAGCCAAAGGAGCTACACCCTCTTGGGGAGCTGCAATTGCCTGGTATATTCCGCGTAACGATAGACTCACTTTGAGATCCATCGCCCATGTGGGGAAGTTGTGGCCGTCAAGAGCGAGAGCCTCAAACTCTTTAGTAGGCATTGTGCCTACATATGTAGGGCCACAGATTTGTATAAATCTTTGGCAATGTTAAATAAGCAATGCGAAATGCAAGTAATCAAGGTAAACTTGAAATACATAAAGGGACATTCTCCTATTGTGGAACAACATAGTTAATCACCAATGGTATTAACATTATCGAATTCATTGTTCAACATTGAGTGCGCACTTTGAGGATGATAATCCCACAGTAGTATATTGATACTACCTTGTGTATGGCCAATGTGAAAAAAAAACCATGGTAATCACTTAGGTGTAGACCTTGTATAATTTATAATCAAATTGGGTACGCACGTTGAGGATGAAAATCCCACAGTAGTACTATGAGACTACCTTGTGTATTGCCAATTTGAAAATAAATAAAGGTAGTCACCCAAAAGTGTAGACCAAAATGTTTCAAAACTTGATATTGGGTACGCACGTTAAGGAATAAATCCCGCAGTAGTACTATAGTACTACCTTGTGTATGGCCAATATCAAAGTTAAGAAACTTTGTGTTATTCCAAAACGAGAGAAAATCAACCTAAAGCATTTGCATAAAAAAAAATTAAGTGCTTGTATGGTAAGCTAGTAAACGTAATATTTAAATTGCATAAGATAGATTGCAATAATTGATGTATGCCATAAAGAATTAATTTACATGAGGTAAATTAATGTGTATGGTAATGTTGTAATAAAATGCAAAATATGTGGAAAACAATATGAGTATTGTAATCCAAATATATATATACCCAAATTAAATATAACATGTGGTTATATTTATAATACCGTATAATCACAATATCGGTGGTGAACACCAATTTATTGTATGGCATAGCGTACAAATGAATGTAGCAAAGTGCCATAAATTGTGATTTTATGGTATTTATGGTAGGTATAATATTTTGCAAAAATTCCAAATTATTGAGTACAATGGTACTCACTAAATGGGAATTTTAAATTTTAAATTTGCGAAAGATAGCAAATTTAAATATGGTCGCAATTCATATTATAAATAAATTGCAATAAAATAATCCTAAATATGTAAAAGTTATAGAAATGTGCATGCACATTTATTTGAACAATTACATAATGTTCAGATCCTGTAGGGACTGAAATGCTAATTTATAAATGTACAAACTGACAGGTACAATTATAAATAAGCACAAGGACTATACTGTAAATAATACAATAGCAATTTATTTAAAATAAAAATGTTGCATTTTCCATGAACTATAGGGGGAAAATTGTAAATTTCCGGCAACCTGGGCTGAAGCCCATTTGGCCTTTGGGCCCATGTGGGAATGGTGGAAATTGTTGGGCTAAAGCCCATGTATGGGCAACCATATATAAATGGAATGGGGGATTAGGGTTTCCCCAAACCCTAGCCCAGCCACCACATGGGGCCGCCGTCGCCTCCTGGCCATTTTGGCGCCGCCTCCGCCTCGGGGAGCCGCTGCCGGCCGCCGCCGCCACGCAGTCGCCGCCGGCCACCTTCGCCGACCGGCCGCCTCCACCGCCGGGCGCCGCATCCACCGACGCCGCATGGGAGCCGCCGCCGGCGCGGTTGCTGGCCGCCGACCGCCGGCCCTTGGGCGCCGTCTCCGGTGGCCATGTGGGCGCCGCCGGCTCGGGCATCGCCGGCCTCGGCCGGCCTTGGCGCCGCTTCCTCTCCCGCGACACCGCTCCGGGCGCCGCCTCCTCCGGGCAAGCCGCCGCCGGTGCCGCGTGGCGCAAGCCGCCGCCGGCCTTGGCGCCTCCATCGCCGGCCGCCATCACGGGCGCCGCCGGCCGCTGGTGGGCCGTGCTGCGCCGCGCGGCCACGCTGCGTCGTCGCCTCCGGCCGGGGGGCGCGCTTGCCGGGCGGCGCCGTCTCCGCGGGGCTGCTGGCTCTTGGGCGCCGCCGGCTGCGGGCGCCGGCCCCTCAAGCGTTGCTGGCCGTCGGGGAGCCTTGCCACGAGGACGCGCTGCGCCGTGCTGTAGGCCACTGGAGCCTCGGGCTCGGGCCGCGCCACCGCGGGCGCCTCCACCGCCGCGCGCCATGGGCTCCGGGCCGCCGCCGGCCACGGGCACCTCCGGCCGTGAGCGGCCTCGCCTTGGCTGGAGCGCCGCCGGCCGTGAGGACCGCCGTCGCCAGCCGTCGGAGGAAGGCGATGCCACGATTCGCTCAAGGAAGCGATCAATGAAAGAAACCCGGTGCCATTACCTTTTGTTTTTTCTTGTATGTTTCACTGTATGTGAATTGAAACCGTCGGAATGGCGTTGGCGTTGTTCCCGGCTCCGCGAGTGCACGCGTTGGCTCTCGTCTTCATGCAGTTCACCGTCGGGCAGTTCATCCAGGGCGGCAACTTGAATGCTTTCTCTGTTTTTCACTTGTGTGGATGGATGAGCGTGCGTGCTGATAACGTGTTAAAGTAATTGTGACAAGTGATTGAGAGGAAAGATTGCTTTCATTATTGATTATGAGGACTGTACAATGCTTTATAGATGATGATAGGGGTAGAAGAAAGGTGTCTGTTTGGAACAGACATCTGTACATTGAGTAACTGTACATTGGGCATCTTTCAGTCTTGTAACTGATTTCTAACAATAATCCCGACCTGCATGGCTGCTACCATGCATGGGACAGAACAAACAATGGGCGGTTTCCAGACATGACCTTAGCATACGTACAAACTCTTTTGATTTAGAGTAGGTTTATCTCTGAAGCAACTGCTGCAGTAGAGTAGGTAAGGCAACCCCGTGACATCTTCCTTGCAACGCATCCCAAACGAGATGCTTGTCAGATGTTTCTCCCTCGAGAGCTGTGAGTTATGCACAAGGAAATTGGCATAAGATAATACACACTTGGCTTAATCAGATGTACCAGTGGCAGTAATAACTAATCCACAGTTAAAATATATTGGGCATGATCTTTGGACTTCGACTTATGTTTTATACATGTGATTTATAACTTTTGAATTATTCGTAAGAGAGTACGGAATAATAGACACTCGTATATAGTTTTGGTCGATATAAATAAAGTAGTTATATAATATATTATAATTAATTTGTATATCCCATCTTAAGAAAACACTTTATTTAAAAGTCAGTTACTATTAAAAAAAGTCAAAAAAAACTTTTTAGAAGTTGAAAATTGTGGATGAGCTGGACAATCCGTTTAATAATCTTGATTGGCGCGCCGATGTTTGCACGCAGGAAGATCATAGGCGCGCGGTACTACCTCAAGGCCTACGAGGCCGCCCACGGCAGGGTCAACGCCACGTACGCGTACCGCTCACCGCGCGACCACGATGGCCACGGCACGCACACCGCGTCCACCGTCGCGGGTCGCACCGTGCCGGGCGTGGCCGCGCTCGGCGGGTTCGCGCCCGGCACGGCCTCCGGCGGGGCGCCGCTCGCGCGCTTGGCCATCTACAAGGTGTGCTGGCCCATCCCGGGGCCCAACCCAAACATCGAGAACACCTGCTTCGAGGCCGACATGCTCGCGGCCATCGACGACGCGGTCGGCGACGGCGTCGACGTGATGAGCGTCTCCATCGGCTCCATCGGGAAGCCGCTGCGGTTCGCGGACGACGGCATCGCGGTCGGGGCGCTGCACGCCGCGAGGCGCGGTGTGGTGGTCGTGTGCAGCGGCGGGAACTCTGGCCCCGCGCCGGCCACCGTGTCGAACCTCGCGCCGTGGATTCTCACGGTCGGCGCGAGCAGCATCGACCGCGCTTTCAACTCGCCGATCAAGCTTGGCAATGGCTTGGTGATCATGGTAATTAAGCATAGAATTTGCATGCCGGCCGAACATGCACGCATGGCACGTTGGTCCGTTTGTCTTGTTCTTCTCTAAACTGGACTAACATGTCAGAGTTATTTTTGTACCAGGGTCAAACTGTAACGCCATATCAACTGTCGGGCAACGAGGCGTATCCGTTGGTTTATGCAGCAAACGCCGTTGTTCATGGCACTCCTGCTAACGTTTCCAAGTAATTAACAACCAACTGCACTGCAATAAACTCTCTTACTACTAATCATTACCACTAAACAGTACAAAATCCAAAACATAACACGGTTCAACTTTTTGTGTGGATCGACGCAGCCAATGCCTGCCGAATTCACTCGCGGCAGAGAAGGTGCGAGGCAAGATCGTCGTGTGCTTGAGGGGGACCGGCCTGAGGGTGGCCAAGGGCCAGGAGGTGAAGCGCGCCGGCGGCGCGGCCATTGTCCTCGGCAACCCACCGGCGTACGGAAGCGAGGTCCCCGTCGACGCGCACGTGCTCCCGGGAACGGCAGTCTCCATGGCCGACGCCAACACCATCCTCAACTACATCAACTCCAGTGCGAACCCGACTGCAATTCTGGACCGCTCAAGGACCGTCGTGGACGTCAGGCCTTCGCCGGTGATGGCGCAGTTCTCGTCGCGTGGCCCCAACGTCGTCGAGCCCAACATTCTCAAGGTACTGTTACGTACACATGCATCCTTTCGAATTAAGCACCGGTCGTTCTCGTGTACCATCTATGACAACTTGACAAGCATCCGTGCGTGCTAACTGCGTGCAACGTGTGCGTGCAGCCTGACGTTACAGCGCCAGGACTGAACATCTTGGCGGCGTGGAGCGAGGCGTCGTCGCCGACGAAGCTCGACGGCGACAACCGCGTGGTGAAGTACAACATCGTCTCGGGGACGTCCATGTCGTGCCCGCACGTCTCCGCCACCGCCGTCCTCCTCAAGTCCGCCCACCCCGACTGGAGCTCCGCCGCAATTCGATCAGCCATCATGACCACCGGTAATGTCTCAAGCCTCAACACAACACAGGTCGACTTTTTGCTATGTGCATGTGGAAACAAATTTGTACGTATCGTTTGCAGCTGCAGTTAACAACGCGGACGGCGGCCCAATAATGGACGCGGACGGATCGGTTGCGGGGCCCATGGAGTACGGCTCGGGCCACATCAGGCCCAAGCACGCGCTGGACCCTGGCCTCGTGTACGACGCGTCGTACCAGGACTACGTCCTCTTCGCGTGCGCAAGCGGCGGCGCGCAGCTCGACCACTCGCTCCCGTGCCCGGCGAGCCCGCCGCCGCCGTACGAGCTCAACCACCCCTCGCTGGCCGTCCACGGCCTCAACGGCTCGGTCACCGTGCACCGGACTGTGACCAACGTCGGCCAAGGTGAGGCCCGCTACAGCGTCGCCGTGGCCGAGCCCATGGGCGTCTCGGTGAAGGTCTCGCCGGAAAACCTCAACTTCGCTCGAACGGGCGAGAAGAAGACCTTCGAGATAAAGATCGAAGCGAAAGGGAGAGACAGTGCGCGTGTGAACGGGCAGTATCTGGCAGGGTCGTATACGTGGAGCGATGGAGTCCATGTTGTGAGGAGCCCTATTGTCATTTTTGTCGCGTGATCATTCTTACTCTTAGTAGCCAGTAGCTAGGTGCCGAAAATTGAAGAATCTCCAGATAATGCTATGTACTGCTTGGGAATTGGGATGCATTGCTTGAAAGAAGTAAAAGGCAACCAACCTTGAACTATGTTGTGACTGCAAGTTTCACTCTTATGATTTTGCGAAAAAGAAAGCCAATATCACTTCATTCTTGGATCGGATCAGCAGTTGTCTGCAAAGCTCAATTGGTACTGAACACATCACACCTTAAGTGATGTTTGGAATGTAAAATTCCTACAGGAAAATTCTCCCCTTTCCTTACAAAATTCTTGTGAAACTTATGCGCATCGAAAGAACCTTGCTGTGCATGTGCTATCTATCTATCTATCTATCTATCTATCTATCTATCTATCTATCTATCTATCTATCTATCTATCTATTATATACTAAAAGTTGATAATAGGTCTTTTAGGGTATCTAAAAAAAGATAAATATGTTAGAAATTCTCACAAAAAGTATACATCTAGTCCTTAATTTGGTGGGACATAATTTTAAAGGCTTATATTTGATAGTTGACTTAGAAATATAAGAACTTATCTATATCTATACTAATTATACACTTATTGAAAGGTCTAGCCATCAATCTAGCTTACCCAATTTATAATGGTTTAGATTAAAAGAAAGAGTCAGTGTCAAGCACAATCCATGTTAAGATAATTAGGAATTAAAAATAAATAAATTATAGAGATTTGATTTCCATATGACCTTCAAAGTAACATCCATAAATAACTAAAATTCATGATAATAATTAAATAAAAATTAGCAAATTAAAATAAAGAGTTCATGTCAAGTACAATCCAAATTAACTAAAATTCAAAACAAAAAATAAAATAAAATTAGCAATTTGATTTCTATATGAATTTCAAAGTAAACCCCTAAAAATAAATTTGGAATAATAACAAAAGAAAATAGAAATTAGTTTTTATACGAATTTTAACCTAAAACTAACAAGAAATCTAGGGCAAACATGATCCAAAAACATGCAAATTCAAAATAAAAATTAAAGGATGATTAGATATTTAATTTGTAAATGAATTTAATCTAAATTCCAAAACTATTAAAATATGTAAACTTTTACTCATTAGGCACTCCAAGGAAGCTTTCATATTAACTAGAAAGATCTAGTCATCTACCTCACAGACCCATGTTAGAATAGCTCAGATTAAAAGAAAGAGGATGATATGAGTTTTACATTTGCTAAGAAAAAAGAGAAATAAGCTGAAAATTCTCAGAAAAAAGGAAAAACACTCGTCCCTCGATTCAGTAGACCCTTATTATAGTCGATAAATGATTACCAATGGATGCCCTAGATAAAATAAGAAATATTATAAGACAAGGTTATCCATTATAGATTCTAGATGAACCCGATAAACAAAATGAATCTTAGATGGCCCACACTAAAAACCATGTACAAGAGGAAAAGAAAGACATGGATGTGCAAAATAAATGAGTAAAAGCCATGCATAAGAAAAAAAGTGGCACACGGCGAGAAAAAGGAGAAACGAAAAAAAGATAAGACCTATTCTACCTGCACATTTTCCAATAATGTGTGTTTTACAGCTTTTACTTTTTGCTAGAATTGCTATCGACATGGTGGATTCTAGTTAAAATTAAACTACATCAATTGTTAGATATTATGTATCGTACAATAAAAACTTAGGAGGTTGGTTACATTAGCTAAGAAAATAAGAAAAATATTATGGAAATTCTCTCAAAAAAACATATGGCTCTTAATTTGATGGATCATAATTATGTTTAGCTATTCAAAACTGATGAATATTACCTGATAAATGAGAATAATTACCAAAAATTCTCACAAAAGAATCATCTAGATCTTAATTAGGTGGACCCTTCTTATGATTAACAAAATATAATCAATAATTTTTTTATCCATATAAGTGTGCATGAAGTTGATTTTTCTTGATCTATATAGGTGTGCATGAAGTTGATTTGCACCGTAATATACATGCATGTATAGTTTTGGAACTCTTATATAAAATTAAGATGCGAGATGCTAGATATAGAATTGAACTCAAGTGATCCACACAGACACATACTTGCCTATAATATCCATTATAATTTGTTTTTAATTGTATTAAAATGGATACAACTATTGTCTCTATTATTGGAGATGCTAATTAAAAATCATAAAGAACAAGTATTTCCTCCTAAAGATAATTATATTATTTGTTTTAAAAGATATTGCTATAAATTAATATCACTAATGAAACCAATTCTACAAACATAGAAATTAAATCAAATTAATAACATTCTAAAACATTCTAAAATTTGAATTCTTCATGAGATCTGTAACCTTTTTTCATATGTAGTTCATTTATTATACATCACGTATATACTACTAAACCGATTAAATATATTTAAAAACTGATACGCGGTTGTCATGATAGTTCCTAAAAAATGACGGATTTGTGGCGCATTTTGGAGGCTTGAACAATCATTTGACGTGTTTGACGCGAGAAATCGCTCATGGATTTCTTGCCCGGGGTATAAGATGCAGGCAGGCCAGTGTACTAAAGTACACAAAAATAAATAAACACAACAAAAGTAGGGAAAACATGTATTCATTCATTTATTTGAGAAGAAGAGAATTATAAGTTCCCTTTATATATATATATATATATATATATATATATATATATATATATATATATATATATATATATATATATATATATATATATATATATATATATATATATATATATATATATATATATATATATATATATATATATATATATATATATATGCGCTTCATAGGCTACTTTGTGTACCAGATTTGATATAGACGATGTGGTGTCCTGATTCCTGGGGCCTCGAAAGGCCCTGAGTTAATTACATCCGTAGGGTAAAGCCACATAATACTTACGATTAAGCTGCGCATTGGTCATCGTCTTCGATCTTGGATTTAATGTTGGGTCATGATTTTTACATTGGCCTGTGGATTCCCGATGGGTTGAGTGGCTTCGAGCTTACCGGGTAGAAATTAAAACAAAAAGAGCAGTGAAACAACTTTGTTGTTTAACCTCAGTCGCACGCTATCATATTGTATGTTTACAACTTGATATTATGAGTCTGAGATATCTTGTGGGTAAAGTTAGGCAACTTTACAGAGTATAATAAATGGTATTCGAATATGCCATGCTCCTGGTCAATGGAGTTGTGTTTATTAGGTGATTCTAATAACAAGACATAAGTAGAGTTGGGATAATTTTAATGTGAAAATTGAGGATGACAAACCCCCTTGTTCATTAAATATTGTTTTACTATTTCAAGTGCAAATTTATTTACCAGTAAACTTGCATCTATTCTTATCATATTACAACATATAAATATATACAGTTGAACACCTTGCATGGTAATTAAATAGCCTTTCCATGTGACTTGCGAGTACCTATTATACTCATTTTTTCTTATTTTCATTAGAACAGACAACAGAAGAGGGATGGATACATTTGCTATCGTGTTAGGGTTATGACCGTACTGAAGTGTTACTGTGGGATTTCACCAGTTCTTCTGTATGTAAGTTAAGTTTTGGATTTAGATGCCCATAAAGCTGTTATAGTTTAACTGTTAGGTCATATTTTAATCAAGCTAACTCTTTTTTAATACTCTTAAGAAGACATGATACTCTTTGTTTGCAACTAAACCCCTATTCCTAGTTTGTTGTGGGAATCACGACGGTCCTATTCTTTAAAATGTGTCGTTACACAAATAGTCCAGGTAATGCATATGCAATAAGGTTAGCATGTTGAGGCCTAGATCTTTCGAGGAGCCATTTGCAAGTTCATTGAACCTAGTCCTGCATCTTACTATCTTAGTTCATTGAACCTAGTCCTCCCATCTTCTTTTCTACCGTTTCCCTTATGAGGATCGTAGCTGGAGTACTAAATAGTAACAAACTAGCAGTAGGATCTATTTTGGTGTAAATTCCTCGATATGCCAGGACCGAATAGGCATGTGCTACTGTCAACCAAAGAATAGTTTCCCGGTATGGCGACCCATAGCTTTGGCGTTTTGGGTCGGGAGCTACATAACGTTGTCTGTGTGTGCCACATGTGCGAATCCTTCTCCAGACATCAGTGTCATAAACAAACATGTACGTGCATGCTGATATTGTTGAGGAACCGTCGCTGGAGTCCAGTCCGAGCGATTCCTCTGCTTAGAACAAGAACGAATCAATCACAGAATCACAGAATAATAGATTGAACACAGAGAGGTAGAGAGAACTCCTGGTCTTTCTTTATTGCTTTAGATTGCATCGGGGTGCATAATGAGGGGGGTCTAGGTCCCTATTTATAGCCTACGATGGGGTGCCCAATTAGATCAGGACTCTTGGATAGAGTCCAGGTTTCCTAACACTCCCCCTTGGGCACTCACCCAACATGCTCATGCCTCGTCAAAACTCCATAAAAATCCAGTGGGAAAAATTTGGAGAAAGAGTACATGATACATGTGATGCTGCGATGCACGAATTGCCTCATTAAAAACCTCGGTCGAGAAACTTCATGGAAAACTCGTCAAGGGAAAAAGAGTACAATTCACCCAAATTCATTTAGTCTGCAAGACTTTATTTTTGGGTATTTAATCTTCATGATCAAGATTTATTAGTGGGCTTGTGAGAATTCTCCCCCTGAATTCTGCACTTCTCTAAGTCTCATCATTCCAATTCCACGCACGCACCTTTCAAAGCTAGATGCGGGGAGTGACTTAGTGAATAAATCTGCGAGATTTTCACATAACTTAGTATGCAGTACTTTAATCTCGTCCATCCTTTGCAATTCATGTGCATAGAAGAACTTGGGGTTGATATGCTTTGTGAGATGACTCTTCACATAGCCCGTTTGCACTTGTGCAACGCAAGCGGCATTATCTTCATAGATAATTGTGGGGTTCTGTACAATGTTCATCCCACATGACTGCTGGATGTGGTGAACCATTCGGCGGAGCCAAGCGCACTCTCGTGCGGCTTCATACAGTGCTATAATTTCTGAGTGGTTCGTCGAAGTAGCTACCAGGCTTTGCTTAGACGATTTCCATGAAATTGCAGTTCCACCACACAGGAATACATAGCCTGTTTGTGACTTAGCGGTATGCGGGTCTGACAGATACCCAGCATCTGCATAGCCAATCAAGTTCAGATCTTGATTCTTTCTGTAAAACAATCCGAGGTCCTTGCTACCTTGGAGGTATCGGAAAATGTCCTTTATGCCCTGCCAATGCCTTTTGGTGGGCTCTGCACTGTACCTTGCTAAGAGGTTCACGGCAAATGCAATGTCCGGTCTAGTGCAGTTTGCTAAATACATGAGTGCTCCCACTGCACTCAAGTATGGGAATTCCGGTCCCAGGACTTCCTCCCCCTCTTCCCTTGGTCGGAAAGGATCTTTTTCTTGCTGTAAAGACCTACCGATCATCGGTACTTTTGAGGGAAATGCCTTCTCAAAGCCAAACCTTTCAAGCACCTTCTGGGTGTAGGTCGACTGATGTACCAAGACTCCTTCAGGGACATGCTCAAGCTGCAGGCCTAAGCAAAACTTGGTCTTGCCCAAATCTTTCATTTCAAATTCTGACTCCAAGTAGGAGCTTGCTTCTTTTATGTCTTCGGCTGTCCCGATGATATTCAGATCATCTACATACACAGAGATTATACAGAATCCATTCTGGGATCGCCGTATAAATACACAAGGACAGTCTTCATTGTTCGTGTAGTCTTTCTTGCAGAGAAAGTCGCTCAAGCGATTATACCACATTCTTCCAGATTGTTTCAGCCCATACAGTGACTTTCTGAGTTTGACACTATACAGATTTCTATTTGCTCTGTCTTGGTTCGGGAGAGGAATTCCTTCAGGGACTTTCATGTAAATCTCCGAATCCAAGTTACCGTAAAGGTATGCAGTCACAACATCCATCAATTTCATTTCCAAATTCAAGTTCACTGCCATTGAGATCAAGTATCTAAAGGTAATTCCACTCATGACTGGGGAGTAGGTTTCTTCATAATCAACTTCAGGATGTTGAGTGAAACCTTGGGCTACTAGCCTTGCTTTGTATCTCACTACTTCATTTCTTTCATTTCTCTTTCGAACAAATACCCACTTGTGCTCTACGGGGTGCACATGGGGAGGCGTGCGGCATACGGGCCCAAACACCTCTCTTTTATTCAGAGATAACAATTCAGTTGCTAATGCCTACTTCCAATCTGATCTTTTCTTACATTCAACGAGCGATGCAGGCTCAGGATCAAGATCGATGATTGTGGCACTTTTCTTTGCGAAGTAGTTATCGATATTAGCTGTTGTCCTATTCAGGGACTCTCCCGTGTGCACATAATTTATAGCTATTTCTTCATGAGTTGCTACTTCTGGAGTGATTGCTTCTTCTGGAGCTTCACCTTGCGCATCGCTTCTTTCAATTGCGGTGGCAAGTTCCTTTAGTTTTTTTGGCTCCGATGTGTGCGCACACATCCATGCCAATGGGGATATTCAGATCCGGTATGCCCTTTTCTGAAGGTGTCATACTTGTGCCAGGTCTCAACTGGCTCCCCTTCTCATTCTGGGGGACTTCAGTGATCAGCTGTGGTAAATCTCTCTTATCCTACTTCACCAGGCGTCCCCGGTTACTAAGGATTCGAGGAACCGGAGTTCTCGTCCTCTTTTTTATTTTTCTGAGGCCTCTGGACGAGATTAGGAATACCTTCTATTTCTTTGGTATTTCAACCCTCTCCGGTGCAGTGCGTGCAAGCACATGCGACTTAGTCACGCTCTTCAAATCACTAAAGTGATCAGGCAGCAGATTTGCCAATGCTCGCAAATCAATTGTCTTCTGGACTTCTCTTGTCTTCTGGACTTCTATTGTCTTCTAGACTTCTCTATTTGCTTTACTAATGTCTTCTGGACTTCTCTAGTGCGCGGGTCATCTGCATGGATTCCCCAGGCTTGCCACGTAATTTCCCGATATTCTTCATCAAGAGGTTGATTTCCTCCCCCTAATGTTGGGAAATTTTCGGTGGTGGCCCTTGCGCTGTTGCATAGGTGAATGGATGTTTTAGGCCGAAAATCTGAGGTTGATGAGATTTGCTGCATGAAGGACTGCGTGTCCCCAATATGCAGCTGCTTCAATTATGCAAGAGGGGTCGGGCAATAAATTTAATTCTCTTAATTAAAGCCTCTGCCAAACCATTCTGGGTATGGACATGCGGTACCGAATGCTCAACTGCAATACCCATCGCCATGCAATAATCATCAAATGACTTCGAAGTAAATTCTCCGGCGTTGTCCATTCTAATGGACTTGATATGATGATCTGGAAACACATTTCTGATGTGAATGATCTGCGAGATCAATTTTGCAAAAACGTGGTTTCGTGTGGACAACAAACCCACATATGACCACTTCGAAGAAGCGTCAATGAGCACCATGAAATACTTGAATGGCCCTGAGATGGGCTGAATGGGACCGCAAATGTCTCCCTGGATGCGTTCCAGGAATGCAGGGACTTCATCCTTCACTTTCAGAGTGGAGGGACTAGTTATTATTTTCCCGGTGCACATGCAGGGCACACAAAATCTTCATGATTGGGAAATTAATATTATGCCCATGCGAGTTATTTATTATGTTTCTCATCATCCTAAGACCTAGGTGGCCTAATCTGTCATGCCAGAGACAGAAGAGTTCAGAGCTTTTAAATACCGTCTTCAGGACAGTGTACGCTGCAGGCGCCTTAATGTTGGTAAAATATAGCCCAATTTCTAGTGAAGGGAGTTTTTCTGATTCCATTCTCGTCGCGCTTCGTAATGAGCAGGTATTCCGTACCGTACTCTTCTTTAGTCTCAACGTGGAAACCATTTGCGCGGATATTCTTAAAACTTAGGAGAGTTCAAGTCGATTCTGGGTACAATAAGGCTTCTTCAATGACCAAAGTTGTGCCCATTGTGGCTCTTCTGGAACCGATCATACATCCATCGCTTCCGGCGATTGTCGTAAGGCTGCCAGTGCTCTTACGAATCGACTGAAAATTCTTAATCTCTCTTAAGATGATATTCCTTGTGCCGCTGCTAGCTAAGCACACTTCCTTCATAGGGCGCTACACGTGTTCTAATATAGGGTATTTATTAACATGTATGAGAAGGCAATCAACATATAAATAAAATACTCCAATATCAGAACATATCATGCCATCATAAACTGAATAAATGAATGAATTCTTCAAATATCATCCAACCATCACGAGAAAATAACAATTCTTAAGTACCATCCATGCAAATTCTAACATATTCTTTCACACAAAATAAATGACAATTAAAGGCTAAATGCATTCTGTGCACTAGACTTCTTCTGCTATTTTTTCGGGGTGACATTCTCTTCAAGAGAAATCATGACGGTGTCTACTTCTAGGTCGAGAGGGGGTGCTGCTGCTTGGATGGTCTCAACCTCCATCAGCGCAAGCAGCTGCTCGGAACTCTCTCCCTCAACCGATGCAAAAGTGGGCTTTATGCTGCCCTTTGCCATCCTGTTTTGGCTTACTAGCCTTATTCTCTCGTGGAGCATCTAATTCGCCTTTCTGGGCTGCGGTCTTACCCTTCCTTCCCCTTCTCTTCATTAAGGGCTTTCGCACCTTATTGCTCCCGGCGTTGGCTTCACGGCCAGTGGAGCTCCCAGATGGCTGAGTGACTTAGTTCTTTACGGAGAACTTTGTCCTGAGCCTCCGCAACCTGCATCATATCAATCAATTCGGCATATTCCTCATAACCGTCTTGACGATAATTGCGTGCGGATTGTACTTCATTTGGGTGGAAGGGTTTTCTCAATCTTCTGTATTGGGATCCACTCTTACTCTGCTTGAGGAAGAATGATGTACTTTAGCCTCTCAAACCACTTCTTGAGTGCAGTCCAGAGTGCTAGCGCGCTTTTCTCCGCCATATACTCATTCTTGAGAGTTGGGCAGAGGTGGAGCCTGAGAAAATGAAGTGCCTGATCATTCTCCTCAGGTGTAGGTTGAGCGTCTTTCTGTCCGCTTAATCTAATAGCTGCGCGGAGCTTCCGGCCCCCAAGTACAATCTCGACATCGGATGCCCATGTCAGATAGTTTTGGCCATTCTGGGCCAGCTCCTCGAACTCCCGGTTCGTGATTCCAGTCATCTAAATGTGTGTAAGTCTACTGCTGGTAGACATGCACGGAATAATTCACTGCGGGTAAATGGTACAAATGGTTCTCGCAATGTTTCATAATTTTCTATGCATTTTCTACAATTTTACTGCAAATTTCAGTGATTAAAAGCAATTTAAACAATTACAATTAACCAAAACAGTAAATAAATACAGAGAATACAGAGAATAATAATGGCATAAATAAATAAGCTTCAAATGCTAAAAATAATGCAAAATTCGGATTCCCGAGGCCCTTTTATGCTAAAATGTGAAATTTCAGCAAATTCTGCAATTTCTGGGGGTTTCTACGCAAATTTCCAGTTCAGAGGAAAATTCACGCAATTTTCTGATTTACCGAGGGGTTTTCTGCAAAATTCTGGACCCGCTCGTAAATTTGAGGACCTATCGGCAATTTTCAGAACTACCAAGGCCCTTGTGCAAAATTTCGGGACTTCAATGCAATTTTTAATGGCCTCTCAGTAATTATGTGAACCTCAGGGGGTTTCTCGCAAAATGCCCAGCGTCGGCCCACTCCCCCCTCTTTTTCTTTCCTTTTTTTTCTCCTGCTCCAGCCCGATTGCTCCCCCCCGGCCTGCTTTCTTTCTTCCCATCCCCGGCCCAAGTGCGGCCCATCTCCGCTCGGCCGAAAAACCAGGGCAGGGGTAGGGTTTCCCCTACCCCTGTTCACACGGGGCGGCGACAGCTCCCAAGCGGGCGAGGCGACGGCGGAGCCGAACCGGGGCGGCGCGCATCGGCCGCCCTTGGGCGGTGGCACTGCGGTGCGGCGGGAGGCACCGGCCTCAGGCGGCGTGGCGGCGTAGTGGGAGGCGCCGACTTCGGGCGGCGCGGCGGCAGCCTGTTCAAACCGGAGGGGTGGCGGCGAGTTCCTCCCGTGCGGCCGGGATTGGTGCGGCTGCGGGTGCGGTCGCCGGTGGAGGCCGGCTGCGAATCGGCCTAGAGGCGCGGCGACAAGCCCGAAGGCGACGCGCATGGGTAAGCCGGCGCGGCGGGGCCGGTGCGGCTGCAGGCCGAGGTGGGGCCGGTGCGGCTGCAGGCCGAGGTGGGGCCGGTGCGGCGGCGTACGGGCCGACCGGTTCGGGCGAGCGCGGCGGCGTGCGGGCCAACCGGGCGAAGACGCGGTGCAGGCATCGAGGGCTAGGCGGCGCCATTCGGGGCGAGCGGCCGGCGCCTTGCGGGGCGAGCGGCCGGCGGCGGGGAGCGCCGTGCGGGGCGAGCGGTGGCCAGCGCGCGTTCGGGCGCGGAAGGCAAAGAGGCGGCCGGCGCGGGAGGCGAAGCGGCGACCGGCACGCGTTCGGGCGCGGACAGGGGAGCCGAAGCGGAGGAACCGAAGAGCTATGGCGGCGCGCGTGTTGACGCAACGGCCGAGGGAAGCCAGCTGCAGGCCGGCGACATCTCGTGCAGGGTGGTCCGGCGACCCAGGGTTGGCTTCAGGCCGGCGCAGCTCTTTGTTTTTCATGTGCAGTGGTCATGAATACCGATCATAGACAATGCAAGTTCCTCATGCTATTTTCGAACAGAAAATTAATGCATAAATCTTCGTACAGTGATCATGCAGGATCAAATCATGCAAAATTAAACAGAATTCATGCAGGTATTTTTTTCCAATCTAGATGCAATCAACATCTACCCTGTTTTCGTAATCTACCGATCGACATTGTGCCGGCGACTTCAAGTCTGCTCGCGGTAGATTAGGGCGGATTTGCATCGTTCTCATGTACAGTGCAATCAACATCTACCCTGTTTCGCAATCTACCGATCGGCATTGTGCCGGCAACTTCAAGTCTGCTCGCGGTAGATTAGGGCGGATTTGCACCGTAGAGATTCAATCTAGAACGCGAAAAGAAAATACAGATTCAAAAGCGATCTAGAAAATTCAATCTGTGCTTCGATGATTACCTCGTTCATCGGAGCGAAGTCGTGCTGATAACGTGTTGAGGAACCGTCGCTGGAGTCCAGTCCGAGCGATTCCTCTGCTTAGAACAAGAACGAATCAATCACAGAATCACAGAATAATAGATTGAACACAGAGAGGTAGAGAGAACTCCTGGTCTTTTTTTATTACTTTAGATTGCATCGGGGTACATAATGAGGGGGGTCTAGGTCCCTATTTATAGCCTACGATGGGGTGCCCAATTAGATCAGGACTCTTGGATAGAGTCCAGGTTTCCTAACAGATATATACACATGGGGATCCCGCATGAGCAACGTCTAATCAAGAAACGACTCAAATCAAAAAGCAATGGAGTAAGTAATCTTGGTGTATGTTTCGACAAGCACGTTCGTACGGGCTCCTCAAAAAGCACATCCTCATCTCAACGATAGTTTCTGACTTCTGCTTTTAATTCACTATTTTTTTATTTCATCTTTTTCTGGGTTTTTAGCTTTTTTTACCTTTCTTTTTTTTTCTCATATTCTTTCGCATTGTCCGCGATGGACTAACTTGTTTTTTTATTTTTAAAATTTTAAATTTAATTACGCCAAATAAACCACCTCAATTAGAGTGAAAAATAACTCAGCTACAGTAGAAAAAAAGTCATAAACCATTATCAAACTAAACACCCCCTAGGCATCTCGCGCAGCGGCGCAGATCACTAACTTGCGCGGTTGTACAACCAGACGATCGACGAAGCAAATCAATTAGAGAGCGTTGAACCTGAGAGGCGGCCGCATCTCAATTAAACACACAGGAATATAGTTGCCTTAGTTGCCTAGCGCAAGGCATTTGCGCTGAATCGCCAACAGAATTATGGAATTATGCCTTCCCTTCCCGTCAAAGCTCAAAACAGCATACTTATCTGTCACACAAAGCGGTGCAGCTCCACACGGAACCTGCCTACCTAGTTAGGTAGCCGCCGGGCCAGCTCGTCTCGCCCTATAAATCTCGCGCCACGCCGAGCTGCGGACGGAAAGTTTTGGGCAAATAGTTGGTCAGATTTCACATCTCACAGCTCCTAGCTAGTTGTTCACAGGTGATCAGTGATGTCGCAGAACTTGGCGTTGTCGGCGAAATGCGAGCCGTGGGCGCAGGAGCGGCGGCCGTTCACGGACCCGATCGAGATCCCGGCGGTCTCGAGCGAGCGGGACGAGCGGGGAGTGAGGCGCCGGGAGGAGGAGGAGGCCGATCATGAGGGGGGCGAGGTGGTGCCGCCGCACCTGCTGCTGGAGCGGCGCAGGGCGGCGTTCTCGGTGTGTTCGGGGCAGGGGCGGACGCTCAAGGGCCGGGAGCTCAGGCGCGTGCGCGACTCCGTCCTGCGTATGACCGGCTTCATCGAGAGCTAGCCGGTGGCCATGCTGCGTCTGGCTAGGGCTAGTTGCCACCTCTAGCTCATTGGTTAGCTAAGCGTCAAGTGAATGCAATGGCCAGCGTCAGTCACGACCTGATTAAGTAAATTGGTTAATCCGTTCTGTGCATTCAGATAAGAATGGCGGGACAGTTTCTTCTCGCATTTGTAAATTGGTTCGAAATGTGAGGTGAATTCAGTCTTCTTGGTGTAAATGTGTCGTGTACGTGCATGCAATACACGTTGCTTGGCCTCATGAATCAGTGTACACGCTGCTGCTGATTCAGTAATTGTGACCTGCATGCATCAGTGCTTCTTGAGTCTTGACTCGTTCAAACAAACGGTATCTGTAGACCAAAACAAAGTGGTAACTTCTGGCAATTCCCAACTAAAATTAAATTAAGACAGGCAAAATGACTGGATGGCCCCTCAGCTTAGATAGCCTAGATATCAATCCACTATCTAGTACTTAAATACGAACTGATCCTCTCGTAAACACAACCCAAGCAAGTCAAGCAAGAAGATGCTACGCACAGAGCTGCAAGAGGAGGAAGAGTTCCAAGAAGCAGACATCCTATGGCCAGATGCAGCACAAGACCCTGAGTTACCCCAGATGTACTACTGTCACGTCGACGGTGACGACGACCATGAGCACTCCGACGAGCACCGAGCAACGAAGCCGCACAACCGGCAGAAAGCTTCTTCCCCCATCGACATCCCCCGGAAGACCAGTGCCACTGGTGCAAAAGGTACAAAAGCACAGTCCGGATTCAGAAAGCTCGGCGCGAGCCGTGCCGGCGCCGGTGGCAGCAGCGTCATCATCGGCAGCCAAGTCTTCATGCCGCCGCATGTTATCGTTGATCGGAGGGTCAAGAGGGATACGGCGATGATGATTGATATTGATGTTCGTCGTGCACTCGTGCCCAATGGGAGGGTGAGGGCGATGATGATGCGCGAGTACTACTGAAAATTTTGTGGGAAATGTTCATTTCACTTGGATTATTTTTTAGTTCAGTTTGTGTGAATAGACGTGAATGCAACTGAAGGTAGAGCGGGCTCATGTAATTTTGAGTTAATTCTTGCGGCGATGCATGTATCTCTGGTCACATTTTTCTTTCAAAGACCATTGCGGAGGAAGAACAGACCATGCAGGTATGATAGTAAATCTACTCTTTTTTTGTTTGTTGTGCGCATCCTTTTCGGCCACGTACTTAATTCCCAAATTCTTGAAGCAATTTGCGAGCATCCACCCATTGCTCCACTACTAGAATTATTGCTTTAGTGCACAATTTTGTGTTTCTTTTTGCGAGGTTGTACAATTTATTTTTTGAGAGGGCATAAAAGCATTACTTGTAAGTTAACCGCATGGTCGTACATGGGTTATTTGACCTCATTTTATTTTCACACACGTGTGGGCGCAAATAAAAGAGAAAACTAATGCTCATGTTTATTCAAGTCATCTGTTTGAAGTCAGACGGTTCCTAATACCATCCTAAGTATTTTCAGACTAATTTCAGTGAAAAGTTTGTATCAAATTATCCACTGCATCCATTCAAGTTTAAGTGTGAGATATGGACGTGAAAAAAATACTGAAAATAAAACTATTTTCTCAAGAAAATGGCATATCCTTCTTCCTACTTCGTTCCCTAGGAAAACTTTGGACGCACCCAGATTAGAGCAGTATTCTTGGACGCAAAACGAAAGAAATCTCCCCGATTAAGTAGGGTAGAAACTTATCCTTCAAGAAGGGCTATATATATCCGAGTTGAAAATCTCAAATGAAACCTCTTGATAAGATCTACAGCTATTAGACGACAAGTATATGCCTCAGCACAAGTAACTGAAGAAGATTATTAATTCCCTAACACACAATTGGACCGTTGTATATATAACCTTATCTTCTTCTCCCTCGATTATGTGTAGGAATTTCTCTCCTACTTCCATCGTGAAGGTTACCTCACGTCCTCACCCTGTTCAGTGTCCTACCCATCCAGATGTACATCAGTACAGGTGTCTGCATGTAATTGATGTAGTACAGGTGTCTTCTTTTGTTGGCAGCTTGTGAGCATGAGACGCACTAATCTGTGGCTGACTTTCTAGTACCGAGTTTTCCATTCCATTGGTTGTTTGGGCCCAAATGTGAGCATTCTGATTGGGGATTCTTGCTTACAATGGCAAGTGTGGGAAATTCCACATTATGGAGTATGGGTCTGTTTGTCATGCCTAAGCTTAGGTAATATGTGACTGTCACAGAAAGTGTGGCTAACAAAATCGAAGCCACACTTGTGGTAAAGTTTGGCAAGAAACTGAGTCTATAACGTGTGGGGCCGGGTGCTAAGAAAGTGTGGCATGTCACAGTTACGTCAGTGAACCAAACAGCTACCTAAAAACTATGGCACGCCTAACTTGTGGCTAGGCAACTTCTGGTCATGAACCAAACAAGCCCATATATCTTTCAGCTTGCAGGCAACCTGTTCATTCTCCTAGCCTCATGTTCTTTGCAGTAGTAGTACTACTGTACAGTACTAAACAATTCAGTTGTTAACCATTGACTTACCAGAAGCGCCTATTGTTTCGTTTTTTTAAAAAAAAATATAGAGAGCCTAAGCTCCGGTTCCAGATTTTCATAGTTCATAGAAAATAAGATTTAGCCGGTACAGGATTTTGTGTACTGTTTTGGGTACTGGTATGGCATGTTTCGGCCATTCCAGCTGGTACCGGAATGAAATTGACAAGATTGCTATACACCCCAGAAGAAGTAAGTTTCCAAACTAAAGAGTCTTCATCGTCATCATTAAACACTATGGATTATGCAATATTAACTACCTCTAACCACTTCTGCATAATTCTCTCATCTACACACCTTGTAAAAGTAAACTTAAGATTTTCAACATCCCACACATCAGCAATTCATGCTTGCTTCTCATTGATGAGAATGTAAATCAAATCTCCCAGTATTGAGTAACAAGGCTCAAGTTACCAAAATTATTCTGAGAATTTGATTTTATTCCCTTTCTCCACTTTCCACATATACCCAAACTTAGCAGCATGCCCAGCCCACAAAACTGTGTTCCAGAAAGGAGAAACAGGACTATAAGAGCAGTTAAAAATATTAGGATTATTAGTATCATATTTGAAGTCTATTACTGTAAGATCATGTGGTGGTATTCTCATGAAAGTGATATGTATTTGATATTGCTTGTGCCTTGTTTTTGTTGTTTTAGTTTGATTTTAAGAATTTGTATTTTGACTTGTTGTTGTCTGATGCTAACGGTCATACCAACAGGTGTGCCATGGTATGACTGGCCAAAACAGTAGTATTGGTCTGTGGTTGCTGGTAGATATTTTCCAGAGGAGATATTTTTAGAGTTTTTGGGCTGAGACCTAGTGCAGAAGTACCGGCTTTAGAGTTGCGGTATGATTGGAGTGTAGCGGTTTGATCGGCCTTAGCAAGGCGATATGACCGGTGTGGAGTTGGCGGTCTGACCGACACGGGTGCCACGGTCAAACCGGTCCCTGTGGCGAGTTGGTCTTGAGTATTGGTTTTGGTGGCATTAGTCACAACGAGAGTTTGTACAAGTGTTAGTCATAGAGTGTCCATGCATGTGTGTCATGGTGTATCCATGCATATATTTTGCTAATTGAGAGTCAAGTGCATATCATTGTGCTTCGATTGATTGCTTTATTCTTTGGTGTGCAAGTGCTTTGATGATTGTTGGGGCCAATGGCAAGACCGAGGCTATGAAAGGGGTCTTGAGGCCACGGCGTATCGTGCAAGTCTGGGTGGAGTAACGTCTCAAGCTGAGAAGTATGTGAGAAAAACAAGAGTCGTGAAGAGGTGATGTATGCATGTGGTATGCCAATTGAACTTATGCGTTTCAAATGGTAACATTTCTCAGAGTAGGCGTATGATCTTAGCAACAAGTATTGGGCATCACAAACTATGGTGTAATGTTGGTGTTCCATGAGACTTGGGCGTTTCAACTAGTGACGGCCTAGGCGTAGATGTACGATCTTGGCGACAAGCCGTAGGCATAGCATCATTCGTGAAGATCGGTGGGTGGCAATTTGGGAAATTATCCATTACCGGTTGGAGTGCCAGTTTGCAAAATAGCACTGGTCTGAGTGGTTTAGGTCATGTCTTTATGGATGGAATGTTTTATTAGGCTATTGGAGTCTTTGGAAAGTCATGCTTTGAAAAGCATGCAAGTGTGTGTGAGAGTAAAACACATTTGTATGTGGTTATCAGATTTTCCCATATGTAAGAGGTGTGATCTACTAAAGAGTGGCTGTTTGTTAGGGTTAAGTGAGAGGTGAGAAGGCTCCATTATATAAGCCTTGTGTTGAGTTGAGTCAAGTGACTTTGTAATTTGATATTTGAGAGATTAGAGTTAGTGTTTCCTTATGTTGGAGCTTTTTGTGTGTGCTCTAAGCCTAGAACTTTGCTATCCTGAGAGATTGGTTATAAAATATTTCTTTTCAAGTGAAATGAACATCCAAAGTTTGACCAAGTGAGCTATGCCCTAGATCCCCTCTTGTGTTTTTTATTTTCTTAGGTTTTTTGTTTGGATTTCTCTTTTCTTAATCTTTCTTAGTGCCAAGGACATGTAAAAGGTAGAGATATCTCTTTGAGATTAGATCCCACCCATCTAGGAACTTTCTATGAAAAGTTCTTGAGTTTGCCTAGTTTTGCTCAAAAAATGGTTGATTTGGAGTTTTAGTTCTTATAGGTGTTTTAGATTGAATTCATGATGTCGTGGTTTAGCTTACTATAATATGTGAGAACTCATTTAAGATTACCTAGATCATGTAGGACTCACGACCAAAAACAAATCGAGATTTCCCATTTTTACCTGGTTTTGTTGCACCCTTCACTCAACTAGAAAATTGTTAAAACTTTGGCAACGATTCTCTCAATCGTTGATTGGAATAGATTCTTAACATTCTAATGAAGATATATGCAAAGTTTCAAGTTATTTAGACCAACAAATCAAAAGTTCTATCAATTTTTGGTTTTAAAATCGTGCTGATTTATTGTTCTTACGCTGATTTCGTTGTAGCAGTACTACCAGGTTACTGTAGTAGAACTACCGATTTTACTGTAGTAGTAATATCGATTTTGCACAGTTTCATTTGGATCTTTTTGTGTGGGTGATTGATCTCTAAAATTTATAATTTTTCATAGTTATTGAAGTGAAGAACTTAAAGTCATACTTCCGCTTCGAAAAAAGTTATAAAAAGTCTTACATCTTGCACCATGCGCATAAACTAGGGAAAACTGAGCAATCCGTCGCGCATGCACCACCAAAACTGCAGCTTCATGTGAGCAGTCCAAAAACTCTACATTTCTCACATCCAAAATAACGGATTTTTCGGTTTAGAAAATTCCAAAATGACGGTTTTTAAACATATATGTACGTTAAGTACAATAGAGGTCTGCCGAGCGACAAGTCACGTTATTTTCTGGGGACCAGTTGACCAGTCTTTTATTGACCCTGCACCGTAAGCCCGTGACCTAACTCCACCCGATAAAAATCGTAATGGCTCTGTGTTTTTTTATATTGTGATTGATGATTTTTAACCGTAACTATTAGATTTAATAAATAACATCGATGATAAAAGAGAAAGCCAAAAACCAATTAAAAAGGCAAAAAAAAACAGATTGTAACGCCCCCGTTTCCAGAGGCGCGTACGGACACGGCATTCCGTAACTATTCACGCATGAACATTTATGAAGTGTCGCGCAAGAGTATACCATTGCATGCTTACAACAAAAGTCCAGCATATATTTCACATAAGGATTACTATCCAAGTTTTCACAGCGGGGCGTGCAAGCCCAAAGTATATTTACATTACAAAAGACTCCAGAATCTGCTTCGAGCGCGGCGGAGACCTACAGCCAAGGGTCCTCGTCGAAGAAAAGATCCTACGGGACTTCTTCAACGGGGAGACCTTCTCCTTCGTCTTGATCCTCTAAAGAAATGATTAAGCAAGCCGTGAGCCAATCAACCGGCTCAGCAAATCCCAAAGGGATCCTAACTTATTACATGCACGGAATTTCAAAGGAAGGGAATATATTTGGTTTATTAACTTTGAGTGGATGCAGTTCATTTTAATAAGACGGACTCAAAACCTACTTCTTAAGAACTCAGGGGTTTTTCACAAAGAGTTGATTATCCAACCTACTCAGGTTAAGCATTTACAAAACTACTTAAGCTTTGCTGCTGGAATCACCCAAGTGACACAGCTCCAATAACCGGGAGCACGGCGTATTCGAATACCATTTATTTGACTCTGCAGAGTTTGCTCAGCTTTACCCCCACGATCCCTTAACTCCCGCTAAAGAGTTAAGAAAGCCAGGTCGTTTCACTGCTCAATTCTTTATATAGGCTCTACCCAGTAGAATCCACTCGGGTCTGGCTCACACACACACGCACCCACAAGACGAGAAAACCAACGTCCACTTCGAGTGAACTCTACCGTTGTAGGCATCCGCAGCACGGACTACCTAACCTCACTGCTTAACCTCCTGTAGAGTTTCAATCGATTTGAGCAGCTACTAGACCAGTGTTGACAAGTCAACTCCTGTGGTTGAGCGATCACTGTGACATTTGCTCAGCGTAAGGGTTTCAGTCCTTATATTTTCACATGGCCCGCAACCTCACCAGGCCCGCGACCTAACCTAAGGTAAGCGGTGGGCGTAGACCGTCTCGCGGTTTCCCACTCACCCTTACCCTACTCCAAACCTAGGGTAACAAGATGGGCAAAGACCGTCTCGCGGCTCTTCCCCAACCCTTACCCTACCTTGTGCACGCCGGCACTCTCCGCTCTAAGATACGGTGTCCCATACCACCCTACCTTAGAGTCGGGTTTTCCAACTTCTATTGGCCCACAGCCACACCCTTATTAGTGTAACATTTTGCATGATAGTAATACCCTACGATTATCTAGATTATCAGATAATTATTTCTATGGTTTCAATGGCATGGCTACAAATTAAACATGGCATTTAGCGGTGGTAGGTCTAACTATCTCACATGTCATTCTAAACATTTTATTTTAAACTAACATTTCACAACTAGCATAATGCAAATAACATATTATCATAATTAAACATTATGGGATACAACATGATCAAAGGATTTGGGACTTACCGTCAATCCGGACTATTTCAGCAAGCTCGAACGAAGAACCTTCTGACTCCTGAGATTGCACCTGGGCTTCCGGGATCTCCGTCACTAGCGTAAACAAATAAAGTAAATTAAATCCAGCTTGAGACTAATCAAGCGAGGGAAAAATAAACTATTTAAAAAGGAGTAAAATGCATAAATCCTCCAAATGGAATTTTAGGAATTTATCTGGGATGATTTTGGTGGAAAGGAGGTCACAGCTGGGTCCAGAATATTATTTGGAGCAAAGTGGTGAAATTTGGGAATTTTTGGGATTTTCTGTGATTTTCTAGGATTTATTTGGATTTTCTGGGATTTTAGAAATTGATAAATCATCTGGAAAATCAGTGAACAGTAAAAGGCCGGCCCATGGCCACAGTGCGGCCCGGCCGGGGAGATGGCCCGCGCGGCCGAAGGCCAGCGCGGCCCACAGACGCGCGTGCGTGCGCGGGAACCGAGCGGGCCGAGGGAGGCGGCCCAGCTACGCGCGCGCCCGAGCGGGACGGATGGCCGCCGCGTGGACGGCGCGAGCGGCGGGGATGCGGGGCGAACCGAAGGCTCGGATGACGCGAGCGGAGATCGGACGGTGGCGATGCGGGGACGCGGGCGAAACGGTTCGGAGGATCGGGCGGGCGAGGTTAGAAGGTGGAGGTGGGATTGGTCGGCGGAGAAGAGGCCACGTCGTCGTCGTCTTCCTCCAGCCGCGCGCGAGCGACAGAGGGGCGGGAGAGGCGGAGCCACCGTGCTCCGGCGGCGGCGATGGCCCCCGATGGCCGGGAAGGGCTCCATCGGGTGCTTCTTGACATGGGGAACCCATTTTGGGCGCTGGGGAAGCGAGAGGAACAGCGGAGAGGACGGGAGGTAGAAGGGGAAGATTCGGGCATTCGGTGGCGAGGGAGGTCGTCGGCGGCAAGGGAGTTCAATCGGCCTCGGTTACACGGGAAGGGGGCCACGGGGCTCACAATGGCGGTGGCGGCGGGAGTTGGGGAGCCTCGGAGAAGCCTGGCCACGGGGAGGGTGCGGCGGCCGGAAGGGAGTCTCGACGCCGGCGTTCCACGGGGCTTCACCTGTCCAGAGGAGGGCGGCAAAGGGGTTAAGGGAGAGTGAAGATGCTCCAGGCGAAAGCAATTGAGGAATGGGCAAGGGGAGGGGGAGATTGGCTCCCGGGGGTGACCGGCGCAGGGAGACCGGCGGTGGCGCTTGGGGCGACGGGAGCTCAATCAGCGGCTCCGGGAGAGGCTCTGGAGGGTGGGGAGGGGATTGAAGGTAGTAGAAGAGCTCGGGGAGCAAAGGGGAAAGAGGGAGCCGAGGTGGGGTATTTATACCCGAGCGGGGGGGGAATCCTTCGGAGAGAAGCCACCGGCGGGGCTCCGGGCCGACAGGGATGGACGGGGCTGTCAAGGGCGTTTAAACCCGCACTGTGGAAGGGCGGGGGGTGACGCACGGCTCCGCACAGGGCTGGCGACGCGACGGGAGCAGGTGGGCTGCGGCCGGGGCGAGGGCGCGTCCGCGCGCGAGAGAGAGAGGAGGCGGCGACTGCCAGGTGGGGCCAGAGCTGGAGCGGGCGACGTGGCGCGGCGGCATCCACTCGCTCGGACAGGAGCTGTCGGGACGGCGGAGGCGGTCCGAGACTGGGGCGGCGCGGGGACAGGCGTGGGCGCAACGCGCAGCGCACGCGCGTGCGCGAGGAGAAGGCGGGGAGGGAGCGCGGCGCCTGCGGCCGAGGGGGAGCGGAGGGAGGCGCTGGGCGAGGGAAGAGGCGGGAGGGGAGGCGGCGCCAACGAGCTGGCACGGGCGCGAGGCGCGCGAGAGAGAAGAAAGCGGACGGGGAGGCAGGGCGCCAAGCAAGGGGGAAGGCGCACTGCCCAAAAGGGAAAGCGGGGAGAGGGACGACTTTCCCGAAACGGAAAGTTTCAGATTTTCACTCAAAATACAGCAAATATTTGGAAATTTTTATTTTGAATTTTTGCAGGGCTTTTCAACCTACCCCCCTTAAAAGAATCTCGACCCCGAGATTAACTTGGTCCAGGGATTAAGTTGGGGAAATCTCGCTGCAAATCTGACTCTCGTTCCCAAGTTGACTCTTCAGGTGTATGATTTTTCCATTGTACTCTGTAAAACCTGACGTTCTTGTTTCTGAGCTGCCTCTCTGTCGTTTCAAGTATTTGTAGTGGTTCTTCAGCATATGTGCAGTCATCTTGCAATTCAATATCTGACAATGACACTTCATCTGTCGGCTGTCGCAGACACTTTCGAAGCTGAGATACGTGGAACACATTGTGGATTCTTGATAAGTTGGGCGGAAGCTGTACTTGATAAGCTACTTCCCCAACTCTTCCAATTATCTGAAACGGTCCCACATACCTTGGTGCTAATTTGCCTTTGACTTGAAATCTTTTGACTATTTTGAATGGGGTGACTTTGATGTAGACATAATCTCCAACTTCAAAACTCAAGTCTTTCCTGCGGTTATCTGCATAGTTCTTCTGTCGGTCTTGTGCCATCTTCAGTCTGTCCCTGACAATCCTGACATGTGCTTCTGCATCTTGAGCAATCTGGGGACCGATGAGTTGTCGTTCTCCTGTTTCTGTCCAATTCAGTGGAGTCCTGCATTTTCTGCTATAAAGTGCTTCAAACGGGGCCATTTGGATACTGGCTTGATAGCTGTTATTGTATGAGAACTGAGCAAATGGTAAACAGGTGTTCCATGTTGCTCCATACACTATCGCACAAGCTCTCAACATGTCTTCTAAAATCTGATTGGTTCTCTCTGTCTGTCCATCTGTCTGTGGGTGATATGCTGAGCTGAAATTCAGATCGGTGCCCATAGCTTCATGCAATTTTTCCCAGAACTTGGATGTAAACTGTGTTCCTCTATCTGACACAATCTTCTTCGGAACTCCATGCAGTGTCACAATTCTGGTCAAATACAACTCGGCGAGTTTGTCCTTCCCATAGGTTTGCTTGATCGGGAGGAAATGAGCCACCTTGGTCAATCTATCAACAATGACCCAGATAGCATCATATCCCTCACGAGTCTTGGGAAGTCCAGTGATGAAGTCCATACCAATGCTATCCCATTTCCATTCAGGAATTGGCAAAGGCTGCAACAATCCCGATGGTTTTTGGTGGTCTATCTTGATTTATTGACAGACATCACATTTAGCTGCATACTCTGCCACTTCTTTCTTCATCTGGTTCCACCAATACCTCTTCTTCAAATCTTGATACATCTTTGTGCCTCCGGGATGTTGACAGACATCACATTTAGCTGCATACTCTGCCACTTCTTTCTTCATCTGGTTCCACCAATACCTCTTCTTCAAATCTTGATACATCTTTGTGCCTCCGGGATGAATTGAGAATTGAGAGGAGTGGGCTTCAGATAAGATTAACTCTCTCAACTCCTTCTTGTCGGGTATGCAATAGCGACCACGGAAGGTAAGGATTCCATGCTCGTCTATCGCATACTCTGATGAATTTTCTTCTTGAATATTCTTTTTCAGTTTTTGAATCTCCTCATCTTCATCTTGCGCTGCCTTAATCTGATCTGTCAGTAGCGGTTGAATCTCTAATGCTGCTTCTTCACCTTGTTCTGTGATCACCAAGTTCAGCTGTAATATATATCTCTACAACTCTGGTGGGTACTCTGACCGACTGCCTTTGCTTGGACGAGCCTTGCGGCTAAGGGCATCAGCAACTACATTTGCCTTGCCCGGGTGATATTGGAGATCAAGATCATAATCTTTTATCAATTCTAGCCATCTGCGCTGTCTCATATTCAATTCTGGCTGGGTGAACAAATACTTCAAGCTCTTATGATCTGAGAATATCTCACACCGATTCCCTAGCAGGTAGTGCCGCCAAATTTTGAGTGCATGCACCACAGCTGCTAGCTCTAGATCGTGTGTGGGGTAATTCTCTTCATGTGGCTTCAACTGTCTTGATGCATAGGCAACAACTTTTCTGTCTTGCATAAGCACACAACCCAAACCTTGCTTTGAGGCATCGCAGTAAATCTGAAACTCCTCTGGATTGGGTAAAATCAAGACTGGCGTGGTTGTCAACTTGGTCTTCAACGTTTGAAAACTCTCCTCACAAGCATCTGTCCAGATGAAGGGCTTGTCCTTCTTCAACAGTTGAGTGAGTGGACGAGATATCTTCGAGAACCCTTCTATGAATCGGCGATAATAACCCGCCAATCCTAGGAAGCTTCTCACTTCAGTCACTGTCTTAGGCTGTTTCCATTCCGTAACTGCTGAAATCTTTTCTGGATCAACTTTGACTCCATCTTCAGATATAATGTGACCCAAGAAAGCAACTTCCTTCAGCCAAAAGCTGCACTTGTCAAACTTGGCATATAATTGGTGCTCTCTTAATCTTGTCAATACCATGTGCAAATGCTCCTTATGTTCTTCTTCACTCTTGGAATATATCAGAATATCATCAATGAAAACAATCACAAATCGATCCAATTGGTCCATATGCACCAGATTCATAAGATTCATGAAATAAGCTGGCGCATTGGTTAAACCAAAGGGAACGACTGCGAACTCAAATAGTCCATATCGAGTGATGAAAGCTGTCTTCTCTCGATCCTGCTCTCGGATTTTGAGTTGATGATAACCCGAGCGCAAGTCGATCTTGGAGAACACTTTGGCACCTTTGAGTTGATCAAACAGGTCATCAATCCTTGGAAGGGGATACTTGTTCTTGATTGTGACAGCATTCAAACCTCTGTAGTCGACACACATTCTTAAATCTCCATTCTTCTTCTTCACAAACAGAACTGGGGCTGACCACGGCGAAGTACTTGGTCGAATGAATTCTTTTTCTTGTAATTCATCCAACTGTTTCTTTAGCTCTTTCAACTCACTGGCTGACATCCTGTACTGATGTTTGGCAATTGGCTTGGTACCAGGCACCAATTCTATCGCTAGTTCTACTTGTCTGTCAGGGGGTCTTCCTGGCAATTCTTCTGGAAATACATCTGGATACTCTTGTACCACTGGTACTTGATTAGGTGTGGCTGCTATCATGTTGATCATACGCTTTTTGGCATCCTTCAGCACTTTTCGGTCTGTTTCTACTACTATCCTCTGACCTTCAGGGTTAACCAATGACACTGTTTTGATCTCACAATCTACCTTGCCTTTATTCCTGGCTAACCAGTTCATGCCCAAGATGGCATCTAATCCGGACATATCTAACTGCAATAAGTCCGCTCTAAAGTCTACCCCTTGGATTTTTATGTTAAGTCCCGCACACCCACGGTGGGACTCCATTCTAACCCCAGGGGTCTCAACCACATAAGGTCTTGGAAGTGAAACAGAAGGCAACTGATTTCTTGAGGCAAAACTCTTTGAAATAAATGAATGTGTTGCACCAGGGTCAAATAAAATCAATGCAGGTATGGAGTTGATTGGAAACATACCAGCAATGATGTCACTTGCTCCAGCTGCGTCCTCAGCTGATATATGATTTACCCTTGCATAGAAGGTTGGTCTGGTGCGACCTCTGCCTCTGCCTACTGACGTGAAGTTGGCTGTGCCTGCTGGAGATTGGGGTCCGGCTGCCTTAATCTGCAGATAGCCTCCCTTTGGAGTACTAGGGCTTGCTTGTGTCTTTGTTTCTTGCTGTTGTTGGTTTTGGACTTGTAGCTTGGCTGCATCGGATGACAAGTTCTTCCGGGGACACTGATCTCTGTAGTGTCCAATTTCTCCACAGTGAAAACAAGCATTTGACCTCCGTGGACAGGCGCTGGCAAGATGGTTTCCACCACAAGTAGGACATTTAATCGCCAATGGTGTAGGAGAGTTGTACTGTTGGGATTGTCCCGACTGGTTCTTTGGCAGCATTACATATTGTCGGGAGGATTGGGATCGGAATGAGGGGGATCCCGAAGTCTTGCTTCGCTGAGCGTTGTATGAAGAAGACTGGGACTTATGTGCTGCCTTACGCTTCCGGAAATCCTCCATTTCACCCCTAGCTTCTTCTGAGATAATCAAGCTGTCCACCATGTCATGCAGGTCTTTGAATTTCATGGCTGAGATATGGCACTTCAATGACTGTTGCAGTCCTGCTCGGAATTTACTCATTTTCTTGTCTTCGCTGTCGACATCCTCGGGGGCATATCAGGAAAGGTGGTTGAACTGATGTAAGTACTCCATGACTGTACGACCACCTTGCTTAAGCGCTAAGAATTCTCGGCGCTTGGCTTCCTTGATACCATCTGGTATATGGGCCTTGCGAAAGGCCTTTGAAAAATCTTCCCAACTGACTTCTCTGTTCTGTAAGGTGCGTTGATAGTTGATCCACCATGTTGCTGCAACGCCCTGCAACTGGTGGGATGCGTATAGCACTTTCTCTTTGTCATCGCACTGTGCTGTCTGAAGCTTCCTTTCCACGTCCACAAGCCAATCCTCAACCACCATAGGGTCAGTTGTGGTGGAGAAGACTGGTGGACGCGTCTTCAAAAAGTCTGCCCATCGGGTGGAAATTGGTGCACCATCCCGATTAACATTGCTTCCACCTGGTAGGCCCGGAGATCTGGTTGCAATCTGCTCAAGTAGACGGGCTTGCTGGTCTAACACTCGTAAGATGTTCTGCTCTCCCTGGTAACGATTTTGCTCCAACATTGCTATCACATTGGCGAGCGTGGCTTGATCTGTGGCAGGTGCACCCTGCCCGCTGGTCTGACCTCTCTGCTGTGCTGGGTCCATCTGTCATTTGGGAGCTTGAGATTAGCTTTGCAGTGGCTTTGACAAGCGAGATTAGATAAGTAAGACATCGAATTACAAGGTAAGTACAGGGCGAACAAGATAAGTACGAGAGCGAAAGGGACAGGAGAAACTTTGAACACAGGAAGAACATACTGATAATTAGGCAAACAACATAAAAGATTAATGAACATAAATTTACATTAAGCAAGCGGTACACAGACCACTTTAAGGTTCGTGAATACACTTGCATTACATCCAAAAGTACTGCTAATACAAAAGGTCGGGCTAAACTAGCGATCAGCGTCTACTCCTCCCTGTCCCCGGGTGCTGGGAGGGCAAGCGGGGCTGCGGGGCGGAACTGAGCACGGTACTGCGCCGCAGTCATCCTGTGCCTACGCCGAGACTGCACCGTGGAACAGGAAGACTGAACGCTGGGCGACTCTCCGCAACCCGAGGCCTCGCCGCACTCTAAGGCCTCATAGCGGAGAAGGGACTCCCGCAGGTGCTGAACTTGCTCGCGAGCGTCCCAAAGCTCTCTCTGTAGCCTCCTGGACTCCTCGACTGTGCTGTCGTAATGGACAACCTGCTGCGTCATGAGGGCGGCGATGACCTCTAGGCGGGCATCGTCACCCTCTCCAAACCGAGGAACTAAGAAATCCCCAAAGTGCGGTCGTGGCACCAAGTCGAAGGGTGAGCCTGCAAGCTCCTGGCTGTAGTAGTCCCTGAGGTGGAGTGCAGCCTTCTGGGCTGCGTCCTGGACGGTGTCGTCTTTGCTGATCCTCCTGGCGATGAATCTGCGCTCCAGGTCGGGGCGGACAGGGAGGGGTGTAAGGGTCACCCATGCCTTCCACTCGTAGAGCTGCTCTCCACGGGTGCGACTCACAGCACGGAACACCGGGCTACAGTGCTCCCTCGATCCGAGGTACCTCCTCATCTCCCACAGCTTCCGGGGCCATCCATCCATACGGTCGGGGCGGGAGAAGACGTAGTGCACCATCTGCCGGAAACGAAATTTTGAAATCAGACAAGTAAAGCGGTAAACATTTTGCATAAAGTAAAACTTAAGCAGAAATAAATTTAAGACAGGTAAGGTAGCAACAAGAGAGGAAAAAGACAGCAATAAACCTTATATTTTTCGTAAACCCTTTTTATGGCTTAAATTAAGTTTTGCGATAAAATCGCTTCCTAGTTTGCCTTAGGTCTCAACCTACGGTCAAAGAGTCTGCTCTGATACCACTTCTTGTAACGCCCCCGTTTCCAGGGGCGCGTACGGACACGGCATTCCGCAACTATTCACGCATGAACAGTTATGGAGTGTCGCGCAAGAGTATACCATTGCATGCTTACAACAAAAGTCCAGCATATATTTCACATAAGGATTACTATCCATGTTTTCACAGCGGGGCGTGCAAGCCCAAAGTATATTTACATTACAAAAGACTCCAGAATCTGCTTCGAGCGCGGCGGAGACCTACAGCCAAGGGTCCTCGTCGAAGAAAAGATCCTCCGGGACTTCTTCAACGGGGAGACCTTCTCCTTCGTCTTGATCCTCTAAAGAAATGATTAAGCAAGCCGTGAGCCAATCAACCGGCTCAGCAAATCCCAAAGGGATCCTAACTTATTACATGCACGGAATTTCAAAGGAAGGGAATATATTTGGTTTATTAACTTTGAGTGGATGCAGTTCATTTTAATAAGACGGACTCAAAACCTACTTCTTAAGAACTCAGGGGTTTTTCACAAAGAGTTGATTATCCAACCTACTCAGGTTAAGCATTTACAAAACTACTTAAGCTTTGCTGCTGGAATCACCCAAGTGACACAGCTCCAATAACCGGGAGCACGGCGTATTCGAATACCATTTATTTGACTCTGCAGAGTTTGCTCAGCTTTACCCCCACGATCCCTTAACTCCCGCTAAAGAGTTAAGAAAGCCAGGTCGTTTCACTGCTCAATTCTTTATATAGGCTCTACCCAGTAGAATCCACTCGGGTCTGGCTCACACACACACGCACCCACAAGACGAGAAAACCAACGTCCACTTCGAGTGAACTCTACCGTTGTAGGCATCCGCAGCACGGACTACCTAACCTCACTGCTTAACCTCCTGTAGAGTTTCAATCGATTTGAGCAGCTACTAGACCAGTGTTGACAAGTCAACTCCTGTGGTTGAGCGATCACTGTGACATTTGCTCAGCGTAAGGGTTTCAGTCCTTATATTTTCACATGGCCCGCAACCTCACCAGGCCCGCGACCTAACCTAAGGTAAGCGGTGGGCGTAGACCGTCTCGCGGTTTCCCACTCACCCTTACCCTACTCCAAACCTAGGGTAACAAGATGGGCAAAGACCGTCTCGCGGCTCTTCCCCAACCCTTACCCTACCTTGTGCACGCCGGCACTCTCCGCTCTAAGATACGGTGTCCCATACCACCCTACCTTAGAGTCGGGTTTTCCAACTTCTATTGGCCCACAGCCACACCCTTATTAGTGTAACATTTTGCATGATAGTAATACCCTACGATTATCTAGATTATCAGATAATTATTTCTAGGGTTTCAATGGCATGGCTACAAATTAAACATGGCATTTAGCGGTGGTAGGTCTAACTATCTCACATGTCATTCTAAACATTTTATTTTAAACTAACATTTCACAACTAGCATAATGCAAATAACATATTATCATAATTAAACATTATGGGATACAACATGATCAAAGGATTTGGGACTTACCGTCAATCCGGACTGTTTCAGCAAGCTCGAATGAAGAACCTTCTGGCTCCTGAGATTGCACCTGGGCTTTCGGGATCTCCGTCACTAGCGTAAACAAATAAAGTAAATTAAATCCAGCTTGAGACTAATCAAGCGAGGGAAAAATAAACTATTTAAAAAGGAGTAAAATGCATAAATCCTCCAAATGGAATTTTAGGAATTTATCTGGGATGATTTTGGTGGAAAGGAGGTCACAGCTGGGTCCAGAATATTATTTGGAGCAAAGTGGTGAACTTTGGGAATTTTTGGGATTTTCTGTGATTTTCTAGGATTTATTTGGATTTTCTGGGATTTTAGAAATTATAAATCATCTGGAAAATCAGTGAACAGTAAAAGGCCGACCCATGGCCACAGTGCGGCCCGGCCGGGGAGATGGCCCGCGCGGCCGAAGGCCAGCGCGGCCCACAGACGCGCGTGCGTGCGCGGGAACCGAGCGGGCCGAGGGAGGCGGCCCAGCTACGCGCGCGCCCGAGCGGGACGGATGGCCGCCGCGTGGACGGCGTGAGCGGCGGGGATGCGGGGCGAACCGAAGGCTCGGATGACGCGAGCGGAGATCGGACGGTGGCGATGCGGGGACGCGGGCGAAACGGTTCGGAGGATCGGGCGGGCGAGGTTAGAAGGTGGAGGTGGGATTGGTCGGCGGAGAAGAGGCCACGTCGTCGTCGTCTTCCTCCAGCCGCGCGCGAGCGACAGAGGGGCGGGAGAGGCGGAGCCACCGTGCTCCGGCGGCGGCGATGGCCCCCGATGGCCGGGAAGGGCTCCATCGGGTGCTTCTTGACATGGGGAACCCATTTTGGGCACTGGGGAGGCGAGAGGAACAGCGGAGAGGACGAGAGGTAGAAGGGGAAGATTCGGGCATTCGGTGGCGAGGGAGGTCGTCGGCGGCAAGGGAGTTCAATCGGCCTCGGTTACACGGGAAGGGGGCCACGGGGCTCACAATGGCGGTGGCGGCGGGAGTTGGGGAGCCTCGGAGAAGCCTGGCCACGGGGAGGGTGCGGCGGCCGGAAGGGAGTCTCGACGCCGGCGTTCCACGGGGCTTCACCTGTCCAGAGGAGGGCGGCAAAGGGGTTAAGGGAGAGTGAAGATGCTCCAGGCGAAAGCAATTGAGGAATGGGCAAGGGGAGGGGGAGATTGGCTCCCGGGGGTGACCGGCGCAGGGAGACCGGCGGTGGCGCTTGGGGCGACGGGAGCTCAATCAGCGGCTCCGGGAGAGGCTCTGGAGGGTGGGGAGGGGATTGAAGGTAGTAGAAGAGCTCGGGGAGCAAAGGGGAAAGAGGGAGCCGAGGTGGGGTATTTATACCCGAGCGGGGGGGGAATCCTTCGGAGAGAAGCCACCGGCGGGGCTCCGGGCCGACAGGGATGGACGGGGCTGTCAAGGGCGTTTAAACCCGCACTGTGGAAGGGCGGGGGGTGACGCACGGCTCCGCACAGGGCTGGCGACGCGACGGGAGCAGGTGGGCTGCGGCCGGGGCGAGGGCGCGTCCGCGCGCGAGAGAGAGAGGAGGCGGCGACTGCCAGGTGGGGCCAGAGCTGGAGCGGGCGACGTGGCGCGGCGGCATCCACTCGCTCGGACAGGAGCTGTCGGGACGGCGGAGGCGGTCCGAGACCGGGGCGGCGCGGGGACAGGCGTGGGCGCAACGCGCAGCGCACGCGCGTGCGCGAGGAGAAGGCGGGGAGGGAGCGCGGCGCCTGCGGCCGAGGGGGAGCGGAGGGAGGCGCTGGGCGAGGGAAGAGGCGGGAGGGGAGGCGGCGCCAACGAGCTGGCACGGGCGCGAGGCGCGCGAGAGAGAAGAAAGCGGACGGGGAGGCAGGGCGCCAAGCAAGGGGGAAGGCGCACTGCCCAAAAGGGAAAGCGGGGAGAGGGACGACTTTCCCGAAACGGAAAGTTTCAGATTTTCACTCAAAATACAGCAAAAATTTGGAAATTTTTATTTTGAATTTTTGCAGGGCTTTTCACAGATAATACCAAACACAAATCGCAACCCTTTTCACTCTCCTTCGCGTAGCTGCCCGTCATGCGTGGGAAGCTACACGTAAGCGTTTGGATTCTTTTGGGTTGTTGTTTTTTTGCTTTTGATTTAAATTTTTAAATTCTGTCTATTGACGAAAGAGAGTACGGATAGACACTCTTATGTGATTTTATCTGATATAGACAAAATTGGTATAATACTTACTATAATCAATTTATAATTTCTGTATTAAAAAGATATACAAAGCTATAAACGCGCGCGCTCCAGTCGTAGCACAGAAATCTAGCTACTCCATCACAGGACAAAACGCTAAACCAAAGATCAAAGCTTCCAGAATCCGGGCAACACGCGAGTGCAACCGCACGATATGGCAACGGAAGAGGAGCTGTACCTGTACGAGTCCAAGGTGCTGTGGCCGGAGGCGCCCCACGACGTTCCGGCGAGCGCTCCGGTCTCCAGCTCGTCCGTGGCGCCGTCGTCCGAAACACCGGCCCTGTGAATCTCCTCCAGGAAACACCAGCCGTGTTCGGCGACTTCTTGGCCGGTGGACATCCCCAGGGCCGCGCGCTTGACCCGCGGGCGTGTTGACAGGGCCGACGACAACGAGGATGGCGTGGCTGCGGCACGACGATGGTGCCGCCGCGCGTGATGGTGTCACGGAGGCGGTCGGTGGGGGAGAGGGCGGTGGCATTCTCGCTGCGCTCGGGGCCCGCCTGGGTGCGCCGCGACCTCAGCCACCTGCGCTGCTCCGTGCTGCGGATGACCGGATTCATCGAAGGATGACAAGGCTGACCCGTCGTTTGTGCATATACGCAAAGATTAGACTAGCATCACTCGTCTTCTCGGCGGCATTGGTTACTCAATTTTGTTCGTTCCATTCTTCCTGTGGTGTTCCTGATCGAATTGCATCTCCTTTAATTAAAGCAAACGTCTTCGTGTGTGCTTCTTGAAATTAGTCACTTAGTTTCGCCGATTAAAAAAAATAATCAATCACTGAGTTTGGAATTTTGATGATGGATTAGTTAAACAATGTTTGTATGTGCTTCCTGAAATGTAACTTCTGTTCTTTTCTCCGTCCATGTGCGGAGAAGCTTCTGTTGCTATTGTCACGGATTTCTAACCATATTAGTGGTAAAAATGTGTTTTTTGTTTTTACCAAACAGGGCTAGTCTGGTCTTTTGAACCCAGGCAAAACGTGCAATTTAACAGGTGGACAATTGTGAATGCTGTTACGAAAGCCGCCTCCTAGCACGCTCTCATAAGCTCCTTCAGAAAAACGTGCACAGATCGAATGAAAAATATCAAATACTAGTAGTAGTTCATGGGTACTGTTTTCTTTCCTGAGACAAGAGCTTCACACTTTATTAATTAGCAGGAATACAATCGTGTTGTACGCACTGCATTAAGAAATCGGGCACCTGGTTCAACCAAGTACAAAATCAAATCTAAACGAAGATAAATTCCTGTTTAGCTCTTGGGTTTCCATCTAGATGGGAAGAATAGCCGCCCGACACTCAGAAGTGATTTCCACAAACTTATGAGGTCTTGTGAATCCGTTTCAACCACAATATGCGCAGAACCCCAGTCGGAAATTAGCTGCACTCCATCTCTACAAGCAATTGCCTCCGCCATTAGCGCATCCGACATTGACAAATACCACTTCGCCATCCCAACCAAGAAGACACCATTGTCATCTCGGACAATTACACCTGAATTTCCATCCAAGTGATTTCCGTCGAAAGCACCATCGTCCGTCGGTGTTAACCTTGATTACGCCCGGTTGTGGAGGCTGCCATGTCACATCACGTCGCACAAACTCCTGTCTCACCATCTCTTGTCCCAACCCGCCACATACTATTTGGCGCCGGTTGACGCAGAATGAACATAAATGGGTCGGGAACTAGCAAGAAAAGCAATCTGTTCAGATGGGCCAGCCCGTCTAAACGACAGATGTCACATTTGCTATTCATTTCACTCAAAAACTAAAATAAAATGCATTATTAATCGGCGCTGAACTGCGCACCCTTCCAATCTTCCATGGTCACTGTACTGATATAAACTGGAACGTTCCATGCATCTAAAGTTGATACAGGACTTGACAATCTGTAGCTACAGAAACTAGAACGAAGAGTCAACGTGAAATTCCAAGCCCTGAAAAATCCTACAAATAGACTGTATCGTGGAGATCACAGTGTCCTCAGTGCTTTGATCCAATCAACCTCTAATCTGAAGTTGCCTGGCCCAGTCTTAGCACCAGGAACACCGCCTTCTGCATTTACAGAGAGAGACATTCCCACGATGCGAGCAGGGTTCATTTCCAACTTTGCTTCGATTACATTTCCTCTCCATGTAGGTAAATATCGATCAAGAGGGATCTGAAAGAAAGGACAAGTGCTGTTTCATCATGAAAAATAAAATATTTCCACTTTTGAATAGAAATTACCTTCATGATTTGCCAACTGTCCTGGGGTATGTACACAAAAGCCTGCCACGAGTTATCTTCCTGTTGTCCAGGTGAATTCACCCAGTTCTCTGTGTATATCTGTGTTGAAAATTCAGATTTCGCATCATGATATTGACTGGAATATCAAACATTCAACAGTGCCGTATAGTGGATACTTACAGTAGATATGTAGCATCTTCCATCCCCTTTGAGCTTCATTGCTACTGTATCATATGCATCAAGATCGATGAAACCATCAAACTGAAACAGGGAATAGCAAGAAGGATTTTGTCAGCAGAATAGCTTCTAATATCAAGCATGGATCCACTTAAGAAAATTAGATATCTTTAATTCTTTATTATTTCACAGACTTCAAAGGAAATCTTAACTGAGCATCATCACCAACCTCTAAAGAACAATACAAGGTGAGCTTAAGGTAGTCCTCCTGAGGATATGCTTAGCATTGTGGTGGCTTTTTAAAAGCACTATTATTTTTCTATTTTTGGTTAAATACTTAAATTACTGACAACCTCTTTTAAGAGCTTTAACAGCAATCATTTACTAAATTTGGTAAAGGCCCTCTTTAACTAACTAAATCCCTCAGTGCAGTGAAGCATAGCACGGCAAAGCCAAACTGGCCTAAGCCGTGATGGAATTGAACTACGAACCAGATTAAAACCCTAATATCCCCCTAAAACAGAGCACTATACCTTCTTTGATCTCATTCCACAGAAACCACTACGCCTGATTCTCCATGTTGATCCCTCAGACATATCCAAAGAAAGGTTACCAGAGAAGACACCTTTCATGATGCACATGTTAGAAAAATAGTAGCAAAAACTGTCAAAGCTTAAAATTTATCCGAGTGAATCAGGAATGCAAGTCTAAGGAAATCATGAGCAAATAAATTGTATATTTTCTATTCAATTATTAAAGCAAAGACAGCAGCTGATATTCCCTAGTAACCATGGTTCATGAGGTTTATTTATACTCGTAAGCTCTATATGACTGCAGTTACAAATAAAACATTTTTTCTCTTTTCTACTGACAAATTAACCACACTACAAAATCAACTTCAAAAGGTTGGACCAAGCTAGAAAAAATAAGAATGTCAAAGACATAGTACCAATAGATGAAGTATCTCCACCAGCAGCACCATCAGTTATCTCCAATGATGCAGATGATAAACCTGGATAGCCACTATGTTCGATCATATTATTTCATAGATGCAAATACGAAGCTTTATATTAGTTGCAGAAGGTGTCAAGAAAATAGAAATAGTATAGAAGTTTAATAGACATGCAAACACAAGAAGTTGGTAGACTCCCATTTGGCTCACTATGTGTATAATGTGCCCAGAGGCAGTGACAATGTGGAGCAAAAAAACTTCCATTCCTTGCTAATAACAGACAGTAAGCTATAATATAGTGGTATTAGATATCACTCTTTGATGATCATTCATGACGATGCAGAAGCAAGGAACAAAAGTAGGCAACAAAGGGAGAACTCCTCATGAATGGATAAACTGTAATATTTCAACTGTAGTATGTATCCTTTGAAAGGAATAAACATTAGGAAGACTCTTGGCTAGAAGCCTAGAACTATATTAGGAGCCTACCAGAATTAAACTGTAATTCATTTTTCCGCTGTTCTACGAAAGGGGGGAACTTTCCTTGATTTTATCCATTTTCGTTTGAAGCATAGAAGCAACATGAAAGCTTAAAACAATAACATGATCATCAAGAAAATAAAGCTATCAGAAACTCTAACAGGGCATATTCTTCATATATTCTGAGAACAAAAAACAAGGGAGCAATTTTGATGCCAGGCAAAAGTCTTAAGAACATGAATCTTCTATGAGTATCTCACTCTCACAATCACAAAAACACAATAAATGATATATTCTATCGTTTCAGTTACTCAGAGAAACTGTAACAAGTTATATCTATACAAACAAAATTTCGAAGTGGGGCATTACCTCCATACTCTGAATCTGAGTACAAATGCCACCTTTTCAGCTCATCTTTTGAATTGAAATTGAATATGTATCTTTCAGGAGGAGGAAACAGATCTTCTGAATTCCAGACGACAGCTGCCAATTTGGTACGTATATAAAGCATAGGCCAAAAAAATAAGTTTATTGTGCTGTACTGCAGTTAGAAAAATTCATAGGATGTGATAGGGGTTATCGATGCCCCAAAAGAGTCAGCCAGATTACTTAAAGCAGGAAAGTTTAAAAGTTCGCAGGATACAGGTTGCCCATCAGAGGAGGAAAAGGATGCAATATTTTCCCTTCATAATTCATATAGAAATGTCATGAATTTCAATATACCATACATCTTTCAACTACTTAAAAGTTTGAGTTGGTGGTAGTAGGTTCATTCTCCTTCCTCTCTTCTCAACCGTCCGATCTAAATATTGAAATCTTAACCATCTATCTAACACTCCTCCCCTTCCTCTCACATCTAACTGCCCCTCCTCTCCACTTCCACCAGCAGTTGCCATCTCCCACCTCTATTTGTTTCACCTTTATTATTGTATTAACACACGTTGTAGTAGCCCTAGATTTCTAGAATTGTTTTTGGGGAATCAGAGCATTGCATTGAAGTTATATTTGTATACCCATGATAAATGTATGTAGCATAGATATTAATTAGTTGTAAAATTTGATTTTTCGTTGCAACACACGGGCACATGCGCTAGTCTACCTAAATGTATGGGTAACATCAATTTTGAAAACAACCATAAAGGCTACTATCCAGCAGTGCATATTTGGAATGAAATTGAAATGCTGAAAATTTACTCCATTTGTATCGAAGCCTAAACAGAATCAACATTGAGCAGCACCAAGCGGGTTTCGTCGAGGAAATGAACCAAACAGATAGCAACAAGACCGGGGTTTGTGGCAGGGAGCTACCTCGCTTGGTGGCGTTAACGGAAGCTTGCCACAGCGCTCGCAGCCTCGACATGGAGATATCGTCGATAGCGGCGGCCGGCGGGGGACTCGGAGCCGGCGAACGGCGGAGGGCTAGCTAGGGCTACACGAACGAGGGGATTGTGGGAAATTCGGCCTGTCTAGGGGTGGAGTGGGACTATGCCTCTTTTAACCGGAAGGTGGTGGCCCAATAGTTTTACGGGGTCGGCCCATTGTGTAGTTGGCCCATGCTAGAGGTAAACACTCATTTTTTTTCGGTTTTTAGTCAGTTTATTTTAAACGGTGTATTTTTTAAAACGGGGTTAACAGAAAGATTATACTAAAAAGTATACTGAGTTCAGCTGTATCAACTAAAATCACATACGACTATTTTTTGTACGTACTATATCTTGCGAACAGCCAAAAAATCCAATATTTAAGCTATAAGCTATCAGCCTAAAAAACTCACCCATTATTTATAAGACTTACCAACTACAAACAAAATATATCAGCCCCAGTCTAAAAGAATTATGCCAAAATCAGATGAGGACTGAGCTATGCTAAGGTTTCGCCTTCCACACTAGCGATAGGAAAGGTTCCATAAAACCCCATGAAGCTCAAACTACAACTTTGACCTCCTCTCCAGCCATTCAGAATTCTGGGAACAGTCGGCCGCCACGCCACTCCTTTGAAGCAGAATGGATCTGAGACACCACTTGTTCGAGTAGCTTGGCCCCCCTCCCGCAGAGTTCTCCGCTTGGTTCCTTTGTCTGCAACAGCATCCACTGGTTAATCCAATAGCAAGAAGTAGATATCACAGATGCGGGATCAGCAGTCGTTTTATTTTGCGGCGCGACGTGGCATGGAGACGGCGGAGACCGGCTGCAAGCCTGCATATGTCAGTGTTATGAATAGCGCTTGTATTCATATGAGGTCAATGGACCAGTATATATACACAAAGTACAAGTGGTAAATATGCAAAGAACCCCTCATAACAATGGGGAATAACAAACTATACATATATCTCTAACACCCCCCCTCAAACTCATGGTGGATCAACAACACTGAGTTTGGAGAGATAGAAGCTGTGCTGTGCTCGAGTCTGGGCCTTCGTGAAGAAATCCGCTATCTGAAGCTCTGAAGGCACATACTGAAGAGTAATCACCTGATCATGCACACCAGTCCTCATGAAAGAAGCATCAACACCAATGTGCTTGGTGAGCTCATGCTTCACAGGATCATGAGCAATACTGATAGCACCTGTACTGTCTGACAAGAGAGGGTCGGTGTAGTGACAGAAACACCAAAATCCTCAAGTAACCACCGTAGCCAAGTAATCTCTGCTGTCAAGAGAGCCATAGCTCGCAACTCAGCCTCTGCACTCGAACGGGACACTGCAGTCTGTTTCTTCGTCTTCCAGGCAATGAGAGAACCACCAAGAAAAACACAGTAAGCAGAGATAGACCGGCGATCAGAGGGATCGCTGGCCCAAGTAGCATCCGAATAGGCCTGAAGCTGTAACGAGCTGGAACGTGGAAAGAAGAGACGGCGAGAGATAGTCCCACGAAGGTATCGCAGAACTCGAAGAAGGTGGCTGTAGTGAACCTGAGTGGGAGCTGAAACAAACTGACTCAGAATATGAACTGGATAAGTGATATCCGGACGAGTAACAGCAAGGTAGACAAGACTCCCAACAAGATGACGATAGCGAGTCGGATCAGAAAGAGGCTCGCCATCAGAGAGTCGGAGGTGAACATTGAGCTCCATGGGAGTCTCAACAGTACGCTGATCAGTGAGAGAGGCGCGATCAAGAAGATTCTGAATATATTTCTCTTGGGACATAAAGAAACCATCTGGAGTGGAAATAACCTCAATCCCAAGGAAGTAACGAAGAGGACCAAGATCCGACATAAGGAACTGCTCACTAAGACGAGCCTTGACAAAGGCAATGTACTCAGAATCATCTCCCGTAATGATCATATCATCAACATACAGGAGAAGAAGAGTCCGACCACGAGACGAAGTGTGGACAAAGAGCGCAGGATCATGATCACTAGCTGAAAAACCAGCAGCAGTGACCACAGAGGAGAAGCGCTCAAACCAAGCACGAGGGGCTTGCTTAAGGCCATAGAGAGAGCGACGAAGGCGACAGACCATGCCCTCAGGAACAGAATACCCAGGTGGCGGATGCATGTAGACCTCCTCACGCAACTCGCCATTAAGAAAGATATTCTTGACATCAAGCTGAGAAACAGACCAGTGGCGAACAGACGCCACCGAAAGAAGAGTGCGAACAGTGGTCATGTGGGCCACAGGAGCAAAAGTCTCGTCGTAGTCAACACCATGCTGCTGCTGGAAACCACGAGCAACAAGACGCGCCTTATAGCGCTCAAGAGAACCATCAGAGCGAGTCTTAATCTTATAGACCCACTTACACGTGATGGGATGAGAATGAGATGGAAAAGCAACAAGATCCCAAGTACCAGTACGCTCGAGGGCAGCAATCTCCTCGGCCATGGCAAGCTGCCACTCAGGGTGAGTAACAGCATCCCGGTAGGAGACAGGCTCACGAGTAGCTGCGCCAGCAAAGGCAAAACGGGCAGGAGGCCGAATCGACTGGCGATCGCGGATAGCGTAGCGAGGAGAAGATGACCCATCAGGGGAAGATGGAGCATCAGAAGAAGATGGAACATCAGGAGAAGATGGCTCATCGGAAATATTCTCAACACGAGGTCGACGAGTGTAGACGATAGTGGGAGGAGCCTGGGGAGTCGTAGGAGACAACACAGGCGGCGACAACGGCGGAGAGGCCACAGGGGGAATATGTGGAGACTCAGTAGGACAGGTGGACGAGGGCAAAACAGATATAGGAGTATCTGGAAAGGTCAAGAAAGACAGAGACTCCACAAAGGAAGCCGAAGGAGAGGCAGGACGTGAGTAGAAAGGACGAGACTCGTCGAAAGTCACATCCCGAGAAACCCGTATCCGACGACCAACAGGATCCCAGCACCGATATCCCTTGTGCTCGGCACTGTACCCCAGAAAGACACACTCAACAGACTGAGCGGTCAGTTTGGTGCGTTCTCGAGGGGCAAGGAGAACGTAGCAAACGCAGCCAAACAGATGAAGGGCAGAGTAGTCAGGAAGACAACCACAGAGACGCTCAACAGGGATCGCACCCTTAAGAGCAGAAGAGGGCTGGATGTTGACGAGATAGGTGGCAGTGGAAACAGCCTCGGCCCAAAAGTGAGGTGGAATAGAGGCGGCGATCATCAGAGCACGAGCCGTCTCAAGGAGGTGACGATGCTTGCGCTCAGCGACACCATTCTGAGCATGAGCACCAGGACAAGAAAACTGAGCGAGAGTGCCCTGCTCAGCAAGGAAGCTGCGCAGGTGACGAGAGAGGTACTCGCCAGCAGAATCAGCACGAAAGACACGAATAGGAGTGGAGAACTGTGTGTGTATCATAGTGGCAAATTGTTTATAGATAGGCAAGGCCTCACTACGAGAAGACATGAAATAAATCCAAGTGTGGCGAGAGAAATCATCTATAAAAATAATATAATATCGATGACCCCCTTTCGAAACGAAGGGAGCCGGACCCCAAACGTCTGAATGAACAAGATCAAAAGGACGCTGAGACACAGTCTCACTATGAGGATAAGGAAGCTGAATCTGTTTACCTAACTTACAACCCTGACAATCTAAAGACACGTCTCCTGAGACAGACCCCAGAAGACCACGACGAATTAAGGACGACAGACGAGATCCACACAGATGGCCAAGACGGTGATGCCACTGCTGGAAGGAGCCGGTAGACAAAGTGGCAGAAGCGGAGAGACCGGCGGCGGTGGTGGCAGCGGAAGGAAGATGAAGCCAGTCAAGCTTCCAGAGACGCTGTGAGTCACGGCGCCGAGGGCCAGAACCAACCAGAGCTCCCGTGTGGCAGTCCTGAACACAACAAGAGTCAGAGTCGAGAATAACTCGATAACCAAGGTCAGTAATCTGCCCAGCAGAAAGAAGCTGCAAGGTAAGGCGAGGAACATGAGCAACAGAAGGAACATGAAAAGATGAGTTGCTAAGAGATCCTCGACCAGAGACAGAAAGAGATGTATCATCAGCAGTAAGAACACTGACAGGTGAAACAAGAGGTGTAATAGAAGACAGAGTGGAAGAATCAGGAGTCATGTGAAAAGATGCTCCAGAATCAAGAATCCACGGGGAGGTACCTGACTGTGGAGGAGGTGGTCTCTCAGTGCCTGAAGAGTCAGTAGCAGAACCTGTCGAGGGAGAACCTGAAGCGGCAAGTAGGCGTCGAAGTCTGGCTATCTCCTGCTCGGTGAGGAAGCTGCTGAAGAAGTCGAGGCAGACGTCGTCGTAGAAGCACTAGTGCCAGTAGAAGAACGGCGTGAAAGATGCCGCTTCTTCTTGTAGCACTGGGACTTAGTGTGGCCATCCTTGTCGCAGTAGGAACAGTGAGGACGGCCACCTCCAGACGGAGGACGGCCACCACCACCTGTGGTAGCCGCTGGAGGAGGCAGTGTAGCAGGCGGACGAGCGGCGAGCACAGAGGGGAGTGGCATCAGACCAGCACCACTCAGACGAGTCTCCTCCGCGCGTATCTCGGTAAGAGCCTCCAGGAGAGTGACACGAGGGTGGCGTGCAAGTAGCTGGGCACGCCTTTGCTCGAACTCAGGACGAAGGCGAGTAAGGAACTCGTAAACCCGCTGAAACTCCAGGTCAGCACGTACCTCCAGGCAGCACGGACAGGTACGACAGCCAGCAGTGCGGAGAAAGTCCAACTGACGCCAGACAGCAGAGTTCTGAGCGTAAAAGGCGTCAACAGTAGCATCACCCTGCTGAAGAGAGTGCTCCTGGCGAACCACGGACAGGTACAGGGCATCACCAGAGGGCTCGTAGCGCTGACGAAGATGAGTCCACATCTGGAAAGCCGAAGGGAGTCCCACAACTTCAGAAGAAAACTGAGGCTGGACACTGGCGATGAAGACAGCAGCAGCCCGAGCGTTGTCATCGTACCACTGAGTGTAGACGGTCAGACGATCCTTGTAGGAATCCAGAGCCTCCTGGTAGGCAGAGGCAGCTTTATCATCAGCAGCAGCCTTATCGGCTGTCGGAGGCAATGCAATAGGCGTAGGCTCCGTCGGAGAAATAGGGCAAGGCGGGCAGATGACATCGCCAGAGAGGACGCCCAGAGACGAAGACCACGCATGTGAATGTGCATGTGAGACACGAAGTCGGTGTAATTAACACCATCAAAAATCACCGGGCAGCGAGGGAGGGAAACGGTGCCCATTGGTAGGCGGCGCTGGACGGCGCGGCGACCAAGGCAACGAAGTCTAACAGGCGGCGCTGGACGGCGCGGCGGTTAGAACGACGTTTTTTTTTCTTTTTTTTCTTTTCCTTCCGCTCGGTTAAAACCTTAAACGGGCCAGAGGCCCGTTCGCACGCACGCGCGCACGCGTTTAGGGTTTCCCGCGGTGGCGGCGGGCTGGCGGAAGGCGGCCGGGCGGGCGAGCGCCAGGCGGGAGGCGGCGGCGCGACGGCGGCGGGCGAGCGCCTGGGGAAGGCGGCGGCGTCCGGGAGGCGGCGGCGCGGCCTGGGGAAGGCGGAGCAGCCGGCGGCGGCGGCGGCCTCGGGCGAGGAAGGAGCAGCCGGCGGCGGCGACCTCGGGCGGGGGAGGAGCAGCCGGCGGCGGCGGCCTCGGGCGAGGAAGGAGCAGCCGGCGGCGGCGGCGGCCTCAGGCGAGGGAAGAGCAGCCGGCGGCGGCGGCGGCCTCGGGCGAGGGAGGAGCAGCCGGCGGCGACCTCGAGCAGGCGGCCTTGGGCGGAGGCCCGCGACGGCGACCGGGCGGAGTCGGGCGGCAACCAGCGGACGGTGGGGCCGGGCGGCGGCGCGGGGAGGCGCAGGGAGGCCGGCGGCGGCGCGAGGAGGCCGGCGACGGCACGTGGAGCAGCCGGCGGCGGCTTGTGGGAGTCGGCGACGGTGGTGCAGAGTCGACGACGGCGCGCGGAACCCTAGGTAGGCCAAAACCCTAGTTTTGGCTCTGATAGCATGTTATGAATAGCGCTTGTATTCATATGAAGCCAATGGGCCAGTATATATACACAAAGTACAAGTGGTAAATATGCAAAGAACCCCTCATAACAATGGGGAATAACAAACTATACATATATCTCTAACAGTCAGGACGTATGCAGCGCGCACCCATGGCGTCCGCATGGGCATGTAACCAGAGTACATAGATCGCGACCTAGTATTCTTTCAACTCGAGTTTCACGCATTAATTCATCCATAAGTTTAAGTTGTTGAGATAAAGTGGACCGTTTACTCGAACACTCTCCTCATGTCTTGATTCCATCGTGGCTACGACGTGTATTCAATATGATCAGGAACTAGTCCCCGTAGGATGCTCTTAGTTTCACCACCGGACGCCAAAATAAAAACCTAAGCTATCGAGGAAAGACATATAATCTTCTCATACTTCAACACAAATTTAACACACTGCGGCCAAAATTTTGCTAAAAGCCTAGGCCCCACATAGGACAAGCATCGCATAAATGACATATCACTTGAGCTTTTCCCGCTTCGCCCAAAAGAGTTTATCTAGAAGTACTACTATTTAGACCAATAGGTATTATATATTAATGTAACTCAATGTAAACTGCCAATATAGTACTAAAGGTGCAGATGTTACAAGTAAGTTTAAGGTAAACGAAATAACCAATGCAGCTATCCTCTCTCCCTCGCTCTTGTTTTGACAATTCCCGCAATTATCCGTTAATATATAAGATTAATGCCATTGATTTACAGTTACCAGTTACAAGTATACAGTGTTAAATCAACAACAGTTCATACAGTGAGTTCTTTCATGCAGAGCCAAGAAAAGTTACCTCGTGGCCACAAATTTTTAATTTTCGTTCTGTAACTAACGAATAAACATCGCCTTCAATCCTCATATATACACCAAGAGTAGTTCTACTCTGTGGCACAAACCAGCGTAGATGTCGCAGAGCCAGCGCGAGGAGAGACTGAAGGCAGCACCTACTTCCCTCTCCTCAGAAACCTCTGCACGACTGCACCCATATCTTCTTGAACCAAATTGCCGTACTTCTCCCCCTTCGCAGCTCGATTGTCTACTGTTCCATCACTGCTATTCGACTACACCACATCCTTGTAGGAAGCTGTCTGACATGTTCAAGTGTCCGAGCCACAGCTCCCGCAGCTCCGGGAAGGCGACCTCCAGCCACGGCTTCCGCGGCCCGCTGAAATGTAGGACGGCGAACTGCAGCAGCTCGGCGTCCGGCATCTGCGAGCCGAGGCCCGGCAGATGCCACAACGTCTCCATTGCCTGCACCCTGCCGTCGAACGCTATCAGAGCCGGCGGCAGCGAGGCCATCTTCCACAGCCTGAAGTCCGACTCCCGGTTCTGCATGCACGCGACACAAGAAATGTCATCGGTACGACCAAGAGATGCTCGCGGTACGCAAAAATGTACAGAGTTCAGGACAAGAACTTGCCTTTTGCAGCCAGAACTGGTACGTCCCGGTAACATTTGTTCTTCGCCACGCGTCGAGGTCAACGATGTTGACCCCCCACGACCACGCGCATTGAGAACTGTGGAGGCCTAGTGATGGCATTGACACTGCAGGGTCCGAGAAATTCAGGTGATCGCCGAACGTCTTGTCGACGCAGATGGCACCGTCTGCGCCCGGAGGGTGTGCGCCAACCGCGCCAATGATCTTCCCTTCCAGGTCCAGCTCCCAAAGCCCGGCCAAGTCCTTGCGTACCACGACGTCGTCGTCGAGTAGTATCACCCTCCCAAGCTCCGGGAAGAACTGCTCAACCAGATGCGTCACATGTCAAATGCTATCACACACCATCATTTCGTTCATCAAAGCTAACCAGCTAAACCATGCATCCTAGCTAATATGCATTCCTCCTGTAATTTACCTCTGGGAGATGGATCTTGATGTAGTTCAGAAGAGAGAACGTGCTTGGATTGGAGGCTTCAAGTCTTCTGTACTCCCCCTCAACCGATCCATCATACTGGTGATAATCCAACGAGCTCTTCTGGACCACTTCGATCGTCCTCATGACAGAGGCGATGACATCACCGTCGCGCCAGTCGAACTGGTGAAGACCCTTGACCTCGACGACCGCCGGGGAAACCGGGTGCAGCGCGAACCACGAGTGCATCGGAACGTAGCTCTTCTTGTCAGTGACGACGTGGAACACCAGCCTCGCCGGGTCGGCCGAGCTCGTAACGGTGGAAGCCACGGTGACAGCAGCCGCAAGAACGTTGTCGGTCACGAGGGCGATGTGGAGGTACGAGGATTCGGTCAGGCGAGGGGCGTACTCCGGCAGCGGCACGGGGGAGCGGGCCGCGGAGTTCACCGCGAATTCCTCGGCTAGCCTCAGTGAGAGGCAGTGCATGCTCTTGGGAATGCCCAGCGAGGCCAGGTGCCGGTTGAACAGAGCTCGGATTCTTGACGACTTAACCTTCCTGTCCATCTTCAACAGCTGGTTCAAAGTAATCATTCCCAAAGTTAAAATCAACCAATATAGTTGTTGCAACTTGTATGCAACGATCAGTGGATCAAATTATGATCTTTCGTCTATGGAGTCTAGTGTTAACAATTTTCAGAGTATTCAGAAACATGGCCAATAATCCAACAAAAATACTTCAGGATCTAAGCGTTTCAGTTGCACACATATCTCAATGATTACCGGATTGCATGTTTGACAAATCGAGGGAGCATGCATGATCATGATGAGAAATGCACACGTACACCATATGTTCTACTTCTTTAATCTCTAGAGAATGCGCGAACAGGGTCAAAATAGGGACCATATGATGTGGTCTTTTGGCCTGGAAAGCACTTACTTCAGCTAAGGTGCTAGTAACATGCAAGCATGATGCAAGATTATTAAAGTTTACTGAAGATTATATAGAGAAAGTGCGTGAGAATATGAGTTGACAAATTTATACCATGGCCGTGATCTTGAGCACCACGGCTTCCATGTCAAGCCGATCATAGGACGCCAGCATTTTATCCATCTCCGCCATGAGGCCGTCCAAAGAATCCGGTGCTGCTTCCACCACCACGGGATCTAACAGGCTGGCTTCCCTGTGACTTCTCTTCCACTCTTTCATGAATTCCTGATCATTCCATGCATCAGCGTAACAGTCATTAATTCCTCCTCTTTACACACTGGTGACAGAGAAACAAGTCTTATTGTTTTGCTAAACATTGCAGCCACACACACACACAAAAGATTATTGTTATTGGTACGTTCATCACTGATTGGGACCTTATGTATTTTAATTCAGTAGGGACATATTCTTGCATCCGGTCCATGTACAGTATATGACCATCCTCTCAATATGCTGTACATGTCCAGTGTCGGCTTGGCTCATGCCCTCCTATACTATCTGCAACTTCAAGCTCAGCTAATCACAATCAATGCCATTCACTAGTGTTCCAAAATGTCGATTACTAGTACAAAAGAACACTCCAAATATATGGGCCATTATCCCAAGATTAACAAGCACTTGGTAGTGTGCTAGTAAGAAGCATTGAGTGGGTTTTGCACATGAAAGCGAAGATTGATGAGCACGATCGAGGGCACTAAAAATCACAAGGGGTATGTATGCATGGCATGAATGAATGGCTCACGGACCACAAAGCCGGCAACCACTTGAAAAATCCACGTAGCTCCAAACGCAGAGGGCCCATCTTATGAGCGTATCCAAGCTGGAGTGGCAGACCGCTAGTGCGCGTCCTGGAGAGAATCCTAGCGAACAAGTCACAAGGGTTGGGCTTCCATAGCGGCTGGCAACACAACAAGCCACCAACTAGTAGACCCGCGAGGAATAATTGGCTCTTTTGTTTTAGACTTATATAGTTTGGCTTTTTATAATAACTAATTTTTAAATAAAATATATTTTTAATATAGTCTACTTAATTATAGTTGACACTGTCGTAACTTTATCTATATCGATCAAAATTGTACATAAGTATCTCTCTTCGTACTCTCTCACGAACAGACAGAATTCAAAATTTTAAATTAAAAACCACAGGCCTGTTCTTTTCAGCTTCTAAAAGCTACTTTTCGGTTTTTGTACAGTAACTAGTTTTTAAACGGAGTATCTTTTTAAGATAGGGTCTACTAGTTAATTGTACTACATACTGTGCCGATTACATTTATATCGGCAAAAATTGCATGTGAATTTTTGTTACTGTTTAATCTCTCGTACAAATAGCCCAAAAGCCACAAGCCATAACCAAAAACCATAAGCTTTAGCAAAAAAAAAGAATAGGCCCACATCTCTAAAAACCCACCCACTAATGCAGGTCGCTCAAATCTAATACTGTGCCGACTACATTTATATCGGCAAAAACCGCACATGAGTTTTTGTTACTTTGTAATCTCTCATATAAATAGCCCAAAAGTTACAAATCATAACAAAAAATCATAAGCTTTAGCAAAAACAAATAGGTCCATATCTCTAAAAACCCACCCACTAATGCAGGTCGCTCAAATCTAACCAGCGCATACAATTCGTGGTAGTCGTCAAATTAGGCACGTACAAGTTGACTAAAAAAGTACTAGTTCACGACTATTGTACGGAGCTGGATCAACTTTTGAATTAAGTGAACAGTGCGCTTTTAGCTAAGTGATGCGTATTTGAATTCAATTTGTTCGCGAGAGGTAGTACGCATAAGAAAATAGTTGTATGTGATTTTGATCGATACAGCTGAACTTAGTATATTTTTTACTACAATCTTTTTGTTAACTCTTGCTTTGAGAAAACGCACCGTTTAAAAGCTAGTTACTGTAGACAGTACAAGTATAATCCGGCTGAAAGTCGAAAAGAACTCATACATAATAGTTTATCTTTTAAGGTTATTTCTAAATCTTTTATCTTATATAAAGATAATATTATAGGTAATATCTTCAATAGCAAATTATTTCTCTAACTATTTTTATCATAACTCCTTACCTCATCCTCTCACTATTTACGTTAGTTTACGGACTTAAATCGTCTTTTGTATAAAAGACAACATATTATCTCTTCTTACCTTCTTTCTACTCTATATAAAATTTTATTTTTTTAGTATAGCTAAAAAACAGCAGAAATGATATTATTGGGATACCCCTAACGCTACTACATCAGAGGCTCAGACGGGTGCCAATCGTCAGAGTCTGCGGGTGCAAGTACAGTGCCCGGTCCAGAACGAACGACCAGCACGGCCCACCTGTCAGCAGGACGGGCAAGGCCACGTGGTAGGAGCCCCCCTATCGAACGCAGCGACGTGTTGCCGACCCGGCCGTAACATTCCATTCCCGTGAATGGCGCTCGCTGCCAACGAGCCGAACCGCGCGCATGGAAATCCCCCAACCGCGTGCGGAACTCCGTGCCGGCCGGCCGGCCATTTCGTCGCCGCACGCTTTGCCCACCAAGCGCAGGTGTAAAAAATGTCAAATAACCCGACGCCTAACACTAGAAGCCAGCTCGATGGAACGTACTCACCTGCATGGCGTCGCCGCCGCCGTAGAGCCAGTCCCCCAGCCCCGCCCTCCAGTCCAAGCACCCTGAAGCACCATCAATCAGCCGCATCAAGATTACACGCGAAAATGGGCGATTAAGCAGTGCGCGCGCGCGGGACGTGCTCGGTACAATCACCGTGAACGAGCTTAATTACTCACCGGTGGCGGAAGGGCAGAGGGAGGCGCCGGCCTCGATGGCGAGGAGCGCGGCGCGGAAGAGGAGCACGCCGGCAAGGAGCCCCGTGACGGCAACCGAACGGTAGCCGCGCCGCGCCGCCTGCTGCTGCGGCTGCGGCGGCGGCGCCTTCGGCTTCGTCACGTCGTCAGCGGCCGCCGCCGTGATGTACACCCTCATTGCTAGTCAGTTCCCTCCAAATGAGCCCTGCGATCGGCTCGCTCCGCTAGCTAGCTGCTCATGAACGAACGAAGCTAGCCAAGCCCAGCAAGCTCCCGTCGTTCGAGCAGAGGATGGGAGCGTGCGGTGTGGGCGTGGGAACGCGGGGAGGGAGAAAAGAGAGGCGCGTGGTGCGGGGAGGTACAGGCATCAGCGAGACGAGAGCAGTGAGTGCAAGTGGGGAATGCGGTTTGGCAAAAGGGAGCGGCGAAGCGAGCGGCACACGCGAATCTGGAACTGGAAGGAGTTCCAGCTTTAGCTGCGGAGGAAGCACGGGGCGGGGGCGGGGGCGGGGCGAACGGATGGGCGATGGACTTTGCCAGATTTGACCCCGCAAAGCGATCTGAATTGCGGATGAGACCACCGACAGAGCCTGACGGTGACGCGCGGGCCCCCAGAAGCTTTACACCGGCCCGTGGGGGCGACGCCTATCCGGGGCTGCAGTGCTGCGTCGCACTCGCATCGTTAGGTTTAGCGCTCGTGTTATGTGATTTGTCTGGTTTGAGAGTACGTGTATTTCCATCCTCCCTTTGACTGTGGTCTCGTCACTGTGATCTCTGCCCGACAGCTTTTGACTTATGAACATGTGGCTCTAAAAAGTTAGAAACCGTTTTAAATGTTTTGATTTTTTAACGTAGTTTTTTTATTTGTATTATTTGTAAAGATATATTTTTTATTTTTTAATTGAATGTATTAACAAAAAAAACTATAGGCTGCTACAATGTTATTTTAGCCGAAAGGCAAAAGTATCAACTGTAGCCAAATTAAACGGGCCTATTGAGAAGTGAATTGGCTAAGTCATGCCATCTTGCAGCATGGAGCCAGCGACCGGTCCTCCAAGTTAGCCAATCGTAGTAGTACTACTTGTGGAGAGAGAGAGCTCAGTTACAATAAAGCCCTGTTAGGCACAGCTTCACCAACAGCTTCATGAGCTGTTGTGAGCTGTTTTTTGCCAAATACCCTTTTTGCAAACAGCTTCATGGGTGAAGCTCCTTTTTTTCTGCTCTCACAAAGGAATGGGGAGAGGTGAAACTGAAAAAAGTAGCTTTTCACAGCTCTCTCCCTCAGGCCCGTATTCCTAGGAAGCGACTGCCCCTCTAGTTCACAACAATTTACACGCATTTGCCACTCTCTCCCGCAGGCCCGTATCCCGTTCACCTCTCTCTCTTTCGTACGCACCGCTCTCTCCCGTCTCCTTCCTCCGAACGGACGCGCCGCCGCCATGGATGCCCCCTCGCCTGCACGCGATGCCGGCCGGGAAGCAGATGGATCGGGAGGCCAAGAAGATGATCCAATCACTGCACCGAGGGATTCGTTTTCGGCTCTTCTCGCACGGGCTGCAGGGTCGCCGCCTTGGCCGCGCGGGTCTTGGCATGGCGCTGCCCCGGCCGGTGGCGGCTAGCCCAGCACTGGCTCTGGCGGGCCCCGGGCGGCCACGGCTGGCCTGACGCGACCGCTGGAGCGCCCCCATGCGAGCACAGCAGGACCGGTGCGGGCGCGTCCCCCCCAGCTTGGCCAGACGTGGGCGCGTCCCCCCAGCTTGGCCTGGTGCGGCCTCCGGCGCCCCCCCCCCCCCGAGCAGCGGCTCTGTGCCCACCGACAGCGTCGAGCAGTCCAGCGAGGGCGGCTGGGGTTGACCGGAATGGCGTGCTTCAGCGGCCACGCTTTTTGGGCCCGATTGGCGGACGGCTGAAGAAGTCGGAGATATTCATGTGCAAATCGGGGGCTCTTCTACTCCTAGTCGTGGCGCCTCTGCTCGGCATCGAGGTGGTCGAGGTGGTCGTGGTGGACACGCACAAAAGCCGCCTGCTGTTCTTGATGCCCCGACAGCTGACACTATCGATCTCACCGATGCAAGGTAATAGAAGTTTTCTGAATTTTACATGTGTGCTATGATGCTTGTCAATTGAAGAAACGTGCTCGATGTAAAAAGTTTGTTGTTTGCTTACATGTGTGTTACGTGGTGTCATCCTTTTAAATTTATGTTCGCAACAGCGAGGCCGATTGGTCTGATGAAAATACTAGGATGGTATGTGAGATTTTTGCTGACGAAGTTGAAAAGGGAAACCGGGCAAACACTCACTTGAATAAGGCTGGGTACAAGAATGTCATACAGAGGTTCAAAGAAAGGACTGGACGTGAGTACACTAGACTGCAATTCAAGAACAAGTGGGATAGGTTGAAAGGTGATTATGGTATTTGGAAGAAACTCACCAACCATCAAACTGGTATTGGATGGGATGAAAGGAAGCAGAACATTGTTATGCCAGAGACTTGGTGGAAGAAGACGATAAAAGTAAGTGCACTTCATAAACATTTCTATTGCAAATTTCTCTCTAATTTCATTAGCATAATCTAACACACTTGTAATGTTTCATTGTAGGAAATTAAGGGGAGTTCTAGGTTCAAGCAAAGAGGGCTACAGAATGTGGAGAAGTTGGAAATTATGTTTGAGGACCTTCGTAACACTGGAGATGACCACTGGTGTGCGTCTAGTGGTGTAGCACCGTCCCAAGCAAGTCAGTCATGTGACAATTCTCAAATTAATGTTGATGATGAAGATGAAGCCGACAACGATGATGATAGTGAGCCAGAACAAGTGACACCTACTAGTGTGAGGGGGAAGAGGGGTGGAGGGGCTGTTAACAGTAAAGGAAAGAAACCAAAGACAAATACTGGGCGTTGGTTACAGGAACAGATGGGGAAAATAGTAGAGATGAATGAGAGGACAACTGCTTCTTGTGAGTCTATTGCAAGGAGGGATGACAAATCTGGATGTTCCATACAGGATGTAATGGCCTTGGTTGAGGAGTGTGGTGCTGCTCCAAGATCAAATGAGCACTTCATTGCAACTGTTCTTTTTACCAAGAGGGCTGAGAGAGAGATGTTTATGACTTTGAGGACTCCTGACGATAGGATCGATTGGTTGAGGAGGAAGCATGAGTGGTTGACTAGAAATGATGTGCCTAAATAGTGCAATACCTTTCATTTGATGTTGATGTTTGGACCAATTTATGTTGTTTTATTTGTTTGGAACAACTGTAATGTTTAATACTTTCTATTTGGACCATTTTATGTTGTTTTATTTATTTGGTACACTTGTAATGTTTAATACTTTCTATTTGTACCATTTCATGCTGGTTTATTCATGGTAGTTGTTTTTATTGATGTGCACAGATCACATTCTGGTACTGAGACGGATGATAGTGATTCTGATGATTGGATTTCAAATACTATGGAAGTGTTGCGGTCTAACCAAAATAATTTGGTTGCTAGTGCCCTTGTTGCAACCAAGTACTACATGACATATCTTGACAAAAATGAAGCGAGAACTCCAGCACAGTCTGGTTATGGTTGGACATTGGAGAAGCTAAACACCCCAGATGAATCCCATAAAATGTTCAGAATGAATGCATCATTGTTTCATACGCTACATAACTTGTTAGTGAGTACATATGGTCTCGAGTCATCTCTTCACATGAATTCTATGGAATCACTAGCTATCTTTCTACTAGTTTGTGGGCATGGTATGTCAATAAGTGCTTTGCATGGTATATTCAAGCATTCTACAGAGACAATCAGTCAAAAATTTGATGATGTCTTGATTTGTTTGGTCTCTATGTGTGAGGACTACATAAGGCCCATTGATCCTAACTTCTCTACAACACATTCTAGGCTTACTAATGATAGTAGGATGATGCCTCATTTTAAAGATTGCATTGGAACACTAGATGGTACTCATATCTCAGCGACCCCACCTCCGGATGACCTTATTAGATACATTGGTCGAAGTGGCAAAGCGACGCAAAATGTTCTTGCTATTGTTGATTTTGACATGTGATTCACATATGCATCTATTGGGCAGCCCGGTTCTATGCATGACACAAGTGTGCTCTTTCATGCACTTAGACATGATCATGAAAAATTCCCACACCCCCCTCTAGGTATGTATAGATTACATTAATTTGTGCACAAGTATGTGGCTGAAATTTTTTTACATGCATCTCAGTTAAACTTCTTTTATATACTCAGGGAAATATTACCACGTTGATGCCGGATACCCAAATAGACCTGGATACTTGGCACCATACAAGGGTGAAAGGTATCATGTGCCAGATTGGAGGAGAGGTCCTGCTCCAAGTGGTGAACAAGAGCTCTTTAACCATTTGCATTCAAGTATTCGGAATGTGGTGGAGCGTTCATTTGGTGTGTGGAAAATGAAGTGGAGGGTCCTTCTCAAAATGCCGAGTTACCCGATGGACAAGCAAACGATGATTGTCGCTGCAACAATGTGCCTACATAACTTCATCCGTGAGAACCACTTTGATGACAAAGATTTTAGTAAATGTGATCGGAATCCTAATTATGTGCCCACTATACCTCAAAGGTATAGAAAGCATATTCCTTCACAAAATGCAGGTGATACATCAACTTCGGAATCTAATGATCGGAACATGGATAAATTCCGCGATGACCTTGCAAAGGCAATCTATCTTTCTAGATCATCATGAGCATGTATGTTTGTATTGTAGCATGATACGTGATGTTGACATGCGCACTTTTGTTAAAGCTTCGTGACTACGAAACATAAACAAGGCACTAATATTGCTTCCTAATGATTTTATTTTTTTATTTTTTTTATTTTTTTAATTCATACTCATTCAAATATATTATTTTTAATTCATATGACCATATACAAATATACAACTCCAAATGTTAGAACAAGTCAGGTAGACAGGGGCATCTTGGACAATTGACCTCTCTCAGCCATGCATGAAGCTGTTGGTGAAGCTGTTTTGCCAAACAGTTTTCTAAAACAGCTTTAGCTTCACCGGTGAAGCTGCTCGTGAAGCTGAAACTAAAAAAATAGCTTCACTAGTGAAGCTGAGCTGTGCCAAACGGGGCCTAAGGGGTAATTCATGATATACAACTTAAAAGAATGCCATAGCTCAGAATGCCACTTCGAAGAATGATTTTTACTATATGCTACTATAAAAAAAGTTTAAATTCAACATATACTATTTCCTCTATTTTTTTTGCAAATTAAAGTCTTTTCACCCTTTTTAGCTATTTTACCCATGTGTGCTATATTTTTATGATTTCAGGGATACAACTTAAGCCATTTCGACCGTGGTGCGAACGATTATGAGACTAGGTCACTTTCATTGGATTGTAGTTCATGTGTAGCATGTCAATCTGGACGATGCCAACCAGCCTCACTTCAGATCCATGGAGAGCATGCTGAGGGATCGATCTAAAGGCATGGCATAGTTTTGCCTTTTTGAACATGACAAGAGATCCACAACAATCACCAAACCAAAGTTTTGCCTTTCTGAAACGAAAAAATATGCCATTCTCAATAAATGAATTTGCAGCTCTCCCAGTTTTTTATTAAAAAAATATGTTGTTCCTCATCACAAAATATAATTACGTGTACATATTCAGATCTAAGTTGCATTATAATGCTTTGTCCAAAAACATATTCAGATCTAAGTTGCATTATAATGCTTTGTCCAAAAAACGCTAATAGAGCTGGCACCAGTTGGGTATGGAGAAACTCAATTGCATCATAACAGAAAGGCTAGTTCGGTCGTATGGCTTATGTGATATTTTTTGGAATCATGAAAACATGGCATATATATAGACAAAATAGTCCTTTCTAATGGAAAAAGTGTGAAAAGGCTTTAATTTGTAATAAAATAGAGAAAATGGTATAGGCTAAATCTAAGAATTTTTTAAATAATCATTTTTATTTGGAATTACAAAAAATATACCTGTGATTTTTTTTCAGTTTTGGCCTCATGTCGCCCAACCGTTGGGCGATTTCGGCTAGTCGCCTAACCGTTGGATGGCATGTGGCCAAGTCACCCAACGGTTGAGCAACCTTGCCTCTAGTTGCCGAACCGTTGGGCAACCTTGCCCCTAGTCGCCCAACCGTTGGGCAACTAGGGGGTATTTACCCCTCCCCCCCCCCCCCACACACGTGGCTGGCACCTCCCCTATTCGGTCAAGAGCAAGAAAGAAGAAAGAATGAGGAGAAAGAGAGAGAGGGGGGAGAAGGAAAGAAAAGAAAGAGGAGGGGAGAAGTTAGAGAAGGAAGACGAGGAGGTAGAGGAGGAAGACGAGGAAGAGGAGAGGGGGGAGAGAGGAGGAGAAATCTATGCATCGACAATGGTGAGTTTTTTATATTTTTTTGTATAATTATTTTTGAAACATAGTAGGATAGCAATTGAAATCATTGGATTTTTAACTTAGAAAATAACGGTAATGTAGTTGATAATAATGTATTGCCATTTAGATCGCTCTATTGTGCATTTAAAGGCGTAGTTAATTTTATCAGTCACTTATAAATTGTAGAAATCCTGTAATTAGTATTCTTAATAGGCATCGAAAGATTGAAAATTGTTCATGACAATTAGAATAGGATGTGTCGATTTTAAATAGTACATAACAATTTAAGATTATGTATAGCGACTAAAACTGTACACAATGATTTAAATAACATTTGAGTTGTAAAATTCAGAAATAACTAAAATAAAATTTTGTCAGCTGCTTATAAATTGTACAAATCCCATAATTAGTATTCTTAATTGGTATCGAAAGATTTAAAACTGTTCATAATGATTAAAATAAGATGCGCTGATTTAAAATAGTACGCGACGATTTAAATAGCATTTGAGTTGTAAAAATTCACAAATGACTAAAATAAAATTTTGTCAATCGCTTATAAATTGTAGGAACCCCTTAAATTTAGTATAATTCATTTAATTATTATATTTAAGATTTACTTTTTTCTATATCTATAAGTAATTGTGTCATAATTGCTTACTTAAAATCGATTTGTAGATATGGCTCGTGATGCGGCGTTTGGACTGGTCTTTCGGCTTGCTGGACTAGTACATCAACGCCCAGCACCACGCGAGATGTTATGTCATGCATACTGAGGATAGGGGCGGGGAGACCGAGTTAGGGGTAGTCCGTACGCGGACACCCCGACGGGTTTGGAGACTAGACCCGTGCTGGAGAGACAGGTTTGTGTACAAACTATGGCACATATTTTTACGATATTTGCACTATGTGCTACTTCTTCGTGCTTTGCAGGTTGAGAGATATTGGTCTTCTACCTCTCGCACGGATGGTGGAGGCCACCGACGAGGATGTCGCTCTAGTCGAGGAGGCCGAAGAGGTCCAGGAGCGGTCATGACGGTTCCTGTTCAAACGATCGTTGCTGACAGCTGGGGATCAGCCGTACTTTCCATGACATCCTACGTCCTGTGCGACACTGTCCTGATAGGCTACCCCCTCCTACTGCAGCTGTGGTCGTTCGAGCGCTTCCCCCTCAGACGGGTGATGCTACTCGACAGCGGTCCATACTGCATGAATATGTACCATAGGGGCGCTGTGGACCAGCCTACCGTAGGGTCCCTTTGGTGCCATAGACGGGTACTTGCTCTTCTGAGTCTTTACTATACGTACATTATAGGTCATCCTTTGTAACCACTATTCTGGCTCGCAGACACAGTTTGCACACCTCCAGGTCACTTGTGCGTATGACCTCTTCATCAAGCACCTCAACCGCTTGACCGCTAAAGACGTGTGCTGGGAGCCGTACTTTGCTTAGGAGATAGCGGACTGTGCACCGATGGCTTCTCGTCACTATGTTTGCGCGACTGGGTATATTGGCTCACGCGGAAGAAGCTTATCTTTGGTGTGTTTGTCGAGGACTACATGGAGCACACGGTGATGTGCCAGTTTGGCCTTCACTAGGCTATTCCAGTCCCCGTCGGGCATGGGGTGCCTGAGTCGGTCCACGCATGAGTTATACACAAACACATGTCCCTATAATTTTTTTCAGTTTTGTTACGAAAATTGCAGTTGTACGTTTTGCAGGCACAATTGGAGGGCTGGTAGTGGGACGGTCTTGGCTGCAAAGATGGCGCAGTGGGTGGACGAGTGGGGGGAAGCACTCCAGGATTTTGTGCATGAGCGTATGACCCCAGCTCGTCCATCAAGTACCTACGCTGGTACAGTCTGCAGACACGCTCTAGACTGGTGTATGTCGTTGACCCTCCCCCTACTCACGTACCAGCACCAAATGACACGTACCCCATACACAGCGTAGAACTTGGTGCTCGTGGTACGTACTCTCGTGTTTCAAAGTTTTAGGGTACAGTTACTACATTACTCTTTTGATGCTTTTATGTACTTCTTGCAGATGGACATCACCGTCGACATTGTGGGGGATGGACAGAGTCACCCGCGGTTTGGAGGTGACGCGCAATGAGCTGCTGGTCCTTGCCTATCGGGTCTACGAGAGGGCGAAGCATGCCCTCACCCTCACGTCGTGCAGAACGCTCCCGGAGGTGGCCACGTCGACATGCACAACGAGGCTACCATGTCCTGCAACTTAGGTAGGAGGTTTCGAAGGGTGACATGCACGTCGACATGCACGGGGTAGGCACCTGGCTACGAGAGGGCGAAGCGTGCCCTCACTCTCACGTCGTGTAGAACGCTCCCGGAGGTGGCCACGTCGATGTGCACAACGAGGCTACCATGTCCTGCAGCTTAGGTAGGAGGTTTCGAAGGATGACATGCACGGGCCTCGCCGGTGCCTGACTAGGCTGGAGGGTCAGCGTGGCCATGTGCCTACCCCCGGGCGCTGACACCGCTACAGTCGGGTCAGGCCAGAGGGTCAGAGTGGGCATGTGCCTACACACCACCGTCGTCGTCCATGGACCCCTACTTGGCATCGGCAGGGCAGCCCACGTTGTACGACCAGGGCAAGTCCGGCGAGCATGGCAGTTGGCTGGAGGCTATGACCCACTTGGAATGTACGTTTTGTCTCTTAAGGTTTTTTCGCGTTAATATATTGCACGAATAAACAATACCTGTCCTGCAAGAACGATGCACCAGTCAGGAGTTTACCTATCCTCATAAGTATCACCTGGGGGAAGTGAGCGAGTTCTTTGCGGAGGACCAGGCGGAGGTCCTTTCCTTGTCGCAGCTTAGCAGTCCCCCAGTTCCCAAGCAGCCATAGGTGCAGTCAACCCCCGAAGCATTGGGAACACAAGTCAGCAGACCTCCTGACCGCTTCACCCCGTCGGGCCCCAAACCCCAACACCCCGTGCTGATGAAGCCCAAACAGGGCCATACAGGCGGCCACGGACGGTGGGGGGGGGGGGCGTGGCAACAACGAAGAAGATGCTGCGGGTGGTGTAGCTGGTGGCGAGTAGTGGATCTTCCTCCTGCTATGTGTACTTTTTTGTTGTGTACGTGTTTTGCTTTGTATTCCTCCATGTACAAATGATCTATTGCATCATAATATCACTTACCTTCGTACTTACGAATCGTTGCTATCTCAATTATTTTCATAAAATTCTTCAGAAATTTTTCGTACTATAATAACGTGTTATTGCGACTCTGACATGTTTCAGACCATTCACAATGTACGCAAATCACAAATGCATCAAACGATATTTTCTATCCTTTTATTTAAAAAAAACTACAAATAAGATTTCTTAAATGTATTACCTACAAAAATTTGTATTTACTCCCCCACAATTATTTACATCGGAATAATACAATAATTATATTATTATTTAAAATTGTTCAACCATTGGTTGACTAAGGGCAAAGTCGCCCAACGGTTGAGCGACACGTGGACTGGTCGCCCAACCGTTGGGCGACTTGGCCACGTGTCGCTCAACCGTTGGGCAACTAGCTGAAATCGTCCAACGGTTAGGTGACATGAGGCCAAAAGTAAAAAAAAATTGCAGGTATATTTTTATAATTCTAAATAAAAATGATTATGAAAAAAATTGAAATTTATTCTTGGAAGTGCCATTCTGGGTTACATTTTTCTTTCGAGTGGTATAACACGAATGATCCCAATTAAAGGGCTCCGAGAGAAGCACTTCAGCGGGTATCAACCGATTTGGCACCGTTTCACTCCATCACCGTTCGAGGCATAACCGAGCATTAAACCAAACGAATACTATCCATACCGGTGCCTGCTTACTCGCGCACAGTACGTGACGTACGAAGAATCAATGCGAATTTAGCGCACAGGACGAGCCACTCGCAACAGCAACTTGTTTCTGCCTTGCTAGTGTTAGTAAACTCTAATGGACTTATACTGTGTGGTACTACTACTATAAGATCTACTAGTCGGTCCGTGTGTATGTGTTGACCTTGTTGCTTGTCTGTTGGTCCGGGAAGCTCAAGTTACCAGCGTGCTCGGGGATCTACTTGAGATTGAACCTGCCTTTTACCGTACCGGGAACCATGTGCGCAGGGCGGATCCAGAAATTTTAGAATGGGTATTCGAACTTACAAAAATATTGTCTAATAAAAAACGTAAAAATCTACAATAGCGAAAATTAAAGTAGAAATGTTCATACTAGAGACAACATCTCAAATAATATAAAGAAATTAAAAAATCACAAATTAACTCGACGATTCTTTGTGCCTTGGAACCGATTGAAAGATTACAATTAGTTTCACTAATATGCAATTCCACTTAGCTCCTATTGTCCCTTTTGAAACTATCTATATTTACTATTCACATTAGGATAGTGAAAATCGACTTAAAACTATTTGTTCGCACTTGTGAAATATTTAGTATTTGTTCACAGAATCACAGGTAAGAGGTGGAGAATATGTATTTCAATAATTCATAAGCAATAATTTGTCTGTTGCTTAGGATCTTATTTCACAGCTTCACAGCAAAGTGCTTAGATGAAGGTATGACATGAAGTTCAGTAGCTAACACCTCTGAAATACTTGGCATATAGATATAGGCTACCTAGATTTAAAGATGTGGAGAACAAGGATTTCAATTCATAAGGCATAACCACTAATTTATAGATAACTGAGCCAAATACAGTAATCCACCACATCTAAATAAGATCTAAGCACCAAAAGTGAAACAAAGAAGAAACATATGCCAAACCACATCCATTCAGTCATCTACGGATCTATCATCCACTTAGCTCGGAAGTACAAAATTATAAACTCTAGGGGCACACAAGCAGAACAGATATACCATCTACGAATCTAGATTCTACAGCATGGGGATCGCCGGGTCGGGGAGGACAAACCTGCCCCAGTGTTGCAGGTCCGTAGTGCGGCAGTGCCTGCTTGGCCGGTGGCCACTCCGGCTTCCAGCGCTCCTACCACCTGCGCAGCCTCCAGCCCCCTTGCCACCTACGTCGCCTCCAGAAGACTAGAACCAGGGGCACGGACACCCACCGCCGCTAGGCGCTAGCCGAGTGCCGAGAGATGGAGAGACGATTAGACGCTAGATGAAGAGAGAAGAGATTGAGTGAGACACGGTCTCATAACTGGGTATGAACAGGATGACAGTGGGTTTAGGCCAGTATCGATGGGAGGGGGAAATGGCCCAAAAAGATATGGCATCAATTTAGGCTAATTGGGTGTGAATAAAATGAATTTAGTCCAACTACTAATATGCATATGTATTATATCTTGTATATAGTGGTTTGTTTGCCAAAAATTTTGGGTATTCGATTGAATACCCATGAATTCAATTGGATCCGCCCATGCATGTGCATGCTGCCATGCAAGTTGTGACCAAACCCCACTGATATCACTGGATAATGGTGACGAGCTGAGGACGTCACCGTCGATTGGGGCCAGTCAAGAATGGATCAACAACTGATGGGAAGATCGATCGTCGTGATGTTCAAGCCGGTACAGCCTTGCTCCGTAGAGCTTCTGCTCCTGCTTTTTGCCTTCTAGCTTTTAGTTTATTACTTTCGTCTCTTTTGGTGATGCAGTTGTATTTTACCCTTTTTCTTTTTTTATTGTTCATGATGATATAACTATTTTTTATTTTTAAAAATTAATTATATTGAAAAAGTAATCCGCAACTACAATATATTTTCAGCCGTTACAGTGTAAAATAAATCATAAGTCGGGACTTTTAAGCCCAAATAGCTCACTTCTTTTTCACTTGTAGCTTCTGGCTTATGCAGTGACGGATCCAGAACCAAATTTTAGGGGGGGGGGGGCTAGTGGGACATGACCAACCAAAGATAAACGCATGAAATATAAATCGAACCATCTTTTGCAATCTAAACTCATACATAATTAGAACAGAGACATGGTAAAAATACAAAATATAATGAAGATTGTATCTCGGTAATAGGTAGTTGCCTCTTAAAACCCATAAATTTATGTAAGTAGCCATCTGCATAGTAGAATTAACAAAATTAGCGATAAAATCAAAAATTGATATTATCAACAGATGAAAAAGGTATACAATATACCACTAGCTAGGATTGAGTAGTAGTAAAAGTACGAGGCAATAGCATTCTACGAGATTTCAGGTTTTGAAAATATTTTCTAATTCTGTCATCATCAAGACTTCTAAAAATCTTTCTCTCAGTGTAGCATATCATCAAGTCACTGAACCACTCATCTGCTACTCTATTACGCAAATATATCTTGATAATATTCATTGTTGAAAAGACTCTCTCAACCAATGCCTTTGCCACTGGAAGGATCAATGTTAGCTCAATGAGCCGATAGACCAATGGAAAAGGCCTATTCCCCCCCCCTATTTGAACCATTTTTTGAACTAGCTTTGCAATATCACCACATCTATAGGCCTCTTAACAAATACACTCTCCTCACTTGATCTCTAATTTTATTGTGATACTCACTAATAGATAAGCGATGATTTCATCGGGACTAAAATCCATCCAAGCCTTCTTTACTTGACTCTCATTAGTATGAGGAGTACTATTTGTGTTGCATGAAAAATATTTATGCAATGTTCGTTTCTCCATTTCTTACAATTCTACTAATCGATACATGACAACAGAGGAAACTAAAATACCATATCAATCACAATTGCGCAAATTGAAAAGTAGATTTATGCTTTATACCTTATGGTCGCTGCATCTAATCCCCCGTTATCTCTTAATGCTGAGCCTCAACCCGCAATCACCAGTCCCCCTCAGCAGGTACCTGAAATGTAGTTAAAAAGGACTTCATTCAAAACATGTCATTGCCATTGATTTCACTAAAAAGGGATTAGGTACAAATACAATACTACAATTGCTAAATCCCTTCACAATTCCCTAAATCCTCTCCTGACCGGTTGTCCCTCCCAAATCCTCTAATCCCTAAATACCCGCCTGGTTGACCGGCCTTCCCAAATCCGGAGTCCCCCAATCCCTAAATACCCTCCCGGGCGGCAGGCCTTCTGCCCTTCCCTAATCCCCCCAATCCCCTCCTAGCTCGCGGCTAGCCTTCCCTATTTCCCCAATCCACTCCTCGGCGGGCAGTGGCTCCCTCAGCCTTCTTCTCCTCTCCTAGGTGAGCTCCAGCCTTCAGGTGACCATCTCTGGCCTCCTCTCCTACCTGCTCGGTTGGCCGGCTCCCTAGATCGGTAGATCTGGCGATAGGCACTGTCGCGCTGGTGCCTGGTCGGCTACGCCACTGCGGGCTGCTGATCACCCACCGCCGCCTGCTCAGGAAGCTCCACGCCGGGCGCCCCACCAGCCGTCCGACCCACTCAGGACTCACTCGCCTCCAAGGCTCCAAGTTGGGCCTGCCGCTATCCGCTCGCTGCCATTGGCTAAGGACGCCACCGCCATCACCCGTCCTTAGCCAAGACGCCAACTACATCCACAGGAGCTTAGGTATCGAAATTTTGTGGCTTGCTATTGTGCTGTGCTGCCAAAAACCTCAAAGCGAATGGATTGATTTCATTCATTGGATGGGCCTCAACTTCGGACGTTCGGTATTGCTTTTGGACTTTGGTGGGATTGCTGTTGTGTGCTGATAGTGGGCATAACTTATTATTGACTGGGCTCGCTGGGCATTGGGGCTTGGCCTATATTTGTGATGTGTCTTCCTCTCTTCCTTCCTGACTCCCTCCACGCAAGTCGACGAGACAAGTGACGACAACTACCGGCCGGCTGGCCATGGTGCGGTGGTGCCCTAGCCGAAGGTAGGGGGCTAGGGGTACCCACTCTCCGACCGGAGGTAGGGTGGGCGCCAGCCCCCCTTGACCCCCTGTTGCGTCCGCCACTGGACTTATCGCTTATGCTACAGTAATTAGCTTTTAAATTGTGTGTTTTTGAAGTCAGGGTCAACAGGAAGATTGTAGTAAAAAGTGTACTGAATTCACCTGTACCGGCTAAAATTGTATATAACTATTTTCCTTTGCGTACTATCTCTTGCGAATAGCTAGAATTTAAAATTTTATGCCATAAATCTCAGCCCAAAAGTAAAACGACTGAGAGATTTGTGGAAGCCGACTCTGAATCGATGCGCGGGTTCAGTTTATTGCTTTGCCAGACTGGCTGCAGTACATCGACAACAAAAAAAATATCAGGGAGATTACGTAGTTAGGCTATATCTATAGGACTATACATCGAGTTAAACACGGTATATTAGTGAAACTTAATATGACAACAGAGTTAAGTTCAAGATATGGCCGACACGATTTATAAAAATACAACTCATTTTAAGCCCATGTCATAGCGTGGAGAAGCTTAGACATAAGGAGTTTGTTGACGTCCGAGGATATTGTCTGTCTTTTAAATAACTTCAACTTTTGGGGTGAATTGATTGGTGCATAAAAGTCAATAGTTTCAAACCATATAGCACATGTTTTTGTTGGGAGTTGGGACTGTGACTACTGACTTTTTAATTTGTGCGCTGCTTATATCGAATATACCGTAGGAGAAGTTGGTCCTACATATTTCAGTGACATGACAGCTAGGGGATGCCTTGCAATTCCACAAGGTTAGGGCCAGAGCTTGTGAGCAGCGCTTGTTCAATTCAGAATTCTAGATGATCTGATGATGTCAAACCATTAATTTGTGGTGACCAAAATTGTTAACTTCGGATCATCAGGGGCCTCCTTTTACTGGAGACTGTCTGGAAAAGTATATACGGTACTTGACACCATTCCGTAAATTCATCCCATAATTTAAGGAAGGTGGTCGAGTAGATGTACATGGAACTAATTTATGATAAGGCTATCGAAGCGGAACTCAAATTATTTTGTATCTGAGAAGATGATGACTAGTTAACTCAAGTACTCAAGCCCTGATCAGGTCGGATTTGGGGCAATGAAAGTCAGTTAAGGTGGTATTTTGTTGAATTGTTCCTTGCAGCACTGCGTTTGTTGCATCAGAGCATGTGTACTTAGTGATGTGTTTGCTGAGAGCACTTGCCTGATATACTAGCTGCACAAACCTGGTTGCCGTGGCCCATAAAAAGGGAGGTGGCAATGAATGCGCGCAATACAGATGGAGTGCAACAAAAGACAACCACAGTTTGACATTTTGGTGAAAGTCAATTTGTCGAACAATCAAAGTATAAAGGAGAAAAGGCTATTCAACTGATCATCTGGTAAGCTGTACCTGACTATCTGTAACAGCATGGGGTACTTGCTTTTCCATGTCTGAACTCTGAAGTGTTTAGGAGGGGCTGCAGGGCCCCATTCCCGTAATTGTCCTGAGCTGTGAAAAGCGGAGCTTTTGTCAAAGCTTGTCAAAGCTAGTGGGAATGCAAACCAAACGATCGATCAGCAACAAGGAATGCTAGTACCTTACATCCATTTAAAGCATTCAAGATCGAAAATCTACCGAATGTCAAACCAGGAGACGCACAAGCATTCACACAATTCATTTAGTTGCAGATGAATAAATGCAGAGATGATACGGTTGTTGCGCGAGAGCTTTCACACCGGCTTATTGAATTACCACCGCACCCCAACTACAACACCTCAAAGTTCTTGGCAAATGGGGACTAGTTGGCTCGATCGTTGCTCACTTGCTCGTTGCAGTTGCAGTGCAGTAGTGACGGCCGGCTGGCAACGCTCACCCACAAACACCCCCTTTGACGATGTTGATGCACATGCTTGGCGATCTGAAAAAAAAGAGAAGAGAAAATGTTGCTTAGTTTTCAGTTTTCGCCTCTGGAAGTTGCTTACGTGCATGACATACTTGATAGGCCGGAAATTGGTCCAATGCTCTCTCTGTCCGAGAAACATGGAAGGCTTATATTAAGAATGCGAGTTTTAACTGAAGTGAAATGGATACGATGGTTTCCCTACTCGATGAAGGTGCGGCAATAGCTTTCCAGGAAACAAGGGGAAGAACAGTACCTTTGCATGGTGTAGAACCAGCAACAGCCGCTGAGCCGCCCAAACCGCGGGTGCTACCTCGCACCTTTTTAGCCGATTGATCGACAGCGAGAGCGCACACTGCTACTGTCCTCAGAGGATTGTTAATTTAAGGCTCGTGCTTCTGCACTACCAGCAACAAAATCCCAGTTTCTATATGCGTAAATGATGGCCTAGTGCGTTAATTATTGGCTGTGATCGATTCGTCTTGGCGTAGTTAACTTTCTCCCGTGGACATTTCATGTACTACTGGAACAATGAAGCCGGAAACTGGCTTGTGGCCAGATGGCTAGATGAGCAGGTGTACATCTAGCTCACCAAGATTCAAGTCTTAAACTTAGCATTGATGTCTATCAACTTTAAAAGCGCACATACGATGTGCGCGTTTTCTTGTACTTAAAAAGGAACAGTGAAGCCAAGTTCCTCTGAAAAAATAGTGAGGCGAACGGCAACACGCCAAATTGGGCCCAATGCGCCCAAACCAAGGAACTAATTGGGCTTCGGTTACTAGGCCGTAACAGAGATGCAAATGAGAATACGCGCGAGACTGGAAGTTCCAACCGGTCCAACTCATACATAGTGTTACATGCAAAAAGTAAAAGGTGCCCAAATGTATAGGTGCCTCCATGTACAGATGTCTTTCCAGACAGACATCTATTCAAGTCATCCCATGATCATCTATATATATGTATCAACATGTACAGATTCTAGACTAATGAATGGATCAACAGTTCATCACATACACTTGTACTCTTTCTCTTGCAATCCGTTATCAGTCACGTTTCTCTCCAAGTCGAGCAACAAAGACACGAACAGAGCCGAAGCAGCGCGACGCCCAGCGACGGCACGGCGGCGCGTCACAGCGCGCGGCCGGCGCGGCCCAGCACGGTGCGGCGGTGCGCGGCACGCAGCCCGGCGCAAGGCGCGGCCCACATGGTCGGCGGCCGCACGCCAAGGGGCCGGCGTGGCCCGACGCAGCGCGGCTGATGCGCGGCGTGGCCAGGCGCGGGGCGGCTCGCGGCCCGAGGCGACGGCGCATGAAGCGACGCCCGCGTGAGGCGGCTCACGGCCGGCGGCGCCTGAGCCCGAAGCGGCCCACAGCCGGCGGCGCCCAAGCCCGAGGCGACCCGGCCGGCGGCGACTTGCGCCCCAGACGCGACCGGCGAACCCGGCCCGGCCGGCAAGGCGCACGAGGCGGCCCGCGCGCGAAGCGGCCGAAGGCGGAGACGGCGCGAGGCCGACGCGACGCCCGAGGCGGCCCGCGGCTCCTGAGCGGCGGCGCCCAAGCCGAGGCGGCCCGCGGCCGGCGACGCCCAAGGCGAGGTGGCCCACGGCCGGCGGTGCCCATGGCTGACGACACCCGAGCCGGCGGAGGCGCTCGAAGTGGCGTCGCAGGAGACGGCGGCGGCGCCTAGGGCCGGCGCCCCACGGCGGCGGCGGCTTGCTCCGACGGCGGCACCCACATGGCCGAGTCGGTGGCGGCGCCCACATGGCCGAGTCGGTGGCGGCGCCTGTGGCCGGAGGCGGCGGCGACGGTCCCCATGAGGCCGGCGGCTGGTGGTTAGGGTTTGGGGAAACCCTAAATTCCCCCCTCCCATTCCATTTATATGTTGCCCAAATAAATGGGCATTGGCCCAAAATATCCCACCTTTCCCCCTGGGCCTAAAGGCCACATGGGCATCAGCCCAAGTTTTCGGAAATTTACAATTTCCCCCCTCTAGTTCATGGCAAATGCAGAATTTTTATTTTAAATAAATTTCTATTGTAATATTTGCAATATTGTCCTTATGCTTCTTTATAATTGTACATGTCAGTATGTACTTTTATAAATTAGCATTTCAGTCCCTACAGGATCTGAAAATTATGTAATTGTTCAAATAAATGTGCATGCACATTTCTATAACTCTTACATATTTAGGATTATTTTATTGCAATTTTATTTACAATAGGAATTGCGACCATATTTAAATTTGCTATCTTTCGCAAATTTAAAATTTAAAATTCCCATTTAGTGAGTACCATTGTACTTAATAAATTGGAATTTTTGCAAAATATTATACCTACAATAGATACCATAAAATCACAATTTATGGCACTTTGCTACATGTATATGTACGCTATGCCATACAATAAATTGGTGTTCACCACCAATGTTGTGATTATACAGTATTATAAATATAACCTCATGTTATATTTAATTTAGGTATACATTCTTTTAGATTACAATACTCATATTGTTTTCCACATATTTTGCATGTTATTACAACATTACCATACACATTAATTTACCTCATGTAAATTAATCATATATGGTGTACTTTTCATGTAGGTTTTAAATGGCTACCAAAGATTTTGAGCCCCTCGCTCTCGATGGTTCCAATTACCCTACATGGGCTATGGACTTAAAAATCAACTTCACCACACGTGGGTTGCAAAGGGTGATATTTGATCCTCCAAATGATCAAATTCCGCCGGAGATTGTGACATATTCCGTTTTAAGCATAATACGGAATCACATACATCCAGATTTAAAGGCGGAATATCTGTATGAGGAAAATCCACTTACACTATGGTTAGCCCTCAAAAATAGATATGAGCAGCAAAAAGTTGTTATCTTACCTGAGGCTAATCATGAATGGGCACATCTTAGACTCCAAGACTTTAAAACTGTTGGAGACTACAACCATGCCCTTCACGCTATTTGCTCTAAATTGCGTTTTTGTGAAAAGGAACCAACAGATGGGGATAAAATAGAGAAGACTCTCTCTACTATACTCCCATCTGACAGGGTCCTCCAGCAGCAATGGCGAGCTGCAAATTACCAAACTTATTTTGATCTTATGCATATCATGCTTCAGGCAAAAAAGCATGCTAAACTTCTTTTAAAGAATAATCAGCAACGTCCCATTGGGGCTGCTCCACTTCCTGAAGTTCATGCTAATCAAAATAACAATAAGTTCCATGGTTTAAAAGACCACTCAAAGAACTTTAAAGGTAAACACAAGCGCAACATGAAGCAAAAATCGAGTGGATTCAAGAAAGGTAAAGGCAATTCTGGTAAGAGAGTTGACAACACTGAAATTTGTCAAAAATGTGGTTGCTACAACCATCCTACCAAGAAATGCCGCACCCCGAAGCATCTTGTGAACCTCTACCTCCAGTCTTTGGCTCAAGGCAAGAATGCTCACGAGAAGAGATTTGAAGCGCACTTCAATCTCACATCCAACAATGATGAAGCCGGATGCTCTCAAAAGTTCCTTCAAGAACTCAAAGACACTTGTGCTTCTCCAAAGAAGGATGATCTCATATACACCGAGGACACACTTGAAGAATTTCATTCTCAAGACATGTTTGGAGATCTCAATTAGACTCCTTGTTCCATAGATAATAAGTACTATAGTGTTGTAATATAAATAATGTTGTCATTTATATTGTAAGCTTGTATGCTACAATTATATATCGAACACATTGGATATTGTCAATAAAGTTTGTATGTATTCTATATATACTCCTACAAAAATTTCATTAAATTCTTCTTTTGTGTATATAGATTTTTGGAGTCAATCCAATGGAGGAGGAATTTTGCCTTGTGGATAGTGGTACCACAAACTCTATACTTAGGGACACAAAATATTTCTTAACTCTTACTAGGATGAAAGGAAATGTTTTAACCATCGCTAGACGCGATGCAACAATAGTAGGCTCTGGTCGCGCCTCTATTACTCTACCTATAGGTACACAATTGGAAATTGAGGATGCACTCTTGTATCCCGATTCAACACGTACCCTACTTCGTTATAGAGATATCCGTCAGAATGGTTTCCATGTTGAAACTCGAAATGACAACAAAGAGGAATATCTCCTCTTAACCAAACACAACGGATATGGCAAACAAGTACTAGAAATAATTCCATCTTTAAACTCCGGATTGTACTATACATACATCAAACCCGTTTAACATATTGCGTACAAAGTAATTTTCCAAAACACTAACACATTCCAAACATGGCATGATCGTCTTGGCCATCCTGACATTGGAATGATGAGGAAAACTATTAGCAATTCAATTGGTCATACATACCATAAAACAAAATTTCCGGAATCCTCAGATTTTGTGTGTACTTCATGTGCCACCGGAAAATTGATTTTAAGACCCTCTTATCTTAAAATCAGAGCTGCACAACTTAAATTCCTTGAACGCATTCAAGGAGATATATGTGGTCCTATACAACCATTATGTGGACCGTTCAGGTATTTCATGGTTCTCATCGACGCATCTACTAGATGGTCACATGTGTGTCTTTTATCCACACGAAACCATGCATTGCTAAGTTAATTGGTCAAATTATCCAATTACGAGCACATTACCCTGAATATCGAATTAAATCAATTCGAATGGATAATGCTGCTGAATTTTTATACCATGCCTTCAATGACGATTGTATGGCTCTTGGGATACAAGTTCAACACTTTGTTCCATATGTCCACACACAAAATGGTTTAGCAGAATCTCTTATCAAGAGAATCAAGCTCATTGCAAGACCATTACTACAGAATTGCAACTTACCAACATTATGTTGGGGTCATGCAGTTTTACACGCTGCTGACTTAATCCAATTGCGTCCAACTGCATATCATAGCACTTCCCCGCTACAATTAGTACGTGGAAATCCACCAGATATTTCCCATCTACGAAAGTTCGGTTGCGCTACATACGTACCGATCTCACCACCGCAGCATACCTCAATGGGACCGCACAGGAAACTTGGGATCTATGTTGGGTATAAATCTCCGTCAATCATAAAATACCTCGAGCCCCTAACAGGGGACCTGTTTACGGCCCGGTACGCTGATTGCATATTCAATGAGGAACATTTCCCGGCATTGAGGGGAGACAACAAGTACCAAACTGAATGCCAGAAAATTAATTGGAATGTACAAGGCATTCTTGCCTCAGACCCACGTACCAGAGAGACTGAATTTCAAGTTCAGAAACTCATTCATTTGCAAAACATTGCAAATAACCTGCCAGATGCATTTACTGATTATAAGGGTGTCACAAAATCCTATAATTCTGCCAGAAATGTACCTGAAAGAGTGGAGGTACCGCAAAATACCACTCAACTCCCAGTTCAAAATAAGAGGGGGAGAAGTACGGTACAAACGGCGGATACAGCTTCTAACAAGCGACAAAGGAAACAAAAGAATGTAAATGCAGATCAACCTCAAGTTGATAGACACCAAAGGATCCTTAAACCCAGATCAACAGTGCACTCAATTACTGATCCTGGGACATCGGAATACCCCGACTCAAATGTTTTGGGAAATAACATTGAGTCATCAGGGGTCCAAGAAATTTTCACTAACTATACTGATTCTGGAGAATCATACGATCGTAAGACTACAATTATCGACATTTATTTCTCCACAACAATTGCAAACAACCTTCAAAATAATCTAGATCCCAAGACCATGGCAGAGTGCAAATAGCGCTCGGACTGGACTCAATGGAAGGATGCAATTCTAGAGGAGTTAGCCTCGCTCAAGAAAAGAAATGCATTCACCAATGTGATACATACACCTCCCAAAGTATTCCCTGTCGGTTTCAAACAATGAGGTGGTGAGATACAAAGCAAGGCTTGTAGCACAAGGGTTCACGCAGAGACCCGACATTGATTTCAATGAAATTTATTCTCCAGTAATGAGTGGAATAACATTCCGATACTTAATCTCATTGGCAGCACAAAATCATCTATATTTTCAGCTGATGGATGTAGTGACCGCATATCTTTATGGGTCACTTGATTCGGACATATACATGAAAGTTCCCGATGGAATTTCAATTCCGAATCCAAACGCAAATCGCAATATGTATTGTGTAAAATTAAACAAGTCTTTATACGGCTTGAAATAGTCGGGAAGAATTTGGTACAACCGATAGTGAGTTCCTAACCAAAAAGGGATACTCCAACAATGATGATTGCCCATGCGTGTTCATTAAAAGATCATCAACAGGATTTTGCATTATATCTATGTATGTTGATGATCTCAACATCATTGGTAACACACAAGATATAAATGAAGCACGTAATCATCTTATGACGGAATTTGAAATGAAGGATTTAGGTAAAATCAAATTTTGCTTAGGTATACAACTTGAGCACCTTCATACATGCATCATAGTGCATCAATCAGCTTATGTCCAGAAAATATTGGAGAAATTCAATATGGACAAAGTATATCCATCGAAAAACCCCATGGTTGTTCGATCTCTCGACAGGGATAAAGATCCATTTAGACCCCGAGATGACAATGAAGAGTTATTGGGACCCGAGGTTCCATATCTCAGTGCCATCGGAGCGCTTATGTACCTTGCGAATTGCACCCGGCCGGATATTGCATTTGCGGTAAATCTACTTGCTAGATATAGCGCTGCTCCAACCAAAAGACATTGGGTGGGAGTGAAGAACATCTTTAGATATCTTCAAGGCACTAAAGATCTCGGTCTATTCTTTCAGAAGAATAAAAATGTGGATTTAATAGGATATACAGATGCTGGCTATTTATCAGATCCCCATAATGCCAGATCTCAAACAGACTTTGTATTTTTACATGGTGGAACATCCATCTTTTGGAAGTCTTCGAAACAGACTCTAGTGGCTACATCCACTAATCATTCTAAAATAATTGCATTATATGAAGCATCACGTGAATGTGTTTGGCTTCGCAGAATGATTAACCACATACAACAATCATGTGGTATAGGTGCTATTGCATCACCTGCCATTATCTACGAAGATAATGCTGCTTGCGTTGTCCAAATGCAAACGGGTTACATAAAGAGCAATATCACAAAACATATTGCACCTAAATTATTTTACCCACATGAATTGCAAGAGAGTGAGGAAATAAATATTCTGCAAACTAAGTCTTGTGATAATCTCGCGGACTTATTCACCAAGTCATTACCAATTTCTACATTCCAAAAATGTGTTCATGGAATTGGTATGCGAAGACTACGTGATTTGCAGATATCAGGGGGAGAAATCTCCTAAGATTTAACCCGTTCAATATAAATATTGTACTGTTTTTCCCTTTATGAGTTTTTCCTCTAAGGTTTCTCATTAAGGTTTTTAATGAGGCAATATGACAACGTAATCATAAATATATTATATCTCTATTTTCCCCACAGGGGTTTTTAAGGAGATATAATCATATATATGCCATATCAAATTTTCTCCTTAAATTTTCCCATTGGGTTTTAAAGGAGTTTTTCATGGCATATCTACTTTATAGGTTCTCCTCATATTTTTCCCTATAGGGTTTTGGAGGAGTTTTTCCAAGATGATGAATCAAGATGATCATATGAAGATACATTGGTCAAGGGGGAGTGTTACATGCAAAAAGTAAAAGGTGCCCAAATGTATAGGTGCCTCCATGTACGGATGTCTTTCCAGACAGACATCTATTCAAGCCACCCCATGATTATTTATATATATGTATCAACATGTACAGATTCTAGACTAATAAATGGATCAACAGTTCATCACATACACTTGTACTCTTTCTCTTGCAATACATAGTACAAAGCTTTACTCCGGTTGTTTGACAGATCAGTCTCACACGCCTAAAAGGACAGTTCTCACGTGGAGCTCGTCCCACGCAAGTTTGAGTTTACTTCAGCATACCTCTTTTTAAAAGAATTTACGAATCTTAAAATAAAATAGTTAATATTGGGTGGAACAAATATACATAACGTAAAAAATAAATCAAATTAAAATTTTACCCCTACCTAATATTCAAGTATTTATCTATATCTCATCTTCAATTTAATTTATTATATATATATGTGTGTGTGTGTGTGTTGGTGCATATTTATTATCACCTAATATTAACTATTTTATTTTAAGATTTATAAACTTTTTTAAAAGAGCTGTACCGAAGATTGTAAACTTTTAAAAAGAGGTGTACCAAGCACACCCATAAAAGTTTTCTCCTAGACTCTAGTAACGGATGAGTTCTTTTGGACTGTAGCTTATGTCTTTTAAATTTTGACTGTTGCACAAAAGAATATGAAGAGAGAGAGAGTCGTATACGATTTTGGTCGATATAGCTAAAGTCGGTACGTCTACTACAATCAACTTATAGATCTTGTATTAAAAAGACACACCGTTTAAAAGTTAGTGATTGTAACAAAAGCCACAAGCAGCAAGCCCAAAGAAAACTAGCCATATAGTCATCTTAAGCCATCCAAGAAGATAGATAGTCTAAACTTTATATTTTGCATAATAGAATCAGTGTTAGGCCCCATTCCAACTTGCTTTGGCGGATGGTTTTCAGTTTTCTGCTGTTGGCTTTTGACTAAAATTGTATGTAGCAGCTATTAGTTGTATCCGAGTCATTTAATTAAAGAAAAATAAGAAAAAAAAATACTATTATATTTGCACGAATAATACAAAAGAAAACACCAAAATCTAAAAACTTAAAAAAAATCGAAATTAAGAAATTAACACGTTCATTTCAACTAAGCCAGAAACGTTTATTCTAACTAAGCCAGAAGCCCAAATCGGTTGGGACGGGCCCTTATTTTTGCTCCTTACATTGAAGTACGCATTACGCATTCACATGCAAAACATTGCTCTGAATAGTCTCTAGGGAGAGCGAGGCGTAAATGCTCTGATTAGTTCTCTGTTTGGAATTCAATGGAGCAGCGTTAATGATCACGCTGCATCGTCCGACAACAATGGCGCTTGATTAATCTCTGTACGAGCACTGGATTCAAAGATGGTGATGGTCTAGAGAGTACTTGAGTATTTTTAAATTAAAAAATTTTAAAATTTTTAAATATTAAATCTTCATCTAGCGCTTAAGATTTAAAGTATCTATTTTTTTGAGTGGTACGTAGGATGTTGGATTGCCATACGGTTTAGATTCATTTTTTTAAAGAGAGTATATGGAAAATCCATTGGATAAAAATCCAATACTCTAAAATCTAAGTGCTTCTTATCCTAAAAAACACTCAAATAGTCCTTAGTACTTTCCGTCAAAGATTATATATAGAACTAAAAACGCAGGTGAACCATTAAACCGCGCTTACGTACACCAAATTAAAAGATCGCAACTTCACAAAGTCACATAAACTCCCATATCCGTTCTTAAAGAAAATAAAACACACTGCCATCCGTACTAAGACTACTTGCACACCTAATGCAAAGCACTAGATACATCAAACACACGTGAACAAGAGATCCTGGCAAAAACCTGCATGCATGCTCGCGTTCCATCGCATGCCATCTGGAGATGTGCAAGCTCATCACCGCCAACACCGCCTAATGCTTGACGTGGCCCTCGTTGGCCTTCTTGAAGAGCTGCGCCTGCGCGGCGGCGGCGCGGTCGTCGCCCGAGCTCAGCGCGGCGCCGAACGCGTCCTTCACCTGCTGCGTAGTGAAGGGGAACCTTCTGTTCACCATGGAGTTGAGCAGCGACGCCGTGCCCTCGCGGTAGAGCGCGCCCACCCCGTCCTCGCGCGTGTTCGCCAGCGCCTCTGGCACGGTCAGGTCGTGCCCGAACGGCACCGCGGCGCTCGGGCCGAACAGCCGCACCAGCGGGCACCAGAACCCGAACAGCCCCCATACCACGCCCGGATGCGTCATCCAGTAGCTGCAAGCCAAAACACGCATGACACGTACGTTGGGTTAGTAGTAGCAGCTTACGCGTGCAGTGTGACTATGTGATCATGTCTTAAGGTTTAAGAAGCTACGTACGTGCAAGGGCCAGTGAAGGAGGGTGGGGTGTTTGGGTCGAACGGCGTGGGGGTGGTGGTCGACGGCGGCGTGGGCGCCAGCGGGGAGAAGGGTCTCGGTGGGGTGCCGCTGATCGGAGGCAACGGCACGTCCGGAGTCGGTGGCGTGGTGCCAACGGAAGGCGTCGGCGGGTAGTACCCGCCGCCAGGCGTGGTCGGGGAGGTGCCGATGGACGGCGAGGGCGGGTAGTACCCGCCACCACCTCCTTGTGGCGGCGTCGGCGAGCAGGGCGGAGCCCCGTGCGAATCTGCAAGGACACAGTCAAAACGTCACGTACGTCCGAGTTCACGTAGCTGATGCGTTCATGTAGAAGACGGGGCTATGTAATGCGCGCACGCCTGGGACTGGGAGAATGGTGCGGGTCGGTGGGGCCAGGAGGGTGGTAGTCCTTGCGGCCACCGAATGCCTCCTCGTCGTCGGTGAGACCACGCGCTGCCGCGGCGGACGCCACGAGCAGACAGCAGCAAGACACGAACGCAAGAGCCTTAGCCATCCAGTCCACCCTTTGCCAAGAGCCACCAAGTTGAAGTGATGGGGTTGTTGCTTGGAGCTCCGAAGTGGTAGATTGCTAGTGGCCTATATGTAGAAGCTCCCCTCGCGTGGTGTGTTCTAGCTAGCCTGCATATGTCTGCAGGACGGTGCACATGTTGCAGCGACTGCAGTATCGCGCTAGCCACGCGTAAATGCGCTGGGATGAAAAGGGGTCGGGGTTAGTTGGGGACCCTGTATGGACGCCTGCGCAGGTCATTACAATGGGCCGTAGCGTCGTCTCACACTGGGCTTGCACAGTGGAGCCTTTCACGATTGCCAGCCGCGTGTCTAGTGGCGAACTTGCGCGCGCACCGCTCAGACGCCTACCAGGTGCATGACATTGTGTTAGACCACGTGAATAATTGTAAATAAAAAAATAATGAATAATTGATATTTGGTTTGCTTAGAGTTTTGCGTTTGTGAAATACTTAGTCGTTTACAGTCGAAGACTTCGCTTTTGAGTGGTTTTACTCAGTTACGAGTGATTTCATACCACAGACTTTAGACTTCGATCACGGCATGAACATGATTACAAATACGACAGACTTAGACCATGGCATGAACACGACTACGACAGACTTCTACCACGGCACAAACACGACTACGACTACGACTGACTTCGACCACGGCATCTTTCGACCACATTTGGCTTACAACCACGACAGCTTCCGACCATGTTTGGCTTCGACCACGGCATTATGACTTCGACCTTACGACCATAGCAGCTTTCGACCACGGCAGTACGACTTCGACCTTACAACCACGTCAGTTTTTTACCACGTCTGGCTTACAACCACGGCAGCTTTTGACCACGTCTGGCTTCGACCATGGTAGTACAACTTCGACCTTACGACCACGGCAGGTGATCGTAGCTACAATACGTTTTCATGGTTGTAGCTACAGTACTCGATAGTCGTAATTTTACTGGTCGTACTTGATAGTCGAAGGTTTTACTAGTCAATAGTCGAGAGCTTTGCGGTCGTTGGTCGTAAGTTTTGCAGATTGCTTTCATGGTTGTAGATTTGGTAGTCTTGTCGATACCCGTAGACTTCACAGCCTGCTATTTTGTCTTCAGTAGTCGGAGGCTTAGCGATCGGTTGCCGTAGGGTTCACGGTCAGTACTCATAGACTTTCATGGTCGGTACGAGTGCTTCACCCTTGGGTTCTTTGAGTACGTTGAGTACTCATATTGGGCCAGTGGTTGACTGGTCGGTGTGTGATGGTCGATGATGAATGGTTGTTGCTGTAGTACCAGGTAGGTACTCGAGGATTAAGGTACTCGTAGTCGGAGGACTCGGTACTTGATAGAAGTAGTTTCACAATCGTGGTAAGCGGTTGGGTGTCGGAATGTTGTCTGTACTCGTAGACCTCGAGTACGTGTTATAGCTGTGATTTCTAATCGATACTCGGTTGTCGGTACTCGATAGTCGGTCAGTAGCAGTGCATGTGGTTTTTGAGTACTTGTGGGTTACGAGTACTCTGAGTTAGCGGTCATGTTAGGTGGTCTGAAGGTTTGTTCTAGTTAGCAATAGACTGTGCGGTCGTAAACGATTTGGAGGATAGTCGTAGATGGTTTGGTTCTTGTCTGGGGATAGACAAGATTGTGTTTTGCTAATGTGTGTCGATCATGGTCGAGTTAGGAAGAACTTATACCGGGAGAGAGTTTCTTTGGTCTTTGCATGTGCATGTGGGCATGGAGGCGGCCAGAGTCGATAACGAGGAGGATTAGGACTAGGAGGGGGTAATCTGAGGTCCAGGCAGTCGGGATGTCACGTGAGCTAGTTGAGCTCATGTTGGAGCACGTGGAGGTCAAAAGTGGATGCTGCGTGGAGGCGTGGAGACAGTTACGGTCGGTGACGAGGAAGACCGGGATTAGGAGGAGGTAATCTGAGGTCCAGGTGGTTAAGTGGTCACGTGAGGTAATCAGGCTTATGCGAGAGCACATGGTGATGGTGCACGATGGAGATACAGGAGGGGATATCCTGGAGGCTTCGTCGTGTGTGAAGTATGGAGTTGTGGATAGAGTCCCTGACTTGTGCGAGGTGGTTAAAACCCGTGTTAGGAAGGGTTTCGAGTCTCTTGATTTGAGGAAGAGATAAGATTGCGTGTTCAGGTGGATAAGCACACGGTTTGAGGTGTTCGAGTGGAACATGCTTTGTGCGCTGGCCTATAAAAGCAGGGGATGCTGTAGGTTAGCGCATGGGGTTTTAGGGCTTTCGTGGAGAAGGTTTTTAGGGGTGCCGTGAGGGCGCTTTGTAGCCAAGAATGTGATGAAGAAATAATAGATCAGATTCTTTCCAGAAAAAGTTCTTCAGCGACTTCTAGAGTAACGTTCTTTTTTCTCTGTTTTACGTAGTCTGAGTTGTCTTCGGCTTGTATTCGTTCGGTCAATGGTTGAACGGCTGGGGACTTCAGGCGGAAGAAGGTTACGACTACGTGTGTCTTTGTCGTGCCGAGTGATCGGAACAAGTGAGTGATTAATTCGAGCAATCGGGAGCGAGCGGTCGCGAAGAGCGATCATAACGAGCGATCGAGACGAGCAGTCAGACGATAGTGGCTCTTCGAGCACGTACGAGCGAGTAGCTGCGGTCATTATCTCTACTCGATAATCCAAATTATTTGTCTTTTATTCATCTGCGTTGTATTTTGATTTTAGACGATAAAAACAGAGAATCATTTATCTATCTCTAATTATGCCATACGGTCATACACATTGATGCGCACCGAGCGAGGGTCCAGTCTCTTGAACTCGATCTCGTCGTCTTGAGGCGTGTCACGATCGATATGATGAGCAGGTCGTGTCGTGTCGTCGTGGTCGCCCGGTGCTGGGTTCTCACCACCCAGGACATGCATACAGTGATGGGCTTAATTTTGCCCTGCAATATGTGCAGGTGTTGCCTCATCTCCTCTTTAATTGAACACTGCTCCACTAGCGATGCTGGCAGGGCAAGGGCCTCTTCGATGTACTGTTTCCGTTCTGATCTTTAACACTCTTTGAGTGTATTCCTACTTTCCTACCTGCCAGTAGTTCACGAATTTATTTTCACCTACCATGGACAACGGTTAATTGTGCGTACATAGTATGTAGATCGGCCAAGCGTCATTGAGGAGCATAGCCATGTTGTCATGTGTGCACGTTGGCCTGACACTTGTATGGCACGTTCTGGTCATTATTCAAGTTTTTCGACATCTGGCTCACTTGCTGGGGTAGAAATTTATGATCTCTGCGCAGAAGTTGTTTCATGAACGACTCCTCTGGATGTATTGCCTATCCGAAAATAAACTGGAGTATCTACTAAGGAATGCGCGTAGATTACGATAGCAGAAAATAAAATTTTTCTACCGTGCACACCAGGATATCATGCTAAGGAGGGATCATAGATCGTTACCACTAGACGCGCAGCGCAGCGGAAGAAGAGTTGGATTACCACTAGACGCGCCGCGCAGCGGAAGAAGAGTTGGAGTAGTGGAATTAGTCGATCGTCCCGAACAGATCGTCTCCTCCACGCGATCAACCATACCACGTGCAAGATCCAATCTGTAGATTGTTGATGCCGATCAACGCCGCAACGAGCAGCGCCTTCACCGGTATCCACACGTCCGGGGCTGGAACACCGATCGCGAGTGTACCAGTACTCGCGAGCGGCTAGGGTTTGGCTCGGGAGGTGGCGGCTAGGGTTTGGCTCGGGATTAAAAGAAGCATGCACCCCTCATCCCCTCGCCTCCATATATATAGACCTCCTCACTTGGGCCTCGTGGACCGAGGCCCAATAGGAGTCTATCCAGATCTCTATCCGAATTGAGCCCACATCCGAATCACATTCGAATTAGTGTTCCAACCCGTTAAATGTGCGACCCTGTAGGTTCACGTATACTTGGTCGCGACCCGAAAACGCCTTTCCGGTCACCCTGTTAATAGCGGCCTCTAGTAAGACATATTAACCCCAAAGTATACGTAAAGATCATATTGGTTGAACCTGTAATGTTCTCATGTACGAATCCCTTTGCCTCACGATATAGATTGAGCTCAAGGCGAGACCTGTGTCATCCTCTTAATAGCTCAATCACTCTCTCGATTCCGTGATGGATTATAAACTCGTGATTGACTCCTCAATCACCTTGGCATGGTCATACACTTTCATAATCCATTATATCGAGGGGCCCAGAGATATCTCTCCCATAAGGAGGGGCAAATTCTATCTTGATCATTCACATCCCACTACATGTTTCATAGCAAATCCGAAGACTACTTTTATGACTACCCAGTTACGGAGTAGTGGTTAGTAGTCCCAAAATAGGCTACTACGCATGTTGGGAACCATGATGATCTTAAGTCTAAGGATTCTACATAAACACTACTTGAGACAAACTGATGACACATGGAATCTCTGTAGTGTCTCATGGCGGGTTTATCCAACATATGTTCACTAACACATGTCCATATTATTGATTTGGTATCTCCATACCATCATCCATGAGACATGATCATCAATCAATATATATGCTGATCTTTGAATCATATTTGTTTCTCATATGATATATAATCAGAGATCATTTAGAAATAGCAACATTTTGGCATTAAGAGTCTCATGAATAAGTCACATACTCATTGATCAATAATGATAATGTCTATTTCAAGGAACAAAGCAATGTATCATAAACATAGTATGTGATATATTCAACATCTCCATGTTGCCTCTAGGGCATATCACCAACAGTATAGACTCTGGCCCCTTTTCTACTCTAGCCTAACAGGTTAGTAAGGACAGGATGATTATTTATAGTGCAGAACAACAAGAAGCGTAAAGTGAAGTTCTCTTATTTGTATGCATCCTATACCTATACCCCTTCGGTTCACAGTATTTTTAGATCTTCCACCAACGATGCTAGGTACATATCAATATCATTTCTAGGTTGCTTCAATCCTTGGATAAGTATCGATAGCAAAATATAATTTCGCTTCATACACAACCAAGGAGGAAAATTGTAGATGCAGAGAGTCACGAGCCAAGTGATATGTTGGCTGCTCATGTTACTAAAAGAATTTATTTCATCTGTACTCAATCCAAATATTATCTTTCTCGGTTCTGCACCGAAGTCTACAAACCTCGTATCGATGTTTCTTCACTGGGGGAATCAGTAAGGTGTCTTAGAATTCCATCCTCCTTACGCTCCTTCGAATGCCGATGCAGCAGTTTTATCTTCTTTGGGTTCGCAAAAATCCACTTCAAATAGGGAATTACAGAAAGATACCATGCCACCTTAGTAGGATGTCCTTTCTTCACCTCTATTCCCTCATCGTCATCTGATTGATTCTTACGCTTGTATCAGAATACGTTGTACATCAGACATATATGCATATTTGCATACTCATTACGATAGAGGATACAGTCGTTCGGGCATGCATTTATTCTTTTTATTTCTATTTCCAATGAACAAAGAATTTTTTTAACTTTGTAGATGGCTTTAAACAACTCATTTCCCTTCAGAAGCATGTCTGCGAAAAAATAAATTCAGTTTGCAACAAGAATTGACTTAAGAGAACCTACCCAGTTGAGGTCCAAGCCATTGCTTAGCAAGGTGGATCCACCTTCCACGTCTTTGAGAGTCTGAGCATGAGCAAGCTGTGGACAAATTACAGGAACAGAAGTAACTTAGATACTGAATGACTGATGAAAAAGAAAATATTGATCAACTCAATATTCTCGATAAAGACTGAAGAAACAAGTAGCCAAAAGTTAAGTTCAAAAAAGCTAAAGTTGTTGATCACTTAAATTAGGTCCAGTGATGAAGTTAGGATAAAAATAAAGGATGAATTCAAAAGGCTAAGCTAAATCGACAATATATCTATGCTAATAACCCGCGCGCAAGCAAAGCATCGCCAAAAGACAAATTCAGTTTGCAACAAGAACATGGAAATGCATAGTGTGGTTTGGACACCCAGAATGCGCTGAATCGGATCCAATCGAAGCGTTGGGGCCTCAAGCTTGGCAAAGGCTCTCTTCCCTTCCGAAGAACGCCCCCAGCGAAAAGGTCATGAGAAGGATATGAGAATTTTTGGTCTAATCCACAGCAGTGAAAAGAACTGAGGGGGTTTGGATTAAGCCAGGAACAAATCTGCACATCAACCACTAAAAGTCGTCTGCGACCTTATCATGTCAAAATCATCCATCCTAAACCACACTTCCGCCAAATACTATACTAGACATGTAATTTGATCATTTGAACTAAGAGCAAGCAATGCAAACACCAACCCCACCGAAAGGAGCAATCTTTTCATTCAAGGATCCATCACGTCAAAAACAAAAGGGAAGTAGACTACTAGCAAAACGATTAAATAATTTATGTATAACTACTTAATTATAAAAGGGTTTACTAAATTTAAAATGAATAAAATAATTTAAGTAGATTTATTAACAATTTTATTTATTTATGGCATATGTTTTTTAACTTTTCTGAAAAGGGAAAATAAATATTGGAAAAGAAAAGAAAAGGAAATAGAAACTAACTCAGCTGGGTTTGCCCACTGGGCCTAGCTCTCTCTCTCTCACACACACACAACACACATGTCCCACTGGTCCAACACATAAAACACAACGCACGCACGCGCACACACTGCCTCTCTCGTGGTCATCTACTCATCTCTGTATGTGTTACTTGCGATCGTCGCATAGCTCCATAGACCTCGCCGCACTCGCCGTGCTCTCTTGCGTGGTTCTCACCGGCGACCCGTGTCATCGGTGCTTGTCCCATGGTTCCTCTGTGCCCTAGCCCCAAGTGCTGCCTCTGCCACTGATGAGGCCACAGCCTCCTCAACAGCCTCTTCGCTTCAGCGCCACCAGCTTTGTTGATGGATCCTACAGTCTTTGAAGGGGTGGCGGCTTGGATCACCAAGGATAGGTTAGAGGCTGAAGAAACCCATGGCTCCGCCTTTGGATCAACAAGAACTGGCCATTTGGCCATGTGGGAGTATGCAGTATGATTCAATTCAATTGCAGGCTGTACATCACAGCGGTGATTTTTTATATATATAATGCATTTTCCACTTACCAGCGTATCACCGGTATCTCCGAAAGAGTAGAAATCGCATTCAAATTGGAGAAGGGCAGGGTCGATGACGCAGTGGCGTACTCTAGCAAGAAAACTTCACTCAATTAATCTACGCAGCACGCAGGGCTAGCTAGGCAGCCATGTCTACAGTGCATGGCAGACTGGCAGTACGTACCATGACTCCATGAAGCTAAGCTACCTTTTTCTGAAAAGAAAGAAAAGAAAAAAAAAGCTGGCTAGTCGCCCTGTCCAACGTTATGGTCGCCTGATGAGGCGATGAGGTCGAGCCGTCCACAAGATACAGGGTTGATGGGTCGTGTCTGGTGCAGTTCTCGCGTCGCATCAGTCAGAGCCTCAGAGGCTCCCAGGAGTCCGAGACGGAGTGGATGCCAGTGGTATCCAGAAGATTGGATGAATGAACGGTTGGAATGGTAATACTGGTCAGTTCGGTACTGGTTAATTGTTCAGGCCCGCTCTTTTGGGTTATACAATGTGCCTTTTAGTTGCAATTGATTAGTCTAAATTATAGTAATTGTTAAGAAAGATTAAAAATAAAAATAAAAACCCTTCAAAACTAAAAAGATCAGGGCCTTGGTACTTGCTGACTTGTTCTGCTTTTGGGGTCGTTTATTTTTAGTTATGACTTAATACTTTATGACTTAAATTTTTAAATTCTGTCTGTTCGTGAAAGAGAGTATGGAGAGACACATGCGTGCAATTTTACTCGATATAGCTAAAGTCGGTATAATATCTACTATAATCAATTTACAGATTCTACCTTAAAAAGACACTTCATTTGAAAGCTAATTATGATAGTATAAGTTAGAAGCTAGAAGCCAAAAAGATGGCCCTTGTTTCGTTGTATGAAGTGATAATGTGGTACGTGCAAGAACATGCTACGAAAAGTACTATTAGGCATATCAAAGGAGCTGGTATATATGTTCTCGATAGATCCTGCTGAAACTTGCCCGGTTTGCTTACTCTTTTGGTAGAACAAACTATGCAAAAACAAAAATACAAGACAACAAACTTGCCAATGGGATACGAACAAGGGACTAGCCTCTGAAAATTTCTACTTGGTAGGTGTTATGGTTACATGACAATCAATGGATAAGTGAGAGAGAGAGAGGTATAGAGTGCTTGTATGGATCATCTGGTTACGTGACAATCAATGTATGGTTACGTGACAATCAATGGACATTGTAGGAGTGGGGTGCATATGCCCCATTTATAGAGCACCCTGTCCGCCATGTCGAAGGTTCTTGCCTAGTGTGTTAGTCTTCGGAGCTCCTATAGATCATCTGGTTCCTCGGTCCCCTTGAGGAAAGTGACGATGGGCTGCCTTTAGTCATCTTCCTGGCCGATGTGTAACACATGGAGGGGGTCCACATGGTCCTACGGTACAACGACGGAGGGTGGCTAGCCACTTTTGTCAAGGCATCCACATCCATATTGTTGGCTTTTGGTATTGATTTGATGGTGACGCATAAGAAATGTCGTTCCTTTGCCCTGATCATGGCCAGGTATTTACTAAGATTGGAGTATTTGGCCTGATAAGATTTGTCGACATACCCGTGAGTAAGCGAGAGTCACTATTGATAAGGACATCCTGAAGACACCAACTGGATGGGCTTGGTCTTAGGGGACTCGGGGATGGGCTTGGTCTTAGGGGTAGGCCTCGCAACATCGGCCTCATGCCACATCACGTCCTCCTCTACTCTCGCATATTCCTCCACTTTATTGAAGATCTTGGCCACTATTCTCACGGGCTTTCAAGCGTTATATTCCGTGAGCAACCTCTTTCGATGGCTGCGGATAGTGGTGTTGATGATGCTCATCTTATTGACGTCCTTCACTGGGCAAAGGACCTTCGTGATGTGCCTGAAATACTGTTGTAGCTTCTTCCCCGAAGCCTACTTTATTGCGAAGAGCTGATAGGCGTCAATCCGCTACGCGTAGTTACCCTTGGAAGTTGTTGTGAAGAATCAGGACAGCATGACCCCCTGTAGGGCAAGCAATATTTCCTTTTGCCTTCGTTGAGTTGTCTCCTCCCGCGGCTTTGATGGCCATCTCATAGATGTGTAAAAGCTTGTGGGGGACTCGGAGTCCACCTATCGGGGGGCCACTATGGACGGCGGTGGTGGCATCTCGACTCTTTGCCCTTTCCGTGGCCACCTCTGTTACTCTTGCGGCAAGGGTCTATTGGCTTCAGATCTCCCATATCTCGCGCATGGCCCTCCGCACGTCCACCAGCTCCTACTGCAGCATTTCACAAATTGCCTCTAGGGCACCTTCGTTTGGGCCTAGCGTAGGGACCAGGGCGCCCTCCGTTCGCTGCACAGTGAGGGCAAGGGTGTTGGGGTCGGTGGAGGTCGTCGTGCTAATGGTGGGGCACTAGTGTTGCCAGGGGCACCGAGGCTGGGTCCTCCATTTGTGATGCCACCCGCTCCGTAGTGCGCGCTGCTGTTGGAGAGCTTTCTTCGTTACCCGTCGTGGCCACCCCGGTGCGTTGTTACCACATGGGGGCCCTCGACCACCGGCTCCCTCGTTCTCACCATGGCGGTCTTGGCCGTGGTACTCCTTTTTCACTTGGGGGCTAACATTGTCGTTTTCTTTGGCGCCATCTTGCCCAAGCATCATTGCTTCAACTTGTAACTTCTACGCCGCTCCCCACAGATGGCGCTAATTGTTGTGGTTACGTGTCAAATAGTGGATAAGTAAAGGAGAGGAGTAGAGTGCGTGTATATGAGCCTATTCTTACAGAAAATCCTTTCTCTCCTCCGTGATGCCATAGGAGCTATATTTATACCCATGAGAGAGATTATTTACAAAAATACTCTCTTTTGTGTCTCTAACAATGAGATCAACTATGTCTTTTTTTACATAGTCATATTAAACGTACAACATAATTATAGATAGGAGCTATTATCTTGTTGTGCCCATTGAGCCAGGTAGCGCCTCTCCCTAAACACTGGGCATATAGATGGGAGCACCACAATAGCTTTCGACCACAAAATTTTGGGGGTGCTTATTTGGGTTTATACTTTTGATTTTTGGGTTTATTTGGTACTGTTGGACACTGTTTGAGTTTTTTTTCATTGTAGCTACTGTAATTTTTTTCAACGTAATTAAATAAAAAAATTAAAAATAGTAAAATAAGTTCCCTCGTCACAGAAAATACATAGAATATAAAAAATCATAAAACCAAAAAACTAAAAAAAAGATAAAATTACAAAATTAAAAGTCAAAAGCATAATCCAGCTTTACCAGAGCTAACAGCGCCACATGGATGTACAGGAAACATTTCCGTACGTGCATGTAGAGCCAAAAAAGGTACCGAGGTCGTCATGTCACGCGACTGGCAACTGGCGACGCGCGTGGTACGTACGTAAAGCCACTAGCAGCCTACAGGAGTGCAACAGGTTTGCAGGAGCAGAGTCCTGGCCGCATCGATCCACCGCCCTCGACACGTCTCCTCCGGCGTCTCACACATGCCACCGACCATTTCGTGTCCCTCCAGCAAGCAAGCGAGCGAGCGAACAAACCACGGCCGCGCACAGCTCACCGCGCCTGACACAGGGCTAGGGCAGGCTATCTTGTCTTATCTTGAAAGCAGTAAATAAACCCCGGCTCGATACTCACCTCTCTTCCCAACTGTTCTGCTACATCCCGTGAAGCTAGCGGCAGCGCTGGGTCCAACATTTCCTTACTCTTGCAACGTCTCGGTAACGGAAAGGGCTGCCTCCGCCGCGCGTTTGCGAGTTTGGGAAGGGAGGAGATCGGATGGGGAGGGGGCGGAGCGAGATAAAGCGGATAGAGAACCCCACGCAGCGGCAGTCCACCTTCTACAAGCGCAGGGACGGCCTCTTCAAGAAGGCCAGGGAGCTCGCCGTCCTCTGCGACGCCGACCTCCTCCTCCTCCTCTTCTCCGCCTCCGGCAAGCTCTACCACTACCTCGCGCCCACCGTCCCCTCGTAAGCGACCTCATCTCGAGTTGCTATCTATTTATCGCATACACGTGGTACTACTCTGGCACTACGTGCTGATGTGTTCGTTTCGTGAGCACTGTGTATGCATGCGCGTCCTTTTCTTTTTTGGCAGTGTTAAGGAGTTTGTCGAGAGGTACGAGGCTGCGACGCACACCAAAGTCTGGGCAGATATCCGGCAGGTACGTGATGCTCGTGGAAATCGCGCGGACATGTGACAGCGTGGTGTTCGTTTCATAGGTTTTGTCACAAGTTAACGTGCCGTCGCTTTGGCGTCGCAGGAGAGGCGCGCGGAGCTGGAGAAGGTGGGCAAGATGTGCGAGCTCTTGGAGAAGGAGCTGAGGTACGTACACGCAACGCGGCTCCGGCTGGTTCCGCGTTTCATTTTGGCGGCGTTGTGCGACGCCGGCCGGCGCGTGGTGTGCTCCGTGCGTAAATTTACGGGCTAGACGCACGTTTTTTTTGGTAGGTTCATGACGGTGGACGACGGCGAGCCGTACACGGTGCCGTCCCTGGAGGCGCTGGCGCACAACCTGGAGGCGGCCATGCACAAGGTGCGCTCCGAGAAGGACCGCAAGATCGGAGGCGAGATTAGCTACCTCGAGAGCATTGTACGCACCTCAGCTGCTTGTGTGCATACACACTACGCGACGTGGCTAATCGTGTGTTCGATTCTCTGCATGCAGATCCGGGCACGACAAGAGGAGCGGTACGGATTGTGCGACAAGGTGAGGAATGATCTTTCGGGCTACTGTGGTTTTTCAGTTAGTCCCGTGTTGTTCGTCATCCTCATCGTGTTTTCGTCCCTAGCAAATGCTGAAGAAATCGAACTACATACTAGTGTTTCTGCGTACACATAAAAATGCCCAATCCAGCCTCTTGAACCGATATATTGAATGTTGAAGAAAGCCCACCATACCAATTCTTTTGGGCAAAACTTTCGTGGTTCTTGAAGTTTACTATTGCTCAATTGGAGACCCCCCAAATAATTAAACAGCCCAAGTATAGTAATGAACTCTTCAGTTCAGAAACTATTGGTGTATTTGATTCAAGAAGTTATGAACCGTATCCTTTTTCCAAAAAAAACACATATACCATAACAAGATTTCTGTTTGAATATTTTCCTTTTCCTTTTTTTCTTTGCTGGGCCTTTGTTTGAACATGTTCAAGTGAATAGGATTTGCGTAGAGGCCTGGATGCAGATTGTAACAAGAGTAGTCGTTTCTTTCTCCGATCTCAAGAAATAGGATTCCGTATAATGTAGACCAAAAATTATGAGTCCGTCCAGAGGAAGCGTGCATGCCCTACTCATGGTAGCGTTACTGTTGATGCACATGAGTGCTGCTCCATTACAAAGCACAGTGTGACACAGTCTGCCAACCTAGACCCAAATACCCAATAATACACCTTCTTTATCCAGGAGGTGGAGTAACACCTCATGCTGGCAACTTCGTCAAGCTATATGCAGGTGTGGGAGAGCCTATCTAAAGTGGTGACCTAACTGAAGAGATGAACGACTTTTGCTTTTCTGAACATTACTTTTGGCTACTTGTTTCGTCAGTCTTATTCAAGAATCTTAAGTTGATGAATATTTTCTTTTTTTCTTCACGATCATTCAGTATCTGAGGGTGCCTTTGGTTGAGCTTTTGGGAGCTGCTTTTGCTTCTAAAAAGTCAAAAGTCAACCAAAGGGATGGAAACCAGAAGCTGCTTTTTCAGAAGCAGCTACCTTTGGGTAGTACAGTTTTGAAAGCACCTTGAACCCTGCTTTTGGTTTTTGGCTTTCTGCTTTTTGAAATGGTGAAAATAGAGAGTTGTTTCACAGTTGTTTCAAGGAAAATAGAGATAGGAGGTAAGTTTTATACTTGTTTGAACCAAACAGCTTACAGCTTTTCCACAGCTCACAACCTACAGCAGCTTTTCCACAGCCCACAGCTCACAGCAGCTTTTTCAGAAGCCACAGCTCAACCAAACACACCCTAAGTTATGTTCCTGTAACTTGTCCACAGCTTGCTCATGCTCAGACTCTGAAAGACGTGGAAGGTGGATCCACCTCGCTAAGCAATGGCTTGGACCTCAAACTGGGTAGGTTCTGTTAAGTCAATCGGCAACTAATTAGGAATTAGGTAATATGACATTTCTGACGTCTGTCTTGCGCAATATTTGCAAACTTATGCAGGCTTCAACTAGGAATGGATGGAAGCGTGAGGCTGAAAGAATCTGCTCTAGTGTGGTTTGAGCTCTTGAGTCATGTCAGGTTGGAAGATTCTGGTAGGCCTTTCGGGGATCTAAGATTGCACTATCTTAAAAGTGTCTACGGAATTTATTTTCAAAAAAAGAAAGTGTCTATGGTCTATGGAAGAACCCCTCCCCTTTTGTTCTCCGGATCCGAAGCAACTCTCTGCGTGGCGTCATGTATTAGGCGTGCATATTGGGCAATGTTATTTGAACTATTCCCTTTATTTTGTTTGCGCATGAAACAAAAACGTTGCATGATTGATTGAAGAAAAACAAGAGAAAAATAGGTCTCATCAACAGCAGAAGTGATACTGAGAACAAAAGTTTTCGTTTCCAACAGCTCAGGCAAATGTAAAAAGAAACGACAGTCCGGCGAGGAAAAGATTAAACAAGCAAAACAGCAAGGGCGCAACGAAAGGAGCTCAGTAAGAACGTAGCGATTAAGCGATATAGAGATCGACAATCACATCTCAAGAGATCATATTCATTGAATTGTCTCATCATTGCTCCAATCTTGAGAAATCAAAGCGCAGGAGTATATCAAAGACGAAGAGATAAAATCACAATAAGAACAAGAAGAAAAAAAGCAAACGAGACCCAAGCAAAAATCATCACAACACAGAAAGAAACGGGAGGAGGGCAGGGATGAAAAACGTCGAGGAGGCCGCAACTACGATGCCTTCGCCGGATTAGTTAGTCGGCCCCCGGCTTTTAACAGCTGCAGCGGAGCAATAACCCTAGGACTTGTGAAACGGTGACCGTGTGATCAACTGTTAACGGACAAGATTTTCGATCCAGCAACAACGCCGTAACTGGGCCAAGCCCATCGTCATTCACGAGTAGCCCAAGTTGGACGCTGGCACATGCACACTACCGATGGCCTGATTCGTGAGAAAATGCTTCCTATCGAAAGTTCGGGCTTATAATGGCCCTCGGCCCGCAGCCCTTTTGCTCACTAGGTCCAGCGTTGCATACCATGTGAATTGTTGGACAATGGGCTATAGGGTATGTTCTTTTCCTCCAAAGCCGATAGCTTTTGGCTTTTGCTACAGTACCTAACTTTCAAACGGAGTATTATCTCAAGACGGGGTCTACAAGTTAAATGATCTACACGTTAAAAGCCCAACATCTGTACCAGCCAAAATCACAAGTGAGTATTTGTCTCTCCGTAGTCAGGAGGAGGAAGGTGACAAAGCACTGGAGACTGTTCCTGTCTCTACAGTCTCCTCGAAGTTAGCCTTCAGTCTATCTGGAAGAATAATCGAGGAGCGATGAACAAGTCTCTCGAACAAGATGGTCGAAGTCCTTCTGATTGTCAAAGACTGGGAACAAACTGAATCAAGACTCCAACATACTGCAGATAATAGAGATTTAGAAAAATCTTTTAAGAATTTATATCTAGATAGCAATGAATAGGATTTTTAATATTTTTCTTTATATGTAGTCACTAATGAGCTTTATAGGCTGTACTCTTTTTTCTTTATCAAGGTTTTCTTAAGTTGAGTTTTTATTTGGTAAAGTTTTTAATGAGGTAGCCATCCTATGTAATTTAATAAGTTAATAAAGCTCATTATGTCATTAAAAATAATTATTTTCATGATTAATAATCTCTATAATTTTCTATTTTTTTCCTGAATTTTTTCTTAAATTTCTTTCATTTTTTCTTAATTTTCTACGTTTTTTGATTTTTTTTCCTCCTTTTTTCGGCTTAACGGGCCAACCAGGCCGGCACGGCCCATTAAGCCGTAACCGTGCCCGTGCCGGCACGGCACGGCTGCAGGCCGTGCCTAGACTCGGACCGTGGCCCGCGGGCCGGCACGGTATGGCCCGTTTATTAAGCGGGCCTTAACGGGCTGTGCCGTCGCCGGGCCTGTGCCGTGCTGGCCCGGCATGGCCCATTGGACACCACTACCGCCACCGTCACATTGACTCTTTGCTTACCTATGGGTCAATGTCTTCTTGCAAAGACAAATCTACACCATGGCACTCTTTTATTTTTCTTTAATATTTATTTTGAATTAGGGTTATTTAGGTATTTTACTTTAGAGTTTGTATATACACTCTTTTGCTTCTCTTCAATTTTTATTTTGAATTATAGTTATTTAGATATTTTTACTTTGGAATTTATATCAAAATTAAATTGCTAATTTTATTTTATTCCTAATTTTAGTTGTTTTTTTATAGGAATTCATATACAAATCCAGTTACTAATTTTAGTTTACTTCTTAATTTTCCTTTAATTTTTATTTTGAATTGCAATTATTTAGGGATTTTACTTTGAATTCCAAAAATAAATTGCTCATTTTATTTTATTTTGAGTTTTAGTTTTTTTGTTGAAATTCGTATACAAATACAATTGTTAATTTTTATTTAATTTTTTCTAAGTTACATTTATGTAGGCATTTTAATTCTAATTTTAGTTATTTTTATATTGTACTTGATATGAACTCTTTCTTCCAATCTAAACCGTTATAATTTAGATCCACCCAGTGGCGAATCCAGAATAAAAAATAAGGGTTGGCTGAAAAATTATACATTTTTATGTTAGATCATAAGTTTTTGTAGAATTATTGGCTCTACACCTTGAATGACTAAACTATTTTGTAAGAAACATAGTTTTGTATTCTTGTGCAATCAAATTCATTGCTTCATACATGAATAAAAGCAAAGTAAAAAGAGAGATACAGCGGAGGTACCTCGCTAATAGTAAGTGAATCCCAAAAACCTGTAAATATGATTCTGGTAGATAACAATATGTACATCAAAATAAAAAATTAGTAATACAATAGCAAATTGTACTTAAGTACTTAAATGATCATGAACATTTCAAATAAAAGAACCATACCACTAGCTTGAATCACGATTTTCATGAGGCAAATTCATTCTGCGATTTTTCATGCCTTGAAAGGATTTTATAATTGCGTCATCGTCAATGGTTCTAAATATGTCTCGCTCGGTGTAGCACATCATCAAATCATTCTAAAGTTAGAGGACTAATTAAAAAGTGAATTGTAATTTGTAAACCTAATAAAAAATATCAGATGCTGAGCAAAACATCTTCTCAAATCTCAGTAATGCCTCTTGCGGTCTTGCCGACTGCGGACAACTGCCGGCTTGCCCTCTTCTTTTTTCAGTGTTTTCACTCCAGTCTCCAGCCCACGGTCCACTCGGTGTCTCGGTCAGCCTCCAGCCCACGGTCCACTCGGTCTCCGCCCTCAGTCCCTCACGCAGAGGCGCCGCAGCCGGGGCTCGGGCTCCCCGCCGCCGCGTCCTGCCTCCCGGGCTCCCGCCTCCCAGGCTCCCCCGGCAGCCCGGCTCCGCTCCTCCGCCGCTCAGGCCCAGCGCCCCAGCCGGTAGCCGCCCAAGCGTCCCTGCGACGGCGAGACCCCGCACGGCAGCCCAGCTTCGCGCCTCCACCGCTCAGGCCAAGCGCCCCAGCCGGCAGCCGCCCAGGCATCCCCGCGACCCCGCCTCGGCCCTTCCCCGGCGTCCCCCCTCCGGATCCGGCGACCGGCGTCCCCGCCTTGGCTCCAGATTGGGGATTTGGCTTTGTTTCTTCTCCCCTGGCTCCGTGCTCTTTCTTCTCCTCAGAGACAGCTCTTTCTTGAGTTCTTCTCGTCGGCGTCGTCGCCAGGGTCGCCGCAGGAGGGGGGGTGTTCGGCAAATCAGTGGAGGGTAGGCTTCAGCGGCTTCAGCCTGATGAAGCCTACCCCATAGATTCGCCCCTGGATCCACCACAATCGATGGTATAGATTATTTTCTCTTTTTTTACGATTAACTTGAGAATTTCTAATCCTTGAGAACAAACGTGGTAATTTCATTTTTCTATCGCTTTAATAATATAATAGATTTTGAATTTTGAGTGGGGTGTATGTGCCCCACACCTCTCTATGTTGGTCCACCCATCCTTCAGTTCTGGTCAACTGAGAAATGAAATGTGAGACAAACTGGATGACAGAGTATGTACTCGTAATTTTGAAGCTGAAAATAACGCCAGGGCGGGGAGGCCTGAGAGCGACGGCGCGGCACGCAAACGAATTGATAAAGCGGAAAAACGGCCGGGGAAACGCAAGCTGCTATGCGTCGGCGCTTAACCCATCACCCGCGCTCACGTCGGCGCGGAAGCACCCGAGCTCCGTCTGCTGCAGTTGCATCCTGCGCACAGCGTTTTTTCGCGAGTGCTAGCTGCCTTCTCCTGATCCTTCGCTTCTCGTTTCCGATCAAACCGCACGTGAGATTAACGAACAAAGCACATCGCATCTTCTTCCATGTTTAATTAGGTAAAGGGAGAAGAGAGAGGCTGGTTTTTGCGAAAGTATCCGGGCTCTTTTTTTCCCCCCGAAAACAAAGTAGCCGGACTGATCAGATGACACTAATTTGTTCAGCTAATCTGAAGGGTTATGTACTCTCTACAATCGCCGGTTCCTTGCAAGTTGCAATGTCTATAAGTTTGACGGGGGCAACCGGGCAAGGAGCAAGCGAAACGCCATTGACTAAAGAGGTGCAAGCAAAGCAGTGACGAAAGCAGCATCCATTTCTGCTGGACGGATGCAAGCAAAGCACTGACGAAAACAGCATTCGTTAGGCTAAGTCAAAGGGGCGGAATTGCCCAAAATGAAGTCTAGTTACGGCCTAAAAGATAATGGAAGCACCAGCCATTTTCAGGCAATACCATGCATCCTCGATTACTTTAGCACCATGCACTGGTGCCTATGCAATCCAAGTAACTATCAAAGTGATGCAAGCGCAGCACTGACGAGAGGAGCATGCCTACGGCTGAGCTGAAGGGATGCGGTTACAATTACTCGAGAAAACTACTGCAATTTATGCAATAAAAGTCTAGCACTGTTTGCTTTCTTTTTTGAAGGGAATAAAAGAAATATTAGTTATTGCAATCTTTAGCATTAGCTGTTTTCATATAACATCAGCACTGTCCATCGATCCTGACATACAGAAGCTCAAGAGTGATGACAGCATAACAACTTGTTGCTGGAAATACGGGTAATATTTTAATTCTAAATTTCACTAGAAGATAAATACAGTAAAATATTAGTGATGTAAAATTCATAACTAACCGCTGACAACTCATTATACTTCAGAAAATACATAAGAAAAGAATTATAACAGGGTCGATCTACGCAAGAACGACTTACTATAGGGATTGATAAAGAACAGAAAGAAGCGCATGTTTGATGCAGTGCAGAACGTAAATGAAGCAGCAAAACGAGCGGTTGTATTATTGCATATATGCGCTGTCCAGAAATCTTATTGCCGCCATGTACAGGTATTCTCTACGGTAATGACTAGGAGATACCGCTCACCCTCTTTACCGGTGCACACCGAGGAGGAAAGTCGGCGTGGTTTAGCTGCTCAACACTACAACACAACTCTTCAGCGAGGAGGAAGAAGAATGGAGATGCAATTTGATCGTACTAAGGACTGGACGTCTCCAAGTCCTTATAAATATGTACAACAATTACTCACTAACAACTGATGGCATTAACCCAACTTAAACTGATTAACTCACTAATAACTGATGTTTAAATTATATTTAAAATAGAATAAATGAGAGAGATAATGCATGATTTAGAAAAATAAAAGATGGATTTAATGTGCCAAGAGACACACTACGACACAGCAAGCGGTTTCATGTGAAAATACATGAATACACGTATGTGTGTTTAGCCAAAATCCTGTCACATGTTTCAAAGAGTGTTAAGAACTTCACCTCATAAATTAACATTCCTCCACTTAGTTAGATGATATAATACTAAACCATATATACTTTAAAATTTATAAAGAAAATGAATCTCAACTCATGGACCAATTTTCAACACTCGCCCCCAACCATTTCTAGTTAATTCACCTGCTGATGCTTCCATTCAACATCTGCTCCGATCGGAACAGAGTTCAATCAACAACGCGCTCAAAATCGTTTTAGATCGAAGCAAAAGCCATGTTTCCTTTCTTCTCCCTGGAAAGAGCCAGGCAGCCAGCTCTGGAGGTTGCCAGGAGCATCAAGTTGCCAATAATTGCGAGGCAGGGCGTACTGTACTTCGCGGCAGTTCGTGTGAACACACAAAGATCCCCTTCCAATCACCCACAAATACCGTGTGCTACTGGTGTACAACCATGCGCAATAGACAATACGAAGACTAAGTCAACGCGGCAAAAGATTTACTTCAACCCTAAAATGAAAAACTGTTGTGACATTAATTGGAAATGTATCAATCTGGCCAGACAGAGAGCTGTTACTGTGATAGTTTTTTTTTCTGAAACAGAACATGTGCGTTTTGTAGAGTTTACCTAACCCCCGATATGGCCTTATAACAGGTCCAATAATATAAAGAAATATATCAATATATCCTTACCTTTTATAACTACTCATCACTCATCGCCACAATGGCGACCACCTCGTGGTAGTAAAAGCCCGTCCAATGGACGAACCGCACGAGTTAAGTCTTCGTCCTACCGCCGACTTCATTGATACTCATCCGAAGGGCGGGGATGGAGCACGCACGCTTCAAGTCTTTGACCCGCCGTCGATCTCATCGATGCTCACAACCATTTCGGGGTCGGGACTAGACTTCGTTGACACGTCTAATCGCTTTGGGGTCAGGACTAGACTTCATCGATGATCGACCACTTCATGGTCGCAACTTCGTTGATGGTAGTCCAACCACCTCGTTGTCATGATTTCGTCGATGCTCGTCGGACCACTTTGTGGTCGTGACTTCCTTGGCATCTAGGACCAAGTCGCGGTTAAGCTCCATCAGGCTTCACGTGGACTCCACGGGGACATCGCCTCTATTGGACTTCGCACGGCCTCTACCGGACTCTGCGTGGACGCCACCTCTGCTGGACTCCGCGTGGTCTTCGTTGGACTTCGCATGGACTCTGCGCAGATATCACCTCTGCCGAACTTCACATGGTCTTCACGGACTTCATGTGGACTTCGCCAAACTCTACCAGACTCCGCATGGTCTTCATGTGGACTTCGCGTAGCCTCCACGGGACTTCGTGTGGACTTCACCAGACTCCGTCGGACTCTGCATGGTCTTGCTGGACTTTGCACGGCCATCGCCAGACTCCGCAGGGACTTCGTGTGGACTTCACTGAACTCTGTGTGGTCTTCGCTGGACTTCGCGTGGACTTCGTGTGGCCTCCACCGGATCCCACATTGTCTTCACTAGACTCCGCGTGGACGTCGCCTCCGCCAGACTTTGCGCGGCATCCATTCGACTCCGTAGGACTCAGTGCGGGCGTTGCCTCCACCGAACATCGTCTTCATCAGGCTTCGTGTGACCTCCTATGGTGCCGGCCACTACGTGCCATGGCATCGCATGCACTGTGCACGTCAGGTGCGTGCCCTTTCTACGACCATGATATGGTCGCCAGCTTTGCCACGACCACTTTGTGGTCATAGGCCCCTATTATGAGCATGCTTTGGTTGTGTGCGTTGCCATGACCCTGCATGACCCTAAGATTTTCTATGAACGTGTAGGGTTGTCAGCTTTGCCACGACCACTTCACGGTCATAGCCCATCTCTCGACCATTCCCATGTCACCTATGCCTAACGTCGGGACCCTCAGGCTTCCCAAGCAACTCTACAAAGTATAAAAAATCACACAGTGGCCTCGTGCCCTGGCATACTCTGCGGAGTACAAAGCACTGGGAACTTTGCTGTCCCTGGTAACTCTACGAAGTATGAAAAAAATCGCACGGTGGCCTCGTGCCCCGGCGTACTCTGCAGAGTATAAAGTGCTGGGAATTTAGCTGTCCCAGGCAACTCTACAGAGTATAAAAAAAATCGCACGGTGGCCTCATGCCCCGGTGTACTCTGCAGAGTATAAAGCGCTGGAAACTTAGCCATCCCAGGCAACTCTATGGAGTATAAAAAATTTCACAGTGGTCTTACGCCCCGACATACCCTACGGAGCACCAGGAACTTAGCCATCTCGAGTAACTCTACGGAGTATAAAGAATCGCACGGTAGCCTCGTGCCCCAGCGTACTCTACGGAGTATAAAGTACCAGGAACTCAGCCATCCCGGGCAACTCTATGGAGTATAAACAGCCGCGTAGAGTCAACGACCTCCGTGCAGACTCTACGGAGTATACATGATAGCACATGCGTAGCTGCGCGTGCTTTGCATATCCACTAGGGAGTCCCTAGCGCGAACCGTAACCCCAATGAGCTTCACGTTTCACACGTCTCACCAGGGAGTTCACCCGCAACTTCGTTCAACCACTTCATGATTGTAGACGTTTTTTCTGACTGCCTCGTAGTTGTGACCTCGTCCGACAACATCATGGTCATAAACAGTTCATCCAACCATCTCGCAGTCAAGGCGCGTCAAAGCTTTGTGTCACCACCGCCTTTGTCAATGCCAAGTCTGAAGGGTGCGGGATAGATTGGACGCGTCAAAGCTTCATCTCACCACCGTCTTTATTGACATCAAGTCTAAAGGGTGGGGGACGGACCGCACGCTTCAAGGTTTCATCTCGCCGCCAACTTTGTCATCGTCAAGTTCGAAGGGTGTGGGACAGACCGCGTGCCAGAGATTTATCTCGCTGCCAACTTTGGGGTGGACTGTACACGTCAGAGCTTTGTCTCACTGCCAACTTCGTCAACGCCAAGTCCAAAGGGTGGGAGACGGACCGCGCGCTTAAAGGTTTCATCTCGCCGCCAACTTCATCAATATCAAGTTTGAAGGGATCAGGACGGACCATGAGCCAGATATTCATCTCGCCACCGACTTTGGGACGGAGTGTGCGCATCAGAGCTTCATCTCGCTGCCACCTTCGTCGACCTCGAATCCAAAGGGTGTGGGACGGACCTCGCACGTCATAGCTTCATCTCACCGTCGCCTTCATCGACTTCAAGTCCGAAGGGTGCGGGATGGATTGTGCACGTTAGAGCTTCATCTTGCGCCATCTTCATCGACACCAAGTCCGAAGGGTGGGGGACAGACCGCGTGCTTCAAGGTTTTGTCTCGTCGCTGACTTCGTCAACATTAAGTCCGAAGGGTGCAGGATGGACCGCGTGCTAGAGATTCATCTTGCTGCCGCCTTCATCAACGCCAAGTTCGAAGGGTGGGGGTCAAATTGCACGTGACAAAGCTTTGTCTCACCAACACCTTCATCGAGACTTCATCTGATCGTCTACCAGTCGAGACTTCGTTCGACCACCTCGTCATCATAGACACTTTTGATGGAATGCATGCGCCAGAGTTTCGTCTCGTCGCCGCCTTCGTCGAGACTTCATTCGATCGTCTGGTGGTCAGACTTCGTCAGACCACCTTGTCGTCATAGACGCTTCGGATGGACTGCGTGTGATAGAGCTTCATCTCACCGCTACCTTCGTTGACCCTAAGTCTAAAGTGTGGGGGACGGACTACGCACGTCAGAGCATCGTCTCGCCACCAGCTTTGTCAACCCCAAGTCTGAAGGGTGCAGGACAGACCATGTGCATCAGAGCTTCGTCTCGCTACCGCCTTTGTTGTCGCCAAGTCTGACGGGTGCAGGATGAACCGTGCACGCCAGAGCTTTGTCTTGCCACCGCCTTCATCGACCCCAAGTCTGAAGAGTGGGGGACGGACGGTGCATGTCAGGTCTTCGTCTTGCCATCGCCTTCATCGATGCTGAGTCCAAAGGGTGTGAAATGGATTGCGTGCTTCAAAACTTCGTCTCGCTGCTATCTTCATTGAGACTTCATCCGACCACCTTGCGGTCGTGACTTCATCTGACCGCCTCATGGTCATAGACATTTCATCCGACCGCCTTGCGGTCGTGAGTTCATCCGACCACCTCGTGGTCATAGACGCTTTACCCAACTGCCTTGTGATAGAGACTTCATTCAACCATCTCGTGGTTGAGACCCTGTTTGACATAATGGTCATAGATGCTTTGTCTGACACCTCGTGGTCAAGGCGCATTAGAGCTTCATCTCACCACCGCCTTCATCGACCCTGAGTCCAAAGGGTGCGGGACGGACCTCATGCATGATAGCTTCGTCTCGCCCCTACCTTCATTGATGCCAAGTCCGAAGGGTGCGAGACAGACTGTGCATGTCAAAGATTCATCTCACTACCATCTTCATCAACATCAAGTTTGAAGGGTGGGGGATGGACCGCGCACTTCATAGCTTTGTCTTGCCACCGCCTTCGTTGAGACTTCATCCGATCATCTGGTGGTTGAGACTTCGTCCGACCACCTTGTCGTCATAGACGCTTTGGACGGACTACATGCGCCAGAGCTTTGTCTTGCCGCCGCCTTCATCGACCCTGAGTCTGAAGGGTGGGGGACAAACTGTGCACGTCAGAGGTTGATCTCGCCTCCGCCTTTGTTGTCCCTGAGTCCGAAGGGTGGGGGGTGGATTGCACGCGTCAGAGCTTCGTCTCACCGCCGACTTCGTCAACCCTGAGTCCGAAGGGTGTAGGACAAACCGCGCGCGTCAGAGCTTCATCTCGCTGCTGCCTTCATTGACGCCAAGTCTGAAAGGTGCGGGATGAATCGTACACGCTAGAGCTTTGTCTCACCACTGCCTTCGTCGACTCCAAGTCCGAAGGGTGGGGGATACACCGCGCATGTCAGGCCTTCGTCTCGCCGCCACCTTCATTGACGCCGAGTCCGAAGGGTACAGAATGAACTGCGTGTGTCAGAGTTTTGTCTTGCCGCCACCTGCGTCGATACTTTCTCCGACTGCCTTACGGTCGTGACTTCGTCCGACCACCTTGTGGTCATAGACGCTTTATCCAACCGCCTCGCAGTGGTGGCTTCGTCTAATCGCCTCGCGGTCCTGACTTCATCCGACCACCTCGCAGTCGTACACGCTTTGTCCGATCGCATCATGGTCATCACTTCATCCAACCACATCGCAGTCGAGACTTTGTCACACCGCCTCGCGGCCAAGACTTCATCCGACCACTTTGTGACCGAGACTCCGACGACTCCACCTCGACGAAGTGCCTTCGGCCGCTTCATGGAACTCTGCCGCCCTCCTCGTAGGCATCGCCTCTGAGGGGTGGCCCGCCCCATGACTCCGCCTCAAAAGCTTGACCTCGACGGGGCGCCTTCAGCTGCGTCGCAGGACTTTGTGGCCCTCCTTATAAGCATCGCCTCGGAGGGACAGCCTGACCCATGACTCCGCCTTTGTGTGCTGTCCCATATCGGAATATGGCATCGGCGACACGGCCGCAGCCTCGGCATCGGAGAAACTAGAGTTACCAATGGTCCCAGCTCGCTCATCAAGATGTTCATGCTTGTTGGCGGAGAACGGGTGGCTAGAATAGTTTGTCACGTCAACTCGTTTATCGAAATTTCCGCGCTTGCTGTCTAGATGACTACAACAGTGCGGATGTCTTGTTTACCATATAGCTGCTACGTGTGATCTGTTCTCGCGGATGCTACATTGAGATTTCGGTGTTCTCCCGGTAGATCTGGGGAAATTTAACTTTTTGCCACCCTTAACATTGCCACATATCCAAATGCCATCCTCTTCAATGCAATTAATATTTTGCCACTCTCGAGCCTACGTGGCGCCCACGCGAGCGCGAAAGCCGCCACGCTGGCCCGAGCTGGCCTGCGCCCGCGCCTCCGGCGGCGCGCCGCCGCCCGCGCCTCCCCGCTCGCCGGCGCCCGCGCCTCCGCCTCCGGCCCCGCGCCGCCGCCCGTGGGGCATCTCCAGGGCACCCCGAGCACATCCCCCACCTCGCCGGACCCCGCCGCCCTCCCCAGCGAGCCGCCGCCGTCTTCATCCTCGCCGCCGGCCCGCCCTGCTCGACCGACGCCCCAGGTGAGCTCCGGGATGCCCGTAGATGCTTCACCGTCGAGGAATCGGGCTCCCACCGCCCGAGCCGCCGGTGTTCTTGCTCCCCGCGGGGACGGAGGCGGAGGCGCGGGCGCGGGCAAGCGGGGAGGCGCGGGCGGCGGCGCGGGGCCGGAGGCGGAGGCGCGGGCGGCGGCGCGCCGCCGGAGGCGCGGGCGCAGCGCCAGCTCGGGCCAGCGTGGCGGCTTTCGCGCTCGCGTGGGCGCCACGTAGGCTCGAGAGTGGCAAAATATTAATTGCATTGAAGAGGATGACATTTGGATATGTGGCAATGTTAAGGATGGCAAAAAGTTAAATTTCCCGTAGATCTGTGGTGCTTAGAAAGAAAAGGACAGAGCTGAAAACGCCTTGAGAGAGACGCCGGTTCAGAAGCTCTCCACTTGATTATTTGGAAGTGCAGAAATACGTTCGTGCTCAGGGGTCTCGGCGCCCCCTGCGTCTTTGGAATTATTTGATAATGGGCATATCTGACTGCAAGGAGCAAGCCTACGAATTAGCAGCAACTTTGTCCTCAAACTATTTACGCGCATATAGGAGGCTCCAAAGAGGCCAAATTGAGTAATGAGTACCATTTCATTCCACAATAACTTCGCAAAATTACAGAGTGAACTTTCAGTACATGTGCCGGAGACGAGCACGACGATGTACAGTACGGTTCACCTTCACCTCCCCGGAGGCAGAGCTTACAGCCAATACAGGCAAACACAACAACATCACCACTGGTACGACTAGTAGTTACCAGTTCACAACTCGAAAGAAGACATAAGCATTAGTACTACAGGCTACAGAGCAAGACAGTAGCATTACACCTTGTCCGGCTCAAATGGTGTAGTCCGACCACTGCTGTATGAAGGAGGTATGGTCCATGGACTCCCCCGGTATGTCCTCCCCCTTCTTCCCGCCGATCAGCCTTGCGGGGTTCCCCACCGCCGTGGTCCTTGGCGGCACGTCGATGAGCACCACCGACCCGGCGCCGATCTTGGCGCCGGCGCCAATCCTCACGTTGCCAAGGATCGTCGCGCCTGCGCCAATGAGCACGCCGTCACCGATCTTGGGGTGCCGGTCGCCCACCGCCTTGCCGGTCCCGCCCAGCGTGACGTGGTGGAGGATGGAGACGTTGTCGCCGACGACGGCCGTCTCGCCCATGACGACGCCGGTGGCGTGGTCGAGGAGGATGCCCTTGCCGATGGCGGCGGCCGGGTGGATGTCGACGGCGAAGACCTCGGCGACGCGGGACTGGAGCGCGAGAGCGAGGGCGCGGCGGTGCTGAGCCCAGAGGACGTGTGCGACGCGGTGGGCCTGGATGGCGAGGAAGCCCTTGTAGTTGAGGAGGCAGTGGGAGAAGCCCGCGCAGGCGGGGTCCCGGGAGCGGACTGCGAGGAGGTCGGCGGCGACGGCGGTGCGGAGGGTGGGGTGCGCGGAGAGGGAGGCGACGAAGAGGTCGTAGAGGAGCGTGGAGAGGAGGGTGGACGAGCAGAGCTTGTTGGCGAGGTGGAAGGAGAGGGAGCGGTCCAGAGAGGGGTGGGACAGCACGGTGGCGTAGAGGAAGGACGCGAGCGCCGGCTCGGCGTCGGCGTCGCGGCGCGCCTCGGCCTTGATCTGGGACCAGACCCAAGACTCGTCGTCGTCCGACTCCGGGGGCGGGTACGCCGGCACGACGGCCGGGTGGAGGGCCGGCGGGCTTTGGCGGCGGTGCTGGGGTTCCGCGCCGCGGAGGAGCTGGCCGGCCGTCATCGTCGTCGCGTCGTGGGTGTCTGGCCGTGTGCGTGTGAGGGCGCCGTGGCCCGGTGCAGCCGCGGAACGAATATATAGAAGGCGCGGGCCAAGTGGAGCCACGTGGACCAGCCAATCGGAGCTTATCTCCGACCTGGGCCCAAGACCCAAGTTAAGGTGGTACACACGATGAGCACGAGCCCAGTTGCCGAGGGCAAGCGGAGTCCACAGGCCTGGCCGTCTTTCGTGCCGTCGGCACACACGATAATAGGCCTGGGCAAAATACCCGCTACCCGTTACCCGTACCCGAATTACCCGGACCCGAACCCGAAATACCCGAACCCAAGGTACCCGATCCCAAATTCGGATAGCGATTCTAATTACCCGAATTTAGTTTGGGTAGTTCGGGTAATATCCCCCGGTACCCGAACTACCCGAATTACCCGAATTGTCTGTAAATTACCCGAATTGTCGGGAATTATCTGTAAATTACCCGAATTGTCTGTAAATTACCCGAATTGTCTGTAAATTACCCGAACCCGAACCCGAATTGTCGGGAAATTATCTGGTTTTCTGTAAATTCGGGTATACCCGAACCCGAACCCGAATTATCGGGTACCCGAAATTGCGGGTAGTGTTTTTTTGAGGCTAATATCGGGTAGCAGTTTTCATTACCCGAATTTCGAATTACCCGAACTACCCGACCCGAAAAATTCGGGTAACCCGAATGCCCACCCCTACACGATAAGCACGAGCCCGACCAAGCTGCTCAAAAAAAAAAAAAGGAATCGAGTTTGCGCACCTCCCCCTCTTGGCATCTCTCCGTTGAGAAACTGATCACGCAAATAATACTGTATCAACCTGTTTTTCAAATTAATTCTAAACACTTATTTTTATAAATCTAACCTTCTCTATAAATTTATCGTGCTCGACAATCATCCACTGTGTCAGAAGTGCTTGAGCTCCCCTGACTCAGACAAGTTGCTAGCACCGGTTGTGCAGCAGGCTAACATACATGTAATTAGTGATTTGCTAATTGAGTAATTAGTGGCTAGCTAATCACATGCTCGGTAGGTCTATGAAGAAATTAGATTTATAAAAACAAATGTTTAAATACTAGTTTTAAGAAAAAAAATTCTATAGTATCGTGTACGTGAACAGTTATCCACAGACACATAGGCACTGATGATGGTCCAAGTAGATGTACCTTATTTGGTCACGCAAAATGACACGTCATTGGTCATCGTTGATGATCATGGGACAGCATCGACACGGAACATTCGCCTCCGATGGACAGACATTACACGTGCCATTAGTGGCTGAACGTGTTGCTGCCAGCCTCGTCGAATCGAGTAGGCCAAGGAGACTGCGTACTCGCACTGCTGTGATGTTTGAAATCTCTGTAGTCCTTCTGGAAGCTCCCCTGCATACACTGGCTGACATTGTAACATCGACCTTCTTGACCCATGGAAGTGCCGCAACGACCTTGTTTGCTGGAAAGATCATGCAATATTGTAAAAATAACAATCAGGTCACCTGTATAGCACAGTGCTTTTAACTAACAGATGTAATGAAAATCAAATTCAAGTCCACCCATCTATCCCAACGCAAACATAACCGATGTAAGTGTTCTTTAATATATATTTAGCATTCTCCTTTTATGCCATAAAACGAACAGTGAGTGAATAATTCTACTGAGAGAAGTGGATACAAGAACTGTGCTCACCATGTCTTGGACGGGACAGGCGGGAGTCGCCAGCTCCAGACGACATAAGACCTGAAACATAGTCCAATGTAAACCAAAATAAGCCACCGAATGAATAAATGCCAATTAACCCTCGTTTCATCAAGAAGTGACCTTCTTTACCTCTTCCAAGGCCTCATTAATCTCCAAATCCTTGACAAACCCACACGAGACAATGTCCGTCCCGAAATCAGGGTCGATAATCTGGGAGAGAGCTGTGAGAACATCCTTCGTCCACCGACGCCACTGTCGCACCAGATGGGGAATTAAACAGGCAGCAAAACACATACACACAATTTTCTTTTGAACGGAAAGCAAAACACATGCATAAATTTGCGGTTAGGACGACAGTAAATAAGCCCCCGCAATAAGCACACGCTGTGCATAAATTAGGGCTCTTTTACCGTGCCTTAAAATGAATGTGAGCTATTTATTCTTTTAATTTAATAGATCAGATTAGTTAAGATTTAGTTATACTACCACTGACAGTAATAGTAGTAGAATCCTGATATGAATAAAATTATAAAGGGAACATATAGCGTAAGAGTAATTTCCGTATGTACCGTGGTAGTACACATACGAGAGACAACGATGGTAACGCAGGGAACGGGTGAGAGGCGGCGGTGATGACAACAAAAAGGACTAATAATAGGTTCAGAGGAAAAGTTCATAATACCTATACAAAAAATAAATTTACAAAAAAAAGTATATTTTACTCTCATAAATCAATGATCGGATTCAATTTCTACTATAATTCTCTTACTATACAGTAGAAGTTTCCTAAATTTGAAGTTTTTAGGATTTCTGCCATTGCTAGTGCTAAAACTATGACCGAAAATGTAAGAGCGGGACGAGTTGAAATTTACCACCGGACGACGCAGCTCGCGCGCAACGCCGGCGCCGGCCCACGGCCGGGACAAGGGGAACTAGGAATGCGACTGGATAGTCTCCGCCGCGGCAGGAGGAGCCTTCGCTGACAGAGCACTTGCAAGAACCATGAACGCGAAAAAGTGTTAGTTGCCCATGAGAGCTCGGGCGAGGCTGTGGACGTTTCGCAGAAAACGAAGATATCATCCGCGTGCGTAAGAGGAGCAAGGGGAAGTACCTCACTTTTAGACTATATCAGTGTAGATTAAATTTTCTATCGTGCAAATCAGGAAGCTATATGAGTAAACAGTGGCGGAACTAAGGTTTCGCTAAACCCTGGGCTGAATTATAATGATACAAACTTACGCTAGATATACCCATAAAAGACATAACAAAAAGATATTGTGCAAATACATACCAAGCTGTTCTCTGATTTTCCTCTCTCTTGAACATGCCATAGTCCATCGCATACCTAAATAAACGATAGCTGTTATGTCAGCAAAATTCAGAGATGACATCTGAAGGAACTGCTATGGCCTTATTAAGCCACTACAATTACCAAAATTTTGCACGGTTCTTAGCAGGAGTATAGAACACAGTTTGAGCAGGAACACCACACTCTCCACCGGAGTCGAGACTTGCCAATCATGTATAGAACAATCGAAACAATTGGTTCGATCTATGCAATGAACTGATCCCACTGCGATAAGTAGCCATCCGCGTAGCAAATGTCATGTAGATTTCTGAAGACAGCTAGCCTGGATAGGTGCATGTTATCTTTCTAGATTCAATGTTAAATTGAGAACATAATAAATACGATGTTCTTGTAAAAAAACACGTCACACTATCTGAACGATCATCTCAATGGTAGATTGATAGACAAGCTTACTTCATTCCAAGACTTTCCTTGCGCCAAACGTGGGTACACAGGTGCCTTTGGATTTGCAAATGTGACCTTGTTTGAGACAGTAATCAACTTTGGTTGTTACAGGAGTGAGATTTTTTCAGACTTGAGAATACAAAGAAATGTATTTTCAGAATGGTGAAGGCATCAAATCATCGATCAATTTATACAACTATACAAGATTACAAGTCAACCAAACAGCACAGCATAGATCAGTCTATCTGTAATCTCACAAAGTCACAACCTTTATTCTCCATGATTCATCATTTGGTTAATTTCATCAGACAACATAAAAGCTGAAATGGAGCATAGGGGATCGAGGAGAATGGAGATTGGGGAGAATGGGTGTAGGATCAAATATCGCACAATCAGAGGAAGTGAATGATTACCTCCACTTTTTGGAATCTCTCAGTGCTCGATGAAGGTTTCGACCACTTGGCGTTCGACCGCTCTATACATAGTCATAATCTCCGTCCGCTCAAATGCTTTGACACCGACGCTGTTGGCGACAATCGAGTGGATGACTTGGCGAGCGATCTAAGTCGATGGAGGAATAATATACGCCACACCCTACATACTTGTAATGAGAACGAGATGAAGACGACGCCCAGAAAACAACGCCATCGGCATCGACTAACTTTTCATAAATAGATCTGATCTTTTATTTCTAAAACATGTTCTGTGGCTACAAAGTGCCCTCATGGCACCCCTCAAACTCAAGCACAAAAACTTTCTCTCCAAAGTTGTCTCAAAAACCACCATTAACTTCTTAACCACTCCTCTCTATTTATATGTTAGAGCCTCAAACCGTGTCCTCATCAAACTGGACACGCAATCATAACTGCCTCCGAAAATCAAAGGACCTGAAACCCTTTCAAACACGGGTTTTCCATTATCTCTAATCATTCCAGTTATGGACACCTTCTATAACTCCTTCCAACTCATCATATGTCGAAGTCTCCAAGACCGCACCACCCGTAGTTTCTTCACGTATCATCCACATTTGATTTCCACATGCTCTAGCATAAACCTGATCACCTCGTGACATCCTCCACCGCCTGGACCTTAGATTTTTCCCTCCTAGTCCTAGTCCTCCTCGTCACCGACCATAACCGTCTCCATGCCCAACCTGCACATGCAAAGACCAAAGAACGTTTTTCCCGGCATAAGTTCTTTCCAACATGACCGACATTAGTTCACACATGTAAACTATACTCTTAACCATCAATAAATACAAACCAAATCATCCACGATCTCAATTTTCACATTCTCCAAAAATCAACTTAAGACCGCTCAGAAAAGCTGGTATGACCGCCATGCTCAGGCTAGTCATACCATTGGCCTAGCAAACATGAGTAATCGACGTACATAAAGATTACAAGAATTGAAACACTCGAAACCTACGAGTACTGATCGTGAAGTCTACAGCAACCGGTCACAAAGCCTATGACTACTGATCGTGAGATCTACGACAACCAATCGCAAAGCCTACGACTACCGATCACAAAGTTAACAACAATAGATCGTGAAGCCTACGACTATGAATCACAAAGTCTATAACTACTGATCACCGATCGGTTATTGTAGCAGACGAGCTTATGACCTCCGACCGATTCACTATTGCTTATGACCGGTTCACTGTTGCTTACGACCAATTCACTATGGTTTATGATCGGTTCGCTGTAGACCGGTTCATTGTAGCTCTGACCGTCCGTGGTCGTTCTGCCATGGTTATTCAGCTGTGGTCATTCTGCCGTGCTCGACCTGCTGTGGTCGATCCGCTATGGTTGACCTGCCATGGTCAACCTATCTTGGTTATTCTGCTATAACAGCCCAGGTTTTTATTAAAATAAAAATAAATAAATAAAATCAATTAGAATAAAATTTTAAATTAAAATAAGTATTTGCCCTAAATTTCTGTTTTTGAAAAAGCTGGAGTTTTAAAACCTATTTTTTGAAATTAAAAAGTATGTTAAGTATAAAACTTAAATACCAACATTAGTTGGAAATATTTTTATTAAGTCCAAAATGTCCACAGGAACTTCTGTGTATTTTTCTGGAATTTTTGGAAGTATTTTCATATTTTTCTGAGGCTTAATTAATTTCCTAGGCTTTTCTGAAATTAAAATCAGAAATCAAAAATAAAAATCCCCTCCCCTCCGGCCGCCACGTGAACGGCCAGATTGCTCCCACGAGGTTGCCATCCGGCCGTTGCCCCCATTCCGCCTTCCTCCCCTCCCCACTCGCCACGTGTGCGCTCAGGATTGCGCCACGCCTCCTCCTCGCCCAATCCGCCCCGTCCACCCTCCCCGTGCCTCGGCCACCCGATTGCCCTCTCCCTCGTCTCGGCCGTTTACTCCCACTTAAAGTCCCCAGCTATCCGATTTCTTTCCCAACGCGTGGCATGATCCTAGCCGCCCGCGCCCTCTCTCCTCTCTCTCTGCCAACCGGGCCCGCTTGTTGGGTTCATCTCCTCCGCGCCTCTTCTTCCTCCTCTCGCGCCCGCCGCCCGCAACGGCCGTTCCGCCATTTCCGCCACTTCCCCCTCCTTCTCCCTTCCTCCCGACCGACCCGCGCCATCCCGTGCGCGTCGCCCCCACTCCCCGCGCCCACCTCCCCCATTCCCGCGCCGGCTCCGCCCCTAACCACCCGCAACCGCCGCCCACTCTCCGGCGAGAAATCCCCCGCACTCCACCCCTCGCCGCGCCTATTTAAACCCTCCCCCAGCTCCGGTTCACCCCACTCCACCCCCCGTCCGCCTCAATTCCTCCTCTCCGCCGCCGGCGCACCCCGCTCGCCGAAGCCCGAGCGCCTCCGCCGCTTCTCCATCGCCGCCAGCCACCCTCGCTCGTCGCCGAGCTCCACCAAGGTATCAGTCTCATCCCCTCGGCCTCCTCTTGCCCCTTCGGCCATCGCCGTCCGCCGCCGGACCGCCGGCGCCGCTGCGAGGCCCGAGCCCCTCCCCGCCAGCGCTCGCCACGTCAGCGCCGAGGCGAGGTGGCAGCCGACGTGGCCGCCACGTGGGTGCCACGCAGGCGCCCGGCTGCCACGCCACGCCCCCGTGCCACCTCGGCCAAATCCACGGAGCATGGACTTGGTCTATGGACCGGGCCCACTGGTCAGTCAGACCCCTCCCCAGGGCTGACGTCAGTTGGCGCATTAAACCCATTTTCAGTTGAAAAATAAATCTCTGCTGACACCATAATCCAGATTTTTCTTTAGGAAAATAATTCCAGAAATTTCCTTTTTCCATTTTCTCTGAATTAAAATTTCCCGGAGCCCGTTCTTCTTCGTCCTAACTCCAATTTAGCCCATTCAAATTTCTAAATTCATCAAAAATTCCCCTCTACCCATTTCTAGCCTCAATTCAAATATTTGATGTCAATTTAAAATTATTTTGAATTTATTTGAATTTGGTGGGTTATTTTCACGTGTAGACTTCGACGATTCAGGAAAATTCTTCGACGAAGATTCAAACCAAGTTGAAGAGCAAGGCAAGTCACACTCCTTGATCATGTTGATCCCAGATTTCAAAATAAAATTATGTTGATTTAAGTTATATTGCATGCATATTTTTATTCAACGTATTTCAATTCTGTTTTAAATATAGCTAATGCCTACTTGTTAATTCCTCTATTGTTATTGAGTTCCTTATACCTTGTCTCCCTAGAGCAAACCCTAGCTAGTACATTAGTATTGGCTAGAGGGATTTTATGTCAAATGCTTAGACTGCTTAGATATAATCTTGGTTTTGAGATACCTTTTCACATAAAATGATGAACCTTTCACATAAAATGATATACTTTTGATATGTACTCTTGACTTCGGTGAGTCAAGAAGGTTTATGAAATATTTTGAAAACAAAATATAAAAATTGGTTAGACTTAAGCAATTGGTTAGACTGGTGGGTGTAGGCATGCCCTGTTGGTCGGAGCCGTAGGGTTGACTGTCGTGCACAGGGGTATGTGGTTGGGCCTAAGACAATTAAGGACCGGTCTGTGAGCTACTGTTGCAAAGCCCTATCGTACTACCACATGGCTGGTATGGGACAGCCCTAGCTGAATAATTTGCGAAGTCCCAACCTGAGTCAAGTCGTGGGTTGAAGGTGGGCGTGGTTGGTGCCATGTGAAGTCCCACTTGGGTGAGCGTGGTTGTAGCCATGAGAAGTCTCACTCAGGCTCAAGAGGGGGTCCCAGTTTGGTGGATTCCTTACTGGGGTGAAACCATAGAGTTGGTTTGGCTAGGTTAAAGGCTTTGCATTGTAAAGGCCTTGTCACGACTCCTCGCCGCACACCTAAGGAAATGGTAATCGCGTGGCAATATGGGATGATCGTGTCTTATGGGTAAAGTTGTACAACCTCTGCAGAGTGTATAATCTATCTTGGATAGCCGTGCCCACGGTCATGAGCATGCTGAGTAAAAGTTTTTCATGGAAAAGACTTTGTTTTTCAAAAATAATTTTCGAAAACCTTATAGATGGATGGAATCCACGAGTGAATGAAAACCTTGTGGGTGGATGGAACCCATGAGAGAGATTGGAAGCTTGTGGATGGATGGAATCCACGAGTGTTTGGAAGTGTGTGGATGGATGGAATCTATACGTGATCTTTTGGAAAAGATGGTCCGAGTGGGATGCCCGTGGATAGGTTGGTGTTTGGTCGGAGCCTGCACTGGCGGTACTATTTTCAACTACAAGTTATGTTTTTACTTACTGTATTAAATTCCGCAATTTCAATCTATTTACTGTATTTCATTAGATGCTGTTTTATGCAAACTAACCATATAAGCCTTCCATTGAAACCTTTATCATTATGTTGCATTTCTTCGTGTGATTTGCGGAGTACAAGTTTGTACTCACCTTGCACCCTCCCTACAGAGAAGGATGAAGTCGACTACAGTGAAGATTTGGACGAATAGGCCGCGTCTTACTGTCGTTTGCCTGTGGGCAGGCTTGGGCTTCGCTATTTATCAGTTTGTTTCCGCAGTTATTTCCTTTATTTATTTTGCCAATGAGAGTTGATGTAAGATTTGGTCATAAGGCTGTACTCTTTTATTTAATATAATTGGTCATTTGTGCTTGGTATTTATCTTTGTTCTACTGTGTGCACTAACTGATCCTGGACTAGTGCGATTTACACAGAGGATCCAGGAGTCGTTACTCCGGGTTCCGACATCTGCCGTGGTCGACATACCGTGGTCGATTTGCCATGCTCATAAACTCTCATACTTTCAACCGTGAAGCCTGCTGATCGGACCTACCGATCGAACCATCTATCATGAGGCTGATCGGACTACCAACTACCATCCGTGGTCGAAGCCTGCTGGTCAGACCACCCAATACAAGCAGACCACTTAACATGAATATTCTAGAAATTCCAATTTTTCAAAAGCGCATCGACTAAAACTTTTATGAACGCAAATATCAAAGCAATCCAAATATTAATTATTCATCATCACTAAATTTATGACCTATCTATATGGTCTAACAATGGGGATTGGGGAACAAACCAAGTCAACAAACCGATTGGGATTGGGGAACTGTCGAACATGGCTCGGTGTCTCGCAGGCTCACCGACGAGGGAGGCAGTGCTAGCGCGAGAGGGAGGTGGACCAGGTGGCAGCCTTAGAGTCCGGGAGCCAGCGCTGGCAGGAGGTAGCGGCGCCGATGCTGGCCATTGGAGAACCATGGAGGCATGTCCACATGGGGTGTGGATCCGTCGAGGGAGGCCGGAGCCTAGAGGTGCTGCTGCATGGGGCGTGGATTCGTCAAGGGAGGTCGGAGCCTAGAGCGAAGCTTAGCCAACTACTCAACAAGGGTTCGCATGGGAGATAATGAAGCGAAGTAGTGAATGGGCGCAGTGCTTGTGCTGGGTCTTGGGCTGGGTTGTGAAGCCTCGGGCTGGATTGTGGGTAGTCATAGCAACATCTCTATCAAAGTCTACACGTCTAGATATTAAACACTGTGCATCGGTGTGCTAGCACCAGCACACGCGGCAAGGGTTTTGATAGTTGGTGGCTAGAGATTCAATGGGTGTGTCTCGAGATACCTCTCTCAGCCCCACATCTCACTTTATATATATATATATATATATATATATATATATATATATATATCCTCGAATCGAATCCATATACAATACGAGTAGTGGTTGTATCCTACTTGGAGAGCATCCAATCGAATCCTTATCCAATACGAATAGAGATCGTATTCCACCCAGAGTCTATCATCTAGACCCTTATTGCTCTAACATGTTAAGTATGTGACCCTATAGGTTCATGTATATTTGGCCATAGTCCGAAAACTCATTTTCGATCTATAAGTCAGTAGCAGTCCCTAGTAGGACATAGCAACTCCCAAATATACACAAAGATCATATCGAATGAATCTATATAATACTTACACTGATCCCTTTACGTCACGACATCAATCGAACTCAAGGTGAGGAGCATACTATCCTGCAATAGCTCGATCCTTCATTTGAACCTGTAGTGGATTATGATTGACCTCTCAACTACATTCAATATGGCCGTGCACGTACTTAATCCAACCAAATCGAGGGACCCAGAGGTGCACTTACTTAATCCAACCAAATTGAGGGACCCAGAGATACCTTTTTCGTTATATAAGAGGGGCAAATTTCATCTTGATCGCTCATATTCCTCCATATGTTTCATAGTAAGCTTGGAAACTGCCTTTATGATCACCCAGTTATGGAGTAGTGTTTGGTAACCCATAAGTAACTATTATAATGTAAAAAAACTATGACGATGTCATGTCTAAGGATCTTACATACACTATGTATGATACTAACTGATGACACTTAAGAATATAACAATTTTCGCAGTATCTAATGGTAGGTCAATCTATTACCATATTCCCTAACATGTGTCTACATTATTGATTTAATATCCACATATCCATGATCTGTAAAACATAATCATTAATTGATACATATGCTGATTCATAAATCATAATTGTCCAATATAATGATATAAGATCAGGAATAATTTAGAATAACATCAAATCATAAATAAAGAGTTTCATGAATAAATCGCATCCTTGTTGATTAATATGGAAGACATTTATTTGAAGGATAAAATAATATGTTATTTAAAAGATCATAAGCATATAAGTGATATAATCATCTGTACATTCATGTCTGGCATATTACTAACACTGATATCTTGGGGTGTAGTTGGAGAGAGAGAAGATGAGGAGCAGGCACGGCGTGGAGGGTTTTGCATTTAAGGTTGTAAAAATGCTCAAGGCTCGTGAGCTACTCGAGCTCGGCTCGTATAGGCTCGATTCGAGCTCGGCTCGAACTTTAAACGAGTTGAGCTCGAGCTTGATCTCGAGCTCGCTAGCTTCATCAAGCCGAGCTCGAATAATTCACGAGCCTCAATTCGAACTTAAATAGTTATACATATTAACTCTTATCGAGCTTACCCGAGCCAAATTCGAGCTCGAGTTTTTCTTATTATTGAAAAATTCGTATATGTTTGAATTATTTTGATCATTATCGAGTTTACTCGAGCCGAACTCGAATTTGAACTTTTTTTAATATTGAAAATTAGTGCATAATAAATTATTTTAATTGTTATCGAGCTTCAACAAACCGAGCTCGAGCCTAGATCTAAGTTCGAATCCTAACTCAAGCTCAGCTCAAATTTGATTTAAACTTTTACCAAGCTCGAATCTGAAAGATAAGGCTCCCTCGAACTCTCGCCGTTCACCGTCCTAGTTGCATTGCCCGCTTGTCTGCTGGCGAGGGCGCGGTGAGGGAGGGAGTTGGTGCGTGTGTGGGTGGGAGTGGCCGTTTTTGGGCCGCTGGTTGTGTGGATCTGGTTGCCTCCTCGCTTAAAGATCAGTACAGGCAAGAGGCTACTAGACACCGGCGAGTAGGCCCCGAAATTCATCGCCGTTAATGGCTACGTTACACATGGAAGCATTTTTTCCCCTCACTATTTGCTAAGCACTTCAGAGCATTTGAATTTCTTACGGTTTGATGTGCCCTAAAATTCATGCTTACAGTGGCTCTGACAGTTTAACACCGAGACTCGATTGAGTTAGACGGCGGCGAGGAGGTGATGGCTGCCGGCTGCAACTTCAGACACGAAGGAGACCGATGGGCAGCGGCTTAGCGTTGCCTAGCGCGTGATACGGCAAGGATTTCGGATGTTTACTGTTTAGGGGTAACGATGAGTTTATATAGTTAGGAGTGATATGATATGTTCGTGGTAACCACGGGATGGCAACCTCGTCTTCTCCGTCGTGGGTTGTACGGTGGGCTCAAGGTCGACGCCTCCCTCTTGACACTGGTGGTTGCACGATGGACACCGTGTCTACGCCTCCTCGCAGCGTTGTTGGTCCGACGGCGGGTTCCTTGTCAACGCGCCCCTTTGGTGCCGTCTGGTGCACGGCGGACACTGCGCCAACCGCCAACGCCTCCTTTCGGTGTCGGTGGTCACACGGAGGGCCCAGGATCTATGCCTCCCACTGTCGTCACTTGGTGCCTAGCAAGCAAGAATATCCACGGATTTTTTTACGTAACCATTTTTAATTTGGAATTGCAAAAATACATGTGATTTTTGCACTTTTAGCCTCGTATCGTTCAACCGTATTCGATTTTGGCTAGTCATCTAACCGTTAGGCCACATGAGACTAAGTCGCTCAACGGTTATGCGAGTAGTTCATATCGCCCAACGGTTGTGCGACTTAGCCACGTGTCGCCGTAGACGACTAGAGGCAAAGTCGCACAACCGTTAGGCGACATAAACTACTCACGTAATCATTGCCCGACTTGGCCTTGTGTCACCTAACAGTTAGGCAACTAGCCGAAATTGTCCAACGGTTGGGCGACATGAGGCCAAAAGTGAAAAAAAAAATCGTAGGTGTATTTTTGTAATTCTAAATTGAAAATGGTTATTTTAAAAAAATTCCTCATCCACACATCTTCCTCAGGGAGGTCGTTCATACCAGAGGAGCCTAGGACATGGTTGTAATTTTCTTTATTGGCAGGGCTCTTTCTGTAACTTCCAAGGTGTATTCCTTCCTCTTACTACAGCTTTAGGCCGTTCGTATTGGTTTTAGCTGATGACTTTTGACTTGGGCTAATAAATAATAGTAGTTGATAAAAGTGGTTTATAGAAACGGAAGCATTCGTATTAGCTTTTGACTTTTTGCTGAGTGTATTATGTAAGAAAGAGGCAAACGACGGCGCAATAAAAACACTACAACATTCGGACCGCTAAACAACTTACAAAATTGTGACATAATAAAATAGAAAGTGTGTTACAACATATGAATGCGCAAAATAGCAATTGACGAATAGCAATGACTAATAGAAATGGTTTATAGAAGCTAAGATGTTCGTATTGACTTTGATTTATTTAAGTAGAAGCCAGACGCCAAAGACAATACGAACGGACCTTAAGCCATTTGTGCCTTGAAAAAACGATAGTTGTGCCTCAAGCCCTTAGGGGCTTTGTGCCTCAAGCAATTTTGTTGTAACGGTCAATTCGAATCGTTGATTTTCCAATTGGATAGCTCGCTCGGACAGAACACACAGTAATATATCTCAGCCCAGAAAATCCATCCCGGTCGGTCAGCTCTACCAGGCGTTTAGGACCGAGCGAAGCCCGTGAAAACTGGCTTGAGAAGACGTGATTTTGAACGTCCCGGCCCCAACCTACTCGGCCCAGTATGACAGGCGGGGCGCGCCGGCCCATCATCTTTCCGCGGCTTGCTTCCCGCGCGGCAAAGGCGGCTCTTCTGTTCCCACTTCCCAGTCCAGCCAAGTCCCAGCACAGCGGCTCATATCCTTCCGCGACTGGGATGAAAAATGGTGAAGGCTAATCCATTTTATTCGATATTTATATTTAAATAAAATATAAATGTAAGTAAGTAAAATTTATATTTGAGAATGTTCGTATTCGTATTTGTGTCCGTACTCGAGAATATTCGTATTCGTACTCGAGAATATTCGTATTCATATTCGTATTTGAGACTATTCGATCCGTTTCTATTTCTAACGACCTTCCTAGGGATGATTGTAGAAAGCAATTTTCTGATGAACCAAGGTTCACAAACAAGAAGTGAAAATTACTTTGCATAATTTTCAACTCTATGCGCTACACTGTTAACTCGTGTAGACATTTAGTCATGTTACATAAATTTGTTCTACCGAGATTTATTCTAAAAGTTTTAAGATATTCGCATTTAACCGAATTAAGTACATATTCGATTCGAATTTGTATATGTTACGACATTCAATTCGTATTCATATTCAAGAATGTTCAGATTCGTATTTGTTTTTTTAAATATGGATTCATATTCGTATTTGATACTATTCGTTTCGTATTCAATCCATTTCCATCCCTACCCGTGACGGGGTTCCTCGCGCGGTAGGCAGGCGAGCACCGACGTGCCAGGCCTCGTCTCCGCTTACCCAGTTACTAGACTAAACGGGCGAACCGCACTGGTGCACTCTCCTCATGCTATGCCATCTCCTCTTGTCTTGGCCTCTTGTTTCATCCCGTATTGCCGGTGTGGCCCCGGTCCAACATCATCTGATTCGCCCGTTTTAGGGGTGTTTAATTCGGTAGATGGAACCATTCTATTTCAGACAATTGTTCCGTTTCCGTGTTTAGTTGAAGGGATAGAACGAGTTTATTCCGAACAAGATGATTCCACCCACATGGTTCAGTAAAGAATATTCTGTTCAGATGTCGTATCGGCCAAATCGGACGAACCACACAATGCAACAAAATTATCATATCCATCTTAGTACCAACAAAATCATCCCATCCACCTTGATATCAAGAACGGTGAACCAAACACCCCTTGCCTGTGCAGATGCGCGCGTGCGAACGAACAACCGACTGGGAGACGAGCGCGCAAGCGTGGTTGGTTTCCGTTCCCGTGCTCCAAAAACCACCGCTACGTTGTTAGTCGGGCCGCTTATCTCTCGCGTCAAATTGTCGTTGTTCGTGGCCTGTTTCCCAAAACTCAGAAGGAATCCTTTCTTTTCTCCAGGAAAACCTCCAAAGGAATCCGTCACGAACTCCACAGACCGATGCCATTCTGTCACGCAGAAAGGGTCGTCCATTCCTCGTCTGAGCCGTCATGTTCCTGCGTGTGAGAGAGAAGCTTTGCTTTCCGAGTAATTTGGCACACACGATTGGTCTGATGTGCGCGCGCGAGAGGCAAATTCTTGGCAGAAGCGTACATCTTCCCAATTGCCCTCGCATAAAATCCAGAGCAACATGTTTTCTTACAAGCGTCAAGAGATATCACATACTCGATCTATTGTACACACCGCCAGTAACGGTCCTCCAATGCAAAACAAAACAAGCGTGTAGACGGGCAGCCTGAGCACCAAAGATAACCAGCCCTTCTTCCTTCACTTCCTAGCTACAGTTCAGCTTCTGACCGTGCTGGTGTGCTGTAATATCCTGAAAAATATAACTAATAAATTATGGAGTTTTTGGATTATTTTATTCGCCTTTTTATTTAAATTTGGAGTTTATTGGCTTTTTGTAAATATAAAGGAATTTCAAAAGTAAAAAGAGGGAAGAAATCAACACATAAAATGATAAAACATACCCATCAAATAAAGAATCTGAAAAGATGATCCATAAAATTAACAAGGGAGAAATGAAGATAAGCATAAAATATATCCCTAAAATTTTGGCAAACAAATTAAAAGGAGATAGCATTTATACATATATGCAAACATATAAGAATAACAATGTATATAAAGATATATATACACACATGTATGCCATATGAAAGAGTAAATAAATAAATATGTGTGTCCATACACCAAAAAATCAGAAGGAAATAAAAGTATGTATGTATATATATATATATATATATATATATATATATATATATATATATATATATATATATATATATATATATATATATATATATATATATATATATATATATATATATATATATATATATATATATATATATGTACACACATATTCAAGTGTAAAAGCAAAACAAAAAATATATATATATATATAACACAGCCGGGCCGGCCGTCACCCCAGCCCAGCCCTCTCTCCACGCACGGCCTGCGTGCGCATGCGGCCGCACGGCCCAGCCGGGCGCCCCGACCGCGACTCGCGCCTCGCTGCCATCCGCCCCCACGAGCCAGACATTTCCCCCGACCGGTGGCCCCGCATTCCCCCGCGTTTTTCTCTCTGCGCCGCGGGCCCGAGTGCTCCCGCTCTCTTCTTCCTCCCCCTCTTCTTCTCCACGCGCCCGTTGCCGCTCCCTCCCTCGCGCTCACTCCCTCTGCGCAGCAAATCCCCGCTCCCTCTCTCACCTCGCGGGTAAATTAAAAAGGACAGTCACAGGAGGGGGGACTCACCTCTCCCGCCACCTCTCTCCTACAAAATCCCGGCGGGATTTGGTTCATCTCCCCCGCCAGCGCAAACAGGGCGGAGCGCCAGGTGCCGCTCTTGCCACACGCCTCTCCCGGCTATAAAAGCCCTACTGGGAGTCTCACTCGCGTCGCCCTGCTTCACTCTCCCCTCCCCTTGCCCGCATTGGGTATGTAGTGCCCCAATTCCTCACCGGCGCCCTCGTCTTCCCGAACTCCGGCGATCGCCTACCCATCACACCGAGCCACCAGAGCTCAATTCCATACTCTTGAGTCATCTCCGGAGCCAGGCGAAGCTAACCCCCTCCTCCACTGGGTCTTCCGTCGCCTGAGCTTCGCCGGCATCGGCAGCCGTCCCCGAGCCTCCGCCGTCGCACGCCGCCCGCCTTCTCCGGTGACCGTCACCCCCGGCCGTCTACCCCAGTAGCATCGCCAGCACGCAGGGATTATATTCCACGAAGCCCCCGAGCCTCTCCGGCAGTCCTCGCCGCCGGCCACCGTCGCCCCGACTTCCTCTGCCCGGCCGCCCCCGCGACATACCTCAAAAGGGTACGCTGCCCTTATGGGGTAGGCAAAGCCTCCCCGCCCACTTGGTTACCAGCGCACCTCTCTTTCCTTCCCCGCTCCCGCGGCGCGCGTTCAAGCCCCGCTCCGCGCCTGCGGTCGAGCATTTCTTTCCTTTTTCCTTACTGACAGGTGGGCCCCACCTGTCGGCCTGTGCAGCTGAGCAGCCGACTGACCGCTGGGCCCCACCGGTCAGTGGCATCTCTGCACCGGACCCTGCTGACAGATGGGCCCCATTGAACAGTACCTGGACCCACTTGTCAGCGGCACAGCAAGAAAAGAATTAAAAGAAAAGAAAATGACATATGGGACCCACTGTCAGAAATTTCATATTTTATGGAATTAATTGAACTGAGAACTTCAAATAATCATAACTTTCTCATTTTAACTCCAAATTGAGTGAGACAAATTTCTAAATTCATCTAAGTTCAAGATCTATCCAATGAAACTGAAATCATAATTTTCGGAGTCCATTTAAATTTCTGGTGTTATTTGGTTTGATTTGCTGCTTTTCTTTGATTTTGGCGCACGCTAAAATAGCTTACGAGGCGCAAGAGGAAGAGATCGAGGCAACAACTCTAGAAGCACCAGAGAATCCGGATCCCGACCACTGTGACCAAGACGAGTCAATACTTTGATTATATTGAACCTACATTTCATGCAAATTACCTTGTTTTAAATTAACAAATTGCATGCTGTTATTTTTATGCAAATACATGCTAAATTTGATATTCTAGTTATACACCACTGTTTACCTTGAATAATATTACACCCTCTATTGAAATATTTGAATGTATGAACCTTGTTGCCCTAGTAAAATTATAATGGTAGCATTTCGAAAATAAGTCCCTAATAATATGCCACGCTCAGTACTGCATAGATACACACGGGGTCGCTGAAATACCCCAAACATCATTATCACTTTTAATCATGAGAAGTTGGTTGGGCAGTCATAGTGGGAATGACTGGCATATTTTAATATGATTATTTTATGCTCCCAAAATTCCCAACTTGCTTAAATATCTGGGCGGATTGGTTTGAGGGTGTGAATGTGGTGCAGTGGATGCATAGTGTGGTGAAGTGGATGCACAAAGTGGGTTAGTGATAAGACCGCCCGGATGCCACTAAGAACTGAATCTTGTCATGTCACCCCGTGTAAAACAGTACAACCACAAGTCCGTAAAATACGACTTGGCTAAGTAAATTTATCGAAACTCCGAACTCATCTCACTGGTAGGGGGTGAAGGGGCTACGCTATGGCAAGGGGGCCTGAAGGGACACCAGTGGAGGGTGAAGTTTCCCAGCTGTCCTACGTTGCGGGAAGGTAGAAGCCCGGCTGCGTAGTGGCTGGGGGAAACATCCCGCGCACAGATGGGACCCACCGCAAGTGGACAGTTTCCCATAAAAGTGAGATGACAAAAGGGCCTAGATACTTTGAAAAGTCACTGTGATGGTCTGCTCAACCACACTTCTAAGGAATCGTGTGGGGCAATGAGTTGATTGTCTCTTGTGGTGAAAGTGTACAAACTCTGCAGAGTCAAAACTATTCGAATAGCCGTGCCCACGGTCAAGCGCGGACATGGGAACTTAACCAGATATAGTTCTATTTCAAAATGCTTTGTGGGTGGAAATGGAAAAGTGGAAGGGCGATGGACTGCCTGATTTAGAATTGTCCTGGGTGTCGTCCCAGTGGTAAGTTAAGCGGCTATAACGCTGAAGAATTGCTATATGGTACAGATGTCATGTAACGGTGGATGGAGTCTAGATCACTAATATTATTGCATGTTCTTGAACATTATGCTTTTGTTCAAAATGCTAGGTCTTAAGGATTTTTATATAATTGTATTCAAAAGCACTCTTCGCAAATAGAAAATAAACCTAAGCCATTCTTCGGTTAGCCATACATGTTAAATATTGCATTCTGTGTGTTGGCTCGCTGAGCACGGGGTCGGAGTGCTCATGCTCGCTTTTGCGACAAAAATTCAGAAACAGGAGCACAGGACCACTATGCCTACGAGGAAGCTCCTGCTACGGAGGAGAAGAACGTCGAAAGAGACTAAGGAGTAGGCTCCGTTGTATAGTCATGGACAAGTGGACATCCGGCATTGTGTGCACGTATGTTACCAATTAGCTGGTGACATATAATGCACACAGTACCTTCCAGTCGCTTGCCTGTGGATTTGGGTTTGCTTTTACTGTATTTCCGCTGTGCGTACTTGTAATAAGTATATTTGGCCTGATCGGCCCCTTTTGTAAACTCTATCACCCGACGTGGTGTATTTCAATTTATGTAATATAATGGATGATTATGCGATGTATGAAATGATTCAGCAATGTAACTGTGTGCACTAGCTACTGATCCAGGGAATAGTGCAGTGAAACACAGTAAGATTCGGATTGAAAAATCCAGGTCTGACATGTGCTGCTATGCGTGACTCGTCTCAAGATCGAATAACCCATGCATGTCATACATTTGATTTGATTTGATGAGATCTCTTCTCATCTACCTATCTATCTACTTGGAGACGTTGGGGGCCGCCCACAGCTCTGCAAACTTCATCACCTTGGAGACGCTCGCCAGCACCTCATACGGTGTGATGTCCCCTATCACAACCACCTTCTTGCTCTCCAAATCTACCTCAAATGATGTAACGCCTGGACACGAGGAAAACACACACGCACATGATTGCACGTCATGGCTCATGAATTAACAACAAAAATTCACTGAACTAACAATGACAAATTACGTTTACAACAGTTGTGTTCTTTAAGCTAATTAATAAACCAAGCCTGAGCGAATATGAATGAGAATTTCTAAAACAAGTATACCCAACGCACGAGGTCAAATCTAGGGGACTGAGCTGTTGAGCTGCCCAGCCATGGGGTGCGAGCAAATCCTTTTCTTTTGAATAAATTGCTACTTGTTTTATTTTGTACTAAGGTTTTGCAATACTTTCACTTTGCATTAAGATATTTTATTAGGAATTTCACTTTGCACAAGCACACATTACTTGACCCTAACCGGTTGGGCCACCTCAAGCGGGACGCACCCAATCCCATCCATGCCGACTCACCCACGCGTGCAGTGATGTCGTGGCCTAAGGATGAGCGTGTTAGGAAACCTGAACCTGGACTTAAACCTTGGCACATGGTGGGCACCTCAGCATTAAACTATAAATAGATATCACTATTGGTTATTTTGTACATGAAAATCAAAAAGAAAGTAATAAAGAAAGACTAGGAGTTCCTTCTACCTCTCTGTGTTTCAATCTACTATTTCCTGTCTTCTGTGATTGATCTTGTTTTGCATAAGCAGAGAAATCGATCGGACTGGTCGCTAGTGACGGTTCCTCAACACGTTATCAGCACCAATCGCTCCGGTGAATTAAAGGTAATCATTGAAGCATTAGTAGATTACATTGTTTGTATCTAGATAGCTATAAATTCGCAGATTTCGCTTTCTAGATTATTTTTCTATGGTGCAAATCCGCTCTAATCTACCGCGAGCAGACTTTAAGTCGCCGACACAATGTCGATCAGTAGATTACATCACAGAGTAAATGTTGATTGCACTGTAGATTGGAAAAAAACAAAAGGGGAAAAAGAGAGGGAAAAAAAGACCCCATGCACGGCTGGCCCGTACGGCGCCGTGCGTGAAGCGGTTGCCGGCTCTCCTCCCCATGCGCCACGCGCGCCGACGTGCTAGCCTGAAGCCGCCACCGGCTCCACCCCGAAGTCGCCGCCTGGCCGCAGCCCGAGGAGCTACCGCACGAGTCTCAGTCGCCACATGACTGCCGCCCGTGTCGCCTCGGTCGCCACACGGCCCTCGCCCACGTCGCCTCGGTCTTTGCGCATAGCCGCGGCCCCGAACAGCCGCCGACCGTGTGCCCTCGAGCTCCCCGCCCGGCCAGCGAACCGCATGCCTGAAGCGCCGCCGCCTCAGCCTCCTCGCCCGGTCGGCCGACCACGCGCCCGAAGCGCCGCTATTCGCCTCGGGTTCCACGCCCGCATCGGCCCCGCACGGCCGCCCCGAGCCGCCGGATCAGCACCCGAGGAGGTAGCCCTGCATGGTCGCCGCCGGTGGCTTTCGCTCGCCGCTTGCACCGGCTCCACCACCGAGCTTCGCCCAGACCCCCACGCCGCCCGAACCGCTGCTGCGCACAACCTCATACCCCGCCCGAAGCGCCACTGGCTTCCCCGTCGCTCTGCGGGCCCTGCCGGTTTCGCCGTTGCTCAGCCCGGTGCCTTGCCGCGCTCGCCGCCCGAGCCGGCCGCTCGGGGCGCCGCCACCAAGTGAGAGCCGGGGTAGGGAAACCCTAACCCCGGTTTTTGAGCGGACGGGGTTGGGCCGCATGGGCCGTGAGGAGTTGGGCCGAAAGCTTAGTCCGGCCGAGGCGACAAAATTGCAAAAAGCCCCCCCAATTTCAGGAAATTGTGAGGAGGTCCTCAGTTTTCCAGATGGGTCCCGAATTTTACAGAAAACCCCTCAGAAAAATTACACGGAAATTTTCTCTGAACTGAAAATTTGCGTATAAGCCCTCGAGAATTGCAGAATTCACTGAAAATTCATATTTTTTTTTGCATAAAAGGGCCTCAGGAATCCAAATTTTGAATTAATTTTAGTATTTGAACCATGTTTATTTCTATCATTATTATTTTCTATGTTTGCTATATTTATTTACTGTTTTGATTAATCGTAATTACTTAAATTGCCATTAATCACCGAAATTAGCAGTAAAATTTATAGAAAAATGCATAGAAAATTCTAGAACATTACGAAAACTCTTTTGTACCATTATAAAATTTATTTACCTAAAGTAAATTTATCCCATGCATGTTTACTGGCAGTAAACTTATTTATTCCTTTCATGCACATGTAGATGACTGGCATTATGAACCGGGAGTTCGAGGAGCTTGCCCAGCATGGCCAAAACTATGACTTGGGCTTCCGATGTCAAGATAGTACTTGGAGCCAAGAAGCTCTGCGCTACTATTGGGATTAGCGCACCGCAGGATGCCCAACCCAGCTCCGAGGAAAATGATTAGGCACTTCACTTTCTCAGGCACCACCTCTGTCTCACTCTCAAGAATGAGTACATGACAGAGAAGAGCACGCTAGCACTTTGGACTACACTCAAGAAGCGATTTGAGAGGCTAAAGTACACCATTCTTCCTCAGGCAGAGCAAGAATGGATCCGACTGAGGTTTGCCGACTTCAAAATGATCAGGGAGTACAATTCTGCCTTACACAGGATTTGTACCAATCTTCAACTTTGTAGCAAGCAGATCATTGATGAGCAGAAAATTGAGAAGACCCTATCCACCTTCCACCCTAATGCAGTGCAATCCGCACACAATTATCGTCAAGACGACTACAAGGAGTATGCCGAATTGATTGATATGATGCAGGTTGCAGAGGCTCAAGACAAAGTTCTCCGCAAAAACTACATTAAATGTAAAAGTCTAAAAAACTAAATTCTAAAGTACTAAATTGATAAGAAAAAATTGAAGAAAAATTACTTACTCTACAGCAGACACGGGCGACGGGCCGATGACCGACCCAACGACCCTATTTCCTCGCCTCCTCGGTTCAATCGATTGTCTCTGTTTTCTTTTTCTCTGTCCTCTTGCCGTCTCGTGACTCGCCTCTCGTCTCACAGTTGCCTCTCACTCTCTTATACTCAATCGCTCCACCGTCTCCGCGTCTCCACCACTCGTCCACTCCGGTCTCCCTTCTCCTGTCTCCAACCTCCGGGACTCACTATCTTGGTGCTCCTCTGCGTCGGTCCGCCGCCCGGTGCTCATCCACGGCGCCGCGCCGCCGCCCAGACTTGCCGGCCCCGGCCCCGGCCCGGCTCCGCTCCCCTCATCGCCCCGCTTCAACTCCCCCCGTCCCCCGGCCCTACGGCCCCGACCCCAGATGGCCGGATCTAGTGACTGGCGAATAGCTTCCCCTCAGCCGGCGGCTCGGCCGGCTCGCTACCTGATCTGGCTCCGGCTCTGGTCTCCCTTCTCCCATCTCTGGCCTCCGGGACTCAGTGTCTCGATGCTCCTCCGTGCTGGCCCATCGCCCGGTGCTCCTCTGCGGCACCGCACCGCCGCCCAGACCCGCCGGCCCTGGCTCGACTCCCCTCATCGCCCCACTCCGCTAGATCCCGCCCCTGGCCCCGTGGCCCCGACCTTGGATGGTCGGATCTGGCAACTGGTGAATAGCCTCTGCTCGGCCAACGCGTATCTCCTCTGAGTCTACCCTCTGCCGCCAGTCTGGGAAGTGGAAGTGAGAACCAATTGCAATTGCTAGGTTTGTGAGTTGGAGTGGGTGTTTTGATAAGCCAATGTGATGAATTTGTTGAGCCAGTGGGCTGCCACTTGACTATGTTTTTTGTTGTTTGTTGGGTCTCTGTGCTCTGTGACTGCGACGTTGCCGGCCGCCGCGAGCGCTCGGCGAGGGCAGGGGCGCGGGAGGGGGGGTTGACGGCGCCGGGAGAGATGAGGCTCGAGCCTTACTAAACCCCCGCTGGCTTCGGCTCAGGTTGTCTGCCTGCCCAGCCAACTCGACACGAAGCCAACTCGACACGAAGCCAACTCAGAGCAGAGGATGGTCACTGGTTTGTGACCTGTAACATGCTACCAATACCGAAAACTTTCTGGAGCACATTGCTATCGTGTGGCTGTGTTTACTGTTCGCCATTAACCCAACAACGAGGGAAGCAGAGTAAGACTAATATTTGGCGTTCGTTTCTAATCTTTGGGGTTCGTTTCTTGTATCAAGATGATTGGAGGTGCACAAAGGTCAACCACTGGGGCGCATTTTTCTTCCTGCATCTGACAGGTCCGTCTTGTCGCTGCTCCAAATGCTTCTGAAACTGTAACACTTTCTGGCCTTTCTGAGACGCTGCTCACATCCCAAAGACGCCGATGTGCTACGACTCTACGTTAGAAAATTCTTCCATTCTATAGATGTGTGCAATTTCACACTCGGTGATTACTTCGAGATCCTAGATCTACGAATTCTTCGCTTCACTAATAAGAAATGCACACTTGCACATGCATGGACACATTGAGGAGATGTTGAAGCAAACAAAGAAGCAGCACTTCAGCTTTCCTGTTCAGTTCACGTATCACCTTTCCCTATAGAAGTGTTATCACTCTTACGGATTGTCAGACAGCTCGCCCAGAGAAACGGCGGGTTCTTTTCAAATATGGCATTAGATTCATTGGTATATACACTTCCGATAGAACTAAAAATCATTAATCACAGCTGAAAATAACCTACTAAAATTGTCACTCACACAGATGCTGGTGGTGTTGGTCTTACGGTAGTGTGTCAGAAGTGGTCTTCTAGAGTTTTATTTATATTTGATTCAGTTAACCATTTCCCCCACAGTTGGACTACAAAAGCACCTTCATAATAAGCTCTTTTGCCTTTAATTATGCAAAATGTTGAAAGAAATTTTACTCCCATGTCCTTACTCCCTACATTAAAATAAGACGTGATATTTTTGTGTGAGTTCTCAAGTAATTACAATGAAATAGGCAAGAAGGGAAAGTGCAAGTGGGCAACTTGTTAGTGAGTGAAGAATCAGCTATACATAAAAGTTCAGTGTGATCAGTTGGATAAACTTGTAGTTTTGTTGGTCTGGTAAAAGAAAAGTTAACTTTACGATAACAAGTATTTCAACATGCATCCTTTTAGCCCTAGGAGTCTAGGATCTATCAAAAGAATCTGAACACTGTCCCAAAAAAGATTAAAGGATCAGTTCTCATACCGTCCATCTTGGAGATGTGCTTCTGAACTTTCCTGGCACATCCATAGCAGTGCATGGACACCCTGAGCTCCACAGTCTGCATCAAGCAAACAAGACAGATGCAACAGAGCATATTATGCAACATGTTCTTCTCCTGCAGAGGTCTCAGAGAAGGGGGTTTACCTTTGGCTCTAGATGGAAAGCAAGAGTCTTAGCTCCATCGACAAAGTCCTTAAGCTTCACCAGCTCATCCAGCTCAGCACTCACCAAGGCCTTCCTCTCGATAGCCTCCTCCTCCTCATCTTCCACGGAACGTATGCAGACACAAGCGTTTGCACACAGGGAGAGGGAGAAGCAGTCTAGGACCTTATCAAAACCTAGCTTCCTCCCCATCTATCTCTCTCTCTCTCTCTCTCTCTCTCTCTCTGAAGTGAAGACCTGAAGTTAACACCACACTGCAAAATGCAAGCACCCTTCTAAAATCTAAAAGGCAACTAATATTTTCCCACTCGTCAATGGTGCGCAGGGCTGCCAGGGCCCCTGTTAATGGGCACAGCTTTGCGTGAGAAGAGACAAGTCTGCGAGCTGAGCTAGTAGACCTACCAAAGTACTTTGAAATGAGGTGAGGGAGGGGGTAAGTGGGAGTACTATCAGAAGTACGGAACTTATATATATATATATATATATATATATATATATATATATATATATATATATATATATATTCTATTAGCAGAGTAATTACTTTCTATGTCCTACCTCACAACATATGATGGAGTATCTCGCGTAATGGATGGTACGGATGTGTATGTAGTATACGGGTTTATAAGACCATTTAGGTGGTATATACATTTTTTCATATGTGGTATGTACGTTTTTTTAAGATATACACATTTTTATGTGCGTATATAAAGGTATTCATAAAATACTCTAAAAATTATAGACTCCTTTACAATTTTTTCACGTGGATCACATTGGAGTATCTTATAATTATTATATGAGTATACCCAAAGTGATAAATGAGTATATCATATATGAATATACCTAAAATGATAAATAAATATGTCAAGTCCATTTAGGTGGTATATCAGAGATGAGAGTAACTACACCTGTGAGTAAGAGGTATTTTCCTATATGTATATACCTAAAGGAAGACCCTGATGAGCCCTTCCCTTGGCAGGATATGAGGAACAGATGGTGCATTCGTCACATAAGGGCAAACTTCTTCAAGCAGTTCCTAAAGCAACAATTGATGAAGCTATTCAAGAGGCTGGCTATGCAGAACCAACAGTGAAAATTTGACGCTTTGTGGACGTTGTTGGACGAGCACAGCAAGAAGCATGTCGATGAGAGGAACAAGGAGCCGACCATGCCTGGGGCGGCACAACCCGAATGCCTCACAGCACTGGCTGAGCCTAACGCAACTGGTCCGAGAAGGAGGAACACACGAAACATCAAGTGCTTCTCGTAGTGGATCAAGGGAGAGCCATTGGAGAAGTGGTCCTTGCTACACGACACGGATGATGTGAGGTACGACATAATAACGACTAACATTTTACTGCTAATTAGTTTGATGACTTTTAACAAAATGCTACCTCCTACATGCACTCTAGGAAGAGAGCCAAATGCGACACGGACTGGACGACGAAGATGGAGGGGTGGGAGGCCGCGCTGCAGGACTACGTGGATGAGGCCACCCTCTACGACAGTAGCGCGTACGACGAGTATCTACGCTAGTATCGTCCTCGAACGTGTACCAGGCTGGTACATGTCATCGACCAACCTCTAGCACATGTCGCAGCACCGACAGACACGTACCCCACGCACCTCGCACAGGATGCTCACATCATGGTACTTTACATCAAATTTATAAATGTTCACTTCTGGCAATCCCACTAATAGGATTTACCTTTTTGTGTTTTCCTTGTAGACTGACGTCGGTGCTACGATTTGGAGGGACTCTCACACCATGGCAGATAGGATTACCAGTGGTGTAGAGGTGACACAGGAGGAGGTGGTGCAGGCTTTCTATCATGTGCAGGCCTTGGGTGCACGTGTCATTACCCTATTGTCGTGCACTAGGCTACTAGAAGTCCGCACGCTCGTGCCTGATGCACACACGGTGCATCCATCGGGGCCGCCCCCGTCCAGCATGGCACTACATGGGGGGATTCTGCATGGCCACGTCCTATACCACCTCAGCCTGATGAGGCCAGGGGGTCAGCCTGGGCATGGCTCCCAACACCACCAGCGTAGCAGTTTCGGCGTCCTCAGTACATCTCCAGCTTCCCCACGCAAGGCACTTACGGCGTGTTGTACATCCCTCCAGATGGCTTTGACCATGCCATGGCACTAGCTGAGGGTACGCTTTGCCTCTTTTTGGTTTTCTCCCATCCCTTTATCTGATGAACAAACGATATTTGTATTGCAAGTCTTATACCCACTAACAAGCAATGTGGGGTTTCCCTGAGCCAGGACGATACAGACTAGTACTTTTTGGACTGGGCCAGCCAAGCTACGGGCTCCGCACCTCAGGCCACACTTCCGGATGTTTTCTCTAGAGCACAACTCGGCGGTGCACCGGTGGCCACACAGGTGGCACTGCAATCCACTCCTCTGGCTTTGGGACGTGTGCAACGGTCTCCTAACCATCTTACCTTATCAGGGCACCGACACGCGGCGCTGAGAAAGATGACCAAGCGAGGTCATACGGGAGGACACGGACGGGGAGACAGAACGTGCCAGGGTGGTGACAGAGGGGGGCTGGGGATGCTGTTGGAGGGGGGTAGTGTGGTTGTGCATTTGTTGTTCATATACTACTTACATTTCTTATTTACTAAGTGATATTTGCAATACTGTTATGATCTTAATTGTACTTCTCTTTACGATGTTCGTTTGTTCGATCCGTGTCGACGCCCGTACCACTCAATTAATGGCAACCGTACCGACGCCCGCACCACTCGAATAGTGGACTCAATTAATGGCAACCACACTAACGTGCAAACCATTCGATTATATACTTTATGACATTGAACAATACTGCGGACAACAGGGAGAGTATTGTTGGAAATATGCCCTAGAGGCAATCATAGAGATGATGATATTTCGTTGTATCCATGATTTAATAAATGTTCCTTGAATATTGCCTTTGTGTTGATTAACAAGTATGTGACTTGTTTGTGAAACTCTTTACTTATATGGTTATTCTAAAGTTGTCCCTAGTCGGAGTTCATGTGAGGACACACGTGAATAATGGATTAGCACATGTATTGGTTGATGATCATGTTTCACAGGTCATAGACATGGAGATGTCAAACCAATAATGTGGACACATGTTTAGAACATGGGGTTGGACCGACCCAACATGAGACATAACAATTATACTTATGGTTCTCTCTCTACACAATGTGTACGCCTTGTCCTTAGACCTGAGATTGTCGCATGTACTTGAGATGTGAATCGACCTACTTAGGGGCTATCAAACGCTACTCCGTAACTGGGTAGTTATAAGGTAGTTTTCGGGTTTGTCATGAAGCATGCTACGAGGCATGGTCAGTCGAGATGGGATTTTCCCCTCTCTACCTGAGAGAGATATCTCTGGGCCCCTCGAGTGATCGGATCCAGAAATGCATGGCCATGCTACTTAAGGTTAAGAGTTAACCTAGTAAGGGATTCCGGATCACAGGATCGAGAAAGAGTGGTCAGCTTGGAGCTCGACCAAATATCGTGAGGCAAAGGGATTGACATGTACATAAAGTTGTGATGGTTCGTCCGATATGATCTTTGTGTATGTTTAGGAGTTGGCACGCCTTGCTAGAGGCCGCTACCAACTATTGACCGAGTAGGTATACTCGCATCATGTCTAAATATACGTGAACCTATAGGGTCACACACTTAAGGGCTGAAGCCTAATTCGGATTGGATCCGGGTTAGACTGGGTATTGAGTCCTAATGGGCCTCCATTCGTAGAAGCCCATTGTAAGGACGTCTATAAAAGGAGGGCAAGGGCGCACAGGGTTGAAGATTCCGTGACCTCCTCAAACCCTGGCCGCCACCCCTCCCACGCCCTGGGCGCTCTCGCGGATCTAGTAATCCGGCGTGCGTCGCTTCCTCCCGTACGTGTGGATACCTTTTGGCGGCGCTACATCTGTAGCGTTTGGACGAACCGCAATAGAGGAGTTGTACATGGGACGCCGCGACGAGGACGAGGACGTAGTACGACTACTCTGCCCCGACGTGCTGCATCGACGTAGTACGACTACTCTGCCCCGACGTGCTGCATCAATTCCGCACCTGCGCGTCTAGTGGTAATTCCGTGATCTATAACTGCAGTTGTAACATCCTGAAAATTTCAGATTTGAAAATATGAATTTCTTGAGATATTTTTGCAATATATTCAATTGGAATTTGGATTTCATGGTGTTTTCCAGAATTTGATTGAGAGTTCCAAAAAAAAATTTAAGAGAGAAAAAAAATATTTATTAATAAGAAATGTCACAAGGAGAATATGTAAATAATGGAAACTCAAAATTTTTAAATACGAGTATGAGAAGATGATCCAGAGAAAGCTGAGGTAACAAAATATGAATGTTTCATTATGAAAATAATAAGTGTAAAAGGGCAACAAAAATAAATATATAAATTATAAGCAAATAGGTATACAAAATAAATGTGCAAATGAATAAAAATATATATATACAAGAATACATATACAAATAAAATAAATATAGAAATACCTATACAAAATTAGACATAAACAAAAATATATATACACGTGTACATATATCTATACATAAATACATATGCAAATAGATGCAATAATAAAATGAAAAAAAGGGAAAGCCATGGGGGCCAGACCGGCCGATTGACTCGGCCCAACCCCACCCCCACGCGCAGAGCTCCTCCCTCCCGTCTTCTCTTCTTTTCCCCAGCGCCTAGCTTCCCCTTTCTAATCTCCGCTCCATGGCCGACATTGAGCCGCGTCGCCTTCTTCTCTCCGCTCTGCACCGAATCCCGCCCGGATCTTGCCACCCTGTTCCCTTCTGCTCTGCAAGCGCCGCTCGAGCCCCGCGCCTGCGCATCGAGCCCCACACCGGGTCCTTACCCGGTGGATCTCCATGCCGCCGTCCCCGCCCGGCGCCTGCCTCCTCCACCGCCTATAAAGGCCACTGGAGCGTACCAGCATCTTCCTCGCGCTCCCCTCGTCCTTCCACCACGAGTAATTGTTCCAATTCCTCCCGAGCTCGCCGGAATCCCCTTTTTCTCAAACGCCGGCCGCCGCCGCCATTACTACCGTCGCCCCCTCTTTGGCGAATCCCGGCCCGATTCCTCTCGGTGGGAGCATCACCTCGGCGTCCCGACTCCACCCCGACCGTCAGCCGAAGCCTCCGCTGCCCGTGCATCGTCGGCACCGTGTGTATGCCGCACCGCCATGGAGCTCCGCCGCCGGCACAACTCGGCCTCCCGCCGGTCACCCCAACCACTCCGGTAAACTCCTGTACCATCATGCAAGCTCATGCGCGCCCCATCTCTTTCTTTCTCCTTTCCGGTCACCGACGCCCAATGTACCCTCGCCGCCGGCCGCCTAGAGTCGCCACTCACCCGCCTTGGCGCCACCTCGACCGAAGCCCTGCCACCCTGAGCCTCCTCGTCGCCAGGGCATTCCATTTCACTTGACTCCGGTGCCTCCCCTACTGCCCTTCGCCGGCGCCGCCGCTCTCTTCTCCCTGGGCGAGCACCTCCCCGGTTCCCTTCGCTCCTGCCCCCTCGGTTCAGCCAGCCACAGTGGACTTCTTCTCTGTGCTTCTATTATGACATATGGGCCCCACTACAGAATTAGCATCTACCAAATGGGTATCACCTGCATCCTCTCAATTTACTTCATGGAGCAATTTTAGAATATGTATTGTAAATGAAAATGGGAGTAAAATTTGATTGTGTGATTAAACTAAAAAGATCATGAATAAAGTTACAAATTTAAGTCTGATTAATGGCATGTAAAGACACATTGTAAGAGTAGGGAGATTACTTATAAAATTTCATAATGAGAAAGTAGTTGCAAATGGTAATGGGGACTTACACTTATAAATTTATCTTTAATGAATTTCTTGATAACAAAAACATAATAACAAACTAACATATATAATTATACTCATCTTACGTATCCGCATCCTAAAATCATAAAATCATGTTTCTCTGTACTACCCCGATACTTTCTTTTATCTGCCCATAAGTGCGGCCCGACTCATGGAACTTCCTTGATAAATATAAAAATAATAAAAGAAACTATTACTAAAAGATTGATTCATCGTCGTCTACCACCGGCCTTGCCTCAAATAACTCAAATCATCTATTAACTCATAATAATACAAAAGATGAGTTTATTTGGATTTATTGGGATCTCCTGAGTTATCTGCTTTTATTTGGATTCAGTCGCTTGTCGCGTAATTAGAAATTGGGAGTCGTGAAGAATCAGTGGATCAAGCAAGATCAAGCCCGAAGTGAAGATAGAGACCCAAAAAGCTCAAGGGAAAGCATTATGTGAGCTCAAGACCGCCGTAGACCGCGCCAGGCGAGTCAATACTTTGATCATGTTGAACCTACTTTTTCTGCAAATTATTTTGTTTAAATTATCAAATTGCATGCTGTTAATTTATATGCAAATACATGCTTAATTTAAGATTCTAGGTATATGCCCATTATTGACTTGATTAATATTACATCTCCTTTGAAATATTTGAGTGTGTGAACCTTGTCGCCCTAGCAAAATTGTAATAGTAACATTTCGAAAATAAGTCCGTAATTGTACGCCCTGCTTAGTACTGCATAGATAATCAGGGGCGCTGAAATGCCCCAAACATCATGTTCACTTTTAATCATGAGAAATTGGTTTTGGACAGTCATGGTGGGAATGACTGGTATATTTTGGCATGATTATTTTATACTCCCGAAATCCCCCAACTTGCTTAAATATCTGGGCGGATTGGATCGAGGGTGTGAGTGTGGTGCAGTGGAAGCACAAAGTGGGTTAGTGGTAGACCGCCCAGATACCGCTAAGGACCGAATCTTGTCATGACCTCCTGTGTAAAAAAAACAGTGCAACCACAAGTCTGTAAAATACAACTTGGCTAAGTAAATTTATCGAAATCCCCGGACTCATCTCACTGGTAGTGGATAGAAGTGGATATGCTATGGCAAGGGGGCCTGAAGGGACACCAGTGTAGGGTGAAGTTTTTCCCAGATGTTCTAAGCGTTGCGGGGACGAGAAGCCCGGCTGCGTTAGTAACTGTAGGGGAAAAACATCCCGCGTATAGATGGGACCCACCGCAAATGGGCAGTTTCCCATAAGGTGAATGAGAAAAGGGACTAGATACTTTGAAAAGTCACTGTGATGGTCTGCTCAACCACATGACTAGGGAATCGTGTGGGGCAACGAGTTGATTGTCTCTTGTGGTGAAAGTGTACAAACTCTGCAGAGTCAAAACTATTCGAATAGCCGTGCCCACGGTCAAGGGCGGACATGGGAACTTAACCAGATATAGTTCTATTTCAAAATGTTTTGTGGGTGGGATAGAAAAGTGGAGGGCAGTGAAAGGCCCTAGTTTGGAGTTGTCCTGGGTGTCGTCCCAGTGGTAAGTTAAGCGGCTATAACGCTGAAGAAATTGCTATATGGTGCAGATGCCATGTAACGGTGGATGGAATCTGAATCGATGTTAATAATGCATTTCCTTGTACATTATGATTTGTTCCAAAATTGCTAAGTCATAGGGCTTTTTAATTAATTGTATTCAAAAGCACTCTACGCAAAATAAAATAGCCCGAGCCTCTCCTTTGTTAAGCTATGCATACTCTCGGAGTGCTCACGCTCGCTTTTGCGACAAAATTCAGAATCAGGAATCAAGTCACTGCACCGCAGCAACAAGATTGGACAAGCTGGCAGAGAAGATGAAGATGTCAAGAGCTAGGTCGCGAACCTCCAGTTGGCTGCCTGTGGGCATGTCCTGAAGGTCCCACCTGTGTGCTTCGTTCTTCCGCTGCTGCAATTTAATGATTTCGGCCTAATCGGCCCATGGGTAAGTCTACTATTAAATTTTACGCTTCCGCATGATATGTATTTTGATATTCATTACTGTAACTGTGAGCACTATCTACTGATCCAGGGAATAGTGCAGTAATCACAGAGGAATCCGGATGTTAATATCTGGGTCCCTACAGCAGTGATCTTGGTTTACGGGTAGAATTTTTATTAATTTGCGCTAGCGTAGCCTACCCGTAGTCCTTCAAGTATTACGGCACAACCTTATACGTTCGTGCCTACAAGTAGAAGGAGCCTCGTGTTTTCACATTCAATTATTCGCGCAGCAAGTCATCCAACAACATTAACAAACAAATTCTCCTCCATGTACAAATTCTCAGTTACATCACAATATCACTTACCTTTCTATCTACCAATCGTTGTTATTTCAATCATTCTTAAAAAAAATTTCACGAAATTTCTTGCACTACAACAACATACAACGATCACAAACTTTTATTTGGAATCTAACAGATTATCTACCATTCATAATCTACGAAAATTACAAATGGATTAACTGTAACATCCTGAAAATTTAAATTTTAAAATATGTGAAGTTTTTGATTACTTGCAATGTATTCCATTTGAATTTGGAGTTTATATTGTTTTCCTGAACATTTGGCAAAGAATTTTAAAAATTAAAAGAATCAAAAAGAGACAAACATGTTTAAAATGTTAGGGAGTTAAAATCTAGAATAAGAATCTGAAAAGATGATCCATAAAATATAAGGAGAGAATTGTAATTAAGTATAAAATCTTATCCATGAAAATAATGGTATGAATAGCAAAGGGGCAAGCAAATTAAAAAGGTTAACAATTATACACACACACACACACACACACACACACACACACACACACACACACACACACACACACACACATATATATATATATAAATCCATACAAAATAAGAATAAGGCATTTAGGGGAATAACCAGTGAATGGGGAATAGAAATATATATGTACAAATAGAGATAATAGCAAAAGAAATTGATAATAAAAAGCAAAAACAAAACAAAACAAAAAAAGAAGAGCGGCCAGGCCGGCCGAAACAGCCCGGCCCAACCGCTCCCCGCGCTCTGGCGCCTTGCGTGGCCCAGCGCCCGCGCGCGCCCGCCGGCCCAGCTCGCCCTCGTCTCCGTCGCTGCCACGCGGGCCCCGTCTCCACCCCGTGCCTCCTCTCTCTGACGCTGGGCCGCCTTGCGCCAGCTCTTTCTTCTCCCTCCCCTCTCTTCTTTCTCTCCCGAGCGCTTCGCGTGCTCTGCCCCGCTCAGCGCCTTTTCTCCCCGTGGCGCCCATGCATCCGGCTTCGCTGCTGCCCCGCTGCCCTGGCACTGTCCGCTCGCGTGCGCGGTGCAAAGTCCGAGCGTTCATGCGCGCCAGCCCGGATTGCCTGCTGCGCCGCCTGCTCCGCCGCGCGCCGACAAGACCCATCGGGCAGGCGCCCGTTGCCAGCTCCGCCCGCCCCTCTATAAGAACTCCCGAGCGCACCTCTGAGTTTCCCACACCCCAAGCATCGTTTACCCCAAAGCAATTGCGCCGAAAGCCCCTAGAACGCCGCCGGCCTCATCTTCTTCCTCAGCTCCGGCCGTGGGCCTCACCGTCGATTCCCTCCATTAGAATCTAATTGCCGCCACACCCCCCACCTCTGGACCACCGCAAAGCTATTCCCGGCCTCGTCGGAGCTTCCCATCGGCTGTACCTCACCGGCGCCGAAGATCCTCTCCGGGCCGCCGCCACCGCACGCCGCCGGCCGTCACCGCGCCCCCTCGGTCCCCGCCAACCCCTGAATCCGGCTCATCAGAACTCAGGCGACGCGTTTTTGCACTCTCCCAGGCCCCTCCGATCACCGCTCGCCTCCGACGCCACAGCCCCACCGCCGCCTTCGGCCTCCTCTGCTAGACCCCTCCGAAGGTGAGCATAAGGGGATAATATCCCCTATATGGGTAAGCAACACCCTGAGGAACACTTGGTTAGCGCGATCACTCCTTCCCACCCCGGACTCCCCGGCCACGTGCGTTCGAGCCTCCGGCTCCGCAGCACTGGGTCGAGTTTTCTTTATTTTCTTTCGGCCTGACAGGTGGACCCCATCGGTCAGTGGCTGCAACCCGAGCGGCCCACTGACAGTAGGGACCCATCTGTCAGAGACACATGTGATTAGCATTAATGACAGATGATTAAGATTAATGATGGACTTAAATGTTAATAACAGATGATTAGCATATACTCCTCACTGACATGTGGGCCATCGACCGAATAGGATAAAATAACCCCGGGCCCGCCTGCCATAGGAACAACACAAGTAATGATAAAATAAAAATAATGAATTAAGAATGCCGGAAGGACCCACCTGTCATAGACACTGTACATAGAAATAAAAATAATGTGAATAAATTAAAAATAACCAGTGGGACCCACTTGTCAGGATTTTCTATTTTTTGGAATTTCAGTGGACTGAGAACTTTAAATGAGTATAACTTATTCATTTTAACTCCAAATTGAATGGGACAAATTTCTAAATTCATCTAAATTCAAGATCTATCAACTGGAACTGGAATCATGAATTTTAGAGTCCATTTGAATTTCTGGTGATACTGTGAGTGATTGTTGCTTTTCTTTTATTTGGGTTTTTCGCGCGATAAAATAGCGTACGAGGCTCAAGAAGAAGAAGCCGAGGCAGTCACCCTAGAAGCTCAAGAAAATCAAGACCTCGACCCCTGTGACCAAGGCGAGTCAATACTTTGACCATGTTGAACCCATGATTATGCAAATTTAATTTCTTTTAAATTACCAACATGCATGATGTTATTTTATGTGGTAAATTACCTTGGCTTTTTAAAGATGTTAGTTATGCACCTAATATTATGCTTGTTAATAATACTCCATTGAAACTTTGGACATGTGAACCTTGTCGTCGTAGCAAAACTATAATGATGTAGCTTTTGCAAGTAAGTCCATATAAATATCGCGTTGCTTAGTATGGTTAGATAATCGGGGGTATGTAAATGCCCCAAAATCATCACTTGCAATGATAAAATAATTTGGGCAGTCATGGTGGGAATGACTGGGGTATGCTGATACGTTATTTTATGCTCCCAAAAACCCCGAGTTGCTTAATTATCTGGGCGGATAGTTCGAGGGTGTGTGTGAGTGGTGCAGTGGAAGCACAAAGAGGAATGTGGTAGAACCGCCTAGATAACCCTAAGGACTGAATCTCGTGATGACCTCCCAGTGTACAACAGTACAACCACAAGCTGGCAAAGTGTAGGCAGGGTTTACTAATTTGTGTGGCTCTAAGGTGGTTACGTGAAGGTATGACCACGAGCAAAGGGATGGATGGTCTCATCCCCGCCTTTGCCCGTGATGGCTCACGAGGGACCCTTCTCGAGGGATGTGCGCATCCTACAGAAGATAGACCTTAGCGGGCGTAACCACAGTAGGACTATGCATTGTAAAAATCCTGTGATAGTCTACTAAACCGCATGGCTAAGGAATCATGTGGGGCAACGAGTAGGTCTATCTCTTGTGAGTAAAGTGTGCAAACTCTGTAGAGTCAAAAACTATTCGAATAGCCGTGCCCACGGTCAAGGGCGAACATGGGAACTTGACTAGATATAGTTCTATTTCAAAACCTTTGTGGGTGGAATTGGTAAAGTGGAGGGCAGAAAAAGATCCTTATTTGTGTTGCCCTGGGTGTCGCCCCAGTGATAAGTTAAGCGGTTATGACGCTGAAGAATTAAGCATATGGTGCAGAGACCATGTAACGGTGGATGGAATCTGAATCACTATTAATATTGCAATATTTCACAACTTATGTTTTGGTGCAAACTGCTAGGTCTTAGGAAATTTCTATGTATTGTATTTCGAAAGCAATTTATGGCAAATAAAATAACCCGAGCCTTCCCTTGATAAGCTATGCATATTATTTAATTGCATCCTGTGTATTGGCTCGCGGAGCATGGTGGTTTGTGCTCACACTCGCATTACCCAAAACAGAGACGAAGGATCACTATGCCCATGAAGACACCCCTACCATTGAAGGACAAATGAAGGGAACTAGGGCGTAGGCTACGTTGTTTAGCCATAGACAAGTTGACCCTTGGCTTTGTGTGCACGTATATTATCGGATTCCCGGTGATATATATTGCACACATTACCCTTCCAGTCGCTTGCCTGTGGTTATGGACTTACTTCTGCTTCTGTTTTCCGCTGCTTGTTTGTAATGAAGACATTTGGCCTAATCGGCCCTTTTGTAAACTCTCACCCGATGTGGTGTATTTTAATTCAGTATTATTATTAATGTTCATGCGATGTATGAAATGATTCAGCAATGTACCTGTGTGCACTATCTACTGATCCAGGGAATAGTGCAGTAAACACAGTAGATTCTAGATTGAAAAATCCGGGTCTGACATTAACCCACATTGCCTCTAGAAATGGCTTGTTTGCAGTCGCTGCATAGCCAAGCGACTGCATTGTAGTCGCCCAGTCACTGGGCGATAGGCTGCAGTCGCAAACTGTTGAACGACTGAAACCTGTCGTCCAACAGCCCACGGTCCACGGACAGCTTATATGTTGTGCGGCCGTTGGGTGATAGGTTCCAGTTGCCCAACGGTTCGGTGACTGGAACTTATTTCTGTAAAAAAAATATTCATGCGGGTATATTTTTGTTATTTCAAATAAAATATGAATTATTTATTAAAAAAAATGGTCAAAGTACATAGAAGAAGATGCATGCAAGAGGACACAGGTGTGTCTCGTGTTGTATGCATCTTTAGCGCATGGCTTAAAAGATGAAACTAAGAAAAAATCATGAACATACATGCACAATTGCAACCTAAACCAAGAAGCTATTACAAAGGCAGATACACCTGCTTGCTACCAGGTAGTACTAGACCACTAGTATTACATAGATGGATTATGTCCGAAAAGAAAAGTCTAGCTATAGCACAGAGCAACACTGAAATCATCAAGAAACATCAGATGGCGCACCTAATCACTGTTGTAGATAAGATTCAGGATTCAGAACGGATCAGTGATGCATGATGGATTAACCTACTAGAAGATGACGTGCATGCACAGTAAAGTCCATGAGCACTGCAATATTAAGCAGCAAGGCGTGGCGCTTGTCTCCAAAAGGCAAAAACGAAAGCTGCAACTAGCAAGTGGAATAAACACGAGGATGATCAGGGCGAAGTCAACCTTCAGTAATTTCGCGGACTCTACACAAGATGAGAATTGACAAGGAAGGATAAAGATCAGAAACCACAATTCTCAGGAAGGCCGAAATCGATATAAGTGTAGATGTCCCTGGGCCTGTAAACAATACGGGCCGTGTGGGCCTTGTGCTGGGCATGTCTTTTTCGTCTGAACGACAACCTACTGATCCAAGAACAATCTGAGCCATCCATTCTCTCTGATTGCACATCGTGCTAACGATGGAGGGTTCGGCACTTGTCCTAATCTCCGTCAATTCAGGCCTGCCGCCCCTCGTAGAAAATGCCGGTTGATGTCTTCGTCTGCACAAATCACACCATAATAATAATGGTGAACATCATCACGCGCTGCGAGTTGCAGATGCCCGCCAACCAAGAGCAACATCATTGTAGTTCTCTTGATTGGTTACTTACGGAATACTAGCAATCAAAACTCTCGCCAATAATTGCACATAACCCGTGCGTGACTCGTCGAATCAATTACTGATTTCTTGCAAATTTTTTGACCCTTTTTTTTGGCCCGTTCGTTTTGGTTTCATATTCTGGCTTAACTTTTACTATTTTATAAATTTTTTCTGAACTTTTGGCTTTTTTGCTAGTTCTTTTTTTATTTGTTTACATTATACGTGATGGGCTAATATGTTTTTTCTATTTTTATTTTTTTAAATTTAATTATGCTAAATAAGTATCTGTCAGCTACAGTGTTTTTTATCCAACTGCAGTGCTTTTCAGCCATAAACCACTAAAAAAAGCCATATTGAGCATAGCCAACTATTTGGCATATGCATTGGCTGTACACGAAACAGATTCCGATCCACCTATTATCCGTGTGGTTTTTAACTCTCGATTCCGTGCCGAGCTGCTCTGGTCGTCAATTTAGCCGAGCCAAACATGTCAGATTAGAGCATCTCCAACAGTATGAGCTAGTTACTAGCTCTAAGCAGGGCCGGCCCTGGAGGGGGGCGAGAGGGGCGGCCGCCCCGGGCCCCCAAAATCCAGGCCCCCCTATATACTATGTAGAGTATATACATACTTTGAAGATTTATCTTGGACCTTTTAGCCACCGAAGTTGGCCCACATACAAATTATTATTTTTGGTTATGATTGATATGGCAATCAATTCATTGAAAAGCAGATTTCAAGAACTCTAAACATTCGGAAGTATATTTGGATTTTTAATGAGTTCAACAACTATGAAGTCATTGGATTGAACTGAATTAAAAGAATGTTGTACAAAATTTGCAGAAACTTTCTCTCTAGATGGTTCATCTGATGTTGAGTTAAATGATCTAATTTCTGAGTTAATTGTTATGCAATTGACTTTATCAGATAAACCAATGTCTGCTATGGAGATCTTTGAGTTTGTCAGAGAAGCGAATTGTTATCCTAATATTTCTATTGCTTATCAGATTTTATTTACTATGCCTATGACTGTGGCATCAGCTGAAAGAAGCTTTTCAAAGTTGAAATTGTTGAAGAATCATTTAAGATCCACAATGTTTCAAGAGAGGTTAAACGGTTTGGCAACTTTATGTATTGAGAAGAAATTATTGGATGAGATTGATATCAATACCATCATCAATGACTTCGCATCTAGAAATGTTAGAAGAAAAATTTAAGGTAATATCTATAAACTCTTTGATATGAATTTTTCTTTAATACATAACGCATTTTAAGTGTTTGTTGGTAAAATTAGATATATATCTGTGTGTGTAGATTTATATTGGGATAATTGTGTTCTTACCCTTGTCTAGTAAGCCAATTGTGATTTTGCCCCTACTTTCTCAACTTTGTGTTTTTACCCCTGTTATTTTGAACTGAATGGTCCGTTTGCCCCTGCTTCTGATGTCTGTTAGATGGACATAGATTAAATGAATTAAAAAAATTCCAAATGGGAAAAACAAAGGCCAAATGACCATAGTGCCCCCTTATCCTTAACTCCATCTCCACATCGCTCAGAAGTCAGAACGGGAGGGAGGGGAAGCCGCGGCTCTCTGGCTCGGGCGCTCATTCTAGGGTTCAGGGCGGGGAGCGATCTCCTCCAGGGCGCGGTGCTGCCTCCCGGCCGCGGCTGCAGGGTGCGGGCGTGACCTTCCTCCAGGCGCGGGGAGGCCGCGGCGCCCGCCCGTGGGTCGGCCTGCGCGCGCTGGGCGGCGGGGGCGCCCTGCCGCGACTCACCGGCGGCGGCCGCCTGCAGGTCCGGGCGTCCGCCCGCAGGTCCCGGTGGTACCCAGCCGCGGGTCATCTTCTTCCTCTGCCTCCAGGCTGCGGGTCTTCTTCTCTTCTGGGCACTCGGCTGCGTGGCTGCAGGGTGCGCGCGGGGAGCCCCACGCCTTGCGGAGATCTTGCTCAGCACACAGTGCTCTGGACACCTCATGGACACCGGATCTCCCGAATCGATGAACATGGAAGAGGAAAGGTGATTTCAGCAAACCCTAACCCTTTTGTTCTGTTCTTTTGTTGCGAGATTGATTGCATTGTTGACGGCAGGGTATACGGTTTGAGTTGGATTAGCTAACTGCATACTACTTGCTGTGGTTTGTAGGCCAAATCACAGGGGTATACGGCTTGTTGTTAGAATTCGATCATTTTTCAGCTTGCCAGACAATGGTCCAAAGTCATGGCAGCAGCGTAAAACTTTGCCAACTAAAGTTGTTGATGACATACATAGCTTTGGGCTGCTGCAGTTGGTTGATTTCATAGCTGAGCATTGCATGTGGGGGTCTAAGCAATACATAACCTTATGGCGTGATCTGGAAAATGATTCATTTGAGATGAAAACTGATGAACATCTTTTAGAGTGGTTTGTACTCAATGTAGACAAGGGGGTAGCTTGCATCAATGCCCAGATAAATGATTTTGAAGGGCCACTGCAGTTTTCACCAACCAAACGTAGGTGTCATCCTAGTATGAGAAGTAGAGTACACCTAATTGAGGGGGGCACAAATGAGGGAGCCACCACAAATGAGGGAGCCACCACAAAAGAGGGAGCCACCACAAATGAGGGAGCCACCACAAAAGAGGGAGCCACCACAAAAGAGAGAGCCACTGATTTAGCAGATGATGATGAGGGGGTAGGAGATGATGATGAGGGGGTAGGAGATGATGATGAGGGAGTAGGAGATGATGATAGGGGCATGTTCTCTGACAGCAGCTATGACACTGATTTAGCTGCATCTTCCGACTCTGATGATGATTGCTCTGACTTAGAGTTTGATCCTGATGGGGAAATACTTGATGATGTTGATGAATATGATGCTCCCATGTTTTCATATGATCCTAATGACCCATGCATTGATGTAAATGTGGTATTCCCAGATGTGGATCAGTGCAAATCTGCTGTTACACATCATGCTATCTTGCATGACCATGCTTTTAAGATTGTCAAAAAAGATCAAGAAAGATTTAGAGCCATATGCAAGAGAGCTGATAAGGGTTGTAAGTGGACTTTTTTCGCATCTACAAGCAAGAAGTACCTTGGATGCAAGGTAATTTCATCCTCTGTCCATAATGTAGTGTATTAACTTGAGATGTAATTTGCTAACAAGATGTTGGACTATCATTATTGCGTTGTAGGTGAAGACAAGTGGACCAAAGCACACTTGTGGTTCTTTCAACAAGTGTGGTGAGTCCATGGCCTCAAATAAATGGGTTTGTGATAGAGTTGTGGACTTACTGCGGGATGACCCTGAAATGGGTCCTACAAAATTGCAAGATGAGTTAAAAAAGAAGTACTCAGTGGATGTTCCATATGATAGAGTCTATAGAGGAAAGATGAGAGCACTTGATATCATATATGGGAAGTGGGAAGATTGTTATGACTTGATTCCTACTTATCAAGCTGAGCTTCTAAGGTCAGTGCCTGGCAGTGTGGTCGAATTGGAGACTGAGGAGCATAATGGTCATGTATGTTTCATGAGATTCTTTGTTGCTCTAAAGCCATGCATTGATGGGTTTTTACAAGGATGCAGACCATATATTGCTATGGATGGAACACACTTGACAGGCAGGTCAAAAGGTGCGCTGGCAGCAGCTGTTGCAGTAGATGGTAACAACCGGTTATTTCCAGTGGCATATGGGGTGATTGAGACTGAGTGTAAGGAAAGTTGGACTTGGTTTGTCCAAAACTTGAAAAAAGCAATTGGTTCTCCTCCAGGTGAGTACAAATGACTACTATTTGCCTGTTTTCCTTCAAGTTAAAATTGTTGTTACCTAACATTGTCAATTATGTCACACAGGTTTGGTCATCAGTACAGATGCAGGCAAGGGAATTGAAGAAGCTGTTGAAGTTGTCTATCCAGGAGTTGAACATAGAGAGTGTATGAGGCACTTGTGGAAGAACATGAAGAAAACTTATAGTGGCCCTCTTTATGGGAAGAATATGTGGGCAGCTGCCAAGAGCTTCACAGCTGACAAGTTCAACTTCTTCATGAAGAATATAGAAGAGAAGGATCCCACGGCACTTGAATGGTTGGATGACAACCATCCATACATATGGAGTAGAAGCAAATTCTCAGAAGACTGCAAGGTAGATTATATCAACAATAATCTTTCTGAGAGTTTCAATAGTTGGGTGTCAAAAACAAAGCAACATCAAATTGTGGAAATGCATGACAAGATAAGACAAATGATCATTGAGAAATTTGTCTTGAGATCAAAGAATGCTAGAAAGATGACTGGAAAAATAATCCCGGATATCATCAAAGATCTGAATGCTCAATCCAAGACAATTAAGGACCATGATGTCTTAATTTGTGGGCCTGGTAAAGCAGAAGTGACAGTCAACAGATTTAGGCATGCAATTAACTTGGAATTGAAGACATGTACTTGTAGGGCTTGGCAAGTGACTGGAAAGCCTTGCAGCCATGCTCTTGCTTTCATTGCAAAGCTGAGTAGAGAGGTTCAAATGGATGAGTTTGTCCATGAATACTTCTCTGTTGAAAGGTTGAGAAAGGCATATGCATGTACTTTCATTCCAATGACATCCAAAGACCTTTGGCAGCGTGTTGACATGGGCTACAAACTCCATAAGCCTAAATTGAGAAGGAAACCTGGGAGACCTAGAAAGTCTAGGTTCAAGGCATATGATGAGGTTAGCAGTAGCAAGAAAAGAAGATTATGTACTGAGTGCCATGAACCAGGGCATTTAGCCAAGACTTGCCAAGGAGGTCTCACTGCTAGTCAAAAGAAAAGGCGCATTTCTTCACAACATGGATCACAGGAGGACAGCAACCCAAAGTAATTCATGGTATACTATTTATTTCTGGATCTATAGCCATTGCTAATTTTTGCTTCATGTTTTTTTCTTTTTTTAGTGCAAGTGCTACTGGGAGGGGAATGGGAAGAGGAAGGGGAAGGGGAAGAGGAAGAGAATCAGGAGAGGGCAGCAGTGACCCAATGTAAGTCATGGTTCTATTGGTGCTCACTTCTACTTATGCTATAGTCTGATCATAGCAAATTTTGAAGTCATGTTTCCTCTCTTTTTAGTGCAAGTGCTACTGGGAGGGGAAGGGGAAGAGGAAGGGGAAGGGGAAGGGGAAGAGGAAGAGAATCAGGAGAGGGCAGCAGTGACCCAATGTAAGTCATGGTTCTATTGGTGCTCACTTCTACTTATGCCATAGTTTGATCATAGCAAATTTTGAAATCATGTTTCCTCTCTTTTTAGTGCAAGTGCTACTGGGAGGGGAAGGGGAAGAGGAAGGGGGAGGGGAAGAGGAAGAGAATCAGTAGAGGACAGCAGTGACCCAATGTAAGTCACGGTTCTATTGGTGTACTTATTTGATGATGTAATCACTACTAACTAACCTGTTCAATGGTTTGCAGAGGGCGGGGAAGAGGAGGGCGAACAGGAGGAAGGCTAGCTAGTTTGTTAGGTCTCTAGGTGGTCCTTGAATGAGATGCTTGTAGCTTTTGTGCACATGTTGTTTCTTTTGTGGACATGTTGACATGGTGCAGTTGCTTTTGTGGACATGCTGATATGCTGTAGACCTGTAGCTTTTGTGGACATATTGACATGCTGTATGGGACATGTTGACATGTTGCAGTTGCTTTTGTGACATGATGATATGCTGTATGGGAGACTTTGATGTTCTCCATGATTTTTTTCTCATGTGTTTTATATGTGCTATCCCCTGTAATCATGATGCTAGCAAAATACAGCAAAGGTGCTACCAAAATTTTGAAATTTTTTGAATATTAATTCTGAGCTGAATGAACTGCAAGTTGTGCAAAAGATATGTAACCAAATTTAATCAATTGTGTCAACATACAATAAAAAGTCTAATTCCAAATCAGGGGTAAAATCACAAATAAGAATAAGAAACAGGGGCAAAATCACATGGGCATTTCTGTCCTTTTGAACAAAATGTAACACCGTTATGAGAGGATGACGGAGTAGGGGCAAACAGGTGCTTCGTTTTGAAATCAAAAGGGTAAATTCACAAAGTTAAAAAAATAGGGGTAAAATCACAATTTCGATACAAAACAGGGGTAAAAACGCGTTTGCCCCATTTATATTTAGATATTTATACTAGGGCCCCTATTTCTAGTTTCGCCCTGGGCCCCTAAAATCCCAGGACCGGCCCTGGCTCTAAGACAACTTCTCCAATAATACTAACTTTTAGCACATAGCTCATAACATAAATAACCTCACATGACACTCTCACATAATCTTGGAATGTATGTATGAGACTAACTCTTAATCAAGAGCTAGCTTTTCTCTCTCTTCTATTAAAATATAAAATAATATACTTAGAGTTAACTCATAAGTCACTATTGGAGATGCTCTAGTGCTTGATCCGATCGAGTCTAAGGTGCAGGTGCGAGCGCGTGATCCATGCCGATCCATCTCGGGTGGGCTGCACGAATCGGGGTAGATACGTTCAACGGATTCGCTAATTTTCAGTTGCTTATATTTTGTTTTATTTCTCGGTCACATAAGAAAGATTGCATAGTAGTACACGTAAAATTATAGTACCAAATGGTACGTAATTTTGGCATAATTTACTGTAACTTTTAGTTTTATTTACATTTTGTTTATAGAGGTTATGAGAGCGGTTAGATCTCCCAATACAGTTAAGAAAGGTGACTAAAATTTTACGGCCGTTTAATAAATAAACACACCCTACTATGAATATACGAATATACCATGCAAATTATAACACACCAAACTCATTCGTATAAGGAGTTAAAGGCAGATTTGACACTGTTACGTATTATATTTACAAAAATAGTTGTATGTATACCGTATTTGCAAAAATGTTACTTCTGCCGTCCGTTGGGCGGGCTTAATTACCTACCCTAATTTTTTTTATTTTTTTCTTTATTTAAATTTTTAACTACATTAAATGAGCTCCAAAAATTTATGTGCAGCCTCACAACACAACGTACCTGATAGTGTAATTTTTAGGTAATTTTATCCATTACGAATGTTGCTTAAAAATTTATAAAATTTTGATATTTGTACGAGTTTTTACATATAACAAACAAGTATAAAAAATTACAAAATTTTATGTGAAGCCTTCTGATATAGTCATAGTTATTGTGTAACTTTTTGGGAATTTATATGGTCCGGATTTGCCATATTTATTCGGGTTAATGTAATCATGAATTTACAAATATTTCACGATTTTTTACAATTTTATACATTACGAATCTTGTACAATTAAACTTTTAATAGTACAAAAAATATATCACACTGCATGTGATATGACTCACCCATGCCACTACTATCTTCTTGCCGCATCTGCCTCCCCGTACATTGCCTTATTTTTCGTCGCGCACGAGCATATCTCGTTGGGTACATCAGTCGGTCCGGAAGTTGCGTCTGGGGTTGAAGGAGGTATGGAGACCGTTCTATCTGCTCAGTGGTCAGCGGTGGTCCAATAGGCTAAGGTATAGTAGGGTGGGTCCGGTAAGGTTCAAAGTCCTCCAGTTGAGATATGTCGAACTACGAGCTGCCCGCAATAATGTCATATACGAAGGACTCTAGAAATACCCCTCGTGGTGCGAGGAGCACTCACCTTGACTGTACAACGTAGCAGCAAAATCGGAGGAGCTCTTCCCACCGAAGTGTCCAAACCCTAGGTATGCTATCAACGCTAAGCTTTGCCCTGCATAGGCTACAAATCCTGGCACCGTGTACTGCTCTTTAGAAGCATCTGGGAGGCCCATGTCGTTATCGGTAGACTCATCTCACCTCCATGTTGAATTGGAGGCTGCAAGATAAAATGATATTAGTTACAATAAATATTTTGGATGTAGAATACGTATCTTATATCTCCCGAATGTGCAGCGAAGATGAACAATGGGGAGCAGTAGTCTGTGCAGGTAGTGCGGACGGCAAAAAGGATGCATCTCGACGACAGACCTGCGGCGAGAGAACGCCATGATATTAGTGAAATGATAATTTAGGAGAATGCGAGGGGGCACATACACAGAGAGTGATAATTGTGCGAACCGGATAGTAGGAAATAAAATATAGCATAATTGGTCGACACATGCCACTTCAAAACATGTGTGAGGATTGTTAAATTCATAATTAAATTAACCCGAATAAATATAGTAAATTAGGACCACATAAAATTTCCAAGAAATTATACAATAACTATGACTATGTCGGGAGACTTCACATAAAATTTCGTATTTTTTAGAGCTTATTTGCTACATGTAAAAACTCGTAAAAATATCAAAATTGTATGAATTTTTAGCAATATTTGCAATTGATAAAATTACCAAAAAATTACACTACGAGGTACATTATGTCGGAAGGCTGTACATAAATTTTCGTATTTTTTTGAGTTCATTTGTTATATTTAAAAATTTAAACAAACACTAAACACAAAAAAAATTTAGCCCGTCCTCCCACCGGGTGACAAGCTGCCTGCCGTTTGGTAAGGGAGCGGCAGGCGCCTGCCACCGGCGGTCTCGCCGCGTGTCGTCTCCCTGGCGCCGCCCGTCCACCGGACCGTAGAAGTGATATTTTTTATAAATACTATATGTATATAATTAGTTTTATAAATATGATGCAAAACAATCTCAAATCTAACTTTAACTCTTGGTATACATGACACGTATATGTTGGTACCAGCGGTAGACCCCGGTAGTGCAAAACTAGGGGTCAGGTGGTGCAACTTCGCACGGTACGGCACGGCACGAGTGCAGAATCTGCAGCTATGTGCGGTGGGGGTTAGGGCTGAAAACGGTCGGAAACGATCGGTAGGAGGTCAAATCACTTTCAGTTTCACGTTATTTTTTCGAAAACGAAATCGATACGATATTGTCGGAAACGAGAACGACATCGATATTCCGGTAAATTCGGAAACGAAACTATTCGGTCAAAAGTGCATCGATAACGATCGAAAATCATGAAAGCGATAGCTAAAATACGATATTCTCCACATCTAAGGAAGCCAAAACATGCAACCATAATCAATTCTAAGCCATGAACTCATATCATCATATCACAAATTCTCAACTAAATAAAAGCAGGCATACTTCAACACTTCAGTTCGATCCCATCCATCACACGAACAGCGAACTCATACTACCACAAAAGGTCCTTCCTTTCATTGCATAATACTTAAAGAAACTACTACTACGGTACTACCAAGAAGATCATAGGCATATCAAGAACGAAACGGAACCATGCTTCTTATAGCTGAACCTCTGGCATGTCATCATCATCTCCAAGCACATAATCACCGCCCATTTCTGAAAATTCATCCTACAAATTGCAATGGAAATAACGTGTTAGTACTTCAAATGAATTACATGCTACTGCAATACATATCAATATAATTATACCCCAATAAGCAGACTGCTCTTAATGGCTTCAAGAACCTCAAGATCACTAGGCAAAGAAGAAATATTCTTAGAACCTGAAAATTAAAAGGCAACTACATGAGTAAAAAGAACATCAAGATATTGTTAATAGAAAGCAACAGATCAGTTTACACTTTTACCTCTTTTAGCTCCAGTTATCCAATCCTTAGTGCAAACAAGTGCTTGTACCATGTCAGGATCAAGGCTGCTTCGATATGGGTCGACGACACGTCCACCGGCACTAAATGCAGATTCAGAAGCCACGGTTGACACTTGCATTGCCAACACATCATGAGCAATCAGGGAGAGGACATGATATTCATCCTTCTGATTTTTCCACCATGCTAAAATATCAAACGTATTATGGTTGGCTTTAGAAACCTTCAATTGTGGTTCTGCTAAGTACCTCTCCAATTCACTTATTCCTTCATCATTACCACATGCATCACTTTCATAAAGGAAGGAATCAAGCTCATCATCCACACTATCCATAAACTGATCTATAGGTGAAGTTGATGAAACAAGTGTTGTACTCTTGGAAGAAGGTGCGGAAGAAACATAACAATGAAACATGTTCCTTAAAACACCATTGAATTTATCAAGTTCAGCTTGGTAGGAATTTCTATATAACTTTCTCAAGTAAAATTCTACAATTCTTCTCTTGAACCTAGGATCAAGCACATTTGCAACAGCAAGGGCAACATTTGACTTCTTCCAGTACTTGTCAAACTTGACACTCATAGCATTTGCCATTTGGCAAAGAGTGGCATCATTACTATTGCACCAATCAGATAGATATAACTTAATCTCACAAAAACCTCTAAAAAACAGGTTTGCTGTTGGATATAGAGTACCAGAAAATATCTCGGTCAGGTCAAAGAATTTTTTCAAGAAAGGAATCAGAATGTGGGCCTTCTCCCATTCCTGACTTGAAGGAGCAATACACTCATACCTGCGGTGGTCGATGGAAGTAAGCCTCTCAAATGCAGGCTTGTAATAAAGAGCATCCCTCAACATGAGATATGTAGAATTCCATCTCGTAGAAACATCAAGTGAGAGAGAAGGCTTTGTATCTAGCCCACATTCAGTAGCACACTTGAGGAACTCCTCCCACTGAACCGTAGATCCCTTGACAGCAACTACAAATGATCTAATCTTTTCAGTTGTAGAGCCAATCACACGCATACCATCTCTAACAACCAAATTAAGGATGTGATTGGCACATCTCACATGAAAAAATAGCCCATCACATACTAAAGGACTATGCCTCTTGAGTTCTACAATGACATCCTTAACCGCTACTTCATTTGCCGCTGCATTATCCAAACTTAGAGAGAACATCTTTTTCTCCACATACCACTTTAAAAGACAAGAAGAAAGTGTATATGACAACCTCTCACCAGTATGTCGCCCTTCAACATGGAAGAAATTGACAATAGATACAACAGATGTGATGAGCACTGACTGAGCGGGTGAAAAAAGGACCTTGCAGTTTTCATGTCAAACAGTAACGTATAATGCTACAAAATCTACATGGTCATGCACATGGCAACTGAAATTTCAATCGACAATCGTGTATCAAACTAGACATTCCACAATGACATTGAGAAGTACAATGACATTCCACATGATTCCACATGATTCCACATATCAATCGGGGAAATTGAGAAGTACAATGACATTCCACATGATTCAGAAGATAGCAAAATGTATCAAACTAGAATAGACTGTTAGTCTGTTACAAAATCTACATGGTTACACATACACATCATACATCGCAAACGCAGCGCGGCACCACCGGCCGAATCGATTCCCCGATCCATGCCTCTCCCCTCTCTGGCCATGGAGGTGTTCTACTACCTCGTGTTCGGTGTGCTCGCCGCCGTCTTGGCGGGGCTCGAGCTCGGCAAGAGCGGCAAGGACATCGGCGGATAAGAAGATGAACTTACCAGACGAAGCTGTGGCCGCTGCCGAGGTTTGAGAGGCGGCGAGGTCGATAGGGAGTGGTGCCTCTGCCTCCATCACTCGCGCTCGGGGGCCTCGGGGTGTTGCATCTGCCGGCTGCTCCGCATCTCCAGACGGCGCCATCTTCGTCTCAGATGTGGCCGCCGACCGCCTGAAGAAGGAGAAGGACGGCAGCGTAAGTGGGAGACTAGAGGCGACCAGCAGCATGGGAGTGGGAGGCGCTCACACGACGTCGTGGCGAGTCGCAGAGGCGGCGGCGGCGGCTAGGTCTAAGGAGTTAGGGCTGGGGCGCTGGGCGGCTGGCGTTGGTCTCGGCGTGGGGATCGGAGGCCGAATGGGGAGGACCGGAGGAGGTGGGGTGCGGCCGTGCGGGACTGCGGGAGACGAGTCGCAGAGGCGGCGGCGGCGGCTAGGTCTAAGGAGTTAGGGCTGGCCGGCTGGGGAATGGTCTCGTCTCGGCGTGGTCGCGTGGGGATCGGAGGCCGAATGGGGAGGAGGTGGGGTGAGGCCGACAGGCCGTGCGGGACTGCGGGAGTCCGGAGACGGAGTAATGGGCCTGGGTTGCTCTCAGCGGAGATGGGCTTGGGGACTCACGGCCCGTAAATACGGTAATTATCGACGGTATATTATCGAGTAATTACGGTATTTTTTGAAAACGATCGGAAGAGAGCTAAATCGTTTTCGTTTTCGTTATCGGATTTTTTTACCGTTTTCGTTTCCGTTTTATCGGTTACCGTCACCGTTTCCGTTTAGGGGAAAAAATCGGTAATTCCTCAAAAACGATCTTCGGTAACCGAGAATTACCGTTTTCGTTTTCAGCCCTAGTGGGGGTGGACTGAGCGCACGCACCACGATTACTTGCCCTTGGGTTTTAGAAGAACTTGAAATAAAGAATACTAGCCACGTAGGCGTGGCGCCACGCCACGCCAGCCACCGTGTGGACCGAAGTAAAAGAGACGACAATCTGCAGGGCTTTAATAAAAAAATCGAGGACACATGCGTAATTTAGGAAAAACCGAAGGTCTTTTTCGTAAAAAAACCGAGGACCTGTAAGGACCTGTACGTAAGTAAATAAGGACCTATACGTAATTCTGGAAACCCGCGGGGCGCAATCAAAAAATTTTGTAGGAAAAAAACTTGCAGGGGCTTTTTCGAAAAAATCCAGGGACCTCTTCGCGAGAAAAAAGGACCTTTACGTAATTTCCGAAAACCCGGAGGGAATTGCCTCCCCCGGCCGTACGCCAAAACGGGCGACACGCGCCGGCCGGGGGGAGCGCGGGGGGGGGGGGGACGTGGCTCGGCGCGGGGGGCGGAACCCCCCCGGCTTTACTTCGGTTACGATTTGATGGAAACTTCCAAAGTGTCATGACACGAAGATATTCTGCGAATCTGATAAGGTTTTGAAATATGACATACGAGCAATATCTTTTGGCCTTTTCAGGCTATGTTCTTTTCATGTTTCTGTCTTTCATGTTATCTAATTATCTTCTGTGTAGAATATTTTGTGAAGATAAAAAAAACTGAAGACTTGTGCATACTTACTTTTTAAAAAAGAAGGAATCTGCAATGAACTTTTTAAAAAGATAAGATCACCAAGAAAAATATGAATAAACTAGCCCCAACGAGATTACATCATATTCCATATATTAGAAACATTAATTTGAAGGTTGCTATTCATTGCACGGAATAGTTCTCCTTTGTCTTGTCTGGTTGTATCCTTGGTCGGCGAATGTACTACTAAGGATAAGGCCAAGACGTGAGGCGCGGTCTGCGAGGCCAGGTCCACGTCACCCGAATCCTTCGGAAACCGTCTCCTCCGAAGCCTGCCCTCCCCACCGGGCTTCCCTGCCGATCACTTGCCACTCCAAACTCTCAGCAGCGTTCGTCTCGTCCCGATCGACTCCCAATTCCCCAGTCCACACGCACTCCAGGGATCCAGCCTCGATTCGATCGGCGAACGGCTCGCCGAGGCGACCGCGCCGCGTCGTCCCGCCCACTCGATTCGATCGCGTGTGCGATTGGAAGTTCGTCATACGCCTCGCGGTTTTTTAGTTTCTGTTCTGATTTCTGTGCTCTTAATTTTAGTTCGCTTAATCGATCTGCTTTGGTACGTGGGTTGTTTTGATTGCACTTGCGTGCACGTAGATGATGATGACTAATTGTTTGATTTGGTGATGGTGACTGATTGCTTGATTTTTTTTTTAATGCGACTAATTATTTGATTTGGTTACGGTGATTAATTGTCTGATTTGGTTGTGATGATTAATTGTTTGATTCGGTTTGGCCTACTGGCCCATTAGTAGATTTTGTGCTTGCTATTTGATCGTGCAAACTGTAGATGTCCATACCCACAATTCGATTGCAAGTACTGCATGTATTTTATCCATTTGGACCCGTACCAAATGCGCCGGAGTGCCAGTGGGGATTGCGAAACTTCTTCTAGGCTGTCTGGATGATGTTTGCTAGGTTGATTGTTTAGACGCGTGGGTATCATTGTTGCGTGAAGCATATTAGTGATTCATATACGTATGGACGGTGATGAAGCATTACCTGCCCAAATGGACTCGTGTTATTTGAATTTCAAGGAAATTTTCCTTTAAACTTTGTGGATTCATGTTTTATACGCTATAAATGTTTAAAAGACGTTCGCTACTTATGCATAACATTCTGTGCTTTTCTTACCAATCTTAACTGCACATGCACACTGCATTTTGCTTCCACTCCCTGTGCCAGAAACAGTACCCCATTTTGGTTCCTTGTTCAACTCTCCTTGTGCCAAAAGCAGAAATGGAAAAAAATCACCAAATTAAAGAAAACAGTGTATTTATCTTTTAACAACGTACTGAGGGGAAATTATCACTCTTCTAGACAATTACCTTCAGGCGCCCCAGCTACAGAAATGACATTGGGAAGGCAGCAATTTGTGGACTACTTGCTGCGTGCAGCATTGGTTATTAATTCTCTTTACTCCTTGCAGAGAATTGGGGAAGGGATTTCTCTTATGCAGGTTCTGTCAAGAGTCTCAAATCACTAGAGATTGAGATTATCTCTATTCAGTAGGGAAGTGTAGATAGGTTAAATTTCAGGTACAAACCAGCGAAATCTTAAGTACAATCTTAGTATGACGTGTGGAAGAGGAATGCTAGCTTTCTCAAGATGTTTCTGATTGGAGAATTAAAGGAAGTTTAGTTTATTTATTGATATGGAGTGGTTTAACCAAAGAATGGACGAGTTTCTTTTGTTGAAGATGAAGCTGGTAGCTGCTGGAGGTAGGCTTCCTTGCAATCTAACGTCTTATAAGGAACTTTTCAGATGTATAACAATGTACACGAACGGTATAAGCTAACACGTCAAAACCTTATCTTTTTTTCGTTTCCTTGCATTTGATGCTATTACGTGTTCCTCTTGCCAGAGAATGGGGTTCAGCACCACAGTAAACTTGATGCAGCTGGATCACTGTGTACAAATTGCTTGGGAATTCGTCTCTTGATGGATACCTGTTGTGTAATTTCTTTTTCACAGCTCACTATCAAGATAGTTTGAGCTAGCTGTGATTGTTTGGTGATCAATCTATTTTGGATTTTGCTGATTGGAGCTGTTCGGTGTTGCTTTGGTCTTGTGTTGATATGCCTGGTCTTCGGCAGTATACAGCAATCCAAAACTGATGCAGTGGTTTCCTCCTTTTTTTTAGGACATGTGACTGCATTCTGTATTGAGAACCATCCTGCTAAATGCATATTACTTGCAGGGTTTGTGCTGTTTCTGTAACGTGATAGCTTTAGCTGTACAAAACAGTCAAGATGGGAGCCATGGACCTGCAGCTCGAGTCTGCTGCTGTTCAACATGGACAAGCTAAGCTAAATGTGGAGGTACATGCCCAAGGCTCTTCATTGTCCGATGGAAATTACATGGCAGCGAAGATCAATGGGTCGAACTCTGATGATTATGAGAGGCTTGAGAAGGGAGTAATGCAGTATGGGTATGTCCTTCTATTAGCTTTGAGTTGTCTTATCTGCTTGATATCAGCTTATAGTGATGGATTTCTTGATAAACTCTGTCCTAAGAACTAACAAATATGTGCTATCGCAGGTGTGCACATTACCGAAGGAGATGCCACATACGAGCACCATGCTGCAATGAGATTTTTTATTGCCGGCACTGCCACAATGAAGCAAAGGTATGGTTTGAGAGTTGTTGTGGATGAGCAATTTTTATGAATATTTACTTTTACATCCATATTGTCAAGTGGTTTCAATATAGGAATCAATTATCAATTTTTCAGATGAGCTTTGTTTTAACTGTTGTTTATACTGATGTTTGATCTTACCAAGCGTCAAAGACTAAAAGGCCTAGAAAAACTAGAGAAAAAAATGAGAATGTATGGGAGGAACTATGGCATCTTAATCAAGATAGGAGACAGGATTCAAACTCATGACCTCAACCACTGCTCCTAGGTTGTTTACCACCACAGTACATGGTATTTCTCCAAGCCTAGAAAAGGACAATGTTACTATTTTACTTTGGGAAATTGCAGCCAGTTATTTGATAGTTAGATATGAATTAGAAAGCTAATAGGTACTTGATTGTCAAAGAAGATACTGTAGTTTTTATTTCCTCTGGGCCACTAGCTTGCTGCCTTCTGTCCATACTAATTTTACTTACAGTTGTTGCACGTCTGTAATTGTGACTAAAATCTGTAATGAGTTATTTGTTATCCTTATTTTGAAACAATACTTTTATTTACTACCTGTTATGTGCTGATACAAGGACACGATATATTGATACGAGCAGTTTGTTGGCAGCTGTAATGTCCTGTTATATGTCACACCATTCACATATAAGCTTGACGATTCATGCAGTTGACTCTTTGTCTATTTCGTGGTGCTTTTTTGGATGCAAGTCTGTACCTTTTCTATTTTGGTTTACATTGCATAGTGGGTCTTCCAAAAACGACTTTCTTTTTCTATTTACTGTTTTGGAACTAATTTAAAAAATGCAGAAAACTAATATAATCTGCATTGACAGGATTCGATTAAAATTGATATGATGAAGCGGCATGAACTTCCACGCCATGAAGTGCAGCAGGTCAGTTTTGTCATCATAGGTCTACTACTAATTTGCAATGCGAGTTACTTTTTACAGTTCTGTTGAGTAGGTTGTTGATCTGTAATCAGGTTATATGCTCATTGTGTGGCACTGAACAAGAGGTACGTGACTGGACTGTTGCTGTTGCTTCATAACACACCAAATGTTTTTCATCTAGTGTCATCATGGTGCCTTTTACTTGTCTGCTGGCTGCTGCCAGGTACGGCAAGTATGCACCAATTGTGGTGTATGCATGGGGAAGTACTTCTGTGAAGTGTGCAAGCTCTTTGATGATGATGTCAGTAAGAGGAGTTTACTTTTTGTGTGTGTGTGTCTTGTCTATCTGTATTAAGTATATGTGGGAGAATGTCATGTTTAAACTTCTTTTTATGATTTCAGGTCTCAAAACAGCAGTACCACTGCTATGGTTGTGGAATATGCAGGTATGCATTGTTTTTTTTTTACTTATGATACTTTTCTAGCTACAGTTTTTGTTGAAAATGGTATTTAAATTTGACTTATTTGCAGAATTGGTGGCAGGGAGAATTTCTTTCACTGTTCAAAATGTGGTAATGCCTCAATTCTTGTATCTAACATTGCATTCTTGAATTACAATGTAGTATAATGTCATTTGAAAGGCATATTCTTGTAGATATTTTGTTTGGACAACATATTTCTTGCAGGCATATGCCATGATGCGCGGCTTGTATGGACTTATACTAGGAAAATATGAATATAGTGTTTTCCAGCAACATTTTGCATTATATTGCAATTTTGAAGTTAGAATTTAAAAATATACACTTTTTGAAAGTCTACATTTTTAACTGTTTATCAATCAGAACCATACCATACTGTTTACTTAGTACGATTTGCACTTGTTAGCTGAACTACTTCACAAACCCCCGCTTGTTTGTGACTTCAGTTATTTATATAACACTAATTCTTTGTTTATCCATTTCATGCAGGATGCTGTTATTCTACAGTGTTGAAGAACAGCCATGCATGTGTTGAAGGAGCGATGCATCATGACTGCCCAATCTGCTTTGAGGTAGGTGTTCAGTGTTTCTTCCTGCTATGGTTTGAGAATTATATTGTTGATGAATGACTACACACTTCTTTCAAACTGTTTTGTGGCTGATCCTATTTCATGATTTTCAGTACTTGTTTGAGTCAACAAATGGTGTTTCTGTCTTGCCTTGTGGTCATACCATTCATGTAAACTGCTTGAAGGAAATGGAGAAGCACTGCCAGTAAGTTGATTCTGCTTGGCCCTTTGTTTACTCTGGTTTATCATGTGTGGTACTAGGTTTTGACATGCCTAAAATTAATGGCCAGGTTTGCATGTCCACTTTGCTCCAAGTCAGTTTGTGACATGTCAAAGGCATGGGAGAGACTGGACATGGAACTAGCTACTCTGTCTGATTCCTGCGACAATAAAATGGTAATGCTCTGTTTTTGTGCCTGTTTATTTGCTCTAAAGGTTCTAGTGTTAATTATAAGCAACGCCACCAAGAAGCCTAGTAGAAATTTTTGCTGACGAACTTGGCACTTTGGAGTCTGATTGCTGTTTTTGTCTTCCCCTGTAACATTTACCACCACTAATTTGGCACGTAGAAACTATGTTTTGATATCTCAAATACTACCCCATGACGTTGTTCTCAGTAGAGTAAGTTGAAATGACGTGTGTGATTTACTCGATGCATGTCAACATCCACCATTCTTGCCAGCTTTTCACTGATGAAGTTCTAGGTAGTTTCAACTGGAAGCTGAATTTGTTGGCCACTGCTAATTTGATTTACCTTCCCCTGTAGGTCCGCATATTGTGCAATGATTGTGGGGCAATATCAGAGGTGCAGTTCCATTTGATTGCGCACAAGTGCCAGAGTTGCAAGTCATACAACACCCGCCAGGTCTGAGGTAGTGAAGTCCTGAGTTGAGGGGATTGATTCTACATTCTGCAACACAAGCACTGACGGCGCCTTTCGGAAGCTGCTGAGCTCTCGGGCTGCTGTTGGCGGGATTCGTTCATTGGGTGCCTCGGCTGAGACAAATCGCTCCACATTATATATTTATCTAAGTTCACTGATGTTGGCTGCCGTTCTTTGGTTACGCCTCCTTGGGGCCTTTCTTCATTTGTAGTGTCATTCTGTGTGTTCAATTTGTCACTGTTTTGTTTGTCGCAGTTGTGTTGTCAGGTTAAGTTCTCTAGCTAGGTTAATTGCTCTGTCTGCTCAACAGGTCAAGCTTCAGGGGGTGGAAGATGATTGTTTTCACAAACAAATGTGGTAGGCTCGTGTTTGACACGTACAGCTGCATTTGTCATCCTTGGGCGACACTGTAAGCAGGGGCGGAGCTACAGGGTGGTCCCTGTGGGCCGCGGACCACCCTGCGCTCGGTCCAATCAAAGCCCGTATTCAGCGGGAGAATACGGCGTATTCAGCGGGATAAAGTCTGCACTGGAGAATTCAGCGTATTCACGTCAGACTGCGCGTCTACGCCCGTTCGTCTTCTCCGTGCAGCCGTGGGGCGGGCGACGCTGCGAGTCCTCTCCCAGCCCAACCTCCTCCGCATCCACGCGCCCGTCAAGATCTGCGGTAATCACGATTATAATAACACCCAGTGTTTTACTACTCCAATTGCACGTACTTGTGATCATTCCTTCGATCGAACGCTCAATTCCTTCGCTTCTTGGCCAGCGTGGTGGTTCAGTACTTTAGTTGCTTCGATTTGGGGGGGGGGGGGGGATAATTCCTTCTGGATGTTTTTGGTTTTGAGGAGACTGAAATGCTAATTCCGTTTGGTGAGGAGACTGAAATGAATCATGATGGGGTTTGGTCCACCTCCAAAAATAACGGGATTTGGTACATTTCAGTTTTTTGCTGCGGTCCAGGATTACTGCCCTTTGGTACAAATTTATGGATAAAAAGTATGATTCTTTTGCGAGGAAAAAAGTATGATTTTATATGGAAAGCTGTTCTCTTTGTAGCATCATGGTATTGATCGATGCCTGGTTTGGAAATTGGAGCTTGGCCGGCGTCGTATAGCCTGCGACGGCAAGCGCGGGCGTGGCCATCGAGCATCAAAATCCTAAGATGAAGACTCAATTGCTAAGCCTAAGCCAAAGCCCTATTCTCCTTTAGTCACGTACTTTCATGGCTATTAGAAGGCGCAGGCCGGACAAGAAGAAGAAGTAGTGACGTACTGTTCTTCAACTACTATGGGTATGTAATATTTCAATTCTATGTTAAGAAAGCTATATTCGTCTATTTTATGAAGTTCGTATGTCTTTTTACCTTAATTGCATTTCGTAATTCATATACTTGTGTACCGACATGTTAAATTTATAGCGGTTAAATAAATTTTAGACAATGGACCACCATAGCTACAAATCCTGGCTACGCCACTGACTGTAAGGCCTTCCATGTGGATGGATACCGCGCTATCCCTGCCCATCCACAATGCCTAAGGAAATGTATGGACGAGGGGATTTCTTGGAAGTCTTTGGGATTTAATTCAAATTTGAACTAAATCGTAATGATTTAAATTCAAATCCAAATAGGAGCTCTCCTGCGTGCGGGTGTTGCAAGATGTATGCTACTTATGGACCCGATGTACTGTGTTAGATGTGCAGTCGCCATTTTCTATGTCAGTTCTGTTCCCAAGCTGGGCTGCAAGTTCGTCATCCATTTTGTAGCTTCCTCGGCTGAAATAAAGATATCTACTTTACCTCCTTTTCCTCTGGTCACGAACTACGATCGTCTGGAGAACGAACTTGGAACAACACGGGATCATCTCTGAACTGCAGCTTGAACATTGAGGCCCAGGGATCGGTAGGCAGTAGCAATTTGACAGCAGCATCTGGCAGTATGCTTGCCTTCTGGTTTCTTGGGACTACGACAGAAACCGCTCGCTATCACCGTCCCACAAAAGAAAATCGAAGGGCGATGTAGCCGCGGCGACTGTTCTTGGTCCCTGCGAGCCCATGGGAGCGCATTCTCGCAAAGTTGCAAGCGATCAAACGGCTTCTAAGCTATTTAAGACGTGTCAGTTTTTTAATTTTAGTTTTTTTTTGTTTTTTGACCTTTTGTTTTTTATTTCTTTGTATTATCTATAATAATATAAGAGCTTTTTCTTATTTTTTATAATTTTTTTAAAATTTAATAACTTAGAAAAACTACGACTTAAAAGCGTTTGGAGCAGCCCTGACGTTCATCAGATCGACGAGCACACACCACCATGTAAAATGTAAACTAGTTGAATGCCCGTGCGTTGCTACGGATTTTTAAAATTTATCATACTACATGTTTTAAAACTCACGGGTGCATACAAACATATTCTAAAATTTTTTAAATCTATCAAGTCAAAAGCCGTCGATCACACCTTGTGGAATGACATTTTTTGGGGCAAAGATAACCAACACAACATTTTAAACGACACATTGATCAAGCAAAATACCCAGCTTGTAAAGTAGATGCATACATATAAATTTCAATTATCACATAATGTATATATACACAAGGAAGACACAACATTTTCTTACTCTGATGATGCCATGCCAGGAGCTTCTTCTTGTATATGCAGTACACACTTCATACATACTAATTTTCTGGGATTGGAGCATAACCCTGTGGTTCTTCCAGCTACCAATGCTGTGAAGTTCACCAAAAATACCTCTGCACCATATTTGTTGAGGCCAAAGCTTTGGAGGAAGGTTAGTTTCTCCAGAAACCCAAGTTCTGAAGTAGCTAGGGAAAAAGTATGTGCCAAGGAAGAGCACACCTTTTTCATGTCTTTTGGTGACCACCAATATGTATTAGTAATAAGATAAAAAAAAAGAAGTATGAAAGCTCACCAGCTACCAATAACATATTTCAGGTTTGTGACAACCACACAACAACTACACAAGGATATCAATTCACCCAAAACTATTCAGAAATGGCATGCTACAGCATACTTGAATAAAATGTTCAAAATCTTCTATACGCATACTTGATTAAAATGCTTAAAATATTCTATATTGGTTCTACTGTATGTCAACTGTATCAGTCAGTTCATAATGATTGCAGTTATTTGCAAATATATCAAATTATAGCAATAAATGAAGCTGATCAGTGGTCACTATATGGAATAGAATTGCAATCATATGTGAAGTCTAACATGAATACCATATAAACAAATTGTTCTGATCCCAAGCCAAGAATGCAGACTGTAAAGGTTGGCAATCCCATTTTCATTGTGATATTTGAAAGCACAGTATATCCCAACCGCACCAAGCACAAGCGCAATTGCGTGGAGAATTAGATGGATCAGCTTAGTTGTGTCATGATTCCACGTAGGAAGTACGCTGTATACCATGATAGCTGCCAAAATGAAAGGGATATTACTAAATTATGTTTGCAAGGCAGAAACTTGCAAAATTTTTAACATTACCTTCACTGCCAAGAATAATATAGCCAATCAGCATAAGAACAAGGTGAATATGCAATATCCCAACATTATAATTCTTTGATATCCAAATGGATTTTGAGATGCTAATGTAAACCAATTTAAAATAGCAAAGGTTACACAAATGACTAACAAACTGTATCTCTCACTGAGAGTTTATAGGAAACCATGTCAAGGGTTAAGGTGAAACAAATGAAATGAGGGTATAGATTTAAAAGGCTCATGTGCAGTTCACTCAGAGAGCCTAGACTTTTAAATTAAACAGACATAAATTATGGCACACACTTAACACTTAAAATTAGTCATTTTATACATCCATATAAAATTAGTGCCATATACAAAGCAGGAACCTCAATTTATACATCCAACTATGGCTGCAAACATGTTACCTGAATGGCCAATACAGGAAAATGACATAGATCAGCAAATAATGCTTCAGTTCCTGAAGAGAGAAATATTTTGCTTTATGTTACAACGGATCTACAATAAGTCGATCGAAGGTAAACACTGTTGTTAACAATATATAAAAAGGCCTGACCTGTGATGCTAAGCATGATTCCTCCTAGAGAGGTCCAGCTGTCAGAATTCCCTCGCCATCGGAAATACCGGTATATATAGACTGGATTGTATGCTTTTAACACAGAGTTGTCATACTTGTGTATGTTTAATGCTCCAACACTTCCAATTAGAATGAACCAGAGGAGCACTATAGGTGCAAAGAGCCATCCAACTTTGTCTGAACCGTAGTGTTGCATGCTAAATAATCCAATTAAGATGACCACAGCAACAAGTACAACAACATCTGTCAGATGCAGAGGAAACCAAAGATCAAACGATTTTACATCATAAATTAATGTAAAAGATAGATTATTAGATTGGATTTTGGGATACTTGTATTAAGATCAAGAAGCAAGACTGATGCATATCAGAACATAACACATAAAACAGATACACATGCACTGGATTCCTTCATCATTGCAGCAAGAACATTCCTCTACTTACTAACACTACCTAAACAATTTACAGAAGTTACAGTATGCAAGGATCTGAATAAACCATATTGAACAAATGACATTACCAGTACTCATATTCGGATTTTGAACTTTTATTCCACCTGATGCAGAAAGAACTGTGAAAAACACGAAATCATAAATCAGATTCCAAGATCCATTGGATTTACTAAGAAGAATATGATGCTGAGTATTGATTTAGAAGAAATTAAGCTGAGTACCTGATATAGCAGGAGTAAGGATTCCATCTCCAATAGCTGTACAAGTACCAATGAGAACAAGAATAAGAATACAATTCCTTTTATACGTGTGTGCCTCTAGCCATATCTTTATTTTTGCTGCTAGTGAATTCTCCTCATAAGTTTGCCGACTATATGTCGTTAGGTCCTCATCAGTCTTGTGTTGGTTGGGTATGGTGCTGATCTTTGCATGACGGCATAGTAGGGAATAAAGGGCAAATGTACCACCTGTGAGAAAAAAAAACAGTAAGTTGTCATCTCTCAAAATATGCAAACAAGTTAAGTGAAGAAGAAGCAGAATTGCACAAGCAACAGTGTTTGCAACATTGATCAACAGTAAAGTGATCTAAGGCTAAAAGTTTCGTCATCTGAAGAATAAAATTTAGCAGTCAATCAGGCATCTCTCCTGACTATAGAGGCATTCTGCTACATATAAAATGCACTGTTCACAAATCATTGTCACGTATAAACTTCTAATGTGTTGGTTAATGTGTAGAAATCACACATTTGAGATGAGTTCAAGCTAGTTTTTTTCAAAGTACCAAGATAAGAAACAACATGTTACTTATACCTTATGAGGATCAGCTATCTCACCTTGACCGTTGTCATTTGCCCGCAAGACAACAAAAACATACTTCAGAAGAGGAATGAGGGTAAGGGTGTAAATGATCAAGGAAAGCGCCCCAATAACATCCTCATTGTCTTCTACTCCACGAGGAAAGATATTATAGAACACATACAACGGTGATGTGCCCAAGTCACCAAAGACCACCCCAAGGCTCTGAAATGCGAGCCGTAGTAACAAAACTGACGAGAACTTCTGCATGAAGGGAAATCATAATCAATAGAAATTATTGATTTAGCAGTCTAGTTACTTCAATAAATAACAAACATCCGTTTTTAGGACTAAAGATTTTCTGCAAGTCGTTTCATCAAGGTGGAATGAGCCGAAAACCGTATAAAACTAAAACATCACTCCTTTAGGAAATTGGTAATTCCATTATATGAATCAAACCAGTTTACTTCATGCCCTACAAATGACAGTACATGTTCGTGCAGTACAATTCATCTCAAAGTAGTGCATCTGTTCTAGATGTGCTCAAAATACAAACTGTACAATGAGATGAATGTCACATGCAGTCACCAATTTTACATCTATTGCGATTATTCTGAATTCTGAAAACATTTAATTCTTGGCAATAAAACAAATTTAACATGTAACTAATTGAAGAAGAAGAGAAACTTCAGACCTTTTCTGTGTACATATTCTTCAGTCTGCCTGCTTCCTCATCCATGGGCTGATCAAGGTTCTGATCTAGTTCCCACATGCTCCCCCTATTTGTGCCCTCACTCTCTGATAGCGACGCCATGGATCTCTTTTGACCTCAGCCACAGCTCCTCAAATCCTCACACCAACACAGCCCCAGGAACCAAGCCCTCCACTTCCAGTATTTACATCAACCAAAATGGAAATTTAGCTTACCAATAAGCATTCAGCCTCCAACAGGACCAAGCACAATATTTGATCTCTCACTCAAAATTCAATCTCAGACCTCCACACCAACATCTCCCACCTTCAATTCTTGCATCAATAGAAAAACTGGAGTTGTAGCTTATAATACAGGCACTAAGCTTCCAACCAAATCTCCCCACCAAGCAGCTCCTTTCTTCCAGAAGAACAGGCACGGGGTGGGGGGAGAAGCGGGGGCGGAAAAGGAGCCGAGGAGGAGGCGGCGACGGCAGCGCGGCGTGGGGAGGAGAAGGCGAGGGCGAAGTGCAGGAGCGGCGGCAGCGGGCACCGGGCAGGCGGCCAGGCGGGCACAGGCGCACGGCGGCCTCACCCCTCACTGCCTCGCGCTCACGGAGTCACGGGCGCCTCAGTGCCTTGGCCCTCGCCCCTCGGTGCCGGGCCTGCCGGCCGGCCGGCGGACTGGCGCAGACGCGAGAGCGGAGGGCGGAGCCGCGGGCGCCCAGTAGCCCAGTCGCCGCCGAGTTGCCGCTGACCGCCGCAAGCCCGCAGCACTCGCCGAGTCGCCGCCGACCGCCGCAGCCGCGCACCGTCGGCCGCCCCTGGTCCCTCTACCCCTAGCGGCGGCGGATCTTGCGGGATCGGGGGCGGCGGCGACCTGGCCCTGACCCGAGGCGGGGGGAGGCGGTGGGGCAGCGACGCAGGGTGGGAGGGAGGGGAGGAGGCGGCCGAGGGGTGGGGAGGCGGCGGCGGCGCGGGGTGGGGAGGGGGAGGAGGCGCCCGGGAGGTGGGGAGGAGGCGGCGGCGCGGTGAGAGCGAGGGGCGGCGGCGGGGGATTAGGAGGTGGGGGGCGCGGGGAGAGCGAGGGGGGGGCGGCGGGGGAGAGCGAGGCGGGGGCGCGGGGAGAGCGAGGGGGGCGGCGGCGGCGGCGCGGGGTGGGGAGGGGGCGGCGGCGGCGGCGCGGGGTGGGGAGGGGGAGGAGGCGCCCGAGGTGGGGAGGAGGCGGCGGCGCGGGGTGGGGAGAGGGAGGAGGCGCCCGGGAGGTGGGGAGGAGGCGGCGGCGGCGCGGGGTGGGGAGGTGGAGGAGGCGCCCGGGAGGTGGGGAGGAGGCGGCGGCGCGGTGAGAGCGAGGGGCGGCGGCGGGGGATTAGGAGGCGGGGGGGGCGCGGGGAGAGCGAGGGGGGCGGCGGGGGAGAGCGAGGTGGGGGCGCGGGGAGAGCAAGGGGGGCGGCGGGGGAGAGCGAGGCGGGGGCGCGGGGAGAGCGAGGGGGAGGCGGTGGAGGGAGAGCGCGGGGGGTTGGGGCACGGGGAGAGCGAGGGGTGGCGGCGGGGGAGAGCGAGGCGGGGGCGTAGGATGCACCATCACCTCCAACTCGTTCTTTTAGGAGTAGAGATTCTGAGGAGGAGGGAGGAGTAGTCGAGTCCCCCGGTGCATTGGATTCCTCTGGCCTTTTGCCTACAGCAATCGTACTGGCCAACACTGATTTAGCCAAGCTGGTTTGCCTGCCCGCGTCCTTGCGTTGATGTAACAAGCCACTGGAGCTCCACAGAGCCCCCTACAGGCTACAGCACAATGAACGCAAGCTGACAATTGCACTGCAACGGTAGTTAGTGACAGACAGATTCACCAGGGTTAAAAAGTTTGGGAATCGCTAACTGGTGGCTGGATTGTTTTCTTAAACTATTTACATATATGATCAGGTAGCGAAGTTTTTTTTAATTTTAGCACCTTATTTTCTTTGTAAAAATAGACTCCGCCTCGACCTTGGAAGGTGTGACATGTACCACTTGCGCACCCCTAGCTCAGCAGGTCAGATGGGGCACAGCAGGAGGCTCAGGCACGGCAACAGGTTAATTAGTGCTTTAATTAGAGTTAATTGCTATTGGTACTAATTAATTGAGCTTAACGCTAATTAATGGGTGAACAGTGTTGCTACAGTACGTGCCGCAACCTGGTGGCTCCGTAAGAGGCACCTGCACATGGGCGCCTTGGCAGGAGCTGAAACAAAACTGAAATTCAAAAAGAATTTGAATTCTTGCTTGATTTTGATTTCTCTTGAATCTTGGCTTAATCCCGCACTCATTCCAGCGAACCATGCCTTGTTTTCCCTACCCAGCGAACCATGCCTTGTTTTCCCTACCGTATCGCCGCTTCAGCCTTTCTGCATGCACACTATTCACGGAACGAAAAGATCGCCACTGTCCTGATCTTTCCGCTGCCACATCTTCCCATTGCTGCAAATGGTCAGAGACCATACTTCCTCGCCTATCCCACCTCTGACCCCCTCTTAAATGCTCTTGGCCGCGTGTCAGAGCAGCCGCCGCCATCCCTTCTCTTCCCGCATTCTCTACTCTTTCTCATGGCCGACAACCCTGCGCCACAAATTCAAGCACCCTAGAACCCATCGCTGCTAGCTTGAGCAGCTGTACCATAACCTTTAACTGTCGCGACCCTTACCTGGATAAGCCTTGAGCCTTATCACCGTCTCACTCCCTACCGCTTCACTGCTCTCTGCGCCCTCATTGTACCTTCCCCTTACAGCCGACCTAGCACCTTTTGACCACCGCAATGCCCAGCCCGAGGAAGCACAAAAATCCCTGAGTTAGCTGCGCCTTCCCGACTCTGCCACACGCCATTGCCGCCATGAACCAAACACTGTGCCAAACCGCCAAGTCCCTTCAAAGCAAAGCACCGGTACCCAGTGAGCCACTCTTAAACCCCAATTGAGCCCTCGACCGTAACTTCACCGACGATCACTGGAAAACTCTAAAGTAAGCCAATTTCCAATTCCTGTTATCTAGTTAATTACTTTTCAATTGCTTTCGCCTATAGCACTCTTATGCTCCCAGGAACACCACCGAACCATTACCATAGCTTTCCGAGCCCCCTTCTTCCCGGTCACCGAAGTTCGCTGCCCGACCAAAGACCATCACTGTGGGCAGCCCAACTCGGAGATCCCCAACCTGAGCTGTCACTTCCCTAAGCCTCCTCTAAACCTAGAGATGCTTAAACCCAAATGCTATTGTCCTCTTAGCCCGCCATTACCCCTATGCCATTCAAAAGTCCCGAGAAGGGAAGACCTCACTGCCAATGATCACCTGACTTCCAGCCGCTTTTGAGCCCAAAAATGGAATCCTTGTAGCATCAAGAATCCACCCATGGTCGCCAATTGTTCTCTTTGACCACAAATCCTCCGACCGCTGCGTGCCCTAGAACCTCCAACTACTCCTCCGTTTGGAATCCCGGACCACTTCGTAATCGAAAGAAACTTCGGTCGTACCGCTTTGAGTCCTGAGCAACCCCACTCAAACGCCGTTCGATGCTCCCAAGCTGCTCAAACGCCGTCCGATGCTCCCAAGCCACTCGAACGTCGTCCGATACTCCCAAACCACTCGCACACCATCCGATGCTCCCAAGCTGCTCGAACGCCATTCGATGTTCTTAAGCCGCTCGATTGTCATTCGATCTTCGTAGCTACTCAGACGTCGTCCGATCTCTGTAGCTACTCGGACGCCGTTCGATCTCCGTCGACTTCACGATCGAAGTTAAACCTCAACCATCCGCCCGACCTCGTTAGTCGTACGCAAACCCATTTTGATCATCTTGAGCCCGTCTACACCCTTCCCAGCTCTGTTCCACCATCTTAGACTCCGACAAAACTTCAAACCATCCAAATGATATCCCGGCCCTAAACCTAACACCGTCCATACCCATGGCCATTCACAGAAATCCATATAACATCTATATACTTATTTGACTATCTCAAACCCCATCTAACCTAATCCCAAATCCGTTCAGCCAAACCGCACATCGCCTAAATCCTAACCCTGAACCTATTTTCTTTATATCTTTTTGGTTATTTTATTGTTTTTGCTCCCAGCTTGCATTCTGCAAAGCAGGAACTCATTTGTATTTGTTTTCCATGCTAGTATTCGAACCCAATGAGTTGGTCAATAGAAGAGCTATAGGAGCAATTAAAGAAGTCAGTATCTAATCTAAAGACTACAGTAAGATAATCAGAGACTATTGACAAAGAGGTAAGTCACATGGTTTTGATCATATTGAGCCTACATTTATTTAATTATCAACATTTTCATTATGTTATTTGCACACTGATATTTTGTGTACAATAAATGTTTAGATTGACATGATGTTAGTTATGTCCTACCATCTGATAAAGCCTAGTTTAATTTGATGGCCATATTCACCTTGACAAGATTTAGTATTATTATAAATACTATTTAAATAATCATGGTAGACCAGAAACTCAACAGTTTTACACTACTAAGAGACTTAGCACTTTACCAGTAGAATTTCAAAAGTGATTTTAGGATAAGGAGATATCACAGGAAGCCACGAGATAGTTGGGTCTCATGACCTTATTCTAGAGTGGAGACTTGGACTGGAAAGGTGGCAGTGTGGATGGGCACTGAAATAAAGGTTTGTGAAGAAAGTTGCCTCGGTGAAAATATAAGGACTAGAACCTTATGCTAAGAAAAGAATATAGTGATCGCTCAACCACAAGCGTTGATTCATCAAACCTGGTTTAGTAGCTGCTCAAGTTCGATTGAATATCTACAAAGGGTGGAGGGAGACTAAGGGAGTTTTTGTGGTATGGGAGGGGGTATAACTATATTTAACAACAGTAGATCCGCTTCAAATCAGACGAGGCCGTGGGCCATCTAAGTTTGTTGGGAAACGATACCTACTGGGTAGAGCTATATAAAGAATTGAGCAGAGAAAAGCCTTGTTTCTTAACTCTGTCGCGGGAGTTAAGAGATCTTATAGATAAAGCTGGACAACTCTGCATCGTCAATTATAAATGGTATTTGAATATGTTGTGCTTCCGGTAAATGAAGCTAGTTTAATAGATAGATGATTCCAATTGCAAAGCATAAATAGATTTGGAAATGTTGAGGTCAGGCATTCAAGTTTTGAAACCCTAATTCCTTGAGAAGTTATTGTTCTTTTGTGTTTAAAAATATTTACAAATAAAATTACATCCACAAATGCTTTAATAAAACCATTATATCTCCACCTCTTGAAAATCCCTAGCAAGTAGTTATGTAGCATTTTTCCATATAACTTGTTAAGTACGGTTAATTGTACTCAGTCTTGATTCATTTTCCACCAACACATAGATCGTATGAAGAAAGGATATTACAAGTTTTCATGTTAAGGTTACGACCGCATTTAAGCGTTCATGTAGAGTTTTCTTCGGTTCTTCTGTTTGTAAGTTAAGTTTTGGGCTTGGACGCCCTTAAAGCTGTTAAAGTTGACCGTTAGATCTTTATTTTAGTCAAATTAACCCTTTTAAATGTTTATGAGTAGGCATGATGCTCTTTTTATTCGCAACTGAACTCTTAGACTGTTGCGGGGCGTACGACAACCCTGTTTCAAAAAATGGGGTCGTTACAGGAGCCTCCCTGCATGCCCGAGCTTCCTATCGCACGCCACCTGACCTACCGAGCTAGGGGCGCAGCAGGTGACATGCGTCACTTGCCACGCCTTTTAGGCTCAGGGAGGGATCCATTTCTGCAAAAAAAAAAGTGCTAGGGAACTAAAATTGAAAAAGGGTTGCTTTAGGGTCATATGTGTGAATAGTTTGTCTTTTTAATTGAACACTCGAATTTTGGTGATTTTGTCTCAAGATTTATGCTCCACCTCCCTTTCTGGCTCCGGCGAGTTAGGTTTAAGATTCAGGTTCGGGTTGAGTTCACCAAAGCTCTTAGATTTAGAGGGAGGCCGGAGGTGGTGGCAGACTGGCAATGGGGCGGCGAGGCAATAGTGGGCGCCGCCTCGGCTGCGGGCCGAAAAAGGGTGGTTGGTGGTCGAAGTTGGTGGAAGCGACAAGGACGAGTAGTTAGAAGATGGTAGGAAGCGGCAGTAGCCGCTGGAGACGAGGAAGGAGAGTGGCGCATGGGGGATTTCGTCTTAGAGGAAGAAGGTGAGGGTGCGGGGCGGCTCACCAAAGAGGAGGAAGGAGGATGATGCGGGAGGGATAGAGGCAGGAACGGCGAAGGTGGATTTAGAGAGAGGGCCGGGAGGTAGACTGGTGATGGGGGCATCGTCGGAGCAGGTGGGAGTGGTGGTGGGAGGCGACAGAGGTAGAGGTTGGCAGGCATTGCCGGCGCCAGAGGTGGCACTGATGAGGTGGTTGGGTAGCGGCGCATAGTGGAGGAAGAAGGTGACAGTGATGTGGGATTTGGGGAGGAGGATCAAGGCAACACAGGTAGACACCGACAAGGCCACTGTCACCGAAGGGGCGATTGGGCGGCGGTGGGGTGGTGGGCTGGCGGCTAGGATTGGGGAGGGGAAGGGAGGGGAGGGGTTATAATGGAGCAAGGGGTGAGTGATATCATCCATTAGATGCAGTCCTAAAGGTTCAAAGTTTAGTACTATTTAGCCACAAAACAGTCGAATACTTATAGACATCACCAAAAAGATTATCTTTTTTTTTCTGAGGAGCATTTGCTCGTGAGCAGCAGAGCTTACTGGCTAATGCTCGAGCGTAAGTGCGTAACACGGACCCATCTATCAAGCATCAGCTACGTTGGTACTACGGTGAACAATTATAAGCAGCCCACTGATGAAGATTCAGGAAAAAAAAATGAAGATTCAGAAAGGAGTTTAAAAACAGGGAGAAAATGCACTGAGATTTTGAAGCAGGACTGGTTGTTATAAAAGGGTGATATATTGGTGGCTAGTTGATATTGCTAGTCTTACAGCCAAAAAAGGGAATAATCCCAACAATTCATGAAAATGGTTTAGCCATTGCAATGATGCAGAAACTGGCTAATTCGAAACCTCTCCATTCAGAAAAACTAGAATGGGAAGTGTTTTCCTTCCTTCTTTTCCCCTGCTTAATCCTAAGTTTCCAGCCATAACATGAACAGAAGCTTGTGGGCAACACACATTTGCCACTACTAGCAATCTTCACCAAGGCAGAGAGCAGCAGAACTGCCAGAATCCAGCATCATCAGCTCCACCTCCTCGATTTCCTCCTCGATGCAGCTCTTCCTGCACTCGTTGCTGCAGAACGCCTTCTCGCCCCTGCATTCCAAGGAAGCCACACAAAACTCAAGAACTGAACATAATATCCACGTCATGCAAATGCAAGCAAGGAGGTAAGTTCAGGGCTCACAGAAACATGTAGATGTCCCTGTCCTCTTGCAGCCTCTTCCTGCAATAGCAGCATGGGCCAGCAGCAACACCGGCCGGTGTCGTCGGCAATGGCTGCTCACCAATGGGTTCAATGGTGAAGATTGGCTTCTTCGAACCGTCTGGAACACCCTTGCATACCTCCAGTGTCTCGTTCCCTAGAATGTGCGTCGTCCTCGGGTTCAGACCACGCTCGATAACACAGGTGTACTCTTCAGACTGAGCGAAGTCTGAAATCTCATTATTCAGGGTGACACCAACCAAACCAGTCTGCTGGCATGCTGCATCACTAGCCACCTTCGGCAACCCCAGCTCAAGAAACGGCCTAATGGATTCAAGAAACGAGCTTTTTCCTCCAAAGTACAAGGAGCTCTCATCGGCTGTGAGGGCATCGACGAGGCTGAGGCCGACTCTTGGAGGGCTAGTTCTGATCTTCAGATCGGCCTCGACACCCTGCCGTAGGCGCCCACGGGACTTGAGATTGGTGCCTCCGATGTTTGATGACAGGTTCTTAAAATCCAACGGAGAGGTCGGGCTCCAGACTGAATCAGGGTCCACTGCATTTAGACCTTTGCTGCTTAGCCTCACAAAGAGGCCAGGGACCCTGAAGAATCCAGTGCTCCTCTGTGCAGGGTACTGATCATTGGATTCCTCCATGGCTTGCCCTTGAGCAGTAGCTGTTGTCTTGTTCCCAAGCACCCAAGATGAGAGCAATCTGTCCCTGAAATGGCCGGATAATTTGTTTTGTTGAGTATCAGATCAGTCAACGGATGATGAAAGCAAAGAAAAGTGAGGAAAATTCAGCTTTTGCTTTTTACTCATCAAGTCAAAGGAGCAAATAAAAGAAAAGGGTGACGATCTATGCATCAAAAGTACAGAAACAATCAAAAATGAAAAAAAAAGCAAGTAGTTAAAAACAAAGGTGGTTTTGCTAGATCTATGCAGCAGACGTCCAGGGAACAAGAAAAGATTGCTTGTTCCAATCACAAACACCTCATCATCACTGTAAAGTGCAAACTGAAATAAGATTCACTCACTTGAACATGATCAAGATAAACTAGAACACACCAACCACCAAACAAGAAAACTAGACAAACTTCTCCGCCCAACAGCTCAGATCACACCAGTTGCGTCAAGACGAATTTATAGGGAATGTAGCATTAAACTCGTAGCTGCATCACCGCGGGCATTGCGACCATAAAAGGAAGGCGGCATCACAACACCACCGACCCCAAAAAAACATCCGATACAAATCGCAGGCCCCAATCAACGATCAAGGCTACTAAGCGGAAACGGAGGCCGTCTATTCTCAGGCCCGAATTGGGGAAGCCAGCCAAGAACACAAACTACAGCGCAGCAACTTACTGGCCAAGCATACAAATCTAGAAAGCGCGGCAGTAGCTTTTCCAAACGAGTTAGTGGCGTACCGGAGTGTGTACCTTGCGACCGATTTGGCGGCCCGGTTCTCTTCTCTCCTTGGGCGATGGGACTTAGCCAGAAGGTCCAGAGCCCTAGCCAAGGAGGCAAGGAGAAGAGGAGTGGGGTTGAGGCTTCCACAGCACTCTGCTTCTTGTTCCAGACTTTGGTTCCGCCGCTCAAATCTGCCTGCTATCCTTCCCACGTGGTTTCTTCTTTCTTGTGCGCGCCGGTGCGTCTATTGGGAGAAGACAAGCGTCCGAGGACACGCGGCATGCAAAAGCGACGGGCGCGTGCGGTGGCTTCTTCAGGGCTCAACACCTCTCCGCTTAACACCGCTCTCCTGGTCTCTCTCTCCTCTCGTCTTTCTCTCTCTCAGTCTCTCTCTCTCTCCTCTTTTCTTTTTTGCTTTTGTTTCTTGGAAGGCATTCTACTGTTTCTCAAGGTGAGAAATTTTCTTTGGTGCTACAACAAACATGGAAGACTTGGCATGTGATGATACTTCCTTTTAGTGATAACTTTTGACTTTTAATTTACTATTTTTTAATTTCATTTTTCTAGTTTTTTTAGATTTTTTTGCCTTTTCTTTTTTCATATTCTTTCGTATTGTTTGTGATAGGTAATATATTTTTTCTATTTTTATTTTTTTTAATTTAATTATGCTAAATAAGTCATCATCAGTTATAGTGAAAAATAAGCCAGCTACAGTAAAACAAACCATGAGCCATCGTCAAACTGAGCGCCCATTAGGTGGTGCATATTTGGATTTATAAGCCATGGCTTATACTTTATTTTTTTGCATTGTAGCAGCTAAAATTATATTGTAGCTGTTGGTAGATTTTTTTAGCATAGTTAAATTAAAAAATAAAAAAGTTATCTCATCATAAATAATACGAAGGAATAAGGGGAAAAGAAAAGACGAAAAAGAAAAAAACCAAAAAGCTAAAAAACAAAATTAAAAGCCAGATACTCTAATGAACAGGACTTTAACGTGATAGTAAATGTCTTATGAGATGATCCAAGAACTTTGTTGTACTGATGCAGTGTTGGTTTAGCTCTCCTGTGCTTCATGGTTCCATGAGCCCATGACCCATGTATTCCCATGTCATACGCGATGATCCAAAAATCTTTCTTCTACCTATGCAGTCTTGGTTTCGCTCTCGATGACTCTACTCCAACTAACTTACAGCTTAAATTTCTAACTATAGCTTTTGATTTATAACTGATATTACACTGTAGTGGTTGTTAGTTTTTTCTGAGAAATAATGAAGAAAAATAGAAAAAAAATGATAAATAAAACCGTTATATCGTCATAGACAATGCGAAAAAAAGAGAAAAAAAGGAAAAAACCAAAAAATTCTAAAAGGCCAAAATAAGGTCAAATTAGAAGCGGATGCGTTCAACTGTCTTCTGATTTAAATAAGCTAAAAGCCAAAATAAGCCAGAAACTGAAGCCATTTGGAGCAGGACCTTTCATCTACGGGTTATAATTTTTGGTCCTAGTGTGAGCGTTCATGTGAACAAACCAAAGTCGATAAGCCCCTTCTAAAAGGTTATCCCGATAAACCATTTAAAAATAATGACATAGAGATTATTATATTTATTTGTTAAAAAATTTTATAATTTATAAATTTTAAGCTGAAAAGAACTGGCGTCATGACACCTGCGTTCTCCCATTGTCTGTTTAGCTCTCGTATACTCTCGTGCCCCCAGGTGACTACACGTGACAAAATTGCTTTAACCGCAGTTGTAAAAGAATTAGATGGTTGAAGTATTTTTTTCCCTGAAAAGCAATTGTGCTCGCACGTGTGGAGGGCAAGTCGGCAATGTTTATTTTTCATTTCCGGGCCCTTTTTTACTGCTGCGGTTAAAACGTTAAGCCTATTTTTGTCGTTTTCTGTGCTGAGCGACCACCAAGGCCCGACGCGTATATTGAGGAGCACCGTACGTAGGGGAGGGACCCTGTTGTCGTTCCCTTTTCTTTTTCTTCCCTCTGTAAGAGCAAGTCCAATAATGGTCTTATAGTCAAGCTAGTCAGCATTTTTACTGATGTGAAGGAGAGAAGAGAGGAGAGAGATGAGAGCTTGGCTGAGAGCAAGTTTAATAGTACAGATAGCTGCTACCTCCAATACATTTCCATGTCATCAAAAGATAATGATGCAGTCAACTCATACAATAAGCTGGCTATAAGTTGTCTCCACAAGAGCTCTCAATCATTTAATACATACATGGGTATTGATAATTTAATACATGCATGGGTATAGCAATTAGTTCTATGGGTACATGCATGGATAATGCCTCTTTTCTTGTGCTATAGCCTGACTCTTGCATGGGAGTCGGCTTGGCTCTTTCTCTCCTTTTCTCTCCCCTCCACATAGGACTATACTGAGGGCATCTCCAACAGTATGAGCTAGTTACTAGCTCTAAGACAACTTCTCCAATAGTACTAACTTTAGCACATAGCTCATAATATAAATAGCCTCACATGACACTCTCACATGATCTTGGAATGTGTGTATGAGACTAGCTCTTGATCAAGAGATAGCTTTTCTCTCTCTTCTATTAAAATATAAAACAATATGCTTAGAGCTAGCTCATAAGTCACTGTTGGAGATGCTCTGACATGGATTCCCTTATAGCTAGCACAGTCAGCCTTATTAAACTTGCTCTCATGCAAGCAACAGGCTGGGCACGGGAGTCTATGCAGTGGTGGGCTCAGATAATAAATGTATGTGAGGAGGAATAGGAAAGAGAATGTGAGATATGGTACCACATAATAATAAAAAATCTTTTGTAGACAAATAGAAGACAAATTATTGTATAACTTGGCTCTTATAACTTGACTTATAGCTAAACACTTGGCTCTATTATTGGACTTGCTCTAAAAGCGACTGTGCCTGCTATTGGTAATATCTTTTTTGACTTTTGAAATCCACTTTTGATTTTTATTATAGTACCTAACTTTTAAACAAAGTATTTTTTTAAAATAGAATCTACAAGTTAATTATAGTATATATTAAAAAACTAATATCTGCACCATCTAAAATTGCAATAGAATATCTTTATCTGTAATCTCTGTTAAAAAGGGCTAAAATTCAAAAAAATTAGATAAAAATTATAAACCACAGCAAAAAAAAATCAAATTACTATTTGTCTGATGCGAGACAGAATATGTGCCATTATTTTGTGGTCCCACCATCGAGCACAATTATATGGGCCCACTGAACAGTTCCTGCAAAAACTCCTGGAAAGGCACGCAAGAAATAGTTTTCGTAAAGTCTTGTCTTCTCGTGTGAACTCTACGCAATGATATCTCCGATTTTTTTTATTTAACCTTATTATGTCACTTTAATTGACATTTAATCTGTTTTATAGTATTGTGCCACGCGTCGGTCTTAGTTTCTTCCGCATTCTTTAGATTTACAATTTTGTGTCAGATGGAACTAATTTTCAAATTATGACGGCACAAAGGGCTAAATAAAAAAAATCTGACATCTCCGTGACAAGTTGGTTAAACGGTCGAACATGTACTAACCACCAACGAAGTCCATGGTTTTGGAACAACAAGAGCGATTGTACCATTACGCTGCCATTTGATCCGTTTCATAGTATTTGCCCCTTTTTCGCTATTTCTATTTTCTGCGCTTGGGAGCATATCCTGATTTCTTCTTCCTAGAGAAGGAATCCCCCATTTTCCCATTTTGGTTTTTATATATAGATGAAGAGACGGTGAAATCATGGCAAGGGGAGGAAAATTTGACTGTCTACCCACATAAGTGTATCGGCCAGTTGCTTATAGTGTCACCCTTGAACTTGAGGCATAATAGGTGGAAAATAGTAAGCTCGTCTGATTTACACTTTTGAGATTATGCAAGAGGCAAATCTATCCTTAATACGGAGAAATATGCAACTGGCAGAGCGAAATCCTTTTGCGCGTAGAGAAATGCTTCACATACGACGTCAAAAGGGTACGATCGACGTACGACCCTACGTGGCCTCAACTCGACCGCTCTTCCCATCGCTGCTCCCTCCTCTTCTGTCAGCTCAACAGGGGCCATCCGGTCAATTGGCCGCAAGAGCTCGACGCGAGCTAGGGCCAGCAACTTCCGCGTCCAGCCGTTGTCGCCGTCGTGCGACGCGCGGAACGTCGCGCCGCCGCCCTTCTTGCCTCGGCCTGCCACCATGCCACGCACGGCCCCACACCCACGCTGTCCCCACGCCGAGCCGCCGCTGCGGCACTCGAAGCTGCCACCACACAGGGCACCGCGCTCATACACCTGGCCCAGCCTTACCCGGCCTAACCGCCGCGCATGCGCTCGCGTGGCCATGCGAAGCTCCTCCGCCCGTCTTGCCGCAGTTTGGTCCATGCCGCCGCTCAATGGGGTCCGAGCCTGGCCGCGCGACGGTCCTCCGCCAGCCTCGCCGCAATGCCGCAGCTCGACGCCGCTCCGCGCGTGCTTGCCCGTCTGACTGTGCCATGGACAGATGGACTTCTTAGACTTGGGAGGCGGGAAGAAGAGAACAGAGAGAGGAGCGGACATATCACTGTGCTCACGTGACTTGCTGCGTCGTAACAGGAACTATCGTATCGATAGTAGTACTGTTGCACATAATTGGGTCAGGTGCAGTGTTTCCAACCAGGTTAAGGTGGTGATCGGTTCGGCTGAAAAGTTCGTAGCTTATGGCTGAAAATACTGTAGCTGGCTGAAAAAAGCACTGTAGCTGACAGATGCTTATTTAGTATAATTAAATTTAAAAAAATAAAAAATAAAAAATATGTTAGCCCATTACATATAATACAAACAAATACGGAAAAAAAAGAACCGGCAAAAAAGCTCAACAAAAAGCTAAAAGTTCAAAAAAGACGAAACTTATGAATAGTGAAAAATAAACCAGAAGCCGAATTGATCGGGGCCTTTTCTTGATGTACAGATTAGCTGCCAAACATGGCGATTAGCGTCAGTGAAGTTCTCTTTGTTAGGCCGTGGGGGGACAGGTGTCGACTCCCAAGTTGCCGTTATCGCATCGATCATCGAGTTCAGTGGCAGCAATTACCTTTCTTTGTGCTAAACCCTCACGTGCGGTACGACGATTAAGGCTTAACCTGCTCCGATGTCACCAGCCACGAAAAACTCCTCCTCCCTTGGAGCTTTCACCTTTTCTCTTTCCCACCCTTTATTTTACTATACTCGTTTCACAGTGGCATTTTCACTCGCTTCGATCGATTGGTTGGTGTCGCGCCTCTTTACGCAGGCAGCGAGTGATTGTGTCGGGCTTGTCTTTTGGGTGTAGTTTATGGTTTGTGATTGTGATTTATAGTTTTTGGGTTGCTTATGAGATAGATGAGTAAGAGAAACTCACATATGATTTTAGTTGATATATACAAAGTCGCTATAGTATATACTATGATAAATTTATAGACACTGTTTAAAAAAGATATTCTAATTAAAGATTAATTATTATAGAAAAAGAATGAAAAAAAGTTCTTGAAAGTGAAAAAGAAAAACCCGGCGTGTGCAGGAGGGGACAGCGAGTGGTGACACACTGCCAGCAGTAGATTTTATTGGCCTGATCAATGGTACTGTAGTCTGTAGTATCTACTAGCATTTCCCAGCGGCAATGCAATGCATTGTTTGTGATGCAAAGTTGGGAACAGTATGTTTAATTGCTAGCTAGTTTGACACTGCGTGTCCAGCAGCAATGCAAAATATACCACAGCATGCACTGTGTTGGGTAGGTTTATCTAGCTTATGGTTCTTAGGTAAAATTTTTGAATTCTGACTGATCGTAAGAGAGAGTATAAAGAGAGACACTTATGTACGATTTTGGCCGATATAGATGAAGTCAGAACAGTGTTTACTATAATTGATTTATAGACATTGTCTTATAAAATACTTCGTTTGAAAGTTAGTTACTGTAGATAAACCAAAAGTCATTAGACCAACAGAAGACAACATTTTCTGATGCAAAGTGTCTGTGCAAGATTTCCAAATTTTGTCAGTGTGGATTTCAGATGCTGCCACGAGCAGATTGACTGGTTGCCTCCTAGGCAGAGGATTGAAAACTGAAGCCTTGTTTTTGTTTGCACTTTGCACAATGACGTTGGACTGGTTGGAGTCAAGGGGCAATAAGTCTTTGTGGTTTGACTGGACTCTTGTTCGCACAGTGGCGCTCAAGGCAGGACCGAAAAGCTTCATAGGAGCACTACTTAGCCCCATTCATTCCAGCTAACCTTCTGGCTTCTGGCTTTTAAAAGATGAAATAAACATATTGACTTTTTATTTTTTTTAGTTTTTGGTTTTTCTTATTCATTTTTGCCTTTCCTCCCTCTTTTTTCGTATTGTTCATGGGGATATAATAATAATATTATTTATTCATTTATTATTTTTTTAATTGAATGACTTAGAAAAAAATTAGTGATTATTATAGTATAATTTTAGTCAAAAATCAATATCCATAAGCCAAAAGGCAGAGCCGTTAAAAAATGCTGGAATGAACGGGGAATTTGATGTGGGCTTCTTAATATACAAATGCATCACTAGATTTTAAGTTGAGAGAGGGGCCACAGGCCAGATTACCCAAGAAGAAGAGCTCCAGCCCATTCAGGGCTTAAAAAGGTAGCATAGGTCTGAAAAATTACAAGTGAGCCCGGTTACTGGGCTTGGCTCCGTAAGGCATCAAGGCCTGAATACATACACAACAAACGTATGCTAATTTCGAGCCTATTCAAGTCAAACTCAAACCCACTGTTGAATGTACATATGTACAAGTTTTACTGAGCCCAATCGAACTAAGCTAAGGCCACGTTCAAAATAGATTTTGCTGAGGGCTTTAAGCTATGATGGTTGGTTTTAGCTAAAACATGTATCGTAGTGACGGTTACCTTTTGATTGTTCAATTAAAAGAAAATGAAAAGATATTTAATTAAAAAAAATAAAGAAATCATGGATAATACAAAGAGAAAAAACTCCACACTAAAAAACCAACATATTTAAAATAATTTTCAGCTTCTAAAAGCTAGAAATCAGAAAAAAGAATCATTTTGAATGGGGCCGAAAGCTTATGTATGTTTGGATTGAATGGACAAAGAAAAAAAGAAACAAGTTGGAACTCGTCGGTAAGAGCTAACGTGTTCAGAAAAAAAGAAGCAAACTATCACACAGAAAACAAAAATAGGATTTAATGACTGTTTAAATAGAAAGGATTTTGTTCGGGAACTTTAGGACTTAGTGAAATTCTTCCAAACCACGTCGGAAAGAAGAAGAAAAAACCTTAGCTTTCGACATTTTCTCGTGTAGTAACCCCCGTATAAGGGGCTGTTTGGTTGCTAGTCACACTTTGCCAACAAAAATTACCATATTTGTCTAAGTTGAGATGCTCAAATTCTTTGCCACACCTTAGCAAGCCTAAGGGAATCTTGCCACACTTTTTTGAGTCATTGACGCGTGGGACCTAATTTGCTGGAAGGGAATCTTGCCACAACTGTGGCTGCAATCAAACAGCTCCCAAAGTTGGTCAAACTTGCCGAACCTTAGGCATGGTAAACTGTGCCTAGCAACCAAACACCCCCTAAGGGCGTCTCCAACAGCTGGCTATTTAGTTAGCTAGATCTGATATGGCAAGAAAAAAGTAGCAGAGAGAGTAGTCACTAGCGACGAGCAAATAGCTGATCTATTTCACGTAGTCCAAGAACATGAGAGAGGAGCATGTGGGTCCAACAGTATAAAATAGTCTTTGCTTTTATCTCTCACCTCCACGTCAGCTGACTATATAGCTAGTACTAGCTATTACCATTGCGGACGCCCTAAGTTACAGTACCCCCACCGATGCAAATGAAGAACGAATGAACACTCGCCGGACTTGCACCCGTCCCGGCCGATCCACCTCGCGGAACCACTCCAACCCCAACACCAAACCCTAGCCCGGCCCATGGACGACGACGCGGCCGCCGCCTCGTCCGCCTCGCCGTCGCCCTCCTCCTCCGGCGCCTCCCCCTCCTCCCCGCGCTCCAAGCGCAGCCGCACCGACCGCTACGCGCTCGGCTTCGAGTTCGCCCCGCGCCTCACGCCCCCGGCCCCGGCCCCTCGCGGCTCCCCCGAGTGGACGGAGGACTCCACCTTCGCGCTGCTAGACGCATGGGGTGACCTCTTCGTCCGCGCCGGCCGCCGGAGCCTCCGCGCCGACGAGTGGCACGAGGTCTCCCGCCTCGCCGCCGCCGCAGCATCCCGCCCCGCGGGCTACTTCTCCGAGGCGCAGTGCCGCAACCGCATCGACACCCTCAGGAGGATGTTTAGGAAGAAGGAAAGGTCCCGCCTCGCCGCCCTCCGCTCCCACCGCCCCTGCCCCTCCAAATGGGTCTACTTCGACAAGATGCTGTCCCTCATGTGCCCGCCGCCGCCGTTACAGCCTCCCGTCGTGACGCGCCGACGCGACACGCAGCCAGTGCCGCGCCTTTCGTGGGGGGTGGACGCCGGGGAGTATATGCTAGCCGGGTGTGGCGACGCGGCACCAGGGGATTCAGGGTCGGATGCGGAATTGGGCGAAGAGCACACAGATAGGGCTGGTGCAGTGAAGGGGAAGGAGTTTGAGGTGCTCGCGGAGTCGATTCGGAAGCTTGGGGAGGTTTACGAGAGGATGGAGAGTAGCAAGAGGCAGCACATGACGGAGGTGAAAAGGATGCGGAGGGATTTCCAAAGGGATCTCGATGCGAGGTGGAGGGAGATTATGGAGAAGGCAGACGCAGAGATTGCAAGTCTTGGGGAGGAGGATGGAGAGGAAGGTGATGCGGAGGAGGAGGGTGATGATAGCAGGAGGTTAGGGGATGACGATGGTGGTAAAGAGCAGAACAATGGCACTGTGGATGCTTCTCCTTAGCCTAGGGCATCCAAGATCAGTAAAGGTTGGTTCTATCATCCAAGATGGTGTGCAATCTTGAATTAAATCATAAGAGTCAATTCGTGTTTCATAGCATTGTAGTTAGATTCCTTTATATTTGGCATGCCTTATGTTGAACTATGGAGCATACCCTTCGCCTTGGGTTCTTTGTGTGGAATGACTTATAATGATGGATTCGTATGTTTAGTTTCATGTAGAGAACTGAACACATCATTCAAGAAACTAAAATATGTGTTGCCAGTTGTGTTCGATAGTATCTGCTAGTTATACACCCATATTAGCATCCTGAGCCTTGATATACTGCCCTTAAATTTTTTAGGGTCTTGCGTTTAAAATTATGCTGTAAATATGTTGTTTGAGATTATATTTTGTATCCACATTCTTTCAGAAGGAACATGATATCAGAATAAATCATATGGTTGATGTTAGATCTGTACAAGGAAAATGGGATCCAAGGAGAAGGCACGGTCAATTGCCTTGGAATGTTGGAGATTTAGATGCACATAAAGGGCAGTGAATGACTTGCCTTGGAATGTTGGAGATTTATATGCACATAAAGGGCAGTGAATGACTGATAGTCATAAGAAATGTATCAAAGTACCAGACTCCCTTTTAAAATTTCCTTTAATGTTTTTGGAGAATGAGATCAGGTATGCCTTGGTGGAGGTATATGCTAGGTTAGATCAGTGTTGCTATCATCAGAGTATTCAGTTTTTTATTTCATATATATGGGAAGGACATTATGCTATTGGAACTTCTAGGTCATATTTCAACTTATTCTTGGTTCTTTTGATTTTGAGAGTGTCAACAATGTATGCATTGCTACACCTTGATATTTTGCACACACACCGAATCAATTATGTGCTACAACTACTGTGGGGGGGGGGGGGGGGGGTGCATTTCAATTATCTTCACCCTATGGGCTCGTTGAACCTGATTTGAAGGTTCTGGTGTCTACCCAAACATGTGCTTTCCCTTTACAAAGTAACTTCCCTAGTTGTGAAATTTCCTCAGCTTTGTAAAAAAATCACAAGTTGAACTGTTATCATATGTATGTGACATATTAAAGCACTAGCATTGGAGCTATCATATGTGTTTACTTCATTAGCATAGCATACTTAGGCCAGAAAACTTTCCCGGTATCTTTTTTAGAAGTGCATAACTTAATCTTAGTCAATAATAATTGGTGCTTCAAAGTTTAATGATGGAAATAGGGATAAGTGCTCTTTGACATACTGTAGCAGAAAAGATTGAGGACATTTGTTTACACTTTAACAGAGAATTAGAAATGTTTCTGAGCAGTACTATGTGTATCAGCAATTTGAGATATACTCTGTTATTCAGCGATTAAACAGGAATTTATGAACATAGCCTATAGGAAGGTTTTTATAGTTTCGGCTTTCATTATGGGCTGCTCTATCGGATAGCTACTTCAATATGCACTTGTTGAAATACTTTGCATCCTATTCCTTGATACGTAATTGTTGTGGCTACTGACCAAATAGCATATGAGGGGACTAGTTAGAGAGAGCCAACGACAAGAAAGAGAGTGCTCGTGTAGTCGTGTATGAAATGAGTATATCTTCCTCCCTCATACCTATCTTGAGGGTTTTTATACATGAATGAGGTAGGATGGGAAATTCCCGTCCTACCCCTGGATAATTACAAAAGGAGAAGATATATTGGTACATTCCTCTATACTATTGGATCTATTATATATTGGGCTACTTGTAACGCCCAGTCACAGAAGGTTGAGCCACTCCTACAACAGTAATTAATTAGCTTATCTTTGTCTTTGGTGCTCATAAGTCCTTGGTGCTGTGTGACTCATTTGGAAACTAGAATATAATCTTCCAGTCTTGCTTGGAGCTTGTTGCTTTGTGAGGGCATGATGAACACGTCTGCATGAATGCATCTTTCACAGCTGCTCCTCACCTCCTGCTTTTACTTTGTGTCATAATCCACTGTGTGACTGTGTCCCCTTGGTTGCTTGTTATGTTCTGACGCCTGTATCCATTATATATCATGTTTATGTTTAAATTCATTTGTGATGATATGACCGGACGTAATGACCATAATATCTATCAACTCTAAAGAACTTCTCCACATTGATTATAAAATATGTACAACTAGCCAATTTTGATTCCTGCCTTTTGCTAAGTATTATTAATACACCCATCTCTAATATATGTACAAGTAGCTAATTTTGCTTGCTTCCTTTTGCCGAGTATATACACCATCTCAACAGGGAGTACTACTACATAACTTCTGGATGTTCACTAAATGGTTCGCAGAAATCTCATTCCCCATCATAGTGGAAACTCACATCAGTGTCACTATTTTCTGTTTGTTGTGTGTTAGGAAGTACTATCAATAAAGCACTATGTCCATATTATTTTAGCAAGGTCCTAATCTTTTTGCGTACATGATTTGTTGTATATTTGTATCCAAGTTGATCCTGGAATGCTTGCTTGCTTTAGTTTTTTTTGTCTTGTAGAATTTAAACATTACAGAGCTTGAACATGGAAGATGACTTGTTCAATTTTGAACATAATGAGGATTTCATGTTGATAGTTGGATCCGCAAGGGCCGGTAGCCAGAATTACCAGGGTAACTTTAGATATTAGGATTGTCAGATCTCTTGTTTTGAGCTTGATTCGGTCTGCTGCACCCAATGCAGATTGTTGTATAATTCTCTGTATTTCTTCTTGTGCGGTGCTAAACAAAATAGTGGTGGTCATTTAAGCTGTTCACTAACATGTGATTTGACCTATAATCTTGGATAGCTTGTAGTGCTTCTTTTGCTGGGTAGTTTACAGTTGCATTTTACATCTTCTCTCGAGCCGAGCTTCCTTTTTTTTCCCGGTCTTTCCAGCTGTCATGCTTACTGTTGTCAGATTTAAATTGTATTTTTCTTATGCTTCATAAAACCTGTACAAATTTCTGTGACCAAATGACGTGTGTTCTTCATAATTCTGTAGAATTAAGAAATAAACTGCCTTACCAAGCAATTCTTCCCAAATAATCATTGCTCATATAGCAAGTTGGCACCAAAGAATGGACAAATGCAGATAATCTATCAGAATTTTCTCAGACTTAACTAAAAAACTATAATCTGCAAGCTATACAGGTAATACAGCCCTAGAAATTGTGATACTAATTTTCCTCGTCTTCCAGACATTCTTCTCTGTGTTTGAACTTGAGCTCACCAAATTATGTGAACTGAACTAGCTAACTACTCGGGGAAAAGCTCTTCCTTGAGAGCAGGTGCAATCCACTGGATCTGGATGTGAGTGATCTCCCAGAGCTCGTCTCCTTCCCTCTGCACCAGCACCTCCGTGTCCTTCATCTCGGTGATCATCCGCTTCAGCATCTGCGGCACCAGCTCCTGCATCACCCCGGCGCCGCCGCCAGCCGGCAGGTCAGACTTGATGCACGTGTCCATCCGCCGCAGCACGCCGAGCCAGAACGTCCGGAAGCCCGGCCCCTGCGCCAGCGTCCCCAGGAACATCACAAACACGTCAGCCAGCAGCTCTGTCGCCGCGGCGAGCGTGCCCTCCATGCTCCGCGTCTCGCGCTCCGCGCCCTCTCGCCGGGAGTACTCCAGCGTCTTCTCGTGCAGGTCGTCGACCATCGCGAAGATGACGAGGTTGAAGCACGCCAGGCAGCCCGCCGGGCCAAAGTCCAGGTCCTCCGCTGCGGCTAGCAAGAAGCCCCGGCGGAGCTCTGCCACGGCTTGGTTGCGGATCTCCTCCCGCCGCACCAGGCTCGTCTTGCGCAGTGCCTCCGCCAGCTTGATGAACATGTTGGTCGCCAGGTTGCCCATGCGCGACGCGTCCTCGACCGACGACGAGCTGCTGCTGCTGCTGCTGCTATTGCAGTTGCTCCCCGGATCAGAGTACCCAGACTTGTGCCACTGTATCAGCCAGTTCACAGAGTCGGCCATCAGCTCGAGGATCTTGGTGCTAATCTCGAGGGGGCTTATCTTGAGCGCGGCGAACCCAAACGCCGCCTCGATGCAGGCGGCGTAGTTGAACCGCGTGATGTGCCCGCCGTCGCTCATCAGCTTGATGAGCGCGGCGACAGACTGGTCGAAGGTCTCTGGGTGGCGGCCGGTGACCGTAAGTAGATGCAGCACTGTCTTCCACCCGATCGGCGTCTGCACGTTCCCGGCGTGCTCCATGAGCAGCTTGACGATGCACTCCGAGATGCCCTCGCAGCATGTGTCGAGGATCTCCTTGTCGAGCTTCCACATCAGGTTGGTCGACTTGAAGATGAGTTCCTCGGGGAGGCGGTCGGCGTGCGGCTGTCCGGAGAATAGCCTCACGGCGATCTTGAAGAGCGCAACGACCGCCTTCTCGGCGAAGGGGCACGGCGAGAAGAGCGGCAGCTGGGACACGGCAGAGAAACAGTCGTGCAACTGCGGCCAGAACGACGTGAAGCGCTGAAGGTTCGCTGACGAGACGAGCAATATGAGATCCCAACAGAAGCCGACGGTCTCCTCCTCCTCCACCGGAGTGCTGAATTTCTGCCCCTTGCCGCCAGCGGCAAAGATGAGCGCCCGGCCGAGGTTCTGCACCGACTCGTCAGGCAGCTTCGCGCTCTCTGTGAAGATGCTCTCGATCCGGCATTGCTGAATAATCTTTAGATTGTTCTCGAACTCGCTGCCGACAGAGAGGAGCGACTCGCCACCGCTGTCAAGCGACAGGAACTGCGAGAACCGGCCGATCATGCCGGACACATGCCGGCTCGTCCCGACACCATGGTGTGACGAGGGGAAAATGACGCCGGAATCTGACTTTGGGCGATGACCTGAACGTTCCGAGCTGCTGCACACGCTGCCGTCCGGTTCGATCACCGACTGGGGAAGCAACTTGAGCCGCTTGAGCTTCAGCAGGCAGTCGACAATGTTCTTCCATGCACCGCGCACCGACTCGCCGAACCGGTTGGCGACGGTGAAGAGGGCCAAGGTCGCCATCCTCGGCTTGAGCTCGTTGCTGAAAGTGAACAGCGTCTCCTCCGTGGTGGCGTAGGGGTTCAGCAGAGTCGTGAACTTGCAGAGGCAACAGAGGAGCTCGTCGAGGACATCCTCCAGGCCGTAGCGCGCGATGCGCGCCACGGAGATCAACCCCTCGACACACTGATTAAGGATATCCTCGTCATCCGTGTTGTCGAATATGGCGGCCAACGTCGCGACCGCCGGCCCGGAGACAGCGATGAACACCTCCCGGCTGAGCTTGTGCTTGAAGTCGCAAGGCGTGAACGGCTCGATGGCGCGTGACCGGTTGACGAGGTCTGCCCAACGGCCTGTGGTCATCTCGACGGTCGTGCCGGCCTGGCTGAACACCGTGATGGCGTTCGTCGATATCGAGTGGAAGAGCTCGGACAGGTACTCCCTGGGCAGGTCCTTGCCGGCGTTGATGGCGCGGTTGTTCCTGATGAAGTCCTCCTCCGTCATCTTCTTCTTGACCTGAGGGTTGTGCAGGTCGGTGTTGAGCATGATGAGAGAGTAGCACAGGATGAACGCTGCGTCCTTGGTCGCGAAGACCTCCGACGTCTGCTGCTCGAAGAATCGCTCCGAGAAGGCCTCGAGGATGCGCTGTATCTTCTGCGACTCCCCGGGCAGCCGGAACGTCTCGAGGTAGGTGCGGAGCGCGGTGTCGAGGATGGCACCGGTGAAGTCGAACGTCTCGGTGAACTCCTTGAGCACCTTGAGGTTGAACTCGTCCGGGTCGCCGAGGAACTCCCCGATCTTGTTCTTGTCGAGGCCCGGCGAGTAGCGCAAGAAGTAGGCCATGCTCTTCGGCTCCGGCGGGGTGGGCACCAGGTGGCAGAGCTTGAGGAACTCGATGCCCTTCTTCTGGTCGCGGTTGTAGTGGTTCGCGGCGATGGCCACCTTCTTCTTCTTGAGCTTGCGCTTGCGGACGAAGTCGACCCACGTCTCGCTGCCATGGTCGTCGCCGGCGTCCCACCGCTCCACCCAGAACAGCCGGTACTCCGAGATGTCAACGTTGTACGTGTCGTGGTCGGGGGCCTTCTCGACCTCGATGTTGTCGGCGATGGTGGTGATCATGTTGACGAGGCCCTCGAACGCCTGGAGCTGAACGGTCGTCATAGGGTTCGACGCCGGGAACGCCGTCTTACACAGCAGCTTGCCGACTTCTTCGAATACATTGCGCATGAGCGGGTCGCAGTCGTAGTTCACGTACATCTCGATGACAAATGTTGGCTGCCGGCAGAAGCTAATGAGCCCCTCGATGGCCACCTCCTGCAGCTGCAGCCCGCTCCCGCCGGTGCCGACGCGCAGTAGCACATACGTGAAGAACGCTTCAAGCTGGAGCTTCAGGAATCTAGAGCAATGGCATTTTGGGGTACATTAGTTTCGTACATGGTCAATTTAACAGATTGAAAGATTAAGCTATAGGGGAGAGAGAGAGAGAGAGAGAGAGAGAGGCGTATATATAAACAGAAAAGCTAGAAAACGGTATACCGTCGCTTCTCCAATCAACGATATAGTTGGTAACCGTTTGATCATACATATCCAATAGCTACGAAGCCTTATCATATCCAACTCATTGTGATCCTTATCCATCCAACTCATCTGTATTCATACGTCCATTCCTCTCTCATTCTCTTCGATGCTTCTCCATCCATGGTGGCTAGTGAGCGAGTGAGCTCAATAGTGGTGATGGTAGCAGATGAGGAGTTGTAGTGGTTAGCAGATGCAAACTTGTGTGGCCATTCTCCCACCACTAGTTCCAATCTCGCCCCCCTCCCTCTCTCTTAGTGCTTGAGAGCTTGATCTAGAGCAAGGCGACCGTCGAGTAGGTGTATTAAGCGGCCCAGGAGAGTAGCAAGGACCACCACATGCTAGAGGAGTAGCAACAGCCGGCCGTTGTGTGAGAGCAGCAATGGCAATGTTTGGGAGTAACGACAGATGTAGGCATGGCTTGCAAAGGCATAGGGCCGATGACGTACCAAGCCGATGGCGCAACAAGCCAACAAGAGTTAGGATACTCTCCCGTGTTGTTGGATCAACGCGTGCCACCATAAATCCAAAGCCTACTTTAGCTGATACCGCCCTTTCCTATCCCTAATATGTTGCATTTCTTTGAAGCTTTGGGTTTTTAAAAATAATTTTGTGGAAATTTTGCACAGTCTCTTGTAATTTTTTTTATTTTGCATTGAAATGGCATACTCTTTTGTTTTCCTCTGAGGCTCATGAAAACATGTTGATTTATTTTGTGTTTTGAAACATGAAATCTCATAAAACTCAAATAAAACTTTGCATTTTAGAACATGAAATCTCATGAATCTTACAATTTGGAATACGAAACCACCTGAAACTTTGTATTTTGGAATATGGAGCCTCGTGAAACATATAAAACTTGCATTTTGGAGCATGAAATCACCTAAACATTTTGTGTTTAAGAATATGAAACCTCATAAAACTTATATAAAACTTGTATTTTGGAATATGAAACCTCATAAAACTCAAATAAACTTGCATTCTAGAACATGAAACCTCATAAAACTTACAATTTGGAACATAAAACCAACTAAAACTTTGCATTTCAAAACATAGAGCCTCATGAAATTCACACGAAAATTGCATTTTGGAACATGAAATCTCGTAGAATTTGCAATTTGAAACACAAAATCATATGAAACTTGCGTTTTGAAACATGAAACCTTATGAAACTCATATAAAACTTACATTTTGGAACATGAAGTCCTATAAAACTTATATTTTGGAACACAAAAATCACCTGAAACTCACATGAAACTTTGGTGAAATTTATATTTTCGACACATGAAACCACTTGAAACTCACATGAAATTTGCTTAGATTTTTTGTCAACTATCTAAAACTGTGAAGTTTATTTTTTAATCTTTTTTAAACTATTCTGAAACTTATTTTCCAATCAAGTTTCATATTTGAAACTCATTGGAACACACTGAAACAATTTGATAATGTACTGAAACTCTCTGAAACGTAACGAAACTTGATGAAACAAGTATGAAACTTTTGCTTGGATTTTTGGGACTTCTTCAAAACCTTTTGAATCTTGTTCAAATTGTGAAAGTTGTCGAAATCTATTTGAAACTTTTGCTAAAACCTTCTTGAAACTTCTGCGGAACTTATTGTTGCATCGTTGAAACTTATATAAAACTTGATGCAGTATGTTGAAACTACATAAAACTCTATTATACAGTTGGAAGCTACTCCCATATATAAAGGCGTTGCATACTTACCGTCGCAAGAAGTGGTATAGGTTGAGAGCTGTGCTGCAGATCATTGAGAGGACCAGAGGGCTGGACTCGGTGGCGTAGTGGATCAAGTGGTAGAAGAGGTCATCTTGGATGAGACGCAAGAGCTTAGGGTGCCTTCCGATGGCCTCGCCGCCAAGCTCGATGGCCGAGTTGATGAGCACGAGGGCGAAGAGCTCCACGTCCTCCTCGGAAGTGAACGCGCCGTGCCCGTCGGGGGACGCGACCATGTCGGGGGCGTTGAGCAGCAGTGAGCAGAGGAAGTTGAAGATGTCGACCATGCACCGCGCGCCGAAGCCGGCCCCCGAGGTGACGGACATGTCGTCGTCGACGTCCGTGCCGTGGTCGGGCGGTGCGCGGATGTCCGGCAGACGGGAGAAGACGGCCTGCAGGATCTCGTGCATGCAGTGCCGCGCCGTGCGCTGGAGGAGCTCGCTGCCCCGGCTGCTGGCGGCGTGCTGCACCACCTGGAAGCACGTGTTGACCGCCGTGCACACGGCGTGGTCCGACAGGAGAGGCGCCGCGCGGGCACGGAGGAGCGCGGCCAGCACCTGCAGCACGCGGAGGAGCACAGCCTCCTCGGCTCCGGCGTCGGCGATGCGCTCAATGCGGCAGTTGGTGACCGCGGTCAAGATGGCCTGTATCGCGTCTCGGGCGCCCGGCGAGCACTCGTCGAACACATCGATGCGCAGGATCTTCAGCACGGACGACAGCGCGACTCCGGTGGCCGCCGGCGGGACCTCCTCGCTCTGCACGACATCAAGAAACGGCGAGAGGTACGTGGACGGGTCGGAGCAGCGCCACGCTCCGAGGCGGGGTTGGAAGAGGAGGGCGCGGAGGTTCTTGAGGGATTGGATGAGGCTAGCGAACGTGGCCTCCTCGGCGGCGGCGACCGCCTGAGGGAGGTAAGAGTAGGGGTCCGGGCGGCGGCGGATGACCGCGAGGAGCGCGGCCACCTCGGTGTTGAGCATGCAAGAGATGCCGAGGTCCTTGAGCCGGGGGTCACGCCGAGGCCCGCGGGGCACGGTGTATGTCGGCGGGCCATCTTCGTCGTCGACGGAGACCGCCGTCCTGGCCATTGCCGGTCGACGACTATTCGGTGCTCGAAGATGAAGAGAAGGATTAATTGGTCAGAACTCAGAAGAAGATGATGGCTACTTGGAGCGCGCGAAACTCTCGGTTAAAAGGAGGACGCGAATATGGTGGATGAATGTGAGGAGCGGAGGGAGTTTGCCCCATCGCCCATGGCCATTCTTGCCATGTGGTCAGTGACTTTGTACTAATTTTAGGTTGCTGCTTCCTTTTTATCCTTTGTGAAATTATTTTGCTGTTGCCGGATGCAGATAAGACATGGTTTAGATTTGTTTACGGGGCATGAACAAGTGTAGGTTTGCCAAGAATAGCATGAGCTTTGGCACACGATTATCTTCATTAAACTATATGTACAGTTCAGGGCTTCAGGCTACTAAAGATCTAGTGGAGTGTGAGAATTTTGTGATCAAATTACACTACGTAAGATCCCTTTCATTCATTTTCTCTCGTAAATTTTTCGAGTGTGTTAAAAAATTGAAACGGACAGAGGGCGTAGCTGCGTACCATGTACAGGGTACAGTTCCTATCAACACAAGAACGGGCGATCGCCATCTCTCAGCGCGCGAACGTCCTCTACTTCGGCGCCGTCGGCGGTGAGTACCCTTCTCGCCGCCTTTCCAAACTTCACTTTTGCAATGGCATTTCCACAACGCATACAACTTGTTACTTTCTGAACATATGATGAAAGCCAATCTTTATGCAGAAAGACAATTCACGTACCTGCAAGTTTCATCAGTTCTCGCAGCGAACCAGACAGGTGGATGAGCTTGCCCGCCGCGTGGTTCCTTCTCATATGTATGACAGACCGTTTTGTGTTAAAAATTGCTTGTGATAATTCTTTGTATAGCTATTTTTTTTCTGTTTTTTAGCTAGCCTCAGTAAATACTAGCCATGCCTTCTGAAAACAAATAACAGATTATAGATAAATGACAGATAAGTAAATTACAACTCAATGTGATTTACAAGTCAGTGAATTATAACTCAAAATTCTACTAGAAAATAGCCCTTCACGATGATCAACGCACATATAGCTAGCTTCCTCACAAGGTTCTTTCTCGGGCCTGATGCCATCTTCGAATGGTGGCAACTCATTAAATTGATTGTTTGACATTCCCAACTCCGTTAATTTTCTTTTTCCATGAATAACTATATGGGTCCATTACATAAATACTTGAATAACTTACTTAGCGAGTATGAATGGTTTGTTTTTGTATCGAATACGTTCGAGGTCCACAATAATGATGCCATACTTGTCGACCTTCACACCATGTGGAAGTTGGACCCAACGACACCAAAATAGGGGGATATTAAAAAGTACGTAGTCGAACTCCCAAATCTTCTCTATGAATCCATAATAGGAGCTCAACTCACATTTCATTATGATTGGTCTAGCGGTATTGAACTGCTCGTGAAACGCATCTATGCAGACACCGCTATTCTGGACTGTGCTCTTCCTATTCTGAGTTGTCGTATAAAATGTGTACCCATTTATGTAGTATCCTTGCCATGTCACAATTATAAATATTGGCCCTCTTGCTAACCATCGCAGCATATCATCACTTGATGACCTCATAGTGAATTGCACATTTAACTATTCGTTGAACTGATGGTTATGCTCTCTCGTGATCTAAATCTCTGACCGGCCTATATTCTCCTGACATACTATGTCTTTGTGTTGGTCGATGTAGGGAGACACTTCAGTCATGTGTTGCAAGATCGTGAAATGGGTTTGAGCATACGTATCTAGATCGGGAGTGATTGCTTTTTTTGATGGTCCTGATACCCTCTAACCTCCCCTAATGACAAGATAGAGGTACACCTATCGGTTCTACCTGAGCTATGTAGTCGACGCAGAACTCAATAACCTCTTCGGTTGCATAACCTTCGATGATGCTGCCTTTCGGGTGAGATCAATTTCGTACATAGGACATTAGAATTCTCATGTACCTTTCGAACGGGTATATATGATGTAGGAACACAAGGTCATATATCTTTATCTCTTTTAAAAGGTGAACAATGAGATAGATCATGATATCAAAAAATGGCAAAAGGAAGTACATCTCAAGATGATATAGAGTCGTCACCACCTTAGCCTGCAGAGCATCTAGTCCATTGGATCGATGACCTTATAGCAATTGAGTTAAAGAAATAACACAGCCTCATGATTGTCACTCAGATCTTGTTTGAAAAATAATTCTAATTGCAACAGAAAGTATTTGTGTCATTAACACATGATAATCATGAGACTTCATACCAATTAATTTTAAATCTTCCATAGAAACAAGTTTCTTCACACTATGCAAGCTCTAGCATAGTTTAGTCCTTATGTTCATATCAACCAAGTTATGTTGTACATTAACACCATTTTTTATTTTTTTCACGAATGTTCAATAAGAGACCAATCCAGCTATAACATATATTCTTCTCTACACGCATAACGTCGATGCAGTAGCAAACATCTAAGTGCTCTAAATAAGCTAATTTCCAAAAACTTTATCGCTTTTTCTGTATGTTCTTCTGACGGATCCTCAATTTACGTCTATTTTCAAGTACAACATCGATATCCTTAACCATATCATAGACTTCTTTCCCTCTAAAAGGCTTTGAACCTGAACTGTTCTCATTCTTTCCGCCGAATTATTTCTTTATCTTGCGGTATGGTGATACTTCGAAAGAAATCTACAATTACACATATACACAATTTACGTGACTTGTTCTGCCACACATTCTTGGTATCATCTAAGCAATATGGATAGGCTTTGGCTCCTTTTTTACTTGAGCTTGACAGGTTACGAAGGGCAGAAAAATCATTGATGGTGTAGAACAATATGGTGCAGAGAGTGAAGTTCTCTCGTTTGTCCGCATCCCATACCTGAACCCTTTCCTTCCAAAGTGTTACAAGATCTTCTAGCAATGATGTTACATACACATCAATATCGTTTCTATATTGTTTTAGCCTTGGATAAGTAGTGATATTAAAATGTACTTCCACTTCATAGACAACCAAGGAGAAAGGTTGTTGATACATAGATTCATGACCTAAATACTATGTCAGCTGCTCATGTTACCGAAAAGATTCATTTCATCTATAGTCAATCCAAGCCTTATATTCCTTGGTTCCGCACCAAAGTCTACAAACATCCTATCAAAGTTCCTCCACTGGGCAGAATCGACAAGGTGTATTAGTTTTCCATCTTTCTTACACTCCTTTGAGTGCCAATGCTTCAAATGTGGAATTATAGGGATATACATGCATATTTGCATAGGGATATACATGCATATTTGCATACTCTTTATGGTACAGGATATAGTCTTTTGGATATGCATGTATTCTTTCTACTTCTATTTCCAAGGAATAGAGAATCTTGCTGGCTTGGTATGTGATTTTGGGCAACATGTTTTTCTCCATAAGTATGTTCGCTAAGAGACCTAACAACGTCGTTAAACTCTTGTTGGACTAACAATTGCTTGCCTTCAATTTTAGCAGTTTAAGTACAGATAACAACCTTGCGTATTTCGGCTTTTAGTCCGGAAACAATGGTTTATCAGAATCCTCCATCAAGCCCTTAAATTAATCAAACTCTCTCTCACTATAATTTCCTTCTGCATCGCACAACATCTGATCCAGATTATCGTGTGCAACCTATTCTCATCTAAAGAACAGTCAACATTCAGTATATCGTTGTCTCCCTCAATGATGTTACTATCTTCTTGTATAATCTGCTCTTCACCGTGATTGCTCCAACATGTATACCCTCTTTTGAATCCCCTTCAAATCAAGTGTGCTTCTAACTACGCTGAATTGACAAACATCTTAAGATTCTCACAATCAATACATGGACAATACATAAATTTCATCTCCCTCTTTAACATATCCTGTTCGGCAGTTCTTCTAAAAGTAGACACGCCATTGATGCACTCATTACTCACACGGTTCTCAACGTACATCCAGTTTTGGCATCTGCGCTACACATATAACAAATTAAAGTTAAATTAGATTAATGCTCTTCTAGGTAGCTATTACATGTACACACACTCTTACACATAATTGTCATTCACCATAATATGTTCATCTAAAATAGCTAGTTATGATTCATGAACCAATCCAATAAGATTTAAAGTAGATTAATGCTCTTCTAGGTAGTCATTACATGTACGTACATTCTTACACATAATTGTTATTCACCATAATTTATCTATCTAAAGTAGCTAACTATGATTCATGAACCAATACAATAAGAATTAAGTTAGATAGGAGTGAGATACATTCTTAAATTAGAGCAAAAACTATCAAGTTAGATCTCTCTTTTCTTGCAACTAAAAAGTGCACAAATCGAACTATAATATAATACATTTCATTATATATAGTACCAATTACTAATCTTAGATCACCAAGAACAAATGAATACATAAGTACCCTTCCAAATCTCTAGTCTCTTTTCACCAAATAATCTCAAAGCCACCGCCTAACAGACAGAATATCTGTCGGGACGAGGGTATTCAGTGCTTTCTGGTTTCTGTTGTGCAAAGATTAGCCGTTCTAGTGTGATACTTATTTATCATCTGTATATCTGGAATTGTGGCTAGCACTGGGAGGACTTTGCATGATAGATTGTGGGATTTGTGATCATTCAATGAGGATGCTAGTCTTTTATTAGATTTATGTGACATACTAGAATATTCTGCTAGTTTGGGCCATCTCTGCTAATTGTTTACTTCGGTTTTGCACATATTATTACTGGGCCTCTTCTGTCTTAGCCATAGCTCTTGTTGTTCCTTGATCTGCCTAGCTTTGTTGTTCATTTTCCAGTAGCTATTTCAGTTCATACTTGTGCTTTACAAGAGTATATGAATATATGTCTTTACTGAGGTAAGATTAGAAGTAGCCAACTAGCAGAATATAGAGGTTGTAACTCTAATCAATGATTTGTAGACTTGTGTTGAGAAGGCCAAGTGATTAACAACTTGTGCAACTCCTCAAACTAAGATCAAAAAATTCAATCATTAATCTGTGCATTGTGCTAGATTTTGGAGCTCTCATGTTCTTGGTATTATGCATATTCCTTTCTTCATATGAATTGAGTAGTATTTCTATGTTTAAATATCTGCTATTGATTCTCTTGTCATATGAAAGTATGTTGGAATATGGCTCTGTTGCTCATACTTAAATCTAGGATTAAATTAAAACTACTGCTGAAATTGCTTAATTTCAAACACCAACAACGTGACTTGCTGTGTAGATGGCAGCCAACTCGACACATCACGCTCCCATGCGGTGCGGCACACGGTAACGTGTGACCGGGAGGAGAGATAGAGACAGATAACATCCCAAACCATGTACCAGCGTTGAAAACCCAATATATAGGACCTCGTCGACATCCATATCATTGTGGTCTCTAGGAAGCCCACATGGTGGCAAACACCAGCCCATGATCAAGTTTCTCATCCGTCGTGGACCAAAGGCCTTTCCCATGTGGCACATGGAGTACAAATCCTACTGGCCCAACGAACAATTTGAAAGACGACGGATTGAGCTGGTGGCCCATTTACACTTAAAGACTATGATTACTAACCTAGCTCCTTTTAGAAAATCCTTTCTAAAACAATGTTTTACAAAATAAGTACCTCCCTAACTTATTCCAGAAATGAACCCTGCCTACGACACCACCAACAGTGGCTTGCCACGACGGGTTCATTTGCCATGCCACAGACAACTGTGTGGCAGTCTAGCAGGCAATGCTCCTTTTGTGGAAATAAGTTTGGTGTTACCTGTGAGGCTGTCATGTGGCAAACTTTACTGGCAACACCACCAAATGTGCGCGTGTAGGCTGGTTCATTTTTTTTGAAATAAGTTAGGACAAAATTACAAAAACCCACCTAGAATTACGTCAAAATTTGATTTTCCTACAACTATTTTTGTGGTACTTTCATCTACACTAACACGTAGTTGTTTAAAACTTCCTTGCCGTCCATTTTATGCGATTTATGATGACGTGGTCAACCTAGCTCTTGGGTATGGCGAGGTGGTCTTCCAGTGTGACTAAGTGGTTAGAAGTAGATGCTTTAATGTGACGAATTTGCTTGACCCTACTGAATGAAATTGGTCTTCTCCAACCCGACTAGTCTGATGCAAAGAAGTAAGGAAGCAGCAAAGAGGCGATAAGGAGTCAACCAAGGGTTCGACAGTGGCGACTTAGGGAGGAGCAACATGGGCATGCCTTGGCCATCTCATGCTACCGCATGTTGCTTTGGATTCGTCGCAGAGTATGTCGAGGAGGAAAACGGTTTGCCTCTCCTTGTAGGGTGTGAAAAAACTAAACGAAGAGTTGCAAGCATGAGCAGACCCAATGTAATTCAAGGGTATTCAGCTAAATACCTAAATTTTTTTTGTGTAGCACCTAATATTTAATAGGTATATTATACATATATACTGATAATTAGATAAAATATTTCATATATATGCCCCCAATTGATTTCAACCCGCTCCTACACCTCTCCTCTCACAGTTGATTTCAACTCACTTCCACACCCCCTCTCCAATTCACCTAAAATAGCACGGCCTAATAACTCACCCACCTCCTCGTCAGACTGGCCTATTGGCCTATCTGTAGACCTCTCAAACCCTAACCTATCCCCTCCATTGTCTCTCTCAGGCTCCACTAATCCAGACCAAAATTGCCAAACCCAGTAGCGCTGGCGCACGACATCAAGGGGTAATTGGCCACCAAGAGACTTGGTGACAGGCTGAGAGCAACTTTGGCCTCTAGCTTGATCTCGGTGGTAAGGGGTATAGCCACGACAAGTGATGATACGTCTACAAGGAGCAAATGGGTGACAGCTGCCACCTAAGAGCCAGGGAGGGAGCGTGTGGAGCCAACGGCCAGGTCGATGAGGCAGTAGGCACTAGGCAATGACTACACATTGTCGTGCACTGGTGCACATAGGCCATACACATCAGACTGCATCAACATAGTTTCATCTTAAGTTATTTTGTAATTTCTCTAAATTATTTTTAATGTTTTGAAATTATTTACAGATGTCGTATGTAGGACAAAATATTTTGTACTTTTTTTTGTTATTGTGGACTTTATATTTTATTTATTAACTCTGAATGCCTATTATAGAAATCCTGATTCCGTCACTGGTTGCAAGAAAACAGAAGGAAAAAAAGCACAGCAACTCAATTAGTTAGATCAAGCAATACATGCATGATAGTATAATTATTCCACCGTCTTCATTGTAACAATACGAGAAAATTGATGATTTGCCATCTTCAAGAATGGGCTTCGCACTTTTGCCACTCTCAATGTTGGCTTCGCAAAAATGCCATGTAGTACATTAATCCCTTGATTAGTATGCCATTTCATCCCTTTAATTCATTTTCTTTTTCTTTTTCTAATTTCAGGGACTGGAAAAGACCCTTCTACCCCTGGCTAATTTGTGAGATGAACTCCTTTTTATTCTCATACTATGGATGTGAGATAAACTCCTTTTATTCTCAACTTTAGATTTGTGAGATGATACTATGGCTGTGATATGCATTTGTTTATTATTTTAGCTCAATAATTATATTATGGATTTTTATACAAATACGTGCTGCATGGCATGGCACCAAACCATAAAAAGACCCTCCCGTGATCCCGTCCCGATATTACAAAGAAGAGGAATTAGCCAGGGGTAAAAAGGGTCTTTTCCCGTCCCTGAAATTAGAAAAAGAAAAAGAAAATGAATTAAAGGGATGAAATGGCATACTAATCAAGGGATTAATGTACTACATGGCATTTTTGCGAAGTCAACGTTGAGAGTGGCAAAAATGCGAAGCCCATTCTTGAAGATGGCAAATCATCAATTTTCTCGTAACAATACACCTCATGATTCGTTCTACAGCTTGGGCAAGACCTCAAAGAATACATATACAGTTACACGATTAATGAAATTAATCCTGGGAGGAACTCGACCGCCTCCAAACTCAACGGAAGAGGCACATGACGAAGGCCGCCGCGAGTACGAGGAAATGATCGATGCCATGGTCGACGGCCATTCCTGCAAAACACAAGCCAAGTGCGTGCGACGTGCGTAAATACTTGTTCAACTGCGGCACGGCGATCATACGCAGATCGAGTGGTCAACTCCTCGCACTTGCGTGCGTAAGGCATGTACTAACCGTCCATGGAGAGCTTGCCGGCGATCGACGCGGGCGCGGCGGCGCCCTGGCACAGAAGCGGGTGCAGCAGCGCGGCGGCCAGGAAGTAGGCGAGGACGAGAGCTTGTGGCCTCATTGTGCTATCGCCGCCGCTTGTGTGCTCTCTTGTCGTAGGCTACAAAAGGCTGAAACAACGAACGACGTGACCAGAGATGTACTTCGATGCAATGTAGCCGATGGTGTGCTCGCGTCGGTCGGGTTTATAAAGAGAGGGAGGAAGTGTAAGGTGCCACTGTCATATGTCACATCTGCGTTGGGTTCGTAACCTTTCGCTGATCTGAATTGGGTCGCCAGCCTCTTCTGACTAGCTTGTTCGGTTTGTCTGTCATTTTTCTACCACGTGTAGCGGTATTGGCCGCTGGATTTGCGTTGACGGACGGATGGACGGCGGCGATGTTCGTGAGACGGCGGGATGGAGCGCCGACTTCGTCCATCAGGGTCGGCCACCGCCCGGACTTGAATCCCTGTCCGTGGACGGGAATTCTTCAAAGAATGCATGCTGTCCCGGCCGGCCGGCTGGAAAGCAGGTCAACTGGAACCGCGCGCCACACGTTGGTGCGATGCGTTTGCCGTCAGTTATGCCGTCCAAAAATAATGGCAACGAAAGACCGGCACATTGGACTACGATGGGCTGCGTTCTGCTTCTAGCATCTCTGAACCTTAATTTGTTGGCGGAAGTATGATATATCAAATTTCGATTCCTCGATTCCGAGTTTGTTCAATTGTGGTCTCCAAAGAAGTAATCGTGTCGGTTTTTCGTCCTTATCACGACCTTTGACCTAATATATCTTCTGTTCTTAGCCCTCCTAGTTTTACATTTTCACATGATTTATTGTACCCTACTCTTTCTTGAGGAAAAAATGTACAGTACTACTAGTAGAGTAGTAGTAGTAGAATTCTCTCAAGAAAAAAACCGCTAGTAGTAGAATTCTACCCTACAAGTAGTTCACGCGGGCACGTCAAATTACGCCATGCTTGGTGTTAGATCCGGACCTAGCACATAGGCGGACCCAGCCCAATTCATGGATATTCAACCGAATACCCAAAATTTTTGGCAAAAAACCATTATATACAAGATATAATACATATGTATATTAGTAGTTGGGCTAAATTCGTTCTGTTCACACCCAGTTAGCCCAAATTGACGCCATATCCTTTTGGCCCATTTCCCCTCTCAACGACACTGGCCCAGACCCATTGTCATCCTGTTCATACCCAATTGTGAGACCGTGTCTCACTCAGTCTCTCCTCTCTTCATCTAGCGTCTGATCGTCTCTCCATCTCTCGGCACTCAGCTAGCGCCTAGCAGCAGTGGGTGTCCGTGCCCGTGGTTCTAGTCTTCTGGAGGTGGTGTAGGTGGCAAGGGGGCTGGAGGCTGCACAGGTGGCAGGAGCGCTGGAGGCCGAAGTGGTCACCGGCCAAGTAGGCACTACCGCACTACAGGCCTGGAGCACTGGGGCAGGTTCGTCCTCTCCGACCTGACGACCCCCATGCTATAGAATCTAGATGTGTAGATGGTAGATCTGCTCTGCTTGTGTGCCTCTAGAGTTTATAGTTTTGTACTTCTGAGTTAAGTGGATGATAGATCCGTGAATGATTGAATAGATGTTGATTTAGCATATGTTTCTTTTTTGTTTCACTTTCGGTGCTTAGATCTTGTTTAGATGTGGTGGATTACTAGATTTGGCATAGTTATCTTTAAATTAGTGGTTATGCCTTATGAATTGAAATTCATGTTCTCCACATCTTTAAATCTGAGTAGTCTATATCTATATGTCAAGTATTTTAGAGGTGTGAGCTACTGAGTTTCATGTCATACCTTTATCTAAGCACTTTGCTGTAAATATGTGAAATAAGCTCCTTAGCAGTAGACAAATTATTGCTTATAAATTATTGAAATCAATATTCTCCACCTCTTACCAGTGATTCTATGAACAAATAGCAAGTATTTCACAAGTGTGAACAAATAGTTTCAAGTCGATTTTTACTATCCTGATGTGAATAGTAAATTTAGATAGTTTCAGAAGAGACAATAGGGGCTAAGTGGAATTGCATATTAGTGGAACTAATTGTAATCTTTCAATCGGTTCTAAGGCACAAAGAATCATCGAGTTAATTTCAGATTTTTAAAATTATTTTTTAATTTCTTTATATTATTTGAGATGTTGTTTCTAGTATGAACATTTGTACTTTAATTTTCGCTATTGTGGATATTTATGTTTTCTATTGGATAATATTTTTGTAACTTCGAATACCCATTTTGAAATTCCTAGGTCCGCCACTGACCTGGAACCTCGCTAAGTCCAATTAGATTCACTTCCTGATCCCTAGATCTTAAATGGGCTACACATTTAAGCCTATGGGCTGCTCGCAAGCAAGCCCCACAAGCAACAACCTTATAAAGTGGTATTGGACTTTCTCTCCCAAAAGACTAGTCCAATAGGTGGAGACTTCCTCACACTTCTAAGTTGTACTTTCTCCTCTTTCCCAATCCATGTGGGGCTGTTTTTCAACAAATCTCCCCCTCACACGTGGATTATGCATACCGTACTCTTGGGAGATGTTAGGTGCCTGGGTTCTGATACCACTTGTTAGACTCGGACCCTGACACCCCGCCAGGTCCAACCAGGTTCACTCGCTGGTCCCCAGGTCTTAAATGGGCTGTGCACTCTGCGCACCTAAGCCTATAGGCTGCCCGCAAGCAAGCCCCTCAACAACAACCATATAAAGTGGTATTGAGCATTCTCCCCCAAAAGACTAGTCCCGTTAGAATAATCTTGTTTCAGTCATAGAGGTTGTTGAAGTTTGCTTATGAGTTTGTGTACTCATTCGAGTCCTAGTCCGCACATATCCGAGTTTGAGTTTGAGTCAGTTGTCGTGGTCGTAGTTGAGTACAACTTTGTATCCGAGTCGGTGTTGTTGTCAAGTCCCAGTGTGAGTCAGACTGCGAGTCCTTCTCAGAGTCGTAGTCGAAGAGTCTGGTATAAAAGCAGAGCAATGTAGTCGAGAGGAAGCAACGAGTTGAGGCGATGTAGTTGAGAGGAGGTGTCAAGCATGAGGGCGATCAGTGTGATCACAGGAGATCAGTGTGATCGCAGAGTTGAGATCAATGTGATCGGTGTGATCGAAAGGAAAGGCAATAGAGAGAGCGATCAAGGTGATCATAGCGATCGATGTGATCGAGAGAGAAAGAAATAAAGAAGAGTGGTTTGGCTCTAGAAAGTCTATTGAGTTCATTGTGTTCACAGACGTGGTCGTAACCAGATTTACGACCATGGCAACGAGTGGAGGTGTTCGCAGGTGCTGAAGACGTGGTTGTAAAGAAGTTACGACCATGATCATAGAGCAGAAAATGTGGTCGTAAGTGTTACAAACACAGTGAGAAGACGTGGTCGTAAGCAATCACAGCGGGGAGACATGGCCATAAAGCGTGATGACCATACCAGTCGACAGAGCCTTCGAAGTGGTCGACGGTATCACAGCGTCATAATCGGGTTACAACTATGGTGATCGACCGTGGTCAAAGGAGGTGAAGCGCAGAGGCGGTGAACGTGTGCTAAAGTTACGACTACGTGGTCAGAGCAGCGAGGCATGATTGGAGAGGTCACAACATGGTCGTAACGACTATCAGCATGGTCGGAGAACTAGCAGAGCGGTCGTAACGACTCAGGAGGTGATCGTAATGACCGTGGTCGAAGGAGGTGAAGCGTAGAGGCGGTGAACGTGGTCGTAACTTCTGCTGGAGTTACAACTACGTGATCGGAGCAACGAGGCGTGATTGGAGAGGCCACAACGTGGTTGTACCGATTGTTAGCGTGGTCGGAGAACCAGCAGAGCGGTTGTAACGACTCAGGAGGTGGTCGTAGCCTCTTCAACGTGGTTGTACGACTGCAGTGGGTGGTCGTAGGATGTAACACTTGGTTTGTGAACCATGGGGAAATGGGATGGGATGATTCCAGATATGCCCTCATTCATGTGTTTGGTTGAGTGAATGAAACCAAATCGTCTCGATGAGGTGGTATAGATCTGGAGAATATTCTTGCGAGATGCTAAACAATGCCGTTCGATGAAATCGGGCAAACGACACGGTATAGGGTGCGCTCATCCACTCCACATGGGGTGCCCTCACCCCTTGTCCACTCGCCTCACGTCGCCTCCACTCTCGTTGCTTTAGACTCACCTTGCATCGCCTCACTTCTCGCCACCGCTACTAGCCCTGCGTCGCCTCCCTACTAGTCGTTGCCTTGCCTATTGACCACTCCTCAGGTGCCTCCTCTCCTACTTGCTTTCTTCCTCTCTCTGCCTTCATCCTATATTTTGTGCTGCTCCTTTATCTTCCCATCCTAATGCAAGCTACGACACAGAGGAACATCGACGCTAGCGGCGACCCGACAAAGGTGGCGACCAAATCCAAGCTGCTGCCATCCCATCTCGACGCTAGTGGTGACTAGATCCTAGATGCCGCCTCCCCTCCTTCCCATCCCAACACCAGTGTTGACTGGATCTATTGCCACCTCATCTTATTCTTCCTTCTCTCCCTCACATGGGGGTGAATTTCTGACGGGAACGAAAGTTACGGATCCTTGTGTCGTTCCAAGTTCTCAAGTTCTGATTTGTTGGTTCATGTTTCGTCGTGTTGTAGTCTTTCTTTATTTCTTGATTTTGCCTCTTCAATTTGTGTGTAAGAATATGTGTACAGAATAATGGATTTAAAGGTACGTGAATATTCACAATAGCTAGCTAAGATGTACATGAACATAATGAATATTCACAAATTAATAGACTTTTGCAACCATATTAGTACATCATCTTGTTGTTACCATAAAAGGGCCAAACAAGAAGATCAAACAACTACATTTTTATTTATAGAGAACTGTAGTAATAGGACAGATTTCCTTTTGATGTGATTTTGCTAGCAATAAGTGGGTGTTGTGGCTACAGACCAAACAGAGAGAGAGATCGTAGTGGAGAGTTGGGAGAGAGTGATAGTAATGACCTGGGTCCCCCCATGGCCTGTATTCCATATATATATATATATATATACATGGGGAGTGCTTTTACAATTATACCCTTACATCTGAGTATCCCCTTCAGGGGCACTTATGTCATTACACATGGCCTATTCTGGGCCTTATAACCTTCTACCAGGCCTGCTGGGATTAGGTGGGGGCCACCACCCCTACAACAGGAGCCTCTCATGGTAAAGGGCTTCACAGGGCCGAAGCCATGTTGCCGAGTCCTTTGGCCCCCTCCGTCCCTGCGGCCTGTGAACTTCCCCGAACTTGCGGAGCTTCGATGTGCAGTGGGTCCCGGGGCTGAGGCCGTAGCCGAAGGCAATGCCCGGATTGCGTCCGAGGTAGACGCACGCGCTCCGTCCCCTACCCTTCGAATGGGTGGCAGCGGAGCTGGGGCGTAGCCGAAGTAGACGCGCGCGCGCTCCGTCCCCTACCCTTCGAATGGGTGGCAGCGGAGCTGGCGCCTAGCCGAAGTAGACGCGCGCGCGCGCTCCGTCCGCTACCCTTCGAATGGGTGGCAGCGGAGCTGGCGCCTAGCCGAAATAGACGCGCGCGCTCCGTCCCTACCCTTTGAACGGGTGGCAGCGGAGCTGGCGCCTAGTCGAAGTAGACGCGCTCCGTCCGCTACCCTTCGAATGGGTGGCAGCGGAGCTGGCGCCTAACCGAAGTAGACGCGCGCGCGCTCCGTCCCTTACCCCTGAGTCGTCGCACATGCATTAAGTGATAGCGGATGCGCTGCGACGGTCCTTCTTCTGGCCGTCCTCGTGGCGAAGTGTGCTAGGCGCGATGCAGGCCTTGAGGCGTCGTGGCCACCTTAATGTGGCGACGGACTTCCGGTGGTTAGACTTTCGCCAGTTGGACTTCCGCCGGTTGGCTGCCCCGTCGATTGGACTTCCGCCGGTTGGCTCCCTCGGTGATGGGGTATATATACGGCGCTGGTGCGGCGTTGTTCCTGCATCGTGTCCGTGGATAGAGGCTGCTCCCCTAAAATGGGCCCCTTCCGTGCATCGACATTCCCTAGCGACGCTGAGCGGCTTGGGGGATGTTGATGTACAGATGGAGGTCCATTTTCTTGGGAGCTTGGTTAGGGTCGGTTATCGGTGGCCAGCCGCGCTTCCTGCCCTCACGCCGCGTTTCTGTATATGACGGCGAGGTTTGCCCTGTTCTTCTAAACAGACCTACCTTCAGTCGGGGTTCCTGATGGAGCCCGTCCGCATTACTTTGAAAAAATGTTAATGCGCTGAAGGTGGCATGTTAAGGAGAACAAGCCAAACTTTGCACGACATGACCTTTGCTTCTTCCATGTGTGAGAGGCGCCGACGGGCGAGTTCGTGCTCCCGTATGAAGATGGCAAGGTTTGACCTATTCTCGTAGACATATATGCTTGAGTTCATCTGTATCCGCTGATTGTGCCAACTGGCGCTATTATCAAGGAACGTTGATGTACTGAAGCTTATCTGTCTATGAGAACCCGTCAAAACCTGCCGCACATCCTCCCTTGCCTTCCCAAAATACGGAAGGTCCAGGCGTCTGAATCCCTGCCGGTTTAGGTCACGAGGTTGTCGCGCGGGCCTTGGTGCCGAAGTGGCTGGACGCACGAGTCTTGAAGCCGAGGCCGGGGCTGGAGCCTGTTGCGGCAGAGGCTCAGCGGTGATTCTAAGTTGCAACTTCGCATCACGAACACTGCCACGCGTGCGGTGATTGCGATCTCACGATGCGGCCATGCACTGTAAAGGTTCCTGGAATCGCGCCGGCCCCCGGTTTTGCCAGAGCTAGGTTGTCATACCGTGCAACCTGCCTTGGCTTGTAAGTGGTGCGCAGCGGGATGTGAGCGGTTGCGTGATCGCAGCTGCTCGCCCCTTCCCTAGGGAAGGGGGACACGGGGCGGGCGGTGAATGGCGCAGCGTCGAAGCTGTTGTGCTCCTGTGGCCCATTAATGTGCTTTTAATGGCGGCTGAAGTCGTGTCGACGCCTGGCCTCGCGTGCTCCAGCTATCTCGTGCGGGGTTTGCCACGCGGCGGGAGGCCGTTGGAGCGTCGTGCTCTGACGGTCCTTCCCGCCGTGGTCGCGCCTCTCCGCCTTTGGTTATGGGGGATTGTGCGGGACGGACCTTTGCGTGACTGCGGTTGCGTCCTGCACGCGGACCGTCGCGACGTTTCAGCATCGGGGCGAGGTGGCTTGAAATAGCCCTCGTAACCGCGCCCCCGCAGTTCTACGCTCCCTTCTTGCTTGCATCGCCTTCTATCTTCCCGTAGTATTCTCGCCGCTATACTCCTTTTGCGAGAGATGATGGCGTCTGGCGGCAGGTGTAGCCAGGCGGCTGGTGCCTGCGGCATCCACCGGCGGTTTTCGTCGCTAGAGGTGAAATACACGCTCAGCGAACGCGACCCAGCGGTGGCGGAGAAGCGGTGGCTGGCGGTGAAGGAAGGCTCGTTTTCCGGCAAGTTGGGCCCCTCGCTCGTGACCGAGAAGACGATCCAGGGGCTCTTGCGCGCGGGGAGGCTGTCCGAGCGCCAGGCGGTGCGATTACCCTCCGCCGACGAGATGGAACCACGTCCCGAGGAGTCGGAGGCGGTCGTCTTCTTCGACGCAGGGCTCCGCATCCCGGCGGCGGCCATTGTGGGCGACGTGCTGCGGACCTTCGGGCTGGAGTTGGCGCAACTGACTCCGAACGCCATGGCCCGGCTGGCGGTGTACAGTTGGGCATTGCGCTCGGGAGCGTGCTGGTCCAGCGCTTCCTTATTTGCCTACCTGCACGAGGCACGATGCCAGCCCAAGGGGCGGAAGGACGGGACGCTGTCGAGTTTTGGCAGCGTCACCTTTATTCTCCGGTCGACCTGCGGTAAGCTCTTCCCTGCGAACTCCACTCACGGGAAGTGGGAGTCGCACTGGATGAAACGGTGGTTCTATCACCGTGTAGCGAGCGGAAGCGGCCTCGAGTGTACGGGCCGGCCGATCGCGTTTAAGACCTGACCCGGCCGGACGCTCGACGACGAGGACAGGCGGAGGGCCCGGCGGCTCGTAGGCGTGGCCGCCCGCTTTAACATGCGCGACCTCGCCGAAGAGTACACGATGTACGGCGTGGCGCCGCTCGCCTGCGACTGGCGTCTCGCCGCCGAGAAGCGCCGAGACGACAACGTTCTGCCATGAGTTTGTGTGCTGCCGGCGCCCCCCGGTCCTCGTAAGCCTCGACCGTCCCTCCCCTTTGCTCGCGCAGAGTGCATTACATTTTGACGCTATCTTGTGCGTTGCTTTAGGGATTCGCCTGGAGGATGCGGAGCAGGCCGCGCGCGTATTCCTCGGGCCGTATACCGGCAGGGAGCACGAGCAGCGCGCGTCCGCTACTGCCGAGGCGGGGCTGGGGCGGATAAACCGTGTGTGCGAGGCCCTGGCCTTGCCGTGCCGGACCGCGCTGAACCGGCCCCGCAAGATCAAGACGACGGCGTGCCGAGGAGGAAGGCGCCGTCTCGCAAGAGGGGCCGAGGCGGAGCGTCTGGCGCGCTTGATGTAACGGCTGCCACTGCTGCTGCCAGCGCTCTCGAGGGTGCGGCAGACGCGGAGTCGGATTCGGCGAGGTACGCCGACTCGGGCTTGGATGGCGCGGACGCCGAGGGCGAGGGATCATCGGCGGATGCCCTGGACGGCGGGCTCGCCACGAGCAGCCGGAGAGGAGAAGTCTCATCACTCGCGGCGGTCGTTGAGACAGGATCCGAGAGGACCGGCGGTGCTGAGGTGGAGCCTTCGGCCGTGGCCGCCATAACGCCGGAGACGTCCTCCCTGGGGGCGCACGGAGCTGGGTCTTCACCAGCAGCGGCGGCCGAAACCAAGTTGCCCCCCACAGAGGTTGGCACGGAGGGGGCTTCGCCTCCGGGTGCTGCAGCTGCGGGGGCCTCTCCGGCAGTGGCTGCTGGGGCGGCGTCGTCGCCCCTAGCTTCGGCTAAGCGGCCGTGTCTGCGGCCGGAGCTCCACCGGACATCGAGGGGATTCATCGTGGCGACGGGCATCGGGAGCTTGTGGGACTCCGATGCATACGTCGAAGTTCCTGTGGCGCACGCTCCCGCTGCCCTCCAGGCCGCGCCGTCCGCCGCGCAGGAACGGTCGGCGTCGGCCTCGAACGCAGAGGCTTCTGTTCTCGGCGGGACCGCGCCTGACGTTGGGACTTGCGCTACCGTTACTCCGCCCGGTACTAGGGGCGGGCCCCCGGAGCCCTCCTTCCCCTACCGAAGGTAAGGTGGTTTGGCTTCCGTGGTGTTTTGTTCATTGCGTCTTGCGGTGCTCACCTGCGTCCCTGTCTGCAGCATCGCTTATTCCAGAGGGGCCTTTGACGGAACACGAGGGCCCTGGTGCCGGCGGCGCGAGCATCGTGCGCCTCAGTCCGGCAGACTTCGTTCCCCCGCCTGAGACGCTGAGGGCGTGGCATGGGATCGTGGATGACGCAGCCGCCAGCGTCAGCCAGCAGGCGCTTCATGCCTACGGGGTGGAGCATCTCGGGGATGCCTTCGAGGTGTCGGGGGTGAGGGTAAGTGCTTACTTATGTGACAATGCTTGGCTATGCTGAGCTTGCTAAGTCGTTTTGCCCTACAGACACTGGTGCTGGGGCAGGCTGTCAGACCCAGATTTTACAATCCGGAATCTACTGTGTTTAATTGCACTATTCCCTGGATCAGTAGATAGTGCACACAGTTACAGTTCTGAATATCAAAGTACATATCATGCGGAAACGTAAATATAATAGCAAACTTACACATGGGCCCACGAGGCCGAAATCATTAAATTGCAGCAGCGGAAGAACGAAGCACACAGGTGGGACCTTCAGGACATGCCCACAGGCAGCCAACTGGAGGTTCGCGACCTAGTTCTCGACATCTTCATCTTCTTTGCCATCGTGACCAAAAAGTATTATTGAAGCGTAGCGATCCGGTTCCTGCTTCTGAATTTGCCGCAAAAGCGAGCGTGAGCACTCCGACCCCGTGCTCAGCGAATCAACACACAGAATGCAGTATATAACATGTATGGCTAATCAAGGATGGCTTAAGTTTATTTTCTTTTGCGAAGAGTGCTTTTGAATACAATTACTTAAAAATTCCTGAGACCTAGCATTTTGAACAAAAGCATATTGTTCAAGAACATGCAATAATAGTAGCGATCCAGATTCCATCCACCGTTACATGGCATCTGCACCATATAGCAATTCTTCAGCGTTATAGCCGCTTAACTTACCACTGGGACGACACCCAGGACAATTCCAAACTAGGGCCTTACACTGCCCTTCCACTTTTCCAACTCATCATAAAGCATTTTGAAATAGAACTATATCTGGTTAAGTTCCCATGTCCGCCCTTGACCGTGGGCACGGCTATTCGAATAGTTTTAGACTCTGCAGAGCTTGTACACTTTCACCACAAGATACAATCAACTCGTTGCCCCCACACGATTCCTTAGACGTGTGGTTGAGCAGACCATCACAGTGACTTTTCAAAGTATCTAGACCCTTTTGTCATCTCACTTTTATGGGAAACTGCCCACTTGCGGTGGGTCCCATCTATGCGCGGGATGTTCCCCACAGCCACTAACGCAGCCGGGCTCCCCTCCCCACAACGTTAGGACAGCTGGGCAAACTTCACCCTCCACTGGTGTCCCTTCAGGCCCCCTTGCCATAGCGTAGCCCCTTCACCCCCTACCAGTGAGATGAGTCCGGAGTTTCGATAAATTTACTTAGCCAAGTTGTAATTTACAGACTTGTGGTTGTACTGTTTTACCCGGGAGGTCATGATAAGATTCAGTCCTTAGTGGTATCTGGGCGGTCTATCACTAACCCATTTTGTGCATCCACTGCACCACACTCACACCATCCAACCAATCCGCCCAGATATTTAAGCAAGTTGGGGATTTTGAGGGTATAAAATAGTCATGTCAAATATACCAGTCATTCCCACCATGACTGCCCAACCAATTTTTCTCAGGTTTACAAGTGATGCTTGGGCGCTCTCGCGCCCTTGAGTATCTATGCAATACTAAGCATGGCATATAATTAGGGGCTTATTTTCAAAGGTTAATATTATAGTTTTGCTAGGGCGATAATGTTCACATATTCAAATATTTCAAAGGGGGTGTAATATTATTCAAGGTAAACAATAGGCATGTAACTAGAATCTTAAATTAACATGGATTTGCATATAACATACCGCATGCAATTTGATAATTTAAAACCAAAATAATTTGCAGAAATGTAGGTTCAACATGGTCAAAGTATTGACTCGCCTTGCGCGGTTTACTGCGGTCGTGAGCTCACATGATGCTTTCTCTTGAGTTTCTGTCCTTTATCTTCGCTTTGCTCTGACCACGCTTGATCCGGAGAATCTTCAGGATTCAAGTTTTTAATTACGCGATAAACGACTGAATACAAATAAAAGTAAATAACTCAAGAGATCCAGATAAATCCGAATAAACTCGATTTAGTTTTATTATGAGTTAATGGGTGATTAGGGTTATTTGAGGTAGGTCGGTGGTAGAATACGATGACCTGATCTTTTTATTAACAATTTCATTTATTTATTTTTATATTTATCAAGGAAGTTCCATGAGTTAGGGTGGACCTATGAGTAAGTATCATTTTATCGGGTGTTACTTTTCAGGGCATCTGGCTTACCGAATAAATATTAGAGTCTAGGTGTATAGCAGATTATATGGTGATATTTTATGTAGCCTCAGTTTTCACTAAACCTATTTCAACTTGAGTTAGAATTCAGCTGTACGGCCATACATTGTCATTTCATGCTCATCTTTATTATTTATTAATCTAGTACTAAGAGTTAATTAATTATACCATTATTATTTCATGTATGCTTTAGCTACTATTAGGCCTAATTTTACTTCAAAATTTAATTTAAACTTAGCAACCGGAGTAGGGCTTGCCACGTATCATTTTATGTGACTCTAATTACTTGTGTTAATGGCTAAATGTTTACGTTAGAGTATTCATGTATTTATGAGATTATTTTGGTATTTGATGACCTAGGGTTTCTTTATTGTAACATATGTATATTACTATGACCTCTTGTTTTGGGTGTTCTCTGAAAACTACTGTTACTGATACTTTATTCTTTTATTAGTCGAGCCTGCTATACAGAGTACATCTTATTATTATTGTTAACTAAAGTTACCATTTAGGATTTTATGACGGCAGTGTATTACTGATAGCATTTATATATTTTAGTGGGGTCTATGGTGAACGCAAGGTTGCATTGTTGTATGTACTAGTAAGCCATATACATACCACTCGCATTTCGCTAACCACTTATTTGCATATACGTAAAGGTGCTTATATATATACATTCATTTAAAAAGTCTCTACACTTTAGTTGTTATCAGCTTCATGTAAAAATCTGTTTATATAGCAAGCTCGTTTTACAAAGTTATATTTTCAACACTTGCTAATTAGTAAAACCTTCCATTGGGATTTATTTAATGGCAACATCTTAAATATTGCGTATAAGTCTTAGTTTTAATTATGAGCCATCTTTATTAAACTTGGGTATATACTCAAAATCATAATGTTTTTATTAATATCTTCAATAACAAATCTTTTTGATAATTATTCAAACCATATTATTAATTTTATATATATGGGTTAATCCAGATTTAAGTTTTAAATAACTCACTTATATTCTAATTAAACTTTTATTTGCTTCTCTAAACTATTCCCTAATTTTCCATGATTTTTGCTAATTTTAAATAGCTGTAAAAAGTAGGGCAAAAATGGGAAAAAAGGGGTGCTGCCGGCCGGATTTGAACACATAACCTGAGGGAGAGATGAGCCTTAAGCGCGCTCGGGCTAGCCAAGTGGGCACAGTGCCTGGGCTGTCTTAATGGGGCAGCAATTTAAAAGAAGTGAGTGTTGGGAGCGGCTCCGAAACAGAGCAAACGGAGGAGGCTCGGGCGGCGCTGGGAGCTGGCATCGCCGGCGGAGACCGGTGGCTCGGGAGGTCGGGGCGAGGGGGAAAATGGAGAGCTGGGAGTGAGGGGAAGCTAACGGAGTCGGCACCACGGCCGGGGCGGCGGCGAGGCTCAGCGGCCGGAGGTGAAGGTGAAGCGGGCGCTGGCGACTGGGAAGAAGAGGAGAGAATTGGGCGGCCGTAGGAGCACAAGGGGGTAAGAGGATGCTCACCATGGTTCTGGCCGAGCTGTAGGGACACCACGGCGAGCCGGCGGCGTGCGGCGGCAGCGAGCTCGGGGAGCGCTCGACGGCGGCGAGGTACAGACTCAGAGAGGCTCGGGTGAGGTCCGGAGGAGCTTCACCTTGCTCCGAGGAGGGTGTCGGCGGAAGGAATCGACTCGGCTTCACTCCAATCGGCGGCGGGGCGTGGGGCCGGAGTTGGGGAAGAAGGGTTCGCCGGCGGCATTAGAGGCACGGAGGACCCAATTCCTTTGGGGAGGAGGGTCAGTGGAGCAGGGCGGTTCAGCTGGGGCCTTCGGCAGTTCTTAAAGGCACGCGGGCGAGGCTAGCCTCGGGAAGGCACCCGTGCGGTCACATCGGCGAGCGGCGGGTGCAGGTTGTGCGCGGCGGATGCAGGGTGTGCGAGTCAATGGGACGGGGCAGGCGTGCTGTGATGATGGAGAATCCTTGCGCGTGATTCCTCCATAGGGCGGCGCAGAGCACGGGAGAGGCCGTGTCGGCCGGCTTTTGCCGAGGCGGAGAGGAGGGGTGGGGGTCTGGCGCCTAGGGAGGAGGAAGGAGAGGCGCGGGCGGAGCGGGGCACAGGTGCCGCGATCTGCAGGCCGGCGGGATTCGCGCTGCGCGTGGGTGGCAGTGCTGCGGCTTTCCCGCCACGCGCGCCGCGTGATGCAGAGCAGGGGAAGGCAGGGAGGAGGGGGCCCGGTCGCACGGGAAGGAGAACGAAAGAAGGAAGGAGGGAGAAGAGGCGCGGGGTGGTCGGGCCCAGCGGCCAGTGGGAGAAAAGGAGGGGAGAAATGGGAGGAGAAAGGAAAAAGGATGGCCCACATGGAAGAGAGAGAAAAGAGGAGAATGGAAGAAAAAGGGGAAAAGAGGGCTTACACATTACTTTAAAAAAAATTCGGATTTTTAATTTACATTTCTATTTCTCAATTAAGATTATTGATTTAAATATTTGCACAACTTTTGAAATTTAAAATTTTAGTTTTCTATTAGTAAACATGTTTGTTTCCTTCTGGAACCTTTTAACTCTTTGGAACTTCAACCAAAATTTCAGAAAAACACCATAAAATCCAAATTCCAAAAGAATATATTGCAAAAATAATTCAGGAGACTCATATTTTCAATTTCAAAATTTTCAGGATGTTACACAGGCCCTGCAAACGGCCTATGTTCATGCGCAAAGGGCGCTCGAAGATAGACTACGGGTCGCCGAGGAGGGGCTGCGCGAAGCCGCGGGAGCCCGTTCTGCCCAGGATGCCCGCATCCGCCAGCTGGAAGCGGCGTGCGCTGAGGTGAAGGCGCACGCCGAGGGACTCGCCGCTTCGGCACGGGAGTCGGCCGTGGAGGTGATGCGGCGGGAGTTCGCGACGGAGCGGGACGGCCTTCTGCAACAAGTCGCCTCGCTGGAAAACGAAAAAGGCGAACTCGCCTTAACTCTAGCAGAGCGTGACCGGACGCTTGGCGAGGCTTTAGTAGTTGCATGGGATGTCATGCAGACACTGGAGAGCCATCTTCAGGGGCTTGTGGCCAAAGTGCCGGACCACGCCTTCGGCCCAGAGGAGCTGTCGCGGACCCTTCGCTGGATCAAAGATGCCGCCGACGCTGCGCGTGGTGCCGCGACGTCCTTCGGCAACCACTATGCCTACGTGGCGTCGTGTATGGTGTGCGCGCTCCTACGGCACCGTGGTTGCACGCACATCGCCGGGCTGGAGGACCCCCATCTGGAGATGCCCGGCGGGGCTGGAGTAATGTTCGGCGCCGTCCGCGCCATTCGGCACTCCATAAAGTACTTCTACGAGCGGATCTGGGACTACGCCGGAGTGGCCGCCGCACAGGTCGAGCTTCGGAAGTCCCTTTACGGGGGGAGCCTCGTCCAATTTCTGGACGGGGTCCCCCGACGCGACGAGGACAGCGCTGGGACCTCCGAAGGCGCCGAGAACTCGCAGGTGCGACGCCGAGGTGGCTAGGTGTAGACGTACGTTGTAATGTCCGCCCTTTTTTGTGAATAAAAGGCGCGCTTGTTCTACGAACTGACTATTTGACCTGTGCCCCAGGCAGCTTCCTTACTGGGGACGACTGCTTGCGTCCAACCTTGCAACCCGGCGGCGCCTTCAACGCTGGCAAAGGGCCGAGGAGTCGCTGAACTTTTGGGCGGGCCGATCTTCTTCGGGCGAAGTCCCGGCCTTAGCGCGCGTTAAGGACGAGCCCGCCGAATAATGGCTTAGAGAGGCAGATTGCTGGCGGGCCTCTGTACTTGTAAAATTTTTCCGATGTATACATGTGCTGGCAATTAGGATATGCGCTGCGCGTTGTGCTTCGGGTGGTCTGACAGTAGTTGTGCGGGGGCCCCGCCTGCCTAGCCGAAGTGGGCACGCGAGCACTCCCGGGGCCTTCCTCGGCGGAGGCAAACCTCGACGCTACAACTTGTTTAGAGTCCGTAGACTGGCGCGCGCTGAGGCGGACCTCGACACTACGACTTGTTTAGAGTCCGTAGACTGGCGCGTGCGGAGGCGGACCTCGACACTACGACTTGTTTAGAGTCCGTAGACTGGCGCGTGCGGAGGCGGACCTCGACACTGCCCTCCAGGGCGGGGGTAGCCTCTGGTGTACCTCGCGCTCCGCGTGCGCCCTTCCTGAGGGCAGCCTGACTTGCTATGTCGCCCCCTCTTGGGATCGGACTTCGGTGGCGCACCTCACGCTCACCTCCCGTGGTGCGCGAAGGCGAGCCCCGACGCGCTGTCGTGATGCGCGATTGATGTCCCTGCCCTCCTTGCGTTCCGCGGAGTGCACCGAGAGCACCTGCGCTTTATCTATGCTCCGTAGATTGCGTGGGGTCGACATCCACGTCATATTTATACTCCGTAGAGTACGCGCAGGGACGAAGTCCCTGGCGTGCGCGGGGTTCGCGTCTTGTTTATACTCAGTAGAGTGCGCAGGAAGAACACCCGCGTCTTATTTATACTCCGTAGAGTGCGTGGGGTCGACATCCACGTCATATTTATACTCCGTAGAGTACGCACAGGGACGAAGTCCCTGGCGTGCGCGGGGTTCGCGTCTTGTTTATACTCAGTAGAGTGCGCAGGGAGAACATCCACGTCTTATTTATACTCCGTAGAGTGCGTGCAGAGGCGTCCCCCCACACGTCTTTGTTTATACTCATGCCCGTGTCTTTGACGGAGAGTGCACACGCGAACGTGCGTCTTCGTTTATACTCATGATCGTGTCTTTGACGGAGAGTGCACACGCGAACGTGTGTCTTTGGTTTATACTCATGCCCGTGTCTTTGACGGAGAGTGCACACGCGAACGTGCGTCTTTGGTTTATACTCATGCCCGTGTCTTTGACGGAGAGTGCACACGCGAACGTGCGTCTTTGGTTTATACTCATGCCCGTGTCTTTGACGGAGAGTGCACACGCGAACGTGCGTCTTTGGTTTATACTCCGGGAGTACGCGCGTAGGCGAAGCCTCCGCGCGCTCTCGTCGCGTATTTTTGCACAATGATAACAGGTGGCGACAAACGGAACTTTATTGCATTCCCGTTTGCACGGGTAAGCGATTACATGTGGCGGAGATACTAACCACTTGTCTCTGGCGCGGCCGGAGCCTCTAGTAGTAGCGCCGGCTGTAGGGCTTGCCGAGCCGTCCCCGAATGACGCCGCGGGTCCCCGAGCTGTGGTGCCGATTCTAAGTGTGCTGTTGGTCGCCGCGACGGGGATATCTGGTGCCGTGCTCAATGCGCCGAGCCATGTCCTGGTCGCCACGAACGGTAATGATGGCACGTGGCCCCGGGAGCTTCATGCATAAATAGCCGTGATGCGGTACCGCCCCGAAGGAGTTGAGGACCGGACGCCCCAGTATGGCATTGTAAGGGTATGGGAGATCGATGATGTCGAATATGGCATCTTCGACCCTTGCATTGTCATCCTGGCCGAAGGAGACCTGAAGGCATATTTGGCCGAGCGCCCGTAGAGGTTGTCCTCCGAAGCCTTGCAACAGGACTCCTGATGGGTTGAGGCGGCTTCGGGGGATTCCCATCTGGTCGAAGGCTGCCGCAAACAGAATGTTCGCGGAGCTGCCGCCATCGACTAGGGCACGCCCCATGTCGCATCCCGCTATTACGACCCGGACGACCAGGGGGTCCTGGTGAGGAAGCTCCATGCCTTGGGCATCGACGGGGGTGAACGTGACCTCATGCTGTGCCCAGTCCGGCAGTGTCTGTGCTGGATACGCCGCCACGTGGTGTAGCCTCCGCACGTAGGCCTTCTGCTGCCGTGCCGAGGCAAACTCCAACGAGGAGCCTCCGGAGATGACGTTGATAACCCTGCGGTGGGTGGCCTCTGGAGCCTGCAGCTGCAGAAAGCCCTCCTGAGGCTGCTGCACATGGGCCTGGATCCGCAGAGGACCCTCGTGGGGCTGCATCCCTTGTGCCTGGATGTGCACAGGGGCTTTGTATGGGTGCTGTACGTGGGCCACGACGGGCGGGCGTGCTTCCAGGTTCCTGTCCCTGGTGACACTCTCGCGGAGCGCCACGATAGAGGTGCACGTGCGTGTGTCGTGGTTGCCACGACCATGGACTGCGCACCACAGCCCCTGGTGTTGATCGTCGTAATCTCCATGGCCTCTATCGTCGCGGCCTCGGCCACGGCCGCGCCCCCGGCCTCGGCGCCCCCGACCGCCCCGACCTGCGGGAGCGCTTTCTTCGGAACCGCCTTCGATGTCGAGGACGTATCGGCCCCGCCTCGACTTCTGCTGGCCGCGCTTGGGCCTATCGGACGGCTCGCGCGGGGCATCCTTGCGCTTAGGCGCGTCCTTGGACGACTCCGGCTTACGTTTTCCCTTCGAAGGACCGTCCTTCGGCGGATCTTCGGTTTTCGCCGAGGCGCCAGCCTGGTTGGTGTCGGAGTCGTCGCCTTGTCGTCGCTACGCGTCCTCTTCCGCCCTGGCGTATTCCTCCATTTTGTCAAAAAGCTTCGTCACTGTCTTGATTGGATTCCGTGCGTTATACTCGGCCATCGGGCCCGGGCGAAGGCCCTGTATAGCTGCATTAACGACGGTGGTTTCGTTGACGTCCTTGAATTGGCAATGTATCTTCGCGAAGCGCTTGAAATAGTCCCGGAGTTTCTCGGAAGGTTTCTGCTTCACGGCGAAGAGCTGATCCGCGTCGACCCGCTCGACATAATTTCCTTGAAAGTTGTTGTGAAGGCGGTCGCGGATCTGCTCCCACGCGTAGATGGAGTTTGGCTCTATGGTACAAAAAACCAGGAAAACGCCACTCCCTGCAACGCGAGGGGGAGTCCCTTCGCCTTTGTGGTGTCATCTCCGCCCGCGGCCTCAATTGCGGTTTCGTATACGCGCACGAACTCGCGAGGGTCCGTGTCGCCTTTATAGGGCTCGATGACGCTGGGGAATTTGAAGTCTTCGGGCCACGCCGCCTGCTGTAGCCCTGCCGAAAGCGGGGACTCCGAATCGATGCGTCGCAGCGGCACGCGGTTGGATGTGGGGGCGTCGCGGCTGTCCGCCCTTTCCGGCGTGGGCTCTGGCGCGACCGCTGGCGCGGCCTGCTGGCTTCGAGCCTCTTGTATGTCTCGGACAGTCCCACGAAGATCCCCTAGCTCCTGCTGGAACGCTTTGAGGGCCGCCACCAGGGCGCTTTCCACCGCCTGCGCGGGTAGGGCCGCCGGCGTGCCTAGCGGGTGGGTCGGCGCGGGTACGATCGCCTCGCGAGCTCCGAGCTACTGGTCGCGCCGTTGTGGCTACCTCCAACCGCCCGGTCCGCGCTGCCGGCGAGGGCGGCGAGGCTGGTTGCTGTCGCGCCGGCGGGGTCGGTCGTCGCAGCAGCGCCATTGATGAGGTTGGCCGTCGCAGCGCCGGAGGCGGGGTCGGTCGTCGCAGTGCCTGAGGCGGGGTCGGTTGTCGCAGTGCCTGAGGCGGGGTCGGTTGTCGCAGCGCGAGCGTCGACGTCTTCGACCACCGCGCCTGCGTCGTCACCCGCGCCCGCAACAGCCGATGCCGAAGCCCTAGTACCCATGCGACGCTCCGACCCAGCCGCCTTCTTTCCCCTCGCCACCGCTGACGAGACTTTTTTCGGTGCCATCCTTCTTCGGACTTCAGGCTTGCTCCTGTCCTCCCCACGGACGGCGCCAACTGTTGTGGCTACAGACCAAACAGAGAGAGAGATCGTAGTGGAGAGTTGGGAGAGAGTGATAGTAATGACCTGGGTCCCCCCATGGCCTGTATTATATATATATATATATATATATATATATATATATATATATATATATATATATATATATATATATATATATATATATATATATATATATATATACATGGGGAGTGCTTTTACAATTATACCCTTACATCTGAGTATCCTCTTCAGGGGCACTTATGTCATTACACATGGCCTATTCTGGGCCTTATAACCTTCTACCAGGCCTGCTGGGATTAGGTGGGGGCCACCCCTACAACAGTGGGCACTAATGATTCTTACTCCGTTCTACGAAATTGTAGCTCTAATGATTTGTAGATGGACAAGAGGATGTTGAAATGGAGAAAGATGTTGATTATTGGTGCTGCTGCATATGTGGCTGCTTGCATGATGTTTATGTTTGTATAGTCCAGACTTAGAAATAGGAGGGACCGTATTACATATAGCCCAATCGAGGAAAGAAATAGAACTAGAATTGATCATCTTAATAATAAAATTTGGAAGAATGAAATAACATATACCAACATGATAAGGCTTAAGAGAACCTCTTTCTTTTGGTTATGTAAAGTCTTGAGAGAACGCAGTTTGCTTCGTGACACTATACATGTATGTGTTGAGCAGTAAGTTGGCATGTTTTTGAACACATTGGACATAACCTAAGGAACAAACTAGTTGGTACCAACTTCACTAGGTCCGATGAAACAGTTAGTGGATATATATCTAGCTGATTGTCTGTCTGTATTGTCCAAACATGCTTTAAGAGTTTCCTTCCAGATTCTCAATATTTATCAGTTCTAATGTGTGTCCAGTGATGATTTTGGTTAACTAGTGATGCTTTCATAATGGGCCGGAAAGGAAAGGAAAGGAAAGCTGTATTCTGAATTTTTGGCATAAGATTGTCATTTCCTAAAATTGATTTGGTAAAAAAACAAACGACAACGTTCATTGTATGTCTCTTCACGCATTCAAGGGTACAATAACGATAAAGTTCTTGATTGCTTGCATAGGGACGTGGTATGTAGCATGTACACTAGTACTGATTTCACTTTCTGTCCGAAATTCATAAACTTTTCTGTATTGTGCTGTTCGAATACGCCACTGATCAATTCTGTTCTGTTCTTCTGCAGGCAGTTCATTTTTACATGTTTTAAATGTAACATTGTACTTTCCAGTTCATGACTTCCTTAAAAATTTTAAGCATGAGAACTTCATTTGGGGTTTCGTTAGAGTCATAATGGTAAAAAGATGATTGTGCTTCCATATAAGGATATAAGTATTACGGTCATTAGTAAGGGAGACAAAAATGCCAAAACCAATACATCGCCTAGAATGTATATGTGCGTGAAACAAAAACGCAAAAATCAACCTATCGCCTGGAATGTGTGTGTGTGCACGCGCGCATAGCAGCGGCATAGTCCATACAGATGGTAATCTCACCGCTTATGGACAAAAGGTTATTACAACCAATCTCATACACACTCATCCCTTCAATTAAGCATAAACTTGGATTATCCCATTCACTCCCATCCTATCAACAAAACAACAACTTATACCATCATATTTATCTAACCAAATAAGTAATCTGTACCATCTCATCCAGAATCATCCGATCAAATTAAATAAAACCTCAAAGAAGAAAATAGTAATAATGGGACACAACCCGTCGGCCATGGAATACTGTTACCCGCGGAGCGGAAAACCCGCCCAGAACAGTAAGTACTTACGGCCTTACGGGCCCCGACAATAGACTCTTCGTACTAAAGCCCATGAAGCCGTTCTCCGGTCCTGGTCGACACGCGGCGGCCCAACTCGCAGGCATACTCCCACATTTCGGAGGAAAATGCAGCTCGAGAAAGCTGCGTCTTAAACGTAATGGAGCTGGTGGCGCAGGGACGGACGCACGTACGCACACCAAGTATCGTTACCGGACGGTGGTCACTCACCGATCGAAGGCGAAGCAGCCCACTTGGCCTCGCCATGGTGGCATTCAAGGTGCAACGGGAAGCCGCACGGTTACATTGCCACACGCTTTGACGCCAATAATTGCCCGTTCTCCTTCCCTGTCGGACTCACGTGCGGGAGCCCCACGGTCCCGCCCCGTCCAAGTAGGGCTGTCACTGGATTGGGTATGATAATCTAAATCCATATCTAATTTTTTATTTATACCTATTTAAAATAATATCAACTATATCTAAATAAAAAAATATACCTAATAGGTTTGGATAATCCAGTGGGTAAAGAAGAAGAAAAGAGAGGGGGTTAAATCAAAGAAACTTATGAAAACGTTTTCATAAAACATCAATATTTGGAATTTTAATCTCGCGCTCACATCACAAAAATTTCTCGAAATCAATTGAAATTTATCGGAGATGATTCTGCGTGTAGGAGGGCTACTTTATGTAAATTGGCAGGGCTGGACGTACACGTAGGGCTCATATACTTTTATAGGAAGCTTTCGTAAAACTTCGGTATTTGAAATTTTAATTTTGCGTTCACACAACAAAAGTTTTACAAAATCGATTGAAATTTGTTGGAAATAATTTTGTGTGTATAGGAGCTACTCTGTGCAAAATAATGGGCACAGATGCACAAGTAACTCATATATGCTTTTACAGAAAGCTATAACTGAGTATGGGTAGTCCAAACATATAAATAGTTCAAGTGCATTCTTAACACTAGGTTTGAATGAGTATAGGTAAAAAATGGGTAAATGTGTGTTACCCTATCCATACCCAAATCTAAATAGGTATTTTATTTCTTATCCATACCCTACTCAATATTGTGGGTATGGGTTTAGACAAGGTAATGGATACCTAGTAACAATCCTATGGTCAAGCTTTATAATTTTTTTCCCTCTGATTACGAGGTAGATAGACACGCACGCATAGTCTAAAAATAGGAAGATAAGAAATAAATCTATAATATCATAAAATTTGTATTGAAGTGCAATTATGTATACGTAGAGTGGCCCATAACCCTATATTTGTACACTGTACAAAAAGGTGTTCGTATTGATTTCTACTTCTGACTTCTGTTTAGAGAAGCCATAAATCAATATGAATACCTGACTTCTTGAAAGAGACTTCACCCCTCTCATTCCTGTCTCGTTTCGAAGATAAGGTAGGAGGTTATGAGTGTATCGCGTACCATATTCCTCTTGTTTTCGTCTCAGCACATATCTCTCTTTTTGCCTATCCTCTACTTTTAAATTACTTCTTTTAGTTATTACTATTTATTTTCAGTTAAAAACTATTAGCTGCAGCTATTACGAAAGCCCTAAAAGTGCACGCACTAGAGGTCTCACTAAGACGGACGAGCTGAATGGGAAAGCATCTAGTAGCAAGGCGAAATACTAATTTTCTTTGTTCCCGTGAAATCCAGGTTTGCAAACACTTCCATTTTCTCAGCAATATGAGCCACTGGGAGGGGAAGCGCGCTACGCTGCGGCACCTTGGATCAGATTGATGTTACGAATAGCATCAGTCTCGGTATTGTTCGGTGTGCATCATGGTGTTTGTGTTGTTCGGTAAAGGGAATCATTGGCAGGTGAGTTCCATATCTAGTTGGGAACAAGGTCACGAGAATATGCTCGCATATAGATATATTTTTTTGGTAACAAAGAACATTGGCTAAGATCTAAACCTTTTATTTTTCCAAGAGTTTTGTGCTCCAAACGGGGCTATAGTTTGGGACGAACAAATGTTAAATTGGTACTGTTAGGGAAAATGCACAGATTGTAAAATAGAAGTGTTCAGACTTGCGAATTCATGAGCACAAACTTGAGCACTATGTATTCTAATTAAATTGATGAACAGGGTAACCTGGAAAGTAGAGAGCAAACCTGGGCCTTCTTTCCAAAGCATTATGAGGGATTTTGGACACACAAAATCGAGGCATAAAGAGAGAAGCTGATGAAACATAAGAGAAAAAAAAAAGATATAATGCAAGCTGTAGACCAGGTAACATACACTACACTACAGAAGAAAATCTAATAAAAATATGAAAGCAAAAGATGCTACCTAGTTAAAATTTCTTGAAGGCATACGGGCTCAGTCATCTGTCCTTAGATGAGGCTATAAATGGACGGTTAGTAACAGATCTATCTATATTGTAACTAAACGGCAGGCAATTGTTACCCTCAACTCAAGAATGGGGGATCCTTGGATGAAGTGACAAATGCGCGATCTAGATCTTCTTACAGCGACTTAAGAATTGACTTACAGAACCAAGTAAAGCACAAAGCAATATATATGCAATAGCTCAGGTCACACGAAGCAAAATTCATTGTTTACCGAACAAAAGCAAAGGGCATGGTATTTCTGTGTCAAATGAGTTTTTTTTTGTAACAAAACTGTGACATAGGATTGATTTATTTGCCTGATATAAATAACCTATAAGTCAATATCTGAAGTAGTAAAAAAAGTAGAATCGAACACCTAACTTTGGCATCACCGTGGTGACCAAAATGAAATGAGGCAATGATTGTGCACGATTGTTTAACTAAGTGCAAAAAAACCCAAAAGGTCTCCAAATGTAAAAGCACGAGTAGAATACCACCTTTAGTGTATCAAACAGATATTTGGGTAATTTTCTAATGAGGCACAGCGTAGGCAATTGATTGAGATGAGTGATGCAATCTATCAAACATAACACAAGTATGCAGTCGTAAAGCTCAAAACCAAAGAGAGGGTATCTATCGATCTGACATGCTTTAGTAAGTCATAAATCAGCTGGACACAAATCATAAATGAGACCAGGCAGTGTCCTATATGGAGAGGAAAAGAGGTAATACCTGAAGAGTGTTAGAAAATCTGTATGCATGTCGTTTGTATGGTAACCACTCATGCCATTGCGTGGTGACCGCGTCACTTCTGTTAGGCCATGTCCAATGCGACGCCTGCATCAGGCGCTTAGACAAAAAAATTGTCTTGATTGTCAGGCAGACTGCGTTGCATGCAGTAGACGTCCGAGGCGCAGCCAAACTTGGAGGCCAGCGCTTCGAGCGGTTCACTCTCATGGAATTGATCTCTAGCAGAATCAGTGCTTGGGCTAGCCACTAGTACAGTATTGGAGACTATGGCTTTTACGTTAGCTGCTTTGTAATATATTAGTTTCTCTCTCTTTAAGCATTTATCTAAGCATCCATGCATTGGACATGGCCTTAGGCTGTTAGCGTACATGTAGTCACGATCCTACTTCTTTGGAACACGATCTGTTGTAATTACATCATGTACTCTGTTGCTACATATAGAACATTATCCCAGAGAGGATTGGTATGTTGAGTGAAATCTCCTTCCACATAAACTCATTTTAGAGAGGGGAGCAAGTGGTGTAGAGGAAAGATGGATGAAGGGCGGAGAAAGGCACTGGGCAGAGGCGAGAGACAACGGTGGGGGCGGATTGGGGAGAGGGTGGCAATGTTGTAGAGAGGAGGGGGTGGGGAGGGGATGGAGGAGACAGGAAGGACGACAGGAGGAGGTGTATAGGGGGGAGGTGGGCAGCGCATCGAGGGTCTCGCCTCTGCGGCTGTCGTCGGTGGGGAGGAACGGAAGAAGGGATGGGCGAGGGAATGGGGAGGGTGAGGAGAGGAAGCATGGAGAGGGAGGGAGGGCGTAAGCGTGTTGCGAGTGTTGCTGACGATGGAGAGGAACGGAACGAGAGGGCAGGGGGAATGGATTAGAAGGGAGGGGACGAGGCAACGACGGTGTGCAGGGTGGAAGGACGACGCCGATGGCGGAGAGGAACGGAGTGAGGGGGCGGAGAGGGAGCGGATCGAGAGGGAGGGGGAAAAGGTAACAGCGATGTGCAGGATGGAGGACTACTCGCTCTTTGCTAGGATTAGAGGTGGGGTGTGAACAAATCTTAGTCGTCGATCACCGATGGCACAGCCGAACATAAGTTCCATCAGGACCGTTTGATCATGATCCAACCGTCGAGGAGAGCGAAGGATCTGAGCGCAATTACTAAAACTCCAAGAGGCTCTCGGCAAAAACGCTGACATGGCACCGGTCTTGCGCGCGGAATTCTTTCGCCTATAAGGGCATCTGTAGTGTATGAAAATAGATGGTCTTAAGTCACCTTAAGGTCAACCTTATACATTACAGGGGTGACCTTAAGCAGGCTATAAGCAAAAAAGGCTTAAGACTGGTCCTCAAGCTAAAGACCTGGCCACAAGCATTAAAATACAATTTTTCTTTATCTGCCAAGTGAGACCGTCTTAAGGCCTCTTGAGTTATATACACTATGAAGTCAGCCTTAAGGTTTAGATGGGACCCACCTTAAAACCCCTTGGGTTATATACACTACAGATACCCTAAGAGGTGTATGATATCTTGGTGCTCTTCCATGCAGATGATGCACGTCGTGTCATGGTGTGTAGTTCTGATGGCAATCTATTCATCGAAGAAACCGGTTCGCTTTGAGTCCATCCGGTCAAAGAAACAACAAATGGCGTGACTGCTCACTACGCGCGCTGCACGCACGCACGCAACAACCTCGTGTAATCTAACGGCAGATTGCCTGTACCCAGTACCCACCACCCCACCCAACATTTTCCAGTGACTTGTCCAATCAGGCGACGACGGCCACGCGCGTTCCACTGAATGGTGGGACCCAGTACCATGGGGCGCGTACGTCGGTGATGTGTGGATCGGTTGGGCTGGATCTGCTGTGGCATGAACGGTGGGGCCGCCGGTCACGCCTTCATAGCTCAAGCATAAGAAGCGGAGACGCACGGGTGTGGTCATCGTCGCACCGCTTCGAATAAAGCGTTGCCTTTTCTGTTTTTGTTTGAAGGAATCTTTCGGACCTTGCGTTTCATGGATTGTTTCAGCTTCTGCTTTTGTCATTTAATTTACTATTTATTTATTTATTCTTTGTAGGTTTTTTTATCTTTTTTCTGTATTCCTTCATATTATCTGTGATGTGCTAATTTTTTATTTTAAATATTTTTAAATTTAATTATACTAAATAAGTCACCAGCATTTATAGTAAAAAATAAACCATCTATAATAAAAAAGCATAAATTATAATCAAATTGAGAACCAAAGTGTTGAATCTTAAGCACGGCCGTGCTGCTCACAACGCAGCAGCTGGACATGTAGCTTGCATGCATTTCCTATTATCTATCCTCTTCATCTTCCGATGGTGTGGCTGGTTCGAGTAGAGTTGCTAAGTGATAGCTAGTCATGGATAATGGGGTCCAATCTTTGGAAACCACCGAGCAAGTGAGTGGCAGATCGTCATGCCACCATGAGCGGCGGTCAGACTAGCTTCACGTGGCGGCAACCAGAGTAGCTCGATGCAACTTCGATGGAGGTGAATGAAGCTCCGAGCGGCCGCCTGAGCTTAGGCTGCCTGGAGGAGTCAGGCTAGGCTAGCACCGGCATCTTGAGGTTACCAACCAAACGCAACTCGGGGGTGATCGGTTGGGTTTCAGCTTTTAGTTTCCAGTTTATTTTTCACTATTCATAAAGTTTATCTTTTTCTGAATTTTTGGCTTTTTATTGAGCTTTTTTGCCGGTTCTTTTTTTCTCGTATTTATTTGTATTATATGTAATGGGCTAACATATTTTTTAATTTTTTAAATTTTAATTATGCTAAATAAGTCCTGTCAGCTACAGTATTTTATTAGCCAGCTACAATGTTTTTCTGTCATGTTCCCGACAACGTCTTGGCTAGGCAGATAGGCACCAAGACGGCAACCAAACGAAGTTTTGGTACTTTTAGTATATTTTTAACTCGTATTTATAAAAATAGCAGTACATGCACAAAAATGATAGAAATGGCACATCTATTATCCAGTGACCGAGCGGCAACACGCTGTGGCTAACACTCGGGCCATCGGGTGGCAGAGGCCTGACGCTCAGCCACCGTGCGGTGCACCCTTGCCGCCCCTCCACCGGACGGCAGGTAATTAAGCCGACTTACCTGCCTTAACTATATATATACTGCTTCTTGGATTTTTTTAAATATAGCAGATGAGCTCAAAAAATTATAAAATTTTATGTACAGTCTCCCGACACAACGTAAATTTGTTGTGTAATTTTTATATAATTTTATCAAGTGTGAATGTTGCTCGAGAATATATGGGATTGTGTAGTTTGTAGGAGTTGTTACATATATCAAATAGTCTCGAAAAATTACGAAATTTTATGTACAGCGTCCTGACACAGTTGATCTAATTGTCGAATTTTTGGAAATTTTATGTGCTATAAATTTATCATGTTATTTCATATTAATTTAATCGTAATTAGTGATATACAATGCTCATTTAATTAGCGATTGAAATCACCTACCGCATGGTCACCATACGGCAGGTATCTTTTGCAATACGTGACCTCTCTCCTTTGCACATATGTCGGCCTGTTGTTGCTACCCCTTTCCCGCTACGTCCTTCGCACATTTGTTACTATGTCCGTGCCGTCCCCCTCACTCTCTCCCTCGTCCGCACATGTGTCGTTATGTCCATGCCATCCCCCCTCGCCCACTCCCTTATCTATATATTTGTCAGTCTTACCATGTCGTCCCCTTTTGACCATAGTGTTGTGTGTCAACAAGAAGTCCTTAATTTGTGGGGTGAGCGCCCTTGGTTCCATTTTCGCTCGATCATAAATACGAAACTCTCGCAGTTGCTCATTGCTCATCTCAGTCGCTCATCGCATAATCTCATTCTCACACTCGTTGCACAGAATTAAGAGTACATAGCTCATTCTTTAGAGAAGCTAGCGCACATTTGTCGAGGACGCGACAATGCTGATTACTTCTCCTGAAAGTCAGATAATTTTTTGTCGCATGCTTTTGATGTTATTCTAGTAGTCAGAGTTAATTAGTGCTATTTAGTTAGCCATATTTAATATAGTTCATATTATGAAGTAAATAGTTCGTAGTAATTTAGCCGTAGTTTTGTACTATTTTTGTGTACATACGGTTTTCATAATTTATTATTGTCTCGTACTATGTACGTACGGTACCCATAATTCGCTAATTAATGAATTGTTCATATGTAGTTACACATATGTAATCACTAACTTGCATGCTGCTTGTCATCATTTTTTGTTGTAACACTTATTGTGGATCTGGTTGTTGTGGCTTCAAGTAGGGGCGGAACTGGAATGAAAATGGCTCAGGTTCACTGTTTCACCATACATATAGGACATGCTCTTTTTGCCTTTTGGTTTCTGCTTTTAGTTTCTCCGTAAGTTGAAAGCCAAACGTCAAAACGAGGCGGCCTCTTGAAGCAAATTCTCTAAACAGTTTCCCAAGCACAAAACTGTATACGCCATCTACGTCTCCGTCTTCGTCATTCACTACTGTGTCAAAAAAGTGCAGACAAAAGTTATTAGCCGTAACCCAAAAGAACACCCCCATCATTACATATGTAACTTTGCATTCGATTTACAACAAAGTAGGTGGATATTCCAATTTTCAAAAACCCAAATTGAAAACCTAATTCCAAACCATATAATTTGACAAAAAACCAACTAACAATCGTAACATTTAGATCATAACTTATAAATTCAATCTATGTACTTAAAGAAATCGAGAGCAATTTAGCAATGCCCTACGTCGATTTAGGAGTTAATCCAAACCACCAAGTGCTCATGAGATGATCAACATGTGATGACAGCTAGGAGATGTGGCGGCTAGTGGGATGCAACCTAGGCCTTCGTGCTCTGGCAACCGGCAGCTATGAGCCTACGACTAAGCAAGAGGGTGGATTTTGCTTTCGCGCGAGGCGGGACAGAGGGAGGGATGGAATTAGACGCAAGTTACTAGGGCAATGCGAATGAATTCGATTATCTTGTGCACCCCTATGAGTCTCTTTTGTTCCGCTCGTGGCTTCAGGTAGTCGCAGACATGGAACACTTGACAGTGTTATATGACGATGCTCTTGTACAGGCAGGATCCGATGGGTTGGACCTATCAACATACCAATACAAGGTGTTCTGGGCCGAGGGGGCTCGATGTGATGAATATTCACGAGCTTCGAAGCTGCTAAATCACCACATCGCTACAATGGAGAAGCAATGGGAGGAGATCACCTGGCTAGCAAATACTGCAGCAGCACAAGACGAACAAGCGGCCCATGCCAAGAGGCCACCTCCCATAAATGAAGCCCCCCGTACCTCCAACCCCAACCCATACCTGAATGTTCCCACCGAGCGTTCGCCGCAGGACCCACTCATGAGGGAGACACCCCCTCTTTGCTGGTATAGGGATGCATGTAAGTTCTTCAAGTTCAAGGATCGGTTGAGCTTGGGCATATGTTGCTGGGGTTGCGGTAACTATGCCTGGGACTATTCCGACCAGCATTGGGACACAACCCATTATCGATAGCCAGTAAGGACAGGTTACATTATATTCTTCTACTAGTTGTCTTCTATGGCACACACTAACAAGTTGTTCCCTCATTCCACAGTTTCTGGATTCGTTATGCGCGTACCGTCAACGGATAAACTAGGAGATCCACCCGCATGACCAGTGGTAGCTGGACTGTGAGAGAGTGGGATGCACAAATGGCACGTGAGAGGATGGGGGAGCGGCAGCGCACCGAAGATCGAAAGTGAGCATATCCGATGGGGGATGGAAACTCACCTAAATGCGTGTAGGCGTAGGGAGTGCGAGGTTCGCGAGGTGGAGCGTAAGAGGAAGCACAAACTAATGGCCAAGGCCAGCGTGGCTGGCGAGTACTACAACGCTGACCTTACGAGGAAGGGCAAATGGTCATGGTCAATATAGTAGTTCGGCCATCTTCGTCCATATGTATACCATCCTTAGTTTTTTAGCCTGCATGCCATGTAACTCTTGTCGAATCAACTATCATTTTGTTATCGTTACGTCATTTATCCAAAGACTTTTTGTACTGGAAAACCTCGTATGAAATGCTTCCGATACCGCACTGACATGTGGCTCGCCACTTAAAGGACCCACATGTCAGCCAAATATCTCACGTTTTCTAAATATCTTTGCCTGTAACGCAGCGGAGCAATGGTTCAACTTCGAATACCCACCTCCTCTTCCTCCGCTTCCTTTCCTTGTACGCCACTCCCAAATTTCTCCGACTCCTCCCCTCCCACCCATCACTGTCTCCCTGGTCCCCCCATTCATTTCGTTTCCCTGGTTCAAAACCTAGGTTCGAGGGGGATAGAGTTTGGATCGCGATGGCAGTGATGGATGAAATATTATAATTGTATAAAATTTTGAACAACATTCAGAGTGGTAAAATTGTTAAAAAAATTATACAATATAGTACGTTGTGTCAAAAGGATGCACATAAAATTTCGCTATTTTTGAAGCTCGTTTGCTATATATAATAAATCCTAAAATTATCATAATTGTATAAAATTTTCAGCAACATTCAAAGAAGATAACATTTTCAAAAAATTGTATAATAAAGTACATTATGTCGGGAGGCTACATATAAAATTTTGTAATTTTTTGAGCTCATTTATTATATTTAAAAATTCAAACAAATAATACATATAAAATATTCAACTAATTAGTTGGTTTAATTACCTACCTTCAGATGGCGGGGGTGGCAGAGAGGGCGCGGTCGCACGGTGGCCGGGCGACAGGCGCGCAATCGCACGGTGGTCGGGCGGCAGGCCTCTGTCGCCCGGTGGCCGAGCTTTGATGGCTCAAGTGATAGTTACAGCGCGCTGTCAGATCACCAGGTGATAGAAGTGATATTTTTGCCTTTCTCACACGTACACAACTATTTTTTTTATAAATATAGATTAAAAATATATCAAAAGTGCCAAAAATTCCAACCAAACAGGCCAAAAACCCTTGGCGAAGCAACGCGGCCCACGCGTCCGACTCCCTCGACGCCCGCCAGGATCCCCCCCGTGCGCTCGGACCGCGACCCGCTTCCTCCCCCGGCCCCAGTATAAATCCCCAGACTGCCCATGAGCCCGACGCCCGCGGAGCCGGCCAAAGCAGTCATTTCCCCGCGCGGATTAACTAGGCCCCGTCGGCACGTGGCCACGCCTCGACCAGAGCACTGCTTGTCCCCGATCAGGGCAGCCCCGGCCGTCCGATCGGATCGGGATTAACCTCGCCGTAAGCAGTGGATAAGCACCGTGGTTATAATACTAATCCCTCCCAGCTTAGGCGCACGCTACGATTCGCGGATGGGGGCACACGCCATGTGACCCCACCACAAACCTTGCTCGCTGCAGCTGTTAATCTGCTCCTTTCTTCTTCGCTTCTCTCCCGTTCCATATTCCCATCTCACTTCCCACTCCTCCAACCATCTCTTCTCCCCCTCTTCAGACCGCTCCTCTAATGGTCGTAAGGTGGGTGCTCGTACATGGATTCCTTGTTGCTGGCGATAGCGGTGGCACTGTTTGTCTCGGCCGCGGCGGCCGCTCCTGACGACGCCCAGCTGCTGGAGGAGTTCAAGGCGGCGGTGCCGAACCAGGCGGCGCTAGAGGAGTGGAGCGCGGGTGACGGCGCGTGCAGGTTCCCAGGCGCGGGGTGCAGGGGCGGGAAGCTCACGTCGCTGTCGCTCGCCGGCGTGCCGCTCAATGCCAACTTCCGCGCCGTCACGGCCACCCTGCTGCAGCTGAGCGGCGTCGAGGTGCTCAGCCTCCGCGGCGCCAACGTCAGCGGCTCGCTCGCGGAGGCCGGCGGTGCGAGGTGCGGGGGCAAGCTGCAGGCGCTGGACCTGTCCGGGAATGCTGCGCTGCGCGGCTCCGTGGCCGACGTGGCGGCGCTCGCTGGCGCGTGTGGCGGGCTAAAGGCGTTGAATCTTTCCGGTGATGCAGTTGGTTCGGCGAAGGCCGGTGGCGGAGGCGACCCGGGATTTCCGGCGCTGGACTCTCTTGACTTGTCCAACAACAAGATCAACGGCAACGCCGACCTACGGTGGATGGTGGGTGCTGGCATCGGGGCAGTCCGGTGGTTGGACCTCGCCTGGAACAGGATCTCCGGCGCGCTTCCGGAGTTCACCATCTGCTCCGGGCTGCAGTACCTTGACCTCTCCGGCAACCTCATCGTCGGCGTGGTGGCCGGGGGGGCCCTCTCCAGTTGCCGCGGTCTGAGAGCGCTGAACATCTCCGGCAACCACCTCGCCGGCGCGTTCCTGCCGGACGTCGCCGGCCTCACGTCGCTCACCGCCCTCAACTTGTCGAACAACAACTTCTCCGGCGAGCTCCCTGGCGACGCTTTCACCGGCCTGCAGCAGCTCACGGTGCTCTCCCTCTCCTTCAACCACTTCAACGGGTCCATCCCGGATTCGGTTGCTGCGCTGCCGGAGCTCGAGGTGCTCGACCTCAGTTCCAACACCTTCTCCGGCACCATCTCCTCGTCCCTCTGCCAGGACCTCAACTCCAGGCTCCGCATGTTGTACCTTCAGAACAACTACCTCGCCGGCAGTATCCCAGAGGCCATCTCCAACTGCAGCAACCTCGTCTCACTCGACCTCAGCCTCAACTACATCAATGGGTCCATCCCTGCATCCCTCGGCGAGCTTGGCCGCCTCCAGGACCTCATCCTGTGGCAGAACGCGTTGGAGGGCGAGATACCGGCGTCCCTGTCAAGCATTCACGGGCTCGAGCATCTCATCCTTGACTACAACGGGCTCACCGGCAGCATCCCACCGGAATTGGCTAAGTGCACGCAGCTGAACTGGATATCCTTGGCAAGCAACCGGCTGTCCGGGCCGATCCCGTCGTGGCTCGGAAAGCTCAGCAACTTGGCAATCTTGAAGCTGAGCAATAATTCCTTCTCGGGACCAATACCGCCGGAGCTTGGCGACTGCAAGAGCTTGGTATGGCTGGACCTGAACAGCAACGAGCTCAATGGGTCGATACCGCCGGAGATGGCAAAACAGTCCGGGAAGATGACCGTTGGCCTCATCACCGGGCGCCCATACGTGTATCTTCGCAACGACGAGCTGAGCAGCGAGTGCCGTGGCAAGGGGAGCTTGCTGGAGTTCACCAGCATCCGATCTGACGACCTCGGTCGGATGCCGAGCAAGAAGCTATGCAACTTCACACGGATGTACATGGGGAGCACAGAGTATACCTTCAACAAGAATGGCTCGATGATATTTCTGGATTTGTCATTTAATCAGCTCGACTCAGAGATCCCGAAGGAGCTCGGGAGCATGTACTACCTCATGATCATGAATCTTGGGCACAACCAACTTTCCGGGGCTATCCCACTGGAGCTAGCTGGTGCCAAGAAGCTTGCAGTACTCGATCTGTCGCACAACCAGTTGGAAGGGCCAATACCCAACTCGTTCTCGACATTGTCCTTGTCGGAGATCAACCTATCAAATAATCAGCTGAACGGGTCAATTCCGGAGCTCGGTTCCCTTGCCACATTCCCAAAGAGCCAGTACGAGAATAACTCTGGTCTGTGTGGCTTCCCACTACCAGCATGCAAGCACAATGCTGCTCAAAGTGCTTCCGACAGCCACCAATCCCACCGGAGGCAGGCATCCCTTGCAGGCAGTGTCGCTATGGGACTCTTGTTCTCACTGTTCTTTATATTTGGATTGGTCATCATAGCCATCGAAAGCAAGAAGCGGCAGCAGAAGAATGTAGAGGCAAGTAGCTCCCGTGATATATACATTGATAGCCGGTCACATTCTGGAACTAAGATTTCCAATTGGAGACTCTCCGGTACAAATGCCCTCAGCATGAACCTCTCTGCATTCGAGAAGCAACTGCAGAAGCTCACCTTGGCTGATCTTGTTGAGGCCACGAATGGCTTCCACAATGATAGCCTGATTGGGTCTGGTGGGTTTGGGGATGTCTACAAGGCGCAGCTTGAGGATGGGAGGATAGTCGCGATCAAGAAGCTAATACATGTGAGTGGCCAGGGTGACCGGGAGTTCACAGCGGAAATGGAGACCATTGGCAAGATCAAACACCGCAACCTTGTTCCGCTCCTTGGCTACTGCAAGGTCGCTGACGAGCGGCTGTTGATGTATGATTACATGAAGTTTGGCAGCTTGGAGGACGTGTTGCACGACCGCAAAAAGATCAGGATAAAGCTTAATTGGGCAGCCAGGCGAAAGATCGCTGTTGGGGCAGCAAGGGGATTGATATTCCTCCACCACAACTGCATTCCACACATAATCCACCGAGACATGAAGTCGAGCAATGTGCTTATTGATGAGCACTTGGAAGCAAGGGTATCAGATTTTGGTATGGCGAGGCTGATGAGTGTGGTGGACACACACCTGAGCGTCTCCACTCTTGCCGGCACGCCAGGGTATGTGCCACCGGAGTACTACCAGAGCTTTCGATGCACCACCAAGGGTGACGTTTATAGCTATGGCGTTATATTGCTGGAGCTGCTCACTGGGAAACCGCCGACGGATTCAACAGACTTTGGTGAGGACAATAATCTTGTAGGATGGGTCAAGCAGCACATAAAATTGAAGGTCACCGATGTGTTTGATCCTGAGATGCTGAAGGACGATCCTAACCTGAAGCTTGAGCTTCTGGAGCATTTGAAAATCGCTTGTGCATGCTTGGATGACAGGCCGTCAAGGCGGCCGACGATGCTGAAGGTCATGACGATGTTCAAGGAGATTCAGGCCGGGTCGACGGTCGACTCAAAGACCGCGTTGGTGGCGATGGGCTCGATCGATGACGGAGGTTTTGGGGTCGTGGACATGATCCTCAAGGAAGGAAAGGAGGAGAAGGATTAGAAGAAAACCACGGACAACACGCATGAAACAACTCGCAGTGAGTGGCAGCAACACGACCAGTCAGCGGCGAAATGCAGCATTCGCTTCTGATGGTACAAGATAAAAATTTTTCCCTTTCAGCTTGGTCAGTTGAAGTTGTTATGTACCTATAGGACTAGCTCACTTTTCTTCTCTTTATTCCCAGGTTTCTTCATCTCCGTGTTTCTTTTCTCGTTGCACTTCAGTAAGCTGTGTGTGTACATATATAAATGCTGAAATTTTCTTCTGTGCAAATTTCACTTGCATTGCTCCCTGTCAAATTTACAATTATTTTATTTTTGTGTAAGCAAAAGCACCTTCATTTATTTCTGGGGCTTGTGTGGTTGTGCTGGGTTCCCTGGCTGAGTTCTTCCACTGACATATAGGGGTGGAAAACGGTAACGGATAATTCGTTTTATCCGATATTCGTATCCGAGAAAACACAAATATGGTAAGCAAAAATCCGTATTCGAAAATATTCGTATTCGTATTCGAGAATATTCGTATCCGTATTCGTATTCGAGACTATTCGATTCGTATTCGATCCGTTTCTAGAACTTATGAAAAAAATCGTACAAATTTTGTTATTCAAAATTTGAATTTGGGCGGTTTAAAACCGGTAACCGGTCAAAAACTGGTGAAAAATCGGTAAAACCGTTAGGAATCCGTTTTATCCGATATTCGTATCCGAGAAAATCCGTATTCGAAAATATCCGTATTCGTATTCGAGAATATTTGTATCCGTATTTGAAAATATTCGAATTCGTATCCGTATTCGTTTGAAAAATATGGATTCGTATTCGTATTTGAGACTATTCGACCGTATCCGATCCGTTTCCACCCCTACTGACATATATATTTTTGTTCTGTCATGCATCTGCTTTGAAATGCTTGATGGAACCCTAAAATTATGGAATGTCCTATAAGGTTAAAAGTCGGAACAGGGTTGTCGGTTTCCGCGGTAGCTGCATGTGCTTAAGGCTAATAGAACTTTGGGAGATATTATGCTTAAAAGCAGTGGGCAGCTGGTTCTATGATCTAAGTGTGGAACTAGTAGCCTGTGAAGAATTTTGCTCTACTTTTGACAGTTTTGTTTCGTGTCTGTATGTTGGTTGACTGCTGACGTGCTGAGCTACTCCCTGTTAATTGCCAATTCTTTTATTTAGAATCAGGAGAGTGAATATTCCTACGTGCAATGTTTTGGGAAGAGCTAACTGCCAAAATTTTTTAGGTGCCTTTTTTGGTCCTAAAAGAGAAGATAGTAGACGCAACTGCGATTCCTGTGGAAAAACAGCGGTTGATTTTTAGAGGAAGAGTCTTAAAAGGATGATCACCTCCTATCAGAATACCGTATCCTTTTGGTTTGTGCATTTTTTTTTGTCAAGGTTTGAGTATGCTTGAACCATCTGCATGTCCACCTCACTTGTTACCTTTGATGACTTGTACCATATACATTACTTACCTGCATGTTTTCTTGTTCCTTCTTTAGTTGATTAGTTACGCATCGTAGCGGTTAGAGAACAAAACTTTTCTTTGGCTCATAAGGGTGATTTTTCTGACAGGCAGAAGAGCAGAGCGTTTGTTGCTTTTGATGGAAATAAAGCTGCCTGCGTTGGTGGTATTTTGAATAATAGCTTTAAAATGTGATAAACATATAAAGTGAAATGTCATATGGAAGTTAGCAAGTTTTGATTGTTTATAAATACGAATGGGAACCTCAAATCATTATAAGAATTGGGTATATATTTGTTAACTTGAGGTGGTTGAACACTAGTAAGTGTATCCTCTGTTGATTTTATGGAAGATTACATGGGATGATGGGGGGCGGGGGCTTGTCCTTGATTATTATTTTTTTATCTTTTTTGTCATTTTCTAAAGGATTTATTATTACATTAGTTTTCTTGTGATCTGTCTTTTGTGTACATGTTTGTTTGATACTTGGATGGGTGCTTTAAAATTCTTTGCTGCCACATTCGTATGTGGATTGTATGTGTTGCTCACGGTCACAGTTATGTTATCTATATCCTTGAGAACTTGACAACCTCAAGGTTTGGAAGATGGATATACATTACATTTGGTTGCTTGACGCGCAGCTGAAGGCTAACATTCTTCTGGAACCTTGAGGAAAACACCCATGCTATTGGTAAATCTGTGCATTTGTACTATTCAATATCATGTTTTCCTCTGTTTTTTTCCTATAATTTGTAAACAAAGTGCAGTATATGGTATGCACATTCCAGGATGAATATTCTTTATCCTTGGAAGGGCTGAAAATAGTTCTTGCTAGCTATGGACGAAAATAGCTAGCTAAGTATTTCAGGCTATTCCTCTGGTTTATGTTTTGGTCTAGTATGTGAATCATGAACATCATTATTTAAGTTTCTTTGCGTTAACATTGTTGGAACTCTAGTTCTTACGAGTCTATATAGATGCATTCTTGTAATTAGTTGCCACTGAACACTCTCATGATTCTTAGGATATGATTGTACAACAATACGCTAGGCGTGGGCCTGATAAACCTTTTACATTTTTGTTGTTGGTGCAGTTAACGTTGCTGGAAATGGAGGACTGTTAGGAGACACTTCCAGTGTATGCTTCTACCGTCGTTGTTTCTTGTATGCATCTATTTGAAAATTGACCAATCTGCTTAGCTCTTAGTGATGGCTGCATGTTATTTTCTAAAAAATTTGGATTCGTTTGTATTAATTCTCTTCTAGGAAATTACAGAGGCTAGGCTTTCTGAGGGGATGGTAGATGACATGGCTAGGGTATATGCTTTGTTCTAGCGTGTTCTGCATATCTGTATACGATCGGATGGGTTAGAGTTGGAGCCAATTTGCTGCAAAATGCGAAGGACGCTAGTGGTAGCATACCGGTATCATCTCTCCGAATGATGCTTAGTTGGTTTGTGGATATAAGATGCTGTGTCCCAGTGTCGATCAGTGCTGTCGGCAGTTAACTCGCCATATGTTACAGGGATTTCTGTATTAGATCCTTCTGTCTGCTCCAACTGGATTGGATTAGAGTAAACCGCCTTGATTCGTTGGAGAGCTTACCGCGTCCAGAATACCTATAGCCTGGGTCATCATCATGCAGTCAATCATTGGCATGTCCTAAGCTGCTGCAATTAGTTCTCTATTAACCTGCACGGAACTATGATTATTTTATGGATGCATTAAGCTGGGGAAAATTGCTCACATGCCACAAACTTAAGTGTCATCCTCTTATTTGCCACAAACTTGAGTGTATTTGTTATTATGCCACAAACTTGAGTATTTTTTCATTTGTTTTGCCATTTTCTCCCATTTTGCATTTTCCCCGACCCTTTTGCCCTCGTTCGGAAACAGGGGAGGCGGGGCGCACGGAGGGGATAGCGGCGCCGCCGGCGGGGAGCGGCCGGGGAGACGCCGGCGACCATCAAAACGGGTTGTTAGATAGACGAGGAAGCCGATGAGGATGGTGGCACGGCCCGAGATGGCGTCAGGGTGGCCGGCGTCGGCTGGAGCAGCCGGCGGTGAGGTGAGGAGGGGGCGCCGGCGGCCGAGAGGAAAAAGAGGAAAATCACAGAGCGCACGAGCATCAGGGGAATCAGGGGAGGCTTACCATTGAGATAGCCGAGCAGGAGACTTGCCGATGGGAGCTAGCGGCGGAGGCCGGCGGTGGCGAGGGTGGAGCTCACGGCGCCGGCGAGCTGGGGCCAATGGGAAGGCTTGGCGGCGGTTGCGGGAGATTCGGGGCAGTGTGAAGATGCTCTCCCCCGGTGGGTGGCGCCCCGAGGGAAAAATGGCGGTGGCGGAGGCTCGTTTGGCCAGCGGTGAGGAAGAGGTGCTTCCCGGCGAGCGCAGTGCGGCGTTTTCCAATCGGGCCGGAGGGGAGGAAGAAGGCTCTTGGGCGCACACAAGGACGGGGTCAATTTGGCGTGGGTTTGTCGGAGCGGCCGGAGCGGCGTGGAGGCGCAGCGGCCGGTGCGGGCGCGGCCAACTCGGGCAAAAGAGGAAAAGGGGAGGGGAGTCCATTGGCCTCGGGTGCTCCACGCCGCTGCGCCTTTTCCTCTCCCCGTTTTGATGGTCGCCGGCGTCTCCCCTGCCGCTCCCCGCCGGCGGCGCCGCCATCCCCTCCGTGCGCCCCGCTCCCCTGTTTCCGAACGAGGGCAAAAGGGTCGGGGAAAATGTAAAATGGGAGAAAATGGCAAAACAAATGAAAAAACACTCAAGTTTGTGGCATAATAACAAAGACACTCAAGTTTGTGGCAAATGAGAGGATGACACTTAAGTTTGTGGCATGTGAGCAATTTTCCCATTAAGCTGGTAGAAGTACATGAAATAACCAATGGTGGAAGAATTTGTTCATAAGGCCAGTTCCAACTGTTTGATCGCTTGGAAAAGCCAACGGAGCCGATCAGATCCGATGCACTCCTATTATTGAAAGGAGCAACTTTGAGCATATTGTACAAGAACGTTGAATTATTTTTTCATTAACCGAGAGATCAACTAAATTAATCCCAACTAAACCACCATCCACATGCTTTGCCAAGTTTATTATTTTGGTCAACATACAAGTGCCCTTTATTAAAGGGCCAATTGCACCGTGACAGATTTGTGGCTTCCAAATCTCTTCCAAGATTACAAAATTGGATCTTGAAGTGACAGGAGGCATGCACCCTTACAACTGGTGTTATCCACATCATTATTGCCTCAAGACTCGAGCAGTGGAGGAAACTCAATCACCATAAGTTCCAGCTGATTCAGCTCCAACATAAGTTCCAGCTTAATCCCAGGCAGTTTTTCTTTTTGCCTAATTTAAGATTTCTGGACTTGTGTTCGATCTTCATGGACTTGCTTTGAATCTGGATTGCTTATAGCAGGCTCATATTTACTCATGAAAGCTGCTTCCCCATATATATGGTTCTGTCTTTGGTCGGAGAAGATCAATCTGGTGGCAAATCATGTGTTCCACATTTTCCTTGTTATATGACTCACTAGTATGAAGGTACAGACCTTCACTTTTTTTTTGGATATGCTTCACCTACTTGTTGGTACATCACAACCGCTCCAAGTCTCCAGCTCGAGTCAAGGGAACGATCATTAGCCCCAATCAATCAGTGCTCGGGAAAAAAGAAAGAAGAAAAGAATCGCACCTCAACTGAACGGTGCGACGTTGCCATCAGCCCCAACCGTGCGGGCAGGCCACCCCACCCACCCGCCCGCCCACATGCGCCGCGCTCGATTGGTGCCAATTCGCCGTGCGGCTGGCGAGCGGACGTACGCGCGGCGCGATCCGCCGCGCCGCCCGCGTATACGTAACGTACGCGGCGTAGCGCGACCACCAGCCGTAGCACAGAACATCGTGCCGCGTCCGTTCAGTCAGTGACGAAGTCAGGATTTAGTTACGCCCGAGGTTTAGTAATGAAATGATCTATGTTATCTGGGCTGGATTATAAAAATATTACTTACGTTAGATTGAATTTACCCGATCTGTATATTAGATATTTTTAAGTCTATCATGTTTGAAATATGACCCCGCCCCTGCGTCCGGCCGTACACGCGCCGTTTCGCCTGTGTGCCGCCGCTGCTGCTCGAGAGCGGTGCGTGTTTTGGCCGGGGGGGGGGGGGGGGCTCACGTGGGCGCGGTCGTAGCCGCCGCGATCCGCGGGGTCTACCTTGCCGGCTTTCCCGTCGCGGGCAACGGGATTTGGGGACGCAAGATGCCGACGGGGTTTCAAATGCTGCCCCCGTGCGAGCCAAGTGGTCGGCCCCGCCAAGCCGTCCCGTCCAGCGGCTGGTAGCCTTGTGTCCTGCGGTGTGCAGTGAAACTTGGATTCTTGGGGTTCTTCTGCCGCTCTGCGCCATAGCCTCTCCTATGCGCCATGGCGTGCAATTAATTGTGTTTTAACTACTGGTCACCGCGGCCAGCTATATTGGTACTAGTTTTTGTTTTTCGACAAAATTGCGCTGATATGTTATGATAGCTATATTACAAAGATTGAGCTAGCCAAAATATCTAAAACAGTATGCATTTGTGAATGGTAGCGACGGAGTTTCAATAAAAAAAGAGTATTACATCTTTAAGGAAGTAAAAAAAGAAAAGAAAAGTTATGCCATGTTGTGCAATTGTGTTTAAATATTTGCCACCATGGCTAGCTGTAAGTGGCGGAATCAGGTTTTAGGCTATTTGAACTATAATTCGAGGCTTAGGAATAAAAGTCCATGAAGAATTAGGGGAAAAATCACAAAAAAATAGCTTCAGCCCAAGAACAACTAGTTCAGTCCGGGGCTTGGACTGTGACTGGTTCCACCCCTGCTCAGTGGCGGATCTAGAAAATTTTTTTGGAGGGGCTGAAATACCTTCAGCTCGATCTCAGCCTCTTCTACATTATACATCTATGGCTAAAAATTTAGGGGGGGCTCCAAGGGTCCGGTAGCGGTAGGGGGGCTCGAGCCCCCCACCGCTGGATCCGCCCCTGCCCCTGCTAGCTATCTTTTGGTAGTATTTTTTTGATAAAATTGCACCAATATATTATGATAGTTGTATTACAAAGGATGAGCTACTCAAACTGTCTAACATAATATGCATTTGTGAGTTTTGCATCAGCAGGTTCTTTAGTGGAAAAATCGCAAAAAAAAAATAGCTTCAGCCCAAGAATAGCTAGTTCCACCCCTGCTAGCTATCTTTTGGTAGTATTTTTTTTTGATAAAATTGCACCAATGTATTATGATAGTTGTATTACAAAGGATGAGCTACCCAAAATGTCTAAAACAATATGCATTTGTGAATGGTAGTGATGGAGCTTCAATAAAAAAACCCGAGTGCTACATCTTTAAGGAAGTAAACAAGAAAAGAAATTATACTCTAGAGAAGAGGGATGTAATTTTTGAAATGAACTGTCAGGCTCTTCATGAAAACTTCGCAACGAACATTTCTATTTGACGATTCCTGCAACATATAGTTATCTACATCGCTTGAAAAGCTCAGCCACTTGTGAATAGGCTGAAAGAGTAGCCGAAAGAAATAAGCTAGTAGCGCATAAAAAACAACTGAGCTTTCCGAATGGCCAGTACAGAAAATCGTGGGATCTCGAGCGAAGGGATCACCGTCCACCGAGTAGCTCTGAGCGCATGATGGCCGATGGGAAATGAACGATGGAGCCCGAGAGCGCACGCTGAACAGTAGCCAGTAGATTCTTGGCTTCAGGTGCTCTGGCCGGCTGAGTGGGGTCCCACCGAAACATTGCCTGGCCTGGCCACCATTTCAGATGCGACTAGACAGCAAGCCTAGCATACATCGGAACTGCTGCAGCAAAAGACCAGCTCATTTTACCTTCAATGATACATTGGTGCTGTACTAGTACTACTGTACCGCCAAACGAAAGAATGGAAGAACCAGTATCGTCCATTTGTCATAGGCTTCATCTTGACCATCCCTTTTAATCACGTGTGCATTCTGCATAGCGTGCAATGCTACAATTCATAATCATATCTCGCAAACCTAAGTCATCAAAACTCATTTCCTTTTAAATAACAAGTCTCACGCGCGCGATTTTTCCTCTTTTTTTTTAACGAAAGGCAACATGAGTACCTTAATTTATCCATGGCTAGTGGCACACTCGGCGCCGTCCGCCGAATATTTGATGCATTGGCATCCAACGATTTCTCTGCAGAGTACTATAGTAGACATTATCTTTTCGTGCAGACTGCAATGTATAAGTTAGGGAAAAGCCAGTGAGAGGATAGGTTAGTACAGAAATATGATGCTCTACGTATGATCCCATTGATCCATAGATCATGCATGCATGTACTTCAAAAGCGAATCCGGTCCGTTAATACGATCGATGCGCATGATTATGGTGGCCCTCGAGAATTATTAAGTATTGCCGCTTCTTACTTAACTATATCATTTTTTGGAAATCATTTTTTTTTAAAAAAATCTATCATGTCATTAGCCCTTCTTTTTGTGAGTGAGGAGACACTGGGGAGTGGTGCAGTAGAAATCCAATCAGAAGGGACAAACAAACATGGGGTAAGGGACTAAGGGTGGGGACCAATAGATTCCACGCAAGAAGACAAGAGCCAATATTTAAGCACCAATCGCTAGCTTTTCCTTTCCCTTTTGTGCATTTGAAACTTTTCGCTATCATAATGACATAATTAGGTCCTACTATATTCCCACTATGTTATCTCATGCTTATTAATTAAGTGCTAATTACTATCTTGCGTAATTGATAATTGGCTTATAGGGCCCGTTCGGGTTAGGATTCCAGCCAAATTCTCCTAACCCAAGACTCCAAATAGGGTCTTATTAATGGAAGAATTTAATTTATCCCCTGACCTCTTCACACTTTGCTTGTTAAATAATTATCCCCACGAACGAAATGAAAGCTCAAAAGGTTTGCACTTCCTGAAATCTTGTTTGCACTCCACGCTTATCGTGGTCCAGTATGTTATGATAACTCAGATGTACGACAGTACGAGCCCTTGATGAATCATGGCGGGCCACCCGCCTATACGCACGTTGCATTATTTCCCTTCCTTGAGGCTACTGCTAAACAGTTGCTTAGTTCGGGAAATTTAACTATTTGTCACTCTTAAGAATGCCACCTATTCAAATGCCACTTTCTTCATTGTAATTAACATTTTGCCACCTTTAAGATGTGGTTGACTAATTAATCGTCACTTTCAAACCCACGAGGCGCCAAAATCACTGCCATGTCAGCAGGCGCGGACGCGGGCGCGGGGACGGCGGCGGTGCGGCGCGGGCGCGGGGACGGCGGCGGCGGCGTGGACCTCCAGGTACCTCTCCTCCCCTTCCCGCCAGCGCCTTGGCTCGCCCCGCCGCCGGCGCCTTGGCCTGCCCTGCCGCCCCTCGCACCGGCGTCCCCGTGCTGCACACGCCCTCGCACCGCTGTCCCCGCACCTCCGTCCCCGCGCCGCACCGCCGCCCGCGCCTGCGCCTCCGTCCCCGTCCCCGCGCCCGCGCCTGCTGACATGGCAGTGATTTGAGTGGCAAATAGTTAAATTTCCCGCTTAGTTCGGCCCCAAAAATGTGATTTCTGGTTGAAATTGTACTGTATCTGACTAAAATTATACTGTAACTGATGGTGATTTATTTGGTATAATTAAATTTAAAAAAATTAAAAATAGAAATAATATATTAGCCCATCACGAACAATGTAAATAAATACAGGAAAAAAGAACCAGCAAAAAACTCAAAAATATTAAAAAATTAGAAAAAGATGAAATTTATGAATAACAACAAATAAGCTAAAAACCAAAAGTTTAGATCGAAATGAATGGGCCAAAAGCGAATAGAGGAGTGGGCACGCCCCCATCAAGCAATATGACGAGCAAGATAAAATCTCGATCGGTATACACATCAAACCACACGAGTGATAAAGCAAGCCGCGCAGCCTTAAAAATAAATCAAACAATGGCACGCACACAAATAGCTAGGCAGAATGAACGCAAATATGGCCATCTCCAAGACTTCACAGAAGATCGATGCGTGCATATAGACTGGATCACCCTTTGTTGCTTTGCTTTTCATCCACGCGGTCACGTATAGGTCCCCCAATTTTTTGGTTTTAATTCCTTTTTAAAACTATTATTATTAGATTAATAAGCTATAATACAAAACTATAACCTAAAATAACGCCCTTTGACACAGCCATCCGCGCGCGCTGCCGCCGAGACCGGGCTGGGGAGGGGGGCACGCGGCCCCAACGGAAAGCGCCGTTGCCGCCGTATCCCCGCGCAGCGGTCTCCGTCGCGTACATGTGCAGACAGCGGCGTGCCCGGCGCGGCGCCATCCGGTCGATCGGCCGGGGGCATAGTCAGATGCTACTGCTCACCGCGACCCCACTGCCTTGCTACGCGCCGCCGCGAGCGACCTGTGGCCAGCCGCGCCCGTGGATGGACGGACGGCGACCGGATTAGATGATTTCTCCTTGAGCTAAAAGCTAGCTACGCACGTGCCTGTTTATTATGATTTGCGCTTGCTTCGCGTCCCTTTTAATGGCGCTCGCCAGCTACATGGACGCTTATGCTTATCTCCTGTGCTTGCTCGTGCGCTTGTGGTTAGTCGTCCCTGCCGTGGCGCGGTACGAGGCGAGAGGAACGGGGCAGGTGCATGATGGGGTTGTGTGCGCGCGCGAAGTGGGCATCTTTCCGGAGGAACCGTGGGTGTCCCTGATTGGCAACTAATTGATATGCAGTGCTTAAGCACTGACGGATACTCGCCGTCTGGTACACCTTCCATTCTTTCTTATTCGAGAATTCGTACCGTTAATAGATTTAAAATAATCTTAATTAGCTATGTAAAAATTATGTTATTAGTTTTTATTGCTAAAAAAAATACTTTTATAATATTATAATTTTATTAATATATCTTAATATAAAGTAGCAGTCAAAGTTGTATCTTAAAGATCGTACAAAATAAAAAATATTAAGTAAATAGATGACAAGCAAATGGCTTCACAGGTAACTCACTGCATGCTGGATGTGGGGGCAAATCAAATCTCTCTGGGTCTGTTCTTTTTGGCTGCGGCTTGTGGCTTTTGGCTGCGGCTTATGGCTTTTGGGCTGTTTGTACGAGAGATTACAGAGTAACAGAAACTCACGTGCGGTTTTTGTCAATATAAATGAAGTTAGTAAAGTATGTACTATAATTAACTAGTAGACCCTATCTTGAAAAAATATTCTATTTAAAAGTTAGTTACTGTAGAAAAGCTGAAAAACAGCTTTTAGAAGCAGAAAAGACAGGGCCAGAATGTCCTGTGCCTGTTTGACCCCAAGAATGTTTCGCTACCTTCTTTCTTCCTCCTAACCTCGATCCCCGGCGGCCCTGCGGCCCGGTCGCGCGCTTGCCATGTGACTGGTCCAGTCGCACGCTGCTACGACGACTGGGCTCAATCGCTGGCTGGCCCAGCGACAGAAGGCTCTCTTTTTAAATAGTACATTTTTACTAATATTATAAAAAATAAATGTTAAATACTACAATATTTTTAATAATATAACAAAAAATAAATGTTAAATATTAAATTTATTTATTAATATTATAAAAATAAATGCTTCATAAAAATTCAAAAATAACTTTTTGTTGCCGTTTGAAACACTGTCACACTTGTACTAAATTAATTTCTTTCGAACACTTCGATGCCCGAAGTGGCGCACATACATATTTTCCTTTTGTGGGTAATAGTAGGTGATTCCTTTTTTATTTTATTTAGAAGGTTTTTATAGTTTAGAGATAGTATTTAGTCGGATTAATTAGACAGTATGTACGCACGATGGAAAGTTGAATAATCGTAGGTTGACGAAAACTTTATGTGTGCACTGAAAGTACATATTTTTTTATTCTGTGATCAATAGTACAAATATTTCATAAGCCTAGATTTGAAAGAGAATATAGCAATAAAGATAAGATTTGAAGCCCAACATAACACTCCATAATGAGGCAGTGAATTACATGGCGCATGGAGTTTTGTTAGCTGCATATGTTTGCCTCGCTGTTCCTATAGTACAAGTGGCAATATGTACAAACCATCGACCTAAACTACAACTACCATACAAACACGTCTTTTAGAAAAAAAAATACATGATGGATGGAAATCAAATTAGGCTTGTGGGCATATGTCCTACTCCCCCTTGCGGGCTCTCCTCTGGTCTTCAAGGTATTATTCGCATACCTTTTGTATGCTTTCCATGTATTCTTCCTTTTTCCTTTTCTCCCGTTCATGTTCATGCTCCTTCATTCTAGCAACAGACGCAAGTCCGTACATGATAAGTTCCATGTCCTCTTTAGTCGGCCACCATTTCCATGTGCACCTTTTTCTTTGCTGCTGTACACAAACAAGTTAGTACTATTTGGAAGAAGTAGAATGAAATTCTTGATAAAATAATCACATGCGGCCACGCTGTGGTGTACATGCACACGTAGCCATCCCAGTTTCCTACGCCAACGAGTCCGTACTTAGCCTGCATACTGCAACGACAACATATGATTTTTGGTACATAGCCATTAGGGTTCGTTGGTGGAACATGGTCCTCACGGTTACTTAGTTCAGAAGGGCCATCCATTGGTCCTTTTCACTTCCGTACTCCCGGCTAATGGAGGTTTTCAATGGGTAAACACTTCAGGCACAACTGCATAGTTCAACATGTATTTTTGCCTAATGAATGCCACATCATACTTGTCCAAGCCGTCAATCCATTGGAAGAAGTAGCAATGCTTCTTCGGTTGTGATACATGGATATAATTACCTATATTTGAAATGCACATGCAATATGAAATGTGGAGAGACATGATTCACATGGTAATCCTTGCACGTGTGGAAAACCCGGTTGCTAGTACTACAATGCGCGGATTTCTTAATCCATGCTAGCTTGGTGTAGTCGCACTGCGAGCTTGGCAATCTATTTTGTTTCTGAAGCATCTCTGCATAGCCGGATATCCTCCTTTGCCTCTCATCTCCCCTACCTCTCTTCTCTCTCCCCTCTTTGTGTTCATCACATTAGCTTGAATGGAATGTTGCCTACAGTGTTGGAGGGTGCACTGGCTTTATAGCCATCTAGGGTGTGGAGTGGATGCAACTGTGTTTATTCCAACTGGCTTGTTTACGACGACTTGCTACATTGTGGGTGTGTCTGATAAGACGGTTAGAACATGGTTTATTCCAAATAACCGCACATGATCTTTCTCTGACAACAACCATCGTATGACAAATGGGCCACCACGTCTCTCTGACAATAACTTCTGCCAGACGGATATTTCTCGAAGGGTTGGGACGTCTTTTGGCATAGGACAATGGCTATCACTTCGTCAACTATATAAAGGTTGATGTTGAAGAAGGGAGGGGTTGGATCGATGTCATCAGATTAGAACGAGGTCAGATTAGAAGATAGTGTTAGGAATATCACATTACTCTTAGTTGTAGTCAATTCTCTGAGCAATAGCTACACAGGATGTAAGGTTATTATTCTCCCAGGAGAAGGCTCAAACCTGTATAAAAAATTCATGTGTCTCTACTCTGCATATTCATAGTCCAAGTCTTCTAGAGTTCCCCGAATCTAAATAAATCATACATAAGATCAATATTGAAACATGAGCACACCTCTTGATAAGGCCTTTGGCTTCATCCATGTTATTCTAGATACGACGAGTCTGTCGGCAGGCCTTTTCACCCTTGAGCAATTCCATGTCAAGGACCCATATCCTAGTGTCATCGTCGGAGTGCATCAAGTTCCCAACAACACGGAATCCATGCATCTCCCCACTCCAAGTCTAAAGCACTTTGTTCTTCATGAAGTACTCCGACACAAACCTTGCAGGTCCATTTTGATGAACCCACATGCAGTCAACACACGAGAGCATAGGTTGTACATCTCAGCTAGGTTAGTCGTTATTACGCCGTACCTTGTGCCATTCGTGTTGTGAAGCAAAGCCCATTTCTCCACCGGCTCAAGCTCGATCCAACGTGAGAAACATTTGATACTCCTCACAACCCCCCTTCTCAATCTGAGTGGGTTAATATCTGGCAATGGCTCTATTCATTCCGATACATGTTCTATGCTTGCAGTAGGTTGCTTGTTCCTCTGGTTGATGTGCTTCTGCATCAATTCGTCCAACTCCCAAATTGTATCAAACTTGCTTTGTTGGTTTTGTTCGCATAACCTTTCGAACAACTTCATCAACTTGTCTTTAAATGCTTGTAGAAAAGTTGGCACTTGAGTGCCGCATGTACCCATGATTTTGCATGTCACGCCAAGAAAAAGTCTGATCTTCTTCCTAGAGCGTCTTGATAGCCTACATCAACCCAACATTTCGATCATGGATGATGCAAACATCAAGACGTTCGCAGACTACTTCAACCTTAACATGCCTTAGTCGTGCATTACTCGCACGATTGGCCGACGTAGCTTCATGTCGTTTGCTCGTTGTACGACTGGTGCCGGTGCCTCTAGTCACACGCTGAACACGTGACTGAGGGCCTCAGTCGTGCGCCCGCGGCACTATTAGGCCCAGTCATGCATTGGACACGTGACTGGGGTTATTCTAAAAAATAAGACAGTTTATTTGCGTAAATTGTCTTCAAAATGGTTTATTTTTTAAAAAATTCTTGATTGTTCTCGGTCTCACATGAGTTGATGCAAAAGCAACAATTGCATGGGCGAATATGTAAATGAGTGGCGTCCTGGTGTCTGTAAGCAATTGAACGGCAGATATGTAGAGGAAGACTATTGATGTAACACGTTACGAGTAATGAAACCGAACACCCCCCTCGTTCTCCCTTGGTGCATTAAGGAGCACATACATAATGCCAGTTTGATCGTTTGGCAAGACAAGGTTGCTGCATTCAGGGAATCAGGGGGTGCATAAATTTATTTGTCTTGCCTGCTTCGCATATGACATGGCCGGCAAAAGGGAAGGCAGAGCACAGATAGCACTAAGCATGGCAAGAGAAAAAAAAATGGAATTCGCAATGCGCATCCGGGTAATCGAACTCCGGTCAGTACCGTCGGAGGGTACTATGATACTACTACACCAGATGCGCTTGATCTTTTACTTATTAGGCAAGAAGCTGCAATCACTTACTTTAGGTTCAACAGAGATATAGGCATAGCCGCACAGGAAGGATGAGCTCGGTATGATCTTAAATGAAAGGTTCTTCTTACCTCTTACGACTAAAATGACGCAAACTACAAATAGTTGAGATGTAAAACATGAAGATAAAGGATTAGTCATGTAACGGTCCAAGTCTGTACATAATATGCAATATTACTTTTTTTTTCCCGACCCAGGATTCAGATATGCTAGTTCAATACTTGATTCAAGAACCATCTTCGGTGATGGTATTGTGCTAAGCACGCTGCATCTATCTAATGGAAAGAATAACACAAGTGTGTCACACAGTGTTGGTGACAACACATATATGTTAAGATGATGCCTGAAGTAACGAGGTGCAAGCGCCCAAGCACCCGCAGATGCTTATATGCTTACAACCGTGCACGCGGTTGCTGCTACTTGGCACTGGCTATAGCTCGATTGGCTCTGCAGGTAAACACACAGAGCTACTTCTAGGCATGGAACGTTACACGCTGCACAGAATCATCAATTTCTATTCATATGATATATCGATATCATTTTTATATAAATCAGTAAGCCGAATCCATCACACATAGTACCACACGATCGATCATTCGTGCAAGCAAACCTTGCAAAGAGCGCGCGGTTCAGAGCTTGTCGACCTTGTCGGCCCTGACGACGGGGTTGGCCCGGGCGATGGCGTCGCGTCCGGCGGCCCTGTAGTCGTAGCCGCAGCCGTGCCTGTCCGAGTAGCGGTGCGCGCCGCAGAACACCCCGCCGCACCGGCACTCGAACCCCACCAGCCCCACCTTCCTCCCGCACGCCGCGCACCTGCTCTTTGCCTTCGCTCGCCTCGCCCCCTCCTCCTCCCCTGGCTCCTTCGACGTCGCTAGCACCGCGTCGGACTCCGCGGACGCGGGGGCCGACGACGACGCGGTTGGCCCGGGCGCCGGCCCCTGGGCCTCGGCGCGGCGGAGGCTGTCGCGGAAGCACTTGGAGCAGAGTTCGCGGGTGGCGGGTGAGCCGAAGCAGCAGCAGCAGTTGGCGGATGGGAGTGGCGCCGCGGGCTCCTCCGGCGACGGCGGCCGGAGCTCGGGCTCGTCCAGGTTCTTGCTCCCCTGCTCCATCGTTTGGCAACTGAACGGTCACGGTCGATGAGGTGGTTGGGAATTGGACGGGGATTCGGAGGCGACGAGGGGGGAGAGGAGGGGGCTTCACTGATACAACTTGGTGCGGGAGGCTTCCGCTAGGTGGACCGGACGGATGGTGCTGTCGGGTTACGTGTTGTACGCGGGAAAGCAATCGCGGCCGGGAATCTTCGGTTGGTGCGCGGTTTCTGGTGCAATGCAGGCAACTTTCTGGCTTTACGGGACACCGTTCGATCCCGAACAGACGGATCAGATCAGATGAAGGCTAGTAGTCTGGGCTTCAAGGGTACTAGCGGTCAACTCGTCCAGCCATTTTTGGGCCTCAAGTTATACAGCGGTTTTCTATTTGTTACGCGGAAAATCTGTAGCGCTATCAGGTGTGTGTTAGCCTTAACACGCATTCAAGCTCACATTCATCCAATCTAGCTCCCACTCCAAAACCAAACTCTCCTCGCCTCTCTCCTCTCGCTGCTACTGCATAGTCCATTTGCATCCCTAAGCTCTGAATCTCGAAGCTTGATGGTTGCATCCTCCACGCCTTGCTCAGAACCCTAGCTGCACCTCCACGTTGCCTAAGACGGTGCCTTGTGGCTTCGGTTGCGGCGGCGAGGGAGCGGAAGGAGGAGGGGGGAGGCTGAGGCGACTCGTGGCCTCCATGGTAATGGTTGCGCAGGCGTCGGCGCTCACGCCCCCGCAGCTTCGACGATGCCCGTGCTCGGCACCTCTGTGGGCTCTATCGCCTTTCCACCGCCAACACCGGTGCTCGCTGTCCGTGCTATTTACTGGTGGGAGAAGGTAGTCGCCGTCCTATTCAGGTAGCGATTTAATGCTTGTTCCAACAAAGTTAGCGCCTATTAGATGTATGATTAAGTGATGGTGGTGGTGTTAATCATTCGATTCGAGATGCTTATGATGATTGGATGCTATTTTAGGTTAGCTTGATGCTATGTCGATACTAATGTTGTGGTGTGATTACTGTTGTGTTTTGGGTACTGTAGTGTGTCATGTTCTAGATTCGCACCTGTAGTTTCTATGAACCAATCCGGGGATGAGTGAGCTAGCATTCGGTACTCCTTGTTGTGCAAACTTTTTTTCCTTGCATTTCATAGCCCAGGGGAGTTTTGAGCTAGGGATAGACTATTGCACAGGCGACTGAAATTTTTTTATCTTTCAGTCATCTAAAGTTGCACTTTGAGTCACCTGAAGTTGCACATATTTTTTTGGAGGGGGCTGCAATTTTAGTTGATTGAGAGTGCAATTTCAGGTCACCTGAAGTTGCACTCTGAATCACCTAAAGTTGCAGCTGTTTTTTTGGAGGGGGGCTGCAATTTTAATTCATTGAGAGTGCAATTTCAGGTGACTGAAACATAAAAAAATTTCAGTCGCCTGTGCAATAGCAAAACTGTTTGAGCTATTGTATCTGGGCCCTTGGGTGGCATTCGACTGAATTTTGTGACAAAGTTATGGTCAAAGGATGGTATTCTGAAAGGCGCTCGTTTTTGGCCTAGTAGCAACTATTAAGTATGATGCATTACTTTGGTGTTCTGTCTCTAACGTTAGAAATGGTTTTGGCTGATAGGCAAGAGTACTCTCATAGTTGGGGCCTTGGAGTTAAAGACAACAGCGCTCTCGGAGTATATGTCAACTTCAATGTGCAAAGTAGTGCGCAAGAATGGGTTGAGGAGAGCAAGAAGTTAACTATCTTTTATCAAAACCACCAGTAATGTCAGGAATATTATTTATAATGGTTCCACTCATCTATGAGTAGGAATTCTTCATCATGGACTATTGGAAGATTGCAAGAGTTCCAACCATTCTTCATTGTATAGTGTAAGAGAAAGAATGTCACCTAATTCTCTTGCAAAAAGGCATGCCAATATGGAACTGTCAAAGCATCATGTGATAAATCATTCTGCAGGTGTTGTACCAGCATTGACTAGTGTTGTTAATGATAATGTTAAACCACTAAACAGGCCCAGTGGCTCTAAAGTGGAGACTCATTTGCCTGATGGATCCAAGTTTGATGTTTCCACTATTGCAGAAAAGGTCATCACAGACGGTTCAAAAACTTCATTAGATGGTTTCATGAGCCGTTTGAGTTTATGGGTCAGTAATGACATAAGGTCATCACTAACAGTTTTTGAACTGTCTATGATACATACTATTACAGACGATTATTAACTCATAACTGTCTGTGATAGTTGACTATCACGGACGGTTTGTAGTAGAAACTGTCTGTGATATCTCATGAATCACAGATGGTTTTAACTACAAACCGTCTATGATAATAACCGTGTGATATTCTTTTGTATTTCTAAATCTATTTTTATTTGTTGGCTAGCCTCAAGAAATGTTAGCAATGCCTTCTGAAACAAGCAGAAACACAACAAGTATATGTACATCTAATTCATATTCATTTCAGAAACAAGAATATCTATTTCACAAATCAATTAACTCAAAAGAAATAAATTAATCATCCATGAACAAATAAACACATGTCAATTAAGCTCAATCTTATCCCAATCAAATTCATTCTACATTGTGGGACTTCCCATCTTTGTTTATGATCCTAGACATCATGAAGTATGTACACTGTCCTCGAATTTGTTGGAGCTCGGCCTGTTATAATGCAGTTGTATCGATGGTCTCAAGCTGTCGGTAGGAAAATCAATGTTGTGTATACATATAAATTCTCAACCAAAGATTTCTAAAGTCAAAAATAGCCTGTAGTTTGATGACAAGGCTAGAGATGGTTATGATGGAGATGAGCATGAATGCACATCTAAGAAGATGTTACATTCTTCTCCAACTAAATCCCCCCTATCCAAGGAGTCTAAAGATGCGCAGAAGGCTCTAGATACCATCTATGGCAAAGTTCTGGTGGTTGACAATGTGAAATTGTGAAGTCGGCTATAAGCATTGTTCAACTGTTTTATTCATGCATGTGACACAGAGGTAGGGCATGAAAACCCCTGGTGACTGTTTGTACTTCTATACAAAATAGTTATGTTCACATTTATCTGCCATTGCTTGTTGCGTAATATTAACATATTCAATCGGGTAGTAAAATACCGACTTTACCTGAATCTCCCCCCTTTGCTATGAGGTGTAAAGGTTCTACATATAGCTGCACACCCTCACAGCCCCATACCCCATCTTTCATAGTTAATTACTACTTATGATACTTTTTGACTATCATGAAAGTCTAGTTCTGTTTAATTCCTGGAAGCAACTACACCGTGACTGGGTGCACCTTAGTATTAGCGTGCACCCCACCTAGCGTGTCTCTTTTTTTTAGCATGGCCGTGTGACTATTTTTGCAATAACATAACCCTGCTATATCTCAACTCGTTTATTTTCAGTAGCCTAAATATGCCTATATATATTCTCTTCTCTTTTTTTTGTTGCTGAAATCTCAATTTGCTGATAAAACTTTCTCATTTTTTGCCAACCTATCGGGATTAAAAATTTTATTAGAAATGTGGTAATTTATTAGAAATGTGAGGATAACTTTGGGTGTAAACAATGGTAAATGTGATTTTTTTAGACTATCATATGCATTATTTTGTTTTTTCACAGGATCAATGCAAATCATCTGGTGATGGTACTTTTTTACCAAGATAATGCGTACATAGCAACTGATAGTAACTTGATAGAAGCTAACTGGTAATAGAGTTTTTGTGTTGTAGTGTTCAAATAGATGCCTTGGTATTGGATAAATTGCAATAGTACGTCATTATCAACTTATGAAACATCAATAAGTGGTACCAGCTTATAAGAAATTAAGAGATAGCATTTGGTTGTTAGAGAGAACTTTTTAGTAAACCATCAGATAACATTTTGATTATGAGGATGCTAACTTGCACTAACAATCCATATAGATAGCCTTTTTCTCTGTTACAATTTGGATTTTGATAACCTCATATGGCCTTGCACATTGTGTTCTAAATTACGATCATTGCTAGTTCTTGTAGTAGATTGTAAAATGTACATGAGATAATTGCACTTTGCATTTGAATTGCAAAGGTGAAGACATGCATAGGGTGAGGCACTTTGCATTAGGTCATTGAATCGTAAGCAATATGGCTTACTGCACATTTGCAAGTTATATATGACCATTACACTTTCTCATTGAGAACTTGGGTTATCATAAACTTCTTACTAGTTTCCTAAAAAAGAAACTTTTTACTAACTGTTAGTATTGTTTCCTCCTAGTTCATGGCAACTAAAAGGGGGAATGCATGGCTATATGCTGTGATAACTTAAGAAAATAAACATACGTACCTTATGCTACAATATGATATAACTTTTATGCATCTTGTAAGATAATTTTATCTTGACTTGAAGATAACTTTCCTATTTTTGAAAGATAACTCCTTTTGTGTCTATCTAATAGTTTTGTTCCTATCTGAATGTAGTCCCTTCTTTTTAAAATCTAAAATAGGTATGATTGCGGGTTCTTCATGCATAAGTTTCTAGAGCTATGGGACAGGCGGACAATGCCTTGATTCAAATAGGAGAACATGCCAAACACAAAGAAGTTGCTACTGCACAAATATATGACTTTCAATTACAACAACATTGAAATAGAAGTCAATCCTAGGCATAAAGTGAAAAATACCAAAGTCACCTTTTCTATGTTTTCTTGAAGGTACTCCGTATCTTTACCTGGACAATTATTGTTGTAGCCTCAAACACCCCCAGTGTGTATGCTGAATTACCACTAAGGCTAATGCTTTGTAGCAACAGGCTGTACATTGCTATCTTGAAGTGGAGGCTTTTTTGTACATCAATAGCTGGTAGCTCTTTGAAATCTACAGGATTGCACATATCAGGTAACAATCAGTAATCACTAAGTGGGAAATGCGTGCTTTTTCACAACATAAAAGGCGATATATATCGCCTGTAATGTTTGAGTTACCACACTTCTATCAACAATTATCTGTGTTGGGTTATGAAAAAAACAAACTTACTAACCACTTGTCATCTTTACTTTCAAGGTCCACGAAAATAAATAAAAAAAGGAATATGCCACGAAGAGCTACTTTTTTGGTGCACAGAAGTGTGGTTGCAATAGTTAGTCTTTATGCGGCATCTAGCAAAATAGCAATGGCTATAGCTTGAATTTAGAAGTAATGCATTGTAGTTTGGTAATTTTTGTTGGAACTTTTTAAGGCATAAAAACTTTTCTTTGTATTACAGATGGTGTTTCTTTTGGTATGGCATGATAGTTCTGTAGGGTGTAACCAGCATAAATCTTTGTTTTTTCAATTTTAATGCATCTATTGCGATATTTGATTGGGAGGAGGAGTGATTTCTCTTATCTAGAGATGATAACGCGGATAACTTAGTGCACTTTTTTTCCTGGTAAGCGGGGTGGGAGATGGTAACTTAGTATAGTACTGAATGGTAAACTAGGGGAAATATGACTTAGTGTGCTACTGGATGGCAAGTGCAAGAAGGCACGTTTGCATGTAGTGTTTGTTATGGGGGGCAGGGAGATGCATGGATTCTGTGTTGTTGGAAACTTCACACACTCTGACATTGACACTAGGATATGGGTCCCTGACTTGGAATCGCTTAAGGGTGGAAAGGGCTGCATGCAAACTTATCGTATCTAGAATGACATGGATGAGTCTGAAACCAGAGACCATGTCAAGAGGTTCATCCTTTGTGAGGAGTACAGTCACATGAAGAACAAGTGCATGAAGCAGAAGGAGCCTCGTGAAGGTCAGGAACGGCCAGCTCGTGGTCGTGGAGGGTGACAAGTTGCTGAGAATGAACCCAAGGTTGCCATCTGAGCATGTGTACCTATAGCATGTTGTAATTTGTTCCTATATTTTGCATCCTCATGTTAAGCGTTTCTACTATATTTGTTCCAAAGTACTTTCCTTGTCCTTGTACATACCGAAATGTGTTGTAAAGCCAAGATGTATGCTGAGTAATGTGCACCCATGTGTGTCATGTTGGAGGAATAATTTATTTCTCCACTAATGAGGCCTGCTCTGCAGAAGACACCTACATATGGATCAAAGGATTACAATTATGCATAGAAAGGATAGTAACACCCATCGCTTGTACTTATAGATAGCTATCTCATCGATGATTTTTTTGGTCATTTGTACAGGCCCAAGAGCCTATAAATACCTCATATATCTTTATTTGTAATTTGAACTTTCTAGAGCAATAAAAAGCATATTCAAACTGGTGAGCCCTTGGGGATCCACCTCTCGGAGGTAACCTTCTGTTGGCTCACTGATAGAAGTAAGGTGGTCCTCTCGGACCCCTGAACCTAAATAAATCCTCATGTCATTTTTACTCATGGACGATGGCGTATCAGATAGCCGACGTCCACCCCCTCACTTGCGTTTGGGTTTCACACCTACAACATTGGCGCTGACCATGGGGACTGTAGCTAATTGATAAAAGGGAGTAAAGTCCATTACCGGTCCTTAAACTTTTTATGCTGTGTCATCCCGGTCCATAAACTTTTAAAGTGTGTCATTCCGGTCCTTAAACTTTCAAAGTGTGGCAATATCCTATGTAGTTGTAGCAGTGAACTTTTTATGCTGTGTCATCCCGGTCCATAAGATTTTCAAAAGAAATTGTCACACTTTGAAAGTTTAAGGACCGGGATGACACACTTTAAAAGTTTATGGACCGGGATGACACAGCATAAAAAGTTTAAGGACCGGTAATGGACTTTACTCGATAAAAGGCTATGGCTCCTACGAAGGTGAGGGTGCATGCGGAGGCGGACCTCAACGCTACGTCTTATTTATACTCCGTAGAGTGCGTGCAGAGGCGGACCTCGACGCTACGTCTTATTTAGAGTCCGTAGACTGCCTCCGCGCGTTGCGGGCGGTGAGGGTGCGTGCGGAGGCGGACCTCGGCGCTACGTCTTATTTATACTCCGTAGAGTGCGTAGAAATATCATCCACGTCTTATTTATACTCCGGAGAGTACGCGTAGGGACAACATCCACTCGTGCGCAGAGCATCCATGTCTTGTTTATACTCAGTAGAGTGCGCAGGGACAACATCCGCGTCTTATTTATACTCCGGAGAGTACGCCGACGCTCGAGGCAATCGTGCGATTTAAATCCAAAACGAGGACCAAAACAGAGGCATCGAAGAAATGGCCGAAGACTTGTGCCAACAAAATGCTTCAGAATACAGCACTGGAAAAGCATTTGATACTACGGGAGCCCGGAACAGGCCGAAACCAGAGAGGCAAACACGGCCAAAGCAAATGCCCTTACAATGGTATTACAGCCGCAATAAATGACATGATGAACGACCATTTCTTTAAGACCATGCACGCAAAAAATGCAGCAGGGGACATTAAAGCCTCGCACGTGATCACATGCCATGCGTACCGGGCTGGACGGTGGCGACGCGGTGTAGACTCCGCAAGTGCGAAGACCCTGACGGAGTTGGTCTTCGAGGCGGCTGGAGCTACTCGGCTCGGAGGCCTAGCGCGGAGGCCGCGGGGCTTGCGCTGGACGTCGTGGAGTCCCTCGTGGCGAAGCCAGTGGCGAGAGCCGACGTCGCGAAGCCCAGTATCCTGGCGGAGTCCTAGCGACGCCTTCACACCGATGCTGCCTCCGCGTGGTCACGTCGCCGGGCATGCCCTCCGCATGTTGGCCTGGCGCGGAGGCAGTGGGCAAGGAGGCTCCGAAGCAACCTTCGACGGCGACGAGGCAACCGTGGGAGACTTCGACGACGCGGAGCCACGACTTCGCCTGCGCTGGGTCCTGCACGGAGTTGATACTTCACCTGCGCGGGGTCTACGCTTCGTCTACTTCAAGTGCATGCACGGACACTGCGTCGCGATGCCGGCTGATGACTTCGCGTATGCATGAATGCATGAATGTAGACTTCATACATGCATGCATAGACACACATGGTGTCTGTGCGTGCCCTCTGTTGGAATAATCCAGACTTTTGTGCTGGTATTTGAGTCGTGTCTAGGCAGTTTGTTTTGCGAGTCAAGTGGATCACGTCCGGGTTTAACGGATATGATCAGGCGTGCGCGAGTTTACAGCGCAGGCTGTTAGTTTTCAGCTGTGTCGTCATTTTTCTTCAGAGTAGCAGAAGTTCAGTTACTGTAGCCAGTCTTTTGTATTGTCGCTGAATAACAGCAGCTTCAGTTTAGCCAATACAGATTGATTGCTTTGCATTTTTCCCATTGAATCCTCTCTCGATTGTACATCTGTTAGCTGCAGATTACAGGCCTGTTTACTTCATTTGGTATCAGAGCTTGTTTATGCCAAAATACCCACGGTATAGCGGCATGTCAATTCCAGAGAAATCTGCGGCTGCAGCGACTTCGGCAGTGAAGGAGGCCGGAGTATCACTTCAGTATCCGATGCTCACATCGTCAAATTACTCCACTTGGGCGATCAAGATGGAGGTCTTCATGGATGCTCAAGGCGTCTGGGACGCAGTGGAGCCGGCGGCCGGCGAGATCATCGACCGGAAGAGAGACAAGATGGCGTTGGCGTGTATATTTCAGGCAGTCCCCGAAGACGTACTCCTGTTGCTTGCCAAGAAGAAGACGGCGAAGGAGGCGTGGGAAAGTCTGAAGACAATGCACCTTGGGGCAGATCGGGTGAAGAAGGCACGAGTTCATACCCTGCAGTGTGAGTTTGATGCATTGCGCATGAAGGATTCAGAATCTGTTGATGAGTTTGCAGGCAAGATGAGTGCCATCGCAAGCAAGATTCGTAGTCTCGGGGAGAGCATTGCAGATGCAGTACTGGTGAAGAAGCTACTCAACTCTGCACCTGACAGATTCTTGCAAGTTGTTGCCGCAATAGAACAGTTCGCCGACATGGAGACCATGTCTCTGGAAGAGGCGATCGGGCGCCTCAAGGCTTATGAAGAGCGCATACGCGGCAGGAATGAAGGAAGCGAAGGGAAATTGCTGCTCACGCATGAAGAGTGGCAAGCCCGGCAAAAGCATGGCGGCAGAGGTCAGTCTTCAACATGGCAAGCGTCAGGAGATAAAGGGCAGGAGAGAGGCCGTGGTAAGTCACACGGCCGTGGCAAAGGGAACCGGGGAGGATCCAATGCACCTCGCCAAGGAAATTCAAGCAGCAACAGTGGCGGAAAAGATAAAAGCCACATCAAGTGCTATAGCTGCAAAAACATGGGGCATTATGCATCCCAATGCCGCAACAAACGCCAAGAAGAAGGAGTTAATCTCACTCAAGCGCAGGAGGATGACCAGCCGGCATTGATGCTAACCACGTGTGTGGAGGAGCCACACAAGCCTGTTCTGCTGCTCAATGAGGAGAAGGTAATTCCCAGGCTGCAATCAAGGGAGGTAATGCACTCTGACACAGATATTTGGTATTTGGATAATGGTGCGAGCAACCATATGACCGGGAGTCGCTCCAAGTTTAGTGAACTGGATGAAAGCGTTACTGGACAAGTAAAATTCGGTGATGGGTCTACTGTGAAGATCAAGGGCAAAGGATCAATATTGTTCCAATGCAAGAACGGTGAGCAAAAACTCTTGACTGATGTGTACTTCATACCAAATTTATGCAGTAGTATAATCAGCCTTGGGCAATTATCGGAAGGGAGTAAAGTAGTTTTGCAAGGGGTGTACTTGTGGGTTCATGACAGAACTGGAAGGCTGCTCATGAAAGTCAGGAGGTCTCCGAATAGGCTTTATAAAATCTTGTTGGAAACCTGCAAACCTGCTTGTCTTGCAGTCAGCCTAGAAGAACCAGCTTGGTTGTGGCATGCCCGGTTGGGCCATGTCAATTTCCAGGCATTGAAGCTGTTACATGAAGAGAAGATGGCACAAGGCTTACCAAGAATTGATCACCCGTTGAAGATTTGTGAAGGATGTCTGATTGCAAAGCAGACAAGGATTCCTTTCCCAATTCAAGCAAAGTTCAGAGCAGATTCTCCACTGCAGCTGGTCCATGCAGACTTATGTGGACCGATTACTCCTCAGACCTCAGGAGGTAATAGATATTTCCTTCTTTTGGTAGATGATTTCAGCAGGATGATGTGGGTGTATGTGTTGAAGTCCAAGAGTGAAGCATTCAATGCCTTCAAGAGGTTTAAACCAGTAATTGAGAACCAATCAGCTCACAAAATCAAGGTTTTCAGAACTGACAGAGGTGGAGAATTTTTGTCAAATGAGTTTGCTGCATTCTGTGATCAAGAGGGCATCAAGAGGCATCTCACTGCGCCCTATACTCCACAGCAAAACGGAGTAGCCGAGAGGAGGAATCGCACTGTGATGGAGATGGCACGCAGCTTGCTGAAAACGAAGTCACTACCCGGAAGGCTTTGGGGAGAAGCAGTAAGACATGCTGTATTCTTGCTCAACCGGTTGCCAACCAAAGCCTTAAGCAAGATCACACCCTATGAAGCCTGGTTTAACAAGAAGCCAAATCTTGGTTATCTGAAGGTCTTTGGGTGCATTGGTCATGTTAGGACTACATCCACCCACATGAAGAAGCTGGATGACAGAAGCACAAGCATGGTCTACTTGGGTGTGGAAGAGGGCAGTAAAGCTCATCGGCTTGTGAATCCAAGAACCGGCAAAGTACATGCAAGTAGGGATGTGGTATTTGATGAAACTGCAGTTTGGGAGTGGCAATATAATGTACACCAAGATCCTCAGAAATGGGTAACGTTTTCTGTTGAAAATGAGGTAGAAGAGGCTGAGTTAGCTGGTTCAACAGACACTGCAATGGACAGCGGTAACAATTCCCCTGCCATGGCTGGAGACACATCTGCCGCGGCAGAAGATTCGCCCGCCGTGGCAAGCACTTCGGCAGATGAAGTCAATGTGCAGACAAGTGAGGCAGCAGGAGCCATGGGGGGACAAGAAACTGCAGCAGAAGAGATGGCAGAAATGTTTGGCACGCCTGGAAGTACTGTAGCGTCACCAATGTCTCCTGATTCCAGTGGAAACTCAGAAGGAGCACCAGGAAAGTTCAGGCCTTTGAGTGAGATCTATGCAAGCACTGACCAAGTGGAATTACCTGGTGAATTCTTGATGCTTGCAACAGCTGAAGAACCTGAATCTTACAAGGAGGCAACTGGCAATCAGTGTTGGATGGAGGCAATGAGACTGGAGTTAGATGCGATTCAACGGAACAAGACTTGGGAGCTAGTTGACTTGCCACCAGGGCACAAGCCCATAGGTCTTAAATGGGTTTACAAGCTCAAGAAAGACACTGAGGGCAGGATAATCAAATATAAAGCAAGACTCGTCGCCAAAGGCTATGTGCAGCAGGCCGGGGTTGATTTTGAGGAAGTCTTCGCACCGGTAGCGAGGATGGAAACCGTGCGACTCATTCTGGCCTTGGCTGCACAGCAGGGATGGAAGGTACACCATTTGGATGTAAAGTCCGCCTTGTTAAATGGGGAACTTGAGGAGGAGGTGTATGTTGCACAGCCGGAGGGTTTTGCAGTAAAAGGAGAGGAAATGAAGGTCTACAAGCTAACAAAGGCGCTCTATGGGCTAAGGCAGGCACCCAGGGCGTGGAATGTGAAGCTGGACAAGAGTTTGAGAGGTCTTGGTGTAAGACCATGTGGCTAGGTCTAGGATGTTTATGATGATGAATAATTGACAACATGGCTTAGTATTGCTATTCGAGGCGTGTGCGTGTGTGCGTGGACTAATATCGGTCAAGTTGGAGAGAACTTGTGCCGGGAAAAATGTTCTTTGGTCTTTGCATGTGCAGGTTGAGCGTGGAGACGGTCATGGTCGGTGACGAGGAAGACCGGGACTAGGAGGGGGAAATCTGAGGTCCGGGCGGTCGAGGATGTCACGAGGTGATCGGGCTCACGCTGGAGCACATGGAGATCAAAGGTGGATGATGCGTGGAGAAGATACAGGAGGTGCGATCCTGGAGGCTTCGACACATGATGAGTTGAAAAGTTGGGAGTTTGAAAACCTGTGTTAGGAAGGGTTTCTAGTAGGTTGAAAAGGGAAAATGAGTTTGTATTAGAGGTAGCAGCGTCTAGGCTTGGTATATGATTAGAAGTCGGTCTAGGCATCGTATTTGATTAGAAGTCGGACGTGGCGGTTGTATAAATAAGGCTGTCCAGTCCTGAGGTTTGGCACAGTTTTTTGAAACGCGCTTTTGGTTGGGCAGAGAAAAGTTACGGCGACGTCTTGGCTTCATGTTTTCTCGTGTGCAGACAATCGCAAGAAAAGGTTATCGTTGCTTGCGTGTTGAAGGCAGCCGATCTTGAGCTACTGTAATCGGCAGCGGATACGTGCAGGTAATCAGTATCTCGTGTGCAACGTCACCTTTATCAATCACCGTGCGTGTTAGATCATTATTGTGTTTTGTCCTCAAGGCCTGGCCGACACTTTGCATGGAGCATCAATTATGACGTGATTTTTTTGCTTGTTCCGTGTTGTGGATTGAGGAGAGAGGAATACATGATTACTGCTAGGTAATTAGGGAAGGTTGATTAAGTCTTTTCATTAAGTTTTTAAACTTGTGATTTATTCATGCATCAGGAAAAGAGTATATCTATATATTGTTTTGCATGCATTATGGCTGGATATTTTTGTGTGTGTTTCTATAATTTACAGGTTTAATAATAATAATAAATTTTGAAAAGCTTCCGCTAGGCGCTGCAATCATTCACCTCCTCTGATTGCCATCGTCGATCCTACAAGTGGTATCAGAGCGGGTTGCTATGGCGTCAGAGAGGTATGTGAATCGTCCCCCCATGCTAGATGGTACTGATTTTGCTTTTTGGAAGTGTCGGATGCAAGCTTATATTGAGGCTCAAGGTAGTGATGTTTGGAATAAAGTTTCTACTCCATATGAGGTTCCTGCTGTTGTTACTGATTTAAATAAAGCAGATGTTAATTTAAATGCTCAAGCTCGTAATTTGCTGTTTCAAGGAATTTCTCGTAAAGAATTTGATCGTGTAGCTCATATTAATTCTGCTCATCTAATTTGGAAAACTCTTTGCGATTATCATGAAGGAACCACTAAAATCAAGAAGGTGCGTAAAAATCTGTATCAAAAAGAATATTCTGATTTTGCTATGAAACCTAATGAATCCATTGATGATCTCTTTGCTCGGTTTGAGAAAATATTGAGTGATCTGCGCGGTGTTGGTGTTATTCCTGCTGATGAAGATAATGCAACTAAAATTTTGAGATCTTTAGGTTCTGAGTGGTTGATGGTTGTTACAACTATTAATCAAACTGTTGATTTAGATACTTTAACCATGGATGATCTTTATTCTAGATTGAAAACCTATGAGATGGAAGCTTTGCCATCTAAGATTGATAAATCTTCATCTTTAGCACTTGTGACTAACCCCGTGCAGGCGACTTCGTCGAGTGCTTTGTCTTGTGTTTCTTTGTCTGCCTTATCTTCTTTTTCAGAGGAACAGTTCGAGGAGCTTCCTGAAGAGGACTTGGTTTTGATTTCCTCACGAGCATACAAGGCACTCAACAATGTGAGGATGAGGAAGCGAGGTGGCGTGTCAGGTCCGATCAGATGCTTTGAGTGTGGCGAACCAGGCCACATTAAGATGGATTGTCCCAAGCTCAAGGGAAAGGTGGCGAAGGAAGAAAAGAATTATCGTCGTCGGCCATCCAAAAACAACAACACCAAGGGTGGCAATTTCCGTCGCAAGCTCGCTGAAAAGATCATATCGACCATTGAGCGTCTTGATTTGAGTGATGTGGAGTATGAGAGCTGCAACGACGAGGACCACGACGATGATGATGCTAAAGGCAAGAAGAAGAAGAACGATGACTTCACAGGCATGTGCTTCATGGCAGGCAACAACAGTGATGATGGCGATAGTGATCCCGATGAGGTAAGACCTTCATATGATGAGCTTGAAGATGGTTTGATTAAACTTGCTATTGAATTAAAAAAGACAAAATAGAAATTGAAAGAAAATAATTGTGTTGTTGAAAGTCTAAATTCTGAAATTAATAGACTTAAAGCTTTAATTCCTGATGATGAATCATGTGAGTCTTGCCAAGTTTTACATTCTGAGTTGGAGGCTGTTAGATCTATTAGTGCATCAAATATGGTTCAATTTAGAGATATAACTGACAAATTTGATGAATTAAAATTGATACATGTTTCTTGTGATGAAAAATTAAAATTTGCTAATGATGAAATTGAAAATCTCAAATCTAATTCTTCTAAATGTTTAGAGTCAAGTATTTCAAATGTTCAATATAAAACTTGCTCTAATTGTGAATTGCTAGAAGCTAGACTTAATTCATCTCAAGAATCTATTCAACAAATGCTTTATCATGAGAACATGCCTTGCTCAAATTGTCCTAAGTTAAATATTGAAATTAATGCTTTGACTAGGCAATTGAATGATTTCGCCGAAAAAGAAAGATTGACTCAATGTAGTGCTTCCAAGAATTTAGCAAATGAAATGCTTAAGTGCACATCTTGTTCCTCATTGGTTAAAGAAAATGAGTATCTTAAGGACACTTTGGAGAGATTTTCTTTTGGCAAGAAAAATCTAAATATGATCCTAGACAAGTCAAAAACAAGTGTGAAAAATCATGGTCTAGGATTTAATTTTGTTGAGCATGCTAAAAATAATCCTCCTAAGGTTGTTAAGTTGCTTCAACCTGGAAAGATTGAAGTAAAATCTGAACCAAAACAAACTGTGTTTAAATCTGCTGGCTTTGTGCAAACTTCATCGAATAATAATGTAGGTGCTAGCTCATCATCTCAAAAGAATTCTAATTATGTTAAATTCTATTGCACCTACTGTGGAAGAGATGGACACTTGCATGAATTTTGTTTTAGGCGGGCTAAGAAAGAAAGGAAGGAAAGGTTGAATGCTTTAAGACAAAAACATGCAATGTCTTTTGTTCCTAGAACTAATGTGAAAGCTATGTTTTTTGAGAACTTTCATGATGGCTTTAAATCTACTTCACATGCTAGATTGAGATTTAATTCAAATAATACATGTTCTTTTCGGCATTCTGATCATCCACATGCACTTGATTTTGGTTCTAGCTTTGTTGCTCCTGTTCATCGTGTGTCTCAATATTAGATTCCTAAATCTTATTTCACTAACCCCAATGCTGTGAGACCGATATTTCCTGTGATGTAAGAATAACTAATAAGGATGGAGAACATGAGCTCGATTGGGTTCCGGTCTTTTTCATCATCGCTTGATTGGAACACTTGATGGTTCTTCACTCGTTTGATGACTTGCAAGAGATTTCACTTTTTGAGAGACCATGTGGAAAACGTGATGTAGTCTTACACCCTATTGAGTTGGATTCTCATGTTAAAGATATTCTTTCAAAACCACTTGATTTCTCTTATTTTGCTCTTTTTCGAAGTGAGTTGGGCGTGTTGTATCCTTTAGGATTATTCTGAGGGGGAGCTTGATGTTTAAGAATTTAGGAAGCTTTGTTTATTATACTTGTCAATTAAATCAATAAGACCAAGCCATCAAATTTAAATGAGTTGTGGAGCTCTCTTTATCATATTTATTCATATGCTGTGTAGCTTCGATCATGACTAGTTATAATTAATTTGTTACACTTGAACTAAAATATGACATGGCAGAATATTTTGACTAGATTGATTACAAATAGTACTTTGCGATGTTCATCAAAAAGGTTTAGCTTAATTGTGAGTCTTATTTTAAATCTAGGCTATGAGGCTCACATGTTTCATATTGCAATCTTTTTATGATCATTCAATTTGGCATGTTATAAAAAAAATAGAAAAGAGATATTTGAAAAGATGTATGCTTCAAGCATGCCATGAAGAAATATTTGAAAAGATGTATGCTTCAAGCATGCCATGGTAAACAAAAAAAAAAGGCACAAAAAGTGCACAAAATGAAAAGAAGTATGCTTCAAGCATGCCACCATTTACAAGAAGTAAGCTATTATGAAAAGAAGTAGGTTACAAGCATGCCACATGCGTAAGAATTGAATGTGGAGCAATAGGTTGCTATATGAGACTGTTAGCTCGTCTAGATTTAATATTTGCTTCACTTTTAGGCTTTTACTTTTTGTTGTGATATCTCATTGTGCTCTTTTTAATTGGTCTAGTCATTGTTGAGATGCCTGTCATTGATATAAATCACCTAATCATATTGAAAACTTTATTTTGATATTGATATATGATATATGAATTTATATGATCTAGATAGCTCTACTCAAAAATATGGCTTGGTTAAATTACTAAATCAATTCAAAGTGACTTGGATAATTTGCAAAGCTTCTAGATTTTTATTCTCATTGCTTCTTTACGAATAGTTCTTCTTTGAAAGTTCTTGATGATTACATTGCCAAAGGGGGAGAGATTTGGTGTGCTTTGTGAGATATTGAAGAAATTTGCTCTCTTGTGTTGAGGGGGAGAAATTTGAGATTTGTGGTTTAAAATTTTTTTTTCGGCTTCAGTTCTTCACTTATGTCTATTTGAAGCTAATTCATCATACTATCTTACGGTGTTGTCAATGTATTCATCAAGGGGGAGATTGTAAGACCATGTGGCTAGGTCTAGGATGTTTATGATGATGAATAATTGACAACATAGCTTAGTATTGCTATTCGAGGCGTGTGCGTGTGTGCGTGGACTAATATCGGTCAAGTTGGAGAGAACTTGTGCCGGGAAAAATGTTCTTTGGTCTTTGCATGTGCAGGTTGAGCGTGGAGACGTTCATGGTCGGTGACGAGGAAGACCGGGACTAGGAGGGGGAAATCTGAGGTCCGGGCGGTCGAGGATGTCACGAGGTGATCGGGCTCACGCTGGAGCACATGGAGATCAAAGGTGGATGATGCGTGGAGAAGATACAGGAGGTGCGATCCTGGAGGCTTCGACACGTGATGAGTTGAAAAGTTGGGAGTTTGAAAACCTGTGTTAGGAAGGGTTTCTAGTAGGTTGAAAAGGGAAAATGAGTTTGTATTAGAGGTAGCAGCGTCTAGGCTTGGTATATGATTAGAAGTCGGTCTAGGCATCGTATTTGATTAGAAGTCGGACGTGGCGGTTGTATAAATAAGGTTGTCCAGTCCTGAGGTTTGGCACGGTTTTTTGAAACGCGCTTTTGGTTGGGCAGAGAAAAGTTACGGCGACGTCTTGGCTTCATGTTTTCTCGTGTGCGGACAATCGCAAGAAAAGGTTATCGTTGCTTGCGTGTTGAAGGCAACCGATCTTGAGCTACTGTAATCGGCAGCGGATACGTGCAGGTAATCAGTATCTCGTGTGCAACGTCACCTTTATCAATCACCGTGCGTGTTAGATCATTATTGTGTTTTGTCCTCAAGGCCTGGCCGACACTTTGCATGGAGCATCAATTATGACGTGATTTTTTTTGCTTGTTCCGTGTTGTGGATTGAGGAGAGAGGAATACATGATTACTGCTAGGTAATTAGGGAAGGTTGATTAAGTCTTTTCATTAAGTTTTTAAACTTGTGATTTATTCATGCATCAGGAAAAGAGTATATCTATATATTGTTTTGCATGCATTATGGCTGGATATTTTTGTGTGTGCTTCTATAATTTACAGGTTTAAAAATAATAATAAATTTTGAAAAGCTTCCGCTAGGCGCTGCAATCATTCACCCCCCTCTGATTGCCATCGTCGATCCTACACTTGGTTTTGTTAAATGCCCACATGAGCCAGCAGTCTACAAGAGAATCAACTCAGGAGGGGTGCTTGTAGTAGGGGTCTATGTGGATGACCTCATAGTCACTGGAACAAGTGACAAAGAAGTGGCTCAGTTCAAGGATCAGATGAAACAAGAGTTTGAAATGAGTGATCTTGGGTTACTTGCATACTATCTGGGCATTGAAGTACATCAGGGACAGAATTGTATCACTCTGAAGCAATCAAGTTATGCAAGGAAGATTCTGCAGGCAGCCGGGGTGAGTGAGTGCAATGCAGTGTCTTACCCAATGGAGCCAAAGCATAAATTGTGCAAGGATGAAGATGGTGAGGCAGTAGACCCAACTCAATACAGAAGGTTGATTGGAAGTTTGAGGTATTTAACTCATACACGGCCTGACCTTGCATATGCAGTTGGTGTTGCAAGTAGGTTCATGGAAAGTCCGAAGAAAACACACAGCCAGACACTCAAACAAATCTTAAGGTATGTGAGGGGGACAGTGGACTATGGCCTGGTGTGCTCGAGAAGAAATGGAGAGCAGTTGCTCGGGTATTCTGACAGCAACCTTGCAGGAGACGTGGATGACAGGAAAAGCACCAGTGGAATGGCTTTTTATTTCAATGGGAATCTGGTGAGCTGGGCGTCTCAGAAACAAAGAAGCGTTGCACTTTCTTCTTGTGAGGCCGAATTTATGGCGGCAACATCAGCAGCGTGTCAGGCGATTTGGCTGAGAGGGCTGCTGGAAGATATTTCAGGAGTTTGTCAAGAACCGGTGAAATTACTTGTAGATAACAAGTCAGCCATTGCACTGATGAAAAACCCTGTATTTCACGGGAGGAGCAAGCATATAGACACTAGATTCCATTTTATACGTGAGTGTGTTGAAAAGAAGCAGATTGTTGTTGAACACGTGAGCACTGAAGACCAACATGCTGATATCCTGACAAAAGCTCTCGGCAGACTGAAGTTTTCAGAAATGAGGGAGAAACTGGGAGTCAGAGTTGTGAGAAATTAAAGTCAGGATTAGGAGGGTGAATGTTGGAATAATCCAGACTTTTGTGCTGGTATTTGAGTCGTGTCTAGGCAGTTTGTTTTGCGAGTCAAGTGGATCACGTCCGGGTTTAACGGATCTGATTAGGCGTGTGCGAGTTTACAGCGCAGGCTGTTAGTTTTCAGCCGTGTCGTCATTTTTCTTCAGAGTAGCAGAAGTTCAGTTACTATAGCCAGTCTTTTGTATTGTCGCTGAATAACAGCAGCTTCAGTTTAGCCAATACAGATTGATTGCTTTGCATTTTTCCCATTGAATCCTCTCTCGATTGTACATCTGTTAGCTGCAGATTACAGGCCTGTTTACTTCACCCTCTTCATGGATGCCGGCGAAGACTCCTTGGAGCCGAGGCGAAGTGTCGTTGTTAGGCCTACGAAGTCGTCGCGGGGTTGATCGAAGTCCGGCGAAGTCGCCACGGGACCGAGCGAACGCCGACAAAGTCATCACGGCGCCAGGCGAAGGCCAGCGCGAAGTCGCTGTGGAGCCGAGCGAAGGCCGGCGAAGCCGTTGCGGCGCCAAGCGAAGGCCAGCGAAGTCCTCCCTAAGCCGAGTCAGCGAAGTCAAGGACTGAGGCCACAGTTGGAGCCAGAGCCTAGGCGTAGGTGCCGAGCGGAAACCCGCGCTTCGAATGCGAAGTCTGACGCTAACTACGCGAAGGGTGGTGTCGCGTCGAGGCCATTGCTGCGAATCTTGAGCGGGGCCGGCGCAGAGCCCATGGGAGCTGGCGGAGCTGCCCTGCAGTAGAGGTGGTCTAATGCTTCGGCCGATGCGCGGAGACTTGGAGCGGACTCCGCAAGCGAGGTGCAGACGCTTGGAGGCTCCGTGGCCAACCCTGCTCGACGACACTGGGTACGTCGACGTTGTTGTTGATGGCGACGTAGAGGCCGGTGTGTTGTAGGGTCTTACGACCTCCCAGGACCTTTTACGACCGGTTAGAGTCGTTTACGACCGCTCCGCGATATCGCTGCCGCTGCCTTCCTTCAGCCGCTTGAGATACCGTGATCGAAACTTTCTACGATCACGCAGTGATGCTGGCGATCACTGCTCACCGTAGTCGAACACCCTTTCGACTACGTTCACTTTTGGCCTTCCCGGTGTAGTCGTAGCTTGTTACGACCACCTTCGACTCCTTACGACCACGTTGTTCGCTCCTTAGCCGTAGTCGTAAAAACACTGTTCCTTTGCCGTGGTCGTAGCGCCTCCCGACTACGCCTGCTGGAACTTTGCCGTGGTCGTAGCTCCTCTCGATCACGCTTGCGGTGATCGTGAGTCCTTCCGACCACGTCTTGCACAATCACACGACAACACAATACTTTGTGTCTTTCCCTCTTTTTGTATTTTCTCAATGGCTTGGTACATCGAATACATGGCTCTAGGCCTCTTTTTATACCCGGCTGTCCTACTTCAACACGGGTTCTCAACACCTACTCCGACTCTGATTCTAATACGACTTCGACTTGGTTTCCACCTACGACTTTGAATTGCGGATGTAATTCGACTTCGATTACACCCAAATTTTGCGCATGACTCTAAAACAAGATTATTTACAACATTCTCTCCCTAATCTTGTTTTTCCGACTTCGATCATGCCAATCTTCTTCTTCATCTCTGAAAACTTTATCCGCCCCAGCGACTTTGTCAATATGTCTGCTTTCTGTTCTTCGGTTCTGATATAGTTGATATCGATCTTCCCCTCTTCGACACAATCTCTGATATAATGATATCTTGTGTCTATGTGTTTGCTTCTATCTTGTAGAACTGGATTCTTGCTCAGTGAAATAGCCGATTTGTTATCAACCCTGAGCGTTACCTTCTGAATTTCTTCATCTGACAATTCACTCAACAGTTGAGCGAGCCAGACTCCCTGGCAAGATGCTGCGCTCGCTGCGATGTACTCGGCTTCACATGAAGATAATGCAACCACCTTTTGCTTCTGAGATTGCCAGCTGATCGGACTCTCCCCAAACACAAACATTATGCCTGTTGTGCTCTTTCGATCGTCGACATCTCCCGCCATGTCGCTATCACTGTAGCCCATCAGCTGCAACGACTTTCCACCTCCTCTCTTGTACTGAATCCCGAGATTCAAAGTACCTTTGATGTATCTCAGGATGTGCTTCACGGCATTCATATGCTCCTGAGTCGGTTTCTCCATGAAACGACTTACGTATCCGACCGCAAACAAGATGTCTGGTCGGGTGTGCACCAGATACCGTAGACTTCCGTCAATGCTCCTATAAGTCGTGGCATCAACTGGTGATCCTGGGCCTGTCTTGCTCAACTTCAGATGATTCTCCATTGGGGTTTGACATGGATTGCACTCTTCCATACCCGACTTCTCCAGAATCTTTCGAGCATATCCCGACTGACAAAGTGTTATGCCGTTGTCGGTTTGATTTACTTCAATGCCGAGGTAGTAGCACAGAAGTCCCAAATCGGTCATTTTAAACAGCCTCTTCATCTCTTCTTTAAACCTCATAATCTCCTTCGAACTCGATCCAGTAATGATCAAGTCGTCCACGTAAACGCCCACGATCAGTCTGTTCTTCGCATCTCCCCTCGTGTACACAGCATGTTCAGAGTTGCTTCTTCTGAACCCGAGTGCCGTTAGACTTTTGTCAAGCTTCAAATTCCATGCTCGTGGTGCTTGCTTAAGTCCGTAGAGAGCTTTGTTCAGCTTCAAGACTTTCTCAGCTTGCTCCTTGGATTGAAAACCCGGCGGTTGAGAGACATAAACTTCCTCCTTAATGTCTCCGTTCAAAAATGCCTTTTTCACATCCATGTGGAGAATCTCCCATCCACCGTTTGCTGCCAATGCAAGAAGTAGTCGTATAGTCTCCATACGAGCTACTGGGGCAAAGACTTCTTCGTAGTCGATGCCTTGTTTTTGAACATACCCTCTCGCCACAAGTCGTGCTTTGTGTTTTACGACTTCTCCCTTGGAATCCTTCTTTACCTTGAAGATCCACTTTAAACCGATTGCTCGATGACCCTTTGGCAAATCGGTGAGTTCCCATGTGTCATTCTCTTCAATCGACTTCAGCTCTTCCTGCATAGCTGCTCTCCAGTATGCATCTCCCTTTGCTTTTTCATAGCTTCCAGGTTCTTCTGCAGTCGTGTAAAGCAGTAGCTCTTCAGACTGCACTGGTTCAGTTTGTGCATAAATCTCACTTATGCTTCTCATCTTCGGTATTCTATCGCTCAAATCTTCTTCATCAGATTCTTCTTCATTTTTGTGAGACTTCCTGATCATCAGCACTGGTCGAATTTTGGCTTTGAGATGTGGTCGTAGCTTCTTCCGTATTGTCAGCATCGACTTCTTCGACTTCGAAGGTTACCCACTTCGAAATGTCTTTCTCAATGTCCTCGTGTTCTTCCCACTCCCAATGTTTGTTCTCTTCGAAGACCACGTCTCTGCTCACATGAATCTTCTTTTCGACCGGATCATAGCACCTGTACGCCTTGGTGCCTGGTTCCGAGCCAAGATAAATCATCCGTCTGCTCCGGTCGTCTAACTTCTTGAGATAAGTGGATGGCTTCACATGGGCTAAGCATCCGAAGACCCTTAGATGCTCGACATTGGGTTTTCTTCCCGACCACTGTTCATATGGAGTGACTCCATCCAGTGATCGCGTGGTCGCACGATTTAGCAGATAGACAGCATGTCGTACTGCTTCTGCCCAAAGCCTCCCGGGCAGGAATCGGCTCTTCAACAGACTTCTAGCCGTTTCGACCACGGTCCGGTTTCTTCTTTCTACGACTCCGTTTTGTTGAGGTGAATACGGAGCCGTGAAGAATCTTGCAATACCCTTCTCTTCACAAATCGAGTCGAACTCTTTTGCGAGGAATTCTCCTCCTTGGTCTGATCTGACCGACTTCACCTTCTTATCGACTTCGTTTTCGACAAGAGTTATGAACTTCTGAAAGTTCGACTTTGCCTCGTCCTTGTTCTTCTGCATGTACACCCACATGGCTCTGGAGTAGTCGTCTACGATCAACATGAAGTATTGATTTCCGGCATCTGTGCGAGGTGTGATTGGTCCGCACAGATCTACGTGAACCAATTCGAGTGGTTGCGAAGCTCTGAAACTCGTCTGCTGTGGAAAACCGCTACGAGTTTGTTTTGCCACCAGACAGCCTTCGCAGACTTGCTCCGGGTGGTCGATTGTCGGTAATCCGACCACCATCTCCTTTTCGGCCATCGTGTTGAGACTCTGGAAGTTCAGATGTCCGAATCTTGCGTGCCATAGCCAGGCCGCGTCATCGGTTGTAGTCTTCATACACTTCGGCTTGCAAGCTTCAATTTGAATTTTGTACAGACGGTTTACCGTTCTCTGTACTTTCATCAGCAGTCGCTCAGTGTGGTCGTACATCTTCAGATAGGTGTCTTTGAGTTCAATCCGACAACCTTCTTTAGTCAATTGTCCAAGGCTTATAATGTTGCTTCGTAGACTTGGAATGTAGTATACATTCGACAATCTCCTCTGGCTTCCATCCTTGCACTGCATCAGGATCGTGCCTCTCCCTTTTATCTGAATGGTCGAGCCGTCTCCGAACTGTACTCTTCCAAGCACATTCTTATTTAATTCGTAAAACATCGAGTACGTACCCGTCATGTGGTTGCTGGCTCCGTTGTTGAGATACCAGTCTGCCGTCCGCTCTTGAGTCTGCTCTGCTTTCTCCAACAGACTCGGAAACACTTTCTCCTCGTTTAATAGAACCATTGTCGGTTCGTCTGCAGTGCAGAGCGACAACAGCAATGTCGGCACTTTGTGCTCATCCGTTTGAGCCAGGTTTGCTTCCTCTACTTTCTTCTTACTCCGGCAATTCGCAGCATAGTGACCATACTTCTTGCAGTTATGGCACTGGATGTGGCTCCGACATTCGGCAGCGTAATGTCCGAATTTCTCGCATGTGTAGCACTGGATGTCAGATTTGTCCGTCTGATGATTTCCATCTCCACGACCACCACGACCTCCTCGATCACCTCTTCCACGGCCACTCTGGCCATAGCCTCGTCCTTGTCCTCGCCCATGAGACGCGCCGCGGCCACGACCACGTCCACGACCACCCCTTGATGACGATTCTCCTCGGTTCCTCGTGTCATCCTTTACAAACAATGCTTGTTGGTTGTAAGGCCCTTTTCCTTCATTGTCGGCTTGGTAACTTTTCAGAAGCTGCTCGTGTGCTCTGAGCGCCCCAGTTACCTCCTCCACCTTCATCTTCGAGAGGTCTTGTGAGTACGTGATCGTAGTTACGACCGGGAGAAACTTCTCCGGCAGTACTCGTAGATACTTCTTCACCGCCACCTCATCTTTCAAGTCGTCGCCGAGAGATTTGATCTCGTTTACGACTTCATTAAACTTCCCAGAGAATTCTTCCACTGTCTGGTCTCTTCCCATCTTTAATGATTCAAACTCACTCCTCAATGTTTGAAGTCGAACTTCCTTCACTCGATCTACTCCTTGGTGCATTATCTGTAGAGTAGTCCAGACGTCTTTCGCCGTCTCCTTGCCGACTAGTTGCCGCATCATCGAGTCGGGCACAGCTTGATAGATCGCCGCCATCGCCATCTTGTCGAGTCATTCATCAAAGACTTTGTCTTTCTCCTTTGGTTCAACTGGACCCCAGACTCTCTGTGCGATCATGTTGACCTTCATCTTCATCGCCCAGATCGGGTAATTGTTCGAACTGAGGATCGGGTACTGCAGCGACACGCTTTCCTTCACCTTTGAAGCCTCCGCCATGGTTCACCAGGCTCTGATACCAACTGTTGTAGGGTCTTACGACCTCCCAGGACCTTTTACGACCGGTTAGAGTCGTTTACGACCGCTCTGCGATATCGCTGCCGCTGCCTTCCTTCAGCCGCTTGAGATACCGTGATCGAAACTTTCTACGATCACGCAGTGATGCTGGCGATCACTGCTCACCGTAGTCGAACACCCTTTCGACTACGTTCACTTTTGGCCTTCCCGGTGTAGTCGTAGCTTGTTACGACCACCTTCGACTCCTTACGACCACGTTGTTCGCTCCTTAGCCGTAGTCGTAAAAACACTGTTCCTTTGCCGTGGTCGTAGCGCCTCCCGACTACGCCTGCTGGAACTTTGCCGTGGTCGTAGCTCCTCTCGATCACGCTTGCGGTGATCGTGAGTCCTTCCGACCACGTCTTGCACAATCACACGACAACACAATACTTTGTGTCTTTCCCTCTTTTTGTATTTTCTCAATGGCTTGGTACATCGAATACATGGCTCTAGGCCTCTTTTTATACCCGGCTGTCCTACTTCAACACGGGTTCTCAACACCTACTCCGACTCTGATTCTAATACGACTTCGACTTGGTTTCCACCTACGACTTTGAATTGCGGCTGTAATTCGACTTCGATTACACCCAAATTTTGCGCATGACTCTAAAACAAGATTATTTACAACACGGTGGTGGAGGTGCAGGAGACGGAGACGTAGACACCGAAGGCTACCTTGCCATACCTCCTGACGAGCTCCTTCATGCGGAAGGCTGAAGACGCTGTCGCAGAGGCGGCCGGGCCTGGTCGCGCGTACGTGACCAACTCGCGAAGCCCGACGCTGAGGAGGCCGGAGCTAGGCGCAACAGCCGGCGTGAAGGCTCCTTCAACGGACCGAAGGCAAACGCGCAGCCGGTTGCGTCGGTTGGTGGGGGGAAGTCTGTGCCGGTGCGGAGGATGGCCGCTGCAACTCAGCAAGACCGGCTCATCCCGCTCGTCCTGCCTGCCCCGCCGCCGCTGGAGCTCCACCGCCTTCCGGCCTGCGTCATGCATGCATAGCCCCAGTACAGTGGACGACGCCTATAGAAGCACCCGTTCCCCGTCGAGGCGCTGACTCGGTCGCGCTCTCCGTCTGCGACCGCGCAGCGTGCGGGGATGGATGGGTATGGGGCTGAATGCTAGTGCATGCAATATCACGTGAATGAATTCTTGCATGCGTGGACAAAGCACGTGAGTTGGTATGCCATGCATGCATGTACTTCTTGTATGCATGGACGGCTCGCGAGTGGAGGAGTGCACCAACACCAGGCTAGATCACGTTGTTGGATTGCAGCTTGTTAATTAGCTTGTATTCTTCTCATGGCCCGCATCTCCTCCATGGCTGCGCTCCTCCTGCTGCGATGCGGATGCGCCCCGCCACAACGGCGCTCCGCGTCTTCGACTGCCTCGGTGGCGGACTTGATGACGGCGGAGACCCTGGCGATGCTTCGCGGAGGCTCGACGCAGGGACCATGTAGCGAAGGCTGCGTGAAGACTCTTAGAGGAGCTGCACATGCATGCTTAGATGGATGCTTCACCTGCATGCAAGAATGGATACGTGAATGCATAACTTGTACGCATGCGTGAATGGATATGAGACTTCGCCCGATACGCGAGTGCATGCATGGACGTCCCGGCGTGCAGTCGATGCCGCGGAGCGTGGCTCGCCGAAGGGCAGCCCGGCTTCTACGCGAAGAGCTCGTCGCTGCACAGCATCGCTCGGGGTGGAGGCGAGCGGAGACTCGAGGGCGGCGCGAAGCTCCTGATCACATGGAGACGAACCGGTGTGGCCCGAGGGCGTGCTTGGTGAGGTGTGCCCCGCGTGGAGACGTGCGTACCACCCTGGCCAGAAGGGTCACACCACCAGGTCATCCAAGGATGGTTCAACTAGATCTACTCAATATTCCACCTAGGAACAGGCGATTCGACTAGATCTACTCAATATTCCACCTACAAACGGGCGATTCGAGTAGATCTACTCAATATTCCACCTAGGAACAGGCGATTCGACTAGATCTACTCAATATTCCACCTACGAATGGGCGATTCGAGTAGATCTACTCAATACACCATCTACAAAACATGGCGAAATGTGCCTAAATTTTCAGTGAGAAAACTACTTATGTGTCGCTGATGGCCCGCAGGATGGCATAGATGCCTCGAATGGGACGGTGTGCTCCCAAGAACAGCTCTTATCTTCTTAAGCGACTTTTCATCCAGTCCCCACGGACGGCGCCATCTGTTGTGGCTACAGGTCAAACAGTAAAGAGGGGGGACTCATAGAAGAGGAAGAGGAGAACCAGATCTGTGAGAGAGTTGGTAAGAATGAGAGGATGTGCCTCCTCCTGCCCCTCTTGGGAGTTTATATACATGAGTGGGGTAGAATGGGAAATCCCCATTCTACCCCTTGGTACTTACAAAGGATGAGGGTACATTGGCATATTTACACTGGTATATTCCTCTACACAATTGGGCCTATTACATGTTGGACTAGTTGCACGGCCCAGTCACGGGGGGTTGGGCCACCCCTACAACAATTGTCCCTCCTTGTAGCACCTCCAAGGTGCCCCACAACAAAGTCTAATGATCACCCCTCCATCTGCCCGTAACTTAGTCTCATGGGCACACCTCCAAGGTGCCCCATGACTTAGTCTCATGGGCACCCTTCCAATGAGCCAGTGACTTAGTATCATGGGCACACCTCCAAGATGTCTCATGACTTAGTCTCATGGGCACCTCTCTGATGTGCCCGTGACTTAGTCTCATGGGCACATATCCGATGTGTCTTATGACTTAGCCTTATGGATACCTCTCTGATGTGGCCGTAACTTAGTCTCGTGGGCACACCTCCAAGGTGCCCCACGACTTAGTCTCATGGTGCCCCTCTGATGTGCTCATGACTTAGTCTCATGGGTACATCTCCAAGGTGCCTCACGACTTAGTCTCATGGGCACCCCTTCGATGAGCCTGTGACTTAGTCTCGTGGGTACACCACCAAGGTGTCCCATGACTTATTATCATGGGCACACCTCTAAGGTGCCCCATAACTTAGTCTCATGGGCACCTCTCCGATGTGCCCGTGACTTAGTCTCATGGGCACACCTCCAATGTGCCCCATGACTTAGTCTCATAGGCACCCCTTCAATGTGCCATGACTTAGTGTTGTGAGCACACCTCTAAGGCGCCCCATGACAGTCTCATAGGCACACCTCCTTTTGATGCGTGCATGCTGCTGCACGTTTACATGTAAAACAACATCCGGATGAAACGAGTATGCTGTTTGTGAGGAACGACCGGCTAGCTAGCTCCGGCGCCGTTTATTGCCACGGCAGCCTCGTGCAGGCGTCAACATGTGCGGATCCGATGATGACGGCCGTGGACTACGCTATGGCGATGAATAGTCGAGCCAGCTGCCAATAACAACGGCGATCACTGCCGGCGTACCACCGGTGCGTCTATGGGGTACCATAAAACAATTAATTTGTTATATACTGGAATTAGTTGTTTTGCTGCTGTTAGGACTGCTTTACATGTTATTTTCAGCTGCATGGAAGTTATATACATTGAATATATATTTAGAGATGAATGACAAAGTAGAATTTCATATTTATATGCTATTAGTGTCATTCTTCTTATGCTAGAAATATACTGTTTATATGATTATTTTGGCTGGAATTAAATATGAAACTATGCTTATACTGTAATATTTACAACAATTGCCACGGCAGCCTCATGCAGGCGTCAACATGTGCGGATCCGATGATGACGGCCGTGGACTGCGCTATGGCGATGAATAGTCGAGCCAGCTGCCAATAACAACGGCGATCACTGCCGGCGTACCACCGGTGCGCCTATGGGGTACCATAAAACAATTAATTTGTTATATACTGGAATTAGTTGTTTTGCTGCTGTTAGGACTGCTTTACATGTTATTTTCAGCTGCATGGAAGTTATATACATTGAATATATATTTAGAGATGAATGACAAAGTAGAATTTCATATTTATATGCTATTAGTGTCATTCTTCTTATGCTAGAAATATACTGTTTATATGATTATTTTGGCTGGAATTAAATATGAAACTATGCTTATACTATAATATTTACAACAATTGCCACGGCAGCCTCGTGCAGGTGTCAACTTGCGGATCCGATGATGACGGCCGTGGACTGCGCTATGGCGATGAATAGTCGAGCCAGCTGCCAATAACAACGGCGATCACTCCGTATGCTCATGACTGTTGGCGTACCACCGGTGCGCCTATGGGGACATTAGGCGGGGGCGCTGACTGCTCCAGTACGTGTGGATGTCGTTTGCTGACGACGATCATGGTTATTCAGGCGACACAGCCGTGGACTACATGCCAATCGACCCGGACGCTGGCAGGGTCGCGAGGCGTGGACTTGCAGCGAGTGTGGCCTTTGACGGCACCCTGTCTTCATGCTCTCCCACACCTCCTTGACTGTCTTCTTCTTGGCAACATGGTAGAGCACTTCCTCGGGAATAGCCTAAAATATGCATGCAAGTGCCATTTTGTCCTTTCTCCTCTCCACGACCACTCCAGTCGTAGGTTCGATCACCTCCAAGATGTCCTGCGCCTCCATACATGCCTTCATCTTGATCGCCCATGTGGAGTAGTTGGAGGAGGTGAGCATAGGGTACTGGAGAGAGATGCCTCTCTCCCTCATTGACTGTGCCGTCGTTTGCTCGGTGGTGGACATCTCGTTGAAGCAGAGATACTTGGGCATACACCGGATCAAGAACTTAGGCCCTGACACCAATTGTTGAGACTGAATCGCTCAATCCTCTCTCTTATCACTCCGATAAACACATAGAGGGAAGTTTTGGGATTGAATCACTCAATCTTTTCTCTTTTTCTCAACTCTTCTCCTAACAGGATTTAAACGGCTTAAATAAGCCTCAAGCATACACACACGGCTACCCACGCACGCACTAACTTAGGCCTATTCTCATGCTTTCTGGAATCTCTCCACGATCACATGAGACCACTTCTCATGGTTACAACTGATGTTTTCGGTGGACCGCTTCAGCTTCTATAACCATTGTAGCTTCCCGACCACTGCAGCTTCTACGACCACTGCAGCTTTCACGACCACTTCAGCTTCTACGACCATGGCAGATTCTACGACTTATGACCATGGTGCCTTACGACCACGGCTACCTTACAACCATAGTGCCTTACGACCTGGTTGCTTTGACCACGGCTGCCTTACGACCACGTTGCCACTACCACATCCGAGCAACGACTGGGTTCTCATTCCAACAAGCCATGGCCTCGTGCTTTCTGTTGATCCTGGTTGTAGCACTCTAGTCTGCTCTTCTTGCTTCTAGATCACTGTTTCTTGTTGTGTGTGTGTGTGTACTGCAATGCCTCCGTCTAGTGTGTTTCTTCATATGTTTTTCTCCGTGTGTGTTCTCCCTGTCTGTCTATGTTCTTCTCCTGATGCTATCATTCAAGCGCTCGGCAACAAACACAATACTAAATCACAATGGCATCTTCCTGATCTGCAGGAGCATGATTTGATTGTTAATAGTATCCTCTTGAGTCATTGCTCTCTATTCTCAAGGGATTTGATAAGAACTCTTTCCATGAAATAGAGATACGTTGTAGGAAACTTTCCATCGCAAAGTGATACTGTGCGAGCAAAAATCTTCCATCCATCTTGTAGCATACGCTTTGTGATTGGCCAATGACGTGCGGCCGTACGAGGCGCAGTGCAACAATCGGTTGAACTAGACCATAGCATGTACAAATAGCAGAGTTTTTTTTCCTTCTCAAACATATATCTTTGTATTTACTCTTTCCATAAAATAGAGATACGTTGTAGGAAACTTTCCATTGCAAAGTGATACTGTGCGAGCAAAAATCTTCCATCCATCTTGTAGCATACGCTTTGTGATTGGCCAATGACGTGCGGCCGTACGAGGCGCAGTGCAACAATCGGTTGAACTAGACCATAGCATGTACAAATAGCAGAGTTTTTTTCCTTCTCAAACATATATCTTTGTATTTACTTTGGCTTAGTATATTTGCACAAAAACTCATCAAACAGATTGATCCCAGGTAAGCTGATGAAGTAATGATCGAGTAGCACACATTGTGGATGGACACGAAACAACAGTGGATTGCTGGAATGATCAACTATGCATTGATTGTTGAGTTTTTATAAATAAATCAATTTTTAATTCAATTTGTGCAAATAAACCATCTTTTTTTATAGGAATAACCCTCAGTCGCAAGCCCACTGAGCAGCTCTAATAGCCCAATTTTGTATCAAAATAAACTATGCACGATTTTCATGAATTCTAAAATTTTTAGTGCATTTTAAAATTTTCCCAAAGCCTTGTTGGAGAATCAGATTTTTTAAATAAATTCATTGGCTCAAAAATGTGAATTCAAAATTTCTAAAAGTTAATTGGGTGTTGAGGAATTTTTTCCTAAAAATCATGTATGCAAATACCCCTTGAAATTCAAACTCAAATTGGAACCAGAATTAAAGTTCAAACTTTAATTATTTCCCTCCTCACCTTTGGGCCAAATCTGTTCAACTGGCCAGCCCTCTCTCTCTCTCTTTCTCCTCCCCGCCGTGGCCCAGCCGAACCGGCCCATTGTAATGCCCTAGGGTCCAAACCGGCTTACGCCTAACCCCATTCTTTATGAACAAATATTCCGTTCTAAAATCATTCTAAGCATGGCTAAGCAATTCTATAAAATTTTCAGTTAATACTAATGTACTACGTAGGTTTTTATCTAGTGTGACAAGGCACGTTTGTATTCAAGGTCAAGTTTGGCCATATACAAAGGACATGGATATAACTAGAATTGAAATCAGATTTAAATTAATTTTGAATAAAGGTAGGTATACATAATAATTTTAAAAACAACATAAATAATTTAAATTACTGGGAGCAACATGATCAAAGGTGTAACTTGTCTTCCTCAAAGTCTTGGTGCAGTGAATTGTCGAAGTCTACACGCGAAGAACCAGAGAAAACAAATTCAAACAAAATTCAAATAAACTCAAAAATTCAAAAGTAGTCCATAAATGGATAGTTTAGGATTTTAGAAGAATTTAGAAATTTGAATGTGTTCAGTCGGAGCTAAGATGAAGGAATACGAGCTCATGGAAGTTTAAAACTAAAGAAGAAAAAAGGAAAAAGGAGATGATTAGACTAGTCTGATCAGTAAAACGTTCATAATAGTTTGAAAGCTATATAGTGGTTGATATGTTTTGGGTGGTCAAATGGCTGGAGTGGTCGAACAGGCGGCTGTGGTCGTGCACTACTGTGGTCAGAGGCAATACGTGGTCAAAAGATATATGTGGTCGGAAGTTAGAGAGTGGTCGGAAATGTAGTGTGGTTAAAGCTTAACGGTCAGAAGCAGCAAGGATTGGAAGCAACTGCGGTCAAAAACGACACTGGTCGTAAGCGACTGCGATCGTGAGCGACCGTGGCTGTAAAGTTGCTGTGGTCGAAGTGGCTGTGTGTGGTCGGTGGTCGAAACATGGTTAGAAGGAGTAGTCAAAAAGTTTGAAGTGGTCGAACGGCTGCTGTGGTCAAACAGGGCAATGGTCGAACAAGGGTGCGGTCAAAAGTGAGGGTGGTCGAAAGCGGAGGTGGCCGAACAAGCGGCCATGGTCGAAGTCATAGAGTTATAGTAGCATGCGTAGGTCATAGTCATAGATACACTATAGCAGTCGTAGTCAACTAGTCATAGCGTCTGTGGTCATGAGTGATCGTGGCATAGAGTTGTTGTGGTCAAAGTGATGGTCAGAATGATCAAAGGGTTCAGGGAGGTTGAAGGCGTCGGATACAGTCTAAGTGATCAAATGGCTAAAAGTGGTTGAAGTAAGCTGTAGGTTACTATAGCTGGAGAAGACTTTGGTAGTTGAGGGATACAGAGAGAAGAGTTGAGTACCTCTGCGCAGACTGCTAGGAGGTCAGAGGTTGGTCGATGGCGAAGAAGAAGCGGTGGAGGCGGCTCGTTCATCGATGGCAAAGGGGTTCCGACGGTGGACTGGATCGGCGAAGGGGAGATGAACAGTCGGTCGGGCTCAGTGAAGGTGGATGCGGTGTTGGCAAAGCGTGAAGAATCCTGGGCTCACCAGAGCTCGACTTAAGGTCGATAAAGGATAAACTCGGTGTGAACAGTCTCAAGCGGTTGAAAGCAAGAATTGAGGGGCTTAAGAGTGTGAACTGGAGATGCTCAGAAAGGTATTTATTTACTCAGAAAAGAGGAATGGCCTAAGAACATCTATATCTACATCAACCATTCATCAAATGCATCGAGAATGTGAAATGAAGACTGAAGACGACGATCAATGCGTAGCTTAAATCAGAGGTGTTCTGTGGGTTTACCTCACTGATGTAATTAACCGAGTGTTTTCCAAAGCCTTGGGAACCAGGAAACCACATCATCTATATCACATCTGCTATGCAAAGTAGGCCATGGAACGCAATCATATAAAGAGAAGCTGTAATTTTATTATTCTTAAAAGAATGAATAAAATATATGTTTTCCTCTTTTTTCTTTTCTTATGTTTATTTATTTTTATATATTTTAGTATACTAGCACGTCTGCATCCTTGTTCCCACGCTATGAAATCCCAGAGATTGGTACCCATCCAATCCAATTATATAAAGCTTCTGTGTACTACCATCAGATATCACATGGACCTGGAACCAGTAGCGCTGTCCTTCACTCCCTTCTCGCCATCGACAAGATCCGTGAACCTCTCCAGGAGCACGTCGAAGTCGTCCCGCGTCTTGATGAGGCTCACCCGCGTGTACCGGCTGCTGTCGTCGAAGATTGCGCCGGACCGTGTGAGGATCTTCGCCTTCCGCAGCACATCTGAGCAGTCATGGTCTTCCTCCCTCTCGCATTTCACCCATGCATAAGCTGCATGCCCACCAAAAACAGCAACTTACTTTTTATTTGCTCTCAAAACAGCAGAAGCTCTCAAAACAGGATCCCTACTTTTTATTTGAGGGCTCTCCCTACTTTTGAGGACTCTGTTTTTTGAGCTACACTCTAGCAGGAGCTCTCAAAACAGGACCCTCAAATTCATTCTTAGAGAGGATGACACATAGGACCCACCCTCATCCTCATCCTACTTTTGAGGGCCGAGGGGCAAAAAAACTCACTCCAGCAGAGCCCCTACTTGAGCCCTCAAAAGTAGGGGCTCCCTCCAGACCCCAGGAATGAGGGCTCGAGGGGGAGATTTGAGAGCCCCCTACTTTTGAGGGCTCAAGTAGGGGCCCTGCTAGAGTGAGTTTTTTACCCCTCGGCCCTCAAAAGTAGGATAAGGGCTCAAGTAGGGGCCCTGCTGGAGTTGCTCTAAGGTGTCACCTGGGGATGGCTCTCTGATCTTCTTGAAGTAAGTGCAGTACTGGGGAGGGATCTTCTGGAGCGAGATCCGGCGGGAGGGTGACACGACGGAGTTCAGCCTGCGCCATTTGGATCTCATAACGTCGTGCCCGAAGCCGAAGATGTCGTCCCTGCTGTGCAGGTTGGCCAGTATGACCTTGATGATCTTGAGCATTCGGAGCTGGGTGTCACGGGACGCGCCCATGGTGCTCGTCTGGACGTAGTCATTAGCCTTCTTGGCCACCTTCTCATCCCTTATCAGCGCCCATCTGTGCGATGCACGAGCGCGTCGCATTACAACCATACATGTGCAGTAGCAATGGAGCGTACGTACCCGAATCTGCTACCAGCGTGGCCGGAAAGCTTGGAAATGGAGAAGAGCATGACGTCCTCGTCGGCGGGCGCGGGGATGTGCGTGAAGTGCGGCCAGTAGTACGCGTGATCGTAGATCGCCGACGCGCCGCCGAGGACCGTCTTGCGGAGCAGGGCGTCGGGGTTGTTCGGCGAAGTGACGAACTCGATGAAGTCCTTGGTGGAGTTGCCTGACGCGTTGGCCCATACAGCGGTGGTTCCGTCCCATTTGTACTCCCGGCCGTTGAACATCATGGTCTGCGTTCTGTACGGCTGCATGATGGATCAACAAAAGAAATCGTATTTTAGTTACCTGAATAACTTAACAACAGTGTGTGTACATTGTGGCTGAAAGCAGCGACCTGGTAATACGGCGCGGCGGCGACGACGCTTGCCGTGGACCCGGCCTTGCTGTCCGGGGAGAGCGCGTACACCAGCCCGTTGATCAGCTGCGTGGAACCGGTGGCGAAGACCAAGTGCTTGTCATCGGCGACGGCGTTGCCGACGGCCCTATGCAGCCGCTTGATGTAGCGCTCGAGCTCGACGGACTGGTAGAGTCCGTCGGTGGTAATGTAGCTCAGGCGGTGCCACCCGGAGACCACCACGGCGCTGGCCACCGCGTGCCGCATCCAGTACGGCTCCAGGAACAGCGGGTCCCCGCTGCACCAGTCATTGGACACACGGCCACCGACGCACCGTGATTAGTTAGCACGTGACGGTAGATGTTCGGGCCGTTCCGATGCAGCAAGAAGCGTTATGAAAAAAAAATTATGATTTGCGACTCGACCATGCAAGAATTGCTGTGTTGACATTAGAGATGGCAATGGCTACCCGATACCCGAATACCCGACGGGTTTTACCCGATAAAGAGATGAGTATGGAAAATTTTATGTACCCATGGGTACGTTATTGGGCGAAATCCTCTACCCGCCGGGTAGGCGGGTGCGGGTATATACTACCCATACCCGCCTACCCGCGGGTAATGAATACCCGCATTAGACAACTAGACATCCCACTCAAATGTTAATTTTATTATCTACTTGTTGTTCATTGTTTATTTGTTTGTCATATGTTGATATGGTCATGTCAAGTATGTTTATGTGATGTACTAATTTTGATCATTAGACGTTTTTGTGCTTGACATGTATGATTAATGAATGTCTAAATTGATGATATTCTTATGTGTTGAACCGGGTATGTTTGCGGGTACGGGTTACCCGTCGGGTAGTAATACCCGCGCGGGTACGGGTATGGGTAAATTTTCCTACCCGCGTGCGGATACGGGTAACCCGACGGGTAAATTTACACCTAGCGGGTACGGGTATGGAATGGCAATACCCGATGGGTATTTACCCGTTGCCATCTCTAGTTGACATAGGAGTACTATTCGTTCTTAATCGACTCATTTTGGCTTACTATCATTTTATGTATTGTTTAAAAGCAATTTTGAATCGAGAGCACAAGCCTATCCCTGCACAGCATATTAATCTATTAAGCTGTACGGCGCGCCTACCCAGTTAGCCAACTTGTACATGGCTCTACGGAGTCTCAATAAACCGAGACGATCTAGAAGGAAGCATACAACTCGTCACTATCACCCGAAGATCATCGCTCTGCACCTAACGCTGCCCTTCCGATTAAACCAAACCATCCACGGAGAACTTCACACCGAGCAAATGGATGCTCCGATCAACAGCAACCAACGCCATTCGACGCACTACGTACACGCACAAGAACGAACGAACGAACGGAGCCAAACCGAGGGGGAGGCATGTATCTAGCTTGAGAAATCAATCGGTACCTTTCGGCGTTGGCGGTGCAGTTTGGCGTCCGGACGGAGCAGTCCGACCCGCCGAAGCAACTGTTGCACTCGCACCCGGGCCGCCCATCCTGGCCGCTGACTCCATCCAGGAACACGCGGCCGTGGCCGGAGCAGTCCGTGGCGGCCAAGGCCTCGGCCTCCCTGGCCGCCTGCAGCGCCCAGCTCAGCCCGCGGCCATCGTTGTCAGCCGCGCCGAGGAAGCGCCGGGACGCCGGCGGCGACGCCGAGAGGAAGTGGTGGGCGAAGAAGAGGGCGTTGACGAGCAACGATGAGCAGAGGAGGACGTGGAGCCCGAGGCCGGCAGGTGGTCTAAAGGACTCCATCGTTTTCGTTTGGTTGTGTTCTAAAAGTCGCAATCTCTATTAATACTCCACTAGTAGCAATCCAGCAGTACGGGATCCGGGGTCACGTCTATGGCGCGCGTATGGTCTGCTCCCGTTCATATTGATTTTTAATTTTAACTTATAAATAATAATAGTTTATATATAAACTTATAGAGAGCTACTTATATGTAATTTTAGCCGATATAAATGAAATCACTACAGTATGTACTATCATAAAAAAGTCATGTACTATAAAAAACAGTTTTTAAAAACCGATCCGAAGAAGACTTAGCTAGGTTAGCAATTTTTCCCGTCAAAAAAGTCCGTCCACATCAGCATTCAAACACCTTCTTTATTTTCGACTTAAATGCGAAGCAAATTAAGCTCTATTATTTGTGCAGAGACTCAAACGTGTAAGAAACTAGCACCGATTTATAATAGATTGGCACCGTTCATTAGAACCATCTTCGGTGATGGTATTGTGCTAAGTACGCTGCATCTATCTAATGGAAAGAATAACATAAGTGATAATATATACATGCTGTAAACATGACGCCTGTAGTAACGAGGTGCAAGCGCCGAAGCACCCGCAGATGCTTATATGCTTACAGCCGTGCACGTGGTTGCTGCTACTTGGCACGTAGTTGTCGCTAGCACCGCATCGGACTCCGCGGACGCGGGGGCCGACGACGACGCGGTTGGCTGTCGTGGAAGCACTTGGAGCAGAGTTCACGGGTGGCGGGGGAGCCGAAGAAGCAGCAGCAGTTGGCGGATGGGAGTGGCACCGTGGGCTCCTCCGGCGACAGCGGCCGGAGCCCGGGCTCGTCCAAGTTCTTGCTCCCCTGCTCCATCGTTTGGCAACCGAACTGTCGCGGTCGATGGGGTGGTTGGGAATTGGACGGGGATTCGGAGGCGACGAGGTGGGAGAGGAGGGGGCGGCACTGACGCAACTTGGTGCGGGAGGCTTCCGGAAGGTGGATCGGACGGATGGTGATGTCGGGTTACGTGTTGTGCGCGGGAATGCAATCACGGCCGGAAATATTCGGTTGGTGCGCGGTTTCTGGTGCAATGCAGGCAACTCTAGCTTTACGGGACATCGTTCGATCTCGAACAGACGGATCAGATCAGATGAAGGCTAGTAGTCTGGGCTTCAAGGGTACTAGCGGTTAACTCGTCCAGCCAATTTTGGGCCTCAAGTTATACAGCGGTTTTCTATTTGTTACGCGGAAAATCTATAGCACTATCAGGTGCGTGTTAGCCTTAACACGCATTCAAGCTCACATTCATCCGATCTAGCTGTGTGGGAGCATACGGGTGGGATTTTAGCTGTGCGGGAGCATACGGGTGGGATTCGTCCATCACGGACCCCACCTCTGCTCTACCTCCTTAGCTTTTTCCCACTCCACCGACATCACCATCACTTCCTCTCACACTCCTCTCCTTCCAGGCTCCCACTCCAAAACCAAACTCTTCTCACCTCCCTCCCCTCGCTGCTACTACATAGTCCATTTGCATCCCTAAGCTCTGAATCTCGAAGCTTGATGGTTGCATCCTCCACGCCCTGCTCCAAACCCTAGCCGCACCTCCACGTTGCCTAAGACGGTGCCTTGTGGCTTCAGTTGCGGCGGCAAGGGAGCGGAATGAGGAGGGGGAGGCTGAGGTGGCTCGTGGCCTCCATGGTAATGGCTGCGCAGGCGTCGGCGCTCACGCCCCCGCAGCTTCGACGATGCCCGTGCTTGGCACCTCTGTGGGCTCTATCGCCTTTCCACCGCCAACGCCGGTGCTCGCTGTCCGTGCTATTTACTGGTGGGAGAAGGTAGTCGCCATCCTATTCAGGTAGCGATTTAATGCTTGTTCCAACAAAGTTAGCGCCCATTGGATGTATGATTAAGTGATGGTGGTGGTGTTAATCATTCGATTCGAGATGCTTATGATGATTGGATGCTATTTTAGGTTAGCTTGATGCTATGTCGATACTGATGTTGTGGTGTGATTACTATAGTGTTTTGGGTACTGTAGTGTGTCATGTTCTAGATTCGCACCTGTAGTTTCTATGAACCAATCCGGGGATGAGTGAGCTAGCATTCGGTACTCCTTGTTGTGCATATTTTTTCCTTGCATTTCATAGCCTAGGGGAGTTTTGAGCTATTGTATCTGGGCCCTTGGGTGGCATTCGACTGAATTTTGTGACAAAGTTATAGTCAAAGGATGGTATTCTGAAAGGCACTTGTTTTTGGCCTAGTAGCAACTATTAAGTATGGTGCATTACTTTGGTGTTATGTCTCTAACATTGGAAATGGTTCTGGCTGATAGGCAAGAGTACTCTCATAGTTGGGGCCTTGGAGTTAAAGACAACAACGCTCTCGGAGTATATGTCAACTTCAATGTGCAAAGTAGTGCGCAAGAACGGGTCGAGGAGAGCAAGAAGTTATCTTTTATCAAAACCACCAGTAATGTCAGGAATAGTATTTATAATGGTTCCACTCATCTACCATTAGGAATTCTCCATGATGGACTATTGGAAGATTGCAAGAGTTCCAACCATTCTTCATTGTACAGTGTAAGAGAAAGAATGGCACCTAATTCTCTTGCAAAAAGGCATGCCAATATGGAATTGTCAAAGCATCATGTGATAAATCATACTGCAGGTGTTGTACCAGCATTGACTAGTGTTGTTAATGATGATGTTAAACCACTAAACAGGCCCAGTGGCTCTAAAGTGGAGACTCATTTGCCTGATGGATCCAAGTTTGATGCTTTCACTATTGCAGAAAAGGTCATCACAAACGGTTTAAAAACTTCATCAGATGGTTTCATGAGCCGTTTGAGTTTATGGGTCAGTAATGACATAAGGTCATCACTAACAATTTTTGAACTGTCTATGATACATACTATCACAGACGGTTATTAACTCATAACTGTCTGTGATAGTTGACTATCATAGACGGTTTGTAGTAGAAACCGTTTGTGGTATCTCATGAATTACAGATGGTTTCAACTACAAACCGTCTATGATAATAACCGTGTGATATTCTTTTATATTTCTAAATCTATTTTTATTTGTTGGTTAGCCTCAAGAAATGCTAGCCATGCCTTCTGAAACAAGCAGAAACACAACAAGTATATATACATCTAATTCACATTCATTTCAGAAACAAGAATATCTATTTCACAAATCAATTAACTCAAGAAATAAATTAATCATCCATGATCAAATAAACACATGTACAATTAAGCTCAATCTTATCCCAATCAAATTCATTCTACATTGTGTGACTTCCCATCTTTGTTTATGATCCTAGACATCATGAAGTACGTACACTGTCCTCGAATTTGTTGGAGCTCGGCCTGTTACAATGTAGTTGTATCGATGGTCTCAAGCTGTCGGTAGGAAAATCAATGTCGTGTATACATATAAATTCTCAACCAAAGATTTCTAAAGTCAAAAATAGCCTGTAGTTTGATGACAAGGCTAGAGATGGTTATGATGGAGATGAGCATGAATGCACAGCTAAGAAGATGTTACATTCTTCTCCAACTAAATCCCCCCTATCCAAGGAGTCTAAAGATGCGCAGAAGGCTCTAGCTACCATCTATGGCAAAGTTCTGGTGGTTGACAATGTGAAATTGTGAAGTCGGCTATAAGCATTGTTCAACTGTTTTATTCATGCATGTGACACAGAGGTAGGGCTTGAAAACCCCTGGTGACTGTTTGTACTTCTATACAAAATAGTTATGTTCACATTTATCTGCCATTGCTTGTTGCGTAATATTAACATATTCAATCGGGTAGTAAATACCGACTTTACCTGAATCTCCCCCCTTTGCTATGAGGTGTAAAGGTTCTACATATAGCTGCACACCCCCACAGCCCCATACCCCATCTTTCATAGTTAATTACTACTTAAGATACTTTTGACTATCATGAAAGTCTAGTTCTGTTTAATTCCTAGAAGCAACTACACCGTGACTAGGTGCACCTTAGTATTAGCGTGCACCCCACCTCGCGTGTCTCTTTTTATTTAGCATGGCCGTGTGACTATTTTTGCAATAACATAACCCTGCTATATCTCAACTCGTTTATATTCAGTAGCCTAAATATGCCTATATATATTCTCTTCTTTTTTCTTGCTGAAATCTCAATTTGCTGATAAAACTTTCTCCTTTTTTGCCAACCTATCAGGATTAAAAATTTTATTAGAAATGTGGTAGTTTATTAGAAATGTGAGGATAACTTTGGGTGTAAACAATGGTAAATGTGATTTTTTAGACTATCATATGCATTATTTTGTTTTTCACAGGATCAATGCAAATCATCTGGCGATGGTTCTTTTTTACCAAGATAATGTGTACATAGCAACTGATAGTAACTTGATTGAAGCTAACTGGTAGTAGAGTTTTTGTGTTGTAGTGTTCAAATAGATTCCTTGGTATTGGATAAATTGCATTAGTACGTCATTATCAACTTATGAAACATCAATAAGTGGTACCATCTTATAAGAAATTAAGAGATAGCATTTGGTTATTAGAGAGAACTTTTTAGTAAACCATCAGATAACATTTTGATTATGAGGATGCTAACTTGCACTAACAATCCATATAGATAGCCTTTTTCTCTGTTACAATTTGGATTTTGATAACCTCATATTGCCTTGCACATTGTGTTCTGAATTACGATCATTGCTTGTTCTTGTAGTAGATTGTAAAATGTACATGAGACAATTGCACTTTGCATTTGAATTGCAAAGGTGAAGACATGCATAGGGTGAGGCACTTTGCATTAGGTCATTGAATCGTAAGCAATATGGCTTACTGCACATTTGCAAGTTATATATGACCATTACGCTTTCTCATTGAGAACTCGGGTTATCATAAACTTCTTACTAGTTTCCTAAAAAAGAAACTTTTTACTAACTGTTAGTATTGTTTTCTCCTAGTTCATGGCAAGTAAAAGGGGGAATGCATGGCTATATGCTGTGATAACTTAAGAAAGCAAACATAGGTACCTTATGCTACAATATGATATAACTTTTATGCATCTTGTAAGATAATTTTATCTTGACTTGAAGATAACTTTCCTGTTTTTGAAAGATAACTCCTTTTGTGTCTATCTAATAGTTTTGTTCCTATCTGAATGTAGTCCCTTCTTTTTAAAATCTAAAATAGGTATGATTGCGGGTTCTTCATGCATAAGTTTCTAGAGCTATGGGACAGGCGGACAATGCCTTGATTCAAATAGGAGAACATGCCAAACACAAAGAAGTTGCTACTGCACAAATATATGACTTTCAATTACAACAACATTGAAATAGAAGTCAATCCTAGGCATAAAGTGAAAATACCAAAGTCACCTTTTCTATGTTTTCTTGAAGGTACTCCATATCTTTACCTGGACAATTATTGTTGTAGCCTCAAGCACCCCCAGTGTGTATGCTGAATTACCAGCAAGGCTAATGCTTTGTAGCAACAGGCTGTACATTGCTATCTTGAAGTGGAGGCTTTTTTTTACATCAATAGCTGGTAGCTCTTTGAAATCTATAGGATTGCACATATCAGGTAACAATCAGTAATCCCTAAGTGGGAAATGCGTGCTTTTTCACAACATAAAAGGCGATATATATGTCGCCTGTATTGTTTGAGTTACCACACTTCTATCAACAATTATCTATGTTGGGTTATGAAAAAAACAAACTTACTAACCACTTGTCATCTTTACTTTCAAGGTCCACGAAAATAAATAAAAAAAGGAATATGCCACAAAGAGCTACTTTTTTGGTGCACAGAAGTGTGGTTGCAATAGTTAGTCTTTATGCGGCATCTAGCAAAATAGCAATGGCTATAGCTTGAATTTAGAAGTAATGCCTTGTAGTTTGGTAATTTTTGTTGGAACTTTTTAAGGCATAAAAACTTTTCTTTGTATTACAGATGGTGTTTCTTTTGGTATGGCATGATAGTTCTGTAGGGTGTAACCAGCATAAATCTTTTTTTTCAATTTTAATGCATCTATTGTGATATTTGATTAGGAGGAGGAGTGATTTCTCTTATCTAGAGATGATAATGCGGATAACTTAATGGACATTTTTTCCTGGTAAGCGGGGTGGGAGATGGTAACTTAGTATAGTACTGAATGGTAAACTAGAGGAAATATGACTTAGTGTGCTACTGGATGGCAAGTGCAAGAAGGCACGTTTGCATGTAGTGTTTGTTATGGGGGGTAGGGAGATGCATGGATTCTGTGTTGTTGGAAACTTCACACACTCTGACATTGACACTAGGATATGGGTCCCTGACTTGGAATTGCTTAAGGGTGGAAAGGGCTGCATGCAAACTTATCGTATCTAGAATGACATGGATGAGTCTGAAACTAGAGACCATGTCAAGAGGTTCATCCTTTGTGAGGAGTACAGTCACATGAAGAACAAGTGCATGAAGCAGAAGGAGCCTCGTGAAGGTCAGGAACGGCCAGCTCGTGGTCGTGGAGGGTGACAAGTTGCTGAGAATGAACCCAAGGTTGCCATCTGAGCATGTGTACCTATAGCATGTTGTAATTTGTTCCTATATTTTGCATCCTCATGTTAAGCGTTTCTACTATATTTGTTCCAAAGTACTTTCCTTGTCCTTGTACATACTGAAATGTGTTGTAAAACCAAGATGTATGCCGAGTAATGTGCACCCATGTGTGTCATGTTGGAGGAATAATTTATTTCTCCACTAATGAGGCCTGCTCTGCAGAAGACACCTACATATGGATCAAAGGATTACAATTATGCATAGAAAGGATAGTAACACCCATCGCTTGTACTTATAGATAGCTATCTCATCGATGATTTTTTTGGTCATTTGTACAGGCCCAAGAGCCTATAAATACCTCATATATCTTTATTTGTAATTTGAACTTTCTAGAGCAATAAAAAGCATATTCAAACTGGTGAGCCCTTGGGGATCCACCTCTCGGAGGTAACCTTCTGTTGGCTCACCGATAGAAGTAAGGTGGTCCTCTCAGACCCCTGAACCTAAATAAATCCCCATGTCATTTTTACTCATGGACGATGGCATATCAGATAGCCAACGTCCACCCCCTCACTTGTGTTTGGGTTTCACACCTTCTGACCTTGGGGACCGTAGCTAATTGATAAAAGGCTATGGCTCCTACAAAGAAACACTCTAAGTCCACGTTGCCTCTTCCAACCCTGGAGTGCAATGAGCTAGTGGATGGTTTGTTTGCTCTCTAGTGGATCCCTAAGCATGCACCATCGTTGGAGATCAGGGCCATCCACCCTAGATGGGCAACGTCCTACGTGCCTTGGGGCGCCCAAGCATGCCCTCTTCGCTTGCGTTAGCCAATGCGGGGTCTAGCCAAGGATAGGAAGCTCAAGGCGCCCTCACATACAGAGGGCTAGAGGTTCTGGGGCCAACCACCGCCGGGGTCGTCACTAACTACAAGGCGATGAAGGCTAGTTATGAGAGCTATCTCCTAACACGCTACTATTAGAGGACAATCCTAACCTATAAATCTCATTGCTCTCATTTGGGATCTCGAGATATTTTCACTGCATGGGATTTCACCCTTGTGGTGCATAGGACGTATGACCTCCGTGGTCATGCAAGGTCAAGCGTGCCCTTGACCAAGTCGCATGCCCATGCACCCATGAGGTGAGTAAGGAAGAACACTTTCTCACCCCTCAGGGGTGGGCAGTGAGTTTACCTTTCGAGGGCTTTGGGTACCCAAAAACAAAAAGATTGTCCCTCCTTGTAGCACCTCCAAGGTGCCCTACAACAAAGTCTAATGATCACCCCTCCATCTGCCCGTAACTTAGTCTCATGGGCATATCTCCAAGGTGCCCCATGACTTAGTCTCATGGGCACCCTTCCGATGAGCCAGTGACTTAGTATCATGGGCACACCTCCAAGATGTCTCATGACTTAGTCTCATGGACATCTCTCTGATGTGCCCATGACTTAGTCTCATGGGCACATATCCGACGTGTCTTATGACTTAGCCTTATGGATACCCCTCTGATGTGCCCGTAACTTAGTCTCGTGGGCACACATCCAAGGTGCCCCACAACTTAGTCTCATGGTGCCCCTCTAATGTGCTCATGACTTAGTCTCGTGGGTACATCTTCAAGGTGTCTCACGACTTAGTCTCATGGGCACCCCTTCGATGAGCCTGTGACTTAGTCTCGTGGGTACACCTCCAAGGTGTCCCATGACTTATTATCATGGGCACACCTCTAAGGTGCCCCATAACTTAGTCTCATGGGCACATCTCCGATGTGCCCATGACTTAGTCTCATGGCCACACCTCCAAGGTGCCCCATGACTTAGTCTCATAGGCACCCCTTCGATGTGCCATGACTTAGTCTTGTGGGCACACCTCTAAGGCGCCCCATGACAGTCTCATAGGCACACCTCCAAGGTGCATCACGACTTAGTCTCATGCGCACCACTCCGATGTGTCTATGACTTAATCTCGTGGGTACACCTTCAAGATACTCCACGACTTAGTCTTGTGGATACACCTCCAAGGTGCCGCATGATTTAGTCTCATGGGCACCCCTCCGATGTGCCCATGACTTAGTCTCTTGGGCACCCCTCCAATGAGCTCGTGACTTAGTCTCGTGATGTAACATTCTAAAATTTTATTTGCTTCTTATCGGGCTTACTGGAATTTATTTGGTTTTTTGTATTCTATTTCCAAAACTTAGAGCAAGAAAACTAAATTTGTCTATTTCTAAAATTCAATAAAACAGTTGATTTTATTTTCCTGAGTTCCCCTAGATCTCTCTATCTATCCTCACTCTCACCGACCAGTGGGGCTGCCTGTCATCTCCTTCCTTCCCTTCTTCCATCTCCAACTGCCGCCATTGATGACCCTCCAAGCTCTTAATAGCTAGTCGTTACTTCCTGTTAGCTGAAGCACTTGATGCCTTTGAAAGCCCTCATCAGTTCCCACTTCCTCCGTCAATTTTCCTCGCTTTAAACCTTGTTATCAATCAGGATTGTGCACCACTACACCAGCCATAAATCTGGTGAGCCGTCTTAGGCCATTCCTCTGTTCTGAGTATATAAATACCTTTCTGAGCATCACTGTTCACACTCTTAAGCCCCTTAATTCTTGCTTTCAACCGCTTGAGACTATTCACACCGAGTTTATCCTTTATCGATTCTTCACGCTCTGGTGAGCCCAGGATTCTTCACGCTTCGCCAACACCGCCTCCACCTTCACCGAGCCCGACCGACTGTTCCTCTCCCCTTCGCCGATCCAGTCCACCGTCGGAACCCCTTTGCCATCGACGACCGAGCCGCCTCCACCGCTTCTTCTTCGCCATCGACCAACCTCTGACCTCCTAGCAGTCTACGCCGAGGTACTCAACTCTTCTCTCTGTATCCCTCGACTACCAAAGTCTTCTCCAACTATAGTAACCTACAGATTACTTCAACCACTCCTAGCCATTTGATCACTTAGACTGCTCCAAACCGTCCGACTCCTTCAACCTCCCTGAACCCTTTGATCATTTCGACCATCACTTCGACCACAACAACTCTAAGACCACGGTCACTCATGACCACAGACGCTATGACTACGACTGCTATAGTGTATCTATGACCATGCCTACGCATGCTACAGTAACTCTATGCCTTCGACCATGGTCGCTTGTTCGACCACCTCCACTTTCGACCACCCTTACTTTTGACCGCACCCTTGTTCGACCATTGCCCTATTTGACCACAGCAGCCGTTCGACCACTTCAAACTTTTCGACTACTCCTTCTAACCATGTTTCGACCACCGACCACACATAGCCACTTCGACCACAGCAACTTTACAGCCACGGTCGCTCACAACCACAGTCGCTTACGACCAGTGTCACTTTTGACCGCAGTTGCTTCCAATCCTTACTGCTTCTGAACGCTAAGCTTTAACCAGACTACATTTCCGACCACTCTCTAACTTCCGACCACATATATCTTTTGACCACATATTGCCTCCGACCACAGTAGTGCACGACCACAGTCGCCTGTTCGACCACTCCAGCCATTTGACCACCCAAAACATATCAACCACTATATAGCTTTCAGACTATTATGAACGTCTTACTGATCGGACTAGTCTGATCATCTCCTTTCTCCTTTTTTCTTCTTTAGTTTTAAACTTCCATGAGCTGTATTCCTTCATCTTAGCTCCGAATGAACCCGTTCAAATTTCTAAATTCTTCTAAAATCCTAAACTATCCATTTATGGGCTACTTTTGAATTTTTGAGTTTATTTGAATATTGTTTGAATTTGTTTTCTTTGGTTCTTCGCGTGTAGACTTGGACGATTCACTGCACCAAGACTTTGAGGAAGGCAAGTTACACCTTTGATCATGTTGCTCCCAGTAATTTAAATTATTTATGTTGTTTTTAAAATTATTATGTATACCTACTTTTATTCAAACTTAGTTTAAATTTGATTTCAATTCTAGTTATATCCATGTCCTTTGTATATGGCCAAACTTGGCCTTGAATACAAACGTGCCTTCTCACCCTGGATAAAAACCTAGGTAGTACATTAGTATTAACTGAAAATTTTATAGAATTGCTTAGCCATGCTTAGAATGATTTTAGATGGGAATATTTGTTCATAAAGAATGGGGTTAGGCGTAAGCCGGTTTGGACCCTAGGGCATTACAATGGGCCGGTTCGGCTGGGCCACGGCGGAGAGGAGAAGAGAGAGAGGGCTGGCCAGTTGAACAGATTTGGCCCAAAGGTGAGGAGGGAAATAATTAAAGTTTGAACTTTAATTCCGGTTCCAATTTGAGTTTGAATTTCAAGGGGTATTTGCATGCATGATTTTTAGGAAAAAAATTCCTCAACACCCAATTAACTTTTAGAAATTTTGAATTCACATTTTTGAGCCAAGGAATTTATTTAAAAAATCTGATTCTCCAACAAGGCTTTGGGAAAATTTTAAAATGCACTAAAAATTTTAGAATTCATGAAAATCGTGCATAGTTTATTTTGATACAAAATTAGGCTATTAGAGTTGCTTAGTGGGCTTGCGACTGAGGGTTATTCCTATAAAAAAGATGGTTTATTTGCACAAATTGAATTAAAAATTGGTTTATTTATAAAAACTCAACAATCAATGCATAATTGATCATTCCAGCAATCCACTGTTGTTCCGTGTCCATCCACAATGTGTGCTACTCGATCATTACTTCATCAGCTTACCTGGGATCAATCTGTTTGATGAGTTTTTGTGCAAATATGCTAAGCCAAAGTAAATACAGAGATATATGTTCGAGAAGGAAAAAACTCTGCTATTTGTACGTGCTATGGTCTAGTTCAACCGATTGTTGCACTGCGCCTCGTACGGCCGTACGTCGTCGGCCAATCACAAAGCGTATGCTGCAAGATGGATGGAAGATTTTTGCTTGCACAGTATCACTTTGCGATGGAAAGTTTCCTACAACGTATCTCTATTTTATGGAAAGAGTTCTTATCAAATCCCTTGAGAATAGAGAGCAATGACTCAAGAGGATACTATTAACAATCAAATCATGCTCCTGCAGATCAGGAAGATGCCATTGTGATTTAGTATTGTGTTTGTTGCCGAGCGCTTGAATGATAGCATCAAGAGAAGAACACAGACATACAGGGAGAACACACACGGAGAAAAACATATGAAGAAACACAGTAGATGGAGGCATTGCAGTACACACACAACAAGAAACAATGATCTAGAAGCAAGAAGAGCAGCCTGGAGTGCTACAACCAGGATCAACAGAAAGCACGAGGCCATGGCTTGTTGGAATGAGAACCCAGTCGTTGCTCGGATGTGGTCGTGGCAACGTGGTCGTAAGGCAGCCGTGGTCAAAGCAGCCATGGTCGTAAGGTATCCGTGGTCGTAAGGCACTATGGTCGTAAGGTAGTCGTGGTCGTAAGGCACCATGGTCATAAGTCGTAGAATCTGCCGTGGTCGTAGAAGCTGAAGTGGTCATGAAAGCTGCAGTGGTCGTAGAAGCTGCAGTGGTCGCGGAAGCTACAGTGGTTATAGAAGCTGAAGCGGTCCACCGAAAAAATCAGTCGTAACCATGAGAAGTGGTCTCAAGTGATCGTGGAGGGATTCCAGAAAGCATGAGAATAGGCCTAAGTTAGTGCGTGCGTGGGTAGCCGTGTGTGTATGCTTGAGGCTTATTTAAGCCTATGCTTGAGGATTATTTAAGCCGTTTAAATCCTGTTAGGAGAAGAGTTGAGAAAAAGAGAAAAGATTGAGTGATTCAATCCCAAAACTTCCCTCTATGTGTTTATCGGAGTGATAAGAGAGAGGATTGAGCAATTCAGTCTCAACAATTGGTGTTAGAGCCTGAGTTCTTGATCCGATGTATGCCCAAGTATCTCTGCTTCAACGAGATGTCCACCGCCATGCAAACGACGGCACAGTCAACGCGGGAGAGAGGCGTCTCTCTCCAGTACCCTATGCTCACCTCCTCCAACTACTCCACCTGGGCGATCAAGATGAAGGCATGTATGGAGGCGCAGGACATCTTGGAGGCGATCGAACCTATAGCTGGAGTGGTCGTGGAGAGGAGAAAGGACAAGATAGCACTTGCATGCATATTTCAGACTATTTCCGAGGAAGTGCTCTACCATGTTGCCAAGAAGAAGACAGCCAAGGAGGTGTGGGAGAGCATGACGACAGGGTGCTGTCAAAGGCCACACTCGCCGCAAGTCCACGCCTCGCGACCCTGCCAGCGTCCGGGTCGACTGGCATGTAGTCCACGGCTGTGTCGCCTGAATAACCATGATCGTCGTCAGCAAACGACATCCACACGTACTGGAGCAGTAAGCGCCCCCGCCTAACGTCCCCATAGGTGCACCGGTGGTACGCCGACAGTCATGAGCATACGGAGTGATCGCCGTTGTTATTGGCAGCTGGCTCAACTATTCATCGCCATAGCGCAGTCCACGGCCGTCATCATCGGATCCGCACAAGTTGACGCCTGCACGAGGCTGCCGTGGCAATTGTTGTAAATATTGCGGTATAAGTATATTTTCACATTTAATTCCAGCCAAAATAATCCTATAAACAATATATTTCTAGCATAAGAAGAATGACACTAATAGCATATAAATATGAAATTCTACTTTGTCATTCATCTCTAAATATATATTCAATGTATATAACTTCCATGCAGCTGAAAATAACATGTAAAGCAGTCCTAACAGCAGCAAAACAACTAATTCCAGCATATAACAAATTAATTGTTTTATTCTTGCTCTCAGAACAGAGTTGCGCAAAATCAAAAATTTTGGCCTTCTTATGTTAATATCGACATTCATCATGACTAATCTGACAACTAGAGACTTGGAATTGAGCTCACAAATATGAATTCTACTGTTACTGACTGCTAAATAACAGAAAACAGCAAGCAGAATATTTCGGTCTATCAATTTACAAACAGCCAGATGACATGCAGTATTCAGTGGACAACTACCAGAGATTATAGATCAACAGAATGTAAACAATATGATGTAAACAAGATTGAACAAGATCCTCCTCCTGCATCACAGAAAAATCAACAGTATGTAAACTAATCTCACTGGCTGAAATAAACCTTATCAATAGACAGAACAATAGATCACCAAATGAGCTCAATTCTAGTTTAGTTAATCAGACTACTTTCAGTTTTCGATATTATCATCATAGAGCAAATTTCAGATCCCACAAACATTCACAGCAAACCTCTAATACTTGAGCAGATTAACAGATCAAGAATTACTGCTGTAAATGCAAAGTATCACAAATACTCACTGAGCAGACAATACTCTAAACTATCTAGAAGCCAATAAGTCGAAGAACTCAAACGATCGGGCAAGGCGCGATGAAATCATTGTCCCAAAAAATCTATCAACCCGCTGTCGAAAGCAACTAGATGATTTACGGAGATACAATGCGACACTTCTCCTTTTAGCCGAACACAAAGAAGAAGCCGAGGTCCAGAGATGCCGCACAAGACCACAATATGCGCACTGGCCGAGCGCGCACACGAACTGCAGAGAGTTGTCGCTCTCTTCTTCCTTCCGCACGGATTAGCTTTCACCCTCAGACTCAACACCCCACATAGGGCAGTCGAATTCAGAAGCTAAGGGGCCCTCAATCGGTAATGGGGCCTAGGCCTCCAACCGCCGCACCGCCCGAAATCGGAGATGAAGAAGACGATACCCGAGAGCACAACTAGATCAGAGAAAAGAGAACACTCACCGCACGGAGGAGCACAGATCTAGAAATAGCGGAGGCGGGAGGTTGCGGAGAGTCGGCGTGAGCGGCCGGCCCCGAGAGACCCAGGCCTGCCCGCGCCATCCTCTCTGCCTCCATTCGCCGCTCCTACCGAAGAAAGCGGATCTCAGTGAACCAACCGAAATGGCAGCTAGGGTCGGCGCGTCCAAACACGCACGGGTGCCTGGTGAGGAGGACTTCCTTCCCCCTTATCTTTTGCGCGGCTCACCGACAGGTGGGCCCGCCTTCATTTCTCTTTTATTTCTTTTGCCAATTGAGATATTACTGATATGCCCTCGCGTATACAACAGCAATAAACGGTGCCGGAGCTAGCTAGCCAGTCGTTCCTCACAAACAGCATACTCGTTTCCATTAATGCATGCATGCATGCATGCAGATATTCATCAAGGCTTGCACATACATGCATGGAATGCATGCATGAGCCCGTACATCTTCCCCCTCCAACCCTTCAGATCGAAATCAGCAAGGATAACCACTACCATGCAACAATGGAGTCTCCGCACGATGCCAGAGCCACCAAGCATCACGGTCGTCATCAGTGGCGGACCCGCCCTTCGGGCGAGGTCGGGCGGCCGCCTGAGCTCCCGGCGCTGGCGGAACCCCCCTCCTCCTCCAGAGCACGGGCGTGCAGTGGGAGAGTCCTAGACGCCCGTGCCTGCGTCCCGCCGTCCGTCGCCCCCCGTTACTCCAGCGAGCTTCCCCCGTCCCGCCGCCCGTCACTCCCTCCCTCCCTCCTCCTCGCTCGCGTGGTTCCTCTCGCCCAGATCGCCGCCCTCATTTCCCAACGCCCTCCGTTGTGGCCGGAAGCCCCCCGTGCTCATCGTCCTCGCTCGGCGCTACCAGTGACCTAGGGGGGCGGCGGCGAGATGAAGAACCTGAGGCTGGTGACCAGGATCGTGCAGCAGCTCCAGCTCGACGGCGACACCCTCGTCGTCTCCACCGTCAACGCCGAGCGCCGCCACGCCTTCTTCGCCTCCTCCGTCAACTTCCTCTACTCCGTCCACCTCCCGGCCACCACTCAGGTACAGCTTTTCCACTCACCAATTCCATTACATTTGGTGGCAACTGCTGGTTCTCAATAGTAATAGCGGTAGCAAATTAGCAATAGCATACTCAATACAAGAGGGATACACGCATTTGGGTGTTTATTTAATAGTTGTATGATTGTGTCGAAGGATACATCTTGTATGTATTATCAGATTCTAATGGTTTGTGGACTAGATACAGTCGTGCTAGACTGCGAAATATATGCTGGCAAAATTCTACTAGTTCAAGCTGAAAATTACACATAAAACACTCTTCTTCATCTTCGATTTACAATGGTACAACTACACTGCTATCATAAATATTAAATATATAGGATTTTGTTTTAATCTAGAAAAGATGTCGGTGTGGTGAGTACGTCTGCTTTGCTAGTATTTTTTGTTTTGTTGATCGCCCTGCTTTGTCCCTCATAGCAACCACTGTAATGGAGCCAAACTACTCTAGACTCAGATGTGGAGGAGGTTGTTCTTGAACCTGGAGATTGCATAGTTGCCATGGATTATCTAATGGTGGAGGAGTCTCTAATCCTTGTGGAAATCAAATGAATTATTGAAATGTATTGAGGTATTGTCATTGCTTGCTTATTTGATTCGCTAGAAATGGATTTGAAGAGCTATTTTAGCAAAGTTTCAAATATTTTGAAATATATTTTTCTGAAGTCTACATGCAAATTGTAGTTGTTGTTTCTATTTTAGATAACATACTCTTATTAGTACGATTACAACGTAGTTTGATCATGGATTGTTTTGCTTTTAGGTAATAATGTTTGTTTTACACTTTCGACTCCGTCCTAACTCTATTTTATTTCTGGGTCCGCCACTTGTCGTCATCTTGGGTTGCTAAGATCTGACTCCGAGATCATCCATATTAGCCGTCGGGGATTTCGTCAGAACCCTCTATCGCATGTCCGCGTGGCCGTCGCCGACCACTGCGCATGACGTCGCCGAGTCTCGTCCGAGTCACCACCACCGCACGTGACGCCGCTGCAGGACGCCGCGATGGATGTTTGTTGCTGATTTGCAGCGGAAAAGTGAAGGCATAATGGTATATGCGTACATGCATGCCTGTATATATACTCCGTCCATTATGACCGGGGGAATGCCCCGCAGGACGCTCGGCCACGTCGCCCCCAGCGCTCCCTCGGCCGGCGCGTGTCGGCAAAATTCGCGTACGGTTGGGGAGCAGTTTTGCGAAAAAGCTCCTGCGTTTTTTTGAAATTACGTAAAGGTCCTTGGTTCTCGCGAAAATGTCCCTACCAGTTTTTTTCAAGCCCCTCCACTTTGCAAGATAGCGCCCCGCGGTTTCTAAATTACGTACGGGTCCTCGTTTATTACGTACATGCCCTCGATTTTTTACGAAAAAGATCTTCGACTTTTTTGAAAATACACATGTGCCCTCGATTTTTTTAATTTTTTTAAAAAAACTCCTCACGAATTATCGCCTCTTTCACTTTGGTACACACGGTGGCTGGCGCGGCGCCACGCCGCGCCTTTGAGGCTAGTAAATCAAGAAGCTATACCCTTGAGCAAAGGACTTACGTGCACAGTGTCCACGCATGGGCCATGCACATTGCTCCCTCTCTCTCATGCTCCCTACTACGCTGAGCTCTCGCACAGGCGCCTCGCACGAGACGCCGAACCCTGCAGCATCAATTGATTCAACTTGACGTGCACGTCCGGAGGCCGAAACTGCCGGCTGCGGCGTCCACATCACCGCAGCCGCTGCACCTACCGCAGCATGCACGCATCGAAATGAGGATGGCCTGCCCTCGCCACTGCAGTTCGCCTACACGCGCTCCACTGCAATAGTCTTTCCAATGTTGCTGTCGATTCCGTCGATACCCTGGCGCTCATCTCCATTAACCTTACTATATGAACTATATTTACTGCCTGATGCTACTACTGAATCGTTAGATCGACCATGCTTGGCATGAACCTGCTTTTCAATTACCATAATTTTACATGCTGTTCGATACCGACGAGCATGACCTATATAAAGGCTATACTATCAACGGCCATATAAACCGACGAGGCTATAGATCATACCAACATCTATATCTATATCAACCATTCATCAAATGTATAGGGAAGGTGAAACAAAGACTGAAGACGACAACCAATGTGTTGCTTAAATCGGAGGTGTTCCGTGGATTTACCTCATGGACGTAATTAACCGGGAGTTTTCCGAGGCCCTGGGAGCCAGGAGACCGTATCGTCTATGTCAGATCTGCTATGCAAAGTAAGCTATGGAGTGCAATCATATAAAGAAAACATGTAATTTTATTATTTTCATAAGAATAAATAAAATACATGTTTTTTTGTGTTTATTTATTTTTGTGTAATTTAGTATACTAGCACGTCCGCGTCCTTATTCCCCCGCTAAAAAATCACAATCAGCTCGTAGCTGATCATACCAGTTGCTTTTGGTACCCATCCAATCCAGTTATATAAAGCTTCTGTGTACTACCATCAGATATCACATGGACCTGGAACCAGTAGCGCTGTCCTTCACTCCTCGCCGTCGACAAGATCCGTGACCCTCTCCAGGAGCACGTCGAAGTCGTCCTGCGTCTTGATGAGGCTCACCCGCGTGTACCGGCTGCTGTCGTCGTATAATGCGCCGGACCGTGTGAGGATCTTCGCCTTCCGCAGCACATCTGAGCAGTCATGGTCTTCCTCCCTCTCGCATTTCACCCATGCATAAGCTGCATGCCCACCAAAAAACATCAACTTACAGGATTTAAGTGGCCGCAATAATGTCGATCTGAAATGTTTGAGCACATGTGTTCACCTGGGGATGGCTCTCTGATCTTCTTGAAGTACGTGCAGTACTGGGGAGGGATCTTCTGGAGCGAGATCCGGCGGGAGGGTGACACGACGGAGTTCAGCCTGCGCCATATGGATCTCATAACATCGTGCCCGAAGCCGAAGATGTCGTCCCTGCTGTGCAGGTTGGCCAGCATGACCTTGATGATTTTGAGCATTCGGAGCTGGGTGTCACGAGACGCGCCCATGGTGCTCATCTGGACGTAGTCATTAGCCTTCTTGGCCACCTTCTCATCCCTTATCAGCGCCCATCTGTGCGATGCACGAGCGCGTCGCATTACAACCATACATGTAGATGCATCATGCATGTGCAGTAGCAATGGAGCGTACGTACCCGAATCTGCTACCAGCGTGGCCGGAGAGCTTGGACATGGAGAAGAGCATGACGTCCTCGTCGGCAGGCCCGGGGATGTGCGTGAAGTGCGGCCAGTAGTACGCGTGATCGTAGATCGCCGACGCGCCGACGAGGACTGTCTTGCGGAGCAGGGCGTCGGGGTTGTTCGGCGACGTGACGAACTCGATGAAGTCCTTGGTGGAGTTGCCTGACGCGTTGGCCCATTCAGCGGTGGTTCCGTCCCATTTGTACTCCCGGCCGTCGAACATCATGGTCAGCGTTCTGTACGGCTGCATGATGGATCAACAAAAGAAATCGTATTTTAGTTACCTGAATAACTTAACAACAGTGTGTGTACATTGTGGTTGAAAGCAGCGACCTGGAAATACGGCGCGGTGGCGACGACGCTTGCCGTGGAGCCGGCCTTGCTGTCCGGGGAGAGCGCGTACACCAGCCCGTTGATCAGCTGCGTGGAACCGGTGGCGAAGACCAAGTGCTTGTCATCGGCGACGGCGTTGCCGACGGCCCTATGCAACCGCTTGATGTAGCGCTCGAGCTCGACGGACTGGTAGAGGCCGTCGGTGGTACTGTAGCTCAGGCGGTGCCACCCGGAGACCACCACGGCGCTGGCCACCGCATGCCGCATCCAGTACGGCTCCAGGAACAGCGGGTCCCCGCTGCACCAGTCATTGGACGCACCGTGATTAGTTAGCACGTGACGGTAGATGTTCGGGCCGTTCCGATGCAGCAAGAAGCATTATGAAAAAAATTATGATTTGCGACGCGACCATGCAAGAATTGCTGTGTCGACATAGGAGTACTATTCGTTATTAATCGACTCATTTTGGCTTACTATCATTTTATGTATAGTTTAGAAGCAATTTTGAATCGAGACCACAAGCCTATCCCTGCACAGCATATTAAGCTATTAAGCTGTACGGCGCGCCTACCCAGTTAGCCAACTTGTACATGGCTCTACAGAGTCTCAATAAACCGAGACGATCTAGAAGGAAGCATACAACTCGTCGCTATCACCCGAAGATCATCACTCTGCACCTAACGCTGCCCTTCCAAAGTTCCAATTAAACCAAACCATCCATGGAGAACTTCACACAGAGCAAATGGAATGTATCTAGCTTCACACAGAGCAGTACGTACACGCACGAGAACGAACGAAGAAGAGCCGCCTGTAGCGCCCAGCTCAGCCCGCGGCCATCGTTGTCAGCCGCGCCGAGGAAGCGCCGGGACGCCGGCGGCGACGCCGAGAGGAAGTGGTGGGCGAAGAAGAGGGCGTTGACGAGCAACGATGAGCAGAGGAGGACGTGGAGCCCGAGGCCTGCAGGTGGTCTAAAGGACTCCATCGTTTTCGTTTGGTTGTGTTCTAAAAGCCGCGATCTCTATTTAATACTCCACTAGTAGCAATCAAGCAGTACGGGATCCGGGGTTACGTACTGCTTGATTGCTACTAGTAGCCACCTAGTAGCACCTTATATTTGGCCACATCTTAGCTTTATTAGCTCGGTTACTGCAAAATAGATGAACGTAAACTGACATGCTCGGTTACTGCAAAATAGTCGATTAATTTCGTTTGGCTACTTCCTCTCTGCTTAACATGTCGCTATAACTAGATGTTGCGTACATATCCTATCCTTTCTATCCGTGCCCCGGTCATTGACTCATTGTGCAAAGTCGAGCCAGGCAATCTTAGAAATATTAGAAACATCGTAGAATCTTGCCTCGGCCCTTCACGTCGAATTTGTTCCTTCCGTGACCTCCCGGTGCCTTTTTTTTTGGGATTTGGTCTCTTCTGAGCGTGGATAAACGGACGCTTGACAGGTCGTCATTGCTACATCCTCGGAGCGCGGTAGCTAGTGTTAAAACTAATCTTGATATTTTAGACGTGGTCACAAACTTAGCTTGGTTTCTTTATTCATGGTCATATGGCTGCTTAGTCATGGTCGTAAGTTTATTTGGTGGTCGTACTTAAGAGCTGGAACAAAGTCACTAGGGATGCCACAAAACATCAGTAATCTGCAATGCCATAAAAATAAAATATTAAAATAATATTGCTATACTACATTTGTAAAAAACAATACAGGATCTGAAACTAAGACAATTTCAATATATGCTGTGCCAGACTTATTATAAATAACTATATCAATATAGCTATAACTACTGACGTTAAGTGACTAGTCTATACCAACATGAGCAAATTGCCTCCAATGTCTCCCTTGTCAGGTCGTACACCTATTAAAAACCTATAAAAAGAAACATGGTTAACCATCAGATCACCTGCAAATTGTCGGTTCCTTTATACAATTTCATTACACTATTATATAGGTATAGTTTTATATTGTTACAATCATGCCATTGACCATCCCCAATAAATTCCATTGATATAAATTACCATTATAGTAGAAATTAAATAAAATTTAGAAGAACTTATACAATTAAACAGAGCAGAAAAGGAAGGAACACAAACCATTGAAGAAACGAGTTTGCCCAATGAATATTTATGGAACTGTAGCTCATGAACTATTATTGGTCATTCAATTCACTGGTGCTAGCATCCACTGTGGTTCCTTCAATGTCTTTTCTGACCCATTGATACCTAATATTTGAATTATTGAACAACTCTCCAAGGTGTGTGACATGGAATGGCTCGGTTTCTACATCATCTTCCCATTCCTCACAACCTGTGTCATATGTATCTCTTGGTTTCATCTTCATTACCATAGACCACCCAGGATTGTTTTTGTCTTCAACATAGAACACCTGGTCAGCTTGGTTAGGAAAAATGTCTGGTTCATGACTAATCTTTTCTCCTGTATGTATCAGGTGTGAGAAATTGACAAGTGTGTACCCATACTTGTCCTTTTGTATTCCTCTTTTAGAAAGTACATCAACCCATTCACATTTGAAAAGTACGACAGAAAAATTCCCAGAGTAGTTCAGCTCAATAATATCAATTATTCTCCCATAGTAAGTCACATCACCTAAAACTGGTGTGGCATCACTTGCACTGGCATAACTTGATGTTTTTGCAGTTAGGACTACACCACTGTTTTGTGTCACCCCATCCAACCGTTTGGGCCTAAAACGAAAACCTCGACTATTCAAAGTACGATACCTTTTTGCCGCCTCAACTGGGCCACGAGCTAGCCATCTAATGTCATCTTTAACACCGTCAATGCCATTTTCCCTCTCTAACTTCATTATCTGTACATTTATCCAAGTTTAGTTTTATACTTTAGTTTTAGATTTAAAGTATATTGAGATAAGGTACTTATATGACATCGAAACCACTGATGGAACTTCTCATTTTGGATTTTCTCAACATCTCTATGGCTGGCTCGACGTCCCTTATTTTTTTCAATCATCTCTTTAGCATGAGCTCTGCAATAGACCTTGTAAGAAAATTTGTGCGAAAAAAAATAATTTATGTTTATGTGTTTGAGACATTACCTAAGGTATGGATTGACATCAGAACAATTGAATAACACATATCTATGTGCTTGTACTTTAGCCAAACCTCTTATGACATAACTACTTGGCTTCCCAAGTGGTTTCCCAGGATGAGGAAAAAGAGTTGATGCCTTTTTTTTGTGGATGTAGATCTGGCCTAATGTTCTATAGCACAAAATAGCGAGGAAAATCTCCTGGACACACAACCAGAATTAGCACAAAATAGCGAGGGAAGAGTTGCATAGGAAGGTGATGCATTACATGAAGTATTGGGAGAAGAGAAAGCTGGACAAGTACATGGCATGGGATTGCTTCCAATTCCGAAACAAGTCTATGGTCGAACAACACGTCATTTCAAGGACATTGATGTAGTTACACTAGATGGATCATCATCTGATGTAGAGACTCACATGTTGGAGGAAATAAGGCAACTCAAGGAGCATTCTAAAATGCAAGACAAAGTGATTGAAGAATTAAAAAGCAATCAGAGGCACCATGAGAATGAGGAGCCAACAATGGTAGCAATGTCTATTTTAATTTGTAACTATATTATATTGAAATGTTACTCAACCTCTTTATCTTTTCTAGGTGAATTGCACAGCAAGTGATCATGGTAATTCTCAAAAACAAGGAATGCATTGTAACAGAAAGGTATTTCCTTTATTTTCATTTTTTCATCTAATTTAGTATCTCTTGACTTTAATATTGTTTGAAATTTTCAGAGAGTTCAATGTGTTGCACCAAATCAGAAGGAGGTATTGCTTAAGGAGACGAACGAATTGGTAAAATGTCTTGCTTGTGAAATTAGTACTTCTTTACCTACAAAGTTTTTTTAATAACTAATGCTATCCCCCTTTCTGATCTTTACTGGGATAAAGAAAGATGTGAATCTGAATATAGTGATGATGATAATCTATATTTGTCTAGTGAAAAGGTTATCAATTGGTCTCTGTCTTTATGAATAATAATATACTCTTCATTCATTATACGTCAATATTATTGCCCGGTGATTATGATTTAATGATTTTCTATTGGAACTAGTGCCAAGGTCATGCAGATGACAAGGAAATATCAATTGAGGAAGCAGAAGCATCATCCCCACATGGCTCTGCTATAGATTCTAGACAAATAGAGGTACACCTTTTCAATGAACCATTGAATAAGATATATTTTACTTGCAATGTCAAATTTATTCAAGATAAGTATTACATAACTTTGTAAAAATGTATAAATACAATTATCTTTCTCTTCATTTCAGTTTGATTCTTGTCCAAGGATTTCTGGCGAAGGTAGAATAACAGAGAAACAAAAGGTATATAAGAATCAAATGTTTCCATTTATTATAGTAATATTTGTGCCATATATTATTACATACCTCATTTTACATGTGTAAGGATCATCAGGATGTGGCTCGCGACAAGGCTACATGCCAGAAGCGTCCAAAACATATGCAAGATCATCCAATGAAGGTATATAGATATAATATCACTTGTTCTAGTAGTTGCATTATCTTGATACTAGTGGACACGCACGTGTGTATCAAAAAAAACTTTATACACAATAGGGGGATTGCTTACACATTAATAATTTATTAAATAGTTTTCCACGAGAAAAAATATTTAGCTAAACAACTACTAAGAAGATACAATAATACCCGTGCCTACATACTTAAGATCGTATATTAGTAATGCTTAATGTTATTTCAGTTCAAATAAATATGACCGCAACCAATAATACCCGTGCCTACACTCAGTTCATCAGCAGCAATCATTTCAGCTTTTGCTTTGTCTATCTTTTCTTGGCAGGAGCATATTTTTTTGCTGATAATCTGCTATGTCATCTGCAAAAGGATCATGAAATTAAGATGGCCATAATGTTCTATCTCTGAAGTTTATTGCTGCACAGTAGGTTTTAGGTGCTATCAAACAGTTTATTGTTAATGTTATCCTTATTAGTTCTGCAATATGAAGTGTCGATTCCATTTTCATAAAGATATAGGCCGCACTTACTCTTAGCAACATGTGCCGCTATCTTGATATATACAACAAATGCTTGTTGGTCGCTAAGTGATTATGTCAAATTAATGCAAGTTGGGTCCACAGTGCTACTCATGACCGCCAAATATCCAAATAAGGAAATTGTGGCATATGCAACTATTATTAGCACTAATCCAAAAGCAAATGTTGGTGGAGTTGAGACAGGAAAACAATTCTACCAAGTGCGTATCAATCACCCCGTTGAAAAAGATGAGCCATTAGTGAGGCCTATGCCTACCTACAACAACATTGGTGACGCCCATGCCAAAGGAGTACCAATTGCTTGGCCTTCGATATTTGTATGTTTGAACTAGCTTTCTAAACTTTACTTTACTGTGGTGTACATGGATAGAATAATACTTAATGTTATAACTTGCTACCTATTTGCAGGTTCAAATGATCAATGGCTGAATTCCTATATATCGATGTGTACAAGAATGGATGAAGAAGTGATGGATTTTAAGAATATTAGATATTGCATTTTTGTTTCTAGTAGTATGGACTTGTACTCTTCACTACTATGTCTGTTTACTCTCTAGAGTCATATCATTGTGTACATATACTATCACTTCATCTGAGCAAGTACTATGTTTGAAACCTTTCTATTATCTGTGGATCTTTATATGATTATTGAAACTTATAGTTTATGTGATTCTGCAATGTGTCATGTTTACTATGAAAAATCAATAATAACAATATATGCCACATACAAAGGTAAAATAAATATTTTTTCCCAAATTTCAAAGTGTTACAATAGGTACAACATGTGTTACAAACCATATGTTCCTTTGTTCCAAACTATATGCTCTATAAAAATGAGGAAGTGTACCTAGAGCTAAAAACAAGTGTTACAGTAGAGAATCACTGTAACACTAGACAAATGTTCCAGTATATAAGTAAATGTGTTACAGTTTAGTAACACTTTTTTGGATGTAAAAGAACACATATATGGTGTTCCAATAGACTAGTATATAGTAACATGGGCAATTGGAACACATAAAAATGTGTTACGAGGAGAGCTAGTAACACTTTCTTTAACCTATAGTAACACATGTTGGTGTTGCTATATCCCTGTTGTGTAGTAGGATTCTTACACTGTGATCAAAGTCACACGACCGAGCTCGGTACGACTTGCTATAGAAGACGGCCAGATTCTCTCAAACTATTAGAACATCAACCAATTGTGCAAAATTTATGTATAACATTTCTATCCCTTTCAATAAAGCTTTCAGTTTGTTCAAATCTTTATTGTCGTATGTTTAATAGAGCTTCTTTTATGTTTGTTCGACCACTTGTAGTACATCTAATTTATTTAACTGGTCGGAGAAGGGAACACCACTAGTTGAATTCTCTCCTCCCCGCATGTGGTCCTGCCCACTAGAAGGAACTTCCTAGTGACAAACTGTTCCTGACTCTTACTATCAGCATAAAACAATTGTGTTGTCTATGAAAACATTGAACATATGTATGAGAAGGAACTCTAAGTGTTAATCCTCTTATCGTTTATGACTTCGATTTCATTAACCTGGTCAGAGTGAGGCAACACCACTAGTTGAAGTCCCTCCTCTCTGCACGTGATCCTGCCCATTAGAAGGAGCTTCCTAGTGATGACCCGTCTCTCACTTTTGATGTCAGAAACATGACAATCGAATTTGACCATGATATACAGATGATCTCTGAGTGTTTATCCTATCATCATTTATGTCTTTGATTTGATGTTTATGTCTTTGATTTGATTAACATGGTCGAAGAAAAGGACATCACCTAGTCAAAGTCTCCTCTCTCTACATATGGTCCTGCCCACTAGAAGGAGCCTCCTAGCATCGATTCGTTCATAACTTTTGCTACCAGAACATGACAATCGAAGGTAACAACGATAGTCAGATAAACTACTCTATACTATACATACGTTATTCCTTCCTATTTGCTTAGTTTATTCGTATAAACTAAGTAAATAGTCGGGGGCTAGGATATAGTTATCAATATAACTTTATTTCTTAGTCATAAATTATCTCTTTTGTTTTCTTTCTTCGTTGAGTACTAACTACTCAACAAGATGAATTGCAGGAAAAGAGAGAAATTTTCATTATACAAAGGTAAGTTTTTACAAAGTTATTTTTTTACAAACTACTCTAAAGAAGGAGAGCCGAGTTGCATCTCCTCTGCGACCTTTTGATGGGCTGCCTCTGCTTCAAAGTAGCTGAAGTCGTAATCGATCGGTCGAAGGTTGAGGTTCAGGCTGCATGCCTTGAGTTTTGCCAAGGCATAGCTTAATGTGCCCTTAACTGCCTCCCGAATCGACTCGGCCTGGTTTGGTCTTCAGAGTGGAAAATTGCTTCTCTAATGCTCTGACTTGTAGTCCGATCATACTTGTATTAGCGGTTATGGTGTCCTCCGAAAGATTCATTTTCTCCGCACCAAATCCATCGAGTAGATTGTTGAGGAGTACAATGTTGTCGTGAAGGATCACCTTCATTAACTTCATTTCCTCTTTACTACGAGTTGAGGCTTCTGAGAGACACTTTATTCCGACCACAGCCTCTGCAAGTGGAGTAAGAATGGTTAAGAAAATACTTATCACAAGACTAGTTAGTAGAACTAGTCAAAGGCAAAGTTTTTCTTACCTACTAGTCTAGCATCAAGCTTATCAACTTCAGCTTTGTGCTATTCTTCTAGCAACTTCATTCTCTAGTTGGACTCTTTATTGATACGAGTAAGTTCTCCGATCACCTTGGTTTTTTTCTTTGACCTCAACTCGAGTCTTACTCGTTTCAACCTCTTTTTCTATCAAAATAAAAAAGAGTAGTCTTAAGTCTAGAGTTTATTGTTTACTTTTTTCTACAATGATTTAATTGCAGAGTTGGCCTTCGCAAGGCTTATTAACAAATCAGCATACTTTTCATTTAGCCTCTGTGTATCAACTTTGTCGTTGTCAAGCGTTGCAGCCAAAAACTTTGCGTCGCTCTTAGACCTGCAAAGGTTTAAAGCAAACATGAAAGTCTGGACATGTGGTCAAAACAGAGTTCGACTACATAAGCTAGTAGCTTACAATTCCTATACCTTCTTGGAGAGTTCGACATTTTGTTGTCGTAGGAGTGTGAGTTGTTTGTGGTACTCAGTCATAGTTACCATGTCTTCTAATGCTCTCTAAACAAAGAAGGATTGTGAGAGGCTAGAAAAGACCAGGTAGGAATGCTAAGTACTTGATACGTTCATGCTCCCACGAGCAAACTTGGTGAGCACCAGCTGGGAATCTTTGAGTTGATCGAGCTCGCCAACTTTGTTCTACCACACCTTCTTAAGATGTTCATCGTCGAAGATGTTTCCCTTGTTAGGAAGGTCTTTGGGGTGTGGAACTTGGCTTAGAGCTCAATCGAAAGAAGATCCCATTACAAACACAGTGTTAAAAATGTAGAGAAGAAGTTAGGTTCTTCTTCTTCTTCTCTTTCTCCAGCTATACCTTCTTGGGAATGAAGAGGAACATATGGTGAAAGTATTTTATTTGGGTTCCTTGTGTTTCAAGGAATTTTCTGTGATTTTTCTGGATTTATTTACTATTTTCTAGAGCTCAAGAGATTTTATTTGAATGTCTAAAAATAGATAATCCCAAAAATCTGTAAAAGGCCAAGTGGGATGAAGCCCACCAGCCGGCCCAACCTAGCCCAGTCCGCTTGTCCCTCCACTTGGCCCAGCCTGCCCCAGCCAGTGCAAGCGTCAGCCATCCGATCACCGCGTGTCAGCCATCGAGAACCCTCAGGGTTGTTCACCTGTGTCGTCTACTGACCGTCCGATCTCCCCTTTGCCACCGTTGCGCATCGGCCGGGTCGTGCACTGTTCGTCATCTTTGATGTGAACTCCGCCGCCGCCACTCGCCCGTGTCCGCCGCGGACTCTGAGTCGTGTCCTTTGATCATGTTGAACCTAGTTTTTAAATCTATTACGTATTATTTTGTTTTAAATTGTCATGCATTGCTATTTTATTACAAACCCTTGTATTTGGTATTTATTGTCCAATTTGAATAATTCCCTTGCTTGATAAATTGAATGCCATAATTCCATTGTCAGCATAGGATGGGTAATTATCTAGTGATGCAATACTAGTTGTCACATGGGTTGTGCATTTAAATTTCTTAGTCATGCTTATAGTTACGTTGGGTTCATCATCACATGTGGTTAATTAATTAATTTTGATTTAATAAGATATTTGATCGTGGTTGTAGCCACAGTTATAAAATTTGAGTACCATGACATGGGAGGTGTCATTGGTGTTGGTTATAAAAAATTGGTTTTTCACTTGGGCGAGTGATCATGCAGTAAAGGGGGAAGTGTGCATTCACTTCAATGGATGTGGAAGTCTTGCCTGGGAAATGTTTAATGACTTAACTTTGTGCGCTATTGATCTGATCTGAGCCTTACCGTGCAACCACATGTCTAGTATGGGATAGACATGGCTGATTAATTTGTAAAATTTCAACTTCGGTTCCGCCATTGTGATGAATATGGTTGATGATTTCCATGAGGCGCAAGAGGGGGTGTTGATGCAAAACCTTAGCGTGGCGAAATTGGTTGAGATTGACCATTGTAAAGGCTTTGTTGTGATCTTCTTGATCGACATGCCAAAGGAAGCATGTTATACCGGTGACATTACAAGATGGTCATATTGTGTGGGTAAAGTTGTACAATCTCTGTAGAGTGTAAAACTATTCGAATAACCGTGTCCCTGGTTATGGATAATGCTCGGTGATTTCACACAAGGGGTAGAGTTTTCATAAAAACTTGGTTGGATCAAGTAAGAAAGTGAATGGTTAGTTCACTGGTGGTTCATTACGTGAATGGTAGTTCACAGGTGGTTCATTAGAGTGAATAGTAGTGAATGGTTAGTTCACTGGTGGTTCATTACATGAATGGTAGTTCACAGGTGGTTCATTGGAGTGAATAGTCAGTTCACTTGTTGTTACTCTCAATTCCTTTGATTATTTACTTACTAATAATTTCTAAAATTGTGTTTTCAATCTATTTATTGTATTTACCTTAAATTGTTGCTTTCTGCAAATTAACCTTTCAGCCATCCATTGGTAAGCCTCGCATACTATATTGCACTCTTTGTTACAAATGACTTGCTGAGTACTCTATGTACTCACGGCTATATCCACATTTGCTCAGTTGAGGCAGAAGGACTAGATCAGCAGGAGGTTTCAGAAGGAGAATACTTCGACGACTACACGGATTTGGACTTCGTTCCCCAGTCGATTGCTTATGGGCATATCGAATGGCTACTACGCTTGTTTTTGCTTTTCGCTGCAAGTTTCTTAAGCCATTCAGTCTATTATCTGTAAGCTTGGCCATAAGATCACAACTCTAATAATTATTAATAATATTTGAGTCTTTTCTTAGTGACTCACGATATGGTCAATATTTCATCTTTGTTTATACTATGTGCACTAGTGTGATCCTAGACTAGTGCAGAATACACAAGAGAGTCCGGATCAGCAGATTTGGGTCTCCGCCATGTCTTTGACCACGAGTTGAGCTGCAAAGGGCTTCTCAACAGAAGTGTCCTCAACCAGTGGAGAAGCCAAGCTACAATCATGAAAAGTAAGTTGGCATTTAAGAAGACATAGAGGTAAAGTGCTATGTCCATGCTTGTATTTTCATACCTTACTTTCGTAGCCTTTATCTTGAATTTAGAATAAACTTTTCCAGAGATTTGTTTCTTTGACTTCTTCTCATCAACAGTGTCTAGTCGTACAAGAACATATTCAACAATGTCTGGTTGAAGGTCTAGAGCAAGAGTTACTGCTCCTTGTCCCTCTTGTTTCTCCTGGTAGTTGAAACCAATTTTGACCACCTGGTAGGTAGTCTCCTTTTTTTATCACAGGTTCAGCTGTTGCAGCAGTCTCCTTTACAAAAATATATGGAACTCTTCCACTTTTCTTTTCAAGTTGCTTGATAAAGTTTTGAGAAGCACCAACTGAGAAAGTTTCAGTATCGTAGTAGAAGGGTGCCTCGATCTTAGGAGTCGATTGCTTTAGTGCGGCTACCCTTATCTCATCTGCGGCACTCACATCCGTAAAGAATTTCTTGATGGGGCCGGTCGGAGTAGTAGGAGGGAGGGTGGTGAGAGGAACGGCAGCACTTGTGCTCCCTTTCTTCTTGTTAGTAGCATTTGTCAGCCGATGTCTCTTGGCTAGTCGTTCTCTTCGACTACGTAGTCCTAAAGACGGTATTGGTTTTATGATTACCTTTATATGTTCTTCTCTCTCTTCGGCGGATATATCCACCAGAATACGAGGAGCCTCCACTTCGAGTGACGGAGCCTTCTCACAAACGAGCTTGACCCTGGCGTCAAATTCCCCCAAATCAAGATTTGCTCATATATATAAAGTGGTCAGTATGCAATGCTCAAAACTTAAATCTAATTGCGAGTATGATTATTACTTACTATTTTTATAGTCTCTAGTCATATCTTTGGCTCTCGAGTGCATCCACATAAGATGTGCTCGTTACTTCAAGGGGCTGATACGACGGGCAATAAAGTCCTTCACCACATGCCAGCCGGTAAGTCCCTTGACACTCGGCTCTTTGATGGCTGAGATGTAAGGGGCTATCCAAGTAAGGTCCTTGGGGACCAAATTCCAAGAAGTGTTCTTCTCCGCAGCCTTCCCCATGAAAGGAAAGGCTGTCCTCACTGGTCGTCTCCCAGTAGAACCACTTCTTCTTCCAGTATGACCATGAGGACCGAGTGAACATCTGAATGTATAGCTCCATCTTGCCATCATGGAGCTTTCGACCATAGCTTCCAACAATTTCAGTCTACTGCTCATTTTGTAGTAATACCGAAAGAGCTCGAGGTCTTCAGGAATCCCTAGATAAGCCTCACATAGGTACATGAATACACTCAATATGGTAATCGAATTCGGAACCAAGTTCACTAATTCGACCCCAAAGTGTTCTAGTATAACTATAAGACAAGGATGAGCTAGAAGATGAAGGCGGCACTCACAGTATGCCTAGAACACCAAGATCTATCCAATCTCCCCCTATGGCCAGTTTTGTGTGACAGCTTCAATCCATCTGATGAATTTCCATGGAGGAATCTTCTTAGCATCCTCCAATGCCCTCAATTTCACACTATCCATCTCTAACACTGGCCAATTTGACAATGGCTTAGCCATTTTCTCCGAGTGGTCATTTGGATTTGGAAGAGATTGAAGGAAGAGGACGACTTGGTTGGCGGTGGAAAGCTTGAAGCAGATCAAAATAGAAGGGGAAAGTAAGGAGACCTAAAGTTAATCTAAGGTAAGCTTTTATAACCGTATGAGTTATCTATCTCAGGAACCGAATGGTTATCTCGAGAACCAATCTGGCGGACAGATCGACGAAAATCGATTAGAATTCATTAATTCCTCTGTTTGAAGTCTGTTCGTTTTTACAACTTAAGTGAAATTACCTTATTGACCAAGATCGATTCTGGTCAAAGAGAGTCAAAACGCTTTACTTTTGACTATCTCCGTCTACGACCTCACTTTCTCAAGTAAATTATTTTCACTTGAAGTTGGGGGGTTAGATGATGAGGATGTAATAATCCTTAAATTATTATGTCATTATATTCCTTAAGTATACCCCTTATCGGTAAGTGAGAAGTTTCACAGGGTAGTCGTAAGTCTGTCTACCACCACTCCTTGGTCATAAGTCTTTCTACGACTACATAAGTCGTAATTCCTTCTACGAATACTCTTTGGTCGTAAGTCTTTCTATGACCATGTAAGTCGTAAGTCTTTCTACGACCACATAGTCGTATGTTGTGCTGCGACCATCACGTGGTCGTGGATCTTTCTACGACCAGCCTATTTTCAACTGGCTTGTCTACGATGACCTGCTACATTGTGGGTCTGTCTGACAAGATGGTTAGAACGTGCGTTTATTCCAAATAACCGCACATAATCTCTCTCTAACAACAATCGTCACATGACGAATGGGCCACCGCATCTCTCTGACAATAACTTCCGCCGGACGGTTATTTCCCGAATGGTTGGGATGTCTTTTGGCATAGGACAACGGCCGCCGCTTCGTCAAGGACATAAAGGTTGATGTTGAAGAAGGGAGGGGTTCGGATAGATGTCATTAGATTAGAACGAGATCAGATCAGGAGATAGTGTTAGGCATATCACATTACTCTTAGTTGTAGTCAATAACCTGAGCAATAGCCACACAGGACATAAGGTTATTATTCTCCTAGGAGAAGGCTCAAACATGTATAAAAATTCATGTGTCTCTACTCTGCATGTTCATAGTCTGAGTCTTCTAGAGTTCCCCAAATCTAAACAAATCATACGTAAGATCAATATTGAAACATCGGCACACCTCTTGATAGGGCCTTTGGCTTCGTCCATGTTATTCTAGATACGACGAGTCTGTCGGCAGGCCTTTTCAACCTTGAGCAATTACATGTCAAAGACCCATATCCTAGTGTCATTGTCAGAGTGCATCAAGTTCCCAACAACACGGAATCCACACATCTCCCCACTCCAAGTCTGTAGCACTTTGTCCTTCATGAAGTAATCTAACACAAACCTTGCATGTCCATTTTGATGAACCCACATGTAGTCAACACACGAGAGCATAGTATGTGGAGAAGCCCAAGCCTGTTGCATGTGCACTTGCACGTGCTGTTCTCATCTCCAAGACTGACCTCATGCGTGATCACAACGTGGATGGTTCCATAACCATCTCTATTCCTCAGCGGCACATCAAACCAAAGTTGTTTGGTCCCCGAAACAAACACAACATGTAATCACGTGTTTTCACACTTGTCCTCCATGTACTTCATCATCATGGTACAATAAGACATTGCTAGATTGTTTCCATGCCATGCAGAAACATGGTACCTATCCCTAAAATACTTGATTGCACTATGCAGTACACGCTTGACAATGGCCACCAAGGGCATGCCACAAAGACCCATCAGTACCCAATTGTACATCTCAGCTAAGTTGGTCGTCATTATGCCGTACCTTGTGCCATTCGTGTCGTGAAGCAAAGCCTATTTCTCCACCGGCTCAGGCTCGATCCAATGCGAGAAACATTTGATACTTCTCACATATCTGGCAATGGCTCTATTCGTTCCGATACATGGTCTGTGCTTGCAGCAGGTTGCTTGTTCCTTTGGTCGATGTGCTTCTGTGTCAACTCGCCCAACTTCTTCCAAATTGTATCAAACTTCCTTTGTTGGTTTTGTTTGCACAACCTTTTGAACAATTTCATCAACTTGTCTTTGAATGCTTGTAGAAGTTGGCACCCGAGTGCCACATGTACCAACAGTTTTGCATGTCACGCCAAGAAAAAATCTTATCTTCTTCTTCCTAGAGTGTCTGGATAGCCTGCATCAACCCAACATTCCGATCATGGATGATGCAAACGTTAAGATGTCCACAGACTACTTTGACCATAACATGCCTTAGTCGTGCATTAGTCGTGCGACTGGCCGATGTAGCTTCATGTCGTTTGCTCGTTGTACGACTGGGTGTCGGTGCCTTCAATCGCACGCTGAACACGTGATTGAGGGCCTCAGTCGCACGCCCGTGGCACTATTAGGCCCAGTCACACATTGGGGGCGCGACTAAGAATTATTCTAAAAAAGAGAGAGTTTATTTGCGTAAATTGTCTTCAAAATGGTTTATTTAAAAAAAATTCTTGATTGTTCTCAGTCTCAGATGAGTTGATACAAAAGCAACAATTGAATGGACGAATATGTAAATGAGTGGCGCCCTGGTGTCTATAAGCAATTGAACGGACAGATATGTAGATGAAGACTATTGATGTAACACGTTACGAGCTCTTCTCCCTTGGTGCAGTAACGAGCACATACATAATGCCGGTTTGATCGTTTGGCAAGACAAGGTTGCTGGCTTGCTGCATTCAGGGAATCAGGGGGTAAATAAATTTATTTGTCATGTCTGCTTCGCATATGACATGGCCGGCAAAAGGGAAGGCAGAGCACAGATAGCACTAAGCGTGGCAAGAAAAAAAAGGAATTCGCAATGCGCATCCGGGTAATCGAACGCCGGTCAGTACCGTCGGAGGGTACTATGATACTACTACACCAGATGCGCTTGATCTTTTACTTATTAGGCAACAAGCTGCAATCACTTACTTTACGTTCAACCGAGATATAGGCATAGCCGCACAGGAAGGATGAGCTCGGTATGATATTAAATGAAAGGTTCTTCTTACCTCTTACGACTAAAATGATGCAAACTACAAATAGTTGAGATGTAAAACATGAAGATAAAGGATTAGTCATGTAAGGGTCCAAGTCTGTACATAATATGCAATATTACATTTTTCCCGACCCAGGATTCCGATATGCTAGTTCAATACTTGATTCAAGAACCATCTTCGGTGATGGTATTGTGCTAAGTACGCTGCATGTATCTAATGGAAAGAATAACATAAGTGTGTCACACAGCGTTGGTGATAACATATACATGCTGTAAACATGATGCCTGAAGTAACGAGGTGCAAGCGTCCAAGCACCCGCAGATGCATATATGCTTACAACCGTGCACGTGGTTGCTGCTACTTGGCACGTGGTTGTCGCTAGCACCACGTCAGACTCTGCGGACGCGGGGGCCGACGACGACGCGCTTGGCCCAGGCGCCGGCCCCTGGGCCTCGGCACGCCGGAGGCTGTCGCGGAAGCATTGGAGCAAAGTTCACGGGTGGCGGGGGAGCCGAAGAAGCAGCAGCAGTTGGCGGATGGGATTGGCACCGCGGGTTCCTCTGGCGACGGCGGCCGGAGCTCGGGCTCGTCCAGGTTCGTGCTTCCCTGCTCCATCGTTTGGCAACCGAACGGTCACGGTCGATGGGGTGGATGGGAATTGGACGGGGATTCGGAGGCGATGAGGTGGGAGAGGAGGGGGCGGCACTGACGCAACTTGGTGCGGGAGGCTTCCGGAAGGTGGACCGGATGGATGGTGCTGTCGGGTTACGTGTTGTGCACGGGAATGCAATCGCGGCCGGGAATCTTCGGTTGGTGCGCGGTTTCTAGTGCAATGCAGGCAACTTTCTAGCTTTACGGGACACCGTTCGATCTCGAACAGACGGATCAGATCAGATGAAGGTTAGTAGTCTGGGCTTCAAGGGTACTAGCGGTTAACTCGTCCAGCCAACTTTGGGTCTCAAGTTATACAACGGTTTTCTATTTGTTACACGGAAAATATATAGCACTATCAGGTGCGTATTAGACTTAACGCGCATCTAAGCTCGCATTCGTCCGATCTAGCTGCGCGGGAGCATACGGGTGGGATTCTAGCTGCGTGAGAGCATACGGGTGGGATTCTAGCTGCGCGGGAGCATACGTGTGGGATTCATCCATCGCGGACCCCACCTCTGCTCTATTTCCTTAGCTTTTTCCCTCTCAACATCACCTCCTCTCACACTCCTCTTCTTCCAGGCTCCCACTCCAAAACCAAACTCTCCTCGCCTCCCTCCCCTCGCTGCCACTACATAGTCCATTTGCATCCCCAAGCTCTGAATCTTGAAGCCTGATGGTTGCATCCGCCACGCCCTGCTCCGAACCCTACCCACACCACCACGTTACCTAAGACGGTGCCATGTGGCTTCGGTTGTGGCGGTGGGGGAGCGGGAGGAGGGGGGAGGCTGAGGCGGCTCATGGCCTCCATGGTAATGGCCGTGCTAGCGTTGGCGCTCACGCCCCCGCAGCTTCGACGGTGCCTGTGCTCGGCACCTTTGTGGGCTCTGTCTCCTTTCCACCGCCAATGCCGGTGCTCGTTGTCCTCGCTATTTACTAGTGGGAGAAGGTAGTCGCCGTCCTATTCAGGTAGCGATTTAATGCTTGTTCTAGCAAAGTTAGCCCCTATTGGATGTATGATTAAGTGATGGTGGTGGTGTTAATCATTCGATTCGAGATGCTTATGATGATTGGATGTTATTTTAGGTTAGCCTGATGCTATGTCGATACTGATGTTGTGGTATGATTATTGCTGTGTTTTGGGTACTGTAGTGTGTCATGTTCTGGATTCGCACCTGTAGTTTCTATGAACCAATCCCAGGATGAGTGAGCTAGCATTCGGTACTCCTTGATGTGCAACTTTTTTCCTTGCATTTCATAGCCTAGGGGAGTTTTGAGCTATTGTATTTGGGCCCTTGGGTGGCATTCGATTGGATTTTGTGACAAAGTTATGGTCAAAGGATGGTATTCTGAAAGGCGCTCGTTTTTGGCCTAGTAGCAACTATTAACTATGGTGCATTACTTTGGTGTTCTGTCTCTAATGTTGGAAAAGGTCATCACAGACGGTTCAGAAACTTCATCAGATGGTTTCGTGAGTCGTCTGAGTTTATGGGTCAGTAATGACATGAGGTCATCACTAACGGTTTTTGAACCGTCTATGATACATACTATCATAGACGATTATTAACTCATAACCATCTGTGATAGTTGACTATCATAGACGGTTTGTAGTAGAAACCGTCTGTGATATCTCATGAATCACAGATGGTTTCAACTACAAACTATCTATGATAATAACCGTGTGACATTCTTTTGTATTTCTAAATCTATTTCTGTTTGTTGTCTAGACTCAAGAAATGCTAGACGTGTCCTCTGAAACAAGTAGAAACACAATAAGTATATATACATCTAATACACATTCATTTTAAAAAATAAGAATATCTATTTCACAAATCAATTAACTCAAAAGAAATAAATTAATCATCCATGAACAAATAAACACATGTACAATTAAGCTCAATCTTATCTCAATCAAATTCATTCTACATTGTAGGACTTCCCATCTTTGTTTATGACCCTAGACATCATCAAGTACTCACACTATCCTCAAATTTGTTGGAGCTCGGCCTGTTACAATGCAGTTGTATCGATGGTCGCAACCTGTCGGTAGAAAAATCAATGTCGTGTATACATATAAATTCTCAGCCAAAGATTTCTAAAGTCAAAAATAGCCTATAGTTTGATGACAAGGCTAGAGATGGTTATGATGGAGATGAGCATGAATGCACAGCTAAGAAGATGTTACATTCTTCTCCAACTAAATCTCCCTATCCAAGGAGTCTAAAGATGCACAGAAGGCTCTTACTACCATCTATGGCAAAGTTCTGGTGGTTGACAATGTGAAGTCGGCTATAAGCATTGTTCAACTGTTTTATTCATGCATGTGACACATAGGTAGGGCATGAAAAGCCCTGTGACTATTTGCACTTCAATACAAAATAGTTATGTTCACATTTATCTGCCATTGCTTGTTGCGTAATATTAACATATTCAATCAGGTAGTAAATACCGACTTTACCTGAATCTCCCCCCTTTGCTATGAGGCGTGTAACGCCCCCATTTTTGGGAACAGGGACGTCGTACGGCCCGCAACAGCCCAGGAGTTCTGTTGCGGCTTAACAGTGTATCATGCCTGCTCACGAACAATTAAAACAAGTTAATTTAATTTGAAATAAGACCTAATGGTCAACTTTAATGATAATACGGGCGTTCAAGCCCAAAACTTAACTTACATACAGAAGAACCGAAGAAAACTCCACAGGAACACTTGAGTGCAGTCGTAACCCTAACACGAACGCTTGCAGCATCTTCTTTTCTTCTAGTATCTGTGGGGGAAAATTTTGCAAGTCTGAGTACTCCAACCCCGTACTCAGCAAATCACATGTGGAAAATACTATATAACTACTTGCAAGGAACATTCAAGGGTGGGAATATATTGGTTTTATTACAGTTGGTGGATGCAGTTTTATTTGCAAACAAATAAAATTTTAAAACCATTGCTCCTTAAGATCAGGGGTTTTCTGTTATCAGTTAAAATCTCATCATTACTCATTTTAACAACATCAGAAACACTACTTATGCCTTGTTGTTGGAATCACCCAATTAACACAGCTTCATTAACCAGAAGCACGGCGTATTCGAATACCATTAGTTTACTCTGCAGAGTTGCCCAGCTTTACCCACAAGCATACTTAACCCTCATGACTGAGTTAAGGAACCGGGTCTTTTCACTGCTCAACCCTTGGTCAACACCCTGCCCCGATGAGTTCGGGGTCCTCACCGACCCTCACGTGCAGGGCTCCACCTGATTGGTCCGGGATCCTCACCGACTCCCAATTCGGGCTTCACCTTAGGTTGAGCAGTTACTAAACCAGGGTTGACAAGTCAACACCGGTGGTTGGGCGGATCACTGTGTCTTTTACTTAGCACAAGGTTCTTGCCCTTATATTTTTCCTGAGGTCCGCAACCTCCACTCTAGGGTAAAGCAGTGGGCGAAAACCGCCACACGGTCCCCCACAACACCCTTACCCTAACTGTGCACACCGGCACCTCCGCTCTAGGGCACGCTTACCCAAGATCGGGTTTTTCCAAATCTACTAGCCCACGGTTCAAACCTTAATAGTGTACATGTTGAAGGGTAAAGTGATAGGCGAAATCCGCAGCCCGGTTTCGCGCAACACCTTTACCCCACTCTATACAGCGGCATCACCGGCCTAGGGTACAGCGTCCCATTCCACCCTACCCTCTCCGGGTTTTTCAAACCTACAGGCCAACGACCAAGGTCACTTAGTAGTGTAAAATGTTGAATGAGATGGTCGTATATATATACTTGTACAATATTTTAATTCTTACTAAGGTTGTCAAGGTGAATGTGGCCATCAAAGTAAACAGGGCTTTTATCAGTGGTAGGATTTATCTAATTAGCATGTCATTCTAAACATTTATTTTAAGCAAATATCAGTTCGCAACTATCAATAATGAAAATACATTAAATAAATAATGTAAATTTCATAGGATTCAATATGATCAAAAACATGTGACTTGCCTCCTTTTTGTTGCCCTTGATCTCCTTGATCAGCTTCAAATGTCTTTACTGCCCTTCCGTTGACCAACTCGCTTGGTCCCGTCACTAGCGTAGGAAACGGGATTAAATAAGTTCCTGCTTTGCAAGATGCAAGCTGGGAACAAAATGCAAATTAAAAACCAGAAAGAATATAAAAAGAAATGGGTTGGGGTTGGGGGTTGAAGTTTAATGGGGCTTGGATGACTAACAAGGCGAGGTTCGGATTTGATGGATTCAAGACGATCGAAGGGTGATAAGTGTTGGATAAGTTTTGGGAATAAGGGATGAATATTTAGAAATGGAGGGTCGCTTTTTGATTTGGATGAATTTGAGGTTTTATTAGGATTTAATTTGAATAACAAAAGGGTTTGAATTTATTTGGAGATGAATATGACGTAAGGGTTAAATTTGAATTAATGACATTTGAATTTATAAAATTTGAATTTGGTGGAACGGCGGAATTTGAATTTATAATATTTGAACTGGGTGGAACAGTGGAAAGGGAATTTAAAGAGTTAAGTTTGTGAAATGGTGAAATTTAAATTTTTAGAATTTAAATTTGGATGAATGGATGCCAATTTGAATTTGGGATATTAAACTGGTCAAAATGGTGTATTTTGTTATTTTTGAAGTTTTTAGATTTTTCTGGGATTTTCGGGATTTTTCTGGATTTTCTAAAATGAAATGAACAGTGCACTACAGTGTTGGGCTAGCCCGATGGGAATAGTGCGGCTCGGTCAGGCTCCCGTACGGCCAAACGGGTCGGTTGACTCGCGGCCGAACCGCGCGTGGTGAGCAGGCCGTTCGGCCCGCGGTCCACGTGAGCGCACGGGCGCAGCCCATCGCACATACGCGCACGCCCGCTTGATGGACGACGCGCGGCAGCTACGGACGGAGAGAATGGAGCGAGTGTGGGCGCTCGAATGGAGAGATGGTGGTGGATCAACGACCAAGATTTAAACGAATGTGAACGGTTAGATGGACTTGGCTTGAACGGGCCCGATACGGCCGCGTCGCCCCCGGGAGGTCGTCTTCAACCTCCAGACGGCCCTCCCGGTGAGAAACAGAGAGGGTTGGCTATGGTGGCGCGGCGACGGCAAGATACCAGAGGAGTTGGGGTTCCACCAAAAGATGCGGTTAGGGTTTGGGTTTCCATTTTGAATTTTTGGAGGACGTGTGGACCACCGGAGACAGCAGGGGACACCCGAGAAGATGATGGCTCTCACGGTGGCGCCATGAACACTTAGAAGCTCTCCGACTAAATGAGTGGGTTTTTCACCATCTACGGGACCTAGGGAACATGTTGGAAGCGGCGCTTTAGCTCGGGAGTGGCTCGGGTGGCCTAGCCACAGTGAGGTCCTTGGGACCGACGACGACCTCCGCTGCCATAGCTTAGGGCAGGCGCTCAAGGTCCAGCGGTTGCACCAACATGATCCAGAGACAATGGAGACCGTGTAAAAGCGTTGAATCGAAAAATAATTGACGAAATCAAAAGATGGCTTCTATGGCTCACCGGGCTCAAGGGCTTCGATTGCCGGCGAATCAGGTGATGTGAGCTTAATCGGCTGGGGAAGGAGGTGTAGGGAAGTGCCTGGAAATGTTTCACTGTGACCAATTGGGTTTATATGGGGGTGTAGAGCGATTTCTACAGTGAGGCATCCTCGGTCACGTTTTTCTCACGCGAATGGAGAGGGGGAATGAACTAGATCTTCATAGAGATTGTGTGAGAGGGAGGTGGCAGGTCTCCTCTGCCCAGTTGCACAGCCAATTGACCTTGCGAGACACGGGAATAGTGGAGTAGGGGATGGGCGGTGCTATGGCGGAGGAGTAGGCTCGAAGCAGTGGCGCGGCCAAGGGGGAAGAACGGAACGGGGAGGCGCTGCCCAGTGGGACCGTTGTGCAGAGGTGACGCACGGTGAGGGAAGCGCGATGCCGCAATCCTGTGCGGGGAGGCGACGACGCGTGCGCAGCGGCGCCTTCGGGAAGAAGGGAAGAAAGCGGCGCGCGCAGAAGGGCGCCAGTGAGCGGGAGAGGCGCATTTGCCAAAAAGGGAAGGCGTATTTTCACTAGAATTTGCCAAAAAGGGAAAGAAATCCGAATTTAATCAAAATTCAATAAAATTTCAAAAAGCTCAAAACTTTGGGGTGTTTCAAGGCGTAAAGGTTCTACATATAGCTGCACACCCCCACAGCCCTATACCCCATCTTTCATAGTTAATTCCTACTTATGTTGCTTTTGACTATCATGAATGTCTAGTTCTGTTTAGTTCCTGGAAGCGACTGCACCGTGACTGGGTGCACCTTAGTATTAACGCGCACCCCACCTCGTGTGTCTCTTTTTTTATTTAGCATGGTCGTGTGACTATTTTTGCAATAACATAACCCTGCTATATCTCAACTCGTTTATTTTCAGTAGCCTCAATATGCCTATATATATTCTCTTCTCTCTTTTTTTGTTGCTGAAATCTCAATTTGCTGATAAAACTTTCTCATTTTTTGCCAACCTATTGGGATTAAAAATTTTATTAGAAATGTGGTAATTCATTAGAAATGTGGATGATAACTTGGGGCAGTATTTATTAGAAATGTGATGATAACTTCGAGTGTAAACAATGGTAAACATGATTTTTTTTAGACTAACATATGCATTATTTTGTTTTTCACAGGATCAATGCAAATCATCTGGCAATGGTTCTTGTTTACCAAGATAATGCGTACATAGCAACTGATAGTAACTTGATTGAAGCTAACTGGTAATAGAGTTTTTGTGTTGTAGTGTTCAAATAGATGCTTTGGTATTGGATAAATTGCAATAGTACGCCATTATCAACTTATGAAACATCAATAAGTGGTACCAGCTTGTAAGAAATTAAGAGATAGCATTTGGTTATAAGAGAGAACTTTTCAGTAAACCATGACATAACATTTTGATTATGAGGATGTTAACTTGCACTAACAATCCATATAGATAGCTTTTTTCTCTGTTGCAATTTGGATTTTGATAACCTCATATTGCCCTGCACATTGTGTTCTGAATTACGATCATTGCCAGTTCTTGCAGCAGATTGTAAAATGTAGATGAGACAATTGCACTTTGCATTTGAATTGCAAAGGTGAAGACGTGCATAGGGTGAGGCACTTTGCATTAGGTCATTGAATCATAAGCAATATGGTGCAAGCTATATATGACCATTATGCTCTCTCATTGAGAAATTGGGTTATCATAAATTTCTTACTAGTTTCCTAAAAAAAGAAACTTTTTACTAACTATTAGTATTGTTTTCTCCTGGTTCATGACAGGTAAAAGAGGGAATGCATGGCTATATGTTGTGATAACTTAAGAAATCAAACATAGGTACCTTATGCTACAATATGATATAACTTTTATGCATCTTGTAAGATAATTTTATCTTGACTTGAAGATAACTTTCCTATTTTTGAAAGATAACTTCTTTTGTGTCAACAGATAATTTTGTTCCTATCTAAATGTAGTCCCTTCTTTTTAAAATGTAAAATAGGTATGACTACGGCTTCTCCATGCCTAAGTTCCTAGAGCTATGGGATAGGCGGACAATGCCTTGATTCAAACAGGAGAACATGCCAAACACGAAGAAGTCGCTACTGCATAAATACATGACTTTCAATTACAACAACATTGAAATAGAAGTCAATCCTAGGCATCAAGTGAAAGTACCAAAGTCACCTTTTCTATGTTTTCTTGAAGGTAGTCCATATCTTTACCTGGACAATTATTGTTGTAGACTCAGACACCCCTAGTGTGTGTGCTGAATTACCACCAAGGCTAATGCTTTGTAGCAACAGGCTATACATTGCTATCTTGAAGTGGAGGCTTTTTTTTTACATCAATAGCTGGTAGGTCTTTGAAATTTATAGGATTGCACATATCAGGTAACAATCAGTAATCACTAAATGGGAAATGCGTGCTTTTTCACAACATAAAAAGCGATATATATCGCCTGTAATGTTTGAGTTACCACACTTCTATCAACAATTATCTGTGTTGGGTTATGAAAAAAACTTACTAACCACTTGTCATCTTTACTTTCAAGGTCCATGAAAATAAATAAAAAGAGGAATATGCCACCGGAGAGCTACTTTTTTGGTGCACAAAAGTGTGGTTGCAATAGTTAGTCTTTATGCTGCATCTAGCAAAATAGCAATGGCTATAGCTTGAATTTAGAAGTAATGCCCTGTAGTTTGGTAATTTTTGTTGGAACTTTTGAAGGCATAAAAATTTTTCTTTGTATTACAGATGGTGTTTCTTTTGGTATGGCATGATAGTTCTGTAGGGTGTAACCAGCATAAATCTTTTTTTTTTCAATTTTAATGGATCTATTGTGATATTTGATTGGGAGGGGGAGTGATTTCTCTTATCTAGAGATGATAATGCGGATAACTTAATGCACTTTTTTCCTGGTAAGCTAGGGGTGGGAGATGGTAGCTTAGTACAGTACTGAATGATAAACTAGAGGAAATATGACTTAGTGTGCTATTGGATGGTAGCGAAAATGTGGCAATGATGAATTTATGAGTGGAGTTGGATGATTTTATTTATCCAAAATTAGGGGGGGTGCTTTTATCTGTCCCACAATTCCGCTGGATAGTGGCATTACAATTCTTCTTAAAAATAAGGATGCTGACCTGGTGTAGTACCTCAGCATGGTAATTTGGTGTGCAACTAAATGTAAAATAGGGCGGAAGATGGTTCAGTAATTGTACCTTTATTATTATGCCCTGCCGGGATGGTGACTACTATTTCTGGCCGAAAAGTTGAAGTACATGCATGACATAGTGTGCAACTAATGGTAAAACAGGGAGTTGAAGATGGTCCTGTTCCCCTTCAGATTTGGCCACTTGGCCGTTCATCAATGTGCTGGCTCTCTTGTCCTCCCTCGCACCAACCACCCGCGCATGCATCACCCAAGAGCGCGAATTCGTGATGCATGTGCGCCGAGGCCAAGCACACATGGTATGCTGCATGATCCAATCCACCTCGTGTTACTAATTTCTTCATTTCTTGTCTTATTACTCGTACTAGACCAGTTGTTATCGATGAGGTCGCTGTGCACGAGCTAAATTAATCAAGGCTGGGACGTCTTACGTGCAGACCACCCGCCGCAAGATTCCAATCAGGCAATCAGTCCGCCAGCGTGCAAATGCATGCACCATCATACGATCCATGCACGGACCCTGGCATGTGGCTCCCCTCCTCGTATTTAGGGAGTCATAGCGCCTGTCCCGTCCTGCCCGTGCGAGGCCAGGCTAGCTGTCGGTGGGAGGCTCATCTGGGTCTCCGTCAGTTCGCAGCTTAATCTGAAACCCTAACTGATTGTTAATTAGGTATATGCCATCAAAGATCTAAAAAGAAACTGCAGTAGACAAAGATCAAGACAAGAGGGCACAGTCTTTCTCTTTGTTGATTGAAGCCGACCTTGCTGTACACAGCAATTTACAAATTGTAATCCCCACTTGTATCCCAAGAGATGACAAGAATCATGCATCTAGTACACTCTAGTAGGTGTACTAAACAAATCTGTGTTTCCTTTTGACGAAGACGACGTACAGGTTACAAGCTACTTGCATTGCCATAGCATATTTTGGAGTGTGATGCGATTTGTTGTTCAGGGATGTTAGGCTGTGATCGACTAGTTGCTGGATTTGACCAGACAAATTAAGGTTCGGGGGAGTTGCATGCGCGGATGATGATTTATTAGGGATGAGGGAGCTAGCTAGCTGCTTCTGCTGCTGCTATGTTTCGGGAAGCTGCGAATCAGCTTCCTGTTGTTGCGTCCATTAATTACCCCTCAATCGATCGCACAGATTCGATCTTTCTGAATTTTACTTGTAGGATTTGATTATATATATTTTGAACTTAAAATGCTCAGTGAGGATATAAGTATGTAGTACGATGTTGAAATTTACAAAATATATAGAAAGTGAGATTATTATCATTAATCTCCTTGCAAAAAAGATTATTATCATTAATTACTTACCTTATTAATAGCTATGCTTTCAATGAGATGTTCCCTAATATTGACTATTTCCTTATCTATGTAGTAGTTGAGCATACTAGCCTTTGAATAGCAATTGACGACCAGTTACCTCCTATGAGGTAAAATGGAGACCAACCCTTGGATAATGCAAAACGGATGGTCCGTAACAATCTGGGAGTACCATAAAAAAAAATCTTTAATAGGGAGCAGTATTGATATCTGTTATCCGAACTCCTTCGGCGCCTAGCAAAAGTTGTAGAGAGGGAGAGGTGAATAGTTCTGTCTAAAATTTTCTCTCAAGTATTCTTAATTCTTTATTTAAATAATTACAGAGTTACTGAGATTTAGATCCATAGCTAAAAGCTCAAAACAAACCGCTAAAGAAAAAAAAAACTGGGGAAATGCGAGCTCCTGGTGGTCTGACCTGACCACTGGCTCCAAGCCGGCTTGACCGCCCCTTGGTGGTTGGACTAGGAACATGGAGGCTTGACTTCAATTTCAGCTCGATACAATCCAACTTTTAGTGCAACTATAAAATACAAGTTCAAATAATATAAAAATTTGCACATACCTTACTTAAGATCTCAATAACCTATTATGATCAAGGATCGCAATAATCCATGCCAAAACTAGGACATTTTACAAGATTAAACAAGATTGCATCAAAACCGGGCTAGAATCGAAAACAGTGAATATGACATGCTCGTGGGTGATTGATGGCAAAGAAATCTTTAGATATATTCTCACATGTCACATGTCATGATCTCTATCTCTTACACATCTTTGGCACACAAGATCAAAAAGGGAACAGAGAAGTGCAAAACCAACCAAATCAAGAGCAAATCAATCAACAAAAGAGAGATTCATGGGAGATGAATAAAGTTGATATATTACTACTTGAGGATAAATATTTTACAATCACTCCACCTAAAGGACAAGAGAGCATACCACAACACACACTTCTCAGACCCTAACCCTAGAACACTTAGTTTCAATGAGTAAGGTTGGATGGTTAACTAGCAAGTCTCAATCCCAACCAGTTAAATAGATAGGGCAACCAACATCTATCTAATCTTAGTGGATACTATCTACTTAGCACATATGGGGGAACCCGTAAACCCCACACAACACGGGTTTTACTCACACACAACAGTTATGCACGTTTTTCAAAGCATACAAGCCTGAATCCGCTAAGTCTTTATCCTTTATCCAACTTGATCTTATCAACTTCTCCTTAACCTAAATCACACTCCCAAGTGCCGCTCAAGCATTGCGGTTTTGATCCAAGGTACTTTCTAGTATTTTGGTCAACTTCCCAAAATATTCTTTATTGACCTGGTCTTCATCTTCCATTGCAAGCAATCGCCATATTTGCCACATGTAGATGCACTACTAGTTTGCCATGCGTTGTCAAGTCTCTCGTTCCAGTTCCACTAGACTACACCTCACTTGCACAGACCTAGCCACATGGTGCATCCCACCACTTGAACTTCCCTTCAATATTTCTCGCATTTCTCATGCCATGCTTGAGCTCATCCATCTTATCCGGCATCCTTGATCGTTCTGGGCCTCAGCTCCTCCATGAGTGTAGCCTCGACCCCTGCCATTGATCATGGTTGACTCCAAGCGACCATGCACATTCAAAGATAAAGAAATCATTTTTGGACACAACTTTTTCATAACTTGACCTACATTAGCTATAACATGCCTCATGCAACACATATGCACTGACCTAGGTCAAACCAACTCACCCCATAACCAAAACTCCTCAAATCACAAAATCGGCTAAACTAGAAACAAACATGCCGGTCAAACCACTACCCTTGGCCGGTCTGACCGCTGACAGTGGCCGGTCTGACCGCTGACAGTGGCCAGTCAGACTGCCAGGAGGGACCAGTCTAACTACTGGCAATGGGTGATCTAATCACCACTCTGGCTAGGCAGACTGTGTTAGGATCGGATTTTTGAATTCGAAAACTCTGTGTACTACTACACTAGTCCTGGATTAAAGCTAATGCACACAGTCGAATAGTGATGATTACATAACCAAATGATGCTTTAGTTCAATAATAAAAAGTATTGACCTTATAACCACTTATTACAAATGAGGTTACAAGACCTCACAAACTCAAAGCGGAAGCAAAATAAATAAACACCAAAGATAGCCCATCAATTCTCCACAGGCAATTGACTGGGGAAGTGCAACATAAAACTCCAAGGATCCTTCATCGAAGCCAGACACGAAGTAGTCGTAGTTTCGTTCTACATAAAGCTCACCGAAGGCGACGAATTAATGACAAAGGACGTAGTAGATTGGTTTTGAGAAAAACTCAATTCCCATCAAATGGCTACATGAAAATCAAATTAACTTCACATGATGGTGCAAGATACTTAGAAAGTTCTTGGAACATGAGTTGGGGTGATGAACACTTTCAGAAATGAAAGGCTAAAGGTATGCATGTTCAACCTACCAGACTGCATGCTAACAATCCAGCGACGCCCTACTGTACCATAATGATGACGTACATGGAGGGAAAGTGCGAGAAGGCACGTTTGCATGTAGTGTTTGTTATCGGGGGGGCACAGACAGCTTTAGTTCAACATGTTGATGAGGGATAGAGCTAGGTTTGGAATCGCCTGTGCTGTGATCACACATGAGGTCAATCTTGGAGATGATAACAACACGTGTGAGTGCACATGCAAAAAGCTAGGGCTTCTACGTAGGTTATGCTCCCATGTGTTGGCTACATGTGGGTTCATTAAGATGGGCCTACAAGGCTCGGGTGGGAGTACTTAATGAAGAACAAAGTGCTTCAGATTGGAGTAGGGATATGCATGGATTCTGTGTTGTTGGGAACTTCACACACTCTGACATTGACACTAAGATGTGGGTCCCTGACTTAGAATTTCTTAAGGGTGGAAAGGGCCGTATGCAAACTTGTCGTATCTAGAATGACATGGATGAGTCTAAAGCCAGAGACCCTATCAAGAGGTTCATCCTTTGTGAGGAGTACAGTCACATGAAGAACAAGTGCATGAAGCAGAATGAGCCTCGTGAAGGTCAGGAACAGCCAGCTCATGGTCATGGAGGGTGACAAGTTGCTGAGAATGAACCCAATGTTGCCATCTGAGCATGTGTACCTATAGCATTTTGTAGTTTTTTCCTATATTTTGCATCCTCATGTTAAGCGTTTCTACTGTATTTGTTCCAAAGTACTTTCCTTGTCCTTGTACATACTGAAATGTGTTGTAAACCAAGATGTACGTTGAGAAATGTGCACCCATGTGTCATGTTGGAGGAATAATTTATTTCTCCACTAACGAGGCCTGCTCTACGGAAGACCAATACATATGGATCAAAGGATTACAGTTATACATAGAAAGGATAGTAACACCCATCACTTGTACTTATAGATAGCTATCTCATCGAGGATTGTTTTGGTCATTTGTACAGGCCCAAGAGCCTATTTATACCTCATGTATCTTTATTTGTAATTTGAGCTTTCTAGAGCAATAAAAAGCATATTCAAACTAGTGAGCCCTTGGGGATCCACCTCTCGGAGGTAACCTTCTGTTGGCTCACCGATAGAAGTAAGGTGGTCCTCTCGGACCCCTAAACCTAAATAAATCCCCATGTCATTTTTACTCATGGACGATGGCACACCTCCAAGGTGCCCGTAACTTAGTCTCATGGGCACACCTCCAAGGTGCCCCATGACTTAGTCTCATGGGCACCTTTCCGATGAGCCAGTGACTTAGTATCAAGGGCACACCTCCAAGATGTCTCATGACTTAGTCTCCTGGGCACCTCTCTGATGTGCCCATGATTTAGTCTCATGGGCACATATCCAATGTGTCTCATGACTTAGCCTTATGGATATTCCTCTGATGTGCCCGTAACTTAGTCTCGTGGGCACACCTTCAAGGTGCCCCACGACTTAGTCTCATGGCACCCCTCCGATGTGCTCATGACTTAGTCTCATGGGTACAATTCCAAGGTGCCTCATGACTTAGTCTCATGGGCACCCCTTCGATGAGCCTGTGACTTAGTCTCGTGGGTACACCTCCAAGGTGTCCCATGACTTATTATCATGGGCACACCTCTAAGGTGCCCCACAACTTAGTCTCATGGGCACCTCTCCGATGTGCCCGTGACTTAGTCTCATGGGCACACCTCCAAGGTGCCCCATGACTTAGTCTCATAGGCACCCCTCCGATGTGCCAAGACTTAGTCTTGTGGGCACACCTCTAAGGTGCCCCACGACAGTCTCATAGGCACACCTCCAAGGTGCCTCATGACTTAGTCTCGTGGGCACCACTCCGAAGTGTCTATGACTTAGTCTCATGGGCACACCTTCAAGATACTCCACGACTTAGTCTTGTGGATACACCTCCAAGTGCCCCATGATTTAGTCTCATGGGCACACCTCTAAGGTGCCCCACGACTTAGTCCCATGGACACACCTCCAAGGTGCCCCTTGACTTAGTCTTATGGGCACCACTCCAATGTGCCCATGACTTAGTCTCATGGACACATCTCCAAGGTGCCCCCTAACTTAGTCTTATGGGCACCACTTCGATGTGCCCATGACTTAGTCTCGTGGGCACACCTCCAAGGTGCCCCATGACTTAGTCTCTTGGGCACCCCTCCAATGAGCTCGTGACTTAGTCTCATGATGTAACATTCCAAAATTTTATTTGCTTCTTATTGGGCTTATTGGAATTTATTTGGTTTTTCTGGATTCTATTTCCAAAACTTAGAGCAAGAAAACTGGATTTGTCTATTTCTAAAATTCAATAAAAACAATTGATTTTATTTTCCTGAGTTCCCCTAGATCTCTCCATCTATCCTCACTCTCACCGACCGATGGGGCTGCCTGTCATCTCCTTCCTTCCCTTCTTCCATATCCATCTGCCGCCATTGATGACCCTCCAAGCTCTTAATAGTCGGCCGTTACTTCCTATTAGCTGAAGCACTTGATGCCTTTGAAAACCCTCATCAGTTCCCACTTCCTCGTCAATTTTCCTTGCTTTAATCCTTGTTATCAATCACGATTGTGCACCACTACACTAGCCATAAATTTAGTGAGCCATCTCTTGGCCATTCCTCTTTTCTGAGTATATAAATACCTTTCTGAGCATCTCCTGTTCACACTCTTAAGCCCATCAATTCTTGCTTTCAACCACTCGAGACTGTTCACACCGAGTTTATCCTTTATCGACTTTAAATCGAGCTCTGGTGAGCTTTTCTGGTGAGCCTAGGATTCTTCACGCTTCACCAACACTGCCTCCACCTTCACCGAGCCCGACCGACTGTTCGTCTCCCCTTCACCGATCCAGTCCACCGTCGGAACCCCTTTGCCATTGACGACCGAGCCACCTCCGTCGCTTCTTCTTCGTTGTCGACCAACCTCTGACCTCCTAGAAGTCTACGCAGAGCTACTCAACTCTTCTCGCTGTATCCCTCGACTACCAAAGTATTCTCCAACTATAGTAACCTACATATTACTTCGACCACTCCGAGCCGTTTGATCACTTAGACTGCTCCAAACTGTCCGACTCCTTCAACCTCCCTGAACCCTTTGATCATTTCGACCATCACTTCGACCACAACAACTCTATGACCATGGTCACTCATGACCACAAACGCTATGACTACGACTACTACAGTGTATCTATGACCATGACCTATGAATGCTATAGTAACTCTATGACTTCGACCATGGCCGCTTGTCCGACCACCTCCGCTTTCGACCACCCTCACTTTCAACCGCACCCTTGTTCAACCATTGCCCTATTCGACCACCATCACTTTCGACCGCACCCTTGTTCGACCATTGCCCTATTCGACCACGGCAGTCGTTCGACCACTTCAAACTTTTCAACTACTCCTTCTGACCATGTTTCGACCACCGACCACTCACAGCCACTTCGACCACAGCAACTTTATGGCCACGGTCGCTCATGACCGCATTCGCTTACGACCAGTGTCGCTTTTGACCGCAGTTGCTTCCGACCCTTGCTGCTTCTGACCGCTAAGCTTCAACCACACTACCATTTCTGACCACTCTCTAACTTCCGACCACATTTATCTTTTGATCACATATCGCCTCCAACCACAGTAGTGCATGACCACAGCCGCCTGTTCGACCACTCCAGCCATTTGACCACCCAAAACCTATCAACCACTATATAGCTTTCAGACTATTATTAACGTCTTACTGATCGAACTAGTCTGAACATCTCCTTTTTCTTTTTTTCTTCTTTAGTTTAAAAATTCCAAGGGCTCGTATTCCTTCATCTTAGTTCCGAATGAACCCGTTCAAATTTCTAAATTCTTCAAAAATCCTAAACTATCCATTTATGGACTACTTTTGAATTTTTGAGTTTATTTGAATTTGTTTTCTTTGGTTCTTCGTGTGTAGACTTCGACGATTCGCTGCACCAAGACTTTGAGGAAGGCAAGTTACACTTTTGATCATGTTGCTTCCAGCAACACTCAAAGTGTTGTCGAAGCCTCAGATGAAGCAGCAGTCGAAGTCGAAGACATCGAGCACGAAGGTAGTCGAAGACTCCGAGTATGCGAGAAGCCGTGGTCAAAGCTTCGAGTTGATGTACCGTGGTCGTAGCATCAAGATGACGCGCCATGGTCTAAGCAGCGATCGAAAGTTTGAGAACCCAGCCTATGCTCGGATGTGGTCGTGGCAACGTGGTCGTAAGGCAACCGTGGTCAAAGCAGCCATGGTTATAAGGCACCCGTGGTAGTAAGGCCCTATGGTCGTAAAACACCATGGTCGTAAGTCATAGAAGTTGCAATGGTCATAGAAGTTGCAGTGGTCGTGGAAGTTGCAGTGGTCCACCGAGAGAATCGGTCGTAATTGTGAGAAGTGGTCTCGTACGATTGTGGAGAGATTCCAGGAGGCATGAGAATAGACCCAAGTTAATGGGTGCGTGGGTGGTCATGTGTATGCTTGAGGCATATTTAAATCGTGTAAATCCTGTTAAGAGAAGAGTTGAGAAAAAGATAAAAGATTAAGTGATTCAATCCCAAAACTTCTATTAGTCTTCCTCTATGTGTTTATTGGAGTGATAAGAGAGAGGATTGAGCTATCACTACTACAGAAAGCCTAATACTAGACGGCCAATCACAGACGGTTTTGTCAAACCGTTTGTGATTGACACTAACACAGACGGTTTTAATTTGGACACCGTCTGTGTTAGTGGCGTCGAATAAAACGAGTATCACAGACGGTTCTTACCGATGAACCGTCTGTGATACTAAAGTATCACAGACGGTTTTTATTAAAAACCGTCTGTGATAATCTAAGATTATCACAGACGGTTTTTTATTAAAAACTATCTGTGTTGTGTAGACTATCATAGACGGTTTTTGTTAAGAACCGTCTGTTAATGTTCACAGACGGTTTTTAACAAGAACCGTCTGTGATGTCCCTTTGTCTGTCATATTCTGTTCATGATCAGAGGTTAATATATAAGTACACATTGCTTCTAATAACTTAACTACAGAACTACTGAGACAAGAGATCACAAATTAAAGGCAAATTTATTAGTTTCAATTAGAGGCAAATTTACTACAAAAGTCGCATAGGTAAAGAGTTTTCCAGATTGTAATCTTTTGGGCTTCGTACGCTTCTTCTTCGACTTTGGGATTTGGAGGATCAGCCACTGACTTCTCGAACGCCGTTAAGATTGTCCTTGTCCTCAGCACTTTCTCCTCCAGCCTGGGCAAATAATCAGTAGCATAGCCCATAATGTCGCAGAGGTATGCATGGGCAGATTCCTCAGAATCTGTCGTTTCTGCTTGATCGCCAAGGCTATCCATCAGTCTCTCCAATGCGTGTAGAGCTTCTTCCACTTTGCGCACATTGTGGAGAAGAACCAGGGTAAGGGTTGTTTCCCTTTCTTGAGCGGCAGCGAGACGCCTCCGTCGACGGCGGATGATCAGGTCGAGCTGACAGATGCAAGAAAGTCGGGGAAGGAGAGCAGGGCGTGTGCGGAGAAGCTACTCCAGATGCAAATTGCTGGCCGCCTGTGTAAGGTTCCGGCCGAACAATTCTTGATGAACAGATGAGAGGAAGGAGATGATCACAAGAATAGTAGAAGCCATATTGTACGTACGTAGAAGAGACCTGGATTAGGCGCGCATATTTAACCTTTAGCACAGACGGTTCGTATACCCAAACATTAATGATATAGACGCTTCGTATAACAATCGAGAGACGTTAATTAGACGATCGAAACACGAAGCGTTCTGGCAATCGAAACACGAAGCGTTCTAGCAATGGAAACACGCGCGAAGCGTTCTGGCATGAAGCTTATCTGTGATAATATTTATCACAGACGGTTTTAATAAAAAAATCATCTGTGATAATTCATAGACGGTTTTTAGTTAAAAATCGTCTGTGATAATGACTAAGGCATTTATTGCGCTGCTCAGACCGCATCTGTCTTCATTTCGATCCAGATCTAGCCACTGCTGCGCACTTTTTCACTCGGGAGGAAGCTAGGCGATTTCAGGCCAGTTAATTTGGTGGGAAGAGGTAGAGATTGAGCTTTGAATTAAGATTCAGACTTTCCTGGTTGCTGTAGATATGGTTAGTAATGAAATTTATTTTTTCTTTAATTGCATTACAATTTAGGTCTAAGTAATCCATGAGTGATTATTGAAAATGGTTAATTTGCAAAATTGTTGGTTATATAATAGCTGTTGTATTTGTAATATGAATTGAGCTAGCAAATTAAGTCTCAATATAATAAATGTGGCCGGTATATATGTAGTTATAATTAGTTAATCTAGATTTTAATACTAAGTTGTTATATATGTACGTAACGTAGGACCGAAGTTGGATGTATGCCGCGAGCCGTGTGAGTGAAGAGTACATTAATGGCGTTTCTGCTTTTATAAGAGCCGCCGAGGAGGATATGTTGAATAAGGGGGTGGAGTATATGTGCTGTCCATGCACTGACTGCGAGAATTTGAAGATGTTTAAGAACTGAGGGCAAATTGAAGCGCACTTGATTCGGAGGGGTTTCAAAAAGGATTATACGTGTTGGACCAGTCATGGCGAAGTGAATGATCATATGCCGCCGGATGACATCGCCGGTGAAGTGAATGATATGCCCCCGGATGACATCGCCGGTGAAGTGAATGACATGCCGCCGGCTGATGTCGATTGTGGCTCGGATTCGGATAGGTTGCACGATGATAATCTGGATCAGATGCTTCGTGATGTAGAAGAGAACTTTGATGAGAGAGAGTATGTTAAATTCCGTGGCTTGATGGAGGACTCAGAGAAACCTTTGTACACGGGCTGCAAGTACACGAGGTTGTCGGCCGTGCTTGAACTGTTGAAATTGAAGGCAAGCAACAGTTGGTCTGACAAGAGTATCACGGCGCTGCTAGGTCTTTTAGCGGACATGCTTCCGTAGGGAAATGAGTTGCCTAAAACCACGTATAAAGCCAAGAAGGTTCTTTGTCCGTTGGGAATGGAAGTAGAAAGAATACATGCATGCCCGAACGACTGTATCCTCTACCGTAAAGAGTATGCAAACATGCATGTATGTCCGGTGTGCAATGCATCCCGATACAAACGTAACAATCAATCAGATGATGGCGAGGGAACAGAAGCGAAGAAAGGACCTCCTGCTAAGGTGGCATGGTATTTTCCTATAATTCCCCGTTTGAAAAGGTTTTTTGCAAATCCAAAGAAGGCAAAACTGCTGCGTTGGCACTCGGAGGAGCCCAAGAAGGATGGAATGATAAGACACCTTGCTGATTCCGCGCAGTGGAGAAACATCTATAGGATTTTTGCATAGTTCAGTGCAGAACCAAGGAATATAAGATTTGGACTGAGTACAGATGGAATGAATCCTTTCAGTAGCATGAGCAGCCGACATAGCACATGGCCCGTGACTCTCTGCATCTATAACCTTCCTCCTTGGTTGTGTATGAAGCGAAAGTACATTTTGCTGTCGATACTTATCCAAGGGCCAAAACAACCTGGGAATGATATCGATGTGTTCCTAGCACCGTTGGTGGAAGATCTAAAAGTACTGTGGAACGAAGGGGTACAGGTATGGGATGCATACAAATGAGAGAACTTCACTCTGCGCTCCTTATTGTTCTGCACCATAAATGATTATCCTGCCCTTGGTAACCTATCGGGCCATAGTACAAAAGGTGCCAAAGCTTGTACTCACTGTTTAGATGGTACCGAGAGTGTATGGCTGAGACACTCACGCAAAACCGTCTACATGCGTCACCGCCGGTTCCTTCGGAGGGCTCACCCATACCGCAAGATGAAAAAATAATTTAACGGAGAGAAGGAAGACAATTCAGCTCCAAGGCATTTAAGGGGACACGAGGTTTATGATATGGTTAAGGATTTAGATGTTGTCCTCGGAAAGGGACGTAAATTGAGGGCTCATGAGAAGAACACCTGGAAGAAGAGATCAATATTTTGGGACTTACCTTATTGGGAGTACCTAGATGTTCAGCACTGCATCGACGTCATGCACGTAGAAAAGAATGTGTGCGACAGCTTGATTGGTCTCTTACTGAACATCCGTGATAAAACAAAGGACGGTGTCAACGCACGGCTTGACTTGGCTGACATGGACATCAGGCCTGAGTTAGCACCGACAAGCACTGATAATGGACGAACGTACCTTCCCCCTGTGAGTTACACTCTGTCCAAGGCTGAGAAAACAGAACTGTGCCAGTGCTTGCATGGTGTCAAAGTTCCGTCTGGTTACTCCGGCAACATGAAGAAACTTGTTTCGATGCAAGATTTGAAGTTAAATGGCATGAAGTCTCATGATTGTCATGTGCTGATGACACAGATGCTCCCTATTGCAATTAGAAATATTTTGCCGATCAAAGTCCGAGAGACAATCATGAGGCTATGTTATTTCTTTAACACAATTGCTCAGAAGGTCATCGACCCCGAAGGACTAGATGCTCTGCAAGACGAGGTGGTGATGACTCTATGTCACCTTGAAATGTATTTCCCTCCTTCGTTTTTCGATATCATGGTCCATCTCATTGTTCACATTGTGTGGGAGATAAAAATGTGCGGGCCCGTATTCCTACGTAGCATGTACCCATTTGAGAGGTTCATGGGAATTCTCAAGTCCTACGTACGGAATCATTCTCGGCCGGAGGGCAGCATCGTCGAAGGTTATGCAAGCGAAGAGGTCATTGAGTTTTGTGTCGATTATATGGCTCAGATTCAACCGATAGGTTTCCCTCAATCTCGTCATAAGGGAAGGCTAAAGGGTCTCGGAACTATCGGAAGGAAAGCAATCACTCCAGATATGGACACGTATACTCAAGCCCATTTTACGGTGTTGCAACACATGACTGAAGTGGCGCCTTATGTGGACCAGCACAAGGATGTGCTTCGGCAACAGAATCCAGAGCGGTCGGATGTTTGGATCATGAGACAACACAACCGTTGGTTCAACCAATGGTTGAAGGAGCAAATCGCTAGGAGCTCGCCGAGTGAGACGCTGACATGGTTGGCAAAAGGGCCGACATTTACAGTTGTGACATGGCAAGGATATGACATAAATGGGTACACATTCTATACGCATTCTCAGGATGTCAAGAGCGCTAACCAGAACAGCGGTGTCCGCATAGATGCATTCAGTACCGATGGGTCGAGAAACTCGTACTATAGCTTCATAGAAGAGATTTGGGAGCTCGACTATGTGGTTTTCAAGATCCGGTTGGGTGCATCTCCCACAGGTGAAGGTTGACAAGTACGGTGTCACGACCGTGGACCTCCAATGTGTCGGGTACAAAGACGAACCATTTGTACTCGCCAATCAAGTTGTTCAAGTTTTCTATGTAACCGACCCGGCAAATAAGAAACGCCATGTAGTTCTTCATGGAAAAAGGAGAATTGTCGGAGTGGAGAATGTAGTGGACGAGGAGGAATACAATCAATTTGACGAGTTACCTCCTTTTGGAAATGGCATAAGGGTCGACGATGAACAACGTGACGAAACTAGTTACGTACGCATTGATCATGATGAAGGGCTAATTTTGAAAGGATATAAGCAAGTACAATAAGAATGTATATGTGAAAATGTGTGACAATTTTGAGATGTATATGTGAAAATGTGTGACAATTTTGAGATGTATATGTGAAAATGTGTGATGTAGTCAATTTTGAGATGTATATGTGAAAATGTGTGACAAAATGTATATGTGAAAATGTATATGTGTATTGGCATTTATGTATATGTGATGTATATGTGTGATGTACATGTGATGGTTGATATGAATGCAGCTGGTTGGTGTTGTATATGAATGCAGCTGTTTGGTGGTGGATATGAATGCAGCTGTGGTTATTGGTGTTGTCTTAATAACTACAGTCGCAAAGGCTTATCACAGACGGTTCTGAACTTAGAACCGTCTGTGATATCAATATCACAGACGGTTCTAAGTTTAGAACCGTCTGTGATAACCTCCCTATATATAACCTCTGGCTAGGGTTTTCCCTGTGCGCTGCGCAGTTATTCGATCTAGATCTAATTAAATCCCGAGCCCGTCGTCGCCTCCACCTCCCCGAGCCCCTCGCCGGCCGCCTCCATCGAGCCCGTCGCCGGCAGCCTCCCCCGAGCCCGTCGCCGACCGCCTCCCCCGAGCCCCTCGTCGAGCCCGTTGCCGGTCGCCTCCCCCGAGCCCCTCGTCGAGCCCGTCGCCGGCCGCCTCCCCCGAGCCCCTCGTCGAGCCCGTCGCCGACCGCCTCCCCCGAGCCCCTCGTCAAGCCCCTCGCCGGCCACCTCCCCTCGATTACCGTCTGCATTGTGAGCACTTTCTGTGGTGGACTAGGGTTTTGAGTATTGTGAGCAGTTTCTATGATGGACTATAGTTTTGAGCATTGTGAGCATTGTTTACTGCAATAGCTTAATTAGTTTGCTATTTGGTACATATTACATTGGTACATTGTTTACTAAAGTAGCTTAATTAGTTTGCTATTTGGTACATATTACATTGGTACATTGTTTACTGCAGTAGCTTAATTAGTTTGCTATTTGGTATATATTACATTGGTACATTGTTTACTGCAGTAGCTTAATTAGTTTGCTATTTGGTACATTGTTTACTGCAGTAGCTTAATTAGTTTGCTATTTAGTACATACTACATTGGTACATTGTTTACTGCAGTAGCTTAATTAGTTTGCTATTTGGTACATATTACATTGGTACATTGTTTACTGCAGTAGCTTAGTTTAATTTTCTATTTGGTACATACTACATTGGTACATTATTTACTGCAGTTGCTTAGTTTACATTGGTACATATTACATTGCTTGTTGTGTTAGTATATAGTATATAGTATAGGCACATAACCCCTCTCTTTGTCCACATCACCCCCTCCCTTCTCCCCCTTCCCTCTACTCCTCTCCTCTCTTCCTAACATTGAGCATCATGTTTCACTTTTCTTGCTTCCTCATCTTATCATGTTTCACTTTTCTTGCTTCCACATTTAGTAGCGGGACGGCCAAGATTAATCTTGTGCAACCCTACAATTTGAGAGCACAAATTAACCAATCAAGGACCACTCTAGTGTATATGCCACATAGACCTTCAAGGGGCATGAAGCAAGTGACACACTCTAGTGTATCCGGTTCAATGAACCTGATACACTAGTTTGTGTCATTTGCTTCATAGAACTTTGTTTAGAGACCTTGTAGTAATAATATATGCCACATAGACCTTCAAGGGGCATGAAGTAAGTGACACACTCGAGTGTTCCCGTTCAATGAACCGGATACACTAGTTTGTGTCATTTGCTTCATAGAACTTTGTTTAGAGACCTTGCTGCTGTGTCTTGAGGAATGCCAAGAGCTGGTCTTCAGATGGAGCATAGCATCCGAGGCACATCCGAGGCCTGCTGCTGTGTCTTGAGGAATGCCACATCTGAAGACCAACTCTTGGCATTCCTCAAGACACAGCAGCAGACCTCGGATGTGCCTCGGATGCTATGCTATGCTTCGAATTGGCAGTCATGCGACTGACGAAACAGTTCATCTTTCCACCCAAATGCTCCATGTATCTAGCCAAAAAACAGCAAATGAAGCAAGTGACATACTCTAGTGTTCTCGTTCAATGAACCGGATACACTAGTTTAGGGACTTTGCTATTTGGTTTATAGTATTAGCAACTAAAGTAGGTGCTAAGATAGGCACATCACCCCCTCTCTATGTCCATATCACCCCCTCCCTTCTCCCCCTCCCCTCACTCCTCTCCTCTCTTCCAATTCAATATGATCACTTTCTCATCTTATCTTAATAGACCCACAAAATGAGCAACATGTCACCCGCGCATTCTTCAACATCATCGCCGGAGGCGTCCGCTCCAACATCAAGACGCCAAGGAAGAGGGCTATCGAAGAAGCCTGAGGGCCGATAGACCATCACAGCGGTAAACGCAACTGGGGTCCCTATCCTTCCTCAAAAAGCGGTAAACGCATTCCGAAGCATGGTCGGAATAGTTGCACGAGAACGAATTGAGATCACATACAATTCGTGGAAGAACGTGCCTGACACTCGGAAACGTGAGCTGTGGACCGAAATTTTGGCATCGTTCGAGTTCCCAGAAGAACACCTATACGCTGTGCAACGACAAACCTACCTAGCGGCGTGCAAAGCATGGAAGAACTTTAAGAGCACGCTTGTCAGGAAATACATGGAGACGAACGAAACGCCTTTTCATAAATACCCATTCCTGGAACCATAATGGGAAGAGTTCAAGGCGATGAAGACGTCCGAAGATTTCAAAAGTACAAGTACGGCGCACAAGGCCCTCCAGGCAAAAAACACACACCCCCACAGACTTGGCACAGCTGGGTATGCGGGTAAAATCTCGCAGTGGAGGAAGAAGGATGACCTGGCAGCTGCACAGGACATCGCCCCGCCGTTTTTCAATATCCCGGATGACCGCGCTCGAAATTGGATTAGAGCAAGGTCATCTACAACGACATCGGGGAACGTCTCCTTTCGAAACCCTGCAGACCAGCAAGTGTCCCAGCGCCTGGTAAGATATCGATAGAACTACATAGCTTGTAACTACTCCACAACTTCGTACGAATTGAAATGACATTTTGTGCTCTTGCAGGAAGAGCTGAGTTTTGAATCTACCCTGGGATCATTCCAGGGAACAAGGAAGAATGATATGCTCTCCGTGGCCCTGGGAAACAAGGAGCACCCGGGTCGTACGAGAGGCCTTGGGCTTTACGTTCCTTGCAAACATGGTTTCCAAGATGACTCCGGAATGTATCGGCGTAGGAAGAGAAACAAAGCCGAGCATGACGCACAGCTACGAGAAGAGATCAAGGAATCTCTTAGAGAGGAGCTATTAGCTCAGATGGCTGATGTAATCAGAGATGAGGTGCGAAAACAGACAGAAAGTCAGCAGGCCGCTACTGCCGCTCCTGTGCTAGCTAGCCCGCACAACCATCCGAGTAGCTGCGCATCCAATCCGACGCAAACCCAGGCCATATTTCCTGTGGACGACATCCTGGTAATAATTATTATCTCTCGAATGCTTGCTCCATTGATAGGCCTATTCGAGAAGCTAATTTTGTATCGTTATGTAGGAGCCTACGAAGTGCAGGCTCCAAGTGAGATATGGCTCCATTCCCTTGTACGCTGCTTGGAGCCAGGCATATTCGTCTGGTATCGGGGCCATGGTGCACGGTCAAGCTTTAGCGCCAGGCTTCGCAAAAGTTAATGTGGATGGTGTGTATGTCAATTTTGAGGTGGTCCCGCTACCGAAGCCCCCCAACGACGAGATCGTGATTCTAGGACAGGCCATTGGAACGTTCATCCAGTGGCCCAAAAGCGACATTTCCCTGGAGGCTTCTTCACCGGTGGCAGGACCAGAAGTGCAGTGCGAACCACAGCAACATGCACTGGTGCCATCTCCACACGGGCAGTGCGAAGCAGAGCTACCTGCACCGGTGCTATCTCCACGGGTGCTATTCTCGCCAAAGCAACTTGCACCGTCTGTACCATTACAGTCGACTGCCATGAAGTCGACCTGCAGTCGAGGCAGTGGCCATGGCAAATCAAAGACGAAGGATGATGACGATATCCCGTACCTGCCATTGGCCCGCAAATTCGTGCTAGGCGAGCCGATGATATTCCCGCAAGAGCACCCCACAAAGCTAGGAATTGGTTGCCAAAGATTCCAATAGACCAGAGGCAGAACGGCGCTCAGGTATCATTGTCAAATTCAAGCCGAAACATTTTTTGCACGAAGTTCAGGAATGTGTCTTCCCGGTGACCTTTGACGATATATTTGGTCTTTTCACGCTCAACGCTCTCGACGCCTCACTCGTTCGATGCTGGACGTTGTAAGTCTGTACAATCACAGTCTCTGTTCACGTAATACCGATATATGTCATAATTTATTGCTTTTCTGTGTATATATAGATTCATGCTGACCGAAGCTAGATCATCGAAATCACCAATTGGTTTCCTGGACCCACGCTTGGTCGCCATTGATACCATCAACGAGGATGCATCCTTCGTCGAGGACTATATTACAAAAGCACTACTGGCTCACCGCGATAAGGAATTTGTTCTTATGCCATACAATGAGAACTTCCATTGGATTTTAATTGTAATTATACCAAAATAGAACAAGGCTATATACCTTGATTCTCTAAGTAAGAACAAATCCAAGTACACAGCTATCGCCGAAATACTCGATAGGTAAGTACATTGTACATTGTACTCTTTCTTTCCTTCCGAATGACTAATCTAACTTTTTCGAATAACGAATGTCGTTCGTCACATACGTTCAACAAACAAGTGGCTCGACGACAGCTGCCAAGCCCTTGAAACATGATCGTAATTTTCTGGTAATGGCTAGCTACACATTAATTAATCATATACAACACTTAGTAGTAATGCCACTTGATTTAACACATTCCATTTTTTGCAGTGCCACCAACAGCAGCCGGGCAACACGTGTGGATACTACGTGTGCCACCATATGAGACTACTCCTCGATTCCAGCAAGCTCACCACTCCTAAGGTTTGTCAATCTTTCCACATTTATTTCATACGTGTCAAGTTTTATATGTGCGCGCGTTGATATTCCTATCGACAGGCTGCGCCCATCTCTACATCTGCATTGAAACAGCCGAATTTTGCAAAAATTTGAGGAGAGTTCATTTGGTTTTTGTGGACTAAAGTCGTAAGATCAGATGGAGAGTTCCACAGCCCAGAATGATTTTTTTATTGTAATTCTAAGTGCAAATGCAGTGTAGATCTTTTACAATTGTGTATTTGTTAATGGATATTTTATTTCAATTCAATGAATTGATTTTGCGAAATGGATGCTTTATGTTTGTGAAATGAAGTGCGTTGTCAATTGGATGTTTTATGTCTGTGAAATGAATTGAGATGTGAAATGTATCTGAAATGAAATGAGATGTGTGAATTGTATATGTTTTATGTCTGTGATTATCTGCTTGTTTCAGAGGGCATGGCTAGCATTTCCTGAGGCTAGCCAATAAACAGAAATATATTTAGGGGTTGAAGGGAATATCACAGACGGTTTTTGAGTAAAAACCGTCTGTGATAGCTGATCATCACAGACGGTTTTTACTTAAAAACCGTCTGTGATAATCAGTATCACAGACGGTTTTTAACTAAAAACCGTCTGTGATGATCAGCTATCACAGACGGTTTTTACTCAAAAACCGTCTGTGATAGTAAGTATCACATACGGTTTTTAACTCAAAACCGTCTGTGATTATCAGCTATCACAGATGGGTTTTACTCAAAAATCGTCTGTGATAGCTGATAATCACAGACGGTCCGAAAACCGTCTGTGATGACCTTCGATTATCACTGACCCATAAATACAGACGGTTCACAAAACCGTCTGTGATGACGTTTTCGAACCGTCTGTGATGACCTTTTCTGTAGTAGTGTATTAAGTCCCAACATGACTTCCTCCTTCTATGGTACAGGTTGATTATTCATGAGTTAGTTTTTTTGTTCTGTCTCTATTGCATTAGTTTTTTTGTTTCTCTCTCTATTGCATCTATCACAGACTTGCAGCCGAGGGATGGTGGCGGTCTGCCCGTCGGTCCATGCCAGGGCGCCGTCAAAGGCCACACTCGCCGCAAGTCCACGCCTCGCGACCCTGCCAGCGTCCGGCTCGACTGGCATGTAGTCCGCGGCTGTGTCGCCTGAATAACCATGATCGACGTCGGCAAACGACATCCACACGCACTGGAGCAGTCAGCGCCCCACGTTCCCATAGGCGCACCGGTGGTACGCCGGCAGTCATGAGCACACGGAGTGATCGCCGTTGTTATTGGCAGCTGGCTCGAATATTCATCGCCATAGCGCAGTCCACGGCCGTCATCAAGTTGACGCTGCACGAGGCTACCGTGGCAATTGTTGGAATGTAATCTTGAGCATTTGCTGTTTACTCACATAATTGTATAGTCTGCATCCGGAGTAACCGGATGATAAGTTAGCAGACTTAATCTATTTTCCGTTTCAGTGTCCGAGTAGTTAGGGAGTTGATTGATTCCTCTCGTTGATTGTTTCCTGCATGTAACGAACACTATATTTAGAAATCAATAAACGTATAACAGAGTGCCTCGGTAAATCGAGAAGATTGCGCTCTGCATAATTCTGTTTGTCCCGCTGTCATTCCCATTTCGTCGGATTTTCGTCAGGCTACTGTTCACGCCTGAATTCAGTTTATCTGAAGGTGTATGTTCAGTTAGCGCTGGCGATCTCCTGAGTGATCAATGCAGTAGTTGTTTTCTAACATTTGGTATCAGAGCGTGTTTCCGATCCTGTGATCATGTCTCTCACACCAAGCCGATACACACCACCTGGGAGAAGGAGTAGTACGGGCGGCACAGGCGACAGCTCAAACAACGAAGGAGCATTGTCGCCGGTGATGTCTCAGCAGACGGCCAGGGAGTCGGGAGTGGCGCTGAGATATCCGATGCTGACGAGAACCAATTACGCCGATTGGGCGTTATTGATGCGGGTCAATTTGCAAGCCCAAGGCGTATGGGGAGCAATTGAACCCGGAGGTGGTGACTTCAAGGAGGATCGCATGGCACTCGCGGCAATTCTTCAGGCCGTGCCACGGGAGATGTTGAGGTCACTGGCGACGAAGGATTCTGCAAAAGCGGCTTGGGAAGCAGTCAAGACCATGCGGGTTGGTGTCACCCGTGTGCGCGAGGCACGGCAGCAAGCATTGCGGCATGAGTTCGATTCCATCCGGTTCAAGGAGGGTGAAACCGTCGAAGATTTCGGCATGCGCATCACATTCACCAGTCTCGTAAATGACATCCGAGACATGGGGGGTGTGATCGAGGAAGAGCAGGTGCTCAAGAAGCTCCTCCGCGTCGTCCCTTCCAAGTACCGGCAAGTGGCAATTGCCATTGAGCAGTTGTTGGATTTGAAGAACATGCCAATGGAAGAGCTCGTCGGTCGCTTATCTTCGGTGGATGAACGATATGGTGACGACGATGACATTGGCGTCGGCCAACACGGCGCCAAACTCCTTCTCACGGAAGAAGAGTGGCTGGCCCGTATGAAGCAAAGGGATCCAGAAAGCAGGAACAGGAGTGCCGGCAGCGGAACTGTTGGCAAGCAAAATCGATGGCGCCCGAGGAATCCAGTACAATCAAGAAACCGTGAAAACAAAGAGGCTGCGTCAAGCGGAGGTATGCGCGATCGAACCAAAGTGAAGTGTTTCAACTGTGGCAACGCTGGACATTTTGCCAGGGAATGTCGCAAGCCACGACAGGAGCGCAAAGATCAAGTGAATTTGACCTAGGCAGAAGAAGAACCTACACTACTGATGACGCAAGCATGTGAGGTCTCTTTGCACACTTCAGCACCCAGAGTAGAGAAGGTGCATCTGAATGAGACGGAGGCCAAGAAAGTTGAATTTCGGGAGGAGGCGGAAGATCCTGTGCCAAACACCTGGTATTTGGATACTGGCGCCACGAATCATATGACTGGAGCCAAGGAGGTGTTCGTTGAACTCGACACCCACGTTACTGGGTCTGTTAAATTTGGAGATGGTTCTGCTGCAGACATCTGTGGTCGTGGCACTGTTCTTTACGCATGTAAGAATGGTGAACACGGCACACTCGAAGGAGTTTACTTCATCCCGAGACTGCGAAACAACATCATAAGTATCGGGCAGTTGGATGAGCAGCAGTTCAAGATTCATATAGAAGAAGGTTTTCTCACCATCCGAAATCCACAGAATCTCCTGCTTGCAAAGGTATCTCGAAGTCTGAATCGGTTATATCTCCTCAAACTCAACTTGGCAAAGCCCGTATGTTTGGCATCAATCTGCACAGAAGAGGCTTGAAGATGGCACACTCGTTACTGTCATCTCAATTTTCAAGCACTCCGGAAACTTTCGCAAGAGAAGATGGTCTGTGGACTCCCTGTGATAGATCATGTTGATCAATTGTGCGATGGATGCTTGGCGGGAAAACAACGTCGACTGCCATTTCCAGACAAGGAGAAGTTCCGGGCGCAGGCGGCGCTCGAATTGGTGCACGGAGACCTTTGTGGTCCGATTGCACCGGCAACTCCAGGAGGGAAGAAGTATTTTCTGTTGCTCGTGGATAACATGAGCCGGTTCATGTGGATTCGGCTGCTGTCTTCAAAGGATCAAGCGGCAAAAGAGATCAAGCTTTTTCATGTTGGTGTTGAAGTGGAGAAGGGACGAAGACTGAAGACACTCCGCACTGACCGGGGTGGCGAGTTCACTGCGGTTGAGTTAGGTGAATACTGTGCGACCCAAGGCATCAAACGCCAGCTCACTTCCCCGTACTCTCCTCAGCAAAACGGAGTTGTCGAACGGAGGAATCAGACTATTGTGGCAGCTGCACGCAGTATGCTCAAAGCCATGAAGATGCCTGCACAGTTTTGGGGTGAAGCAGTGGGGATGGCAGTATACGTGCTAAACCGATCACTGACAAAAAGCTTAGAAGGAGTAACACCTTATGAAGCTTGGCACGGACGGCGACCCAACGTTGAACATCTGCGGACTTTTAGTTGTATCGGTCACCTGAAGACAGTGAAGCCCAACCTAAGAAAACTTGAAGACCGCAGTACAAAAATGATCTTCATTGGTTATGAAGAAGGGTCCAAGGCCTACCGGATGTATGACCCGATTGGGAAGAAGGTGTGTGTATCTCGGGATGTCGTGTTCGATGAAACGGCGAGCTGGCCGTGGGGGAGCACGAGAACATCACAGGAGCTGGATCAAGGAGATGAGGAGTTTGTAGTTGAGCATTTCACTACACTCAAGTCTAGAGCTGCAGCAATGGAGCCAGAAGCAAATGGAGACGTCGGGGTTGACAATGGCAATAGTGCAGGCGGGAGTATTTCATCGACAACAACTCCAAACGGGAATGGCTCATCTTCAATGATTCCAGGCTCACCGCATAATCCTGTGGGGACACAATTTTGTACACCACCAAGTGATGCCTCCATCAACACAGAAGGAGCACCACGTCGATATCGTAGGATTGATGATCTCAATGCTTCCACAGTTCCGGTTTCAGATTTTGATTACAGTGACCAATGTCTGTTAGTCGAGGAGGAGCCGACAAGTTTTGATGAAGCAAAGGAGAAAAATTGTTGGCGCATGGCAATGGTTGAGGAACTGAGATCTATTGAAGACAATTCCACTTGGTTCTTGACTGATCTCCCAGCAGGACATCGTGCAATTGGTTTAAAGTGGGTCTTCAAGATTAAAAAGGATTCCAGTGGAGCAATAGTGAGGTACAAAGCCAGGTTAGTGGCAAAGGGCTATGTGCAACAGCATGGGGTAGATTTTGATGAGGTTTTTGCCCCAGTTGCAAGGATGGAAACTGTGCGATTGCTGTTAGCACTTGCTGCACAGAAAGATTGGAAAATCCATCACATGGATGTCAAAATAGCCTTTTTGAATGGAGAATTAGAAGAAGATGTGTATGTCATACAGCCTCCAGGGTTTACTGATGAGAAGAATCCAAATAAGGTGTTGAAACTGAGGAAGGCCTTATATGGTTTGCGGCAAGCGCCCCGGGCTTGGAATTCCAAGCTGGATTCAAGCCTGCAAAACTGGGTTTTGTCAAGACTGCAACCAAGAATGCAGTGTATACCCGAGGTATGGGGGTGATGAGAATCGTTGTGGGAGTGTATGTAGATGATCTTATCATCACAGGAGCACAAGCTGCTGAAATTGACAAGTTCAAGGAGCAAATGAAGGCATTATTCAGTATGAGTGATTTGGGTTTGCTGAGTTTTTATCTCGGGATGGAGGTATGCCAGGGAGATAGCTACATCACTTTGTCCCAGTCGGCATATGCAGCAATAATTCTTCAGAAAGCAGGGATGGAAGACTGCAATTCTTCTCAAACCCCAATGGAGCCCAGACTCAGGTTGAGTAAAGAAGGTGTTGGGGACTGCATTGAGCCAACCATGTTTAGGAGTATTGTGGGAAGTCTAAGATTTTTGGTGAATACCAGACCAGATCTTGCATACTCGGTTGGATATGTGAGTAGGTTTATGGAAAATCCAACCACTGAACACTGGGCTGCAGTCAAACATATATTACGGTATGTTGCAGGTACTCTCAATCTTGGCTGCAGGTTCAAAAAGAAGCAAGGGACTGTTTCCCAGTTAGTAGGTTTCACCGACAATGACATGGCAGGAGATATTGTAGACCGGAAGAGCACCACAGGGTTTTTGTTCTTGTTTGGAGAAAGTTTGCTCAGTTGGCATTCACAGAAACAAAGAATCGTGGCGCTATCTTCATGTGAAGCAGAATATGTTGCAGCCGCAACTACAGCTTGTCAAGGCTTGTGGCTTGGGCGTCTGATTGCTGAACTGCTTGAGGAAGAACCCTGCTGTGCAGTGCTGAAAATTGACAACAAATCAGCCATTAATCTTTGTAAGAATCCAGTGCTACACGACCGAAGCAAACATATTGACACACGGTTTCATTTCATCAGGGAGTGTGTTGAATAGAAGAAGATCTCGTTGGAGTATGTTAGATCTGAAGATCAGCTGGCAGATATTCTTACAAAGTCACTTGGCCGAGTTCGTTTCAAAGATCTCAGAGACAGACTTGGTTTGGATCGGGTTTGAATGCTTCAAGATTAAGGGGTGAATTTGTTAGAATGTAATCTTGAGCATTTGCTGTTTACTCGCATAATTGTATAGTCTGCATCCGGAGTAACCGGATGATAAGTTAGCAGACTCAGTCTATTTTCCGTTTCAGTGTCCGAGTAGTTAGGGAGTTGATTGATTCCTCTCGTTGATTGTTTCCTGCATGTAACGAACACTATATTTAGAAATCAATAAACGTATAAAAGAGTGCCTCGGTAAATCGAGAAGATTGCGCTCTGCATAATTCTGTTTGTCCCGTTGTCATTCCCATTTTGTCGGATTTCCGTCAGGCTACTGTTCACACCTGAATTCAGTTTCTCTGAAGGTGTATGTTCAGTTAGCGCTGGCGATCTCCTGAGTGATCAATGCAGTAGTTGTTTTCTGACAACTAGCGAGAAACGGCGCCGGAGCTAGCTAGCCGGTCGTTCCTCACAAACAGCATACTCGTTTCCATTAATGCATGCATGCAGAATTGCAGATATGCATCAAGGCCTGCACATACATGCGTGGAATGCATGCATGAGCCCGTACATCTTCCCGACTTCCCCCTCCAATCCTTCAGATGGAAATCAGCAAGGATAACCACTACCATGCAACAATGGAGTCTCCGCACGATGCCAGAGCCACCAAGCATCACGGTCGTCATCTTGGGTTGCTAAGATCTGACTCCGAGATCATCCATATTAGCCGTCGGGGATTTCGTCAGAACCCTCTATCGCATGTCCGCGTGGCCGTCGCCGAGTCTCATCCGAGTCACCACCACCGCACATGACGCCGCTGCAGGCCGCCGCGATGGATGTTTGTTGCTGATTTGCAGAGGAAAAGTGTGTTGTAAATAATCTTGTTTTAGAGTCATGTGCAAAATTTGGGTGTAATCGGAGTCGAATTGCAGCCGAAATTCAAAGTCGTAATTGGAAACCGAGTCGAAGTCGTATAAGACTCGGAGTCGGAGTAGGTGTTGAGAACCCGTGTTGAAGTAGGACAGCCGGGTATAAAAAGAGGCCTAGAGCCATGTATTCGATGTACCAAGCCATTGAGAAAATACAAAAAGAGGGTAAGACACAAAGCTTTGTGTTGTCGTGTGTTTGTGCAATACGTGGTCGGAAGGACTCACGATCACCGCAAGCGTGATCGGGAGGAGTCACGACCACGGGGAAAAGTTTCCAGCAGGCGTGATCGACGGGTGCTACGATCACGGCAAGGAACAATGTTGTTTCGACTACGCCGAGAAGGTTAGTACGTGATCGGAAGCGACTCCGATCACGTTGAAGGAAGTGAACGTAGTCGAAAGGATGTTCGACTACGGTGAACAGTGATCGCCAGCATCACTGCGTGATCGTAGAAAGTTTCGATCACGGTATCTCGAGCGGCTGAAGGAAGGCAGCGGCAGCGATATCGCAGAGCGGTCGTAAACTGCTACAGTGAAGGTACGACCTCGACTTAAAGTAATCGGTGGCGAGTTTGAGTGGTCGTACGGCATCGTAAGTGATCGGATCTGGTCGTAAACGACTCTAACCGGTTGTAAAAGGTCCTGGGAGGTCGTAAGACCCCTACAACAGTTGGTATCAGAGCCTGGTGAACCATGGCGGAGGCTTCAAAGGTGAAGGAAAGCGTGTCGCTGCAGTACCCGATCCTCAGTTCGGACAATTACCCGATCTGGGCGATGAAGATGAAGGTCAACATGATCGCACAGGGAGTCTGGGGTCCAGTTGAACCAAAGGAGAAAGACAAAGTCGTTGATGAACGACTCGACAAGATGGCGATGGCGGCGATCTATCAGGCCGTGCCCGACTCGATGATGCGGCAGCTAATCGGTAAGGAGACGGCGAGAGACGTCTGGACTACTCTGCAGATAATGCACCAAGGAGTAGATCGAGTGAAGGAAGTTCGACTTCAAACTTTACGCAGTGAGTTTGAATCTTTGAAGATGGGAAGAGACCAGACTGTGGAAGAATTCTCTGGGAAGTTTAATGAAGTCGTAAACGAGATCAAATCTCTCGGCGACGACTTGAAAGATGAGGTGGCGGTAAAGAAGTATCTACGAGTACTGCCGGAGAAGTTTCTCCCGGTCGTAACTACGATCACGTACTCACAAGACCTCTCGAAGATGAAGGTCGAGGAGGTAACTGGGGCGCTCAGAGCACACGAGCAGCTTCTGAAGAGTTACCAAACCGACAATGAAGGAAAAGGGCCTTACAACCAACAAGTGTTGTTTGTAAAGGATAACACGAGGAACCGAGGAGAATCGTCATCAAGGGGCGGTCGTGGACGTGGTCGTGGCCGCGGCGCGTCTCATGGGCGAGGACAAGGACGAGGCTATGGCCAGAGTGGCCGTGGAAGAGGTGATCGAGGAGGTCGTGGTGGTCATGGAGATGGCAATCACCAGACGGACAAATCTGACATCCAGTGCTACACATGCGAGAAATTCGGACATTATGCTGCCGAATGTCGGAGCCACATCCAGTGCCATAACTGCAAGAAGTATGGTCACTATGCTGCGAATTGCCGGAGTAAGAAGAAAGTAGAGGAAGCAAACCTGGCTCAAACGGATGAGCACAAAGAGCCGACATTGCTGTTGTCGCTCTGCACTGCAGACGAACCAACAATGGTTCTATTAAATGAGGAGAAAGTGTTTCCGAGTCTGTTGGAGAAAGCAGAGCAGACTCAAGAGCGGACGGCAGACTGGTATCTCGACAACGGAGCCAGCAACCACATGACGGGTACGTACTCGATGTTTCACGAATTAAATAAAAGTATACTCGGAAGAGTACAGTTCGGAGACGGCTCGACCATTCAGATAAAAGGGAGAGGCACGATCCTGATGCAGTGCAAGGATGGAAGCCAGAGGAGATTGTCGAATGTATACTACATTCCAAGTCTACGAAGCAACATTATAAGCCTTGGACAATTGACTGAAGAAGGTTGTCGGATTGAACTCAAAGACACCTATCTGAAGATGTACGACCACACTGAGCGACTACTGATGAGAGTACAGAGAACGGTAAACCGTCTGTACAAAATTTAAATTGAAGCATGCAAGCCAAAGTGTATGAAGACTACAACCGGTGATGCGGCCTGGCTATGGCACGCAAGATTCGGACATCTGAATTTCCAGAGTCTCAACACGATGGCTGGAAAAGAGATGGTGGTCGGATTACCGACAATCGATCACCCGGAGCAAGTCTGCGAAGGCTGTCTGGTGGCAAAACAAACTCGTAGCGGTTTTCCACAGCAGACGAGTTTCAGAGCTTCGCAACCACTCGAATTAGTTCACGTAGATCTGTGCGGACCAATCACACCTCGCACAGATGCCGGAAATCAATACTTCATGTTGATCGTAGACGACTACTCCAGAGCCATGTGGGTGTACATGCAGAAGAGCAAGGACGAGGCAAAGTCGAACTTTCAGAAGTTCATAACTCTTGTCGAAAACGAAGTCGATAAGAAGGTGAAGTCGGTCAGATCAGACCAAGGAGGAGAATTCCTCGCAAAAGAGTTCGACTCGATTTGTGAAGAGAAGGGTATTGCAAGATTCTTCACGGCTCCGTATTCACCTCAACAAAACGGAGTCGTAGAAAGAAGAAACCGGACCGTGGTCGAAACGGCTAGAAGTCTGTTGAAGAGCCGATTCCTGCCCGGGAGGCTTTGGGCAGAAGCAGTACGACATGCTGTCTATCTGCTAAATCGTGCGACCACGCGATCACTGGATGGAGTCACTCCATATGAACAGTGGTCGGGAAGAAAACCCAATGTCGAGCATCTAAGGGTCTTCGGATGCTTAGCCCATGTGAAGCCATCCACTTATCTCAAGAAGTTAGACGACCGGAGCCGACGGATGATCTATCTTGGCTCGGAACCAGGCACCAAGGCATACAGGTGCTATGATCCGGTCGAAAAGAAGATTCATGTGAGCAGAGACGTGGTCTTCGAAGAGAACAAACATTGGGAGTGGGAAGAACACGAGGACATTGAGAAAGACATGTCGAAGTGGGTAACCTTCGAAGTCGAAGCAGTCGATGCTGACAATACGGAAGAAGCTACGACTACATCTCAAAGCCAAAATTCGATCGGTGCTGATAATCAGGAAGTCTCACCAAATGAAGAAGAGTCTGATGAAGAAGATTCGAGCGATAAAATACCGAAGATGAGAAGCATAAGTGAGATTTATGCACAAACTAAACCAGTGCAGTCTGAAGAGCTACTGCTTTACACGACTGCAGAAGAACCTGGAAGCTATGAAGAAGCAAAGGGAGATGCATACTGGAGAGCAGCTATGCAGGAAGAGCTGAAGTCGATTGAAGAGAATGACACATGGGAACTCACCGATTTGCCAAAGGGTCATCGAGCAATCGGTTTAAAGTGGATCTTCAAGGTAAAGAAGGATTCCAAGGGAAAAGTCGTAAAACACAAAGCACGACTTGTGGCGAAAGGGTATGTTCAAAAACAAGGCATCGACTACGAAGAAGTCTTTGCCCCAGTAGCTCGTATGGAGACTATACGACTACTTCTTGCGCTAGCAGCAAACGGTGGATGGGAGATTCACCACATGGATGTGAAAACGGCGTTTTTGAACGGAGACATTAAGGAGGAAGTTTATGTCTCTCAACCACCGGGTTTTCAATCCAAGGAGCAAGCCAAGAAAGTCTTGAAGCTGAACAAAGCTCTCTACGGACTTAAACAAGCACCACGAGCATGGAATTTGAAGCTTGACAAATGTCTAACGGCACTCGGGTTCAGAAGAAGCAACTCTGAACATGCTGTGTACACGAGGGGAGATGCGAAGAACAGACTGATCGTGGGCGTTTACGTGGACGACTTGATCATTACTGGATCAAGTTCAAAGGAGATTATGAGGTTTAAAGAAGAGATGAAGAGGCTGTTCAAAATGACCGATTTGGGACTTCTGTGCTACTACCTCGGCATTGAAGTAAATCAAACCGACAACGGCATAACACTTTGTCAGTCGGGATATGCTCGAAAGATTCTGGAGAAGTCGGGTATGGAAGAATGCAATCCATGTCAAACCCCAATGGAGAATCATCTAAAGTTGAGCAAGACAGGCCCAGGATCACCAGTTGATGCCACGACTTATAGGAGCATTGTCGGAAGTCTACGGTATCTGGTGCACACCCGACCAGACATCTCGTTTGCGGTCGGATATGTAAGTCGTTTCATGGAGAAACCGACTCAGGAGCATATGAATGTCGTGAAGCACATCCTGAGATACATCAAAGGTACTTTGAATCTCGGGATTCAGTACAAGAGAGGAGGTGGAAAGTCGTTGCAGCTGACGGGCTACAGTGATAGCGACATGGCGGGAGATGTCGACGATCGAAAGAGCACGACAGGCATAATGTTTGTGCTTGGGGAGAGTCTGATCAGCTGGCAATCTCAGAAGCAAAAGGTGGTTGCATTATCTTCATGTGAAGCCGAGTACATCGCAGCGAGCGCAGCATCTTGCCAGGGAGTCTGGCTCGCTCGACTGTTGAGTGAATTGTCAGATGAAGAAATTCAGAAGGTGACGCTTAGGGTTGATAACAAATCTGCAATATCGCTGAGCAAGAATCCGGTTCTACATGATAGAAGCAAACACATAGACACAAGATATCATTATATCAGAGATTGTGTCGAAGAAGGGAAGATTGAAATCGACTACATCAGAACCGAAGAACAGAAAGCAGACATATTGACAAAGTCGCTGGGACGGATAAAGTTTTCAGAGATGAGGAAGAAAATTGGCATGATCGAAGTCGGAAAAACAAGATTAGGGAGAGAATGTTGTAAATAATCTTGTTTTAGAGTCATGTGCAAAATTTGGGTGTAATCGGAGTCGAATTGCAGCCGAAATTCAAAGTCGTAATTGGAAACCGAGTCGAAGTCGTATAAGACTCGGAGTCGGAGTAGGTGTTGAGAACCCGTGTTGAAGTAGGACAGCCGGGTATAAAAAGAGGCCTAGAGCCATGTATTCGATGTACCAAGCCATTGAGAAAATACAAAAAGAGGGTAAGACACAAAGCTTTGTGTTGTCGTGTGTTTGTGCAATACGTGGTCGGAAGGACTCACGATCACCGCAAGCGTGATCGGGAGGAGTCACGACCACGGGGAAAAGTTTCCAGCAGGCGTGATCGACGGGTGCTACGATCACGGCAAGGAACAATGTTGTTTCGACTACGCCGAGAAGGTTAGTACGTGATCGGAAGCGACTCCGATCACGTTGAAGGAAGTGAACGTAGTCGAAAGGATGTTCGACTACGGTGAACAGTGATCACCAGCATCACTGCGTGATCGTAGAAAGTTTCGATCACGGTATCTCGAGCGGCTGAAGGAAGGCAGCGGCAGCGATATCGCAGAGCGGTCGTAAACTGCTACAGTGAAGGTACGACCTCGACTTAAAGTAATCGGTGGCGAGTTTGAGTGGTCGTACGGCATCGTAAGTGATCGGATCTGGTCGTAAACGACTCTAACCGGTCGTAAAAGGTCCTGGGAGGTCGTAAGACCCCTACAACAAAGTGAAGGCATAATGGTATATGCGTACATGCTTGCCTGTATAAATCAAGACGCCATGCATGGGCCATGCACATTGCTCCCTCTCTCTCATGCTCTCTACTACGCTTGAGCTCTCGCACAGGCGCCTCGCACGAGACGCCGAACCCTGCAGCATCCATTGATTCAACTTGACGTGCACGTCCGGAGGCCGAAACTGCCGGCTGCGGCGTCCACATCGCCGCAGCCGCTGCACCTACCACCTACCAAGCCTCATGTCTGTTGGCAAGACCGCCATTCCTACCAAGAAGGCCGCACATTCGTAGCCGACTTAACCGAGCTTGATAGCCAGCTTAAAGCTATCTTGTCCGATCTCCTTTTAGTCTAACATGTAAACGTGCAGCGGCATGCACGCATCGAAATGAGGATGGCCTGCCCTCGCCACTGGAGTTCGCCTACACGCTCTCCACTGCAATAGTCTTACCAATGTTGCTGTCGATTCCGTCGACACCCTGGCGCTCATCTCCATTAACCTTACTATATGAACTATATTTACTACCTGATGCTACTACTGAATCGTTAGATCGACCATGCTTGGCATGAACCATGTGTGCTTTTCAATTACCATAACTTTACATGCCGTTCGATACCGAGAGGTCAAACGATAAAGGCGAGCATGACCTATATAAAGGCTATACTATCAACGGCCATATAGACCGACGAGGCTATGGATCATACAACATCTATATCTACATCAATCATTCATCAAATGTATGGGGAAGGTGAAACGAAGACTGAAGACGACAACCAATGTGTTGCTTAAATCAGAGGTGTTCCGTGGATTTACCTCACGGACGTAATTAACCGGGAGTTTTCCAAGGCCCTGGGAGCCAGGATACCGTATCGTCTATGTCAGATTTGCTATGTAAAGTAAGCTATGGAGCGCAATCATATAAAGAAAACATGTAATTTTATTATTTTCAAAAGAATAAATAAAATACATGTTTTTCTTTTTTTGTGTTTATTTATTTGGGTGTGTATAGGTAGAAAGAAAACATCCGGATGATGTTTATCAATACCCTATTTATTTTTGTGTATTTTAGTATACTAGCACGACTGCGTCCTTATTCCCACGCTAAAAAATCATAATCAGCTCGTAGCTGATCATACCAGTTGCTTTTGGTACCCATCCAATCCAGTTATATAAAGCTTCTGTGTACTACCATCAGATATCACATGGACCTGGAACCAGTAGCGCTGTCCTTCACACCTTCTCGCCGTCGACAAGATCCGTGACCCTCTCCAGGAGCACGTCGAAGTCGTCCTGCGTCTTGATGAGGCTCACCCGCGTGTACCGGCTGCTGTCGTCGTATACTGCGCCGGACCGTGTGAGGATCTTCGCCTTCCGCAGCACATCTGAGCAGTCATGGTCTTCCTCCCTCTCGCATTTCACCCATGCATAAGCTGCATGCCCACCAAAAACATCAACTTACAGGGTTTAAGTGGCCGCTATAATGTCGATCTGAAATGTTTGAGCACATGTGTTCACCTGGGGATGGCTCTCTGATCTTCTTGAAGTACGTGCAGTACTGGGGAGGGATCTTCTGGAGCGAGATCCGGCGGGAGGGTGACACGACGGAGTTCAGCCTGCGCCATTTGGATCTCAGAACGTCGTGCCCGAAGCCGAAGATGTCGTCCCTTCTGTGCAGGTTGGCCAGCATGACCTTGATGATCTTGAGCATTCGGAGCTGGGTGTCACGGGACGCGCCCATGGTGCTCATCCGGACGTAGTCATTAGCCTTCTTGGCCACCTTCTCATCCCTTATCACCGCCCATCTGTGCGATGCACGAGCGCGTCGCATTACAACCAAACATGTAGATGCATCATGCATGTGCAGTAGCAATGGAGCGTACGTACCCGAATCTGCTACCAGCGTGGCCGGAGAGCTTAGACATGGAGAAGAGCATGACGTCCTCGTCGGCGGGCCCGGGGATGTGCGTGAAGTGCGGCCAGTAGTACGCGCGATCGTAGATCGCCGACGCGCCGACGAGGACTGTCTTGCGGAGCAGGGCGTCGGGGTTGTTCGGCGACGTGACGAACTCGATGAAGTCCTTGGTGGAGTTGCCTGACGCGTTGGCCCATTCAGCGGTGGTTCCGTCCCATTTGTACTCCCGGCCGTCGAACATCATGGTCAGCGTTCTGTACGGCTGCATGATGGATCAACAAAAGAAATCGTATTTTAGTTACCTGAATAACTTAACAGCAGTGTGTGTACATTGTGGTTGAAAGCAGCGACCTGGTAATACGGCGCGGTGGCGACGACGCTTGCCGTGGAGCCGGCCTTGCTGTCCGGGGAGAGCGCGTACACCAGCCCGTTGATCAGCTGCGTGGAACCGGTGGCGAAGACCAAGTGCTTGTCATCGACGACGGCGTTGCCGACGGCCCTATGCAGCCGCTTGATGTAGCGCTCGAGCTCGACGGACTGGTAGAGGCCGTCGGTGGTACTGTAGCTCAGGCGGTGCCACCCGGAGACCACCACGGCGCTGGCCACCGCATGCCGCATCCAGTACGGCTCCAGGAACAGCGGGTCCCCGCTGCACCAGTCATTGGACGCACCGTGATTAGTTAGCACGTGACGGTAGATGTTCGGGCCGTTCCGATGCAGCAAGAAGCATTATGAAAAAAATTATGATTTGTGACGCGACCATGCAAGAATTGCTGTGTCGACATAGGAGTACAATTCGTTCTTAATCGACTCATTTTGGCTTACTATCATTTTATGTACAGTTTAGAAGCAATTTTGAATCGAGACCACAAGCCTATCCCTGCACAGCATATTAAGCTATTAACTGTACGGCGCGCCTACCGTTAGCCAACTTGTACATGGCTCTACGGAGTCTCAATAAACCGAGACGATCTACAAGGAAGCATACAACTCAATCACCAGGGGCGGAACTGGGCCTTGGACTTGGTAGACTATAGCTCGAAACCCAGCAATGCTACTAGTACTATCCCCTCTAGTATATACTCAGCGATATATTTGGTATACCAGCTCAGCCCGAGACCTCAAAAACTATCAGCCCGGTAGCCCAAACAACAAATCAGCCCACCAAAATAACATTCGGCAGCCCATCCATGAGGCATCCACCAATACCAAGTGAAGAAAATCCTAATCCCCATTCCCCAACCCCCAGCCACGGAGCCGCCCAAATCAGATCCCAATCCCGATCCGACGATCCGCCCTCGCCTGCGCGCGCCCCACCGCCGGCTGCCGCCCTCGCCAGCGCGGCTGTGCCTGCGCGCACCCCCACCTCCGGCAGCCACCCTCGCCTGCGCCGCTGCCCGCGCCTCCACCGCCGGTCGCCGCCCTCACCTACGCCGCTACACACACCGCACATCCGTGGTTTGCTGGCCGTTGCGACACCGCCCTCGCCCCTTATTCTCGACGCGGACAGCTAGACGCAGGCAAGCAGCGACGCTGCACTCCGCCGGCCACCGCCCGTCGCCCTTGTGGACCTGCGCGGCTGCGCCTCTAGCCTCCGGGTGCTTGTGGACGGTGGTTGGTGGACCTGCGCCTCCGCCGCTCCGCCCTTCGGCCTCTAGCCTCCCGGTGTTCGTGGACCTGCGGCTCCGCCTTCCGGTCTCCGGCCTCTGCTGCTCCGCCCTCGCCCTCTTGGAGTCGTGGACCCGCAGCCGAGTAGAGAGTCGACTGGATGAGGCACTGACGCGGCTGAGCAAAGAGGCGAATGCGGTCGAACCGCTGAAGCCCGAATGGAAATAGACGGAGGATTGGATGCGGGCGAATGGCTGACTGGGCGACTGGCTGAGCACGAGCAGGTATAGATCGGAGGATTGGACTTTGGTCTTGTAGTTTAGAGGAAATATGTTTAGTAATTTAGTATGAATGATCAGGTGAAATAACATATGTTCAATGTTTTACATTTGCTATTTAGAAACTAACTATTAAGGTTTAAGGGTACAAATTACAAAATGAAGAGGAGTAAGACATTGTCATCGTATTTTCCAACACAAGATACAGGGTCAAACAGACAATTCAACTCGAGGCAATCTCCAGAAACATTAGAAACTGGGGCTAGTAATATTGGCAAAACATTAAGCTTAATCCAGGTGATATTGTTGCCGATCCTGAGCTTCGAAAATCGCTAGAGGAGTTGGATGTGAATATTCATGCTCTTTGAGAGAATATATATATATATATATATATATATATATATATATATATATATATATATATATATATATATATATATATATATATATATATATATATATATATATATAATTTTATTTTTTATGCTGTCTTTGTAAATTATGGTTTTTATCCTACTATTGATGAGGAAATAGTGGGCTAGCCGCATAAGATAGTGAGCAAATCTCCATTTAGGATTTGAGATACTTGATGTGTCTTTATTACACTATATTCTATATGGTTTTATATAATTTCTTTATTGTGATTTGTGTTGAAAACTTAAACTCTTCAAGTATTGAATATTAAGCAAAATTTTCATATCAATGATGAATTTGTGACATATTTTTTGTTATATCATAATATAGTTCTAGACTTATAGTATGCTAGATTATTTCTTAGTTCAAATTTAGTCCGAAATGTGCTCCAGTCCTGGATCCACCACTGCTCATCACTATCACCTGAAGATCATCACTCTGCGCCTAACGCTGCCCTTCCGATTAAACCAAATCATCCACGGAGAACTTCACACAGAGCAAATGGATGCTCCAATCAATCAGCAACCAACACCATTCGACGCAGTACGTACACGCACGAGAACGAACGAACGGAGCCAAACCGAGGGGGAGGCATGTATCTAGCTTGAGAAATCGATCGGTACCTTTCGGCGTTGGCGGTGCAGTTTGGCGTCCGGACGGAGCAGTCCGTCCCGCCGAAGCAACTGTTGCACTCGCACCCGGGCCGCCCGTCCTGGCCGCTGACTCCATCCAGGAACACGCGGCCGTGGCCTGAGCAGTCCGTGGCGGCCACGACCTCGGCCTCCCTGGCCGCCTGCAGCGCCCAGCTCAGCCCGCGGCCATCGTTGTCAGCCGCGCCGAGGCTGCGCCGGGACGCCGGCGGCGACGCCGAGAGGAAGTGGTGGGCGAAGAAGAGGGCGTTGACGAGCAACGATGAGCAGAGGAGGACGTGGAGCCCGAGGCCGGCAGGTGGTCTAAAGGGTCTAAAGGGCTCCATCGTTTTCGTTTGGTTGTGTTCTAAAGCCGCGATCTCTATTAATACTCCACTAGTAGCAATCAAGCAGTACGGGATCCGGGGTTACGTTTATGGCGCGCATATGGTCCTGCTGCCGTTCATATTGATTTCCCATTCATATTGATTTTTTATTTTAGCATATAAATAATAACAGTTTATAGATAAATTTATAGAGAGCCACTCGTGTGCAATTTTAGCCGATATAAATAAAGTCATTATAGTAGACTCTGTCTTAAAAAATACTCCATTTAAAAAGTAGGTACTATAGAAAAATTATTTGCTTTAGAAGAATAGTTTTTAGAAACCCATACGAATAAGAGTATAAGACTTAGCTAGGTTAGCAATTTTTCCCATTAAAAAAGTCCGTCCATATCAGCATTCAACACCTTCTTTATTTTCAACTTAAATGCGAAGCTAATTAAGCGCTATTATTTGTGCAGAGACTCAAACGTGTAAAAAACTAATATCGATTTATAATAGACTTAGACACTGTTCATTAGAGTTTATGTTTCTAGCTTTTTAATTTTTTAGTTTTTTTTTATCTTTTTCTTTGTATTATCCCGTGATGATATAATTTTTTTAAAAAATTTAATTACGTTGAGAAAACTACCAGTAGTTATAATATATTTTCTATCGTTATATTATAAAATAAGTTATAAACCTAAGGCTTGTAAGTCTAAATAAACACCAGTAGTGTATCTTATATTTGGCCTTGGCCACATCTTAGCTTTATTAGCTCGGTTACTGCAAACTGGATGAACGTAAACTGATATGTGCAGGACACTAGTAAGCTACGAAACCGTAGATTGATTTCATTTGGCTACTTCCTCTCTGCTTAACATGTCGCTATAACTAGATGTTGCGTACATATCCTATCCTTTCTTTCCGTGCCCCGGTCATTGTCTCATTGTTCAAAGTCGAGCCAGGCCATCTTAGAACTATTGGAAACATCGTAGAATCTTGCCTCGGGCCCTTCACGTCGAATTTTTTTTCCTTCCGTGACCCCCCGGTGCTTTTTTTTTTTTTTTTTGGATTTGGTCTCTCCGGAGCGTGGATAAACGAACGCAGGTGGTTACTACTGTGCCCCTGGAGCGCGGTAGCTAGTGTTAGAACTAATCTTGATATTTTAGATGTGGTCGTAAAGTTAGCTTGATTTCTTCATACATGGTCGTATGGTTGCTTAGCCATGGTCATAAGTTTATTTGGTTGTCGTGATCATAAGCACTTGTTAGATGTGGTTGTATGCATATTTGTAAGTGGTTGTAGGAAGTAGTGTAGTAGGGCACCGAGTCGAAGTGTTTCGGTCAATACTCGAAGAGTGCTGTGGCAATCTGAAAGTTACTGTAGCAGTCGTAATGGGTATTGTATCAGTCGTGAGTACTGAACAGGGAGCAGTTGTAACTCGTAGGAGCCCGGACATAGTCTTAGCGAGACTGGATTTTTCGGGTAGTGCACGATGTGCGCGAGTCGTGGCCGTTAGAACCGGATTACAGAGTGTCTATTTATATCTTTGTAATCAGTTTGTTAAAGAGGAGATGTGAATAATAGAGAAAAGTGAAAAATGACGTAAATCGAGTTCATGTCGAAAAATTACTCTACTGTTCATCATCTTCCCCGTGTAGTGTGCGTCCACAGGCGAATCGAGTGTGTGATTCCTGGGTTGAGTTTCAACAATTGGTATCAGAGCTTGGTGAATACCCAAAGTATGGAGATCATCGATCTGGCGGCGTCAGCATCGGTGAGCGCATCGGTGAAGGAGTGTTCCGCGGTGTCGCTTCACTACCCTGTGCTCACGAGGAGCAACTACGCGACGTGAGCGACGAAGATGAATGTGTATATGAAGGCCCAAGGCATATGGGACGCCATCGAGCCCGGCGACACCGACACGTGCAAGGACCAGATGGTATTGACAACCATCTACCAAGGTGTCCCCGAAGATATGCTCTTCCTGCTGGCTGAAAAAGAGACAGCCAAAGCCGCGTGGGGAGCTGTGCACGTGAGGGAAGCCAAGGTTCAGACCCTCAAGTCAGAGTTTGAGGTGCTGCGCATGACGGGGTCAGAGACAATTCGACGACTTCACCATCCGGTTGACAACTATCATCAACAAAATTCGAGGGCTCGGTGACAAGATGGAGGAGAGCTATGCGGTAAGAAAATTTCTTCGTGCAGTTCCCGCCAAGTTTCTACTAGTAGTCTCCCCAATCGAGCAATTTGGGGACCTCAAGGCAATGACGATTGAAGAGTTGATCAGTCATTTGAAGGTGCATGAAGAACGATGGGTATCCCATGGTGTAGGCACAGGGGATCAACACTTGCTACTGACAAAGGGTGAGCGGGAGGATGAGCCAACGCTGCTTAAAGCCAACATTGAGTCGTATGTGTATATGACACAGTAGGAGAGTTGCATGTGTCATGTATTTGTTTGTGTACGTAGGAGGTGTGTTACATACGAGTACATATTTGTGTTATGGTCGTGCATATAGATGAGTCAGTGCATAATGCATGTGAGAGTGCGTGAGTTCTTGTGTTAGATGTCTCCACAAGAAAGTATATGTCCATTGTACATGCGTGTGTTCTTGTGTTAGTTGTGTCCACGAGAAAGCATGAGTAATCAGGAGTGTGCAAGCTTCAGTCTGAGTCTCCATCATCGTCAAGTTATGTCATTGGCGAAAGATGATTGGAGCTAAGGAGGTGGTTGAAGTTGTCGACGAGGTGTGTCACCGGCAGTAAAAATGTGTCACTGACAGTAAAGTTGTAGAAGACGTCGGCAAGTTGTGTCACTGGCAGCATGTTCAGCAAGAATAAATCAAAACTCCTTGGAGATGTATCAGGAGATTGGACTTCGTCTTGTGAGTCAAAATATCAAGATTAAGAGTAAGAATGATAGAACTAATCTTGATATTTTAGATGTGGTCGTAAACTTAGTTTGATTTCTTCATGCATGGTCGTATGGTTGCTTAGTCATAGTCATAAGTTTGTTTGGTGGTCGCAGTCATAAGCACTTGTTAGATGTGATCGTATGCATGTTTGTAAGTGGTTGTAGAAAGTAGTGTGGCCGGGCGCCGAGTCGAAGTGTTTCAGTCGGTACTCGAACAGTACTGTAGCAGTCGTGAGTACTGTAGCAAGGAGAAGTCGTAAGTCGTAGGAGCCCGGACGTGGTCTCAGCGAGACCGGGTCTTTCACGTAGTGCGCAATGTGCGCGAGTCGTGGAGTCATGGCTGTTAGAACTGGATCATAGAGTGTCTATTTATATCTTTGTAATTAGTTTGTTAAAGAGGAGAGGTGAATAATAGAGAAAAGTGAAAAACGATGCAAGTCGAGTTCGTCTCGGAAAATTACTGTATTGTTCATCGTCTTCCCTATGTAGTGTGCGTCCATGAACAAATCAAGTATATGATTCTTGGGTTGAGTTCCTACAGCTAGGCGTCTGCACCCACCTACGGCGCCACCCGGTCGCAGGAAGTAGCTCGCGCGCAAGTGCATTGTTTGAATTTGGCATTTGCCAATGAAGAAGTCGAGCAAGATGTTGATTGTTCCTTCTGATGGTGGTAATCGTGATTTACTTGGTGGCTTCAGAGGAATATTGGCAATTGGCCTCTTTGCCCACGCGCAAGTACACTGTTTGAATTTGGCTTTTGCTAACGAAGAAGTCAAGCAAGATGTTGATTGTTCCTTCTTATTGGTGCTAATCGTGATTAACTTTGTTGCTTTAGAGGAATATTGGTAATTGGCCTCTTTGCTCACACGCAAGTACATTGTTTGAATTTGGCATTTGTCAACGAAGAAGTCGAGCAACATGTTGACTGTTCCTTATAATTGGTGCTGATCGTGATTAACTTGGTTGCTCCAAAGGAATATTGGTAATTGGCCTCCTTTTTGGAACAGCCACAACATTGAAAAAAAATCAAGAATATGACCGCTTAATGGTGTCACCTCTGTACTTCCGAAGAATAAATGAGGAAGAGGCGAAGAGAAGAGCAGAAGGGGGTAGTCAGCAGCATAGACCTCTTTTAGGATGCCCAAAGCTTTGGTTTACCACTAGTACTACCTATTAGTAATAAGTGGTTTATGTATATTAATTAATCTAGTATCATCTATTATATATTAAGAGTCGATGACATAAATTTTATGGCTGTTAAAAAAGAAATATATAAAAAATTCTTACAAGAAAGAAAAATATTTGACACTTAAATTGGTGGACCATAGTTTTAAAGGTTTTGATGATAGCTGGCTTAGAAATATATTAATGTAAAAAAGATTAAAAACAACAAACCCTTAATTTAGTGGACCTTAATTTTAAAGGTTTAAATTCAATAATTGGTTTAGGGATATATTAATCTAAAAAAAATAAAAATAGGTAGCACTATGTTTAATTCAAAGGTTGAGTGTAATTTTTCTCGGACTCACCTCACAATACTCTCTTTCATAGGTAAGGAGAGGGATTGCAAAATATGATTTGCCAATTAAGTATGAAATCAAATATCCCAAACTCAAATTTAGATTACAAAATATAAATTTGAAATTTGAAATTGTATAAAGTTATATTATACTACACCAAACTGTGCAAGCAATTGCGCGACCCAATTGGCTAGTTGTGAAAAAAGCGCACAATAAAACATTTTTTATCATAGTCACATGACAATCATATAATATATTTGTGATAATAATACCTTCTTGATTGTATATTAATATATGACTTCTAGTCTTCTACAAATATTTCCTGGTAAAAAAATAACAGTAGAGATTGATTTAATTGGCACTGTATTTTGATTCATGTTCTGCACGCAACATGATAGGACAATATACTGGAAATAAAAGGTCAACTCCACTAACTTTTAGTATGAACACCTCAGTGGATTATTTCATCCACATGCAAAAAGTAAAACACAATTAAGAAAAAAGATTTGGCTGGTACAGTTACCATGCATGTCACTACCTAATCACCAAGGAAAGCCTGCTGGCAGACAGTTTTTTCATCTTTTTCTGATTTTTTTTAGTTTTTTTATCTTTTTTCATATTTATTTGCATTGTCTGTGATTAGCTAACCTGTTTTTTCTATTTTAAAATTTTTAAATTTAATTACGTCAATAAATCACCATCAGCTAAAATATAAATTCAAACAGTTTGAATATAATTTTAGTTATAAATTATTTTTTTCAGTTGAAATGAGCGGGATTTCCGAAATTCCTCGTAGCGCACGGCGCCGCTACTTTGGCAGTTCGTCCTCTCCACGCACGGCAGCACCAGGCGTCATCAATCAAATCCTCCGTCCTGTGGAAGTCTCCGCGCTCGGGCCATCAACTCCACGTCACACACGTTGGCAGCCGTGAAGAAAAGGCGCACGTGAAGAAAAGTCGCTTCAAGCGTCTCTCTCTGTCCCCGTGAAGTCCCATTAATGCAACACCACGTGCAGCTGAAAGGAAATACAACGGAAAAAACCATCGCTGATTTCTGTGCAACGCCAAAGCATTGGTCGTCCCATTAACTTTATTTTCCAGTGCATGCATTGATTTACGGCTCCACTCATTTTAACTTATCTTCTACTTTCTAGCTTATTTTTTAGTATTTATAAATTTCATTTTTTAAAACACTTTTGGTTTATTTATACTTTTTTTTATCGGTTCTTTTTTCTGTATTTATTTACATTATATGTGATAGGGTAACATATTTTTTCTAATCTTATATTGTTTTTAAATTTAATTATGCTAAATAAATCATCTGCGTCCTCGGTCGGCTTGTGGCCTCTCTCACCCAACCATCCGTCCTCGGTCCGCGCGTGTGAAGAATCTTCAGATAGCTTCGTGGTTTGATCCACGAAGCCACAGCGCAAGGCGTTGATTGATCCACAGCCGTCGGCTGCACGTAAATCGTGAAGAAGAAAAAATCACAACGTGATGGATCCACGTCCTCCGTTGGACCAATCTCCATGGTTGACTTGGACGTGCGCGCATGGCTATGTTCCTTCCACTGTTCAAGGGCAATGGCGTGCTCTCTAGCAGGTAACGTGATACGTGAAGCGTGGAGGTAACGTGAAGATTTTTTATGGCTTTATCTCTCTAGCAGGTGACGTGGAGCCTAGAGGTGCTGCGGAAATGGCATTCGGTTGTTCTGTCCATGCCAAGGCGTCGTCGTCGGGCGCACGCAAGAATCTCCAGGGCACCATACGGTAATACGTAAAGCCTATTTATATTGATTCCTATAAATCGATTTTGCTTCTAGAAGTGGAAATTAATACAAACACCTTAGTTTTTTTAAGCTGTTTCTATCGACTACTATTGTTTATCTTTCACATATTGTAATGTACTTTGTATTTTGTTATATCATAATGCCTAGGTCGCATGACGGTCCGAATGTTATATCACCTTTCGTTACACCGTCTTTTTACATAACGCAATACCATTTATCAGTCGCTACTATTCATCAGCCGTTTCTATCAGCCACTTCTACTAGCCTCTACTATTCATTAGTCACAGCCAAAAGCAGTGGCGGAGGACCCGATAGGGCAAGGTCTGGCGTGCGCCAGACCTTGATGCGGGCGGCGGGAGGCGGGCGAGGGAGGCGGGAGGCGGGCGGGCTGCGGGAGGCGGGAGGCGTGCGGCGGGCGGCCGGCGGGAGGCGGGAGGGGGGAGGGGGAGGCGGGCGGGCTGCGGGAGGCGGGCGGGAGGCGGCCGGCCGGCGGGGGGAGGCGGGAGGCGGACGGGCTGCGGGAGGCGGGCGGCGGGAGGCGTGCGGCGGGCGGCCGGCGGGAGTGAAAGCATCTAGGCCCCTAAAAATGTTAGTTTTGGTAATTAATGAATTTATGTGAATATGGGACTAATGTGTGCATTAAGTGTTTGAAAGGATATGTTCAAATAGCAAAGAAAGAGGCTCACAAAATATCCCATGAAGATTCAAGATCTCTAGGGCGACAAGGTAAATAGTTTAGGTATCTATTTTGTTTTACCGGTCTTGGAGTTAGGTTGGAAGACCGGATTATAGGATAGACGCCGTACTATTAAGAGGGATCATGGTGATTGCTTGATCATGTTCAAATGTGCCCTTTGGATCAATTTAGGATCATGCATGCACTTAGAAATTAAAATTAAATCAAATCTGTGCATTGTCAGAAAATCCGGTAGTTCCGGCGTGTATTAGGCGGAACTACCGCAGGTCCGGTAGTACCGGGCGCCCGGGCGGAACGTTTTTTCCAGAGAGCGTCCGGACTAAGACTTAGTCTCTCGGAAAACGGTAGTACCGCGGTTTGACCTGCGGAACTACCGGACTGCCGGTAGTACCGGGCACTCGAGCGGAACTTTATTTCCAGAGAGCGCCCGGACTTTAACTTAGCCTCTCGGAAAACGGAAGTACCGCGGTTTTACCTGCGGAACTACCGCATGTGCGGAAGTTCCGGACACCCGAGCGGAACATTTTTTCCAGAGAGCGCCGAGAATAAGACTTAGTCTCGTTGAGATCGGAAGTACCGGGCTTGGGGCGGAACTTCCGGACGTCCGGAACTACCGCGGTTTTAACGGCGGTAGTACCGCACTCATTGACCAACGGTTACTTCTGACTCTCTGACATAGCCGTTCTGACCGGTCAGCTAGGGTCCGGTAGTACCGCGGTTTTGCCTGCGGTAGTACCGGATTTCCTGAATTTTCAGGATTGTTTATTGTAACGGCTATTTGAGGTGGGTGAGGGTATAAATACACCCCCACCAGAACTAGGACGTTGTTGTTGAACATCCATTGAATACATTTGAGCCTAGAGCAACCTCTCACACCTCATTCACTCTCTTGTGCATTCATTTGAGGTAGTTGACCCAAAATTCAAGTGCATTGCATTCTAGTTGATCCATTGAGCACTTGAGTGAGATCAAGCCGCAGTGGTCTATTCTCTTGGTGCTTGCCGGCACCTAGACGGCTTGGCGGAGCTTCGGTGATCTTCTCAAGAAGATTGTGAGAAGGCCCGGAAGATTGTGAAGGCTTGGAGCTCGCCTACCCGGAGAGGGAAAGGGCATCCAATAGTGATCGAGGTGCTTAGACTCATTCGTGGAGCCGGTCCGATTCGTTCGGGCTTACCTCAACGTGGACTAGGGGAGACCGGCAAGTCTCCGATCACCACGGTAAAAAGTAATCGTGTCAAATTGTGGTTTGCTCTCTTGTGATCATATTCTTCCAAGCAACGCTCTTTATTCATATCATTTGATTGCTTGCTTAGTTAGAGTAGCAATTGTTGTTCTCTACCTTTCGTTATTGCTCTTAGTCGATTACTTGTGCTAGTGTTAGTGTTATCTTGCTCTATCAATCCATCAAGTTTAAAATTGCTAATTAGAATTAGACGAAAATTTTAAAACCTCCTAGTCACCCCCCTCTAGTCGGCCTCCTCGATCTTACAAGTGGTATCAGAGCTTGGTCTCTCAAATTTGGACTTAACCGTCTAGAGAGAAAAGGATGGCTAGTGAGGGTATAGCAATAGGAAAGGCACCTCTATTTGATGGCTCAAATTATGCTTATTGGAAAATTAGAATGTCTATTTATTTAAAGGCCATGAGTCCTCAAATTTGGAAAGTCGTAAATGAGAGTTACGTTATGGCTCTTGATCCGGATCACCCAACGGATCAAGACGGGCGTAATGCTCATTTAGACGCCCAAGCTATGAATGCTCTATTTGGAGCCTTGAACGCGGATGAGTTCAATAGGGTGAGCAATCTTGAGACGGCTCATGCTATTTGGACTACCCTTTCGGAAATACACGAAGGGACATCCACGGTCAAGGAGGCCAAATTGCATCGGCTTAGAATCAAATATGAGACATTCACAATGTTGCCCCATGAAGACATTAATGAGATGTACTCAAGGCTCAACAACATTGTGAATGAGCTTAAGGGCCTTGGAACTAATCTTTCCGATCTTGATATTGTTCGAAAGATGCTTAGGGCCTTGCCGGAGAAATATGAAGTGTTGGTGACTCTCTTCCTCAACTCACCGGAGTTGGCAAGAATGACACCAACGCAATCGTTGGGCAATCTCATCACCAACGAGCTATACAAGAAAGACAAGGAAGAGCTCTTGGAGCAATCCTCTTCCAAGAATAAGAAGATCACCGCTTTCAAAGCTAAAGCGGTAATGAGTGAAGAATCCGAAGAAGATGATGAGGAGGATTCCGAAGAAGAATTTGCACTTCTAGTAAGAAGAATGAAGAAGTTCATGAGAAGACGCCCATTTCGGAGTACAAGCCATGAGAAGACCAAGAAATGTCATTCTTCCTCCAACAAGAAGTTTAGCAACATTCGTTGCTATGAATGTGATGAGAAGGGGCACATTGCCTCTCAATGTCCAACAAAGAAGGATGACAAGGAGAAGTCATCAAAGAAGAAGAACTAAAACGGCAAGAAGAAGCTTTTCAAGAAGCTTCACAAGGATGGCAAGAATGAAGCCCATATTGGTGAGTGGAACTCCGAAGAGGAGTATTCGGACTCCGACTCAAGCGAGGACGAATCTCCCAAGAAGAAAGGGCTTGTGGGCATTGCAATCAAGGAGGCTCCATCACTATTCTCCACTCCTACATGCCTTATGGCTAAAGGAGAAAAGGTAAACTTGCTTGATGATGATGAGCCTTCATATGATGACTTGATGAATATGCTAGTTGAATTGAATGAATTTCTTGGAAAAGAAAAATCAAAGTTTAAGGTCTTAAAGAGAGAACACACCTCTCTCAAAGACTCTTATGAGGAGCTAAAGGAAGCTCATGATTTGCTTCTCCAAGAAAATCACAAATCTAGTACTAGCATTGGAGTTACTTGCAATATCTTGAATGAAATGTCTAGTATAGAAATTTCAAAGTCTAGCATATCTACTTGTTGTGATGATCTACTTGCCATACCTTGTTCATCAAGTGTAGATTCTAGAAATGCTCTAAATCTTGTTCATGATGATATCATTGCTAATGAAAACAAAAATTTAAAAGAACAAGTGCTAAAATTAAACAAAAGCTTAGAGAGTGCTTACAAGGGAAAGGAAACCCTTGATAAGTTACTAAGCGATCAAAGATGCTCTTTCAACAAAGAGGGACTTGGATATATCCCCCAAAAGGGTAAAAAGTCGGTATACAAGCCTCCAAGTTTGTAAAGGAAAATGGTAAGTATTGCACAAAATGCCGGTGTATTGGACATATGCCAAGTGATTGCTCAAAGAATAACATGCATTCCATTGGTTTATATGATTCATGTTATATGCTTAGAAAATCCACAAATGGAAATGTTATTGCTCATTTCATTGGCACCTCAATTTTGGGTGCTAAAAAGAAATCCACTTGGGTACCCAAGACCTTGGTCACTAACCTCCAAGGACCCAAACAAATTTGGGTACCTAAAAGAACTTGATCTTCTTTTGTAGGTGAACTACAAAACCGGTGGAAGGCATTGGGTGTTGGATAGCGGTTGCACTCAACATATGACCGAAGACCGGAAGATGTTCACCACATTTGAGAATGGAAGCAATGACAAAATCACATTTGGAGACAATAGCAAAGGAAAGGTATTAGGATTGGGTAAAATCGCTATCTCAAACGACCTTTCAATTTCTAATGTATCTTTAGTTGAATCATTAAATTTCAACTTGCTATCCGTTGCTCAAATATGTGATCTTGGCTTAACATGCTCATTCTCAAAAGAAAATGTTATAATCTCAAAAGATAATAATAATGAACTAGTCTTCAAAGGCTTTAGATTTGGGAATCTCTATTTGGTAGATTTTTCTTCAAATGAGTCTTGTTTGAAAACTTGTTTAATTGCAAAAACTTCTTTGGGTTGGTTGTGGCATAGAAGGCTAGGTCATGTGGGAATGATTCAACTTAAAAAGCTTTTTAAGCATGACTTAGTGGTTGGCTTGAAGGATGTAAAGTTTGAGAAAAATCGACTTTGTAGTGCTTGTCAAGCCGGAAAACAAGTCGCTAATTCTCATCCTTCCAAAAGTATCATGTCAACCTCTAGGCCATTAGCGCTCTTACATATGGATTTGTTCGGGCCAACAACCTATAAGAGCATTGGAGGAAATAGCTATTGTTTAGTCATTGTGGATGATTACTCTAGATATACATGGGTCTTCTTCCTAAATGACAAAAGTGAAACCTCCGGGATTTTCAAAAGTTTTTCAAAAAGGGCTCAAAATGAATTTGATTTTAAAATAAAGAAAATTAGGAGTGACAATGGTTCCGAGTTCAAAAATACAAAAGTTGAAGACTTTTGCGATGAACTTGGAATAAAGCACGAACTTTCCACAACCTACACTCCGGAGCAAAATGGAGTTGTAGAGAGGAAAAATCGAACATTGATTGAAATGGCTAGGACAATGCTTGATGAATATGATACTTCCGACAAGTTTTGGGCGGAAGCTATTAACACCACATGTCATGCCATAAATCGCCTCTACTTACATCGACTCTTGAAAAAGACTTCCTATGAGCTTCTTGTTGGAAGGAGACCGAACATCTCTTACTTTAGAGTATTTGGTTGCAAATGCTATATTCTAAGAAAAGGTGTTCGGCTCTCAAAATTTCAAAGTCGATGTGATGAAGGCTTCCTTTTAGGGTATTCCTCAAATAGTAAAGCCTATAGGGTCTTTAATAAAAATTCGGGTTTAGTGGAAGAATCATGTGATGTACAATTTGATGAAACTAACGGCTCTCAAGAAGAGCATGAGAACTTGGATGATGTAGGAGATGAAAGTCTTCGCAAGGCAATGGAGAACATGCAAATCGGAGACATCAAGCCAAAAGAGGATCCAACATCGCCAAGCTCATCTAGACAAGTGGAACCACCCTCTTCTTCCACAATAAACGATGTTCAAGTTATTGAAGATGAAGAAAAGGATCAACCGCAAAATATGTTCAAGATTCACAATGCAATAGCCAAGGATCACCCAATTGACCAAATATTGGGTGACGTAAGTAAGGGTGTTCAAACTCGCTCTAGAGTAGCTTCATTTTGTGAACACTATTCTTTTGTATCTTCACTTGAACCTAAGCGTGTAGAAGAAGCATTAGATGACCCGGATTGGATAAATGCTATGCATGAAGAGATGAATAACTTTGCCCAAAACGATGTTTGGACTTTGGTGGAGAGACCCAAGGAGCACAATGTCATTGGCACAAAATGGGTCTTCCGGAACAAACAAGATGAGAACGGAATTGTGGTAAGAAATAAAGCAAGGTTAGTAGCTCAAGGTTATACTCAAGTCGAGGGCTTAGATTATGATGAGACTTTTGCGCCCGTTGCTAGACTTGAATCAATTAGAATCTTGCTTGCTTTTGCATCATGCTTTGACATTAAATTATTTCAAATGGATGTCAAAAGTGCATTTCTTAATGGTACAATTTCCGAATTAGTATATGTGGAACAACCCCCGGGATTTGAAGATGCTAAATACTCTAATCATGTGTATAGATTGTCAAAGGCACTATATGGTTTAAAGCAAGCTCCTAGAGCTTGGTATGAGCGCCTTCGTAACTTTCTAGTGTCAAAAGGCTTTAAAATTGGTAAAGTAGATACAACTCTATTCACAAAAATTATTGGAGATGATTTCTTTGTATGTCAAATATATGTTGATGATATTATATTTGGTTCTACTAATCAAGACTTTTGCAAAGAATTTGGTGAGATGATGTCTAGGGAATTCGAGATGTCAATGATTGGTGAGCTAAGCTACTTCCTTAGACTTCAAATCAAACAACTTAAAGATGGGACGTTTATAAGCCAAACAAAGTATGTGAAGGATCTACTCAAAAGATTCGGAATGGAAGAAGTCAAACCCATGAAAACACCCATGGCAACGAACGGGCATCTAGACCTCAACGAAGAAGGTAAGTCGGTAGATTTAAAGCTTTATAGATCCATGATTCGTAGTTTGCTTTATCTTACCGCATCTAGGCCTGACATTATGTTTAGTGTATGCATGTGTGCACGTTTTCAAGCTTCTCCAAAAGAGTACCATTTAGTGGCCGTAAAGAGGATTCTAAGATATTTAAAGCATTCCTCAAGCATAGGGCTTTGGTATCCCAAAGGTGCAAAATTTGAATTAATTGGATATTCGGATTCTGATTATGCGGGATGCAAAGTGGATAGAAAAAGCACCTCGGGTAGTTGCCAATTTCTAGGAAGATCTCTAGTGTGTTGGTCATCCAAGAAACAAAATTCTGTAGCACTTTCAACCGCCGAAGCCGAATATATTTCAGCGGGAAGTTGTTGTGCTCAATTGCTTTGGATGAGGCAAACATTGTTGGATTATGGGATCAATTTTGATAAAGTGCCTCTTTTGTGTGATAATGATAGTGCTATCAAAATATCCAATAATCCCGTTCAACACTCAAGAACCAAGCATATAGATATACGCCACCATTTCTTGAGAGATCATGTGAGCAAGGGAGATATTGAGATTAGCCACATCCGAACCGAAAATCAACTAGCGGATATTTTCACCAAACCATTAGATGAAAGCCGCTTTTGCAAATTGAGGAATGAATTAAATGTCATAGACTACTCAAATGTAGCTTGAAATCTCACTTCATCTATTTCTGCTCATTTGTTGTGCTCATTTGGACTTTTGTTGGTTTTTCCCCTATTTTGGTCAAAAATTCGTTTAATTTCATAAAAATTAGTTTCAAAATATAGCATTAGCTCGATTGATGCATAATGATCCTGAATGACTTTAGTTGCATGCAAAACTAGGGATCATTTGCAAAATTTCAAGTTCTAAATCTAAAATTCTGAAAAGTTCCAGAAAATCCGGAACTACCGCAGTTCATTGTGCGGTACTTCCGCTCCTGTCAGAAAAACCGGAACTACCGCAGTGTAATTCGCGGAACTTCCGGAATATCTGTGACTACGGTACTACCGGCGTGTTACGCGCGGTACTACCGCTTTCTGCGGGATTCAATGCGGTTTTCAAAACCGCCAACTCCTCCAACCGTTACTCTTTTTCCTTTATCTCTCTCTCTCTCTCTCTCATCTTCACTCCTCCCAAACCACAGCCGCCTACTCCTCTCTTCTTCCTCTCCTCCACCCTCTCTCTCCCAAGAAACTCTCTCATCTCCCGATCTTTGAATCCGAGGGGAGTTCTTCGTTTTTGGGCGATTATTTGCACCCCCAGGGTTCTCCTCCTTCGACTTCACAAGGTAAATCGGATCAAAATCCACTTTTTATCTTGTTCTTAGAACCCTAGGTAGAGTTTAGGTTAAAATTGAAATGTGATGATTTTTGCTGAAATTTTCTTGGGCAAAGTAGTTTATTTGGGGTATTAGAATGTTTATACAAACATGCACTGGATTCAATCCCAGAAATACCCCAAAAGATTCAATTTTTGTCATGCCCTAGAAATGTCCAGAAAAACCGGAACTACCGGTCGAAGTGGCCGGAACTTCCGGGGTCCCGGTAGTACCGCATGTTTAATGCCAGAACTACCGGATTTCCCGGAAGTACCGCAGTTTTGCCGCCGGTACTTCCGTTTTTCCTGAAACGGCAGAAATTCATTGCTTTCAATTTCAAACCTTCTTTCGCTTGCTCTACTTCTTACCTTGATTATCCTACTGTGTCATTGAAGATGCCGAGGATGAAGAATGTCTCGCACAAGTCCTATGGGGGCACAGCTGGTCAATCCTCCTCGACTCCTGCATCTCAGTCAGCGGCGCACAAGGGCAAGGGTCCCGCCTCCGACCCTGAGAGTGACTCAGAGGATTCGCATGAGAGCGAATCTGAGGCCTCGCATGAGAGCGAGGAATATGCAGTCCCAGATGAGGAGATGCCTGAGGTAACTGCAGACCACGAAGTGGACCTCGACAAGATCACTAATGAAGATTATGCCATTCTTCGTCGCCGAAGTCAATATGTACGCCCTCGAGACTCAATGAACCCCCAATTTCATTCAAAGTTTCAAGAGAAGGTGTACCAGGAGATGTATGGTCCAGCCCGAAAATTTGCTGCACATAAGTATGTAGACTGGGATCACTTGTCGCAGATCGACAAGTTCAGTGGTGCTTATCAGCTCTTCCAGCGAGCCGATATCCATCAACTTGTTGCATTCAAATGCAACTATATGGACAACATGATCAGACAGTTCTATGCTACCCTGTACGTCTCTCCCAACTTTGAGCATCTGAGTTGGATGACAGGGACCCAGTTCATTGAGTGCACCAGGCACGAGTTTGAGCTAGCACTTGGGACGGAAACCAGTGCATATGAGAAGGTGTTCAGCAAGCGAGCTCTTCCTATTGCTGCATATTCAGAGTATTATGACCAAGCTGCTGAACGGACACTGGGGACGACAATGGCTTACTCCTATTCCCAGCCTTGTCAACAGGATCATCAACCACACCATTCTTCCCAAGAGCGGGAATTATGATGCTATTCGTGGCCACGCGTGGAATGTAATTGATTACATTATGCGCGGCCAAAAGTTTGATGTGGTGGATCTTATCATCAGGGGGATCGACGCCAATAAGAATGACAAACAGAAAAGGATTAACTTTGCACCATTCATAATGGCGGTGATCATTAGGAAGACTGGATACCGAGGAGCACTCTGCACCCCGCACAAGCCATACAAGCCGCGTGCAGAGCCTCCTGTTCCTGCTCCTGTTCGCACCCGTGCTCAGCCTCAGCCTCAGCCTCAGCCTCAGCATCAGGCAGCTGCTGATCCTCCTCCCCAGGGCGAGGGCGACGTGTCGCTTTCCCAGATTTACTCTGCCATACTCAGGCTGGAGGAGCGCCAGGATGTCTTGATCTCCACTGTGTCTTCCCTTGGTGATCGCGTATCAGCCTTGGAGAGTGCAGTTCAGCCGCCTTCTCCAGTTCGTTATGGTCGTCGCACTCGTCGCCGTGGTCCTCCTTCTCCCAGTGCAGCTCAGGACTAGCTCCTCTTTTTGGTACTTCGATGCCAAAGGGGGGGAAATCTGTTAGGAGAAGAAGTTTTAAGTCTTATCTATCGTTGTAATAAAGTATGGTGAAATGAACCATGTAATGCTTAGTGTGTGGTTTAAACTCTGTGGTTGTTTAGTATTTTAATTTCTGATGCTTTGGAATGAACTATGTCCTGTCCTTAATACAATGCTTGTTTTACTTGTCTTTTGCGTATCCTTGAATTTGGTGAATATGAATACTATGATGAAATCATGCCTATTAAATTCCTGCAAAATTTGATGCACATGTTTAGGGGGAGCTCTTTCTTATTAGTTCCTAAAATGCAAAAATTCCCCATGTTCTAAAAATTGCTAAAATTTCAAAGTCTTTGTGATATACATCTTGCAAATTAGAAGTATATCCAAATCTTAAATTCTTCTCATAAATTGCTCTTGTTGTCATCAATTACCAAAAAGGGGGAGATTGAAAGCATCTAGGCCCCTAAAAATGTTAGTTTTGGTAATTAATGAATTTATGTGAATATGGGACTAATGTGTGCATTAAGTGTTTGAAAGGATATGTTCAAATAGCAAAGAAAGAGGCTCACAAAATATCCCATGAAGATTCAAGATCTCTAGGGCGACAAGGTAAATAGTTTAGGTATCTATTTTGTTTTACCGGTCTTGGAGTTAGGTTGGAAGACCGGATTATAGGATAGACGCCGTACTATTAAGAGGGATCATGGTGATTGCTTGATCATGTTCAAATGTGCCCTTTGGATCAATTTAGGATCATGCATGCACTTAGAAATTAAAATTAAATCAAATCTGTGCATTGTCAGAAAATCCGGTAGTTCCGGCGTGTATTAGGCGGAACTACCGCAGGTCCGGTAGTACCGGGCGCCCGGGCGGAACGTTTTTTCCAGAGAGCGTCCGGACTAAGACTTAGTCTCTCGGAAAACGGTAGTACCGCGGTTTGACCTGCGGAACTACCGGACTGCCGGTAGTACCGGGCACTCGAGCGGAACTTTATTTCCAGAGAGCGCCCGGACTTTAACTTAGCCTCTCGGAAAACGGAAGTACCGCGGTTTTACCTGCGGAACTACCGCATGTGCGGAAGTTCCGGACACCCGAGCGGAACATTTTTTCCAGAGAGCGCCGAGAATAAGACTTAGTCTCGTTGAGATCGGAAGTACCGGGCTTGGGGCGGAACTTCCGGACGTCCGGAACTACCGCGGTTTTAACGGCGGTAGTACCGCACTCATTGACCAACGGTTACTTCTGACTCTCTGACATAGCCGTTCTGACCGGTCAGCTAGGGTCCGGTAGTACCGCGGTTTTGCCTGCGGTAGTACCGGATTTCCTGAATTTTCAGGATTGTTTATTGTAACGGCTATTTGAGGTGGGTGAGGGTATAAATACACCCCCACCAGAACTAGGACGTTGTTGTTGAACATCCATTGAATACATTTGAGCCTAGAGCAACCTCTCACACCTCATTCACTCTCTTGTGCATTCATTTGAGGTAGTTGACCCAAAATTCAAGTGCATTGCATTCTAGTTGATCCATTGAGCACTTGAGTGAGATCAAGCCGCAGTGGTCTATTCTCTTGGTGCTTGCCGGCACCTAGACGGCTTGGCGGAGCTTCGGTGATCTTCTCAAGAAGATTGTGAGAAGGCCCGGAAGATTGTGAAGGCTTGGAGCTCGCCTACCCGGAGAGGGAAAGGGCATCCAATAGTGATCGAGGTGCTTAGGCTCATTCGTGGAGCCGGTCCGATTCGTTCGGGCTTACCTCAACGTGGACTAGGGGAGACCGGCAAGTCTCCGATCACCACGGTAAAAAGTAATCGTGTCAAATTGTGGTTTGCTCTCTTGTGATCATATTCTTCCAAGCAACGCTCTTTATTCATATCATTTGATTGCTTGCTTAGTTAGAGTAGCGATTGTTGTTCTCTACCTTTCGTTATTGCTCTTAGTCGATTACTTGTGCTAGTGTTAGTGTTATCTTGCTCTATCAATCCATCAAGTTTAAAATTGCTAATTAGAATTAGATGAAAATTTTAAAACCTCCTATTCACCCCGCCTCTAGTCGGCCTCCTCGATCTTACAGGGAGGCGGGAGGCGGGCGGGCGGTGGGAGGTGGGAGGCGGGCGGCGGCCGGCAGGCGGGCGGGCGGCCAGCGATCCGCCCCACCTCATTTTTTCCCCGTCCTCCGCCACTGGCCAAAAGCTATCAACAGAAACCAATGTGAACATGCTCTGACTCCCAACGGCAACTAACAGTTTTTCTGAACTGCTAACATCTTGAAAATTGGATCGCTCAAATTTTACGGTTTGGAAAAAAGAAAATTTATGTTTTTTTAACTTTTTGCTAAAAACATAGATTATGTAATACACAAAAAGAACCAAAAGTGCCAGAAATGATGTCACGGTTAGGAAAAGGAAAATTATGCAAATAAAATGAGAGTTGCACTAGGGATAATAAAATGGCTTGAATTTTTATGTTGGGATCAATGACTGATTTTTTAGCTGCTAAGTATGAGGGTGAACACAATGCGTGGAAAAATAATGTGCAGTCTGGAACATGATTTTGGTGATGTATCTCTTATTAAAGTGCTTAATCTTGTTAATCACTTTCTCTCTACTAAACTCTGTGTTTAGTAGAGGAATTAATGAGCATATTAATAAACTCTGTGTTTTAGTAAAGGAATTAAAATTAAAAAAATATTAGCTATCCTTTTTCAGGAGAAGTGCAGGTCATGGTTGTTCTAAACTCTTTGCCAAATTCATGGAAACAATTTAAGATATCTTTTTGTCATTTTGAAAGGATACTCATTATCCGCACTCTGAGGCATCATTTGCTTATGAAAGAAGATAGAAAACTCTCTCAAGAAAAGGAAAGAAATACTTGTAATTCTGAGTTACACCTTGGAGACAAAAAAATGGTAATTATAAAAGGTATTGGTAAAAGAGGAAACCTAATAGTGATTTAAGAGAAAAGATTAACAAGAAATATGATCGGGATGGTCTTGAAAATTATAACTCAATTAAGATGAATGATAAGTACAAAAAAATTCAAGTATCACAACTGTGGTCAGTATGGGTATATTTGAGAGCTGACTATCAGATAAAGAAGAAGTAGAATGAGTAAAAGAATCAAAACAACCAACTAGTCAAGTGTAAAGGTAATTCTTCGCCTGATGGTACATCTGTTATTTTTGTATGCACTAAATCTTTAATTACTACTACTTTTCTAAATAGTTGGGTTGTTGATTATGGTGATACATTTCATATTACTAAAAATATTAGAACTTTTATTTATATGCGAATAATTTCAAGGGAAAATAGATATGTCTTTTTGGACACTAATGCTAAAGCTGATGTACTTGGAATTGAAAATTATATCCTAAAAATCCCTAATGGAGAAAAATTATTATTATTATAGGACACTTTGTATTCACCTAACATGAGAAGCAATTTAATTTCTATTGCTCAGTTCGAATCTATTGGTTATGATATATTGTTTAAAAATGAAGAGTTAAAATATTGCTCAATGAAAAATTGGTTCATATTGGAACTCGTCATGAATATCTTTATTTTCTTAATGAACTGTCAAATGATGACAATATTGATTGCTTAGTTGGTGAAAATAACTCTATAGTGAGAAATACTAATGATAGGAATACATGATCAGAATCTTATTTATGGCATTTACGATTTAGTCACATATCAAAAAATAGAATTAAGAGGCTTATTAATTCTAAAATTCTGCATTAGTGGGAGGATTTGGTATTTATGAGGCATGTATAATGGATAAGATGACATGTGCATCTTTTCCAAAGGCGGAAAGATCTAATGAGTCTCTTGCCATTATTCATTCTAATATTTATGGTAAGATGTCTATTTTTATCAAATTCATTCATAATTATTCTATATTTGGATATGTGTATCTTCTTAAACAAAAGTTACAAGGTTTTGATGTGTTCAAGGCATTTAAAACTGAAGTGAAAAATCAATTGAATAGAAAGATCAAAGTTTTGAGAACTGGTCGTGGAGGAGAATACACTTTAGGAATATTAAATGATTTTTTGTAAAGAGCATAGAATTATTCATTATTATACTATACCTTACATTCCATAACAAAATAGTGCTAGTGAAGGGAGAAATAGAACACTTATTAATATGGTTATGTTTGTGATGGTTTATTCAGATCTTCCTTTATCTTTTTTTGAGGGAAACATTACATACTGTTGTTAATTTATTGAATCATTCACCATTTAAATCTATAATAGTCACTCCTTATGAGTTGTGAACTAGAAGAAAACTATCACGTCGCCAATTAGCAGTTTGGGGGTGTGATGCTTACAGTGTAAAATCAAAACCGTATAAAATTGCAGCCTTAAAGCACACTGGAAATTCTTATTACTTATTGTTTCGAATCAAAATGGTATAGATTTTATGATCCAGAATAGGAAAAACTGGTAAAAAGTAGAGATGCAGTATTTTTAGATCAAAACACATCTTGTTGTGCTAAGCGGGCAAGAGAGGAATTATTGGTAACACTCCATCAGAAATACAGATTAATACATCTGAAATTAATTATCACACTGAAGAGGTTAGCTGCTGAAGAAAATACAAATCAAACTCCCAACACTAACATGCTTAGGAGAAATAGGAGGAATTTAAGTACACTCCAATATGTAGATGATTATTACTTGTTCTTTGGGAAAGAACACTGTAAAATTTCAGATTTAGAGGAAGAACCAAAGGCTTATCAAGAAGCAATAAACTACTCATAATCTAAACTATGGGTGGAAGTAATACGGGAAAATAAAATAAAACTCGATGAAAAGGAAAAAAAAGTTTGGAAACTTATTGATCTACCAAACAATCGTAAGCCCATATGTTATAAATGGATTTTAAAAGGAAATTGAATGCAATAGGTTTAGTGAAAAATATAATACTAGACTTGTTGCTAAAGGCTTTACACAAAATAAAGACGTTGGCTTTGTGGAAACTTTTCTTCTGTTGCTAAATTTACTTCAATTCACATTATTAGTGATTTAATGGCTTATTATGATCTTGAACTCCACTACATAGATGTTAAAACTGTTTTTCTTAATGGTCTTTTGGAGGATGAAATATATATGAAACAACCGAAAGGTTTTGAAAAAAAAGAAAATGAAAATAAGGTTTGCAAGTTGCATAGATCAATTTATGGTCTTAAACAAGCTTCGCATCAATGGTATACTCTATTTGATAATGCTATCACGTCATATGTTTTTTATTGATAGAAAGTGATCATTGCATATATACAAAAGTTGTGAGTAAATACTTTGTGTTTCTATCTTTATATGTTGATGATATTCTCGTTGCTTCTAATAATAAAAATACATTGATGAAAGTGAAATCTTGGTTGCCTTCTAAATTTGATACAAAAAATATAGGAGAAACTTCCTATGTTATAGGAGTGACAATACATAGAGATCGAAATAAAAGAATTCTTAGGTTGTCCCAAAGGCATACCTTAGAAGTGTTTTCAAATGATTTTCTAGGAAAAACAACAAATATGTTAATGCACCTATTGTGAAGGGAACTATACTCAGTGATGAATTATGTCCGAATACCCTTAAGGAAAAAAGGGAACTATACTAAGTGAGAAATTATGTCAAAATATTCTTGAGGCAAAAGATAGAATGAATGGAATTCCTTATTCTTCAGCTTTGGAATGTCTTATGTATGCTATGTTATTTACACGACCTGATCTTAGCTATACCATTGGAATTCTTAGTAGATATAGAATCCAGAGGAAGAGCACTGAAAATAAATCAAATATATACTCCAATATGTAGATTATTACTTGTTCTTTGGGAAAGTCAATAATATTTTCTAAGCATGATTAAGTCATGGGACTTTAGTTTATTGATTAAATGTTTCAGCTAAGTGAAAGATGTTAGGATTTTTATGTAGCTTTCAATATTTATTGTGGTTATTGTCTGTTTTAATCAATGTGGAATTATTCATATTATTGGTGTAAAATATAGGGAATAATTTGATACGAAATTTAACTTGATGAATTAATACTTGAGGTGCCAAGGATGATTGTGCTGAAATTTGCTAGACATATTTGTTGAGACCGGGTCTATTGAAATTTAATGTGCATGCATATGTTTAACCCGGGTATAGCACAGGGCGGAATAGCTAGGTTGTTTTGTTGGATCGGCTCCACGAGCTGTTGACCCACATGATCAGATTGGATTTAATCTCATAAATAATCTGATCATGATGTATGACTCACATATATGTGTTAGGGACTAATATGTTTTAGACTCATAAAACCGGTTTGTCTGATCGTGGTTGGTGACATGGTTTAGAAGTCTCACGGTGTACCAAAAAATAGGTGGGTTACTTTGCAACACCTAAAAGTGGAGTCTATAAATAGGTCCCTACCCTCTAGCCTCATATGCAATTGTGAGCGGCATCATAAAAAAGACAGAAGAATAGATGGTAGAGTAGAAAGCCTCCACAAAATTAATATAGGATTTGAGAAAACCTAACAGCTAAGACAAGGTGAAGACCTTAAAACCTCACGGAGTGCGGGCACACGCTTTGACCATTGAATGCATCCATATATGCGTGTACTCGAAGAGGCTACCACAGAAGAGGAAGATATCTTCAGGGAAGGTGTTTCTATACTTTTCTGAACAGTGGTTTGTATAGTTTTTAAAGCATGATGAATGGTGAATAGATATTATTTATCTTTTTATGTATTTTGATATTAGTATTACTTTTGTTAGAGAGAAAGGTATAGAAACATTTCTCTATTTTCTGAACGGAAAAAGAAATGTAAAGAGCGTAGAAACTATAGGCGGGCCTGCTCGTTTAGGCAGGCATGGTGGCCTAAGATTGTAGCTTTCGCTGGAGAACGGTTGCCTAGCCAGCCCAACAACTCCATGTCTTCATTGTCTTGGACGTGATAAGCGACCACACGTTTCTTAACCCATCTGATCAGTCTACCGGCCCGGCCCGCAAGGCTTCGATCGAAGAGGTAAAATGCGAAGGTATTTTTCAACATTTTTGTTTTGCCTCCATAGATACAGATATTTTACTCACGGAAGCTACGCTGATGAGACAGAGTAAATGATATTTTTGTACCCTCACTTCACTTACTTTTCTAGAAAGAGGACATTACTAGGCACCGTTTAAAAGTGATGTTGCTGACACCGTAACGGATGTCAATTTTTTAAGGTATTAATTAAAAAATAAAGAAAAAAAAGAAAAAAACACTATTATATCTTCACAGATAACCTAATGAAAATGAAATAAAGAAAAAGGAGCGTTAAGAAGCTAATACGGTACAAACCAATTTTAGCTTCTAGAAACTATTGCTGTTTAGAATAGGATCTATGTTGGTTAATTTATGGTTCCTATGTTCTTCGGTCCTGTTCCAAAATTAATTCTCTTTTCTCTAACACCATCTCTAAGAAAGTTTGGCATGCAGATGCTACGAGCCAACGAGGCGGATGTCACAAAATGCATTGTGCTGCGAAAGCTTCCGTGTCGCTTTCGATGCACTGTGCTGTCCAGGCTCCGTGCTTGGTGGATAGTAACTTGTCATGATCTGCAGAAGATCGCACATCTCGCTGTGACGCTGTCAATACTAGTGAACAGCAGCAGCAGCTCTTTCGCTTAAGGGCCAAGAAGAATAGAAGGTAGTGCTTCACTGTAGATTGGCAGGAGAATATTTCTGCAGGTAAAGATAGGCCGCGAATCTCTCGTCACTTTTCACTTTTGCTGGAGGTGGTTCAACCACTGGGAGCCGAAGTAGATGTGGTGGAAGCCCGGCTGATCTTGCGAGCATGATGCGATGCCATTGCCATTTAGTGACCTTCAACTTGCAAAATTAAAGCCGAACAACAGTAGGTTCTCTGACCAAAAGAAGATAGTACAACTAGTATTTAGGCAACCTTCTTTCAGCTAATTCATTAATCCCGCAGGTCATCTTCCAAATGCTTTCCGGATCTTAATGCTACTGCTTGATTGTGCGCTCCGTTCTGATTACAGCAAAATGGGACCGATCAAAAGCTGTTCTAGGGGAGGCACGATTTGGGGACCATCTCAACAATCTCTCCGCAATATCATATATGCTTGAACTGCTCAAAAGCAGAGGCCCGAAGCACCGCTGCGACGGAATCCAGTGGGGATGGCAACATGGTTGGCACAGAAATGGTCAAATGACCATCTACGCTACTAGTATGCTGTGCGTATGTCACGGAGGAATTGGATCTCTCTCTCTCTCTCTCTCTCTCTCTCTCTCTCTCTCTCTCTCTCTTCAAAGTGGATGGTGCACGAGATTCCGAAAAAAAAGCTGGCATCTTACACACCAGGGACAAACAAATATCATCTGCCGTTGCTGTTGTAACGGCACCGTCGTGCCTTTACTTTCATCCTGCCGGTCATTACAAATCAATGGAGAAGATAACATCTTTCTAGGGAAGATGTCTCTCTTTCTCCTTCATGTACATGATGGTCACTCCAAACTCCAAAGCCTCAACGTGGGAAGACCAGCAAGCGCTAACTCCTGATCAGACTCCGTTCTTAGAAACATCTTTGAATCTTTTGACTGGTATTTGGGGCAAGTCCATCTCAAAGATTTTGTTCGAGAGGAAGCAATTGAGGGACGATCAAACACAGCGCCTCTTTCTTGCTTCGTTCAGAAGTTTAGAGAGGAGTTTATGATGGGCCTGCAAAACCTTCTTGTTGGCTTCCAAACGAATGGCTAGATGAAGATAAAGGCATGTTGTTCAGTTATAATGGGACAGCAGAGGATATGCTTCCTGCACACCGGTAGTCGCCAAGTCGAAGAAGGTGAGAACAATTCCTAGGCTTTTAGCTAGCCATGTAGGTCTTGGCCTCCATACTCCGTAACTTTTCATTTCATTTACGGAGGTGTTTAGAAAATATATGAGTATTTTTTGTTAAATGGTACTTAAATTTTGAGTCGTTGGATCTATATCTAAAGGATATGTTCCTCTCTCAAATCACATATATTCCTCTCTTTCCCTCACCTCCCCAAACCCTAGCCATCGACCCTCTCCACCATCTCTGTCGCCCACCTCCTCCGCCGCTTGTCTCCCTCCCTCTCGTGCCGCCCTTCTTCCTCCCCTTTGGCGAACCACTTAACACCCCCACCTTCTTCTTTCTCTCTGGTGAAACCCCTCATGTCACCATCCTTCTTTGTCTCCGGTGGCTACCGCCGCCGTCGCCCCCTAACCACCCATCCTTGTTACGTCGCCGACTGCTCATGGCCAAAGTGGCTCCACCACCACCTCGCCATCCCATCGTCGGTTTGCCACCGCCCCTTGGCCTTCCTCTAAATCCGGGGGAGCTTAGGTGAATCCAACCTAAACTTTAACTTGTTGGAGCACAAATCTCGAGGCAAAATTCTACAGCAAAAATTCAAATACTCAATTTAGCAATTACCTCATTCAAAGTCATGCTCATCAGATCGATCATGAGTTCATAAAACCCTGCTCATTTTGGCTTCTTCATTGGGTTTTTGGCTTCTAACTTTTAATTTCTTAATTTCGTCTTTTCTGCATTTTTGGTTTTTGGGCTTTTTTTCCTTTTTCTTTTTTCGTATTTCTTTGCATTGTTCGTGATAAGCTAATATTTTTTCTATTTTTAATTTTTTTTAAATTTAATTATACAAAAAAGTCATCAATAGCTATAGTTTAACATAAGATAGCTATAGTGTTAAATAGTTTTAAAAAAAAGCAAAAGAAAGCCTAAATGAGCTGAAGCTTGTGGAATGTATCGGTTAATTAACGGCCTTGACTTTATCTTAACGACAGCAATTCAGTGCATTCATTTTCCTACTTAGCGTACAGTTTGGAGCCTTCGTTCAAGGACGGCCCCTCGAATTCTCGTAAGCTGTACCGGTGGACTTCATGGAGTAATATGCATTTTCAAGCTGCTCCAAATTTCTCATCACCCTCTCCTCATATATGCTTGACCTGCACAATGATGGTAGCAAACCTGACAGCAATGCACTTCTCGGGGCATTTGCAGAGGCTCCTGTCAAATCATTAGAACCTGGCAGTACATCAATGTCCTCTAAACTAAATCCCATCCCAACCTCAATGAGTGTCTTCTCTCAACCTCTGCAATGTCTGTTTATAAGCTTGTAAGATCTGCTGATAACTTGGCAGCCTGCATCTCCTTTTCTTTTTTCAGTTGAGAAAGGAAATTCAGCAGCAAACCAGATTCTGCGTCTTGTTCATTGACAGCAAAAGGTGCCTGATTTAACAAGGACAAATTTCGACCCTCATTTATCAAGTCACGCCCTAGAATGTCTCTGACGAAAAAGCAAAATGGCTATTAGGCATTAATTTATGTGGAATTATCATGCCCTGCAGATGGCAAAGAAACATCATCTAAATAGACACAAAAGGAATACTAATGAGCAAATTTTATAGATTTTTTCCATGCAATGAACAAATAAAGGATTCCTTAGACACCAAAATAGCACTTCTCCATGGACTTATGTGTGCTTTTTCATGGCACAAATAAGGTAACCAAAATCTCAATTCCCTGTATAATTCTACAAATAAAGCTCAAGAATCAGATAAAGGCCTTCCCTCCAAGTACAGTCACGGAAAACAGAAGGGAACAACAAAGGTAATATAGGTGCCAAGAATAATTGGTGCTCATTTTACAATGAAATAACCATGTATTCAGATCTCTTCCTTTCATTCCACTGGAGAAATAATTCACCAAAATGGAACCCAGTGAACATTTGATTCTATTCACCTAATCAGTAAGCAACTGTCTTGTTTTGTGATGAGAAAGAGATGAATATGCTCATCTTTGCCTTTGGTCGAGAACAAGGATATGGATGCACTAACCAAAGACAGAAACAAATCTCCTTAGGACTTCCTGAAAGAAAATTTGGAGGCAGAATCCGATGGCGAAGATCTGACATTGCAGCACAATGCCCCCCAGAAGGCCTGGCACTGCCCCGCGCTGTGGCGCACGGCGGTCCGTACGAGATCGCGTCCAGGGGCAGCTCCCTCCAGTCCCTCCCCGGCGGCGGCTGCCAGAAGTGGAATGCCTTAAGGGGGGGCGGTCGGGCTTTCTTGTGCCTGCGGCGAATTTGAGGAGTCGCCGGCGGCGGCTGCGGAGGCCACGAGGAGGGCATGGCGAGGTGGAGTGTTAGGGCTTTTCTGTACATCGGACCGAGCAGGATCGCCATCCCCGGCTAGGCGGCTAGGGTTAGGATTTTGGGTCGGGAGGGAGGCGAATCGGGATGGTTGGTGGGGATTTGATTTGATTTTGCGGAGGTGGGCGAGGAGATGCGAGAGAGAGCGGAGATCTGAGGGTACCTGGGCTAGGACGCGCTGCGGGAGGCCCTTGAAGAAGGTGACGGCCTCCTGGCCGCTGATCCGGCCGTCGCGGTCCAGATCCGCGGCGCGGAAGTAGGCGTCGAACGCCGCCTCCATCGCTGCTGGCGGTGAGGGTTTCCGGCGAGATCGGGAGAGAGGGTGTTAACGGGGGTGCGCGGCGGGAGAAATTTTGTTATATAACGGTGGTGGCACAAAATAGTTTGTATGGTGTACTAATCCAACGCTGACACGTGACATGTATTACTGTAGCAACGAGTAATTTTTTTACTTTTTGTACTGTAAATGATACGACGAAAATATTTTTTATTTGTTTGCTACAGTATAAAACAGTACAAGTATTTTTTATTGGTTGCTACACTACTACATGCCATGTATCAGCATTGAATTGATTTGTGGCACAAACTGTTTTGTGTCACCGTGATATAACAAAATTTCTCGCGTGGCGAGCGGGCAGGGGTGGTGCTAGGGATGGATGTCAGATGAAACAGGAGGAGGCCCACAAGTCGGTGTAAATGATTCTGTGAGGAGGCAACTACCATTGACTTTTTCATTCAAGTAGCGGCGATATAAATCTCGTGCCAACTGGCCGACGTAAGGTTTTGTAACCCTGTATTGCAGACAAAGTTCTTTACCTTTTTTACGGCCTTTTAAGTAGCAGTTTTAGGGTCTGTTCTTTTCCTCCGAAATTAGCGGCTTTTGGCTTTTGCTACGGTATCTAACTTTCAAACGGAGTATTTTCTCAAGACGGGGTCTATAAGTTAAACGATGTACACGTTAAAAGCCCAATACCTGTTGCACGTTGGTACGGAGAGAAGGTGCAGATAGCACGATAAGTTGCACGTTTTCCTAACAAACTCGGATGTTCGCTAGCAGTTAAAGCGGCGGCGTTTCCACGTATGCTAACTCAGACGCCGACATGGGCGACGTACGAAGCGTTGGATGAGCAGCGTGACGACTCCCAAGCTGGACGTTCTGGAACAAGCGGCGGCTCCGAACGCTCGGCCTTGAGAAGCTGTGAAAAAGGTCTATGTGCTCTACAGTTTCCGCGAAAGCTTCTCTGGAAAGTGACTGCGTATTTTGTTCTCCATTTTCTGATCATAACTCACGTGTAGTGATAGCAGAAAATGACTGCATATTTTGTTCTCCATTTTCTGAATAACTCATGTGTAGTGATAGCATTGGCCTAACTAAATGTGCATGCTTACTAACTAGCATGTTCCCTTCTGCGCGTGGTCCGCATCCGTCGCGTAGCACGTGGTGCGTGGTCCAAGCGCGGGCGCGCACCGCTGCCACCGAACGCCGCCGCCGCCGCATGCCCTTCCGACGAACGCACGCTCTACCGAATACATCTCTTTCTTTTTGTTATAATTAAGAAGATGTATCGAAGACGGCACCACTCGTTCCCGGAGGTGACGGCGAAGAAGATGAAGGGTGCCGGAGAGGCCACTGGAGACGGGAAAGATCGACGACGCTCACCTAAGGAGGCTTTCCTCTAAAAGAGCTTTCGCTACTTAAGTAATTAATATTCACTGTACAGAGGGACTGGCTACCAATAAAGATCCCTCACTGCACATTTTATATAGTTCCGTATCCGTAAATAAAATTGTATGGTATCTGCTATTAGCTTTTTTAAAAAAATAAAAAATTAAGAAACGTTGTATTGTTATGGACAATATAAAAGAATAAGAAAAAATATATAAGTTAAAATAAACTGAAATTAAAAGTTGATATATTTTAAATAAGTTCTGACTTAAATAAAAAAGGAAGCCATCACAGTTAAGGGTGACCCGGCCCCGCTTGGTTGGACTGAAAAGCTATGACTTATGGTTGAAATTGCACTGTAGCAGTTAAAATTTTACTGTAGCTGAAGGTGACTTATTTAGCTTAATTAAATTTAAAAAATTAAAAATAGAAAAAATATGTTAACTTATTACGGATAACGCAAACGAATACGGAAAAAACCGGCAAAAAAAGCTAAAAAAAACTAAAAGTTCAGAAAAAGACGTAATTTATAAATAGTGAAAAATAAGTCAGAAGTTAAAAACTGAAGCTGCATTGAGCGGGATTCACCACTGGCAGGTGCGGCGGTGGCCTTACCCTTACATCATGTGTATACACATGCACTAGCACAGAATCCAAGTATATATCTCAATCTGCAAGTACCACATGGGGAAAGATCGCCGACTGAATCAAGAAAGAACAAAAGGATTGGACTCTAATTCGCTGCTCTTGTGGTACGTACGGGTAGGGGTGCAATCGGATCGGATATCTCCCGACCGACCGACCGACCGGATAGTTTCGGATAGGATTTGGGGAAAAATCTCGGTAACCGACAGATTTTGTCGGATACGGTGTCGGAATCGGGTAGTAATTTTCGGAATCGGTATCGGATTCGGGAGAGCAGTTTCCGATGGATACGAGAATATCCGGAAATTTCTTCGAGAATATCCGAAAACTGTAATCGGTATTATCCGGTTCCCGGCCCACTTGCGCTCACACGGTCACACCGGCCACTTCCGCAGTCCGCACCGCATCGACTCGCTCACTCAGTCACTCGCTGGAGAGGCGGCGCCGAGCGGTGGGCGACTGCGAGGTGGCGGCGCACGGGAGTAGGCGACGGAGGAGCGGCGGTGGAAGAAAGGCGGCGGCGCCGGCGTCGGTGGAGCTGGAAGAGATGGGGGAGGAGAGCAAAAGGGGAGGTGTCGGAATGAGGTGGCGCGGTGGCGGTGATGGTGACGCGCCGATGTGGGCGGTGGACTCGGTGGAAGACGTGGGGAGGAGAAGGTGATTGGTCGCCGGCGAGTCTGCGCGGATGGAGAAGCGGCGTGGCGCACCGGATGGGAGACGACCGGATGTGGGAAAGATGGTGGCGCTAATGGAGGATGCGGCAGAGGGGAAGATGCAGGGCGGCGAAGTGAGGCAGCCGGCGAGGTAAGGGAGAAGCGGCGGCCGAGATAGGAGGGAGTGGAGAGCAAGGCGGCGGTGCCGAGGTACGCGGAGGAGCGGCGGGTGGAGAAGAAGGGAGAAGGGAGGCGGCGCTTGGTGGCGAGCCGGCGAGTCGGCCCGGCCTCGCCGGCAGCCGGATCTGGAGAAGGAGGGGGAAGGAAGCAGAAGGTGGCGAAGAAGGGAAGCAAATGCCGGGCTCAAAGAAAGTGCAGGCGGCGGCGGCGGCTAGGTTTTGTGGCCGGGTGGGGATTTGGCGGTTTGGCGATTTAGTCCTCCAGATTTTCAGAAGTTACAATACAGTCCTTTCCCAATGAGATTTCTTTTATTTTAGACCTCCAGAGCTCCGATTTATTTAGTTATTTTATGATGAGAGTAAAAGTGTCAGTTAAGCCTGTTAAGGGGGTCAGTTTTCCTTCAAATTTTGCAATGTGAAAGACATTTGTTGATATTTTGAATCTTTGATGTGTGCAAACCTTGACGTTAGCTTAGGAGTCTCTACACGTTTTACATTTGTCTTCTTGCGTATTATCCGATAAAATATAGTTACCGTATCGAATCCGCTCCATATTCATTCTGTATTCGTGACCGATACTATCCGCGTTCGTATTCGTATCCGACACTATCCGTGTCCGACTCCGATTCCGAGAAAAAATATGGTATAGGATACAGGATGAGCAATTACCGACCATATCCGCTCCGATTGCACCCCTACGTACGGGTGACCCAGCACAAAAATATATGGCGGTACTTTTGACGTTTATCCAGTTCTCCATCGTAATTCCCACCGAGGAACACGTAGGGGATTTGACAGTTTAAAGCTTGCATAATGTTGGCTGGTTAAGGTCTATAATGTGCTGCGTAAGGACCATACCACATGTGTATTTCATCAACTCAAACAGATGATGGAGTCATGCGAGCAATCTTGAAACATAATCAGAGTGACGTCTTGACAGCAACACCACGTCATTTGCACGCGGTCTCAAAAGTCAAGTGTATGTGCCACAAAAAATCGAACCATGCCTGTTCGTGGTCCAAATGTTGCTAACCGAGAGGCAAATATGTTAGAGGTCAATATCGGCCATCCGTTTATTTTTCTATTTATATCTTCAGATGCTATAAGATTTGGCAATTCTGACGTGGATTTGACAAAGTGCCTCTATTTTTTCTTCCCATAAATTCAAAACCGAGATATTATTACTATAAAAAAGATTATACTGGACACCTCATCTCAGATGGTTCGGTAGAACTGTTAGTGTTAAAGATTACCACAGACGGTTTTATAAGCGCATCGCTAGAACCGTCTGTGATACATAATTATCACATATGGTTATTATTACGAACCGTCTATGAATTATCACAGATGATTCGGATTAAAAAATTGTCTGTGATTTCAGCAATTATCATAGACGGTTATTAATAAGAATGATTTGTGATAATTCACAGACGGTTATTATTAAGAACCATCCATGATGCCTGAATATCATAGATGGTTTTTAATCCAAACCGTCTGTGATAATGCCCTGCCACATCATTGATCTGCAGCATCTCCTTTAGGATCCCGATCCCACCCATCTATTCTCTCTGCATCGAATGGCAGGCACCGGATCTCCTCCCACCTCTCGCCCATTATTAATCCCCTACCCTTACCCTATTCACTCCAAGAACCAACACAATAGGTATGTACCTGATCCTCCACTATGGTCGCAGAGTCCCCAATGAGCGCGGCCTCATCATCTCCTCCTTGGTACGAATCCGTCCATCCCAAGTAGCTATCTTTTTTTATTTTTTCTATTCTAAGAATTACAAATCTAATTCAGAGTTTTGACTGCGATCTTTCTGCAGGGCCGTTCCTGTCATCTTGGAGGCCCTAGGGCATGATAAAATTAAGACCCTTTATTCTAATATAAATATGTAACAATACATTTTATATCAATTGTAAAAGGTAAAGTTCAATACAGTAACCATTAGACAGTACGTCACAAAATACAAAGTACTTATTGGTAACATTATGCTTAGTATATTACAAAATGCAAAGTACTCATTGTCGACAATCCACTGGCACATTAATATTATTAATAAGTCTTAGAAAACTATAATATACTACTAAGGACGAAACAATTTAGGAGAAGACTGAAAGAGGAGTGGAGAGGTCAAGGGGCGCAGGTGGTGTGCGTGGTGGATTGGATCTGGTGGATGACTTGATGCGTTCTCTCTATAAATGTTCATGTTTGGATATTTAGAGAGCGCTTAGTGCTGGATGTATAACATAGACCAAATGCGCCATTACTTGACTTTGGTAGTTAATCCAATTAATCATTAATCAATTATATCCAATATTCAATACATAAGCTATATCATACACGTATACATACTAACATACATGGGCTAGGGCCCCAAGGTTTTGTGGGCCCTAGGCGGTCGCCCCTGCTGCCTAGGCCCAGGGTCGGCCCTACCTTTCTAATGCTGGTAGGAGAACGACATGAAGCCGAAATTCGGGCTGGCACCGCAGGGTGTTGAGCATGCGCGCTCCACCAGCAAATCGCTTTGGAAGGTATTGAAATCGAACTGTTCTGTGTGTTTTCGCTATTGTGTCAGTGCCATGGCTTTTTGGTTGGGACGTGCAGTAGTGACTTGGGGAAGTTATTTTGTGTGTGCAGGAGCTAAAGGAAAGAAAACCCCATGTGGTAGAGAAATTCCCTCATGGAACTTTGACCACGGCTTTGATTATGACACTTCGACCACGACTTTGATCATGGCACTTCGACCACGACTTCGATTATGATGCTTCGACCATGGCTTCAACCACGGCATTTCGACCATGGCGCTTCAACTGCAACTAGAACAAAACAAATAAATTGGATGCCTCCAGTTTTGCACTAATCAGACAATAAATTGGATATCAATCACAGATCGAACTTGACAGAACAAAACAAATAAATAATTACATGGCAACAAAAAAATATAACCAAAAATAGAATCATCTATGATGGCCACATATCACAGATGATTTTTGGTAGTAGCCATATGTGATAGTAGGCTTTCACAGATGTTCTTTATACGAATCGTATGTAATAGTAGGTTTTTATATACGGTTCTTTATATAAATCGTCTATGTTGTGACTTATCATAGATGGCTTACAAATTATCTGTACTAACCATCTATTATTACAGATCTATAAATTCAGACGGTTCAGAAAACCGTCCGTAATAATAATGATTCTTTTTGTAGCAGTGTATGTGTTCCACTCTACACAATTGTTTTCCAATTGCATGCAAGTTTGCGACGCTAGTACGATCGACGTACATAGATCCGAGCGTACACATCTGAGTTTTGATGGTCCAACCTTAACTCGGGTTTAAAAGTTGTTGTGCTAATTAAGCTGCATTAGAGCAACACGACGATGAATTAGCCCACGCAGATTGCATGGCGCCGCGTGGAAGTTATATATAAACACGCACTAATAATCTTTAGTTTGCATCAAATCAACCGACGTTTTTTCTCCCAAGTCGTGGTGTTTGGGATCGTACTGGATCCCACGGCGCCCGCCCAAGAGGAGGACGCCACGTGCCCGCGTGGTACTCGGGGCCAACGCGGCCACAGCTATGTCGCTGTCCCCACCTCCACACGGGATCCGACGTGGTGGATAACTGTCCATACAGGTGGCGCTCGCTGATAGGACGGCCGGTACCCGCCCTCGCTTTTGCGAACCGCACCTTCGCTTCTAAAAAAATTGGGAGGTGCGCCCTCGGTTCAGCCAGACTGGCGTGTTTATGGATTTTTGCAAGTTGGATTCTTGTCGGAATCCAGGACTGTTGAATCATTTCGTGGAATCATGGATATAGGATACTTTGGACCCATGCCGATACTAAACGAAAGTCATTAGTATTCGGGTTCATAAATTCTCTTTCGCCATGAGTTCAATAGTTCTAATATTTATTGTCTTTAATTGTAAATATGAATCATCCTAAAACTGACACGATCGAACATTTTTAGGTTGATAATCAGAGCCCGCTTGGCATGGCTTTGGCTCCTGGATTCTCATTCGGAGCAGCCGGAGCTAAGCCAAACGGCCCGTCTCCTCAAATTCATGAATCCAGAGTTTGGTGACTTCGGAGTTGGTCGTAGTGCATTTGCGTGGAGTGGGCGAGAGGTTGCTCCCTGTCGAAGCCACAACAATGCTTACCATTTTACTCCTGAAGTTCGGTTTATCTACCCGCAAAATGCCATAGAGCCTACCCCCCACTCACCCGTTGTCTTGCTTGTCTCGCCCCTATTCCTATTCGGCGCCCCACTCGCAAACCCTAGAGAGGAGAGAGGAGGGAGGCGAGTGAAGGAAGGCTCGTCTCCCTGGAGCCAGCGGCACAAGCTCATCCTAATCGGCGAACAATCTAGACCTGTTATTATGAGTTAATGGTGAGTTTGTTAATCAATGACAATCGGTTTATGGAACTAATATTTTCTATGAGTTAGTAAAATAAGTTATATCCTATGTTATGATGACTGTAGATAGCTCTATGTGTTAATTATTATCAAGTCAAGAAATATGCATCATGTGTTGATGATCAAGTTAAGAACCTAGACTTGGAGTGAAGACGTTCGACATCAAGCTTAAAGAGGATACGCAAGACCAAGGTACAACTAGCACATGCTAAGAATGTGTTCCTATTTTTTAGCCAATCTCGGGTTTGGTTGAGAGACCAGATTGCTATTGTAGGTTGCCTTACTATCAAGAGTGGTCTTGACTAGTAGCTTGAGTGTGTAATGTGTTGATAACTCAATATGCTTGCTCTAGCTCTTCTTAACATGATGTTAGTATTTGCGAACGTATTTGGTAAATAGTTGAGGCTTATACATAATTTTTTGTAGCATGTGACTTAAGTTTGCGAATGTGTTTTACATGTGGTTCGAGTCCATATCCCTATTCCTTGTGGCATGATTTTAATTTTTGTGAATGTGTTTTGCAATTTGTCGTGAATCATGTTTCAACTTTGGTTTGCATGGTACTACAATTTGCAATTGTGTTTTGTACATTTGTTGAAGTACATGGAAATATGGCCTTTGTTGGAAATTACTGGCCAATCTGACTGCCATGTGTTAGCCGGTCTGACTGGCGGAGCGTTGGACCACAAATTAGATGCCAGTGCATTTTTTTCAGAAGGCATGTGTTGTAGCTACGGGCTAAACAGGAATGAAGGGGACTAGTAGAAGGAGAAGAGGAGAGCTACATCAGTGGGGAGCTGGTAAGAAATGAGAGGATGTCCCCCCTTTGCCCCTCCTGGGGGTTTATATATATGAGTGGGGTAGAATGGGAAATCCCCATTCTACCCCTTAGTATTTATAAAGGATGAGGGTACATTGGTATATTTACACTGGTATATTCCTCTACACTATTGGGTCTATTACATGTTGGACTAGTTGCACGGTCCAGTCACGGGGGGTTGGACCACCCCTACAACATCATGCTTTTCTACCTTCTCTGGCCTCGCTGCAAGTGATCAGATCGCCATGTGTTGGCCGATCTAATCGGTGAGCATGGTCCAACCGGGCTTTAATAGCTGGTTTGGATTTTCCAAAGAGCATCGCCTTGATTTTTTCTGAGCCGAAGTGGAGCGGTCTGACGGATCCATGTGAGCAGTTTGACGTGCTCGATGGTTCAATCGGGCATTTGCTGCCGATTGCTTTTTCCTAGAGAGATGATTTTTTGCTCCTCTCTGGAGTTTGTTAAATGGTTTAACCGGCCCTTCATGGGAAGTCTAATCGGTGAATAAGATAGAAATTATTAATCAGATGAGAAAATCTACACTATATTCGTATCCTATTAAATACGGTAGTCAAATAATACAGATAACTTGTATCCACTTTTCACCCCTAGGTATGGTCAGATTCATTTATTTGACCAATATAGGTCCTTCTGAAGAACGGCGAGAAGACTTTCAGGGGGCATCTGCAAAATCCCGCGAAACGGACTCTATTTATACGCGCCCCCTCCTGGACCCCGGAGGGAGAAAACCATACCGAAAGAGAGCAGATCAGATAGGGGAAAACTCGCTGTTACTTGCAACACTTTTTTTCTCTCTAATCTCGCTTCAGGGGGACAAGAAAAATCTAAATCGAAAAGAAAAACAACAAAACAAGAAGGAAGCGCCAAATCCTCCATTTCTAGTTCATTCCTCTTCGCTTTTCTCCGGGTTTAATCGCGCGCAAAAGAAAAGAAAACGTGTGATTAGCGAGGATGGTGGCGATCGAGAACCAGAGCCAGGGCCCGAGGGCGGCGGAGGCGGCGCGGATCCCGAAGGAGGCGCGGCGGCTGCTGCACGAGCTGGCGGCGGCGTGGGCGGACGTGGCGGACTGCCGGGCGCTGGAGGTGGTGCCGCTCAAGGGCGCCATGACCAACGAGGTCTACCAGGTGCGCTGGCTCACCTCCCCCGCCGGCGGCGAGGCGGAGGCCACGAAGAGGGAGGTCAGGAAGGTGCTCGTGCGGATATACGGCGACGGCGTCGAGCTCTTCTTCGACCGCGAGGACGAGGTGCGCACCTTCGAGTGCATGTCCCGCCACGGCCAGGGCCCCCGCCTCCTCGGCCGCTTCCCCAACGGCCGCGTCGAGGAGTTCATCCACGCTCGGGTAGGTGCACATGCATACTGAATATACCGCGTTTAATCGAACTATCCGGCCTTTCTTGGACGAGTTCTTCAATTTGTATTTCTCCTCTCGATTTTCCTTGTTTTAAGGCCATTTTTTGTGGTGTTTTCCTCTGTTTCTGTTCGCCTTTCTTGAACTCTTAAACATGCCCCAATTTTTGGGAATTTGATGGCACTTTAGTTTCTTCGGACGAGTAATTCTTTTGGTTTTACTGCGTTCGTGGTTGGTTTGTATTTTTGGTAAATTTAGTGCTAAATTTAGGCAGTGGGTGGAATTTGTTCTTGTGTAGTTAATTACTGAGCTGATCTCCTGGTAGTTTAGGCTTAAACTACTGTTTTCTTGATACTTTTTGAGATTCTACTAGTACGGGGCCGACTAATTTATTGCAGTGTGGTTCTCGTCCTCTGAATGTTTTGCCGTGGGAATCTAGCATTCTAAAATTGTGACCTTTCTTAATCTTTCAAGTCTTATCCATCAATTCAGAAAATGTTTATTGAAGTCATTAGTCAATGAACTGTCCAATTTAACAGGAATTATTTGTCCCATGCGAGTTAGCCGAAAGCTACTTGTTTTGTTGCTTTCGTGATATCTAAGAATATATATTTTTGTTGCTTTCGTGATATCTCAACCAAAAAAAAAAAATTCGTACTCGTGGCGTGAAGAATATAATACTAATTGCAAAGCTATTGTCATCAATTGAAATCTCTGTTCCTTAGATCATTACTTGTCAATAAAATAGCGATGCGAAGTCAATAGTTGATGTAATTAGTACTTATTTTTTAAAAAAGTTAATTTGAAAATGGAACATGGGGTGTTGAATTGGTCAGCTAGAGTCGATGATAATTGTCCATACGACAACAGGAAACGTCTCTCTCAGAAAAGCTATCAGTTGAGATCAATTGATTAGACTTGGGAAAGTAGGACAGATGACTAAATTGGCAAAACTAGCATAATTTGTGGCAAAGTAAGTTGAGAACGAAGTAGCTTTAGGCAATATGCATGGTCTTTAGAATGTGAATTTTGCTGTAGCTAGAACATTGGAAGGCGCCGTAGCACTTTTTGGATTCTTCGCTTTACTTTATTATTTGTGTCGCTCTCATGAAAGGGAGAATCTTATGCTGTTTTTTTGGGTGAACAAAAAGGGATGAAAATGAAATATGCTGCAATACTATCAGATTTTTCTGCTCAAGTTTTCCAGTGACAAAGGTATCAGGATGGCCGAACAATACTTCTATTATTTCAGTAAACATGCTAATGCAATTGTTTCTTTCAGACACTGTCAGCTGCCGACCTTCGTGATCCTGAAATTTCAGCTCTGGTGGCTTCAAAACTGAGGGAATTCCATAACCTTGACATGCCTGGCCCGAAATCAGTGCTCATTTGGGACAGGCTGAAGTAAGGACAATTTTTGGCTAAATGATTGCTCTATTAAGCACTGCTTATAACTTCTAAGTATACTATCAAACCTGGTCGCATCTTATCTAGGAACTGGCTCAAAACTGCCAAGAACCTTTGCTTATCTGATGAAGCCAAGGAATTTCGCTTGGATAGCCTGGAGAACGAGATTAGTGCATTGGAGAAAGAATTTTCAGGGGATTACCACTGGGTTGGTTTTTGCCACAACGATCTTCAGTATGGCAATATCATGATAGATGAAGAGACCAACATGCTGACAATCATTGTGAGTTATATGCATTCACAATAGTTCCTTCTAATCTTATTTATTTTTGTAGTGGTAGAAATATTCTTGTCTGGTGTGTATCAATTATGTGCCTATAATGTGAATACAAATATGAAATGGGGAATCTCTTGAACGTGGGCAGGTAGAAATTTCAAGTTTCTTCTCTTAAGCAACCTTCTCTTCTGTTGAGCAACACGCCATGACTTGTGAGAAGTGGGGATGGTTGGAATTGTTGTATCATTTTTCCCTAGTTGGAATAGGGCCGAGTTTTTTTTCCTTCCCTTTCATACAAGTTGGCGCTTGTTTTGTTTTGTTCCCTTCCCCCTCGACATTCTAAGTTGTCACGCCTCTACTAAAAACAGAGTTTTAGTTTTGGAGACTACGAACAGAGTTTTAGTTTTGGAGACTACATACTATATGAAGGATTGATGCTTGCTTTTCTTGTTGTTTCTGCTGTGTACCAACCTGTCATGACAGTTTCTTAAGCGAAGTTGGCAAGTTGGTTTTATCTTATTTTGTCACTTCTCGTGTGTTTACAGGATTATGAGTATGCAGGCTTCAATCCAGTTGCATATGACATTGCTAACCATTTCTGCGAGATGGCCGCAGACTACCACTCAGCAGAGCCTCATATACTGGACTACAGTAAATATCCAGGTATTTCATTTCTTACAAAACTACTGATGCATGCAGTTTTGCTTTTATTTTGGTTCTGCCTGCAGGCTAGCTTATTTGCTATTTTCTACTCTCTGACAGATATTGATGAGCAGAAGCGTTTCGTGAAGACCTACCTGAGCATTTCTGGTAAGTACAAATTCATTCTTTGGTTTGATTATCTGACGATTTCTTTGGTACTACTATGATTTCCTTGAGCAGTTTCTGTTCTGATGCAAATTTTCATGATGTCCATTGAAAACTCTTGTTCCCTATAACTGGCTAATATATCCTTATAATTTTCTTGAGTAGGTGAGGAGCCTGATGCGGAAGAGGTGGAGAATCTGCTACAAAGCATTGAGAAGTACACACTCGCCAGTCATCTAGTTTGGGGCCTCTGGGGAATAATATCGGTGAGTTTATATCTCCAGTTCTTCATTTTGTCGGTGTAAACATATGTGCTATTTTCTAAATACCATCTTTTACAGGATCATGTCAACGACATCGACTTCGACTACAAGGAGTACGCAAGGCAGAGATTCGAGCAGTACTGGCAGAAGAAGCCTGCAATTTTGACTTCATGAATTGATGTATAAACCCATGGCTTCAGGAACTCCCTGAGGGCCTGTGCTGCACATAACCTGTGCGATGTTACTGACACATCCCCTTGCTGGGGCAGAAAGGTTGTGAAAAGAAGACGACGATGAAGAAGAAGAAACCCATTTCGGGATCAGGAGTTCTCATTCCGAAATTTCATAAGGTTCAGCTTCAGGAAGGAAGCTACGGGGCTTTGGTTGCATGTTTATGGTCCAAACGCAACGAAGATAAAACCCCGGGGTTGCGTTTTGTATGTTCGGTTTGCTAAGCACAGCTGTGGTGCTAGTGCTGTTGTGTTTCCAGTTTATGTATACTTAATGGAGAATATATGTACTGGAGATCTTGACCTCCTGATTGGAGTGTCTTAGTTTTTTCTTTTTGAAGGTGGAGTGTCTTAGTTTGAGACAGTGCCTCCATTGTACTATATGCATGAATGCACTGCTGAAACAGTCTAAACTTTTTTTTTGTTGATAATAAGACGATGTTGATAGTACATAGTACCGAAACTCATGTTTATCTTCAGACCATGAATGTGGTACAGTGGTGAGCTACGAGAAGGTGACAGATAGTTTTTTACTTCTCTAGATCTCGGTAATATCCGATGATACATCCATCTGAATAGATCTGCGGGAGATCAATGCTAAACCTGAACGCTTCCTTTTCTGCAGTTCTAGACTTATTCCAAAATCCACATGCAACAGCACCACAACGGCTCAAATCTATACGCATTAATTCATTGTTGGAATAACTTTGATGGAATAGTTTTAGAGTTATAACCCAAAAACCACGATCAGTTTTTTTGCTGGTACCTGCTGATTGCCGCATCTCCTGACCTCACCACAACGCCGAAATCGTTTTTCTCCATCAGAGGCCAGGGAATTCGTTTTGCAATTTTGAAAGGGAAAATTGATATTCGAAAAAGAGACAAAATGGAAAAACGTCTCCATGGGCCCGTCATTCAAAACACAAAAGAAAATGATAAAGACGAGAGTAATTCCAAGGTTGGCTCGGGCTGACGGCAAAACAGCGACATGGGCCCGTCATGCCGAATAGTGTAGCTCAGCCAGCCAGGCCGCGTCCTCAACGGTCGACAGGGCTTAGCCTTTCGAGTTGAGCATAGAAAATAAACTAGACCGGGCCGCATGGCAGCGCGGGGTGCCTACCTGGCCGAGCCGGACTTCCAATCACGTCTCCACCAAACTTCCAATATCCAATTGGCCCGGCGCCGCGGTTCCATGGCCCTCCTGGGCTCCAGGCCTCCCCTCCACGCCCAGCGAGCAGCCGAAGCCGCGAGTCCGCGACACTCGCTATGCCCTTTTCTGCTTCGGCCCCACAAAAATGATATCGGTTCGTTATTTTCCTCTATGGCTTATAGCTTATACTAGCTAAATGTTCCTATGTTACTATAAATTTTTAAAAAAACTCATGAGTGATAAAAATATTTAGAATATGTATATAAATATGTTCTAAAAGTTTTTAAATCCGTAACAACACACGGGCATACAGCTAATACAGATCAATTGTCAAAAGGCAAGAGGAATCAGGGCATAATTCAAATGATGATAAGTTAATTTTCATCAGTTCCTAACTATATAAATTTCACAGATTTGCATTACCAAGAAAGATAGGGTATATAAAATTATACAGTCCAAGCAGGAGGAGAAGGAGGTGAGAGAGGCTGGGTAGAAGAGGAGTTAGGGGATGGTAACTGTTGGTGGAAGTGGAGATGAGGGGTAATTAGATATGAGAGAGAGGGAGAGAGATGTTAGATAGATGGTCAAGATTTTAGTATTAGATCGGACGGTTGAGAAGGGAGGAAGGAGAATGCACTAACCACCAACTCAAACTTATTAAATAGTAAAGATTTTTAATATAGGTACTTATATGAATAAATCAAATATCAATAAATCGTTTTGAAAGATAGAGAAGTTATTCTATTATCTGTAGCTTATATTTTCAATGTAGGTACTTATATGAATAAATCAAATATCAATAAATTGTTTTGAAAGATAGAGAAGTTATCCTATTATCTGTTTTGAGGGAAAACGGTAAGATGAAAGGAACGGGGCAAACGCTGTGTCCGCGCGACCAAAACAGGCTGCGCGGGAAGCACGCGCGCCGAGACCCTCCCCCACCCACCACCCCTCAGCAAACGATCCCACCTGCCCACCGCCGCCCCGCGGCCGTTGCCTGCGGCGTGCGGTCTCGCTCTCGCTCGGCGTGGGAGTCTTGCCTACTTCAGGGCGCAGACAGCGTGGTGGGGATGGGAACATGGGACGGCGATCGACTAGCACTGGGCACGTCAAGACGGGGTTCGGCTCCGGCTCGCACCACGCCGTCCAACTGAGTCGTTGGCTCGTGGCCCGCGTCGACGTACGGCTGCCATCTACCACCGGTAGGCTCACGAAAAAACTCCTGCCTTCTACACCAGCACAGCATATATTACCTACAGGAACCCAGAATGTATCGAGATTTCGAGACGGTCTACATCGAATGCGCGCAGTCTGCCTCCTAATCGATATTTGTTTCAAGAAACTGAAATCTAATTTACCGTAGAGGTAAAATTGAAAACATAGGGGGAAAACAACGAAACTGAACTGCACAATCAGCCTGCCTGGAAATTTACAGTGTTCAATTGTTTAATTACAATCAGATCGTTACAAAAGGACTTCATTACTTCTCAGAAGTGGCACACACACACAAAAATAAGGGGAAAAAAGAACAATGACATGACACACCCTGGTTTCAAAGTATGGTCAGAGCATGGAAGAAATGTACATGACTACCTACTCTCAGCGAAGAGACCATGGCTTGACATGATTAAGCGGCAGTGTTTGAATCTTGGTTTCAAAATATTAACCTTGGACTTATCATAGTCCAAAGCTGTAGACTCCAGAGGTGCTCTCTTCCTCAAAGGAGAGTTGATCCTCAACCTCTGCATCGGTGAAGGTAAGAGCTCTCTGCAACTTTTTGGGACAGAAAACCTCAACATCCGCCATGTATACAGCTTTAACAGGACGGTGATCGGATAGCCTGAGATCAACTGTCTTGTAGGACAACAGCCTCATTCCCTTACCGTAGGAAAGAATTCGGTCACACCTACAAAGGTAGACGAGAAAATGTTTGCTGTTAACACACGTCACAGCAACTTTTGAGATTTATGGACATAACCTCAATTCTGAGATGTTCATGAATAAAGAATCATCTATGAGGTGAATCATGTAAAAACAACGAGGAGAATTGTTTCTTTCAGGGCTGAGGAGGAGAATTGTTGTTGAAAAAAGAAAGAAAGAAAGAAAGAAAGAAAGCAAAAAAGTGTTGAGTTTGTGATCTGAATTCATTTCGGTTTTATTTCCGTTTCTAACATAGAGTTCTACTCTTATATGATGTCTCGTTTGTATCTTTTATGAATATACCTCTATAGACCGTAGAGTAAGAAAAAAGCCTAATTGTAAATATCCCTCCATGTAACTCTCTTCATAGAATAATTTCGTCTTTGTGCGTTCGTGGTTTTTCCCCACAAGGATTTTTCACGTAAAATTCATGTCTCTCTCTCTCTATTTTTCAACAGAAAGAAAGACAAGGAGCTTATGTAGGTGCAGTTATGCTTATCAGACTATAGCATACCATGCAGGTGTCCTCCTTCCTGATCTTGGCTCATCACTTGTGTATTTCTCTGAGTTAAACTTGTACTTATATGTTGGAGGAAAGTTGATAACTCCTTCTGTCCACCCATCAAATAGATGCCCTTTCCTCAGTTCTCCTTTTAGCTATCATAGGGAAAAAAATGAGCTAGAACAATGGAGTATTACACAGTATGCTGCTAAAAGTTTACCTGATCTTTCTCAAACAATCCATTCCAGTCCTGCTTGGAGATGAATTCATGTGTTTTTTCATATGATAAGTTGATCCTATAATTGAGATCCCCTAACCATACAATCCTTCTGAAATATTCAACAAAATACAAAATATTAGGTACCGTTAAAGGATTGATATAGTAAGGTAGACTCCTGTAATCCTTAAATCACACTAACCTTGAATGAACTAGATAATTAAATGTACAATTTTGATTTTGCGCAACCACATGCTTTATTATGCTACTCATATGCACTTCGTCATTTATCCCCTCCCCCCGCAAAATATTACGTTAGTACTGTTATGAATAGCGCTTGTATTCAATATGAGGCCAATGGGCCGATATATATACACAAAGTACAGGTGGCAAATATGCAAAGAACCCCTCATAACAATGGGGAATAACAAACTATACATATATCTCTAACACCCCCCCTCAAACTCATGGTGGATCAACAACACTGAGTTTGGAGAGGTAGAAGCTATGCTGTGCTCGAGTCTGGGCCTTCGTGAAGAAATCCGCTATCTGAAGCTCTGAAGGCACATACTGAAGAGTAATCACCTGATCATGCACGCAAGACCTCATGAAAGAAGCATCAACACCAATATGCTTGGTTAGCTCATGCTTCACAGGATCACGAGCAATACTGATAGCACCTGTACTGTCTGACAAGAGAGGGGTCGGTGTAGTGACAGAAACACCAAAATCCTCAAGTAACCACCGTAGCCAAGTAATCTCTGCTGTCAAAAGGGCCATAGCTCGCAACTCAGCCTCTGCACTCGAACGGGACACTGCAGTCTGTTTCTTCGTCTTCCAGGCAATAAGAGAACCACCAAGAAAAACACAGTAAGCAGAGATAGACCGGCGATCAGAGGGATCGCTAGCCCAAGTAGCATCCGAATAGGCCTGAAGCTGTAACGAACTGAAACGTGGAAAGAAGAGACGGCGAGAGATAGTCCCACGAAGGTATCGCAGAACTCGAAGAAGGTGGCTGTAGTGGACCTGAGTGGGAGCTGAAACAAACTGACTCAGAATATGAACTGGATAAGTGATATCCGGACGAGTAACAGCAAGATAGACAAGACTCCCAACAAGATGACGATAGCGAGTCGGATCAGAAAGAGGCTCGCCATCAGAGAGTCGGAGGCGAATATTGAGCTCCATGGGAGTCTCAACAGTACGCTGATCAGTGAGAGAGGCGCGATCAAGAAGATCCTGAATATATTTCTCTTGGGACATAAAGAAACCATCTGGAGTGGAAGTAACCTCTATCCCAAGGAAGTAACTAAGAGGACCAAGATCCGACATAAGAAACTGCTCACTAAGACGAGCCTTGACAAAGGCAATGTACTCAGAATCATCCCCCGTAATGATCATATCATCAACATACAGGAGAAGAAGAGTCCGACCACGAGACGAAGTGTGGACAAAGAGCGCAGGATCATGATCACTAGCTGAAAAGCCAGCAGCAGTGACCACAGAGGAGAAGCGCTCAAACCAAGCACGAGGGGCTTGCTTAAGGCCATAGAGAGAGCGACGAAGGCGACAGACCATGCCCTCAGGAACAGAATACCCAGGTGGCGGATGCATGTAGACCTCCTCGCGCAACTCGCCATTAAGAAAGGCATTCTTGACATCAAGCTGAGAAACAGACCAGTGGCGAACAGACGCCACCGAAAGAAGAGTGCGAACAGTGGTCATGTGAGCCACAGGAGCAAAAGTCTCGTCGTAGTCAACACCATGCTCCTGCTGAAAACCACGAGCAACAAGACGCGCCTTATAGCGCTCAAGAGAGCCATCAGAGCGAGTCTTAATCTTATAGACCCACTTACATGTGATGGGATGAGAATGGGATGGAAAAGGAACAAGATCCCAAGTACCAGTACGCTCGAGGGCAGCAATCTCCTCGGCCATGGCAAGCTGCCACTCAGGGTGAGTAACAGCATCCCGGTAGGAGACAGGCTCACGAGTAGCTGCGCCAGCAAAGGCAAAACGGACAGGAGGCCGAATCGACTGGCGATCGCGGAGAGCGTAGCGAGGAGAAGATGACCCATCAGGGGAAGATGGAGCATCAGAAGAAGATGGATCATCAGAAGGAGATGACTCATCTGGAAGATCCTCAATACGAGGTCGACGAGTGTAGACGATAGTGGAAGGAGCCTGGGGAGTCGTATGAGACGACACAGGCGGCGACAACGGCGGAGAGGCCACAGGGGGAATATGTGGAGACTCAGTAGGACAGGTGGACGAGGGCAAAACAGATATAGGAGTATCTGGAAAGATCAAGAAAGACAGAGACTCCACAGAGGAGGCCGAGGGAGAGGCAGGACGTGGGTAAAATGGACGAGACTCGTCGAAAGTCACATCCCGAGAAACCCGTATCCGACGACCAACAGGATCCCAGCACCGATAGCCTTTGTGCTCGGCACTGTACCCCAGAAAGACACACTCAACAGACTGAGCGGTCAGTTTGGTGCGTTCTCGAGGGGCGAGGAGAACATAGCAAACGCAGCCAAACATATGAAGGGCAGAGTAGTCAGGAAGAAGACCACAGAGACGCTCAACAGGGATCGCACCCTTAAGAGCAGAAGAGGGCTGAATGTTGACGAGATAGGTGGCAGTGGAAACAGCCTCGGCCCAAAAGTGAGGTGGAATAGAGGCGGCGATCATCAGAGCACGAGCCGTCTCAAGGAGGTGACGATGCTTGCGCTCAGCGACACCATTCTGAGCATGAGCACCAGGACAAGAAAACTGAGCGAGAGTGCCCTGCTCAGCAAGGAAGCTGCGCAGGTGACGAGAGAGGTACTCGCCAGCAGAATCAGCACGAAAGACACGAATAGGAGTGGAGAACTGTGTGTGTATCATAGTGGCAAATTGTTTATAGATAGGCAAGGCCTCACTACGAGAAGACATGAAATATATCCAAGTATGGCGAGAGAAATCATCTATAAAAATAATATAATAACGATGACCCCCTTTCGAAACGAAGGGAGCCGGACCCCAAACATCTGAATGAACAAGATCAAAAGGACGCTGAGACACAGTCTCACTATGAGGATAAGGAAGCTGAATCTGTTTACCTAACTTACAGCCCTGACAATCTAAAGATACGTCTCCTGAGACAGACCCCAGAAGACCACGACGAACTAAGGACGACAGGCGAGATCCACACAGATGGCCAAGACGGTGATGCCACTGTTGGAAAGAGCCGGTAGACGAAGCGGCAGAAGCGGAGAGACTGGCGGCGGTGGTGGCAGCGGAAGGAAGATGAAGCCAGTCAAGCTCCCAGAGACGCTGTGAGTCACGGCGCCGAGGGCCAGAACCAACCAGAGCTCCCGTGTGGCAGTCCTGAACACAACAAGAGTCAGAGTCGAGAATAACTCGATAACCAAGGTCAGTAATCTGCCCAGCAGAAAGAAGCTGCAAGGTAAGGCGAGGAACATGAGCAACAGAAGGAACATGAAAAGATGAGTTGCTAAGAGATCCTCGACCAGAGACAGAAAGGGATGTACCATCAGCAGTAAGAACACTGACAGGAGAATCAAGAGGTGTAATAGAAGACAGAGTGGAAGAATCAGGAGTCATGTGAAAAGATGCTCCAGAATCAAGAATCCACGGGGAGGTACCTGACTGTGTAGGAGGTGGTCTCTCAGTGCCTGAAGAGTCAGTAGCAGAACCTGCAGAACCTGTCGAGGGAGAACCTGAAGCAGCAAGTAGGCGTCGAAGTCTGGCTATCTCCTGCTCGGTGAGAGAAGCTGCTGAAGAAGTCGAGGCAGACGTCGTCGTAGAAGCACTAGTGCCAGTAGAAGAACGGCGTGAAAGATGCCGCTTCTTCTTGTAGCACTGGGACTCAGTGTGGCCATCCTTGTCGCAGTAGGAACAGTGAGGACGGCCACCTCCAGACTGAGGACGGCCACCACCACCTGTGGTAGCCGCTGGAGGAGGCAGTGTAGCAGGCGGACGAGCGGCGAGCACAGAGGGGAGTGGGATCAGACCAGCACCACTCAAACGAGTCTCCTCTGCGCGTATCTCGGTAAGAGCCTCCAGGAGAGTGACACGAGGGTGGCGTGCAAGAAGCTGGGCACGCCTTTGCTCGAACTCAGGACGAAGGCGAGTAAGGAACTCGTAAACCCGCTGAAACTGCAGATCAGCACGTACCTCTAGGCAGCACGGACAGGTACGACAGCCAGCAGTGCGAAGTGAGTCCAACTGACGCCAGACAGCAGAACTCTGAGCGTAAAAGGCGTCAACAGTAGCATCACCCTGCTGAAGAGAGTGCTCCTGGCGGACCACGGACAGGTACAGGGCATCACCAGAGGGCTCGTAGCGCTGACGAAGATGAGTCCACATCTGAAAAGCCGAAGGGAGTCCCACAACCTCAGAAGAAAACTGAGGCTGGACACTGGCGATGAAGACAGCAGCGGCCCGAGCGTCGTCATCGTACCACTGAGTGTAGACGGTCAGACGATCCTTGTAGGAATCCAGATCCTCCTGGTAGGTAGAGGCAGCGTCATCAGCAGCAAGACGAGCGGCCTCAGTAGCAGCCTTATCGGCTGTCGAAGGCAATGCAACAGGCGTAGGCTCCGTCGGAGGAATAGGGCAAGGCGGGCAGGTGACATCGCCAGAGAGAACGCCCCAGAGACGAAGACCACGCATGTGGATGCGCATGTGAGACACGAAGTCGGTGTAATTAACACCATCAAAAATCACCGGGCAGCGAGGAAGGGAAACGGTGCCCATTGGTAGGCGGCGCTGGACGGCGCGGCGACCAAGACAACGAAGTCTAACAGGCGGCGCTGGACGGCGCGGCGGTTAGAACAACGTTTTTTTTTTTTTTTGCTCTTTTTTTTTTTTTTTTCTTTTCTTTTCTTTTCGGTCGGTTTACAAACCGACCGACCGAGCCGTCTGCACCGAGCCGCACCGAGCCAACCCTAGATCGGGGGCGGCGGCGGCCTGGCGACACAGGCGGCGACGAGCGGGCAGGAGGCGGCCGGGGCCGGGCGGGAGACGGCCGGAGCCGGGCGGGCGGGCTCCGGGCGAGAGGCGGCCGGGGCCGGGCTGGCGACGAGCGGGCAGGAGGCGGCCAGGGCCGGGCGAGCGGGCGCCGGGCGGGAGACGGCCGGAGCCGGGCGGGCGGGCTCCGGGCGAGAGGCGGCCGGGGCCGGGCTGGCGGGCGCCGGACGGCGCGAGCGCGAGCGCGAGCGGGCGGAGTCGACCGGACGGCAGCGGGCGCCTCGGGCGAAGGCGCAAGCGGGCGCCGACAGGAGGCGGAGTCGGCCGGACGGCAGCGGGTGCCTCGGGCGAAGCGGCGAGGAGACGCGGGAGGCGGCGGCAGGCGAGTGGAGGCGCGGGGAGGCCGGCGACGGCCGGGAGGCCGGCGGCGCGGGGAGGCCGGCGACGACCGGGAGGCCGGCGGCGGCGCGGGGAGGCCGGCGACGACCGGGAGGCCGGCGGCGGCGCGGGGAGGCCGGCGGCGGCGCGGGGAACCCTAGGTAAGCCAAAACCCTAGTTTTGGCTCTGATACCATGTTATGAATAGCGCTTGTATTCAATATGAGGCCAATGGGCCGATATATATACACAAAGTACAGGTGGCAAATATGCAAAGAACCCCTCATAACAATGGGGAATAACAAACTATACATATATCTCTAACAAGTACAAGATAAACTACCAAAATGTAGAGGCAAATAGAAATTGAGCAGCATCTATCTAAGAAAACATCTTGATCAGTTTCTAAGAAATCATCCAAGAAATCACCATGATGCCATGGATAAACAGTGGTTTATTTTATGTTGAAAAGGAGCTTTGGTAATTGGGAGGGTAACATATAATTCTCAAAATTTGCAAGTTTGCAAACTTACTCATGGTCATATATTGTCTTAGGCATGCAAACTCTGGAAACTGTATTAAATATTGTCCTTCGATGGATTTCTTGGACATCAGCATTCCTTTTTAGTTCGTCTCCATCCTTTCCTCCAGAGGTCAGGTGACAACATATAAAACAAAAATGTGACTGATATATGGACATGCTTACTGCTATTGATCCCTGGAGCATGTTGAAGAAAGAAACGTTGAGCACATTATTTCCTAAACAATACATTGGCGTACTGATGTACAGTAAATGCAAGTGCTATGACAACTAGCCAAAGTGGAAGACATTAGGTGTTAAACAAAAATATAGTCTAAAACTAAAAGAATGCCAGTTGTCCCTCACCGTATTGGGATAGGTGGTAGCAACATTACAATTAGTGAAGAAATAAATACCTAGAAATAGAATTGTCCTAAGTGCACACATTTTGAAACTCAGTTTATGCAACAACACACTGAGAGAAATGTGATTAATAGAAACTTGCCTTATTACCAATGTAGCCCATGGCACCGACACCTACAGTTGACACTTTCATATTCTGAATGTGCTTCCGCAGGCTTCTTCGTACCCATATTGAAAGAAACGCTCCAACCATCTGCTTACTTATTATCCTTAAGAAGTATGGTCTTTTCCTTTTAGCTATGGCACTGTTAATGTTTAAATCATGAAGTAAACCTTCCTCTGGAAAAGCACTGGAATTACCATTTACTGATTTGAAAGACAAATATGTTCTTAGTGCCTTTCCTGGAGCAAATGATTTTGTGCTGTCTGGAAGATGCCGAGCCAACATATCCAATGGTTGTTCAGGCCAAATCATTCCAAGCCTCTCTGAGTGACTGAGTGTTTTAGTTAACATCTTTTGATTGACCGGCTCTTCTAAATTAGATCCGTAGTCTTTAAAACTGAAGTTATGGGATCGATTAAAAGTCTTCATTGAAGGCACCTTGCTGAAGTTGTTGCCTTGTAGAGTAGTTTCATCAGGAGAAGAAGTGGAGTGTTCATATGTATTGCTACGAAGACCATCATCATCAACAAGAAAATCTTGTTCGTTCCATGGGTGCACTTCTCCGCCACTTTCGCTGTCAGACTCACTAATAAGTTCATCTTCCATCGCAAGAGCATCATCCGATGGTTTGAACCTTGATGGAGAAGGAGGATCACTGTGACATTTATATTTTGGTTTGTCTGGACTAATCTTATTTAATGTTTCACGAATGATATGTTCCCACATTGCAACAGGACGGTTGTCTTCAGCACCAAATATATTCCCAGCATTTAATGGAACAATTTCTTGGAATCTGAAATACAATAAAATCCTCTTACTAAATGAAACAAAAAAAGAGGACTAGCAGTAATATTAATAAAGAACAAGTGATAAAAAAACATTCATGTATCAGATGAGACACAACATTTGGAGGTGAAAGAGGATAGGTGACAGCTAACTGATTGGTGTTCTTTGTAGAATTCAACAAGATGGGAGGTTCAGCAATTTACCCAAGAACATATATATCAGCTGGCTCCTCCATATCCAACCATTCTTGAATATCTAAGTCATTGGGTGGAAGTCTGCCTGCAACATTCCACGTTCCTACGCAAACCCTGCATATTGAACAACATTTTATCTAAAAGAACGGTAACAAAACAGAGTAGCTTTTAATAATTTTACATTTCTAGTCCGGCTGCAAGTAGCTTATATTAATTGTGGTTCTGCTGCTGTTAGGTTTTATATTAAGGGTATATGCCTGTTTAAGGCAAGACATATATCTGAATGAACAATCAGTACTCATTTAACTTATTTAAGTAATTGCATAAGAAAAAAACTGTCAATAAGCAGCTAGGTCGGAAAAAAAAATGCTTAAAGGAGAACATATCCATGCCTGAGTTCCCTGACATCAATATATTGAGCACGAAGAGTCTCCGACTTGTGCCTTCTATTAAGCCTGTAGGGAACACCTTCCATTTGGCTTTCTGCAATGTTTGATAGATTGTCAGTGGCTCATGGCTCAGTGTCTCAGTGCATAAGGAAAGCTCTGTGCCTTCTCTGACAAAGAGTGTGTGTCATCCGAAATTAGTGAAAGAGAACACTGGATCTCTTAGTTTGTCAGCAGTTGTACTTAAATTCACACTAAGTGCATGGCCAATCCAACAGCTTCAAGCAAGTTGCAAATGCACATTAAGGAAAAACTTAAGAGAAACAGAAACTGGAAGTTAGTGTCCAAACAAAATTAAGTTTGCAAGTATGATTAATATACTAAATTATTTGATAGGAAGTTCTTTCCATGTGCTACAATTAGTAACCCTGTGGTCTAGCCAAACTAGCATGGTTCTTCTGTAGTTCAAAATTTCCATGTACACTGACTTATCAATTCCCAGCTCATACTTTCTAGATAGTCCTTTTGACAATGAAGAACATATGTTCGTTTCAAAAAAAAAAACAATGAAGCACATATTTTGCCAGATATAATAATTATTGTCAAACACATCAAATTACCAATTGTCTCAGCGCCCACTCCACGCAGTCTCCTCTCCTCATCATATAGCTGGCGCTCCCATCCGCACATCTCTGCACAAATGCCATTACAAGGTCCACTGTAAAACTATTAGACTTTGTATGATCATCGCCAGGGATCAAAATCCCGGCGGTTACCATTTTTACCCGTGGAGACCAGTAGCCGAAAAACCGAATGGTATGAATTTTTGATTTTCGAATTTTGGCCCGTTTTTTTTCCGGTTTTTCCGGTAACCGATGGTTTTTTCCAGTTACCGGCCGGTTTTTCCGGTTACCGGTTTCAAAACATCTCAAAATTCAAAATTTGATTTTCAAATTGTGACCGGTTTTTTACCAGTTTTTCCGGTAAACGACCGGTAACCGCCCTGTTACCGTTACCGGCCGCCGACCGGGATTTCTTCCGGTTCCGGTTTTTAGAACCTTGATCATCGCAACCAATATGCAAACTTCAACTCAAGAAATTGCTGGAAATTGGCCCATATATTGAGGCCTATTTCCTTTAGAAATTCCAAAGCATGCATAATTTAATACCATATTGCCTAGCCAAGTGGAAGGAAGAATTTATAAGATGGATCTTGCCACTTTTTGAAACATATGACACATGGCATGAGGATGGCATAGGGTGGGCTTTGGCTAAACACACACACATGTATGTGCGCGTAGGCGTATTCGTGTATTTTCACGTGAAAAATCGCCTGACTTGTGACTTGCGGCAAGCGGCTGCACCATGTCGTAGCGCGTCTCCTGACACATTAAAATCACTTCTTATTTTGCTGAATCATGCATCATCTCTCTAATTTTTTCTATTTAAATGCAATTTAAACATCAGTTACTAGTGAGTTAATCGGTTAAAATTGAGTTAATGCCATCTGTTACTAGTGAGTAATTGTGCGTCTTTATAAGAACCTAGAGACGACTAGTTCTAAGGATAACCGAATATCTTCTCCATTCTTATTCCTCCTCGCTAGAGAGCTACACTGTGGTGTTGAGCAGTTGAACTGCACTGGCCTTCCTCCACGCGTGCACTAGGAAGGAGGGTGTACGGTATCTCCGAGCCGTTGCCGCAGAGAATACCTGCATAGGGCGGCTATAAGATTTCTGAGCAGCGCATATCTGCGCGACCGCTCACTTCAGTACAACGATCTTTGTTATTTTTTCTGTTTTTTTTGCTTTGGAATTGGTGGGGGATTGTTGGAAACTGGCCCATGAATTGAGACCTATTTCCTTTAGAAATTCCAAAACATACATAGTTTAGTACCATATTGCCTAGCAATGTGGAGAAAAGATAATTTATAAGATAGAATCCTTGCCACTCCTCAAAACATGTGACACATGGCATGAGGATGACTTTGGCTAAACACACATGCACGCACGCGCATATTCGCTTATTTTCGTGTGAAAAATTGCGTGACTTGTGACGAGCGACCGCGTCGTGTCATAGCGTGTCTCCTAGCACATTAAATCCACCTCTTATTTTGTTGAATCATGCATTATCTCTCTTGTTTATTCTATTTAAATGTGATTTAAACGTCAGTTACTAGTGAGTAATTGTCGTGCGTCTTTATAAAGATCTAGAGACGTCCAGGCATAAGGACAACCGAATTTCTTCTCCATTCTTCCTCCTCCTCGTTGAAGAGTTGTACTATGGTGTTGAGCCACTAAACCGCATCGGCCTTCCTCCTCGGCGTGCACTGCGAAGGAGGGTGAGCGGTATCTCCGAGTATTTGCTGCGGAGAATACCTGCCGAGCGGTAATAAGGTTTCTAAGTAACGCACATCTGCGCGACCGCTCACTTAGCTGCTTCATTTATATTCTGCACTGCATCAAGCCTGCACTGCTCTGCTTCCTGTTCTTCATGAAGCCCAACTGTAAGTCGTTCGCACGATTGATTGACTTTGTTATAATATTTTTCTTGCGTATTTCTGAAGTATAATGTGTAGCCTGTGTTAGATTTGTTTATTGCATTATTAATCTTTTATTGTATTTGTCTCCTAGTAAAATTTGGAATAAAAATATTGCTACATTTCCAACAGAAGTAAGAGGCATGCAATCTAATGCAATGCAGCTTTTGCTAAAAGGAATCAAATTTTTTAAAGCTAAACAACCATAGCCAACAAAGTAAAGTGCGATTCCATACTCCTTGTATTTCCTTTTAAAAAGTTTCTTACTTTTTGTAAGCAAGCATGTGCTGAACCTTTCTTTATCTTTTCTTTTTCACTTCCTTTAAATAACTGGAATACACTGACTTAGGAATAGAATGGGAGAGCTTATCATTTTGACATGCACTAAGGAGAAACATTGCAATTTGCGTTCTTCGAATTCGATGCCCAATTTTGTTTTTGCTGTAAGAAAGGAAGGAATATTAACCAAAACGAATGGCTTAGAAACAGAACACCACAGGGAACAAAACAAACAATACAATCCGTGAGAATCATTCACTTGAATTTCTCACAAACGAAAAGAAGAATGTCAATTGCCAATTCCTCGAAATCGACTTCTATTTCTATCTTTTTCCCCCTGAAAAACAAGAAACTTATCGCTAAACAAATGGACCAGCTCGAGTTGAAGACTTGAAGGAAGCAACCATCCACATACAAATAAACACACACAAAAAAAGTCTCGTCTCTGTTGGTTGGAAGCAAAAATACCATCCGCCAATGTATTCTTCAGGTCCAAGTTTCTTTTTTTTGGAAAAAAATATGTTAGAAAAAGGAGCAATTCCGGTTCAGGTCCAAGTTTCTTTTTTTGGAAAAAAATATGTTAGAAAAAGGAGCAATTCCGGAAAGAAGCGATCTGGAACCTGATCAAACCCGAATGCATTGGCCGCTTCGTTAAACTCCACACCAAATTTTTGCAAGAGAGAAAAAGAAAGAAAGATCGGGGGTCTGTAGGGGCTGGATCATGCACCTTCATACTCTAACTCGCTGTCGGCGTCGTCGGTGGTGTCGCCCTCGTCGGCGCTGAAGTCGGACTCCGGCGACCTGATGTTGAGCCACTTCCGCAGCACCGTCTTCGGCCACAGCTGCGCACCCGCGCCCAAACAGCGCAACATCGCCTCAGCCCACGAATGCAAAACCAACCAAAAGAAACCGAAGAAAAACTCGGATCCGGCAAGGAAACAACGCCCACCTGCTTCTGCTTCCTGGCCTTGCGCCGTATCCGGGAGGCGCCGGCGGGGTGGCTCGCCATGTCCGACGCACTAAGCGGAGGCAATGGGCCAGGAGGCGGCGGCGGTGCGGTCCGTGTGGACGACGAGTAGGCGGCGGCCATTCGCGCTGCGCGACTCCGGCGGTTGCTTAGCCTAAGAACAGCTACGGCCGTAGCATTTTCCGCACTCCTTTTCCTTTCTTCTTTTATAAAAGGAGACAAGGAAAATTTATTGGCGCCTGGACTTAGGCCTGTTTGGATCGCTCAACTCTACGTTTTTTAGCTCCGCTCTATATTTTTTAGCTAAACAGGTTCAGCTCTACGCACTCTGTTCGAGGAAAAAAGGTGAAATTATAAGAGCACCTAAAATTTTTTTGTGGAGCTACTCTACGGTAGAATTCGTGAAGCAGAGTTTGTGGAGCAGTCCCAAACAAGAGTACAGCCACTCACCGTACACCACTCGTAGGTCTCGGCCGCGACCTGCGGGCTTATGACGGCGCGGCGCGGGGAGCGCTCGTGGGCTCGCAACTCGCACGCGCGACCAATCGGCGGTGGCGTCCGTGCGAGGGCCAGGGGCCCGGCTGCGACTGGTGATGAAGAGTTCCTCGCGTTGTTTGTGCCGACCTATGTTCTACATCCATCCGTCCGTCCGTCCGTCCACTTGACCAGAGTCTTTTCCCAGTTCAGGGAATCCTACAGCTACTTGCAGCTGCAGCGAAGCTGCTCGCTGCGCGAAACTTGTAATTATCTGTAGAGCACGGACAAAGTTGATTTGATTTTGATCTTTGGATGTATGTGTTGCCGACAAGTGAGTTATTCGTGTACTTTAGCTGGATTGATTTCGGAGCATGGATCCTAGCGGTCGTTGCATTGTCGTCTCATCAGAGAATTAACTGTGAAGTAAACTCTCAGGTTGCAGCGACCTGCGAAACAGAGTCGAGAATTGAAACTGGACTCTTGGGAGGGACCTATAGCTAGTCGACAAGTACGCGTGGTTTGTGGGATTGATATTTCTTAGCAAATCTGTGTCACCTTTTATGTAGCAGTCCCGAATCGAATAAGAATTTATAAGATACAATATAAATGTGCACAATATCAATGGTTACCCCATAGGTTTATATACTCTAGGCCTTCTCCAAAGTGGAGTTTGATTGCTTCTTATTCATGTTCTTGTTTGAGTTCTTTATGGTCATTCCTATATGTTTATATTTTCTCAGCCCCCTTCTCAAAGTAGAGTAGGAATCTTAATCTAAATAGAAATAGAAGTTATAAACCTAATAGAATTTATCTAAGACTCTTTATAATATACATTTTCAAATCCTAAAGACTAACGGAAGTCACATCCTAATTCACCGTCGACGCCGGGCGCGGGTTCGCCGTCGACGTCGGGCGCGGGTTGAGCACCTGCTCGGCGTAGGCCTTGCAGTGCTTCTTGACCGCCAGCGAGTGCAGCTCTTGCTGCAGCTCCTTGATGTAGTCCACCACCCCTCCGATGATGGAAGCTGGGTCTCCCTGCATTTCAATAGCATCTCATCTCCTTCTTATGGTGCAATGCAAGGGTAGATGCTTGGGACGGGCCATGGGTCTGTCTGCCTAGATTCTCCCAAGTGAAGGAAGGCTATTGCTGTTTATGCTAGTTCAAGCATGCAGTATCAACACCCTCATGCTATATTGTGGTGCAATTAATGGGTAATCCTACTAAAGTCATTCTCAGCGATGATTTTGGAGGCAGTGTAGTGTGCCGGTGAGGTTGGAAGGGTGTGTGTGGTGTGCCTCCGTGGTTCCGTGCTCTTCCGTGGTGTTGCTTTAGGCTTGATCCGTGGCTCATGTCTCTGGATCTGCTCAGTGGTGGCGCATAGACGTCGCATAGTGGTTTCTACAGTGGCGGACATGGCAGGAAGCGGCTCGTCGTGGAGTTCAAGGGTGGCTATGCTATGACCTTGAGGCGTGCAGGATCTTGGTGTGTTGGTGGCGGTCTATTTTGTGTGTGGGTAGTGTGTGGGGTGCTGTGGAGGTGCTGGCGAAAGCCTAGCCGGTGTTCTCACCGGTCTCGACAACGATAACGCCTTCGGGCGCCATTTTCCTTCCTGGAGGAGTTGTCATGGCACTACATAGCCCTCATATTTACTGATCTCCAGTGAAAACCTTGTCTCGGTGAGGCGGACGGCGTCGGCGACCCTTGTCGCCTCCTTCGAGACGTCGCCTCGGAGATCCATCTTCACGCAAAGCAGACCAAAGTTTGGATGGCACAGTCGGATGAGGATAGGGAATTGGTTGAAAGCAAGGACGAAGAAAAGTTCTAAAGCTTAGTCTTTCTAGCTTTTTTCTTAGTCCTTAAGTTATCTTTCGTGTGGTTTTTGCTCCTCAGTTTTGAGGCTTTGAGCCTAAGAGCTTGTGTAACTTTTGGCTGTATATATCTCATATGGATATAGAGGCCGGATTTTATATCCTTTATCTAAAAAAAAATCCTAATTCACCAACCTGCATGCGAGTTTTCACGCAAAGTAGCTTGATTTGTGTCTCCTTGCCTGTAGCTTGACAGCGAGCCTGATTTGAGCGAGATAAAAAAGACATTGGGATCTATAAACTGATGTTGCCTGTTTGGATACCGCATATAGCCTGAGTATTTGAGTGCCAGATTTTTCACACACTCTTTTTGGATGCAGATATCTTGATCCGGGTGTAGCACCAGCAGAGCCATTAGGCTACTGGTAGTGACGAAGTTTTTCTCCCTTATTTATCTTTCTTTGACGAAACTGTTTCTAGTTCACAGACTTCTTGAGAACTCCATCTCTTCTACTTTTCGTGCGAGTTCGGCAGGTCCACAGGGCTGAGGCCTGTGCAAATTTAATACTGCATTACTTTGCATACTAGTGACGTAAAAGGTTGTTTATTGTCTGGCCCCTTGAGCAGAAGAATCCTCTCGAAGGTCGTAAACAACAGGCAAGGTAGCCAACCAAGAAGAAACGAGTAAATGATTCACTCTACCAAGACTGACCTGTCAAAGGATCAAGAGCTCATCCGTCGTTTGGGTACGATCAGTGACAGGTTGTTTGAATTGTTTCTAGATTCTTCCATAGGCAATAATCTACGAAGTATTGCTATCTTAAACAAATATTGTGAAGTTTTGTTGGTATTAGGTGTACTTTGACTACTCTCTCAAACACAATACTAGCAGAAAGTTCAGGGGAACATAGGAATTGATTATGGCATGGTGGATCACACTGAGATGTTTTTAGATTTTTTTTTAAAAATCTCACTAGCATTTTGTGATCCAAGTCAATGTCGCTGCCTTCCATCAAACAAGGAGTGAAATGTATGAAATTTAGTAGAATACACATTTGCTTACCAAATCGTTGATAACAATGGCCATATGTTTTCTTCGAGCACAAAAGACGGTGGTCAGATCATGCGGTGCCTACTACTATTATTATCAAGCAAATTTATTTTTTTGTTGTATATGGTCTGAGGAGAATATTTAAAGCACACATTTTTTCTCTAGTAAAGCATAGCTTGGTCAGTCCGAGACAACAGAATCCAATTAAATTTGCTGATACGAGAATAAACCATCATGCCATCCTTTTTTTTTTCTCTTTTCTGAAAGGAGACAAACCATGTTCTGTTGTACCAGGCACCCAATTAAAATGTGCCTGTGCAATTTATGCAACCAAATCCGCCGTCCTCTTTTCAATGCACCGGCCACTCACCCTCTCCAGAGTGCTTGCACATGAAAGCAGAGTAGGAACAGATCAGGCCATGTTGGTCGTTTGGGTTGGGACTTGGGAATGTCCCGTGCACCAAGCTTCATTATTGGGAACCTGACATAATTGCTCTTTGAATCCACTTCATCCGAAATTTTAGTTCATGTTTTATACCAAGATCTACTTAACGAGCACAGTCGATGATTTGGAATACGATCTTATAAGTATAAAGTAAAGACAAATTACTCAATAGGCTATACGAAGGACACAAATGCTTCTGTATTGCTAAAGGAATATTTACAAAGGGTGCTCAAGGAGCATTGGTTACTAAGAGAATGAAATCGGATTTTGCTTTTGGATCTATCTTGTGCTTGTGGCCTCTGGCCTAACCTTAAATAGCTTTTTGAAGGGGTGGCGGTTCCTGTTCGCCAAAAGACGTCTTCTTGCTTACAAGACTCAGTCGAGAGACAACCGTTTGATTCATAGAATCCACACGTGTTGCCGGCTGCTGTCAGCAAGATGCCCTCCATGTAGGAACCATCGAACAGTTATTGTCAAAGAAAAATTCTTCCCATATGAATTATCGTGCAGTTCTTGTCAGTGTCGTAGGAGAAAATGTGGGATTACAGAAGAAGTATAACGGCACACGTTGTTCCTCTCCAACTATGCAGGACAGGGCACTAAAAGGTTAATGACCACTCGGGGAATGGACCCACATGATGGTTTAGCGGATGCTTCTGAATAGTATTTGGTCGGGACTTGTTACTGATCGAGTACACTTACCCTCCAACCATGAGCATATTCGGAGGACCTTAGCTTGAATCAGTATGATAGCTATAATTAATAAATTATTTAATTATAGATTGTTTAATCCTTGTTAGCTAGTCCCCTGACTTCAAGTGAAATATGACTTACTTAAGAAGGATGAGAAATGTTGATTAGAGGAATTCTTTCCGATCAAATGATCTTTTGACTGGTGTAGACATAGTCAAGAAGGTCTGTTCAGTTGGAGTTGTAAAAAGTAACACAACCAAAGAAAAGTAAGAAAAAAGAAAGGGGAAACGAAGAGTCATGGGAAATTGCGTCGTTGGACACAGTCTCCAAAAAGCTCGACAATCAATGATTGAATTGTAATGTCTTCTCTATGGGGGAGAAGGATTGTAATCGATCAAAAACTAGTTACGCCTATTCATCAGTGGAGGAACAGGTAGACCTAGCTGGACAGACTTGTTGACTCCGACCAGCCGAATGATCCAATTGATGTCGTAGATTGATGGGGGGGGGGGGTGATTCCCACACCCTTCTCCATGATCTGAAGAAGGGGCTATCTCCACCTGAAAATGAAGATGCCTCCTATTTTGTTCTTGTGGTCGAAATCAATGGTTACGCTATTTGGTCATTTATAGGGACCCTTCATGTTGGGTCCTATTACTACATCCTCGAGAGGAATTCACTAAAGACGTAAGGGTTTGGCTTCCCATCCTTTGCATCCGGTACCTTTCCTAGTGGTTGATAGTCACTTTGATGATCTCAGACACACAACTTGCAAGTAGATTGTACCCTGGTGTTCTTGCGAGTTTGGGATCTGGGTTACCATGAAGATCATCTACAAGTTATAGATTTTGCACCATTATCGAGTTATAGTGGGTGCGACCAGTCGGATGCCTCTACCTAGATGAATCTTAGGGACAAAAGTTACGCTCTTGAGTGCATCTCATGTCGCCTCCTTGCATCTTCCTTCCTTCTAGACTCGGGTCAGGTTGTTGAACAACTGGACCATAGTATGAACATCCACCAGATCTGTGACCTCCAGTTCTCTCGGTGAATTCTGGAGCATTTAGAGCATCCTAATGAGGGGGTGGTTGGTGGCCTTCCATGAAGGAGTGAGCATGTGAGATCCACCTGGATTCTCGATTCCATTAACTTCATGTCCCCTGATCAAAATCACTTGATGAGCTCTCATCAAACTTGAGGGACACACAACCACTATTTCTATCAAGAGCTTCTAAGAGGGAGAACGGTTGGTGATTATCATCTCTAGTGGCTGACATGGAAGTGTCAACCTATCAACAATATCATCCATGACTAATTCTGATAAGGACATGACCCCTATGGATACAATCATATTTACTATGCTTGTTGTTCCAATTACAAGAGATCTCTTATGCATTACTTAAATTATCAAGTAAGCTCGTTTTTAGGAGTGTATTTATATTATATGAACTATATGATGCTATCTAATAATGGAAATATATATATATATATATATATATATATATATATATATATATATATATATATATATATATATATATATATTTGTGCAGCACCATGTCACTTTTGGTTCAAGACGAGCAAAAGTTTGAGTTGCACCCGTTTTGGAATCCAATTCAGTCTCCGGAGAAAGCACCAAATTCAAATGAGCATAACTTTCATATACGGACTCTGTTTGAGGTCCACAGGAAAGCTTTTCTTGTCCTCTTTCCAACGGATTCAGCCTCACCTCCAATTCCTTCTAAGTGTGACACAATCTAAAAAACAGTCTGCTGCTATCTTTTATTCCCAACCGGGCTGGTGCTGCACCACCTCCACTTAGGCCCATAGGCCTTGTAACCCTAGGGGTGTGTGCCCCCTTGGCCGCCACCCTCTAGTCATCATCCTCATATAATCTCATATGTTCTATACTTTAGGGTTTGGATTTCATTTATATTTAATTTGCCTTCATTGCAACTTGTATCTTCTGTGTATGTTGACTAGACCATCCGGACAAGATCCTTATTTGGAATCTCATCTTATCAAGTGCCTATTTGCAATACATTAGATTATGTTTTACCTTGTTCTTGCGTGCTTCTTTGGTGTATGTAGGAATTAATCTTCATGATCAGGTCATCTGGGTATTTGTGCAAGATTGATAACGACTTGTCGAGCAGTTTAGCGATTGCGTGGTTTCGGGCCTTGCGAGTTCATAGCTAGGATTGTGAGAGTTGAGCAACTTCTACCAAATTTATCTTCTCATCGAAATATCAGGGCACCCATCATCACATCTGGACATGATTCCTATGAATACAACCATATTTGCTATGCTTGTTGTTCTAATTACAAGAGTTCCTACGTATCACTTAAATTATCAGGTGAACTTGTTTTTAGGAGTGCTTTTATATTATATGAACTATATGATGCTACCTAATGATACAAATATATATTTGTGTAGTACCACGTCACTTTTGGTTCAAGACGAGTAAGAGTTTGAGCTGGACCCGTTTTGGAATCTAATTCAACCTCTGGAGATAGTACCGTCTTCAAACGAGAATAACTTTCACATACGGACTCCGTTTGAGGTCCACGAGTACTTGATGGAAAGCTTATCTTGTCCTCTTTCCAGCGGATTTAGCCCCACCTCCAAATTCCTTCTAAGCATGACACAATATGGAAAAAGCCCACTGCTGTTCTGATTCTGAACTGGGCTGGTGCTGTGCCACCTCTACTTCAGCCTATGGGACTTGTAACTCTAGGGGCGTGCACCCACCCCCTTAGCCACCACCCTCTATCCGTCATCCTCATATAGTCTCATATGTGCTACACTTTAGGGTTTGGATTTTGTTTATATTTAGTTTGCCTTCATTTCAACTTGTATCTTCTGTGTGTGTTGACTAGACCACCCAGTCAAGATCCTTATTCAGAATCTCATCTTATCAAGTGCTTCAATCCTATTTGCAATACATTAGATTGTGTTTTACTTTGTTCTTGCGTGCTTCTTCGGTGTATGCAGGAATTGATCTTCGTGATCAAGTCATCCGGGTATTTATACACGGTTGATAACACCTTGTCGAGCAGTTCAGCAATTGCGTGGTTTCGGGCCTTGTGACTTCTATCGAATTTATCTTCACATCGAAAGATTGGGACACCCATCATTGCATCAAGTTCTTTGGTGAGGGTAGTCACATGGTTACCATCACAAGGTGACGCCTTGCCCCCGAAGTATGTGGGAGCAGTTGGAGAGTTAGTCTGGGATGGTTGCACTCCTTCTCTCAAGGGATGCCACTGCGCCCTCGAAAATGTGGAAGTTGTTGGATGCACTAGACTTTAGGAAAGTACGTAAGCACTCTAATGCTGGGGGAATTTTTGTCTTCCCAGGGTTGCCTGACGCTGGGGGCGGTGTGTCCACCTCCATGAGGTCGACATTGTCGACCTCAGGAACGAATGAGTCTAGCCCAGAAGATTCGGACAATGAGTCACCATGGTCAAGTACCACCAAGCACACATCCATTTCAAGGTTCGCATAGGCGGTGGGAGCAAACTAGTTCTCTTCATCCCAAAAGTTCGCCATGAGTGCATCGGGCTTTAGGACTTCAGAAATTCGTAGTGACATTCCCCACGAACGGTGCCAATTGTCGACAATTTGAAAGTCAATCTTTTGAGTATGAAGAAGAGGATCCTCAATAGACTATATGAAGGGTGCAAAGGCTTCTTTATTGCTAAAGGAATGTTTGCAAAGGGTGTCCAAGGAGCCTTGATTACAAAGAGAATGAAATCGAATTCTTCTTTTGAATCTATCTTGTGTTTGTCGCTTCTGGCCTATTTTAAATAGCTTCTGAACGGGTGGTAGTTGCCGTTTGCTAAGAGATATCTCCTGGTTTCCAAGACTCAGTCAAGAAATGTCCGGTTGATTCATAGAATCCACACATGCTTTCCATGTAGAAATCGTTGAGCGGTTATTGTTAGAGGAACATTCTTCCATATGAACTATCGTGCAGTTCTTGTTAGTGTCATAGGAGAAAACGTGGGATTACAGCAGAAGCATAACCATACAAGTTGTTCCTCTCTAACTATGCAGAAGAAGGCACTTAAAGCTTAACGATCACTTGGGACTTGTTACTGACCGAGTAGTCTTTTGTCAGAACTTGTTACTAATCGAATACACTTACCTTGCGACTAGGGGTATACTTAGATGACCCTAGAATCATTATAAAGGCTATAATTAATAAAGTATTTAATTGTATATTATTTAATCTCGTCAAGCAGAAAAATAGGACAGCAACTTTCACGATTTGCGTCTAGCATGACGCAATATGCACTCTTATTTTCTTTTTTCATTGGTGCTGCAACCAGCAAACTTGCTCATCCCGTCAGCATTTGTGTTTTGTACAATACAGGTCAATAACACTGCAATTGTACAACACAAATCATTATCAACTAAGATCAAACACCGATCGATGACGCACACGCACATGTGTTGTCTTTCACCTCGCAGATGCGCGCGCTCCGTTGATTTTTATGGACTTTTTATCCGACGCTCCCGTTCCCCGGATCGCGACCACAGTGTTAGTGTGGGTGGCCACGGTGCGTTTGGCCGGCCGGTGCGGCCAATGGAGCTGTTGCGCCGGAGACGTGTGATTTGGCGACGATTCAACGCGCGCGATGCATCAAATTCCAACCGAACAAATGTAACCCGGCCACTAACCCGGACGTCGTCTTTCTTTTCAGTTCGGTAGAACTGTAGAAGCGTCGCATTTGACGCCTGTACGGCAGCTGGTCTCTACGCATCACTGTCGCGTATCTATCTTCTCAATACACGGCCGGTATTGACATTTGCTGCTGCACTGGTTGTGGTCGAGACGTCGACACGAGGCTACCAGAGGTGACTCGGGCGACTTCACTCATACCCTGGTGTACGCAGCTTAATTTGTCCCCCTCTTCTGTGACATGTAAGCGACTTAGATTATGTTATCTTCAGCTGGTACGTTACAAAAGGCTGAGATCGACATGGATGGGAGCCAGTCATATGCTATCAGATGTACGTGGGCTGCCATGATATGCTCGTGGAGAGTATGTTTTCCTTTTGGTCCCCAATTCCTAACTACCAATGCGTTTGTTTGTGGTAGCCTTTGTTTTGGTATATATTGCACACCGCCACCAATCAGTGTGTGCGCTAGTTCATATGCGACAATGACTCGGAGACAAAGATCGAACTCGGTTCTTATGCCGTGAAGTGGGAGCAGAGAGCATCACTCCCACTAGAGCTCTGCAGCCTTTCGCCCTGTCCCCTCTCGTGCGTGCGTTTCTGCTCGTACGGTTTTGTATGCGAGCATCTTAGAGGATTCTGGAAGGAACTTAGCATCATATGTGAAGTAATGAGACTCGAACGGTTAAAATGAAAAAGAATCTGTAACTCTTTTGAGTCTTGAGTAAGTGTGAAGTAATTTGTTACAGAGGGATCGCATGGTGTTGATACGCGTTGCCGAGTTGTGTGTCACAATTTGCGCCAGAAGAGGTGGTGACGGAAGCACTGAGGTCATGCATGCATGCGATGTGTTCTTCGATCTCGCGGGAAAAGAGTATAAGCTGCATCGGGAGCATCGAGTCCGCAATCGTAAAAATCTGGTAGGATTTGAGTTTCTCCTATGGCGCCTCGGTTGAAAGAAACGTGATTGTTCCAATGTCGATAGGGTTCAGATTGTTCGTCCGTTTCCATGGCGGGATCGAGCCGAGCAGGCGAGGAACCCCCTCGATTTGGCCTCGGGAAGCGAAGAAGCCGCCGCCTCCTCTCCAGTCTCCACGCGGATTTCCTTGTGAACAAAGCCCAGAAGAGGACTTGCTAACCAGCAGTAGCATGTGGAAGGCCAGAGATGCTCTCTCTTATCTGTGCCTCGCAAGAGGCGGCGCGGGCGCGGGGGAGAAGGGGCGCGCGGGTGGGTGGGGGAGAAGAGAAGGTCGGGTGGAAAAGAAATCCAATCGGTACGGAGGAGAGGAATTGTGTAATGACAGTGGTGGGTAATTTTTTATCAACTCCACGAGGAGTTTGGAAACCTTTGTTTGTGGAGTACCCCTTGAGGAGCTCCATAAAAACGTGGAGTTGGCCTCTAAGAGCAACTCCAGCGGGGCCCCTACTTGAGCTCTCATCCTACTTTTGAGGGCCGAGGGGCAAAAAACTCACTCCAGCAAAACCCCTACTTGAGCCCTCAAAAGTAGGGGGCCATCAAATCTCCCCCTCGAGCCCTCATTCCTAGGGGGGGTCTGAAGGGAGCCCCTACTTTTGAGGGCTCAAGTAGGGGCCCTGCTGGAGTGAGTTTTTTGCCCCTCAGCCCTCAAAAGTAGGATGAGGATGAGGGTGGGTCCTATGTGTCATCCCCTCTAAGAATGAATTTGAGGGTCTTGTTTTGAGTGCTCCTGCTGGAGTGTAGCTCGAAAAACAAAGCTCTCAAAAGTAGGGAGAGCCCTCAAATAATTGATTTTGTGAAATGGATATTCTTGTTTCTGAAATGAATGAATGTGAATTGGATGTATTATACTGTGTTGATCTACTAGTTTGTTTCAGAGGTTATGACTAGCATTTCCTGAGACTAGCTAACAAACAGAAATAGATTTTGGAATGGAAAAGAATATCATAGACGGTTATTAACTCGTAACCATTTGTGATTGTTGACTATCATAGATGGTTTTTAATAGAAACCGTATGTGATAATCAAGTCAACTATCACAGACGGTTTTGATTAAAAACCGTCTGTGATAGTATTCAGCACGGATGGTTTGAAAGCTTTTTGTGATGACCTCGTATTATTACTGACTTATGAACTCAAATAGCTCATGAAACCGTCTGTGATAGCGTTTTGGAATCATCTGTGATGACTTTTTATATAGCAGTGACGACAAATAGAGGGATTGGCACCCGTTAGGAAGGAAACTGCTGTAGTGCACTCCAGCTAAACTGCTACAAAAAATTGATGGAAAGTAACAGAAATATGCATGTGTGCTTGCCTGTGATTCTACCTACCTGTGTTTGTTGCAACATCCTACCCCACAGTGCACCCCCCGGAGCAGGACTGTTCGTTCGGTTTTTTTGGTTTATACGGTTCGGTAAATACGGTTCGTTCGGTAAATACGATTTTAGTAATTCGGGAAATACGGTATTTTATAGAATACGGTGTGGTATCGGTAAATACCATTTTATTTCGGTACGGTATCGGTAAATACCAATTTTACCAAAGTTTACACGAATTGCTAAACGTCTCCAATTCTCCATAACTCCATTCCATTCCAGAGACTGACTGGCAGCCACTACCCATTCACTAGCACCTAGGGCTGTAAACGAGCCGAGCTCGAGCGAGCTTGACCTAGCAAGCTCGAGCTCGGTAGAAACTCGAGCCGAGCTCGAGCGAGCCTGAGATTAACATCAAGCTTTAAGCTAGGCTCGAGCTCGGCTCGGACAAAACTCGAGCCGAGCTCGAGCTTCGCATGTGTAGGCTCGGTGAGGGAGTACCTGCAGGAGGTGGCGGCGGTGGCGGCGGGGGACGGCCGGACTCGTCATCACGGCGCCGCTCCAACCGGCTCCGGCTCCTCCGCTCCCTATCCTTCTCTCTCTCCCTCTCCTTCTCCCGCTCGCGGTCACGGTCACGGCTCCTCCTCTCCTTCTCCTTCTCCTCGTCACGGTCGCGGCGGTCCCGGCTGCTGCGGTGGCGCTCGCGGTCACGGTCGCGATGCCGGTCCTTGTCGCGGTCGCGGTTTTCTTCCGAGCGAGAGCGTTTGGATCTGCGCTCGCCGTCATCGCGTTCGTCGCCGCCGCTCCGGCGGCGGGAGATGCGCTCCTCCTCGGATCTGGGAGCAGCGGCGCCGTTGGCCGGCGCCCCGGAGGTCTCCACCGCCTTCTCCAAGTACTCGTACTCGTCGAAGTCCATGGCGACCCGCGGCTGAGGCGACGAGGCGGAGACGCCGGACTGCACCTTCACCACGCGGTGGCCGAGCTGCAGGGACGGCCGGACGGGTGGCGCCGGCGGGGGAGAGGAGGGGCGCCGGGGGGAGGAGGGGCGGCGGCGGCGGGGGAGAGGAGGGGCGGCGGGGGGGATGAGGAGGGGCGACGGCGGGCCGGGTTGAGGAAGGGCGGCGACGGGGGGCGAGGAAGGGGACCGGGGGGGGCGGCGGCGGGGGAGAGGAAGGGCCGAAGGGGACGGAGGGCGGGAGAGGGGGGGCGCCGGCGGGGGGTGAGGAGGAGAGGAGGGGCGCCGGTGGGGGGAGGAGGGGCGGCGGCGGGGGGCGAGGAGGGGCGGTGGGGGTGGGGGCGAGGAGGGGGGACGGGGGGGGGGGGGGGGCGGCGGCGGGGGAGAGGAAGGGGACGGGGAGGCGGCGGCGGGGGAGAGAAAGGGGACGGCCGGACGGGGAGGCGGAAGAGGGGGTCGGCGACGGGGGGCCGGGGGGCAAGGAGGGGCGGCGGCGGGGGAGACGAGGGGGTGACGAGGGGGACGGCCGGACGGGGGTGGGGGAGCGGCCGGCGGCGGGGGCGACGAGGTGCGGTGGTGGGCGGCGACCGGCGAGGAGGGGCGGGACCGCGGGAGGGGGGGCCAGGTCGCCAGGAGGGGTGGGGGCCTAGGGGCGGCCGGGCGGGGCGGGATTTGAGAGGACGCGGCGGGAGGGCCGGAGGGGTGGGGTGGGAAATGGGAATGGGATGGGGAATTTGGGAAAGGGGAAGTAAAAAATCTTAAGCTCGCGAACTATTCGAGCTCGGCTCGTTAAAGCTCGCGAGCTTAAGAAGAAGCTCGAATTCGGCTCGGTTAGAATTCGAATCAAGCTCGAATCGAGTCTAGAGCGAGCCAAACTCGAGCAGCTCGCGAGCCTCGAGCTTTTTTTACAGCCCTACTAGCACCCATCACACATGGAGAAGACAAACGTAAGTCCATTTCAGATCAAAGCACACACATGCATGCATGTATTGATGTATACTTGTATAGCCTGTGTAGTAACTAGTAAATGGAACTATGCATCCCCACTGTACGCACGTACCACGACACATATATGGCATTTGTTATGTATACTCCCCAGCATTGTTAGCGGGGGGTTCCGGCTCCCCCGCTCGGCCACGTCTCCCCCCACGCTCCCCCCGGCCGGCGCGTGTCGCCCAAATTTGCGTACGGCCGGGGGAGGCAAATCCCTCCTGTTTTTTCGAAATTACGTAAAGGTCCTTTTTTCTCGCGAAAAGGTCCCTGCGCCCAGTTTTTTTCAAAAAAAATTTTGGATGGCGCCCCGCGGGTTTCCGAAATTACGTATAGGTCCTTATTTACTTACGTACAGGTCCTTGCAGGTCCTCGGTTTTTTTCAAAAAAATCCTTTTGTTTTTCCGAAATTACGCACGGGTCCTCGATTTTTTTTAGGAAACTCCCTGCGAATCGCCGTCTCTTTTGCTTCGGTCCACACGGTGGCTGGCGTGGCGTGGCGCCACGCCTACGTGGCTAGTTTACTACTATTTCCGCTCAGTCGATGCAGTCCTGCAGCAGTGTAGCCAGTCAGTGAGCCGGGAGTCCGGGACTTGGCGTGCCGCGGCGCGTGCGTCAGTTCTTGGGCCGAGTTGGAGTTGCCGCCGAGTTGGGCTAATGGGCTGAAACACAGCGCTCAAGTCTAACGAACAAGCAGAGGCAGCGAAGAGCAATTGGTGAATCGGTTTATTCGGTTTTTTCGGTTTTAGCTCGGTTTATACCGAAAATACCGAATACATAACATGCTAATTTTTCAGAAACCGAACCGAATACCGGTCAAACCGAGTTGACCAGTACAGTTCGGTTTTTTTGGTTCGGTGTGAAAATGCACAGCCCTACCCCGGAGGCCGGAAAAATTGTATTATGCTGTACTACGGTGTAATAACGACGGCTGAGTTTGTATGTTTCTTGGGCCAGGCCTGATCACCTGACGACTTGATAGGCCACTAGTGGGCTCCTTTTGTCGGCTTCCCGTGGACAAAGCACCACCATCATCTGCGCCTATGCTACCTGATGATGTACAAGTTAATACAGTAAATCGGAGTAGAACCTAGTAGCAGCCGCCAGGAGCTTCGCCATCGATCTCCACCGCTGGCCCCTTACCCTCTTCTCCAGTATTCTCTTTTGCGTTGAGTCGGTGAGAGATCTATTAATTTTCAAAAGTAATTTTAATTTTTGTAAGTTTTTTTTTGTGTTTTTCTTGTTGGTGATCTAGTTTTTTTGTTTTTCTCTGTGAGTTCTTTACCCGATTTTCTCTACACATAATGGGTTTGTCATTGTAAACACGGAAGACAGAGAAGTTCAACACATTTACCGACTCAAGGACTTGGTGGTAATATGTTGTTCTCTGAGTCTGCAATGTAAAAGTTGGGTACTTAGGTATTTTAGTCTTGCATTATTATTCATATAAGCCTGAGGTTTTTTCTCAAAAAAAAAAGAGAAAAATCTGCGCCTATGCTTTGTTTGGAGGGTGCTTCTGCTTGGGCAGAATTCACTTCTAGCCAGAGTACACACGAGTGAGTCCACCACCTTCTTCTTCTTTTCGACGTGACCACCTTCTTTAAGGAGTATCAAGCTTTGTTTACAGATTAAAACCCAAGGATGAGAATATTTGCTCATCGAACCGGAGAGTTGCTCTTTGTTTGTTTTGGTCAGCTTTCATACAATTCAGATAACCATTTTAAAAAGAACTAGCAAAGTGGCCTGCATATTTGCACGTCTATATTTGTATATCATTCATTTTCAATATTGGTATTTGCCGATGTCAGTTGTTTGATTTTTCCATAATTATAATTGATTTTCCTGACAACTGGATTAGCCTTGAGATGTTTGTCATTAAAAAATTTAATCCACAGCTCCTATTGCTTTAACCTTATCGTTCACGTGTCTTGTTGCCTTTTGCCTTGAGTCTTTCTTCCATCCTTCAGTCTCGATAGGCAATTAGCCATCAAGGCCCATAACATTGAGGTCCACAGTATCTGCCATTCAAAACCTTAGATTGTCTTTACTTTTCTAGCTTCTTCTCATCCACCGCTTCTCTCTTGCTGCATATCTTTCCATCAAGAATTGAAACAAAAACATTAGTGGCCTTTACCGGTCATTAATAAACCTTATCTCCTCTTCCTCTATCTGCCTCACCGCTCTCAACATTGTAGCTAAATTAATTAATTAATTAGTGTGACAATATACCCTCAGAAACTATCCCGCGCCAAGCTTCCTCGTACTCCTCTTACTCTACCTAGCTCTACCTGTCAGCAGGGGCGGAGCCACACCCCGAACAGGGTAGGTTTCAACCTGGAGTGTGAAAAAATATCTAGTGTACAGTCCGGGTAAAAAATATCTAGTGTACAATCCGGGTAAATTCAGTCTAGCCTGAGTAACATTTTCATGGTTTAGCCCAGATAGCCTAGATTATTCTACCACTGAGTCCGAGGCGTAACCAAATCCTGGTTCCACCACTGCTGTCAGCAGCGAATCATTGCCCCTACTCATCCTCAAGTGCGCTCTTAACCACTCCGAATTGCGTCCTGTGGCACCCTGGCACCCAGGGGCGAAGCCACGTTGTGGCTGGTGGGTGCGGCCGCACCCAGAGAAAAAACGTAATACAGTTATTAATCATGATTTTTCATCTTATTTGCACCCCCAAAACTAAAGTGGCGCACCCAGGCCCAAGCAAATCTCTTCTGTAGCCAGCCCAGCACTAGAAGCCTGCAGCCCAGTAGCCCAACACCCTTTAGAAAGTGCTGCACAGCCGCACCCCCCCTCATTTTTCTCTAGCTCCGCCCCTGCTGGCACCAGCCTCACGTACTGGACCTATGCTAGACGCGTGTTCTCGCAGGTGTTCCCCGACCTCAAGCTGCAATACCTATCCAACAACCACCTCCTGGGGTGCATCTCTGCCAACCTCTCCTTGCTGCACGGCGCCATCGTCATCATCTTGCATGCCTACCACCTCTCCGGCAGGATCCGCCGTTACTTCACCATCGTGCTGATACTCATCTCGCTGCTTCTCAATGGAAACCTGCTCGTTGTTGCCATCCTGCCGCTGGTGTAGCCCATGCTTCCGCAACAACCCCTCTGCCGAGATCCCGGCTGTGCTCGCACGGTTCAATCCATACTCCTTCGTTCCTAATGTCGAGCCCAGCGATTTGTACATCGTAATATCTTCGGCTTTTTTACATGCATGCAATCTCATGTCAAATACGTATCTGCTATCTTATTAAAACATGTTAACATGGCAAAGTATTCTATGCAATCATCCGTTGTCGTCCACTTATGCAATTGCTTTCCGTTTGGACACCAAATCAACATAAAAAGTTCTTAAAAAATCTATATGTACTTCTCTGTTCTCCGTTTGGGGACACCAAATCATCATGAATTTTTTTTGGAAAGATATTCTATATGAACTTCTTAATTTGCTCCATCAAAAACAGCTCCACCGTGAATCTGGGATCCCACCATGGAGCTGGACAAAACTGTTTGGCTTGCACAGCAGCTCCAGATCCACGAAACTGAGTTTTTGGTGGGAATGACCTGTTTTGCCCATGGGTTTTATGGTGGTATATGATGCGGTGTATAACCAGTGGCAAAAGGTGGGTAATTACCATCCAACTCCACAAGTAGGTACGAAATAAGGTTTCGTGGAGCACCCCTTGAGGTGCTCCATGGATTTCATGAATCTGGAGCTAGATTCAGTATTTTGGTGGATCCAGATTTCGTGGAGTTGGAGCGTTTGGGTAAAAATTTGTGGAGTAGAGCTGTTTTTTATGGATCTGGAGTTGGTGGAGCTCTGCCAAACATGTCTTAAGAGTAACCAAAACGGGAAAATATAACAAATAATAAATCAAAAACGAAAAGGAAAAAAGAAAAGAAAATTGCTACTATTCATAGCATACCTATCTATTTTGTTTCTTCTAAGACATTGTGAATTTTAAGTTGAAATTTTAAAGGGTATTAGAAAACTCTATAGACTACATCATCAATTGTTTTCAGAATTTTTCAGGTTGATTAGGTGTCAATACTGAAAGTTGATTGCATGTATGCGCACAAAAAAAGGTGATTGCATAGAGTAGAGTTGCATTCAAATGCTATAACTGTCTAGATCTAATCAATGTCCGTACCATTATATTTTAGACCGACAAAAACTGATGGTATACATTTTTTTATTTTTCAGCGATTAACTTGGAACATCGTCTTAATAATATAATATAATATATAGATACATAGTATAATAATTTTATCCACTCAAAGGCTACTATCGTAATTGCAAAGAAAGACAGGATTTATAATTCCTTCTCCTTTGTGGTGCTTATATTAATTTGAACATAAAGTTCAATTTAAGGGCGCTCATGATAACACGAAGTAAATGCACTCTGTAGGAAGAAGTGAAGAACACGTATATGCCTAATTCAAGAATATGTACATGCATCCAAACACCTACAAAAAGCTGCTGCACATTGCCACTAGCTAGGCCGCTCGCGGTGGTGAGCAGCGTCGTGGTGCTTTGCGGTGATCAATCTTTGGTCTTGTGGTGCAATTAGAGGTACTACATGTTCTTGGTGGCCAGGTGCAGGTGCATGGTATATAGTTTTCGGCTAGTTGTACGCGATTGTGCAGGTGATATATAGACATATGGATCAGTATCCTCAATAGAGTTGTATTCGGTCATGCAATTCTAATACATACTTCAATATTATATCCGATTAATGTACACTGTTATGATCTGGTCTCACCAAAATTGTCAGAATCGTGATCCTGAATCGGATAGGAGTCACTCTGGTAGGGTCGTATATATCCTAGAATCGAATCATATAATCTAAGATCCTATCCGATTCTATCAAAACCATATTTTTTCAATTTACTATGTATTCCAAGAGTGATATGATTATTTATTTAGTCATTTGGCATCTAATTTGATTATTAAATGTCTATCTTATTCACAACTAGAATGGTGGCTTTAGTTCTATGTCGCTGAGAGCTACGACTAGAATAGTGATGTTATTAATATTGCCATTATCCGATCATTTTACATGGAAAGCAAAATTAATAAATAAAATTAATTTTTATTATTTCAAACCTTTGAATCTTAATGTCTAAACTATTAAGTATTTAGTACTTAATATATAACTTGAATTGATAGATAGGACATAACAAACACATAAGTCTTTCATAATCTAGGATGATGTATGATTCTATATGATTCTATGACTAGCATCGTGATTCTACCATGGTTCTGTTAGGTACCATGGATCATAGAATCGTATGATTCTACGATTAGGATTTTGATTTTAACAACCTTGGGTCTCACCAAAATCGACGGTATAGATCTTTCTCTTCTTTTACTAATAAACACAATGGCTTCTTTTTTCATCGTTTTAATAATATAACTGGAAGGGCGTCCTGCGCCTTTGCGTGTTTAGATTTGTTTTAAAATTTGTAGTAGTAAATGATATAACTTAGATGCTTGAGAATATATTTACGTATCTTATAGGCTATTTAGATTTTTAAGACATCATAAACATTGAAATGATAAAATAAGTTTAAAGGAAAAATACAAATTGAGAAACATAATTCAAGTATGAGCTTTGATAGAAGAAAAACATGGAGCATAATAAGTTCGTGTTGTTAGACATGTAACCACCCTCCATCATGCATAGATCATTTAGCTGTATACCCCTATTTTTCCTTATTAGTCACTCTTTTTCATAATATATGCATGCATATATACCTCTATTTAATCTCAATCAATAGGTTGATTATATGTGTAGAAAATCATCTTATTAGTTTATATGGTATTAGAGTACCTTTCTCATGCATATACCGATGCACCATGGGCGATGTACCTTAACCTTATCTTTCCACACACGCTAGTTGCCCATTGAATCGTGTGTCTTCTATCACTTCTCACCACCGCAACTTTTCTGCTTCAATCTCTAATAGCAAACTCAATTCTTCATCAATCCCTGTCAGCTACTACCTCTTCTAATAATACTCTACCAAATAGTTATCTTCTACTTCTCTCAAATGTTTGCTTAATGCTGACCGTTGCAAGATTACACACATACACATGCAACCATAGCCAATCCATACTAGGGGACTCGTCATGCTCTCTCCGGTGACTGAGCCTATTCTCTATAGCTATGTCATCTCTACTTCAAGTATGTCTACTTTAGTCGTTGCCTAACAATATATGGAATATTCTTACCATTGTCGATGACGCCATGCCCTTCACCAGCAATGGCACGCTCCTAGCTACCCATGGGCATGTATCGTCCATAACTCTTGTTCAATGCAAAGCTGCATCTTTTCTTTCTCAAGACTTCCCTATTGTCAAGCTTCATTGGCCACTGACTTATTCAACAACACCAATGCTCACCACGAGTCATTGCTGCTCTTGGTTCCTTCGACACTGGCCTTTCTCTTCAATGGCTCAAGCGAGTAGCATGACGTTATCCTCGTCAAATGGGTAACATGAGTAGGATGACATTATCCTCGTCACCGCCATCACCGCCTCGGCTCTTCACTTTGCTGTGGGTAAATGTTGCAGGATAAATTAGCATCATTGCACTATTTCGTGGTCTATCCTTGTTATAACTTTTACTTTTATTTAAAATTTTAGTTATTTTTATTGGAGTTTGTATGTAAATTAAATTGGTAATTTTTTATTAGAGTTCAAATGAAAATCAAATTCCAAAACTTTTTATTTTTGTTACTATTAATTTACAGATCCAATTGCTAATTTTTCTTTAATTTTTATTTTGAATTACTGTTTTGTAGGATTTATTCTGAATTTCAATAATTTTTTATTGCAATTTATATACAAATCTAATTGCTAGTTTTCTTTAATTTTTGTTCTTAACTATTGTTATTTAGGAATCTCTCTCCAGAATTAATATCGAAATCATATTGCTAATTTTATTATATTTTTTATTATGAATTTCAGTTTTTTGTTGGAATTTGTGTACCAGTCTAGTTGTTAATTTTTTTAATTTTTATTTTTGAATTATATTTATTTAGTGATTTTACTTATGATTTTGTATGGAAATCAAATTGCTAACTTTATTGTATTTTTATGCTGCATTTCATATTTTTCTCTTTTTTCACTGATTAGCGTGGGAATTTCTAGATCTTGAGAGCGAACGTGGTGGCTTTGTTTTCTATCACTTTAGTAATGTAGTAGGGTGGCCCGCATATTTGCGGAACTAGATTTGTTTGAAAGTTTGTAGTATCAAAAATATATAACTTTGATGCATGATAATATATTTACATATGTTGTATGCTATTTAGATTTTTAAGACAGCATAAACATTAGAAATGACAGTAAAACCTGAGGGAAAACACAACTTAAGGAACGTAATTGAAGTATGAGCTTAGATGGAACAAAATCATTAAGCATAATAATTTGTTGGGATTCTTAGAAACGTAACCACTCTCTGTCATGAATGGATCATGTAACTATATATCCATGTTCTTTGTCTATTAGTTACTCATTTCCAAAATGTATGCATGCATATGTATCTCTATTTAATCTCAAGCAATACGTTGATCATGCGTGTGATAAATTATCTTATTAGTTTACATAATATTAGAGTACTTTGCTCACAAATATACTAAAGCACAATGAGTGAACTACCTTGAACTTATCATTTCCTCACATGCCGGTTGGCCCACCAAACTGTATCTTTTATCTCTTCTCGTTACCATAACTTTTCTTCTACAATATCCAACAACAAGTTCAATTCTTGATCAATCTCTCTTAGCTGCTACCCTTTCAATATAATACTCTACCACATAGCTACCTTCTACCTCTCTCTAATTATTACTTCTCTCTTTTCATAAATGTCGTAAGAGTGTCTTGTGCAGTCTCACCATCGTGACACAAAGGTGATGCTACCGCCGCCTCTCCTTCGCTGCAAGGCACTGCGGAAGCAGCTAGCTACCAAGACGGTGCTTAAGTCAGCGTCAAGGACATCTAACTCACACGCTGCTAGGGTCTCTCTCCTTCTTCTATGCTTTTGCCATGGGTTCGTAGGATTAGGACGTGTTCTTGCCATGTTCTTGCTGTGTTAGATGGGTAGCCTGATCATTATCTTGTGATAATATAATGGTGGATTCTAATAGAATGTGCTGCTATATTTGCTTGTTTTCAAAGGGTATAGATAACATTATATTTCTTGAGACTAGCCAAAAAACAGAAAAATTTAGGTATAGTATGAACTATCACAGACGATTTTGTGGTATAAACTGTCTATGAAGGACTATCATAGATGGTTTTATATTACAACCATCTGTGATACTCACCCATCACAGACGGTTGGTAGCTAGAACCGTCTGTGATGTGTGAGTATCACAGATGGTTTTTGGTTCGAGCCGTCTGTGATAGTGTTCTTCACAGAGGGTTCTAGTTACAAACAGTTTGTATTGTACTTTTCATAAACGGCTCACAAACCGTCTGTGATAACCTCCGATTATCACTAATGCATAAATTCAGACGGTTCAAAAAATCGTCCGTGATAGCAGTTCTGAACCGTTTATGATGACTCTTTTTATGGTAGTGACATTGTCCTCATTGAACAGCTAAAGTGAGTAACATGATATTGTCCTCTTGCCACCTAGGCTCTGCGCTTTCCCATGGGTCAATACCTTTTTGTAGGACACATCAACATTATTATACTCTTTCGTGGTCTCCTCTTGACACCTTTCGTGCTATCCATATTATAACTTTTGTTTTTATTCAAACATTTGTTATTTTCTGTTGGAGTTTGCATTCAAATCAAATTGCTAATTTTATTTAATTTATTTTGAATTCCAAATTTAAGTTATTTAGGCGTTTTACTTACGATTTGTATGGAAATCAAATTACAATTTTTCTTTTATTTTTATTCTGAATTTCATTTTTTTGTTGGAATTCAAATATAAACTCAATTGCTAATTTTTCTTTAATTTTTATTCTAAATTATAGTTATTTAGGGATTTTATTTTGGAATTCGTTTCGAAATCAAATTGGTTATTTTTTATTTTTAATTTGTACATTCAGTTATTTTAGTTGAAATTCGTATATAAATCCAATTGCTTTAATAAGATAATAATAGATAGATAGAAGATAGATACATTGGTAGATGGATATATAGAAGTTGCAGACAACAGTGCAGTACATCCATGACAAACTGAATAAATGGACCATTCATCAGTTCAATTGCTGTAGCATCAGCTTGAACTTATTGGAGAAAACAGGGACAACCCTACACACATAGCGAGCGACTGCACGGTGAAAGCCCGGACTCAACACTGACTAAGCAGTCATCTGCAAAATTTATTCTAGTCATGAGCAAACAAAAAGCACAGATCTGCGATCACCAATCAGGAGTTCAGTTCAGCTTCAGCACTTGGGCTTCCCGGCCAGCATGAAGGCCTTGAAGACAAGCTTCCTGGGCACCGTCGGCTGATCCCCCCACTCCTCCTCCACCCCCTTCATGACGTCCTTCACCAGCTCTTTCAGATCCACCCCCTTCTCCATCGCCGTCGTCGCAACGGAGCTCGTCAACACGAACGCGGTCAGGTCGTCCAGCGTCATCGCCACCTCCATGTCGACGTCGGCCGGCTTGCCCTCGCAGCCCACCCCGACGGGCTCGAACGGGAACGGCAGCTCGCGGTACCTCTCCACGGCCAGCCTCGTCCTCGGGTCCATGTACGGCCGCATGGCTGGGTACAGCTGCCCCTGCAGCTTGTCCTCGAACGGGTGGATGTCGAAGTTGTACCCCCACACTGCGAGGACGCCGCCGGGCTTCTTGAGGACGCGGTTGACCACGGCGTAGAAGAGCGGGATGTGGAACCAGTGTATCGAGGTCGCCACGATGACGAGGTCAAGGGAGCCCTCGCCGCCGACCAGGGCGACGAGGTCGTCCTCGGAGAGGTCCTCCGGAGTGTGCAGGTACCTCACCTTGGGCTTGGGGTGCGCGATGGCGTGGCGGAGCTGGCCCTCGCTCACGTCCGTCGCGATCACGCTTTCGTAGTGCTCCGCGATCTGAGACACGAGACGTTCGCCGGCCATTTTCTTCATCAGGTGCTATTCAGAATTCAGATCAAACGAATTAAGTAAAGACCGGACGCTTACGCTGGCGGAGGCCTGGCCGCTGCCGCAGCCGGCGTCCCAGGCGCGGTGGTGGCCGGCGGTGAGGGAGGCCAGCATGGAGAACCACTCCTTGGGGTACCGCGGTCGTTTCTTGGCGTACGCCTCCGACGTTTCTCGTACAGCCCCGCCATTCTTGCTCTGCTATCTACTGTCAAGTGCGAATTGCAGGGCTGGATCTGGGTGGAATTTATAGACCACCAAGGAGGTCAGAGTCAAACTGCAAGTCAAAGTAGTCACATGATCCATATCAAAGAGGAACTTTGCACAATCCACTGGATTTTAAAATGGTAAACTGCAGCAATTTCCTCCCTCCGACCGGACACCACCACATGCAAAAATCTAGTGAAGCAGAAACCATGCACGAGATGAGAGATGGCCATCAATATGCCACCAAAAGGAAGGTGAAACAAGTAACTTGTGAAAATATGCCGGCGCCGCTCTAAACGGTTGCAGCTTCTAGATTTTAGGTTTCAACTTATTTAAGACATAAACCATTTGGAATGTATCGGTTTCTAATTTCAGTTTATTTTATTTTTTATACCTTTGCATTGTTCATAACGATATAATGGTTTTTTTAATTTTTATTTTTATTTAAAAAACAGACAGTTAATATAGTACAATTTCTAGTGAAAGCCAAAGCCCCAGCCGAAGCCCTCTGAGCGCCGCCAATGTACAAGCGGAAAAAGATGGGTTGAAGACTAAAGGCAGGCGACGCATCAGATCTGAAACCTTCAGATTGTAGAAAGATGAGGTAAAAACAGGAAATGCATCAAATCTGAAACCAGTAAATTGTTGAATAAACTCAATACAGCAGGTCAACCAGACGTGGGTGAGTTGCTTACCCCAACTTGTCGGCCTCGCTCGTTTTAGTTTCAGCTTCTGGCTTATTTTTCACTATTCATAAATTTTGTCTTTTTCTATTTTTCGCTTTTTTGAGCCTTTTTGCCGGTTCTTTTTTTCTCATATTCCTTTGTATTGTCCGAAATGAGCTAACATATTTTTTTCTATTTTTAATTTTTTAAATTTAATTATGTCAAATAAGACACCTTCAGCTACAGTGAAATTTCAGCCAGCTACAGTGTATTTTCAGTCATAAGCCACAGTTTTTCTGCCCAACTGAGCAGGGCCGACTAGACGCATCACTTTTGTTTCACTGTTGACCAAGGTGGCCCCTCCACACTGATACTGCACTGAACTGTCTGAACATCAGAAGATGCTTCAGCTGCCATATATGGGAACATTGGAAGATGCCTAGCATGTATGTATGAAACATCGGATCATCTATAATATGTTAAATGAAATGAAACCAATTTTCAAAGAAAATTTGGAATCCTATTTTGATTTGAGTTTCTCCTAATCCTTGACCTAGTCTAGCTCAATATTAGCCATCCAAGCTACAAAAATTCCTGCAACATTTGCTTCAACGATAAGTTTTCGTGCTAGCACTTTGCTCTGTTCAAAAACAGCCATCGCCGCTCCTGTTTTGTCGCTGAACGCCCCCTGTTTTGCTCTCCCGGCTCTCACAGCTCTCCCGGCCGACCTGACACAGCCCGCCCCTTTTGACCACCGCTCTGAGTAGCTCGAGGCATCCATGATAACCTGCACTGCCAGCCGCACCGTGCCTCCTAGAGCTTTCTCAGCCACATCACACGCCACCGTCGCCTTGGCCGGACTCCTATGTCGAACCGCCTCCACAACACTATTTAAGCAACCTAGGCCCTCCAGTTGAAGCCAACACGCCCTAGAGCCACCTGAACACCTTCCAAGCCTCTGCCGTCCCCTCCATTGCCGGCAATTACCAAAAGCCCCAAACGTAAGCCCTAACTCGAATTCACCTTTCCAAGCTTCCACTTTCCAATTACTCTCGTCCATAGCCTCCTTTGGCCCCTAGAAGCACTCCCGAATCACCACCATGCCTTCCCGGGCAACCCTCTTCTCCGGCGCCGACAGCCATCACTCGGCCGAACCACCTCGCCGTGGCCAACCCAACTCTGGCCTCCTCAGCCCAAACCGCCACTTCCACGAGACTCCCCTATCCCCACTGATTCCCAAACACTGGCCCGATCGTCCAATGAAGCCCTACTGAACCCACACTGTCCAAAATTTCCGCAAAAGAAAATAGCTCGCTGTCGGCGATCGCTGGATTTTCTGTCCCGACCGAACCCCAAAATGGAACCCTACCAACCTTAGCATCCCATCCATAGTCTCAAAACTCGTCGCAAATAGCCCAAGCCTCACCAGTCGCCGCCGCTCCTCTACTCTGTTTTGGCATGTGCGCGCGCGGACGAGGGAGGAAGGTGAACAGTAACGGTCGGTTACTGTTCATCCGACCCAAAGAACCTGAGCCCGACATATTTAACCAGTGGCGGATCCAACCGGCCGAACCCATTGTGAATAGTAAAAACCCGCAATGAATAGTGCCCAACTCGTTACTGTTCACCCGAAACCCAAAATACATATTTATACCCATTTGGACCGTTTCGAGCCCGCCGACCCATTTCTCAAGCCCATTTCACCTTTTGGACTCTCCTAAAAGCCCTAAACCTATTTTACTTGAGTTTCTTTAATTTTCTTTTTATTTATTTTCTTTCTTCCTCGCTTAGTCTTTTGAGCTCGGAATTGATTTGTTTTCCCTCCCTTTTTGCATTATTTATTTATTTATTTATTAATATTTTCATTACATTATTTGTGCATCGTTATTTTATGTACTATGAATGTTTAGAATGACATAATATTAGCTAATGTCCTACCACCGAAAAAGCCCTATTTAATTTGATGGCCGTATTCACCTTGACAAAACTTAGTAATATTAACGGTATTATTAATGTAATCACAGTAGATTAGGAAATTTAACAATCTTTTACTACAAAGAGTCTTGGCACTTTGCTGATAGAATTTTAAAAGTGATGCTAGGATAAGGAGATATCATGGGGAGCCACGAGATGGCTTAAGCCCATGATCTTATCCTAGGGTGGAGGCATGGTATGAAGTGGTGGCAGTGCCGCGGGCACTGAACATGGGTTTGTGAATAGAAGTTGCCTCGGTGAAAATATAAGGATTAGACCCTTATGCCATGTAAAAAAACATAGCATCCGCTCAACCACAAGTGTTGACTTGTCAAGCCTGGTTTAGTAGCTGCTCAAATCGATTGAATATCTGCATAATGGTATTATATACTGTTCCAGAAAAGGGAACAACCAACGTTGGGTTGTGGTATGGAAACAGTAAAACCATACTTTCACAACGGTAGGCTCCGCTCTGTCAGGCCGCCGAATTCCGTGAGGGTCCATAATCTATCGGGTAGAGGCTACATAAAGAGATGAACAGTGAACAATATTATTTTCTTAACTTTGTCGTGAGAGTTAAGGGATCTTGTGGGTAATGTTGGGCAGCTCTGCAGAGTTATTTGTAAATGGTATTCGAATACAATGTGCTTCCGGTATATGAAGCTGTGTTAATGGGTGATTCCAATAGCGAAGCATAAGTAGATTTGGAATGATTTTGGAAATATGGAGGTGTGTTAATCAAGTTTGGAAAACCCCCAAATTCCTTAAGAAGTTTATGATTTGATATTTTATGCAAAGTGTTTATAAACAAAATTGCATCCACATAAAATAATAAACTGCTTTACTCTATTCCATGGCAATCTCTTGCATATAGTTAAAATAGCATTTCCCGTGTGACTTATTGAGTATGGTTGGTTGTACTCATACTTGCTAAAATCATAAATAGAGAATGCTTGTCAAGAAAATGAAGGAGTTTATCAAGACGACGCCGAACTCTACGATATAGACGACGCCTGGTGTTAGCGTTTATTCTACATTCAGGCCTGCCTATGGAGTTTCTTTTGGTAATGTAACTTTGGGTTGCACGCCTGACTATATAAAATGTGGCTGCTAAGCCTAAATTTTGTAATAAAGTTTGATTTTTATGCTTAAGCTTGTCTCGGCAATGATGTACACTCATCTACAGTACTTGTAGCTAAATAATCCTGGGCAGTTGCGAGGATAACTTAACGTCCCCAGAAATGGGGGTGTTACAGAGTGGTATCAGAGCAGCTCGCTTGACTGTAGGATAAAACCCTAAGTGATACTAGGAAAGTTTACAAAATTCTAATTTGAAAATATCAAAAGAGTTTTCATAAAATATAAGTATTACTGTTGTCTTTCCTCTCCTAAATGCCATCTCGTCTATCCTAGAATTTTTATTTGGTTCGATTTTGTTTTTGAAAAAGGATTTACATCTATCCTTCTCTAACCTCAAAATATACGTTGTGTTGTTATGTAGATGACGTTAAAATAGAAGTAACCCTTTTGTAGTAATTTCCTTTGTGTGTAAAACGAGTTGTAATGCATACGTCGTATGTATGATATGTGTTCAGCTTTTGAAGATAAATGAAAACTATGTTTGCTATCTTATAATTTGTTTGTTATTAATATCTAATATCTTACCTTCCTCAAAATTCTATCTCCCTCAATTCATCTTAGCTCATCTCGTTCAATCTCCTCTCATCTTTGATTCTAGACCCTTACTCATCTATCTAATCGTATGAAAAATCGCTGCAGAACCAACTCCAAAACCCAAGCAGATAAGATGGCAGGAAATGGATCTCATGGCCAAGGTAGCCCACAAGCAGAGGAAGTTAATCAGACACGTTTGGCTGATATTCTGGCAATGATGGAACAAAACTGATTCCAAGCTGAATTAAATCAAAAGAAGATGATGGAGCAACAAGCCAAAATTTTGGAGCAGATAGCAATGCAAGGAGCAGCAACAGTAGAAGCAATGGCAAAAAGCTCATCAGGATTTACTACCAATCATGGAGGGACATAAATCGCTTCCAAGTGGTTAGATTTCCAGAAGACAAGACCTCCGATTTTCTCATCCTCTCCAGACCCAATAGAAGCCGATGATTGGATCAGAGACATGGAAAGGAAACTAAATAATGTGCAGTACGTACAGATAAAGAAAAGACTTTGTATGCCTCACATCAATTACAAGGACCAGCCGCTGCATGGTGGATGAACTATCAAATCATGCGTGGAAACCAAGAAATATCATGAAAAGAATTTGAAGAGTCATTCCGCCAAGCCCACATTCCCACTGGAGTTGTAGAAGCAAAGAGACGAGAATTCCTCGCACTCAAACAAAAAGGACGAACAGTAATGGGATATCTTCACCAATTTAACCAACTTGCTCGTTATGCCCCAGACAATGTCAAGAATGAAGCAAAGATGATGGAGCGATTTAAAGAAGGATTGCAAAAATCCTTAAAATATCACATCTCAGCGATGGAATTTAAAGATTTATCTAGCATGGTAAATAAGTTAATTATGTCCGAAGAAGCAAGGAATGAATTAAGAGATGCCCAAAAAAGAAAGATAGAGCAAGAAGCATCGTTATCGAAAGCACCCAAAAAGAGAATGATACTATCACCACACACCAGGAATCGACAAAATCAGCAAGTGATACTCACACCATGACCTTAGCACATTACTACTCCAAGCTCGCAGTATAACGTTCCCCAACTTACAACAGTACAGTGTCATATTTGTGGAGAAAACCACTATTACCAAAATTGCCCAAATAAGGGAAACACATGTTTCCATTGCGGACAAGCCGGCCATCTCAAATATCGATGCCCTAATAGAGGACTACCTTCTGAAGTGGCAAAAGCTCAGGTTAAGGCTCAAGCTCAATCAAGTAATCCTAAGCAAACTGCACCTGCACCACCACCAACTGGAACATCAACAGGCATGCTAGCAGGAAAAGGAAAACCGAAGATACTTCATGGAAAAATAAATCACATCTCAAATACAGGAGAAGTAGGAGCCACTAATGTCGTTATGGGTACGTTTACTTGAAGCCCTCACCAGTTTTAATTGATCCAAGAGTTATGCATCTGTTTCTTTGGTGTTCATTGGAAAAGGGGTGCCATACAAAAGTCCTAAGCTTGAAAATGATAGAAATATCGCCTTGAGTATATTAACCTTGGACATGACAAAGAGACTATTAAGGAACAAAATTGTCAAAGACTTCACAAAATCCCATGGCAAAATAACACAGTGGATAAAACCGCTTGGGACAAAGAATTGGGTTTGCAGCGAAGCTTTCTAACTCGTTCCCCGAATCTCGAGGACGAGATTCTTTTTAAGGGGGTAGGTTGAAACGAAACCAATTTTCAAATAAAATTTGGAATCCTATTTTGGTTTGAGTTTCTCTTGATCCTTGACCTAGTCTAGCTCAATCTTAGCCATCCAAGCTACAAAAATCCCTGCGACATTTGCTTCAACGATAAGTTTTCGCGCCAACACTGTGCTCTATCCAAAAACAGCTGTCGCCGCTCCTGTTTTTGTCGCCGAACGCCCCCTGTTTTGCTCTCTCGGCTCTCACAGCTCTCCCGGCCGACCTGACACAGCCCGCCCCTTTTGACCACCGCTTTGAGTAGCTCGAGGCAGCCATGATAACATGGTCTGCCAGCCGCACCGCGCCTCCTCGAGCTTTCCTGGCCACACCACGTGCTACCATCGCCATGGCCGGACTCCTGTGCCGAACCGCCTCCACAGCGCTATTTAAGCAACCGAGGCCCTCCAGTTGAAGCCAACACGCCCTAGAGCTAGCTGAACACCTCCCAAGCCTCCGCCGTCCCCTCCATTGCTGGCAATTGCCAAAAGCCCCAAACGTAAGCCCTAACTCGAATTCACCTTTCCGAGCTTCCACTTTCTAATTACTCTCGTCCATAGCCTCTTTTAGCCCCAATAGCACTCCCAAACCACCACCATGCCTCCCCGAGCAACCCTCTTCTCCGGCACCGATAGCCATCACTCGGTCGAACCACCTCACCGTGGCCAGCCCAGCTCTGGCTTCCTTAGCCCAAACCGCCACTTCCACGAGACTCCCCTATCCCCACTAATGCCCAAACACCAGCTCGATCGTCCAATGAAGCCCTACCGAACCCACACTGTCCAAAATTTTCGCAAAAGAAAATAGCTCGCCGCCGGTGATCGCCGGACTTTCCGTCCCGACCGAACCCCAAAATGGAACCCTGCCAACCTTAGCAACCCATCCATAGTCTCAAAACTCATCACAAATTGCCCTAGCCTCGCCAGTTACCGCCGCTCCTCTCCTCTGTTTTGGTGCGCGCACGTGGACGAGGGACGAAGATGAACAATAACGGTCGGTTACTGTTCATCCGACCCAGTGAACCTAAGCCCAACCCGTTTAACTAGTGGCGGATCCGACCGGCCGAACCCGTTGTGTACAGTAAAAACCCGCAATGAATTGTGCCCGACTCGTTACTGTTCACCCGAAACCCAAAATACATATTTATACCCATTTGGACCGTTTTGAGCCCACCAACCCATTTCACCTTTTGGACTCTCCTAAAAGCCCTAAACCTATTTTATTTGAGTTTACTTAATTTTCTTTTTATTTGTTTTTTTCTTCCCCGCTCAGTCTTTTGAGCTCAGAATTGATTTGTTTTCCCTCCCTTTTTTGCGTTAGCTTCGGATGTTAATTTTTAAGAAGACCAAGGAGAAGAAGTGCAAGCTCAAGGGCTAGAAGGTTACGAACTTGTTGAAATAGTAAATCCGCAAGGCAAGTCACATGTCATTGATCATTTTGAACCTATATTTCTTTAATTATTTATTTATCAATATTTTCATTACATTATTTGTGCATCGTTATTTTATGTACTATGAATGTTTAGAATGACATGATATTAGCTAATGTCCTACCACCCGAAAAAGCCATGTCTAATTTGATGGCCATATTCTCCTTGGCAAAACTTAGTAATATTAAAGGTATTATTAATGTAATCACAGCAGATTAGGAAATTTAACAATCTTTTACTACAAAGAGTCTGGGCACTTTGCCGATAGAATTTTAAAAGTGATGCTAGTATAAGGAGATATTATGGGGAGCCATGAGATGGCTTAAGCCCATGATCTTATCCTAGGGTGGAGGCATGGTATGAAGTGGTGGCAGTGCCGCGGGCACTGAACATGGGTTTTTGAATAGAAGTTGCCTTGGTGAAAATATAAGGACTAGACCCTTATGCCAAGTAAAGAACATAGTAACCGCTCAACTACAAGCATTGACTTGTCAAACCTGGTTTAGTAGCTGCTCAAATCGATTGAATATCTACATAATGGTATGATTCCAGAAAAGGGAAAAGCCGGTGTTGGGTTGTGGTATGGAAACGATAAAACCATACTTTAACAATGGTAGACTCCGCTCTATCAGGCTGCCGAATTCCATGACAGAGGGTCCATAGTCTATCGGGTAGAGGCTACATAAAGAGATGAGCAGTGAACAATATTGTTTTCTTAACTTTGTCGCGAGAGTTAAGGGATCTTGTGGGTAAAGTTGGGCAGCTCTGCAGAGTTATTTGTAAATGGTATTCGAATACAATGTGCTTCCGGTATATGAAGCTGTGTTTAATGGGTGATTCCAATAGCGAAGCATAAGTAGATTGGAATGGTTTTGGAAATATGGAAGTGTGTTAATCAAGTTTGGAAAACCCCCCAAACTCCTTAAGAAGTTTATGATTTGATATTTTATGCAAAGTGTTTATAAACAAAATTGCATCCACATAAAATAATAAATTGCTTTACTCTATTCCATGGCAATCTCTTGCATATAGTTAAAATAGCATTTCCCGTGTGACTTATTGAGTATGGTTGGTTGTACTCATACTTGCTAAAATCATAAATAGAGAATGCTTGTCAAGAAAATGAAGGAGTTTATCAAAACGATGCCGAACTCTACGATATAGACGACGCCTAGTGTTAGGGTTTATTCTACACTCAGGCCTGCCTATGGAGTTTTTTTGGTAATTGTACCAGCAGAGGCTCCTAAACACCAAGATAATTGTACGTCAACAAAATGAGAACTCTGAAGTCTATTATTGGGGATTTGGGACTGGCACAGCAAATGCAGCTAGGCAAGCCTCTGTCCTGCTATGTATGAGCGTCAAGGGTTTATATAAGAGATGGAGATGTCCCTTGATTGTTGCATGCGAAGTCACCTGCTGTTGTAAAGATAGGTAAGGCGGGCCTGCAGGAAAGCAGAAAAATTGCAATTAATAGCTTAGACACAAAAAAGTGTTTCACAGAACAATCTTGTATCTAACATAGTTTTTAAGCATTGGAGACCCTGATGGAAGCCACAAAAGCGAGGCATTAGATGATAAGTGTTGTAGCCTTGCTGCATCAGGGAGTACAGGTACCTCTTTCTCCATGGGAGGAAATAGAGCTAGAGAGAGCTGAAGATAGTAGAAAGAGACCTTGTGTGTAAAATGTGTGGATCTCCCCTTCTCATACTCCTCCCAGGGGTTTATATACATGAATGGGGTAAGATAAGAAATTCCTATCCTACCCCTTTGATAATTACAAAATGTGAGGGTACATTGGTACATTTCTCTGTGCTATTGAGCCTATTAAATATTGAACCAGTTACAAGGCACGGTCACAGGGGGTTAGGCCACTCCTACAACAGTACTCAATCGACAGCAAGCACGGAGGTCCCGATGGGTGAACTGATGTGACCAACTATCCTAACCCCCTGTCCCTTGCCAGCAAGCACGAAGGTCCCGATGGGCGAGCTGATCCAATTGGTACCTCCAGTCCCCGGGGGTGTGGATGCTGTAAATGTCCCGGCGTAGGGTTCTTTTGCGTGGCCTAGTCTTAGGTGTCGTGTAGGCGCGTGCGAGGAAGTCTGACACCGAGGCTGTGACCGTGTCGTTGAGGTTGTATCCCCGGCGTGGGCGGCACATGTGGGTAGAATCGTAGCTTGGGTCCATCTTTCGAGGCGATGCCTATGAGGACAACGAAATCCCATGACGAAGCTGATGGTGCCCATCGAGGTTGTGTTTTTGACGTGGAGCTATGGGTGAGGCTGCCCCTCCTAGGCGATGCCTACGAGGAGGGTGGCGAAGTCCCGTGACTCAACCGAGGGCGGTTTGTCGAGGCCAATTTTTTGAGGCATAGTCGTGGGTGAGGCTGTCTCTCTGAGGTGGTGCCTATGAGGATGGCGAGTCTCGATCGCGAGTTGGTCGGATGTGTCGATGACCACGAGGTGGTTGAACGAAATTTGTGCGACCACGAGGTAGTCGGATGAGGTGTCGACCATGAGGCGGTCGGATTAAGTCACAACAGCGATGCGGTCGAACACTCCCAACCGCGAGGTGGTCGGATGCAATTAAACAAAGTTTGGACTATGAGGCGGCCAGACGAAGCGTGTTGACCACAAGGTGATCGGACGTAGTCCCGACCACGATGTGGTCAGACGTAGTCCCGACCACGATGTGGTCAGATAAAGTCAGGACCATGAGATGATCAGACAAAGCCATGACCGTGAGGCATTGGACGAAGTCATGACTGCGAGGCAATCGAACAACGCATCCACGACAATGAGGCGGTACGATAAAAGTGGACGAAGTCGAGGATGGGACTAAGCCCTGACATGCACGATCCATCCTGCACGGGCTGAAGACTTGCGTGCGTGCTTCATCAACATAGTTAGCGGTGGGGCAAAGCCTTGCGCGCGCAGCCTGTTGCCCACCTTTCAGACTTGGCATCGATGAAGTCGGGGGCGGGTCGAAGCCCTGTGCACGTGGTCAATCCTCCACCCTTTGGACATGGCGTCAATGAAGCTGGCGATGAAACAAATCTCTGACACACACGGTCGGCATGCACAGTGCATCCCCACCCTTCGAACTTGGCGTACACAAAGTTGATGGCAAGACGAATCCTTGCGTGTGCAGCCCGTCCCCCATCCTTCGAACTTGGCATCAACAAAGTTAGAGGCGAGATGAATCCTTATATGCGCGGCCCATCCTCCATCCTTTGAACTTGGGGTCGAGGAAGGCGGTAGCAAGACAAAGCTATGACACATGCGGTTTGTCCCCACCCTTCAGAGTTGGCATCGACGAAGTCGACAGCGGGTCAATGCCTTGCGCGCACGGTCCATCCCCCACCCTTCGAACTTGGTGTCGATGAAGTCGGTGGCGAGACAAATCTCTGACAAGTGCGGTTGGCATGCATAGTGCATCCCCACCCTTCGAAATTGGCATCGATGAAGTCGGCAGCGAGATGAATCCTTATGTGTGTGGCCCGTCCCCTACCCTTCAGACTTGGCGTCGACAAAGTTGGCGGCACGATGAATCCTTACGCGTGTGGCATGTCCTCCGTCCTTCAATCTTGGGGTCAACGAAGGAGATGGTGAGATGAAGCTGCGATGCACGCGGTCCATCCCCACCCTTCGGACTTGGCGTTGATGAAGTCGGTGATGGGTCAAAGCCTTTCGCGCACGGTCTGTCCTCCACCCTTTGGACTTGGCGTCGACGAAGTCAGCGGTGAGATGAATCTCTAATGCATGCAGTCAGCACGCATAGTGTGTCCCCACCCTTCGAACTTGGCATCGACGAAGTTGGCAGCGAGACGAATCCTTACGCGCATGGCCCATCTCCCACCCTTCGAACTTGGGGTCGATGAAGGCAGTGGCAAGATGAAGCTACGGCGTGCACGGTTTGTCCCACCCTTTAGACTTGGTGTCGGTGAACTCAGGGTCTCAACGCCCCCTTCGTCGACCCCAAGTCCGTAGGGTGGGGGATGAGCCACACTCGTAAGGATTCATCGCACTGCCGACTTCGTCGACGCTAAGTTCGAATTATGGCGGACAGGCCGAATAGGCAAGGATTCATCTCACCACTAACTTCGTCAACATCAAGTCTGAAGGTTGGGGACCCAAGGGTGGAGCTTCACCGTTGACTGTCCACCAGAGACCTCTAGAGACACCAGTCCGCCACTCGTCTCTGGGTACTCATGCGATGAAGCATGGCCGAGTGGATATAATTCTATCCTCACCCATTCAGAAGGCGTCCCCGGAGACCAGAGTAGCAAAGTGTGGTCAGATGTCTTCTCCTGTACCCACAGGTTTTCGGTTCCAACTTCCAAGTGGCACTAACACTGCTGGTGGGGGACTCAGACTCCGACGCCAGTGGCGCCACTTCCCGACCAGCGTCCCCTGGTCGAACCGCAGGTATGCCTAACTCATTCTCCTCTTGCAATTTTGTGAGGCTTTCCCCACTTTGCTCCCTGACACTATCCTCGGCGTCAGCTAGGGATGGCAATTGTGCCCGTTTACCTGTATACCCATGGGTAAATACCCTAATGGAGCCGGGTATGGGATATTTTCTTTACCCATGGGTATGGAAATGGGAGGAACATTCTACCTGTCGGGTAAACGGGCATGGGTATGGGTAAGCTCCACCTGTACCCGTACCCGCCCCGCCCGTTTACCCACGAAATAGATTGACAGGTGGCACAGCCATAGTAATATCTCTAATTGCTATTAATTGTTATAAAATTTTGCATATCTCTAATTGCTATTGATTATTATAAACTTTTTTGATAGCTATTATATTTTCGAGCAACAACTGCTGCTTATATGTACCTGTCATTAGTTCAACTTTTAGATGGTGACTCTCAGTTCGCGGGTAAACGGGCATGCCCACGGGCGACAGGTACTTGCGGGCAACGGGTATGGGTGAAGTTCTTCACCCGTCATCCTTTGTGGGTATGCCCGTGGGCGTAAACCAGGGTCACGGGTACGGGTATGGGCGAGCACTACCCGTACCTGTCACGCCCATTTGCCATCTCTAGAGTCAGCGAGCCCCCATTGTCAGGGTGTGCACAGGGCTCTAGCAATGGAACTGGTCGTGTCCCGGCCGACACTGTCGCAACAAACATGTCTTCGGGTCCGACCATCCTTGAGGCCATCGGCTTGGATCACAGCTGCTTGTTGTGGTAGACTTTGTGCCTCGTCCTAAGGTGCTGAGGGCTTTCCAAGGGGTTGTGGACTATGTGGACACTGCCTTGGACCACCACACGCTTTCTTCATGTGGCTCAAAGCTCCTGGAGGGTGCTCTCAAGGACATAGAGATGAAGGTATGTGTAAGTGAGTACAGTAGCCCACTTTTGTAGTTTGGTTGTTGAGACTAGATCGACATGCAAGCCCTTGCCTTTGCTTGTGCTATCCAAGCTACGAGGCACCAAGAACGGAACGCTCTATAGGAGGGACTAGTCGCCGCAGAGGCAGAGGCAGAGGTAGAGGTTGCGGTTGCTTCTATAGTGGTGAAGGATGAGCGCATTCAGTTCCTGGAGATGGAGGGTGCGAAGGCCATTACCGAGGCGAACGCCTTGGGGAAGCATGGTGGTCATAGTCCCTCCTCGGTCACATGGACCCAAGGACCTACTCTGCAACCTTCAGAGGATTAGGGAGGCTTTGTCGCTTGCTCTGAGTGCTACGCGTGCATATGGGAACCATTGTTCACTTACAACCAACCAGATGCTTCTCGGTCTACTTCACCTCTGGGCGGCTTGCACATGGGCGACCTGGCTAACCCCCACTTGGACATGCAAATGGAAAACACAACAATGGCCAATGCGTTGTACTATCGGACCCCGGAGCAACAACTCCGAAACCCTCTGTGCACACAGTGATAACAGGGATACATATCAAGTACAATGACAAACTTTATTTAACTTAATATGGGCCTGATGGCCAAAGTTTATATCAATGGCACATAAGCCAAAATTAAATATAAGCAGCGGAAGGAAAAACCAAAGCGGAAGAAGCCTACTGAGTCTGCCCACAGGCAAATGACAGTAAGATGCGGCCTACTCGTCTTGATCTTCACCGTAGTCGAAGTCGTCTTTTTAGGATAGATTATACACTCTGTAGAGGTTGTACAGCTTTACCCACAAGACATGATCATCCCATATTGCCACCGGACTAACACATTTCCTTAGGTGTGCGGCGAGGAGATCATAACAAGGCCTTTACAATGCAAAGCCTTCAACCTGGCCAAGCCAACACTAAGGTTTCACCCCAGTAAGAAATCCACCAGACCGGGACCCCCCTCTTGAGCCAAGTGAGACTTCTCATGGCCTACGCCACGCTCACTTTCAACCTACGATGAGACTCAGGTTGGGACCCACAAATTAATTAGCCAGGACTGTCCCATACTAGGCTTATGGTAGTACGATAGGGCTTTGCAATAGTAGCTCACATACCGGTCCTTAATTGACTTAGGCTCAACCACATACCCCCTGTGCCTGACAATCAACACTGTGTCTCCGAATAACAGTGCATGCCTGCACCCACCACCTAACCATTAGCCTAAGTCTAAACCAGATTTTATATTTCATTTCAAAATATTTCATATTCCTTCTTGACTCTTCGAAATCAAGAATACATTTGAAAACTTTATCATTTTACGTGAAAAAGTATCGCAAAACAAGATTATGTCTAAGCAGGTTTAAGCATTTGTTATAAAACTCTCTAGCCAATACTAGTGTACTAACTAGAGTTTGCTTCTAGGGTGACAAGGCATAATGTTGCACAAGATCAAAGGTGGCAATAACAATTGGGGATTAACTAACTTTAAAACTGAAATTGAAATACTCGAATAAACATATACGTGTAGTATAATTTAAAACAAGATAATTTTATTTGCAAACTGGGATCAACATAATCAACGTGTGTGACTTAGCTTGCTCTCTAATCTGGTGTGAGTCGTCGTTGAATTCTTTCAAATCGTCGTAGTCTACACGCGAAGAACCAAAGCGAATAAATTCAAATAAAATCCAAAAATTATTAAATATATATTGAGGGATAGATTATGATTTTAAATGAATTTAGGAGAAAGAATCAACAGATTCAGAGTTCGTATGAGGGAGAACGAATATCTGGAAGTTTTGGATATCGCATGAAATGATAACAAAATCCGAGACTTATCTTTCAAATAGTACGGTGTCGGTTCGCTGTGAGGTGGCCGGCGAATGGGCAAAATGGAACATCGGCGATGAGGCGAAGGTGGTGACGTAGGTACGGTGGCAAGTAACGATGGTAATCACCGGCGGTGAGAGAAAAACGGTAGTGACGGCGTGGTAGCGATAGCGACAGGTTGGAGAGAGATAGTACTGGGTATGGAATGTGGAGATGTAGGGTGAGCATGGGATAGAACACGGTATGGTGAAGCTAGAAAAATTATCGGCTAAGCTGAAAATTCATCAGAGATGATACAATCAACGTTTAAACGACGACGGTAGAGAAAAAGGATAAACTTGATATCTTGGAGCTCGGTGAAGTGACTCTAAAACGATTTAGACTTAGGAAAAATATTTCCAACTTAAAGTTAGTCATTTAATTTTTACAAAAATACTTTTTAGCTTTGAAATTGATTTTTAATAATCCATAAAACACTTAAAATCTAGATAAAAGCCAAATGCTTTTAAAATAATTAATTTTAAATATGATTTTTATACAAAATCAAAATATCATTTTATTTAATAATATTTTTTATGTTTTTACCTAAATTACTTTTGAAATCCAACGTTTTCAAAAGCAGAAAAATCAGGGCAAATCAAAAATAAAATTTAAGCGACCAAAACACTTATTTTTATTTTAAATTTTTTTACTATTATTATTTTTATAAAAACCTGGGCTGTTACAATCTACCCTCTTAAAAAGAATCTCATCCCTGAGATTCGCACTGGCTAGCAAAGAAGTAGGTTGGATCTTACTCTGTATGGCTTGAGTGGTGATCTGATTTGGTCGTCCTTTTGCGAACTTCTGTGGCCTTCTATTTGTTGTTTGGAGGTTGTTGGAAGTTGGTGCTTTAACTTGATGCTTCCAAAGATTAGATCCTCGCGAAAACACAACTTAAGGAACGTAATTGAAGTATGAGCTTAGATGGAACAAAATCATTAAGCATAATAAATTGTTGGGATTCTTAGAAATGTGACCACTCTCTGTCATGAATGGATCATGTAACTACATATCCCTGTTCTTTGTCTATTAGTTACTCATTTCCAAAATGTATGCATGCATGTGTATCTCTATTTAATCTCAAGCAATACGTTGATCATGTGTGTGATAAATTATCTTGTTAGTTTACATAGTATTAGAGTACTTTGCTCACAAATATACTAAAGCACAATGAGTGAACTACCTTGAACTTATCTTTTACTCACACGCCGGTTGGCCCACCAAACTGTATCTTTTATCTCTTCTCGTTACCATAACTTTTCTTCTACAACATCCAACAACAAGCTCAATTCTTATCAATATCTCTTAGCTGCTACCCTTTCAATGTAATACTCTACCATATAGTTACCTTCTACTTCTCTCTAATTATTGCTTAATGCTGACTATTGCGAAATCAACACACATACACATGCAACTATCATTGATCCATACTAAAGACACCCGTCACACTCTCTTCGGTAGCCCTGAGCTTATTCCCTCTGACTACGCCATCTCTACTCTAAACTCTTTGCTCTTCTGCTTCTACGCACCCGTGCTTCTGTTCGTGCGAACGCATGCATGTATATACGTATGCATGCATGTATACATATATGCGTGATGTTATACATGCTCGATGCCCTCTTCTCCCATGTTGGTTGCTCCTCTTCTTCGACAATGGCCAATTCAACATTGTGGCTTCCTCACTAATCACGGTGACCTCTTACCTTTACTGATGTAGGCATATCTGCTTTAATCCTTGTCTAATAATATGGAGAATCTTGTTGGACCGAAATGGCGACAGAGGGGGGTGAATGTCGACGATTAAAAACAACCCCTCAAAAGTATTCACGAATGAATCTCCTTTCCAATAGTTATGAAAAACTATGAAGAGGAATACTCAAGCCTTTTGGAACTCCTAAACACACACGAGAAAGAAGCAATGAAGAAAATCAGCTCAAACAACATTTTCCAGAGGGGCCGGTCTGAACATAGTTCAAAGGGAGGTCAGACCTCTCTTATAACGCCGGTCAGACCGCCCTTATAACGCCGGTCAGACCGCCCTTATAACGCCGGTCAGACCGCCCTTATTAGTCCGGTCAGACGGCCCCCTGGTTCCAGCAGCCCGAAAACAGCTTGAAGATTCTGAACTCTGAGAAGGTTTCCAGATCTTCAAAAAACAGAGAATCAAGTGGATTTTCCCATTCTTTTTGACCTAGAGCAACACAACTATATTCTACATAACAACAAAGGCTTGGGAAACAAATAAATCGAACAAAAGACCAATAATTTCAGATTTTGACAAAAATCTGAAATTTTGCCCGAGCTGAGCCAAAAATCAAATTACCCCCTAACCGTTGATCCTTTGGCTATGAAACTTTGAGGATAGCTATTAGATAGCCTCTGGACTCTCCATGCCAAATTTCAAGCCATCTCACGAAGGGAAACACAGATTTCACCAAAACCCTAGAAGGCAAAACATGAAAAGGGGAGGCTCAAAACCCAAATCTGAGATTAAATGAAGTTGGCTCTTTGGGAAATCAATCAAATGATCTTGAGGCATCCTCCCATCATAGAGCAACCCATTTTGGGCCTTACCAGCAAGAGAGAACTCAAAATCACGAAAAGAGGAAAATCACCCAAATGAAGAACGAAGAACAGAACAGGAGCACGGGAGAAAAACTCAGAGATTTCATTCCAATCAACAGGGATTACAACTGAGTCCCGATACGCATGGACATTAGAACAAGAGGAATGATTACAAGACTCTCAATCCATCCTCTCCCTCTCAATCCTCAAGAACACCAAGAGCTCTACATGCTTCTTGGGAGGAACACACACAGAGAGGAGTAGCTACGAAGGAGACATGCTCTGTGCTCCGCACCCACTCTCACCAACTAAAGCCTAAAGGTAAAACCACCTCCAAAGCCTCTTTTGACTCACAAAACCCTAACTCACTCCCAAAGCCATGCTTGGGCATGCAGCCCCTCACATCTATTTATAGCCCTTTGCTACCGGATCTCCAACCCGTTACGCCGGCTAAACCCAAACGGAACCACCTCCACCTGTGCAGCCTTGCGAAATTCCCGTTTCGCCCCTCCTGCACCTTCCGAGAAGCTTCTGCGTTCCTTGTCGTCCACGACTCGCAACCACATCGAATCTCCGCCGTCTTCGACACATCCGACCGTTCTGACCTCGCCACCTCCCTGTGTCTAGTACGGTCACCTCGTGTCTCACCACGACTCTGCTTCGACATCCTGCAGTCATCACAACCAAGAAACACATCAAATAGCACCGCTCGATACATCAAAGCATAATAAGCATCAACAAATCATACTTACTCATGATGAAGTCCAAACCTGTCAAAACATCAGAATATGCAACCTAAACCCTTTGACCAGGAATGACCAAGTCTGACCGAGTCCATTGCACCGAGCAACGACATGGTCTGAACCACACAAACCAAACTCGACTGACCTAAACCAGAGTCAATTACTCATCACTCACATGAGGTCATAACCACATGGTCTCTCAATCTCCCCCTTGATGAGTATATTGACAAACATGATCCAAAAGAAGATAATGAAGCTAATGACCATGTTGACACAAGGAGCAAAAGAAAGAGCAAGTTTTCTTCAAAACTCCCAAAAATGGCTTTTTCTCCCACTATTCTCCCCCTTTTGGCAATAAACACATCAAGGAAGCAAAAGAGATAATAAGGTCACAAAAATGGATGAAATGGCTGAAATTGTTTATTTTAAACATTTAGAGCTATGAGAATTATCCATAATGACCATAACGAATTACACCAAGCCATAACTCAATAAAAGGCTATCTAGATCATGACAAGATATGTATAAGCCAGCTAGAACATTTAGATGATAATATGAAATGAAGTGCATTTTCTGAACATGTCAAGTCATCAATAAGTAAAGTCTAGCTAGAGATATCCAAGGATGATGCAGGCCATGTCAATAAACTAAGCGGAACCAAGAAGCTAATATTGAGTCCAAATAGAGTGCTATATGCTCAAGATTGAAACATTGGTTCAAGTACTTGGTTCGTTTTGTAGTTTAAGCAAATTGAGCACAAATGACAAATTTTCTTTTGAAACTTATGGTCGTTTCCAACCAATATTTTTATCATGTGCTAGATCTCAAGCCTTATGCGACTACTCCAAGCAAGAAGCTTAAGAAGATAGTCTAGGTCATCCAAAACTCCCCCTGAGTTCATGCCTAGTGCAATGGCAAGCCGTCTCATGAGAAATAATTGGTGAAATCAGTTTTTTCGCACAAAAGAGATCTTTTTGCTTTTTAAACAAGTTGTACTAACTTATGCATCATCAAGAACTAACATAGCTCAAACTAAGGCTCAATAGAGATTCAACGCTCAACTTAGCCTATTTGACATGGCATGAATCATAAAAGGATAGCTCAGGAAAGACTAGACTCAAATGCTAGCACGACAAGTTTTAATTCAAGTTGAGCAATTGTTAATTAACTTATCATGGTAAAAGCTAGTCTACACATATGAAGTCATAATAAATCTAGCAAATAAGCACAAGTCATGGCAAGATGTAAAGCAATATGAGCATGTCATGAAGGATAATAGTCAAGGCTCAATGCAGGTATTTACAATGCAGAATGATATGCAAGAAATCCAGCTCCCCTTCAACATGTGATGCAACTTTTAGTTCAAGTTGAGTTATGTCAAAATTAAGCTCCAGAAGCTCCCAAATGAACTCCCCCTGAACCAAAACAATAAATACGAGAAGCTGACAAGAAAATCAGAGAAAGGGCAGTCCTTAAAGCATAGATAAGATATAGAGGATACTATGGCTCAGACTGACTCTCATCTACCCCATAAGACTCGAGGACTATCAGCTGGTCTACTAACAACCTAGGGAGCAAACATGTACCCTGTCTACCCGAGGGTGGCCCAACCCTCGCTAGAACCCACAAGAAGTGAGTAAGCTCAACCTAGAGAGAAGACTAACAAGCAGCATCCTAAAGTCTCAAGATAAGAGCAAGAAGACTAAGCAACTAGACAAGAGAGACACACTAATCTTATGCTAGAAGGACTAAGCCCAATGCACCCGTATGCAATGCAATCAGAAGAAAGTAAGAGCATAATCAAAATAATAAGGCAGTAAAGCACAGAGCTCCCCCTCACAACAGTCCATACGGACAAACCACCCCAAGCTCTCCCCGCAGAGCTAAAAACCTAGAGCTATCCAATGGCTTGGCATACTTCTAAATACCCAATGGACCCATATTGTCCATAGCTCATGTTCAATGCAAAGCTTCATCTCCTCTCAATCATGGCTTCTTTGTCATCAAGCTTTTTTTATCACTGACTTCTTCAAAAACACTGACGCTCACTACTTATCGTCACAACCCTTAGCTCCTTTTACTCTGCCTTTTCTCTTCAACAGTTCTGGCAAGTAGCACGACACACTACTACAAAAGAGGCTATACTGGACGGCTACATCACAGATGGTTCCTATAATCCGTCTATGCTGCAACTATCATAGACGGTTCATACTAACGACCATCTATGATATTTACACCAACGGTTATTTATATGAACCGTCTGTGATAAAGGAGGATATCACAGACGATTCTTATTAATAACTTTCTATGAAAATATCAGAGATAGTTTGTTATACGAACTATCTGTGATAATGCAAGACATCACAAACGGTTCGTATTAATAACCATATGTGATAATTCATAGACGTTTATTTATAAGAATCGTCTATGATATGTGCATTATCACAGATGGTTCGTATAACAAACCGTCTCTGATAATGCCATGACACCGATCCGTGGCATCTCCCCTAGGATTCTAATCTCACCTGTCCATTCTGTCCGTATCGAACGGCAGGCACCAGTTCCTCCCACCTCTTGCCACTTATTAATTACTCCCCTTTCCCTTTCACTTCGAGATGCGTGAGTTCTATCGGCTGCTCCTAGCTAGTTCATCCACTCCTAGCTTGTTCCTCGATGACGCCGACTACCGCCGTGAGCTAGTGCCTCTGTTGTGACACCACGGTCGACTGCACAACACACTCTTTTCATAAATGTCGTAAGAGTGACTTGTGCAGTCTCACCATCGTGACACAAAGGTGACACTACCACCGCCTCTCCTTCGATACAAGGCACTGCGGAAGCAGCTAGCTACCGAGACGGTGCTTAAGTCGGCGTCAAGGACATCCAACTCACACGCTGCTAGGATCTCTCCTTCTTCTATGTTTTTGCCATGGGTTCATAGGATTAGGATGTGTTCTTGCCATGTTCTTGCTGCGTTAGATGAGTAACCTGATCATTATCTTGTGATACTATAATGGTGGATTCTAATAGAATGTGCTGCTATATTTACTTGTTTTCGAAGGGTATAGATAACATTATATTTCTTGAGACTAGCCAAAAAACAGAAAAATTTAGGTATAGTATGAACTATCACAGACGATTTTGTGGTATAAACTGTCTATGAAGGACTATCATAGATGGTTTTATATTACAACCATCTGTGATACTCGCCCATCACAGACGGTTGGTAGCTAGAACCGTCTGTGATGTGTGAGTATCACAGACGGTTTTTGGTTCGAGCCGTCTGTGATAGTGTTCTTCATAGACGGTTCTAGTTACAAATCGTTTGTATTGTACTTATCATAGACAGCTCACAAATCGTCTGTGATAACCTCCGATTATCACTGATGTATAAATTCAGACAGTTCAAAAAATCGTTTGTGATGGCAGTTCCGAACCGTTTGTGATGACTCTTTTTGTGATAGTGACATTGTCCTCGTTGAACAGCTAAAGTGAGTAACACGATATTGTCCTCTTGCCACCAAGGCTTTGCGCTTTCCCATGGGTCAATGCCTTTTTTTTAGGACACATCAATGTTATTATACTCTTTTGTGGTCTCCTCTTGACACCTTTCGTGCTATCCATATTATAACTTTTGTTTTTATTCAAAATTTTGTTATTTTCTGTTGGAGTTTGCATTCAAATCAAATTGTTAATTTTATTTAATTTATTTTGAATTCCAAATTTAAGTTATTTTGGCGTTTTACATATGATTTGTATGGAAATCAAATTGCAAATTTTCTTTTATTTTTATTCTGAATTTCATTTTTGTTGGAATTCAAATATAAACTCAATTGCTAATTTTTCTTTAATATTTATTCTAAATTATAGTTATTTGGGGATCTTATTTTGAAATTCGTTTCGAAATCAAATTGGTTATTTTATTTCATTTTTTATTTGTACATTCAGTTATTTTTAGTTGAAATTCGTATATAAATCCAATTGCTTTAATAAGATATTAATGATAGATAGATAGAAGATAGATACATTGGTAGATGTATATATAGAAGTTGCAGACAACAGTGCAGTACATCCATGACAAACTGAATAAATGGACCATTCATCAGTTCAATTGCTGTAGCATCAGCTTGAACTTATTGGAGAAAACAGGGACAACCCTACACACATAGCGAGCGACTGCACGGTGAAAGCCCGGACTCAACACTGACTAAGCAGTCATCTGCAAAATTTATTCTAGTCATGAGCAAACAAAAAGCACAGATCTGCGATCACCAATCAGGAGTTCAGTTCAGCTTCAGCACTTGGGCTTCCCGGCCAGCATGAAGGCCTTGAAGACAAGCTTCCTGGGCACCGTCGGCTGATCCCCCCACTCCTCCTCCACCCCCTTCATGACGTCCTTCACCAGCTCTTTCAGATCCACCCCCTTCTCCATCGCCGTCGTCGCAACGGAGCTCGTCAACACGAACGCGGTCAGGTCGTCCAGCGTCATCGCCACCTCCATGTCGACGTCGGCCGGCTTGCCCTCGCAGCCCACCCCGACGGGCTCGAACGGGAACGGCAGCTCGCGGTACCTCTCCACGGCCAGCCTCGTCCTCGGGTCCATGTACGGCCGCATGGCTGGGTACAGCTGCCCCTGCAGCTTGTCCTCGAACGGGTGGATGTCGAAGTTGTACCCCCACACTGCGAGGACGCCGCCGGGCTTCTTGAGGACGCGGTTGACCACGGCGTAGAAGAGCGGGATGTGGAACCAGTGTATCGAGGTCGCCACGATGACGAGGTCAAGGGAGCCCTCGCCGCCGACCAGGGCGACGAGGTCGTCCTCGGAGAGGTCCTCCGGAGTGTGCAGGTACCTCACCTTGGGCTTGGGGTGCGCGATGGCGTGGCGGAGCTGGCCCTCGCTCACGTCCGTCGCGATCACGCTTTCGTAGTGCTCCGCGATCTGAGACACGAGACGTTCGCCGGCCATTTTCTTCATCAGGTGCTATTCAGAATTCAGATCAAACGAATTAAGTAAAGACCGGACGCTTACGCTGGCGGAGGCCTGACCGCTGCCGCAGCCGGCGTCCCAGGCGCGGTGGTGGCCGGCGGTGAGGGAGGCCAGCATGGAGAACCACTCCTTGGGGTACCGCGATCGTTTCTTGGCGTACGCCTCCGACGTTTTCTCGTACAGCCCCGCCATTCTTGCTCTGCTATCTACTGTCAAGTGCGAATTGCAGGGCTGGATATGGGTGGAATTTATAGACCACCACGGAGGTCAGAGTCAAACTGCAAGTCAAAGGGCCTGTTCTTTTCCTCCGAAGCCGGTGGCTTTTGACTTTTGCTACAGTACCTAACTTTCAAACGGAGTATTTTCTCAAGATGGGGTCTACAAGTTAAACGATCTACACGTTAAAAGCCCAACATTTGTACCAGTCAAAACCACAAGTGAGTATCTGTCTCTCCGTAATCTGTACCGTAAACAGCCAAAATTCAAAAATTTCAGCCAAAAGCCATAAGCCGCAGAAACCATGCACGAGATGAGAGATGGCCATCAATATGCCACCAAAAGGAAGGTGAAACAAGTAACTTGTGAAAATATGCCGGCGCCGCTCTAAACGGTTGCAGCTTCTAGATTTTTTAGGTTTCAACTTATTTAAGACATAAACCATCAATATGCCGCCAATGTACAAGCGGAAAAAGATGGGTTGAAGACTAAAGGCAGGCGACACATCAGATCTAAAACCTTCAGATTGTAGAAAGATGAGGTAAAAACAGGAAATGCATCAAATCTGAAACCAGTAAATTGTTGAATAAACTCAATACAGCAGGTCAACCAGACGTGGGTGAGTTGCTTACCTCAACTTGTCGGCCTTGCTCGTTTTAGTTTCAGCTTCTGGCTTATTTTTCACTATTCATAAAATTTGTCTTTTTCTATTTTTTCACTTTTTTTGAGCTTTTTTTCCGGTTCTTTTTTTCTCATATTCCTTTGTATTGTCCGAGATGAGCTAACATATTTTTTCTATTTTTACTTTTTTTTAAATTTAATTATGTCAAATAAGACACCTTCAGCTACAGTGAAATTTCAGCCAGCTACAGTGTATTTTCAGTCATAAGCCACAGTTTTTCAACCCAACTGAGCAGGGCCGACCAGACGCATCACTTTTGTTTGACTGTTGACCAAGGTGGCCCCTCCACACTGATACTGCACTGAACTGTTTGAACATCAGAAGATGCTTCAGCTGCCATATATGGGAACATTGGAAGATGCCTAGCATGTATGTATGAAACATCGGATCATCTATAATATGTTAAATGAAACGAAACCAATTTTCAAAGAAAATTTGGAATCCTATTTTGATTTGAGTTTCTCCTAATCCTTGACCTAGTCTAGCTCAATCTTAGCCATCCAAGCTACAAAAATCCCTGCGACATTTGCTTCAATGATAAGTTTTCGCGCTAGCACTGTGCTCTGTTCAAAAACAGCCATCGCCGCTCCTGTTTTGTCGCTGAACGCCCCCTGTTTTGCTCTCCCGGCTCTCACAGCTCTCCCGGCCGACCTGACACAGCTCGCCCCTTTTGACCACCGCTCTGAGTAGCTCGAGGCAGCCATGATAACTTGCACTGCCAGCCGCACCGTGCCTCCTAGAGCTTTCTCGGCCACATCACACGCCATCGTCGCCTTGGCCGGACTCCTATGTCAAACCGCCTCCACAACACTATTTAAGCAACCTAGGCCCTCCAGTTGAAGCCAACACGCCCTAGAGCCAGCTGAACACCTTCCAAGCCTCTGCCGTCCCCTCCATTGCGGGCAATTACCAAAAGCCCCAAACGTAAGCCCTAACTCGAATTCACCTTTCCAAGCTTCCACTTTCCAATTACTCTCGTCCATAGCCTCCTTTGGCCCCTAGAAGCACTCTCGAACCACCACCATGCCTTCCCGAGCAACCCTCTTCTCCGGCGCCGACAGCCATCACTCGGCCGAACCACCTCGCCGTGGCCAACCCAACTCCGGCCTCCTCAGCCCAAACCGCCACTTCCACGAGACTCCCCTATCCCCACTGATTCCCAAACACTGGCCCGATCGTCCAATGAAGCCCTACTAAACTCACACAGTCCAAAATTTCCGCAAAAGAAAATAGCTCGCCGTCGGCGATCGTTGGACTTTCTGTCCCGACCGAACCCCAAAATGGAACCCTGCCAACCTTAGCAACCCATCCATAGTCTCAAAACTCGTCGCAAATAGCCCAAGCTTCACCAGTCGCCGCCGCTCCTCTACTCTGTTTTGGCATGTGCGCGTGCGGACGAGGGAGGAAGGTGAACAGTAACGGTCGGTTACTGTTCATCCGACCCAAAGAACCTGAGCCCGACATATTTAACCAGTGGTGGATCCAAACGGCCGAACCCGTTGAGAATAGTAAAAACCCACAATGAATAGTGCCCAACTCGTTACTGTTCACTCGAAACCCAAAATACATATTTATACCCATTTGGACCGTTTCGAGCCCGCCGACCCATTTCTTAAGCCCATTTCACCTTTTGGACTCTGCTAAAAGCCCTAAACCTATTTTATTTGAGTTTCTTTAATTTTCTTTTTATTTATTTTCTTTCTTCCTCGCTTAGTCTTTTGAGCTCGGAATTGATTTGTTTTCCCTCCCTTTTTGCATTAGCTCCCGATGTTAATTTCCAAGAAGACCAAGGAGAAGAAGTGCAAGCTCAAGGGCCAGAAGTTTACGAACTTGTTGAAATAGTAAAACCGCAAGACAAGTCATATGTCATTGATCATATTGAACCTACATTTCTTTAATTATTTATTTATTAGTATTTTCATTACATTATTTGTGCACCGTTATTTTATGTACTATGAATGTTTAGAATGACATAATATTAGCTAATGTCCTACCACCGAAAAAGCCCTATTTAATTTGATGGCCGTATTCACCTTGACAAAACTTAGTAATATTAACGGTATTATTAATGTAATCACAGTAGATTAGGAAATTTAACAATCTTTTACTACAAAGAGTCTTGGCACTTTGCTGATAGAATTTTAAAAGTGATGCTAGGATAAGGAGATATCATGGGGAGCCACGAGATGGCTTAAGCCCATGATCTTATCCTAGGGTGGAGGCATGGTATGAAGTGGTGGCAGTGCCGCGGGCACTGAACATGGGTTTGTGAATAGAAGTTGCCTCGGTGAAAATATAAGGATTAGACCCTTATGCCATGTAAAAAAACATAGCATCCGCTCAACCACAAGTGTTGACTTGTCAAGCCTGGTTTAGTAGCTGCTCAAATCGATTGAATATCTGCATAATGGTATTATATACTGTTCCAGAAAAGGGAACAACCAACGTTGGGTTGTGGTATGGAAACAGTAAAACCATACTTTCACAACGGTAGGCTCCGCTCTGTCAGGCCGCCGAATTCCGTGAGGGTCCATAATCTATCGGGTAGAGGCTACATAAAGAGATGAACAGTGAACAATATTATTTTCTTAACTTTGTCGTGAGAGTTAAGGGATCTTGTGGGTAATGTTGGGCAGCTCTGCAGAGTTATTTTGTAAATGGTATTCGAATACAATGTGCTTCCGGTATATGAAGCTGTGTTAATGGGTGATTCCAATAGCGAAGCATAAGTAGATTTGGAATGATTTTGGAAATATGGAGGTGTGTTAATCAAGTTTGGAAAACCCCCAAATTCCTTAAGCAGTTTATGATTTGATATTTTATGCAAAGTGTTTATAAACAAAATTGCATCCACATAAAATAATAAACTGCTTACTCTATTCCATGGCAATCTCTTGCATATAGTTAAAATAGCATTTCCCGTGTGACTTATTGAGTATGGTTGGTTGTACTCATACTTGCCTAAATCATAAATAGAGAATGCTTGTCAAGAAAATGAAGGATTATCAAGACGACGCCGAACTCTACGATATAGACGACGCCTGGTGTTAGCGTTTATTCTACATTCAGGCCTGCCTATGGAGTTTCTTTTGGTAATGTAACTTTGGGTTGCACGCCTGACTATATAAAATGTGGCTGCTAAGCCTAAATTTTGTAATAAAGTTTGATTTTTATGCTTAAGCTTGTCTCGGCAATGATGTACACTCATCTACAGTACTTGTAGCTAAATAATCCTGGGCAGTTGCGAGGATAACTTAACGTCCCCAGAAATGGGGGTGTTACAGAGTGGTATCAGAGCAGCTCGCTTGACTGTAGGATAAAACCCTAAGTGATACTAGGAAAGTTTACAAAATTCTAATTTGAAAATATCAAAAGAGTTTTCATAAAATATAAGTATTACTGTTGTCTTTCCTCTCCTAAATGCCATCTCGTCTATCCTAGAATTTTTATTTGGTTCGATTTTGTTTTTGAAAAAGGATTTTACATCTATCCTTCTCTAACCTCAAAATATACGTTGTGTTGTTATGTAGATGACGTTAAAATAGAAGTAACCCTTTTGTAGTAATTTCCTTTGTGTGTAAAACGAGTTGTAATGCATACGTCGTATGTATGATATGTGTTCAGCTTTTGAAGATAAATGAAAACTATGTTTGCTATCTTATAATTTGTTTGTTATTAATATCTAATATCTTACCTTCCTCAAAATTCTATCTCCCTCAATTCATCTTAGCTCATCTCGTTCAATCTCCTCTCATCTTTGATTCTAGACCCTTACTCATCTATCTAATCGTATGAAAAATCGCTGCAGAACCAACTCCAAAACCCAAGCAGATAAGATGGCAGGAAATGGATCTCATGGCCAAGGTAGCCCACAAGCAGAGGAAGTTAATCAGACACGTTTGGCTGATATTCTGGCAATGATGGAACAAAACTGATTCCAAGCTGAATTAAATCAAAAGAAGATGATGGAGCAACAAGCCAAAATTTTGGAGCAGATAGCAATGCAAGGAGCAGCAACAGTAGAAGCAATGGCAAAAAGCTCATCAGGATTTACTACCAATCATGGAGGGACATAAATCGCTTCCAAGTGGTTAGATTTCCAGAAGACAAGACCTCCGATTTTCTCATCCTCTCCAGACCCAATAGAAGCCGATGATTGGATCAGAGACATGGAAAGGAAACTAAATAATGTGCAGTACGTACAGATAAAGAAAAGACTTTGTATGCCTCACATCAATTACAAGGACCAGCCGCTGCATGGTGGATGAACTATCAAATCATGCGTGGAAACCAAGAAATATCATGAAAAGAATTTGAAGAGTCATTCCGCCAAGCCCACATTCCCACTGGAGTTGTAGAAGCAAAGAGACGAGAATTCCTCGCACTCAAACAAAAAGGACGAACAGTAATGGGATATCTTCACCAATTTAACCAACTTGCTCGTTATGCCCCAGACAATGTCAAGAATGAAGCAAAGATGATGGAGCGATTTAAAGAAGGATTGCAAAAATCCTTAAAATATCACATCTCAGCGATGGAATTTAAAGATTTATCTAGCATGGTAAATAAGTTAATTATGTCCGAAGAAGCAAGGAATGAATTAAGAGATGCCCAAAAAAGAAAGATAGAGCAAGAAGCATCGTTATCGAAAGCACCCAAAAGAGAATGATACTATCACCACACACCAGGACGACAAATCAGCAAGTGATACTCACACCATGACCTTAGCACATTACTACTCCAAGCTCGCAGTATAACGTTCCCCAACTTACAACAGTACAGTGTCATATTTGTGGAGAAAACCACTATTACCAAAATTGCCCAAATAAGGGAAACACATGTTTCCATTGCGGACAAGCCGGCCATCTCAAATATCGATGCCCTAATAGAGGACTACCTTCTGAAGTGGCAAAAGCTCAGGTTAAGGCTCAAGCTCAATCAAGTAATCCTAAGCAAACTGCACCTGCACCACCACCAACTGGAACATCAACAGGCATGCTAGCAGGAAAAGGAAAACCGAAGATACTTCATGGAAAAATAAATCACATCTCAAATACAGGAGAAGTAGGAGCCACTAATGTCGTTATGGGTACGTTTACTTGAAGCCCTCACCAGTTTTAATTGATCCAAGAGTTATGCATCTGTTTCTTTGGTGTTCATTGGAAAAGGGGTGCCATACAAAAGTCCTAAGCTTGAAAATGATAGAAATATCGCCTTGAGTATATTAACCTTGGACATGACAAAGAGACTATTAAGGAACAAAATTGTCAAAGACTTCACAAAATCCCATGGCAAAATAACACAGTGGATAAAACCGCTTGGGACAAAGAATTGGGTTTGCAGCGAAGCTTTCTAACTCGTTCCCCGAATCTCGAGGACGAGATTCTTTTTAAGGGGGTAGGTTGAAACGAAACCAATTTTCAAATAAAATTTGGAATCCTATTTTGGTTTGAGTTTCTCTTGATCCTTGACCTAGTCTAGCTCAATCTTAGCCATCCAAGCTACAAAAATCCCTGCGACATTTGCTTCAACGATAAGTTTTCGCGCCAACACTGTGCTCTATCCAAAAACAGCTGTCGCCGCTCCTGTTTTTGTCGCCGAACGCCCCCTGTTTTGCTCTCTCGGCTCTCACAGCTCTCCCGGCCGACCTGACACAGCCCGCCCCTTTTGACCACCGCTTTGAGTAGCTCGAGGCAGCATGATAACATGGTCTGCCAGCCGCACCGCGCCTCCTCGAGCTTTCCTGGCCACACCACGTGCTACCATCGCCATGGCCGGACTCCTGTGCCGAACCGCCCTCCACAGCGCTATTTAAGCAACCGAGGCCCTCCAGTTGAAGCCAACACGCCCTAGAGCTAGCTGAACACCTCCAAGCCTCCGCCGTCCCTCCATTGCTGGCAATTGCCAAAAGCCCCAAACGTAAGCCCTAACTCGAATTCACCTTCCGAGCTTCCACTTTCTAATTACTCTCGTCCATAGCCTCTTTTAGCCCCAATAGCACTCCCAAACCACCACCATGCCTCCCCGAGCAACCCTCTTCTCCGGCACCGATAGCCATCACTCGGTCGAACCACCTCACCGTGGCCAGCCCAGCTCTGGCTTCCTTAGCCCAAACCGCCACTTCCACGAGACTCCCCTATCCCCACTAATGCCCAAACACCAGCTCGATCGTCCAATGAAGCCCTACCGAACCCACACTGTCCAAAATTTTCGCAAAAGAAAATAGCTCGCCGCCGGTGATCGCCGGACTTTCCGTCCCGACCGAACCCCAAAATGGAACCCTGCCAACCTTAGCAACCCATCCATAGTCTCAAAACTCATCACAAATTGCCCTAGCCTCGCCAGTTACCGCCGCTCCTCTCCTCTGTTTTGGTGCGCGCACGTGGACGAGGGACGAAGATGAACAATAACGGTCGGTTACTGTTCATCCGACCCAGTGAACCTAAGCCCAACCCGTTTAACTAGTGGCGGATCCGACCGGCCGAACCCGTTGTGTACAGTAAAAACCCGCAATGAATTGTGCCCGACTCGTTACTGTTCACCCGAAAACCCAAAATACATATTTATACCATTTGGACCGTTTTGAGCCCACCAACCCATTTCACCTTTTGGACTCTCCTAAAAGCCCTAAACCTATTTTATTTGAGTTTACTTAATTTTCTTTTATTGTTTTTTTCTTCCCCGCTCAGTCTTTTGAGCTCAGAATTGATTTGTTTTCCCTCCCTTTTTGCGTTAGCTTCGGATGTTAATTTTTAAGAAGACCAAGGAGAAGAAGTGCAAGCTCAAGGGCTAGAAGGTTACGAACTTGTTGAAATAGTAAATCCGCAAGGCAAGTCACATGTCATTGATCATTTTGAACCTATATTTCTTTAATTATTTATTTATCAATATTTTCATTACATTATTTGTGCATCGTTATTTTATGTACTATGAATGTTTAGAATGACATGATATTAGCTAATGTCCTACCACCCGAAAAAGCCATGTCTAATTTGATGGCATATTCTCCTTGGCAAAACTTAGTAATATTAAAGGTATTATTAATGTAATCACAGCAGATTAGGAATTTAACAATCTTTTACTACAAAGAGTCTGGGCACTTGCCGATAGAATTTTAAAAGTGATGCTAGTATAAGGAGATATTATGGGGAGCCATGAGATGGCTTAAGCCCATGATCTTATCCTAGGGTGGAGGCATGGTATGAAGTGGTGGCAGTGCCGCGGGCACTGAACATGGGTTTTTGAATAGAAGTTGCCTTGGTGAAAATATAAGGACTAGACCCTTATGCCAAGTAAAGAACATAGTAACCGCTCAACTACAAGCATTGACTTGTCAAACCTGGTTAGTAGCTGCTCAAATCGATTGAATATCTACATAATGGTATGATTCCAGAAAAGGGAAAAGCCGTGTTGGGTTGTGGTATGGAAACGATAAAACCATACTTTAACAATGGTAGACTCCGCTCTATCAGGCTGCCGAATTCCATGACAGAGGGTCCATAGTCTATCGGGTAGAGGCTACATAAAGAGATGAGCAGTGAACAATATTGTTTTCTTAACTTTGTCGCGAGAGTTAAGGGATCTTGTGGGTAAAGTTGGGCAGCTCTGCAGAGTTATTTGTAAATGGTATTCGAATACAATGTGCTTCCGGTATATGAAGCTGTGTTTAATGGGTGATTCCAATAGCGAAGCATAAGTAGATTGGAATGGTTTTGGAAATATGGAAGTGTGTTAATCAAGTTTGGAAAACCCCCCAAACTCCTTAAGAAGTTTATGATTTGATATTTTATGCAAAGTGTTTATAAACAAAATTGCATCCACATAAAATAATAAATTGCTTTACTCTATTCCATGGCAATCTCTTGCATATAGTTAAAATAGCATTTCCCGTGTGACTTATTGAGTATGGTTGGTTGTACTCATACTTGCTAAAATCATAAATAGAGAATGCTTGTCAAGAAAATGAAGGAGTTTATCAAAACGATGCCGAACTCTACGATATAGACGACGCCTAGTGTTAGGGTTTATTCTACACTCAGGCCTGCCTATGGAGTTTTTTTGGTAATTGTACCAGCAGAGGCTCCTAAACACCAAGATAATTGTACGTCAACAAAATGAGAACTCTGAAGTCTATTATTGGGGATTTGGGACTGGCACAGCAAATGCAGCTAGGCAAGCCTCTGTCCTGCTATGTATGAGCGTCAAGGGTTTATATAAGAGATGGAGATGTCCCTTGATTGTTGCATGCGAAGTCACCTGCTGTTGTAAAGATAGGTAAGGCGGGCCTGCAGGAAAGCAGAAAAATTGCAATTAATAGCTTAGACACAAAAAAGTGTTTCACAGAACAATCTGTATCTAACATAGTTTTTAAGCATTGGAGACCCTGATGGAAGCCACAAAAGCGAGGCATTAGATGATAAGTGTTGTAGCCTTGCTGCATCAGGGAGTACAGGTACCTCTTTCTCCATGGGAGGAAATAGAGCTAGAGAGAGCTGAAGATAGTAGAAAGAGACCTTGTGTGTAAAATGTGTGGATCTCCCCTTCTCATACTCCTCCCAGGGGTTTATATACATGAATGGGGTAAGATAAGAAATTCCTATCCTACCCCTTTGATAATTACAAAATGTGAGGGTACATTGGTACATTTCTCTGTGCTATTGAGCCTATTAAATATTGAACCAGTTACAAGGCACGGTCACAGGGGGTTAGGCCACTCCTACAACAGTACTCAATCGACAGCAAGCACGGAGGTCCGATGGGTGAACTGATGTGACCAAACTATCCTAACCCCCTGTCCCTTGCCAGCAAGCACGAAGGTCCCGATGGGCGAGCTGATCCAATTGGTACCTCCAGTCCCCGGGGGTGTGGATGCTGTAAATGTCCCGGCGTAGGGTTCTTTTGCGTGGCCTAGTCTTAGGTGTCGTGTAGGCGCGTGCGAGGAAGTCTGACACCGAGGCTGTGACCGTGTCGTTGAGGTTGTATCCCCGGCGTGGGCGGCACATGTGGGTAGAATCGTAGCTTGGGTCCATCTTTCGAGGCGATGCCTATGAGGACAACGAAATCCCATGACGAAGCTGATGGTGCCCATCGAGGTTGTGTTTTTGACGTGGAGCTATGGGTGAGGCTGCCCCTCCTAGGCGATGCCTACGAGGAGGGTGGCGAAGTCCCGTGACTCAACCGAGGGCGGTTTTGTCGAGGCCAATTTTTTGAGGCATAGTCGTGGGTGAGGCTGTCTCTCTGAGGTGGTGCCTATGAGGATGGCGAGTCTCGATCGCGAGTTGGTCGGATGTGTCGATGACCACGAGGTGGTTGAACGAAATTTGTGCGACCACGAGGTAGTCGGAATGAGGTGTCGACCATGAGGCGGTCGGATTAAGTCACAACAGCGATGCGGTCGAACACTCCCAACCGCGAGGTGGTCGGATGCAATTAAACAAAGTTTGGACTATGAGGCGGCCAGACGAAGCGTGTTGACCACAAGGTGATCGGACGTATAGTCCCGACCACGATGTGGTCAGACGTAGTCCCGACCACGATGTGGTCAGATAAAGTCAGGACCATGAGATGATCAGACAAAGCCATGACCGTGAGGCATTGGACGAAGTCATGACTGCGAGGCAATCGAACAACGCATCCACGACAATGAGGCGGTACGATAAAAGTGGACGAAGTCGAGGATGGGACTAAGCCCTGACATGCACGATCCATCCTGCACGGGCTGAAGACTTGCGTGCGTGCTTCATCAACATAGTTAGCGGTGGGGCAAAGCCTTGCGCGCGCAGCCTGTTGCCCACCTTTCAGACTTGGCATCGATGAAGTCGGGGGCGGGTCGAAGCCCTGTGCACGTGGTCAATCCTCCACCCTTTGGACATGGCGTCAATGAAGCTGGCGATGAAACAAATCTCTGACACACACGGTCGGCATGCACAGTGCATCCCACCCTTCGAACTTGGCGTACACAAAGTTGATGGCAAGACGAATCCTTGCGTGTGCAGCCCGTCCCCCATCCTTCGAACTTGGCATCAACAAAGTTAGAGGCGAGATGAATCCTTATATGCGCGGCCCATCCTCCATCCTTTGAACTTGGGGTCGAGGAAGGCGGTAGCAAGACAAAGCTATGACACATGCGGTTTGTCCCCACCCTTCAGAGTTGGCATCGACGAAGTCGACAGCGGGTCAATGCCTTGCGCGCACGGTCCATCCCCCACCCTTCGAACTTGGTGTCGATGAAGTCGGTGGCGAGACAAATCTCTGACAAGTGCGGTTGGCATGCATAGTGCATCCCCACCCTTCGAAATTGGCATCGATGAAGTCGGCAGCGAGATGAATCCTTATGTGTGTGGCCCGTCCCCTACCCTTCAGACTTGGCGTCGACAAAGTTGGCGGCACGATGAATCCTTACGCGTGTGGCATGTCCTCCGTCCTTCAATCTTGGGGTCAACGAAGGAGATGGTGAGATGAAGCTGCGATGCACGCGGTCCATCCCCACCCTTCGGACTTGGCGTTGATGAAGTCGGTGATGGGTCAAAGCCTTTCGCGCACGGTCTGTCCTCCACCCTTTGGACTTGGCGTCGACGAAGTCAGCGGTGAGATGAATCTCTAATGCATGCAGTCAGCACGCATAGTGTGTCCCCACCCTTCGAACTTGGCATCGACGAAGTTGGCAGCGAGACGAATCCTTACGCGCATGGCCCATCTCCCACCCTTCGAACTTGGGGTCGATGAAGGCAGTGGCAAGATGAAGCTACGGCGTGCACGGTTTGTCCCACCCTTTAGACTTGGTGTCGGTGAACTCAGGGTCTCAACGCCCCCTTCGTCGACCCCAAGTCCGTAGGGTGGGGGATGAGCCACACTCGTAAGGATTCATCGCACTGCCGACTTCGTCGACGCTAAGTTCGAATTATGGCGGACAGGCCGAATAGGCAAGGATTCATCTCACCACTAACTTCGTCAACATCAAGTCTGAAGGTTGGGGACCCAAGGGTGGAGCTTCACCGTTGACTGTCCACCAGAGACCTCTAGAGACACCAGTCCGCCACTCGTCTCTGGGTACTCATGCGATGAAGCATGGCCGAGTGGATATAATTCTATCCTCACCCATTCAGAAGGCGTCCCCGGAGACCAGAGTAGCAAAGTGTGGTCAGATGTCTTCTCCTGTACCCACAGGTTTTCGGTTCCAACTTCCAAGTGGCACTAACACTGCTGGTGGGGGACTCAGACTCCGACGCCAGTGGCGCCACTTCCCGACCAGCGTCCCCTGGTCGAACCGCAGGTATGCCTAACTCATTCTCCTCTTGCAATTTTGTGAGGCTTTCCCCACTTTGCTCCCTGACACTATCCTCGGCGTCAGCTAGGGATGGCAATTGTGCCCGTTTACCTGTATACCCATGGGTAAATACCCTAATGGAGCCGGGTATGGGATATTTTCTTTACCCATGGGTATGGAAATGGGAGGAACATTCTACCTGTCGGGTAAACGGGCATGGGTATGGGTAAGCTCCACCTGTACCCGTACCCGCCCCGCCCGTTTACCCACGAAATAGATTGACAGGTGGCACAGCCATAGTAATATCTCTAATTGCTATTAATTGTTATAAAATTTTGCATATCTCTAATTGCTATTGATTATTATAAACTTTTTTGATAGCTATTATATTTTCGAGCAACAACTGCTGCTTATATGTACCTGTCATTAGTTCAACTTTTAGATGGTGACTCTCAGTTCGCGGGTAAACGGGCATGCCCACGGGCGACAGGTACTTGCGGGCAACGGGTATGGGTGAAGTTCTTCACCCGTCATCCTTTGTGGGTATGCCCGTGGGCGTAAACCAGGGTCACGGGTACGGGTATGGGCGAGCACTACCCGTACCTGTCACGCCCATTTGCCATCTCTAGAGTCAGCGAGCCCCCATTGTCAGGGTGTGCACAGGGCTCTAGCAATGGAACTGGTCGTGTCCCGGCCGACACTGTCGCAACAAACATGTCTTCGGGTCCGACCATCCTTGAGGCCATCGGCTTGGATCACAGCTGCTTGTTGTGGTAGACTTTGTGCCTCGTCCTAAGGTGCTGAGGGCTTTCCAAGGGGTTGTGGACTATGTGGACACTGCCTTGGACCACCACACGCTTTCTTCATGTGGCTCAAAGCTCCTGGAGGGTGCTCTCAAGGACATAGAGATGAAGGTATGTGTAAGTGAGTACAGTAGCCCACTTTTGTAGTTTGGTTGTTGAGACTAGATCGACATGCAAGCCCTTGCCTTTGCTTGTGCTATCCAAGCTACGAGGCACCAAGAACGGAACGCTCTATAGGAGGGACTAGTCGCCGCAGAGGCAGAGGCAGAGGTAGAGGTTGCGGTTGCTTCTATAGTGGTGAAGGATGAGCGCATTCAGTTCCTGGAGATGGAGGGTGCGAAGGCCATTACCGAGGCGAACGCCTTGGGGAAGCATGGTGGTCATAGTCCCTCCTCGGTCACATGGACCCAAGGACCTACTCTGCAACCTTCAGAGGATTAGGGAGGCTTTGTCGCTTGCTCTGAGTGCTACGCGTGCATATGGGAACCATTGTTCACTTACAACCAACCAGATGCTTCTCGGTCTACTTCACCTCTGGGCGGCTTGCACATGGGCGACCTGGCTAACCCCCACTTGGACATGCAAATGGAAAACACAACAATGGCCAATGCGTTGTACTATCGGACCCCGGAGCAACAACTCCGAAACCCTCTGTGCACACAGTGATAACAGGGATACATATCAAGTACAATGACAAACTTTATTTAACTTAATATGGGCCTGATGGCCAAAGTTTATATCAATGGCACATAAGCCAAAATTAAATATAAGCAGCGGAAGGAAAAACCAAAGCGGAAGAAGCCTACTGAGTCTGCCCACAGGCAAATGACAGTAAGATGCGGCCTACTCGTCTTGATCTTCACCGTAGTCGAAGTCGTCTTTTTAGGATAGATTATACACTCTGTAGAGGTTGTACAGCTTTACCCACAAGACATGATCATCCCATATTGCCACCGGACTAACACATTTCCTTAGGTGTGCGGCGAGGAGATCATAACAAGGCCTTTACAATGCAAAGCCTTCAACCTGGCCAAGCCAACACTAAGGTTTCACCCCAGTAAGAAATCCACCAGACCGGGACCCCCCTCTTGAGCCAAGTGAGACTTCTCATGGCCTACGCCACGCTCACTTTCAACCTACGATGAGACTCAGGTTGGGACCCACAAATTAATTAGCCAGGACTGTCCCATACTAGGCTTATGGTAGTACGATAGGGCTTTGCAATAGTAGCTCACATACCGGTCCTTAATTGACTTAGGCTCAACCACATACCCCCTGTGCCTGACAATCAACACTGTGTCTCCGAATAACAGTGCATGCCTGCACCCACCACCTAACCATTAGCCTAAGTCTAAACCAGATTTTATATTTCATTTCAAAATATTTCATATTCCTTCTTGACTCTTCGAAATCAAGAATACATTTGAAAACTTTATCATTTTACGTGAAAAAGTATCGCAAAACAAGATTATGTCTAAGCAGGTTTAAGCATTTGTTATAAAACTCTCTAGCCAATACTAGTGTACTAACTAGAGTTTGCTTCTAGGGTGACAAGGCATAATGTTGCACAAGATCAAAGGTGGCAATAACAATTGGGGATTAACTAACTTTAAAACTGAAATTGAAATACTCGAATAAACATATACGTGTAGTATAATTTAAAACAAGATAATTTTATTTGCAAACTGGGATCAACATAATCAACGTGTGTGACTTAGCTTGCTCTCTAATCTGGTGTGAGTCGTCGTTGAATTCTTTCAAATCGTCGTAGTCTACACGCGAAGAACCAAAGCGAATAAATTCAAATAAAATCCAAAAATTATTAAATATATATTGAGGGATAGATTATGATTTTAAATGAATTTAGGAGAAAGAATCAACAGATTCAGAGTTCGTATGAGGGAGAACGAATATCTGGAAGTTTTGGATATCGCATGAAATGATAACAAAATCCGAGACTTATCTTTCAAATAGTACGGTGTCGGTTCGCTGTGAGGTGGCCGGCGAATGGGCAAAATGGAACATCGGCGATGAGGCGAAGGTGGTGACGTAGGTACGGTGGCAAGTAACGATGGTAATCACCGGCGGTGAGAGAAAAACGGTAGTGACGGCGTGGTAGCGATAGCGACAGGTTGGAGAGAGATAGTACTGGGTATGGAATGTGGAGATGTAGGGTGAGCATGGGATAGAACACGGTATGGTGAAGCTAGAAAAATTATCGGCTAAGCTGAAAATTCATCAGAGATGATACAATCAACGTTTAAACGACGACGGTAGAGAAAAAGGATAAACTTGATATCTTGGAGCTCGGTGAAGTGACTCTAAAACGATTTAGACTTAGGAAAAATATTTCCAACTTAAAGTTAGTCATTTAATTTTTACAAAAATACTTTTTAGCTTTGAAATTGATTTTTAATAATCCATAAAACACTTAAAATCTAGATAAAAGCCAAATGCTTTTAAAATAATTAATTTTAAATATGATTTTTATACAAAATCAAAATATCATTTTATTTAATAATATTTTTTATGTTTTTACCTAAATTACTTTTGAAATCCAACGTTTTCAAAAGCAGAAAAATCAGGGCAAATCAAAAATAAAATTTAAGCGACCAAAACACTTATTTTTATTTTAAATTTTTTTACTATTATTATTTTTATAAAAACCTGGGCTGTTACAATCTACCCTCTTAAAAAGAATCTCATCCCTGAGATTCGCACTGGCTAGCAAAGAAGTAGGTTGGATCTTACTCTGTATGGCTTGAGTGGTGATCTGATTTGGTCGTCCTTTTGCGAACTTCTGTGGCCTTCTATTTGTTGTTTGGAGGTTGTTGGAAGTTGGTGCTTTAACTTGATGCTTCCAAAGATTAGATCCTCGCGAAAACACAACTTAAGGAACGTAATTGAAGTATGAGCTTAGATGGAACAAAATCATTAAGCATAATAAATTGTTGGGATTCTTAGAAATGTGACCACTCTCTGTCATGAATGGATCATGTAACTACATATCCCTGTTCTTTGTCTATTAGTTACTCATTTCCAAAATGTATGCATGCATGTGTATCTCTATTTAATCTCAAGCAATACGTTGATCATGTGTGTGATAAATTATCTTGTTAGTTTACATAGTATTAGAGTACTTTGCTCACAAATATACTAAAGCACAATGAGTGAACTACCTTGAACTTATCTTTTACTCACACGCCGGTTGGCCCACCAAACTGTATCTTTTATCTCTTCTCGTTACCATAACTTTTCTTCTACAACATCCAACAACAAGCTCAATTCTTATCAATATCTCTTAGCTGCTACCCTTTCAATGTAATACTCTACCATATAGTTACCTTCTACTTCTCTCTAATTATTGCTTAATGCTGACTATTGCGAAATCAACACACATACACATGCAACTATCATTGATCCATACTAAAGACACCCGTCACACTCTCTTCGGTAGCCCTGAGCTTATTCCCTCTGACTACGCCATCTCTACTCTAAACTCTTTGCTCTTCTGCTTCTACGCACCCGTGCTTCTGTTCGTGCGAACGCATGCATGTATATACGTATGCATGCATGTATACATATATGCGTGATGTTATACATGCTCGATGCCCTCTTCTCCCATGTTGGTTGCTCCTCTTCTTCGACAATGGCCAATTCAACATTGTGGCTTCCTCACTAATCACGGTGACCTCTTACCTTTACTGATGTAGGCATATCTGCTTTAATCCTTGTCTAATAATATGGAGAATCTTGTTGGACCGAAATGGCGACAGAGGGGGGTGAATGTCGACGATTAAAAACAACCCCTCAAAAGTATTCACGAATGAATCTCCTTTCCAATAGTTATGAAAAACTATGAAGAGGAATACTCAAGCCTTTTGGAACTCCTAAACACACACGAGAAAGAAGCAATGAAGAAAATCAGCTCAAACAACATTTTCCAGAGGGGCCGGTCTGAACATAGTTCAAAGGGAGGTCAGACCTCTCTTATAACGCCGGTCAGACCGCCCTTATAACGCCGGTCAGACCGCCCTTATAACGCCGGTCAGACCGCCCTTATTAGTCCGGTCAGACGGCCCCCTGGTTCCAGCAGCCCGAAAACAGCTTGAAGATTCTGAACTCTGAGAAGGTTTCCAGATCTTCAAAAAACAGAGAATCAAGTGGATTTTCCCATTCTTTTTGACCTAGAGCAACACAACTATATTCTACATAACAACAAAGGCTTGGGAAACAAATAAATCGAACAAAAGACCAATAATTTCAGATTTTGACAAAAATCTGAAATTTTGCCCGAGCTGAGCCAAAAATCAAATTACCCCCTAACCGTTGATCCTTTGGCTATGAAACTTTGAGGATAGCTATTAGATAGCCTCTGGACTCTCCATGCCAAATTTCAAGCCATCTCACGAAGGGAAACACAGATTTCACCAAAACCCTAGAAGGCAAAACATGAAAAGGGGAGGCTCAAAACCCAAATCTGAGATTAAATGAAGTTGGCTCTTTGGGAAATCAATCAAATGATCTTGAGGCATCCTCCCATCATAGAGCAACCCATTTTGGGCCTTACCAGCAAGAGAGAACTCAAAATCACGAAAAGAGGAAAATCACCCAAATGAAGAACGAAGAACAGAACAGGAGCACGGGAGAAAAACTCAGAGATTTCATTCCAATCAACAGGGATTACAACTGAGTCCCGATACGCATGGACATTAGAACAAGAGGAATGATTACAAGACTCTCAATCCATCCTCTCCCTCTCAATCCTCAAGAACACCAAGAGCTCTACATGCTTCTTGGGAGGAACACACACAGAGAGGAGTAGCTACGAAGGAGACATGCTCTGTGCTCCGCACCCACTCTCACCAACTAAAGCCTAAAGGTAAAACCACCTCCAAAGCCTCTTTTGACTCACAAAACCCTAACTCACTCCCAAAGCCATGCTTGGGCATGCAGCCCCTCACATCTATTTATAGCCCTTTGCTACCGGATCTCCAACCCGTTACGCCGGCTAAACCCAAACGGAACCACCTCCACCTGTGCAGCCTTGCGAAATTCCCGTTTCGCCCCTCCTGCACCTTCCGAGAAGCTTCTGCGTTCCTTGTCGTCCACGACTCGCAACCACATCGAATCTCCGCCGTCTTCGACACATCCGACCGTTCTGACCTCGCCACCTCCCTGTGTCTAGTACGGTCACCTCGTGTCTCACCACGACTCTGCTTCGACATCCTGCAGTCATCACAACCAAGAAACACATCAAATAGCACCGCTCGATACATCAAAGCATAATAAGCATCAACAAATCATACTTACTCATGATGAAGTCCAAACCTGTCAAAACATCAGAATATGCAACCTAAACCCTTTGACCAGGAATGACCAAGTCTGACCGAGTCCATTGCACCGAGCAACGACATGGTCTGAACCACACAAACCAAACTCGACTGACCTAAACCAGAGTCAATTACTCATCACTCACATGAGGTCATAACCACATGGTCTCTCAATCTCCCCCTTGATGAGTATATTGACAAACATGATCCAAAAGAAGATAATGAAGCTAATGACCATGTTGACACAAGGAGCAAAAGAAAGAGCAAGTTTTCTTCAAAACTCCCAAAAATGGCTTTTTCTCCCACTATTCTCCCCCTTTTGGCAATAAACACATCAAGGAAGCAAAAGAGATAATAAGGTCACAAAAATGGATGAAATGGCTGAAATTGTTTATTTTAAACATTTAGAGCTATGAGAATTATCCATAATGACCATAACGAATTACACCAAGCCATAACTCAATAAAAGGCTATCTAGATCATGACAAGATATGTATAAGCCAGCTAGAACATTTAGATGATAATATGAAATGAAGTGCATTTTCTGAACATGTCAAGTCATCAATAAGTAAAGTCTAGCTAGAGATATCCAAGGATGATGCAGGCCATGTCAATAAACTAAGCGGAACCAAGAAGCTAATATTGAGTCCAAATAGAGTGCTATATGCTCAAGATTGAAACATTGGTTCAAGTACTTGGTTCGTTTTGTAGTTTAAGCAAATTGAGCACAAATGACAAATTTTCTTTTGAAACTTATGGTCGTTTCCAACCAATATTTTTATCATGTGCTAGATCTCAAGCCTTATGCGACTACTCCAAGCAAGAAGCTTAAGAAGATAGTCTAGGTCATCCAAAACTCCCCCTGAGTTCATGCCTAGTGCAATGGCAAGCCGTCTCATGAGAAATAATTGGTGAAATCAGTTTTTTCGCACAAAAGAGATCTTTTTGCTTTTTAAACAAGTTGTACTAACTTATGCATCATCAAGAACTAACATAGCTCAAACTAAGGCTCAATAGAGATTCAACGCTCAACTTAGCCTATTTGACATGGCATGAATCATAAAAGGATAGCTCAGGAAAGACTAGACTCAAATGCTAGCACGACAAGTTTTAATTCAAGTTGAGCAATTGTTAATTAACTTATCATGGTAAAAGCTAGTCTACACATATGAAGTCATAATAAATCTAGCAAATAAGCACAAGTCATGGCAAGATGTAAAGCAATATGAGCATGTCATGAAGGATAATAGTCAAGGCTCAATGCAGGTATTTACAATGCAGAATGATATGCAAGAAATCCAGCTCCCCTTCAACATGTGATGCAACTTTTAGTTCAAGTTGAGTTATGTCAAAATTAAGCTCCAGAAGCTCCCAAATGAACTCCCCCTGAACCAAAACAATAAATACGAGAAGCTGACAAGAAAATCAGAGAAAGGGCAGTCCTTAAAGCATAGATAAGATATAGAGGATACTATGGCTCAGACTGACTCTCATCTACCCCATAAGACTCGAGGACTATCAGCTGGTCTACTAACAACCTAGGGAGCAAACATGTACCCTGTCTACCCGAGGGTGGCCCAACCCTCGCTAGAACCCACAAGAAGTGAGTAAGCTCAACCTAGAGAGAAGACTAACAAGCAGCATCCTAAAGTCTCAAGATAAGAGCAAGAAGACTAAGCAACTAGACAAGAGAGACACACTAATCTTATGCTAGAAGGACTAAGCCCAATGCACCCGTATGCAATGCAATCAGAAGAAAGTAAGAGCATAATCAAAATAATAAGGCAGTAAAGCACAGAGCTCCCCCTCACAACAGTCCATACGGACAAACCACCCCAAGCTCTCCCCGCAGAGCTAAAAACCTAGAGCTATCCAATGGCTTGGCATACTTCTAAATACCCAATGGACCCATATTGTCCATAGCTCATGTTCAATGCAAAGCTTCATCTCCTCTCAATCATGGCTTCTTTGTCATCAAGCTTTTTTTATCACTGACTTCTTCAAAAACACTGACGCTCACTACTTATCGTCACAACCCTTAGCTCCTTTTACTCTGCCTTTTCTCTTCAACAGTTCTGGCAAGTAGCACGACACACTACTACAAAAGAGGCTATACTGGACGGCTACATCACAGATGGTTCCTATAATCCGTCTATGCTGCAACTATCATAGACGGTTCATACTAACGACCATCTATGATATTTACACCAACGGTTATTTATATGAACCGTCTGTGATAAAGGAGGATATCACAGACGATTCTTATTAATAACTTTCTATGAAAATATCAGAGATAGTTTGTTATACGAACTATCTGTGATAATGCAAGACATCACAAACGGTTCGTATTAATAACCATATGTGATAATTCATAGACGTTTATTTATAAGAATCGTCTATGATATGTGCATTATCACAGATGGTTCGTATAACAAACCGTCTCTGATAATGCCATGACACCGATCCGTGGCATCTCCCCTAGGATTCTAATCTCACCTGTCCATTCTGTCCGTATCGAACGGCAGGCACCAGTTCCTCCCACCTCTTGCCACTTATTAATTACTCCCCTTTCCCTTTCACTTCGAGATGCGTGAGTTCTATCGGCTGCTCCTAGCTAGTTCATCCACTCCTAGCTTGTTCCTCGATGACGCCGACTACCGCCGTGAGCTAGTGCCTCTGTTGTGACACCACGGTCGACTGCACAACACACTCTTTTCATAAATGTCGTAAGAGTGACTTGTGCAGTCTCACCATCGTGACACAAAGGTGACACTACCACCGCCTCTCCTTCGATACAAGGCACTGCGGAAGCAGCTAGCTACCGAGACGGTGCTTAAGTCGGCGTCAAGGACATCCAACTCACACGCTGCTAGGATCTCTCCTTCTTCTATGTTTTTGCCATGGGTTCATAGGATTAGGATGTGTTCTTGCCATGTTCTTGCTGCGTTAGATGAGTAACCTGATCATTATCTTGTGATACTATAATGGTGGATTCTAATAGAATGTGCTGCTATATTTACTTGTTTTCGAAGGGTATAGATAACATTATATTTCTTGAGACTAGCCAAAAAACAGAAAAATTTAGGTATAGTATGAACTATCACAGACGATTTTGTGGTATAAACTGTCTATGAAGGACTATCATAGATGGTTTTATATTACAACCATCTGTGATACTCGCCCATCACAGACGGTTGGTAGCTAGAACCGTCTGTGATGTGTGAGTATCACAGACGGTTTTTGGTTCGAGCCGTCTGTGATAGTGTTCTTCATAGACGGTTCTAGTTACAAATCGTTTGTATTGTACTTATCATAGACAGCTCACAAATCGTCTGTGATAACCTCCGATTATCACTGATGTATAAATTCAGACAGTTCAAAAAATCGTTTGTGATGGCAGTTCCGAACCGTTTGTGATGACTCTTTTTGTGATAGTGACATTGTCCTCGTTGAACAGCTAAAGTGAGTAACACGATATTGTCCTCTTGCCACCAAGGCTTTGCGCTTTCCCATGGGTCAATGCCTTTTTTTTAGGACACATCAATGTTATTATACTCTTTTGTGGTCTCCTCTTGACACCTTTCGTGCTATCCATATTATAACTTTTGTTTTTATTCAAAATTTTGTTATTTTCTGTTGGAGTTTGCATTCAAATCAAATTGTTAATTTTATTTAATTTATTTTGAATTCCAAATTTAAGTTATTTTGGCGTTTTACATATGATTTGTATGGAAATCAAATTGCAAATTTTCTTTTATTTTTATTCTGAATTTCATTTTTTGTTGGAATTCAAATATAAACTCAATTGCTAATTTTTCTTTAATATTTATTCTAAATTATAGTTATTTGGGGATCTTATTTTGAAATTCGTTTCGAAATCAAATTGGTTATTTTATTTCATTTTTTATTTGTACATTCAGTTATTTTTAGTTGAAATTCGTATATAAATCCAATTGCTTTAATAAGATATTAATGATAGATAGATAGAAGATAGATACATTGGTAGATGTATATATAGAAGTTGCAGACAACAGTGCAGTACATCCATGACAAACTGAATAAATGGACCATTCATCAGTTCAATTGCTGTAGCATCAGCTTGAACTTATTGGAGAAAACAGGGACAACCCTACACACATAGCGAGCGACTGCACGGTGAAAGCCCGGACTCAACACTGACTAAGCAGTCATCTGCAAAATTTATTCTAGTCATGAGCAAACAAAAAGCACAGATCTGCGATCACCAATCAGGAGTTCAGTTCAGCTTCAGCACTTGGGCTTCCCGGCCAGCATGAAGGCCTTGAAGACAAGCTTCCTGGGCACCGTCGGCTGATCCCCCCACTCCTCCTCCACCCCCTTCATGACGTCCTTCACCAGCTCTTTCAGATCCACCCCCTTCTCCATCGCCGTCGTCGCAACGGAGCTCGTCAACACGAACGCGGTCAGGTCGTCCAGCGTCATCGCCACCTCCATGTCGACGTCGGCCGGCTTGCCCTCGCAGCCCACCCCGACGGGCTCGAACGGGAACGGCAGCTCGCGGTACCTCTCCACGGCCAGCCTCGTCCTCGGGTCCATGTACGGCCGCATGGCTGGGTACAGCTGCCCCTGCAGCTTGTCCTCGAACGGGTGGATGTCGAAGTTGTACCCCCACACTGCGAGGACGCCGCCGGGCTTCTTGAGGACGCGGTTGACCACGGCGTAGAAGAGCGGGATGTGGAACCAGTGTATCGAGGTCGCCACGATGACGAGGTCAAGGGAGCCCTCGCCGCCGACCAGGGCGACGAGGTCGTCCTCGGAGAGGTCCTCCGGAGTGTGCAGGTACCTCACCTTGGGCTTGGGGTGCGCGATGGCGTGGCGGAGCTGGCCCTCGCTCACGTCCGTCGCGATCACGCTTTCGTAGTGCTCCGCGATCTGAGACACGAGACGTTCGCCGGCCATTTTCTTCATCAGGTGCTATTCAGAATTCAGATCAAACGAATTAAGTAAAGACCGGACGCTTACGCTGGCGGAGGCCTGACCGCTGCCGCAGCCGGCGTCCCAGGCGCGGTGGTGGCCGGCGGTGAGGGAGGCCAGCATGGAGAACCACTCCTTGGGGTACCGCGATCGTTTCTTGGCGTACGCCTCCGACGTTTTCTCGTACAGCCCCGCCATTCTTGCTCTGCTATCTACTGTCAAGTGCGAATTGCAGGGCTGGATATGGGTGGAATTTATAGACCACCACGGAGGTCAGAGTCAAACTGCAAGTCAAAGGGCCTGTTCTTTTCCTCCGAAGCCGGTGGCTTTTGACTTTTGCTACAGTACCTAACTTTCAAACGGAGTATTTTCTCAAGATGGGGTCTACAAGTTAAACGATCTACACGTTAAAAGCCCAACATTTGTACCAGTCAAAACCACAAGTGAGTATCTGTCTCTCCGTAATCTGTACCGTAAACAGCCAAAATTCAAAAATTTCAGCCAAAAGCCATAAGCCGCAGAAACCATGCACGAGATGAGAGATGGCCATCAATATGCCACCAAAAGGAAGGTGAAACAAGTAACTTGTGAAAATATGCCGGCGCCGCTCTAAACGGTTGCAGCTTCTAGATTTTTTAGGTTTCAACTTATTTAAGACATAAACCATCAATATGCCGCCAATGTACAAGCGGAAAAAGATGGGTTGAAGACTAAAGGCAGGCGACACATCAGATCTAAAACCTTCAGATTGTAGAAAGATGAGGTAAAAACAGGAAATGCATCAAATCTGAAACCAGTAAATTGTTGAATAAACTCAATACAGCAGGTCAACCAGACGTGGGTGAGTTGCTTACCTCAACTTGTCGGCCTTGCTCGTTTTAGTTTCAGCTTCTGGCTTATTTTTCACTATTCATAAAATTTGTCTTTTTCTATTTTTTCACTTTTTTTTGAGCTTTTTTTCCGGTTCTTTTTTTCTCATATTCCTTTGTATTGTCCGAGATGAGCTAACATATTTTTTCTATTTTTACTTTTTTTTAAATTTAATTATGTCAAATAAGACACCTTCAGCTACAGTGAAATTTCAGCCAGCTACAGTGTATTTTCAGTCATAAGCCACAGTTTTTCAACCCAACTGAGCAGGGCCGACCAGACGCATCACTTTTGTTTGACTGTTGACCAAGGTGGCCCCTCCACACTGATACTGCACTGAACTGTTTGAACATCAGAAGATGCTTCAGCTGCCATATATGGGAACATTGGAAGATGCCTAGCATGTATGTATGAAACATCGGATCATCTATAATATGTTAAATGAAACGAAACCAATTTTCAAAGAAAATTTGGAATCCTATTTTGATTTGAGTTTCTCCTAATCCTTGACCTAGTCTAGCTCAATCTTAGCCATCCAAGCTACAAAAATCCCTGCGACATTTGCTTCAATGATAAGTTTTCGCGCTAGCACTGTGCTCTGTTCAAAAACAGCCATCGCCGCTCCTGTTTTGTCGCTGAACGCCCCCTGTTTTGCTCTCCCGGCTCTCACAGCTCTCCCGGCCGACCTGACACAGCTCGCCCCTTTTGACCACCGCTCTGAGTAGCTCGAGGCAGCCATGATAACTTGCACTGCCAGCCGCACCGTGCCTCCTAGAGCTTTCTCGGCCACATCACACGCCATCGTCGCCTTGGCCGGACTCCTATGTCAAACCGCCTCCACAACACTATTTAAGCAACCTAGGCCCTCCAGTTGAAGCCAACACGCCCTAGAGCCAGCTGAACACCTTCCAAGCCTCTGCCGTCCCCTCCATTGCGGGCAATTACCAAAAGCCCCAAACGTAAGCCCTAACTCGAATTCACCTTTCCAAGCTTCCACTTTCCAATTACTCTCGTCCATAGCCTCCTTTGGCCCCTAGAAGCACTCTCGAACCACCACCATGCCTTCCCGAGCAACCCTCTTCTCCGGCGCCGACAGCCATCACTCGGCCGAACCACCTCGCCGTGGCCAACCCAACTCCGGCCTCCTCAGCCCAAACCGCCACTTCCACGAGACTCCCCTATCCCCACTGATTCCCAAACACTGGCCCGATCGTCCAATGAAGCCCTACTAAACTCACACAGTCCAAAATTTCCGCAAAAGAAAATAGCTCGCCGTCGGCGATCGTTGGACTTTCTGTCCCGACCGAACCCCAAAATGGAACCCTGCCAACCTTAGCAACCCATCCATAGTCTCAAAACTCGTCGCAAATAGCCCAAGCTTCACCAGTCGCCGCCGCTCCTCTACTCTGTTTTGGCATGTGCGCGTGCGGACGAGGGAGGAAGGTGAACAGTAACGGTCGGTTACTGTTCATCCGACCCAAAGAACCTGAGCCCGACATATTTAACCAGTGGTGGATCCAAACGGCCGAACCCGTTGAGAATAGTAAAAACCCACAATGAATAGTGCCCAACTCGTTACTGTTCACTCGAAACCCAAAATACATATTTATACCCATTTGGACCGTTTCGAGCCCGCCGACCCATTTCTTAAGCCCATTTCACCTTTTGGACTCTGCTAAAAGCCCTAAACCTATTTTATTTGAGTTTCTTTAATTTTCTTTTTATTTATTTTCTTTCTTCCTCGCTTAGTCTTTTGAGCTCGGAATTGATTTGTTTTCCCTCCCTTTTTGCATTAGCTCCCGATGTTAATTTCCAAGAAGACCAAGGAGAAGAAGTGCAAGCTCAAGGGCCAGAAGTTTACGAACTTGTTGAAATAGTAAAACCGCAAGACAAGTCATATGTCATTGATCATATTGAACCTACATTTCTTTAATTATTTATTTATTAGTATTTTCATTACATTATTTGTGCACCGTTATTTTATGTACTATGAATGTTTAGAATGACATAATATTAGCTAATGTCCTACCACCGAAAAAGCCCTATTTAATTTGATGGCCGTATTCACCTTGACAAAACTTAGTAATATTAACGGTATTATTAATGTAATCACAGTAGATTAGGAAATTTAACAATCTTTTACTACAAAGAGTCTTGGCACTTTGCTGATAGAATTTTAAAAGTGATGCTAGGATAAGGAGATATCATGGGGAGCCACGAGATGGCTTAAGCCCATGATCTTATCCTAGGGTGGAGGCATGGTATGAAGTGGTGGCAGTGCCGCGGGCACTGAACATGGGTTTGTGAATAGAAGTTGCCTCGGTGAAAATATAAGGATTAGACCCTTATGCCATGTAAAAAAACATAGCATCCGCTCAACCACAAGTGTTGACTTGTCAAGCCTGGTTTAGTAGCTGCTCAAATCGATTGAATATCTGCATAATGGTATTATATACTGTTCCAGAAAAGGGAACAACCAACGTTGGGTTGTGGTATGGAAACAGTAAAACCATACTTTCACAACGGTAGGCTCCGCTCTGTCAGGCCGCCGAATTCCGTGAGGGTCCATAATCTATCGGGTAGAGGCTACATAAAGAGATGAACAGTGAACAATATTATTTTCTTAACTTTGTCGTGAGAGTTAAGGGATCTTGTGGGTAATGTTGGGCAGCTCTGCAGAGTTATTTGTAAATGGTATTCGAATACAATGTGCTTCCGGTATATGAAGCTGTGTTAATGGGTGATTCCAATAGCGAAGCATAAGTAGATTTGGAATGATTTTGGAAATATGGAGGTGTGTTAATCAAGTTTGGAAAACCCCCAAATTCCTTAAGAAGTTTATGATTTGATATTTTATGCAAAGTGTTTATAAACAAAATTGCATCCACATAAAATAATAAACTGCTTTACTCTATTCCATGGCAATCTCTTGCATATAGTTAAAATAGCATTTCCCGTGTGACTTATTGAGTATGGTTGGTTGTACTCATACTTGCTAAAATCATAAATAGAGAATGCTTGTCAAGAAAATGAAGGAGTTTATCAAGACGACGCCGAACTCTACGATATAGACGACGCCTGGTGTTAGCGTTTATTCTACATTCAGGCCTGCCTATGGAGTTTCTTTTGGTAATGTAACTTTGGGTTGCACGCCTGACTATATAAAATGTGGCTGCTAAGCCTAAATTTTGTAATAAAGTTTGATTTTTATGCTTAAGCTTGTCTCGGCAATGATGTACACTCATCTACAGTACTTGTAGCTAAATAATCCTGGGCAGTTGCGAGGATAACTTAACGTCCCCAGAAATGGGGGTGTTACAGAGTGGTATCAGAGCAGCTCGCTTGACTGTAGGATAAAACCCTAAGTGATACTAGGAAAGTTTACAAAATTCTAATTTGAAAATATCAAAAGAGTTTTCATAAAATATAAGTATTACTGTTGTCTTTCCTCTCCTAAATGCCATCTCGTCTATCCTAGAATTTTTATTTGGTTCGATTTTGTTTTTGAAAAAGGATTTACATCTATCCTTCTCTAACCTCAAAATATACGTTGTGTTGTTATGTAGATGACGTTAAAATAGAAGTAACCCTTTTGTAGTAATTTCCTTTGTGTGTAAAACGAGTTGTAATGCATACGTCGTATGTATGATATGTGTTCAGCTTTTGAAGATAAATGAAAACTATGTTTGCTATCTTATAATTTGTTTGTTATTAATATCTAATATCTTACCTTCCTCAAAATTCTATCTCCCTCAATTCATCTTAGCTCATCTCGTTCAATCTCCTCTCATCTTTGATTCTAGACCCTTACTCATCTATCTAATCGTATGAAAAATCGCTGCAGAACCAACTCCAAAACCCAAGCAGATAAGATGGCAGGAAATGGATCTCATGGCCAAGGTAGCCCACAAGCAGAGGAAGTTAATCAGACACGTTTGGCTGATATTCTGGCAATGATGGAACAAAACTGATTCCAAGCTGAATTAAATCAAAAGAAGATGATGGAGCAACAAGCCAAAATTTTGGAGCAGATAGCAATGCAAGGAGCAGCAACAGTAGAAGCAATGGCAAAAAGCTCATCAGGATTTACTACCAATCATGGAGGGACATAAATCGCTTCCAAGTGGTTAGATTTCCAGAAGACAAGACCTCCGATTTTCTCATCCTCTCCAGACCCAATAGAAGCCGATGATTGGATCAGAGACATGGAAAGGAAACTAAATAATGTGCAGTACGTACAGATAAAGAAAAGACTTTGTATGCCTCACATCAATTACAAGGACCAGCCGCTGCATGGTGGATGAACTATCAAATCATGCGTGGAAACCAAGAAATATCATGAAAAGAATTTGAAGAGTCATTCCGCCAAGCCCACATTCCCACTGGAGTTGTAGAAGCAAAGAGACGAGAATTCCTCGCACTCAAACAAAAAGGACGAACAGTAATGGGATATCTTCACCAATTTAACCAACTTGCTCGTTATGCCCCAGACAATGTCAAGAATGAAGCAAAGATGATGGAGCGATTTAAAGAAGGATTGCAAAAATCCTTAAAATATCACATCTCAGCGATGGAATTTAAAGATTTATCTAGCATGGTAAATAAGTTAATTATGTCCGAAGAAGCAAGGAATGAATTAAGAGATGCCCAAAAAAGAAAGATAGAGCAAGAAGCATCGTTATCGAAAGCACCCAAAAAGAGAATGATACTATCACCACACACCAGGAATCGACAAAATCAGCAAGTGATACTCACACCATGACCTTAGCACATTACTACTCCAAGCTCGCAGTATAACGTTCCCCAACTTACAACAGTACAGTGTCATATTTGTGGAGAAAACCACTATTACCAAAATTGCCCAAATAAGGGAAACACATGTTTCCATTGCGGACAAGCCGGCCATCTCAAATATCGATGCCCTAATAGAGGACTACCTTCTGAAGTGGCAAAAGCTCAGGTTAAGGCTCAAGCTCAATCAAGTAATCCTAAGCAAACTGCACCTGCACCACCACCAACTGGAACATCAACAGGCATGCTAGCAGGAAAAGGAAAACCGAAGATACTTCATGGAAAAATAAATCACATCTCAAATACAGGAGAAGTAGGAGCCACTAATGTCGTTATGGGTACGTTTACTTGAAGCCCTCACCAGTTTTAATTGATCCAAGAGTTATGCATCTGTTTCTTTGGTGTTCATTGGAAAAGGGGTGCCATACAAAAGTCCTAAGCTTGAAAATGATAGAAATATCGCCTTGAGTATATTAACCTTGGACATGACAAAGAGACTATTAAGGAACAAAATTGTCAAAGACTTCACAAAATCCCATGGCAAAATAACACAGTGGATAAAACCGCTTGGGACAAAGAATTGGGTTTGCAGCGAAGCTTTCTAACTCGTTCCCCGAATCTCGAGGACGAGATTCTTTTTAAGGGGGTAGGTTGAAACGAAACCAATTTTCAAATAAAATTTGGAATCCTATTTTGGTTTGAGTTTCTCTTGATCCTTGACCTAGTCTAGCTCAATCTTAGCCATCCAAGCTACAAAAATCCCTGCGACATTTGCTTCAACGATAAGTTTTCGCGCCAACACTGTGCTCTATCCAAAAACAGCTGTCGCCGCTCCTGTTTTTGTCGCCGAACGCCCCCTGTTTTGCTCTCTCGGCTCTCACAGCTCTCCCGGCCGACCTGACACAGCCCGCCCCTTTTGACCACCGCTTTGAGTAGCTCGAGGCAGCCATGATAACATGGTCTGCCAGCCGCACCGCGCCTCCTCGAGCTTTCCTGGCCACACCACGTGCTACCATCGCCATGGCCGGACTCCTGTGCCGAACCGCCTCCACAGCGCTATTTAAGCAACCGAGGCCCTCCAGTTGAAGCCAACACGCCCTAGAGCTAGCTGAACACCTCCCAAGCCTCCGCCGTCCCCTCCATTGCTGGCAATTGCCAAAAGCCCCAAACGTAAGCCCTAACTCGAATTCACCTTTCCGAGCTTCCACTTTCTAATTACTCTCGTCCATAGCCTCTTTTAGCCCCAATAGCACTCCCAAACCACCACCATGCCTCCCCGAGCAACCCTCTTCTCCGGCACCGATAGCCATCACTCGGTCGAACCACCTCACCGTGGCCAGCCCAGCTCTGGCTTCCTTAGCCCAAACCGCCACTTCCACGAGACTCCCCTATCCCCACTAATGCCCAAACACCAGCTCGATCGTCCAATGAAGCCCTACCGAACCCACACTGTCCAAAATTTTCGCAAAAGAAAATAGCTCGCCGCCGGTGATCGCCGGACTTTCCGTCCCGACCGAACCCCAAAATGGAACCCTGCCAACCTTAGCAACCCATCCATAGTCTCAAAACTCATCACAAATTGCCCTAGCCTCGCCAGTTGCCGCCGCTCCTCTCCTCTGTTTTGGTGCGCGCACGTGGACGAGGGACGAAGATGAACAATAACGGTCGGTTACTGTTCATCCGACCCAGTGAACCTAAGCCCAACCCGTTTAACTAGTGGCGGATCCGACCGGCCGAACCCGTTGTGTACAGTAAAAACCCGCAATGAATTGTGCCCGACTCGTTACTGTTCACCCGAAACCCAAAATACATATTTATACCCATTTGGACCGTTTCGAGCCCACCAACCCATTTCTCAAGCCCATTTCACCTTTTGGACTCTCCTAAAAGCCCTAAACCTATTTTATTTGAGTTTACTTAATTTTCTTTTTATTTGTTTTTTTCTTCCTCGCTCAGTCTTTTGAGCTCGGAATTGATTTGTTTTCCCTCCCTTTTTTGCGTTAGCTTAGGATGTTAATTTTTAAGAAGACCAAGGAGAAGAAGTGCAAGCTCAAGGGCTAGAAGGTTACGAACTTGTTGAAATAGTAAATCCGCAAGGCAAGTCACATGTCATTGATCATTTTGAACCTATATTTCTTTAATTATTTATTTATCAGTATTTTCATTATATTATTTGTGCATCGTTATTTTATGTACTATGAATGTTTAGAATGACATGATATTAGCTAATGTCCTACCACCCGAAAAAGCCATGTCTAATTTGATGGCCATATTCTCCTTGACAAAACTTAGTAATATTAAAGGTATTATTAATGTAATCACAGCAGATTAGGAAATTTAACAATCTTTTACTACAAAGAGTCTGGGCACTTTGCCGATAGAATTTTAAAAGTGATGCTAGTATAAGGAGATATTATGGGGAGCCATGAGATGGCTTAAGCCCATGATCTTATCCTAGGGTGGAGGCATGGTATGAAGTGGTGGCAGTGCCGCGGGCACTGAACATGGGTTTTTGAATAGAAGTTGCCTTGGTGAAAATATAAGGACTAGACCCTTATGCCAAGTAAAGAACATAGTAACCGCTCAACTACAAGCATTGACTTGTCAAACCTGGTTTAGTAGCTGCTCAAATCGATTGAATATCTACATAATGGTATGATTCCAGAAAAGGGAAAAGCCGGTGTTGGGTTGTGGTATGGAAACGATAAAACCATACTTTAACAATGGTAGACTCCGCTCTATCAGGCTGCCGAATTCCATGACAGAGGGTCCATAGTCTATCGGGTAGAGGCTACATAAAGAGATGAGCAGTGAACAATATTGTTTTCTTAACTTTGTCGCGAGAGTTAAGGGATCTTGTGGGTAAACTTGGATAGCTCTGCAGAGTTATTTGTAAATGGTATTCGAATACAATGTGCTTCCGGTATATGAAGCTATGTTTAATGGGTGATTCCAATAGCGAAGCATAAGTAGATTGGAATGGTTTCGGAAATATGGAAGTGTGTTAATCAAGTTTGGAAAACCCCCCAAACTCCTTAAGAAGTTTATGATTTGATATTATATGCAAAGTGTTTATAAACAAAATTGCATCCACATAAAATAATAAACTGCTTTACTCTATTCCATGGCAATCTCTTGCATATAGTTAAAATAGCATTTCCCGTGTGACTTATTGAGTATGGTTAGTTGTACTCATACTTGCTAAAATCATAAATAGAGAATGCTTGTCAAGAAAATGAAGGAGTTTATCAAAACGATGCCGAACTCTACGATATAGACGACGCCTAGTGTTAGGGTTTATTCTACACTCAGGCCTGCCTATGGAGTTTTTTTGGTAATTGTACCAGCAGAGGCTCCTAAACACCAAGATAATTGTACGTCAACAAAATGAGAACTCTGAAGTCTATTATTGGGGATTTGGGACTGGCACAGCAAATGCAGCCCTGTGCACGTGGTCAATCCTCCACCCTTTGGACATGGCGTCAATGAAGCTGGCGATGAAACAAATCTCTGACACACACGGTCGGCATGCACAGTGCATCCCCACCCTTCGAACTTGGCGTACACAAAGTTGATGGCAAGACGAATCCTTGCGTGTGCAGCCCGTCCCCCATCCTTCAAACTTGGCATCAACAAAGTTAGAGGCGAGATGAATCCTTATGTGCGCAGCCCATCCTCCATCCTTTGAACTTGGGGTCGAGGAAGGCGGTAGCAAGACAAAGCTACGACACATGCGTTTTGTCCCCACCCTTCAGAGTTGGCATCGACAAAGTCGACAGCGGGTCAATGCCTTGCGCACACGGTCCATCCCCACCCTTCGAACTTGGTGTCGATGAAGTCGGTGGCGAGACAAATCTCTGACAAGCGCGGTTGGCATGCACAGTGCATCCCCACGCTTCGAAATTGGCATCGATGAAGTCGGCAGCGAGATGAATCCTTATGTGTGTGGCCCGTCCCCTACCTTTCAGACTTGGCGTCGACAAAGTTGGCGGCACGATGAATCCTTACGCGTGTGGCATGTCCTCCGTCCTTCAAACTTGGGGTCAATGAAGGAGATGGTGAGATGAAGCTACGATGCACGCGGTCCATCCCCACCCTACGGACTTGGCGTCGATGAAGTCGGTGATGGGTCAAAGCCTTTCGCGCACGGTCTGTCCTCCACCCTTTGGACTTGGCGTCGACGAAGTCAGCGGTGAGATGAATCTCTAATGCACGCAGTCAGCACGCATAGTGTGTCCCCACCCTTCGGACTTGGCATCGACGAAGTCGGCAGCGAGACGAATCCTTACGCGCATGGCCCATCTCCCACCCTTCGAACTTGGGGTCGACGAAGGCAGTGGCAAGATGAAGCTATGGCGTGCACGGTTTGTCCCACCCTTTAGACTGGTGTCGGTGAACTCGGGGTCTCAACGCCCCCTTCGTCGACCCCAAGTCCGTAGGGTGGGGGATGGGCCACACTCGCAAGGATTCGTCTCACTGCCGACTTCGTCGACGCTAAGTCCGAATTATGGGAGACAGGCCGAATAGGCAAGGATTCATCTCACCACTAACTTCGTCAACATCAAGTCTGAAGGTTGGGGACCCAAGGGTGTAGCTTCACCGTTGACTGTCCACCAGAGACCTCTAGAGACACCAGTCCGCCACTCGTCTCTAGGTACTCATGCGATGAAGCATGGCCGAGTGGATATAATTCTATCCTCACCCATTCAGAAGGCGTCCCTGGAGACCGGAGTAGCAAAGCGTGGTCAGATGTCTTCTCCTGTACCCACAGGTTTTCGGTTCCAAGTGGCACTAACAATGCTGGTGGGGGACTTAGACTCCGACGCCAGTGGCGCCACTTCCCGACCAGCGTCCCCTGGTCGAGCCGCAGGTATGCCGAACTCATTCTCCTCTTGCGATTATGTGAGGCTTTCCCCACTTTGCTCCCTGACACTATCCTCGGCGTCAGCTAGGGATGGCAATTGTGCCTGTTTACCTGTATACCCATGGGTAAATACCCTAATGGAGCCGGGTATGGGATATTTTCTTTACCCATGGGTATAGAAATGGGAGGAACATTCTACCTGTCGGGTAAACGGGCATGGGTATGGGTAAGCTCCACATGTACCCGTACCCGCCCCGCCCGTTTACCCACGATATAGATTGACAGGTGGCACAGCCATAGTAATATCTCTAATTGCTATTAATTGTTATAACATTTTGCATATCTCTAATTGATATTGATTGTTATAAACTTTTTTGATAGCTATTATATTTTTGAGCAACAACTTCTGCTTATATGTACCTGTCATTAGTTCAACTTTTTTTAGATGGTGACTCTCAGTTCGCGGGTAAACGGGCATGCCCACGGGCGACAGGTACTTGTGGGCAGCGGGTATGGGTGAAGTTCTTCACCCGTCATCCTTCGTGGGTATGCCCGTGGGCGTAAACCAGGGTCGCGGGTACAGGTATGGGCGAGCACTACCCGTACCCGTCACGCCCATTTGCCATCTCTGGCGTCCGCGGGCCCCCATTGTCGGGGTGTGCACAGGGCTCTAGCAATGGAACTGGTTGTGTCCCGGCCGATGTTGTCGCAACAGACATGTCTTCGGGTCCGACCATCCTTGAGGCCATCGGCTTGGAATCACAGCTGCTTGTTGTGGTAGACTTTGTGCCTCGTCCTGAGGTGCTGAGGGCTTTCCAAGGGGTTGTGGACTATGTGGACACTGCCTTGGACCACCACACGCTTTCTTCATGTGGCTCAAAGCTCCTGGAGGGTGCTCTCAAGGACATAGAGATGAAGGTATGTGTAAGTGAGTACAGTAGCCCACTTTTGTAGTTTAGTTGTTGAGACTAGATCGGCATGCAAGCCCTTGCCTTTGCTTGTGCTGTCCAAGCTACGAGGCACCTAGAACGGAATGCTCTATAGGAGGGACTAGCCGCCGCAGAGGTGGAGGCCATTTCCGCTCGGCACTCCGCCGAGGATGCGGTTACTTTTATAGTGGTGAAGGATGAGCGCATTCAGTTCCTGGAGATGGAGGGCGCGGAGGCCATTACCGAGGCGAACGCCTTGGGGGAGCATGGTGGTCGTAGTCCCTCCTCGGTCACATGGACCCAAGGACCTACTCTGCAACCTTCAGAGGATTAGGGAGGCTTTGTCGCTTGCTCTGAGTGCTACGCGTGCATATGGGAACCACTGTTCACTTACAACCAACCAGATGCTTCTGGGTCTACTCCACCTTTGGGCGACTTGCACATGGGTGACCTGGCTAACCCCCACTTGGACTTGCATATGGAAAACACAACAATGGCCAATGCGTTGTACTATCGGACCCCGGAGCAACAACTCCGAAACCCTCTGTGTTAATCGCACTAGTCCAGGATCAGCTAGTGCACACAGTGATAATAGGGATACATATCAAGCACAATGACAAACTTTATTTAACTTAATATGGGCCTGATGGCCAAAGTTTATATCAATGGCACATAAGCCAAAATTAAATATAAGCAGCGGAAGGAAAAACCACAGCGGAAGGAAAAACCAAAGCGGAAGAAGCCTACTGAGTCTGCCCACAGGCAAATGACAGTAAGATGCGGCCTACTCGTCTTGATCTTCACCGTAGTCGAAGTCGTCTTTCTAGGATAGATTCACTACAACAAAATATCCGTGGGGAGACATCATATTTGTAGGTTAGAGACGTTTTGTTTCGTCTTCCATAGACAACTGAGGCGCTTTTATAAAGCGTCATAGAAATGTCTCTACATGAACCGTCTCAAAAATATAGAGACGCTCTCTAAAGCGTGCCTATATTATTCGAGACGTTCATTAGAGACATCTGCACTGTATCCCTATAAAGTGTCGAGACCCGAATATACAAATCCGGACTCTACTGTGTATTCTGCACTAGTCCAGGATCACGCTAGTGCACACAGCGCAAACAAAGACAAATATCATCCACATCACGATATTCTAAAGGAAATCCAAATTATATTAATAACCAACAGAGTACGACCTTATGGCCAAGCTTACAATTATTAGCCTGAAGGGCTTGAAAGAAACTAGCAGCGGAAATCCAAAATTAAGCGTAGTAGCCACTCGACATGCCACAGGCAATCGACTGGGGAGCGAAGTCCTAATCCGTGAAGTCCTCGTAATAGCCTCCTTCTAGCAGCTCCTGCTGATCTGGTCCCTCCTCCTCAACTGAGCAACATGGGCATAAAGCCGTGAGTACTTTGGTACTCAGCAAGTCGTTTATAACAAAAGAATGCAATATAGTATGCAAGGCTTAACAATGGATGGCTGAAAGGTTAGTTTTGCACAAAGCGACAATTTAGAGTAAATATGATAAATAGATTGAAAAGCAAATTTAACAACAGACCCTAAGTAATTAAATCAATGGAATTGAGTATAACCACAAGTGAACTAACCATTCACTTCCCATCTCCAACCAACCCAAAATTTCATAAAGACTCTACCCCTCGTGTGAAATCACCGAGCATTGTCCATGACCGAGGACACGGCTATTCGAATAGTTTTACACTCTGCAGAGGTTGCACAACTGTACCCACACGATGTGATTAGCCTCAGCTTAAGGAAATCACAACAAGGCTTTTACAATGATCCATCTCCACCCGATCCCACTCGCTAAGGATTCGCCGTCGAGTAGGGTAACCCCCTAGTCGATAATTGCCCCCTCTTGCGCCACACAACATCAGTAGTAAAACCAAAGTGGAGACTTCACAAATTATTATGCCAGGTCTATCCCATACTAGACATGTGGTTTGCACGATTAAGCTCAGATCAATGGCGCACAAAGTTAAGTCCTTAACAGTTACCCAGGCGAAGCATCCACATCCCAATGTGCATCCAGCACCCCCTTTACTGCACGATCATTCGCCCAAGTGAAAGCCAAGTTTGTATAACCAATGCCCATGACACTACCCATGTCATGACACACAAATTTTATAACTGTGGCTAACCACCACGTTCAAGTAAATCATTAAGTCAGGATTAATTATCCACATGTGATGACAGACCCAACATACTAATATTAAGCATGGCTAAGCAATTAGACACAACCCCATGTGACAGTTATTATTTTATCACTAAATAATTCCCAATCCTAAGGTGTCAATGGATTCATGGTAGTCAAATTATCATGGAGGGATTTAATCAATTAGGAGTATAACTACCAATACAAGGTTTATTAACAAATAGCCATGCATGATAATTTGAAACAAAATAATACATAATAGATTGAAATCTGGGTTCAACATGATCAAAGAATACGACTTGCCTTGGCCTTGCTCAGATGAGGGCTCTTGGTCTTCAAATCCAACTTCCGCTCCCTCGAACACGCGATCTAACGAGAGAGAAAACGAGACGAAAAGAGAAAATAAATTCAAATAAAATTCAAATGAACTCCAAAAACTTTCAAACCTGAACCAAAAGGTAGAGCTCAATTTTAGATGAATTTAGAAAAAAGAACGGGGTCAATCGGAGCTAGGACGAGGGAGAACGGGCTCTTGGAAAATTGGATTTTCTGAAAATCGGGGAAATTGGAAAAGTGCACTGTGCTGTGGACCGGGCGCACGGGAGGCTGAGTCTACGGTGAACCCGGCGCACGAAACAGTGCGGGGCGGCGGCTGCTGACGCGGGCGGCGGGCGCTGACACGGCGCTGACGGGGCAGACACGCAAGCGTTAGGGCTGACGTGGCCCGGCTTGCGTGGCAGCTCGGGAGCACGGCGGCGGGGCGATCGGACGGCTGTGGTGCGGCCGCGTGGACGCATCCGGGCCGTCGGCCCAGATCGGCTCACGGGTCTACGGCTCGGGCTGACGGGCGGGACCCACATGGCAGCGGCACGGCTCACATGGACCGGGCGCACGGGAAGGCGAAGGGACGCGGGGCGCGGGCGTCAGCGCTGACGTGCGCGTGCACGGGGCGCGAGGCGGCGCGGCGCGGGCGCGTCCGCTGGCGGCGCGGGCGGCGGGGTCTGCGGCGGCGGCTGGCCGGCGACGGGGTGACGGCGGCGACTGGCCGGCGGCGACCGAGGTGGCGGGGACGACGACGGCGGCGGGGCTCACCGGCGGTGGCGAACGGCAGACGGGCGGCGGCGAAGCTCCTGGCGACGACGGCCGGCGCAAAAGACGACGAGGGCGACGGCGCTGGCGGCGGGCTCCGGCGAAGGGCGGCGGCGAGAGCGGCGGCTCGGGATGCGGAAGCCGAGGGGGCGGCCGGCTTTTATACACGGACCCCGAGGTGTCCGCGACGGGGACGGCGGCGGCGGCGAGAGTCCGGCTCGGAGACGGGGAAGACGAGTCCGGGTCGGGGACGACCTGACAGGTGGGCCCCACCTGTCGGTGGCGCGGGTGAGCAGGCGGCCGGGATCGCGTGCGGGCGCGGGCAGATGGCCGAGATGGGCGACGCGTGGCGCGCATCGAGCGGAGGGAGGCGGGCGCGGGCGCGGTCGCGGATACGCGACGCGTGGCGCGGGCGGAGGGGCGCGGGTGCGGCCTGCTGGGCTGGGCCGGCTGGTGGGTTTCGGCCCACTGGCCGGTTGGGGATTTTTGGGGATTTTCTTTTTTTTATAAATTCATTTAAATCATTTTGAGCTCTAGAAAATAGCAAATAAATCCAGAAAAATCCAGAAAAATTCCAATAAATTCCTTGAGACACAAGGAACTCAAATAAAATAACTTTGGCAAATGTTCATGTTCAGATTATTCATATTAAATCCTTTTAATTCATAAAATTCCATTTAAGCTTTAATTAATTTCAGAAAAAATTCAAATGGTGAATTTTATTTTAAAAGCTTCAAAAATGCTCTGAAATTCAGGATGTTACAAACCTCCCCCCCTTAAACGGAATCTCGACCCCGAGATTCTGGCTCTCTAAAGAATAGGTTTGGAAACTCCGCTTTGAGATCCTCCTCACTTTCCCAGGTTGCTTCCTCCTCTGAATGATTGCTCCACTGAACTTTGCAAAAACGAACGACCCTTCTTCTGGTGACACGCTCTGACACTTCCAAGATCTTGATGGGATGCTCTTTATAGGACAGATCCTCCTGGAGATCCACAGCCTCAATTGGCACTGCTTCCTCTGGCACTCGCAAGCACTTCTTCAATTGAGACACATGAAAAACATCGTGTATCCCGCTCAAGTTCTCAGGTAGCTCCAGCTGATAGGCAACTTCTCCCTTGCGCGTCAAAATCTTGAATGGCCCCACATATCTTGGTGCTAACTTTCCCTTCATCTGAAAACGCTTAACTCCTTTGAAAGGTGTGATCCTGAGATACACATAATCATTGGGCTCAAAACTTAAATCTCTTCGGCGAGTATCAGCATAACTCTTTTGCCTGGCTTGAGCTGCTTTCAGCCTCTCTTGAATCAAGCGCACTTTTTCTTCAGCTTCTTGCAAACACTCTGGCCCAAATATCTGCCCTTCTCCTGTCTCCTTCCAATTGAGAGGGGTCCTACACTTCCGACCATACAAAGCCTCAAACGGTGACATCTGCAAACTGGCCTGGTAACTGTTGTTGTAGGAAAATTCTGCAAAAGGTAGGCAATTGTCCCACTTAGCTCCGTGATCCAAAACACATGCTCTCAGCATATCCTCTAGGATTTGATTTACACGCTCTGTCTGACCATCGGTCTGTGGGTGATAGGCTGTGCTGAAATTCAGATGAGTACCCATCGCTTCGTGGAAACTACTCCAAAATCGAGAGGTGAACTGCGATCCACGATCTGACACTATTCTCTTAGGTACTCCATGGAGACTCACAATTCTGGACATATACAATTCTGCCAACTTATCTCCAGAATATGTGGTTTTGACTGGAAGGAAATGGGCTACCTTGGTCAATCGATCCACAATTACCCATATCGAGTCGTAACCTTCCTTGGTCTTGGGTAGACCTGTGATGAAATCCATGCCCACATCTTCCCACTTCCACTCGGGAATTTTCAACGGTTGCAACAATCCTGCGGGTCTTTGATGCTCTGCTTTCACTCGCTGGCAAACATCACATAGTGCTACATACTCTGCTATTTCTCGCTTCATACCTGGCCACCAGTACTTATCCTTGATGTCCTGATACATCTTGGTACTGCCTGGATGAATTGAATATAATGACTCGTGTGCCTCTTTAAGCAACAATTGCTTTAACTCTTCCTTATTGGGTACGCACAATCGCTTCTTGTACCATATGATACCCTGATCATCCTCCACAAAACCTGTCGCTTTTCCTTCCTTCAATCCAACCTTGATCCGCTGGATATTTTCATCCTCCGGTTGCGCTTGACGAATCTGACTATCCAAGGTCGGCTGCAAGTCCAAAGCGGCCAACATCCCTTCTTCAACCAACTCCAAACTGAGCTTTTGGAATTCCTCGTGCAATGCTGGTTGACTCTCCTTGACCATAATTGTGTTGCAATATACCTTCCTGCTCAACGCATCTGCCACTACGTTGGCTTTTCCTGGGTGATAGTGGATTCCAATGTCATAGTCCTTTATCAACTCCAACCATCTTCTTTGTCTTAGGTTAAGGTCTGATTGGGTGAAGATATACTTCAAGCTCTTATGATCCGTGTAGATCTCACATCTGTTACCCATCAGGTAGTGTCGCCATATTTTCAGGGCATGCACAACTGCTGCTAACTCCAAATCGTGCGTAGGGTAGTTCTCCTCATGTGGCCTCAACTGACGCGATGCATAAGCTACCACTCTTTTGTCTTGCATCAATACGCACCCTAAACCTTTGCGGGAGGCATCACAATAAATCTCAAAATCTTTCTTGATATCTGGCAAAATTAGGACTGGCGCTGTTGTCAGACTTTCCTTTAGCTTCCGAAAACTCTTCTCGCATTCTGGCGTCCATTCAAACTTCTTTTCTTTCTTTAATAGCTGGGTAAGGGGTCGGGCTACACTGGAGAATCCTTCAATGAATCTTCGATAGTAACCTGCCATTCCTAGGAAGCTTCTGACCTGGGTCACTGACGTGGGTGCCTTCCAGGTGAGCACATCTTGTACTTTCCCTGAGTCAACGGACACTCCCTCTGCTGTCAACACATGACCCAAAAAGGCAACTTCCTTCATCCAAAATTCACACTTGCTGAACTTAGCATACAACTTGTGCTCCCGCAATCTTTGCAATACCAACCTCAAATGCTCCTCATGCTCCTCCTCATTCTTGGAGTAGATCAGAATGTCATCAATGAACACAACGACAAACTTGTCCAAGTAATCCATGAACACCTTGTTCATCAGGTACATAAAGTAGGCTGGGGCATTGGTTAAGCCAAAGGACATCACGGTGAACTCATACAATCCATAACGAGTTGAGAAGGCTGTCTTGGGTATGTCCTCCGGTCGAATCCTCATTTGGTGATACCCCGATCTCAAATCAATCTTGGAGAACACTCCAGCTCCCTTTAATTGATCAAACAGGTCATCAATTCTGGGCAACGGATACTTGTTCTTGATGGTAACTTCATTGAGAGCTCGATAATCCACACACATACGCTGGCTACCATCCTTTTTCTTGACGAACAATACTGGTGCTCCCCACGGAGAGGTACTAGGCCTAACATAGCCTTTATCCAACAACTCTTGTATCTGCTTCTTCAATTCTGCTAACTCATTGGCGGGCATCCGGTAAGGTCTCTTGGAAATTGGCGAGGTGCCTGGTGCTAACTCAATTGCGAACTCCACTTCTCTTTTTGGTGGCATCCCAGGGAGGTCATCAGGAGAAACATCCGGATACTCTCTGGCAACTGGCACTTCACTTAGGGCAATCCCTTTACTTTGGCACACCATCACTTTTTCTGGCTGCTTCATGTTGGCTTCAAATCTTACTTTGCTTCCATCGGGACCGTCCAAGGTGACTGCTCGGCTTCCACACTCCAACACTGCTTGGTGCTTCTTGAGCCAATCCATACCCAAAATTACGTCCAAAGACTGGATATTCAGCACAACCAAATCTGCGGAGAACTCTACTCCTTGGATGGCTATCCTAACTTTGGGGCATCCTAGGTTTGTACTCATCTCAGAGCCTGGGGATTGAACCAATAAAATGGAACCAAGTGCAACGACTTCCAACTTATGCTTTAGAGCAAAACTCCGAGAAACAAACGAATGCGAAGCTCCAGAATCAAACAAAACTGTGGCAGGTACTGAATTTACTGGGAACTTACCGATCACCACATCTGGCGCTGCTTGAGCCTCCTCCATGGTGACGTGGTTCACCTGGCCACGCATCACGGTCTGCGATCCTTTGTTGGGTTGATTTGATCCTTGAGGTGCTCCGCGTCCTGACCCTGCTGCAGGGGTACGGTCTGGTGTGGCTCCCAAGTTGAAGCGAACTGGTGTCAATGCTGCATTCTGCGGGCATTTGTTGGCATAATGTCCCGTCTCATTGCATTTGAAACAAGTGACTGCTGACATGGGCTTGGTAATCCTCTGCTGTTGGCTTCCCACTGGATTTGGTTTTGGCGCTGAAGAAAACTGACGGGGAGCTGGTGCAGGAGTTTTGAATCCCGACTGCTGAGGAACTCGAGCTGGCTGAAAATTACCGAAGCGGGCTCTCTGAGCTTGGTGCATCTGTGATCCTTGCTGCATCATTCTTCTCTTGCGAGATTCTTCCAACTCGCGACGACTTTCCTCAATGAGCATTGCTTTGTCCACCATGTTTTGGAAACTGGCATAATCATGTCCCACTACCTGAACTTTCAATCCTGGGTTCAATCCTTTCTTGAACCTCTTCTGGCGAGCATCATCTGTGGCAACATCTTCTGGAGCGTAACGGGCCAATTGAGTGAACTTGTTAAGATATTCACTCACGGACATGTTCTTCTGCTGCAACTCCCGAAATTCTTCCTTCTTCATTTCGATCACCCCATCCAGGATATGGGCATGACGAAAAGCTTCTGCGAACTCAGCCCAGGTGATACTCTCTGGATCCTCATGAGCGGCACAATAATTTTCCCACCACTCGGCTGCAGCACCCTCAAGCTGATGGGCTGCATACAACACCTTCTCGCGATCTGTACACTGGGCAAGGTTAAGCTTCTTTTCCACTGAACGCATCCAGTCATCGGCTTCTAGTGGCTCAGAAGACCGTGAATAGGTAGGAGGCCTTGTCCTCATAAATTCTGCAAACTTGGACTGCTGGCGAACTGGTGGAGGCATGGCCATGTCTTGATTCTGTCGATTCATCATGGCGTTCATGTTCTGCATCATGGTGTTCATCAACTGGGTCTGGGCTGCCATGAACTGACTCAAGGTTGGATCCAGTCCAGCTGGGTTTGCATGCTGCTCCGGAGTTGCCTGACTGCCCTCAGGATCCTGACTCATCTGACCACGTCCTGCGGAGCTCCGGGTATCAACCATCTGAAAGGAAAGATCACTTGCTTGAGAACTGGCTTCACAGGGCTTACCAGGTAAGAGGGAAAAGCAAAGATAAGTGGTAAGTTCGTCTAAGGGGGATATCTTAATGGTAAATCCTAAACTAAACAATCACTTAGCCGAAAAGCTAACAAAAGGACAAATAAATCACTTCAATAAAAGATTTGGTATGACTGCAACATATTGCTTTTGAGGGCAAAACTGCAGCTCACATCACACTCAATGCAAACAAAAACCACTTCCTAACCGATGCTATCCTATGCTACGGTCTACTCTTCCGGTTCCCACTCAGGTCCGGCGAGGTACGGTGTGCGTTCTTCTTCTTCTTCTGCATCACTGTAGAACGTCCATCGGTTGCGGAACTGCATTGTAGGCGCTGCTGCTGGAATGACGAGTCGAAGGTACTCTCGGCGATCATCTGCCATGCGTTGCCTTTCCTCCGGGCTGGGCGGCGTAGGGGAAGGCGAGGGTGTTGGCGTCCGCGGAGTGTACTCCTCAGGTTCATACTTCCTCTTGTATTCCTGGATGAACTTGGTCATACTGATCTTGTACCGTCGACAGAGTTGAGCAACGGCCTTGCGTGCAGCTGCTTGCGGATTTGAACCTTTGAAGCTGTGGTGTACGACGTGTCCTCCAAGCTTGGTAGTGAAGTACAACCGTGTGAAATGGTATCCTCTTACTTCATCATCCATGGAACTGTAAATTGGTGTTCTTTTGAAACCAAGACTTCTTAGCAGCACTCGAAGAACTCTCCTCCATCCTCCTGACCTGCTATAGTTGCTTTGCGACATCTACAGCACGGCACAAGACAAGAGTCAGTTTAAAAACTTTCATTTTCGCAGAAATTTTAAGGTGAGAGGCAAGAGTCCCTAAGAATAAGGTAAGAGAGTAAAGAATTTTGCTAAATCTCAGGTTTGGTTGTTTTGTCTTTAGAAAATAGGTTTTTGAATTTTTGAGACAACGACTAACTGACTAGGGTTTCGTCCTACAGTCGAACCTGGCTCTGATACCATCTCTGTCGAGACCCGAATATACAAATCCGGACTCTACTGTGTATTCTGCACTAGTCCAGGATCACGCTAGTGCACACAGCGCAAACAAAGACAAATATCATCCACATCACGATATTCTAAAGGAAATCCAAATTATATTAATAACCAACAGAGTACGACCTTATGGCCAAGCTTACAATTATTAGCCTGAAGGGCTTGAAAGAAACTAGCAGCGGAAATCCAAAATTAAGCGTAGTAGCCACTCGACATGCCACAGGCAATCGACTGGGGAGCGAAGTCCTAATCCGTGAAGTCCTCGTAATAGCCTCCTTCTAGCAGCTCCTGCTGATCTGGTCCCTCCTCCTCAACTGAGCAACATGGGCATAAAGCCGTGAGTACTTTGGTACTCAGCAAGTCGTTTATAACAAAAGAATGCAATATAGTATGCAAGGCTTAACAATGGATGGCTGAAAGGTTAGTTTTGCACAAAGCGACAATTTAGAGTAAATATGATAAATAGATTGAAAAGCAAATTTAACAACAGACCCTAAGTAATTAAATCAATGGAATTGAGTATAACCACAAGTGAACTAACCATTCACTTCCCATCTCCAACCAACCCAAAATTTCATAAAGACTCTACCCCTCGTGTGAAATCACCGAGCATTGTCCATGACCGAGGACACGGCTATTCGAATAGTTTTACACTCTGCAGAGGTTGCACAACTGTACCCACACGATGTGATTAGCCTCAGCTTAAGGAAATCACAACAAGGCTTTTACAATGATCCATCTCCACCCGATCCCACTCGCTAAGGATTCGCCGTCGAGTAGGGTAACCCCCTAGTCGATAATTGCCCCCTCTTGCGCCACACAACATCAGTAGTAAAACCAAAGTGGAGACTTCACAAATTATTATGCCAGGTCTATCCCATACTAGACATGTGGTTTGCACGATTAAGCTCAGATCAATGGCGCACAAAGTTAAGTCCTTAACAGTTACCCAGGCGAAGCATCCACATCCCAATGTGCATCCAGCACCCCCTTTACTGCACGATCATTCGCCCAAGTGAAAGCCAAGTTTGTATAACCAATGCCCATGACACTACCCATGTCATGACACACAAATTTTATAACTGTGGCTAACCACCACGTTCAAGTAAATCATTAAGTCAGGATTAATTATCCACATGTGATGACAGACCCAACATACTAATATTAAGCATGGCTAAGCAATTAGACACAACCCCATGTGACAGTTATTATTTTATCACTAAATAATTCCCAATCCTAAGGTGTCAATGGATTCATGGTAGTCAAATTATCATGGAGGGATTTAATCAATTAGGAGTATAACTACCAATACAAGGTTTATTAACAAATAGCCATGCATGATAATTTGAAACAAAATAATACATAATAGATTGAAATCTGGGTTCAACATGATCAAAGAATACGACTTGCCTTGGCCTTGCTCAGATGAGGGCTCTTGGTCTTCAAATCCAACTTCCGCTCCCTCGAACACGCGATCTAACGAGAGAGAAAACGAGACGAAAAGAGAAAATAAATTCAAATAAAATTCAAATGAACTCCAAAAACTTTCAAACCTGAACCAAAAGGTAGAGCTCAATTTTAGATGAATTTAGAAAAAAGAACGGGGTCAATCGGAGCTAGGACGAGGGAGAACGGGCTCTTGGAAAATTGGATTTTCTGAAAATCGGGGAAATTGGAAAAGTGCACTGTGCTGTGGACCGGGCGCACGGGAGGCTGAGTCTACGGTGAACCCGGCGCACGAAACAGTGCGGGGCGGCGGCTGCTGACGCGGGCGGCGGGCGCTGACACGGCGCTGACGGGGCAGACACGCAAGCGTTAGGGCTGACGTGGCCCGGCTTGCGTGGCAGCTCGGGAGCACGGCGGCGGGGCGATCGGACGGCTGTGGTGCGGCCGCGTGGACGCATCCGGGCCGTCGGCCCAGATCGGCTCACGGGTCTACGGCTCGGGCTGACGGGCGGGACCCACATGGCAGCGGCACGGCTCACATGGACCGGGCGCACGGGAAGGCGAAGGGACGCGGGGCGCGGGCGCGTCCGCTGGCGGCGCGGGCGGCGGGGTCTGCGGCGGCGGCTGGCCGGCGACGGGGTGACGGCGGCGACTGGCCGGCGGCGACCGAGGTGGCGGGGACGACGACGGCGGCGGGGCTCACCGGCGGTGGCGAACGGCAGACGGGCGGCGGCGAAGCTCCTGGCGACGACGGCCGGCGCAAAAGACGACGAGGGCGACGGCGCTGGCGGCGGGCTCCGGCGAAGGGCGGCGGCGAGAGCGGCGGCTCGGGATGCGGAAGCCGAGGGGGCGGCCGGCTTTTATACACGGACCCCGAGGTGTCCGCGACGGGGACGGCGGCGGCGGCGAGAGTCCGGCTCGGAGACGGGGAAGACGAGTCCGGGTCGGGGACGACCTGACAGGTGGGCCCCACCTGTCGGTGGCGCGGGTGAGCAGGCGGCCGGGATCGCGTGCGGGCGCGGGCAGATGGCCGAGATGGGCGACGCGTGGCGCGCATCGAGCGGAGGGAGGCGGGCGCGGGCGCGGTCGCGGATACGCGACGCGTGGCGCGGGCGGAGGGGCGCGGGTGCGGCCTGCTGGGCTGGGCCGGCTGGTGGGTTTCGGCCCACTGGCCGGTTGGGGATTTTTGGGGATTTTCTTTTTTTTATAAATTCATTTAAATCATTTTGAGCTCTAGAAAATAGCAAATAAATCCAGAAAAATCCAGAAAAATTCCAATAAATTCCTTGAGACACAAGGAACTCAAATAAAATAACTTTGGCAAATGTTCATGTTCAGATTATTCATATTAAATCCTTTTAATTCATAAAATTCCATTTAAGCTTTAATTAATTTCAGAAAAAATTCAAATGGTGAATTTTATTTTAAAAGCTTCAAAAATGCTCTGAAATTCAGGATGTTACATAAAGTTAGAGACGCTTTTATAAAAACGGCTGCACCACGTCTCAATTAATATAGGCACGTGCGTTGAGACGTTATGTGCCGTCTCAAGATGTCCTATGTAGTATGTATTTTTATTTTGATTGGTATATATTTTCTTCTATACACACAAATACGTATCCGTATGAGAATATAGTATTCCATATATTTATTATATATACATGTATATATAATAATTTTATAGGCAGCACCATAATATTGAGTACATATTTTATAAAATATAAGGAATGGGCGTAGCATAACAGATATAGTACTGTTATAAGAAAAGCAAACCAACTACAACTGGAATCAAGCCACACCCCGGGCAAACCATTGGCAATTGACAAATTCATCATCATTGCACCCTGCAAACCCCAAAGAAGTTTACATAAGAGAGATTTACAAATAATTATCGCATCCATTTAAATCAACAGAGTTCACAACTAAATACAAATCTAATATGCGATAAACACATGTCGGTAAAACATCCTCCAATTTGACACACATCTTTTTTTAAACTGCTATAATAAATCATCAGGTTTATTTCTTCAATCAGAAAATTGTGCATCAGGTCTTCCACTCTGCATTTCTTTTCATAGTCCTCCATATCGTGCAAACATAGCAATATTAACAACAAAATATCAGATATGAGCAATCATGAAAAATATTACGGTACAAGTTCAGTTAATTAAACTAGAAGTGGCATACCTAGCGAGTAGAACGTTTAGGCTTTTTTACCTGAAGCAATAGATATTATATGAGTAACAAGACACAAATATTTCTAGTAGGATCCATCACAGTTCACATCCATCACAGTAATCAATTCGCAGTTAATTTGAGCAATGTATGATGAACAACAAAGAGAGAGGGAGAAGAATTGAGCTAGACCGAGGGGAGTTGTCGGCGGTCCCGTAGAGGAAGCAGAGGAGCGGCGCTCGACGGTGGTGAAGAGGTGGCGGTCGGTGAATGGGTCGCCGTCGGTGTCGGCGCACGGAGGGAGCAGTGGAGGCGATGTGGCGGGTGAAGAAGTTGAAGAAGTCGCCGGCGTCGATGAAGTGGTTGCGGAGACAGGGGCGGCGCTGTGGCTGGCAACAACGTCGAGGTCGTCTGAGCCGATGCTTGGTGGAGACGCTGGCGATGAAGAGGAGAGCGGCCGGTCGAGCGATTGGCGGCCGGAAGTGAGGTAATTGACCGGTGGTGGAAGATAGGAGGGAGAAGAAGCAATAGGGGGGCCAAGGAGAGATGGAGGGCGGCGGCCGTAAGTGAGATGAGCGGCGGCGCAGAGGTGAGGCAAAGTGGGCGAACTGACGGTGAGAAGCGGCGGTGGCGAGTGGCGGAGAAGGGAAGCGGCGCTAATGGAGTAGGCGGCGCGGGATCTAGAGATGTCGGCCGGAGATGAGAAGGGTGATGGGAGAAAAGAGGAGAAGCGGCGGCCTGGTGAGGGGAGGTGAGCGGTGGCGCGCCGGATGTGGAGAAGGAGTGGTGGATGCGGACGGGCGAAGGCGGCGCCGAGGTGCGAAGGAGGATGAGGAAGCGGGCAGCGGTGCCGAGGGAGGAGAGGAAAGGGCTGGCGGCCGTGGTGCTTGCGGATGAGGTGATGGTGGCGCAGTAGGGAACGTGGCCGCCGACGAGGTATGGCCCGGCCTCGCCGGCGCCGTGGGTGGAGAAGAAGAGGGGAGTGAGAGGAGCAAAGGGAAGGCCGAGAGAATCAAGAAGACCGGGCTCAATTAATTCCAGGCGGCGGCTAGGGTTTTTGATGGAATGGGGATTTCGGCAATTTGCAATTTAGTCCACATATTTTTCTGGCATTCACAATCCAGTCCTTCCCCTATTTTATTTCTTCTGTTCTTGCTCTCCGGGAGTCCGATTTCAGCGCGGTTTGATCCTACGCGTCTGTGACGATGCGCACATTTGTATGGAGCAGTCCCGAAAGTCCAGATTTGTCGTTTATGCACCTCGATCGCGCCGGCCTGCAGAAAAATAATGAAAAATGTAAAAAGGTCCATTTCGAGCAATTAAATATGGAAAAGCATGTAAATGATGATAAATGGTCCCAAAATGCGAAGAATATGAGGGTAAAACAACGAGTAAATATATGCAAAAATAACGCATGTCAGCTATATACTACATACATTTTTATACCCCGGGCTAAAGCCCACCTTCCCAGGGGCCCAATTCCGCCCCTGTTAATACGTGAACATTCTAAACCTTAGTTTGAGAGTTTGAACCCTGAGATTGATATTTTTTATGTTTTCAGCCACTGGACAAAAGCGAAAGAAAAGTCTCAGGTTGTGAGTTCGAACTTTGAGATTGATATTTTTTATGTTTTATATATATACCGTTACTTACACCATTTTGTTTTTTTAATATTCTTATATGGAGATAATAGATAAGACGTCTCAAATGATAAATAAGACATCTAAATTTTCGTCTCTATACATGAGACGTACTCCAAAACGTCTCAACAGCCGTTTTAATATAATTTAATAGCGTGCAACCCTTTAGAGCGTCTCAAACTACGTCTCTATTTCAATTGTGGTTCTAAAAAGAGAGACATGATTCAAAGCGTCTTAAACAAAATGTCTTAATATATTCATTTTGTTGTAGTGATTATACACTCTGTAGAGATTGTACAGCTTTACCCACAAGACATGATCATCCCATATTGCCACCAGACTAACACATTTCCTTATGTGTGCAGCGAGGAGATCATAACAAGGCCTTTACAATGCAAAGCCTTCAACCTGGCCAAGCCAACACTAAGGTTTCACCCCAGTAAGGAATTCACCAGACCGGGACCCCCCTCTTGAGCCAAGTGAGACTTCTCATGGCCTACGCCACGCTCACTTTCAACCTACGATGAGACTCAGGTTGGGACCCATAAATTAATTAGCCAGGACTGTCCCATACCAGTCTTATGGTAGTACGATAGGGCTTTGCAACAGTAGCTCACAGACCGGTCCTTAATTGACTTAGGCTAACCACATGCCCCCTGTGCCCGACAATCAACACTGTTTCTCCGAATAACAGTGCATGCCTGCACCCACCACCTAACCATTAGCCTAAGTCTAAACCAGATTTTATATATATTTCATTTCAAAACATTTCATATTCCTTCTTGACTCTTCGAAATCAAGAATACATTTGAAAACTTTATCATTTTACGTGAAAACGTATCCCAAAACAAGATTATGTCTAAGCAGATTTAAGCATTTGATATAAAACTCTCTAGCCAATACTAGTGTACTAACTAGAGTTTGCTTCTAGGGTGACAAGGCATAATGTTGCACAAGATCAAAGGTGGCAATAACAATTGGGGATTAACTAACTTTAAAACTGAAATTGAAATACTCGAATAAACATATACGTGTAGTATAATTTAAAACAAGATAATTTTATTTGCAAACTGGGATCAACATAATCAACGTGTGTGACTTAGCTTGCTCTGTAGTCTGGTGTGAGTCGTCGTTGAATTCTTTCAAATCGTCGTAGTCTACACGCGAAGAACCAAAGTGAATAAATTCAAATAAAATCCAAAAATTATTAAATATATATTGAGGGATAGATTATGATTTTAAATGAATTTAGGAGAAAGAATCAACAGATTCAGAGTTCGTATGAGGGAGAACGAATATCTGGAAGTTTTGGATATCGCATGAAATGATAACAAAATCCGAGACTTATCTTTCAAATAGTACGGTGTCGGTTCGCTGCGAGGTGGCCGGCGAATGGGCAAAATGGAACATCGGCGATGAGGCGAAGGTGGTGGCGTAGGTACGGTGGCAAGTAACGATGGTAATCACCGGCGGTGAGAGAAAAACGGTAGTGACGGCGTGGTAGCGATAGCGACAGGTTGGAGAGAGATAGTACTGGGTATGGAACGTGGAGATGTAGGGTGAGCATGGGATAGAACACGGTATGGTGAAGCTAGAAAAATTATTGGCTAAGCTGAAAATTCATCAGAGATGATACAATCAACGTTTAAACGACGACGGTAGAGAAAAAGGATAAACTTGATATCTTGGAGCTCGGTGAAGTGACTCTAAAACCACTTGAAAGGTAGCTACCTAGGATGGTTTGGCACGTTTCGACGTGAAAGAATTGGAGAAATCTTGACCGGATAGATGGGAACGCGAGATGGCTTAGGCGGCTATGGCTAGGTGTCGGAGGCAAAAGTTTGTGGATGGTTGAGGAAAGAAGGGAAGCACAACATAGAATGCGATGAGACAATTCTAACAGAGGTGACAGCATAGGCTAAAACTCACCGGTGGCGACGAATCGACGTCAGGAGTCGAAAACAGCCATTTTCGCGGAAAGTTCAATTTTTGACAATTGGCTCCACGAAAAATTAAATAAAAATGGTAGATACATTTCTTAGAAGCTAGGAAACGATATGGCATGAACAAAAATCAAAGCACTCACCAAAAAAGTGGTGTATGTGAAGAGACAGTTTTAGTGTCAGTGCCCGACAAGGTCGACGAGGACTCAAGAAATCTTCAGGTGATGATGATGGAAGCACGACGTAGAACGCATCGAGGCAAACTTAACGGTAACAAATGGTTCGGCCAAAGGACATCGGATGGTGGCAGAACACGGTGGAGAAGACCTTCTGCGACCGGCGGGTTGACGTCGGCGTTTCAGGCAAATGGAGAGGAGTTAGCGAGTGAGGTTTGCGGCGAAACGAAGAGGAGAACACAGGGAACGCAGTGCTCACCTTGGTTGTGGTGGAACAATCACGGTCGGTCGATGGCGTGATTTGGCCATGGTGCTCCAGCGATGCTCCGGCGAAGCTCCAGCGAAGGCGAGGAAAGCACCATATAGAACGCGTGAAGAGGAAGCCGGTGGTGTGGTCAAAAGTGGCGGAACTCCACTGTAGGTGGCGCAAATGGCCGAGGAACGTCGTTCAGTTGGCGAGAAAAAAATACCGATTGTGGCGAGGAGGAAGGGAGAGAGGCCTTGAAATTTTTGGGGCTAGATGAGGATGAGGAGGGGCACCCAGTGCTCCCTTTTATAGGCGCGGAGGTGGACCAAATGAGGAGATCCGCGAGGCATGTCTTTTCGGTGGCAAGGAATATTCCCGTGAAATGGGTGCACCAAATTGGGGGCTAAGGCCGGAAATGGAAGAGTCTTGATGAGGGGATTTGAATGCCTTCGATTGCGTGAAAATCCGTTGAGAAAATCATGGGGATTTGAAGCTTCTAGAGGACGGCAATGGCGGCTATGCGCTCGGCTCGGGACGAAGCGTTACGTGAAGAAGATGAAGAAATGAGAGGAGAGAGAAAATGGAAAAAATAAAAAAATACCAAAAATAAAATAAATTCGAAAAAATTCAAGAAAATTTCACCAAAATCCTTGGAACCCGAAAAGATCAAATAAAATAATTTCGGATTTAATTGAATTTTATTTTAACCATTTAAAATATTTTTACTTTCTAAGATTTAATTTAATCCAAATAAACTTAAAACGACTCTAAAACTTTGAAAAGAGGATAGAAATGGATAGATTGGAATTTTTGAAGAATTTAAAAATTGAACGGGATCAATCCGAGCTAGAATGAAGGTGAACGAGCTTCTGAAAGTTTGAAACTAAAGAAAAAGGAAAAAGGAGATTTTCTAAATTATTTTTATACTGAAAATGAAAGATTATGACATCAGCAAGGAATTGAATTATTTTTCTTCGAAAAAAGGGATTTATGACGTCGGGGCGACGTGAGCCAGGAAATTGATTTTTCTGTTGATTTTTTTCAAAAGAAAAAAGAATTATATTTGGCTGATAGGTGGGGTCGTTTCTACGATGAACTGGATTCATGGACGAGGGTTGGGGATCAAATTGGGCGGCGCAGATTGGATCCAAGCCATCGGATGGAGATAGAGTTGGTTATGTGAAGGCGGAGGGCCGATATTTAATCAGGTGTGGAAGATTGGATCTAAGCGTGACACTTGTCAGCCCGAGAAGTGAGGCGGTTTAAAAGTAGATTTAGATTTTCACGAACTTTAAAAAGCACTTAGAAAATAGGAAATAAAGTCTAAAAATTCTAGAAAAATTCACCAAAATTTCTGGAGATGATTTAGACTAAGGAAAAATATTTCCAACTTAAAGTTAGTCTTTTAATTTTTACAAAAATACTTTTTAGCTTTGAAATTGATTTTTAAAAATCCATAAAACACTTAAAATCTAGATAAAAGCCAAATGCTTTTAAAATAATTAATTTTAAATATGATTTTATACAAAATCAAAATATCATTTTATTTAATAATATTTTTTATGTTTTTACCTAAATTACTTTTGAAATCCAACGTTTTCAAAAGCAGAAAAATCAGGGCAAATCAAAAATAAAATTTAAGCAACCAAAACACTTATTTTTATTTTAAATTTTTTTACTATTATTATTTTTATAAAAACCTGGGCTGTTACAATCTACCCTATTAAAAAGAATCTCATCCCTGAGATTCGCACTGGCTAGCAAAGAAATAGGTTGGATCTTACTCTGTATGGCTTGAGTGGTGATCTGATTTGGTCGTCCTTTTGCGAACTTCTGTGGTCTTCTATTTGTTGTTTGGAGGTTGTTGGAAGTTGGTGCTTTAACTTGATGCTTCCAAAGATTAGATCCTCGCGAAAACACAACTTAAGGAACGTAATTGAAGTATGAGCTTAGATGGAACAAAATCATTAAGCATAATAAATTGTTGGGATTCTTAGAAATGTGACCACTCTCTGTCATGAATGGATCATGTAACTTCATATCCCTGTTCTTTGTCTATTAGTTACTCATTTCCAAAATGTATGCATGCATGTGTATCTCTATTTAATCTCAAGCAATACGTTGATCATGTGTGTGATAAATTATCTTGTTAGTTTACATAGTATTAGAGTACTTTGCTCACAAATATACTAAAGCACAATGAGTGAACTACCTTGAACTTATCTTTTCCTCACACGCCGGTTGGCCCACCAAACTGTATCTTTTATCTCTTCTCGTTACCATAACTTTTCTTCTACAACATCCAACAACAAGCTCAATTCTTATCAATATCTCTTAGCTGCTACCCTTTCAATGTAATACTCTACCATATAGTTACCTTCTACTTCTCTCTAATTATTGCTTAATGCTGACTATTGCGAAATCAACACACATACACATGCAACTATCATTGATCCATACTAAAGACACCCGTCACACTCTCTTCGGTAGCTTTGAGCTTATTCCCTCTGACTACGCCATCTCTACTCTAAACTCTTTGCTCTTCTGCTTCTACACACCCGTGCTTCTGTTCGTGCGAACGCATGCATGTATATATGTATGCATGCATGTATACATATATGCGTGATGTTATACATGCTCGATGCCCTCTTCTCCCATGTTGGTTGCTCCTCTTCTTCGACAATGGCCAATTCAACATTGTGGCTTCCTCACTAATCACGGTGACCTCTTACCTTTACTGATGTAGGCATATCTGCTTTAATCCTTGTCTAATAATATGGAGAATCTTCTCGCCATCGTCAGTGACACCGTACCCCTCATTAGCGATGGCATACTTCTAGCTACCCAATGGACCCATATTGTCCATAGCTCATGTTCAATGCAAAGCTTCATCTCCTCTCAATCATGTCTTCTTTGTCATCAAGCTTTTTTAATCACTGACTTCTTCAAAAACACTGACGCTCACTACTTATCGTCACAACCCTTAGCTCCTTTTACTCTGCCTTTTCTCTTCAACAGTTCTGGCAAGTAGCACGACACACTACTACAAAAGAGGCTATACTGGACGGCTACATCACAGATGGTTCCTATAATCCGTCTATGCTGCAACTATCATAGACGGTTCATACTAACGACCATCTGTGATATTTTCACCAACGGTTATTTATATGAACCGTCTGTGATAAAGGAGGATATCACAGACGATTCTTATTAATAACTGTCTATGAAAATATCAGAGATAGTTTGTTGTACGAACCATCTGTGATAATGCAAGACATCACAAACGGTTCGCATTAATAACCATATGTGATAATTCATAGACGTTTATTTATAAGAATCGTCTATGATATGTGCATTATCACAGATGGTTCGTATAACAAACCGTCTCTGATAATGCCATGACACCGATCCGTGGCATCTCCCCTAGGATTCTAATCTCACCTGTCCATTCTGTCCGTATCGAACGGCAGGCACCAGTTCCTCCCACCTCTTGCCACTTATTAATTACTCCCCTTTCCCTTTCACTTCGAGATGCGTGAGTTCTATCGGCTGCTCCTAGCTAGTTCATCCACTCCTAGCTTGTTCCTCGATGACGCCGACTACCGCCGTGAGCTAGTGCCTCTGTTGTGACACCACGGTCGACTGCACAACACACTCTTTTCATAAATGTCGTAAGAGTGACTTGTGCAGTCTCACCATCGTGACACAAAGGTGACACTACCACCGCCTCTCCTTCGATACAAGGCACTGCGGAAGCAGCTAGCTACCGAGACGGTGCTAAGTCGGCGTCAAGGACATCCAACTCACACGCTGCTAGGATCTCTCCTTCTTCTATGTTTTTGCCATGGGTTCATAGGATTAGGATGTGTTCTTGCCATGTTCTTGCTGTGTTAGATGGGTAACCTGATCATTATCTTGTGATACTATAATGGTGGATTCTAATAGAATGTGCTGCTATATTTACTTGTTTTCGAAGGGTATAGATAACATTATATTTCTTGAGACTAGCCAAAAAACAGAAAAATTTAGGTAGAGTATGAACTATCACAGACGATTTTGTGGTATAAACTGTCTATGAAGGACTATCATAGATGGTTTTATATTACAACCACCTGTGATACTCGCCCATCACAGACGGTTGGTAGCTAGAACCGTCTGTGATGTGTGAGTATCACAGACGGTTTTTGTTTCGAGCCGTCTGTGATAGTGTTCTTCACAGACGGTTCTAGTTACAAATCGTTTGTATTGTACTTATCATAGACAGCTCACAAACCGTCTGTGATAACCTCCGATTATCACTGATGTATAAATTCAGACAGTTCAAAAAATCGTTTGTGATGGCAGTTCCGAACCGTTTGTGATGACTCTTTTTGTGGTAGTGACATTATCCTCGTTGAACAGCTAAAGTGAGTAACACGATATTGTCCTCTTGCCACCAAGCCTTCGCGCTTTCCCATGGGTGAATGCCTTTTTTTAGGACACATCAATGTTATTATACTCTTTTGTGGTCTCCTCTTGACACCTTTCGTGCTATCCATATTATAACTTTTGTTTTTATTCAAAATTTTGTTATTTTCTGTTGGAGTTTGCATTCAAATCAAATTGCTAATTTTTTTTAATTTATTTTGAATTCCAAATTTAAGTTATTTAGGCGTTTTACATATAATTTGTATGGAAATCAAATTGCAAATTTTCTTTTATTTTTATTCAATTTCATTTTTTGTTGGAATTCAAATATAAACTCAATTGCTAATTTTTCTTTAATATTTATTCTAAATTATAGTTATTTGGGGATTTTATTTTGAAATTCGTTTGGAAATCAAATTGGTTATTTTATTTCATTTTTTATTTGTACATTCAGTTATTTTTAGTTGAAATTCGTATATAAATCCAATTGCTTTAATAAGATATTAATGATAGATAGATAGAAGATAGATACATTGGTAGATGTATATATAGAAGTTGCAGACAACAGGGCAGTACATCCATGACAAACTGAATAAATGGACCATTCATCAGTTCAATTGCTGTAGCATCAGCTTGAACTTATTGGAGAAAACAGGGACAACCCTACACACATAGCGAGCGACTGCACGGTGAAAGCCCGGACTCAACACTGACTAAGCAATCATCTGCAAAATTTATTCTAGTCATGACCAATCAGGAGTTCAGTTCAGCTTCAGCACTTGGGCTTCCCGGCCAGCATGAAGGCGTTGAAGACAAGCTTCCTGGGCACCGTCGGCTGATCCCCCCACTCCTCCTCCACCCCCTTCATGACGTCCTTCACCAGCTCTTTCAGATCCACCCCCTTCTCCATCGCCGTCGTCGCAACGGAGCCCGTCAACACGAACGCGGTCAGGTCGTCCAGCGTCATCTCCACCTCCATGTCGACGTCGGCCGGCTTGCCCTCGCAGCCAACCCCGACGGGCTCGAACGGGAACGGCAGCTCGCGGTACCTCTCCATGGCCAGCCTCGTCCTCGGGTCCATGTACGGCCGCATGGCTGGGTACAGCTGCCCCTGCAGCTTGTCCTCGAACGGGTGGATGTCGTAGTTGTACCCCCAAACTGCGAGGACGCCGCCGGGCTTCTTGAGGACGCGGTTGACCACGGCGTAGAAGAGCGGGACGTGGAACCAGTGTATCGAGGTCGCCACGATGACGAGGTCAAGGGAGCCCTCGCCGCCGACCAGGGCGACGAGGTCGTCCTCGGAGAGGTCCTCCGGAGTGTGCAGGTACCTCACCTTGGGGTGCGCGATGGCGTGGCGGAGCTGGCCCTCGCTCACGTCCGTCGCGATCACGCTTTCGTAGTGCTCCGCGATCTGAGACACGAGACGTTCGCCGGCCATTTTCTTCATCAGGTGCTATTCAGAATTCAGATCAAACGAATTAAGTAAAGACCGGACGCTTACGCTGACGGAGGCCTGGCCGCTGCCGCAGCCGGCGTCCCAGGCGCGGTGGTGGCCGGCGGTGAGGGAGGCCAGCATGGAGAACCACTCCTTGGGGTACCGCGGTCGTTTCTTGGCGTACGTCTCCGACGTTTTCTCGTACAGCCCCGCCATTCTTGCTCTGCTACCTACTGTCAAGTGCGAATTGCTGGGCTGGATCTGGGTGGAATTTATAGACCACCAAGGAGGTCAGAGTCAAACTGCAAGTCAAAGTAGTCACATGATCCATATCAAAGAGGAACTTTGCACAATCCACTGGATTTTAAAATGGTAAACTGCAGCAATTTCCTCCCTCCGACAGTACACCACCACATGCACGAGATGAGAGATGGCTCTCAATATGCCACCAAAAGGAAGGTAAAACAAGTAAATTGTGAAAATATGCCGGCGCCGCTCTAAACGGCTTCAGCTTCTAGTTTTTTTAGGTTTCAACTTATTTAAGATATAAACCACTTAGAACGCACTGGTTTCTAATTTCAACTTATTTTAGCTTTTTTTGTTTTTCTTTTTTATTGTATTGCATTGTTTATGATGATATAATGGTTGTTAAAATTTTTTCTCGATTTTATTAAAGAAAAAATTATCAGTCACTGCAGTGCAATTTTTGCCGAAAACCAGAGCCCCAGCCGAAACCCCTTTGAGCACCGCCAATGTACAAGCGGAAAAAGATGGTTGAAGACTAAAGGCAGGCGACGCATCAGATCTGAAACTATGAGGTAAAAACAGGAAATGCATCAAATCTGAAACCAGTAAATTGTTGAATAAACTCAATAAAGCAGGTCAACCAGACGTGGGTGAGTTGCTTACCCCAACTTGTATAAACAGGAAATGCATCAAATCTGAAACCAGTAAATTGTGGAATAAACTCAATAAAGCAGGTCAACAAGATGTGGGTGAGTTGCTTACCCCAACTTGCCTGAGTTATCTGACCAGATACATCACTTTTGTTTGACTGTTGACCAAGGTGGCCCCTCCACACTGATACTGCACTGAACTGTCTGAACATCAGAAGATGCTTCAGCTGCCACATATGGGAACATTACAAGATGCCTAACATGTATGTATGAAACATCGGATCATCTATAATATATTAAAAGCCTTGTGCCTCTTGATTATAAGTTTACAATAAGCAGTTTACTCTTGTTTTCATCAACAAAGATATGAACATCACTATATCAGATGATGTCGCTCTCTACTACAATACAACATATACCAGCAGAGGCTCCTAAACACCAAGATAATTGTACGTCAACAAAATGAGAACTCTGAAGTCTATTATTGGGGATTTGGGACTGGCACAGCAAATGCAGCGAGGCAAGCCTCTGTCCTGCTATGTATGAGCGTGGAGGGTTTATCTAAGGGATGGAGATGTCCCTTGATCATTGCATGCGAAGTCACCTGCTGTTGTAGAGATAGGTAAGGCGGGCCTGCAGGAAAGCAGAAAAATTGCAATTAATAGCTTAGACACAAAAGTGTTTCACAGAACAATCTCCTGATGGAAGCCACAAAAGCGAGGCATTAGATGATAAGTGTTGTAGCCTTGTTGTAACAGGGAGTACAGGTACCCCTTTCTCCATAGGAGGAAGTAGAGTTAGAGAGAGCTGAAGATAGGAGCTGAATCTCTCCTTCTCATACCCCTCCCGGGGTTTATATGCATGAATAGGGTAGGATGGGAAATTCACATCATATCCCTTTAAAAATTACAAAAGGTGAGAGTATACTGGTACATTTCTCTGTACTATTGAGCCTATTACATATTGGACCAGTTGCAAGGCACAACCATGGGGGTTAGGCCACCCCTACAACAGTACTCCATCGACAGCAAGCACGGAGGTCCCGATGGGTGAACTGACGTGACTAACTATCCCAGCTCCCTGTCCCCTGCCAGCAAGCACGAAGGTCTCGATGGGCGAACTGATCCAATTTGTACCTCCAGCCCCCGAGGGTGTGGATGCTATAAATCTCCCGGCGTAGGTTCTTTTGCGTGGCCCGGTCTTGGGTGCCACGTAGGCACGTGCGAGGAAGTCCGACGCCGAGGTTGCGACCGTGTCTCCGAGGTTGTATTCTCGGTGTGGGCAGCACATGTGGGTAGAATCATAGGTCGGGTCCATCTTTCGAGGCGATGCCTATGAGGACTGCGAAATCCCATGACGAAGCCGAAGGCGCCCGTCGAGGTCGTGTTTTTGAGGCGGAGCTATGGGTGAGGCTGCCTCTCCTAGGCGATACCTACGATGAGGGCGGCGAAGTCCCATGACTTAGCCGCGGGCGGTTCGTCGAGGCCGATTTTTTGAGGCATAGTCGTGGGTGAGGCTGTCTCTATGAGGCGATACCTATGAGGGTGGCGAGTCTCGATCGCAAGTTGGTCAGACATGTCGATGACCACGAGGTGATTGAACGAAATTCGTGCGACCACGAGGCGGTCAAAAGAGGTGTTGACCGCAAGGCGGTCGGATGAAGTCATGACAGCGATGCGATCGGACACTCCCGACTGTGAGGTGGTTGGATGAAGTGTCTACGACCACACACTACTACAAAAAGGGTCATCATAGACGGTTCGGAACTGTCGTCACAGACGGTTTTCTGAACCACCTGTATTTATATGTCAGTGATAATTAGATGTTATCACAGATGGTTTGTGAGTCGTCTGTGATAAAGACAACACAGACAGTTTGTAACTAGAATCGTCTGTGAAGAAAATTATTATAGACGGCTCGAACCAAAAACGTCTATGATACTCACACATCACAAACAGTTCTAGTTACCAACCGTCTGTGATTGGCGAGTATCACAGACGGTTGGTATATAGAACCATCTGTGATAGTTCATTCTATACCTATGCCCTTTGAAAATAAGCAAATACAGTGGAAAACACAATAGCACATTCCATTTCCATTATGATTAGAATCCACCATTACAGCATAACAAGATAATGAACCCAACTCTTTAACACGACAAGAATATATAAGAAGCAGAGATCCTAGCAGACAGTACAAGTTGGATGCATCGGATGGCGGCCGGATATCACTGGCAATGGAGAGGAGGCGGTAACGCCACCTTTGTGGCATGACGGTGAGACTACACAAGGCACTCTTATGACACTTACGGCAAGAGTGTGTTGTGCAGTCGACTGTGGTGTTACAACGGAGGTGCTAGCTCACGACGGTAATCGGCGTCATCGAGGAACAAGCTGGATACATCGGATGGCGGCCGGATATCACTGGCAATGGAGAGGCGGCAATAGCACCACCTTTGTGGCATGACGGTGAGACTGCAAAAGACACTCTTACGAAACTTACAACAAAAGTGTGTTGTGCAGTCGACCGTGGTGTCACAACGGAGGCGCTAGCTCACGGCGGTAGTCGGCGTCATCGAGGAACAAGATGGATGCATTGGATGGCAGCCGGATATCACCAGCAATAGAGAGGTAGAGGTAGCGCCACCTTTGTGGCACGACGGTGAGACTGGATAAGACACTCTTACGACACCTACGACAAGAGAGTGCTATACAGTCAACTGTGGTGTCACAATGGAGGCGCTAGCTCACATGTGGTAGTCGGCGTTGTCGAAGGGAGGAAGCTATATAGTGGATGAACTCACGTGTGACTACCGGTGGAAAGGTAGATGGGGAGTGATTAATAAGGGCCGAGCGGTGAGAAGGTAGATGAAGAGTAATTAATAAGGGCCGAGCGGTGGGAGGAACCGGTGCCTACTATCCGATGTGGAGAGAATGGACGGGTGAGATCGAAATCCTGGGGGATACGCCACAGATCAGTGATGTGTCATTATCATAGACGGTTTATTATACGAACCGTCTGTGATAATGCACTTATCAGAGACGGTTTGTTATATGAACCATCTGTGACAGTTTCACAGATAGTTCTACCGTCTATGATAATGCGTATATCACAGACGGCTTTTAATCCTAACCGTCTGTGATAGTTTCGGAGATAGTTTTAGCCACCAACCGTCTATAATAGTTAAAGCACAGACGACTCCACATGAACCGTCTGTGATGAGACGTCCAGTATAGCTTGTTTTGTAGTAGTGATGACTGATGAGGTGGTCGGATGAAATCCCAACCACAATGCAGTTAGACAAAGTCTGGACCGTGAGGCGACTGGACGAAGCGTGTATGACCACAAGGTGGTCGGACGAAGTCTTAATCACGATGCTATTGGACAAAGTCAAAACAGTAAGATAGTCATACAAAGCCACAACCATGAGGCATTGGATGAATTCATGACCGTGAGGCGGTCGAACAACGCATCCATGACAACGAGGTGGTCGGACAAAAGTGGACGAAGTCGAGGGCGGGACTAAGCCCTGACGCGCACGATCGATCCCACATGGGCCAAAGACTTGTGTGCGTGCTTCATTGACGTAGTCAGCGGCGGGGCAAAGCCTTGTGCATGTGGCCTGTCTCCTACCCTTCAGAATTGGCATTGATGAAGTCAGCGGCGGGTGAAAGCCCTATGCACGTGGTCAATCCTTCACCCTTCGGACATGGCGTCGACGAAGTTCGCGACGAGACGAATCTCTGACATGCACGGTCGGCGTGCACAGTGCATCCCCACCCTTTGGACTTGGCGTAGACAAAGTCGACGGCGAGATGAATCCTTGCACGTGCGGCCAGTCCCCCATTCTTCGAACTTGGCGTCGACAAAGTCGGAGGCGAGACGAATCCTTGTGCGCGTGGCCCGTCCCCCATCCTTTGAACTTGGGGTCGACGAAGGTGGTAGCGAGACAAAGCTGCAGCACATGTGGTTTGTCCCTATACTTCGGACTTGGTGTCGATGAAGTCGATGGCTAGACAAATCTCTGGCATGCATGGTTGGCATGCATAGTGCGTCCCCACCCTTTGAAAATAGCGACGATGAAGTCGACAGCGAGACTAATCCTTGTGCGTGTGGCCCATCCCCCACCCTTTAGACTTGGCGTCGACGAAGTTGGTGGCACGATGAATCCGTGCGTGCATGGCCTATCCCCCATCCTTCAGACTTGGGGTCGATGAAGGTGACAGTGAGATGAAGCTACGATGCACGTGATCTGTCCCCACTCTTCAGACTTGGCGTCAACAAAGTCGGTGACAGGTCGAAGCTTGCGCGCGTGGTCTATTCTTCACCCTTCATACTTGGCATCAATGAAGTCGGTGGTGAGATGAATCTCTGATGCACGTGTTCAGCGCGCATAGTGCGTCCCCACCCTTCGGACTTGGCATCGACGAAGTCGGCAGCGAGATGAATCCTTGCGCGCATGGCCCATCCCCCACCCTTCGGACTTGGGGTTGATGAAGGCAGTGGCGAGATGAAGCTGTGGCATGCGCAGTTTGTCCCACCCTTCGGACTTGGTGTCGGTAAACTCGGGGTCTCATCACCGCCTTCGTCGACCCCAGGTCTAAAGGGTGGGGGATGGGCCACGCGAGCAAGGATTTGTCTCGCCATTGACTTCGTCGACGCCATGTCTGAATAATGGGGGACAGGCCGAATGGGCAAGGATTCATCTCACCACTGACTTTGTCGATGTCAAGTCTGAAGGGTGGGGACCCGAGGGCATAGCTTCACTGTTGGCTATCCACCAGAGACCTCCAAAGACACCGGTCTACCAGTCGTCTCTGGGTACTTATGCGATGAAGCATGGCCGAGTGGATGTAATTCTATCCTCACCCATTTAGGAGGCGTCCTCGGAGACCAAAGCAGTGAAGCGTGGTTAGATGTCTTCTCCCGTACCCACAGTTTTTTGGGTTCCAAGTGGCGCTAACAGTGCTGGTGGGGGACTCAGACTCCGACATGAACTTTGGTGGTGCTGAAGTAGGGTGCGGTGCCCACGGTAGTTGTGAAGTAGGGTGCGATGCTAGTGGTGGCGCCGCATCCGCAAGCCCAATTATGGAGTCCGCCGGTGGCGCCACCTCTCGACCAGCGTCCCCCGATCGAGCCGTAGGTATGACTAACTCAATCTCCTCTTGCGATTTTGTTAGGCTTTCCCCACTTTGCTCCCTGACACTATCCTCGGTGTCAGCGGGCCCCTGGTCCCCAAGGTGCGCACAGGGCTCTAGCAATGGAACTGGTCATGTCCCGGTCGACACTGCTGCCCCAGACATGTCTTCGGGTCCGACCATCCTCGAGGCCGCCGGCTTGGAATCATAGCTGCTCATTGTGGTAGACTTTGTGCCTCGTCCTGAGGTGCTGAGGGCTTTCCATGGGGCTGTGGACTGTGTGGACACTGCCTTGGACCACCGCGCGCAGATCACGACTTTGATGTGCACGGAAACTGTGACAAGCAAAAAAGTTCCAAGATCGAAGCTACAACTGCTGAAGCTGAAGCTTTGTCTAAAGGACCAAGACTGGCAATGCGCCGGCAATGCAGCACGAACAGAGGAGAGGTAGTGGCAACTCACCAGCGATGCAGCACGAACAGAGGAGAGGTCGGCGACGACTAGAAGACCTGGCAATGAGCCGAGATGTAGCACAAACAAAGGAGAGGAAGCGGCAACTCGCCAACGATGCAGCACGAATACAGGAGAGACGACGACTCTTGCGTGCGTGGTCGGCGGGTGGTGGCCATGCCATTCCTCCTCTTCAGAAGCCGACGCCAAGTGGAAGGAGAAGAAAGGGCCAGCGATTTAGGTAGCTAGGGTTAGGGATTTGGCTGCCATGGCTTTGATACCATGTAAACGAAAAAGAAGTATTCCATTCTGTATTGCCAAAAGAGAAAGAGCTCATATACAAGTGGGTATGGACCTCATGGGCCTAATTAATGCTACGGGCCCTATACAAGGAGAGATACTGCTCTTAATAGAGGTATCCTCTGCAAATAAGCAGGACACAAAGATATATGAAAAGGCAATTTGCCTGCTGACATAGATCAAATGTGCAACTGTATAACTTCAGTGAAATCCTTGCTATGGGACAAATGCTTCCATTGCCCTTGCTATCGCCTTTCTTGCCACCACCAGCAGTGTCCGGTCCGCCACTTTAACCATGCTGATTCCGTTTCCTAGCTTTATGCTATTCAATTTCCCTCCTGAGAGCCATACTAAATAGTTGTCTAGCCTAGAGGTTACGCAAGTAGCGGTGCGACAAGTCTACCATGGCGCTTCCCAGACCTTGTAATCCTGTCCCTCGGCAGCAACAATCCAATCTACGGGACCGCTTGGCTCAAAATGTCCTGAGCCAATCTTCATTGTTATCTTCTCATCAATCTCTGCCGCATATAAACTCTTTTCTGCCTTGAGTATCTTGATCTGTACATGATATATATCACCATCAGTTTAAGAAAGCATTGTCACTGCATATACGAAAATGGCATATATACAAGGAAAAGGAACAATAGGAATTTGTTTAGCCCTTTTTTTAGATCATTTGTTTAGCCACTTTTCTGTACATGTTTTATACCTTGCTGCGGCAATGGATCTTTTGTCGATGTCTGACAGTGATTAATTTAGCTATCTCTGGTTGCAAGTGTGAAAAGACGTGATCATAGAAGACTGCTGGAGTGCCAGGATGCGTCAAGATGTATGCATATCCTTGCAACTCCATACCAAAGGGGAATCTCCAATGACCCTACAGATATACCCAAAACTATATTAGAAGGATCATGTAAAATAGGCAGTGGAAAAACTTGCAGGAGCCTGAAGATTCCAATTTGGGAGGGTGATGGATATCAAGAAATATTTTCATAGAATATAACTGAGCTTCAAATTTGACTAGGATTCACAAGATTAGAACCTTGCATATTCAAAAGAGTTCAACAACAATGGAGTGGTCAATATTTATTTATTTGAAAACACGAAACTAAGCAATATTAAATAAGGGCAAGGCAGCTGCAGTCTGATCATTATTAAGAATAAATGCATCGGAATGGTCAGGATATCCGGTATGTAGCTCCATGTACTTTTTGGTATTTCTATGCAGATACAATTAAACTAGGATATGCCCACTTGTCAAGAGTCCTGAGCAATATGGTAGTTTTATGAACAAAGAGCTTATTTGTGTACCTAGAAGATATTGTATTGTACTGTACCTGAGTAGAACCGGTGTCGTGATTTTCTATAAATGTTACTGCACGTGAAGGCCACCAACCTAATACTCCAGGGGGTTTTCCTTTTTCATCAGACAAGCGCCAATACTCAGATTTTTCAAGTGCCTGAATTGAAATTGCATATTACAAATGCAGAAAAAATAGGGAAACAGCAAATGTAGCAAAGGAGTACACAAGGTCGCAGTGCTAGATTACAACAACATCCTTCCCAAACGATGGGGAGGACTGCATTCCAATCTTAGATGAGTAAACTCCAATCAGGAAACCACTTTACAACAGATTAATAAAATATTTAATGATTGTCATAGAATGGGACTACTATGCAAGATGCAAGTTTAATTAACTGACATTGTGATGGGTTTGCATTTTGCATCTAGCATAACAGTTGATAAAGCATTAACTACTTGCAGAGAAAAATAGTGAAGTATCAATTAATAACATTATATGATCATCCTCTCAAAAGAAAAAAGATATATAATCTAACCATGGCAAAGAAATCTAGAGATACTAAGTCACCCATAAACACTATAGTAAAACTTGAAAGAAAATGTTAGCTGAAATCTTACAGTATGAAGTATTCCTTTAGTGGTGACATCAAATGCAGCAGCAGTTCCATTTGTAGCATTTATCCAGTCAACGATTCTCTGCCTGTGGGCATCTTGATTATAATCCATTTCACCATAAGTGTAGCTGAGAGAGTCCCAGTACTCTCCTACTGCAAAGTATGGTTCACTTGCTTCCAAGTAGTATTTGACGTATCCACCCCAAAAACCACGAACAAAATCAAATCTCCATCCATCATATCCAACTTCATTTCTGCAAGTCAATCAGAACAACTATGAATGAAACATGTGGTGCTGACATTTTGTGCACATCTCCAAAAAAAAATGGGAGACATTTTGTGCAACACTCAGGTCAAATGTTCTACAGTCCAATTTATACTATCCAACTAATGAAAAATATACCACATTAGGACTTGTAGGCTACTGTCCCCGTATTGGAGTAGTGCGAAAATCACATGTTCTGTCTCCAAAGAAAGGAAAATATAGTATTTCCTAATAAATTATCTGCTGATCCAAGAAACAGTTTCAGTATTAATATAGGAAAGGGCTCATGCAATAACTTGGTTTCTTTGCCTATTTCCACTTAATCTCAAAAGCTATGGGGGCAAAAGCATTATACACATCCAGAAATGACCTACAAAATCATTTTCCAAAGTATGAAAAAAAAAACCTGGTCGTAGACTGACGAAAATTTGCAGTTTGTAGTGCACCCTTCACTCATTCCATTTTGTTGGAGCTAAGCAGACTACAGTGTATATCTTTTTCCAAAGTGTGTAAAAATCTGGTGGTAGAGTGGTGAGAATTTGCAGAGTTTCCAGTGCACCATTCGTTCATTCCAATTTGTTGTTGAGTTAAGAAGACTACAGCATATATCTTGTGCATTAAAGTATTAGAAATTATATGAAAACTCAGCTTTCAAAAGAATGTGATGTGAGGCAAGGATACTAACACTCAACTGCAAGTTAGGTCCAGAAATCATGCATGTACATGGAGTCTATTTACTTTGTTCTATGGCAATGCTGCAGCATAGGACCATTTGCTCAGGTAATGTACATACAGTAAGAAACTGTTAAGCAGGAGCTTTGGGCTTTGGCCAAGAAATGACAGAATAACTGACCTCATCCAGCAAAGCCATTCTTTAAGATCACTCCTCACAAACTCTTGAGAGTGATCAATGTTTGGTGCTGCATGGAAGTTATCTCCACTACTCTTGTTTCCTCTTCCCTACAAGGACAAGAGTTTTACACCCCCCCAACGTACAAAGGGAGAATAGAATATCACACGCTGCATAATTTTAAGTGAACTAAAATGGTAAAAACTGGTATCTGAAACTAAAAATATGTAGAACAACATTGTATTTTTCAATGACTGCTGAAGTTCAGGTTTTTTTTTTCCTTTTGGAACTCAGGTCAAGTTCCCTGAAGTTCTTTAAGCAACTTAAGTACCAATGTGACTTTGTGCATTTTTACTGTCAATACTGAATATATTCAAGTAAAAAAAAGTGAAGAGTTAATCAGAGTTTGTAGGTCATTCAGTGAGACTACCTTCAAGCATAATTTTGTTGGTTGAGCTAAGCTTATGTGCGCAGAACTTCAGCAGGTCCCATTGGAGTTAAATATTGGTGAAATGAAATTAATAATTCATGCAGAGGAACAATGTTATCCATTTTATGTATGCATCTTTGCTACAAATTATAGCAGGGAAATGGAGGACCCAAATAACCACAATAGGTGTTGATATTAGAGAATCATAATGAACTTTGAAGAATGCCGTATTCTAAGTCTTCCAAGTAAATATGATTTAAAAGAAAAGGCCTCACCTGGAAATGTGGATCATCAGCAACAACCGCTCGATCATCCCAGTTAAGACGCCCACCAAAAATATTCCAGACACCATTTTGGTTCTGAAACTGAGCACACCTGTGATTTAGAACAGCATCACCAAGAACCTTCAAACCAGCTTCATGAAAAACTTTCACAAGCTCCTTCAACTCTTCCATGGTGCCATATCTGAAACATTGATGTTATCACGATAATGCATGACATCAGCTCGCATAATGTGTTCATAATATACTGTTTAAAAACACGGATTTCTTAAGTCTCATATTTTTCCCTTTGAGGATCATTGACTCTTACGCAAGGAAGATAAAAAAACTAAGCAGCTTTCTAAGGCCAGTCAAAGTCAAGTAGACTGAGCTATAGCTTTCTGGACCAGGGAAAACTTCAGACGGCGTAACTAACACTAAGGGTTGAGACTAACTAAAGAAGGAAAAGCAAGCTCGCACAATTTTGAAACAAGATTAGTGTCCTTGTCATTTATTACCCCAACCACAAATGCTAGCCTGGTTATGTTTCTAGACGAAAGATTTAGTAGCAAAATCTTCCAAACTCTAAGTAGACACCAAAGAGTTAGAATGTTCCCTACATAACTCATCTGTAAGACGGTAATCTAACACAGAACATGCAATACCTGCCTCGTTCATTCATCAGGAGAGTTCCTGATAAGTTCATCAGTTACTCATTAATCACCATGGTTCTTTCTTTGTGCGTGTGTGGTTTTCATATGGACATGCATTACATAACAGGCACAACTTTCTGCAAGCAAATTTGTGAACAACTCGGCTATATGATGAGTCATAGGCTCACCAAACTTCGGGCTTGTTCTTTTCAGCTTCTAAAAGTCGCATTTTGGCTTTTCTACAGTAATTAGCTTTTAAATGGTGAGTCTTTTTAAGGTGGGGTCTATAAATTAATTGTAATATATACTATAGTAACTTCATTTATATTGGCCAAAACCACACCCAAGTTTCTGTTACTCTGTACTCTCTCTCACAAATAACCCAAAAACTATAAACCACAGCCAAAAACCATAGCTGAAGCCAAAAAAAAGGCCTGAAAGTTCATGCGTAATGACCAAAGAAGCAGAATGCATAATTCAAGCAGAAAACAGTATCATGGAAGTACTTGCACTTTCTAGGAAGGAAAAAAGGTCTCAGATATTTAGTGCTTGCACTAACATCTTGCATCTTGCACAAAATTATACTAGAACATCCAGCAAGTGAGCTTCGTTAATCAATTTACATATTTTGATCAAGCTCAAAATAAGACGGCACTAGTTTGCACATTTATTGACTACAGTTATGTTCCAAGCAGCTTAGAATGTTCTTTTAGACTGCGGATTATTAATATGAATAGTGATTGCTGAGAGAAACCGAAAGTAATTGAAAGGCCAAAAAGAACAGGGCTGACTTCTGACTTCTAGCTTCCAGAAGCCATAAGCCGTTTTGAACGTGTTGGCTTCTTAACACGACCATTTTCTTTTTTCCTTTTCCTTTATATTATCCATAAAGATATAACGGTTTTTTCTCTTTTTTCTTCATTTTCTTTTAATTGAATGTCTAGCTAAAAACTAACCGCCGCTATAGTGCCATTTTAGCCACAAGCCATTAGCCGCAGCCGAATCGAATGAAGCCTATAACTCCAACATAAGGAATCAGTACTATGATTATTAATAATGAATAGTGATCGCTGAGAGAAACCAAAAGTCACTGAAAAGCCAGAAAGAACAGGGCTGGCTTCTAACTTTTAGCTTCTAGTAGCTATAAGCCGTTTTGAACTCGTTGGTTTCTTAACACGACTTTTTTCTTTTTTTTCCTGTTTTTTTTTGTATTATCCGTGGAGATATAACAGTTTTCTCTCTCTTTTTTCTTCATTTTCTTTTAATTGAATGTATAGCCAAAAACTAACCGCCGCTATAATGCCATTTCAGCCAAAAGCTATTAGCCGCAGCCGAATTGAACGAAGCCAACATAAGGAATCAGTAAAGGAGATACTATGATGTAAAAATAGATGAAGTAAAATATGACCAATAAACTAAGCTTATCCGATCTTTAAACAACGAGTAACTTAAAAGAACACGATAATTTTGCAAAAAGAAATATACCTGGAATTAAGATTATATAAATCCCTTGGCATGTATCCTTCAGGCGAAACAGAATCAGTAGGTGGTGGTGACCAAACAATGGTAAAACCCAGGGATGCCAACTCCTTGGCCTTCGTACCAAGTTCAATATACCATTTTCCTGACTTATGAGATTCCCAGTTAAATCCTTGGCACAATATTTCAAAGCCAGACCCAGTGCCAGAGCAAGCTGGCTTCCCCCTTGATGGGTCATCGATGTAAACAGATTCCTCTACAGTGTCAATAGTGGGGCTCCTAAAAATGCTATAAGCTTCTGCTGCTAACCTTTCAATTTCTTGCAGGATATTCACTTGCAGAACTTTATTATTTGCTCGCTGACCGCTTCTAGATGATAGGCCAACCACCAGATTCCTTATATCACTGATTAAGCCATCAGTTTGTGAGGACTTATCATCAATTTTTTGTTTCTCAGCCTTATGAGGTTCTTGGGTGCTTCCACCTTGGTCTACTCTTGTAAGAGGAATGTAGAAATCAAATCCGTTCTCCAGATTTCTCAACCAAGTATACTCATCAAGTTTGAGCACAAAAACCAGCCCGGAATACTCTGCATCCAGTAAAAATGATATAGAGTTGCCTGTTCCATCAGCTTTTTGCTGCAGTATGAGATAAGATGTGTGAAGAGGAATAGTTTACTGATTTCAGACAGCTCAAGTTACCGAATCGTCAAGAAGAACATATATAAGTGCTCTACGAAATGGAAAAGGCAACAAGAAAGGCAGTTTTTTTGTAGCACTGGGCATCATCATAATTTACCACTTTAATCCATGCTGTGGGTGGTGAATTCTAGTTACCTATTTTTGGAGTACAAGTAGAATCAGAAAAATCCCAAAAATACAAGTGGGCCTCATGTAAATACTTCTTTGAGACACCTTTGCTTATTAATTGTTATAGAACACAGCTTGTTAGTATTTTATGTGTTACTTCATACAATTTGATTTCATATTTTTGCCTCTTCTGAGGACACGGCGCTATTTCCTTACCTCTAGCAAGGTCTGAAGAGCTTTATGTTGGAACATCTTGGTTGTTGGTGGATGTGGTTCTGGCGGGATCTCCCATGTCATAGTATTACCCTTGCAAACTCCCCAGTGAATGATAACTTCTCCAGGAATATCAGTGTCAAATTCCACAAGATTTTTATCTGTTTCATTGTTTTTCTTCACAGTAACAGTTATAAAATTCTGAACATACTCTGATTTTAAGATGGGGTATTCCTCATAAAATCCTGAAATGTGTTTGCCACTTGAACCTTCATCCCCAGGTACAGGTTCTTGTGGTGGAGCACTAGATCCCTCAGGTTTCTTCAACATGTTAAATAGCAGCCCTAAAAGTCCTAAGAAATTAGAAATTGCAACATGTTAGATAACTGTCCAAGTGACCCCAAGAAAATTTTCAGCTTATCAAAGCCAATACTCATGCAAGTCCATGAGAATGCTGCTGTAACACATTAGTTTAGTCAGACAAATATGTGGAATCCAAACAGTAGTTAACTTGAGGAATAAAACAGGTCATCCACGTAAACAACACTACTCCCAGGAAAAAGAACACCAGAATGATAAGGAGTAACACATTGTTTTTGAAACAAAGATAACACATTATACATGTTGGCATTCTTATATCATTTGCTTGTAACTATGATTGCTCAAGAGAGTGTTGTATCCGGACCTGGCACCCCGCCAGGTCCAATCAGATTCACTCCCTAATCCCTAGGACTTAAATGGGCTGCGCACCTAAACCCACGGGCTGTTCGCAAGCAAGCCCTTCAACCAACAACCTTATAAGTGGTATTGGGCTTTCTCTCCCCAAAAGACTAGTCCAATGGGTGGAGGCTCATTCACACTTATAAGTTGTGCTTTCTCCTTTCCCACAATCCATGTGAGACTATTCCTAACAATCTCTCACTCACACATGGATTGTGCACACCGCACTCCTGGGAGATGTTAGGCGCCTGGACTCTGATACCAGTGGCGAAGCCACGTTCAGCCGTCGGGGTCCGACGACACCAACGACTCGGCCGTAGTACCTGATAGCGATGGATTTTTTGCCGTGTACGACCCCACCAAATTTTTACCGAGACCCCAGTGGCCCAGCGACAGCAGCAGTCTGCAATACGTAGACACGTAATCCATTTGCTCAGCCCATCAAACAGCAGTCCACAATAGCCCATCAAGGCCACATACGTACGTACGTGATTACAGGAATTAGAGTGGAGCCGCCAGGCTGCATCAATCCATCCGATCTAGCGATCAGGTATTCAGGTGCACGGCCGCCCTTTCAGTTTCCTGACTCCTGAGTTTCTTATCTGAGTCTTCTTGACTTCCCGTCTTCCCCTGTTGACGGCCATTGCCCGTCGGCGTCGGCGTCGCGCCGTCGCGCCGCCCTAGCACTGGCCGGCCCACCGCTCGTCCGTGAATCTCCGATCTCAATTCTCAAGTTCTGCTGATGTCCTGCTCCTGCATCTCTGAATCTCTGATTTAAAGTTGTTTCACTACAGCAAGATGCCAGGTATCCATCTACTATTCTACTAATATTCTATTAACCATGTACGCATACATCTTATTTGCTTTAGTATTTTTAATTATGTAACTAATTTAGTAATTGTACAGTCAATCAGAGCACTTTGAAAGGATTTCTTAAAAGGCCATTGCCCCCGGCCGATGGTAATGACAATAATCATGGAGACACTTCAAGAATAAGAAGAGATGGAGATGGCACTCCATCAAACATTAACTGTACTATTCAGCGCACTTCACGGATCTCACGAGCTGAGGTAAATTTTGATGAGCTTCCATATGATCCCGCGGATAGAAGGAGAATATCAGATTACATAGGCGACAAATTGCAAGATGACGTAAGACGAAAATATTTGACTAGAGGTCCTTGTAAGCCACCACCTGGTTTTATGTTTCCAACGATAATGATAGCGGGTTTTCCATGACGGTGTCAATATGAATGGTTCACTAAATATGATTGGTTAGAGTACAGTGAAAAGATGGATAAGTGTTATTGTTTATATTGTTACTTGTTTAGAGATTGCAACAAGGGCCAAGGTGGGAATGATGCATTTGTAATAGATGGTTGGGATGGCTGGAACAAATCTGATAGGCTTCGAGATCATGTAGGTAGTAAATGTAATAGTTTTCATAACACGGCTGTGAAAAGATGCAATAATTTGTTGAAGCCTGGCCAGTCAATTGCCGATGCTTTAAACAAGCAAAATGATATCACTAAAGAGCAGCATCTACTTCGCCTAAAGACATCTATTAAAGCTGTCCGATATTTATTGCATCAAGGTTTAGCTTTCCGTGGCCACGATGAATCAACAGATTCTACAAATAAGGGGAATTTTCGAGAGTTAGTACAACTTTTGGCTGATGAAAATGACAAAGTAAAGAAAGCTGTTGGAAGTAATGCTCCTAAAAATAATAAGATGATTGCTCCAGAAATTCAAAGGGATATTGCGAATTGTTTTGCTGAGGTAAGAAAAGCCCCTCATTATTTTTTTACAAACTATGTCATCTCTCATAGTCTATAATGATAAACTAACTTTTACTTGTTTTTGCAGATCATTGTGAAATCTATTGTTGAAGAAATTGATGGTGATGTGTTTTGCCTTTTAGTGGATGAGTCGGCTGATGTATCTGGGAAGGAACAAATGGCAGTTGTCTTACGGTATGTTGATAAGCTTGGGGTAATAAAGGAGAGACTTATTGCTGTTGTTCATGTGCAAGAAACATCAGCTTCATGTCTGAAATCAAACATTGATAATTTGTTTGCTAAGTATGGATTGAGCATAAAGCAAATTAGAGGACAAGGTTATGATGGAGCAAGCAACATGAGAGGTGAGTTCAATGGACTGCGGGCTTTAATTGAGAGAGAGAACAGCTCAGCGTATTATATCCATTGCTTTGCTCATCAGTTACAGTTAGTCATTGTCGCAGTGGCTAAGAAGAATGATGATGCTAGTGACTTCTTTGACATGATATCCCTATTGCTTAATGTGGTAGGAGCTTCCTGTAAACGAAAAGATATGATTCGAGAAAGTCAACAGGAGAGAGTTAGAAAAGCCATAAGCAATGGACAGCTAACTAGTGGAACCGGATTAAATCAAGAACAATCCCTTCAAAGAGCTGGAGACACACGTTGGGGTTCTCATTTTAGAACCCTTAAGAGCGTAAGCAATCTATTCCCTGAAGTTATTGAAGTGCTCCAATATGTGGAAAAAGATGGTCCAACTGATGCAAAGAGACGCCAAGCCCGTGGTCTCCTAGACTATCTCAAGGATTTTGACTTTGTGTTTCACTTGCACCTAATGTTGCTTATTTTAGGCCATGCAAATTCTTTGTCACTGTCCTTGCAGAGGAAAGATAAAGACATCCTGGAGGCCATGTTAGAGGTGAAGTTAACCAAGCAGAAATTTCAGAAAATTAGGGATGATGGTTGGGATGGTTTGCTGCAGACTGTATACTCCTTTTGTGAAGAGCATGGCATTCCTAAGTTGGATATGGATGAGGAATATATTGATCGCCATAGGCCAAGAAAAAAGACCAATCGCACCAATTATCAACATTATAGATATGATTGCTTGAACCCAATTGTTGATTTGCAGCTTATAGAGTTCAATGATCGTTTTAACGAGGTAAACTCTCAGTTGCTTACTCATATCGCTGCTTTCAGTCCCAAGAATTCTTTTGAGGCATTCAAATCTGAGAGTCTAATGGAGTTGGCTAAGTCATATCCTGATGATTTCAACTCAATGCAACTTAAAGATCTTGATCGAGAGCTTAATTTTTACATTGACAATATGCGAGCTGATGAAAGATTTGCCAACTTGAACACTATTTCTGAGCTTGCTAGGTTGATGGTGGGTACAAAAAAACATTTGGGTTTTCCTTTGGTTTATCGACTTCTCAAGCTAGTACTGGTTCTTCCTATCGCCACTGCATCAGTGGAGAGGTGTTTCTCAGCAATGAAAATTGTGAAGACAATATTGAGAAATCGTATTGGAGATGGATTTATGAACGATTGTATTATATGCTTTGTGGAACCGGAATTTCTATCCACAATTCCAATCGAAGATGTGATTGTTCGTTTTCATAAAATGGAGGATCGTAATCGTAGAGGGAAACTGTAAGAGGTAACTACTCTTGTAATTTTGTGAAACCTTATTTTGCCACAATATGCACTGTTATACTATGAACTTGATATTATGCATGGTATTATATTATCAGACCCTACAAATTAGCACTTAGTAGTCTGAGTACCGACCCCGGCTGCCATTTTTCCTGGCTTCGCCGCTGTCTGATACCAAATGATAGAATTTACAACACAGACACACTCTGAACTCACGCGAAGCAATGGATCTTTTTCAAGTTCTGGTGCTGCAGAAACACACACTTTTTGACTCATCTTTGCAACATATATATAGCAGATTACAATGACTAAACTTGGCCGTTTCCTCAGCCATTAACGCGTACGGCGCGAGTTACTAGCTTCACTTAATTGCATGCCCAGCGGAAGACGTTACAAGCTTCACTTGCATGCACTAATTGCATACCCACGTACTCCACTAATTGCATCCACTAATAATTCCCGATCCCTTTTTTTTAGTAATTGCTGCATGCATGAAGAAGTCAAGATTAGATCTAGCAGAGAGGACTCCCTCGGTTTGTGCTAGTTGAAATCCATAGCCTGTATGTTCATGTTCTATAGTCTCAGAGAAGAATCAGATGGCATGGCATGCAGAGTACATTTTGCACATCCGTGATGAAAGATACTTCCAGAAGACTGTTGCTATGAAATATCAGGATGTAAGTGGGACGTATTGCAGAAGCCCTCCACTTGCCCACACCGGCCGCCAAGGGTGGACCCTCCCTTCGGGCGAGGCCGGGCAGCCGCCAGAGCTCCCACGCCGGTTGGACCCTCCTGGCCCCTCCTCTAGCAGGCACCACCGTAGCAACAACCTAGCGAGCAAGAGAACGGCATGGCGGCAGTTCGACCTGGGCCGGTCCCCTTTTTTGTTTGTGGCCGGGAACCCAACGGCCCAACACACGTTGTGGGCAGGGTTAAACATTTGGCTGAAATTTCATCGAAATGCCAAAATTTCGTCCTTTCCGGTGGGTGCCGAAAGGAAAACTATTCCGCTAAATTTTGGCCAAATTTATCCCCATTTGAAATTTGTCTAAATTTTGGTTAAATTTTGTTAAAATTCAAATGATATTTGAATGTTTCATCTGAAATTTCGGCCAAAATAAACGAAGTTTCGGAATTTCGTTTGTTTCGCTAGGCTCCAAATTTTTTTCCAAAGCGAACTAATTTTCCCTAGTTGTGGGATGGCCACCCAGTAGAAGTATCAAGCAAACAACAGAATAGAGCGGCAGCTGAGCGAGCAGGGCAACCGAGTGCCTGAGTCCAAGCCAGACCAGGACTCCCACCCCCACCTCAGCACCTCGTGCTAACCCTAGACCCGCCCAGGGGTGCAGTGGCCATTGGGGCACAGCTGCGGCCAAGGGAGCTGAGGGGGCGCGGCCGGGGTGCTGAGGGGATGCAGTGGCCGAGGGGGATGGGAGGCGGCGACCAAGGGTGCTGAGGGGGGTGTGTCGCCAGGGAGCTGAGGGTGGCGCTGCGGCCAAGGGGCGCGACGGCGAGCACCAGCTACAAGGTTCGTTCCTCTGTGGAACACTCTAGTTCCATTGGCACGTGCGCGCTAGGTGTCAGACTGTCTGTTGATATCCCTCTCAGCTCATGGGGTTCATCGGTCTAGGTTTGCTAGCTGCAACTACGACGGCCTGCAAATGCGCTGGCAACACGCGGGCCGACGAGAGATCTCCAGGTGCCTCTCTCTTTCTCCCCGGACCACCTTCCGTCTTCCATGGACCATCTTCTCACCCCGCCTTTGACCGCCGACAGCCGCTTAGGCAAGCTGGTCACCTAGCCCACTGATTTGGCCAAGGTGCGGCAGCGGGGCTCCGCCCAGCACCTAGACCCACCTAGGCGGCCGCCTAATACCGCCTTTTATAACACTGCATACAACAGACGTCATCCTCACTCCAGACCTTGTCATGTCATCCACCGAGCAGCCACCTGCACACCGCCATTGTTCACGTCCATCTAGCTCGGCATCAGTTGGATGCCGGACAGCCTCCAGGGCATCAGTGAGGGAAGCCAGGGGCGAAGCCACACCCCGGGCAGGGTAGGCTTCAGCCTGGGTGTGAAAAAATATCCAGTATACACTGTACAACTCAGATAAATTCAGTCTAGCCTAGGTAACATTTTCATGATCCAGCCCAGATACTCTAGATTATTCCACCACTGAGTCCGGGACGTAACCAAATTCTAACTCAGGAAGCAACACGCAGGTGAACGTGTCCACCGCAGGGAACACGGATTACCCGGTGGTGGACTTCGCTGATGTTATGTTCAACTCCGGCAACAGCGGATGTGTATGTTGCTACCTCCACTAGTGCATGTACCATTTATAGGGCCAAGTTACAAGAAATTGAAGCAATTGATGGACTAGCCCTCCCTATCTCATGCCTTCGCGATGTGGCCGTCGCTTCCGCCGCCGTGGTGAGCGTTGACCCGCCTTGCCCTTGCGCTCTCGCTCCTCCACGCGGCGTGTAAAATTTTTGCTTTTTAGCCCAAATTTTGAAAGTTTTTTACATATGGACCCCTGGAGAAAAGATTTGCAAAAATGGACCCTTAACACGGCGCCAAATTATATAGCGCCCAATGTACACAGCACGGCGCCATATTCTTTGGCGCCGTGAGTGGCCACGTAGGATCCACGGTGGAAATGCTCGGCGCCAAAGCCCATGGCGCCGTGCTGTGTACCTTGGGCGCTAACGGCCGTGGCGCCGTGCTTTGGGACTTAAGCCCGAGCGTGGCCCCCCGGCCCCCCCCACCCCCTCACTCTGTTCAGCCCGAGCCGAAGCAACCGCCGCCGCCGCCACTCCCTTCCCCCTCAAAATCAACTCAAATCCATCCGTTTTTCTCGCGATTTTACTTCCAAATCGAGTAAGCAAGGTGAACCCCCTCCTTTCCCTTGATTTTTTGCAATAAATATGGATTATTTGAGGTACATTTCGTGTGGGAAGATTTGAAACCCTAGATGAAATTACTTCAATTTGGCTCGGTTTTAGGTTGGATTTTCAATAGATATGCGTAATGTAAGAGTAGTAATATGTATAGATTCATTTTTAGGGTTTGATTTTTAGAAATACATATGTTTTTAGGGTTTGATTTAGAAATACATATGTTTTTAGGGTTTGATTTAGAAATAGATATGTTTTTAGGGTTTGATTTGAGCGAGATTGATGGAAGTTTAGATTTAGGGTTTGATTTCAGCGAGATTGATGAATGCTTAGATTAGGGTTTGATTTAGAAATACACATGTTTTTTGGGTTTGGCTTGAGCGAGATTTCTAAATTTTTAGAAATACATATGTTTTTAGGGTCCATTTTAGAAATATATATGTTTTTAGGGTCCATTTTATAAATACATATGTTTTTAGGGTTTGATATAGAAATACATATGTTTTTAGGGTTTGATTTAGAAATAGATATGTTTTTAGGGTTTGATTTGAGCGAGATTGATGAATGTTGAGAAATACATATGTTTTTAGGGTTTGATTTAGAAATACATATGTTTTTAGGGTTTGATTTGAGCGAGATTGATGAATATTTAGAAATACATATGTTTTTACGGTTTTTTGTTATTCTTATCATTAACGTATTTTTGAATGCACAGGATGGCGAGGTACCGGCTGCTAGATGAGTTCTACGAGAGGGAGCACCGCGGCAGGCTCACGGAGGACGGTCAGGTACGTGTGTTGTCGAAATATACATGTGTTTTCATCACGCAGCTAACTTTTATAGCAATTTTCAGGAACTTCACATACTTCGTTGTCGAACCCATGATGGGTTCCACTTGATGCGATACGACGACTGCTATACCCCACTGCTTCGCCGTGCTGGGCTTCACACGGTCGCCAACCTAGTACGGCGGGGCATGCCGGTCTTTAACCCCACAGCTTTACCGCACTCGTCGACAGGTGCATTTTTCTATTGGGTCCATTTGTTTTCGTTTTTATATTCTTACGTACGTAACTAATTCTTTTCTCCGTGTACTATTAACAGGTGGAGGCCAGAGACTCACACGTTCCACCTTCCCTGTGGGGATATGATCGTCACGCTGCAGGACGTGGCGATGATTCTTGGACTTCCCATTAGGGGACAGCCGGTGGTCGGCCCGACGGTGTCTGAGGGCTGGAGGGCACATGTGGAGGCCTTTCTGGGCACGACATTGCCCCCTGTCCCAGATAATGCCAGGCGAGGCCGCGTCTCGGGGGTCCACATTAGATGGTTGCGGGATATATTTGGTGAATGTGGACACGCATTCCTGTGGGATGCCCTCGAGTGTTCCAGGCGCAGCCTTGGCTTCCACAGGGTGTGGATGACCTCGGCCCCACAGTGGCGTACCTGTGGGATAGCGTCTCAGTCCCATTCGCGACCACAGAGCGGGCGTACGTGGATTTCAGCAACGAGCTGGACACCTTGTCTCCCACGATGGTAAGAAATTGGTAATGCATTTATTTTTCTTACAGTTCTTGGTTTTTGTACATGGCTAATCGTGTGTTTGCCCGCATGTTTGTTTGCTAGGTCTCGTGGGAGCCTTCCTCCGAGCCACAGGTTGCAGCTCTACCGCTCACACCATGTGCCGCAGGGACGACCATCTTTGGAGGATGAGGTGTCCGCTGATTTGCTTCTACGCCGTAGAGATTCACCTCCCCTACAGAGTTGCGCGGCAGTTTGGCCTCGTGCAGTTCCGAGGACGAGGACACTGCGTACGACAGGCGTGCGAGGGAGGGCACAGTTGTCGAGGCCGCCCCGATTCTCGATCGAGTGGTACGAAAGCATGATATTTGCTCAATACTTTGGTTCAATACTTTTATCTCGCACTTACTTATGTGGATCTTATTTCTTTAGGGGACTTCTCTGCGGACCTCGGTGCATGAGATCGATGAGGCTCTCTCCTACCCAGCTGGCGCCCCGGACAGCGAGAGCCGCCTGAGGGACTTCTTGCAGGTTCGAAGATAATTCGTTAAGTTAGAGCCATTCAGCATGTATACTATAATGACATATCATTACTTGCAGAGACTTAGACGTCGCATCGGTCGGGCGGCAGCTCGTTGTGGTTGCCGCGCACGCACGGACGTTGCATCACCACCGGCGGCCTCCCAGCGCTCGGGTGCCGCTGCAGCCTCGTCGTCACACGTTGGCACGCGCCAGTCCACGAGGAGCTCGTCACGCACTCCGACTTTTAGTCAGGGTGATGACGACGACGACGAGGCGGAGCAGGATGACGAGGAGGAGGAGCACGAGGACGAGGATGAGCACAAGGACGAGGAGGCATCTACCCACGACGAGATTGGGATGTCGCAGATGCCCGACGCACCATCTACTCAGGCTTCCCAGCGGCCTCATCGTTCGGCCCGTCCCCCGAGCACGTACACTCCAGGGTCTGATGCCCTGACCAAGGGCAAGGGAAAGGCCAAGAGGCAGTGATTTATTGATGTTTTCAGACTTTTGACAGTTATGTGATATTTTGAGACTTTTAATACTTATGTGATGTTATGTAATATTTTCAGACTATTGATAATTATGCGATGTTGTCATTTGCGTTTTCAGATGTTGTATGTGTGAATGTATATGTTTGCTTTTTTGTATATGTATGTGCATATGTTTTGCAAAAAAACAGCAAAGCTTGCTGTTTTTGCTGGTGTAGCCATCACGGCGCCAAATCTGATGACGCCGTATGGAGTAGTCTCGGCGCCAAAGCTTCTGGCGCCGTGATATGTGGCCTTGCCGAAAACGGTCTAAGTCCCAGAGTACGGCGCCACAGCCGTTAGCGCCCAAGGTACACAGCACGGCGCCATGGGCTTTGACGCCGAGCATTGCCACCGTGGATCCTACGTGGCCACTCACGGCGCCAAAGAATATGGCGCCGTGCTATGTAAATTGGGCGCTATATAATTTGGCGCCGTGTTAAGGGTCCATTTTTGCAAATCTTTTCTCCAGGGGTCCATATGTAAAAAACTTTCAAATTTTGGGCTAAAAAGCAAAAATTTTCCACACGGCGTTGGCGGGGGCTGACAACTTGGCAGGCGAGCGCAGGTGCTACTGGTCTTCCCCGACGCTGTGAGGCGGCGCCTGGCGTGGAACGGCACAGAACTCGATGCCTCACGTGGAACGGCCTGAACCTAGCATCCGAGGAGGAGCCATCGTTGAAGTAGATGAGCTAGGGCAGTGGGTTATGCGGGATTAGTGGGCGGCCGCAAAACTCCGTGGGCCTCCACATTCACCCACTTTAGTTAGAGTAACTTGGCCGCAGACGCCACTTCATGTTTTATGCGGGGCGGGCTTTGTGGGCTGGCGGACAGCCCACACCCACTTACATCCCTAATCATTGTCATTACTATTATAAAAGAACGAGATGGTGATTGTCCTGTGAAATAGCTTAAGGTTCTAAAATCCAACTAAGTACATATCACTCAGCGGTATCAAGTATTTTCTTATAGAACAGAGTAATAAACCAATCAACAGAAAGAGTACCGAAAGGAACAGAGTAATGAACCAATCAACAGAACAGAGTACCGAACAGAACAGGGCAATAAACCAATCAACAGAACAGAGTACCAAACCACTATAATAATCCAAACGGAAGTAATAGTCATTGAAATTCTTAATAACCTGGCCAGGTACCAATAGCTTGTTTTCTTCCTGATGGATCTCCACCATCGGAGGACCCACCTAAGGGTATTCTGAAATCCCTGCCCTTATGTTGAAACCATGCACCTGTTTCCTCTTCCTGGCAAACAACAGTCAATTGAGACATTCAAATTTCAAGCTGAATAAATAAACCCTTAAAAGCTAAAAGATCCAGAGCAATGCATAGAATTTAACCAATCTATGTATCTATCAAAATATTCAGCTCAAATGAGGCATGTGTTTCGTATTGCCTTTAGTGTACAGATATATATGTCTGTGGTACATGTCATCTTTTTCTTAGACTAGAGAACGTGAACACAACTTTCCATAGAGTAGGAAAGCTTTTGATATAGAGTAGGAAAGCTGAGAAACATCATGTTGTCAAGGACATAAAATTGCCAGCAATGCAATAGTGTAAAGTTTAAACCTTTAGAACAAAATTTATAGCGGTAATTGGAGTGCCCTTATCAAATTTGATTTGCACTTCATGAAGTATCCGCCCTTCTGAGTTGGGTGAAATCTCTAGTGGTGTTTCGATTGCATAGTCCTGAAAGATTCAAATATTGTTCAGCGTTTGGAAACATAAATGAGTAGAGTTATGGCTAAAGGACAAATAAGAAAGCAGTGAGCTTTTTTTGACTGTCTCAGATATCAACATAAATTTGGAGGTTCCCAGCATGTTCGTGTCACACCAACACCCACATGCAAGTGTCAATAGCTGCAACCTGTTCTGGGTACTTAAACAGTGTTCACAAGATTATTAGAACAACCTTGATTGGAACTGAACCGGGAGGTCTCGCTTCTGAAGGTGGTTGATCCCATTCTCTGCAAATATGAGCAACAGAGGATAAGATGAAACGGTTCATTAAACATTTTTCTTCCAAGAAGGCGGGATCTGAAGGCAACAATTAGATCGAAACAAGCAACAATTGTCATTTCTCCTTTTTACGGGAAACACATATACATTAAAGCTTGAATACGTTTTAAAAAAAGAAACGACAAATCTTAATTAAATATGCCTTGGGAAATTATTCCTTCTTTAAGTAACGTATAGCAGGTCTGAATATCAAGACAACTTTGAATGAGCCAAGGAGACATAACGCCCACCAACCTGCAATCAAATTATGAGAACTTCTCCTTCCAATTTTGCCAACATGCAACTACTAATTGGTTTGCGCTTCAATGCTATTCCAAATAAAACAAACATGAATTTTGAAGCATTTACGATTGGACCAACCGCCAACGTGAGAACCAACCAAAACTGTTCCAACGCCAGCCCCCTCATACAATCAAAATTTCTTATATGTTTCACGCTCTTTTTGTCTCCGGGGGTAGCATAGGAGCAGTGGCACACCCATCTGTTAATAAAATTCTGAAATGAACCTGATCATAATTCCCCTAAACGGACCCAAACCCAGATTATACATTGCATAGTATGCCATTTCACTACTATCCAAGTGTTCAATCTGAAGCAAAGCTGCGTGGATATCGCAAGCCAAACCTCAATGACAACGTGGGCATACATGCCGGTCTGACCACCATTGTTGATCCCATCTATCGCTCTTAAGAATGCACAAATCACAACTCTGCGCGCGATTGATCAGCACAAGGATGCACCCGCACCGAAAAAAGGAGGAAGATTAGAAACCCAAAAAAAATACCTTCCGTGCTCACCATCGTAGGAGACACCCCAGTGCAGCACCCACTTTCCCTCTACATCGCAGCCGATCACGACCTTGCACTTGCCGTCCCCGTCCGGCTCCCCATCCACCCTCACCCACGCCTTCCCTTCCACCTGGACACCACAAACCCATCACCAACGAACAAACAAAAAAGCCACAGCTTCGGCACAAATCACACGACGGGGTAGAACAAGTTACAGTTTGGCATCGGCGCAAGGGGAACTTCTCGGAGAACACCACCCCAGCCTCTCTGGAGCCAGTCACCGGCGTCTCCGCCGCACCTGCACGGGCCACGATGACGCCGCCGAGCCTCACTCTTACAGGGGCGGCGCGGCACCGGCCCGCCAGCGGCCGCGCAGCCACCAGGAAGGCGCCACCGAGCAGCCCGCTCCTCGCCGGCGGGACCACCTGCGGGATCGCCGGAATGCTCCAGCTAGCCACCGGCATGCCGCAGCCTCTCTCTGTGTCTCTCTCTGCGCGCGCGCGCGCGAAGGAGCGGAAGCTGAGGGAGTGCGAAGGGGAAAGGCGAAATGAGTTGGAATACAAAAAAATGAGTTGAAAAAGGTGGGGAGATACCCACGGCTTGGACTGTAAAATGGGCTGGACCCCACGTGGGGAGATTGTTTCGCGGGCCCAGGCGTCATCGGGGATAGCGAAGGCCCCGTGGGGGAAGTTGCCAGGTTGCAGCGGCCGCGGCGAGGTTGATTGGGATTTGAAAAGAGGAAAGTTAATCGGGTGGGGCCCCGATTAGTAGTAATTAATTACGTGTCCGCTAATTAACGGTCGGAGAAGGGGAAGCCGGGGAGAAGACAAAAAGAGCGCGTGGGGGTAGAGCATGGGGCCACACGTCTTTGAATTGTCCAAAAATGGATTTGCTCGGCAAGAATGGGAACCGTTCACAAAAATGCAGTAGTCAATTTTTTTTAATTTGGTACTGGATCATCGTTTTTGCAAATTTAGTCTAGATCCATCAAACTCGATAGATGTCTCGGTAGATGCGTTGCCTAGCCCAGTGCGACAGCATTTAATGCCTTATGATTAGCATTTAATTAAACTTATGATTAGTGCATATTAAATACAATTAGTACTAATTAAATATAGTTAGCACTAATTAAACAACACACTAATCATGGGTATTTAATTGCTGCCACGATGGGGGTGTTCGATAGGTGTCTGCAGAGCTACTGTAGCTTGGCATTAGCTCGTCGGTACCTGTCGAGTTCAGCAGGACAAGGAGGAGGCTATATTTATAAAAATCTAGTGTTTAAGGATATATAATTTTAAAAAATAACTGTATTTGTGTAAACAGTTCCAAGGTGGGAGATCGTCCGGAGATTCACTGCATGCCATGGTGAACATTAGTCTGTGTAGCTAACCATGCTTATGCACATCTTAGCGCTAGAGAGTAGAGAAGTATGCTGAAAATTTTCAAATTCGAATTACCTAAGAAGTTCGATGAATTTGGTTGTGCATTAGATAAGTTGGTCGTGTCTCAATTTATAGATACATTGAGAATTTTTTTTGTACGAATAATCTATTTTTATTCAAAATTACAAAAATATACCTGCGGCAAATTTTTTTTTTACAGAAATAGACTCCAGTCGCCCGAGCAACAAATGTCCAGTCACCCGACCCTCGGGCGACTGCAACCAGTCGCCCCCCATTGGGCGACTTGATGTGCAGTCGCCCACCCATTGGGCGACTGCACTCAATCCCCCATGAATTTTGTAAATTTTGTAGTTTTAACTGGAAAATAATCTACTGGAGTTATAATAAAGGTTTATGTTCATTGTATGTTGTAGGTGCGTAACAAATTTTGAAAAAAAAATTAAGAACAATTGACCGTACAACGATCGGTACATACGATGGTAAGTGATATGTTGATGTTACTGAGAATTCGTGTACAGAGAAAACCGGTATGTTAATATTGTTACATGACCTGTTATGTGAATCATTGAATGCGAAAAGACGAGATAATAAGCTTGTTTGAATTTAAATAAACTTCATAATACAGTTAGGAGTAACATATCGCGTACTTTTTTATTACATGCATAACATATAGTATCATGTGCGACTAACCCACACAACTGCTCATACGACCTACTGTGTGGACCGGGGCCATTTTCCTTTCCTTGCCCGCTCGGCGTTGAACTCCTCGGCGGCCTCTTTTGCCTTAGCCGCCATTTCTCTCTTTCTCTCGCGCTCCCTCTCACGAGCCTCCCGCTCCCTACGCGTGCACGCTTCGAGATGAGCTTTCGTCTCACGTTGTATATGCAGGGTTTGCTCATTCTTGCGGCGCTCCTCCTCCCGCATCTCCGATGACCTTGCGACATTTCACTCCTCGAAGTCGAGGGCCCATTGGTCCTCGGCGTGGATCTCAAGATCGATCCATTTGCAGTAGGCACATAGGGGTTTCGGGGACTGTAAATACATGGGAGAGATTGTTAGTACGTGCTGTGAAGGAGAAAAGGTAGGGGAAAATGGTGCACCTGGTCCTTACGGGCTGCCGATAGGTTGCGGTGTCTAGACGACGATCGGGGTAGTTACTGGAGTAGTTTGCACAACCTCAGTAACGCATACCTACGCTAATTCGGTGCTTAGACTTGAAGAACTTGCACGTGTCCCCGCACCAACAAAGGTAGGGTGTCTCCCCCTCAGGTGGGAGTTGCGGCGAACGCTCGGTGGGAACGTTAGGGATGGGGTTGTTGCTACCGGGCCCCTCATTGCGGGGAGCTGACCTCGTAGCGCGCTGGGCTTGTCTGCTTGGGCCGCAATAGCCCTTATTTCTCATCGCGGGCGGCAGCTGACCGTGCTAGGTCGCGGTTCTCCTCCCATTGCTTCATCATTTTGTCCCATTGCTTCTGTTGCCCTTTGTCCATACCGGTGTGGTGAAGGAAGCGTGGTGTAGTGTGGGGTTTGGTTGCGCAGTATTCTCTGAGAAATCCCGAGGACCTCAATTTATAGTGTGCAAAGCTGGTAAAGCTGGGCCGTGAGGTCTTGTCGCTGCGGAAAGCTGCATTGTCATGTCATGTCACTGCGCAAAGCTGGCACGTTCGGTCTTCTCACTGCGCAAAGCTGACCCGTGCTGTCATGTCACTGCAAAAGGCTACATCATCATATCATGTCACTGAGGAAAGCTGGCACGTTCGGTCTTCTCACTGCGCAAAGCTGGCCCGTGCTATCATGTCACTGCGAAAAGCTGCGTTGTCATGTCATGTCACTGAGGAAAACTGGCATGTTCGGTCTTCTCATTGCGTAAAGCTGACCCGTGATGTCATGTCACTGCGAAAAGCTGCGTCGTCATGTCATCTCACTAAGGAAAGCTGGCACGTTCGGTCTTCTCACTGTGCAAAACTAGCCCGTGCTGTCATATCACTGCGAAAAGTTGTGCTGTCATGTCATGTCACTGAGGAAAACTGGCCCGTGTGGTCATGTCAATGTGGAAAGCTGACCCATGCGATCATGTCGCAGTGGAAAGCTGGTCTTCTCGCTGCGCAAAGCTGGCGCACCCGATCTTCTCACTGCGCAAAGCTGGGTTGTCATGTCACCGAGCAAATATGGTTCGAAGTTACGCTATATAATGAATGGATAAAGTGGTGCTGGTTGGAAGAACTATCTTCTCCGTCGTAGAGTAACCCACCATGACGAACGCCGAGGGACCACTAAAACATGAGTTACCAAAGGAGGACCTTCCGCTCGAAAAGAAGGAGTACTTCGGCCCTACGTACCACTTGTTGCCAAGTAGGCGCGCTCAGCCAACGTGGTCGAAATGCAAACACATGCAGGTGGCAAGAGGGCCATGAGCATGGTGGTCAACGTTTCTTTCGATGCCCATACTCCGGGGTACAAGTTCGTACTTGTCTATTTTATTGTACTGCTAATATAGCTTCGATGTTAATATTTGTTTGTAGCAAGTGGATAAATGTGACTTCAATGTGCTGGATCAACAATAATGATACTAGGATTGAATTCTACTTGAAACTTCTTTGGTTGAGTTGCACTCTCATTGGTTGGAAGAGTACTACTAGAATTGCTTGCGAAATAGTTACGCAAAGTTCATTTATCCATTATAGCAAATCTATCAACAAAGTGTAACACGTCAATCCTAATCGAACATATAAATCATAATTTTAATTTTAATCTCTAGTAATTCAATTTGGTCAAAGGCAATAATACAACATACATTTAATCTCTAATTCTAAAAATTCAGGTTACTCAGTGTCAGTAACTCAATATAAACTATAAAGATTAAAGAGAACAGAAGTTTTACCCTGTGGGCTGTGGCTCGGACGCTCGTTGGTCGTCATGCTCAGTCTCGGCCAGCCGTCGGGCGTTGGCCGGTCAATCGATGACTCGGTGTGACAGTGTCGGTCATCCAAGACTCCAAGCCTCCAAGGCCAATTGGCAACCGGCCAAGGTGCCCAATTCCCCGCTCAGCCATAGGCCACTCCGGTCACCCACTCCCGAATCAAATGATCAAATCCAATCGGCAGGGGCGCAAGGCAACCACTACCATTCCACTCCCCAGCTCACGCCTCACTGCCTCATACGCGACGGCAACACCTCCCTAGCTCCCCAGCAGCAGCTCCCAGCCTCCCCTCTTCAGGCTACAACGTAGGAAGCTAGTCAAGCCACAAAGCTCCGCTCGTCCGCCTGGAAATAAAGATTAACACTTCAAAAAGACCGAAGCGTACTTATCCATCATCCCCAGAAGTCGCCATGAAGATTAGCCGATCTTTAAGAGCAAGTGATGCTTTCTTACATGCTGAAAAACACATTTTGTAGCCTTCTCGATACACTTAATATTAATGCAGCATATGAGACTATACTTTTCCTGCCAATAAGCTTTGCTATCTTTGTACTTGTGGCTTTTAAAAAGCTTAATAATAATTGCAGAGTCTGAATGCTAAAACAGGATTGTTTACTAACCACATGAAGATTATACACCAAGACCCCAAATTGCATGCTCAGAGAGTTGCTGCAATCAAGGTAAGATGTCATGAGAATTGTTGTAACTGTATGTTCTTGTTAAATGTGAGCATTCGAGCTGGCTGACATTCATCTATTTTTTCCTCTTTGCTTGAACTTGAAGAGAACAAAAGGTACTGCTTCTGCAAGAAAGCATGCTTCTGAATCACAAAAAGCATTCTTCAGGGATCCTGAGAATCGGCTCAAGAGAAGCATTGCCATGAAAGTTGATTGAACTACCTTATACTGACAAAAGTACATATCACAGTTAAGTTTTATGTCCATTTACACAGTTTGTTTCTTTAGCTGTTGTCTTTTTGTAGTTATGTTCTAAGTTAGCATGTGCATGTATCCTCTTTGTTTTAAGTGGTAGTACTAATGGAGGGCCGGTATGGCAACAGGGGGTGTAAATAGTGCTTTCAAAATTTTTCCCTAAGTATTCGCCTATCCTTCATTTCAGTAGCTACTGAACTATAAAGATCAAACTCACAACCCTAGCGATCTGACCGCTGCCTACATGCCGGTCTGACCGGGCTCCTAGCGGTTTGATCGCTCCCCTGTTCCAGAGCAGAAAAATAAGCCTGAGGCGATGCAACTTTTGGTGTAACTCTAAAAATCCAAGTCCAAATGAGATGAGATTTTACACACACTTTGCTTAGGGTCTCAGAAATTTATTACATCTAATGATCGCATGAATTCTTATCAAAGTTTAATCCTTTCTCAAGAACAAGCGAGGTTGCAACAAAGTTGGACAAAAACCGAAAACTCGGAATATAACTTGCTTGTGGGTGAAGGATGGCTAAGATGGCTTTAGATGTATTCCTACATCTCACAGCAAGTAAAAACTCCCGAAGATTTGAGGCAAAAACACTTAGATCAAGAAATCTCCTAGAAAGATCAAATCCAAGAAAAATTGGGCAACTTCAAAAACTTGCAAGACATGATGCCCAGATGGATAGGGATTAATCTCCATGAGTCATCTCCATCACTTACATGTTCTTGGCACACAACAAGATCAAAAAGAGGAGAAAAGATCAAAACTAATAAGATCAAGAGCAAATCAATCAAAACACGAGAACTGTATAAGAGATGAATAAAGTTACTTGAAAATGAAGGTTTTACAGCCACTCCACCTGGTAGACAAGAGAGCATATCTTAGTACTCACACTTATCAAATCCTAACCCTGAACACTTGCTAGAACGAGAAAATGAAAAAATGTTAGATGGTTACTAGTAAGTCTCTATCCCAACTTGTTAAATAGATGGGGCAACCGGCCCACATCTAACTCTAATAGATACTATCTACTAGCACATAGGGGAAAAACCTGTTAACTCCACACAACACTTTTACTCACACACTATACTCATGTACGCTTTTCAAAGCATATAGGCATGACTCTACTAAGTTTTTAGCCTTTAATCCAACTTGACCATCTTAGCTTCTCCTTAACCTAAACCATTTTCCCAACCGCCGCTTAAGCATCGCGGTTTTGATCAAAACTAGTTTCCGGTATTTGGTCAACTTACCAAAATTCCCTTTTTTGACTCGGTCTTCATCTTCCCTTGCAAGTAATTGCTATGCTTGCCACATGTAGGTGCATCACTGGCTTGCCACATATCGGCAAGTCTCTTCTATTCCGGTTCCATCGGACCACGACTCACTTAGACTGACCAAGCCACACGGTGCCATCCGTTACTCGAACCTTCCCATCAACATTTCCCACCTTCTTTGTGCCATGCTTAAGCTCGGTCTTCTCACCTGGCATCCTTGATCGTTCTGAGCCTCGGCTCCTCCATGAGCGTAATCTCGATCCTCACTGTTAACTATGGTTTATTTCAAGCCTCCCTACATATTCAAAGACCAAAAATTTATATTTAGGCATAAGTTTTTTACAACTTGACCTACATTAGTCGAAACATGCTTAATGCAATATATATGCACTAACCTGATACAATTTAAATCACCCTATGACCAAATTCCCAAATTTCTAATTCTTTGCCGAAGCAACCGATATGGCTGGTCAAACCGCTGATGTTAGTCGGTTTGACTGCTGGCACTTGCCGATTAGACCGCTAGCGCCGGCTGGTCTGATCGGTAGCCGGTCAGGCTGTCTGATCCAAATTCTAAAAAACTGCAAATTTGCAAAAAACCAAATCCTAGTTCCTCCAATTTGGCAATAGTTCATCACAACAAAAATCTAGGCCTTCTCATATGGTCCTTTAACTAGAATCTAACTTATACTTTTTTGCCTAGATTATTTTACTTTCTGCTAAAATGGGACCTGCGGTTTACTTGGAACAACATTTAACACCTGTTGCTTTACAGGGGTGAAATTTTACTGCAGCAAATGTGGGCAAGAAGGACATATTGCCTATCAGTGAGGGAAATTTCAGGCAGAGTGCAGTTCAAATGCCGGTTATGTGGGGGGAAGGGACATAATAGCTGAACATGTGGAAAGCCAAGGTCATAGAATGAGTATCAACGACAACTTCGGCACTGCAGCCGATGTGGTGAAATGGGACACAAGCGCCATAACTGTCCCAAATCCACTGACGTGGAGGCTGGTGCTTCTGGTTATATAGTTAACCAAGTTAATGGTGGTAAATCTGGTATTTATTCCTGTAGTTTCTGCTCAGCAAAGGGGCATAACAGACGAACATGCCCGAAAAGGAAGGCTAGCTGAGGATACTGGAAACAATGGGCAGTTTGAAAAATATATATTAATTGGCAGTGCAATCATATGGAATATCTACTGAGTATTACTACTTAACACATGCAGTGAATGCTGTTGCCTAAATCTAATCTTTATGCCACTAAACAAGACCATTGTGAAAGCTAATTTTTTTTTCCAACTCAAAAAGAGCAAACAAATGACCCACACCTGAATACATGCCTGGTGTATGAGGTCAATTGATGGGTAGCTACTAACTACAATGACCCACACCTAATTACATGCCTGTGTATGAGGTCAACTGATGGGTAACTACTAACTACAACACCCTCTCCATTGTTTAGTTTTGTCCTTGTTGGCAACCATTCTTTTGGTATTAGTATATATATGAAGTTTTTACCAGCAACACTCCCTTACATTGTTCAAAGCATGCTGAGTGGCCGGATACTACATGCGTCAGATTGCCAAAATAATAATGAAATAAAATGATAGGTATCTTCAAACTTGGCATCGGCCAATCTGTTGTCCTAGATTTTGTAAGAATGACATCTCTATTTTTTTTATCTTTATTCAAGTCCCATGCTTCTTTAACAAAAGGTAATGATGAGTATTTTTTATTAGATCTTGGGTCAAGTGATGAAAACAGTTGTCTGAACTGACATAGAAATGACCTGAACAATGCAAAAAGGATTCTCATGAACCATTCTTTCTGTGCTACAGCAGTGAGATATACAAAATAGAGGTTAACCAATGAAAAGGAAGTTGTTCTATAGAAAATATGTTTTAATTTCAGATGATATTCTGTCTTGGACTCTTGGTCGCATCATTTGAGCGATCACTGTAAATCTGGCATGCTTGCATGACCATTCCAAGTCATTCTCTCACTGTTGTCACTATACGGATTATTCTCTTGATATCCAATGGTATTGCTGTAACTTCCAGTAGGCGAGAATGGGCCCAGCATGTCTGGAGTACCTCCATGAAAAAATCTGTGATATTCATTAGCTTCTGGCTGTGAAACATGCTCACTGATATCCCCTCTTATTTTGCTGTGGGCATCTTGTAAGCCTTAAAAGATTCATGCATAACATCAAGCCACTAGTCCAGCACTAGAACACCTAGGATTAGAGGGGGTCGGGTGACTTACGATCGCCGATGAACGCCATTGAGCGAAGACCCGTGCCTGCGTGATGCAGGCGTGAGGACGAGTCGGTGAAGACCGCAGCGTCGCCGGTGTACAGGGTGACGCCGGCGGAGTCCTGCAGAGGCGGCGGCGACGGCCTTCCCGTTGCTAGCAGCGCGTAATAGATCGGGTCTTGATTAGGGTTTGTACGGGGTTTTGAGTCTCACGGGATTGGAACGGCGTAACCCAACGTGAGGCCGGAACCCCACCCCTTTTATATTGCGCTGCGCAACGGGGGACCGTACCCAAAATTGGTAAGGCACCCCCGATTAGGGCGCTGAAAATCAGGGACGTGGATTTCCCCACGTCCTTCCTTTTCTGGCCGTTTTGGCCTTAGATCAATATCCAACATTCCCCCCTTGATCGTAAGGCTAAACGTCATAAGCCCTCTCTCAATAAAACTTCACACCAAAATAATGCGTCACAACAGTCAATTAAATACCGCTGGACAACATTACTTATAGTGCTCCATTCTATATCAATCGGATAACATAATACTTCATGGGAGTTGGTTACTTTATATGGTCCTCTTATTCCAGGATCACAGGCTCTCCAATAAACCCATGCCGGCAACATGATCACGAAAAATATTGGGTGGTAAGCCTTTTGTGAGCGGATCCGCAAGCATAAATTTAGTTCCAATATGCTCAACCTTAATTGTTTGATCCTGGACTCTATCTTTCACAACATGATACTTTATGTCAATGTGCTTGGCAGATGCACTCGACTTGTTGTTACTCGAATAGAAAAATGCGGGTTGATTATCGCAGTACAAAATGAGTGGTCTAGAAATGCTGTCTACCACTCTCAATCCCGGGATAAAATTCTTAAGCCATACAGCCTGCCCGGTAGCTTCATAACATGCCACAAATTCAGCCTGCATTGTCGACGATGCAGTAAGTGTTTGCTTTACACTTTTCCATGATATTGCTGCTCCTGCGAGGGTGAAAATGTAACCTGATGTGGACTTCTTAGTGTCTTTACACCCCGCAAAATCAGCATCAGAATAACCGACAACCTCAAGGTTATCGTATTTTCTATATGTGAGCATGTGACCTTTAGTGCCTTGCATATAGCGCAGGACTTTCTTAACGGCTTTCCAGTGGTCTGGTCCTGGATTTGACTGATATCTGCCAAGCATCCCGGTAACAAAAGCTAAATCAGGGCGCGTACATACTTGAGCATACATAATACTTCCGACAGCAGAAGCGTAAGGTATAGCCTTCATCTGATCAGATTCATAGTCATTCTTTGGGCATTGAAATTTCCCAAACTTATCGCCCTTAACAATAGGAGCAGGCGAGGCAGAACATTTATGCATATTGTATCTCTTTAGTACTTTGTCAATGTATGCCTTTTGTGATAAACCTAATGTTCCTTTGGACCTATCTCGGTGAATTTCAATACCAAGAACATAAGATGCTTCACCGAGATCCTTCATATCAAAATTGGACGAGAGAAATCTTTTAGTTTCCCGCAGCATGTCCACACTGCTGCTGGCCAATAATATATCGTCCACATAAAGAATTAAGAAGGTGTAATTACTCCCCCTGAACTTAACATAAGTACAATTATCAACATCATTCTCCTTAAATCCAAATTTCCTTATGACTTCATCAAACTTAAGGTACTATTGCCTAGAAGCTTGCTTCAGGCCATATATGAATTTCTTTAGCTTGCATCCCAAATGTTCCTCGCCTTCCACAACAAAACCTTCCGGTTGTGTCATGTAAACGTCCTCATACAAGTCTCCATTCAGGAATGCAGTCTTAACATCCATTTGGTGCAACTCTAAATCGAAATGTGCTGTAAGCGCCATTATGATTCTAAATGAATCTTTAGTTGAGACAGGAGAAAATGTTTCATTATAGTCAATGCATTCTCTTTGTGTAAACCCTTTCGCTACAAGTCTCGCCTTAAACCTTTCGATGTTCCCTTTGGAGTCACGTTTTGTTTTGTAGACCCATTTGCAGCCTACTGTTTTGGCTCCATTAGGAATTTCCACTAAGTCCCATATGCCATTAGCGCCCATAGACTCAATCTCATCTTTCATGGCATCTAGCCATTTAGATGAATCCTTATTCTTCATTGCTTCCTTATAAGAGCTAGGATCATCTGCCTTCCCAAGATCATCCTCATTCAAGTAAACCTCATAATCACTTGGGATAGCAGATTTGCTCACTCGTTGTGATCTCCTGACAGGTTCATTAGCTGGCTCATTAGGCTGTTCATTAATTGTCACAGAGGGCTGTGAAAGCTCATCATTAGGTACTGCAATTGTATTTTCAGAGCCCTCAACAGAAGGAGTAGCCACAGAATTAACTGGAGATGCAACAGGAGTTGCAACTACAGGATCAACTGTGGGCACAACCATTTGGGGCATGGGAAAATCAGTCTGTCGGATTAGCGGTGAAGCAACATAAATCCGCTTCTCCTCAAGATCAATTTTCCTAGGCTCCAAGTCGCCACTGATGCCATCATTTTCCAAGAACACAGCGTGCCTTGTTTCTACAAATTTTGTGGTACGATCTGGACAATAGAATCGGTACCCTTTAGACCTGTCAGGGTAGCCAATAAAATGGCAACTCACAGTCTTGGGATCTAATTTTCCAATTTTTGGGCTAAATACTTTAGCTTCAGCCGCACATCCCCACACATGGAGGTAGTTCAAACTAGGTTTTCTCCCAGTCCATAATTCATAAGGTGTTTTAGGCACTGATTTACTGGGAACCCGATTGAGTATATGTGCAGCGGTCTTTAATGCTTCCATCCATAACTTTACAGGCAAAGTGGAGTAACTCAACATACTTCGAACCATATCCATAAGTGTGCGGTTTCTTCTTTCCGCTACTCCATTTTGCTGGGGATCACCAGGCATTGAGTACTGGGCAACTATACCATTTTCTTGTAGAAACCTGGCAAAAGGACCAGGAATCTGCCCATAAGTTGTGTGTCGCACATAATACTCTCCCCCACGATCCGAGCGCACTACTTTAATCTTTAGATTGTGCTGATTTTCAACTTCAGCCTTAAATATCTTAAATTTATCAAGTGCCTCCGATCTTTCTTTAATAGGATAGATATAACCATTACGTGAGTAATCATCAGTGAACGTAATAAAAGAATCATAACCATCCACTGATGTCACAGGGAAAGGACCACATATGTCGGTATGAATTAATTCCAAAATCCCTGTGCTTCGAGTAGCACCTTTCTTTATTTGCTTTACATACTTGCCTTTGATACAATCAAGGCAATGATCATCCGAATCATTAAAGTCTAAAGGGTGGAGAATTTCATCTTTAATGAGACGTTCAATTCTCCCCCTCGAAATGTGGCCCAAACGACAGTGCCACAATTTCAACGAAGTCTCATCAATTCGCTTGCGCTTTTTATTCACATCACATACATTCATGGATATAGGAGAATCTTGCAGGGATAACATATAAAGCTTGTCGTGTCGGATGGCACGACCAACATTATCATTATTAAAATAAATCAAACACATTCCGTGTCCAAAATTACAAGAATATCCATCATTATCTAATAATGAAATGGAAATCAAGTTTCTTCTCATTGAGGGAACATAAAGAACATCATTAAGTTTCATTACAAAACCATTATTCAAAACTAAAGAAACCGATCCGATAGCTTGAATTTCGGCTTCCATCCCATTAGCCACTCTTAGGCTTCTTTCCCCTCTGAGACTTCTCAACATATGGAATCCCTGCAAGGAATTCGTAACGTGCACAGAAGCACCAGAATCAATCCACCAAGAATTTATAGGAAAATCAGCATAAAATGCTTCATCAACAAAAGTGATTTCATAAGTACCTTTCTTGGCGAGCCATTTCAGCCATCCAGGACAATCATCTTTGAAATGATCATTCGACTGACAAAAGTAACATTCACCACTTTTCTTCTGTTCATTTGAGCTCCCAGGTCCTGAAGCGTTTTTAGGCGCCTTAGGATGTTGTGGGTGCTGTGGCTTCTGTGGCTTCTGATAAGGGGAGTAGGTTTGCTCCTTCTTTCCCTTTCCTTTGTAGCCACCTCTATTTCTAGAGGGACCAGTCTTATTTGAGGAGCCGACTTGATTCACAAAATCAGTAGCCCCCTCAGCCTTAAGCCTCTCTTCCTCCTGTGAAACATTAGCGATCAACTCGCTCATGGTCCACTTGTCCTTAATGGTGTTGTAGTTCACCTTGAAAGCTTCAAATTGCTTGGGAAGAGACATCATAATGTAATGGACAACGAAACCATCAGAAATTGCCATGTCCATTGTCTTAAGTCTGGCAGCAATATTGATTATGGTCATAATGTGCTCACGAACATTCCCAGTTTCATTGTACTTAGTGTTCATGAGCCTGTGCATTAGTGTGGTAGCATAAACTTTAGAGGACCCCTTAAAGTGATCCTCGATGGAGGACAAATAGTCCTTTACCCTTTCCTTTTCAGGGATTGCTCCCCTTATGGCCTCACTGATAGAGTTTTTCATCACAGCAAGTGAAACACGGTTAGACCGCTCCCACTTTTCAGCATTAGTTTTATATTCCTTCATTTTGTCATCATAATTGTCCTCCCCTTCAGTAGGAGCGACATGCTCATCGAATCTGAACGCGTAGTCCAGATCCAAGAGCTGAAAAGTCGTCATAAGTGTAAACTTCCATTTCTGGAAGTTACTACCATTAAGTGGCTCAATTGCATTAACATGAGCGGAAACGGAAGCAGCTGAAAAAATTTAAAATTTACATTAGGAAAACGCATAATTAATTTGCATGAAAATTAATCTTACATTGGTATGATTAACAACATGCTCATAAGAATTTTTCGCATCACCGTTGGGCAGAAACGAAAAATTTAACATAATTTATCGCATGCAATTACAATTAACTTTGGTCAAAGAGTAATAGCATGGCGAAAAATAAACATAAAAATAAATATAATTGATTACATGCAATTACAATTAACGTTGGTCAAATAGTAATAGCATGTAAAACTAAATACAGCCCTCCAATTGAATTTCCCGTTGGTTCCATTCAATTAGGGGCAGAACATTACGCAGCGGAAAAAGGCATAATAATTTTCAGCAGCTTAGCAACATTATCCGTAAATAATTTCATAAGAGATCAATAATCATTAATTAAACATGAGATAAACCATAAATACATGAAATATATATACTGAAAAAAACCTCAACAGCCTGAAGTATATACCATAAAACAATTTCATGCATATATAATATGCTGAAATACAACTCAATCAGCCAAAACACGTGCGCGCGCGGCGGCCCAAGCCACGGCGCAGCCCAAAACTCCCCACGCGCAGCGCACGGCCCAAAAGGGCCCCCGCTCGCCCGCACGCCATTGGATCAGATCCAACGGCCATAATCACTCCGCCTGAGACTCAAAAGGCTCCAAAAACCCTAACCCTAAAAACATTCACCGGCTCATCCCAGAAAAATCGGAGAGGCGTAAGGGGTGGGGCGGCGGCGCGACGGCGCGGAGCTGCTCCGGCAGCGGGCGGCGGCGTCCGGAGCAGAGCGGGATGGCGTCGGCGCGGCCTTCGATCGGCGGCGCCCGGCGTCAGCAGCGCACGCGGCGCGCTCGGGCATAGCGGCGGCGGCGCCCGCAAGAAGCGAAGCGGCGGCGGCCGAAACTGCACGACGGCGGCGGCGCAGCGCTCGGCGGCGGGTGCAGAGCAGCGGGGTGGCGGCCCCAATGGCGAGGCGGCGCTCACGGTGAGCAGCGGCTTGACATCACCCGTAAGACCCCGATCCCCCTTCCTTTTTTTTTTGATTCTTTCCGATCCGAATTTGGGGAAAACTACTTTGGGGTTCATCATGATTTGGGTTCGGGCTTCATCAGATTTTGGGGAAAAACTTTAGGGTTTGCTGCAATTTTGATTCCCCTCCTTCTCCCATTCTACCCGAGCCCAAGAACAGCCAGTCGCCTAGGGTTCTTAGAAGACTAGTGGGTGGCTCTGATACCAAATGTAAGCCTTAAAAGATTCATGCATAACATCAAGCCACTAGTCCAGCACTAGAACACCTAGGATTAGAGGGGGTCGGGAGACTTACGATCGCCGATGAACGCCATTAAGCGAAGACCCGTGCCTGCGTGATGCAGGCGTGAGGACGAGTCGGTGAAGACCGCAGTGTCGCCGGTGTACAGGGTGACGCCGGCGGAGTCCTGCAGAGGCGGCGGCGACGGCCTTCCCGTTGCTAGCAGCGCGTAATAGATCGGGTCTTGATTAGGGTTTGTACGGGGTTTTGGGTCTCACGGGATTGGAACGGCGTAATCCAACGTGAGGCCGGAACCCCCCCTTTTATATTGCGCTACGCAACGGGGGACCGTAACCAAAATTGGTAAGGCACCCCCGATCAGGGCGCTGAAAATCAGGGACGTGGATTTCCCCACGTCCTTCCTTTTCTGGCCGTTTTGGCCTTAGATCAATATCCAACACATCTGAGTTCTCTTCAACCAATTGCCTGAACACTGACGACTTAAATAGCAGACTGAGTGCAGTGGATGAGGCTCTTGTCCTTGAGCAATTGGGAGAGAGAGTGACCTCTTCATTACCTTGTGTTGCGTTATGATCTAGGATAAAGGAATTGTTCTGAGAGAACTTCTATGTTTCTCTTGGGAAAAGGTTCTCAGTGTTATGAATAGCGCTTGTATTCAATATGAGGCCAATGGGCCGGTATATATACACAAAGTAAAGGTGGTAAATATGCAAAGAACCCCTCATAACAATGGGGAATAACAAACTATACATATATCTCTAACACCCCCCTCAAACTCATGGTGGATCAACAACACTGAGTTTGGAGAGGTAGAAGCTGTGCTGTGCTCGAGTCTGGGCCTTCGTGAAGAAATCCGCTATTTCAAGCTCCGAAGGCACATACTGAAGAGTAATCACCTGATCATGCACACAAGACCTCATGAAAGAAGCATCAACACCAATATGCTTGGTGAGCTCATGCTTCACAGGATCACGAGCAATACTGATAGCACCTATACTGTCTGACAAGAGAGGGGTCGGTGTAGTGACAGAAACACCAAAATCCTCAAGTAACCACCGTAGCCAAGTAATCTCTGCTGTCAAGAGAGTCATAGCTCGCAACTCAGCCTCTGCACTCGAACGGGACACTGCAGTATGTTTCTTCGTCTTCCAGGCAATAAGAGAACCCCCAAGAAAAACACAGTAAGCAGAGATAGACCGGCGATCAGAGGGATCGCTGGCCCAAGTAGCATCCGAATAGGCCTGAAGCTGTAACGAGCTGGAACGTGGAAAGAAGAGACGGCGAGAGATAGTCCCGCGAAGGTATAGCAGAACTCGAAGAAGGTGGCTGTAGTGGACCTGAGTGGGAGCTGAAACAAACTGACTCAGAATATGAACTGGATAAGTGATATCCGGACGAGTAACAGCAAGGTAGACAAGACTCCCAACAAGATGACGATAGCGAGTCGGATCAGAAAGAGGCTCGCCATCAGAGAGTCGGATATGAACATTGAGCTCCATGGGAGTCTCAACAGTACGCTGATCAGTGAGAGAGGCGCGATCAAGAAGATCCTGAATATATTTCTCTTGGGACATAAAGAAACCATCTGGAGTGGAAGTAACCTCAATCCCAAGGAAGTAACGAAGAGGACCAAGATCTGACATAAGGAACTGCTCACTAAGACGAGCCTTGACAAAGGCAATGTACTCAGAATCATCTCCCGTAATGATCATATCATCAACATACAGAAGAAGAAGAGTCCGACCACGAGACGAAGTGTGGACAAAGAGCGCAGGATCATGATCACTAGCTGAAAAGCCAGCAGCAGTGACCACAGAGGAGAAGCGCTTAAACCAAGCACGAGGGGCTTGCTTAAGGCCATAGAGAGAGCAACGAAGGCGACAGACCATGCCCTCAGGAACAGAATACCCGGGTGGCGGATGCATGTAGACCTCCTCACGCAACTCGCCATTAAGAAAGGCATTCTTGACATCAAGCTGAGAAACAGACCAGTGGCGAACAGATGCCACCGAAAGAAGAGTGCGAACAGTGGTCATGTGGGCCACAGGAGCAAAAGTCTCGTCGTAGTCAACACCATGCTCCTGCTGGAAGCCACGAGCAACAAGACGCGCCTTATAGCGCTCAAGAGAGCCATCAGAGCGAGTCTTAATCTTATAGACCCACTTACACGTGATGGGATGAGAATGAGATGGAAAAGGAACAAGATCCCAAGTACCAGTACGCTCGAGGGCAGCAATCTTCTCGGCCATGGCAAGCTGCCACTCAGGATGAGTAACAGCATCCCGGTAGGAGACAGGCTCACGAGTAGCTGCGCCAGCAAAGGCAAAACGGGCAGGAAGCCGAATCGACTGGCGATCGCGGAGAGCGTAGCGAGGAGAAGATGACCCATCAGGGGAAGATGGAGCATCAGAAGAAGATGGAACATCAGGAGAAAATGGCTCATCTGAAAGATCCTCAATACGAGGTCGACGAGTGTAGAAGATAAGGGGAAAAGGTACTGTAGTGGGAGGAGCCTGGGGAGTCGTAGGAGACGACACAGGCGGCGACAACGGCGGAGAGGCCACAGGGGGAATATGTGGAGACTCAGTGGGACAGGTGGACGAGGGCAAAACAGATATAGGTGTATTTGGAAAGGTCAAGAAAGACAGAGACTCCACAGAGAAAGCTGAAGGAGAGGCAGGACGTGGGTAGAATGGACGAGACTCGTCGAAAGTCACATCCCGAGAAACCCGCATCCGACGACCAACAGGATCCCAGCACCGATAGCCCTTGTGCTCGGCACTGTATCCCAGAAACACACACTCAACAGACTGAGCGGTCAGTTTGGTGCGTTCTCGAGGGGTGAGGAGAACGTAGCAAACGCAGCCAAACAGATGAAGGGTAGAGTAGTCAGGAAGAAGACCACAGAGACGCTCAACAGGGATCGCTCCCTGAAGAGCAGAAGAGCGCTAGATGTTGACGAGATAGGTGGCAGTGGAAACAGCCTCGGCCCAAAAGTGAGGTGGAATAGAGGCGGCGATCATCAGAGCACGAGCCGTCTCAAGGAGGTGACGATGCTTGCGCTCAGCGACACCATTCTGAGCATGAGCACCAGGACAAGAGAACTGAGCGAGAGTGCCCTGCTCAGCAAGGAAGCTGCGCAGGTAACGAGAGAGGTACTCGCCAGCAGAATCAGCACGAAAGACACGAATAGGAGTGGAGAACTATGTGTGAATCATAGTGGCAAATTGTTTATAGATAGACAAGGCCTCACTACGAGAAGACATGAAATATATCCAAGTGTGGCGAGAGAAATCATCTATAAATATGATATAATATCGATGACCCCCTTTCGAAACGAAGGGAGCCGGACCCCAAACATCTGAATGAACAAGATCAAAAGGGCGCTGAGATACAGACTCACTATGAGGATAAGGAAGCTGAATCTGTTTACCTAACTTACAGCCCTGACAATCTAAAGACACGTCTCCTGAGACAGACCCCAGAAGACCAAGACGAACTAAGGACGACAGACGAGATCCACACAGATGACCAAGACGGTGATGCCACTGCTGGAAAGAGCCGGTAGACGAAGTGGCAGAAGCGGACAAACTGGCGGCGATGGTGGCAGCGGAAGGAAGGTGACGCCAGTCAAGCTCCCAGAGACGCTGTGAGTCACGGCGCCGAGGGCCAGAACCAACCAGAGCTCCCGTGTGGTGGTCCTGAACACAACAAGAGTCAGAGTCGAGAATGACCCGATAACCAAGGTCAGTAATCTGCCCAGCAGAAAGAAGCTGCATGGTAAGGCGAGGAACATGAGCAACAGAGGAAACATGAAAGGATGAGTTGCTAAGAGATCCTCGACCAGAGACAGAAAGAGATGTACCATCAGCAGTAAGAACACTGACAGGAGAATCAAGAGGTGTAATAAAAGACAGAGTGGAAGGATCAGGAGTCATGTGAAAAGATGCTCCAGAATCAAGAATCCACGGGGAGGTACCTGACTGTGTAGGGGGGTGGTTTCTCAGTGCCCGAAGAGTCAGTAGCAGAACCTGCAGAACCTGTCGAGGGAGAACCGGAAGCAGTAAGCAGGCGTCGAAGTCTGGCTATCTCCTGCTCGGTGAGAGAAACTGCTGAAGAAGTCGATGTAGAAGCACTAGTGCCAGTAGAAGAACGGCGTGAAAGATGCCGCTTCTTCTTATAGCACTGGGACTCAATGTGGCCGACCTTGTCGCAGTAGGGACAGTGAGGACGGCCACCTCCAGACGGAGGGCGGCCACCACCACCTGTGGCAGCCTCTGGAGGAGGCAGTGTAGCAGGTAGACGAGCGGCGAGCACAGAGGGGAGTGGCATCAGACCAGCACCACTCAGGCGAGTCTCCTCCGCACGTATCTCGGTAAGAGCCTCCAGGAGAGTGACACGAGGGTGGCGTGCAAGTAGCTGGGCACGCTGTTGCTCGAACTCAGGACGAAGGCGAGTAAGAAACTCGTAGACCCGCTGAAACTCCAGGTCAGCACGTATATCCAGGCAGCACAGACAGGAATGGCAGCCAGCAGTGCGGAGAGAGTCCAACTGACGCCAGACAGCAGAGCTCTGGGCGTAAAAAGCGTCAACAGTAGCATCACCCTGCTGAAGAGAGTGCTCCTGGCGGACCACGGACAGGTACAGGGCATCACCAGAGGGCTCGTAGCGCTGACGAAGATGAGTCCACATTTGAAAAGCCGAAGGGAGTCCCACAACCTCAGAAGAGAACTGAGGCTGGACACTGGCGATGAAGACAGCAGCAGCCCGAGCGTCGTCATCGTACCACTGAGTGTAGGTGATCAGACGATCCTTGTAGGAATCCAGAGCCTCCTGGTAGGCAGAGGCAGCTTCATCATCAGCAAGGCGAGCGGCCTCAGCAGCAGCCTTATCGGCTGTCGGGGGCAATGCAACAGGCGTAGGCTTCGTCGGAGGAATAGGGCAAGGCGGGCAGGTGACATCGCCAGAGAGGACGCCCCAGAGACGAAGACCACGCATGTGGATGCGCATGTGAGACACGAAGTCAGTGTAATTAACACCATCAAAGATCACCGGGCAGTGAGGAAGGGAAACGGTGCCCATTGGTAGGCGGTGCTGGACGGCGCGGCGACCAAGGCAACGAAGTCTAACAGGCGGCGCTGGATGGCGCGGCGGTTAGAACGACGTTTTTTTCGGTCGGTCTACAAGACAGACCAAGCCGACCGAGCCGCGGTCGGACTCGGGCGCAGGGGCGGCAGCGGCGACGGGGGAGTCGGCGGCGGTGACGGCGACGGGGGAGTCGGCGGCGGACGCGAGCGGGCGGAGTCGGGCGGGGCCGACGACGGCGGGCTCGAGCGGGCGGCCTCGGGCAGAGCCAACGAGGCGGCGACCAGCGGGCGGAGCCGGCGACGGGGGAGTCGGCGGCGGACGCGAGCGGGCGGAGTCGGGCGGGGCCGACGACGGCGGGCTCGAGCGGGCGGCCTCGGGCGGAGCCAACGAGGCAGCGACCAGCGGGCGGAGCCGGTGACGACCAGCGGGCGACGAGTCAGGCGCCGGCGGCAGATGGCAGCGGATGGAGCCGCTCCGAGCGACGGCGGCGACGGCAACGTCAAGGATGACGACGAGACGGCGACCTCCAGATTGGATCTAAGAGGCGACGGCGAGGCGACAAGCGAAGCGACGGGAAACCCTAGGTACGCTCTGATACCATGTTATGAATAGCGCTTGTATTCAATATGAGGCCAATGGGCCGGTATAAATACACAAAGTACAGGTGGTAAATATACAAAGAACCCCTCATAACAATGGGGAATAACAAACTATACATATATCTCTAACACTCAGTAGGAGTTGCAATGCAAGAGCTTCAGCATTTGCAGTGTGTGACACACTTGGCTTTAGCCATGTGATGTATTACCTCAGGTCAAAATTAGTAACTGCGTTTATGCCTCTATACTCTATTGCGGCAATGTCATATGCACGTGCAACCTCTTCTTGTGTACCTGTAGCGAAATTTACAAATGATAAAGTTGAAATATGAGTTATGAAGTGCTGATTAATCTTTTAGAGGAATTTGGTAGCTGATGTGAGTTCCTATACTGGAGTTTTGTGATTGTTAACTAGGAAGTATAAATTTTGCTGATATACTCACTGTAAGTCCCAAGGTAGAGATACTTGTTCCCGAAGACCCTCCCTATTCTTGCTTCCCATCTTCCATTATGATGATGCCTGCAATTTGCATTTACCATCTTAGTTTATAGATTTATTTTTAGAATTACTGATGAATATAGTTTGAAATGTTTTGTTGGTTTTACCTTGCAACCCCTCGGTACTTAGAAACACCTCTTGAGAAACCACTGCTCTTTCTGGTATTTATGTGACATTTAGCAGATTTAAGTAGGTAATATACAGGTGTCAGTGACTTATGATCAAAACATTGAAACAATGTGAGAAGAGAGCAATTATTGAAACGCAACTAAGTAGGTATATGATCAATATAACATCAAATATAACAGCAGATTTAGCAGATTTAAGTAGGTAATATACAGGTGTCACCTATTCTGGAACGCAACTAGGAAAACTAAACCGACTCAATATCCGTAAGGTGCACAACTAAACTTTCCTTGTCAGGCTTACACATCTAAGCCGAACCGGAGACCTGATCCTTCCCAAAAGACGCCAGCTGAAGCGTGTCCTCTTCGGACTGTAGCGACTCATGCCTTTGTCGGCGGCCGAGCAGCATCCGATTCCCTAATGTCGTCTGCCAGCACAGGCCGCTGTCTTGCCGCTCGTCGCGTATAATATCTCCCCCAATAAGAGTCCACAACACTTAGCATCTATTTTTTTGTTAGCTAATAGAACTCATTTCTATTTTGATGGCATCGTGTATGCGCATTTTGCATCTAGTGTTGTCATCTGATTTAGATCCTCATGATATCTGTTCCGTGCAAATAACTCCTTGCGCTCCTTTTTCCTTTGAGAAATGTAGGTGATCACATTTGTGAGCATTTCCACTTTCACCAAACAGTCAAGCATCTCCCCTCAAAAAGAAAAAAAGGGTCAAGCATCTTATCAAACCCTCCGATGATACGACATCGTTTTGCAATACCTTTGGCAACAACCTAAGTATGTTGCATCCTTATTGAGATACAGTGAATACTTTGCATCCAATCTGAGTTACAGTCAATACTTTGAGCTTTTCTAGTTGGAAAGTTAGAATCAACAATAGAGGATCATTTCATCAAAACATCGAGGCATGCTTGAAGAGAACATATGATCAAAACATTGAAACAATGTGAGAAGAGAGCAATTATTGAAACAATGTGAGAAGAGAGCAATTATTATCGTGTGTTACCTGCTAACTCCACGAAATCTGGAACTCTTAGCCGTGATGCTTGCTGTGGACTTCTCAGAATTGCTTCCATTGGCGCTGCTTGTGATTGGGGTAAGCAGAGCTGTCTCCCTTCGTCTCCTTTTGATAACTTTACTGTAATACCTGGGCTGCAAAGCCCAGCCCAGCTCGGCCCAACCCCCAGTTATATATATGAGAGAGAGCCAGAGGGAGAGGCAAACCGAGATTTTTTCTCCTCCTTCCCGAGTATTCTCGCTACTGCCACCTCCCCGTGCTCGCTTGGCTCCTGCAGCTGTTGCTTCCTCTCGCACGCTGCTGCTGCCACCGCCGCCAGGCCGCTAGCCCGCAGGCGCCGCCGCTCCGCCGGCCGCGCCTCGCTGCCCCTGCCACGGACGTCACTCGGGTGCACCGTCCCTAGCTCGCGCGCGTCGCCGTCCACAGCTCGCCGCCGCGCGTCTTCGCTGGCGTCGCCGCCCTTGGCTGCCGTCGCCGTCTCCCCTTGCGCCTGCGCCGCCGCTTGTAGCCATCGCCCCTGTCTTCGCTTGCGCTGCCGCCGCTCGTCGCCTCGCCGTCCTCCCTCGTGTGTGCGCCGTCGTCGACCAGCTGTGCGCCACCGCTCCTGCTGCCACCCGCCGCCGCTTGCACGTGTCGCCGCCTTCTGGCCGCCGCCGTTGCCGCTCCCCTGCTCCGCCGGCTGCGCGCCGTGCAAGGGAGCAAGGGGGAGGGCCAGGTTCCGGCGGGGAAGAGGAGAGGGGGCCTGCGCCGGCTGACCAGGGGGAAGAGCCGCAGGGGGGCGCCGGCCGTGAGGAAGAGGAGGAGGCGCGAGAGCTGGCCGATTGGAGAAGAAGGGAAAAGGGGGTGCTGGCTATGGGGAGAAGATAAAGAGGAGGGAGCTGCCGACAGAGGAAAGAAAGGAAGGGAAGGCCAGGAGAAAGAGAGAGCCGGCCGGCAGAGGAAAAAAAGAAAAGAAAAGGAGAGAGAAGGAAAAGAAAAAAAAGGGGAAAGCCCGACCCGCCGTCAGATCTGCCCGATCCGGCTGGGTCAAAGGAGGGCTGTCCCGATCTGATCGCTCGGGGCTAGGGTAACGCCTTGAAAACCCTCTCCCTGTTTATTTTGCCGAGTCAGGCATAAGTTAATATGTCGATAATTAGAGTTGATGCATGTGACCCTTTAATTATCATTATTAATTTGAATGCCTGATCGGTGTAGTTGGTACGGTCATTGTAGTTCGGATCTGGTCGATCCGTGGCGGAAGAGGGAGGAGGAGAGTATAATCTGAGATTAAACAGTATAATTGGTTAAAGTGAGATTAAGCGTATAGAAATTGATCGGCGAGTATAAATAATGTGATCGCTGAATTTACAGACTGGTTAAGTATCGGGTCAATGAGAGGTTGGCTAGTGAGACAGGAATGGGTTATGTCAAATTGGGCGTTAGAGCGATATCATTTACTCGTACTTGAATGTGTTGCTTGAGTAATGAATTGAAATAGTTAATGCTTGTTCAGGTGGCGGTTCGAGTTTGGTGCCGTCCACGCACCGTCCGCCAGGTTAACAGGCAAGTGCATGGTAGACAGTAAATTGTGATGAATGTTATTGGTGTTCCCATGCCATGGTTTACAGTATTTATGAGATGATGCATGTGATTATGTGCTAATCATACCTTGATGAGTAATGTTTATGATTAGACATTCACATTTGAGGCATATTGCATCATGCAAAATGCATAAGAGCCAGGTCGGTGAGAAAGTCATATGACTAGTCCGGAGTGCTCTGGAATAAGACCTACAGAGGTAGGCAAATGAGTGGTCCATCGACGGGTGGACGCTCCGCTATACCGGTATATGCTACAGTTACAGAGCATACAGATGCATACAGATGCATTGCATGATATTGCATTGCATTACAGTGACAGAAAGTGATACAGTTTACAGTTACAGTTGTGCATTACAGTTTATAGTTACAGTTGTGATTTACAGTTTACAGTTACAGACAGTTTACAGTTACAGAATTAACTTACAGTTACAGAATTGATTTACAGTTTACAGACATAGGGTTGAATTACAGTTTACAGACAGAGAATTGATTTACAGTATACAGTTACAGTTGCAATTGCTAAAGTGATGTTACTGTTTTATCGTGTGCTTGCTGAGTCTTCGGACTCACCCTTGCTTTGTCGTTGTTTTTAGGTGAAGGATGACGACATGCATGGAATGGGGTTAGTCCTTTTGGCACTGCACTTGTAAAATAACAGTTTAGCGGTATACAGAGCTTTTATGTTGAATCTAGGGTTTAGCTTGCTAGCAGTGGAACCCTAAGCTTGTTTATGTTATGGTTTGCGAAATATGAAGTTAGTTGCTTTTGCAATTATCCTACTGTAAATTGTAGTTTGATAACTGTGGGTAATGATATTGGAAGGAAATAGAGGTGCTGCTAAAAGTTGAATAGCAACACTTGTGAAGTGGTAAGTGGGTGGTGGTAGCATCCTGGGCCCTGTGGAGAGTCAGGGTGTTACAGTTGCTATCAGAGCGGGCGTTAGGTCCGTGGTGGAAAAAAAAACCTTATGCCTAATGGTTAAATTAAAACTTGACACACATGGGTACACAGTAGGATGGGATTGGGTCAAGCATTGCATTTTATTTTCGTTAGTCATGTTGATTTGCAATGCCTTGAGGTTGATGCTTGTGAGTTGATAGCAAGCATCTGAAGTTATTTGTGTGTCCTACGGGACTTTGCTGTGATTGTGTCGCGTACCGACGCAATAGAGACTGAGATCGTGGCCACGGGAGAGGCATGGTCATGTTGCCATTTGTGACAGTGAGGTAGTGTTGTTTTGTTTCAGTTTGGAAATTGGTTAGTAACTCGTTGAGTTGTATGGAAATACCCGATAGAGGGGAGTGCTCCAGGCAAGTCTGGTATTTGGGGGAATTTTGATTATGTGAATGATTGGAGTGACTTGCGTGTTGAGATCAATGTTTTGGAGAAGGCAATATCTAACAGTGGTTGAAGTGTTTGATTCAGCGTACGTGGGATATGGTAGTTAAAGTAACAGGCTGCTACAGCATGGGATTCTAAGTTGTGAGAATCCAGGAGAGAAATTAACTGTAGTTATGTTTGCGGGATTGAAGTTGATTTGAATACAACGGGGATTTAGTAGTGATATGAGAAGCAGCGACGTAAGGTAGACTCATTCTTGTTTAATAGTTAGACTTGAAATATTGATGAATCAGTCGGTGATTATGGTTGCCTAAACTGTTGAGCCACATCGAATGACTGGTATTATGATGGTCCCAATTGATTAACCTAATGTGCAATCTAGGCATGCTAAGAAGTGTGCTAATTTATTGTTTTGGTGGAAAATCCCTCAGGGAGTTATCCTTTCATTTGGCATTAGGCGAAGGATTATAGATCTAAGTTTACCAATCTTGCACAGTGATAGATTACTATAATCATGACTGAAGTTTTGGAAAGATTTTAATAGTTATGATTGGAATGAGTTGGGAGGACTAGAATAGGGATCTTGATGTTGGATAAATCTTCCAGTTATATTGGATGGAGAAGAATTGTTGTACAGCTGAGTGTGACTCAAATTTTGAGGGATGAAACTAGTAATGTTCTAGTGAGATTTGGTGGCAATATTTAAGCATGAGTTGGTGGAGTTGCCACTGCATTTTGTAGGAAATCATGTGCACGCATATGGAAGTAGAACAGATGGATTCTATGTGTAAAAGCGACTGTGGTTTACGGAAGTACATATGATGTGTGCTAAAAATCTGGGTGATTGATCATCCTTAAAGTTGAGCTGTGGAGATGAGTTAGCGCCTTGAAATTAGGTGCTCATGGAGTTATTTATTGATAGTGGATCTTTTGATCAAAGAGCCTTGATCGCATCTTGTTGTATGCGTATTTGATAGTCGTTATGATTGTGTTGTTTTGTACAGTAAGGTGGCAGTGTTTGATGAATTATAGAGTAAATATAGAGGAAATAAAGTATCCGATGAGCCGTGGAAAGGTTCAAGATGGGATACTAAAAGTCAATGACTTATGTATTAGCGAATTGACATTTGCTAATCGGTGTAAGCAGTACAAGAGGTACTTGCTTGTCGTGGTTATGGGGAACAGAATTTTAATTGAATTCTATATATGTTGGTATCTGGAATGAATGCTTTATGTTTTGATGTGCATTAGCATTTGGAGTTCATGACTTTGAAGGTCATGTTAAGTTTCTAATAATGATGAATGCTTAGAGGTACGGTAAGAGATCCGTATGACTCACAGATTGATTTATTTGCTTGTGTCATGAGTGCTACATGACTTTCCTCACTTCTGCATATGAGATTTCCCGGACGAGTGGTCCGTGGCGCTCCCGAACGCGTAAGTTTCGGGCGTACCTAGGAACGAAGTCCTAGGCGTACTCAGGAATGAGTCCTGAGCATTTCCCAAACACATAATTTCGGTTGTTTTGAATTGGGAGTTTAAAGTGAGCCCGGGCGCGTCAATTAGGGTCATGTAAGATTTGGATTTTGTTGCATCTTCTTGTTCTTTGGTGTTATTTGTCTATTGTTTATGGCTAATAGAAAACGAGTTGATCTTAGGCCATAATCCTGGCGAGAAATTAATTAGGGATAAAATCGGCCTTAAAGGCAAAACCGGTTGTCGATTGTGCTATCGCAACTAATCGCGTCTATGGGAAATAATGGTGGCTGATGTCACAGTTAAGCTGGTAAAACATGGGTAGCGATGAGAGTATGAGATTTTGGTGAAAGAGCTTTCCTGACTTATGTTTTGAGGTAATCATTACTAGGTGTTAATGTTTTAGATTGTTTGATTCCCATAACATAGATCGAGAATGATAATGTTATCGGAGTTATTGGAGGAATATTGGAAACCTTGGTTTATGAGCCTCATATTTGTTGATAGCTATTGGAGGCTAAAAGATTGAAAAAAAATTGAAGTAGAGCTATTAGAGAGTTTAGTTATCAGATGTTAACTGAGATCTTGAATAGAGCTTACCTCATTTTGTGGATATGAGGAATTGAGTACAGATGGGTGATTTTTATGTTCACTGTGTTCGGTGATCATTGACTGAGGAAATAGTTAGAGAAATGAATCATTTCATGAGATGAAGTTGACCATTGATGGAGTTCATCGTGATGTAAATAGAACATGAGTTGAAACCCTAGAGAATAAGGGTATTGGAGGAATTGAATTAATAGAATCGAATACGGATTTTGATAGGACAGGTGAGGTTACCTGTCGACAGTATGTCATTGGTGTAGGAGGTTTGCTTGAGTACTTTGCGAGGCACGTACTAAAGCATCCCCAGATTCGTGTGAATCTTGCTCCAGGATTGAGTTGGTTTTGTAACTCATAGGTTGATGTTGGAAGGATGAATTGTCGCATGGTATATGCGGCATAAAATCGTTGGTCACGATGAGAATTGATGTCCTGTTCAGTTTTCACTCTGAGTGGATTTATTGTGATAAAATGGTTTCCTGTGGGGAAGTGAATCCCCAATTATTTTAGAAGAAAGGTTGTTATTGGTGGATGAAGAGATTGATCCTATGATTGGATTACCTTTATAAAAGACTTTGCTTTGTAAAAGCGAGTCGGGTTTATGAGTGTTATGTGATATTTCTCGCATGAAAGAGAAGAGCTCTCTTTGTTGCGAACAAAAGTAGCGTTATCTCTTGTGTGCAAGCGATGAGAGTGATTTTTGTGGAGGATTGATGATTTCCTCATGCCGAGACACGAGACGTTAAAGGTTCCTAAGGTAGTGGTCGTGTTAGACCAGCCGTAGGATGACGTGAGAATTGAGTCTATATGCGTGAGATAGTGAGATTGCATGGTGTGTCCAAGACGATAGTTTCGGATAGAGATGCTAAGTTTGTCTCCAAGTTTTGGGAGAGCTTGCAAAGCACTTTGGGCACAAAACCACAATTTAGTACTGCTTTCCACCCACAGACAGATGGGCAGTCTGAACGCACCATTCAAACACTAGAGGACAGGTTGAGGTCCTATGTTTTGTCATGGAAGGGTAGCTGGGAGGATCCGTTGGCACTCGCGGAGTTTGCCTACAATAACAGCTACCATTCCAGTGTTCGGGCCGCGCCATTTGAGGTTCTGTATGGGCGGAAATGTAGATCGCCACTTTGTTGGGATGCCGTAGGCGGGAAGGCAGTTTTGGGTCCAGATTGGGTCCAACAGACAGTGGAACGAGTGGCGGAAATTAGACAGAATCTGCTAGCTGCCCAGAGTAGGCAGAAGAGCTATGCGGATATTAGAAGGCGAGACTTAGACTTCGAAGTGGGGGATCATGTGCTCTTGAGAGTGTCTCCCACTAAAGGGATTGTGAGATTCAGGATTAAAGGGAAGCTTAGCCCGCGGTATATTGGGCCGTTTCCGATTCAGTCACGAATCGGAAAGACGGCATGTCGTTTGGGTCTTCCCGAGTCGATGTAAGGAGTGCATAATGTGTTTCATGTGTCTATGTTGAGAAAGTACTTAAGGGATCTGGAACATGAGATTGTTCTAGAACCATTGCCCCTTAAGCAAGACCTCACCTTCGAGTCCTGTCCAGTTCGGATTCTGGAGGAATCGGAGAGAGTGTTGAGGCACAGAACGTTAAAGTATGTGAAAGTCCTATGGTCGCATCGGACTGAGCGAGAAGCGACGTGGGAATTGGAATCTCGCATGCGCGAGAAGTACCCAGAGTTGTTCTCTACGGGTACGCGTTACAGTTAATTTATGTTTGATTTAGTTGATTGTTTTCGTACAGATTACTGAGTTGCAGAATTCGAGGTCGAATTCTGTTAAGGGGGGTAGAATGTAATACCTGGGCTGGGCTCGGCCCAACCCACAGTTATATATATGAGAGAGAGCCAGAGGGAGAGGCAAACCGAGATTTTTTCTCCTCCTTCCCGAGTATTCTCGCTACTGCCACCTCCCCGTGCTCGCTTGGCTCCTGCAGCTGTTGCTTCCTCTCGCACGCTGCTGCCGCCACCGCCGCCAGGCCGCTAGCCCGCAGGCGCCGCCGCTCCGCCGGCCGCGCCTCGCTGCCCCTGCCACGGACGTCACTCGGGTGCACCGTCTCTAGCTCGCGCGCGTCGCCGTCCACAGCTCGCCGCCGCGCGTCTTCGCTGGCGTCGCCGCCCTTGGCTGCCGTCGCTGTCTCCCCTTGCGCCTGTGACGCCGCTTGTAGCCATCGCCCCTGTCTTCGCTTGCACTGCCGCCGCTCGTCGCCTCGCCGTCCTCCCTCGTGTGTGCGCCGTCGTCGACCAGCTGTGCGCCACCGCTCCTGCTGCCACCCGCCGCCGCTTGCACGTGTCGCCGCCTTCTGGCCGCCGCCGTTGCCGCTCCCCTGCTCCGCCGGCTGCGCGCCGTGCAAGGGAGCAAGGGGGAGGGCCAGGTTCCGGCGGGGAAGAGGAGATGGGGCCTGCGCCGGCTGACCAGGGGGAAGAGCCGCAGGGGGGCGCCGGCCGTGAGGAAGAGGAGGCGCGAGAGCTGGCCGATTGGAGAAGAAGGGAAAAGGGGGTGCTGGCTATGGGGAGAAGATAAAGAGGAGGGAGCTGCCGACAGAGGAAAGAAAGGAAGGGAAGGCCAGGAGAAAGAGAGAGCCGGCCGGCAGAGGAAAAAAAAGAAAAGAAAAGGAGAGAGAAGGAAAAGAAAAAAAGGGGAAAGCCCGACCCGCCGTCAGATCTGCCCGATCCGGTTGGGTCAAAGGAGGGTTGTCCCGATCTGATCGCTCGGGGCTAGGGTAACGCCTCGAAAACCCTCTCCCTGTTTATTTTGCCGAGTCAGGCATAAGTTAATATGTCGATAATTAGAGTTGATGCATGTGACCCTTTAATTATCATTATTAATTTGAATGCCTGATCGGTGTAGTTGGTACGGTCATTGTAGTTCGGATCTGGCCGATCCGTGGCGGAAGAGGGAGGAGGAGAGTATAATCTGAGATTAAACAGTATAATTGGTTAAAGTGAGATTAAGCGTATAGAAATTGATCGGCGAGTATAAATAATGTGATCGCTGAATTTACAGACTGGTTAAGCATCGGGTCAATGAGAGGTTGGTTAGTGAGACAGGAATGGGTTATGTCAAATTGGGCGTTAGAGCGATATCATTTACTCGTACTTGAATGTGTTGCTTGAGTAATGAATTGAAATAGTTAATGCTTGTTCAGGTGGCGGTTCGAGTTTGGTGCCGTCCACGCACCGTCCGCCAGGTTAACAGGCAAGTGCATGGTAGACAGTAAATTGTGATGAATGTTATTGGTGTTCCCATGCCATGGTTTACAGTATTTATGAGATGATGCATGTGATTATGTGCTAATCATACCTTGATGAGTAATGTTTATGATTAGACATTCACATTTGAGGCATATTGCATCATGCAAAATGCATAAGAGCCAGGTCGGTGAGAAAGTCATATGACTAGTCCGGAGTGCTCTGGAATAAGACCTACAGAGGTAGGCAAATGAGTGGTCCATCGACGGGTGGACGCTCCGCTATACCGGTATATGCTACAGTTACAGAGCATACAGATGCATACAGATGCATTGCATGATATTGCATTGCATTACAGTGACAGAAAGTGATACAGTTTACAGTTACAGTTGTGCATTACAGTTTATAGTTACAGTTGTGATTTACAGTTTACAGTTACAGACAGTTTACAGTTACAGAATTAATTTACAGTTACAGAATTGATTTACAGTTTACAGACATAGGGTTGAATTACAGTTTACAGACAGAGAATTGATTTACAGTATACAGTTACAGTTGCAATTGCTAAAGTGATGTTACTGTTTTATCGTGTGCTTGCTGAGTCTTCGGACTCACCCTTGCTTTGTCGTTGTTTTTAGGTGAAGGATGACGACATGCATGGAATGGGGTTAGTCCTTTTGGCACTGCACTTGTAAAATAACAGTTTAGCGGTATACAGAGCTTTTATGTTGAATCTAGGGTTTAGTTTGCTAGCAGTGGAACCCTAAGCTTGTTTATGTTATGGTTTGCGAAATATGAAGTTAGTTGCTTTTGCAATTATCCTACTGTAAATTGTAGTTTGATAACTGTGGGTAATGATATTGGAAGGAAATAGAGGTGCTGCTAAAAGTTGAATAGCAACACTTGTGAAGTGGTAAGTGGGTGGTGGTAGCATCCTGGGCCCTGTGGAGGGTCAGGGTGTTACATTTACTTGCCTGGCTACCTTCTGACGCTCCAATCATCATGTTCGCAGGTAGCCTCAGATTGCTGTTGATCTCGGTCTTAACTATCATAGTGTTTTCCATAAGTGCAGCCTCTTGTTGATGGCCTCCAGAGGAGCTTTGGGTTTGAATGTGCAGCTTGCGTTAAGCTCTGTGAGACGCCAATACCTGCCTCTGTGCTTATATAACTGGTTTGGTTGGTGCCAATTGTTGTTTCTTTAGTACACTGAGGACAAAAGGTTGATGTTTTCGTGGACTTCTCAGGTCATATTCTGCCTTGACTATGCAAATTTTCTCTCCATTTCTTGTTTCAAGAGATCGATTTTAACTGCATCACTTTTGTACGGTGTTGGCTGAGAACTGAGAACTGCGTGGTGTTTACTTTCATTTTTTACTTTGGTGTTTACTTTAATTTTTTACTTTGGTGCACGAAATCAAGTTTGCTTCTGATCATTCAAGACATTTGCGATACCTCAAAATAATAAGATCGCTGGCTGTTTTTGCATGATTGGGTTACTTCAGCAAAGTTGTTATACAAAAAAGATGTACATAAATGAGGCATGACATAATGTACAGTTCTAATGTAATGTTGGTTTGAAAATTTGCCTTTTATTATTAATTTCACTTTTTTCCAAGCTAAAGAGAATTGAGTCCAAAGACCTGACAAAACCAGACACACTTTCAGTTGTAAGTCTTAACAAGAAGCCAAGATTTGTACTCAGGAGAGTCCAAAAACAGGTTTTGCCCTCTGCTGGCGAGAGACAAAGGCAGCAAAAGCTAGGAACTGAGAAACCTGTGCTCTCTAGTTTTGTCTGGACGTCGCCCAGCTTGCCTGCGCTGTCGAGTCCTATCGGATCTGCTCATGAAAGGGGTCGACGCTTCTTGTACAATTCGCCTATGGGATTCTGCCTTTTGTTCCTTAGGCAAACGTCCAATGGGCGTGCTTTGTTTCTGCTCGTTCTAGAGATGTTTCAAGTTTCAATTCATCATTAGTTAAAAGAAAAAAAAAGTTTCAACTCATCATTGCTTTCGTACTACCTGCAAGGCTCTCGGTTTTGACGCGTTTGGTGTTGCATTTGGATTGTTAGGAAACTTATCCCGTAAGTGGGTGTGGTTAGGTCTGGTGGCCCAACACATTTTCTTTATTGGATTTGAATTGAAGTTAGAGATGTGGATGACTATAAATATAAAGAAGAGGTTTTCATTGTAAACACATTAATCGATATTAATAAAGAAGATTGTGCTCTCTCATCTCTTGTGTCAGTTGTTTATTTACTTTAGCATTGCTTGATTGTGTGATTGTTCTCGTTTTTTAGTTGTGTTGATTGGCTTTTAGATTGCTTGGCGACACTAGTTATTCAACACATTATCGGCACAACTACTCTATAGGTCATGGTATGTTGTTGAATCGACCTCCTAGATTGGTGAGTTATTTTCCTAATTGTTTGCATTTTTCGATTGTTGCTCTCGTACGGTTCATTGTGTGAGTTTGATGATCAGGTGTACGTTCGCATATCGTTCGATGTGCGATTGTGGCAATGTGATTGGTTACAATTTTTAATCTTAAAAAGAGAAAAAGAAAAGAAAACTAACTGCCACTGGCCCAAACGCCAACATGGTTGGCGGCGGCATCGCCAGAAGACCATGCACCACATTGGCGCACCTGTCGGTCCGAATTTTTTGTATTTAAGCCCTTTTTTTGAAAAATATTCACATTTAAACCCCTGGTGGTTTTAATTCCGTTTTTGGACCCAGGGGGTCGGAGCCGTGACCCACGGCGCCGAGGTAACACGTCTCGGCGCCGTGGTCCATGGCTCCGAGGTCGCAGGCCCACTCCAGCCTGGTGGCCTGCGTGGCACTGACGTGGCAGCACCTCGGCGCCGTGGATCGTGGCTCCGAGCTCGGAGCCGTGGGTCGTGGCGCCGAGCTCGGAGCCGTAGGTCGTGGCGCCGAGATGCCTGCCACGTGGCGCCGAGCTCCCTGCCACGTCTGCAGACACTCGGCGTCTAGGGTTTGCACCGATCAGGCTTTACGTTGTCGCAAAAAGAATTACTAGTTGTATTTTGTTAATTTGAACTGTAATGATTATAAGTTTTGTTAATTTTGTAGTTGTGAATTACAAAACAATTTGAAAAAATTGTAAAACAAGTTTATGTTGATTGGCTCGTTGTAGATGCATAAAAAAATATGGTAATTTTTTTTAGGAACGATTGTGCGTAGAACGGTCGATATATAAAATGGTAAGTGTCTTTTAAGGTTTGATATGTTTTAAGGGTTTGCAATTCCCGTGGTTTTTGCAAGGTTTGGTAATTTTGTAGTTGTAATATGGGAACGAATCTGATGAAGTCGTAATAAAAATTTATGTTCATTGCAGGTTGGACATGCAAACCAAATTAAGCTAAATTTTTTTGCCGAAGGATTGAGCGTAGAAATATCGATGCATATAGTGGTAAGTGATATTTCGAAGGTGAGTGATATTTTGACATGGCAGGCATGTGGCATGTGTGCAACTCTGTACTTCTAATGTTCAGAATTCCACCACTAGTCCTAACATGCATGCCTTAGGGAAAATAACTTGCTGGGTCTATTACATTTTGTCTATTGGGTATAGCGTGGTTGTTTCCCCTTTTTGTCACGCCCTGAAGATGGCTCCGCTGCATCCTTCTTCCTGTCACTCTTGGTCTTGAGAGCTGCCTCCCTAGCTTGAAGCTCCTCCTCCTGACGCTTGATGGCAGCTTCACGCAGACTTAACTGCTCCCGCCTCCTTTGCAGCTCATCCTCCTTGCCCTTTAGACGGATTTGGTCCACCCTCACGCGACGCTCTTGGTCAAGCCGCATCTGTCGTTCCACCTCGCGAGCCTGAGTCATCTTGACAAAGTATTGTGCTTTGTTTTCCACCTCCACTGCCCGGTTATTTGGCCATGCCGGCGACACCCGATCCACCCATTCGATGAACCTGCAAGCCTATGTGTGGCGTGGTAGATGTCATCGATCAAGTTGAAAAAAGATAACGAGAAACAAATGATTTAGTTGTGGTCGTTACCACGAAGTCGTCATCCAGGTCAGGACATTTGAAGAACCTACGGCCGTATTTGGCTCGTTGTACTCGATCAGTCCAGACTCCCAACATCGTCCTAAAGCCGCAATGGCACTTCGGGCGCTCATGCCACTCCGGCACTCCAAATGGGTCGGACCTCCAGGAAGACATTGTTGTGTAGTAGTATTGTGATGCCTTGAGGAGGAGATGTGGTATGGAAGACATAGGAGGGAGGCCTTTATGTAGGCAGGTTATCTAGTGCAGTGGGCATAGTCCATGGAGAGGATATTTTCGCTTTTCCTGGATTCCAGTGTAGCAATAAATGGCCCTATGTAGGCTTTTCAGAGACTATAGTCTCGTAATAAATTCATAGTTCGTAGCCTTTTCAGAGATTGGACCATTCAAAGCCTAGAAAGCTAAAGACCTACGCCCCTATATGTGTACAGGCCTACAGGCCTACTCCTGTAAAGGCTAAAGACCTACGCCCTATATGTGTACAGGCTAAAGGCCTACTCCGTCACTGCGCAAAGCTGGCATATGCTGCCTCGTTTTGTCATGTCACTGAGCAAAATCTGAACTCTTTTGTCATGTCACTGAGCAAAGCTGCCCTCTTTTGTCATCTCACTGAGCAAAAGCTGACCTCTTGTGTCATGTCCCTGAGCAAAGCAGGGGCGTGTACCTCCGCTCCACATAAGAATGCCTCACCTTGAATGGCCTTTTACGAATCACTGAATACTCCTGCAGCCACCTTCTCAATGCAGACAAGTCCTCAAACATCATGCCCTTCTCAATTGTCATGCTTGAACCGGCCTCAGGAGCATCTAGCAGCTCGTCATCCCTTCCTTCTGCATAAGCCCCATGAGAATGCCTAAGATCGCTGAATTCATGAACTGATGGATCCCGGCCAGGGCAATAACGCCTGATCAGCTCAATATCACTTTCGGTCAGCTCTCCAAAAGGGCGGTCATCGTCAGATTCAACGGCCCTTGCGATCTCGTAAGGCTGCAGATCATCCACAATTTGAACATCCACACTGTTGGAGTCCCTGCAGACTTCTTCAACGTTGCCAGATGGAGCAACGGGAGGAACACCAATATTATCAGGAATATCTCCTGCATCATAAGCACGAAAACGATGGGATTGAGACAAAAAAACAACAATGACGGGAAAAGGCTAAAGAGTTGCTCGACACTTACTGGGATGATCCTGAGGGGCCGCCACAACATCATCAGTCCGACATTCAACTCGAACTGGTTGAGAAATTTGAACCTCGTTCGGGGCAGATAGAGCATCGGGCACCTCAGGCTCTTCTTCCACATCCACCGCAAGATCCGGTAACGGAGGGTCAAAGGGTGCCTGATCACCTAGTTCTGGTGAATAACCGTGAGGGGTGGGATCAATGGACACCTTCCGCACAACAAGGTCCAAACATTTTAACTCATTCCGCATAACCAATCTGACATATTTGTCCCACTCATCCTCACAACCAATTAAGATCAACCGCCTGAGAATTATGTCTTTCGAACCATAGTGAAGTAACCCCTCAACTGTGATGCTCTCCTCGTTTCCATGACAATGTAGCTCCTCCCGAGCCCTAGCAACCAACTCACTAAACGACGGCCGATCACTAAATATCATAGGCACCCTTTGCATTTCAACAAATCGAACATTTCCATAATCATCACTTGTCACACTGCCTCCATGATATATGGTGACTAGGTTGTCCATCTAGTTCATACAGAAAACATGGTGAGCATCTTTTGACAAAGAGGGAAGCATGGTAAAGGAATAACAAGGGGCAGTACATCTTAAATAACATTAGCTACATGTTTAACATAAACTAACTATTGATAATATCATGCACGATGCATGCACCCGAACTACCATGATCAGCAAGTCCAATTCTTACAAAGCTATTGAAGGAAGAAAGATTGGTAGGAGCAATCCAATTCAGAGGCAGAATTTTGCTACTCTGATCTGATCTAGATAACCCATTAAATGCTTCAAAGACAATGGTTGATAAAGACACGTAGCAAAAAGATTTCGGACTGCAGTATTCCCCACGGCTACCATGTGCCACACTCAATCCATTTCGCCAACAAAAAGTATTTACTTGGCAGTGCCAATTTCAGAAGATTAAATGTAAAAGCTTTGCCGCTCGGCAGATCTGTCGTAAAGCATCAGACAGCTACATCATCCATCATAGACTGGGCAGCAGCACAAATGACGATGGTAGACAGAGCTAATAACAAATAATACGAACAACACCATAGCTACAAATTTATCATTACAAGAAGTCCCATCATCCATCCACCCACAATTAACTAATGTACAATTGCACAAACACAACTTCTTAGCAAACTCTCTTTTTTTCGCAAACACGCAATTTCAATTTCAGAAGATTAAGGATGCTGACCTTAGACGGGGGAGGCGGCCGGAGGTGCGGGGCGGCGGCCGGAGACGGGGGGAGGCGGCCGGAGGCGCGGGGCGGCGGCCGGAGACACGGGGAGGCGGCCGGAGGCCGGGCGGCACCAGAGGGCGGCGGCCGGACACGCGGGGAGGCGGGAGGCCAGGCAGCACCAGAGGGCGGCGGCCGGAGACACGGGGGCCGGGGAGGCGGCGGGTGCCGGGGCGGCGCTGGCGGCCCGGGGAGGCGGCGGGGGCCGGGGAGTCTGCGGCGGCCCGGGGAGGGGGCGGGCGGCCGGGGAGGCGGTGGCGGCAGGGGAGGCGGGCGGCCGGGGAGGCGGGGCGCTGAGGAGTCGAGCGGCGAAATGAACACGCGGGCGCTCGGCGCTGCATAAGTGGCCAGGGCTCGGCGCCAAGATCTACGGCTCCGAGCTCGGCGCCACGACCCACGGCTTCGAGCTCGGCGCCACGACCCACGGCTCCGAGCTCGGAGCCACGATCCACGGCGCCGAGGTGCTGCCACGTCAGCGCCACGCAGGCGACCAGGTTGGAGTGGGCCTGCGACCTCGGAGCCATGGACCACGGCTCCGAGACGTGTTACCTCGGCGCCGTGGGTCACGGCTCCGACCCCCTGGGTCCAAAAACGGAATTAAAACTACCAGGGGTCTAAATGTGAGTATTTTTCAAAAAAAGGGCTTAAATAGAAAAAATTCGGCCTGTCGGTCGCCTGTCAACCACAGTCCATCTCGAGCCTGGTCATCGCACTTGTGCCTGAGGCACACACTTGCCACTACTACTCAGGATTCTTTAGCGGCTCCGTCCAAGGATGTAGAAGCAGAAGAGAACTCACGTCAGGACCCGACCATTGCTGGGACTCAAGTGGTCGAGAAGGAGGGACTCCTTGCTTTGAAGATCATGAGGAGAGTCTCCTCACCCAAAGGACATGCCCGATTGAATCTGAATCTTCAACAATAAGAGACTCGAGGAGGTCTCGTAGAGGAAAATCTTCGACTGTCAATCAAAGACTGGTCCTGAGATGATTTACTCTACTTATGTTGACAAAGCAATCCAGTAAGACCGCTTAATTATACATTTTTGGAGTTTTTTTAAACTTAGAAGAGTTTCCTTTTTGTTTTTTGTAGTATATAGTGGAGGACATCGCTATGGTCAAAGAACTAAGTGAACTTCATCCTTGGAAAAGGAGAATCTCTAATTGAGAAGTAAATATGATCTTTAAACTTCTTCCACTACATATTAATCCTTACTTTTTCTTAACTCTTTCCTTGCCATAGTTGACAGAATTGGAGAGCTTTGAAAAAGAAACTAAGACTAAAGGAGCCATTATCTTGAAGCTTGATGAAATATGTAAGACTAAAAACTGGTCGACTAGGTTCAATGAAAACATCCTCAAGCACAAGGAAGCCATTGAAGTTTATGAGAAGAAAAATCAAGATAATTGATCTTTAATTTGACTAGTTTATTGTAGATTTATTTTGTCTAACTTTGAGCTACTCGTGCAGAGCAAGCCCTAAAGCTAGAAAGATTAGAAAAGACTCTTGGTTTTGAAAAGGACAAGGAGGAGCTTGAAAGGAGTCTTCAAGAGAAGATCCTTGCCTTTAACAAAATGCTTGCCAACATGGGTGTAGAAGCATGAGTCTACTTCAAAGGAGCCGGCCGAGAAGGCGAACTACCTTGGCAGACAACTCGAAACCCTTCAAGGCCTATTCACTACTTTTCAGAGCAACCACATGCAGAAAATGAGAGATGTAGTGGCTGATGGAATTAGCTTTGTTTTGGCAAAAGCTTAAAGCTTTCGACCCATCACTTAACCTTAAGTGCTCAAGACAAATTTCAACTGCTCAAAGGAGGATGCAGCCAGGTTTTTTTGAAGACATGAAGCCCTTTGGGAACAAGGTTGCTGAGGAGATGAAGATCGGGTCTCCATCGAACAGCGACCAGTCTAGTAGTTTTGATGAGTAGATAAATATTTATGCAATATGACAAATTCCCATGTAAAAAACTTACATTTATCATCAGTAAAGCTTATGTCAATTTCTCAATTCGTTAAGTACTCATATTTCCTAACCCCTGACTGCTTGTTTAGTAGTAATACTTACTAAGAAAGTAGTGGACCAAAAATGAAAGAGTAGTTTGCTTCGACCAATGGACTAAGTACATACTGATTGTGTTGTAGAAAGGATGTAGTTGTCACTAGGAAACCACTTTGGATAGAAGCAATAGATGATTTCGACTAGCCTTAAATACCATTTCTATAATCAAAATACGTTATAGTTCAATATGAGCTGGTAAAATGACATAAAACTTGTTGATGATAAAAACAATAAGAATTTATGCAAGAATGATAAGTGCTTGTACTTATAAACTTTATCCGAACTGGTTGTAAGATTGCTAAGAACTAAAGACATGAATAATACTTCTTGAAACATATTCACACTTGAGTTTCAACTAGTAGGAAAAATCGTAGGAAAAAGACCATCGCTAGCAAACTCCTTCTAGTGGGTAGGACCATGTACAAAGAGGAGAGATTTTGACTAGGAGTTTTTTCATGTCTTCTAAACAAGAGGAATAGAATGTTGAAGTGAAAAATAAGGCCTCCAAGCCCCCCGAGCATGCCTAGTTGTCTGTGTGACACTTCTTTTACTTGAATCATCTCTATGAAGGTTACAAGAAGAATCTGCTTGATCATTATTATTATAATGAACGGTTCTAGTAGAGCCAAATTAGTTCTGGAGCAAGCATGACCTCTGCTCCATAAACTAAAAAGAAGGATATTTCACCGGTCGCACGACTGGTCATGATTCGAATAGCCTATAATATAGAGGGATGTTCTTGAACCTAAGCTCCTGATCGTTATATTAACTGGTTGAATACTCAGCATTTGATTGCTTATATTTGTATGTCATTGGCTCTCTCTACTGCCTTGTTACTCTACGGGAGGGCCACTGAGGTGTAACATATCTTGATACCTAGATCTTCATAGAATTCTTGAAAATTTTCGCTTGAGAACTGGATACCATTATCTGTGATTATACGATTGGGGACACCAAATTGTATAATCACATTTGTTTTATGTTGAATTGCTTGGCAAATTCAGGTGGTGATCGGTTCGGCTGAAAAGCTCATGGCTTATGGCTGAAAACACTGTAGCTGGCTGAAAAAAGCACTGTAGCTAACAGAGACTTATTTAGCATAATTAAATTTAAAAAAATTAAAAATATAAAAAATATGTTAGCCCATTACGTATAATACAAACAAATACGGGAAAAAAAAGAACCGGCAAAAAAGCTCAACAAAAAGCTAAAAGTTCAGAAAAAGACGAATCTTATGAATAGTGAAAAATAAGCCAGAAGCCGAAGCCGAGTTGATCAGGGCCTCAGTTGGCTCAGCTTCTATCCATTTTTTAAGTGTATCAATCATGACAAAAAGGAATTCAAAGCCCCCAGGTGCTCTTGTAAAAGGTCCCAGGATGTCCAGCCTCAAGTTGTGAAAGGACAAGAAAGAGGTATTGTTTGCAAAGCTTGTGCAGGTTAATGTACTTGTCGGCTATGAAATTGATATTGTACACACTTTGTCACAAGATCTTTTGCATCACGGAGGGCAACTGGCCAGTAGTATCCTTGTCGGAAGGCTTTACAGATTAGAGTTTGTAGGAATGATGTGCTTCGCAGACTCCACCATGTATGTCAGATAGTAATCTTAAACTATCCTTTTGAGATATGCATCTCATCAATACTCCGTGAGTTCTTCATTTGTAAATAGTACATTCAATCAGAGTGTATGATTTGGCTTTTCGAATTGTACAATTAGCCTCTACGTCATCTTCAGGAAGTGAGTTATGCTGAAGATATTCGAATATTGATGTCATCTAATCACTACTGGGGTCAATTTGTACGACCTCCAATGGAGCGTCTTCGGAATGCTCGACTATCGAGAGTTTGTCGAGTTGCTTGAGAAAACTCCAGGCGGAACGGAAGATCTTGAGGAAGCCATCCGTGCCAACTGGTCTACCAGAAAGTTATCCTTTCTAGAAATATGATGGATTTCAAAGCCAAAGAAATGTCTTACGAGTTTCTTAACTTCCATAAGATAAGATGACATCATGGTACTTGAACATTGATGCTCTTCCTTGACTTGATTCGCTACTAGTGAGAATAACCTTTCACTAGTAATCTGTAAATCCTGAGCGCTTTGGCTGCTCAGAGTTCTGCTAGTAAATCTTTATATTTTGTCACATTATTTATAGCAGAAAAGTTTAGCTGAATGTCGTATTTTATGTGTTCTCTAATAGGAGATACCATGACTACTTCAGCCCCAAGCCTTTTAACATCAAGGAACCGTTTAAGTACATTATTCACTCCTCGTGGTGTTCGTACACGGGCCCTTAGGTGGGTTATGGGTTTTGTCCATTCAGCGATAAATTCTGCTAAAGCCTGGGATTGGTTGTTGTTTGTGAAATGAAATGGCGATTAAACTCCCCAAGTTCAGTCGCCTATTTTGCTATACGTTCTGATAATTCCCTATTTTGGAGAACTTAACCAAGAGGGTACCCAGTTGGTACGTTGACTTTGTGGACCTAAAAGTGATGCCTTAGTTTCTTTGAAGTCATAAGAAGAACATATAGTAATTTTTGTATCTTTGGATGTCGTTCTTTTGGTTCATGTAAGACTTCGCATATGTAATATACTGATCATTGGATATTGTCACGGTCAACGACCAGTATGGCACTAACTGCTTGTGGAGTCGCAGCCAGATATAAGAGCAATATTTCTCCCGGTCTTGGAGAGACTAAAACCAGGGCACTCGAAAGGTACTTTTTAAGTTCTTCAAAGGCATTGTTTAAATTCTTAGTCCTTTCAAAACTTTCATGTTTTAGACAAAACTTAAAGAAAGGCAATCTTTTTTCCCTAACCGTGCAATAAAATGATTTAGCACTACCATATAGCCGGTTAGCTTTTGGACTTTCTTCTTTGTGGTCGGAGGATACATCTTATCAATGGCTGCTATTTTTTTGGATTTGCTTCAATTCCTCTAGTCAAAATTAGGAATCCAAGTTTTCTAGAGAAAACTCTGAACACACATTCTCTGGATTTAACTTAAAAGTTATATCTTCTAAAGTTAGTGAAAATTTCTTGCAGATCAAAGATATAATCTCCAATGTTGATACTTGTCATGACCAAGTCATCAACATAGGTCTTCAAGTTACTGCCAATCTACGGATCAAAGGTATACCAGTATAAACTAAAAAGATTAATCAACAGGTGAACTTGCTCCTACTTAATTTTTTTAATTTACAAGAGAACTGGTTACTGTCTAATACTAATATTTTAATTATTTTTAGATTTGTACGTGGAGAGACTCTAGAACTCAAAAAGATTATTTGATGTCTAGGATTACGTACCCCTGGAAGCGCTTCGTGTTTCCGAAAGAAAATCAATCTACTGTTCGCGTTGTGCTTTATCTCTCCAGCAGGAGGTCGCATCACATGAAGTCAACAGGAAGCAGTGGCGGAGGACCCGATAGGGCAAGGCCTGGCGTGCGCCAGACCTTGATGCGGGCGGCGGGAGGCGGGCGGCCGGCGGGGCGGCGGGCAGGCGGCAGGAGGCGGGAGGCGGGCAGGCGGCAGGCGGGCGGGGGGGAGGCAGGAGGCGGGCGGCCGGCGGGAGGCGGGAGGCGGGCGGCGGCCGGCGGCCGGCGGGAGGCGGGCGGGGGGAGGCGGGCGATCCGCCCCACCTCATTTTTTCCCCGTCCTCCGCCACTGACAGGAAGGAAGTCACCAGAGGGTGAATCACGTCCAGCTGCTGCTCCTTTGCATGTTGGGTGTAGGCGGCGTCCCACCAGCGGGTCCCATGAGGGGCCGTGTCGGAGGAATTTTGATCAAAAATAGCACTATTGGTTATAAGAATATCAGATCTAGTTTTTGAAGCACCATTATCCTATTTTTTTGCTCTCTCTCTCACCGCGGGATTTTCAAAGCCCGACATGTGTAAATCGTGCGGTCGGGAACCGCACAATAGCGAGATCGTGCAGTCCCCGACTGCACGATTCACACATGTCGGGCTTTGGAAATCCTGCGGTGAGAGAGAAAGCTAAAAATAGGATAATGGTGCTTCAAAAACTAGATCTGATATTCTTATGACCAATAGTGCTATTTTTGATCAAAATTCCTCCGACACGGCCCCCGACCGCACGACCACTGTTCACGTCGAAATCATGCGAATACCGCATGACTACTATTCACTCGAGTCGTGCGGTCCCCGACCGTATGACTTGCATATGTACAGAAGTCGTGCAGTTCCCGACCGCACGACTTGCATGCACACAGTGCATTGTTCGGTTCAGCTGCTCCGTGCGTTTGTTAGTCTCCTGTAATAAATACAATTTTTTTATATATTTATAGAAATGCATTCAAAAGATAATAATTCTTAGATATAGGAAATGAGATTTAGAAATGCATTGAAAAGATAATAATTCAGAAGTTTTCTCATGTAAGGTTTTTAATGAGGCAACAAGTGCAATATAGTTTGCGCATGTGATGTACTCTTTTCTCAATTCTTTTTTTGAATGAATTTTTGGAAAGAGTTTTTAATGGGTCATTTACATGTTGCAGTATCTGCCGGAGGGGGGTCTTATGAAACCTATCCCATAAGGGGTGGGTTAGGCTAGGTGGCCTTGCGCATTTTCTTTCTTGGATTTCAAGTTGGAGATGTGGGCGTATACCAAAAGAACTCTAGACTATAAATATAGAGGAGATGCTTTTGTTGTAAACATATCAATTGAGATCAATACATGTTGCACTCTAATAGCCTTTCTTATGCATAGCAGCTCTTGAATCGGATCAGTTTGTGAAATACGGCACGAGCATGTACGGTATCAAGAATGAAAAAGTGAATCTTGTAGAGAGAACTAAAATAATGATATTGAACCAAAATAATGATATTGAAGTAACCACGACGAGCGAGAAGATTTGATGAAGCCGGCCGCAAATTCCTTAAGCACAACTTCAAAAGAATATAAGGAATTGTCGCTCTCTCATAATTCTCTCGAATCTTTTAGAATCCTCGGATTCTTGCTCTATACAAGAATCTAGTGCTAAGCCTCTAATCCTCTCGTACATATCTACATATGGATGAGTGGCTTATTTGCTTTGTTACTTGGTTGTTTGGGATCTCTATGACTACCCCTCATGGCTTTATATAGTCTCTCTAGCCTTCTTCTAATTAAAGTGGAGTCCAACTCTAAAAGAACGTAGAGAAATCATAATTCTATTAGAATTCATCTATGACTCGTTATAGCGCATATTTTCAAATATTAAAAGATTAAGATATGAGTCATCAACTCAATAATAAAGAATATCACCGATTGTTCTCTCTCATCTCTTTTGTCAATTGTTTATTTACTTATATATTGCTTGATTGTGTGATTGTTCATGTTTTTTAGTTGTGTTGATTGGCTTTTGAATCGCTCGTGAAACTAGTTATTCAACCTGGATTATCAATTATGGGCCGGGGAACCGGAGGCAGCATAGTGCAATGGTCATTGTCTTGTGACGGTTAAGACAAGCACGCAACGACCGGGACTGTCTTGTGTGAAGGATGCTGCAAATCTGAAATTCCGTTCGGAAAACTTAGGTTTCTCAGTTTGGCCGGTGAAAACAACTTAGGATTCGGTCGGTGACAACTCCAGTTTTACGGGAAATTTAGATATCTGCTACAATAGAGTACTTGATTCAGAGATGTGCTACTATAGAGTTTAAAATTTAAAATATGGCACTACGGAGTGATATCAATTTAAGAAATGTCATTATAAGAGATTAAAGACTATTGTACTCCTACCTTCTTCCTCCTCACACCATCCCCCTCAATTCCGGTCAGATCACTGAAACAAAATGGCCGCTGCCACCACCATACAATACGCACATCATTACAAGTGAACATGATGGTACTACATATAATTAAGCCCACAGTAAGCAACAAACACAATTCTAATCCTAATGATTAAAGCAATCAAATAACGCAATCTAAGCTAAACTGATCTTAGTAGGAGCAGTTGCAGAGGAGGCGAAGCACCTCCCGAGAGCTCGTTAGTCAAAATGTCACAGAGGAGAATCGTGACCTTGCTTCGGTCCATGAATGGATGTCCAGTTAGTGATACATCCTAGAAATAATTATGTAGATGATTATATTACTTCTATATTTATAATATTTTAAATAAATATTATTATATTTCTTGAATGAATTATCATTTATAAAAGTTAGTAAGTATGTGACCTGTTAGTGAAACCATTTGTTTGTTGTATGATGTCATTCTAAAAGATCCCTGATCGGATGTCACTGGTCAAAAACTAGTGACTTATAGACCAGCACATATATTGATTGATGACTATGTTTTACCAGTCATAGATTTGGAGATATCAAATCAATAATATGGCACATATTAGAGAACATGATGTTAGATTAACCCGCTTGAGACACTGTTGAGATTGCTATATTTTTATATGTCATTAGTTGGTCTCAAGTAATGATGATGTATAATCCTTGTATCTGGTATCAGCATAGTTTTCTATATGTGTAATTGTGCACTCAAAGGTTGTCAAATGCTATTTCGTAATTTGGTAGTTATAAAGGTAGCTTTTAGGTATACTATAAAACATGCGTAGAAATGTGATTGGTAAGATATGGGATTTGTCCCTCCTACATAAGAGGAGAGATATCTTTGGACCCCTCGATGTGATCGAGTAAAGAAGGTTTGTAAGAAGTTATGAGCTGATCGTGAGTGACTAAGACTTGTTTGTAGATCATATTACAAAGGTTCGTCCAGATTAATCTTTGTGTATATTTAGGGGTCGATAGGTCCTGCTAGGGATTGCTACCGACCAGTGATCGAAAAGGTGTTTCCGAGTTACAACCAAACATGAACCTACAGGGTCACACATTTAACGGGTTGGAACAATATGGGTCCGGATGATAGACTTCGAGTAAGATATGATCTCTACTCGTATTGGATAAGGATTCGATCGGAGGCTTTCTGAGTTGGATATGATATCTAATAGTATCGGATAAGGATCCGATAGATGCCTATATATTAAGAGAGGTGTGGGGCTGAGGGTGGTACTGAAAATGAAGGATCAAAGAAAATCCTGGGACACACCCATCGAAACCCTAGCCGTCACCTCTGAAACTCCTGATGTGCGCGCTAGTACTAACACATCGGTGTACGACATTCTATTTTTGGACGTGTGGACCTCGATAGAGGCATTGTTATGATTGTGGTGTTGATCGGGACGATCACGAGGAGAAGACGGTTGGTTCGTAATGATTGACTATTGCTCATGGACGATCGACTACTTCCACTACATCGATGCACGCTACGTTAAACCGAGCTATTTCAACTCTTCTTCTGCTACACCGCGCATCTAGTGCTAACGACCTATGATCTTTTACTCGCATGGTTTCCAAGTTTACGTGATAAAAATTTTAATTTACGCTAGTGTAGCTTACCCTATATCCCAACATGTCCTCCCCTACCCAGCAACACTATCGCTAATGCGATCCCCCTCGCCGGTGCTCACTATACCCAACCCCACACACTTACTTACCCACCAGAAACTCCAACCAACACATCAAAATCAGAAGTGGTCAGAGCTAGAGGCATAGATGCAGGAGGACGTGACTGATGTTGGTCCACAGACGTCTCCTCCTCCATTGGTGCTGCCACTACTGTCACCAGTCAATTTGCTTCCTAATGCTAGCAACAATGTGCGTCCCAACTGGCCTTTGCCTATTGCAGCCCAGCCCCTCCATTACCTGCATCTAATATCTTCTTCAAGGGCGATGGCAATGGTGTCCACTCTACTAGGGTAGGACATTTTCCCCCTTTTCCTCACTTTCCTCAATGGGGTGGGATGTCGTGGATCACCAGCAATCTCTCACCGCCGGCGAACTCACAAAACGCGCACTCAAGAACACAATGAACACATGTGTTTGGTGCTACAAAACGGGCAGCGTTTTCTGATGTATTACATGTTTATTTAAAGGAAACAACTGGCTGTTAGCCTTCTCACTTTGCTTAATGCACAGTACAAACGCATCCTTAAAGACACACAACCATTCACTACTAATCTGAAACGGAAAAGTAAAAACAATAGCTAACTGAAGCAGTCACTACGCACACACCCATTCACTACTAAAGCTGAAACGGAAAAAGTAAAGCTGAAACCAAACTGAAACGGAAGCACTAAAAATGAGAAACGGTGAGCCGCTTGGAGTAATTTCAACATTTCTCCCCCCTAGTCCTTGCTATGCTCACCGATCTTGTTGACGCCGATCAACGCACGTAGTTGCTGAAACTGCACGCGTCCAAGCGCCTTGGTCAGAACGTCCGCTAGCTGGTTCTCCGTCGAAATGTGCCGAAGGACGATCTTGTTCCCGTCGATGCACTCCTGAATGTAGTGGTAACGAGTGTCGATATGTTTGCTTCGGTCGTGGAAGACAGGGTTCTTACTGAGGGCGATGGCTGACTGGTTGTCCACCTTGAGCTCTGGCGCTCCAGACTCAGTGCCGAGCATGTCGGACACGAGCTGAGCTAGCCAGACGCCTTGGCAGGCTGCTGTAGCTGCCGCAATGTACTCCGCCTCGCATGAGGACAGAGCCACCACCTTCTGCTTGGAGGACTGCCAGGTGATGGGGTTGCCACCGAGGAAGAAGATGACGCCGCTGGTACTCTTGCGCTTGTCGATGTCGCCCGCCATGTCGGCGTCACTGTAGCCGACTAGTCGAGCTCGTTCATCCTCCCTCCTGGCGTAGTGAAGACCATAGTCACGCATTCCTGCTACGTACCGTAACACGCGCTTCACCGCGTTGAGGTGGTCCTCGCGTGGTTTCTCCATGAACTGGCTCAGATAACCCACCGCGTAGGCAAGATCTGGCCGGGTGTGTACCAAGTAGCGCAGTCCGCCAATGACGCGCCTGTACTCGGTGGCGTCCACCAGTGGAGCAGTGCTCTCCTTGCTCAACTTGAGCCTTGGTTCCATTGGCGCCAGACTGGGGTTGCAGGTGCTCATTCCACTCCGCTCAAGCAGCTTCCCTGCATAGGCAGATTGGCAGAGCGAGATGCCGCCTGGCCCTTGGTTTACCTCGATGCGAAGTTAGTATGATAGCAACCCGAGGTCGCTCATGAGAAAGACGCGCTTCATCTCGAGCTTGAACGCCACGATCTCGTCGCTGCTGGTGCCGGTGATGATCAAGTCGTCGACGTAGACCCCGATGACCAGCCGCGATGGCCCTCGGCTCCGCATGTACACGCCGTGCTCGGAGCTGCTCCTCTGGAAACCAAGTGACGCCAAGGACGCATCAAGCTTGGCATTCCAGGCCCTCGGTGCCTGTCGGAGACCATACAGCGCCTTGCGAAGACGCAGTACTTTGTGCTCGCTACCGTTGACGACAAAACCCGGTGGCTGGCTCACGTACACTTCCTCCTTGAGGTCGCCGTTGAGGAAGGCGCTCTTCACGTCCATGTGGTGAACTTCCCAGCGCTCGTGGGCTGCCAGAGCCAACAGCGCTCTCACGGACTCCATTCGCGCGACCGGAGCGAAGACCTCGTCGAAGTCGATTCCCGCACGTTGAACGTAGCCTTTGGCGACCAAACGCGCCTTGTGCCGGATGACATTGCCGTGCTCATCGCGCTTCACTTTGAAGACCCACTTGAGCCCGATCGCACGGTGCCCAGTGGGGAGCGCGACGAGCTCCCACGTGTTGTTGTCCTCGATCGACTTCATCTCCTCGCGCATCGCCTGACGCCAGCTCGCCTCACGCTCTGCCTCACTGAAAGAGACAGGTTCGTCCGCCGTGGTGAACTGCAACTCCTCGTCGAGCACCCGAGGCACAAGCCCAGGCGGCAAGGCTGGTCCGATGACAGCGTCGATGGTGCGGAACCGAAGTGGAGCATCGTCCTGGTCCACATCCAAGTTCTCCTCAAAATCAGCCGGTGGCGAGACGAACTCGATCGGCGCACTCGTGGGTGACGTCGTAGGCGTCATGGGTGCAAGGACCGGCGTTGGCGTGGGCGACAAAGACATGTGAGCTGGTGATGCCGCATCGGCTTGAGGCGTGCCGGAGATGTACTCCGTGGTGTACTCAACGTTGAAGGGCTCGCCGTCGCCTAGATCACCGCTGCTTTCGTCGCCCTAACTCCATTGTCTCGCCTCGTCGAACATGACGTCGCGCGACACAATGATACGCTTGGTGGAAGGGTCGTAGCAGCGGTAGGCCTTAGAGCCGTGCTCGTAGCCGACGAAGATGGTCGCCGTGCTGCGATCATCCAACTTCTTAAGTCCCGGCCGTGTGGACTTGACGTGGGCGACGCAGCCAAAGGTCCTGAAGTAGTGGACGGTGGGACGCTCGCCATGCCAAGCCTCAAATGGGGTCTTGCCGTTGAGCGCGCGTGTCGGCGCGCGATTGAGGACGTGGACTGCAGTGTTCACGGCCTCACCCCAGAAGTAGCCGGGAAGCCGCTTCGCCTTGAGCATACACCGCGCCATGCCGACGATGCTCTGGTTGCGGCGCTCTACCACCCTGTTCTGCTGCGGTGAGTAGGGGGCGGTGAGCTGCCGCTGGACACCGCGCTCGGTGCAGTACTCGCCGAACTCCACGGAGGTGAACTCCCCCCCACGATCAGTGCGGAGGACCTTGAGCCGCCTCCCTGACTCAACCTCCACGGCCGCCTGGAAGTTCTTGATCGCCGCCGATGCCTGATCTTTGTTCGACAGCAAGTAAAGCCACATGTACCGGCTCAAATCATCAACAAGCAGTAGAAAATATTTGTTACCGCTTGGAGTTGTGGGCGTGATGGGCCCACACAAATCACCATGGACGAGGTCGAGGACGTGCTCCGCTCGTCGTAGCACCTTATCAGGGAATGGCGTGCGCCTTTGCTTGCCGGCGAGACAGCTGTCGCACACCTGATCAACTTGATCAAGTGGCGGCAACCCACGTACCATCTCCCGTTGGGCGAGCGCGCGCAACGACTTGAAACTGAGGTGCCCGTACCTCGCATGCCAGCGCCATGCCACCTCCGAGCTACGCGCCGACAGGCACACCGGTCGCCCGATGCGGAGCTCCAGGATGTAGAGACGCGATGCAGAACGACGCACCCGAGCAAGAAGGTCGCGTTGCTGATCGTAGATGCGCAGGGTGCCGGAGTAGATGTCGATCCGACATCCAGCCTCCTCCAGCTGACCAAGACTGATAATGTTCGCCGTTAGACGGGGAATGTAGTACACCCCCATCAGCGCGCGGTGCTCGCCGTTCTTGCAAGTGAAGATGATCGTGCCGCGTCCTTCAATCTCCACCACGGATCCGTTGCCGAAACGGACGGTGCCACAGACTCCCCCGTCGAGGTCGGAGAAGGCAGTCCGCGTGCCCGTCATGTGGTTGGTGGCGCCGGTGTCGAGCACCCATCGTCGATCGTCCTGGTCCTCCCGCGATCCAAGTTGCGCAAAGACCTTGGCCTCGTGGATCTCGACGTGGCGCGACGATGTGGGCGGAGCTGGAGTTCGAATCTCCTCGGCGGGCGGCGCTGCAACTTGAGTCAGTGGTGAAGGGATGGTCGCATGTGCCATCAACAGAGTTGGCTCATCCTCTTCACCCTCCGCAACGTGTGCTTGCGCCTGTTTATTTGGCTTGCTACGGCAGTCCTTGGCCCAATGGCCAATTTTGCCGCAGTTACGGCATCGGTCCGTCGTGTTCTCCTGGGCTGTACCATTTGAAGACGAGCTGCCCTTGCCTTTACGCACGCCGCCACCACCGCCGTGGCCACGACATGTTTTGCCGCGCCTCTTGCCGCTGCCGCTGCTGGAGCCACCGGCTTCGCCGTTGTCGCGCAGCTTCATCCGCGCTAGCCAGTCCTCCTCGGCAAGAAGAAGACGTCCCTTGCTGTCGTAGATGGGCGCAGACGGTGTTGGCTTTTTCTTTCGCTGCTCGATGGCGCGCAGACGGCCGGTGACCTCCTCGACGGAGAGCTCGTTCACATCGAGGAGAGTCTCGATAGAGTACGCGATCTGCTCGAGGTGCTTGGGGACGACCTGGAGCATTTTCTTCACGATTTCTCCATCAGTGACGTTGCCGCCAAGGATGCGGATGTTGTTGGCGAGGCTCATAATCCGGAGTGAGAAATCGTCGACCGACTCCCCCTCCTTGAACGCGATCTCCCCGAATTGCTTGAGCAACTGTTGCGCGTTGGCGTCACGGACACGCTGCACGCCGACGTGCATGGTCTTAATCGCCTCCCAGGCGGAACGCGTCGTGCGCTTGCGCGCCAACGACCGAGCATCTCGGGCGGCACAGCACGCAAAATGGCCGCCAGCGCGAGGCGGTCTTCGCGGTACTCGACGACCTCGCCCTCCTCCAGTTCGACGGCCTGCCACAACCCTTGGGCTTGCAGGTTCACGCGCATCAACAAAGATCATTCCTGGTAATTGGTGCGCGTGAGCATGGGGTACTGGACCGAGCCGCCCGTCTCCTTGACGACGCGCTCGATGACAACTTCACCGCCGCGATGGCGCCCTCGGCGCGGCGCAGGCGAGTGTGATACCCGTCGTCGGGGAGGGGGCGATGGCGAGCGATCACCACCACCAACGGGATCCAACTGGACGGACATGATGGCCCCGGGAGCGTAATAGCTCTGATACCAATTGTCGTGGATCACCGGCAATCTCTCACCGCCGGCGAACTCACAAAACGCGCACTCAAGAACACAATGAACACAGGTGTTTGGTGCTGCAAAACGGGCAGCGTTTTCTGATGTATTACATGTTTATTTAAAGGAAACAACTGGCTGTTAGCCTTCTCACTTTGCTTAATGCACAGCACAAACGCATCCTTAAAGACACACAACCATTCACTACTAATCTGAAACGGAAAAGTAAAAACAATAGCTAACTGAAGCAGTCACTACGCACACACCCATTCACTACTAAAGCTGAAACGGAAAAAGTAAAGCTGAAACCAAACTGAAACGGAAGCACTAAAAATGAGAAACGGTGAGCCGCTTGGAGTAATTTCAACATGGGACACGCAGTTAGGTTGGGTGGGAGAAGCCATATTTGGCCGATAAGCTCGAAGGTGGATGGGTGCTTAATGCCAGAATTGAAGGGGATGGAATGAGGAGAAACAAGGTAGGGATACAATGGTCTTTAATCCCTCTATAGTGGCATTTCTTAAATTAACTTCACTTGGTAATGATGTATTTCAAAATTTTAATTCTGTAGCGGTATATATCTGAATCAGTCACTCTAGGGTGGTATATGCCTAAATTTCCTGCAGTTTTTCACCCTCTCGACAAGCAAAAGGCTTCCGCCGTCAACGTGTCAGCACATTGGGGATACAATCTTGCTCTTGCCAGTTGCCACACGGAAGGAACCCTCGTCATCACGAATCAACGTACCTGCAGCACCTTCCATCTTCTCCGAACTGAAGCACCGTCAACATTCACTTTCGCAGAGCCTTGTGGATGATATGTCCAGCGCTCTTTCTCCGCTCTTTGTCAGCTTGAAGATTGCTTGTAATTGATCTGGATGAGCTCTCATACTACACCTCGCACCAGTTCACAGATTGACACCTGCTCATTTCGGTTTGAGCTTCTGACTTCTGGCTTATTTTTCACTATTCATAACTTTCGTCTTTTTATGAACTTTTGGCATTTTTGAGCTTTTTTTGCCGGTTCTTTTTTCCTCGTATTCATTTGCGTTGTCTGTGATGAGTTAACATTTTTCTATTTTTAAATCTTTTTAAATTTAATTATATCAAGTAAGCCACATTCAGCTACAGTATAATTTTAATCACAAATCACTATTTTTCAGCCCAACTGAGCGGGGCCTCGTGCTCACGGTTCCTCGTTGCATTTCGAGCCGACCAAGAGCATACATACCGCACAACATGGCTGCTGCCTTCTCGACTGGACAGAACTTGTCGTCAACAAGGTCAGACGACCATGTCGATGGGTATAGGTCAGGGAGTCTGATGCTCGTCACATCCTTGAAAGCCGCCCAGAAAGCTTGGCATATGTGCATGACAGAAGAACATGCCACAGCAATTCCTGTCTATCAGGTTTCACAGAAACCAACTCGCTCGATATGTCGACGCTGAAGTGTAGCACGTGGTGGTGGGAAATCATGAATTACCCTCTAGTCCTCTACTAAAACACACGTACCTTAGGTGGCACTGGCATCTTCTACAAGTTCTTGCACACTGGATTTCTCGGTTAGTCAAACAACTCGAAAAGTTCAAAGGAATTTGAAATTCTTTAAACCTTGTTTCGTCTGAATCTTCACCCAATTCAGCACATTCCCAACCCTGTCTCTCCTGCCACCTATTCAAACTCTCGGTCATTAGTACTATTCACAGTCTGACAAAAGATGCCGCCAACAGCCACCGCCATTCACATCGCAGTCAACCGCCACCACGTTCAAGTCATCTCTCCGTACCTCGTCTGCTGCACCACTGACAAGGCCCTCAATGCGTCTTGACATCTGTCTGAGCAGCTCGGACCAAAACTCCCTGCCGCCGCCGTTTCCGTCTCTCAGCCGACAGGCCACTTGCCACCTTGATTGTGCTGCATCTCACTGCCCGAGGGGGATGCAAGACCCTAAGTGCCACCGCCACTTGCTAATTCTCCCGCCACCACGGCTGAAAGCTCTCGCGCCCTCCCGCCATGGCCACGCGTCAAGGCCCGAACGGCATCCTCCCCTGTGCCAATCGCCTTAAGCCCTCTATAAAAGGCCATGAGCCCTTCCGTAAACCGCATTGGCATCCAGGTAGCCCTAGGCACACCCCAATCCCCTCGCCGGCCTTCGCTCCATCGTCATCCTCAAAGACCCCTCAAGTAAGCCCAATTTCGATTCTTGTTATCCTGTCGATTTCATTTCAATTGCCTTGGCATGTAGCATCCTCACACCCCTAGAAATCTTACTGAAGCACTATCATGGCTCGTTTAACACCGTAGCTCGTCGGCCGCCTTCTTCCTCGCCGGCTGCAACCACCTCACCGTGGGCAAGCCACCACAAGCTACCATAACCTGAGCCAGCCATCCCAACAACACCACCACGCCCCAAGAATGCTCAAACCACCATGCACTCGCCCTACTAACATTCCTAGAATACCTGGGTTGTGAGATTGTCCCAAGAGCTCCTCGCCTTGCCACCGGCCACCTCATGGTTTTCAACCGCATCTAAGCCCAAAAATGGATCCCTCTTAGCCCCTTGTGTCCATCCATGCGGTTTTCGTTGGAGTTAACCGTAGTATCGAGAATTGCCGTCGCAAAACCTCACTGTTTGGTCGCTATAGGAACCATAGGGTGAAGAAGATGAACTGTTGGGCCGGGAGGACACTATTCATCCAGGGCCTCCACTGTAGCAACCGATCCAAATGAACAGTAAATACTCGTTACTATTTACTTAGAACCCAAAATACATATTTATGTCCATTTCGTCCGTTTTGAGCCCTCTACCCTATTTCTAGCCCTGTTTCCCCATTCTAGACCCCTATAAATCCTAAACCCATTTTGTTTGGGTTTTCTAGATTTTATTTCTTTATTTTCTTTCTTTTTTTAGCTTATTTATTGTCAGTGCCAAACTCGATAGTGAACAGTACATGTCCGTTACTGTTTACTCAGAACCTAAAATACATATTTATGTCCATTTCATCTGTTTTGGACCCGTCTACCCTATTTCCAGCCCCATTTCCCCATTCCAGACCCCTATAAATCCTAAACCCATTTTGTTTGATTTTTCTAGATTTTATTTCTTTATTTTCTTTCTTTTCATAGCTCATCCTTTTGAGCCCGAAGTTTTGAGTTGTCTGATTTTTATGCTAGCACATGACTTCATCGAGCAGCTCATTCGAGAAGATTTTCAAGGACAAGCTCAAGACACAAAAGAATACAAACCAATAGAATACTTTGAACAGCATGACGAGTCACTTGTTTTTGATCATATTGAATCTACATTCCTTTAATTATTTAATTATCAGTATTTTATTATGTTATTTATGCACTGTTATTTTATGTATAATGAATATTTAGAATGACATGATATTAATTATATCCTACCACAGAAAAAGCCAAGTTTAATTTGATGGCCATATTCACCTTGACAAGCTTTAATAATAATATAATTACTATAAAATATACCATGGTATAACATAAATACAAATGTTTTATACTACTAAGTGATTCGGCGTTTTGCTGGTAGATTTATAAAATGATACTAGGGTAAGGGGCGTCACGGGAAGCCACTAGATGGTTGGGTTCCATGATCTTATCTAAGGGGGAGGCTTGGACCGGATAGGCAGCAATGTCGTAGAGCACTGAAATAATGGTTTGTGGATGGAAGTTGCCTCGGTGAAAAGTAAGGACTAGAACCTTATGCTAAGTATAGAACATAGTAACCGCTTAATCACAAGCGTTGACTTGTCAAACTTGGTCTAGTAGCTACTCAAATCAATTGAATATCTACAAGGATGATATAATATACTATTCTAGAAGAGAGAACAACTAGCATAAGGAGACGTGGTATGAAAATGGTAAAGTCATACTTTTATAATGGTAGGCTTCGTCCTGTTAGATTGTTGTATTCCATGACAGGGGTACATAGTCTACCACGTAGAGGCTATAAAAAGAGATAAGTAATGAAAAGCCTTGTTTTCTTAACCCAGTCATGGGGGTTAAGAAATCTTGTGGGTAAAAATGGACAACTCTGCAGAGTCAAAATATAAATGGTATTCGAATACGTCGTACTTTTGGTAATGGGTAATTCCAACAATGAAGCATAAGTAGATTTGAAAATGTTGAAGACTGGTAATCAAGTTGTTGAATTCTCTTAAGATGTTTTTACTTTGTTATTTTGTGTTTAAAATGTTTACAAATATAATTGCATCTACAAATACCACAATAAAACTATTATATCCCCATCTCTTGAAAATCTTGGCAAGTAGTTATATAGCGTTTTCCCATATGACTTGTTAAGTATGGTTAGTGTAGTCACGCTTTCTAAACTATCACAGAAGATGCTTGGGAAAATACTGAAGGAACCCTTGAGGATCCATGATCTTATCCAAGGGGGAGGCTTGGACCGGATAGGTGGCAATGTCGTAAGGCGTTGAAATAATGATTTGTGGATTGAAGTTGTCTTGGTGAAAAGTAAGGACTAGAACTTTATGCTAAGTATAGAACATAGTAACCGCTTAATCACAAGCGTTGATTTATAAAACCTGGTCTAGTAGCTGCTCAAATCAATTGAATATCTACAGGGATGATATAATATATTATTCTAGAAGAGGGAACAGCTGGCATAAGGAGATGTGGTATGGAAACGGTAAAATCGTACGTTCATAACGGTAGGCTCCGTCCTATTAGGCCATCATATTCAGTGTAGGGGGTACATAGTCTATCAGATAGAGGCTATATAAAGAGATGAGCAATGAAAAGCCTTATTTTCTTAACCCAGTCGCAGGGTTAAGAAATCTTATGGCTAAAACTGGACAACTCTGCAGAGTCAAAATATAAATGGTATTCGAATACGCTATACTTTTGATAAATGAAGCTGTGTTTAATGAGTAATTCTAACAGTGAAGCATAAGTAGATTTGAAAATGATTTGGAAATGTTGAAGGCTGGTAATCAAGTTGTTGAAACCCCAATCTCTTAAGATGTTTTTACTTTGTTATTTTGTGTTTAAAATATTTACAAATAAAATTGCATCCATAAATACCATAATAAAACCATTATATCCCCATCTCTTGAAAATTTTGGCAAGTAGTTATATAGTGTTTCCCTATGTGACTTATTAAGTATAGTTAGTGTAGTCACGCTTGCTAAACTATCATAGAAGATGCTTGGAAAAATGCTGAAGGAACCCTTGTGGAAAGTTTGAAGATTATTACAACGTAGACGACACCTGGTGTTAGGATTTATTCTACACTCAGACACACATATGGAGTTCTTTTATATTGTAATATAACTTTGGGCCGCACGCCCCATTGTGTAAAACCTGGTTGCTAAATCTTAATTTTGTAATAAAGTTTGGCTTTTATATATAAGCTAATAATGGCAACGATGTACATTCGTCTACAATACTCGCAGCTGAATAATCCTAGATAATTGTGAGAGACACCTAACGACCCCAGAAATGGAGGCATTACAGTTAGGGTCTAGGAGTATCAAGATGTCGACTTCTGTACTAGATGCACACATGCTCAGCACATACAATTGCATAGGTTGTACTAGAAGATACCCCGCGCATTGTTGTAAGAACTAGCTTCGTAAGCGCGGAATCACTCCGCGCTAGCTACCGTGTGGACCGAAGTAAAAGAGACGGCAATTCACGAGGAGTTTGTTAAAAAAAATTGAGGACATGCACGTAATTTCGAGAAAACCGAAGGGTTTTTTCGCAAAAAACTGAGGATTTGTAAGGATCTCTATGAAACTAAACGAGGATCCGTACGTAATTTTGGAAAGCCACGGGGTGCTATCCAACAAAGGATACGCAATTTCGGTGAAGTGGAGGGTTTTTTTCAAAAAAAACCTGGTAGGGACCTTTTTGCGAGAACGGATGACCTTTACGTAATTTTGGAAAACGTATGGACTTTTTCGCAGAAAAGCTGACGTGGCACGGCTCAGCGGCCGGGAAGTCTGCCAGTTGTAATATAGGTATTATTCTTAGCGATATCTAGAGATGGGCTATTTTGAGTGATGCATGTACATTGTAATAGCAGCCATGTGGAATAATATGGAATGATCAATGCATATTGCACCAGAGATGAGATTAATAGCAATAACGGTAGTAAGTAGGGATCACTTGTGTGGATATATAGAATTTGCAGTGCTCAACACATCCAAAGGCTTAAAACAATAGAGAATTAGAAATGATGTGGCTGCACATGAGAAGACGAAATTAGCATCGACCAAAGTTAGTGGGGACCATTTGTGTAGATATATAGGATTCTGTGTACACAATACCAGACCTACAATACATTGAATCTAGCACATAGACATACCCCGATGCACATGTAGTATTAATAGAAAAAAGAAAAAATAAACTATTTCCACTACTACAAAAGAGACTATACTGAACGACTACAACATAGATGATTCATAGAGAACCGTCTGTGCTGTAATTATCACAGACGGTTTTCACAGACGTCTATGATAGACAGTTCATAAGAATAATTGTATGTGATATTTTCACAGACGTCTATTAATACGAACTGTCTGTGATAATGCAAAACATCACAGACGGTTTGTATCAATAACCGTCTATGGATATAAACCGTCTGTGATAATGGTAGACATCACCAACGGTTCATATTAATAATCATCTGTGAAAGTTTACAAATGGTTATTAATACAAACCGTCTGTGATCATTTTATATTATAGACGGTTTGTGGTTGGAACCATCTGAGATACACCACGTTATTAAATAGCCATCGTGGTCTCGACAGATCTGTTTTCATTGTGCTACATTAAAGGAGGCGGCTAGATTTGGGGAGTTTGCTAAAAACATATCGCTTGTAGATCTAGCTTATAGATTTGTTCTTGATGATTAGAGGTTATTATTTGCTTCTAATAACTTAGATGCCTTGTAATAGAGAGAGATGATAGTTTGCTCCAATTTAAAAATAGGTCAGTACTCCTAGTTTACTTCAATATATTCTTGTTTGATAAATATACACATCATGTATATTGCTTCATGAATACGTGGCTAGCTACTTAATTTAGATATGGACAATTTATTATTAGGTGAATGACAATTATGTGTGTAAGTTGCTAGACTGGTTAACTAGCTATAGTAGCATTAATAATCCAATTTGACACCAATTTGTTATATGCGTAGGGTAGATGGACCAAAACTAGATGTACGTTGAGAACCATGTGAGTAAAGAGTACATTAATGGCGTATTTGCTTTTAGAAGAGTGGCCGGGCAGGATATGTTGAATAAGGGAATAGAATATATATTGTCCATGCATTGATTATAATAATCTGAAGATGTTTACCAACTCAACACAAATCGAAACTCACTTGATTCGAAGGGGTTTCCAAAAGGGTATACATGTTGGACCAGTCATAGTGAACAGAAAATTATACAGGAAGGTAGTTATAACATCGTTGAGGGAGATAAATGATATACCAGTTGTGGACTGTGATTTCGATGAGGATAGGTCATATGATGACAATCTAGATTAGATGGTACGCGATGCAGAAGGAAACTATAGTGAGAGAGTTTGGCAAATTCGAGTTCTTACTGGAGAATCTGGAGAAACCTTTGTTCCCTAGCTGTAAACCGCAATACACAATGTTGTCATCTATTCTTTAACTACTGAAATTGAAGGCAAACAATGGTTGGTCCGACAAGAATTTCATGGTGTTATTAGGTCTCCTAGCGAACATCCTTCCAAAGGAAAATGTGTTACCGAGAACCACCTACCAAACTAAGAAGGTTCTTTGTCCATTGGGAATAGAAGTAGAAAGAATATATACATGTCCAAATGATTGTATCCACTACCGTGAAGAATATACAAAATTACATGTTTGTCCAGCGTACAAAGTATTGAGGCGAAGCAAGGACCTGCTAAGATGTTGTGGTATTTGCTTATAATTCCCCGTTTGAAGCGTTTATTTGCGAACCGAAAGGACGCAAGATTGTTGCGTTAGCACTCAGAGGAGAGTAAGAAAGATGGAATGATAAGACACATTGTTGATTCTGTCCAGTGGAGGAACATCGATAGGATATTTATAGACTTCGATGCAGAACTGAGGAATATAACGTTGGGTTGAGTATAGATGGAATGAATTCTTTCGGTAACATGAGCAGCCGACATAGCACCTGGCTCATCAATGTATGCATGTACAACCTTTCTCCTTGGTTGTGTATGAAGCAGAAGTACATTTTAATGTCACTACTTGTCCAAGAGCCGAAGTAACCTAGGAACGATATTGATGTGTACCTAGCACAATTGATGTAAGATCTTGTGACACTATGGAACGAAAGGGTACATATATGGGATGCGGACAAACGAGAGAACTTCACTTTGCGCGTCATGTTGTTCTGCACCATCAATGATTTTCCTACGATGTCATAACTCATTGGTTATATATAGATCTATGATCTAACAAGTTCGACGACGGCGAGAACCGGTTGGTTGCCTTGACCCACACTTGGTCTCTGAGCAATCCATCAATGATAACAGATCCTTCATCCAAATTACATAACGAGGGGATTGCTTGCTCACAGTAACAAGGACTACATCATGGTACTCTTCAACAAGGGGTAAATGCTTCACTAGTTGCAAAATAAGTTTCATTTATACTTTATACGTAATATGAACTTAGGATTAATCACTATGGCGATATACATAACTAGAGGACACTGGATTCTGATTGTGATTGTACCAAAGTGGAGCAAGATAATATACTTTGATTCCCTATTAGGAGCAACATGACTTCACTCGTGCGCAACAAACAATTGATAGGTAAACTCATTTCCTCCATACATAACTCTATTGTAGTCTTCCCTTCATTTCCAATGGCTGATGCGAACCTTTTGGAATCACGTAGGTCATTCAGCGCTTACATTGTCCAGGGAGGGAGACAAGGAATCCAGTGCCACACTGTGACAAGACGCGATTTTTTGTACCCGCTACAACACAACAATCCTATATAAGTGCAATCGGTCTTGATAAACTCACCAAAATTGGAGGAAAGCTCTCCCAATTTTTAATAGTGGTGGTCATAAACAAGACTAAAGAGTTCTACCCTGGCGATGATTTTAGATGTTGAAACATTTGATACAATTGTAATTACTCAATTGTGCTTAATCAAATAATTCATTCAAATGTACATCATTTAGTTGAGATCTGTGTAATGATTGTCGTGTGCTATATATGTGATCTGTTTGCTTGTTTTCTGAGGGCATGGGTAGCATTTCCTAATGTTAGTTAAAACATAGAAAATAATATAGCAATTTGAATAGCTATCATAGACAGTTTTTTAATATTAGCCGTCTATGATATCTAAGATATCACATAGCTATATCTAAGAACCGTTTGTGATATATGACATATCTCTCAAAAAAGAGTTGGCCACAATATCCTTTTTTAGCGGAGTTGACCATAATATCTGACGTATACAACAGAGGCAGCTGTGAAAAATATGTATAGAGCACTTGCTGGTATGAGACATGTCAGTCAGCCAGATACCGTAATACCGTATTTTATCAACGCCTTGCAGTAGATATGTCATATATCACAAACGATTCTTAGACATGGCCAATTAGGATTTTAAGAGATCGAGTAATTTCAGTCACAGGATTCAACTACTAGCTCACCTGGAAAATTTAAACCATCAAATCCATTATCAAACAAGTCGATGTTAACTGTTAACATCAGGTCAATTATTTTTTCATCAACAAATGATCGGTAGAGTAGACATCGTAGATCAACAAGCGAATTTGCACTAAATTAGGACGACGGAGAATTAACTAGATAGATACTAGAAAAGATCAAGGGAGACCTTTTGATATATGTGAGTCTCTAATTTATATGTAGACTACCCGCGAGGCACGCTGAACATGCACGTACTACATATACATATCTAATATTTTGTCCTCAAGAATCAGGGTGATGCATCCCGGCGACGAAAAAGCGGCCGGAGGCGGCGTCCTGGGTGGCGTAATAGACCGTGCCGGGGCTCACATGGTTGTGAATCCCCTCGTACGTCGTCACGACGTAGCTCGGGTCGTCCCTATCTCTCTCGACCCTCTTCTTCACGTTGCACCCCTCCGTCGAGCACCGGTAGTAGTTCCTGCAGTCACCACAAAATTTAAGTCTGGATCAGCCCAATCCAACTTCGATACGTACATGCATGCCATAAAAAAATGTGAGCAAGCGAATCAATATGCACTTTCAGTTAAGTACGTACGCACCTCGGGTTAGGGCTGTTCTTGACGGACTTCTTGCCGTACTTCCTCCAATTGTACCCGTCGTCGAGTATCTCCTCCGACCTCGTCCGGAACGCGATCCTGTCCGTCCTCGCCCCCTCCCCTGCCGTCGCCGCTGCAGTCCTGAAAAATGTCCAGATACCCAAACCGATTGACTTTTTACAAAGTAGATACGTGCATATGTAGACATATTATATTACATATATGCACCAAACAAACTCACCTAGGATTAGCATAGTAGCCTCCAGCATCCGGCACGATCGGCTCAACCGGCATCAGCGGCGGAGGCGTCCCGAATGCGGCGGGCACAGACGACGGCCCGCCTTCGTCCGAGAAGTATTCCAGGACGTCGAGCTGCTGCAGCGCCCCGGGTGGCGCCGCACCGAAGGTGGGAGAGAAAGAGGCTGCAGAGGCAGAGCTAGAACTGTAGGGGGAGCTCGAGCTGCCACCATGCGGCGGCGGATACGCCATCGAGAAGACGTCGGCGGCGTCGTGCGGGTGGTAAAAAAGCGCTGTGCTGGCTCCTGCTACCGCCATGTGCATGGGCCAACTACAAGACGCGCACGCGGGTGTTAACTAGTTTGCGGGGGCGCGCGCTCGGACGGCGACGTCCGGTGGGGGCTTCGCACCGACCTTCCTTTGCGGGCGGAAGCTTCGGCGCGCGCGCGCGGTGTACGGTGCATATATAGGCTGTGCGACGGACGCAGCCGCCCCGTTCCGAATTGTTTGCTTCACGGCCCTGCCACTTAGCAACCGGTACGTCTACTGCTCGTACGTTCTTTTTTAATTTTTCAGTAGATTTATAACTTCTGCTTGTTTTAGTAATTACTATTTAACAAATAAAGAAAAAACGATCGTATGTGTGGGTCTGGTGGAGTCGCGGAGAAATGGAGAGGCTGAATGGTCGTCGCCTTTTGCTTCGTGTGGCACTGTTGGTGGCTTGTACGTGTGGGGTCTGGTGGAGTCGCGGAGAAACGGAGAGGCTGAATGGTCGTCGCCTTTTGCTTCGTTTGGCACTGTTGGTGGCTGGTGGCGCCGTGGATGGGACATGCGGCACGGTTGACCTAGGAGAAATTTTGTTGGGTATATATATGTATGCGCACCATGCACTGTTACCAGTGTTTTAAAAGACGGTATTAGACAGCCAGGCGTTGGACGGAGCTCTACTGCCACGTTTTGGCTAAAATCGGTGAGCTAGGTGGCCAGCCCGCCTAAGCGGCCGTCGGTGGTCAAAGGCGGGATGAGAAGATGATCCATGGCAGACGGAAGGTGATCCGGGGAGAAAGAGAGAGGCACCTGGAGATCTCTCGTCGGCCCGCGCGTTGCCGGCGCATTTGCAGGCCGCCGTAGTCGCAGATGGCCCACATCGTGCCAATGCATCTGCAGGCCACTGACACCATGTACAACACGTCAGCGATCAAATCCAACCGGATCTTGCCAGATCTAGATGCTGGCAACCTCTTCGGACAGAGAATAGCGGCAAAAACACTGCAGGAGAAGGGGAGGCGGTGGTGGCGCTAGGGGAGCAGGGGAGGGGAGCCGGCTACGGCTGGGGGAGTAGGGAGGGGAGGCAGTGACTGGGGGAGAAGGGTGGCGGCGACAAAGGAGGCGGTGGTGTCTTTTGGGAGAGCAAGAGTGGCGACGGTGGTGTCTTATGGGGAGCAGGGGAGGCGACGACGTCACTGGGGGAGAAGGGGAGGCGGCACTTGGGGAGAAGGAGAGGCGGCGGCGACGACGCTGGGGAGAAGGGGAGTGGCGGAGAGAGCAAAGGTGAGGCGAAGCGTGTGAAGTGAGAACAGGGAGAGAGAAGAGATAAGGGGTGTGCGGTGAGAAGTGAATGGGGAGAGAGAGAGAGGAGGAGGAGGTAAGGGGAGGTAAATGGGTCAGTGGGCTGGTTATATGTATAAATAGATCCAAAGACTAAGGCCCTGTTTGGATCCCTCCATCTAAAGTTTAGTTACTAAAGTTTAGGTCTAAAGTCTCCAAACAGGTAGTCTAAAGTTAGATCTAAATTTTAGCTAACCCCTAAAAAACACTTTAGATCATTAGACCACAAAACTGAGCTAAAGTGGTCTAAAGTTTCGATTTATCCCGGCTCCCGCACGCAAAAGACGGTTTTGCCCCCGTGAAAAATCTTCCTCCCACGAAAAAAAGTCTCTACGGGCCCGGATTACCGACGCCCCCGCACGAAAAAATCCACACGGGCGGCAACTTCCTTACTTCCCCCGCCGATTCCCGCCGAACCCGCCGCCACCCAGCTATCCCACCGCCGCCCGGCCTTCGCACCGCCGCCCCCGCCGAATCTGTTGTACCAAGTTTAAATTATTTATTTATCAATACCAATTGGGTTGATTATTATTTTAGCAAGCAAACAACGGCTCAAAAATCCCAGGGGTACAAAAGTCCATTTATTGGACCAGAACTAAACTTTAGTCCATGATCCAAACAACCCTGTGGTCTAAAGTTTAGGGCCTGTTTGGATGGACTAGGACTAGTTGTTAGCTAGGACTAGTTGTTAACTGACTAGTAGTTAGCTGGCTAAAGATTAGCCCAGTCCTGTTTGGATCCAAGGACTAATAAGTGCTACTATCTCAGTGCAAAGTCTGTTATACCCCTATGCATGGTGGTCTGGGAGGGTTGGCGTGGGTATCAACGTCTTTTTTCCATCCGGCTGGTCCTTTAGCCCTCATTAGCTGGGTTTGATGGACTAGTTGGCTAACAACTAGTTGGGGCTTTGGCTAAACTTTAGCCCACCGATTAGTCCTCCTGTTTGGATCCTCAAGGGCTAAAGTTTAGCAACTAGTTGTTAGCCCAAGGGATCCAAACATGGCCTTAGTGGCTAAAGTTTAGTTGTCTAAAGTTTAGTCCTGGACTTTAGCCAACTAAACTTTAGACCTTAGAATCTAAATATGGCCTAAATAGGCTAGGAAGAAAATAAAATAGAAATCGATAAATCTCATTTTTAATTCCGTTACCTAGGTCCCGTCCATGCCCCGCCTAAGCCTTCTAGACGCTAGGCTCCATCTCACCGTCCGTCTGGCATCTAGTTTCTTCTTAAACATGGACATGTTACACATTCGCCTGAGACTTGAGGCGCACATTAATTGATTGTTTTGTTAGGTGTGTATCGACAAGGTGTCTAGATGTAGACAGCGTCAGCGTGCGTCTTGAAACCTATTCAACTCTAGTTTGCTCGGTTGTCTAATTGGAGCTAGTGAATCCCGCTATTATTGACCAGTAGTAGTAATACCGTGCTTGATTATTTGTTCTTTCTGCGCTAGTGGATTTATAATTTATACTACTACTAATTAAGTTTGCTGGTTATGCATGCATGCATGCATGCATGCATGTATGTATGTATGTATCGGTAGCTTTCGGTAAAGATTTTTCCCCGGTTCATATTTTTGCATGTGTAATCTGGCGGTCATCAATGTTGTCGAGAGCAGAAAGCTGCACTGTTTATGTTTATGCTACTCCATCTGTCGCTGTCACATGTCATGCAGAGTTACATACACATGGCAATGGAGAAGAATGCCGGCATACTCATCTAAGCAAGCAGTAGAACATGCATGCGAAAGTCGACTTGGAGAATAACTCACCAGGACGAAAACTCCCATCGAAACGTGAAGCGTTTTAACCCTCCTACCACTACCGTTTCCGAACCTTCTAGCCGCTGGCTTAGCAAGACCTGGGAAGGCGGCCAAGCTCGTGCAGTTCCGCGGAACAATATTATCTGCGGCCAACCCCAACGTCAAACGGAATTTTCGAGCATCATGGAAAAGTTCTTGCACCACGGTTTCCCAACAAAAAGGTTGTTCCATCTTCGGGTTTTTTAAGTAGTCATAAAATCTAATAAATCACTAAGTAGTGCTATAGTGGAGATATGTATGAATATGACCACGACAGATTATGACATACGAAAGTGCTAGCGAACCACAAGCCAGCTGACCACTTCAGGTTGTGTTGTGCAGTGTCAACTTGACGAAAGCAAGTAGAAATGTTTGAATATTTTTGGTCAAAACAAGCTAATGTCATGAAAGAAAAGCTCTAATTCCTAAGGTTGCAACTTTGCTTTTACAACCCACTCGATGCAGCAACACGAGTGCTCGATGCAACAACACGAGTCAGAACTGAAATCTGAACAAAATTGGAAGTTATCATCATACAAGACGTAAAGAGATTCATAATGTCTGAATATTTCAATCAACAGTGAATATTTCAATCAACAGTGCAAGCTAGAAGCCGTCTTGCCAGCCAAACATCCCCCAAACATTTACATTTTGCGCACACGGGAGACAGTTTACAAATGTTCATAATCATTTCGGACATGGAAAAACAATATGCCCGTCTCAACAAAAAAAAATCAACGCTTTGGACGTCACTAAGTTACAGCTGCACGAATATAATTGAGGCATAGGAGATTGACCGCTGAGAGGTCATATCCCAGATTGTCTACCACTGTCATTCTTATTGCCCAATTGAAGAAACAAGGTTCATCAGTATTCCGTGTACGAAAACCACAGTCGCTACCTATTGTACGGTGGCTACAAAAGCAAGTTGAATGGCCGCGCAGGAACCTTAGTGTACATTGTGAAAACTAAAAGAATGCTCAGCATCACTTGAAAAGAATATCACAATCAGTAAGCAAAAACTGGAAGGGGCAAAGATGACTAACTGCTAGCATGCACATCCGCCTCTCTGTTCAGTCTCGGGGACATGATCTGCAACTGTCTGGAAGTAGCTGAAGCGCAGAAAAAATGGGTGTAAACAACCAAAAAGATAAGATCAATAGAGGTGAAACAGCTGTTCTATCTTTTTTGAAACAAGGTAGTGAAACATAATAAACACAAGCATGAAAAATAAATAATTATAAACAGCAATCATCACACCGTTAAAACCAACAATGCAGTCATGCAATTCTACTACTTAATATTCAACAAAGAGACAAAACCCATATCCACAAGATAACTTAGTCCAAGCTAAGCAAAAGCTTCCTACCAACCAATAAAGTGGGAACGATGATTTTACTCACATGTCCTGATCACGCTCGTGCTCTAAAGCAAGCTTGGCAACAGACAGGAACGCATTGTCAACATTGTAGTCCTCTTTTGCAGAAGTTTCATAATAAGGAATATTGCCTTTGGAAGCACACCACTCAATTGCTTTCTTCTCAGAAACCTGTGTGAAAAATAGTAAGCAAATAGTGGCATATCTAGAGACAAAAGTTATGTCACATATTCAAGAAACTGACCACTCTGCTTTTTCCACCATCTACGTCAATCTTGTTCCCAAGTAAGATGAATGGAAAAGTTTTAGGATCTGATGGGCTAGCCTAAAAGCAAATGGAATATAGCTATTGTCAATTGAATTCATCAAGATGCTACAATCTGCTACAAGAGATAGAAATGTGAAATGCCATAGTATTGAGATATTACCACTAACTAGATGCACAGATCAAAATATAGTAAAGCATAAGGCAGTGTACCAAATAATCCACCCAACAACTATATTGCTTAAAGTAGAAAACCAATGTAAGGGCATTGCAGAAATATAACCGAAAGGTTTTGTAATTCATTTTGTTGCAAAACTCACACATTTATACCTGTACTTGGAGAAAGAACACACGACCGTAACAATCTGAATGAGCTTGCTGGGTACCGCAGAATTATCGAAAGTCCCAGCACTATTTGAACCAAATGAATTTATATGGTTTATTATACCAAGGGTTCTGAAAACCTCCGCTAACTGGCCGGTAAATAGGAACCCGCCTGATTCCGGTTTTCAAAACCCTGGCTGGTTCAACCCAGACCCCCCCCCCCCCCCTTTTGATCCATTCTTCTTGCACAATATATGTATTAATATTTGTAGACAGGGATAGAAAAACCAGCTGGTAACTGCTGGTAAACGGAAAAACTGGTGGGTACCAGGATTTAAAAACCGACCGAAATTTTTCTGCTGTGAATTTAAATTTATGACCACATAATGCACTTTCTAGGTTGGTTTAGGCCTTTTTGTGTTAGATTACTTATTATATAAACTAAATATACATAAATTATTGTACTCCCAACTTGGGTTTTTCGGTTTTTAGTTGTTTTCCTTGTTTAGCGGTTTTCCTGGTTTTTAAGCGGCTTTTCTGATTACTGGTTTTCAAACCACCCAAATTCAAATTTTGATTCCCGAATTTCATTTGGTATTTTCCAGGTTTCCCGATAACTGGTCGGTTACCGGTACCGCCCGCCGGCCGGGTTTCCCTCCGGTTCCGGGTTTTCTATCCTTGCTTGTAGATTACATTCCAAACATCATACCTTGAAAAACTTAAATTTTAAAATTGTGAAAAGGAAACTAAACAGGCTTAGAGGGCGGGAACCAACAGGTTTCTGGGCAAAAACTGGAACCGGCCAAGTTCCAATTTTCAATCCCTAAACAGTTTCAGAAACCCTGATTACATCTCCAAATGGCAACGATAACACTTGACTCGGTTGCGTTAATTTAAAGATAAAGAAATAGCTCAAAGCAAGGAGTCTATCCAAAACAATGACCTTTTGAGAAATATAGTTGTTTTTTATCGTCATCATTCTTTTACTAACAAAGCTGGACTAAATAACAAGCACTTCTTAGGATAGCATCACAGCTACTCATGTACAGTTGAATTCCTCAATGGATATCTATGTATAGGTGAAACCTCGGTATATCAATATTGATGTTTACTCTTTAAAGTTTAAACCTTCACATAAGGTTAGAGACCCACTACCAATAATATGTATAGGTTATTTAAACCCCCCTCAGTGACATGGATACAATTGATATGAAACAATAATTAAATTAGCCAGCTAATTCTTTGCTGACTTCATAAGTTTGAAGGAAAAAGGATCAACCACATGATTCACATCAATTTGATAATTTTCTTTTGTGCAACTAAGTTACTATTTCCAGATCAGGTCAGTAACACCAGTAGTTACAAGGCATGAAAACAAACAATAGCACTCCTGTAGCTGGGAACTTGTATAATTGTTACAGGCAGTGGGATCTCTCCCTCAAAGCATGGCTAGTTAACTTTTAGAGTCCAAGGATAAAGCAAAACTAGCAAAGTAACACTAACGAGCACAAATTGAGGTTTCTGCCTCAACCCATACGCACAGTCAAGTAATCACAATTCACAAAGCATCAGCAAGGTTGAGTTTTGTTCTTGATCTAAGGCAATGATTCCTGCCAAGTATATATCTGTGGCTTATTCCCCTGAAAAAAAATCAAGTATATATAAGTATTTATGAGGCTGTAACTATGGGATCTAGGCAAGTCCTTCATAAGTCATTGTACAGGATAGTTATTTGTGTGTAAAATATTCAGTTAGAAAATTTGTATTTAAAAAGTTTAAAACTTTTGCTAGATTAACCTGATTAACATAAACTAGGCAGTGCTCTATAGACATACAATTTCAAGAAGATTTATTTGACTTTGTCTTTGCATTCTGTTACGATCATGTCTTTTGCACATTTAGTGCTACCATGCACTAGTCAACTTAAAGTGATCATTCATATATCACCAAATGACCATAATTGATGCCAATACCATCAAATATGCAACTTGGGGGGGGGGGGGGGGGGGGGGAGCTAGAACAAGTTCTTGATACTACTAGCAACACCTTGCTTGTGTTCCAAAGCATGCTAAATAGAGCGTGAGCATAATGACAAAAAAATATGCAGACCAGTATCAAATGAATAAAACATATGCAACAGATTCAAATTTGATAGAGCAAATGATTGGTTTTGAAATTGACAATGTTGAACTTGATATATTGTCACTGTTGCATAAGGAAACTGCTCAGATAAGATATAATAGAGTTCTAGATAGTCTCTGTGTAGCTTAATATATATTCAGTATGCATAATGAACCTGCTCAAGTATTGCATAACAGAGCTGCCCATATATGGGATGCTGTTGACTTATAGGTCCTTCGTTGCAAACATGCTTTGTCGCTTAAACAATGCAAAAAAAAACCAGATATGTAAGCATGCTTAAGCTTCAGAAAATTATTGACAGCATCACATCAAACTGTCAGCTAATGAAAACAATATCAGTACAATAAATGGTGAATTGCTCTATAGTCGATATCTACAACTATGAACAAGCATCAAAATGACACACAAGATAAAATAATCTTACTTGGTTGAGGAACTCATCATGCCATGTGTTGAGCGTATCAAATGACCTGTTAACATTGACATCATAGACGAGCACACAACAATCTGCCCCTCTGTAGAACGCGACACCAAGGCTCTGGAATCTCTCCTGCCCCGCGGTGTCCCAGATCTAGAATCAAAGCAACACATAATGATGACACTAGCACGGTCTCTTCATTCACAGTAAAAGAGCTGCAACTAAGGGTGACACTCACCTGCAATGTGACGAGCCTGTCTTCAATGAGGACCTCCTTGGTGACGAAATCCGCACCAATTGTAGCTTTGTACTGCTGACTGAACTTCTTGTGAACATATCTATGTAAAGTCAAGCATATCAAAATACCCAAAGTACTAACATGAGTCTGGGAAGACACACTAAGATGCTTCTCCCATCACCTTGAATTGAACCAACATACTGTGGTAAGCAACTAAGCATGATGTGCTCATGTACCAGAGATTTCACCATAGAGATTCACACAATCCTGGGCAATGTAATGCACAGCATAACGAACGAAACTAGCAGCATAAAATGCAGCTGAACAGAGATTCGCAGCGAGCTTACAGCATTCCAATTCCCAAAAGGGGATTGCTCATAAATGCGTTCTTGCAGCTATAGGGATCAAACGTCCACAAGTAAAAGGCACAAATTTTCTACACGACCTGTAATTTGCCGCGTACCGAGCGAAGGGAGTCAATTGATTGGAGGGAAACAAAGGGGAAATCCCACCGAATACGGACCAACCCCACAGCAAGAGCGAACAAAATGAGGCGCGCTCGAGGTCAGGTCAAGGATACTGGTTCATCAGCGACGTCTTCCCGACCCTGCACAGATCAAACCGGGCCAAATCAAACCAGCACGCTAAACCTAACACTGGTTACAGCAACCACATCCAAATCGAGTCACTAATTCATGGAAAGGACTGGGCTCCGCCGGCAAGCGGATCCGAGGCCGGAGGGTAGGGAGGGGAGGGGGGATGGGCTGACCCGCTGTCGCCGAGGACGATGACCTTGAGGAGGGTTCGCCTGCGCGACGTCGACATGGGTGGGGACGATCGCGATCTCTCTCTCTCTCTCTCTCTCCCGCCGCTCGTCCTCTCGTCGCGAGGCGCACGAGGAGTTTCGGGAAGACAGCAAGAGAAATTGAAAGCAGGTGGCAGGTGGTGGTGGATTTGGGGCCTGTTTGGTTGGTGTCTAAGCTTGCTATACATAAACTTAGGTAATATATGGCTGCCACAGAAAGTGTGGTTAACAAAATCGAAGCTTGTGGCAAAGTTTGGCAAGAAACTGAGACTATGATGTGTGAGGTCGGGTGCTAAGAAAGTGTGGCATGCCACAATTACGTCAATAAACCAAATAGCTATCTAAAAACTGTGATACGTTTAACTTGTGGCTAGGCAACTTTTGTTATCAGGCGCGATCTGGGGCGTGGCGGCCGTTCGGGTGAGGTGACCGTGGTGGATGGGGAGGAGAGGACGTGCCAGGCGAGGAGATGGCCGGTGGGTGGGCCGGCTGGGTACGCGCCAGGCAGGCCGCTTTGAATGCTGCAGCATGTGTAAATGGCATTGCCAATGTACATACATGTATCCATGTTCATCTCTTATCCTTCAAAAAAATGTTCATTTCTCGGATCACAAAAGGAACGATCGCGACCATCTTATGGACTACAGCGCATGCAGATAGTAATGGTGCTGACGTGATCGATTTCAGGTGTTGGAATTTCCATCCAATCGCTGAAAGAGGCACCCCGGCATTGTAATCCTGTATGGAGCTTCGAATATGGTGTCTATCGATGGTCAGTCACCCCTACAAGCAACAGATATATTGGAGCCTCGCTACTTCAGGTTCTGATCAGAAACTACGTATGTATACCGCTAAAAAAGAAAAGAAAAATCGGGGGTAACCTAATTACAGTGGGATCAGCTCAACCCAAATGACACAGCCGATATTGGAATACCTGCAACAGGCCTGAATCCTGGGTAATAAACATCTGCCTCTTCCCTCCCAAAAGAAAAGAAAGAAAGAGGCTGGCTTAAAATGGTGTTGAAACAAGAATACTGTTGAGTAAAACCCTGCTATGATGACATGAACAAATCGGTATATACATTATCGACCTTGAATCATAAATATCTTTAGATGCAAGAGAGCTCAGAAAAGTAAGACCATTGATCATGTTTATAAGACTCACGAGTCGCGAGTATTTTGGCCTTGAAAGGTTCTCAATAAATATGACATCTTAGGGTGGTGGATCTTTTGTTCTTTAGGCTATGGCAGAACACGAGGTGCATATGTTAATGTTTCTCCATTATCAGTCTAGATGACCTTTTTTGGGTTGTGGTTAGGGATGAAAATAGATCAAATACAAACTGAATAGTATCTTTACTATATTCGTATTTATATTTTGTAAACAAATACAGATATAAATTTGAATATTCTATCTACTTAATTCGGTCGAATATTGGATATCCTCATACCTTATGTAGTATAAAAATATTAATAACATATTATCCTCGTACAATCACGCTTAACCATTCTAATACATTTACTTCACCTAAAGAACATGAATTCACATTTAATTAAAAAACTTGTCCAACTAATTAATCGTATTGTAATAAAAATATGTATATTGCTTCATCAAATTCAAATAGTCCAGATAAATAATATTTCAGATGGTAAAAGTCTATAGCGTATTTGCATCCATTTTTTTTGTGCAAATTCGAATATGAATATAAGAGAAATTGTTAATCGAATAGGAAAGTATACACCATATTTGTATCTTATTGAATACAGTAATCGAATAATACAAATAATTCATATCTATTTTTCACCCATAGATGTTGTGGAGGAGATTTCCCCGGATGACACGTTTAGAACGCAGATATCTGGCAAAAAGATCACATAAACGACATAGGAAGACGGTGTAAATTAAGGCCCTGCTCGGTTAGGCTGAAAACATGTGGCTTATGGTTGAAAATGCACTGTAGCTGGCTGAAATTTCACTGTAGCTGAAGGTGGCTTATTTGGCGTAATTAAATTTAAAAATAGAAAATATTTTAGCTCATCTCAGACAACACAAACGAATATGGGAAAAAGAACCGGCAAAAAAGTGAAAAAAAAATAAGAAAAAGATGAAATTTATAAATAGTGAAAAATAAACCTGAAACGAACGGGGCCTAAATGAGCTCTTCTACGAGCCCTCAATCATTATTCTGGATTGTGCTCCATTTACAAATAGACACATTTACGTCGAATTGGCTAGAGAAAACAAAGAAACTGTTAGAGCAAGTACAATAATAGTCTTATAGACAAGCTAGTCAGCATTTTTGCTGATGTGGAGGAGAGGAGAGAGATGAGAGCTTGGCTCTCATGCAAGCAACAAGCTGGGCACAGGAGCTTATGCAGTGGTGGACCTAGATAATAAATGTATGTGAGGAGGAATAGGAAAGAGAATGTGAGACATGGTACCACATAATAATAAAAAACATTTTGTAGATAAATAGAAGACAAATTATTGTATAACTTACTCTTATAACTTGACTTATAGCCAAACACTTGGCTCTATTATTGGACTTGCTCTTATAGCTAAATTCATGTTAAGAGGGTTGCTATCGATCTATAATTCATTAGTGGTAACTATAGGCATCATGTGCAATATATCGATCTGCTGAATACATAAGAATGTCTGATCCCTATCCTTTTTCGTCCACGTCAGCGACCAGTCAGTCCTACCTGGCGTAAAGGTCGGAACTCAAGTAAGCAGAAGGAATCCGTATGCAAGCGCCGTTTTTACCCTTCAAAATCGCGAAAATTAGCACCGTTTTTTACCCTTCAAAATCGCAAAAAATTCGTGCCATCTCATCCCGCAAGGCCGCAACGTCCATCCCCCGAGGAAGCCAATTCGAACACACCAACACAAGCCATGTTGCTCCGATTCGAAGGCGCGAGTTTCTGGGATGGTTCCATTCTCCTCTCACATCGCGGGTTTGCACAATCCTGGAGGGCTCCAGGAGAAGGGGTCCTGCATGAGGTTGGGGATCGAGATGGGCGCCAGGTACGATCCGCTTTCTCTTGATCCCCTTTCCCTTTTTTCCCCCGTTGTTGATTTGCCTCGTTTACGTTCAGTTAAATTGTGCCCTGGTGATAATTCATGAATTATGATCGATTAAGTAAATATTGGTTCTGTTCGGAGGGTTGTGAAATTTTGCCACCTTTTGAGCCAGATCTTGGATCCCGGGATCGCGACTTGATCGTAGTGAGTTGGGTTTTTGCCAATCCATGATCTATGTGTTGCTGGTACTCTGTTCAATCTGGGTCTTGTTGGATGAATTTGCTCGGTTTAGCATTTACAGTAGATGCGAAAGGAGCTAAGAAAATCCTTTCTTGTGCAGTTTCAGTTTCTAAATTAGATAAGGTGCCAATTTTGTTTTGGGTTTTGTTAAATATCATCCGGATGTTTTCTTCCTAACTATCATTCAGATTTAGAACCATTAGATTAGAGATTCAATGGCCATGAATTCTCCCCCTTTCTCTTGAATTTTACCCCTCCCTTTTGAAAAAAATCTCCCTTTTAAAAATAAAGTGCTCTTTAATCTCTAATCCACAGATTACAAATTTAGATGATAATTAGAAAGAAAACATCAGAATGATGCCTAAAACTCCCGATTGTTTTTAATGGAAAGCATGCATCGTAAACAAGTTTAGTTTGCATGTCTTTATCCTCGGCTTCCGTGATACTCATGCGCTTTGCCCTTTTTTGGTGTGTGATTCTACTAGTAATTCAGACGTTTGCCCGTATGTTTGGCTACTTATGGTTACACGGAAGACCCAGAAAGCTGACGATTTGATCTGATATATGTCGAAACTTCCAAGCTTGTCATGCAAAGTGCTCCTTAGTTCAGTAGTACAGATATACTACAAAAGGCGCCATGCTCAAAGAGCTTTCAAGGGCATCAAGGCGTGATATTTGAATTTGTTGAGGAACTATTTAGGTCAAACCAAGAAACCTGCATTTTTTTTGGAAGGATAAGTGTCAAGTGTGGACAGCGAACTAGAATTGGACGCTTTTGATGTTGCACCCTTTGACATTTCTAGTCCATCTCTGCATATCCGAAATATTAATCATTATATTAATTTTCACTAACTGGTTGGTTGGATATGGGAGTGGTAATTTTGGTCGTTCCTCTACAGCGTACCATAGAATTTGGTGTTTTTTTTATCCAACTGTCCTCTTTTTTCTTTTTCTTTTCTTGGTTTGGGTCCAATATGATTGGAAATTTTGGAATGCACTTAATTACCTATTCTCTTTTTGACCTAAACAAGCAAAATGCAAAGTGCAATCATTCCGCTAGTGTGATTTTCTCCAGAGACAAATCATGTTCTGCTTTGTAAGAATTGCGGACAAGTGATAGTTCCCATTCAATTGTCTACAACATTGAACCCTCTAGTTCATTTTTAGACCATTCCTGTCCCCCTTAATAATCCCAGTGGTTGCCTGGCCCTGTTCTATTGTCTTAAAGGCATGTCAGTGTAGTTAACTAGTTATAGTCCCACAGCATCACATGTCTCATCATATTTTCAAACATTACGCAGGGAAGGGCATTATTTTCATCAACAAATTATCCTTAGTAATAACTGTATTCTTTCTAAGAACCCACCAAGATCATGATTTTAGTTAGAAACTTTGTCTTCCAGATGCCCACATTTGAATGCCTATTCTTTTTGAACAGTATGTCGATATAGATAAAAAAAGATAACACAATTCTCCAATTTCCATATAACCTCATCATTGTTGTTGACTTGTTGTGGTTACACACCACATAGTGGATACCGGAGCTTTGGGAGGCCCAAAGGGGCACACGGAGCCTAAAATCCGAGAGAGGGGAGAAGTGTAGTGTGTGTATCTCGGATTCAGTCTGAACTCAAGTCTTTTTCTTACACCCAAAATGTTTCATCCTTGTTTATGGTGCCCTAGAGACTATATTTATAGCAATGAATATGGAGGTTTACATAAACACTAAAGGATTCTTAACCAATAGGGGCAAACACGTCATTTCCTTGCAGTGGCCTTCATAGGTCTGGCTTCTATTTACATGTATACTTGGGCCTGCTCTTGGTGGGCCGAGTGGCCCAGGTGGGGGGCACTCCCTTAACAATTGTCGTTCTCCAAAGTATAGTAATAGACTGTAGCTATGGGGTGTTCTTTTAGGCTATGGCTGATAGCTTTTAGCTATGGTCAATGGCTTTTGTCTGCGTTTTTCAACACGGTAATAGATGATAGAGACGCCAACGCGAATGACACATATGGTTTTTTGGGCTCGGGAAGCTGTTTGGAAAATCTACTTCAAGAGAACGTCCCTGTTTCGATATATGATTCTTTCCGAGAAGTCAAAAGCCAAAAAGAACAGGGACATTGATCAATTCATCCTTTTCTTTTTTTCACTTTTCTATTCAATCACCTTCTGAAGTTGAACTGAAAATTACTGTCTATCACGTCCTGCACCATTATTTCTTTTTCTTGAACTAGAACATACATCACAGGTTACCGTTTAGCCAAAGGGATATCTCAACACCAACAATTCTACAAAAACCTAGTAATAGGCTAATAGCCTCAGTCTATTTTCCTCCAGCTCCCAGCATAGTATATTAGCTTGTCGTGTAGCAAATCTGACTAATATAGATAGTCATCAAATATCTTCTTTATCTGAAAGATAGATTTACAACAAAGGTGATTTTTTTTGCAGTTTTTTAATGCCTGTATCTCCTTTCAGAACATTATCCAACCTCACTAGGTCGTATTGCTTCTATGCTTCGACCCCTCGCCACAGAAACCGTGTCCTCACATAACTTATTTCATGAATATAGATGATATAGGCCTGCTGGCAGTATCTGGATAGGGCAGAACTTTTGTTGTCACCTGTATTTTTCATGTTAGATATCCTTCTTTAAAATTTCTTAACTAATATTCTAGAGGTCTTCTTTTTTATAAGAAAAGGGAAAGAAGACAAAAATTACATGGTTACAATGTTCAGGGCTTGATGTTAGTACATTTCGGGTGAATACGACACATAAAACACCATGCCTGGAACCATACAATGAACAACCTTAAGCAAAGGATTTCCATGCAGGTCCAGGGTATTTGTGCTATACTCCATGCAACCACTGGGCTTAGTGCCTTCACAGATCAAGGATTTCCAAACCTTGAATGTTTTTAACTTTTGAGTCAGTTCCTATCGTATTTTTGAATTTGCTTCTACGGTACTACCATCCACTTATAAAAAGAGAGGTTGTCAGTGTGTACAAATTGAAATAATAACTTCGCTAGAACTATTCGAATTTAGGACTCTTTGTTTTATGTTTTTTCTTTAATTATTTAGCATTTGCTTCGCAATTCACCATGTCAGCATCTACAACATTAGAAATTGTAGCTACACATAGGTATAGACAGGGGATAGGATCCTTTACCATTTAAGTTGCAACGGCAGAGGAACAGAGGGTTTGTGCATTTCCATTTTCTAGACGTTGGATCAAAACATGTATAGGTTGAATTTTACTGCTACAGCAAAAAATACTATAGTGACCGACTAGGTGCTCTACTGTAGTACAATACAGTAGTTTGCGTTTCTAGTGTTCCTCCCTGTTTTTTTTTTTTTTTTTGAAAACTTGAGAAGATATGAATCCGAAAGCATAATACTTTTTATTGGCTTTTCTAGTTTAAACCTGCCTTGTAATTCAGAGGCACATGGGTGGGTTCACGGAAAACCTCGAGCTTTGATCTTTTGGCACTTGTGGAGATGACAGTGCCCATTTACATTGGTGACTTTCTCCATAAGTTGTGAGACCACAAAAGCCAAATCCTTTTCAGGTACAATTTAAACTTGGATTTGTATTAGAAGCAAACTACTAACAACATACTTGAGCTTCACCACTGTTTTGGGAAAATTTTAGCATACTGCTGTTTCTGTAACAGTTTTAAGTTTGTATGGAATGTTCAGAGCTTAGGGATTCTGGGTTTTGGTTTGAATATAGTTCAGTGACCATTTTATTCATGGGCGTAAGGAAATGGGAATAGTAATAGAGAATGCTTATTCCCATCAATCAGTTGCAAAGGGGGTGCTGAACGCTGATAACAATAGAAATGTGTGTACAGAAACAGGCGTTTCAGCTGTGCTATATCTATGTTGCCGAATGTATTTGTAACATACTTTTATGGATTATATTGCTGAGTTAGCCTCATAACATGATAACTTTCTTGGTTAGAAGATTGATCTTCTAGAATGAAGAGGTATATCTTTTCTAATGAATTTTCACATTTGAAATCTGTCAATTTGCTGGATAGTTTGCAATCCTATGTAATTTTATGTTATGTCCGTAAGGTTTGCTATAAGCGAAATACAATGGAAGGAACAGAGACACATGCAAAGCATTAAGCAGCTGACTTCAAACTTTTTTTTTCAGGATATTACATATAAGCAGATTACTGAAAGTACACGGCTCCATCTAGATCAGGAACAGTCTCCTTCTGGCTCCTGGGAAACTTGGGCTTGAGTTTGGCTTCTCCTTCTGGCTCTTGGGAAACTTCGACCTCGGGAGTTAACGCAAAAACAATCAAAACAAATTAATTCCATGCCCAAAGGATTGAGCTAGAAATAAAGAAAGAAAATCCAAAAATCCAAATAAACAGGATTTTGGGCTTTTAGGAGGGTCCAAATGGTGAAATGGGCCAGATAAATGGGTGGGCGGGCTCGAAACGGTCAAAATAGTTATAAACATGCATTTTTGGGTTTGGGTGAATAGTAACGGGTCGGGCACTGTTTATTGTGGGTTTTTACTATTCACAATGGGTTCGGCCGGTCGGATCCGCTACGGGTTAAACGGGTTGGGTTCAGGTGCATCGTGTCGGATGAACAGTAACCAACCGTTACTGTTCATCTTCCTCCTCTCGCCCGTGCGCACGAGCCAAAATAGAGTAGGGAAGCGGCGACGTCTGGCGTGGCTAGGGTATTTTGCGACGGGTTTTGAGACCATGGGTGGGTTGCTAAGGGTGCCAAGGTTCCATTTTGGGGGTCGGCTGGGACAGGAGAGCCGACGATCGTCGGCGGCGAGCCTTTTTCTTCCGTGGCTGATTTAAACATTGTGGGTGGATGGGAGCTTCTCTGGGTGATTGGGCTGGCGTCTGAGCATCAGTGGGTAAGCTCGTGGAAGAGTCAGTTTGGGCTGAGGAAGTCGGAGCTAGGCTGGCCACGGTGAGATGTTTCGGCTGTTGGGTGGTTCTCGGTGCCGGGGAAGAGGGGTGGTCGGGGAGCTAAGGCGATGGTTGGGATGTGTTCCTGAGAGCTCAGGGAGGCTACAGACGAGGTTAATCGGAGAATGTTGGTCTGGAGAAGTAACATTGGGTTAGGGCTCACTTTTGGGGGTTTTTGCAATCGTCGGCAATGGAAGGGATGAAGGGAGCTTCGGGGGTGTCGGGCTGGCTCTGGGGAGTGTTGGCTTCGACTGGGGAACCTCGGTAGCTTATATAGGCCAATAGAGGTGTTCGGCATAGTAAGCCGGCCAAAGCGGCGACAGCACGTGGCGTGGCCGGGAGGGTTCGGGAGGGCGCGGTGCGGCGGTCAAAGGGAAGTGTCAGGGCGACCTCGAGCAATGCAATGCGGCGGTCAAAAGAGACGGGCGGTGTCAGGTCGGTTGGGGAGGCTGTGAGAGCCGAGGGGCAAAACCAGGGGCGCGGCGGTGGCAGGAGTGGCCGGCGGTGTCTGACACCGGTGCAGGAGCATTAATGGGAGTGGTACGGCGATTGACAAGTGGGGTAGAGCTGGCAGGAACGTGCAGGCGCGAGAAGCGCGAGGAGGTCAGCGGCGGTGACGATATTTTCGGATGAGGCACAGTGACAACACGGCTCTCATTCATTCAAGCAGCGACGGGGTGGATTAGGGGTGGGGTTGAGTCAAGATTCGTGCGGATTAGGCTGAGGAAGCAAGAGATCAAAACCAAACGCAAATTCAAATCCATTTTCAAAAATCAATTTTGTTTCAGCATGGACTGGAGAAACTTCCTTACAACGTATCTTCCATTTTTTTTGGCCTAAAGTTTAGAATTTACTGACAATCTCTGAATTTAGTGCGAACTCATCAATGTTCTCCGATTCCTTTATGCGAAGTATCTCAAAATCAGTCTTCAAGGTTGTATCTTTGCATTCTTCACCTGATCTGCTCCCAAGTGCATGGTCTTGAGAAACTCTCACGCCTCCTTGGTAGTTTTCTTCTCAACCAGCAGCAACAACGTCTCCTCAGGAATCCCTTGATAGATGGCCGCCATGGCCATCTTATCCTTCCTTTCTTCTATGGCGGCCTTTGCGTCCATGGGCTCGATGGCATCCCAGACGCCTTAAGGTTGCATGAGGACCTTCATCTTGATGGCCCAGTGGAGTAGTTGTTCTTCATTAGCACCGGGTATTGCAGTGACATTGAACCTTCCTTCTTCGACGCTTTCATGATCTCAGTGTGCGGCATACACTTGGGCATGTACTGATTCCCTCAGCTCTGATACCAAGTGTTGGTTTCAGGATCGGGATTATCGATTTTGCCTGTAGTAAGACTAGAGAATCACACATGCAATTGTTTACTCACGCAAAGAGTGGATAGACTGGAGACAAATCACACAACAGAGCACACACGAGAGACTCTGAACTCACTGCTTTCTTATTATGAACTTTGCCCGATGGGGCATAGTACAGAGAGAGAGAGAGACACTCTGAACTCAACTGAAAAAAGCCAACTGAATAACTAAATTGACTTCAAATCCGTAATTGAAGCTTGATCCAATTTTCACGCACACATACTATGCACAAGCTGAATCATGCAGTGCACAACCTACACAATTTATTGACCCACTAGCTGAACACAGTTAGCACAACACTCAGTACTGAAAGCACAAACTGAAATACAAAATCCTAGACTATTACTAATATCTGGGCCCCATAGCGAAGCAGCTCTTTACCCCTCTACGGGGCCCGGGTGCATTGACATCCCCGTAGGGATTGCACCACCGGCGTCTCGGTCGTGGTGCAGGCGATCTACCTTGCCCCTATGCGATGTCGACCACTTTTGCTGGCTTCTCTGCAGCGGCCTCGGCATCGTCTCTGCAGATGAAAAACATGTAGAATCCAGCAAAAACCGTCGAGCAGGCCATCGCCCACACAACAACGGCAACTGGGAAGGGCATCAGCGTGGCCACTCGGTGGGAGAACATGATAGTGAGCGCAGTGGAGAGGATCCACACCACGGCTTTGACATGGACTCTATGGGGGGAGCCGCGAGGTAACCTCTCGAACACGCGCAGTGTGTAGAAGAGCGACAGGAGTACACTAAGCGAGGCCAAAATGAATGCCACGGACCAGGGGTCGTGCCGCGACTGGTAGGCAGCAGCCCCGCAGTTGGCAATGAGGATGATCAAGGCAAAGGCCGATGCTAAGGACGAGCCGTCGGGCCCCGAGGTGCACGCTGGTTCGGTTTCCTCACGAGGTTCACCCTGTTTACGTGAGTCCGTCGGTAGGCTTTTGAGCGGATTCAAGCCTGACGCCATGCACTTACGTGAGTCCGTCGGTAGGCTTTTGAGCGGATTCAAGCCTGACGCCATGCACGCGTTGTTTTAACCGCTAGACCGAATGGTTTTTTTCCGTAGCTTTTGGTTTTTGACTAAAATAGAATAGTAATAACTGAAAGAAGTAGCTTTTAAAAAAATTTGGAAAATAACTTTTGAAAGACGTGGACGTAGAGGAGATGATAAAGACTACCTAGCTCTTTTGAAAGCGGCTCAGAGAAGCTATTTTTAAAGTGATTTAGAGAAACAACTTTTAGAAGCTAAAGTATTCAAATTAATTTCTGACCTTTTTAAAGTAAAAATTGGAAGCTGGAACCGATTTGTGCACCCTGTATTATTTCGAGGAGGAGGAAGCAATCGTTCCCTTCGCTGAGGTAGGGAACTATATATAGGACGCGAATTGCTTAGCTGCCAAGTTATGTGGACAATCGAACGTTTTTCCCGGAAGTTGTCATGTTGACTTCAGATTCCGACTAAAGTCAGTATGGACAGCGATGTCCTTTTTTAATCAAAAATTTTTGGGTGGGGAGGGGGTGTGGTGAATTGTTAGGAGCATTCTTTTTTTTTAACTTTTCTCCCTTCTCACAAACTTCGCAGCCCAAGTTTAGTGTGGTCAATGCATGAAATAAACCGTGCTTATAGTGGTGATCAAAAGAGCTTCAGCTTCTGGCTTATTTTCATTATTCATAAATTTCGTCGTTTTCTGAACTTTTGACTTTTTGTTAAGCTTTTTTGCCGGTTCTTTTTTCTCGTATTTGTTTGTATTATACGTAATGGGCTAACATATTTTTTATTTTTTTTAAATTTAATTATACTAAATAAGCATCTATCAGCTACAGTGTTTTTTCAGCCAGCTACAGTACTTTTCAGCCATAAACCACAAAAAAAAACCCAAATGATCACCCCCTAATACTACCCGCTAACATCAATATAATGATGGTATTGCTGTACTTCTGACGTCTGGAGCAAAAAAAACCATATCAAATGTATCCGCTATCACCTACCCCTCGAACGCTTCTAGCCACCACCAGCCCATTCCTCCATTCCCCTAATAGATTCCTCCCGCCGACGCCTCCTACCACGCGTATGCCGCCTGCCGATGCTTCCCACCACGCGCGTCCGAGGGCGGGGCCGCGCAATCCAACCTACTGGGCACGCTCGCTGCCTTTGTCACCATGTCCTCCGTGGGCACGCACCCCGTCCTCCGCTCCTTCACCTCCCTCCTCAAGCTCTGTGCCGACCTCGCCAATGGCCGCGCTGTCCACGCCCAGCTCACCGCGCGGGGCTCAAGGCCCTCGTCGCCACCGTCCTCGCCAACATGTACGCCAAGTGCCACTGCCCCATTGACACCCGCAAGGTGTTCGACCGAATGCCCGTCAGGGACTGCATCACCTGGAACGCACTCGTCGGCCGTCGCCAGCTACACATAGAGGTAGGTGTTTGTTTGTGCAATATTGTGGATTTCATGTGTGCAATATTTTGATTTTATATGTGTAGTATTTTATTTTTCATGTGTGCAACATTCAGATTTTATCAATTTTTTATTATATATATAGCAAAAAATATTACACATATAAAAAATATTACGACGGACATTAGCGAATCCCATATAATAAAGCCTCCTGACCCTACTCACAGAAAGATAAGATCAATATAATGAATCCACCCTCATCCTTGTGTGTGTGTGTGAGACAGTCGGAGGGTTGGAAATTTAGAATTACTTGGCGGGACCAGATGTCGCTAGTCTACCCGTCCGACAGTAGCGACGAAACGAACGGTGGACCCTACCTTTTAACGTCATTTACGAATCACGACGACTAGTGGATTGGCATTTTCGCCTTCCGTGTTCCTCACGGTTCGACTTGACCAGGGTATGTTCCCCTACCACTTCTTGGTTCCTTCCTGGCAAGTGCGTTGCTCAATTATTCACGTCTCAAGGGCTAAGGTTCCGCTCGCTTCGGTTTTAGGTTTTGGCTTCCAATTTATTATTCTTTAATTTTGTTTCTTCAGCCTTTTAGTTTTTTAGTATTTTGTCTTTTCTTTGCATTGTTTCAGTGTATTTGTTTACATTATTTATGATGGATTAACCTATTTTTATTTTTTTAATTTTAATTATGTTAAAAAACTATCAGCGTTTACAGTGCAAAATAAGCTAACTACAGTTAAAAAAAATCCATAAACCAGTTCATTTTAGCCAAACTGAGTGCCTCCTAAACTTTTGGGTGTTGTTGACATGTAGATCAGGTAGAGTTTTTTATTTAATGAAATTCTATAGCGCGCCTATTTGCACAATAGTCTTGCGGCGTGCCAATTTGTTAGCCGTACAATGGGCGAAGGGGTTATGGCTAATAGCTTGAAGTTAACATTGTGCCACTTTGATCGATTATCATTGATGCATGCATTTGAAACATCATGTTTGGAATCCTCTCTGAATTTCTTTTAGAAACCGGTATGACCGCAAGCATTTGAACGGTGGTACCGCTCCATCGGTACTACTGGCAGTTATATGCCGGTGGCTTCTTTCTAGAGAGATGCATTTCTGGTCTTTCATTGAAATGGTACTATTGCTTATGTTGACCGATAGTACCACAGAGCGATATGATCGCATTTGTTGGCCGGTAGTACCACTAAGCCATATGATCGCACTAAGAGTCCAATATTACCTGAGTGCGGTATGACCGTATTTTAGTTGGCGATAGCTAATTTCCAGATATATGTATTTTTAGAGCATTTTCTCTCCTCTGGAAATCAGTATTACCGCAACTGAAGTGTGGTACTATCGCATGATCAGTACTACCGGACCTTGTGAGTGTGGTATTACCAAAATTTGATTTAACGGCTAGTTTCTATGCATGTAATGAATCTTAAGTAGTTGTTAAACAATAGATGCGGTAGTACCGGCCATTACATGATGGTAGTACCGCATATCCTAATTTTTAGGGATTTTGACCCCAATGGTCATCCTGGTAGGTGGAGCCTATAAATACCTCTCCAACAGTTGTAAGGAGCTCCTCTTAGATCTCATTGAATACATTGAGCTTTTGTTACTCTTTCTTTAACTCATTTGCTCTATTTTCACATTTTGAGATTGTTGAGAGCATTCAATTATATTGCATCATCTAGTTGATCATTATAGCACTTGGAAACCTTCAAGCAAGTGTCACTGGCTTATTACTCTTGGTATATACCGACACCTAGACAATTTGGAGGAGTTTGTATGGTGATTTCTTCAAAGAACATTGTGAAGAGACTCAGCACGATTATGAGTGGTGCTGTGCTTGCCACATCTAGAGTGGAGGAAGAGTAACCCTAGTGGATTTGAGATGGTTGGCTTATTTCATGGAGTCGATTCAATTCATTTAAATTTACTTCAATGTGGATTTGAGGAGACCAGTAAGTTTTTGAGACAATGGGAAAACATCGCGTGTCATCTTTGTAGTTTATCTCTCTTGTCTTTACTTTTCGTATTTATATGTCTAGCAATTATCTATTTGACTTGTGTTTTAGCCAACAGAATTTAAGAATCCCCAATTCACCTCTCTGGTCTATTATCCTTGATCCTACTGTGAGATATGGCCACACTCCAATGGGGGTCTCACGGTGATTAGTCGCACGGGGGGCAATGAGCCTTAGGTGCTAATGGCCTCAAGATCAATGTATGGCAATGAGGCCATAGCGAGTTCAATGTGCCAGCCAAGTCATCACCTTCCCTATTTGCATGCGCAGCGGCGGTGGCAACTCGAATCCTATCCCCCACCCACCCACCCCCCAATAGCGACCGCATGCCCGCCGCTCTCGTTGCTGTCCACCTTAATCCTCTGCAGGTCCGCACGTGCTAGCCCTGCTCGATGGCCACTCTGTGCCATCTGCTACAGCGCCGTCAGCGGTGAGTGCTTGCCTCCTCTTCTGTTTTACCAATTGGGCGGTTTTTTAGTGAAGATTGAGTTATGTGTTGGGAATTTTTTGTTTTCGATGGTGATTCAGAGGTTGTGGAAGAGGAAGTGACGGCTGGGATGGTAGGGGAGCTGTTGCTGGTGAGCGCGATCAGGGGAAGGAAGGTGGAGAGGCTACCAGCTTGGCTCACGAGGCAGGGTGGGAGGTACATGAAGGCAGGTTCACTTTGCAAGCATTATATAGTTAGCATTCAGATGTGCAGTTAGAGAAGAAAATCTAAATTGCTTGCAATTGTTATAGTTTTAGTAGAGGATTAAGATGGGTGAAATAACATAATTGAACCAAGATAATCCATAGTTGCATACTAGAGTACTAAAAGTTAGCACGGTACTAGGTTGTGGTCTGAATAGCCATGCGGCATCTCTTTCTAATATATCATCCAACATCTACTAGTTTTCAAAAAAATAGGAATGTGGCAATACTGAATAGTTAACTAGTAGTACTATAGAACTATACTATGAAAATTTCTTGCAGAATTAGTGATCATTGATAGTCGGTCCTATTTCTGGAAGCCTCTTAGGGACAATTTTCTTTTACTGCTATTTTCGTAAAAAAAAAAGAGGTCAGATAACAAATGTCTCGTTCTATAAAAATGGGTCATGCATGTTGCATTAGTAAATATATTATGTTCTTGTTGGATCCAGGTCTGGAGTTTGCTGCCCATGATTTTTCCCAAAGTACACATGAAATAATTTCTTCAATGGTATATAACACTCAATAGTGAGCTATGGTTATTTGAATCATGAGTAGGGATGACAATCAGGCGCGGTGGGTACGAGTAGTGCTTGTTCATACCTATACCCGCGACCTCGATTTACGCCCACGGGTATACCCGCGAAGGACGACGGGTGAAAAATCTCGCCCATACCCATCGCCCGTGAGCATACCCGTTTACCTACGAACTGAGAGTCACCATCTAAGAGTTGAACTAATGATAGGTACATATAAGCAACAGCTGTTGCTAGGAAATATAATGGCTATCAAAAAAGTTTATAACAATTAATAGTAATTAGAGATATGCAAAAGTTTATAACAATCAATAGTAATTAGAGATATTGCTATGATGCGGCACCTGTCAATCTATATCGCGGGTAAACGGGCGGGGCGGGACGGGTACGGGTGGAGCTTACCCATACCGTGACTGTTTACCCGACGAGTAGAGTATTCCCCTAATTTTCATACCTGTGGGTAAAGAAAATATCTCATACCCGGCTCCATTAGGATATTTACCCATGGGTATATGGATAAACGGGCACAATTGACATCTCTAATCATTGAGTCATGATGGATGCAATAGCGGATATGGTTGTAAGACATGGAGCAATAGCGGATAACATTATTAATTCCCTATAACTCAATATGTCGACCAACCGATAAACCACAACCAAGAAGGTAGAAAAATCTCCACCATCTATATTTTTATGAAAAAACATATTCATTGGAAAAACACATATATAAAAAAGATATTGATGTAGTATCCTTCACCATTGAACTCCTACAGCAATCAATCAATTTCAGTTTAGCCCCAAGACAAATTCTTATTAGCTTTGTCAGTGCTACCCACCTGTTTGTCCTCTGTTGCCTCCTGTCTCCGCGCTAGGATCTACAAGACTACAACCTCAACCATCACCTTTTTCAGCAGGCAATGGTGGTGCTGTCGAGCGTCGGCCATGGGCTTGGAGGACGGCGATCGATTTGATAGCGACGATAAGAACCACAAGATCAACAAAGAGCAGATCAGATGTGTGCGGCAAGGTGGTGATCAAGTTAGGCATCGGTGGAGGCCACACTGAACATAAGAATACAAAACCTCACGTTCGTCAGGGATGGAGAAGTTTGTCTATTCTTTTTTTTAGTTTATGACTTAGGAATACTCTTGAATAAATAAATAAGATAACTTCTCTATCGTCGTTTTAAAACGATTTATCATAACAGTTTTTTTAAAGCAGCTTATCAGTATTCGGTTCGTTCACACAAACGCTCACGATAGAGCTAAAAAATATAAACCCAGTCAAAAAGAACCCACCTATTATCACCAACCATTGTCGCATAAGTCTCGAAGCGGATCAAACTACCATATAATCGATCAACGTTAGGTGGAATTTTTATGGTGGTTAATTTGCACAGTAAGAGAACCAGAATCAGCATAATACAGTAAAAGAACAACCATAATCAGCATCAGCCTTGGGTGGGTTTTTTGTCTGTGATTTATGGTTTAAAGTTTGGTTGTTCGAGAGATAGTATGGAGAGATTTACTCACGTGCAATTTTGACCGATATAGACAGGGGCGAATGCACTGAGAGCATTGAAGGGCACAGGCCTCACTCTGATTTTAACTTTTACTACTTAAAGTCTAAATTTATACAATATATATCTTTATATATTAAAAACTAGTATTCCCACATTCTCCAAGCCCAAACTAGCTGACGCCACACCTGCCCAAGCCAAATGCCAACGCGAGTCACATGTGTAGTCACGCCAACATGAAGTCATCTATGCGGCCAGCTAGACGAGATGACGCGACGCCTTACCCTCCCCTAATCCCCTCCCCTGTTCCCACTCAGTGACGCACTGACATAAGTTTGCAGCAGCGACGGGATAGCAGTAGGTAAGGCAATTTCTTATTACCTTTGCTTCAATCTCACTCAATCTCGTATGACCAGACCAAATAGCCAGTGTATTTTAATAGTTATTTCTCGTATCATATGAGATTCCTGCAATAGTCAGTAGGTAATTGCTTGCTTCAATCTCAATCCCCAGTCCCACGAACGCAAGTCTGCAGTAGCGTCTGGCTTCAATCTCCATAACTAACAATCAACCGACCGGACTAAATAGGTAATTGCTCCACTCTTCCTTTATTCCTCTTAATTCTACCTTTTTTTTAAAAAATAAAGATTAAATTTTGTGATTTAGATTTTAGGGTTTTAATTCCATAATCTTTAAAATATTTATGGGTTAGCCAGTTAGGGCTTAAATATTAGAATTTCATGTTTTAATTTTTGCAACAATTTAATAAAGAAATTTTTTAATGTGTTTTAACATCTAATTTAGTGTGTTCCAACTTCGAATAATTGTCATCTCTCCATGGCAGGTAGTCCGTAGTCATGGAGCGATTTCCAAAAGGAAAGGCAACAGGTTCAAGTGCAAAAGCCACGAATACATAAAATCCAGAAATCAACTAGGAAGAGAAGATTCAGTTTGATCCAGGAAAAAGAAAAAGAATAGTTAACTATGTCCCCAATCAGAAAGATATCGTAAGAAGAAAGTACTTGGATAATAGGCCTTTCCAACTTCGCACATATGATTTTTCATATGCAATGTTTGAGAAGAAAAAAGAGATATTTAACCCTGCATGGTTTGATCAGTATAGCGGTTGGCTTGAGTATGGCGAGTCCAAGGATAGAGCTTATTACTTCTGTTGTTACTTGTTTAGGGACATTAATAAGACCAAGTTTGGGCATGATGCATTTGTGACAACAGGTTTTGCTAGTTGGAATAAAATAGAGAGGCTAGCTCTTCATGTAGGCAATGTTAATAGCACTCATCATCAAGTATTACAAACTATGATGCTTTGTTGACACAAGATCAGCACATTGATGTTGCTCTTGAAAGACAATGTGATGATGCTAGGATTGCCTATCATATTCGACTAAATGCCTTAATCGATGTTGCTAGATTTTTATTGAAGCAAGGCTTGCCTTTCTGAGGCCATGATTAGTCTGAGGAATATGAGAATAGAAGAAAATTTATGGAATTTCACAGTTACACAGTGGAGCAGAATGCGACGGTAGGCAAGGTTGTGGGCAAGAATACTCTAGAAAATAGTTTGATGGTGTCTCCATGCATTCAGAAGGAAATATCTCACTATTTTGCAAAGGAAATACTAGATTCTATTCTCAAAGAGATTGGACATGATGTGTTTTGCTTGCTAGTTGATGAGTCTAAGGATGTCTCTTGCAAAGAACAAATGGGGGTGGTCTTGCGATATGTTGATAAATGTGGACTTGTGAAAGAGAGATTTGTTGGTATTGTTCATGTGAAAGAGACAACTTCTTCTTATTTCAAGTCTTCTATTGATTCTCTATTTGCAGAATATGGACTAAGTTTGAAGCAAGTTAGAGGCGAAGGATGATAGAGCTAGCAATATGCAAGGTGACTTCAATGGCTTGCAATCATTATGAGAGAAAGTACCTCAACATATTATGTCCACTGTTTTGCTCACCAACTTCAGTTAGTTATTGTAGCAGTTGTACGAAAGCATAAAGGTGTTGGTAATTTTTTGATATGATTACTATTTTGTTGAATGTGGTGGGTGGATCTTCCAAGAAAAGGGACATGGTTCGAGATATCAATCAAGAACAAGTGCAAGAGGCCATAGGTTGTGGGTTACTTCAAATTGGGACCAGGGCGGACCCACAAGGTATGTCGGGTGGGCCATGGCATACTCTGGGGCCACGCAGATTCCGAAGAAACAATGTCCCACTAGGTGCAAAATATAACCTTTTTGACTCTTGGTTACTGCTGCACTGTTGAAGCAAGTACCCTGCCGATAGCCTCTTGTGATATGGAAGTAGGCAGCAGCTGGTAGGTACACCACTACACACTTGAATGGAATGAAACAAAAATCTTAAAGCATGCCATGCCAGGCCATGCATTGTGACATACCATTTGCTGTCTATTTCCTCCCATCATTTCTTGTCATATTTGATGGTGTGACAAGCCATTTGTGGTTGGAAGATCAGGAGAGAGCATTATCAAGTGAAGTGGCAGCATTACTATTGTGCATGTGTGTCTCCCTCCTGCAATCTTGAGAGGGTCACTTCATTTTGTGATAAACATGGTGTTGAAGTTCCTGCTATGGACGGTGATTATGTGCCTTATGGGAAATCAACAAGGTACGCTTGTGCTCGAAACCAAACAAATGATGATCACTTCAGAAGAGAAGTATATATTGGTGTCATTGATAAAATTAGCCAAGAGCTTGATAATCAGTTTGATGAGGTTAATATAGAGTTGCTCTTTTGTATGTCGGCCTTCAATCCTTCCAACTCATTTGCTTCTTTCGATGCACAAAAGGTACGTAGACTAGCTGAGTTCTACCCTAAAGAGTTCTCGAGCAATTATTTGCTAAAACTTGAATTGCAACTTGGTAATTATATTGATAACACGAGACAAACTGATAGCTTCAAAGATCTAGACAATCTTGTTGATCTCTCAGTTAAGCTTGTTGAAACAAAGAGTCATAAAGTGTATGATATGGTTTACATGCTTCTCAAATTGGTTTTGCTTCTACTAGTGGCAACAGCAAGAGTTTAAAGGGCTTTTTCTGCAATGGTTTTAGTGAAAACAAAGTTAAGAAATAAGATGAGTGATAGTCTTTTGAATGATTGTCTAGTCACATTCATTGAGCGGGATATTTTCTTTGAAGTGAATGAAGATGATATAATCGAGACTTTCATGTCCTTTAGAAAGCGTAGGCCAAAAAAGTCAGACAAGTAGTATTGTAAGTCTCTTTTATGTATATTTGAGACTATTAGTATGATGTTTGAACTATTTATATTGTAATTTGTGCAAGTTTCCAACTTAATCCTTGAATTTAAGACTTATCATATTATTTAGTGTCTGTATACCGAATTACAGTGCAAATTTTACAATTATTTACCGAATTGGCAAATGGTTTTACCAAATTGCATATGAAAATTTTGGTGCGGCATACCCTTTGGTAAAATCCTGGCTCCGCCACTGATTGGGACAAAATTAAATCAAGAGCTATGCCTACAAAGATCCGGAGACACTCATTGGAGTTCTCATTATAAAACTCTTAAGAATTTGGTCGATATATTCCCGACAGTTGTCAAGGTGCTAGAATTTGTGGAAGGAGATAGAGATGACATAAATAGAAGTCAAGCATGGGGTCTTCTTCTGTATTTTTAATCATTTGACTTTGTGTTTTATTTGCAGCTAATGTTTACTATCTTAATAATCACAATACCTTGTCATTAACTCTACAATGGAAGGATCAAGATGTTTTGAGTGTCATTAAATGTGTGAAATCAACCAAACGCCATTTGGGTGAACTTAGACAGCATGGGTGGGAATCTATCCTAGGTGAAGTGTATGCCTTTTGTGAGAAGCATGATATTTCACAATTGGACATGGAAGAAGCGTATGTAAATCCAAAGAAGCCACAACAAAAAACTGGAACTACCAATGAGCATCATTACAAGGTCGATTGTTTCAATGATGTTCTTGATTTGCTACTTCAAGAGTTCAATAGTCGTTTCAATGAGGTAACTTATGAATTGCTTGTTTGCTCAACCGCTTTGAGTCCAAGAGGATCATTCTATGATTTTAATTTGGACCATTTTATGAGGCTAGCTAAGCTTTATCCCAATGATTTTAATTCTGGAGATTTAAGTGATCTCAACCATCATCTTTCCCTCTATATTGTTGATGTGCAAGCAAGTGATAGATTCTCCAACATAGAGATTATTAATGAACTTTGTCATGAAGTTAGTTGATGTTACAAAATTTAGAACGCGTTACTATCTACTACATTATTGATAGATGTGTTGATAAGTACATGTGTGAATCATGAGGCCCCCGTATTTTTTCTAGATCCGTCGTTGGATATAGATGACATCGAGACAATGTCTACTATAATTGACTTGTAGACTCCATCTTAAAATAAACACTTTATTTAAAAACTAGTTATTATAAAAACCAATCATAAGGTCAAAAGAACCCACTATATTTTGTTCCTCGTGACCAACTGCCCCCTTTGTTTCTTGTTCACATGGATCCATACATCTTCTGGAAGGATCGACAGCAGCATGCGTCCATAGGAGGCTAGGAGCTACATCGGTGAGGGCAGAGAGGCGCAGACCACAAGCGGCTCCTAGTCGCCCAGCGCAACACCGCAAGGCACAAACTAAGGGTGTGAACAATAATTTATCTTTTAAAGTTGTCTCAAAGATTTCTATCTCACCTAAAAACAATATTAGAGATAACTTCTTCAATAGTAAATTATTGCTCTAACTATTTTATATTATTTTCACCATAACCCCTAACAGTAAATTATTCATCAACTATTTTATAATATTTTCATCATAACTTATTGTCTCATATCCTCTCACTGTTTGCATTGGTTTGCAGACTCAAGTCCTCTCTTGCATACGAGATAACATATTATGTCTTCTCACCTCGTGGCTGGGTTACTGTAGATGCGATCCCTGCGCCCTTGACTGTCGGATTGACGATAATGAGCGGTTGAAATTTCTTTTGAATCCTTGGTGAATGGTGATTACTAGCCTCAAAGGCGCGGCGACACGCCGCGCCAGCCACCGTATGTATCAAAGTAAAAGAGGCGATAATTCGTGAGGAGTTTTTTTTAAAAAAATCGAGGACAAATGCGTAATTTCGGGAAAATCAAAGGGTTTTTTTTTTGTAAAAAATCGAGGACCTGTAAGGACTTGTACATAAGTAAATAAGGCCCTATACATAATTTTGGAAACCCGCGGGGCGCTATCCAAAAAAAATTTTTCTAAAAAAAACTTGCAGGGACTTTTTCGCGAGGAAAAAGGACCTTTACGTAATTTCCGAAAAACCCAAAGAAAATGCCTCGGCCGGCCGTACGCGAATTTCCTCCGCCACGCGCCGGCCGGCCGAGCGACGCGGGCGACGTGGATGCCCTGGGGGCCGGAATCCCCTCAGGTTTGTTATTGGTATTATTGGGATTGAGCCGGGGGGGTGTGCGTGGGCCTTCCAGTATACGCTCTTTCGACGTTGCCCTTGTGGCCCGAATTAAGTCCGCTCTGAGGCCATGAAACAGTCCATATTTCGTATTCATGGGAGGCCCATTCTTGTTTGTCCATATACCTCATGGCCTCGCTGACTTTGCCAGTCCATATAATTTTTTTATGAGGTATATAATGCAATATTTAGGATATCTCTTGAAAATATTTGTAAACCTCGAACCCACTCAAGCAGTAATTGACGGTCTTAACTCTTAAGCGTTGAGGCAGCACCACCGTCTGAGGTTCTGCCACGTAGCACCACCAATCTCAAAGTAGAGCAAGCCCATCAATTCCCTTCCCTCCTCCCTCCGGTCATTCCCCGTCACCTCCTCCGCTGCGCAGAAACCATCAACGCGACCGCCGCCGAAGCCCAACGTGCCCCCGTCCAACTCCCTGCATGCCGGGCTCCACCACGCCTCCGGCCAACACCCTGCCTCTTGCACCCACCACGCCTCCTTCGACGTTACCGATCCTGACCACTCCCGCAGTCCCGCTTTCGCACCAACCACACTGCCTTCGTTGCCACAGGTACAGCCTCGGCTCGCCCTGCTCCCACCATGCTGCCCCCATTGGCCCTGGCGCAGCCCCTGCCTACTCCAGCCGTGCCTTGGCCATGCGGTGGCAGTGGGAGGCTGGGAGCAGAGGAGCTTGAGGTGGCCAGTCGCATCGAGAACGACGGCAAGATCGCAGAAGGAGGCGGCGATGTAGGGGCCTTGCAGTAGCGCCCATACGCGCCCGATGGAGGCGATGAACGGCTCGGCCCGGAAGAGCATGACTTAGAGCTCGCGGAAGTAGAGGTTGGCTACGTCGGAGAAGGATTCCGGCGTGTCGAGGAATGCAGAGACAGGTCGAGGAAGGCGGATACAGGGGGCTTGCCGTTGCGGTGTTGGAAGAGCAGCGGCGGTGACGACGGCCACGGTACTATGTACACAAGGTGGGGGAGGAAGTGAAATGGTGGTGCTGGTGAGAATAGGAGAAAGGTTGCTTTACGATTTGTCCCAGTGCCACTTGGCGTAATCTCGGATAGGGCCTTGAGAGGATGGGGCCGACTCTGAAAATTTTCTTCCTACAATCACCGATGTTGATGGAAGCTTTGTTCCCATTTTGTAACTCTTCCAAACCAGAGAATTTCAGCCCCGCTCGTTTGACTTGGCTTCTCATTTTTTATTTATTTTTTACTATTTCTAAATTTCATCTTTTTCTGATATTTTAGATTTTTTTGAGTTTTTTTGCCGGTTTTTTCCCCATATTCGTTTGCATTATATGTGTTGGGCTAATCCGTTTTTTCTATTTTTAAATTTTTTAAATTTAGTTATATCAAATAAGACATCATCAACTGTACTGTAATTTCAGCCAACTATAGTAAAAATTCAACTATAAACCATAAAAAAATAAACCCAACTAAGCACACTGTCAATCCAAGACTCCTACTGTGGCAGTCAACGAAGCGCCACCTGAACCAGAGTTGGTGCTATTCTGCAATCTGCACTTCAACTACACACGGCATCCAGTGATTTGCTTGCTTACCGAAGTACGTTGTACCGAGGTGAAGCCCAGGTGTTCGACTCCGGCCTGTAGTTACCCGGAAGCACGTGACAGAGTCCACAAAACATCGTAACAAGAAGCCATGGCTGAGCTGGCCCACAATCGGTACAGATCGCAATTCAGGGCCCCAAAGCATTCAAATTCAAACTGGCCGCTCCACAACAACCTCTTCGTTTGGAGGTTGGTTCCTCAAGAAAAGAAATTTGGACGTTTCTAGCACTGTGAAATATCGAATAAGTCACAACATAACATAATCTGCAAGAAATGACTCAAACAAATTGTACACGGAAATAATTTGGTCAGATACATTCAGCATAGGTTACAGGATGCACGATCCTGTGCTCGCATCACAACAAAGACCCGCTATAGTTACAAAACACGGAAGCAGCAGTGCACAATGACAGTCCATGTGCTGCATACTATGGAGCGTTACTTGATGTCGGCCTGTTTGGGCACTGCCTAAATGAATGGCCAACCGTCTTGCATAGTCTGCACTATTTCGGCTAGACGCCAGCTCCGCTGCCACCCGTTCGAAGGATAGGGGACGGAGCGCGCGCGTCTACTTCGGCTAGGCGCCAGCTCTGCTGCCATCCGTTCGAAGGGTAGGGGACGGAGCGCGCGCGTCTACTTCGGCTAGGCGCCAGCTCCGCTGCCACTCGTTCGAAGGGTAGGGGACAGAGCGCGCGCGTCTACTTCGGCTAGGCGCCAGCTCCGCTGCCACCCGTTCGAAGGGTAGGGACGGAGCGCGCGCGTCTACTTCGGCTAGGCGCCAGCTCCGCTGCCACCCGTTCGAAGGGTAGGGGACGGAGCGCGCGCGTCTGCATCAGCTAGGCGCCAGCTCCGCTGCCACCCGGTCGAAGGGTAGGGGACGGAGCGCGCGTCTACCCCGACTTGGCCCCATTCCCACTCCGTCGATGTCGGCATCTTGCTACCGGCGGGTCCTCGCTCTGGCTAAGATACTTGGCCGCCCGTCTCGGCCCCGCGCCGGGGAACAACGGCAAGCCGCAAAGTCTGCCTCGTTCTCCTTAACAGGCCACCTACAGTGCATCAGCATTTTTTCAAAAGCGATGCGGGCGGGCTCCATAAGGAACACCGGCTGTAGGTAGGTCTGCTAAGGAGAACAGGGCAAACCTTGCCATCTTCGTACGAGAGCGCGGCGCGCGCGCAGAAAACCATCTTCTCGATCGCCACAACAGCTTGGTCGCGGCTTCGGCCGGGACCCTGCCTTCGAGAAATGGACCCGCGCGCGTGAGAGGCAAAAGCGAGGGTCACGTCCCGCAAAGTCTGCCTCGTTCTCCTTAATAGACCACCTACAGTGCATCACCATTTTTTCAGAGTGATGCGAGCGGGTTCCATAAGGAACACCGGCTGTAGGTATGTCTGCTAAGGAGAACAGGGCAAACCTTGCCATCGCATGCGGGAACGCAGCGCGAAGGCAGCACGCACGGCTGGCCGCTGATCACTGACGCTGACCAAGCTCCCAAGACAAATGGACCACCATCTGTACATCAACATTCCCCAAGCCGCTCAGCGGCGCTAGGGAATGCTGATGCACAAAAGGTGCCCATTTTAGGGGAGCAATTTCTACCCAAATACATGCAGGAACAACGCCGCACCAGCGTCGTGTATATACCCCAGCAGCAGGCAGGCCAACCGGCGGAAGTCCAATCGGCAGAAGTCCAAATGCCGGGAGCCCGCCGTCACATTAATGGTCACGACGCCTCGAGGCCCGCACCGCGCCAAGCATGCTTCACCACGTGGACGGCCGGAAGAGCGAGCGTTGCAGCATGCCCCTTATCGCTTAAGGCTCACGCGGTGGCTCAGGGACCCGCCACGCTTACCTGTGCCACTGCAACGCCCCTGGCGCGCGTCCACTTCGCCTAGGCGCCGGCTCCGCTGCCATCCGTTCGAGGGGTACGGGACGGAGCGCGTGCGTCTACTTCGGCTAGGCGCCAGCTCCGCTACCATCCGTTCGATGGGTGAGGGCTGGAGTCGACGCGTCTGCTTCGGCTGCAGCGCAGCCCCGGGTCAAGTTTGGAAATGTTCACAGGCCGCGGGGACGGAGGGGGCCAAAGGACTCGGCGACATGGCTTCGGCCCTGTGAAGCCCTTCACCATGAGAGGCTCCTGTCGTAGGGGTGGCCCCCACCTAAACCCGGTAGGCCTGGTAGGAGGTTATAAGGCCCAGAATGGGCCATGTGTAATGACATAAGTACCCCCAGAGGGGATAACCAGATGTAAGAGTATAACTGTAAAAGCATGCCTCATGTGTGTATATATGAAGACAGACCATGGGGAGAGGGCAGGCCATTCTCACTCCTCCCCATCACTCTCCACTACCATCTCTCTCTGTTTGGCCCGTAGCCACAACAACAATCTTCCGGGCCTTCTCACAATCTTCTTGAGAAGATCACCGGACCTTCGCCAAGCTGTCTAGGTGCCGGCAAACACCAAGAGAATGAACCACGATGGCTTGATCACACTCAAGTGCCTAATGGATCAATTAGAATGCAATGCACTTGAATTTTGGCTCAACCACCTCAATTGAATGCACAAGTGAGAGAATGAGGTGTGAGAGGTTGCACTAAGCTCAAATGTATTCAATGGAGGTTCAACAACACTTACAAGTTCTGGTGGGGATGTATTTATACCCCCACCAACTTCAAATAGCCGTTACAATAAACAATCCTGAAAAATCAGGAAATCCGGAACTACCGCAGGTATAACCGCGGTACTTCCGGATTTTTGCTGGCCGGTCAGAACGGCTATGTCAGTGAGTCAGAAGTGACCGTTGGTCAATGAGTGCGGTACTACCGCCGTTGAAATCGCGGTACTCCTGGAAGTCCGGAAGTTCCGCTCCATGACCCGGTACTTCCGATCTCTGCGAGGTTAAGTTTTATTTCCGGCGCTCTCTGGAAATAAAGTTCAGCACGGGTATCCGGAACTTCCGCACATGCGGTAGTTCCGCAGGTCAATCCGCGGTACTTCCGTTTTCCGAGAGGCTAAGCTAAACTCCGGGCGCTCTCTGGAAATAAAGTTCCGCTCGGGTGCCCGGTACTACCGGCCATCCGGTAGTTTCGCAGTTCAACCCGCGGTACTTTCGTTTTCCGAGAGACTAAGTCTGAGTCCGGGCGCTCTCTGGAAAAATCGTTCCGCCCGGGCGCCCGGTACTTCCGGCCCTGCGGTAGTTCCGCCCAAATAACACCGGAACTACCGGATTTTCTGACAATGCACAGATTTGATTTGATTTTAATTTCTAAGTGCATGCATGATCCTAAATTGATCCATAGGGCACATTTGAACATGATCAAGCAATCACCATGATCCCTCTTAATAGTACGGCGTCTATCCTATAATCCGATCTTCCAACCTATCTCCAAGACCGGTAAAAATAAAATAGATACCTAAACTATTTACCTTGTCGCCCTAGAGATCTTGAATCTTCATGGGATATTTTGTGAGCCTCTTTCTTTGCCAATTGAACTTATCCTTTCAAACACTTAATGCACACATTAGTCCCATATTCACATAATTTCATTAATTACCAAAACCAATATTTTTAGGGGCCTAGATGCTTTCAGGCTGCCGGCGGCCGGGGGTTGGGGAGGGGGAGTTTTGTCCAGTGGCATTTGCGGGTGAATACTTTAAATTTTAGTGGTATTTGAGTGGTATTAGCCCGCAGAATCTGTGAGAAGCTGGGTTTTGCAGCTTCTCGGTCCCAGTACAATTGTGGCTTCTTCGGATTTTCAGATTCTCAGTAACTGGCCCAAAATCTGGACTGTTTGAGAGAGCTTTTGGCTACTAGCAGTATCTAGCTTATCTAGAATCCGAAACAAACAGGGCCTTAGTTAGTGGAGCATCAATTAGTAATTCTAAAGCCAGATCTATGCTAGTGAACCATTCATCTTTTCAGCTCTGGGCAAAAACAAATGAACCTTTGTCATGGCGGGCCCTGATCTGCTCCCGCAGTGGCAGGACGCAGAAATGGGATGGCCATTTCTGCGGTAGGGAAGCGCTGGAATTCGGTGGGCCCCACCACTTGCGCGTGCCTAGGGCTGTGCACATCTCAACCGGACCGAAAAAACTGAACCGAACCGGTCAACTTGGTTTGATCGGTTTTCGGTATTCGATTCAGTTTCCATATTGTAGGTATTTTTGGTGTTCGGGTTTTTCGGGAAAAACCGGCTAAAAACCGAAGAAACTGAAAAAACTGAAAAATTAGCCCATATAGAGAAAGGTGTCATTCCTAGCTTGTCATACCAGATGTAGATCATGCGATGCACCATCTCCTAGTACCAATGGTTGACACAATGCAGGTTAGGCAACCACATTTCATGTGTAGACTATGGATTAATTTTTTGTGGTTGCTAAAAATAGGCAAAGCACATCATTAACATTAATTACTATGCTTTATGCTTATGCCGTCAAATCTCTATACTCCATTAGAGTGTTTCTAAATTACTAATTCTATTGCCAGTATATATATATTGTCACCTACTCGTCTCGCTAGTCACTATACGGTTTGCAATTTGCGTCAACTTTGGTAAATATGGTATTTATCGATACCTCAACGAAATAAATTGGGATTTACCAATACCGAACCGTATTTTCAAAAATATCGTATACTACCGAACTAACAATACCGTATTTGCCGTATATATCGTTTATACCGAACCGATTTTACCAAACTAACCGAATGCACAGCTCTACGCGTGCCCATGCATAGGTTTTTGCGCTTCCCGGGCGTAGCTTGTCCACGCGGCGACTCTCAAGGATTTCGCACTTGGATTGGGCCCAGAAGCGCAAAAAACAACTGACCGAGGCTAAACTTGCAAAATAAAGCCCACAATGGACCACATAAGCAAAAAAAATCTTATAAAATGGCCCAATCAAAAGTTAAATGATGCGATAATTAATTTGGAAAATTTACACCTGCTAAACTTGCCATTACGGATCGCCGAATGCGCAGCTCCAACCTGGCACGACACTTGTTTCCATTGCTTGTAGATTATCACCTTGCTCTGATCGGCTACAGCTTCGAACTTTTGGTTGAAATTGTGCTATAACAGCTGTTAGTTTTTTCTGTACCATTCAATTAAAAATAAAAAATACTATTGCATCTTCACGGACATTATAAATGAATAAAGAAAAAAACCAAAAAGTTAAAAACCAAAAAAAATAAAAAACCAATTTATTTCAAGTGACAGCGGGCATATGCATGATGTCGCCCGGTGGTCGTGTGGTTTCAAGTGATTTTGGCTGTGATCAATATGGGTTTTTTTGAGTGGCTTATGGCTGAAAAGTACTGTAACTGACTGAAAAAACACTGTAGCTGACAGAGACTTATTTAGCATAATTAAATTTAAAAAAATTTAAAAACAGAAAAAAACATATTAGCCCATCACGTATAATGCAAACAAATATGGGAAAAAAGAACCGGCAAAAAGCTCAAAAAAAATCAAATGTTTAAAAAAAGACGAAATTTATGAATAATGAAAAATAATTCACAAGGCAAAAGCTAAAATCGAAACGAGCGGAGCCTCCACGCGGTGCCATGGGGAATTGGGGATGGTTAGCTCGAGTTGTGGCCGCGCTTAGCTCGAACGCCGTGGGAGTTGGGGGATACGTCGCGTCTAGCTCGGAACAGGAGGCGCCGCCTTCCCAAACGCTCCACGAATATGCGCCTTGACACACACGAGAAGGCTGCAACGTGCGACGTTTTCTGGGCGGTGCCAACAACTCTCTAAGAGCATCTCCAATGGGTCTATAGCAGCTATCTATAAGAGAGTCCATGTCATCAACTGTCCTACGTGGAAGATATTAAATGAAGAAAGAGAACGCAGCTCTCTACAGCTCTAGAGATAGTCTATAGCGCCAAACGAGTCAGCCTCCATAAATTCTGTGTGTGCATGTAAGCATCAAATAGCTATCCTTATAGATAGTTCTTTAGAATGCTAACTTTAGTGTGTACTATATAGATGATGTGGAAGTCTTATAGTTAGTTGCTAGCTATAACCATTGGAGATGCCCTAAGGGCATGTACAATATAAGATGCGTATATATTAATGCTTAAAGAGAGAGAATATAGCCACATCATCAAGCATCCATGCAAAAGTTATTTCCTCCAATGCAAGCATATCTTCCGTGGGTGCTTAGATGCTATATTATCTATTAATAGATACCGTTATACACATAAGCACCTACTAAGCACCGATGCTTATTTAAGCATCAATGCTTCAAAATAAGCACCTTATCTATCCTACGTGGTAAGAAAAATCAGTTTTTCATTGCTAAGCATCTCTCTAAGAGTCTGCATTGGACATGCTCTAATGCTGATCTACCCCTAACAACATCCGCCAAAAACGACACTCATACGGTGGTATTTATTTAGGCTTAAGAGACTCAGTTTGTAATTTATTTTGTACTGTAACGATTAAAAATATATTATATCTATCAATAACTTTTCAATATAATTAAATAAAAGAAGTAAAATCATTATGAATAATAAAAAGAAATAAGAAAAAGAAAAAAGCCAAAAAACTATATCATCAGAAAAAATGAAAATATAAAGTTAAAAGTAAAAAAAGCAAAAGCTCTAATGAGTGGGGTTAGTATGTGAAAGTTTTGAAAAAAAGGTGTGGGATTTGACTTGTAAATTGAAGGTTTAAAAGGCCACTTTGTTACTTCATGTAGCACAAAAAGCCAAAAAAAGTTATATAGTCAGAAAAAAGACGAAAGTATGAAGGTAGAAATTAGAAGCAAAAGTTCTAATGAGTTACATCCGCCTGTTTGGGTTTTAGGTTTTGGTTTTTGGTTTCTAGTTTCTAATTTTTTAATTTTGTCTTTTTCCGGCTTTTTGATTTTTTGAGTTTTTCCCTTTTTGTTTGCCTATGTTCCTTTGCATTGCCCATATTAGGATAACCTATTTTTATTTTAAAATTTTAATTACACTGAAAATCTACCAATAAATACAGTGAAAATATCTAAGAATAATGTTGAAGTTGAACAGTGTTCAACAGTAAAAAAACCGAACTGAGCGCGGCTGCGCAATTGCCGGTTAACTGGAGTGTGCCAATTATACCCGCTGAGTTGCATCGTATATTACCTCCTTTTTCTGCGTGAAATCGACAAATTGTATGCAAAGTCAATTAACATGTGCGACATGGAGTAACAAAGCAGCTCTTAGGCCTCGCTCGGTTGGGCTGAAAAGCTGTGGCTTATGGCTGAAATTGCACTGTAGCAGCTGAAATTTTACTATAGCCGAAGGTGGCTTATTTAGCGTAATTAAATTTAAAAAAAATTAAAAATAGAAAAATGTGCTAGCTCATCACGGACAACATAAACGAATACGGGGAAAAAGAACCGGCAAAAAACTAAAAAAAGGCCAAAGTTCAGAAAAAGGCAAAATTTATGAATAGTAAAAAAATAAGGCAGAAGTCAGAATCTGAAACCGAAACGAGCGGGACCGTACCTTCAATTTACACGTCAAATCCCACACCTTTTTTTCTTCAAAACTTTCACACTTCTTACATCTCCTGACATGGTAAATCACCAATTTTGGAAGTTGCGTGGTACATTTCCACTTCCACGCTCTCATTGCTTTATCTTTTTTCAGTACAAATTTAATGCTCTATCTAGGTACGCGCCAGTTTGCCATCACTGTTCTCCCATGTACTACTACACCCAGGCATCAAGCATGAACAGCTTGAAATTCAACATCCTCAAATTAACTTACGTATACAAATTTTGAAAGAGCTCGTAGGCCAGTCTCAGTGGGGTTTTATGGAGTTTTATGGGCATTAAATACGCTGATATGGCACTGTATTGATGAAGAGAGAGATGATAAAAGTTTCATGGGAGTAGAGAGTTTCATGGGGATGAAACTCTTCTGCACTGTTTCCAAAATATGGGTGTGTTGGAAACTGGGACATGAAACCTCCACTGAGACTGGCCGTATGACTACACCCCCATTAACCACATGCACGCCTTGACATCACAATTATCGAAACACTACCACTCGAATTGAGCTGGCTCGTTCCAGCTTGCAAACTCTGCTCATTTCAGCTCGAACTTCTAGGTTCTGATTTATTTTTTACTATTTATAAATTTCGTTTTTCCTATGTTTTTTGGCTTTTTAGCTTTTTTGCCAGTTCTTTTTTTATATTCGTTTGGATTGTCCGTGATAGGTTAACTTGTTTTTTCTATTTTTAATTTTTTAAAATTTAGTTAGACTAAATAAGTAACTATCAGCTACAATGTAATTTCAATCAATTACAACAAAATTTTAATCATAAACTACATTTTTCGATCTAATAGAGCGGCACCTTAATACGATGCCACCCACCACCCAACCGAACACACAATTCACACCCATGACTCCATCCATGACCATGACCCATCCCCCCTCCTCTTTCACGAGCTCGTCGAAGGAACAGACGCACAATTCCAGTCTTCCAGATCCCAAATCCAGCTCACTAAGCAAAGCAAAGCACCGAGCTAGGCCAAGCCCACCGAACAGTAGCAACAAAACGCAAAACCAACTAAGCAAGGCATCCGCTCCCCTCTGCCCCCTGTCGCCTGCCGCGCCGTCCCCCCAAATCGCCCCAAAAATCCCCACCCAAACCCGAGCACCCCCATGTCGTCCCGCCTCCCGCCGCCGGGCGCCGACCGCGCGGCCGACGCGGGGGACGCGGCCCTCGCGCGTGACATCGTCACGCTCCACAAGGCGCTCTCGCTCGACCCCTCCCGCCGCCGCCGCTCCCTCCCGCTCCCCTCCCCATCCCCGGCCGAGCAGGCCCGCCGCAAGCCCAGGCTCAAGCCCTCCTCCTCGCGCAGGCTCCTTCCCTCCGCTTCCTCGTCCTCGGCCACGTCTGCCTCCACACCCTCCTCGTCTTCGTCGTCGTTCTGGAAGAAATCCTTGACGGCCATCTCCCACCTGGGCCGGCGCCGCCTCGACTGCGCGTTCACCCTGCATGTGCACTCGGTCGACGGCCTACCCGCCGCGCTCGATGGCTCCCCGATCGCCGTCCACTTCCGCCGGATGTCCGTGTGCGCGTCCAGCCGCCCCGTCGCAGCGGCCCTCGGCGCCGCCGCGTTCGAGGAGGCGCTCACGCTGCGCTCGCCCGTCTACTTCTCCCGCGGCGCCAAGGCCGCGGTCAAGTACGAGCCCCGGGCCTTCACCGTCGCCGTCGCCGCCTCGGCGCTCGAGCTCGGCAAGCACGAGGTCGACCTCACCCGCCTACTACCCCTCTCCTTCGACGACCTGGAGGAGGGCGGCGACTCCGGATTCGGGAAGTGGAGCACGAGCTTCCGGCTCTCAGGCTCCGCCCGCGGCGCGCGGCTCAATGTCACCTTCTCGTGCGCCCTCGTAGGCGGCGGCGGGGAGCATCAGAAGGGAGGAGAGGTGGCGGGGCTGAGGCGGGGCTCGATGGCGCGGCAGGTGTCAGTGCAGGCCCCGACGCCGGTGCCGGTGCGGAGCCGAGACGTGAGGGTGCTGCATGAGGTGTTGCCGAGCGCAAGGCCTGTAAAGGCGCTGCCTTTTGTTGGTGATCCAGGTCTTGATTCGAAGGAGGAGGCGGCAACACTAGAATGTGAGGAGGATGGGTCGCCGCAGTCAAAGCATTGCACATCAGTGGAGGTGAAGAAGGGGGACTTCACGCATCTAGAGGGCAATTGTGATGGTGCGGAGTTCAGTGTTGTTGAGCAGGGAGTTGAGATCGCCCTCGAGGATCCAGAACGGCTCAAAGCTGTGGAGACTGACAATGTGGCTGATCAAAATGAGGATTTAGGGGCTGAAGTTGATGAGGAGGGAAAGGTCAAGCCTGTGTTAGTAAGCAATGACCTTGCTAAAGACGAGACTGTTGAAGTGGAGCCGGAAGAGGTGGTCAGTAATGTTGCTCTTGGAAGGGAGGATGTGGAAGACAAGCAGGACTCAATGGTCAAAGTGGCTTTGCTGCCTGCTGCAGTGTTGGAAGGAGAGGATCATTTGCCAGCAGATACAGAACTGGAGGATCTGGAGTGTATATTCAACAACATGTCAATTGTTGAGCCAGAGGAGTTTGTCTCACCAATTGTAGAAGATAAGCTTTCTAGGCGATTGAGCTGTGTGGGTGCAAAAGATAGTTACAATTCCACCAGTAGGAAGATTAGATCACGCAGCATGGATGCTTCATCTGATTTTGTTGCTAGTGAGTTTTTGGATATGCTTGGGATAGAGCATAGCCCATTTGGTCCAACCTCAGATAGTGATTCCGAGTCACCAAGAGAGCGGCTTTGGAAGCAGTTTGAAAAGGAAGCTCTAGCATCTGGGAATGGTATTCTTGGTTTGGACTTTGATGATGGGGTGGAAGAACCTAGTTGTGAAGATGTTCCAGAGGATTTTGATCTCTCCACAATCATACGCGAGGCTGAACTTGAGCTTCAGAATGGAATTCTGCCCACAGACACCAGATTTCTAGCTAAGTCGCTGGAAGATGAGGAAACTGAAGCCTTGATGCGTCAATTTGGGTTAAACGAAGAGTCCTTCCAATCTTCTCCGCCTGGAAGTAGAAGTGGGTTTGGTAGCCCCATTGACCTCCCACCTGAGCAGCCCCTTGAGCTACCACCTTTGGCTGATGGTTTGGGTCCATTTGTTCAGACAAAAGATGGAGGATGTCTGCGGTCAATGAATTCAGCCCTTTTCAAAAATGCAAAGAACAATTGTAGGTTGGTCATGCAGGCTTCTTCTCCAATCGTACTACCAGCAGAAATGGGCTCTGGGATTATGGAGATATTGCATGGTCTGGCCTCAGTTGGAATTGAAAGGTTGTCAATGCAAGCAAACAAACTTATGCCCTTAGAGGATGTCAATGGCAAAATGATGCAGCAGATCGCCTGGGAGGCTTCTCCAGCTCTAATGTCTGCTGAAGGGTTAGAAATCTTTCTTGTCATTCTTGTTTATGCCTTCTCCACTTCATCTTATGCCTTGATTCAATCATTTTTCTTTTACCAATGCAGATATGACCTATTGGACAATCGCGGCATGGATGCTTTGGCAGGAGGGGCTGGCAATGCCGCCTTTGGTAAGAAGAAGAAAGGGAGAGGTGCTGATCTGTCATCATCATTGGGTGGGGAAAATGCTTCAGAATATGTTTCACTTGAGGATCTTGCACCGTTGGCTATGGAAAAGATTGAAGCCCTTTCCGTTGAGGGTCTGAGGATACAATCTGGCATGTCAGAAGAAGAGGCACCCTCCAATATCAGTGCCCAGCCTATTGGGGAATTTTCATCTCTGCAAGGAAAGTGTGCAGAGAATACCTTGTCCCTTGGTTTAGAGGGAACTGCAGGTTTGCAGCTTCTGGATGTTAAGCAAAGTGGAGGCGATGTTGATGGATTAATGGGCTTGTCAATCACTCTAGATGAGTGGATGAGGCTTGATTCTGGAGTAGTGGATGAAGAGGACCAGTTCAGTGACCGGACATCGAAGATACTTGCTGCCCACCATGCTAAACCAATGGAATTAGTTGCTGAAAGCCGGAATACAGACAAAAGGAGCAGGAGATCTGGTAGAAAATGGGGTTTGTTAGGGAACAACTTTACAGTTGCTCTCATGGTTCAACTGCGTGACCCACTACGTAACTACGAGCCAGTCGGCACACCGATGCTTGCTTTAATTCAAGTGGAAAGGGTTTTTGTACCCCCAAAGCCCAAGATATACAGTACTGTTTCAGAGAAAGGTAACAGTGAGCAAGGCAATGAGGAGCCCAAGACTGAAGAGGTTCTAGATAAAGCATTGGTCAAGGAAGAAAAGATTGAGGAAGAAGATTCCGTTCCTCAGTTTAAAGTCACAGAAGTGCATGTAGCTGGTTTCAAGAGCGAACCTGAGAAGACAAAACCATGGGGTAATCAAACACAGCAGCAATCTGGCTCAAGATGGCTGCTTGCAGCTGGCATGGGTAAGAGCAATAAGCATCCTCTAATGAAATCCAAAGCTATCGCAAAGCCAACCAAAGAGGCAGCTGGTCAGCCAGGAGACACCCTTTGGAGCATTTCTTCACGCGTTCATGGAGCAGGGACAAGATGGGGCGAGTTAGCAGGACCTAAGCGGAACCCAAATATCCTCCTTCAAAAGGAAAAGAGATTTCGGTGATGGTTGATCAACTCCCAGTAGTTAGCACTTGGGATGGGTCGCTAGGATGTCTATCACTGTCAGGAAGGGGCTTATTTAGCTGCATCCAGACCTCGCCGGAAATGTTCCTAGTGGACTGTTAAATCATGTATATCTAGTTCCTTTTCTTGATACATATCGAACCATCAGTCCTTTTTATATGCTTCGAATGGGTTGTGCGCCTTTTGAACTTGCTTGTACTTATGGAATACTGTCTAGTGTCTCTTGTTACAACTAAAAAAGCGGCTTCTGCCTGCGAATGTACTGTCTAGTGTCCCATGCAGTTTGTCATCATGGGTATTGGGTGTTTTACCCATTTGTCCACAATTTGTTACACCGATCTTCTATCCATTTTTGTACTATCTGGCTGTTCTCACACTGGTTATTGTGTTGGCAGTTCTCTGTTCAGATTATAATCATGTGCTTCACTATGATCTCAATATGGTCATGGAAAATAACTAATTATATTGCTATTTTCCTCCCAAAAATATTGAATCTTTTTTTAGTCACATGAACTCCGAAGTTAAAACTAGGCATAGTGTTCCGAGGTTGTCAATTGTGAGAAGAAAAGACGGTTTCGTTAAACATGCTAAATATACCTACTATCTTTAGAAATGCATAAATCACTTCTTTTTCAAGGAAAATCACCTCTCTTTTACATATGGCAGCGCGGCAGCATGCGACATTTTGAGCAATTTATTAGTGCAGCAGAAGTGCTGTAAACACTCGCTACTCTGGTTGTATTGATTTCTAAAAATTATTTTTCTATAATAAAAAATTATAATATCTATTTTTTAAATAGAGTGTCTTTTTAAGACGAGGTCTATTAGTTGATTGCAGTACACACTATATTAACTTTATTTATATCGCTCAAAATCATACATAAATATATATCTTTTTGTACAAACTATTATTATTTATAAATTAAAATCAAAAGCTAAAAATAATATGAAAGAACCTATCACACCCCTCGAGTGTGGATGTAATTGTTGCAACTTGAGAAGTTACGGATGATCTCATCCAAACCGACAGCAGTTCCTCTCTCTATCTCTCTTACTGAACCAACGCCATGGCGTCTGTACAGAATGCATATATACAGCCAATGATCAATGAAAGCGATGAGTTCATTTTGTCATACACTGTTTTTCCAGTTTACATTAACATAAACACGTTATCAGCACTGCGTTCTGCCATTCAACACACAACAAACATTCACACGCTCGGCCATCCATCCGCGCACACACAAACAGCATACAACAGAGCAAACAACCAAGAACAGAAGGTATGGAGAACGATCAGATCCATCTCTGTGAGCAGCATCACAACGCCTTACTTGGTGTTCTTGCTTCAATGGATTCTTTGTGTGATTACCTGCAACTTCTTTTTGCCCCTTGCCATCAAGATCCACCACCACCACGTCCGCCGACGACCACCATAATCTCCACCGGTCATGGCTCGAAGCCAGTTCACCGTCGTCCATGGGAGGCGCACGGTGTCATCTCCTCCGCACGACCTTCACGCTATGGCCCTTACAAGCGCCCGGCGCACGCCTCCGAGGCGGCAAACCGCCGCCCTGGACTCCGCATCCGTACGGCCCCCTCTGCAGAGGAGGCCTTCTCCTCCACTTGACTCCAGAACAGAGGGGAGGGGGGCCAACGCGGCGCGGGGGCACGGCCAGCGGAGGCGCGGCGAAGAGGCGTGGACGGAACCGGCGGCGCCGCTCACACGCCCGGCGCGGTGGAGCCCGCAGCGCGACGCTCGGCGTAGCGGCGCCTGAGCCCATGGCGGCCAGCGCGGCCGGCGGCGTGAAGGCCGAAGGCGCGGCGCAACACGGCCCACGGTCGGCGCGGCGACCCGAGGCGGTGCGGCGCGGCCGCATCCGAGCGGTGGAGGCTGCGCGCGGCCGCCGAGGCCTCGCACGGGCCGGCGGCGCCCTAGATCTGGGCGGCGCCTCTCCACGGCGGCGCGGCTTCGCCCGTGGCCGAGACGGTCGGCGTCGGCGCGGCTTCGCCCGTGGAGGCGACGGCCGACGGCGTGGAGGCGCGCGACACAGCCCGGCCGAAGTGGCGCTCGGCGGCGCCGGCAGAGCCCAAGCCCGGCGCGGCGGCGCGCGGCGCGGCAGGGCGGCCGGAGGAGACGGCGCGCGGCGCGGAGAGCCAGCGGCGCCGGCGGCGCGGTAGCGTCTAGGGGCAGGGGCGGCGGCTCCCATGGTGGCTGGCTTTGGGGGAAACCCTAACCACCTCACAGCCTTCCTTTTATTTGCTGCCCCCCATATGGGTTTTGGCCCATTTACCCCCACCTCTCCTCATGGGCCACAAGGCCAATCGGGCTGCAGCCCAGGTTGCCGAAATATTACAATGACCCCCCTCCTTTATCATGTAATTGCAGCATTATTATTTAAATAAACTTTGTATTGTAATTTCGAATTACTTTTCATCAGTGTGGTAATCTAAATTGTTTTACTGTTTTAGACGCCTGATGTAATTATCTATTGTACATATGTGTATTCCATGCAATGTATTATACATCAATTATTGCAATCAATCTTATGCAATTTAAATATTACTTTTTCTAGCTTACCATACAAGCACTTAATATTTTTTTAATGCAAATGCTTTAGGTTGATTTTTTTTCTCATTTTGGAATAACACAAAGTTTCTTTAACTTTGATATTGGTCATACACAAGGTAGTACTATAATACTACTGCGGGTTTTATTCCTCAACGTGCGTACCCAATATCAAGTTTTTAAACATTTTGGTCTACACTTTTGGGTGACTACCTTTATTTATTTTCAAATTGGCCATACACAAGGTAGTACCATCGTACTACTGTGGGATTTCATCCTCAACGTGCGTACCCAATTTGATTATAAATTATACAAGGTCTACACCTAAGTGATTACCATGATTCTTTTTCACATTGGCCATACACAAGGTAGTATCAATATACTACTGTGGGATTATCATCCTCAAAGTGCGCACTCAATGTTGAAAAATGAATTAAATAATGTTAATACCATTAGTGATTAACTATGTTGTTCCACAATAGGAGAATGTCCCTTTATGTATTTCAAGTTTACCTTGATTACTTGCATTTCGCATTGCTTATTTTAACATTGCCAAAGATTTTAACAAATCTGCGGCCCTACATATGTAGGCACAATGGCTACTAAAGAGTTTGAGGCTCTCGCTCTTGATGGCCACAACTTCCCCACATGGGCGATGGATCTCAAAGTGAGTCTATCGTTGCGCGGAATGTACCAGGCAATTGCAACTCCCCAAGAGGGTGTAGCTCCTTTGGCTGAGACTCTCAAGTACAATACCTTATTTATCATAAGGAACCACATCCATCCGGATCTCAAAGCTGAGTATCTGATGGAAGAAGACCCACGCGCTCTGTGGCTTGCTCTTCAAACACGGTATGAACAGCAGAAAGCAGTCATCCTACCGGAGGCTGTCAATGAGTGGAACCACCTCCGCATACAAGATTTTAAATCTGTGGGCGAGTTCAACCATGCTGTTCATAAAATCAGTTCTAAACTGCAGTTTTGCGAGAAAGAACCATCTGATGCGGAGAAAATTGAGAAGACATTGTCTACCATGCTCCCCGCACAAATGATCCTTCAACAACAATACCGTGAAAGAGGTTTCACCGTTTATTCTGAGTTAATTAAAACATTACTTCAGGCAGAAAGGCATAGTGAGCTCCTAATTTGGAACTCTAATATGCGCCCTTTGGGCACTAAGCCTTTGCCAGAAGTACATGCTAACACTCAGAACAAACCTAAAGGGAATGCTACTAACTCTAGCAATCCTGGGAACTTCAAAGGGAAGAACAAGCGCAAGAGACAGCGTCCGTCTAATGGTGCTAACAAGGGAAAGGATGTTTTTAAGTCGAAAAAGAACAAGTCTAACACTTGTGTCAAGTGTGGCTGTTACAACCACCCGACTGAGAAATGTCGCACTCCTAAGCACTTGGTGGCGTTGTACTTGAATTCCGTGGGACGAGCACGCTCCAATCAAGGACGTTCCAATAAAGGTGGACAATTTGAAGCACACTTCAACTCCCAATCTGATGTCAACATGGAAGAATTCCTCCAACCTGACATTACTAAGAAAGATGCCCCTGGGTGCTCCTACTCTGCTCCTACAGCTACGGAACCAAGCAACACCAAGGCACTACCTCCACTTGATGGAAACGTTGACGATATGGAGAACATGATCGTGGAGTTCACTTCTAACGATCCGTTTGGAGACTTTAATTAGGCTCCTACACTTTGAGATACCTTATTTCATTATCCCTTGAATGTGGATGTCGTTTAATTGTGAATGTTGTTATAAGCTAGTTGTTGTCCGTACTTCATTTACGCACAATGGGTATTGTAATTTGTATTAAGCACAATTGATACCTATATATATATATTGTATGTATTCTATATAAATTTGTTGAGAATGACATATTCAAATTCTCCATTTTGTATAGATTGTACGGGAGTCGATCTGATGGATGAGGAAATGTGCCTAGTGGATAGTGGTACTACTAACTCTATACTCAGGGAGATAAAATATTTCCAAACTCTCACAAAGAACAAAGGAAATATTTTAACAATCGCTGGACGCGATGCTGTAATAGTTGGCACCGGTCGGGCCACTATTCTACTCCCTATGGGTACATCAATAACGATTGAGGATGCACTCTTGTATCCTGATTCAACTCGTACCCTATTGAGTTATAGAGATATCCGTAAGAATGGGTTTCATGTTGAAACTCATGAGGACAACAATGAGGAGTTCCTTCTCATAACAAAAGATCACGGATATGGCAAAGAGACACTTGAAAAGTTTCCCTCACTCCCGTCTGGATTGTACTACACATACATCAACCCCGTACCACATGTTGCTTACAAAGTAATTTTCCAGAATGTTAACGCATTCCAAACTTGGCATGATCGCCTTGGCCATCCGGGAATAGGGATGATGAGGAAAATTATAAACAATTCTGTTGGTCACACTTTAAGTGATGCAAAATTTCCCCAATCCTCCGATTTTATGTGCACCGCATGTGCCACTGGGAAATTAATTTTGAGGCCCTCTTACCTCAAAATTCATGCCGAACCTCTAAAGTTCCTTGAACGCATTCAAGGTGACATATGTGGTCCCATTCAACCATTGTCTGGGTCGTTCAGGTATTTCATGGTTCTAATAGACGCATCTACACGATGGTCCCATGTGTGTCTACTTTCCACACGGAACCATGCATTTGCTAAAATTGTTGCACAAGTTATCAAACTTAAAGCACAATATCCTGAACATCAAATCCGATCAATCCGAATGGATAATGCTGCTGAATTTTCCTCACGTGCCTTCAATGATTATTGCATGGCTTTAGGAATTCAAGTTCAGCACTCGGTCCCATATGTTCATACTCAAAATGGGTTGGCAGAGTCTCTCATTAAGAGAGTGAAACTTATTGCAAGACCTTTACTACAGAATTGCAATCTACCAACATCATGTTGGGGTCACGCAGTCTTACACGCTGCTGACTTGATTCAATTGCGTCCAACTGCATACCATGCAACCTCCCCGTTGCAACTAGTACGTGGAAATACACCAAATATTTCCCATCTGCGGAAGTTCGGTTGCGCTACATACGTACCGATCTCTCCACCGCAGCGTACATCTATGGGCCCACACAGGAAATTGGGGATCTACGTGGGATATCAATCTTCGTCGATCATTAAATACCTGGAACCCCTTACAGGGGATCTATTTACTGCCCGGTACGCTGATTGTATCTTCAATGAAGATCATTTCCCGACATTAGGGGGAGGAATTGAAAACCACAATAAATGCCAGGAAATCAATTGGGATGCCATAGACATCTCCAACTCTGATCCACGTACTTCTGAAACTGAACTCCAAGTTCAGAAGATCATTAATTTGCAACACATTGCAAATAACATGCCAGATGCATTTACTGATTATAAGGGTGTTACAAAATCCTATAATCCTGCGAGAAATGTGCCGGAAAGAGTAGAGGTACCAAATAAAACTACTCAACTCCCCAGTAAGAGGGGGAGAAGTACGGCTATTTCCACAGATGCAGCTTCTACCAAGCAAAGGAAAGGGAAGAACAAATCTTCTAACCCAGTAAATGTAACTCAACCTTACGTTGAGAAACACCCTGTGGAGGTTCAACCTTCACATCCCACATCAACAGTGCACTCAATTACTGATGTTGGGACATTGGATCGCCCTGATGCAATCATTTTGGGAAATAATGATACATCACAAGGGGTGCTTGAAATTTCCATCAACTATATTGAATCTGGAGAATCATATGACAGAAAGTCTACAATTGTCGACATCTATTTCTCTGAAGCAATTGCAGAAATTATCCAAAATGATCCAGATCCTAAGACCATGGCAGAGTGCAGAAAGCGCTCGGACTGGAATCAATGGAAAGATGCAATTCAAGCAGAGATAACCTCGCTCACTAAAAGAGAGGTATTCACTCATGCAATACCTACACCTCGAGGAATCTTTCCTGTGGGATTCAAATGGGTTTTCGTCCGGAAACGGAATGAGAACAATGAGGTAGTGAGACATAAAGCGAGGCTTGTAGCACAAGGGTTCACGCAGAGACCCGGCATTGATTTCAATGAAACATATTCTCCAGTTATGAGTGGAATAACATTCCGATATCTTATATCTCTGGCTGTTCAAAATCGTCTATCTATGCAGTTGATGGACGTAGTGACTGCATATCTATATGGGTCACTTGATTCGGACATATATATGAAGATCCCTGATGGAATCTCTATACCGGATCCAAATGCAAATCGCAACATGTATTGTGTAAAGCTTCAAAAGTCACTCTATGGCTTAAAGCAGTCGGGAAGAATGTGGTATAACCGACTTAGTGAGTTCCTTTTGCAGAAGGGATACACTAACAATGATGATTGTCCATGTGTTTTCATCAAAAAGTCCCAAACGGGATTTTGCATCATATCAGTATATGTTGATGATTTAAATATCATCGGCAACCCACAAGATATTGATGAAGCACGCAATCATCTAAAGACGGAGTTTGAAATGAAGGATTTGGGTCAAACCAAATTTTGCTTAGGTTTACAACTTGAACATCTTCCCACTGGAATTTTAGTGCATCAATCAGCATATATCCAGAAAATATTGGAGAAATTCAATATGGACAAATCACATCCATCCAAAACTCCTATGGTTGTTCGATCTCTAGAAATGGAAACTGATCAATTCAGACCACAGGATGATGGAGAAGAGATTTTGGGACCTCATTATCCTTATCTCAGTGTCATTGGAGCGCTTATGTATCTTGCAAATTGCACCAGGCCTGATATTGCATTTGCAGTGAACTTACTAGCTCGACATAGCGCTGCTCCTACCAAACGGCATTGGACGGGAGTAAAACATATCCTCAGATATGTTAATGGTACAAGAGATCTTGGATTATTTTTCCAAAGGAACCCAGATCCTAATCTGATTGGATACACTGATGCCGGCTATTTATCTGATCCCCATAATGGCCGATCCCAGACAGGTTTTGTGTTCTTGCATGGAGAAACAGCCATTTCATGGAAGTCTACAAAACAGACTCTGGTGGCTACCTCAACAAATCACTCTGAAATAATTGCACTATATGAGGCATCACGCGAATGTGTTTGGCTTCGCAGAGTGATTAACCACATACAACAATCATGTGGCATTGGTGCCATCGATTCACCAACTATTATCTATGAAGATAATTCTGCTTGTGTTACACAGATGGAGACAGGCTACATCAAGAGCAACATTACCAAGCATATTTCTCCAAAGTTGTTTTACCCCCATGAGTTAAAACAAATGGGTGAAATAAACATCTTGCAAACCAAATCATGTGATAACCTCGCTGATTTGTTTACTAAGTCCTTACCAGCTTACTCGTTCCAGAAATGTGTTCAAGGAATTGGTATGCGACGACTTCGAGATTTGCAAGATTCAGGGGGAGAAATTTCCTAAATGTTACTCTGTCCAAAGCATCATATTGCACTCTTTTCTTTGTATGAGTTTTACTCACAAGGTTTCTCATATAAAGTTTTTAATGAGACAATATTAGCATAAGCATATGTCGTATTTCCTATTTTTCCATCGAGGTTTTTTAGGAGATATCAATGACATATATTGTCCTCTAAACTATCTATGAGTTTTCTCCTGCAAAGGTTTTTCTCATATGAGTTTACAATGAGACAATACTCATTATATGTTGTATCAATTTCTCCTTATTTTCCCATTGGGTTTAAAGGAGTTTTTAACAACGTATCTATCATATATTTTTCCTCGTTTTTGTTTATCCTACAGGACTTTTTGTAGGATTAATACTATTCATTGATCTCAAAGATGGATTCGATCAAGGGGGAGTGTTGCAACTTGAGAAGTTACGGATGATCTCATCCAAACCGACAGCAGTTCCTCTCTCTATCTCTCTTACTGAACCAACGCCATGGCGTCTGTACAGAATGCATATATACAGCCAATGATCAATGAAAGCGATGAGTTCATTTTGTCATACACTGTTTTTCCAGTTTACATTAACATAAACAGTAATGATTCGATAAGGGCTCCCACGACCTCAAAAGCTGGGTTACTGTGATTTTGTTGATGGACATCGCTTTGTTTGTGGAACTAGCACACGGCAATTGATTGGAGAACGAAAACCAGAAGGCGTTTTTGCGAACTGTCTCTCAAACGACGACTCATCAGCCATCATAAATCATTCAGCACAGGGGAAACAGAAATCCAAGGAATCTCATCCCGTGGACGCTTGATCATTGGCCATCAAGCTAATGGAGCGTACATTAAACCATGATGGACCCCTCCTCCATGTAACATTCAGGTTTTTATAGTTTTTTTAGTTTTTAAAATAAAAATAACTATTTAGATTTTCTTGAATTGATTAAAACTTAATTTGATTTTTTTGAGATTAAAAAGATTTAATATAAAAAATAAAAGTTTAATTAATTTAAAATCTGTTTTATTTGAGTTTCTTGTGTTACAAGATTTTTTTGGTATTTTTTAAGATTTTTTGTAGTTTTTTGTTTGAGCTTAATTTGAATTAAATGAATTTCTAGAAATCAGAAAAACCTTAGAAAATATCTAAAACCCTTTTGAGCCAAAACCCTATATTTTGGCTCATTTCCTCTTTCCCACGGTCCAACTCTACTTGGCCCATTTCCTCCCCCACGCGCCAGCCCGGTTCAGCCCAGTCCGCGCGACCTGCTTCACCTCAATCATCCTCTCACCACGCGTCACCCATCCGCGTGTCGTCCTTCACGTCCTCTTTGGCCGCCCGGGCCCACCTATCAATGGGGGACTATTCATCTTCTCCGTGTCCGCCTTGCCACCACTCGCGTCTCTGGTCCAGACTCTTTGCCTTACCCACCTTGGATTCATACGTTGTGTTTGTCTTGGATGTTGCCTCTTCGTGCTTTATAAGCCGCGGCTAACCCCTTGCTTCTCGCACCCCGAACTGCCTCGACATCCTCGCTTTTGAGCCAAAACCGAGTCGTTTGTCTTCGCCGGTGCGTCTTCTTCATAGTTTCGTTGTCGCGCTGCTTCACCTTCCTCGTTGTCGGTATCCTATGCTACCATCAACTCTACCGCTAGTGAGCCTCCCTCCTCCGAGTGCTTTCCTTGCTGTTCATCCTCATCGCCGGTTGCATCGCATCGCCTCACTCAGCTCATCGCGCTGCGTATTCCCATGTGATGCCTCGGTTCGCTCATCGCTAACATCAGCGCGTGCGTCAGCATTAATGCCAGCATAGCCACGTCGTTACTCGTTAGCTACAATGCTCCCGTGAAACATGGTCCATTGTGAGCCATGTCTCTGTCCCATGGGTCCCACATGTCATCCACTATTTCATAGATCTGGTCCACTATAGATTTGTAAACCCTATTCGTGGACTTGGTCTATAGACCATGACCCCACATGTCAGAGACCAAATCAATTTTCTTTAAAAAATCAGCCAAAAATTCAAAAAACCCTTGTTGACATCACAAATCTAATTTCCTTTAGAAGAGTAAATCTAGAAAATTCAGAAAAAGCAAGAATAGTGTTTTTCCTTTTTCTAGATTTAAATCTTTCAAGAGTCCGTTATCCTCTATCTGAACTCCGATTGATCTGATTCTTCTTGCTAAATTTATCTAAAATTAAACACTATATTTTTGTTCTATTTTTATTGTTTTTTAATTTATTTGTGTCTCGTTCGCTTTCCCTCTCGTTAGACAATGTCTTCGAAGGGGTAGAGGCAGGAAATGAGGATCAAGAAGTGGTAACTGAGCAAAGTTAAGGTAAGTCATGACTTTTGATCATGTTGAACCTATTATTTAAAATGTCTTTTATCATTATTTTATTTTAAATTATCATGCATTGCTAATTCATTATAAAACCTTTGTATTTAATAGTTACTAACCAATTTTGATTAACCCCCCTTTGATAATTTGAATGCCATGATTCTATTGTTATCATAGTATAGTTAATTATTTAGTGATGCAATACTAGCATCCACTTAGGTTATACGTCTAGCTTGCTTAGCCATTTTTATTATTATATTTATTATCACATTGATCAATTAATTAATTTTAACTTAATGAAATATTGAATCATGGTGGTAGCCACAATCATAAAATTTGTGTACCATGACATGAGTATTGTCGCTAGTATTGGTTAAATAAAATAGTTTTTACTTAGATGAGTGTTCGTGCAGTAAAATGGGTACTATTAGCACATTGGGATGTAGATGTCTCGTCTATGTAATGTCTAAGGATTAAACTTTATGCACTATTGATCTTAGCCTTATCGTATAATCACATGTCTAGTATGAGATAGACCTGGCTAATTAATTTGTGATGTACTCATGGCTATATAATTTATTGCTCAATTGCTGAAAAAGAATCACATCATCTAGAGATACTTGAAGGAGGATTCTTTGATGACTTCTCAGATAAGGACTTCACTTCCCAATCGATTATCTGTGGCATGTCGAATGGCTATTTCATTTATCTTTATTTTTCGTTACTAGATAGTTTTTTAAGCCCATCGGGTTATTATTTGTAAGCTTGGCCATAAAGTCGCAACTCTGATAATTAATAATATTTACGCTATTCATAGTTAATCGTGATCATGGTCGATATTTCATCTATATTTTACTATGTATACTAGTGTGATCCTAAACTGGCACAGAATACATAGGAGAGTCCAGATTTGTATATTCGGGTGTCGACACTCCAAACGTGGGTTAGTATGATATAATGCTTCTTAATTTACTCCGCATGCTTCATTAGAGTAGCAGAAAAATGGCAGTTACGTGCAAATCATCATTCACCTTTGCCTGGCCATCTATTCCACGTAGATTAGTACAAGTTTTTTAGGCTGGTTCCTATGGTTAATTTGCTGCCATTTGAGCTTAATTGTTGCAGTTGAAAGGAAAATGCAAGCTACAGAGGTGCAAGCAAGGTAGCTTTCAAGGTTTTAGCTTTGCGTGATATTTTACTGGTTCCAATTATCTAAAGAGAAAAACTAGGGAACGCTATACCGTCCCAGCCTCACTTGATAGGATTGCTCTCTGCCATTGGATTAAGTGTGATCGAATGGATCTAGGAGACTGCAGCTATCCACTCGAAGCATCGATGACTTTATCCCTCATCCTGTCCACTCCAACATTGATGACTCCATCCCTCTTTGTAATTGTTTGTCTTTCTCTCTCCATTTCCCAATGCTCCTCATCCTCTCTCCCCATCCCCCATCCAGATCCCTCTTCCCCTAAACCCCCGTCTTCTCTCTCCACACTGAGTAGTGAGCACCGTTGGGCAATTCTTGTTTGACCTTAGCAGCATGAAGGTTATCCAACTCCTGGCGGTAGTCAACCATGAGTAGCGCATGGTGTCAAATATGGAGCAAGACATGGGTGTAATGGTAACGAGCATGCATGAGCTCGGCGCGGTGGTAGATCTTGAACACCTGTGGAGGTCTTGTTGTCGCTTGTGAGCTCCTCACCTTTGTTGTTACCTACAACATGCTTGGTTTTTTATTCTGAAACATGGAACTTGTTGGAACTTGCCTGGATTTTGCTTTTTGGAAGTTGAAACGTGGTGAAACATTCTTAAATTTTGCTTTTTAAAACGTGAAACTTGATAAAACTTGGTAAAACTTGCTTTAGTTTAACTTTGAAACATGAAACTTGCTTGAACTTGACGAAACCTGCTTTAGTTTTGAATTTGAAATGTGAAACATGCTTTAATTTTGAATTTTAAACATAAAATTTGCTGGAACTTGGTGAAACGTGCTTGGATTTTGTTCGATTATTGAAAATTTTCGACGATTTTTTGTTGAAGAAACATTTTTGAAACTTATTAAAAATTCTTTAAAATGTGTTAAAACTTGCTTAAATCTTTTTCTAAAACTTCTTGAAATGTGTTACAAGTTTGAAATTTGCTTCAAATATTTTTCTGAAACTTTTTGAAACATGTTAAAACTTACATGGAACTTTTCACAAAACATTTTGAAACCTGCTTAAAACATCAAGTTCAAGAACAAAAATGAAATTTCTTTGAAACTTTTCATTAAACGCGCTGAAACCTAAAATCTCATGAAACTCTTTGGTTGAAACTTGTTGAAACCTCATAAAGCTCTTTGGTTGAAATTAGCTAAAATCTCATAAAACTTTTCGATTAAAACTTGATGAAACCTGTTGGAACTTGCTGAAACCTCATGAAACATTTCATTGAAACTTAATGAAATCTATTAAAACTTACTAAAACTTTTTGAAACTCTTTGATTGAAACTTGAAGCTTAAGTTTGAAAAATCTGAAATTTGTTGTAACTTAGTCTTAAATTTTTTTCTAGAAACTTATAGAAGTACATAAAACTTGCTGGAACTCAAAACTTTTTTCAAATATTTTTTATGGAACTTTCTGAAACTTAATAAAACTTGCTGAATCTTACTATAGTGTGTTGAAATGCCATGAAACTTTGCTATACCAACAGCATACCGTTGGCTAGCTGCTCCTTTATCTGAAATAATGAAATGTAGCACTCCTTTAAATATATTTCTTAAGAAGTTGAGAAAATCATAGCTGTGACTTTCTGAGTCCTGAAAATATCAAAAGATATTTCCTTTTGAGAAATCCAATTTGTGTTCTGTTCTTACAGCTTCAGAAATTATTGTTGTTTTTTTTTGCGTCCGAGCGTTTGCTCGGTTGGCAGAGGGTGGCGGTGCGGTGGCCGCCTTGCCGGCCTGGCTTCGAGCCGGGGTGACGCATTTTCGGAGTTCACTGTTCACATGAGCAGTGCTCTTTTGGTACTGTTCACATGAATAATGCCCCTCTGAGTACACGCACGCACGTGGGTGTATTCAGTGGTCAAAATAAGTGTCTGCGCTTCTAAAGATCTCGGGTCTCCGTCTATTCTCATGTGTGTATACTAGACACACCCAATATGTGTGAGTGTGGGTGTGGTGTTAAGTGTGTGTGCGTGAATGCATTTTTGTTATACTCATAATTAAAAGAAGAAAAGAAATTATTGTTTTTAATCAAATCAATGTAGGCTGAAATGGACGGCACACCATAATAACGCTGTGACTCTGCACATCGTCACATCATTCGTCGCGGTGATCGATTTCTAACCATCTCTGCATCACTTTTTTCCCACTGTACTACCTAGCAGAAGAGTGAGATGTTCTCTGGAAACAACAGTACGAATCCACGAGCGGTTAGATTTGAATGAACATTGTAACAAACTCCGCTTGATCCCCACTCCCCAGCTAGCTGTGTCCACCTTTATTGTAACAATCGCCGCATCATCAAACCAGTACACACATCTCTGTTTTATACTCCAAACGAAGTCAATCGTGCGTGTGCTCGCATGTGCGTGTGCACGTTCCGGTATTAAACAAGTTGCCTCGACGAAGCCTGCTTTTGCTGAAACATGGGAATCCCGGAATGCACCGGTAATAAACATGTTGCTGCGACGAAGCCTGCTTTTGTTGAAACATGGGAATCCCGGAATGGCATCAAAACGTAGGACATGCTCATGTTTAGTTTTTGATTTTGGTTTATAAATAATTATAGTTTGTAGAGATACTTATGTACGATTTTGAGTGATATAAATACAGTTACTATAGATTTACTAAAGTCAACTAGTAGATTCCGTATTAAAAACCATGAATTATAGAAAAAATATTTATTACAAAAGAATAAGATTTAGTAGCTAATTCGAACGAGGCATCTTAGAGACTTTTGGTCTAAGAAATGTGCTGATCGCGGTGCCTTTCCTCGATTTCCCTAGCTGGCGAAACGTACCCGCACGACTCCGCACGACTCTGACATTTGATGGATGCAAGTACCTAACTACCTGAGCACACCGGGAATCATAAGTGGTAACGAAGTAGTAGTGAATAGTAATACAGAAATTAGGGTGTTCGTACTTAGATTCTGCTGCTAGCATTTGGCTAAAAAAATAAATAGTGCTATTGAAAGAAATGGTTTTTAAATTGAGAGAACGAGTCGTGCAAAAGGTAGAAAAGAAATACGTACATAAGACGGAAGCGAGAAAATAGAGTGCATGATACACTCGATCTACTACCTTATTCTCGAAACAAGAGGAGTGGATAAATTATTTTAAAAGGATAGATATTTATATTAGTTTTTAGTTTTCTAAATTAAAATTAAAGTTAGAAGCAGAATATAATAGGAGCACCGAAAAAAAATTCTAAACCCATGATTTCTTGTACAATTATGTACCCAACCAACTACTTGTAGCCTGTTTTTTTGTACAATTATGTACCCAACCAACTACTTGTACCTTGTTCTACCTTCTAACCAGGGCGGACCCACAGGGTATGTCGGGTGGGCCACGGCATACCTGGGGCCCAGCCGATGAGTCGAACCCAGCGTTGCAGGCTTGCAGATCTGGTGGCTATGGGCGTCGGCGGTGTGCTCCAGAACCGGTTCGGCGTCTTCCACCACGCCGACTGGCTCGGCATCTCCTTCGGCTCTAAGGTCTACAGCACTGCCGGCGGCGGCGGTGGCGGCGGAGGGAAGCGCGGCGGCGGCAAGGCCGGCGGCGGGTTCGTCCACCTCCTCGCGCTGACCTCGGGGCTCTGGACGCTCGGGCTCAGCCACCGGACGCAGATCCTCTACATCGCCGACATCAGCCTCGTGGTAGCCTACCTCGAGCTCGTCTCCGGGTGCATCGTGCTCGAGTCCGGCACGGGGAGCGGGTCGCTCACCACGTCGCTGGCTCGCGCCGTCGCGCGCGCACGGGCGCGTGTGCACATTCGATTTCCACGAGCAGAGGGCGGTTTCTGCAAGGTAAGAAAGCAACTCGGGACTAATTAACTTGTGACAAGTGATTGCCTGATTGTTTCACAAATCACTACTCATGTCGTTGATGATATGAGATTTGATTTATTTTGTTCCGTGAAAAGTAAAATGGATACTTCTTGTATTGATTTTAGTGTGCACAGAATGGTGATAAGCTGACAATGCGCAAGAAAGATGATCCTGGGTTGTTCTTGACTTCTTGTTTCCGTGCATCAGTTGTCTTAATGTCGTAATCACTATGAGCAACAATTAGTTTGTAATTGTGCAAGCTTGGACGCGAGATCGTTTTCTGTTGTGGTGATAATGCACAACAAAGATAATATAAGTGCTATGTTATGGTACTCTGTAAAACAGCTTAGCCTAAAGTCAGACAAGTAATATTGTAAGTTTCTTTTATGTATATTTGAGACTATTAGTATGATATTTGAACTATTTATATTGTAATTTGTGCAAGTTTTCAACTTAATCCTCGAATTTAAGATTTATCATACTATTTAATGTCTGTATACCAAATTATGGTGCAAATTTTACAATTATTTACCGAATTGGCAAATAGTTTTATCGAATTGCGTATGAAAATTTTGGTGCGGCATACCCTTTGGTAAAATCCTGGGTCCGCCACTGCTTCTAACCAAAAGATGTTCTGTTTAGCTGGAAGGAAGGGTGGGGCCAAAATTTTTCTTGCGCAAGTATCTGCACAGTCGATCCATTCTTGGAGATGGGGACGAGCGGGCGGCTTACGTGGGGTAGCTCTCCCATTTAATTTGTTACGGGCAATAGAGCCATTCAATCCGGCTGTGGTTATTTTTTCGCTAAAATTACATTAGAACGATGATTACTTTTATAAGTTATACGCCTAATGATGCATGTACGTTTTGCCCAGTGGCGGACGCAGGATTTTTAGAATGGGTGTTCAGATTTCGAAACTAAGTTACTCGAATACATCGATACCGTAGCGCACCGTCTCCCCCCAAACACCGATACAACGATACATGTATGTAAATATAATAAAAATACATAAATTACAGAAATTAATGATTTCTTATGAGAAAATGGGCGACATAAGACGAGCATAATTATATGAATTAAACAACAAATTATAGAGATAAATGAGAGTTGTATATCTTGTTGATCTTGCCTTTTTTTTTGCTATTTTCCTATCAGTAAGAACTGTCCATCTAAGAGGAAATTGTATGTTCCTTTCATGGAGCAAAACAGATCAAAAAAGAAAATAAGTAGAGTAGGATGGAGCACACCTAGATCTGAAGAGAGGACGATGACAATAAGTTGGAGGTGCTACTCACTTCCCAATGACACGCTCCCTCCCGGCTACCACGCTGCTCCCTACCTTCTTATTCGTTGTGCCACTGCCCGCTTGCCCGTGACACCTCTCTGCTCGTCCGCGCTGCCACACACTCACCTTGTCCACGCGTCGCCTCACGCATGATTGTCGTCACATCATGGCACCACGTCCGCGTCCGCAAGTCGTCACTCGCCTCTAGCCTGCACCTCCGCCCACTCGTCACTCAAAGGCTGAAGCCGACTCCCACACAGACAGCCACAAGATGAGAAATAGAACAAATATTAGGATTTTGTTTATATCTTTACCTCTTTGGATGTGAGGAGGGCTGAGGTGGAAAGAAAAATGGGTCTAATATATTACATGGGCTGCGCGAGATACAAGGAGTGCGGGCAGAATTTATTTGCAGATATAAAATATAGTTTTAACACAACTAATAATATATATATCTAATATATCTATTATATACCTGGTATTTTATAAAAAAAATTGGGTGTTCAGCTGAACACCCATGCCCCATGTTGGATCCGCCGGTGGTTTTGCCCAAAAGAATAACTGTTGAATCCACTGCTCCCAACCGGTCCTGCATTCTGCTGTGCTGTAATTTTCACATGGGTCAGTCGTATCAAGCTAGCTAACGAGATGTTGCCATCGTGGAATGTAATCATCACGCAGTTCTAGCGTCATACAATTCTATACACAACCGAGGCTGAAATCGGCAGTGGTAAAATGACATGTTCCCTATCTATGTTCCTACGGCTAAAATGGCGGCAGCAGGCTGGCAGCTAACTTCAAGAACCAAGATCTCCCCGAAGAAGTACGTACAGCGTACCGGTCGACTCCACGCACGTAGACGTACTGCGACGGCACATGCACGTAAACGTGAAGTACATAGGGTGTTCGCTTTCCACCGCATGTGCCAGACGCACTCGCCGAAAGCTGTTCGAGTTTTCCCCCATAGATCCACCACCCAACGCCGACACGCTGCCTACCTGTCGGCCAGGTGGGCCCCCACGCCCTCCCGCCGAGCCAGCCCCTGCCCGGCTGTCCCTCCCCACGCACATGCCACCCTAACCACCTGCCAAATCCGCCCCCGTAACAACGCTTTTCCCGTCAGCTCAGCCAAAAACACGATCGAAATCGCGGGCACCAACCCGATTCTGGTTTCGCCTCCCGTTCAAATCCACCACCACCTCTAATCCTTTGTGCGTCGCGGCCCCATCGCCGTCTCGTTCTCGCCTTTAATCCCCTTTCCTTTTGCTCCTGCCACCGCCACCTTCCCCCGCCTTTAGCCCAGGCCCCGGCTTTTGGAAGCGTCGCACGCGGCCGCGGTGGTGACGACACGATCGCACGTTGGTGGGCTGGTGGCCGAGCGGACGGAACAGCTCCGCCTCGCGTCGCGCACCGGGATTATTCGCCATTATTTTTTTGATCGTGTCGTTACATGAGACTAGAGTCGCGTCTGGTTGGCTCTCCCCCCTCCTCTCTCCTGTCCTGTCGCGCTGCGCCTGTGATCCTCCCGTCGCGTCGCCCTCCACCACCACCACCGCCTCCGCGTCGCTGCTGCTGCTGTCGTGCGCCTCGGTCCGGATCGCGCCGCCGCGAGGCGATCGGCGAGCGGCCGAGGGGAGGAGATCGCCCGTCGGCGCCGCGGCCCCCGACGCCGGGCCGCATCTCCTCCCGCCCGATCGCAACGCTTCCGGGGGCTTGGCGCGCGCCGTTTCTCGAGACCGCGATTGCGGCAGATGATACATGGTGCGTGGTTGGCTCTGACTTGTCGATGCTTGCGTTTTTTTTTATTTTTTTTGGTGCGATGCGATGTGTCGGAGTGCGGTTTTGTCTACTTCTGTCGTGGTATTTTTTGGCTGGGTTTGGGGGGGGGGGGGGGGGGAGAATTTTGTGGTTTTGGAGCTCGTGTTTGGGGAGCGGGGAAAGTGAAGTGGATTGTAGTTGGCCTCTTGCTGAATTTTAGACGATTCCATTTATTGAGCGGATGAATTGATTGGATTTATCCGGTACACCTGTTGAATGAACTGAATCCTAGGTTTTTCGTGCAAGAGCTAGAGTGTAGTGACAAGTAGTTTGTTTGTGGTATAGTTTGTGGAGGCAGTTCAGATTTTGTGGGAATTACGAGTGAGACAGTATGCTAGGACACTGCTCTAGCTTAACATTTAGCGCATTTCACTTGCATCACAACTCAGTTGAACCCTATATGAGGCGAATCAAATGGAGTTGGTTTGTTCTAGGGGTTTAGCTGAATTGTAGAAGGCCGTGTTCTGCTTCTGGTCTAGTTTCAGGGCTGAGACGCAAATTGCATGAATTAGCTACACATTGTATAAGCTCAAACCTAGGTGGATTTGTTAGTTTATTATACATAGAAAGGAACTGAAATATAATTGACTTCCATGCTTGTTGTGCTGTTTACTTACAGTCCTGTACTTTTCTTCTGAACTATTTGGGACAGTTTTAAATGTTTGTGCCCTGGTAGAATTGAGTCAAAATTTACTCCATACAGAACAATCGAACTAAATGCCACCATCCTCTTATGATAGTACATTACTCTAATGCTAATGCACATGTATTTACAGATGTTAAGTTTTCATTCACAATGTTCTCCAACTTCTTGAGTTCGATTTTTTTAATCAAACTTTCCCCTTTTCCCCTTTCTTTATTTTAGTGCAAATGCCACGACTGCTCTAGTTTCCTTCGAACCAAACAGAGTTAGCCTTTTGAATTTTCTTCTATAGATATTTTCCAGTTCATTGAATTTTGGTTCGCTACACTGAAGTATCCATGAGAAGTTTTCATAGATATTTCTTTATCATACAGCTCATTCTTAGATTTGCTTTACACATCTCGATTTCATCAACTATCCATATCTTGTATGGGTGACGTTTGCTCTTTTCCTCATTTCCCTTGGATATTATTAATATATACATACTGGCTGTCTGGCATATATCGGAATGCAAAGTTTAGATACACATGTATGATACTCTATTAATCCATTTTGCATGCAATTTTGAGTCATTTGACATGTTGAATTTGTCGCTTGTCACATGTGCAGGCTTCAATTTTAAACATCGTTATAGGTTCTCATGTATGGGTGGAAGATAAAGATTTAGCTTGGATTGATGGTGAGGTCTTCCGAATTGATGGTCAAAATGCTCATGTTCACACAACCAAGGGAAAGACGGTATGTGTTAGTGATTCCTATTAAATCCCTTACTTTTGGACTCTTCATAGCTTCCGAGTTTGATTTCTGATTTGGAGTGCATTTTCAACTTCAGTTTGCTGTGTGCCGTTGACTGTCGCTCTTTCTAGTTTTTGGCTAAGCAAATATTGACTGATGCGGTTATTCAGTGGAAAAGAGTCATCAGTGAAACTATTCTCATACACATTTTAATGACATATGCATTCTCAGTAGGACAGAAAAAAGAAAATTTTGACTTCTACTTCTATTACCACATGTGAGAGATATGGCACAAATGTTTCCTTTCTTCATCGGCACCTTAGTTATGTACTTTATGATTTATTATACCGATGCTATCCTCAGTCCTCATTAATGCTTCAGTTTTATTTGCAAGCATTGCTAGTGGTTCCTAATTGTACATGAAGAAAATTCATAACTGCATTGAGTGATAGCATAAGTGTTCAGGGTGCAGGACTTTATTTACTTTTGGTTCAGAATTCACCTCACCGAAATGTGGTAATGGGATCTTCGTTGTTCATAGGCTTTTTAAGTTAGCTTCTAAAATACACTGGGAATGGAATGCACATTTGATTAAGCAAGCAACTTAGATTCTTCAGAAGTCCGATCTGTTGGAGAAAATGGTCGGGGGCCTCTACTGGGAATTCCTATGTAGTGTATTATCTATAAGCATTGAATTGCCAGTTGTACAACATGAGGAGCATAAGCAGTTGTAATGAAGATTATACAGATGAGAGTATGATTCAAAAACTAAAATAAATAGAAACATTCTGAATAAAAGATATGCATGATTAAGTGATTCCATGGACAATGTGTGCGGGTGATACATAAGCACTACTTCCGTTCCAAAATAGATGTCGATGTAGAAATCAGCACTGTCTCCAATACACACTTGACCATTACTTTTTCCTAATCATATCTTAGTGAAATTTGGAAAATAATATAATGATTTCAGAGCACTTTTGACATCCAATATACTAATATCATTTCCATGTGACAAATCCAAATATATTTATGTTAGTGGTCAAAGTTTTGAAAGTTTAACTGCATGCATTCTAAAATGACATCTATTTTGGAACGCTGGTAGTATATCCTTATGGTCTTGGGAGTTAAAGGTGTTCCATTTTGCAGTCAAGACCCTAGAACTTGGCAGCTATATAATTATAATAGCAGTGGAATGTTTGTGCTTTGATAAATTCTTCATGATTACCACCAGATCCCCACTCGCCATGTCCACCTGCCATGTCACCTCATGCCCATGTGCAAGTGATTTGAAAACATGAGTACGCTGAGGAATGTAGAGTTGTTTGTGTTCATTTTATAATTCAATACTATATTGATGTCAATGGTGTGCTAATCATCACTTTTTATCATTAACGACAGTACTTATTATGTCAAGCATGATGGTTTTGTTTTGTCATGAAAACCGCATGGTAAAGTTGTTGTTTGTGCAACCAGGTTATTGCAAATATATCAGATATACATCCTAAAGACACAGAAGCGCCACCTGATGGAGTTGATGACATGACAAGGTTATCATACTTGCACGAGCCTGGTGTTTTAGATAATCTGGCTGTCAGATATGCGAAAAATATAATTTATGTGAGTGATAATTTTCATTGTGATGTTAAAAGCACAATCATTAAAGCAATTGTGTTATTTTTTTCTAATTCTATTCTCTTGAGTTCCAGACCTATACTGGCAATATTCTGATCGCCATAAATCCATTCCAAAGGCTGCCTAATCTTGTTGACGTCCGCACTATGGAAAAATACAAAGGTGCAAATCTTGGAGATCTAGATCCTCATGTATTTGCAATAGCTGATGTATCTTTCAGGTGAATGCTTATACTACTATCATTTGATGTTATTATTGACCTAAGCTACAATGTTGAGGTGCCCCTATATTGATGGAACCATTTTGCATTCATTTGAATAAGGAAACAGGCAAATGATGAATGAAGGAAAGAGTAATTCCATTTTGGTCAGTGGTGAAAGTGGTGCTGGTAAGACTGAGACTACAAAATTGCTGATGAGATATCTTGCATTTTTGGGTGGGCGGTCTGGAGCCGGAGCAAGGACGGTTGAACAGCAGGTTTTAGAAGTAAGTTCGAAATTTTATTTAGTTGTAAGTTTGTAACACTTCTTGCTGATAACACTAGTGTTCCATTTGTCCAAAAGATATGAAATGCTTTTCAATGTATCAATTTCAGTTGCATTTATTCTTTTGGTTATGTTTTGGATCCAGTCTAACCCAGTCCTTGAAGCTTTTGGGAATGCGAAAACTGTTCGGAACAACAATTCAAGGTATGTATGCCATAATATTGAGATCAGAAGATATTTAATTTGTTTTTATTGGCAGCCTTAAAGTAACACAAACCCAATGGTAGTACCAAATGTGTTGCATAAGTCATAACCAAAAGTATGATGTGGTGACAGTTTATTTTGATAACCAAAAGTACGGCCAAATGTGTAGAAACTGTTTAGTTGAAGGCAAGGAATGTTGCAAACAAAAGTATGACAATGTAATATTTATTCCGAGACCACGAGACAAAAGCCTGAAAGATTTGTGGTTTCTGTTTGCTTGGGTGGCCCTCATAAAATCCAAAACAAAATCCCTCACACTTTTTTTGTAACTTGGTTTCTCTTGGTAAAGCAAACAGAGAACATGAGCAAGGTCTCTGTTTTGGTGGCACCTTAGTAAATCTCACCACAGCTCTGGTGAAAATCCAAAATGACTCCAAATTTATGTGATATGAATATGACAAACTTTTTCATGGTGGCTGCAGTCCCCAACTGAATGGGCCCATTGACCAAAAAATAATATAAAATCAGACTTTGTATGAGAGGTCAAAATCAACTATTTCTATTTTTTTTCATTCTCAACATTCATCTCATCAAGAAGGACAGTATACACAATCAAATACGAACTTTATCAGTTTATCCTCTCGTTCTTGCTCATTCTATGGTACTTACACACCTCTTACTTTTTTTTTTCTCAATATGGTGAAGTCGATTCGGTAAGTTTGTTGAGATCCAATTTGACAAGACTGGGAAGATATCTGGTGCTGCTATCAGAACTTACTTGCTTGAGAGATCTCGAGTCTGCCAAATTAATAGTCCAGAGAGAAACTACCATTGCTTTTACTTCCTTTGTGCAGCACCGTCAGAGGTAATTTTTTTTTCTGTTCTTGGTTTCAGTTCTGTTCAAGCTGTTACATGTTCTACTTTTTATGTCAAATTGTTGTTGCAGGATATAAAAAAGTATAAGCTGAGGGATCCATCTTCATTTCACTATCTCAACCAGTCATCTTGCATTAGAGTTGATGGAATCGATGATGCTGAGGAATATCTTGCAACAAGAAATGCTATGGATACTGTTGGCATCACTGAGCAAGAACAGGTTTTAAAATCCGCCCCTTTAAGGAATTGCTCTTCAACTGTGGATGCATATCACTTTTTTTTTTCAAATGGCATGTTTGTTTACAGGAAGCTATATTCCGGGTTGTTGCTGCTGTGCTTCATCTTGGAAATATTAGTTTTGCGAAAGGGAGAGAGGTAGATTCATCTGTAATAAAGGATGACAAATCTAGATTCCATCTTAACACAGCAGCAGAGCTCTTGATGTATGCCTGATGTTTTTAGTTCTCCATTTATCTTTGTAATTTTAGTGCTATTTCACAGTTAATATTTATAATCCACAATACATTGTGGAATGCTCATTACAGGTGTGACTGCGAGAAGTTGGAGAATGCCTTGATAAAGAGGGAAATAAATACTCCAGAAGGAGTGATTACTACTACAGTTGGTCCTAATTCTGCTACTGTTAGCAGGGATGGCTTGGCAAAACAAATATACTCTCGTTTATTTGACTGGTAAAAGACTCGATCACATATTCTATACTACAGTTATCTACCTGTCCTTTCTAACTATTTGCAATTTACTATTGCAGGCTTGTAAATAGAATTAATGCATCAATTGGGCAAGATCCAAGCTCCGACAAATTGATTGGGGTACTTGATATATATGGCTTTGAAAGTTTTAAGACTAATAGGTAAGCAGTTCCTGAAAGAATATTTAATGTATACTATGAAAGACCTTATATGGGGTTGCTAAATCTCCTTTTTGTATGCAACTGCCGTAACAGTTTTGAACAATTATGCATCAATTTTACAAATGAAAAACTCCAGCAACATTTTAACCAGGTACATGTAAAACTCATTTTGTTGGTAGAATTTTCTGCTATTTCTTCCTATGCCAAGCAACAAGTGGTGCTTGTTTTCGCAGAATGTATTCAAAATGGAGCAGGAGGAGTACACAAGGGAGCAGATTAACTGGAGTTACATAGAGTTTGTTGACAACCAAGATGTACTTGATTTGATTGAGAAGGTATGAGTTGGTCACTATTGGATGCATTGCCTCATGATTAGTAAACCAAGGAATTGGTTTATATGTGTGTAGGATTAGGCAAAGGGAAAATAGTAGATTGATTATGAGAGATATGGTGTTACATATATATAGGCAAGGATGGCCTAGGGTTTATAGAAATAGAACCAATCAGCGGAGATCCTTGCCTAATATAGATCAATCTATCTATCCTAGCCATATAGGCACTAGGCCCAATTATAGACGAGCAGGCCCAATGAGGGGCTGCCGTACCCTCTGTCTAACAATGTGAAACTCATTAGCTGTTATTTTGCCATCAATTATGACCTATGAGCTAGCTGTCAACTATTGTAAACTTGCTTTTCCCAAGTGCTGCTACAGTTAGGGCTGAGTAAAGGTTTAAGCGCAGCTACGTGGGATTGGCTTGGATTCAGCTACGATTTAGCTCAAAGTAAAAGATGAGTTAATCGCAAGTTAAACTTTGAGCTTGAAGCTGACTTTGAGCGACCATGATCATTTGAATGGGATCACTATACTGGGATGAAAAATTGTTGATCTCCAGATGCGGCAATATTGATATAAACTAATTTTAGTGCACATTCCAAGATTGATTGGGCTCAAGGCCTCAAGCTTCCATGGTTTGTACACAAGTGTCATGGCCAGGGTTCCAAATACCGGTGGTAACCGGCCGGTTACCGCCGGTAACCGGTCTTACCGGTGCCGACCGGGAGAAAAAAAACCGCCGGTTTTTTATTTAATTCAAATTTAAACTTTTGAATGTAAAAATTAGTTTCTCTAATGATATTTACATTGTTTAACACTAATAGAATATATTAGGAAGATGCATACACTTCTCGTGCTTGACTTCATAGTTCATACTTTTTGCCGTAAATGTATTAGGAATTTTCAAATTTTGAATGTAAATGTTAGTTTTCCGAATGATATTTACATTGTTTAACACTAATATGATGCATTAGGAAGATCCATGCATCTCCCGTGCTTAACTTCATACTTTTTGCCATGAATATGTTAAGAATTTCCAATTTCAAATTTGAAAAACCGAGTTTTAGCGGTTTTTCCGGTTTTTAGCGGGTTTTCTCCGGTTTTTGGGCGGTTACCGGCCGGTTTTTCCGGTTACCGATTTCAAATTCAAATTTTGGCGCGTGAAATTCATCCGGTTTTTTCCCGGTTAGCGGCCTGTTTTTCCCGTTACCGGCCGGTAACCGGTACCGGCCGCCTAGCGGGATTTATCCCGGTAGCGGTATTTGGAACCTTGGTCATGGCAATCTTAGCTTCCTTTTAGTCAATCAAGCTTGAATAAAAGCAAGCAAGCTAACACATTAGTCTATCTGATCTTGAGCTCAGCTCAATTCCAGCCCTTGATGCAGTACATAATTGAGCTACAATGTCAAACACAGATGATGACAGTTATCAACATATTTATGTTGTTGTTGTACATTCTTAGCAATTGCCACCTTTTTTTATGTTCTCATATTTAATTATCATCTTTTTGTGTCCAGAAACCAGGTGGCATTATTGCACTTCTTGATGAAGCTTGGTAAGTTTCTATGCCTCCTTTTTTGCACTACATGTTCTGATTTTACTAGGAAGTGGATGTCAACAAAAGTGTCAACATGTATTGCTGTGCTGATGCATGCCTGATGGAGAGAACTGAACATTTCTATTAATTGTTTTGGTAGGAATAATTTATGTTTCGTGCATGCCCAGATCCTGTTTTCCATGGTCTGCCGAATTGGACACCTGGTGTCCGTGTCCCAGCAACACATATTAATTCGTTGTTTCTTGTTTTAATCAAGGGCATGCAATTTTGTACTACATGGTTTGTGAGTACATGTTTCTGACAAGATTCTTTCTTTACTGTGTGCTACATCCTCCAGCATGTTTCCAAAGTCGACACACGAGACATTTTCTCAGAAGCTGTATGAAAAGTTCAAGAATCACAAAAGATTTACCAAACCAAAACTTTCTCGCACTGCATTTACAATCCAGCATTATGCTGGAGATGTAAGTATTTTTCACATTATAACACTCTTTCCTTATTCATGCATTTGCCTGAGTACATCCATTTTCTTAATTTATCTCCAGGTGATATATCAATCTGATCATTTCCTGGACAAAAACAAAGATTATGTGGTAGCAGAACATCAGGAATTGCTTAATGCTTCCAGGTGCTCTTTTGTATCAGACTTATTCCCACCAGCGTCAGAAGAGAACACAAAATCATCGAAGTCCTCAATTGCAACTCGCTTTAAGGTGACATTCTGACATTCTGCTATAGTTGACTTGTTTTTATATAATCTATCACTACTTTTGTACTATGCGGGTTATACTGCCATCCAAGGTTAGAAATTCCAGTATCCGGGGTGGGGTGTGTGTGTGTGGGGGGGGGGGGGGGGGGGGTCCGCCTGGTGGCAAGTAACGGTTACTGGCCGGTAACCGGAAAACTCGGACCGTCCAAAAACTGGAGGAACCGCTAAAAACACTAAAAATTTTGAATTTGGGATATTTTGAAGCACATTTAGCTCATATTTAGCCTCATACAATAGGTAATTTAGCACAAAAAAGATCTAAATCAACCTAGAAAGTGCATTATGCAGCTACAAACTTAAATGCACATTTTGAAAAACCACCCGGGTTTTAAAACCCGGTACCTACCAGTAAAACCGGTAACCGGCCGATAATTGCCTGTCTAGTGGACCTTAAAATAGTTGGTAATCTGAACGCATTTCCTTTGAATATTTTGCCTCCTGTATCACCAAAGGATGAAAGCAGTTGCCATGCTACAAAAAAGACCTAGGAGCATACATCCTAGGGAACTTTAAAGGTTGGACATGTTACTTCGTAGTACTGTCTGTAACAATAGGATGGTTAGTATGTTTAAGTTTTTTTTGGTAATTTTGGTTGCTTTACAGAAGTTATGGAAAAATTAGCAAAATAAATTGTTCAGCACTTCAGCTATCTATGGTTGCGGTAAATACGATAAATTTCTATTCTAGAAATTGAACGAGAACTTCATGGAACAAAAGCAGTTATCAATGATTTTATCCTTCTTTTTCTCGAGTGAAGATTATCACAGGTCTCCATTGTTCACTAAAAACGTTGACCGGTCCCTGTTAACCTAATTTTATGGATGGAGGTCCCACACTATAATTTTGGGTTCAAATGCTCCCTTCATTAAATCCTATTAACAGGTTTGTTGACAGCACAAGCCAGGTCAACAATGTATTTGTAACACCCCGGCCCCTTCCGTGAGCCCAAAGTGCTACCGCCTACTCTATAATGCTACCAGCTCTAACTTTTGCTGGTGGTCTTGCGAAGCAATTCCTTTGTTTAAATACCCACCAAATGACAAAAGTCGATACACTTGATATTAGGCGCAGCAGAGGTATAAATTTGCTCGGCCAAAAAGGGTACTCAGACTATTCAAAGCTAAATATGTTAACTGTAGATGATAATTACTGTTGCATGTGAAACAACTGTGCTTCTCCCGCCCATACATGTCGTCTTCAATAGACACCTAAAACAACAATAAAGCAAGGGTGAGTCCAAAGACTCAGCAAGCACACGATAAAATGATAAAACAGTGGGGTTAGTACAGTAATCATTAAATCACATATTTATGAACTGTAACCCGGAATCTCTGGATTTCCTCCCTGTCTCCTGTTCGTTTCCTGCAAATGCAATGCGATGCGATACACCTCTGTATGCAGCTTATACCGGTATAGTGGAGTTGCTTCACCCATCGGTGAAACCCCTTTGCCTTCATCCCTGGAGGTGCTTACCGAAGTAGGTTTTGATTTCCCCATCGTCGTGGGAGGCCTACTGTCGTAGGTCCTTCGTATGAGTGCAATGTATGATGCGCCTCTGTATGCCGTTTATACCGGTATAGTGGAGTTGCTTCACCCGTCGGTGAAACCCTTCTACCTCTATCTCTGGAGGTGCCTACTAAAGTAGGTCTTGATCTTCCCACCGTGTGGGATGCCTACTGTCGTAGGACTTTCATGATGCTCATGGTGCCATGCAAACACAACATTCTTCCAATGTTGATATTCGATCATCAACATCTCTTATCATAGTATAATCAACAGACAAGGAGGGATATCATTTCATGACTCGGCATAAAGCAATACCAGGCATTCATCACAATCCACTATTCTACCATGCACTTGCCTGATTATTCCCATGGGCGATGCGTGGAGGAGCGCCAAACCAAAACCTCCACCTGAAAGCATCACTCGAATCCTCAACTCAACAATGTAATTCACACAAGCATGCAAACAACAACGGTTTTACGCGTATAGACAACCAACTACGTTCCTACGCGCAAACCCGATACCAACAATCTCTCTCTCACTGGACACCTTTCCGATGTCCCGGTATCCAAACGATCATAAATGATTTCTCCCTATTGTAAACTGTGAATTTATTTCATTCTTCGCTTTCCTTTTCATTTTCTTTCCCACGGGTATTATAGTATTGATGACATGGCATGTGGTGCCAATTGCTAATGTGGCATTCTACATTAACAACCTAGTGATAAACGCTTCCACAATAGTCATGTCATGTTGCTAGTTGTTCTAGAGAAAACAGTAGGGAGAACCTTTTAGAGAACAGTAGGAAGAACCTTACTGCCACATGGTACTAGACTGGGGTTGGAGTACCACATCATCAATACATTGCTAACATGGCCTTCCATGCCCGCAAATTCATGACAGAATTCAACAGAGAGGACCGGACTCACTTGAAGTTTGTAGTAAAGAATGGGGACCTGTGGTGACATTTACTTTTCTTTTGCCATGTCAAAGCTTTGGTTGGTATGATGGCATTGTGTATTTGATTATTCAATGCAATTTCTAGGTGCAACTTCATGAGCTCATGGAGACTTTGAGCTCCACGGAACCTCATTACATTAGATGTATAAAACCAAATAGTGTTCTTAAACCTGCTATTTTTGAGAACACCAACGTTCTACAGCAACTCCGATGTTCGGTAAGAAGATATTGTTTTTTTTTTGTAATTTTCGAGAAATTTGGTGTCATGGTACACCTTGATAATGTTTTTTCATCCTTTTAGGGTGTTCTTGAAGCAATTAGAATAAGCTGTGCTGGATATCCCACGAGAAAAGTATTTCACGATTTTCTTCATCGTTTTCGCATTCTTGCTCCTGACATTTTGAAAGAAAAGTGAGTATCATTGTTCAACAATGAAATATCTTCCTTTTCTTTAAACTTTTTTATTCTTTTATTTCTAACCTGTATTCATAACCATTTACATGATTTCTTTTCTGATAGAAATGATGAAAAGGTCACCTGCCAAAAGGTTTTGGACAAAATGGGACTGCAGGGTTATCAGGTGAGCATCTTTTACTAACCAACACTCCTTTTCATTGGTTGCATGGCGCCCATAGGTGTGGTCTCACACAAGGTTCGAAATACCGTTACCGGGATAAATCCCGCCAGGCAGCCGGTACCGGTTACCGGCCGGTAACCGGAAAAACCGGCCGGTAACCGGGAAAAACCCGGTCGAATTTCACGCGCCAAAATTTGAATTTGAAATCGGTAACCGGAAAAACCGGCCGGTAACCGCCCAAAAAACCGGAGAAAAACCGCTAAAAACCGGAAAAACCGCTAAAACCCGGTTTTTCAAATTTGAAATTAGAAATTCTTAACATATTCATGGCAAAAAGTATGAAGTTAAGCACGGGAGATGCATGGATCTTCCTAATACATCATATTAGTGTTAAACAATGTAAATATCATTCGGGAAACTAACATTTACATTCAAAATTTGAAAATTCCTAATACATTTACGGCAAAAAGTATGAAATCAAACACGGGAAATATATGCATCTTCCTAATACATTCTATTAGTATTAAACAATGTAAATATCATTAGAGAAACTAATTTTTACATTCAAAAGTTTAAATTTGAATTAAAATAAAAACCGCCGGTTTTTTCCTCCCGGTCGGCGGCGGTAAGACCGGTTACCGGCGGTAACCGGCCGGTTACCGCCGGTATTTGGATCCCTGGTCTCACATGACACATATATCATTAATCTTCTCTCCACATCTTCACAAAAAATGACAATCCATGAAGATTGGGAAGTTGTTCTTATTGAGTGGGTGCAGCTTACATAATTGTAAATAGGGTAACAGGCCAAATAAACCTTGAACTAAAATGGGTGAGACTGTTACCATGAGAATGAATGCATAGGTTTTTTGTGAGTTGAAATGGCGTTGAATTGGAAAGAAGGGTGGTTTGGGTTACAATTGAGTTTTAGGGTGGGACGGTGGGTTATGTTCTAAACCAAGAAGTTGAAAACTTTCTAGACTGGGTTCAACAAATTGGGCTGTTATATATGTAAAACATAAATTGTCAAAAATATATAAAAAAGATAAGGCACTGAGTTCACTGGAATAGGTATGATCCTGGGCTAGCTAGGGCTGGATCTAATGAGGGTGGGTTGAAGTATAGGGTTGGTTTCTAGTAGTGTTCAATGTGTCGGGGTAGGGAGCAGCAATTTATTTGTAGAAGAGGCTAGGAGTGACCGAGTGAGTTTGGGTTTTAGACATTGGTTCATTACCAGGCCTTTATGAGTTCTATTCTGCATTTGTTTCAGCTTCCTTTTCTTTCTTGAGATGGTTTCATAATAATGTATTTGTGCAGCATACCCAGGAAATTCTGAATTAATTCCTTGCATGTAACTAATTCATAATGGATTTTGTCTTTTGGGTTGCATGTGCTTAACATCTTGGAAAATCGTATGCTGTCGAAGTTTGTTTAGTCAGTCCTGTAACATTGCAAAAATATTTTCTGATCAACAGATAGGAAGAACTAAGGTATTCCTGAGAGCTGGTCAGATGGCTGAATTGGATGCTAGAAGAACAGAGGTGCGAAATAATGCTGCAAGAGGTGTTCAGAGTCAATTCCGTACCCATGTTGCTCGTGAGCAGTTCCTAATACTACGAAATGCATCTGTTTGTTTGCAATCCTTTGTTAGAGGTAAAGTCTTTTCCGTACGACATCTTAACTGAAAATGTGTGCTCATAGTGTAGATGGAGCCGTATACATATATTAAGAGCTCCTTTGCTGATTGCAGCAAGATTGGCTTGTCAACTGCACGAATTCCTGAGACAACAAGCAGCAGCGCTGAAAATTCAGAAAAATATCCGCTGTTATTTCGCATGGAAAACTTATTCTCAACTATGCCTGTCTGCCATTACGTTGCAGACAGGGTTAAGGACCATGGCAGCTCGCAATGAATTCAATTTCAGAAAACAAAATAGGGCTTCTATCCATATCCAGGTAGGCCCGCTATTCTTGTATGCACTTGCGTGCAGCTTTCCTTATTCTGCTGCAGATGGACATTTAGCTCCTGTCATTTTTATGTGATTTGTCTTTAATTACTTATGTTTGGACCATCACTATGACACTGCTTGCCTGCAGTCCCGGTGGCGTTGCCACAGAGATAACTCAAACTATCTAAAACTGAAGAGAGCAGCGTTGACTTACCAATGTGCTTGGAGAAGAAGGGTTGCCAGAAGGGAGCTGCGACAGCTCAGAATGGTACTTGAGCAGCTGTTGTGGTGTTTGAGTCTCTTAGATTCTTTGGTGGTTGTTTTTTAAAGCTTTTTTTGTGCAAACTTTCTAGGCTGCAAGAGATACACAAGCTCTAAAGGTGGCAAAGGAGAAACTAGAGGAACGTGTGGAAGAGCTAACAAGCCGGTTGGGCCTGGAAAAGAAACTAAGGGTCAATACTTGGTCTTGAATTACATTCAAATTGCTGAATAACAATGCATTATGTTGCAACATGGAACCTATCCTTAGAAGTACATTGTATTGTTTACTGCACTGATATGTGGTGCAAATACAAGTTTTATCCATATTGACATATCAATTATTGGTCGTACTTGTGTATTCAATTTGCAGACTGATTTGGAGAAGTCCAAAACAGCAGAAGTTTCTAAACTGCAGGCTGCTCTTCATGAGATGGAGCAGCGAGTGGAAGAAGTCACAGCAATGCAGGAAAGAGAATCAGCTAGAAAGGCTGTTGAAGAAGCTCTAGCTCAAGAAAGAGAAAAGATCAGTTTATTGACTTCTGAAATTGAGGACCTCAAGGTATGCTTCTCAACCTTATGGAAATTCAATTGAACCACATTAGAAAGGCCTCAAACAAGGGTTGGTGTTATCATTTGATGAAATGACGTACAATTATCAATATCTATTATAGTATCTGCTTTAGTTAAAAAGATCCAGTGGTTTATAATTGTAATATTTATCCTGTGATTTCTTAAAGTTGTAGCCTAACTTTAGCTCACTTAGGTATGAAATATTATGACAACACATGCGTGCTACTATTGACAGGTGCTACTAGTAGCAGAGCGACAGGAAAATGATGTAACAAAGAAAGCACACGCTAATGCTCAGGAAAGAAACGAAGAATTGCATAAGAAAGTCAAGGAAGCAGATGAAAAAATCAAGCAGCTGAGTGATACTGTACAGAGGTTTGCTGTTTTCTGCCTTAGTTTCTCAATATCATTTTCATTTCTTGTTGACTACGGAGAAGGTTTTCTTCTGCTCAGAGTTGGTTGAAGTATCTCCGATATTCCGATTTCAGAAGTGGTGACTGTTGCAAATTCTATTTTATGGTGCCCCTAAAGCCCTAACAAATAGAAATATTATAGCAGGGTCTTTTCTAAAAAAAAAATGATAGTTCTTGTGGGGTTCCTACCTTAAGATTTTATAGAATTTCTTGGACTTGCATCTAACTATAAATATAGTGCGTATTCTGTAGGTTTTCTGACTCCATGTGCATCCACCAGTCAGTTCCAATGAGATACCAACTCTAAAGTTGGTATTGCTACCAGAATGTGACTGAACTTCACGTGCCCCTTTATCATTATTGTCTAAAGGATGGTCTCTTCTCAGTGTTGTTTAAGGGAAGCTATAGCAGAAAAACAGTTGCACGAGCCTCATACATAACTCTACATGCCAATGCCTGCTCACAACAGGCATAGATATGCATGTGCAATGTGCACACATAAAATGGTGCACATTCTATGTTTGTGATGGTGTCTAGGGAAATCCTGTTTTTTTGGGGTTATAGAACACTCAAATTCTCAGCCCTTAGATCCTTGATCCAGTGGATCTCATTGCTCCCCTTCCCTCCGATATACTTATCTCCCCTCCCAGACAAAAACTCAAGTGTTGAATAGCAAATCCCAACACATGATGCTTCAGTTCTTGCCAAATCCACAATTTGCTCATTTGGTAGTTGGGAGTTGGGAGTTGGGACCACCATAATTTCTGGACATTTTGTCTCAATGGTGCCATATCTAAAAAGTATATTTGCGGGGGGCTTTTTTTAATACATTGTCATTTTGAAAACTTGGATGCCTTTTTACAATTTGAGGGTCATGTAAATTAAAAAAATTCATGGGATGGTTTTGCTCCCACCCTTCCATGTAGATTCATTTCTTTGCTTCCAATAGTTCTTGGAATGGGCCCTGACTTTGCTGGGTGTTAGTAGTATCAGAATCCACTCCCATCATTTTCTAGGTGTTACTCTGATAATGCAATGTATTGTTTTCTGTATAAACACAGACTGGAAGAGACTGTAAGGGAAGGAGAGGCCCTTTTGCTAGCAGAAAGACAGCAAAAGGAAGAAGCGAGTACTGCACTAGCTGAATCTCAAGTGCGAGACGCAAGCAAGCTTGAAGACGCTGAGAAACAAATCACTCTGCTCCAGGAAACTGTTAAAAGGTTTGTCCAGAAGTACTTGCGACTTGCAAGCAGACCACCTATCGAGTAACCAGTCATCATCAATAATCTTTAGCTTGTACCTTTTATGGGCTCATAGTAATTCATAAACTTCTTGTTTTTTTGGTTGTGGAATGCAGATTCATGTCTGATTTATTTAGTGTGGTCATTACTAAATTTCATCCTTCTCTATTATATGGTCTGATAGCTTGCACCCTGTGGTGGAACACAGATTTGAAGAAGGCATGACAAATCTGGAGTCTTCACTGACAATTGAAAAGCAACAACATGATGCAAGTGTGGAAGAACTAGCTGAGGCACGAGCTAAAATTGAAGAACTTCTGAGAGAAGTTGGGGATACTGATGAAAAATCTACTCTACTTCAGACTACTGTTCAAAGGTTTTTCGGGTTCCCCTTTACAAGTGATCTAAGCTTTGCTCAACATGCATGAAGCCTTTTTGATCAATTTGTAGTTTCATTGTTTCCTTTTTTTCAGCCATATGTATTATAAACTCTGTTCACTTATCTGGTTATCCCAATAACAGTTATTCGTTCTTCTTTTCGTGGACATAGGCTTGAAGAAAGATTAACTGAGAAGGATGCTCTATTAACTACAGAAAGACAAGAAAGTGAAGCAACTAAGAAATTACTCAATGAAGCTCAGGGTAAAAACGAGGAATTACTCAAGAAAATTGAAGATGCTGATAAAAACATTGCTCATTATAAAGACACCACCCAAAGGTCTGTTGTTTGATGTTTACCTTGCTTTATTTCTATACTTGAGGGCAGTTCATTTCTGATTTATTTTCTAGTCATCCAAATTTCAGCTACTAAGTTCGTACTCTCGTGATCTTGCTGTTGGAGAACCGCCTCTATTATCGTACCATTGTCACAGCTGATTATTTGTTCCCTGTTGATTTAGACTTGAGGAAAATGTGACAGCAGTGGAGACTTCATTGAAATCTGAAAGGCAGTGCAATGATGCAATCATGAAACAACTAGCTGATGCTCAGGTAGAAATTGGAGAGCTACAAAGGAACCTTGAAGATGCTGATAGGAGAAACAATCTGCTTCAAGATTCTTTACAGAGGTTCCTTTCTTACCTTAGATTAATTACTCAATGTGATATCATCTTAAATAATCAATACTGGCATTTGGCAATATTCTACTCATTCTGCTGTCAAACTACATGCATCTATTTAGTGAACATTTGGCTTTGTCAAGCACTCTTGTCTTGTCCTCCTATCAGTAAGAGGCAGTCCTCCGTTATTGGCTAGATATGGGTGTTTTGTTTCCAAGATTAACAACATTGTGCTAACCAGTGTCAAGAAAATCATGCAATGCATAAAGAAGTTATGAAAATATGATGTAAAAGCAAGGAGAAACAAATGAAGAATACCTAAGAAAGTTGGAAGTTTCTGACTTGTCTAAGGCACTGTTGATCTCACATGCTTGATGTGAGGATCACATGAACTATTCAGTGTGACGACCCTACCACCTAGCTGTAAGAACTTGTCATGCTTAGCTGTTAATAGAGATTTGAGCAAGACCACCGGTGCTTTTAGCAGGGGCCCAGCGCATGCTTTCTCAATCTTTGTATACATGTAATCAAGTCTAAGCTTTGGTCTTGGATATCGCTAGCAAATGAGATGACACGAGATTGGATAATTCCTAGTTGAAAGAGATGGTTTGTGCAATCAGAGAAGTGCATTACTCAGTCTTGTCTAATACAGAATCCTGTTAGCCTTTCAATATAGGAGAGCCTAGTGTTTGATTATAGATCTCATAGTTGTTGTTTTTAAGTAGTTACGAATATACTCTTTTTTTCCATACACATAGACTTGACGAAGATGCTACCGCAAGAGAGGCTTTATTGATAGCTGAAAAGCAAGAAAACGAGGTGACCAAAAAAACACTAACTGAAGCTCTGGATCAAATTGAGGTATTAGTTAAGGAAGTTGAGTGTGCTAACAGCAGTATGCATCAGCTTCAAGATAGTATACAAAGGTTCGTTTACTCCAAGACAGCAATCATTCATGAAACCTGTTTGTGTGTACCTTGGTTTTTACCGTTTTGTATCCATAAACGTAGACTTGAACAAAGTGCATCTGCAAGAGAGGCACTTTTACTAACAGAGCGTCAAGGAAAAGATGCGACATCCAAAGCACTAGCAGAAGCAGAAGCGAGGATTGAGGGTTTGCTGGAGGAAATTTCTTCTGCTAATAGAAATATTGATCTACTTCAAAAAAATATAGAAAGGTTTGTTTTTTGTCATGAAGGAATTTTCTTGTGTAAACTTTATTACCAGGAAATTACTTGCATACCATGCATTTACCTCCATCTGCAAACATCCTGCTGCATAGGTTTTTAAAGCAGTACTCTGTTGGTGTTCCTTTTCAACTGAGTTCGCAATCATCCACTTACAGTTTCGCCAGTGCTTATGTCTTCTCATATACTTCCTCTCTTATGAGTTGTGATAATTAGTATTGTGAGAGATCGTGCCTAAATTGTAATAGATACATTTGGTAGCTATCAGCCCATTACTCCATAGTTGTCGGTATGGAAAGGAAATAATGATAATTCTTCCCAATATTAGTGTGAATATGAAGTAGGTGACCTTGTTCACTTGTTCTGTGGATGGCCTGGTGACCTTTTTACCATAACCTGGAGCTGGGTGAGAGATGAACTGAACTTGGAAAAGAAGAAAGCCATGTTTATGATGTTGTAAAATGGGGGAACAGGAAGTAAGCATTATGATCTTTGATTTAAGTTGTGCTGAAGATAATGTAGGACGCAATTGCTTGAAGGCAATATGTGGGGGTTAATTGCAGATTGAGGCTCAATGCAGTAGATGCTAAGTAATTTCCCCTTTACCTTTTGATTGGCATCACTTGGAAAGTCTTCAGCGATTTGGCATCCAGCTTGATTATATACTTTCTCCTTTGTCAATTTTACGCATCACAGCTGTTATAATTTAATCATGAACATAGGTTAGAAGAGGGTGCAACAACAACAGATGCTCTTTACTTAGCAGACAGGCAAGAGCATGATCAAACCAAGAAAGCACTTTCTGAAGCTCAAGAAATAAACCAGGGATTACTTAGGAAAGTTGAAGAAGCTGATAAAAACATAGAACAGCTTCTGGAGAATGTGGAAAGGTCCGTTTTGTTGTTTTGTTAAGTTTATTGATAGCTTAGCATAACTAGTAGCTTAGTTCGATCATCGTGCACTAACTGGTACTATAGAGTTCCACTCCTATGTTTTCAACTGTGGACTAACACTGATTTCCTTAATTTCAATGAGTATAGACTTGAAAAGGATGCAAAAACAAGAGAATCTTTGCTGCTTATGACAAAGCAAAGCCATGATGACACCATAAAAGAGCTACTCAAAGCTCAGGAGAGAAACCAAGAGTTAATGAACAAAGTACAGGACTCGTATAAGAAAATTTGTCTGCTTGAAGATTCAGTAAAAAGGTTTAATCTCTTTGCTTTCAAGTATTTGAAAGATTGAAACCAGTGATTGTTGGTTGGTCAATTCTACTGTTACCCACTTCTAGGATTGCCTCATATCATTGTGCATGACTATCTCACACCTTATATTAGGTAGTTCTTAGTGTAATATTTCTCTTCTTTGCACATAGACTTGAAGAAAGTACAGCAGACATAGATTCTCTGTTGGCAATAGAAAGACATGAAAACAGCGAAACAAAGAAAGAATTATCTGATGCTCTGAAAGAGATTGAGGACTTACTAAATGAAGCTCAAGATAACCATGCAAGTATAGCAGAACTTGAGGGCACAATAAGGAGGTCTGACATTTCTCCTTACAGGATTAAATTATGCTTCTCTTCTGACTTTAGAGCACTAACCTTATATTTTGTCTTCAATTGCCACGATGTGTTCCCGTTATTCATGCACATAGACTTGAAGAAAATGTCAGGGGAAAGGAGACTTTGTTGCTAACCGAAAGAGAACAGAATGCTTCAACCTTAAAACTTCTTGCAGAAGCACAGTTGAAAATTGATGAATTAATAAAGAAACTTGAAGATGCAGATAGAAAATCTGATAGCCTTCAGAGTACCATAAAAAGGTCAAAATGCTTTCTCTTTTTTTCCTTTCTTTCTTTTTAGTGTGTTGGCTCCCCAGGGGGGGGGGGGGTGCTTCACTACATGCAGTGTTCGTTGTACCATCGTATTTCTTTTTAGAGTTGAGATCACATACACCAATTTCAACATCTCTCTTTGTCAGTGTTACAACTTCTGTAATAGTAGTGTTTTTTTCTTCTTACATTCACAGGCTTGAAGAAGATGGCACTGCCAAAGAGACCTTATTGCTAACAGAAAAGCAAGCACATGAGGCAACGAGGAAGAGTCTCACTGAAGCTCAGGAAAGAAATGAAGAATTGCTCATGAAAATTCATGATGATGATAAAAATATTCTTCAGCTTCAGTTTACTATACAGAGGTCCATACTGATACTAGTTCCTTGGTGTCATGTTGCAACATATCAGCTTGCCTTACACTCAGATCCTGCGTAGTCAATTTTGCACTTACTATATCGTCTATCCCTAGGGCACTAATTATTATCATAAAACCCATGTCATCCCTCTAATACTTAGGTATATCAACTATTTCTTTCTAATACTACTTAGGTATATCAGCTATTTTTTTCTTGTACGAACACAGGTTTGAAGAAAATACAGCTGCAAAGGAGAATTTGCTGTTGAGAGAAAGGGAGCAAAATGATGCAATAACAAAGGCGCAGATTGAAAGTCAAGAAAGAAACGAACAATTACTAAAGAAATTTGTCGATGTTGACAGGAAAATTGATCTTCTTCAAGATACCATAGAAAGGTACTTCATCTGCCTAGACTTTAATCTATAGCTGTATGTTTGGTAGTGCTTATTGTTTCTGCTATGAGATGTTAATTTTTGATATCTATTTCTTCAACACAATTCAGGCTTGGAGAAAACTCAACAACAAAAGATGCTTTGTTACTATCAGAGAGACAAGAGAAGGATGCAATTAACAAAGCACTTGCTGAAGCTGGAGAGAAAAATGAAGAGTTACTAATGAAAATTGAAGATACTAATGAAAAAATAGAACATCTTCAGAACACCATAATTAAGTCTGTACCTTCACTAATGTTTTTTTTATGCTTTTGTTATTCTACACCCACCCACCACACTTGCACGCACACCCTTTCACACACTCCTAGCTTATGATGTCTGAAATTTGATATTGAATACTGTCAGTAATTTCCAATTCACAGCTTTATGAAGTTGTAAATTGTAATGTTGTTCTTGCGGATAAAACAGGCTTGAAGAAGGTATAGCAGCAAAAGATGTTTCTTTAGAAGCTGCTAGGCAAGAGAATGACACAATCAGAAAATCTCTTGCTGAATCTCAAGAGAGAAATGTTGAATTACTCAGGAAAATTAGCGACAATGAATACAGGATCCACTTACTTCAAGACACAGCGCAAAAGTTAGTATCTTTATTCTGTATGTTTTCTCGAATTGCAGTGCGCTGCCACTGAGGCGCTGACTAAACATCATTACTAATCACTAATATTATCTGTTATTTAAAAAGATATCATTAATATCATCCTTTAAAAGTCACATTTTCTTCTCTGAAACCAGGCTTCAAGTAGATGCAATATCAAGATTGTCTTCCTTTGTGATGGAAAAACAAGACAGTGATGCTGCCAAGAGAGCTCTTACTGAAGCTCATGAAAGAAATGAAGATTTACTGAAGAGAAAGAATGATGATTTGATTAAGAAAATTGAGGAGTCTGGTAAAATTATTACTCAGCTTCAGGAGAACTTGCAAAGGTACAATATGCATTTTTTGTGTTTCATCTTCTCAAAAAACACTGGTCAGATTCTCTTCTCTATCATTGTCAACCTCAACCAAACAATTCTTAACTATCCTTGCATAAACAGACTTGAAGGAAAAGCAGCAAACTTAGAAGCTGAGAACCAAGTTCTCCGTCAACAAGCAACTGCTACTCCACCATCTACTGCCAAATCTCCAGCTTCACGCTCAAAGATCACAAGGATCCATGTAATGTATTTAACGGACCTGTTATAAATATGCTTTGCAGAATTATTCCATGCTCAAAACTGACACTGTTGGTGTGTTTTACAGAGAAGCCCAGAGAATGGCCATATTTTGAATGGTGACATGCGACAAGCTGAAATGAAGCCCTCAACTGGCACATTAGAAGCAATACCCTCGATGGTAAGTTATATCAAGTATATAGCTGCATATAATTTCTCAAGAATATCTTTAAAATTAACTGAATCGTTAAACTGTTCATTTGAAAAATGTATTATAGGGTAATGCTCCTGACTTGAGTAATAAAAAAGATATTGACCATGGAGAGAAACCGCAAAGAGTACTTAATCAGAAATATCAGGTATTCTGCTAATATGCTTGCTAATGATCCATGTTGAATTGAACCCTTGACCCTACTACTTCGATTTTTTTTTTTGAAGTCTCCTCAGCCCCAGCAGCCCCAGGACGATCAGCAGTGGTTACTCGCTTGCATTTCACAATATCTTGGATTTTCTGGTAGCAAGCCTGTTGCCGCTCTTCTTATATACCAATGTCTTCTTCATTGGAGATCGTTTGAAGCAATGAAGACTGGTGTCTTTGACAGCATTCTACAGGCGATAAACTCTGCAACAGAGGTTACTAGCACTTAGCTTTAAATTTTTATTGCATCTTAATCTTTTTTTAGGCAACACTGATGCTCATGGAGCACAACTTCTGCTTGTTGCAACAGAACTAAAGAGAATCTTACTTATCCAATTTCCTATTGCGGCAGAACTAGAACGAATCCTATTTATCCAATTTACTAGTATAGACATCTAACATGTACACAAAATAAAAATTGGCAAAATCAGAGGATCCATATTACTCTGAAAACCTTGAAAAATTGATAAAACATGAAAAGTCAGAAATTAGTTACAGTAACTTATGTAGCATATTTTTTCAAATTTTCAAATTGCTTGCAAGACTACATCATGCAATTGGTCTAGAGTTTGGCTACTTGTCCTGATGTTGGTTTTCCCTCCCTTGAAGGCTCAAAATGATATAAGAACATTGGCCTATTGGTTGTCCAACTTATCTACATTAACAGTTCTCCTTCAACGGTCATTCAAAACTACTAGGACAGCAATCTCAACCCCGCAGAGGCGAAGATTTTCATCTGAGAGGATCTTTCATGCAAGTCAAACTTCAAATGCTGGGCTTGCTTATCTCAGTGGCCAATCAGTTGTTGGAGCTGCTGGATTACCCCAAGTTGAAGCAAAATATCCAGCTTTGCTCTTTAAACAGCAGCTTGTGGATCTAATTGAGAAGGTTTATGGTATGATAAATGACAGTGTGAAGAAGGAGCTAAACCCTTTACTTGAATTGTGTATCCAGGTACTGCTACCTGCTCCTTTTTTGGAAGGAAAAATGAACATCAGTTCATCTTTTTACCAAATTAAAGATAACTAAATATTGAATCTCCTTAGGATCCACGAACTTCTCACTCGAGTCTAGCAAAAGGCCATGCAAATGGCGTGGGACAACAGAACCAACTCGCACATTGGTTGGGCATCGTGAAAGTCCTCGCCAACTACTTGGATGTATTAAGGGCGAACCATGTAGGTGCTAAATTATTATGGCCCTGTGGCATCCATTGATAAAAGGTTCTGAATGCATTTGTTTTATTTGGTTGAATTTGCAGGTTCCATCAATTTTGGTGCACAAACTGTTCACACAGATATTTTCACTGGTTGACGTTCAACTATTCAACAGGTACACATTTTTGTCCTAGTGTTTTGTCTTCACATATGTATAAGCTTCTCTAAGATCTTTCCCTTGGAAATAGACTTCTTTTGCGGCGTGAGTGCTGTTCGTTTAGCAATGGGGAATATGTCAAAGCTGGACTATCTGAACTAAAACATTGGTCTGACAATGCTACTCGAGAGGTTATTCACTTCCCTGTTTTGAAATGGATTTCACAACGCTATTGGCTTATGTGTTTTATTTGACACAGTTTGCAGGTTCAGCCTGGGAGGCATTGAAGCACATCAGACAGGCTGTTGATTTCTTGGTGCGCATTTCTTTAGAAAAAATTGCTTTTTTGTAATAATTGAATTTCAATGTTCAATAACTTTTTAATCATAAATACATTATGTCCCTACTTATCAGGTGATTTCTCTAAAGCCAATGAGGACATTAAGAGAGATACGTGCTGATGTGTGCCCCGTAAGTATTTGATTTGACCAAGATTCTTCCACTGCCAGTCCTTATCTCTATAAGTTGTACTCCTAATTTTTTTATGAACTCATCAGGACCTCAGCATACAGCAGCTAGAGCGTATAGTTAGTATGTACTGGGATGACGTCAATGGTACAAACACTGTTTCAGCAGAGGTAAGATGACGAGTTTCCTTAATTATACTTAATGGTCTTGCCACATTTGGTTCGTTTGCATTTACAAATGAACTATTGGCCGTCATATGATATTCTTTCTGTCTATCTATAGTTCACATCAAGCTTGAAAGCTGCAGTGCGTGAGGAATCGAATACTGTCACTACTTTTTCTATACTGCTAGATGATGATTCTAGGTTTGTTATATTTGAAAATATTATTATCTTTTTAGCTTAGGACCCCCTATTGCTGATGGCTCATGGTTTCACTCGTTTCATTCCTCAATGCAGCATACCTTTTTCACTTGATGATATTACAAAGACAATGCCAGTCATTGAGATGGCTGATGATGATTTGCTACCTTTTGTCCGTGAAAACCCAAGCTTTGCGTTTTTATTGCGAAGGGGGGAGTAGTTAATTTTTCTCATGATGGAGCTTTCACAACTTGTGGATAAATCCGGAGTTCATGTCTGTAGGATGTACAGTACGCGTGGTTCTTTCTATACCAGATAGCAAGCCATTGAAGATTTTTTTTAAAAAAAACAAAAGGAGAAAGAAAGAAAGGTAGCAAGCTATTGAAGAGTAGTTGCTAGGAGAGCTATAGGCTTCTGATTTTTATTGATTGGTTCGTTGATTGTATATTTGTATTCAGTTTTTCCTTGCCTTGTATTTTTTTTCAATTATTTTGGGCTTGCATACTAAGGGGCTAAGGGCAAAGGCCCTAGTATAAGCATAGTCATACGAGGTTTTGATGTAATTAGTGAAGCTGTACATGTGTTGTAAATGATTAAAGAAAATGAATCTCATTGTTCTGCTGGTATAGAAGAATGGCTTTGTGGTTGGCTGGTTGGTGCCTTCGATTCTGTATTATTCATTCATTATATTTGTTGTATTGCACATCAGTTCGCAGTGTACAGAACTTACATTACTGAAGATTCATTCTGTGGTGTCAATCTAAATGAGCAGGCGGTTAATCGTTTTTCAACTTGGAAAAAGATATACCTGCTAATAGCGTTGTGTTCGACTATTCTAGTATTCTTTTACTTTTCCTAACCACTCTAATGGAACGATACACTATTTAATAATTTCAATTCTGATTCCACTACAGAAATTGATGAAGTAAAAAGTTACCGAGTATGTGAAGTTACCGAGCGCGCGCGTGCACACAAACACATATATACATACATATACATACATATATATATACATTTACATAAACTAGCTGAATGCCCGTGCGTTGCTACGGATTTAAAAAAAATTAGAATATATTTGTATGCACGTTCCAACAAATTTAACACCCGTTAGTTTTAGAAACATGTAGTATGATAAAATTTTAAAATCCGTAGTAACGTACGACATTCAGCTAGTAGCACAAATATAAGACTCTTAGGAGGCCTGATGTACAAGGAAAATTCAAATAGACATCATAACTCAAATAGACATCATAACATAAACTGGAATTATAGTGCATCTATTTGCTAATGAAGATATGCTGTTAACAACAGGTGCAAAGCTGAATCAAGCAATGAATCACATACCGAAGGATTTATTCTTGTCAAGATAATGTTTATATCTTGTAATCTTATAACTGGACGTGTTATTGGTTGATGGTTTTCAGACAGTGGTGGAACAACCTCAGATTGCACTTTATACAGTTTTCCATCGTCATAGACCTGATCACCTTCTATATACTGCTTTAGGATAGACCTATCATCTTGGTACCTCTTGATCTCTGCTAACATACCATTTATGCGCTGTGGATCAGTTTCATTACTCAGCTTTCTTTGAAATGCATCAATTCTGTCCTCAAAAGACCGTGTAGTATTGGCGACAATCAATGTCTCATCAAGGTCAAACACGATACCAAGGCACCGAAGATTTAACATAGTCAAGCACGAATTATACAAACCAAATCGCACTTTATAGCCCCAGAAACATGCATGATTCATCAAGTTTCTCCTGGATGTCATTGCCACTAAATGCAATTCTTCCTCTCCTAGCGAAACAACTGCAGTCTGCAAGTAAAAACAGTTAAAAGGTGCAATACATGGAATTAGAGAAAGAACCTAGCCTATACGAAGAATTCATTAATGTTCTTCATGAATGCTTAGATCAAATAAATTATTTATATTTTTTGTTTACTTTATGCGTACAATTTGAAGAGTTTTCATGTTCCGAAAAATATTCGTGGCCGTATTCGATTCAATTTGTATCCACTCCGTATTTGTATTCGAAATTATTCATATTGTATTTGCATTTGTATCCGAGATATCTGTATTTGTATCCATATCCAAAGAAATATATAAAAATAAATATAAGAGTTATTATTCGTCCATATTTAATCCGTTTTCGCTCTAGTGCTTAGAATCTTGCTAGGCTCCCCCCGGTAAAAGAGGAAACAAAATTAAACCCAGGATTTGACGACGAGGGGTACCAATTGGGCTGTGAGCCTATTGGGCTGCAGGTTGTTAAGTTGTACTTGGGCCACAGGATCGGTTGTTGCCGTCCAGCCAAGCCCATCTTAGGCTGATCTTGCTGGACCGGCCATCAGTTCTCAGCCCAGGTATTTTCTTTCGTAAACTTGCCCTGGTTGCACGAAATTTCACAGGCACTGGGTTTTGATCCGTACCAATTTAGGTCCCGCTTTTAACACACGAATTTTTCTCTGTTTCTGCAAGAAATGAATGAAATTCCTACGTTTCAAGCGGGCCCTTAACTAACAAATCTAACATAATGTGCGATTCAGCTTATCTACTCGCTCAACTTTCAAACGGTACACTATTCAGTATTCAGTTAACTGGTTTAGCCTCAAATAAAGCTTTTACACTGTCGCTGCCTTCATTTTCTGTGCCTGTTCCTGCATGTTTCTCACTTTTACATCCCGTTTCTCCCCTGACCCTTTTTACTTCTCCCCCCTCTCTCTCCGTCTCCCTCCCTGCCCGATCTCTCTCTGTCTCGCTCCCTCACTCGCCCTCCCGTCTCTCTCGCGGGCGTGGACCCGGGAGGCGGCTTAGAGGCCGGGAGGAGGAGGTGGCGCAGCCCGTCGTCCGGCGGCGGCGGCGTCCGAAGGCGGCGGCTCGGGCGACGAAGACGACAGATCCGGCGGTGCAATGGAGGCGGGCCGGCGACGATGGAGCGGCGGCGGCTTTGGAGGAGGCGGGTGGATCCGGCACAGAGGAGGCCGGATCCGGGCAGGAGGCGTCGGAGATGGCCAGATCCGGGCGGCGGCCTGGATCTGGTGCGGGGTCGCCGGATCCGGCGGCGGAGAGCGGAGGTGGCCGGATCCCGGCGATGACGCGGGCGAGCGTGACCACGACGACGACGGCACGCGAGCGCAGTCGGGCGGATCCGGCGCAGAGGAGGCCGGATCCGGGCGGCAAGACCGGCTGTGGCCGGATCCGTGGCGGTGGAAGACGCGGAAGCAGGTGGCAGCCCGAAGAGGCAGCGGCGGACGGAGATGCAGCGGCGGCGAGCGGTGGCCGCCCCCGGGATTAGCACCTCCCGGGGACAGCAGCGGTGGAGGAGTTGTGAGGTGGGGTGGGGTGGGGACCACATGTCAGTGAAAAGGGAAGGAGTGTAGAATGCACCATCACCTTGAACTCCTTTTAAGGAGTAGAGATATAGATAGATAGATACACACACACACATACATACATATATATACACACATATACATACATATACACATACATATACACATACACACATATACACATACATATATAGATATGTATATACATATACATATAGATATATATGTGTGTGTGTGTCTGTATGTGTATATGTGTATGTATATATGTATGTGTAAATGTGTGTGTATATCTGTATATGTATATGTGTATGTGTATGTATGTATATGTGTATGTATATATATATGTATATGTATACGTATACGTGTATGTATATATATGTATACGTATACGTGTATGTATATATATGTATACATATACGTATATGTATATGTGTATGTGTATGTGTATGTATATGTGTGTGTGTGTATAGATATATGTGTGTGTGTCTATATGTATTTATGTGTATGTGTATGTGTATGTGTATGTGTATGTGTATGTGTATGTGTATGTGTATGGAGAAAGTTCCTTATTTGCTGAAAGTTACCACTTTCCTTTTATATACCACTTCAGATTTCGTTATTTCTTCTATGCCACGGGGAATGAATTTATCCTTTTTGTGCCACTTCTCTCATGCCACCATTAGAAGGCTGCCGTTAAGTCCAATGAGACTGTCAAATTTTTGCACAAACGCCAGTCATACCCCTAGCGTTGTAGTATTCCCTCTAGTTCACAAAAATAAGTTGTTTTTGGACATCAACGGTTTAACACTGTCTCTAAAATACAATTTTAACCACTAATTATTATTTTAATATATTTGTAAAACCCAACAAAATTATAATATTAAAAAGTGTTTTTCAAGACAAATTTATATATATGATTTTTATGTATCTAATCTAAATATTTAAAAAGATATCGATGACCAAAATTTTCAAAATTTGAGTACACGTATTCTAAAACGATGTGCTTTTTAAACCAGATGGAGTAGTAAAAAATGGTTGGCCCATATGTCATTATTGCCTCCGGCTTGCTTCTTCCTTCCCCCATACCCTTACTGTAGTAGTCAAAAATGGATGGCCCATGTGTCAGTGTTGCCTCCATCTTCCTTCCTTACCGACCATCCTCTCTCTGTGTGCTCTCTCCTGCCCCATCAAACGTCTCGGTTGGCTGCCAGCCCCCACTCCTCTTCTTCTCCCTCTCTCTCTCCCACTCTCTCCTGTCCATCTGTCGACCTCTTATCACTGGCCACCGCCCCTATCCATCTAAGCAGCAAGTTCGCCCGTGCCCAAACTGCCACTCCCTTTGTACTCCAGCATCTTCTTGTAGCCACCACTACCACTCCTCCCTTCCCGTTTCCGTTTCCTCCTCTCCACTCAGCTTGAGAAGGAAGACAGTGTCACGGCCACCATTGTCACGCAGCTCGGCCATGACTATCAAACCCTAGCCTCCATCTCTCATGAGTCAATCCAAAGAACCGTCCACATCACAACGTGCTCCACACCTTCCTCCTCACCTTTGTGACAACCCAAAATTTTCAAAAAAAAATTTGCGTAAATTTATTTGAATTTGGACGTTTTTACCAAATCCAAAAACCCACTTTTCTTTTTCAGAATTACGCTTTCCACCTTGAGGAAGCGCATTCTTGCAGCCATTTCCTCCTCTGTTCTCTCTTGCCTTGCGTCGAGCCGCCATTTGCAAGCACTCGTGTCGTGTCAATCCACTGTCGCTTTCACCCGTGCCAAACTGCGCTAGCAACCATGCCACCTCACCCGCCACCTCACACAGGCATTAAACATTGTCCACGTCAGCACCATGTCGTCCTTGTTGCCGACTTGCATTGCCGCCAAACCACATCGCCAACTGCTTGACACGTCGCGCTTGCTGCTGTTTTTCGTCACTACCTCGCACACCCGCTCCAGAGAAGAACGACGTTGCATTTCGTGGGTGATTTCTATAACGAGATATAAGAAGAATTTAAATGACTTCAATGTAGAAATTATGGATGATAAAACCTCCTTGCTAATTAATAATGATTTACTGTTTTAAGTGCAAAGTTCTTTACCAGCAAACTTGCATATATTTTTATCATATTATAACCCATGACTCTATTCAAGTGAACTCCTTACATTGTAGTTAATTAGTCTTCTCATGTGACTTGTTGTGTATTTAGTGTACTCAAATTTGCTTAACTTTATCAGAACAAATACTTGAAGAAAGAAGGATGTATCAGCTAACATGTTAGGTTTACGACCATACTCAAGCATTTCTGTGGGATTTTATCAGTTCTTCTAAATGTAAGTTAAGTTTAGGTTTGAACGCTTGTAAAACTATTGTAGTTTGGCTGTTAGGTCATATTTTAATCAAACTAATTATTTTTAAATACTCATAAGCAGATATGATATTATTTTTCTCTGTAACCGAACTCTTCAACTATTACGGGAAATACAATAGTCCTATTTTTTAAAATATGATCATCACAACCTTCCTCGCCCTCCTTAAATTAATTTGAGTTTTATGCTCACAGTTACACAGAATCAAGTTTCTTCTTCATCGGACCTAGTCATCTTCGCTGCCTCCATTCGTCGCGACCGGTGAGTCCCTGTCCCGCTCGTTTCGGCTTCAGCTTCTGACTTCTGGCTTATTTTTCACTATTTATAAATTTCGTCTTTTTCTGAATTTTTGGTTTTTTTGAGTTTTTTTGCCGGTTCTTTTTTCCCTGCATTTGTTTGCATTGTCCGTGATGAGCTAGCATATTTTTTTCTATTTTTAAGTTTTTTAAATTTAATTACGCTAAATAAGCCACCTTTAGTTACAGTGAAATTTCAGTTATAAGTCACAACTTTTCAGCCCAACCGAGCGGAGCCAACTCGCACCAGAGCGTCCCCTCTTCTTGATCTGTCTTTTGAGGCACTACCTTGTTTCCTCGACCGCAGCAGCGCCACCTCCACTAACAGCCAACCGCACCACCGCCCTCCATCATCGTCCGCATGTCTCCGGAGGCGTTGCGTAGGGACGCAAGGACCGATTTTTTTGTATTTTAGCCCTTTTTTTGAAAAATATTCACATTTAGACCCCTGGTAGTTTTAATTCCGTTTTTGGACCCAGAGCTCGGCGCCGTGACCCACGGCGCCGAGCTAACACGTCTCAGCGCCGTGCACCACGGCGCCGAGGTGCCTGCCACGTGGCGCCGAGCTGCCTGCTACGTCTGCAGACACTCGGCTGTTTAGGGTTTGCACCGATCAGCCTTTTTTCGCAAAATAGGTGTATTTTTTTATTTGAATTATTTAATTATAGTAATATTATGTAATGTATTTATTTATAGAGAGCAAAAAATACAACATATGTTTTGAAAATTCGTTATGTATTGCAGATGATACAAGTAGGAAATATTTTGTAGAATTTTTAAAAATATTATGGTACGTTGGTAGAGTACGAACGAGTTTTGTGTGAAGTAACGATTAGTGTATTTGTGATTTTTGTACAATGCTGACCGTGAAAAATATGTTGAACTGGCAATAACATTTTTCGATCATGTTATGTTGTTTTATTGGAAGAAATTTTTTGAAATTTTTTTTGATGTCAACTGTGAAAGGAACAATTGGACGAAAGGAACACGGTTGAGCTTCCTATATTCATGACCTCCTCGTTGCCCATCTCTTTCGTGGTGAAACATACCATGTCGGAAGCCGAGGGGCCAGTGGGATTTGGGTCACCGAAGGAAGACATTCCCTTAGAAAGGAGGGAGATGTTCGGTCCACAGTACCAATTGATACCAAGCCGGCGTGCTCAACCAGCGTGGCCGAAATGCAGACACAAGGAGTACGCGGTCGTGCAGATCTTGGATTCCCCGAACGATGGCGGGCGACGTTTCTTCTGATGCTCACGCTTCGGGGTAGAAATTAGTAATATTACATTTTTTATTGCTTATGGACCCTCGAGGTTGACCGTCCTTTTTTTTGCAGATGGCAAAATGCGACTTCTCCCGCTGGATCGACCCTCCTCATGAACGGTATGTTGATCGTTATGTGGATACATTATGGGCTCGAATATGGGACTTGTAGTACCGAATGGAGAGTCTCACTGAGGAGAACAACGACCTCCGCGAACAGATGCAACGCGAGAGGGGCAACGAGGAGGTCGTGAATATAGGAAGCTCTTATGATCCCACATGTTGCTGCGCGAACCCGAGCTGCATATGTGCATGCCACTACCACGACGGCCAGCCACGTCCGGGCGGCCCCCTCAGCAATTCTCTATGTGGGTGCCACGAGGCTCGTTTGGCATGTAGGTCACGAGGGTTATGGTTGTGTCGTATTTTAGTTAATGTATTTGTTGATGTGTTGATGCTGTGGCGATAGAACTGTACGGTTGATGTTATTCCTAGATTCCAGTGTAGATTGGAACATAGCCTTTTGATGTCGTTTTCTGCTACAGGCCTAATGCTGTAAAGGCTAAAGACCTACGCCCCTATATGTGTACTGGCATACAAAAGCCTAGAAAGCTAATTGTTGCGTCATTAGTCTATCTCTAATGTTGTGTCATTGCAAACGTGTCGGCATATCAACTACTTTTATCGTGGACGTAAGAAAATTTCGCCAAGTTCCCCCTGTTTTTGGAGCCACTCTAAACACAAATATCACATGAATATAACATATACACATATATACAACAAGTAGCTCATTGCACACACATATGTACAACATATATTTCAGACCAACCACTTACCAAGTGCCTCCTAGCTCATTACAACATATATACAACGGGCTACACATATATCTCAGTCCAACCACAAGCCTACACATAAGTATCACTGCCTCCTAGCCTTACCCTTACCCTTACCCAGGGCGTCGGTGCCTGGAGTGTAACGGCTAGGCTCGCGGCGGCGTCTGCGTGGTACAGGCTGTGAAGGCTGAGTCGAAGGAGCGTCTACGAGCTGAGACGGGCCTATCTCATCGTAAGTCTGCTGCTCCACCTCGTCCTCACCACCCTCGTCAGGGAAAGTGTCGCTCCTCGTGGGGGACGAGCTCTGCCCCGTGTACGACCCTAGCCGCGTCGGGTCTGCAAGTCGTGTTGCAGGCACGTCTACGTCCCTCGCCGCAACTGTGCTGCAACCACAACGACCAGTCGCACGACGTAGCCGACCTGCCAGCCTCTGTCATCCAACATTTTGTTAACCAACAAGATACGAAGATATTAGGTACTAATTTTGTGAGTGGCTGTGTCGAAGCTTACCTCTAGGAAGCTACGCGTCCTGACGTCGCCGATGGTCGTAGAGAAACGCTCTATGTCCTGTACGGACTGCCTCAGAGTGTTGCCCTGCAAACAAGCAAAAGAATGGATAATTTGCTATATGTAGTGGTATTTATGTCTATTGGAAAATAAGCAATGAGATTGAACATTACCACACGGTCCATTACTGGTGCTATCTCCACCTGCGTCCCAAGTCGAGTAGACTGGTCGTAGGGCGTGTCCTCGTTGTCGGAGGACTCAATGTCCGCATAGTCAGCTTCAGTCCATTGTCCTTTAAGCTTGGACCGCGTCGCACGCTGGTACCAAACTTGGTACCGCCGGAAGTGCTCGTTGCTGTGCGGCTCGTCATTGTGGTCCACGTGGTCCTGAAAGTGTCCCCACTCCTCAACGTACACGTGGTGGTGCTGCTCGAAGTCTGTGACCTTCTTCTGTCGCTGACGATCAAATCTGCATGTCACGTAAACCAATAGTTAAAATTAGTAGAAACTCTGTGCAATTGGAATCCAAGGTTAGAATTGAAATTGCATGCCACTTACTTGTGCAAGGCCACAGACGTGGAGAACGACGCTACTGGCCACAGCTGCCTCATACCAAACTGGCGTGCAACTCTATGTGGCAGGTGATACTCAACAGCATAGAAACAGATAAGGGGGCACATCATCCTGTAGAGGGCCTCGTCTATGCTGCACAGTGCGCTGAACTGAACGGCCTCCACCTCTTGCTCGGCGTACGGCTCCCACTTAACCTGCATAGCAACAATTTAACGTTAAAGGTCATATACTAACAAATGAAAATCACGATACCAAATGGAATTAACTTACATTGGAGGCCGTGAGCGCATCTAGCTCGTTCATATACTCTAGGTAGGCCCTCTTCGTCCTGGTGTACGGAACTGAGACCTGGTCCCAAAGATATGCAAGTGTCGGACGTCGACGAAGAGGAACCTCTGCGAACCACGGACGAGGAGGCGAAACCGTGGGACGACCAACTGGTAGACGACACCACATCCACAGCTGGAGGAGGTAGAGGCAACCACCTACTGTCGAGTTCGGCGAACTCCGACGACACGCCTCGCAGAGGTGGCGGTAAAGGAACGCCAACACCCCGGAAGCCCAGCTGTACTGCCCCGCCGTGTCCCAGTCAGTGAGGCAGTGGATGTACATCCACGACGCGCTGTCCCCCGTTCCGTCGGGGAAGAGAACGCAGCCAAACAAGTGCAGGATCCATGCCCTGCAATTATATGTAAAATGATATTAAATCAAACTATGTCAATTTTAGAAAAAAGCTCGATTAGACGACGAGTTGACCCGTACCTGCAGTAGTAGGCAACTGTCTGCTCGTCCGCGTCTGCAGGACACTCTGCGAAAGTCTGCTGTAGCCATGTGATCGGAACTCCAGAAGAGCGATGGCCTGCCTCAGGAGGAAGCTCTCTCCCCAGGAAGGCCTCTACTCGGGCTCTCCAACCAGCAGGCACGCACGGTCCGATCACTGGACGGCCGTGAATGGCGACACCATCTCCCTCGCTCGGGCTCTCCAACCAGCCGGCACGCACGGTCCGATCACTGGACGGCCGTGAATGGCAATCACTGGACGCTCGGGGTCAGTAAGAAAGGGGGTTGCTCTCCCTCGCCTCGTTCTTCCTGGAAGCTGATCCATAACCATCTTGTGTCTCGTCCTCTTTCTGGTTCCACGTTTGTTCCAACGGCTACCCGGATCCGCAATGTATTTGGGCCCGGTGTATGGTGGCCACTCTCCCTCATCCCGGTAAGGCTCGAAACAGGGAGACCACGTAAGCACAAGGTTGTCAACACTGAACGACCGAGGTATCTTGCTCTCGTAGTCAAAGTTGCGATGCCTTGCTGCTGCCACATAATGAGAACACGGAAAGTGGTACTGCCTCGGTTTACCACATGTGCATGAGAAATCAATAAGGACAACCTTATGCCTCCTTGTCGGCCGGAGCTCTCCATCGGTCGTTGTACCACCCCTTTCTACAACCTCGTAAGCGCCCGTGGCGTTGTCAAAATAATGTACCTCATGTGCCTCAGCCCTCGCCTTTGCCCTTTCAAGGTGGCGCTTCGGTTTTGGCGCCCATCTTTCTTGTTTACTCTGTAGCGCCATTGCATGTGCGTGTCTTTCGTTGAACCATGCAACAAGCTTGTAGAAGGTGAAGGATACGATAGCATTGACGGGCATACCACGTATACCCCTAAGCAAACTATTGAAAGATTCGACCATGTTGCTTGTTTGAAACTCGAACCTCCAGCCACCATCGTCATGAGCCCTTGTCCATTTGCCGACATCTCTCATCAATCCCGTCAACCACTGTCTACCTTCTGCGTTTGTTGCAATATTAAGCTGCTCCAACTTCTCCTGGAAGAACTTGACCTCAAGCATTCGAGCGACCTCCTCGAACATATGAAAGTTATCCTTCGTACCATCCTTACAGAGTAGATTCTCGGCAAGATGCCGAGTGCACCAACGGTGGTGCAAAGCTGGATACCCCGGTATCTGCTCTTGTACGGCAGCAAGTATGCCCTGGTGTCTATCAGATATGACACCAACCTCCCTACCAGGGCCGACCACGTGCCTACGAACGAGCCGCAAGAACCATCCCCAGCTGTCTTTGTTCTCCCTCTCAACCAAAGCAAACGCCAAAGGAACCAACGCGTTGTTTGCGTCACAGGAAATGGCTATCAGAAGTGTGCCCTGGTACTTGCCAAGAAGAAACGTACCATCAATGGAGAAGACGGGACGACAATGCCGAAAGGCCTCGATGGACTGGGCAAAGCACCAGAAAGCACGGAAGAATATCTGCATCCCATCTTGAGTCCATTCGTTTGGTTTCGGGACGTACTCATAATGCATGCCTAGATTAACCGCTTTGATTGCATTGAAGAGTGTTGGCAACTGCAAGTACCCATCTTCCCAATCCCCATATATCATCTTCCAGATGCGTTGCTTTGCCCTCCATGCTTTCCCATACCTTATCTCGTATCCGAATTTCTCCTTAACAATCCCAGCAAGTGTCTTCACCTTCATATTGGGTTCTCCCTTTACTATGTGACACAGTGACTTGGCAATAATGGTAGAGGTCAACTGCCGATGCTTCTGTTTGAGCTCTGCTTCGGCACAAGTGTGTGGGCCAACGATTCTTGTGATTTTGAACTTTCCCGTGTCCTTCTGTTTCCTAGCACAAACCTTCCATTCACATGTTTCCTTCTCGCACACAACTGTGTACCTCCGCTCCACATAAGAATGCCTCACCTTGAATGACCTTTTACGAATCACTGAATACTCCTGCAGCCACCTTTTCAATGCGGACAAGTCCTCAAACACCATGCCCTTCTCAACTGTCATGCTTGACCCGGCCTCAGGAGCATCTAGCAACTCGTCATCCCTTCCTTCTGCATAAGCCTCATGGGAATGCCTAAGATCGCTGAATTCATGAACTGATGGATCCCGGCCAGGGCAATAACGTCTGATCAGCTCAATATCACTTTCGGTCAGCTCTCCAAAAGGGCGGTCATCATCAGAATCAACGGCCCTTGCGATCTCGTAAGGCTCCAGATCATCCACAATTTGAACATCCACACTGTTGGAGTCCCTACAGACTTCTTCAATGTTGCCATATGGAGCAACGGGAGGAGCACCCACATTATCAGGAATGTCTCCTACATCATAAGCACGAAAACGATGGGATTGAGACAAAATAATGGAATGACGGGAAAAGGCTAAAGAGTTGCTCGACACTTACTGGGATGATCCTGAGGGGCCGCCACGACATCATCAGTCCGACATTCGACTCGAACTGGTTGAGAAATCTGAACCTCGTTCGGGGCAGATAGAGCATCGGGCACCTCAGACACTTCTTCCACATCCACCGCAAGGTCCGGTAACGGAGGGTCAAAGGGTGCCTGATCACCTAGTTCTGGTGAATAACCATGAGGGGTGGGATCAATGGACACCTTCCGCACAACAAGGTCCAAACATTGGAACTCATTTTTCATAACCAATTTGACATATTTGTCCCACTGATCCTCACAACCAATTAAGATCAACCGCCTTAGAATTGTGTCTTTCGAACCGAAGTGAAGTAACCCCTCAACTCTGATGCTCTCCTCGTTTGCATGACAATGTAGCTCCTCCCGGGCTAGGCCAACTCATTAAACGACGGCCGATCACTGAATATCAGAGGCACCCTTTGCATTTCAACAAATCGAACATTTCCATAATCATCACTTGTCACACTGCCTCCATGATATAGGGTGACTAGGTTGTCCATCTAGTTCATACAGAAAACCAAACTTAATACCTTCAATCGAAATTGGATACTAGATAGTAACTAATAAGTCCCTAGATAGTAACTAATAAGTACCTAGTCACCAAATCTGTGATAGAATCGAGGCACGCTGTAACAAGGTAATACTACAATCCCATCCAAATCCAACACTACGAACAAGGTAGTACTACGTTCATTATCTGTTGCAACCCCAAAGTTCAAGAATGATAAAACCTATCAGAGCCTAGAACATCACAGCAACACATTTATATAGCACTAGTCCTCTTGTCGCAAAAGAATCAACTTGACTTATAGCGAGCCATATCGCCGACTCCAATACTCCACACAATCCTTCCATTCTACAGCACCATTGCCCAAGCGACAGTGATAAATAAGGGATAAACAGCCTAAGCATCAGACATTCATAGCACCACACATCAGCCCACTCGACATCACATCCTCAAAAACTACCTGGACACCTTGAGGCACTGGCATTCATAGAACGAACATTTTGGAGGAGAAGTCGTCACCTTGAGGCACTGGCGGTCGAGGCGGGGAGGCGCTGGCGGCCGGGGAGGCGGGCGGGGAGGCGCTGACGGCCGGGGAGGCGCTGGCGGCCCGGGGAAGCGGGCGGGGAGGCGCTGACGGCCGGGGAGGCGCTGGCGGCCCGGGGAGGCGGCGGGGAGGCGCTGCCGGCCGGGGGGGCGGGCGGGGAGGCGCTGCCGGGCGGGGAGGCGCTGGCGGCCCGGGGAGGCGGGCGGGGAGGCGCTCGCGGGCGGGGAGGCGGCGGGGCCGGGGAGGACCTGGCGGCCCGGGGAGGCGGCGGGACCGGGGAGGCGAGGCGCTGGCGGCCCAGGGAGGCGATGGCGGCCGGGGAGGCGGCGGCGGCAGGGGAGGCGGCGGGGAGACGCTGGCGGCAGGGGAGGCGGGGGGTGACGAGTCGGGCGGCGAATGAACGTCTATGCGCTCGGCGCCTGGACAAGTGCCCCGAGCTCGGCGCCAAGATCTACGGCTCCGAGCTCGGCGCCACGACCCACGGCTCCGAGCTCGGAGCCACGACCCACGGCGCCGAGGTCGGAGCCACGACCCACGGTGCCGAGGTGCTGCCACGTCGGCGCCACGCAGTCCACCACGCTGGAGCGGGCCTGGCACCTCAGCGCCATGGACCACGGCGCCGAGATGTGGTACCTCGGCGCCGTGGGTCACGGCTCCGACCCTCTGGGTCAAAAAACGGAATTAAAACTACCAGGGGTCTAAATGTGAATATTTTTCAAAAAAAGGGTTAAAATACAAAAAATTCGGACGCAAGGACATGGTGGCTGGTGGCAGCGCTCAGCCTGGTGGACACGGCGGTGGCCAAGGGCTACTTGTTTTGGTCGGTGCAGCTGTGCAGGAGAGAAGAAAGAGAGGGGAGAAGAACTGAAGAAAGAGGAAGAATGGTAATTCGGTTTTTCGCTGCTCAGTTAACACCCCATCAACGGGTGATGGATGGCACTATGGCAGTAACAGACGGAAGAAATTTTCTTTCCCAGTGACATAAAAGGAAGAACAAAATTTTGAGTGGGAACAATTTTCAAATAAGGAATTTTCTGGCTGTACTGACAACTGACACCGACGTCTTGTCATCCTCCATGCTAGAACTCCGAACCGTGGCGAGCTCCATGCTAGCTCCACCTTCAGCCACGCCGCCGTCATGCTCTAGGAAAGAAGGAACCCGCAGTTGCAGCTTCCACTGCACGTCAACCGCGTGGTCGTGCTTAGGTGGTGCTAAGTTTAGCGTTGACTTATGACTTTTTCACTGTTAATTATTTTGTAGCTGATGATTAAATTAAAAAATAAAAAAAACAAATTAGCTTATCATAGACAATGCAAAGGAATACAGAAAAAAAGGCAAAAAAGCCCCGAAAAAACCAAAAAAGATGAAATAAAAGAATAGTAAATCAGAAAAAGATTAAGTAAAAAAATAGTGAATTAAAAGCCAGAAGCTAAAGCTGAAATGAGTGGGGCCAGCAATCAGAGTGGATACGGATGGATATCGCTCATTATATATCCTATTTCGTATTTTTCTCGGAGTCAGACATGGATAGTACCGAATACCCATCTTCATTTCGTATTTGTTCCACAAACCTTCGGACGGTCGATCAGATGAAAATTATCCACTTCTTTTGCACCCATATACAGGACATTAGACAGTAGAGGTGCAATCAGAGCGAACACGGAAAGACTAATCGTCAAGACGTTGAAGGAAGAGCACTCAATATTTTTCGCCTGTTTAGATACGATAATTCACCTATCTGTTATCTTGTTTCTAGTGAAGTCACAACAAACTTTTTTATATTACTTGACATACAAATATATGGATGGATATTACTCATCTTATATTCGATTCTGTATTTTTTACTTAGAGTCGGAGTTAAACACGAATGGTGCCGAATACTTATTTACCCCTTCTATATTCGCTCCACGAGTCTTCGGTCGATCAGATGGAAATTATCAGTTCCGTTTGCACCCCTAGCTGTGCTCCCAGACGAGCGCTATAGATCTCTACATATGGGTGGGAAATGGTAGCGGATAATCTGTTTTATCTTATATTCGAGAAAACGCGAATGTGGTAAATAAAATCAGTGTCCGAATTAAAAACGACTACGCATACTATTTGAATTTTTTTTGACAAATACAAGTACGAATGTGACATGCGAAATGACGGCGAATACAAATATTATCCTGATTCGTAGTAAAATTTAGCCTATACAAATACATCCCAACAATCTAGCCCAGTGGCCCACAGGCCACAGCCCAGTCCAACTACTCAAGATCACATTCATTTAGCCTGAAACAAATATTTTTTATTTTGTAGTTGATACTTAGTTATATATTGTATGTTGTATGTATGTCTTGCACTTGTGTTATTACTGGCTCCAGAAGCCTAGCCCCCATGCTCTACGCCTCTAGTGACCTGGAACGACTATAGTATACTAGTATGCAGTACGTTGTCACTTGAAAAACAGTGATTTATTATGATCCAAGTTGCCACCATTCTCATATTATATAAATATGTTCTACCTAAATTTACCGCTAAAGTTATAAGATATTCGCATCCGACTAAATCAAGTAAATATTCAATTTAAATTCGTATTCATATCTATTTAAAAATATATAAATACGAATGTAACAAGAGCACTGTTCAATTCGTTTCACCCCCAAGCTCCTGAATTGGCCACGCACCGGAGCCTGCGCAGTCTACTTTGCTACCACTAGCTGGCGCCACGCCGCGTGTGCGGCTGCGGCCTGCGGGGGCACTGCCGTCCCGACACAGCGCCGGCTCGCTGGACGCAAGCTTCGGGTGGCACGGCCGGCGCGTACGGCGCCGCCCTCAGCTTCATGTATGCACTGATGCGCGTGGAGACTCGGACCACACGTACGTACAAGCGGCCGTGGTATGCGCGATGCCGGCCCGGGAGGCCGATGCACCAGGGGTAGGGTTGGATGGCGCATGAGATTGTCCTGCCGTGGGGAGAGCCCATCAAAGGTGAGGCACGGGAAGCTCCGAGCTGCTGCTGCAAACTTCAACCATGGCTTCGCGTGAGTAGGGTTCCAATATGATATGTTTCCGGCGCGAGTTTGCAGAGGTGAATACTAGACGGGCTCCACGGGGTTGCAGACGATGGCGGTTTTACAATCGGTTGTTAGAGCAAGAAGAGAAACTGATCATGCAGCATAGCAGAGACTGAGGACCCTGCAGTGCCCAAAGTGGTTTCCAAAGAGAACTATTTACGGATTGTGCCCCACAACTGCAGCTTGACAGTGTTTCACAAAGATTGCTGACGTGATAGGAATTAGTTTTAAAAAAACGCAATGGAATGTGCCAAAATTTGTTTTTGTTCCTGATGAGAGCCCGATGACAGTTGCCGACAAACAGACCGCAACCCGTGCAGAGCTACTTTTCCAACATGAGCAGACCCCACCAAAAGGTTCTAACTTTGTTCTATAGAAAGGGTATGACCTGCCCTAATGCCAATGGTTCAACTTACTCAAAAACTAAAAATTATCACGCAAATCACTCACATGGTGCATTCAAACTGCAGTTACTTGGAATTGGACGACTTGTGCTTCTTGTTTGGGCGTGATTCTTCATTGCTTGCAACATATGACTCGATTATCACATTTCCCTGTGCTTCCTTCTTTCTAAATTCCTTGGCCTTCTTCTGCAAGTAGAACATATTCACAATGATGACATGGCCATTCTAATGGAATAACAACCCGTACTCCCAAACAAGTTAAAAAGAACAGACGGGGGAAAAATGTAAAGCATAAAACAATAACAGCAGTGTACCTTTAAGGACTTCGCCATATCACCAATCTCATTATTGTCATTGGTAGACTTGGTGGATTCACATGGACCTGCAGTGTTCTCCTGAAACAAATAACAAGTGTTCAGTAACTAATACAAGAGAAGAAGAATCACACTGACAAATACACAAGAAGAAAATCTAACCTTTGGAGGAACAAATGCAGCTTCTCTCTTTCTTTTGTTTTCTTCAGCTTTCTCTGACTGCTTCTCCAGCTTCTCTTGCCATTTCTTTGCTGACTTCTTTTTGTCACTCATGAAATACTCACCACTCTCGAGTTCCAGATCAATCTACAACGCCCAGAATGACAAATTAATCAAATAGTAGCACAATAGGCAAAAGAAAACTAGCCAGCAGAATGGATGTTGTTTCCTCCTAATTCAAGCAGCATACTGTGAACTGCACTAATTTTGTATAGAAAATAACATGAAATGAATTATCTGACTATAGGATGTACAGCTGGCATGAAAACATAAAGTTGCAGGACAGGACTGCTAACCACCATAACTGCTCATGAACTGGTGAGAACCATTATACCAAACTGTAAAACTCCAGAAACAGTAAGCAGTGAAAAAGAAATAATTGACGTCACCTTGCTAGGCTGTTGAGGAGGCGGAAAGGGTGTGTATGGTTTCTTCTCCTTAGTTTTCAGCTTCTTTTGCTTAACATTCTTTCTGAAATAACAGCCAGTGATGAGGTATAGGATACACCATGTATTTCTCAGTGGTATTAACCCCCTTGATAGAAATATGATGCAAGTTCCTTACTTCTTAAACTTTGGGAGAAATCTGTCCCAGCTTTCATTGGCTAGGGCAGGATTTTTAGCCAGCTCACGTTTAATTAGGAGTTCCTACATAGTTTAACAATAATTAATAAGTAAATCTAGGTACATTCCTTCATAAAATACATCTCAAAAAACAAAACAAGTCACCTTAATGTGGTACACTGGATGCTTTATGTTCTTTATGCAATCCTCCACAATCCTTCGGACTTGTTTCAGTCCCTTAAAGGAACCCATGGCCGCAACAGTATTTCCCTTTCATGATGGAAAGAATGTAATAATACTAGTCAATAATACCAACATATAGAGTAAAAAGGAGGTAGACCCACAATGCAACTTAAAATGTAGTACACAAGGTAAGAAATTAAGGAAAACCTGAACTAAGATGTAGCAGCCAGTCAAAATCTCTATTGCCTGTAGTACATCAAACAATATGTGAACAAAGGGGTCTCTGTTTATTCATACGTTAAAAGAGACAAATCCACAGACCACAGGAATCATATGAGACGAAGTTTACCTTAAGGGTAGACAAATTAGGACCTAAAAGACGTTCTCTCCTTTTAACAAATCTTTCCTGTAGATGGCACATTATTAGTGAACTAGAGGAGCTAAATTCATCAAGAGTGGCAAACATAGCACAAAGAGGTGCTAATGATATTTACCATAGAGTGATTCTCACTGCAATATTAATAAAAATAATTACACAACAAGCTAATTCACGCAAAGAACAGAAACCTTAAACTGTAGCTTATCAAACCAACGTGTGTATATTTGAATTTGTGATACAAAACCAATGTGTGTATATTTGCATTTGTGGAACTCTTAGGAAGGAAACAAAACACAGATGCATAGCATATGCAACTATGTCATACAGGGGATTGTAATTATATACAAGGTTATTAAGGCATTGTTAAGCGTCGCCTATGCAGTAAAGCGGTCCCGGGCGGCAAGGCGTCGCCCCTATCTTGCTGTATGTGACTAAGGCGTACCTCCTCGACAGCGGCGTGAGCTCCTCCTCCAGAGCACGGCGCGACCTCGACCTCCCACTGCACATGCAATTCGTTCTCCGGCGATGAGCAGCGCTAGCTGCTCCACTGAATGCTCTGTGTGTGTGGGTCTCTAGGCCGCCGTGCCCGTGCCGCCATCTTCGGCCGCCGGTGGCGAGTCATGGCAGTGCGATAGGGGAAGGCGGCGCAGAGGGAGTCGGCCTTGTGGTGGTGCGCCGTGGAAGAGATGGTGGCTGATTGGTGGAGCAACTGGGGAGAGGTGGAGCGGTGGAGCGGCTACCGGCGGGGTATGGCCCGGTCCTCGCTGACGCTTGTGGTGAAGAAAGGGAATGAGAGAGGAGAAGCAATAGGATCAAAGAAGAAGAAAATTGAGAACAGTGCCGGGCTCGATGACTCGATATGCAATTTGGGAGCGGCTAGGGTTAAAAGGGATCGGGTAAGTTCGGCATTTTTGCATTTTAGTCTTCAGAGTTCTATAAAATTGCAATTAGATCCTTCTTTCTCTTTGGATTTCTTCTGATTTCGACCTCCAGAGCTCTGTTTTTTCATTTTAGGATGTGTGTAAGGCGTTGTCTCACCTCACACCTTACCGCTTAAAAGGTGTAAGGGGGTGGATCGCTTTGCCTCGCCTTACCACCTTAATAACCTTGATTATATATTTATATGAATGAATGCACCTAGTAAATCTATAAACATATAAAGTGACCACATAAAGTCTAACAATATAAAAAAGACAGCACTACAAACTATAAAGCGACCATTTCTAATTGCACTAGAAGCGCAGTTATCTGACATATTAGTAATTTAGCAGTGTCATCACAAAGTGAATAAAACTAACAAATACTACACAGTACACACAGCGCCGCTAACATCATGGAGAACTTCCAAACAGAATGCCATTGTAGTAGGTAATTTGGAAACAAAATGGAATTGAGGATCCAGGGAAAGGAGCAAAAGGTTATCTAATATCCCTATGTGATTGGTTCCATCATTATACCTTGGCAATAACAAATCTTGTCTTTACATTGTTCTTCCTAGTGGAATATTTGATAGCAAGAAGAGAACAACAGCAGTACTCATGACACAGTCAAAGCTATTCCTTAGAAAAAGGAGCAGAATTGAAGTTGAACAAGGAAAGGGAGTCTACCTTATTTCGTATGATGCTACCAATCTTCATAATATCACAGTTCATCTCATCATTGAGTATTTTAATTGCCTGCAAAAATCGGTAGATATGTAAAGATTTATAGATATGTAAAGACATAGTGTATCCTAACAGATATGTAAACTACCTATCACAAGCTCAACAACAATCTCTACAAAGTATACAGATCACAGGGCAGAACTTGCATAAAAGCTGAAGGACTCATTAACAACAAAAAGGCATAAGCCTGATTGATATGGCTGTGGCTTATGGATTTTAGCCGAAATTTTTGAATTTTAGCTGTTTGAGATGGAGATTACGGAGAGATACTCGCTTGCGATTTTGAATGGTACAGATGTTAGACTTTTAACATATACTACAATTAACTTGTAGACCCCCATCTTAAAAAAAAATACTCCGTATAGCAAAAGACAAAAGCTATTTATAAAAGCCATATCAAACAGGCCCATACCTGAGGTGCAGGGACACTCCGTGACAACAGTTTTATCAGGTCCCTAGCCTTGACAATAATGTATGGGTCCATGGTCTTCCGGGTGGTCGAAACCGTCATAGATCCCTCAACCTACGCACACATCAAGAGAGGTCTCAATTCTCAAAGCTATTGTTCACCACAGAACCATCCCACTACTTAAAAATACTCCAATGCCCAAACAAGCCTAATCACTCATCACGTACCAAATTGAGCTCGCACGAGACCCCAAACTCCTTCAGTGCGCCCTTCACGATCGGCCACGCCTCCTGCAGATACTTCTCTGCATCCGAACAAGCAATACCTCATAAATTGGCATTCGGTAAACTTAAAAATACGTCTAGTTCCCAACGAATCGCAGGATAAATAAGGTGAAGAGGACGGGAGCGGGAGTGATTGCCTCGGTATTGGGGGAAGAGCGTGGAGAAAGAGCTGACTTCCAGCATGCCGCCCTCGTTCCACGAGGGGTCGAACTTCTCCACCTTCCAGTGGTCGATGTTCGGGTCCTCGTCCCACGGCTTGGGCTTGTCGTGCTTCCCCTTCCGCCGCCGTTTCTTCTCCTCCGACGCCTCCGCCACCGCCGCATTCGCTTCGTCCTCCGACGCCATAGATGGCCGGAGGGCTAGGGTTTAGTGCGGTTTCGAGTGATAGGAGCACGAGGAGGCGGTGGTGTTCGGGATACTGATTAGGGTTGGTTCGTTTGCCGCCGACGGGGAGGGGAGGGGAAGGAGGGTTTGGCCCTTCGGGGTTTTTGGTGCGTGTTATAGGGGTGGGTAACGCCCGCTCGTCTAGGTTTAGGCTTTTGATTTTTTTTTGTTTATTTTTTACTATTGTAAATTTCATCTTTTTCTGATTTTTTAAATTTTTTGAGCTTTTTTGTTGGTTCTTTTTTATATTAGTTTGTATTATATATACTTGGCTAACCTGTTTTTCTTTTTTTAATTTTTTTTAAATTTAATTATGTCAAATAAGCCATCATCAGCTACAGTGTAATTTCAGCTAACTACAGTGAAAATTTAGTCATAAGCCACAAAAATTCAGTCCAACCGAGCACCACCTATATCGGACCGAGGTTTTAGTTTTTGGGTTATAAGTTGGGTTCTTTTAAGTTGTGTTTTTAGTTTTTGTTTTTATGATTTTTGAATTTTAGTTGTTTATGAAAGATAGTACGCAGTCGTATGCGATTTTGGCGTATAGTTGAACTCGGTACAGTGCCTACTGCAATCTACCTATAAATTCTATGGTAAAAATGCACCGTTTAAAGGCTAGTTACTGCAACAGAAAGTGATAAGCAAAAGCGTAAGCTGATTCAAATCTAGCATTTTGCGGCTTTATTCCAAGGGTGTCTCTTAACTTATGAGATATTGTTGAGGAAGGCCCATTCTTTCAAACTTAGGGGTCGTTTTTTTCGGTTTATAGTTTTTGGCTTATCTATGGTAATTAGCGTTCAAACGAAGTAACTTTTCAAGGCAGGCCAACAAGTCAATTGTAGTAGACATTGTACTGACTTTAACTATATTGGTCAAAATCGCACGTGAGTGTCTCTCCCTCCGTACTCTGTCTCACAAACAACCAGAATTCAAAAAATTCAGCCAAAAGCCTTAAAGCTACTGCCCAAAAGAACAACCGCTTAGACTTATGGTTTTCCCCCGAACAAGCAAGTAGGACGGTTTCTTCACGGTCTTTCGAAGCGGTTTATCGGGACGATCTTTTTGAAATAGCTTATCAGCTTATCGGTATTCGGTTCATTCGTATAAGCGTTCGTATTAGGACTAATAGTTATCAGCTATAATGGTAAGTTATAAATCACAGCGGAAAAGAACGCAACCAAAAGCTTCATGTTCATTTGACGGGTGGGACAACCCCTCAGCCTCTAGATGTTTGTGTACCACAGCCTTTGAGGCCCGTGGTTGTATACCTTTTTCTTCTACGAGTATCTAGCCAATCTCGTCATCTCCAATATTGGAGGAAACTGAAGCTAACAGAGGAGAGGTTGAGTCGATTCAACACATTGGAGTGAGTTGCTAAGAGATTCCTGTAACTGGATCAAAGTATGTAAATCAATGGCACGTTGCGTGCCGTCCTGCTTCGTGCCGCCTTAAATGGAGTTCATCGTTGCCAGATCGCTAGAATGAGGACAGCGTGCCTTGGATCAAGGTTGCCAACTTGCCATTGATGCTCGAGGCCCGTTGCTGTCGGATCGACTAGACTGATGGCAGGAGGTGTGGCGAAAGCAAGTGAGCAGCGGTGGGGGCAGGCGCAGCAGCCAGCAGTGGGAGAGAACAGCGGCAGACGGCAGTGGTGGAGCTTGCGAGGGGGAGAGTGGAGACGGGGGTGGGGACAGTCCAAATTTGTTTCTTTTTTGTTTTATTTTGCTTCGAGGCCCACGTTGGAGATCGAAATAGATGCTAGACGTTAAGAGGGAAAAAAAATGCAAAATTTGCACTATGTAATGCGGCAAACTTAGGACTGATTTTGTTACTCGTTAAGAGGAAAAAATGCAAAATTTGCACTATGTAACGCGGCAAACTTAGGACTGATTTTGTTACTCGTTAAGAGGAAAAAATGCAAAATTTGCACTATGTAACGCGGCAATGGCTGTGTATATCCTTGTGGATATAGAGGCCGGGTTTTATATCCATTATCTAAAATGTAACGCGGCAAACTTAGGACTGATTTTGTAACTTCAACATTGTGAATGCCCCTAAACTATGAGAAATTTTGTTGTGTAACGGTGACATAATCTCACTTATGTAACGAGCTAATCGGCGATTACACGTAGCACAAAAGTACAGTAAAACATGGCAGCAATGTACGAAAACACTGTAGCAGTGTAGCACTGCAGGAAAAGTTTTTCCTTTGCTCTCTAGCACTGCGTCATGATATTTTGGGGGTTTTTTTGTACTATAGTACTTACTACACTGTTTATGTCACATATCATTATCCGGTTAACTCGTTACACAAATCGGATTGTACCGCTGTTATATAGCAAAATTTCTCCTAAACTACGCTGTTCGAAAAAGACCATATGTGGTACGGTTGGACTTCACAATCGAAAGTTCAACTTGGTCATTGATTTACTGTACAGTAGAGTAGCATTTATTGATGGACTTGTTGAATTTTCATGACCACACAAATGCTACTGGAATTTTTTTTAAATAAACTATTTTTAATCATATTACACAAATAAACCAATAATTTTTTTTATAGGAATAACCCACAATCGCCTGGCTACTGTGTGACTAGACCCAATTGCGTTGTAGCCACGCGATTGACGTCCGGTGTGTTGTGGCCACGTGATTCAGCCCAGTCACTCGTTGGGCCGAAGATCAAGCCCAATTGCCTTCGCTTGTTAGGCACACGACTGAGGCCTGCGACTAAAAAAATTAAAGTTCAGTCTGAAAAGCTAGGTTTATACTGTAGTTACTTTGCCCTGAAAAACTGAGAAGCTAGGCCGAATCTACAGCCTTTTGAGTGATCACATTATTATCCAGCTTTTAAGGGCGAAGTGACCATATCATGACACCTTTCCAGACTAAATTGATAACGCACGCCAACTTTTCTTAGTGAATAAACAACTCGCTGACCTATTCAACAGTCAAAGATACCTTCTCGTGGATGTGAGTACACTTGTGTTCATCGAAATTTATTCTCTCAACACTACACCCTAGCTAAACTGTGGTATCAAGTCGATGTCAACATCAGCAATCTCCTGTGCATACTGGATGAGTCACATGTTCACACTGTCACTGTGCATGCTCGTGAACATCACCCAACCGAGTAGTCACAGCAGGTACACTTCTAGGTGATGTGCAACCTGGTATTTGCCTGTGTCAGGTGCCATCCTCTCCACTTGCATGAACTATTCTATATTATAACGATGTTCATGTGTTTGAAAGTGTTACCAAAATGTAATGCACTAATCCGGAATTGTCGTAGCCACCTCTACGTTGGACCGTGCTTTTGACGGTTCTTGATAACCTCGTACAGTAGCTACGCTGCTTGTGGTGGAGGTAGCACTCACTACAAGGGAAACAATTATTAACAACAACAAATGTGGTCACTAAAAGTCCAGATGTGGTCGTTAAAAGTCATCAACGACCACAAATTTGTGGTTGTTAACCATCGTTCCATCATTAATAGTATTAACGACCATATACAGTTTCCCATCGTTGAAAAATTAACGACAGAATAGTGTGTCATTGTTAATTATGAAGTATCAACAACCACATTTTCTAGTATTAGCGACCACTTTTTGGTCGTTGGTAACAATATAGTGGTCACTGTTCAAGCATTAACGACCACTTTATAGTATTAATGACCACCCTTTTGCCACATTAGAAGAATAGCCCCAATTGTATTCACTAAATAACGAGCACTTCTAGTTGAATTGACTACTACTCATTTGAAAACATTGATCACTTCTATCAAGTTTAGTACCACATTTTTTTGACAAAACAGTGATGATGCACATACATGAACAAAAATTCTTCTTATTGCAATCAATCAATCAGAAAGTACAATCAGAATTTTTACACTCACATACATTGATCTGGACGACTATTCCAATGAAATTTGTGCTCTACTTAACAATAACAACAGACAAAAATCCATATAAGACATCAAAATAAAAAATGGCATAGAATGACAAATTTCATTCTTCTCAGCAGCCACTTGATTTAGTTAGCTCATAGACAGACCTTATGTGCCGTCCCAAATCATCGAGAACATGTTTAGAAGTGTGGTCCTAGGGTTTATCTCCAGTAGCATCCATAGTACAAAAGGCAAATTGTTGTAGGCGGACTCGAATGTGCCAAACTTTTTCTACATTGCCTTTTGCTTTGCCCTCCACGCCTTTATGTAGTTGATATTGTACTTGTACTTCTTCTCTATGGCTAGCATGATATGTTTTGCTTTAATGTTCTTCTTCACAGTCTCCCCCGTATATGAGATTTGCAATGAAAGAGGAAGTAAGATTTCAATGCTTTGCTAGCACGTTGCTCAGAACACACGAGTGAACCTCCACCTTTAACACAAGCCAATGCATTTCATACTCTGGTTTGTATGAGTGAACACGCCAAGGGCATCCAGGTTGCTCACATGTCATAGTGTACTACTGTTGATTTGATTTGAAAACCCTAAAGGTCCTCTGCATTGACAACACCCACAGTTTGATGGCATCCAACAGTGTCTGTGTATATGGCATATACACGCACCTGATTCTTGTTGTACTCCCATGGGGAATCATGACCATCATTCACAACTAGGCCCTCTGCATCATATCTGTTCCAACAATCAGGTAATCAAGGACATCTTCATCATCCAAACCGCCGTCCTTATCCTCATCCTCTTTCAACGCTTGTTCTTCGGTCCTAGCCCTTCAGCCTTTCCGCTCTAGGTCATCCACTATGAATTCAATGTCCTCCCTTCATCTGCCTATCTGCTAGCTTAGTATGTTTTCATCGAAATGACCAAGAAATTATAAGAGCAACAAGAACTAACCGCAAAAGAAGCGAGTACACGGAAGTAGATAGGCGAAGCCTCCTCCTCCTCCCCTCCCCCTTATCACTTCCTTCTTCCCCTCCCTTCTCCTCTCCTCTTCTCTTCCCCTCTCTCTATTTTCGAATTAAAATGACATTTTGATCAAATTTTGGCCTTATATAAGCGCCAATAGCACAACCATAGTGCGATTTTAGCCTTAATCATGCAACTGTGCCATGACTGGCCGACATGGCCTCATGGTGGCCTTTTGTTCCAAGGTTGGCTGTCGGTAGCTTCAATTGCGCAACGCTAGCACGACTAGGCCTTAGTCGTGTGGCCACAATGCTATTTGGCCTAGTTGCGTGGTGGCCATGCGATTGCGGGTTATTTCTGTAAAAAAAAAGTTGGTTTATTTAAAAAAAATCAATGTTACTGTGGGCCTGTAGCCACTGGGACCTTTGCTCTATAGGAACAAAGTTGGTTTGACGATGGTTTTTGCGTGATGTCGATACAGCTGTTTGGTAGGTAGTCAGCTTCTACTGCATTTCTCAGCTGATGTTTTGGGGGATTTATCCTCTAACCAAACATGAAGGAGCAAAAGTATGTGCTAAATTCTAATGTGCTTTTGTGAAGGATGGAATAATACCTCGATTGCGCATTCTACCAGACAACTAGCCGCATAAGCGCGGCGCACGCCGCGCTAGCTACCGTGCGGACCAAAGTAAAAGAGACGGTAATTCGCAGGGAGCTTCAAAAAAAACCAGGGACAAATGCGCAATTCCGGAAAAATTAAAGAGTTTTTTTGTAAAAAAGCGAGGACTTGTAAGGGCTTGTACGTAAGTAAATAAGGACCTATACGTAATTTTAGGAACCCGCGGGGCGCCATCTAAAAAAAATTTTTGTAAGAAAAAACTTGCAGGGATCTATTCGCGAGGAAAAATGATCTTTACGTAATTTTCAAAAAACCTGAGGAAAGTGGCTCGGCCGGCCGTACGCAAATTCGCTGGACACGCGCCGGCCGGCCGAGCGAGCGGGGCGACGTGGACCCTCTCGCTGCCCCGGAATCCCTCCATCTTTACTTCGGTTACGATACGTAGGTCTTTTCTAGGCCGCATTTCAAACGGCGATAACTACACTTAAAATCGTTTGCAACAAATTAACTTTTTAACATGAGATTTTCTCTTTGTTCTTTGCATTATCCGTAAGAATATAATAGTATATTTTTTATTTTTCGTATGTTTTCTTTATTTTTTGTTTAATTGAACACCTAAAAAAAAGCAACAGCCGGTACAATACTATTTGAGCCAAAAGTCACCGCACTTTGAAGCAAGGTCCTAACTTGGTGAGCCATGCAGGGGGTCGGGGCCTTTCACCAACATTCAACATGTTTATTTGATGATCTCATGTCAAAAGAAAAGCGAGTTCATGTGATGATCAGAAAAAGGCAACACCTGTAGGAAGCACATCCTCTGTTGTATATGTAAGTTTCATGTTCATTTGATGACCTCATGTCAAACAAAAACAAGTTCGTCTGATGATCAGAGAAAGGCAGCACCTGTAGGAAGCACATCCTCTGTCATACATGTAAGTCTCGGCGATCATCTCGGCGTCTTGAGTCCTTTACAAGGCTCAATTATTATGCAGAGACCATTACATTTACATGACTCTTCTGAACCTGACAGAAATCACAACATGTGAACAGCCTGAAAACACAAGCGGATAGATAGCAATACACCCCCATAAACCTATTAGCATATACATATACAATTCTTGAAGAGCGTGGCTGAAGAAAATAGTATGTCTTGCAAGGAAGGCAGACTAGCAGGGAAACACTGATAGCAGATCACGGTCAGCTAGTCAGATGAAATCTAGGCCCTGTTAGGATTTGATCTTGAGCTTCTTTCGTGGTTTCAGGTCAATCACAATGACAGTAATGTTGTCCTCGCTCCCTTTGGTCAGAGCTAGCCTCACAAGACAATCAGCAGCTGCTTGTGCAGCAGGGTTCATAGTAGGTTCACTGCCTTCATCAGAATATGTACGATCGTTGTTCTTATACCACAGAAGGATCTGTCGACGCACAACTCTGCATGCATCATCATTTGACATGACGTCCCACAGCCCATCACTCGCTAGAATGAGGCAGTCATCATCTTTTGCTCGAGGAACAACAGTGACTTCTGGCTTTGAAATCAGGAATGGTTTCAGATATCGATCCCCTGCAAGGAGATCAGCGATTTCCGCTTAAAGTTAATAAGATAGGAAACTTCAGACAAACATTATCCAATGCACAGAGAAATTGGCTGAACTAATTTCTTAGTTCAACTAAATTTTCATATGGAATTGGAACAGTGTTGTCCAAGTGTTAATACTGGAACTATTCAGATGGTGCTAGACATGTGAACAAATACAACTAATACCCAGTATTAGCCATGGTCACAACTGCCAGAGCCACTTGCACAACTCATAACATAAGTATATAGGGTACCTTTGTTCCTTCAACAAGGGAAGCTTTTCTACTTTGGCAGGTACCTTCTTAAGCACATCTGCATACTAATCTGAATGCTTTCACAAGAACATACTTAAGTTCAGTGACAACTTCATCCCCATCCCCGAATTTCCAGGTAAGGAACCAGAACATGATTGAGGAACACACTAATCTTAAACATGATTTTTCCCAGATGAAAACAAGCTGTGAATCGAAGTTGCAAGTTGCTACTATTATGAAACCAAGCATTTCTTTACGTTTGCAATTTACAACCTGAAATGAGCTAATCTAAGAGCATATGCTCTCAAAAATTCAAATAACAGCTGAAAGAAACATCTGACCAAACAATAAAATGCATACACATGACAACATAGTATGTACAGAAAAAATCACCCAAGCTACAAGCTTTATCATGGAAATTGTGGCAGAAATTCAGTTTAATTGTGCGCAGAATGCAGATCAATATGAACAACAAACAGTTCATACAATTCACCTGGATGTTTTCCTACAAGTTCAAAAAGTATTATCGATAATGGCCCAGTTTTCGTAGACTTAAGATTCGTGCTAAATATTAAGGCCAAGATAACTATTTTTTCCTTTGACAGCACAAAGACTGATAGTTTCATATAGGCTACTACTGATTCAAGTACTGTAGTTTACTAAATCCCAGACCCATGTGGCCTTAGAACTACTACTGCTATGGCTGTTTTGTTGCACCAAATCAAGTTCACATTATGCTGCATAGGCATTAGGCAGTACAGTTTTACAACACGTCCTTGTGCTGCTATGACCATACTTGCTATGTCACATTTTTTTGGTTGGTTTGTCCCAGCTTACAAAGAGATGCCTTCTAGAGTTACTAAAGTGCCTTCTAGAGCTCATGTTCAGTACAATTTGGGCTAGCAAATTTGTGTTTTTAATTGGTCAGAACTCAAGAGGTAAGCAATTGGTGCTTAGGCCTTAATCTCATTCAAAGCTTGCTATACAGCTTGGCCATCAATAATTTCGTCTATCCACTAAGCTTGGGCATGCAAAATGCAGAAGACTTACCGATTGACCGTGACATAGCGAGTATACCAGAGACACGATAACCATTCCAGTCGATGACCTTCCCACCTGCAGCCTCAATCCTTGCACGCTCATCTTTCCTATCAGGCTGGAACACCAAAGCATAATCAGACAAAATTTACCTTAACTAATGGACTCTTAACTGAATCATGAAGTTCGATTTGTACTTTGTGATCGATGGACAGAGCAATGGCCTCCTTCCCGCGGCAGAGCACAACGCGTGAATCTCCGCAATTCGCAATTATGACATGAGAAGAGCAGACAACCGCAACAACAGCAGTTGAGCCCACGTTGCCTGCGGCGGCAGGCCCCAATCGGAGCTCCCTGACGCCATTGCAGAACCTACTTGCTTTCCCCGACACCTCATCATCTACCCTCTGGAAACAATCACTAAAAACCTTCTCCCAGTGCTCCTTTACGTCCACCTCCCCCAAATCCCCCAACCCCCTGCCAGCTCTCAGCACCTCTCTTAACACGACATGGATCCTATCCCGGCAGTAGTTCGCCACCTGCACAGACGATAGGAAGCGTGAGTATGAGGCCTCGAGGTTAGTGTGTTCGTTTGAGGCAAGAACCACACAAGAAGATAACCTCCGAACCGCCGTGTCCGTCGTACACGCCGAACAGGTGCGCCGGCAGCCTGAGCGCGGCGGCGTCGAAGTCGAGCCCGTGAGCGTCCAGCTCATGCCTGCTCGCGAGCATCCACGCCGGCACGTCGGCGAAGCGCGGCACGGCGGAGCGCGCGTCCTCCATCTCCGCGGCACGGCCGCGCGTCGCGGCGCAGCCCCACAGCGGCACGTACTCCATGAGGTACACGCTCCTCTTGCCGCACCCGGCCCCCGCGGGGCGCGCCGTGCCGCCAAGATCCGGCTGCCTCTCGGCCCCGCCGGCGCATTCCGCCGAGCACGCCGCGCGCGCGGAGCCCCCGTCCCCGGCGAACACCGCCGCCGCCATCACAGCAGCAATGGCCTTGAAGCTACACCGACGCCCGCTCCACCACGAGCCCGAGCCTCCTCCGCATCGGTAGGAAGGAAGCGCGAGCGGTGGCCTCCTGTGCGCGAAGCAAGGGGACAGCGAGAGCGAGAGCGAGGCGACTAAAGTGGTGACGAGGAGGTGGGTAGCGGTTCGGTTCGGCAGGACGTGCACCAGGTGGGCGCGGCGCCCGGGAGCGTGGGAGATTGTGAGTGGAGGGGTGAGGTGTTGTGTGCTCGTGGAAGGAGGAGGGGATCCGGGGGATGAAAGGCAGGTGGGACAAGCGAGCGCGATGTGGGAGGACGTGATTGGACGTGCTGTGTTCAGCAGGTCACGCACTCTCGCTTCTTGGCTCTGCTGCCGGCGCTGGACGTGGCGCTCTTTTTTCTTTTAAAAACTGTTTTATAGTTTTTCTATAGTAATTAATTTTTAAACAGAGTATTTGTTAAAATAGGGTCTACTATTTAATTATAATACATATTGTATCGATTTTATTTATATCTATAAAAATTACACGTGAGTTTTTGTTACTCTGTAATCTCTCGTACGAACAGCTTAAAAGCCATAAGTCACAGCTAAAAACTAGTTATTTGCCGATCCCGTTGCTCACCTGAGATTGCCTGCTTGACCTTTACACTCCTGCACAAACAATCCTGTTTTGGTAACGTGAAATTTGATTGAACGCAGCTGATTTGGTGGGATAAACTTTGCTATATCTCATCATTACAGGGGGGAAACGTTGCTAACAAGTGCTGTTATTGCTGAGCTATGAGTAGAATAACACGATCCCTTACCATTAGCAGTACTGTACTATTTATGTCTCTTAAACATTACTGTGTGGACATAGTAGTTTCAGTTTCTTCCAACACAGGAGTACCGTGTAATGTTTCATCTTTCTTCCATTCAGGCAAGGCAGCAGCTTTCTAATAATGCAATCGGTCACTGTCATCAACAATTAATCGGAAATGTACGACTTAGAGGGACAAAACCTAAAGGACCACGGGATATTTTGCTACTCTTGGTCACTCCCAAGTTTTTAGGAGTATTGAGTCGGTGACGTGCTACATTTTTGTCCCTTAACTGACCAAAAAACAATGACATGGAGGGGCCATGTGCCCCGCTCCAGAGTGTGCGGTTGAATCACCCGACCCGAGTGGTGTTCCGCGACGCTTTTCCTATCGTTTCCCGACGACGGATGGCTTTTCTACGGCGAAGGGTCTTATCACCGATCCATCCCAAATTTAGTGCTTAAACTCTGATACTGTAGGAGAAGTCTTGCGGTAAAATAGCGCGATGCCATAAATGAAAAAAGCTTAATATCTTTTATTTGACTTTTTCACTATTTTAAAATATAAAAAATCTAAATTTAAAATGCAAAAGTTATCTTATTCAAAATCTCAGTCATCGCATCTTCTCTCTCCCACTTCACACTTTGGAATGCACTGATTTTATAGAGAGAAAGACGCTTTTCTATTTTCTTAATCCGAAATAAAATAGCTAAGAAGAGGAAAGTTCCTTTAGGGTACCTAGGAAGAGGTCAAGTAAAAATGAGATGAGCCTATAGCTCAACTCAAAGGATTAAAGTAAGTGGTCATGAATTATGGTGTTAGGGGTTTGAATCCCTCCTCATACACAGCCTTCCAAAGAGAAAAAATCTCTACCTTTTCTTTCAGGGTGCAAAAATCACTTCTCATCCATCTTTGATCCATCTACATAGTAGTTTCCTTTCCTCCGGATGATTTGTACGGTCTTCTAAAAAGAAAAGGGTTTTATTTTTATATGAGGGTAGAAAAATCATCCCTCATCCCCCGGACGACTTGCACGCGTGCGCGCGTGGCTTGGCACGTTTCAGCGCGCGGGGGGACGGACGCCTCTCCCTCCCTCCCTCCCGGCGGGGTCCACGACGGGTGGGCCCCGGTCGCTCGCGGCCAATCGGGGCGCAACGCTTGGCCAAGTCGGGAACGGGTACCTGTACTAGCGTTGCGTTGGCGAGCGCACCGCGCACGGCACGCACGTCGCCGTCGATGCACTGTCCCGCTGGGGTCGCCTCGGTCTCGGTATCGGCCATGTGTCGCCCGGGCGCGCAGGCGGACGTTCCAACGTCGCGTCGCGAATCATGGACGCTTTACGTGCCCTCTCTATCCTGTTGTGGAGTTGGTCACGGCTGTGCCCCCCGGGTGGTGGTTATTTTTTGGATTCATCTTTGCCTTGGCGGATGACGGGACGAGGGCCGAGGTGAACAGCACGCCATTCGCTGCGCATACGAGTAGTTTCTTTTATCGGCGTGTTTCGATTGGATGTTTGGTTTAGATCGATGTGTGGTATGTGTTGTGTTTCGTAGGAAGCCACGTATATCTGGTCCTATAGTAATTTTTTTTACAAATCTGATATCTGTGTATATGGAAGTGTAAATCTAGTTTTTTTAAATGACGGTAATTGATATATGTCACCTGACGTCATCGCACCACGATAAGAAGTGCCTACTCGATTGGAGAAAGAGCGCTACATACGGTGGGTGGTACGGGCTGCCGAGCTAGTGGAGCTCGACAGAAACCTACAACACAATACCAGCTCGGTAGGAACCTAATGTATAACACCAGCTCGGCAGGAGTTGGTGTTGAGCCCACCGCGTGGCAGGCCGATAGGTCCCACCGCCTACCAGCTCGTTCGTCGCTTGTCAAGTTGGGCAAAGATGTCGTTGTGCCACAATCTGCCGCAATGAGATAGCGTGACAGGTGACACGTGTCGCTGCGGTCACTAAGGATGCTAAATTTACAATTTTCATATGAACGTGTGTCAAATTTGAAAAAAAATGCTACATGGTCATTTGTGCAATGGATTCCATGCAGAGATCCTATACCACATCGTCACAAATGGCCTTATTCTTTTCGGTTTAAGGTTTATGACTTTTATCTTATCTATAGTAACTAGCTTTCAAATGATGTATCTTCTCAAGGCGGCCTATAAGTCGATTGTAGTAGATATTGTATCGACTTTTCTATATCGGTCAAAATTGTACGTGAGTAACTCTTTGTATTCTCTCATAGACAAGCATAATTCAAGAATTTAAGAAAAGTTATAAGTCACGGTCAAAAAAATTCATCCATTAATATTTATAGTTTTGTGTTGATGAGTCAGCGTCTTGCCACATGGTGATCCATTTCTTCTCTGTCCAAGTGTCCCATTCGTCCGTGTTCGATCAACCTTCACCAGGAAGCCAAGCAACGACATGAATTTGTTCGCGATTCTTGTGTACATGCCAAAAGCACTACCGGGCTTCTATACCATGGCAATTTGCATAAGTTGATAACCCGTTGAAAAACTAACGTCGACTGATCCATAGCAAATCTCTACCACTCTATAATACACCAAAATTTTCTCTACTAAATCCACCCCCTCAACCACCCTCACAGTCATGCCTAATCTAAGTCCACCCAGATTTGTGTACCAAAGTAATCCAACTTCATACAAATGAATGGTCTGGATCTCTTCTCAAGCCTTCTTCTCTTACTCATTGAAAGATCTAAGGCCAAAATTATCTGGATCATGCACATCATTGAAGCAGAACCCCACCCGCGCCTCCGCCGATTTCTCCCCCGTCTCCCCCATTCTCTGCGTCTCCCCGCCTCCTCCCCCCCCCCCCCCCGCTCGGCCGTTCTCCGCCGATCCGCCCTCGCCTCCTCCTCCCCGCTCCTCCGCCGCCTCCTCCCCCCACCCCTCCGCTCCGCCGCCGCCGCCTCCTCCCGCCCACCTCTCCGCTCCGCCGTCGCCTCCTTCTCCCCCCACCCCTTCGCTCCACCCTTGCCTCGTCCTCCCCACCCCGCGCCGCCGCCACTTCCTCCTCCCCCCACTCCTCTGCTCAGCCACCGCCTCCTCCCCCGCTCCTCCGCTCCGTCGCCTCCTCCTCTTCCCCCCACCCCTCCGCTCGGCCGCCGCCTCCTCCCCCGCTCCTTCGCTCCGCCATCGCCTCCTCCTCCCCACCCCGCGCCGACGCCTCCTCCCCACCCCGCGCCGCCTCCTCCTCCTCCTCCCCACCGCAGCTCCCAAACCCTAGCTAGCCCAAACATTCGACGGCGCGCTGATCGGCGGCGGAGGCGGGGACTGGACTAACGCGGTGGGGGCGCCATGGGCTGCTTCCTCTCCTGCTTCCACGCACACCCCGACGACCCGTCCGTTTGCCTCCGTGTAAGCGAACCCCTGTGATTCCCGATGCCTTACACCTCTCGCTCAGTTCAGTTCGGTCCTGATGCAGATGGTGATGATCTGTTTCTCTGTGCGCTTCCTTGGTTCAGGATCCGCTCGTGCGCGAGACCCGGCTCGGGGACACGTTCCTGGATGATGAGAAAAGTGGGCTTTTCTGCATACCATTTTTGTTGTTTCGATCGGGTTTTCAGGTTTGGGGTAGGTGAATTACTTGACTTGTGGTTGTACTGTTTGTGTGGTCTGTTGTCTGTAGAGCTTGAGGAGGGTGGAACTTTGGAGGAGGATTGCGGTAATGGCGGAGACATCGACGAGGAGCTCAGGCGAGAGGTATCTGCAACGTCTTCTTCTGTTTCTGTGCGCAATTCTATCAGACCGTAACGATGATGACGAGCCGCCAAAATTGAATCTGATAATGCATTCTAGACTGCGAATACGGTCTGCCTGCATAGTATTTTGGTTCTGAATTTGGGTTTGGGCCTTTTCAGCATGCTGTACCAGTATGGCAGTATCACCCCGAATATTCCTTGGTAAAGATTGTCGTGGAATGTGTGAATAGGGATTTGGTAGGTGATTATCGTATTTTGTATTGTGAGTTATATGCCTCGATGACAATGGTTGTGATTTTTTTTCAAAACTGAAGCTACGAATTATAACTGGGTTATGCACTGATTAATAAAACGTTTTGACCTATTTAGTACTAGAACGTAAATAGCAGGCAGCCCTGTAAAATTCCTCTCTTTGCCATTTCTTACTTTCTTGTTGTGATGTATGTGACACCTGGTTGGAAATTCTACTTTTTAGTCTAAAGTCAAAGTTTTAACTCTGAATAAAGGCTATGTTCCACTGAATGTGACAGAATTTTCTATGAGAAGTATATTGGAAAGCTTAGAACTGCTGCAATTCATTTTTGAACTTTGAGGCCTCATTAAAGTATATTAAGATACAAGTTGTTAGTTGTTCAACGCATAACCCTGTAAAGTCCCCTTTTTTTGTACCTTTTGGTCATATAAATATATGATATAGGTGGTTGAACACTATGCTGATCAGTTCAGATTTTAATCTTCAGGTAGGTTGGGTTCTACTGGTTGTGAGCGTGTGGTATAGAATTTTCCAGGCAATACCTTGATATGTTCTGTGATGATCATTTTGTTATGTGTTTCTAGATTTATATGCATAGCCATTATTAAATATTTAGATTTCAACTTTTGCAATTCTGTAGTTTGAAGCCTCACAAATTATACTGAGGTACATTACGTAATGCTCAATTTCGCTGAACAGAAATTTTCATGGTATTCCAATATCACCAGGCAAATTATCTCAAATCCTGTGGCACTATATCAGAAACCCCACCAGAAATTCGGCAAGTATCAAGCCAAATCAGTTCAGATGAAACTGATGAGGTAAGGAACATGCTTCTGCAATGTTGTAAAGTGCAATGAGGTAAGGAACATGCTTCTTCATTACAGTGCAAACAAAAAGAGGCACAATGAGTAAAGTGTGGGAAAGAATTAGTAATCTGTTGCGAACTTCTTATATGACAGACTTTCTAGAGGATTGAAAATATGAAATAATTCCTCTACTTTGTTTTCGATAGATGTAATTAGGCTTCTTTTCTCAAATATGCTAATTAGGGGCCGGGCTTGCAAAGGAACAATGTGCTCATTTCATGTTTGATCGTCTTTGATACCATTCTGACTAGAACAGAGGAAGATTACACTGTTGTCTGATTTGAGGGATTGTCTTAACATTCATGTTTGAGCTTATACAGTGATTGTTTAGGACAGCTAAACAGTTTCTCTGCGCAGAGGAGTGCTAATCTGTTGATTCGAGTCATAGAGTGCATGCATGCAGACTCTCTCTTGTTCAATCATGTGGTGTTTTGTCATATATAGATAAAATTTTAATGTTCTGTTTTGTCATATAGAAATACATTTTTTGTACTTAACTTAATCATTGATCAGTTGTTGATGCGATAATTTCACGTTCCAGAGTTGTTTTTATGAAATGCGTTTGGAACTTTGAATGAATCCCACAAATGCACAGATAAGCATGTGACAATTTTATACACCCTGACCTGTTCTTTGGCAGAAATTGATCATTTGATAAGTGAGACCTTATGACATTGTCATGTTATTCAGCTAATTGGTTTATGTCAAGCTATAGCCTGTCATTCCCTAATTTTTGTTTCTTTCATAAGCTATTAATTAGAAATAACAAATCCATGCATGTTTTTGCTTGCATACTAAATTTTGTCATAAATGTTATATGTGATATCTATGTAAAATCAAGTGACCACGTATATCCGCAGTGAACCACAGGTTACTTAGGTCTATTTGTGGCAACATATTGTCATTATTACTTTCAGGTCCCACTAAAGTGGTTTCCAAGGAAATAGAACGGATTGACCAACTTTTCTATACTTATACTGACAGCTCATCTGGCATGATTGAGTAAGTTCTTTCTCAAGTTTCTCAACACTTTGCCACATTTTTTGCTGGTCATGATGATCCTCTTTCGTTCATATGGGGGATGATGATTTACGTTTCTTTTAAAAATGAATGCATATATCTATTCTTGAGATTGTGCGTATACTGCATATAGTTAATCCTGTGTACATTTACTTCCAGTGACCAGATGTATTTTCCTCTTTTTTCACAATATGGACAAAATTCTTGAACGGTACGAGCGTTACTCCTAAGCAGAAAAGGTTCTTATTTCAGCCGAATTTGAAACTCAGGTAAAGTAAAAGCAAAAGGTTTCCTTGTCTTGAGCTATGAAGTAAATTGATTCTCATATATGATGTTCTGAACTTTATTTAGTATTTTTTTCCAATTCTTTTCTTGAGTTATGATATTAATTGACTTACTACGGACTGGGGGTCCATGTCGATCTTCTCTCTCTTAACATCTACACAATTAGTCCTTGAGGAGTACTTAGGCTTTAGTCGGACGATGGAATCAAATGTCGCAATCCTAATTGTAGCCAGTGATGGATACATGGTTGATTCAATCCTAAATGTTGGAAACAATATCACAGGATAGCTCCAGTCAGATTGATGGTTGAAAAATATATGAGACGTGAATCGTAATGAATCTGATTGTTCGTTTTATTTTTTACAAATTTTATCTTGTTTTGTATTTTACCGTAGCGTTAGCACGGGTACACTACTAGTCAATATAACTAGAAAACAAAAACGATCACACAATCACACAACGCAAAAGTAAATAAATAATTGACACAAGAGATAACAGGGAGAGCAGTCAGCGACCTTCTTTGTTGATCTAAAAAATCTATTTTACAATGGTGTCTCCTCTCTATATTTATAGTCTACAGTCCTTTCGGTATATACCCACATTTTCAACTTGAAGTCCAAGAAAGAAACTATGCAGGTCCCATCTAGCCTAACCGCACCCCCTTAGGTATAAGTTTTGTAACACTTCCCCTTAGACGAATACCACGTCATATAAATGTCTCATTAAAAACTCCTTCCAAAAATTCAGCGGGAAAAAGGATTGGAGAAAAAGTACATCAAATACGCAAGCTGCATTGTATTAGATGCCTCATTAAAAACTTTCATGTGAGGAAAACTTATAGTAAAAACTCACTAAATGAAAAAGAGTACAACTTTTAAGCTTTTTTATAATCTTCAGGATCAAAGTAAATATGAGCTATTATTCAAGGAAGTGCTTCCTTGAATTCTGTAAAACTCTAAGTCACCTCATTTTAATGCCACGAACACATATTTCAAAGCTTGATGTTAGCAGAGACTTGGTGAATAAATCTCCAAGATTTTTACAAGACCTAGTATGCAATACCTTCACTTCACCTCTCTTCTAGAGTTCATGAGCAAAGAAAAAATTTAGAAACAATATGCTTCGTGAGATTGCTATTTACATAACCATTGGCATGAGCTTTTGTAAGCAATACCTTTTCCATGGTTCTTCTTGTTCCACTTTTGTAAGTATTGGCATGAGCTTCTGACTTAGCCATGCTTCTAGTAGGAAGAGATGGGAAGAGATGAGTGATTCTATATGAGCAGCTCATCTTCACTCTTTGCTATTAATTAGCAGCACACCAATCAACTCTGGATACTTCTAGTACTTAGAGTGGTGATATTGTGTTTGCATATTCACATTATTAACATGAAAAGTGGACAACAATTTGTCAATCATGTCTTCATCTGTGATCTTGCAACAAAGTTTTAGTTGACTGACAATACGACGTAAGGTAGAGTTGTAATCAACCATAGTCTTGTAGTCGAAACACATATTCATCCAGTCATACCTTACCTTTGGGTGCAAAGAGAACTTTTGTTTCTCATAGCGCTCCTTCAGGGAGTCCCACAAGACCCTTGGATCTTGCTCAGTCATATACTTATCCTTCAGGGCTGAGTTAAGGTGATGCCTCAAGAAAAGCAAAGCCAAACTTTTCAACAGAGGTAGGCACAACATCAACACAATTATTGCCACGGCTAAGAACATCTTTAATAGTTGCTTCAAGGTTATGTAGTTGCTATCATCCAAGGCAAGCACATCAAACTCTCTCTTAGCAATATTAGACATACCCTATATTAATCTATGCAATATTTCAAAATTTTAATATGGATAAATGATAATGTTGGACCATATGGCTATGTCTAGAATATTTGTGATAATGAATAATTGATAATATTACTTACTGTTATTATTTGAGGCATGTGTAGAGACCCAAATCTGCAAATCCGAACTCTCCTGTGTATTCTGCACTAGTCTATCACGCTAGTGCACACAATGTAAATATAGATGGAATATCAATCATATCATGATTTACTAAGAAAAGACTCAAATATTTTTAATTATTAGAGTTGCAACCTTATGGCCAAGCTTACAAATAATAGTATGAAAGGTTTAAGAAACTAGCAGCAGAAAATAAAAGAAAAACACAGCGGCCACTCGACATACCCACAGGCAATCGATTGGGAAGCGAAGTCCTCAGCGAAGTCTTTGAAGAGACCTCCTTCAAATTCCTCTGTCTGATTTGGCTCTTCTTTAACAATTAAGAAAATATGGATATGGCCATGAGTACATAGTGTACTCTGCAAGTCGTTTGTAACAAACATGCAATATAGTATGCAAGGCTTACCAAATGATGGCTGAGTGGTTATTTTGCAGAAAGCAATGATTTTAGAGGAAATACAATAAATATATTGAAAGCACATTTTTTGGAAAGGACATAAATAAATAATTAATGAATCAAAGGATTGATATACCACAAGTGAACTATCCATTCACTTCCCAACCAAATTTCTTCCCAACCAACCAAGATTTTATGAAAAATCTAGTACCTCGTTTGAAATCACCAAGCATTGTCCATAACCAGATATACGGTTATTCGAATAGTTTTACACTCTGCAGAGCTTGCACAACTTTACCCATAAGAGATAATCAACTTATAATGTCAATGTTTGACACACCTCCAAAGGTATGTGACCAAGTGATTATCACAAGTTCTTTACAATGCTTAATCTCAACCAAGTTCTGCCCGCTCCCTTAATGTGGATCCATGGCTACTGCCAAACTGCATTCATCCTAATGACAGAACCGAAATCGAAACATCACAAATTATTCAGCCAGGTCCATCCCATACTGGACATGTGGTTGTATGATAAGGCTTAGATTAATGAAACACAAAGTTAAGTCCTTAGACATTACCTAGGTGAAACATCCACATCCCAATGTGCGAACTGCACCCCTTTACTACACAATCATTCGTCTAAGTGAAAATTATTTTGTATAGCCAACACTAATGACACCACCTATGTTATGGTACTCAAATTTTATAGTTGTGGCTATAACCACGATTCAATATCTCATTAAGTTCAAATTAATTAATTGATGACATGTGATGATGAACCCAACGTAACTATAAGCATAGCTAAGCATACTAGACGTACAACCCATGTGACAACTAGTATTACATCTAGAGGTGGGAATTGGGCCGTGCCACGGCACGGCCCGGGCCCACCGTGCTTCGGGCCACTTCTTGCCGTGCCAACTCGGCCCAGTCATCCCGTCGTGCCGTGCCGGCCCGCATCGTCTTCAGCCAGGCCCAAGCACGACCCAAATCCTACCGTGCCGGAGTTCGTGCCAAGCTAGTCCAAGCCCAGCCCAAAGTAACTATACACGACGAAAGCGACGGCGACAATGATAGCGATGGCTGCTATCTTCCTTTCTCTTGTACCCGCCTTATTAAAAATATACTTAAAATTCGATTCTATTGTCTCATGCCATTCCACCTCCGAATTTGGTCATCTAGTCCAATGATATGCATATCTTGGTGCAAATTAGACTGTGGCGTACGTGAACATCTAGCTCATCGCCCGACAATCTAGCATAGGGCTGCCCAACTAGTCAAATAGAAAAGATCAAGGAGAGTTATGAGTGCAACTTACTATAGTTAAGAAATCAATTTTAAATAGTTTCTGGCCCGCCGTGCTCCCCGTGTCGTGCCGGCCCGAGCACGGCACGATTCGTCGTGTCGTGCCGCCCAATGGGCCGATTTTCCAGGCCCAGCCCAGCCCACCGTTCATGCCGTGCCGGCACGGCCCGCCACGTGTCGGGTCGGGCCGTGCTTGGGCCGTGCCGTGCCGGCCGTGCTTTGGGCTAGCCCAAAAAAGCACGGCCCAACTCCCAGCTCTAATTACATCACTAGATAAATACCCATCCTATAGTGATAATAAAATCATGGCATTTAAATTATCAAGGAGGAATTTTTCAAGTTGGATAATAACTAACAGACACAAAGGTTTATACTAAAATAGCAATGCACGATAATTTGAAACAAAATAATAGATAATAGATTTGAAAACTAGGTTCAACATGATCAAAGGACATGATTTGCTTTGGCCTTGCTTAGTTAATGACTCTTAGTCTTTAGATCTTACTTCAGCTCCTTTAAAGACGTTATCTAACGGGAGAGAAAGCGATTGATGCACAGATAAAATCAAATAAAATTCAAATGAAATTAAAAAACTTAAAAAATAAAATCGAAAGATAGAGCTCAATTTTATATGAATTTATAAAAAAGAATCAGGTCAATCAGAGTTAGGACAGAGAAGAACAGGCTCTCAGAAGATTTAAATCTGAACAAAAAAGAAAAATAGGATTTACTGAAATTATTTTTCTAAAGGAAAATAGGATTAATGACATCATCTGCTGACATGATAGCTGACTCGTCTTCTAGGGCTGACGTGGCATGACACATGGCACTAGGGCTGAGGTGACAAGGTGATGTGGCTGACATGTGGTGCTGACGTGGCATCAAATGTGACATGGCTCGGTTTGCCAATGTGGAAAACACATGGACTGACACATGGAGGCCATGTGGGATTAGGGCAAACATGGCTAATGAGGTGGCAGTGCTGACGAGGCTCAGCCCATGGTCTACAAAACAGTGCGACTCACTCGTGGGCCCCATGCGTTAGCGAGACGGCGCATGGTGGACAGGGTCCACGAAGAATTTGAAGCGTTGGCCAACACAGGTGTAAGGTGATGAATTTTAGAGCTTCTAAATTAGCCGTTGGAAGTCGACGTGGAACTATTGCTGTTGTAATCCCGGTAGTTCTGATGTTCGGAAGTTCCAAAATTTTAGCGCGGTATTTCCATTTGTTTCGAGGCCAAGAGTTGGCACTCTCTGGAAAAAAACATTCCGCCTGGGTTTTCGGAGCTTCCGTGCTTCGGAAGTACCGTTTAAGGTTACGGTACTACCGCTTTACGATAGTTCCATCGTTGAAACTCCGGTACTTCCGTTTTCCATAGAGAAAAAGTGTTTCTGAGGGTGCTCTCTGAAAAAATGTCCGGCTCGATTTTAACAGAGCTTCTGAAAAGCAAATGTGCCGCGGTTTGCATGCCGGTACTTTCAATTGTGCAGACAAAGCATAAATTTACTCCGAGGTGCTCTCTGGAAAAATGTTCCGCTCAATTTTTTGGAGCTTCCGTACTCTGGAAGTACCGTTTAAGGTTGCGGTACTACCACTCTGTGGTAGTTCTATCGTTGAAACTCTGGTACTTCCGTTTTTCAGACAGAGCACAAACTGGCTATCAATTTTAGTTTTAAATGAATGGATGATCATAAATTGATCCAACTGGTACAAGAATATGCTATTAAGTTACTAACCATGATCCATCTTAATAGTACAATATTTATCATATAATCTGGTCTTCTATCCTTTCTCCTAAGACTGATAAAAGTGATAAAGGGATCCTAGTCTACATATATCTTTGTCTTGAGCCACTATGATCTTCATGATGACCCTTAGTATGTGTCACATCATCATTTTAGAGACTAAACTTTTTAAACACTCAATAAACATATCAGTCCCATATTCACATAAATTCATTAATTAGTAAAACTATTTTTAGAGGCCTATATACTTTCAATCTCTCCCTTTTTGGTAATTGATGACAATACAAATTTATGTGAGGTGAAAAAAGTTTTGAATATACCACTTGTTTGAAAACTAGTTATATATTCTTTTGTGACTTTGAAAGTAAATAATTCTTGCAATGATCTCACATGAGTTTTAGAAAATTAGTTATTTTTAAAGTCAATACGGGGAAAGCTCCCCCTAAACATGTGCATATAGTGAGAGAAAAAATTGCAAGCACATGTAATAATTTTTGAGAGTTTTTAGCGGAGTTTCACTTGTTTGTTGACCTTGAGAGAGAAGAAATATAGCAATGGAGCACAAGATACACACACTTTCAAATTCATCATAAACATAGCATTGAGATAGAGTGCATAAGTTCATTACATCATAAAATCATTACATATTCAAATATATAGATAGATAGACATGGCTTCTTCTTTTCTCTTCCTTGTGCTTCCCCTTTCATGTCTTTCCCTTTTCATGTCTTCTCCCTCTTCGACATTAAATGACCAAAAATGCTACTCTTGTGGTCCTTGAGGGGTAGAGTCATGAGTCACGATGACGACGATGACCATAATGGATAGGAGATGGAGGATGAGCCAAGGCATGCTAGATAGAGGTGACTCTCTCATTAATAGAATCCATCCTAGAGGAAAGGGAAGCGAATGCCTCGGCCTGAGAATCATGAATTTGGACAATAGCTCAGTATATCTGAGATAAAGAGACTTATTCTTCTTCTTAAGGTGCTGCTATAGGCTATTCTTGTTATTGAGCTCGAGGACGGGAAGCTGGAGGAATTGAAGGATCTGCTCGAGGCTTGTAAGCCTTGTGGATGCTGCCGAAAGCACCATGAAATTTGATCTTTCGAAGGATCAAAGCTATAATGTATGGAACGTAATTTATTTTTTTGATCCTATCATTTTTGGAAGATGCTATTGCCCAGCTAATGAGATCAACCACGTCAAATTTATGACCTTGCATAACATAGTCAATGAGATTCCATACATGGCCTTTGATGGTATCATAATTCCCACTCTTGGGAAGAATAGTGTGGTTAATAATCAAGTTTACCAGGCTGGGTATGGGAAGAAGACTAACAAGCTTGCCTGGGACATATCTTGAGTTCTGATCATATTACTCAGATAAGACGGGGGAGCTCAAGTGCAGGTCTATCATGAACCTTCTCATGTGCACTTGACTCTGTCCTTAGAGCCAGCTCAAACTCATGCTTGTTTGAATCCAGAGGTTGGCAGCCAGTCATCCATGAAATATGATGAAAATCAAGAGAAACATATAGTGTAGTATAGAACTACCTGATTATGTATTCATTATAGTCTGATTTGAGAGCCACAAGATTCTGTATTCCAGCTCTTTGAAACAGCCTATAAGTTCCATCATATTTGTTAATGGAGTCCAAGTGGTCCCAATCAACATATTTGTGATCAGCAAAGAGTCTGGTTGGACCATACATCTGCTTATACACTTGTTCTTGAATTTTTGTATAAAACTTTGGATTAATAGAGTTACTTGGAAGTAGAAATTGGTTTCTATGACATAGCCGAGCATATTCTTCAGCCGTGATTTTTCTGAGGTCTATTTGAGGCTCTTCTCGATCAGGTACGTCCTCATCTGATTGTTCAAGAGGTGAGCTCTCCTGCTATTCTGATTCTGTCTCTGATTTAGATGCTATTGCATTGCCTCCGTCCTATCTGGTTTTTCTAGTAGATTTTGAGGTGGCTGGACGTGCAGGAGGAAGCACATAGGCTGCAAGAGGTTCTGAAGATTGACCCGAAGCTACAGAAGAGGAGTACACTTTGCGGCCAGCATTCCTTGTTCTAGCCATCTTAAGACAAGGAGAAAAGATATTAGAGATATGGAGAGATCAAACAAAAAGGTTTGAAAAGAAATGGAATGAGATGGCTATTTTATCAGGATAATCGGAAGTACCACCGTTCAAGCCGTGGTGGTACTGGGCTATGGTAGTACTGCGCTCGTTGAGCGATAGTTCTGGTTTCCCTGACTATTTCTAGGGCAAGCAATGTATGAATTTTTTGGTATTTTTCTTTGATTGAATCTATGGAATAGATGCACAAACATCATTAGAGGCCAAATCTAGTAGTTTGCCCAAGACAAAATAGTCCTAAATCATTCGCATTTCAGATCAACTCTTAGACCAAAACGTAGAGTTCTAGAACAAGGTGAAAGAAAGGATTTGATCTTGTTTACCATGTGGATTGGAGGAGATGAACCCTTAGGATGCAACGAAGCACAAAAAATTGAAGAAATCCCCACCGGATTTGGAGATCGAACGAGTGGTTTTTAGGGTTTTTCATTGGAGAGGAGAGAGAGGAGAGCGCACGGACATGGGCGACTATCAGAGTCAGACCTTCCAGAGGAGAGCAGAGGTTCACGGGTTAAAAGCCCTTGGTTTTTGACAGCTATGGTTCACTGCCCACATATGCATGTGGAAGTACTGCGATTAAACTGCCGGTAGTTCCGGAATGCGAAAGTACTACAAAAACAACGGTAGTAGTTTCGATATTTCTGGAATTTCAGGGAATAGGACTTAGATCAGAAAAATATGCAAATGATCTCTAGTTTTGCACTCAAATAAAATCATTGGGATCATTATGCATTAATATAACTTTGGAATATAGCATTATTATGATAGAGATTTTAGCAAAAAAAAAGGTGAAAAACACTTTTCATAAAAGCCTCAAACAACTCTAAATGAGCAAGAAAAACATGAGGATGAGTTCAAGTAATATTTGAGTAATCTATGACATTTAATTCATTCCTCAACTTGCAAAAGCGGCTTTCATCTAGAGATTTGGTGAAAATATTTTGGTCTTTGATTCGGATGTGGCTAATTGAGATATCTCCTTTTCTAACATGATCTCTGAAGAAATGGTGGTGTATATCTATATGCTAGATTCTTGAGTCTTGGATTGGGTTGTTGGATATTTTTACTGCTAGAGTAGTTCCGCTCTATGGTAGTTCCACCGTTGAAACTCTGGTATTTCTATTTTTTGCAGAGAAAAAGTGATTCCAATGGTGCTCTCCAAAAAAAAAGTTCCTCTTGATTTTGACGGACCTTCCAGAAAGTGGAAGTACCGCAGTTTGCATGCCGGTACTTCCGATTCTGCAGAAAGAGCACAGATTTACTCCGAGGGTGCTCTCTGAAAAAACATTCCGCTCAATTTTTTCAGAGCTTTCATGCTCTGGAATACTGTTCAAGGTTGCGGTACTTCTGCTTTACGGTAATTCTGCCGTTGAAACTTCGGTACTTCCGTTTTTTCCAGACATAGTACAGATTGGCTATCAATTTTAGTTTTAAATGAATGCATGATCCTAAATTGATCCATATGGCACAAGAATATGCTATCAAATTACTAACCAAGATCTCTCTTAATGGTATGGCATTTATCCTATAATCTGGTCTTCCATCCTTTGTCCTAAGATCGGTAAAAGTAAAAAAGGGATCCTAGTCTACATATGTAAGTAGAAATGAGTTTGTCAAAATTGCTTAGATTAAATCTGCTAATAAAATTTCGACTACTCTAACTAATTATTATGAAGATTATAAGTCTGTTAAAAGTGTTCGTCAAAATCAATTTGAAAATGAGTACCCTAAATTTGTGATGAAACCTAGAGAATCAATAGATGCACTTTTGGATCACTTCAATAAAATTGTTAGTGATTTGCAATCTATTGATTCATATACTCTAATCCTGATAATGCTCATTAAATCTTAAATGCTTTGGACACATCTGTTTGGAATGTGTTAGTCACTGCTTTGGTTAGGATAAATAAGTCACTGCTTCTGTTAACATGGAAACACTCACTTTGAATGCTCTTTATTTCAAGATGAAAATATATGAGATTGATGTTTTGGTTAGGATAAATGTCAGAACCCGGAGTAACGACTCCTAGATCCTCTGTGTAAATCGCACTAGTCCAGGATCAGCTAGTGCACACAGTGATAACAAAGATAAATACCAAGCACAAATGACTTCTTATATTAAATAAAAGAGTACGGTCTTATGGCCAAGTCTTACATCAACGCCCATTGGCAAAAATAAATAAAGCAAATAACTAAAAAGAAGCGAAACCCAAGTCTGCCCACAGGCAAACGACAGTAAGACGCGGCTTACTCGTCCTGATCTTCACCATGGTCGACGTCGTCCTTTTCTGTGTGGAGATAGCAAGGTGAGTACAAACTTGTACTCCGTAAATCACACGGAGAAATGCAATATAATGATAAAAGCTTCAATGGAAGGCTCTTGCGAGTTTTATCAAGTTTTACACTCTGAGTTGGAGGCTACTGGTACAATTAATACATCAACCTTGGTTCAACTTAGGCATGTAAGGGTTTCGAATCACTTATTTGTTGGAATTGTATAAGAACTCATGGTCTTAGAGATAAGATCATGGTTTGGGCACTACAGTGTAAATAGAGATGGGGTTAGGTGCTAACGGGAAGGCTGGGGAGATGTAATTTTTGTGCTAGGGTTTGAGGGGTGCCAAGAGGGCACTTTGTAGCCACAAACATAATGATCCAGCAATAAAATTACATATGATAAGTTGAAAAAGGTGGCAGCGCGTCGATCTCCCCATGCCCTAACCTTGATCTCAATGTGTGAGGTGAAAGGGCAGTAGCTCTGTTTGCTACATGTACATCACCGGCCTTATCTTCACGCAAGGGCGACAACTCCATGAGTGCTCAGCGATGTTGGTTTTTCTCTACCTCGGTCCATGTGCACACATTTCACGCACGACAACATCGATTTCATGATTGCTCTCATATTAAACTTTGTACTGCCGAGAAGTCTACTAGCATGCTGAATCAACCATTGAAAGCGAGATTATTTAATTTGATATAGTAACATGTACTGTAGTTACAGTACCGCGCACTGTTTGCTACAGTACACGCCATGTTGCTACAGTGAAAAACTATTTTTTTTTCTTTTTTCTTCCTTTGTTGGATTTTTTGTTTTTGTTTCTGTTTTTGCTGTATTGGCAGGTTAGACAATCAGAAGACAGTAGATTTGAGAGAAAAAACTGTCACTGTGGATTACAATCATTTATCCCCCTCTAATTGCCAATGACAACTCTACATGTAACAAAGCATGGCAAGTGTGCAAAATAGTAAAGACAAGTCAAAACAAAGTGTCAAGAACACTAGTCTAGAGTTTAACGCTGCTAATTATGCCAAGAATAATCCACCTAAGGTTGTTAAGGTCATAGAAAGTGTGCTAATTGAAACAAAAAGTGAGCTTCATAAAACTATATTTAAATCTGTTGGTTTTGTATAAAGTTCATTTGCTAATGCTATAGGTGCTAGCTCATTATCTCAAAAGAATTCTGGTTATGTTAAATTTTGTCGCACCTACTGTGGAAGAGAAGGTCACTTGCATGACTTTTGCTTTAGGCGTGCCATGAAAGAGAAGACTGAATGATTGAATGCATTAAGAAAAAACATGCAACTCTTTTGTTATTCCTAGAACTAATGTGAAAGCTAGATTCTAGAAAACTTTTATGATGACATTGAATCTGCTTCACTTGCTTGTTTGGGGGTATAATTCAAATAATTCACATTTGTTTTGGCATTCTGATTGTCCACGCGCACGTGATTCTGATTCTAGATTTGTTGCAGTTCATCCACATCGTGTGTCTCAGTACTGGAATTCTAGATCTTATTTCACTAACCCCAGTACTATGATATCGATATTTTCTATGATATAGGTACAACTGATGATCAAGGGGAACATGTGGCTAGTGGATTCAGGATGCTCCAGGCATATGACCAGTGATTCAAGGTGGTTCTCCTCTCTGATCACTAGGGCATCTAGTGATGAGTTGATCACTTTGGGGATACCTCAATAGGTACTGTGATGGCTAAAGGTACAGTGCACCTTAATGATAAAATCATTTTCAAGGATGTTGCTTGGGTAAGTAAATTGAAGTACAATTTGCTTTCTATTTCACAGTTGATAGACAACAACCTTGAGGTGGGCTTTAAGAGACATGCTTGTAGAGTTTTTGACGCTTCTAGGGATCTTATTTTGAATATATCTCGATCGAGTAAGGTCTTTAGAGCTGATTTTAATCGTTCTTTGTTACCTGATGTTAGATTTTTGGTAGCTTATAAATCTAGAGATCTATTTTGTTGGCACCACAGGTTGAGACACACTAGTTTTGATCACCTTACATGAATTAGTGGGATTGATCTCATTAGTGGGCCACCTAAGCTTAAGGGTGGTAAATATTTGATTTATTCCCCTTGTAGAAATGGTAAGATGCTAGCTGATTCGCACCTACTATTTTCTATGATCATTATAGATGGCCCTGGTCAATTGTTGTACATAGACACTACAGGTCCTTCTAGGGCTCAATCTGTTGGAGGTAAATGATACATACTTGTAATTGTTGATGATTACTCCAGATATTCTTGGGTTTATTTTATGGTTTCTAAGGATGAGGCTTTTGGTCATTTTAAAGATTTATTTCTTAGACTTAATAATAAATTACCAGCTTCCCTAAAAGCTATAAGGAGTGATAACGGTACTGAATTTAAAAATTCATCATTTGCTTCTTTTTTATCTAAAAAAAGTTTAGAACATCAATTTTCCCCTTGTGTCCCACAACAAAATGTAGAGAGAAAAAATAGAACATTTTTTGAGATGGCTAGGACTATAATTGATGAACTTGCTTCTCGTAGGAAGTATTGGGCTGAGACTATTTCTACTGCATGTCATATTTCTAATAGAGTATTTTTAGTGCATTATTGCATAAGACTTTTTATGAGTTGAGATTTGGTCGTAGGCCTAATGTTTCTCACTTCAGAGTATTTATATATAAATGATATATTCTTAAACATGGTAATCTTGGTAAATTTGAATCTAGATCTTCATATGACATTTTTCTTGGTTACCCTACTCACTCTCATTGTTGTCATGTACTCAACTTAGAGACTAACAAAATTGTTGAGATCTGCGAGGTTACTTTTGATGAGGCTAGAGCTGGTACTAGACTAGATATTTCTGATACACAGGTTCAGGGCGAGTCAGAAGTCATATTTCTTGATGAAGAGGAGGATCTTAATTTTCGTGATGTTTTTCCTCCCGTGCCACCACCTGTACCAACTGAGGATCTTGCACCTTCTACTTCCACTTCAGCTGGAGACACTACTATCTCTAGTGGGGCAATACATCCTGATGTACCACTATCATATGATAGATCACCTGTAGAGGATGTTGATAATATTAAAGATACTTTAGAACCTGCTGCACCATTGCATATGCATCATCGTCATCCCCCAAAGCAAATGATTGGTGACATTCATGAAAGGGTAACACGTTTCAGGTTTACTTCTTCTGACTCACATGCTCATTCTACTTTTATTGCCTCTCTTGAGCCCAATGATGTAAGTCATGCTTTATTTTATAAGTCTTGAATCAATGATATGCATGAAGAATTAGAAAATTTTCAGTGTAATAAAGTCTGGACCTTAGTTGAACTTCCACATGGACATAATATGATTGCAACTAAATAGGGTTTTTTTTTAAAATAAACAAAGTTAGGATGGTGTTGTGGTTAGAAATAAGGCTAGCTTATCACTTAGGGATTTACTTAGGTGGAGAGTCTTGATTTTAGTAAAACTTTTACTCCTGTTGCCAGATTAGAAGCTATTCGAAATTTCTTAGCATTTTCTGTATCTAAAGGTTTCAAATTGTATCTAATGGAAGTTAAAAGTGCTTTTCTTAATGGCTTTATTGAGGAGAAAGTTTATGAAGTTTATGTTAAGCAACCACCTGGGTTTAAAAATCCTAAATTTCCTAATCATATCTATAAATTGTCTAAAGCTTTATATAGATTGAAACAAGCTCCTAGTGTATGGTATGAAATGCTTAAGTCGTCCTTGTTAAAAAATCATTTTCAAATGGGCAAGGTAGACAAAACTGTTTTCACGCTTAGGCATGGCAATGATCTATTATTTGTTTATCATCTTTGATTGCTCTTCTCATGCTTTGGTTTTCCAAGTTTTTAGATACTATGAGCAGCAAGTCCGAGATGGGCATGATGGAGGAGTTAACTTACTTCTTAGGTTTGCAAATAAAACAAACTAAGCAAGGCAGTTTTATTCATTAAACCAAGTTATCAGAAGGTGAGGCTACGGATCAAAAAGAATACAAAAGTATGATTGGGTCTCTACTTTTCCTTACTGCTTTGAGACTGGACATAGATTTTGTTGTGTATTTGTGCAATCGATTCCAAGCTTCTCCTCGTGCATCCTATCGCCAGGCTATGAAAAGAATTTTTGGGTACCTCCAATCAATCTTAGATTTTGTGCTCTTGTATTCTTCTTCATCTTGTCTTACTTAGGAGGCCGTTGTAGATGGCTCTCAGTCTAGGACGTGCTTTACTGAAATAAGCTATAATCAAGTGTCAGTAATAAAGTGCTATGTGTTGAGTTATGTATATCTATGTTATGCTTTGTGCTTCAGTTTTGCACTTGTGGCTCACTTGGTTCTTAATTGTAGCATCTAGATTTAAATATCTATTTTGGATAGCTATCTTCTTTAGTGAGATCTTTAGCTTAACTGATTATTTTTTTAAAGATCTGGCATGTACATTAATTTGCTTAATCACATTATAAGCTTCTTTTGGCCTATTTTGTTATATATACATGCTTATGATTGGGCAAGTTTTATATGAGCATGATTTTGTATACGCCAATTTACTTGGTTTAAATAATCTTTTATGTTTTAATGGTGTGTTTTCCTTTTAAAAAAAATTGGATCAATGATTCTTGGATGTGAGTTTCTCTTTGCTGCTTCTTCCTTTTGTGTCTTGCTGCTTACATTGCTAAAGGGGGAGAGACGAGAGAGACTGAGGCTTGAAATGCTTTTTTGGCTTTAGTTCTTCACTTAGACCTGTTTGAAGTCTTGTTATCTTGAGGTGTTGTTAATGTATTCATCAAATGAGAGATTATTGGACATATGGCTAGGTGTAAAATATTTGTGATGATGAATAATTAACAATGTTACTTATTGATATTATTTAAGGCATGTGGCATGTGTAGACTCATGTAGTTAAGTTGTAAAAAACATGTGTTGGAAAAAGATGTTGCATTGATATTTACATGTGCAGGGTAAATCGGAGGCGATCGTGGTATACGGTGAGGATCGGGAAATGGGTTGGTGCAAAGTTATGATCCAGAGGGTTAAGGATGCTAGGAGTCTGGAGGCTTAAATATTTGAATTTTGACTATTCGCGAAAGGTAGTACGTAGAGGAAAATAGTCGCATGTGATTTTGGCCAGTATAGCTAAACTCAGTATAATTTTTACTACAATTTTTTCTATTGAACCCACCTTGAAAAAAATACACCGTTTAAAAGGTAGTTACTATAGACATTACAAGTATAAGCCACAAAAAGCTGAAACAAACCCAGCCTATAAATAGATATGGGGTTAAGTGCTAACGGGAAGGCTGGGGAGATGCAATTTTCATGCTAGGGTTTGAGAGGTGCCGGAGGGCACTTTGTAACCACAACATAATGATTCAGCAATAAAATTAGATCTGATGAATTGAAAAAGGTGGCAGCGCGTTGATATCTCTGTGCCCTCACCTTGATCTCAGTGCATGAGGTGCAAGGGCAGCAGCTCGGTTTGTTGTGCATACATCATCGGACTTATCTTCATGCAAGGGCGACAACTCCATGAGCACTCGACGACAGCGGTTTTCTCTGCCTCAATCTGTGTGCACATAGTTTGTTCATGACAACATCGATTTCACGATTGCTCTCGCATTAAACTTTGTACTACCAAGAAGTCTGCCAGCACACAGCGTCAACTATTGAAAGCGAGATTTTTTAATTTGCAACAGTAACACTTACTGTGCTATAGTACCACACATTGTTTTGCTACAGTACACGCATAGTTTGTTACAGTGAAAAAATAATATTTTTGTTTTTTCCTTTCCTGGCTTTTTGTTTTTGTTTTTATTGTGTTGGCATGTTAGACAATCAAAAGACAATAGATTTTAGAGAAAAAACTTTTGCTATGGATTACAATCATTCACCCCGTCTAATTGCCATTGACAATTCTACATGTATAATGCATGGCAAGTGTGCAAAATAGTAAATACATGGTTACTTATAATTATTAGGTAATTTTATTAATTTTTTAGAATTTTTTAGTATTTTTTGGGCTTTACCTATTTGGGACCACGTGCCCAAGAACACTCGAGACTTATGCTCGATGAAGCCCCAAACCATGCATTTGGGAGCAACAAATTATGTGTTTTAGCAATTTTATGAATTACCAAAAACCCATAATTAAGTACCTACAGCATAATATGCTAGGAGCATAAGCCCATCAAATATGACGCTTCCGAGGTGTGCTAAGCCTAAGATTTCACAAATTTATAAAAGCTCATATGCTTAAAAACCATGTTTCTTGGATTACTTATGGTTATAACAAAAATTACCTAATAAATTAATTTACTTAAATATTTAGGGTTAAAGTGTAAGAAAACTTAGGATATTAAGTCTGGTATAAAAACCAAATATTAGATGGGTTATTCTGTTGAAATATAATGAAATACGAAATTTTCTATAATTTTTCGAAAGTACGGGGGTTTTCTGCAAAATTTACTATGTATGAACAATTTACCCATCAGGTAGATCACCCCGAGACAGCAGTGGCTAAAACCCTAGTTGTTTGGTTCCTTGTCGTGCACACGCGCGTCGCGCTACTGGGCAGCGGCGGCGACGCGGTGCGGTGGCCAACGAGTCATGCGACGGTGTTGGCGACAGCAATGGCCGGTTTCTTCTCGTGTGCATGTGCACACCGTGCTACGGGGCGGCGACAGCGGAAGCGAGGTGGGTGAGCAAGTGAAATGGCACACGAGGGTGGAGACGGCTAGCCAGCAAGCTCGCATGACATCGGCTATGGCGATGGCCGGCACACTTTGGGCACATCAGTGCGGCTGTAGGCAACGCCCGCGGTGTGGTGGTCGGCATGTTGGCATGCACAGTGGATGGCATTGGTGCACTAGCAACAACGCCCGATCAGTCGATGTGCTTCAGGTACGGTGTGGCGACGGCACACTGCACTTCGGGATGGTAGCGCCAACGGCCTGGTGGTTGATGGCCGTGATGGTCTAAAACAACCCGGAAATTTTCAAATTTTTTAAATTTCTTGAATTTCTTTTTAATTCAGAATTCTTTCCCTTTTTGGTAATTCCCAGCTAATTTACGCTTTCCTTTTTGGTCTTTTCCGTTTTCTCCTCCTTGCTGGCACTCCCGAACTTAGCCGTTTCTCCACCGCCTCTCTGCTCTGTCGCCTTCTCACGCCACGCCGCTACTTCGCCAACTTGCGGCCGCTCTTCCCCGCGCATTCACACACTCCTGTCAACGTGGTCCCACCGGCCAGTGCCTTGCTCCTGCTTTCCCCTTGTTCTGTGCGCCACCGCCTTTGCGTTCACCTCCCCTAGCCGCAGCTCCCCTACTCTCTCGAACCCTCTTCTCTTGAGCGCCCAAGTAAACATGTCAGTGTTCCTTGCAGTACTGCAGTGCCACCTTCCCCTCTATCCACTGTGCAGTAGCAGAACCAGTCTCATCCCTTCATTTTCGCGCAGGAGACAATCTTCCGAACCGCCACCCCGTAGAAACCGCCTCTCGGTTGCCCTAAAGCCCATTGAAGCCGCTTGGAAGCTTGTACGCGCCCTGCATCACCCTCCCGAGTGACCAATTGCTCTCCCTCGCCCGCCATCGCCGACACCGTCGTCTCCTTGCTCCGATAAGCCACTTTTGCAATCTTCTTCATTCTTCAATAGAAATCCAATTACTTCGGTACTTAGCATCTTCAAAGCAACCTGACTTCAACCATGAGCTCGCCTTAGCCCGAGAGTAGCCCTAGAGCCCTGGCGGCGTGAGCCTTGCCGGCGGGAAAGACCTCGCCGTGGACAACCCAACTGGGGCTACCCCAGCCTAAACCGTTTTTGCCACCGAGTTCACCTTGGTCCGTAGATGATTAAAAGCCCTAGCAACTCGCCGGAAGTCCACCGGAGTTGCCCTGTGCCATACCTTGACCCGCGCCGCCTCCTCACGTTGCTAGCCATATTCACCGCTTTCCAAGTTCGGCTAACCTCAAAAACGGAACCCCAAGACCTTGAGGAACCCATAGATGCCCTTGTTCTCCATCGGCGACCATCAGTGGAGCTTAATCGGCTGCCGCCACCATTACTCTGCTCGCCCGCCCTGTAGCGCTAGAGGATAGGAGGAGGAAGACGACGATGATGTGGCTTAATTGTGACTGTCCGCGTCGTCATCCACGGTCCGCTCCTTGCGCATCCGGGCCACCCGTGCCCATTGCGTGTCGCCCATCGGGCAGACTTGCGCGCACGCCTGGGCCCTCCCAGCCTCGCGCTGCTGGGCCGAATGGCCGGCCCATTCCGCCGCTCGGATTTTAAAAACCCGCTTGGGCTGTACTGTTCAAATTGGGCTGGCCCAACACTGTAGCGTACTGTTCATCCGAGATTAAAAATTTAGAAAATCATTTAAAAATCCTAGAAAATCTAGAAAATTCCCAAGAATTCCAAGAATTCCAAAAATACACCATTTTGACCAATTTAATGCCCTGAATTCAAATTTAGCCTCCATTCATTCAAATTTTATTAATTTAAATTTCACCCTTCCACCAAAATCAATTCCAAGTAAATTCAAACCTCTCGTAGCACCAATTTAAATCTTGATAAAATCCAAATCCACCCAATTCAAAGATCAGCCATCCAATTCTAAATGTCTGTCCTTTATTCCCAAAATCTGTCCAACACATATACATCTTTTAATAGCTCTGAACCTATCTTATCCAATTTAACTGTGTCAACCCACCAAGCGTCGTTGAACCTCGACCCACCAACCCAAACCATTTCTTTTTATACTCTTTCTTATTTTTAATTATATTTTGTTCCCAGCTTGCATTTCGCAAAGCAGAAACCTATTTGGCTTCGTTTTCTACGCTAGTGATCGGACCAAGCGAATTGGTCAATCGAAGGACAGCAAAAGCAAATGAAGTAAGTTTGAAGCTGGTCAAGAAGATCAAGGGCAACAAAAAGAAGGCAAGTCACATGTTTTTGATCATATTGAATCCCATGAAATTTATATTATTTACTTAATGTATTTTCATTATTGATAATTGTGAATGTAATTGCTTAAAATAAAATGTTTAGAATGTCATACTACTTAGATAAATCTTACCACTGAAAAAGCCCTGTTTACATTGATGACCATATTCACCTTGACAACCTTAGTAATTATTAGAATATTGTATAAATGTATCTAAGATCATCTCATTCAACATTTTACACTACTAAGTGACTTTGACCGTTGGCCGGTAGATTTGGTAAACCCGGAGAGGGTAGGGTGGTATGGGACACCGTACCCTAGGCCGGTGATGCTGGTGTGCAGTTTAGGGTAAGGGTGTTGTGGGGGAAACTGTGAGACGGTTTTCGCCCACCGCTTTACCCTAAGATGGAGGTTGCGGACCTCGTGAAAAATATAAGGGCAAGAACCTTGTGCTAAGTAAAAGACACAGTGATCGCCCAACCACAAGTGTTGATACGTCAACCCTGGTCTAGTAACTGCTCAAGTTCGATTGAATCTCTACAAAAGCAGTTTGGAGGCAAAGTGCGAGTCCATACGGAAGGGGTTAAGCAGGGCCGTATGGAAGTTGGTTATGTTATTTGAACAATCTGACCGATAGATCTGAATTTCGATCATGTGTTATATGTGCCGCACAATAGTAGGCTAAGATAAGTCAGGGGCAGCCTGAGCTTATTGGGAGGCCTACTAGGTGGAGGCTATATAAAGAATTGAGCAGTGAAAAGCCTTGTTTTCTTAAAACCATACGTGGGTTAAGAAATCTTGTGGGTAAAGCAGGGCAGCTCTGCAGAGTGAAATGAATGGTATTCGAATACGCCGTGTTTCCGGTTAAAGAAGCTGTGTTAATTGGGTGATTCCAACAACGATGCATAAGTAGTGTTTCTGATGATGTTAATTTGAGTAATGATAAGACTTTATCTGATAACAGAAAACCTCCTGATCTTAAGGAGCAAATGTTTTTAAACTTTATTTGTTTGCAAATAAAATTGCATCCACCTCATAATAAAACAACTATATTCCCTTCCCTTGAGAATCCTAGCAAGTAGATATGTAGTATTTCCACATGTGATTTGCTGAGTACAGTGGTTGGTACTCAGACTTGCAAAATTTTCCCCAACAGATACCAGAAGAAAAGAGGATGCTACAAGCATTCGTTACGACTGCACTCAAGCGTTCCTGTGGAGTTTTCTTCGGCTCTTCTGTATGTAAGTTAAGTTTCGGGTTTAGACGCCCGCATTGTTATTAAGATTGGCCATTAGGTCTTATTTCAATTAAATTAACTTCTTTTAATTGTTCGTGAGTAGGTATGATACATCTTTCATCCGCAACTGAACTTTTGGGCTGTTGCGGGTGGTAAGACGACTGTATCCCAAAAATGGGGGTATTACATGGTCCAACAGAATTGGCGTGGGCACCGCATTTCGGGGGCGGCAGCCGAGGGCACGTCTTGCCGGGGCGCGACAGTGGGCCAGGGGAAACGCGTACGGTGTAGGGTTGTCGACTGTTGTGGTTCGGATGCAGCGCCGGCTGCTAGCTGGTGATCTCGTCGGCGATTAGGCCGGTGTCTGCATCGGTGAACGGCCGCACAGATTGATCGGATTTTATATTTTTTCTTTCTTCTTTTTTCCAAATTGTAAATTGTAGTTGATTCGCTCCGTGGATAGGTAGATTTGCATGACGAACAGTACGGGAGTGACAATCAATTTGTGCAAACGGAAAAACCTTGGTATGTAGAGCAGTCATACTGGTAATATGTTGAGAAATTAATGTCGTCCAGCTATCTAATAGCCAATCAACACAATTAAAAAGCTACAACGATAACACAATCAGACAATGAGAAAGTAAATGAACAATTGACATAAGAGGTGAGAGAGGGAGCGCAATCCATGATCTTCTTTATTAATCAAACATCGGTTTGTAATGAGTATCTCTTCTCTATACTTATAGCTTACCATTTTTTTGATATACGTTTACACCTCTTAACTTAGAGTCTAAGAAAGAAATCAGGCGGAGCCACTCCCTAACCGCACTCTCCTTGGATATTAGAGTGGATTCTTTTAGGCTGTGAGCCTGTGACTGTTCATAAGAGACAATATATAGAGAAAAATAGTCACATATAATTTTGACTGATAGAGCTAAACTTAGTATATATTTTACTATAATATTTCTGTTAGCCTCACCTTAAAAAATACATAATTTAAAATACATACACTGTTACGTAAGCCAAAATCAAAGCTAAACCCAACCGAAGGCATAAGTTTCGTAACAAGTTGTCCACTTTTTGCCTACACGTTTTCGCCGTGTGACCATGTCCATCAGGCTGGCCCCAAGATCGTCAAGTAACTAACTTTTCTATTGAAATTATTGAGTGGGCCAAACGGATTTTTCCAAGTGTCTCCGGCTACAATATTCTGATACAATTTCTTCCTTTTTTTTAGTGATGAAACATCAATTTTAACAGCTTTTGATCTTGAAAGAGTATAAACTATAATTACTAGTCCTTCAAAAGAAAAAAAAGCAGTAATGGTCAGTATACTACATTGACATGCATTATGCATGGAATGCTAAGAACACAATGTATCAGCTCGCAACAAATCAGCCTGCTCAAAGCTTAGATAGGTCATACAACAACTGTGCTTTTCGTGCATGGAGCAAAGACTTCATGCCAAGTTATAAGATAGAGAGTCGAGTATCATATGGTTTTCGAGGAATAGCTAGCCAGGAAAACCAGTCAGCCAAACAATCGATCAATCCAAAAAAAAAACTTCCAAGAAACTTAGCGTATTAGAGAAGTGTTCTTCTACCTAACGCACGAAGAAATCTGCAGGAATATCACAGATGACAAGTCGATACGCAAGAAAAGTTACTTCAAACACAAAAAGGATGGCATAAAGCATTCAAGCCCAACCGTGTTGAAGTTTTTCAAAATCCAGGAACACGACACGAGATTCTCTGCACCATGCAGTGATTCCCTTTTGAGAAACATCCTGAAACAACACCAAAAATTTCAAAACTTTAAATTCTTTTTAAATTTTATTTGAATTCCATCCCTTACCCAATTTGACAAAGTTCTTCAGAATGCGTCTTCCTCTTTTGGTTTCCCGTCTCTCCTCCTTGCCGGCGCTTCCTTGGGACGTTGCCTCCCCACCGCCTCACTGTGCCGTCACCCACGCGCCCGAGCGTCGCTACTTGAAGTTACGTTCGCGCTGTTCTCTCGCGTTGATACCCGCTCTGCATCGTGACCCCACCAGTCAGCCGTTCATCTCCCTGTTCTCTCCTCGCTTGGCGCGCCCCGATCAACCGTGCACTCTCCCGCCGTAGCTCACTACTCTCTTGCCGACGGACGCACGTGAGTTGTACCTGCTGCGTCAACTCTCATCAGCGCCTACAGAGATATCAACGCCACCTTGCATGCACGCCATCCAATCAGCAGAGCTCCCGCTCTCTCTCCTTACCCATACACAGGCGACGTCCGAACTGCCTCTCTGTTTCCATCTCCTTACCTCTCTTATAACTCAATCACTCTCACAGAGAGCTCCGCATCACTCCCAAGCACCCACCAGAGCCACTCAATCAAACTCTTACTCACCGCAATGCCGTTGACAATCTCCCCTGAGCCCGGTGAGACCTAAACCTAATCTTCTTCGTCTTTCGATTAAAACTCAATTGCTTTTGCTGTCATGACCTTCTTTACTTCCTGAATACATTGGTGAACTCGCTGGAGCACGAACATTTTTGTAGAGCTCAGTCCATGGAAGCTACCACCGACCGTAAAGCCTCTCACGTGGATAACCTAGATGAGCAATCCCTGACCCAAACCACCGCCACTACCCTGAAGCCTACACCCCACAGATGGCTAAAACACCCTCAATCTCGCCGGAGAATCACCAATAAACCCTAGTGCCGCAGTGGAGCTCCAAACCTTTCCTCCTGCCACCAACCGCCACCGCTCACGCTCACACCTCCCAGGGCGCTCAAATGGATTTTCCATCCTCCAAGGAACCCTACTATGCCGCCCACTTCCGCCGAGGGTCCTTGTCGGTGTTGAATTGCGACGGAGGCGAAGCCTCTGTTTTCTCACCGTCGCGCCCAAGGTTCAAGACGACAGTGGACGCGACGTGGTCGCATAGTAAACAATAAACAGAAGATCAATGGAATTGTGATGATCAAGTTGCGGACGAAGCTGAAGAAGAACCCTTCTATGCTAAAGACAACTGGTTTTAGGTCTAAGTCACGCTCAAGTTTGGCTGAGAGTTTCTTTTATTTTGTAAGATATCTTGGGGCTCGCTACGTCAAAACAAGGTTGCTAAACCATAATCCTGTAATAAAGTTTAGCTCTTTTATTGTAAACATGTATTGTTATGGTGCACACTTATGTACAGTACTCCGCACAGATATGGACAGTTGCGGAGATTACTAGCGTCTCCAGAAATAGGGGTGTTACACATCCTGTAGTTTACACCAACGATAGTTTTGCATGTAGGTGTTACCATAGTCATATGCAAATGGCTAAATGCACATGGCATCTTCCATTTTTGTATTTGCACGTTCAGGAGCTGGAAAACATCAGAACCACATTTCTGAGCTGAACTGAACACAGTTTCAGCGTTGCATCTGATGAAACCTCCAGTTGAGTCGAAACCTTTTACACGTAAACAACATGTAGCAGTCAAGTATATACAACATACAAAATGAGGACACCAATTATTTTGATTTACAACAATGGCATCAAGGCGGGGGTTTCCGAGCTTCATACTGGGCATGGTATGATCCTGCAGTTTTCTGGCTGAATCTCATACGTGTGGCCCAGGTTTTGGGTTGGGAAACGATGAATACCCAGTCTTCTCATCATGGAAATGCGTCGTCAGGTTAACGGAGTTGCTGGCATTCAGGGTATTTGCCATGTCCATACAATCATCAAATGGATAAAAAAAGTCAGAGTACCTCACATTGGCTACTGGTATCTCTGGCAGAGAATTCAGTATTCCATCGAATATCTCATAATTCTCATCAGCTTGTGGCACAATGCCAGAGATATCAGCTTGTGGTGGAATGGCAGACATATAGTCATCCAACTCTGGCGTTGGCAAAGTAGCAGAGTTATGCTCATCGACTTGTGGCACAGTGGCAGCTTGTTCATCTCCCGCCTTTTTTGCTCGGATGACCTTCGTATGGTATAAAATACAACACAGAGTAAGCAACTACTAACTGCATGCCACAATTGAGTTAAGTGCTTAAATGATTAGGAAGAAAATTTAAGTACAAATCGGTTGTTCTCATCATCTTTGTATATCACAATGAAGTCTCCAAGTTGAAGATCATGGGTTCTGACATAATCCCCTGCGATGTTTAAAAAGAGGGAAGAAATTTAAGAACATTGATCTACAAAATGTAACAGAATGAAAAGAAGGTATTCACCAGTATTCTCAAGTACATACATCCTGCTCTTGTTGTTAGGCCAGTATCTGTATGGGAGACAATAAGCTATGTCACTGTAGTGGATACACTAGACCTTACTAAAGATAAGTGCAGGGATGAGACGGCATTTCCGAGAACATTCCTAACAGGATTCATATTCACAGGATGTAGTTCTAACGGTTTTGCAAAACCTACCTTATGTGGTACAATTCATTTCTTGGTAGACATGGCAGAATATTAAAAATGTCCACCATGATCATGTGATTTTGCATCTTTCAGAGGAACTTAATCAATTTGATAGCTAAGCGATAATTAAAATTGAAGTATGACAAGGATCATATTGACACTTCAACTCGCAGCAACAGCATTAAAGCCAAATAGATTACAATCTGTCCAACCTGTACTTGAAGGTCCAAAGTTGTGCATTTAGCAAATCATGCATACATAAACTTCTGCCATCCTTTGTTGTCAGAATTGGGAGGTAAGCCTCCGCCTCCTTCTGTGGAATTAATTTATGAGACAAGTGTCAATAGTTACAGAGAGCGAAGTGTATATGGAATATGCGGGAAAAAGGAAGCTTGGAAAAGCTATTTGCACGAGAACTGACCTTAGGGAGAACAATTCTCCCAAGTTGGCTTACGTCGCTATTTCGGAGTTCCTTCTGCAAAATAACTCTCAACCCAGCAACTTGATGCTGCATAAACATTGGAGAATCTTTTAATCCAGAAAAGTGAACTAGCTCGACTAACTCCGTTTGCTTTTCTCAAAAGAAAAGGAAATAATTTATCTGTTTTCTGCATAAATCTTACATCTGGATCAAGAACAGCTCTATTTAAATCCAGCTTATTTACCTGTCATCAAAAGATGAATTCATTTAGAGAGCAGGCAGCAAAAACATCAAGTACAGCATGTATGGTTTAATAGACCAGATATAGTCTGGGAAAAACTGAGTCATTAGTCCAACAGTTCTTATGTAGGAACAAAGGACATTCTTTTTGCAACACTGTTCTCTCTATTTGCAATTGATTTCACTCTTGCTTGCATTGTAGATAACCAGAATAATACTATTTTCAACTGATCACAAAAGTGTATGTGAATAAGTAGTCAACCATTCTTCTATTCATGCCTCCTACACCAGCTGTATCCATCAATAGTAATAGAAATGATGCCACTAAAAACACAAATTTCTGCTGATTTGCACAAAGTTCCGCGTCTTCTAATCCTATTTAAGAACAGGGCAGAACATTTTCCCAGCTTCCGCTTGAAAGAGGAAAAATCTCACACTAACCAAGTGTTTAAATCAAACATGGAAATAACAATTAGCACCCTTGCAAATCAAGATATCCATTGCATTTAGCTTAAAATGGAAGGTTACGCAATTAAAGGTCAAGAACCACAGAGGCCCAGACCCAAGACCCAATGAACCACTATTTCATTATACCAGATGGTGCGCCATTCCTGCCAATTAGTATACTGGTACACATCGTTTATCAGCTAGTATATGCTGCCTGGTATAATTACTTGTATGGCCGTGTCAATGCCAATCAGAGATTCACTGGTATGAAAAACCTTGATCAGTTGATCAAGCATGTACTGCCGATCACTACCAACTTTGCGCTGCAGTATGCTACTGAGAACACACACATGTACCGACAACTTCTACCAATTTTGCACCGCCTCCTGATAACTACAGTAACAAGAACACCAGAACTACGCACATAGCAACTGTACAGTGCACATAACTACATGGACAAAGTGGCATATGAGATATGCAAACAGCTAAATCATGCACTTGCAACTAATAAGAAGCGTCATTACATAGTAACTGTACCACTGCACATAACTACATAGACAAACTGGCGTTTGTGAAGAACCGCTAAATTATGCACTTGCAACTAGCACGAAGTGTTCTTGTCACCCTGAGACTGCAAGATGAGGCCTACAGGGCATCTTCTATCCATGCGCCACGTGAATGTACGTGAATTGCGAAACCGTACTCCGATTGGCCCAAAACAATGGATAATGGGTTTAACACAGACCAAAACAATCCTAGAACGAGTTATCACCATCGCAAATCCGACAAGTAACCGCAGCAATCATACCTCACCAAAACCTACAACCCAGCAATAGCGAACACACATTAACACCGGCAACAGTATTTGACAATCGATCGCACCCCCCACCATGCCAAGCACACTCCCATACACTAGATCGCTCAAATCTGATCGCGGAGTTTGAACACCTACAAGGCTCGCAACAATTCACTAATCAAAGCAGCAATCGGACGGATCAGAGCTCCAAATCGCCCACAAACGTTAGCACCGCCGGCGAGCTCCTTGCGATCGAAATTTTGAAGCCCGGCATCGTCGGGAGCAGGGGAACGAACGACAATGGGCCTCCAGCCCACCGTGCCTCCTCCCCACCACCACGGCCCACCACCTCTACGCGCATTCACATATATACGGAGGATAGTGGGACGAGACCGTGAATTCCGAGGCACTCAGAGGTCGGGGCGCCGGCGGCCTTCGGGCGGCGCCGCGGGGCCCACGACCAGCGGACCTGCGCTTCCGGGTCACCCTCGGCGGCCGGGCGGCACCGGCGCCGTCTCCGGAGGAGGAGGAGGTGGAGCGGCGCTTGCTGCTGATGCCGGCCATGTCGGTGGAACGGGAGGAGGTGGGGGTGCTGGGAGGAGGTCCAGGAGGAGGATGCGGCGGCGGCGGCTAGGGTTGGGGCCGTGCGGTGGTTTTATAGGCGGATGGGCGGGCAGAGACGGGGGCGCGCGGTGCCAAGTGGCGGGCGGGCTCTGAAACGGGTGCAGGTGGGCAGCCAACGCCCGACGGGGCGCGGCCGAGGGCGCGCAGGCGCGGCCAACCGCGAGGGCGCGAGGTGGCGCGCGACGGATGGGAGGCGCGGGCTGGCTGCTCCTGTCGTTTTTCCCCCGCCCGCGTCGGGATTCCCTGTGGGCGCCGTGTACGTTTGAATCCGGGGGTTGCCTGCCTCTGCGCTTTGCTTTCCCCTTGGCCGTTGGTTCAGCGCCGCCCGCTCGCCCGCTCGGCTCCGGTGACAGCCTGCGGTGCGGTGAAGCTTGAAATACGGAGGAGGGCTGCTAAAAATAGCCCCTGAACTGTTCTTCAAGAGAGGGCAATAGCACCTGTGCTGCCGCTACTATTTAGTAGTCCAGAGTAAACGTGTGATGTAATGCGACGTATAGACGTTCGATGCGGATTTAACAGAACGTAGTAGAACAAAACCTCATGCTCCATTAATGCCGAGTGAAAAATGAAGAAATTGGAAACACAAACTTTACCGTTGATTCGTGAGCTGGACGAGGAACTGTCTCTGAGTGCACCGTCGAATTCAAGACGCGAGTTGCTACTTGCCACGCGTCGATGCAGAAACTTGTAATTGTGGCAACATGGAAAAAAATATATATGCCATACAAGATACAATCGACTTGTTGTACCTGTAAGGATCGGCTTCCACAATTGAGAGTCGCCAAGGATGATACGGTGGCTTAAAGTTGTTGCCGCGCATACTCAAGAATTGTGTTTCTTTCATCCCAAATTCCTTTACAATTCTGTACTTCAAGTAAGCCTTTAGTAGGAACAAAAGGTGGAAAAGTTTAGATCATGTAGATATCAACCCATCTGGCGTACTACCTTAGCATGGCTCCTAGCTAGCAAGATGATCAAATCTAGAGAGCAGGGAGCTTGAAAATTAGGTGGCAAAAGAGCTATATCGATACGGCGATATACGATACCTTGCCGGCCTAGGGTTGTATATGGTTTCCGCCTTGAGAAGGGAAGATATATTAAGGCATGGAACACCACAATGGTAGATTTAATAGATCGTGCACGCTAGGATTGTTAGATTGATCTCTCTCCCGATTAGCCCAACGGCTAATCGGGGCCTTGATCCGCGCCCTGATCGGGGGCGCCCAGCCCATGTATTGGCTGGTGGGCCCCCGTCGCGCTGCGCAATAAATAGAGGGGTGGGGGCCGGCGGCTCTAGTAACGAGGTTCGTCTGAGCCGCAAATCCCCACCGACACAAACCCTAGACCGATCTAGAAGGACGCGCAGTCGGCGGCGGGAAGCTCCATCGCCGTCGCCTTCACCGGATCTACGCCGCCGCCACCGCCCTCCTCTTCCCCGACCGTCGCTGCCCGTGCGCAGACTTCACCGACGAAACAGCGATGGCCAGCTCCTCCTCCAATGCATCAGACAGTCGGTACCTCCCTCTCCCTCTCCCCTTCTCTCTCGAATCCAGTCAAGAGCACCCTCTAATCTACACCTAGATGATCCTAGGGGTCCTAACAATGGTATCAGAGCACCTAATCTAGGCGTAGATCTAGATGGGGAAAGATAAACGACCGTCGTCGGTTGACCGGCGTGTGGAAAAGAAAGAAAGAAAGAGAGGGGAAGGACTCGATCCATCTAAACCCTAACCCTAACCCTAGATAAGAAACGGCTGGGACTTACCTGGCCATCATCGCCGGGCCGTCGTCGCTGGCGTGCGGGAAGACCGGCCGAGCCGTGGGCTCGCCGGCGCTCAAAAGATCCCACGTGCGGGCCACCGTCGATGCGCGGGACCACGCGTGCTAAGGGGCGCCGACACGGAGCCGCTCGACGGCGGTGCACTCACCCTCTGGGGAGCGCGCGCGCCGGTGAGAGGGCCCGCGGTGGCGCCGTTTCCTCCTTCTCCGGCGGCTGGACGAGGTCGCCGCCGCCGCTGCGTTTCGCTCGGGTGCGACGCTGAGAGAGGGGAGATGAGAAATGAGCTAGGGTTTTCGGGAGACCGCGTCGCGAGCGAGTTTTGATCCGCCGAAATCGCCGCTCAACCGTCGGATGCGCGTGGACGGCTGAGATTGCGCCAAGGACAGCCAGCCGCTTTCGGCCCAGGCGGGAAGGAGCTTTCCCGGCCCAGGCCCAGGTTGCGGCCTGGGCGCGGGGAGCGCGAGGCAGGGCTGTGCTGAGCGGGCCGCCGTGGGCCGCGGCTGCGCAGGATGGGCCGAAATGGCCATTTGCACAGTAATTTTGTTAAATGATTATTATTTATTTTCAGAAGCAATTTTGAGTGAATTTGAATGAAATTTGAATCAAATCTCTGTAATTTTTTGCACCAACGTGTTACTTTTTCAGAGATTAGATGAGTACAGTAATAATGCTTCTGAATAAGAATTATTTTTAGAATAATTTCATGTTACTGCTGCAAAAGTTAATGTTGATTACTCTTTCAATTAAATTCGAACCAACGGGAGAATTTAATTTTTGAGAATTGTTGTGAATTATGATATTGTTATTTTCTGACCAACGTTGATAATAATAGTATTATAATTTTAATTAGTGATTTTATGCATTATTTCTATTTCTGCCCAACGGTGATGTAGATTTAATGTATAGATAAAATTGTATGTCGTATTTTGACCAACGTTGGAAATAAGGCATATAATTTTGCTGTTATGTTCTCACTTTATTTGAATAATTTTTCAGGTGGATACAACTTGATGAGTTGTATCAAAGAGATCCCCACTCTCAAAGGAGATAACTATGGAGAGTGGAAGAAAAAGATAGACTTAGCGTTTATCTTGGCTGAGGTAGACTGGGTCCTCACCACAGCACGTCCTACTGAGCCTGAGGCGCCAGTGAGAAAAGAAAATGAGGACGACACTGCTTGGCAGAAAAGACAGAGTGACCATGCTCCCTTACAGATGTCTTATGACCTTGAGCATAAGAAATGGACCACAGCCAATAAGAAATGTATGGCTGTGATAAAGAACACGATTGAGCCTGCAATTGTGGGCTCAATCGCAGAGTGTGACACTGTCACAGAGTACCTTGAGAAAATAAAGAGTCAGTTTACTAGCTCTTCAAAGACTTATGCTACACAGCTGATTAAGCAGCTTGTGACAGAAAGGTACTCTGGTGGTAGCAGTGGCATAAGAGAGCACATACTAAGGATGAGCAACTTGGCATCCAAGCTTAAACCAATGGATTTGGCTCTCAAGGATGAGTTCCTTATTCATTTGATTTTTGCTTCCTTGCCGAAAGAGTTTGACACCTTTGTTGTCAACTACAACATGCAGCCCGAAAAATGGGACTTAGAAAAGTGCATAGCTATATGTGTGCAAGAGGAGGAAAGAATTAAATCCTCACATGGTGGTTCTATCAACTATGTGAAGGACAACAAGAAAAAGAACTTCAACAGTAACTTCTCCTCAAAGAACAAGGGAAAAGCCCCTGTCTATCAGCCTCAACAGAATAAGTTTGCAGTAGACAAAGATCAGTGTCTTCACTGCAAGAAGACGGGACACTACAAGAAGAACTGTCCCGATTACTTAAAGATGATAATGGCAAAGAAAGGTGAGAACATTATTAACTTTATAAATGAATCCCTGTATGTGCAATATTCGAAATCTTCTTGGTGGATTGACTCAGGAGCAACTGTTCATGTTGCTAATTCTTTACAGGGATTCCGTTCGACGAGGACTACGCAAAGAAAAGAAAGATGCGTTAAAGTCGCAAATGGAGTCCAAGCTGAAGTTGAAGCCGTTGGCGATCTTTCATTAGAGCTAGCTGATGGCTTCACTCTTTTACTTAGAGATGTTCTTTATGTTCCCTCTTTACAGAGGAATTTGATTAGTGTTTCAAATTTGGACAATGATGGTTATGATTGTCATTTTGGAAATGGCAAGTGTGAAATAATGTTTAATAAAGAATGTGTTGGTCTTGCCATCTTACAAAATGAGCTTTATTTGTTATCATTACATGATGATGTGAATGTCGTATGCGATAATGGGAACGTCGCGTGTGAGAAAGTGAATGAATCCTCGTCTACGAACGTAAACAGGAAACGAAAGAGAATTCTAGATGCGTCGTCGAAATTATGACACTGTCGTTTAGGCCATATTTCGAGGGGGAAAATAGAAAGACTAGTTAAGAATGATATTCTTCCTCCATTAGAGTTCTCAGACTTAGAACAATGCAGAGAATGCATTAAAGGAAAATATGTAAAGAAAATTAAGAAAGACGCCAAAAGAAGCACAGGAGTTCTACAAATTATTCACACAGATATTTGTGGTCCTTTTCCTGTGAAAAGTGTGGATGGATATGACTCGTTCATAACATTCACGGATGATTACTCCCGTTATGGATATATTTATCCAATCAAAGAAAGAAATGAAGCCTTGGATAAATTCAAGATATTTAAGGCTGAAGTTGAAAACCAACACAATTTAAAGATTAAGATAGTCCGATCTGATCGTGGGGGGAGTACTACGGTCGACATACCCCATATGGACAAGTTCCTAGACCTTTTACAAGGTTTTTACAGGAAAACGGCATAGTGGCCCAATATTCTACACCGGGCGAACCTCAGCAAAATGGAGTAGCTGAAAGACGCAACCATACCTTGATGGATATGGTGTGAAGCATGATGAGCTACTCCACACTCCCATTGAGTTTATGGATGGAGGCGTTGAAAACCGCCATTCATATTCTCAACAGAGTGCCTAGTAAGTCGGTGCCCAAAACACCGTACGAGTTGTGGACAAGAAGAGTTCCCTCACTAAACCACTTACGTGTGTGGGGGAGTCCTGCTGAGGCTAAAGTATTTAACCCAAACCTTGGGAAGCTTGATCCCAAAACAGTAAGTTGCCGTTTCATTGGCTACCCTGAAAAGTCAAAAGGTTTTCGTTTCTACTGTCCAGACAGATATACAAAGTTTGTAGAAACGAGACACGCTGTCTTCTTAGAGGATGAAATGATGAGAGGAAGCATGGTAGCTCGAGAGATTGACCTTGAAGAGAAGCGGGCGTATGCGCCCACTCCGATGATTCAAGAGCCATTCTTCACACTACCTGCTGTCGCTGCACCGACGGTGCAAGACACTGTGGTGCCAGCACCTGTTATTGTTCCTTCTGTGGCAACAATGAATGAGAATGAGGAACCTGTTCTTCAGGATCCTATAGAACCCATTGCCACAGATGAGGGGGAGCAACAGCAGCCTCAAACAGAAGATGTACCAAATGAGGAGGTCCCGAGGAGGTCTCAAAGAGTAAGAAGATCAGCTATTTCTGATGATTATCAGATTGATCATACAGAGGAATTTCAAATGGAGGATGATCCCACCTCATTTGAAGAAGCCATGAGAAGCGAAAATTCTTCAAAATGGCTTGAGGCCATGGAAGAGGAAATAAGGTCCATGAAGGCTAATAAAGTCTGGGACTTAGAAATTATTCCTAAAGAAGCCAAAACAGTAGGCTGTAAATGGGTCTACAAGACAAAGCTTGACTCCCAAGGGAATGTAGAAAGATACAAAGCGCGACTTGTGGCAAAAGGCTTTACGCAAAGAGAAGGGATTGATTACAATGAGACCTTTTCTCCAGTCTCATGTAAAGATTCCTTCAGAATCATAATGGCATTAGTAGCACATTATGATTTAGAGTTACATCAGATGGATGTAAAGACGGCATTTCTTAATGGGGATTTGGAGGAAAATATTTATATGGCACAACAAAAAGGTTTTGTCGTGGAAGGAAATGAAAGAATGAGATGCCGCCTAAAGAAATCGATTTATGGGTTAAAGCAAGCTTCAAGACAGTGGTACTTGAAGTTTGACAGTACAATAAGAAAATTTGGGTTTAAAGAGAATGTAGAGGACAACTGTGTTTATGCAAAGTTTAAAGATGAGAAGTTTATCTTCCTAATCCTGTATGTGGATGATATCCTACTGGCTAGTAGTGATGTCAGTCTGCTACTGGAGACAAAGAAGTTTTTGTCCTCAAACTTTGATATGAAAGATCTTGGTGAAGTTTCGTTCGTTCTAGGGATCGAAATTCACCGGGATAGAAACAAAGGGACATTGGGACTGTCACAAAAGGCATACATAGAGAAAGTCTTAAAGAAATTTGGTATGCATAAATGTAGTCCTTCACCTGCACCTATAGTCAAGGGCGACAGATATGGGGATTTTCAATGCCCCAGGAACCAGTACGAGCTCGATCAAATGAAATCGGTTCCATATGCTTCAGCTGTCGGAAGCTTGCAGTATGCTCAAGTGTGTACGCGCCCTGACTTAGCGTTTGTTACCGGGTTACTTGGCAGATTCCAGAGCAATCCTGGAATAGAACATTGGAAATTGGTAAAGAAAGTCTTGCGTTATTTGCAAGGAACAAAAGGCCTCATGATGACATACAGAAGATCAGATTCACTCCATATAGTGGGGTATACAGATTCTGATTATGCGGGAGATGATAGAAAGTCGACATCCGGATATGTGTTCACTCTCGCTGGAGGAGCTATATCGTGGAAAAGCTCTAAGCAAACCGTCACTACATCGTCCACAATGTATGCCGAGTTTGTAGCATGTTATGAGGCTACGGGGCAGGTGAACTAGCTAAAGAAGTTCATACCCGGTTTAAAAGTGGTTGACGACATCAATAGACCACTTAAGTTGTACTGCGATAATGAACCCGCAGTAACGTATGCCCACAACAATAAGTCAAGTGGTGCTGCCAAACACATTGACATAAAGTACTATGTTGTGAAAGATAAAGTCTGGGATCATATCATAAGTCTTGATCATATAAGTACCACAAAGATGTTAGCGGATCCGCTTACAAAAGGCTTACCACCCAACGTGTTCAGAGAACATGTAGCCGGCATGGATTTAAGGGAAAGCCTATGATTCCTGGACTATAAAGGGCCCAAAATTAAAGAATCTGTTTCAGAACAGAGATGTGTATTGTAGCTGTTAAATCTATCGGCGATTGACCGTGACGATGAAGCATGCTCTATGCACTAATCTGTGATGAAATGGGAAAAGAAGAAAAGGTATGATATGAGAGGAGATCAAGGGGGAGAATGTTAGATTGATCTCTCTCCCGATTAGCCCAACGGCTAATCGGAGCCTTGATCCGCGCCCTGATCGGGGGCGTCTAGCCCATGTATTGGCTGGTGGGCCCCCGTCGCGCTGCGCAATAAATAGAGGGGTGGGGCCAGCGGCTCGAGTAACGAGGTTCGCCTGAGCCGCAAATCCCCACCGACACAAACCCTAGACCGATCTAGAGGGACGCGCAGTCGGCGGCGGGAAGCTCCATCGCCGTCGCCTTCACCGGATCTACGCCGCCGCCACCGCCCTCCTCTTCCCCGACCGTCGCTGCCCGTGCGCAGACTTCACCGACGAAGCAGCGATAGCCAGCTCCTCCTCCAATGCATCAGACGGTCGGTACCTCCCTCTCCCTCTCCCCTTCTCTCTCGAATTCAGTCAAGAGCACCCTCTAATCTACACCTAGATGATCCTAGGGGTCCTAACAAGGATTTCTTCGCTATCAAAGGGGAAACTGGCTTTATGCGTGCGGCACGCAATCGGATGACAGTGGGCATTCGTTCATACACGTCGATATAACAGTGTGTGGTTGCTATATCATCACTTGACAATCGTTGTCGACTACGCTGATTTCAACAAATTTAAAAGTTGTCACTTTACATGTTTGGTTAGTTTAGCGGCGCTTCTGGTTGAGTTGTGGAAAAAGGGTTAATGATATGAGTTTTTGAAATGTTTATCCTATTTTTGTGTACTACAAATATTCATATATATACTACCAATTGGATCCTCTAAAAAAGCTATCTGGAAATTTCTAACGGTATATCTACGCATTCACTACTCAAAATTTTCAATTTTCAACCTGTACAATATAAGTTATCTTGCCATTCCTTTTTCCCCGACTGTATCTCTCATAGGCAAACTTATTATATATGTGTATTTCTTTCACACCCTTCCAACATTTTGGCTGGGTTCTTTTGGTCGGTGATTTATATTTTTAGCTTAAATTTTTAAATTTTGACTAGAGAGAAAGAGACGGCCGATATAGATAAATTCAATACATTGTTTACTATAATTGACTTATAGACCACGTCTTAAAAAGACATACCGGCTGAGTATTATGTACTGTAGCATAAGCCAAGAGTCCAAAAAAACCCAATCATGATATTTCCTTACCTAGCAACCCCAAATTCGAACCATTTCTTTCCCCCGGTTGCACAGACGTCCACACACTTATTGCCGTGCACAATGTTATGCAATGCACAATAAATACAAGTCTAAAAATACTCGAAAAGCCAAGTCATGCAGACCTCATGCATGCTGAAACGCGCTTGTCCACCCCATGGACTTATATGGCTCTCAAAAGCCGAACCATGATTTCAGCAGCACAAACGTGTGCCTGCTTGTTGGCCTGTTTGCCATGCACCAAATTAAATCGTATTTCTAGAGTGGACTCTGGAGTAGAAGACATCGCCGAGTGAGACAAAATCTGCTCGCCAGGCACAAGTGACACGAGTATACCCGGAACTATGTTTGCGATCATCTTATCTAATCCTTAGCCTTTATAGACCGACATGTCTTGGTCGCTGGTGCGAAACAATGGCTCGATTGAGATTTGGGAGTACACACGAAGTACGTAGGATCAGCCCGGCCAACGTGAGATGAAGTATATACGCGCTTTGTAACGCCAACTCGATCTCGTTCACGCACAGAAGCAATGATATGCCTCTGGATCTCGCAATGCTTAAAGCATAGATTTCATGGGAACGATTCATTTTTGGTCGAGGGTTTTGTGTATGCGTAGAAGCCGTTCCATCTCCAAAAGGTCACCAAGCCATTGACGGGGCACATAGTTTTCCTAGAATCCGCGTGGGGTACATCAAGCAATGGCGTCAAAAACACGTCCTGAATTTACGCAGGGATACAAAGTTTTTCTTAGTAACCCACACTTATTTGAAGAGAACAAGTAATGTTCTATGCATAAATGGTCTATGCGTGGAATCTGTCGTATGAAACTTACATCTGGAGCACTGAAAAGAACTATTCAAGGTAAAACGCCAGAGATATCATTTCAAGAATTATTCAGCCAACAAATTTAAGTACGCATGAATGCATGATAGGCTTGACTACACACATAGACCAGATACAATTGGGCTTGCTTCGGCCCAACAAATACTTAAAAGAGGGGAAAATATTCTTTGTTCTGGAAAAAACGCGTGTTTGAAGGATGAAAACAGGGCAAATGTATCTCTACTACTTAAAAATATGACTTAGTGATTGTCGGTGCATTTTCCTTCCTCTTTTCTCAACAATTCGATCTGAACACTAAAATCTTGACCATCTATCTAACATATCTCCCCCTTCCTCTCACATCTAATTGCCCTTCCTCTCCACTTCCACCAGCAATTACTATCTCCCACCTCCTCCCCTCCAACGCCTAACAGAGGGAGTTTGGGCCAGGAATGCCATCTTCTTCATAGCGCGGGGGATATCCACCGTTGTACTTGTCACATGCCACCGTCACTTCGAAGGGCAGGTACTCATATTTCAAACGTCTATTGAGTAGTTGAGGTGCTATTGGTTCCACCTTTCAAATCGCTTGTAGTCTATACATACAAGGCATCTACTTTTTAGGACCTGTTTTAAATGAAAAGGAAATTTTTCCACTTAGCTAGGTATGATCTCGTATTTGGATTCTTCAAAAGAGTGGAGGAAAGGAATTTTTTGCAAGATTTTTAGGGGTGATTCGTAAAATCCAAACAGGTAGCTTTTTAGGGAGATGAGTTCTTTTTTGTAATAAAATTCATTGTAGTCCACGGCGCGGTCGATGCAGATCCATGTCCAACTCTCCCACACCAAGAAACATGACATGTTTGTCATGACCTACTTCAACAAGATGAAATTACTTGCCAATACACACTCCATGAGTTCATCTCATGTGTCCTCGCAGGACTTGATGCTAACTACGACTCCCTTGTCTCGATGGTCACCATCCGCAACGATGTCATCTCGGTGCATGATCTATACACACACATGCTGAACCAGGAGCAACACATGAGAATCATGAGACCGAGCTCTAGGTTGATCACTCTATGAACGCAGCAAGTTGGTCATGCGGCAAACAAACCTACCGCATCGACAACCGGACCTCACAGTAGTATAAGCCTCGAACCAACTACACCAACAATAAGTTCAGCGGCACAAGCAACCTTGGCGCAGGTGCAACTGCTGGTGGTGGCCTCAACACTGGGGGCAACTGTCCGATCTATCAACTCTGTGACAAGATCGAGCATGTTACGTCTCCCTACTACAAGCGGTTTAACTGGGATTTTCTTGGTGTCGGCAACGATAGTCGTGTAGCTACTGCTGCACACAAGAACAACGCCATGCCCTCCTACCCCATCGACACCGCATGGTACGCGGACACATGCGCCACCGATCATCTCACCAACGAGCTCGACAAACTCACGATGAAGGAGCCCTACTGCAGCAAGGATTAAGTGCATGCGGCGAATGGGTCAGGTATGCAAATCTTGCATGTTGGTCACTCTACCATTCATACACCTCATTCTAAATTACTTTGTCTCAAAGATATACTTCATGTTCTTTCTGTTACTCACAATCTTTTATCTATTAGAAAGCTTATACGTGACAATAATGTTCTAATCGAGTTTCATCCTAATCTTGTGTTTGTTAAGGATTGAGACTCAAGGGCAACAATCCTTAGTGGTTGATGACAATCCTTAGTGCATATGCAAACTGATTGGTGCGGAGAATACCAAAAATTGAATCTATTCTTTTAGAAAATAGGCCTTACTCATCGTGTTTCATGTCCTCATACCCATCAACGAAATGGTTCAGCCAAACGTAAGCACTGTCATATTGTTGAAACCGGCCTTACTCTCCTTGTTCATGCTTCCATTCCTCTTTGCTTGTGGAGTGATGCTTTTACCACAGCTTGTTTCCTCATCAATTGTGTTCCTAATCGTGTCATTGACATGCAAACACCCCTTGAGTGTTTGCTTGGTGAAAAGCCAGACTACATCTTCCTAAAAGTTTTTGGCTGTTCGTGCTAGCCACACCTTCGTTCGTATAACACACATTAACTCGACTTTTGCTCCAAACAACGTGTATTCTTAGGGTATAGTCCTCTCCATAAGGGTTATAAATGTTTACATGTTCCTTCCAACCATGTTTATATACCACGTGATGTGATCTTTGATGAGAATATTTTTTTCCTTTTGCCAATCTCCCTCATAGCTCACAAAATACTGAACTCTTCCCTAGTACAATGCTCTTATTCGCAATCATACGTGGCAACTCGTTTCACCTCGTCCTAGCATCAATAAACTTGACTACAAATGGGTTTTTAAAACCAAGAAGAAGGCTGATGGATCTGTTGAGCGGTACAAGGTTCGCTTGGTCGTCAAGGGGTTTAAGCAGATATATGGCTAGGATTACGAGGATAGTTCAGCCTAGTAGTTAAACCTACCACTATTCGGTTGCTTCTTTCATTGGGAATCACCAACAACTGGCACCTTCGACACCTTGACATGCAAAATGCTTTTTTGCATGGCTATATTGTGGAAGAAGTGTTCATGCGACGACCTCCAGGGTTTGCAAATTGAAAGCAGCCATCTTATCTTTGTCATCTAGACAACGCCTTATATGGGTTGAAGCAGGCGCTTAGGGCCTGGCATTCTCACCTCAGCATGACACTCCATGAATTAGGTTTTATGGCATCGAATGCGGATACTTTTCTTTTCATTTGTCGGAACAAAGATGCTACCATCTTTCTTTTTGTCTGCGTTGATGACATCATCGTGGTTAGCTCCTCTCCACAAGTCACTGATCGAGTCGTCCAGCAGTTAGTGCATGTATTTGCTGTGAAAGATCTCAGCAAGCTTCATTTTTTGTTGGCATTGAGTTCCATCATCAGCCGCAAAGCTCATACTCAGCCAATGGAATTATGCCGAGGAGCTTCTCACTCGCGCATAGATGGACAAGAGTAAGCCTGGACATACTCCTATGTTGGCTATCAATCAATTGTCCATTGAGGACGGTACTCCTCTCTCTCCATCTGATGCAATAGAGTATCGCAGTATTGTCGAAGGCCTTCAATACCTCACCATCACACGACTAGACCTCTCCTTCGTGGTCAACAAAGTCTGCTAATTCCTACAAGCACCTCGTACATCTCATTGGATTGCCGTCAAGCGTATTCTCTGGTATGTTCGCCATATAGTTTCTCATGGACTTTAGTTGTGTGCTTCTCCATCTGCCCTGCTCTCAGCATTCTCCGACGCCGACTGGGCTGGCAATCTTGATGACCAGGGATCCATCGGGGGGGCATGCTATCTTCCTCAGTGCAAAACTGATTGCATGGAGCTCTCACAAACAAGCCACAGTTTCGAGGTTCAGCATGGAATCCAAATACAAGTCATTGGCGAATGCTACTGCTGAACTTGTGTGGGTACAATTCCGTCTTCAAGAACTTGGCATCTCTCAAGATCAATCTCCTGTTCCCTGGTGAGACAATCTAGGGGCAATGTATTTATCGGCAAACCCGGTCTTCCATGCACATACATAACACATTGAAGTTAACTTTCATTTTGTACGGGAACAAGTGGCTTTAAAACTTCTCCAAATCAAGTCCATATCTTCCAAAAGAACTAAGTTGCTTACATCTTCACCAAGCCATTGCCTACACAACTATTCGAAAGTTGTAAGCACAATCTCAATCTTGTTTCACCTGTTGAGATTGAGGGAGGATGTTAGAATAGTAACCTTGCATGTTAAGTTTTCTAGTTATGTTTAGTATATTTTCCTAATCCTAACTGATTATGTTGGTACATATACCATGAGTCACGGATTGTAATTGATCTATAACTGATCTTGTTGATCGATGCTATATGAAGAGAGAAGGAGCCGGCCGTTGTGTATTGTGCTTTCCAAAAACTCCAAACCACCTAGCAACGTTTTTCTACAGTCGCGGCGGCCGGTGAGCACCGGGTAGCTCGGGCCGCCCACCAGGACCGGTTGTCCCGCACGGTGAGGGCCAGGACGTCCGTGCAGGAGATGGTCTGCCGTCTCCGGGCACTGCGCCTCCAGCCTCGCCTTGATCTCCTCGATGGCGTTGAAGCCTCGCAGCGAACGGTTCGGGGCGGCGTCCCTCTCCGATTTGCCACTGTTGACGGGGTCCAGAAGTACCGAGGCGTCGCACCTCGCAACCCCGCATGAGCGTCCAGGAACGTCCAGGAAGGAAAAAGCAGTGTCTTGGCGTGTGCGTGAGCGCGCGCAGGTAAAAAGGACAACACGAGAATATCGTGCGTACGTGGATGAAGCAGTCGTGAAAGAAGAGGCGTACGAGCGCGGCGGCGACGTTGGAGTCCGCGAGGCAGAGCTGCCGCACGGTGGACGCGACGATCCCCTCGGCGTCGGGGCACATCCCGGCGTAGAACCCGAATGGTGGGCCGCGTCTGCGGGAAGGAGAAGGACGACGGCGAGCTGTCAGATCCCAGTGAGGAATCCGACTAGGAACTGGTTCGTCACGGGAAAATCTGTGGATCTCAAAGGGGAAAACCCAGGAACTAGGGGAACCACTACGCTACGCTACGCTAAGAACTAAGGATATGTTGGCAAATAGCATATGCCTTTCCTTTCTCCAGACAGAGTATATGAGTACATGACGCATTAAGTTTACAGCCCCTTACAGCCATTACATCAAGTTAAACACTTCCTTAAACCCTAAGTAAAGAAGCTCATTAATTAACTAAACAAACACTAACAAGACCATTGTAGACCGTTGATCTTGGGCAATCCTGGCCGTAGGATGATATCAGCTAGAAGCAACAAAGCGGTATCCTTCCAAAACATATGAGAAATCCTAGCTAAACTTTACCAGGTTATGACATTGCCCCCTCCTCAGCAACATACTTGTCCCCAAGTATGGAAATCGGGAACCAATACCGAATGGTCAGACTCTTCCATGCGCAGAGAACCATTGAATTAGATTTTGTCAGTAATATCAAGCTTCTCTGTTCTGTTCTGATTGCCGAGCCCTTTCACATTTGTCAATGTTGCATTCGTTGTGATGAACTGGTCCAAACCATCCATAGCAACAGTGTTACCACAAGGAACATATTCAACAGACTCTTGTGTTTTTCCCATCCAGATATCAATACGTTGTACACTCTTCACATACAAATTCTTCTTCTGGCCAAGGACATAGTTGGCCCCCATGATACGAACCTTCACGCCAGTTGCAACCTCTTGAAGCATAGATTCAAGATCTTCAAAATCATAAGCCTCTGCAAAGGTGAAGACCTGCAGCTTAATAGGGCTTGCATAGACTTTAGCAAAATTGAGCTCAGTGAATGCAGTATTTAACGGGAACTTGTTAAGGTCCACAAACTGTATTATAGCCTCTTCTTCAAATGCTCCATCACACTTCCCAAATTTCTCTGGTTCGCTTTTAGCAATGCCAAGGAATTGCTCTTCAATTGCAATACCCTGGAAGAGAATTCTGGCCATATCCCTATCATTAGTTTTTATAAATTGTACTTTGTTTTCAGTGGTTGCTGCCTTCACCAATTCCTCATATTCTGCTCCTATGTCAGATCCTGGAATCATCTTAGGAACATACAACATGAGATAACCTTCAGGATCACAGTGTTTAATAGCAGTTGCATAAATATCATCAAGTGCGCTCTCAGGGGCCTGGATCCCCACCCTGTTAACAGACCCCAGCAGCCTTGGCTTGTCATTCTGTGCCCTCAAATCTATCATTCCACGAATTAAGTTGTAAGCTTTGTCCCAACTCTTCAAATTAAGCACCCTAACCAGAGGAGGTGGCTGCTGTTCCTCAAAGACTGCTTCCGTGACCCCATACTTCTTAATGATCAATCTCCTTGTCTTCAAGTCCAATGTCACTGGACTGTGCTGATACAGCCAATCACACCCCAGCACTACATCATATCCTTTCAATGGTAGAACCTTGAAAGAATTATTGAAACTTTCCCCTCGGATACAATAGTTTGCAGCAGGTATATAAGATCCTACCCATAAGGTTCCTCCACCAGCTACTGCAACCTTTTGCAGAGGAATTATCTGAATATTGCAAGTGATTTGGGTGACAAAGGTGAGGTCTAAGTATGTGTGGGTACTGCCACTGTCCACTAATGCCCTTCCAACCTTACCCCCAATGTTCACCTCTAGGGTATAAGTGGATATACCCGTCACTCCTCTCACTGCTTGGATGGAGATTTGCATCAATTGGGCCTCTGAATCAGATTGTGGGGAAGGCTGCCCTTCCTCCTGTTCAGATGTTTCTGGAATCACCACTTCACCCTCACCAACCATTAAATTAACTTGTTGATATTGCTTACATTTGTGCCCCAAGAACCATTTATCCCCGCAGTATTTGCAAACTCCTGGAATGAATGGCTTCAATGTTGTATCCTTCTTCTGAACAGCAGTATCAAGGGGTGGTTTGCTCTTAGCTTGCTGGAAACAAGTCTTGCTCTGCTCTGTAACGTCATGATAAACTCCCTTCTTTAACACTGCTCCAGCTCCCTTATCCAGGCCATTGGCCATCCAATTAACTTCACAAAAGTTTAAATCTGGCCAAGGTGGAAGAGTCCAGAGCAAACCCACAAAATTCAGCTGTTGCATACTAAACTTTGGTAACTTCTCCCACAGAATGGCTTCATAGTTTAGGACATGGGCATATACTTGTTTGTATGTATTTCTATGTTTTGGATTATTGAACTTACAAGCAAAAAGTTCATCTGAATCCAATGAAGAGAATTTGGAATACTCTAACATCAACCTCATAGAGAAACAATGGTGACTTTTAGGCAATGTCTGAGCTCTACCAGCAGCAGAGACACCACCAATTGTGAGTCCACTCCCAACTCCTAGAGGTGAGCTCTGCCATCTCATAATTTTCGATCTCCCGGGATCCCAAACGCGGACAACCTCACCAGACTTTTGTATTTCTTCAATGACAGGTTTAAGGGGATATATCATCGGAGTATTTCCAAAGCCAGTGAAATGCCTAACTTGCCAATTCAAGGTATTCAGAACCACTTCCTCAATAAAGGCTTGCTTGTCATCGATTGACCAATAAAGATCAGCAGGCGTAATCTCTTTTGGAAGATTATGGGTGAAAGGATATGATATGGTAATTGGATGATTGGACCTCTCTCCCTGTTCTGACACTACTTCTTCACTAACTCCTCTAGCAACAGTGGTAAGGTTCATGATTTGCCCTACACTAGCATTTTGAACATGCTTCTCTGCCACAACACTAACCCCCTTTTCCATGTCTTTTGCCATTTCTGGACCATGACTAGGGTTCATGTTGTTCAGAGTGGAAGAAGCAATAGAAGCTTGCGGCAATTGATCATCACCCCAACCAGTGACAACTACCGAATACCCAGTAGGAGGGGAATTGAAGTTACCTTCGGGAGTGTTCCTCAATTGGGTTCCTTGAGTGCTATTCAGACTAATCAGCCTCAGATCTTCACTTCTTCTGGTCTCATTCTCCCATTCGGCCGGTGGAACCAGATCTGGTAAATCTCTTGTTTGGGAGGATACAAACCTTTGAACTAATACCTCTATGCGGTTCAAACTCTCTCGTATTCCGGCCATTACTTTCTGAAAATCACCCCTCTGCTGTTGAACCATGTCGGCCTTGTGGCTGGTCGCCGAAGTTATTCGCCAGACCGCCGTGGGATCGGACGCCACCTCTTCGTACCTCACCATGGATTTCCTCATCCGGATTGGAGACCGGAACCTTCACCTCGCCCGAATCTTCGCCTCGCGCTGAGTCGGATTGAAAGCGACTAGGGATTTTACAGGCCGAAGACCCCAACCCAATCACTCCCAACCACTCTGTGCCGATGAAGATGAAGCTCAGCGCCGATTCGTCCGCCGCCACAGATCAGGGCAATTGGGGATTTTACGGAAACCCCAGTTTCCAACCCAATCGCGCCGACCAATTTCTTGCCGAGAATCGGAGAGCTCTGATACCAATTTGTCAGATCCCAGTGAGGAATCCGACTAGGAACTGGTTCGTCACGGGAAAATCTGTGGATCTCAAAGGGGAAAACCCAGGAACTAGGGGAACCACTACGCTACGCTACGCTAAGAACTAAGGATATGTTGGCAAATAGCATATGCCTTTCCTTTCTCCAGACAGAGTATATGAGTACATGACGCATTAAGTTTACAGCCCCTTACAGCCATTACATCAAGTTAAACACTCCCTTAAACCCTAAGTAAAGAAGCTCATTAATTAACTAAACAAACACTAACAAGACCATTGTAGACCGTTGATCTTGGGCAATCCTGGCCGTAGGATGATATCAGCTAGAAGCAACAAAGCGGTATCCTTCCAAAACATATGAGAAATCCTAGCTAAACTTTACCAGGTTATGACACGAGCCCTCACCGCCGTCCTCGTCGTCGTCAAGCTGGAGCGCGTAGGAGGCCGACCTGCTTGCGTCCGTACGGAGATTGACCGTGCATAGGAGCAGCGAGACGGCGAAAAGCACGCAGATCCCTCCCCGAGTCGGAGGTCGCAACATTGCTTCCTCTGTTTCTTGTTTCGATGTCGATGTGTGGGTTGAGCCGTTAAGGTGTGGAACCTGGAAAAAGGCGAGGACTTTCAAACGGGGCGGGAAACATGTTAGCGACGTTTACCAGAGCCTGATTCAGAGTACCCAACCACTTTCGGGCATGTTCTTTTCTTTCGAAGCTAGCGGTTTTTAATTTTTGCTAAAGTACCTATTTTCAAATGGAGTATTTTCTCAAGACGAGATTTACAAGTTAAACGATCTATATGTTAAAAGCTCAACATTTGTATCAGCCAAAAGCGCAAGTAAGTATCTATCTCTCCGTAATCTGTACCGTAAACAATTAAAATTCAAAAATTTTAGCTAAAATTTATAAGCCGCAACCGCTGCCAAACTTCGTGTTAAGCGCGCTTTCAGATTGTGTGCGCCAGTGCTGTGCCAGTTACGAAATCTACAAAGCGTTAACGGCAAGAAAATAACGGAATGTACTAGTCTAGACAAGCGGAAGAAGATAGTCATCCATACCATTTGAACTTTGTTTGGTGATTAGTGTGGTACAGTAAGGCGTACTAGCAGGGGTCATGGAAAAGTGCTGACTCTTGGTACTTCAAAAGATTAGCTAATTGTTGTGGCTGGGCAGTCGATGTCTCCCTCAAGTGTCAAAAGGATGGTATCCTTCTTTTCAATTTATAGCTTTTTGAACAAATAAATAGGACTATTTTTCTATCATCTTTTCGAAGTAACTTTTTAGTATATGGTTCGTTCGCATAAACACTCACGCTAAAATTAAAAATCATCAGTCACAACCATAAAACCATAAATCGTAGCTGAAAAGAACACATCCAATGTTTTAATGCTTCGCAAATTCCAGTATGAAGCTATGGGTCTGTTTGGTTGGTGCCTAAACTTGTCATGTCTAAGTTTAGGCAATGCGTGGCTGCCACAGAAAGTGTGGCTAACAAAATCGAAGCCACACTTGTGGCAAAGTTTGGCAAGAAATTAAGTCTATGACGTGTGGGGCCGGGTGCTAAGAAAGTGTGGCATGCCACAGTTGCGTCAGTGAACCAAACAGCTACCTAAAAACTGTGGCACGCCTAACTTGTGGCTAGCAACTTCTAGTCATGAACCAAACAGGCCCTATATCCTAAATTGTTTTTTTGAACGTAGGCAGATTGGAGAATGGAGGTGGCCAATCGAATCAATGTGGACGCCCAGTCCTCGTGTAAAAGAACCCAAGATGTTTTCTTGTACTAATGCAACAATTGTAAATCGTACTTTAGTTACCACTTCCATGGCACCATGGAACTAACTACCAGTGCCCCACCGTTTCTGCATTGGAAGAGCACAAAGAAAGGGTATTCCGAGCAGAGGCAAGAAATGTGATTTTCTTGCGAGGGGTGCGTCCCTACATGAAACGTGGGGATTTAGTAGGATAGAGTTCGAATGGGGCCTGCGAGAGACAACAGGCTGTGAGATTGCAAATGAGATCCTCTGACGTAACTTCCCGTCACTGCGCGTGGGGCCACTTGTACTAATGCAACAATTGTAAATCGTACTTCAGTTACCACTTCCATGGCACCATGGAACTAACCACCGGTGCCCCACCGTTTCTGCATTGGAAGAGCACAAAGAAAGGGTATTCCGAGCAGAGGCAAGAAATGCGATTTTCTTGCGAGGGGTGCGTCCCTACATGAAACGTGGGGATTTAGTAGGATAGAGTTCGAATGGGGCCTGCGAGAGACAACAGGCTGTGAGATTGCAAATGAGATCCTCTGACGTAACTTCCCGTCACTGACGCGTGGGGCCACGCAGCGAGGGGGCCAGCGCAGTGACCCACGTCAGAGGGAAGTTACATCAGAGGAGTTGATTCCGTGAGATTGAGACGTCGAGCATCTTGACACGGCACGGCAAGTGCAAGCCTGTAGATCATACGAACGGGTCAGATTCCCAGCACCGGGAATCTCGAATCAGCTGCTCGGTGACTCGATCGATGCTCCGTTTCGATGGCAGAACGTGCTGTTTCTGTGTGATCCAACGGACAGGGACCTGCATGCCTGCTGCACCACGAAGATTCCACTGCGAGGACGACTTATGGCCCCCTTTAAAAGTGATGTAATTTATTAATATTATTTTTGACTTTTGGTTAATTATGAGATGCTATTTTGTTTAAAGTGGTTTTTACAATAATTTTTATAAATAATTTATAAAAACCAATCTAAAAAGCTAAGACAACTTTTAAAAAATAAAAACTATTTGGAACGTACACAAGCGTATTAGAATACCATTTTCCAGTGGATAAGTGTTGTAATTTTTTTATTATTATTTTAGACTTTTGGTTGATTGCGAAAAGTTACTCTGTCTAAAGTGGCTTTTACAATAACTTATATAAACGATTTATAGAAACCAATCTAAATAGCTATGACAACTTTTAAATATTAGAAACTGTTTGGAACATACATAAGCGTATCAGAACACCATTTTCCAGTGGATAAGGTACCGCTTGCTCCGGTCGCTTTAATGGGTAAGTGTGCGGGCGTTTGATCCGAGATGCCGTCGCGACCTCGAGTTCAGAGATTGCGCCGCCGCAGCGTCAAGCATCTCTGCCTCTGACGTTTTTCTCGCTGCTTACATATGCACACAAGTGACATCTGAGCACGTTGCCACTTCGATAAAACCAGCAAGCACATCGCACCACAAATCCGGTTGATATTTTTGCTGAAACTTGTCTTGAGATGGAGGAAGGGCGGACGCAGCGTGCTCGATCGGCGAATCTTCTTATCCTTCTTGGGTGCAGAAAATTCAATAATTAATGTGGGAAAAAAGGAAGATGGAATCAAGTTCAGGATGGCGAATAAAAACTTATCCAAGAAGGGGCTCTCGCAATGCAGATAAGCGGTACACTCTGGGCGATCACAATCTATGGCCCCGTTTTAAATAATAATAGTTTTTTGACTTTCCGAAGCCAAAGTCGTCTAGAACAGGCTGGCTTCATAACATAGCTTTTTTCCTTTGTATTATCCATGAGATTTAATAGTGTTTTTATTTCCTTTTTTCTTTATTTTTATTTAATTGATTACTTCAGAAAAAACTAATAGTCCTTACAATGCTATTTTAGCTGAAAGTCAAAAATACATAGCACTTTAGAATAGGACCTATATCAACCTTGATGAGCACATGTGCATGCATCGCACAACCATCCGGCCCCAAGTAGCATTTCTTCATGGCTCATGCTACTTCAGGATCCAATGTTCACAGGGGGAAGTATTAAGCAAAAGCAGAGGAATCATGTGCGAATCGAGTTGCCAAGGAGGATTATATATTTTAGCACAAGCTCGCAAGTTATTCTGGTAAGTGAGCTAACTCGAAAGATCACATGCCTTTTGGGTCGGATCAGTAATCTGATTGGACATGAAGTGCTCCAAGAAGATTAGACTTGAGAACTCACCTTTTCTATAAGAACGATTTTGCTCCTTGTGCTCCTTTTTTACCTCATAGGATAACCGATAAAACATCAAACTAGTGCTAATCTGGCAGGAAAACTAGAATATTGTCAAATATACCGGTAAGAAATTAAGAATGGACGTACCAACTCTAAGCGAGTAGTAAATTATCCACGTAGAAACTCTTGAAGAGTAGCATGCATGTTCCAATCTCTGCAGCGACTATGCAATCAATCTAGAAAAAGTAGCTAGTACAACTATGAAACCACCAACCCAATCATTCCATTACTGAAGACAATTAAGGTATTTTCCGAAAGGAAAAGAAGAAGAAAAATCATCTAAGCTCCTTTGGTAATGCAGTGCCTTTCAAGTTTCAGGTACCAGGCTATTTGTACACATGCAGAGGTACTTACACCATGAAACACCATGAAACACGATGTACAACACAGCACAACATTCCCAAACAGGGCCAATTGCCTTTTTTTGCTTCTCTTTGCGCACCGAGCTAAGCAATCTCGCAAGTCACATGCTGCAAATTCACCTCTCTCAATGTGCTTCTTGCTCTGCATGGCAGCATGAGCCTTTTGTTGCATCAGCTTGGTGCGAGTCCGATGCTCGCCTCACTGGCTTTTCTGTCAGCTGAGGAGTGAGGCGTCGCTCTAGCCTCTAAGACACCTTTGTTCGAAAGTATCAGATAGTGGCACATGAATTATAGAAAAGACAAAGTACGAATTATAAGAACGAGGGTGTATTTATATATTGTGCTAGTCTTTTAAGGAAAGATGTTTCAAGATCTCTAAGGTTGTTACTCTGCCAGTTGGGTTTACGGGTATAATGGCCCAACTATCTGGGATTGGGCCACTGGTTTAGCGGTCCTGAGGCCGAACGCTGGTTTAGCAGTTCGATGGTGTTGATGCTGCGCGACAATTGATATCAAAGTATAGGTTTCCTGGATACACCTTAGGCCCCACAGTTACCGGGGAGCACACTTGATGTGTAAGGGGAGATTTGTTAGAGGTAGTCCCATATTGGTTGTGGGATAAGACAGAGCTCGATTATAAAGGTGACTGTACCCCTTTATTAGGCTAGTTTTTTTTATAAGAGATGGTCCAAAAATTCTAAGATTGTTGCTCAGTCGGTTGAGCCTACAGGTATAGCAGTCCAGCTACCTAAGATCGGACAATTGGTTTAGTGAGTCTGAGTTCAGACACTGATTTAGTGGTTTGACAGTGTGCAATAGCAAGCGCGCGCACACACGTACTTAGGGGTGGAACCAGGTCCAGCCCAAGCCCCGGGCTAGCCAGCTTGTTTTAGGCTGACTTATGCTTTTATTTTTAGATTTTCACACCTAAATCATTAATTCTCTATGGACTTTGGTTTCCAAGCCTCAGGCTATAGCTCACCTAGCCTGAGGCCTGATTTCACCACTACGTACTCCCATCAACACCACGTCCTAACTCGAACATGATCAGATCCCAATTATGCTAACCAACTAATTAACTGCACCGATGTTGCACCCATCCGGCCATGAGATGAAAATCATGATTAATTCTTCAGCAATCCTTTCCCTGTCTTGAATCTCTTCAGTTTTCCCTTGCCAAGAAATTGCTTCTTATTTTCGCCCAAATGAAATCCATCTCCGCCAATCGCTGAGCTAATTAAGCACGTTTTCGTTCCCATCAATCGAGCAGCATTAATTCTCGTGATGTTTGCCGTGAACCGCGAACCATTCCAACCGCGAGTCCCATGCACCGGGCGTGCAATGATTTGTTCATCTCGCGGCATCGTTTTCGTACGAAGAAAACCATCAGATTTGCCACGAGACGGCACGATCAGATCCGCATGGAGTCTGAACGGCCTAGCAACAATGTTTTACACGGGAACGTGAATCATACGAGGCAGTGGCGGATCTAGGAAAATTTTTTGGAGGGGCTGAAGTACCTTCAGCTCGACCTCAGCCCCTTCTATATTATACATCCATGGCTAAAAATTTAGAGGAGACTCAGGAGAGGCTCCAAGGGTCCGATAGCGGTAGGGGCTCAGGAGAGGCTTCAAGGGTCCGATAGCAGTAGGGGGGCTCGAGCCCCCGCCCCACCGCTGGATCCGCCCCTGATACGAGGCAGGCAACCAAGTGCATGCATGCTACGGAAAATTTTAGCAATTCTATGATGAAGGGCTGTTTCAATAATAGTACGGACCTCACCTCTCCATCACCATCCATACTCCCGAGAAGAGCCGTACATTCGCAAGCAATGAAGGAAAGGACCACGAAAGAGACAGCTTAATGTAGGATCTTCTCTTTTTAACTTTTAAATATTGATTGGCTTTTTTTCAGTTTTTAAAATCTATTTTCTGATTTTTTTATAGTAACTAATTTTTAATTGAAGTGTTTTTAAAACGGATCTATAAGTTGATTATAATATATACTGTAATGACTTCATTTATATCGATTAAAACCGCACGTTAATTTCTATTACTCCGTACTCTCTCATGAATAGCCTAAAAGTCATAAACCGTAGACAAAAGTCATAAGCCGAAGCAAAAAAGCATAGGGCCATAACTTCTGAGTAGCACCATGCATTTCTCGTTTTGTACAGGGTAGAAAATGGGCGATCATTTGGATCGTCTGGTTAAATATCATTGGCCAAAATCGACCAATATTTTGAAACACGTTTCATTTGCATTGCGGAGAGAGTGTATATATATATACCACTACAAATTCCATTTTAGAGAAATGGATGGCTCCAGATCGAACTTGACTTTGATCTAAACAATTTGATGACATGTTTCGTCTCATATTTCCAACTCCTAGCGACACTTGTATGATTAGCTGGCAACCATATCATTTCGGTTGCCAACGTGGCAAAGTGGTCAGCTTGCACTGCGACACGTCGAATGCAACCTCTTGCGGGTGATAAACATCGGTGTCCATCGTTTTCCTTTCCAAAGCTAGTGTAGAAATAAAATAAATAAACAAAAAAAAGAAAAACCACTTCAGCTCTGCTCGATTGAGCTAAAAAGCTGTAGCTTATGGCTGATATTGCACTATAACGACTGAAATTTTACTATAGCTGAAGGTGACTTATTTAGCATAATTAAATTTAAAAAATTGAAAATATAAAAAATATATTAACTCATTACGGATAACGCGAACGAATATAAGAAAAAAACTGTTAAAAACTAAAAATAAAAAAATAAAATTTATAAATAATAAAAAATAAGTCAGAATCTGAAGCTAAAATAAGCCAGCCAAGATCGATGGCTGCGTCCTTTATAAATACCGGCACACCACAACGAGCCCCGCAACCACCCCCGACACTTCGAGGAAACATCTAAGCACTACCTTCTTTGGGGACTAAACACGATTAGAAGGTAGCAAATCATGAACTAATATAATAGTATAGAGTTAGATCTGAGCAATGGGGGAGGAGAAGGTGGCGCCGAAGCCGGAGGCCGCCGCGGCGGTCGAGCTGCCGGGTTTCGTGATGAGCGCGGAGGAGGCGGAGCGCGCGGCCGCGGCGGCCGGCATGGAGACCGTGGAGGACCTGCTGCCGCTGCTGGTGCCGTCGGCGATGAAGCGCGCGCGCGCCCCGATCTCGCGGTTCCACGTGGGCGCCGTGGGGCTTGGCGCGAGCGGCCGCGTCTACGTCGGTGTTAACATCGAGTTCCGGGGCCTCCCGTTGTCCCACACCGTCCACGCCGAGCAGTTCCTCGTCGCTAACGCGGCCGCCGCGGGGGAGCCTGCGCTGCGCGCCGTCGCCGTCTCCCACATGCCCTGCGGCCACTGCCGCCAGTTCCTCCAGGAGATCCGCGGCGCTGCCGGGATCCGCATCCTGGTCACCTCCGACGCCGACGAAGGCTGCACGCCCGAGTGGCGCACGGTGGCGTCCCTCCTCCTCCGCCCCTTCGGCCCCCGCGACCTCCTCCCCAAGCACGTCCCCCTCGTCCTCGAGCCGCACGACAACCCCCTCGGCGACCCCGCCGCCGCCCTCGCTAATGGATTCGCCGGCGGCGACCTGGAGGCGTGCCTGAGGGAGGCGGCGGAGGCGGCCGCGCGGGCGGCTCACGCGCCGTACAGCGGGTGCCCGGCGGGGTTCGCGGTGGCGGACGGCGAAGGGAGGGTGTACGCCGGGGGCTGCCTGGAGTCCGCGGCCTACAACCCGACACTGGGCCCCGTCCAGGCAGCCATCGTGGCGATGGTGGCCACCGGAGGCGGCCCCGCCGGGGACGTGGTGGCGGCGGCGCTCGTGGAGAAGGAGGGGGCGATCGTGGCGCAGGAGGCGACGGCCAGGATCTTCCTGGCCGCCGTGGCGCCACAGGCGAGCTTCCACGTGTACAACTACAGGCCGTCCGATGCGTGATGCCGCCTCTGGACCCTCGCGGTGGTGCGGAGAGTTGGGGGTTCAAAAGGTTAGGAATAAGATGAGAAGGTGAAAAAAATCTTGTGCAGTTGGGTGAGCTATAAATTCCACATGGCGCTGGGCGATTGGCTGATTGGACACTGAGAGCTAGGACCTACTTATTCTCTGTGATAAGTATTCTTCTGTTACGGTGTGTGTTACGAGAAAAAACAAACAATCCTCCAAATGATGCCAATAGTAAACAACTCGAGTAGTATATGGCACCTGTATTTGTCTTGGAAGTAGAGTGTTGCTTCTCCATCCCCGTCTCTTGCTGTAAGTTTTACGTCGTTGTTTGCATGAATTACACACTACAGCTCAGGATCATGAGAAAATGGCTAGAATAATTGAGTCGCTGTGCTGCTGCACGTACGGACGTACAGTGGAACCTTGTGTGGTCACTACTGATTATCCAATCATGCACATTGGTCCTTCCTTGCAAGCCTCAAAACGCACATGAGTGATCGATCACTTTATGAACTTTTCTTGGTGGGGGCTGAGCTGAAGGTAGGTAGTTGCCCACGGAATAAAGCAATGGTGGACATTTAACCTGTTCTTCATTAGACATTGCGAATAAGCAATCATAGTGAAAATCCATCCTTGATTGGATATTGCAAGGTGCAGTTATGCAATCATAGAAGTATTTTGGCAATTCTGACATCATTTTCTGGAAGGAAGTTTCTTGCTGAACCCTCTTAATTCGTAAATAAATATGCAAGAAAATGAGTTTCCCGGGGAAACCAACAACCTAGACAGAGAAAAGGATGGTCCACGAGGGAGTACTAAATCGGTCACATAAAGCCATCTTAAAAATTTTAGCAGCCACAAAAATTTGTCTGCGATGCCATCGCTGTTGGATTGTTTAGCGTTCTTGTCCCGACCAAATGATTCTGCGTCCAAACCGGTCGCTTTCTGATGGTAATGTGAGCCTGTGCTCGACAGCTCGAGCCAGGGGCGGACGGAGGGGTAGAAGGGATAGGGGTGGAAAAAAAGTTTAAAAGAGTTTTTTTTGTAGTGGTTTATGGCTGAAAAGTACTGTAGGTGGCTGAAAAACACTGTAACTGATGGAGACTTATTTAGTATAATTAAATTAAAAAAAATTAAAAACAGAAAAAACATGTTAGCCCATCACATATAATGTAAACAAATACGAGAAAAAAGAACCAGCAAAAAATTCAAAAAAGCTAAAAGTATAGAAAAAGATGAAATTTATAAATAATATAAAATAAACTAAAAGTTAGAAGTTCAAACCGAAACATACGAGACCTAAGGCTTACGAGCCGGCTCAGCTCGTGCAGCCGAGTCAGTGTTTCAGCTTAACCCCCTTACGATGGCCATCTAACGAGCCAAACTCGAGTCAACTCGCGAGCTGCTCGTTGGCTCGGCAGGCCCAATAGGGCTCCTAAGTCCTAACCCATTCGCCCCCATCCATTCCTCTCCCGTCCCCTTCTCGTCCAACCAAACCCGAAGAACCCTAAGAAAACCCGAAGAACCCTAGAGGCGGCGGCTGGGCGACACCGAAGGCGTGATTCCATCCCCTCCATTTCGTGCATGTCCGCGGCAGCCGCTAATCCCCCGGCGGCGGCGACAGCTAGGAGTGAGAAGCAGAAGGAACGAGAGAAGTAGCGTCGCCGCCGCGCGCGGAGGGAGGCGGCGGCGCTCGTTCGAGCGGCCTCGGAAGCACTCGCCGCCGACCCCGAGGAGAAGCAACGTCTCCGTGAGCTCCAGGAGGCCGACACGTCCGATTGCGCGCGACGGGACTTCGGGGCCACCGAACATTGATGGCTCGAGGCCGTTGCCGCACGTGCAGCGGAGAAGGCAGCCGCGGCGGCTGCTGCTGCTGTGGAAGAGGCGGCGACGGCTCTCGAAGCTCCCTCCCGCGAGAAGGTCTCTCTCCACTCACTCACCCTAATTCCTTGGCTTCTTCTACCGATCTAATGTTTTTAGCCAATTGTTTTACTTAGCAGTTACACTCGATGCATGTTCTCCATTTCTATTGCTGTGATGAGCTTATACGCCTGATTCGTCATAGCAGCAATCCGTAGTTATCTGTTCATGGGAGGATATGATACGCATGTGGTGTAATTGTGAGAAGTCAATGGACTGACATTAACAGCACATGTAGAGTTGGTAGTTGCTATGTTCATTGAGAATGCCAAATAACCGGTTATCATATAATCCATTAGATTCTGATTATCCACAACAGTTTATTTCCATCCTCTGGATGAATGTTCTTTGGTAGCTCAATCCATTTATTGAGGATTTCTCATCAGGAATTGTTCTACCAGCTGGTGCAATGTAGATGTCCTGTTCTTTACGGCTTCTAAAAACGGTTTTTGACTTTTGCTACAGTACTTAACTTTTAAATAGAGTATTTTTTCAAGACGAGGTTTACAAGTTAATTGTAGTACACGTTAAAAGCCTAACATCTGTATCAACCAAAATCGCAAACGAGTATCTCTCTTCGTAATCTCTGTCGCAAACAGCTAAAATTCAAAAATTTCAGCCAAAAGCTATAAGCCGCAGCCATATCAAACAGGCCCGTAGTTTCTGAATGTTCTATTGCATGTTTTGAAAATGAACTTGGACACACATTCTAATGAAGGACTCTAATTATTGTCTTATCTTGCCTATTGCAGTATTAAGATGACCATGGAGACGAGTCGGAAGGGGATGGGGAATGGGAATATGTTGAAGATGGACCCGCGGAGATCATATGGAAAGGAAATGAGATCACTGTGAAGAAGAAAAAGGTCAAAGTACCAAAGAAGGCTAATGATAAACCACCAATTCAGGAGGTCCAAATTATATTTGTGATAAAGTTTTGCCGGCTCTTTTCCATTGCTCTAAGATCCAAATTTTTACATATTGTCTTTAGATATCTTGCAAGAAGATAGACCTACATCAAATCCACTTCCACCAGTCTGTAGCTTTTGCTTCTCAGAGGAGAGTTTTCCTTGTCTGCTCAAGAAGTACTTGAGAAAGTTGCTCAAGAGAATCCGCTGCTTCGAATTAGAAGCTACTCCATTTCGTTTTCTTGTGATAGAATGCATATCCTGATTTTGAGCCGTGTTTAACGAGCCGACCTCGAGCTTCTAACTAAACCAAACTGAGCCACCATTTCAGCTCGTTAACCTAACAAACCGAGCTAGCTCAATATCCACTCCTAGGCAGGGACCAGCTCCTCCTATGATTTAATAAATTTGCACTATGATTTTTAATATTTGAGGAATATCAATATCGTTAGCACTACTTAATCGTCATTATTAAATGTATACTTTATTTGGTCCTCCTCATCGCTCAATCCCGGCTCCGCCCCTGGCTCGAGCATACTCTGCAACCAGCCAGCCAACACCAAATTGGTTTCGCCAAGTGTGTTTCTTGCCCGGCATACGTTGGAGCGAGGTGCTGGGATCTACTCTAAAAAGATAGTCTGGTGAAGAGAGTTAACAACTAAGCTCCACTCTAATTGGTTCATAACTTAAGTTTATAGTTATGATTTTTAATTTATAACTAAAATTACACTATAACAGCTGTTAGTTTTTTAAAATAAGAAAAAAAAATAAAAAAACCGTTATATTGTCACAGACAACAAATGAATAAAAGAAAAAGGAAAGCTAAAAAATAAAAAAACTAAAATAACCTAAAATTTGAAGCCGACATAATGACTTTTGATTTAATTAAATCGAAAGCTAAAATAAATTTAGCACCGAGCTTAAACATGGGGCAGAGTATCTGCGATGGTTAGTGTGAAAGAATTCCAGGAGAGTTTTGTAATGGAACAACTAAGGTAATCGTAATCTGTGATGTAATCAGCTGTCACGTCAATATAAATAGCAACGCTGAAGCCTAATCAAACCTAGGCAGCTAAGAAAGTCTCGTGTTGCTAGTGTCCGTTGTCTGGTAGCCATGGACGGTTCAAACTGGAAGTGTTAGTTCAGTACGGCGGCATATTCCTGACCTGCCTTGGATTCAACCTTGGCTAAATGGCGAAAAACTGCAAACAAACGGCCAAAAAGAACACCGACTCGCCGTACCTCACACACTCTTTGCACACCGATGTAGAACCGACAGATGTCTCGCAATCTTGTGCGTCCGCATCGTAGTCTAAATCAACATTTTTTTTGGAATGAAGCTGGTTGGGATGTCCAAATATTGCGGGTCTGGTTTTTAACTGAGATTTATAGCTTTTGGTTATGACTTATGATTTTTGGATTGTTTATGTTGCCGTTATAAATGAAGTCGGTACAGTATGTACTATAATTAACTAATAAACTCTATCTAAAAAAATACTCTATTTAAAAATTAGTTAATATAGAAAACTAAAAATAGAAACTAAAAACTAAAAACGCACAGGATCTACACGTCTTGTGTGTTGCATGATGGTACTGTGTTGCAAGCTTCTTTTTCTTAAGGCTGTACTGTGTCGCGTTGAGAATGGATGGAGCAATATTGGGGATGGGAGCCAACGAATGGCTATGTGTCACTTTTGGTAGCTGGTCTGCAAATAATATACGATCCCTATTTGCCATACAAATGCAAAGCAATACTTACTGAGATACAGCAAACATTGATAGTGTCATGAGTACAAATACTAATAGCATCACTAAACAGAAGCAGGTACCATTACAATTGCAATTGTTGAGTAGGACCGATGTCAGTAATTAGAAAAGGCTGAATAATCCTAAAACCTTTTCCTTTAAAGATATTCAAAATCTTCATATGAGTGACTATGATAATCACTAAGTTCTGATCACACCTACACGATAAAGAAAAACAAAGCTTAACAAGAGCCAACAAAATTAGCAGCTTTCTACACAAGGTTGGTCAGACCGCCGTTGATAGGCAGGTCTGACCGCAGGTCTGGGGCATGTCCGACCGGTTCTCTGTTCTTAGATTTGAAAACCTCTCGGGACAAAAGTCCAAATATCAAGAACTTGCCATATTTTCATCCAAACACATACAAGTTTGCATGATACTTGTTAAAGGCAATAAGAGCCTAAACTCATAAAGAATCACAAGGTTTATGAACTCGAATTCACTGAATTGAAGAGAATCGAATCTAATTCACAAGAACACCATAAATCATAAATCTCAAATTACTTTTTACTTTGTAAGGTTCTAAGACATAAGGTCTTCCAGATATATTCTCTCATGTCCTTCCAGATTGATCCACATGTCAATTCCAGCTTTCCTTGATCCAAACCACTTCTCCTTTACACCTCTCCGCACCGCGATTTTGATCAAGCCACCAACCCAGTATTTGGCCAACTACCAAAATACTCTCGACAAAGCTTCCAGGTACTTTCTCATTACTCTGTCTTCATCTTCACGTCAAAGTATCTCCACATGATTTGACATGCAGCCTGTAGTGCCCAATGACTAGCCATCACATCTTCACTTATTTGGACTCCTCTGAACTGTCTCTACGTGTATCGTTCTCGTCACTTGGCACATCACATACACCAACTTACTTTTTCATGATCTTTGTCTTCTCTATGCTTCCCTCTTGAACCTTATAGCTTTACCCGGACTTATGTGGCCACTCGGACCTCAGCTCCTCCGCTTAGTCATGGTCCATTGCCATCGATCGCTATGTCATCTAAGCCACCTGCACATCCAAAGATCAAACAACCATATCGAGCACAAACTCTATGCACTTGACTCACGTTAGTCAAACCATGCATGATGCAATGCGACACAAACCCTCATGGCTCCCAAATCATGAACCGACCTCAAATCAACTCAGCTCAACTCACCCTGATCTCTGGCCACAGCTCTCCTCACGCCGAGAGGACCACCTTGATCAAACTGCCAACCATTGACTGGTTTGACCAGCCACCCGGTGTGACCATATTTCCAATATAGGTCACACCGGCCAACTCCCCTAGTCCGACCGCACACGACCAACACCCAAGTGCACTCTTTGAAAAAAAAGGAGCTGCCAACTAGAATTCGGTCATACCACTCCAGGCTGGCCGCCAGCCATGGCCTGTGGCTGGCGATATGACCGCTTCCAAACTCCGATCACACCAGACCATCGGTCAAACCACCATTCTTAGGGCGGTCTGACTACTTCCTCCCAACGGTTCAACCGATCCCACTGCCAACACTGGCAGCAATCTAAATGTTCTAAAACTGTTATAAAATTCAAATTCAACTTAGCCAAAATATGTCGGAACCCGGAGCGGCAACTCCAGGATCCTCTGTGTAAATCGCACTAGTTCAGGATCAGCCAGTGCACACAGTGGACAACAAAGATAAATATCCAGCATAATGACATTTATTAAATTTAAAGAGTACGACCTTATGGCCAACGTTTACATCACTGCTCATTGGCCAATAATAATAACTGAAAAAGAAACTGCGGAAGCAAGCGGATAATGGCGAAACCCAAGTATGCCCATAGGCAAACGACTGCAAGACGTGGCCTACTCGTCCTGGTCCTCACCGTAATCGATGTAGTCCTCCTCTGTGATGAGATAGCAAGGGTGAATACAAACTTGTACTCCGCAAGCCACACGGAGAAATGCAATATAATGTTAAGGGTAACAAAGGAAGGCATATAGGGTTAGTTGAGTGAAAAGCAATACTATTGAGAAATGGGTCTAAATGCTAGTGAAAGGAGTATGTCCAAAAGGTCAACAGCGTGGGGGTGGCCCCTCAAAGCTTCCCTCCCAAATAGGCATGTGTTCCTCTTAGCTTCGCTGCTGAGGATGCAAAAGGCCTAAGATTCCCCCAAGATGACGCCCTCTTAGTAATCATCACAATACACAATTGCGAGGTCTCCCACATCCTTATCGATGGCGGGAGCTTCGCAAACATACTCTACCTTCGCGTGCTCAAGGAGCTGTGGGAGTCACAGGGCCTATCATCATGGTATCCTACTCCCATCTGACCGCCCCCTCACTGGCCTCATACCAGGAAAATCTGTCCAACTTCTCAGGAGGATTGAACTTCTCATGACATTTGGAACATAGAAAAATCATCGCACAAAAGCTATCAAATTTGATGTTGTTCACATAAAGTCCCCATTCAACACTATCATAGGGAGAGCAACTCTCAACCGCTTCTGTGCAATGGTTCATCAAAACTATTTATACCTAAAGATACCATGCCCTCATGGGGTCATCCCCATGAAGAGTGACCAAGACTTGGCTCGTCGCCTATACCACAGGGCAGCAACCAACTCTTATGGCATCAACTACTTTGAACTTAAGGGTGCAGGGGAGGAGGTGCCCTCATTAGTTTCGCCAGGACACGCCAAGGATGGGTCCCCCTCCAACGAAGTACTCTCTCAAGCTTCGCTCGGAGGGGGACCGAAAAGAAGTGCGACTCTTCAGCCCAGATGACCCACGATTTATTAGAATCGAGGCCAATCTCCTAAAAATGGAGAAGAAGCTCATAGAGTTCCTAAAATCCAATGTTGACGTGTTCACCTAGACACCATTAGATATGATAGGTGTCCCTCGGGAGGTGATCTAGCATCACCTTGCAGTGAGACCTGAGTGCTCTTCGGTGAAGCAAAAGCTCCGAAAACTCTCCTCAAAGCGATCCTAGGCCATAAAAGATGAGATTGATAAGCTCTTAAAAGCTAGCCTCATATGGGAGATTTGGAACCTAGAGTGGCTGGCCAATCTTGTTTGGTCAAAAAGTCTAATGGCAAGTGGCGCATGTACATCAACTTCACTGATCTTAACAAGGCATGTTCGAAGGACGACTACCCCATCCCGCGCATTGACCAACTTGTCGATTCCACTATTGGGTGTGAGTTGATTAGTTTCTTGGATGCATACTCAGGCTACCATTAGGTTCATATGGTAAAGGAGGATGAGAAGAACACTAACTTCATCACCCCCGTGGGACACCTTTTGCTACCTATGCATGCCCTTTGGGTTGAAGAATGTTGGAGCCATCTTCCAACGCCTTGCTGCCTCATCCTCAAAGACCAATTGGGCCACAATATGGAGGTTTATGTTGACAACACTGTCATGAAAAGTATTTTAGCCTCAATGCATATTGAAGATCTCCAGGAGTCATTCACCAACCTCCGCAGATTTGGTGTCAAACTAAAACCCCCCACAAATACGCCTTTAGTGTAAAAGGAGGGAAGCTCCTAGGCTTCCTAATATCACAAAGAGGCATCGAGGCAAACCAGAGAAGATTCACACGATCCTAGACATAGAACCACCTTGGTCCATCAAGAACGTCCAATGCCTCATGGGGCGTATGGTCGCCTTTAGATCCTTCGTGTCATGATCAGCAGAAAAAGGCCTCCCCTTCTTCAAGGTGCTCCGTAGGTTGAAGGCTTTCTAGGGACCCTTAAGGCCCCAAAGGCCTTCGAAGACTTAGCTCCTACCTGGCAGCCCCTATACTCCTCACACGGCTAAGACTTAGAGAGGCCTTTCTCCTATACCTTGCTACAAACCCAGTCATAGTGAGTGTCATCTTGGTTAAAGAAAAAGAAAGAATTCAACATCTGATGTACAATATCAACGAGGCCCTTGCGGGCACCAAGACAAGATACACAGGAATAGAGAAAATATGCTATGCCTTGCTCATGGAATCAATGAAGCTCTGTCATTACTTCATTGGACATCCTATCACTATTTCATCAAGCTACCCCCTTAATGAGGTTATGGGGAATAAAGAGGCCACTGGAAGGATAGCAAAATGGGACACCAAGCTGGCACCCTTCTCCCTCAAGCTTATGGGAAGGACTTTCATCAAATCACAGACCCTCGTTGACTTCATGGCTAAATGGGTCACACATCCAGCTAACCAAGAAGCATCAACAAGCGGTCTAAACCTTCCTAGTAAGCATTGGACATTATAGTTTGACAGCTCCAACACTTGGCTAGCGGGGATACTGGGGTCATCTTGGTGAGCCCACATGGGAAGGAGCTTGAGTACATGACCCACTTATCTTTTAAACCCACTAACAACATGGAGTGGTAGCAATGGATTATTTCACAAAATGGGTAGAGATAGAGCCCTTGGCCTCCATCATGTCCTGTTCCATGTAGAGATTCTTATAAAAGAATATTGTGTGCCACTTTGGGATTCCCATGGAACTCACTGTAGACAACGAAACTCAGTTTGATGCATCTTCCTTCAGCGATTTATGTAATTCCATTAGTACCACCCTTTGCTTCACCTCGGTAGCCCACCCAAAGATTAATGAGGCTCCAAAAATGGCTAACAGGCTAATCCTACGAGGCATATATCACTGCCTTGATGCAAGTACTCTCAAGCGGGGGACCTAGATGGAGAAGCTCCTTAATGTCCTATGGGGATTGTGCACGACTCCTGGCCCTTCCACTGGAAGGACCCCCTTCTTGCTCATGTATAGGGCAGAAGCCATCCTCCATACTGAGGTCCACCACTGTTTCCTCCAAGTGGAGATGCTCTTGAGACCTCTGCCCGCTAACTTCACTCGGAATGAGAACAATCACAAAATTAAGGTGGACTTTGCTAAGGAGATTCATGATCAAGCCATCCTTAAACACACTGCATAGGAGCGAGAGGTTGCTTGATTCTACAACAATAGGTCTAGGGAATGCGCCTTTCTCCTCAGCGACCTGGTACTTAAAAAAGTTATCAACTCAGCAACCTAGGGGAAGCTTATCCAAAATGGGAAGGCCTCTACCACGTCACCTCGGTCCTAAGGTCGGGCGTCTACTGGTTTTCCACCATGGAAGGCAAGCAACTAAAGCATGCATGGAATGCAAACAAGTTTCACAAGTTTTACATTTAAGCTCTATTGTATGTCCCTAACAGCACCTATCATGATGTGAACATTACCCAGTTTAAAGCAATGAAGATATGAGATTCTCGCATTCTTGTTCCTCTTGCACAATAATTGTCTGATGCAAGGGCTACCCCTAACACGTTGTTGTTAAGGGACGGTGCTGTCTCATGTATTCCCCCCTTTTATGCTTGTTGACAGTTGAAAGGACTGCCCTCTAACACACTTCTATTAGAAGACAACCTTGTTTCACATAATTGTTTTGCTCACATGTTTGTGACTGACTGCAAGGATTGGCCCTAATACACTGCTATTAGGAAACAATCATGTCCTACAAATCTCACAAATCTCGCTTCTCTCGCCTAAACTCTTGCAATGCTTTCCCCGCAAGGATCTCACCCTCGCGATGCTTAGGGTGTATGACCCCTGTGGTCTTCCTAGCAAATGACCAAAGTGGCTTCATCGCCCGTCGCCTCCACTATGGAAACCTGTGCCTTGCTGGACCCAAGGCAGAAGTGACGGCTTGGGCCTAGTGCCCAAATTGATGGATGTGCTAAGGATTAGTCCCCCTTTAGCCTCCTAGCTATGTGTCGACTGACCCCTGGGTCACCTCTCACCTCACCCCGACGTGGGCAAAGGCCAATCGTGCCTAATATATTCACATCCCCTCAGGAACTCTCATTTGCAGGCAAAGTAATCATGCAAGCCCATCCCCTCCCAGTAGGCACGAGCACATACCCTTATCACACTCGGTCCACCAAAGGCCTTGCCAGCAACACCAAAAATGTCCCAAACATGGTAAGACACCTGCACCTTCCAAAAGGTGCATAAAACTCTCTGTCACCTTATCCAGCCAAGATTGGGGCAAAAGGGAGGCCTATCTAGGGATTAGAGCGCCAAGCGATGGTCGTACCCACCACTAAACTACCCACCTCCTGTGGCCTATTTTCTTAGGCATGGTTTGATCGCCCAGGTGCTTGACCCCTTTGTGTGCATCGCTTATACTTGATGTCAATTTCCTTCTTAAACATACCCTGGACAAGACGTAACATTACCTTGTCATTCTCATAGTAGATAAAATGCAAACATAATCATACTCCCACATGAGATGCTCCATAGCAATGTTGTTAAACAAATATCGTCCAAAAAAGACACTAAGCAAGCCTACATGATATCACAACTAATTTCTACTAAATTAAACAAGTCGACAAGAAATCATACACTTGCTAGATCATCAAGCTTGCCATTCATTGGTGAAGTCGTAGGAACTTTTGGAACTAGTGATGAAGCAACACTCTTCAAAAACTTTGCAGCTAGAGGCCTCAGCGTAGCTCACTCTCTTGGGGATGCCTTCATAGCCTCTAAAGTGAAAAGGCCACGAAGGCCCTCACGCACTGCCTCCTTGCCTGAGTTGTCATAATGATGGGAAATGGCAAAGGCCCCAGCCATCAATGTCGCTATGGCAAAGGACTGGCTCCGGTCCTCAACAACCTTGACAAATAAGTCAACTCACTCCTCAAGGAGAGGGACCCACTCCTCTGGTTTCATCAATCCTAATGGGACTGGGTGACCTTGGCCCCTATGCTCTCTAGGGACCTCTGATTAGCAAGGGTTATCTTCTGGAGCCCATAGAAGTGGTTCAGTCACTGCCATGACTTAGTCACATTCTCCTCTAAGCCCACATTTACTTGGCGAATGACCCTTGCCTGCTTCTTAGAAACCTTTAGCTTTTCCTCAGTAACTCTCAACTTCTCTTTGAAAACTTGCAGCTTTTCTTTTTGTAGCCTTCAACTTCTCCTCTGCAACCCTTAATCTCTCATCATCCATCTACGAGGTCCTCTCTGCTAAGCTTCGGTCACCATCTCTTAGAACATCTCTTCTATCATCTGGGGGCATCATCCCTTATGATGTTGGAGATGAAAATGGCCTACAGGGGACACCTAGATGCCAAACTTAGAAGAGATAAAGTGCTAATCAAAGGGAAGTAAGTGCCACAAGTTACATAAAATTAGAGATTTACAGCAGTATCCAACCGATCTTTAAGGAGCTAGGCAAACTCCCTAACATCTCACGCACTGCAAAAGTGAACCATGTACTTATTGACATGCTTCTCACTTAAGCGATGAATTTGTGATACTGCATCATTTTCATCGATGCACGCGATTGAGTAAGAGGGTAGCTCACTGGAGGAGTAGCTCTTAGCCTGATCACGATCCTCCATTGCTTGAACCTTGAGGCCAAGTGAGCTCTTTTTGCCTTCAGGAAAATCTGGCACAACGAGGAGTGTTAATGAGCAAAAGGCAAGAAAGATGGCAAACAACTAGACGAACCTGAAAAGGAAGAGAAATCTCACATACCTCTATTTTCAAAAAGAGAGTCGAAGGTGTCACAATACGGAGTAGCAGGTGTCTCTAAGCCACTGCAAGGAGTCGAGCCCAAGTATCCCTCCTTGTAACGACCCACGTCGTTAATTAACCTTAATTAGCGAATTAGGACGTTAAGTAGGATTAATTACACAAATGATAATCTAAAAATACGAGGAAATTTAAACTTTTCTACGTAGTCGTATAAATTGAAACCAACGAGCGATAAACGAATACGTTATTACCGGAATTCCGTCAATGAGGACGCAGACCAAATTGTATCGACTAGAGCTAGATAAAATATACTTGCACGACAAATAAAAAACTTTCAAGTCAATTAAAATATATATAACAGTCCGTCATACAATTGTGTAATTAGTACAATTCTTGTACAACAAATCAGGTTACATTCATTAAGCTACAACTAAAACTGGCTTAAAGTAAATAAAGATATTACAACTCTCTTTACATTAATAACGACAATACAAATGACTATAAGTTTACAAATTCCGGTCCTAATCAAATGACCGCCTCACAAACTTAGATAATTGCAACACAATTGCCACATTAGAAACTACATTCGAGTAATACAACAATATTAAGAGAAAGCCAAATTACAAGCTAGGCCATTTCATACATGAATCCGATTGTCGTTAAATTGCCGATACACCGCTATTTACATATGAACAAGCAACTAAATTATAAGACCGAAAAAGACCGAACAAAAGAATTAATCGAATTAGAGTAAAGTAAGCATTGCCGTCAGAGCCCTAGGATTTAGCTTCGGGCAGGGTAATCCGTTCACGGAGATACCTGACCGTCCGGGGGCCAGTCGGCACCTCTCACAACCATAGGCTCATCACACGGTATTTTATTATACAAACCTGTTTTGAGTATAGGGATCAACCAAGGCAAAGCCAAAAATGCCATAACCCCATTTTCAAGCTCAACCCACAACAGAGAGGCACTTGTCAAAACTATGCCCACATATCAAAATATTCCCCAGATAGCACACGGCCAGAGCTAGGGAGGCCGAGATAGCACCTCCAGCCAGCACACCATCACGGCCAGAACCCCAGCAAGTCCTCACAGCCAAAACCACTACACTACCAGCTAAAATATCCCACTGCCATATACCAATAGCCAAACCAAGGAAAGAGCGCAAGAGACTGAGAGGCTCGGTAAGTATTCCCCCAACACTCCCCAGCCAATCCCCAGACCGCAGAGGAGCCAGCCACCGAGTGGAGCCCGAAGGCCAGGGAGGTGAAGGCCGGGCGAGCCGGCCGGGAGCAAGGCGACGGCAGGAGAGGGAACCACAAACCCCACAGCCAGCTTGGGAGGAGGAGGTCATCACCAGGCGACCACCACGACCACCGAGGGCACAACCACCCCAACAACTGAGAGCACGACCACCGCAAGCAGCCGAATCATTCCCACGGCAACCCAACCCCCACCGGCAAAGGTAATACCACACACATGAACTTAGTATTCATTCCAATGTCAAACCTAGCTCACCGCTTATGACAAATCATTAGTAACAACCGAGCAGCACCACTGTCCACCAAGCACCAACACAGAGCACACCAACCGGAGTTAGAAGAAGAGAGTAGAGTAGAGGAAGCTTACCCAAGAGAGCGGCGGCTGCGTGCTACCACCAGCCGAGCCATGCCTCTAGCCACCACCGGACACTCCCCCGGCGTATCGGCGGCGGCTAGCCGGCCGTGGCTAACCGGGGTAACCCACCTCCCAGCCTAGCACACCTCAAACAACCCATGAGAGACATCCAAAAATAACAAATCAAAACAAGTAGATGGAGTTAGATTTGGGAAAAGACACCAGATCCGGGCCCTAGGCCACGGATCTGGCCGGGGTTCCCCGAGCGGCCTCGAGCAGCAAGGCGAGGGCGGCCGGCTGTGGCTTCCCATGCGGCACCGAACGGTAAGGCGGGGGCGGCCGGGTAGAGTGGCGCAGCGCAGCTGGGGATAGGCGGCGTCGGAGGGGCGGCGCGAGAGGGTGAAGGAGGCGGCCGAGATCCGGGGGAGTAGGCGCTGAGACCCGGGGCCGGAGGAGCGGCGGCGCGGCATCGGTGTGGAGGGAGACCGGGGAAGAGAGAGTGAGGGTCGAGTGAAATGGGGACGGGGAGGCAATGAGGAAGGCGTCGGCGGTGGTGAAGAGAAGAAAGAAGGAGCCGAGGCGTCGGCCGAAGGCCAGGGAAAAAGGGGATCGGGAGAAAAGGAAGGAAAAGAAAGAAAAAGAGAAGGGAAAAGAAGAAAATAGATTAGGAAAAATAAAAGATTATAGAACTAAATTAGTAGCCATGTCAACATTATAGAAATGCTTTTAGAAGCTGAACGAAAACCTAGAAACCCTACGATCACATTTCGTAGAATTCGCGTAATTAATTAGGCCATGGTACCGCTTCAACGTTAAGGATTAAAGCATATACTTGGGTATATTAAAATTTGTGTATCGCCGTTTAAACCATTCTATGGCACATTTAACTACTCAGACAATTTGGTTAGTAGCATTTAGATTATAAAAATTCACCCTTAATTATTCTTGGTCATTAGAGCAAAGTAATTGGCTCCGATGATTTAATTATATACATGATGATTAACTTGTACGTGTACGGATTAAATTAAGGGACTGTAGTCGTAGACCATTTTATTGCGAGTTTAAACACCATATAGCTTGGTTAAATCCATCTAAATAATAGAAAATCGCTCATCAGTATTTACAATGATGAGAATGAATGAATTACCATCTGTAGAATAAAAAGGTAGCGTGTACCGATTTAAATGATGCATTGTTAATTAAATCGTTTGAAGTTGTAACTAAATACCTGATTAACCTGGATAGTGTTAAATCATAGAACCTTCCTAGGAATTATTCTTGGATATAAAAAAATAATAATGTAAATAAGGCCTGTAGGCTGGAAATGACACGCATGCGAAGTAGAGGATCGTAATATCATTGAGATCATTGTTGCGCTTTTAAATGCCTAGTTAGTTTTATAGTCGATTGTGAACTGTAGAAATCCACTGTTAATTATTTTGATTTAATAGAGTAAATTCATAGCCGTTAGAAGATTAAAACTATTTGCGAAGATTAGGATAGCACATGCTGAGTTAAAATAGTAGTCATCAATTTAAAAGTACATGTAGCGATTAAAATCATACATAGCGATTAAATAGGAGTTAAGCTGTAAAAATATGTAATTGACTAAAGAAGGAATTATAAATTACATAAGAATGCCTGAACATATTTTACTTAAAGAATTAAATACGTGATTAATTAAGAACTATATTCTTTTGGGTTATAATTTAGCTAGTAGCGCGTATTAGTATGAGCAAATGTAATTGAGCAACTTTAAGACCTAAAAAGGAATTAGAGAAGTAAATAGATACATACGCATATGAGAAATTAATTGGTATAATTACATGCACGAGATCGGTTAAGATTAATATTCACCAATTATTAGATGTGTATATATCTAATCGCATCGCAACGATAGATAATTAGAAATCAACAAAAGGCGGAGTTTAACTTTTAAGCAAACAACTCAGCCATGCTAGGAAAATAACGTCCAGTGACGATTATAAAATATGAGCTAACTAGGACTAATGCAATCGGATTAAAGTGAGCGAGAGTTGATCTTAGGAGCACAAGCACGTCTACACCCCGTCATTTATTATGTTTTCATAAAGTAAGCCATAGTCGACATATTTTAATTGCAGACGAAGATCCAAGCTACGGGAGTGACTTCACTTGATCCTACTTGAATCCGAGTATATGGTTAAAGTCCAGGCAAGCATTCCTTTGAACACCTCTGCGGAGTATATTCGTAAAACAAGTATTTTGTATTAATCTAGTATCACTCGCATGAAAGAAATAAAAAGGGTTTTAAATCAAGCAATGGCTATATGTGAATAAAAAGGGTTAGATGGCAACTGATGGAGCAGTTGGCCACTAAAGTTAAGTAAAAAGGTGGGCAGAGGTTGCCAGGGGAGGCAGTGAGTGGGCAATGGAGGGACCTCTGCATAAGAATAGAATATAAGGGAATACAAACTTCATTTGTATGAACAGACCGTACCAACCGTATCAACCATCGTTCCGTCTTCACGGGCAGTCGGTACTCTAGTGAGGTGTTATGTTCTCCACAGGAGTGATTTATTTAGGGAATAGGCCCAAAGGAACCGGTATGAGACCGGAGCGTAAAAACCCACAGGCGGGTTACGCATTGGCGTTATATACGCGAGAGTGGGGGCTGGGTGAGGGTCGGAGAACCCTACCAGCCAACGGTTATGTCGCTTTCGGTGGGTCTGCGTGGCTCCAGGCTGCCGCTTGTGAGTAACCGGGTGGAGATATAATTACTAAGCTAGAGATAATTGTACTGTACTCTGTTCTGGGCGCCGCTTCAAAGGAATTGCGGATAATCCCAAGAGCCAACACGAGCAGAGTGATGATGGGTAAAGTGATACAAGCTTGCGCAATGCTATCCAAATCATGAATTCATGCCTGTCTCCGGGAAAGGAGAATTACGGAAACTTATGGGGGTTTTTGCTGTTCATGCGTATGTTCAGTAGTTTTCTAAATTAATAAATCGGACTTCTTTCAAAACCAACAAACCTTATTTTCTATAAGTCATGGAAATGATAGGGATGATGAAAAAAAAGTGTTAAGAATGAACACGAGACTGAAGAGAGGAATTGAGATTCCTACACGTGTAAATGATGGGCATTTTATGCATTTTGTATTATAACGCTTGCTGAGTACGTCTGTACTCACCGTTGCTATTATCTCCCCCTTTGCTTAGGGCATGTCAATTCAGGGGAGGGCAGAGATCAAGAGGAAGCTACTGGATGAAATGCCATGGACTCGGAATATAGTGGGTACAAGGTGGACACTTCGTGTGGAGTTGTGTGAATAGGAAGTAGTTAGAATATTTTGGCTAAAGATTGTAATATTTAAGCCCTTGAGGCTTTGTAATAACTTTAGCCCTGCGTGACGATATTCTTGTAATATCATATTATGTCTCTAATTATTGTTCTGCTGCAATACTCTGATAGGCTTATTATTCGTTAGAGCGATGTTTTATCGGCTAAAACGAATAATAATCCGTTGATTAGCGTTATTACCCCATGGTAATAATGCGGGTCGTCACAGGTGGTATCAGAGCAATGGTTCGAGAGCCACGCAATTAATTAGAGACGGTTTTTGACTTAAGGATGTTGTTCTTGCTATATGGCAATATGTATTCTTTAATACTTCTCATCTTTACATCATCTCTTATTTGGTTAGCTCTAGGTTTCGACATAGTTACTTTTAGACCACCTATTTTTAGAGTCAGAATGGGTAGCGAGGTTGGGAACGGTGATAATAATAGTTGTGACGATCTAAATTATGGTACTAGTTTCTTTTCATCGGTAACAATGTTAGTTTATAAAAGTATAGTATTAGTGGGTAAGCTATATAATTTTAATTATGAGCTTAACATTTAATTTTGCTGCAATTAGATGTTCTGTATTTAAATTGCTGCATTTCAGTCAATATCGGATTGTTATTTTATTGTCTCAACTGTAGCGACATAGACTTAACCGTAGCGACATAGGCTCCATTGTAGCGACATAGGGCAATCGAGGATAAATATGAGTAGGATTGAGGTAGTCTCATTTCTGTCATCTTTAATGTATAAGTTTTGGGTAGTAGTGGGCTGAAAGTTATAAATTTAATGTTTGTTAAATTGAGAAACATAAATGCCATGGTAGAATCATGCTGGGAAAGAGGGAAATAATTAAGAATCATTTAGTTATGCATGCTAGTGTATATCTGGAATTGTAAGTAATATGAAGGGGAGGTGTAGAATAATTAAAATTATAGCAATTACCTGTTTTTACTTCATGTACGTATTCATTTTGTTACATGCACGTTGCTGTCCAGAAATTTTCATTTGGCAACTTAGGATAGAAAACTTGAGTGCTAGCAAGTAAAAATAATGTAGAGAGGATTATATTATCATAACTTCTTCTCTCTTTCAATCTGAGAACTAAAATAAACACACTGCCATCTTAGACAGCTAAGTAAGGAGAGTATGAATTATGGAGCAAAGGTACTAAGATGGCAAGATGTATGGTTCGTTAAAAATTTCTTTACCCCATTTCTGCATATGAGATTTCCCGGACGAGTGGTCCGTGGCGCTCCCGAACGCGTAAGTTTCGGGCGTACCCAGGAACGAAGTCCTGGGCGTACTCAGGGATGAGCCCTGAGCGTGGTTCCAAACGCGAAAGTTTTGGGCGATCCTGAGAGCGAGTTCTCAGGCGTGCCTGGGCGCGGAGATCCAGGGTAGTGTAGGTTCGCACTCAGAGGCCAGCTCTGAGCGTGGTCCCAAACGCGAAAGATTTGGGCGATCTCGAGAGCGAGTTCTCGAGCGTAGCTGGGCACGTAGTCTCAGAGTAGTGTAGGAGCTGATTCTTTTTGCATCTCTATGTTTCTTGGGTTTTATTTGCCTAATGTGTATGCTGTGATGTGAAGACCAATAACAGTGAGGGAGTAATGCGGCTTTCTACTACTTGAACATAAATAAATTCTCATCTATTTGCATGCTGAATATTAATAAGGAAAACCTGGGTCTACAACATGAATAAAATTTTGTTCGTACCTCTTGTAACAACTTGCTACAGAAAATTTAATAACGTCATGATATGCAGGTATTTTCAAAAATATAATTCCCTAAATTTAACTACAACTTAAAGTGAGGTGACTTAAGTGTATACTGTACCATCGAATTAAAACTAGTGAAAAAAAAAAATTTTCTAGAGCCTAGTCCGTAATATAGGAAAAATGTTCAAATTCCTTATTATTTCTAAAAGCCGGTTATATAGAATTACCCGGACTACTAAACTTAGACGAGTTGTTACGGGACCAACTGTAGATCATATATGCGCCACCATCCATTTCCTTTTACGGAGCACGTAACTTAGGATGAGACGTCCCTAGAGTGTAACCGGATTAAATTAGGCTACATATTCTTCATCTTTTGGATCATAGATAGCCCAATCGTAATGGGGGTTATTCGAGCCTTTCCCAAGTAATATATCCTTAAACTTCCCAAAGAAACATTCCCTTATTTTGTCCTAGCTCTTTTTGAGTGTATGGTTAGACACGTAGCCACTCTGGTGTCAAACCGAGGGAATGAGTCCATAGATACCTGTGTCTCTTTGTTTAATTCAGACCTGAACCGTCAACCTCTAGGCTTCTAAGTCTAAGCCTGTTGCGGTGTTAATCACCTCGGCATCCATGATCTGTTTTAAAGCATCCGCCGAAATATTCTTGTCTATGTCTGGTGCATTTCCCCAAGTTCATAAATATATGATTTCAGGAACCTTTGGCATAATTCCCGGGGCATGACATTGACCATGAGCTCATAAAATGAAATTCTGCAAACGAAAATGTTTCAACATGACATTAGGAAATAAGTATTTTCACAAAACCTCTTTGCATCATTCTATATAAATATTTCTTGCACCGTAGTGTTTAAAGTTTTTGGAAAAATATGTTCCATGCATTCCATGAGGACATATATTATGAATAGGGGGAAGTGTCCACTCTTTCAATATCATTGATCTATCACCAACTGAACGCAAAACCGTATGGCAATACTATACCCTATGTGTAACCAATAAATCTCTCAGCCTGCCTAGTAGTCTAGGGAGATCTGTTCAATTCCGAAGAGCTAAACCACGGCTAAAGAGCTAGTACCGTAGACATAGAGTTTCAATCCAAAATTTCTGACACCATAATGCCGTCCGAATAGAAAGTAACAATATTAACCAAGCAAGAAATACCCACCCCTTAAATAGCCCAAGTCCAATGCCAGGAAACTAGGATAGTGTTAATATAATTTCCAATCTTCCTATCATAAGTTTTCTTTTCAACCCAATTGCTTTAAGCAATACCATCTTCCTTGAACCACCCGCGAAACTATCAACCATAGCACTTTAATAGACCAGTTAACGAAATCGAGGGGTAGCTAAAGAATTAAGGAGGGAAGGGGCAATGGTTAGAAAAAAAGACAATACTAACCGATGCAATATAGAATAAATTGAACGATTTTCCTACCTTAACATGAATTATAATCCCAATCCTAATGCTACCAAATCCCTAGTGACGATAATCGACAACCTTAAGCTAGAAATGAAATTATAACGTTGACGTGGGAGGGACAACGAACGATGCAAGCATAGGAGGTATATCTACCAAAAGGCGGAATAAATAGGAATATCTACAAGCACGTTTCGTAAATGATCAATAAGAGACCTACCATAACCTTCATAAGTCATTTCCGATTTCGAGGACGAAATCATTTTTAAGGAGGGAAGTGTGTAACGACCCACGTCGTTAATTAACCTTAATTAGCGAATTAGGACGTTAAGTAGGATTAATTACACAAATGATAATCTAAAAATACGAGGAAATTTAAACTTTTCTACGTAGTCGTATAAATTGAAACCAACGAGCGATAAACGAATACGTTATTACCGGAATTCCGTCAATGAGGACGCAGACCAAATTGTATCGACTAGAGCTAGATAAAATATACTTGCACGACAAATAAAAAACTTTCAAGTCAATTAAAATATATATAACAGTCCGTCATACAATTGTGTAATTAGTACAATTCTTGTACAACAAATCAGGTTACATTCATTAAGCTACAACTAAAACTGGCTTAAAGTAAATAAAGATATTACAACTCTCTTTACATTAATAACGACAATACAAATGACTATAAGTTTACAAATTCCGGTCCTAATCAAATGACCGCCTCACAAACTTAGATAATTGCAACACAATTGCCACATTAGAAACTACATTCGAGTAATACAACAATATTAAGAGAAAGCCAAATTACAAGCTAGGCCATTTCATACATGAATCCGATTGTCGTTAAATTGCCGATACACCGCTATTTACATATGAACAAGCAACTAAATTATAAGACCGAAAAAGACCGAACAAAAGAATTAATCGAATTAGAGTAAAGTAAGCATTGCCGTCAGAGCCCTAGGATTTAGCTTCGGGCAGGGTAATCCGTTCACGGAGATACCTGACCGTCCGGGGGCCAGTCGGCACCTCTCACAACCATAGGCTCATCACACGGTATTTTATTATACAAACCTGTTTTGAGTATAGGGATCAACCAAGGCAAAGCCAAAAATGCCATAACCCCATTTTCAAGCTCAACCCACAACAGAGAGGCACTTGTCAAAACTATGCCCACATATCAAAATATTCCCCAGATAGCACACGGCCAGAGCTAGGGAGGCCGAGATAGCACCTCCAGCCAGCACACCATCACGGCCAGAACCCCAGCAAGTCCTCACAGCCAAAACCACTACACTACCAGCTAAAATATCCCACTGCCATATACCAATAGCCAAACCAAGGAAAGAGCGCAAGAGACTGAGAGGCTCGGTAAGTATTCCCCCAACACTCCCCAGCCAATCCCCAGACCGCAGAGGAGCCAGCCACCGAGTGGAGCCCGAAGGCCAGGGAGGTGAAGGCCGGGCGAGCCGGCCGGGAGCAAGGCGACGGCAGGAGAGGGAACCACAAACCCCACAGCCAGCTTGGGAGGAGGAGGTCATCACCAGGCGACCACCACGACCACCGAGGGCACAACCACCCCAACAACTGAGAGCACGACCACCGCAAGCAGCCGAATCATTCCCACGGCAACCCAACCCCCACCGGCAAAGGTAATACCACACACATGAACTTAGTATTCATTCCAATGTCAAACCTAGCTCACCGCTTATGACAAATCATTAGTAACAACCGAGCAGCACCACTGTCCACCAAGCACCAACACAGAGCACACCAACCGGAGTTAGAAGAAGAGAGTAGAGTAGAGGAAGCTTACCCAAGAGAGCGGCGGCTGCGTGCTACCACCAGCCGAGCCATGCCTCTAGCCACCACCGGACACTCCCCCGGCGTATCGGCGGCGGCTAGCCGGCCGTGGCTAACCGGGGTAACCCACCTCCCAGCCTAGCACACCTCAAACAACCCATGAGAGACATCCAAAAATAACAAATCAAAACAAGTAGATGGAGTTAGATTTGGGAAAAGACACCAGATCCGGGCCCTAGGCCACGGATCTGGCCGGGGTTCCCCGAGCGGCCTCGAGCAGCAAGGCGAGGGCGGCCGGCTGTGGCTTCCCATGCGGCACCGAACGGTAAGGCGGGGGCGGCCGGGTAGAGTGGCGCAGCGCAGCTGGGGATAGGCGGCGTCGGAGGGGCGGCGCGAGAGGGTGAAGGAGGCGGCCGAGATCCGGGGGAGTAGGCGCTGAGACCCGGGGCCGGAGGAGCGGCGGCGCGGCATCGGTGTGGAGGGAGACCGGGGAAGAGAGAGTGAGGGTCGAGTGAAATGGGGACGGGGAGGCAATGAGGAAGGCGTCGGCGGTGGTGAAGAGAAGAAAGAAGGAGCCGAGGCGTCGGCCGAAGGCCAGGGAAAAAGGGGATCGGGAGAAAAGGAAGGAAAAGAAAGAAAAAGAGAAGGGAAAAGAAGAAAATAGATTAGGAAAAATAAAAGATTATAGAACTAAATTAGTAGCCATGTCAACATTATAGAAATGCTTTTAGAAGCTGAACGAAAACCTAGAAACCCTACGATCACATTTCGTAGAATTCGCGTAATTAATTAGGCCATGGTACCGCTTCAACGTTAAGGATTAAAGCATATACTTGGGTATATTAAAATTTGTGTATCGCCGTTTAAACCATTCTATGGCACATTTAACTACTCAGACAATTTGGTTAGTAGCATTTAGATTATAAAAATTCACCCTTAATTATTCTTGGTCATTAGAGCAAAGTAATTGGCTCCGATGATTTAATTATATACATGATGATTAACTTGTACGTGTACGGATTAAATTAAGGGACTGTAGTCGTAGACCATTTTATTGCGAGTTTAAACACCATATAGCTTGGTTAAATCCATCTAAATAATAGAAAATCGCTCATCAGTATTTACAATGATGAGAATGAATGAATTACCATCTGTAGAATAAAAAGGTAGCGTGTACCGATTTAAATGATGCATTGTTAATTAAATCGTTTGAAGTTGTAACTAAATACCTGATTAACCTGGATAGTGTTAAATCATAGAACCTTCCTAGGAATTATTCTTGGATATAAAAAAATAATAATGTAAATAAGGCCTGTAGGCTGGAAATGACACGCATGCGAAGTAGAGGATCGTAATATCATTGAGATCATTGTTGCGCTTTTAAATGCCTAGTTAGTTTTATAGTCGATTGTGAACTGTAGAAATCCACTGTTAATTATTTTGATTTAATAGAGTAAATTCATAGCCGTTAGAAGATTAAAACTATTTGCGAAGATTAGGATAGCACATGCTGAGTTAAAATAGTAGTCATCAATTTAAAAGTACATGTAGCGATTAAAATCATACATAGCGATTAAATAGGAGTTAAGCTGTAAAAATATGTAATTGACTAAAGAAGGAATTATAAATTACATAAGAATGCCTGAACATATTTTACTTAAAGAATTAAATACGTGATTAATTAAGAACTATATTCTTTTGGGTTATAATTTAGCTAGTAGCGCGTATTACTATGAGCAAATGTAATTGAGCAACTTTAAGACCTAAAAAGGAATTAGAGAAGTAAATAGATACATACGCATATGAGAAATTAATTGGTATAATTACATGCACGAGATCGGTTAAGATTAATATTCACCAATTATTAGATGTGTATATATCTAATCGCATCGCAACGATAGATAATTAGAAATCAACAAAAGGCGGAGTTTAACTTTTAAGCAAACAACTCAGCCATGCTAGGAAAATAACGTCCAGTGACGATTATAAAATATGAGCTAACTAGGACTAATGCAATCGGATTAAAGTGAGCGAGAGTTGATCTTAGGAGCACAAGCACGTCTACACCCCGTCATTTATTATGTTTTCATAAAGTAAGCCATAGTCGACATATTTTAATTGCAGACGAAGATCCAAGCTACGGGAGTGACTTCACTTGATCCTACTTGAATCCGAGTATATGGTTAAAGTCCAGGCAAGCATTCCTTTGAACACCTCTGCGGAGTATATTCGTAAAACAAGTATTTTGTATTAATCTAGTATCACTCGCATGAAAGAAATAAAAAGGGTTTTAAATCAAGCAATGGCTATATGTGAATAAAAAGGGTTAGATGGCAACTGATGGAGCAGTTGGCCACTAAAGTTAAGTAAAAAGGTGGGCAGAGGTTGCCAGGGGAGGCAGTGAGTGGGCAATGGAGGGACCTCTGCATAAGAATAGAATATAAGGGAATACAAACTTCATTTGTATGAACAGACCGTACCAACCGTATCAACCATCGTTCCGTCTTCACGGGCAGTCGGTACTCTAGTGAGGTGTTATGTTCTCCACAGGAGTGATTTATTTAGGGAATAGGCCCAAAGGAACCGGTATGAGACCGGAGCGTAAAAACCCACAGGCGGGTTACGCATTGGCGTTATATACGCGAGAGTGGGGGCTGGGTGAGGGTCGGAGAACCCTACCAGCCAACGGTTATGTCGCTTTCGGTGGGTCTGCGTGGCTCCAGGCTGCCGCTTGTGAGTAACCGGGTGGAGATATAATTACTAAGCTAGAGATAATTGTACTGTACTCTGTTCTGGGCGCCGCTTCAAAGGAATTGCGGATAATCCCAAGAGCCAACACGAGCAGAGTGATGATGGGTAAAGTGATACAAGCTTGCGCAATGCTATCCAAATCATGAATTCATGCCTGTCTCCGGGAAAGGAGAATTACGGAAACTTATGGGGGTTTTTGCTGTTCATGCGTATGTTCAGTAGTTTTCTAAATTAATAAATCGGACTTCTTTCAAAACCAACAAACCTTATTTTCTATAAGTCATGGAAATGATAGGGATGATGAAAAAAAAGTGTTAAGAATGAACACGAGACTGAAGAGAGGAATTGAGATTCCTACACGTGTAAATGATGGGCATTTTATGCATTTTGTATTATAACGCTTGCTGAGTACGTCTGTACTCACCGTTGCTATTATCTCCCCCTTTGCTTAGGGCATGTCAATTCAGGGGAGGGCAGAGATCAAGAGGAAGCTACTGGATGAAATGCCATGGACTCGGAATATAGTGGGTACAAGGTGGACACTTCGTGTGGAGTTGTGTGAATAGGAAGTAGTTAGAATATTTTGGCTAAAGATTGTAATATTTAAGCCCTTGAGGCTTTGTAATAACTTTAGCCCTGCGTGACGATATTCTTGTAATATCATATTATGTCTCTAATTATTGTTCTGCTGCAATACTCTGATAGGCTTATTATTCGTTAGAGCGATGTTTTATCGGCTAAAACGAATAATAATCCGTTGATTAGCGTTATTACCCCATGGTAATAATGCGGGTCGTCACACTCCTCTAGCCACTCTTCCACCGCACGGACAAGGGACTTGATGAAGCTAGAGCCTGTGGGAAGAGAGGGGCTGGAGCTTGAGGAAGACAGTGTGGCCTAAGAAGTCATGTGGCTCTGAAAAGACTCCATATCAACCCCACTTCTAGGCCCAGCAATGGGAGCATGAGGCAGATCATTGGCAGGGGGTTGTGTCTTCCTCTTCTGTAGGGTTGACCTCTAAAATGGATTGGGATCTTGAAGCTTCCACTTGCTCAAAGCATGGTCGGGGGTAGCAGGGCATGGAGGATGCCTCGTGAGAGGCTGTGTGGCGACTAGGGGTGGGCATTTTTATACCAAAACCGAAATACCGAACCAAACCATAAAAACCAAAAATTGCGGTTTATTCAGTGTATGGTCCTGGAGCCCACGCCCACGCCCCGACACCCACACACTAGCACCCGCACTTTGCACCCTACATGCACCTAGTGCCCTACGCCCATGCCCTAGCTCAGTGCCCTACTCATTCGTCCCAGTGCCTATGCCTCGATGGACACGCGCCCCGTGCCTCAGCATTTGGTGCCCTATGTGTGCACCCTAGCTCTTGCGCCTTAAGCACACACTTGAGTGCCCACACTCTGACTCTAGCACCTAGCACACATGCCTAAGCGCCCGCGCCATACGCCTAACAACCACACACACAACCCGCACCTTTCTGGCCCTGCGCCCAGCTCACAAAGTATTACGCACGCCTTATCCAGCACCAACACTGGGGTGAATCACAAAGCAAAAGGAAGAAAAGTTTGGCCAAAGAAATTGAGGGCTCACCTCGCTCGAACTTGCCATAAGAGCCTGCTGCCACGACCTTCAATGGGGGCTTAAATAGCCCTCGTGCACCTCTCAATTTGAGCCACATAAGCTAAATTCTCGGCTACTCCTACCTGCCTTGGCCATCTTCCATGGCAGCACAGCACCCACCCTCATCGTCTTGTATGTCGGCCATGGCTGAGTGATGCCCACTGTGCCAAAGGGGCCCTACTCACTTGAGCCCGACGCCCTAGGAGACCGTGTTCCAGCTTGCCATAGGGATCCCTGGCCCGTGCTTCCCCCGTTTTCTTGGCCTACGCTCAGTGTGTTGCCTTCAGACTAGGAGCTAACAGCTGTAAGGAGTGGGGAGGCAGCAAGGGCTCCCCACCTCGCTTCCTTTCTCATGAAGTTGGGCCGGCCAAATGGCCCGCTAAGGGATTGGCTTGGATGGGCTGATTTTGGCGGTCAGGTCCAACACCATCTCGCAAGGCAGGCTGTGCAACCCAACGCCTGGCTCAGTGGCTTGAGGAGGCCAAATCAATTTTTGGCATAACCTGGGTACACTTACCTTGGGTTAACTTGCGGATTTCGCTATGGCTCAGATGCTAAAATATTGGATAAGTCGGAAACCTTGCCATATTTTGGGAGTCCGAAAATATTGGTTAAGACTGAAAGTTCGCCACAGTTTCGGCACCCAATTTTGGATACAACTACAGTTTAGACCCACAAGGTTTTGGCTAAGTATCAACCTTAGCACGGCAAGCATAGCAATCCATGGCTACCCCTTTGGGCGCTCTCTCTAGCGCCAGTGTTGGAGGAATAATTTATTCCTTCACTAACGAGACCCGCTCTGTGGAAGGCACCTACATACCCCCTGCTCTACGTCTCCAGCAATAACAACACGGGGGTTTATGTGGGCCCCCTTCAGGTAACTATGACCTCCCTGGGAGATTCATGAAGACATCTAGGCAACAGACTTGACACCCAGAAAGGTTAAGACAAGTATGTCCATCAGCAGATCCCACAAGGTGAGAAGCCCCACCAGTCTGAGGACATGTCCCAGACATGGGGCCACCTGTCAGAGGGCATGTCTCAAGACATGGGGCCACCTGTCAGATAGCCATATGTATACAATATGACCAGTAGCTGGATATGTGACATACAAAACAAAGAATTACAGTTATGCTTAGAAAGAACAGTAATATCCACTCATTTATACTTATAGGCTATCTCATTGAGGGATATTCTAGTCATTTGTACAGGCCCAAGAGGTTACAAATCCTCAAAGTATCCCTCATTTATAACTTGAGCTCTCGAGAAGTACAAAGAGCCATCTAAACCAGTGTGCCCTCAGGAGGACCCCTCGCCTGATGAACCCTCTGTAGGCCATCGACGGGAGTATCGCGGTTCTCTCGGACCTCCAAATCTATATAAATCCTTGTATCATTTTTACTCTCATAGACGTTGACCTATAGCACAGCTAATGTTCACCTTCTCACTCGTGTTTATGTTTCACACCTATAACATGGACTTACACAGGAGAAGTCAGCAGAACTTGAAGCTGAACATTGGAATTCATCCCACCGCAGAGTGCCAACTGCCAAAGGTTCATACCGAATGGACGGAGCCGTCGAGTTGTTGCAGTGGCACTGGCGCCTCATCCTCGTGGCCTCTGTCTTTGGCTCTCTGCTTTGCTTCACGGACGCAATTGCAATCCAGCTTGTGCTTCGTCGACGACCTTACGTTTTGACTATAAAGAAGGCATCGTCCCACTGACAAAGTAGACCCACAGTTCACAGGAGCCAGCCAGCCAGGTAACCAACCCAACCCCCGATCCAAACTCCATAGATGTCTCCGCGTCTCTGCGACGCGCGTGGCGCCACGACGCCCCCACTTGGGCGCGCGAAACGTTAACACATGGCGGTCTTGCGTCGCGTTCCCCTCCTAACCGCCGCGACACGGCCGCCGTTTCCATGGCCACCCTCGCGCCACGCCCCCACCACCTCCTCCTCGCCCTGAGGAGGCCTCACCCTAGAACGCTTCGCGCCGGCGCCGGCGCCCCCCGCGTCCTCCGCGCTCCCGTGCCACCGCAGGCCGCCCGGCCGCGGCGCGTCTTCCTCGGCCTCGGCGCCGCCTTCGTCGACCAGCTCGCCTGCATGGCCTCCGGCGGCGTCCCGTCCCGCTCGTTCGTGGCCTCCGCGCGGCCGAGGCAGGGGGTTTCCCCGGTCGAACAGGTTCTTATACGTGACCATGTCTTGCTTTCTTCTCATGCTCCGTGCGCGCCACGCGTGAGTGCGCGCGCGGGCGTGTGTTTAAATTGCGTGCGTTGGTGCGAATTATGGGTAGTGGATGTAGATTCTGAAGAATGTGGAGTGGCCGGAGGAGTTCCCTTTCAAGCCCGAGGACTTCAGCCGCTTCGACGAGTACGTAGCTCGGAGCCTCGGAGCACTCATACAGTTCATGTGCAATTGTTTTTCAGGATTCGAGTAGCCAGTGGTTGTTGCTACTGATTATTAATATGAGCGACATTATAACCTGATGCATAGTTCATTACTGACAACAACAATTATAGCGTAATCTGTCACTAGCATGAGAAATTTTGGGCAGCCAGTGGTTCCCTGAATGATGCATTCTGATTGCTTGGCAGATCATCAGATACTCTGTTCTACGAAGTTCCCCGTTTTGTCACGCACATTGATGACCAAGCAATTAGCGCTCTCTCGGAATACTACTCGGAAGTTCTTCCTCCAAGCAACACTCCCGGGGTGGCCATCCTGGACATGTGCAGCAGCTGGGTAGGACTTTTGATCTTGCAAGTTACCACTCTGTTTCACAGATCTTACTGTGAAGTTGCTTACTGCTTCCGCCTTATGTAGGTGAGCCATTATCCGCCCGGGTACAAACAGGAGAAGATTGTGGGGATGGGTATGAATGAAGACGAGCTGAAAAAGAATCCGGTATTGTGTACTGCCTAAGTGTCTTTTGGTACATTTTATCTGCAAAAAAAAAACTTTCTAGTGATAGCAGCAAATGTAGTTTTGTGAATTGAGCAATTGACTCATTTGGTTTGTTCTGCTAGATTTGATTCGCCTGGGACTCTTTAGAGATAGCAGTCGTACGACTTATGAGGAGTAAAGTATTTACTTGTGTTGCTACAGGAGAAATGATAGTTCAGCAAATGAAACCGTTTATGGTGGTTAAAAGAGGGAAAAGAGCTTTACACAGCTACATCAGAAAAGAGCTTTACACAGCTACATCAGTCTGTCCACCAAGGATCGAAAAACCGGAACCGGGGCAAATCTCGGCCGCCGGGCGGTACCGGTAACCGGAAATCCCAGATAAAAACCGGATAAAATTTGCCAAATGATTTTTTTGGGCGGGGCGGGAGGAGACCGGTAACTGGACCGGTAACCGGTCGGTTACTGGAAAAACCGGTGAAAAAACCGAAAAAATCGGTGCTGCGTTGCCTGCTGCAGATCTGCTGCTTGCCAGCTGCTCTACTGCTGCGTTGCTTGTTGCTCTGCTGCTTCTCTACTTGCTGCTGCTCCCTCCTGCTTGCTGCTGCTCTCTCAAAGTCTCAATAATGCGATTCACTGCTGCTGCTCTCTCAAAGTCTCAATAATGCAATTCACTGCTGCTGCTGTCCTGCAGCCTCAGACTTTTGTCTCCCCACATGCAGAAAACTACACACTTCACAAGCAAAAGCAAAAGCCCCATGTAAGACAGCAAGACGCACTGGTTTTGAGCTGCTTAACTCTGCTCTTTCCTTTTCCCTTTTTATTTATAGAAAACAACTTATAGACATTAACTACAACGCAGTATACTAAGGGATACAATAACTGCAGTGCAATATACTAAGGGACTGCATGCAGAATTAAAGTGGCATGCGCAGCACTTAAGAGGCATGCGGAATACTAAAAGATATAGCAGAATACTAGAGGCATGCACAGCATTTAAGAGGCATGCGCATGCAATACATGCAGGAGACTGCACATAGGATTAAAGCTAACACCATGCAGAAGACTGCATGCAGAATTAAAGTGGAATGCGCAGCACTTAAGAGGCATGCGGAATACTAAAAGATATAGCAGAATACTAGAGGCATGCGCAGCATTTAAGAGGCATGCGTATGCACTGCACACAGGAGAGTGCATTTCATATTTCGGGCGGTTTTTTAATTCCCAGTCCAGGCGGTATTTCCGGTAACCGCGGGTAAACCGAACCCTGCTGTCCACAACTGAAGATAGAGCTTGATTGAATACAATTTACTTAACTTCCTTTCCTTCAAAGATAGTTCCGACTTAAAAAATGCTTTGTTGTCAAATACGTGTTTTGGGATTTACATTTCTTACCATTGCAAACACGTATCTCATATGCAGTAACATTGGAATTTGGTAACTTTAGATGGAAATTTGGTAACTTAACATTGGGGTTAGGCCAAAGAATTCTAAAAGATGATACTGTACATGTTCTGCTGCAAAGTATTTGCTTTTGGGTTGTTTCACTAAACTATATTTTTGACAACGCGTTTTGTTTGTTTTGTTGTGACAATAGGTTTTGACAGAGTATGTTGTGCAAGACCTCAATGTGAACCCGAAGCTTCCTTTTGATGATAATACTTTTGATGTTATAACCAATGTGGTACAGTCTCTTCTACATCATAAATTCAGTCTTGCTAAAAAGTAGAATTTTTGCTATCTTCTTCCCCTCTGTATGCCATAACACATATAGCTAATGTTACATTTGGGCACCTATCTAGTTTATATGATTTAACAGGAGCTTTTTTGTGGCTTCTAGGTTAGTGTAGACTACTTGACAAAACCAATAGATGTTTTTAAGGAGATGCAACGAATACTTAAACCAGCAGGATTAGCTATAATGAGGTAATGTTCTGTCCATAGATTACTAGCATAATGCATGCCATTTACTAATAACTATTTTTTTGGATACCAGAGTCTTTATCATCAGATAATTATGTTAAGTGGTCCTAAATTCTAGTTTTAATGTTGGATATAGTTTTTCGAATCGTTGCTTTTGGACAAAAGCTATATCTATCTGGACATCCACTGGTGATGCTGATCATGCTGGGATAGTTGGTGCTTACTTTCACTATGCTGGAGGTTTTGAACCCCCTGAGGTCCGTCATTTGTCTGTTCATCTGTCTACGGTTGAATAGTTAATGGCAACTAAAGTATGTTGTTTTTGTTTATTATTGTTTCCATGAGCACGTTCCTAGCAAGAAGTGAATGGCCTTCTAAACATTTGCAGTTGCAATGATAATTAAAGCATCTGCCTCTGTATATAGTTGTAATATTCTTCTATTTATGTGTTCAAATTAGTCCAATGACATGAATATTATCTTTTCTGTTCTTACAGGCTGCTGATATATCTCCTAATCCAGGACGAACAGACCCGATGTACATTGTCTACTCCAGAAAGAAAATTGCTTAAATCATACATTTTTATTTTGTACGGAGTTTTGGCTAATTAAAAAATGAAGGTTATTTCCAAGTGTTAGCTAGTAGTAGCTGAAGACATGTATTTTCCTAAATGGCAGTGATGAGTCCATATATACATGTATAAAACTTCCATTTATAAGTCTAGCATAATTTTTTTTCAAATTTCACCTTGGAGTCTGTTTTTGCAAATCTAACCCTGTTCCCGAGCTTGGCAGGTGCGACAAGCGACACATGCACGGGAAAATAGGAAGGATTTGTTTACATATTTGGCACTATAGCATAATTTTTTGTCAGATTTGACCCTGGACATTTGTTTTTTTTCAAATCTAGCCCTGTTCTCGAGGTTGGTAGGTGCAGCAGGCGACACGTGTCTCCTACCGTGCCACCAGAACTTGGCAAGAGATGGCGATAGCGGTAGGTGGCCTGAGCGCGGCATGCAACGACAGGGCGCGGGAGCCAATGGGGCCCATAGGGTTGCCGAGCTCCCCTGACTCAGCAAGTGGCAAGGTTGCCGACTAGCCGAACGCAATGCGACCTGATATAACACACTCAGCAGTGATTCCCATGGCTTTCGGTAGGGCTTGGTGCTCACCCCGCATCTATGTGCACCCACGTATCCCTGTTGGTCATCAACGCCTCCCTATGCGTATAAAATGGCTCGCGTCCCTCTCTGCCCTCTCATCCAAAGCTGTGTAGTTGAATTTCTTCCCTGTCGAACGAGAGAGAGCCGATAGAGCTTATCTACTTAACTTTTCATCTCAAAGCCTCATCATGCTCGCTCCTCCCATTGCTCTTTTCTCTCTATTCTCTCTTGGTCAGAAAGGCACAACGACTTTTGCTTTGCTATGGCTGGTTGCTTCTCCATTACACCGGAGTGGTAGACAACCATCTCTAGCTGTATTCTTCCTTCTTTGCGTAGGGTCTATTCATATTGGATTATACTTCTGGCTTCTGTTTAGAAAAGCTAAAAAACAATATTAACACAAGGCTTCTTAAAGCGGCTTCTTCACTTTTCTCACTACAATTTCGCTCCGTAAATAAGGTAGGGGGCCACGGGTACATCATGCACCCACTCCTTTTATGTGCACACATCTCTCACACTTTTTTCACTGCTCGCCTGCTCCTTCTAAAAACCACTTCTTTCAGCCACTATTATTTATTTTCAGCTAAAAATCATAAGCCACAATAAAAAAAACTATTAGCAAAAGCTAATACAAACACCGGCGACCATCTTCCTCCCTCTCCCCTCCAATCCAGAATTTTCTTATGACTTTTTCTTGCAATATCTTGTACGGGCTATTCTTGTTTTTTTTGTTGCATTTTCTTGGAGATAAGATCCAAGAATGCACATTCTTGAAGATCGAACTTCTTGCAATTTTCCTTGCATTTTCTTGGAGACAAAATCCGAAAACGCGTTTTCTTCAAAACTGGAATTTCTTGTGTTTTTTCTTGCATTTTTTTGGAGAAAATCCAAAAGTGCAATTTCTTGACGATGAAATTCGAAAATGAAACATTTTGAAATTTGTTGAAGTTGAAATCCGAAATCCAACTTTTTGCACTTGAACATCAACATGCTCATTTTTTTATTCTTCTATGAAGAACATGAACATCATGTTCATATTTCCGCCGTCTCCCCGTGACGCCACTCCCATATCCCCGAGTTGCCTCCTCTCTCTTCGAGAGACTGATGCCGTGGCGGCGGCTAGAGAGCTCTAACCCTAGAACCAAAGAGGAGAGGAACTCGATTGTTTTATCAAGTCGAGTCGGGATGGCGCAGAGAGCAGACAGAGGGCGAAAGGGTACAAAGAAGGGGCCTAATTGCTAGAAAATCCCCACCCACCTTTATCCAAGCCGCCAGAGTAGGGCTGTAAACGAGTCGAGCTCGAGCGAGAATTGCTAGAAAATCCCCACCCACCTTTATCCAAGCCGCCAGAGTAGGGCTGTAAACGAGTCGAGCTCGAGCGAGCTTCGCCTTCCAGGCTCAAACTCGGTAGAAACTCGAGCCGAGCTCGAGTTGGGGTCCGAGTTTGGACTTAGGCTCGAGCTAGGCTCGGCCTAAGCTCGAGCTCGTTGAAGCTCGATAACAATTAAAATAATTTATTATGCACTATTTTTCAATAATAAGAAAATTTTAAGTTCGAGCTCGGCTCTAATAAACTCGATAACAGTCAAAATAATTCAAATATACACTAATTTTCAACAATAAGAAAAACTTGAGCTCGAGTTCGGCTCGAGTAAACTCGGTAAGAATTAATATGCATTACTATTTAAGCTCGAATCGGGACTCGCAAATTATTCGAGCTCAGCTCAGTGAAGCTTGCGAGCTCGAGATCAAGCTCAAGTTTGGCTCGTTTAAAGTTCGAACCGAGCTCGAATCGAACCTAGAACAAGCCGAACTCGAGTAACTCGCGAGTTTCGAGCTTTTTTTACAGCCCTACGCCAGGGCCGGATCTGATGCTCCACACAAGCTTTCACACCTTTGCACCGAATTTGGTTTTCACTCTAAATATGTTGCCTTCGACAAATGCCATTATTCATTAGGAGATTTGATGATTTGCTCTATTTTTCTTTGCCACTTGATAAAATGCCCCGTGATGTCTAGTAAGAGCAACTCCAGCAGGGCCCCTACTTGAGCCCTCAACCCTCATATTTGAGGGCTTGAGGCAAAAATGCAACTCCAGCAGGGCCCCTACTAGAGCCCTCAAATTTGAGGAGCCCCTCAAATCCCCCTCCCACCCCTCATTCCTAGGGGCTCCCCCTCCACCCCTCATTTTCCTGTTTTTTTCCCGCTCGTGAAACTTCCCCCGCCTCCACCCCAAAATTCCCCGCCTCCCCCAAAATTTCCCCGCCCCCTGTCGATTCCCCCGCCCGCCGCCCGCTCGCCCCCCGCCGAATCCCCCGCCCGCTCGCCCCCCGCCTGGCCCGTCGCCTCCGCCGCCCGCTCGCCGCCCGCTCGCCCCCCGCCTCGCCCGTCGCCTCCACTCTCCGCCGCCTCCGCTCTCCGCCGCCTCCCTCCTTGCTCCTTCCCCCGCCTCCGCCCGTCTCCCTCCCTCCCACCCCGCCGTCCCCGACTCCCCGCCTCCCTCCTTGCTCCTTCCCCCGCCGCCGCCCCCTCCCCTGCCGTCCCCGGAGGTCGAGCCGAAGGAGGAGGCGCAGTCGCCGTCGCCATCGCCCCGAGTAGATCCGGCCGGATCCGGCCGGATCTGGCCGCCGTAGCCGACGCCGAGCCCGGATCCGACGAGGCCGCCGCCGCCATGAGGCGCCCTCGGGGCAGCACGCACAGGAGGCGCCACCGAGTGGCCGAGCGCGGGGAGGCGCCGGCGGGAGGCTGCTGCCGCGCCGCGGAGGAGAAGAACCGGCGCCGAGCTCGGGGAGGCGTGGACCGCTGGCGACGCGCAAGGTGAGGTGCGCGCCGCCTCCGCTCTCCGCCGCCTCGCCCGTCGCCACGCCCGTCGCCTCGCCCATCGCCGACGCCTCCGCCCGTCGCCGTCGCCTCCCTCCCCGCGCGCCTCCCTCCCCGCGTGCCTCCCTCCCGAGCGCGCCGCCGGCCTCCCTCCCCGCGTGCCTCCCTCCCGAGCGCGCCGCCGGCCTCCCTCTCCGCCCGTCGCCGTCGCCCGTCGCCGATGCCTCCCTCCCCGCGTGCCTCCCTCCCGAGCGTGCCGCCGGCCTCCCTCTCCGAATGGATTTGTCAGTAGTGGGTCCCATATGTCAGTGTGTATTGGATGGATTTGAGGGCTTAGATTTGAGGGGTGCTGTTGGAGTAGAAGCAAAAAAATTGGGCCCTCAAAAATAGGGGGAGCCCTCAAATGAAAAGTAGGGGCCCTGTTTTGAGGGCTACTGCTGGAGTTGCTCTAAGACATCACTTGTCATTTCCATGAAAGATGGGGCAAATAATCAATTCTTCCTACTCCACCAGGCAGATAGATCGATATCGTTACGGTTAATTACACAAACTAATAACTTTCGTTTCTTTCTTTCTTTTCTTTTTTTTTTAATATGGCTAGGACAGGAAATAGATCTTAAATTTTTCTTGTATTCAGAAAGGAGTAGCAATGCTAGTCAATAAAGCTAATTTCACTTTTAAATGGGAATGGAGAAGCAATGGAGTACATAATTACAGGAGAAGGTGGCAGCTGAGGAGAATCAGGAGCTGTCATGAGCTATATACAGTTCAGAAGATCGAGAAGAGAACATGCTTCCCTCCTACAGGAAGCATTACAACTTCTTGATGCTGTTTTACACACTGGGATCATGATTATTAGACGATCATGCAGTAGCAGCTGCAGCTTCTTCTGCCATTTGGGACGCCTGCTGCAGAGTGCAGATGAGGTTGCGATCCCCGTACACATTGTCCACACGACCTAGCAAGATCACAAACAGAGAAGAACATAGATTAACTTATATGTCAAAATATTAAGAAATGAGAAGGCTTTGGAGACACTGGAGTTTTAGTACATGTTGTTGGCCAGAACTTGGCACCACGAAGCCATGCTGCAGGGAATGCAGCATATTCCCTGGAGTACGGCTTAGTCCATGCGTCACTCATCAGGAGTTGGGGTGGGTGAGGAGCGCTCTGCAAAATAAAACAGAAAGCAAGCACATGTCAATTTCCCTGCTGATGCAAGAGAGGTGCATAACCATCTCATGTTTGGAAGTCTTGACCATGCTAACGCATACATATTCTTTACAGCTTTAGGCTATTTTTCTCCAAAGTTGAAGACAGAATAAAAGGAAGGGACTAGTAACCACTTATATAGAGAGAGATTATGGCTTGCTATGCTAAGACTTTAGTATGTCATGGTACAGCATGGTGGTAGAGGCATTGGCATGGTAGCATGAGATCTTGTGTTCAAATCCTAGGATTTGCAACCTTTTTGACATAAAAAAGAGGACACAACACGCATCCTGAACCTCTCCCAGGCAACTCAGCCACTCCAAAAAAACACCCCTCACCACCGCATTTGCTCCCTCGCCGCCGAGCGGCAACGGCAGCGGGGCCTCCTGAAGCAGTTTGGTGGGCCACATGGTGAACTGGTAGTGTGGGCCGGATATGCCCACCTCTTTGGTGGATCTAGGGAACGGTGTGGTGGTGTGAAGCCGAGCGGCTGGAGGCGACTGGATCTAAGGCGGGGAGAGCCGGAGGCGGCCAAATTTGGCCGTCTCTGGGCCAGATCCGGGCTTGGTGGGGGCCTCCACGGGCGGCCACGGCGCAGAGGCACCGGCTTGGGTGGGCACAGGCCAGCACGACGACGGCGACCGGAGTCGGTGCTGGGCTGCACGTGGCGGCACTCAGGGGCGCAGAGTGTCGCGGCCACACGTGTGTTACGTGGTGGGCAGCGCGGCAGTGCTTGGTGGCTCCAGATTGCGGCAGTGCCCCATGAGGTTAGGGGTTCAATGGAGGCTGGGCGGGCCAAGACGGAAGAAGGCCAGTGCCAGAGTTCACCGGGAACAGCCGCCAGAGTTGGATGGAGGTGACGGGGTCGTAGTTGTAAAGCTGGTCCTTGTTGCTCTTTGTTGGATCGGGGCTGGCCGGTGCATGGCCGGGCGGGGTTATAACCGGCTGGCAGGTGATGGTGTGGTTGCTAGTTGACCGCAAAGTCGGACGAAGTTGTTAGCGTGGAGGCAGGCTGGCGGTGCTGCTCTTGGGCTGGGCGGCCTTGTGAGGCGGTCACGCCCGAATCGTGGCGGGTGACAGGCTTATTTCGTGTGATGTGGTGCCATGCTCTGGGTGAAAACCCTAGATCTAGCTCTCCTTAGAAGGATCCAACGATGATGATGTCCTTGGGCGTCATTTCCCTCCTTGGAGGCGTCGTCTTGGAGCTGTACCTCACTCACCACTAGGTCTTATGGCATTTGTTTGGGGTAAAAACTTCAAATCCGGTTCTTGCCAAATCGAGTGATGGTGACACCTTCGGTGTCGTTCCCTCCTTGGAGGCATTGTCTTGGCCACCTGACCCTACCCTCATTTTTCCGCGTGTGTTGCTTTCGCATTGGTCGGTGCTTATCCATCGGCGGTGGTCGTCCTCTCAGTGTTGTTTTTCTTCCCTGGTTGTGGCTGGACTGTCCCCGCACCTCGACGCTCAGGCCAAATCTGCCCTTCTTCTTGCTAGATCTGACTCCTCGCCTAGGTGGTAGGGTGGCCTGGTGCGGCTCTCGTGTCAGGGCGGTGAGGCGAGTGGCGCCTATGTCCATCGACGGCTCAAAGCCGGCTGCCTTGGCTGGCCGTGTGGTTTTGCTGACAAGCTAGCGTTCATCAACAGATGCCCTTTGCTATGAGGTTGTCTCCGTATTGATGCGTGCTACCATGAGGCGTGCTGCGGTGAAGTCGGAGCACCCAGGTCATGGGACGCGATGGGTGACGACGATAACACGCGTTAGGTCGAGTGGTGGTGCTTATCAGTCGCGTTCGGCATTCTTGTCGGCGTTGGGTGTATTTGCCACTGACTTTTGTCTTGTTAGGCTATCAGAGTTGTTTTTTTTTGTGCTCGGTTCTTTCTTGGGTATTACTTCTTATATGAATAAACAGTAACGACTGTTTCTTGAAAAAAAAACTTTAGTCATTTAACTGAAACAAGTAGTAGCATATACCTTCAGGACATTGTTGTGCACATCTGCTTTGCCATTTTCTATCGCTGCAATTTCTTCCTTAATGGAGATAAGAGCACCACAGAACCTGTCTAGTTCGGCCTGCAAGACAAATGATGTGACATTAAGCATATATAAAAGCCAAAAGTTGGTACAATGGCAAGCAATAGATTTGAAGCAACATGCTTACCTTGCTTTCACTTTCAGTGGGTTCAATCATAAGTGTGCCTGGCACAGGCCATGACATTGTTGGTGCATGGAATCCGTAGTCCATCAAGCGCTTTGCCACATCCTCTGGCTCTATACCGGCAGTCGCCTGTAAAAATCAAAAGTTCCGGTTAGAGAATTGAGATGCATAAGCACAAGGTTCGACTGCTAATATGATTCGGATAAGTACCTTAAACCCTCTTAAATCAATGATGAATTCGTGAGCAACAGTTCCATTGACTCCACGGAAAAGAACTGGGTAGTGTTTCTGCAAAATTCATTGCAAAGTAAACTTAGAGAACTAGTTTAAACATAAATAATAAATGTAGTGAAGGGTATATGATTATGAATAACATCAAGTACCTCTAGACGCTTTGCCATGTAATTTGCATTCAAGATTGCAATCTTTGAAGCATCAGTGAGTCCCTTAGAGCCCATCATGGCTATGTATGTGTAGGAAATTGGCAAAATCAAAGCAGATCCCCATGGAGCAGCAGAGATGGTACCAAGAGGGTCGGTTTTCTCAGGGAGAGGAAAGCCACCAGTGGCGACCTAATAATTAAATAATCAGTTCGATAATGTAGTTGCATTTGCTTTTGAACGAAACGACGAAAGTCATGCAAAAATTATGAATGGTTATTCTGGTTTTAGTATTCAACTTTTAAAGCATGGTTTGAGTAGTTAATATATCATCACCAAACCCTTCTTAAGCAATTGCACCTATGGTGCGTTTGACATGAAAAAAGTGCAGGCAACTCTTTCTTGCTTCAGTAGTTTTAGGTGAATGAGGAAATGAAAAGAAGTTGCCACTTAGCAGACCCACCTGAGCCAATATGGCATCCAAAAAGCCAAAAACATGACATTGGCAGAAGTAGAAGATTGTAGTTCTTGAGTTTTACAATAAAGTTAGAATGGCAAGGATACTAGTTTCCAAATAATAATACAGAATTGGTGGTAACATAGAGAAATGTAAATCATGCGAAACCATCTGAATCTTTAGTCTAATACGTCTTTTAGACCCTTCGTGGAAGTTCAACACAATTACACATGATCTGTTATCTGTGTTATGTTGTATATAAGTGAAGATGGAAAAAATTTAGACTCTCAAAATGGCAGAACACAACGAAGTGACATTGTTTATCAATCTTGTCTACTATTTCAAGGTAAGTGTTGCACATTGGGCGTTATCAATTTATCTGATATGCCTGAGAACTGAACAAGGCAATTTTGTTTAGATTGACGGCATGAATAATTCAGGACACCTACCACTGGATGAGCTGGTAAAAATGGTGCCAATTGCTTCTTAACACCAATAGGACCCATGCCAGGACCACCTCCACCATGTGGAATGCAAAATGTCTTGTGAAGGTTAAGGTGGCAGACATCTGCTCCAATAAAACCTGGGCTTGTCAATCCTACCTGTAAAAAGACAACTTTTGTAAGTTCAGGGGAATTTCCAGTGAATTGGACATTTTCCCTTTATAGCCTGGGATATCTGAAATTACCATATCGCAAGTTCTCAACTAGGTACAGGTGAACTCGGAGAAAGTCATATTTTTTTCTTAAAGAAGAACATAGCTCAGCATACATAATATATCAAATAAGTACCATTTAATCACCATTATTCAGAAAACATGACAAACAAATGAAAGGTGGTTAACTTATGTCTTTGTTAGAACTGAATTCAGATAGATTTGTTTCAGAAACAAATTTAATAGAATTTGTGGTCAACTATTTTTTGGAGAATAAACTTCATCATTGCGTTGGAAAGCCATCTATATAATCTGTAGACCAACTTAAATGTGCTCCAATCCATTAAGTATATAAAACACTTGAAGAGAGCAATTGCAGAAAGAACAAAGTAAAAAGGATGGTATTTTTAAATACGAAGTTAAAAAGGATAGTATAACAAACTGCAAAGAACTAACCTGAGCATTCATATTAGCCCCATCCATATAGACCTGCCCGCCATTCTCATGAATGATCCTGCATATCTCATCAATGCCTTCTTCATAGACTCCATGTGTTGAAGGATAGGTAACCTGAAGAATAAGGTAAACATGCAACACTGTTATTCTCGGCACAGGGCAAAAAATTTGAAACATTTCTCTAGAAAATTATCAATTTTCATCCTGAGTGAACTCCAACATTTCCATGGTTCCATAATATTTATCAATCATATGTAGCTTTATGTGGCAGTAGATAGACCAAAGCGGTTGAACATATGTTTCTATTTTACAATTACCTTCGAATATCTGATTACTACCATCAGAGGGAAGCACTATGAAGCAGCTGTCTGGTGTCTTAGTGTATATTTACTATATTAGAACAGCAATAAGACAGAAAAGGTCTCCTAATTTGTATCATGACACTAAATATAGAGAGAAGGCATGCAGCGATAGTATACCATCAGAGTATCAAAATTTAGCAATGAACAGTTGAACTGAAAGAGTGAAAGTGTGGTAACATTATTGTCATAAGTCATGATAAATTATCATATTAACAGGGGCTTAAAACAGTACCATCAGAGCCGCCAAGTTGTCCTTGTTTGCTTCCGCAGCTTTCCTCAACTCCTCAATGTTAATGTTACCTTTGGAATCAGTTCCAACAGCAACAATCTTCATTCCACACATAGCAGCACTTGCAGGATTTGTACCGTGTGCTGAGACAGGAATGATGCAGACATTGCGGTGGTGGTCTCCTCTTGACTGCAGTTTTTCACATGATCTGTAAACAAAGAATGCTAAACGAAACAAAAGAGCTAAGACTGTGTATTTATCAAGACATACCCTGTGGTAAGCACGGATAACCATCAATCCGGCGTACTCTCCTGAAGCACCAGCATTTGGTTGCAAAGAGAAAGAATCAAAACCGGTGATCTTGCACAATAGATCGCCCAAGTCGTCGAACATTTCCTTCATCACAAAAAAGTCATTTCGGATCATCTAGAAATTCCTATTATGAATAATTTGCCATTAGAAGCTAAACAAATGCTGAATGGTTCTTACATGATAGCCTGCAGCCTGGTCAGTAGGGGCAAATGGGTGCATGTTCGCAAAGTTGGGATAGGTGACAGGCATCATCTCCACCGTAGCATTTAGTTTCATGGTGCAAGAACCAAGAGGGATCATGCTGTGGCACAGTGAAAGATCCTTGGATTGCAACTTATGCAGGTAACGGAGAAGTTCATGCTCTGTGTGGTACCTTACAAGTCCACAAGATAACTTCAGTTTATTCTGAACATTCTGATAAATTATTGAAGAAAAGATGCAAGCTTTTGACACCAAACATACATGTTAAAGATTGGGTGCGTTAGGTAGGGGCTATCACGCACAAGGCTGCTCGGGATTGAGCTTGAGACCTCTGGTGCGAGGGATTCAGCTGTGAAGTTCACCTGAAAGTGTTTGTAATGGCACACCATTTAATATTCTGATCTAATTTCACATCAAGCACACAAAGTTTGCATTGATTGAATGACCACTTACTGGCTTACCACCAGAGAACACCTTGAACAGCTTGTCAACATCCTCCAAGGTGGTGGTCTCATCAAAGGCGACGGTTATCTACAATATCACAACTGAAATTAATGCTCAACACTCAAAATCAATTAATTCAGTTGTAACGGAACAGGAACATCAAGAGAAAGCGAACCGTGTTTGCGTCAACAACGCGAAGGTTCATCTCGTTCTTGCGAGCCTCCTGACCAACCGCACTCGCATCGGCGCACTTGACCTTGACGGTGTCAAAGAACGGCAGCTCCTGCACCGTCACTGTCCCGAGCTTCTTCAATCCATGGGCAAAGGTACCAGCTAGGCCATGGACACGATCAGCTATTGCCTTCAGCCCCTCAGGACCATGGTAGACAGCATACATCGCTGCCATGTTGGCGAGCAAGGCCTACAAAGTACAAACCACAAGTATCTTTATCACTACTCCATCCCCATGACATGTACTCGGTCACTACTTCACTAATCCACCATATCACGAACACACACCTCTTATCGTCTCTATCGCTGTCAGGCAACTTGGTGAGCGGTGGAGTGCGTGTGTACCTGGGCAGTGCAGATGTTGCTGGTGGCCTTGTCGCGGCGGATGTGCTGCTCCCTGGTCTGCATCGCCATGCGGAGCGCGGGCTTGCCGCTGGAGTCGACGCTCACGCCGATGATCCGGCCGGGCATCAGCCGCTTGTACTCCTGCGACGTGGCGAGGGACGCGGCGTGCGGGCCGCCGTACCCCATGGGCACGCCGAACCGTTGCGCGGAGCCCACGGCGATGTCGGCGCCGATCTCGCCGGGCGGCCGCAGCGTGGTGAGCGCGAGCAGGTCGGTGGCCATCACCACCTTGACACCGTGCGCGTGCGCGTCCTTGACGAACTCCGCGTAGTCCAGCACCTCCCCCTCCGTGCCGGGGTACTGCACGAGTACGCCGCAGACGTCGCCGCTGCTGTAGTTGAAGTCCTTGGCGTCCGCGACGACGACGTTGAGGTCGAACCCGGCGGCGCGCGTCTGGCAGACATCGATGGTCTGCGGGTGGCAGTTGGAGGCGATGAGGAAGGTCTTCTTCTTGGACTTGAGGATGCCGTTGCACATGGCCATGGCCTCGGCGGCGGCGGTGGCCTCGTCAAGCAGCGAGGCGTTGGACATGGGCAGGCCGGTGAGGTCGGCGACCGCGGTCTGGTAGTTGAGCAGCGACTCGAGACGGCCCTGCGCGATCTCCGCCTGGTACGGCGTGTACTGCGTGTACCACGCGGGGTTCTCCATGAGGTTGCGCAGTATGACCGCCGGGACGTGGGTGTTGTAGTATCCCATCCCGATGAAGGACTTGTAGGCCTTGTTCATCGCGGCGAGGCGCTGCATGTGGTCGATCATCTGGGACTCCGTGAAGCCTTCGTCGAACTTGCCAGAGAACCGCATCGGCGGCGCGCGGATGGCGGCGGGGACGGTGGCGTCGATGAGCGCGTCGAGGGTGTCGAACCCGCAGGCCGACGCCATTGCCACCTGCTCGGAGGGCGTCGCAGAGTTGTGCCTCCGCGGGAAGTTGTCGCTCGGCTGCAGCGCCGACGCTGACACCGACCGCCCCAGCGTGTACTGGTGGGTCGGCCGCGGGCGGGGGCGCGACCCCGGCGCCAGTGTCGAGAGGCCGCGGGACGGCGAGGGGGACGTGGTGGATGTGGCCGCCGCGAGCAGGCGGCGCAGCAGCGCGCGGTTGGCGAGGCGGCGTGCGCGCCCCATCCTATTCGAGATGCGGACAGACACGCGCAGGGCAGGAGAGGCGCAGGAATGGAAGCGACGAATCCCGGGGTTAGGAGGGCTTCCGCTCCGCCGAGAAGAGCGGCAGTGGTGCTCGGTTAGGGAGTGATTTGGTAGGCTAATAAGTACCGGTGCATTCAGAGGAAAAAGGTAGGATTTTTCCCCGTCGCCGTGGCGAAGAGCTGTGCCTACTTGTTGGGTTTATTTTTTTCGCTGTGGTTTATTGCTAGTAGAATATGGTTGTGTCTGATAATTTTTTATTCTAGTGTAAATATTTATATAAATAAATTAAATATTGATAATTTATTTTGAAGAAATTATTTTGATAAATTATTTTAAAACGACGACAAAAAACTGAAAAAAAAATGTACGTGGTGTGGGGTGAGGTGGAGAGCACGGCAGATATTCCAGAGTGACGTGGGACACTGCGATCGGCAACGGGAGGCGGATGACGTTTGGATGGACGAGGAACCGAGCCGCGGCCGGTGTAGAAGGCCCAGCCACAGAAACGAGCGAGTCGCGAGTGTGGGAACAGGCGCGGGTGGGGGGTATCAGGGATTCAGGGGTGACGAGCTGAGAGGGAGAGCTGCGGGCACGACGCCGGCGCTGCGGGCGCCTTATCGCTTCCCCCCCCCCCCCCCCCCCCCCCATGCGCCCCTCCGGCCGCAGAAAATTTGTGGTGTGGGGCAGGGAAATCGCTCTGCGCGCCGGGGCGTATTTTTTGCGGCGTCCGTTTCCCCCTCGGCGCCCGCGTTGGACGGCGTTGGCACGCGGAGCGTTCTGCGCTCGCCAAGTTGGTGCGGTGCTGGCGAGCGCGACGCGAGGGATCTAGCCCGGATCCAAGCCTCGACGGAGATGGCGCGCTCGGGCAGAGCTGCGTGCGTCGCTCCAGAAATTCGCCGGGCTCGGAGGTTGCCGCGTAAGAGGCACGCACGAACTGGGTTGGGGATGGTGCCGTGCGTCAGTGTCCGATGTGGGTATCCGTGGACGGGTGGATCAAAGTCGGCCAGGAGTACGTTTGGCTGGGATCACCAACCGCCAAAGAATCTCCGGGAACCCGTCGGGGTGGGAGGCCGGATGCCCTTGTTGCACCAACCTCCATACAGTAAGCTTGCTCATCTTTAGAAACCTTTGATCTTTGCTGAATTTGATTGGGCAGAGCTGCACATGGATATTGCCATTGCTAAGGGCATGTTTGATTCATCTGTGGCTTTTGGCTAAATTTTTTGAATTTTAGCTGTTTACGACAGAGATTACGGAGAGATAGATACTCGCTTACGATTTTAGTTAATACAGATATTAGGTTTTTAACGTGTACTACAATTAACTTGTAAACCCCGTTTTAAAAAAATACCCTATTTGAAAGTTACATACTATAACAAAAATTAAAAACCGCTAATTTCGGTCGAAAAGAACTATGACCAGCCGTACTCAATAGGCGGACGCGATCAGAAGCATTTTCTAGTTGAGCTCCTCCCTACACTGAAAAGAAAGAGCAGCAAGATGTGTGACCAATCTCTTAAATCCCAATTAACATTACCTGAGGTGTCTCTTTTAAGGACCAAGACCACCAGGTTTTCGTTACCAAATGTTGGCACGATTGAAACGTGATGGTTCTAACATTTTATGTATCATCACTGGTACATTCCGAAATAGCAAAGCTCATATTAAACCATTAAATTGCTCACATGCATGAACGCTGCTATGAGTCCATCAAATATCCATATAGGAGGTACGTTCAAATTATGCTATTCCCTTTTATGCTAAATGCCCAAATAGAAATACATTAATGCCCATTTAATAGTCATAGATTACCTCTTAACCAAGGTAACATGTCATCATATTTAATTGAACCATTGATCAAACTAAATGAACTTTCAAGTTAAAGTTAGTGCACCTTAAAAATCTCCTCAGAGATATGTAATGAGTATCAGTTTACAATTTTTCTTTGGCATTTTTGGAAGGAAAAGAAGAGCTTTCTTTGGAAAAATCTTGTTGACTAATGTGTCTCATCACACAAGTTAACCTCACACCTCAGCAATGAACCATACTTGCACAATAGTTGAAGAACTACTTGGACGGAAAAAAGAAAAGACAAACCATGCTAAATCTTTCTTAGTTATGCTACATATAATTGTTTTTCATCTCAAAATAATTGAAGGACCATGTGAGATGGTCCAGGTTAATGTTGTGATAAACCATTGTAATCTTTGTGGAGTGCTCAATTGGCTTTGCAAAGATTGCACTCTGTCAGGACTGGTTGGAATTTGAGTCATGGATTTAGTTAGGTTGACCTGAGTCGTTGGATTAAAGTTGTATGATGTATGTCTTGACTAATGTAGGTCAAGTTGTGAAGAACTTATACTTGGAAACGAATTCTTTATCTTTGAATGTGCAAGGTAGATTAGAGTCAATTGTGGTCAACAGCAGTGATTGGGGCTAGGCTCATGGAGGAGTCGAGACCCAGAATAATCAAGGATGTCGAGTGAGATGGTGAGCTCAAGTATGGCACGAGAAATGCGAAAATGTTGAAGGCGAGTTCGAACGACGGGATGGCGCCAGGTGGATTGCACGGGCCAGGTGAGTCATTGTTCGGTGGAATTGGGACGAGAGAGACTTGGTGGCGCGTGGTAAGCTAGTGATGTATCTACATGTGGCAAGCATAACAATTGCTTGCAAAAAATGATGATGATCGGGTCAACAAAGGAGCATTTTAGTATTTTGACCAAAATATCAGAAACTATCTTAGATCAAAATCGTGGCGTATGGACAATGCGTTAGAGAGTAGTTTAGGTCAAGATAGAGCTAGCTTGATCAAGACGGATCAATACTGAGGATTTAGCGGATGCACACTTATACGCTTTGAAAAGCGTACATAAGTGAACATGAGTGAGTAAAACCCGTGTATGGGGTGTTAACAGGTTTCTCCCATTGTAATAATGATAGGATATATTTTGGGGTCTATGTGGCTGGTTGCCCACCTATAAAAGAAGTTGGGATGGAGACATGTAGGTTTAACCATTTAACCCCTCTCTCATGTGTTCTCTTGTTTAGGGTTAGAGTTTGAGAATGGAGTACTTGGTGTGCTCTTTGTCCACCAAAATAGAGTGGTTGTAAACTCAACCTTCTCAAGTGAGCAATATATCAATCTTTACATATTTCCATAGATACATCTTGATTTGGTTATTGGAATAGGTTCACAATACCATAGAGAAAATCTCTGCAAAGTTTCACATCATTTGGATCTACAGATTAAAAGTTCTATCTATTTTCGTTTTGAATCAGAGCCGAAACAGTCGGTTCTATTCTCTATCGGAAACATCGACCACGATCAGATCTACGACCATGTTGGTTTCGACCACAGTCAAGTTCCAGATCGCATCGCTTCATTTTCGACCAGGTTTAGTCTTCTAACCGCTCCGCGTCTTCCCTACCATGTGGGGTTTTCGACTGCTCACTGATTGTCGATCTCACTGGTTGGTTTTTGAACTGAATTGACCACGTCGGTCGCAAATCACTCGTTGACTTCCAACCACGCTAGTTGTTCGACCACTCATTGGCTTTCGATCACGTTGGTTACGACCACGTCGATCACTTTGGTTGCCGACTAGTTATGACCATGTTGGTTGTTCGACCACTCGTTAGCGTCCGACCATGTTGGTTACAACCACGTTGATCCTGATTACATTGGTTGCCAACTGGATTCAACCATGCTGGTTTTAGACCACTCGTTGGCTTTCGAGCACGTTGGTTTCAACCACATTCATTTTCGATCACGTTGGTTTGGTCTCGGTGTTTATCGACTACGTTGGTTTTCGACCGCTCCCTCGTCATTGACCGTGAGAGTTGATTTCCGACTACGTTGGTATCCGACTAGGATTAGATCTACGACCAAGGTGACTCCAGTCCGAGAGTTGATTTCCAATTGCGTAGGTATCCAACTGTCAGTCGATCACCAACCATGGTAATTTCCATGCGATAGTCGATTTCCGACTACACTGGTTTCTGACGTACTGTCAGTTTTCGACTACGGAGATTTTTGTTTGATAGTCGATATCTGACCACGTTGAACTTCCGACTAGTAGTCAAATTTAGACCACGTTGTTTTTCCTGCTGTCTAGTTGTGTTCAACTCTGTTTCTTTGGCTTTCAAGTGGGATTTCAACTCTAATCTTCATAGCTTTGTAGTTATCGGAGAAAATGTATAAGTGAATACTTAGGGAAAAATTTAAAGGCATCATTCACCTCCTCTGTTGCCTATCCGATCCTACAATAATAATTACAGTATTTGAGTGATTATTGGGTTAATTTGCACTACTACAGAAAATCATATTACAGACGGTTCAAAAACGTTATCACAAACGGTTTTCTGAACCGTCTGAATTTATGGGTCAGTGATAATCGAAGGTTATCATAGACGGTTTTTGAACCGTCTGTGGTGTAAATATTACAGACGGTTTGTAACTAAAAACTGTCTGTGATAGCTGATAATCACAGACGGTTTTTAGTTGTTTTTAACTAAAAACCGTCTGTGATTATCAGCTATCACAGACGGTTTTTCACTAAAAATCGTCTGTGATTATCAGCTATCACAGACGGTTTTTCACTAAAAATTGTCTGTGATTATCAGCTATCACAGACGGTTTTTAGTTACAAACCGTCTGTTATATTCTTTTCTACCTCTAAATCTATTTCTGTTTATTTGCTAGCCTCAGGAAATGCTAGCCATGCCCTCTGAAACAAGCAGATCAACATGTACATGTATACATCCAATTCACATCTCAATTCATTTCACAAACATAAAACATCTATTTCGCAAATCAATTAATTGAAATGAAAACAAGCAAATATAGTATGAAACACAGTACACATTTTATTTTTATTAAGATTAGAGCCTGTCATTACGATATCTCAAAACAACAAACAGGTTGCCCATCTAGCTAACACAACAAGAACAGAGAAAAGCAAAGATCCTCTATGCCTTGGCCTTCTCGCCCCTGATGCAGCGCACGAGCTAGATGTCTTTGACGCCCGGCCACCATCGTCGGGGTTGATTGAGCGCTGCCTTGTGTATCGTCTACTTCGTGGGGCTATTATGGTATGGGTCAAGGAGGAGGAGGAGAACAGCAAGGAGGAGGAGAATAGCAAAGAGGAGAATAGCAAGAAGGAGGAAAACAGCAAAGAGGAGGAGAACAGCAAGGAGGAGAACAGAAAGGAGGCTGCGTTCTAGTGATTATTTATAGGGGAGGGAATACGAAATTTTTTGGCGCGAGGACGGAGAGGCGGAGCTACGATCCGTGGGGTGAGGATTGGTGGATTTCTATTGGCTAGGATTGAGATGAGGAGGATCGATAGGCCCAGCGGTCAGATTATCACAGACGGTTCTAGTTTAGAACCGTCTGTGATATCATTATTATCACAGACGGTTCTAGTTTCTAGAACCGTCTGTGATAATGCAAAGTCAGAACGTATATATATCACTCGTGTTTCGTCTAACGTATTGCGATCGTTATACGAAGCTTCTATATATATCATTAATGTTTGGTATGTGAACCATCTATGATAATGCAAAGTCAGAACGTATCTCTCGTGTTTCGATCGTCTAACGTATCTCGATCGTTATACGAAGCATCTATATCATTAATGTTTGGTATACGAACCATCTGTGCTAAAGGTTAAATATGCGCGCCTAATCCAGGTATCTTCTACGTACGTACAATATGGCGGTTTCTACTATTCTTGTGATCATCTCCTTCCTCTCATCTGTTCATCAAGAGTTGTTCGGCCGGAACCTTACACAGGCGGCCAGCAATTTACATCTAGAGCAGCTTCTCCGCACACGCCCTGCTCTCCTTCCTCGATTTTTTTGCATCCGTCAGCTTGACCTGATCATCCGCCGTCGACGGAGGCGTCTCGCTGCCGCTCAAGAAAGGGAAACAACCCCCACCCTGGTTCTTCTCCACAATGTGCACAAAGCGGAAGAAGCTCTACAGGCATTGGAGAGACTGATGGATAGCATTGCCGATCAAGCAGAAACGGCAGATTCTGAGGAATCTTATAATGCTATCCTCTACGAGATTATGGGCTATGCTACTGATCATTTGCCCAGGCTGGAGGAGGAAGTGCTGAGGACAAGAACAATCTTAACAGCGTTCGAGAACTCAGCGGCTGATCCTACAAGTCCCAAAGTCGAAGAAGAAGCGTACGAAACCCAGAAGATTACAATCTGGGAAACTCTTAAACTGTGCGACTTTTGTAATAAATTTGCCTCGAATTGAAATTAATAAATTTGCCTTTAATTTGTGATCTCTTGTCTCAGTAGTTCTGTAGTTAAGTTATTAGAAGCAATGTGTACTTATATATTAACCTCTGATCATGTACAGAATATCACAGACAGTCGGTACGAACGGGACATCACAGACGATTCTTGTTAAAAAACCATCTGTGAACATTCACAGACAGTTTTTAACAAGAACCGCCTGTGATAGTCTACACAACACAACCGTCTGTGAACTTTCACAGACGATTCTTAACAAGAACCGTCTGTGTTGTGTAGACTATCACAGGCGGTTCGTGTTAAGAACCATCTGTAAAAGTCACACAGACAGTTCCCAGTATAAACCGTCTGTGATGTAGCCGTCTAGTATAGCCTGTTTTGTAGTAGTATCGGTGCTTGAAAAATGTTTTATACTATTGCTGTTTCTTGTCAACTAAAACCCAAACATATAATATAGTTTGCATTTCGCTAAACGGGACCGGGTGTCCAACCTCTTGTTCGTAGATTAGCAGTACCAAATGGTTGTGGACATAGCCAACAAACAATATGGACGGTGGGAGTATCCAGTGGTGCAGAACGTTTATTTGTGAAACAAACAAACAACTTGGAACAGTTGTGTACGCAATGCTGTCACAAAGCGAGCTGCCGTCACAATTTTTTTAAAGAAAAATCGACATAAAGAACAAGAAAAACTTGCGCTAACAAGAAAAACTTGCAATAACCAAGTGGAGTGGTATCATTCTCAATAAAATGAGGGTTTGTTCTTTTTGGCTGTAGCTTATGGCTTTTGGCTGAAATTTTTGAATTTTGGCTGTTTACGGTACAGATTGCGGAGAGACAGATACTCACTTGCGATTTTGATTGGTACAGATGTTGGGCTTTTAACGTGCAGATTGTTTAACTTGTAGACTCTGTCTTAAAAAAATATTCTGTTTAAAAGTTAGATACTGTAGCAAAAGCCAAAAGCCACCAACTTTTGAGGTAAAGAACACGCCCTGAGGAAGGGAGAAATGGCACGTTACCTTGAAAATTAGGAGGAACGAAATGAAAAGAACATGTAGGGTAGCCAAATTTCGTGGGAAGATATTTTTCCATTTAGTTTTGTAGAGTCCGGAAACAAATTTGCAATATTTATCGTGTCCCAAAGAGGGCACTTCAGAAGCTCCTAAACACTCCACATCATCAAGAGACAACACTAATGCAGGCAAGTACAAGGGTTGAGCCCGACACAAGCTCCTAAGCACTCCACATCATCAAGAAATAACACTTCTCAGGAGCTCTTCCGCCTCGTTCCGCGGTAAGAGTCGATGTCTCACGAGGAGACGGTGTTTCTCTCTCCTCCATTCCTCTCTCATCCACATCAGCAAGGTTGCCTAGTTGGCACTTCTATGGGCCAGCTCTTAGGGCATCTCCAACAGTATGAGCTAGTTACTAGCTCTAAGACAACTTCTCCAATAGTACTAACTTTAGCACATAGCTCATAACATAAATAGCCTCACATGACACTCTCACATAATCTTGGAATGTGTGTATGAGACTAGCTCTTGATCAAGAGATAGCTTTTCTCTCTCTTCTATTAAAATATGAAATAATATGCTTAGAGCTAGCTCATAAGTCACTGTTGGAGATGCTCTTAATTGCCTTTGTACATGCCCTACTTTCCTTTTTAAATCTAACCAACGCACAAAAAAACAAATTAATGGACTAGATAATGTTCTTGCAGCCTTAGAGCAACTCCAAGAGATTAGCCAAAAGAAGTATCTAAATTTAGTGATTTAGCTATTCTCTAAAATGAATCTCACCTAAAAAACAAGACTACTCCAACAGGCTATCTAAACTAGAGGGCGCGCGGTGGGTCGCGTACGCGCGGGAATGGGGCGCAGCGTGCGGGAAGGAAACGCCAACCGCGCCAAGAGGCTGGATGGTGAGCGAGGTAGGCTATCCAAAAATAGAGAGTGAAGGAGGAGGGATGGAGAGCTACTAAATTTGGAGAGTCATTTACAGAGTCTATTGGAGACGTTTTTTCTCTAATAATAGCCAAATTTACCTTTAGAAAATGATTTAGCTCTTCTCTTGGAGTTGCTCTTAGCCACTACCTACTTATGGCGTCCGTGGGCTAAAACATCAGAACCGTCAACAAGCCTTTGAGATTTACATCCGACAAATCCCAGCCTAGTTGGCAGTTGCTACTCCATAAAAAAAGGTTTTGTTAAACATCATCCGAATATTTTCTTCCTAACTATCATTCAAATTTAGGATTATTAGATTATAGATTTAATGGCCATGAATTCTCCCCCTCCCCTTTAAATTCTATCTATCCTCCTTGAAAAAATCTCTACCCTTCAAAAACAAGAGGCCCCTTGATCACTAATCTAAGGGTCACAAATTTAGATGATAGTTAGGAAGAAAATATTCGGATGATGCCTAGACACACACAAAAAAATCAATTGCAGTGCTACGAAAGCATATGCCAAAATCCTAAATATCAACTTATCAAGCATTGAGTACATTTTAGCCATGTTGCGATGCTCTCTCCACAGAAAGCGTCACAGCGTTGCCCGTAGATCAAATGGAGTACCTCGCGCTCGGGGCCTCGCTCACTGAGTTACTGTAGAGACTACAGTCAAGCTTGACCACGTTAAACAAAGGAAGAGCTACTACTTCACAGTCACCAGTTCGCCACTGGAAATTGGAAGTGGACCGCAACAAACGAACCCATAAACAGCAATCCAGCGGGCAAGCAATTAGTGGTGTACGGTTTGAACTGCGTTAGCTCGACATGTAACTTACCTTCTCCTTTACTCAGACTAGCCAATGGACCTCGCTTGAACTGTATTCATGGAGGAGAGCGTACAGGTGCAAAACACCACTCCAGTGACAAATCATGTTGGACTTCACCAAATCAACAACTACAAGATACTGTGTAAGAAAGAGGTCGATAAGGAACAGGATGGTTACATCAGCAAGTGACGCTGATCGAGAAGGCCAGCACCAAAGTTTCCTCGTACACCACTAATTGCTTGCCGCAAACGTTCTATCCGCTACTCTGCTTTGCCAATGTTTCTGTGTTTCTTGCGATCGCCTTTGAGGGAGGGAAGAAGGAAACGATGCTAGAAGTTACTGCCGCCTTGTGTCAAGAACTTGAGGCAGTGGTGGATCTCGTAGTGTCCTCCGATACGCAAGGAGACGACTCGTAGGAGTGCCCAACCTGCGAAGGCGACGCGGAGTACTTCCTCCTCTTGCTCCCCCTGTCCCTGATGTCCTCGATCATCTTGGACACCACCGTCATCTTCGGCCTCTCCCTCGGGTTGTCGGCGACGCAGAGCAGCGCCACCTGGAGGAGCGCCACCATCTCGTCCTCCGCGCCCTTGCTCCGCAGCAGCTCCACGTCGAACACCTCGGAGGTCCACTCCTCCCGCACCACCGTCCGCACCCACTGCGGCAGGTCCACCTTGCCGTCCTCCGACGACCGGCCCGTGAGGATCTCCAGCAGGACGACCCCGAAGCTGTGCACGTCCTGCTTCTGCAGGGCCTCTTCCGGCGGTGTCGGCACGAGCAGCTGGAGCAGCGCGAAGTCGGAGATGCGCGCGTTGCCGCCGGCGTCGACGAGGACGTTGGAGGAGGTGAGGTGCCGGTGGGAGAGCTGGGAGCCGGACACGCCGTGGAGGTAGGCGAGTCCCTGCGCCGCGTCCTGTGCCAGCTTCAGCCTCGTCTGCCAGTCCAGAGGAACTCGTGCTGGTCCCCGGTTCTCTGTTGAATCAACTTGTGCAGACATTAGAAGAAGACACGACAAGTCTGCAAGTGTGGTGGCTGATGAGAGACAAAGGGTACTGACCATGCAGGAGGCTGTGGAGGCTGCCGTTGGGGATGTAGTCGACGACGAGGAGAAGCTCCTCCGTCGACGCGTGGAAGGCGCGCAGGTTGACGATGTTGGCGTGCCGCCACGAGCCCATCTCCCTCACCAGCTCCCTCCTCCGCCTCTCGTCCTCCCGGGTCGCGCCTTCCCTCCTCCTCAGCCTCTTCACCACCACCACCTCGCCCTGGGTCTCCTCGACGCCGGCGCCTCCCATGACCACGCTGTACGTCGTCGCCGTGGCGCCTTTTCCCAACATCTCCGCGGCTCCCCTCATGAGCGTCCCCACGTCAAACTCCACGCAGCACCCGTCGAACCGCACCGTCTCCTCCCGCGACATCGAGCTGGTGCGCGAGTTGGCGCGCGGCCTCGTTGCCGTCGTCTTCTTCAACCACAGCGCGGCGCACACTGCCGCCGAGATCAGTGTTGCGACTGCCGCGCCCACCGCCGCCATGATCATCACGACCATCCACCGGGCGTGGTTCCTCCTCCTCGATCTGTGTGGCGTCTCACCGTCTCCGCCGACGTACACAATCTGCTGCCGACCACTGCACCGGCGGCGCAGCGGGGCACCGCAAAGGTCGGGATTGCCCGCAAACGATGACGCGGTGAAGGCGGCCGCCAGGTGCTTGGGGATCTGCCCCTTGAGGTGGTTGCCGGAGACGTTGAGCTCGGCGAGCTTGGTCAGTGCTTCGAGAGAGGTTGGCACGGGCCCGACGAACAAATTGCGTGCAAGATTCAGCGTCAGGAGAGCGCGAAGGCGGTGACCGATCTCCGGCGGAATCGTACCAGTAAGTCGATTACCAGAAAGGTCGAGACGGCGCAGATGGCGAAGTCGTAGGATGGACTCGGGGAACCGCCCGGAGAAGCCATTGCCGGAGAGGTAAAGGAGCTTGATGTGCGGCGCCAACGGGGAAAAATCAACATCCTGGATCGAGCCCGTAAAAGTGTTGTTCTTGAGGCTGAGGAACGAAAGCAAAGGGAGATCCGCGAGCACGGCGATGACAGCAGCATCCCCGCCAAGTCGGAGGCCTTCAAGAACGACCCGACGGACGCGAGGAGGGGAGCAGGACGACTGCTTGCAGGTGACGCCACGCCACTCGCCGGAGCAGGGGTCGGAGGACTCCGTCCAGGAAGCGAGCGCAGCGGCACGGTCGGCACACGCCGACTTAAAGGCGAGCAGCGCCACGGCGTCGGTGCTCGGGACAGCGGATGCGAGGCGGCTCGCAGCGAGCGCCAGGGTCAAGAAGAGCAAACGCAATGCCATTGCTAACGTTAGGCCAGAAGCCAGAAACACGAGCAAATGAAGGACAAGACAGCGCAAATATGTGTGAAGGGGTCAGGATCAAGAAGGCTGGGATGCATGTATGCTGCAGCAGAAAAGGGCAGAGAGAACCAGAGGAGGAGTTGATGGTGCAAGGGTCGAGCGCGTGAGGGATTAATGGGCGTCTGCGTGGGGAGGAGGGGGAGAGAGAGAGGGCGCGGGTGGCCGGGTGGGGGTGGCGCGGGAACATGCGCGGCGGCGTGAGCCCATTTGCCCACCCCGCGGTCCGGGAAAAAAACGGAGCCAAGGAGGAAGGAAAACGTTGGCGACGCGTGCATGAACGGACGATTCCTGTTTGAAATCCGCACAAGAAAACAGGAGCATCGGTGTCTTACGTGCCATTATTTGCAGCAGCGAGGCGAACCCATCCAGTCACCAGCATTTTCTCACTGAATCACTGGTGCTTATTTTTGCACGGGGTGTGTCTTAGACATTACCTAGAGATTCAATGGCCTCTTTTTTTGGAGAAGGGGGAGATTTTTTTGGAGGGGATGAGGGAAAATTCATGGCCGTTGGATATCTAATCCAATGATCACAAATCTAGATAATAGTTAAGAAAAAAACATCTGGATGATATTTATCAATACCATTTTGCACGTCTGGGTGTCGGTCTGAATGAGTGAACAGAACAAGGCCGCATAAAATGCTTCATGGCTCTGCCCCATGTATCCTCTGCAAAAAAAAAAAAAAAGAGCAGGTTTTTTTGTCACCATGCGGCCTTTTTCGCTCATCTGCGCTCTGTGGGCTGCGGCGTTCGCTTGGCTATTCTGGCCTTTGGATGGCTGCCTGGCTGCTCAGTAACTGCAGCAGCTTCAATTCAATGGTTTGTATTGTAGTGCGGCAATGATGCACTGTATAAGAGGGACATTGCTAGGACTATGTTACATAAAATTTATACACGTCAATTGACTTTACGTGTGTTAAAGTTCCACATTATATTATTTGGAAAATTTCTAGCCAAGTGAAGTCGTCTTCTTTTGCCACTCTCTTGCTCGACCCCTCGTACAATTTTCCTATCTTATTTGTTTGTTCGTTTGTTACTTCTGTATTTGCTCCTTAGTGAAATGAAATGATGGCAGCTCTCCTGCCGTTGGTTCAAAAAAACATAATAAAAATAGGGTAACTAGTGTATGGCAGCTCTCCTGCCGTTGGTTCAAAAAACATAATAAAAATAGTGTAAATAGTGTTTCTTGCCTCTTCACAATTCTGATACAATGGCCTAATCTACGAGAGTAGCACTTTTCAGCAAATCCATTTAAGCACCTGGCGTCTCCAGAGAACCCTCACCCACATCCCTCAACAGACTCCTCTCTTCTTTTAACAATCAATCCAGGCTCGAACTTCTGACCTAACAACAACAAATGAGTTATCACAATAGCGCAGACTCTAAATGAAGCCAATTTTTTGTAGGCAAGAGGCTTCCAAAGAAAAGAAATATAAAATAGAATAGAGAAAAATAGCAACATCTGAAGTTCTGGCATTCTCTATCAGCAATCAGTCCTCTTTTTTTTTTTTTTGCCATACTCTTTTGCCAGTTTATTATTTCAAGATGCTTTGGATTAGCGAGATGTGCGTATGATTCCAAAGTCCAAACATGATTCACAAATAAAGCGTGGAGGGAAGGAATATATGAGTAGAGCACCACAGTGAAGAAAGTTATTTGCACATTTAGCATAAAATAAATAGAGTACAAGCACGCAAAAAAGAAACGAATATCTAACAAATAACTTAGACGCTTGATGCTATCTATAAATTGAGAATTTCTTGGGACTAAATTAGAGTTACAACAACACTAACCCAGAGCTGCAGCTTCAATTATTTTGGGTGTCCTGCAAGAATATTCTTGCAGTAAATTCGTCATCAGAACATGTCTGTGAGCGAAACCAACTAAGCTCTGGTAAGTTCGAGAGAGGTCCCACTGCAGAAAGGGCAATATCCTGAAAAATGTCAACAAAAAAAAAGTCATGTGAGTGCATGAAGCTTCCGTATAGCTCAACTGCTCAGCAATACTGCATTGCACTGTATTAGTAGTAAGACACCCAGTCGGAGTTTTACCCTATCAATTATGAATTCTTTGGCCGTTTCCATTATTGTAGCACAACCAATAGCATCAATGCGAGCAAAAAGCTCTATGAATGGCATTATTCGTCCATAAGTTAGCATCTGCACCATATGGTTGAGGGGAAATTTTGTTAATCAGGAAGAGTAGGAGCAATCACTATTGTGAACGCTTAAGATAAAAGCTAGACTGTAACATACCAGGCGACCATTATCCTCAGAAACTGCAGTGGATCCATCAATGTGAAGAGAAGATTTCATCTGGAATAATATAAAGTGTCAGTTCTTGATTGCTACCTACTTCACTAATGAAAACCAGTTCTACCTAATACATGCAAAATACGTCGTTTGCAAGTGAGGCCATAAAATACAAGGCTTTCCTGCAAGTGACCAATACAGGATTGCAGTTTGATGTTTACATGTGGAAAATATGGTTCGCTCTTCACAATTACCATAGTATAATCCATATATACAGACGTGAGTAAATTGCCATATGTTGTTGTTGTGTTTTGAGAGCTTTTCGGTAATTTCCCATTTTGGGAAAAAGGGAAACAAAAGGAGAAGGTGGTCCACCTTTCGGTGGAACGCATGAAGAGATAAGGCTAGAGACAGAGTCTCCAGCCCCATCTCACGCGGCGCGGGCCTTGACCGGCTCTTGGGGGCGACCAAGTTGAGCGATGATGGCGGCGGCGATGGAGGCGCCACCGGCCCGAGCGTTTCGGCCCCAGCTGTTGGCTGCAGCCCCGCTAGTCGCCTCCTCGCAGCTCTATTTAAGTCAGCCCTCTTCTCCTTTCGATGCTCGAAGTCAGTGAGTTTCCCATTACTCGATCTCCTCTCAATTGTATTCTGATTTGGGTCTTGGTACTGCGGTGCCATCATGTTCTTCACTGGCACCAGTGGTAGTGTGGTCCAGATTTGATTTCTTTGGCATTTCCCGTGCGATTCCCTTGTGCTCTATCTCTTTGAGATTTGGCGGTGAGGGATTTGGGGATTTTGCCCTAGAGGTCTAAATCTGGTTGGCTCTAGATCACGTTGGGGAAGAAAAGTTTGGTTGCTTGTTCAACGGTGCTCTTGGTCGGAGCATCTGTCGATCTTGTGCGACATCTTCCTGACCCTTGACTTCATAATTCGGTGATCCGAAGTTTGAAGACCGGCATTGTATCTCCGTCAACCTCGTCTCCTTGCACGGCATTGCGAGGCGTTTGGTTTTCTGGGACAACGCCTTGAGAAGTGCCTTGCCCATATTTCTGCTTGGTGGCTTATGAGTGCCATCGGTATTGTGAGTATTTCGGCATTTTTATTACTTTGCTACATCTGTTCTTGTCAGATTATCATCCTGTTGATATCTCTGTTGGTAGAATTGGCAAAGTAATATTGTGGGTTGTGGGTTTGATAGCTCAATGATGAGAATGGTCATATACTGAAATTGAATTATTCAAACTTGAGCTGTAAAAGTATTGCTTTTGCTGTCAGTTTGTTATTCAGTCTTGCAGTCAATAGCATTCGAATGTGATTTGATATATAAACATTCATGTTCTGTTATCTCTGAAATTCAGAATATATGCTGCTTTTGATTAGCCAGTTAGGCTTATTGCTGAACTTGTTTCTATGATTATTTTCACTGAGAGTTAATCAAGTTAGTTGGCTAAGTTGGGAGTGTTGTATGTTGATCACATATGCATTAATTTCCTGTTGGCAAAAAAGTATAAATTTCTGTCTTTAGACTAAATTGAAGTTGGACAGGTTAGTAAAGAGTTTTCAGAGCTCAAAGTTTGAATCTAAACTGTCATATTCAGTTGTTGAAGAGTATAGACCATTGTAGCGAAAAGGCCACGATTATATCTTGGGCAATTCTATATCTGAGAACACTAATCAAAACAAAATGTGAGCATTATGCTGATTTTAATAGCCACATATCCTATGTTTTAAGCATAATATACTATTTAAATGGCTTAGATAATTTACATATCTATATGTTGATTTTTGTCATTTAAACACTGTTGGAATTACACTTTAAATCATTTATATTCTGCTAGAATTAAATCTGAATTCATGCTAAAACCGCACGTTTTACAACAGTTGTAACAAGCATGCATCTTTCTTTACGATTGTACTCGTGCAGCATAATGTAATACTGTCCTATAGATCAGTATCATTTCAGGGAAAGGGGAGGAGGTTTCGTATTGATGAACTTGTCAGGCTATTGCTCAAGCTATAGTAGATTGATCATCAAAGTTATATTTTTGAACTGTATTACATGCAGCCACGTTGTCACTATTGCTGTAAAGTAGAGCTACATGAGCTTAGCACCCAATAATAGGTCCAATGAAGGAAAACATGAGTGAAACACAGAATATAAAGAAAAACAAAACATATCTACTATCATCAGCGACCCAAATGTAAGTAAAGTTGTAAAAAAAGCATGGGCCTGTTAAAGAAACTAGAACACTACAAATACAAGGTCAAATCAACCAAATCATAGCCTGTGGCCTATTGGAGCAAAGGCTTCTACATCTTTTGACACTCTCTTAAGCAAATGTGAGGTCCTCCTCTCAATTATGCATGTGCTGCACCTGTGAGCAAGGTGGAAGGCTCTAGATTGCATGTGTTGCATCTAGAGGTGGATTAGTATCTACTTGAGCTTGTGCATTTGTTACACGTGGTAAGAGTAAAGCGAGGGGCTTGACTTATTACTCTTGAAGGTTGATGACTCTTAGGTAGCATTGGAGGCATCGTGCAGGGTGATTTTTTCAAAGAAGCTTGTAAGAAGACCCAGCAAAGTGTGAAGGTTGGAGCTCACCTACCCGGAGCGGGAAAGAGCAACCACTAATATATTTGAGGTGATGGGCTTAATTTGTGGAGTTGGTCCAATTCATTTAGGCTTATCTCAATGTGGACTGGGGGAGAACAACAAGTCTTCGAACACTACGATAAAAAGGAATCATGTCAATTTTTATTTGTTTTCTTGTGCTCAATTTAACTTCAAGAAATTTACATTCATAGAATTAAATTAATTGTTTGTCATCCTAGAATTGCAAATCTTGATATAGCCTTAGGATGTTGGTGCACTTATGTAAGCATAATTGATTCAGGCTTTATTTGTGCTAAACCAAATTGAGTTAAGCTTCTGCATTATATAATTAGTTTCATCCAAATAGAAATTGATAAAAATTGAAAGAGATTTTTTAAGACCGCCTATTCACCCCCATCTCTAGGCGGCCTCCTCGATCTTACAATGTGTCATGAAGTGAGTCCTTTGTCCTTGAGATAGATGATGGCATCAACCCATCGATCTATCTTTTCCTCCTTTTTCAGGGATCACCTCCACCTTGGATTCTTGACTGCAATCCAACCAACAAAGGAGAGGATGTCCTATTGTTGAGCGTCATGTAGAACCAAAACTTCTTCCATGATGACCACGAGGACTTAGAGAACATGGGAATGTACTCTCTTGCCTTCCCATCATAGAGCCACAGAGAACAACTCCCAAGTCAAGTCACTACTTTTCTATATCTTTCCATCATCTTATAGTAGTATCTGAGGAGCTCCAAATTCATCGGATTCCCCAAATACACTTCACAGAGATGGATGAAAATGCTCAGATTGGCGATTGAGTTGGGGGCCAAATTGACCAACTCAATCCCGTAGAACTTCAAGACCTCTGACAAGAACGGATGCGCTGAAATCTAAATATAATCTCCACATACACCCAGAAGATTGGGATTTCACCATCACTTCCGCTCGGGAAGTTTTCTTCGACCGCGGATCTCCACAGGACCAAAACCTTATCAGGGGTTATCCCCACCTTTTTCATGGCCTTCGGCTTCTTGGATCCAAGCTCAAACACCTACCAATCAGTGATCAAATCTAACATTTTGGCTGTAGTGTTTGAAAATCTAGGTGAGGATTCAAAGGGTTCGAGGCTACAGTCGAACAAGCGCAAAGGCGAAGGAGTGGAAGAAATTAAAGAAGATGAAATGTTTTTCGAGAAATTGTGAACCAATAGGTACCATGCCAGGGTTTTTATAAGGGTTTTTTCAACTACAAAATAGTAGTTATTCGATCTGAAGCCCAACGGACAGAAAACTTTTCAGTTTTCCCAATTAGTTTTCCCAACATTAAGTGAATGGAAACTACTTCTTTACTCTTATCATTAAAAAGATTATTTTTGAATTGAAATTCAAGCAGAAAATTCATATTATAAACTCACTTAATGTTTGGGGGCTAGCTGATAAGGATTGAATAATCCCTTAAATACGGCTTTAATATTTAATTAAAGCTCAAGACCCCGTGGTTGTAAGCTTTCCAAAAGCTATTTCTTGAGTACCCTGGTTGCAGGACTACTATGCACTTTGGCTGACCAACACAGAGAGTTCATGAATTGGTTTGAAGGCCTACTTCCAGGAAACTCTTCCCGTGAGATGAATAGAACATGTGCCATATCTGTCCCAAACAGTACGGCGTTTCAACCCTGTATCTCTAACAACAAGTGCTATGTTTTGTTCCCATGATTATCTCACACTGACAACAACTGAAGATCAGTTATCATTAAGTATCTCTCTCTAATAGCAACCACCCCTCCGATCGACGCGTTGATTCCACTAGATGTCTCCTCAGACACATAACTAGGGCTTCTTCAATGGTATTTAAGGGTTGACGAGAGAAAACAGAAAGATGATTAATCAATCCTAAATCAGAGCAATTCAAGGCGACCAATATCTTTTGAGTAGTGGAAGATTATAGATTAAGGCTAGTTAAGTCCTTTTTGTAAGCCCCTTTGTACCCAGTTCATAACAATAAATATCATCCTTTTTCTCTTACTGACCCATTCCAAGGAATCCAGCCTCCTTTCTCATATTTTCATAAAATCGGTGACTCGATCATTGACAGGTGGTTTCTCAAGTAGCTCATCACTCAACTCATGCAAAGCAGACAAGAAAAATCCAAAAGAGGCAAAATTCAACAAGCGAGAAGACCCATTCTTCACGGGGTCAATCACAAGGGCCAACGATTCTATCTTAGGGAGGCTAGAGATAAAATCAATCTCATATGTGATTGTGTTGTTTTTTATGGATGTAATCTTCATCCCCCTAAACATTCACATTTAAGACACCAAGCACTTGATGTGCATTCTTAGACTCAGAATAAGTCAAGCCAACTGCACATAAATTGCTGAGAATCTTAGTGAACCTAGAAAATAACTCATCCAATAATTCACTGGGTATTTTCTCAAACTTAGAGTACTCTTTCTTGAATTTATTCGGTCTTACTTCCTTGATCGCCAAGAGCCCTTGTAGTAGTCAATGGGGATCTTCCAAATCTCATGAGCAGATATCAAGTGAGATACTCGATCAAACTTAGATCTACCAAGTCTTTGAATCAAGAAGTTATGTGCCTTGTTTAGAGATGGCAACGGGTAAATACCCATCGGGTATTGCCATTCCATACCCGTACCCGCTAGGTGTAAATTTACCCATCGGGTTACCCGTATCCGCACGCGGGTAGGAAAATTTACCCATACCCGTACCCGCGCAGGTATTACTACCCGACGGGTAACCCGTACCCGCAAGCATACCCGGTTCAACACATAAGAATATCATCAATTTAGACATTCATTAATCATACATGCCAAGCACAAAAGCGTCTAATGATCAAAATTAGTACATCACATAAACATACTTGACACGACCATATTAACATATGACAAATAAATAAACAATCAACAAGTAGATAATAAAATTAACATTTGAGTGGGATGTCTAGTTGTCTAATGCGGGTATTCATTACCCGCGGGTAGGCGGGTATGGGTAGTATATACCCACACCCGCACCCGCCTACCCGGCGGGTAGAGGATTTCGCCCAATAACGTACCCATGGGTACATAAAATTTTTCATACCCGTCTCTTTATCGGGTAAAACCCGTCGGGTATTCGGGTATCGGGTACCCATTGCCATCTCTAGCCTTGTTGTTTGCCTTTACATCCATAGTATTTGCCAAAGTGACATGGTCATCGTCAGGCACATCATAAGCACTCTTAACTTCCCCCAAATATGTTGCCCTTGGGCTTGAATATGGCTACCATTCGAGCCTTCCAATAGGAATAGTCAACACTCTCAAAGACCATTGGCTTAGTGAAATACTGATTCAATGCCATTGCTCTTAGACTAGTTAATATCTATCAAGAAGAACTAACTAAATACTGATACCACTTGTAACACCTGATATGGCAACATGAGGGGGCTCAATGATGCCTCAAATCTAACCTCCCTAAATGGTATTCTAATATTTTCACTCCACTAGCTATTAGAAGCTAGAAAGATCAAATCTGCCAACCAACAATGAACTCACACAAATACGGAAGCATACAAGTTGGGAATATAATTGGTAACTACATAAGCACATCTTTTTTGAACCATGCGTCACAATCTTGCTGGAATTTGTGAATGAACTGGAAACTATCTGGATTCCTCATCATAACACAGAAACAACGAAATATGTGCCCCAAATGACCTCTGCAACTGCAACAATCACATGCACAACGCATACCGACAAGCTCAAATGCTCGGAAATAGCCCTTCAATGCAATCAATGAGGGGAAAGGAATAAAGAACTGTACAATCAAGCACATAGTCGTCGGCCAGATCTATGTGAAGAACCATCTGATCAAGTCATCAAGACAATCTCAGTACAAACAAGCTCATTTGGTCCAATAGAAGTTTCCAGAATAATGTTTCACAATACCCCAACAATCTGCCAACAGAGATTCAGCTCCGCTGTGTTTGCACGAGCATCCCGTTTTTGTCATACAAAAAGTTAACATAAGCTCACACGCATCTTAAGGGTACAAGTCTAGGTTCAGCTCCAGAACCAATGTTTGAAATGGACAGGAAACTAAGATACCTACTAAAGTTATCACAGGATTGGGTTTCACAGATTATTACATAATTCAAGTCCTCGGACTGCAGCTGGCCAAGTGAGACTTGAAGTTCTCCAGTTCTGTAAGAACCTCCTCCTCTGGGCGGTAGATCAAATCACTCATGCGCCATATCTGTAGTAAAGCATCGTCAGACAAAAGGCAACACAGCATATGTCTATAATTGTTGCAATTAACTATGAAAGTACAGTCTTTCTTGCCTGCGGTTTACACCACACTTTCACAATTTCAAGAAAGAGAAGTACCTGCAATGTTCCACCTCCACCAGTGCTCTCACCATCATCAGACACACTCACAATGGTCCAAGGATCTGACGAATTCCAGTGGAAGTCTACAATCTTATCCCTGCAAAGGTGAAAAGGATAAAATAGATGATTATGGAACAATGAAAATGCAAATTCAATCTCCTTGATAGATTGGTTTGGCGACCATTCCTACAGATCTAATCAGTCTCCACTGCACCTGACAGAAGGCTTCCCCTCAATGTATGAGGTGTCCAAATCAATTGGAAAGTCATGCAAAGCATTTCAAATACAGTACAAGGCAATAAACCTATAATCCACTAATGATAGGTTCTTGGTTGTGCAAAAGAAAGGGTAAAAAAGAACAGGACGACGTATGTTATGTTATATTGGCATTCCCAACCGAAATCAAGGTTTTTTTTAACTTTTTTTCCTCTTGGGCTTCTCAGATACGTTCTAATTTACAATTGCACATTCATCAGTCAGCCTAAGTCAGACAGCAATGAGTGGATCTAAGTCCCCCTTCTTCTATTTTCTCTAGTTAAATTTTAACTGAGAAATACAGCTTCATGAAAATATCAGCAAAAGTAGCTCATTATTGGAACAGAGAAGCACATTAACCAAACTGCCTACTGATGCACAAAGAAAAGATACACCCTAAAACTATCATGCAAGAAAAATATTTCTTCAATGGCTTCAGCAATGTGACGGAGAAAATGCCAACAAACATGACATAACCATTTGAAGAAAAAGAAGGGTGGATTTTGAGTTTCACATATCACACATATGGAAAGGTAAGTTTCATAGGTAAGACAATGTACCTATGACCAGCATGTTGAAAGAAAAGTCCAGTGGGTGAATTGGGATTTTTTTTCTTCCCAACCTATATCACAAGAAACCATTATTAGTCTCCGACTAATAAAAAACTACATGAGAAAGAAACATCAGGTGAGTGAGCTCTCATCGTCAATCATTCTGCCGGGTTATCTCAGAAGAGACAAAATGGTTCACTAAGTGTACAAGAAGATAAATGTATAAACAGATACCTTCTCATGATCCCACACGTTTAAGAAACCATCTTCCGCAGAGCTTCCAAAAACAGATGCTTTGTCAGGTGACCACTGGAATGCACAAGGTTTAAATTAGAGCCAAAAGAATACAGAAATATCATGAACAGTAACCATATCTACATAAAAAGAACATAGAGATAACCAATGCATTTTCTGTACATGCCTGAACGCAAAGAACTGCGGCTTTATGACCTTCGAATTTGTGAATTGGCGAACCCGCTCCTCCGGAACCTAGATTCCGTCGGTCCCACATACGAACGGAATTATCTGCAGAACTGAATATAAAGAGAAACCACCTTACTCAAATGTGTAAATAATTGAGAAACCTAGATGGAAGTCCATATGAAAAATTAAACTAAACTAACTGCGGTTCTCATCACAGATTATGCAGAACTAAGAAGTCATCATACCCAGTCAAGATATAGTTAACATCATGGAGATTCCAGTCAACACAATGAACATCTCCACCGTGAGCTTTCTCAATCTGGACATCAAGAAGAAGGCAGTTTCAACATTGAGTCGCTCCATAAGTTTCGAAGAAAAAGGTACACTATACTAAAAAAAATACTTCAGCCTCTTTGGAACAAGATAAATAAAAGCTGGTTGCACCAAATCTAGTTGACTGGACCATTCAAATCACAGTAGCTAACTTAACAATCAGTCCTCCTCTAGTCAAAGACTCATTCCATCAGAGGCAGTATATGCTGGCTAAGTTAATAAAATATGCAGAACCATTAAAACAAGCAGAATAAAAAATATAAGAACCATACACCCAATTAAAATATGTCGAGCTAATCTGACTAGGGAATGTTTGGTTCTCTTGCCCAACCCTGCTAGTGGGCAAGCAGGCATGCCTTGCCCACCCAAGAGTGAGCAAGACAAACCAAGCATGCCCCAAATAAATTATTCCATGTGAGGCACGCTTGAACATTATAAACCATCAGGTTCCATTAGTGACCATCACCTCTTCAAGTTAAATGATGTTATTACGAAAGAAGAGGTATAACATTGAAGCATGCATTTCAAACTTATGTGTAAAACAGTGTTAATCCACTTAAGATAGATAAGAATGTCACCTTAACAGCTGGGCTGGTACCACTCCGAGCATCCCAAAGAATAAGACAAGCATCATCACCCACACTACAGAATTCCTGTGCACTTCATCCAAAAAGGAAAAAAATTGTGAAGATAAAACATACAAATGGAAAAAAAAATGCATCACACCATTTGTTTACAACAGTGACAGATATTATTAATTTAGTATTAAAAATCACTGTAATAGCCAAAGTAGAAAATGACCATGTGTAGCTCAAAGCCCACACGATGTAATACATATTCTCGTGAGCTGTACCTACGCAATGCCTTGAAGGCAAACCAGAAAACAGAGTAGCCTATTTACCTAGAAGGGCAGAACTGCACATCTTCAACGGTGCTATCATGCCCGTGGAATACACCTCGAGGATCAACTTTAGGACTATCCTTTTCATTTGCAGTTTTGCCAGACTGCTTGCTGCCTGATGCCCCAGGGGAAGACTCACTTTTCGAGGAATCTCCAAGTGCAGATATGTGATCTTGGATGCTCCACCAGACAACAGACTTGTCCTTTCCTATTTAAAATTTGGATTTGAACCAAAGCTCAAGTTATCACAGCAACAAATCAAAGAAATGAAAGAAGGCACTGCTGTGTCCCTTGGGTCCTTTGAACTTGCCAGCAAAACTTTTAAGGTCTGTTCATATTGGCTGCGGATGATAGTTTTTTGCTAAAAATGAATAGTGGTGGCCGAAAAAAGTGGCATTTAGAAGAAGGTGAGCGGTGTGGAAAGTAAGGGAGAGATGCGTGTACAAGACGGAGCCGAGAGTGGGGTGCGTGATGCGCCTGTGACTCCTGCCTTATCCCGAAACAAGACGAGCGTGAGAGGAGTGGGGAAGCCACTTTGGAAAGCCAAGTGTTCATATTGGCTTCTGGCTTCTCCAAGCAGAAACCAATACCCAACTTAGCTAGCAATGATGCTCGCCTAGTTATCACATCGGCTAATTTGGTGATTGGATTCTATTTTCTAACCAACTTTCTGCGTGTGTTAAAGTTGTCATGTCATCTCCCTTTGTCAGCTAAATCAGGACTGCACCTGTCTTAACTCACATGTACAAGCTCGAATGGAATCAAAAGTTCAGTTATCAAGTTCAATGACTCAAAAGTAACACAATTGTGCAGTCTCTCTCAGTACGTGATACAATTGTGCAAGTTTAGGAACCTATAGTGCCCTTAACTCAATAGAGGAAAAAACACATGAAACTTGCACAAAGATAAGCCATTCGAACATAAACTATGATCATGACATCTCCAGACTTCTTGGATTGTTAATTGTTATAGAAGGATAAGAAATAAACTGATAATTACTAGGCTTAGAGCTCATCAATGCAACGAGACATTTTAGTGAATAACTCCTTGAGTATGGCTTGAGATGTTTAAGGAAATTGGACCAATATTTGAATAAATCCAAAAAAGGGAAGCGGCAGAAAGATACAAGCATATAACAAGACAAAATTTTGCTAACCTCCGGATAGTACATATGGTTCTGCTGGACACATGGCAAGTGCGAACTCAGCATTTTCCTGATGTCCTCTTAATATCTGACAAACAGTTGAGGCTAATAAGCACTATGTCTGAAAAGCGCACAATTGATACATTGAAAAACTTACGATCTATTCTATCAAACCCTGTTAAGTCTATCCATGCTGTGCACTTCCTATTTGCACAATCCACCATGCAAAACTACAAATTTCAGCATCTCAAAATGATACAAGTTCAGAACTAAAATAAGAAAACACACCAAATCAGGGCGAGATTCGGTTGCTCCTAGGACAGCATGTCTATTTGGCTGGGCCTCAACATCCCAAATAAGTACCTGCATGCGTACGAAAAAGGCTTAAATTCATAAACACGTCTCTGGAATGCTTAGGGATTATGGACTCTTTCAAAAGAATTAAGCAGCAGCACAAAGGCTTGGACATACATCTGGACTGTCGGTATGAGTAGCAATGATCTTACTGTTTTGTGGAAGCTCCCTGATTCGGTTAACCTGTGCACATGATAAAACAGAGATAATACATCAACTATTGGGTTTAACAAATCAAACAAAGCATATTGAACAATATATTCCATATAGGTAAGCAAGGTGAACGACAAGACTGAAAAGCAAATCTAAAAAAAAGATCTGCATCAGACAACATAAAATTCTCAAGATGAAGTAGACAACATAAGTTGAGCAAGGAAAAGAGGAATCATCAAGATCCACAGAATAGTGTGAGAAACATGCAAACAAGATACGAAATTGCTGCAATTGCAAAAGAAACAAAAGGACAGTCCTTACCTCGCCAGGATGAATTATAGTCTTGTACTTCTTTACAAAAGGTGATCGTGCTTCCTCGTTGAACTGAGAGAGAGAAAAAACAGACATCTGGTAAGCTCAATGTAAACCGATTAAAAATCAGTATAGGGAATTCCTAATTCAGTCCCTCTTAAGCATGCAATGTTAGTATACTCCATTACTCCTTAGTACATAAAGATTATTAGGAACCACCAGAGTTACACTACTGTACACAGCAATTTGCTAATTTGAAGATAAACAATAGTTCAGAAAGAAGGCATTGACATTTGTCCTTATCACAAGACAGAAATCATGCAAATCTACATGTTCCAGTTGAGACAGATATAGTAATGTACTTATATAGATTGGACATAAGTACATAACTTCAGTTGACACAACTATGAGTCTACATCTGTGATTACATTGAGATGAGAAACTGACACCAAAATTAATTAAACACTGGGACAGGAACTAAGGGAGGAATAAGATGCAGGACAGACATATGCACATGAATCTACAAAATCACGCAGTTCTGCTTTTGACAAACCGAAACTGTAATGAATGCAACAAATAATGGATAACCTGCGATATATGTTCTGCAGCTGCAACCCTTGGCTTGACAACTTCACAATTTGCGATAACCAAAGTATTAGGCACGCTCCCATCTGTCTGAAACCATTGCGTGACAAACAAATGACATAGTTAACTCCAAATAAGAAAATCTAAATAGTCATCAGTTAACAACACCTAAGCATCAGCTGCAGATGCTAATTCAAACTACAGAAAGCTTGAGCTTCACAACATCTCTAAATGGGAAAAAAAGAGAATATCTGCTTGCGGATGCACTCACCTGCTCTGATAGGTAAAGGCGCTGACGATTCTTATAGGTAGCCTTCTCGAACTGAGGGCCCCACCTGTTCCCAGTCAACCAACAGATCAGCTAATCATCAGTTACAGAACCATAATTGAACGTCAAAAGTGCAGCAAAATACAAGCAGCACGCTTTTAAACCGAATGACGCTAATCTGCCATATTTTACTTTAGCCTCGAAGCACCAGGTGAAAAACTAAAATGCAGCACATCACTGATGAGCATAAAGCATGTCACCACCATCATTCTCTCTCTCTCTCTCTCTCTCTCTCTCTCTCTCTCTCTCTCTCTAACAAATAACGAGTAATCATACTGAAGAGAAAAAAATGGACGAACACCATCCACTAGACATCAAATCTTGAAGAGAGACAATTCACTTCAGCAAGCATTACATACACACACTAGCTCCAAACCGCCAACTCAAACAGTCGCATCCCACAAAAACCCCCGACCCAAAAACCCTAGCACCGCAGATCACTGACCCAGCCCCACCATTCCCAGCCCCACTCCATCCCCACCAACGCACCAACCACGCGACAGACCTGGAGCCACCAAAAGCACAGCCACACACCAAAACCCTAACCCGGCAGAAATCTACGCGGAGACGACGACCACGGCCACGAGACCGCGGAAACGTCTAGATGAAGGAGGAAGGAGTTGCGGGACGCCGGGGATTACCTGCAGGAGAGGGATGGCCAGACGAGGTTGTGGTTGGCGAACCAGTCGTAGAGGACGGGGATGAGCGACTTCCACTGCGCGTAGCGCTCGTCCACCGCCGCCCTCGACCCGCCTCTCTCCTTCATCTCCGCTCCGCCGCTGGCCGCCGCCGGCGACTGCTCCGCTCCCCTGTCGCGGTCAGGTCACGCTCTCTGCGCTCCCTGTCTGGAACCCCGCTCGGGTGATTGGTGATGGCACGCACCACTGTGCGTCTGTGCCTGAGTGCGAGTAGAGAGGAACGGAAAGTGGAAACGGGAGCCCTTCTGTGCTTGGGCCGATGGGTGCAGACAATACGGGTAGACTTCGTGGGCTTCGGTAACCTGGGCTGGGCCTGGATCTTCCACCTGGCCTTTGGAGAATTGTTGCATCTCTATTTTCCCTGGGACTCTGTCACCATGCGACCACGCGAGCAGCTCGAAATGTGTGGTTTTGTCCAAGTTCGTCGGCCTAACCTGTCAAAGCGACACTGCAGCTCCGAAACTAAACAAGTTATTGTGCCTGTTACGAAACTTATCCCCAAGCGAGGTGCGGTTAGACCAGGTGACAAGTGATTGTGCCTGTTACCTAACTTCCCCCCCCCCCCCCCGGTACAGTTTTTCCTTGGACTCCAACTTAAAGATGTAGGTGCATACGGAATGGATCGTAGGTTATAAATACAAACTCATTGTAAACAGGTTTTATCAAATTAATAAAGGAGATCGCCGACTCTCTCTCTCGGATGTCAGTTGTTCGTGTACTTTTGCGTTGTTTGGTTATGTGATCATTCTCGATTTCTGATTGTGTTGGTTGGATATTGGATCGCTCAGCGATACTACTTTCTCAATATGTCATCAACATCGACTGCTCTACAGGTTACGGTATGTCGTTGGATCAACCCCTTAGATTAGCCAGTTTTTCTAAATTCGTTTTCACGAAACTATCATCACTCTTGTAATGTTTATTATGTGAATCTGACTATCTGTCGTGCAAATCAATAAAAAAGGGGAAAAAACAAAATCGATCAATCTACGCCAACGCAAATGCCAGCCTGATCGTTGGTAGGCATGGCCTCCGAACAGTCGCATCATGTACGCTGCACAAGTCACAGCGTGCCCTCGGCCATCACTGTCCCAAGTGCGGTGCATTGTCGTCGCACCGCGCCCGTAGCGCATAGGACGAGCATGCGCCATTGCCTGCGCACCACCGCCCCCCCATGGCTGTCTGTCAAAAGCCTCCAGGCGCTTGGCCAATTGGTCACCGCACCGGACCCGCCGTCATCGCCTCAAAGTTCAGCACGCATGCCAAGCCACCGTACTATAGCAGCCGCAACCGCCCTTGCAAATTCGCTGGCCCGGGTTGCCATCGCCACGCCCTCTATTGGAAGCTCGCCGTTGTTGCCATGGTCGTCGGTGAGCCGACCACCGCACTGCGTCTATCACTCGTGTCCACGTCGATACATCCGAAGCGCACCGGTTGTTGCTGTCGTTGACACTGTGCGATCCCTCCGACTCACCGCACCTAACTTTGGCCACCGCCGTCGCTGCCCCGTAGTACGGGGCGCGGGTGCGCCACGAGAAGCAAGGCGGCTAGGGTTCCGCCATCCCGAGGTAATTAGTCTGTTGGCCCGATTGGACTTAGACAATGATTGGTTGGTTGGCCATACATAGTAATGGGTCGGATCGGATCTAGCCCACGTGTGGTAAACAGGCCAGATCTAGTACGCCTGATGATAATTTTGCAAATAACCACCTGGATTTTTGGATAATTACAATGACTTTTGTGGTAATAGGTTTATTTACCAAAAAACCCCTGGACTTCTGAAAATTTACTGAAAACCCCTGATTCCGTACAAAATAACCCATCTGGTTTTCCCTTTTTGTACCAAATTTAATATCCTATGTTTTCTTACACTCTAACCCTAAAGATTTAAGTAGATTAATTAATTAGATAATTTCCTATTATAACCATAATTAATCCTAGAAACATGGTTTTTAATACCAAAAGTGCGCCATATAAGCACTTGTAAAGTGCATCTCCACATAGAAGATAGTGGAATGATGGTATCCTCTAGTATCTTGAAGGTGGTGATAATGTTAATTTAATTATCCCCTAAATGCCAAATTTAGACTGGTTACATCTTACTTTGTAGTGGTACAAGCCAATCCTTATAGTTCTACAAAAACAAACTAATTTGTTGTGACTTTGACAAGCCGCTCAGAGAAAGTTGCAAAGTACCTAGCCCAAATAAAGAGGCTTGATAAGCTATACCCAGAAAGTATATGACATTGCAACTGATTTTACCTCCCATAGTCCTCTATAAGGACAAATATTTGCTTATGTTGCATAATTAAATAGTGGCTATTTGAATGTATTAAGCTCATTGCTGCCAAAATATTTTATTCTCATAATTTCTGGAAGAATAGTGGGATAAATGTCTAGAAGAATAAACATTGTGGTGATCTAGTAGATTGGTTTACAATATCTTGATTATGACATTGGAACATGAAGATTCCAAAAGATGTCGTCTTGAGGGGAAACATATATGCTAAACTTTGGTAATCATATTTTAGACAATGAAAATCTTAGTTTTGATTTCCCAGAAAGAATTAACTTGATGATCATCACCTAAAGTGAGTTATCTTGAAGGTTTTACCACTTCGATAAGGGCAGAATTTAGAGGGAGCATTTCCCTGAATAATAGCATACACACCCACTTTGATCTTGAAGATTATCAAAGCAGATTAAATGCTTGTACTATTTTTCCCTTAGTGAGTTTTTACCTAAAGTTTTCTCACGTAAGGTTTTTAATGAGGTAATTAGTGCAATAGGCTTATGTATGTGATGTATTTTTTTCTCTATTCCTTTTTTCCCACTGATTTTTGGAATAAATTTTTAAAGAGGCATTTACATGATGTGATATAAGCTTAAGGGGGAGTGTTGCAAAACTTATCCCCAAGGGGTGTGCGGTTAGGTCAGGTAGCCCCGCACAATTTCTTTATTGGACTCCAATTTAAATGTGTGGGTGCATACCTAAAAGACTATAGGCTATAAATATAGGAGAGGCGCATTCATTGTAAATAGATTTTCTAGATTAATAAATAAAGATCGCCGACTGCTCTGTCTTATCTCTTGTATCAATTATTCATTTACTTTTATGTTGTCTGATTAGGTGATCGTTCTCGCTTTTTAGTTGTTCTGAATGGCTATTGGATTGCTCGGCGATACTATTTTCTCAACAGTGCCTTGTTTGTCAGGAGTTTTTCGTGTCTGTTTGTTAAGGTGCGCTAAAAAGACGCAATCAAATCGAATAGTGCTAGTATTAGGTATGATTCGCAGCTGTCAAAGTCAACCTAAACGTAGTTAGGGGTAAGTGAAATTTCAAAGGAGACAAACTTGGACACAATGATACCGGGTCGACATTTGTCAATTCTCGATTTTGACTAATCGCTCTGCACAGCATCATGATTCATGATCTGGATGTGGACGTTAGGCACCAAGAGTTCAAGACCACCGATAATCTGCATGTTCAGATTACTTTGTTGATAAAATAGAGCTTGGAATATGTCCATATTCCCCCGTTTAGGCCAGCATCTTCCTAGAATATAGTTCTACTTACCTCGCGGAGAAAAAAAAAATCTACTGCATATTTATCCACCTCACCTGCGGGCTTTGAAGTGGTGATCTTGACGCAAAATGAACGGCAGAGGTTCATCAGTCCGGCCCCGCATGGATCGAGACGGCCGACATGCATCGGCAGGTAGGCAGGCAGATGGGTGCGGCTCTGGGGCTGTGCCCCCTGCACTTAGCGCGTGCAGGGGTGCGTCCAGGAGCCGCCAAGTGTCCCTCAACATTCAAAAAAATTCCGAAAAATTCAAAAAAATACTTAAAATCAGAAGAATTGTAAAAAATATTTTTTTAAGTATAAAAAGTATTTTTTCTAAGTACTTAAATTTTTTCTTGATTTATACTTTTATTAAAAAGTATTTTTTAAGTACTTAAAAATACTTTTTAATAAAAGTACTTTTACAAAAAATACTTTTTACAATTCTTCTGATTTTTAAGTATTTTTTTTGAATTTGTTGGAATTTTTTTGAATGTTGAGGGACACTTGGCGGCTCCTGGGCGCACCCCTGCACACGCTAAGTGCAGGGGCACAGCACCAGAGCCGCACCCCAGGCAGATGCGAATGTGATTGGCCGGTCCGGTCCGGTCCGGTCCGGTCCGCGAATAATGATGAACGGAGCAACCGACGGTTGGGCGGGTCGCAGCGTCACGTCCTCGTCGCCAACAGCGACCACGCCCCTCCGTTTCCGAGCTCCCGTTCCTCCGCGCAGTCTTCTGCTCCATCAACAGCGACAGGTTGGTAAATGACCAAATTGCATATGCAAACAGACCATTCACGGAGCTTGCTAGGATTGGCAAAACCGTTAATTAACACACTTGGAACAGGACTCCTACAGGTCGCGATTTCGGAGGTGTTGGGAGGACCAGGTTTCAAAACCAGATGTGGGTGTGAGCGTGACTTTGTTAATGACTGGTGGGACCCCTGGAGGAGGGAACAGGACATCTGCACTCTGGCACTCTGCTCGACCACTTGCAGTGAAAACTGTTGGTGAAGGTGAAATCACAAGGGGAAATTCGTTGGATTGGACCAAAAGAGAACAAAACTCCGATGTAACAGCGATTTGAGCTTATCTCCTCATCCTCCGCCTCCCCGTATCGTCATGCGTCAAACCGCTCCTAACTTTTCCGAGCTTCCGGCCGGCGCACGCGGGATAGAACGTACCGTTCGAGCCGTTACTGGAAGGTTTCGTCGTTTGACATGCAAGGCTTGGGTGTCCTCTCTGCCATCTCTCTTGCGGGTCAAAAGCACGCGTCGCCTAACTTCGCCGACGCAAGACGGGAGTGCTCGGGCCGCTCTCGGTGCCCCCTTGGACTTGGTGGAAATCAGCACGTATTCCACCGCACTCATCGGTTCCAACTTCCAACTCCCGGCTCGGCTCGTCTACGTCATTTGACTATAGTCTGATGCAGACAAAAATACATCGGTTTGTAAATGTTGCCGGAGGGTGGCGATAGAAGTGGTAATTGCCGACTAATGGATGGTTCTGGATAAAATTTTTGAATTAAAAATTTGAAAACTTGATTTTTTTTAAAGTACTTGATTTTTGTTTACTTAGAAACTAAAGAAATTCCAAATAGCTAAACAGAATAAAGTACTTTTATACGTTCACACGGTGTCATATAAGTAGAAGAAAAAAGGTACTAGAGTTTGCAAGATTTGAATAGAGGGTATATAATATAATTTGTATCTAATTTACTAAAACATTATCAAATTATATATAAGGCCAAATTCAAATGAAATATGTAGCTACTAAGTACTGATTATACGTGCATAATTTACAAAAAAAGGTGCGGCCTTGGCACCCTTGCTAGCTCCTCCCCCTGGTACAAAACGTGATTGGCAGGTAGCAATCAGGCCAGGCCAGGTGGGAGAAATTCTATTGTGTCACAGTGGTATGGCATGGGATGATTTGTATAACGAGCTAATTAGAAGATGACACATGGCATAAAAAAAGTACTATAGCATGTACGGCGCCGATAAAAACACGGGAGTGTCCATTGCATAGTCGATTACTGTAATATGTTTTATATATGCAATATTTTTTAAACTGTATTTACAACATTTTGCGTCTATGTATACAACATTTTTCTCATGTATACAACATTTTTCGCCAAGAAATATTGCAAATATGGGCGAAAAATGTTACAAACATGGGGTTTTTATATATGCAACATTTTTCGTTGAGATATGTTGTATACATAGGAAAAATATTGTATACATGCGCGAAAAATATTGCAAAATGTTGCATACATAAAAAAATTACATATATGGACGAAAAATATTATAAATATGGGCGAAAATTGTTACAAACATGGGTTTCCATGCAACATACATGAGGAAAATATTGTATATATGAGTGAAAAATATTGCAAATATGGGCACAAAAGTTGCATATATAGCATAAAAATGTTGCAGCAAATAGCACTTTCGTAAAAACACATCTGCTACAGTGCACTATAATGCTACTACAGTGCTTTGGTTCCACGTGTCAATGACTAATTGGCTCTTTACATATACTGAACTGTGCCTCCGTGATGCAATAGAATTTCTCGGCCAGGTGGAGATGGGATATGGTAAGGAACTCCTTGTATGCATAGAGCTTTGAAAGGCCAAACAAGTTGTGGAGCCTGTGATTGCTATCATTGTCATACATGTATCCAATTTAGCGGCGTCCGAGTAACCTCTGCATTAACACAACAAAGAAAAAAAGGCTTGATTCGATGGTACAACTACGTAGACTAATTGCAGTAGCTTCTTGCTAGCTTGGAAGTGCATTATGTACTCATATCTGTTTAAGAACAATACAGCAATTTCCACGAACATTCACTGTGATGTGATGCCTGCTTTTGAGAGGTAATTGTGCGCGGGTTCGGCTCCAATCATCAGCAATTTTTTCCGCAAAACATTTTTGCATGCATGCAGTACTAGCGTACTCGCTCCATTTTTTTACTTAACACCATATAATTTATACCGTCAAACTTTTTAAAATTTAATTATTAATAAATTTAAAACTATCTAAATTAATTATACAAAAAATTAGGTCATTGATTTATCATTAAAATTACTTTCATAATATTATAATTTTATTAGTATATATTAACGTAAAGTTATACAAAAATAGCGGTTAAAGCCATATATTAAAAACCGTAAAAAGTAAAAACATTAAGGGTATTTTCAATTGGTAGTTTTCATAGCAATGTATATAAGGAGAGAGTATGTATTAAATAAGTGTTTAGATACAACTATCTCAATGGATAGTGTCTATATGTTTTATTTTAATATCATTATTGTTGCATGTATTGTCATCTACTCTATCTTTTTTATCTTATAACCTACATATTTTGCTTTTTGCTAAAGAAGTAGCTAGCATACAGGTCATGCTATTTGCTATGGAAATATATGCTCCAATGAACTTTATCACATTACTTGATCACAACACTTCTCATACAAAACCACTGGGTGGATAAGAATTCATTTCCCTGAAATAAACAACAAGAAACGTGATTTTCGATCTGACTACTGTTTGATATCATACTTGGCCGACACTACTTGGCTAGTTACTACTGTTTTGATATCAACACATGAATCTACGCAAGAAGTTAGTTACTACTTGGCTGACACTAATAAATCTTCTAATGTTTTGATATCATTCTTAGTTGCTGACAAATCCGATGATATTGAAGCATTACACAATATAATTGGCTGACACAGGACAACAATGATATGGTAGAATATTTAATTACGAGTTATAATCTCAGTCCGACCCCAAAATCATAGCCAAAATAGTAAGAGAATACATATCATTACTATTATAAAAGAATAAGTTGATGGTCGTATATCCCTTCTCCTCTAACCACCCCATTTTCAACTGATTAGATAGTCTTTTTCCATAGTATGATTCTCTGTATAGCTAATAAATTTCGTTGCAACGTATGAACAGGTCACCAGTACTAATTCTAATCTCAGTCGGACCCCCAAAAAATCGTAGCAAAAATAGTAAGAGAACACATATACTACATTACCATTGATGCAGATACAAGTTGACACGAGAGGAATAAGCCACAACGGAGCAACTGATGGACAGGCCACCTGAAAGCATCTAGGCCCCTAAAAATATTGGTTTTGGTAATTAATGAAATTATGTGAATATGGGACTAATGTGTGCATTAAGTGTTTGAAAGGATAAGTTCAAATGGCAAAGAAAGAGGCTCACAAAATATCCCATGAAGATTCAAAGATCTCTAGGGCGACAAGGTAAATAGTTTAGGTATCTATTTTATTTTTACCGGTCTTGGAGATAGGTTGGAAGACCGGATTATAGGATAGACGCCGTACTATTAAGAGGGATCATGGTGATTGCTTGATCATGTTCAAATGTGCCTTATGGATCAATTCAGGATCATGCATGCACTTAGAAATTAAAATCAAATCAAATCTGTGCATTGTCAGAAAATCTGGTAGTTCCGGTGTTAATTGGGCGGAACTACCGCAGGGCCGGAAGTACCGGGCGCCCGGGCGGAACGTTTTTTCCAGAGAGCGTCCAGACTCAGACTTAGTCTCTCGGAAAACGGAAGTACCGCGGGTTGAACTGCGGAACTAACGGGTGGCCGGTAGTACCGGGCACCCGAGCGGAACTTTATTTCCAGAGAGTGCCCGGAGTTTAACTTAGCCTCTCGGAAAACGGAAGTACCGCGGATTGACCTGCGGAACTACCGCATGTGCGGAAGTTCCGGATACCCGTGCGGAACTTTATTTCCAGAGAGCGCCGGGAATAAAACTTAAACTCGCTGAGATCGGAAGTACCGGGTCATGGAGCGGAACTTCCGGACTTCCGGAAGTACCGCGATTTCAACGGCGGTAGTACCGCACTCATTGACCAACGGTCACTTCTGACTCACTGACATAGCCGTTCTGACCGGTCAGCGAAAATCCGGAAGTACCACGGTTATACCTGCGGTAGTTCCGGATTTCCTGATTTTTCAGGATTGTTTATTGTAACGGCTATTTGAGGTTGGTGGGGGTATAAATACATCCCCACCAGAACTTGTAAGGGTTGTTGACCTTCCATTGAACTCATTTGAGCCTAGTGCAACCTCTCACACCTCATTCTCACACTTGTGCATTCAATTGAGGTAGTTGAGACAAAATTCAAGTGCATTGCATTCTAGTTGATCCATTAGGCACTTGAGTGTGATCAAGCCATCGTGGTTCATTCTCTTGGTGTTTGCCGGCACCTAGACGGCTTAGCGGAGGTCCGGTGATCTTCTCAAGAAGATTGTGAGAATGCCCGGAAGATTGTGAAGGCTCGGAGCTCGCCTACCCGGAGAGGGAAAGGGCTATCGCTAGTGACCGAGGTGATTAGGCTCATTCGTGGAGCCGGTCCGATTTGTTCGGGCTTACCTCAACATGGACTAGGGGAGACCGGCAAGTCTTCGATCACCACGGTAAAAAGTAATCGTGTCAATTGTGGTTTGCTCTCTTGTGATCATTTTCATTCAAGCAACGCTCTTCATTCATATTACTTGATTGCTTGCTTAGTTAGAGTAGCAATTGTTGATCTCTACTATTTGATATTGCTCTTAGTCGATTACTTGTGCTAGTGATTATTTGAGCATTACTAGGTTGATTAGTGGTGTTATTGTTATCTTGCTCTAGTATATCCATTAAGTTTAAAATTGCTAATTAGAATTAGACGAAAATTTTAAAACTGTCTATTCACCCCCCCTCTAGTCGGTCTCCTCGATCTTATAAGTGGTATCAGAGCTTGGTCTCTCAATTTTAGACTTAACCGTCTAGAGAGAAAAGGATGGCTAGTGAGGGTATAGCAATAGGAAAGACACCTCTCTTTGATGGCTCAAATTATGCATATTGGAAAATTAGGATGTCTATTTATTTAACCATGAGTCCTCAAATTTGGAAAGTCGTAAATGAGGGTTACGTTATGGCTCTTGATCCGGATCACCCAACGGAACAAGACGGGCGTAATGCTCATTTAGACGCCCAAGCTATGAATGTTTTATTTGGAGCCTTGAACGCGGATGAGTTCAATAGGGTGAACAATCTTGAGACGGCTCATGCTATTTGGACTACCCTTTCGGAAATACACGAAGGGACATCCATGGTCAAGGAGGCCAAATTGCATCGGCTTAGGATCAAATATGAGACATTCACAATGTTGCCCCATGAAGACATCAATGAGATGTACTCAAGGCTCAACAACATTGTGAATGAGCTTAAGAACCTTGGAACTAACCTTTCCGATCTTGATATTGTTCGAAAGATGCTTAGGGCCTTGCCGGAGAAATATGAAGTGTTGGTGACTCTCTTCCTCAACTCACCGGAGTTGGCAAGAATGACATCAACACAATTGTTGGGCAACCTCATCACCAACGAGCTCTACAAGAAAGACAAGGAAGAGCTCTTGGAGCAATCTTCTTCCAAGAGTAAGAAGATCACCGCTTTCAAGGCTAAAGCGGTGATGAGTGAAGAATCCGAAGAAGATGATGAGGAGGACTCCGAAAAAGAATTTGCTCTTCTAGTGAGGAGAATGAAGAAGTTCATGAGAAGGCGCCCATATCGAAGAACAAGCCATGAGAAGACCAAGAAAGGGCATTCTTCCTCCAACAAGAAGTATAGCAACATTCGTTGCTATGAATGTGATGAAAAGGGGCACATTGCCTCTCAATGTCCTACGAAGAAGGATGACAAGGACAAGTCATCAAAGAAGAAGAACTACAACGGCAAGAAGAAGCTCTTCAAGAAGCTTCACAAGGATGGCAAGAATGAAGCTCATATTGGTGAGTGGAACTCCGAAGAGGAGTATTCGGACTCCGACTCAATCGAGGACGAATCTCCCAAGAAGAAGGGGCTTGTGGGCATCGCCATCAAGGAGGCTCCATCACTATTCTCCACTCCTACATGCCTTATGGCTAAAGGAGAAAAGATAAAATTGTTTGATGATGATGAGCCCTCATATGATGACTTGATGGATATGTTAGTTGAGTTAAATGAATTTCTTGGAAAAGAAAAATCAAAGTTTAAGGTCTTAAAGAGAGAACACATCTCTCTCAAAGACTCTTATGAGGAGCTAAAGAAAGCTCATGATTTGCTTCTCTAAGAAAATCACAAATCTAGTACTAGCATTGGAGTTACTTGCAATATCTTGAATGAAATGTCTAGTATAGAAATTTCAAAGTCTAACATATCTACTTGTTGTGATGATTTACTTGCCATGCCTTGTTCATCTAGAGTAGACTCTGGAAATGCTTTAAATCTTGTTCATGATGATGTTATTGCTAATGAAAACAAAAATTTAAAGGAACAAGTGCTAAAATTAAACAAAAGTTTAGAGATGGCTTACAAGGGAAAGGAAACCCTTGATAAGTTGCTAAGTGATCAAAGATGCTCCTTTAACAAAGAGGGACTTGGATATGTTTCCCAAAAGGGTAAGAAGCCGGTATACAAGCCTCCAAGGTTTGTAAAGGAGAGTGGTAAGTATTGCACAAAATGCCGGTGTGTTGGACATGCTCAAGATGATTGTTCTAAGAATAACATGCATTCCATTGGTCTATATGATTCTTGTTATATGCTTAGAAAATCTAAAAATGAAAATATTGTTGCTCATTTCATTGGCACCTCGATTTTGGGTGCTAAAAAGAAATCCATTTGGGTACCCAAAACCTTGGTCACTAGCCTCCAAGGAACCAAACAAATTTGGATACCTAAAAGAGCTTGATTTTCTTTTGTAGGTGGACTACAAAACCGGTGGAAGGCATTGGGTGTTAGATAGCGGTTGCACCCAACACATGACCGGAGACCGGAAGATGTTCACCACCTTTGAGAATGGAAGCAATGACAAGATCACATTTGGAGATAATAGCAAAGGAAAGGTATTGGGATTGGGTAAAATCGCTATCTCAAACGACCTTTCAATTTCTAATGTATCTCTAGTTGAAACATTAAATTTCAATTTGCTATCCGTTGCTCAATTATGTGATCTAGGCTTAACATGCTCATTCTCAAAAGAAGATGTTGTAATCTCAAAAGATAATAATAATGAACTAGTCTTTAAAGGCTTTAGATTTGGGAATCTCTATTTGGTAGATTTTTCTTCAAATGAGTCTTGTTTAAAAACTTGTTTAATTGCAAAAACTTCTTTGGGTTGGTTGTGGCATAGAAGGCTAGGTCATGTGGGAATGATTCAACTCAAAAAGCTTTTTAAGCATGACTTAGTAGTTGGCTTGAAGGATGTGAAGTTTGAGAAGAATCGACTTTGTAGTGCTTGTCAAGCCGGAAAACAAGTCGCTAATTCTCATCCTTCCAAAAGTATCATGTCAACTTCGAGGCCATTAGAGCTCTTACATATGGATTTGTTCGGGCCAACAACCTATAAGAGCATTGGAGGTAATAGCAATTGTTTAGTCATTGTGGATGATTACTCTATATATACATGGGTCTTCTTCCTAAATGACAAAAGTGAAACCTCCGGGATTTTCAAAAGTTTTTCAAAAAGGGCCCAAAATGAATTTGATTTTAAAATAAAGAAAATTAGAAGTGACAATGGTTCCGAGTTCAAAAATACAAAAGTTGAAGACTTTTGTGATGAACTTGGAATAAAGCACGGGCTTTCCACTACCTACACTCCGGAGCAAAATGGAGTTGTAGAGAGGAAAAATCGAACATTAATTGAAATGGCTAGGACAATGCTTGATGAATATAATACTTCCGACAAGTTTTGGGCGGAAGCTATCAACACCGCATGTCATGCCATAAATCGTCTATATTTACATCGACTCTTGAAAAAGACTTCCTATGAGCTTCTTGTTGGAAGGAGACCGAACATCTCTTACTTCAGAGTATTTGGTTGCAAATGCTATATTCTAAGAAAAGGTGTTCGGCTCTCAAAATTTCAAAGTCGATGTGATGAAGGCTTCCTTTTAGGGTATTCTTCAAATAGTAAAGCCTATAGGGTCTTTAATAAAAATTCGGGTTTAGTAGAAGAATCGTGTGATGTTCAATTTGATGAAACTAACAGCTCTCAAGAAGAGCATGAGAACTTGGATGATGTAGGAGATGAAAGTCTTCGCAAGGCAATGGAGAACATGCAAATCGGAGATATCAAGCCAAAAGAGGATCCAACGTCATCAAGCTCATCAAGACAAGTGGAACCACCCTCCTCTTCCACAACAAACGATGTTCAAGTTATAGAAGATGAAGAAAAGGATCAACCGCAAAATATCTTCAAGATTCACAATGCAATAGCCAAGGATCATCCAATTGACCAAATATTGGGTGACGTGAGTAAGGATGTTCAAACTCGCTCTAGAGTAGCTTCATTTTGTGAACACTATTCCTTTGTATCTTCACTTGAACCTAAGCGTGTAGAAGAAGCATTAGATGACCCGGATTGGATAAATGCTATGCATGAAGAGTTGAATAATTTTGCTCAAAACGATGTTTGGACTTTGGTGGAGAGACCTAAGGAGCACAATGTCATTGGCACAAAATAGGTCTTCCGGAATAAACAAGATGAGAACGGAATTGTGGTAAGAAATAAAGCAAGGTTAGTAGCTCAAGGTTATACTCAAGTCGAGGGCTTAGATTATGATGAGACCTTTGCGCCCGTTGCTAGACTTGAATCAATTAGAATCTTGCTTGCTTTTGCATCATGCTTTGACATTAAATTGTTTCAAATGGATGTCAAAAGTGCATTTCTTAATGGTACAATTTTCGAATTAGTATTTGTAGAACAACCCCCGGGATTTGAAGATGCTAAATATCCTAATCATGTGTATAGATTATCAAAGGCGCTATATGGTTTAAAGCAAGCTCCTAGAGCTTGGTATGAGCGCCTTCGTAACTTTCTTGTATCAAAAGGCTTTAAAATTGGTAAAGTAGATACAACTCTTTTCACAAAAATTATTGGAGATGATTTCTTTGTATGTCAAATCTATGTTGATGATATTATATTTGGTTCTACTAATCAAGACTTTTGCAAAGAATTTGGTGAGATGATGTCTAGGGAATTCGAGATGTCGATGATTGGTGAGCTAAGCTACTTCCTAGGACCTCAAATCAAACAACTTAAAGACGGGACATTTATAAGTCAAACGAAGTATGTGAAGGATCTACTCAAGAGATTCGGAATGGAAGAAGTCAAACCCATCAAAACACCCATGGCAACAAACAGGCATCTAGACCTCAACGAAGAAGGTAAGTCGGTAGATTTAAAGCTTTATAGATCCATGATTGGTAGTTTGCTTTATCTTACCGCATCTAGGCCCGACATTATGTTTAGTGTTTGCATGTGTGCACGTTTTCAAGCTTCTCCAAAAGAATGCCATTTAGTGGCCGTAAAGAGGATTCTAAGATATTTAAAGCATTCCTCAAGCATAGGGCTTTGGTATCCCAAAGGTGCAAAATTTGAATTAATTGGATATTCGGATTCCGATTATGCGGGATGCAAAGTAGATAGAAAAAGCACCTCAGGTAGTTGCCAATTTCTAGAAAGGTCTCTAGTGTGTTGGTCATCCAAGAAACAAAATTCCGTAGCACTTTCAACCGTCGAAGCTGAATATATTTCCGCGGGAAGTTGTTGTGCTCAATTGCTTTAGATGAGGCAAATATTGTTGGATTATGGGATTAAATTCGAAAAAATACCTCTTTTGTGTGATAATGATATTGCTATCAAAATATCCAACAATCCCGTTCAACACTCAAGAACCAAGCATATAGATATACGTCACCATTTCTTGAGAGATCATGTGAGCAAGGGAGATATTGAAATTAGCCACATCCAAACTGAAAATCAACTAGCGGACATTTTCACCAAACCATTAGATGAAAGCCGCTTTTGCAAATTGAGGAATGAATTAAATGTCATAGATTACTCAAATGTAGCTTGAAATTAAATTTCATTCATTTCTGCTCATTTGATGCTATTGTGTGGAATTTCAATGGATTTTCTCCTAATTTGGTCAAAAATTTGATTATTTTCATAAAAATTAGTTTCGAAGTATAACAATAGCTAAATTGATGCACAATGATCCTGAATGACTTTATTTGGATGCAAAACTAGGGATCATTTGCATAATTTCAAGCTCTAAAGTTCAAATCCTGAAAAGTTCCAGAAAATCCGGAACTACCGTAGTTCATTGTGCGGTACTTCCGCTCCTGACAGAAAAACCGGAACTACCGCAATGTAATCCGCGGAACTTCCGGAATTTCTGTGAAAACGGAACTACCGGCGTGTTACGCGCGGTACTACCGTTTTCTGCGGGATTTATTGCGGTTTCCAAAACCGCCACCTCCCTGCCGTTTAGGCCTCTTAACTCCTGCCGTTTCTCTCTCTCTCTCCTCTCCCACTCCCAAACCGAAGCCGCCTCCTTCTCCTCTTCCTTTCCTCTCTTCAAACCCTCTCTCTCCCAAAACTTCTCCTCCTCTCCCGATCTCCAAATCCGAGGGGAGTTTTTCATTTTGGGGCGATTCCTTGCACTCCCAGGGTTCCTCTCCTTCGACTCCACAAGGTAAATCGGATCAAATCCCTCTTTATCTTGTTCTAAGGACCCTAGGGTTGAGATTAGGTTAAATTTGAAATGTAGCGATTTTTGCTGTAGTTTCTTCGGGCAAAATACTATGTTTGGGGTATTAGAATGCTTTTACAAGCATGCATTGGATTCAATCCAAGAAACACCCCAAAAAGATTCAGTTTTTAACATGCCCTAGAAATGCCCAGAAAAACCGGAACTACCGGTCGAGCGGCCGGAACTACTGGGGTCACGGAAGTTCCGCATGTTTAATGCGGAACTACCGGATTTCCCGGAAGTACCGCCATTTTGCCGCCGGAGCTTCCGTTTTTCCTGGAACAGCAGAAAGTTATTACTTTCAAATTCAAACCTATTTCTTGCGTATCTCTTCTCACTCCTTGTTTATCCTGATCTGTAATTGAAGATGCCGAGGATGAAGAATGTTTCCCACAAGACCTATGGGGGTACTGCTGGCCAATCCTCCTCCTCGATTCCTGCCTCTCAGACGGCGGAGCATGAGGATAGGGGCAAGGGTCCCGCCTCCGACTCTGAGAGTGACTCAGAGGGTTCGCATGAGAGCGGATCCGAGGCCTCGCATGAGAGCGAGGAGTATGCGGTTTCAGATGAGGAGATGCATGCGGCAACTGCAGATGAAGAAGTGGACCTCTCCAAAATCTCAAATGAGGACTATGCCATCCTTCGTCGTCGCAGTCAGTATGTCCGCCCTCGCAACTCTACGAACCCCCAGTTTCATTCCAAGTTTCAGGAGCAAGTGTACCAAGAGATGTATGGTCCTGCTTGCAAGTTTGCTGCACACAAGTATGTGGATTGGGATCACTTGTCACAGATTGACAAGTTTAACGGTGCATATCGGCTTTTTCAGCAAGCCGGGATCCATCACCTTGTAGCGTTCAAGTGCAACTACATGGGCAATATGATTCGGCAGTTTTATGCTACCTTGTATATCTCCCCCAACTTCGAGCACTTGTGTTGGATGACTGGAACACAGCTCATTGAGTGCACCAGGCACGAGTTTGAGTTGGCACTTGGGACAGAAACCAGTGCCTATGAGAAGGTGTACAGCAAGCGTGCTCTTCCCATTGCTGCATATTCAGAGTATTATGACCAAGCAGCTGAACGAACGCTGGGGACGACAATTGGACTACTTCCTATTCCCAGCCTTGTCAACGGGATCATCAACCACACCATTTTTCCCAAGAGTGGAAATTATGATGCTATTCGTGGCCATGCTTGGAATGTGATTGACTACATTATGCGCGGCCAAAAGTTTGATGTGGTGGATCTCATCATTAGGGGGATTGACGCCAATAAGAATGACAAACAGAAAAGGATTAACTTTGCACCATTCATTATGGCTTTGATCATACGCACGACTGGATACCGAGGAGCACTCTGCACCCCGCACAAGCCGTATAAGTCTCGCGCAGAGGCCCCTGTTCCTGCTCCTGCTCGTCCCCGTGCACAGCCTCAGCCTCAGCCTCAGGCAGCTGCTGATCCTCCTCCCCAGGGCAAGGGTGATGTCTCTCTGTCCCAGATCTACTCCGCCATTCTCAGGCTTGAGGAGCGCCAGATTGAGACTACGGGCCAGGTTGCCACGTTGATCACTTCTGTTTCTTCTCTTGGTGATCGCGTCTCGTCCCTTGAGAGTGCTGTGGATCCAATTCGCTATTCTCGTCGCACTCGTCGCCGCGGTCCTCCTTCTCCCAGTGCAGCTCAGGACTAGCTTCTCTTTTTGGTACTTCGATGCCAAAGGGGGAGAATGAAGCAAGGAGAAGTTTAAGACTTTTATCTATCTTTTAGGCTATGTAATAAAATAAGGTGCAATGAACCATGTGATGCGTATGTGTTGCTTAAACTCTGTGGATGTTTAGTATTTTAATTTCTGATGCATTGTAATGAACTATGTTATGCCCTCAATGCAATGCTTATTTACTTGTCTATTGCGTATCTTTGAATTTTGGTGAATGTGCTGTAATGCTATGGTGTGATCATGCCTGATTTCATTTTTAAAATCCATATAAATTCTTATAAAATTTGATGCACATGTTTAGGGGGAGCTCTTTCTTATTAGTTTCTAATTTGCAAAAATTCCCCTTGTTCTAAACTGCTAAAATTTCAAAGACCTTGTGATATACACCTTGCAAACTAGGAGTATATCCAAATCTTAAATTCTTCTCAAAATTTGCTCTTGTTGTCATCAATTACCAAAAAGGTGGAGATTAAAAGCATCTAGGCCCCTAAAAATATTGGTTTTGGTAATTAATGAAATTATGTGAATATGGGACTAATGTGTGCATTAAGTGTTTGAAAGAATAAGTTCAAATGGCAAAGAAAGAGGCTCACAAAATATCCCATGAAGATTCAAAGATCTCTAGGGTGCCAAGGTAAATAGTTTAGGTATCTATTTTATTTTTACCGGTCTTGGAGATAGGTTGGAAGACCGAATTATAGGATAGACGCCGTACTATTAAGAGGGATCATGGTGATTGCTTGATCATGTTCAAATGTGCCTTATGGATCAATTCAGGATCATGCATGCACTTAGAAATTAAAATCAAATCAAATCTGTGCATTGTCAAAAATCCGGTAGTTCCGGTGTTAATTGGGCGGAACTACCGCAGGGCCGGAAGTACCGGGCACCCAGGCGGAACGTTTTTTCCAGAGAGCGCCCGGACTCAGACTTAGTCTCTCGGAAAACGGAAGTACCGCGGGTTGAACTGCGGAACTACCGGGTGGCCGGTAGTACCGGGCACCCGAGCGGAACTTTATTTCCAGAGAGCGCCCGGAGTTTAACTTAGCCTCTCGGAAAACGGAAGTACCGCGGATTGACCTGCGGAACTACCGCATGTGCGGAAGTTCCGGATACCCGTGCGGAACTTTATTTCCAGAGAGCGCCGGGAATAAAACTTAAACTCGCTGAGATCGGAAGTACCGGGTCATGGAGCGGAACTTCCGGACTTCCGGAAGTACCGCGATTTCAACGGCGGTAGTACTGCACTCATTGACCAACGGTCACTTCTGACTCACTGACATAGCCGTTCTGACCGGTCAGCGAAAATCCGGAAGTACCGCGGTTATACCTGCGGTAGTTCCGGATTTCCTGATTTTTCAGGATTGTTTATTGTAACGGCTATTTGAGGTTGGTGGGGGTATAAATACATCCCCACCAGAACTTGTAAGGGTTGTTGACCTTCCATTGAACTCATTTGAGCCTAGTGCAACCTCTCACAGCTCATTCTCACACTTGTGCATTCAATTGAGGTAGTTGAGACAAAATTCAAGTGCATTGCATTCTAGTTGATCCATTAGGCACTTGAGTGTGATCAAGCCATCGTGGTTCATTCTCTTGGTGTTTGCCGGCACCTAGACGGCTTGGCGGAGGTCCGGTGATCTTCTCAAGAAGATTGTGAGAAGGCCCGGAAGATTGTGAAGGCTCGAAGCTCGCCTACCCGGAGAGGGAAAGGGCTACCGCTAGTGACCGAGGTGATTAGGCTCATTCGTGGAGCCGGTCCGATTTGTTCGGGCTTACCTCAACGTGGACTAGGGGAGACCGGCAAGTCTTCGATCACCACGGTAAAAAGTAATCGTGTCAATTGTGGTTTGCTCTCTTGTGATCATTTTCATTCAAGCAACGCTCTTCATTCATATTACTTGATTGCTTGCTTAGTTAGAGTAGCAATTGTTGATCTCTACTATTTGATATTGCTCTTAGTCGATCACTTGTGCTAGTGATTATTTGTGCTAGTTGATTAGTGGTGTTATTGTTATCTTGCTCTAGTATATCCATTAAGTTTAAAATTGCTAATTAGAATTAGACGAAAATTTTAAAACCGCCTATTCACCCCCCTCTAGTCGGCCTCCTCGATCTTACACCACCCCACCAAGCAGCGGAGGCGGCCACACTTAGCGGTCGGCGGCGATGGAGGTAGGGGAAATCGGTGGCCTAGAAATCAACTAAGGTGGCACCAGTGGTTCATTCTCCCCTTCCCCTCTCTCCTCCTCCTAGCGAGCCATTTGGTGGAAATTGATTGAGGTGGCGGCGAAAGAGGAATAAATCAGCGACCGTGAGAAAAAAATAGACAACAACAGTCAATGCTGGAGCTAGCCTATGGTGGGGTTCGGATGGGGGTGGAGGGGGTGGGGGAGAGACGGCGGAGGATTTGGAGAAGCGGATAAGAGGACTCATTCGACCACTTGGGGAAGATGCAAAGGGGCAAGAACTCACAAGGCAAAGCCGATCCGGATGGGTGTATGAAATCTAGTTGCGTCTATAAAATGTGTGTTATGGACATCTAATTAGTTCTAACGGGATTTCCTTGATATTCATCTGCCTTGTCCTCTAAAAAGGTGATGTCTTGTATAAGACATTGTTCTCATCTCTCTTCCCTTTAAATATATTTCTACATTATATTTTTATTTATATGACAAACTAATTAAAACTATAGATATCAAATATGGATCATTGGACCCTAAGGAAAAAGGAACCGTGGGATCGTCTGTTCCCTTGTCTGTGTTCCCGTATCAAATGGACGACTGGGTGACACTCTGGAACGAACAGATCCGGACTGCTTAGCTGGTGATTGGACGGTTGAGCTGCAATGTCTACCTTTTCGCATTGCATAGGTACTGCCGTGTCCAGGGTCCTTGACTGGGCACAAAAGCTATGCGGCTATGCCCCCTTATTTCGATATAAACGTTTGACTTTTGATTTTTTTTGTTATTTTTAAATTTTATCTTTTTCTAGTTTTTTAGTTTTTCTGGTACTTTTTTATTCGTTTATATTATCCGTGATGGTCTAACCTGTTTTTACTATTTTTTTAATTTAATTACACCAAACAAGCCACTAACAGCTATAGTACTATTTCAGCCAGCTATTGTGAAATTTCAGCTATAAGTCGCTTTTTCAGCCCGAATGAGCGGCACCATAGGGCGGGGTCGGCAGGGCTTAAAAACCAGTTTATGTTCGTACTATCTACATTACCTAGTTTTAAATGGTGTGTTTTTAAGACAGTGTTAATAGGAACATTATAGTAAAAAAATATATTGAGTTCAGATATACCGACCAAAATCATATGCGACTATTTTTCTGTGCATTCTATCTGTCACAAACAGCTAGAATTCAACTATTTAAACCATAAATCATAAGTCATTAGTCAAAAAAACCCACCTATAATCCATAACTTGATGTCCTTGGATTCAATCATCAACGGCCTAGGATCGTTAAGAGACCGCGCGGTATTGGTGTCTTTCTGTCGATTAGTTCATGGCCCATCAGAAGGAAAACGATGGGGAATAATGGCGGTTTGGACACTCAAGCATGTCCGGTGGAGGTGCTTGCTCTGAGATTCGGAACAGGAATGTCTAGCTCCTTGTGAAAGAATTTTGGTACTCAGAGATCCCGTTTAACGAAGAGATGGCTTATATCTTCTAAAAATTAAAAGTTATTTAAAACATGTTGACTTTCTAATACGACTTTTCTCTTTTTTCCTTTATATTATCTGTAGAAATATAATGGTATTTTTTATTTTTCTTCATTTTTCTTTAATTGAATACCTTAAAAAACTAACAACTGCTATAATGTTATTTCAACTAAAAGCCAAAACCCACAGCTAAAAACTAAATATCACAATACTTTGAAAAATGCCTTAGACACTAATTGATGTCTTGAGACACCACCTCTACAAATTATACTTGACTTGTGTGCCTAAAGGTCTGAGTTTGCCTTGTGATTTATAGCTTATGTTGCAGTAATTAACTTTTAAATGGTGTGTTTTTTCAAGATGAGGTCAACAGGAAGATTGTAGTAAAAAATGTATTAAGTTCACCTGTACCGGTCAAAATCACATGCGACTATTTTTCTTTGCGTACTGTCTCTCGTGAACAGCTAGAATTCAAAAATTTAAGCTATAAGCCACAGTCCAAAAGAACACATCCCTTATATCTGTAATATAAGTCATCGTTCTTAGGAAGCGTTATCTCATAGGGTGGGTTCGACCTGGTTTTAGCTTTGGCTTATCACTTTTTGCTACAGTATCTAGATTTCAAACGGTGTATCTTTTTAAGGTGGGGTTTACAAGTCGATTGTAGTAGATATTGTCCCGAGTTCAGTTATAGCGGCCAAAATCATATGCGACTGTTTCCCTCTTTGTACCGTCGCTCGCAACCGTCAGAATCCAAAAACCATAAGTCAAAAGCCAAAGTCCAAAAGAACCCACTCATAATATAAGTCAATTGCAAAGATCAAATATGTAATTATTGTAATATTTTCACCATACACCTCTCTTTTAATGCTGAAAAAAGTGAATAAGTAGTTGTAGTATGCCATTTAATATGAGCATGCATGATCCAATAATATTAATCTTTTTTTTAGATTTGATGTTTACTTGATCTATGTGTATAATGAACTATAAACTTATATTATGGGAGGAAGGAGTATAGTATTTATTGATATACTTCTTTTCGAGAAATATTAATTTGTTGATGTACGTATCAATAATTTTACCAGTAGGATCCTGTGTGTAGTAGTTGCCGAATTTTTTCTATTTTAGCGCTTTTTTTGAAAAATATTCACATTTAGACCCCTGATAGTTTTAATTCCGTTTTTGGACCCAGAGCTCGGCTCCGTGACCCACGGCGCCAAGGTAACACATCTCGGCGCCGTGGACCACGGCGTCGAGGTGCTAGCCCCGCGCCAGCGGTGTGGCCTGCGTGGCGCCGACGTGGCAGGCACCTCGGCGCCGTGGATCGTGGCGCCGAGCTCGGCGTCGTGGATCTTGGCGCCGAGCTCGGAGCCGTGGGTCGTGGCGCCGAGCTGTGAAAATTCAGAGCAGCCGCCGTGACCAGTGGCGCTCCTGCTCGGCGCCTTCAAAATAATCCGTAGCTTTTGCAAACATTCAGAAAATTGATGAACTGTGTGAAACACAATTTTTGTTTCCTGCTACATTTTTTGATGATGTCGTGTTCAATCTGAAAATTTCGGGTGCTAGTAACGTAATAATGTTTGTAACATTTTTCCTAAGCAGGGAACTCCGATGGTCAAACACTAATTGTTAGAGAAGGGGATAATGGTGTTGCTTATTCATGGAATTCAAAAGAGCTAAAATGGGGCAAGGTAAGAACCTATGTGCCTTAGACTTTTCCATTATATTGCCCATAAGTAATTATGTCGCTACCTCAAATCACATGGTATAATCTGCGAAGTTGAGGATATAGTTTAATGTCTTGTTGTTCTTTTGCAGACATTTATGTGCTTGAAAATGTGAATTTTCCATGTAATGATTTACAATTTTGAACTGAGTAGGCATGATTTCCCTGTTCTTTTCTATATGCAAACTAATCCATTATGCAGACATTCTTTGGAGCAAGCATGGGTGGGCAACATTATGCACTCTATTAAATTGTAGTTTTGTGAAGCACCGATACGCAATACTGTCATACCGGTAGTCTCAAGTGCAGTCGATACAGCTAGGCAAACACAATACAGTGCATAATAATAGGATTACATAGACCGTAGATAGCGTGGGTCTATTCTACTGGGTGTAGCGTGGTTGTTTCCCCTTTTTATTGGGCCCTGAGGATGGCTCCGCTGCATCATTCTTCCTGTCACTCTTGGTCTTGAGAGCTGCCTCACGAGCTTGAAGCTCTTCCTCCTGACGCTTGATAGATGCTTCACGCAGACTTAACTGCTCCCGCCTCCTTTGCAGCTCATCCTCCTTGCCCTTCAGACGGATTTGGTCCACCCTCACGCGGCGCTCTTGCTCAAGCCGCATCTGTCGTTCCACCTCGCGAGCCTGAGTCATCTTGACAAAGTATTGTCCTTTGTTTTCCACCTCCACTGCCCGGTTATTTGGCCATGCCGGCGACACCCGATCCACCCATTCGATGAACGTGCAAGCCTATGTGTGGCGTGGTAGATGTCATGGATCAAGTTGAAAAACGATAACGAGAAACAAATGATTTAGTTGTCGTCGTTACCACGAAGACGTCATCCAGGTCTGGACACTTGAAGAACCTACGGCCGTATTTGGCTCGTTGTACTCGATCCGTCTAGACTCCCAACATCGTCCTAAAGCCGCAATGGCACTTCGGGCGCTCATGCCACTCTGGCACTCTAAATGGGTCGGACCTACAGGAAGACATTGTTGTGTAGTAGTATTGTGATGGCTTGAGAAGAAGATGTGGTATGGAAGACATAGGAGGGCTTTATGTAGGCAGGTTATCTGGTGCAGTGGGCATAGTCCATGGAGAGGAGGTCATACGAATCTTTTCGCTTTTTCAGGATTCCAGTTTAGCAATAAATGTTCCTATGTAGGCTTTTCAGAGCATGTAGTCTCGTAATAAATTCATAGTTCGTAGCTTTTTCAGTCGTTTGCAGGAAACAGCTTGTAGGCTTTTTCAGGATTCCAATTTAGCAATAAATGTTCCTATGTAGGCTTTTCAGAGCCTGTAGTCTCGTAATAAATTCATAGTTCGTAGCCTTTTCAGTCGTTTGCAGGAAACATAAATTCATTGCAGGAATTATAGAACTACAAAGTACAGACTACGGATTCGAACACAAATATCACATGAATATAACATATACACACATATACAACAAGTAGCTCATTACAAACACATCTCTGTCCAACCACATACCAAGTGCCTCCTAGCTCATTACAACATATATACAACGACTTTTAAGCCCAACCACAAGCCTACACATAAGTATCACTGCCTCCTAGCCTTACCCTTACCCTTACCCAGGGTGTCGGTGCCTGGAGTGTAACGGCTAGGCTCGCGGCGGCGTCTGCGTGGTACAGGCTGTGAAGGCTGAGTTGAAGGAGCGTCTACGAGCTGAGACGGGCCTATCTCATCGTAAGTCTGCTGCTCCACCTCGTCCTCACCGCCCTCGTCAGGGAAAGTGTCGCTCCTCGTGGGGGACGAGCTCTGCCCGTGTACAACCCTAGCCGCGTCGGGTCTGCAAGTCGTGTCACAGGCACGTCTACGTCCCTCGCCGCACCTGTGCTGCAACCACAACGACCAGCCGCACGACGTAGCCGACCTGCCAGCCTCTGTCATCCAACATTTTGTTAACCAACAAGATACGAAGATATTAGGTACTAATTTTGTGAGTGGCTGTGTCGAAGCTTACCTCTAGGAAGCTACGCGTCCTGACGTCGCCGACGGTTGTGGAGAAACGCTCTATGTCCTGTACGGACTGCCTCAGAGTGTTGCCCTGCAAACAAGCAAAAGAATGGATAATTTGCTATATGTAATGGTATTTATGTCTATTGGAAAATAAGCAATGAGATTGAACATTACCACACGGTCCAGGACTGGTGCTATCTCCACCTGCGCCCCAAGTCGAGTAGATTGGTCGTAGGGCGTGTCCTCGTCGTCGGAGGACTCAATGTCCGCATAGTCAGCTTCAATCCATTGTCCTTTAAGCTTGGACCGCGTCGCACGCTGGTACCAAACTTGGTACCGCCGGAAGTGCTCGTTGCTGTGCGGCTCGTCATTGTGGTCCACGTGGTACTGAAAGTGTCCCCACTCCTCAACGTACACGTGGTGGTGCTGCTCAAAGTCTGTGACCTTCTTCTGTCGCTGACGATCAAATCTGCATGTCACGTAAATCAATAGTTAAAATTAGTAGAAACTCTGTGCAATTGGAATCCAAGGTTAGAATTGAAATTGCATGCCACTTACTTGTGCAAGGCCACAGACGTGGAGAACGGCGCTACTGGCCACAGCTGCCTCATACCAAACTGGCGTGCAACTCTATGTGGCAGGTGAGACTCAACAGCATAGAAACAGATAAGGGGGCACCTCATCCTGTAGAGGGCCTCGTCTATGCTGCACAGTGCGCTGAACTGAACGGCCTCCACCTCTTGCTCGGCGTACGGCTCCCACTTAACCTGCATAGCAACAATTTAACGTTAAAGGTCATACACTAACAAATGAAAATCACGATACGAAATGGAATTAACTTACATTGGAGGCCGTGAGCGCATCTAGCTCGTTCATGTACTCTAGGTAGGCCCTCTTCGTCCTGGCATAGGGAACTGAGACCTGGTCCCAAAGATATGCAAGTGTCGGACGTCGACGAAGAGGAACCTCTGCGAACCACGGACGAGGAGGCAAAACCGTGGGACGACCAACTGGTAGACGACACCACATCCACAGCTGGAGGAGGTAGAGACAACCACCTACTGTCGAGTTCGCCGAACTCCGACGACACGCCTCGCAGAGGTGGCGGTAAAGGAACGCCAACACCCCGGAAGCCCAGCTGTACTGCCCCGCCGTGTCCCAGTCAGTGAGGCAGTGGATGTACATCCACGACGCGCTGTCCCCCGTTCCGTCGGGGAAGAGAACGCAGCCAAAAAAGTGCAGGATCCATGCCCTGCAATTATATGTAAAATGATATTAAATCAAACTATGTCAAATTTAGAAAAAAGCTTGATTAGACGACGAGTTGGCTCGATATCCACCCCTACCTGCAGTAGTAGGCAACTGTCTGCTCGTCCGCGTCTGCAGGACACTCTGCGAAAGTCTGCCGGAGCCATGTGATCGGAACTCCAGAAGTGCGATGGCCTGCCTCAGGAGGGAGCTCTCTCCCGAGGAAGGCCTCTACTCGGGCTCTCCAACCAGCAGGCACGTACGGTCCGATCACTGGACGGCCGTGAATGGTGACTCCAAGTATCTTCTGAGTGTCCTATAGCGTAATAGTCATCTCCCCGAAAGGGAGGTGGAAGCTGTGAGTCTCCGGCCTCCACCTACATGATACAAAAAAGACGACTACATGTCAGAGAATTTGAGGCGCACATAGCCGATAAACAATGAACATGCAAGTGGAGCAATGGTTTAGGAGAATACCTGTCAATCAGTGCAGTGATGGCCGGGGGCTTGAAGGTGGGCAACCCACGGCGAACCTGGTAAGAGATGGCGTCTAGGCCAGCCCTCTCCAGGAAGGGAGTGTACCTCTCGTCGTACCGCATGTCCAGGAACCCGTCATGGGTTCGAGGACGAAGGATGGGCAGCTCCTGTATAGAATACACCAATTTTGTTAGTTAATGCATCAACATAAACTGAAATTACACAGGAAGTGATGAATGCAGTACCCTCCCCTCGGCGGTGAGCCATCCTCGGTGGTTCTCCTCGTAGTGTGGGTCTAGCAGGTGGAATTGCGCCATCCTACAAAAAAATTTAATTCCTCAGTTCAACATATAAGTAAACAAAAATATTGAACATGCATAAAATATGGAAAGAATAAGAAATTAAACAAGAAACATAGCAAATTGCATATGGAAAAACAACTAGACGAACTTCTTCAACGTTGCCAGATGGAGCAACGGGAGGAACACCCACATTATCAGGAATGTCTCCTGTATCATAAGCACAAAAACGATGGGATTGAGACAAAAGAATGGAATGACGGGAAAAGGCTAAAGTGTTGCTCGACACTTACTGGGATGATTCTGGGTCAAAGGGATCTCCTGAGGGGCCGGCACGACATCATCAGTCCGACATTCAACTCGAACTGGTTGAGAAATCTGAACCTCGTTCGGGGCAGATTGAGCATCGGGCACCTCATGCACTTCTTCCACATCCACCGCAAGGTCCGGTAACGGAGGGTCAAAGGGTGCCTGAACACCTAGTTCTGGTGAATAACCATGAGGGGTGGGATCAATGGACACCTTCCGCACAACAACGTCCAAACATTGGAACTCATTCCTCATAACCAATTTGACATATTTGTCCCATTGATCCTCACAACCAATTAAGATCAACCGCCTTAGAATTGTGTCTTTCGAACCGAAGTGAAGTAACCCCTCAACTGTGATGCTCTCCTCGTTTCCATGACAATGTAGCTCCTCCCGGGCCCTAGCAACCAAATCACTAAACGACGGCCGATCACTGAATATCAGAGGCACCCTTTGCATTTCAACAAATCGAACATTTCCATAATCATCACTTGTCACACTGCCTCCATGATATAGGGTGACTAGGTTGTCCATCTAGTTCATACAAAAAACCAAACTTAATACCTTTATTCCTATTTTGGATAAATCACATGCATACTTGTTTAAGCAATCAAACCCTACGGCTAAATAGTAAAGCATTGACAGTGCATGGTATGAATAGATACTTATAGAGTTCACTTGTTCAAAATTGACATCCATGGATTTTTGTCATTTGGAATGAAGCAAACTTTATTAAAGAATAAATGTGATGGCATTTTAAGAAAGCAAAGACTCTTTTATTTTAGTGTAGCAAACCCATAAGGCTCTTCTCAACTTTTTATGTCATATATCTGCTTCTTTAATTCTTGTTATGGCAAGTGGAAAAAATTGGCTCTTTTTATTCTGTCACTTATTTATGTAACCCAACAACCCTATCCCTTAACACTAAGAGACAGACCCTAGATTAGCAAAAGACAACTGAACATTGCATCATCTAATAAAGTATCTAAATGAACCCTTTCCCATTCAAACATCTATACATCTAATAGGATCCAGATATAGTCACATGAGATTTTCTGTGATAATATGCAGCCTACATTGTCTTTTTTTGGAGTCAAACAGAACCACCAATATTTATCTAGATATTGTATTAATCACACCAAAAGTCTAAAATCATTATGCCTTCTCCTAGGTACCATAGATATGGAGTGAACATTAAGCGACAGTGTGTAACACATGTGGAAAAAAATTCACGATATACTAAAGATTCACCTTGAAGGCTTGCGGGGGCTGGGGAGGCACTGGCGGGCGGGGAGGCGGCGGGGGCCGGGGAGGCGCTGGCGGCCCGGGGAGGCGGCGGTGGCCGGGGAGGCGCTGGCGGCCCGGGGAGGCGGCGGGGGCCAGGGAGGCGCTGGCGGCCCGGGGAGGCGGCGGTGGCCGGGCCGGGGAGGCGGTGGCGGCCCAAGGAGGCGGCTGGGCCGGGGAGGCGCTGGCGGCCCAGGGAGGCGGCGGGGAGGCGGTGGCGGCAGGGGAGGCGGGGGGCTGAGGACGGGGACGCGAAATGAACAGGCGGCTCGGCGCCTGGATAAGTGCCCCGAGCTCGGCGCCAAGATCCACGGCGCCGAGCTCGGCGCCACGATCCACGGCGCCGAGGTGCCTGCCACGATCCACGGCGCCGAGGTGCCTGCCACGTCGGTGCCACGCAGGCTGCACCGCTGGCGCGGGCCTGGTGCCTCGACGCCGTGGTCCACGGCGCCGAGACGTGTTACCTCGGCGCCGTGGGTCACGGCGCCGAGCTCTGGGTCCAAAAACAGAATTAAAACTACCAGGGGTCTAAATGTGAATATTTTTTTCAAAAAAAGAGCTAAAATAGAAAAAATTCGGTAGTAATTGAGGAGGTCAGATCAACGAAAAGCTAATGGAAAAGAGACGTGAAAGGTTTTAGCCATGGTTGGGATTTGGAGACCTCCCTTTTTAAGATACTTACTGCATGTCCAGCTTCATTTGAGTTTCAGTTTCTTCTGATTTCTAACTTTTTATTTTTATCTTTTTTGGCGATAGCTTTTTTTAGCTTTTTTTTGTCTTTTCTTCTTTTCCCTCTTATTCCTTTTCATTGTCTATGATGATATAAATTTTAATTTTAAAATTTAATTACGTTGAAAAAAAACTATCGGCAGCTATAATACATTCTTACCCACTACAGTACTTAATAAATTATAAGCCAGAGTTTTTAAGTCAAATTAAGCACCTTCTTAATTGTAGTTAATTGGCAAAAGAAGAGGCGAAAAGTCTCTACGTGGGTGGCTTGTCTGATTGCCATCAACGACAAGGCATCCGCAACACGCAAGGCACTTTATCACTGACTTGCTTTCTCTTCTTGTTAGGGCATCTCCAACAGTATGAGCTAGTTACTAGCTCTAAGATAACTTCTCCAATAGTACTAACTTTAGCACATAGCTCATAACATAAATAGCCTCACATGACACTCTCACATGAAAAAGAATAAAAAATAGATAGTATTGCACCGTGGGACTAGATGATAACTAAATCCATCGTTAAGTCATTCTACTTTTGAGAATGCTCCACACATGGGACCGCAATATGTGGCCTTTCTCTTCCCCGCGTTTTGTTTGGAACATTATAAGAAGGTGTAGGACTGATAATAGCAATAAGAGGGATGAATGATTCTTAAATTTGTTTTCTTAAGCTATTTAAAATCTTCACTCGTTATCAAGTTCATATTACATCAACACAGTTGAACAAAATAAAAACTAGAAACAAAAGCCAACAAGATCAGCATCTTCCTACATAGGGCCAGTCAGACCGCCATTGAAGGGCTGGTCTGGCCATCGCCCTGTGATCAGTCACACCGGTAGGCTGGTCTGACCACAGGTCTAGGGCCAGTCCAACCGGTTCCTTGTTCCCATACGCGAAAATCTCTCGGATCAAAAGTTCAAATATTAAGAACTTGCTCAATTCTAATTTAAATGCATCCAAGTTTTTGCATGAGACTTGTTCAAGACACTAGAAACCTAAACCGAACAAGAATCATAAGGTACTTGGGCTCGAATTCACCAAATTGAAGGGAAACAAATCTAGTTCACAAGAACACCAAAAACTCTAAACATCAAATTGCTTCTTTCTCGTGAAGATCTAAGACACGAGGCCTTCTAGATCTATTCTCACATGTCTTAGCAAGATAATTTAAGCAAGAGATTCGATTAGAACTCCCATGAACTTAAAATCACAAATCTAACTCAAGAACAAGTAAAACTAAGTAAAAACACAAACAAAAAATGATTGAGACAAATGTTTGATCTATTCCAGTGAAGGATGAAATTTATATACTCATAGATGATTCCAAGGTGCAGCCAAAGCACCACCCTTTTCTCTCTGAAGTTCTTCCTCACACAACTATGAAAGGAGACAAGGTGGTAGAGCAAAAAAACTAAATGCTAGAACCTTTAGATCTAATACCTCCTCCCCTCCCCTCTAAATAACCAGCACAACCCTAATGGGTTTAACCCATTAAGCTTATCGGCAACCTATCAAGTCTACTAACACGGGTTTTGCACACTTACTCACGCTTCTCAAAGCATTTACAAGACTTAACCTGCTAACCTTTTAGCGATTGATCCACTTGTCAATTTCAGCTCTCATTGATCTAAACCATTTCTCCTTTGCTCCTCTCCATGCCGCGGTTTTGATCAAGACACCAACTTGGCATTTGGCTGACTACCAAAATACCCTCAGCGAAGCTTACGGGCACCTTCTCTTGACTCTATCTTTATCTTCACCTTAAAACATCTCCACATGTTTTGAGACGCAGTACGTGGTGCCCAATAACTAGTCGTCACGTCTTCACATATTCGGATTCCCCCGAATCGTCTCTACGTGCATTGACATTGTCACTCGGTGCATCACATGCTACAACTCGCCTCTTCACGATACTTGTTTTCTCTATACTTCTCACTTGAACCACGTAGCCTTATCTGCACTTACATGACTGCTCGGACCTCAACTCTCCTGCCTAATTTCAATCTATTGCCATCAACTGCTATGTCCACCAAACAACATGCAAATCCAAAGATGAAGCAACTATATCAAGAGTAAGTTATATACACTCGACTCACGTTAGTCAAAACTATACATGATGCAATGCAACACAAACCCTCGTAGCTCTCAAGCCATGAACCTACCTCAACCTACTTAGCTCAACTCACTCTGGTCTCTGATTGCAGTCACTGATCTGATCACTCTTCCCATGCTGGTTGGAATGCCCCGGTCAAACTGCCAACCACTGGCTAGTCTGACCAGCCACCTGATGTGACCGTATTTTCAATGCCGGTCACACCGCCCAACTCACCCTGTTCTAACTGCCAATCATAGCCGGTCCGACCGCATGCGACCAATACCAAAATTCACTCTCCGAAAAAGAGCAATCATCAATTAGAAATCGGTCATACTATCCCGACGGTTTGACCACCATCTAATATCTAGTCACATTGGACCATCAGCTAGGCCACCGTTCACAGGCCAGTCCTACAGGAAACAATGTTTAGCAACTCTAAATTTCTTAAAACTAATGTAAGATTAAAATTCAACTCAATCGAAATACTAATTATTTATCATAAACATATATTAAATATTATACATTCTCAGAAAGATGATCTCACTGCGGATCTAGCGTGACATCAAACCGTGGTAACTTCATAATTGTCGCCAACTCTGATCGATCGAGTACACTGGACCATTCCAGATTCGGGCTTGTTAGCCACCCTGGTCGTCAACAAACTATAAGCTTCGGAGGGATTTGTGTGAAAGAAATACATTAGAATGGTCCAACGTACTCAATCGGTGGTCTCTAAGCAAGCTTATTTGGGAAACAACGGTCGTACGCTATCTGCGGTGTGAAAATGGTGATCGGTTCGGCTTAAAAGCTCATGGTTGAAAATACTGTAGCTGACTGAAAAAAGCACTGTAGCTGACAGAGACTTATTTAGCATAATTAAATTTAAAAAAATTTAAAAATATAAAAAATATGTTAGCCCATTACGTATAATACAAACAAATACGAAAAAAAAAGAATCGGCAAAAAAGCTCAACAAAAAGCCAAAAGTTCAGAAAAAGACGAAATTTATGAATAGTAAAAAATAAGCCAGAAGCCAGAAACCGAAGCCGAATTGATCAGGGAATAGCTAATGCAGAATGCACAGTGCTATAAACATATATAGCTAACACCTAAGTGCATGCGAAATGTGTCATCGTAAAGATAGCTAGATAGCTGCCACAAGAGAAAAAAAAGGCAGATAGATAACTACTGAAGAACGATAAAATTAGCATTGGCTTTGTACCAACTTTCTTGAGTTATGAACTAATAGTTACTGTTTAAGTGGAAAATATAAACCGGACATGACAGGCTCTTACCAGCTCCGCACTAAAGCTCAACCATTGTTTGGGGAGCCTAACTTCGTCGGTTCCCCTGCCGAAGTCAATGGACAGCACAAAAAGGCTTAAACTACCATAGAGAAATATATATTTATTGCGTTACAACTGATAGTTTTTTTATTGTAACTGATGATTTTTGTTTGTGTTTTTTGAGATAGTTGTGGACGACGGAGACGTGGACTGCGTACACGGTTTTGGCTCGAGAAATCATTTAAAGAAATAACTTCGAGAAGTCAATTGGAAAACCGATCTTTTATTTTGGTTTATGAAAAAACTAAAATCAAAAGCCAAAAAAAAACCCAAAAAGAAACAGGGAAGCTACATCCCAGTAGCACTTAAGCCTCCGATGGCTCCAAAGTAAAGCCCACGCCAGAAAAGAAATCAGGCGTCAATCTTTCGTAGCTTGAATTTTATTAATTCCGAAAGTGTCCTCGTTGTTCAACCCATTTTAGATTCATTTAATACTCCTCTCGGATCCCCGCTTGTTTTAGGTTGAGATTCCGACTTCTAATTCACTATTTCTTGATTTTGTTTTTTCTGACTTTTGACTTTTTTTTATTAGTTTGTATTATCTGTGATAGACTAATCTATTTTTTATTTTTATTTTTAAAATTTAATTATATTAAATAAACTATTATTAATTATAGTATAAAATAAACTAATTATAATATAAAATAAATTATAAATTAATTTATTTTAGCCGAACGATGGCCCTACCCCTAACCGTAAGCTACTGGCCTACTACAGCATGGTGTTGGCATGGCAACAACGCACCACGGGTCTCCGTTGTTGAGGAACCGTCGCTGGCGACCAGTCCGAACGATTCCCCTGTTTAGAATAAGAACGAATCAATCACAGAACCACAGAGAGAATAGATTGAACACACAGAGAGGTAGAGAGAACTCCCGGTCTTTCTTTATTGCTTTTCTTTCATGCGTACATAATGAGGGGGGTATGACTCTCTATTTATAGTCTACGGTGGGGTGCCCAATTAGATCAGGACTCTTGGATAGAGTCCAAGTTTCCTAACACTCCCCCTTGGGCACTCACCCAACATGCTCATGCCTCGTCAAAACTCCATAAAAACCCAGTGGGAAAAATTTGGAGAAAGAGTACATGATACATGTGATGCTGCGATGCACGAATTGCCTCATTAAAAACCTTGGTCGAGAAACTTCATGGAAAACTCGTCAAGGGAAAAAGAGTACAATTCACCCAAATTCATTTGGTCTGCAAGACTTTATTTTTGGGTACTTAATCTTCATGATCAAGATTTATTAACGGGCTTGAGAGAATTCTCCCCCTGAATTCTGCACTTTTCTAAGTCTCATCATTTCAATCCCTCACACGCACCCTTCAAAGCTAGATGCGAGGAGTGACTTAGTGAACAAGTCTTAGTGTGCAGTATTCTAATCTTGTCCATCTTTGCAATTCATGAGCATAGAGGAACTTGGGGTTGATATGCTTACATAGTCCGTCTGCACTTGTGCAACGTAAGCTGCATTATCTTCATGGATAATTGTGGGGGTTTGCACAATGTTCATTCCACATGACTGTTGGATGTGGTGATCCGTTCAGCGGAACTAAGTGCACTCTCGTGCGACTTCATACAGTGCTATAATTTCTGAGTGGTTCGTCGAAGTAGCTACATAGCTTTGCTTAGACGATTTTCATAAAATTACAGTTCCACCACACAGGAATACATAGCCTATTTGTGACTTAGCGGTATGCGGGTCTGACAGATACCCAGCATCTGCATAGCCAATCAAGTTCAGATCTTGATTCTTTCTGTAAAACAATCCGAGGTCCTTGCTACCTTGGAGGTATCGGAAAATGTCCTTTATGCCTTGTCAATGCCTTTTGGTGGGCTCTGCACTGTACCTTGCTAACAGGTTCACGGCAAATGCAATGTCCGATCTAGTGCAGTTTGCTAAATACATGAGTGCTCCCAATGCACTCAAGTATGGGAATTCCGGTCCCAGGACTTCCTCCCCCTCTTCCCTTGGTCGGAAAGGATCTTTTTCTTGCTGTAAAGACCTACCGATCATCGGTACTTTCGAGGGAAATGCCTTCTCGAAGCCAAACCTTTCAAGCACCTTCTGGGTGTAGGTCGACTGATGTACCAAGACTCCTTCAGGGACATGCTCAAGCTGCAAGCCTAAACAAAACTTGGTCTTGCCCAAATCTTTCATTTCAAATTCTGACTCAAAGTAAGAGCTTGCTTCTTTTATGTCTTCGGCTGTCCCGATGATATTCAGATCATCTACATACACAGAGATTATACAGAATCCATTCTGGGATCACCGTATAAATACACAAGGACAGTCTTCATTGTTCGTGTAGCCTTTCTTGCAGAGAAAGTTGCTCAACCGATTATACCACATTCTTCCAGATTGTTTCAGTCCATACAGTGACTTTCTGAGTTTCACACTGTACAGATTTCTATTTGCTCTGTCTTGGTTCGGGAGAGGAATTCCTTCAGGGACTTTCATGTAAATCTCCGAATCCAAGTTACCGTAAAGGTATGCAGTCACAACATCCATCAATTTCATTTCCAAATTCAAGTTCACTGCCATTGAGATCAAATATCTAAAGGTAATTCCACTCATGACCGGGGAGTAGGTTTCTTCATAATCAACTCCAGGACGTTGAGTGAAACCTTGGGCTACCAGCCTTGCTTTGTATCTTACTACTTCATTTCTTTCATTTCTCTTTCGAACAAATACCCACTTGTGCCCAACGGGGTGTATGTGGGGAGGTGTGCGGCATACGGGCCCAAACACCTCTCTTTTATTCAGAGATAGCAATTTGGTTGCTATTGCCTTCTTCCAATCTTCCCAATCTGATCTTTTCTTACATTCAGCGAGCGATGCAGGCTCGGGATCAAGATCGATGATGGTGGCAATTTTCTTTGCGAAGTAGATATCGATATTAGCTGTTGTCCTATTCAGGGACTCTCCCGTGCGCACATAATTTATAGCTATTTCTTCATGAGTTGCTTCTTCTGGAGCTTCACCTTGCGCATCGCTTCTTTCAATTGCGGTGGCAAGTCCCTTTAGTTTTTCGGCTCCGATGTGTGCGCACACATCCATGCCGATAGGGATATTCAGATCCGGTATGCCCTTTTCTGAAGGTGTCATACTTGTGCCAGGTCTCAACTGGCTCCCCTTCTCATTCTAGGGGACTTCAATGATCGGCTGTGATAAATCCCGCTTATCCTTTTTCGCCAGGCGTCCCCGGTTACTAAGGATTCGAGGAACCGGAGTTCTCGTCCTTTATTATTTTTCTGAGGCCTCTGGACGAGATTAGGGATACCTTCTGATTTCTTTGGTATTTCAACCCTCTCCGGTGCAGTGCGTGCAGACACATGCGACTTAGTCACGCTCTTCAAATCACTGAAGTGATCAGGCAGTTGATTTGCTAATGCTTGCAAATCTATTTTGTCTTCTGGACTTTTCTTGTCTTCTGGACTTCTATTGTCTTCTAGACTTCTCTTGTGCGCGGGTCATCTGCATGGATTCCCCAAGTTTGCCACGTAATTTCCCGACATTCTTCATCAAGGGGTTGATTTCCTCCCCCTAATGTTGGGAAATTTTCGGTGGTGACCCTTGCGCTAGTTGCATAGGTGAATGGATGTTTGTAGGCCGAAGGTCTAAAGTTGATGAGATTCGCTGCATGAAGGACTGCGTGTCCCCAACATGTAGCTGGCAGATTACAATTATGCAAGAAGGGTTGGGCAATAAATTTAATTATTTTGATTAAAACCTCTGCCAAACCGTTCTGGGTATGGACATGCGGTACCAAATGCTCAACTGCAATTCCCATCGCCATGCAATAATCATCAAATGCCTTTGAAGTAAATTCTCCGGCGTTGTCCATTCGGATCGACTTGATATGATGATCTGGAAACACATTTCTGATGCGAATGATCTGCGAGATCAATTTTTCAAAGGCGAGGTTCCTTGTGGACAACAAAACCCACATATGACAACTTCGAGGAAGCGTCAATGAGCACCATAAAATTCTTAAATAACCCTAAGATGGGCTGAATGGGACCGCAAATATCTCCCTGGATACGTTCCAGGAATGCAGGGACTTCATCCTTCACTTTCAGAGTGTAGGGTCTTGTAATTAGTTTCCCGGTGGCACATGCAGGGCACACAAAATCTTCATGATTCGGGAATTCTTCACATTAATATTATGCCCATGCGAGTTATTATGTTTCTCATCATCCTAAGACTTGGGTGGCCTAATCTGTCATGCCAGAGACAGAAGAGCTTCTAAACACTGTTTTCAGAACAGTGTACGCTGCAGGCGCTTTAATGTTGGTATAATATAGCCCAGTGAAGGAAGTTTTTCTAATATTCTTTTACCATTCTCTTCGCGCTTCATAATGAGCAGGTATTTCTTACCGTACTCTTCTTCAGTCTCAACGTGTAAACCATTTGCGCGGATATTCTTAAAACTTAGGAGAGTTCCAGTCGATTTTGGGTACAATAAGGCTTCTTCAATGACTAAAGTTGTGCCCATTGTGGCTCTTCCCGAACCAATTATACATACATCGCTTCCGGCGATTGTCGCAAGGCTTCTAGTGCTCTTACGGATCGACTGGAAATATTAGTCTCTCTTAAGATGGTATGCATTGTGCCGCTGCTAGCTAAACACACTTCCTTCATAGGGCGCTACACGTGTTCTAATGTAGGGTATTTATTAACATGTATGAGAAGGCAATCAACACATAAATAAAATACTCCAATATCAGAACATATCATGCCATCATAAACTGAATAAATGAATGAATTCTTCAAATATCATCCAACCATCACGAGAAGATAACAATTCTTAAGTACCATCCATGCAAATTCTAACATATTCTTCCACACAAAATAAATGACATTTAAAGTCAAAATGCATTCAGTGCACTAGACTTCTTCTGCTATTTTCTCAGGGGTGACATTCTCTTCAAGAGAAATCATGGCATTGGCTGCTGCTAGGCCGAGAGGGGGTGCTGCTGCTTGGATGGTCTCAACCTCCATTAGCGCGGGCAGCTGCTCGGAACTCTCCCCCTCAACCGATGTAAAGTGGGCTTCATGCTGCCCTTTGCCATCCCGTTTTGGCTTGTTAGCCTTATTCTCATGTGGAGCGTCTGATTTGCCTTTCTGGGCTACGGTCTTACCCTTCCTTCCCCTTTTCTCTATCAAGGGCTTTCGCACCTTGTTGCTCTCGGCGTTGGCTTCACGGCCAGTGGAGCTCTCAGATGGCTGAGTGACTTAGTTCTTGCGGAGAACTTCGTCCTGAGCTTCCGCAATTTGCATCATATCAACCAATTCGGCATATTCCTCATAGTCGTCTTGACGATAATTGCGTGCGGATTATACTGCATTAGGGTGGAAGGATTTTCTCAATTTTCTGTATTGGGGTACAAATCCTATGTAAGGCAGAATTGTATTCCCCGACCGTCTTAAAGTCGGCAAACCTCAGTCTGATCCACTCCTACTCTGTTTGAGGAAGAATGGCGTACTTTAGCCTCTTGAACCTGCTTCTTGGGTGCGGTCCAGAGTGCTAGCGCGCTATTCTCTACCATGTACTCATTCTTGAGAGTGAGACAGAAGTGGTGCCTGAGAAAATGAAGTGTCTGATCATTCTCTTTAGGCGTGGGTTAGGCGTCATTCAGTCCGCCAATCCCAATAGTCGCGCGGAGCTTCCTGGCTCCAAGCACAATCTCGACATCAGATGCCAACATCAGATAGTTTTGACCATGCTGAGCCAGCTCCTCGAACTCCCAGTTCGTGATGCTAGTCATCTATATGTGTATAAGTCTACTGCTGGTAGACATGCACGGAATAATTCACTACGGGTAAATAAATGGTACAAAAGGTTCTCGCAATGTTTCATAATTTTCTATGCATTTTCTATAATTTTACTGCTAATTTTAGTGATTAAAAGCAATTTAAACAATTACAATTAACCAAAAACAGTAAATAAATACAGAAAATACAAAGAATAATAATGGCATAAATAAATAAGCTTCAAATGCTAAAATTGATGCAAAATTCGGATTTCCGAGGCCCTTTTATGCTAAAATATGAAATTTCAGCAAAATATGCAATTCCAGGGGGTTTTTTATACAAATTATTCAATTCAGAGAAAAATTCGCGCAATTTTCTGATTTACCGAGGGGGTTTTCCACAAAATTCTGGACCCGCTCGTAAATTTAAGGGCTTATTCGCAATTTTCGGAACTGCGAGGCCTTTTCTGCAAAATTCTGGGCTTAAATTAAAATTTAAGGGCTGGTTGGTTATTTCTGTCCAATACAAGGGCTTTTCTGCAAAATCTCAATGCCCCCCCGGACGGGCCACTTTCTCCCCTGGCCCATTCTTCTTTTTCTCTCCCCCCGGCCAGCCCATCTCTTTTTGGCCCACGCGGCCTTCCCCTTGGCCCGATACGGCCCATTGGCCGGCTGGCCCATCCGGTCTGGTTTAACACCTCCCGCTAGGGTTTCCCCCTGTGGCGGCGGCGGCGGCTGCACCTGGGAGCTGCGGAAGGCGGGCGCTACATGCGGGGGGCACAGCCGGAGCCAGCGGCGGACCGGGCGGCTCAAGACGGCAGAGCCGGCGGCGGGCCGGACGGTGCAAGGCGGCGGTGACCAGGCGAGCAACTGCGGCGGCGCTCGCGTGCGCAGGGGGGGCCGAAGCGGCATTCGGGCCGGTGGCGGCGACGGCGCCGTTTGGGGCGGCGGTCGGGCGAGCAAAAGGGGCGGTGAGGCAGTGCCGGCGGGCGCTTGTGAGCGCGGTGGAGGCCGGCTTCGGTCCGTCCAGGCAAGCGGCGACCGATGTGGGTGCGGGCGGCGCTTCGGGCGGTGGCGCACACACGCATGCGGGCAGCCGCCGTGCGGGGCGAGCAGCCGGCTACGGGCTCGGAAGCCGAGGGGCCACGGCAGCGACGCGGGGACCAAGGCGGTGGAGGGGGCGCCAGCTTCGGGCGGCAGCCAAGGCGAGCGGCTTCAGGCCGATACCGAGGCGGAAGCGGCGCCGTGCGGAGCGCGTGCACGCGGTGGGAAGCCCAAGGCGTCGGGGCCGGGCGCCATGCGGGGCTGCGAGGGCCGGAGGCGGCGCCTTGCGAGGCCACGGCGTCGGTGATGGGGATGCGGTGCGGCGGCCGGCCGTGCGGGGCGGGGAAGCCGAGGCAACGGCGAAGGCGAGGAGGCGGCCGCGGGCCAGTTCAGCGACGGCGGCTCCCCCCGAGCGGGCACCGACGGCGGCGCGAGTCGTCGCGCCATGCAGGGCGCGGCGAAGTGGCCGGGAGGCGGCGGCAATTGGGCTCCACGACTGGCTGCCGGCCGGCGGCCAGCAGCGCGCATGCTGGCGCGGCAGCGGTGGCGGCCTGCGGTCATGCCCTTTTTTTTTCTTGTGTGTGTGATTGACATGCAGGGTCAGAACAGAGAAAGGAAGATGCAAAATTCTTTATGCATTGATCATGCAGGATCAAATGGAATCATGCATATATTTTTCTGGTTTCGTTTTTTCAGTCTAGGATGCAATCAACATCTACCCCGTTTTGCAATCTACCGATCGACATTGTGTCGGCGACTTCAAGTCTGCTCGCGGTAGATTAGGGCGGATTTGCACCATTCTACAGTGCAATCAACATCTACCCCGTTTCTCAATCTACCGATCGGCATTGTGCCGGCGACTTCAAGTCTGCTCGCGGTAGATTTAGGGCGGATTTGCACTGTAGAATTTCAATCTAGAACGCGAAAAGAAAATACAGATTCAAAAGCGATCTAGAAATCAATCTGTGCTTCGATGATTACCTCGTTCACCGGAGCGAAGTCGTGCTGATAACGTGTTGAGGAACCGTCGCTGGCGACCAGTCCGAACGATTCCCCTGTTTAGAATAAGAACGAATCAATCACAGAACCACAGAGAGAATAGATTGAACACACAGAGAGGTAGAGAGAACTCCCGGTCTTTCTTTATTGCTTTTCTTTCATGCGTACATAATGAGGGGGGTATGACTCTCTATTTATAGTCTACGGTGGGGTGCCCAATTAGATCAGGACTCTTGGATAGAGTCCAAGTTTCCTAACATCCGTAATCCCACTAATTGCTGCTGTCCCCAAAAGGGCAAAACAAGGACCCACACGTCCATCGCCAACAGTGGCCTGGACTGGACTCACTTAACTACAAGTGTTTTGGGTTTTTTCGGCGGCTACTGATTAGAGCTATTGGTTTTTGCTAAATTGTACAATAGTGAATATTATTTTTTAAATCATTTTATTAAAAATAGAAAAATACAGTTATATCTCTAACAAAGAAAAAAGAGAAAAAAACAAAGAATAAGAAAAGCCAAAAAAATAAAAAACCAAAATTAAAAGCCATCACATTTATTCTAGCTACTGGTTTCTAGAAGTTCGAAGCTAAAATCAGAATAAACGAAACCTTAACTGGCTCAAGTTTTTGGGTATCAACTGAAATAGAGTAGAAACGGTAAAAAAAGTAGGTTTTCGAATAAAGTTTAGAAAATGGATTTTGGAACACATGAACGCAGAGGAGACGATGAAGACCGGCCAGTGACTTTTAGAAACAATTTAAAGATTTTTTTAAAAATTAAGATGTTCAAATCAACTTTTAACTTCTTAAACAGAAATCAGAAACCAAAAAGGACTTGAGCACCCTGCCTACCAAACAAACATCACACGCTGCGGATACAATACGACTCCACTACAACCAGAAACCTCCTCCGTCTCCGCCTCACCAGTCACCACAGCTGGGACCACAGCACGACGCCCTCTCGCTACTGCGACTCCCGGCCGCCCGCCCGCCTCTGCCGCAAAACCAAACCTTAAAAAAACGAAAAAAAAAACTCTCGCGCGATCGCAGAAACAGACAGCAAATCGCCGTGTCGCTGCTGCTAGTGCGCAACTTGCCGAGCGGTTTCGCGGGTTTCACCACCCCACGCCTCTGCAATTTTTCTTTCCGAAAAAAGAACCAGGCTCGCTCGACTCCTCCAGGCTGTCGTTGGGTTATGCTCGCTTCGCTTCGCTTCATTCCCCACTCGTGTTTACTAGCCTCCGCACCGAATCTTTTCCCTCCTCGCGCACCACCACCGCCGCCGCCACCCCCTCACCTGCCTCCGCGTCTGCGCGTGCCGTCTGTTGTGTCGGGCGGCGTGCCGGCCTTTCTTTTCCCGCGCGATTGGGATGTGATCATGGCGAATCCTGCGGCGGTTAGCACCGGCGGTTGATCCGAGTTTTGACGCCGGGCTGTGGTGCGGGGAGGGGGGCGGGAGATGGGGCGGCGCGGAGGAGGAGGCGCGTGGGGCGCCTGCGGCGGTGGCTGCGCCGTCCTCGCCGCCGCCTTGGTGGTCTCCGCGCTCGTGATCCGTGGAGCTGGAGGTATGTGGAATCCCGGTGTGCTGGTCTCTCGGAGTTTGGTGCTTTCGCGGTTTCCTGTTGGTGTAGTCTGGTCAGGATCATGCGTGTAACTGAATGCTAGAGTAGCTTCCGTGCTACAAGTTAACCAATTTACACGTTAAAAACCCAACATCTGTACCAGCCAAAATCACAAGTGAGTATCTGTCTCTCCGTAATCTGTACCGTAAATAACCGAAATTCAAAAATTTTAACCAAAAGCTATAAGCCGCAGTCGTTGCCAAACAGGCCCTTAATTTCTCCGTATGTTCGTTATCATTTTCTTTGATGGAAAAAATTGTGCTGCTTTATAGTTTGTTTCACTTCCAAACACAACCAAGTTCCTTTTGTATAATGACGACTGAAGTTGTAGCTTTGTATGATAGTAAATAATTGAATGTTCTGTTTCATACTTTGTTTTGAAGGTCTGAAGCACTCTCATGCACCTGCCTTTGCTCGTAAAGTTCTTCTATCCATAACAAGTGGGCATCAACAAAATAACTTGGATAATATACTTCGTCCATCACAATGGCAAGCTCCAAGACTCCAAAGCTTAGGTCTGTAACGCCTATAGCCCAATGATTTGGAAGTTTCGTTTTTGTATATCATGGTGCGTATTCTAAATTAAATGCAATCAACTATTTCTTTGCTAGGACTAACTGCAAAACCATCTGCACGAACTAGTACACATGTTAACAAACAGCAGGATCGATATGCACTGAGCCCAACGATCAAGCATGAAGGTACTTTTTGTAACTACGATTTATTTTAAAATTTCCTCAAACCCTATGTTTAGAAAACCTTTTTTAATAACGCTGCCAATTTTTTTGCTTGGAAATGGTTTATACTCTCCTAATGGGTTGCCTTCGATAGATGAAGCTATGTCACCGTCTAAGCAAGCAGTGCTGTCTACAATGCAACGTAGTGCTCCGCCTGATCATTTTTATCAGTCACCAAACATACAAATATCCCCATCTATGCAAAGCCGAGGGCCAATTGTTGGTCAGCATGACGCTAAACTCTATCTGCCTCTATGTAACTGTAAAATCTAGTTTGGAATGACTGTAACCTTTTTTCTATAATCACAGGCCAAGCTGTCCCACCTTCACAAATGATTTCTCCATCTGTTCAAACTGGCAATCCTCATCTTCAAGAACAAGTGCCTGCAGCTTCGCCATCTCTTCCAGTTCAACCACATGTGTATCAACCTAAAATTGCTGTGAACACTCCAGCTGCTGCACATTTTTTTCAACAGCCACCCTGGTGTAAGAACTTTGGATCTGGCTTATGTTCTGACTGTTCACTAGAACATTTTATCAATCTTTTTCTAATTTCATATGTTTTTACCTTGATCAGCATCTCACCCTCTGCCATGTCCCCCTTCTACTGGCTATTGTAAGATTGTTGAATCCAATGTTATACAATGTTATTACTTTATTAGCTAATGAAATGGTTATTATTTTATTAGCTAATGAAATGGAGTCAAATTCTCATATTTACCTAACTCAGAATCTGTTGCAACCTGTCATTCGCATGGCAGCAGCTCCTCCATCATTCCATACTCCTCCAACTGGCCAGGACACATCTAGAGTACCAGTTGCTTCACCTCCAGCAGAATTACCCAGCCAAAGAAAGCCACCACCAAAAGGTATAGTTCTTCTTGATCCCTGGCCATCTAACTGGTCCATTTATTTCAAATGATCGTGTTTATCTGACCTGGATTTTGTTGTCACCCTTGGCATATATAGCAGCTGTACCACCGACGTCCATCACTCCCGCATCCGGTCAGGGCAAAGATGGCATATCAGTTGCCAGACCTCCAAGTAACTTACCAAAGCACAACAGCTCACCACCAAAAGGTGCAGTCTCCTTGATTTAATGTGCAAAAATCATTTGTCATTTCTAAAAGAGCTATTTGCTTGGGAATAGGTACAAGGGAGACTGATCATTCAGTGTGCAAAAAATTATTTGTCATTTCTAAAAGAGCTATTTGCTTGGGACTAGGCACAAGGGAGACTGATCATTCTCCCCCTGCAAACCCAGCTATCTTCCCACCAATTGATTCGAACAGAGACAACATTCCTGCTGCTCCACCTTCTATGCATCACACCATTCGAATTCCCCCACAGCAGGGACAAAGTTTGCATTCAAATGGTACTGAACTCAATTAGGTCGCTCTGTAGATTTTATCATCTCAATTTATGCATTCCAAACATATGATGTACAGTGTCTGCTGTTGTCCATGGGACTAGGTATGGTGTGCCTGTTGCTGCACCTCCAGAGCAATCCTCTACCCCTTCACCCCCTGCACATTATCCACACATAGGAGGTAGCCTTCTCATTTAGTTAAATCTCAACAAACTTTTCTTGATTACAACATAATCATATGTATGACGGGCAGGCTCATCTACTTCACCGCCACTAACTGCTCCACCCACCAATCAGGGGAAGATGTATGGCATTTGAGTTGCTTCCCATCCAAAGCATTTACCACATTTAAATTATCCACATAAGAAAAGTATATACTACATCCCATCCAGCTGAGAGTTTATGGAAAAAAATATTTGTTTGTTCTAAAATTAATTCCAACAATGTATGTATGACGCAGGACCTGCTGTTCCTCCAGTATCAACTTTACCCCCAGTTTTGGCACCGCCCATCATATCTTACCCTCCATTGCCTGCAAATAAGCCACAAATACAAAGTATGTCTCTTAAGCAGTATTTATTCAAAAAAATTATCACAAAAAAATATTCATACAAGAAATACATCTGCTAGGTAATGCAGAACACATTTTTGTCCTACTACATTATGCCTATGCAGGACCAACAGCTTCTCCAGCAACAACAATCCATCCTGCCAACCATGGGAAGGCCCATGGAGTTCCAGTTGCAGCACCTCCGAAAGGAAGGCATCACCAGTCCATGCCTGTTCATAATACACGTGGGAAGATCCATGGAGCTCCAGTTGTGGCACCTTCAAAGGGAAGGCATCACCATTCCTTGCCTGTAAATAACACATACGTAAAAGGTATCCCACCAGCCATACCTACTAGCTACTACCGTAATGAACCTATTGTTGATAATAAAATGATTCATGAAGTTATATTGTGCAGGACCTGCTGTTTCTCCCTCAAATTCTCCTAGCATCCATAGAAGAGGACATGGCATTCCAATTGCTGCACCTCCAAAGGAACATTCCAGCCATTTACCACCTGCAAATCATAGACACCACAAAGGTATGCACATAGCAAAAAGACAATTAGAAATAAATGCATTCATCTCAGTAAGTGATGTTTGATGCAGGTTCTTTTCCTGTCATAAGCCCTGCTCCGCATAGAGCTGATAATGCTTCTGCAACTAGCCATGGACATTCAGGTTTACATCGTAGTCCTGCACCTGTAGGCTTGCCTCCATCGAAAGGAAAAGGACATCCTGCATATGCTCCACATCATCCTCATCGTTATCGTTCACCTTCGTATTCTCCAGGTCAGTTGTTCTTGTTTGAACATGTGTTGCAATTTGCTCTTGTTCTTTACATTGTCTCATTTGTTCTAGTTCCTACAAATGCTCCAGCCATATCCCCTAAGAACAGGTCCAAACATGCATCACCTCATTTTTCCAAAGGTACTAATATGTTAGAGTTCGATTACGCTCAACCAGTTGAGACATCATGGCATTGAATAGGACACAGACAGTTCAGCAGTTATATGCAAGAATTGAGGTAGAATGGGGATAAACACCATCGGAGAGGGGTCGGACGGCGACAACTTGAGGTAGAACAGTGCTAAGTGAAGAAAGACACCTGTTTGGGGGGAGAGAATGAATCTATAATAGCTGGCCTAGGGGAGAGACCTGAACTGGACTTAGCGACTTGGGAAATACTTCATTGTTGATTGCTTGATTGGCCAAGAATTGAGCTAGAATGGGGATAAACACCATCAGAGAGAGGTCGAACAATGCCGACTTGCGGTAGAACGGTGCTAAGCGAAGGAGGGCACCTGTTGGGGGAGAGAATATTGAATCTGTAATAGTTGGCCTAGGGGAGACTGGGAGAGACATGAACTGGACCTAGCAACTTAGGAAATATTTCTTCATTGTTGATTGCTTGATTGATCCTAAATAATAATCCTATCTATAAGGAATCTAACTCAATCTCTAATAGATTGCGATGACTCAAAACTATAATTAAATAGATGTTAGCTGCACCAAGTCTTTTGCCATGCCGGTTGAGACCAGGGCCTATGCGCTTGGCATTACACCCCTTCCGGACATGCAGCCTATCCTCGGGCTGCTGGGCGGTGGCCACGATTGCATTCCATGGAGACCCCATGTTGATAACAGGCACGATGCCTGACTTGACTTATTCCTTTCTAGAGTTGGACACGGACTAGACCAAACGTACTAAGAAAACGTGCACACGCAAGTGCAAATAAACAAAACACATCACTGAAGAGAAATAAGGCCTTTTACTTCTCAACTTGTTTCTTTATTTTGGACTTAAAATAAAGTAGAAACAGATTTATTTTGCTGTGCCATCTTTCCATCTTGGACTGTAGGTGGACCCATCTGAAATCTCGTAGAGATAGAAACGGCTTGTTTCTTTATTTTGGACTTAAAATAAAGTAGAAACTGACTTATTTTACTATGCCATCTTTCCATCTCGGACTACAGGTGGACCCATCTCAAATGTCGTAGAGATAGAAAACTACTAGACCAACGCAATGTACATGTTGCTTCTGATTTCTCCCATGCGCACATAGGGAACACGCGAGCTAATCTCCTGGATACTTGGCCGACATGATCTCTTGCTCCTTTGTTCCAAACGAAGACAAACTTGCGCTTGAAAATAGCATGCATGACTTAGTTTCCATTATCTCCCCACGAATAGGATGGAAAGTGCATGGCTCATTGGGCATACTGGCATGCATGCATGTAGCACCCGTCCCTCCTGCTCCCATGCAAACTCCACGAACTCTCCTGACTTATTTGGATCACATGCATGGACGTTTCCATGCAAGCCACCTTGCCGCACCTCATGCATGCATGGCAGATCACATGCACTCGCATGCACTTGCCTGGTTTCATGCGCATGCACTACAGCCGCTTCCCCAAACAGCGCCGCCGTCGCGTCTTAATGTGCCGCCACGGCCGCCTTAGGACGTGCCGCCATGGAAATAATCTCGGTTAGCACCAAAGCAATCTCCGCCCCTGGGTGTGGCGTCGCCGCGGGAGGCATGGCCGCCACGATCATCTTCTCTAAAGTGGCATGAATGTCGAGGATGATGGCCCCATCTTGTCGTTGTTAGTGGTACCGATGGCTATCATCTTGCTAACGTTAGCCTTTATTATGCCAGTGACTCGACAGCAGGACTTATGGTCTGATCCAGCAACTCGGTAGTAGGTCTTATGGTCTGATCGAAAGCCATAGCCATGGTAGTAGAAGTCGTGGGGAAGGATCTACTTCTCTGATACCAATTGTCATGATACTAGATCATGAAAGGAGAAACATTGTTAGAGAGAGGTCGTATGGCGATAACTTGAAATAGAACGGTGCTAGGTGTAGGAGGGCACGGGTTGGGGGAAGAATGGATCAAGAATAGTTGGCCTATAGGACAGACCAGAGCTGGACTTAGGGGCTTGAGGAATACTTCTTCATTGTTGATTGCTTGATTGATAATGGATACATAATGTCCCTTTTATAGGAATGACTTACTTGGCACTTAAGTAATAATCCTATCTATTAGGAATCTAATTCAATCTCTAGTACATTCTGATCGACCCAAATTCTAATTAAATAGATGTTTGCTGCACTGCATCATCTTCTGCAGTGCCGGTTGGGGCCTAGGGCTTGCGCCCAGGACTCAGAACTACAATCGTGGCCACCACCTAGTAGCTCGAGAATAAGTTGCATGTCTGGAAGGGGTGTAATGTCATGGGCATATGCCCTAGGCCCCAATCAGCATTGCAGAAGACGCGGTGCAGCAAACATCTATTTAATTAGAGTTTGAATCGATTACAATCTATGAGAGATTGAGTTAGATTCCTTATAGATGGATTATTACTTAAGGGTCAAGTAAGTCATCCCTACAGAAGGGGCATCATGTATTTATTATTAAGCAATCACCAATGAAGAAGTATTTACAAGTCTAGCTGTGGTCTCTCCCCTAGGCTAGTTATTCTATATCCATTCTCTCCTCTAACCAGTGCCCTCCTTCAACTAGCGTTGTTCTATCTTAAGTCTTCGCCATCTAACCTTTCTCCGATGGTGTTTATCCCCCGTCATGATCTAAGATCGTGACACTGGTATACTTGATTGACAGTAAAATATTTAGTCCACAAACATTGATTGAGACTTGTCCTTGAATTGAACATGCAAAGAATCCTGCCCTGCTATAGGCATTTGAATATGTGCAAAATTAGTCATGCAGGTCATCAAGTTTTCATCGTCCATTCAATTTATCAAAATGTAAAAAAACCTGTCTTTCTATGTTTATGTCAAATCCAATTGGGCCAGAAGTAATCTAGCTTTCCATGGCTTTAATATGAATGTAACTTCATAATGTTACAATATTTTTTTGTTATAATTATGCCTATGCAGAACCTGCTCTACCGCCTGTGCATCCGCCTGACAGTCCTGCATTTAAAAAGCCTAAGGCTTTGGCACCAGCACCAAGTCAATCACTGCAGCCTCCACCCCCAAATTCATGTATGCTGAGGATACTATTTGTGCCATTTGAATTCCTTAATTCAGATGTTCTCTACATTCAAATTAAGTCAGCTACTCAGCTGATACTTTTTGAGTAGCGATCACTTAGTTGTGGTTCATTCATGTTCTTTTCTGTTTTGCTAGACTGCACGCCATTATCTTGTGAAGATCCTCTGACCAATAATCCTCCAGGAACAACATGTCTCTGTGTGTTGCCAATAAAAGTCGAGCTTCGTTTAGGTATAGCGTTGTACATGTTCTTTGCATTGGTCTCGGAACTTGCACAAGAAATTTCATCTGGAGTGCTCATGAAACAAAGTCAAGTTCGTGTTATGGGAGCAAATGCTGCAACTGAGGACCCTGAGAAGACAGTTGTCCTTATTGATCTTGTGCCACTGGGAGCAAAATTTGACAATACAACAGCACTTTTAGTGTTTGAAAGGTTTTGGCACAAGCAGGTCATCATAAACCCTATGTATTTTGGAAACTATGATGTGCTATATGTTCTTTACCCAGGTGAGAGTTCTTTGTAACTCCTCCTGTGTTGTTCAACGTAATATTGATTTCTTTGTGTTACCCTCTTCCTATCTGAATTGTTTTTTTTCCCGATATTTGACTTGATCCTTCAATATTATTCAGGTCTATAGTTCATCGGGAAAATTGATTATATAGGACTGAGTTGAGAGGGTTTTAGCAAAATAGGACCAAGTTATTTGTACTCGTAAATATAGGACTGAGTTGAGCTACTTCTTGCAAATATAGGATTTTTCCAATTTTAATTTCATTTTCATTTTCTAGCTCTTTTTCTCTACGCGAAATGACTCTTTTGCCCCTTCCTCCCTCGCCTCCGGCCGCTCCAGCGCCGCGCCGCCGCCGCCCAGCGCCGCCCCGCGCCGCGCCGCTGCTCCCCCGCGCCGCGCCGCCGCTCCCCCGCCCCGCGCCGGAGCGAGGCGGGGCGGGGCGGGGGAGCGGCGGCGCGGCGCGGGGGAGCAGCGGCGGCGCGGCGCGGGGGAGCAGCGGCGCGGCGCGGGGCGGCGCTGGGCGGCGGCGGCGCGGCGCTGGAGCGGCCGGAGGCGAGGGAGGAAGGGGCAAAAGAGTCATTTCGCGTAGAGAAAAAGGGCTAGAAAATGAAAATGAAATTAAAATTGGAAAAGTCCTATATTTGCAAGAAGTAGCTCAACTCAGTCCTATATTTACGAGTACAAATAACTTGATCCTATTTTGCTAAAACCCTCTCAACTCAGTCCTATATAATCAATTTTCCCTAGTTCATTTGCTGCTCAATTTTTTCCCCGAAACATGGTCACAGTATACTTTGTTTCATTTACTCATGCAGGTCTTCCTTCGTCGCCACCAACTCCTGGAAGTATGAACAATGGCCTTAGCAATGTAAATGATCCAAGGTTACATCCACTTGCTGTTGATGTGAGAAACCACAGAGAAAGAAAAGGCAGGGGCATAATTGTCATAATTGTTCTATCAAGTGTCCTTGCTTTCATTTTATGTGCTGGAACTTCATTGGTGATTTATTTCAAGCGTAGAAACCGTAATCATTTAACTGAAGCGTCAGTTACGCCAGCAAAGCCTGCAGGTAGCAAGATATTCTGTTCATGGATTATTCTTGTTTTTATCTTTCCATGTAACACATATAAAAAAACTAGCGAAATGCAGAATGGTGAATCTCTTTTTTGTTCAAAGCATAAGGTGCCCCCTTTTCTGGTGAAAACATGAACCATCTGGTAGCATATTACACTATATCTTTATATGTATATGTTGGAGAATAACAGGATTGATTGATCATCCTTTCCATGCCTGTATACATTCTGAGGCCTTGGAATGATTGTTCGTGCATGTAACTAGCAAACTAGTTTGCTTAATATGCTTATTCTGTTTTTAGCTTTCAAGAGTTGAGATGTCTTATTTCATGTTTCTGTTGTTGAAAAGGTATGTTTTTATGAAAAAAATATGAGCTTTGTTTCGTGCTTCACTGGTGAAAGTACCTGGAACAGCTTTGAGCACAATCTGAAGGGGTTACAGCTACAAAAATTAACTTTAGACCCTGATTCTTTCTTATTTTTCATCAATGCTTGCATTGAAAATGCAGGTCCTGCTTCTGTTGTGGTCGGGAGCAGGCTAGGAAGCAGACCTATTTCAGCATTACCGTCCTTCAGCTCAAGCATAGTGACATATAAAGGATCGGTAAAAACATTTAGCTTGGTTGAGATGGAGAGAGCTACACAGAGATTTGACGAGTCCAGAATAATTGGTGAGGGTGGTTTTGGACGTGTTTATGAAGGCATTCTTGAGGATGGAGAATGCTGAATAAGTCTCTGTACTGTGGTCTTTGTGGGGCTGTGGTAGCTTTTGTCTTTTGACTGCTTTTAGGACAGCATCTCCTTTTAGGACAGCATCTGCTTTTAGGACAGCATCTGCTTTTAGGACAGCATCTCCTTTTAGGAGGGCATCTGCTTTTAGGACAGCATCTGCTTTAGGACAGCATATTGACCGCTTTAGGACAGCATCTAGGATAGCATCTTAGCATATGCTTGGCTGGTTCTCAGCCTATAAGTATGTATCTCCAACCCCTCAGGTTGGCATGGCATTGTGTGAGCAATAAACAAGAAGAAAATTGCCCCATCTCCTAGTGTCATCCTCTCCATGAGAGTTAGGATCTTGCTATCACCAAGAGCAAGAGTCCAGCGACTAACAAGTGGTATCAGAGCCTTAGTATCCTGTAGCCTGAGCATCTCCTGCTCATCTCCTTCTCCGGCCTCACAGCAGCCCCAGCCGGTAGCAGCAGCAGCTCCGGCTGTCCCCGCTCACTCCTCTCCGGAGACGGGCAGCAGCTCGTCAGAAGCAGTCCTCTCTCCACGCAACAGCCCCCCAGTAGCGCGCCATGTCCGCAGGGCAGTCTCAGCGCTCGGTCGCCTCGAGCATGCGGCGTCAGCAGACGGCCGAGCTCGCCGCGGCAGAGCAGCGCAAGCGAGCGGCGGTAGAGACCGCTGCGGCGGCGGAAAGGGCGTCAAGGCTGGCAGCGGCGGAGCTGGCAGCAGCCAGAGCGGAGGTGGAAGCGGCGGCGGCGGCAGATGCAGCGCGTGCGGCAGCAGCAGAGGTCAAGGCTCTGCGCGGCAGCAACAGCAGCTCCGGCTCTGTTGATGACAGCGCCGACGCGGACCCTCAGCTGATGGAGAGGGAGGCAGCGCAAGGGCGAACGGCGCAATGGGCAGCCGCGCACGCGCAAGAGCGCGGCGGCAGCCCAGACAGGCGCGGACGCGCCGGCGGCGCTCCTGAAGGAGGCGCGCACGGCGGTGGCGCTCCTGGAGGAGGCGCGCACGGCGGTGGCGCTCCTGGAGGAGGCGCGCACGGCGGTGGTGCTCCTGGAGGAGGCACGCACGGCGACGGCGTACGGGTCGACGGAGAGCGCGGCCCTCACAGGCAACGCGGCTCTCTCTCCCCGGTTCGGTACCGTGGTCACCACGAGTACCAGGCTGTCGTCAGGGACGTCGGCCCCGGCGGCGGGTGGCCTACCCTCACCAAGACCAACTATGTCGAGTGGTCTGCGGTGATGAGGGTAAGGCTCCAGGTGCGACATATGTGGGATGCAGTCCGGTACGGCGACGTCGACTACGACCAGGATCGACGGGCGCTGGATGCTCTCATCGCTGCAGTCCCGCCCGAGATGCAGTTCTCGCTTACCAACAAGCGGACTGCCAAAGAGGCTTGGGACGCCATCGCTGCAGCACGCATCGGCAGCGACCGCGCCCGCAAGTCTACATTGCAGGCACTACGCACGGAGTGGGAGAGCCTGGCCTTCAAGCCAGGTGAAGACATTGATGACTTTGCTCTCCGTCTCAACACTCTGCTGCAGAAGTTGGTGCAGTTCGGTGACGACACCTACAACGAGGAGAGAGCTGTGGAGAAGCTCTTCCGCTGTGTCCCCGAGAAGTACAAGCAGATGGCTCGCTCGATCGGGTCTCTGCTGGACCTTTCCACGATGACCATCGAGGAGGCGTTGGGTCGCCTCAAGGTCGTCGACATCGATGAGCCACAGAGCCTCTCGGGACCCGTCACCATTGGCGGGAAGCTCCTCCTCACTCGGGAGCAGTGGGCTGCCGGCCAAGGTGACAGGAAGAAGGGGGAGCCTTCTTCCACGACAGGCGGCCGCAAGCATGGCAAGCGCGGCAAGCCACGCAAAGACGCCCAGGCAGGGGCGCGAGGAGGCGCCCAGGGCGGCGATGCTGGCAAGCAAAAGCCGGCACGAGACGACTCTTGCCACAACTGTGGCAAGCTTGGTCATTGGGCCAGGGAGTGTCGACAACCACGACGCGGCCAGGCCCACGTCGCACAAGCGGAGGAGGAGCAGCCGGTCCTGTTCATTGCTCATGCGAGCATCGAACTACCTCCAGCGGCACCGGCCGCAGTGGCTCTCCTCCATCTCGACGAGCCAAAAGCACACGCCCTCCTCGGCGACAGTCCCGTCAATGACAAGACCGACGGGTGGTGCCTCGACACCGGCGCCACCCACCACATGACCGGGCGGCGGGAGTTCTTCTCCGAGCTCGACTCAGGCGTTCGAGGCACCGTCAAGTTCGGCGATGCCTCCGCCGTGGAGATCAAGGGCGTCGGCTCTGTCGTCTTCGTCGCCAAGACTGGCGAGCACCGGTTGCTCACCGGCGTCTACTACATCCCCGATCTGCGGAACTCCATCATCAGCTTGGGACAGCTGGATGAGAACGGCTCGCGTGTCGAGATCGAGCACGGGGTGCTGCGGATTTGGGATCTTCGACGCCGCCTTCTTGCCAAGGTAACCAGAGGCGCAAATCGACTCTACACTCTTCACGTGCAGGTGGCACAACCCATCTGTCTCGCTGCTCGTCGGGACGACGAGGCGTGGCAGTGGCACGAGCGCTTTGGGCACCTCCACTTCGAGGCCCTGAAGCGGCTCAGTGCCACGGAAATGGTGCGAGGCCTGCCGTGCCTTGACCATGTGGAGCAGCTCTGCGACGTCTGCGTGTTGACAAAGCAGAGGCGACTCCCCTTTCCCCAGCAGGCGAGTTTCCGAGCCAAGGAGAGGCTCGAGCTCGTGCACGGGGACTTGTGTGGCCCGGTGACACCGGCCACACCAGGAGGACGACGCTACTTCCTGCTGCTCGTCGACGACCTCTCCCGCTACATGTGGGTGATGGTCCTCGGCAGCAAGGGAGAGGCTGCGGACGCTATCAGGCGCACGCAGGCTGTTGCGGAGGCAGAGTGCGGCCGCAAGCTGCGCGTGCTGCGCACAGACAACGGCGGCGAATTCACGGCGGCTGAATTCGCGTCGTACTGCGCTGATGAGGGCATTCAGCGCCACTACTCCGCGCCGTACAGCCCGCAGCAGAACGGCGTCGTCGAGCGGCGCAACCAGACGGTTGTGGGGATGGCTCGGGCCCTCCTCAAGCAGAGGGGGATGCCGGCTGTCTTCTGGGGAGAAGCGGTGGTGACGGCCGTCTACATCCTCAACCGCTCGCCTACCAAGGCGCTCGACGGCAGGACGCCGTACGAGGCTTGGCATGGGCGCAAGCCGGCGGTCTCCCACTTGCGGGTCTTCGGCTCCCTCGCGTTCGCCAAGGAGCTTGGCCACATCGGCAAGCTTGACGACAGGAGCACTCCGGGAGTGTTCATCGGCTACGCGGAGGGCTCGAAGGCCTACCGCATCCTCGACCCTGTCACACAGCGCGTCCGCATCTCGCGTGACGCTGTGTTCGACGAAGGGCGAGGCTGGACGTGGGACAAGGCGGTGGACGACGGTTCGACTTCGACTCTCAGGGACTTTGTTGTCGACTACGTCCACTTCGAGAGAGCCGGGGGAGCTAGCAGCTCGTCTTCACCGAGCTCGTCCACCTCGACACCTTGCTCGCCACCAGCTCCGGCGAGTGCTCCACCACTTTCGGCACCGGCTACGCCCCACTCTTCACCACCGGCTCACCACTCTCCTGCACCGGCGGCCACACCATCGGGATCGGCCCCAACAGCTTCGGTCCACGACGAGCAGCGCACGGTGGAGTTCGCTACTCCACTGTCTCACGACGAGGATCGCGTCGACGCCTACCACGACGGCGAGACTCTGCGCTACCGTACCGTGGACGACCTCCTCGGCGAGCAGCCGGTCCCTGGACTGGCGCAGCGCGACTTTGAGGCGGAGTTGCACCTCGCACAGGACGACGGCGAGCCCCGTTCCTTCGCCGAGGCGGAGAGAGACGAGGCATGGCGTGCCGCGATGCAGCAGGAGATGGACGCCGTCGAGCGGAACCGGACGTGGGAGCTGGCGGATCTTCCTGCCGGTCACCGCGCGATCACCCTTAAGTGGGTGTTCAAGCTGAAGCGGGATGAAGCCGGCACCATCGTCAAGCACAAGGCTCGCTTGGTGGCACGAGGCTTCGTGCAGCAGGAGGGGGTCGACTTCGATGACGCCTTCGCACCCGTCGCGCGCATGGAGTCCGTTCGTCTTCTCCTCGCACTTGCAGCCCAGGAGGATTGGCGCGTCCATCACATGGACGTCAAGTCCGCCTTCCTCAACGGCGATTTGAAGGAGGAGGTCTACGTCCGCCAACCGCCGGGATTCGTCATCCCCGGCAAGGAGGGCAAGGTTCTCCGCCTGCGCAAGGCCCTCTACGGCTTGCGGCAGGCACCACGAGCCTGGAATGCTAAGCTGGACTCCACCCTCAAGCAAATGGGGTTCCAGCAGAGCGCACACGAGGCTGCGGTCTACCGGCGGGGCAAAGGCGGCAACGCCCTGCTGGTGGGCGTCTACGTCGACGACCTGGTGATCACCGGCTCCAAGGAGGCCGAGGTCGAGGCGTTCAAGGCGGAGATGAAGACCGTCTTCCAGATGAGCGACCTGGGGCTCCTCTCCTTCTACCTGGGGATAGAGGTCCACCAGGACAGCTCCGGTATCTCCCTTCGTCAGACCGCCTACGCCAAGCGCACCGTCGAGCTGGGCGGGCTCACCGACTGCAACCCAGCCCACACTCCAATGGAGGAAAGGCTGAAGCTAAGCCGCGACAGCACGGCGGAGGAGGTGGACGCGACGCAGTACCGGCGCATCGTGGGCAGCCTTCGCTACCTCGTCCACACGCGTCCAGATTTGGCGTTCGCCGTCGGCTACGTCAGTCGGTTCATGCAGCGACCGACGACGGAGCATCAGCAGGCCGTGAAGAGGATCCTCCGCTACGTTGCGGGCACCTCCGACTACGGCTTGCACTACCCGAGGTGTCCCGGCGCGGCGCACTTCATCGGGTACAGCGACAGCGACCACGCAGGCGACATCGACACCAGCAAGAGCACAAGCGGGATTCTCTTCTTCCTCGGCAAGTGCCTCGTTAGCTGGCAGTCAGTCAAGCAGCAGGTGGTGGCCCTGTCCAGCTGTGAGGCCGAGTACATAGCGGCTTCCACCGCTTCGACTCAGGCCCTTTGGCTCGCTCGACTGCTTGGTGATCTCCTCGGCGGGGACACTGAAGCAGTGGAGCTCAGGGTGGACAGCAAGTCCGCCCTAGCCCTGGCAAAGAACCCCGTTTTTCATGAACGGAGCAAGCACATCCGGGTGAAGTACCATTTCATCCGAGGCTGCTTGGATGAAGGAAGCATCAAGGCAAGCTACATCAACACCACGGATCAGCTTGCGGATTTGCTCACCAAGCCTCTTGGAAGGATCAAGTTCCTTGAGCTCTGCTCCAAGATCAGGATGGTTCAACCCTCCCACAAGACGACGCACAAGACTTAGGGGGAGAATGCTGAATAAGTCTCTGTACTGTGGTCTTTGTGGGGCTGTGGTAGCTTTTGTCTTTTGACTGCTTTTAGGACAGCATCTCCTTTTAGGACAGCATCTGCTTTTAGGACAGCATCTGCTTTTAGGACAGCATCTCCTTTTAGGAGGGCATCTGCTTTTAGGACAGCATCTGCTTTAGGACAGCATATTGACCGCTTTAGGACAGCATCTAGGATAGCATCTTAGCATATGCTTGGCTGGTTCTCAGCCTATAAGTATGTATCTCCAACCCCTCAGGTTGGCATGGCATTGTGTGAGCAATAAACAAGAAGAAAATTGCCCCATCTCCTAGTGTCATCCTCTCCATGAGAGTTAGGATCTTGCTATCACCAAGAGCAAGAGTCCAGCGACTAACAGAGAACGGGTTGCTGTCAAAATTCTTAAGAGGGATGACCAGCAGGGAACCCGGGAATTTTTGGCTGAGGTTGAGATGCTTAGCCGATTGCATCACAGGAATTTGGTTAAGTTGATAGGTATATGCACGGAGGAGCATATCCGATGTTTGGTATATGAGCTTGTTCCGAATGGAAGTGTGGAATCTCACTTGCATGGTAAGACTGTTCATTTTGTGACTAGACCTTCAGTTTCTAGGACTTTCTTCATTTCGTCATCAGAACTTCGGTTTTGTTCCTTTTAGTATGTTTTTCTTGGAGGGAGATGCATTAAATGAGCCAAGCACTTTATTGACAAGAAAATACACAGATCTTTTCTGTAGTGTTATACAGTTATTAATTTGTTATAATGGAGCTGCACAATGAACGCTGACATGCTAAGACATGAAATGTTCGTACTAGTTTCCAGTGACATTATGTTGATACTTATACCAACAAAATACTGACCAGTCTTTTCAAATTCCTGGTATGTTTCATGGGTTTTATAGTTTATATCTCCTGTTCTCTCAATTAGCAAGAGTAGATAATATGGATGTGTGAAATTCTGAAAATAATATTTTTTATGATTCCAAGCAGGATCAGATAAGGAAACTGCTCCACTTGATTGGGATGCTAGGCTTAAAATTGCACTTGGTGCAGCACGTGCTCTTGCTTATTTGCATGAAGATTCAAGTCCTCGTGTCATACATCGTGACTTCAAGTCAAGTAATATTTTGTTGGAACATGACTTTACCCCCAAGGTGTCAGACTTCGGCCTAGCAAGAACAGCTCTGGGCGAGGGGAACGAGCATATTTCAACTCGTGTCATGGGAACTTTCGGGTAAGTTGGATCTGAAGTTGTTCTCTTGCTCTTCATAGTTGATTAAATATCCTCGACATATTGTAAATTTATGATGGATTCTTGTTAGGTATGTTGCTCCTGAATATGCAATGACTGGGCATCTTCTAGTAAAGAGTGATGTCTACAGCTATGGTGTTGTCCTTCTGGAGCTTCTTACAGGAAGGAAACCAGTGGATATATCAGGACCTCCAGGGCAAGAAACCTTAGTTGCATGGGCTCGTCCTCTTCTAACAAGCAGGGATGGTTTGGAGACAATCATAGATCCTTCACTTGGAAGTAGCATCCCATTTGACAGCATTGCAAAAGTAGCAGCAATTGCTTCTATGTGCGTTCAGCCTGAGGTGGATCATCGCCCGTTTATGGGGGAAGCTGTTCAAGCTTTAAAGTTGGTATGCAACGAAGGCAGTGAGTTCAATGAATCAAGAAGTTTTAGCCAAGATTTGCAAATCCAGGATGCTGAGATTATAAGTAGAGCAAGTCTGGATATGGACGTAGACCCAGTGCTTTCTGCCGAGCTGTTTACTGCATCAGCACGTTATGATACTCTGGATGCCTCTGGTTCATTTCGACGATATTCAAGCTCAGGTCCTCTGAGGGTAGGTAGAACTGGACACAATAGGGAGAGAGGCTTATCAACAGGTAGCTCAAGTGAACACGGTGGTCTACAAAGATTTAGGATAGATTCAGAATAGTCAACTTGCAGGCTTCTTTTGATGATGTGGGCATTGAAGAAATACACACTGGCTTATTTTGTGCAAGCCGGATTTCATATTTATTGTGAATACATGTGAGAAATGGAGGATGTAAAAAGCGGTGGACTAGCTTCGGCTGGGACTGGGAGGTGGCCCAGTGGCCCGTGGGTGGCAATAGGAGGGGGTCTCTGATTAACGGCCATCTGGGGACTGAAACAGGAGAACTTCACGTGTCTTTTTGTACAGTGCAGAGATGTATAAAAAGCGTCCTTCAACTGTAAATCTCCATGAACCCTCCCCAGTTTCCCGTTTCTATCACATGAAAGGCTGATCAAGTGAAATATCAACCGAAATCTGGAGTATGTGTACACATGCTGTCACCATCTTTTGGTTATGAGAGTAACGCCCATTCGGCTCAATGAAATCATAAAGCACAGATGCAATCCATAAAACGTTTGCATCAAGCAAGTGGTAACAATTTTGCTCTGACTTCCAAGCTAACAAAAATAGCAGTATAATCTACCGTTGGTAAAAGCACGGGTATGATGCAGATAAATCGTCCCTGTCGAACATCGTATGATTAGCTAGCACGTACCGACCAAGCAACAATAACTCTCACGTCAAAGTATAATATGAATTTGTGTACGTATGCAAGTAGATACATTCGATGATCTCATCTCGGTTTCGTAGTTTTTTAAGACTTTTATTTTTTAGTTTATATATGTATTGAGATACGCTGAAGCTCTCTATATTTATAATCTCTTCTTATATAATGATTTTCGTCTTTGCACGTATGTGTTTATTTAGTTAAATTTGTGCCTTCTGTTCTTTTAATCATCTATTTTTGCAATTCGTTTTATAACAAATGATATCAAAACTTTAGGGTTCAATTCCTATCCACTGCACCCCCACCCCCCGCGCGCGCCGGAGGAGCATTTTACTCTCGAGGGCGGCCTCCGGCCATTGCACGGCGTGATCAAGGCGACATTCATACCAAGACACGGTAGCATCAAGTCAATATCAAGTAGCAATAAGGGCACTCGGTTTGATGATGGTTTATAGCTTTTTTACTGTAGCTAATTTATTTTTTTACTATAGCTGATTGTGGCTTATTTAACATAATTAAATTTTAAAAAATAAAAATAGAAAAAACATGTTAGCCTATCATAAACAATACGAAGGAATGAAAAAAAAGATAAAAAGACAAAAAAACCTCAAAAAAGCTAAAAAACTAAGAAAAAATAAAATATAGGAATAACAAATTAAAAGTCAGAAGTTACAACCAAAAGGGGGTCAGACGTGGCCAGATAGCGGCAAACAAAGCCACACACCTGCCGCAAGCATCCAACGGCAACAACATGACATCAGCATACAAGGCGACATCCGAGGACGGCGTTCTACCTCGCGAGGATCCAGACCTGCCCAGTGACATCAATTTTTTTTGGTCGCCGCTCCGGCCGCCTTCGCCACTGAGTCTCCATTTTGCTGCTGGCCTTCGTCACGACTTCGACGTAGCCAGCTCTCATCTAACATCGTCGATACTAGTCCGCGGAGAATTGCATGTGGTCGTGTACGAAGCAACCCTGCTCATTTTGGGTTCTTCATTGGGATTTTGGCCTTCAGCTTCTAATTTTTTAATTTCATCTTTTTATGATTTTTTAACTTTTTGACTTTTTGACTTTTCTTTTTTATTCCTTTACGTTATTCGTGACGGGCTAACCTATGTTTTCTATTTTTAAATTATTTTAAATTTAATTATAAAAAATTCATCATAATTACAATATAAAATAAATCAGACCCAACACTAAACAGTGAAAAAACCAAATAAGCCGGGCCTAGAGTTTCGCGCGGCCGAAACTGATCCGCGTGAAGAAGTCATGTCTGTGCCAGATAGGAAACGGTAAACAAGCAGTCCTTCCACGTCGATTCCGAGGGAAATCGAATCAAAGTTTTTTTTTCAAATAATCATCGTCCAAAATGTCAAATCAGGAGCAGCGTCGGTAATGGCCTCGTCCACAGGCACAACTTAGCAAAATTGACTTTATCACTAGAAGCACACGAGCATGTACCAAGAGATTTCATCCGTCTCAACTTGAAAATTTTGGCTCCCCTCGACTCTATTTAACGACTCAACTTCATACTGAGCATCAACCCGCACTCTACCTCGATGATTGTTCTAGCACCAAATTCATTAGCACAATTGCCCGCACTGTCCAGCGCCATGCCTTGAGGTTGTACTACTTTATCTTCATCAACAACCTTCTATCTCAGTTGATCATCATTTTTCACCTAGAGACTCGTCATCTTTCACTAAGAGACTATATCGTCAGTCTGATGTTTAATTTGCTTTTGTTGGAGGTGGAGTTAATTGCAATTTGGGCCCTTATATCTATTATTGGTGGCATCCATGTGAGATTAACCTTTGTCAATTTCTTTGATGATTCGTCATTTACTACGGGTTACTACAGCAGGATCCGTACATATAGTCTAAGGCAGAGTTGCAGGCGTTCAATTCAATGAAGTAATTTGGGCTACGCGTGATCAAGGAGACTTTGAAAAAAATCAATGTTAGTTGGGCGGACAAGATTAACCATTCGATGACACCCTGATGACAACTACATAATACTCTATGGAGTTTCTTATTCATTAATAAAGGTTCTGCTCTATTGATGACATAAGAGTTATTTTCATCTAGATGTTCTTCTATAGGAACAGTTTTCAACCATATCATGGAATTTAATTACTTTTACACTCGATAGTTTGATGTACGCGATGGTCATATGTGCAAGTTATTTGTTAATAGATATTGTTTGTCAAGTTATGTGTTCTAGTGGAGCATGTAAAAAGTCTATGATTTGAGTTTTTTTACTATAATTATCCAGTGCCATAGGAGAAGCATATGGAGAAGACTGATGTAGTCTTACTCATTGATCGTATGGACTTTCAACACACAAATTCACCTCAAGTTGGAGATAGTTGAGGGTGTGATCCGAATTCATCTTAAGCTGAAGATTGTTATTGTAAGATATGAATTCCTATGCGTCCAAGTGGACACATATGCTGACCTTGTCTCAGTTTCGTAATCTCTTAAGACTCTTATTTCTTAACCTATCTATGTACCCTCATAGTTATGGTTGAGATACGCCGAAATTACATGTGCTTGTAATATGTCCTTATATAGTGATTTCCGTCTTCGTGTGTCCATAACTATTTTGCAAAGATTTTTTTTATATGTAGAACCAAATACGGCAACAGAGGGGGGGAGTGAATGGTGCCATAAAATTTTTTTCCATGTATTCACGTATCTTTTGCTCTGATAGCTACAAAGCTATAAAGATTAGGATAGGAACCATACTCAAGACCCAGAGAAATAAGGAACTGAACTACTGTGAAGAAACATCAGGCGCGGTACTACCACCGTTCTACTTGTGGTCTACCGTGACTGGTTGGAAACCAATGTGATCGGAATATGACTTGAATAGTTGACGACCAGTGAGTGGTCAAAAACCAACATGGTCAAGAACTAGTGATTGCTCAAAAATCAATATGGTCAAAGGCCAATGAGTGATTGAAAACCAACGTAGTCGATGACCAATGAGTGGTCGAAAATCAACATGATCGACGATCGATGAGTGGTCGAAAACCAACATGGTCGAAGACTAATGAGTGGTCGAAAACCTGAGTGGTCATAACCCAGTAGCTGTGGTACTACCACAACAAAACTTGCGGTACTACCATTGCTACAACGAAAATAGGAAGAACAAGGTTTTCAGCATGACCGCAAAATCACAAATCCAAGTAACTTTTGATTGAATGATAAAAAACCTGTGAAACTTTGGACATATATTACTTAAGGTCTCAGGAACCTATTCCATCCATAAATCACAGAAATCCACTACAAAGCTGAGACCTTTTTGAGATTTGCGCAAGCGTGCACGAAAAGTGACCTAAACCAAATCGATGATCAGTACTTGCTCGTGAGGAGAGGATATCCAAAATGACTTTGGATATGTTCCTACATGTTACAACAAGTAAGACACCGAAGAGATTTCTCCAAAAATTCTCAGATAGAGAAAATGTTGAGAAAAGAGGAAAAACCAACTAAAATAAGAGCAAATCAATCAAATACAAACAGAAACATAAAGATGATTAAAGATTGATGTATTACCACTTGAGGAGGTATGTTTTACAGCCACTTCACTTTGGAGGACAAAAAGGACACCAAGTGCTCAACTCTCAAACCCTAACCCTAACATCAAAGTATAAAAGAGAGATGGGTTGGATGATTAACCACATGTCTCCATATCAACCCCCTTTTATAGGTGGGCAACTAGCCACCTATAACCCTTAGTGGATGCTATCCACTTAACACAATGTGAGAAACCCATTAACACCACACATACGAGTTTTACTCACACATGTTCACTTATGCACGCTTTTCAAAGTGTATAAGCCCGTATCCGCTAAATCCTTAGCCTTGCTCCATCTTGATCAAACCAACTCCACCTTGATCTAAATCGCTCTCTCAAGCTCCACACATGCGCTGCGATTTTGATCCAAAGTGGTTTCTAGTATTTTGGCCAAACTACCAAAATAACCTTCCTTGACCCGGTCTTCACCATCCTTTGCAGGTAATCACCATGCTTGCTATGTGTAGGTGCACTACTAGCTTGCCACACATTGTCAAGTCTCTCCTATCCCGGTTTCATCGAACCACGACACACTTGACCCATCCAAGCTATATGGTGCCATCATACCATTCGAACTCGCCCTCAACATTTCTCGCCTTTCTCGTACCATGCTTGTGCTCACCATCTCACCCGACATCTTTGATCGTTCTAGGCCTCATCTCCTCCATGAACCTAACCCCGATCCTCATCATTGACCACGATTAACTTCAAGCGACTCTGCACATCCAAAGGCAAAAAATCATTTTCGGGTACAAGTTCTTCACAACTTGACACACTGTAAGATTGAGGATGCCGACTATATGGGGGATAATAGGCAATTTTAAAATTTCCTTCTAGGCTATCACCAAACCTAACAATGCGAAAGAATAAACAATTTGGTTCTGCGCAAGTAAGGCCTAAATCATCTAAAGTTTAACTAAGTGCACCAACAATATAGTTCTATCTCAAGATAAGATACTCTATAAAGACAAACATTCAATTTAATTGAATGAGTATAAATTGCTTGAATATAAATTGAGCACACAATAGCAAACCACAATGACACTCGATGTTTTACTATGGTGTTCACAAATTTGCCGGTTTCTCCTAATCCACGTTGAGATAAGCCCAACCGAGTTGGACTGGCTTCATGAATTAAGCCTAACCGCCTCAATCCACTAAGGTTGCTCTTCTTTCACTATGGAGATGGTGAGCACCACACCTCTCACAACACGCTGAGTCTTCTCGCAAGTTTCTTGAGAAGATCACTGGACCACACTACCTCCAAAGCTGTCTAGGAGTCGGCAAACTCCAAGAGTAACTAGTCGGAGACCTTCACTTGAACGAATCAAGAATCTCAGCTTAACGGACACAAAGTCCACCACCAAGTGCAACACATGCACAAAATTATCACTTTCTACACTCACTGAATGCAACACATGCACATATGAGGAGAACACTTGCTCTTAGCTCAAGGAGTAAAAGAATAGCACCAGTAACCTCAACCTAACAGCCCTTGAGGAGGTATTTATACCATCCACCTAAAAACTAGCCGTTGGAACAATGATAGGGCAAGAATCAGCCCGAGGCTTGGTAGTACTGCCAACATATGGCCAGTACTTCCGCGGTCCTCTCAACGGCTACAGAACTAGCCGTTAGAAAAAAAATCGGTCAGATCGCCCACACAGGGATCGGTCTGATTGCTAGGTTCAGTCAGATAGCAAGGGCACCGGTCAGACCGCTATCAGAAAAGTCACCCTCTGGAAAAACATACCGTGAGAAGAATGATAGTTCCATGGAGCGGTCGAACCGCTATCCACACACCGGTCTGACCGCCATGGTCAGGCTAGTTTGTCCGATCAGACCGCCTTGTATACTCCAGTCTGGCCGCTCCCTTTAAGGCTAGCTCAAGACAAGTGCAAACACAACACTTCCTTTGATCACTTTGCACAACAGCTTTGCAAGATAGTAAAGATATGCATTCAATCTTAACATGTGACTCCCAACAGATCAAGGAACACATCCACAAATTCTTTTTGGAATCACATCACTTGAATGACAACAAGGACTTAATTAAATTCAATTTGCCTTTTTAAACTTAAGTCACATGTATCGACGGTATTTTCATGAGCTACAATCATTTGAGAGACACATCTCAAATATTAGCATCATACCTCAAAGAGGTGAAATAACATGGACTTCAACATGTTGCAAAACACATTCGCAAACGTCCAGTCACATGTCACAAAGGATTTATGCATGAGCTACAAAATTTTCAAAACATATTTGAAAATATTAGCATCATGCCACGGAGAGAACTAGAGCAATTAAGTGAGCTATCAACACTAGTCGCGATTCCTCTTAATAGTACGACATTCTATACTAGTAACCCGGTCTTCTAACCAAACACCAAGGCTGGTAAAAGACTAGGGACACATCCTTAGCTCTAGCTAGTCATATATTTGCCTTGCGCATCCACTTGAAGCTTAACAACATATATCTCGATTTCAAGTTTGGGTCATGACTTATCAACACATATGAAGTCTTTACATTGCTTGAGAATGATCAACTACATGAACCCATCTTAAGTCATCCGTCACCGTGAGACATATCCTATTCATTCATCTCAATAAAACTATTAATCCCATAATTCGATTGTCATTAATTACAAAAACATGTTATTAATTCATAATGACGGGTCTAGATCCTTCACCCACGTTAGCCAAAACATGAATTATGCAACCTTAATGCAAAGACCTAGGTCAGCCCAACTCAATCCATGACTCAATTTTCCTAAAAACCTGTTTATCTATGAACACCAGTAGTACCGCACTCAACATGCCGGTACTGCCGCACTAGAACTGGACCCTCTGGAAATAACGTGCCACCATTTAGAAATCGGTGCTACCACATTGCGATATGACCGCACACATATCTGTGGTACTACCGCCCTATGGTATGACCACACAAACATCTACGGTACTTCCGATTTTCCTGACACTTCTAGATAATAGCCCAAACAAAATGTGATCTTTGCAAAATCACTTAACCACTTCACGAAACTTGTAATGATTTAAGTTCAAGACTCAACTTAACTTATTTGACATGGCATGAATCATAAGAGGATCACTAGAACAAACCATGATTTAATTCAAGTTTTTCACATTTAAAAAGTTATCATGGTAAAAGCTAAGCTACACATAGAATGACATGATAATTCTAGCAAGCTAGCATATGATATGGCAAAATGTAAAGCAAGATATCATGTCACACAAGGAAAATAGTCAAAGCTCCATGTGTTTATATTACAATGCACATTAATTTAAATGTAACATGATGCAATAAAGATCCCACACCCTTAGCAAATGAGTCAATTATAAATATTTTAGTTCAAATTGAGTTATGTCGATATTAAGTTCAAGAAAATCTCAAATAACTGCCCCTGACCCAAAGCCACAAGTGAGAGAGAAGAAGCTAAGGAAAAACAAAGAAATAGCAGTCTTTAAAGCAGAGACAGGATATTGGCATCACTATGGCTCATATTCGCTCCCATCTACCCCATATGACTCTAGGACAATCAGCTAGTCATCTAAACACAAGGAAGTAAACATGCTCCCTATCTACCCAAGGGGCCTAAACCCCGCTAGACTTAAAAGAAGTGAGTGAACTCAATCTAGTGAGAAGAGAAGCAACTAATATGCAGCATTCTAAGATCACAGGATGAGAGGAAGAAGTCTAAACAATATAGAATGATAACACTCTGGTCTATGCTAGAAAGACTAGCCCAAAAGCACTCAGGAGCAAAGAGCAGAAAGAAACAAATGAATATATGGTACAGAAAGTACATGATTGTCCTCTTAGATGATGCCATAAGGACAAATCATCCTAAACTCTCCCCGCAAGGCCATGAATCTTGAGCAATTTAAAGCCTTGGTGAAAATGTTAGTCAACTAGTGGTCACTCTCCACAAACTGAAGCACTATCACCCTTCTCCGCATAGTCTCTAAGAAAATGATATATGATATTTATGTGCTTGGTCCTAGAGTGCTGCACTAGGTTTTTGACAATGTTAATGGTAGACGTGTTATCACAGAAAAGAGAAACACTGTCTATGGCTAACCCAAAGTCCCGCAATGTTGAAACCATCCAAAGCACCTGACTATAGCAACTAGCGGGTGCAACATACTCGGCCTCTGCGATGGATTGTCACTACAACAAACCCCTTAATCCATGATGGAAAAATTCTGTCACAGGTCACCGAAAAACCGTCATAAAGCAGTGTTTGTGATGGTTTCAGATTTCATCATGGATTGAGCGTCACAAATTAACCTACGTGACGTTTGTTGGAAAACCAGTACAGATTAACGCAATCCGTGACGGTTCTAGACCATCATAGAATAGCCCGAGGCCCAGTTAGCCCAACCCATGCCCAATGCCTGTGACAGAAAATAAACGTCATGGATAAATTGCCACATCATCATAGATGCTTACGTGGATGCTTGCATGGATGATGACGTGGATGCTTTCATCACCATCCCGGCCCATTTATTAACAGGCCAAAATCAAAGATGGGCCATTTTTCAGCCCAATTTCAGCCATTTTTCAACCCATTTTCATCCCATTTGCTTGCATCACCATCACCAATTTTTAGCGTATTTTTCAGCCCATTATTACAGCACATACAACAAACAGATACAACCCATATACACAGCTCATTTTCACACATACAGCATACTACATCCCATTTTCACACATACAACATACTACAGCCCATTTTCACACATAATAACTCATGCTTTTATCCAGCAGCACATCAAATAAAAAAAATCTCATGTTTCCATCCAACATCAGATCACATAAGTTTTCATCCAACATCAGATCACATAAGTTTTCATCCAACATCAGTTGACATATAAAGTTTCATGAAGCATCACATCAAACTTGCAATCCACCATGGCACATAAGCCAACAACAAAATAGAGATTCCAAAAAATGCATGCAGCTGCAGCAGCAAAATGCATGAAGTTGCAGTAGCAAAAGATATCATACCACCATGTATAGCTTAACTTAGTCGAACTTGACTTAGCACAAGATCAAGTTTTGCTTCCATATCAGATTGATTCTTCTTCATCTCCTCTCGGTCCTTGATCCTTGCCTGCTCAGATTCTTGCACTTTCTTTGACAAATCATCCACTTGTACACGAAGCTCAGCATTTGCCCTCTTCTCTGCTTCCAGTTCGGCCTCAGTGTTCCGCGCACTAGATCTAGGCCATGCATTCTGGATCCACACATTCTGCAAGAACTAATTCTTCTTGGTGTTCTCAGCAAGCACATCACATACAACCTGAGTCGCAGACTTGGGTTCTTCACCTTCTGTTGGTGTAGACAGCTTGTTTTCCATTTGAGTCTAGCAAGCAAGTAGCAAACATGGTTGATGATGATGAGAGACAATTAAAAATAAGCATTACAAAGTGCAAAGTTTGAAAGCTGTCTTACAATAGCCTCCTGTACAGCAGGGGTGTAGCCTTTATTTTTCTTGTTGTAGTGGCACTCCTTGAACAAATCAAATGCATCAGGTTCTTGATCATTGTACTTGTCTCCCTGAAAACAACATTTATATGCAGTAAGAAATTGACATTATTTGAAGGAACACCATGGGCCTGCTAGGCTATGCTTGCTGCAGCAGTAGCGTGAATAGTAGTTGTATGTGTGCTGCTGCATCATGCACACCTGCAGCTACTGTTCATCTAAAAGGAAATAAGTAGCAGCAGCTCACATGATATATTTGTGCAGCAAATATTGATTTACAATACTCTGTGCATATATGATCTCACTACACCAGTACCATGCATTTTTTGAACAGCACTCCAGACTATATCTATTAAGTGCACAACAGATTTCAAACAGTTTTTTTATGCAGCAATAATTTCTAGTCCACAGCAAAAATGTGAAGAAAGACCATGTACACTAACACATATTTGGCATTTATATTTGTGCAGCAAGAACTAATGTAGTAATGTTGTATACAATTTCTGGTCCACAACAATCAAATTTTGCTAGTTTTACTGATTAGAAAGCCTGTTGGTATGAACTTGAGAGCTAATTCGATTGCTTATGGTGCATCTTCTTATGTGCAGCTTGGTATAATGAGATCAGTTTGGTCAAATTTACATTTTCCTTTTCTATGAAGCAATGCATACACAAATAGACCTTGACAGCATGAACCATGTAGGCACAAAAAGAAGAAAAGAAGCATTATTATGTTATCATGTTCACTGAAAATGTTGAGCTGATGTAAGAGCTATAGAAGACGGCATAAACATTATGAAAGTAGAAGCATCACTTGCTAACACATGATGGTCCAGCATGACAGAATATAGGTGTAAGAACTATAGAAGATCACGGGCTAACAAATGAACTACACATGGACATGGCTCACTTACCAAATTTTCAACATGAACCATGTAGGCACGGGAGCCAGTTGTTTGATGGTACTTAACATTGCCTCGGTTGTCTTTGTTCTTTTGACATGTCTCCTACATCAAAGACAAAATACATGTAAGGCAGGTGACAGATTAGCATGTACAGGGCAACAATTTGGTTTTCAGGAAGATATATACCATCTTTTTGGGACTCTTCCATGATTCCACAAGTTGAATCCACTGTTCATTAGTCATGCATTTGACAGGAGAAGTTTTTGTAACCAAATGTAGTGGAAAAGGATCAAAATATTCTTGCTTCAGCTTGTATCTTTGTTGGCGAACTGCAGACTTCATCATCTCAAGACAAGCCTTTTTGATTGTCTCATCATCTGTGTCGATGTGAAACTTTGACTAATCGAATGGAAGAACATGTATAAAAAAGAATACCAATTCAGTAATGTTTGGCATAAAACAGTTTACAAACAATGGTTCTTATGTGGGAAGGACTGGAGAATGTACTTACACTAAGTTTTCCCATGAACAGAGTAATCAACGCAGGTTGGTTCTTGTATTCCTTCCAGTGCACGAGTATAGGCACATGGTTCCTGACTATAATGTTGCATTCAGTTGCAAACTTTGCAGCAACAAGAGGAACCATTGGCCTTATATTCCCTTCAGTTATGACAACTTGCAGCTTGCCACGCCGAGCTCGGTTCAACCTTTGGAAACCATGTCCCATATTAACTCCCCGGTCCCTTGGTCTCATATTAACTCCCTGGTCCCTCCTCTCCTCTTCCCCTGGTTGTAAATGTACATTGAAATTGTTAGTGAGGTGAAGCAAACATTGATCCAAGCTGATCATGCAATCAAAGCTATGCAGACAAACCAGTTGCATTTAATATCCAAACCAGTGAGGCAATATGCAATAAGGAAAATAGATGAACAAACTATCACCTTCGTTGGTCATCTGGTTATGGCCACCACGATGGGTAATGCCATCAGCTACGTCTGCCACAAGGGTGTTGTCATCATGCTGGGCAAAGCCATCTAAAAAAGGCATCCAGTAAGAATGCATTCATCATACAAACAGAACTAATAGAATGACAGTAAGAAAGCATCACCTCCATTGTCCATATGGTTGTGCTGATCAAACCGGGGAATGGCATCAACTCCAGTGGTCATGTGAGTGTTGCTATCAAGCACGGCAAGGCTATCATCTAATCAAATGGCAGTAAGTAAGGGTGCATTCATCATGTAATCAAAGGTAATAGAATGACAGAAAGAGATGTGGTAGTAGAACTGGCCTTCAACAACAGCCCGTGTGTGGTCAAAGTTGCCAACAAGTTCTCTGGCTTGGCTCACATTAGGATGTGCTGGAGGTGGCACACGGATGTCACTTGGTGTCAAACTTGCATCTGGCTGGGCAATGCTATTCTTTGACCTTGTAACTCTAGGAGGTGGTTGCTCTGCAAAAACTCTCTTGCGAGGCTGAAATTTGACTCCACCAGGATGCATGCTTGAAGTTTGTTTATTAGTTTTCTTCCAAGTCTTCTCCTTAGTGCCCTGCTAGAAATGGAAGCATGGATTAGTCAATAGAGCATGCAGAGAATTATATTGCATTAGGAAGGAAACAACAAGTTAAGCAATGACAGGATGGAAGAATTAGCACCTTAGCATTGTCATCATCAATCACGTCTCCTTCACCGGTATGATCCTGTGAAGGATCGTATTCAGATCCAGAGTCTTCACTATTTCTATGATTTGGCTGGTTCTTGTCAGGATGAATGGCAGCTTTGTTTGCATACACTGGGTTGTAAGGAAGCAGCCCAAGTTCCTTCAGCCTTGCACTGTTGCTCATGCATTGTTTGAGGCGCGACATTTCATACGGATGCATTGGCGGTTCTAAGATAGAGAGAAAACATGATCAACAAATTAGTAATTCTGTAACAGTATATAGTTTTGTGATCTATCAGCAAGGTTTAATGTAACAGTACTTTGTTGTGGAACAACGAAATCACAGAACCAAAATCACACTCATTTTGATGCCTTGAAAATACTGTAACAGTATACCACGAACAGAAATCATCAGGCTAACCCAAATCATAAGAGTACTGCACGACAGAGAAATGCAATTGCTAAATGGAGTCAAGAAAAGTTTTTGTATATGGCATACATGAATGAACTCTCTGTGACAATGAAACCAAATAATAACAGAGTAGCATGCAGTGCAAATCGTATAAACTACTAACTAAATATTGTATATTATGTAGTCTATATATGCATTACTAATTGAATACGACATGCACCTAGAGGTTACATTGCACAACAGTAGACCTGGTAATGTGCACCTAGAGGTTACATTACTAATGGAAAACAAGCTGTTATGCTGTCTACAGATTTGTTCAATTACTAATGAATAAACGAGTAATGTGCACCTAGCTGTAATGTTTTCAATTTCAGTATACTGCCACAGTTTGCTTTATTCATTCAAATCCTAGAACTATACCTGGTATCTGACGTCCTTGTGCTTTCTTCGGTCCACCCTTCGTCAACATCAGTACAAGTTCGTGGAGGAAGCGACGGTGGTGGCGGCGGAGGGGTTCTTGAAGCGGCGACGGGTGTGGTGGTGGAGTGGTCCTTCAGCAGCAACGGTGATGGCAGCGGAGGTGTTCTTGAAGCGGCGATGGGTGTGGTCGTGGAAGGGTCCTTACAGCAACGGAGAGCACCTTCAAGCCGCCGTTGAGCAGAGTGCGGAGTCGGCGAGCCTCAGTCGCGGAGGGCAGGGACGGAGCGGAGATTAGGAGCGCCTGCGGTGAGAGACAGGTGGTGGTCGTCAGCGCCGGCGGCAGGAACCCAGGCGGGCGACGGCCCTTGCAGCGGGAGCCCGCCCAAGCGAGCGGCAGCTCTGGCAGCGGGAGCCCGCCCTAGCAGGCGGCAGCTCTGGCGACGCTTGATGCGGCACGCGGCCGATGTGGTCGACGGGTGGCGGCGGTTGAGTTGGGAATTGGGGGTTTAGGTTTGGTGCCTTCAGATATGTGGTGTGGAAGATGGAAGTGCGGTACAACAAATACCAAGCTACCCCTGATATGTTAGCTGATGGAAGTGTAGCTATATGTTAATTTTGTGTACACCTATGGATAGTAGAGTCAATTTGATCTGGGAAACATTTTGCCTGGCGCCAGTAGAAGGAAAAGCCGCGCGCCTGATGAAAAATGAAAACAATGGCCGCACGTTCGTGTGGGCTTTTTTTTAACGTTGTCTATCTACATTTGGAACCTTCTAGATACAAATATAATATAAAAGAAGACTATATTTGAGATTTGCTACTACATAAGGTTGTAAATAATGAAACTGGTGCCAACAATTTCGAAATGGTGCTAATAGCTAGTAAATAATACAAAACGGTGGTAGATACAAACTCTTCTTCCTTTCAGCCTCTCTTAAGCCTTGTAGTAAATAACTAAAGTCCTTTAATTAATTTATTATAGGTGGAACTTCTAACAATCTTTCTTAGAGATTTGGTTCAGTCCATACGGAGGTGCTGGAGGTGCTAACACCTCCACCACATCTGGCCGTTCAATTGGTAGGGGCAGAATTGTATTTTTAGTTTTCCACGTTTAACTGAACAGTTAACTGTATCAACCTATACAACCTATACAATTGGAACTTCTAACAATCTTTCGTAGAAGGCAGTACGTACACCGTTTGGTTGTATCAACCTATACAAGCGAGCAGTCGTTCTCCGAATGAGCTGAAAATTTCATGTCAGACTCCCATTTGTACCGTTGACGTGCCATTAGAATTTGCCGCCAAAGTTCATTTCATACTGCACATGAGAAATCGTAGAAGGCAGTACGTACACCGTTTGGTTGTATCAACCTATACAAGCGAGCAGTCGTTTTCCGAATGAGCTGAAAATTTCATGTTAGACTTTCCATCTGTACCGTTGATGTGCCATTAGAATTCGTCGCCAAAGTTCATTTCATACTGCACATGAGAAATCGTAGAAGGCAGTACGTACACCGTTTGGTTGTATCAACCTATACAAGCGAGCTGTCGTTCTCCGAATGAGCTGAAAATTTCACGTTAGACTCCCATCTGTACCGTTGACGTGCCATTAGAATTTGCTGCCAAAGTTCATTTCATACTGCACATGAGAAATCGTAGAAGGCAGTACGTACACCGTTTGGTTGTATCAACCTATACAAGCGAGCAATCGTTCTCTGAATGAGTTCAAAATTTCACGCTGGACTCCCACCTGCACCGCTGACACGCCATTGCAATTCGCCACCATAGTTCATTCTGTACTGCGCATGAGAAATCATGGAAGGTACGTACACTGTTGGGCTGTATCAACCTATACAAGCGAGCAGTCGTTCTTTAAATGAAAAATCAAAGCTGATAATGTTCATCTGCTGCACTGTTATCCTTGCTGTTTCTTTTTCTTTGAGGAATCCAATTTGACAGTAACTAAAAATAGAATAGAAAGGTACGTTCTAGCTGAAATTTCAGATCATTCTAGAATGTAGAATAATTACATGGAGGGAGCACGACTAATCCTACAACTAAATGGAATCATGAACGTAACAAATTGACCAATGTAGGTATTACTTCCTTCGTTATCACCTACTGAAGGGCTCCTACATAAGAGAAGCATAAAATTTTATTGTACTAGCAGATCTCTCGTGGAGTTTTAAGTTTTTATTCAAAATTAACAATTCAATTCCGGCATCCACTCGAGCACAAGAAGGTGAACAACAAATACAGCTAGCACAATGGTCTACCGTTCCTTATATACAAAATTGAGCTGAATGTTTATTGGAAGTAAATAACTAATAAGATTATTTCTGTTCATTATCCACTTATTCTACCGCCAGACAAAGCTGTTGTCTTGCAGATGGGGCATAGGTTCTTTACCATCAGCCATTGTTTTACGCACTCTGCATGGTACCTGTGACCACAATCGAGGGTTCCAATGCACTCTTCAACCCGGTACTCCTCCTGCAAGATACATCGCTCTCTCGCTGTCAGGTCATTCAGTTTTAGAAACTTGTTGTCCATCCATTCAGGTAAAGCTGAAACCTGCTATCTGAAGCTAGACATGTTGTCCCTTACAACAGAATATTAAAACACAATATTACAAGAGAACAGTTATTCATCATCACTGTCGACCTCAATTGTGACACCTCCTTCTTATTCACTACAGTACTCCAGAAGTGTGTCATCTTCTTCATCTTCATCGTCAATGTCATGCGCTTCTTTGTTAGATTCTTTCATCAACCGGGCAATTTCAGCAGCTTCAAAAACAGGGCCTCGTTCATCATCTCTGTTTAAAGGCTTATCATATGTAATGTCAGAAACTGCTTGTCGCACACCGTCCTCGTCGCAGCACTCATCCTCTTGATATGCAGCCTCAATCTGACTTACATTGTAAAGATGCCTATGGTCAAATGTCTGTACAACTTGCCAATTTTTACCCAGTCTTGTGTCTGCCAAATAGAAGACCTTCCTAGCCATTGTGGCCAAAATAAAACAATCATTCTTGTACCATAGACTTCCAATGTTGATGCTTTTAAAAAATCCATTATCTTTAAGTTCAGTCCTCTTCCCATTTAGTTTAAACCAGTCACATTTAAACAAAACTACTGACCTCTCATCTAAGTTATAGTCTAACTGAATTATCTCTTTTAAGGTTCCAAAAAAAATCAATTATCTGTCCGTTATGTGTACCTTGTGACATTACTCCACTGTTCTGTGTCCTCTTGTTCTTGTCACGGTCAACATTGTTAAACCGCACACCATTCACTATGCATGAGGAATATTTCCTCACTCTGAAATCAGGACCACATGCCTAGGAAAAGAGATCGTCATCTACCTCTTCTTGATTAGTATTCCGCAACCTTATGATCTGTCACATGCATGCAACAGACATATATCAGAATCTATTTTAAAAATGTATGCGCCATAAAAAAAATACTAAAAAAATTTGCTAACAAACACTAGCATGGTTCCTGAACCAAGTCTGAAATCCTTGCCGAAGCATTCTTTCAATGTTAGACAACCCTTGTTTCTCTAATTCATCTCTGAACATTCTGCAGAAAAATACAAATTAGCATATCTGAAATACAAAGATAGCATGTAGAAGTATAGAAGTCAGTATATACAACATACTTGACATAATTCTCAACTTGACTACAGTTGTTCAGCACAAACCACACCATTTCATCAATGCCGTTTTCATCACATACAAATTCAGGAGCGGAAGTAAAATTAACTCCATGCCCAAAAACGTCAACACCATAGGCTCCTTCATCAGAAAAACCTATATTTCTTGGCTCCCGGTTAAATCTTGTTTCAACATCATCCATGTATTTAGAGCAAAATGTCAGACACTCATCAGCAATATATGCCTCGGCAATTGAACCTTCTGGTCGTGACCTATTCCTCACATATCGCTTCAAAGTATACAGCCGCCTTTCAATGGGGTACATCCACCCATATTGCACAGGCCCTCGGAGCAATGCCTCATCGGGTAAATGTACAGCAAGGTGTACCACACATCAAAGAAAGCCGGTGGAAAAATTTTCTCAAGCTTCACCAAAATTATAGGGATTTCTTTCTTCATTTTAGCCAACACATCCTTGTTAAGGGTTTTGCTACACAATTCCCTGAAAAACTTACCTAACTCAGCTATTGCTTCATAAATATCCGTGTCCAAAAATCCTCTCATGGCAGCTGGCAAGATTCTTTGCAAAAGAATGTGACAATCATGTGTTTTTAGCCCTTGTACCATGGTTCCCTCAGCATTTAAACATCTTGAGATGTTGGAAGCAAATCCATCTGGAAACTTGACCTCCCGTAAAAAATCACAAAAGGCCTTCTTTTGTTCAGTGGACAAGGTATATCTAGCATGAGGCATCTCACATGAATCTCCATCCTCTCTAAATTGCAGCTCCTTTTTAATTCCCAAATCTTTCAAATCAAACCTAGCTTTAAGTGTGTCCTTTGTCTTCCCAGTTATATTGAGAATTGTCCCAATCAGGTTCTTACAAATGTTCTTCTCAATGTGCATGACATCAAGATTATGTCTCAGCTTCAACTTTTTCCAATATGGTAACTTCCATAAACTAACCATCTGGCTCCAAATTTGCACATGGCCGCCTTCCAAGTTGGAACGCTTCCTTTTCCCAGTTCCTTGTGGCTTCCCAGGTCTAACGTCTTTAACTCTCTCCAATTCAGCCAACAACTCTTCCGTAGAGAATTTACCTGGTGGATCATTGCTTTCGTGAAGTACGGCAAACTCATTGTTTCTCCGCAAAGGATGTTCCTTTTGAAGGAAACGGAAGTGCCCAAAATACCCAATTTTGCTCCTTAGGCCATATGAAAGAGGATGCTTGTCACAATGAGTACATGCAAAATAGCCCGTTGTGGTACACCCTGAAAAAGTGCTCAAAGCTGGGTAATCATGAATGCACCACAAAATTGTAGCACGAAGTTTAAATGTTTTGCCAGTAATAGCATCATAAGCATCCACACCTTTCCAAAGCTAAAGTAAATCCTCTACAAGAGGCTCTAAAAATACATCAAAGTCCTTCCCGGGTGATTTAGGACTGGAATAAGCAAAGCCATCATAAAGTTTGACTCCTCCATGCATTCCCAAGGAGGAAGGTTGTATGGCACAACAAACACAGGCCACATGCTGTATTTTGTGTTCTTTTCTGAAAAAGGATTGAACCCATCAGTAGCAAGGCCAAGTCTAAGGTTTCTTGCATCTTGTGCAAAGTCTGGATATTCACAGTTGAAATTTTGCCATGCCTCGCCGTCAGCTGGGTGGCTCATATTCTTCTCAATGGGCTGCAACTTTAACTTGTGCCATTGTGCCGCTTCTGATGCTTCTTTGGTCGCAAACATCCTCTTTAGCCTAGGTGCCAATGGAAAATGTCGCAACACTTTCTGCGGAATCTTCTTTCTTTCTGCGTCTTTCCATCTCGAGAGACCACAAACCGGGCAATTGTCATGCTTGGCATATAGCTTTCTGAACAGCACACAATTGTTGTAGCACACATGTATTGATTCATATCCAAGACATAGTTCCTTTAGAAGACTCTTTGCTTCATTATATGATTTTGGGAGTGTATTGCATTCTGGGAAAGCTTCAGCCAATAGCTTCAATACTGCGGAAAAAAGCAGAATTGCTGATCCTATATAACGACTTCATATGAAGAAGCTTTACCACAAACGAGAACCTTGAAAATTTGGTACAGCCGGGATAAAGCTGACGCTTTGCCTCTTTCATGACAATTTTGAAAAATGACTCTTTATCACGAGGTTCTTCGTCACCAACCTGATTTTCTCCATCCTGTCTTGCTTGTGCCACTGCAGTCTGTAGGTCTCCTAAAATTCCTTCCAAACGATCACCGTAGTTGTCATCCTCTGTCACACCTACCCCATGTGTGGAACCATCATCATTGTCATGCAAATCAACAGGATGCTCAATAACATTGACATCGAAGTTCTCTCCATGATGAATCCACTGAGTATAAGTAGTTTCCATGCCATTCATCAGTATGTGCTTCTTCACAACAGCCTGCCTTAGGTACTTCTGATTAAGGCATCTGCTACATGGGCATAGAATTTCAACATTCTCATTGAATTTCCCTTGAATGAAACTCATAAATTCTTTGACACCATCAATGTATTCAGGGGAAAACAGTCTGCCATGCACCCAACTTCGATCCATCTAATCAACCATTGCAGATAAACCACAATCAACAGACTGCAACAATTCAAACGCTACATCCAACAAAGTCTAGAAAAAATCAAAGAGATATACTTGTCTCCAGGTGTTCGGTGGGGAACAGGGGCGGATCCAGGAATTTCGGAATGGGTATTTAAAGTTACAAAAATATTGTTCAATAAAAAATGTAAAGGTCCATAATATCGAAAATTAAAGTACAATTGTTCGTAATACAGACAACAACTGAAATAATACAAAGCAATTATAAAATAATTAAGAACTAAATATTAACGCGACGACGCTTCATGCCTTGAAAGCGAGATATAATATCATCATCCTTAACTTGCATATAGATATCATTCTCAGATTTAGGGAGAACAGAAGTGTGTGTTCTTATGTCTAAGTCAATAGATGAATAGAAGGCTGTAAATGAGAAATATGTTGTCAATTCACAATTGCATAACCATATTGGACTACTGCAGAAACTGAGATTCTAAGAAATGCAAAACATCTATATGATCTTAACATGTATTATGCCATTTCTACTCATCTCATACAAAATCTACTCATGCATAAAGCACAGCAAATGAGGCAACACAGATCAAAGTAGAGATTAACTACTTTCTCAGGTTATCCATTATCCAACACACAGATAAAATTAACTAGCGCGGAGGGAAGCTAACCAACAACCAATGTAGCAGATCTGAAGGAAGGGGAGGGGATGGATTACCTCGTCACTGGGGGTGGCGGGGAGCAGGGTTGAAGGGGAGCGACGAAGGCGGAGCAGCCGGGGCCCGGGGAAGGTGTGCAGCAGCGGCGTCTCAAGGCATAGGGAGATGAGCTGATTGCCGGACTGGGCGACTGGCCTGGCGGGGCGGACTGAGCGGCCGAGCCTGAGCTGAGGAAGGAGCGCGCGGCGCGCCAGCCGCCGGCGCCCGGGCGCCGGATCTGAGAGACAGACGACTGGACGAGGGAGAGCTGGAGCACAGAGAGGCGGAGAGCCCGAGGAAGCAGCGCCGAGCCGCCGCCCGCCGAGGTGCCGAGCGCGCCAGCCGCCGCCCGGGCACCGGATCTGAGAGCTAGGGTTGGAGACTTGAGTCGCTCGCTCGCTCTGTCGCTGTGTCGCAGGTCACAGGACGGTAGGAGAGATGTGGAGTTGTGGACTTGAGTCGCTCCGAGGCTGTAGGAGTCCGCTCTAGAGTCGGATCTGTCTCCAGGTTGACGCATGGCCGCACACTCCATCTCTCGTTGGTGCAGCAATGGAGGGCGGCGGGGCTGCGGGATGGCGTTGGTGGGCGGTGGTGCAGGATGGCGCTGGTGTGCGACGGGGATGCGGGATGACGCGGCAATGGCAGAGGCGGCGTTGCTGGACGGCGCGGCAATGGTGGGCAACCGCTAAAAGGCTCCTACGCAATCTCGCTGTCGGCGGCGCTGTGAGAGGCGAAGTCTTTCCAGTCCCGTGAACTCTCGCCATGCTAATTCAGGAAAAGCTACGCGTATAGAACAAAAGAATAAAATAACCATATCTGACACAACTGAACAAGTAGCACAATGGTAAGGCATACTGCTCTCAATTGCTTGGTGCTGGGTTCGAATCTTAGATTTGGCACTTTTTTTCCTATTTATTATTACTAGCAACAACGATTCCTCTGTGCTTCAGAATATTTTTTATTTTTCCCTCCGTGCCATATACATGCAACAAAGAAACAAAAATATTTAGTTTTTAATCCTATCACAAATGAAAGAGTAGCTAAGTGGTAAGGCACGTTCAGTTCTTTTATGGGCTCTTGAGTTCGATTCCTCTTTGCATATCTTTTTTTTTAATTTTTCCCTCCATAGCAAATACATGATAGCGGGCCTAGTGTTTTGGGCTCAGGACTTTGATGAATTTAAATTCCTACTAGATTGTGACGGTCTATGATAAAACGTCACGAGTTTGTGGGCTGGGTATCCACTAGTGCAGATCCATGATGAAAAATAGATGATCGTCACAGATGGTGCACTGTTAGTGATGGTTTCTAAATACGTCATGGAGAATCCGTCATGGATTAAAAGGTTTGTTGTAGTGTGTGCAAGACCAAGAAACAAGAGAAGTGCCAATGGATTGACAAGTGCTAGAAGTGTTCTTCCTATTTATCCTACAGCCAGCAAAATCTGAGTCGGAGTAAGCTCTAAGGGAAAGATAGAAAGCAGAAGAGTATCAGATACCATAGTTTAGAGTAGCTCGAAGGAACCTGAAAATGCGCTTCACTGCCTGACGGTGAGAGGCACGAGGAGAAGCCTGAAATTGAGTGCACAAACACACGACGAAGTGTATGTCTGGTTTCGAAGTAGTGAGGTATAGAAGGGAGCCAATCATGCTGTGGTACTCCTTCTGATCTACAGGCTCGCCATGCTCATCAGGATCAAGTGTGGTCGAAGTCACCATCGGAGTTGACACCGGCTTGCCACCACTCGTGTCAAAGCATCTTAGGAGGTTTTGAGTATACTTGCGTTAATACAAGAAGGTACCCTTCCGAGTCTGCTTGGTCTAGAAGCCGAGAGCATGAGAAGAACCACCAAAGATTATGTCATCCACATATATCTGGACTAGCAGAAAGTCATTGACATGCCTACGACTAAACAAGGTTTTGTCTACCTTATCCATCTCAAACATATGACTAAAAAGATAGAACTTAAGCCTCTCATACCCAACTCTAGGGGCTTGCTTAAGTCCATACAAGGTTTTGAAAAGCTTGAAGACATGGTTTGGGTGTTTAGGGTTCTTGAAACCCAGATGCTATCTAGCATAAACCTCTTCCTCAATAAACCCATTGAGAAATGCACTCTTGACATCCATCTGGTATAGCTTAAAGCTCTTAGACGCTGTGACTGCAAGCAAGATCCTAATAGCTTCTAGCCTAGCTACAGAGGCGAATGTCTCCCAAAATCTAAACCCTCACCTAAAAAAACCTGAGCTATCAATCTAGCCTTGTTTCAAATGACCACCCCATCCTCACTCTGCTTGTTCTTAAAGACCTATTTGGTTCCTATGATATTATGACCACTAGGTGGCTCAATAATCGACCAGAACTTGTTCCTCTAGAAATTCTCTTAACTCATGCATGGCATTGACCTAAGACTCATTAGATAGTGCATGACAAACATCCTTGGACTCGAAAGTGGCGACATACTCAGAGTATAGACAAAAGTGAGATAAGCCAGACTTTGAGTGCATGATATGCTCAAGAAGATCTCCTATGATCTGCTCAGGAGGATGACGACACTGAATTTGTTAGGGAGGTCTTGGATGGGATGAAAAGTGGCCTTTACCTCATAAACTATGGAGGTAGGAGCAGAGCCACAAGCTCCAGAAGAGGTAGAAGGTAAAGGCAGATCTCCTCGAGGCGCAGTGGTAGAAACAGGCACCTTAGGGGTAGATGGGACTGTATCAGGTAATGAACCTTCATCTCCATCGTCCTTATCATCTGCAAAGATAATCTTGAACTGCATAATTGGACCTGAGATGTCGGGCCTAGCACCAGGACTAGCCTCATCAAAGATAACCTCACAGGTCTCTATGATCCTACTAGTCTTACAGTTTTAGACCCTATAGCTCCGCGAAGAAGTCAAGTAACCTAGAAAGATACCATCAGATGAGTGTGACTCGAACTTATCTAGGTTCCCAGAGTTCATAATAAAATACTTGCAACCGAAAACAAGAAAATGTGAGACACTGAGTTTTCGCCATACCTCAACTCATAAGAAGTGCGATGCAAGTGTGCCCTCAGAAAGGCTTTGTTCAAAATATGGCAAACGGTAGCTATAGCCTCAGCCCAAAACTTCCTAGGAGTTCCATACTCATCTAGCATCGTCCTGGCCATCTCGACCAAGGTATAGTTCTTCTTCACAATGCTATTTTATTGAGGGACGTATGGAGAAGAGAACTAATACTCTACACCTATCTCATCATAGAACTCTCAAAGTAGGAGTTCTTAAACTCCGTGTCATTGACACTGCGAATAGCTTATAATGCACTAGGGAGCTCAGCAGACAACCTACCGAACAAACCCTAAAAATGACTTAATGAGTCATCATTTGAGGCTAAGAAAAACACCTAAGAAAATCTCAAGAAATCATTAACCACAACAAAAACATATCACTTCCTACTGGCCAACTGCACTCTAGTTGGACCAACAGTGTCCATATGAAAAGCTGTCCTGGTGCATCGTTCATAGTCACAGTGACTAGGGGATGAAAATCAGCAACTATCTTGCCATGCCGGTAAGGATCACAAACTAAGTATTTGACCATCTTGAGCTTAGACAGAACACGAACGAGGTCGTGACCACTAACTCGTGTCAAATGGTCAAAGCCAATGTGACCAAGTCTATTATGCCAGAAGGAGAGATCACGAGACTAGGAAGCCACTAAGCATTGGAGAGAATCACCAGAAGACTCGATAAAATCCACATGAATGATCCTCCCAAACCTAGAAATCTTGCAAACTAGGCTTCCCGAAGAATCAAGAATTTTACAAGTATTTTTCTTAAAGCTTACCTCAAAATCACCATCGGTAAGCTGAAAAACAAATAGCAAATTATAACGTAGCTTACTCAGTAATGCAACATCTTTAAGAATGAAGGAATCATTAATGTGCACAGTACCCTTGGTGATGACTTGACTTGATGAAGCGTCTCCAAATGTGATCATCTCATCACCTGGAGCTCGAACTAGGGAAGAGAATCAACGAAAGTCTCTGGTCGTGTGACGAGAATAGCCAGAGTCAACAAACCAAACATCTCCCTTTCTAGCCTGACAAACCTGAATCAATGAGAACAAGACATCGGTGGCTCGGTACTGGGTAAATGAGAGCAGATATATGAACCCAATGCTGAGTCACACGACGAGTAGAAGATCCAGTCACAGAAACAAGAGATTGTCCTCTAGTAACGTTACGCACCTCACCTCTCACAGAATCAGAGGGTCTAGAAGTAGACCTCAAACCTCTACTAGGTCTGATCGCCATTGAAGAGCTGGTCTAACCAAAAGTAGTATGCTGATCACACTGCGGATAGCTACCTCGACGGGGGAAACGAGGTCTATCCTCAAAACGACGGAAACCCTAACCAGAAGCACCTCGATGACCAAAAATAGAAGAAGCCTAAAAGACTAGCCCTCGACATTGCCTAAAACTAAGCAAATTAGTAGAGCTACCTACGACTCTTGACCTCATGTCGGTCTTAGGAGCGCTCCAAGTTTAGGGCTGACCCTAAATACCAATAAGAGCACGACACGGTCTCGACGCGTGATCTTGGCATGCTTGAAGCAGAACTCGACTAAGTATCCATCCTTTTGACAGAAGGTGCAATGATACTTCATCTTCTAAGAGGTCGAAACAGCAGGAGGCACAACATTACTATTAGAAATCGCTTGGACAAAGCCTGTAGATTTAAACACTTTTTTTTCTTAGACTTGGACGCAGCCTCGATCACGCCTCCTGCTACAGCTCTAATAACTACAGGTGGATGTTTCCTCACATCCTCTAAGAAACCATATCTAAGACCTTCATTAAACTTGCAAATCTTGGATTTGTCCAAGATAAGATCGAGACCTTTCTTACCTCCAATAAATTTTTTAAGAGTGTTCATGAGGTACTCATATTCCCAAAAAAGAGAAGCACAGGAAGAATAAGGGAAAGAAGAGGATGAAGAACCAGAAGGAGAAAATCGAATAGCACATGCATATATCTCCTTATGCATGGTTACCTCAAGCTTGAGGGCTTCGCAAGACACACATGGGGCAGTCCTAATCCTAGCCATCCGGGCCTCGTAACTCTTCCTAAAAGTCTCTTGCATATCCTTCATTTTCTCTTCCACTTTAGCGCAGAACAAGCAAGCAGGTTGTGGCTTATTTAGTAGATCTTTAGTTAGCTTCACATATTTTTCTTCCAAAGCAATGAATTCAGATTTTAGTTTTTCATAATTATTGCATAGTGAACTAATAGGAGCCTTATAAACATATTAAGCCATTTTCTTATTATGTTCACACATATTGTGAAATTGCTTAGAAATGGATTCAAATTCAATAGTTGATTTAGGGCATTTGGCATAAGAAGCAACAGGCTCAATCAAAGCAGCATGCATTTCAGCGATTTTATGATCTGCCTTCTTTAAATTAATTTCAAGTTGGTACAGCTATTATAGGTTTCAGGCAAATCAAGGAGCATGGTGTATAATCCTCTAAAAGTATTATCCTTATCCTCGCATGAGGTGTAAACTGTAGTCTCAGCAGAATCAGATTGAACAGAAATAACTCTAACCATCTCTAATTCAGCTAATAGACTAACATTCTCCACTTTGAGCAAATTAAGCTCAGAAATTAGACTATCAAGTAAGGTTCTTAGTTTCTCCATATCTCCAACAAGGAAGCACATACATGATACATCACAATCATCACAGTCGTCACGAGATGAAGCAAATCTCTAATTGCGCGCTTTTGCACTGACAAACTTCTGCTAGTGAGATGGCACGTCATGGGAGGTGAGATGAGATCTTCGTGACGACAGAGGATGGGTGACTGTGCGGAGAATGTTCATTGGATTGTAAGCTAACAATCATGAAGCCAAACGGAGCTACAAACTCATCAGCTTTGTAGAGATTGCGCATATAATGATTGGCTTACAGCCCGCAACTTAGCATCGGAGGTGGATTGGGTTGTGACCTAACAACGAGGAATCCAACTGGAGCTAATGAACTCACGATATGCTGTGAGAGAATCGCCCAAACACACACTGCAGCTGATACACAACCACATCCGCATGTGAGGAGTACGAAACAGGTGAAAGCGTATAGCTTTCACCTCACACAAACATTCCGCGTATAGCTTTGGTCTCACATATCCACGAACGAATCACAAGTCAAGATGACACTACCACATTAAATTGTTGGAATACTTTTGTCGGCCATTCGTTCAGATGGGAACAACACAAAAAATCAATCACATCCGTTCAATGCTGAATACAACCCCTTTCTGGAACAAACCACACTGAAAAAAAAAAGTGGGGGTGGCAGTATTCATCCGGTAGATGCCATCCTACATGGTTGCATCCAAACAGTAGGGGCTCCAGCATCAAATCATTTTACATGACGAAGAAAATCGGCAATCAACAAAGGAGATGAACAAAAAAAAAAGATTGCACTGAACAAATATGAAGTGCAAAAGACAAAGAAGAATCAAACCAATAAAGCAAGGTGAGAAAAGATAGACATCATTCCAAGGACTAAAACACCTACGGAGTGTACATGTCTGCATGTTTGTTAGGTTGCTGAAGGAGCTTCCTTTTCTTCGGCTACAATCGGAGCATGTTGTTCTTTAGCTATATCTGGAGAAGCTTCTTTTTCTTTATCTAGAGCGACAGCTGATGAGAGCCAGTCCGAAGCTGCAGCTTCGAGTTCAGACTCAACATGCCCGTGCACATTCAGAGGAGTGACAGATATCTGTAGGTTGTAAAAGGGGGAAAACGCTTAGCCACTGAGAAAATACACACGCGCGCGCGCACAGAGAGAGAGAGAGAGAGAGAGAGAGAGAGAGAGAGAGAGAGAGAGAGAGAGAGAGAGAGCTCACAAATCCATTATCCATAGCTCTCAAATCGATATCCTCATCTAAACCTTCATGTTGCTTCACGACGAACTGCATTTTGATGTAACCAAAGAAGAAAAGGATGCTCAGAAAGCTTTGATGGTGTCCATTTGTCCCCAGAAACATGCTCACTTCTCAAAAACAATGAACGCTAAAATGGCCCCAGGCTATTCACATATGTACCAAGTGTGGTACTGCTTAAAAGTTCATTGTTTTGTACATGATCAAAGAAGTGGAACAATGTGTTTTGTGCTACATCAAAGCTCTGGAAAATATATTTACCTCAGCACGGAAAAACTTCTTCACTACTTCTCGAGCCTCTGATTTTCCTGCAGCTGCAACAGACTCAACCTCAACTGTCTTCCGCTGAGCATTTACTCTGCGTGCAGCTCCCTGAAGATGAAAGTAAAAGCCAATTTGAGAATGAGCTAATGAGGACACAAGAAAGAAACTTCTGTGGCATAAAAGAATGGCTTCATACTGCTGCAGATGCATCCTTCCCAAGCTGGGCAAGCTGAATACCAAGGCTTTGATGCATGCCCATGAAGTGAGCAGCAGATGAAGGTCTGCTTGTCGACACAGCTTGCCAACTTTGAGTAGGACTGTATACGCTTTGCTTGGTCAACTTGAAACCCTGACATCAAGAGAGAGATACATTGAAAAAAGAAATTATGTGTAAAAGTAGAACCAAAATTACGTGAGTGCTTAGATTCTTTTCCATCTTTTCCACCACAGTTGTCGAAAAGAATGCAAATTAACACAAGATATTAAAGTGAACTGATCTGTCGAAAAGAATGCAAATTATCATTGTCCCTCGGTCCCTCCAATTAATAAGGTTGCTTTGCTGTATAGATTGTTAAGGAGATATGCCATATAGAGATAAGGCATATATGGAATAGAATACAAACTCTATCTCTAATACCCTTAACACCCCCCCTCAAATGCAAGGCGTATGCAATAGCATTGCATTTGAAAAGGGTTAATACTAAAACAAGAAAAATCCGAAGTCCGAGTCTTGATGATGTCGTCGTTGCGTGCAGCCTTTGAATAAACTGTCAAATCAAGCCGAAGAGGAATAGATAGATGCATGACGGCGCAGATCGAAGCCCAAGAGGCGGCAGCGCAGTGCACAGAGGACGCGCGGCGGCCTTTGAAGCTCGGGGCGGCGGCTAGAGAAGCGGCGGCATCATAACGACTTCTACGATCTGCACGCGGCTCAGAGAGTAGAGCGGCGGCTGCTGCCATGCAAAAGAAAATTCCTACACTTCTATGACTGACAATAAATTTGTGGACTCGCGCGGCTTTGACGATATGAAGGAGAAGCTACGGATTTAGATGGACGCAACGGAAGACTTAAGAAAAAGCAACTGACTTTTGAAGACCGACTAAAACAGAGACTCAACGAATAAAGATACTAGCAGCAGAATCCTCTCTCCTACACCTCTAGAAAATGAAAACCCGCTACCTCACTCCCGTCTCTCACCCTCTGTCCTCGCGCCTCCCCTTTCTCTTCTCTTCTCACCAGCAAAGCGACCTGAGGCGAGCGCCGGCCGAGAAGAAATCAGCGGGGAGAGAGGCGGTCGGGATGGCGGCGCGGAGGCACGGGCACGGCGGCCTGGAGGCAGCGTCCGAAGGCGGCGGTGCGGGCGCGGAAGCGCTGGCACGGCGACGCGGGCGCGGAGGTGCGGGCACGGCGGCGCGGGCACCGTAGCCGGAAGACGGTGTCCAAATGCGGAGGCGGCTGGATCCGACGTGGGCGCGGCGGCCGGAGCGGAAGTAGATCGAGATTAGGGTTTCAACCTAAAGCTCTGATACCATGTTATGAATATTGTGTGTATTGATATGAGACCCAAAAGGCCATATATATAGGAGAGTACAAGGAGATATGCCATATAGAGATAAGGCATATATGGAATAGAATACAAACTCTATCTCTAATACCCTTATCTCTAATACCCTTAACATAGATAACTGCATGACCTTACAATCAGTATATACTTCATGAAGAAAGCTTGGAGCATATTGTTGTGCTTGCGGCTAAGGTAATACCAACATGGCTAAGCATTCTGTACAGCTCAGCGAAGCCCAAGTCATGAACTCATGATGCAGAAAAGCAATGATGAACCCATTTGGCCATTTCAAATTTCAGGAAAAATGCATGATATATTAAAGAGTATTTGGAAAAGAAGACAGATTGATCCAGTGCTTTGCAAACAAGCAGGATGCAGCATAATGAAAACAACTGTTTTCTTTATGATTTATACTAATGGATGAAATCAAAGGCAAGCTAACATATGACCATGGCACTTGAGAAGAAGTTCAAAGTCAAGAATCAGATAAACATACACATTACTATGCTATGATACAGTAGGTCAATAGCAGAAAAGAGATAACCAGTGGTGACACAATAGAGCTATTTTTTATTAAAAAAAAAGGTTCAGTTGTCAAAACAAGGCAGCCTCAGTGTAGTTTATTGTTTATTGTATTCTTTACCATTCAATCATCAGTGAGGTGCAGGCAGCAGATGCCCTCAGATGGCTAAACACTTTCAAGGTTCAGTTGTCAAAACAAGGCAGCTTCAGTGTAGTTTATTGCATTCCTAACCATTCAATCATCAGTGAGGTGCAGGCGCAGATGCCTTCAGATGGCTAAACACTTTCAAAACCTTGTTCTCTGACAACATAGCAAACAGCTAAGAATCTCGTTTCTTTGCCCTTAAGACTAGCCTCTCAAGGAAATCAAAGTAGTATATGAAGCTCTTAAATTAAGCACTATATGTATTGCAAAAGCCCATAGCAATAGCATGGTCCAGTATGCTTGTAACTAAATGTCAAAGTGGACAAGTAAAAGGACTTCATGTTCTTCTACAGCTATGGTGCTATTTTTTGTCCCTAAAATGCAGTTTATGATTCAGAGTTCCATTCACAAAAATAACCTTATTTGCAATCGGCAAGCTTGGAACTCCAATATTCAGCAGGCACCCTCTGAGAAAAGTTCCTTTCTCAATGTCTGCCAAGGCAGAATGTATCAATGGCAAACACACCTCAGCTGCATCCTTAAAGTCACTGTCTTTGGTTTCATCCTTCTTCCTAGTTGCAGATATCCACCGCATGTGGTTAGCTCTGGTTATTCCGTGAACCAATCACATTACTAATGGTAAAGAAAATTTGAATTACTGTTTTAACATGAATACACACATACCCACCAATTCAATGAGATTGCAATTGAAGGTACCCCATGCATTAAGGCCTCCCTTGCAGCAGCAATGGCAGAAGAATGGAACCTACACAAATTTGCAATAAATTGCATAACAAAATACAAAACAGACTATAAATGGGCCACTTCTGAAACAAAAGCATACATATCATAACCGCAATTTGGCCCTGCATTGATACCACTGATCACCTGCAAACCAAATGAAGTCATCCTCAATGCTAACAAGGTTAGGAAATCGGAAATCCACTTCCTAAACATAGCTAACAAGCACAATACCAAAGCAGGCGCCGACCAAGAAAACAGCCTCCCAGATAATGCCAATGAGACGCAATCCACAGGTGTCCCTACATTAACAATCATCAAAAATAGCAAAGGCAAAAACTCTAACGATTGTCAACAGCTGAGGAATAGTATGATCCAAATGGCACAGATGGATGAAGAACCCTCACCGGATATCTCGAAAGCTTTCGCCCCTGTGAACTCCACGGATGTCGCTGCAACGGTCTCGCGGATGGTTATGGAGTGACCGCAGACAGGCTTGTCCCTTCAAATCAAGAAAAGATTATAAGTTAGTTGGTTTTAGAACCACAGGGGGAATGGAAGTTTTAGAACCACAGGGGGAATGGATTAGTTACTAGAGTTCACATCAAATCCGGCCAAAACGAAGAATCTTCTGATTTTCTGAGGTCACGAGAAAAGTGCAAGGAGAAATCAAGAATTCGGGTGTTTGGATCGAGGGACGTACGATTCGGGGGCGCATACGTGGACGTCGCAGCGGCCGCCGGCGGCGAGGGCGGCGACGAGAGCCGCGAGACCCGGTGACCGGATCCCGCCGGCGCAGGTCAGAAGTACGGCAGGATTAGCCGGCGCGTCATCATCCGCCGGAGCACCCGCAGCCTCCGCCTCCGGGGCCGAGGTCTCAGCGGCCGTGGCGCCAGCGTCCTCGGCCGGTGGCGGGCGGCGGGAGGCGAGGACGGACTGTAGGTTGGATACGAGCGCGGACGGGAGGGGATTGGGCCTCGGGGCGTCGTCGCCGGAGCTCGCGGCCATCGGCTTCGCCGGAGAGGTGGACGGGTGTTGGGAGGACAGAGAGAGAGAGATGTGAGGGGAGGCTCTCTGTGTTTTTGACCTTCACAGATGTGAGGGGAAAGTTGCTTCAGCAAAGCGTGACCGAAATGACCTGTCGTCATTCGGTAATTAATCGCCATTTTGACACTTAATCCACCGTCTCTAATACCAGGTATGTAGCCAATCGTTGTATAGCTCAACGGCATGGGTATTCTGACTCTCTAGCTAAATACTAGAGTTCGATTTAAACAAAGTACGGATTTAGATAGGATATTTATATGGTTTTTATTATAATTTTCTGGGATTAAAACATGTGACATATATAAGTTACGAACCTTGATGGTTGCACTAGCTAATAAGTAGCTAGCGTACCTTCCTCAGACCATCAAAGAATCTATGACCTCCATTTGTGTGGACATATGATCTAGCCATCCATGTATACCCCCAAGTACATCTAGATTTAAAATGGTTGACTTTTTGACCAAAATGGTCACTCACTCTTGCCGTACCGTTTGAACGCGGGTGGGCCAACTGTTTCATTTCGGCAACATTAAAACCTAAAGCCCGTCCGTTTCAATTTCAGTTTCTAACTTCTAGTTTTATTCACTATATCTAAATTTTATGTTTTTTTGTTTTTCAGCTTTTTCAGACTTTTTTGTTTTTTTCCCGTATTCATTTGCATTATTTGTGATGGTCTAACCTGTTTTTTTCCATTTTTTAAATTTTTTTAAAATTTAATTACATCAAATAAGTCACCAACAGCTACAGTACAAAATAAGCAACTACAATGCAAATAAGCTGTAAAGCAGCTTATTTCAGCCGAACTGAGCAAAGCCTACTTTATAGACACGAGGACCGAAAGGACGAGTGCGCACACAGCTTCATGCACATATATGTACATGCGGAGCGCATAGCTGGGAGGCGAGGCCACTAAGGAGGTGTTTGTGTTGCTACAGCTAATAGTTTTTGTTTAAAATAAATAGTAGTGGATTTTAGAAGAAAGGGTGAGTGGTGAAAAAAGAAAGGAGTAATACGTACACGAGATGAGAGTGAGAGAAGTATGGTACGTAAAACAATGTGACCTCTATCTTAGGCCCCGTTTGGCACGGATCCACTTCACAAGTGGAGCTATTTTTTGGCTTCAGCTCCACGAACAGCTCCACCGGTGGAGCTGGAGTTGTTTTGGTAGACTGTTTGGCAAAACAGCTCCACCTGTTTTATCATGCATGGTTGAGAGATGTCAATTGTCCAATATACCCCTGTCTATTTGGCTTGTAGTAACATCAAGAGATGTATGTTTCTACATGATTTTTCATCCGAGTAAATTTGAATTCAAAAAAAAAATTAAAATAACACAAAGTATTAGCAACCAATATTTAATGGCGGTGGCGCTCCCTTCACGGTCGAAGACGAGAAGACCGAACAGAGGAACGGGAACGGGAGAATAGAAGAGTCGGTGGCAGATCGCGTAAATTCACGAAAGTACAAGGGCAGTGGCATGCGGGCCTGCGGATGGAGCCGGGTGGAGCTACTTTTTTCAGCTCCATCTCGTACATATCTTTTGTCTCATCATGTTTTAAGGGACTCCTTGGGTGGAGCTATTTTGTTTTACCCCGTTTGGCACAAAACGGCTCCAAACAGCTCCAGGAGCCGGTGGTGGAGCTGTGCCAAACGGGACCTTATACTCGGACCGTAATCCTCTTTTTACCTTCGAAACGAGATAGAAGTAAAAAAATAAAAAAATCGTTTCGAAGAAATCGGTTATTCACGTTTTGATTTCTTTACACAGAAGAGGAGACACCAGGCAACCGCGGTCGTGGGGGGCAGCGCCATGTGAGTTCTTTCCAGAGGTCATGTGAGGGGCTAGCTAGCCAGTCAGTTGGTGGTGCCTCTCCATCGATCCGCCGTCCTCGCGTCGCGCGCGCGGAAAAGGCTAATTTTAGCCCCGCCTGGCTCGATGGGCCACGCACCTACCTCGGCGCGCGCAACAGAGGCTGGCCGGTGGTCGCTCGCTTCCATCGGTTCCTCGTGCAAAGCAAAACGCCAAACGCGCCAGGACCATGCACGCTTTGGTCCATGCGTGGGGGCTCTTTGGGCTCTCTCTTTTCCCGCGAGCTCGTTATAGTTATTAGTTTCCAGTTTACTATCCTTTAATTTTATTTTTTAGCTTTGTAGCTTTCAGGTTTTTTATTTTTTATATTTGTTTGTATTATCCATAATATGTTAATCTATTTTTTATTTTTTAAATTTCAATATATCAAAAAACTACTAAGAGATGCTATATATGTGATAAACTAGTTACAATATAAAAAGTCATAAACTAACTTATATAAGCTAAACTGAACCCTGTGATTGGTTTAGCATGCAATTTGCGTCCCCGACCAAGCTATCGATCGTTCTGGTCGGCTCATGTTGCACTTTAGATCGAGAACTCACGCATCACAGGTTATCATTTTGGATGCATGGAGCTGCCTTTGATTGACGACTAACGAACTAGGTAGAACTGACAATCATTTATGTTTCTCAGAGTTGCAGTCGAGAAGTTTCATTGATTAATCTTTTTAATTATATGCTATGTTATTGGGTTCGGTCTTTTTTCCTTTTCCTCTGCATTTCCCACGTCCAATGCACTGTCTGTATTTGACTTTGTGTGTTCAAGGAGAGCACTTGCATCACTAGACCCAATAGTCTATTCTCTTATGATGCAACTCAATATGCGTAATGAAATCGATGGCCATTTCAACACAAAGCGGTAAAATTATCGCACCGTACGTACGTTTGTCATGAATTATGGTACATTGGTACCTAGTGCTAAATTAATTATTACCTGAAGCATCTATCGATATATACAGTATAGCATTGTCCTCGTCTCGAAGAAACAAGAGTATTGACATTGTCCTGCCCGGCCATACCAGTTTCCAGAAACGCTATTATTAGGCATTTCCGTGATTAGCCAATCGATGCCGCTTTTCCAGGCCTACCAACTCATGAATTGAGCTACAGTTTATATACAAGCACCTGTCAGTCTGTCATCCACGACACCTTTAATTAGCACGAGAAAAACCGCTTACTAATTAAACATAGCACGTTAGCAACCGAAACAGATCACACGCGCATATACGTACGTTGCATCTCGATGGAGCGAGCTAGCAGGGCGGAGTCACACCCAGGTAGAGTAGGTTTTAGCCTGAGCTTAGGTAGTATTTTTATAATTTAATTTACATAGTATATATTATTTTATCACTAAGTTTAAGATGTAACTAAATTCTAGCTCCGCTATTGCAAGTTAGCATTGGAACTTGAGAGCCAGAACCGCGCGAAGCCAAACCGGTCGACAGGCCAGCCAGCCGGCACGCATCAAGGAGAGCTAGAAAAAAAAAGGCAATCTGCAGCAACAAGATGGGAGCGTGACATGCGAGGACGACGGTGGCGCTGGCGTGCGCGGGGGCGTTGATGGGCGTGGCGATGATGTCCGCGGCGGAGCGCGCGGAGGCGCCACAGAACTGCATCTAGTCCTAAAGCACCGGCCTCTTTGCAGCCCAATCAGTACGATATAGGCCTGTTTGGTTGGCGGATGAGCTCATGCAGGCTGCATAAGCGTGGTCAAGCTGAGGAGGGAAGCTCCTCAGCCGTATTCCTCCTCAGCCTAGCTCCAGTTGTTTTTTTACATCCGCTCGTGCAGATTCTCTCCTCTCTGTAGCCAACCAAACACCATCTCTCTGCATGCACTGGTGCGAGTCACCCCGCATGCAGGCAACCAAACAGGCCCTATGCTGCCTGCCTGCACGCACAATTCTCCCCGTGCACCGTGGACGCAGTTGACGCGCAAAGTCGGCGCGTTGGGATGGCGCGCGGCCTGGTGGGGGAGGTCGATTTTGCGGGGCCGGCACGGCGTAAGACGGCGAGAGGCGGACGCCGCACCACCGGCGGAACACGAGTTGGACCGGCCGCGTTTGCGTGCGTGCCTGCGTGATCGGCGCAGAGAGGAGGCGCGTAACAGAGACGAAATGCAAAAACCCCCAAATACCCAACAAACTTCACGCTGTGACTCCCTAAAAAATAAAAGAACCTCATGATATGTACGTGCAGATGGGAATTTTTCTCCATTCTACTTCATGATGAGGCCTTGTGCTTTTGTGCAACGATCTCATGATCGACTTGCTGCTATCTGAACCTCTGTGCCTGCAGAGCTCGCGGCCCATGTTGGCCATTCAATCCGCATCAAAGTGACAGACATATGAGGGGCTGTAGCGCGTTCATGTCTTCTACGTGAGGGAAATAAACCTGTGCTCGGCACGAAATGGATGTTCTTCCCTTATCTTGTAGTCAATTTGTGTGACAACAAATTCAACTTTCTGCAAATAAGACACTTGCCGACTTGGCCAGGCCCCTTTGGATCAAATTAACGGGTTTCCCTAGGAGATGGATCAAAGGGTTGTTTCCATAGGAGATCAAGCAGTATTTACATTGTTTCCTATGATATCTACATGAAATCCAAAACATGCTTGGGATACGGTGAGATTGAGAGACGTTATCTGGATCACTGTTTATGCCAGTCTTACTAGCTAATATGTACATATATAACAGGGTGTGGCCTTTTCGAACACGGTTGATAACTTATAGATATGACTGATAATAATTTATCATAGCGTGAGTACTTGTGCGAACGAATCAAATACCGATAAGCCGCTTTAAAAAGGCTGTAACAATAAGCTACTTTAAAACGATAGCATAGAAATCATTCCGCTTGTTTATTCAGAAAAAACCATAAGTCATAAACCATTATCTGAAAAGAACTTGACAACAAATGAAGTTACATATGTCTGGACCGTATAAACTATTGAGTTTTGGTGCGGTTACTGCACAAATAAATTTCCAGGAGCTTTTTTCTGACGATTTTAATAGCGCTTCATTCACTGAAGGAAGCGGGGTTACTTACTGGTATAAAAAACATAAATTTTGTAACATCGAAACATATTCAATATGGATCTTGTTTCATTAAGCTCGTAATTTCGAATACAATTGTGTAAACGGATCACATATCAGACTTTTTGCGAGAAAGTTATTATTATTTTTAGCTTGTAAACAAGATAAAAAAGTCATCATATCAATTGTACTGCTGCATGCATGTGATAATTTAGTAGATTCGGTCATGAGGAAAGTTATTGCCAAATGTGGGTGAAGTTACTGCCTATTGTGAGAAAAGTTATTACCTGCTGTGTATTATGAGCGTTCGGCGGTAACTTCACTCGCTACCGATAGTAACTTCGTTCACAATGGATGGTAACTTTCTAGCACTGTGTACTGTGAGCGTTCAGCAGTAGCTTCACTCGCTACCAATAGTAACTCCGTTCACAATGGATGATAACTTTCTGACACACAATTTACATCTACGCACTGGTTAGTAGCCACTCGTAATTAATGTCCTAGATTAGCGGACATAATTAGCGGATGGCAGTTATGGCAATAGTGATACCATGCACGTGAGAACTGTGAGTAACTAATGAATTACACACGATAACTTGATGTGCATATGATAGTAATCTTTTCATAAATTAACAAACGCAACTGCTCCGTTAGAAGGGTCTAACGCGTGTGAGAACTGTAAGTAACTTCATAAATTATAAACGATAACTTTATGTGTATGTGGTAGTAATTTTATCATACTTAACGATCAGGCACAACTTCACTAGTAATCGTTCATAGGTGGGTTGGTGGATCAACTTACTGATTGATTCAAGACGGGTAGTGCGCTTATTCTGTGCATAGGTGCTGGTTAGTGTGTGTGAGTGTATAAAGCCTTTCCTGTACTTTTTGGAGTACATACTCACACTTCTAATATATATATATATATATATATATATATATATATATATATATAAGTTTCAAGTACTTAATCTACCAATTATATACTTATCATTCCTACACATTATATAAAAAATATATTTACATGTAACATATAAAAATATATTATAAGAAACATGAATATATAATTATTTCATAAATTATATAAGAAAAAGTCAATATAACATTTCAAACTTTACTCAAAAGTCCGTCCAACACTCTGAACTATGAAACCGGGTATTTGACTCCAAACTTTGCAATTCAGTTCAAATAACACATTGACCCAGCTTCGGATGGTAGTATTATCCGAATGGTGCGATCAGCGAATGATTTTACCATTAGGATGACATGCTAGTCAAGTTTAGGTGACTGACAGTTAGGGTCCATAGGGTATTTTCTCCTAAATCGAAACAGATGGGGGGAACTATAGAGGGCGATAGTCATAGAAGCACAACTAGAAACTCGGTGGGGGAGAAGCCTATATAGGCCCCACATGTTATTGACTCAATTTGGTCAGCATGTCATCTTATGTAGCAAAATTGCCTATTTTATCACGCCACGTGGGCAATTCCACCATGCGAAACGGGGTCAAGGTGTTATTTGTACCAGATTACAATGTTCGGGAGTTAAATGTTTGGTTTCATAGTTTAAGATGTTGGACGGACTTTTAAGCAAAATTTAGATGTTATATAGACTTCATGCGAGCTAGATCAACCCATACCTAACAAAATACCCCCAAACATTCAGGGAATCCAATGGGGTTGCATGCCGGTGTTCGCCGAGAAGCTGTCGACAGATGAAGCACTGGCTGCCGACGTCGACGACGACCCCAGGATGGCATCCATGAAGTCCACCACCGGACCCATGACCGCCAGCTCGGCCAAGAAAGCGCCTGCACCCTTCGGTTCGACAAACACCGGGAGGCAGCTGCGAGCCGCGCCTTCTTGAGCCACGAGGTCACTTGGTTTGCGCTGGCTTGCGATGCCATCAGCCCCGTTCTCCGGGTAAGCATCCGCCGAGCGGCACAGCTTGATGAACTCCCCGTCGACGGCGTACTGGAGATCGCCGCCGTGGACGGCGTGGCCTGGGAAGAAGAGTGGCTGAGAGCTGAAATTTGCCCATGCCGCCGCGGAGTTCACTGAAGATGGAGGAGACTGCGTGACTGCTTGAGCTGCATTGTCCACCCCGTTCAGTAGTGTGCATCCTGCAGCTGCGATGCCTTGTCCTGCCCCATCAAGAATGTTGTAGTACAAATCTGCAGCAATGCAACAGAATTCGAGTTAATACTTGTATACTACATGTTTGGTGCCAGATTAATTTGCTCTTTCCAAGTGGAAAATTATTGGGCCCTCCAATCTTATGCCATATACAAAAAAAAAAGATAGAGGGGTATGAGAAGTGGCATGTTTACAGGAAAAAAGTGTCAGACGTAACACAGGTTTTACCTGCAGGGCAAGGGATGTTGACGGGGTGGAGGCTGCCCACAGCCTGAGATATGAGCTTCTTCTTGATGGTGGAATTCCAAAAGTTCTTCACCTCATTGTCCGTTCTACCAGGTAGGTGCTTGGCTATCTGGGCCCACCTGCAGCGTAGTAAAGCACAATGACACACATTTAGATAGCCCAACTTGCCGTTTTTGTCCCTTTCCTGCCTCAAGCAAGTTAATGCGATTGTGCATTACTCGCATATAGGACATGCATACACAGATAAGTTACTGCATACAGGGGGAAGTTACAGCCTCACATGCATGCATAGCTGATTTGCATGTAGGGCGAGCCGGCCAAGGATTACCTGTTCCCTAGCACCCTGTGGAGCTCAATGATGAGGGCCTCCTCCTGCTGCGAGAAGCTTCCCCTCTTCAAGTCCGGCCTCAGGTAGTTGATCCACCTCAGCCTGCAGCTCTTGCCACACCTCTGCAGCCCTGCATGCACGCAGTACTGCAGCATTGCGTAAACTGAAGTACACTGAATAACACAAACTCCATATGTGTATGTACACGTACCAGCTTGTCTTGGGACTGAGCTCCAGCAGCCATGGCCATGTGTGGAGATGTACTTGACGAGCTTCTCGTCTTCCTCTGGTGACCACAGGCCCCTCCTGACCTTCTGCTTGTTGCAGCAGGAGTGGTGCCCCATCTCTCCCTCTCTCTATCTTCCTGAACTCCTGAAGGATCTCACTTCACACTGGCAGCAGCAGTACCGCAACTACTCGAGCTTTAGTAGTTTTTGCTTATAAAGAACAGGAGAGGGAAAGCAATATGCCAAATGCATGCATGCAACTATGCAAGGGCTACAAAGGGCAGGCAGATTAAAAGCACGGAGAGGAAAAGCTGGACCAAAACCTGCCCATGAAGTTGAGCCCCAGCTAGGGCCCTATCTAACCTAGGTGTGTGAGCAGCATGTTACTACGTAGGTTACTTCAGAAGTGCGTAGCTCAAGTGAGGACCCAAGGTGATGAGGTGAGTGGAGGGCATTTTGGTACTTTCAGCCTTCATTATGAGAGAAGGCTTGTGTGATGGGGTTGAGCCCCTATGCCTGGTTAGTTTTGGGAACTCTTACACCGGGTGTGAGAGCATCTCCAAGAGAGGCTCAATATTTTATCCTCTAAAACCTCATATTGAGAGTTTTTCTAAAAAATTTGTCCTCTAAATCTTTCCCCTCCTTCAGTAGCTCCTCTAAATTTGGATCCCTAAAGTTACCATCTAAGCACTGTATATTTGATGGTGATCCACCTCAATTTTGGAGTACCAAAATTATTGGGCGTGTTTTTGAGTATCTGTTGGAAGCTTGTTTTTAGCTTTCATACCTAATATTTGAAGATAGAGGGTGAGAAAGAGCATTCTCTGATGCCTGTGTGGGGGCGGGGTTTGCGTGCGTAAAATTTTCAAGTTCTATCAGTACGCCCATAACTGCTTGCTTCCACACGGATTGAGATCCTCTGACTTCAAAGTCACCGTGACTTTGTCACTGATAGGTGGGCCCCTCCTCTCGCAGGCCCACCTGTCAGTGACAAAGTCACCATGACTTTGAAGTCAGAGGATCTCAATCCCCTCCAAACTACATGGCAGCAGCTACCATTTAGACTAGTATCAATTCGCCTAGCTAATGGTCCATATGTTCTGAGTTCTGATCCATCGCATCTATATATGTACTCGAGCCTTAAATAGTCTATACGCTTTAGCATGTACTGTTCTTACCTACCATGCCAGAAGACGAGCATCACCACTGGATATTTTTGAACTGTGGTTTTAACTTTTGAATTATAGTTTTTAAATTCTAGTTATTTATAAGAGATAATATGTAAAGAGAAATAGACATATGCAATTTAGTATAGTTGAATTCGATACAGTGTTTACTATTAATCTACCTGTAGACACTGCTTTAAAAAACATATTATTTAAAAGTTAGTTACTATAATAGAAAGTCAATAAAATTAAGACTAAGCCCAACCGAAGGCAGCCATAAAAAGCAAGGTACCATTCATTGACGTTTGACAAAAGATCAAGATTTGGAATCCTCTGTAGACCCTGCCAAAAAGAGAGACAAGGAACAGGAACTGCAACAAACAGAAGGTCTCTGTACGTACGTATTCTTGAGGACACAATTTGGTAGCGTCCCCGGAAAGATTGTAGTTGTAATTAAGCAGAGTAGGTAGCCTTCCGTACTGTTTATCAACGTTCAACAAAGCTTTCTGGCAAATTAAGGATTAGGTTATCTGAGAAAGGCTGTAATTTGTTGACTGGCTTTCTGCTTAGATCTAGCTCATGCACTAGTGTTACAATGTTAATATAGCACAAGTTTCAACTTGCCATTGCACATGTGCACTCGATCGGCAGCAAGACAAAAGGCTGATCGGACTAGGATTCGTTGGCCAAAGCGGAGCCGTTTCGGACAAGAACATCGAGTGGGACTGCATGCAAACATGCATGGGCCATGCAGGATAGAGGAAACGTGACAACACGTAGCATGAACCGTACGTGCATCACACGACCCCCCTCCCCTGATCGATCGAAGCGTGCACAATACGGGTCATGTGCACGTCCCTCGTGCCATTAATGCGCCGGACCCCGCGCGACATGTCATGGCAAGTACAGGAACTACGTACGACTGCACCACAAAGAAAAGAGAAGAGAGAGCAGTCATGTACCGCGTACACGTACGTACGTCCGGCCGGCCCAGTGGTATGCGTCGTACGTCCTATGTAAGAAAAAACGTATCGAGAAAATAGAAGCCTCTACCGACACTTTCACGGCATGCGTGCGTTAGGAGCGCGAAACGGCACATTACGATTGACAAGTTGGTGAGCAATTTTCCTCTTGTACCGCATTGCAGTGGTCGCGAGCACACACGCACCCTTGCTAATAGCTACGTGCAGTGCAGTGATAGAGCTAGAATTTAGTTATACCTTAATTTCGCCTACTACGACAGGGTTTTGACCGAAAAAACCACCGATGGTGCTGTTCGCCGGTGCCGACGGGCCGTGCCGAGGACCCAAAAATGCCCGTGCGCCAAGCCAAAATTACGGTGAAACCACCGTCCGCCAGCAAAGGAAAACAGTGCCCCTCTCCGGTACCAATCATCCCCCGTGGTCCCAGGGCTAGGTTTGGCCCTCAGGTATACTAAGGGGTGGTGAGGGGTTGCGTAGGAAACAGCTGCCGTGGCAGGCGAAATGATCTAAATTATCTGGACTGAATCATAAAAATACTACTTAGGTTAGACTGAATTTATCTAAATTATATATTAGATATTTTTTTACACTCTAAACTGAAGTCTATGGTATGACTTCGTACCTACGTGTTTCTACTTGTATGCTCTCCCTCTGGAGCTTTCTCCTCGCGCCCGTCCGTGCGTACCGAGACGAGCCGATGTGATGTCTCAACCACTGCATACTGCATGCCCATCGATCGCGGTTGATTCAGTGGCAAGCCTCCTTTCTTGTTTCTCTCGTCGTTCTTACTCGTGTGTACGAGCATTATGGGCTTTCTGATCTCCCAACTAGTACTATGTTTCCTTCATGGTTAGTGCGTGTGCGTCCAAGCTTTAGCATTTTTTCCTTGCGTTAGATGGAAGCAAAATGTCTGTACGCGTGAGGCATCAAACGGACTTGTATGAGACTGGGTATATACCAGCACGTATTCATATATAGTGCCCCTCCATCAAATGACAAATGTCCAATCGTCAGAACCGGCAGTACGTAGAAACCGCTCCATGTGCAGGAAGTACCGGTGAACGTAGCTCTTGCTGCACTTGTAAGCGAAGCTACGGGAATGAATGCTGACAGCTACTATATACGTCCAGGACAAAAGAAAATGTACACATATCTGCATGAAAAACACATACAGCTATTGTAGTTTTTTTTCAGTGAACACAAGATGCCATCCATTCGAGAAGATATGCGTACTGTGTGTACTGCTTCACTTTTGATTCGCCTCGACTTTCATAGTAGACATCGAACTGGGCATAAACGAATCAAACGATCCTCGCCGGCCTTACAGTAGGAAATGTCCGTGGCCAAAAAGAAAGCTGTTCGCTTCTAGTACTCAACCCCTCGCGCAAGATCGTCGAGATGGACCGGAGTCAGTGGAGTTGACACCGAAAGAGTTGCAACAGAATTATATTTCTTTTCTAGCTCCAGCTAGCGTTCATGGTAACTTCCGAACGAAATTACAAAGGGCATCTTGGACTAGCTAGTTCAGTCGCGCGCGCGTGCATGCAGCAGGGGCCAGCACGGACTCATCCGTCACGTAACTGCCATGTATCTTAGCGCTTTCATTTCAGAATTTCAACTCATGGCCTTGTCCTCATGCAAAGATTTCACGTGCTTCTCCTCATGCAAAGATTTCTTGCACGATGAATCTTTGCAAGGAACACTGCCTTAATTAGACTCCCGGTCTTGTCTTATCAGCCTGGGACTAGTCCGGCGGTGACAGACAGGACGCTTTTTTTTTTGTGTATTTAGGTATTATCTGGATGTTTTCTTTTTAATAATTATTTAAATTTAAGATCGTTGGATTAGAGATTCAACGGTTGTTTTTTAGGGGGGATTTTTTTGAATGGGAGGATTCGTATCCGTTGGATATCTAATCCAACGATTACAAATCTGGATGATAATTACGAAGAAAACATTTAGATGATGTCTATCAACACCTTTTTTTTTGCGAGAGAGTGACAACGGACAAACGTGACCTGATCGCTGAATGAAATGAATAGTACCTAACCCAACACTGACCTCTGAAAGAATTGTTAACTGAAAATGTCGCCAAGAGCGAGCCGAGAGCCCAATTAAGAGTTTGCTAATCCGTAAGAACGCAGCAGAAACCCTCGATCGCCTAGTTCGGGGCAAATCCATCCGCCCGGCACGCACGCACGTACATGCACATGCACGACCTTTCGCAATCCGTTAACCTTCCAATCAACAGCGGCACCGTCGGTCGCTCGCGTAGTGCCGTCGCTGTACCGAGGGGCCGCCGGGCATCTCCATCAGTATGAGCTAGTTACTAGCTCTAAGACAACTTCTCCAATAATACTAACTTTTAGCACATAGCTCATAACATAAATAGCCTCACATGACACTCTCACATAATTTTGAAATGTGTGTATGAGACTAGCTCTTGATCAAGAGATATCTTTTCTCTCTCTTCTATTAAAATATGAAATAATATACTTAGAGCTAACTCATAAGTCACTGTTGGAGATGCTCTAACCAAGCAACCCCGGCGCGAGGAACAGGACAAGCCGGATCCCCTCGCCGATATGGCGAGATGGGCATGGGACAAAGAAATGTGTGGTGAGATACGTACGATTGGCTTAGTTCTGACTTCTGAGTCCTTTCCACTACTGTTTTGGGACTGCACGGAGACGTCTGCATTCTTCCCAGGACGCGATTTCGTTGTACATTATTGTGTTGAATCATGTTGTGCGTGTGTGCGGTGTGCTAGCTAAACGAGTATAATATTTGTAAAAGCTATGAATTATGACATTCAGAATGCATCTGGCAAATGCACTATATAAATCTTGTATCGCCAATCCAAACACTAAAAATATATAATGATTTATCAAATCCAAAAAAAATTAACCGCACACTCGATCCCCACGGTGACAAGGCAGCAAGTCATTTTCGATATTCTTGCCACGCTTAATCTAATTGATGCCCTTAAATTAATATGTTATTGTTTGCCATGCAGACATACAAGAATAGAACAGATCAAAATCAAAATCTAGACATAATATTAGATGCAGTAAATAAGAGCACGGAAGATAGATCGATATATATGGGATGAAAGGATGCAGTATTACATTCACGGCAGATTACTTTCATCATACAATGTTGCGAAGCAGGAGTAAGTAGCAATCTAGTCGTAACAAACCAACAAACTATACGATTAATTCGGTTCACACAAGCTAACATACAATTAAGAGACAGAATGACCAGCTACTTGTAAATGTGGATAAATTCTCAACACCAGCGTGTATACAGAAGATCGCACGACTCAAAAGACTGGTTTTCACGTACAAATTCTTGAGAATCGGAGCATACTACGTATGCAAAAGAAAAGGGGCTGTAAATTTTTGGCACCACGCGGAACTGAAGCACAGCTGCACAAGTAATGCTTAAAATGAATAACAACAAGACCTAGGCTCTGTTTATTTATGTTTAGTTTTTTTGGTTTATAATTTAAAGCTAACTTTTTGACTTAATCAACTTATAAGCACCTACCTTTTAAGCAAGTCAGGTATGTACCCTGTTTGTTTAGGCTTATGCTTTCTGGCTTGAACACACAACAATCAGTGGTAATTTATAGAATTTTGAGAATTACTTTGAACATGAATCACTGATCATGACCTTGATAATCACAACATCTATTCTCATTCAATTCAAAAAAAAGAAAGAAAATGAAAAATAGAGAAAAAAAATATTTCGATCGTCGTCGGGCCAGGGAGGATGGCGGTGGCAAGGAAGAGTGATGCCAGTGACGGCGAGTGCGGGGAAGGGGGATGCCAGCGGCAGCGAGCGTGGGGAAGAGGGAGGTCGGCGAAGTCGAGGCGCGTAGACGGCGCCGATGGAGTTGGTGTGCGGGGAAGAGGGAAGCCGACGGGGTTGGGACGAGGGAAGTCGGCGGTAGCGGGCGCGGGGAAGAGAGAGGCCGGCAGAGTTGGGGCACGTGGATGGCGCCGACAGAGTTGGGGTGCGGGGAAGAGGGAGGCCGACGAGGTAGGGATGAGGGAAGTCGGTGACGACGGGCGCGGGGAAGAGGGAGGTCGATGGAGTTAGGGGATGGGGACGACGTCGGCGGGAGTGGGACGGCGGCGTCGAGCGTCGTGGGATGGTGAGGGAGCCTAAAAAGGGGTGGAGAGGAGGGGGAAAAGAGGAAGGAGGAAACAGGAGAAAAAATAGAAGAATTTGAAGTTATATATGAATGACATTTGGTGGGTAATTAACTTAAATAGCAAAGAGATATTCAATTCCGCAAAAGCCAATAAAAGCCCCTCTCCTATGGCTTTTAGCTTTTAGGCTTAAAATAGCTTAAGCTTTTCATAAGCTGAATGAATTAAAAGGTCACATCTTTATTTAGGCTTTAGCTTTTTTTGCTTATAAGCCAGATAAAAAGCCTAAACAAACAGTGTTCTGAAATTTTATCGACAAATATTAACCACTAAAAACATTCCACGTAGTGGGTAAAATATACATGTTAGATAGAAAAGGTAAAATGAATTTTAAAAATAGAATCGAACGAATATGTCAGCTGGCAGTTAAGTAAACACAATTACTACGTGAGGATTTTGTAGGCTTGAGGCTTCACAAAGGTTGTTGCACTGTTGTGCCCTTCTTGTGGATAGAAACTTCAAGTAGAACCATGACCAGAGCTTTTGTTCTCTCTCGGAGGTATCTTCAGCAAATTCTTCATTGTGTCACTAGCTGAATGCCCACTCACGAGTATGTATACAAACATGTTCTAAAAGTTTTTAAATTCGTCAAATAAGTTGAAAGCCGTTGATCACACCTCGTGGTCATAAGTCGGAAGACATCGACCACACCTCATGGTTGTAGGTTGGGAGCCCTCGAGCACACCTCGTCGTCGTAAGTCGGAAGCCATCGACCATCGTGCGTGATCATAGGTCGAGAACGGTCGACCATCGCTGGTGGTTGTAAGTTGACAACAATCGACGATCAATCGTGGTCCCAAATCAGGAGCCTTCGACAATAGCTCGTGGTCGTACGTCAGAATCCGACAACCACCGTTCATGGTCGTAAGTCGGAAGACATCGACCACACCTCAGGGTTGTAAGTCGGAACACATCGACCAGTGCTCGTGGTCGTAAATCAGAAGCCGTTGATCACACCTCGTGGTCGTAAGTTAGAAGCTATCGACCATCGCGCATGATTGTAGGTCGGGAGCGGTCAACTATCGCTTGTGGTCGTACGTTGGTAGGCCTCCGGTGCGCTTGTGCCCTGTCGCCCGACTACTAATGCTAGCTTGCTCGGTCCACCCGACCTGCTCAGCCCCAACTTCGACCACGGCCCTTTGACGTCGACCGCGACTCCCTTCGACCACTGCCCCGACTTCGACCACATCGTCGACTTCGACCACGGCCCCAACTTCGACCACACCCCCTGACTTCGACCACTGCCCCCATCGACTCCAACCACTACCCTCATTGACTTCGACCACTGCCCCCTTCAACTACTGTCCGCTTCGACCACGGCTCTTCGACGTCGACCACTTCCCCCTTCGACCACGGCTTCGACTGCGACCACGGATCTTCGACTTCGACCAACACTTGTGGTCGTAAGTCGGAAGACATCGACCACACCTCGTGGTGGTAAGTCGGAACACATCGATCAGCGCTTGTGGTCATAAATCAGAAGTCGTCGATCACACCTCGTGGCCAAAAGCATGTTACAATCCATGGGGAGTATGAGACCTTGTAGGTCTTGCCGTCGAAGGTGGCAAGCTCAATCTTGGGGCTGACCTGGGGGTAGGCGACGGGGATGTCCAATTGGAGGGAGAACTCGTAGTGGCGAAGGTTATGGGCGAACCAGCAGGTGCCCTCCGGGTTGGCATTACGACTACGACCATGACCTCTACGACCATGTCCACGGGCGCTACGACTATGACCATGACCGCGACTTCAACCACTGCCCCCTTCGACTTCGATTACTGCCCCCTTCAACCACTGTCCCCTTTAACCATGGCCCTTCGACGTCGACCACTTCTCTCTTCGACCATGGCTTCGACGACGACAACCACGGATGTTTGAGTTCAACCACTGCCCCCTTTGGCCACTGCCCTTCGACGACCATGGCCCTTCGACAACGACCACTTCCCTCTTCAACCACGGCTTCGACTTCGACCAAGAATCTTCGACTTTGACCACGGATCTTCGACTTCGACCATGGATCTGCGACTTCGACCACTGCCCCCCTTCGACCACTATCCCCTTCGACCATGACCCTTCGACATCGACCACTTCCCTATTCGACCACCGCCCCTTCGACCACTGTCCCCTTCGACTACGGCCTTTCGATGTCGACCACTTCCCCTTTCGACCATGGCCCCTTCGACCATAGCTTCGACTTTGACCATGTATCTTCGACATTGAACACGGATCTTCGGCTTCACCACTGCCCCTTTGACCACTGTCTCCTTTGACCACAGCTCTTCGACGTCGACCACTTTTCCCTCGACCACCACCGTTCGACCAATGTCCCCTTCAACCACGGCCTTTTGACGTCGACCACTGTTCCCTTTGACCACGACCCTTCGACGTCGGCCACTTCCCCCTTCAACCATTGCCCCCTTCGACCATGGCCCCAACGTCGACCACTACCCTTCGACTTCGACTGCGGACCGACTTCGTCTACGGCCCTTCGACTTCGACCGCGGACCCAACCACGGCTTGGACTTCGACCATGACCCTTCGACTTCAACCACTGTCTCCTTCGACCATGGTTTGGACTTTGACCACGACCCTTCAGCTTCGACCACGGCCTGACTTCGACCACGACCCTTGGACTTTGACTATGGACCGACTTTGTCCACGGCCCTTGGATTTCAACTACTGCCCCCTTCGACCACTGTCCCCTTTGACCACGGTTTGGACTTCGACCACGACCCTTTGACTTCGACCACGGCTTGACTTCGACTTCGACCACTGATCTTCGACTTTGGCCATGGCCCCATTTGACCATGGCCCCTCAACCACGGCCCCCTTCGACCTCGGTACCGACTTCGACGACCAGCTTGGGAGACCAAAATCGCTAGACAGTGCGACGGGCTTCGAGTGAAGATGGAATTAGTGGTGGCGCTGAGGAGGAGGAGGCGCAGCACGAGGGTTTAGGGGAGAGAAGGAGGCGGCGGTTGCAGGAGGTGGAGGTGGGGAGACGACTGCGGGCAGATGGGGAGAGGAGGCGGTGGGTGAATGCGTTGGAGAGGTGGTGATAGGGAGATGCGGCGTTGCTGGGGGAAGTTGGGGGATTGCGACCAGACGTTGCTGCGTGGGGAAGGAATTGGTGGCGGCGCCGAGGAGGAGGAGGCGTAGCACGAGGGTTCTAGGGAGAGAAGGAGGCGATGGTTGCGGGAGGTGGAGATGGAGAGGCTACGACGGGTCGATGGGGATAGGAGGCAGCAGACAAATGGGTTGGGGAGGCGGCGACGGGGAGATGCAGCACTGCTGGGGAAGTTGGGGGACTGCGATCAGACGTTACCGCACGGGGAAGGAATTGGTGGCGGCGTTGAGGAGGAGGAGGAGGCGCGGTACAAGGGTTCAGGGGAGCGAAGGAGGCGGCGGTTGCAGGAGGTGGAGTGGTTGCGGGAGGCGGAGGATGCGGGGGAAGAGAAGAGGAGGAGCGCGGCCCACGTGTCGGCCTGATTTTTTCTACGAGGAGCGGAAGAACTACTTACATGTGAATCTGAACAGCTAATATTTGATCAGACGGCTAAGAAAAGAGAAGGGAGAATGAACCGATGACCACCAACTCACATTTTTAAAGAGTAGAGATATGCGGTGAAACCAATAGCCACCGAGGGTGCTACCTACAAAATTACCCATATTTCAGAAGCGCCATCTTGCAAACACAACACAATTGTATACATCGAGTACAAATCCGATCTGAACATGAAATACACTAATCCATGGGTAGACTTTTTGGCTAAAAACACTGCCATGGAAATGTAGTGGAAACCAGAAAGTTCAAGATAAGCTGTGATTCAATTAAATGCAAGGATTCAGGGATGATGAAGACTTGGGTAACTTCAAGAACAAAAATACCCACGTGTCAATGAGACACAAAGTAGCAAATGCAAAATGTGAAACTTTTCAGCAGAATATACATCAGAACACAACTTACTCCCAAAAATGGCCACATTCCAGATAAGGTTATAGAGCATTAACCATAACAATCAATAAACTACTACAGTTTATAAGGCAAAGCAAGCACAAGAAAGCCGTGAAAATTGCCTAGGTGTGTTCCACAAAATTGTGAAACCACTTGGTCTATTTTTTGTTTTCCATCATGTGATCTTAAAATTTATGGCTGTAAATGCAAGCACACACAAGATGAAACATTCTTTTTATTAAAAAAAGAAAAAGATGAAACATCCGAGGTAAAGGTGCGGAGTTTCAGACTCTAACAACAGAGGAGAGAGCAAGTTGTCCTAAGACTTTCAGACTACCAAGAAGTTATTCGAATGGGACGGTTGCAAATAATCAATAAAAGATTGTTCAGTATATTTGGAAACTAAATAGGCTCCTATAAATGTACAGTTGAACCCAAAATGACAAGTATTATCGCAAGAGCTACCTTGATGTAATTGAGGCTCAAACCAGCAAACAATTGTCTCCACCCCTGTTTTGTTTGATGATAGTAAGCCCCTGGAATGTACCCCTTATTCGTGGGCCATCAAAGTGATCATTCTGTTGCTGACTCTAAACCTACAAAAGGGAAGCAAATAAAAAGATGATAAATAGTTGAGAAACATAGTTATTAAGAAAATCAACAAGGGTCTCTGAAAAAGGATGTGCTATATGGAACAAATGAAGTACCTGCATCTGTCTCCTGACAACATCTAATGGGTAAGTTAGAGTCTGGCCAAATAAACCAGCTGCGGCACCACAGGACAATTTCAATGTGACAGAATTTTTGTAATCTTCAGGTGCGTGTGCCTTCAGTCCTTCGTATATGTAGAATTTAAGACCAGCATAAGGAAGTATTCCCATGAGCGTTGGACCTGAATTCAAATAGTTTAGATGGAGGCATAAACAATATAACTACTATAAGTGACAAAGGTAACATCAGGGTTATTAAGACGACGCCTAAGCGGTAAGATGTTGAGGAACTCCAAGGCGTCGCCATCGCCTTGCCAGGAAGGCAGGAAGGTCTATGGCGCCTGCCTCACAGTCATGGCGTCACCATGGTGTTGCTTAGGCGAAGAAAGGCTTCAGGACGGCTGAGGTGTGCACCCCAGAAACACGAGAAACACAAGGAAAATATAAAGAGATGGGGTGGGACAGGGGCCAGCGGGGGAACCTGTTGCGTGAATGCCGAACCCTAGTGCGATAGTGCTGCCTCCATCCCCATGGCGGCACCATCCTAGAAGCGGCGCGCCAACGGCCATCTGCTCAACCGTCCCACCTCCATCCCCGTCCCTGTCGCCCTCTCCGCTCTAGGTATACCCCATTCCCTCCCTCCCGGCCTCCACCTCCTCCCCCTCCCTCCTCGGCTCCCCCTCCCTACCGGCCTCCACCTTTCTCCCTTCTCCTCACCTCCCCCTCCCCTCTTGGCCTCCATGGCTCCACCTTCTCCTCGGCTCCTCCTCCCTGCCGGCCTCCACCTCTCTCCCTTCTCCCCACCTTCCCCCTCCCCTCTTGGCCTCCATGGCTCCACCTTCTCCTCGGCTCCTCCTCCCTGCCGGCCTCCACCTTCCTTCCTTCTCCCCGCATCCCCCTCCCGGCGGCGACCCCGGCCTCCCCTCCCTCCCGGGAGGAGGTGGTGCCGTTGAGGGGAGGCCAGGTCGCTAGGAGGGAGGGGGAGCTGGGGTTGTGTCGGAGCGAGCGAGAGAATGAGTGTACTCGCGTCGGTGCTCGCTGCTATCCGGATGTTTATTGCTCTACTACTGTGCTGCTCGCTATTGTGCTGCTCGCTGGCTCACTGCTATTGTGCTCGCTGAACTGTTATGGACTTATGTTGCTCATTATTCATGTGGTTTGTTGCTTGGGAGAAGAGAAGAGAGGAGAGATTGTCAAAAAGATATGTCACTCAATCCGTATTTACTCAATTAATTGAAATACAATTTGTATCTATTACATTTATAACAATTTATATATTGAAACTTGCAAGGGGCCAAGGGGGATGGATGTTACATGGGAGAAGAGCAATTGGAATGGAGAGATGGGTGCTATATAAGCTCAAGAATTGGCAACAACAAGGTACATATGTGTTGGTAAAATGCTCATTTTATTTGCTGCCCTTTAGCGCCTTATGATATGTAAAGCGTCGTCTCGTCTCACGCCTTACCGTTTAAAAGATGTGAGGGCAGTGGGTCATCTCGTCTCGCCTTATCGTCTTAATAACCTTGATTGAAATTATCCAGACACGAGAGCAAAATAAGAATAGACACAGCTCACAACAAGTCTTCAGCTCACTAGAGAATTTTATGGTGCTTGAATAAGCATCAGAGATATATGAAGGGGATATCCATATCTACTCCACGATATGGAGCTCGCGCTCCACCTTCTGAATAAACACCTCTAAAAACATCCTTTATTCCTTCAGATGTTGGTTAGAGTACTCATCCTTTTCAAACCACTACTGAGTTGGTCTGAACAATTGACCTTTAAGCAAAACCAAGCAAATTCAACACATCACAATGCAAAGCAAAAGAAAACATATATGCAATAAAAACAATAGAAGACCTGAACTTGGGAGCAACACTATGGGAACACAAAGAATTTATCGAAATGTGCCGAGGAAACATCATACTTATTCTCAAGAGATGACTGATAGACAATACACAATTTAGGTCGCATTTTTTTGGGGCAACATAATCTACTACTCCCTTTGTTCACAAATAGATGTGTTTTCTTGTGGTAGCATAATCTACTACTTTAACCATAATTTATATGATTAGCAAAAATATTGTGAATGTACCTTTCATCAATCCACTGGTACCATTTTTATATGAGGAATTCACATACTTTATAGTTTATATACACATATTGTGGTGAGTTGGCGAGATCTGTTTGTAAACAGAGGGAGTACTACAGCTCAATACTAATTACTAAGGGGAACGATTAGTAAAACTGTCACAGCTTTGTTAACTGTTCAATTTATTAATTACCCTAGCAAACCAATTCAATACTGAAAGGTTGTGCTCTGCAATTTGAAAGATTAGAAGGCAGAGGTGGCGGCGGTAGAATCCTTACGCACATCGAAGAAATTTGAATGATTATGTGAAATAAAATATACGAATGATGTTTAACAAAATCCTCTCTTTTTTTTTGCAAAATTTACGATGAGAGAGGCGATCTTGTCCAAATTTGCACAGGAAGCAGAGCAAGCAAGCAAAGGCGCCCCGAATTCAAAATCCCGAGCCGGACGTTCACCAACGGTCCAGACCCCGACATGCATCTTCGGCCCAGGCACCGAGCTGGCCCACATGGCAGCGTCGCCGGCCCGCCCCTCGAGGAGGCTAGAGCCCTCTTTCTCGAAGCCCGACGACTGCAAAAAGCGAGCGCGTGACGGCGTGAGCCGCAAATTCAGCGCCTTTTTGCCGCTCCGACCCGGCCGAAGTGCCCAACGGATACGCCACCGCAGCCCGGGACCACACGCCAGCGTCCTAGACGGGACGGGGGAACTGACAGTGTGGGCCCCGTAGCCCGGTCGGCTTTTCCCAGCTTCGGGCTCGTCCCCATTTCAAAATTTGAACCGCCACGCAAGCCCAAACGGCTGCCGGCCTTGTAAGTCGTAACCGAAGCGCACGACGGCCAACAAGTCAAGCCTCCCGTTTCCCACCTCTCCCATTGCGCCTCGTCGCGGGACTAGGTAGAGAGAGAGAGAGAGAGAACGTCTCGTCTCGTCTTGAGGCAAGTTCGGAGTTTGGTTGGCGTTGCGGAGCATCGATGGGGGCGTCGGGGAAGTGGATCAGGACGCTAGTGGGGCTCAAGCCGGCGGCGGAGAGTGAGAAGCCCGGCAGGGGGAGGGCGCGCAAGTGGAGCCGGCTGTGGCGGAGCTCGTCCGGCGGGCAGAGGGGTGCCGCGGCGGGGAACGCGTCGGCTTCGGAGGTGTCAGAGACGTCGTCCTCGGCCGCCGACGCGCTCAGCTCCGTCGTCGCGGCGGTGGTCCGCGCGCCGTCCAGGGACTTCCGCCTCATCAGGCAGGAGTGGGCCGCCGTCCGCATCCAGACCGCCTTCCGCGCCTTCCTGGTAGACCACCACCGTCGCTCGCGTCGCTCAATTCTTGTTAGAAATGTCAGCTTTGTGAGCGTTTCTTGTCCATGTTTTGTGCAGGCGAGGAGGGCGTTGAGGGCGCTGCGAGGGATCGTGCGGCTTCAGGCGCTGGTGCGCGGCCGCCGCGTGCGCAAGCAGCTGGCCGTGACGCTCAAGTGCATGCACGCACTCGTCCGGGTGCAGGCGCGGGCGCGGGACCGCCGAGCGCTGCTGTCGGCTGACGGCCGCGACTCGCAGGACGTGCTTGACGAGCGCAGCAGCCTCGCAGATCACATCAAGGAAGCAGAGGTATATACTGTTACTGCAGTACTGTACATAGTACATACTAGTAGTTCATAACTTGCTTACCCGAATTATCGAGTGCCGTACGTTCGCTTGATGCGCGATTTTTTTGCGAATGAATGATTGGGTTGTACTTTGTTCGCGATGAATGAGTTACTATTTCGCATTATACGTGCATTATGCATTGTATACTCGTGCAAATAAAGAATAATACTTTGAATATATGCACTTGATGGAGACTTGCAGCAGTAAAATTAGTATTTCAGTTAGTTGATGTGATGAGTTACTTTTAGTTGTTAAAGAATTGAAGCAGTAGGATCACTCTCATCATGATGAAGGATTGATATGGACATTTAGCCCCCTTTATTTTAAGTAATGATTCGAGATTGTATTTGCTATTGACTATTTATGTTTGAACGAATCATGATAGTGGCATTGTTAGGTATGCCTTCCTAGGGTGATGCTACCAACAATGCATCTTTGCAACTTGTTCTAGCCAAGTTTGTCGTTCGTCGATTTTTATTCTGCCAGAGTATTGACCTGCAGTCCTGGACAATTCTTTAGCTTTTAACACTAGAAACATTGTGCGGTTCTGCATACGAGAAGATAATGTATGATGATGTCTGCTTGTTTGGATGGCATCACATTACAGGCAGGATGGTGTGATAGTCAAGGCACTGTGGATGACGTAAGATCAAAGATGAACATGAGGCATGATGGTGCAATCAAGAGAGAAAGGGCAATTGCTTACGCTCTTTCTCACCAGGTTCGTCTTGCATCAATAATCTGGGTACAGAACGAATTTCTTGATTTTTTTTACATGCTCTGGTATTTGTTTTAGCAGCGGAGTTCAAACCACGGTGGAAGACCTAGCTCTCCTGCTGTCTCTCTTAAGAATCATGGGACTAATAGGAGCAATCATAGTTGGAGCTATTTGGAAGGGTGGATGGCAACAAAACCTTGGGAGAGTCGCTTTATGCAGCAAAGCCATACTGAGCACTCCACCAATTCACGGTGTTCAGAGAGCGTGGAGGAAATGAACGTAGCCAACTCAAAACTTTCTGGTGCAAGCTCAGTCAAGATCAGAAGAAACAATGTCACAACTAGGGTGGCAGTGAAGCCTCCTTCCATAATCTCAGCTTCCTCTTCTGATTTTGTTTGTGAGGAGAGCTCTCCATCAACATCTTCAGTTACTCCAGTGTCTGGCACCAATTTCCTAACATCAGAAAGATCTGATTGTGGTCGGAGCGGTGGACCGAACTACATGAGCTTGACCAAATCAGCCAAAGCAAGGCTGAGTGGTTCTTCTGGCACTCATAAGCCACCACTTCAAAGACAAAGATCCGGTGATCTGCGCCATAGCAACAGGGCGGCATTCTCTTCAATGGATGTTCAAAGCACTGCCGGCTCGGAGGTTTCAGTTACTTCAAAGAGGTTAAACAGTTTGAAAGGTCGAGGCATTAGAAGTAGTTTGGACAAGGAGAATGATGATCAACATAGTTCCTTCTTTTAGAACTTGAATCCTATTTATTCCCTTCATATATTTTAGTGGTCTTGATGTTTACCTGTATGTATGTTGTGAGTTCAATCCCTCATTGCTTATTTTGGTACCTATATTTATGATGTACAAATGCGAAATTTGCCAAAGGTTGAACTGTTATTATCAGCCTGCTGCATTGTAAAATCTCAGGGTTCTAACTGAAGTTATGCGGGATGGTGATGGCTGGTTCTGCTGGATTACCAGCAATGAATCGATAATTTTGGACAAGAAAGGAGAAGTGAGGTTTTTGCTTGTTTGTTTTGACAAATAATCACGTGTCCCTTGCCTTGCAGCAAATCACAAAAGTGTGTATTTCTCCCATGAGATGTTTGTCTCAATCCTTTGCCCAATTTGTTGTTGCCAATTATTCGTTGGAAGCTACATACCTGACGTTTTATCTATATTGCTGAGCAAATGTTTACAGTACTATAGTGCCTCTAGCAAATCTTAATCTTTTGACATGTTTACTGCAGTCATTTGAGAATGTTTTTTTTCTTCTGAATTACCTTTGGCCTTTCAGAAAGCGTCATGCATGTCAAAATCTGTGCTTTTACTATATGACAAAAACCAGCCTGGCATGCTATGATACAGGAAGAAATCTGGAGAGGGAATTTTGCAGAGTTGGTGCATTACCAAGTACTCCTGGTATGCACTCAGGCAGTAGAAGGGAATTAGTTCTAACTAAAATCTCATCCAACTATGTAGAGGGGGACGCCAACACCGCCGGCCCTAACAGAGGGGGGATGCCAACACTGGGGAAGGAGTCTCCAACTAGAACTCGTACTAAGCACTTACTGCAACCACAAGGGAGAGAGGGCTGCTCCTCCACTCACAATGCGACACAAGGCATCGTCGCAACCACTCGACACGCAAAGCAAGGATGGTCCGCCTCTCAACAAAGATCAACACCAACAGTGTCCCACCTCAAAGCACAAGCCAAATCTGCGCCAAGCACCACCATGCGCTGCCCATCAATGTTGCGCGTCACGAGTCATCGTTGTCACGCGTCACACACCGCGACGCAGCAGCTTCGACTCCTCAGCGACCCCGCCTTGCTAGTGCACAAAAACAAGCCATCCGACGCGCCAACCACGCCTAGCCTTAGCTCACCCTCGACCGCTGCCACCACCTGCGAGCCCCAACGCCCCGCCACGACACCTGTCATGTGTCATCATTGCCACCCATCGCACACCTGTGACTCGACTGCTCTGACATTGCCATGACAAGCATCACCGAAGTGTCCAAAGCGATGCCTATTGGTTGCCCCAGCTGAGTCGATGATGACACCCAAGTCCAGGCCAAGCCTAAGCTCGCCCAAGACCAATGTCACAAACACACCACGATGCCCCACCACGGCGCCCATCACGTGTCATCGTTGTTGATCGTCGCACACCTGCAATGTGGCAACTCCAACTTCATCGCGACAAGCATCGTCGAAGCATCTAAAGCGATGCCTGATGCGTTGTCCCAGTAAAATCGATGATCCAAGCCCGGACCGGGCGTAAGCTTGCCCAAGACTGGAAGCTATCGCCTCCCAACCGTGATGTTTGTCACGTATTATTGTCGTTACCCGTGGCACCGCGATGGGCAACAACACCAACTTCACCGCGACACGCATCGTCGAAGCAACTAGAGCAACGCCTGTAGTGTTGCCACAATCAAAATGACAATGACACCCAAGCCCTCACTGGCCTGCATTGCCACCTCGCACTACAACCTCTAGACCTACCAGATCCACAAGGGGAGGTAGATTTGGTGAAGAAATGGCCCAGTCAGAGGAGGCCTCCTGACGAAGTGGACCAAGTGGCCTCACACTCCTCCATCGCAGCTTGGCTGAGCTGACTCCTACTGTGTTGGACTCCTTTTCATCGTGTTGCTGATGTGACACCTATTTGTGTGCCACTGGTGCTGACACACCGCTCGCTGTCTGGCCTACCACTGGTGCAAGCCACACCGCCTACACCCACTGCTACCAAAAAAGCTACGGTTGGGTAGAGAGAGGGAGCCGCAAAAGGAAAAATAGATTGGAGGAAAGAACCCCAAAGACTAGTGCTGACGCACAGCTCGCTGTCTGGCCTGTCGCTGGCGCAAGCCACATTGCCCACACCCACTGCTACCAACAAAGCTACGGTTGGGTAGAGAGAGGGAGCCACAAAAGGAAAAAATAGATTGGAGGAAAGAACTGCAAATCTGGGAGGAGGGGAGAGGGGAGGAAGGGGAAGAAAGGAGGAGGAGCAAGAAGCCCCACCACCACTATGGTGAGGGAGGAATGTGGTGGCGGGGAGGATTACTGGAGGGTGGCTTGGGTTGTCGCTTGAGTCACCCTGTCTTTCTTTCCTTCTATAACTACACACAAACTATACTATATACATCCATACACCAAAAGTGAAGCTGGTAGGTAGCTACTACGACATACAACATGATGATCTCTCGACAGTGGTGGAGCCAACCGAGTTTGGGAGCCCAGGTAGAGCTAGCTGCTGTGTACCGCAAGTTCACCGTGTTGTTTCAGGTGTCAACGGAGCAAATTCACCGCACTTTGACCGGAGGGAGTTTGCTGTAGATGCTAGAGACATTGTCGGCGACTCGATCAGACTGTCGTGTCAATGTCAACAGCGGTAGACGTACTACATGGGATGTCCAGAGCGGTGGAATTCGTTCTAGGAAGCCTATATATGATGGCCCCGTTTTAAGAATAGAAATATCATAAGATCAGGTGTGGATAGTTGCAGTTATATGTTGGACAGCAAAGTAACACTTCCGGATCCTTTGTGTTGATCACACTAGTCCAGAATTAGCTAGTGCACACAATGATAATAGGAATACATATCAAGCACAATGACAGACTTTTATTAAATAAAGAGTATGGCTTTATGACCATGGTTTACATCAACAATGGCTTTATGACCATGGTTTACATCAACAATGCTCATTAGCGAAATAATAAAGGAAGTAACAACGAAAACTAGCAAATAAGATAGCAAAGCCCAAAGAGACTGCCCACAGACAGACAGCAGTAAAACACAGCCTACTCATCCTTGCCCTCACTGTAGTCGAAGTCGTCTTCTTCTGAGTAGAGATAGCAAGGGTGAGCACAAAGTTGTACTCCACAAGTTACATGGAAGAATGCAATATTAATGCAAGGCTAACAAGTAAAGGTATGTAGGTTTATTTGAGCGTAAAGCAGAATTTAAAGAAATACAATAAATAGATAAGAAATTGCTAAATTTAATATAGTAAGTAAAAACATAAATTTAAATAAATTAATACTATTAGCGCATGCACCAACTTGATACTAATCTAACCACGGGTATCCCACCCGGACCATCTTTCTCCAAAAAGATTCCACATTTTCATCTACAACCAATTTTTGAAAAATAAAATTTAATACATGAAAATCTTTACTTACCATGCCCATGACTGTGGGCACGACTATGTAGGATAGTTTATACTCTACAGAGGTAGTACAATTTTACCCACAAAATATGATTAACTCATGATGTCGGCCACTACACGTTCCATAGCCATGCGACTGAGTAACCATAATAATACCTTTACAAAGCAAAGCTGTTAACCTGGCCATGCTTCCACTAAGGTTTCACTCTAATAAAGAATTTACTAGATCGGGCCCCTTCTTGTGCCATATGAGACTTATCGTGGCTTACACCATGCTCACATTCAACCTATAGCGAGACTTAGATTGGAACCCGCAAATTGGTCAGCCAGAATTGTTTCATACCAATCGTGTGGTAGTACATACGGTTTTGTAGCAGTAGCTCACAGATCTATACTTAATTGACTCGGGCATACTTATCACATACCCCTTGTGCCTAGCCTCTACGTTGAGCAACTGAGCAATGACGTATGATAGCAAGCACCCACCACCTAACCATTACCTAAGTTTAAACTATATTTTATAATTTATTTTGAAATATTACATAGACTTTATTGACTCATTGAAGTCAAAAATACATTTTAAAAGCTTATGATTTTATGTGTGAAAATTTATCCCAAACCTAAAATTATTTCTAAGCAGGTCTAAGCATTTTTCTACAAAATGCTCTAGCTAATACTAGTGTGCTAACCAGAGTTTTATTCTAGGATGACAAAGTACAAGGATTTACGATGTCAAAGGTGTCATAATAAATAGGCATTAACTAAGTTAAAACTGGAGTTGAAAGATAGTGCATAAAATCAAACATGCAATATAATTTTATTTGCAAACTAGGATCAACATAGCTAAGGTGTGTAACTTGCCTTGCTTTGCAGACTAATGTGAATCATCGTAGAAGAATTCCTCAGAATCGTCACAGTCTACACGTGCAAATGCCAACCAAATTCAAATAAACTTCAAAAATTTGAAAACATGGTATATTTGGATAGATCATGATTTTATATGAATTTAGAAATTTGAATGGGCTCAATCGCAAGTAGGATGAAGGAGAATGAGCTCCTGGAAGTCTAATTCGAAAGAAAAAGGATCAATCTAAATTTCTAGAATTATTTTTCTAAAGAAAAGGGGTTTATGATGTCAGCAAGGGGATTAAATTTTAGGCCGAATTATTTTTCTAAAGGAATTTTGAATTATGACGTCAACCATAATTTGAATTTTTGGCTAAAGGATTGACACGTGGGCCCGGGTCCTTGGACTGAAGGATTATCACAGACGGCTCAAACCAAAAACCGTCTGTGATACTAGCACATCACAAACAGTTCTAACTACCAACCGTCTGTGATGAAAAAATATCACAGACGGTTCTAGCTACCAACTGTCTGTGATACTCTTCCATTACAGATGGTTGGTGGTTAGAACCATCTGTGATGTGTGAGAATCACAAACGGTTTTTGATTCGAGTTGTCTGTGATAGTGTTCTTCATAGACGGTTCTTGTTACAAACCGTCTGAGTTGTGATTATCATAGACGGCTCACAAACCATCTATGATAACCTCCGCTTATCACTGGCCCATAAATTCAGACGGTTCGAAAAACCGTCTGTGATGACGGTTCCGAACCGTCTGTGATGACCTTTTTTTGTAGTAGTGGACTGAGTTGAGATAATAATGTTATTTTACTACTCTTTTCATACTAGCTTTTGTCTGGGATACTCAGAACCATTCAACCATCATCAAGTGTCCAATTGGCCAATGTGGAAATCATGGCCTGACGTTAAGTGGACCTATAGTTGTGAAGATTAACAAGTGGCACAATGAGCCCAACTTCCATCTCACCCCTGTTACGTAGGCTATCCTAAAACCTTGGGATAGTGATCTCTCTTACAGATATTCAATTGGATCAAGTAATGTACTAGACCAGGTTGGCAAGTTAAGCTTATGGTTGTGTGAGTTATGTGTTATTTTCTTGGCACAAGTGTCTAGTGTTTATTTTCCACAGATGAGACTATCATTCATGTACCACATGCACATCGGCACTACACCACTAGATCCAATCCAGAGCCTCAATTTTTTGGATGAGGTCATGGGCTACAACTATTTAGTGGTTACCCACTACGAAGCATCAACCTTTAGCTTTATTTCAAATCTGTTGGCACCAGACCAGATAATCCTTAATAGTATTATAAAGCATTTATATTTTTATAACCTATCTACTAATTACCAATAGGATGATTTCATATTATAATAACACTTATGGTTGTCAAGATGAATATGGTTTATGAAAGTATGATTGGGCTTTTCAATGATTGGATCTAACTATTCACATGTCATTCTAAATTATTATTTTTATGTAAATAACGATATTCAAATAACATACATGAAAGTAATAATAATTAGATAATATGGGATCAATATGGTCAAAGACATGTGACTTGCCTTCTTATCTAGGGTCTTCGATTACTTCTTCATAGGCATCAGGCTTAACACCATCTATTTTAGTTTGCTTCAGTAACTTCTCTATTGGCCAACTAGTCGAATCCGAATGCTAACACAAAGAACAAATACAAGTAAGTTCCTACTTTGGAGAATGCAATCTGAGAACAAAATAAAAAAATATAAAAGAAGGTAGGTTTGGTGTAACATCCTGATTTTCAGAGCCTTTTTGAAGCTTTTTAAAATAAAATTCACCATTTGAATTTTTCTGGAATTAATTAAAGCTTAATTGGAATTTTATTAAATTGAAAGGATTTAATATGATTAAGATAAACATTAACATTTGCCAAAGTTATTTTATTTGAGTTCTTGGTGTCTCAAGGAATTTATTGGAATTTTTCTGGATTTATTTGCTATTTTCTAGAGCTCAAAAGAATTTATTTGAATTTCTGGAAAAGAAAAAGAAAAGAAAAACCAAACCGGCCGGTGGGCCGCAGCCCACCCAGCCGGCCGGCCCAGCCCGCTCGCCCGTCGGTCCAGCATGCCCCGCCCGTGCCACGCGGCAAGCATTCGCCCCGCGCCGCGCCCGCCTTGCTCCGCTGGATGGCCGACACGCGTCGCCCATCCAAGCGCCTCCCTCGGCCGCAGCCGATCCGGGCTGTCCGCTCGTCCATGCCGCCGACAGGTGGGGCCCGCCTGTCAGGCGTCGTCTCCGACCCGGACTCGTCCCCGTCTCCGAGCAGGACTCTGCGCCGCCGCCGCCGCCGTCTCCATCACGAACTCCTCCGCCTTCCTTTTTCCTCACCGCCGCATCCGTCGCAGACACCTCGGGGACCGGGTATAAAAGGGGCCCGACCCCCGGGGCTCTCCTCGTCTCATAGCCGCCGCTTCCGCCGCCGCTAGCCGCTCGCCGTCGTCGGTCTTGCCGAGGTCGCCGGAGTCGCCGTCTTCGTGGGAAGGCCGTCGACCTTCGCCTTCGCCGCCGTCCCCGTCGTCGTTGGTAAGACCTCGCCGCCGGTCGAACCCCGCCGCCCTTCGCCGTCGCCTTCGCCGTCGGTCAGATCCGCCGCAGCCCCGCCACCCGGTCGCCGCGGACCCGCCCGCGCCTCCTCGGTCCCAGCGCCGCCACGTCAGCCCTGACGTCAGCGCCCGCGCGTCCCCTCGCCTTCCCGCGCATCGAGTCCACCGTGCGCCGAGTCACTGACATGCCGGGCCCATCTGTCAGCCGAGCCCGTAGACCCGTGCGCCTTTGTGCCACGTCACCCTACCCAGTCAGCATGCCACGTCAGCTCGGGCGCACACGTGTCTTGCCACGTGGTCGCCACGTCAGCCCAGCCGCTTGCGCAAGCAGCCCAGTCAGCCGCACTGTTCCGTGCGCCGCGTCCACCGTGGACCTAGCTCCTCGTGCGCCCGGTCCACAGCACAGTGCATTTTTCCAATTTCCCGATTTTCTTTAGATCCAATTTTTCCAAGAGCCCGTTCTCCCTCGTCCTAGCTCCGATTGACCCGATTCTTTTTCCTAAATTCATCTAAAATTGAGCTCTACCTTTTGGTTCAGGTTTGAAAGTTTTTGGAGTTTATTTGAATTTTATTTTGTCTTTTCGTTTCGCTTTCTCTCTCGTTAGATCGCGTGTTCGAGGGAACGGAAGTTGGATTTGAAGACCAAGAGACCTCAGCTGAGCAAGGCCAAGGCAAGTCGTGTCCTTTGATCATGTTGAACCCAGTTTTCAAATCTATTATGTATTACTTTGTTTTACATTATCATGCATTGCTATTTTATTATAAAACCCTTGTATTAGTAGTTAATGACCTAATTGATTATTTCCTCCTTGATAATTTGAATACCATGATTCTATTGTCACCATAGGATGGGAAATTATTTAGTGATGCAATACTAGTTGTCACATGGGTGGTACGCTTATTTTGCTTAGCCATGCTTATTCTAGTACGTTGGGTTATCATCACATGTGTCAATTAATCTTGATTTAATGATATACTTGAACGTGGTGGTCAACCACAGTTATAAAATTTGAGTACCAAGACATGGGTAGTGTCATTGGTGTTGGTTATACAAAATTGGTTTTCACTTGGGCGATTGATCGTGCAGTAAAGGGGGTGCGAGAGGCACATGGGATGTGGATGTTTCGCCTGGGTAATTCTTAAGAACTTAACTTTGTGCGCCATTGATCTGAGCTTTATCGTGCAAACCACATGTCTAGTATGGGATAGACCTGGCATAATAATTTGTGAAGTCTCCACTTTGGTTTTACTACTGATGTTGTTGTGGCGCAAGAGGGGGTGAGAGGCGAAACCTTAGCGAGTGGGATCGGGTGGAGATGGATCATTGTAAAAGCCTTGTTGTGATTTCCTTAGCGCGAGGCTAATCACATCGTGTGGGTACAGTTGTGCAACCTCTGCAGAGTGTAAAACTATTCGAATAGCCGTGTCCTCGGTCATGGACAATGCTCGGTGATTTCACACGAGGGGTAGAGTCATTATGAAATCTGGTTGGGTTGAGCTGGGAAGTGAATGGTCAGTTCACTTGTGGTTATATTCAATTCCTTTGATTATTAATTTAACGTCCTTTGTTAAAGATGCTCTTCAATCTATGTATGATATTTACTTCAAATTGTCGCTTTCTGCAAAACTAACCTTTCAGCCATCCATTGTTAAGCCTTGCATACTATATTGCATTCATTTGTTACAAACGACTTGCTGAGTACTCTATGTACTCACGGCTTTATGCCCCTGTTGCTCAGTTGAGGAGGAGGAGTATCACCAGCAGGAGGTTCCAGAAGGAGAGTACTTCGACGACTTCGCGGATTAGGCTTCGTTCTCCACTCGATAGCCTGTGGGCGTGTCGATTGGCTGCTGCGCTTTCTTTTGGATTTTCGCTGCTAGTTTTTGTTAAGCCCTTCGGGCTAGTCTATTGTAAGCTTGACCATAAGGTCGTACTCTGATGATTATTAATAATATTTGAGTCTTTTCTTAGTAAATCGTGATATGTTCGATATTTCATCTTTGTTTATACTGTGTGCACTAGCGTGATCCTGGACTAGTGCAGAATACACAGGAGAGTCCGGATTTGTATATTCGGGTCTCGACAGAGATGGTATCAGAGCTATATCGACTGTAGGACGAAGCCCTAGTTAGAATGATCGAATTAGTCAAGTTTTCAAAATTTATTTTCTAAATCAAATCAACCAAATGATTGTCTAGTAATTCTTGATTCTTACCTCATTCTTAGGATTCTTGCTCCTTGTCTCCTCTGAGAACTTGTTTTCGAAACTTAATTTGACTTCTTATCACTATAATGTCCATAGATGTCTCGAGTGTCCCTCAATCAAAGTGAAAGTTGACATGGAATCCTTCAAGCTATGCTGGGAAGTCGAGATCAAGGGAGCACCCAATATGTCAAGACAAGATTGGAGATTTCCGTGAAGAATAGGAGCCATTAGATTTGAACCCTGTTATAGTTTTGGCATCGTGTAGAACGTTTTGCTTCTTATTTGCCGTTGGGCGTGATGTGAGCTGTAGTTTTGCTTCTAGCATTATGATGCAGTCATGTCAAAAGTCTTTTTGCGGATTTTATCGCTTCTTTTGTTAGCCTTTTCGGCTAAGTGTTTGCTTAGTTTAGGGTTGCCATTAGTTATCCCCCTTAGACGAGTTTACCACTTACCTTTGCTTTTCCCTCTTACCTATTGAGCCCTGAAGAGTCAGTTCTCAGCAAGTGATCTTTCTTTCAGAGCAGAGTAGAAATGGTCGACACTCGGAACACAGCAAGACGCAGTCAGATGAACCAAGACCCAGAGGATAGTAACACAAACCAGGCAACTCAGGGACCACAAGCAACTCCAATGGGCCTAGATCCGACCTTGAGTCAGTTCATGGCAGCTCAAACTCAGCTCATGAATACGATGATGCAGAATTTAACCAATATGATGAACCAACAGCATCAGGCAGCCTTTGCACCTCAGACAAATCGTCCATCATCCAGATTTGCAGAATTTATGAGGACCAGACCGCCAACTTATTCTAACTCATCTGAGCCTTTGGAAGCAGATGATTGGATTCGTTCAGTGGAAAAGAAGCTAAACCTTGCTCAATGCACCAATCGCGAGAAAGTGTTGTACGCTACCCACCAGCTAGAGGGAGCCGCCGCAGAATGGTGGGAGAACTACTGTGCCGCTCATGAGGATCAAGACAACATCACTTGGGCTGAGTTCACAGTAGCTTTTCGACACGCTCATATCTTGGATGGAGTGATCGAGATGAAGAAGGAGGAATTTCGTGAGCTACAGCAAGGGAGTATGTCAGTAAGTGAATATCTCAACAAGTTCACCCAACTAGCTCGCTATGCACCGGAGGACGTCGCCACGGATGATGCCCGTCAAAAGAGGTTCAAGAGGGGATTGAACCCGGGATTGAAAGTTCAAGTAGTGAGAAACGACTATACCAGCTTCCAAGACATGGTGGATAAGGCGATGCTCATTGAGGAAAGCCGTCACGAACTAGAGGAGTCCCGCAAAAGAAGGGTGATGCAACAAGGATCTCAGATGCCTCAGGCTCAGAGGGCTCGTCTCAGCACATATCAGCCAGCCCGTGTCCCTCAGTAGTCTGGATTCAGAACCCCCGCACTAGCCCCTCGCCAGCTCTTGTCTGGGCCTCAGCCAATTAATCAGCAACGGGAGAATGTCAACCCTACAGCATCAGTCACTTGCTACAAGTGCCATGAGCCAGGTCATTTTGCTCGCACGTGCCCACAGAAGCGTCAAGGAATCACGCCAATTCCGTTCAACCTTGATAGTACCCCTGCCAAAACTCCAGGAGCAAGCCGTGGAACATCGTCAAGTCAAGGAAGCCAGATACCTCATAGCGTTACAAGGGGAAGCCTCAACCACGTCGTCTCCAATGACGCACCTGGTAACCTATTCTTTTAGTAAGCCTGAATCTCGGGGTCGAGATTCCGTTTAAGGGGGGAGGTTTGTAACATCCTGATTTTCAGAGCCTTTTTGAAGCCTTTTAAAATAAAATTCACCATTTGAATTTTTCTGGAATTAATTAAAGCTTAATTGGAATTTTATTAAATTGAAAGGATTTAATATGATTAAGATAAACATTAACATTTGCCAAAGTTATTTTATTTGAGTTCTTGGTGTCTCAAGGAATTTATTGGAATTTTTCTGGATTTTTCTGGATTTATTTGCTATTTTCTAGAGCTCAAAAGAATTTATTTGAATTTCTGGAAAAGAAAAAGAAAAGAAAAACCAAACCGGCCGGTGGGCCGCAGCCCACCCAGCCAGCCGGCCCAGCCCGCTCGCCCGTCGGTCCAGCATGCCCCGCCCGTGCCACGCGGCAAGCATCCGCCCCGCGCCGCGCCCGCCTTGCTCCGCTGGATGGCCGACACGCGTCGCCCATCCAAGCGCCTCCCTCGGCCGCAGCCGATCCGGGCTGTCCGCTCGTCCATGCCGCCGACAGGTGGGGCCCGCCTGTCAGGCGTCGTCTCCGACCCGGACTCGTCCCCGTCTCCGAGCAGGACTCTGCGCCGCCGCCGCCGTCTCCATCACGAACTCCTCCGCCTTCCTTTTTCCTCGCCGCCGCATCCGTCGCGGACACCTCGGGGACCGGGTATAAAAGGGGCCCGACCCCCGGGGCTCTCCTCGTCCCATAGCCGCCGCTTCCGCCGCCGCTAGCCGCTCGCCGTCGTCGGTCTTGCCGAGGTCGCCGGAGTCGCCGTCTTCGTGGGAAGGCCGTCGACCTTCGCCTTCGCCGCCGTCCCCGTCGTCGCCGGTAAGACCTCGCCGCCGGTCGAACCCCGCCGCCCTTCGCCGTCGCCTTCGCCGTCGGTCAGATCCGCCACAGCCCCGCCGCCGCCGTGCGCCGCCGTCGCCTTCGCTGTCGGTCAGATCCGCCCGCAGCCCCGCCGCCCGGTCGCCGCGGACCCGCCCGCGCCTCCTCGGTCCCAGCGCCGCCACGTCAGCCTTGACGTCAGCGCCCGCGCGTCCCCTCGCCTTCCCGCGCATCGAGTCCACCGTGCGCCGAGTCACTGACATGCCGGGCCCATCTGTCAGCCGAGCCCGTAGACCCGTGCGCCTTTGTGCCACGTCACCCTACCCAGTCAGCATGCCACGTCAGCTCGGGCGCACACGTGTCTTGCCACGTGGTCGCCACGTCAGCCCAGCCGCTTGCGCAAGCAGCCCAGTCAGCCGCACTGTTCCGTGCGCCGCGTCCACCGTGGACCTAGCTCCTCGTGCGCCCGGTCCACAGCACAGTGCCTTTTTCCAATTTCCCGATTTTCTTTAGATCCAATTTTTCCAAGAGCCCGTTCTCCCTCGTCCTAGCTCCGATTGACCCGATTCTTTTTCCTAAATTCATCTAAAATTGAGCTCTACCTTTTGGTTCAGGTTTGAAAGTTTTTGGAGTTTATTTGAATTTTATTTGAATTTTATTTTGTCTTTTCGTTTCGCTTTCTCTCTCGTTAGATCGCGTGTTCGAGGGAACGGAAGTTGGATTTGAAGACCAAGAGACCTCAGCTGAGCAAGGCCAAGGCAAGTCGTGTCCTTTGATCATGTTGAACCCAGTTTTCAAATCTATTATGTATTACTTTGTTTTACATTATCATGCATTGCTATTTTATTATAAAACCCTTGTATTGGTAGTTAATGACCTAATTGATTGTTTCCTCCTTGATAATTTGAATACCATGATTCTATTGTCACCATAGGATGGGAAATTATTTAGTGATGCAATACTAGTTGTCACATGGGTGGTACGCTTATTTTGCTTAGCCATGCTTATTCTAGTACGTTGGGTTATCATCACATGTGTCAATTAATCTTGATTTAATGATATACTTGAACGTGGTGGTCAACCACAGTTATAAAATTTGAGTACCAAGACATGGGTAGTGTCATTGGTGTTGGTTATACAAAATTGGTTTTCACTTGGGCGATTGATCGTGCAGTAAAGGGGGTGCGAGAGGCACATGGGATGTGGATGTTTCGCCTAGGTAATTCTTAAGGACTTAACTTTGTGCGCCATTGATCTGAGCTTTATCGTGCAAACCACATGTCTAGTATGGGATAGACCTGGCATAATAATTTGTGAAGTCTCCACTTTGGTTTTACTACTGATGTTGTTGTGGCGCAAGAGGGGGTGAGAGGCGAAACCTTAGCGAGTGGGATCGGGTGGAGATGGATCATTGTAAAAGCCTTGTTGTGATTTCCTTAGCGCGAGGCTAATCACATCGTGTGGGTACAGTTGTGCAACCTCTGCAGAGTGTAAAACTATTCGAATAGCCGTGTCCTCGGTCATGGACAATGCTCGGTGATTTCACACGAGGGGTAGAGTCATTATGAAATCTGGTTGGGTTGAGCTGGGAAGTGAATGGTCAGTTCACTTGTGGTTATATTCAATTCCTTTGATTATTAATTTAACGTCCTTTGTTAAATATGCTCTTCAATCTATGTATGATATTTACTTCAAATTGTCGCTTTCTGCAAAACTAACCTTTCAGCCATCCATTGTTAAGCCTTGCATACTATATTGCATTCATTTGTTACAAACGACTTGCTGAGTACTCTATGTACTCACGGCTTTATGCCCCTGTTGCTCAGTTGAGGAGGAGGAGTATCACCAGCAGGAGGTTCCAGAAGGAGAGTACTTCGACGACTTCGCGGATTAGGCTTCGTTCTCCACTCGATAGCCTGTGGGCGTGTCGATTGGCTGCTGCGCTTTCTTTTGGATTTTCGCTGCTAGTTTTTGTTAAGCCCTTCGGGCTAGTCTATTGTAAGCTTGACCATAAGGTCGTACTCTGATGATTATTAATAATATTTGAGTCTTTTCTTAGTAAATCGTGATATGTTCGATATTTCATCTTTGTTTATACTGTGTGCACTAGCGTGATCCTGGACTAGTGCAGAATACACAGGAGAGTCCGGATTTGTATATTCGGGTCTCGACAGAGATGGTATCAGAGCTATATCGACTGTAGGACGAAGCCCTAGTTAGAATGATCGAATTAGTCAAGTTTTCAAAATTTATTTTCTAAATCAAATCAACCAAATGATTGTCTAGTAATTCTTGATTCTTACCTCATTCTTAGGATTCTTGCTCCTTGTCTCCTCTGAGAACTTGTTTTCGAAACTTAATTTGACTTCTTATCACTATAATGTCCATAGATGTCTCGAGTGTCCCTCAATCAAAGTGAAAGTTGACATGGAATCCTTCAAGCTATGCTGGGAAGTCGAGATCAAGGGAGCACCCAATATGTCAAGACAAGATTGGAGATTTCCGTGAAGAATAGGAGCCATTAGATTTGAACCCTGTTATAGTTTTGGCATCGTGTAGAACGTTTTGCTTCTTATTTGCCGTTGGGCGTGATGTGAGCTGTAGTTTTGCTTCTAGCATTATGATGCAGTCATGTCAAAAGTCTTTTTGCGGATTTTATCGCTTCTTTTGTTAGCCTTTTCGGCTAAGTGTTTGCTTAGTTTAGGGTTGCCATTAGTTATCCCCCTTAGACGAGTTTACCACTTACCTTTGCTTTTCCCTCTTACCTATTGAGCCCTGAAGAGTCAGTTCTCAGCAAGTGATCTTTCTTTCAGAGCAGAGTAGAAATGGTCGACACTCGGAACACAGCAAGACGCAGTCAGATGAACCAAGACCCAGAGGATAGTAACACAAACCAGGCAACTCAGGGACCACAAGCAACTCCAATGGGCCTAGATCCGACCTTGAGTCAGTTCATGGCAGCTCAAACTCAGCTCATGAATACGATGATGCAGAATTTAACCAATATGATGAACCAACAGCATCAGGCAGCCTTTGCACCTCAGACAAATCGTCCATCATCCAGATTTGCAGAATTTATGAGGACCAGACCGCCAACTTATTCTAACTCATCTGAGCCTTTGGAAGCAGATGATTGGATTCGTTCAGTGGAAAAGAAGCTAAACCTTGCTCAATGCACCAATCGCGAGAAAGTGTTGTACGCTACCCACCAGCTAGAGGGAGCCGCCGCAGAATGGTGGGAGAACTACTGTGCCGCTCATGAGGATCAAGACAACATCACTTGGGCTGAGTTCACAGTAGCTTTTCGACACGCTCATATCTTGGATGGAGTGATCGAGATGAAGAAGGAGGAATTTCGTGAGCTACAGCAAGGGAGTATGTCAGTAAGTGAATATCTCAACAAGTTCACCCAACTAGCTCGCTATGCACCGGAGGACGTCGCCACGGATGATGCCCGTCAAAAGAGGTTCAAGAGGGGATTGAACCCGGGATTGAAAGTTCAAGTAGTGAGAAACAACTATACCAGCTTCCAAGACATGGTGGATAAGGCGATGCTCATTGAGGAAAGCCGTCACGAACTAGAGGAGTCCCGCAAAAGAAGGGTGATGCAACAAGGATCTCAGATGCCTCAGGCTCAGAGGGCTCGTCTCAGCACATATCAGCCAGCCCGTGTCCCTCAGTAGTCTGGATTCAGAACCCCCGCACTAGCCCCTCGCCAGCTCTTGTCTGGGCCTCAGCCAATTAATCAGCAACGGGAGAATGTCAACCCTACAGCATCAGTCACTTGCTACAAGTGCCATGAGCCAGGTCATTTTGCTCGCACGTGCCCACAGAAGCGTCAAGGAATCACGCCAATTCCGTTCAACCTTGATAGTACCCCTGCCAAAACTCCAGGAGCAAGCCGTGGAACATCGTCAAGTCAAGGAAGCCAGATACCTCATAGCGTTACAAGGGGAAGCCTCAACCACGTCGTCTCCAATGACGCACCTGGTAACCTATTCTTTTAGTAAGCCTGAATCTCGGGGTCGAGATTCCGTTTAAGGGGGGAGGTTTGTAACATCCTGATTTTCAGAGCCTTTTTGAAGCCTTTTAAAATAAAATTCACCATTTGAATTTTTCTGGAATTAATTAAAGCTTAATTGGAATTTTATTAAATTGAAAGGATTTAATATGATTAAGATAAACATTAACATTTGCCAAAGTTATTTTATTTGAGTTCTTGGTGTCTCAAGGAATTTATTGGAATTTTTCTGGATTTTTCTGGATTTATTTGCTATTTTCTAGAGCTCAAAAGAATTTATTTGAATTTCTGGAAAAGAAAAAGAAAAGAAAAACCAAACCGGCCGGTGGGCCGCAGCCCACCCAGCCAGCCGGCCCAGCCCGCTCGCCCGTCGGTCCAGCATGCCCCGCCCGTGCCACGCGGCAAGCATCCGCCCCGCGCCGCGCCCGCCTTGCTCCGCTGGATGGCCGACACGCGTCGCCCATCCAAGCGCCTCCCTCGGCCGCAGCCGATCCGGGCTGTCCGCTCGTCCATGCCGCCGACAGGTGGGGCCCGCCTGTCAGGCGTCGTCTCCGACCCGGACTCGTCCCCGTCTCCGAGCAGGACTCTGCGCCGCCGCCGCCGTCTCCATCACGAACTCCTCCGCCTTCCTTTTTCCTCGCCGCCGCATCCGTCGCGGACACCTCGGGGACCGGGTATAAAAGGGGCCCGACCCCCGGGGCTCTCCTCGTCCCATAGCCGCCGCTTCCGCCGCCGCTAGCCGCTCGCCGTCGTCGGTCTTGCCGAGGTCGCCGGAGTCGCCGTCTTCGTGGGAAGGCCGTCGACCTTCGCCTTCGCCGCCGTCCCCGTCGTCGCCGGTAAGACCTCGCCGCCGGTCGAACCCCGCCGCCCTTCGCCGTCGCCTTCGCCGTCGGTCAGATCCGCCACAGCCCCGCCGCCGCCGTGCGCCGCCGTCGCCTTCGCTGTCGGTCAGATCCGCCCGCAGCCCCGCCGCCCGGTCGCCGCGGACCCGCCCGCGCCTCCTCGGTCCCAGCGCCGCCACGTCAGCCTTGACGTCAGCGCCCGCGCGTCCCCTCGCCTTCCCGCGCATCGAGTCCACCGTGCGCCGAGTCACTGACATGCCGGGCCCATCTGTCAGCCGAGCCCGTAGACCCGTGCGCCTTTGTGCCACGTCACCCTACCCAGTCAGCATGCCACGTCAGCTCGGGCGCACACGTGTCTTGCCACGTGGTCGCCACGTCAGCCCAGCCGCTTGCGCAAGCAGCCCAGTTAGCCGCACTGTTCCGTGCGCCGCGTCCACCGTGGACCTAGCTCCTCGTGCGCCCGGTCCACAGCACAGTGCCTTTTTCCAATTTCCCGATTTTCTTTAGATCCAATTTTTCCAAGAGCCCGTTCTCCCTCGTCCTAGCTCCGATTGACCCGATTCTTTTTCCTAAATTCATCTAAAATTGAGCTCTACCTTTTGGTTCAGGTTTGAAAGTTTTTGGAGTTTATTTGAATTTTATTTGAATTTTATTTTGTCTTTTCGTTTCGCTTTCTCTCTCGTTAGATCGCGTGTTCGAGGGAACGGAAGTTGGATTTGAAGACCAAGAGACCTCAGCTGAGCAAGGCCAAGGCAAGTCGTGTCCTTTGATCATGTTGAACCCAGTTTTCAAATCTATTATGTATTACTTTGTTTTACATTATCATGCATTGCTATTTTATTATAAAACTCTTGTATTGGTAGTTAATGACCTAATTGATTGTTTCCTCCTTGATAATTTGAATACCATGATTCTATTGTCACCATAGGATGGGAAATTATTTAGTGATGCAATACTAGTTGTCACATGGGTGGTACGCTTATTTTGCTTAGCCATGCTTATTCTAGTACGTTGGGTTATCATCACATGTGTCAATTAATCTTGATTTAATGATATACTTGAACGTGGTGGTCAACCACAGTTATAAAATTTGAGTACCAAGACATGGGTAGTGTCATTGGTGTTGGTTATACAAAATTGGTTTTCACTTGGGCGATTGATCGTGCAGTAAAGGGGGTGCGAGAGGCACATGGGATGTGGATGTTTCGCCTAGGTAATTCTTAAGGACTTAACTTTGTGCGCCATTGATCTGAGCTTTATCGTGCAAACCACATGTCTAGTATGGGATAGACCTGGCATAATAATTTGTGAAGTCTCCACTTTGGTTTTACTACTGATGTTGTTGTGGCGCAAGAGGGGGTGAGAGGCGAAACCTTAGCGAGTGGGATCGGGTGGAGATGGATCATTGTAAAAGCCTTGTTGTGATTTCCTTAGCGCGAGGCTAATCACATCGTGTGGGTACAGTTGTGCAACCTCTGCAGAGTGTAAAACTATTCGAATAGCCGTGTCCTCGGTCATGGACAATGCTCGGTGATTTCACACGAGGGGTAGAGTCATTATGAAATCTGGTTGGGTTGAGCTGGGAAGTGAATGGTCAGTTCACTTGTGGTTATATTCAATTCCTTTGATTATTAATTTAACGTCCTTTGTTAAATATGCTCTTCAATCTATGTATGATATTTACTTCAAATTGTCGCTTTCTGCAAAACTAACCTTTCAGCCATCCATTGTTAAGCCTTGCATACTATATTGCATTCATTTATTACAAACGACTTGCTGAGTACTCTATGTACTCACGGCTTTATGCCCCTGTTGCTCAGTTGAGGAGGAGGAGTATCACCAGCAGGAGGTTCCAGAAGGAGAGTACTTCGACGACTTCGCGGATTAGGCTTCGTTCTCCACTCGATAGCCTGTGGGCGTGTCGATTGGCTGCTGCGCTTTCTTTTGGATTTCCGCTGCTAGTTTTTGTTAAGCCCTTCGGGCTAGTCTATTGTAAGCTTGACCATAAGGTCGTACTCTGATGATTATTAATAATATTTGAGTCTTTTCTTAGTAAATCGTGATATGTTCGATATTTCATCTTTGTTTATACTGTGTGCACTAGCGTGATCCTGGACTAGTGCAGAATACACAGGAGAGTCCGGATTTGTATATTCGGGTCTCGACAGAGATGGTATCAGAGCTATATCGACTGTAGGACGAAGCCCTAGTTAGAATGATCGAATTAGTCAAGTTTTCAAAATTTATTTTCTAAATCAAATCAACCAAATGATTGTCTAGTAATTCTTGATTCTTACCTCATTCTTAGGATTCTTGCTCCTTGTCTCCTCTGAGAACTTGTTTTCGAAACTTAATTTGACTTCTTATCACTATAATGTCCATAGATGTCTCGAGTGTCCCTCAATCAAAGTGAAAGTTGACATGGAATCCTTCAAGCTATGCTGGGAAGTCGAGATCAAGGGAGCACCCAATATGTCAAGACAAGATTGGAGATTTCCGTGAAGAATAGGAGCCATTAGATTTGAACCCTGTTATAGTTTTGGCATCGTGTAGAACGTTTTGCTTCTTATTTGCCGTTGGGCGTGATGTGAGCTGCAGTTTTGCTTCTAGCATTATGATGCAGTCATGTCAAAAGTCTTTTTGCGGATTTTATCGCTTCTTTTGTTAGCCTTTTCGGCTAAGTGTTTGCTTAGTTTAGGGTTGCCATTAGTTATCCCCCTTAGACGAGTTTACCACTTACCTTTGCTTTTCCCTCTTACCTATTGAGCCCTGAAGAGTCAGTTCTCAGCAAGTGATCTTTCTTTCAGAGCAGAGTAGAAATGGTCGACACTCGGAACACAGCAAGACGCAGTCAGATGAACCAAGACCCAGAGGATAGTAACACAAACCAGGCAACTCAGGGACCACAAGCAACTCCAATGGGCCTAGATCCGACCTTGAGTCAGTTCATGGCAGCTCAAACTCAGCTCATGAATACGATGATGCAGAATTTAACCAATATGATGAACCAACAGCATCAGGCAGCCTTTGCACCTCAGACAAATCGTCCATCATCCAGATTTGCAGAATTTATGAGGACCAGACCGCCAACTTATTCTAACTCATCTGAGCCTTTGGAAGCAGATGATTGGATTCGTTCAGTGGAAAAGAAGCTAAACCTTGCTCAATGCACCAATCGCGAGAAAGTGTTGTACGCTACCCACCAGCTAGAGGGAGCCGCCGCAGAATGGTGGGAGAACTACTGTGCCGCTCATGAGGATCAAGACAACATCACTTGGGCTGAGTTCACAGTAGCTTTTCGACACGCTCATATCTTGGATGGAGTGATCGAGATGAAGAAGGAGGAATTTCGTGAGCTACAGCAAGGGAGTATGTCAGTAAGTGAATATCTCAACAAGTTCACCCAACTAGCTCGCTATGCACCGGAGGACGTCGCCACGGATGATGCCCGTCAAAAGAGGTTCAAGAGGGGATTGAACCCGGGATTGAAAGTTCAAGTAGTGAGAAACGACTATACCAGCTTCCAAGACATGGTGGATAAGGCGATGCTCATTGAGGAAAGCCGTCACGAACTAGAGGAGTCCCGCAAAAGAAGGGTGATGCAACAAGGATCTCAGATGCCTCAGGCTCAGAGGGCTCGTCTCAGCACATATCAGCCAGCCCGTGTCCCTCAGCAGTCTGGATTCAGAACCCCCGCACTAGCCCCTCGCCAGCTCTTGTCTGGGCCTCAGCCAATTAATCAGCAACGGGAGAATGTCAACCCTACAGCATCAGTCACTTGCTACAAGTGCCATGAGCCAGGTCATTTTGCTCGCACGTGCCCACAGAAGCGTCAAGGAATCACGCCAATTCCGTTCAACCTTGATAGTACCCCTGCCAAAACTCCAGGAGCAAGCCGTGGAACATCGTCAAGTCAAGGAAGCCAGATACCTCATAGCGTTACAAGGGGAAGCCTCAACCACGTCGTCTCCAATCACGCACCTGGTAACCTATTCTTTTAGTAAGCCTGAATCTCGGGGTCGAGATTCCGTTTAAGGGGGGAGGTTTGTAACATCCTAATTTTCAGAGCCTTTTTGAAGCTTTTTAAAATAAAATTCACCATTTGAATTTTTCTGGAATTAATTAAAGCTTAATTGGAATTTTATTAAATTGAAAGGATTTAATATGATTAAGATAAACATTAACATTTGCCAAAGTTATTTTATTTGAGTTCTTGGTGTCTCAAGGAATTTATTGGAATTTTTCTGGATTTTTCTGGATTTATTTGCTATTTTCTAGAGCTCAAAAGAATTTATTTGAATTTCTGGAAAAGAAAAAGAAAAGAAAAACCAAACCGGCCGGTGGGCCGCAGCCCACCCAGCCAGCCGGCCCAGCCCGCTCACCCGTCGGTCCAGCATGCCCCGCCTGTGCCACGCGGCAAGCATCCGCCCCGCGCCGCGCCCGCCTTGCTCCGCTGGATGGCCGACACGCGTCGCCCATCCAAGCGCCTCCCTCGGCCGCAGCCGATCCGGGCTGTCCGCTCGTCCATGCCGCCGACAGGTGGGGCCCGCCTGTCAGGCGTCGTCTCCGACCCGGACTCGTCCCCGTCTCCGAGCAGGACTCTGCGCCGCCGCCGCCGTCTCCATCACGAACTCCTCCGCCTTCCTTTTTCCTCGCCGCCGCATCCGTCGCGGACACCTCGGGGACCGGGTATAAAAGGGGCCCGACCCCCGGGGCTCTCCTCGTCCCATAGCCGCCGCTTCCGCCGCCGCTAGCCGCTCGCCGTCGTCGGTCTTGCCGAGGTCGCCGGAGTCGCCGTCTTCGTGGGAAGGCCGTCGACCTTCGCCTTCGCCGCTGTCCCCGTCGTCGCCGGTAAGACCTCGCCGCCGGTCGAACCCCGCCGCCCTTCGCCGTCGCCTTCGCCGTCGGTCAGATCCGCCACAGCCCCGCCACCGCCGTGCGCCGCCGTCGCCATCGCCGTCGGTCAGATCCGCCCGCAGCCCCGCCGCCCGGTCGCCGCGGACCCGCCCGCGCCTCCTCGGTCCCAGCGCCGCCACGTCAGCCCTGACGTCAGCGCCCGCGCGTCCCCTCGCCTTCCCGCGCATCGAGTCCACCGTGCGCCGAGTCATTGACATGCCGGGCCCATCTGTCAGCCGAGCCCGTAGACCCGTGCGCCTTTGTGCCACGTCACCCTACCCAGTCAGCATGCCACGTCAGCTCGGGCGCACACGTGTCTTGCCACGTGGTCGCCACGTCAGCCCAGCCGCTTGCGCAAGCAGCCCAGTCAGCCGCACTGTTCCGTGCGCCGCGTCCACCGTGGACCTAGCTCCTCGTGCGCCCGGTCCACAGCACAGTGCCTTTTTCCAATTTCCCGATTTTCTTTAGATCCAATTTTTCCAAGAGCCCGTTCTCCCTCGTCCTAGCTCCGATTGATCCGATTCTTTTTCCTAAATTCATCTAAAATTGAGCTCTACCTTTTGGTTCAGGTTTGAAAGTTTTTGGAGTTTATTTGAATTTTATTTGAATTTTATTTTGTCTTTTCGTTTCGCTTTCTCTCTCGTTAGATCGCGTGTTCGAGGGAACGGAAGTTGGATTTGAAGACCAAGAGACCTCAGCTGAGCAAGGCCAAGGCAAGTCGTGTCCTTTGATCATGTTGAACCCAGTTTTCAAATCTATTATGTATTACTTTGTTTTACATTATCATGCATTGCTATTTTATTATAAAACCCTTGTATTGGTAGTTAATGACCTAATTGATTATTTCCTCCTTGATAATTTGAATACCATGATTCTATTGTCACCATAGGATGGGAAATTATTTAGTGATGCAATACTAGTTGTCACATGGGTGGTACGCTTATTTTGCTTAGCCATGCTTATTCTAGTACGTTGGGTTATCATCACATGTGTCAATTAATCTTGATTTAATGATATACTTGAACGTGGTGGTCAACCACAGTTATAAAATTTGAGTACCAAGACATGGGTAGTGTCATTGGTGTTGGTTATACAAAATTGGTTTTCACTTGGGCGATTGATCGTGCAGTAAAGGGGGTGCGAGAGGCACATGGGATGTGGATGTTTCGCCTAGGTAATTCTTAAGGACTTAACTTTGTGCGCCATTGATCTGAGCTTTATCGTGCAAACCACATGTCTAGTATGGGATAGACCTGGCATAATAATTTGTGAAGTCTCCACTTTGGTTTTACTACTGATGTTGTTGTGGCGCAAGAGGGGGTGAGAGGCGAAACCTTAGCGAGTGGGATCGGGTGGAGATGGATCATTGTAAAAGCCTTGTTGTGATTTCCTTAGCGCGAGGCTAATCACATCGTGTGGGTACAGTTGTGCAACCTCTGCGGAGTGTAAAACTATTCGAATAGCCGTGTCCTCGGTCATGGACAATGCTCGGTGATTTCACACGAGGGGTAGAGTCATTATGAAATCTGGTTGGGTTGAGCTGGGAAGTGAATGGTCAGTTCACTTGTGGTTATATTCAATTCCTTTGATTATTAATTTAACGTCCTTTGTTAAATATGCTCTTCAATCTATGTATGATATTTACTTCAAATTGTCGCTTTCTGCAAAACTAACCTTTCAGCCATCCATTGTTAAGCCTTGCATACTATATTGCATTCATTTGTTACAAACGACTTGCTGAGTACTCTATGTACTCACGGCTTTATGCCCCTGTTGCTCAGTTGAGGAGGAGGAGTATCACCAGCAGGAGGTTCCAGAAGGAGAGTACTTCGACGACTTCGCGGATTAGGCTTCGTTCTCCACTCGATAGCCTGTGGGCGTGTCGATTGGCTGCTGCGCTTTCTTTTGGATTTCCGCTGCTAGTTTTTGTTAAGCCCTTCGGGCTAGTCTATTGTAAGCTTGACCATAAGGTCGTACTCTGATGATTATTAATAATATTTGAGTCTTTTCTTAGTAAATCGTGATATGTTCGATATTTCATCTTTGTTTATACTGTGTGCACTAGCGTGATCCTGGACTAGTGCAGAATACACAGGAGAGTCCGGATTTGTATATTCGGGTCTCGACATTTGGGCGTATAGGGTTTAAACTAAGTTTAGTTAGGTCGAACAGAATTAAAAATGGGTTAGACGGGCTCGAAAAGATTGAAATGAGTACAAATAGGGTTATTGGGTTTTGGATAAATAGCAATGGGTCGACTGCATAGTACCGAGTTGATACTATTTGTAGCGGGTTGAATTGAGTGAACAATGTTAAACCCATTCATTGCGTATCAGATCAGGTCGAACAATGTTCGGGTTGGGTTGAATATATAGTATTGTGCCAGCTGGGTGTTATTGGGTTGCACAGTGTTGTGCTGGTTGTGAACAATATTGTGTTGCTCGGTTCGACTGGCTGGGCTTAAGCACTGGCCAGGCTAGCTTTGCCAGCCCACAGGGCACGCAGCCCAGCTCACATTTTAAGCAAGCTAGAGCTCACTCCCCGTAGTGGCTGAGCAGAGGAAAGCGGCGGCGATGGTGACGGCCGATGAGGGAATTGGATGGTGCGGTGAGTGTCAACGGATCATGGAGAACCCATTTGGGCTTTAGCGTGGCTGGTGGCGGAATGGAAATGGCTGGTTGTTGCGGCACATGACTGGAATATGGGAATGACACGGCAGAGTTGTAGCGGTGCTCCAGCAAAATTGGCAGCGGTTTGAGCATCAGTGGGGTGAGGGGAACTCGGTGGTGGTAATGGCTTGGCTCGAGGTGGTTTGTGGAAGGCTGGCGACGATGACTATGATCAGTGGGATGATGACACACGGCGGCGACGAGGCTAGGCTGAAGCCAAGGGATAGCTTTGTGGTGGTGAGAAGATACTAATGGCACGACTAATTTGGTAAGAGCAAGTACAAACATGAGGAATTGGGAATAGGGCTCACTGGAGGGGAAAATAGACCGTCGACCACGACGACGCGGTGTGACTAGGGCTGTAAACGAGCCGAGCTCGAGCGAGCTTGACCTAGCAAGCTCGAGCTCGAGCGAGCCTGAGATTAACATCGAGCTTTAAGCTAGGCTCGAGCTCGGCTCGGACAAAACTCGAGCCGAGCTCGAGCTTCGCATGTGTAGGCTCGGTGAGGGAGTACCTGCAGGAGGTGGCGGCGGTGGCACCGGGGGACGGCCGGACTGCACCTTCACCATGCGGTGGCCGAGTTGCAGGGACGACCGGACGGGTGGCACCGGCGTGGGAGAGGAGGGGCGCCGGGGGGAGGAGGGGCGGCGACGGCGGGGGAGAGGAGGGGCGGCGGGGGGTACGAGGAGGGGGGTGGCGGCGGGCCGGGTTGAGGAGGGGCAGCGGGGGGCGCGAGAAGGGGCGCCTGGGGGAGGAGGGGCGGCGGCGGTGGCGGAGAGGAAGGGGACGAGGGGGCGGGAGAGGGGATCGGCGGCAGGGGGCGGGGGCGGAGAGGAAGGGGGCGGGAGAGGGGGGCGCCGGGGGGGCGCCGGTGGCGGCGGAGAGGAAGGGGACGGGGGGAGAGGGGGGTGGCGGCAGGGGGGTCGAGGAGGGGCGGCGGCGGGGGGGGGGGGGGGGGGGAGGGGCGGCAGCGGAGAGGAAGGGGACGGGGGGCGGGAGAGGGGGTCGGCGCCGGGGGAGAGGAGGAGGGCGACGAGGGGGACGGGAGTGGGGGGCCGGCCGGCAGTGGGGGCGGCGAGGAGTGGAGGAGGGGCGGGGGGCAGGCGGAGCCGCGGAGGCGGGTGGGGGAGACGGGAGAGGAGGGAGGGGTGTGGGGGCTGCCCGAGCCCGAGGGGGGATTTGAGAGGAGAGGCGGGAGGGAGTGTGGGAATGGGGGAATTAGGGTAAAAATTGTAAGCTCGTGAGCTATTCGAGCTCGGCTCGTTAAAGCTCGCGAGTTTCGGATGGAGCTCGAATTCGGCTCGTTTGGAGCTCGAGCCAAGCTTGAATCGAGTCTAGAACGAGCCAAACTCGAGCAGCTCGCGAGCCTCGAGCTTTTTTTATAGCCCTAGGTGTGACCAGAGATGGGGAGAAGGTGGTAGCTCTGGGGTGTGTGGCAATCTAAAAGAGGTACGGAGAGAGTCAAGGGGCTCGGCTAAAAAGGAGGCGAGAGGCGGTGGTGTTAGGAGTGGTGCGAGGAGAGCTCGACGCGTGAGCAACGATGTGGATGGTCACATGATTTCAGTGCTAGGACAGAGATGTGGTGGTGGTATAGGAGCCTCCATTCCAATCTGGAGCGTGCGTGCGAGGTCGCGGTGAAAAACAACGGTGGGTGCAGCGTGTCGAGTAGTTGGCAGCAGTGCAAATCGATGGCAAGGACGGCGTGGTGCTGGCGTGAGTAGCGTTTAATGCCGTGCATGAGGTGGCGTGGGTGTTGGTGCAATTTGGTGTGGGCGAACAACGGCACGACGTGAGGCAAGCGGCTACATGAGAGAAAACAGGTAGCAAGAATGTGTTTTCTTAAGGTTGAAATCGTAATTCCGAAAAAGGAACGCGGGTTTTTGGCTGGAATTTCTGAATTTGGCAAAAAAAACTCCAAATTAAAATGAAATTTTCTCAAATTCAAATTTCTCTGAAAAGTTTGGGTGGTTACAGTTGCGTTTTTTCTTCTGCTGTTTATGCCAACGCGTGCACGTAGAGGGAAACTGAACACAACGTACCGCGCAGCTCGTCGATACGAAGAGGTGTATCTGCCCACTGCTGCCTGCACGACTACACGATCCTTAATGGGGGATTTACTCTCATACAACCGGCAAAATCACAGCTTACTAAAATACCATTTGTCGTTGTCACAGCCCGATGGTATTTGGTAAATCGTGCCTTGCCAGTGGCATATATGCTGGCAATTGTCCCATACTTAATTGGAACCGTTAGACGACTGAGACATATGCTCAAACTCTCGTTGCCAGTGAAATGTTGAGCATGGGCAGGCACGAATCCCTCCAATTTGCGACCTTTCTTGGGACTCCGTCGCAACGGAATTGCACCCAGCACGACGATTCTTGGCTAGATTTGGTTTTTATGCAACAGGATGCAAAAACATGAATGATGAAGGGTCACTGTCCGGGCAGACTGGACCAAAACAAGCAGAGGTTGAGGAACACGGAGCCAGGGGTTGTTGTGGTCAGCTTCGTGGCAACTGGCAAATCTGCTAAAGAACTCGATGGAGATCAACGAACTGCTGCTCCGAGTCATCTGTTCTGGCTGGAGTGAAGTGAAGATTGAACAGTAAGCATACAGTAAAGTTGAGAATTAACAGCACCAGTTTACTGTCACCGCACGTAACAGCGTAAGCTTGAGAGACAAATGCCAATAGTATTTTCGGATGCCTATATTTTGGTGCTGCTGAACTGCCGACTCTCTATCAAAGAAAAGCATTCATGATTCCCTTTGAACACTGTAGTGCGTTGCACCTCGAGTGCTATAGCAACTTTACGCATTGTAGCACTACACGGCGTAACATAATGACATGGAACAAGGGATCTTCAACTGAGCATGTCACTTTGTTCTCCACTGAAGAAGACCCAATAGGATTTCCTAGATTTTTCACAGACACAAGGACTGTGTTATGAGAGGGTGCAAATGGCAAGGGCCAAACTGCAAGAAAAGCTCCCTGACATGTGGGGCCTCTTCTGGTGCAAATTAATGAAGAGATAAAAAAGGACAATTGCATCAGAAACCTTAATGCCGCCTTCGTTTGAAGCTCCCAAAGATACAAGAGATAACACGGGACGGGGCTAGTTGAGAAGAAAGGAATAACCAAACCCAAACACCTCCTCTTCTCCTCCTCCACGAGCGTTCCCTTCCCCGTCCCGAACTCGAGGAAGCCAGTCATGGGCGAGGGCGCCGGGACCGCGCTGCCGAGCAGGTTCGGCAGGATCTGCGTCTTCTGCGGCAGCAACGCCGGCAACCGCACGGTGTTCGGCGACGCCGCGCTCGAGCTCGGCAACGAGCTGGTAATGCTTTCCCAATGCCAAGATTGCTCCCCGGGACGGCGGGGCTCCCGCGGCCGCGCCAAAATTCGATCTTGGCGCGCCCCGGGACGCCCGGATTGGATTGCCACCCTTGCTCTATTGGGCTCTTGGTTCAATCCTTGCTCTGGCGTTCATGGTGGGATTTCGTGGGGTTCCTTTTTGCAGGTGACTAGGGGGATCGATTTGGTCTACGGCGGCGGCAGCGTCGGGTTGATGGGCCTGATAGCGAGGACGGTTCTTGATGGCGGCTGCCGTGTTCTCGGGTACCTATCCGCTGCACTTGAAAAATCTCAGCCTCTGTTCAGTTTCGTAGTAGTAGTATACTTTATGTTTCAATCTTTAACCTTTCTAATATGTGGCTGCTCCGTTTGATTCTTTTGCAGGGTGATTCCAAGAGCACTCGTACCCCTTGAGGTGTGTGTAGCAATTTCTTACTGGGTTTTATTCTTCTTTGTGTATGTGTAGAAATACTGATCGCTACGTCATTATTAATTCTTAAGTCTAGACTTCTAATTATAACCTAATTGGTTCATTAGAGAGAAGGGTCTATTACGCAGTGAAGAACAACTCTCCGTTTGAAACAAAGTTTGTTACTGAATTTTGGAACACTTGCTGGCAGATGGGCCATCGGAATTCCATTCTTGTGCTTGGCCCCACCTGTTGGTGTCATGAGGGCCATAGTATGTAGAAACTATGTAGTGCTATCACTAGTGGTCACCCACTCGCCATGTGATTCCTGTGGTCAGTTGGTTAAGATTGATTCACCTTTGCTTGTGGGGTTAGAAATAGGTGATCATTAAGAAATTAGGACTAGAATTTAGGGGGTGAAATCGCAGCCTATCAGTTTATGAGACTTCTTGTGAAAAGAACTGTCAGTTTAGACTTTTTAGGCGGTACAACTTGGATTTATAAAGTTTGCCACTCGGTGGATGTAATAATAGAATGTGTAGCTTGCCAAGAGGACATCACAAGTTGTCAAAAAAAAAAAGTAAGAAGCAGTAGGTAATTTAGATAATAAAATTTTTCTTGTAGGCAGCTGAGGATAGGTTTGGAATGATTGTACATCATAGTTCAACTGAACACATGGAGTTCGTAAAAGGCAAAGGCAAAGAATATGTTACTCTTTCGAGGTACATGTGTCAAAGTGAGGTTGAATTCCATTGTTACACATATACCCTGATGTGAAAAGTGAGGTTGAATTGCATTGTTACACATGTTTGAACTTCGAAGAGCGGTGGTAGGAGGAACTATGGCCTAGTTTATTTTACCATTTGAAACGCCAAAAATTCTTTTGCAGATATCAGGTGCGAGTGTTGGAGAAGTAAAGGTTGTCTCCGACATGCATGAGAGGAAAGCTGAGATGGCACGTCAATCTGATGCATTCGTTGCTCTTCCTGGTATGCACAGTTCTACATGTCCTTCTCTAGCATTATTGAACAGGCTAATATTTCAATCCAGCATGCTTACATGACAAGAACGTGCTAATATTTCAATCCAACACGCTTACATGATTACTTTCTGGACATCAGGAGGGTATGGAACAATGGAAGAGTTGTTAGAGATGATAACATGGTCGCAACTTGGAATTCATGACAAACCAGTGAGTATTAGTATATGGGCTATGACAATTGAGAAAAAAAAAAGTCTGCTACAACTAATCAAGGGCACTGATCATTGACTTACTACAGGTTGGATTGCTAAATGTTGACGGGTACTATGATCCGTTGCTTGCACTATTCGATAAGGGTGCGGCTGAAGGTTTTATTAAGCCTGATTGCAGACAGATAATTATTTATGCTCCGACTGCCGATGAATTGCTGACAAAGATGGAGGTGAATTGACCTCATTATCCACTTTTAAATCTCGGTCGTCTAGTTTAAAATACTTAGCCTCATTGACAAACACAAGGACTAACATTGTTATTGTTTCAATAATTCTCTTGATTATGCCCAGCAATACACTCGTTCACACCGGGAGGTAGCCCCGCGAACAAGCTGGGAGATGTCTGAACTGGGTTACACTTACAGAGAAGCACCAGAGGAATCATAGCATATGTTGCCAATGTGGCATCGTTCCTGGAGTCGCCTTCTTGTTCTGCCTTTAGCATTAGTGTTACTGGACTGGGCATTGGCTTGCAATTATCCTCCTCTTTTTATGTCCCCTTTTTGGTTGCCTTTCATGTTACCTGTCCGTTCGATTGTTACTTTATGTGGTGAAGAAGTATAAGAATCTGTACCTACCCTTTGACAGTAACAGGGTGATCAAGTGCACACGTGGCTATAATTTATATAACATTTTTCTCTTTGTTAATGTAGCACTGGGCTTCAGTATTCATATAAAGTTTCGCAACAAAATTTGTTAATGGAGTGCTTTCTGAAGATTTTTTTTTCGCTTTGTTGGAGCATACGGTGTGGTCGGCCATCCCTTGCTGTATATGACACTATAGGTTGCGATTACATAATAACTTATTATGATAACCACCAACCCCAGGTGAAATGAACCCACAGGGCTTTCGTTTTCTTTGGTAACATTGTGCATGAATCTTTGCTTCAATGACGGTAGAAATGACGTTACCGAACTGACAAACAGCATAACCACATGAGTTTTCCCCACCACCTCGTCAATAAACTTGCTCTTCGATTAGCGCACCACTGATGGTTACCTTTTCCTTCTTTGCAAGGACGACTGCATGGGCTGAACCTGCCACCTGGAACTGGAGAATCGGTGTATGGGGTAGGGCTTCACGTGAGCCCCCTCGTAAAAATCGCTTCCCCTCGAACCTTTTCAGCGTTTTTTCTTTTCAGAGATGGACAACCCTAATACAGTACGTTGTTTCAAAACTAATGGCAGGAATTTTTTAAAAAATCCGGCATTGCATACGGTCCCAAAGAGAAGTCTAAAGATAGTGGCATATTACTCTTAAGTACCTGTTAGTATTGGCTTCTAAAACTTCTAGAAGAAAGAAGCAAACGAGGACAAAAGTAAGCAAGAGGAACACATGAAAGTAGGGCACGTGATTTGCCCTAACCATTTCGGAGTGAGACATGAGCGAGAGAAATAAAAAATCTGCTTTGAAAAACTTGATATTCATATTATCTTTTAACTTCTCCGGTAAAAGATAGAAAACGAATATGAGCAAGCACTAAATACAATGATGATACAAGAATAACTACAGAAGTATACATGGGTTTGCAACTCGCACTGATGGATAGCTACAGATTTCACCAAATCTGTTGTAGCACACAATGACACATTATTCATGTTTTAAACAACCGGTACAGCTGCTGCTGCTTTGATGCGAGTCAAGTGCTAAGATTGGCAAAGCAGAGGGTGAAGAAAATTTGCATGAATTGTTAGACCGTGACCGTTTTGAGCCATTGATCACCCTTTAAACCACATTCAGAAATCACATCCACAATATTTCTAAGGCACATTAGTAATAAAAAAATATACCCTAAAAATATTCTCAGACAAATTTGTTCAATGAACTGATGAAAAAAAAATTCTACATGCTCAAGTTCCAGTTTTCCGAATCCAAGTTTTACCAGTTGCACTTGGCTGTCCTGAGGCACAGTAACTGGACACGGTGAACCCGAAGGAATAGAAATAATACAACAGACTGAAGAACTCAAAGAGGCGCCAGACAAACGAACTATAAAGACATTTACAGAACCATCACATTAATTATGAGCTAAATTTCATGCAGACTGACAACTTATTTACCGTGTCCAGAGGACCATCATCTGGCAAAAGCACTTCACATCCTCCAAGTCTCCAACATCTGTTGTGATCCAAAACTCAACAGGAAATGTTGTGCTTATCTCCAGATTATGATTTTTACAGAACACATGTAGAATTTCTTCAGTGCTAGTACTGAACCCTCTCATCGCCGTCAAAATTAAGACCTTCAATACCTTTGAGAGCGGAGTCATAGTTCTTAATGTTAGATGAGTGCCGACCTGAAGATGAACGCTTTGGCTCTGCAGAACTCACTGGTGAGCTCCTCTGAGGACCTGAGGTTCTACGAAATGCCCCAGGGCTTGCATCAGTTGTACGTGTTCGTGAAGGCTCCGAAGTATCAGCTGCCACCACATCCCGGCTACTTGAAACAGCAGCTCTCCTTGACGATCCACTTGACCGTCCCAAAAAATTTGAACCAGATATCTAAACAATAGAAGCAGCCAAAGTAAGTAACAAGATTAAAAAAAATGAGCAATATTTCCAGTGTTTAATTATGCAGTCCAGCTGATGTTTTGGATCGATAAAGATACAAAAACATTTAAAACTATGATACAAAAACATTTAAAACTACTATTAGTGTCAACAATTAAAAAAATACAAATATGTGCACAACCAACTAAAAAAACAATGAGATACTAAGGTTACAAAGTCATAACACAGGCAACCCACAGAAAAACACCAAACTTGCACAATGATGGGAGCATTTTTGCCAACCACAGGACTCACTTCAGTATTCAGTACTACGTGATCTGCAGGGTTGGATGAACAACTGGGAAATGACAGTCTATGATTTCCTGCGAGGGTAGAAATTTGGCAAACCAGAGCTCCAGTTTATGAAAACAAGTTATGGACTTATGGTTGACTCAAAAATTCTGGCTAGTTCTCACATTGTTCTTCAGTCACACCAGAAAAAAATGAAAAATAGTACCTGCCTCATCTTGCAATCACCTGTCAAGTCCCCTATCACTAGGGGTGGGCATTTGGCTTGAGACTTGCGAGCCGGCTCGGCTCGGGCTCGTAATTGATTCAAGGCAAGCCGAGCCCAGCGTCCAGCTCGTGAGAAAAACGAGCCGAGCTCGAGCCGCTCGCGAGCCGCTCGTTGGCTCGTGCGAGCTCGGTCGGGTCCCAGTCAGCCCAGTGAATCAGTGATGCCGCAGTCGGCCCAGCCCAGCCCGATCGATGTGGTTGATAGTCGATGCGATGCGCCGATCGGCCGAAGCGATGCGAGTCGGCACGCGCTAACCCTAACCCTTCCCGTCCCCGATCGGCGATCGCCGCCACGCCACACGCTCGGCCGCCGCCCGCCGTCCTTCCCCCGTTCCTCGATTCCCTTCCTTCCCCACGCGCTCGGCCGCCGTCCATCCCCGAACCCCTTCTTCCCCACGCGGGCGGCTGAATTGCTCTCTGTCTGTATGCTATGCTGAATGCTCTCTGTATGCTATGCTATTTCTGTCAATTTCTGTGAATTTCTGTCTGTGAATCTCTGTCTGTAAACTTTTTAACTCTCTATCAGTGAATTTCTGCACTGAATGCTCTCTGTATGTATGCTATGCTATTTCTGCTGCGCTGCTCTCTGTTATGCGTTTTGGCTCGTTCAAGCCGTTTTGGCTCGTTCGAGCCGTTTTGGCTCGGTGGGCATCTGCGAGCCGTTTTGGCTCGTTCGAGCCGTTTCCGGCAGCGGCGAGCCGTTTTGGCTCGTTCGGGCTCGCGAGCCAGCTCAAGCCGCCAGTCGAGCCGAGCCTCTCGCGTAGCTCGTTTCCGAAACGAGCCGAGCCGCAGCTTTGAGCGAGCTCGGCCGAGCCTGGCTCGGCTCGGCTCGTTTCCAGCCCTACCTATGACCAACAAAGGAAAATAGGGAGAGAACTCACCACAGGATCTTTAGAAACAGGAGCATCATTTCCTACAGGTGCTTTCTGCTTAGACAAAGTCCCCACGCTTGCAACAGGGGGTGGGGCACGACGTCGATCCATTGATGACCAGCCACTAGTCCTCCCTTCCTCGGCTCCTAAAAGATAAACAACAAATAAATGAACACAGCTAAGAAAACTAACTCATTAATTGTTTCAATACAAACACAACAATACTAATTCTCTCTTGTTCAACGTAATGTTATAGAAGCAGCTGAACCTTGCACTAAGGTGTTTTAACTATATTATAAAACCAATTACACAGCAATATTGCCCAAAAAACCAGTAATACTCATATGGAACTATTAAAGTAGATCAATCACCAGACTGCCTGTCGTTCTGTAATGTAGGTGGTGCCAATCCAGAAGGTCCCGCACCATGGCCCTGTAACATAGGTAAGGTGTCAAAATTTTCCCCACAGATGGCTATGTAAAAAATATGCATGCTTGGTGGGTGAGGGAGATACTCACCACAGCACGGTGTGGAGCACTAGCAATTTGAGATTGCTGGTACTTTAGTATTGTCCAGTCAAACACATAGTCAAACTGAAAACCTGCAAATCATTATTCCAATTATGAACCATATGCCTGGAAAACTTTTCTAATCAAACTGGATGTTTGGTATTTTAAGAATGTGTAGAGTGCGACAGGCTTCTATCAAGTATGGAGGATGAAAATAATATTTCATGGACCTAAGTATGAAAAGGGAAATAATATTTCCCACACCTCTTCAAGTATGAAAAGGGAAGTGATATTTCCCGCACCTCTTCAAGCATGCAAAGGAAACTAACCTTCACGGATAAAAAGGTCACGGAACAGTCGCTTAAGGTAGGAATAATCAGGCTTGTCGTCAAACCGCAGTGAGCGGCAATAATGGAAATATGATGCAAACTCAGTAGGATACCCACGACATAGAGCCTGAAATAGAACAATAACATTAGAACCAACAAAATCCACCGGGCAGAGTGCCGACTTTTTTCGCAGAGTGCCGAACCTCAATTGATGTTGCAACTTTTTTCTCACTGATTTTCTCATATTTTTGCTTCTTTGTTCCTGCTTTCAGACCTTGCCAAGGAAGGCTGAATAGAAAACACTGTTACACCTGAATCATCAATATATGGCACATAAGAGGATCAAACAATTAAACTCACCTTCCCCTTAGGAAGTACACAAGTACATATCCAAGAGATTCCAAGTCATCTCTTCGGCTTTGTTCTGGTCATTGGCAAAAAGAACAAAAGTAATAGTTGGAAAATAAACTGTTCAGGGCAAGGATGTGTGACGCTCCATTAGACAACAGATTAAAGTACAAACAGGTGGGAGTTATAATGTCAAAAAAAAAATCATGAACTGGTACAGTATCAAATCCTCACCAATGCCAAGATGAGTGTTCACACTTGCATATCTTGCTGTCCCAGTCAAGTTCTTATTCTCTCTGCAGCATTAAATAGCAAGTTAAAACACAAGGGGAAGTAGATCACAACAGAAAATTAATGAAAAGGTACACATACTAAAGATGATATCTTCAAGAAAGAATATAATAAAACATTAATTTTCGTGACCTGGCAGCATTATTATGTTTCTCATTCCCTCCCACACTCAAGTGAGGACTGAGAGATGACTATCAAAAAGACTTTATTGGGTATACTACTTCCTAGATAGATCATATGCTGGTAAACACGGATAAATGAACTCAGGCATGGTCCAACAAATGATATAAGAGAAAAATGGCAACTAACTCCAGCTAACTAGAAAAATGAACATGCTTATGCCAGGGGTCAAAAGGGGAAAAACATGGATAACTCACTAATGTTGAGCTATTGCCCCTTTCCTCGTACCTATATGGGATGTGCTGATGCGTTGAGGTATCCCTATACTTTTTGGCAAGACCAAAGTCTATAATATAGACCTGAAATAAAAAAAATACCGAGCAACACATAAAGTGGTAAGTCAACCCAACAAAATATATCAACGGAAAGTGAAATGCTTATTAAAAGCTGCATTGTTATCCACCTGATTAGCTCGCCTACCAAGACCCATGAGAAAATTATCCGGCTTAATGTCTCGATGCAGAAAAGACTTGGAATGGACAAATTCCACTCGATTGATCTACAAGTAGGGGGTGGAGACCACATATAGCTCATCAGCAAACAACAAGTGAGAAAATTAGAAAAAAACATCAATACAGAGAAATAGAAAAGTCGGGATGAAGAAAGCATAATGTAGGAAGGACAAAAAAACTGTAAAAGACTAGTGAATATTTGTATGCCTGCACAAACACAAGTGTTGGTGTGGGTAGCAAAGGTGGAACCATAGGCCACGAAAAAAGTGAATCAGAGAGACATGTCTAGAGTTAATTCCTTGTTATATATATATATATAAATGATTGTATCAAGGATTTGTTGAGGAACAGCTTGGGAGTATTTATACCATCTGATCAGCGAGCATAAGTACAGTCTTAAGAGATAATTTTCTGCTGCAAAAATTAAATAGGTCCTCCAGGCTTGGCCCCAGCAAATCCATAACCAAGACATTGTAGTCTCCTTCTACACCAAACCATCTGACATTTGGGATTCCAGCTGCCAGAAAAAAGATAGTCAAAACACACTTATTCTATCACACACATTCTTATAAAAATATGCAGAGTGTGGAGCTTCCATACTTCCTCCTTGCAAAATCCTGTAAATCTTTGACTCATAGAGCAACTGAGGGTGTTTTGTTTTCACATTTTCCTGCATAAGAAACAAAGCAATGAAATGTCAGCTTCATAAAGCTGATACTAGTAATTAAGATGAATAACCTTGCATTCTCAACTTAATAATTTACAAAAGCTACAAGCTACTACCATACATATCTGTGTTGCATCTATTGGGATCGCCAATCTATTTCTAGATTCTCACTCCATACACCAAAGAATGTAGCAATATACTGAACGAAAATATCAAGTTCCTGACTCTTCCCATTCATCTCCTGGTTCATTTTATCTCTCATTTATTTATTAGCTATCATCCAATACTTCAACAGCTGAATATTAGTTATCAATTTGCCAAGATTAACTGGAGGCATCTAAAAACACATCAAGTCCAACTAAGTCAACCACACCACTTGAACACCAGGGACCAATCAACTACTCCAAATGATTCATCCATGGAGAACTAGAGCTGCTAAGGCGAGCAGACCCTGAATCCAGAGCCAACTCAAAAGTTGGAATTGCTTTGAGAACAGCAGCATATTCTGAACTATCCTACAGGAACCCAGACACTGACTGACATTAACTTGAACTAAACATGTCAACTATTACAGTGGCCAAAACACCCGATGCAAAGAAATACACAGGCCAAAACAGCAAAAGTACTTAGTTGCATCAGAAAGTAGCATAACAAAGCTGGAATTTAACAAAGATCCAGGCAGTTAATCCGCAGCAACGGAGCACAGACCAGCTTAATCGCGACCTCCTCGTTCGTCTGGATATTAGTCCCTGCATGCAAAAGAGACAAACAGAACCATATCACAAACCGATCAAGGATTATAAACCCGAAATTTTGAGCACGAGCAACCCGCACCGAGATAGATCTCCCCGAAGGAGCCGCTCCCTATCTTGCGCCCGAGCCGGAATTTGTTCCCAACCCGCGGCTCCATCACCAGCCCTCCCGAAAAAAAAAACAAAGCTTCGAAGTTTCCACCAAGAACAGCCGGAAAAAAGGCTAAAAAAACGCGCTTTTCCCCCGGAAATCTAGCGGCGGGAACCCAGATCGGAGCGGGGCAGGGGTTTCGGGGATCTTGCGGTCGAGCTCTCGTGCTACCTAGGGTTTGGGAGGGGCGGGGAGGGGGAGGCGGCGGCCATGGCCGTATGGGTGCGTACGGAGCAAGCAAGCGAAGCCGGAGAAAAGAAAAAGAAAAGGAGCTGTTTGGCCTTTCGATTCTATCTATTGGGTTTATTGCTTTGCGTTCTAGTCCCTCCCCCTCTGCGTCCTCGCTTTCGCGCTGTCCCTGGTATTCTTTCTAGGGGTTTGGTGGATAGGATGATACCAGAGACAGGAATAGAATTTAGGATGTAAGGTAAAATAAATTTAACTGTTGGATTAAGATATTGATAGATAGGTTTATCACACCTTATCTTTGAAGAAACCTTAACTCATTGCGATGAGAAATCTATGGCGTGTAAGATATTTTTCCAGATTTGAGTTCATGCGTATTTTCATAATAGGTGTGTCTAGTAATCGCTCAGGTGAGCTTCGGTCATAGCCATCATGTTATTCTTATTCTCCTTGACTTCTCTATGCTAACACTTTTGCTTGCCTTGCCGTGCCCCAGAGCCACCGTGGCACGTTCATCTCTCCAACACCAACCAAGCCTCTCGTTGCTACCATTCTTGTGCCTCACTTGAAATCTCAGTTAGCACTTCTGCTCCCTTGCAATTCAATTCAAAGCTAAACTTATAGGCTAGCCAATGGACCATAGAATTGGCCATAATACCCTAGCCATATTCACCCCTTCCTCACCTCTGTTGCCCACCGTGGGTAGCACGACATGCCACACGAAAACCCAATTGCATTGCTCCATTAGCTTTGGCTTAACTCATAGATCATGAAAACATCCTCAATTTTAAGAACTAGGATAGAAAATTTGAAGTTCACCATTGCCGACCATGTGGCCATTACCTTGCTTGCCACGATGCCAGTTCCCTGAGCGACCTTTTGTGTACTTAGCTTTGACCTGAGTGTGGCTCTGTGCTGTTGCCATTATCACGCCGACTAGCATCGCCGCTCGCCGCCAATTAGCCATCGTTGTGATACATCTCACCGAGCGCCTTCGCTACCAATAGCTAGGCCTTGGCCGATGCGTTCCATTTTGGCTCTTAGCCAAGTATGCCAACATCTCCCTCACCACCGATGAGCTAGCGCAAGGAGCTCCGTCGTGAACTCCTCTATGCCCCACTTGTTAGATAGTTAATTGGTGATTAAGTTAACTGTTAAGCAGGTAATTAGTATTAGTATGACATGTGGACCCTGCGTGGTTAGGAATCCTTATTAACTTCGATTTAAACCCATAAGTCCCTAATGTGTGAACCCTACACCCTTGAACCTGTCACGTAAACCCAGTCCATGGATCGCTCTCTTTGACACGTAGGTCCTGTTCTCTATAGATAGTCATGTGGACCGAGTTCATGTGAACCGTAATCCTACCTGTCAACTTCCTAATTTCCTAAATAAAAATTATTAGAAAATAAATTAAAATCTAGCCAACCCCACCTATCACGCGTCGGAGTTTTTTCTTAAGACAAATAATGGAAAAAGAAAAGAAAATTCCAATTGACCCCCCTTGTCAAACATTTATCTTTTTTCCAAATTTTTAATAGATTCAAACTTTGAAAGGCCATAACTTCCTCATTTCAAATCCCACCAGTTATTTTTATTTTTAAATTCATCTAAATCAAAAACCTTTCCATCAGCACCAAAATTATAAATTTTGGAGTTCATATGAATTTTATTTGAATATTGTGTTGAATGTGGATAATTACACATTATAGACTTTAGCCCTTCAGATGCTCCCGTCATTGACGAACAAGATCCACCCTAGCTACCTTTGACCAAGGCAAGTTTTTTAATTGATTATGTTGAACCTAATTTTCAAATACATATGTTTTGCTTTAAATACAAACACATGCCTATTATGGTTATTTACTTAAATGCCATGTTAAAAGTTGATTACCTAGTTATACCATGCACTTGATACCTAATATTCCGCTTTATTGATTGTTGATATTCCCTTGCCATATCGCCCTAAGATACGTACAAAGAGAATAACTCCACTATTGGTTAAACTTTACTAGATTATGGTTGTACTTAGAAATGCTTTAGTGATGAAAAACAAATACAACACAAATATTACCAACTGAACTTAAAAACATGATAATGGGATGGTAACATGGGTTACCATTGGAAACAGAAAAATATTTTCTAAAATGGTAGAGACTCGGACGAGTGGTTGGTATGAGATCGGTGCAAGGATTGTACGTATTATTAGATTGGCCATGTAGGAATTGCACGTGTTATTTTTTGATTGACCGTGTAGCAATTACATGTGTTATTGTTGGATTGGCCGTGTGGGGATTGCACGTGTCATTTTTGGATTGGCCATGTAGGGATTATACGTGTCATTTCTTGAGATCGGTGCAGGGATTGCACGTATTATTGGATTGGCCATGTAGGGATTACACATGTCATTTTTTGATTGGCCGTATAGCAATTACTTGTGTTATGCTTCTCTTTTCTACACATAAATCATACAACCACAAGTTTAGTTATAGGATGGATCTGGCCTATTAATTTGCTTAACTTTGATGTGAATCCTACGCAATAGATTGATAGGTGGATTTCTAGATTTCTGTTACGATTGTTGGGAGTGACTCGTAACGGTAATTGCCCTTGTGGATTTTGTAAATGTGAAGGGCCGTAGACTCTCTAATAGCAGGGTCCCTCATTGAAAACATAGCCTGGGATGAGAATGTTCTGGAGGTAAGGCATAACCTGAGATGGGAATGGTCATTGTCGCCAGTGCCGAGGGATTCCACCTTAGAGTAGGAGTGAGCATCAAAGTTAAGCATCGTAAAAGTCTTATTATGATTTTCTCAATCACACGTTTACAGAAGCGTGTAGTGGCTGACATTATGAGTTAATTATATCTTATGGGTAAAGCTGCATAACCTCTGTGAAGTGCTGAAAATCTATTCGAATAGTCGTGCCCTCGGACATGACCAAAAGTGTAAAAACGTCACATGTGTAGTTTTCATAAATTAATGGTTACTTGGTAATAGTTGCGATAACTTAATTTGGAATGAAATGAAAGTGGAGGGATTTTACTCTCATGATGAACTTGACTCAAAACTGGATATTGGTTTTAAAGTAGAAACAGCTAAGTCATAGGTTTGCAGAACTAACTAAAATATTATATTTGATAAAAATAGCTTTATGCTATAAGAAACATAACACATTAACTTGATTAAGCCTTGCATGTAGATGTATATATGTTCCTGCACTTGTATTCTGCTATAGGGATTTGCTGAGTACTTTTGTACTCATTGTTGCTTAATATATGGTTTTTAGATGATGGAATCAATGATTCGATGTATAGATATATCCATGCCTCCGGCTATGATATACAAGACGAAGGCTAGGACTAGGTTTAGCCCCAGTTGATTGCCTGTGATAGATCATGAGGACCTTTTTTTGTTTAATTACTTTCCGTTGCTTTGTTATAAACAATCTCATTTGTCTTGTCGGCCCGTTATGTAAAACTCGATCATAAAATCTATTTGTAGATGCCTATGTAATATTAAGTACTCTTTTTCTTACATATATGTATGGCTGTGATATTTGTCAATGTTATATTGTGTGAGTTAGCTATTGATCAATGGCTATCTCAGAATACACAGAAAATTCGGATTGCCAAATCCAGATCGCTACATTACTCCTCAATTGCATGTTGTAGTGATAATATATGAAGTCAGTGGCAAATTTATCATTTATATGTACTTGCATAATTTGTGATGGGAGCTTCTGCGACATATCTTGCAGCAAAGTCATAAAAAATGGTTGCTCATATACATGTTTCTGTGCTAGTTCTTGTACTGATGCATCTAGCCAATTTTCAGCAGTTTTTTTTGTGTGGAAAGATGTAGTAGCAGCAGCTAATGCATCTACTTAATTTGCAGTTTTTTTAAAAAAAGATAACATTGACTAGTGAAATAAGTTTTTATTTTCGAATTCGTTTAACTATGTGATAGAACTAATGGGGAAACAAAATGTAGCAGTGTAGTTTTCAAATATATCTAGCGTTACATCATATTTCAAGCTGTGCAGTATTAATTATGGAAATAGCACATCCAAACAGGACCAGCAATTGGCATGATGTTGGATTCCAAGAAGCAATTTCAATCGCAACCCAATTCTAATTCTACAAGAAATGTTGGTTCGTCAATTCCGTGGATCCAATTCATTTCCAGGAACCAAACGGAGCCTTAACGTTTTAACACCGGATGGCCCTTTTCTAGATGCTGGCCCAAGGCGATTAATGTGAAGTGACCCTTATGTTTTTTTCCATTATCAGGTAATATACATGCATTTGTTGACCTAACTTGGCTAACCAAATGGCTGGACAAAACCATACCTAGCAGTCTAGCACCTAACCAGGCACAAGCAAGGCTTATTTTAATTATGATAGGCTTGGGATGTTTCAGGATATTCCTTTTAGCTTATGCCTACCTCAACTTATTTAGGATAAAAGATTTTGTTGTTGTTATTGTTATGTCACAAGGGAAAAGAAGAGAAGCACCTGCAAGCTAATCATTTTTTTTTAGAAAAAAAAGGCATCTACAAGCTAATCGTAAATTCCTCACACACTTGAAACCTGGGGCACAGAGAATTCCAAACCCTCTATATGATACATTCCGATTTGGACCAATTTGCCATTGGCCATTTTGTTTGGCAGTATGGGAAATGGGGACAAGAATGGGATCATCCTATCATATCTTTAATTCTTTACGAAAAAAGTATATTCAATGAGAAACTCTGGGCTCATCGAAATTGGCAAGCATATGATCGCATAATCCAATAGAACCTGGATGATGCCATAAAATAGTAAAAATCCACTATGAAGTCATGTTAGGCTAGATAAACAATAAATACTAGTCAGCAGTCAAGAGCAGTACTGCCGTCTTTTTATGTCTGACCAACAACAATTTTTTGGTTCAAATTTGCCACGATTATGCGACTGCTCTTTTTTACTGAAACTTATAGTTTTTAACCGCACCTTATGATTTTTAAGCTGTTTATACGAGAGATTACAGAGAAACAGAACTCACGGGTGGTTTTTACCGATATAAATGAAGTCGGTACAGTATGTACTACTATTAACTAATAGACCCTATTTTAAAAAGATACTTCGTTTAAAAACTAGTTACTGTAGAAAAAAATGAAAAGCAACTTTTAGAAACTGAAAAGAACATGCCTTATGGCAACTAATTCATTAAAAAAATGTGGCTACGAACCAAACAACTATTGAAATGTCTCCACGGCTCCACCCACACACGGTCAAGGAAAACATAACAGTGCCGCAAGCACAACAGAGACCCGCACATGATGCATACCTGATAGGAGTAATAGAACATACGAATAGGCCTATTTGATATAGCTGCAGCTTATAGTTTTTAACTGAAATTTTTAAATTTTAGCTGTTTACAACATAGATTACGAAGAGAGAGATACTTGCGATTTTGGTTGATACAGATGTTGGGCTTTTAACATGTACTACAATTAACTTGTAGACCCTATTTTAAGAAAATACTCCATTTGAAAGTTAGATACTATAGCAAAAGCCAAAACCGCTTCTAGAAGCCGTTAAAGAACAGACTTCAATTACCACTGACCAAAGGAAAAGATGTAACCTGATCAAAATTCACAGCAAATTTTCCAAACTTCTGTTAGACCTATAAGAGCAGTATATGAATAACCAACCCAAACTTTTAAGATGCTACTGCAGACTTCTACATTCACATAGCATTTCAATTGAACAATGACATGATGCATCTGAGGTGCCAAAACAATCTTGCTCCAGCAGCAGCTTTTCTACGCCTTTTCCTTTGCTGGAGAGGTTAATAGATGTAACGACGATGCATGGATTGTTGTGGTTGGGATGGTGTCCTTTCCTCGGGCTGAGCCAGGGCTCCTGATGCTGTGTAGGGGTGTAAACAGAGCGGATACAGAAGGATATTGCTCATCCTATATTCTTTTTCATATTTTTTATCGGAGTCAGAGTCAGACAGATAGTGCCGGATACGAATACGAATACGGATATTTTCGGTCATGAATACGGAGTGAATACATGCCGCTCCGAATACGGATAGTTTCGGTCACGAATATTTAATCGGATAATGCACAAAAGCAAATTTCACATAGTGACAGCGACAAATTAAGCAACTAGTAAATCCTAGCTAACAAAGTAGCAAGTAAATGATAGAGACCAGTTAAACAAGTAGTAGCTAACTAGCTACATGTCACATGGTTCAAAAGTACGAATTGCCCATAACCAAGTAGTTAAGTACATCACTAGTTCATTTAACTTCATTACATTTAGCAAATGATTTCACAAGGCCTTCGTATCTGGTATTCGGTATCCAAAGAGGCCAGGTATCCGACTCCGTTTCCGTATCCGGTAACTATCCGAAAAAATACCCGGATAGTTTCGTATCCGTTGGATAATACTTATTCCGAATCCGTTTCCGTATCCGACAAAAAATATCCAACTCCGTTTCCGTATCCGACAAAACCTTCGGATATCTGAAAATTTTCTCCGAATTGTATCCGAATTAAAACGGACGGACGGATGGTCGGAAAATATCCGCTCTATTTGCACCCCTAATGCTGTGGGTACGCTCCACACTACTCTTCAAAAACTTCTGCGCTGGCCTAGGTATGCGTGCAATCAATCGGGTTGAAGTAACAAGAAGTATCACTCCCGTAATAATGAAGAACCTGCAAGGAACATTAATTCTTTAGTTTCTCTTCTAGCAGTCAATGCTCTACTTGTAAGTTGTGGTGTGTGTTCCAAATTGAATCAGAGAGCACAAAGAGGAACAGCACATTTTTTGTTCAATGGAAATTTGTCGATCAAGAAAATATGCCTCCAGTCCAACACTGAAATTATTGTCCTAATATCTTGCTGATTTATCTAGCAGTATCAACTATCAAGTAGTTATTTCAGTAAAACTGACTTCATAAACCAGCAGCCAAATTGTTGTAACTAAAAACTTCATAAATTTTATCATGATCAAAGTAAAACCACCAAAACTTATGTAACAAGGACATGCTGTAGATGAGTTCCAGCAACCTCTAGGTGCAGCATTAAATGAAATTGCTATGCAAAAAATAATTGTACATTATAGTAGCTAAGTATTGAAGCCAGAGAGAAGGGGCCCAAATCAGTCAACAACAAGCACACAATACACAAGAAAAACAAAATATAGTGTAAAAAATATTACCATCCAAGAAAAGAGAAAAAAACGGCCTGTGGGAGCTGTTGGAAGATGTTCATCAAGTGCAACCATACCAGCTACAACACCAGACACAATAGCTGCCACTGATGTACATGTGGACACAACAATTGCCCTCCCATGCTTCAGACCTCGAGTCTGCACGAACGAAATGTCCCATTATAGTGGAAAATAAAATGAAAGCAGGACAGAATCAATCAAAAACTACTAGAGAAGTCCTCAAGGCAGATGTTAAAAACACATATATTCATCAAATGGACTAGTGCAATTTAACAAAACAAACAAGAAAATGTCTGCAATTAGGCAAACAACTAAACTTTTGCATATCATTGATGCCGAGTGAACACATGCAAGTGAAGTTTTTAAACCTCAAATTTAGTGAACATTATGTGGCATCACAAGTTATCTGGATCATATCCTAGCCTTTATGCATTTTTAGAATCTTTTCTATCTCTAGTCTCTAACCCACTATGCAGCCCCACTTCACAGTTCACACCCCTGGTCCTGCTTCACAGACACAGACATTAACACTACTCTGTGCCCCCATGTGGTGTACCCTACATTTCAAGGTGTGGGCATCATAAACTTAGTATAAGAGTTCAACTAACATCTACATGTTTTCTAGAAACACCACAAAAACACTGTTTAAATTTTATCAGGGCCACAGTGCACACTATGAAGCAGGGATGCACATCTCCAGGAAGCCAGATATACCTGATATATAAATCCCACAGCACTGCAGGCCACACTACAAGAAATGGCAGCTGGGACAACAATCTTCGGAAAGCCCATTGCAGACATCACGAAACCCATCTTAGAGATAACCGATGAAATGCTATACATGAAATACAGTTATAAGTCATGCCTACACATTGGGTCATTAAATATTTGTAAACTGAAAAAAAAACGTCCTGAAACACATTGAAGTTTTTGTTCATATCATGATAAATGTATGATTCTAAGCAATATAAGATCCCCTCAACGAATTGAAATAGATAGTATGAAGTTTTTGATGGATGAAAAAGCCTGATTTTAAGTCATATATGACCTCAGAGATGAAAGGCCTCATGAAAGGCTGTAAAACACAGTGATAAATGCAAATGGATAGTACGAAATTACCCAAACAAAATGCCTGATTCTAAGCCGTATATGATCTCCTCAATCACTTCGGGTCCAGTCTGCATTGATGCATGGTGTCAATATCTGCAATGCGCAAACACGAATTCCAAATTTTAGAAATGCTCACCAACTCTTGTTCACACCTTTGCCTTTTGTAGATATGAAGCCAAGTGTTGAGCAGAACCTTAATTGGCATACACCATTAAAATTTTCCATCAATCTCAAGTTAGAATTCAAGTTCATCAAAACTATGATAATAAAAACCATCCTAGTACCCTACAAAATGACTCATGTTTCCTAATGACATTTAGATATAGGATTTTTTTTCCAAGAATCAAATGGGAACAAATTGGTCCGACAAAAGCGCGGTTTTAACACTTCCTTAACTTCAGCAAGCAGGTTTCTTGGGAGCTAACAAAGAAGTATTTGGCAAAACATAATTTATATATGGAAATGCAAGAGTAGTATGTATGTAATGCATGCCTAAAATTCTTGTTGGTGGGTCAGAATGTTGAAACAGAATGGATATAACAAATTGTGTAGGAGAAAATACACTTGTTTTGGTAGGAAGCAAACTTTAGTGGGTGTAACAAAACCTATGCAGCACAGAGTATGGTACCCTACAAACAAGATGACAATGGAGAGCACTAGCCAAGGTATATTGAAAAGAGGAATCTTATCCACTTTCTGCTCCTCGCCTCCAATGTGAAGGTTGTGAGTATGTTTCTATCTTGTCGCCGTTAGATGTAATGTGAAGGTTGTGAGTATGATTCACCTATCGTGCCGAGGCCAGCCAACGTAATCGCCACCCAATCGAGGCCATTCACGACCTCCTTGAGGTAAAAGTGGGAGAAGACGCAGAGCATGGCGAGTCCGCAGCCGGTAATCGGCTGCACAACGGAGACCTGTGAAGAAAGCAAACGCCACCATCAGTCAATCAGCACAAGCCATCCAGTGACACCACGGTTGCGCAAAAACGCAGAGAAGTGGGGAGAAGAGAAAGGGAGCGGAGGAGCAGGCAACGCACCGGGGCCTGCGAGAGCGCGGTGAGCATGAGCGCGGCCCCGCACATGTCCCTGAGGAACCCGCTCATCCAGAGCCTGCTGAGCGCGTACGCCCGAATCACCTGCGCACAACGCCAAGAGGGAGTCACCGCCACGATCTGGAACGGAAGGAAGGAGAAGGGGGCGAGAGGAGGAAGGGGGGACCTTGAGCTTGAAGATGGGAGGGAGGATGAGGGTGCCCTTCTTCTGGAGGACCTTGCCGATGTTGTTGCCGGCGGCGCCGGCCAGCGTGAGCGCCACCGACCCCCACATCTCGCGCTCGCCTCCGCCGACCGATCCGACTCACTGGCTGCGCGTGGGATTTTTTACCACCTTTTTTGGAAGGGCGGAGCTGGGGGCGAGGAGGAGACCACGAGGGGAGTTGGAAGGGAGGTGGTGGCCGAGTCGCGTGGCAGCGTGCGCTTTTTCGGCCGCGCGGCCGTGCCCGTGCCTGCACCCCGACGGCACGCAGTTTTGTTGTCTTGCAGCTGCCGCGGCCCGCGTGACTGCGGGACGGAGGGGATCTCGATTTTGGTCGGCTTGGGCTTTGGATGCGGACGATCCGCAGATCTCGGGCCAAACTTGCTGCTCTGTACCGTCTCCTCGCATGATTTCACGAACCGAGTGCCGCGCGCTCCAGCAGAGCGGTTTGCACTCAGAGACGGATTTACAGGAGTTCATGGGTGTTCAGCTGAACACCTAAATTTTTTAACAAAAAACCTAGTATATATAAAGTATAATACATATATATGTATAGTTGGGCCAAATAAACTGTTTATAGCCACAATTCAGCCGCCGGCAGTAGCCCGCGACCGCACGTGAAGCCAGACCCAGCCCATTTTCTGTCCGCGCGACCGCGGCCTGCCTTCCCCCGGTCCCGGTCCCCACTCCCCCCGATCCCCATTGCCATTTGCGTTCGCGTGGAACCTAACCCTAGCCTCGCCACTTCCGCTCTGCCGCGGCGCCTCCGCTCCGCCGGCGACCGCCTCGCCGCCTCCGCTCCGCCACGGCGCCTTCGCCCTCCGCCTCTGCTCCACATGGCCGCCTCCGCCCTCCGCTCCGCCAGCGGCCGCACCTCGCAGCCTCCACCCTCCGGGTTCCGGCTAGATTTGGGCTCTCTGGGACTCCGGCTCCGTGCCCACGCCGGCGCACCGCCACCGCAGACCGCGTCACGCACTCACACCGTCACCTCCGGCCCTCCGCTCTGCCAGTGAGTACTTCTGTGCTGTACTGCACTACTGCTGTTAGTGCTGTATGTGTAAAGACGAGCATGCACTACTGCTGTTAGTGTTCTCCGCTCCCTCCCGATATGGGCTTTCTGATCAAGTTTGTTGAGGTAAATTTGCAGTTTTGTCATCTTTATATGTAATGTCAAACTTTGTGTTCAATGTTTTCTGATTGAACAATCAGGATGACGATGATTACTCGATCTACACATTCCCTTCTTGGATACATTCAGATATTATGGACGACAACATTCTCATTGAGGGGGCCACAAAACTGGATTCTTCCACTGACAGCAAAAGAACTGATGGAGGAGAGTTGGAGAAACTGAACGCAATTTATATAATTGATTTCAGTGATCTGTCCATTGGTGAGCAGCCAGTTAACTTTGTTTCCTAGAAACTAGGCATTGATTACTCTTTGTTTTCATGTCTATATTTAAAATAATTTGCATGATGCATCACTGATTGATGAAACTGGAGATGGAATTACCATGTGTAAAAGATGTATAAATTAAGCACATTTACCTTGTTCACTACTTTCTTCTTGGAGAGAGAACAAGATATACGAGAGTGCAATCAAAGTTTTGTCAAATTCTAAATAAAGTTTACATTGAACTTGTGAGATTAAATGTAAATGTTGTTTTTGTTAACAGGGGATCCTTTATGTGACTTAATTCCACTGCACCTGGATGTTTTCCGTGGTGATATTGGTCTTCTCAGGGAGTTCCTGCGAAGCTATCAGCTTCCTTTCCTGAGAGGGGAATCGAATAATGATATATACAAGTTAGTGCAAAATACAAAGTTCAGCAGGGCATCATATCGTGCAATGTAAGTACATTTGCTTGTCAGAAATCAGAGTTAATTCCCATCACTCATGCTTTATCCAACTGATTCATTTGCTGCTTATGATAAGGACAACTTGATTAGGAATAATATCTTTATATTATTTAAGATATTATCCCTAGTATGAACAATTATATGTTAACTATTATTACTGTAGATTTTTATGTTTTGTACTGAAAAATATTTTTACAACTTCAAACATCCATTCTAAAATTCTTGCGTCCGCCACTGTTTGCACTTACAGTGAGTAGCATTGGCAATGAGGAGTGGACATAATCGTGATCACCATTGTTGCCTGATAATGGAAACGTCTCGATTAAATCTGCAAACGGAGAATCCAAGACAACGCAGAGGTAATGAATCGAATCATGAGAATGGACATTGGGAGCGGGAGCCACAAGTTCATCATTCTCCCAACAAATCCCTCTCATCCAAACACCCCGTGAGACCGCAAAAATAAACCGAAGTTGTCAATGCTGAAAAAGGCAAAACAATACTAAGGCACTACCAGGGGCGGATGTACAGTGTTGGGCCGGGGTCAAGTGACACCGACGACCTCTGGCCCAACCCACATACCCCACCATATATTTTAGCTAGTGACCCCCATGAAAAATTACAGTGACCCCAGTCCCCAGCGGCCCAGGCGTCCAGCCCACACAGCCCACACACGCTTCGTCTTCTCCCCTGTGCAAGCTACTCAGCGACGGCGCGACGCTTCGTCTTCTAGTTCCGCTTCGGCGCTTCGCCGAATCGCCGTTCGCCCGCGGTTACGCCCAGGCCCATCACCGCGCTGCCGTGGCCACGGGACGGGAGCCTGCGCCCTGCGGTCGACGCGCGTACGTTGATCCAGTAGATCGAGCACCTCCAGTACGTACATGCATTAGCGAGCGTCCGAGCGATGGCTGTCCGAGCATCCGAGCGATGGCTGTGCTTCTTTTTTATACATATGCATGGACGCGCGTACATGCATTTTATTCTACATTTCTACTGCACACTTCCTCAGAAGTCAGATGTTTGCTTCTTTTTTTGTTTTTCAGTTTGGCTGTGCTTTGTTTGGGTTAATTTGGCAAGGAATAAGTGGCCCTTGGTGAAAGTGATATACCCAAGAACAGAGGAGTTTTAGACTTTTAGTTGCTGCAGGCTTTGATCCTGATACACGACATGTAATTTTTTTAATTAATGTAAACTTGTTTATGACATTTTCCTTTTGGTTTCCTTCTTGCATTCTGAAACATGATTGATTTTGTGTTTCTTTGTTCAGAAACTAGTTCTTTCCTAAAGAGTGAAGAAACTGATGGAGTGATAGTTGCAGCGCTTTTCAATCAGTGTAATCTTACTTCCAAGCTTCAAGAAAAATGTCAAGTAAGGAGTTTTGCCCTATGTAATGTATATGCTATATCTATTATTCAGCTTCATGTTCTAATTTTTAAATATCTCCCTAACCTGACAGGTAGTAATACCATAATGGAACGATTTTTAAAAAGGAAACTACCACCAACCAATGATGCAGATGGTCCTAGAAGGACTTTGACAGGAGATGAAGATGGCCCATCAAATGTTAATCATACCACTCGTCCATTGTTGTTGTCGCGAAAAGAGGTAAATTTGAATGAAATTCCTTATGATCCGCCCGATAGGAAGAGAATATCACAATACATAGGCCCAAAGCTACAAGATAAGATAAGGCGCAAGTATTTGATTAGAGGGCCATACAGACCACCACCTGGCTTTAAATATCCACAAAAGGTTATATCAGGCAAGTCACGCCGATTTAATCCTGAATGGTTTACTATGTATGATTGGCTAGAGTACAGTGAGAAAGTAGACAAATGCTTTTGTTTGTATTGCTACTTGTTCCGAGATAGTATTGAAGGCCAAGGTGGGAATGATGCATTCACAGTAGATGGTTGGTCATCTTGGAACAAATCGGACAGGCTTAGAGACCATGTTGGCGGTCCTAGTAGTTTTCATAACACAGCGGTTAAAAGATGTGACAATTTGCTAAAGGAAGATCAATCAGTTGGTGCAGCTCTGAAAAAACAAAGTAATGCAGATAAAGAGAAGCACAAAATACGGTTAAATACTTCTATTAATGCCGTCCGGTACTTGTTGCATCAAGGCTTAGCTTTTCGTGGCCACGATGAATCAGAAAAGTCTACCAACAGGGGAAATTTTCTAGAGTTGGTAAAGCTTTTGGCAGAGCAAAATGAAACTGTAAAGAAGGTGGTTCTAGGAAATGCTCCTGGAAATAACAAAATGGTGGCTCCATCCATTCAAAAGGATATTGCTAATTGCTTTGCTGAGGTAATAAATCTATAAAAGTACCTTTATTCATTTTTTATTCAGATGGTGCCAACTTTCAATGTACTTTTTTATAAAATAAATTTTATTGTCTTGTGCAGATCATAGTGAAATCTATTATTGAAGAAATTGGTGGTGATGTATTTTGTTTATTGGTTGATGAGTCCGCTGATGTCTCCGATAAAGAACAGATGGCTGTGGTACTGCGGTATGTTGACAAGTGTGGAGCAATAAAAGAAAGACTTACTGGTATTGTTCATGTGAAAGAAACATCGGCTTCATGTCTGAAATCTAACATTGATTATCTGTTCACAAAATATGGATTGAGCATAAAACAAGTTAGAGGCCAAGGCTATGACGGAGCCAGCAACATGAGAGGTGAGTTTAATGGTTTGAGAGCTTTGATCATGAGAGAAAATAGCTCGGCATACTATGTCCATTGCTTTGCTCACCAACTTCAGTTAGTCATTGTAGCAGTTGCTAAGAAAAATGATGATATTAGTGATTTTTTGACATGATATCTCTGTTGATTACTGTTGCCGGAGCTTCTTGCAAAAGAAAAGATATGATTCGAGAAAGTCAACAGGAAAGAGTAAAGAAAGCCATAAGCAATGGACAGCTTGCTAGTGGATCCGGATTAAATCAGGAACAGTCTCTTCAAAGAGCTGGGGACACTCGTTGGTGTTCTCACTATAAGACCTTAAAGAGTGTAAACAATCTGTTCCCTGACATTATTGAAGTGCTCCAGTATGTTGAGAAAGATGGTCCAAATGACGATAAGAAACGACAGGCTCGTGGTCTCTTGGATTATCTTAGAGATTTTGATTTTGTGTTTCATTTGCACTTGATGTTGCTTATCTTGGGACATGCAAATGCTTTGGCACTATCTTTGCAAAGGAAAGACAAAGATATATTGGAGGCCATGCTTGAGGTGAAATTAACCAAACAGAGATTTCAACAAATTAGAGATGATGGCTGGGAATCTCTATTGGAGGCAACATATTCCTTTTGTGCAGATCAAGGTATTTCTAAGTTGGACATGGAAGAAGAGTATATAGATCGTCGCAAACCAAGGAAAAAAACTAACCGTACTAATTATCAGCACTACAGATATGATTGCTTAAATCCTGTTATTGACTTGCAACTTACAGAGTTCAATGATCGTTTCAATGAGGTAAATTCGAATTTGTTAACTCACATGGCTGCATTCAGTCCAATGAATTCCTTTGATGCTTTCAAGCATGATAGTTTAATAGAGCTAGCCAAGTCATATCCAAATGATTTTAATTCAAGCCAACTGAAGGATCTTGATCTTGAGCTTCATATTTATATTGATAATGTTCGAGCGGATGAAAGATTTGCCAAATTGGACACTATTTCTCAACTTGCTAAACTGATGGTGGATACAAAAAAGCATCTTGCTTTTCCTTTGGTATATCAACTCCTCAAATTAGTACTTGTGCTGCCTGTTGCCACCGCGTCAGTGGAGAGATGTTTTTCGGTAATGAAAATTGTGAAAACGGTATTACGGAATCGAATTAGTGATGTATTTATGAATGATTCAATCATATGCTTCGTGGAGCCAAGCCTTTTAGCTACAATTCCAAATGACGATGTGATAGCTCTTTTTCAAAAGATGGGAACTCGCAAAGAGAATATTTGAGAGGTAACTATTGTTAATTTCTTACAATGATATTTCTTGTTATCAACTTATCATGTACTGCTGTTAATTTATTCAGTGTATTATGCATGCATGGAACTATAGTACTAGTTTATTACTAGTTATTAGCCTCCATCAATTAGTGATGTATGTTTATAGTGACCCCGGCGATCGTTTTTCCTGGATCCGCCCCTGGACACTACTACTTTACTACCGTCTGCCTGTCATGCCCAGCTAGGCCTACAAGCCAGCAACTGCCCTTTGAACGTTTGGTGCTGGGTTGATCGAGTATCATATGATGTCCTTGCACCAAAATTGGACCAGCTCTTCATTAGAGAAAAAAAAAAGAGGGATCAACTCAAAATTCTGGAGTCACCAAAATGTCAATCATTTCAATTCAATTAAAGATCAGACCTGCTGCACTACCACACTTCCACAATGTTTCATCAGAGACAGTTGCATGAAGGGCATTCACAAATAACAACTATGCAGTAAATCATATCGGATCTAGAACCAAGTCATATCATCTGTGCCTATGACCACATATTGGAGTGAATGGTTCCACGTTATGCTAACAAAAACAAGTAAAGTTCAGAACGGAATTCTGTCAATACTTCTGAAAGCATGAAATGAATACCCTTTGCTAAAATGTTACTTCGTAATGCAAGCAACATTTTGTCGTGTTGTTTTTCCCTTATCATGAAAGGCTAACAAGTATGATGAGTTTAGGCACGCATTCTAATTGAGCAAAATACTATAACTGAATAACTTAAACATCAGCTAGTGTCATCGGATACGACGGAACATTGGAGTATTTGATATGAAAACGACCAAAGACATTGATGTCCACAGTAAGATAATGATGTGTGTTTCGAACAGAGAAAGCTAGAAAATCAACAGTAAGTACACAAATGCAATGATTTGAGGAAATTGCAGAAAACAGGATGCCACGAACTACATTGATAAAGTGGATTAGTGCTGCAATAATGCACCAAACATTACTGTCAGAAACTTGGAATAACCTAACAAGGATAAGTTGTTAACTTCCACAAGGCCAAAATCTAGTCATTTCTGGGCAAAGTAGGCATATCAAACCGTTAAATCATTAAACATCATAACCCACCTCATATGATAGCAACATTGGGCTACAACACATCAAAAACAAATACAAAAATTTACATACCATAAAAACATAAAAATTTGGGGCAGGGTTGGAGAAAAAATGCTGAAAGTCCTATCATCGAGACATCCATACAATTATAACCTCAAACACAAGGGCACTTAAATGATTTGGCATAACACAAGTTCTATCAAAATTTCTTGGTAAACCCAGTGCAATCATACAATGCTTTGAACCATACACGTCGAATGTCACTAATTGAAAACAACAGTCTTAAAATTAATTAAAGGAATTTCTAATTCCAGGCTCCTCATTTGCAAATTATCTTGGATTCCCACGAAAAGGCATGGCATCATATAAAGGAGATTCGCTACCGCAATAAACAAAATGAGCAACCACGGGACTGCACACTGAGCAACCTACAGCATGACGGGAAGCAAATCATCATCTATAGCACCCAAGAAAGACACTAAACCAGCCACACAAGGAGTACCTGCTAAGGAGTATAGCCCAAACACTGTCCTGAGCCTTGACTGCCCTATAGCAACACAAGCCCAAGCTCTGATGGCTTGATTCCATAGCGAATACGGTAATTATAGAGATAATAGTGGAGCTGCCCATCTCCAGGTCCAAACTTGAGCTCCTTGAGGAATGACTCGTTCTCCATGACATCGAGCGCATTGAACACATCATAGTTCTTCTGCTTGGCCACAATCAGCGCATCATTCATCAACTGCTGCAGCGGGGTCTTGGTGGAAACATTGTAGTAAGAGTATGCTGCCTTGAGCGCTGCATAGTTGGCATGGTTCAGTATTGACGAGGGCAGCGTGTAAAAGCTGCAGAAATCTGTGACTTCATGAGTCTCAGGGCTCTCCACAAGGTAGCTGTCAACCACATCCTCCTGGGGCAGCAGCCAGTGCTCCACATCCAGCTCATCAAAATCCGGCGCCACCACGAACCTCACAAGGTGTGCTCTCAGCAGCCGTGTGACTGCCGCAACATCCCGCAGCTCCATCTGGCGGAACCCAGGGGTGAGCGGCGCGTCAGGCAGCTTGTAGAGCCGGACCGTGCGGCTCATGGTCATGCGGGGGCCAAGACGGGAGAACCCAACGTCGATGAGCTTCTTGGGGTTCAGGGATCGGTGCCAGTAGCGGCAGGTAGTGATGGGGGTTGGGAGGACGACCCCCGCAGTGTATGCAGCCTGCCAGATGTTCTCCTGGTGAACGCGGCGGGTGACCTCGCGGATGAGTACGGGCGCGAGGCGCTTGGATCGGAGCTTCTTGTGGACGCAGAGGAAGTTGACCTCCGCCATGCGGACGACGTCGTCGCGCGCGCGGATGCGCGCGGGGACGCCGGAGATGAAGGCGACGAGCTTCTTGGACTCCTTGGCGCGGACGCCGATGTGCCAGGCGCGGAAGAAGGATGGGGGGCAGAGCGCCCAGCGGAGGAAGGCGGGGGAGTAGTTGAAGCGGAACATGTTCTCGTCGTCCTCGACGTAGTTGTGGGCGAGGAGGGAGTAGAGGTCGGCGAGGAGGGCGTCGTCGTCGAGGTCGCAGGTGAGCCACTCGAAGGCGGCAGGGAGCGGGTAGGGGTCGGCGCGGACCTCGGAGAGCAGGGTGGGTGGCTCGATGGCGCCGTCGGTGAGGGACGTGTCGGCGGCGTCGCGGAACTGCCCCACCGGCTGCGTCTCCCAGAACTTGTGGCGGAGGGCGGTGGGATTGGAGGCCAGGGTCATGTGCTCCTGCACGCGCCGCGCCAGCGCCTCGATCGAGGTCTCCTCCGGCGCCGCCGGGGCGCCCTCGCTGGCGGTGGCGCTGGCGTTGGCAGCGGCGGCGTCGTCGTCGTTGTTGGGGGCTGCCATGACGATCGGGACGGCGGAGGTGCTGGATTGGCGGCAGGGTCTGAGGATTTGGGGCGGGGGAAGACGACGAGGCGCAGGAGGGGGACGCGAGGAGGCGGATCTCTTGTGGGCTCGACGTAAGCGTAGTTCAGTATATGCAGCTTAGGGTAGGGATTAGGGAAACACCGAAACACACAATACATTTCGTTAACTACTAGTACCAATAATAAAGTTTTATCAGTAATTCTATTCGTGCGTAATGGTCTAAAAAATCATACTGCTAACAAGGATAGGATAAGCAATGAGGACATTCAAAACAGACAGTTTCTATAGGTACTAGCCTCATAGGCGCGGCGGCACGCCGCGCCAGCCACCGTGTGTACCGAAGTAAAAGAGTCGAAAATTCGTAGCTAAAGGAAATCGTAGGGTTTTTTCAAAAAAAGCGAGGGGCTTTTCGCAATAAAAGGAGATCAGAGGGTTTTTTTGTAAAAATCAGGGGTTAATTTGAAAGAACCGAGGGCCTGTACGTAATTTCGGAAACTGCGGATCGTTATCAACGAAAAATAAATATGCGCAGGGTCTTTTTTGAAAAATCCAGGGACCTTTTTGCGATAACAGAGGACTTTTACGTAATTTCGGGAAAATGTAGAGACTTTTTCGCAAAAAACGGCACCCAACCGTAAGGGAATTCCCCCGCCACGCGCCGGCCGGAGCTAGCGGGCGGGGTGACGTGGGCGCCTCCTCCTGCGGGGAATCCCGCGGGGAGTAATACAGGGATGATATGTCTAAGAAGAGAGAGTGTATTAAATGGATGTTTAGAAACTACCATTTTAATGCATAGCGTCTACATGTTGTATCTAAAGTGTCCTATAAGATTATTATTGTTATATGTATTATAATCAACACTAACATTTCAACCTTGTGGCCTCTTTGTTTTGCTCTCTATCAAGTATTATTCGGTCAGAAGTAGTAGCCGCATCTCGCTCCATTCAACCAACAGAATCTCATTCCATTCAAACAGCACATTATATTCGTACATAGTAGTGCATCTCACATCATTCAAACAACAATTTCATACATATAAATCATGTTTTATATAATCGACTAGGATCAAAATAGGTTTACCCCCGCTCAAAACGACTTAGACATGTTCTTTTTAACTACGGCTTGTGATTTTTGAGCTGTTTGTATAAGAGATTATAGAGTAATAGAAACTCACGTGTGGTTTTCGCCAATATAAATGAATTCAGTAAATTATGTACTACAATAAACTAGCAGACCCTATCTTGAAAAAATACTCCGTTTAAAAGTTAGTTATTGTAGAAAAGCCGAAAAGCAGTTTTTAGAAGCTGAAAAGAACAGGGCCTTAGGCTTCTGGCTTATTTTTCACTATCCAACAATTTCGTCTTTTTCTGGTTTTTTGGCTTTTTTGAGCTTTTTGTAGGTTCTTTTTTTCCCGTATTCGTTTGTACTGTCCGTGATGGCCTAACCTGTTTTTTCTATTTTTCAATTTTTTCAAATTTAATTATACTAAATAAACCACCATCAGTTACAGTATAATTTCAATCAACTACAATACTTTTCAGCCATAAACCACTTAAAAAAACCTTTTTAAGCATCCGTGAGAATCACCAACAAAATGGAATAAGACAGTACATAATAAACTAGTCTTTGATAACAGAACAATAGGACCAGTAGGCAATCCTATTCTTTTGTTCATTCGGTAAGTACCATGTAAATTTGTAACCAATCATGTTCTCACACAAAACGATTGTTGATGGCTTGCAGCTGTATCTTCTTTCTACAAGTTGCTCTTGAAGTTTCAGTGGCAAGCCACTATACAAAATCAAGCCAGGGCCCTGGAACAAGATAAAAACAAAAGATTTTGCTCATATTTGTGCACTAATTAGGAATCAAGTTCTCCAACATTTTTCTTGAAGGAGGTCAATTATAAAGTTCTAGTACATACCTCATTATCATCAGCTAAGAAAGGCTCCTAGAAATTCCCTTTCTTCATGTGCTCAGTTTTCAGCTCATTATCATCAGCCAAGAAAGGTCGTGGTCGAAGTCGAAGCCGTGGTCGAATGGGGATGTGGCCGAAGTCGAGGGACCGTAGTTGAATGGGGACGTGGCCGAAGTCGAAGATCAGTGGTCAAAGTCGACGCCGTGGTCGAAGTTAGGCCGTGGTCGAAGTTAAAGGGTCGTGGTCGAAGTCCAAGCCGTGGTTGAAAGAGACAGTGGTTGAAGGGGGCAGTGGTTGAAGTCGAAGGGCCGTGGATGAAGTCGATCTGCGGTCGAAGTCGAAGGGCCGTGGTCGAAGTTGAAGGGTCGACCACGAGCGTTAATCGATGTGTTCCGACTTACAATCACGAAGTGTCCTCGATGACTTCCGACTTACGACCACGAACGATAGTCGTCGGCTTTCGACGTACGACCAGGAGCCATTGTCGAAGGCTCCCGATTTAAAACCACGATCAATCTTCGACCACTACCAACTTACGACCACCAACGATGGTCGACCGCTCCCGGCCTACGATCACGCACGATGGTCGATGGCTTCCGATTTATAACGACGAGGTGTGCTCGAGGGCTCCCAACCTACGACCATGAGGTGTGGTCGATGTCTTCTGACTTATGACCACGAGGTGTGATCGACGGTTTTCGACTTGACCGATTTAAAAACTTTTAGAACATGTTTGTATGTATATTCTAAAAATTTTTACCACCCATGAGTTTTAAAACATGTAATATGATAAATTTTAAAAATCCGTAGCAACACATGGGTATTCAGCTAGTCATCCACCATTTTTAGGGCCTGTTTGGGACTGCTCTGCTCCAGTTTTTCCAGCTCTGCTCCACCAACTCCACCATGGAGCAGCTCCACTGTGGAGTTCCTGGAGCAGGTGATCCTGTTTGGCACGCAGCTAGCTCCAGCTCCAGGAATGTGAGGTTTCCCTGAGAAAGGTCCAATGTGCCCCTGAATGATGTTTGGTGTATGTTTTGATGTCTGCGGAGCATATGTAACTGAATTTTTTTTGTTGCCAATTGAAATATGATGTAAAATATTATAATCACAATTAATTTATTCGAGAAAAACAAAATCAAGCACAGAGAATGCTTGTCATATTGCCCAATGAGATGACCAAAAATAACGATCATCACTGATCCAAGTTTCTAACGCCACCACCACCACCATCATCATCAGGACATCACCACCTCACACAACATCAAGAGGCAATGTTACTCATCACTATACAGCAGAGACACAAGCGCATGCAACAACTAAACAAAAACTTACACCTATAAATCCCGATTATTAAAGCACTTAGTTGTTTGTGACTATTCCTCCCCAACCAAAACGAACAATAATCCACAGTGGGACACTAGTAAACTGAACAAATTAATCAAAGAATCAGAGACCACCCTTTGCAATCTCCTCCATTCTTTTCCCTCTCCCCGATTCTGACCAATCCGGCAATGGCGTTGGCTTTGTCCTGGCCGAGTTGATCGGCTTAGCCCTTCCACTCCGAAGCCGTCGGGTATCCGGCCGGAGATGAGGTTCTTGCTGACGCGAGGGACTCCGGGAGCTTGCCCTCGACACGCCCTGGCACGAGTGAGAGCTCGGTGAGCGCGGTCAGCCGGCCCAGCACCGGGTCGAGCCGCCCGGACAGCCCCGGCGACCCCGCCCTCGGGCCGCCGAGCGTGAGCGAGAAGAGGGGCGGCGCGGGTGGGGGCGGAGAAGAGGGGTGGCGCGGGTGGGGGGCGGAGAAGAGGGGCGACGCGGGTGGGGGGCGGAGGCGCGGGTGGGGGCGGAGAAGAGGGGCGGCGCGGGTGGGGGGCGGAGGCGCGGGTGGGGGCGGAGAAGAGGGGCGGCGCGGGTAGGGGCGGAGAAGGGGCGGAGGCGCGGGTGGGGGGTGGAGAAGGGGCGGCGCAGGTGGGGCGGAGAAGAGGCGGCGCGCGGGTGCGGGTGGGGGGAAGGCGGAGAGGAGGCGCGCAGGTGGGTGGGCGGAGAAGAGAAGTCGGAGAAGGAAAAAGAAATCCAATCGGTACGTAGGAGAGGAACTGTGTAATGGCAGTGGTGGGTAATTTTTCACCAACTCTACGAGAAGTTTGGAAACATTTGTTTGTAGAGTACCCCTTGAGGAGCTCCATAAAAAACATAGAGTTGGCCTCTAACTTCACCTTTTTCTTGGAGCGGAGTTTTTGGAGTTAGATCTGTTTAGTTAGCGAAGTTGAGAGCGGAGCTGGAAAACTTGGAGCGGAGCAATCCCAAACAGGCCCTTAACAACCTCCGGATACGAAGCCGAGTCAGTACCCAAAAAGGCGAAAAAGACCAGTAATGGGCCAACGGGCCATGGTAAGGAACCCAAATATCCATGCTCAAAACTGACAAATCGTCAGTGTACTATCTGGCCCATTCCCAGGCCCTTAATCTTTCCTTAATAATGAAGGCCCATGACCCATGGCAAGTCAGTTTGCTGGTGTTGTATTGTATACCAATCCCATATCATCGGAGGATTTTTTTAGTTATAGCTTATATCTTTATTACGGTTTATTGGTGTAATAAATAGTGATTAGCAAAAAAACCAAAAATCATTAAAAAAAGAACAGGACGATCATCACTCCTCATGTAAGATTCCGCTGTCAAGGAGCTGCAGAAAGCCAGAAACCCCCAAAGAAGAGGACGCTAGCTAGGCACCAGTCTGGTACACTGCTAATTCCAGCTCGTGTACTTGGTTCGCTGTCACCGAGAAAATTGATATTATGCCACTCCACTCCTTTGAAGTGGCTTCGATAAAATGCCACTCTCTAGATGACAATTGTTAAAATGCCATCCAATACATGATTAGCTCTATGATTTGTCATTTTAGGGGTTTTAGCCATTTCTTTTTCATTTTTTATTTTTTCCCCAAAATTGCATAGGAAATGTCCATAATACCATCCTTTTAGCCATTTCTTTCCAGCAGACTCAAAATCGGCCGCCGCCCATAATACACGAGGAGACACCGAACGAGGAAACGAGAGCGTCAGAGGGCTTCCGCCGCCGCCGCTGGAGGGCTTCGTCGCCGCCGCGCCCGCCGCTTCCCGCACGGGCTTCTCCGCCGCCTCCTCCTGCTGGGCTTGCCGCCGCCGGAAGTCGCCGCCGCCGGCGCCGCGCCCGTGCGCACGGACGGGGCCGCCAGCAAGGCCCGCCGCCACAAGTTATGAATTCTAGTCATGCTTCTGCTGACAACCACCAAACACAAGAGAATGATTGGCTTCCACAGGATGGTACATACCAATCTCAAGTGCATTCCTATGATGATGATGAAGGTTAGTATAAAACTCAAATTGCAAAATTTGTAGAACTTCCTTTTTCTGGTTACGTGTCTCAAAGGTCAAATACCAATGTGTTTCTTTTTTTTTTCCGTTCACAAAGTGGAAGCGGCGGGCGCGGCGGCGGCAAGGCCAGCAGGAGGAGGCGGCGGAGAAGCCCGTGCGGGAAGCGGCGGGCGCGGCGGCGGCGGCGAAGCCCTCTGATGCTCTCGTTTCCTCGTTCGGCGTCTCCTCGTGTATTATGGGCGGCGGCCGATTTTGAGTCTGCTGGAAAGAAATGGCTAAAAGGAGGGTATTATGAACATTTTCTATGCAATTTTGGGGGAAAAATAAAAAATGAAAAAGAAATGGCTAAAACCCCTAAAATGGCAAATCTTAGAGCTAATCATGTATTGGATGACATTTTAACAATTGCCATCTAGAGAGTGGCATTTTATCGAAGCCACTCCAAAGGAGTGGCATAATATCAATTTTCTCCGCTGTCACCTACGGCAAGCACTAGACTACAATGCCACAACAAACAAAGGAGAAAAATTAAGAACCTGTTATTTTTTTAGTACGGTCACTAGACTACTATGTCACAGCCAAGAGAGGAGAATAATTAAGAACCTATTATTTTAGTTGTGGTAAATGATTTTTGAGTACGGTCGATAGTTTTTATCTATAGTTTTGAGACGACAGCGGATGACGGAGATATTAACGTAGATGTCACGCATGTTTTTAGACTCGATAAGTTATTTGGAGAATCTGCTTTCGTACTTTTCTCAACAGTAGTCAGTAGCAATCTTCGCAGATAGATATGGATCGCGTCTGGCCGCGAGCGAGCCCGCAACACATACATATTCGGCACCAATAAAAACCATGTGGTACGCGCATGGTCCCATGGAATCATGGCAGATCTAGAATTTTATCATGCCTCGAACTAAATTTTAATAGACTAATATTCTATAGCTACCATCAATTTATATCTATACCAAAGCACAACAAAAGTAAGTCATAAATACACCATTGATATGGAATTTTAGCTCAATGGTTCATATACAGCATGATAATAAAAATATGATAAAACATAACCGAAGTAGCATAGTAGAAATACAATTTAAGTACCTAAATAATGAAAATTTACTCTCTATACTAGCCCACCATTTCTTCATTAATAGTAGGACAAGTCCTGCATACATAGAAAAACACATGACACATAATGACATTCGTTTAGATTTTAGTAGAAATGTTCAACATCAAAGGGGGAAGGGAGGAGCCGAGGGGAGTAGGGAGTAGTGGAGTACCAAATGGCTTAGATTGACACATGCAACCTACAGTATTGTTTGCTCGACTGCTCGTCTTCAGTCCTCGTCTCATTGATTATGAAGCCTGGGCAATGGGGTGGCGGCGGCGGCGAGCTCTCAACGGTGGCAATAGGCGGCAGCAAGTTCCCAAGGAATGGCGACGGCTAGCAGTGATGAGGCCCCAAGGAATGGCGATGGCGGAAGTTAAATACGTCGACACTGACACACGAGAGCAAGGGTGAGGTGGAGCGATGGGGCGACCGGCTGAGCAATTGAAGTCTCCAAGTGATAGGATTCTGAACTTCTGTTGTGCAACTGTGCCCGTGAACCTTTCACGTTTTAATGGCCCTGTCTGCTTTCTATTTGCGCTTTAGCCACGAGATAGGCCGCCCGTCTTGGGCTAGGCTACTATTACTTAGGCCACTACTAACAGGGACACCACTGGATCCATCCCTGCGTGGAATCATCGATCCGCGGTGCGTCACTGCCGTTGGGAAGTGAGGACCGCCCCGTCGCGCGCCCACACCTCCATTGGGGGAGATTCCGGGAGTGCGCGGTTGGTCGATCAGTCTATCACTTGTGCGTGACGCAAACGCCACGCTAGCTACGACGTGCACAGTGGCGTGTTACCATTACGCGAGCCGGATTGGTAAGCCCTGTTTAGTTTAACGATGGCTTATGCCTTTTTTCATTGTAGTTAGCATAATTTTTACTATAACTGATGGTGGTTTATTAAATATAATTAAATTTGAAAAAAAAATTAAAAATTAAAAAACAAATTAGCCCATCACAGACAACGTAGGAATACAGGAACACAAAGAAAAGGCAAAAAAAAAATCGAAAAACTAAAAAATCAAACAAAGATGAAATAAGAGAATAATAAATTAAAAGTTATAAGTCAGGACTGAAACTGAAACTAAAATGCGGGGGCCTGTTAACATCCGCCCGGAAAACGCCGCGCGCTCGGATCTAGCTACATACGTCGGTGACAGCGGCCGGCGCGCGCGGAGAGGCCACCGGCCTAATGGCCCGATTCGACCGATCCGTCCGTCAGTCCGGGGAGCGTGAGATCATTAAACGCGTACGTGCATCTGTGCGTGGTCGATTTCACTACTAGCTTGCTTGCTATAGCTCCTTGGTGTGGTATAGCTAGCTAGCAGCTTAAACGCTACTGATGCGACCGTTACTAATTTGTAAGGTCATCGCTTGGACCACCGAGCTAACTGTAGCTCGTTAATGGGGATCTTCATCATATACCCTCCCTCGAATTGGGGATTTCAGGATTTACCCTCCCACCTCAATGACATGTGGGGTCATCATAAGTCACTGACATGTGGGCCAGAAGGGTAAATCCTGAATTTTCATCTATGAGGAGGGTATATGATGAATAAATCCCTCGTTAATTGGGTGGATACAGAGATGGTCACATAGCTTAGTGCGCTGCTAAAACGAACTGAAAAGCAAACATTCATGTGACTCACCAGAGCCGGAAGGCATTTCTGAAGGTTCTAGATTCCGCCACTTAGATGAAAACCCATGTAGTACTGGGTGCAGCTCAGTGGCGGAGGACGGGGAAAAAATGAGGTGGGACGGATCGCCCGCCGGCCGGCCGCCCGCCGCCCGCCCGCCTCCCGCCGGCCGCCCGCCTCCCGCCTCCCGTTAGGCGGCGGCGCTCGGATGGAGGAGGACCGGAGGAGGAATAGAGATGGCGCGGTTCTGTGGAGGAGAGGAAGAGAAGGAGCGGCGATGAGGAAGAGCAGAGGAGAAGATGCAGAGCGGCGGCGCTGTGGCGACGAGGTGTGCGGAGGAGCCGGGAGCGGTTGGCCGGCAGTGGCGAGTTGCAGGGGGAGATCAAGGAAGCGGCGGCCGAACTGAGGAGAGTGCCGGCGCCGGTGGGGAGAAGGAAGAGAGAGGCGGCGGAGAGAGGCAAGGAGGCTCGCCGGCCGGAGTAGAGGAAGAGGAGGCGCGATGGAGGGGTGGTGGATGAAGGCGGCGCTTGGTGGCGCGGTGGTGGAGCTGCGGGGTGAGCTGTGGTTGGACGAGAGGTGGTGAATGGCGGCGGTGTGTTCGACGGCCGCCCGCCTCCCGCCGGCCGCCGGCCGCCCGCCTCCCGCCGCCCGCATCAAGGTCTGGCGCACGCCAGACCTTGCCCTATCGGGTCCTCCGCCACTGGTGCAGCTTAAAAATTTTGGTGTTTCAAGTGATCTCTCCAAGTAAGATAATGTACAAAGCTGCACGTAAAGGCATGGCACGTTGTGATGCGGATCGCGTAGCTAGCGCCTAACATTCACCTTAAATTTGTCAAAGACGTATCTTACGTTAAGTCTGTGTTGTACCCGCGGCCGGCCTCAACAAGTCTATTGCACCTGTCCTCCAAATGCAATGATCCTGTTCGATAGAAGAAAAATAATCCACAAGAAAGTTATTAGGAGAGGTCGGCAGCACACGGTGCTGCTTACACAAGCAAGACTAGCAAGCACATGGATAAAATTGATGCTTCATCTATCCTCTGAGGCACAGAGTATGTATGTGTTTTCGCGTCGATTAGGGCATCTCCAATGGTCTGAGTCAGCTAGCTATATGCATGTACACATCAGCATATATCCTATGTGGAGAAAAGAGAGTATGCAAAAAAAATCGAGCCAGCTCTTCCTTAAGCACTAGTCTATAACGCCAAACGAGGCAGCATCTATAAATTCTGTGTGTGCATGTAAGCATCAAATAGCTATCCTTATAGATAGTTCTTTAGAATGCTAGCTTTAGTGTGTACTATATAGATGATGTGGAAGTCTTATAGTTAGTTGCTAGCTATAACCATTGGAGATGCCCTTAATAAGGCTGACTGTGCTAGCTACAAAGGAATCCATGTCAGCATAGTCCTATGTGGAGGGGAGAGAAAAGGAGAGAGAGAGCCAAGCCGGCTCCCATGCAAGAGTCAGGCTATAGCACAGGAAAATAGGCGTTATCCATGCATGTACCAATAGAACTAACTGCTATACCCATGCATGTATTAAATTATCAATACCCATGTATGTATTAAATGATTGAGAACTCTTGTGGAGACAACTTATAGCCAGCTTATTGTATGAGTTAGCCGCATCATTATCTTTTGATGACATGGAAATGTATTGGAGGTAGCAGCTATCTATACTATTAAACTTGCTCTAAGGTGGTTCTTTCTCGTCGTCGCCAGAGAATGCCGCCATGCATGCCGCCTCGCCTTTGAACTCTGATCGAGCTGCCACACCTCCTTCCCCCCTTTCAATCCAACCCTGACTCCTGATCCCTCCTCCTAGCTCGACGCTACTGCCAGATGGGCGGGACAATTTTTTTTTTGCAGATGATCAAAAGTTCGAAGCCAAGCCGGTTGAAAGTTTTTTGTTCAAAAACTTGATGTCGAATGTAGGAATTTGTCCTGTTTGAAAGTTCAAAAATACTGAGTTGAAAGTTTTTTTTCCAAAATTTAAGTTTAAAGGTCAAATTTTGTATTTGAAAATGGAATAAGTTCATTTTATATCATTGAACTTCGCAAAAGGGTTCACTCACCACACTCAACTACAAAACCAGAAATTTAACCTCCTAAACTTTCAAAACCGGGTCGATTTTCATCTAAAACGGTTTTAGATGGTGGTTTTACTAACAGGCATCCAACTTAAGGTGATTTTTGCCATATTGGGATCCATATCATCGGTTTTTACTGATGGGGATCCAAACTAGATGAGGGAGGATGACAAGAAGACAATGTAGAGAGATAAAGAGAGAAATGAGAAAGAGATCAAAGATGTGGATATTAACATCATTGAACAACATCCTTATTAGCAAAAACCGATGATATGGTTCTCAATATGGCGTAAACCACTTTGAGTGGGATTTGCATTATCAAAACCACTCTCGAAAACCACATTAGGATGTAAATTGAGCCAATTTTGTAAGTTTGGAGGGTTAAATACCCGGGTTTGTAGTTGAGGGTATTAAGTGGTCTTTTTTGTAAAATTTAGATGTGTAAAATAGACTTATTTCTTTGAAAATTCTCTATAACCTAGTTGAAGGTCCAAAAAATAGTTAAGTATGGCCCAAGTTTCAATTCCCATTTGAAAGCTCATGTGTTCGATCTCTATATTTAGGCTCTGCTCTAAATGGCTGCAGCTTTTGACTTCTTAAATGTCGTTTTTGTCCTTTTTGGCTTTTTGCTCTTCCCTCGTTGTTCTTTTGCATTTTTCATGATGATATAACGGTTTTTTTATTTTTTTAAATTTAATTAGTCAGAAAAAGTTAACAGTCGTTACAATGTATTTCCATGTGCTACAATGCAAAAAAAGCCAGAAGATATGGCTTATAAGACGGTTGAAGCATGGCCTTAGAGGTTTCAGATGTCCCCGGCTGCTCGCGTGCACGGCGGCGGACGCCGGCCAGTGTATTAGCAACACCATTAACCCGATGTGCAAATGACTAGCTCGATCGAGCCCACTTTCGCAGTAAACCTCTGCGGTTTACCCTTACCCGACTTGCAACGACAATAGCATCGCGCGATGTGTGTACGAGTCTCCGCTTGGACCACCGGATGCGCGCATTATTATGATATTAATTAGTGGTATCACGCAGGAGCAATGCACCAGAAATTAAATCTAAGTGCTGACTACGCATCTCCCATTAATTCATGCATGCAAGTCTAACCCTGCATAATACATCACTCGGTAGGGGGGGGAGGACGACTATGAGATCGACCTCCCAGGCACGACGTGCTGCGAGTGCTTGATCGCTACTCGTAAGTGTTAGATCTAGGTTTTCTTTAGGATCTCCTAGGTTAGATCTAGCGGGGTTCATCTCTAGTTCGGGTTCTTGAGAGATACCGAGAGGGAGAGAGGGGTACTAACCATCCGTGGTCTTGGCTGCGGGTGCAGAGGCGTCCGCCATGGAGTCGGTGGAGTCGGGAGTCGGCGTTGGTGAAGTCCGGTGGCGGCGCTGTCCAGGGGCGGCGTGGCAGTGGTGCTTCCCGTCACTGGCTGCGCCCCCTCGCTAGATCGGATTAGGGTTTTCGGTGGGGTGGCGCTAGCTCCGTTCAACCTCGTTAAAAGAGCCGCCGGCCCCCACCTTTATATATGGCGCAGTGTGACAGGGGCCCACCAACCATTAGGGTTGGGCGCCCCCGATCAGGGCGCGAGCTCAAGGCCCGGTAGGCCGTTGGGCCTACCGGGGTGGAGATCATCCTAACATTCTCCCCCTTGATCTCAACTTATATTCTGAACTCTATACTTATCACTCATTGTTTTTCTCATTCCTTCACAGATCAGTGCATAGAGCGTGCCTCATCGTCACAGTCTTATGCCATTAGATTCAACAGCCACAATGTACTTCTCTGTTTTGAAATGAACTCTCAACTGGGCCCTTATTGTCCAGGAATCATAGGCTTTCCCGTAAACCCATGCCGGCTAAATGTTCTCTGAACACATTGGGTGGTAAGCCTTTTGTGAGCGGATCCGCGATCATCTTTTCTGTCCTTATATGCTCAAGACTGATTATATGATCCCGGACTTTATCTTTCACAACATAATACTTTATGTCAATGTGTTTGGCAGCACCACTTGACTTATTGTTGTGAGCATAACATACTGCTGGTTCATTATCGCAGTATAACTTTAGTGGCTTATGTATGTCATCTACCACTTTCAACCCGGGTATGAATTTCTTTAGCCAATTCACCTGCCCCGTGGCCTCATAACATGCTACAAACTCGGCATACATTGTGGATGATGTAGTGACGGTTTGTTTTGAGCTTTTCCACGATATAGCTCCTCCTGCGAGAGTGAATACATATCCGGATGTCGACTTTCTATCATCTCCCGCATAATCAGAATCTGTATACCCCACTATATGGAGTGAATCTGATCTTCTGTATGTCATCATGAGGCCTTTTGTTCCTTGCAAATAACGCAAGACTTTCTTTACTAATTTCCAATGTTCTATTCCAGGATTGCTCTGGAATCTGCCAAGTAACCCGGTGACAAACGCTAAGTCAGGGCGCGTACACACTTGAGCATACTGTAAGCTTCCGACAGCTGAAGCATATGGAACCACTTTCATTTGATCGATCTCATATTGGTTCCTGGAGCATTGAAATTCCCCATATCTGTCGCCCTTGACTATAGGAGCAGGTGAAGGCTTACAATTTTGCATACTATATTTCTTTAGAACCTTTTCTAAGTATGCCTTTTGAGATAAACCTAAAACCCCCTTAGTTCTATCTCGGTGAATCTCTATTCCCAGAACGAACGAAGCTTCACCAAGATCCTTCATATCAAAATTCGAGGACAAGAACTTCTTGGTCTCTTGTAATAGGCTAACATCACTACTAGCAAGTAAGATGTCATCCACATACAGGATTAGGAAAATGTATTTCCCATTCTTAAACTTTGCATACACGCAATTGTCCTCTACATTCTCCTTAAACCCAAAACTTCTTATTGTACTATCAAATTTCAAGTACCACTGCCTTGATGCTTGTTTTAATCCGTAAATGGATTTCTTCAGGCGGCATCCCATACGTTCTTTTCCTTCCACAACAAAACCTTTCGGTTGTGTCATGTAAACATTTTCCTCCAAATCCCCATTTAGGAACGCCGTCTTTACATCCATCTGATGTAATTCTAAATCATAATGAGCTACAAGTGCCATTATTATTCTAAAAGAATCTTTACACGAGACTGGAGAAAATGTCTCATTGTAGTCTATGCCTTCTCTTTGCGTAAAGCCCTTTGCCACAAGTCGCGCTTTAAATCTTTCTATATTCCCTCTAGAGTCATGTTTTGTTTTGTAGACCCATTTGCAGCCTACTGTCTTGGCTCCTTTAGGAATAGTTTCTAAGTCCCAAACACCGTTGGTGCTCATTGACTTCATTTCATCCTGCATAGCTTCAAGCCACTTAGATGAATGAGCGCTTCTCATGGCTTCTTCAAAAGAGGTGGGATCACCCTCCATTTCAAATTCCTCAGTTTCATAGACTTCGTAATCATTAGGGATAGCTGATCTTCTGGCTCTTTGAGACCTTCTGAGTCCCTCGCCAGTTGACGCTTGTTCTGTGTGAGGCTGTTGTTGTTCTTCCTCTTGGGTGACAATGGGTTCTATGGGATCCTGAAGGACAGGTTCCTCATGTTCACTCATCGTTCCCACAGAAGAACTGACAACAGGTGCTGTCACTACAGTGTCTGGCACTGTTGGTGTAGCAACAACAGGTAGCGTGAAAAATGGTTCCTGAACCATCGGAGTGGGCACATGTACCCGCTTTTCCTCTAGGTTAATTTCTCGCGCTACTCTGCTCCCCCTGATCATCTCATCCTCCAAGAAGACAGCATGTCTTGTTTCTACAAACTTCGTATGTCTGTCAGGACAATAGAAGCGATAACCCTTCGATTTTTCTGGATAGCCAATAAAATGGCAGCTAACTGTCTTGGGATCTAGCTTCCCTATATTTGGGTTAAAAACTTTAGCCTCAGCAGGACAACCCCACACACGTAAATAGTTAAGTGAGGGTTCTCTTCCCGTCCACAACTCATACGGTGTTTTGGGTACCGACTTGCTTGGTACTCGATTAAGAATATGAATGGCGGTTTTTAACGCCTCCATCCATAAACTTATCGGTAGCGTGGAGTAACTTATCATACTTCTCACCATATCCATTAAGGTACGGTTGCGTCTTTCAGCCACTCCATTCTGCTGAGGTTCGCCCGGTGTAGAGTACTGGGCAACTATGCCATTTTCCTGTAAGAACCTTGCAAAAGGTCCAGGAACTTGGCCATACGGGGTGTGCCGACCGTAGTACTCCCCCCCACAGTCGGATCTTACTATCTTAATTTTTAAATTGTGCTGATTTTCTACTTCAGCCTTAAATATCTTGAATTTATCCAATGCTTCTGATCTTTCTTTAATTGGATAAATGTAGCCATAACGCGAATAGTCATCTGTGAATGTTATAAATGAATCATAACCATCCACACTTATCACAGGAAATGGACCACAGATATCTGTGTGAATTATTTCTAAAATTCCTGCGCTTCGTTTGGCGTCTTTCTTTATTTTCTTAACATATTTTCCTTTTATGCAATCAATACATTGTTCTAAATCTGAAAATTCTAATGGCGGAAGAAGTGTTTTCTTAATCAATCGTTCTATTCTCCCCCTCGAAATATGGCCTAAACGACAATGCCATAATTTCGACGATGCATCATGATTTATCTTCCGCTTTTTTCTTTCATTCATAGACGAAGAGGTATTCTCATTCTCAATGGTTACATGATTCACATTCTCAGAAAGTGATAATAAATAAAGCTTGTCTTGTCGGAAGGCAAGACCAACACATTTATTATTAAACACAAGTCTGCATTTGCCATCACCAAAATGGCAATCATAACCATCATCATCTAATTTCGACACACTTATTAAGTTTCTGCGCAAAGAGGGTACATAAAGAACGTCTGAAAGCCTAAGTACAAAACCATCATGAAATTCTAAAGAGAGATCTCCAATGGCCTCGACTTCGGCTTCAATTCCATTCGCAACTTTAATTGTTCTTTCTCCTCTTTGTAGGGTCCTCCTCGTATGGAATCCCTGTAATGAATTGGCAACATGAACAGTTGCACCTGAGTCAATCCACCAAGTAGATTTTTCATAACTTAAATACAAGGATTCATCTATAAATGTAATGACATCCTTACCATTCTTCAACAGATGCTTCAGGAACTCTGGGCAATCCCTCTGATAGTGCCCCGCCTTCTTCTTACAAAATTTACAGGTGTCTTTGTCTACTGTAAATTGGTTGGGCTTATGAAACTGGGGAACCTTTCCCTGTGACTTAGAAGAGGAGTTACTATCCCACTGAGGTTTCCCTTGTGGTTTGGCATTAAAGTTCTTTCTTTTGTTGTTCTTCACAAGGTTTGCAAAGTCACCCTGTGAGGTTTTAAGCCTCTCCTCTTCTTGCACACACATTGCAATGAGCTTTTCTATATCCCATTTGTCGGGCTGCATGTTGTAATTAACAACAAAAGTGTCAAATTCTTTTGGCAGAGAAGCAAAAATCAAATGGATTAGAAACTCATCCTTGAGCCCCATATCCATGGAATTTAGCTTAGCTGCCGTAGTGCTCATCTTTAGTATATGCTCTCTTATTCCACCACTAGAGTATCTCTCATTCACGAGTTTCTTAATCAGCGTGCTCGCTGTTGCCTTTGAAGAGCCAGTAAACTGATTCTTCACTTTCTGTAGATACTCTGTGGCAGTGTCACAGTCTGGGATGGATCCCCTTATTGGATCTGCAATGGTGGCCTTAGCCACCATCAGGCACTTGCGATTCGAGATGTCCCATTTCTTTTTCTCAAGATCATATTTCATTCTGACTTCTGCATGATCACGCTTTCGGACAGTGAAATCAGCATCAGTCTCATTTTCTGCCCTCACCGGGTCCTCTGGCTCAGTAGGACACGGAGAGGTGAGGGCTAAGTCATTCTCGGACAGCGCAAGTGCCAAATCATACTTTTCTCGCCAGACCCGATAATTGTTCCCATCAAGTGCCGGGATGTGCGAGATGTATGCCATTGGGTTGAGTCCTGAAACAGTATCAGAAAAATGAGGAAACATAATAATATAATAATTGCATGCCTTGATTTAACGTTGGTCAAAATTAAAACATGCAAAATTCTTGTACACTAATTCTACATCACCGTTGGGCAGAAGATAGAATTAATGCATACATTCATAAATAAATCAATTTATAATATTGCTATCATCAACTTTGGTCAGAAAATAGCAAAATTATAAACATGAACTGTAAATAAATGTAACTATTCCTCTAATTTTAATTTTCCCGTTGGTTCCAATTAAAATTAGAGAAAAACTTAAAAATTTCTGCTCTTCAAAATTAAATTCTCCCGTTGGTTCGAATTTAATGAGAAGATAATAAACTTTAGCTCGCAGCGGAAAAAATTCTGATTTTGGATCAAAATTGCACTGAAGTTTGATCTTAAACTTAACAAAATTCATCAAAGAATGCTTCTGAAAAAGAATAAAATCATTTTTTCTCAATTTACTGTGCAAACCGGCCATTTGGCCCGGCCTGCGCAGCTGCGGCCCACGGCGCACGGCGGCCTGGCCCGTACGGCCGAGCGCGCACGGCCTGCTTCGCGCACGAGCGGCCCACGGGGCCGCGCCACACGCGCGCGCGCGCCCGCGGCCTCTTGCCGGCCCGCTCGGCCGTCCTCTCTGGCGCCGAGCGCACACGCCCACGCGCGCCGCACGCGCCCTTCACGCGCGTCTCACGCGCTCGCGCGGACGCCGCGCCTCCCCCGCGCCCGGCCACAACCTGGGCCTGGGCCGGGATTTCCCGATCCCGCCTGGGCTCATAGCCGGTCCAACCATCGTCAGCCGTCCGAATTGATCCGACGGAGGAGCGAGCGGATCGGGAGAGCAAAAACCTCCCCGCGCCGGCCGGAGACCGAAACCCTAGCCGTTCTTCTCATTTCTCTCCCTCTCCTCTCTCTCAGCCGCCGCAGCAGCGAAGAAGCCGACGGGGCGCGGGGGGCCATCGGACAAGAGGAAGAGAGCGGTGGCGCCGCCGTGGGTCCCCTCGCCGGCGCGCGCGTCCGCCCGAGAGTGGGGCGCGCCGCCGTCGAGCGGTCCTTTGGCGGTACCCGACCCGGAGCTCGTGCTCGTGGCGACGAGCGGCTGTTCTTCCCGCGTGCCGGCAAGGCGGCGGCGGGGTTTTCTTCCGCCGGCGACGACGACGGCGGCCCCGGTAAGATCCGGTCTATTCTTTTCTAGGGTTAGGGTTCGGTTAGGGTTAGGGTTCTTCTTCCCTCTTTTCTTTCTTTCTTTTTCCCCATCTCAGATCTACGCCTAGGGGCTCTGATACCATTGTTAGATCTAGGTTTTCTTTAGGATCTCCTAGGTTAGATCTAGCGGGGTTCATCTCTAGTTCGGGTTCTTGAGAGATACCGAGAGGGAGAGAGGGGTACTAACCATCCGTGGTCTTGGCTGCGGGTGCAGAGGCGTCCGCCATGGAGTCGGTGGAGTCGGGAGTCGGCGTTGGTGAAGTCCGGTGGCGGCGCTGTCCAGGGGCGGCGTGGCAGTGGTGCTTCCCGTCACTGGCTGCGCCCCCTCGCTAGATCGGATTAGGGTTTTCGGTGGGGTGGCGCTAGCTCCGTTCAACCTCGTTAAAAGAGCCGCCGGCCCCCACCTTTATATATGGCGCAGTGTGACAGGGGCCCACCAACCATTAGGGTTGGGCGCCCCCGATCAGGGCGCGAGCTCAAGGCCCGGTAGGCCGTTGGGCCTACCGGGGTGGAGATCATCCTAACAGTAAGAAGAAAAAAAATACAACACAATAACTGTACGTTACGTACCACGGGCCAGCTAGAATCGAGCCAGTCCAACACTTTTCCACGCACGCGTGGCGCCAGCTAGCTAATGGTAAGGCCAGATATCACAGTCCATTCTTCGGTTTCCTACCAGAGTGAGATCGATGGAGAAGTTCGTAGGAGCAAAGAAAGGTACGTGCGTGGAGTACATGGCAGTGGCATGGGTGACCAGAATGGCACGGAAAGAGAATCCTACGTTCCCTGCAGCCACTGCGCCAGTACGTGCTGTCAGGATCAAGCGAGCTATCTAGGTGGAGGTTGGTGCATCAATTCGCGCATCTCGAGCACGGATACATCCATGGATGAAAAAGCTCCATTCCTCCCTGCATCCATCCGCCCCGCAAAACTGGTGGCGCAGAGGCGCTCTGAAAGGGTAGTGACGGCGACGGCGATGGGGACGGCGGGACAAGGCGGAGGCATTAAGCCGGGACAGCGTGCATGAACAGGGACCGGTTTCGGAGTTTACAAGAAGGGGGTAGGGGCCGCGCGCACGCGGTGGCCGGGCGGGCGGCCGGCCGGGTGAGCTGAACTGACCGAGGGAGAGGGCGCCCGCCATAATCCCCCCGGATGAATTTTCAGCAGCCGGATGGAGTGGTCCGCGCGCGCCGGCGAAAGGGACGTGTCCTGCAGCGACCGCGCGCGCGCGGTGTGCGTCCGGCCCATCCCGCGTAGCTCTCCCCGCGCGCGACCGGGCACACGGCAGAGGCAGAGCGCGGGGTGGCGAGCCATCGCCGTCGTCGGAGGAGCAAGGGGGGCAAGCGGCCATACCGATTACTGGTGATCGGTTCGGCTGAAAGCCTCATGGCTTATGGCTGAAAACACTGTAGCTAGCTGAAAAAAGCACTGTAGCTGACAGAGACTTATTTACCATAATTAAATTTAAAAAAATTTAAAAATAGAAAAAACATATTAGCCCATCACGTATAATGTAAACAAATACGGGAAAAAGAGAACCGGTAAAAAAAACTCAAAAAAAGCCAAAAGTTCAGAAAAAGACGAAATTTATGAATAGTGCAAAAATAAGCTGAAGCTAGAAGCTAAAGCCATGGCCTAAATCTGGGGCAGAGTGGTCGATCTCTGCACACTTCGCCCAGCCGCTACACGTACCAAACGGGATAAGATTTGGTCCGGGATAATGCCAAACGAAAATTATGGGGTTAAAACGACATGGAGATTGATATCTGCTCCGCGCGTGGTGCCGTATGCCGACTTGTCTGGGCAGATCGGTACCCCTCGGTCCAGGGTATAAATGTACCTTACCTCGATGAAAATTATGGAATATACGGGGTCTTGCTTAGGAATCCTGTAGAAACTAGCATGTACTAGGTTTATATGTGAAAATCCTGCATAATTCCAAGGTTTATATGTGAAAATCCTGCATAATTCCAAGCATGCATGCCTTAGGTGGATTTCGGGGGGAGTGAGCAGGCTCTCCAGAGGTGACAACCTATGCGAATTGCCAAACTAATCCACACGCACGATACCTGAGAGGTGCTTGAGAAGTACTAGCGTGCCACGATGGTAGGATCAACGAAGCTTAACTGACGGATATAGGAGATTGATATGATGGGGATTAAATAATTCATAATTAATAGCTTACCACAAATAGTACTTGTGGAAACAAGTATTGGTTGGAACCTTCTGAGTAGATCTCCTATTCAAGTACCCGATTTAGTCTATAAAGTATATCGTAGACACGAATACACCCTAGTTCATAGTCTATCTAGGACATACACAATACCAGTAAGAAGGGCTTATTAGTTTATCATGGATCTACTTTCTGATTCCGTCGGTCTATCATGAATCTACATGTGCAGGAGATCTAAAGCAACTAACTTGTCCATGTCACTAACGATAAACCGCCTCACAACCACGCCTACAGGATGGCTGTGATAGCCCTAAAATTTTGAAAACTTATGAAGCTCTCTTTCATTCTTTTAAGTGTTTTTTGCTTCAGATTCTCTTGTGTTTTCTTGGTCTGGATTCGTCTCCCACCTTCCCTAGTCTTCTCTAAAGATTCCCGAGCAGTAGGAGCCCCAAAGCCTTCTTCCGAGCACTCAGCTCCGACTAGGTCTTCCGACCAAAGCACTCGACCAGTCGCCTCACCTAAGTGCCAGCCACCAATCTGTGCTCAGAGCCTGGACCATGCTTCAATCACTCTGCCCTATCGTGCGCCGTCTTGTCTATCCTATGCTAGCCTCGTTTTTCGTCAATCCTTGCTGCCTTTGAGCATGGACACCACGTCGCCAAATCAGGTTGTCGTTGACATGTAGGACCTGCAAGTCGTCGCGAGCGTGGGAGTAGCCGAGTTCAAGAATCCGCTTGCCCTCGTCTCCCTTCACTTTCCTTCTCGTTTTTGCAAAGCCTGAGCTCTTCGTTGTTGCCTTCCTTGCTTATTGGTGGTTAGCCCCGTGCTCCTGTCACTAGGGAGTTGCCAAAGCTTAGCCATTTACTTACCTTTGATCCCACACTAAAGGTGCCATTTTATCCTTGTGCACCCTTGCGCTTTCAGTTCTCCTTCTTCAACCTTGATTCTAGTCTCCCAAACCCTTGTGTTCCTTTCTGTTTTCTCGCTGAGCTTTGTTTGCAAGTCTTGTAGTTGTTGCAACAGACTTATTCGGTGTTTTGTATGTTGCGCTAGCTTATGACTAGACCGCTAGAGCTTTACGAGCTGGAGGAGGAAGTCTCAAGGACTACTCTGTAGTGAGCAATGAATGTTATGAGTTGTAAGGCAAATCACGAACCTTGATCATGTTAAGTACCAATAGTTGTGTATATTCTATATGGGATTACTTTCATATCCATACATGCAAATGTTATTTGTTATCAATTACTTTCGATTAATCCTGGTTAGTTATGCTCCTCATTTTAATACATGGTTATATTGCCATCCTTGATATTTTTGCTCTACCCTGACCCTTCTTGTAGCCTTAAGATTTGGAAACTTGTCGTTAGATTAGAATAGTGTTTATGGAACTAAAATCTATAATTATTGTTGTTGTTGCCTCGCCCGTCCTCAAGAGTTGTGATAAGGATATAATAATCCTCATATTATTAATTATCTATAAATAGTATTATTACATCATTATGCTCTTTGAGTATATCCCTTATCTACAACGGAGAGATTTAACCAGGTAGACGTAAGCCTTTCTACGTGAGGCTTTCCACGGTCGCTTCATGATCGTAAATCTTTCTACGAGCATGACATAATCGTAAGCCATTTTACAACCACCTCATGGTCGTATATTCTTCTACGACTAAGCCTAACTTCGACTGGCTTGTCCATGATAACCTGCTACATCGTGGGTCTGTCTAACGAGACAGTTAATGTGCATACTTATTCTCTGTAATAACTACGCATAACTTCTTTCTATCCCACGTGACAATGAAGAGGCCTCACGTCGCTGATAATAACTCCCATGATGGTTTCTCATTTGAAACGTTAAGGCATCTCTTGGCATGGATCAACCGCCACCTCTTCGTACGCTATGTAAGGGTAGACATCAAGAAGAGAAGGGGCAGTGAGGGAAGGGGCAACCGAAGTAGTGCAAGACTGCTGACACCGATTTTGTCATCAAACTTAAAATATGAATAAATAAATAATCATAATCATAATAAAATTAATAAATTATGCTAACGGCTAAAATCCTTTATGATTGCTTTAAAGAAACAATACATGGGAGATTAGGAAGGAGGAGACATGAAAAAATACGTCTGATCAGTGGCTACGACCACGGTAGGACGACCCTACGACCGGTTCACTGTCTATATGACCGGTTCACTATAGTTACAACCGATTGATGATTGTACGCAGATATCTAACAAAAAGTTTAAATTGATCGCAACATACATGGGTCTTGAGCATGCTGGTTTTGACCGTGTTGGTCGACCATGTTGTATTGACCACGCGGTGTCGACTGCATTATGTCAACTATGTTGGTCGACCATGATATGTCGACTAAGATATTAAAACCACGTTGGTCGACCAGAATATTTCGATCATGTTGGTCGACCATGACAGTTCAACCACGTCGGTCGACCATGACAATTCAACCATGTTGGTCGACCATGATATTTTTGACCACGTTGGTTAACCATGATATTTTGACCACATTAGTAGACCATGATAGTTCGACCACGACGGTTGACCATGATATTTTGACTACGTTGGTTGACCATGATAGTTCGACCATGTCAGTCGACCATAATATTTCGACCAAATGGTTTGACCACGATGGTCAACTATGATATTTCAACCACATTGGCCGACGATGACATTTCGATCACACTAGTTGACCACCATATTTTGACCATGATATTTCGACCACATTGGTCAACGATGATATTTCGACCACGCTAGTCGACCACCATATTTCAACCACATTGGTCGATCATTATATGTTGACCACGTTGTTTTTTAGGTGTAGTGAATGACGCGCTGATACCTCTCACATGTCGATAGAGAAGTGGTGCCATAACTGCATGCATGCAGAACCATAATACACGAAAATCAAAAGAACGCCTGAAAGTCCTAGATAATGCATGTTCAGCAACCGTCAACTACGGCTAGAGCATTGTGCGCTCGGTCAAGTAACCGATGGACAGAGTCCAAATAGCCCACATCATGCACGACCACGTGCGAAGCTGGTTGTGGCACCTGAACTGTCTGTTAGCAGAAAGACAAAATCAAACAGAGGTTGTCATAACTTCCTTCAAAGCAATCACCCTTTCACCCTTGCTCTATAAATAGGGGCGAGGAGCATGAACTGAGACATACACGAACAGGGATAGAGGAGCTTCTGCAAGAGAAGAAAGTGCTAAGCAAGCTCCGAGAGAAGGGAGACAAGCAAAATGCACTTGAAAGAAGGAAAGAGAGAACAACCAATCCAGAAAGAAGTTGAAGTTCTTGGATCAAGGTGCTTTATTTTATTTATGTTCTTCCTCTCCTTGGTTCTGTCCCGTTAGTGGATACAAACCTAAAGAATGAGTGCTTGATCTCTCATTTCTTAGGTTTGGCCCCTACAAATGGCTACAAACCAAAGGTGAGAAGTTGGAAGAGCCCTTGTTTCCTCAATTTGGTCCTCTCAAATGGATACGAATTAATAGTAGGTATATGCGACAAAAATAAAATATAAAACACAGCCTTCACCTGGGTTATGCTACATCTGCAAGCAATATGTAGTGCTAGTAGTAATACAAGGCAGAGTAAAACAATAAAGGATGGAAGAAAGGAAATACTTTCACTTTGGTTATGTACATACAAGCGCTCGATATTCATGAGCACTATGTAATACTAGACATCTGCATGCACTGTAGCTACGACCATCAACTCATCACTGTAGCTACAACCATCTCCAAAATACCATAGCTATGACCATCTCCAAAAGTCGATAGCTACGATTATCTGCAAATCCAATAGCCACGACTATCTCCAAGACCTGGTAGCTCCGACCATCTCCAAAATCCCAAAGCTACGATCATATGCAAATTCGATAGTTACGACCATCTCTAAAAGTCTGTAGTTACGACTATCTGTGAATCCAATAGCCACGAATATCTCCAAGACCTGGTAGCTCCGACCATCTCCAAAATCCTGAAGCTACAACCATCTCCAAAATATCGTAGCTATGATCATCTTCAAAAGTTGATAGCTACGACAATCTACAAATTTGATAGCCACGACTATCTCTAATACTCAATAGCTCCGACCATCTCCAAAATTCGGTAGCTACAATCATCTGTAGCCACGACCAGTAAACCGAGTAAACACCTTTCAACAACCCAAGATTGAAGACCATTTCACTTACATTTTTGTAATCATCATATGTTGTATTTTGTTATAATGTGTATGTTGGAATTCTTAATCAGGGGTTTTCTCACAAAGAGATTTAATTAATATATTTTTTATGTAAATGTATTAATTCTGGAAGTAATGTATCTGCAATAACTGATTTTTCTATATTTTATTTTCAATTAAATTTAATCAACTCGTCTATAATAATGTGGAGGCGGGTTGCTACCCATTTTTCAGTCATCAGATTCTCTGCATTACTTTCTTTCTTGATTGTGATCAGTTCATCAAGTGAAAGCCACACAAGAGTATGGTTATTATTCTCCTAGAAGAAGGCCTAAACCTGTATAAAAATGCTTGTGTCTTTCTTTATGTGATCGTAGCCAGATCGTTGATAGATCCCCCAAATCCAAATAATCATACGCAAGATTAGTATTAAAACACGGTAGAGTGATATCCTTAGTAGTTGTTGGCCATGGTGCGATATGGTTGCCCCAATGACCATGGTCTGTGGTGATTCACACCATGGGAGTTGGTGGTTTTCGTTGGACTAGTGGTGAAGATGAAGTGTACTATCGAGGAAAAGACATAATTATCATTCAACCACAGGATCGCTCTATTAGGTCGAACTCGACTACTGTAGTAGTTTCATTGGGTGTCCCACGGTTAGATTTGGTGTTGGCAATTTTCACAGACAAGCCTATGCCACATAGGGATGGAAACGTATTGAATACAAATCAAATAGTGCCCTTACCATATTCGTATTTGTATTTTGTAAACGAATACAAATATAAATTCGAATATTCTCAAGTACAAATACGAATCAAATATTGTAATGAATATGAATTCGAATCAAATATCTACTCAATTCGAATTGCCCAAAAGACCGATTGGAGTCATTCTTGGCAACTCGGATGAGTTGAGAAACAACGTCATCAACATCTCATATTTATCCAGCAAGGCTCTAAGCATTTTCCTAACAACATCAATATCCGTTAGTGTGGAGCCTAGGCCCTTAAGTTCATTCATTATGTTGTTTAGCCTTGAGTACATCTCATTGATATTTTCATGTGGCAATATAATGAATGTCTCATATTTAATCCAGAGCCTATATGCAATTTGGCCTCTTTGATTGCTGATATACCCTCATGAATTTCCAATAGCATAGTCCAAATTGCATGAGTTATTTCAAAATCGCTCACTCAATTGAACTCATCCATATTCAAAGCTCCAAAAAAAGTGTTTATCGTTTGAGCATTAAGGTAAGAGTTCCGCTCCTTTTGATCTGTGGGATATGTAGGATCAAGAGTCATAACAAAATCTTCACTAACAACTCTCCATATACTCAAGCTCATGACCTTCAAAAAAGGTAAATATTAATTTTTCAATAAATGTAATTAGAGCCATCAAATAGAGGTGTCTTTCCAAGGGTGATTCCCTCACTAGCCATCCTTTCTTCCTAGGCGATAAAGCCAAACAAAGAGAGTTCAAGCTCTTATACCACTAGGATAACTAACTAAAGGGGGTGAATAGAAGGTTTTTAAAATTTTATTTGGCTAAACCATGTACTTATGTGGAAACGTAAGTCATAACAGTTTTTTTACAATTAAGACCTAAATAATCCCATCTCTCTATGTGCAACAACAAACTAGGTCTAAGCAAGATGCAATTCTAGATATACAAGTAAGCAATTAATCACTAAAAAAGTAATTGCACAAAGTAAGGAGTAAGAGAGTAAACCACTCGAAAAATACAAGGGACTTTCCCGTGGTCTTGGAGACTTGCCGCCCCCTAATCCACGTTGAGAGAGGTTGAATGAATCAAGTTGGCTCCTTGCGCAATTGAGCCTTTCCTCAATCCACTAAGGTAGCTCTTTCTCGCTATGGGTAGGTGAGCTCCAACATTCACACCAACCAGGTATCTTTACAATCTTCTTGAAGAAATCACCAAATCAACCGCCATTTCATAAACTTCAAGAGTAACAAGTTGATAATGCTTGCTTGAAGGTCCTCGAGTGCCATAAAGCTCAATAAATGATGCAATGTACTTGAATGCTCTCAACAACATAAAGGATGAACTAAATGCTTTAGAGTTGAAGAGAGGGATGCAACGGCTTAAGAGTATTCAATGGAAGTTTAAGAGAGTGCCCTTACTGCAGGTGGGAGGTATTATAGCCTCCACCAACCAGGGTGACCATTGGGGATGAAATCCCCAAAAATCGGGTCAAGCGGTAGTACCGCATGTAGTGGTTGGTAGAACCGTACCCACTGTTCAACGGCTATTTATTAGTGATTAAATGCGCTAAAACTAGCTATTAAATCAAAATCTTGTCATACCGCACTCACGTACTTCGCTAGTACTGCTACAAGCAGTAGTACCGTATTTATGCTGCAACAGTACCATTTCTCGAGGGAGAAAAACTCCCAAAAGGTACCTCTCTGGAAAATAGCTACCGTCAATGCAAATGCAGTCATACTGCAAGTGCAGTAGTACTGGGCTCACACCACGATTGTACCGCTGCAATAATACTGGACAAGGATTGTCATAGTACCACGCCTAAAGAACTCCAAAATAACATCTCTCTAGAAAAATCTACCGGCATGTAAATCCCAATGGTACCGATGCAGCAGCACTACAGCGGTGAGAAATGTGGTCATACCGATTTTAGAAAAAAACATGACAGAGAGGGCTACAATGCAATTTCAAATACAATCATGCACAAAAATTGAGCTATGTGACACAAAAGCATTGTCAAGCTACTAGCCAATAACCACTTTTAATAGCAAGACATCATCATATCAATCCGGTCTTAATTCATCAAACTCCAAGGCCAGTAAAATGAAAGAGGTCCTTAGCCTATTTTTATCCCTTTGCATTAAACCAAATCAAACCATAGCCATCTTGCATGCTTCTCCATGTTCTTCACATGAGATATTTTCACATCCGGGGTTAAACCTTTCAATTATCTCCAAACATGTTAGTTCATTAAACATAGTCATTATTAATTATCAAAACAATTCCGAGGGGCCTAGATGGTTCATCCAATCCGACTGCTCAAGCCGGTCAGACCGCCCGACCGATTTTCAGAAAATAGTGCTCTCTGAAAAATACTACTGGTAACAAATGCCCGGTCATACCACAAGGGACCGGTCAGACCGCTTTCTAGAGTCGATTAGACCGTCCGCCGGTTAGACCGCTCACCATGAGTCGGTCATACTGCCGACACACGATTGGTCAGACCGCCTGGCCATACTACCACACAAAGGGTGGTCTGACTGCTCTCATAGAGCCGATCATACCACCTTGAATTTTTTTAGTAGAGACAGAGTGCATGTATTTCAATGAATTTGTAAAACACATTCGCAAAATTGTAACACCATCCACACAAGGATAAAAAATGATTCCCGACAATTTGCAAAATATATTTGCACACTTTAGAATCATGTCACAACGATTAGGGACATGGACTCGAACTATTCACAAAACACATTTGTAAACTTAAGTCACATGTTATAAGGATTATACATGAGCCTTAACTCTTTACAAAACATATTCATAAACAATAACATCATGCCGTGTAGAGATAGAACAAACTAATTGAGATATCAACATATGACACACTCAAACTATTAGTCAAGACCCCTCTTGATAATATGACAACTTTTATAGTAACCTGGTCTTTCACCAAATATCAAGACCAGCAAAACAACTAAAAAACACATTCTTAGCATATGCTAGTTATATCTTTGCCTTGCGCGTCATCTTGAAGATCGATGACGAGCATCTTCTCTCCAAGTCCGAGTCCTTGGCTTTAGCCATCAACACATAACATCATTTGCTTTGACTTGATGACGATCAACACATAAAGTCATCCAAAATCATCTTCATAATAGGGCACAACTTATTTATCCAATTTATGAAAAATATTAGTTCTATAATATAATTATCATTGATTACCAAAATATATTATTAACTTATAATAACATGTGTAGATTCTTCACCTATAGTAAAGGTTTTTATGTGCATGTATATATCCATTGCAAACTTATGTCTAACGCAATCACGCACACTTTTAACGTGTATAATTGGATGATGGATGAATGTATCAGATATGAGAACTTTGAATATTGCATGATGGTTAACCTTTCGAATGACCCCCTCATATTTTTGAAAATTATTTACAAGTGCTTTCGTCTTCCCAAGTCCTCCCAAAGTTAACACTTATATCTCTCATCAAATTTTCCCAGAAGAACTAGCATAATTGCACATACACATGAGTATATATGTCCTCTTTGTATAGCCAAGTTAAGATGTTAAGATGTATCCTTTTGAGAAAATGTAAATTCATATAAAAATGAATATTTTATTAGAAGTTAGTGCATAATAATGTGTAAGACAAAATATGCATACATGAGTTTTTCACATATATGCTTGCTCACCCCACCCAAAACTAAATCAGAAAGATAAAGACAAAAAGCAACTTTTATCTTGCAGGATATTTATCGCCCGATAGGCAAAATCAGTTTCAAGATACGTAGTTGGGACTTGGGACCATATGGATTTCGTCCTAAATTTTTTCATAACATGGACTGTTTGCTGAAAATCTGAAACTAATAAATGCTACCAAAAAATTATATTATTCATTAATTTCCGTGGAAGTCGATCTACCATTTGGATACCATCTAGTCAAAATTAAGCACATCAAGCTAATTAAGAATTGGACGGGATATGCGCATGCACGGTGCCAAAGAACATTTCGTTTTTAATTTACGTAAGGAGCATGGGCTTCTAAACTTAACTAGGGATTTGACCTTTTAACTCATTTCTATATTCATGGCCGACAAAAAAATGTCAACCAAAGGTCATAGCATACCATAAGTAGATGCTGCTGCCGACATGGATGGTTGTTTTCGGTAACTTATTGTCCTGTCGATCCATCGATGTAGTAATTCTGAGAGGGAACATAGTACGTGTTCGTATTAGCTATGACTGATAGATTTTGATTAAAAATAAATAGTAGTGATTTAAGGTAGTTTTTAAAAGAATGGCGCGAGTGATAAGAAAAGTAAGGGAGAGATACGTACGCGAAAGCGAAAGGAGTGGGGAGCATGATGTGCTCGTAACACCCTACTTTATCTTCGAAACGAGACAAAAATGAGAGAAGTTAAGAAAGAGCTTCGAAAATATAGGAGGTGGAAACCAATACGAGTACCTATATGCAGTGGCGGAGGACGGGAAAAAAATGAGGTGGGGCGGATCGAAAGCAATACCATTCAAGCTACCCCTGCCCCTGCCGCCCGCCCGCCGCCGGCTACGCCCAGGCCGGGGGCTACCCCTTTGCTGCTTTACGCCTAGCCGCCTTCCCAGCGCCCAGCGCGCTGCGCTCCCGTGGCTGCCGCCTGCTCGCCGCCCACCGCCCGCCCGCCGCCGGCTACGCCCAGGCCGGTCCACCGGTGGCTGCCCCTTTGCGCCTAGCCGCGGAGCGCCGGAGCCGCCTTCCCAGCGCCCAAGAAAATAGTCGCATGCGATTTTGACCGGTACAGTTGAACTCAGTATACTTTTTACTATAATTTTTCTATTAACCCGTCTTAAATAATATATCATTTAAAAATTAGTTACTATAGATTATATAAATATAAGTGAACTTTAAATCTAAAAGAATTTGGCCAAAAGATGAGAATAGATGAGCAAGGGGAGGATGGGCTGGGCTGCGGAGGAATGGTAAGCGCGCGCGTTAATTCAAACGCCATTGCTTTGCGTGTGCCGTGCGAGTCTCAAATTTCTCATCCCATGCACAGCACAACACACATGAAAATCGACCGAATCCTTCCCGCAATGAAACGAACAAGGATCAAAATCTCAACCTAGAAGGAGGACCATCCATCAATTGTTGGCACAGAAAAGTGCGAAATAGTATTACGACGAATCAAAATCAAATCTTTCGCTGAAGAAGAAGGCAAGGAAACCCACGAGAGAAAAAGGGGATGGGGTAAAAATCCAAGCTTTGCGCAATGAACACTCTTAGCATTCTACCGATATACGCACGCAGATGAAAAAACAGCAGCAGATGAAGAAGGAGAGTAGATCCGTCACCTGCTGCGGCCGAAAAACAAGGTCTGGCTCATACCGACCTAGCCCTCCCTCCGCCCCTACCTATATGTGTCGAGTACATCCAGCTTTCAGTTATGCACATCATTGTACTTGCGTGTTACATACATGTATATCTCTTTTATAGATGTTACATGCACGTATAAAACAAACAAAATCTTAAACCGAGTCGCGTGCATGTCTTGTCAATATTCTTTGAATTTTGTAATTGGCGCAACTTAACACTATAACCCTGACTATTTTTCTAAATTAACTTGCATGTATTTTTCCAATTTCTGACTCAGGTAGTCAGGTGTGAAGCCTTTGCATGTGGATTGATTCACTTGGCTCCTGACCTTATTAGATTTTTTTTTCGGTTCGGCGTTGACGCCGATGGGCAATGGCAGTGGCGGACCCAGGATTTTTGGGATGGGGGTACGAAGTTAAGAATCTACGGAGTATATATATAAGATAGAGAATTTTGATACACATAATATGTATATCTCATATAGTTAACCAAATAAACAATTACACATAAGCAATGAATGCAATTTCCAATATAAGTTTGATTGACTTAGTGAACACTGAACAGAGTACATGAAACAACATCAATGCAAAACTGACCTGGATGGCAATGTTATAACTCAACTCGACAAGGATCTGCTTGAAAACGAGATATTATATCTTCATCGCGAACTTGTAGAAAAAAATTCCCTTTCAAGAAATGTAACAAGACAGTCATTCAAGTACTCATCTCCCAAGTGCAATATACCTCCTCCTAACTTCATCTTGCAGGTTTGCATCATAATCTGTGATAGCAATCCTCTTACCAAGATCATGGGGAAGATAACCAACATCATCGTCATAATCTTCCCACCAATCTTCATCTTCAGATTGTGTACTTGCAACTTGTGGTTTTAATGCTTCTGTGCTTCCATTTCCAAATTGAGGTTCTGTTTCTACAATTGCAAGTTCTTGTCCCTTGCTGCATCCAACCTCTTGTACAGGTTCTAGAGAGTTGCTCTGAAATACAGATTTTTGTTTCTTTTCAGCCCTCCCCCACATAGATTTCAAATCGACAAGTTTCTTCTTCTTCTTTGAATTCTCTACAACCTAAAAATATTGAACATTTGTTCAATTCACCATTGAAGAACAGGAGAGTCCAAGAGTATTAACTATTAAGTATAAATTGACATTGTAGAATACCAACCTTGTGTGCAGGGGCGGCATGGCCGTCGGGAGCGCCGCCGCCGTTGAAGCTGGAATAGGGGAGGAGCTGCTGCCGCCGCATGGGCCGCCTGGCCGTGGGGACTTCTTCACCGTCGACGCCGTGTCAGCCATTGGGTGTGGGCGCTCGGCGCCGCGCCACCGCCGGTAGCTGTTCGCCGGTCACCAGAGACGAGGAGGGGCGCTGGGCGCACTGTGGGCTGTGGCGGCTGTGCAAGAGAGATGGAGAGGAGGCAGGCACGGAGCAAGGTACGAGGCGGCGTGAGAGGCAGCCAGGCAGGAGGCTACGGTTAGGTTAGGAAATGCCAATTGGGCCTTTTGGCTAGTGGGCTGAATTTGCTAAATTACCTGCACTTCTAGCTTTTTTTCTATACATATGAAATATATATTATATATAGTTGATTTTTTGCAAAAAATTTTGGGGGTACAACTGTACCCCCATGTCCCACTGTGGGTCCGCCCCTGGGCAATGGTGGGGGGGTTGAAGAGGGGAATGCCGGAATGGTGGGAGGCGCCATTGCCGGCCGGCTGTGCCTAGCTACTTAGAGGTTGCTTATTTAAGTTTTTTTATGGTTTATGGTTTATTTTGTACTGTAGCTAACTTATTTTGTACTGTAATTATTGATGATTTTTTGTATATTAAATTTAAAAAATTAAAAATAAAAAACATGTTAGCTCATTACGGACAATGCAAACGAATACGAAAAAAGAAAAAGCAAAAAAACCCAAAAATTAAGAAGACATAAAAAAGATGATATTAAAGAATAGTAAATTAGAACCTAGAAGTTAGGAGTGGAAGCCGAGTCGAGCGAGATTTTACCAGCCGCATGGTCGTCATCTCAGTGCCGTGCGGTTCAACGTTCTCACGTATACACTCCTCGAAACTGTGGATTTGTGCAACCGATGCAAATGACGAAACCTCAAAACCAGGTGGCTACCTACGTGCCTTGGCCGTTTCCAAGGGCACTATTTTATGCGTCAAGTAGAGCAGATGCATTGTTCTCAGCTGAGAGACCGGAGCCGTGTTAGAGTATGCAATGATGAAACTTCGACGTCGATATATACATGCAACTTGCAAAAACAAAATAGAAAAGTCGATGGCAAAAAATTAAGTGGTTGGACCTACATTTATTTAGTTGCGACCAATTTTCTACGGAAAACTGTAAGTACCATATGCCTACGCCGTCTTTATGCAAGGAGAATAGAAATGTTCACCCAAATAGTACTATAGCCACTTTTTTTTACAAAAAATCTGAACATCTATTTTTACAAATTTAATCTCTTTTCCTAACTCAACAGCCACAACAGATAACACGTAGTGGCTACCGCGCTACAAGAGTTCAGCAGCAGGAGCTACCAAGCTCCCCTATGCAGCAGCTTTTGCTGCCGAGAGTTCTTTCCACGGCAGCAAATAAAATAAAATGATTAGTGCTAATTAAACATAATTAGCATTAATTAAATATAGTAATACTAATTAAATATGATTAGCACTAATTAAATATACATACTAATTAAAGGGGCATTAAATACGACACCAGCGTCCCGCCAAGTTTAGTAGCTCGGCAGGCTTAAGGAGTAGGCTAAACTTGTAAAAAAAATAGATATTTGATTTAAATTTGAAAAAATATAATAGCTACAATATTATTTATATAAACAGTTCGAGAGAATATTTAACCCACTAGCTCACCGCTCACTGCTAGGATGCATACATATGCATGCATGAAAGGGAAATTTGTCGAGATCGATAGCGCTTTTCAATGGCTTAATGCTCTTGCATGCAAACAATAAAAAAGACCGGAAAAATCAACAATTAAATTATGCTCGCCGGGCAAAATTTAGCTATCTTTGGCCAGACAACCTGAATGCCAAACTAGTTGGACAAACAACGGTTGGCATAAAAGCAGTACTTTGTTTGGCGTTAGAGCATCTCCAACAGTATGAGCTAGTTACTAGCTCTAAGACAACTTCTCCAATAGTACTAACTTTTAGCACATAGCTCATAACATAAATAGCCTCACATGACACTCTCACATAATCTTGGAATGTGTGTATGAGACTAGCTCTTGATCAAGAGATAGTTTTTCTCTCTCTTTTATGAAAATATGAAATAATATGTTTAGAGCTAGCTCATAAGTCACTATTGGAGATGTTTAGGGCACTCTCAATGGGCCCTAGTTATCAATGTTCATAACATTAATTAGCATGCCAATTAGGATTTATGCTAAGGTAGAGAAGAAATTAAAGAGAGAGAGAAGCAGTGTTTCATGTAAAACACTGGTTGGGCACACAATCCAACACACAATTTATGGGCCCCGCAGCATTAACACTCCTACCTGCTCCACTCCGGCCCACCACTCTGCTCCACGCCATCCCACCGTGCGGGGCTCCACGATGGTTCGTCGTACCGCTAGGCCACTCCACCCAACACCAGAGCTCGTCACTCACCGTTGCCTGACGTGCCGACCGCATCGCTGATGCACAACCGAGCCGCTAGCCACCATGCTCGACCTCCTCGCCGCGCATGAATTCATCGTCGTACTCAAGAAACATCAAATTCTTGGGCACAAAAACTCGCTGTCGCGCTGCACTCTCCGGTAAGGGAGACGAGGTGCTGTGGCCGATAGTTTTTCGTCTATCGTCGTAACTGCCACCTCGCCACTGTTGGTATGCTCCCGGATCACCGCTCTCGATACCGGTGAGGGAGAGGGAGGGCTTAGATCCGGCTGGCGTCGGTGAGGGAGAGGGAGATGGGGGGCTCAGATCTGGCCAGTGAGGGAAAGGAAGGGGAGAGCTCGGATCCAACCGGTGAAGGAGAGGGAGAGGGGGCTCAGATCTGGCTGGCGCCAATGAGGGCGAGGGGGCCTCGAATCCAGCCAAAGCTAGTGAGGGAGAGGGAGAAAGAGAGAGGGGTCTGGATCTGGCTATCACCGGTGAGGGAGAGGGAAAGGAGGGGCTTGGATCCGACCGACGTCGGTAAGGGAGAGAAACGGGGGGCTCGGATTTGGCCGATGAGGAAGAGGGAGGGGGAGGGCTCGGATCCGGCCAGTGAGGGGGGCTCAGATCCGGCCAGCGCCGATGAGGGAGATAGGGTTCGAATCCAGCCAAAGCCAGTAAGGGAGAGGGAGAGGGTGCTCTGATCCGACCGTCGCTGGTGAGGGAGAGGGAGATAGGGGCTCGGATCTGGCCGCCGCTAGTGAGGGAGAGGGAAAGAAGGAGCTTGGATCCGACCGGTGTCGGCGAGGGAAAAGGGGAGAAGTGCTCGGATCCGACCAATGTCGATGAGGGAGAGGGGGGTTTGGATCCGACCAGCTCTAGTGAGGGAAAGGGGGCTTGGATCCGATCGACGCTAGTGAGGGGGAGAGGGAAGGAGAGGAAGATGTGGGTGAATTTATTGTTTGGGCATAAGGATAGACACTACCCACTAAAGGGATTATGTGTACGATTATTTTCAAGTGATGTGGAAGATATAGACATTGCTTTGCTATGTCTTTCATTAGGAATGCCCTTATTATACTAGTTGAGGAAAAATTGCACAAGTACATGTGTACTTGAAACTAAACATGCATAATATTCAAAATAAATATATTATTTATTCATTCAAAAGGATAGTTCTATCTCCAATACTTCCGGCATACGTGTTGCTACCCGACCTCTGATGTACCACCTAAGGGTTTATTTGTAATGCATAACTTTTATAGGGTTTTGCCAGAACTTGACAGTAAATTATTCAGTTCTCATAGGACTTTTGAATAAACTCACGTTCTAAATAGGGACTAACAAATGAGTTTGATATATTCTTTTATCATTTTGAGTATGTTTGCATACTAATTAATTAATTTTAAGATACTGCTATACCAATCGACATGGGAGATTTGAGAAACTTCCATACTAATGAGTTGTGGATCCATCACTTATATTTGGATCGAACATCCCAGGATGTGATTCTAAATAAAGCTATATAGTACAAATATTAAAGCAGTCCATGAAAGAATACTGCTCAGCACGTTGCATACACTGATCGGCCGCGAACGAAGCAGCTGATTGCTTGTTAATAATAACAACTACATTTTCCGGGGGATTCCCGGGCGGGGAGGGCGGCCACGTCGCCCGCGCGCGCTGCGGCCGGCGCGTGGCCGCCGAAAATCGGTACGGTCGGGGGAGGCAATATCCTGTGTTTTCCGGAAATTACGTAAAGGTTCTTTTTCCTCGCGAAAAGGTCCCTGCAAGTTTTTTCTTTGCAAAAAATTTTTGGATTGCGCCCGGCGGGTTTCCGAAATTACGTATAGGTCCTTATTTACTTACGTACAGGTCCTTACAAGTCCTTGATTTTTTTCAAAAAAACCCTTTGATTCTCCCGAAATTACGCATTTGTCCTTGATTTTTTTTATGAAACTCCCTGCGAATTATCGTCCCTTTTACTTTGGTCCACACGGTAGCTAGCGCGGCGTGCGCCGCGCTTATATGCAGCTAGTAATGTACAAAGTTCGAACTAAAGAAACAGCCACGGACGTACCATGTAGGACCAATATATCAACAGAGAAGATAAATAGCATCTTTAAATTTTTTCCGTAAGTATTTATTAATTATTCACTCTAATAACTATGAAGATTAAGAATCCAAAATTCCCCCAAAAAAATCTTGGTGCTACAGTAATATCAGTCCATGAACAGTATAAAAACATCACTATTTCAAATATAAAATCTATGTTATCCGCAAATACAAAAGACTTGAAATTTGAACCAAGACTAGATCATAACCTTAAAAACCTATCCCAACCAAAAAACTTAAAAGAACTTATGAGAATTAGGATTTTTTTGGTTCATGAAACTCTGCTACACTAAAATCAGATTAAAACCTAAAATTGAGCAAACTCTTGAACCAAATATCCAAATTACTTAAAATTTAGTATGCACCTTCTCTAGCATGTCATGAACCTATTCCAATCAATATTAAAGAAAACCGTTGCCAAAATTCTAACATTTTTCTGTTTGAAGGAAGATTGCACTAAAACAAGTCAAAAACTGAAAACGGTGAATATAACTTGCTCGTGAGTAAATATTGCCAAGATGGCTTTAGATGTATTGCCACATATCACAGCAAGTTATAACACCAAAAAATTGAGGTAGAAACAGCTGGATCAAGAAATCACGTGAATATACCAAAAAGAACAAAAATTAGGTTTCTTCATGAACCTTCCATGTAAATGTCTAGATGTGTAGAGATTGATTTCCAGAAGTTATTTCATTTCTTAAATGTCCTTAGCATAGCAAGATCAAGCAGGAGAGAGTGAGAGGAAAAAATCAACCAAATCAAGAGCAAATAAATCAACACAAGAGAAATTCATAAAGATGAACAATGATTGATGTATTACTAGTTGAGGATAAATGTTTTATAGCCACTGCACCTAGAGGGCAAAAAAGCACACCACAACACTCAACTTCTCTCAAACCCTAACCCTAAAACTCATGAACACTTGTCCTCAAGAGAAGATAGTTAGATGGTTAACAACAAGTCTCCATCCAAACCGGTTAAATAGATGGGCTAGCCAGCCCTATCTAACTCTTAGTGGATACTATTCACTTAGCACAATGAGAAAAACTCGATAACCCCACACACATAGGTTTTAACTCATACACTACTCTTATACACACTTTTCAAAACGCGTAAGCCCAATCCACTAAGCCCTTAGTTTTGATCCAATTTGATCTTTTCGGCTTCTTCTTGACCTAAACCGCTCTCCCAAGTGCTGCGATTTTGCTCCAAAGTAGTTTTTGGTATTTTGGTCAAAGTACCAAAATTCCTTTTCTTGACCCATCTATCTCTTTCTATTGCAAACAATCACCATACTTGTTATGTGTAGGTGCACCATTGACTTGCCACACATTGGCAAGTCTCTCCTGTCCCGATTCCACCCGATGACGCCTCCTTGGACCAACCAAGCCATATGGTGCAACCCGTCATTCCAACTTTTCTTCAATATTTTCTGTCTTTCTCGTGTCGTGCTTGAGCTCGGCCATCTCACACAATATTTTTAATCGTTCTGGGCATCGGCTCCTTCATGAGCGTAGCCCCGCTCCTCGCTATTGACCATGGTTGACTTCAAACGACCCTACACATATAAAAACAAAAATTATTTACAGATAAAGGTTCTTCACAATTTAGTCTACATTAGCAATAACATGTCTTATGCAACATATAACCACTGACCTAGGTCACCAAATCATCCCATGACGCAAAATTTTCAAAATCATCTATTTCTGCAATCTATTCAGAAAAATCTGCAAATTTACAAATTCTAAATTTTCACTCCTTCAAAATAATAATGTTTCATAACAACAAAACCACAGACCTTCTTACATGTTCCTTCACATGAAGAGAGAATTCACTATATGAGAAAAATTACAAGTACGGGAAACTTCAGCACATCTAAACCGTGCGACTACATGGGTACATATATAGGGCAAGAAATAAGAGTCCCTAATAGAGAAGGAAATCGAATTAGAATCAGATACGACCGTCGTTACCACGTCTGACATGACTCGGTGTATGCACCGCTCAGTGCCAAGTCTGACGTAGTGTTTGGTATGAACATGACAACGAATTTGAACCACACTTTAACAATCTCCACGTTGAGATGAATTCGCTCATGTAGCCGAATGTCAAATCTCTTCAAAATAAGTCTTCATCCCAGACCTTGTGGCTAGAAAATCATCAGATTAATCTTCAACAAGAAAGACTAGAATAATCTTATCCAAATGCTTCTCGTGAAGCAAAATTGAGCAAACCATCAGCAGATCTAAATACATAGCCATCAACAAAGTAGACAAACAAATCTAGGTCTTCAACAATTTATAACCCCAGTAAATTATGAGTCTATGCAATAGATCTCCTGAAACAAATATTCAATCATCGAATGACGTAAACCAAAACATCACATGTGGCGCTGGATAGATAGCGAAGAACTCATATCATAGAACCTGATATGCACCACCTAGAACATAGAACTCAGCAAGCAACGCTCAATGAAAGAGCAACTTGCACGTGTGGCCATCACGTACATCAAACCCCTGGTTGTAAAGGTAATTGAATTTCATAGCATAGTTGAAATTGCTCATATAAAACTGTCTTGATGAAAGGAACTTTTATGCTACTAATGGAGTATAAATTACAGTAGACCCCTTCTATCAAGCTGCGACAATTGGATAAATGTTGTGGTATCCATGTAAAAACAAACTCTTTTTTGCACTTAAATCCTTCATCTCAAACTAAAATTGGAGCAAAATCTCCACCTCCAATAGCAAAACTACGAAGAGCACCATGCTAGCTTCCATTAGGGTGTCATCAAATTTTTGAAATTGAATGTTGCCAAAGCCTCCATAATAGTCACGCAAGGGACCCAAATTACAACATATCCAAATGTTGAATATATAAAACACTAAATTCAATTGTCCCCATACTAACATTGATTTATTTTATTTTTTATTTTCAAAGTCTCCTTGATCAAGCATAAGGCAAATTAACTTATTATGTTGAAAGATGTGCAACTCCACCTTAGACTCCACATATGCGGCTTGCCACAATAACCAGAAGAAGACAACATATCATCGTAGAAATTGTCAATGATCAATTCCACATGTATAACCAATAATAGGCACAACAGTTTGAATTGCAGTGAATTCCACCTCTAACAAAAAATGCAGAGTTGACGACATAACTTCTTGATGAAAGATAACGATCGACTGAGGCAAAAGATCATCGATGGAGATGGTGCAGTACGATGCCAGGGCATAGCATTGGGTGGTGTAGGCAATGGTGCTAGTGAATCTAGTGCTGAAACAGTCACCGAGGTAGAGTGCTGATTGATGCTTGATATAGAGTCGAGTCATGGAACGAAGTAGAGGTGAGTCAAAATTACCGAGTTGAGGCTGCTCTTCTGTGTACAATGAAAAAGAGACTATCTGGTGCACTTCTAGAGTGTACGTAGAAAAAGGTAGTTGGAGGCTTCATGGTTCGCTTATGTGTGTCATGCAATTGACCTTGTAATCCTCCAAATACAGCATCATGTGCACTTAGCCAAAATCCCCTTATTTTGAAGGTGGCGCTGCTTACCCTTTAATGTGGCTGCCCTACTTTCTGATTCCTTCACATGCTTCAACTAATGTCTTTTTTACTTATTTTTTATCGAGACATTTCTCCAATACCGATGGAGTGCTACTACGCTTTGGATTAGCCTTGCTTTTGCTACTTGTTCACATGACTTCAACTCTGCTCGGCCTTAATGAGCAGATGGAACATGATGTGTCCTTGTTCCCAATTTGAGTATGGCACAAATGGAAAATTGTGAGGTCGTGACTTCGGCCATATGCCACAAAAGACGCGCGACTTGTTGGATGATCGCCTGGATGCTGTGTTGTATTGTGTATAGATGCCGCATTGAGGTAGCCTTGGATGCTGCTTCATGCCCTGTTTTGGTGCCACGTGATGGCGGCCTCAAAAGTCGAGATTGCTCCTTTCGGGGCAATAGTTGGATGTCAAACTCTTGAGCTCTGATACCATATGTTATAAAATATACAGCAAAAATAGATGATGTTAGACCATGTGGAGGTCGTGAATACAGTGATGATGAATAATTGACTTTTAGGTTGCATTGAAATTTATGTTTGTGAAAGTTTTGGTCGACCACGGCAGAATGACCATGGCATTTCGACAACGGCAGAATGACCACAGTATTTCGACCCCGGCAAATCGACCACAACGGATCGACCAAGGCATTTCGACCATGGTATTTTGACCACGACAAATCGATCATGGCATTTCGACCACGGCAAACCCACAACAACATTCCCACCACGCAGAACGACCATGGTCGGCAGTCGGTAGGCTTCGACCTCCAACTGTGAACCAGTTATAAGCAACAGTGAACCAGTCGTGAGCAACAATGAACCAGTCGTGGGCGAGAGTGAACTTGTCTATGTTCGTAGCTATAGTACTTTTCGATGGTCAGAGTTACAGTGCCACTGCTACAGACAGCCCTATCACAGACGGTTTCTGAACCGTCAGTGTTTAGGTGTCAGTGATAGTTGGTGGTTATCACAGACGGTTCCCGAGCCGTCTGTGATAACTACATTACAGACGGTCTTGATTTCTAACCGTCTGTGATAGACGAGTATCACAGACGGATTTTTATAAACAACCGTCTGTGATACTCTCTATCACAGACGGTTAGTAATCAAGACCGTCTGTGATACGAGACTATCACAGACGGTTAGTAATCAAGACCGTCTGTGATACGAGACTATCACAGACGGTTGTTTATAACCAACCGTCTGTGATACTCGTCTATCACAGACGGTTAGTAATCAAGACCGTCTGTGATACGAGACTATCACAGACGGTTGTTTATAACCAACCGTCTGTGATACTCGTCTATCACAGACGGTTAGTAATCAAGACCGTCTGTGATATACAAATATCACAGACGGTTAGTAGTAAGGGCCGTCTGTGATATCATTCACACCACAGACGGCACTCCTTGAAACCGTCTGTGATATTGTATCACAGACGGTTTTTAATAACGAACCGTCTGTGATACTGTTTCTTGGCTAGCCTCCGGATATGCTAGCCATGCCCTCTGAAAGCAAGCAAGCAGATTACAGATAAATGACAGATATAAGTTAATTGCAACTCATAGTAAATTACAACAAAATTCTATACACAGATGAATGTAACAAACGGCCAGCAGATCACATACATATATAGAATGAAAATCGTTACACAAAATCTGACAAATGCATTTAGTTGAAGGAATTGTTTGATTTGTACAGTTGAATCCAATGTTTCAACATCTAATTATCACCATTGCCGGCGTAGAACTCTCCACTCTTACTTATGACCTCTGCTACCAAGAATTGGGAGATGATTGCACGAATTTCGACGAGATTGTCAAGATCATATGCACTTTGGTCGAACTTCACCCGCTGTCGCTACGAGCAATGTTAAGTCATTCATTAGCATATGTGTGTAATATAAATACATATATATAATCAGAAAATAATAATTATTGGAAGGACCTGACAAACCTCTGAATCATTGATCTTAGTACTCATGATTTCCTGCATATGGCGGCAAACGTAGAATCTACATACGTTGCCTTGTAGCTGCTGGTGGCACTGCAAAAATAGAATTACATACATCGGTATTGTCAATTCTAGAGGCATTATAACAAAGTATGATATATGATTGTTGTGTTGTAGAGGGTACCGAAAATCGCGTCTGGTGTCGTAGCGTGTCACTGGATTTTATATCGTGTGATCCTCCTTGGGCAACATATTCGGCAAAAGCCCTACGTGATTCAAAAAACTTAGCCTCGGCCGTGGCAAACAAAAGAAATATTACAATAGAGTTATGTATGGAGGAAATGAGTTTACCTGTTAAGTACTTCTTGCACAAGACTGAAGTCGTGGTTGCTCCTAAGGAGGGAATCAAGGTATATTACCTTGCTCCACTTTGGTACAATCACAATCAAAATTCAGTGATGCCTAGTCATGTGTGTCGCCATAGTGATTAATCCTAAGTTCATGCTGCATGTAAAGTACAAATGAAACATATGTGTGGCAACTAGTGAAGCACTTACCCTTGGTTGAAGGGTACCATGACGTACTCCTTGTCGCTGTGAGCAATCAATCCCCTCGTTATGTAACCTTGCACGAAGGATGCATCTGCGTTGATAGATTGCTCGGAGACCAAGTGAGGGTCGAGGAAACCCACTGATCGTCGCGTTCGCCGGACTTCTTGGATCATGTATCTATACATAAAGAAAGAGTAATGACATTTATCTGTATAACGTGAATGTAGAACTTCATTGTACAGTACACTTACAGTGTCCAGCATCGTAGAAGTGAGGCGTCGAGTTCGTCGAGATTGAATAGTAAGAATAAATCTTCGAATGTCACGATGATGTAGCCCGTGTCGTGGAGGAAATGTGTCTCGTTATATTTCAGAGTGAATGCACTCTGCCGGTTTGGCTTCAAGTTGGACTTCTCCATGTACCAGGCATGCAATCTATTGCAAATCATACCAAGATGGCGTAATTGTGAGTCGGGCACCAACGACACTCCTAGAGTAAACGTCCATGGCACGGGACGCGGCTTAATTTTCTTCGCATGAGCCTTGGAAGCCTTGGAGCCTCGCTTGTGAGATGTTCTCGGTGGCGTCTCGGCGGGAGCCGATGCAACAGACTTTACTGGATTTGGAGGTGGAGGTGGAGCCACCGGAGCCGATGTGCCAGGTCCAGGGCGACGTCCCTCTTGGGCCACTGGATGTGAAGATTGTGGCACGGACATGTCGAGGACGATGTCCCTCTTGGGCCACTGAACGAATGTGTGGACGGCATCCCCTAATGTCTTAATCTCTTCGTTTGGGGGCTTCTCAAGAGGGACGGACTTAAAAATATCATTAATCATGTCCACCTGGACCTTTATGAAACCGGTGTCTACTTGTACACCGTGCACCAGTGTCCCTGGCAGCAATGGATACACCATGCCGCGCCCAGCGTCAACGGGAATAGAGCCAACAAGCCTGACTTTGAGGCTGCAAGGCATGAGCTCCTACATAACGATACAAGAGATGAGTTAAGGCGTCCACCAGAGAGATCTATGTACCATTCTAAAGAGGTACATTACCTGAATGTCATCAATACGTAAGTGGTCGTCGCTATGTTCAGAAATTGGTGTGGACGCGCAGCTACTGCGACGTTGAGGGGGACTGGGTACCGCAGTACTAGGAGTGGGTTGCGATTGGTTGCGGACTTGTCTCAGTTCTTCCCGCAACGAATCTATCTCTCCTCGAAGTGAGGCAGTCTGCTCTTGAAGTGAGGCAGATAGTTGTTCCTCAAGTTGAGCACAAAGCTCATGTTTTATTTGTTCGCTGCGGTACGCCTTGGATCTCTTCCTACTCCTATATGTCTCGGAGTAATCTGGAAATCCGTGCCTCCAAGGTACATAAACCCCCATGCCTCGTGTGCGACCTGGGTGCTCCTTGTTTCCCAAGGCCTGTGATAGTAAATCTATCTCCCTATATTCTTCAAAGGAGCCACGAGAAGATTCGGTAGTCAATGATTGCTGCAAGAGGCAATTAATCATGTTATTTTTGAACCCATGAAGTTCAAGAGGTGTTAACAACTATGTTGTTTAACATATTTTACCATGCGTTGGGACACTTCCTCATCTGCGGGGTTTTTGAAAGAGACACCCGAAGATGTGGTTGATGACCTCGCTCTTAACCAGTTTCGAGCGCGCTCGTTTGCGATCCCGGCAAATGGCGGAGAGGCCTCCGATCGGATTGCGACCTCATCCTGCATCCTCCATTGCGGGATTTTACCCGCGTACCCAGCAGTGCCGAGTCTGTGAGGGTGCGTGTTTTGTGACTGGAGATCCTTGTGCGCCGCACTTTGTTGTACAAATTCGGGCGTCGTCTTCATCTGCACAAAGGCCTCCCATGTTTCCGGCGACACGAAAGGATACTTTGTGAAGGGCGTGACATCCTCGGCCACGTACTTCGTCACAAGAGTGCTCTTAAAATTCTTCCATGCTTTTCCCATCGCGAGGAGCGCTTGCCGTTGCACGAGTCCCTGTGCTTCTGCTGGGAACTCGAACGAATTTGTAAGTTCCTCCCATAGCTGATTTTTGTGATCCTTTGTCAAATCTTTCCAGCTTGCTATGGTGATGGGGACCCGTTGCCTTCCAATTATCCCGCAGGTAGTCCGAAATGATGACGCTGCTTTCGACGGTTCCAGAGGGACCCCATCCGGAGAGACCACCATGATGGTCATTCGGGCCTCTGGCCATTTCGATACTCCTCGGTTACGTTTAGATTTCGCAGTCTTGGGAGCGTGAGACCCAGATGACGACGACGAAGACTGTGTGGACGCCATCTCTCTTCTAAGAAAAAACTAACTGAAGTGAGCTATGGACCCAGCTTGTCAAAGTTCTATGAATCAAGTGACACAAACCAGTGCATCAAGTTCATTGAACAAGATACACTGGAGTGTGTCACTTGCTTTATGCCCTTTGACGAAGTTCTAACGATTAGCTAATTGCAGTGAGCTATGGGCCTTCCAAATAGACCTTGCAGTTAACAAGTGCAGCATATATTATATGCTACATAAAATACATGTGAAGTATATATCATAAAATACATGTGAAGCATATAACATGTTAAGCATATAACACAAAATACATGTGAAGCATATAACATAAAATACATGTGAAGCATATAACATAAAATACATGTGAAGCATATAACATGTTAAGCATATAACATAAAATACATGTGAAGCATATAACATAAAATACATGTGAAGCATATATATATCATAAAGCTAACATGTGAAGCACAGGGAGGGACCGGCGTCGGGAGGAGGCGGCGTCGGGAGGTAGCGGCGTCGGGAGGGACCGGCCGCGTCGGGAGGGACCGGCGTCGGGGGGGACCGCCGGCTTCGGGAGGGAGCGGCGTCGGGAGGGAGCGGCGGCGTCGGGAGCGGCGGCGTCGGGAGCGGCGGCGTCGGGAGGGAGGGACCGGCGTCGGGGGGGACCGCCGGCTTCGGGAGGGAGCGGCGTCGGGAGGGAGCGGCGGCGTCGGGAGGGAGGGACCGGCGTCGGGGGGGACCGCCGGCTTCGGGAGGGAGCGGCGTCGGGAGGGACCGGCGGCGTCGGGAGGGACCGGCGGTGGGAGGGAGCAAAACCTAGCTAGCAGGGGCGCTGCAGAGTGGAGACAAGAGACTGCGGCAGAGCGGACTCCGCAGACCTAGCTGCGGGTATTTAAAGATGATCTATCACAGACGGTTCTATCAATATAACCGTCTGTGATATGCATATTATCACAGACGGTTATATCGATAGAACCGTCTGTGATAATGCATATCACAGACGGTTATATTGATAGAACCGTCTGTGATAGCTCATTTTAAAATACCCGCAGCTAGGTCTGCGGAGTCCGCTCTGCCGCAGTCTCTTGTCTCCACTCTGCAGCGCCCCTGCTAGCTAGGTTTTGCTCCCTCCCACCCCTGCTACCCATATTATCACAGACGGTTATATCGATAGAACCGTCTGTGATGTGTTATCACAGACGGTTTCTTTTGATAAACCGCCTGTGATAGTTCACTATAAATACCCGCAGCTAGCTAGGTTCCTATGTCATTTTACAATTACAATATGGAACATAGATATATTTATGAAAAACGCAAGCATAACCATAAATATAACTATTTCATAGTTCCTTAGTCATTTTACAATTACAATGCATGGGTTCCTTAGTCATTTTACAATTACAATGGAACATACATACATTTATGAAAAACACAAGCATAACCTATATCATTTATTACACTTTGGCTATATCATTTTAAATAAAGCCCTTCACGATGATCGATACGCATATAGCTTGCTTCATCGCCTTGTTCTTCATCGAGCATGATGCCGTCTCCGAATGGAGGCAAATCATCAAATTGATTGTACTCTTCCTCATCCACAACATTCTCAACCCCGACAATCCTTCTTTTTCCCTGAAGAACTACATGGCGCTTCTTATTTGCCGGGTCGGTTACATAAAATACTTGAACAACTTGCCTCGTGAGTACGAATGGTTCGTCTTTGTATCCTACACATTCGAGGTCCACGGTAGTGACGCCGTACTTGTCAACCTTTACACCCCATGGGAGTTGGACCCAACGGCACCGAAATAGAGGAATTTTGAAAATTACGTAGTCAAGCTCCCAAATCTCCTCTACAAGCCCGTAGTACGAGCTTGGGCCAGCGGTACGGCCGTGCGAATCATAGGCATCTATGCGGACACCTGAGTTCTGCACTGTGCTCTTTCTATCTTGATCTGTTGTATAAAATGTGTAGCCATTAATGTCGTATCCTTGCCATGTCACAATTGTAAATTTTGGCCCTTTTGCCAACCATTGTAGTGTTTCATTTGACGACCTCCTAGTCAATTGCGCCTTCAACCATTCGTTGAACTGACGGTTGTGTTGTCTCGTGATCCAAACTTCTAACTGGCCTGCATTCTCCTGACGTAGCATGTCCTTGTGCTCTTCAATATATGGGGTCACTTCAGTCATGTGTTGTTCATAGCTGGGGGAAGGTACGTCCGGCCTTTATCGGTCTCTATCGGTGCTAACTCGGTCCTGATGTTCATAGCGACCAAGTCACGCCTTGCGTTAACACCATCCTTTGTTTTGTCAGGAATGTTCAGTAAGAGACCAATCAAACTGTCACATACATTCTTCTCTACGTGCATGACATCGATGCAATTGCGAACTTCTAAGTGCTCCCAATAAGGCAAGTCCCAAAATATTGACCTCTTTTTCCACATGTTCTTCCTCAATTTACGTCCCTTTCCAAACACAACATTTATATTCTTGACCATATCATACACCTCTTTCCCGCTAAAAGGTCTTGGTACTGAGTCATCCTCTTTTTTCCGTCAAATTGTTTCTTCATCTTGCGGTATGGGTGATACTTTGGAAGGAACCTACGGTGACGCATGTACACAGTTTTTTGGGAGTTGTTCAACCACACACTCTCCGTATAATCTAAGCAGTGCGGACACGCTTTGGCTCCTTTTATACTAAACCCTGACAGGTTACCAAGGGCAGGAAAATCATTAATGGTGCAGAACAACATGGCCCGTAGAGTGAAGTTCTCTCGTTTGTGCGCATCCCATACATGTACCCCTTCATTCCACAGTGTTGCAAGATCTTCCACTAATGGGGCTAGGAACACATCAATATCGTTGCCAGGTTGCTTCGGCCCTTGGATAAGTAGTGACATCAAAATATATTTCCGCTTCATACACAGCCAAGGAGGAAGGTTGTACATGCACAGAGTCACGGGCCAGGTGCTATGTCGACTGCTCATGTTACCAAAAGGATTCATTCCATCTGTACTCAACCCAAACCTTATATTTCTCAGTTCCACACCGAAATCTACAAACATCCTATCGATGTTCCTCCATTGGGCAGAATCAGCAACATGTCTTATCATTCTGTCTTTCTTACGCTGCTCGCAGTGCCAACGCATCAATCTTGCATCCTTGCGGTTTGCAAATAAACGCTTCAAACGGGGGATTACAGGAAGATACCACATCACCTTAGCAGGAGGTCCTTACTTCACCTCGATGCCCTTCCCATCATCAGAGTCATTTTTACGTTTGTATCGGGATGCTTTGCACACCGGACAAACATGTAAGCTAACATACTCTTTACGGTACAGGATACAATCATTCCGACATGCATGTATTCTTTCTACTTCCATTCCTAATGGACAAAGAATCTTCTTGGCTTGGTAGGTGGTTCTCGGCAACACATTTCCCGTTGGAAGCATGTCCACTAGGAGACCTAATAATGCCGTGAAACTCTTGTCGGACCAACCATTGCTTGCCTTCAATTTTAGCAGTTCTAGAACTGATGACAACCTCGTGTATTGCGGCTTGCAGCCCGGGAACAAAGGTTTCTCCGAGTCCTCCATCAAGCCCTCGAATTTACCAAACTCTCTCTCACTATAGTTCCCTTCTGCATCACGTAACATCTGATCCAGATTATCATCCTGCGACCTATCCTAATGATCCAGATTGTCATCCTGCGACCTATCCTCATGATCCAGATTGTCATCCTGCGACCTTTCCTCATGATCGAAAGAACAGTCCACAACTGGCATATCGTTGCCTCCCTCGACTATGTCATAACTACCTTCTTGTGTACTCTTCTCTTCACCGTGACTGGTCCAACATTTGTACCCTTTTCTGAAACCCCTTCGAATCAAGTGAGCTTCAATCTGCGCTGAGTTGCTAAACATCTTGAGATTATCACAATCAATACATGGGCAATACATATATTTCATCCCCTTCTTCAACATATCCAGCTCGGCCGCCCTTCTAAAGGCAGACACGCCAGTAATGTACTCTTCACTCACACGGTTCTCAATATACATCCAGCTTCGGTCCATCTACGCTACACAAGTGAAAAATGGGTGTCAAAAATGATTATTACCTCTACTACTAACTTCTGATCAGATCACTAAGAATGTTAAGTAATTGAATACTAATCTCTGATCAGATCACTAAGAATGTTAAGTAATTGAGTATGCTAACCTCTGATCAGATCAATAAGAAGACGGTGATATTTTTTCACCCCCAACTCCTTAAAGTCGGCCGCCTTGCTCCACCGATGCAGCGCAATGAAGACAGATCGGTGTCGACATCCTTCAAGCAAGTACGCCAAGTAATTAATATTACGCAGAATATCACAGGCGGTTCCAACTACAAACGGTCTGTGAAAATTACATATCACAGACGGTTCGTATTAATACCCGTCTGCGAATTATCACCGACGGTTATTAATATTAACCGTCTGTGATTTCTGCCTATCATAGACGGTTCACATAAATAACCGTCTGTGATAGTCTCATTATCACAGACGGTTCTATACACGAACCGTCTGTGATGTACATAATATCACAGACGGTTCGTGTATAGAACCGTCTGTGATAGTCCTTCACAGACGGTTTACATTACAAACCGTCTGTGATAGTTACACGGGGATGAACTGTTTCGTCAGGCGCATGACTGCCAACTCGAAGCATATATAGCATAGCATTCGAGGCACATCCGAGGCCTGCTGCTGTGTCTTGAGGAATGCCAAGAGCTGGTCTTCAGATGTGGCTGCCACATTTGAAGACCAGTGTGGCTGCCACATCTGAAGACCAGCTCTTGGCATTCCTCAAGACAAGCTGCAGGCCTCGGATGTGCCTCGAATGCTATGCTATATATGCTTCGAGTTGGCAGTCATGCCCTGACGAAACAGTTCATCTTTCCCGACAAAATTCAAGGCAATTTTATTACAATAGTGCAAAGAAAAGACATTCCCAGATTCTTGGTTGAGCTGGTCGAGGAACATGCAAATACAGAGGCAAGCACAAAAACTCAACAACACATTCAGATCGATCTATTACAGGATAACAAGCTAACAAACCCTTCGTGGCACGACGGTTCACACTAAACAAGACACACTTACGACACTTACGGCAAGAGTGTGTTGTTTAGTATGAACCGGTCGTGCCGCGATGGAGGTGCTAGCTCACAGCGGAGGGGAGATGCATGCAGGAAGCTAGCTAGTGGATGAACTCACGCGTGACTAGTACCGGTGGAAAGGTTAATGGGGAGTTATTAATAAGGGCCTGGCCGTGGGAGGAACTGGTGCCAACCATTCGATGTGGAGAGAATAGACGGGTGAGATCGAAATCCTGTGTATACGCCAATTATTGGTGACATGTGATTATTACACACCAATTATCAGTGACATGGGATTATTACAGACGGTTCTTAATAGGAACCGTCTGTGTTATCTGGCTTTTCACAGACGGTTCTTAACAGGACCCGTCTGTGTTATCTCGATTGGTATAGACGGTTCATATTAAGAACCGTCTGTGAAAGTTCACAGACGGTTATTAACAAAAACCGTCTGTGATGTCTCAATTATCACAGACGGTTCATGTTAATAACCGTCTATGAAAATATCACAGACGGTTGCCAGTAAAACCGTCTGTCATAACGCTTCGCGCGTGTTTCTATTGCTAGAACGCTTCGCGCGTGTTTCGATTGCCAGAACACTTCGTGTTTCGATCGTCTAATTAACGTCTCTCGATCGTTATACGAAGCATCTATATCATTAATGTTTGGGTATACGAACCGTCTGTGCTAAAGGTTAAATATGCGCGCCTAATCCAGGTCTCTTCTACGTACGTACAATATGGCGCCTTCTACTATTCTTGTGATCATCTCCTTCCTCTCATCTGTTCATCACGAATTGTTCGGCCGGAACCTTACACAGGCGGCCAGCAATTTGCATCTGGAGCAGCTTCTCCGCACACGCCCTACTCTCCTTCCCCGACTTTCTTGCATCCGTCAGCTTGACCTGATCCTCCGCCGTCGACGGAGGCGTCTCGCTGCCGCTCAAGAAAGGGAAACAGCCCTCACCCTGGTTCTTCTCCACAAAATGCGCAATGCGGAAGAAGCTCTACACGCACTGCAGAGACTGATGGATAGCCTTGCCGATCAAGCAGAAACGGCAGATTCTGAGGAATCTTTTCATGCTATCCTGTACGACATTATGGATGCTGCTGATCATTTGCCCAGACTGCACGAGGAAGTGCTGAGGACAAGGGCAATCTTAACGGCGTTCGAGAATTTAGCGGCTGATCCTCCAAGTCCCCAAGTTGAAGAAGAAGCTTACGAAGCCCAAAAGAATACAATCTGGGAAACTCTTTACCTGTGCGACTTTTGTAATAAATTTGCCTCTAATTGAAATTAATAAATTTGCCTTTAATTTGTGACCTCTTGTCTCAGTAGTTCTGTAGTTAAGTTATTAGAAGCAATGTGTACTTATATATTAACCTCTGATCTAGAATATGACAGACAAAGGGACATCACAGCCGGTTCTTGTGAAAAACCGTCTGTGAACATTCCCAGACGGTTCTTAACAACAACCGGCTGTGATAGTCGACACAACACAGACGGTTTTTAATAAAAAACCGTCTGTGATAATCCCAGATTATCACAGACGGTTTTTAATGACAACCGTCTGTGATATTCCAGTATCACAGACAGTTTAGCAGTAATAACCGTCTGTGATACTCCTTTTTCCCGCCACAAATACCACAGACGGCCTTCAAATTAAAACCGTCTGTAATAGTTTACATTACAGACGGTTTCACAAAACCGTCTGTGATTTGCCGTCTACTATTAGCCTTTCTGTAGTAGTGAGCTTTGCTAATAGTCGAGTGCTACAGTAACCTGTCGGTACTCGGTGGCTATAGACTTTGTAATCGGTAGTCATAGACTTTGCTGGTCGGTAATCATAGACTTTACTGGTCGATAGTCGTAGACCTCATGATCGGTAGTCGTAGGCTTTTATGATCAGTTGTCGTAGGCTTCATGATCTGTTGTCGTAGACTTCAAGTGCTTCAATTCTAGTGATCTTGGAGTACTCCAAGTATTCGCGGTTTTTGAGTACTTGTTGGGCCAGCGGTCTGACCGGCCTGACCGGCTTGTGCATGACGGTCAGACTGGTCTTTCTAAGTGGTCTTAGACTGATTTCTGAAAAGGTTGGATATTGAGATCATGGATGTTCTGGTTTGTGTTTATTGGTTAATGGTGTGATATGCATGTGTGGGCTGATCATTCAAGTTGGGAAGAACTTGTGTCAGAGAGAAAGTTCTTTGGCCTTTGCATGTGCAAGTGGACATGGAGATGATCATGGTCAGTGACGAATCGTTGCCAGGAAAGCAGAAGAAATACGGGTACTCGAAGGCACTGGTTCCTCGAAGACACACGTGATCGAGAGGTTCTGCTCTCGGTGTTGAAAAAGCTGAGCAATCGAGCGAGCGGTCGAACACTGAGCGATTGATTGAGCAGTTGAGCACCAAGTTGTCGAAGCCTTCACCGAGCACAAAGAAATGTCAAAAGCGGAGGCAATCATTCACCCTACCTCTCTGATTGCGGTATTTGATCCTACAGATGATCAAAATAACGAAAGACGAGGATTCAATGCGGAAAACCCTTGAGAGAAAAACCATAGACACACAAAGGCAGAATTCACTATATGAGGAGAGATTACAAGCATAGAGAACTCCGGCGCATCTAAATCGTGCGATTACAGGAGTACATATATAGACTAAGAAACAAGAATCCCTAATAGAGAAGAAAACCAAATCAGAGTCGGATACGCCTATTGTTGTCATGTCTGACCGCTCGGTGCCATGTCTGGCACATTGTCCAACATGAACACGATGATGAATTCAGATCACACTTTAACAATTCAGATCTTCTTTACTCTTCTTTTACTTCTACAAGTGCACTGTCCCTTACACGACTGTATTTTAGAGTGAGTATAAACCTACCATGTGCATAAAAGCTCAGAGACTAGTTTGTCCCAATATGCCAACATGTTATCACAGCTAAGTGGTATGGTCCAAACTAGCAAACGTCTCCATTTAGTGGGGAAAATACATGTAAACAAACTCTAAACTCTAATCTTGCAAAATTGGTTACCTATCATCATCAATGCTGTCCTCTGCATCACCCTATCATAAACGAATTTGATGTTGTCGCCTATATTGTTTTAAATCAAAGGAAAAAATATGTAAGCATTAAATTTCTCTCTCTCTTTTTCGTTTTCCTCCCCTTGCTTGTTGTCATAGTTTGTCTGTTTATCACCAATTTGCATCCACTTCAACAACCTGCTGTAGCTTTCTTGTAATCTCGCTCTGCAAAAGGTTTACCAACCATCCATATCACTGAGGGCTAAGATTCATGCATTTCAGTAAAATTTTGTTGCTTTACTGTTATGTTATACTGGCTGCAGTGAATCATTAGTTCAATTATAGGAAAGGGAATCATGCATGTCCAAGAAGAAAGCTACAAATTTTCATGTGATGTACCTGTCACCAACCAAATGCAAACAAGTGAAGCAAACACAAGATGGCTTGATCCTTGTTCCTCGTCTCACAAATGGCAAAAAGCATGTAACCAAAAGTTACTGCTGAAACGGACAGGAGAGAGTGGCAGTCATCAAACCCTTTTCCCCTTCAGATTCTTCAGTCTGCAGCCAAAGGCAAAAAAGCTAGCTGCAGAGCCCCAGAAACAAGCAGGAGCCTTTGATCAGAGACCAAAGGAAGTGGAAACCTTTTCCCCAATCTACAAGTATACTACTTTTAGAGAGCCTTTTTAGTGCATATAGAACGTTTTTTCTTCAGAAAAAAAATCCTAGCAACTACATGTGAGACCCCTGCTCACAAAACAAAATGAAGTGGTGTTAATAACAGAATCTAACACTGAAAATATATAAAAACACGAATCTTTTTAAGTATTTAGATACAAAGCGATTACGAATTTGGACAAGCATTTATGAGAGCGCGTAAGCTGCAGTGCATGCTCATGTGCTGCCCACTCATCATCATCCTTTCCCAACTGAACAACCCCACAGAAACAGAGAAAGCTAGAGAGTGAAAAAAAGAGAAACCATGAACTCCTACTTCTCTCTTTTCTCAAGAAGAGAGAGAGAGAGAGAGAGAGAGAGAGAGAGAGAGTTAAGTAGCTAGCTACAGGCAGCTTAGCCATCTATAAAAGAAGCCCATATGCAGCCGTCAACAGGAGGACCACGATCTGTACAGTCTCCTCTCCTCTAATCTCCTCTCTCCCTGCCTTGCTTGCCTGCTAACTCAAAGCTGAGAGAGCTTCCCGGAAGCTAGACCGGCCGGCAAGAAGCCAGTACAACAGCTGATTGATTGATCAACCATCTTGTGTGCTGTCTCTCATCAGTAGCTACTGGCTACAGCCTGAGCAGAGCAAACACACAGGTATGTAGATACCTAGCTAGTGTATATAAAGTTACAGTTTTGCTATTGCACAGGCGACTGAAATTTTTTTTATCTTTTAATCACCTGAAATTGCACTCTCAATCAACTGAAATTGCAGCTCCCCTAAAAAAACAGCTGCAACTTTAGGTGATTCAGAGTGCAACTTCAGATGACCTGAAATTGCACTCTCAATCAACTGAAATTGCAGCCCCCTCCAAAAAACACCTGTAACTTTAGATGACTTAGAGTGCAACTTCAGGTGACTGAAAGATAAAAAAATTTCAGTCGTCTGTGCAATAGTCACTCCCATAAAGTTATGCACTACTAGTACACCAATATATAAGTACCTACTTCTCCTCTTCTATTCTTTTCATTGGAGCTTAGCTTGATTCTTGAAGAAAAGTTTGTAACAGTGACCATTTGCTTCTTGCTCAGACCAGTCTTGGCTGATTCTCTCGTCGGTCGAACCGTGTCGGTGGGTCGCCGTTGTTGACAGTGTGCTCCCTGAGGAGCTCCCCGGCCGAGTTGAATCTTTCAAGCTGCGCTCCATCGGCGAAGCTGCCTCCGCCGCCTCACCCCTTGCCATCAATCCACTGTCAGGCTTGATCTCGCAGGTATGAAGTATGAACAGCACAGACCCTGTTTGCATATTCATTACTCCATAAGTAGCCATGTGATTTCATGCATGCAAACTTAAGTTACTTATCACTAGTAATTCATTTACTTTGGACGAAGCTAAGTACGTAGTAGAAACCCAATAATTTACTCCGGCCGCTCTGTTGAAAAAGAAGAAGAAGAGAGAGAGAGAGAGATCGAGAGAGATGCATACATACGCATGAGTTGGTTTGTTTATCTATCTAGTAGGGTGCTCTAAATTTTCCGTATGTTTTTTGCATCGCGTCAGTAACACAAATATGTGATGTGTATACGTGATTCTTGAGCTAGGCTAGGCTCTTAGCAAGGCGTTAGAATACAGACAGTGTAATTATGAGGTTCGAGACATCTCTCCCCTGCCGTCGTTGTCCGCCCATCAATGCCTTACTGGTGTGACTGTTTCTTGATGTTTCCACCGCGCATTGCACGACTCAATTTTGATTATTCCCTCATGATCAGTCTCCCATCGATCGTATGATTCGCGTGCCGAGATTTCCTAACACTTTCACTCCCTTTTACGTGCAGTCGTCCTAGAATCCCTGCAACCAATCGTTCTGTTTTCTAATTCTTTCGGCGCGCGGCGGCACGGCGATGGACACCTTCGGCTGGGCCCGCGGCCAGCACGACGACGTATACCTGTCGCGTTCCGTGGGTCAGGTGAGCTGCGGCAGGTTCGAGCTGGACGACGCTTTCCTAGGAGTGTGCTTCGGCCAGCTCCACTGCGACGGCGTCAGTGGTGGCGATGCCGGGGCGTGCCATGCGAGCTCGAATTTTGGTGGCGTCGGAGGCACGGCGGGCCTTACGAGCGACCCTCTGGGTTTCTTGAGCTCGTCGGGGGTCGACGTGTTTGCGTCTGTCGTCGATGGCGCCGGCGGACACGACGGCCTGCTGGACACGGCGCTCGCCTTCTCCAGGGAGCTCGTCGAGGGCGACGGCGGGGCCGTCTCGAACTGCGCCATGTTGTCAAGCTACAGTGGCACCACCGGCGGCAACATCTCCTCCGGGGAGTACAACAACTACAGCTGTGCCGGCGGCGGCCACGACCCCGAGGTGGTGTCGCCGACGTCCACTATATCTCCCACCACGCTGTCGCTTCCCCAGAAGGCGTCGACCCAGCCGTTCCACCCCAAGCGGAAGCTAGCCGCCGACGAGTTCCCGACTATAGCAACCTCTCCACCGGCGCCGCCGCTCCCACGCCCCGGAGCAAAGTGGAAGCCGACCACCAACCTGACAAGCATCACCTTTGGCCAGGGCGCCCACGACCCCACCGCCGGAGCTGCCGGCATGTACGAGCCGGACATGGAGGCGATGGCGCAGGTGAAGGATATGATCTACCTTGCGGCGGCCATAAGCCCGGTGAACCTCGGCACGGAGACCGCCGTGAACAAGCCACGCCGCAAGAACGTGCGCATCTCGAGCGAACCGCAGACCGTCGCGGCGCGGCTCCGGCGGGAGCGCGTTAGCGAGCGCCTCCGCGTGCTGCAGAAGCTTGTCCCCGGCGGCAGTAAGATGGACACGGCATCCATGCTGGACGAGGCCGCCAGCTACCTCAAGTTCCTCAGGTCACAGGTCCAGGCGCTGGAAACCCTAGGCAGCAGCACCAACACCAGCAGCAGCAGCAGCAGCACGGCCAGGTTACAGCAGCATTATTACAGCAACAGCCCTGGCTTTCTTGGATTTCCAAGAAATAATAACAACATTTCTGGCTTAGCAAATCCTAATAGAAATGCCACGAAACTATTGTAGTACTGTTTCTTTCTAGTATGAGTGGCCGTCTATACATGTTTCTGTTTTGTACCGTTTCGGGTCTTGGTGTTTAGAGTACGTACGTGTACGTGTTTAGTGACCATCTGTTAGTAGTACTAGTACATACACATACTAAGGCTGTAGTAATAGTCATGTACGTAATTGTGCACAGTAGCCGAGCTACGAACTGCAACTGATTCGATCGATCATTCCAAATGTGTATCAATATCATGAGATAATTGATTATATGTTACTAAATAGCGTCCACTTCTATAAAATACTATTAAAAATACTATCTCTATTATATGCCACTGAATAATACTATTAAAAAACACTCCCTCTATTATATGCGACTGAATAATATTATTAAAAAACACTCTCTATTATATGCCACTGAATAGCACCGAAATCTATTATGTTATTAAAGAAGTCACCGCGTTCGCACTTAAGGGGTAGAAGTTCCCACGTTAATCGGCAAAAAAGAGAAATATCAACACGTTGATCGCAGTAGGTCCAGATTATAATGATCTAGAATAAAAGAAAAATTCCATGTCAAATACAATCCAAAAGATAAATGAAATTTGGAATAAAAATTAAAATAAAATTAACAATTTGGTTTCTATATGAATTTCTAAGTAAAATTAAATAAAAATAATTCATCATAAAAGATAAACAAAAATTAACATTTGGATTTGTATACGAATTCCAACAACAAAATAACTTAAATTAAAAAAAATAAAAATAACAATTTGATAATGATCCGATTTCTAGATTAAATCTCTAAATAATTGTAAATTAATTAGAGAAAAAAAGAAAGATCCACACGGTTGATTATGGCGGGTCCAAATTATAACAGTGTAAATTAAAAGAACGAATCCATGCCAAATACAACCCAAAAAATAAACGAAATTTGGAATAAAAATTAAAATTTGATTTCCATATGAATCCTTAAGTAAAATTAAATAAAAATAATTCAAAATAAAATTTAAACAAACATTAGCAACTGGATTTGTAAATGAATTCCAACAATAAAATAACTGAAATTCGTAATAAAAATACAATAAAATTAGCAATTTGTTTACGATCCAATTTCCAAATTAAATATAAAAGTAACTGTAAAAAGCAATAAAATTAAACAGAAATTAGCAATTGGATTTATGAATGAATTCCAACCAAGAAAATTGAAATTCAAACTAGAAAATGAAATAAAATTTGTAATTTGATTTCCATATTATTTTGAAATAAATCCTTAAATAACTAAAATTTAGAATAATTAAATTAAATTAGCAATTTGGTTTCCATACGAATTCCTAAGTAAAATCCTAAAATAAATATAATTCAGAATAAAAATTAAAAAATATTAGCAATTGGATTTGTCCATGAATTTCAACAAAAAATTAATTGAAATTTGGAACAAAAATATAATAAAATTAGCAATTTGATTTCGATATGAATTCCAAAGTGAATTCCCTAAATAACTATAATTCCCAATAAAAATTAAACAAAACTAGAAATTGGATTTGTACACAAATTTTAACAAAAAATAATTAAAATTTTCAGTAAAAACAAAATAAAATTTGCGATTTGATTTTCATACAATTGCAAATTAAAATTCCTAAATAACTTAAATTTAATATAAATTAAATAAAATTACTAATTTGATTTGTATACAAACTCGAATAAAAAGCACTGCAATTTTCAATAAAAAATAAAATTTATAATAAGGATAGCGTGAATGCTGTTGAAAGAGACCACGTGAGAGTACAATGATGTCGATTTGTCCAACAAAAAGATATTGATGCACCAGAAAGTGAAGAGCCGAGGCGATGATAGGAGAGATGAGAACAATGTCGAGTTGCTCACCTTAGCCATTCGACAAGGATAATGTTGTGCTACGTGCCAAATCGTTGAAGAGAAAGACCAGAGTCAAAGTAGCCTAGGGCCACGACAATGAGTGGTGAGTGTTATCATTAATAAAGAATTAGTGTCCAAATAAGCTCTAGAATAGGCAAGCTTTGGTAGAGAGGGAATGGAGCTTTGTATTGAAGATGAGCTATAACGATATGGGGTCATCAGGTAGATAGGAACGTGCCATCGTTGATAAGGGGCACGATGTCACCTACAATGGTGAGAAGATTCTTCATATAATTTGACAGTGACTAAAGTTGACATAACGACATTAGTAAAGATACAAGATCACTGTGGTTAGTGAGAAAGCTATAGAGTTAAGGTGACTAATGTTGAAGATGACGAGCGATCGACATGGGAGAAGAAAGACATCGAGCATGTAAAATATCATGTATGCATTTGTACCAATAGAAGTATAGATTTTCAGAAGCAGAAGAGCAAATAGCTCAAAGTACAAATGGCGCAACCATAGGGAATAAGCTTAAGGTCACCTGAGAAAGCATGACAGGTATCCCTGGCAGGGATCAGCAACAGATGCACATGTATGCATGTTTGACATTGTAATGGTCATCATTAAGCAATAATTGAGAGAAGTAGAAGATAATTATGTAGTGGAATATTGTATTGAAGTGGGTAGCAGCTAAGAGATTGTATTGGAATGGTTAAGATAGACCGATCAAGAATTGGTTGTGCTATTGAAGGTTGAAGCAAAAAAGTTGTAATGGTGAGAAGAGATAGAAGATACACGGTTTGGTAGGACAACCGGCATGTAATAGATTATAAGTTCAAGATAGTTTGTGCCATGGTGCATCGGTGTATACGCGGGCAACATACTCTAATGTCATGTAAACTAATTAGATACATGCGTATACATACATTTTGAAAAAGAGCAACTAATGGAGGAAAAATAGAGGCGTGTAACTACATGATCCATGCATATGGAGAGTGTTTATTTGTTTAAAAACCTTAATCCATCAAGCTCATACTTCAATTATATTTCTTAAGTTTTATTTTTATTCAAGTTTCTATCGTCATTTCCAATGTTTATAATGTATTAAAATCCTACATAGCCTACAAGATACAAAAACATATTCTTAAATATCTAAGTTATATCATTTGATACTAAAAACTTTAAAATAAATCTAGACACATAAATGCGCAGGCCATCCTACTAGTTCTATTATATGCCATTGCCATCATTTAGGGTGCGTTTGCCCGTGAAAAAAAATACGATTTTGCCATCAGTTCAAATCTGTCCTTATGATAAAAATTAAATATAGGGCAAATTAGCTTATCAAAAATACTAATTTTTTTGTTAGATAATTGGGGTAGTGTACAACTCAAATATAAAATTTTATGAACTGACTCTTCCAATTGTTCCATTTTCAAAATTCAAATCCAAAATCAGCCTATATGAGCTATTTTTAAACTGGGACAAATTCATTATATAAAAATGGAAAATCATTTTTTTGGAGCTTGTGACATCTTAGGAGCATGTGAGAATTTTCCCAGAATTTTTAGACCTCATTTAGTATCTGTTGTAAATAGTCGCTTTATTAGCATTTAAATTAAAAATATGAAAATTTTCTTTGAACAGTGCCTTGAAATTTGTTTCCTAGCTCACTGACATATTGAACAATATCCCTGTGAATGTTTATAATTTTTGGAGGTTGTTTGCTATTTAAATAAATCAGGTCTTCGGTCTTTACTGAGGGTATATATTTTGGTCTTTTTCATAGTATAACGGTCTGCCCTAACGGCAGTGGTATATAATAGAATTTTAGTACTATTCAGTGGCATATAATAGAGAGAGTGTTTTTTTAATCATTTTATAGAAGCGAAAGATATTCAATGGCATATATATAATCAATTATCTCCAATATTATTGGATGCATCATGAGGCTGGCAACAATCTTGGGACGTTCATGTTTGTGCAGCAGTTGTGCATCTTTCTTGATCTAATTTTGGGCATGATCATTAACCGCTACTTTTCTTCTCCTTTTGTATCCAACGCAGCGAAATCTCGATTATTCCAAGTGAAAAAGCGTGGGTTACAGAGAGATATAAAAGCTTACACTTTTCGATCAAAGATGAGCTAGATGCTACCTCTATCTCTATCTATGAATATACTCCCTCCATCCCGTAATATAACTCCAACTGGTATATCTATGAGGTAAATTAGTTAAGTAATATTTAGTAAAATTAGATTATATTTGACTTTAATAGAAAGAGTAATACTATATTTATCTAATAGAAGCAACTATGATCTAATTTTATTAAATATTATTTGAATAATATACTTCCTACATGCCGGATTTATATCCCGGGTTGGAAGGAGTATCTCGTCTTTTTATCTTATCTATCATGTAAACTGGGCCAGGCTTTTCGCATGCTGATGATAAAAAGCGTGGGATTAAGTTAACACGAAAAGCCCCTGTTGCTTTTCGATCAACGCACGCAAGGCTAGCGGGGAAAAACCTAGACGATACAAACTGCACCATTCGCTCATAGGGAATAGGATTCGTCATCCGTAAAAGTACTACTAGTAGTACTGCCTACATCCCATGCTGGTGCATGTTGTGGTAGCAGCTAGTAGAATGGGATCATGGCACGTCTGATTGAGAGCCCAAGGAGGCATAGGGATTTGGGCACGTACTTTTCCTATCTCACTCTAGCCCGGTCTCCTCCTCCCTCCAGTCTCACTCTCCTCTCTACAATGAGCAGAGAGGGAGAAGGGGAGACAGAGTACAGTGTAGTTCGCTTTATTAGCATTCGTGTCGAAATGAGGCGTGCGCCTTGAGAAGAACACCCTCCAAAAGGTGTATTCCTGCTCCTTCAAGTCATTGCTCCTCACATGCACACACAACCCCCCGTCTGCGTGTGTTCCTGCGTTAGAACTAAACAGACGTATGGGCAGAGGAAAAAAAACCGTACTGTGTACAAAACGAGTATGAGTACTGTACTGAATCATGCATGCCTGGAAACACACAAAGTACAAGCTTGCTCTATGAACCTTTGATTTCTAGTAAAGCTGGATCAACGCATTAATTTGGTCCAATTAAAATATTCAGCACGCAATAAGGTTCTATGTTTAGCCTGTGCGACTTTTTCTTTTCTTTTTTTTTTTGGGCAGAAATCGAATCATTTGCAGTGAAATTTCTGTATTTTCCTGTGAAGTTCCTGCTTTATAAACAGGCCTTAACAGAGGAGAAGCAAAATACACAACGGGATATATAGTATTCTTTCCTTCATGATTTCAGGAAGGACGCAAGTATCCGTCAAACGTTCGTTTCATGCGTGGCTGGCGAGCTCAAGGCTTTTTCTCGTTGCCTCCGTGTCTGCGTGAAACAAACTCGATCGATCGGTCGTTTCGTACGTCATTCAAAGGTGTGTTCTTGATTACGATCGAGCTGTGTTCTTGATTGGATAACTGACTAGCATAGCTGGGCCGCTTGATGCATCATCCAGAAAACGGCCGGCAATTAATTAAAGGGCACAATTTAAGCACTTTTACCTTTTAGAAGTTCAGTCTGTTTGGTTACTCCATATGCATCACGTATAAGCTACACTTCTTGTCTTGAGTAGGGTTAAAAAAAGTTGTGAGACTCGCGAGACGCTCGGGTTCAACTTGTTTTCCAGCTCAAGATATATTGATAAAATTGAGCCGCGAGACGTCCAGGAATAAGCTCGTGCAGTAGCTAGGGATGGCCCCATCCTGACGGTGGAGGGTGCCCGCTAGTGAATTGTCCATATATCACTAGATGTGGGAGGGTGCAAGTGTAAAGTGATATCATTGAAGGGAATTTTTGAAAATATTGGTGCGTCTTGGTGTTTGATGTAAACCAATCCAGATTCAACCCATTGGATACGGTTGCTAGTTCCTGCTATCCTATTTGAACGAAAATTCCCATTGGATTCGTTCCCTATTCATCAATCCCACGGCAAGATTCTATTTCAAGACACTAAAGGAGCCTTTCCTTCAGAAGAGTTCTCCGGTGTTCCTTTCCTAGTCTTCAAGCTTGGACATCCTTTTATTTTCAAAAAAAAAAACTTGGACATCCTTTGGATTATTAAGGTACGCCATACCAGCCCACTTGCCAACTAGCTCAGCAACTGCGCTGATGAAAGATCTGCACCTTCCGCGCTAGCTTCTCCATGCACACCAGCCCCACATACTGCACAATGAGTCAGAAAGCATCTGTCGCAACTCTTTAACTCGACGAGATAGCAAATTGGCCATGGAGGCGAGCTGGCCAATCACAATAATTGGAAGGTGGACAATGACAACAGTTCAGATGGTGGGATACACATTCTCACAACAGTTCAGATGGTGGGATACACATTCTCTATGGTGTAACAAAACAGGATGCACATGCAACCTCTAAGGTGTAACAGGCACACAAATGGAACTTGAGGAGAGACAACCTGTGTTGTCCAATATACAGCGTTCAGACAACTCTTATCACACAATTACTGAGCAGAAATAGTTTGGAGAACCTACCTGGAAGCAGGCTTAATGAGCGAGCTTAAAGTACAGTATGAAAAGGATGGCCAGAGCAAGAGCTGCAATGATTCCCCCAATGATCCACTTGTTCCGGTCCATCCTCTTTGACATTGCGGCCAGGATCTTTTTACTCTTGCCAATGTTATCATCAACCCCATGCAACTACAAAAAAGAACATGAGAATTGTCATTAACGGATATTAATAGAAACAAAAGCAAAGTATGATTTCTGCTGACATCAGCATGCAAGTAAAAGGTGTTATCACAAAACATAGAAGATTAACGTACTAAGGATGTGGATTGTGCTGCAAGTATTTCAGATAGCACAAATTTTTACAGGAAATTTATATGCTTTACTGAAATGATGAATTCTGCACAAACATAAATTCTGATATCCAACTTCAACAATGAATCAACGATCATGGTGTTGCATGCATGTTCTACTAAAAGTGAGGTCACTATTTTTGCTATTTATATCCAAGAGAGTTAAGCATGAGATCTTTTGTTCTAACATCTTAAAGAATTATTGAACTGGCCCCAGTCCGTGCACCTTTAAGACTAAATAAAGGATCTTTTACTCTTTGTTATGCGATCACCAACCCTTCATTGACACAAATTAGAGTACAAAAATCTCATCCTTATTCATATACAATAGAAAAATAGCACATCATGCGGAACAAAACACAGGTTCACTCTCACAGAATAGACCAACAGGCAGTGGCAGAGGAGGGGGGGGGGGGGGGCGGGGGCTGGGGGGGCCTGGCACCCCCAACCTTCTACTAATCCTCTATTATGTAGTTAATTACATGTGTTTAATTAGTGGATTAGCTCCTCCCAATTTAGTCCAAATGTAAAGTATGTTTAAAGCCCAGTCATATGCAGCCCAATTAGGCCTGGTAGTTGAGGACTGACGCTTCATATTTGAGCCTTTGGCTCTTTGCCGGCTTGCCGCACGCTCTGTCTGTTCGTCTTCTTGCCACACGCTCTGCCTGTTCGTCTCCGTGAAGGTCAGCCTGACCCTCTTCCGGCACACCGAGAAGGCCAGAAGGGCACGTGTGAGTCCTCACTTCGATCCCTTCCGTTCCCAATACTATGGGATTCGGTCACTACTTACTACTATCTGAATCAATCAGTACAAGAGTACAATTCGTGCGAAATTGGAATTCTCAGGATTCGAGTGTGTTTCTGCTGTGAATGTGATTTGCAGTGTGCTTGGATGGGAGCGCGCCATCTGCAGAGAGGGTCTGGGAGTGGATCTCAGAGCCGGTTCATAGTTGCCCTTTACAATTTTAGATGAAACTAGCGAAGACGTGACTTCGAAGTACAATGAGAGATGGATTTCTACGAGATTGTTTGGTAATTTATATTGAAAAGAAATTGGCTGCAAAGATTAGTAATGATGATATTATTAAGGCCTATGATCTTGCTGGTCGTCGTAGAGCTAAGTTTAAGTTAATAGAGATGTAATTTTCTCTGCATTGTAATTTGCGAAACATATTACTCTGATATATGACTATTGGATCGGTAAATCCGGCATGGTTCATTGATTCTACTCTACTTGTTGCCCCCCCCCCCCCCCCCACACACACACACATATACAATTCTTGGCTCCGCCCCTGCCAACAGGCCTGAAAGAGAACTCTAAATTCCTAAAGGAGTACAATATAATTTCCAACATTTGAGCACTGAAGCATTACAGAAACAGCACACTTTCAACAAAGTGCAAATTATTCATGTAATAAAAATTAAGCGTGCACATGGAATAGAATATCTTAGGTCATGGATAACAAGCTGCAACTCTGGGCAATAATAAAAATGAAATAATGAATTATTCAAGTTGGAAGCATTTTCAGAGCTGCTGCACCTAATATAATGTTAAACCACTACTTTTTAATTTTGATAATATATCCTGCATAAAGCAAAAGGTAAACTTAACATACTATAAGTAAAGCCAAGATAGGGTAAAGCAATCAAATATAGAATCTAACTAGTAGCATTTTTATCTGTATGTTTTGCTAGGTTGAATTATTGCAGCTAATCTACCCGCAAAGCCAGAAAACAACAATCCAGGTTGGTTGGAATGATGAACAGAAGAAGTATGCAGTAGATCCAATGATGACTTGTCTTAACATTACCAGAAAACTAAACCCAAATAATAAGTTAAACAGTTATGACATAATACATACAGTAGTATGAGCATGTAGTAGTGACTGCCTTTGTTGATGAAGATCCTGAAGAATTGACACACCAAGTTCTTCTGTCTCCAACATAGTTCTTCGGCTTTCTTTAATTCTATCGGTGGACTGATTCAGTCTTTCTGTTGTCATCAGCAATCTTCCCCTCTGATCAGTAGACACCTGAACCACACAATAATCTCCCAATTAGGACATGAGCACTAAAAACAACAACTGGCAATAACCTTGAGATGATGCTTAAGAAATCAGAATCATTGTAATAATGTAGTGCTATCCTATAGAATATATAAGTTGAAAAATATGACAGACCAAGAACAGCGTTTCAAGAATACGGAGGCAACATTCCTAGAAGAATACTGCAACATATAAGAATAATTAAGGTGGATGATGTAATCATTTCCCTAAATATTAAGCACCCTTCCAAAAACAAGTAGATTGAAGTAAGAGTGCCCTATGTTCAGCTGGTACCAATTCTTAAGCACGTGCAGATATGATTCTACAGTTTATTTTGTCAGGCTACAGATCCATGTTCTGGAAAACAGAATGGGAATATCTTGTGTAAGAAATCAGTGGCGTAGTAGAAGACAATGGCCATTAAGAATCCAAATCTAAAAATAAATCAGCATTGAAATAATCTGATACATGCTTCCGAATGCCAATATGTAGAACAGAATTACCTATAGAACAAATAAAAGTCTTCTAGCCAGCCAACCATGCACACATAAGATAAGTCACAGAGTAAGTCTGACATGCATGACTGGCAAGAACATACATAAACTCATTATCATGCCATGAAGCTGTTTTAATACTAATCCTTATGCTTTAAATCTGAATGCCCCAGTAGTAAAGAAAGCAACACCCAAAATATAATGCAACTCGGCCAGCTTGATAAACATCCAAAAATCTGTCTAACCATGGAACCTAACAAATTGTAAATTGAATTACCCAATTGACAAGGAAATCAAACTATAAAGTAGAAAAAAATCTGTTCATAATTGACACGTTCTCCAATACTAGATCACAAAATTATTGACTTTGTCACTACACAATCCATGATTGGAGTAGTGCACAACGCTACAAAATAGAACTCTAATGACAAAGACTGAAATAATATTATAGAATCTAATTAAACTCCAATGCAACACTATCAAATATTAATCATGGGTACCAATAACAAACCTTCAGGATCCATAATACTGTCAATGACATACAGGGATACTGCCACATTTGAAACACACACGCACACACAACCATATGATACCCGATCATCATTTCAACACCAACCAAATCATCTAATATCAAGAACCACATTTAAAAGTACAAATACAGCTAGTTATCAGCAATTATGAGCTCACAAACACCCTAATTTTCCCATGCAATATGCAGCAAATACCCTTATGCGATATATGTTACATACTACAACAGCAACGTAATTAACAAAACCAGACACCTGTGGAGGCTATAAATCTACAATGTCAACCAACATTCTGTACATTGAATCTGTGCGACAATTGAACTACTAATAAATAGGAATTGGGTAGCTCACCGCTAGTGTGTCAGCCATGCCAGCCTCAAGGAGCTGCTCCCGTGTAGCCTGCTTAGCATTGGGCGCCGATATCCTCTTGAGCTCGCTCTTGAGGTTGTTGAGGTCAGATTTGTACTCCCTCAGCTTCGCAAGCAAACCAGCCTTCACGCTTGGCTGCAAGCTCCTTGCCTCCAGGTCCATCTTACGAATCTGTGACACACAAGAAAAGAAAACATCAATATCTGCCCCCGCCTCCCAGATGAATCAAGCGCTCATAAAAAGTCTTGTAGGCAATCTACAGAACTCCCCGCAAATCACACATTTACAACGATAGAAACCCCCAAAAAAAACTATTACTCCACCTCACAAAATCACCAGCCAAATTCTAGTTGCCCCCACAAAGCAGAACGTACGGCATCAGAATTGTATAGCCATGTAGGTAAGGGATCCCCCGAAAAAAAAGTAAAGGGGTATGATGTAAGATTTACCAGCGATTCGGCTTCCTCCACACCGGACTGGATCTCGGACAGCTTCTGCTTCCTCTTCTCTGCGGAGCCCTCACCATGTTAGACGAAACCATCAAAAAAAGGGAGAGAAATTTCCTGATGGATCGCGAAGGCATATCAAGGGGGTCGGCTGGGTACCTCCATCGAGGGCGGAGGCGGCGGTGCACTTGCGGGAGAGGGAGGCGGAGACCTCGCAGTACTGCCGCTCGTAGCCCTCGAACACCTCGCTCATGGCTGCTCCCCTCGATCTCCTCTTACTCGAGCAGATGAGCGAGGCGAACTGGACGACGATTCGATCCGGTCGGCTTGGCGAGGGGAATTTTCGTGGAAGCTTCGATTTTGATCGGGTCGGGATTGGGGATTTGATTTGGGGTGGGAGGCTTTTATCTTCTGGTTTATTCTTCACTATTCAATAATTTCGCCTTTTTCTAGTGTTTAGATTTTTTGAACTTTTTTTTGTTGGTTCTTTTTCTGTATTCGTTTATACTATTCGTGACAGGTTAACTTATTTTTTCTATTTCTAAATTTTTTAAAATTTAATTACACCAAATAAGCCACCGTCAGCTACAATGTTTTTCACTTAACTATAGTGCTTTTTAGCTATAGCCATGTTCTTTACAGCTTCTAAAAGCGGCTTTTGGTTTTTACTACAGTACCTAACTTTCAAACGGAGTATTTTCTCAAAATATGGTCTATAAGTTAATTGTAGTATACGTTAAAAGTCTAACAATTGTATCAACCAAAATTGCAAATGAGTATCTCTCTCTGTAATCTTTGTCGTAAACAGCTAAAATTAAAAAATTTCAATCAAAACTATAAACCACAGCTATACCAAATAGATCCTATAAATCACTCAAAATAAGCCTTCTTGGCCTCTTGGGCATAGCCTAAAATACTTGTGGATGGATTAGCCGAGGCTGCTTCGCGGGCGCATTAGCGTAGTATTGTTACTGTGTGTTGATTGGGAGCTGCGGTTGGGCCGTTCGGTTTGTGGTCGTCGCGTCGTTAATGGAGGCAAAGCGGCCGTCGCGCAGGCGGGCCCACTGCGTTTGGTCGTGAATGGACGGACGGACGGTTGGCTGCGCTTTTCGTTCGGGGGAACGGTGAGAAAGTTGGGTGTGTTGTTTTGAGATTTCAGTTTATAGTTTTTAAATTTTAGTTGTTTGTAGAAGATGTTATGAAGAGATAGTTATATGTGATTTTGATCAGTATAGTTGAACTCAGTATAATGTTTACTACAATTAGCTTATAAATCTTACCTTATAAAGATATATTATTTAAAAGCTAGTTATTATAGTAAAGTACAAAAACTAAAGGCCAAAGCCTTGCCGATTTGCCGGTGTTGATCTCCACGCGCTAAGCACCGTAAAAACTGAAAATAATACTTGATGTTATTTTTCTTTTAAGACCAACAGCCGCTTTGCCAATAGCGCGAGAAATGTTTTGCATTGTACGTGTAGGGACCCAGATTATACAATTCGGCATACTCTGTGATTCCACCGCACTATTCCCTGGATCAGTAGATAGTGCTCACAGATTACAGTTCTGAATTGGGGGGCAAGCGAATATGAGCACAAACCACCGTGCTCGCGAGCCAACACACAGGATGCAATTAAATAGTATGCATAGCTTATCAAAGGAGATGCTCGGGTTATTTTATTTGCCAAAAATCGCTTTTGGTATCATTATTATTATTAAATCATAGTGTCGCTAATTCTACCTAAACTCCACACGGCGATTGCCATAATTGACTTAATCCACCAAAGACACACTTTCCTTACTGATTGCTGTCTAAGATTCCAAACAGCGAGTGACATCATTTAACTAATCCACTGATCATACACTTTCTATATTGATTGTTGTCTAAATCTCCAAACAGCGGATAACATCAATTATACAATCCACCAATCAATTGCAACCTAAATCCCCAAACAGCGAGTATCATAATTTATATAATCCACCGATCAATTACTGCCTAAAACTCCAAACATGCTAGTGACATCATTTATCTAATATCATTTAATTAATCCACCGAACACACACTTTCTATATTGAGCGCTGTCTAAAACTCCAAACAGCGAATATCATCGATTATACATTCCACCAATATCTTTGGTATTCCAAATTCCTAAAAATCCGATCCTTTTGTTATTGATCCATAACCATAGTTTGCTCTTCCAATAATCTACCTTATTTTCCCATTATCTATCCTTAACTAACTCATCAGTATACCTCCACCAAAATATCATTGATCAAGTCTACGATTTACTAGTATTCATCCACCAAGAATATCATTAATCAGGTTTACGATTCACTAGTATTCATCCACCAAGAATATCATTGATCAAGTTTATTCTCCAATAACTGTTATCATACCTCCAAGTGCCTAAAAATCCAATTCATCCATCCATTATTTGACTAGAGCCTATTAATTCCATAATCGCCAACAACTCCCAATGATTAATCCAACAACTACCTTTGCACTACCTAATTCTCCAAAAATCATTTAAATCACCTATCTAGCCTATATATTCATTTAGGCTCCACCAATTTATTTCTCCCAGAATCCACACTATCGTTTCCTAATTATGATCGACATGAATCCACCAATATCTTTATGTGTTTACTACAAACATCCATCTCCTTTACTCTCGACTCTATTTATTCTTCCTGACATTTTATTTTATGAGAAGTATTGTCATTGTTTTAAAAATATAATACATAGAAATTTCCTAAGACCTAGCAGTTTTGAACAAAAACATAATGTGTACAAGAATGCAATAATAATAGCGATCCAGATTCCATCCACCATTACATGGCCTTTGCACCATATGCTAGACCTTCAGCGTTATAGCCGCTTACATTATCACTGGGACGACACCCAAGGCAACACAAATCAGGGCTTTCCACTGCCCTCCACTTTTCCATTTCCACCCACAAAGTTTTTGAAATAGAACTATATCTAGTTAAGTTCCCATGTCCGCCCTTTACCGTGGGCACAGCTATTCGAATAGTTTTAACTCTGCAGAGTTGGCACACTTTACCCACAAGAGACAGTTTACTCGTTGCCCCACACGATTCCTTAGTCGTGCAGTTGAGCCAACCATCACAGTAACCGTTAAAAGTACCTCGCCCCTTCCATCATCTCACCCCCTGGGTTACTCCCATTTGCGGTGGGACCCATTCGTTGTGCTGGATGTTCCCCTCCTATACGCCTAGCAGCTGGCTACCCACACTGCTAGCGCGTTGCAAGGGAACTTCTCCCACAAGCCTGCCACCCAGGCCGCCACTTGCGGGAGTCCCATTCAAGCCTGCCACCTAGGCCGCCACTTGCACTACTGCCATGATGATGACTTCCAGGGTCCGGTAAATTTACTAAGTCAAGTTGTACTTTATAGACTTGTTGTTGTACTTGTTTTACACAGGAGGTCATGACAAGATTCGGTCCTTAGGGTTATCTGGGCGGATTTACCACTAACCACTTTGTGCTTCCACCGCACCACACACACACACTCGAACCATCCGCCCAGATATTTAAGCAAGTTGGGGTTTTTTGGAACATAAAATAATCATATCCAACATATACCAGTCATTACCACCATGACTGCCCAACCAAATTTTCTCATGATTAAAAGTGATGCTTGAGAGTTATCGCGCCCATGAGTATCTAAGCAACACTAAGCATGACATATAATTATGGACTTATTTTCGAAAGGTTACTATTATAATTTTTGCTAGGGCGACAAGGTTCACAATTTCGAATATTCTAAAGGAGGGGTAATATTAATCAAGGTACACAATGGGATATAACTAGAATCGTAAATTAAACATGTATTTGCATATAAAATAACAGCATGCAATTTGATAATTTAAGCAAAAGTAATTTACAGAAAAGTGTAGGTTCAACATGATCAAAGTATTGACTCGCCTTGCGCGGTTTACCGCGGTCTTGAGCTCACTCAGAGCTATCTCATTTAATGGTCTTGGGCTTCTGGTCTTTATCTCCACCTTGATCTTGATCTCGCTTGATCCATTGATTCTTCGGGACTCCAGTTTCTAACTATGCGATAAGTGACTGAATCCAAATAAAAACAAATAACTCAAGAGATCCAAATACATCCAAATAAACCCAATTGAACTTGATTAATTTTTATTATGATTAAACGGGTGATTTCAGGTTGGTTGGCCACGGAGGATTTGACGGAGTCAATCAGGGTTGGGGCGAAGTATCGAATGGCAGAGGGAAATCCGTTAAGACGGATGCCGAGGAAGGTTTACGGTGAAGGAATATTCATGAGAATATTCTACTTTGAATTCAAGGATGTCTAGGTTTAGCCGGCTTTTGAGTACCATAGCCTACCCTATTTTATTTATTAACTTTCTTTTATTATTTTATGTTTATCAAGGAAATCCCATGAGTCGGGTTAGACCTATAGACTGGCATAAGAATTTAGGGTATTAACTTTATCTTTAGGGTATGTATTCCTCGCAACTTGAGTCATGATATTTTATGGGGTTTTACTCATGATAATGGTTAATTCAATAATTCATTGAAGCACGTGAGTATTTTAATCGTCTCATTGATGTTTAATAGAAATTTTTAGTATAATCTTATTTGTCACTCATCTGCGACTATTGGTCATAATATTATATGTTTCTTGGGACTGTTTATTGGTGAGATTATTTCAATGTCCGATGACCTAGGGCTACTATATTTTAGTATATATACACTGATACGATTTTTCATTTGGAGGTACTTGAGCACAAACTGTCATTGTTACTTTATCCTTTGCATTAGCATCTTGCCTATTTTAGTTAAAGTTCTATTTACATAGAACCGAGCTCGCTATATCCAAATTTTATTCCACTAAATTTATCGTTAAGATTTATTTATTGGTGACGTGCTAATTGTGAGGATTTTGTTAGTGCTTTCTAATTTAAATGTTTATGGTCGCGTCTTATTGTTTAACTAATTTTATGAAGAGGCCTAACTTACTTAAACCTACCATTGAGATTTATTTAAAGGGGAACATGCTAAATGTTAGGGCATATATTTAATTATGGTTCATGGTAATCTTTTTAATTTAAAACCTTGCTTTTATAGTTATAAATTTTATTCCTCTTAAAGTTAACTTGCATGTATATATATATATATATATATATATATATGGGAACGTATCCAGTGCTAACAGTAACAACCTTTTCAGTGCTAACATGCTAACACTTCTCCACAGCCATTCGATCTGCTCCGTACGGCCCAGATTCCTGAGGGTGGAAACACCAACTCACTCATGCCTTTTTGCGTAAAACCCCCTACCGGTCCCATCAATTTTTTTTCCAACCCCCGCCGTCTGAACTTCTTCTCCGCGCGATCGGCTCCCCGTGCCGGCCGTCCGCCCGCGCCGATCACCGCCGTCCCCCTGCGCGCGCCGTCTCCCCGCGTCTCCCGTCCGCCCGCACCGATCACCGCCGTCTCCTCGCGCCGATCAGCGCCGTTCCGCCTCCCGTCCGCCCGCGCCGATCAGCGACATCTCCTCGCGCCGTGCGCCGTCGCGCCGTTCCGCCTCCCGTCCGCCCGCGCCGATCAGCGATTTTTCTCCCCGCGTCGTTCCGCCTCCCAGCGCCGCTCGCTCCGTTCATCAGGCCGCCTCCCGCTCCGTTCATCAGGCCCGTCCGCCGTTCATCCGTCATGAATGGGACTTCCAGTGCTCGGCGCCGGCGAGGGCCCGGTGCAAGAGCGTGAGGAGGAAAGCGAGCCCGACCTTCGCGACGAGCCCGAAGAAGTGCGCGGCGAAGCCGGCCAAGTACGAGAGCCTGGCGGGGCTGCGCAGGTTCATGTACCACATCGCCAGGGACCAGCACGGGTGCCGGTTCCTGCAGCAGCGGCTCGACGACGGCAAGCGCGAGGTCGATTTCATCTTCGCTGGCGTCGCACGCCACGCCGTCGAGCTGATGGTCAACCCGTTCGGGAACTACCTGATGCAGAAGCTGCTCGCCGTGTGCGACGACGAGCAGAGGATGGGCCTCGTGCTCATCCTCACCAAGGAGCCGCTTGTGCTCGTCAGAATCTCCCTGAATGTTCACGGGTAAGATAAGAATGTCATATCGTTGATTGATTAATTGCTTGTTTACTATTGCTGTTAAATTTTTGTTAATTGTGTGTGATTGTGTTAATTTCAGGACAAGGGCAGTGCAAAAGTTGATTGAGAGCCTCAGGACAAGGGAGGAGATCCAGCTCGTCATCGAGGCGCTGCGGCCCGGGTTCTTGGAGCTCATCAAGGATCCTAATGGCAATCATGTCGTGCAAAAGTGCTTGCAATCGTTCGAGGCCGATGATAACGAGGTACTATATGTGCAGGCATCTGCACTTTTCTGAATAATGTAGCTAAATAGACGCCAATGCTCAATCTACAGAGTTAAGAGAAGTTGTTCCATTTCTTGTAAAATTTAGCCAATGTCGATATGCAATTTGCAATCTTTGGATACTCACCGATGGGAAAAAGTTTCTTCTAGGCCACTTCGACATGTCTGAATTTTTCAGCTAATGTTGTTCACTATTTACAACTTTCAGCCGATCTTCGAGGCTGCTGCAGTTCATTGCCTTGATATTGGGATGCAATGCCATGGTTGCTGCGTCCTGCAGCGGTGCATTGCGCGTTCGACTGGTGAGCACAGGGAGGAGCTGGTTTCTGCAATTGCTAGCAATGGATTTGAACTTGCACAAGATGCCTATGGGTAAAATTCTGTCTGAAGCTCCAGTTGTAATTGCACGGGATGGGATGTGTATGGTAATTGCTTGGTGGGACCTTTCTGGGCATAGTTTTGATGGAGTTTTAGCACAGCTTTGGTAGTTCAACTGTTTATGCTGTAATATGTGATCAATTCTGCTGCTGTAACAAACAACCTGATCAATCAAGTGAAACAACAAACTGGATCAGTCTGATCCATCTCCGTCCGAGGACACCCCGGCGCCGCCCCCACCGCCTCTCCCTGTACAGCCGGCTCCAGCGTCTCAGATGCCGCCGCAGCCGCCCATGCCGTTCCAGCTTCAAAATATCGCGCCGCCGCGCCCGATTGCAATCTATAAGCTGAGAACAGGCTGATGCACTTTCTTTCCTTTTGCGTGTATTGCGTCAGTTTATTCGCTTGCTATATCCTTTAATAATTTCACCTTCATCTTGTATATCTGACTGTAAGAAATCCCAATTCCGTTAAGATCGATGTTGAAATGGCCGCAACATGAATGACCAATTCGTTCCATTTATCGCGAATTCATGTCTGCTTTACGTTGTTCTTCTCGCATTACATGGGAAATAGCGAATTGCTTGTGCACGGATTACACCAGTCTTCATTCAGTTGGAACTCCCTGCTACGGGATTTCCATGAAAAGATTCATAGCATTTACATGAATTAACTAGTACTGTTCTAGCTAACGGCTGTGTGTCAGTGTGACTTGTTAAAATTTCCTAGTCAGAATTACAGAGCACGCATCCGCAGTACATGCTTTCAGTGAATCCATCACTGACCACCATGAGCTGCATCGAAATTTTATTCAGTGCTGCATGTGCACAACTTCTTGCATATGCATGATAGGTGCAGCAAACCTTTCATGAAACCAACTAATTAACATCCGCGGACACAGGGAACTTAGTTACAAGTAGCCATGCTTGTCTGCAATTACACCAACACTGCCATGGCCGGGGCTGCCGCCTTCTTGGCATTCTTTGAGTAGCCGCACCTCACCTTCTCGGCTCTCACTCTCAGCTGATCCAGATCGGAGCGGGCAGACGGGAGGCGCGGGGCGAAGGAAGTCCAGACGGCGGGGGAGGAAAAAAATGAGCTGACCGGTAGGGGTTTTTTTGCGAAATTGCATAACTGAGTTGGTGTTTCCACCCTCAAGAATCTGGCCCATACGAAGCAGATCGGATGGCTGTAGAGAAGTGTTAGCATGTTAGCACTGAAAAGGCTGTTAGCACTGGATAATATTATATATATATATATATATATATATATATATATATATATATATATATATATATATATATATATAATTAGGATTTTTGATTAACTTTGGACATTAAGCTAAGTCATATTTTATTGATGTCTTTAATTGGTAATTAGACCTCAATAAATATTTAAGCTCATAAATTAATCAAATATTAAATCTTAAGTACCTTATTTTCTACCCTAATTCAATTTATTAGCTTCTCTAAATTATGCTTTAATTTTCGATGATTTTCCTTAATTGAAGCGGGTTGCAAAAATGAAATTAAAAATGGGTGGAAGAGGTGCGGTTTGGGGGAGTCGAACTTGGGACCTGGGGTTGCTCTGCGCTCGAGTAGCCAAGTGGGCCGACGGCCCGGACTGAGCGAGGAGGCGACGCAATTACGAAGAACTAACTGTTGGCCGGGAGTCCGAAACAGAGGAGCCGGCCAGTGCACGGTGGTGGTGGCGTCGCTGGCGAGGGGGCGGCCGGAGAGAGGCGACGACTAGCAAAATGCGTTGTGCGGAAGGGAAAGGAGCCCTGGGAGGTGGCGTGGGGTCGGGGCGGCGACGCGGTAGGAGGGCGGCATTCTGAGGCGGCCGGCGGCGTGGTAGTCACGGGCGACGGCGCCGTGGTAGGAGGGAGGAAGAATTGGAGGTTGCTGGAGCAAGAGGGGGGGGTAGGGGGACACTCACAGGGAAATGGGCCGACCGGGGAAGAGGCCACGGCGAGCTGGCGGCGACGGCCTGCGGTGGCGCCGGAAGGTTCACGCCGCCGGCGAGCTGCAGGCGATGGGAGGCCCGGGCGACAGCGTGGGTGGCGTTGAGATGTCACGGTGGAGCTCCAGGGCGGCGGGATTGGCCAGAGATGGCTCCAATTGCCGGGCTCCGGGCGGCCGGCAACGAGGAAGAAAAGGGGGCGTCCGGCGAGCTGAGGCGCGGGGAGTTCGATTCCGCACGAGGGAAGAATGGTTGGAGGAGGGCGGTGCGTCCTAAGGAGCGAGCAGGGCTTTATAGGCGGCGGAGTGGGCTAGCGGAGTAGTTGGCTGGCATGGCGCGACGGGACGGCGGGGCAGGCGCGTGCAGGGCAAGGGCGGGGGTGGTTCGGCGATGTGCGCGCGCAGGCGGGGATGGGCAGACGTGGCTGACGCAAGGAAGGACGGAGGCAGTTCGGTGACGGGGGAAACAGGAAGGAGCAGAACTGGAGTGACGCGAGCGCGGTCGGAAGAAAAGGGAAGTGGGTGGAGGAGAGAAGTCAGCACGCTGAGGGAGAAAGATCAGGGGAGCGGGCCCGCGCGCAGAGGAAAGAAAAGGGGGAAGAGAGAGAAGAGAGGAAGGGCCCGGCTGTCAGTGAGGGAAAATAGGAAAAAGGGGAGAAGAAAAAGGGGAAAAGGGATTAAGCAAGATTTCAAATTTCTAGATTTTAATTTAAATTTCTACTTCACATTTATGATTATTGATTTCAATTTTTGGCATAACATTTAAAATTTATATTTAACTCTTCACTTTTTGGATGTGAGTTTTCTAATTAATCCTTTGACCATTACTTCTCTTAAGTTTATGTAAATTGGATTTCAAATTTTTATTATTTAAAACTTAAAATTTTAATTTTGTGTTTAGTTCATAGTTTTTAAATTTTGATATTGTTTCTCCACATACTGCTTTGCATGTCACCAAACTCAGAAGGTTTCAATTAAATATTCGGAAGAAATTTGAAGACCAGCAGTTTTAAAACTTCCATATTCCTAATTACCTAAAATTTAGGATGTTACAGTACGTGAGCCTACGAGAAGGTGTTTCGTTCTTTCCTAGTACTCAGAAGACTAGCATCTTAGAAGGTGGTAAGTCCTATTAATTTTTTTGATCGAAAATATTGTTTGAAATACATGGTATTAATGTATAAAAATGATATGGATGAATTTGTCATAACAAATACTATCGTAATATTGCAGTACAAAATTTTCCTAAATATATTATAAGATAATTTACTAATTTAGTGGTCAAAAAGCATCTTGTTAGCTTCGAAAAGTTAAAAATATCACTCTGATTGAAAGAAGTAACATTTTGCTCCACATAGTAATAGCACGGTTCGAAACTAACATACCATGATCACATTTTTCTGGTAATTTTGTTGTTGAAAAATACTAGAATTTTTTTACTCAGCAATACTGCAATATGTGTATACTGGTAAATAACATTCGATGTAAGGATGCTGTGACGACGAAAAGTTGAGCCTAGGGGCCATACCCTAATGACACATGGGTGCAACTTTTCCATCTCGCGTGATCTTTGCATTGTTATTGAGCGGCTGAGCCAGTAAGAAGGCGGAAATAGAGCCACTAAATGAAACGGTACGAGGGCTGTGGCCTATGGGCCGAGTGGGCTGGCCTATCTAGTCCACCACCGACTCCATTCATTTTCTCTTTTAATTTCTCATGCCAATGTGGCAATATGCTATTCCTATTCTCAATACCAAAGGTATGATAAAAATGTCCATTTATTTTGTTCGTAGACTTTCAAAATGGAGAAAAGGACTTGTAAGCTCATAGCTATTTCTCAACTAATTCAAGTACTCTAGGAATAGACAGCTGTCATCAATATAATCTCATTTTTCTTGTAGCATCTCTATATTTAAAAAAAATTTAAATACGTATATACTTATATCTGCTCACCCTTATCTTTCGAAACATTGTAGCACTATGTCAATATCGCATACTGGGGAACTTAGGAAATACTTATGACAGCCCCAAAATTTCCAAAACTCATGAAGACCTATTTCATTCTTTAAGTGTTTTTGCTTCAGTTTTTCTTGTGTTTTCTTGGTTTGGTTTCTTCTCCTTTCTACCCCTAGTCTTCTTAGAAGATTCCCGAGCAGTCAGAGCCGCAAAGCCTTCTTCTCTGTATTTCAAGCACTTAGTGAAGAATCTAGATCCGCCATTATATGTTAATGGTAAATTTTTGCAATTAATGACAATCTGTTTGTGAGACAAATATTTTCCATGAGTTTATAAAATAGGTTACGTCCTATGATGATTAAGACTTTAGATGGCTTCATGTGTTGATCGCCATCTAGTCAAGAATAGATATCATGTATTAATGATCAAGTCAAGGTTCGAAATGAATAATGGCATCATGTATCGATGGTCATCCAATTAAGATCCTGACATGGTGGATGGCATCATGTGTTGATGCACAGTAAGACAAGAACCTGGACTTAGAGAGGAAATGATCGACATCAAGTCAAAGGTCCATGTGGATATGCAAGGCAAAGGTATAACTAGCATAAATTAAGGATACGTTCCTAAGTTTTCACCGGTCTTAGTGTTAGGTTGAAAAACTGAATTGCTAGTATAGGTTACCATATTATTAAGATGGATCTTGTCAAGTAGTTTGAGTTTCATCATATGTTAATAGTTCAATCCCGCTTGCTCCAGCTCTCCGTGGTATGATACTATTGTTTACGAATGTATGTTGCAAAAAGTTGAGGCTCATGCATATCTAATCCTTGTTGCGCTACATTCCAACCAGATTGTTGGAGTTTTAGGAGTTAGAGGAGGAGGTCCCGAGGACTACTCTGCAGTGAGTAGTGGAGGTTATGAATTGCAAGGCAAGTCACGAACCCTTGATCTTATTGAGTCCCAATTGTTGGATATATTCTATATGGGATTACTTTCATATCCTTACATGCAAATGTTATTTGTTATGAATTCGTTTTGATTAATCCTACTTAGTTATGCTCCTCAATTTAATATGTTTTTATATTGCCATCCTTGATAATTGCTCCATCCTAACATATTTTGCAACCATTAAGATTAGAATATCAGTCTTTCAACTGGTTTAGTATTGAATAGAACGAAAACTATAATAATTATTATTGCCTTGTCTGTTCTCATGAGTTGATGGGTTAGGGTCTATTCTGAGTGCTCCAATGTTGGTGGGTGTGGTAAATTAAGTTGGAACACTAGTCAAGAGTGATGTTCTTGATTGTTGTTGGCCCTGGTGTAGCATGGTTGTCCTAATGACCATGGTTTGTGATGATTCACGCCATGAGAGTTGGTGGTTTCGGCTCAACCAATGGTGGAGGTAAAGTGTAGTGCTGAGAAAAAGACATAATTATCAACCAACCACAGGACTGATCTGTTAGACCTAACTCAACTGTTGTTGTAGTTTCATTGGGTGCCCCATGGGTAGGAGTTTCATTGGGTACCCCACGGATAGGTTTGGTGTTAGCGATTTTCATAGATGAACCTATGCCACATTATGACCCTTGGGAACAAGCGGATGAGTTACCCGAGCCTAGGCTTGGTTGGGATCGCTATTGAGAGGGGACCTTTCTCTGTATTGGGGGTCACCAGTATTGTGAATCAGTCATGAGTTCTATTATGTTGATTCTAGCTAAGTTATGATATCCTATGAGTAAATCTAGGTACTCTTTGCAGATATTTGGAACCATTTGAATTTGTCATACTCTCGGTAAATGGAGTTATGTCAAGTGGTGATTCTTGATCTGATGCATGAGGCCGATGGGCTAGTGGCCATTTTGCGTAAGCGAGCTAGTTGAAGGTGTGGTTGTGCTCTAGTATGAGCTTTGATGGAGTTCCTACTATTTTTTAATCTTATCCTCTTTTTTGGGCATTTTGAACTTCACATATATTATTGGAAATAATTTTGAATTTATCTATAAATTCAGGAAATGGGGGCAAGTTAGCCCCTTAGCTTTCAAGGAGCAAAGAGTTAGCTTTTGTACATCAAGCCTGACTATAGACAGTGTTTCTTGTCCAACTCAACTTTTCTTGGAAGAAATGGTACAGAATCTGATTTGAACTAGACCTACAAGTTATTTTGCTCTAGACATTGTCTTTTTTCGCAGTATCTTGTTTATCAATCCAGGTTGAAGCTAAATCAGCAGTAACTCAACAGTAATTTAACTAAATGTGTTGATCATGAAGAGATTTCTTCTAGATAAGATAAGAAGTCCTCATTAGTGAGAAAACCCCCATTATCCATTCTGTGCACCATTGCTGCTGTATTTGATTTTGATTTGTCTACATCCATGACGTGCTTCTTTGAATTATTTGTGAATTGCATGGTTGATGCTGACAGCTGAGAATAACAACTGACGTGCTAAGTTGGTCCAGTGATCAGTGTCTCATCATGCTGTGTTCTAGAGCATGCCATGTCTGTCTCTTTATTCGACAATTTTGGCTTGAGAGGAAACACTTATCCACTTATCTTCAATTTTGTACCACCATTTATATTGTGGATGGTGACACTTGCCGGTTGCCATTCATTGATTGTCCGTCCCCTCTCTATATCCACTCCTGTTGTGATTGAATACCATATATAGGTATATGACTGAATTTGTTGGTTCCTCATTCCTTATCATTTTTATCCCCTAAACAAGAAGTAAGGTGTTGTGAAGAAAGATGCTGCTTCTGAAATTTTGTTTTATTACGATGTTTGTAAACAATGGTTAGTAAGTCACATTCCAATTCTATTGGTGAAATCAGTCGGTACTCGGTACTAACTACAACTCAATGTTCTTTGTCTTCATATCCATGGCAAATGAACCTGTGCATGAACAAAAATAGCATATAGTGCAAACATGTTTTTTTCACTGACAAATTGTAAAGCTGCTTACAGATAATGAAAGAGCCACTCAATGTACTTGTTAGTTTCACTCACTTTTTTCTTTGAGATAACAGAAGGGGGAAGGCACAACTTGCTGTGGACATGCCCCTTCTTTTTTGTTTGACCTTTGTTATAGAGTGTGATTTAGTGGTGTTTGTTGGGCAAATTACAACTAGTCTGACATTTTCACTCACTTCATGTAGCACCAAAAATACTTTGTATCTTTCTCTCTTTCTCCCGTGCGTGTGTGTTCACCACCAGGAGTGTGTGCATTGCTCGTCTGATTTTCAACATTTGGTATCAGAGCCGATGTTGAGTTCTTGAGTGGTGTATGCCCAAGTACTTGCGGCTTGAGAAGATGTCGATCGTTGAGGCGGCGCCGGCGGCAAGCAAGGAGGGAGGGATGTCTCTCCAGTACCCAATGCTGAATAAGACGAACTACACAGCTTGGGCAACGAGGATGCAATTCCTCATAAAGGCGCAAGGTGTATGGGAAGCAATTGAGCCCACGAGGAATGTTGTTGTTGATGAGAAGAAAGAAGAGAAGGCCACGGCTATCATCTCCCAGGCGTTGAGCGATGTGATGCTCATGCAGGTTGCAGCCAAGAACACTACCTTGGAGGTGTGGACAGCTCTCCGCACCATGCACATGGGGGCTGATCGAGTCAAGGAAGCGAAGATCCAGACGCTACGCTGGGAGTTTGAAAATCTCAGCATGGGCAATACGGAATCGGTGGACGATTTCGCAACAAAGGTAACATTGCTTGTTGGCCAGATGCAGGCACATGGAGAGAAGATAGAAGAAAAGAACGTCGTCAAAAGGTTGCCGCGAGCCGTCTCCGACAAGTTCATCCATGTTGCGACGACGATCGAGTATTTTGGCGACGTCAACAACATAGCTTTTGAGGAGGTCGTTGGCTCCCTCAAGGCATATGAGGAGCGCACCCAGCACCGTCATCGCAGCAACGGGGATGAGGAGCATCTCCTTCTCACGAAAGCCCAGTGGGAAGCTCGATCATTAGGACAAGGCGGTGGTCGTGATTCCAAGGCAAAGCGCGACAAGAGCCACATCAAGTGCTTCAACTGCAACGATTACGGGCACTATGCATCCGAGTGCCGCAAGCCAAAGCGTGATCATGGGGATCAGGTGAACCTCATGTGTGCACAGGAAGATGAACCAACTTTACTTTAGTTGAGTCTAGATTAGGGGGAGAATGTTAGGAAATAATCTAGATTCAGTCTTTTGTTTTAGTATATTTGCATGTGTGTATGGTGCAACAGGTGGTGTGCTTGAAATTGTACCAATGTAGTATTGCACAGAGTTATACTTGGTGCAGGAGAACCGGAGAGTCCGGAGTAGCGGTGAGCCGCTTGAACCTGCGGATCGATCCAAGATAACAGGTGCGAGCTATAGGAAATATTTGCCGATGGCGAGTAGCCGGGATGGCCGGGTCATCAGTTATATGTTGCATGTAATTAGGAGTTAATGCATGCAAGTAGTGGCCATAGTGCTTGGCTCCCATTATGTGTGCATGCACGGGAGTTATGTCTTGGGTGTGCATGCATGAGTTAATGTATGCAAGTAGTTGCCATAATACTTGGCTCCCATTATGTGTGCATGCACGGGAGTTATGTTTTGAGTATATACATGGGCTACTGGCTGGCCTATATAATCATGTACTTAGCATTTTGAGATGAGAGTGAAAAAAAAAGAAAAGCTGCGGTTGTGTAGCACCAAAAATACTTTGTATCTTTCTCTCTCTCTCTCCCGTGCATGTGTGTTCACCACCAGAAGTGTGTGCGTGCTCCTCTGATTTCCAACACTTCATAGTTAATTCTTTTCATCCTGTAAACTGAATCTAGTCTGACTGCTTAACCACTATCTAACCAAACTCGCAATTGCACAACATTAGTATACCAAACCAAATTTTCATGTTTAGATGATTTCTTTTTTTATCATCTTCTATTGGTAGCAAATTTACCACTTCTGTTTTTCTTTTCTTTTGACCTTTGTGTGGTACAAAATTAGCAGGGATTCAGAGGAGACAGGAACCATGAGATCATCATCACAGCAACAGCAGAACAATTCGATCCACATGATGGCATCGTCAGACAGGGAGCATCCAGTGAGGGGTGGTAACAACACCAACAATGGAAATTTACCAGCCTCTCCGGACAACAAGGGCTCATCTTCAGTGAGTGAGCGGTCAGTGTGGCCGAAGTTTGCAATTGCACTGACAAACAAGGAGAAAATGAGGACTTCTTGGTGTTCAAAAGTACAAGACCGCTTCATAGGCCCAAGAAGAGAGCCAAGGTCATCCAGAAGACCATCAATGTATGCTTCGCACCTTCCCCCTCATTGTCCACCCTCCTTAACCTTCTTTCAGTTTGGTAAACTGTTCAACTAAATTGTAGAATGCAGACACTTTTCACGTGAATCATTCTTGCACCTAAGGCCCTACTTTTTGTAGTAACTGGTGGCACCAATTACCACAGAAAGTATTTGGTGCAGAGTAAGCTTATTTCTTCCTTGATACAGTGATCAAATCTGTGCATTTGACACAGTAAGCAGTAATAATGGATTCAAAACTATGACTTGGTTAACAAATATGGAATATCATTAATCTCATTGGCAGTCTAAATTAATCTGGTTAGCCTATTATTTCTGAATAGATACATGGGTACACAGTCCCAGGGCCATCTTTATTTATGTGTCAATATCCTGTCTTCTGCTTGAGAAAAAGATACATGCAAATGAACTGGCAAGATTCAGTCGGTGCATCCTTTATTTACTGAAGTTGCTTGTCAAGAGAAGTCCTTCGGACCATAGCATGCTTCTGCCTTTATCAAACATATGCCACACTGTCTGAAAATTGATGCAATCAGTCAATGTTTTCGTAGCATTCCTTATATTTGGCAGTCTAGAGATGTCATTTGACGCCTTTTGAAATAGGAGGGCCAATTGGTAAAGGTCAAGAACATAGGTTCAGTCATAGTACATTAGTAAAGCATGTCACTGTGAGCTGATGACAACCATTTTGGCCATGAGGAATGGCCAGATTATAATGCGCTAGGGCAAGATTGAGCCCATTATGACTGGCAGATAATGATATTTGCCATCACAACACTTGGCAGTGACACAGAGCTGCTGCACTAGTTGGGCAATGAGAAGCGAGAGTGCAACAGCCTGCCCGTGATGTCTGGCTTATGCACTGCGAACCCAACTTGAGCAGCTTGAGTTCTGACTCCCTACTGTTATTCTATAAATATCTGTTGCCTAGTGTTCACTGTATCCGTTGGACAGCCTAATTGCTCTTTTTTGGAGAAATTACACTTTATCTTGTACTTGCTTCTTCATCTTGTTGTTGAGTATCTATTGTGAACTTAATTTATGTTTATACTTTCTAAAGTAGTAATCCATCGTTACATTACGAAATTCTCTCATTCTCAAAATCTCGAAATTGGTTGATTCAAAAGAAAATAAAAACAGGAAACTGTTTCTGTTTATCTCATAATTCTTGAAATCTAATGATTAATGCTTCCTTGTCAAGTCTGCATACTCCATTAGCATCAGCCTGCATTTCTTAAGCTAAAATGTGTTCATGCCCGGCAGCTTTTATGCCCGGGCACATGGCTCTGTGACTTGACTCTTGAAAAGTATGAAGTCCGAGAGAAGAATGTTTCGAAAAAGGTACGTGGACTATCTCACATTTCATATCTACTTCATCCTACAAATCCTTGAGCATGTTCATGGACTACCTTATTCGCTTCACAATTGGCACCCTTTTACGATATCTCAGTGCCCAAGGGGATCGAAAGCTATGCAAAACATGGACAGCGACTCAGAATAACCGGAAATGACTGAATTAGCGCGGCTGAACACTGCAAAAAAAAAAAAAAACGCATACCCAACAGCGAAGGACACCAAGCACAAACTCAAAATACGCTCAGTCGTCCATGGCTGGTGGTACATAAAAGACCAGGGCCGTCAGGCTGCTCGCCTTATCCTGAATCCTGGCGCTTACTTCAGGTGATGGATGAACTGTCGGCAGCCAGTGCCATGCCCGCACCAATGCAGCTGAATAATGCCTGATCGCCTGATTCGCGTGTAGCCGCAAAACGACGCGGAGGATTTGATGCGCATGTAGCCGCGCTCAGGTCAGGGTACGCCCCTGCGCAGCGAGAACTGGCGGTGCCCGGTGAAAACGCTCGTGAATTATTGAGGTCGACGACATGATGCCACAGCTTGCAAATCCTAAGTTTTCACGTGCGAGAACGAGGCAGAGCGGACGTCCTGCACACAATGATCCACGCTCGGTCTTCCTGCGCAGTGCAGCCAACGAGATAAATGTGTGCCTGGTAGTCTGATCCTAGTATTGATGTGTTAAAGTTAATCCGAATTTATACTATATTTATGTAGGACACTTCGTCGTCTTATACCAAACGTGGCATAAAAGGTGTCTAGAACATGCACAGGTTGTATCAGACGTGGTGTCAATCTGTAGTAACCGACTCTGATTCGGTTTCCTCTCCGTGTGGAACTCTTTTCCCTCGCTCTATATATATCCTAGTAGTTTATAGAAAGAAGTGTGCTCAAGAGTAAGCACTTTATTGTAATATCTTTTTATTATAGTGATTTGCCTTTGAACGCCCGTGGTTTTTTTTTCCGAAAGGGTTTTCCACGTAAAATTCGTATCTCTTGTCTCTATTTTTTCGTGCATTATTTACAACAAGTGGTATCGGAATTTAGAGTTTAAAATTCTAACCGCTGCCCCTGGAGGAGCCGACTCCCGGGGCGGCACGCAAGGCGCATTGGTTTCTGCAGCGCTCCAGTTGAATCCGAGCCGGTCTCCGAAGCAAGTCTACTTCATCGCCGATTCGAGGAGCGTGTCCATCTGATCGTCTAGCCATCCCGTGGCATCAAGTAGAGCATTGAAAAAATCTGTTCAAGAAAAAAAATTCGGAGATTTCCCGGCGAATTCGAAGCGAAAACTTCCTGTCTCTGACATGCAGCCTCTCGGTCCAAGCAGCCAAATTGAGGAGAAGCATCAAAGCAGTTTCCAATCTTTGCAGTGCAAAGAAAAGAAAAAAAAGGCAAACACCAGTGAAGAGAGCATGCAGCAATTCCCCTTTCCCTTGCGCCAAGGACAAGCAGGATATAAAACACAGAGGCTTCATTTTCTGCAGCAAAGCAAGCGCCAAGTGAAAAAAAACCCTACAAGAAGGCAGCCATGGACAGCACAGTCGATCAAAGCTATGGTTAGACGCACTTTTTGGTGTGTTTCCGTGAAATTGTTTTGTGCACCTGACAAGCGTACCAGGAGATTTTTTAGCAGTGTCAACTCGACGATTCGACTCACCTCGACTTTGTTCCAAGCCTTGACTCTAATTCAGCGCTGACCTATGCCATCCTGAGTGTCGGTCCACATTCTACTTCGACGACTGTTCTAGTGCCAGATTTCGCCAACATCATCGCCCGCACAGCCCATCATACCATAGCGTCGTACTGCACCATCCTCATCAAAGCTGTGTCATCAGCTCTGCATATTTTTATTGGAGGTGGAGTTCATTACAATTCAGACCATTGTGTCTTTATCGACAACATCCATGCAGGATTTATCAATGGCGATTTCATCGACGATCCATCATCTTCTAAGATTTACTGCAATAAGATCCACAGATGAGGAGTCTAAGGTGGAGTTGCAGGTTTTCAACACAATGAATTAGTTGCGCTAAGCTTGATCTAGGAGACTTAAAAAAACAATGTTAGTGTGTGGGAACAACTAAATTTGGTGTTTTATTCACCGTTTGATAACACTTTGATGGTAACTAGCATGGTACTCTAATGTTAGTGTGTGGGAACAACTAAATTTGGTGTTTTATTCACCATTTGATAACACTTTGATGGTAATTAGCATGATACTCTAGAGTTTTTGTTGTTTGAAAGTGAAGATTTTGCTTCAATTTTAGATGAAGGATTTAAGTGCAAAAAGGAGTTTTATTTTTGTGTAGATACTATAACGTCTTCCAGTTGTCGTAGCTCAATACGAGGGGTCTACTGCAGTTTATTCTCCATTGACAGCACAAGAGTTTCTTTCATCCAAACAGTTTTACAGGAGTAGTTTCAACCATGTCATGGAATCAATTACTTTTGAAGCCGGCAGTTTGACATATGTGATTGTTACACGTGCAATAAGACTGTTCCAGTCTTTTCTATTGAAGAGTTGCTCTGTTAATGAGTGTTATTTGCCGAGTTTTGTGTTCCAGGTGGAGCATATCAGATTTCATGATATGAGTTCTTTGCTATCTATCCAGCGCCATAAGTGATGCTTTGGCTTATGTCGTTTGATGACTGAGCATTTGTTTTAGAAGGTCAGTTGCACAGACTCAGATTTTGCTGGGGTTATAAATTGTTGAAGACCCAGATTTGTTTGTCTGCTTTGTTAATAGCTTTGTGTTCAGACCTGCTGTTGGTTTGTTCAATTTTGCTTCGTAAGAAGCGTTTTGACAAGATTGTTCTAGTCTTTCTACTTGAAGATTAGTCCAGTAGACTTTCGGCACGCAAGGTGTTTATGCTAATTTTAATTAGAGGAGTTTATCACATTCTTCGACTACTAGAGGGAATTCGGATCAAAGTGAAGATTGTTAAAGTTGATTCGAATTCGTACCGTGTCCATGTAGGACACTTCGTCGCCTCATGCCAGACGTGGCATAAAAGGTGTCGGGGCCATGTACAGGTTGTATCAGACGTGGTGTCAATCTGTAGTAACCAACTTTGATTCGGTTTCCTCTCCATATGGGAGTCTTTACCTCGCCCTATATATACACCCAAGTAGTTCATAGGAAGATGTGTGCTCAAGAGCAAACGCTCTATTGTAATCTCTTCTCATTATAGTGATTTGCCTTCGAGCGTTTGTGGTTTTTTTCCGCAAGGGTTTTTCATGTAAAATTCGTATCTCTTGTTTCTATTTTTTTCTGTACATTATTTGCAATATGATATTTCTTGATGTACTCTGAACAGATGATTCGATTCGCTCGTTTTGGTTTTAGCTTCTGGTGTCTAGTTTACTATTCCTTAATTTCATTTTTTTCCTAATTGTTTACCTTTTTTGGGCTTTTTGCCTTTTCTTTTTTATATGCGTTTGTATTGTTTGCGATGGGTTAACTTTTTTTATTTTTTTAAATTTAATCACGTCAAAAAAAGTCACCAGCAGTTACAGTGTAAAAACTATAAACCAACTTATTTCAGCCGAACTGAGTGTCCCCAAAATAGTGAGGGTGGTACGGTCTAATCTGTAATTAATTGTTGCACTATGATATGTTTAGCAAAAGATATCTACACCTTTTTTTGGGTGATAGATGCGGTGTTTATGATGAAACCTTTTAGGGGTTTAAAACAGTTGGATCTTTTGGTTTTTTACTGGAGCTTTTAGTTTTAGAATAGTAGCAGCTGGAAGTAGAAACGGTCCTTTTTTTGGCTTTTGGTTTTTCCGATAGTTGAAATAAACAGGACAATTTTTGAAGCGAATTATCTAAATGGCTTTCGAGCCCAAAATTGTGTACATTGTCCGCATCAGCATCTCTGTCATCCGTTACTATCTTGAAAAGCGCAGATAAAAGCTATCAGCCATAGCCTAAAAGAACATGGTGTTTGGCTTTTAGCTGAGCCTAGGGCTGTAAAAAAAGCTCGAAGCTCGCGAGCTACTCGAGTTCGGCTCGTTCTAGACTCGATTCGAGCTCGGTTCGAACTCTAAACGAGCCGAACTCGAGCTTGATCTCGAGCTCGTGAGCTTCACCGAGCCGAGCTCGAATAGTTCGCGAGCCCCGATTCGAGCTTAAATAGTAATACATATTAATTCTTACTGAGCTTACTCAAGCCGAACTCGAGCTCGAGCTTGTCTTATTATTGAAAATTAGTGTGTATTTGAATTATTTTGACTGTTATCGAGCTTATTAGAGCCGAACTCGAACTTAAAATTTCCTTATTATTGAAAAATAGTGCATAATAAATTATTTTAATTGTTTTCAAGTTTCAACGAGCCTACTCGAGCTTAGGCCGAGCCGAGCTCGAGCCCAGATCCAAGCTCGGACCCCAACTCGAGCTCGAGCCTGGAAGGCCAAGCTCGCTCGAGCTCGGCTCGTTTACAGCCCTAGCTGAGCCGATTTAGCAAATGTCTGAATTGTTCCTAATGCAAATGATGGCTTATTTAATGTCAATAATTACTTTAGTAAATCTTAACAACAATAATCACATCATATGATTACACAATTAATCAATTTCATCATTACACTAGTAATTAGTCTATGGATGGGTTCTTTTGTGCTTATAGTTTATAGCTTAAATATTTGAATTCTGACTGTTTGCGAGGGGTAATATGTACAGAAAAATAGTAGCATACGATTTTGGCCGGTACAGCTGAACTCAATACACTTTTTACTACAATCTTCCTATTAACTACATCTTGAAGAAATACACCATTTAAAAGCTAGTTACTGTAGATAGTATGAACATAAACCGGCTTTAAGCTGGAAAGAACCCAGTCTGTATCAGGAAAAAAAAGGAAAATGAGCAGAAAAAAAAATCTAGGTCGCCATGGGCTACAGTAGAACATTCCCCGTGGGAAAATAAATATGAATTTTCGAAATTATATTTAAGTCACATTGTGAAATCCGCTTCCAAAAGTCTCGGATTGGCATTAATGCGAACGTGTCAGCTTCGTTATGCCGACTAAAAGTTTACCCGGAACTCGTAGCAGCTTCGCCGTTTCGAGCGGGTTTGACAAACTTGGCTCGTGGGACGACTGCCAACAAAACAGGAAAACGTTTTACGAAAGAAAAACGTGTCATTAAGATCACATGCAGACCTGAACGAACAGATGCCAGCAATTCCACGCATGCTGCCGAGTTCGATTTGAACCAAGGCTGCTAGTGAGCCCGAAGACAAATTCGACCGCGGTGACTACCGAGGAGAGGACGGTATCGTACCAATGAGGCAAGAAAAGTCCGCCACAAAGACTATTGCAGCCGTTGGCCCAACTGGTAAGGCACCGTGCTGTTCGGAGTAATTTCGAACTTCATACTCAAAGGACGTCACAAGAAGGGAAAAAAAGATAATAAGTGTATCGGTTTTACATGTTATTTGTAGCTTTGTGAGGATTTCATTATGTGTCATGTGGTGTGTGTGACGCACTTCGGTTTGATCCACTCGCCTGCCTTCACTCTGAATAGGTAAAAGAAAATGACAAGAGCCCAATCGTCTACTCCAAATCCACATCGTCCAACTAAATCCCGATGCTGAACCAAAGGCAATTAAGGACCTCTTCGTAGTGGCTATTGATAGTTTTTAAATGCGGTCAATGGTATTTAGCTAAAAATATAGTGGTAACTGAAAAAAGTCGTTTTTAAAAGAAGAGCGTGAACAGTGAGGAAAGTAAATGAGAGATACGTGTGTGAGACAGAAGCAACACAAGTAGAACGCGTGATGCGTCCGTGGCCCTTTGCTTTATTATCTCCAGATCAAGAGGAGCAGAAAATTAAAGCTGTTTCAAAAAGTTAGATGTTTATATTAACTTTTATCTTCTTCGAACAAAAACAAAATGATAAACTAATATAAAATGCCCTAAATTAACCAGCGCGGTTGAGTTTTCCAGCAGCGACGACAAACACGAACAAACCGAGCCCGCGCGCGGCAGGACAGCACGCAACTCGTGAGAAGGCTCTCGTCAGGCTGCAACGACTCCATCCACGGCTCGACCCTGCCTTCCCTCGCACGTCGAACTCAGGCACGTGCCCCACGTTATATAACGACGAGGCGTCGCGCGCGCGCACACGCGTATATATACCCACCACACGCGCGCGGCCACCGCTTCCACCACAAGCCCGTTTCGTTTTTTCGTTTTTCCTCGATCGATCGTTACAGCGCGCGTGCGTGCAACCACCATCGGCCACCGCCGATGAGCCTCCTCGCGCGCGCTCTGCTCGTCGTCGTCGTCGTCGTCGCGATGTGGTGCCTTGACGCCTCGGTTGAGGGCGGCGCCGACGTGATCCGGCGGGCGAAGCGGCCGGAGTTCGCCGAGTGGATGGCCGGCGTCAGGAGGGCTATCCACGAGCGGCCCGAGCTGGCGTTCGAGGAGCACGAAACGAGCAGGCTGGTGCGGAGCGAGCTCGACGCCATGGGCGTGGGGTACGAGTACCCGGTCGCCGGCACTGGCGTCGTCGCGGCAGTCGGCACCGGGCGCCCGCCGTTCGTCGCTCTGCGCGCCGACATGGACGCGCTCCCGCTGCAGGTAACGCGCGTGCAAGCTGCCAAGGCTACTACTGAATTTTATATGCGCATGTAAGCATGTTGGTTTTCTTGTTTCTTGTTAAGTGTTTTGGAGTTGGGTAACAGAAGAAGGTTTGTGCCATGATTTTCAGTCGAAAATCAAACAATCACAGTAAATTGGATGGTAAATTTAGGTGCCTAGCGGAGTGCAGTGCCATTTGAACTGCTGAAAGCCGACGAGCCAAAGTCTTAGCACTATGCATAGCCTGTTTTTTCAGTAACAATGTAAATATTTCTATTCAAATTTCTCAGTGGGCTCTGTATTGAGCTCCAAGTGTCTTTTCTACTGTAGTTAAATGTGTAGTTATGGAAGGTAGCATAAGACAATTTGAGGCATTTTGAACAACAAAAGTACTGGCGGTAAAGTTTTAATACAGCAAAACAAGTTTTCTTTTTAACTTCTGAAATACTCCACATATTGCTCTGAAGCTGCATCCTCTGATTAAAACCGTCCCGTTTCTCTGATGATCGTGTGGACACGAAAAAAAATCAGGAGGAAGTGGAGTGGGAGCACAGGAGCAAGGTGGCCAGGAAGATGCACGCCTGCGGCCACGACGCGCACACCGCAATGCTGCTCGGCGCGGCCAGGATCCTCCATGAACACCGCCACAAACTTCAGGTTACTACTGCTGCTCCTCCGTCTTCTTCAGGCTACTATGCTTTTTGTCTCGCTGCCGCCCCCGCGCATCCTGCACATAATCACACACAGCGTGTCACACTGTGGAAAAATTCTATTATATCACGCCCCAGGATATATAACAAGTCAATCAGCTTCTGACATGTGGCACATATATACTGTAGCGACACTGTAGCATGCGGAGAACCGCACATAAACACATCTGCTACAGTGTTTCTACAGTGCGTTACAGTGCATATACATGCCACGTGTCAGACGCTGATTGATTTATTACCTATATTGATCTGTGCCACCGTGATACAATAGAATTTTTTTGGCACTGTGCACGTCAAATTTGAACAGCTTAGCTTGATTTTTTTAGTTGCCTGATTTGAAATTCTCAATCGACGTATGGTTTGGTACTTTGGTTGCACGAGATTCGCAGCATTATCTATGCTCGGTTTCGTTTAGGAACAGTTAGCACGAGCATTCGTTTGTTGCGGTGTCCTTCTCCCCGGCAGATTCTTCAAGATCTTTATGTTCCAGTTGAAGCCAGATCAGCTTGTCAATTCCTCCTAATATTTGCTTTGTCACACTCGGACAGGGTTTTCGTGGAGACACGGGCTTTTTAATTAATTTCCTATGGCAAAGTACAGTGAAGAAATGAATTAAAATGGAGCAGTGCATCGTACCAATAATTTAAAGCGAGAGCTTTTGATGGAGCACACAGATCCCTGGATACCGCAACGTGCGCATCAAATAAGAGTATAAGGGCAGTCTCAATGCTGGAAACTACACACGGTTTCCATAGCAGCCACGTCAGCAAGAAACAATCTATAGAAACTACCTCATACAATGCTGGTGTCTTCGCGTAATAAATGTTGCCTTTTTTTTCTTTCTCTCTCCCAACTCCAATCCAACCCAACCATTGTACGACGCCGACCATCCATCCACCCGCCTCGCAGCCAAAAGCAGCCAAAAGCAAAAGGCAAGAAAGCAAAAGCAAGCGCCTCGCGAGCGAGCTGTTCCCATCCATCCACTCCGCCTCGCAGCCAAAAGCAAGAAAGCAAGCCTCCCATCCATCCAGAAAAGCAAGCAAGCAAGCGGCCTGGGCGACGGCGAGCGCGACTCGGGCGAGAGCGGCGGCGCGTGCGAGCTCCCGCGCGCGGCGACGCGAGCCAGCGCGGCAGCGCAGGCGAGCTCCCGCGGCTGCTCGGGCGAGCGCGGCCGCGCGTGCGTGCTCCCGCGGCGGCGCAGGCAAGCTCCTGCGGCGGCGCAGGCAAGCTCCCGAGCTCCCGAGCGGCCGGGGCGACGGCGAGCGCCCTGGGCGACGCCGGCGAGGCAAGGGGACGGCGAGCGCCCTGGGCGACGGCGAGCGCGGCCTGGGCGGACGGCGAGCGGCCGGGGCGACGGCGAGCGCCCTGGGCGACGGCGGCGCGGCCTGGGCGGACGGCGAGCGGCCGGGGCGACGGCGAGCGCCCTGGGCGACGGCGAGCACCCTGGGCGACGCCGGCGAGGCAAGGGGACGGCGAGCGGCCTGGGCGACGGCGAGCGCCCTGGGCGACGGCGGCGCGGCCTAGGCGGACGGCGAGGAAGCGCGCAGCGTCGCAGGCGAGCGCTCGGCGGCTGGCGAGGCGAGCGTGCATGGCGGCCGGCGAGGAAGCGCGCAGCGTCGCAGGCGTGCGCGGGCCCCATCTATCGAAACTACTGGTTTCCTCCCAATGGCGAATTTGCAGTTTCTTCCTCTCTCGGTTCAAGAGCCGACGCCGTTTCCTGATGAAGAAACGGTTTCCTCTGATTTCTCCCTCTTTCCTCATTTATTGACCTGCCATGTCAGCATTTTTGCTTAGGTGGCTTCTTATTTAATGAAGATAGAAACTACCATTAATGCCCATTGGGACTGCCCTAAGACTTTCCATGGGACACGTCGATGTCAGGCGTTCCTGTCGACCTTTCCGGTGTCCCGGGCAGTCTAACGCTTGTCAACAAAGACGTTCTTTTCTGTTTTTCAGTTATTTTCTAACTTTAGTTTCTATTAAATGATCTTATTTATTACATGTATAAAAGTCATCAACTGCCAACTAAAAAAGAACAGGTCCAAGGTCTATCTACGGATGGACGAAGCTGCAGAAAATCAAGAAGCTTTATTTTCTTTTTTTGTAAACAAAGAAGTTTTATTTTCTTGCGGGCGTCGAACTCTCTTCGAGATGTTGTCTCGGGCAATCGGGATCTAGCACAATGTTCTTGTCTTTTCTTCTGCGGTAGACGTCTACCTGCAAGCTTAATTTGACTTCGATTTGAGAGGATTTGTCTCTTCCGGAGGAAACACTGCTATCTTAGGGCTTGTTTGGAACAGAGGAATTTCACAGAAATTTTGCAGAAATTTTACAAGAAACAGTTCAATTCCCGCAGGAATTGGAAAAAACTCCCGTATTCCAAACAGGGCCTTAGTAAGCATTACTACCATAGTGGTAGTACTAATTCTTGAAGAGTCCTTTTCGGCGCGGACGACGTACAGCCGATGGGAAGGGGAAGAATCCAAAGAGAGAGCAAGCGTTGCGAAATATCTTCCTAGAGCCTTGTATATGCATCGTAATTCGGACATGCCACAGTTTTGGGCGGGAAAAATATGAGCCTTGTGACTATTTGGAGTTGCGGTGCGTGATCACCATTAGAAAATGAACATATTCTCTCATGAAACAGTTCTACTATTCGGTGCAAAACAGCAATGTGTGTTCGAATGGTAAGCAAAGTTCTGGGTTTCTTTTTGCAGGGGACGGTGATCCTTCTTTTCCAGCCGGGCGAGGAGGTCGGCCGCGGGGCCAAGAAGATGGTGGAGACCGGCGCCGTGGGCAACGTCGAGGCGATCTTCGGGTTACACGTCAATGTGATGCTCCCCACCGGCGTGGTCGGGTCGAGGGCCGGCCCGCTGCTGGCCGGCTGCGGCTTCTTCGAGGCGGTGATTACCGGCGAGGGCGGCCACGCCGCCATCCCCCACAGCAGCGTCGACCCCGTCGTCGCCGCGTCGAGCGTCGTCCTCAGCCTGCAGAGCCTCGTCTCCCGGGAGGCCGACCCGTTAGACGCCCAGGTACGTACGGACGCAACATGAGAAACTTTCTTGCTTCCTCCTCATGGCAATGGCATCTCTGAGAGCCTGAGACGTTTTTTTTTATGGCGGCAGGTGGTGACGGTGACGAGGTTCCAAGGCGGCGGCGCGTTCAACGTGATCCCGGACTCGGTCACGATCGGCGGCACGTTCCGCTGCTTCTCGAGCGAGGGGTTCATGCGGCTGAAGCGGCGGATCGAGGAGGTGATCGTGGCGCAGTCGGCGGTGCACCGGTGCGCGGCGGCGGTGGACTTTCACCCCGGCGGGAGGCCGCTCCTGCCCCCGACCATCAACAGCGCCGAGCTGCACGCGCACTTCGTGGCCGTCGCCGCGGAGACGCTCGGCGCCGGCGGCGTCCGTGGCGCGGTGGAGCTGTGCATGGGGAGCGAGGACTTCGCCTTCTTCTCCGAGGCCGTGCCGGCCTCCCACTTCTACTTCGTCGGGATACGGAACGAGACGGCCGGGTCGGTGCACGACGCGCACTCGCCGCGCTTCCTCGTCGACGACGGCGCGCTACCCTACGGCGCGGCGATGCACGCCAGTCTCGCCATGACGTACCTGCAGCGCCAGCGCTGGGCGTCTCAGGAGCGCGGGGACTGGCACGAGGAGCTGTAGGTTCTGTTGCTGCGAGAGTCGCGTCGCGACCTCTGCTCGGCCAGGGCGTCGGCTGCGCGCGCGCGCACGGCGGCTCAACGAGCTCAAGATGGCCACGCTACCGGCGGCGCTTGCCATCGTCGAGTAATCTCGTCGGAATTCTGTTTGGGATCCAGATGAAAACGTAGGAAATGCCTACTGGGAATGTAGAGTGACTGATTATGCTGTCCAATGCGAGCGGTGTAGACCGGATCAAATTGCACGCAGAAATGATGTGGGAAGAAAAGAGAGGGGCAATCATTCGTTCGTGTGCAGTGTATCGCAGGAATGAGTTGGGAAATCGAAGGATTTCCGATTGGACTCGAGTGGTACATGCCCCTAAATCACATCAATAATCGTTTATTTTTGTTCGACTATATGGATAGATCGTGAATATTGTGATGATGAATAATTGATATAGGTTGAATTGAAATTTGCGTTTATAAAAGTTTCGATCGATGCACTTGTGCGAAAACTGAAAAGTACTGAAGTATTCACGTATTGCGATTTGACTGTTATATTAAGGGCGGTCGACTGGTCTGTGGTCTGGATGAATTGGTTCGTGTTTATGGGTGAATCATGTTGTGTTATACGTGTGTGGATTGATGTTGATCAAGTTGGAGAAAACTTGTGTCGAACAATGTTCTTTAGTGTTTGCATGTGCCTGTTGAGTATAGAGGCGATCATGGTCGATAACGAGAAGTATCGAAACTAGAATGGGAGATCTGTAGCACCCCATATGCAACCATTCTGAGATACTACTATGAAACGTATTGCCAAAATAAAAAACAAGTAATAAAAGCAACAATAGGAATTCAAAGAAATTAAACCTTAAAAGTACTTTATTAAAGACTAGCAGAAACTAAAATAAATATTTGAAATATAGGACTGGCCCACATCTAATCAAAAGGAAATAAATGAAATAACATAAATAGTGGCAAGCCACGGTGCCGAAAACTCGAGTGCTCCCACCCATGCATGATGTTATCACTCCACTGGTCTTTTACATGAGAATGGAAAGAGTAAGCGTGAGATTTGGAATCTCAGCAAGTACCTAACAACGGTCGCAACACGGAGAGAAAAGGATAAGTAAGCAACAAGTAATTGACGGCTAATTGCAATGAAATTAAGTTACCAGAAACATTAAATCCGATCAAGGATAGAGATAACGGAGATGTGGAACCAAGGTAATAGTTATTTAATCGTTATAGCCATGGTCTCGGTGATCCCTTTCCACATACCTGATTATACGAGAGTAGTCAGGCACGTCTCTCTCCTCAACTGTATAACCGCAGATAGGGTGTAATATCCTGAGTAACAAAAATGTACGCCCCCCGGTACGTTACTAGGTGGGTGGCTATATGTAGTACCTAGATTTTACAATCCGGATTCCTCTGTGATTCCACCGCACTATTCCCTGGATCAGTAGATAGTGTTCACAGATTATAGTTCTGAATATCAAGGTACATATCATGCGGAAGCGTAAATATAATAGTAGACTTACTCAGGAGCCGATTAGGCCGAAATTATTAAATTGCAGCAGCGGAAGAATGAAGTACATAGGTGGGACCTTCAGGACATGCCCACAGGCAGCCAACTGGAGGTTCGCGACCTAGCCCTTGACATCTTCATCTTCTCTTCCATCATGGCCAATCGTGTTGTTGAGGCGAAGTGATCTGATACCTGATTCTGGATTTGTTATGAAAGCGAGTGTGATCACAAACCACCGTGCTCCGCGAGCCAATACACAGGATGCAAATAATTAGCATGCATGGCTTATCAAAGGAGAGGCTCGGGTTATTTTATTTGTCAAAAATGGCTTTTGGTAGCCTTAGTATTATTAAATTATAATGTTTCTATCTAAACTCCACACGTCGATTGCCATAATCGACTTAATCCACCAAGGACACACTTTCTTTATTGATTGTTGTCTAAGACTCCAAACAGCGAATAACATCATTTATTTGAATCCGCCAATATATTTTGTGTTCTAAAATCCTAATAATCCAATCTTGTAATTTCTATTCATCAAGTCTTCACTTCTGAATTCTAATGCTTCCCTAACACATTTGCTTTCAAACCACCGATATCATTTGTATCAGTACTTTCTAACAATTCAATACTTTCGGCTATTGATCCAAAACCATAATTTGCTCTTCCAGTAATCAATGTTTTCTATTATCCATCTCTAACTAATTCACTAATATACCTCCACTAAGAGTATCTGTGTTCAAGTCTACGATTCAATAGTATACATCCATCAAGAATATCATTGATCAATATTATACTTCGATAATTGTTATCATTCCTCCAAATTCCCAAGATTCAATTCATCCATTTAGTATTTGATCAAATCCTATTCATCACATTATCGCCAACATCTTCCAAGAATTTATAGTTATTAGGGTTATAATCCGGCAATTACTTTTGCACTCCCTAATTCTCCAAAATCATTTAAATCATCTACCTAGCCTATATATTCATTTACGCTCTACCAATGTATTTATCCCAGAATCCACTCTATGGTGTCCTTTTTATGATCGACATGAATCCACCAATATCTATATGTGCTCATCACAAACATCCATCTCCTTTACTCACGACTCTATTTATTCCCCCTTGCATTTTATTTTGCCAGAATAGAAGTGTCATTATTTCAAATATAATACATAGAAATTTCCTGAGACCTAGCAGTTTTGACCAAAGACATAATGTGTAAGAGAATGCAATAATATTAGTGATCCAGATTCCATCCACCGTTACATGATCTCTGCACCATATGCTAGACCTTCAGCGTTATAGCCGCTTACATTACCACTGGGACGACACCCAGGACAACTCAAATCAGGGCTTTCCAATGCCCTCCACTTTTTCCATTCCCAACCACAAAGTTTTTGAAATAGAACTATATCTGGTTAAGTTCCCATGTCCGCCCTTGACCGTGGGCACGGCTATTCGAATAGTTTTGACTCTGCAGAGTTTGTACACTTTACCCACAAGAGATAAATCTGCTCGATGCCCCACATGATTCCTTAGCCATGCGGTTGAGTAGACTATCACAGGGCCTTTACAGTGCATAGTCCTACTGTGGTTACACCCGCTAAGGTCTATCTTCCGTAGGATGCGCACATCCCTCGGGAAGGGTCCCTCGTGAGCCATCACGGGCAAAGGCGGGGATAAGACCATCCATCCCTTTGCTCGTGTTCACACCTTCACGTAACTACCTTAGAGCCATACAAATTAGTCAACCCTGCCTACACTTTGCCAGCTTGTGGTTGCACTGTTGTACCTTGGGAGGTCATGACAAGATTCAGTTCTTAGTGATATCTGGGCGGTTCTACCACTAACCCATTTTGTGCTTCCACTGCACCACACTCACACCCTCGAACCATCCGCCCAGATATTTAAGCAAGTGAGGTTTTTGGGAACATAAAATAATCATACCAACATATTCCAGTCATTCCCACCATGACTTTCCAAACCAGTTGCTCATCATTGAAAATGATAGTGATGCTTGGGGCATTTCAGCGCCGCTGAGTATCTAAGCAGTTCTAAGCATGGCGTATATTTAGGGACTGATTTTTGGAAGGTTACTATTATAATTTTTTTGCTAGGGCGACAAGGTTCACACATCCAAATATTTCAAGGGGGGATGTAACATTATTCAAGGTAAACAATGGACACATAACTAGAATATTAAATTAAACATGTATTTGCATATAAAATAACAGCATGCAATTTGATAATTTAAACCAAAGTAATTTGCAGAAAATGTAGGATCAACATGATCAAAGTATTGACTCGCCTGGTGCGGTCTACCGCGGTCTTAAGCTCACACAATGCTTTCTCTTGAGCTTTTGGGTCTCTATCTTCACTTCGGGCTTGATCTTGTTTGATCCACTGATTCTTCACGACTCCTAATTTCTAATTACACGATAATCGACTGAATTCAAATAAAAACAAATAACTCAAAAGATCCAAATAAATCCGAATAAACTTAATTTAGTTTTAATATAAGTTAATGAGTGATTCAGGTGATTTGAGGCAAGGTCGATAATAGCATACGTTATCTTGATCTTTTTATTACGAACTTCTTCTACTATTTTTATATTTATTAAGGAAGTTTCATGAGTTAGGTTAAACCTATGAATTGGGTATTTTATCGGGTGCTAATATTCAGGGCATACATTATATACGCGATGTATAAAATCTTTAACTTACCAATTTAGTCTTAAGAGTCTGAGTCTATAGCACCCTGTGGTGTGTTATTTTATGTACACGCAGTTGTCTCTAGACATAACTTATTTCAAGTTAGGATCCGTTTATATGGGTACCAACTGGTTATAGGCAATTATGCTCAACATATTTATTAAACCTGGTGTCAGGACTTAATCACTGGCACCACTATTATTTTGTCAACAGCTCAATTATTACTAGGCCTAGTTTTGGTTTCAATTTGAATTTTATTCATATGGGCAAAGCTTGTTTTATGGGGGTATATGTTTAATGTTTGCTGTTTGGCAAAATCTTCCTCTAAGATTTGTTAAATGACAACGTGTTAACTATGGGGCATACATTTTAATTATACTTAAAGGTATCTTTACTAAATGTGGATATTTAACCAAAACCACTTGATTAGCTTACATATAACTTTATACTCGGATGTATACATACTATTCCTCGCTATGCCTAATAACATTGGGCTTCAAGTTACATATTAGCAAGGTTATTTTTGTTTGCTTTTGATCCATAGCTATTAACTATTCACTATTATGCCCTTTTAACTAGAGTCTTTGTGATATTGCCATCATTACCCCTTTTGCTTAACGTAATTTATTCGGAAGTACACTCTTGTTTATGTGAGGGAAACTTGTTGTACATAGTTATACCTTCATATGGGGTTTAACTAAAGCTACTACTTGAGACTGGTTTGATGGCGGTACTTTAACGTTGGGTTATGTATTACCATTATGGGTAGTCTTTAATTATGGACTTGTTGTTTTAGTTCTAATCTACACCCAATTTGTTTTCCTGAATTTTATCTTGAATGTATTTTTAATTGGGGGTCTTTATTGAATTTGGGCAATTATGCAAAGCTATATCTTATCAGTGTCTTGGATTGCTAGTTAGCCCTCTAATAAATGTTTAAACTATATTAGTTGCTCATGCAGTAAATAACCAGATATTAAATGTTGAGTAACCTTAATTTACATCCTAACTAAATTTATTATATTCCCTAGATTATTTCTCAATTTTTCCACAATTTTTACTAATTAGAATGAGGTACAAAACTTGAAATAAAACAAAATGGAGGAATAGGTGGTCGGTGGGATCGAACCCGGGACCTGTAGGGGGGAAAGGCTCTGTGCGTTAGGCGTGCTCGGGCTAGCCAAGTGAACTCTCAGTGTTTCGTGATTGAGTAGGGGCTTTTAAACTAAAGAGGCGAGTGCTGTGGTGGAGCTCCAACAAGGTTAGCCGGCCGAAACTGGGGAAGCGCACGGCGGTCGGGGCAGGTGGGCTCGCCGGCGCGTTCGGCGGCCGGAGGGGCAGCAAGCATGCAAAATGGGTCGACGGGAAGCCATGCAAGCCGGTGGAGGAGGCGATGTGTCCCAGAACAACGCGTGTCGGCGTGGGCGGCTGCTCGGGTGGCCGGTGAGGTGGGAAGAAGGCGCCGGCGGCCGGGAAGAATAGGAGAGAGGACGGCGCGTGCCAAAGTAGGAGGGAGGGTAGGGGAGGCTTACCGTGCGGTTGGTTAGACAAGGCGCGCCGGCGGCATGAGGTGGGGTCGGCCAGCGGTGGCGCACGGTGCCGGCGACGTGCAGGCGGCGAGGGCCCTGGCCGGCGGTCGAAAAATCATTGGGGCGGCGAGGGGGTGCTCCAGGTGCGTGGAATTGGGAAATCACGCGCCGTGGAGGGAGAATCGATGGCGGCGGCGCAGTGAGCAGTGGCGGCCGGAGATTGGGGAGAAAGGAGGATGAGGGAGAAATGGGGAGAAGAAGAAGGAGCACAGGGGACCATGGGGAGCTTGGGGCTTCTTATGGGGGCAGTGGGACGGGGGAGGCGCGGAGGGCCAGGCGGCGGGATGGTCCGCCGGGTAAAGCCGATGCGGGGCTCGAGGCGCATGGGGGTGCAGAGCGATAGCGACAGTTCGGCGCGGTGCAGAGGGTGACGGGACAGAGCTGGCGCTAGGGACCGACGGTCCGGAGGGAGGCGTAGCGCGGGGTACGGGCTGCGCGCAGCGTGGTCCGAGCGAAGGGAGGTCTGTCGGGACGCCGTGTGAAGGAGGAGGAAGGCAGGGGAGTGGGCCACGCTCTGGAGGAAGGAGGGGCGCAGGGCCCGCTGGCAGAAAGACGGGGACGGGGTCCCACGGGCAGTGAAAGAGAGCGGGAGGGGGAGGAGAAATAGGCTGGGCCAGTTGGCCGGCCTGACCTCCTTTACATGTTATTTTTGCTGGCTTCCTTTAATTTTGCATATATGTATATATACTTATTTCTTATCTTGCTAAGCTCCTTCTTGCGCAATTTGTATATACACATTGGTATATGTATGTATACGTGTTTGTAGTTTATCCCTTCACTTTTATTGCTATTCATATCATTACATCTAAAATAAGATTTCATATTTTAACTCAGGTTTCTCCCTGCTTACACTGGATCATCTTTTCATATTCTTATTTGAAATTTTATCTTCCTATTATTTGCACATTTCCTTTTAGGGTATTCTAATGTTTGTTTCTTTTTGAGCTTCTTAAATTTTTGGAACCTCAACAAAATTCCAGAAAAATGCCATAAAAATCCTCACTCAAATAGAATATATTGCAAAACCATTCAAGAAATTCATATTTTAAATTTCAAATTTTTCAGGATGTTACACTATATCCCTTATATATGGGTAACCCCAGGCCAGGTAACAATTATGTTATTAACGACTAATATGATAAGTCATTAGAATAACTAAGGACAAGTCTGGGTAATGTTACGATAAGTGTCCGGATTGTTAAGGTTGAGGAGGAAAGGCAAGTTTCCAATATGAGACAATGGGGAATGATACTATGGTGATGGTGATCTAGGAATTACTTTAAATGGCACTTTAACCTTGCTCACACAAGGGTTGTCAACCATCCAGATTTTATTACGTGATAAGTGGTTATTAGTCAAGTTAATAAGTACCATAAATAAGGCAATCGAAGCTCACAAGCAATAACGTATAAATAAAAGATCAAGGAATCAAGGTATATAAATAAAGCAGCCCGATGTTAAAAGATTATTAGTGGTTAACCTTAAATTCGAACATGCTTATACGCTACCCCTATTAATGATTTAAGCATCAATTCTAATCATTAATTAACACATGAATCCTATAGTTGAGCATTATAAAAACCTAGAAGCATATAACACCAGCTAACCTAGCACATCAAAATCTATCCAGTAATAATAACAGCATACAACCCGGCAATCAATACAATGTAATCATTGAGCACTAAGCTAATGGAGACAATTAATCATGAAACGGTAATGTGCGAAGAAGATAGGTCACGGCCGCGAGGTACTTGCCTTGAGCACACTCGATGGATTGAAGCTTACGACTACGAGCAAAGGTGTCGAATCGATGCCAAGAAAACAAAGGAAATACGAGTACTCAAAGGCGTTGAATTCTCGAAGGCACAGGTGATTGAGAACTTCTGCTCCTGGTGTCAAAGATCTCGAGTACGTGCAACCTGTTGAAGTCTCAAGTACATACGAAGCAGTCGAAGTTACGACCTTGTGCAAAGCAGTCGAATTTCAATTATGTGGAAAGCGGTCGAAGTTTACGAGTGTTAACCAGTTGAAGATCAGAGTGTGAAGCGGTCGTAGTTTACGTGCATAGAAGTGGTCGAAGTTTACGACTGTTAGTAGTGGTTGAAGTTTACGACTGGCAAAGAGTTTACGATAGCTGAGCGATTGAGCGAGTGGTCAAGCGCCGAGCGGTCGAACCAATTGTCAAAGTTTATGACTGGTAAGACTTTAGACAGCTGAGCGGTTGAGCGCCGAGCGGTCGAAATCATCATCAAGCACTAAGAGATTCTAAAAAACAGAGGTAATCATTTACCCCTTTTCTGATTATGGTATTCAATCATACAATTTTCTTCTTCTTCATTGGAAACCCATCAATTATCTTTTTCGAATTTTTGGTACAAATAATCCATTTTTTATTCGAAATTACAGAAATATACCCGCGGAAATTTTTTTTACAAAAATAGGCTCCAGTCGCCCAATGGTTGAGCGACTGGAGCCTTTCGCCCAACCAGCGGACGACACAATAGCTGTCGCTCTACCCTCGGGCGACTGCATCTAGTTGCCCTCCCATTGGGCGACTTTCATGCAGTCGCCCAATGGTTGGGCGACTACACTCAGGGGCCGACAAAACTGTATGTACCGATCATTTTGTATACCGATGCAATATAAACAACTAGTCTGAAAAGATAAAATGACAAAGTTCTATATGGCTTATATATACTCATTGGAAAGGTTTCGACGAGATCTACAACTTTTCAGTTGAAGAAAAATCCAAATTCCGAAGGGAAGAATAGGAAAAAGGGCAAAAACAGAAAGAAAAAACTTGCGACGCAGGTTTAGGTCCAAAGATAGCCGATTTTCGGGGTCTTGGAGGGAGACTAGTGCAAGCGGGTCATTATTTTTGGATCGGACTCGTCGTTAGCTTTCCAACGAGTACAAGAACGTTGAAAACGGACACCGTATGCAAAAGTTATGCCCGTTTTACTGAAGGTGTGTCGGAAACGGACTCGAATTCGTTTCGGCCTCAATTGAAACTGCTATAACTTTGGATCCCATGGCTGAAATTGCTCAAATTTTTTTCTGGAGGCTTTTGGATGTATGAAGAACATCTCCACCAATTTTCACTATTTTTGGCGAAGGTTTGATGCACTTTCCAAATTTCGGCAAAATAGACTCTTTCCTCTCTTTTTTCTCTCAGGGACCTGAGTGCAGTCGCCCAACCATTGGGCGACTTTCATGCAGTCGCCCAATGGGAGGGCGACTGGATGAAAGTCGCCCAACGGTGGGGCGACTGCAATTAATCGCCCAACGGTTGGGAGATTTTCCAGTTGTCGCTGCTGGGTTGGGCGAAAGGCTCCAGTCGCCCAATGGTTGAGCGACTGGAGCCTATTTTTGTAAAAAAAATTCCCGTGGGTATATTTCTGTAATTTTGAATAAAAAATGGATTATCCGTACAAAAAATTCTATCTTTTTCTTGGTTGCAAGTCTGGAAAGGACAACCTGCTGGCTGCTGCTGTTACTTAGCAGTTAACCCTGACATTCAGCCAAACAAAAAGAGTAGTATTGGCACTAATCTTTTCTTAATTATAAATTTCAAAAGACGGTCGCATTACGCACAAATGACAAAAAAAAATCGCAGAGAAAAATTGCAAAATAAAATTTCATACACTGAAACAGAAGCGCAAAAATACTACACTACATTTCTTTGTTTTATTATACGTGGCATGCATACCTTTTTTAGTTATAATCTTGGTTTAAATACGAGAACCTGCCTCCAGAAAAAAAATTTGAGAACTATTATAAGTTTTAACCCTCTCCTGAACCGAAGCACGTTCTGTGCTGTGATGAGGTCCAAAATGCTTACAGAGTGAACTGTGCCTGCCACCAGTCCCAACTCCCAAGCAACTGAAGCACCATATACACAAGTTAAACAGAAAAAGGGGAAAACAAAGTAACTAATTTAAAAGAAGAATTCGCCATGTGTTCATAAAATCCATAATTCGTAACATGTACTTGAACCATGCATGGAGCGTGAATAAAATCAAACAAGTGAAACTGCAAAGATCATTTAAAAACAGAACAAAGATCAATTTCATTGTGGGACCAAAACAGAGTAAATAATTAATAGAGCGAATGCTGATATTAAATTATCTTAATCAATACAAATAGATGGGTAGCACAAGAAAAGGAATAAAACACAGCCATGCTAGCAGCAGCAGAAGAAGATGCTAAGTACACGTAGGAAGGAGGAGGTAAAGAAGGCACATTAGGCAAGTGATCATTCCAGAACAACACGACCTTGACCGTAAACTCAGTCATGGAGCGAGCCTCCGGGACACGCGCGGCTGTGACCTCAACCAACTCAGCGGCGCAGGCTGCCGAATAGGAGCGCCACGGCGGGGCAGAGGACGGCGGCGACGAGCGAGGACGAGACGGCGGCGGCACCGGACGTCGGGCTCGGCGCAGGCCCGTCGGCAGCCAGAGCAACCCCGACGAGGGAAGACACGGCGATGGCGGCGACAACGACGGCGCGGAAGATCCTGGAGGCCATGATCCTACGAGAAGCGTCGCAAATGCTGTATTACAGCTGGTGGAAAGCAAGAACTGGAGCGGTGGCGTGTGCGAGGGGCGTGTGAGGTGAGGCCGGAGGAAACCAGTGACGAAGCGCGCGCTTTATAGCCGAAGAACAGAGGAGTTGGGGCCCTACATTTACAGCCTGCCTCCCCGAGACAGCTCACGATCGATCAACGGCTGGTAGGGCCAGCATCTGCATGCCGCCTCCTTTCCACCCTTCCTTCAAAGATGGGTGGCGACTGCTTCCAACCTGCTACAATACAAGCGATGGCATTCGCGGTTTGTGAGTACACATCGGTCTGTTACTAGCTGCCTGTTCTTGCATGCGAGGTGCGATGTGTGCAGGCTTCATAGTACTTGTGTAACTGAAGCTCAGATGCATGAGCATGAGTGCTTCATGCGTATGTATGAACGAGTGTACCAAGAATTTGATACCAAGATCTAGCTAGTTTTTGCTTAGCCAACGCAAAGGGAGGGAAGTGGACCGCACACCACATGCTCCCTTGCCAAGTGCTCCCCAGTGATGAACGTCCGGTGGGGGCTCGCTCTCATGCATATGGCGCCGTTGCGTTTGATTCCTTTCGGTCATCGTCCGTCGCAAAGAACGACAGATCAGGGGAAGCGCTAGGTGGGTATGTGGCGTTGCGCGCGGTTTGGTTCGGTGTGCAACGGCCGGGGAGAAGCACAGGTATCATCTCATCTCATGAAATGTGGCTGTTGCCGCTGTACTTGTTCCTCGTCTGATTGTTAGCTCGCCAGTCGCCACCGTCGGTTTGCCAGATCGTACCCGGTTGATCCTGAGGTCAACTGAATATCACAGGTGAAGCATTCTTGGAACAGTGGGTTTGGTAATGTGTTAGGGGGGAGCAGTCACCTCCTACTCCTAAATTAGTTCCCAAAAGGTGAGGCGTTGGTTTCATCGCTGGGTAAGATCAAGCCTGAAGCAACAGGTAGGAAAAATGGGTACTACTTGGTACATTCGGTCAAAGATAATAATCACAAATATTTCACTTGCTGCTGATTTATCGCTTTCAGGGTTATCTTGTTCAAATACTATTCACTTGTGTCACTGCTTTCTAAATTGGGTTTTAAATTCAGGCTACCGGCATTACTTACTTGGGAACAAAGTTAAGCAACTGTCTACACTATCAGAGGCGTCACTGGCGGTGGGAGTAATGGGAGATTTGAACCACTTGAAGAATCTTAGAGCACGGCACAGGGCCCCAACTAACAGTGGATATGTGGTGGAATGTCCCAGAAAAGTGGAAGATTTAGCCTCATTGACAGCGCAAATTGGATGTGGATCGGGTGTCTAGTCATGGACTCATGGAAGCACTTCGATCATCCGTCGATCCTAGACGAAGCAGAGCTTCCATGGTGCATTAGAGAACAATAAGAAGAGATCTCAGGTCACAAGTCGCTGTCACTGCAGAGGTTTACTTGAAGCCACGGTTGCTATAATTACTTGTGGATTGTGGCGAAGCTACAGATCGATGCATCATAGCTGCTACTTGCTAGTTAGTGTGCTATTGCGAGTTGGCGAATCCATGCCCAAGGACAGGAACATGGCAACACTTTGGTTCTTGTTGTGATGCTAATTGGTTGCTATGTAAACTACAACAACTAAAATCTTAACTAGTATATTAGTTTGGTGAGCCGTGTGCCGTGGATTACATTATTATTCGGCTTCCGTTGTGCTGCTAATTGGAGTCTTCTTGTGGTCCTTTCCTGCAAGTGTTTGTTGTTCTGCATGTTACCAGTAGCTAAAAATTCTCTAAGAATGTTGGCTTGCTCGTGGTGAAAGTTATCCCAATACGCGATACGAGTACAGTAACATGAATACGGTGATACCACGATACAATTTTTTTTTAAAAAAAACAAGGATCTAAAGATATGTCGATACAGTAAATATATTTGTATTTAAAAATAAAAAATAAAGAGGTTACCAGATAGCGACAAACTAAGATCACCTTAACAAATGCTCTCTCTATATGTATGTATGTATGTATGTATGTATGTATGTATGTATGTATGTATGTATGTATGTATGTATGTATGTATGTATGTATGTATGTATGTATGTATGGAGAAAGAGAGAGGAAGAAAGGTATCTCTATACCTTAGGATATCCTCATACTCGCCTTGAGATCCATGCCACTATATATATCTACTTTTCTTGCTCCGGTGCTGTTGGTACAAAACCAACAGTGGAGAGAGGGGGCAGGTCATGAGTCACGACTCACAAGTATTCCCACCACATCCAACCATCTCTCTTTCCCTCCCCCATTCATTCTCGCCCACTTCTATCTCTCTCTAGCCGGCGACGCAGATAAGGTGACAGAGCAGGCGGAAGCGGGTAGCTGGCGATAGGGCAAGGAGGGCCATGTTTGGACCAATGTTGCATCGTTCCTGCCCTTTCTAGGCATCCCTGGTGACGACATACTCATCCACCGATGCTTCCTCATCTGTCCTTAACACCACCACCAAATACATGTCAGATCTAGGCACCCTCAGCGACAATAGCCCCTTCTCCCCTGCTGCTATCGGTCCCTTCTCCCCAGCCACCACCGCCCCCTTCCCTTCTTCCAGGCCGCCGCCACCCCCTCCCCTTCTTCCAGTCCACCGACCCCTTTATCCTTGGCCGCCAGAGTTCCCTCTCTGACCCCTTCTCGGAAAGTATCGGAGGAGTATTGGAATTTTTTTAATTTATTTTAAATCATAATTATCCCGATACCTGCCGATACCGTATCGAGGCGTATCGCTTGTGTATCCCTTATCGGATGCGTATCACGTATGGGAACGACAGTTGGGCGACGTATTGGGGTATCACAAGTGGTGAGTGCAAAGGAGATGAGAGAGTTTTTTTATTACTCATCAGCTCATCGTTTTTTTGGGCATTGCTTACTGGACACGTCATAGAAGAATTTATGCCTGCAAATTCTGATAAATATGCAATGTTGAGATGGGAAGAATTGAACTAATTGATCAATTATCTATTCCATAGCAGAAAAGTTTTAAAACTAGAAAAATTCTAGCTAATATAGTCCACCGATCATGTGATTCTCCCCCACCTAATATGCCACAACCCAAGCACTCAACACCGTATTCACCTGATCCCTACTTGCTTTCCAATAGCTCAGTGATCCTCATCTACGGTCCTGCTACACTCAGTGACAAATAGCAGATATTAAAGTTTCTGGTCGTCCCAGGTGATTAACAAATGGGAAGTACTAGCGCCCGTACGTCCGATGGGAACAGTCAAGTGCAACAATTCCAAATAGCACGAGCAACAGATTTATTAAACTTGTGCAATAAAAAGGGTTTGATCTGAAAAAATATATTCTCAACAAAAGCTGCTAGAAAGCTACATATCTTGGTCTCATATGAAGGTGCTCTTGAAAACTTGACAAAATTCCAAAACAAATCTTTGGTCTCATAGCCATTGCAACAATTTAGACATGTGTATAAAATAATTGAGAACAACAATTGCAACATAATTCAAATGAACTTGTAAACTTGATACTTCAAGGTGAGGGGCAACATTATATGAGAAGTTGCAACATCTCGACAACCAAAGTAAACATTTTAGCAATTAATTGATGGTACAACAATCAAATGAATAGTTGCAACATCTCAAATCACCTATTGCAACAATTGAGAGAATACCTACAACAAAATGATGAAATATGATTGTGCTAACACTTTGGATGTGAGCAGGTCAAGCTCTGCCACCACGTTGTTGGAGTTGAGGAAGGCAGCACTTGTGGTAGCGATGGCTTGTCAGTGGACTCAAGAACACTTATAGAGGCTACTACCAGCGATGAAGCTATGCAATAGAATGACAAACAAATATCAAACACATATGCTATGAGGTTGCAATATTTTGATTGAACTCGTGCAACAAATTAAGTGAACGCCCACAACAAATCTAGAAAACGCCTGCAAAGGAGGCCAACATCGGAGAATACCCACAGGCATGCATGGATCTGATCATGGAGGGTGGCAAAGGTAGGCCTAGGGCCTTGACAGAGCTCGTCTGGCCATGGTGGACCTTGCAAGCACAGCGGCTATTTTTGCATGAGCAGGAGCCGTGGCCCTCGGTTGATATGTGTATGGAGAGGGAGGGGAGGGGAGAGAGGTAGGAGAGTCCAAGTGAGAGCTCCTTGAGTCTGGTGAGGAGGAGAATAGGAAGTAGTGGTGTGTTCAGATTTGAGAGCTGAAGAGTGAAGAGAATGACGTGGGAGGCAGGGTGAGGATAAGAATGAGGGGTGTGGTATGAAAGGAGCTTTGTGTGGTAGTGGTTTTATGATGTGTGAGTTAGGTGTCTGATTTTACTTAGTCCCATCGGACGTACGTGTCCAAGCGGTTCCCTTAACAAATTAAAGTTCGTTATGCTCTAGCTTATACTCAGAGTATCTAATTCCGATACCCACTTACCACCTCTTTCAAATTAGTTCAATACTATATAAGTACTCCCCTCCTCGGCTACTACCACACTCATATTTGCACACTTGCTTCTGAAGAACTAACCTTAGTGTTCTCTTCTAGATAGTACCGCTATGTACTGCTCCAAATTTCAGGTGACAAGCTATCAATCATGGTAAGGGGTATCAATCAACACTACACTTTTTGTATGTATGTTCAAATATGGCAGTAAAAATGTGCACACTTATACGAATGCATCCCTGGCACTTTCTGAAGAACAACTTAATTGTACACCATTTTTGTGTTTATTGCAGCAGTCGAGTCATTGGAGGAAGATGGTTGCCTCGAGCAAGGTCATTGTTGGAGCTGAACCTATCAACTCCATTCTCTACTCTTCAGAAGAAAATGAACACATATTTTCTCCCTTGTAATGATACACGCACATGAGTTGGGAGAACGAATAAATACAGGAGAGACTTCATTTGTGGCAACACACGCCTTTTCTTTCTTCTCTGTTTTTCACTCGCATCTCATATGCTTAATAGGAAGTACACGGCTTAAATAAGTGTCACACATACAGTCACATGACCTATACTCTATTCACCCACTAGCTCTACTAGCTAACAACTAGAACCTAATCTCATGCCAGCGACCTCCTAAAATTTCTCCACGATCTACACGACTCGGCCCTCTAACAACTTATTGACTCAGACTACAACTGCTACAGTAGACGCTTCGACTGCTACAGTGCTCAGACGCTTCAATTGCTACAGTGCCCGGGCGCTCCGATTGCTACATTACTCAAAAAACGAGTACTCGAACACATGACTGCTACAGTACTTGAACACATTACTGCTATCAACAACAAGATTAGTTCCAACAATCAACCCCATAATCTTGTTGTCATTATTTTGTGTACCTCCTCGCCGAACTTTAGAGTAGTGCTGGTTCTTCATCCACCACAGCGAGATGCACATCTTCCTTTCTTGGATTGCGGCACTCACTGGCAAAATACCCATGTATGCCACAGTTGTAGCATTGTACCTTCATCCTATTGAACTTACACTCACTGGTGTTGGAGTCGCTATTGTCTCCTCATCATCATGGTCATCACTAAGGCCGCCACCAGCTTTGACATGGCCATCACTGCGGCCACAGTTCTTCTTTGCACCGCTGCCTGACCCTTCTCCAGTTTTCCTCTCTTTAGTAGCAAGGGTCTCCCATTGCGCGTGTGTGAGCAACAAATGCTCACTCTCCTTTGAATTGCCAAAACTAATTCAGACGCATTTATCATAGGCTTTGTACCACCTGACAAGATCTTCGACGGTGAGGGTCTTCAAGTCACACACATTGTTCGATGGAGGTGATGAGCTGCATGTAGTGCACCGGGATAGTACAAAGAAACTTGCGAACAATGATAATTTCATCCACCGTAGTGTCGCCCAACACATAGATGCCGGTGACGACAGACGTCACCTGACTGGCAAAATCTTTAACGGTCTCCCCTTCCTCCATCTTCATCCCCTCTAAGTCCTTCTCGAGGGTCTGTAGCTTGGCCTCGCGCACACACTCGAGCCCCATGTGCACCGTCTTGATTACCTCCCATGCTGACTTCGCCATGTCTTTCCTGACAAGGGAAGACATGACTTGCTCTACACGGCCTTGTAGATGGCATATAATGCCATCCGATCTTATGGTACTCCATGGCACTAGGCTCTATTGCTTCCCACACGTTCTGCAACTGAAGAGTAGCATGGATCTTCATCGCTCAAATTATGTAGTTCGTGCGGGTGAGCTGTGAGTATGACATCGTCACCACGCTCTCCCTTTTCACCACCTGCGAGGTGGACGGATCACCTCGTAGCAGTTGTCGCTCGCCGGATAGAGACATACTCCTTCCTTCCCTCGGCATCCTCTTTGACACACGGAAATCACCAAGGCACTGATTTCAAATGTTGGAGCTAAACCTATCAACTCCATTTTCTACTCTTCGGGAGAAAACGAACACATGCTTTCTCTCTTGTAATGACACACATACACGAGTAAAGAGAACAAATAAATACAGGAGATACTTCTTTTGTGGCGACGCACGTCTTTTCTTCTTTCTCTGTTTTTCACTCGCATCTTATATGCTTAACAGGAAGTACACGGCTTAAATAAGCCTCATATACACACGGTCACATAATCTGTACTCCACGCACCCATTAACTCCACTAGCTAACAACTAGGACCTAATCTTATGCCACTAACCTCCAGGAATTTCTCCACGATCCACACAACTCGGCCTTCTAACAACTTATTGACTCAAACTACGACTGCTACAGTAGATGCTCTGACTGCTACAGTGCTCGGACGCTCCTACTGCTACAGTACTCGAACACATGACTATTATAGTACTCAAACACATGACTACTATCAACAACAAGATTAGTTCCAATAGTCATCAAGGTTGGCCCATGGGACAACAGTGCACACCAGGGCATGCGGAGCATCACCATGACGTATGGGCGGTTCATCGAGCCGATGAGGGTGAAGTATGACAAGAACGGCCAGCCGGTCATCGGCGAGAAGCACGACAGTGGAACGGGAAGCAGCCACACTGAGAAGGTAGGTTGCGTGCAATACAGAAGCGATGATACGTGAACATGACTCGTCTGTTTTGTGTGGTACTATATATACTAATAAGGGCAGATCTAGGTTTTTGTCACGCCCCCGGCTAGAGAGGGTCAGATGCCACTATTACCTGAGTTGGAAAAGAAAATTGCATACTTGGCTTACATGGACTTACCTAGACTTTACACTGATAAATAGCCTAGGCTACCTAGGGTGTGAATCCGCCCCTACTCTGGCACAATCACACTTGCCACTTGTACTCGACCGTAAATAATGGCAGATCAAGCTGGAGTTCCGGTACAAGCTCTTGACCGGCATCGGCTGCTGGTGCTGCCCAGTGGCACTGGTGGCACCCCGGTGATCCGGTCGCTGATGTTTAGGACCAGCCGGAGGACGGTGCACTCAAGGGGCGCGGGCGAGGGGATGCCGTTTGAGTACCCCATGGAGGGGCCGTGGTGGTCGGGTTCAGCGGGAGGAGCAGCTGGCACCTCGACACCATCGGCCTGCACGGCGCGGCGCTGCTACCGAAGACGCTCTGCGACGTCATCCAGGAGCGGGGGGGGCCCTGGCGTACCGGTCCTTCGTCTACGGTCTACGGGACCGGGTCATAAGCGCAGCAGCCAAATGCTCAGAACAAGAAGGCATTCGAGTGGTGCTATAAATAAATAAATAAATTAAATAGTTGCAAAAATTAGGGTTATTTTCCTTTAAGAAAAGTAATAGTCGAGTTGAAAATCCATCAAGCAGTAAACAGCATGATGTATATTTTAAGATCGGGTACATGTTGCATAAGGTGAAAAATGCTGCTTCTGGTTGCTCTGCGCAAAAGCCGGTGTGTCCTATGCTAGCCAGGCTTTACATTTCAGAACGGAGATACTAAGCTGCGTATTCGATACCCAACTAACAGTGAATAATCCTTTTTTCTTAGAAGAGAGGAACAACAATGGATAATCACTTGGTTTCAACAGAAGCACACAGGCACACACACAAGTGGCGCAAAATGTGATGCCCAACACTACATGGCAGCGACTGCTTCACGAAAAGATCAACGCAACAACGGAGACGTGTCAAAGGCATTCAGACCGGATAACACGGACAGCAGTCTGCCCCGGAGCAGCACGACGGCGATCGAAACCGACGCCCCCCACAAAACCGAAAGTTATCACCGCCACGGAGCAGCACGACGGGACGGACGGGCCGAAGAAGAAGCACCACCTGACAGAACCCGTGGCCGCCCCATGGCCCACTGTCAGCCACATAGCAAGCCACCCTCGCCCCATCATTAATGCCCGTGTCTCGAGGGCCGCTCCAACCAAGCTGGTTTTTTATTTTTGATTAAAATTATATTGCATCAGTTAAAATTTACTATAGCGATATCTAGTTTTTTCTGACTAATTTAATTAAAAATATGAAAAAAAAACAAAGTTACATCTTCACAAACAATACAATGAAATAAAAGAAAACAATCAAAAGCAAAATTTAAAAAGTAATGCGTTTTAAGGGCCTGTTTGGGACTGCTCCACTCCAAATTTTGCAGCTCTGCTCTAGCTTTGTCTTGCCAAACACCTCCAACTCCTAAAACTCCGCTTCGAGAAAAAAGTGGAGTTAGGGGCCAACTCCACGTTTTTTGTAGAGCACCTCAAGAGGTACTCCAGGATTTGGACTTTTGTACCTCCTCGTGGAGTTATGAAGAAATTACCCACCATTGCCATTACTGATTACACAGTGCCTCCTCGTACCGGTTCGCATCTTCTCTGGCTCCCCCCCGCGTCCCCCATCCTCTCCGCCTCCGCCCCCCGCCCCCCATCTTCTCCGGCTCCCCCCACCCGCGCCCCCCATCCGCGCCCACCCGCGCCGCTCCTCCTCTCCGCCCCCACCTGCGCCGCTCGTCTCCGCCCCCCACCCGCGCCGCTCCTCCTCTCCGCCCCCTCCCGCGCCGCTCCTCCTCTCCGCCCCCACCCGCGCCGCTCCTTCCTCTCCGCCCTCCCACCTGCGCGACTCCGCCCCTTCTCCTTCCTCCCACCCGCGCGCCGCTGGTCTTCTCCGCCCCCCACCCCACCAGCGCGCCGCCTCTTCTCTGCCCCCACCCGCGCCGCCCCTTTTCTCCGCCCTCACCCGCGCGCGCCCCTCTTCTCCGTCCCCCACCCGCGCCGCCCCTCTTCTCCGCCCCCACCTGCGCCACCCCTCTTCTCCGCCCCCACTCGCGCCTGGGATGGACAGATTCGAAGATGCTGGGGCGGGCGGCCAGTGGCCAGGGCGGGCGGCCAGGCCCCGCAGGCCAAGCTGTGGCCGCTGCTGGCCAGCCTGCAGCCACCCAGGACACTGCCAGCCATGCCACGGCCGGCGAAGAAGCTGCAGGTAGGAAGCGTGCAGCGCCAGCGAAGAAGAAAAAGGATGATCTGGTATGCTTGCATGCAAATTTGTATTGCCAATGTGCTGACAAGTTTAAAGGTTTGCTGTGAATGCTTGTGGGCATATGTGTTTGCTCTGTGATGATCATAGTCCATAACTGAGTGTGATCTTGTTAGAGGAATCGAATTTGAGCCCTATTGTTGATGTTACTGTCATCTTGTTGGGAATGCTCTGTGATGATCATAGTCCATAACTGAGTGTGATCTTGTTAGAGGAATCGAATTTGAGCCCTATTGTTGATATTACTGTCATCTTGTTGGGAATGCTCTGTGATGATCATAGTCCATAACTGAGTGTGATCTTGTTAGAGGAATTTCAGCTTTACTGATGCTCTGTGATAAGCATGCAGCCCTATTGCTCTACCGCTGCAGCCCTATTGCTGTCTTCGGTCTGGGCACTGGCATCATACTGATCTGTTTTATATATGTGCATGTGTCTGGTACCTTTGTTCGGTTCAGTTCAGCTTTACTGATACCTTTACTGATCTGTTCGGTTCAGCTGTTGTTTTTTTGAGCTCAAATTCTGATTTACTAACAAGATTATACATATGAAGAGATTGGACATATGCATGAGAAGGCCAAAATTTTTGATTTTGTGCAACTCTGTTCTGAGAGTAATAATAAAACAGTTAATTTGTTATATGCTGGAATTAGTTATTTTACTGCTTTTAGGGCTAGAAATGTGTTATATGTACTGATCTGTTGACATAGTAAGCATGCAGCCCTATTGCTACAGCCCTATTGCTCTACCGCTGCAGCCCTATTGCTGTCTTCGGTCTGGGCACTGGCATCATACTGATCTGTTTTATATATGTGCATGTGTCTGATACCTTTGTTCGGTTCAGTTCAGCTTTACTGATACCTCTGATACCTTTACTGATCAGTTCAGCTCCATCAAATGGGTCTACTATGGAACCCAATGCTCCTACTATGGATGCATTCCGTGATGAGTTGGCAACCACTATTTCTCTAGCTTGGAGCTAGAATTATGTATCGAAACACTGGCATTTGTAGTCATTTTGGTTTAAACTACTCTCTAGTTATCTATAGACAATTATTTGTATTCGAATGATGGACTTTGTTAATTATATATCATGCACGTTGCAATTTATGGGACAAAAGGATGGAATTATTTGACCAAAATATTTGTTTTTTTGGTTTTCTCGAATAAATTAATTGCGATTATAATATTTTACATCATATTTCAATTGGCAACAAAAAATATTCAGTTACATATGCTCCGCACACATCAAAACATACACCAAACATCATTCAGGGGCATATTGAACCTTTCTCAGGCAAACCTCACATTCCTGGAGCTGGAGTTAGACTGCGTGCCAAACAAGACCACCTGCTCCAGGAACTCCACAGTGGAGCTGCTCCATGGTGGAGTTGGTGGAGCAGAGCTGGAAAATCTGGAGCGGAGTAGTCCCAAACAGGCCCTAAGTGACTTCTAACTTTTGGAAGTCAGGAGCCGAAGAAAAAAAAGCCGGTTACTCGCCTCCAACTCCACTGCACACATTGCCTATGCTTAGTTGCTCACATGTCATGTGGAGCATTGGTACATGGGGCCCATGTGTCATAAACTCTACGAGTATAAAATTCCTGGGCCCATGGTTCCACACACACTCATGGCTTTCAAAACAACTTGCATTCCTCGCCTCGCCTCTGCTGCACTTTTCTCCAATCACATGCCTTCCCAAAGATTTTTCCCTCTTTTCAAAATTCAAATGCCAACCTCCAAACCGCCACTTAATTATGCATATAAGCACTGCGTCATTAATTAACCGGTCCTCCTAATCCATTACCCCCACGTCCTCTCCTCACCTCTCCCTTCTCTCTCCTCATCTTCGCCCGCCATTCCAAAGTTTCCCCCCTTTCCTTTTTGTTTATTCTTCTTCGCTCCCCGCATTTCCCTTTCGCTCTATGTGGATCCGCTTCCTTGTATCTACAGCCATTTCCCTCCTCGCCTGCGTCTGATCTGTGGAGGCAGAGATGGGAGAAGGGGAGGGGAATGTTAGATATGCCTCGCGTGGTCGTGAGCTCGAGCACTCGAATGACCTAAATCTTCCTCTTGTGGTCATGAGCTTGAGTGCTTGTAAAGACTCTGACTACTACAGTACCCGAATAAACAACGATCGGATGAACGGTGTTCATATGAACAGTGCTCGGATGAACAATGATTGAAGTGCTTGACTCGATCACTACTGGGTACTCGAGACTTATGACTGATGCAAAGTACTCGAGTCTTCCAACTACGGCAAAACCCGATCACACACACTGGTTGACGACTCAAACCATCCAACTCACACGAGATCTCTTTGGGGGGGAGAAGCACACATAAGGACTTTGTGCCGCAACAACTGCTCATAGTTTTTCTGGTTTTCTCTTATATAAGAAGTACAAACTACCGTTACTTACAATATAATAGATACTAATGCTATTCATTAAGGCACTAAAATGGTCCGACATAAACATGCATGTCTCGTCAACCATGTGCAACCAATTAAGACTATAATGATGCAATCATAAGAAACCGATGACCAATTCTTTACATACTGGAAAAGAAAACTGACGCAACGAGATTACTCAACAAACTTCTCCTAATCTCGTTGCTCATCACTTGACCCTGTTAAACCAGGCTTGCTACACATTTCTTGGAACCTGATGCATCCAAGTGGCTTGGTCAGAACATCTGCAAGCCGCTCTTTTGTTGTTACATAATTAACCACCATCTTCTTACCATCAATGCATTCCCTGATGAAATGGTAACGGATGTCTATGTGCTTGCTTCGATCATAGAGAATTGGATTCTTGCACAATGCTATTGCAGATTTGTTATCCACCTTGAGAGCAAAACTCCTTGGCTCCTCATTCATCAACTCACCATACAATCGACTGAGCCAAACTCCTTGAATTGCGACAGTAATAGCAATGATGTATTCGGCCTCATACGATGATAATGCTACCATTTTCTGCTTTTAGGACTACCAACTAACCAAGCTCCTCCCAAACATATATAAGACGCCAGTTGTGCTCTTGCGATCATCGACACCCCCGGCCATATCACTGTCACTCTAACTATTGAGCTGCAGATTTCCTTCTCTTTCTCTTCGTGGATAGAAACACCCCACATCAAGAGTACCACTGATATATCTTAGAATATGTTTCACAGCTACCTTAAGTTCAGAGGTTGGGTTTTAAAACCCTCTTATACGGTGAGCATTGGAGAAGGCCTTGAAGATAGTTTATTTGATGGTAATAACAATAAATAGGCACCCAGTTCAGTTCTTTTGGTAGTCTTCATAGAATGTGGTTTGTCTATACTACCTTTTTTTGATCTAACAATGGCATTGTATTCTAAATAAACAGTGGCCTTTGTGCTTACAGTGCTGAATCCATTACAGATTTTCTCGAGCTAACTCTTCAATTTGGGATGATCATGATGTTTGCTTGTGCGTTGCCATTGATATTCTGCTTTGCTGCTCTGATATGTGGTCTCTATCACAACAGTACTTTGTGTGTGTGCGTGACTGCGTTCTTGCTAGTATGTATGTGTTAAGTTTTTTAAACTATTTCATGACAAAACAATGTGACTGAGAAAAGAGCAGATGCGTTGAAGTTGTTAGTCATGTTGAAAAGACCTGTTCCCCGTGCTGCAGTTACGATTGGGGCGTGGTTGAACATATTCCAGGTTTATTAACGGTTGATTGTTATATTCTACTCTTAGCTATGCATGCATGTCTCAATGTTCATTCTGAACTTTCTTTCAGTTCTTGGTTGTGATGGCAATTTGCACCAACTGCTTGCTACTTGTTTGCCCGGACGATGAGGAGGGAAAATGGAGGATTGAGCCAGGACTTGCAGCAATCCTCATAATGGAGCATGCTCTCCTCTTAATCAAGTTTCTCTATCCTGATTTGTTTCTTCTGTGCATATTTATTGTTTTCTGAAGCACCTACGATGTGGTTTCTTGGCTTTTTTGTTCAATTAGGAGCCGCATGGGTGAAAGCTAATCGTGTGCGATATGTAGCTCAGGCACAGAATGTCTGCTCCAAACAGCTTTTGAGGAGCATTTCAAAATTGGAGACGAAATGGGAGTGAGGACCATTAGGTACAGTTTTAAAAGGCATAGCTAGTTTTGTAGATTAGGATACAGCGGAGTTTTGTCTCGTGCGGCAAGTGTAGAAATTGTAGAGGTGTAACATCCCGCTGTTGCTAACTGTTCTGATTGGTAAATCTGCATAATTATAAGGGTATGAATAGGGCATGTTGCCCATAATTGTAAGGATGTAAGATGTTTGTCGTGCCAGTACAATATATATATATATATATATATATATATATATATATATATATATATATATATATATATATATATATATATATATATATATATATATATATATATATATATATATATTATAAATAACAGGGGCAACTAGGTGTCCTAGTCTCTCTACCTTTGGATTGCTTTTAGTTGCGTGCTAGTGTGATTGAGACTTTCCATCCATGATTAAGACTTTCCTTCCATGATTGATTTATGTTGGACCGAAATGGCGACAGAGGGGGGGTGAATGTCGACTTTTAGAAATCGCCCCCAACTCGTATCTTCTTCTCCAATAACTATGGGAGCTATGAAGGTAGAAGACCAGTGCTCACAAGATACCCCAGCAGCAGGAAAAACACAAATACAGAGATCAGCAAGCGGGAAAAATCAAATCGGGAAAATTCTGGCCTCAAGCGGTAGTACCGCTTGGTCAAGCGGTAGTACCGCTGAGCGGTAGTACCGCTGGTCAGAGCGGTAGTACCTTTAAGCGGTAGTACCGCTCCCCGAGCGGTAGTACCTCTCGAGAAAAACAGCAAACAGGAAATTCAGAAAATTGAGAGATTCGCACCGATTCTTGGATTCTTGGCTTGAGAAACTTTGAGGATAGCTAGGGAACACTCCCAGAAGACTAAGCCAAGAACCAATAACAAGAAATCCACTCCAAGAATCAAGAATTTCAGATTTGGGTAAAAATCTGAATTCTTGCACGACCCGAGCCAAAAATCAAATTGCTCCCAAACGGTTGATCCTTTGGCTATGAAATTTTGAGGATAGCTATAAGATAGCCTCTGGATCCTTCATGCCAAATTTCAAGCCATTACAACAAGGGGAACACTGAGAGCACCAAAACCCTAGAAATGCAAAGCTTGAACAGGGGAGGTCAAAAAGGCAAAACTGAGATTAAAACCTTGTCTCTGGGATTTTAATTGATCAAATGATCTTGAAGCACTATCCCATCATGGAGCAACCCATTTTACACCTCCACAGCAAGCAAGAACTCGAAAATCAAAATCTCAAGAAATCCACCAAAAGAGCATCGAAGGAAGAACAGAGAGCACGAGAATAAAACTTCAGATTTTCATTGCTTGAATCACAGCGAATACAGGCGAGACCCGATACCCCGTCTTGATACAAAGGAAGGATTACAATCTCTCAACTCATCCTCTCCCTCACCTCAACTCAAGAACACACACACACATCCATGGAGGGAGGAAGAACACACACTCTGTTCTACCACCTAGAACACATCGTAGGGGACAGAGGGAGCACCAAACTCTGCCTCTCCAACCACTAAAGACTAAAGAAGAAACCAACTCCTAAAGCCTCTTTTGACTAGAGCTAACCCTAATTCCACCCAAATGCTCAAGGAGGGCATGCAGCCCCTCCTCTCCTTTTATAGCGCCTGGCTAACGGGTCTCCGCCCCGTTACGCCCGCTACGTCCAACGGAGCCCGCTCCCGCTTGTGCAGCCTTGCGAATTTCCCGATTCGCCCCTTCTGCACCTTCCGGGAAGCTTCCGACGCTCCTTGCCTCGCACGCCTCGCAACCACCTCGAGTCCACGTCGTCTTCGACACATCCCGACCGTTCTGACCTCAGCGCCACCTGCGCCTAGTCCGGTCCACCGTGTCTCGCCACGACTCCAACTCGACGTCCTGCAGTCACACAGACAAGAAACACGTCAAATAGCACCGCTCGACACATGAAAGCGTAAATACCATCACACTTACCACATATGAAGTCCAAACCTGTCAAACCTTTAGAATATACATCCTAAGCCCAAAAGACCAAGTTTGACCAAAGTCCGACCGAGCCCGATTGCCCACGCAACGACTCGACTCTGAACCACTCAAACCAAACTCAACTGACCTAAAACCTTGTCAATTACTCATCACTCTCATGGAGCACGACCACATGGTCTCTCAATCTCCCCCTTGATGAGAATATTGACAAACACAGAAAAAGATTTACGAAGAGTTTGATTTGAGGAGTCCAACATGGTCCAACGAATGAACTGAAGCTAATGACCATGTCGACAGAAGGAACACTAGAGCAACTACTGAAAGAGCAAATTGATCTCCAAAGCTCTAAACTGTTCCCAACAAACTTTTTCTTCTCTATTCTCCCCCTTTTGGCAATAAACGCATCAAGATGCAATGGAGAGAATATGACATGTTAATGGATGAATATGGCTGAAGTTTGTTTATTTAAGCATTTTGAGCCATGAGAATTATCCATAATGACCAACATATAATACACCAAGCCATAACCCAATAAAACGCTATCTAGATCATGACAACATATATATAAGCTAGCTAGAGCACATAGATGACAATCTGAAATGTAATGTATTTAGTGAGCAAGTCAAGTCATCAATGAGCAAAGTCTAACTAGAGATATCCAAGGATGATGCAGGCCATGTCAATAAGCTAAGCGGAACAAAGAAGCTAACATTGAGTCCAAATAGAGTGCTATAAGCTCAAGATTGAAACATTGGTGCAAGTACTTGGTTCTTTTTGTAGCTTAAGCAAATTGAGCACATAAGACATGGTCGTGTGCAACCCAATTTTTTTATGTGCTAGATCTCAAGCCTTATGCGACTACTTCAAGCGAGAAGCTTAAGAAGATAGTCTAGGTCATCCAAAACTCCCCTGAGTTCATGCCTAGTGCAATGGCAAGCTGTCTCATGAGAAAGAATTGGTGAAATCAGTTTTTTCGCACAAAAGAGATCTTTTTGCTTTGTAAACATGTTGTACTACCTCATGCTACATCAAGAGACTAAAATAGCTCAATCTAAGGCTCAATAAAAGATTCAACGCTCAGCTAAGCCTAGTTGACATGGCATGAATCATACAGAGATAGCTCCAGAAAGACTAAACTCAAATGCTAGCATGACAAGTTTTACTACAAGTTTGGCAATTTTAATTAACTTATCATGGTAAAAGCTAGTCTACACATATGAAGTCATGATCAATCTAGCAAGCTAAGCACAAGTCATGGCAAGGTGTAAAGCATTGAAGCATGTCATAACAGGATAATAACCAAGGCTCAATGCAGTTTGATTAAATGCGAAATGCTGAAAATGCATGAAAGACCAGCTCCCCCTCAACATTAGATGCAACTTTTAGTTCAACTTGAGTTATGTCAGAATTAAGCTCCAGAAGCTCCCAATTGAACTCCCCCTGAACCAAAGCAATAAATCGAGAAGCTGGCAAATAAAACCAAAACAGGCAGTCCTTAAAGCATAGATAAGATATAGAGACAACTATGGCTCAGACTGACTCTCATCTACCCCATATGACTCCAGGACAATCAGCTAACAGTAAATCACACACTAGAGAGCAAACACGTACCCTGTCTACCCGAGGGTGGCCCAACCCTCGCTAGAACCTACAAGAAGTGAGTGAGCTCGACCTAGTGAGATAAGAGGCAGCTAATCCTGGAAGCACAAGATAAGAGTTAGAAGTCTAAGCATCTCGGCAAGAGAAGCACTCTAACCTATGCTGGAAGGACTAAACCCAAATGCACCCCGAGTGCAATGCAACAGAAATGAGACAGAAGCATAATCAATATAGTAAAGCAGTAAAGCCCAAGCTCCCCCTCACTACAGTCCGTAAGGACAAACCACCCCAAGCTCTCCCCGCAGAGCTGAAAACCTCAAACTGTCCAAAGGCTTGGTGAAAATGTCAGCCAACTGGTGGTCACTCTCTACAAATTGGAGCACTATATCACCCTTCTCTACATGGTCTCTAAGGAAGTGGAAACGGATATCAATGTGTTTGGTCCGAGAGTGTTGCACTGGGTTCTTAGCAATGTTAATCGCAGAAGTGTTATCACAAAAGAGTGGAACACTGTCGATAACTAACCCAAAGTCCCGCAGGGTCGAAGCCATCCAAAGCACCTGGCTGCAACAACTGGCAGCAGCAACGTACTCGGCCTCTGCAGTGGACTGTGCAACACCGGACTGCTTCCTCGAAGACCAGGAAACGAGAGAAGTGCCAATGAATTGGCAAGTGCCAGAAGTGCTCTTCCTATCTATCCTACAGCCGGCAAAATCTGCATCCGAAAAGGCTCTCAAGGAAAGACAAGAAGAGGAAGAGTACCAGATACCATAGTCAATGGTAGCTCGAAGGTACCGAAAGATGCGCTTCACCGCCTGGCGGTGAGATACGCGAGGAGAAGCCTGAAAGCGAGCACACAGACACACTGAGAAGTGTATGTCTGGTCTCGAGGCGGTGAGGTAAAGAAGGGAGCCGATCATACTTCTGAACTCTTTCTGATCAACTGGCTCGCCATCCTCATCTGGGTCAAGATAGGCTGTCGAAGCCATGGGAGTTGACACCGGCTTACCATCACTCATATCGAAGCGCTTCAGGAGGTCACGAGTGTACTTTCCTTGATGAAGAAATGTACCCTCCCGAGTCTGCTTAATTTGGAAGCCAAGGAAGAAGGTCAACTCACCCATCATACTCATTTCAAACTCGGTGCTCATGACATCCGAGAACTGGGAAACCAGAGTATGGGAAGAGCCGCCAAAGATAATGTCATCGACATAGATCTGGACGAGCAGAAGGTCAGCGCCAAGCCGGCGGATGAACAAGGTCTTATCAACTTTACCCATTTCAAACCCATGACTCAACAAGTAGGACTTAAGCCTCTCATACCAAGCCCTGGGGGCCTGCTTAAGTCCATACAACGCTTTGGAAAGCTTGAAGACATGGTTTGGGTATTTGGGGTTTTCGAAACCAGGAGGCTGTCTGACGTAAACTTCTTCCTCAATGACTCCATTAAGGAAGGCACTCTTGACGTCCATCTGGTAGAGCTTGAAACCCTTAGAAGCTGCAAAGGCAAGCAGGATTCTAATGGCCTCAAGTCGAGCTACAGGGGCAAAGGTCTCCTCGAAGTCTAGACCCTCAACCTGGGAAAACCCCTGAGCAACCAGTCTAGCCTTGTTTCGAATAACCACTCCATCCTCGCTCTGCTTGTTCTTGAACACCCACTTAGTCCCAATAATATTGTGACCTCGCGGGGGCTCGACAAGCGACCAGACCTTGTTCCTCTCGAAATTTTCTAGCTCCTCATGCATGGCATTGACCCAAGACTCATCAGATAAAGCATGAGAGACATCTTTGGGCTCAAAGGAGGCAATGAAAGCAGAATGGAGACAGAATTGAGATAAGCCAGATTTTGAGCGGGTTACACGCTCGAAAAGGTCTCCAATGATCTGCTCTGAAGGATGAGCTTTCTGGATATGTCTAGGAGGTCCAGGATGAGATGAAGAAGTGGCCTCTACCTCGTGAGCTGACGAGGTAGGAACAGAGCCACCAGCTCCAGAAGAAGCAGAAGGCATGGGCTGATCACCTCGAGGTGCGGTGGAAGACGGCACCTCAAGGGGTGGATGAGGGACAGGATCAGGTAGACAACCGTCGTCTCCATCATCCTCATCATCCACAAAGATGGTCTCGGACTGCTCTAAAGAACCTGAGATATCGGGCCTAGTCCCCGGACTGGCCTCATCGAAGGTCACCTCACAGGTCTCTACCATTTTACTAGACTCGCAGTTCCAGACCCTATAAGCCCGCGAAGAAGGCGAGTAACCTAGAAAGATTCCATCACAAGAACGTGACTCGAACTTGTCTAGGTTCCCGGACTTCAAAACAAAGCACTTGCAACCAAACACACGAAAATGAGAGACGTTAGGCTTTCGCCCATATCTCAGCTCATAAGAAGTGCGATGCAAGTGTGCCCGAAGAAAAACTCGATTGGAAACATGGCATGCGGTAGCTATAGCCTCAGCCCAGAACTTCCGCGGTGTAGAGTACTCATCAAGCATCGTCCTGGCCATCTCGACCAAGGTACGGTTCTTCCTCTCCACAACGCCATTCTGCTGAGGGACGTAAGGAGAAGAGAACTGGTGCTCTACACCTGTCTCACCACAGAAACTCTCAAAGTAGGAATTCTTGAACTCCGTGCCATTGTCACTGCGGATCGCTCGTAAGGCACCTGGGAGCTCTACAGAAAGCCTACTGAAAAGACCTCGGAAATGCGAAAACGTCTCATCCTTCGAGGCTAAGAAAAACACCCAAGAATACCTCGAGAAGTCATCGACCACAACAAGAACATACCACTTCCCTCCTGCTGACTGCACTCGAGCTGGTCCAACTGTGTCCATGTGGAGCAGCTGTCCCGGTGCATCGGTCATAGTAACTGTGACCGGAGGGTGAGAAGCGGCAACCATCTTGCCGTGCCGGCATGGAGAGCAAACAAGGTCTTTGACCATCTTGAGTTTCGGCAGACCACGAATGAGATCGTGGCCGCTAACTCGGGTCAAATGATCAAATCCGATATGACCAAGTCTCCTATGCCAGAAAGAAAGGTCGCGGGACTCAGAAGCAACTAAACACCTGAGAGGATCACCAGAAGACTCAGAAAAATCAGCACGAAAGATCCTCCCATAACGAGAAATCCCGCAAACTAGACTACCCGAAGAATCAAGAATTTTACAAGCATTTTTCTTAAAGCTTACCTCGAAACCGTCATCGGTAAGCTGAGAGACTGAAAGCAAATTGTACTGCAGCTTACTAACCAAGGCAACATCTTTCAAAATGAAAGAATCATTAATGCGCACAGTACCTTTGGCGATGACGCGCCCAGATGAAGCATCTCCGAAGGTGATCGTCTCATCACCTGGAGCACGGGCAAGGGAACAAAACCAACGGGAATCTCCAGTCATGTGTCGTGAACACCCGGAGTCTACGAGCCAAACCTTTCCCTTCCCTGCCCGGCGAACCTGAGTCAAACAGAGAGTAAAGTCTCAGTACTGGGGTAAATCAAGAGAGATTTTGGCACCCAATACTGAACAACACGTCGAGCAGATGAAGTAGTCAAGCACGACTGACCTCTATCTACCCTACGCTCTCCATGACTCAAAGAAGCAGAAGGTCTGTGAGCAGACCTGAAGCTGTTGCGGGGTCCGACTGCTACGGGAGAGCGAGTCGGAACACCGGCAACACGCTGAACACGCCGCGGGTAACTGTCTCGACGGGGGAAACGAGATGTACCCTCAGGACGGCGGAAGTCATGACCAGGAGCAGCATGAGGACGAAAAACAGAAGACTCAGAAAAACCAAGTCCTCGATGCTGCCCAAACCCATCAACAGCAGTAAACCTAGACCTCGTGCTGGTCCTAGGTGCACTCAGGATCTGGGGCTGACCCTGAATACGCCTAGGAGACTCAACACGGTCTCTACGCGCAATCTTGGCGCGCCTGAAGCATCGATCAACCGTGTGTCCATCCTTCTGACAGAAGGTGCAGTGATACTTCATCCTCTGAGAGGTAGAAGTAGCACGGTCAGGCTTCGCCTTCTGAGAGGCCGAAGCAGCAGGTGCAATCACCTTGCTGTCAGAAATCCCCTGGACATAGCCCGCTGACTTAAATTGGACTTTCTCGGTCCTGGGCTCGGTCTCGATCACACCTGGTGCTATGGGTCTGAGCACAGCAGGTGGATGCTTCCTCATATCCTCATGATAGTCATATCCTAGACCCTGATTAAATCTGCAAATCTTGGACTGGTCTAGAATAAGATTAAGCTTCTTCTTGCCGCCTACAAATCTCTCGAGAGTGTTCATAAGGTACTGACACTCCCGAAAGAGAGAGGTGCAAGAAGAGCAGGGGGAAGAGGGAACAGCAGGAGGTAAGGGAGCAGAAGAAGAACCAATAGTAGAGGAGAGAATGGCTTGTGCATGCACAGCCGACCCTGAGGGGACAGTCCTACTACTAGCAGGTTGGTTCGCGTCTATAGGCGTCTCACCCTTACCCTGGGGCTTCTCCCCCACACCATCAATCACATCACAACCAGATTGTGGCTTCTCTAGTAAGTCCTTAGTTAGCTTCACACATTTGTCATTCAAAGCAACGAGTTCAAGTTTTAGTTTATCACAACTAATGCATGGTGAGCTAACAGAGTCCTTAGTCGCATACTGAGCCATTTTCTTGTTGTTGTCAATTATTTCTTGAAACTGTTTTGAGACAGATTCAAGTTCAACAGTTAACTTTGGACAGTTTAAACATGAATCAATAGGCTCAAGTAAAGAAGCACGCAACTCAGCAATCTTGTGATCTGCCCGTTTTAGGTTCATCTTTAAATTATTGCAATTTTCACAAGACTCGGGCAGATCAAGGAGCATGGCATAAGGTCCTCTAGCAGCAATGTCCTTAACCTCACATGAGGTGGGAGAAGTAGTCCCATCAGTAGTAAGTAGGGTAACAGCCATCCTACTCAACTCTAACTCAGCAAGCAGACTAACATTCTCCACCTTAATAGAATCAAGCTCGGAGGACACACTATCATGCGAGGTCCTTAACTTCTCCAAATCACCCAGCAAAGCACAGCATGTATCACAGTCGTCACGGGAGGGAGCAGATGTAAGAGAAGTAAGCTCCCGTGACAGTCTATCTACTTCCTTCTCTAACTCGGTACACCTAGTCCTAGCTCTAGCATGAAAACCTCCTAGCTTAAGGAAAGCTTCATTAAGTTGGTCATAGGAGGGACATACCTCGTCCGAGTCGGAGTACAGCTCGCTGTCGCTGAGTTCGCCCTCGAGGGCCATGAAGCACATGCCGGAGAAGTCGTCGCCGCTCTTAGGATCTTGGTCACCCGTCCCGTCGTCGTCGCTCCATCCCTCCACCTCGCTGAGGTCGAGGTCGTCGAAGGCGGTGAGGACGCGGTGGAAGAGCTTCTTGGCCTTCCCGAAGTTGCGGAACTTCTTCTTTCCCGGAGCAGGTGCTGAAGGCTTCGTGTTGCGGTTCTTGTTGGTGTAGTCGTTCTTGCCCGAACCGCAGTAGTCACCTTTACCCTTTCCAAGCTTGGGGCAGTTTGCTCGGATGTGGTTGGGGCCACCACACTCGAAGCAGATGACTGGTCCTCCTCTCTTTCTGTCTCTCCTACCCTTGTAGGCATGGGAAAACCTTCGGGCTAGGAGGGCCAGCTGATCATCCGCAAGCTGCTCTAACTGATCATCAGTTATGTCACAGAGAGCAGCAAGGGAGAAACCGCAAGAAGACTCAGAAGAGAGACCAGAAGCTGAACTGGGATCGGTGACCAAAGCCATCGACTGTGACTTCGACCGACGAGAGACAACGTCAATCTCGTGAGTCTTGAGGCGCGAGTACAGCGCGTCAAGAGTCAGGGTCGAGAGGTCTGTCGTGTCTTTGATGGTGGTCACTTTCATCTCCCACACTCGCAGATCGAGTGCCGCAAGCATCTGACGAGCGTTGTCCGAGTCGGGGTATGTGAGACCGACCGCTCGGAGGTTGCTCAAGATCTTGTGAAAACGTGCGAAGCACTCATCTAGGGACTCACCAGCAAGCATCTCGAATTTGTTGTATTCGCGCTTGAACTGGTCCTGTCGAACCGTCTTGATCTGGGTGGTGCCCTCATGGTATGCGTCGAGGGTCACCCAGATATCGTAGGCGGACGACAGGTGGGAGATGCGATCGAACTCGCTACGACTCAGGCCCTGGATAATGATGTTCCTTGCCTTAGCGTTTGCCTCAACATCATGCATATTCCCAGCATTGATGTTCTCATCGGCAGGAACAACAAACCGGACCTTGACCTTGCGCCAGATAGCGTACCCCTGAGCCTGGATGTATGTCTCCATTCGGCTCTTCCAGAAGGGGTAATCGATGCCATCGAAAACGGGCGGCTTGGTCGAGTACTTGTCCGTCGCCATGGCTCTTGAGACCGGTTAAGATCTATGAATTAGAGCTAACCAGCTCTGATACCAATTGTTGGACCGAAATGGCGACAGAGGGGGGGTGAATGTCGACTTTTAGAAATCGCCCCCAACTCGTATCTTCTTCTCCAATAACTATGGGAGCTATGAAGGTAGAAGACCAGTGCTCACAAGATACCCCAGCAGCAGGAAAAACACAAATACAGAGATCAGCAAGCGGGAAAAATCAAATCGGGAAAATTCTGGCCTCAAGCGGTAGTACCGCTTGGTCAAGCGGTAGTACCGCTGAGCGGTAGTACCGCTGGTCAGAGCGGTAGTACCTTTAAGCGGTAGTACCGCTCCCCGAGCGGTAGTACCTCTCGAGAAAAACAGCAAACAGGAAATTCAGAAAATTGAGAGATTCGCACCGATTCTTGGATTCTTGGCTTGAGAAACTTTGAGGATAGCTAGGGAACACTCCCAGAAGACTAAGCCAAGAACCAATAACAAGAAATCCACTCCAAGAATCAAGAATTTCAGATTTGGGTAAAAATCTGAATTCTTGCACGACCCGAGCCAAAAATCAAATTGCTCCCAAACGGTTGATCCTTTGGCTATGAAATTTTGAGGATAGCTATAAGATAGCCTCTGGATCCTTCATGCCAAATTTCAAGCCATTACAACAAGGGGAACACTGAGAGCACCAAAACCCTAGAAATGCAAAGCTTGAACAGGGGAGGTCAAAAAGGCAAAACTGAGATTAAAACCTTGTCTCTGGGATTTTAATTGATCAAATGATCTTGAAGCACTATCCCATCATGGAGCAACCCATTTTACACCTCCACAGCAAGCAAGAACTCGAAAATCAAAATCTCAAGAAATCCACCAAAAGAGCATCGAAGGAAGAACAGAGAGCACGGGAATAAAACTTCAGATTTTCATTGCTTGAATCACAGCGAATACAGGCGAGACCCGATACCCCGTCTTGATACAAAGGAAGGATTACAATCTCTCAACTCATCCTCTCCCTCACCTCAACTCAAGAACACACACACACATCCATGGAGGGAGGAAGAACACACACTCTGTTCTACCACCTAGAACACATCGTAGGGGACAGAGGGAGCACCAAACTCTGCCTCTCCAACCACTAAAGACTAAAGAAGAAACCAACTCCTAAAGCCTCTTTTGACTAGAGCTAACCCTAATTCCACCCAAATGCTCAAGGAGGGCATGCAGCCCCTCCTCTCCTTTTATAGCGCCTGGCTAACGGGTCTCCGCCCCGTTACGCCCGCTACGTCCAACGGAGCCCGCTCCCGCTTGTGCAGCCTTGCGAATTTCCCGATTCGCCCCTTCTGCACCTTCCGGGAAGCTTCCGACGCTCCTTGCCTCGCACGCCTCGCAACCACCTCGAGTCCACGTCGTCTTCGACACATCCCGACCGTTCTGACCTCAGCGCCACCTGCGCCTAGTCCGGTCCACCGTGTCTCGCCACGACTCCAACTCGACGTCCTGCAGTCACACAGACAAGAAACACGTCAAATAGCACCGCTCGACACATGAAAGCGTAAATACCATCACACTTACCACATATGAAGTCCAAACCTGTCAAACCTTTAGAATATACATCCTAAGCCCAAAAGACCAAGTTTGACCAAAGTCCGACCGAGCCCGATTGCCCACGCAACGACTCGACTCTGAACCACTCAAACCAAACTCAACTGACCTAAAACCTTGTCAATTACTCATCACTCTCATGGAGCACGACCACATGGTCTCTCAATTTAGCATGCCTAATATATTACATACCATACATACCATTGCTCTAACACGTATCTAAAAGCAATCTAACGGCAGGGAGCCTAGGTGTCTGGGCACCTAGGTGTCCCATTTCATACCATATATAGGAAAATTACATAAGGCACCATGGTGCCTAGGCACCAACATCCGATACACGTGTATGATTGATAATATTTTTGAGTTTGGGTATGAAAATATTTTATACCCTTGATATATTTATGGTAAGTAAGTTTTGAACTCAGTTCAAATTAGTTTGAACTACTTTTGAGTTCAATGCAACTACAGTGAGTATATACCATAAAAATAGTTCAAACTAATTAAACTGAAGTTGAATTTAAATTTTTTCGGAGTTTGACATCTCAAATATACTTTTTTATGGGTATATGAAGATACCCACATCAAACGTTGCGAATCTCGAAGCAAATCAACGGGTATTGATATTGGTGCCTAGGCACCATGGTGCATGAAACACTCGTCCTATATATATATATATATATATATATATATATATATATATATATATATATATATATATATATATATATATATATATATATATATATATATATATATATATATATATATATATAGGAAAATATCTTTTACTCCCGGGTGTAATTACACCCACCTCTAATATACCACCTAAACAAACTTGAAATACTCATTTATCACTTTAGGTATACTCATATACTAATTATAAGATACTCCAATGTGAACCACACAAAAAATTACAAGGAAGTCCATAGTTTTTAGCGTATTTTATAAATACCTTTATATACGTACATAAAAAGGAGTATGTCAAAAAAATATGCATACCACCTATATAGTCTTAAATACTCGTATACTACACATACATACTCTCCATTACGCGAGATACTACCTATGTTATGAGATACAACATAGGGTGTAATTACACCCGGGAGTAGAAAAGAGGCTTCATATATATATATATATATATATATATATATATATATATATATATATATATATATATATATATATATATATATATGTGTGTGTGTGTGTGTGTGTGTGTGTGTGTGTGTGTGTGTGTGTGTGTGTGTTGTGGGTTACTTTGTGGTGTACAACAGTCAACAGCATTATGGTTCACTAACAAAGTAAAGCTAACTCGGCACAAGGATGAATATATATACTTGTGAGTTGTGAGCAAAGTCTTTGTTTGTAAAACAATCATAAATTTACAGGGGAAAAAACATGCGAGCTGCTGTTTATTGTTATTCACAGCAATGATCTTTGCAGCCCAATTTTATTATGTTTGGCAGAATGGAGGAAAGATTCAGAGCACATGCAACAGCCTGCGTCGCCCATCGCTTGAATGAATGAATGAATGTATGAAGCTAATCAATGAACTGTTTATATTGTCTGCTACATCTTGTTGGCCGTTGCTCGCAGACGGTTGATAATCATATCAGTGTTGTTTTGGGTCGATGAACGTGAAGTTACCATCCGCTGTTCAGCTAGCTGATCCGTCATCGCCTGGGTTCTGGTGCTCCGACGACTCGTCGCTCTTCTCCGGCCTGGCGCCGAAGCTCAGCTGGCGCACAAACGCGGCGACCGCCTTGGCCCATCGCCGGATCTCGCCCTTGACCTTGTCGGGCTCGATGTCCACGAGCGCGCCGGCGCCCAGCCCGGACAGGAGGCGGTCGAACCGCGCGCTGCGGGACGACGGCTTCGGCTGGCCGGCGCCGGCGTCCGCGGCCGATGCCTCGGCCGCCTTCTTGCCGACCGACATGTGTCAAGAGTATCGGTTTTCCGGTGAATCATGGGGTGGAGCTCGGTTTTATACCGGTGAATCATGTGGTGTCCCGCACGGCTGGTGAAGAGTGGGTTTGGCTCCATGGTTCCTTCCAAGATGCTCCAAGGTATCGCGTCCAAGCCATCTATTTTTTGGGCTCGCAGATCAATTTCGCAATTTCCGGTGCACGCAAAGGCTAGCACACGGGCGAAATGGTAGGATAGCCTAAATTTGACTTTGGATTTTGATTATAAATGTGCTCTGAAATGTTAATTTGGCGAGTATGTGTAGCTTTATATGTCGTTTCAGACTCCCAACATGCAACAGACAGCAACAACCGCCTTTTTCTAATACGCAAAGAACGAATATAAATATAAAAAAACCGAAGTCTTAGTGAGGTAAGAAGGAAATTCCTCGAACAAATCCTACGAATATAAATATAAAAAAACCGAAGTCTTAGTGAGGTAAGAAGGAAATTCCTCGAACAAATCCTACGGTTGAAAGTAGAAACCGTGTGGCAAGATCCACATAAAAAGGAATATCCATCGCATAATCAAAAGACAAATTCAAGTTGCAGACTACGTTACTTTGCCCACAGGGTTCAGCCCACGGGATTCAGCTAACACTAGCATAATTTATTCATCCAGTGCCCGACCGATTATCATTTCGTCAGAGTACATGTCAAAACAGCACCATTAGCGACAATCGAAGCAAGACAGTTTCCTGAAAGCGCACAGATCAACAGCCAATAATTATGGAAATGACTTTTAATGGGCTTATGTCATGGGTACAAACATGGAACCTACTATGAAATTTTGTAGCGTCTTGTGAGCACATCGTTCATCATAATTCGAGTCTCATTCTCTCAAGAACAAATCTAAATAGCTGGAAACATAACCACCAACACCCATCCACAAAACAAGCTCATTGACCATGTGTTTTAGTTCGCCTGCCTGTTCTTCTTCTTGACACCAGACTTGGCAACCTGGAGGCTGCGGTAGACTGCACTCAGCCTTGCAAGAGCTGGCTTGGTCAGATCAGGCCTGTAGTAGTTGTCACCGACCTGTTGAAGTAATATGCAAAACAAATTAGATCCAACACGTCAACTTGGTATACCAAAAACTTGGGTTACAGACAACATTTCACCCATTCGAAACAAGCAGTAACAGGTAAAAGCAAGAAATAGGAAAGTTTCTGGTCATTTACAGCAAGTGACTTGAATATAGAACAAGAAAGAATATGGAAGGACCGAAGGATAGCTCAGAAGCCAAGCGTAACAAGTATATTGCATCGAAGATCCAATCTTTACTGAAAGAATCTTCTTACATGTTAAGGCTCATCACTGCAATTATATCAGAGAACCAAAATGACAGCTGATATTCCCCAAAACCAATTCTCACATGCCACCATACAGTTTCAAAAATCAACACGTAATTCAATGCTCACTAAACACTGGCGTTGATGAGATTCATACCAAAAAACATAAATATATAAGCTCCAAGGATTAAATGGGTAATGGTTGAAGAAACACGTAGCATTTGCAAACTAAAAATCATAGGCATAGAGGACCCTGATGATAATGCAAAAAACAAACTGTTTGATTAGCTCAGAAGCCAAGCGTAACAAGTGTATTTCATTGATGACCCAAACAGAGGAATGGGTCTTCTTACATGTTAGGGCTCATCACAGCAACTTCATGACAGTTCAACCATTGATATTTACATAATCCTCATAATTCAGGCATTTAAAGTTCCAAATCAGATCTACTACCAGACATCAACATCAAACAAGAAATAAAAAAACAATACCTGGTTCTTGACAGCCTTGGCCATCTTACGGAACTCCTTGCGCATGACAGACTTGTGGTAGAGGCTGGCAGGCTTGTTCTGCTTCTTTGTCTTGGTTGTCGAGAGGACCACCGCCATCTCCTTACCACCGGCCGGCTGCACCGTCACGGTCTTCTTGTTTGCCAGGCCTGGAAAAATCACACCAACCCCACAACCAGTCAGTCAGCACCAGAAGATACATGCATAGCACCAGAAACTCAACTTAACAGGCTGGGAAACAACTACTGACCAGAGTGCTTGTAGGAGTGAACATTGTAGAGGTTGTTGGGCTCCTTGCTGAACTGAACCTTGGCATTGCCATTGCCGAACTGCTTGACCAGGAAGGAGTTGTTCTTCCTGACAATCTCCCAGACCAGAGAATCCGGAACCGTCGCCATTGATCCTAACCTAAAGCACCACATCAAGCGCCCAACATGAAACCCAGCAGCAAAAGAGGGGCAATTACAGCTAAAAAAAGAAGAACAAATCAGAACTTCCTAGCATCTCACTACAGTCGAGAGATCTAGTATAACAACGAAGGCAACACAGACCATATTTTTTGCAAGTTGGCTAAATCAAGAAGTACTACAGGATTAGATTTAGTGGAGCAAACGAACATATTTTGAACCGAACGAACAAATCAGTGTCCTAAATTCCAACACAAGCAATACATATAACAACGACACGCAACAAACGATTCCACACGTATCGCACGGGTGATGCAAACATAGCTACGAACATTAGAGATTAGTCCCACTAAACAAAATCACTAGCGGCCTCAAATCACTGACGGAGTGGGAGCAAATCGAACACTTCGGGTTTAAACAGATCAATTCACGGAGTGGGCAGCCTAGGTTAATAAAGATCAAGTCATGTAGCATGAAGATCGTAGGGAGCAGTGAAGGCTTCTTCTCACCGAAGATTTGGAGTGACGCGCCGCCGATCTGCTTCGTTCCGGGTGTGGACGGATGGTGGCTGCGGAAGCACGGCGAGCTTTGGAGGCTCCCTTTTATAGCACTGCGGCGCTCATAAACCCTAGGTTCGGCTGGATGCTTTGTGGGCTGGACTGGAGTGGGCCGAGTTGTTTCTGTCTTGTGGTCCTCCAGCTTGATCCATGGCCTTGTTGCACTGTTCTTTCTTCCTTTTTTTTCCTGCATGAAAATGACAAGACAATGCAGAGGTTCCACGATCACATACCAGCACCACCAAGCGCCAACACAGATACTGATTTTTCTTTTCTTTTAAAAAAGGTAACTAGACACTAGATTGCATTTTGAATTTGATTTATTTTAAAATCTGGTGAATGGAAGATGGTTATTTGACACTAATATCCACATGTTTCTATAGAGGTTTAATTGATCATATACCCTCCATTTAGATGAAAATTCAGGATTTACCCTCCTGGCCTACGTGTCAGTGACTTATGATGACCCCACATGTCATTGAGATGTGGAGGGTAAATCCTGAATTTCCCAACTAAAGGGAGGGTATATGATCCAATCTCCCTTCTATAGAAGATGTGATCCGAAGAGGGGTTTGAGGGGTGAATAGCCATATTTTGTTATTGGACAACCATTGAATAGCATTTGCTGATTGGCAATTTCGAGGATCCTCTGAAAGCAAACGTCCAAGGCAAAATTGAATTTTTTTTAAAAAAAAATCATGCCTCTCAAGGAAAAACTTGTCAAATTACATCCATCTCGATACCACCCTTTTTACTCACGGTTTACACGACAACTGAGCAGGCCGGCAAAGCAGGAAAAAAAATTCTATCAAAATTCAGGCATGATAGTCTTATCAGATATGTCTTAGACCCCCCGGAAGGTCCGTACATCTGAGCGCATAATGTGCTTATTACAACATTAACAGGAAAACATCACCTATCAGAGATGTTGAATATCTAAGGCCAAAAGTGAACAAAAGAATAATAATGTCGCAAAAAATACCATCGCACAATGGGACTCACCATAAATTTTGTGTAGCTATGCTGTACATATCTCAAGTTCTAGAACGTATCATGGTCTACTGTAAACATGACTATTCAAGTATTCATATGGAACTCCAAGTGGTATGTATTTGTAAACCTAGCGGCGATTGGTTCGAAGTGACATAAAATGTGCAGCGAACGAATCATAGTCTGTTGGAAGCTTGGGGTGAACGTGCGCGGGAGCGGTTTTTGGGGTTCTTTCTTTCGGAGTTCCTGCTGATGTTTCTGTGTTTTCTTCATTTTCTGGATCATAGCTTCTATTCAGTTTAGCTTCTTGTGACTTCCCTCTAGGTGTGGGAGGTTCAATGCGCACAGGTTTTGGTGAAGGTCGTTGTACTGGAACCCTGGAGTATGCAGGTGCCTCTCTCCTCTGTCCAGTACTTGAGTTAGAGAATGCTTCAGAAGGGGTTTTTGTCTCCTTTGGCATGGTGTCAGTTTCATCAGCATATTGTGCTCCAGTTCGGTCGCGGCCATCTCTCCTTGTATCAGAAATTACCTCCCGTGTGCTGCGCGATTGTATCTGCTCTCTAGACCACTTTGTCTGAGCAGTCTGTCGTTGCTCCGATTCCTCGCTGTCATCTGAATCAAAGTAGCTTCTGGTATTTCTTGGTCTAGTTTCCCTGCGGGCTCCAATACCTGTTTTTTCATTATGCAGCTCTTGACTAGAATTTGCACCTACAGAAATCTTATTTGTCAAAGAACTTGGAGCATTACCAGATCGTTCAGACAACTTCCCTGTATCACCTGACTCAAAATAATTCCTTGTCATCGTTGATCTTGCTTCTCCACGTACCCCAACACTTTGATTCCTGTCATAAAATTCAGTATTGTAATTGGCACCAAAAGAACTCTCGGTTGTGCGTGAACTTTTAGGAGTATCTGCGATCTGTTCAAATGAAGTATCATTCTCTTTGGAATGCACTGATTCTTCATTGCTGGCAGCAGCCTTATGTAAGGACTGTTTTGGCATGATGTTATCCCCAGAATTCTTAGTGTATGGTGGAGGTTGCCTGAGTTTATTTCTCAGCCCAGGAGTTAACCTTCCAAAATTCAGGCCAAGATTACCTTCATCATTGCCATCAGATGTTGCCAAAGTTTGCTTGCCAAAAGACAACGGCTGATTCTCATTTGCTCCTGCTATCTCTGAGGAGGCACCTTTCAGTTTATGTAGCTCTGTTTCTTCTTCTGAAAGATCATAATCTCTGCTTTGTACACGACCCAAGTTCCCATGTGCCCCAGAATAATCAGATCTAGGTGAACCATCACCGTGTTGTTCATTATAGAATGCATTAAAACCAGGTGAATTCTGGTATTTCTTCCTGGACCTAGATTCATAATCTTCAATGCTTTCATTAACATCTGGGGCAAGCTTTCCAGAAATTCTTTTACCTTCTTTGTTCTCAGAAAAACCAGATCCTCTTAAATGAGACCTTGAAGACTCTACATGCATGGATGTGGTTATTTCCTCATCCGAATTAACACCATCTGAATCAAAAGTAGGTGGTGCGTTATCATAAGAATGAGGCGAGGGAGCATCCTTTCTGTTTTCTTCGAAATTATATGGTGGATGTGTTTCTGTTCTTGAAAATAGTGTTGAAGTGCTATGATTAACTGGATATTCACTTCTATGATGTTGACTCCAATCTGCACTCGAGAATCCTTTGTGATCCTGGTCAGTGGGTGGCTCCTCAGTATGCTTTGAAGAGAAAGGATCCAATAAGATCTCTTCTTCAACATCAGATTCATATTGATCAAAAGAAACAGCTGAAGAATCAGATCCAGTTTTATCGTTCTGGCTATCCCAAATAGTACTGCTGCCACCATGGAAAGAACTAAAGTTGCCATAGTAGGTATTTGTGTTCTCTTGATCAAAGCTAGCTTGCCTGCTTTCCATGCCCTTGATGTTGCGCCCACCAAGTCCAGTGCCTGGCAACCCTTCACCAGGTAAATCAAACGGATGATCATCACGTCTTCCAAAGTTGCTTTCTTTCTGCGATGAATCATCAAAATATGGAGGCTCAGATGAATGAGCACGAGGTGGTTCAATTGGTATGCCATACACACCAGAATGACTTTCATGACCATAAGAGTGCAATTGAGCTGTGTTTGACATATTATGACTACCCACACAGTTTGCTTCTGCTCTTTCCACATCTTTTCTTGCATTACTTGAGGTCACCCTTGGATCATTAACACCTGAACTGTGCTCATTAAAACTCCTCTTATCGTCCTTCATTAAATGTTCAGCTTGTTGCTTCCTAGGTGTAGTTTCATGACTGTGTGCAGCTGATTCATAAGCTCTAGTATTTTGCTCTGCAGCAAGTTTGGCAGCAGCTCTAGCGGCAATGCTTGCCATCCCTGCAGACTCTGCTGCTGCCTGTGCTGCAGATATTGCATCCTTGAATTCCACATTCCAATTGGAACCACTAACTGAAGATTTTCTTTCCCTAGGCTGATTGATCTCTTCACTCCTGAACATTGTGTCTGCAAAGAAAAATTAAACTAGTAAATCGGAAAACGAACAAGATGTTAGAGATATATGTATAGTTGTTATTCCCCATTGTTATGAGGGGTTCTTTGCATATTTACCACCTGTACTTTGTGTATATATACCGGCCCATTGGCCTCATATGAATACATGCGCTATTCATAACATGGTATCAGAGCCAAAACTAGGGTTTTGGTTTACCTAGGGTTCCGCGCCCGCGTGCCGCCTCCGGCCTCCCATCCTTGGCGACGCCTGAGAGATCCCATCTCCCCGCTTCGCCTCCCCGGTCGCCGTCGGCCTCCCCGCGCCGTCGCCGGCCTCCCCGCGCCGTCGCCGGCCTCCCTGCGCCGCCCCCGCGCCTCCCCGCGCGTCTCCACTCGTCGGCTCTGCCGACTCCCCGGGCCGCCGCCGCCTTCGCCCGGAACGCCTCCGCCTTCCCCGGGCCCGGTCTCGGCTCGGTGCCTCCGCCGGCCTCCATGCGCCGTCGCCGGCCTCCCCGCGCAAGAAGAGTCCCCGCGCCTCCCCGCGCCGCCGCCCGGCCCCGCCGTCCGCTGGTCGCCGCCCGACTCCACCCGGTCGCCGTCGCGGGCCTCCGCCCGAGGCCGCCTGCTCGAGGTCGCCGCCGGCTGCTCCTTCCTCGCCCGAGGCCGCCGCCGCCGGCTGCTCCTCCCCCGCCCGAGCCCGGCCCCGCCGACCGCCGCCGGTGACCCGCCGACCCCCTGTCGCCGACTCTTCTTGGCTTTCGGTCGGTCGGGTTGGAGGCTGAGTCTCGGTCGGTTTTATAGTTTTGTAAACCGACCGGCCGGATCTTAAAAAAAACGTCGTTCTAACCGCCGCGCCGTCCAGCGCCGCCTGTTAGACTTCGTTGTCTTGGTCGCCGCGCCGTCCAGCGCCGCCTACCAATGGGCACCGTTTCCCTCCCTCGCTGCCCGGTGATCTTTGATGGTGTTAATTACACCGACTTCGTGTCTCACATGCGCATCCACATGCGTGGTCTTCGTCTCTGGGGCGTCCTCTCTGGCGATGTCACCTGCCCGCCTTGCCCTATTCCTCCGACGAAGCCTACGACTGTTGCATTGCCCCCGACAGCCGATAAGGCTGCTGCTGATGATGAAGCTGCCTCTGCCTACCAGGAGGCTCTGGATTCCTACAAGGATTGTCTGACCGTCTACACTCAGTGGTACGATGACGACGCTCGGGCTGCTGCTGTCTTCATCGCCAGTGTCCAGCCTCAGTTTTCTTCTGAGGTTGTGGGACTCTCTTCGGCTTTCCAGATGTGGACTCATCTTCGTCAGCGCTACGAGCCCTCTGGTGATGCCCTGTACCTGTCCGTGGTCCGCCAGGAGCACTCTCTTCAGCAGGGTGATGCTACTGTTGACGCTTTTTACGCTCAGAGTTCTGCTGTCTGGCGTCAGTTGGACTCACTTCGCACTGCTGGCTGTCGTACCTGTCCGTGCTGCCTGGATGTACGTGCTGACCTGGAGTTTCAGCGGGTTTACGAGTTCCTTACTCGCTTTCGTCCTGAGTTCGAGCAAAGGCGTGCCCAGCTCCTTGCACGCCACCCTCGTGTCACTCTCCTGGAGGCACTTACCGAGATACGCGCAGAGGAGACTCGTTTGAGTGGTGCTGGTCTGATGCCACTCCCCTCTGTGCTCGCCACTCGTCCGCCTGCTACACTGCCTCCTCCAGCGGCTACCACAGGTGGTGGTGGCCGTCCTCCGTCTGGAGGTGGCCGTCCTCACTGTTCCTACTGCGACAAGGATGGCCACACTGAGTCTCAGTGCTACAAGAAGAAGCGGCATCTTTCACGCCGTTCTTCTACTGGCACTAGTGCTTCTACGACGACGTCTGCATCGACTTCTTCAGCAGCTTCTCTCACCGAGCAGGAGATAGCCAGACTTCGACGCCTGCTTGCCGCTTCAGGTTCTCCCTCGACAGGTTCTGCAGGTTCTGCTACTGACTCTTCAGGCACTGAGAAACCACCCCCTACACAGTCAGGTACCTCCCCGTGGATTCTTGATTCTGGAGCATCTTTTCACATGACTCCTGATCCTTCCACTCTGTCTTCTATTACACCTCTTGATTCTCCTGTCAGTGTTCTTACTGCTGATGGTACATCTCTTTCTGTCTCTGGTAGAGGATCTCTTAGCAACTCATCCTTTCATGTTTCTTCTGTTGCTCATGTTCCTCGCCTTACCATGCAGCTTCTTTCTGCTGGGCAGATTACTGACCTTGGTTATCGGGTCATTCTCGACTCTGACTCTTGTTGTGTTCAGGACTGCCACACGGGAGCTCTGGTTGGTTCTGGCCCTCGGCGCCGTGACTCACAGCGTCTCTGGGAGCTTCACTGGCTTCATCTTCCTTCCGCTGCCACCACCGCCGCCAGTTTCTCCTCTTCTGCCACTTCGTCTACCGGCTCTTTCCAGCAGTGGCATCACCGTCTTGGTCATCTGTGTGGATCTCGCCTGTCGTCCTTAGTTCGTCGTGGTCTTCTGGGTCTGTCTCAGGAGACGTGTCTTTAGATTGTCAGGGCTGTAAGTTAGGTAAACAGATTCAGCTTCCTTATCCTCATAGTGAGTCCGTGTCTCAGCGCCCTTTTGATCTTGTTCATTCAGATGTTTGGGGTCCGGCTCCCTTCGTTTCGAAAGGGGGTCATCGATATTATATCATTTTTATAGATGATTTTTCTCGCCATACTTGGATATATTTCATGTCTTCTCGTAGTGAGGCCTTGTCTATCTATAAACAATTTGCCACTATGATTCACACACAGTTCTCCACTCCTATTCGTGTCTTTCGTGCTGATTCTGCTGGCGAGTACCTCTCTCGTCACCTGCGCAGCTTCCTTGCTGAGCAAGGCACTCTTGCTCAGTTCTCTTGTCCTGGTGCTCATGCTCAGAATGGTGTCGCTGAGCGCAAGCATCGTCACCTTCTTGAGACTGCTCGTGCTCTGATGATCGCCGCCTCTATTCCACCTCACTTTTGGGCCGAGGCTGTTTCCACTGCCACCTATCTCGTCAACATCCAGCCCTCTTCTGCTCTTCAGGGTGCGATCCCTGTTGAGCGTCTCTTTGGTCGTCTTCCTGACTACTCTGCCCTTCATCTGTTTGGCTGCGTTTGCTACGTTCTCCTCGCCCCTCGAGAACGCACCAAACTGACCGCTCAGTCTGTTGAGTGTGTCTTTCTGGGATACAGTGCCGAGCACAAGGGCTATCGGTGCTGGGATCCTGTTGGTCGTCGGATACGGGTTTCTCGGGATGTGACTTTCGACGAGTCTCGTCCATTCTACCCACGTCCTGCCTCTCCTTCGGCTTCCTCTGTGGAGTCTCTGTCTTTCTTGACCTTTCCAGATACTCCTATTTCTGTTTTGCCCTCGTCCACCTGTCCTACTGAGTCTCCACATATTCCCCCTGTGGCCTCTCCGCCGTTGTCGCCGCCTGTGTCGTCTCCTACGACTCCCCAGGCTCCTCCCACTATCGTCTACACTCGTCGACCTCGTATTGAGAATATTTCAGATGAGCCATCTTCTCCTGATGTTCCATCTTCTTCTGATGCTCCATCTTCCCCTGATGGGTCATCTTCTCCTCGCTACGCTCTCCGCGATCGCCAGTCGATTCGGCCTCCTGCCCGTTTTTCCTTTGCTGGCGCAGCTACTCGTGAGCCTGTCTCCTACCGGGATGCTGTTACTCACCCTGAGTGGCAGCTTGCCATGGCCGAGGAGATTGCTGCCCTCGAGCGTACTGGTACTTGGGATCTTGTTCCTTTTCCATCTCATTCTCATCCCATCACGTGTAAGTGGGTCTATAAGATTAAGACTCGCTCTGATGGCTCTCTTGAGCGCTATAAGGCGCGTCTTGTTGCTCGTGGCTTCCAGCAGGAGCATGGTGTTGACTACGACGAGACTTTTGCTCCTGTAGCCCACATGACCACTGTTCGGACTCTTATTTCAGTGGCGTCTGTTCGCCACTGGTCTATTTCTCAGCTTGATGTCAAGAATGTCTTTCTTAATGGCGAGTTGCGTGAGGAGGTCTACATGCATCCGCCACCTGGGTATTCTGTTCCTGAGGGCATGGTCTGTCGCCTTCGTCGCTCTCTCTATGGCCTTAAGCAAGCCCCTCGTGCTTGGTTTGAGCGCTTCTCCTCTGTGGTCACTGCTGCTGGTTTTTCAGCTAGTGATCATGATCCTGCGCTCTTTGTCCACACTTCGTCTCGTGGTCGGACTCTTCTTCTCCTGTATGTTGATGATATGATCATTACGGGAGATGATTCTGAGTACATTGCCTTTGTCAAGGCTCGTCTTAGTGAGCAGTTCCTTATGTCGGATCTTGGTCCTCTTCGTTACTTCCTTGGGATTGAGGTTACTTCCACTCCAGATGGTTTCTTTATGTCCCAAGAGAAATATATTCAGGATCTTCTTGATCGCGCCTCTCTCACTGATCAGCGTACTGTTGAGACTCCCATGGAGCTCAATGTTCACCTCCGACTCTCTGATGGCGAGCCTCTTTCTGATCCGACTCGCTATCGTCATCTTGTTGGGAGTCTTGTCTACCTTGCTGTTACTCGTCCGGATATCACTTATCCAGTTCATATTCTGAGTCAGTTTGTTTCAGCTCCCACTCAGGTTCACTACAGCCACCTTCTTCGAGTTCTGCGATACCTTCGCGGGACTATCTCTCGCCGTCTCTTCTTTCCACGTTCCAGCTCGTTACAGCTTCAGGCCTATTCGGATGCTACTTGGGCCAGCGATCCCTCTGATCGCCGGTCTATCTCTGCTTACTGTGTTTTTCTTGGGGGTTCTCTTATTGCCTGGAAGACGAAGAAACAGACTGCAGTGTCCCGTTCGAGTGCAGAGGCTGAGATGCGAGCCATGGCTCTTTTGACAGCAGAGATTACTTGGCTACGGTGGTTACTTGAGGATTTTGGTGTTTCTATCACTACACCGACCCCTCTCTTGTCCGACAGTACAGGTGCTATCAGTATTGCTCGTGATCCTGTGAAGCATGAGCTCACCAAGCATATTGGTGTTGATGCTTCTTTCATGAGGTCTTGTGTGCATGATCAGGTGATTACTCTTCAGTATGTGCCTTCGGAGCTTCAAATAGCGGATTTCTTCACGAAGGCCCAGACTCGAGCACAGCACAGCTTCTACCTCTCCAAACTCAGTGTTGTTGATCCACCATGAGTTTGAGGGGGGTGTTAGAGATATATGTATAGTTGTTATTCCCCATTGTTATGAGGGGTTCTTTGCATATTTACCACCTGTACTTTGTGTATATATACCGGCCCATTGGCCTCATATGAATACATGCGCTATTCATAACACAAGAAAGCATTAAAAAGTGCCGGTATTCAAATAATATAACCTTTATCTGCACCTGTAATTGTTGCACCATATTGGGAGTAAGGTCTAGAAACACTTGAACCTCCAGTATTTTCATGAGGAAAATTGTTAGAACCAGGAATATGTGCTGAAGAATAAGTAGTTGTGCCATGTTGGGAGCTAGGAGGCACTGAAGCATCAGAACCCCTTCTGTTTTCTTGTGAGAAAGCATTCGAATTGACAGTGCCATATGGAATTCTATTTGCTGAAACCTCAGCGGATGAATAAGAAGGTCCTGTAGGCATACGAGAAGTGGCCGATTCCACAGATGTATACGAAGGTGCAGGAGGCTGTGGAGTTGACATGCTAGAAGCAGATGATCCCATAGTTGGAATGTTTCCTCCAGAATATGTTGCAGATCCATACTAAACCATCAAATAATCAATCAGGTTAGAGCCATAATACTCAATCAGGACAAAAAGAACGTTTTAAGTCAGGTAGTTTACCAGCAGGTCTTCATTTTGCTTCGGCAATTTCTCCTCAAATGCTTTGGGTTCCCATTTAATGTTGTGCTCCTCCGCAATTGAGCTCAAAGTTTTGGTTTTGGTCTGTACATCAGGTGCTCCAGCTGACAGCTTCTCGATTACCTGTATCCAAAATAATTGTATTGAAAAGTATAAGACTACAAGTAGCAACACACATTTATTTAGCAGCCAAAAGAAAACAAGGAATATCCTTTGTCAAATTTTAAACTTCCAAAAGCAGAAAAATTACCAGACGGTTTACACCGCTGTCAGGTCGCACTTCAAGAGCTGCTGCAGCAAACTCTTTACCATACTTGTTTGTGAAATGTTTCCGAACATCCGCCAGTTCTGTGACATCTGAACATCTCATTGATGCAAATATAACACTGGCTATTGCCTCCTTCAGATCAACAGGGCAAGTCCTAAATTTCAGGTAAAGAAAACACGTAAGTACAGAAATATTTTCTAAACGAAGAAAATATATTTGCTTCATGAGAATAAAACAAGCCATAAGACCCAAAAAAATCTCAGGAAGGCCAAAATAAATGTCCTTCTAATGAACCAACATTAATTCCCAATTTATTTTCTACGTAAATGGGCTTCATGTTTCATCTTCTTACGGATGTTCTTCAATTCTTTCCCAGTTTCCCCAACTGAAAACTGCAGGAGTTCTAAACAACTATGAAACAATTTGCACCTACCATCAGGATGATTAGAAACTGTAGCCAATTGATCTGTGTAGTTTTGGTTTACAAAAACACAGAAGCACTCTGCTATGTTCACATATTGCTGATAATGAACATGTTAACAGCTCTATGCAACTATTCTCCAACGAACTAAACTTTTCATGTCAATGGTAGCACTTCGCATGAGAAACAAAGGTACACATATTTCGATTAGTTAAGATGTACTAGACTGTGAATTGGATGGATTTGGTCAGTTCCTTTTAAAAAATGGAAATATAAGAATTTGAATCCAAACCCATGTATGGGCTTGTTTAGATATAGTAGAATTGAGTTTACCTAAACCAGGAGGGATTGAACTGGAAAGGAGACATGAAGTCACTATTTTATACAATAGGATTTGTTGCTCCCAAAATGCCATAGTGGATTTAGTTTCCAAATTACCCATAAAAGACCCTATCTGGATAAGGAGCGCTTGGAAAAGCCAGGCTAAATCTTGATGTGCTCTATGGAAAAAAGTAACTCCTATATCTAAGAAACCGTCCCATGCTTTGTTGGTAATGAGGAAAAAAATTCGTATTGTATCAACTAAAGAAGAAATCCCAATATGAGATGTCATAGTCCTTCAACTAACATAAGTGTGTTTCTGTTATCTCTGTGACAATGAAGCAGTTTCTGACATCAGCTAAAGACATGGAACATCAAGTAAATGCTTAAATACAAGAAACAAAAACTTGGCTTACTTCTGCGAGTCAATAATGGACAAGCGTGCCACTATAAGTTCACAGTATACTTCAATTAAGTCATATGCTTGCATGAACTTCTCTTCTCTTATGACATGTTCAACCTGTGGAAGAAAAAAAAGGAGCAAAAACAAAATAAATGAGCCTCTTTGGTGACAAAGTACCATTAAGACAAATTTTTTTAGGGAATATATTAAGACACATTAGGACAGTTGTGAGTGTAATTCTCATCAAGCTCACAAGGAACTGGTCGTGTTCATGGCCTATAACCTAACAGTTGCCTACCAGGACAGTAGTATATCGAGACCCTTGTGTACAACCAGACATACTTGAGCACAGACATTCACAATAACAGGCCTGTAAAAGTTAAGATGGAACTATCACAATTAACCAACTATACTGGCCCTGTATCGACCGAGAGACAAAATCACACATCTCCACCGTATAAGAATACAATGCTCCCATGGATCATCAGATTTCAACAGAGCAAGACAATACCGGTATGTTCACGAGCACAAGCGTGCATCCTCAGACAGTGAACGCACTAAATGAATGGTTGTTACAAGCATGTAGTCCAATAGACCCAAGGAAAGCATATAGTGTATCCAACAAGTAACAGGCCCTTTGTAGTTGTTACAGTGCGGAATGTAATGGGGCGTCAGCATATCCAACAATTGGTAACAAATAACCATCACTTATCTAAAGCGCCAAGATGATTTCTATTACCTTTCGAATCATAGCCAGTTCACCCATCTTCGCATATAAAAGCCTACAGTACACTAGTCACTAGAACCGAACAACTACTGAGTACTCCGTTTGAAGCCAGAATGTTTCTGCCTTCGCATCCAAGCAACCCGAGTACCCAATTCTATTGTCAATTCAATGCTACCATCAATTGGGTGGACTGTACTATCACGCGCTGGTTCCAGCCCATGGAGTCAAACAACCGCGGGATGGAACGAAATGAACCCGCGGGATGGGAGGGAGGCGATGGAAGCGCCCGCGAGGGGAGTCGGGAGTACCCTGATGCGTGCGGTCTGGTCCTGGTTGGCGTCGAGCAGCTGCGCGACCTCGCGGCGCATCTGGCGCACCTGCGCCTCCTTCCGGTTCCGCAGCAGCTTGATCCGCGCCACCGCCATCCGCAGCGCCGTCTTGCTGCAGCATCGCAAAAACGAACATTAATTTTTTCCTCCTCCACAGAAGACACGGAACCGGAACGACCGAGCGACTGACCACTTGTCGGGCTTGAAGCCCTTGTGCAGGACGCCGGACAGCTTCCCCTTGCTCTTGTGCATCTCCGCCGCTTCCTCCTTTTTCCGGCTAGATTCGAATCGAATCGGCCCGCGGGAGGAGGCGGGGTGGAATGGAAAGGAGGATTCACGCGGATGCGTGTATGCGCTGCCGCCAAGTGGAGGAAGGCAAGGGGAGGGGACTTTCGGGAGGACAAAAAAGAGCGTTTTTTGTGTGGAGGGAAGGGTGGAGGATTCCGTGACGAGGAAGCTCAGCGTGGGCGGGCAGCGGCGCTTCCGTCCCGGCTTCTTCACCGCTTCCGTTTTGTCGATTGGGATGGACACGCGGGGGGAGCATTGACCTCGACCGCCCGATTCGAGGCGGCGGCCGCGTGCGCGTGGCGGATGTGAGATTTCAGTCGGTTTGGCGGGAATCTTCGGATGCCACCGGCTATTCTGTTGAGGTTGGGTGGTTTGTTTCGGACCCTGGCCAAATGGGCCATGACACGGCACGGTTATTGTACTGTATCATATTATCTATATATCTGTCCTTCGATCTAGTCATAATACGGAGAGAAGTGAAATCGTATCGAGTTGGTCCAGACACGCTCAGCTTAACAGGCCACTGATGATCTGTTGAGCATGATCATAATTATTTTATTATCAGTCACAAGTAATTTTATTGTCAGTCGCAAGTAATTTTACTATTAAGTCACCCATCCGTGCTTAGAAGAGTAAAGTAACACTAACATAAGTAATTTTACTACCAACTACAAGCAATTTTATTGTACTACCACAGGAGAGTTACTGTTCATACCATGCCTGGTCGTGCTCAGGGGCGGAGCCAGGATCCAGACAAAGGGGGGCCGACCCGCCAAGGCGTCGGCGTCATGGGCCCTGGGCGCCGTGTGTCGGACCCTCGGATATATAAAACTGTAGAGCTTCATCTTGTTCTGCAGGTGGGAAATTCTTTATTTGAGCACGCTTGCCCGGATCCCTCTCAAATGCCGTAGTTACAACTCCTGCTGGTTCTGGTTCGGCTAGGGATGGAGTAGAAGTACCTTGATTGGGAGTTTGCTCATCAGTCGGTTCTATATGCCGATCATTGTTATTGATTGCATTAGTGTTTTCATCGTTGCCATTGCCAGAGCTTAATCTCGGCTTAAAAAAACTATCGATCGTTCTTAATCTCTTCATCTTGAATTCTTGATCAAATGCTAAATGCTTAAATTGAAGGTAAAAATTGAAAAGGAAATTAATCATAGAATTAACAGCGATTTATGATCTGTGATTGTGAAACAGTGAAAGGAATCAATAAATAAACTACTAAACGTAGACACGTAGTGGACTGTGAACTGTGGAGACGTACTGTTTGCCCGCTTTGGATCTGTGATTGATCAAATGCTTTGCCGCTTGCCCGCTGCGCTTTGGATCTTTCTGCCCTCAGGCTCAGCCGGCCGCCCGCCCGCTCGGCGCTCGCGCTCGGCGCTCTGCCTCTGCTCACCTTTGCCGGCTTGCCTCTGTAGTCTGTACGGCGAGATGGGGGGAGACGAGTCGTCGCAGCACCCGGCAGCACGCCGCGCGGAGTATTCGCATTCACCGATTGGGATTGGGGGGACGTGAGGACGTGACTCTTCGAGTCTTCGACTGGGATTCGTTTCCTTTTTGCATGGATCTGGTCCTCTGGACGTGAGGATATCTGGTGGACGTGGACCATTGGGATTTTGGGTGGGGGGTCTGGTGACTGGTGGGCCATTGGGGGGGCCAGGCCCCTGCCCGCCCCCTCTCTCCGCCCCTGGTCGTGCTGAGATGTCGGCTCAAGCATGGCATGTCCAATCGAGCCAGCACGACTCGTTTACTATTTGTGTCGTGCTATACCTAGATCAGGTTAACAGTACTATGCATTGGGCTGGTATGATTGGCCCGGCCATTTTGGGTGGATCTAATTTGTTTCCACTGCCGGAGTGGGGTGAGCCAGACCGAATTTCACTTTTTTCTTTGATGCCATAGTTGATTGCCATGTCTAGCTAATCAATGTTTTGGCTAAATATAGACAAAAATGAACTTGGAAACTAAAAGAGAAAGAAATTTTACTGAAGTTTGGTAGCAAATCAAATAATTATAAAATCCGGCAAATCAATGTTTTGGCCAAATATACATCAATTAATCGTGTCAACTGATTATAAGTTCTGACATAGATCTTGTTTAGAATATTTACTTATTTGCACTTCAATTGAAAAGTTCCAGTTTCTTGGTACGAGGGCTGATAATTTACTTGAGTGCTTTAGTAGCCCAGCAAGTTTAGCCCCGTTCTTTTCACTTATGGTTATGATTTCTTTTGAAGTTTTTCTACCGTCGTTTCGAAACAACTTATCGAGACGGTATATTCAAAACGCCTTATCGTCTCATCAATATTCGGTTCGTTCGCATAAACGTTCACGCTAGAAAATGCTTCACATCTTCTGAATTTGTGTTTTCTTCTTTATGACATGTGGATGTGAGTTACATATGGCACTGAATCTGTGATTTACATTAGTTCGCTGGCCCGCGCCCCGTGAAGATAAGAATGGAGATGGAACCAAGAAGGGAAATGTAGCCATTCGTTGGGTAGTTGGAAGATAAAATTCAAGTTTGAATTTGCCATGGTTATTGCAAAGAAAGACTACTTCCATCGTATTCAAGACTGGCTAGATATTTTTTGAGTTTCTTTTTGTACAATCCTTTTCCTTTTGTCCTGTAAAATTTTAAAACTCTGCTCCGTTATACAATATATATGTAGTCGGACCCTACTGTTTCTCCTAAAAAAAGAGAAGTATAGCCACATCTGTTCTACATGGAAGAAGATGGAACCAAAAGGTTACGAAAATGTTGGTATGTTGCGACACTAGTTATTTGAACCCTACTGTTTCTGGTTCAGCATAACATAACAGAAGTCATGTACTCATATGAGCAAGAAAATGTTGGTATGTTAAATTTTGGGTCACTAAGAAACGACATACATGGCCTACGTGATGCGGTACACGGTGTCCTGTCTATTGGACGCAGCTACTATTCATCGTATAGAAATGTAACAAAAATCCACACAAATTAATTGTGTAGTGTTAAATAACTAGTGTCACTCAGCGATCTATACAAACAATCCTTGCTACTAGGAATAAGATTAATCACTCAATTGGACAATGCAAAAGTAGATAACAAATAGACAAAGATGTAAGAGAGAGTAATTCGATGTTCTTTTTTGTTGATACGACTTCTTGTGTATATAATAGATACTCTCTCTCTCTCTCATATATTTACAGTTTAAGAATTCTGCTGGGAATTTGGTATGCGTCCACATCTTCTTAGAAAACAAGAAAGTGGTAGGGCCCATAGGGCCGCCATACGCCCATACCCGGGTTGGTTTCATAACACTCCCTTTTGGGTAAATACTGTGACATGCACATACATATTAAAAACTCTTTCAAAAAACCTAGTGGGAAAAAGATAAGAGAAAAGAGTACATTACATATGCAAACTGTATTGTACTAGTTGACTCATTAAAAAACTCCATGTGAGAAACCTTCTAGTCAAAATTCACTAAAGAAAAAATACTACGATATTGATCTTTTAGATCATATCATCCTCTAAGTTACTATCCTTCATGCATAGTATTTGACCTTTAGGATCAGCAATTTGTTCCCCCTAAATTCTACACCTCTCTAAGTGGTAAAACGTTCAAGGTAACTTTACGTGATGATCATCAAATTGATTTCTTCTAGGTAAATCAAAGTTAAGACTTTCACAGTCTAAAGTATGATTATCAAAGTTTAGCATATATTCTCTCCCTCAAGAAGACACCTATTGGAATTTTCTTATTCCAATGTCGTAATCATATTTCTTAAAAATAAAACATAAGTAATGATACTGTGAGTAAACCTACTAGATTATCACAATGTTTAGTTTTCTATATATTTATCCCAATATTCTTCTTGAGATTGTGAGGATAAAAAAATTTGGGAGTAATGTATTTAACTCCTTCAAATAGCTATTATTTAGTTGTGCAACACAAACAAATATTTTATCCTTAAGGAGGACTATGGGGTAAAATCTGCAAATTCACATACTTTCTAGATATAACTTACAAGCCTCTTAACTTGGGGATAAATACTTTATAACTTTCTCTGAGTGGATTTTCAACCAATTAGTCTGTTTTGCAAAACTATAAGAATTGGTTTGTACCACTATAGAGTAAAATATAACCAAAATTTGGAATTTAGGGGATAAATCAAATTGACATTATCACCAATGTATTTTGTACCTTCAGTATAAATCAAATTACCATCATCACCAATGTATTTTGTACCCTCATATAGTACTAGAGGATACCGCCACTTCCATTATTTTCCTTGTAGAGATGCACTAATAAGTGCTTATATGGTGTACTTCTGTTCTTAGGTTCCTCATTTCATTCTCTCGGACCTATATGGGTCTTTGTCCACTTCAAGGGATAATGTAGTTATTAGTGTTATTTTAGATATTTACTATAAAGTCATGTGTTGACTTATTCCTTAAAGGAAAATGCTCATTCTTCAAGTTGAGACTTATTATTAATAAGTACAAGAATTATTTATATATGTTGCAATTTTCTTTTCTTTTTGTTAAGAAGCATGAGTTCTTTAAGGAATTTTTTTACAGATTTTTAGAATCCTTTAACTACATATTCTTTTATTCATGTCACTTGCCAGAAATACTATATAGTGGAATATACATTCATTCATAATAGGAGAGTATTGGTCTTCTACGAGGACTTATGAACTATTGATGTTCACCACCTCATTATTTTCATAATGACCAAGTCTAAACTTCCTGTTCAAGACATATATTTAACAATTATGGTTCAGCATCAATTGCTTTTTTATTTGACTCGATATGAACACTTCTAGCGTCTCTTGCCATGTACTTCGGTCCAAGATCCGGGTTCTCATTTGAGAAACATTAGCAATCTTAGAGGCAATGTTGTCAACAACTATTTTTATTTCTTCCCCTCAAAATTTGAGATTATAGTGGCTTTCCATGTGCTTACGATATGAGCATCACTTCTGAGCTTTACCCCTGGTTGTTTCATATTCTTAGCATTATAACTTGTACACACTTATGTTGTTGGATTTTCATCTTCATAATGACTCTTCATGAGGTCTTTCTCACCTTCTAGGTGAATTCTCTCCAGGAGTGTTCAACTTTTATTTGACCAGTGTCATTAGACCAAAGAACTTGCAAGCATCCCTACAGATTTAGATCATTGACCAACAAGTCATTACACCTATGTGGTTATACTATTTGAAACATGAGGTATATCATTTTTAGTGGTGAGTTAGCTTCTCACAAACACAACTTGCTTATTCCTTTATAATTTCTTGAACAATTATATGGCAAGCTCCCACTTTTGGCTTATAGCAGTATCAACTAAACCTCTTGTTTAGTTCATCTAGTGCATGAATCTTGATACTAAAGATCTTGTTTATACAAGAAATATCAAGGCATTCAATAATTTTGGGCTTTTCTCTTACCCTAATGCCAAGATTAGATATTTCTTTAATAGCATACCATAAAATCCCCTATGGTGGGCACTAGATTGGTGGAATTTCATATCCAACATATATCCCCAACTACTAATGGAGGCCCATTGATGTATGCTATGGTAATGATATTACGTGGGAAAAAAGCATCCTCTCAATAAGAATTAATTTCAATTTGGGGGGTTATTTATTATATTTTGTAGGACCGAAATGGCGACAGAGGGGGGTGAATGTCGCTCGCTTCAAAATCGCCCCCGGGAAATCAAATACTGATTTATCAAAAAGATGCAAATCAAAGCACCTCACAGAAAATTAAAAATAATTTTGCTGAAATTTGGAACGCATGCGACACTGAAAAATTCAGCATAAATCAGAGACCAACCAGTACAAAATTCAACTGAAAATATCGCTATTTGATCTGCATGCAAAATTGTTGAAGATCAGCACAAAAGAAAAAGAAAGAGGCACTAGAGGCCTAACAGCATGCAGCATATACCCATTCGAAGGAACTTTTGCTAGGACCTGACCAAACATCACATGGGTACTTTCTTGCTGCTGAAAGCTACCAACTCTTAGACCAAAATAGCAGTAAAGAAAAGTGTACTAGAGAGTTGTTCGGCTGCACAGGGAAATTTGTGCGCAGGAAGGACCAAGTAAATAGCGGCAAGCAGCATACAAAGTGCTGGCCGAATCCGTCAATGGAGGACAGTATACGGCAGTAATGCTGTCCCCTCAAAGAAAACTGCATGCAGGCACATCAAACAATATTTATGGAAGGAAAGGACATGAAGCAATTAAGGATGAGCATGCAGGGAACCAAAGAGATGCAGGTTGGCCAAAGATCCTCCACTCGGAAACACAACTTGATGCTAATTAAATGTAGGCCAGCTGCCGAACTGAAAGCAAGGCAACTTGAAGAAAGATCTACGCAGAACTTGAATGGCCGGAAATACTAAGAATATTTTTCACTGCCGAAAGCACACTGAGCACTGGTATACAGAGCCATCAATCCTTCCCAAGACATAGTTAAAGCACAAAGAGAAGCAAGAAATCAAGCCAACTCAAACTAAGAAATCTTGAACAACAAGACGGGGACATACATGATTATAAGATTGTTTACATTCAGCTCACTACTCTCAAGAACTCACACTAAGTCCCCATACATGCTTGAGAATCAAGAACTCATAGCATACATGCATAGGAAACACACCCACTCTTCTCAACCACTAAAGCACAAAGCAAAAGCTCTAAAACCCCTCTCCAAGTCTTGCCAACAACCAGGAAACACACTCCTATTTATAGCATTCCTTGATGGGTTTACACTTTGCTTTGCCCATTTTACCCCTCCATGCTTTGCCCGCTAACCCGTTTCCTTTTGCAGCCTCGCGCTTTTACCGAAACGCCCCTGCTGCACCTTCCGGGAAGCTTCCGCGTTCCTTGTCTCGCACGCCTCGCAACCACCTCGAGTCCACGTCGTCTTCGACACATCCCGACTGTTCTGACCTCAGTGCCACCTGCGCCTAGTCCAGTCCTCCGTGTCTCGCCACGACTCCACTCGACGTCCTGCAGCCATCACAGACAAAAACCACATCGCATAGCACGGCACAAAACATATAAACATGATTAGTACCAACAAATCCTACTCAAGCGAGAAATGGCCCAAATGACCAACCGGGAAGACGACCATGCGTCAAATCTGTCTAATCATAACCCGACCTCGCCAAATGCCACAAAGGCACGAATCACTCAAACCAAACTCACTCTAACCAAACCACGTGTCAATTACTCATCACCAACTTGGGATTTAGACCACATGGTCTCTCATATTCAATGACCTAGACTTTTATTAATGCGGTGTCATGAAAATTTGCATGACCCTAATAATTGGTGGGTTATCCCACATGGGGGGTCTAACAGTTAGCAGGCTTGTTCTATCGTCTAACTTCTTTATTCTTTGCCCAAATTTTGACCCAATTACTCATACCATATTTAAACTAATTTGGACCATTAAGTTGTAATTATGCAACATGTTTTCTTATAGTCACTGACAAACACATGTCTTAGCAACATTCCTTTATACTCAAGGGGTTTCTACCTTTTACCAGAGGGCCTGCTTGCAGAAATGGACAAAATCATATCCAGATTTTGCTGGCAAGGAACTGGGAGAAAATTCAAATACCATATGGTTAAATGGAGAGCAGTTTGTAGGCCTAAAGATTTTGGGGGTTTCGGTGTTCTGGACACCAGATTCATGAACATATGTATTTTGGTTAAATGGATATGGAAAATCACTCAACACAAAGATGAAGCTTGGTGCAGGTTACTCTATAGTAAGTACATGCCTGAGGGAGATTTCTTTAGCTCAAAATACCGGGGGGTTCACAATTCTGGAAGGGATTACAAAAAGTGAAACATTGGTTTAAATTGGGAGCTATTCATAAGGTAAATAATGGTTGCTCTACAAAATTCTGGTTTGATACTTGGTTAGGGTCATCTCCTTTAAAAACACAATCTCATAGGTTTTTTGCAGTCTGTTCTGATCCTGACAGTTTAGTGAGTGTTATAATGATTCTCAATGGGTGATACACTTTAGGCCTTATTTGGGAACGCAAAATTCCCGGCCCATCCCTGTGGATGGACCGGGATTTTGAACAAGGCCTTAGAATGTCTTTTGGCCCTGATGAGGTCCAGGAATGGCTAATTTTATTGAATTTGTTGGATTTGATCTCTCTGAACAATGAACATGATCAAATTATTCGGCAATTGGAGAAGAAAGGAAATTTCACTACCATATCCTTATACAGACAATGTAGGGGAGTCATCAATAATAGAATGGTTGAGATTTGGAAAGCCAGGGTACCTCTAAAGATTAAAGTTTTTCTATGGCAAGCTTTGCAGGGGAGGATTCCAGTCGGAGAGCAACTCAAAAAGAAAATTTGGCCGGGGGATGAGAAAAGCAGATTATGTGGTGTGTTGGAGGACACTGATCATACACTTTTCGGATGCCTAATAGCCGTTTTTCTTTGGGTTAACATGAAAGAGATTCTGGGGTGGAACAAGATTCCATCATCATTTTCTGATTTCATTTCGGAGCATGTCGAGGGTCGTCAGACTAAAGGGAGGAAAATAATGTGGTTTGGTCTAGCAGCAGTATGCTGGACGTTGTGGAACATTCGTAATAAGATGGCTATAGAGAATAAACTTCTTTCATAGACCTGGCCAAATGGATTGGGCTAATCGTGCCGATCTAAGACATGATACTGTTGGCCTGGCCTAACCACAGTATGACACAAATAGTAAACGAGCCGTACCAGCCAACCAAGTGTGTCGTGCTTGGGCTAAGCATACCTGAGCTGGCCTGTCCCGGCTTGATCCCTCTCCGTGTTGTGCCTATGTCAGAGGGCAGGCACTTGGGCCAGCACGGGACAGTAACTTATTCGGTCTAACCGAGCCAAGCGTAATCAGGCCATGCTCTATCTGGGTCCATGCCATGTCGTGCAACCCATTTGGCTAAATCTGTTCTTTCACATCTGTTTGATAAGTTTTTGTGCAAATATGTCAAGTCAAGGCAAATAAAGATATATATATATATATATATATATATATATATATATATATATATATATATATATATATATATATATATAAAGAGAACTTTGGTATAATCAAGTCATGAAATGGCACATGAAACAAAATCACAAAGTGGCCAATGCGTCACGCCTTGTGTGGTTGCACGTCACAAACCAGTCACTAAGCATATGTGTAGATCAGCTCCTAAGTTCTTGGGTTTTCGACCACGTTGTGTCGACCGTGATGTCCTCGACCACGTTGTGTCGACCACTTCGTTTCGACTACGTTGCTTCGACCACGCTGTGCTGGCCATGTTGTTACGATCACGGCTTTTCAACCACGGTGCTACGATCGGTTCATTGTATCTACAACCGGTTTGCTACGCTGCTTGACCTGTGGTCATGAATGAGTCTCCAGAGTCTCTGAATACTCGCCGACTCTGAGGCCTTCGGCTTCTGCACGGCACTCGAATACATTGAGTACTCGTCGCACATCCATACACATGAATACAACCAACAAGAAGATTAATTCTAACGGTTGGTGTGTGCGTAGCGCCGCATGTAGCCAACCAATGGTAGCCCATGCGCCAAAAAGGAAAGAAAAGATTGGTTTCGAGTGAACCATATTTGCAATGAGTAGACAATTGCACTGTATTTCCATTTATGAAAGTATTTCTCGATAAATCTTTTCTGATATGGAAAGCATAGGTTTAGAAGGAAGGAATCGGCAATCGGATCAGGATCTCGATCCTAGAAATCAGAGGTTTATTCACACCGCGTGAGGGCTGCATACGTTGCTTGTGGCCCTTGCTCGTGCCTATAAAAGGAGAGACCCCGCAGATGGGAGGGGGAGACGAAAAGAAGAAGGCGCACACTAACACACGCTGACGTTCAAGACTCTGATGGACTCAGGGAGGAGGAGGCCGGGCGGAGACAAAGGAGATACCCCATCAACATATACACTCATAGAAGGCGTACGTGGAAAAGATACATGCAACAAAGGGAGGAGAAGGCAAAGGAAGCAATATGCACAAGCCGAGGCCATGGTGCGCTATGCTTTGGATGGTAAAGAACCTCCTGTTTTCTCTTTCTTTTGTGTCTAACTAGCTTGTATACAATGGACGGTGGCCATGGGGAGCGGTCAAATGATTTCATGCTCGGACGTCATCGGTTATTCATTGTACTCAAACAATCCTCAATAACTAGCCATCTATGACCGCTCGCCGTACATGAGTGTCGTTGACCGCTTGGCGAAGATGGACACCTCGTACACGAGTGCCTCCGACAGCTTATCGTACACAAGCGCCTTCGACTACTTGTCAATCGCAGACACCTCTGACCTCTTGGCGCTGATGGATGCCTCGTACACGAGAGCCTTCGATGCTTATCGTACACAAGCACCTTCAACCGCTTGTCAAATGTAGTCGCCTTTGACTACTTCTCAAACTCAGACACCTCCGATGGCTTGTTGGACTCGGATTCCTTCAATTAATTGTTGTACACGAGTACCTCTGACCGTTTGTCGTGCTCAGATGTCCTCGACCGACGGTAATATTTGTTCGCTTATGACCACTCACCAAACTTGAGCGTCGTCGACCGTTTTTCATGCTCGAACGTCTTCGATCGTCTGTAATATGCAGGCACTTACAACCGCTCACCGTACTAGAGCATCGTAGGCTGACTTTCAAAGTCAAACTTCTTTGATTGCCTTCAGAACACAGGAACTTTCAACCATCTGTGATAATCAGGCGCTTTTGACCGCCTATGACACTCAAGCGCTTTCGACCGCCTTTGATTCTCGGGCGCTTTCAACCGTTTTTGGTACTTGGGCGCTTTCGACTGCTTGTGACAGTTGGGCGCTTTCGACTGCCTGTGACAGTTGGGCACTTTTGACCACCTCTGATACTCGGGTGTCAACCGCCTTTGGTACTCGAGCACTTTCGACTACTTATTGTACTCGTACATCTTCGACTACCAAAGTACCCGTAAGCCCGTCGATCACCCGTGGTACTTGGGTGATGCATGCTACAGTAACCAACCTTGCTACAGTAATTGGTCGAGCAATGGTCGATGACTTCCGACCTACGACCACAAGCGATAATCAATAGCTCCTGACTTTTGATCTCCGATGAGTTTCGACCATGATGGACTTCGACTACAGACAACTTCCGATGGATTTCAACCATGATGGACTTCGACTACGGACAACTTTCGATGGATTTTGACCATGATGGATTTTGACCACGGACAACTTCCGATAGATTTCGACCATGATGGACTTCGACCACAGGCAACTTTTGATGGATTTCGACCATGATGGACTTCAACCACGGACAACATCCGATGGATTTCCACCATAACAGACTTCAACCACGAACAACTTCCGATGGATTTCCACCACGATGGATTTCGACCACGAACAACTTCCGATGGATTTCGACCACGATGGCCTCCAACTACTAGCTGCTTCGATGCCCGATGGCTTCTGACTACTGGTTGTTTTTGATGTCTGGAGGTCTCTGAGAGACCATGTGGTGGTGATCCCGTGTGAATGATGAGTAATTGACATCGGTTTAGGAAAGTCGAGTTTGGTTTGGGTGTTCGGACCATGTCGTTGCGTGGTGTAATGGACTCGGTCGGACTTGGTCATTCCTGGTCAAAGGGTTTAGGTTGCATATTCTGATATTTTGACAGGTTTGGACTTCATCTGTGGTAAGTATGATGGCTTTTACGCTCTCATGTATCGAGCGGTGCTATTTGATGTGTTTCTTGTCTGTGTGGCTGCATGACATCGGGCGGAGTCGTGGTGAGACACGGTGGACCGGACTAGGCGCAGGTGGCGCTGAGGTCAGAACGGTCGGGATGTGTCGAAGACGACGTGGACTCGAGGTGGTTGCAAGGCGTGCGAGACAAGGAGCGCGGAAGCTTCCCGGAAGGTGCAGGAGGGGCGAAACGGGAATTTTGCAAGGCTGCACAAGCGGGAGCGGGCTCCGTTGGATTTAGCGGGCGTAACGGGGTGGAGACCCGTTAGCCGTGGGCTATAAATAGGTTAGAGGGGCTGCATGCCCACTTGAACACTTGAAGGGTTTTTAGGGTTTCTTTTAGTCAAAATAGGCTTTAGAGTTTGTTTTGGCTTTAGGCTTTAGTGGTTGAGAGTTGTTGGTGGAGGCAGAGTTGTGTTCCCTCTGTGTCTCCTTCGATGTATCCAATGTGGTAGCTCTTTGTGTGTGTTCATCCCCTCTCAAGCATGTATGGGTTGTGTTCTTGAGTTGGAGAGGGAGGGGATGGATTGAGGAGTTTGTAATCAATCATCCATGGTTCTAATGTCCATGCGTATCGGGACTCCTTGTAATCCTTTTGCTTCAATGATTGAAATCTGAAATTTACTCTCGTGCTCTTCTCTGTTCTTCGTTCTTCTCTTATGTGATTTCTTGAATTTTTGAGTTTTGAGTTCTTGCTTGTTGGGAATGTCCAAATGGGTTGCTCTAGGTTGGGATGATGCCTCAAGATCATTTGATCAAGTTTCCCAAGAGGCAACTTCATTTAATCTCACATTTTGGTTTTGGACTTCCCTTGTTCATGTTTTGCATTCTAGGGTTTTGGTGCTGTTCTTGATTCCCTTCACGAGATGGTATGAAACTTGGCATGAGAGGTCCAGAGGCTATTGCTAACCTATCCTCAAAGTTTCATAGCCAAATGATCAAAGATGAAACGTGAATTTGAGTTTTTGCGCAGCTCTCTGAATATTTTCGGTTTTGGGCATGAATCTGAAATCCTTTTGATTTTCTAGTGGATTCTTGTTTTTGGCTCTTGGCTTACTCTTCTGGGAGTGTTCCCTAGCTATCCTCAAAGTTTCCCAAGCCAAGAATCCAAGAATCTTTGCATTTTTCTCAGATTTCAGAAAATCATGTTTGCTGATTTTCTCGAGAGGTACTACCGCTCCTCGAGAGGTACTACCGCTCAGAGGTACTACCGCTCGTCTCAGCGGTACTACCGCTTGAGGCCAGAATTTTTCCGATTTGATTTTTCTCGCTTGCTGGTCTCTGTATTTGTGTTTTTCCTGCTGCTGGGGTGTCTTGTGAGCACTGGTCTTCTACCTTCATAACTCCCATAGCTATTGGAGAAGAAGATACTTGTTGGAGGCGATTTTAAAAGATCGACATTCACCCCCCTCTGTCGCCATTACGGTCCAACAATTGGTATCAGAGCCGGTTAGCTCTAATCAATAGATCTTAACCGGTCTCAAGATTCATGGCGACGGACAAGTACTCGACCAAGCCGCCCGTTTTCGATGGCATCGATTACCCCTTCTGGAAGAGCCGAATGGAGACATACATCCAGGCCCAGGGGTATGCCATCTGGAGGAAGGTCAAGGTACGGTTTGCTGTTCCTGCCGATGAGAACATCAATGCCGGGAACATGGCTGATGTTGAGGCGAATGCAAAGGCAAGGAACATCATCATCCAGGGTTTGAGTCGTAGCGAGTTTGACCGCATCTCTCATCTTTCGTCCGCCTTCGATATCTGGGAGACCCTCGATGCATACCATGAGGGCACCACCCAGATTAAGACGGTGAGACAGGACCAGTTCAAGCGAGATTACAACAAGTTTGAAATGCTCGCTGGTGAGTCCCTTGATGAGTGCTTTGCGCGTTTCCACAAGATCTTGAGCAATTTCCGAGCCGTCGGTCTCACATACTTCGACTCAGACAACGCTCGTCAAATGCTTGCTGCACTCGACCTTCGTGTTTGGGAGATGAAGGTGACTACCATCAAGGACACCACCGAACTCTCGACTTTGACGCTTGACGCGCTATACTCGCGCCTCAAGATGCACGAGATCGACATTGTCTCTCGTAAGTCGAAGTCGCAGTCGATGGCTCTAGTCACCGATCCCAGTTCGGCTTCTGGTTTTTCCGTCGATTGGCTTCGTGGGTTCTCCCTAGCTGCTCTCTGTGACATAACTGATGATCAGTTAGAGCAGCTAGAGGATGAATAGCTGGCCCTCCTAGCTCGGAAGTTCTCCCATGCTTACAAGAGGAGGAGGGATAGAAAGAGAGGCGGACCAGTCATTTGCTTCGAGTGTGGTGGCCCCAACCACATTCGGGCAAACTGCCCCAAGCTGGAGAAGGGCAAGAACGACTACGGCGGTTCGGGCAAGAACGACTACACCGACAAGAACCGCAACAAGAAGACTCCAGCTCAGACGCTGGGCAAGAAGAAGTTTCGCGACTTCGGAAAGGCCAAGAAGCTGTTTCACCGCGTCCTCACCGCCTTCGACGACCTCAACCTCAGTGAGGTGGAGGGATGGAGCGACGACGACAGGACGGGTGACCAAGATCCCAAGAGCGGCGATGACTTCTCCGGCATGTGCTTCATGGCCCTCGAGGGCGAACTCAGCGACAGCGAGCTGTACTCCGACTCGGACGAGGTATGCCCCACGTACGACCAGCTCAATCATGCTTTTCTTAAACTAGGTGGATTTCATGCTAGAGCTAGGGCTAGCTGTACTGAGTTAGAGAAGGAAGTAGACAGATTGTCACTAGAGATTATTGCTCTTACATCTGGTCCCTCTAGTGACGACTGTGATACATGCTCTGCCTTGCTGGGTGATATGGAGAAATTAAGGACCTCGCATGATAGTTTGTCCTCCGAGCTTGATAGTATTAAGGTGGAGAATCTTAGTCTGATGGCTGAACTAGAAATGAGTAGGATTGCTTCTACTTCATCTACTCCTGTTGAGACTATTATTTGCACCTCATGTGAGGATAAGGACAATGCCTTTAGAGGTCTTTACACCATGCTGTTAGATCTGCCCGAGTCTTGTGTAAACTGCAATAACTTGAAGATGAACGTAAAACGGGCAGATCATAAAATATCTGAGTTGTATTCATGGTTGCTTGAGCCAGCTGCTTCATGTTCAAACTGTCCTAAATTAACTGCTGAACTTGAATCTGTTTTCAAGCAGTTTCAAGAAATGATTGACCACAATAAGAAACTGGCTAATTATGCTTCTAAGAACCATGTTAGCTCACCATGCAAAAATTATGAAAAACTAAAAATTGACTTGATTGCATTGGATGAAAAATATGTGAAGCTAACTAAGGACTTACTAGAGAAGCAACCATCAGATTATAATGTGATTGCTGAGGAGGGAGAGAAGCCCCAGGGTAAGGTAGAGACGCCTAGCGACGCGAGCCAACCTGCTAGCAGTAGGATTGCCCATTCTGAATCGGCTGTGCGTGCACAAGCCAATCGTCCCTCTGCTGTTGGTTCTTCATCTGCTCCCTTACCTCCTGCTGTTCCCTCTTCCCCCTGCTCTTCTTGCACCTCTCTCTTTCGGGAGTGTCAGTACCTTATGAACACTCGAGAGAGATTTGTAGGCGGCAAGAAGAAGCTTAATCTTATTCTAGACCAATCCAAGATTTGCAAGTTCAATCAAGGTCTAGGATATGATTTTTATGAGGATATGAGGAAGCATCCACCTGCTATTCTTCGACCTATAGTAGGAGGTGTGATCGAGGTCGAGCCCAAATCTGATGAGGTTAAATTCAAATCAGCGGGTTTTGTCCAAGGGATCTCTGACAGCAAGGTGAGTCCACCTGCAGCTTCGGCCTCTCAGAAGGCGAAGCCTCCCCATGCTAATTCTACCTCTCAGAAGGTGAAGTACCACTGCACCTTCTGTCAGAAGGATGGACACACAGTCGATCGATGCTTCAAGCGTGCTAGGATTGCGCGTAGAGACCGTGCGGAGGCACTTAGGCGTATTCAGGGTCAACCCCAGATCCTGAGTGCACCTAAGACTAGCACGAGGTCCAGGTTTGCTTCTGACGGGTTTGGGCAGCATCGAGGACTTGGTTTTTCTGAGTCTTCTGGTTTTCGTCCTCGTGCTGCTCCGGGTCGTGACTTCGCCGTCCTGATGGTACATCTCGTTTCCCCCGTCGAGACAGTTACCCACGGCGTGATCAGCATGTTGCCGGTGTTTCGACTCGCTTTCCCATAGCAGTCGGACCTAGCAACAGCTTCAGGTCTGCACACAGACCTTCTGCTTCTGCAAGTCACAGAGAGCGTAGGGTAGATAGAGGTCAGTCGTGCTTGACGACTTCATCTGCTCGGCGTGTTGTTCAGTATTGGGTGTCAAAATCACTCTTGATTTACCCAAGTACTGAGACTTTACTCTCTGTTTGACTCAGGTTCGCCGGGTAGGGAAGGAGAAGGTTTGGCTTGTAGACTCCGGTTGTTCTCAACATATGACCGGAGACTCCCGTTGGTTCTCCTCCCTAGCCCGCGCTCCAGGTGATGAGACGATCACCTTCGGAGACGCTTCGTCTGGGCGTGTCATCGCCAAAGGTACTGTGCGTATTAATGCTTCTTTTATTCTTAAGGATGTTGCCTTGGTTAGTAAGCTGCAGTACAATTTGCTTTCCGTTTCTCAGCTTACCGATGACGGTATCGAGGTGAGCTTCAAGAAACACAACTGCAAAATTCTTGATTCTTCGGATAGTCTTGTTTGCGGTATTTCTTGTTTTGGGAGGATCTTTCGTGCTGATTTTTCTGAGTCTTCTGGTGATCCTCTCAGGTGTTTAGTTGCTTCTGAGTCCCGCGACCTCTCTTTCTGGCATAGGAGACTTGGTCATATCGGATTTGACCATTTAACCTGAGTTAGCGGCCACGACCACATTCGTGGTCTGCCGAAGCTCAAAATGGTCAAAGACCTTGTTTGTGCTCCATGCCGGCACGGCAAGATAGTTGCCGCTTCTCACCCTCCGGTCACTGTGACCATGACCGATGCACCGGGACAGCTGCTCCACATGGACACAGTCGGACCAGCTCGAGTGCAGTCTGCCGGAGGGAAGTGGTATGTTCTTGTCGTGGTCGATGACTATTCGAGGTTTTCTTGGGTGTTTTTCTTAGCCTCGAAGGATGAGACATTTTCACATTTTCGAGGTCTTTCCAGTAGGCTTTCTATTGAGCTTCCGGGTGCCTTACGAGCGATCCGCAGTGACAATGGCACGGAGTTCAAAAATTCCTACTTTGAGAGTTTCTGTGGTGAGACAGGTGTAGAGCACCAGTTCTCTTCTCCGCACGTCCCACAACAAAATGGCGTTGTGGAGAGGAAGAACCGTACCTTGGTCGAGATGGCCAGGACGATGCTTGATGAGTACTCTACATCGCGGAAGTTTTGGGCTGAGGCTATAGCCACCGCGTGCCATGTCTCAAATCGAGTCTTTCTTAGGGCACACTTGCACCGTACTTCTTATGAGTTGAGATACGGGTGAAAGCCCAGCGTCTCTCATTTTCGTGTGTTTGGTTGCAAGTTCTTTATTCTGAAGTCCGGGAACCTAGACAAGTTCGAGTCGCGTTCTTGTGATGGTATCTTTCTAGGTTACTCACCTTCTTCGCGGGCTTATAGGGTTTGGAACTGCGAGTCTAGTAAAATGGTAGAGACCTGTGAGGTGACTTTCGACGAGGCCAGTCCGGGGACTAGGCCCGATATCTCAGGTTCTTTAGAGCAGTCCGAGCCCATCTTCGTGGATGACGAGGACGATGGAGACGATGGTTGTCTACCTGATCTAGTCCCTCATCCATCCCTTGAGGTGCCTTCTTCCACCGCACCTCGAGGAGATCAGCCCATGCCTTCTGCTTCTTCTGGAGCTAGTGGCTCTGTTCCTACCCCGTCAGCTCACGAGGTAGAGACCACTTCTTCATCTCATTCTGGACCTCCTAGACATATCCAGAAAGCTCATCCTTTAGAGCAGATCATTGAAGACCTTTTCAAGCGTGTTACCCGCTCAAAATCTGGCTTATCTCAATTCTGTCTCCATTCTGCTTTCATTGCCTCCTTTGAGCCCAAAGATGTTTCTCATGCTCTTTCCGATGAGTCTTGGGTCAATGCCATGCATGAGGAGCAAGAGAACTTCGAGAGAAATAAGGTCTGGTCGCTTGTCGAGCCCCCGCGAGGTCACAATGTCATTGGGACTAAGTGGGTGTTCAAGAACAAGCAGAGCGAGGATGGGGTGGTTATTCGAAACAAGGCTAGACTGGTAGCTCAGGGCTTTTCTCAGGTTGAGGGTCTTGATTTCGAGGAGACCTTTGCCCCTGTAGCCAGACTTGAAGCCATTAGAATTCTGCTTGCCTTTGCAGCTTCTAAGGGTTTTAAGCTTTACCGGATGGACGTTAAGAGTGCCTTCCTTAATGGTTTCATTGAGAAAGAAGTCTATGTCAGACAGCCTCCTGGTTTCGAGAACCCCAAATACCCTAACCATGTCTTCAAGCTTTCTAAAGCTTTGTATGGACTTAAGCAGGCCCCTAGAGCTTGGTATGAGAGGCTTAAGTCCTATCTGTTGAGTCATAGTTTTGAGATGGGTAAGGTAGATAAGACCTTGTTCATTCGCCGGCATGGCACTGATCTTCTGCTCGTCCAGATTTATGTGGATGACATCATCTTTGGCGGGTCTTCCCATACTCTGATTTCATAGTTCTCGGATGTCATGAGCACCGAGTTTGAGATGAGTATGATGGGCGAGTTGACCTTCTTCCTTGGCTTCCAAATCAAGCAGACTCGGGAGGGTACATTTCTTCATCAGGGAAAGTACACTCGTGACCTCCTGAGACGCTTCGACATGAGTGATGGTAAGCCTGTGTCGACTCCCATGGCTTCTACAACCTATCTTGACCCAGATGAGGATGGCGAGCCAGTTGATCAGAAAGAGTTCAGAAGTATGATCGGCTCCCTTCTTTACCTCACTGCCTCGAGACCAGACATACACTTCTCTGTGTGTCTGTGTGCTCATTTTTAGGCCTCTCCTCGCGTATCTCACCGCCATCTTTCGGTACCTCCGAGCTACCATTGACTATGGTATCTGGTACTCTTCCTCATCCTATCTTTCCTTGAGAGCCTTCTCGGACGCAGACTTTGCTGGCTGTAGGATAGATAGGAAGAGCACTTCTGGCACTTGCCAATTCATTGGCACTTCTCTCGTCTCTTGGTCTTCTAGGAAGTAGTCCGGTGTTGCACAATCCACCGCAGAGGCCGAGTATGTTGCTGCAGCCAGCTGCTGCAGTCAAGTACTCTGGATGGCTTCGACCCTGCGGGACTTTGGGTTAGTTATCGACAGTGTTCCACTCTTTTGTGATAACACTTCTGCGATTAACATTGCTAAGAACCCAGTACAACACTCTCGGACCAAGCACATCGATATCCGTTATCACTTCCTTAGAGACCATGTAGAGAAGGGCGATATAGTGCTCCAGTTTGTGGAGAGTGACCACCAGTTGGCTGACATCTTCACCAAGCCATTGGATAGTTCGAGGTTTTCAGCTCTGCGGGGAGAGCTTGGGGTGGTTTGTCCTTATGGACTGTAGTGAGGGGGAGCTTTGGGCTTTACTGCTTTACTATATTGCTTATGCTTCTGTCTCATTTCTGTCGCTTTGCACTTTGGGTGCATCGGGCCTAGTCCTTCTAGCATAGGTTAGAGTGCTTCTCTTGTATAGTTGCTTAGACTTCTTACTCTTATCTTGTGCTTCCAGAATGCCTTTGATTAGCTGCTTCTTATCTCACTAGATTGAGCTCACTCACTTCTTGTAGGTTCTAGCGAGGGTCGGGCCACCCTCGGGTAGACAGGGTACATGTTTGCTCTCTAGTGTGTGTGTTTTACGGTCAAACTAATAGTCCGGGAGTCATATGGGGTAGATGAGAGTCTGTCTGAGCCATAGTTGTCTCTATATCTTATCTATGCTTTAAGGACTGCCTGTTTGTTGTTTTCTTTCCCAGCTTCTCAATTTATTGCTTTGGTTCAGGGGGAGTTCATTTGGGAGCTTCTAGAGCTTAATATTGACATAAGTCAACTTGAACTAAAAGTTGCATCTCATGTTGAGGGGGAGCTGGATTTTCTTGCTTTTTAGCATTTCACGTTGTAATATAACTACATTGAGCCTTGATTATTATCATTTATGACATGCGTACAATGCTCTACACCTTGCCATGGCTTGTGCTTTATTTACTAAATTTATCATGACTTCATATGTGTAGACTAGCTTTTGCCATGATAAGTGAATTAAAATTGATCTACTTGAATTAAAACTTGTCATGCTAGCACTCGAGTTTAGTCTTTCTTGAGCTATCCTTTTATGATTCATGCCATGTCAAATAAGCTTAGTTGAGCGTTGAATCTTTGTTGAGCCTTAAGTTGAGCTATATTAGTTCTTGATGATGCATAAGTTAGTACAACATGTTTAAAAAGCAAAATGATCTCTTTTGTGCGAAAAAACTGATTTCACCAATTCTTTCTCATGAGAGGCATGAACTCAGGGGGAGTTTTGGATGACCTAGACTATCTTCTTAAGCTTCTCGCTTGGAGTAGTCGCATAAGGCTTGAGATCTAGCACATAAAAAAATTGGGTTGGAAACGACCATGAGCTTTAAAAAGACAATGTTTTATGTGTTCAATTTGCTTAAGCTACAAAAAGAACCATGTACTTAACCAATGTTTCAATCTTGAGCTTATAGCACTCTATTTGGACTCAATATTAGCTTCCTTGTTCCGCTTAGCTTATTGACATGGCCTGCATCATCCTTGGATATCTCTAGTTAGACTTTGCTTATTGATGACATGACATGCTCATAAAATGCATTACATTTCAGATTGTCATCTATGTGTTCTCGCTAGGATATACATATCTTGTCATGATCTAGATAGCCTTTTATTGATTTCCACCACGATGGATTTCGACCACGAACAACTTCCGATGGATTTCGACCACGATGGATTTCGACCACGATGGCCTCCAACTACTAGCTGCTTCGATGCCCGATGGCTTCTGACTACTGGTTGTTTTTTATGTCTGGAGGCCTCTGAGAGACCATGTGGTGGTGATCCCGTGTGAATGATGAGTAATTGACATCGGTTTAGGAAAGTCGAGTTTGGTTTGGGTGTTCGGACCATGTCGTTGCGTGGTGCAATGGACTCGGTCGGACTTGGTCATTCCTGGTCAAAGGGTTTAGGTTGCACATTCTGATATTTTGACAGGTTTGGACTTCATCTGTGGTAAGTATGATGGCTTTTACGCTCTCATGTATCGAGCGGTGCTATTTGATGTGTTTCTTGTCTGTGTGGCTGCATGACATCGGGCGGAGTCGTGGTGAGACACGGTGGACCGGACTAGGCGCAGGTGGCGCTGAGGTCAGAACGGTCGGGATGTGTCGAAGACGACGTGGACTCGAGGTGGTTGCAAGGCGTGCGAGACAAGGAGCGCGGAAGCTTCCCGGAAGGTGCAGGAGGGGCGAAACGGGAATTTTGCAAGGCTGCACAAGCGGGAGCGGGCTCCGTTGGATTTAGCGGGCGTAACGGGGTGGAGACCCGTTAGCCGTGGGCTATAAATAGGTTAGAGGGGCTGCATGCCCACTTGAACACTTGAAGGGTTTTTAGGGTTTCTTTTAGTCAAAATAGGCTTTAGAGTTTGTTTTGGCTTTAGGCTTTAGTGGTTGAGAGTTGTTGGTGGAGGCAGAGTTGTGTTCCCTCTGTGTCTCCTTCGATGTATCCAATGTGGTAGCTCTTTGTGTGTGTTCATCCCCTCTCAAGCATGTATGGGTTGTGTTCTTGAGTTGGAGAGGGAGGGGATGGATTGAGGAGTTTGTAATCAATCATCCATGGTTCTAATGTCCATGTGTATCGGGACTCCTTGTAATCCTTTTGCTTCAATGATTGAAATCTGAAATTTACTCTCGTGCTCTTCTCTGTTCTTCGTTCTTCTCTTATGTGATTTCTTGAATTTTTGAGTTTTGAGTTCTTGCTTGTTGGGAATGTCCAAATGGGTTGCTCTAGGTTGGGATGATGCCTCAAGATCATTTGATCAAGTTTCCCAAGAGGCAACTTCATTTAATCTCACATTTTGGTTTTGGACTTCCCTTGTTCATGTTTTGCATTCTAGGGTTTTGGTGCTGTTCTTGATTCCCTTCACGAGATGGTATGAAACTTGGCATGAGAGGTCCAGAGGCTATTGCTAACCTATCCTCAAAGTTTCATAGCCAAATGATCAAAGATGAAACGTGAATTTGAGTTTTTGCGCAGCTCTCTGAATATTTTCGGTTTTGGGCATGAATCTGAAATCCTTTTGATTTTCTAGTGGATTCTTGTTTTTGGCTCTTGGCTTACTCTTCTGGGAGTGTTCCCTAGCTATCCTCAAAGTTTCCCAAGCCAAGAATCCAAGAATCTTTGCATTTTTCTCAGATTTCAGAAAATCATGTTTGCTGATTTTCTCGAGAGGTACTACCGCTCCTCGAGAGGTACTACCGCTTGAGGCCAGAATTTTTCCGATTTGATTTTTCTCGCTTGCTGGTCTCTGTATTTGTGTTTTTCCTGCTGCTGGGGTGTCTTGTGAGCACTGGTCTTCTACCTTCATAACTCCCATAGCTATTGGAGAAGAAGATACTTGTTGGGGGCGATTTTAAAAGATCGACATTCACCCCCCCCCCTCTGTCGCCATTACGGTCCAACAGCCTCCAACTACCGACTGCTTCTATGTTCAATGGTTTTCAACTACCAGCTATTTCCAATGGTCAGTGGTTTCTGACTTTTGATTACCGATCATTCCTTATTGCTGATGGCCTTTGGCTTTCGAGAAGTCTTTTACTCGACCACTTTTGACCATGTTGATACTTGACCCCGGCATCCTGCTCTGCTAACCTCACCACTCAGGCTATGTCTACGACATCGATTCTGATGCTATTATCATCAGATCAGTCATACTTGGCGTGAATCATGCACATTTTTAATTACCTCAATTCTATGTGTTGTTCAACACCGATGAGGTCGAGCGGCACATGCGGGCGTAGCCAGTGTAAAGGCTACGCTATCAACAGCCCCATAGACCGACGAGGCTATAAATAATGCCAACGCCTATATTTACATCAATCATTCATCACATGCATGGAGAACGTGAAGCGAAAACTAAAGACGATGACTAATGCGCAGCTTAATCAGAGGTATTCTGTGGGTTCACCCATGGAGCCTTTCAAGGCCCCGAGAACTAGGATACCACATCATCTATGTTAGATCTACTATGCAAAGTAGACCATGGAGCGCATATATATAAAGGGAACATGTACTTTTGTTATTCTCAAATGAATGGATAAAATACATGTTTTCCCTATCTTCTTGTGTTTATCTATTTTTGTGTACTTTAGTACACTAGCACGCCACAACTTATACCCCAAGGTAAGAAATTCGGGAGTGATTTCTCGCGTCAAACAACATCCAACTCAGGCTATGTACAAACCAATCTCTTTCTTGCAGCAATTGAAAGTGCTTCTGAAGAAAGAAGAACAAACGAAGGTTGTCAGACCCAGATTTAGCCAATCCAGAATCCTCTATAAAACCACTGCACTATTCCTTAGATCATTAGATAGATCTTGAATTTAGATAAATTTATAAACAAGTTTCATTAACTTTGGAGTCAAAATGAGTAAGAACGAGCTCTCCAAAGTTTAAATCAGGATTAAATCCGAAAATAAACGGAGGAGAGAGAGAGTACTCTCTCACTGATAGGAGGGGTCCACATAATTAAATTTTATTTTTAATTTATTTGTTAATTGGAAAAGGTCTTAGAGACTAATAGGTGGGGCCAATCACTGTAGAGCACAGTGAAATGGGGCCCACTTGTCAATGGTGCTTACTCAGATAACCAATTCTAAAAGGATTTTTAAATGGGCGGGACCACATGTCATAGTCAACAGTTAACTTAATGAAATGGGGCCCGCGTGTCAACAAGGGATTAACTAAGCTAAACAGTCATTAACTTAATTAATTATGTGCCCTAATTAAACTCGAGGAAACAGTGTCGTCTTCCTCCTGCCAAGCAACGTGCGACTCATCACCGGTGAGGGGTACCACGCCAGCCGGAGGGAAGGGGAAATGGAACACCGGACTTGGGCCGCACCTCTAGGCAAGGCGGCGGGGCCTAATTCGGTGCATGCAGTGGCCGGTGGCGAGCTAAGCAGTGACGGGGCTTGGGCGGAAGGCGCCATGGCAAATAATGGTAAACCAAGCCAATTGCATGCTAAGGGAGCCACTGGGGGCCGAGAGGGACTCACTAGAGGTGATGGTTAGGCTCGAGGAGGTGCGAAGCGGGCTGGCGATGTGGAGCCGAGGTGGCAGAGGGAAGGAACATGACACCAACAACGTGGAGGAAACAAAGGTCTAATCCAATGGCGGGAATCGACGGAGGGGACCACGAGGTAGGCCCTGGAGGAAGAAATCGGCCTGAGGGGAGATGAAGCGATGGCTTGACTAGGCACCGAAGTTGGAGAAGAAAGAGGGCCCCTACGAGCTGCACGGCCAGAGAAGCCAATCAGGCGCAGTGAGAGAGAGACAAGGAGATCACAATGATGTGCTTGGCGGGGCACATGACTCACTAGAGAAGCCTAGCGATAGTGGGGTCTGAGCGGAGGCAGGCGGTGGCGACGAGCTCAAGGGATCTTGGCATGGCCAAGGTAAGGGAAGGGGAGCAATGGCAAGGTGGGAGGAGGCTCAAGAGACCACGGTGAGGGCTTAAAATAGCCAAGGGGGCAAAAAATGGCCGTTGGGTGGCGTTAAAGTGGATGGAAGGGAGGGAGGAGTCAACGTGAGGTGCGGAAGGGAGTTAAGGCACAGAGGTGAAGGCGCAACTGTCTGGCGCAAAGATTCTAGGCATGAGACGCAGACGTGGAACGAGAGTGGCGAGTGCAGGCATGGCATGGTCAACGCAATAGAGAGGAGAGAAGGAGAGGGAGAGGAGGCAGGGCGTCGCGAGGTCAACGCAAGGCTGACGGGCACTGCTGGTGCATAGAGGGATGGCGGCCATGCACTGTCGGTACACAAGCGGCGAGTGGCATTAGGGCGTGCAAATATCTAGTATGATCCAAAAGGAGATAGGTCCAAACCCAGCATAGGTCCAAATAAAAGCATGGGCCATGATATGGACAGACTTAGTGCTCCATTTGCACCACTCATATATGTCCACTTCTGATGCACCACTGATAGCTATCCTAAATCAAACAATTTCTCTCACTAATAACTGAAATAAAATCCTAAATTGTAGGACCGAAATGGCGACAGAGGGGGGGTGAATGTCGATCTTTAAAAATCGCCCCCAACACGTATCTTCTTCTCCAATAGCTATGGGAGCTATGAAGGTAGAAGACCAGTGCTCACAAGACACCCCAGCAGCAGGAAAAACACAAATACAGAGACCAGCAAGCGAGAAAAATCAAATCGGGAAAATTCTGGCCTCAAGCGGTAGTACCTCTCCCGGAGCGGTAGTACCTCTTAGCGGTAGTACCTCTCCAGGAGCGGTAGTACCTCTCGAGAAAAACAGCAAACAGAAATTTCTGAAAACTGAGAGATTCGCAATGATTCTTTGATTCTTGGCTTGGGAAACTTTGAGGATAGCTAGGGAACACTCCCAGAAGACTAAGCCAAAAGTCAATAACAAGAAATCCACTCCAAGAATCAAGAATTTCAGATTTGGGTAAAGATCTGAAATCTTGCAAGAACCGAGCCAAAAACCAAATAACTTCCCAACCGTTGATCCTTTGGCTATGAAATTTTGAGGGAAGCTAATTAATAGCCTCTGGACTCTTCATACCAAATTTCAAGCCATCTTAACAAGGGAATCAAGAGCAGCTCCAAAACCCTAGAAACTGAGTTCATGAACAGAGGAAGGCCAAAACTGAAATCTGAGAATTAAACCAAGTTTGCTCTTCGGGAAATCGATCAAATGATCTTGTGGCACTAACCCATCATAGAGCAACCCATTTTGGGCCTTCCCAACAAGCAAGAACTCAAAAATCAAACAGCTCAGAAATCAACCAAAAGGAGCAACGAAGAACAGAGAGAGCACGAACAGAGAAAATGAAACTTCAGATTTCCATTCATTGAACCAAAAGGAATACAGAGGAGTCCCGATGACACGATTGAATACAGAGGAATGATTACAAGACTCTCAATCCATCTCCTCACTCTCTCAATGCTCAACCATGAATGCTTGGAAGGGATAAACACTCACTGTTCTATCTAGAACCCATCGATGAAGGACAGAGGGAGCACGACTCTGCCTCTCCAACCACTAAAGACTAAAGGAAAACCACCTCCTAAAGCCTCTTTTGACTAGGGCTAACCCTAATTCCCTCCAAGTGCTCAAGGAGGGCATGCAGCCCCTCCTCTCCTTTTATAGCGCTTGGCTAACGGGTCTCCGCCCCGTTACGCCCGCTATATCCAACGGAGCCCGCTCCCGCTTGTGCAGCCTTGCGAATTTCCCGATTCGCCCCTCCTGCACCTTCCGGGAAGCTTCCGACGCTCCTTGCCTCGCACGCCTCGCAACCATATCGAATCTCCGCCGTCTTCGACACATCCGACCGTTCTGACCTCAACGCCACCTGCGTCTAGTCCGGTCACCTCGTGTCTCACCACGACTCCGCTTCGACATCCTGCAGTCACACAGACAAGAACTACGTCAAATAGCACCGCTCGATACATGAAAGCATAAATACCATTACACTTACCACATATGAAGTCCAAACCTGTCAAAACATTAGAATATGCATCCTAAGCCCAAATGACCAGGTTTGACCAAAGTCCGACCGAGCCCGATTGCCCACGCAACGACTCGACTCCGAACTACTCAAACCAAACTCAACTGACCTAAACCCTTGTCAATTACTCATCACTCTCATGGAGCACGACCACATGGTCTCTCAATCTCCCCCTTGATGAGTATATTGACAAACTCAGAAAAAGCTTTTAAAAAGAGTTTGAGTTTGAAGAATCCAACATGGTCCAAAGAAGGGAATAAAGCTAATGACCATGTCGACAGAAGGAACACTAGAGCAACAAGAAAGAGCAAATTGATCTCCAAAGCTCTAAACTGTTCCCTCTCCAAAGCTCTAAACTGTTCCCAACAGACTTTTTCTTCTCTATTCTCCCCCTTTTGGCAATAAACACATCAAGATGCAATAGAGAGAATATGACATGTCAAGGGATGAATATGGCTGAAGTTTGTTTATTTAAGCATTTAGAGCCATGAGAATTATCCATATTGACCATAATGTAATACACCAAGCCATAACTAAAAAAAATGCTATCTAGATCATGACGACATATATATAAACCAGCTAGAGCACAAAGATAACAATCTGAAATGTAATGCATTTTGTGAGCAAGTCAAGTCATCAATGAGTAAAGTCTAGCTAGAGACATCCAAGGATGATGCAGGCCATGTCAATAAGCTAAGCGGAACAAAGAAGCTAACATTGAGTCCAAATAGAGTGTTATGAGCTCAAGATTGAAACATTGGTTAAGATACTTGGTTCTGATTGTAGATTAAGCAAGTTGAGCACATTAAACATTATCTTTTGAAAGCATATGGTTGTTTTCAACCCAATTTTTTGTTTATGTGCTAGATCTCAAGCCTTATGCGACTACTCCAAGCAATAAGCTTAAGAAGATAGTCTAGGTCATCCAAAACTCCCCCTGAGTTCATGCCTAGTGCAATGGCAAGCTGTCTCATAGGAAAGAATTGGTGAGATCAGTTTTTTCGCACAAAAGAGTTGTTTTTGCTTTTTAACACATTGTACTAACTCATGTATCATCAGGAGACTAAAACAGCTCAAACTAAGGCTCAATATAGATTCAACACTCTACTCAGCCTATTTGACATGGCATGAATCATAAAAGGATAGCTCAAGAAAGACTAAACTCAAGTGCTAGCATGACAAGTTTAATTTAAGTTGATCAATTTTACTTAACTTATCATGGCAAACGCTAGTCTACACATATGAAGTCATGATAAATTTAGCAAGCTAAGCACAAGTCATGGCAAGGTGTAAAGCATTGAAGCATGTCATAACAGGATAATGATCAAGGCTCAATGCAGTTTGATTATAATGCGAAATGCTGAAAATGCATGAAAGACCAGCTCCCCCTCAACATTAGATGCAACTTTTAGTTCAAGTTGAGTTATGTCAGAATTAAGCTCCAGAAGCTCCCAATTGAACTCCCCCTGAACCAAAGCAATAGAATCGAGAAGCTGGTAAAGAAAACCAAACAGGCAGTCCTTAAAGCATAAAAAAGATATAGAGGCAACTATGGCTCAGACTGACTCTCATCTACCCCATATGACTCCAGGACAATCAGCTAACAGTAAATCACACACTAGAGAGCAAACACGTACCCTGTCTACCCGAGGGTGACCCAACCCTCGCTAGAACCTACAAGAAGTGAGTGAGCTCGACCTAGTGAGATAAGAAGCAGCTAATCCTGGAAGCACAAGATAAGAGTTAGAAGTCTAAGCATCTCGGCAAGAGAAACACTCTAACCTATGCTGGAAGGACTAAACCCAAATGCACCCCGAGTGCAATGCAACAGAAATGAGACAGAAGCATAATCAATATAGTAAAGCAGTAAAGCCCAAGCTCCCCCTCACTACAGTCCGTAAGGACAAACCACCCCAAGCTCTCCCCGCAGAGCTGAAAACCTCGAACTGTCCAAAGGCTTGGTGAAGATATCAGCCAACTGGTGGTCACTCTCCACAAACTGGAGCACTATGTCACCCTTCTCTACATGGTCTCTAAGGAAGTGGAAGCGAATATCAATATGCTTGGTCCGAGAGTGCTGCACTGGGTTCTTAGCAATGTTGATAGCAGACGTGTTATCACAAAAGAGTGGAACACTGTCTAAGGCTAACCCAAAGTCCCGCAGGGTCGAAACCATCCAAAGTACCTGGCTGCAGCAACTGGCAGCAGCAACGTACTCAGCCTCTGCAGTGGACTGTGCAACACCGGACTGCTTCCTCGAAGACCAGGAAACGAGAGAAGTGCCAATGAATTGGCAGGTGCCAGAGGTGCTTTTCCTATCTATCCTACAGCCGGCAAAGTCTGCATCCGAAAAGGCTCTCAAGGAAAGACAGGATGAGGAAGAGTACCAGATACCATAGTCAATGGTAGCTCGAAGGTACCGAAAGATGCGCTTCACCGCCTGACGGTGAGATACGCGAGGAGAAGCCTGAAAACGAGCACACAGACACACTGAGAAGTGTATGTCTGGTCTCGAGGCAGTGAGGTAAAGAAGGGAGCCGATCATACTTCTGAACTCTTTCTGATCAACTGGCTCGCCATCCTCATCTGGGTCAAGATAGGCTGTCGAAGCCATGGGAGTTGACACCGGCTTACCATCACTCATATCGAAGCGCTTCAGGAGGTCACGAGTGTACTTTCCTTGATGAAGAAATGTACCCTCCCGAGTCTGCTTAATTTGGAAGCCAAGGAAGAAGGTCAACTCACCCATCATACTCATTTCAAACTCGGTGCTCATGACATCCGAGAACTGGGAAACCAGAGTATGGGAAGAGCCGCCAAAGATAATGTCATCGACATAGATCTGGACGAGCAGAAGGTCAGCGCCAAGCCGGCGGATGAACAAGGTCTTATCAACTTTACCCATTTCAAACCCATGACTCAACAAGTAGGACTTAAGCCTCTCATACCAAGCCCTGGGGGCCTGCTTAAGTCCATACAATGCTTTGGAAAGCTTAAAGATATGGTTTGGGTATTTGGGGTTTTCGAAACCAGGAGGCTGTCGGACGTAGACCTCTTCCTCAATAAGGCCATTGAGAAAGGCACTCTTGACGTCCATCTGGTAAAGCTTGAAACCCTTAGAAGCTGCAAAGGCAAGCAGGATTCTAATGGCTTCAAGTCTAGCTACGGGGGCAAAGGTCTCCTCGAAATCTAGACCTTCAACCTGGGAGAACCCCTGAGCAACCAGTCTAGCCTTGTTTCGAATAACCACTCCATCCTCGCTCTGCTTGTTCTTGAACACCCACTTAGTCCCAATAATATTGTGACCTCGCGGGGGCTCGACAAGCGACCAGACCTTGTTCCTCTCAAAATTTTCTAGCTCCTCATGCATGGCATTGACCCAAGACTCATCAGATAAAGCATGAGAGACATCTTTGGGCTCAAAGGAGGCAATGAAAGCAGAATGGAGACAGAATTGAGATAAGCCAGATTTTGAGCGGGTAACACGCTCGAAGAGGTCTCCAATGATCTGCTCTGAAGGATGAGCTTTCTGGATATGTCTAGGAGGTCCAGGATGAGATGAAGAAGTGGCCTCTACCTCGTGAGCTGACGAGGTAGGAACAGAGCCACCAGCTCCAGAAGAAGCAGAAGGCATGGGCTGATCGCCTCGAGGTGCGGTGGAAGACGGCACCTCAAGGGGTGGATGAGGGACAGGATCAGGTAGACAACCGTCGTCTCCATCATCCTCATCATCCACAAAGATGGTCTCGGACTGCTTTAAAGAACCTGAGATATCGGGCCTAGTCCCCGGACTGGCCTCGTCAAAGGTCACCTCACAGGTCTCTACCATTTTGCTAGACTCGCAGTTCCAGACCCTATAAGCCCGCGAAGAAGTCGAGTAGCCTAGAAAGATCCCATCACAGGAACGTGACTCGAACTTATCTAGGTTCCTAGACTTCAAGATAAAACACTTGCAACCAAAAACACGAAAATGAGAGACGCTGGGCTTTCGCCCATATCTCAACTCATAAGAAGTGCGGTGCAAGTGTGCCCTAAGAAATACTCGATTTGAGACATGGCACGCGGTAGCTATAGCCTCAGCCCAAAACTTCCGCGGTGTAGAGTACTCATCAAGCATCGTCCTGGCCATCTCGACCAAGGTACGGTTCTTCCTCTCCACAACGCCATTTTGTTGTGGGACGTGCGGAGAAGAGAACTGGTGCTCTACACCTATCTCACCACAGAAACTCTCGAAGTAGGAATTCTTGAACTCCGTGCCATTGTCACTGCGGATCGCTCGTAAGGCACCCGGGAGCTCAACAGAAAGCCTACCAAAAAGACCTCGGAAATGTGAAAACGTCTCATCCTTCGAGGCTAAGAAAAACACCCAAGAATACCTCGAGAAGTCATCGACCACGACAAGAACATACCACTTCCCCCCTGCTGACTGCACTCGAGCTGGTCCCACTGTATCCATGTGGAGCAGCTGTCCCGGTGCATCGGTCATAGTGACTGTGACCGGAGGGTGAGAGGCGGCAACCATCTTGCCGTGCCGGCATGGAGCACAAACAAGATCTTTGACCATCTTGAGTTTCGGCAGACCACGAATGAGATCGTGACCGCTAACTCGAGTCAAATGGTCAAAGCCTATATGACCAAGTCTCCTATGCCAGAAGGAAAGGTCGCGGGACTCAGAAGCAACTAAACACCTGAGAGGATCACCAGAAGACTCAGAAAAATCAGCACGAAAGATCCTCCCAAAACGAGAAATCCCGCAAACAAGACTACCCGAAGAATCAAGAATTTTGCAATTGTTTTTCTTAAAGCTCACCTCAAAACCGTCATCGGTAAGCTGAGAGACTGAGAGCAAATTATACTGCAGCTTACTAACCAAGGCTACATCTTTCAAGATGAAAGAATCATTAATGCGCACAGTACCTTTGGCGATGACGCGCCCAGATGAAGCATCTCCGAAGGTGATCGTCTCATCACCTGGAGCACGGGCAAGGGAAGAAAACCAACGGGAATCTCCGGTCATGTGTCGTGAACACCCGGAGTCGACGAGCCAAACCTTTCCCTTCCCTGCCCGGCGAACCTGAGTCAACAAGAGAGTAAAGTCTCAACACTGGGATAAATCAAAAGTGATTTTGGCACCCAATACTGAGTAACACGTGGAGCAGATGAAGTAGTCAAACACGACTGACCTCTATCTACCCTACGCTCTCCGTGACGCAAAGAAGCAGAAGGTCTATGAGCAGACCTGAAGCTGTTGCGGGGTCCAACTGCTACGAGAGAGCGAGTCGGAACACCGGCAACATGCTGATCACGCCGCGGGTAGCTATCTCGACGGGGAAACCGAGATCTACCCTCAGGACGGCGGAAGACACGACCAGGGGCAGCATGAGGACGGAAAACAGAAAACTCAAAAAAACCAAGTCCTCTATGCTGCCCAAACTCCGCAACAGGAGCAAACCTAGACCTCGTGTTGGTCTTAGGTGCACTCAGGATCTGGGGCTGACCCTGAATACTCCTAAGAAACTCAACACGGTCTCTACGCGCGATCTTGGCGCGCCTGAAACATCTCTCGATCGAGTGCCCATCCTTCTGACAGAAGGTGCAATGATACTTCGCCTTCTGAGAGGCAGAAGTAGCATGATATGGCTTCGCCTTCTGAGAGGCCGAAGCTGCGGGTGAAGTCACCTTTTTGTCAGAGATCCCTTGGACAAAGCCCGCTGACTTGAACTTAACCTCATCGGATCTGGGCTCAACCTCGATCACACCTCCTACTATGGGTCTAAGAATAGCAGGTGGATGCTTCCTCATGTCCTCATAGAAATCGTATCCCAGACCTTGATTGAATTTACAAATCTTGGATTGGTCTAGAATAAGATTAAGCTTCTTCTTGCCTCCTACAAATCTCTCGAGAGTGTTCATAAGATACTGACACTCCCGAAAGAGAGAGGTGCAAGAAGAGCAAGGAGAAGAGGGAACAGCAGGAGGTAAGGGAGCAGAAGAAGAACCAACAGTAGAGGAGAGAATGGCTTGTGCATGCACAGCCGACCCTGAGGGGACAGTCCTACTACTAGCAGGTTGGTTCGCGTCTCTAGGCGTCTCACCCTTACCCTGGGGCTTCTCCCCCACACCATCAATCACATCACAACCAGATTGTGGCTTCTCTAGTAAGTCCTTAGTTAGCTTCACACATTTGTCATTCAAAGCAACGAGTTCAAGTTTTAGTTTATCACAACTAATGCATGGTGAGCTAACAGAATCCTTAGTCGCATACTGAGCCATTTTCTTGTTGTTGTCAATCATTTCTTGAAACTGTTTTGAGACAGATTCAAGTTCAGCAGTTAACTTTGGACAGTTCAAACATGAATCAATAGGCTCAAGTAAAGAAGCACGCAACTCAGCAATCTTGTGATCTGCCCGTTTTAGGTTCATCTTTAAATTATTGCAATTTTCACAAGACTCGGGCAGATCAAGGAGCATGGCATAAGGTCCTCTAGCAGCAATGTCCTTAACCTCACATGAGGTGGGAGAAGTAGTCTCATCAGTAGTAAGTAGGGTAACAGCTATCCTACTCAACTCTAACTCAGCAAGCAGACTAACATTCTCCACCTTAATAGAATCAAGCTCGGAGGACACACTATCATGCGAGGTCCTTAACTTCTCCAAATCACCCAGCAAGGCACAGCATGTATCACAGTCGTCACGGGAGGGAGCAGATGTAAGAGAAGTAAGCTCCCGTGACAGTCTATCTACTTCCTTCTCTAACTCGGTACACCTAGTCCTAGCTCTAGCATGAAAACCTCCTAGCTTAAGGAAAGCTTCATTAAGTTGGTCATAGGAGGGACATACCTCGTCCGAGTCGGAGTACAGCTCGCTGTCGCTAAGTTCGCCCTCGAGGGCCATGAAGCACATGCCGGAGAAGTCGTCGCCGCTCTTGGGATCTTGGTCACCCGTCCCGTCGTCGTCGCTCCATCCCTCCACCTCGCTGAGGTCGAGGTCGTCGAAGGCGGTGAGGACACGGTGAAACAGCTTCTTGGCCTTCCCGAAGTCGCGGAACTTCTTCTTTCCCGGCATCTGAGCTGGAGGCTTCTTGTTGCGGTTCTTGTCGGTGTAGTCGATCTTGCCCGAACCGCCGTAGTCGTTCTTGCCCTTCTCCAGCTTGGGGCAGTTTGCCCGAATGTGGTTGGGGCCACCACACTCGAAGCAAATCACGGGTCCTCCTCTCTTTCTGTCTCTCCTACCCTTGTAGGCATGTGAAAACCTTCGGGCTAGGAGGGCCAGCTGATCATCCGCAAGCTGCTCTAACTGATCATCAGTTATGTCACAGAGAGCAACGAGGGAAAAACCGCAAGAAGAATCAGAAGAGAGACCAGAAGCAGAACTGGGATCGGTGACCAAAGCCATCGACTGTGACTTCGACCGACGAGAGACAACGTCAATCTCGTGAGTCTTGAGGCGCGAGTACTGTCTGGCGCAAAGATTCTAGGCATGAGACGCAGACGTGGAACGAGAGTGGCGAGTGCAGGCATGGCATGGTCAACGCAATAGAGAGGAGAGAAGGAGAGGGAGAGGAGGCAGGGCGTCGCGAGGTCAACGCAAGGCTGACGGGCACTGCTGGTGCATAGAGGGATGGCGGCCATGCACTGTCGGTACACAAGTGGCGAGTGGCATTAGGGCGTGCAAATATCTAGTATGATCCAAAAGGAGATAGGTCCAAACCCAGCATAGGTCCAAATAAAAGCATGGGCCATGATATGGACAGACTTAGTGCTCCATTTGCACCACTCATATATGTCCACTTCTGATGCACCACTGATAGCTATCCTAAATCAAACAATTTCTCTCACTAATAACTGAAATAAAATCCTAAATTGTAGGACCGAAATGGCGACAGAGGGGGGGTGAATGTCGATCTTTAAAAATCGCCCCCAACACGTATCTTCTTCTCCAATAGCTATGGGAGCTATGAAGGTAGAAGACCAGTGCTCACAAGACACCCCAGCAGCAGGAAAAACACAAATACAGAGACCAGCAAGCGAGAAAAATCAAATCGGGAAAATTCTGGCCTCAAGCGGTAGTACCTCTCCCGGAGCGGTAGTACCTCTTAGCGGTAGTACCTCTCCAGGAGCGGTAGTACCTCTCGAGAAAAACAGCAAACAGAAATTTCTGAAAACTGAGAGATTCGCAATGATTCTTGGATTCTTGGCTTGGGAAACTTTGAGGATAGCTAGGGAACACTCCCAGAAGACTAAGCCAAAAGTCAATAACAAGAAATCCACTCCAAGAATCAAGAATTTCAGATTTGGGTAAAGATCTGAAATCTTGCAAGAACCGAGCCAAAAACCAAATAACTTCCCAACCGTTGATCCTTTGGCTATGAAATTTTGAGGAAAGCTAATTAATAGCCTCTGGACTCTTCATACCAAATTTCAAGCCATCTTAACAAGGGAATCAAGAGCAGCTCCAAAACCCTAGAAACTGAGTTCATGAACAGAGGAAGGCCAAAACTGAAATCTGAGAATTAAACCAAGTTTGCTCTTCGGGAAATCGATCAAATGATCTTGTGGCACTAACCCATCATAGAGCAACCCATTTTGGGCCTTCCCAACAAGCAAGAACTCAAAAATCAAACAGCTCAGAAATCAACCAAAAGGAGCAACGAAGAACAGAGAGAGCACGAACAGAGAAAATGAAACTTCAGATTTCCATTCATTGAACCAAAAGGAATACAGAGGAGTCCCGATGACACGATTGAATACAGAGGAATGATTACAAGACTCTCAATCCATCTCCTCACTCTCTCAATGCTCAACCATGAATGCTTGGAAGGGATAAACACTCACTGTTCTATCTAGAACCCATCGATGAAGGACAGAGGGAGCATGACTCTGCCTCTCCAACCACTAAAGACTAAAGGAAAACCACCTCCTAAAGCCTCTTTTGACTAGGGCTAACCCTAATTCCCTCCAAGTGCTCAAGGAGGGCATGCAGCCCCTCCTCTCCTTTTATAGCGCTTGGCTAACGGGTCTCCGCCCCGTTACGCCCGCTATATCCAACGGAGCCCGCTCCCGCTTGTGCAGCCTTGCGAATTTCCCGATTCGCCCCTCCTGCACCTTCCGGGAAGCTTCCGACGCTCCTTGCCTCGCACGCCTCGCAACCATATCGAATCTCCGCCGTCTTCGACACATCCGACCGTTCTGACCTCAACGCCACCTGCGTCTAGTCCGGTCACCTCGTGTCTCACCACGACTCCGCTTCGACATCCTGCAGTCACACAGACAAGAACTACGTCAAATAGCACCGCTCGATACATGAAAGCATAAATACCATTACACTTACCACATATGAAGTCCAAACCTGTCAAAACATTAGAATATGCATCCTAAGCCCAAATGACCAGGTTTGACCAAAGTCCGACCGAGCCCGATTGCCCACGCAACGACTCGACTCCGAACTACTCAAACCAAACTCAACTGACCTAAACCCTTGTCAATTACTCATCACTCTCATGGAGCACGACCACATGGTCTCTCATAAATATTGCATGAAATAAAATCCTAAATCAAATAATTTCTCTCACTGATGCACCACTTCTGATACAACACTAATAGTTTAAATATTACATAAAAAATTCTAAAACCTAATAGCTATCCACTTCTGATACACCACTGATATCAGAAACTAAATCAAACAATTTCTCTCAAGTGCCTAGGAAATCTTAAAAGGATAGCAAAAGAAACAGGCCCAAACATCAACTGTGTTTACTTTAGTACTGAATATGTTTTGAAGGAAGCTTCAAAAGGAAAAAAATAAAAGGATAATATATTATAAAAAGCATCCAATAAGTGAAGGTGACCCAGAAAAAAGATCACATGAACAAGTTCCCCAACAGTCAGAAGGGCAGTTTTCTGTAAAACTCAACTACAATCCCTACTCAATAATCAAAATAGCCTTCCTACAGTAAGCCGCGGCCTACAGAGTTAGTATTCAACTTCTTCCTTCAGCACACACTGCCCCTTTCCCTCTATTGTATTTTACAAACACAATCAAAACATTTGCATTACTCAAACAACAATTCGCCGAGATAGGAGGGTCATTTCCCAAATTATGTCCCAGAGTCCCCTCAGCTTTCCTCATCAACATCCTCTAGGTTAAAATTGCATTATCAATCCCACAGACAACTAAATCTCTAAAGAAATCTGGAACAAAGCAAGGGTATGTAACTAGTGAGCCCCAATTCAACGCAATAAATAGGAGCACTTAATAAAATTAATAAGGGCAAATAGCTCAAAACTAACCAATCAGACCTCATCAAATTAATTCCGGAAAGAGTACAGCTGCTCTCGCGTTGCAGCTAACAGCCATGTAATAGTATGACTTCCACAAAAAGAAAAACAAGAAGCATAAGGCAATCCCATTTTTTACAGAATATATAGCAAGAGAGGAGACCCACGCCAATTAAAATAGGAAGAACAACGACACTAGTTTAGTAGTTTAGCTAGCAGCAGATTTAAAGAAAGAATATTACTACATTGAATTGAAAAAAAACTAGGGTAGGAGGGAGGGAGCTTCCTCACCCAGAACAGACGAGAAATCGCAAATCAATCAATTGAGCTGACGATTCTTGGGCTTAACTGGGGGAAGACAGCACAATGTTAATCCCTCTATTGGATTGGGGTTGGAGATTGGGGGAGACAACTGAGACGGCGGTGAGGGTGGCCGGGTTGACGTCGTAGAGGCGTACATGGTTGACACCGAGACCCAACACCAAGAGTGGCTTCAATGCATTAGCCACTACATTAGCCTTCCTAGAGAGGTAATGGACATCTAGGTCATAGTCTTTGATTAGCTCTAACCATCTTTTCTGTTGTAGGTTGAGGTTTGACTAGGTGAACATGTATGTCACAGTTATTTCTGATCAAGTAATGCTACTAAATTTTCAGAGCATACACTACTAAGGCTAATTCCAAGTCATAAGTTGGAAAATTGTCTTCATAAGGATGGAGTTGTCTTGACCATAAGCCACGACATTTCCTCCTTGCATGAGCACGTAGCTAAGATTTGGGTATGAGGCATCACAGCATACTTCAAAATCCTTGTGTGTGTCTGGTAAGACTAACACAGCAGCAGTGGTTAGGTTCTTCTTCAACTCTTGTAAAATCTCGTCACAAGCTTTCATCCATTCATACTTCTTTTCCTTCTTGAGTAGGTGTGTTAATTGTTGGAAAGTTTTGAAAATCCTTTGATGAACCATCAGTAGTATCCGGCCAGTCTAAGAAAACTACGCACTTCCGTCATGGAGGTGGGTTACTTCCATTCCAAGACAGCCACTACTTTAGTTGGATCGGCTGCTACTCCTCCAACGGATACAATATACCCGAGGAAACTAATTTCATGGAGCCAAAATTTATGCATGTTGTACTTAACATACAGTTGGTGCTCCTTAAACTACTACAAATGTATCCAAGTATTCTATGAATACTTTATTTATGAGGTCCATGAAGTAGACTGGTTCATTGATCAAGCCAAACGACATGACTGTGAACTTATACAGACCATACTGGGTGGTGAACAGTATTTTGGAGATATCCTAAGCCCTGATCTTGAGTTGATGATACTCTGACCTTAGGTCTACCTTGGAGAACACTATGGCTCCCGAGAGTTGGTCAAACAAGTCATCGATGCGAGGTAAAGCACACTTATTTCTTATGGTCACATCATTCAGGGCTCTATAGTCCACACACATTCTGACAATGCCGTCCTTTTTCTTTACGAAAAACAATGGCGCACCCCAGGGGTGATGAGCTAGGTCTGATAAATTCTTTCTCTTGCAATTGCTCAATCTACCTCTTTAACTCTTCAAACTCATCAACAGCCATCCTATAAGTTCTTTTGGTAATTGGGACGGTCCTTGGTTTTAGGTTAACGACAAACTCTATGTCTTGGTCTGGTGGCATGCCAGGCAACTTCTCTGAAAATATTTCAGGGTAGTCTTGAACTACTAGCATTTCTTCTAGAGACATATCTTTTAGGTAATGGATCGCACGATCCCAACGATAGAGATGGTCCACATTAACCTTCATCGTTAATCCGAGGCACTTGGTAAGTACTACCTTTCTATTGACATAGTCTATCATTCCTTTTTATCTAGCCAATCAGTCCATTTCTAAGATGATGTCCAATGTCTAGGACTGTAGCACCATGAGGTCTGCTAAGACCCCAAAATCCTCCATGGCAATTTCTACCCCGGGACTTACTAACATGGCAATTAAGGGTCCCTAGGTAAGTTAAGTACCATAGATTTCTTCAATTTATAGGTTGGTAACTTAAACCTTTAAACAAACTTCCCCTATATAAAAGAATGAGAAGTCATGTGTAGGTTCTAAAAGGATTTTTAAATGAGCAGGGCCCACATGTCATAGAGTCGACAATTAACTTAATCAAATGGGCCGCACGTTAGCTAGGGATTAACTAAGTTAACAGCAATCATTAACTTAATTAATTATGTGCCCTAATTAAACTCAGGGAACAGTGTCATCTCCCTCCCGCCGAGCAAAGCGCGACTCGTCGCTGGCGAGGAAACCATGGTGGCCGGAGGGAAGGGCAAAAATGGAACGCGGAACTTGGGCCGCACCTCTAGGCGAGGCAATGGGGCCTAATTCATTGCATGCAGTGGGTGATGGTGAGCTAAGCAATGGCGTGGCTCAGGCGGAAGGCGCCATGGCGAAGGACGGCAAACCAAGCCAATTACGCCCTAAGGGAGCCACTGGGGGCCGAGAGGAACTCAGCGGAGGTGATGGCTGGGCTTGGGGAGGCACGAAGTGGGCTGGCGACGTGGAGCCGAGGTGGTGAAGGGAAGGAGCATGGCACCAGTGACGTGGAGGCGACGACGGCTCGATCCGGCGGCGGGGATAGATGGAGGGGGTCACGAGGTTGCTCCGAGCGGAAGGAATTGGCCGGAGGGGCGACGAAGTGACGACTTGACCGGGCGTCGGAATTGGAAAAGAAAGGGGGCTCCAACGAGCTACACGGCAAGAGAAGCCAATAGGGCATAGTGAGAGAGAGAGAGAGAGAGAGAGAGAGAGAGAGAGAGAGAGAAGGCGATCACAACGACGTGCTTGATGAGGCACAGGACTCATCGGAGAAGGACGGTGAGGATCGAGCGAAGGCAGGCGGTGGCGAAGGCGAGCTTAGGGGAGCTTGGTGCGGCCAAGGTGAGGGAAGAGGGAGCAATGGCAAGGTGGGAGGACGCTCAGGAGACCACAGCGAGGGCTTAAATAGCTGAGGGAGAAAATGGTCGTTGGGAGGTGTTAAAGCGGATGGAAGCCGAGGTCGGCGGTGCCAACGTGCGGCACAGCACAGTGCAGGGAGTGCGGAGTCGGCGTGCGGCATGGAAGGGAGTTAAGACACAGAGGTGAAGGCACAACGGTCGGACGCGAAGATTCTAGGCACAGGGTGCAGACGCGGAGCAGGAGCGCTGGGCACAAGTGTGGCGAGGTTGGCGCAACAGAGAAGAGAGAAGAGGAGAGGGGGAGGACCGGAGGAGGCAGGGCATGGCGAGGTCAACGTGAGGCTGACAGGCATTGCTGGTGCACAAGGGGAAGGTGGTTGCGCACTGTCGGCGCACAGGAGACGGGCGGCACTGGCGCACGGCGGGCGCGGGCCGAGAGTGCGCATAGCGAGGTAAGGGTCTAAGGGAACGGCATGGGCCAGCTGGGCTAGGCCAGGGGCTTGGTGGGCCGGGGAAACTGAGGGAACGGGCTGGGCTCGGCCCAAGCAAGATTTGGGCTTCGGGAGTTTTGAAATCCGGTTTGAATTTTGAAAATGAACTTTGATTTGAATTCAAATTTGAATTTTCATTCAAGCACTTTAGAACTCCCAAAAATGGGGTGTTACAAAGGTGGAGGCGTTACTGGGTGAAATCAGAAAGAAGATTAGAACTCTGAAGCGGGAAGACAGGAGACAAGGATCTGCAAATGTTGATAATGGATGAAAATTTCTAGTGCATTTATTTTGGTTGGCCTGCAAGGGATGTTACAATATTTTGTGCTTTTAGTTGGATTTGCTAGATGTAGGCAGCATTATCGAGTTTAGTGTTAGGGAGTTTTCCTTTTTTTTTCTCGCGTTTGCTTTGGTCTCCCCTGGTACACTGGTGTCCCCAGTTACCTTGTGAACTCTGTACTTATCTTTCAATAAAAGCTGGGCTGTGCCTTGGTTCTAAAAAAAATCACAAGCTCGAACCAAACTTTTTGAACTAAGGTTTGTTTCTCACTCTATGATGATGTTAACCCCGAAAAATGGCTATTCGTAGCTGGCCAATTTTCTCAATTATGCACCTAGGTATTGTAAAATGACTCCATGGAGAAAACTGGAGGTCATGTACTACAGACCGTTGCAGCGAAGGCGAAATCTTCCTGTTAACGGAAAGCAACATTGAGAAGCTGGAATTGTGCTTAAAACAAGTTTTGGTTTTCTTCCTATCGTCGTATGGATTATAGTAGTCATGCTAAGGTAAGCGAAGGTGATATCCAAGAACTAGTTGCATCACCATCAGACATTATGCAGGTGATGATATCGAAATGCTTATGTGCGTCACTGAACACAATTGTTACCAATGTGACGGACTCGATGGAAAGCCAACCTGTCTTTTCTTGCAAATCTATCTTAGATATGTTGAAACGCTAGCCAGCCTAGAGAACAATATCACTGAATTCTATGATACAGGAGAGAATAAGACACAATGATAGAACTGAAGTGCCAGGACGACTGCTGAAAGCTCATGTTTTCCTCTGAAGTAAAACATAGACCTTCATGTTCACACATCTAAATCTGACACAGTTTGAAAGGTTTGGCTGCACCCGCAAACAAATTTCTCTGCTCCAATCATGCTGCTGCTGGTGTAGGTAAAACAAAACAAGAATACTGGCAGGAAGGACGTAAGAGGATCGACGTGTGTTCTGGCCTGAACCTGGCAAAATTCAAAGTAACTAGGGCGTGAAGTATCAGGAAACTCAAGCTGCCTTCCAATGTTGCGTGTGCTGTAGGTCTCCACATTGAGGCAGAGAGCCCACATCATCTCCTGTGGATTCCATTGATCAATGGATTATCTTATCTGTAATGTCTTTTGTCAACTTGTCATTACTTGATGGTCATCCAGGGTCAGCAATGGCACACTCCAGCTAGTTTTGTCAGGCAATTGTACTAGTTTATTTAACTCGAAGCAAAGACGTTTTTTGTAAAAGGAGGGTTAGCGAGATGAGTAGATGTATGACCTACTCGCTGATCAACTAATTATCATCTTGCGGGAAGAGACAGGCTTGCTAGGATCTTCGGAAATTATTACTAGCTCCATGCTGCTGGATGGTACTGTCCTGACTCTACTTAAAACTTGCACCTTTGGGTCTGAAAGTTTAATACTCAGAAGGAATCTCCATATATTTCACAACAATAGGAGGAGGCGATCAAATCTTTTCTTTTTTTCAAAGCTGATCAAAAGCTCACGGGTTTCACGTCTCCCCCATTCTGAAGCCAGGACAAAGGATGTAAAAAGCTTTAATTTCTAGATGGCAGTGGAGGTAGACTTTTGTTGTTTGATTTGAACTGCCTCCTTGACCACAAGAGATGCTCAAAGGAAACAAACAACCAACCATCAATTAGTTGTGTACGAAATACAGGGAATTGTGATGTGAAGTTTTGGTATAGCTAAGGAAAGAACTCGACTAATGGACTTGGCCCCTAGCCAACTCCTTATGATTGGCTGTGTAGTACTCCATTGATAAGAGATTGGTACTATGTACCACACGCTTAAGAACAGTGTCATCGGTCATGTGCCTGATTTTCACTTAGTTGCTGGAAAGCACCATAAAACTCAACAATTAGTATGTTCTCAGCTATACGTACCACATACATTTCCCTGGTATAGACGTAGACTGGAAACGTAGAACCAAACTAAAGCAACGGGAGAAAGAAAGAAATATCACTTCAGACATCTAAGTCCGTCCCTTCACCTCCCACCCTCCGTCCGTCCCTTCACCTCCCACCCCCCGTCCGGATCCCTCCTCCTCGCCGTCGCCGGAGCGCGCCACCGGTCCCCGGTGGGCGCAAAGAGGGCGACGGCGGGGCTTTTTTCCCTTCCCCTGCTCGGTTCGGTGGGGATTGGTGCACTGGTCGTGAGATCCCCGGCTGCGGCTCGCCGGCGGCGGATCCGGTGGCCTAGTGGCCGGATCTGGCGTCCCTCGGCAGGTGGCGCTGCGGCAGCGTTCGCGGGTTGCCCCCCGATGACGACTGCGCCGGCGGCGTCGCCGAGAGCCTCAGGGCGCTCTGCTCCAGGATGGACTCCGCGGCGTTCTTCGGGTTCGTGGTCGCGCGGCGCAAGGAGGCCGACGCGCTGCGGGCGGAAGTGCCGCCCGCGCTCAAGTGCTGCGTGGATCCGGCCAAGTTCGTCATGGACGCGGTCGCCGACGTGTTCCCCGTGGACCGGCGGGAGGTGAAGAACCCCGCTGACCTGGCCTGGGCGTGCGTGCTCATCCTGGAGGCGGCGGTGCCGGCGTTGGCCGACCCGGACCCGAAGATCGGGGCGACGCGGCCCTTGGTGCTGCGGGCTGCGCGGGAGCGCGCGCGGCATGGCTAGGGAGTGGAAGGAGGTTGCGGAGTGGAAGGGTGGGGTGGAGGGGGCTAAGCCGCCTAATGCGCACACTTTCCTGCAGCTCGTGGCGACGTTCGCCATGGAGGAGAGGGAGGACCGGCCGCTGTTCCGGAGGATTGTGGTCAGCTTCTCCTGGCGCCGGCAGATGCCCCGCCTCGCGCTCGCCCTCGGCCTTGAGGAAGAAATGGCTGATATCATTGAGGAACTAATTGCTAAGGGGCAGCAGCTTGATGCTGTGAATTTCGCTTATGAGGCTGGTCTTCAGGAGAAGTTCCCCCCAATTCCTCTTTTGAAGTCCTACCTGGAGGACTCGAAGAAGTCATCTTCCACTGCTTCAGATAATTCGAGTACTAGCAGTGGCCAATCTGGGGCCGATCGGCACTGGCGGCAAAGGCCGGGTTGCGGCAGGAGCTGTGGCTGCTGGGTTTGTCCAGGGAACCATGGCGCGACGTTGCTCGAGCGGGAAGCGGTTTGTCGTGGAGTTCAAGGGTGGCTATGCCATGGCCTTGAGGCGTGCAGGACCCCGGTGTGCTGGTGGCGGTCTTTTTTGTGTGAAGGTAGTGCGTGGGTTGCTGTGGAGGTGCTGGCGAAAGCCTTGCCGGTGTTCCTACCGGTCTCGACAACTATGACGCCTTTGGACGCCATTTTCCTTCCTGGAGGGTTGTCATGGCACTCCATAGCCCTCATGTATTCTGTTCTTCAGGTGAAAGCCTTGTCTCGGTGAGGCGGGCGGCGTCGGCGACTATAGTCGCCTCTTTGGAGACGTTGCCTCAGAGGTTCATCTTCACGCAAAGTAGACCGGAGTTTGAGTGGCTCAGTTGGAGGAGGTTAGGGGCTTGGTTGAAAGTAAGGACGGAGAAGAAGTTCTGAAGCGTAGTCTTTCTAGCTTTTTCATAGTCCTTTAGCTCTCTTTCTTGTTGATGTTGTGTGATCCTCAGTGTTGAGACTTTGAGCCTAAGAGCTCGTGTAATTTTTAGCTGTATATATCCCAAGTGGATATAGAGGCCGGATTTTATATCCTTTATCTAAAAAAACTAAAGCAACGGCATCTTTCCATTTCCACATCTCACCAATACAACCTGCCTAAGGCCGCGAGTTGCACGTTGCCGTGTTAAAAAAAAAACCGCCAACAACTCCAACAACTCCACCTGAGCAGGCCAGCTGCAGTAGATCGATAAATCGAGGTTTTTCAGTAGTTACGGATTTATGTGGTGTCTGTCATTCTGTCAAGCATAGCTTTGGCAGTATCAGTGTGTGTATAGGACTATTTTGGTCCTTGTTCTTGCAAGTTTGTTCCTGCACTTGGTTGCAATGGGGCTGCTGTCGATAAAGATTCTGCAAGAAGGTCGCATGCATTGCATTTGCAGATGGAATTTTGTACCCTCATCCATCCTTCCATCGATCGATCCTAGAGGTTCATGCATATGTGAGTCCATGGCCTATTGTATGCATGGACGACTTTTAGGTACATAGCGATTCCCTTTTGCAGCTAATATTATCCGCCATTGATATCAATCATTGGTGCGTTTGCGTCTTGATCTATCCCCCAACAGCTTTTATTAGCGGAATCCCGATATATATATTGGCTCATCGCATCGCATTTCTCGTGCGTATGAAAATGAACGGTGGTGATAATACGATAATCTCGTGACGGGATCCATAGCAACGCTACAGGAGAACATTTGTTGTGCCATTGCATCATTCCAATACGTTAGATTCTAGCAGAACAGTGCGGATTGATAGTTACAGTGCAATTGATGCGATATTTTGGCTATAATTTTCTTTTTTCTCTCCACCATTCTTTCCCTACTTTTCACTCTTCTCTGACATTACCTAAGTGCAGAGGATACTGGACCTGTCCAAATGGGCCGGACAATTTTGCTACGTGAGGCATGGTACTATTGATCCATCTCAAACATAACACAGGCATATGTCCTATCTCCATGACGTATCTGGGTCAAAGCACAGGCACGTGGGCCGATACGGTACACCTTCTTCATGATGTGACTAGCTCGCAGGATAAACATATAGATCGATACGGTATGCCATGGTAACTTATTTAAATCAACAATGTTGAATCTAATTAGACTATGTTCTATTCAGAATCGTGCCGTGCCACGCCGGCTGCCCATCTGGCCAGATCTGGAGGATACAAACCCGTCGTGACATGGCGGATGCATGAGCGATTGAAGAGGAAAAGCAAACCAAACATCAACTAAGGTCAGCCACAGCTTATCCTCCAATTGCTGATATCAGTTCGGCATGCATGACATTTCTGGACAGACAGTGGAGGCCCACTGGCCAGTAGGTCGCCTGGCCTCTAGCTAAGCTATGCTAGCCAGCGCTCTGTCGCCACAGAACGCATGTGCATGTACACTGTCTTGTTTAGTAGAGTAACGTGCACGCGTTAGTTTGGCACGAGTGATCAGGGACCACCAGCCTAACTCTCCTGTTCCCTGTGCTCGTGCGTCGTCATACGTGCCACAACATAGTTTTTGCATATATAGTATTGATTGTATCTGTATTTATAAAAATAGCAATAACATAATGTATTGATAAAAATAGTGTTTGTGTCATTCAGTAGCTAGACAGTGATGCCGAGAAACCGACATGTGGGCCTGCTATCGGCGCCAGCTGCCTGCCACCTCACCAACAGATGACAGGTAATTAGCAGGCTTAATTACCTGTCTTAATTTTTTCATACTGTTTGTTTCAATTTTTACATATACCAAATGAGTTTGGAAAATTATAAAATTTTATGTGCAGTCTCTCAACATAACATACTTAACTATGTTATTTTTTTTGTTGATTTTATCCTCTGTGAACTTTGTTCAAAAATTCATACGATTACAATTTTCGTAGGAGACGTTACATGTAGCAAACGAGTTGCAAAAAATTACGAAATCTTATGTGCAACATCCTGACATAGTTTTAGTTATTGTCTATTATTTTAAGAATTTTATACATTATGAATATTTATAGAACTACATGTAATAGTAAAAAAAATTGCATCGCCCGGGATTGATATGGCTCACCTATCTAAGCCACTACTAACTCCTCGCCACGTCTACTTGCCCGTGCATGGCATTGTCTTCCGTTGAGCACGAACATGTCCCGTAGGTTACGTCAGCTAGTTCGGAGCTTACATCTCGGTTTGGAGGAGCTATGGAGACCGTTCTATTTGTTCAATGGCCGGCGGTGGTCCAATAGGCTGAGGTACAACAGGCTGGGTCTGGTAAGCGTCGATGTCCTCCAGCTGAGACATACCAAACTGCGGGCCGTCAGTAATAATATCGTGAACAAAGAACTCTAGAAATCCCCCTTGTAGTGCTAAGGAACTCTCGCCTTGACCGTACAATGTGGCAGCAAAACCGGAGGAGCTCTGCCCACCGAAGTGTCCAAACCCTGTCTATGGTGTGAACGATGAACTCTGCCATACGTACGCTGCAAACCCTGGCACTGTGTACCACTCCCTGGAAGCATACAGGAGGCCTATATCGTCATTGGTGTACTCGATGTTATCCCTACGTTGAATTGGAGGTTGTAAGATGAAATGATGTTAGTCACAATAAATATTTCAGATGTAGAATGCGAATCTCGTATCTCTCGAATGTGCAATGAAGATGAACGACGGGGAGCAGTAGTCTGTGTAGGTGGTGCAGACGTCAAAAGTGTTGTATCTTGACAACGGACCTGCGGTGGGAGAACACCATGATGTATGCGGACCGTAAAGCCTAACAGGAAAACAAAATGTAGGTTTGTACGTATGTTACCTCCTCGTCGATACGGTCTGCGGATGATCAACGGCTAGTACTACGATGCCTGGCAAACTCGGTAGATTGCAATGGCCGGCCAGACTCACTAGGTCGTGATGACCAGGTGGGTGAGCATGGTGGCCCAACTGGGCTCGATGTGCACGATGTGATCCGTTGAATGATCGTAGCTCAGGTTGTGCACTATTTTTTGGCTTGCTTTATGATGTACTTCAAAGTATTCTGCAGGGCCGGTGGTGTCTCTGAGCTGCTGATGGCAGCCTCGAACACATTTGCGATGCGTTGTGCTCGCTCTAACTGAAGTGACATATGAAACAGGTTCAGTAACGACCAGTATGAATTTCGTAAATGAAACGATAAGAAATTGCAACTGCCTTAAGCTGTCATGCTGCCACGAAGCATTGTGTGGATCGATCGAGTAGACTATCCTCAAGCGTGATCTACTCGGAGCATGATCTACTCGGGGCGATCTGATGGAGGAATGGTGAGTCTGCTGCGCGACTAGGGTATGTACCACTCTAGGTACTCGTCGTACGTCTGGGCGTCGTACAGACGCTGCTCCATGATGACATCCAGGTGCACCCTATCTGTCCATGCCGTCGTGTTTCTACATCATATGTACCCGTTCGAAAGGTACATGGGAATTCTCAAGTCCTATGTACGGAATCGATCTCGACCGGAGGGTACCATCATCGAAGGTTATACAACCGAAGAGGTCATTGAATTCTGCATCGGCTAAATGGCTCAGTCGAACTGATAGGTGTACCTCTATCTAGAGGCTAGATTCGTTCCCATAATGTATCCATGTACCTCACAATATAGCATTCATGCGGAGGATCGATCCAGCGGACGAAGTCACATTTTGCCACCTGCTGAAAAGGATAGTTAACATGGAAGCTCTATTAGTAGTAAGACAAAATAAACTATTGGTAATTTGTACCCCAGAGTGTAGGTATCGGAAGAAATATTGCCCGCCATCAGAATGGCCTTATACGACCTGCATGACCGTATCCTCCCTATGTCTACATTTTGGCCATACCGGTTGAGCATACCTGTTTGGCATCAAGTGATAGTTAGGACCAAAGTCCTCCCTCCTTTCCAATGGAAAGTCTTCCTTTGGTGGCCTCACTCCGACTGGCCCGTCGCTGTCCGCTATGGTATGTTACTGTATGACCGAGAAGGTAGTTCTTCGTACGGTTCACAAGGTCAAGTGCTCCTACTTTCATGTGGTGGGCCATGAATTTTATAGCAAATAAGACAGTTTTGAACAATGATCAGACCAGACGGCGCAGCTTTACGTAGTGACAAGACCAAACGAGGGCAGTTTGCACAGTGATAAGACCAAAGGGGCTGCTTTACGTAGTGACAAGACCAGATGGGGGCAACTTTGCACAGCGACAAGACCAAAGGTGCAGTTTTACACAGTGACAAGATCAGACGGGCCAGCTTTGCCCAGCAACAAGACCAAAGGTGCAGCTTTACGCAGTGACAAGATCAGACGGGGGCAGCTTTGCACAGCAACAAGACCAAAGGGGTAACTTTGCGTAGTGACAAGACCAGACGGGGGCAACTTTGCGCAGCGACAAGACCAAAGAGACAGCTTTACGCAGTGATAAGACCAGACGGAAGCAACTTTGCGCAGTAACAAGACCAAAGGGGTAGCTTTTCGTAGTGACAAGACCAGACGGGGGCTGCTTTGCGCAGTGAAAACACTTTGCCCCGTCAGGTACTTTTCAGAAAGACAAGGCAATACTCTGCCTCGCAAGCTAGCAAGCTAGTCAGAAGAAATAAACCACACCATGCCAACCTTTGGCTTATAAAATGATGTGGAATAGATCTGGGAGAGAACAATACACAACCCAACTCTATACCAAAGCTTCCTTCACCACGTAGAGATAGACAAGAGGCAGAAGAAGCAATGGGACAAGATGATAAAGCAATGAGAAGAGACCAGTGACCTAGTAAGGTCTGCTGCAAGCCACAACGAACAAGCAAGGGCAGCTGCGGCCCAGGCCGAACAAGCAGAGCATGCCAGGAGGTCATACCCCCCAATGACGCCCCTTGTAGGAGCTTGTCCGTCCTGAACGTTCCAACCAAAATGTAACGCCATAAGGTCCAAATCGGCTTAGACCTAACCTCATTCTGGATAGACCACGCACACGTAGCAACTCGCTTGCACTTTCGTCCTCGCTTCGTACAAAACGGTTAACCGGGGATGCTACCATTGGAACCCCTAGGTTTATATGTAAGTGCTTCTCAAGTTAAGCTAGTAAGGTGGGACTAACCCACACCCTCATGTGCACACACATATATGGGCCATCATGGGCCGGGGTGTCACATACACCCCCCTTAAAGGACTCGACGTCCTCGTTAGACCAACATACTCACACTGGGGCAAATGATAAGGATATCTCCTCTTGGCATATGTCCGTGCGTTCAGTGCCAGCACATATGCCATGCCGTGTGTCCACTCCGGGCCCACACACGCCATGCGTCATATGCCCTCACCCCTAACCCGCTGAAAGATCAAGCTTCGTTTAAGTTGGTTTTGGTGTTAATGACAAATGCCATTATGAGATTTTGATATAAATGACAAATACTTTTATAATGTTTTGGTGATAATGACAAATGCATATATGAGACTAATATGCTTGTTTAAGTTTATTTATGTTTAATCTCATTTGGATGGAAAGGTGAAATCAAAGAGGTATGCATTCGAAATCACTCTCTCATATAATAATGCATCCCTTAGATCCAAAGTATAGATTGAACTCCTAAATTTGTCCAAAATGAATATGTGCATATGTCCTCATTATATACACTTGTATGCACACATTTAGGGGGAGCTCTCTCTCTATGTTTTGGAGTTTCACTAGTATTGATCCATGTTTCCTTTTATACATACATTGGGATCAAACTAGGAGCATTCATTCATTGAAAATCTGTTTTAAAAGCCAAATCTGTGCTCTGTCTGGAAGAGCGGTAGTACCGCTGATTTCAACGTCGGAACTACCGTAGAGCGGACGTTCCGCGCCCAGAATCGGTACTACCGGCGACCGGAAGCTTCGGATAGCGAGCGGAGCCTTTTTCCCAGAGAGCACCCTCCGGGTGCATTTGAGTTTTCGCGGGATCGGAAGTACCGGCGATTTGAACGCCGGAACTACCGCAGGTTGCGGTAGTTCCGCAGTATAGAGCGGTACTTCCGGAGTCCGGAAGCTTCGGAGGTAGAGCGGAACCTTTTTTCCAGAGAGCGCCAAGTTTGGTTCCGGCTCAAGCGGAACTACCGCGCTGACTTTGCGGAACTATCGCAGAGCGGTAGTACCGGAAGTTACAACGGCGGTAGTACCGCACTTTGAATTAAAATAATTTCATATTCAATTTATTATCTCATTATTTGTTGAGATTGTCACCAATTACCAAAAGGGAAAGATTGAGAATCTAGTCCCTCCATTATGAGTTAATGGTGAGTTTTGGTAATTGATGACAATTGTTTTGTGGACTAACATTTTTCATGAGTTGGATGAATAGGTTAGGTTCCACAAATGAGGATGACTTGGGATGACTTCATGGGTTGAAGATCATCAAGTCAAGATCAAGAAGAAGATAGCTTCATGAGTTGAAGGCAATCAAAGAAGAAGATGTGTCATGAGTTGATGCATGATGATCATGTGTTGATCAAGTCAAGGAAGACCATCATGTGTTGATGGAGTTGATGAAAAGGATGCATCATGAGTTGATGCATATCGAGACGATGACTCAAGTCAAAGGTATGACTAGCTAGGGCTAAGGATATGTTCCTAGTCTTTTACCGGTCTTGGTGTTTGGTTGGAAGACCGGATTGCTAGTATAGGTTGTCGTACTATTAAGAGGGGTCATGTCTAGTAGTTTGAGTCTCATCATGTGTTGAAAGCTCAACCTCACTTGCTCTAGCTCATCTTGGCATGAGGCTTGCATTTGCGAATGTGTTTTGCAAATGGTTGAAGCCCATGTGGCAAATCCTTGTAATATGTGACTATACTTTGCAAATGTGTTTTGCAAAAGGTTGAAGTCCATGTACCTACTCCTTGTGACATGATCTAAGTTTGCAAATGTGTTTTGCAAAAGTTAAAGATCATGTATTATCCCTTGGCATGGTCTAAAATTGGTTATTGTAATTCCCTTTGACATTAGACCATGGGAGTGACTCTTTGGATATCTTTTGATTTCTGCATTGATCTAATGTGTTTGAGATCATGCAAATAGATGGGTTGTGTAGCCCTTTGAATAAGCTTTCCATAGAGTCCAAGATCACTCAATTCCGACATCGGAGTCAAAAGTTATGACCGTTTTTCTGAGTGCTGTCTGTGCTGAAGCGGAAGTACCGCGCCGACTTCCCGGTACTACCGCAGAACGGTAGTACCGCAAATGGCTGACTAACGGCTATTTTTCTAGCCGTTATGGTGGGGAGCGGTAGTACCGGTCCTGTAGCAGCGGTAGTACCGCAGAATCCTGTTTTTGACTCCAACGGCTAGTTTTGAGGTGTGGGTTATAAATACTCCATTGTGGCCGGTTGGGGTAAGGTTCTAGGGACTCCATTTCACTCTTTTGAGCTAGTGTGAGGCTCTCCACTCAATTGTGCATGTGTTGCACCTTGTGAGAGAGGAGAAGTGATCTAGATTGCATGTGTTGCATCTAGAGGAGGACTTTGTGTCCGGATTGAGCTTGTGCATTCGTTGCACGTGGTGAGAGTCAAGTGAGAGACTTGACTTGTTACTCTTGGAGTTTGCCGACTCCTAGACGGCGTGGGAGGCGTCGTGCCCGGTGATCTTCTCAAAGAAGCTTGTGAGAAGGCCCGACGTGTGTGAAGGTTGGAGCTCACCTACCCGGAGCGGGGAAGAGCTACCACTAGTGGATTTGAGGTAGAAGGCTTAATTCGTGGAGCCGGTCCAATTCGTTTGGGCTAACCTCAACGTGGATTAGGGGAGACCGGCAAGTCTCCGAACACCACGGTAAAAAGAGAACGTGTCATTTGTGGTTTGCTTTCTTGTGCTCTTTTTACATTCAAACAATTTACTTACTTAGCATTATTTTGATTGCTTGTAAATCTAGAATTGCAAACATTGACCTAGGCTAGAATTGTTGGTGCACTTAGGCGAATTCATTTGACTTAGGTGCTATTTGAGCTAAACCAAATTGTTTTTAGCTTCCGCATTATATACTTGAAGAAAATTTTAGACCGCCTATTCACCCCCCTCTAGTCGGCCTCCTCGATCTTACACCCGCACGCGCCCATCTAACCACGAGAGTTGGCTCTGCTACCATTTGTAACGCCCTAGGGTCCAAACCGGTTTATGCCTAACCTCATTCTGAATAGATCACGCAACGTGGCAACCCGCTTGCACTCGTCCTCGCTTCGTGCAAAACGGTTAACCGGGGGTGCTACCATTGGAACTCCTAGGTTTATATGTAAGTGCTTCTCAAGTTAAGCTAGCAAGGTGGGACTAACCCACACCCTCATGTGCACACACATATATGGGCCATCATGGGCTAGGGTGTCACACAAAAGTTCACCACAACACCCGCTCGAGGGGGAAACGCTGCCACTCTATTGGTGCAGGGACCCATGCAAATTCTTCAAGTCTAAACAGCGGCTCAGCCTGGGCATGCATTACTGGGCATGATGTTGTTTCTTATGTACGTAACGAACTCCTATGTGTCATGTTATTCCCAGGTGTATTTTAAAGTCAATTTTAATTCATGTCATCTTTTTTGCATTCATTTCTTCGTGTGCTCAATATGACTTATCTTCGTACTTATCAATCGTTGCTATCATAGTCGTCTTCACAAAATTTTTCATGAAATTTTTTACACTACAACAGTATATGATGATCACAAAATGATATTGCAAATCTAACATATTTTGTACCATATATTGCATGTCCTTTTATTTCAAAAAAATAACATACCAACCTACCTACATTATCTGCCTTTTATTTAAGAAAAATAACAATCTACATATAAGATTTGCTACATGTATATCTACAAAAATTGCACTACCAACCACACTGTGCAAGGAGTTTTCAAAATATTTGCACCTCGTTTTCTATGTTACAAAATTCGTGCAGAATCTATACATAAATAAATTATGAATGAAAATTCGTAATGTCTATAATTACAAAAAAGTTACACAAGTAAACAAGGCTCCACACAAAAATCATAATTTTTAAATCTCAGTTTCTATATCTAAGAATTATTGCAAAAAATATTTTGAATATATTTTCATAAATAAACAGAAAATTTGCATTTATTTATGGGCAATACCATTTTTCTGTACTGTAACACTATGCGGTCCCCGACCGCATGTCTCGCTGGAATCATGTGGTCCTTGACTGCATGTCTCGCTGGAATCATGCGGTTTCGGACTGTATGATGCTGCAGTGCCAAGTGGTACGGTCTGGGACCGCATGATCTTACTGTCCCGCGCTTCCGATCCGTATGATTTAAGTGCCACGCTGCCAGTCCACACCACTACACACACGTTGTCTCGTCAGAGACCCGCACTCAGAAGAAGGCTAGAAATAAAATTACGTACGTTTAGAAGCTATATTTGATATTTCTGTGTCTAATAGGACCAAAAATGCCCCAATCTCGAAAGGACGGGGAGCTCGTTAGATTGCGGATTTGCGGTAGTACTACTGCTCGACAAATCAATGTGGTGGAGCAGAGGGAAGAGGACCCCTGGAAGGGTTGCTGTTTAAGGTTGTTGGCGCGTAACGTCGATCCATCGGCCGGTGCCTTGCCGCTGACGCACTGACAACGCCCGCCCCACGGGTTAACTCACCCGTGTTGTCCATCATCCGGCGGGCCACCGCTCCGTGCGAGGCGGGGCCCGAGCGATGCCGCCCCTGTCCCGCTTCCATCCGCGTGCGCGCATCGCTCTCCACGGTTGCAAGCTGGCCGGCCAACGCGAGGACCGCAGCGTCCATCGGATCGGAGCGTGATCTCGCTGTGCACGAGGACCGACCGCTTGGGTTGTGCACTTGCGCACGTACGATGCAGCAGCACGCCAGCACGAGAGGGTGGGGGGCTGGGGCGCAAATTTGTGCGTTGTTGCGCGCGGGCGGCTACGGCGTGCGCTGCAGGCGTGCGCGGGCTCGCGGCGAGAGATGATTAACGAAGCGACAACGCCCGGCCGTGCGCGATTTCACGTGAAGGTGCCTACAGCGTACATCCGAGCAGCAGTGGCGAAACTACCATAAAAATAATGGCACACTCAAATGACTAGGCTAACTTGGTATAAACATAGTCTTTTTACACTTGTGCAATCTAAGTTCCTACAGGAACTAAAAAAAGTAAAGAAAATTGAGAGAAATACAATAAACGTGCCATACTATTGGAAAACACATCCAAAAAATATAAATATACTTTTAATGAGTAGCAATGTGCCATCTACGTATCAAATTTAACAAAATTAGTGATCCAATAATAAATTGAAAATTATCTTGAATGTAAAATTAGTGATCCAATAATAAATTGAAAATGATCTTGAACATTCAAGATAAACAGAACATACCACTAAGACGCTAGCCTATAAATCACAAGGCAAATTCGTTCTGCAAGAATTCATGCCCACGGAAAAGCTTCCCTTTGTGTTATGAGGCATCTTATACAATTTAAAGATGCAGCTAAACAAATTTTGTATGTAATTCCGATCTCCTTAGTGTAATTATTCATTTTACTAGATACACTTGACCATTGATTATTGAAGTCATCACATTCACTCTTTGCAATATTGTGAAAACTAGTTGGACCATCAACATGTTGATTAGAAGTACCTATATTCATCTTCTGGCAAGAGAACCCTACTTTTGTAAATGCATCATTCCAAAATGTGTAGGGTTGTGACGGTTTCTTGAAAAGAAAACAATAAAAACAAAACGTGATATCTTTTTCAAGCTATATCCTAACCAATCAAACTTATTAAACAAAGATTCTTGAAAGGACCTCCACACTCTTAGCATCCAATATCTTTGTTAAGGCATGCACAATTGCTTGAGTTTGATCATTCAACAAATATGTCTTTCTCATTTGATCTCTAAATTCATTGGCAGAAATTTCTATCGATATGCGATGCACTGGATCGGCAATAATTTCATTAGGATTAAATTCTAGTTGAAATCTCTTTAGTTAAGTTGTGCTCTCATTTGTTAGGGTATTACTTGAATTGCTTATGAAAGGGTTACACAAAGCAAAGTTTGTTTTTTCTATTATTGTAAATCTAAAATTTTTTTGTAAAATGCGTCACTGCACAAATTATAAAATGCAATTAGATAGCTTAGATTTTACTGTCTAATACTTCAATTGTCCATGCAAATATGTAATATAACATAAAATATCAACAAGACAACAAAAATAAACTAGAACGAATCACAAATTCATAAATAAATACCCTCACCTCGATCGGTAAGTTCCTCGCGCCCTCAGCTCCTCTGCTCGGCCTTCAGGCCCACGATCGGAGCCGCCTCCTCAGCGGCAGCTCAACCTCTTGGCTAGTTGGCTCTTGCCTCTCGTCCCCTCCTTGGCTCCACCTCCGCCCCTCTCTCCGTCCTCTTCTCCACCTCCTCCCTGGCTCCGAGCGCTCCGGCTCGAAACGCGCCGCAGCCTACCACCCTAGCGCAGCCGCCGATCCCCTCCACAAGATCGGATCTGCGGATGTAAGAATTAGTTGCTAGCCAACTGCCTGAGAAAAGCACATCTTCACTTCTTCTTCCCGGAGCCAGCGCTGTTGACTTCCATAGCCGCCTATGACCAAGGGGGGAGGACTGGCTCTGACGGAGATTAGGCTGAAGTCAAAGAAGCCCGGCAGATTCGTCCCTGCGTCCGACGTGTGCATTCGCTGATACGCAACAAGGTGGCACGTACTGACTATGACATCACGCGCCCACGCGGAACGGCCGTTTTCACAGTAGACAGATGTGAAACGGAGAGAACGCGCGCAGTCGGTCAGTTGGCCAAAGTACTGCACGCACGATTCGCTGAACTCCACGGTTGCGTCCAAGAAAGACGGAATCCACAGGCAAATTTATACATCATCTTGCAGCCCGAAAACAGTACTGATGCACTCATGCACAACAAGGATCCCGTTAAAAACGGATTTTTGTGATAAATTTTGCTTGCACTTTTAGCTGGTATTACCTTTTTTGGCAGAGATACTTAATGTAAAAAAATCGATATATTTACACAGATAATATAAAAATAAAAAATGTTAAAAAAATTATGTTAAAAAGCTAATATATTCAAAACAGTTTTCGACTCTGAAACCTAGAGCCATAAGTCAATAGCCATTTTGCACGGGGCCAAATTAGGGGGTCATTCTTTGAAGTTACGATTTATGACTTTTGATTGCAAAAAAAAAAAAAGCTAAAACCCGCTAAAAAGCAAAAAAAAAAAAAAGGAACAGGGCTAGATTTGATTTACACTGATGAGTAACCAGGGCCACCTCAGTAAGTGGCAACAACACTATCAAACTGTACACATATAGCAAAAAAAAAAAAACTTGTGCGATACTCAAGCTTAATTTGTATACATGCATCGAACACTACCATATAAATTAGGAAACGAACTATAAGTTTCACCGATGCCCTCCCATTGTCCATTCTACTTTTTTAAACGGTGTTTTTCTATTCAACAAAAATAATAAATATCTATCAATCGTCTATCATAGCTTACTATTTTATAATGGCATGGCAGTCACTGGCTTACTATTTTTTATACTGGCATGCGGTCACAAAGGAGCAGGCTAAGCTAACACTAACAGTCGACAGTTGTACTACGCACGACGGCACGAGCGAGTACTGTTACAACTTACAACTGCACCGTCACGGGGAGGGAGTGGCGCTGCTCATCCCCCGCGACATCGCGGCGAGCACCGTCTCCGCCGTCAGCCGCTCGGGCCCGGCCGACCGCAACATGAGCGTGTGTGTGACGGCGTCGTCCGCCACCGCCATGTCCGACGCCACGACGCTGAGCTGGGAGTCCCTGATGGCATGCAAGACCCCAGCGATGGGGTGCGCGTCCAGGGGCGTGGTCACGCGCAGCACCACCTCGTCCTGCATTGCCTTCACCTCGACAGCCGGGCCCTCCGCTCGCGCCGGCCCTGCCTCGCCGCCCCTGAGCCGGGCCTCCAGCTCCTGAATGTACGCGATGGCGTCGCTGAGCAGCGATGCCTTGTCCATCTTGGAGATCTTAGGCACCACCGCGCGCAGCGCGTAGAACCGCTGGTTCAACTTCTCCCGCCGCTGCCGCTCCGCCTCCACGTGGTTCAGCGGCTCCTCCCGCCCGTTGGCCGGCTTGCGCCCCCGCTTCCGCGGTCTCCGCTCCTCGCCGGCCGCCTGCTCCTGCGCGTCCGGCTTGGTGAAGTCTATGCTCTTGGGAGGCTCCGCTGGTTTCGCTTTGACAACCTCCTTCTTGGCCGGGCGCGCCGGCATGGTCTGGCCACCGAGCCGCGGCGCCCAAGTGGCGTCGCATCCCATGGTATGTGACGGCGGCATTTGGGCGCAGCGGGAGAGATCCTTACCGAAGATCCTCATGTAATCTTCCGGCGGGGCGGGCTCGACGCGGAAGGTAGATTGGATGGCGCACAAGACCTCGGGAGTCTCGCGGATGGCCACGACGGAACCGAGCTCAAGGACGCCGCCCTTGCACGGGAAGAAGACGACGGTGCGTAGGCCAGCGGACTGGGCGAGGGACGCGCGGACGTACCACCCGGGCGCTGCCGCGGCGCCGGGCGAGTGGGGATCCACGGCGGCCCAGGCGTGCCGGCCGGAGGCGAGCCCGCGGCCCGGCCCGCCCACGCCCTCAGGGAACGAGAAGTACATGGACGCCAGGAAGTACATCTCGGCGCCGGTGACCCGGTCCAGACGGAGCGCGTAGTCCGCGCCCTCCTCGTCCCCTCCGCCGTACAGCGCGTGGAGCCGCAGCAGCACGCGCTTCCGAGCCATGCTCCTGTCCGCCGCGCTGGCTTCCCCGGGTACGGCGGCTGGGTCGTGCGGGGTCCCGTCGCGGCAGTGCCCGTCGCCCCAGCCGAGCACCGCGCGGCCGCCGGCGCCGGCGCGGGACTCCTGCCAGAAGATGCCGTACGTCCATGCGCCACCCCGCTCGACGAGGTCGTGCAGGCGCGCCTGGAGCTCGGCCGACGACGCCGCCGCCGGCCCGTCGAGGTGCGGCGGCGTGGTAGCCAGGTGGTGGGCGGCGGCCTGCCCCAGCACCGACGCGAACAGCGCGGAGTCCGTCTCAGACCACGACATGCCGCCGCTCGCTCGCCCGCCCGTTGCAAATAATCAACCCGCGGCTCCTCCTCCTCTTCCCCAAGACAAGAAGCGCGTGCCTTTGCTAGCTAGGTCCTCCTCGATGACGAGACGGCAGGTCACGGGAGCGAAGAGCGGTTGCTTGGCTCGGTTGCGAGTGGCTAGCGAAGTCGCGACTGTGGAACGGAGGTTGTGGTCACCGCTCACTGGCAAGTGCTCGGCTACTGCTACGTGGTGTGGTGTGGATGCGAGCCCCGTTAAAAAACGGGGCGTGAGCGTACGGCGAGGTACGGGGCCCAGGGGTGGGTTCGGTGCACCGGGACCGGGGGTTGGCCAATTGGGCAGTTTTGGAGCGAGGCGTTGCGGCATGTCAATCATATTGGCCTTCGGACGGTTCGATTTTTTCGTTTGGAGACACTGTTTGTGTTGCTCTTAACCAGCGAGGGCGAGTGAGTGAGAAGAATTGAGCAGGATGCGCGCGATGTCGTCGGAATCGGGAGTGATGTGAGTGTTATTAGTTGGGTTGTGTTGGATGCTGCTCCTTCGACTTCTAACTTCCAAAAATTAAAAATTATTTAGAATATTTTGGTTTATTAAAGTAGCATTTTATGATATAACGATATTTTTTATTTTTTCTATTATTTATTTGTTTTTCTTTGATTGAATAGCTTAAAAAATTAACAATAGCTACAACGTTAGTTCTTTTTTAAGAAATAGTCATTATTGCTTATTCATATAAGAAGAAATAAAGACCCAATAAAAATTCGAGTACAAAAAAACACAACTCCGGTTGTCTATAAAGACAAAAGTTCGTAGCAATCACACCCAACTCCGACAAAGATGCCGAATGTGACTGATAAGCACCACTACTCGACCTAACACGTGTTATCGTCGCCACCTATTGTGCCCACGATCCGGTTGCTTCGACTTTACCGCAGCACGTCCCGTAGCAGCACACATCAGCATGGCGATAACCTCACAGCAAAGGGTCTTCGCTGACAAATACTAGCTTGAGCCGTCAACGCACACATGTGTCACTCGCCATGCCACCCTGACACTAGAGTCGTACTAGGCCACCCTACCACCCGGGCGAGGAATCAAATCTAGCAAGAAGAATGGCAGATTTGGCTTGAGCACCAAGGTGCAAAAGGATAGCCTAGTCACAACCAGGAAGGAAACGACGCTGAGAGGACAACGAGGAGGGTAGGGCAGGTGGTTTAAGACAACACCTTAAAGGAGGGAACAGCGCTGAAGGCGTCGTTGTCACCCGATTCGGAAAAAACCGGATTTAAGGTTTTCACCTCGAATAAATACCACAAGACCTCGTGGTGAGCGAGGTACAACTCCAAGACAACGCCTCCAATGAGGGAAATGACGTCCGAGGATGTCGTCATCGTTGGATCCTACTAAAGAGAGCTAGATCTAACGTTTTCACCCAGAGCACGGCACCACATCACATGGAGCAAGCCCATCACCCACCACGATCCAGGCGTGACCGCCTCACAAGACCACCCAACACAAAAACAACACCGTCCATCGCCCTCCACGCTAGCATCTGCGTCCACCTCTGCCAACTAACGGCCACACCATCGGCTGTCTACCAGCCGGCCATTGCCCTGCTCAGCTATGCACTGATTGGCCCCCAATCCAACACCGAGCGGGGCACTCGTCGTAGACGATGTCGTGGCGGCTTCAATGGTAAGGCCGGTCCACCACGTAGGCTAGCGGTGGCAGCTAGTTGGGAATTTGACACCGATCAATCACCATCGAAGAGTGCTATCATGGTAGACCTCTACCAGACGGAAGAATGCTACAGAACATGGCCGACATTGGATGGATTGCTTTCTCTTGCCAATTTTTCTGTGATCACTTTCATCGGATGAGTCACGAGTCAAGTTTCTTCTACGTCTGTTGATGGTCGCATGGGCGACCTCCGGTCCAAACGGCATGGGCATGCATAAGAACTTGCAGCTGGACAAAAGAGGATACAAATCTCACGCAAATTCCAAATTCTAGTTCCAGTCAAGTTGCTCGGTTTACAGGGGCTCGATGGACCATATATACTAGCATCACTGTGTTCTGAGCACGGGTGACGCCCACGTACGAACGCACGCCAGCGTGGGTGGTTCTGCCGTGCTGTGCTGACACAGCTAATGAGTGCTTACGGCTTAATGCTACGAGTAATGTACACCGCAACGGCACAGCATCGACCATGTTCATTCCGTCTCCAGGAGAGAAGACGAGAGAGAGAAGAAAGAGACGGACGGGTGGGCCAGCACTCTCGGATGGGCCCAGAGGGGCATCATCGGTGTTGGCGTTTCGGACACGGGAATTCAGACCCCGTACGGCAACATATAATAGTATGTCCTCCGCTCCGCGTCTGTGCTTTTGACGATGTTAATGATCCAGCCCATGTGCTCGCAGGCTTGCAAAGCTAAAGCGGCAGCTTCGAGTTCAACCTTTGCGACTGGGTTCGTGGATCACAGGATCGGATGCCCATGCTTATTCGTCTTGTGGTGGGTCCCTGCTCACCCCAGATCTGAGTTCAGATGCAGTGATGCTACACGTAGGATTTCGTAGGATTATTCCACTATGATAAGAATTGTATCTGGATGCCTGCTGTGGCAAGCTCGTGAGGGTCGCGTATCAACTTAAGGACCGTGGTGGTATAACATATGTGCCATATGCGAATCTGGATCTACTAACATTGAGAACAAATTTAATTACGTCAGCTATAGGTGATGATCAGTTAAGCTTAAAAGCTCATAATTTATAGCTGAAAACACTGTAGCTGGCTGAAAAAAACAGTGTAGCTGACAGAATCTTATTTAGCATAATTAAAATTAAAAAATTTAAAAATATAATAACCATGTTAGCCCATTACATATAATACAAACAAATACGGAAAAAAAGAACCGGCAAAAAAGTTCAAAAAATAAACCAAAAGTTCATAAAAAGACGAAATTTATAAATAATGAAAAATAAGCTGGAAGCCAAAGTTTAAGCCCAACCGATCACTGCTTAATCATGGACAATTGCAGTTTGAGCCGTCCAATTGGCAGCGGATGGTTAGATTTTTTGTCTGTTTTGATTAGATCAATGTATGTCACTGTGAACTACGAAAGGTTCGAATGTCCACTCATCTGCTCCTCGCGAAAGGTTCGAATATCACTCATCTGCTACTCGCCGTAGCTCAGCCTCCTATGCTTTCTCAGTTCCAAGCAGACCCTAAGCATGGATGTGCAGTCGCCGCGTGAATAGATCAGTTTAGGAGAGTAACTATCACCTTCCATGTACCAACCAATTCATCAAAACTTGAGGTACGAAGAAAATGTAAGTAATATACTCCTGCTTGAACATAACGTGTCCATCTAGTCCCTATATATATGCCACAACTAGCTACTGATCAATTAGCATTGCTAATTGAGGATTACTACACACAATCCATTAGGCTGACCCTCTCTTAGTTTTTGTTGAAGCCCCGCCGCCACTGCTTGCGATCCGATCGGATTGTGGCGTCCTGTTCAACTTCGCAAGATCTCAAGAAATCATGTATAGCTACTGCCTAGCTCCTAGCTAGCCCAAGCAGAAGGACAAATCAATCACACGCATGCGATACGGAGAGAACAGTCTGAACAGTGGGCGCTATGTTTGACGTCTTATTAATTAATGGGTTTTTGTTAAACGTCACCAGGATGTTTTTTTCCTAACTATCATCTAGATTTAGAATCTTTGGATTAGAGATCCAATGGCCATAAATTCTCCCTCTCCTCTTGAATTCTACCCCCTTTTCCCTTGAAAAAAAAATCTCCCCCCTTTAAAAACAATAGACCCTTTGATCTCTAATCCAAAGGTCATAAATTTGGATGATAATTAGAAAGAAAACATCCGGTGAAGCTATACACTCCCTTAATTAATTGGTGCTAGCAGATGATACTATGCTGAGATATTTTTCGTAACACATGCAACGCTCTGCAACTGCAAGCCGGCCGGCCGGCGGAGGGACCAGAAGTGGACGTTAACTGGACGGTAATCTACCGGGAAAACAGCGTGAGTTTCCCGTTAATCAAAAGAAAAAAAAAGTAAAGGCAGACGCTGATGTGTCAGTGCAGTAGTACCGCATAAGAGTTACTCAATGGAATTTAAGTACGTATGCACGTGACTGGCTTTATCTTCCGTCAATTACTCGCGATCTGCTTGAATTGGTTAATTAACTCAATTAAGGCCTCCCGCGGTACACCGTACACATGTTCATTAGCAGTGGTGGACTCCGCTACAGGTTTTGAGCAACACGGACACTAGTAATATACAGTACGTACTATATACATCTGACACGATTGCATGTACTCGATCTATATCGATCAGTTTTGGTCTATGAATAGTTCAAGGCAGTTGGCACTTAGTCGATGGGAACAGCCAGCCGATTAGAGTAATTACACTAGAGAGTACTCAGCAGATCGACTATACACAAAAAGCGCGAAAACGAAGGCAAACAAACTACGCGCGCTGCCTGTCCAAATTTCCCTCTCGCGTTTTAACCAAGAATAAAGTGGGTATCGATAAACATCATCTAAATATTTTCTTTCTAACTATTATTCAGATTTGTGATAGTTGGATTAGAGATCCAATGACCACGAATTCTTATTGTCATCCAAAAAAATAATCTCTCCCCTTTAAAAAAAGGGATAATTGGATCTCTAATCTAACGATCCGAAGTTTAGATAATTATTAGGAGGAAAACATCCGGTTGATACTTATACACACCCGAATTAAATTGGGTGCATCGTCCGCAAATAATTCCACCCGCTGACGTCACTGCAGGTTCGTGTGCTTGCCATGACAAGATGCATGCACCTCATCCGCCCAACGATCGGTGTCCCAACTAAACGACGGCGTTTCATCCATCCACGTGGAGGGGGCGCGCGTTTTGCATGTGCCCCGCCGTGGTGGCGACGTACGCGCGCACGAGCGGATGGATCACGGAAGGCGATGATGCATCGCCACGCTCACATGCAGATGCATGCATCCAATGATGAACCGCGGAGAAGGACGGCAGATGGAGGCGGCGGGCGGGCGACAGTGAGGCGTGAGCCGCTTGCGTGCGCGCTGCCGTATGGCTGGAAGGAGCTAGCCGGCGTCACATGCGTGTGTAGAACCGACCGGGGGTCCTGTGCGCGCGGCGACCAGGTGAGGCGAAGACAGGAGAAAGCTACACCTGTCCCACTGTCCTCGGTAAAAAAAAAGATCGGGGAACTGACCTGTCTTATCTTGTAATGAACTCCTAGCATCTTTCTCGGTGCACGAATCGGCTGGAAGGAGGCACGTATGATTATGATTTACGTCTTGCTTGTTCCATGTCATGCGTTACGCGTCGCTGTACCTTCGAACTTCAACCAGTGGATATGTGGCGTGGCGACTTCAGTAGTGTTATTAGTAGTAGTCTACGGTGCATTTCACAGAGCCATCTTTAGGCGATTCCAGGACGAAAAAGGACAATGGAAAGAATGATCCAAATCACTGTGGGGTGCAGGTCCATTCGGTATGCCTGGCCTGGCCGGCCAGGGCCGAATTGGCCAAGTCCGGACCCCTTTGATTCTGGACGCGTTCTTTTTCGCTTTTCCGTTGTTTTTTGTTTCGATTTTTTTCGAAAGCCAAAATAAATAGCGTGATTTGTTCATGTTGTTTCTCAAAGTTGCTCTTTTAAACTATGTCTCAAGTTTAAAATTATATGCACCGCTGATATCAATGTCCCTACTATCTCAAAAAACACAATAAAAACTATTGGTCATAGCCGGTCCTTCCTTCTGTCCCACGGGTGCGATCCATTTCGTGCATCACACCTGAAATTGGGTCTATACCAGGAATTGTTACAGTAGATGTGTGGATCTACGACCATCTATGTGTGAGAGAAAAACACGTAAAATATACACACAAGATTTTTAGACAACTGATCAGAAGCAAGCAGTATTTGCGCTGTGGAAAATAATACAAAGATTGGAATTGTGGGCACTAATGTTCCCTTTCGTTAATGCAATTTTTAGCACTTGCGCCGTGTTCCTCCAAACGGGAAGGAGGCCAACCAAACTTGCAGGAAAGAAGTGAAAGTTGAGGTATAACAACAAAAATAAAGACTTTTGTGCCAAAATGTTAGGATAGATTAGGAATGAAATTTTAAGATAAAAAAAAGAGCTTGTAACAAAATCTACAAGGCAAATTCTTTAAGTTTGTATCCTATCATCTAAGTAGAGAGACTAAAATATCGTTCCTAATTTTTTTTTGTGTTATAATTTTGGTACGTAAATAGCTAACTATTTTAAATGGGAAGAAAATATTGTATGGAAAAAGAGCACTACTCAAAGAATGCTCATCCTACTGTAAAAGCTTTGTCCAGATGCATGGATCGGATTCACCTCATATTGCAACGTTGCTCCAACGAATTCACGGTGGCCGTGTGATTGCGTCCAGCTGTACTGTCCTCTAAGCATTCCGAAAGAAAAAAAGCGGACCAGAAGCTCACGAGATCGTCTTAATGGCTGGCGTACCGCACACGACGTACCAGAGCTAGATCCATTGCTTCACGTGAAATGAATCTAAAGTCCACCTCTTGAGTGTTCGAACTTGAGACCATCACGATCAACGTCTCCAGCTTATGCCTGGTACAGCTTGTTGCGACTTCAGGATCAAGATGGATATCTGACAGATCTAAAGCTGAGAAATTCTGAGCAGATATCATGAGTGTAAGCTCAACGATCAACGTTTTCAAGGATTGCAAGATCGACTGACCGAAGTGCGAGTTTACTGACAGGCACTTCGATTCACAAGGCACGACGGCTACGATTGTTTCCAACATTCCACACCAGGAGCAAACACAAAGTTTTCAACAATTCAAGCTCCAAAGCGGACCAAAGCATCTCACTCACCCAAGCTCGCCACCTATTGACACCGACAGCAGTTATCTCGCAATGCCCAAAAAAGAGAAAACAAAACAATATCAGAGGGCATCGAATGTTCACCATTTTGCTTCGAAGCTAAACCTGTCCTTTTCTCATACCGCACGCGGTGCGCTGAAAGATAACTTCGGCCAGAGTCATTATTTTGACAAACATACTAGATGAACTTGTGAAAAGAATCAAATGCACAGTGACGATATTTGTGAGGGCCTTGTCATCTTGGTGCCAGGTCAAGTAACAACAGTACAGGGGGAGATCAGAAGGAAATGGTTCCACATCACAAGTCCAACGCAATAAAAATATCAAATCACTCTTATTTCTTGCCGGTGACACCAGCAACCACCTGCAGCAGTAGCAAAAGGTAAATAATTACTGTTGTGTCAACAAACTCGCAATCTCAATAGATCAACAAAGTCTAGAAGTGATACACGGTAAGAAAAATTCAGGTTATGCGCTCCAGTTGTCGGGGGGTTAGCAGAGTTGCTGCTTTGTTTCAGTAGTCCTATGAAATACAGAAGATAGGTGAATTATGACACACCATTAGTCTAAACTCAGCCTGAACAAAAGTGTTTCAGTAGTATTATGAAATACAGAAGATCGATGAATTATGACAGACACCCCTAGTCTAAACTCAGCCAGAACAAAGTGGTTCTGTAGAATAAAGTTCCAAAGATAGCTTGGACAATTCAATTTAAGCTGCCAATCATGCTTTGCGCCTCAATCAACGAATACTTCACTGACGTGGAATTACACCGAATAAGTTAGTAATCAACGACAAAATATCGATGGCACATGACAAACATGGTAAAATTGGCAAATGGCCTATAGTATGCTCGCTGTTCCCACTCATTAAAAAAAGTCAATGATGACTTCTAATCATTATTTTGGAGATCAAGAGAAACAATACTTCATTTTCAACTTTTTGGAGATCAACACAAACAATACTTCATTTTCAACGAATTTGGAGCGACATACAGTGACAAATTGAAGCCATAAATGACAAAATCACATACATCACTTAAAGCTGGTAGGGGAACTTGTTTGGCAGTCTCAAATGAATCCAAGATGGGCCTAACAACGGCTGGAAGAAAAAGACCTGAAATTGCAGAGGGCAAAAATCATGAGGTCACTTGAAGATACCAGTTTGAAGGGTAAAAAACTGCTCAAACAAACAAAATCATAACCCATGCAACCAAGGCAGAAAAAAATTATGAATTGTCCAACAAACTAACTGTACTTTATGCATAAAACTAGTGTCTATTGTAGTCTTGCATATCTTTGAAACACACCCAAGTGATAAAGGATACACTTACATAAATACTGTATCCAAACATAGTCCATTTCAAGCTTTTATATATTTCTGCCTGGAGACTATGTATAAAGGCTCTTTGCCACATACTACACAAAGAACAAAGATCCAACCATCCAAGGAACCTCGTTGCAGGAGTAGACACAAGGCAAATAGAGAGAAAGAAATAAACATTTCTTATGAACTTTGATGGAAGAGTAATAGGTGCTAGTAGCCAGGTATTGTGGAAAGAAGCAGAATATTGCTATTGCTATAGTGATGTAGAAAACAACGCCAATGGCCAATCGAAGGTCAAAAACCTGTGGCGTCAGCCGCTAAGCAAGACTAGTTGCATTTAGTTAACAATGGTGGAACCTTGCCCTTTAGCCATCATTCACAGTACGCTGAGAATAACATCATCAAAATAAAGAATCCCCGATGAGAATCTTTACATATCAACTAAGTCTCTCCATATAATTAACTAGACAAGGACACATCAGACGCCAAGACAAATACAAGTGTTTGACATTGTAAGCCAAAAAAGAACACTTCTTTTTAAAACAATTGATAAATTAGAGATAATCAAGCAAATATGCGCTAGAACATCAATGAAAAATTGCATCATAACCTTCATATAGATTCACTAAAAAGACTTCATATGGAAAATTAGATTTGTTTTAGTATTGCATGGGCGAAAACAAGGCTACAGCCTACAGGTAATAGTACACACCCAAGTATACAAAAGTCTAGGTCAATGTAGCATGCTTGTGCTCTATGAATAGAGAATTTGCATGCCATATTCACACTTATCTTTGAAAATGAAAGCCGCGTGTAAAGTGCGAATATCCAGGACAACGCAGATCTTTTATAACTCATGCTATATAGCAGCTGAATTTCAACAAGATGAGCTGGGGGAAGGAAAATCATCCTTATTACAGAAATATTTTGTCCAGGGCAGTGACAATGCTAAATTCACTTTCCTTATGAACCTGCAAATGCAATCAATTGTAGTGGCTCTTTGCTTTATTATCGTTGTCGTCCTAAGAAAAACTTTATCATCGTCCTGTAAGTTCAGATTGCAAAAAGCCAAATAGTCATCATAGGCCCATTTGAAAAATGAACCGACAGCAAAAAATGGTTGAATGTTCATCAATCACTTATCCAATAAAAATGCCATGGGATATAAACCTTTGAAATGGAAACAATGGGCATTGTTGCCATGCGTTATAATTTTCACATTCTTTCCCGATTTCCCTGTATCTACTAACACCTTGATACAAGTTCGTGCAGACCAAAGAGGATGACATGTTGCGGTACAAGTTGGACCTTATCCCTTTCTTAGAAGACAAAGCGAGAAATGAAAGACCAAAGATGGTAGAAGAGGGGGTGAATGGTGCCATCTTAAATTTTCTTCCAAGTATTCAAAATTGTATCATCAAACATCTACAGAGGTGTAGAACATATAATCCTCAGCTGAAAACCCAAACCAATTAGTTCAAGACAACAAAATTTTGAACCTAACCCTTCTTGGCGGTTTGACCAGCTCAAAACGGCGGTCTGACTATTATGGTGGTCTGACCGCTAGTATAAGGGCGGTTTGACCACTGCGACAGTAAAATCAAGCAAATAAATAGTATTTTCAACATGGTTTCAAAATCGAAAATCAAAAAAACTTTTGATCCGTAAATCCAAATGATATGAAACTTTGCAGAGATCTACTCTAGGGTATCAAAAACTTATTCCAACAAACGATCATGAAAATCATGATCAAAGTTGTGACTTTTTTCAGTTTGTTGGAAGGTTGCACCAAAACTGAGCCAAAACTCCAAACGGTGAATACAACTTGCTCGTGAGTAGATGATGGCCAAGATAGCTCTAGATGTATTCCCATATGTCATAGTAAGCTAGAACATCAAAGAATTCTAGCCAAAACTCTCGGATCAAGAGATGGAACAAAGAGGCCAAAATCATGCAAAACCGGGTTTTCTAATGAATCTTGCTATCAAGGTGTCTAGATGGATGGAGATATATTCTCAGGGATTATCGCCATCTCTTACACATCCTTGGCACAACAAGATCACAAGAAAGAAAGAAGAGAGATCAAAACCAATCAAAACCACAAGCACATCAAACAAAATAAGAGAGACTCAAGAGTTGCACAACGTTTGATGTATTGCTTACTTGAGAAGGTAGGTTTTACAGCCACTCCACCTTGGAGGACAAAGAGCAACCAAGATACTCACTTTTAAACCCTAACCCTAAACATAGAGAAGAGAGCACATGAGATGGGTTGGATGGCTATGTGTCTCCATCCCAACCCTTTTTATAGGTGGACAACTAGCCACCTACACCCCTTAATGTATCCTATCTATTATTACAATAGGAGAAACCCATTAACCCCACACACATGAGTTTTACTCTCATAAGTTTACTTATGCGTATAAGTGTGCATCAGCTAAATTCTTAGCCTCGATCCAACTAACTCCACTTTGACCTAAACTGTGCTCCAACGCATCACCCATGAGTCATGGTTTTGATCCAAGATGATTTTCGGTATTTTGGTCAAACTACCAAAATACTCTTTCTTGACCTAGTCATCACTAACCACTGCAAGCAATCGCCATGCTTACCACGTGTAGGTGCACCACTAGTTTGCCACGTGCCGTCAAGTCTTTTCCATCCCGGTTTCACCGAACCACGACTCACTTGGCCCGCGCAAGCCACATGGTGCCATCTCGTCGTTCGAACTCGCCTTCAACATTTCCCGCCTTTCCCGTGCCATGTTTGAGGTCACCGTCTCACCCGGCATCCTTGACCATTCTGGGCCTCAACTCCTCTATGTGCCTAGCCCCGATCCTCGCCGTTGACCACAATTGACTCCAAGCAATCCTGCACATCGAAAAACAAAGAAATTGTTTCCATGCATAAGTTCTTTATAACTTGATCTACATTAGTTAAGACATGCATTATGCACCCATAATCCAATGACTCAGATCAGCCCAACTTAATCCATGACTCAATTCCCCCAAACCCTGTTTTTCTGGGAAGATCAAAGTATCGCACGTACCATGCCAGTACTTCTACTTTGTGGTACTACTGCTCCCCAAAGCGGTACTTCTGCACGTTGAAAACCTCACCTGTTCCTCTCTGGAAAAATGTATCACAACTCAACCAGGTACTTCCGCCGAGTGGTACTACTGCACTTATGCCTACGGTACTTCCGCAAAGCGGAACTACCGCACTAATACTTGCAGCACTTCCGATTTTCCTGACACTTGCAAAAAATAGTCCAAATAAAATGCAATTTTTGCAAAACCAAGTGACCACTCCACAAAAATTGTAATGGTTCACAACAATATCGTGGTTCTTTTTACATGGTTTTTCAATCTCCACCTTAATGAATCCATTGTCAATTCTTTAAAAATGTAAATTGGAGGTAATTTTTGAAAAGAAAGGAAGAATTTTGCAAAGAGAGTTCCAAATGGTCATGAAAAAGATTGCAAAGAGCTAAACATGACCATTTGAGACAAAAATAGATAGAAGGTACTAAACATGACAATTTTTCACAAAAGGCTTCATATCCACCAAATGAGTCTGGAAATTTCACTCTAGATCTATATAAAAGTACAATTGTTCGATTTGACTCTGATCATGATGAGATGAGATCAAAAGCTCCTAAATTAGCAAAAATTTTGCACAAAACCCAAATCATGCTCACAAAGCCTAAATCATGATCTAGGTATGTATTTTACCAATCTTTCTCCCACTTTGACAACAGAGTCATCAAGATGCATGGAAGAAGATAGAGCAGGAATGAAATAAAGTGGTTGTATTTAATTCATTTTTAGCATTACGAGCCATGAAAATTATCCAAATAACTTTCCAAGTATTACACCAAGTCATAAAAAGTGAAAGTGCTATCTAGATCATGCCAAAACATATATAACCAAGCTCAAGTCAAATAAACAATGATTCTAAAATTAAATGGATTTTTAGCATTTCAATTTATATAGAAATGAGCCAAGCCATATGAACAGACTAAATGAAGCCAAGAAGCTTTAATTGAGTCATTGTAGAGTGCTACAAGTTCAAAATTGAAACACTTTGTTCAAGCACTTGATAAGAGCAAATTTGGCACCCTTTTAAAGTTCATTTTTAGTTATAGCTGAGCTTCAACCAATTTTTCACAAAATTTTATTTTCTTGGCCATTTGCTAGATCTCAAGCCTTATGCGACCACAAGTCGTCTCATGTCTAGAGCAATGGTAAGTCGTCTCATGAGAAAGAATTGGTGATGTCAGTTTTTTCGCACAAAAAAGATTATTTTGCATTTTCTTGACTTAGTTCAAGAACAAAGAGCTAATACTAACCCATGTTTCAATAAAGAACTAGCATAGCTCAATTTAAATCTCAATCTAAGTTCAAGACTCAACTTAGCTGAATTGACATGGCATGAATCAATTTGCAAGACATGATATAGTTTAAGTTTTCCACAATTGAAGAAGCTAGCATGGGCAAGAGCTAAGGTACACATAAAAGAGCATGATAAATCTACTAATCTAGTACAAGTCAAGGCAAGATATAAAATAGTTTTATCATGTCATACAAGGATAATAATTAGGGCTCCATGTATTTATATTACAATGTATATTTCTGAATTTAAATATGATGCAATAAAAATCACAGCTCCCCCTCAACTATTGACTCAATTTTTTGAAACAATTTGGTTTAAGTTGAGTTATGCCATCATTAAGCTCCACAAAATTTCAAATGAATTCCTCTTGAATCAAAGAAATAAGCAAGAGAGAAGAAGCTTGGAAGAAACAAAAAATGACAGTCCTTAAAGCATAGACAAGATAGAAGGAATATTATGGCTCAGACTCGCTCTCATCTACCCCATATGACTCTAGGACTATCAGCTGGTCATCTAAAACACAAGAAAGTAAACATGTTCTCTGTCTACCCAAGGGGGTCTAACCCTTGTTAGATCTAAAAGAAGTGAGTGAACTCAACCTGATGAGAAGAGAAGCAACTAATAAGCAGCATTCTAGAATCATAAGATGAGAGAAAGAAGTCTAAACAACTGAGAATAAGAACCACAGTAGTCTATGCTAGAAAGACTAACCCAAATACACCCACAAACAAAATGCAACATAAGGTAGATGTACATATAATATAAAAAGAACATGATACTCCTCTTAGATTAAGCCATAAGGACAAACCACCCCAAACTCTTCCCGCAAGGTCATGAACCTCGAGCTATCTGAAGAGTTGGTGAAGATATCAGCTAACTAGTTGTCACTCTCCACAAACTGAAACACTATATCATCCTTCTCCACATGGTCTCTAAGGAAATGATATCAGCTAACTAGAGTGTTGCACTGGGTTTTTAGCAATGTTAATGGCAGAAGTGTTATCATAGAAGAGAAAAACACTATCTATGGCTAAACCAAAGTCCTGCAAGGTCGAAACCATCCAAAGTACCTAACTACAGCAACTAGCAGTTGCAACATACTCGGCCTCGGTGGTGGACTGTGCAACACTGGACTACTTCCTAGAAGACCAAGAAATAAGAGAAGTGCCAATAAATTGGTAAGTGCCAGAGATGCTCTTCCTATCTATTCTACAGCTAGCAAAGTCTGCATCGAAATAGGCTCTAAGAGAACACAAAAAGTAGAAGAGTAGTAGATACCATAGTCTAGAGTAGCTTGAAGGTACCTAAAGATGCACTTCACCGCCTGATAGTGAGAGACGCGAGGAGAAGCCTGAAATCGAGCACACAGACATACGATGAAATGTTTGTTCGACCTTGAAGTAGTGAGGTACGGGAGGGAGCCAATCATGCTGCGGTACTCTTTCTGATCTATCGACTCGCCATCCTCGTTTGGGTTGAGTGTAGTTAAGGTTGCCATCGGAGTCAACACCGGCTTGCCATCACTCATGTCGAAGCGTCTGAGGAGGTCTCGAGTGTACTTGGCTTGATGCAAGAATGTACCATCCTGAGTCTGCTTGATCTCGAAGCCATTGAAGAAGCTCAACTCGCCCATCATGCTCATCTCAAACTCTGTGCTCATGACATCAGAAAACTGGGAAACAAGAGCATGAAAAGAGCCACCAAAGATAATCTCATCCACAAAAATATGGTCAAGTAGAAGATCATTACCATACCTACAAATGAATAAGGACATATCTACCTTATCCATCTCAAACCTATGACTTAACAAGTAGGACTTAAGCCTCTTATACCAAGCTCTAGGGGCCTGCTTAAGTCCATATAGGGCTTTGGAAAGTTTGAAGATATGGTTTGGGTATTTGGGGTTCTCAAAACCTGGAGGTTGTTTGACATAAGCCTCTTCCTCAATATACCAATTGAGGGAGGCACTCTTGACATCCACCTGGTATAGTTTGACGCTCTTATATGCTGCAAAAACAAGCAAAATCCTAATGGCCTCTAGCCTAGATACAAGGTCGAAAGTCTCCTCAAATTATAAACCCTTAACCTGAGAGAAACCCTGAGCTACCAGTCTAGTCTTGTTTTGATTTTTGAATGACTACCCCATCCTCACTCTACTTGTTCTTGAAAATCCACTTGGTTCCTATGACATTATGACCACTAGGGGGCTCAACAAGTAACCAGATCTTGTTCTCTCGAAATTCTCTAACTACTCATGCATGGCATTGACTCAAAACTCAGCAAAAAGAGCGTGATAGATATCCTTGGGCTCGAAAGAGGCAACAAAGGCAGAATGTAGACAGAAGTGAGATAAGCCAGACTTTGAGCGCGTGATATGCTCAAGACAACATTCTTAAGAATGAAAGAATCATTAATACGCACAGTACCTTTAGCGATGACTCAAGCTGACGAAGCGTCTGCAAATGTGATTGTCTCATCAAATGGAGCCCGGATTAGGAAAGAAAACCAACAGGAGTCTCTGGTCATTTGACAAGAACAACCGGAGTTCACAAGCCACACATCTCCCTTCCTAGCCTAGCGAACCTGAGTCAGTGAGAAGACAACATTGGTGGCTCAGTACTAGGGTAAATAAGAGCAGATTTAGGAACCCCAGTACTAAGTCACATGATGAGCAGAAGATGTAGTCACAGAAATAAAAGACCGACCTCTAGATACTCTATGCGCCTTGCCTCTCACGGAATCAGAATGTCTAGGAGTAGACCTCAAGCCTCTGCTAGGTACAACCACTATGGAAGAGCAGGTCTGACCTACAATAGTATGTTGATCACGCCGTGGATAGCTACCTCAACGGAGAAAGTGAGGTCTATCCTCAGGATGGTGAAAACCTTGACCAGAAGCAACTGGCGGACCAAAACCAGAAAAATCCTAAAAACCAAGTCCTCGACGCTACCTAAAACCCTGTAAGTCAGGAGAGCTACCTATGACTCTGGACCTCATGTTGGTCTTAGGAGCATTCCGAGTCTAGGGCTGACTCTGAATACTCTTAAGACCATGAACACAGTCTCTTTGCACGATCTTGGCGCACCTGAAGTAGAACTCAATTACATATCCATCTTTTTGATAGAAGTTGTAATGGTACTTTGCCTTCTGAGAGGTCGAAGCAGCAGAATGATGCTTCGCCTTCTGAGAGCTCGAAGCAATAGGTGCACAACTTTGCTGTTAGAAATCCCCTGGACAAAACCCGCAGACTTAAATTATATCTTTTTAGCCTTGGGCAGAACCTCAATCATGCCTCCAGCTACAACTCTAACTACTGCAGGTGGATGTTTCCTCACATCCTCTAAGAAATTATATCCTAGACCCTGATTAAACTTACAAATGTTGAATTTGTCTAGAATAAGATAAAGTCTTTTCTTGCCCCCTACAAATTTTCGAGTGTTCATGAGGTACTCACACTCTCAAAAAAGAGAAGCACAGTAAGCACAAGGAGAAGAAGAGGATGAGGGACCAGAGGGAGAGGATGAAGAACCAAAAGAAGACCGAATAGCACGTGCATGTCTCTCCTTATGCACGGCCGCCTCAACTTTCAGGGTTTCGCAAGACACACATGGGGGCAGACCTAATTCTAGCCATTTGGGCCTCGTACCTCTTCCTAAAAGTCTCTTGCATATCCCCATCTTCTCCTCAACCTTAGCATAGAACAAGCAATCAGATGTGGGCTTCTCTAGTAGATCCTTAGTTAGCTTCATATTTTTTTCATCCAATGCAATCAATTCAGATTTTAGTTTTTCATAATTATTTCATGGTGAGCTAACAGGGGCTTTAGAAGCATATTGAGCCATTTTCTTATTTTGATCACACATGTCCTGAAATTGCTTAGAAATAGATTTAAGTTTAGCACTCAATTTAGGACAGTTGGAACAAGAAACAATAGGCTCAAGTAAAGAAGCACGCATTTCAACAATATTATGATCTACCTTTTTAAATTAATCTTTAAGTTGTTACAACTATCGCAGGTTTCAGGCAGATCAAGAAGCATGGCAAATAATTCTCTAAAAGCATTATCCTCATCCTCACATGAGGTGCAGAGTGTAGTCTCAACAGAATCAGAATGTAAAGGAGCAACCCTAGACAACTCTAACTCAGCTGGCAGACTAACATTATCTACCTTAATCAAATCCAGCTCAGAAATCACACTATCATGTGAGATCCTTAGTTTCTCCATATCACCAAGTAAGGAAGCACATACATCGCAATCATCATGGGAGAAAGTAGATCTAAGTGAAATAAACTCCCGTGACAAGCTCTCTACTCCCTTCTCTAACTCACGACACCTAGTCCTAAACCTAACATAAAACTTTTCTAATTTGAGAAAAGCATCATTAAGTTGGTCGTAGGAAGCGCATACCTCATCGGAGTCGCTGCAGAGATCGTCATCGTTGATGCCGTTCTCATCAACCATGAAGAACTTCCTAGTGAAGTCGTCGCCATCCTTGGTGTCCTTATGTGGATCATCCTTACCATTATCATCGCTCTAGCCCTCCATGTCACTGAAGTTGAAGTTGTTGAAGGCGGTGACGACACGGTGGAAGGGCTTCTTGGCCTTACCAAGGTTGTGGTACTTCTTCTCCTTGCCTTGATCATGAGCTTAGGCCTTCTTGTTACGGTTCTTACTGGTGTAGTCGTTCTTGCTCACACCGCTGTAATTGTTCTTGCCCTTCTCAATCTTGGGGTAGTTCGCTCGAATGTGGTTGGAGCCACCACATTTGAAGCAAATCACCGACCTCCTCCCTTTTTCTTTCTAACCCTCTTGTATGTGTGTGAGAATTTTCTGGCTAAAAAGGCTAGGTCACTCTATGGAAAACTGCTCAAACTGATCATCGCTCATCTCGCACAAAGTAGCCAAAGAGAATCCCGAAGCACCATCAGATGATGCTCTAGAGGCAGAAGTGGAATCATTGATCAAAGCCATCGATCGCGACTTCGTCTTGTGAGAGACGATGTCGATCTCATGAGCCTTAAGGCATGAGTACAACGTGTCAAGAGTCAAGGTTGACAAATCAGTCGTGTCCTTGATGGTGGTCACTTTTATGTCCTAAACCCTAAGGTTCAAGGCAGAAAGCATCTGGCGAGCATTATCCGAGTCTAAGTATGTGAGACCAACAGCTAGGAGATTGCTTAGAATCTTGTAAAATCTGCCAAAACACTCATCCAAGGACTTACCAGTAAACATCTTGAATTTATTGTATTCTCGCTTGTACTGGTTCTGTCGTACAGTCTTGATCTGGGTGGTGCCCTCATGGTATGCATCGAGGGTCACCCAGTTGTCGTATGCTGACGTGATATGAGAGATGCGATCAAACTCACTCCAGCTAAGATCTTAGATGATGATGTTCTTGCCTTATAATTTGCCTCTACATCTGGTGTATTTATCGCTATGATGTGTTCATCGGCAGGAACAACAAACCAAGTCTTAACCTTTCTCCAGATTGCATAGCCTTGAGCCTAAATATAAGACTCCATCATGCTCTTCCAAAAGGGATAGTCGACCCCATCGAAGAAAGGTGGCTTGGTGAAACATTTATCTACTGCCATGGCTCTAAAAACCGGTTAAGATCTATGAAAAGAGCTAACCAGGCTCTGATACCAATTGAGAGACTAAAGATGGTAGTAGAGGGGTGTGAATGGTGCCATTTCAAAATTTCCCCCAAGTATTCAAGATTCTATCCTCAAACACTTACAGAGATATAGAACATAGAATCCTCAGCTAAAAACTCAAACCAATTAGCTCAAGACAACAAAACTTTGAATCTAACCCTTCATGGCGGTCTGACCGGCCTCCAAATGACAGTCTGACTGCTAGTATAAGGGCGGTTTGACCACTGCTACAGTAAAATCAGGCAAATAAATAGTGTTTTTAGCAGGTTTCAAAAATGAAAATCGAGAGAACTTTTGATCCGTAGATCCAAATAATATGAAACTTTGCAGACAACTACTCTATGGTATCAAGAACCTATTCTAACAGAAGATCATAAAAATCATGGTCAAAGTTGTGACCTTTTTTAGTTTGTTGGAAGGTTACACCAAAACCGAGCCAAAACCTCAAACGATGTATACAACTTGCACGTGGGTAGATGATGGCCAAGATGGCTTTAGATGTATTCTCACATATCACAATAAGCTAGAACATCAAAGAATCCCAGCCAAAATTCTCGGATTAGGAGATGGACCAAAGAGGCCAAAATCAAGCAAAACCAGGTTTTCTAATGAATCTTACTGTCAAGGTGCCTAGATAGTTGGAGATATATTACCAGATATTATCTCCATCTCTTACACATCCTTGGCACAACAAAATCACAAAAAGAAAGATGAGAGATCAAAACCAACCAAAATCACAAGCACATCAAACAAAATATGAGAGACTCAAGAGTTGCACAACGTTTGATGCATTGCTTACTTGAGAAGGTAGGTTTTACAGCAACTCCACCTTGGAGGACAAAGAGCACCTAAGTTACTCACTCTCAAACCCTAACCCTAAACCTAGAGAAGAGAGCACAAGAGATGGGTTGGATGGTTAACCTTACATGTCTCCATCCTAACCCCTTTTATAGGTGGACAACTAGCCACCTACACCCCTTAATGGATCCTATCCACTGTTACAATGGGGGAAACCTGTTAACCCCCACGGGTTTTACTCTCACAAGTTCACTTATGCATGTTTTTCAAAGCGCATAAGTATGCATTTGCTAAATCCTTAACTTTGATCCAATCAGCTCTACCTTGACCAAGACTATTCTCCAACGCATCGCCCAGGCGCCCGGTTTTGATTCAAGATGGTTTCAGATATTTTGGTCAAACTACCAAAATACCCTTCCTTGACCCGGTTATCACCAACCACTGCAAGCAATCTCTATATTTGCCACATACAGGTGCACTACCAGCTTGCCACGCGCCGCCAAGTCTCTTCTGTCATAGTTCCACCAAACCACGGCTCATTTGGCCCGTGCAAACCACATGACGCTATCCCGCCGTTCGAACTCGGCTTTAATATTTCCCGCCTTTCCTGTGCCATACTTGAGCTCACTATCTCACACGGCATTCTTGATCATTCTGAGCCTTAACTCCTTCATGTGCCTAGCCCCGATTCTCATCGTTGAGCACAATTGACTCCAAGCAACCTTGCATATCTAAAGACAAAGAAATCGTTTTTATGCATAAGTTCTTCACAACTTGACCTACATTAGCTAAGATATGCATCATGCACCCTTAATTCAATGACTCAGGTCAGCCCAACTTAATACATGACTTAATTTTCTGACATCCTGTTTTTTTAGGAAAATCAAAAGTACTGCACTTACCATACCAGTACTTTCACTCTGCGGTACTACTGCTCCCCAAAGCGGTATTTTCGCACGTTGGAAACCTCACCTGGACCTCTCTGAAAAAACGTACCGCAACTTAACCTGGTACTTTTGCTGAGTGGTATTACCACACTTATGCCTGTGGTACTTCTGCAAAGCGGAACGACCGCACTAATACCTATGATACTTCCGATTTTTCCGACACTTGTAGAAAACAATCCAAATCAAATCCAGTCTTTGCAAAATTAATTGATCACTTCACAAATATTGTAATAGTTTATTATAATAGTATCATAAACCTTCTCACATGATCCTTCAAGAAAAGTAAGGGAAAACGGGAAGATCATATGCTTGGACATCAACCAGCTGGTGTTATCTCAAGAGAACAGATTTGCATTCACAATGGAGGTGGCAGAGGAAGCTAACTCCTATCTTGAGAAGAACAGGCATGAGTATGTATTGAAGAAACCTATACTGCATGTGCTCAGTGACCGCATGAACGAAGTTGGATTTTCTCGGCCAGAGGGTTACCTTTATCCTTATCCTATAAGGACACTAAATAAATTCACGGGCTCTGTGGTAAGTATATCTCACAACTTATTTGCCAATTAATTTTTTTGTGCAGTTTTTCCCAGTTTGTTTCGTTATCCTCAGTTACATATATGACGAGTGCTTGCACACAAGCATGCCAGAGGGAGGGAGGGAGGTTCTGCTTCTAGTCAAAATTGAGAAGAGAACGACATGAACTCACAAGAAATATTTATGACCGCACAAAATGGCATCACAAGAAACTCAAGTATGCATTAGCAGTACACGTAAGTGCCCTTTAAAATGAGCCGATCTCAACTTCATGTGACTAGGCTATTTACAGGATAAGAGTATATCTATATGGCTCTTTTATCCATTTGGATATATAAAGCACACAACAGGGGATTCGATATTCATATATTGGGTTTGCTACAGTAAATGACTAGTTTCCTTCGTATAACCCCCTTCATGTAGTACCATCTTCACACGATCATATGCAGGGATATGTACGAAAGGAGCTTAGCTGTCTAGCGGCTCCTGCCTCCGATCCCAGGCCTTCTGCGTGGATCATGCCTAGAGTTTGGCCCTCCATAGTCATAATCCTGAACCTCTGTGAGAATCTTTCTGCTATACCCCTGCATTTAGAGGATAAAGAACAAGGGTATTTCGAATTAAGCATATAAATGAACAACGAAACATAGAAGTTATAAATTCTGATATTCGTTGAAATGAGCTCAGGCAGTCTCCAGCACTATCCTCAGCTAGTAAGATATTATCATATGACTGTTTCAAGCATAAGCTATCTATATTTTTTGAGAGAGAAACATAAGTTATATATAGCAAAAGTAACCAACCATGACAACATTAAGGGAATACATCAAGGGCTGGAAAGTGTTAAGTAGCGCTCCCATGTCTGGAATTGAAATAATAACTCCAAGGCACTAAACGTTGTCCTAGATGACAAACTATGTCGAAAATATTGAGATCAACATAGGCAGACCTTTATCCACTTTGAAGTAGCAGCATTATCATTTTCTACCACTATGGTTTGGCCTGCTTTAAGACAAAAGAACTTGTTCAAATATATATAATTGATGATGTGAGTAATATTGGACAGAAGAAATAGCAAAGAACATACCAGCAGATGCATCGAAGAGAAGAATTAGAAGGATGATGGTGAGTACAAAAGTGGGTTTAGACATGCTGATCTCTGCTAGTACAGCGTTATTCCCTTCGGAGGATTGTTGGCGAGGAGCTATGGTGTCTCTGCCCCTTTTATACATGGATGATGGGTCAGGCAGAGGGAAAGAGAAAAAAGTTGTAATTTTACGTACGGTCTACCAGTAATGATTGTTCTGCAGGATTATGATGAAACTTGTTATCCCACAACACGAGGTCAACTGCATTTAGCTGAAGCTAATTTAAAAGTTACATTTGCCTTTTCATTCACTAAAGCCAAAGAAAGCTACAATGCATGCTTACTTTAAAGCATTTTTCTGTTAATCGTATTCTACTCCTGATCTGTATCATACTAGATGAAATGCCACCATATAGCTTGGAATGGTACATAGCACCGACCATGCTTCAGATTTTTTGTAGTCTTCCTTTTAATCAGCTCGCATGAAAGGGTTTTAAACAAATGGTCATGATTAGATTATGTCCGAGGGACCATGTAAGAAAGTCCATGGTTGTGTTGTGATGAACCATTGTCATTTTGGAGAAGTGAGAATTTATAATTTGCAGATTTTCTTGGCAGCTTGCAGAAATAGATGATTTTAGAAAATTTGAGTTTTAGGATGATTTGGTGACCAAGATTATTGGTTATAGGTTACATGAAACATGTTATTGCTAATATAGGTCAAGTTGTGAAGAATTTGTAGACATAAACGATTTCTTTGTCTTTAGATATGTAGGGTCGCTTGGAGTCAACTATAGTCAACGGAAAGGATCGGAGCTACGCTCATGGAGGAACTGAGGCCCAGAATGTTTAAAGATATCGGGTGAGATGGTGAAGTCAAGTATGGCACAAGAAAGATAGGAAATATTGAAAAGAAATTTGAACAGCGGGTTTGTACCTTGGTCGGTCCAAGTGAGACGTGGTCCAGTGGAACTAGAATGGAAGAGACTTGCTGATGCGTGGCAAGCTAGTGGTGCACCTATATGTGGCAAACATGACAATTGTTTGCAATGGAAGAAGATGATCGGGTCAAGGATGAGTATTTTGGTAGTTTGACCAAAATATTAGAAACGACTTTGGAAGAAAACCATGGCACATGAATGACGCATGGGAAAGTGGTTTAGGTCATAAAGAAACTGATACTATCAAGATGGATCAAAGCTTACTGTTAGTCTGATGACTGATGTATTTGGACAATTTTCTCACTTAGACATAGTTGGTCATTCTAGAGCTTAGTCTGTAGGAGCAAAGTGGTATGTGCTTGTTATTGTAGATGAGTACTCTAGGTATTATTAGGTGTATTTTTTGGTTTCTAAGGATGAAGTATTTGGCTACTTTAGAAAGTTGGCCCTTAGACTAGTAGTTGACCTCCCAGGAGTTTTGAAAGCTATTAGGAGTGACAATGGCACATAATTTAAGAACTCATCCTTTGCCACTTTTTGCACTGAGAGAGGATTAGAGCATCATTTTTTCACACCTAGAGTCCCCAGCAGAATGGGGTTATTGAGAGGAAGAATAGAATCCTTGTAGAGATGGCTAAGACCATGCTAGATGAGCACAACACTTCTAGGAGGTTTTGGGCTGAGGTGATCTCTACCGGTTGCTGTGTGTCAAATAGGGTTTTCTTGAGATCGGGTATAGGCAAGACTTTTTTTGAGCTTAGATTTGGTCATAGGCCTAACGTATCTCATTTTAAGATTTTTGATTACAAGTGTTTCATTCTTACACATGGAAACATAGATAAATTTGAATCAAGATGTTATGATGGAATTTTCCTTGGATATACTGCTCATTCTCGTGGCTATAATTTGGATACTGATAAATTTTTTGAGACTTGTGAAGCCACTTTGATGAGGTTAGTCTTGGTACTAGACCCGACGGTGTAAGTACACAGTCATAGTGAGAGCATCTTCATCGATGATGACTTGACATAGAGGACGAGGACCCAATCCATCCTCTAGTCACTCTTGAGTTGGTTGGAGAGCCTACTTCTACTTCTCCAGTTTTAGCAGAGCAACCTCCTTCCACCTTCACTGGCGCTTTGAGTGGCTCTGCTCCTACCTCCACAGTCCATGAGGTACATGTCACGTTTGCACCAGGACCTCCTCTTCATATTCAGCGATACACCCTCCAGAGCGGATGATTGGAGTTCTCTATGAGCGAGTTACTTGCTCTAGGTTTATCTCTCTAGATTCTCAGGCATATTCTGCTTTGTTGCATCGTTTGAACTCTAAGATGTCACCCATGCTTTATCTTATTCCTCTTGGGTCAATACCATGCTGAAGAACTTGAAAATTTTGAAAGAAACTAAGTCTGGACCTTAGTTGAATCTCCACCTAATTATAATGTAATTATAAGAAATGAGTTTTTAAAAATAAGTAAAGTGAGGATGGGTTGGTAGTTTGCAACAAGACTAGCCTTGTAGCTCAAGGGTATTCTCATGTAGAGGGTTTAGACTTTGAAGAGACCTTTGCTCCTGTAGCTAGATTAGAAGCCATTTGCATATTGCTAGTATTCACGGCATCTAAGGGCTTTAAGCTTTCAAATGGATGTGAAGAGTGTTTTTCTTAATGATTTCATAGAAGAAGAGGTCTATATCAAGCAATCACCTGGCTTTGAAAATCCCAAATTCCCAAACCATGTTTGTAAGTTCTCCAAAGCCTTGTATGGATTAAAGCAAACCCCCTAGAGTTTGGTATGGTAGGTTTAAGAATTTCTTCCTTAAGAATGATTTTAAAATAGGAATGGTAGATAAAATCTTGTTCACTCTCAGGCATTGCAGTGACTTCTTACTTGTTTAGATTTATATGGATGACATCATATTTAGTGGTTCTTCTCATGCTTTGGTATCTAGATTTTCAAATTCTATATGTAGGGAATTTAGCTGATCTTCTTACTTGGCCTTCAAGTCAAGCAATTGAAAAAATATACCTTCATTCATCAATGCAAGTACACAAAAGACCATCTTCGGCGCTTCGATATGGGAAGCAGCAAGCTAATGTCTACTCCCATTGCCATGCCTACCGTGCTGGATCCTGATGAGGATGGAGAGCTCGTATACCAGAAGGAGTACCACAACATGATTGGTTCTCTCTACCTCATGGCGTTGAGGCTAGATATACATTTTTTGTGTGTCTGTGCGCTCGATTTCAGACTTTCCCTCGTGCCTCTCATCGTCAAGCAGTATGTCGCATATTCAGGTACCTTTAGAGGACTCTTGACTTGGACTCTGGTATTCTTCTGATTTTGCACTCTCCATTCAGGTTTTTTCTGATGCTGATTTTGCGGGGTGTAGAGTAGATAGAAAGAGTATTTCTGTCACTTATCATTTTTAGGCACATCTCTTCTCTCTTGGCCAATAGGATGCAGTCCTATATTGCATAGTCCACTACTGAGGCGAAGTATGTAGCTACTGCTAGTAGCTGTTCTCAGGTTATCTGGATCTTATCTAATCTGTGGGACTATGAGTTGGCTTTAGATAGTGTTTCTCTCTTCTGTGATAACACTAGTGCAATAAACATTGCCAAAAATCTAGTGCAACACTCTAAGACCAAGCACATTGATATTAGGTACTATTTTCTTAGACACCATGTAGGGAAGAGTGTTGTGCTTCACTTTGTAGAGTCTTTGCAGCAAGTTGCAAATATTTTCACTAAGTTTCTTGATTCTTCTTGTTTTGCTTTTTTGTGGGGAGAGTTAGGGGTTATTAGTCCTTCTAGCCTGTTTTGAGGGGGAGTTTGACTCTTTTGCATCCATTGTATCATATTGTATTTTAAATTCAGCAACGTGCATTGTTATATAAATACATGGAGTTTTGACTATTATCCATATATGACATGATATCTTACTTTACATCTTGCTATATCCTGTGCTAGTTTGCTAGATTTACGATATTCTTCTATGTGTTGCTTAGCTTTTGCCATGCTAGCTTTATTAAATATGAAAAACTTGAACTAAATCATGTCGTGTTGGATCTTGTGATCAGTGTTGCTCTAGTGATCCTCTCATGATTCATACCATATAAAATATGCTAAGTTGAGTCTTAGACCTAAATTGAGTTTTAGATTGAGCTATACTAGTTCTTTAATGAAACTAAGTCAAAAAAAGAAAAAATGATCTCTTTTATGCGAAAAACCTGATCTCATCAATTCTTTCTCATGAGACAACTTGCTATGGCACTAGGCAAGAACTCAAGAGGAGTTTTGAATTGACCTCAACCACTCTCTTAAGCTTATTGCTTGGGATAGTCGTAGCACGGCTTGAGATCTAGTACATGGCTAAGAAAACAAAATTTGTGAAAATGGTTGAAGCTTAGGAGGCAGTTGTGGATGACTCCTAGTCCAGTACTTGCTTTACTAAGATAAAATCAAAAATGAATTTCAGCAAATGCTAAATGTGCTAAATTTCAAGAACTTGAACAAAATGATTCAATATAGAAATTTTAGCACTCTAACTTGATTCAATTGTAGGTTTTTGGTTCCATTTAGTTTATTGACATAGTTTGACTCATTTTAGAACACCTTTGGCTAAATTATGATCTTAAGTAACTTGACATGCTAAAAATGCATTCAATTTTAGATTATTGCTCATTTGGCTTTAGCTTTGCTATATATGGTTTGCCATGATCTATAATAGCTATTTCACCAAATATGGCCTGCTGTAATACTTATAGAGTAACTTTGGATAATTTCTATAGCTGCTAATGCTAAAAAATAATAAAATGTAGTCACTTCATTTCATTTCACTTCATTTCATTTATGCACTATCTTATTTATGTTCATCTTGATAATTTCATTATCAAAGGGGGAGAAAGATTAGTAAAAATACATATCTAGAGCATAATTTGGCATTTTTTGTGTAAAATCTTGCTACATTAGAGCTTTAATGTCTTTTTGTGATTCTCTTGATCTTTGATCTCATCTCACCATGACCAAAGTTAAATACAACAATTGTTCTTTCATATAGACCTAGAGTGAGATTTCCTAACTCAATTGGTGGATTTGAAGCTTTTTGTGGAAAACTTACCGATTTCAGTAGCTTCAGTCAATTTCTGTGTCATATATTCATTTTCATCCTTTGCATGCTCCTTGTGACCATTTTGAGCTCGATTTGCAAATTCCCCTTTCTATTGTCTAAAATCACCTCCAAATTACATTTTTGTGAAATTACCAATATATTCATCAAGAGAAAGATTGAAAAACTTTGTGAAAAGGTCCATGGTTGTATTGTGATGAACTATTATCATTTTGGAGGAGTGAAAATTTAGAATTAGCAGATTTGTAGATTTTTTTGACAGGTTGCAGAAATGGTGATTTTGGGAAATTTGAATCATATGATGATTTAGTAAACTAGGTCATTGGTTATAGGTTGCATGCGATATGTTATTGCTAATGTGGCTCAAGTTGTGAAGAATTTATGCCTGAAAATGATTTCATTGTCTTTGAATGTGCAGAGTCGCTTGGAGTCAACCATGGTCAACAGCAAGGATCAGGGCTACGCTTATGGAGGAGCCAAGGTCCAGAATGATCAAGGATATCGAGTGGGATGGTGAGCTCAAGCATGGCTAGGGGTGGAAACAAGCCGAGCCGAGCCGGCTCGAGCCAAGCTTGCCCAAGCTCGTTTCAACAGGCTGCTCGGCTCGGCTCGGCTCGTTTTAAGCACGAGCTAGGAGGGTGGCTCGGCTCGGCTTGAAGAAAGGCTCGAGCTAGCTCGCGAGCCTTCACGAGCCAGGAGAAGCTCCTCCATCTCCTCAACTGAGCTACTCAACTAGAGCTATATTAAACTGGATGGGAGTTGCAGGGGGAAGTCAAGAGCTCACTGGAATGGAAGGAGTAGCTTGGGGAGGCCGGAGGTGAGCTGGCGATGGAGAGCTCGAACGGTGGAGGTGGGGATCGGCACTGGAGAAGACGGAGTGGCAGAGCTTCAAATTGGCGTCGGGGTTGTCTTCACCGAGCGGCGAGGAGGCTCCGGACGGAAGGAATTGGACGATGGTGGTCGGAGTCGTCGGTGAGGAGAGGTGGCCGGAGTTGGAGAAGACGGAGAGCAGCGAGAGCCGGCCTCCGTCCCGGGCCCTCGGCGGCGAAGTCGTCGACGCGTTCGAGCCGGAGTCGCCATGGTGGTCATCGAGGAGGTGGGCGCGGATGAGGTCGAGGTGCTGGTGCAAGAAGGCCATGGCGACGCGGCGAGGGAAGAGGCGCCTCGGGTCGAGTCGAGACCGGCGAACCTACGTGCGTCGTCGGCGCCGATGAGGAGCTCGGCTCGAGTGTGGAGCGTGGTGGCCGTCGTGGGTGAACGCATGGGCTATAAAAGACGGGGGCGGTGAGATTCCCGGCGAAGAGACCGAGGGAGAGGGAGTGGAGCGGGGAGGGCGTGGCGCTGGAGGAGGGGGCCATGGCGTCGGCGCCTCGGCGGAGGGGGATGGGGAGACCGGAGAGGGATTGGAGATGGGAGGGGAGACGAAGGCAGTGGGGAATGGACAATGGGGAGACAGAGACTGGGGAAGTGGGGACTGGGGAGGCAGCGAGACGGACGGGACTCAGGAGAGAGACGCGAAACAAACGAGCCAAATTGAGCTGGCTCGCGAGCGGCTCGAGCTCGGCTCGTTTTTTTTCACGAGCTATAAAGGAGGCTCGGCTCGGCTCGAAATTTAACGAGCTCGAGCCGAGCCGGCTCGGCTCGTAACGAGCTCGAGTCGAGCCACAAGCCTCAAGCTATTTTTCCACCCCTAAGCATGGCACGAGAAAGGCGGAAAATATTGAAAAGAAGTTCGCACGGCGGGTTTGCACCATATGGCTTAGTTGGTCCAAGTGAGGCATGGTCCGATGTAATCAGAATGGGAGAGACTTGTTTACGCGTGGTAAATCAGTGGTGCACCTACATCTGGCAAGTATGGCGATTGCTTGCAATAGAAGGAGATGACCAGGTCAATGAAGGGTATTTCGGTAGTTTATCCAAAATACTGAAAACAGCTTTGGAAGAAAACCATGGCGCGTGAGCGGTGCTTGGTAAGGCAGTTTAGGTCATGTCAGGACCCAGATATTAACATCCGGATTCCTCTGTGATTACTGCACTATTCCCTGGATCAGTAGATAGTGCTCACAGTTACAGTAATGAATATCAAAATACATATCATGCGGAAGCGTAAATATAATAGTAGACTTACACATGGGCCGATTAGGCCGAAATCGATAAATTGCAGCAGCGGAAGAACGAAGCACACAGGTGGGACCTTCAGGACATGCCCACAGGCAGCCAACTGGAGGTTCGCGACCTAGCCCTTGACATCTTCATCTTCTCGGCCAGCTTGTCCAATCTTGTTGCTGAAGCGAGGTGATTTGACTCCTGATTCTGAATTTTGTCGCAAAAGCGAGCATGAGCACTCCGACCCCGTGCTCCGCGAGCCAATACACAGAATGCAAATAAATAGTATGCATAGCTTAACAAAGGAGAGGCTCGGCTATTTTATTTTGCGTAGAGTGCTTTTGAATACAATTAATTAAAAAGCCCTATGACTTAGCAATTTTGGAACAAATCATAATGTACAAGGAAATGCATTATTAATATCGATTCAGATTCCATCCACCGTTACATGGCATCTGCACCATATAGCAATTTCTTCAGCGTTATAGCCGCTTAAATTACCACTGGGACGACACCCAGGACAACTCCAAATTAGGGCCTTTCACTGCCCTCCACTTTTCCATTCCACCCACAAAACATTTTGAAATAGAACTATATCTGGTTAAGTTCCCATGTCCGCCCTTGACCGTGGGCACGGCTATTCGAATAGTTTTGACTCTGCAGAGTTTGTACACTTTCACCACAAGAGACAATCAACTCGTTGCCCCACACGATTCCTTAGACGTGTGGTTGAGCAGACCATCACCGGGACTTTTCAAAGTATCTAGTCCCTGTTCTCATCCCACTATATGGGCTTCTCCCATTTGCGATGGGTCCCATCTAATTGCACGGGATGTTTCTCACTGCTACTAGCGTACGGGCTTCCCTCCCCTCTGCGCTAGTACGACTGAGAAACTTCACCCTACCTGGTGTCCCTTCAGACCCCCTTGCCATAGCATAACCCCATCAATTCACTACCAGTGAGATGAGTCCGGGATTTCGATAAGTCTACTTAGCCAAGTTGTACTTTACAGACTTGTGGTTGTACTGTTTTACATGGGTGGTCATGACAAGATTCAGTCCTTATTGGTATCTGGGCGGTTTACCACTAACCCACTTTGTGCATCCACTGCACCACACTCATACCCTCGAATCAATCCGCCCAGATATTTAAGCAAGTTGGGATTTTTGGGAGCATAAAATAATCATGCCAAAATATACCAGTCATTCCCACCATGACTGCCCAACAATTTTTTCTCAGGATTAAAAAGTGATGCTTGGGCGCTTTCGCGCCCATGAGTATCTAAACAATACTACGCATGGCATATAATTACGGACTTATTTTTGAAAGGTTACTATTATAATTTGTGCTAGGGCGACAATGTTCACATATTCAAGTATTTCAAAGGAGGTGTAATATTAATCAAGCAAACAATGGGCATATAACTAAAATCTTAAATTAACATGTATTTGCATATAACATAACAGCATGCAATTTGATAATTTAAACAAAAGTAATTTGCAGAAAACGTAGGTTCATCATGATCAAAGTATTGACTCGCCTGGCGCGGTTTACCGCGGTCTTGAGCTCACACATTGCTTTCTTTTGAGCTTCCGGTCTCTATCTTCATTTCGAGCTTAACCTCGCTGGATCCACTGAATCTTCACGACTCCCGATTTCTAATTATGCGACAAACGACTGAATCCAAATAAAGACAAATAACTTAAAAGATCCAAATAAATCCGAATAAAATCAATTTAGTTTTATTATAAGTTAATGGGTGATTTGAGGCAAAGCCAGTGGTAGAAAACGATGACTCGGTCTTTTATTAGCAGTTTCTTTTATTATTTTTATATTTATCAAGGAAGTTCCATGAACTTGGTTAGACTTACGGGCAGATATATGTGTTTGGTTTATTAGATCAATCTTTAGAGCCTATATTCCTAGTAGTCTAGGCTGTGGTATTTTTACGGGATTCTACTTACTAATTATTCAAGGTGTACCCTAATAGTAAATTTTAACGATTCAATGCCGCACGTGCATATTTACCTAACTCATTGATGTTTAATAGGAACCCTTAGTATATTCTTATTTGCTACTTATCTACTGCTATTGGTCATAATATTATGGGTTTCTTCCGATGGTTTGTTTAATGACGGTATGTTAAATGTTAGGGCGTGCATTATAATTGAGGGAAATCTTTATTAAGTTTGAATATTTAACCATAGTCATATTTCTTTACTATCGCTTTGAGTTAGTAATTAGCCTCTTAGGTGATTGCTCAGCCCATATTAATTATGCCTACATGAACTAGTCCAAATATAAACATTAAGTAGTCCCATCAACATCCTAGTATATTTTTGTTAAATTCTCTAAATTATCCTTTAATTTAATTTGAGTATTATAGTCGACAAAGGATTCTCATTTTTGCTAGGACATAGGGTTATGTTTTAACTATGTGACGACTAGTTCCACAACCTTACTATCATGCAAGGGTTTAGGATTCATTCTTTACGAAATTTCCATTAATTAAATCGTCATTTCATGGATATTTAGACCTAGATTACACCCCTCCTAAATTGCTCACTATGCCTTAGATTAACAATGAAGCTCTCAAAATAAAGATTAAGGCACATGAGTTTATTTATGATTTGCTTATGAATAAGGGTATGCAGTGAGTTGTAGGATAGAGACGGAGTCGATCAAATTTTTGGGTGGAAGCGAAGTGATGGGGCAACTTCGCCGGGAAAGGATATAAAAGAAGGATCGGCGTCGAAGGAATATTCGCAAGGACATTCCACTTTAAATAGGAGTATGGCTAGACATGACCGATTACAAGAAACCAAGGCCCGATCTTGCTTGAACAGATTTAGGTATGGAGATAACGGCATGACCTACCATTTAGACTATTCGGGCTTTTGATAGGATGTGATATTAGTATATGATTTGTGTGGAGGTAGGGTTTGGGAGTATTAATATTATCCCTATAAAGCTTCAAGTCCCAACTTATGATGGCATGCATTTTTAATTTCTTATGCTATCTAATTCCAGAGTAATTATTTTGCTAATTCAGGTAGCAAATAAATTAGGGTTAGGTTTCTAGCATTACTAATTTACATACTCCTTCAAATTGTTCCACATATTAAACTTTGATATTTACATTCATTGAGTCCAAGATAGTTATTTGCCATTTAAAATAGGTCTCGCATAATCTGGTTTTAGTTTTACATAAGGATTAATATATTATTTCATTGAAGACAATGTTGATTAATAATTATCAAGAATTGGGAGGAAAACCTGGAACATGCATTGGCTTAAAAAAAAAGAGTTTCCTAGTTGGGCCCACATGCCAGCCGAAGGGGAAGAAGAGCAGAGCAGGGCTCGGCCAGAAGGGAAAGAAAACAGAGGGGCGGGCGCAGGGCCAGGTGGCGGACTCGCCGGCGCGACAGTCGGCCGGAGGGGCGGTGGACGCCCAAAACGGGTTGCCCCCGAGGTGAGGAAGTCCCCAGGGTAGCGGCTCCGGTCGGGGCGACGCACTGGTGGGCCGGCGACGATAGAAGCGGCCGGATGCAGAGACGCTGTGGTGGCGGCGGCGGTCCGTCACAGGAAAGGAGAGGGTAAGGCAAGCACGAGCGAGAGAGTGCCCCTGGGGAGTTACCTGCGGTGACGGATCGGTCGGGGAGGCATCGAGGCGGGCCGGCGACGGAGGCCGAGGGCGGCGCGGGGAGGCGCGCGTGGAGGGGGCGCACCGGCGGGGAAGGGCACCGGCCTCGGTCGGGGAAGCTCCAAGGCGTTGAGGGGATGCTCCCGGTGGCCGGAATCGAGGAGCTAAGCACCGGAGGAGAGGGGGCGACGGCGGCGGCAGTTTTGGCCGGTGACGGGGGAGTAGGCCGTCCCGGCGAGCTCGGTGCTTGGAAGTTCAATTAGGCCGGCGGGACGCTAGGAGGGGCTTCGGGACACACTTTGACGCGGCTGGATTTGGATTACGGAGCCGGACCGGCGGGAACAGCACGGAGGCGCAGGCGGCTGGCGCGGACGGCAGTGGCGACCGGAGAGTGGGGGAGAAAGGAGGATGAGGGGGAAATGGGGAGAAGAAGGAGAAGCGCAGGGGACCATGGGGAGTTGAGGCTTCTTATGGGCGCAGCGGGGCGTGTCGGTGCAGGGTGACTCGGGTAGCGCTGCGCAGAGCGTGGGCTCGATGTGTGCGAGGCGCAGAGTGAGGTGATGGCGCTGAGGGAGGCAGGGGCAGCGGCAGTGCAGAAAGGATGGAGGGAGACGTGGAGTGTTCACAGCCATGAGAAGGGAGGGAGAAGGGGAAAAGAAGGGAGACAGTGGGCGCAGGGGCCGGGAGGAAAAAGAGAGGAAGAGGGGAAAGAAATGGGGGCCCACATGGGTGAGAAAAGGAAATGGTAAGGACAAGAAAACTGAAAGCTTCAAGCATTACTTTAAAATTTAAATTCTCAATTCTTAATTTAAATTTATTTTCACCCTTAAGATTATTGCTCTTGGTTTTTGCCTGACATTTGAAATTTAGAATTTATTGACTCTCGGTTTGAGTTTAACAATTAAATGTTTATTTGGATTTAAATGAAATTTTACAATTAGTTTAAAATTTGTAATTCCTTGTTTTAGATTGTTTCCACATCTTTTAGTATTTATATGATCATTACTTGCACTTGGGATTATTTCTGATTGCAAATTTTCATAACACAAAACCAAGAAAATTCTAAATAAGTATTTAGAACAAATTTGAATACCAGCAACTTGCAAGAAAAATTTTAAAAATTCTACATTTTTGAATATCCGAAATTTGGGATGTTACAAACCTACCCCTCTTAAATGAATCTCGACCCCGAGATTCCGATAGAGCAGAAAGAATGGAGGTGGGTTATATTGGCTAGCAATGGGTTTCGGGGTGTTGCTCGACGTATAGTTCCTTAGCTCCACAGAGAGATGAAAATCTGCATAATAGGGGTTAGCACTTGGAGAAGTCAAAAGGGAAGAGAGATACCTTGTTCTCCTGGATAGGTCGTAGATTTCCAATTACTTGCTCTTTGATATTGTAGTCTTTACGTCACGGTAGAATGGAATAGTTGCATCGCCAATTGGACATATGGTTGTAGAATTTCATACTGTTAGGTGGGCAGCAATGGTCTGTACGCTAGGGGTAGAGGGCCCTGGAAATGCAAAGGTACTTCTAGGTGAGGGTCTTTTACTTCTACTAGGATCGCGTTCTTAGTCTTTAGCTTTGCCAAGCACGATAATTTTAACTAAAGGTACATCTCGTAGTCTTCATTACCAGAAGAGTTCTGGCCTTGCGAATCTCCTTGTACTGGTCTGATTAGCTCTAAGTCTAGGTTGTTGCAACTCCAAATATACATCACAGCAGTTCTTCGGCATTTCTATCTCATAGTGCTACCCCCCTTAAAATAAATGCCACTAATCATTATTTGTCTCCCCTAGCTCAATGTATGGTGGGTCCTGTGGCGAGTTGGGGACTCATCCGTGGTTCTTCGGCTGCTTGATCAGTAATAGGTTTTGGGAAGCATTCTTCGGGTTAGCGGTATTGTCTTCCACAGGGAAAACATATGGCCTCGCTCACAGGATATTCGCCAAGGTGATGGTCGTCTTCGTAGTTGGGAATAGTCTACGGAGCATTGGTAGGTGCAAGGTCTTTTCTCTTCATATCATCGACACATTCCTTGTCATTCTGTGTAGTCGGCGGCGATTTGATCTATGGGATCTCCGAGTGGGTGAGGAGAGAGTGTTAGCAAGACAGAGTCTCGAGTCTTGATCTTTGGGTGATCCATCACTTTGCTTTCAGTGGTACTGAGGGGCTTTTCATCAGAAAGGTGAGAGGGAACAGCATGGGATACGAGTAGAATCGTGGGGGGATAAGACACCCTAAACCCATTTTGATTTTTAAAAGGGTATACCCCGAAAGCTGGGGTGGCACATAAATCACACAAGTTTTTAAAACATTCTTTTCCTGTGACCGCGAAATGTAACGCCCGAGAACAAGAAGGCAGTGCACAGGGCCAAATAGAATCTTGCAACAATACATCGTCTACTCGGGGAGCACACATAAGGGGCACAGGGTTCATCTGCATAGTTCATTTAGAACGAAACCACCTTATCTTCACGAATATCTCCGACGTTCCTAACCCTAAAATTTGGAGTAGGGTTATGAGAAGGGAAATAAAATCTTCTCGTGAAATCCATGGAAAGAAGAGAAAAATATTGGGAGGTAATTAGTTCTCACTCTTGTAATTATCTTGGTAATGAAAAAAAACTTGTATATGTATACATATATTTTTATTAAGGTGTTCTAATCTCTTCCAATGTCCAATTATCCATCAATGATTTGACTCACTCCCATATGATTTTTTTTATACACAAGGCTTAGATTCCATCGATCTAGATTATTTAACCTTCACTTTTGTAGATGGTACATACGCTTTCTTCCTTCCTTACTTAGTCACGGTATTATTGCCATCGGAAACTCCAAACAGCGAGTATCTTTATTTATTCGATCCACCGATCATACAGTTCCTATTTTGTTGAGCGTTACTTTTCAGGGCATTTTGGCTTACAAAATACATTTTAGAGTCTAGGTATATAGCATTTTATGGGGTGACCTTTTATGGAGCATCAGTTTTCATTAAACCTATTTCTACTTGAATTTAGATTCAGTTGTATGGGCCATATCTTGTTATTTCATGCTCATCATTATTATTTACCAACTCTAGTATTAATATTTAGTTAATGGTACTATTATTATTCTATCTATGCTTTAGTTACTATTATGCTTAACTTTATTCCTGATTCTAGTCTAAACTTTAGCAATCTGAGCAACTCGTATTAATGGTTAAATGTTTACTTTAGAGTGTGTATAGGTCTTTGAAATTATTTTGGTATTTGAGGATCTAGGGCTACTAGATTTCGGCACCCGTATATTATAATGACCGTTTAATTTGAGTGCTCATCTGAGAGCTAATGATACTAATATCTTATCCTTTTACATATTAACGATGGCATATATATGTTAGTAGGCTCTACGGTGAATGCAAGAATTGTACTGTTATATTTACTAGTGGGCTATACTCATGCTATCCGCATTTCTCTGACCACTTATTTACTTATATTCATACAGATGTTTATATATATACATTTACTTAGAAAGTCCCTAGATTTTAGTTTTAATTAAACGTTATCTATCTAGCGATTTATTTATTCAAGTTCCACCATTCTATTTATCCAAATTCATACTATCGTTTCTCCCAAGGATAAAACAATTAGGATTCAGGGTTAAGCATCATGATTCTTGGCCTAGAGTGGGTTTTTATAGAAAATTACAAGAGTACCGCTTTTTTTTTTGAACCTCGGGGTAAGGGAGCTTTAGAAGTAAAATGGCTAGGGTAGCATATAGATGAGAGAGAATCATCTAAGAGAGGTGAGAATGAGCAGTATAACTTATATTTTTGGAACTAATATTTTGAAGAAATATTTCTAGTCATGAAACTAACGGCCAGGCTAACTAGGTCACGACCTGCAATCGATATGCTCTGATACCATCGCTGTCAGGACCCAGATATTAACATCCGGATTCCTCTGTGATTACTGCACTATTCCCTGGATCAGTAGATAGTGCTCACAGTTACAGTAATGAATATCAAAATACATATCATGCGGAAGCGTAAATACAATAGTAGACTTACACATGGGCCGATTAGGCCGAAATCGATAAATTGCAGCAGCGGAAGAACGAAGCACACAGGTGGGACCTTCAGGACATGCCCACAGGCAGCCAACTGGAGGTTCGTGACCTAGCCCTTGACATCTTCATCTTCTCGGCCAGCTTGTCCAATCTTGTTGCTGAAGCGAGGTGATTTGACTCCTGATTCTGAATTTTGTCGCAAAAGCGAGCATGAGCACTCCGACCCCGTGCTCCGTGAGCCAATACACAGAATGCAAATAAATAGTATGCATAGCTTAACAAAGGAGAGGCTCGGCTATTTTATTTTGCGTAGAGTGCTTTTGAATACAATTAATTAAAAAGCCCTATGACTTAGCAATTTTGGAACAAATCATAATGTACAAGGAAATGCATTATTAATATCGATTCAGATTCCATCCACCGTTACATGGCATCTGCACCATATAGCAATTTCTTCAGCGTTATAGCCGCTTAAATTACCACTGGGACGACACCCAGGACAACTCCAAACTAGGGCCTTTCACTGCCCTCCACTTTTCCATTCCACCCACAAAACATTTTGAAATAGAACTATATCTGGTTAAGTTCCCATGTCCGCCCTTGACCGTGGGCACGGCTATTCGAATAGTTTTGACTCTGCAGAGTTTGTACACTTTCACCACAAGAGACAATCAACTCGTTGCCCCACACGATTCCTTAGACGTGTGGTTGAGCAGACCATCACCGGGACTTTTCAAAGTATCTAGTCCCTTTTCTCATCCCACTATATGGGCTTCTCCCATTTGCGATGGGTCCCATCTAATTGCACGGGATGTTTCTCACTGCTACTAGCGTACGGGCTTCCCTCCCCTCTGCGCTAGTACGACTGAGAAACTTCACCCTACCTGGTGTCCCTTCAGGCCCCCTTGCCATAGCATAACCCCATCAATCCACTACCAGTGAGATGAGTCCGGGATTTCGATAAGTCTACTTAGCCAAGTTGTACTTTACAGACTTGTGGTTGTACTGTTTTACATGGGTGGTCATGACAAGATTCAGTCCTTATTGGTATCTGGGCGGTCTACCACTAACCCATTTTGTGCATCCACTGCACCACACTCATACCCTCGAATCAATCCGCCCAGATATTTAAGCAAGTTGGGATTTTTGGGAGCATAAAATAATCATGCCAAAATATACCAGTCATTCCCACCATGACTGCCCAACAATTTTTTCTCAGGATTAAAAAGTGATGCTTGGGCGCTTTCGCGCCCATGAGTATCTAAACAATACTACGCATGGCATATAATTACGGACTTATTTTTGAAAGGTTACTATTATAATTTGTGCTAGGGCGACAATGTTCACATATTCAAGTATTTCAAAGGAGGTGTAATATTAATCAAGCAAACAATGGGCATATAACTAAAATCTTAAATTAACATGTATTTGCATATAACATAACAGCATGCAATTTGATAATTTAAACAAAAGTAATTTGCAGAAAACGTATGTTCATCATGATCAAAGTATTGACTCGTCTGGCGCGGTTTACCGCGGTCTTGAGCTCACACATTGCTTTCTTTTGAGCTTCCGGTCTCTATCTTCATTTCGAGCTTAACCTCGCTGGATCCACTGAATCTTCACGACTCCCGATTTCTAATTATGCGACAAACGACTGAATCCAAATAAAGACAAATAACTTAAAAGATCCAAATAAATCCGAATAAAATCAATTTAGTTTTATTATAAGTTAATGGGTGATTTGAGGCAAAGCCAGTGGTAGAAAACGATGACTCGGTCTTTTATTAGCAGTTTCTTTTATTATTTTTATATTTATCAAGGAAGTTCCATGAACTTGGTTAGACTTACGGGCAGATATATGTGTTTGGTTTATTAGATCAATCTTTAGAGCCTATATTCCTAGTAGTCTAGGCTGTGGTATTTTTACGGGATTCTACTTACTAATTATTCAAGGTGTACCCTAATAGTAAATTTTAACGATTCAATGCCGCACGTGCATATTTACCTAACTCATTGATGTTTAATAGGAACCCTTAGTATATTCTTATTTGCTACTTATCTACTGCTATTGGTCATAATATTATGGGTTTCTTCCGATGGTTTGTTTAATGACGGTATGTTAAATGTTAGGGCGTGCATTATAATTGAGGGAAATCTTTATTAAGTTTGAATATTTAACCATAGTCATATTTCTTTACTATCGCTTTGAGTTAGTAATTAGCCTCTTAGGTGATTGCTCAGCCCATATTAATTATGCCTACATGAACTAGTCCAAATATAAACATTAAGTAGTCCCATCAACATCCTAGTATATTTTTGTTAAATTCTCTAAATTATCCTTTAATTTAATTTGAGTATTATAGTCGACAAAGGATTCTCATTTTTGCTAGGACATAGGGTTATGTTTTAACTATGTGACGACTAGTTCCACAACCTTACTATCATGCAAGGGTTTAGGATTCATTCTTTACGAAATTTCCATTAATTAAATCGTCATTTCATGGATATTTAGACCTAGATTACACCCCTCCTAAATTGCTCACTATGCCTTAGATTAACAATGAAGCTCTCAAAATAAAGATTAAGGCACATGAGTTTATTTATGATTTGCTTATGAATAAGGGTATGCAGTGAGTTGTAGGATAGAGACGGAGTCGATCAAATTTTTGGGTGGAAGCGAAGTGATGGGGCAACTTCGCCGGGAAAGGATATAAAAGAAGGATCGGCGTCGAAGGAATATTCGCAAGGACATTCCACTTTAAATAGGAGTATGGCTAGACATGACCGATTACAAGAAACCAAGGCCCGATCTTGCTTGAACAGATTTAGGTATGGAGATAACGGCATGACCTACCATTTAGACTATTCGGGCTTTTGATAGGATGTGATATTAGTATATGATTTGTGTGGAGGTAGGGTTTGGGAGTATTAATATTATCCCTATAAAGCTTCAAGTCCCAACTTATGATGGCATGCATTTTTAATTTCTTATGCTATCTAATTCCAGAGTAATTATTTTGCTAATTCAGGTAGCAAATAAATTAGGGTTAGGTTTCTAGCATTACTAATTTACATACTCCTTCAAATTGTTCCACATATTAAACTTTGATATTTACATTCATTGAGTCCAAGATAGTTATTTGCCATTTAAAATAGGTCTCGCATAATCTGGTTTTAGTTTTACATAAGGATTAATATATTATTTCATTGAAGACAATGTTGATTAATAATTATCAAGAATTGGGAGGAAAACCTGGAACATGCATTGGCTTAAAAAAAAAGAGTTTCCTAGTTGGGCCCACATGCCAGCCGAAGGGGAAGAAGAGCAGAGCAGGGCTCGGCCAGAAGGGAAAGAAAACAGAGGGGCGGGCGCAGGGCCAGGTGGCGGACTCGCCGGCGCGACAGTCGGCCGGAGGGGCGGTGGACGCCCAAAACGGGTTGCCCCCGAGGTGAGGAAGTCCCCAGGGTAGCGGCTCCGGTCGGGGCGACGCACTGGTGGGCCGGCGACGATAGAAGCGGCCGGATGCAGAGACGCTGTGGTGGCGGCGGCGGTCCGTCACAGGAAAGGAGAGGGTAAGGCAAGCACGAGCGAGAGAGTGCCCCTGGGGAGTTACCTGCGGTGACGGATCGGTCGGGGAGGCATCGAGGCGGGCCGGCGACGGAGGCCGAGGGCGGCGCGGGGAGGCGCGCGTGGAGGGGGCGCACCGGCGGGGAAGGGCACCGGCCTCGGTCGGGGAAGCTCCAAGGCGTTGAGGGGATGCTCCCGGTGGCCGGAATCGAGGAGCTAAGCACCGGAGGAGAGGGGGCGACGGCGGCGGCAGTTTTGGCCGGTGACGGGGGAGTAGGCCGTCCCGGCGAGCTCGGTGCTTGGAAGTTCAATTAGGCCGGCGGGACGCTAGGAGGGGCTTCGGGACACACTTTGACGCGGCTGGATTTGGATTACGGAGCCGGACCGGCGGGAACAGCACGGAGGCGCAGGCGGCTGGCGCGGACGGCAGTGGCGACCGGAGAGTGGGGGAGAAAGGAGGATGAGGGGGAAATGGGGAGAAGAAGGAGAAGCGCAGGGGACCATGGGGAGTTGAGGCTTCTTATGGGCGCAGCGGGGCGTGTCGGTGCAGGGTGACTCGGGTAGCGCTGCGCAGAGCGTGGGCTCGATGTGTGCGAGGCGCAGAGTGAGGTGATGGCGCTGAGGGAGGCAGGGGCAGCGGCAGTGCAGAAAGGATGGAGGGAGACGTGGAGTGTTCACAGCCATGAGAAGGGAGGGAGAAGGGGAAAAGAAGGGAGACAGGGGGCGCAGGGGCCGGGAGGAAAAAGAGAGGAAGAGGGGAAAGAAATGGGGGCCCACATGGGTGAGAAAAGGAAATGGTAAGGAGAAGAAAACTGAAAGCTTCAAGCATTACTTTAAAATTTAAATTCTCAATTCTTAATTTAAATTTATTTTCACCCTTAAGATTATTGCTCTTGGTTTTTGCCTGACATTTGAAATTTAGAATTTATTGACTCTCGGTTTGAGTTTAACAATTAAATGTTTATTTGGATTTAAATGAAATTTTACAATTAGTTTAAAATTTGTAATTCCTTGTTTTAGATTGTTTCCACATCTTTTAGTATTTATATGATCATTACTTGCACTTGGGATTATTTCTGATTGCAAATTTTCATAACACAAAACCAAGAAAATTCTAAATAAGTATTTAGAACAAATTTGAATACCAGCAACTTGCAAGAAAAATTTTAAAAATTCTACATTTTTGAATATCCGAAATTTGGGATGTTACAGGTCATGAAGAAGCTGGTATGATCAAGATGGATCAAAGTTTAGGACTTAGCAGATTCGGGTTTATGCGCTTTGAAAAACATGTATAAGTATAGTGAGTTAAAACCCGTGTGTGTGGGGTTATTGGGTTTTCCCTATTGTATTAAGTGGATAGTATCCACTAAGGATTAAATGTGGCTGGCTAACTGTCAGACCCCAGATTATACCATCCGGAATCCTCTGTGATTCCACCGCACTATTTCCTGGATCAGTAGATAGTGCTCACAGATTACAGTTCTGATTATCAAAGTACATACCATGCGGAAGCGTAAATATAATAATAGACTTACTCATGGGCCGATTAGGCCGAAATCTTTAAATTGCAGCAGCGGAAGAACGAAGCACACAGGTGGGACCTTCAGGACATGCCCATAGGCAGCCGACTGGAGGTTCGCAACCTAACCCTTGACATCTTTATCTTCTCTGCCAGCTTGTCCAACCTTGTTGCTGAGGCGAGGTGATTTGATTTCCTGAATCTGGATTCTGTCGCAAAAGCGAGTGTGAGCACTCTAACCCTGTGCTCCGCGAGCCAATACACAAAATACAAATAAATAGTATGCATGGCTTAACAAAGGAGAGGCTCGGGTTATTTTATTTGCCAAAAATCGCTTTTAGCAACATTATTACTATTATTTAATCAAAGTGTTACTATTGCTACCTAACTCCACACTACGATTGCCAAAATTGACTTAATCCACCGAAAATGCACTTTCTTTATTGACTGCTGTCTAAAACTCTAAACAGCAAATGTCATCATTTATATAATCCACCGATCATACTTTGTATTTTGAATTACAAATAATCCAATCCTGTCATTACTATTCATCAGCTCTTCACCTCTGAATTCTAATGATTCTCTAACATAATTACTTTCAAATCCACCGATATCATTCGTATTCAATCCTTTTCGTCATTGATTCAAAACCATAATCCAATAATCAATCTTATTTTCCATTATCTATCACTAGCTAATCCACAAATATTCCTCCACCGAAAATTCAATTTACCAAGATTATAATCCACTAATTGTTATGAATCCTCCAATCTTCTCAGGAATTCAATTCATCCCTCTAGCAATTGATCAACTCCTATTAATTCCCATTATCGTCAATATCTTTCAAGAATTTATATTAATCATTAGTGTAGTAATCCAGCAATTTACCTTTGCACTCCCTAATTCCCCAAAATCGATTCACTATTATATATCCACCAAGAATATCACTAATCAAGAATTATACTCCAATACTTGTATTATTTCTCCAAATTCCTGAAAATTCAATTAGATCATTTATCTAGCCTATCTATTCAGCTGGACCCCACTAATTCATTTCTCCCAGAACCCACACTAGCATTTCCTTTTCATGATCGACCTGAATCCACCAATACCTTTATGTGCATACTAAAAACATTCATCTCCTTTACTCACAATCCTGTTTATTCCTCCCATATTTTAGTTTGTAAGATTAGTAATGCCACTATTTGAAATACAATACATAAAATTTCCTGAGACCTAGCAGCTTTGTAACAAATCATAATGTTCAAGGAATACTAACATGACTTTCCATACATATGGCATCACACCATATGCCTAATATCACCATAATTTTTCCATACATATGGCATCACACCATATAACATCTTTTAGCGTTATAGCCGCTTAACTTACCACTGGGACGACACCCAGGACAACTCAAATCAGGGCTTTTCTCTGCCCATCCACTTTTCCATTCCCATTTTCCAAACATTTTTAAATAGAACTATACCTAGTTAAGTTCCCATGTCCGCCCTTTACCGTGGGCACGGCTATTTGAATAGTTTTGACTCTGTAGAGTTTGTACACTTTCACCACAAGAGACAATCAACTCATTGCCCCCACACGATTCCTGAGTCGTGTGGTTGAGCAGACCATCACAGTGACTTTTCAAAGTATCTAGTCCCTTCTGTCATCTCACCTTATGGGAAACTGCCCACTTGCGGTGGGTCCCATCTATGCGCGGGATGTTCCCCACAGCCACTAACGTAGCTGGGCTTCTCAACTCCCCACAACGTTAGGACAGCTGGGAAACTTCACCCTCCACTGGTGTCCCTTAGGGCCCCCGTGCCCGTGCGTATCCACTTCTATCCACTACCAGTGAGATGAGTCCGGGGTTTCGATAAGTTTACTTAGCCAAGTTGTACTTTACAGATTTGTGGTTGTACTGTTTTACACAGGAGGTCATGACAAGATTCGGTCCTTAGTGGTATCTGGACGGTTCTACCACAAACCACACTCTCGTGCACACCTGCACCATACCCCCGAACCAATCCGCCCAGATATTTAAGCAAGTTGGGGATTTTGGGAGTATAAAATAATCATATCAAATGTACCAGTCATTCCCACCATGACTGCTCAAACCAGTTTCTCATGAATTAAATGACAATGATGTTTGGGGCATTTCAGCACCCCCAAGTATATATGCAGTACTAAGCATAGCATATCATTAGGGACTTATTTTCGAAATATTACTATTATATTTGTGCTAGGGCGACAAGGTTCACACATTCAATTATTCCAAAGGAGGGGTCATATTATTTGAGGTAAACAATGGGCACGTAACTAGAATATTAAACTAAACATGTATTTGCATATAAAATAACAGCATGCAATTTGATAATTTAAAACAAAGTAATTTGCAGAAAATGTAGGTTCAACATGATCAAAGTATTGACTCGCTTGGTGCGGTTTACCGCGGTCTTGAGCTCACACGAAGTTGTTTCATACGATGATCTTTAATTCCTGGTCTTCAGCAATCTCGGTCTCGCTTGATCCATAGAATCTTCCGGACTTCAATTTCTAATTACGTGCTAAGCAACTGAATTCAAATAAAGGCAAATAACTCAAAAGATCCAATTAAATCCGAATGAACTCAATTTAGTTTTCATTATAAGTTAATGGATGATTTGAGGCAAGGTCTGCGGTAGGGTACTATGACTTGATCTTTTTTTTATTAACAATTACTTTTATCATTTTTGTATTTATCAAGGAAGTTCCATGAGCCACGCTAGACCTATGGGTAGATGTAAGCTTGTAGTAGGGTGTAAGGTATTGCCTTGCCTAGTGTTAGCCTTTAAGAGTTAGGGCATGAGTTATATACACGATGCATATAATTTCTGGTTTGTCGAATAACTTTTATAGCTTATATTTTTAGCAATTCAAGATGTCTTATTTTTGGTTGTGTTAATATTACCTTGTTCACTAAAATGCAAGGCGGTAAAATTATCTTAACTACCGATGACATGCTAAATATTTGGGCATATATTATGATTGGGTAACCTTTAATTTAAATCCTTATTTTTATTTTGGTTAAGGATTTTGTGGTGCATTGAGATTTATACCAAAACCATCTCTTATTAATGTTCTTTTATCGATTTTCAGATTTAAAACAATTAATAAAGGCACAATAATTATTCAGGTATGGTAACTAAACAAATATTAACTTTTAAATATTTTCATTTACATCCAAATAAACTTTGTTGGCTTCTATAGACTAATTTCATATATATATATATATATTTGGTTGTCCATATGCACATAACTCTATATTTGAGGTATAGGTAAATTTTATTTGAATCTAAATTAATTTTCTTAGCTTCCTGGGATTAGTTCCTAACTATCTTCCTTAGCTTTTCCTTAATTGAAATGATTAACAAAAACAAAGTAAAGGAAGAAAGAAATGCGCCAGGGGGGAGAATCGAACTCAGGACCTTCGGGTGAGGATTGGCTGGGCTGACCAGCTGGGCGGCGGCCACTCGCGATTTGAAGGGGAAAACAAGCCAGAAGAAGCGAGCCACTGCCTGGGTAGAACAGAGGAGCTTGGAGCACCACATGGCCGACGACGTCGCCGGCGAGGGACCACCGGGGAGTCGGTTGCGACGGCCAAAATGGGTACACGGGCAGGAGGGGAAGCCTCTGGAGGTGGTGGCTCCGGCCGAGAGGCGCTGGAGCGGGCCGACGGCGAGCACGGGCGGTGGCGCGGGGGAGGTCACCGTGGCCGGGGAGCTTGGGCGGCGAAGAGCTTCGGCCGGGAGCGGGGGCAAGTCCGGGGTGTTGAGGTGGTGCTCCTGCCACGCCGAATTGGCCCTGGACCGACGGCGGAAAGAACGGCGGTGGAAGTGGCGGTGGCGGCCGGAGATCGGGGAGAATGGCGCTACGGCCGTTTCCGGCGATGAGACTCCAATTAAATGCAGCGGAAGGAAGAAGGGGAGTAGAGGCGCGAAGTGACGCGGCCGGATTGGCCGGGGTGTCGTCGGAGGGCCGGGACGGTGTGGAGGCGCAGGCGGGCGTGCTCGGCGGACTCGGTTGGAGGGAGGAGAAGGGGGGCAAGGGGAGAGGAAGGAGGCGGCTCAGGTTCTTATAGCTGAGCGCGCGCTTTGGGGAGCGGAGACGTGCGGGGTTGGGCGTGATGACGAAGGGGGCCGGCGGGACTTGCGCCGAGGCGGCAGGGTGTGGGCGGCGGCGACAGAAGGCTGCGAGCGGGCTGACTGCGACAGGTCGGAAGGAGGGGGCGTGATGCTGACGAGTCGGGGCGGCGTGATGATGAGCAGTGTGCTCTGGCGAGGCGGCGCATGGGTGCCACGGGGCGGAGAGAAGCTGAGCGGCGCAGAGAGGGAAGAAGTGGCGCGGCGCCCTGGGGAAGAAGGAAGAAAGAGAGGAAAGAGAGGGAGGGAGGCATGCTACGCAGGGGCCACTGGGTAGGGAGAGGAGGTAGGAGAGAAAAAGAAGAGGTGAATGGCTGGGGCCCACTTGTAATAGGAAGAAAGAAGAAAGAGAGACATGCTTTGAATTTGGATTTTTAACTTTGAACTTTTAGCTTGCATTTGAATTTACTGGTTTTTGGATGGTATTTAGAATTCAAGATTTAAATTTTCAACTATTAAATGAGAGTTTCTTTATTATTATTTCCTATTGCTAAACTCTTTCTTGCACAATTTGTGTATACACATATATGTATATATGTAGGTGTGTTTGTATTTTGTTCATCCGCTTTTATTGCTATTTATGCCATTATTTTCAAAATGAGATTTTATATTTTTAACTCAGGTTTCTCTCTTCTTATACTGGGTCATCTTTTCAGATTCGCATTTTAAATCTTGATTTTCTACTAATTAAATATGTTTTGCTTCTTCTTGATCCTTTTAACTTTTGGAACCTTCACCAAATTTCTCAGAAAAACATCATAAACCCCAAATTCAAATAAAACATATTGTAAAATAATTCAAAAGCTTCACATTTTCAAATTTCAAAATTTTGGGATGTTACACTAACCCATCTATTTAAGAGGTTGACATGGAGACTTGTGATTAACCATTCAACCATCCTTTCTTGAGACCAAGTGTTAATGAGTTCTAGGGTTAGGATTTGAGAGATGTTAAGTGTTGTGGTGTGCTCTCTTGTCCCCCAAGTGGAGTGGCTATAAAACCTTTGTACGCAAGTAGTAATACACCAATATTTGTTTATCTCCATGAATTTCTTTTGTGTTGATTGATTTGCTCTTGATTTGGTTGGTTTTTCCTCTTCGCTCTCCCCTTCTTGATCTTGTTGTGCCAAGGATATACAAGAGATAGAGATAACCTTTGAAAATCAATCTCTACCCATCTAGGTACTTGGTTGGCAAGTTCATGAAGAAATATAGTTTTTGCTCTTTTTGGCCTCTCCGAGTGATTTCTTGATCTAGCTGTTTCTACCTTGATTTCTTTGGTGTTCTTGCTTGCTGAGATATGTGGGAGCACATCTAGAGCCATCTTGGCCATTATTTACCTATGAGCAAGACATATGTATCGTTTGTGGTTTTGACCTATTTTTGGTGCAATTTGCCTTCAAACTTAAAAAAATGCCAAAACTTTGGCAAAGATTTTCTTGATCGTTGATTGCAATAGGTTTTTGATATTCTAGATAAGGTGCCTAACAACTTTCAAGTGATTTAAAGTTATGGTTTGAGAGTTAGCGCATCTTAAGGTTTTGGCCTAGTTTTTGTGTAATGGAGATTCACGAACCAAAAAATCTCAATTCTCTCGAGTTCTTTTAGGTTTTTTAGTTAGGATATGTTCTTAAGGTCATGAACTAGTTTTAGTTCAAGTTTCAAGTCTTTTGGATAGATGAATCAAAAGTTTCATGGTTTTTCGGATTTGAAATAGTGCTGTTTTCACTATTCACGGGCTGAAATCATTGTAGCACCGAGAATTTTTGGATTTTTTGCTTCTTGATCTTCATACCGTTCCGTAGCTACTGGGGTAAGAATAAAGGGAATACTTAGAGGAAAATTTGAAGACACCATTAACCCTTTCTATTGCCATACCGATCCTACAATGTCATAATTATTTCGTGAGCATAAAATATTCTTGGAAATATCAATGACATAATGATGATGAGTATACAGGAGGCCTTTGGCAATTGCTACAACACGATAAGAGCCATCTCTGCATGTTCTCATGGTGCATATTTGGTGCAATATAAAACCTTATTATTTACAATACCATAATACTCAGAGCATCCAATTTAAGGAGTGAATGTATCAAATCACCAAAAATTGATACAGTGCACCCACTATCAAATGTTAGATGCGTAGCAAAAGGGGCAGCGATAGTAAGCGGAGTGAGTGCTCACTGACAGCTACAGCTATGTCAGTGTGCTAGAGGAGAGTGGAGTGAGAAAAATACATGGAAATGGAGGGAACTGCAAGTGCAAGTGCAACAGCATTCCCAATAGTGGATCCATCTGTCAAAAGGAAAAACAACTGGCCCATTGCCTTGTGGGGATCCTGTTTGAGATCTTCCCTATCTAGCACTGCTCATACCATTGGCATATGCGCGTACATGTTTTGTTGATTTGTCTTGTTATATATCTACGCTGCCCTTCTGCTACATATGGCCGCATGCCCGTTCTGTTTATGGGTGATTCTATGACCTAACCGCCCACATATCCACTGTACTTCCAGCTGTGCAAATTAAGAGGATCACGACCAAGATGCAGGTGTGCTGTTGGCCGCTCATTATGTCATCCTAGGCAGCGAGCACCTCTATGAAGTTGACCATCTACTTGTTGGTTGCGGCTTTGTAAGAGCCAAATGCATGCAACAGGAGAGCAATTTCAGAGTCACTGCCCTTTGATCCCACAACAGACTAGCCAGTAGTTGCTTGCAGCCTCGAGTGCAGTAGGATTTCAGAAAATGGCATCCCCACTACCTTGCTACCTTCATGTGTGACACCATGAATGTAAATCTTTCTTGAACAACATGACTACACATGTTAAGAAGGTATGGCACGACCTGAAAATGTCAACATCATACCGTATCCTCATCAGTGTTGCATACGTGGGAGTGCACGTGTGGCCGTGCAAGGGTTCCACTGAGATCGCACGGAGACGATCTAGTAGCCACATCGCACAAGGTCCATTTCAAACTACAGAGTTAGACATTGACCAAGATCCCTGTACCTGACCACAGCCTTTTCAGTCAGGAAAATGGGACTCTGAAACATACTAGGATGGAATACGGTGCAGGGGCAAATGGATTCACATTCTTGTTGACTCCCGAGGAAAAGCATGGCGGGGTGGCATCTGCCTACTGTTGCACAGCTGTATCATAAACAGGAGGCAGAGGAATCTTTTCTCAAATATGTGCTGGGGCTTAAATAGATGAGAACAGTGAGGAGCACTATGAGTGGTTAGTTGGTATTTCAATTCAGAAGCATCCTTTCTACATGACGATATTTCGGAGCTTTGAGGCAATTTTCTTTCTTATCAGTTTGTTTCGTAACATCTTTTTGACAGAGATGTATTTCTGAACTTCGAAGCAACTTCTCTTTAACTAGGGCTTCACTGGTTTGTAAGGTGTAGTCCCTGTTATTTAGGAATCTCAGACTATATATGCAAGGGAGTGTTTCTTTGGGAATTTGGCCGTGCTTCTAAATGGAACTACTTTTATATGTTCTTTTGTTTAAGACTTCCTTTTAGATGCAAACTTGTAGTTCATGTAGTTCAGGCTGCAAAAATGCGGTCCATAGCTTTTGCATGTCTTCAGGTAGTTCTCTGATGGTGCTTGACTACCTATGTATTCTCTAATTCGGTCCGATTCTTGCCGGATCGGGCGACAGTGACACCTTCGGTGTCGTTCTCTCCTTGAAGGCGTTGTCTTGGGCCACTTGACCTTACCTCTCTTGTCTTTCCGTGTGTGCGTTTGCCGATGTTAGTCTTTCGGTAGTGATAGTCTGCTCATCGTTGGGGTGCGTTAACTATGGTCGTTTATCTTGTCGGGTTATTGAAGTCGTGTTTCTTGTACTTGGTCCTTCTTTAGATCTTTAATTCGGCACTTAGGTTACCATTGTACTACTCTCTTTTTTTTAATGACTGAAATATAATTCTACTGCATGTTCGAGAAATACCATAGCCTCGGTATGTCGCTGTTGATGTTGTCTTTGTGGTACTTTATTTTGGGCTTTCTTTTCGTTGTCGAGAAATCACTGGGTGAAGTGGAGCAAAGCTATATCACTAAGGCAGCAGGCATGCTTCTAATTTCTAACCTTTCATCATTACAGTTAGCAGGATTCAGATAGCAAAAGTTGGGGGCCTCCTTTCAGAATGGAGCGGTCCTCAGGGCTCGGATTCAGATAGCAAAAGTTGGGGGCCTCCTTTCAGAATGGAGCGGTCCTCAGGGCTCCTAGTTTTGCTGTAGGGCGAAGGCGACGGCGGACTGAAGCAGTGTGGGCTCGCGCGAAGGGCGACGCAACGCGAGGGAAGCGGCTTCAGGGGAGAAAACGGGGTAGCAAGAATGCACTTTCTCAAGGTGAAAAGTGTAATTTGGAAATAGAAAAGCACGCTTTTGACTGAAATTTTCAGGTTTGGCAAAAACGTCCAAATTCAAAAGAAATTCATTCAAATTCAAAATTTAAATTTTTTTTTGAGCTGTCACAACTAGTACATTTATGATATGGTTGCCTCCTAAAAATTCCTATCGGTTTAGGAGGCAACCATATCCTGAATGTAATTTTTGAGAAGCTGATGGAGTAAAGGAAAAGTAAATATCGTTTACTCCTGTTTGTTCATCGAAAAGTTCCGAAGGCAGAGCATGCGGATTCGTGAATACCGGCGGTGTCGGAAATGGCCGCCTCCTGTAGAACAGGTAGTCCCTTTCAGTTTTCACCAATCACCTGGCTACTCACCGGATTATGGAATACCGGAAACAAGGTGCCGGCTACTCACCGTTTTACAGACCAAGTTCATTAGCACTATTTGGGTTGTCAACTGTTTATAAAGGGTTTAGGCTCTTGACACTTCTATTTAGCAGGTCTCCACTCGAAGCGGAGCTGCGGACGCGTTGCTTGAGCATCTCCGACGGGGATACGACAATCCCAAAAATTATTTGTTTGTAAATAATATGGTTATGTCAATATATTTTTCGAATATACCTCTGATTTATAAGGGAGAGATTTTACAAAAGCAGTCATAAGCTTTTCTATGACCACTTTTTAGTTGTAAGCTCTTTTGCGATAACTATGCAGTTGTAAGTTCTACGACAACTCGTCAGTCGTAAACTCTTTTACGACAACTTCTTAATCGTAAGCCTTTTCTATGACTACATTATAATTGTAAGTTCTCCTACGATCATGACATAGTCGTAAGTTATCCTGCGACTATTTTGTGGTCATAGATCCTCCTACGACTAAACCAAACTCTGATTGACCTATCTACGACAACCCGTTGCATTGTGGACTTGTCTAACAGGGCGGTTAGTGTGAGTATTTATTCTTTAGAATAAGCGCACATAACTTCACCCAGGTAGAAATCGTCGCACGATGAGTGAGATACTACATCTCTAATAACTCCCATCGGACGGTTATCATTCACAACATTAAGGTGTCTCTTGGCAAGGAGAAACTACCTCTGCCATGCGAGTTATATAAAGGTGGACGTCAAGGAGAAGAAGAAGAAGGAGCGAATCTGGGATAGACCCAAGAGGGAATAGTAGTAGGCAGGACATTTCGCATTACTTTCTCTGTTATAATCATTTTATTGATCAATATCCACACAGGAATTAGGGTTGTTATTCTCGTAGCAAAAGACCCAAACTTGTATAAAACTTGTTGTGTCTTCTCTCTACGTGATCGTAGCTAGGTCTTCAAGAGTTCTCCAGAACCCAAATAAATCATACATAAGATCGATACTAAAACATCGACAGTTGGTGTTGTCCGTGGGGAACGTCTTCGCCAAAACTCCGATAATTCCTTGTGGCAAGTTTTCTTCTTTTTGATGTCCTCATGGTAGGAGAGTGGAACAAGGAGAAATGGTTCGACCTGGCCAACTATGCAGATCTTGACATGGAAGCCTGCTACAACAATGAGCAGACCATGCTTTCATATGATGCTGAGGCTGTCTCTAGAGATCCATCACGAGACCCTAGAGATTGCACCACGGATAAGGTTGAGGAGGGATCCTTATCCCCCACAACATTACACTCACCGGAGGAACTAGTTTTCTCAAAGGGCAAGGGTCAATCCGACCACAAATAGGATTGCACCAAGGCGGGTCTGCAACATGAGGAGGGATTTACCTCCAAGTGTTCAAGTACCTTACCAACCACTTGATCTTGGTTAGCAAGCCCTAGAATCTATCATTCCAGGAATCCATCAACAGTTGGCGCTCGTGACCTTTTAGTTATCCGTGTAAAGAATGTGGGTGGGCTCCCTACGAGTCTATCCATACTCTCGTAGAGTTCAACTCTGGTCAAAGATGGTTATAACCCAGAATTTCCCTTTCTGGAGAGGCCTATTCCGTACCGTGAGGCTCTGTCGTTTGATGACTCCTCAAGCTAGGAGGCGTTAACGCGAGTGGAGACCATGTTCAGGAGGTTTTCGCCCTCTCCTTAGATACTGATCACTCTCATAGAGGAAGGCCTAGCAGCACTCTTCGCCACTCACACACTACTACTCCTGTAAAGGACCACTCCCTACACTCGAGGAGTTAGGACAAACAAGTGGTCAGAAGCAGTCGGACGATGACGGGGAGATGCTATTCCAGGATCCGAAGCACACTATCGAGCACATCTACGGAGGATCCTCAGCATATGAGTCAAAGCGACAGTATAAGGCTGACGCAAGAGAGGTAAATTACATTGACCCTCCTCTTGTCAATTATCTTCCTAAATGGTCAGAAGTCATAATCTCCTTTGAGAAAAGTGACTGTCTAATCCCTTCGACTCGACTAGGTCAGTTTTTGATCGTTGTCGAGCCTACCATCAACAACTGTCGAGTGAATCGAGTGTTGATCGATGGTGGTAGTTCTTTAAATATTTTATTTGTTAGTGCTCTGGGCGAGATGCAAGTTGTCGAGCCTATATGATACTCATTCCGTGGGATCGTATCAGGGTCTTTGGCCAAGCCAATTAGCCAAGTTTATCTTCCTGCAATGTTTGGTTCCCCAGGCAATTTTAGAACAGAGAAAATCTCCTTTGATGTGGTCGATTTTGACATGGCGTATAACGCCATACTTGGATGATCAACTTTGGCACACTTCCTAATAGTTGCTCACTATACAGATCAATGTCTTAAGATGCCAGGTCCCAAAGGAGTGATCACAGTCCGCTGTGATAAAAAGATGGCACTTACACGTGACCGCAAGTCCCTCGAGATGGTCGGCCAGTTACCAACTCGAGAAGCAAGCAAGGCACAGCCTTCGACCAAGCACTCGAAGTCTAAAGCTGTGCCAAAGTCGAACAAGCAAGTCAAAGAAGTCTCTCTGAATCCAGAGGAGCCTTCAAAGACCGTTCACATTAGGGTTACTTCCAACCCAGCATAGGAAGATGCCTTTGTCACCTTCCTCTAGGTAAATGCAGATGTATTTGGGTGGCAATCATCTGACATGCTCGGGTCCCCAGGGAGGTGATCGAGCACAGACTAGCTCTATGGCCTAACAAAAATCCATAAAACAAAAGTTATGGAGATTTGCAATTGATCGATAGGAGGCTATTAGGTTTGAATTGGACAAGCTACTGAAAGTAGGCTTTATAAGAGAGGTTAATCATTTAAAGTGGTTGGGTAACCCTATAATGGTTAAGAAGTCTAACAGTAAGTAACGTACATATATAGACTACACTGATCTTAATAAAGTTTATCCAAAAGATGATTTCCCTCTTCCCCGTATTGATCAATTGGTTGACTCTACTGCTAGTTGTGAAACATTAAGTTGTCTATATGCATATTCTGGCTTTCATCAGATTAGTATGTCTATAGAAGATGAAGAGAAGACCGCATTTATCATACCATTTAGAAAATTTTGCTATGCCAAAATACCATTGGGTTTAAAAATGCTGGTCCAACTTTTCAGAGTTCGATATAATTGAATTTTTTCCTTCAACTAGGCTGAAATTTGGAAGACTATGTTGATGATTTAGTTCTAAAGAGCATCAAATGACTTAATCATATTTCAGACCTTCACGAAAACATTCGACAACATCAGAAAACACCGCTTGAAATTCAATCCTGATAAGTGTGTATTCAGAGTTTCTTCGGAAAAATTGCTCAGATTCCTTGTTTTGTAAGAGGTATTGAGGCAAATCCTGCAAAGATAAAGACCATTGAACAAATGCACCCTCCGACTACTAAGAAAGAAGTCCAGAAACTCACAAGGTGCATGGCAGGTTTAAGTCATTTCATCGTACGACTAAGGAAAAAAGGACTTCCCTTCTTCAAACTTTTAAGGAAGCATTCAATGCCATCGGGGTTCCTACTTCCAAGGAGCCAACGCTCCAATCTTTTTTCATTGGCTCCGATTGGCCCGAGCAACCGAAGCCTTCTCGTAAAGGGCTCGAGGCCATGGTGATTTGTGGTCCAATTTGAGTGTGATTTAGTCACAGGCTAGAGGTGCGATATAAGAAAAGGCGGTTGTGTCAGAGACCGAGATTTGCCCACATTTGCTCCCTGAAACAGTCATGTTATTACAAATTTATCCTCAAAGAATTTAAACTTCCTCGTATTTGGTGTAGTACAAAGAAAGTTAAGCTAGAGTGAACTGTTAGACACACTCTTAAAGAAATTATACTTGGAAGCTATTACACTTTTGGCCCCCTGGACTTTTTTTTTTGACAATTTTGGTCTTTTCACATGTGAAATTACACTTTTAGCCCCCCGACAATCGCGGCAGCGGCAGCAGCAGCAGGTGACACATGTTCCTACTGCGCTCTCCTACCACAGCATTAGTCTGGACCGTAGCAAGTTGCTCACGAGCACGGTAGCACAAACCCACTACGATATGGCACCGTAGTAGGACATGCCGCATTGTGGGACCACAACAAGACATGCCAGGTGGGAGCACTGTCGCTAGGGGTGGATATCGAGCCAACTGCTTGTCTTATCGAGCTTTTTCTAAAATTGGCATATTTTGATTTAATATCATTTTACGGATAATTTAAAAGTATTTTTAGAAACGAGCTAACGAGCCGAGCCGAGCCGAGCTTGAGCAAAATTCAAATTCATTTGAAATCAACTCATTTTAATGTTTACCCAATTAACAAGTATAATTGAAGTAATTTTGAACCGAGCCAACGAGCCCACTAACGAGCTTTTTTTCCACCCCTAACTGTCGCTGGCTTTATGTGCGTGTCTGTGAGCTAGCTAATCCTATTGCAGTGCAGTACCACAGCAAGACCTGCTTCGCTCGGATGTTGTGGAAGGGTCTGTTGTGATGGAGGCAACCTGTTGTGGTCGGGTTGTGTGGTAGGTGATATGTGTCGTCTGTCGCTGCTACCACGGTGGAGAAGAGGGCCAAAATGAAATTACGCATATGAAAAGACTAGATTTGTTTTAAAAAGAAAGTGACTATAGCACGCTATACCATTGTGAGGGCAACGAACAGTGCAGGTTGCAGCTGTTGGATCCTATCAACCGTATGGTGCACGTAGTTTGCTGATCCAATGAGCTAGTCATTGTTGTTGCCATCCTCTGCACCCACACAGAGCATGAGTGAAGCCTCACTGCTAGCCTCCTCACGCGGCTCTGTACGCTCATCGCCACCACCGATGGAATCCTCCCCGCACCCTCATCTGTGCTCGTCATCACCACTGCTATCCTCCATGGGCTCAGAGCGTGATTTAAACTCACCGTCGGCCTCCTCCATGCACCGTTGAATCCTTGCCGGCCAAGCTCAACCTCTGAGCTTGAAACTTCACCCAGTCAACCTCCTCCTCCAAGCGCTGCTAAGACATCACGGACCGACCTTCTCTTTGTGTGTCATGGAAGTTGCAACGATCGTCCTTTGCACACTATCTTCCACATCTCAACCTATCGTCCCATCTTGAGCCAAGGAAGTCTCAAAATGTGTGCATGCAATCTGTTTGACAAAATGCACAAATAGAATTTGTTGTTAGTTATGCAAGTTCTGTTCACGCTCTTGTAATATAGAACTTTAGAAACAACTTATTACTTGAAATAAAATTTTAGTTTCAGTTTATTCATGTGCATATGTATATGGATTGTCGTATTTAAAGTTTGCAAAAAAATTCAAGTTTTATATTGGGAGTTTCAAGTTGTCTTCAAGTATCAACCCCCTACTTCAAAAATAAGTTTCACATTTTCGTTGGATTCAGGTTTCATGTTCCAGGATTCACACAAGTTTTAGTAGGTTTCAAGTTTCATAATTGGAGTTTCAAAAACAAGTTTGCATTTACATGAGTTTCAGGTTTTAAGTATTAGGTTTCAACACAAGTTTCAATAGTTTTAGGTTTTACACACACAGTTTCAAAAATAAGTTTTACATTTCCATGAGTTTCAGAGTTTCAAGTCTCATATTTTATGTAAATTTCACTAGGTTTTAGGTTTTCATATTTGAAGTTCCAAAAAACAAGTTTCAAATTTTCATGAGTTTCAGAGTTTCAGGTCTCATGTTTTATTTAGGTTTCACTAGGTTTTAGGTGTTCATATTTGTAGTTCCAAAAAACAAGTTTCACATTTTCATTAGTTTTAGAGTTCCATGTTTCATGTAAGTTTTAGTAGGTTTCAAGTTTTCATGTTTGCAGTTTTAAATATTTTTCATGAGTTTTAGGTCTCAGATTTAACACAAGTTTTAGTTGGTTTTAGGCTTCATATTTGTAGTTCCAAAAACAAGTTTCTCATTTTCATGAGTTTCAAATTTTCAATTCGCAAGTTTTAGCATGTTTCAGAGTTTATATTTGGAGTTTCAAATATTTTTCCATGGGTTTCTGGTTTCAAATATGAGATTTTACACTAGTTTCAATATGTTTTAGATTTAATGTTTGGAGTTTATAGATATGTTTCATATTTGTTTTCATGAGTTTTAGTTTCAACATCTTAGGTTGCAGGAAGTTTCAACATTCAAGCAAGCTACATGAAGTATTAGAAAAGTAAGTTTCAATAGATTTTCAAAAAGTTCCATCAAGTTTCATATTTTGAAGTCCAAGGTTTTAAAATGTTTCGTAAAATTTTAAATTTTCAAGTGAAATCCAAAGTTTCAAAATGTTTCAAAAAGTTTTAATGTTTCAAGTCTCAAGTTAGGTTTCAAGTTATCATATTTGGAGTTTCAAAATAGTTTTTATGAGTTTTAGGCCTCAAGTTTTACACAAGTTTTAGGCCTCAAGTAATATTTTATCTATGAATCATTACGTTTCTATGGTGAAGCCTAACATCTCTGAAATATGAGTTTCAGCTCTAAAAACTTGAGGCTTCAATGATGAAACTAGAATAAAATATCACGAACCAGATCGATACATCTTGAAACCAGAATAAAACTTCTCAAAACAATTTTTCCATGAAATTTCATATATACAGGAAACACAAATGTTGTAAAAATAATGCACCAACACTCTTGCATAACTAGTTGGGAGTTAGCCAAACAATATATCACAATCTTCTATAAGAAACATTTTCATATCACTACAGCTAAACAATTCATCATCCACGACTATACTTCCATACAAACATGATGTTCAAAAATGTTGTAGCTGCCACTCCAAAACATTATGTAAAAATAAAAGAAGCCAGTAACATATGTTGAAATTGTTGTTACATGAATTACATACCACAAAAGATGCTATCTTTTTAAAGTTTAGCAGCCTACGTAAATGTACAAAAGATAAGCAACTATTTCTATTTTTTGTTCATTAATCTATGAGAACAACAAGAAAGAGCTTCTGATTTTGCATGAGCTTCTCTCAGTCATTGACATCCTCTTTAATCAAATCAACTTGCAAGTAGCATTGCACAATTGGTTCAATTCAAATGTTACACTTGCAGGAGCGGGTTACCATATGGAGGCTAACAAGAAGTATAAATCTGAGCAAGCTTTCCTTAGGAACCTGCAATTTTCACTACTTGTGTGTGTTACTCCTGCATAGCAACTCCAGTTTCAGCAAGACCATTAGCTTCGGCATCATCACCTACAACCAACCAAAAAAATGGGGAAAATGAAAATACATAAGGAATTTGAACAAAGAGTTTCAAGTATAATACAAAACCGATTTGAAGTCTGAATGGAGAGTTTCAAGTCTTATATCTAGTTTGAAGTATAGTAACACACGCTGTTATAACAAAAAATACAGTGAGACCTAAGTTCAATACCTCATTAGTAGAGAGTTTCAAGTCTTACATCCAATGAGAATGATCCCGAAACAACCACAGAACATCAAACCTAACATCGATAAAAAATTTTAAACATAGAGCTGGAATTCATCGGATATGGACACTAATACAAGCATCACATTGGGGGAGAAATGGCTCTAAATAAAACATGTATCAACTTTGTCGATGAAAGATCAGGGGTAGAGAAATGGGAATAGAGGAGGACGGAGATGGAAGGAATACAGAGAGGAAGGGCTCTAGGATAGGAACATGGGCAGATAAGAAATTCCACGGGAGGAGGTGCACGCAGCCGCATAGCACACATCGAGCTCATCACGAGCCTCGGGCACGTCAGGACCTACCTCGATGCACGAGTTATCAGCCGTGTCCTCCCTCCCGTCTGGGGCCAAGCCAACGCCTCTCATCTGTTATCTCTTTATCTCGGTTTTGTTTTTGTATTGTTTTGCTCCGGCGCCAGTTCAAACCAGCCAAACGCGGACACTTGGAACGTTCGTGCCCATCACACCGCGTGTCCTCCCTACGTGGCGGCCATGTACAAGCTCATGCACGACACGTGCCCAGGCCTCTTTCGCAGCTGATGAAGCGTATAAAGAGGACGAGGCTCCTAAGCTGCTCCTCATTGTTATTGCCAGCCCTGAAGAGTTCAACGCAGCCTTACATTGTTAATTCGACACCGTGCAGTTTTCCGTTGTTGTCAGTGCGATGGCTTCTCGTCAGGATCAGGCTAGCTACCGCGCCGGAGAGACCAAGGCCCGTGCCAAGGTAAGTTTCGTGCGCGCACTATTTCCGCCGTGCCATGCCATGCTTCTTAAGACTTTCGTGCAAGTATTTGCTCGACTTATTGCGTTCCAGGAGAAGACGGGGTACGTGATGGGCGCGGCGCAGGAGAAGGCGCGGGAGGCCAAGGACACGGCGTCCGACGCTAAGGAGGCGACCAAAGAGAAGGCGTGCGAGGCCAAGGACAGGGCCGCGGACGCGACGGGCCGCGCGATGGACAAGGGCCGCGGCGCCGCGGACGCGACCAAGGAGAAGGCGTTCGAGGCCAAGGACAAGGCGGCCGACACGGCGCAGGCCGCCAGGGAGCGCGCCCGCGACGGCACGGAGCAGTCCGGGAGCTACATTGGGCAGACGGCCGACGCCGCCAAGCAGAAGGCGGCCGACGCCGCGCAGTACGCCAAGGAGACCGCGCTGGCCGGCAAGGACAAGACCGGCAGCCTCCTCCAGCAGGTGGCTCCCACTGCTTACACACACGTACAAAGTAACCAGTGCATCTTGTAGCACACGTGCTGATCGCTGGAAGTATCGTGCCTGGACTCTGTTTTGTAGGCAGGGGAGCAGGTGATGAGTGCGGCAGTGGGGGCGAAGGACGCGGTGGTGAACACGCTCGGAATGGGAGGGGACAACAACGGCAGCACCAACGCCGCCGGCAAGGACACCAGCACTTACAAGCCTGGGAGGGAACACTAGAAGATGGATGCTTGTGTGCTTTTGGTAGTAATTGTGCTAGTGTCAAAGTGTCTCTTTATGTATGTTCAACCAGTTTTAGTTTGATTTCGACGTGTCACACTTCGGTCTTATGTAAGTTGTGTTCGTGTTTTATTAGCTGGTTCTGAGGAGGTTGTAACTTGTCCGGACAATCTGGCGGGAGGAGGTTCTCCATAGTCGACCTGACGCCTCCATTGGACCATTGCATGTCTGCGTTTTTGCGATCTAATAAAGTTGGAATCTTTGTTTCGTTTAGCGATGTGCACTTGTTTTGTGATCTTCCTGACGTTATACTAGCACGGTCACGCGTGCGTAAATTATGCGTGTCCTACTCTTGTTCTGTTGGTCCCTGCAAATTGCAAAAGTGATGTACGGTGTCCTACTCTGGTTCTGTTGGTCCCTGCAAATTGCAAAAGTGATGTATGGGGTCCCTACTCTTCTTCTGTTGGTCCCTGCAAATTGCAAAAGTGATGTCCGCCCTGATCAATATGCCTTCAGTTTCTGGCTTCAGCTTCTTTTTGCACTGTTCATAAATTTCGTCTTTTTCTGAACTTTTGGCTTTTTTTGAGTTTTTTTACCGGTTCTTTTTTCCTCGTATTTGTTTACATTATACGTGATGGGCTAATATATTTTTTCTATTTTTAAATTTTTTAAATTTAATTATGGTAAATAAGCCTCTGTCAGCTACAGTGCTTTTTTCAGCCAGCTACAGTGTTTTCAGCCATAAGCCATGAGGCTTTCAGCCGAACCGATCACCACCTAGCGTTTGGATGCCTGATGACTGCATAGGCTGCCAGTCGTGTACTCAATCGATCTGCATGAGTGCAATCATAACCAAGTCTTAATAGGTTGACAAAACTAATTGGCTTGTGAACGTAGTAACTGTTGCGGATAGTTTCAGTTTACGCTTTACACACAGTGCACAGGCACACCTTCTTTTTACGAATCACAGGCACACAAATTTAAGATGGGAAAGTTGATCATATACCTTCTCTTCATTTTGCAAATTCAGGATTTACCCTCCCACCTCAATGACATGTGGGGTCATCATAAGTCACTGACACGTGGGCCAGGAGGGTAAATCCTGAATTTCCATCTAAGGGGAGGGTATACGATGAATAAAACCATTTAAGATACAGGAAAACAATGAAGTAGCAAATGTGCTACTTATATAACAGAAGAAACAACTGAATACAGACAATCACAGAGAATCGAGTGTGTGTGTGAAGCCGGCGAACGTGGTCGTAAATAGAGTTACGACCATGTCGATGAGCGGAGGTGTCCGCAAGTGTTGAAGACGTGGTCGTAAAGAAGTTACGACCATGGTCTCAGAGCAGAAGGCGTGGTCGTAAAGGAGTTACGACCACAACGAGAAGACATGGTCGTAAAGCATTACGACTACACTAGCGATAGAACCTTCGACGTGGTCGACAGAATCACTGCGTTGTCGTAAGGAGCTACGACTACGGTGATTGATTGTGGACGAAAAAGTGCAGCGCAGCAGCGGTGAACGTGGTCGTAACTTCAACTGAAGTTTACGACTATATGATCGGAGCAGCGAGGAGTGATCGGAGAGATCACAACATGGTCGTAACGACTATCAGCGTTGTTGAACCAGCAGAGCGGTCATAGTGACACAGAAGGTGGTCGTAACCTCTTGAACGTGGTCTTACGGCTGCAGGAGGTGGTCTTAGAGACTACAGAGTGGTAGTAGAGATCCTGAGGCAGTTGTAAAGTTTGTAACACTTGGATTTGATATTTGATTGCATTGGCTTCGTCCTCTCCCATGAGGAACGTCTTGGCGAGGACCTACATTGGCATGGCCGGCATGGTCGCGAAGAGCGCGAACGTCGACATGACCACGCCGGGAGACTGGCGGTCGAACATGGCCAGGAACACCGTGTCGCTGTCACCGACATTGAGCTGGAAGTGCTGCAGCCCGTGGGGCATGACGAAGAGCTCATTCTCCCTGACAACCTTGGAGTACAGCCGGTTGGACCCCGACGTGAACCCACCATGACCTCGCCCCTAAGCACCACCACGAGCTCCGAGGAGAGCGGGTGCAATTGCGGCAGGTTGAGCCCACCGGGCGCAAGGTTGGTGCGTGTGATGGAAAACCCCAGCGTGTTCAGGCCCGAGCGTGGGTGGAGTTGACACCGAAAGGGTTGCTGGTGCTGGCCTTGGCGATGATTGTTGGGTTTTCATCTAACATTTTGCAGAGGTTTTCGGTTCCTCGGCATTTTATAGTTCCGTCCACAATTGCATATGAGACTAGAGGGTAGAGACTTATTTATAGACTCTACTTTCACGTATTACAAAGCAACCTATCTATTTTGGGTACACTATGAGACTTCTGAACCATATCACCAACCATGATCAGGCATGTCAGTTTTATAAGTCTATAAAATATTAGTACATAGCACACATGTGTGAGTCACGTGACATGATCAGATTATTTACAAGATTAATTTCAATATGATCATGTGGGCTAATAGCCTGCAGAGCTGATCCTACAAAACAAACATAGCTATTCCACCCCGTGCTATATCCAGGTTAAACATATACATGCATATTAAATTTTAGCAAACTCGATCTTAATAAATATGTCTACTATATTTCAGCATAGCCGTTCTCAGCATCTCGAGTATTAATTCCTTGAGTTAAATTCTGCATCAAATTATTCCCTATCAAATACATCAATAATATGAATAATTCTACATTGATTTAAACAGACAATGACCACGATAAACATTGAAAGCCACATAAATAAACATTCCAACACCTTCCACTTGTCTAAAACATTTCTATCAATAAACTTAAGTCCCATGTAATTAACATGCTTACAAAATAATTCCTGACTAATTGGCTTAGTCAGTAAATCTGTAACCATATCAATGCTCGGCAAATAAACTGAACGAATAGACTTGAGTCTATTTAGTGCATCACGAATATAGTGATACATTCCTTCAATGTGTTTACTTTTACTATAAAATTTAGGATCTTTTGAGACCTTTATCGCTGCTTGATTATCATAAAAAATAGTGACAGGTTGAGATGTATATTCCACGACCTTAAGTGATGCAAGAAGTTCCCTGAACCATACACCTTCTTTTACCGTTTAGAATGCAGCAATGTATTCAGCTTCCATGGAGGAAAGAGCAACCGAATCATGTTTTCTACTGCACTAAGAAATAGTACCTCCTGCCAAAGTACATAGATAATCAGAAGTTGATTTTACACCATAACCAGAAGTTGATTTTATACCAAGCTTTCAATTCTATCAATATATTTTTTTATTAGAAGCAATCAAACTATCATCAACATATAAAGACATTAAGACAAAATATTTATCCATAACTTTTGTATATATGCAACGATCACCTTCCGTCAATGAGAACCATGTGACGTGATAGCATTATTTAAAAAATATACCATTGACGTAAAGCTTGTTTAAGACCATCTATGTGTGTGTGTGTATTCCTCTTCCAAAAGACCATTAAGAAAATTAGTTTTAACATCCATTTTGTGGAGTTCAAGATATAATAAGACATCAAAGCACTAATAATATGAATTGAAGTAAATTTTGTAACAAGAGAAAAAAAAATCGACAAAGTCAATACCTTTTCTTTCTATAATACCTTTAGCAATAAGCCTAGACTTATATTTGTTCACTAAACCTACTGCATTCAATTTCCCTTCAAAAATTCATTTACAACCTATGGGCTTATGGTTGTTTGGTAGATCAACAAGTTCCCAAACTTTGTTCTTTTCCATCGAGTTTAATTCTTCTTGCATTGTTTCCACCCATAGTTTTGATTGTAAGCAGTTTATTGGTTCTTTATAAGTTTTTTATTCTTCCTCTAAATCTGAAATTTTAGAGTAAACTTTCCTAAGAATAAATAATAATCATCCAGATTTTGAGGTGTACTTAAATTCCTCCCACTTCTCCTAAGAATATTAGTGTTGAAAGTTTGATTTGTATTTTTCCAGGAGCTAAACCACATTCAGTGTGAGAATTAATATTAGATGTATCCATGTGTTTTTAGTGGAGTTTCAAATAATTCCACCCTCATCCTCTTAGCACGACGAGGTGTGCTATGATCTAAAAATATGTATCTGTGCTTTCCACTAGTTTATCCTTTTCTAGATCATAAAACCTATACCCTTTTTCCAAAGAATAACAAACAAAAATTCCTGGTGTGCTTTTAGGCTGCAATTTTGTACGGTTTTGATTTGGCACTCTAATTTATGCATTACAACCCCAAATAGCTAAGTGATTGTTACAGCATTAGATGACAAATGATTTAATAAATAAACTACAATATGCAGTGCTTCACCCAAAAAAGATAAAAGAAGATATGAATAAGCCATCATATACCTAACCATATCCATAATTATTCTATTCCTCCACTCAGCAACACTATTTTGTTGTGGTGTGTAAGGTATAGTATAATGATGAATAATTCTATGCTCTTTACAAAAATCATTTAATATTCCTGAAGTATATTCTCCTCTATGATCAGTTCTCAAAAGTTTGATCCTTCTATTCAATTGATATCCACTTCAGTGTGAAATGTCTTGAACACATCAAATCCTTCCGACTTATATGTAAGTAGATGCACACAACTAAATCTAGAATAATCATCAACAAATATGATAAAATAAATATTTTAATCTCTAGTGGGAGTAGACATCTCACCATAAATATCAAAATAAATAATAGCAAGAGGCTCATTAGATCTTTCTGTCTTTTGAAAAGGCACACAGGTTATCTTACCCATTATACATGCCTTACAAATACCAAAATTCTCCCACTTAAACTGTAAAATTTTACAATTAATAAGCCTCTTAATTTTATTTTTAGATATGTGACCAAGTCGTAAATGTCATAAATAAGAACCTGAGCATGTGTTCCTATCATTAATATTCCTCACTATGGATTTATTTTCACCAACTAAGCAATTAATATCATCATCATTTGATAGTTCATCAAGAAAATAAAAACCTTCATGACGAGTTTTAGTATGCACTAATTTTCCATTGAGCAATGTTTTAACTCTTTCCTTTTCAAACAATATATCATAACCAATAGATTTACACTGAACGGCGGTACTTCCGATTCCCCTGATAAAAAGACAATTTCATTCCATTTCTTTTCAATCCTTCTTGATGATTTCCCTCTTATCTCTAATACCTTTTTTTCTCCTTGTTCTTAGATGCCTAAGACAAGGTATGTCGGTCGCCATCTGTACTCCTCGTTAGTTGTTTCTGGAGACTCCTCAGACGCTCCGGCAGCCAGTGCCCTACCTCCTGCAGCTCATCCCCCTCTGAGGCTGCTCAGAAGGCTCAAGAGGATAAAGGGAAGGGGATTGCCTCTGATTCTGAGACGGAGTCCGAATAGCCAGTAAGCTCGCCCATGGAAGAATCTGAAGAAGATCTGGCTGATCGAGATGATCCTCAGATTGATTTGAGGAATATTTCTGCTGACGAGTATGCCAGGCTGAGGCATAGGAACCAATTTGTGCTGCCCTGTAATTCCATCAATTCGAGGTTCCACACTAAGTTCCAAGAGCAGGTGTATGAGCAGCTTTATGGAAAGTCCAGATTTTTTTGTTGACCACAAGTATATTGATTGGGACCACTTGCACTCAATTGATAAATATGATGGCACATACAGACTTTTTCATATGGCTGGGATACAGAATCTAGTGGCATTAAAGTATGATTATAATGAGGACATCATCAGGCAGTTCTATGCCACAATCTACATCTCGCCAAACTTTCAGCATATGTCTTGGATGACGGGATGCTAGCCACTAGAAGCCAACAAGCATGAATTTGAATTGGCTTTGAAGACTGAGTCCAACACCTATGAGAAGGTATATGATAGGCCAGCACTTGAGCTTCCTGCCCTCTCACAGTACTATGATCAAAACTCCAGATTCATTCCAGGCAAGCTGGTTGGACTCCTCCCCATTCCTAGCCTAGTCAATAGAATCATCAATCACACCATTCTTCCCAAGAGTGGCAACTATGATGCGATCTGAGGCCATGCATGGAACCTCATTAATTATGTCATGGAGGGTCGCAGATTTGACGTGGTTGATCTCATGATTAGGGAGATGGCATCTTCAAAGAATGACAGGATCAAGCGCATCAACTACGCTCCTTATATCATGGCCTTGATCCAGAAGAAGATTCAGTTTAGAGGTGGCTTGGATGGTGTTCACAATCCATATAAGCCTAGGGCTGATCCTCCTTTTCCCCCAGCTGCTCACCCTCATGTCCCTCAGCAGGCAGAACCAGCAGCAGCAGGAGAAACAGCAACAGGAGCAGCAGCACAGCCTGAGGAGGCAGGCCAGGTCTCACTTTCTTAGATCTACTCGGCCATTCTCCAGCTCTGCGATTCCCAGGCCGAGGGGTTCGCCTCTCTTTCCTCTAGGATGGATTCTCTAGATGGGAGAGTTGCAGCTATTGAGCAGGCTATGGCTTATCCTCCCTCTCCAGTTCACTATGGTCATCGTCGTCGACGTGACCCTTCTCCTCAGGGACTCCAGGAGTAGCCTTTTTGGTTATTTGATGCCAAAGGGGGGAGAAGATCTGAAGATGGGATGAAGAAGAAGCTCTTAGCTCAAATTTATCTATATTTATGTATGAACTTTCTATGTAATGACTTTTTGTGGTGTAATGAATTATCATGTCCTTATATGTTTCATATGATGTAATGAACCTTTGTGTCCATGTTTATGCCATGCCATGATAAATTTGCAATTGCATGCATCTTGTGCTATTTTTTTCCTTGTGCCTGAAATAACTTTCTATATATGCTATATATGCACATGTTTAGGGGGGAGCTTTCCCTATCTCGACTTTAAAAAGAGATAATTCACCAAAAAGCTCAAGTAAAATTTATTGCAAGAATTATTCTCGTTTAAAGTCACAAAGGAATATACGACTAATTGCTCAAACAAGTGGTATATTCAAAACTTTATTTCTCACATAAAACTTGTGTTGTCATAAATTACCAAAAAGGGGAAGATTGAAAGCATTCAGGCCCTTAAAAATGGTTTTGATAATTAATAAATTTATGTGAATATGGGGCTAACGTGTTCGACAAGTATTTAAAAGGTTAAGTCCCTAAGTGGATGACAAGACGCATGCTAAGGATCAACGTGAAGATCAAAAGTGGCTCAAGGCAAAGGTATACTTAGACTAAAACACTCTTTTTGTTTTTACCGGTCTTAGGAGAAAGAGTGGAATGCTGGATTATAGGCTAAATGTCGTACCATAAAGAGAGACCACGGCACGTAGCTTGATAGCATAATTTTTGTGCCATTTAGATTAATTTAGGATCATGCATTTTTTGAAAATCAAATTTAAAAGACAAATATGTGCTCTATCTGGAAAAACAGAAGTACCGGAGTTTTAACGACGGAACTACTCGGAGTGGAATTTCCGTAGTCTTGTGCGGTACCCCCGGAAGCTCCGAAAAATCAGGCAAAACCATTTTTCCAGAGAGTACCCCCGGATGTGCTTGGTGCTCTATCCGGACAACCGGAAGTACCGACGTGTAAATTACGGTACTTCCGCTTGCCGAAAACTCCGGCTATCCGAGCAGAGCCTTTTTTCCAGAGAGCACCCTCGGGGTGATTTTCGAGTTCGCGAAATCCAAAAGTACCGACTCCGATAGGAAGGGCGGAACCTTTTTTCAAGAGAGCACCCTCGGGGTGATTTTCGAGTTCACAGAATCCAAAAGTACCGACTCCGATAGGAAGGGCGGAACCTTTTTTTCAGAGAGCGCCAACTTTTGGTTTCGGCCCAAGCGGAAGTACCGCTCGACTCCCAGAACTACCGGAAAACAAAACTACCGGATTTATAATGGCGGTAGTTCTGCGTCGACTTTCAATAGCTAGTTGAGAAGCTCTGAAATAGTTGTTACTGTCGCGTCAGAGCTGGAGCAGAAGTACCGGCCTTTGGCCTGCGGTACTTTCGCTCACCCTGAATTTTTCTGAAATTTCCCTCTAACAGATACTTTTGGTTAGTGAGGGTTTAAATACCCGTACCTCTACTCAAGGACAGCAAGAATAGACCTTATTGAACATCTTTGAGCATTGAGCATTCACTCCACACCTCATTTACTCCTTGTGCATTCATTTGAGGTGGTTGAGCCAAAAAGTGCATTGCATCCAATAGGTTGATCCTTTGGCACTTAATTGTGGTCAAGTGAAGCTTGAGATTTATTACTCTTGGTGTTTGCCGGCACCTGGACGACTTGGTGGAGATTGTCCAGTGATCTTCTTAAGAAGCTTGTGAGTAGACCCGACATGTGTGAAGGTTGGAGCTCACCTACCCGGAGCGGGGAAGAACTATCATTAGTGATTTGAGGTGGAAGGCTTAATTTGTGGAGCCAATCCAATTCGTTTGGGCTAACCTCAACGTAGACTAGGGGAAACCAGCAAGTTTCCAAATACCACGGTAAAATATCGAGTGTACTTGTTTCTCTCTTGTCTCCTTTTAGCACTTGTTCATTTAACTCTTTATGATCATTTATTTGTGTTAGTGCTCTTGTAGATCCTCAACTTTGCTAGAATTGTGTAGGTCTCAAGTGCATTATACTTTTGTCATATTAAAATTGTAAAGAATTAATTAAGAGGCTAGAAAATTTAAAAACCTCATATGCACACCCCTCTAGTCGATTATCCTTAATCCTACAGCCATACAGCAAGTTTGTCTCATATGCATTATCCTCATGAGCTGCACCTCGCCCCTGTAAAGTGCATTCTTCAGTATCTTCGCGGCACCATCAACCACGGCCTACTTCTTCACTGAGCAGCCTCTACGGATCTAGTTGTCTACTCCAACGCTGACTGGGCTGGTTGTCCCGACACGCGCAAATCCACTTCGGGCTACACCGTGTTCCTGGGTGACAATCTTGTTTCCTGGTCCTCCAAGCGGTAACATACTATCTCTCGTTCGAGTGCGGAGGCTGAGTACCGGGCCGTAGCCAATGCTGTTGCTGAGGCGTGCTAGCTACGCTAACTTCTTCAGGAACTTCATAGTCCTCTACGCCGAACTACTCTCGTCTACTGCGACAATGTCAGTGCGATCTATCTCTCAACAAACCCAGTGCACCATCAGCGCATCAAACATGTTGAGATTGACCTTCACTTCGTCCGAGAACAAGTTGACCCTGGTGATGTCCGCGTTCTTCACGTTTCGACGTCATCTCAGTACGCCGATATTTTCACCAAAGGGTTGTCTACTTCTGTTTTCACCGAGTTCCGGTCCAGTTTGAACTTCCGCTCCGCTGACGCTCGAACTACGGAGGGTGTTAGAATGCCTTGGTTAACATGTTAGATGTCGCAGTTCTTGACTCATACTTAAGGCATAGCATAGTTTCACAATTGCCTCCTCACCTGTCTGGTATGGTTTAACACTTGGTATGGTTTCGCACTTGCTCTCTCACCTGCCTAGCATAGCTTCACACTTATTTTCTCACCTGTCTGACATAATCTATATATATTATCTTTGATTCTTCATTCTATTCATTGCGTGATTGCTTTAAATATTCCTAGCACTGTCTTTCACATACAATATTCGGTGTCATGGCTTCGGGTTTCAAGTAAACCGCGGATACTATCACGCCGAGAGCCAATACCGTACATGCGCGGTTTGGAAAATCTTCGGGTTTCAAGTAAACCCCGGATAAACTATCACGCCGAGAGCCAATACCGTACATGCGCGGTTTGGACAATCGGGAAGAAACCGTGCATCACGACGACACGGCACGACCAGCAAGCAAAGCGCGCGTCTCTTGAACGCGTCTCCAGTCCACTCCACCTGTACCGGCCGCCCTGACGTACGTTCCATCGGAAGTCCGCGGTCGCAAGCAAAGCCGACGAGCAGCTGCGTTCCTTTCCTTCACCTAATGCTGGTTCACCTCCACCGATTGATTGATTGATTGATACTAGCATTTTCGGTTACTATTTTTTTTGTTTCTCCGGTCAAAGTTTGATAACCATTTCTCTCCCCGCTTGATTGGTTAAAATAAACAAACACAATCACCAAGTTCACAACCCAACAACTCCCTCGGAGACGGCCTTTCTTAATTGTGATGGTGCTGCTGCTGCTGCTGCTGCTGCCCTCGCGCGCATCAGTTGCTGCTCCTTTGTCGTATCGCAGCAGCGCACGGCGATTCTTACGCCAAACCCATACAAGTAACACGAGAAAAAAAAACCCATACAAGTAACACGAGCTGAGCACATACGCATTGACTCCCCAACTCCAGCTAGTCCACACCGGCATATATAGTTGCGCCCGGCCGCGCAGCCGAGGCGAGGCGATCGAACAAGCGCACAGGGCCGGTGAAGGCCGAGAGGGAGGAGAGGGTAGCACGTACGTGTAACTGTCCAGCAGAGCATGGCCGGGCTGCAGCGGTCGAGCGAGACGTTCCGGCGGTCGGGGTCGTCGGGTATGGTGTGGGAGGACAAGCACCAGCCGGCGTCGGGAGAGCTCGGCAAGACCAAGGGGCAGGGCAAGGAGGCGCCGGCCGCGCGGCAGCAGCGGAGCGGCTCGAGCGGGCACGGCGGGTACAGGGCGGGGCACGTGCAGCCCGCGCTCGACCCGCCCTCCCCGCGCGTCGCCGCCTGCGGCTTCTGCAACCTCTTCGCCAAGGACAAGCAGGCGCCCCGCGCCAGCGGCAACGCCAAGGGCAGGCGCCGCTGAGCCAGGCCGTGCCGCGCGCGCGTAATTTGTGCGGTTATGTATGTATGTATATGCCAGACTCATATCGATCTTTTGTTAGCTTTGGCTTGTTGCTTCGTGCAAGGGAAGTTAGAACACGCATGCATGACCAAAGGACAGAATACTGAATTGTGTACGCACTCTGAGCTTCTATACTTGGGTCGCACTGTGCAGTCATATGATCATCTCTCTATCTCGTGACACGAGTCGCACAAGATCAAGGTGCGTGCCTTGCTTTCTCGGGTGGGGATACATGGATTCGATTACAGGACGTTAGCCGCGTAGAACTTCAAATTACGGCATGCAAGTCACTGAACTGCAAGTTTTAGTGAATTACTTATCAAAACTCGTATTACTAGTAGTAGCCCTAATAATTCAATTCGTTCGTGAAACTTGGAATCGTCAAACAGGCATGGCGTATATCCTGTCCCTTTCCTCCTGTCTTCCTTTTCTCCCATCTTACGTGTATGAAACGAATCAGCTCCACTGTTTGTTCTTCAACTCCACGCCATTCGCACGTAGTGATGATAAGCCGTTTCTTTTCCGACTTTATAACGAGGTTGGACTTGATTCCCCTACCCGTTCAGACTTCGCAATTGCCATTCAACCTTTCGCTGGATAAAAATTTCCTCCCATTCAAACAGAAGCATGCCTTCAACTTGCCAGGAAAATAAATGTATATGAAATGTCGCTTTTTTTTTTGATAGAGAAGAGCATGTCTTCCATTAACCATTGACTCTGGGCAGATCGCCCGAGACCAGGGCAGTTACAAAGGCGGGGACTTGGTTCATAAACATCGCTGAACCCGAGCAAACAACACTCGCCCCATACAGAGCTAGGCTATCAGCCACTTTGTTGCATGATCTTGGGCACGCCCAGATCACACAATACTCAAACGTTTCCGCAATGAAGCTTCTGATCTAACGGAGCAAACACCCGTCGACACTCCTATCCAATTCTGTTGAGGTCAGCCCTTTTTGCAGATTTGTTGCATCTGTTTCGACTATAATCCGGCTCATTCCCAACTCAGCAACCCGGCGAAGGCTCATCAACACTGCCTGTGCTTCCGCATGCAAGGGACTCGAAACTCTCTCCAGCCTCCCACAGCCCCCTTCCAGGAATTCACCATTGTTGTTACGCGCAACAAAGCCCCATCCGCCCTCTTGTGTATTGGCCTTGAAAGAAGCATCTGTATTGATTTTGTAAATGTCCTCCGGAGGGGGTTCCCACTTCGAGGATCCATTCGCTCCCTTCTGGCCTTTTATTTTTTTAAGCTTTTCAAACTCCTTAACATAATAGTCAATCAAGGAGCAGGTTTCTGGGCCCGAGGCTCTACTTTCTCCTGCATTGACTTTGTTTCTTGCTGACCACCAACGCCACAGAAGAACCCAAACCTGCATCTGGATCCCCGCATCAAGGCTCCATATCATCTTCACTGTTTCTTTTGCCGTCCTACAACTAACAAGTTTGGATCGCACTTGCTCCAGACCCATCAGCCGCCAGCACTCCTTCACTTTTTTGCAGTTCAGAAAAAGGTGGCCACAGTCCTCGTCAACTCTATTGCACATCGGGCAGATTGTGTCACGTTTAACACCCCTCCGAGCTATGTTCCTGCCAACAGCCAAACTGTTGTGCGCAAAGCGCCACACGAACATCCTCAATTTATTTGGAGCTTCAATCAGCCATATCTTCTTCCAGTCAAAACTGGCATCATCTCTCCTCTCCGTCCCAGACCCAGAAGCATCTCTTGCCTGCTCATGTTCCCTCTTCCACAATGCCACTTTATAAGCTGATTTAACTGAGAACACCCCTTTTGGGTCAAACTGTCATGCTGGCCAGTCCTCCACTTCTGCATCCATTTGTAGGGCTAAAATGGTTTTCGCATCCGACTCCCAAAAGGTATCCTTCACCAAATCCTCGTCCCAATCGCCCGTCGCCGGGTTCATAAGCTCAGACACCCGTGTCAGTACCGAGGCACCTCTGGGGGTTGTTGTTCTGCGAGTTCTTCCGACTGGTATCCAGGGGTCAAACCAAATGTTGAGCGAAGTGCCATTCCCCACCCGCCACACCACTCCCTCTTTCAGCAGTTGTACTCCTTGCAGAATGCTCCTCCAAGTATATGAGATGCCTTCCCTTGCCCTACACTGCAGGATGTTACTGTTGGGGAAATATTTGCACATGAAATGTCGCTTTAGCAAGCCTACATAGTTGCAGTTGAATTTTAGACCTTCGTTAGTCGTACATTTGAGGTAGTAATTTCTTCCACGTGTTAGGCCCCGTTTGGCACGGCTCCACTTCACAAGTGAAGCTGTTTTTTTTTACTTCACAAGTGGAGCTGGGTGAAGCTACTTTTTTCAGCTCCACCCAAGGAGCTACTTTTGTCTCAGCAGGTTTTAAGGGACTCCTTGGGTGGAGCTATTTTGTTGTACCCCGTTTGGCACAAAACGACTCCAAACAGCTCCAGGAGCCGGTAGTGGAGCTGTGCCAAACGGGGCCTTAGACTAATACATAAATAGCAGTTCAAGATATTAAATCTAACCATAGTAGTGTGTTTTGTACTTTTCTTTGACCTAGCATAGTATTTGTTCAGATCCTAGTGTTCATTTAATTCAAGAGTAGAACATGGGAACATAATCCCTGATGAATAGTAGCATGATAGGACGAATTAGGCTCGTTTCTGCATTTATTTGAGCTTAATACAAGGTGGTATATTGTAGTTCCCTTTCTCTCCTCGTATTCAAAGAGTAGAATGGACACAGCCTGGTCTGATTGCCAATCTTTCCAAAATCTACAGAATTACAGAATGTAGAGAGAATTACAGTGTGCTGTATGTACTCTTGTGCCAACGCACCCGTGCACTTCCTGGATGAATATACTCCTTTTTGTTGCTATTGCAATAAGGAGAACAGTGGAATACCCAAGTTTGAGAGTACAGACAAATTGCTGCCATATAGAGATTGGAGAACTTGTAGCGCACACATGCACTGATGGATGTGGGGTATCTTAAGAAAAATGGAAGCCCCGTCGTCCAGCAGTTTCCCTTTCTGAAACACATTCTGAAGTTAGTAAACCAACCCGACCAAATCTTAAATCCGAAGTGTTGACCACCTATATATCACAATTCACAAATGCCAGGGCGAACTTGATCAACTCTGCAGGCTGCAAATGAATTTTCAAAGCTGGGGAACATCATGCGAAGTACTAAATGATACTGTGTCATCTCTCTTCCCTTCTGATGTCAGATGTGAGACTGAAAAATTCTTTTGTCGCCACAGCTCTGAAAGAGGACATAACGTGGAAGACAATAAAATCACTATGCTAGTTACAAGTTGGAACAGAAGCAATTAGTCACCTTACTCATTCCTAAAATTTCAAATCCGGGGGGAAAATCTGCAAAAAAAATGATTTTACCTTCGAGCAATGGTGATGCATTCTCTATCTATGAAACCAATCAAGAGTCCTCTGTCCTGATGATTAACATGTTCGGATACTACAGGAAGTTGATCCACTCCATGAGAATCCATAATCTTTTCAACAGTAGTAAGTGGCATCTGTGGTGTCACAGACCACATTTTACACTTAACGGCTCCGCAAACATGTGATACTAGAGGTTCCTGTACCTGTTCTAGCATGAACAGAAATGAATAACTAACAAATAGGACTACATGACAACAAACATTTTATCAAGTTAGATAAACTTAATATCCTCTGAAATACGATTTGACCTCACCAAAGAAATAAGAAATCCATCTTACTTTTGTCTGTTTGTGAAAACCTTTCAAGCAAGCATGAACCACAGAAACCAGAAAGACCAAGATTGGTCAAGGACTCATGGTCCCAAGGGACTAATTAACTAGGGCAGATATTATTTGATACGTTCCAGTCTATGAGAGAAGATAGAATTCGCTGTGATGATTGTTCATTAGTTGTTTGCTTTAATGTATCTGGATTGTAATGTGGTATATTGGGTTAAACTGAGTATATTATCCTGGTGGTACTATATCCAGAATAGGCATATGGATGCAGTTACTATCAGTGGCGAAGCCAGAAAGAAAATAGAGGGTGGGCTCAAAGCATACTGGTGGTGAGAAAGATTAGCGAAGTCATACTCGGAAATATCGTAGTCTAAACGTGAAAAGCGGCCCAAACAAAATAAAATCAAATGAAATAAAAATGTATAAAAATAGGTACTTGGAAGTATAATATAAATGTAGATGAATTTAAAATTTTGAACCACTTGATTTAGAGTTTTGATGGCAGAAAATAGGTCATTGGAAGGTTTGCCCGAGGAGACAGTATAGAACAAGATGAAGGAGACAATGTTCATTGGTGCTGTTTTTGTGGGTGATGCCTATTGATACGGCTGGGCAGTACAATTTTTGAAACAAGTTTATTATGATTTTAATTTGGTTATGATAAACTGGGAAGGAATCGTGCCGTGGAAATCAGCAGTAACTTTTGCTCTCGAGCAACGAAAATGTTTAGAACGCAGAGAAAGGCAAGAAGTAAGCAAGTAGTAAGCAAAATGGTAAGCATTACTAAAAGTAGGTTATTGGTTGTTACCAATGGCAGAAGGCTTTTGATTGCTTGTTTTGCTTTACTTTGCTCAAGCAAAATGGCAAGCAGCAAATAATATAAGGGCAACAAGTAAATATATAAAATCATTTCTACTTTGTTTGTTGGTTGCCATCGGGGGAGGTGAGGCTCAAGCCTCACCAAGCCCCCCTGCTGGCTACGCCCCTGGTTACTATGTAAGTTGGGTATTTGGAATGAAACAGGAGGCAGGTGGTGCTCATAAGGTAATGATGTATGGCCATTGAGCTTGTGTGTGCGTGTGGGTGGTGGGGGTGGGGTGGCCTGAAAAGAAGTGTGCACAAATAAGGTAATGATGTATGCCCATTGAGCTGAAACAACAACGTACTACAAAAAATGAACTAGTTGAAGTTTGGTATAACATAAGCGATAAATTAAGGTCAAGCAGAATTGTAAGGAAATAAAGAGCACAAATGACAGCAGTTTGTTCTCACCTCAGTTTGTGCCCTGGTAGTTTTTGCAGTTCTGCAGAAATCTTGGATATCTTTGAGTGCTAGCAAACCTACTAGAGATTTGTTGCTCTCAGTTATCATAACAAAGGGTTGCTTCTCCGCAAGCATAATATTTATTGCCTCAACTACTGGAGTTGTCATTGAGACAGAAATGTATTTAGTTTTCATGGCCTCTGCAACAGTAAGATTTTCCAGCATTTTCTCATCTGTGACATCATAGACACAAAGTGAGCTTTCAAGTTTGCATAGTTCTGTAGCAGCATCAGCTGTATCCATGGAAGCGACTTGTTGGGTTTGAGAAGGCACATTCTTTGCCTGTTTAACTGTACTTGTTTTCTTCTCCGTGGAATCCAGTTTACCCCTATTGCTCTTAGAGAACTTTTGAGAAGTGATCCAAGATGATAATCCAACAGCCCCAAGCAAAGGTATAACTATACGATAGTCCTGTGTAAGTTCAAACAGTAGGAGCACAGATGTCAGAGGCACCTTGCATACACCAGCAAGTGTAGCTGCCATACCTACCTGCAAAGATGAAACAAAAGGAAGCAAAAATGCTATGAAAGTTTTCTTTGCTTAATATTTTCGTTCAATATAACTACCTGGCAAGTACACCTGGCAAAAAGTTGGGACTAGAAAACCAGTGACTGTACAAATAATTACCAGAGAAGGAAATGCCACTACATAAGGGTAGCATTAACATTACCAGTAGACAAAAAAGAGTTATTGAAGTATTGCCTCCGTTGCAAAATGTGAGACACGGTTTGACTTTGCACAGTCTCCAAAATTGAACTTTCACCATTATGATATATTGTTAACAACTCTAATATCATGATCGCATGAAAGTACTTTTAAATACGAACCTAACAGTATCACTTTTCTGTCACTAAACTTAAATATTGTTGACAGTTTGATTCTCGAAATATGCGGGTGCCTTAAAAAACGACGGAGGGAGTAGTTGAGAAGAACAAAATGCAGAAGAAAGAGAAGACTGTGCTGATGGACATATTACCAGGCCATATGCTTGAGGTGATGCCACATCTAGGAATGGGACATGGAACAGTGGTTCAGGGCCAGCAAATGTAAACTGCATGAACTTGCCATATGCCATGCCTGTAGCTGCACCAATAAAAAGGGATGGTGCATAATAACCTCCAACCAATCCAAAAGCCCTGCACAAAGATGTCGCCACTACTTTTACTCCAATGAGCTGAACCAATACAGCTGCTGAGAGTCCACTTGTAAATGGTCGTGATTCCAGCAAAATATCAACATTTTCAAAGCCCCAGTACAAAACTTCAGGGTATATAAGAGCTAGAAGACCAACAATAAGGCCACCCAATGCAGGAGATACAGCCTTTGGTAATCCTGTTTCCTTTTGTAAACTTTGAACTATCTCAATAGAAAGTGTTGTACACCTAGATTGTGTGATTGACACCAAGCCACAAAAGACGCCAAGCAAAAGATACAGAGGAAGTTCTGAAATTTATGAAGTCATGTAAATAACATCATACTTTCAATCTCTGGAGCACGAGAAACAAAATGTAAAAAGAGGATATCATTAAAAGTCATTATGACCAGCCTACCATCAGGACATCAGAAGGATTGTAGAGGCATCCTATGACTATATCAAGCTAAACTAATGGCAGAGAAACTGATTGCTTTAGGATCATCAGGTTAACAAGAGCACAACATGCAGTTTGGAACCAAAATGCAAGAATCAACTGCCTTTCAAGGGTTCTTCATTTGGTGTCATCTATCACTAACTTTCAACTGGTATAGTTAGACATAACATATTTCATTTCGACAACTGAAGTTGTTAAGGAAGCGTTATGCAAATTGCAACGGGAACAACCGAACAAGTTAAAATATCAGACAATTCATAATCAGAAACTGTGAAGTCTAAGCGCAAATATTGCAGCATATACTCTATATCATCAAAACTGCTGAAAATCTAGTTATAACAAAAACAAAGTACCTGTCGGGGAGCGAAAATCATATTCTGGAACTGTGAAAGTAGGATCAGAGCCAAGACCAATCTCTGAAACAACAGATGCTATCACCGAACTGAGTATCACCATAGGTGTTGAGTTGGAAAGGGACGAAGAATCCGCAGAAGAAGGCCACAAAACAGACTCAACGGCAAAAAAGCACCCAGAAACAGCAGCATTGAAACCTAAAATAAAAGCAATCACCTGAAATATAAGTAAAATGAAATCAGAAAGCAGAAAACATTAAAAATAATCAGAAAGCAGAAAACATTAAAAAAAAGTTTACTTGGACTGTTGGACATGCCGGCCATTTAGAGTATCCATATCAGGTGAATCCCATACTTGCTGCTGGGTTAACCTAGGTGAACTACTGACCTAGGAACATGTCCCATAAATTCCACCAACAGATGCATCTAATGTGTATTATCGATGTGTAAATCTATTCAGTGTGGGTAATAAACTGATTATGATAGGACAACATCATAGTGAGAAAATAAAGGGGGAAAATAATCTACACGGAAATGAAATTTCGATGCTGCCTCAGATGTATGGTTGGTGACAAATTTATTTTACATCAACATCAAGAAATCCAGCAAAATATATGTTCACATCATGGTTAACCCATTATATCTATTGCAAAAACCTTGGCAACAGAATCATATACAATTTGGGAAGTAAAACTTACCTGATGCAATTCCAGCTGCTGATCCAGCTGCCACAAGAGACATTTTTTTCCCGCCTTCCCACTCAAACACATTTCCAAATCCTTTGGCTATAGCAGAACCAATCTCTACACTGGGACCCTCAGGCCCCAAAGAATTGCCAGTTCCGAGCGTGAAAGATGCCGCCACAGCTTTCAAGAATGGCCTAAATGCACTCTTTATCGTAGACACAGTGCCATCTGAGTTGGTTTTGATAGAACCTCTTAGTGTGTTCAAACCTCCAACTATGATGCCTCCACTGACTGGAACAAATATCACTCTCTGCCAAATTTCACCAATGGGTTCCTCCCTCAGCCACGAAGCGCCTCGCAACGGTATGCCATCCCAAAACAGGTCACGTATTTCATGAACCTATGGCAAAAGGATACAAATTTTATATCTCAAGCTTTGAGATACTTAAATTAACAGCATGCAAATTTACCAGTGATTCCTTTCAGTAGTAAAATGCACCCAAGATGCTCAAGCTTTTCAAAGTGTATCATCTAGATCTGACACCTGCATCTCCAAGTCCATCCAACATTTGATGGGACAAAAAAGGAGATGTGTCAACTTATCAAAGGGACATAAGCTAGAATTGGAATCTTCCCAAAGATGGGGCTGTCCTAAGGGGCCGAGGTGATCCAAATTTGAGTTGAAAGATGTTGCTAAGATTCCATTGTACTTTAACCCCCTGACCTATATCTTGGAGAATAAGAAGACAATGCTTCTAAGAGAAGTTAATTCCTACATATATTCAGCATCAATACCCAGCTAAATTGACGAATTCAACTCTAATAAGCTAGAAAGTGGAGTAGGGATGAAGGCGGCTATTTTTTTAGATTGGGGAAGTGGGGAACTAATGCATGGGTTCATGAAGTCCAATAACTCGGTAGAATAAAATGCAGGTGACTGTATAGAGTAGCGGCTCCTAAGGATTGAGCAATGCTACATATCAGAAGCATCTTTTTAAGGGAATCTGAAGCATTGAATACAGTCTAAAGCATTAGTTTGTTATGTCGAACCAATTCACGGTTAAGCAGTTATACTTGGCAACATAGTGTAGCACACGCTAATTTTTTTCGCTTCAGCAACTAACACATGTACTAGTTCGCGCAAAAATTGCAGCGACTCCTGAATTATAAATCGTAGAATCCAAATAGAGTCCAGTTGGCGAGCGGCTACCGACAGGTTGAAGAGGACGACGGAGAGGCCGGTGAGGAGGCCGACGAGGCAGGCGGCGAGCGTGACGAGGTCGCGGCCGGGCGCCATCTCCTCCACGGCCGCCTTCACCTTCTCCCCGCGCCGGGCCCCGACCTCCTCGTCCGCCGCGCCGCATCGAATCCGAAGGCGCATGGCACCGCTACGGCTTCCGGCCGGGGATGCCAAGGCGCGGGGCGCGCGGCGGCCGGGGAGAGGAGGCGGGGGTTGGGACGAGACGAGGAGGAAACGCAGGGAGGAGGAGGGGGCCGCGCATGGCGCCATGGGTTCGGGTCGGCAAGCAACTGGGAAAGGAATTGCGCAAGGCGAAGCGTCCCCTGGGAAATCTGGCCTTTCCAGATGGAGGGAGCCGAACAGCTTTCCTCCTCCGTTCTCTTCGGTGGCCGGGAATCCGCTACGTGTTCCGTTCCATATCCTCGGCCTCTTCCCTCTCCACCCTGTTGCGTCCTGCCGCACAATAACAAGGATTGGGCCATTAATAATAGTATGCGGCACACGTTTTGCACCCGGACCAATCAAAGGACCTTTAAATTGGCTTTTGATTTTAATTGTTAGCTTTAGCTTATAAATAATAACAGTTTGTAGAAAGATATTATATAATTTTTATCGATATAAATGAAGTTATTATAGTATATATTACAATCAATTAGTAAATCATACTTTATTTGAAAGTTAGATACTGTAGAAAAGTTATTTATCATATAAAAACGGTTTTTAGAAATCAAAGCAAACAGAGGCTAAATTGGGGGAAATGACCCAAATGGGCAGATCATTTATTTTATCCCTTTTGTTTTTATCGCAACATGGCATGCATTTGCGATCAGCTTCTGCGTTGTTGCTGTCTCGAAGTCTGAACTTCTTCCAACCATGCAGCGAACGGTACGAGTCTGAGCGGATATGACCACGAAATTTGCTGTGCTCATTGCTCGAAACCCTGCAACACTACAGCAGGATTTTTTTTTCTTATCTTTCTGTAATTGTTTCCATACGCTGAGTGCTGACTAGTACCGTTTGTTTCTTTGAAAGAAACGTACTGACTGTACTGTTTAGTGCCATAACTTCAGAACAAAATATATCGGAATGCCCAACTCTCTGCTCAATGATTTGCAACAGTACTGGTATTTTGCCATCAGAACTGCTCTAGACTTGAATGTCGTAACTTCAGAACAAAATGTGGACAAATTAATAGACACCTCGCATCCTTTTTTCTCGTAGATATTTCAGTTTTATAACTCCTCGAGTTCAGCGTTCTACAAGCATTGTCCAACCAAATTTTGTTGCAACTTCACCATGATACTGTCGACGACAAGCTGTCGATCACCTTTCGACGAACGGTCCAAACCAAAAACTGACCTTACCAACCGTTTGAATTTATACGGTCAATGATAATCAGAGGTTATCACCGATGGTTTGTAAACTGTCTGTGATAATCACAATATAGATGGTTTGTAACTAGAATCGTCTGTGAAAAATACTATCACAGATGGCTCGAATCAAAAACCGTCTATGATACACATCACAAACGATTCTAGCAATCAACCGTCTGCGATGGGCGAGTATCACAAACGGTTGGTATATAAAACCGTCTGTGATACTTTTCCATCACAGATGATTGGTAGATACAACCGTCTGTGATGTGCTAGTATTACAGACAGTTTGTAGCTCGAGCCTTCTGTGAACTGTCTGTGATAGCTCATTCTATACCTAATTTTTTTCTTTTTTTCGGCTAGCCTCAGGAAATGTTAATTATGCCCTTTGAAAACAAGCAAATACAGCAATAAACACAGTAACACATTCTATTTTCATTAAGATTAGAGTCCACCATTACAACATCCCAATATAACGAATAGATTACCCATCTAGCTAACACAACAAGAACATGTAAAGAACACATATCCTAATCCTATGAATCTAACTGTTAAACATGACAAGAACAGAGAAAAAGCACAGATCCTAGCAGATAGTAGAAACTCAATCGCGTCGACGAGGCCTTTATGCCTAGGCTCTCTTGCCCATAATGTAGTGCACGAGTTGGATGTCTTTGACACCCGCAATCGTCAGCGTTGACTTGAGCGTCACCTTAGTAGCCAGTTGCTTCCACAGCGGCTTGCCTCCCGTAGACTTGCGCGTCGTCTGCTTCGTGTGAGCTATTAGGGTAAGAGTCGAGGAGGAGAAAGGCAAGGAGGCTGAATTTGGGTGAGTATTTATAGGAGAGAGAGAGGCGGGAGTACGAAAATTTTTAACGCGGGGATGGAGAGGTGGAGTTATGATCCATGGGGTGGGGTTAGTGGGTTTCTATTGGCTAGGATTGGGTTGGGGAGGATCGACGGGCCCATCAGTTAGATTATCACAGACGGTTGGTAGCTAAAATTGTCTACGATGTACGAGTACATAGACAATTCTATATACCAACCATGTATGTATGTATGTATGTATGTATGTATGTATGTATGTAGTAAAAATAACGAGTGCTCCTTGGTGCCCGGGCATCATAATCTAAAATAGGTATGTATCGTGTGCGGAAGATTTTAAAATCTCTTCAAAGGTAAAATAGCAAAGTTTTATATGTCTTATATATACTCATTTGAAAGGTTTCAATGCGATCTACAACTTTGCAGTTGAAGCAAACCCCAAATTTCGCAGGGAAGATCGAAATTTTTAGTAAAAACAGAAACCAAAAACTTGCAACACAAATTTGGGGGTAAAGATGGCTAATTTTGGGAGATCTAAGAGGGCGACTGGCTTAGTCTAGTTATTTTTTTGGATTAAACTCATCATTAACTTTCCAATGAGTATAAGAACGTCGTAAACGGACATTGTATGCAAAAGTTATGTCTATTTTACTAAAGGTGCTTCGGAACGGAATCCTACTCAAACTCAAATGGGAGATTATGAAATTTTAGAGAATTACGAGGCAGAAAACATATCACAAACGGTTTTTATTACAACCATCTGTGATATCACAGACGGTTCTTGGTAACACAGACGGCGCTGGCAGCAACACCGTCTGTGATTGCATTTAATACTAGCGATTTTGGTCAACTGTCTATGATGAGGCGTCTAATATAAACCTTTTTATAGTAGTGGCAGCTAGACTAGTGCATGCACACCATGGCGCAGCAGAACCACCGGCACGGTGGCCACCGGAACATGGAGATGGTGATAGACTTGGCACAGTCGGAGAAACCGGCGACGAACGGTGGCTGGTTCGGCTTCACCAGCGGGCTAGAGTTCACCAGCCTGACTTACACGATCGTCAAGAAGCAGCGCGGCGCCGATGGCGAGTGGGAGAAGAAGGATGTGGACCTGCTGCACGAGATCACGGGTAGGCGCCCAAGGGCTGCGTCACCGTTGTGATGGGGCCCAGCGGCGCTGGCAAGTCGACGTTCCAAGCCTCGACGGCCGCGTGGCGCTCGACGGTGTCGAGATGAACCCCAGCCTCATCAAGCGCTCCTCCGCCTACGTCATGCAAGACGACTGCCTCTTCCTGATGCTCACTGTCCACGAAATTGTCCCCAAGACGCTCATGTTCACCGCTGACTTCCGCCTCGGCTCCGTCGTCTCCGCCTCCGACAAGAAGCTCTGTGTGACCGCGTCGAGAACCTCATCGAGCAGCTCGGTCTCACGGTAATTAACCTTGCATGCTATACAATAGATTCCGTACTCTGCCAGGAGAAACAGAATATAGAGGCGCGTGCGCGTGTGTGTGTATATTCCGTGACAGCATAAGTGGTGCAGACATCAAGAAACACATACATCGGGGATGAGGGCACGAGGGGGGGTGTCCGGCGGTGAGCGCCGGTCTCGATCGACGTGGGCATCATCCACGGGCCAGTGCTGCTGTTCCTCGACGTGCCGACATTGGGGCTAGACTCGACGAGCGCGCACAGCGTGATCGAGAAGGTGCACGACGTCGCGTGCGCGGGGAGCACCGTGGTGCTCACTATCGACCAGCCGTCGTCGCGGATCCTGCTGCTGCTCGACCAGCTCATCATCCCGGCGCGCGGCCAGCTCATGTACAGTGGCGGGCCCAAGGAGGTCACCATGCATGGTGCACCTTGGCCGCATGGGCCACAAGGTGCCCAAGGGGGAGAGCTCCATCGAGCACCTCCTCGACGTCATCCAGGAGTACGAGTAGTCGGAGTTCGGTGTCAAGGCTCTCGCCGAGTTCTGCCTCACCGGCCTCAAGCCGCTCAAGCTCACGGCCACCACCAAGGCGCTCTCCATCGTGTCCAGCATACCCCCGACGCCGGTCTCATTGCCCGGTGGCGAGGATTTCGATCACAGCCTCCGGAGCCAGCACTCCAAGTCTCCATTAAGCGACGCGCAGTTCACTCCGTCCCAGCACCCCAAAAAAGAGCAAAACGGCAGGTCACACAAGTACACAACCCTCCAAGGTGCACAAGAAACGTTGTTCATTGTGCATTTGATTCGTGAAAATTTTGTAGAAACTGACTCGTGCTTGCACACTGCCCAATCGATCGCATGCAGCTTGTCGCTGGGGTTCCACAGGTACGTGCCGGAGATCGTGATGGGGACGTCCACGCCGATGAGCAGCACGTCCCCCGCGGATGTCAATGAAACAAAACCAAAATTTCAAAAATAATTTAAATCCTTGTTTGAATTTGATTTCTTGAGAATTCTAGCCAAATTCCATATCTATTCCAACCATTCAAACCTCAATCTCCCTGTCGCATCATTTCCTTGAAACGTTTTCGTGTGGGCACTGTTATCGTCGATGCCGATCTTTTTCACCACCGCCCAGTCTTTCCCTCTGCACCCACGCTTTCCCGCCACTACCACGCCCCTGCCAACTGGTCAGAGCTCGTACCACCTCGTCTTTCCCGCACTCTGTTTTCCTCTCGGCTGACTAACTTGCGCCGCAAACCACTTTGCCGCCCCGCCAGCTGTTGCCAATCAGTGTACGACCGCCCTGACATCAGACACACTTTTTGACAGCCGCAGCTCCCACCTTGTCGAGCCGCCACAGCAAATTCACCGCCGCCATCTAAATTCATTTTCTCTACCCTAATCCTCTCACCGTCGACGTGACTCGCCTCTGACCACTTTTGACCGTCGCAAATGCTATGCTCGAGACAACTCGTACCTCCCATCTGCTAGATCAAGCCACCCTACACCCTTCCTTCATTGTCGTAAACCATACTACCCTGCTGACCACCCTGTTTTCTCTTTGCTCTCACTCACACACCACCGCCTTGCCGACTTCCCTACTGTGTCTCTGCTCTCATTCTCTCACAGCCACTGCTTGACACAACACATCACCTTTTGACCATCACAACGCCGCACCCGAGGTAGCCTATACCTCCCCTCTCCTAGCCGCGCCGCACCCTCCTGTACCTTCCCGACCTCTGCCACGCACCACCGTCGCCTTAGCCCCGCCCCTGTGCCGAACTGCCATGGGAGGCCTATAAAAGCCCAAGACCCCCCCCTCCAGACATTGCACAGACATCCAGTGAGCCACCACCACACCCCAATCGAGTTTTCAATCGGAGCCTTGCCGGCGACCGCTCGAAGACCTCAAAGTAAGCCAAGTTTCGATTCCGCTTATTCAATCGCTCACATTCCAATTGCTCTCGCCTGTAGCACCCTTATGCTCCTAGAAGCACCACTAAACCACTGCCCTAGCCCCTCGGGCCCCTTACCATGCTGGCGACTAGCGCCGCCACTCGACCTTGAGACCTCACTGTGGATAGCTCGGCTCAGCCATTCCTGACCCTAGCCACCACTTCCCTGAGCTTTCTCTAACCCCATAGATGCATAAATCCTAACACAATTATCCTCTTAACCCATCCTTAAGCCCTATGCCATTCCAACGTCCCAGAGAGAGGAGACCTCACCGTCGGCAAACACCAACTCTCCAGCTACCGCCGAACCCCAAAATGGAAACCCCCAGACACCAGGAACCTACCCATGGTCGTCGATTGATGTTTTGACCACGGATTCCCCGATTGCCCCATCGCCTGAAATCTTTAGCCGCTCCCGGCTTCAACTCCGACCGCTCCGTCGCTTGAATTCTCCAACCACCTTGCAGTCGAGAGAGACTTCAACTACTCCGTTTTGAGTCCTAAGCAACACCACTTGGATGTCGTCCGATGCTTTTAAGCCACTCGTACGCCATCCGATGCCATTAAGCCACCCAGACGTTATCCAAACCTCGCAATTACTCGGACATCATCCGATCTCAGTAGCAACTTGTGCACCATCTGATCTTCGTCGACTCCACACTCGGCTACTCGGGAGTTGTTATGACCACAGTGTGGCTTACGACCATGCTATGGTTTATGACCATGTTATGGTTTACATCCACGTTATGGTTTACAACCACGTTGTGGCTTACGACTGTGCTATGGTTTACGACCACGCTGTGGTTTACAATCACACCGAGTGCTCAGTCACAGCAGTCATACTCAATTACGACCATGACTTCTAACTCCACATATACCTTCGCTCATGAGCAAGACTTGTGCCATCAGAGACCACCCGAGTACTCGTAGAATTCTCTGAGTACGCAACTACAACCTGGTGGACAGTAAAACCCACGATGAATAGTACCAAGCCTGTTACTGTTCATGAAGCCCCCAAATACATATACACATCTATTTCAATCGTTTCAAACTTGTCTATCCATTCCCCAACTCTGTTTTCCATACCAAACTCCTTTAATCCCCAAACCTGTATAATTTGATTTTTCTAGATTTTGTTTCTTTATTTTATTTCTTTGTTCCTAGCTCAACCCTTCGAGCATGGAATTGATTTATTTTCTTTTGGTATGTGGTAGTTAACGACACTGAAGATCAGCTAGTCCAGGAAGGAGAAGCTCAAGTACAAGCGCAAGACTCAGAAGAATACGAAATTGTAGAATACATTGATCCGCAAGGCAAGTCACATGTTTTTTATCATATTAAACCTACATTCTTTTAATTATTTATTTACTATATTTTCATTATGTTATTTACGCACTGTTATTTCTTGTGTAATAAATATTTAGAATGACATGATATTAGCTAATATCCTACCACCTGAAAAAGCAATATTTAATTTGATGGTCATATTGACCTTGACAAGACTTAGTAATACTAAATATATTATTTTCATAATCATGGTAGTCCAGGAACTTAATTGTATTATACTACTAAGAGACTTGGCACTTTGTCAGTAGAACTTCAAAAGTGGTTCTAGGATAAGCATATATCACAAGAAGCCACAAGATGGTTGGGTCCCATGACTTTATCCTAGGGTGGAGGCTTGGACTGGAAAGGTAGGGGTGCGGATGGGCACCGAAACAGTGCAGATGGGCACTAAACTGAAACTGGTGCGGATGGGTACCAAAATAGAGCGGATGGGCACTGAGAGAAGGGTTTGTGGATGGAAGTTGCCTTGGTGAAAATATAAGGACTAGAACCTTATACCAAGTAAAGAACATAGTGATCGATCAACCACAAGTGTTGATTCGTCAAACCTAGTTTAGTAACTACACAAGTTTGATTTAATATTTACAAAGAATGGAGGGAGATGAGGGAGTTTTGTGGCATGGAAGGGGTATAACCATATTTCACAACAGTGGGACCGCTTCAAATCGGGCGAGGTTGTGGGCCATCTGAGTTTGTTCGAAAACAGTCCCTACTAGGTATAGGCTATATAAAAAAATTATGCAGCGAAAAGTCTTGTTTTCTTAGCTCAATCATGAGGGTTAAGAGATCTTGTGGGTACAGTTGGGCAACTCTGCAGAGTCACAATTTAATGGTATTCAAATACGCTGTGCTTCCGGTAAATGAAGCTGTGTTTAATGGGTGAATCTAATAGCAAAGTATAAGTAGATTTGAAAATTTGTTAAGATTGGTAATCAAGTTGTTAAAACTCCAATTTCCTTAAGAAGGTATAACTTTGTGTTTAAAATTGTTTTCAACTAAAATTGTATCCACAAATTATTAAAACCACTATACTCCAATCCTTTGAAAGGTCCCGCATGTATTTAAATAGTTTTTCCCATGTGACATGTTGAGTACGGTGGTTTGTACTCATACTTACTAAAAACATTAACAGAAAGTGTATGTCAAGAAAATGAGGAAGTCTACGAGGATAACGTGGTGGAATACTGTGAAATTAGGGTTGTTCTCCGCTCAGGCATGCCTGTGGTGTTCTTTTGTACTGTAATGTATCTAAGGCCGCACGCCCCGCTGTAAAATTTGGCTAATAAGCCGTTATCTTGTAATAAAGTTTGCTTTTGAATTTAAGCATGTGTTGGCAATGGTATACAATTGACTGTAAAACCTCGCAGTTGAACAATCCTAGACAGTTGCGAGAGATTCACGACACCCCTAAAAATGGGGGCATTACAATCAACGTGCTAGGGGCACCATGGCAAGTTCACTAACTCGGACGTCGAGGAGGTGTGGGTGCTGATGCGTCGCAACTTCACCAACATCTGGTGCACGCCGGTGCTGTTCCTATCGCGGCTGATGGTGCTGACCATCATGGGGTTCCTAATGGCCACCATGTCTACCAACCCAAGGACAACTCGTAGGGAATCACCAACCGCCTCAGCTTCTTCATCTTCACCGTCTGTGTTTTCTTCTCCTCCTCCAACGACGTTGTGCCGACCTTCATCTAGGAGAGGTTCATCTTCATCAGGGAGAACTCGCACAATGCGTACGGGTGCCAGCCTATGTCGTCGCGGGGCTCATCACGTACCTGCCATTCCTCCTGCTACAGTCGGCCACGTACATCGCCATCGTCTGGTTCACGCTCTGGCTCCACGGCCAGTTCGTCTACTTCCTCGTCATGCTCTACGCATCCCTCCTCTCCACCAACTCCTTCGTCGTCTTCATCAGCTCTGTCGTGCCAAACTTCATCCTTGGGTAAGTACAAAACATGGAAAGTGCTAAGAAGCACTTGAGTATTTTTGGGGTTAGAAGCACTCGGGTTTTGGGATGTTGGATCTCTATTTAACGGATCCCCCATACCCCCCCCCCCTCAAAAAAACAAATCTACGACGTTGGATCTCCATCCAATGGATCCCCCATACCCAAAAAAAACAATATGAATGCTCCAAATCTGGGGCGTTGGATAGAGATCCAACACTTAAAAAATCTGAGTATTTCTAACCCCAAAAAATACTAGAGTGCATCCTAGACATCTCCACAAAACATTTCACATACATCGTACTACTACTATTGTATTTTTTTTCAAGAGTACGAACGAACAAACGATGGTGCATATAGTAATAAAAAGCCCAAGTAATTCAATTTTCAGCAGGTTCTTGCTTAATCTAGGCCAAGCCCGATTCCATATAGTAAGGCGGTCTGAGCCGGCTTTACAGTTTACATAGCTCATCTGTTCCATACAAAAAGGCTTTTTTTATAAGCAACTGCCCAGTTATGTTTTCTGCTTGTACGAGTTCCCGGCAACCGTTGATGCATGTCTCTGACTTGACTCAGGGTATGCGGCGGTGATCGCGTTACATCGCTCTTCTTCCTCTTCTGCGGCTACTTCCTCAACAACCACAGCATCCCGCTAGGGTGGAAGTTGATGAACACCGTCTCGACGATGAAGTACTCGTATGAGGGCCTCCTCATGAACGAGTTCCGTGGCGACCGGATCTTCTCCACAGTCCCGCTGCTCATCGGCGATGATATCCTCCGGCATGGGCGGACCTACAATGATTCATGAGTGTTCAGCTGAACACCTAAATTTTTTATAAAATACCAAGTATATAATAGGTATATTAGATTTATATATTGTTAGTTGTGTAAAAACTATATTTTTATGTCTGCAAATAAATTCAGCCCGCACTCTTCATATCTCCCGCGCAGCCCATGTAATAGTTAGACTCATTTTTCTTTCACTACTACAGAAAGCCTCATAGTAGACGTCTCATCACAAACGGTTTTGTGAAACCGTCTCTGATGAACACTATTACAGACGGTTGTAATTAGGAGGCCGTCTGTGGTATTTGTGGCGGGAAAATGGATTATCACAGGCGGTTATTACCGAAGTATCACAGACGGTCTGTATAAAAAACCGTCTGTGATAATCCCATATTATCACAGACGGTTTTTAATATAAAACCGTCTGTGATAAGCTAATTATCACAGACGGTTTTTAATAAAAAACCGTCTGTGATAATTCACAGACGGTTTTTAGTTAAAAACCGTCTGTGATAATGGCTAAGGCATTTATTGCGCTGCTCAGACCGCATCTGTCTTCATTTCGATCCAGATCTATCCACTGCTGCGCACTTTTTCACTCGGGAGGAAGCTAGGCGATTTCAGGCCAGTTAATTTGGTGGTAAGAGGCAGAGATTGAGCTTTGAATATTCAGTCTTTCCTGGTTGCTCTAGATATGGTTAGTAATGTAATTTATTTTTTCTTTAATTGCATTACAATTTAGGTCTAAGTAATCCATTAGTGGTTATTGAAGATGGTTAATTTGTAAAATTGTTGGTTATATAATAGCTGTTGTGTTTGTAATATGAATTGAGCTAGCAAATTAAGTCTTAATATAATAAATGTGGCCCGTATATATATAGTTATAATTAGTTAATCTAGATTTTAATACTAAGTTGTTATATATGTACGTAACGTAGGACTGAAGCTGGATGTATGCCGCGAGCCGTGTGAGTGAAGAGTACATTAATGGCGTTTCTGCTTTTATAAGAGCCGCCGAGGAGGATATGTTGAATAAGGGGGTGGAATATATGTGCTGTCCATGCACTGACTGCGAGAATTTGAAGATGTTTAAGAACCGAGGGCAAATTGTAGCGCACTTGATTCGGAGGGGTTTCAAAAAAGATTATACGTGTTGGACCAATCATGGCGAAGTGAATGATCATATGCCGCCGGATGACATCGTCGGTGAAGTGAATGATATGCCCCCGGATGACATCGCCGGCGAAGTGAATGATATGCCCCCGGATGACATCGCCGGTGAAGTGAATGACATGCCGCCGGTTGATGTCGATTGTGGCTCGGATTCGGATAGGTTGCACGATGATAATCTGAATCAGATGCTTCGCGATGTAGAAGAGAACTATGATGAGAGAGAGTATGTTAAATTCCGTGGCTTGATGGAGGACTCAGAGAAACCTTTGTACACGAGCTGCAAGTACACGAGGTTGTCGGCCGTGCTTGAACTGTTGAAATTGAAGGCAAGCAACGGTTGGTCCGACAAGAGTTTCACGGCGCTGCTAGGTCTTTTAGCGGACATGCTTCCGGAGGGAAATGAGTTGCCTAAAACCACGTATAAAGCCAAGAAGGTTCTTTGTCCGTTGGGAATGGAAGTAGAAAGAATACATGCATGCCCGAACGACTGTATCCTCTACCGTAAAGAGTATGCAAACATGCATGTATGTCCGGTGTGCAACGCATCCCGATACAAACGTAACAATCAATCAGATGATGGCGAGGGAACAGAGGCGAAGAAAGGACCTCCTGCTAAGGTGGCATGGTATTTTCCTATAATTCCCCGTTTGAAAAGGTTTTTTGCAAATCCAAAGGAGGCAAAACTGCTGCGTTGGCACTCGGAGGAGCGCAAGAAGGATGGAATGATAAGACACCTTGCTGATTCCGCGCAGTGGAGAAACATCGATAGGAGTTTTGCAGAGTTCGGTGCAGAACCAAGGAATATAAGGTTTGGACTGAGTACAGATGGAATGAATCCTTTCAGTAGCATGAGCAGCCGACACAGCACATGGCCCGTGACTCTCTGCATCTATAACTTTCCTCCTTGGTTGTGTATGAAGCGAAAGTACATTTTGCTGTCGATACTTATTCAAGGCCAAAACAACCTGGGAATGATATCGATGTGTTCCTAGCACCGTTGGTGGAAGATCTAAAAGTACTGTGGAACGAAGGGGTACAGGTATGGGATGCATACAAACGAGAGAACTTCACTCTGCGCTCCTTATTGTTCTGCACCATAAATGATTATCCTGCCCTTGGTAACCTATCAGGCCATAGTACAAAAGGTGCCAAAGCTTGTACTCACTGTTTAGATGGTACCGAGAGTGTGTGGCTGAGACACCCACGCAAAACCGTCTACATGCGTCACCGCCGGTTCCTTCGGAGGGCTCACCCATACCGCAAGATGAAGCAACAATTTGACGGAGAGAAGGAAGACGGTTCAGCTCCAAGGCATTTAAGGGGACACGAGGTTTATGATATAGTTAAGGATTTAGATGTTGTCCTCGGAAAGGGACGTAAATTGAGGGCTCATGAGAAGAACACCTGGAAGAAGAGATCAATATTTTGGGACTTACCTTATTGGGAGTACCTAGATGTTCGGCACTGCATCGACGTCATGCACGTAGAAAAGAATGTGTGTGACAGCTTGATTGGTCTCTTACTGAACATCCGTGATAAAACAAAGGACGGCGTCAACGCACGGCTTGACTTGGCTGACATGGACATCAGGCCTGAGTTAGCACCGACACACACTGATAATGGACGAACGTACCTTCCCCCTGCGTGTTACACTCTGTCCAAGGCTGAGAAAACAGAACTGTGCCAGTGCTTGCATGGTGTCAAAGTTCCGTCTGGTTACTCCGGCAACGTGAAGAAACTTGTTTCGATGCAAGATTTGAAGTTAAATGGCATGAAGTCTCATGATTGTCATGTGCTGATGACACAGATGCTCCCTATTGCAATTAGAAATATTTTGCCGATCAAAGTCCGAGAGACAATCATGAGGCTATGTTATTTCTTTAACACAATTGCTCAGAAGGTCATCGATCCCGAAGGACTAGATGCTCTGCAGGACGAGGTGGTGATGACTCTGTGTCACCTTGAAATGTATTTCCCTCCTTCGTTTTTCGATATCATGGTCCATCTCATTGTTCACGTTGTGTGGGAGATAAAAATGTGCGGGCCCGTATTCCTACGTAGCATGTACCCATTTGAGAGGTTCATGGGAATTCTCAAGTCCTACGTACGGAATCGTTCTCGGCCGGAGGGCAGCATCGTCGAAGGTTATGCAAGCGAAGAGGTCATTGAGTTTTGTGTCGATTATATGGCTCAGATTCAACCGATAGGTGTCCCTCAATCTCGTCATGAGGGGAGGCTGAAGGGTCTCGGAACTATCGGAAGGAAAGCAATCACTCCAGATATGGACACGTATACTCAAGCCCATTTCACGGTGTTGCAACACATGACTGAAGTGGCCCCTTATGTGGACCAGCACAAGGATGTGCTTCGGCAACAAAATCCGGAGCAGCCGGATGTTTGGATCATGAGGCAACACAACCGTTGGTTCAACCAATGGTTGAAGGAGCAAATCGCTAGGAGCTCGCCGAGTGAGACGCTGACATGGTTGGCAAAAGGGCCGACATTTACAGTTGTGACATGGCAAGGATATGACATAAATGGGTACACATTCTATACGCAGTCTCAGGATGTCAAGAGCACTAACCAGAACAGCGGTGTCCGCATAGATGCATTCAGTACCGATGGGTCGAGAAACTCGTACTATGGCTTCATAGAAGAGATTTGGGAGCTCGACTATGTGGTTTTCAAAATCCCCTTATTTCGCTGCCGTTGGGTGCATCTCCCACAGGTGAAGGTTGACAAGTACGGTGTCACGACCGTGGACCTCCAACGTGTCGGGTACAAAGACGAACCATTCATACTCGCCAATCAAGTTTTTCAAGTTTTCTATGTAACCGACCCGGCAAATAAGAAACGCCATGTAGTTCTTCATGGAAAAAGGAGAATTGTTGGAGTGGAGAATGTAGTGGACGAGGAGGAATACAATCAATTTGACGAGTTACCTCCTTTTGGAAATGGCATAAGGGTCGACGATCAACAACGTGACGAAACTAGTTACATACGCATTGATCATGATGAAGGGCTAATTTTTAAAGGAAATATGTGAAAATTTTGAGATGTATATGTGAAAATGTGTGATGTAGTCAATTTTGAGATGTATATGTGAAAATGTGTGATGTAGTCAATTTTGAGATGTATATGTGAAAATGTGTGATGTAGTCAATTTTGAGATGTATATGTGAAAATGTGTGATGTAGTCAATTTTGAGATGTATATGTGAAAATGTGTGATGTAGTCAATTTTGAGATGTATATGTGAAAATGTGTGATGTAGTCAATTTTGAGATGTATATGTGAAAATATGTGATGTAGTCAATTTTCAGATGTGTATGTGAAAATGTGTGACAAAAATGAATGTAGACTGATAAAATGTGTAAATGAATGCAGCTGGTAGGTAGTTGATCATGAATGCAGATGGTTGGCTGTTGATCATGAATGACTACAATTGGGCATAGTCTTATCACAGACGGTTCTAAACTTAGAACCGTCTGGGATATGAATATCACAGACGGTTCGAAGTTTAGAACCGTCTGTGATAAGCCTACTATCTCAGACGGTTCTAAACGTAGAACCATCTGAGATAGTATGCTTATTACAGACGGTTCTAAGTTTAGAACCGTCTGTGATATTCATATCCCAGACGGTTCTAAGTTTAGAACCGTCTGTAATAATCCGCTATATATACCTATGTCTAGGGTTTTCCGTGTATTATGCAGTTATTCTAATATCTAAATCCCGGTCTGCCTCCCCCGAGCCCTCGCCGCCGCCTCCCTCGAGCCCTCGCCGGCCGCCTCACTCGAGCCCTCCCCGGCCGCCTCACTTGAGCCCGTCGTCGCCGCTGCCTCCCCGAGCCCGGGGCCTCCTCCTCCTGCGTCGCCGCCGCCTCCTCCTCCTCCGTCTCCGTCCCCGGGGCCTCCTCCTCCTCCGTCGTCGCCGGCCGCCTCCCCGAGCCCGTCGTCGCCGCCGCCTCCCCGAGCCCGGGGCCTCCTCCTCCTCCTCCGTCGTCGTCGCCTCCTCCTCCTCCGTCGTCGCCGCCTCCTCCTCCGTCACCAAAACCCTAAGGTCATCAAATCCCTCCCCGAGCTTCATGCTTACTGTTAGGGTTGATACTTCATACTGATGCCTGTGGGATTTACAGTTGCTCGATGATGATAAATTCATATACTGAGATTGGTTCATTCGGTCTTTGAGCTCTAATAGCTGTTATATACAATCTTCCATATACTGAGATTGCCTGTGGGATTTACAGTTGCTCGATGATGATAAATTCATATACTGAGATTGGTTCATTCGGTCTTTGAGCTCTAATAGCTGTTATATACAATCTTCCGTATACTGAGATTGCCTGTGGGATTTACAGTTGCTCGATGATGATAAATTCATATACTGAGATTGGTTCATTCGGTCTTTGAGCTCTAATAGCTGTTATATACAATCTTCCATATACTGAGATTGCCTGTGGGATTTACAGTTATGGCATGTTATTAAATTGAGCTCTAATAGATTGGTTCATTCGGTCTTTGAGCTCTAATAGCTGTTATCTGTTATATACAATCTTCCATATATTCCTGTCTGAATATATGCATGCTGAATATATCTTGATCTTGAGATTGTAGAGTTTGTATCTAGAGCTCAAAAGACTGAATTCATTATTTGGCATAACCAATCAAGGAAGAGTATATGATTTAGTAGCGGGACGGCCAAGATTAATCTTGTGCAACCCTACAATTTGAGAGCACATATTCATGTTGAGACTGTTATTGATTCTATTATTTGGTTTATAGTATTAGCAACTAAAGTAGGTGCTAAGATAGGCACATCACCCCCTCTCTATGTCCATATCACCCCCTCCCTTCTCCCCCTCCCCTCTACTCCTCTCTTCCAATTCAATATGATCACATTCTCATCTTATCTTAATAGACCCACAAAATGAGCAACATGTCACCCGCGCATTCTTCAGCATCATCGCCGGAGGCGTCCGCTCCAACATCAAGACGCCAAGGAAGAGGGATATCAAAGAAGCCTCAGAGCCGACAGACCATCACAACGGTAAACGCAGCTGGGGTCCCTATCCTTCCTAAGCAAGCGGTAAACGCATTCCGAACCATGGTCGGAATAGTTGCACGACAACGAATTGAGATCACATACAATTCGTGGAAGAACGTGCCTGACAGTCGGAAACGTGAGCTGTGGACCGAAATTTTGGCATCGTTCGAGTTCCCAGAAGAACACTTACACGCTGTGGAACGACAAACCTACCAAGCGGCGTGCAAAGCATGGAAGAACTTCAAGAGCACGCTTGTCAAGAAATACGTGGAGACGGACGAAACGCCTTTCACTACATACTCATTCCTGGAACCACAATGGGAAGAGTTCAAGGCGATGAAAACGACCGAAGAGTTCAAAAGTACAAGTTTGGCGCACAAGGCCCTCCAGGCAAAAAACACGCACCCCCACAGACTTGGCACAGCTGGGTATGCGGGTAAAATCCCGCAATGGAGGTTGGAGGATGAGCTGGCAGCTGCAGAGGACATCGCCCCGCCGTTTTCCAATATCCCGGATGACCGCGCTCGAAATTGGCTTAGAGCAAGGTCATCTACAATGACATCGGGGGAAGTCTCCTTTCGAAACCCTGCAGACCAGCAAGTGTCCCAGCGCCTGGTAAGATATCGATCGAACTACGTAGCTTTTAATTACTCCACAACTTCGTACGAATTGAAATGACATGTCGTGCTCTTGCAGGAAGAGCTGAGTTTTCAATCTACGGAGGGATCATTCCAGGGAACAAGGGAGAATGATATGCTCTCCGTGGCCCTGGGAAACAAGGAGCACCCGGGCCGTACGAGAGGCCTTGGGCTTTACGTTCCATGGAAACATGGTTTCCAAGATGACTCTGACATTTATCGGCGCAGGAAGAGAAACAAAGGCGAGCGTGACGCACAACTACGAGAAGAGATCAAGGCATCTCTTAAAGAGGAGCTACTGGGTTCGATGGCTGATATAATCAGAGATGAGGTGCGGAAACAGACAGAAAGTCAGCAGGCCGCCACCGCCGCTGCTGCGCTAGCTAGCCCGCACAACCGTCCGAGTAGCTGCGCGTCCAATCCGACGCAAATCCAGTCCAAATTTCCTGTGGACGACATCCAGGTAATAATTATTACCTCTCGAATGCTTGCTCCATCGGTAGGCCTATTCGAGTAGCTAATTTTGTATTGTTATGTAGGAGCCTACGAATTGCAAGCTCCAAGTGAGATATGGCTCCGTTCCCTTGTACGCTGCTTGGGGCCAGGCATATTTGTCTGGTATCGAGGCCATGGTGCACGGTCAAGCTTTAGCGCCAGGCTTCGCAAAAGTTAATGTGGATGGTGTGCATGTCAATTTTGAGGTGGTCCCGCTACCGAAGCCCCCCAACGACGAGATCATGACTCTAGGACAGGCCATTGGAACATTCATCCAGTGGCCCAAAAGTGACATCTCCCTGGAGTCTTCTTCACCGGTGGCAGGACCAGAGCAACATGCACTGGTTCCATCTCCATTACAACACCAGTCGGTTCCACCACCGGATACTGCACCGGTGCTATCTCCACTGGTCATACTCTCGCCAGAGCAACTTGCACTGGTGCCATCTCCATTACAAGACCAGTCGGTTCCACCACCGGATACTGCACCGGTGCTATCTCCACGGGTCCTATTCTCGCCAGAGCAACTTGCACCGCTGCTGCCGACTGCCGTTAAGTCGACCTATAGCCGAAGCAGCAAGGGCAAAGCAAAGAAGACCAATGATGATATTTCGTACCTACCTTTGGCCCGCAAATTCGTGCTTGGTCAGCCGTTGCTCGAGGAAAAATACCTCGAAAAGCTACCATATAGTTGCACGCAATTGCACATGTGGTATATGCAGCAGTCCAATAAGCTAGAGGGAGAACGGACCTCAAGTATCACTGTCAAATTCACGTCGGATGATTTACACCACAATCTTCAAGAGTGTATGTTCGTGGTCGCCTTTGAGGATTTATTCGATCTGTTCACGTTCAACGCTCTTGACGTCTCAATCCTTCGATGCTGGACGCTGTAAGTGTGTACAATCACAGTCTCCGTTAATGTCATACCGATAAATGCCATATCTAATTTTTTGCTTTCGTGTGTATATATATAGACACATGCTGATTAAAGCTAGATCATCCAACTTATCAGTTGGTTTCTTCGACCCACAATTGGTCGCCAAGCAAACCATTGACCAGGATACACCCCTCGTCGAGAGGTACATTGCAGTAGGACTGCTGGGTTGCGTCAAGAAGGATTATGTACTTATGCCCTTCCTTCAAAACTTTCATTGGATTTTAGTAGTAATTGTACCAAAATGGAACAAGGTATTTTACCTTGATTCCCTAAGTAAGAATAAAATGGACTTCACAGTTCTCAGCCAAGTAATCGATAGGTAAGCACATATTCCCCATACATATCTACATTGTACTTTCTTTCCTTCCGAATGATTAAGGTTAACTTTTTCGAATTACGTAGGGCGTTTGCCACCTACATTGAAAAGGGAGGTGACTCGAAGCGCGGGGCCAAAGGCTTGCTGACACATGTTCGAGATTTTAAGGTATTCGCTATTTCACATTAATTAATCCTATGCAACAGTTGGTACTAATGCCTCTTGAACTAACACATTCCATTTTTTGCAGTGTCACCAGCAGGAGCCGGGCAACACATGTGGATACTACGTTTGCCAACATATGGAACTACTCCTCGATTCCTCGAGGCTCACCAATCGCAAGGTTTGTCACTCTTCTCATAATTACTTCATACTTAACACGTTACATATATACGCACATTGATATTCCTATCGACAGGTTGCGTCCATCCCGTCAACTGCATTGAAACAGCCTGTTCTTGGAGGGATTCGAGGAGAGTTGGCGTACTTTTTGCTGACTCAAGTCATAACGCCAGGAGGACGGTTCTACTGCGCACCATGATTTCTTATTGATCTTATCACTAAGTGCAAATGCAGTGCACATCTTTTGTAAATGAGATGTGTTAATGGACATTTCATTTCAATTCAATTAATCGATTTGCGAAATGGATGCGTGCTTTATGTTTGTGAAATGAAGTGCGATGTCAATGTGATGTTTTATGTCTGTGAAATGTATCTGAAAGGAAATGAGATGTGTGAATTGTATGTTTTTTGTCTGTGATTATCTGCTTGTTTCAGAGGGCATGGCTAGCATTTCCTGAGGCTAGCTATAAACAGAAATAGATTCTGCTGGGGTGGAGGAGTATCACAGACGGTTTTTTATTAAAAACCGTATGTGATTATGCGATATCACAGACGGTTTTTTATTAAAAACCGTCTGTGATTATCCGATATCACAGACGGTTTTTTATTAAAAAACCGTCTGTGATATCGGATAATCACAGACGGTTTTTAATAAAAAACCGTCTGTGATATCGCATAATCACAGACGGTTCGAAAACCGTCTGTGATAACTTGGATTATCACTGACTCATAATTTCAGACGGTTCAGAAAACCGTCTGTGATGACGTTTCTGAACCGTCTGTAATGTGGATTTCTGTAGTAGTGTTTCCACCTCAGCCCTCCTCACGCCCAAAGAGGTAAAGATGTAAATAAAATCCTAACATTTGTTCCATTTCTCATCTTGTGGCTGTCTGTGTGGAAGGCGGCTTCGGCCTTCGAGTGGCAAGCGGGCGGAAGTGCAGGCTAGAGGCGAGTGACGACCGGCGGACACGAACATGGTGCCATGATGTGACAACAATCATACGTGAGGCGGCATATGGTGCAAAGTGAGCGTGTGGCAACACGGGCGAGCAGAGAGGTGTCGTGGGCAAGCGAGCAGTGGCACAACGAACACGGAGGTAGGGAGCGGGTGACAAGAAGTGAGCAACGCGGTAGCTGGGAGGGAGCGTGTCATTGGGAAGTGAGCAGCACCTTCAACTTATTGTCATCGTCCTCTCTTCAGATCTAGTGTGCTCCACCCCACTTCACTTATTTTCTTTCTTGGTATGTTTTGCTTCATAAAAGGAACATACAATTTTCTCTTAGATGGACAGTTCTTGCTGATGCAGAAATAGCAAAAAAAGGCAAGATCGACAAGATATACAACACTCATTTATCTTTATAATTTGTTGTTCAATTCATATAATTATGCTCACCTTATATCACCCATTTCCTTATAAGAAATCATTAATTTATGTAATTTATGTATTTTTATTATATCTACATACACGTATCGGTGTATCAGTGTTTTGGGGAGGACGGTGCACTGCGGTATCAACGTATTCGAGTAACTTAGCTCTGAAATCCAAACACCCATCTTAAAAATTCTGGATCCGCCACTGTCCTCCGGCAGCTCGCCATTAGCGTGGTGGAGGCCGCAAGTGGTGGATGGTGCTCTACCTTTTCGACTGGGCCGTCTTCTACCGCGTCCTCTTCTACCTCGTCCTCCGCTTCGCCTCCATGAACAAGAGGAAGTGAAGTGAAAGCTGCAACAAGCTGTAATCATTCAACAGCTTCGCGTCCTAATTAAGGCCCTCTTTTAAATGACTTCGACTTCTAACTTTTAGAAATTATTTGGAATACATCGACTTTTTAATTTTGATTTTTTTAATTTTTGGTTTTTCGGTTTTTTGTTTATTTTTTGTATTTTTTGTGACGATACAATGGAGTTTTCATTTTTTTTTACTATTTTTCATTTTTTTTATTTCGAAAAGGTAACAAATCTCTGTAGCTTAATCGGAAGTACGGAGTAATTATTCAGTTACAGATCTGGATATAAGAGTAATTAGTAGTGACGTCCGTTGAAGTGACAAGACCCTGGATTGATCACGATCATGTCAAGATTTTTTCTCTCAAATTGTAATTTTCCAAAGAGACGTTTTTCCCCCTTGGAACCTGATTGCAACTCTTTTTTTGTTTTGGTCGAAGAACTAGTGGATCTACTAGCGCGAAACAGTATGTGAAGTGATAGACAATTTTGACATGTCACTGACCATTGGCCACCAAAGAAGACTAGGAACTGACTTGTCCATGTGAGTCTTGGAATATTGGTCCGGCCTGGCCTACCACCCACCAGACTCTGCCCGATGATCAAAACGGACAAAATCTCGGCGGCGTGGCCAACCGTTCTCTCCGCCAACCGCATCGGGCCACGGCGCCGCCCCGTGCATCCGCATCATTCAAGACGTCAGGGTGGTGGTTTGGTCTCCTACCCTGTCTCCGGCGAAAGTTCACCGGAGAACTCTTCTTCTCAAAATATCTTATTGACTTGAAATCACCTCATAAATACTGCTAAACATATGACCTAACGATGACGATCCAATCTAATGCAACGAGTCGTGTTTGCCCGTCCCATTCGTGAGGCGTGACTCACATAGTTCATCAGCATCAGAGTACTAATTACTGTCCTGAGTCATGACTCATGATGATAATGCTCCTTTCTGCAAGCTTGCGACGAACGCAGTAGCTCTGCTCCGTTCGGCTTGTGTAGCACCTCATATACAACTAAACTAGAACGCTAATAGAAACGTCATCGTTAAAGTAAAGAATAAATAATAAAAACAACAATATAAATCACAAGAAAATTAAAATATTAAAGATACTTTATTAGATAATCAACAGAAGCTAAAATAAATATTTGAAACATGGGACCGGTCCACTTCTATTCAAATGAAGAATAAAATAAAATAGCATAAATAGTGACAAGCCACAATGGTGAAACTCGAGCGCTTCTACTCATACATGTTGCTATCACTCCAGTGGTTTTTTTACCTGAGAATGGAAAGAGCAAGCGTGAGATCTGGAAATCTCAGTAAGTACCCAACAACGATCGCAACACGGTGACTAAAATGCAAGTAAAGCAACCAAAATATGCGAAGGACAAGCAATGTAAGCAAGTAATTGACACATGCAATGAACTTAGGTTATCAGAAGCACTGATATATATCGGAGACAGAGATCGCAAAAACAATATAATTAAAAGTAATTGTTATTTAGCAGGTTATAGCAAGTTATGGCAAAGATGCCGACGATCACATCCCACATATCCGGTTATATGAGAATAGTCAGGCACATCCTTATCATCGATTGTATAACCGCCGACGGGGTGTAATATCTTGTGTAACGAGAATGCACGGCCCCCCATACGTTACCAGGTGGGTGAAAATCTCCCATATATGTGGGTAATCCCGGGCCAGATAACTGGCATTTCTTTTATTAGTGAGTTATCCAAGATATAATTAGAAAGTCGAGGGTGAATTAAGGTAAAGCTATGAGAGTAAAAGGTTGATATAGTTGAGAACGGAGAGACATGATTTGTGATATAAAGCGATCGAGAACGATGGTCTGATGATAGCATACTAAAACCTGTCCTAAAGAGGATATTAGGAGACACATAAGGGTTGTCAATCATACAATTTTTATTATATAATGAGTGAGTATTAGTCAGATTAATGTACCACAACTAAATTAGCCGAGGCTCACAATCAATAATATACAATTAAAGGATCATGAAAGCAAGATACATAAATAAGACGCCCAATGTTAAAAGATACTAGTGGTTAATCTTAGATTTGAACATGCTTATACACTACCCCATCAACAATTTAAGCATTCATTCCAATCCCTAACTAAGTATGAATTCTATAGTCGAGCATTATACCAAATACAAGCGTACAACACTAACTAGCCCAGCGCATTAGAATCTATCTAATTCTACAAACAACACACAACTGGCAATCAATACAGTGAAATAATCGAATACTAAGCTAATGGTGACAAATAATTATGAAACGGTAATATGCGAAAGGACAGGTTACGGCCACGAGATACTTGCCTTGAGCACGCTCGACGGACACGTTGCACGATGGATCTGAAATGCGCAATTGCCCAACTGCTCCCTTAACAGCTGCGTGCGAACCTATAGGATGGAATGGAAGGCAACCGATCAAATACAGATGAATTTGATAAAGGAACAACGGGAGATGAACTTGACTGGAGAGGATACGAGTTCGCTAGCTCTACGGCTGTGCGAAATGCCGTTCGGCCAAGCGAAACGACGTTTAGCCGCGTGAACGGCTGTTCGACCGAGCAAAACGGTGTTTGATCAGCGAACGGCCGCGCCTTTGCCACCAGCCACCGCCGCCGCCGCCAACCACCGCTGCCACATGTCGTGCGCACAGGGAGAGAGAGAGGAATAATAAATGGAAAAAAAGACTTATGGAAGAAGGGAGTAGGAAGGTCCCCATTTAAAGCCACACTTGATTAGGTTTTTTATTATTGTTATTTTATTATTATTTTTAAGTGCTACAGCTTGGCGGCAAATCGATAACTCTTGCCGTCGTTTTCTTCCACTTATCAAGGGACCAAAAGCTAACGTTGATTATTTCCGCTCCACGCTTTCGTCCCCCTCCAACCAATTCCCTTGATCACTGCTCGAGTGCCCGTGTCTTTTTAAACACCCCGCCTTCTCTGTTTAGCTTGTCGTTCCAGAGCCCAGTTTACAAGCCGCGGCAGGAGCAAGAAGCTCTTGATTTGTGCCTACTGGTGAGTTGTGAGAAGCGGCGTTGGAAATGGGCGTGGGAATCCGAGCTCACGAGCAGAAGCATCGGCGGCACCACCAGGAAGGGTGCGAGGCCCACGGCGACGGCGCGGCGTCGCTCGCCGAGCTGTATCTGTACGGGGACGTGCTCGAGTCGGTGGTGGAGCGCGTGCCGGCGGCCGACCTCGCCGCCACGGCGCGGGTCTCGCGGGAGTGGCTCCGCGCGGTGCGCGCCGCGCTGCGCCGGCGCCCGCGGCGGCTGCCCTGGCTCGTGGTCCACCTCCAGGGCCGCCGGCGCCGGACTGTTGCGTACGATCCCCACTCCGGCGCGTGGCTCACCGTGCCAGCCCCGCGCCACGCCACTCCGTCGCACGTACGCCTCGTGCGCGGCGCGCGCGGGGACCGCGTCTGCGCGCTCTCGCTTTCCGGCCTCGACGTCGCGGGCGACCCCCTTGGAACGGCCGCGTGCGTCGCGCTGAAGGCCCCCGGCGTGTGGCGTGTCGACCCGGTGTTCGCCGCGGTGGGCGACCGCGTGGTTGCCCTCGGCGGCGCGTGCCAGCTGGCACTGGACGACGGCGAGGACGCCGCGGCGGTGGAGGTCCACGAAGATGGCAGCTGGACGGCCTGCGAGCCGCTACCTGGCGCGCTCCGGGAGTCCGCGGCGGCGACATGTCTCTCTGCGGCCGCCACGGATCAAAGAGTGTATCTCACAGACAGAACCACCGGGTGGGCGAGCTGGTTCGATCCAGCAAAGCGGCGGTGGGGCCCCACCCGTCGTCTCCAGCCGGACGCCACCGTTTCCACGTGGGGCATCGCGCCCTGCCGCGCCAGCTCCGAGCAGCTCGTCCTGTTTGGAGCAAAGCGGGGAGGCGAGGAAGCAGAGAACAGAGTCATCATCCAAACATGGGAGGTGGACGGCGACACACTCGAGCTGTCCCCCGGCGCGACGGACGACGCAATGCCGAGCGAGATGTCGGATTGGCTGTTCCCGCACGACGAGGACGAGGAGGACGAGGAGGAGATGTCGCCGTCGATCGGGGTGTGCGGAAACGCCACCGGAGGGTACGTGTACAATGCGGCCGAGCCGGCGAACGGCGCCGTGCTCTACCATCTGCGGGAGGAGGGGAAGGAGAACGGGAGGGCCGTGGAGCGGTGGGAGTGGGTGCCGTGCGCGCCGGCGGTGCGAGACGAGCCGCTGGGGCGCGCCATCCTCGCGTGCTCGCCGGTGGGTCTCGACGAGCTGGCGCGGGGGCCACGATCAGGGGGCCCACGATAATGTACGGCCGCACACTGAAACACTCTAGAAGCCCGGTTCAACAGTTCAGTGGCAACACTCTGGAAGAAAAAAGGATGGTGCCTTTGTAACCGTTGTTTCACACAGCTTTACTCAAAGTTGCACATTTGCATTGCACACCTCTCCCTCTCTCGCTGACTTTGTAAAGCTACTCCTGTAGTGGCAAAATGAGACTTGTTGGGGATACTTTATAATTTTTAACCTTAAGCATAAGTGTATAAACGAATCGAATATTAATAAATCGTTTTTAAAATCTATCTTGATAAGCCGTTTTAAAATAGTTATGAAAAATTATATTATTTATTTATTCAAGAAAAGCTATAAATTATAACAGGAAAAAAAGTGAGCCGTTGCTTTCTGTAACTGCAGTAATACAGAGTAAATTTGCAGCTTCACAGGTCAAGATGTAAAGGGAAAAAAGGGTAAGCTCTAAGCAAAAGTGACTAAATCTTTGCAAACAGTATAGTCTTGTGGTGCGGATTCAAGTGTCCTGTGTACTTAGGGCCTGTTTGGTAGAACTTCACCAGCTCCAGATCCACCCAGATTCACCAGATCCACCCAAATCCACCGTGGAGCAGCTCCACCGTGGATCTGGGTTTCATCCAAGTGTTTGGTACAGCTCCAACTCTGAGTTTGCTCTCCTCTATCTCACTGACACCTGGGCCCACACGTCAGGTTCCCGGCATCGGACGGATTCGTCCGGCAGTGGATGCTCCCGGCCGTGGCTCATCCCGGCCGCGAGGGAGACGGGGCCAGCCGGCGGCGGAACGGCCATGGCGGCGCGACGGAACCGACCAAAACAGATTCCAGGGCGTCGGCCGCTCCTTGGGGAGAGAGGAATCGGACGGATTCGTCCGGCAGTGACCGGCGGCGAACCGGGCGGCGGCCGAGACAGGGGAGCAAGGGCGCCGGCGGCTCGGGCCATTGGAGTTCGATTCCTTGATGGAGAAGCATCTACGGGCCTTCTTGAACTCACCTAGAGTGCTAGCTGTGGCCGAGGTGGGGCAGGGCGGGCCGGCAGCGAGAGGGGGCTTGGCGGCGAGGGTGAAGACGGCGGCGGCTCGCTGGGGAGAGCGGCGGGGTCCGGCGAGGTTGGGGACGTGCTCGGGGTGCCCTGGTGGTGCTCCGAGTGCGCCTAATTGGATTGAGGTGCGGCGGTTCTCCGGGAGTCCCCAATGCCGGTGTTGGGGAAGAAACAGCCTCGCCGACGGCCTGCAGAGGAAGAGGGGTCGATTAGCCGAGGAGGAAGGAAGAGGGAGGAAAGGTGAGTGCGACGATGGGTGGAGGGGGTCCTGAAGTCCACCGGTGGCGCTTGGCGGCGGGGATTGCCGACGGAGCACTCACGGCAGAGGAGGCGGCGGTGAGAGTTTCTCTGGTGAGCTTCGGTGGGGAATGCGGTGCTTCGGTGCTTCGGTGAGCTCCCGTGGCCGGCCATGGCAGCCGGGGGCGGCGCGGCGGCTGGCCGAGGGCGGGCACGGCGTGCGGCATAGGAGGAGGCGGAGCGGCGGCTGGGGGGCGGTGAGGCAGCTGGCCGGAGGCGGCGACCGGCCGGCCAGGGGCGGCACGGCGGCTGGCCGAGGGCGTGCAGCAACGGGAAGAGGACAGGAAAGAACGAACCGTTTTTTTGTGTAATCAGTGGCATGGTGGGTAATTTTTCCCAACTCCACCAACTTGAGTTTGGTGGATCTGGAGCCAGATCCATAGTTTTGGTGGAGTAGATCCACGGTGGAGCTGTTGGAGCTAGAACTGTTTGGCTAGCAAAATTGAATCCGGATCTGTTTTTCGTGGATCTGGAGCTGGTGGAGCTCTCCCAAACAGGCCCTTACTCTGGGTCAGACGGGGTAGAAACTAGAAATACCTTCTCGACGGAGCTGTCGTGTGAAATTACTATCCAGTAAATGGTGTATTGGCCACTTAACCCGTGGTAACAAACCGGCGGAGGAAATGCTCGTCGGCTGATTGACTTAAAGATAATTTATATAAGAGTAAAGTCCATTACCGGTCCTTAAACTTTTTAAAGTGTGTCATCCCGGTCCATAGACTTTTAAAGTGTACCATCCCGGTCCATAAACTCTGTTTGGGTCTCAAATTAGTCCGTTACGGGTCCGGCTGGCTGATTAGGAGGCGTCGCCGTTATGCAAATAGGTCCCCATCTCTCTCCGTCGTTTCAGTTCTCCTCCTTCCCCTTCTCGTCTTCCTCGCGACGGTCGCCGCTCTCGCGGTGGCCGGCGATCGCCTGGGATCGGAGCTTGGCCGTGGAACGCGAAGGGGTGCACGACTCTCAGGCGGCGGAGGCGGACAAGCTGGGCTGGGTGGCGGTTCATCATGGCTGCGCGATTGCGGCGCAAAGGGCAACCTGCGCCGGCTTACTGTGAGCTCCTCCATCCCTAATCCCATCTTCTTCCTTGAATCTTTAGCCGCGTTTGAGGAGTAGGTGGATCAGTAGGGTGCGTTTCGTTAGGGTTTGTGTCTAGGCGATTTTGGTTAGGGTTTTGATCGATTTTTTCTGTGTTCAATTTGTCTCGGCAATGTAGGTGACAGTGGGGATCAGTTCACTGTAGAGGTTCACCATGGGGGATTTTTTCTTGGTTATGGTAATCTCAGAAGCTATGTGGGTGGAAAGGTCGACTTTTTTGATGATTTAGAGGCAGATACTTGGTCCCGTCTCTGGTTTGATGACTTTGTGGAGCAATTAGGCTACCAAAAGGATGAAAGGTTGAAGTTTTACTGGTTGTTACCTGGGAAGACCTTAGCAGATGGCCTTAGAATCCTCTTAGAAGACAAAGACACTAATGCCATGGCTGCTGTTGTGAGCAAGATCAAGAACTTTGTAGTGTATTTCGATCATGTGCACATTGCTGATGGGGTTAATTGGGACGACATTGTAGCTAATCCAGTGGCTGAACTTCCTAAAGTACTGAGCCCACATAAAGTGCAATATATGCCTAAGAAGGTTGGTGAAAAGCTCCCAGTTTTCTATACTGATTTGGAGAACAGGAAAGTGCAGCAATTGAAAACCACTGAAAGTGAATCAAGTGGTCCTAGAGATAGCACTAGTGAACAATCTGATGGTTTTCTTGACAGTGACTATGAAATGGAGGATGGGGATGAAGACATTTTGGAGACATTTGTTGATGCTGATGAGGATGAAGCACATGTGAGAGAGGTCACTGTGAAAGAGAGTAGGAAAGCTAAAGGCAGCAGGTTGAAGCTTTCTGATGTGATCAGGCACGATGTAATGTTAGAAGAGGAAGACACTGATGAGGAGGGCCTTGAGCTTCCAGACTCTGATGCTGAGGGAGAAGGTGGTCACAGGGTCAAGTCATTCAGAGATGAGGACATGACAAATCCTGCATTTTCAATTGGACTTGTGTTCCCTTCGGTTGAGAAGCTTAGAGAAGCCATCAATGAGTATAGTGTCAGGAACAGAGTTGAGATAAAGATGCCAAGAAATGACAAGATTAGAGTCAGAGCTCATTGTGCTGAAGGATGTCCATGGAACCTTTACGCTTCATTTGACAGCAGGATGAAGTCTTTTGTAGTCAAAACCTACTATGGAGGTCACACTTGCCAGAAAGAGTGGAAAGTCAGGAAGTGTACTGCTAGATGGATTGCTGGTAAGTACTTGGAATCCTTTAGAGCCAATGACAAAATGAGCATCACCAACCTAAGCAGAACAATACAGAAAGATTGGAACCTAACTCCTCCTAGAAGTAAGGTGGCCAGAGCAAGAAGGATCATTATGAGGCAGATTCATGGAGATGAGGAGCTCCAGTTCAGTTCTCTATGGGATTATGGTCAAGAGTTGACGAGGAGCAACCCCGGGTCATCATTTTTCCTGAACTTGGTTGATAGTAGGTTCAGCACATGCTATATGAGTATTGATGCATGCAAAAGGGGATTTATTTCAGCTTGCAGGCCCATAATTTGCTTGGATGGCTGCTTCATCAAGACCAAATATGGGGGCCAACTCCTTACTGCAGTGGGCATGGATCCCAATGACTGCATTTTTCCTATAGCAATGGCTGTGGTTGAAGTTGAGTCACTTGCCACGTGGAAGTGGTTCTTGGAGACTCTCAAGTCTGATCTAAACATTGAGAACACCTACCCCTGGACTATAATGACAGACAAGCAAAAAGTAAGTCTAATCTAAACTTATCTTCTATTGTAACATGTTGCCAACTCCTTGTGTGGCTCATAATCTTTGTGCATTCATTCTTTGGTCAGGGCTTAATACCAGCTGTGAAGCAGGTGTTTCCAGAGTCTGAACACAGGTTCTGTGTAAGACACCTGTACTCAAATTTCCAAGAGAAGTTCAAAGGTGAAGTGTTGAAGAACCAACTGTGGACATGTGCTAGGTCTTCTTCAGAGGATGCATGGAAGAGGAATATGGAGAAGATGAAGGCATTGGATGTTGGTGCTTATGAATGGCTGTCAAAGATGGCACCCAACACCTGGGTAAGAGCCTACTTCTCTACTTTTCCCAAATGTGACATCTTATTGAATAACAACTGTGAGGTGTTCAATAAGTACATATTGGAAGCTAGAGAGTTACCAATTCTGTCTATGTTTGAGAAGATCAAGTGCCAGTTGATGACAAGGCATTACAACAAGAGAAAGGAACTGGAAAATGAGATGACAAGCTTTTTTTGCCCAAAAATCAGAAAGAAGTTGGCCAGAACTGCTGAGTTTGCTAATGTATGCTATGCACTGCCAGCTGGGGTTGGAGTGTTTCAGGTGTTAGTCAAAGATTATCAGCACATTGTAGACCTGACAGCCAAAACATGTGACTGCAGGAGGTGGCAACTGACTGGCATTCCTTGCTGTCATGCAGTTAGTTGTCTAAGACATGAGAGGATAGCACCTGAATCTGTTCTGCCAAGCTGCTACTCACTGGATGCTTATAACAGTGCATATGCCTACAGCATTTGGCCTTGCAGAGATAAGTCAGAGTGGGAGAAAATGGATGCACCACAGGTCCTGCCACCAGTTTATGAGAAAAGGGTAGGTAGACCTCCTAAGGCTAGGAAGAAGCAGCCACATGAGGTAGGAGGCAAAAATGGCCGAAGGTTGTCTAGGCATGGTGTCACAATGCATTGCAGCCATTGCTCAGAAGGTGGACATAATAGTGCTGGATGCAGCCTCAAAAGAATGGGCTTCAGTGAAGAAGAAGCAAAAGCTTTAGTTGCCACAACACAAGCCACACTTCAGAGAGAGGCAAAAGAGCAGGCAATGAGAGCAGCTGCTGATCAAGTCCCTGCTGATCAAGTCTCTGCTGAAAATGAGACACCAGACCCACTAAACATCTCAACCACTCAACCACCATCAATTGTAGACATGACACAAGCTAGCACCACAGTTCTTTCTCAAATGCTTGGAGAGGTCAGATTTCTAACTCATATATTCATTGCTCTCTTATTCCTGACATAAATCGTTCACTGATATTTTCTAACACAGGAAACTCAAGAGAGCTCACTGTCACAACCCCAAGGGCCTCTACCAGAACCAAGCTTCATCCTGTCTAACCAGCCAGTGCAAAGGACAATTCCACTGAATACAAGCACAGTTGCAGGCAGGGCTGCATTAGCCAAGAAGAGGAAAGCATCCACAAGTCAGAAGACATCTTCCAAGAAGACAAAGGCATCTATCTCCAGATCTTCCAAAAGAGCATCCCAAGTGGAAGAGCAAGAACATGCTGATATTGTGTAGTCAGTGAAGTTCTCAGTAGTCATCACATCCTTTTGTTTGTATGTATGCACTGTGTTAGCTACTTCTACGCACTGTGTTAAGAATTTACCTCTATTTCACTGGAAGTGTCAGCTGTTAAGCACTGGGTTAAGATGACATTTATCTCTATGAAATGTGCTTTTGGGCTGCAAATTTTTGTGTCCAATACTTTGCTGTTTATTGCTGTGATGTTCATCTAAAATATTTCTGTTTATAGCGGTAATGTTGCTGTCCACAGTTTCTTTGCTGGCAGAGTCAGTGATGTGCTTTTCTTTGCTGGCAATAGCGCGCTTCCTCTGTCTGCGTCCACCCTCTAACCGAGGAGTGCTGTTTGAAATAAAAATAAACAGAGGAGGGGCTTTCTGCTTATATCCATAGGCGCCTGACGCGGGCAAGACCCGTAACGGACTAATTTGAGACCCAAACAGAGTTTATGGACCGGGATGGCACACTTTAAAAGTCTATGGACCGGGATGACACACTTTAAAAAGTTTAAGGACCGGTAATGGACTTTACTCTTTATATAATATATGGTCAATATAGTTGTCTCTAGTGATCTTATATAATTAATAGATTATCCATACATTTATCTATATAATAATATAGATAATAAAAACTGTCTATAAAACCATTTGTTAAATACTACACAATATGTTTCTCTTTTCTTCGTATCATCTAAAATTCTACTCTCTGTTCTTTTTTACTTGACTTTCTAAAATCCATGTCGTCAAATTTTTTAAAATTTGACCACCAATATATTTAAAATTGTCTAGATTGATATACGAAAATTATATCATTATATTTATTATTAAAATTTTTTATAATATTATAATTTTATTAGTATATCTTAGTGTAAAATTATAAAAAGTAACGAACAGAATTACATCTCAAAGATCTAAAAAATCAAACATGTAAGTAAAAAATCGAAGAGTATATAATACATGCTTAACAAGACATTATACATGCCCTTAGTGCATCTAAGCTCCATGGTTGCGCCTAGGCCCAGGGTCCAGCAAGAGCAACTTGCTCGTTTTTCAAAGATAACTAGTATTGAGGCTGCTCCAAATGGCTTTTGGCTGTAGCCATTGGATGAAAGTACACTGGAGGCTGGGAGTTCATCTGATTCCAATCCTCTTAGTGAAGCAAGTGCACATCACTTATTTTATCTCTCTTTTATCTTTCTCCCTATGATTTCTGTTTATCAAAAAATATGGTTTCTGTTCACTTTTTTTAAGAAAAACTCCTCTCTTTTAGTTCGTTCTGTTCTCGTTAAGAAAGACGTCTTTGGATCTGCAACTTCTTAGTTTTGGTGACATGTTAAACAAACCAGATCTGCAGTTCTCAGAGATGAGGATGTAGAAATGATGGAAACCGTTGCTTGTTACAATGGAAGCAAAACAGAAACTGCATAGCTCCATTGAAAACGGAAGCTGCTAATGACTATAAGATGATTATGTCAAACACAAAAATAATGACTATGAGATGATTATGTCAAAAAAAATCTCACTGGTATTAATAGAGTTGGATAAAGAGGGAAATTTGATGACCGAAGTTTTCTGGGAAGGAAATAAGTCATAAACTTGCAAGGAGAACTTTGATTTGCTTGTACTGCTGAACCGCCCGCGTCAATCAGCATAACCGAGTAACAGACACCATGTTTTAAAATTACTTACTAGGTTGCATACAACCCATCAAAGCCTTCCTTATGCCTTGCATCGGTAGTAAATCTTATTCATGAATCGTGATAGACATACAAGATATCAAATCCTCCGGGCATATTCACAGAACATGCCGTTTCAATCTATGTCGCATGACCCACTGCCCAAATCCTAGAACCTTACTCTCAAGAAACTAGAAAGAAACTTTACTCGTCAAAAGCAGCAAATTGTGACGTGAAGGTGATTCATGATGCACCCTAATTCGGGGTTGTATAGCTGAATTCAGTAGCTTTTGCATGACCAGTAGGTTCTCCAGAGTAAGGAAAAGAATGACATAGAGAATCTTCAGCATTTGGATTCTGCTCCTTTGATAACTAGCATCAATAGGGATTGACTAAATGACAATGATACGGTGGGCTGCCATCAGTTTGTGAACGAACATATTCTTTCTATTTTAAGCATGTGTTTCGCAAGGGTTTGGGGGCACATTAAATACAACTAAATCTACACATACCTTCAGTTAAAATTGGCTGCCAGCTTGTGAAACCCAGAATTTGATTGACAAGAAGAGCATGTAAACACGCCATGCATCAACGTCCTACAGTGCGGACAGTCCAGCTCTCTCATCTGCAGTTTATCCAATTCCAGCGTCATTCCTACCAACTGGACAATTTATCTGCAGTTCCTCATCTGAAGTAGTGTAATCCCTAAACCAAAGGTAACCTCTGCAGTTATGTCAAGTGGCTCCAGGTAAATCAATTTACAGTAGGGATGCTATACTCATATTTTTTAGTGCTACCGCAGCTGCTAGGAATCAGGGATCTGGAATGTCTGAAGAGGGAAGAAACCTCATCAGAAAGCTGGAGAGCGACCATACACAGATAACACCAAGAATTTGAAGGACAGTCAGTAGTGCTCCTAAGGAGTTCATGATAGCCAAAGTCTGATTTGTTGCCTCCGTTCCTCTAACAGAAAAGGTGAGTGCTGTCACCAGCTGAGCTGCCCTGTTCAGCTGGTGAAGCCTGTAGACCTGGAAGGATTGTGGAAAGAAGTAAATGACACATGCTAAGAACTATTGAAGTGTTTCACTAGAGAAAGAAACGTCAATTAAGATGCATTTGCTTGCGATTCCAGAATAAAACATGAAGATGCAATTACTTGATTTATTGAAATGAACATAAGTTTTTTTAGAAGGAGCATGAGTAAAGTACATGGCAACATATTTGGAGATGAAATGGAAAAGCATGGCTCACAGAAACAAGAAGGAATGCAAACAACCTGATGCTAGCTTCTACATATGTATGCATACGGTGCAAGGATAAAAAAACGGTGGCAACCAGCTGATTACCGGTGGTACCGGCCTGGACCAGTAAAAAATATCGGTCCGAAAAGTTGTACATTTATAATTTGAATTTTTAAATTTAAAATGTAGCAAGAAATGTTACTATATGCTTTTTTGCAAGCTAATGAAAGTATTAGAGCTAAGATAATGAAGTTAAATTGTATTAAATGAAGCAACAACATGAAAGCTTTCTTATCAACCGATTTCTTATCAACATGAGGAATTTGTGTCAAACTTGTGTCCTTGTTCATCGGTGACCAGCCGGTAACCAGTCAATTCCGGCCGGTTACCGCACGAACATTCAATTTTTTGTTAGAGCATTCAAATTTTTGTTTGATGAAATTTGGTTGATTAAAACCAGTAACCGACACTGGGGAGGGTCCGATATTTTTCCCATATCCGGTTTTTGAATCCTTGACATGGTGTCATTTTTTTTGGTCATGTCACAAAATGCAGTTAATCCTCAAGTGCTGTGTTGCATCCTAACCCTCAATCAGAACAGAAATTCATACATCAACTAAGTTATATATTAAGTGCTCAATATATAGTTTCCCATAAATATCAGGATTTTTTTTTAGGTTTTGCCTCATTCATACAGAGTTATTAAATTTTTCTGAAGGATGAAAGGGAGAGCACTATATGGTTGGACAAACAAACCTATCAGAAATATTGTTGCTTACATATTTAAATGATTTAGAGAACATTATCTACTAGCCTTTTTTACTGGACTGTATTTTTTAAATTTAATGTTTCGTCTAGATTCTACAAATGCTCCCGAGTCACCATTAAGCAATTGAAAATTTACCCAGTGGACTGATACACCAAATTCCAAACATCAGATCACTACTAATGACTACCATCTTAACATATTGCATAAAAGATCTGTGCTTCTCTACCAAAACACACTTGATTATAACCAGAAAGTGCAACTTCAGGATCCAATAATACCAGGATAAATTTAATAACCAAATTACCTTAAAGATAATAGGAATAACTGGCCAGGAAGGTGATTTTCGATATCGTGCATACTGCTCGAACGCAAATTGTACAACAAGACCTACTAAATAAGGGGCAAGAGTAGCTGAAGCTGCTGGTCCAGTCCAGGGCCAGACCATGCCCATTGTCAAAAGCGGTATTATCAAGCTCAGAACCATTGTCGTTACTGAAGAAATACGGAAAAATCTTGATTTTGACCATACGTAACTCTTTGGTGCTACTTGCTGCAAAGGCCTCCAGACTTTATCAATCAATAGGACAAAAATTGCGACTCCTCCGTAAAACAGTGCCTCGGTAAAGAATAGTATAAGAAAATCTGCAAACAATAGCAAAAATCCATCAGGTAATGCAGTCATGCCTAAACTTCGTCCGAATGTGGAATGGTACATGTAGTGTCCTTGGAGTAGATGTGTAAATATCTAACAAATGAATGATCAATGATGTATATCAGGGTTCATTTAAGCAAAAACAGAACTGTTATGAGGTGTATTGGAATAGCAAGATGTAAAGCAATGACAAATAACATATTTTCAAGCACTAGCTATTTATATGCCATCTAGCGGAATAAATGCTACCAACGGGCACAGATATATGATAGTGGTAAGTGGTAACCAACAAAATTGGTTTTCATCAATTATTAAAAGGTGGGACTGGGAGATGCACAAATCTAAGTTCTGCATAAACTACTACAGAAACAAGATAGAGAAACCATCAGCGTATTGAATTCCTGAACTATCAAAGAAAGCATACCTGTCAACAGGGAATCCTCAAACACAGCTGAGAGTACTTTGCGCAAGTAAAGCGATGGAAGAACCAAGAACGCCACAAGGATAGTTGGACCAACAAACCAAACTAATCTAGATGCTTCCTTGCCAGGATGCGGCACACTCTCCACACTTTTCGTTTGAGAGTTGCTGCCTTGGAATGAGATGAATCCTGGTTTTCCAACACCCCTCTCAGTAAAATAGGAGGAGCTGGCAGATGCAGGGGAATCTCCAGTGCTACTCTCAGTCTCTTCTAACACCGGTGTGTCCGTGTTCGGTGAAGTAATTGGTTCCTGTTTGTCCGTAGCAGCGCAGGAAATAATTCGCTCAATATGAAACCGTCCGTCATGGTTGCTGAAGCTTCTTGAAACTTGGCCTGTTAACATGTAGTAAAAATCAGCATGAAGGGATATTCGAATACAATGAAGAGCTTTTTGGAAAGTACATGGACCAAGGAAAAATTACCTTTTAGAGTATCTAAGTGCTGCATCCTACTTCCATTCACTCTCTGAACTGGAAGTGACCTTGCAAACTGAGAGATAACCCATGTTACTAGTATGTTAGTAAGGCTAAATCAAACAATTCAGTACCTCTTCATGCTCATAGCATCCAGAATCACAGAAAAATATGGAGTATAAAGCAGGTACTTGTGACTGTGGCCATTCTAAGCACCTTCACATGTTGTCTCTCTAAAATGTCTACCGCCTGCTATGGCTAACTCAATGTCAAACTCACTGGCACGTTTACACCGCACCCATGAGAGAGATCGAAGTATTTCTTTCTTTCTTTCTTTCTTTCGACTAATTGGAATATATGCAATATTGGGAGTTCCACCAGCAACTAATTAAAACCCTACTTAATACCCCAAGAAGCAAACAACCGAATACGAAAGGGTACAACCACCGCAAAAAATTCTAGGTGTTTTGAGGAGGGGATTGCCTTGGAATAGGAGTAAGCGAAGGAGGTGAAGCGGCAGCGAGGAGAGACGGAGAAGGCGAGCGCAGACGGGGAGGCGGGCCCGGGGCGGAGCCGGATGGCGGGGGGGCTTGCCGCGGCGGCCATGGACGCCTCTCTTCCGTTGTAATTATCTGTAGCAGTGGGCAGCAGCAGGGGGAAGAGAGGACGGTGGGACGGGCGCCGCAGGGGGGATGCGGCCGCTTGGCCCGGTCCGGTACTCCGGTTGGTGTGGTGGTCGTCGCCTCGCCTGCCGCACGCGCACGGTCCCCTCCCCTCGGGTCGGGAAAATTACATATGTATCCATAGTTAATAGGCTCTTGTAAATTTACCCTATACTTAAGTGGCCTTGTAATTTTGCCCCATACTTGACATGCCCTCTTATTATTTTGCCCCATTGCCCATTTAGCTCCTATTTTAATTTCGTTTTTCATTTTTTTGGGCTGTAAAATTTCATTTTACAAAGTTATCCATTAAATGTCTAAAACATTCTCTTTGCTCGGCCTGTGGAAAAATATTTTTTACTGCATTTTTCCTGCCCCAAAAAATGAAAAACGAAATTAAAATAGGAACTAAATGGGCAATGAGGCAAAATAATAAGGGGGCATGTCAAGTATAGGGCAAAATTACAAGGCCACTTAAGTGTGGGGCAAATCTACAAGTGCTTACTAACTATGGGGTACATGTGCAATTTTCCCCCTCGGGTCATGTATGGTGCGGCTGCCATGTCAGGACTCGGTTGTCCACTGGCCTTGCGCCCTTGGGCTGCAATCTCACCGGGGACTCGATCCGACTACGATGACCTTTGTTCAGTGGGCGGCGCGCTTGGCAGGCTTGCTCTGGGCCGTTAAGCCGACGAGCCCACAGCCTCGGAAAGCCTTCGACCGAGATCCGCCTCGAACTCCCAACTCGCACCCACCAGCCTCCCTTCTGTCCATCAGTGTCTATGGCAGCACTGTTCAAACTAATTTTTACTATGGTTTTTCACTATAACTATTAGTATTCAGTTAAAATAGGTCCTGTAGTGACTATTAATTTTTTTTACCGAAATATTCAATTAAAAAAGAGAAGAAATAAAAACCTTTACATCTCCTCAGACAATATAAAAAAATCATGTTAAAAAACTGACGCGTTTCGAATCAGCTTCTAAAAATTAGAGCATCTCCAGCAGAAGCCCTCAAACCAGGGCCCCTACTTTTGGGCTCCCCCTATTTTTGAGGGCTCAAATTTTTTGCATCCACTCCAACAGCAGCCCTCAAATCAGGGCTCTCAAATCTATCCCAACAGACAATGACACATAGGACTCACCCGTCATCCCCTCCTCGCGGGGACAAGAAGAGTCGTGTCGGGCGGGGGAACATCGGCGAGCGGAGAGGAGCCGCCGGGACGTCGCCGGAGGGGAGGAGCTGCGCCGGATCTAACCGGAGGGGGGAGCCGCGCCAGATCTCCCCGCGAGGAGAGGAAGCGTCGGGCCAGGATCTCGCGCAGGGAGGGGTCGGCCACGCCGGGAGCCGGGGAGGAGCCGCGCCGGGAGCCCGGGACGTCCCCGCGAGGAGCGCGTCGGAGTGGAGTGGACCAATCTCGAAACACCACGAATCAGCGCGAGTGGAGTGGAGCGGATTGGATTGGGCTCCCGTACCAGGGGTTCGGAGGAGAGGGAGCAGTCCTTGGGGTCGAAGCCGAGGACCGCGACGGCGGGCTGGGACGAGGCCCGTCTGTACGCCGCGAGGACGCGGGTGGCCTTCTCCTTCCAGCGCCAGATCCACGCCGCGCACGCCACCTTCCCGCCGCCCGCCGCCTCGCCGCCTCGTCGCGCGCGGGGGAGAGAAAGAAGTCGCGCGCGTGGCAGAGAAGGAAGTCGCGCGCGGGAGGCGCTTGCGGGCGGGCTGCGGGCGTCGCTTGCGGGCGGGGTGCGGACGGGCTGCGGGCTTCGTGCGCGGGGAGGGGAACTGGCGGCGCGCACGGGCGGGGAGGGAGGCGGGCGGCGCGCACGGGCGGGGAAAGACGAAGGTGGGGAAAGAGGCGCGCGAGGAGGGGAACAGGCGGCGCGCGAGGGAGGGGAAAGACGCGCGCGAGGAGGGAACAGGCGGTGCGCGAGGGAGGGGAAAGAGGCAGCGGCGCGTAGAAAACTGCTCCAACTGTGATTTGGGGGCTTGGCCTAGAGCCCCAGGAATGAGGGCTGAGGGGGGATTTAAGGGGGCCCTCAAATTTGAGGGCTCTAGTAGGGGCTCTGCTGGAGCTCTATTTTTGTCTCAAACCCTTAAATTTGGTTTTGGGGGCTCAAGTAGGGGCCCTGCTGGAGATGCTCTTAGAGCTTAAAAACCAAAAGCCGTTTTGATCAGGTAGGTCTTCCTTGTTGGGCTCTGTGTTCTGGGTGTGGCTTGCACGCAGGTACCGTCTAGTCGACCTAGCTTAGGTTATATGGTTGATTTTGTGTCGCCTTGGGTGCGACTTCTTCACCGAGGGTTCGCTCATCACCTGCTATGCTTAGGGGGTCAATTATAGTGGAGAAAATTGATCATTTGCCACTTTGAAGAGTGGGCTTCGCAAATTTGCCACTTTCAAAATTGACTTCGTAAAAATGCCATGCAGTACATGTACATCTTGATTACCATGCCATTTGAGCCATTTAGCTCATTTAATATTTGTTTTGCTAATTTCTGGGGCTGAAAAAGACAATTCTACCCTTGCACTGCATGGGCTTTGGATCGGGAGATGAAACGTCGCCCGAAGCAACGATCTGCACTGCATCTCCTGCATCCCCGCGCGGCCTCCCGGCGCTGCATCCCCGGCCGGCTTCCCCGCGCCGCCCTCCGCGCACGGCGGCCTCCCCGCGCCTGCCTCCCCGCCGGCCAGCCTCCTCGCGCCTGCCTCCCCGCCGGCCGGCCTCCCCGCGCTGCATCCTGCCGTCCAGACTGCTCAGGTGCATGGCTTCAAGTATCTCTGGGATGGTGGTTTCTCTCGGCCTACATCAACTGATGAAGCACCAATGCTGTTATACTCTTGGCCAGATAAGCAGGTCAACTGAATTTTGACTGTTGAAACCCTTAATTATTTGACAATCTTTATTTCCATTTGTTTTGCAAGTTGGTATTTATCTGTATGTTTACCAATAGTTTCATCTATTCCTTGATGAGACACAGTTCAGTATTTGACTCATCTAAGAGTTTTTCTAACTTCGGTGACATGTTTGAATCCCAGGGAAGAAACTTCGGTACACTTGATTCAAACATACATTTCATTTCAATAGCTCTTGAGTTTTTTTTAGGGAAAATTTGTTCAGTAGCACTGAAAGCTCACCTCTTTCAGAAAATACCACTAAAAAAACGGGGTACCGGATATTGCCACCGAAAAATTCATTTTTCTTCGGGATTTACCATTCTGGACAAAAATACCCCTCTCCCTCCCCCTCCCTCACCTTCTCTCCTCTGCGCTGCCCCGTCCGCCTGCATCTCCCCCACCGCCGGCCTCCCCGCCTCCTCCTCCGCCCGCCGCTCGCCTCCCCGCCTCCTCCTCCGCCCGCCGCTCGCCTCCTCCCTCTCCGCGCGCCCCCTCCCCGCCGCCGTTGGCCTCCTCCTCGCCCCCTCCTCCGACCGCCGCCTCCCCGCCTCCTCCGCTCGCCGCTCGCCGCCTCCTCCCTCTCCGCGCGCAGCAAAACCGCCGCCGCCAGCGCCACCTCTTCGGCCGGACGCGGGGGAGCGGGGAAAGGAGGAGGAGGAGGCGCAGGGAGGTGGGGGCGGAGGAGGAGGCGGGGAGGCGAGAGGCGGGCGGAGGAGGAGGCGGGGAGGCGGCGGTCGGAGGAGGGGGCGAGGAGGAGGCCAACGGCGGCGGGGAGGGGGCGCGCGGAGAGGGAGGAGGCGAGCGGCGGGCGGAGGAGGAGGCCGGGAGGCCGGCGGTGGGGGAGATGCAGGCGGACGGGCGGCGCAGAGGAGAGAAGGTGAGGGAGGGGGAGGGAGAGGGGTATTTTTGTCCAGAATGGTAAATCCCGAAGAAAAATGAATTTTTCGGTGGCAATATCCGGTACCCCTTTTTTTAGTGGTATTTTCCGAAAGAGGTGAGCTTTCAGTGCTACCGAACAAATTTTCCCTTTTTTTTAATACACATGCACAGACAACTCACAGAATATTGTTTTGACATTTGGTGGAAAAGTTAGATTTATAATATGCTTTTGCTATGAGCCTTATGTTCCTGTTACTGAATATGCTCTTTTGTTTTTTTCAGTGACCACAAGTTTGCATTTTTCGTGGTGGATTTGGTGACCACAAGGGTATAATTGTCTTTTCCAGCCCCTGAAATTAGCAAAACAAATATTAAATGAGCTAAATGGCTCAAATGGCATGGTAATCAAGATGTACATGTACTGCATGGCATTTTTCCGAAGTCAATTTTGAAAGTGGCAAATTTGCGAAGCCCACTCTTCAAAGTGGCAAATGATCAATTTTCTCATTATAGTGAAGAGGGTGTTGGACGAAAATCCCCACCAAGGCCTCGGTTCCTTGGAAGGGCGCCAAATGGAGGCGTTGGGCTCTGAGCAGCGGAAGGGCGGCCTCTGGTGCTGGACGAACGGTGCGACCATGGTGACTGTTTCGTCGGCATGCCATGCGGTGCGGCAGGAGATACCGCTGAGTGCATGCATCCTTATCAGTAAATTAGACAGATATGCTTGTTTCTGTGTCCAATGCTAATGCTTATCTGTATGTACGTAGCAAGTTCCCATCCAAGTCCACAGCATTGAGGATTTGGAGCAGCAATAGAAGAATTAACGGTACACCGATAGTAGTATTTTACAGCCAAATCCGAACACCAACCACTAGAAGCAAGCACACGTGCAAAAGCCCCGTACGTAGAATCCAGCCCAGTCCGGCCGTGCGAACAAGAATACGTATCATTGTACACGCGGGACCTTTGGGTGTGTTTGGCTGCAAGGACTAGGTAGGACGGGATGGAATGGACCTGTTTTTGTAGGTATTTGGATGGGAGACAAGCAGAGTCAAGAACATCCCACTAGGAATATTCCTTGTAAATCCGGGACCAGACAATCCTCTTTTTTTCATGCGCCCACGTTGCCGCCGCCGCCGGTCACGCCGGATATGAGCCCCAGCGACCTCCGCGAGACGAACGGCACGATGCCGAAGGTGAGCCCGCACGCGGCCTGCACGAAGGAGAAGAGTATCATGACGGCCACGGACGCGCCGAAGGAGTAGTCGACGATGCCGAGCACAACGCACAGGACGCCGCCGGATGGTTTGCACGACACACAGCCCCCACAGCCGGCCGCGCATGCCGAACAGGCTGGAGAGCCAGTCGGACAGGAGCCCGCCGCCGGGGCGGGAGATGATGTTGGCCATCCCGAAGCTGGCGGCGATGAAGCCGGCGGTACGGAGGTTGACGCCGAAGCGGTCGTAGAAAGTGGACAGTGCTCCCATGAAGGTGTCGCAGGTCAGGGCGTACTGGAAGGTCCTGGGGAACAACTCCGTGAAAGGGCCGAAGACTATCGAACAGGGATCTTATGAAATCCATGTCAAGCAACAAAATAGGGGGCAAATTAACAAGAGGATGTAGTAAAGAGATGCAGGGGAACTGAAACAGCAGCTCTATAATATCTGAAGAGCTGCTCTCTGCTAAAATCTAAATCTCGTTTTGCAGGTATGCAACTGAAACCATGTGTTGAAAGCTCTATTAGCTTGTTTTCTTTCTTTACTTTTCCCTAGCTACTATGGTCCATAATGTGCACAGTACAAGCTCAACATAGTTTCAACCTGAGGTTCGAAAGCTCTGCTCCTGTATTACAGAAGTGTTTCATTTATCTTAAATCAGCTCAAGATTTTCATGTAGTACAAAGGAAACAAATCCAAGTTTGCCACCCATAAAAATAAATCAATAATGATACAAGTGAACCGAAAAGGTGAAAGTTTTTTTTCCAAAACTATACTTAATGGGTAACTTACAGTAACCATGGTAAGTTAAGGCTAACAAGATGAACAACGAGCCACAGGGAGAAAAACTTGCATGGTAGAGCTATTTGGGAGAAGACTTCCATGCCAATGTCCCGGTACAAAATATATGCTGCATACCGAGCAGCAAATATGTATCTTCAGTCTCGCAGCTTCATGCCTTCATCAATGTCTTGTAGCAGCCAGACCAGACAGAACTCATATAAGTCTCAGTTCGTATTCACCCGCCATTGTGATGTATCTAACCCAAGGAAGCGCCTGATATCCACTCTTTTCAATGATCTTCAGATAGCGAACCTGCAAAGATACAAAAAGGCATACTTTTAACCTAAGATACCAGAGAAAGTACAATAGAACCATACCTTACAAATTTGCAACATAGAGAAATCCGATTACCTGAATACCCGATACAGTGAAATATGGTATCTCAAATTTCACTCGTATCGGCGCCTTCTTTTCAGGGGCTGCTTCTTCCGCAGTTATACTTGGAAGACTAAATTCCGCTCTGCACATGTATTCCTAAGAGAGTAGCTCCAGCATATTAGCACAACTCTAAGTAGCAACAAATTGAAGCCAAAGGATTCATTTGGAATCAGTTCGGCACTTACCTTGCCACCAGGAAATGATTTTACTTTCCAAACCATGGCATCTCTCTCAGGTGCATATGCGGCAGAACCCATTGAAGTTCTTATATTTGGGTTTGTGGCATCCGAAGGAACAGGTACTTCAATTTCAACATTTGTTGCTGTGCTGCAAATGAAAAAGAAACCCGTGAGTCCGTGACTTTCCAAAAGGTCATCAGTGAATGAGGGAAATACAGCACCTCCTTTCCTTGAACTGACTTCTTGCCTTCACCATTAGTTCTATCCGGCTTCTTGAATGTTTCTCGACTTGTGCTTCCACCCAAATAAGAGGTTTCACCTAAAGGGCATCAAATGAATTCAGACATGTGAAAGAAGCACAACAAGACATTTCAGATATCTGGAGCGCATCCCATAGCTGTAAAGCTAGAGTGGGAAGAAAAACCTGAGTGCTAAGCCTGTATGTCATTAGATCGAAAGATCCATCAGGAGGTATGAAGGATATGGTCCTGTCATTCTCAAATCTAGCCAACCGTACACACCTAGTAGCAAAACAGAGAATGGTGATGGTAAAGTTGCGATGTAAAGTACCTGACTTGATAACAAAAACGCAATACTGATTGCTTACTGATGAAATTTGATATCATCAAGATCTATCGCTTTTCCTTTAGCCGCACGGCCTTGAGCTTCCAAAAGAACCCTATCATTCAGCCCGAGTTTGCACTCAGGCATTCCACTGTTTCAAAACATCTCAGTATTAGTGGGGTTACAGATGTATATCTGAAATCTGAATAGAAGGTAAACATATACGGCAAACATATTTAGATGGTGCACATCAAAGCATGAAATGATCAGCTTGGAGCATTTCCTGAATCTGCAAACCTCTCATCTCATATCTTAATTCAAAATTGGTCATGAATTTCCAGCTATGATTAACATTCTATACTGGAAAACATGATCACCATCTAACATGTCAAATTGGCTGTCCGGGTATGAATATGATGCAATATCAATGTTAGGAACATAAAAAATTGTCCGTGCCCATCTTTCAATTTATCTCACTTTATGATTATATGAGTATTCTTAATACAGGGTATAAAAGAAGCATAAAGACATTATCAACCCTACAATTACCCATGTAGTACAGTCATCATCTATTAGCTACATTTGACACCTATTGCATTTCTCTCATTTGATAGCGATTAGCCGATTACTGAGTGAATTTCTACCACACTTACTAGCTTTACGATTAAGTATGGCACTTCAAGTTCTGAATAAAAGTAAGAGCCAACAATAGGGATCAAATTTACAACTCCTAATCAGATCCCCATAAATCTCCAAGATAACACTGAAAAGGAAATATTTGCAGTGCAGCTTAGGTAAACTTGGCAATTATCAACATGTTAAGTACAGCATTGCTCAAACGATAGTCTTGCAAACAAAACATTACACAAAAAAGTTGAATCTTTAAGATAGATGGCATGAAAATGTTCTAGCCCCAAAGACATTAAGTGCATTTTTAATGATTTCGTACAAGACTTATGACACAGCAAATTGCTCAAGTTGAATAGCAACCAAAATAAACATGAAGAGACTTCTAGCATAGGACTTTCTGCAAGCTTTCAAGAGAGAGAGAAATTGAAACACTATGTCTTGCAGGATGAAGTTGCAGAATTGAAACTGTAACAGATTCCATTAAAATCCAACAGACAAGAAACCCATGACAGATGTGAAATAGAAATACATGTTAACTACATGAGAGCTATGAATAAAAAAGATTGAACATATTACCAACCAACTAACATTAACTGGAATACAATCTAGTAATGTTGGACGTGTAACATCTTCCAGGTATAGGTTTTCCACATGTTTGATTCACTGAAGTCTACTACATGGCTAAGAGTAACCTACGGATCCCTAAGTGAACAACAAAAGCCCATGTGTACCATAAACATACACTCTTGGAACCACATTTAGGGGTGAAAACGGGCCGGGTATTTCCCGCCCGCCCGTATTAAAGCGGGTCAAATTCGGGTCGTAAATTCGGGTACCCGGAAACTTATACGGGTATCGGATCCGAATACGGGGTTTTTTTGGCGGATACGGTATCGGGTTTGGGAGGTCGGTATCCGACGGATACGGATTATCCGGTATAAAATTCGGATATTACCCGCTTAACTATTCGGGTATTACCCGGATTACTTTGCCAGACTCCGAACTTCCGAATCATCCGGTCCGGCTCCACAGCGCTTTCGGCCGTTCGGGACTTCGTTGCTTCGGGCTTCCTCGGCCGATTCCCCAATCCCCATCTCAATATCTCATTTCCCTACCTTCGGCCGAGTGCCCGACGCGCCGACGCCGACTATCCGAGTGCCTGACGCCGACGGCCGACGCGGCGGCGCCCTTGCCCCTTGGTCTTCCCCTCCCAGCATCGCCTCCGCCTGTCCGCAGATCCACTGGTCGAGGCGGCGTAAGGCAGGCACCGAGCACGGGAGATTCGACCTCGACGTCCACCGGATCTACGCCCGAGTGCCCGACGGCCGACGCGGCGGCGCCCCTGGTCTTCCCCTCCGTGGACGTCCTCAGGCCGCCATCCCAGCACCGCCTCCGCCCGTCCGCAGATCCACTCGGCGATTCGACCTCACCGCCGTCGATTCGACCTCGCCGCCACCGAATCTACGCCGCCAAGTCGAGGTACGCCAGATCTGCCTAGAGGGGATGTGCTTAGCACTTTGCTTGAGGGGATTTGCCTAGAGCCTAGAGGGGATTTGCTTAGCAAATAGCAATAAACCAGATGCACTGCTGCCGCTAGTGGAGGATATTGTTGGAACTCTAGCTTTCTTGCCATTGATATACCCTTACGAACCTTGGAGATTCAAGCATGACAGACATCATGCCAAGACAAATATGTATGAACATACCTTCCTGCAGTATGTTCCTAAGTTCACAGTATGTTTATCTTTTGCAGAATATTTGCTTCACTATTATTCATGAACTGAATATTGAAGCAGTGCACTCGTTGTAGTTCGTACACAGATTTTGGTGTATTATGGTTTACATTTTAATTGGTGGTTTATCGTTCTCGAGTATACCACTTGTATCCTTGTAGCTAAGGTCTAACCAACTGCTGTATGTATAAAAAGAAGTATTGTGTTTACATCCGGGAATAATACAGACATTACAGGGAATTTGTGCAACTCTACAAGTCTTTCATGACTCTGGTCAGTTTGGTGTGCATGGCTCTAGTGTTGATGTCCTATACCAACTGATTTTTTCTAAACCCTGGGCTGCTTGAGATTTGGGAAACAAACCTTGAATGAGTAAGTAGATGAAATTTGTTTACTAGCTTATTGGTAGGCAATACATAACAAGAAAAGGTGTTGTTTACTGCTGCTGATGCTCTATAACATAATGTTGTTTCCTGGCTATAGATCAAAGACAAGCATCTCAGAATAGGAAAAAGGCTCTAGTTAATAGTTATGTTGTAAAGCTCTGCGACATGATCTTGACAACTTATGTTAATTATTTATCAAGTGCCCACTGCCTGTAGAAGATTGTATTGTTGCATTATGGATGTATGGAATGGTTGCATTGCTATTGTCTATGTGGTATAAAATGGTTGTTGCATCGACTTGATATCCGAATAAATATTCGTGACCGATAGTGTCCGTATCCGTCTTGGTACGTATTTGTTCCATATTTGTGCCCGACATTATCCGTGTTTGTATTCGTATTCGATACTATCCGTATTCGACCCGAATCCGATTAGAAAATGTGGGTTAGGATATGTGAAAGGTGAGATCCGACCGTATCCGACCCGATTTCACCCCTAACCACATTTGTCCATAACACGCCAAAGACAAGCAACAAATCTGCTATAGTCTACATAGACTTAGGTCACCACTCAAATTGTTCACATGTCTGATTAACAGTGTTATAAAAGGGCATAAAAATAGGTTGGGTACTTCATTTATCTGTTAGATCCCATGATTAGATGTCTTTACTCTTAAGCAATGCGATCTGTATTGAATTCCACACTAGAAGCGTTTCATATCATCATACTGAGAGTTCCACAAATGACATTGCAAACTCACCTCAAATATGTTCGCATCTTCAGAGCGCCAACAACATCTGATCTCACAATTTGCCCATTGCTGTTAACGAGCATGTTAACACTCTCCACTACATCCAAGAAAACCTGGGAAAACATAGGTTTCATAGCTTGTCAAATACCATCACAAAACTGACCGCATTAAGAGAACGAGCAAGCAATGAATAAATCAACTTACTTCATTCTTCTTATACCGAATCCCCTCACTCCGCCATGAGACGGCGTTAGTCACAGCCATGGGTGGCCTCTGTGAGACCTCCATCCTGTACGCATCTGTCTTAATGAACTCGCTCAAGATTTTCGCCTCAGTGTATTGTGGGTACCCAAAATCCATCATCTCGTCAAGCAACTCATACTACATGCACAACAAGTGGGCATCCCCTTGTATCAAATCCTAACAATTCCACCAAAGCTAAACCACTCGCAAACATTTGCTTACCACGACAACAAAATTATCCCTAAGCGACTCCTCCTCCAACTCTTCGAAATAGTGCTTGAACACCTGCACTCACGCACAAATCCCATGAACAGACCGGACGCTAAAATGTCATCAGTATCTCTTCGACGAATAAGGAGGCGTACATACATCAACGACGCAGTGGAGGAAGAGAAGGATGCTGGCGGCGTTGCAGTTCTGGCGGGAGGCTGTGAGGAGGAAGACGTTGTTGTGCTGGATGAACATGTAGGTGACGCCGGCGTCGTCGTAGAGAACCGGCGAGTGCGCCTCCGCATCACCCTATTCGTTCACAGCAAAAACTTAGCGCCAAGGCCGGCCGCGGACTGCGCAGATCTTAGGAGCAGAGAAGGGGACAGGCAGGCGCGAGGATTGGATCGGTTACCTCCTTGTCGAGGAGCTTGGTGAAGAAGCCCTCGGCCTGCAGGGCGGAGACGTCGCCGCGGTAGTCGCGCCAGACGAGGACGCGGCCCTTGATGTCCAGCAGGAACAGCGCCGACACCGCGCCCGCCATCGGCGCGCAGCGCGGTGGGATCTCGCTCGCTCTCTCACCGGATCTGGATCTGCCTGCCTAAACGCGTCCAACGGCCATGCGGGATGGTCGCTGCGGGCGGGAGCTTGCTGGATCTCGACTGCAGCGCCGGCGCTGTCGTGCTCGCGGCGGTGAGAGGTGTCGCGGATCGGGGTCGGGATGCGGAGATCAGGGGTCGGGGGAATCGGAAGTGGAGGGGGCGAGGAGGGGCAGGATCCGGGTGGTTTTCCTCTGTTCCACTGTACGGTGGGACCCGGATGCTGTCTCTCTCTGCTTCGTTTTCCAGTGTCCTCGGGGCTTTTTTTGTACGGCCGATAGATTTGGCTCTCGTGGGTAGCTCTCGTAAATAACAACACTTAAGAGCAAGTACAATAATGGTCTTATAGCCAAGCTAGTCAGCATTTTTGCTGATGTGCAGGAGAGAAGAGAGGAGAGAGAGGAGAGCTTGGCTCTCATGCAAGCAACAAGCTGCACACGGGAGCCTATGCAGTGGTGGGCCCAGATAATAAATGTATGTGAGGAGGAGTAGGAAAGAGAATGTGAGACTTGGTACCATATAATAATAAAAAAAACTTTTGTAGACAAATAGAAGACAAACTATTGTATAACTTGGCTCTTATAACTTGACTTATAGCCAAGCACTTGGCTCTATTATTGGACTTGCTCTAATAGACGTTGATGTTAAAAATCAGTTGAAAAGTTAAAAATAATAAAACTTGATCTGGATCATGAAATATGAAAAAATACGAGTAACTAATATAAAGAGGGACTATGTACCATCAATCAAAATGACTTTAACCATCAATCAAAAAGACTTTAAAGAGGACTCCAGTATATATGGCGATGTTGGTGGACAGTCATATTTCCCACTAAAGCGTAGCTTTTGTATTACATATGTAAGCATTTCGTGATATATTTGGTTGCAACACACACTTGCTTCCATGCAAAAATAAACATTTGCTTTAAGATATTTTTGATCCTAATGCAATGTTGTTAGTTAAATAAAAACTTGTACTAAATGAGTATATCTGAGGAGGTATTGGTCATAACCGAAAACCTGAAAAATAGGCTAAGGACATTATAAGTTGCATTTGCATGTCCATTTCATCCATAGATTGTATGGATCATGTGTGATGATTATGGCGTGAGCTATTTATCGATTATATACCTTTTCCAAATAGCCCTACACCTAAAGCCCAATGGCTCTAGCTAGGGATGCTAATGAGTCAAAGCCCAGAACAAGCCTAGTCCAAACCAGAAAATTAATTACTTTGATCCAATCTAATCCAATCCTAAAATAGAGAAGTCTATGTCCAATCTGTTAGAATTAGTAATCTTGTTTTAGTCATAGTCGGTTTATATCCTGGTCGTAGTCGGTTTTGTCATGGTTGTGTACGAGTATGACTCTGGTAGTTGGAACTCGTGCCGTAGTCATAGTTGGAGTTTGTGTCGTAGTCGTAGTCGGGTGAGGAGGGCATGCATGCAAGCTTTAAAAGGCACGTAGTCATGTAACGAAAGGTGAGCAACAAGAACAAGAAGAGAAACAGAGAGGGGACAGAGAGAGTCGGAGTGATCGTAGCTATTGGTGTGATCGAACGAGAGAAAGAAATAAAGAAGAGAAGAAAGAGCGGTTTGGCTCTAGGAAATTATCGAGTATCGAGTTCATCGTGATCACATACATGGTCATAAACGACTTACAGCCACGACGAACGGAGGTCTCCGTAGGAGCTGAAGACGTGGTCGTAAATGAGCTACAACCACGGTCACGGAGCAGATAACGTGGTCGTAAGGGTTATGACCACGGCAGTCGATAGAACCTTCAACGTGGTCATAAGTCATAGTATGGTTGTAATCGAGTTATGACTACGGTGATCGAGCGATACTGCGTGATTGAAGGAGCTGTTACAAGAAGCGCAGCACGGCCGAAGACGTGGGCCCTGTTCTTTTCAGCTTCTAAAAGCTGCTTTTCGGCTTTTCTACAGTAATTAGCTTTTAAACGGAGTATTTTTTCAATATAGAGTCTACTAGTTAATTGTAGTATATACTTTACTGACTTCATTTATATCGGCAAAAACCACACGTGAGTTTTTGTTAATCTGTAATCTCTTGTACAAACAGCCCAAAAATCACAAGCCGCAGCAAAAAAGAACATACCCGTGGTCGTAACTCTCATAAGTAGAAGTTACAAGTACGCAGTCGGAGTGTGGGGGCGTGGTCAGAGCAGTCGGAGCAGACTCAGTACGTGGTCATAACGACTGCTGAATGGTCGTAGCGACAACAGAGCGGTCGTAACGACTGCTGGGGTAGTCGTAAGCTACAACAGGTGGTTGTAGACTGCAACAAGTGGTATCAAAGCGTATTGAAGATCATGAGCGACAAGGCGGAAGCTCAGGGTGGGCTAATATCCCTCCAATACCCTCTCCTAAGGACCGACAATTACCCGGTGTGGGCAATAAAGATGAAGGCGAGCATATGCACCCAAGGAGTCTGGGGTGCAGTCAATCCGAAGGGGAAGGACAAGGAGGTGGATGAAAAGGTGGATCAGGCAGCTTTGGCCATCATCTACCAGGCGGTGCCAGATGCGATGATGCATCAGCTCATCAATAAAGAGACGGCATGGGAAGTGTGGGAGATGCTTCAGATGATGCACGAGGGAGTTGATTATGTCAAGGAGGTGCAGCTCCAAAATTTGTAGAGCGAGTTGGAGAATCTGAAGATGGGAGAGACCCAGTCGGTGGACAAGTTCGCCACGTGTGCTTCCAGAGAGGTACATACCTGTTGTCACTACACTTATATACTCTCCGATCTAAACAAGAAGAGGATAGAGGAGATCACCGGCTCTCTCAAGACGCATGAGGAGTTACCGAAGGGATTTCAGTCTTGTAACGAACAAGGATCTCAGACTCATAATGAGCAGGCATTGCTACTAAATGGAGATCCGAGAGACGATCATGACTCATCAAACAACCATGAGAGGTGGCACGGTCAAGGTGGCCAGAGTGGCCGAGGCGACAGGGTGGCCGTGGAGACAAGGCTGGGCAAGGCAGTGGTGACAAATCCTATGATAAGTCACATATCAAGTGCTTTGAATGTGGCGAATGCAGGCACTACGCGTTAGGATGTCGCAGCCTATAAAGTGTTTCAACTATAACGAGTATGGGCACTATGCTTCGGACTGCAGAAGTAAGAAGAAGGATGGGGAGGTGAACCTCGCCCAAGACAAAAAAGAAGATGACGAATTGCTAGTACTTCTCTCCTCATATGTTGAAAAGACATCAGTCATGGTGATATTGAATGAGAAGAAAGTAGTTCCAAAACTATGCATGAAGGTAGCCACGATCACACGGATCAGTGGTACTTGGACAATGGAGCAAGCAACCACATGACGGGAGATCGCTCTATGTTTCATAAGCTCGACGAGAAGGTTTGGGGCAAGGTCAAGTTTGGCGACGACTCCACGGTGGAAATAAAAGGCAAAGGGACGATGATGTTGAAATACAAGGACAGAAATACAAAGTTGTTGACAGGGATTTACTATATACCAAGTCTGTGCAACAACATATTTAGTCTCGGGCAGATGACAAAGAGGGTGCAGGGTGGTGCTGCAGGATATGTTCTTGTGAGTGTACGACAAGAACAAAGATTTGTTAATGAAGGTGAAAAGTTCTTCAAATTGGTTGTACAAGATTTCTTTGAAAACTTGTAAACTAGGAAGGAGAGATCGGGGTGCAGAAAACATGAATAGAGAAGCGACTAGCGCAGGAGGCGCACATACGCATGGGAGTAGCGGAGACACGCAAGCTGCAGGCGGCAGCACATGTGCAGAAAGCTTGTCCCGGTCGAACGCAGCTGGTATGAAAGGCAGCAGCTTAGGCGGTGGGTCTCCAAATGGAAAAGGTGCAAGCATAGGAAGCCAAGGCAGTGTGGCCCACAGACATGAAGTTGGGGCAGGAGGAGTGCATGCAGCAGGCACGCAAGTAGATGGCACGGGAGAAAAGATGGGTGCAATCGGCCTACATGCAGGGCAACAAGGCTCAAGAGGAAGACTTGGAGTACAGGTTGGTACAGTCTTTTGTGGTTTTACAGAGGGAACGTAGGAACCGTTGGAGACAGAAGTTAGGGGTGGTGCATCCTCAGTTGAGATGTATGCAGGAAAACAGACAGATTTGGTCCAAGAGAGAGGAGCGGGAGACTCAGGTAATGGCAAAGCCAAGGTGGCTGTGGGAGCATGTGCTCCAGCCCAGGCATGTGTACAAGAAAGGACAGGAACAGTCCAGGTGCGAGGCACGGTAAGCGTCGGATTGTGCAAGGCTCAGAAAGGACCGGCACATGGGAGTGCAGGTAGAAGGAGCAGAAGCAAGAGAGAAGATCGACGTGATCAAGATAGAGAAACAAGATTAAGGAGGTGATTGTTAGAGTTAGTAATCTTGTTTTAGTCGTAGTCGGTTTATGTCCTAGTTGTGGTCGGTTTTGTCATGGTCGTGTACAAGTACGACTCTAGTTGTCAGAGTTCGTGTTGTAGTCGTAGTCAGGTGAGAAGGCCGTGCGTGCAGGCTTTAAAAGGCACGTAGTCATGTAATGAGAGATGAGCAACGAGAACAAGAAGAGAACACAGAGAGGGGACAAGAGAGTCAGAGTGATCGGGGTGATCGTAGCGATCGATGTGATCGAACGAGAGAAAGAAATAAAGAAGAGAAGAAAGAGTGGTTTGGCTCTGGGAAATTATTGAGTATCGAGTTCATTGGGATCGCAGACGTGGTCATAAATGACTTACAATCACGACGAGCGGAGGTGTCCGTAGGAGGTGAAGACGTGGTCGTAAACGAGCTACGGCCATGGTCGTGGAGCAGAAAACGTGGTCGTAAGGGTTATGACCACGGCAGTCGATAGAGCCTTCAATGTATTCGTAAGTCACAGTGTGGTTGTAATCGAGTTACGACTACGGTGATCGAGCGATACTATGTGGTCGGATGAGCTGTTACAAGGAGTGCAGCACGACGGAAGATGTGATCGTAACTCTCGTCAACAGAAGTTACGAGTACGCGGTCGGAGTGCGAGGGCGTGGTCAGAGCTGTTGGAGCAGACTTAGTACGTGGCTGTAATGACTGATGAGTGGTCAGAGCGATAAGCGGTCATAGCGACTGTTGGGGTGGTCGTAAGCTGCAACAGGTGGTCATAGACTGCAACACAATCCAAGCCCAAAATAAAGGCTTAGGCCTTGATCTTGACCATAGCAGAGCACGCACCCACCCCAAGCAAGAAGAGAGAAGGAGAGCGACGACAGTGGTAGTTGTGATGGTGGAGGCGGTGGTGGTGTAGATGGGGGAGGGATCGTCGGTGTTGGTGTTGGGGAAAGGATTGAAGGTGAGGACAGCAGCGGCAAAGGATCAACGGTGCGGATGGCAGCGGCGGCGCCTGCATATTGTCACACACGCCCCGCACTCGCTGATGCACATCAAGCTCGCTTCCAGCTCTCCCACAGTGGCTCCATCCTCGAGCATGCCTCCTCCACCGCTGTCGCCTCGTAGCCATACCAGATTGGGAAGCCTGTGTAGCCGCTCACCGAGCACCGCCTCCTCACGTCGCCATGGGCAGATCTGACCAGAAAGGGAAAGGAGGAGATAGCCACTGCCTGGATCAGAAGGATCTTGCCTGATCTAACTATGGCGGTGGCAGTGGGGGGAGCGAGGATGGCTGCTGATGAGGAAGAGCTGGTGTGGCTGGAGGTGGGGGAGAGCGGGGCCGACGTGGAAGAGTCCGCTAGTGAGGGAGAGTGGGGGTGGTGTGGAAGAGCAGCTAGTGAGAAAGCGGTGGAGGCAATAGGCAAGACGCTGACGGCAGTGGGGCTTCGTGTCGCGAATAGACGAAGTCATGACTCACGAGGAGCTTCGTCGCATCTTTCAGTCCCTCAATTAGATCAATACAAGCACTTAGTAGTTAGTACAAAATCATAGGGCCTAGGCCTGGCATAAGTCTGATCCAAACTACTACAGGTCTAAAATGATCCAATTCATATGAAATTTTAGTCCGGCTGTTTCAAAAGCCTAGTCCGGTCTAAGCCAATTAGCAGCCCTAGCTCTAGCTCCAATAATTCCAATTCTTCATGTCAATCCTCTTACTATGTGTTCGGCAACATCTGGAAAGGGGGACACGAGCTTAGATGAGGAAGCTTGTGCTGAGTTTGGGCATAGGATGAGAGTTTAAATTTTCAAAAAATTCTTCTTTGGCTACTAAAAGTTACTCTCTTCTCTAATCTGTCACTAAAAAGTTGGGTTTCCTTCAGTGCCACTAGAAATACTAGATTTCAGATCTTCACCCTTACATGTGACTGCGAGTATGTGACATAAAGAGATACACCGGAACGTTAAACTACTTAACCATGTTATATTTCGTTTGTTTCTATGCCATCTTTTGTTGTGCGTTTCAACCCATTCGTTGTACGCTACTACATGCCTTCACTGTCTGAAAATCTGGCTATGATATGTTCCAGAATCTTCTCGAACTACTACATCATATAGTGATCATAGAGTGACACAAGGCCGGAATCAACTAGAACTTACCACCACCGCAAGGATCTTGTTTTGTACAAGCAGCCAAAATCCAGATTGCTATAGCCGCAGTTCTAAGGTTCAATGGAATTGTACATGTGTACTTCCTCACCATAACATTTATATCCGTCTATCTTAAAAAATTACATCCTGTACATTTTTAAAAACGTATATATCATGTACATGTAGACGCGATTATATTGTAGCCTTGTGCTACTTACAACAGGATGGACCAGAAGAAGGTATATCCCTGCTGCTTTCCAGATGTTCTTATTAGTGTTTGCCTCTCTGCTCAACCATCCTGTCCATGAGACCCTGTGTCTCATCTGGCACATCGAGGTCGTCGCAAGCACAACACTCGACACAACTCACCACCACCAAGAAATCATCGTGGAACTTTCGGACATTAATGTTGTTTTGTCGATTCACATTTATCTTGGAATGTGAATGAATCGCCTGAAAATCACCTCTTCAAATTGCAGCTAAGGAATTGGAGAGGCCAGGACATGATAATGACACAAGAGGTTCACACACCCCTAAACAGCACTGCGCTTAATTACTGTCGGGAGTAGCACAATGTACTGTACGGTACAAACACAGCCATCAAACACAAAACAACATAGAAGGAGTCACTCGTCCACATCAACTCTAGTTACCAAAGCAAGCAATCGTGGAACAGCTTCTCCATGAGCTAGCTCTACTTCTGCCTCTTGTAGATCTTGTGCAGGAAGGACTTCAAAACGTTCTGAACCGCTTTGCTCGGCTGGGCCTCGATGTCGGCAATCAGCTTATTGTAGCTCTCCCTCTCGTATTCATGAAATACTGCCTGGAGTATAACAATGAGAAAGGGATGTCAACAAAAATAGAACATAACAACAGGCTGTCAGGTTGTGTCATGGCTAAGTGAATATGCCTCATTTTGGATATAGTTTCAAGCGTTAACCAAATGAGAACACAGTCACGTGTAAAGTTTTGCTGTTAATCAAGACATCAGGGATGCGGATTCTTCATGACAAATGCTGCTATGCATGATATGCACAGTGGACTATTCAAGCGACAATGATAATACACAGATGATAAATACAGAGAATGCTGAAGACAAACCTCCAGGTTAAGTTCTTTATACAAATCCTTCACTTTGGCAACAGATTCGGGGTCTGACTTTCCATAATTTTCCTGTCGATCAGACATGAAGGATTCAGACGGTGACCTTTAGGCTGATAAAAAGTACCAAGTTAATAGCACTTACGAATAAAATGCACTTTTGGGTCTCGTCGGCATGCTCAAGAGCTTGCACAACTAACCAGGAGCACTTGTAGTCTTCAATGTCAGTTCCGATCTGTGATAAGAGCTCGTACAGATCAAATCAGAAGTCATAAAGAAAATAGGCCTTGGCTGCAATCAACCTAATAGTTATACTCACACAAGTTAGTATAACAGGTATATGCACTTACCTTGCCAATGAATTCAGGATCTCCAAAACAATCTAGATAATCATCCTTAAAAAGAACTCATTAATCAGAGGCAGTCCAATATAAACTAATTAATATTATTTCCTCTTGCAAAAAAAGAGAGAATTACCTGGACCTGAAAGTATGTTCCCATTTCAACAAGAATGTTCTTTACATCACCGAAGTTGTCCAAATTCTCACCAGACAGCAGCAATGCACATGCAACCTTGGGTAAAGTAGAATACCATCACTACTTGCATCTAGTTAATGGTAACCAACCAGACAATATAAAAATTCATATAGAATTCTAACTCTTACCGGAAGATAAAATGAATAGTATGCTGTCTTGTATTGCACAATGCGTCGGTGACTGCAAAATTTCAACCATTAAAAAATCATCAATAAATAAAGATGATATCTCAATTTTGAGTTACTAAACATATAATGCAATCAACTCATCTGGAAGCTACACAGGAATGTGGAAGAAGAATAATCACCTTTTTAAAAAATAAAATAACATCTAAGGTTACAAACATAGATGCAGTAAATCATGCAAAGAAACGAAGCGTGTAAAAGTTACTGCAACATTAACTTACACTGTCAAGTTATATTTTGTGAGATCCTTTTCTCCCTCATGGGTAGTGATAAGATCCAACAACTGCCCTGAAGCTGTCTTGAACTCAACCTAGACATATAAGTAAATTTAGCATCAGGAACTTGTAAAAAGCATTTAGTAAATTTGGCATGAACATATATGTATGTCAGAGGATATGGTTACCTCATTGAACAGATCAACGAGATCAACATAATAATGTTTTCCTTTGAAGTGGCGCTGAAGGATTCGTGAAATATGGTTGCGAAGGATAATCCCATCGTTTACAGCAATGAGGCCAACCTATTGCACAACAAAAGACAGGTAACTGGTTTCATAGTTTACAAGTATAAACGCAAAAGCATTTGTGTGTTATCAAAATAAAACAAGTAAAAACAGCCTGCGGAAACTCAATAAGTCACTAGTCTAAATCACTTCTCTTGAGGAGATCAAATACAAACAGGGAGCATGAAACTAGGTTGCTTAACAGATGAACATGTTTTTTTTCAATAACTGGTGCTGCTAACACTAAATCCTTCTGAAGTAAAGCCTTGGTACAGCCATCAAAATAACAAAGTATTTAAATAATTTGGTAGATATAGAGGTTAGTTGCTTCTCAACTGACCTGAGGCACCCTAAACCAGCAAGGCTGGCCACGTCGTGTCTGGGAGTTGTCCATGATATCGTCAAGCACAAGAAAATAAGCTTGAAGCTGCAAAATGACCAAGAACCATCAATGGCGCCAACTTAGCAGAGTTTTTGAGGTATTAACCAAAAGAAACTCCAAAGCAACAGGGAGAAAGTGTTACCCATTCAATGCACCAACCAAGGGTGCAGGCAAGAAATGTCTCCTCCTTGCTCAGAACATCTACACCTTTCAATATCTTGTAGCTATCGATAACCGAGAGCCCACGGTTGCACTTTCCTCCAAGCACGTTGTAATCCAGCATCTACTCCAAATGAAAGAAACGATTTTGAAAAAGGTTGTATAACGTAGTTACACATTGTTCTTAAATCATAATAGCAGAAATTGAATAAAGAACATCAACAGATACTTTCTACGGCTATTTTTCTTCACAACACAAACACTGGAAAATGAATATGGGAATAAAGTCGAGAATCACAGAGCATCTAACTATAAGACCCATCCATTCAATCTCTTTCTTTTATAATTGAACGGCAGAGCTCCTACCTTATTTTTGAAGAAGAAAAAGAAGAAGAACCATCCATTTAACAGCATCAATATCTATCCATTAAAAACAGCCAACAAAAACAATCCATTGATACTTAACTAGCACAAGTGTCGCCTGCTTAACAGAAATTGGATATTTCTAAGGCCTTCGACATGGTATCCTGGGCATTCTTGTTACAGGTTTTGAGACACCTGGGGTTCGGTCCCATGTGGTGCAACACTCTGTCCAAGCTCTTGAGGTCTTCTTCTACAAGAGTGTTGGTGAATGGAGTGCCAGGGGAAGTAATTTATCATCAACGGGGATTGCGACAAGGCGATCCCCTATCACCAATGCTATTCATTATTGTCATGGATGTGCTTAATGCTCTAATCAACAAGGCGAGCGATGATGGCCTTCTTCAGCCCCTTCTATTGCGAGGTTCAAGCCAGCGGGTATCTCTCTATGCTGATGACGTAGTACTGTTCTTGCGGCCTTGTGTGGAGGATATGCAAATGATTAAAGAAATTCTCCGAGTCTTTGGTGAGGCTTCGGGGTTGGTCACCAATATCAGCAAATGCTCGGTAAGCCCAACCAATGCCGAGTGCAAGACATCGAGGCAGTACAAACACCCTTTCCTTGCAAGGTTCAAGACTTCCCATGTAGGTATCTGGGGCTTCCTTTGTCCATTAAAAAGCTTTCCAAGGCAGATTATTATGCAATCATCGATAAGATAGCAAATAAGCTACCTGGGTGGAAAGCAGCCATGATGCATCCGGCTGGGAGAGCCACTCTTGTTCGCGCAGTACTCACGACCATACCTATTTTTCAACTCCTTGCATTGGAATTTCCCAAATGGGCTATTAAAACCATCGACAAGATTCGAAGAGCTTTTCTTTGGAAAGGTCGCAAGGAAGTAAATGGTGGACATTGCCTTGTTGCTTGGGGACGTGTAAAGAGGCCAATTGAGCTTGGTGGACTGGGAATTCTTGATCTAGAAGTGCTTGGGTGGGCTTTGCGGATGAGATGGTTATGGCTAAGGAAGACACAACCTGATCGTCCTTGGGCCGGTCTTGATATCCACGTGCACCCCATTTCGGTTGCTTTGTTCACCACCTCAGTCATCTCAATTATAGGTGATGGTCGTAGAACACTGTTTTGGCTTGACAAATGGTTACATGGAAAATCCTTGTCTGACCTTGCGCCATCCTTGTGTAAGCATGTGAAGCGGAAAATTGCAAACTGCAGAACCGTGCAAGAGGCTTTAACTGATACTATTTGGGTCCGTGATATTGGTGGTAGTCTGTCTACAAAGGCACTTTTGGAGTATTTTCAGCTATGGGTTTTGTTAGCTGATGTGACCCTTGCTCCGGGAGTGGAGGATCAGCACTTATGGGTTCCTTCACCGTCAGGGGAGTTCTCCACCAGATCAGCCTATAGGCGTTTCTTTATGGGGGCTGTTGAGTTTGAGCCTTGGAGAGAGATATGGAAATTTTGGGCACCCCCTCGCTGCAAATTTTTCATGTGGTTGGCTTCTCTTAATCGATGTTGGACTGCTGACCGTTTGGCTCGTCGTGGTCTGGACCATCCCGAAAAATGCCCACTTTGTGATCAAGAGGAGGAAGATATCCAACATCTGCTCACTACCTGTGTATTCTCAAGAACAGTGTGGTTCACGATTTTATCCATTGTTGGCATGCAGCACCATGCACCTGGGCCCACTGATTCTAACTTATTTGGTTGGTGGCGCCAAGTTCTGCTGCAACTGCATCAACAATACCAGAAGGGTTTTAATTCTTTAGTTCTGTTGGTGGCTTGGTGGATTTGGAAGCATAGGAATAGATGTGTTTTTGAGGGGGCCTCCCCTAACTCTAGCGTTTTAGTGCAAGAGATTAGAGATGAGGCAAAATTGTGGTGTGTGGCAGGGGCCAAAGGCCTCAAGCGCATTTGGCCTTAGCTTAGTTGTGTAGGTGTTCTTTTGGTCGCCTTTTGTATTCCTACCCTTTGTATGAGTCTCTTTTGACTCCTTTTTCTTCTTCTTAATATAATGATACGCAGCTCTCCTGCGTGTTCGAGAAAAAAAAGGTCAAGCACAAGCTGACCTCTACTGAAACATGTGTGATGCTCCCCCATTTTTCTGTACCTGTAATATTTCTACGTCTAACCAATGTAAATAGAATTATTTAACATAAAAAATAGTCACAACTTACAAACCATTGATATTTTTAACTTTTCAGTCTCCGAGATGTACATTTAACCGTTAGTTTTTATCACAATAAATTGTGAAGTCAATAAATATACCATTGATCAAAGATAAAAAATAATTGACAATAATTTGTGACCATAGCAGTACATCCAATATTTGATAATTTTCATTTTAATTCGGTTTTAGCCTCGCACAGGCACAACTCAATTTAACAACAGAAAGCAACGTAACCCACTTAGTTTAAGATAATTTTAAGATATACAGATGGTTCCTCAAACAACATTCATAATTTACTGGATTTAAAAGCGAACTGTGATTAAAAAAGAGTTTTGACCCTATAGCTTATGGGCTTAGTCTGTGAAGTAAGTGAATTCTAGATAGTATGCTCCAAAGGCAGCCTATTCAATGCTCCTTGTGAGCCTTAGATTGGTTCAATGTGTCGAAGTAGCACGAAGAACAACTCAAATGTCAAGAATCATGGAGAAACTCACCAAATTGAGGTGATTAAGTAAAAAAAGTTATTGTTAAGCAACTGCAAATCTCAGGTAATTTCGCCTTTCTTAATGAATTGAGCAATCTCACAGTAAAATCTTTCATGTTTACTCACTCTCCTTTTTCAGAAAGAGAAGGAGAGTTTACTCACTCAGTTGCTCAGACCTTTCTAGCAATCCAACGCACCAAACCAATCTAAAAAACAATCCTTCATGTCTACTTACTCTGCTTCCCCCAACCCTGACTTCATAACATTCTACCATCAGAACCAAAATTGAAACGAACCGGAAGAATTTCACCGGTCAAGCATCAGATCCTTCACAATCGCCCAAAGCCCTGAAAACACTGTAAAAATTCAAAGCTTTGACGCGAGGATGTTGGCCTCCTCCGCTCTAAACCATAGCAAACCAACAGCCTAACTCCGAGAGAGAGAGAGAGAGAGAGAGAGAGAGAGAGAGAGAGAGAGAGAGAGAGAGAGAGAGAGAGAGAGAGGGAAAGGGCAGGAGGCGTTACGCGGTCGATCCACTGGAGCGATTCGTCGGTGAACTCGAAGGCGGGGTCCTCGAGCATCTCCTCCTTGAGCTTGTTGTATACCTCCGGGAACGCGGCCTTGGTGTCACCGCCCGAGCCGTTCGCCACAACCGCCGCCGTCGCCATTGCGCTCTCCTTCTCACCTCACGCTCACGCGAGCACGGGAGGAGGAGAAGACCAGAACAGAATCGAAGGTTTTGTGGAGAGTATCGGAGAGGAGGATGAGAAGCGGGGAGTTCTCTACTGCTCGCCCTGCGCAGAATTTTGTGGGCAAACAGATTTGCGGGCACACGTTTATTTAAGGTCGGGAGGGGAGATGCCACGGAGATCACGACGGCGACACACGGCACGGGGGATGGGGAGCTGGTAAATTAATTGATTATTATGAAATAAAAAAGCTTTTGAATCCAATAAAACAAATAAATAAATAAAACGTCTCAATAAAATTCGATTAAGGAGAAAACTATGTCAAGAGTTACAGTACTACTTGGCTTTGGGTTCACAAAATACTGGCTAGTCTTCCAAAACTCCCAAGAAAAATTTGCGTTCCAAACTAGTTCGTAATCAATTTCAAGGAAATTCTATATGTCGTTTCTTTTGTTTCAACGCCTTATGTTTGATTATCGTTCCATATGATTCTTGTACCTTTGTTCCAAACAAATCCTCCGTTCCTAAGTGTTCTAAAGTGTTGAGGGTAAACGCAAAACGAATTTTAAATCTTTACCAAATCAATTAATAATTGAAATAAAACTAAGTCTGCAAGCGATTTAAAATCCCTACAAATGCATGACATGGTTAAAACTTCTAGGTCCATTTTGAAATTCAAACATTTCCAAGTATTTGTATAGGAAACAAGGTAAATTCTCTATAGTTCCTTTGAAATATTTTGTTTCAAGCTGGTGTTGTTTGGACAATAAGTGGAACCTCAATGTGGTTTGGACGCGACTAGGTTGCTCCACTGTTGTCATTCTTTTTTTTAAGGCTTATTTTTGTTCTTTCGTATGGATAAGTCCGGTTCATGATTATGACATTGTAAAATCTAGTTAGTTACGAGAATCTTTACTAGTTCAAGTAATTAATATTTGACTTAATCAAGGAAATATGCTTCTCAATTGCATATTACTCTATCCAAAAGTATTAAAAGGTTAATGCCTTTGAAAGCATTCTTGAACAATAAAATAAGTATTAAAACCTTCTAACTTTTTAATTTCATCTTTTTCTAGACTTTCGGTTTTTAGGCTTTTTTGTCTTATTTTTCTGTATTTCTTTTATATTGTCCGTGATGAGAGAAGTTGCATCTAGGAAGCACCTCTTGTATCATCATGCATCACCACCTCACGTGTCGAAGTCTCCAAGATTGCACCTCCCGTAGCTTTTCCACGCATCACCACTTTTAATCTCCACGTGCTCCAACCTAACCCTGACCACCTCGTGACATCCTCGACCACTTGGACCTCATATTTTCCCATCATAGTCCCGATCCTCCTCGTCACCGACCATGACCGTCTCCACGTCAACCTGCACATGCAAAGACCAAAGAACGTTTTCCTCGGCACAAGTTCTTCTCAACTTAACCGACATGAGTCAACACACACAACCACACTCTTAACCATCCATCAAATATGAACCAGGTCAACCACGACCACAATTTCCATGCTTTCCAGAAAATCAACTTCCGACCACTTAGTATGACAGGTATGACCGTCAAGCATAGGTCGGTCAGACCGTTAGCTCAACGAGTACTCGAAAAGTAAGTACTTGGAAGTTACGACTACTTAGAACACTCGGAAATCGCAAGCATCATATAACAGTTGAAGCCTACGACCACCATCAAACAGTCACTGTACCATCGACTACTGAGTACTGACCAGGTACTATAGTGTAGACTACCATCAACAAGTATTGTAGTTCCGACCACCGAGTATCGACCAGGTACTAACGACCACCAAGTACCTACCTGGTACTGAAACAATGAACACCGAGTACCGAGCAGGTATTAACGACCACCGAGTACATACCTGATACTGAAGCAATGACCACCAACCGGTTACTATCACTTTCGACCGGTCCATTGAAGCTCACGACCCCAACCATCCTAGTCGAAGTCTGTCGACTACCGACCTAGTCCATTGTATCTTGCGACTAGTTCACTATGTCATACGACCGGTTCACTGTTCAGTACGACCAGTTCCCCATAGCATATGACCCATTCACTGTAGCTATGACCGGTTACATTATAGCATACAACCAGTTTCTTTTAGCTTACGACCATCGATCGATTCACGGTAGATATGACCAATTCACTGTAGCTACGACTGGTTTACTGTAGCTGTGACTGGCTTCTCCGAAGCCTCCGACTCTAGGGTCTTCAACCTCTACGACTGCTCTCCGACTCCAAAGTCTTCGACTCCTCTAAAAACTCCGGACCGAGGTCGTTCCACCGTGGTTGAAATGTCGTAGTTGTTCTGCTGTGATCGAAATACCATGGTCAAAATGCTTGTGGTTTGGATCTACCGATTGGATCATCTATCACAAAGCCGATCGGACTACCAATCATAATCGACCGAAACTTTTATAAACGTAAATTTCAATATAATTTAAAAGTCAATTATTCATTATTATTGTATTCACGATCTTTATATGGTCTAACAAATACAGTGAAAATTCTCTGCAATTAGTAGGATTAAATATAAGAGTTATCTCATGCAAATGTTCGCTATAGTTTGAGTGGCTTAGGCTCCACAAAGAAATTCGTAGCTTCGCCACTGGATGGGCCTGCAGGTACCAGTTGATCGACATTGTGTGCGTTGCTTTCCGGTCAAAGATTAGTTAGCAAATGCATTGATGGTGAACAGTGACTATGCGTTGCTTTCCGGTAATTCTTAGTCAGCAAACACATTGATTGAACAGTGACTTATACGGGGAACATATACTATGCACTCACTTTTATAGTGTATTTATCATACACTTAAACTAAAAAATTGTGAAAAATTCTAAATATACTTTATAGTTTACTATATATATAATTTTAAGTTCAAATTTATTTTATGTCAAAAATATCAAAAAAGAAAAAATATTCTATGTTAGAATAAATTTAAACTTAAAATTATATATATAGATAGAGTAAACCATAAAGTATATTAAAAAATTTCAAAAAATTTTATAACTAAATATATCATAAAAATAAGTGTATACTATATGTTCCGTCCATACGTGATTTACTGCCCTTTGCTACGCTTACCGATCTATCGCCTTGCTGCTCGCCAACGAGTGCAAGAATCGAGCTGAGCACCGGCTTCACATGCATGCTTTTAAGAAGCGACACAACGGGTTGCATGTACAGCGGTTGGTCTCACCCGTCGGCCGTAGCAAACAGTCGTCGGAGCTGCAGATTGGGGTACATTGTACGTGAGGAGTGGGAGCGCAGCATCAGCATGTGCGAGGGCATCCACAATAAAGACTACTATAAGATGATAGTCTTTGGAAAAAAATACTGTTACATCAGTTTAAATCACCATATAAAAAAATTTCTCCTAAAATGCATAATAGGTTGAAGTGGTAGCTTCAATTATGTAGTTCAGCTTTCTACTTTTTTTACTCATCAGGTCCCCACTCAACCATTCTCCACCGTACTCCTCTCCCCCTGCCCGCATCCACATTCCCTCTATCCTCTTGTCGACGATCGCTACCGCTCTGTTGGCTGCCTTTGCAGTTGCTCCTCAGCCAGATCCGACTGGATCTGGTTGGGCCATCCAAATCCTGTTGGCTGCCACTCTTGAGCTCCATCACTGCCACCCTCGATCCTGTTATCCTCTGTGCGTGGTCATCACCACCTCGATCAAGCGACCTCGTCGTCGCTCTCGTCCAACTGGATCCGCTAGCCGGCGACTTCATCCCAGCCCGAATCTGGTCGCGCATGGTTCCAACACCACTTCGTCACCCATCCAACACTACCGTCACTGCTCCATGGTCGGATCTAGTCGGGCCCATCTAGATCTGAATGAAACTAGTTGTCACTATCATTCTCAAGCCTCAGCGCCGTCGCCCTTGCGCCCAACATCTTCTTGCCCGGCACCACCCTCGCCACCGCTAGGCTCTGGCCAGAACCAGTCAATGACGTCTAGATCCAGTCACTGCCACTGCCCTCACTTGACATCGCCGCCGGGATCCAGCCACCAACATCTAGATCTAGTCATCGTCTTCCCGATCACTGACGGCCACCACACGCGATTTGGGCAAAGCGACGAGGTGCAATGCCCTTTTGTCTCCCCCTCTTTCTATGGACCACCTTACCTCCTCCAAACCACCGCAGCTTCTGCAGACCTCTCTGACACACTGCAAGCCACACCTTTCCTCCTCCCCTCTATCGTGGCTCAGCTCTGACGTGGATCTGCATGCCCACCAACCACGGTGGAGCATTGTGGATGCCCTAATGCTACTCCTACTGCAGCAGCCATGTGGGGATCTTGTAACAGCCCAGGTTTTTATTAAAATAAAAATAAATAAATAAAAAATTAAAATAAGTATTTTTTGCCTAAAGATTTTATTTTGAGTTGCTCTGATTTTCTGCTTTTCAAAAATGCTGGATTTGAAAATTAATTTAAGTAAAACTCAGAAATATTATTAAATAAAAAGATATTTTGAATTTCTATAAAAATTCTATTTCAAATAAATTATTTGGGTTTATTTGGCTTTTACTTGGTTTTCTGGTTTTTCTGGAGTTTAAAAGTCTATTTTGAAATTAAAAAGTATTACAAATATAAACATATATTACCACATTAAGTTGGAAATATTTTATCTAAGTCCAAAACTTGTCCAGAAACTTTTGTGAATTTTTCTGGAATTTTTGAAATATTTTTGAAACGTAGGAGGTCGGGATTCACCCGCCCCCACGCGCCCGACACATCCCACCGTCCGCCCCCCTTCACGCTAGCCGCCCGATTCCCCACCCCGCCACGCGTCGCCATCTCAGCCACGCCCGCGTCACCGCTATCTCTCTCCCTGGCCCCACCTGTCAGCCGGCCCTCCTCCCTCTCCCGCCCGGGCCCGCCTGTCAGCGCGCCCTTCTTCTTCCCCGCGCCCTTTCTTCCTCCTCCCGCTCGGCCGCGCGTTCACCGCCGCCATTTCCGCCGCCCCCTCGGCCGCCCAAATCTCCTCCTTCTCCCTCCCTCTTCTTTCCCCCGACCAGCCCCGCCATCCTCGTGCCCGAATCCCGCCGTCCCCACACCGCTTTCCCCCTAATTCCCCGCCATTCCTGCCGCCCCCGCGCCATCTCCGGTGAGCAATTGCGCGCCCGTGCTCCCTCCCCGACCCCTATAAATACCTCCCCCGGCCTCCCCTCACTCCGCACCACCTCCTCCTCCACCTCCCACGCCCTCCCGGCCGCTCCTTCGCCGCCGCGCCGAAGCGCCTGAGCACCGCCGCCGCTTTCCTCGCCGCCGGCCTCTTCCCGGCCGCCTCCGGTAAGTCGCGCCCCACCCCCAGGTTCCCCCGCGCCTCCTCTCCCTCCTTCGCCTGTCGCCGGCCTCCGGCCACCGGTACGCCGCCGCCGCTGCCTGGCCCGAGCCACCACCCCCCCCGCCGGCGCTCGCCACCTCAGCACCAAGGGCGAGGTGGCAGCCGACGTGGCCACCACGCGGGTGCCACGCAGGCACCCGGCTGCCACCCCGTCACCCCATGCCACCTCACCACTTCCCCTCCTCCGTGGGCTCAGTCCATGGACTGAGGGCCCACCTGTCAGTCAAACCCCCTCAGGCTGATGTCATGCTGGCGCAGTAAACCGGATTTTTCAGTTGGAAAATAATTCAGCTGAAAAGAAATTCCTCGCTGACGTCATAATTCAGATTTACCTTTAGAAAAATAATTCCAGAAATTTCTCTTTTTCTTTTTCCCTGAATTTAAACTTCCCGGAGCCCGTTCTCCTTCGTCCTAACTCTGATTTAGCCCATTCAAATATCTAGATTCATAAAAAATTCCCCTCTATCCATTTCTGGCCTCATTTCAAATATTTGAAGTCAATTTGAATTTATTTTGAGTTTATTTGAATTTGGTGGGTTATTTCCACGTGTAGTCTTCGACGATTTGGGAGATTTCTTCGACGAAGATTCAAACCAAGTTGAAGAGCAAGGCAAGTCACACTCCTTGATCATGTTGATCCCAGATTGTAAATAAAATTATGTTATTTTAAATTATTCTGCATGCATAATTCTATTCAACGTATTTCAATTCAGTTTTAAATTTAGTTATTGCCTACTTGTTAATTCCTCTATTGATATTGAATTCCTCGATACCTTGTCACCCTAGAATCAAACTCTAGTTAGTACACTAGTATTGGCTAGAGAGTTTAAATCAAATGCTTAGACCCGCTTAGTCATAATATTTGTTTTGGGAAAGCCCTAACGTACTCTTGACTTTGGTAAGTCAAGGAGGTTTATAAAATATTTTGAAAACAAAATATAAAAACTGGTTTAGACTTAGACAGTTGGTTAGTTGGTGGGTGCAGGCATGCCCTGTTGGTTGGAGCCGCAGGGTTGACTGTCGTGCACAGGGATATGTGGTTGGGCCTAAGTCAGATTAAAGACCGGTTTGTGAGCTACTGTTGCAAAGCCCTAACGTACTACCACAAGGCTAGTATGAGACAGCCATGGCTGAATAATTTGCGGGTCCCAACCTGAGCCATTTCGTAGGTTGAAAGTGAGCGTGGCGTAGGCCATGAGAAGTCTCGCTCGGCTCAAGAGGGGGTCCCGGTCTGGTGGATTCCTTACTGGGGTGAAACCTTAGTGTTGGCTTGGCCAGGTTGAAGGCTTTGCATTGTAAAGGCGTTGTCACGATCTCCTCGCCGCACACCTAAGGAAGTGTGTAATCCGGTGGCAAAAAGGGATGATCGTGTCTTGTGGGTAAAGCTGTACAACCTCTGCAGAGTGTATAATCTATCCTGGATAGCTGTGCTCATGGTTATGGGCATGCTGAGTAAAATTTTTTCATGGATTAGACTTTGTTTTTCAAAAAATATTTTTGAAAACTGTGTGGATGGATGGAATCCATACGTGATCTTTTGGAAAAGATGGTCCACGTGGGATGCACGTGGATAGGTCGGTGTTTGGTCGGAGCCTGCACTAACGGTATTAATTTCATTTACAATTACTGTTTTTACTTATTGTATTAAATTCAACATTTGTAATCTATTTACTGTATTCTTAAAATGCTGTTTATGCAAACTAACCCTATAAGCCTTTCATTGATGCCTTTATCATTATATTGCATTTCTCCGTGTGACTTGCGGAGTACAAGTTTGTACTCACTTGCTATCTCCACACAGAGGAAGACGCCTTCGACTACGGTGAAGATCAGAATGAGTAGGCCATGTCTTGCAGTTATTGCCTGTGGGCAGGCTTGGGCTTCACCTTTTCAGCTTCGCTTCCGCAGTTTCTTTTGCAGTTATTTTTGCCAATGTGCGATGATGTAAACGCTGGCCATAAGGCCGTACTCTGTAAACTAAATAAATGTCATTATGCTTGGTATTTGTCTTTGTTGTCCACTGTGTGCACTAGCTGATCCTGGACTAGTGCGATTTACACAGAGGATCCTGGAGTTGCTGCTCCGGGTTCCGACAGAGATGGTATCAGAGCCTTAATGACTCCAAGACGTGACCGTAGGTAGAATAGATTGGTCAGACCATAAGGACTTATTTTTAATAATCAGTAGTTTCAAAAAGTTTTGCTTAAACCTTACCTTTCAAATCTTTGCTCATCCTTATCTCCCAAATCTTTCTCACCTTTGTATAATCATTCCAAAAATTTATTCCTAACTTACCTCTCATTCAAACAATTGTAGATGAACACTTTCGACGTTGCACCAACTGATGGATGGAGTAGAGGCCTTCATCACCTACTTCACCGTTTGGGTTTTCAACGACGAGCTATCTACATGCACCGAGAAGAAAGCCATGGAGATCAAACGATGGGACATCACTTCACTTTACTCATCACCAAGCAAACTGGATTTGGAAGTCTTCACTACCGCTTCACAGGGAATGGTTACTCGTTTGAAAGAGCCAGACAAGAAGCCGCTCGTAAAGCAGTTCTTCGCCTCTGCCGCCAATTCAGTCTTCGCATTGAAGGATCACGCTTTGTACCTCGACAGCCACAAAGAATGACACCAAGGCGACCCTTAGCCCTTTAGGATAAGTTGTTAGGCTAGTTAATAAAGCGTTGTTATGAGCTGTCAAGTTTTCTCTTTTGTCAGCAGCCATAACTATTACTTATTATGAGGTTATTAAAGATTTTAATAAAGTTGAAGTTGAAATTTTTGGGTTGTACGAAATATCCCCTATTCCCCCTTTGCTTAGAGTCTCCTCTCTCCTAATTCTTAAAGCACCCAGCAGATGGTTAACACAAGGAGCAACAACAACGACAATGGCCACGACAACAACAACACTACTGGCAACCAGGCTGCACATATCCCTCCACCACCTCCTGCTAATGGACCGGATTGGGCTCAGATGATGGCCAATCAGAATCAGCTTATTCAACTACTGGTGCAGACCATCAATAACCCTGCACAACATGCTCCACTAGTACCAGCTTAAGCTCCACAGCCAAGACTGCCTGCATTTATGAGGTCGCGTCCTCCGACCTTCTCCAGCAGCGTTGACCCCATGGATGCATATGACTGGCTTAGAGTCATAGGCAAGAAGCTGGACATCATCCAATGCAGTGACCGGGAAAGAGTTTTATTCGCTTCTCATCAGTTGAACGGACCAGCGTCAGAATGGTGGGACGCTTATACCGCTGCTCATGCCAACGCACAAGCCATAATATGGGATGAGTTTGTGTGGAGTTTCCGCAAAGCCCATATCCCAACCGGCACCATCACTCTTAGGAAAAGGGAATTCCGAACTTTGCGCCAAGGAAGCTGCACCGTGAATGAGTATCTACGGAAGTTCAACCAATTGGCACGTTACGCGCCAGAAGACGTTGCTACCGATGAAGCTAAGCAAGAAAGGTTCCTTGAAGGACTCAATGATGACCTGTCGATTCAACTACTCTCCAACGACTACGCTGATTTTCACCAACTTGTCAGCAAGGCGATTCGCCAAGAGTCCAAGCACCAAGAAATGGAGAATCGGAAGAGACGTATGAACACCCAGCACCTGAACACCAGAAGCTTGCCTAGGATCAGAAGGACTCCACCCCAGGCTAACAGATTTCAGTCTTCATCTTCGGCCGAAGAACAAGTCCAGACCAACACTTTCCCCAACAACAAAGACAACAAAGCCTTGGCAATTGACTTCCCAAAGGACTCAAACCCTGCAGCAGGAGTCACCTGTTTCAACTGCCATGAGACAGGGCATTACGCCAACAACTGCCCCCAAGAAGCAACAGGCAGTGAAAAATGGAACACCGGGAGCACCAACTGCCAACCACCTTCAAGCAGGAAGAAAAAGGGCCCAGAAGTTCGTGAAAGGACGACTGAATCAGATCTTGGCACAAACCATGCAGAGTAAGATCCAAACCCATTTCTTTGCTAGCCAGTGCGAATCTCGGGGATGAGATTCTTTTTAAGGGGGTAGATTGTAACAGCCCAGGTTTTTATTAAAATAAAAATAAATAAAAATTTAAAATAAGTATTTTTGTTGCCTAAAGATTTTATTTTGAGTTGCTCTGATTTTCTGCTTTTCAAAAATGCTGGATTTGAAAATTAATTTAAGTAAAACTCAGAAATATTATTAAATAAAAAGATATTTTGAATTTCTATAAAAATTCTATTTCAAATAAATTATTTGGGTTTATTTGGCTTTTACTTGGTTTTCTGGTTTTTCTGGAGTTTAAAAGTCTATTTTGAAATTAAAAAGTATTTCAAATATAAACATATATTACCACATTAAGTTGGAAATATTTTATCTAAGTCCAAAACTTGTCCAGAAACTTTTGTGAATTTTTCTGGAATTTTTGTAATTTATTTCATTTTTTTCTGAGCTTTATTGAATTTCCTAGCCTTTTCTGAAAATCAAAATCAAAATTTAAAAATAAAAATCCCAACCCCTCCCTCCGGACAACACGTGGACGGCCTAGATCCGCCCACGTCGCCGCCCGGATCCCGCCTACCCTCCTCCCTCGCTCGCCACGTGGGTGGTCGGGATTCACCCGCCCCCACGCGCCCGACACATCCCACTGTCCGCCCCCCCCTTCACGCCAGCCGCCCGATTCCCCACCCTGCCACGCGTCGCCATCTCAGCCACGCCTGCGTCGCCGCTCTCTCTCTCCCTGGCCCCCACCCGTCAGCCGGCCCTCCTCCCTCTCCCGCTGCCACCCGGGCCCGCCTGTCAGCGTTCCCTTCTTCTTCCCCGCGCCCTTTCTTCCTCCTCCCGCTCGGCCGAGCGTTCACCGCCGCCCCCTCCGCCGCCCGAATCTCCTCCTTCTCCCTCCCTCTTCTTTCCCCGACCAGCCCCGCCATCCCTGCGCCCGAATCCCGCCGTCCCCGCGCCGCTTTCCCCCTAATTCCCCGCCATTCCCGCCGCCCCGCGCCATCTCCGGTGAGCAATTTCGCGCCCGTGCTCCCTCCCCAACCCCTATAAATACCTCCGCCTGTCGCCGCCGGCCTTCGGCCACCGGTGCGCCGCCGCCGCCGCCAGGCCCGAGCCACCCCCCCCGGCGCTCGCCACCTCAGCACCAAGGGCGAGGTGGCAGCCGACGTGGCCGCCACACGGGTGCCACGCAGGCGCCCGGCTGCCACCCCGTCACCCCGTGCCACCTCACCACTTCCCCTCCTCCGTGGGCTCAGTCCATGGACCGAGGGCCCACCTGTCAGTCAAACCCCCTCAAGCTGATGTCATGCTGGCGCAGTAAACCGGATTTTTCATTTGGAAAATAATTCAGCCGAAAAGAAATTCCTCTCTGACGTCATAATTCAGATTTTCCTTTAGAAAGATAATTCCAGAAATTTCTCCTTTTCTTTTTCCCTGAATTTAAACTTCCCGGAGCCCGTTCTCCTTCGTCCTAACTCCGATTTAGCCCATTCAAATTTCTAAATTCATCAAAAATTCCCCTCTATCCATTTCTGGCCTCATTTCAAATATTTGAAGTCAATTTGAATTTATTTGAATTTAGTGGGTTATTTTCGCGTGTAGACTTCGACGATTCGGGAGATTTTTCGACGAAGATTCAAACAAAGTTGAAGAGCCCGTTACATCTGGGCTATTTTGGCTGGCCCACTTTTAGGCCCTAACATTGGCTTAAACACTAAAAATATTGTTCTGTTGACCTGGGCTGGCAACTCAGCTTGGTCATCAGTCCTTAATTCGATGCCTGTCGGCCTAAATATGGACTAGTTCAAATCGGGCCAAACCCATCGTTCTCATGTCAGGTCCAATCACAACCAATAAGAAAAGCTTGAGGCTTGTGAGATCAAGGAGGAAAGATCAAGCTTGAGGTTTTTGTTATTGATACCAAAGAGGAAAAAAATCAAGGGAGAGCAAGATGAATATAGCATGAAGCGTCGGGACCTCAAGACTTATGCTATCCTATGTTATCTTAACTAAATATCTATTTGGTCTTATCTTATCTTAACTATCTATCTGTTTGGTCTCATCTTTTGGTTGGATGAACTTATAATAGTTGAAGTTAAAGTTATGCATGCTCTTGGATTATAACTTTGTTATGTTGTTGCTATCTTCTTATGGTTATGCTATTATCATGCTTATCATGTCCATCAAATGATTATGGTTGATTCATATTGTTCAAATATTTCTCACTTATAATGTTATCAAGTTTTCTCAAATCAATAAATAAAGGAAACTCTGCCAAAATTTCCTTAAAATCCACACATGTGCATGAAAATCACTTCATGAACTCATATGCACATGTTTAGGAGGAGTTTGTTTATTTGTTGATTGATTTTAAAATCAACTAATTCTTCAAATCCTTTGAGCTCATCTCAAGAACTAATTACAAATCAAAAGTCAAAACTAGAATATGCAGCTTATTTTTGAACTTGATGTATATTCAAACTTTTCAATTCATTCATGTCGTTTATGTTGTCATCAATTACCAACAAGGAGGAGATTGAAAACATCTAAGCCTCTAAAAATATTTTTGGTGATTAATGATGACAATAATTAAAGGGGCTAATGTGTTTATTGAGATGATTAAAATGTTTAGTCCCTACGTTTGATGACGTCATGAAAAAGACATACAAAAATGATCAAAGATTGACGTGTATCAAGATAAAGCTCAAGGAAAATATAAAATATAGTCTAAAGACAGCTTTATAGCTTTTTACCAGTCTCGATGATTGGATGAAAAGACCAGGTTTGTCGAATAGTGTCATACTATAAAGAGGAGTCATGGCTAATAGTTTAAAGCTTAACTTGTGCCACTTGGATCAATACAATGTTCATGAATAAATTTGAAATTCTTTTGGAGCTCTACCTGGACATCCCTTGCAAAACCGGTACGACTGCTTGTCTTAAACAGTAGTACCACTGCTCAGTACTACGTACCTCTACATGCCGGTAACTAATTTCCAGAGAGGTATTCTTCTGACTTTCTTTGAAATGGTACTACCGCATGTGTTGTATGGTAATACCGCAGAACGGTATGAGCGCATAATTGGCGGTACTACCGAATATCGGTAGTACCAAAATTTATATGGTGGTAGCTAATTTTTAGATAGGTATGTTTTATAGTATTTTATCTCCTCTGAAAATTAGAATTACCACAGCTTGGGTGCTATACTACCGCACAATTGGTACTACTGGACCTTGTGAGGGTGGTACTAACGATATTTGAAGTAACAGCTAGTTTCTGTGTATTTAATGAACCTTAAATAGTCGATAAGTAGTGGGTGAGGTTGTATCGACAACTACATAACGGTAGTACTGCAAATCCCCTTTTTTTGGGGATTTCGACCCCAACGGTCATTCTGGTGGGTGGGGGCTATATATACTCCACTACCAGAAGCAAAAGAGCTCTCTTGGCATTCTTGAACATTCATTCAATACTCTTGAGCTCTTTCTAGACTCTCTCCAATACATTTACACCATTTGCCCATTCTGTGGTTATTGAGAGCATTCAATTGCATTGTATCATTTGATGATCCTTGTGAAGCTCGAGAAACCTTCAAGCAAGTGTTATAACTTATTACTCTTGGTGTTTGCTGGCACCTAGATGACTTAAAGAAAGATTGTACAGTGATCTCTTCAAAGAAGGTTGTGAAGAGACCCGACATCATTTGTGAGTGGTTTGGTGCTTACCATCTCCTGAGTAGAGGAAGAGTAATCTTAGTGGACTTGAGATTTTTAGGCTCAATTTGTGGAGCTGGTCAAATCCGTTTGGTCTTATCTCAACGTGTACTAGCGAAGACCGATAAGTCTTTGATACCACAGGAAAAACATCGCATGTCTTCATTGTGGTTTATCTCTTATCTTTACTCTATGTATTTACATTTCTAGCATTTATATTGATTTTTATTGTGTAGCTAGAAATGTATCTAGTATTAACTTGCTAGTGGTGCCTTAGTGAAGCCAACAAGATTTAGGTTTAATTGTGTAAAAGGCTTTAAATTTAGTTCATACTTGCTAAAATTATGATTTAGCCAAAACAATTTAAAAACCTCCTATGCACCTCCTCTACATTTGCTTTGCCTCCTCTGCTGCTGAGCGTCAACTAGTCGACGCCAGAATGGTAGATGCCATGCCCTGCCTTCTCTGTTGCTGAGCCTCGAGGCCCTCAACGCCCTGCTCCTCCTCCACTACGAACAAGGGTGCGGCTCTGGTGCTGTGCCCCCTGCACGCGCTAAGTGCGGGGGTGCGCCCAGGAGCCGCCACGTGTCCCCAAAAACTCAAAAAACTTCCGAAAAATTCTAAAAAAATACTTCAAAAATCCGAAAAATTGTAAAAGTACTTTTTGTAAAAATACTTTTATTAAAAAGTATTTTTAAGTACTTAAAAAAATACTTTTTAATAAAAGTATAAATCAAGAAAAAATTTTAAGTACTTACAAAAAAATACTTTTTATTTGTAAGAAAATACTTTTTACAATTTTTCGGATTTTTGAAGTATTTTTTTAGAATTTTTCGGAAGTTTTTTGAGTTTTTGGGGACACGTGGCGGCTCCTGGGCGCACTCCCGCACTTAGCGCGTGCAGGGGGCACAGCACCAGAGCCGCACCCTACGAACAACATCCCCGTCTCGGCTCCATGCATCCATCCTGACACCAAGTCAGACCACGGAGCCAATATGAACTATTCCCTTCACCTCTCCTTTTCTTTTGTTGTTGTGAAGAAGTAAAAATTTGATGATCTTACAATTATTCCTTTATCTGTAGTTGTTGCGTATTCCACTGAAGTAGATTGCTTGCTGCGGCTGTACTCTTGGCATGTTTGCCTAGGAGGCCAATTGGTGTGGCTGTCGGCTAATACAATCATACAAGGGCACAGACTTGGCATGCTATATTGCTCTGTGGACTGTGATTGGCTGATTGCTATCATGTGATGGTTGTTAATTTGTTATCATGTCGCTGGCCTCCCATTCAAAACTTTTAATATGTGATGGTTGTTACCATGTTATGTTCTGAACTTCTGATTTGTCTTTTGTGCTACAGTGTACTATTAGAAACTTGGCAAATCTTTCTCTAATGTCTATTAGAAACTGCTGCTATATTGCTATGTCATTAGCTGATTGCCCTAGTTAGAATGCCAGTTTTTGCTGAATTTATGCACTACCGAGCTTACACAAGCTGAGCTCGAGCTTTATCTGATTCAAACTCAAAGCTCGACGGCAATCTCAGGCATGCTCGAGCTCATTTACAGCCTACAACGAAACACCTCTCGGGGTCATTATTCTGTCTTGGCGTCGTATGCACCGAGTGAGATCAAAGGAAACTTGATGATACCTACATTGATTTCTATTCAAAAGTTACATGTGTAACTCAATCTCATGCGAGGCAAGATCAGTGGAGCAATACAAAGATAACAAAAATGACCCCTTTTTTTTAACACATTTTCCACCTATCAAGAGCCTAACCTACCTATCTCGAGGTGCAACTTGCAAGTGTATCCATCGCGTGTCAGCGTCTAGGTTAGTCGAGGGTCGGCGAGAGTTTTCGTGAGGCGCGATGCATGCGTCGAACCGCGCGCGCAGTGTAGGTCGCGCCATCCGATCCGATCGATCCCTGGCTTAGAATGCAAGCTCCACTGATCGATCACCGGGCGCCGTATAGGAGTAGACGTCACTACTTGAGCTCTTGCTTGCAGAGAGGGCAAGAGGAGATTATCCTGAGCCACCTGTCCACGCATTTCAGGTGGAACATGTGTGTGCACGGCAGCTGCCTCACCTCCTCCTTCTCCTTGTACTTCGCCAGGCATATGCAGCACTCCTGCAGTTGCAATTAATATTTAAGAAAATCCATCAAACTACTGAAAAAACACTATGGATTGAAGCAGTTCGCTGGGGATTCTTCGCCATGCAGTAAATATATATGTCGTCACAGTCTAACATAACAATGTTCATCACATATAGCTAGCTAGCTAGTCAGTTCATGTTTTCCATGTTGGAGTACCGCTTACTAATAGAAGGATCAGGTGCATGCTTCTATTCTTATTTTAGGCACCATCCAAAAAGGTAAAGTTAGTACTTCTTATCTTAGTATCGTCCAAAAAGGGAGGCCTGTTCTAGTTTCGGACGCACGTTTTTCACTTCTTTGTGATATCCTATTCTGGTCTATAATTGAGTTTACCAATCATTTGTCTGGTGATTTCCTGGCTCTTCCTGCTATCGCTTTTTGTGAACTCCACTTTCCTAACTCATACAGAAATGCTGCTGCTATCTTTGCTACTACGTAACCTGATCATAACGTACCTGCAAATATGCGACACCATATGCGCAAAATTAACATGCATATATGTACTCACTTGATCATCGTTCTCGCGGTCTCTCGGCACGTCGGGCTCCTTGAACCACCACCGCGGCAGCGCGGCCAGCTGCTCGTCGGAGGCGCCCCGCCCGACGGAGGCCGAGTTCATGTTGTACCCGAGCGCGTACCCGACGACCGGGACGAAGCAGCAGAGCAGGAGGAAGAGGAGGAAGGGAAGCGAGTAGACGACGGCGTTCCAGGAGAGTAGGCCGATGCAGAGCGCGTACAGCCTCGGCGCGCGGTGGAACGACCCCAGCCGCGCGTCGAACACCCACACGTTGCCCATCACGAACCATATCGCGAAGAACAGCTCCAGGAACGCCCTAGCCTTGTTCATCAGATACGAGCTGTTCCTGCAATTAATGCACAAGAATTTCATCAGGAAACCTATTGTTGTAGTGTGCAATTTCGACTTGGGCACAAATGACGATGTTAAGTTTGGAACCTTATAGCGCCATTGGCGCCGTGCATCTCGGGGTCGTCCGAGAGGGCGTCGCCGCGACCGGCGGCCGAGGAGTGCCTGTGGCGCCAATAGAGGAGGGGGAGGCTGAGCACGTTGCCGACGTTGTACGCGGCGACCCAGAGCCGGAGCGGCCACGCGGGGCGCTCCTTGGGGGAGGTGGCGACGACGGCGGTGGTAACGACCATCTGCGCGACGATCACGCCGAGCTCGAGGGCGAGCCAGCCGGGCGAGTTGAAGGGGTTGGAGCCCAGGTCGGACCTCGGGCCGTTCTGGTACTGGTACACCCGCCTCAGGAACATGAACCACCGCGACCTCGACATGCGCGCCACCGCGCGCATCGTGAACGCCGAAAACCGGCCGCCGCCACCGCGACTTGTTCCCGGCATCGCCGACGACGAAGGCGGTCGCATTGTGGTGGCCCGTCAGGGGGGAGGTGGAGGGACATTGGCATGGTTGGTTCGCGCCTCGAGGGATCGATAAATGGGTGGGAGGGAGTAGGCGAGTTGGGTTCGCGATGGTGACGAATAATCTAACGGCTTTGCTTTGGCGCCAAGGGTGGAGGAGGTGAATGAAGAAAAAAACGGTTGGCCTAACCGTCTCCTTCCCGGCATGCTTCCTCCTGGCTCTGGCTTGTGCTTGGTTTTGTTTAGGTGGGAAGCAAGAACAGCGGTCCGGTTTATGGTGGGCAGGTGGCCTGACTCACTTAACCGAGATTGACTAAACTATCTTACTCTAGTACTAGAACATTGTTTTATTGAACATTCATATCACTTTTTTTTTTGCACATATGATACGTACTTTGAGACTGTAAAACTTTTTCAAAACCATCTTTTCGTAGATGGTAGTGATATGGGTGTACCACTCCATATACTAATGTTTAAATTCCAGTGTCCATATTTATGCACACGTGAGTGTGTTTTCAGTAGAAATTTTGTGAGATCATGATATACTAATGTTTAAATCCCGGTGCCCATATTTACGCACACGTGAGTGTGTTTTCAGTAGACTTTTTGTGAGGTCACGAATTTATTCTTAGCCTCCGTCTTTCAAGGCATATGCTAAAGGGGTACACTCGTGTGTACGTGCGTGTGATATGCATGTGTGGTGATGTATGTACGTGTGCGTCTTCTTTGTGATTGGAAAAAAAGATATTGTAAAATTTTTAGTTAGTGGTTTCAGTAGAACTTACTGGGTTGTTGTGTCGCTTTTGTTACTGTAGCAATTGAAAACGACATCATCATATTGGCATTTGAAAAGAAATTAAGGACAAACCATCTCTTGTTTTCAGCTATATTGTGTGACACCATTAGTGTCAGTCAAGGACGATGAGACGGGATAATGAGATGCCAATGCCTCGCCGTCCCATTGTGTTAAATGCAAGCTACTGAAGCTTATGTAGCATACATCACGAGAATTGATTTATGAAGATGCCATTGAGGACCCAGAGCTCTTGTGTATGGGTTGCACGTCTCTGTAGATGTGGTAGCTAGGCAATTACCAGCAGTTCGTTTTCTCATTTTGGTTGAGAAAATTCTGCTAGTGACATATGACACTAGTTCAAACCTTTCTCGGAACTTTCTAATAGAAGAATCATCATCGAATCACTGAAGACTCATGTTTCCATACCAACAAGGGCGGATCCTCCTTTCGGACGAGGTCGGGTGGCCGCCTGAACTCTGTCGATGCCCGCCCCTACCCCCCCCCCCCCCCCCCCCCCCTCCAAAGCAGGCACCGATACAGCGGCATCACCGCATCATGGTGACCAGGCTTCATTTCTCATGATGAGCCGATGAAGTCACGAAGAGTCGAGCAAGTTGGACTTGAGCCCAGCCGTTCGGTGGTTTGGCCCAGAAGGTGAGTAGAACTTAGAAGAGATGCGAGAGAAGCAAAAGTTTGAGCCACCGGGAGTAGACGCGCATAGCCGAGTGCCCGAGTGGAGGCGTGGAGGAGCAAAGCAACCCTAGCCCTAGAGTAGGCAAGGTAGCGCGGCGGCCACTGGCCAAGGGAGTGCAGCAACGGCCGGTGGCCAGCCAGCCAGCGAGTTGCAGTCTACAGCGGCCGCTTTGTCAAGCCGTCAAAGTGACCATTAAAAAATGCAAAAAAAAGATTTTTTTCCACATCCTCCCATGAAGAGGATCTTGAAAAATGCAACACCAATGACTAATTCTTTGTAGGTGACGGGGCATAGTGTACTATAGCTTACCTTGGTAATAGAATTTTTTTCATATCTGTGTTTTCCCCCTTCTGGTAGATCGACTAGGAAGAAAATATTACTGCTGGATTTTATAAAGGTGTAAACTTCGAAATCTTTCTTTCGTTGTGTTTAGCAGGCTGAATTATGCTTGATGCTGTGGCATTTTGATGCTAATGTTTAACTGTAGTCATCTGACTTTTCCATTATCACAAGCATTTTAATTAAGTGTTTGCAAAATTGTTTGAAACAGTCTCTAACAGGTGGGCTCTCTGGCCACTGTACCTACTTATTAGCTATTGTTCAAAAAAGCTAATGGAAGTATTTGTTTGTACAAATAGTAGAGCTCTTAACATACTGTCTGACTCTGCACATTTTTTGTGACCATTCCTGCTAGATGCACCAGTAGTGCAAATATTCATTATTCAATAAATCTACTAGAGCCCTCTATCAAAGAAATGCATCCGTTTTCTGTGATTTACCCCCACTATCCTGTGACTAAGACACTTACCTTGTAACAATAGTAACATTGAGCAATGTATTTTTCTACATTTCCAGGAATAATATGTTGTTCTAATCTTTAATTTTCATCTATCGATATATCATTTATCAGTAAACATAGTTTTGTCATGAAAATTTTATTTGGCATTGTCCACTAGCAGGAGCTGGTTCTACTATTAAATTGTCCACTGGCAGGAGCCGGTCCAAATTCAAAATGAATAGAATGACACAAAGCTCCAAATTCAATAGCAAGTGTCTGAGTAAGTGATAAATATTTAGTCTTTACTATTACTTGTGAGTTACGAAAATCAAATAAATTATTGAAATGTATTGTGATATTGTCATTGCTTGCTTATTTGATTTGGTAGAAATACATTTGAAGAGCTATTTTAGCAAAATTTCAAGCAAAAGCATCATGAAAAATGGAACGATGGCCACATATGCATAATCTCAACATGAAGTCCAATTGGACCAAGTCCAACTCCAAGTCCAATAAGAGGAAGAGGTTGTATAACGACAACAAGAACAAGGAGCTCCAGCAGCACAGCTGCAACAAATTAGTGCGATTACAATGTAGTTTGATCGTGGATTATTTTTCTTTTAAGCAATACTATTTGCTTCACACTTGTGAGTTCGCCATAGCTACATTTTAGACCTGGATCTACCACTAGACACCAAAGCAAAGTGCATATCTATATATTTGTTCTCACTAGCCCCAATTAGACTTATAATGAATGTGTAGATGGTAAAATTACGATGAACTGGAGTTTACTTCCATGGTTGCACTGTGGACTTGTGCCACCTGGCATTCCCTTTTCTAAATAGATGTATATGTGGTTCTATAGTAAAACTTTTTTTCAAATTTGATCCCCAACGCATGGATCTTTAATTTTTGCCCCCTTTATGACCACAGAAGTAGCGGTAGGTAACACATGTCACGTACCAAACTTTCGCATCATGATAGTTAGGGACACCGTGATGCCATCTACGGCCACGCTAAATAGCCAGCTATAGACGTTACATGCATTAATGTATTAGTATTAGTACTTAACTTAAGCATGCATTAGTGTAAGCAAGTACTTAAGCATGCATTAGTGCATTTAGTTTCCTCCTGTCGCAGCGCCTAGTGTGCCAGGTGCTCCTGAGCCTACCTAGTGCGGCAGGTCTCCACCTGTCACACACGGACGTCACCTATTGAGTTGGAGCTCACTATCGTGATGCGTCCAACCTGCCACATCATGGGAGTTCGGCAGGTGACACGTGTCGTCTGCTGTTACTTCCACGGTCATGAAGAGGGCTAAAATTGAAAATTCGTGTGTCAGAAAGATAGATTGGAAATAAAAAATGCTACAGTGCTACATATGCAAATAGCTCCCCTTTTCCTTGCACTGCACGGGCAATCTGATAGTTGACAGCAGACGGACCAAGTGTAAACGTCTTCATGAGAAGTTGATGTATCGCTCTTCACGAGAAGGCAAAGGGCTTCTAATGGGCCAAGGACCAGCTCCAGCTCCAAATCTAAATTTAATTAATAAAAGCATGTTCCAGTCTAGATCCAAACTATTAAAGTCCAATTCTGATCTAGGCCCGAACTATAGCATAAAGCCTTGACGATGCAACCGAGCACGAGCAGCAACACGTCGCCAGTTTACCGCGCTAGTGAAATTGCTATAGTCAGAGATTGTCATCAAATGGATTATTGAAATGTATTGTGATATTGTCATTGCTTGCTTATTTGATTTGGTAGAAATAGATTTGAAGAGCTAATTTAGCAAAGTTTCAAGCAAAAGCATCATGAAAAATGGAACGATGGCCACATATACACAATCTCAACATAAAGTCCAATTGGACCAAGTCCAACTCCAAGCCCAATAAGAGGAAGAGGTTGCATTACGACAATAAGAACAAGAAGCTGCAGCTGCACAACTGCAACAAATGGATGAAGGTATTAAGCAATTCAACTCGGATCATATCATTGCTAATCCAGGACTTCGTATACCACTTGATGATTTTCATTCTGACATTAGATATCAAAAGTGAGTTGGGCTTATTTGTTGAAAGGTCCTACTAAACCTATTGGCTATAATTGATGATTTTATTACTTGTCATGATCTTGGAAGTTTGGTCGTGAAGATGGTTGAAACTGAAAGATATATTGTATTCCCTTGGTCTACCGCCTCATCGAGTTAGCATTGCTACTACTGGTGATGATAGCATCGATTGAAAGAGTTTTCTCGGTTATGAATATTATCAAAACCGATTTGCGCAATAAGATATTCGATGATTTTCGATGAATGGCTTATTGACTTGATGGGGTGATATATCGAGCGAGAGATATTCAAAGGACTTGATCGTAAAAAAATTCAATAAATGGTTTCAAGACATAAAACTCAAAGAATTAAAATGCCTTGTTCTCCTAGACGTACTTGGTTATTTAGTGGTATATTTTTGTCTTCACTTTTTATTGCATCTTTTATGTTCTATTATCAAATTGCGACATACTGCTTCATTAGTCTGGTATTTTTCAATATTCTACCGTTATCAACACATATTTGCATACGAATTGTAGTTATTTCTTCTATTTTGTGTTATATACTTTTATTAGTGCGATTACAATGTAGTTTGATCGTGGATTATTTTGTTTTTAGGCAATACTATTTTTTTCACACTTGTGAGTTCACTATAGCTACATTTTAGACCTAGATCTACCACTAGATACCAAAGCAAAGTGCATATCTATATATTTGTTCTCACTAGCCCCAGTTAAACTTATAACGAATGTGTAGATGGTAAAATTACGATGAACCGGAGTTTACTTCCATGGTTGCACTGTGGACTTGTGCCACCTGGCATTCCCTTTTCTGAATAGATGTATATGTGGTTCTATAGTAAAACTTTTTTCTTCAAATTTGGTCCCCGATGCATGGATTTTTTATTTTTGCCCCCTTCATGACCATAGAAGTAGCGGTAGGTAACACATGTCACCTACCAAACTTTCGCATCATGATAGTTAGGGACACTGTGGTGCCATCTACGGCCACGCTGAATAGCCAGTTATAGACGTTACATGCATTAATGTAGGCATGCATTAGTGCATTTAGCTTCCTCCTGTCGCAGCGCCTAGTGTGCTAGGTGCTCCTAAGCCTACCTGGTGCAGCAGGTCTCCACCTGTCGCACACGAACGTCACCTATTGAGTTGAAGCTTACTGTCGTGATGCGTCCAACCTGCCACATCATGGGAGTTCAGCAGGTCACACGTGTCGTCTGTTGTTGCTTTCGTGGTCACAAAGATAGCTAAAATTAAAAATTCGTGTGTCAGAAAGATAGATTTGAAATAAAAAAATGCTACAGTACTACATATGCAAATAGCTCCCCTTTTCCTTGCACTGCACAGCAATCTGATAGTTGACAGTAGACGGACCAAGTGTAAAAGTCTTCATGAGAAGCTGATGTACCGCTCTTCACGAGAAGACAAAGGGCTTCTAATGGGCCAAGGGCCAGCTCCAGCTCTAAATCTAAATTTAATTAATAAAAGCATGTTCCAGTCTAGATCCAAACTATTAAAGTCCGATACTGATCTAGGCCCAAACTGTAGAATAAAGCCTTGGCGATGCAACCGAGCGCGAGCAGCAACACGTCGCCAGCTTACCACGCTAGTGAAATTGCTATAGTCAGAGATGGAGTTGAGGGGAACCAGACTATGTTCATCAACGGCGTGCCCGTTGGCAGCATGTGGGACCTCCACGGGCGGTGGTTCCGGGAGCCGCCGGGTTGCACCATGTGCTGCTCTGAGTGCGAGGCGTGAGCAGGCCGTCACGCTAGGTTTCTCGCTCGTCGTGCAGGCTTTGAAGAGCCCACCTTGATGGTCATGAAGGTCTCATTCTCACTTCTCTAGCTACTTGTCCGTGGGAATTCCGTGGAATTTAGCAAAGCACCAACAACAGCCGGACCAAATGCAGTAGAGCTGGCTCCTGGCTCGCCGGAGGCCAAGAAGAAGGACAAGTGCATCGACCTCGGTTGCATTACCATCAAGCGCAATGTGACATCCTGGTTTTCATAGTATTTTAGAGCTTTTAAAATAAAGATAATCATTTGGATTTCTTGAATAATTTAAGTTTAATATGAATTTTTAGAAATTAAAAAGATTTAATGTGAATAAAATAAACTTCAATTAATTAAAAACTTGTTTTATTTGAGTTTTTTGTGTTGAAAAGAATTTTTATGCATTTTATTAGATTTTAGGGATTTTTACTATTTATTTGAACTCAATTTGAATTAATCTAATTTCTAAAAATCAGAAAACCATGGAAATCCTGAAAATCATCTCAGACCGATTACCCTTTTCCCCATCCGAATTCCTCTTGGCCTGGCCCATCTTTGCGTGAATGTCTCCGCGGCCCAGCTCGCCCGCGTGGCCTGCTTCGTGCGCCAGCCCGCCACGCGTCACTCATCGTTCCCTTCTCTCACGTGTAGTCGCCGACAGCCTGGGCCCTCATGTCAGCTTGGACATCGTCAACCTAGACTCCCTCTCTGCGTCTGTTCTACCATTCACCATAGCCGCCTCAGTCTCTTCTGCGCTGCCTCATCCGGTCATAAAAGTCAGAATGCTGCTTCCGCCATGGACTTGAAGCCGTTGTGGCTCTTTGCTCGCCATCGGCCGTGGTTGCTCACCGGTGACCTCGGCATCATCACGGATATACTGGACCGTATAAGTCATATCAACTATTGTTCTGTCAGAAGGTTAGTAGGATCAGTAATTATATCAAAGTTATTATGCACTCTATAAATAGGTAAGTATATTTATCTAGAAAGGAGCCAGGCAAGGTTTCAATTGGACCTTAGACTATAAAGAATACGCCTGATGTATATATTTAGCGATGTGAAGTGTCGAGTGAAGGTGATTTCTGGCCTGACCAACAATTGTCTTATAATTGCGAGGGTACCAAGAGAGGGTAGTAAACCACCTCGGGTCCACAATTATAAGTAAGTTGGGTGGAGGTATAATATACTAGATAGAAGTAAAAGTTTTGTGCTCTGATTTGGGCATCGCATATAAAGAAATGTGAATATCCACTCGCTACAAAAATCGAAGTGGCTATGGGCAAAGTGATACAATCTTGCGTAATGCTATATAAATCATAAATTCATACCTGTCTCCTGAATTGGAGGATACAGAAACCAGTTGAGGTTTTTATCCATTTATACGAGTGTTCAGTAGATTTCTAAATTAATAATCTGAATTTCTTTTTCAACCTAAAAACATTTGTTTTCTAAATGAGATTGAGAATGAGTATGAACATGAGGATGACAATGAGAATGAGGGATAAAATGGATATTCTAGGAAATGTTAGATCAGGAGCATACAGTGCATTGTTGTTAAATAAGTTTGCTAAGTACTCTGTATTCATCATTGCTATTATTTTTTGTTTAGAGTATAGCTATCCCGAAATTTCACTTGGTATGAATGAGGCCTACCAAGAGAGGTTCTATTACGATGGGAAGAGAGATGGTGTTGAGCATCATCCGTATAAGGAGGGAACCCTTATATGAGACCTGGAGTAACTAGAGAGTTACTACCAGCATGGGCATGACCCGTAGGGTATCAGTAACTTTAATGTGTTGTTTTTATATTTATTACTATTGTATAATTAGAATATGAAGTAGAACTGTTTAATTTAGGTATTGTATTATTCAAGCCCTTATAATTTTGTATTAAACTTTAACCCTGCGTGATTATGTTCATGTAATATTATATTATATTTCTAATTATTATTCTGTTATAATACTCTGATAGATTTATTATTCGTTGAAGTGGTGTTTTACCGGGCAAACAAATAATAATCTGTTGACTAGTGTTATTACCACTGGGTAAAATCATGGGTCGCCACATATTCAAGCACTGTAGCCAGCACAGTGTGGCCGTCTGTCTAATCTTGGTCAGGGCTCAACTACTCTAATCCCTCCGGCGATAACGGTGTGATCGATTGAGGATTAGTGTATCAGCAACAGGAGCCAGGAAGCAGGTCCGGCGGTAAGGAGGTGAGGCGCGTCTTTGCTTTGATGGGCTCGTTATTCTGGTACACTAGAGGTTGTGGAAAGAGAGGAACTCTCTGATTTTTCAGCAAGATAGCGAGTCAACTGAAGAGATAGCTTGGGGAATCACAGAGGATTTTGGAGTCTGGAGAATGTCAGGTGTGGTGGCAATAGAAAGCGCCTAAGCTAACCAACGTTTTTTTTAACCGTTCTTGTTTCTTCTATTTGATTTAAAGAAACCAACGCTGGCCAAATTTTGGTGACATTAAACCGTATTTGGTAAATATCTAGTTTGTTACCAACCTTTGGTGATATGCCTTTTTTCTAGGAGAGGGTATGATTTTACTTCCATTAGCCTTTTTTTTTTGCAGAGGGACTTCCATTAGCAATTTAGCATATAGTTCATTTTCTTGCCACAATATTTGGTTGATTCGTGGGCTGCCCATCTACCAAATTTTGGTAACAGAAAGTTGTACGCCAATCAAACATGACTAGAACATCTACATCCTCTTACCCTATCTTGGCACCGGATTTGTTCGCATCCTGTACAAGTTTGGATAGGAAAATCCTGCTCCTCTTGACAGGCCGTGATATCCTTCCGGGCGTATGTCTATTACACAGACGTCTGCTAAAACGTTCATGGCCGACAAATACAATCAAAAAACTTTCAAACTGAGAGTCGAAAATTTTAACATGATTTTCCAAAACATTGAATTGAGATCCCAAAGCTTTCGACTCCCAAATAATGCTTAATGTTTGCCATTAAGATTCTTGATATTCCTTCTGTTGAAACTGGATATGTGCTATGTTGTTCCATATGGAAACATATCAGGGCGGAGCCAGGATTTGAATATAAGGGGCGAAACAGGTGACAATTCTTTTTTGCCAAGAAAGTGATAATCATAGAAAAATATAACATAACAATACAAAAGAAAGTTGCATTTCTATTAATTTAAAATTGGCTCTATATCTACAAAGAAGATCATAAATATCAATAGTTTAAACAAAAGTGAATGTCGCTCACTCATGAGGGTGGCCTAATGGATACTGTACAAGATAATTACTAAAATACTTAATAACTAATCAAGAGAAACAAAAACATTGGGGAGCCTGGGCCCTGCTCCCCGTCTTTGCCCCTGAAACATATTATGCACTCATGCAAGAGGGCTATCAGTGGCGGATCCAGCGGTGGGGCGGGGGGGGCTCGAGCCCCCCCTACCGCTACCGGATCATTGGAGCCCCCCCTAAATTTTTAGCCATGGATGTATAATGTAGAAGGGGCTGAGGTTGAGCTGAGGGTACTTCAGCCCCTCCAAAAAATTTTCCTGGATCCGCCACTGAGGGCAATGAATAACAATTGAGTTATAGGTCCTCGAAAAATATGGGTTTATGGTAGCAGTAGTAGCCTTAGATTATGGGCCTGTTCTTTTGTAGTTTTTGGCTTCAGCTTTCGGCTTTTCTACAGTAACTAGCTTTTAAACGGAGTGTCTTTTTAAGATGGAGTCTACTAGTTAATTGTAGTACATACTGTACCGACTTCATTTATATTGGCCAAAGCCGCACGTGAATTTCAGTTACTCTATAATCTCTCATACGAATTGTCAAAAGCCACAAATCACAGCCAAAACCATAAACCTCAGTCATAAAAAGAACATGCCCTATGCATGTGGGTTGCTGTGGCCGTGGCCCGTGTGGCTATTTATCTCTCCTCCACTCCTGGCCTATGTTGAGATCGTTCGTCAAAACGTCTCAAACCTCGATCCGACAGCAAGCCCACTCAGATTCCAGCCCAAGGATCTGAAACACAAAGTTGCGGTGAATACACAGGCCCATGAGGCCACGGCATTAAGATGGTCCGTATGTGCAGTGTAGCACACACAGCATTAAGATTTCCACATGTGTGGTTCCATAATTGCTGTTAGTATTGAACATTGCCCATACAGTTATGTTACTAATTGTCAAGGCAAATGAAACTAGCTAGGGTCCAACTAGCGATCTGTTGTTGTGTCCGGACACAGCCCCACCACACGGTATTTGCCATCGAAAATGTCGCTATTCTGCAGCGCCTGGTGTCGCCTGCCCTGCTTCTTCTTCTTCAGTAACACTGTGCAATCATCCCTGTACTAAACCTGGGGGATTCCGGCCCGCGCAGGCTATCCACGTCGCCCCCAACGCTCGGTCGGCCGGCGCGTGTCGGAGAAATTTGCGTACGGCCGGCCGAGGCACTTTCCCTGAGTTTTCCGAAAATTACGTAAAGGTCCTCCGTTATCGCAAAAAGGTCCCTACATTTTTTTGAATAAGCCCTTGCATATTTTTTTGCTGGGTAGCGACCCGAGATTTCCCGTAATTACGAACAGGCCCTTACTTCTTCCGAAAAGGCCCTCAATTTTTTACGAAAAAACCCCTATGGTCTCCTTTTATTGCGAAAAGGCCCACGATTTTTGCGAAAAAACCCCTTCACTTTCTTTTTTCTACGAATTTTTCCCTCTTTTACTTCGGCCCACACGGTGGCTGACGTGACGTTGTGCCATGCCTATGTGACTAGTTGTTCATACTTAAGGCCCAATGGGCCTACCGGCAGATCACTTTACATACTTTTGCTTCACTCGCAGGCACGCCGACGGAACTATACATACATACATACATACATACATACATACATACATACATACATACATACATACATACATACATACATACATACATACATACATACATACATACATGCATACATGCATGCATACATACATACACACACATACATACATACATACATACATACATACATACATACATATACACATATATACAGACACACATACAAACACATATATCTATCTGTGTGTGCAGTGACGGACCCAGAGAATTTGACGAGCCTGGGCGAAGAACAGAGTCTGGGCCTTTGGAGATTGGGAGCTCCGCCACCGCCGAGCGACGCCTCGCTTCCATCGTCGCGCATTTACTAGCGCTACTACGTTATGTCCCCGTGCCCCTGTAATTCACGGCAGCAGCTTGGAGAATACTACCTCTTCGTTTCAATGTCATTTAAAAGACCACGGGAGTAACAATAAAACACAAGTTTAGAATACTACAAAAGCAATCTACAGTTCGAAATGTTAGCTGTAAACTAAGCAGGTGGGAGTCGGTATGGATGGTAGCATACTAGCATGACTCAAAGTCGAAACAGGAAAAGCTAACAAACTGAAAATAAATTATATAAATAAACAATAAAGGCAATAAAACTCTATTATGGTTTAGAAATCAATGATACATGGTACAATTAATAGCGTCAAAGTAACCAAGTTTCCCTGAGAAAATTACTTGGGTTTTGGCTCAACATCACTGGAGTAGTCATTAGCTTAGTGGCTCAATGAGGTGCTTAGTTAAAAAAATTCGATAATTTTAGAGCATTCACAATTCAAATGTACACACAGCAAGTATGATAGAAAAACCTTCTTGCATTTAATGTCCAAAGCAAACTTATGTGATTATCAACCGTAAGAACAATTACATCAAATAAGCATTACCTCTCGTGTTCAAAGATACATGGCCAAGGAGACACTGAGGTGTTGTTTAGGTGCCGGAGATGAGCCCGGGCAGGGGCCCAGGGTCGCCGGGCCCTGGGTCCGCCCATGTGTGTGTGTATATAGCTGGCCAACTAGCATACGCCGATCGATCGACTTTCCTGATCAAAACTTCACGCGTGTAGAAAACCACATGAGATCAATCAATTTCGACATTGCAACACCACTCCATTTTGTCTCATAGTTGAGCAGACATATCTTGGTTTCGCCCCAAACGGAGGATCGATGCACAATAGCACGAGCAATATATATATGCACAATCAAGGTGGCGGATAAACAATAGCACAAGGCACAAGCAATAGCTCAATTGATGGACGGGCATTAATAGTTTGTTATGAAGTGTAGATATGTTATTGGGCACAACTTTACCTACCAGCAGTCGAAACCAAGATGTCTTTTAAGTACTGGAGTAGTACCCAGCTCCCCATCAAGTCAATGCTATGTTGATGTACTAAGCATTAGTGTTAACTTCACATCGTACAGAGAAAATAGGAACATGGATGCAGAAGTGTTTTTCGAAGAAAACATGAGAATGAAATTGCTAGTAGCTCGTCTAGATTGCAGTTGGCAATAGCCAAGCAAGAAATCACCCTTCACAGCTAGGTTTTGGCACACTTTAGTCTCTAACAAGTCACAAACCCTTTGAGATCATTTATAAGCTGAAACAACAAAGTTAGATTTCATATCACATTTAAGCTTCAAACGGCATGAAGTAAATCACACATTAGATCTAGTGTGTGATTTGCTTCATACCGTTTGAAATCCAACTGTGATATATATAGAATATGATTTAAATGAGATAGAGACAACATCAAATCCCATATCACACATTGTGATTTGCTTCATGTCGTTTAAAGCCCAAGTATGACATGAGATCAAACTTTATCTATAGCTCATTTAAATTATAAATATACAAGACTACATATGTTATTATTACCATGAAATATATATGTACTGCTTTCAGCGCATGGGAAAGATATGGAAAACCATGATGGTAATTAGTAATATCACAAATGCTTATTTTTAAAAACCGTCTGAGATAACATATCACAGACGGTTTTTTATTAGTCATCTATGATATGTCGATATCACATATGATTATTTTTAAAAATCATTTGTGATACATATACATCACAGACGGTTATTTTTAAAAATCGTCTGTGAAGTGTACACATTACAAATGGTTATTTTAAAAAATCATCTGTGTTGTAACTTTTCACAGACGATTTGAAAATCGTCTGTGATGACTTCATGTTATTATTAACCCATAAACTCGTACGGCTCATAAAACCGTCTGTGATGATGTTTTCAAACCGTTTGTGATGACTTTTCCTGCAATAATGTTTACTAACTAGCGAAACAAGTTTGAATTGTAGTTGCCTTTTTATGATAGTTCAATTGTAGGTATGTGCTGATTATATATAAATCAGCAAATCATGTTATCTAAATTCGCTCGAAACTTTGAAGTCAAGTATATTTTTTCAAAAGTATACATTTTATTTGAATCGTTATAGATGTATATGTACCCTAAAACTGATATTTAAAAACAATATCTGAATTTGGACTAAATTCACACACTTGAAATCATGGTGCCAGTAACACCTATGCATTATAGAGAAAATTAAATCTTGTGCATTGGTGTCCATTGGCGTTTCTACTTCGTGCACAGCGTGAGTGATACAGGTGTGCAGCCACGGAAGCCCTGAAAGGGAGATGGCATGGCCGCAAATCTCCTCTCCTTGAATTGCCAAGCTAAGATGATCCCCAACGACGTTGTTCTTTCAGGGAGGCAGCGAAATCAGAGAGAGCGAGAGAAGAGCAAAAACGGAATCCTATGGATTTTCTCCCTTGGACGGGGGGACACGCTCTAGGCCCGGAGAAAACGACCTCAAAAAATTGGTTGGACGTGCACTACAATGGCATGAAGAAATAGAGATCTTGTTGGATATATCTTGCCATCTTGCAAAAAAGAAGCTAGCTCGGGTTTGTCAATAGTAGTCTGACATTGCTAATTGCACAAGGCTTGAAACTTTCCAGCCTGCATGTAATGGGTGCGTTATTTTCGTTTGCGGCTAATGACTTTTGATTCTAGCGCTATCGCTTGTGCGAACGAATCGAATGCCGATAAGCCACTATAAAAAGGTTGTCCTAATAAGCCATTTCAAAACAGCGACAGAGAAGCCATCCTGCTTGTTTATTCGGAGAAGTCACAAGGCATAAATTGAAAAAAAAACTAGGCTAATTGTATATAGCGGACGGGGACCATGCATGCATGCTTCGAAATTTTACTTTTGCGTCAGAAGTTATCCATGTGCAGTATATATATACCCCTCTGTTCTTTTTTACTTGATATTTTAAAGTTTTTAGAGTCTTCAAGATACGACTTTGACCGCTTCTTTTTATAACTTTACATTAAGATATACTAATAAATTATAATATTATAAAAATATTTTTAATGATATAATTTTTGTTTAGTCTATCTAGATAATTTTAAATCTATTGATGATTAAGCTTTAAAAAGTTTGACGACAATAATTCTAAGAAACTAAGTAAAAATGAATAACTTAGCTACTATACTTACAAGCAGCAATTCGCACGGTGGGCTAGTGGCACTATGGGCATAGGCATGACCCATTTAGCCGGAGTCCACCTCCAAAATGAAATAGGTCTTGTTCTTTTTCAGTTTTTTGTTTCAATTTTTGATTTTTCTATAGTAACTAGCTTTTAAATAGAATATCTTTTCAAGATGGATATACTATTTAATTGTAGTACATATTATACCGTCTTCATTTATATCGGCAAAAACCGCACATGAGTTTTTGTTATTCTGTAATCTCTCGTACGAACAACCAAAAAACCACAAGCCACAGCTAAAAGTTATAATTCTCAACCAAAAAGAACAGATCCATAATTGAACGTCTTCCAGAAATACTATGTTTTAATTACTACTCCAACTATATTTGTAGTCTACTTAATTACCGAGTTATACCAACATCTGATCAAGGAAACGATATCTGGTTGGATTAGCATCAAGAAAGCTATGGCTATTGGCCGGTTGCTAATATCTGTCCTGTACATGTCCTGTCACTGTAAGCATGCATACAGTCGATTGGCCATATACTGTCATTGTACAATGTTACAGTACAAAAGAAAAAAAGGAGCGCGCGCGCATATATATATATATATATATATATATATATATATATATATATATATATATATATATATATATATATATATATATATATATGAAAATTACATAAGGCACCTGGGTGCCTAGGCACCCACATCAAGAATCGTCTGATACATGTGTATGATTGATAATTTTTTTGAGTTTGGGTATGGAAATGTGTTTATACCCTTGATATATTTATGGTAAGTAAATTTTGAACTCAGTTCAAACTAGTTTGAACTACTTTTGAGTTCAATGCGACTACAGTGAGTATATACCATAAAAATAGTTCAAACTAATTAAACTGAAGTTGAATTTAATTTTTTTCGGAGTTTGACATCTCAAATATTTTTTTTATGGGTATATGAAGATACCCACATCAAACGTTGCGAATCTCAAAGCAAATCAACCGGTATTGATATGAGTGCCTAGGCACCAAGGTGCATGAAACACTTATATATATATATATATATATATATATATATATATATATATATATATATATATATATATATATTGCAACTATAAAAGGTCAGCTATATGTTTTATCACCGCTGTAATTAAGCTGTGCCGCAGAAGGAAAAAAAAAGAAGCAGCAGCATACTCAGCTTTTCGCACTGATTGGCTGATGGAGACCACGACGAGACGGACATTAACACACGAGGGGTCCAAAAAATTAATCCACCTTGTATACATATATTACGTCCATGTTTGGGAACAGTGCAGCTCCAGCACCCGTCGAATCGACGACAGGTTCTATCCAAATCGCATTTAACGTGACATTCAAGTCAACCATCCTGACGTGCCTCGATTACGATCTGCAAACCAATGCGATTACGGGGCGATTAATTAGGGTTCTATTCTATATGATCTAGCCACTTTTCTTCGATCCGGAACCCATCCGAGACCGATCGATCGAAGCGGATCGCTGAATAAGATCATTAAGGGAGGCACTGTAGTTCTGCACAGTAACGTAATTACAGATAATGGAGACTCGGACGTGCGTGGTTGTTCGGTGTCGGGCGCACGTAACGTAACCTGCCCTGCTTAGCTGCTGTGCGTGGTGCCTTGAATCTGATGGCTTTTCATGTATGGATGGAACAAGGCATGCACGTCGTCGTCGAGGTAGCATTGTTACAGCTGACGAGCACGTATGTGCACACGACGGAGGCAAAGGAGGCCACGATAGATTTCCAGCGCCTTTCGACGTCCCGGTCGGCTGGCCAGCTCGGCCTTTTGGAGGGGACATATCTATCTGCGTTTGACAAAGGTGGCCAAAGTGAGTAGATCCCGTCGATGCGCGGCGGCCTGTAGCTAGCCTACCTCTCGTGCGGCAACGCGCACCGTACCGGCGGCCCGGCTACGTACGCGCGGCAAACAACAATTGCGGCCGTGAGGGGACCCGTACGTCGGCGCGCGCGTACGCACGCGATCGAATGGGTGGATCGGAGTCCTCTAGAACCACACGTACCGGATCATCCGTCTGTGATTTGCGCCGGCGATGGTGATGGTGCTGGCGGGGCGGCTCGATCGGTGCAAGCTGCAACGCATGCAACCCGCGGGAATATGCGTGCGCAGCATAGGCTTGTTGGCTCCCATACGTCTCGTGCCGACACACCGTCCCCTCACCGGCCCGGGGGGTCAACCTCGTGAGTGCGCCATGCAGGGCCTGCGCTGCGACACGTCAAAAAGACGGTCGAATTACTAACATATATCGTCGTCGCGTCAGTCAAGTCGACACCTTGGCGATTGACGTTCCCCTAGCCTACCTTAGGTGGAATTTAGCACAACGCACGAAAGCAACCGGCCCGGCCTGCCGGGGATCGATCGAGACGATCGGCTAATCAAGCAGCTATAGGTGGTGATAATTTAGGGTTTTTTTGTGACTTATGGCTGAAAAGCACTGTAGCTGATTGAAAAAGCACTGTAGCTGATAGAGACTTATTTAACATAATTAAAATTAAAAAATATAAAAAATATGTTAGCCCATTATGTATAATACAAACACATACGGGAAAAAAGAACCGGCAAAAAAGCTCAAGAAAAAGCCAAAATTCAGAAAAAAAAACGAAATTTATAAATAGTGAAAAATAAATCGGACAGAAGCTGAAGTCCAAATGATCACAACCATAGACTAGTGATGATGACCGCACCACAGAAGCAACGTACGTACGTCGTCGACGCTGGCTCGCTCCTGACATATCGCGCGGACACGTACCACGTTCCGGATCGATCGTGCGCACGGGTGTCAAAGCGATACGAGTACGGTTCAGGCGTCGTGCTCAGCGGCAAATCGAAGTCTTTGATCCTGCGGCCAGCTCTGCGACTTGCGAGAGAACTAACGAACGAGTCGCCTCCACATCAGTTTTTCGTGTGAACGAACGAGGGGTGTAGTATCGTATGGCGAGTAAAAAGGGGTGGATAACTTTTTAAAAATATTTTTGTATGTATTAATTCTATATATGAAGTGGAAATCCAGACTCACAAGCACACTAAAATCAAGATAGAAAACAACCCAAGACGAAAAGTCTCCAACCTGTCTGACTGCTGACCAAAACGACCATGCCGATATGACTGCACTCCGATCGGACCGCTCGGTTCCATACGGTCTGACCACTCGCCGAGAGAATAGTGTAAATAGCACTGCCCACGATCCAAGAAAAAAAATCCAATTCTCAATCCATTGATCTAAATACAATGAAAATTGACATAAACCCTTCCTAAGATGTCAGAAATCTATTCTAACCATGAATCATGAAGATCGATACTAAAGTTTTAACCTTTATCCCAAACAAGGAGAGTTGTATCAACACCGGGCAAAAGATGGAAACATTGATCTACTCTTGTTTGTAAATCCTAGATGATCTAGAAGACCTTAGATAGGTTTTTATATATCATAGCAAAATTTAAGCTAAAACCATCACAGGAGCAAAATCTCAAAATCACATCGTTCTTGAGGAAAACCGAGCAAACTCAAGAACTCTCCCTAGAGAGGCACGTAGATGAATAGGATTTGATCTCCAAGAGAGATCTCCAACTCTTATATGTCCTTAGCATCAGGAAAGATCAAGAAGAGAGAAATCTAAATAAGAAAACCAAACAAATAAAAAAACACAAGGAATTATCCATGACATAACTCACTTAGACAAATTTTAGATGTTTATTTCACTTAAAAAGGAATATTTTATAGCTACTCCCTCAGGATGGTTAAGCTCTAAGTCTAGAGTGCACACACAAAAGGTATCAACATAAGAAAACCCTAACCCTAATATCTCAAGTGTCCTAAGTCTTTTCTCTCTCCTCAACACATAAGGTTTATATAGTGGAGGCTATCACCTCACACCAAATCAGCAACTCCTTAATGGATCACACCACTTACAAATGGAGAAATTTGCTAACCCACACACACAAACAGATTTTACATTACACACACTTACACACTTTTTAAAGTGCGACTTCCACTAGGCTCCATAAGTCTAATAACACACTCTATTCTCAAAGGCGTGACCTAAACTACTTAGGCCAATGCCACGATTTTGCAAATCGCCAATCCACCCAGTATTGAACAATTTTCTCAATTGCTACTCATCGGTCTTCACAAAGATACGATGCCAATGCCTCGGCACGAAGATCATACACCTGCGCCGAGACCATCATCACTTGAAACGCCCAAGTCCTATGGTACACCACATCACACCATAGTCTATGATGGCTAATGTCTTGCCGCTAAGATCGTACACCTACTCTAAGAAATGTCACCACTTGAAATGCACAAGTCCAATTGGCATACTACATGCACACACTACCTCTTTATGATCCTTGTCTTTCTCCCGCGTTTCTCGGCTTGAGATTATGCTCCACTTAGACTTACACGATATTCCACGGCCACCAATCCTCGTCTTGCCGTTGGCCAGAATAATCATGAAAGCACATGCACACCAAAGAACAAGAACTCGATCCGAGCACAAATAACATGCATTTAACTCTCAATTAACAAAACATGTGCATGGACATATCCATGACTCACAGTTACATGAAAACCCCATGACTAACACAGCAAAACAACTCAACTCAAACTGCCTCTTGGCATCGTGGCCAGTTTAACCGTGGTCACTAAGCAGGTCAGACTGCCAACAAAACTCTGATCAGACTGCCATGCCATGGTCGGTCAAACCACTCCACTTTGGTCACACCACACTTAAAAAGCCAGTACTACCGCACCAAGTCTCAGACAAAAAACTTCAAAAGACCTTCTTTAAAAATAGGTACTACCAACAAATGGCCGGTACTACTGCAGAATGGTTATACCACATCTCAAATGCCGTTACTAGTGTTTGTTGGTCAAACCGCCACATCAAAGCCAGTTTAACCACTAGCTTCAGAAAGCAATAGATCAAGCTGTAAATTCTTAAAATCAAACTTAAGCAATAAAAGCAAGAACAAGCAATGTTAAATACTCATCATTTTCGTGAGGCTGCCACCACATGGCAGAGATGGTATTGGGAACTACAGTTAGCACAGGAAGTGGATTGCAGACAACACGACAAGCATGTGTTTTCCATGTCTACAGCGTGGGGAATTCCCAATTCGCCTAAATGCTAGTGTCCGGTGGTTGCAGTTTATAGTTTATACTTTTGGCAGGAGTGTTAGTTTTGAGCAAGACCTACAATACCATGTGTTGGTACGCTGTTCTTTTTTCTTGTGCATGTATCCTTAACTTGCACTGCCTTTTAGGTTAGTTGTTGATGTATCCTTGTACGCCGACGTAATGAGCCAACGCCCGTGATGTTTTGACGTTTCTTCCTGTACTGAGATCAGTCATGTACTGGATTGGATGGATGTACTGTCACCTGAGCTGTTTGCTTCGTATTGAAACAGGGAATGTACCCATTTTAGCAACAAAAAAAAAGGCAGAAAAATTGGAGTAATGCTTTTGGGAACAGGAGAGAAATGTTCCTTTGCAGAGGTCAGCATCAGAGGAGGATTCCATGAACATATCTTCCTTTGGAAGCAGGTGGCATGCAAGATTTTACGGCCACATTACAACCTTATAAATTGCTGGTGTATAGTAAAAATAGTGGCTGATAGGATATTTCACGGTGGTGAGGTTCCCTTGCAATGGTACCTTTTTCACTGAGGTAATAATGCCTCCAGTTGAGCTCTGAGCTGCAAGGGAAGAAATGGAACACGGCTTCAGCAAAACATGACAAAGGAGCAGAGCTGCAGGGACTGTACATGGTGGCTCTGACATGCATGTCGGCCGGCAGAACAGTTATGAAGCCGCAAGGCAGATGCAGACTTGCAGCCATGTTATGTTTTCTCATGAGTCGCGCTATTGCTGTTGCTAATGCTCGGCTCAATGATACTAGCTACAAGACTGGCAGTGGCAATTAATCTATCAAGGGAGCTCCACTTATTCTGCAATGATTTCACAAACGACCGGAATTTCGATATGATATCTTCCCCCCCTGAAGCTACACTTAACGAAAGCTACTTTCGAATTGCTACTTAATGAAACTCGAGCTCCGACTGATCAAATAATGGCAGAACATTTCAACTTCACCGTGTGTGCAGTACTGCAGTTTGTTATTAAGCACAAAACCATATGCACGGTCATACTACTAGCTACTACTCCTATACATTACTCTTGTACGGTTTGTTATTATCTTTTGCTTTGCCCATAAGTATTACTAAGATGCATGCGTCTCTGATACGCAGTAATGACTGACGCGCAGGACAAGATTGTACTATTTGGTACTAGTAGCAAGATTGTGCCCGCGAATCCAAGACCGGTAATATTCGGAGCTTCCGTTTTTCAAAAAAGATTCGCAGCCTCAATTCCCAGGCCGTGAAATCAATCACCGGAATGATTAGCCAGTTAGCTCAGCATACACCAGAAACCGATTCCGTTTCTAGATCGAATGGTTGTTGAATCCAAGGAAAAGGAAACAAATGAATCCAAGGGCGTCCGCAATGCTAATAGCTAGTACTAGCTATATAGTCAGCTGACGTGGAGGTGAGAGACAAAAGCAAAGACTATTTTATACTGTTGGACCCACATGCTCCTCTCTCATGTTCTTGGACTACGTGAAATAGATCAGCTATTTGCTCGTCGCTAGTGACTACTCTCTCTCCTACTTTTTCCTTGCCACATCAGATCTAGCTAACTAAATAGCCAGCTGTTGGAGACGCACTAACAAACTTCCTCTGAAGAAAAGGAAAATCCAACAAACTGCACGTACGACCACTCCTCATGCCGAAACAATACTAGCAGCACCAAAACTTTCTGGACCCCAAGCATGCATGTTTCACGGGAAAACCGGACAGAACTACTGGTTGGTTTTGTTGCTCGGTTCAGCTTCTTAACCTCCATGCTTTAGCTTGTTGCTAGCTAGTAGCTAGTTAGGAGTATTAGCTACCTTCCCCTTAGCTCATAAATATCTCATCAAGTTACCAGTGTGCCGTGAGTGAGTAAGAGAAGAGAAAGGAACAGTACTAGTAGTGTACTAGCCCGGCCTCCTAATGAAAAAAGGCGGGCAAAATTAGGTGGGGGAATTAATTAGTGCACAGTTTGGTTTGCATGGCTTGAGCAGGCGCTTTCCGATGTAGCTAGCGAACAGCTCAATCATGCAAGGCAAGTGCACATCACGCCATCTTTTGTGATGGCAGCGGCCTCTTAACTCGCAGTTGCAGTGTAGTACTCGTAGTAGCCAGCGTCAGCGACGTCGCGATGAATAGACTTGTAACATGTGGCTGTGCCGAGTCGTATGTGCGTAATGTGATGTGTAATGCAGCCATTTAGCTGCTAGCTTTGGGCTTGCATAACTTCAAAGAGGAGCCACCATGATGGCGCCCCTCCCTCCCATTTTCTCCCTCTCCCCCTTTTGCCCTTTAATTTACTTTCCTTTCTATTGGAGGCATGTCAGGATCAAGCCTCGGGTAGGAGAATCCTGCAGGATCTTTTCGCCCACGACAGAGACATGCACTTGCGGCAACAATTCTTATTAACCTACTGGGCGATCGATTCTTTTTACATGCTGCTCATGCATCCTGCGTACTACCACGTAGTCGTAGTGCGGTAACAACTTTGTAATGCTATGTATTAATTACCTCGGTGTTCTTCCTTCCTTTCTTTATCTATCCACTTGTCTGAAGCTTGACAAAAATCAACGTCAAGCAATTGTACAGGGTAGCAGTTGTCCCCCTGTACCCAAACTGGAGTTTCCTTGAAGAAATAAATAGGGTACAACGGGGAAGAACGGGGATGCAAGTTAACATATATTATGGGCCTGTTCTTTTTTGCTGCGGCTTATGGTTTTTGGCTGAAAATTTTGAATTTTGGCTGTTTACGGTACATATTACGGAGAGATCGATACTAACTTGCGATTTTGGCTGGCACAGATGTTGGGTTTTTAACGTGTACTACGTTTAACTTGTAGACCCCGTCTTGAGAAAATACTTCGTTTAAAAGTTAGGTACTGTAGTGGCTGCCAAAAGCGGGACGGCTTGTGCCCTGCCGAACACCCCCTATGTTAGTGGCCCCCTTTTTCCTTGAGCTTTCTTTTCTTGTCTGGCTTGCCTTTTTAACCTCTGCTGCCGCTCGATTGAAAGGGAAAAGCTGCCGAACCTTGGTGAGGTAACTTGGGCAGAAGAATTGGGGAAGAAGCGTTGTTTCCAAATGGTAGATGTAGATCATCCCAATTTAGCAAATACCATGTCTTGGGTTTCACTCATGCTGGTTTAGCTGGCAAAATGGCAGCTAGTGGTAAGTGCGTTCACCATTAACTCTGTTGTATCACCACACCATCATTGTATATTCTTCCAATCAAGCAATTAATTGCGCAGTCACAATTAGACTAGTGATAAAGTGGAACAGGCAATCTTTGAAGCCAATGAGATCGGCCCAGACAAATGCTCAGCATCCATACATCTCACTAGTCATTACACGATTTATCATTTTTATCTCATTCCCCCTGAACATCTACCTGGAGGCGAGACATGCATACGAATGTCAGCTTGCGAACTCCAGCATATGTCTTGCCTAGATCTCCCAAGAAACAACGCATAGATCACATAGCTTGGTGGGGTTACTGCCTGCCTACTGGTGAGTTAATAACGGTGCACGTCTATGCGAGTAAATGGGTGTTGCCTCACTGTCCAAGTGTCCATCCATGGAGTTGCAGTAGAAGAACACAGGTGCACAACCGTTAGTCCGAGGCCCCAAACTGAACTAAGGTTTAAACATGGATGGAGCAGGTTGGAAGCTAAGCGCGACCCTGATAGGTCACCAAACGCTCACGGCCATGCGCACGGGGGGATGGTCTCCGCGCTACGCTAACCCTGCATGCTTTCTCCAACGCACGCTAGCTCCCCTAGCCCGGACCGAGACATTCCTCCGCTACATCATTATCCTTGCGGTTGTAGCCTCTGCACTTCTCCCTTCTCCCTCCTCTCCTCTGTCTCTCTCTCTCACATACTGTACTGCTAGCTGCCATCATTTGACACTAGCCTTCAAGTTACCCTAACCAGGGGTACTAATCGGTACAGATGCGCTTAAATAAGTACATTCAGATCATTTTCGGCCGTATATATGCTGCGTTTTCCACCCGCGACAATACAATGGCAAGAACAGAGGACATTAATAAACATGAAATGCGTTAAGAACTGCGCCTGTTCTGCTGCAGGCATGCCAAACACCATCAGTTTCACGCACTTAGAGGCTAAGGTCTACAGTATGAAATGAAAAGGTTGACATATATACAACACGATCATGCATGCACGCTTTGGCGCATTAGTTTTTCTCTCTGGCGTGGGAGCGAAGTGCGGATTGCCGGATTCTCCTGCATGCTGCGGCGAGCGGCTTTAGGGCCCTCGCTTTTGGTGTACTGAATGATTGCACAATTGATCGCCTTCTCAAGGCAACGCACGCACGAGCGTGCCACGATGGAATCCATCGAGCCGGCTGTCGTACGTAGAACTGAACATCTGTATCTCACTTTTTCCCTTCCTAGTAGTACTGTTTGTTTGTTCTTTCTGTGTTTTGCGCGCGTACTGTTTGCCTGTTAATTCTGCAGTAATTTGGGCTAGGACGGCCTAGCCCCCTCTGGTGATTTTGCTCTCTCTTTGGGCTTTCAGGTCTTGCACCCGATGAGACCAGAGCAGTTGTGTAATTTTCACCTTTCAGCGGTAACTTTCACCTTTGCATCTTTCTAGAACTAGTACGTAGGCGTAGGTTACAGCAAATTACCACTTCAGCTCCGCGCATGCACCTTTTCGACATCAGAAGAAATTAGAACGAACAAGACATGCGCATACATACATGCATACCAAAATGGGACACCATTGTGTTAGGTATCATGATTTCAAATGTACGGGTTTAACCCAAATTCGGTATATTTTTCTAAAAATATCAGTTTTAAAGTATGTATACATTTATAACAATTCAAATAAAATGTATACTTCGAAAAAATATACTCAAATTCAAAGTTTTGAATAAATTTAGTTCACATGCTTTGCTGATATATATATATATATATAATCAGCACATCTATAATCAAACTATTATAACAAAAGACAACTACAATTCGAATTTTAGTTCAAACTAGTTAGTAAACTAGTTAAACTTGACATAAAAAAATCTAAAATTTTTCGCATACGATACATAGGGAAGTACCTATTTTAGCCAATGGTGCCTAGGCACCATGGTGTCACAGTTAATTATACTATATATACAATTACTATTATGCGTGCAGATGTAGAATGCGCTCTGAAAAGTTACTACCGTGTGTGAGCGAAGTTACCGCCAAACATATGTAGAGTTACTATCAATTGTAACATTATAAAACTGGTAATAACTCGCATGTATTTGACAGTAACTTCACTTACGCACGACAGTAACTTTTCGGCGCACACATGTAGCATAGTGTGCGCAGGAGTTGAATAGAGCAGAATATATATATATATATATATATATATATATATATATATATATATATATATATATATATATATATATATATATATATATATATATATATATATATATATATATATATATATATATATATATATATATATATATATATATATATATATATATATAGGAAAATGCTTGTGTATTCCTAGGCGTACATACTCCCACTTCTCATGTACTACTTAAATGATGTTGTTATATCGCTTTATCTATTTGAGCATATTCTAATAATGATTACAAGATACTCAAAAGTGGGTTCCATAAAAAATATTAAAATCCACTTTCCATAATATAATTTATGTATATACTCCTTTTATGTATGGAGAAGGATATATTGCAAAAATAAAGGGTTCCAATAAATTTTTTTCAACCAAATCATATTGGAGTATCTTGGAATTAGTATTTAAGTATATCAAAAATGATAAAGAGGTACAAAAATATTTATTTAAGTGGTATATTAGAAGTGGGAGAATGCACTCCTAGGAGTACAAAAGAGGCCTCCTATATGTGTGTTTGTGTATTTATCGTCAATACAAGATTAGATAGTAAATTTGTAGGCACTTCTATAGAGGTCTGCGTCCACTGAGGATACAAAGGGGGAGACTCAACAAAAGTTACACCAAATGTATTGCATATGGATGGTAACAGCGTTGGAGTTGGTATGAGCTGGGATGGCGACGTGCGGTGGATGTCGATGCCAAACGATGGCACACGATGCTATCAGAAAAACATAGCGCTCGAGAGTGCTTCACATTTATGAAGAGGCTGAAACATCACTGTCTCCCATCTAAAAAACTCAGCACTCGAGATGAGGCTCGCGAGCACTTCGCGGATAGGGTGAGGCTAGAACTTCACCATCTCCCATAAAAAAACTTAGCACTCAAGATGGGACTCACGAGCGCTTGTGTGTGCCTGCCCGACCTTGGAAGGTGAGGAGAAGTCCACATTAGATTAAGTTCACTCGGCCTCGAAAGGTGAGTATCCATTCACTTAGCCCCAAAGGGTGAGTATTCGTTCACTTGACCCTAAAGGGTGAGTGTGTTCACTCGACCCTAGAGAGTGAGTGTGTGTTCACTTAGCTCCAGAAGGAAAGTGCCCGTTCACTTGGGCTCGGAGGGTGAGTATCTGATCACTCGACCCTGAAGGATGAGTGTGTTCATTCAGCCCCAAAGAGTGAGTATTATGTTCACTTGATCTTAGAGGATGAGCATCTGTTCACTTGACCTTAGAAGGTGAGTGTGTATTTACTCGGCTCCAGAGCATAAGTGTCCGTTGAGTAGGCCCCGAAAGGTGACTATCGGTTCACCGGACCTGCTCCGCTCACTTAGACGTGTAGAACTGAACAGCTGTATCTCACTTTTTCCCTTCCTAGTAGTAGTGTTTGGCCCTGTTCTTTTTAGCTTCTAAAAACTGTTTTTGGGTTTTTCTATAGTAACTAGCTTTTAAACAGAGTATCTTTTCAAGATAGTATCTACTAGTTAATTATAGTACATACTTTACCGACTTCATTTATATCGGCAAAAGCCGTATGTGAGTTTCTGTTACTCTATAATCTCTCACACAAACAGCCCAAAAACCACAAGCTGCAGCTGAAAGTCATAAGCTCTAGCAAAAAAAAAGGCCCTTTATTTGTTCTTTCTGTGTTTTGCGCGCGTACTGTTTTTCTGTTAATTCTGCAGTAATTTGGGCTAGGACGGCCTAGCCCCTTCTGGTGATTTTGCTCTCTCTTTGGGCTTTCTTGCACCTGATGAGACCAGAGCGGTTATGTAACTTTCACCTTTCAGCGGTAACTTTCACCTTTGCATCTTTCTAGAACTAGTACGTAGACGTAGGTTACAGCAAATTACCTCTTCAGCTCCGCGCACGTAATTTTTCGACATCAAAAGAAATTAGGACGATATATTGTTTCTTTAGGTGACGTCTATATATATTGCACAGTAAGATCTGTTTTGCTGTAATTTGTGAAGATCGCGCACGTTTGTTATTTTTTTTTCTCGTTTTGGTTTCTTGATGGACCAAAATGGTTTCGTCGCTTTTGCTCTGTTCCCGGTAACTATACATAGGATAGGAGGGCACCAACGAATTGAGCCATTTCGATGCATCCGGTCCTTAAGCTGGGAGAATTGACGCCAACAATACTTCTCTGCGGTTCCTAAAAATTATATATGGCACCCCTCGTTTCTCAAAATCAAATCAAAAATAGCATTGTTGATCTCAAAAATACCAGATCTAGTCCCTAAATAACAGCAATTTCATTTATAGCCCTCTCCCCCACCGCAGGATTTTCAGGCACTGACACGTGACCACACGACCACTGTTCATCGGGAGATCGTGCGGTCGGGGACCGCACGACTTGCATGCGTATAGTGTTTTGGCTCAGGCGATGTGTGTGTTTATCTACTTGTAGTGAGAAACACTATGCACATACAAGTCCTGCGGTCAAGGATCGCACGACTCGAGTGAACAATGGTCGTGCGGTCCCCGACCGCACGATCTCAGTAGTCGTGCAGTTCCCGACCGCACGATTAACATATGTCAGCGTCTGAAAATCCCGTGGTGGGGAGGGGGCTATAAATGGAATTGCTATTGTTTGGGACTAGATATGGTATTCTTGAGGTCAATAGTGCTATTTGTGACCAAACTTCTCGTTTCTCAAATGTCACGCTCTCCAAGGCGTGATTTTGACTATTATTTTATTAAAGTAGAAGCACATTTATGAACAGTTATCAAAGTATGGTATCATCAAAGTTTTTTTGCCACAAATTTAGGCACATCATTTTAACTTGACCAAAATCTACAAACTTTGAAAAGTACTATCAGTAAAATATTAGAAAGATTGACTGATCAACACCGATAGTTTCAAATTTATTTAAAAATAGGAAGAGTAACTGTTGAGTTTAACACACCAACCAATCGGTTCAGAAAGCTTAAAACTGTAAAAGAAGAAAGAAAAACAATCATATAATACTCTCTGCGCTGAGCCGTTGTCACGGTTCTCTGTGTGGGTAGGTTGTTCCCACAACACTGAAAGTCTGAAAGTGACACTGTGCGACAGGGGTTTTGGGTGAAAGGCGCGGGGCAGACGCTGCAATTCTAACTGTCGGCCGCTAATCCGCAGAAGGATATTCGGCACAGTGATCCGGTTAACCCCACTTGAGAAAAAATAATGCTGTATTTACACGGGCGAATGCGACCTCGGCCGCAACTTCTCCACTTCCCTTGGCTGGCTTAGCTACCTGCTTGCCACAGTTCACCACCTCGCGCGCGACGCGATTGCCATTTGCCCAACGATATGGTTGGCACGCGCTGTTGGTACGATTAGTGACTAAACTAAGCGCAATTAAGGAAGCAAACGCCATCGGCATTGTTCGGCAGAAGCTAGCTAGTAGCATATTGTAGCAGCGAGCATAGCTTAGCCGACGTGTCGAAATGTAGTGCCATTTACGGTCGATTTAACCCCACAGGGCTACCCTCACGGCGGCTGCTAGATCAGTGACGAAATTCAGTGAGCACAAATAATAACGCCGCGTTTTTCTACAGCCCATATCATGTCGTCGCAGGAGTCCCCGAGCGAATTAATGGTGTACTGTGTTCCATAACCATGTGTTAATGGGAAAAATCTTAGTCATATCTCCAACTAACCCAGCGTTTCCTCTTTCTTTTCCATCCTGTAGCGGTGGGCCCTTTCATCTCTGGCCTCTGCCTCTCTCTTGGCTGTTACAGTCAATGACGGAGCCAGAATTTGATTACACTTCGAATTCAGTGGGCTATTCGGGTTGGACTATGAAATTGTTACCCAGACTGAACTAAATTTAATCGGACTATACATTAGATATTTTTTCACATCCTAGACTGAAGTCTACTTTATCCGAAGTGTGGATCCACCTCTGGTTACAGTAGCAGTGGTTGCTTCTCCTCGCGCACGCGCGCACCGCAATATTTTTAGTCTCAACTTGTGCCACAAACCGGAGGTATCTTAAGCTCCAATCCATTGCAGTGCAAGCACATCAAGATTCTCTCACACACACATACACACTCCTGGGCTTGCTTAAAATCCACTTGATTGCTGCTTCGTCTCCCCTCCCCGTACGTGTGCAGTTCTTGGCACGCTTGCCCATATATTCCCCGGCCGGCCTCGACAGAGCGATAGATACATAGGCAACGAACCAACTATCACACAGACACACTGACGAGGTAGCTAGCCGGCAGCGAGGCCGCTCGTTCAGCCGGCCGCGCGCGTGTGTCGGACGAGCTAATGGGACGGCACGCGTGCACCGGCGCCGTCCAGCAGAAGCTGCGCAAGGGGCTGTGGTCTCCTGAGGAAGACGAGAAGCTCTACAATCACATCATCCATTACGGCGTCGGGTGCTGGAGCTCTGTGCCCAAGCTCGCAGGCATGCGCGCGCGCGCACACACACACACTATTCCACTCCTAGCTACTCTGCTCTTCTGTTGCATGTGTGACCCACTCTCACCGTCGTTGGCCATTGCTTGTGCTGAATGCGTGCTTCAGGTCTGCAGAGGTGCGGCAAGAGCTGCCGGCTGCGGTGGATCAACTACCTGCGCCCCGACCTGAAGCGGGGCAGCTTCTCGCAGCGGGAGGAGGACGCCATTGTCGGCCTGCATGAGATCCTGGGGAACAGGTACTGCTACAATGCCTTCGAGAATTTTAGCGATGTGAAGTCGATTAATTAGCGACAGGTGGCCTGATTAACGAAACGAATTCAACGCAGGTGGTCGCAGATTGCGTCGCACTTGCCGGGCCGGACGGACAACGAGATCAAGAACTTCTGGAACAGCTGCCTCAAGAAGAAGCTGCGGCAGCTCGGCATCGACCCCAGCACCCACAAGCCCATCTCCGCCGCGGCGGCGGTGGCATTGGACCCGGCGTCGCAAGATCAGAAGCCACCGGCCGCCGCCGCCGGTTTCGCGCTGAAGCAGCATCAGGTGTTCAACCCGTTCCCGGTGACCGACGGCTTCGCCGGTGGCTTCGACGCCGCGGGCATGGCATTGTACGGACACCTCGGCGGTAAGGACGCTTCCGGGTTCGTGGACTACAGCAGCGTGCTGGACGTGTCGGAGAACCTGGGCTACGGCGAGAGCTCCAGCAACAGCAGCAACTGGAACTGCGCCGTGGGCGCGCCGGAGGTGAACAATGTGCTCGAGGCCGGTGAGGCGCTGCATTGGGCCTCCGAGAGCAAGGTCGAGCCTTTCGTCGGCTACGGCAGCGAGAGGGAGGCGCTGGAGCACAAGTTCGTGCTGCCCTGCCACGGGCAGAGAGAGCAGAGCATGCCGCATTTTGACTTCGACGTCGGCCGGGGCGCGGTGGTCGGGGAGTTCGACCTCGAGTACTTTTGAGGTTTTTGTCAATTTAGCCATCGTCGTATATATTGTTCGAAGGCATTTTACACAAGGGCAAGACCAATTGGGAGATTAGAGACTGTGCTTTGTTAATTTTCTCTAGTCCTTAACACTATTTTTTTTCTTCCGTCTTTTATGGTTTCTGTATGGCTAAAATAAAAGGTATAGAAATGTGAACACTGTGTAGTTTACTATGAGATTTTGAAAGAATAAGCTTGTTACTCTTGTACTCAGTAAGTTGCTACCACTTGGAAGATTGTGTGTTGTGTATTCCTCTCCGGCCCGAAGAAAAACTATCAAGGTTCTTACTAATTGCTTGGGCAGGTCGCCATCCTGTTTCTGCCTTTTCTTGATTTGTGTCTCACGAAAGCAATGAGAAAGAAAGATACATGGCTCGGAATTAGCAGCACCTGCCATGCTAGTCAATTTCAATTATTTGTTTCTTTAGTAGTAGTAATACTTGCACAACGATTTCGTGGCACGATTAATGCTGCTGTTAGCTTCTAATACAATTTTTCTCGAAAGGCCCCTTTTGCTAAAAGGTACGTGTATTACTCCTATGACATATCGAATAATTTAGCGGTGTTGGTAGAGAGACAAAAGACAAGTGGAATTAAAGAAAGACGCTAACCACCTTGCTGACCATTAATTGGGATTCCCATCTACGTTTCTAAGAAACTAGATGGGCAAGTTTATTAAAGGGGTGTGTCTATAGAAAATTTAACTATTTTTTAATTAAAAATCAGTTGTATTCTAGACCGTCGGACGGAGATCTAATATCCCAGATCGAGTCCTCAAATCCTATATAAATCTAACCCTAATCTAACTCTTCTCTCTTCTCCCCAACCACCAACTCCACTCCCATCCATCCACGCGCCACCACCCTCCTCCTCGTTGGCCCACCGGTGACCACCTCTCGTCACCGTTTCTGCCTCCCACATGCCCACCCCTCCTCCTCCACCCTACCTCACCCACATCTGCATGCCTCCCTCCCCGACAGTAGCGCCGTCAGATTTGCCACCGATAGCTACCACTCACGCTTCCTAATCACTCGCCGGATCTCGCAGCCCCTGCCCACTACCCTCCTCCTCACCCGCATCCGCCACCGCCCCTTCGCCACCTTCCCCACCACCGGCTTGCCCTTCTTCCCGATCTTTGGCGACCCGTCGCCGCTGGATCCGCTGCTCTCACCACCATCCATCATCAGATCTATTGTCTCTACCCCCACCAACCCCGCCCACCGCCCTCCTCCTCACCCATGTCTGGCCGCGGCATCATCGTTGCCGCAGCACACCACCGGTCCTCTGACACCCCGGCATCCCTTTAAACTCGATGGCCATCGGTGAATCCTAACCCTAAACGATGAACCCAAAGTCTAACTCGGCGCCTCCGTTGAAGACACTGGTGACGGTGACAGTCAGAGAACAAGACGACGGAGAGCTTCATCGGATCTTCGCCGGAGATGGAGGTGGACAGGAGCATGAATCTTTACACAAATTAAACGGTATAAAATTTGACTAATTTTCTTCTAAAAACAGTCGAACGTTGTCTAGCACTTTCTGTAAGGGTGATATAGTAGTAGCAAGTTGCAGACCGTAGTATACGTGTGATGCGATATGAGTCCGTCATTTTTGTCGGGGCGTTGCCATGATGTTTGCTTGACGCCAATACTCTGACCGCAGCTAGCGACACAAACACTGCATGATGCCTGGAAACATCGTCGTGAACATCGTGTTTCAAATCCAATTCGGGGGCCATAAAAGCTGTCAAAACAACGGAGATGCCGGCGAATAGCATCTTCCAAAAAAACGGCACATACCAGGTGTAAAATCATCGCCCCACACCGACGCTGCCGTGTCCGAAGCAGAATCAGAGGGGAGGATTACATCAAGCACAGGCTAGCCACACATCTGGCTAGCTACCAACAAAACATTGTAATTTCTCGTCGCACACCATGCTAATGAAACTAAGCTTAGCACGTCACCTTTTGCCGGCATCATTTCATCTCTAGAGACCAGCTTAGAATTAGTTCAGCAATATAAGGCAGACGAAACACCGGATCTGATCTGTTCTGAACTTCTGATCTTACCTGCTGCACAGGCTGATTAGCAATCACAGTGGACCAGGCACAGCATTGTGGTGAGAGAGTGAGAGACCATGAGGAATAAATGGGGAACAGTTTAGCAATGGCGCACGACGGCAACTGATCGGGGGCGAGGGGGGCTCAGCTGCTTGCCTGCGCCCGCGCGCGATGATTGATCAGGATGGCCCGTGCCACGATTACAGAATAAAGGCGTCGCGCCGGACAGGCCCTGGAGCGCAGCAGGGGAGGCGCACTGTCGCGACGTGCATGCATGGTCCAGCTGGGGCGCGAGAACAGAAGCTGCACTGGCGGGGCTCCATCATGGGTGCGATTCTTGTCGATCTTGTCGCTGTCGGGGACTAAAACGGAACAGCGGCGGCGATGTACGCGCGGCCGTGCGCCGGTGGTTCTCGGATCCTTTTCTCCATACAGGTGCAGGACAAGTACGCATATCGAAACTTCGCGGCAGCAAAAGAGGCACACGTTCTGCTACTGCTGCAGTTGCGTTGTTGCAGTTGCACACCTCCGAATTCCGATGGTGCTGACCGGCCATGCGAGACCTGCGAGAGCTGTGGCGGTGATGCTGCTGCCCATCGATCCCTCCGAGTTATGATTAATGCACCAACCATTTATGAAAAATGCGATTGAAGATTCCTTCTCAGGTCTATAAGAGAGAAACTATGTATATTCTCTTGTAACGATCAGAGTGTGAGTTGAGTTCTTTAAGCACCGTGCTATTGCTGACTACTACATCCCTTCGCAGGCATTCACCCGTCGGAAGCCATCATCCTTGCCATCTTATACAGAAGAGGACGAATCAGGTTTTTGGAAAGAGACTCACGCGACTGCTCGTCATTCTCTGCAGCGACTGCTTCTTCATCTTCATCGGCAACAGTCTCTTCTTCTTCTCCGCGACGCCCTTTGTTTCATGTTGGTAACATCTAACAGTCCGTAGTTTTCTTTAATTGTCAGTATGGATATATATGTTTTATTGTTCATAATACTTATTTTGCGAGTTCATACTCATGAGAGACATATGTGTATGATCCAGATTATGTTTTTACCCATATTTAGTATTTATATTATTCTTGTCATGATTTATTTTCAGAATTATTAAACCACTAGAGTGCTAAATATTCTAAGGGGTTGTTTGGATCTAGCGTTTTATCAAAACTAGCCTCCATAAAATTAGCTTTACCGTAACTACCTCTAAAATTGTGTTTGGATCTCCCAACAAACTCCTGTACAAGGTAAACTCAATTTCCACAAAACGAGAAAACTGCGTATTAGTAAAAACGGGTCCACATCGTTTTTAGTAGAACTGATTTTCAATAACCACGATCTGGTTGAGCCACCACAACACGGGAAATTTTGTTCACGATCCCGCTTTTGCGCCTAAGCAAGTTTTGCCGCCTAAGCACGATATAAGGATTGCGTGGTTAATAAATCAGATTGGAGAAGGTTGTGCGCCACCGCTTTCTGGTTAGCGAGTCTCCATCCGTTGTCCCGAGCCCGTCTCCTGCCGGCTGGCCGTCGAGTCTCCTGCCGACAGGCCGTCGAGTCTTCGTCGCATGCCCTGTGCCCCTTCATCAATCGGTCTTCACTCCAGTTCTTCGCCCAGGAGCTCCATTGATCTGAGGTAAAATTCTCTTCTTACAGCCTCAATTCAATAATTCAAAGACATCGAATAGGACCATCTTTGATAGAAAAGCACATCGTACATGTGTCCTGCACAAAGATCAAACAAGCATTTACTTGTTAGGCCATGTACTAGGTGCAGGCGACCAAATATTGCATTACTTAACTTGGCTGATGCTATATACAGAACGCCATTTTCAGCATATTAACCTGGATGTGCCTATGAACTAGCAATGCCTTGTTGTATCTGTACATGTGTGGTGGTTAATAACATGTCAGTGATATTTATTTGTGATTCCTAGATTGCATTGTCCTCATACAGATATTAGTGTGTATGATTAATAGGATATGCACAATTGATCACCATGGTCTAACGGTTCCTTTTAGAAAAATATGGAGGGACATGTGGACAAAAAAATTAAGCAAGAAAACACGGATAAAACTTGCATAAAGAGGCACACATGGAAATCCAGCGAAGACAAATCCCTGCTCAACATCTTCAAAGATCAAGCCCTCAATGGTGGAAAAGTGAGAGACCATGTGGAGGTCATCCCGTGTGTGTGATGAGTAATTGACATCGGTTTAGGAAAGTCGAGTTTGATTTGGTTGGTTCCGTCCTTGACGTTGCATGGTGCAATCGAGCTCGATTGGACTTGGTCAAACCTGGTCAAAGTGGTTAGATGCATATTATGTCGACTTGTCTAGTTTGGGCTATTTCATTAATGCATTTATGCTTACATATATCGAGCGGTGCTATTTGATGTGTTCCTTGTCTGTGTTGGCTGCAGGACATCGAGGTGGAGTCGTGGCGAGACACGAGGTGACCGGACTAGACACGGGCGGTGTCGAGGTCAGAACGGTCGGATTTGTCGAAGACGGCGGAGATTCGATGTAGTTGCGAGGCTTGGACGACAAGGAGCGCGGAAGCTTCCCGGAAGGTGCAGGAGGGGCGAAATGGTAATTTCGCGAGGCTGCAAAAGCGGGAGCGGGCTCCGTTCAGGTTTAGCGGGCGTAATGGGTTGGAGACCCGTTAGCCAAGGGCTATAAATAGATGTTGGTGGCTACATGCCCACTCATGCATTCTAGGGTTTGAGAGGTTGGTAGAGTGTTGCTTTAGTCAAAATTTGCTTTGGAGAGTTTGTTTTGGCTTTAAGGCTTTAGTTGTTAAGAGTTGGTAGGAGAGGCAGAGAAGGCTCTGTGCTTGTGTCCTCCTTCGTAGCTTTCTCTGGGTGTTCATCCCCTCCTCCAAGCATGTAGTGAGTGTTCTTGAGGTTTAGGGAGAAGGAGAGGATGAGTTGAGGATCTTGGAATCATTCCTCTTGTATCAATCATGTATCTCCTTTCCTCTCTATCAATATGAGATGGATTTGGTTGCATTTGATTGAGTCTCTAGCTCTCTGTTGGTTTTTGCTCTTCGACGCTCTTTTGGCTTGATTTCTTGTTTTTGGCTTGTTTCTTGCCGGTGAGTGCCAAAATGGGTTGCTCTATGATGGAATTGCACTTCTAGACCCTTTGGTCAGTTGAAATCCTAGAGGCAAGTGTTTAATTTCAGTTTTGCTTTTTGAGCCTCCTCTGTTCATTTCTTTCCTTTCTAGGGTTTTGGTGGGAATCTTGTTTCCCCTCTTGAGATGACCTGAAACTTGGTCTCTAGAGCCCAGGGGATATCAATTAGCCACCCTCAAAGTTTCATGGCCAGAGGATCAAAGATTTGTGAGGGATTTGGATTTTGGTTGAGCACTGTGTAGTGTCTCAGTTTTTATTTTCTAGGGTTTGGAGCAAATCTGTGATTCCCTTTGTGTGATGGCTTGAAACTTGGCTTCTAGAGTCCTGAGGTTATTAAAAACCTATCCTCAAAGTTTCATGGCCAAAGGATCAAGGATTGGGGAGTAATTTGATTTTTGGCTCAGCTCGTGCAAGTTTTCAGATTTTTACTATAATACGAAATTCTTGTTTCTTGATGTGATTTCTTTGCTTCCCAAGCCCTCCTTGCTATTTGGAATATAGTTGTGGTGCTCTGGGGCAAAAACAATGGGAGAAATCCTTCACTTTCTCTGAATTTTGAAGATCTGAAGTTTGTACCCATAGTTCAGATTTTCAGTTTTCTCTCGGGCTGCCTGGAACCAGGGGAGCGGTCAGACCGGCTATTACCCAGCGGTCAGACCGCCCGAGCTGGGTTTTGTGATTTGATTTTGGATGTTTGTTTTCTTTGTGTTCCAGTGTCCAGTAGGCCTTTGATCCTTCTTCATAGCCCTGTGGCTATTGAAGAAGAGTACCTTTAAGTGAACTCTTCTTGAGAACTTTTCTTCATAGCTTTTCTTCATAGCTATTGAAGAAGGTTTCATCGTGGGTACTTGAGGGGGACGAATTTTTAGTGGTCGACATTCACCCCCCCTCTGTCGCCATTTCGGTCCAACAAAAAGAAGGAACCACCTACACAAAGGCAGCATGGCGTGAAATCTTAGCTTCCTTCAATGCTGAAAGAATTGAGAAACTTGAACTGCAGCAGCTGAAAAACAGGCACAAGTACTTCAGGACCTGCTATGCTACCATGAATAAACTTCTTAAGCACACTGGATTTGGTTGGGATGACGATGACAAAATGATAAAAGCTTCCAATGAAAAATGGGAGGAGCTTATTTTGGTATGTTATAATATAAGATTTTCTATTCTGGTGTTTTATTATATTCCAAAGTTTAGCACTAATTTAATAAAAACACTAACACATTGCAGAAAGACAATACAGTTCAAGAATATCATGATAAAGTGTGGCCTAGCTGGACAGATCTTCAAGAGATATGTGCGACTTCAACTGCACAAGGGTTTTGTGCTACATCAAGCAAAGGGAAAGGTGCAATGCTATCTGGCAAGGCTACAATTATTGATCTGAATGAGGAGGCTGAAGTGCAGGAAAATGAATCCATTGAGAAACATGTTAGTCAAGTGGTTTGTCCAAGCTATTGCACTCAAAATCCAAAAGCGCCAGAGAAAAAGATGAAGTCTAATGTAAATGGAAGTAAACCACAAGATAATCCCAGAGGACAAAAGCGCACAACTGATGATGCTGTAAATGCAATAGATAGCCTTGCAAATGCAACTTCCAAAATAGCCGAAATGAAGAAAAGAGCAGCCCTACAGGAGGAAGCATACTCAGTGAAAGCGTGCATGGAAATACTGAAGAATATGAGTGATGTTGATCCAAGACAGAAAGTAAGGCTGCAGGCACATTTACAAATGCTGAACAAAGGGGAGTCTTTGTTGAGATGGATGAGGAGATGCGCACGTTATGGATACATGGACTTTAGATTTATCAATTAGAAGCTTATTTTAAGATAGTTTATCAACGTAGACTCTATGCATTTTAGTTTCGTTTGATGTTGGAACAATATGTATTAAATTTGGTTTCCAAGTTATTGAGATTTGTTGGAGTTTCTTAATCAATTCACTATGTACATTTGTTTTGTTTCAACCCACTGATTGTTATACATTATGCAGGGTACCATGAGCTCATCACGAGTCGATGATGATAATTCTGATTCAGAGCAGTTGATTATTAATAACATAGCATCTGTGTCATTATTTCGTGATGTGTTCTTCACTAGACTTTTCAAAAGTAGCCGTAACACTTCCAAATTAAGTGGTGTTGAACGGACACGACAACTACTTGAAGGGCATCCTATAAGATTTTTTGATCAACTACGTGTTGATAAGCACACTTTCAACTTGCTAAGGGACGAACTGTGTGAGAGAAATTTGCTTCGTGATACACTAAGAATGACGGTGGATGAACAACTAGTGATGTTCTTGCATACTATCGGTCACAGTGTTAGGAATCGTGTCATCCAGGATAGATTTCAGCATTCAGGAGAAACAATTAGCCGGCACTTCAACAATGTTTTAGATGCAATAAATGGTTTGCGTGATATTTACATAAAAGACCCACCCAACGAAGTGCCCCAGTGAATTCGAGCCAATCCAAAGTATTACCCATATTTTAAGGTAAAATTTCTCTCTCGTTTACAACAGTTCCTATCTATTTTACTATTTTTTTATTAATGAACCATATCTTTGAAGAATTGCCTTGGAGCAATCGACGGCACACACATTGAGGCAAAAATCAATTTTGAAGAGCAAACTCCATATAGAAATAGACATGGTTTTCCATCTCAAAATGTTATGGCAATAGTGTCATTTGACATGACATTTACATATGTGGTTGCTGGATGGGAAAGTTCAGCATCAGATCAAGCTGTGCTTAGATGGGCTGTTATTAGCGGAGGTTTTATTGTTTCAGAAGGTAAATGGAAAATTTTGTGAACTGCCAAGAGCTTCCATCTTTTTCATGTAGTAGTGGTTGAATGACAAATGACCTTGTAGGTAAATATTATCTAGTCGACTCGGGATATGCAAATACACCAAAATTCGTTGCACCCTATCGGGAGGATCGGTATCATATTGGTACTTTCCGTGGACGTAACTGGCGCTACAAAGATGAAAAAGATTTATTCAACCATCGACATGCACAGTTACGTAATGTGGTAGAACGCACTTTTGGTGTTTTGAAAGCCCGTTTTCCAATTTTGAAAGTTAAAGGAGGAATGCCTTATCCATATGAGACTCAAGTAAAAATTGTAATGGCTTGCTGCATAATCCATAACTTCATAAGGAAGGCTGCACAGGATGATGAGTTGTTTGGGGTTTATGAGAATTTGGGCATGCAAGAGAATGATGACCATGGTCATCAACAAGTAAGAAGTCAATCAAATATAAGAGAAGATGAACGGGCTGCTGGTGAGCGTGTCCGTGGAAACATTGCTCGGAAGCTGTGGAGTAATCATCAACAACGTACTGCACATCCGTGTCAGGATTAGTAGTCACTCTTTCATCATCTTAAACTTTTGTTATCAGCAAAAATGGATTATTTCTTTATGACGTTTTCAAATGGATTATTATTTGTACTGTTATTCTGTAATTTTCAAGTTTGCTAGGGCTCTGCAGTTCCACGGAATGTGGTCAATACAATGGCAGTCATCTTGTTCAAGTTATTTTATTTGGACTCTCTCTTTATTTTTGCAAAGGTATTGTGTAGTTTGTAGTAGCAACACAATCTGAAGTCTGAAATATATATTCACGCCTTGACAGAGAACGACATGTGCTCTAAAATAAATTTGAAGGCTGAATATTTATCAGCTGTAATCCCTTATATTAAGAGAAATTATTAAGACATTTGAAAAGGAAACCAAATCAGTGAACACATCATAGTTTTGCTAGTAACTGGCTAATGCATTCTTACCAGGATATGCATTTTGTGATTCCAGAACAACAGCAGGCTTGCAAGATTTGAGGGAGGCATGTTGACAATCAATCAATCAGGTATCCAGATCCATCGAAGTAGACTATGTTCACACCTGATCCACATCCTCCCTTACTGAATTGAGCAGTCCCTTCAACTCGTCAGCCTTCATCAAAGGATTGCAAACTAATCAATTAGGTTCACTTACTCAGTTGAATGTTCCGCACACACAAAACCAAGAAAAGAAGCGGACCTGTGCCCAGAAATAGGAAGCAGCGACGCGCAAGCGTGAGTCTGCATGCTCGCCCGCGCCCCACGCACCCACTCCTCGCCGGCACGGTGGTCGATGTGAGCAGGAGATGGTGGCAGCACTCATACGCCGAGGCGGTCGCCTGCGACGGCAGCAAGGAACTCATGGCGGGCAGGCGGTGGTGAGAATGACGGAGAAGAGAGCGCGCAGCGCAGCCTTATCCCAATCTCGGCCTCGACGGCCGCGGAGGCTAGGTGGGGCACGGCACTCTATTTTTGGTCGCCGGTGATAGCTGGAAAGTGAGAGGGAGCATGAAACGGGGAAAGTGAAGACTGAGGAGGGACCAAGGGAACATACTGAGAAATAAAAATATGTTTTAACCAAACATGGTTTTACTCTAGCTTATTTCCAACCCGAAGTCATCCAAACAGGTTTTTAATAAAACTCGCGCTAACGGACTAACTCAAAACTGGTTTTCCTAATAACCTATTTAAAACTCGTTTAGCTAAAACGTATTTATATTTTAGAGATCCAAACAACCACTAACAGTTTCTGTAACAAATTGGTGATCAGGTGGGCCACTCTGGTTCCTCGGTGCACCTGCAGCTCTGATTTCATGATTCGGTAGTCTCGGACTCTCAGTGCGGTGCCGAGTCGGTCCTCCTTCCGCGCACGGCACGCGGCCGGAGGCTCTTGTGCAGCACGCGCGCTCTGGTTCACTGGTTGGGCGGTTGCCAACTGCCTGCCCTGAGCAAACCGCGCGGTGCGCGTGGATTAACTTAACCTAGTAAAGCGTTTTAAGTTTTCTAACATAGGATTGAGTTAATGGAGTAAGTTCGCTTTGCACAACTAATCCTCTGTTTTTAGTGCTAACCCACTAATCCACCTAAATTAGCTTAATATAGGATAACAGTAATTTAGATTGCTTAACACAAAATTTATGTTAAGCGTTAACTAACCCCGATTATTTTAACCCTTAACCAAATGAGGCAGCCTAAATGATGCAACGTACATAAAGCTCAAATGTCTTGAGGACTGTATATACGGGCACTGATACACAACACAGCCTACCTACAAATACTCGTGAGATGCGTCGATCGTAACATAAACCAACCAAAACCAGCACGACACAACCCAAATCTTACTAGTACTACTTCTACTGCTACAGAAGATAACCATGGTACAGTACAACATCGATCACACGCGCGAACAAGTGCAGAACTGATCGGCTACCGAACTCATCATGCAGGCTGCTATAGCTTGTGATAACGTAACATTATTGTAGATGCACAAGAAGCGCAACTGTCAACTGAGGTGCATCCGTGCATGCTCAGTGGTGGCCAGGGAGCGCCTCCTCCTCGTGCGCCTCCGCTGCATGAGTCCCCGTCCCAGCAGCCGGCACCGCGTGCCCGGCCTCGTGCTCCTCGTGCTTATGGCTGCTGGGGAGCTTCTCCTTTATCTTGTTCTCGATGCTCTTCTTCTTCCGGCGCCCGCTTTGCCCGTCATCCTTGGACGACTGACGTAGTAACGTAAGTCAATCAGCTACTTACAGTACTAGCGCTCCGACCAAATCAAAGCACATGAGGCAAACTACGGCCAGAAAGAAAGGTAAGTACCGAGCTGGAGCTGGAGCTGCCGGGGTGCCGCAAAGTCTCGCCAAGCATTGTGTGCTAGCTCCTCCCTGGTGGGCTGGAGCGGGGCGCCCGTGCCAGCCGTGGCACCCAGGCCACCGCCGACCATGCCCTCGTCCGGGCCACACCACCGCTTACAACACCCTTGTGCGGGGACGCCGCGCCACCAAGGGCTATGGCACCGCTGACCACGCCCTCATGTGGGTGCGCTGCGCCAAGGGCTATTACTACAAAAGAGGCTATACTGAACGGCGACATCACAGACAGTTCATACGGAACCGTCTGTGCTTAAACTATCATAAACGGTTTAAACTAGAAACATCTGTGATATTTTCACAGACGGTTATTAACACGCCCCGTCTGTGATAATTGAGACATCACAGACGGCTCGTGTTAAGAACCGTCTGTGAAAGTTCACAGATGGTTCTTAACACGAACCATTTGTGATAAGTGAGACATCACAGACGGTTCATGTCAATAACCGTCTGTAAAAGTTGTGGACATTACAGACTTCATGTAAAAAACCGTCTCTGATATTCTGCACATCACAGATGGTTTCTATAACAAATTGTCTGTGATATTGCAGACATCACAGACAGTTTGTATGAATAACTGTCTGTGAACTATCACAGACGGTTATTAATACGAACCGTCTGTGATAATGTTGGTATCACAAACCGTTTGTAGTTGAAACCGTCTAGGATAATCTATGCTATTAAATACAGGGCGTACGTTGGTCTCGACACAGATCTATTATCATTGCACTGCATCGGTGGAGCGAGGCGACCGGCTTTGGGGAGTTTGGTGAAAACATATCGCTTGTAGACCTATATACGTCTTCTTATTGATCAGAGGTTAGTACTCAATTTCTTCTAATAACTTATATGCCTTGTAATTGAAAGAGATGATAGATATGTTTTTGTTTAGATCTAGCTAGCTAGATTTAGAAAGATAATGGTACTTTGCTCAATTTCAGAATGGGTAAAATTTCTGAATGAGTAAGTACTCCTAGTTTACTTCAATATATTCTTACTTAATATTATTGTGTCATGAATACGTGGCTACCTACCTACCTAATATAGATCATGTGTATGTATAGCTAGTCTGATTTGCTATAGTATCGCTAATAATCATTTTTGACACCTATTTGTTACATGTGTAACGTAGATAGATCGAAGCTGGATATACGTTGAGAACCGTGTGAGTGAAGAGTACATTAATGACGTGTCTGCTTTTAGAAGAGTGTCCGAGCTGGATATGTTGAAGAAGGGGATGGAATATATGCACTGTCCATGTATTAATTGTGATAATCTAAAAAAGTTTAGCAACTTAGCGTAGATCAAAACTCACTTGATTCGAAGGGGTTTCAGAAAGGGGTACAAATGTTAGACCAGTCACGGTGAAGAGAAGATTACATAAGAAGATAGTTATGACATCGTTGAGAGAAACAACGATATGCCAGTTGTGGACTGTGTTTTTCATCATAAGGATAGGTCACAGGACGACAATCTAGATCAGATGCTATGTGATACAGAAGGGCACTATAGTGAGAGAGAGTTTGGTAAATTCGAGGGCTTGATGGAGGACTCGGAGAAACCTTTGTTCCGGGGCTGCAAGCCGCAATACACAAGGTTGTTATCAGTTCTAGAACTACTGAAATTGAAGGAAAGCAATGGTTCGTCCAACAAGAATTTCACGGCATTGTTAGGTCTCCTAGCGGACATGCTTCGAAAGGGAAATATGTTACCAAGAACCACCTACCAAGCTAAAAAGATTCTTTGTCCATTGGGAATGAAAGTAGAAAGAATACATGCATGTCCAAATGATTGTATCCTCTACCATAAAGAGTATGCTAGCTTACATGTTTGTCCGGTGTGCAAAGCATCCCGATACAAGCGTAAAAATGACTCCGATGATGGGAAGAGCATCGAGGTAAAGTAAGGACCTCATGCTATGGTGTTGTGGTATCTTATTGTAATTCCCCATTTAAAGCATTTATTTGCAAATTACAAGGATGCAAGATTGATGCATTGGCACTCGGAGCAGCGTAAGAACTACAGAATGATAAGACACATTGCTGATTCAGCCCAGTGGAGGAACATCGATAGGATGTTTGTTGATTTCGGTGTGGAACTGAGAAATATAAGGTTTGGATTGAGTACAGATGGAATGAATCCTTTGGGTAACATGAGTAGCCGACATAGCACCTGGCCTGTGATTCTGTGCCTGTACAATCTTCCTCCTTGGCTGTGTATAAAGCAAAAATATATTTTGATGTCACTACTTATCTAAGGGTCGAAGCAACCTAAGAATGATATTGATGTGTACCTAGCACCATTGGTGAAAGATCTTGCAATACTGTGGAATGAAGGGGTACATGTATGGGATGCAGACAAACGAGAGAACTTCACTCAATGCGCCATGTTGTTCTACACTATTAATGATTTTCCTGCCCTTGGTAACCCGTCTGGGTTGAGTACAAAAGGAGCGAAAGCCTATCCACACTGTTTAGATTATATCGAAAGTGTGTGGTTGAACAACTCGCGCAAAACTATGTACATGCGTCATCGTAGGTTCCTTCCAAAGTATTACCCATACCGCAAGATGAAGAAAAAATTTGACGAAAAAAGAGGATGACTTAGTACCAAGGCCTTTTAGAAGGAAAGAGGTGTATGATATGGTCAAGGATATCGATGTTGTGCTTGGAAAGGGACGTAAATTGAGGACCTATCGGAAGAATATGTGGAAGAAGAGGTCAATATTTTGGGACTTGACTTATTGGGAGTACTTAGAAGTTCGCAATTGCATCGATATCATGCACGTAGAGAAGAATGTATGTGACAGTTTGATTGGTCTCTTACAGAACATTCTTGATAAAACAAAGGATGGTGTCAATGCAAGGCGTGACATGGTCGCTATGAACATCAGGACCGAGTTAGTACCAATAGAGACCGATAAAGGCCAAACGTACCTTTCCTCAGCTTGCTACACTCTGTCTAAGTCCGAGAGAACTCAACTGTGCCAGTCCTTACATGGTGTGAAAGTTCCATCCGGTCACTTCACCAGCATGAAGAAACCTGCTTCCATGGAACATTTGAAATTAATTGGCATGAAGTCTCATGACTATCATGTGCTAATGACATAAATGCTACTTGTCGTAGGGGTGGCCCCCACCTAAACCCAGCAGGCCTGGTAGGAAGTTATAAGGCCCAGAATAAGCCACGTGTAATAACACAAATACCCCTGAAGGGGAGGATCAGCTGTAAGGGCATAATTGTAAAAGCACTCCCCATGTGCATATATATAGAGTACCGGCCATGGGGAGAAGGCAGGCCATCCTACTCATTTCCATCACTCTCCACTACCATCTCTCTCTCTGTTTGGTCCGTAGCCACAACAGTTGGCGCCGTCCGTGGGGAGGACAAGGACAAGCCTGAAGACCGAAGAAGAAGGATGGCACCGAAAAAAGCTTCGGCGGCGGCGGTGAAGGGAAAGAAGGCGGCCGGACCGGAGCGTCGTGTGAGTACCAGGGCTTCGGCATCGGCAGCGGCGAGCGTGGGTGGCGACGCAGGCGCGGTGGCCGAAGACGTCGACGTTCGCGCGGTGATGACCAACCTCGTCACCGGCACCGCGACGACCAACCCCGTCACTGGCACCGCGACGACCAACCTCGTCACCGGCACCGCGACGACCAACCCCGTCACCGGCACCGCAATGACCAACCTCGTCACCGGCACCGCGACGGCCCGCCCCGTCACCGGCGTGGCGGGGACGGACCCCGCGGTCGAAGGCGTCGACGCTGGTGCGGCGACAACCGACCCCGCCGACGCAACGACAGCCGACCTCGCCGCCCCCGCTGCAACCCTCGCCGGCAGCGCAGACTGGGCGGTTCGAGGTAGCCATGACGGAGCGACTGGCAACTCGGGACCTCGCGACGCGGTCGTACCCGCGCCGATCCGCCCGCTGGGAGTACCGGCGACCCCGCCTGCACAGGCGGTGGAAAGCGCCCTGCTGGCGGCCCTCAACGCGTTCCAGCGGGAGCTAGGGGACCTTCGTGGAGCCATCCGAGATATGCAAGAGGCCCGGAGCCAGCAGGCCGCGCCAGTAATCGCGTCTGAGCCCACGCCGGAGAGGGCGGACAGTCGCGAAGCCCCCACGTCTAGCCGCGTGCCGCTGCGGCGCGTAGATCCGGAGTCCCCGCTTTCGGCGGGGCTGCAGCAAGCGGCATGGCCCGAAGACTTCAAGTTTTCTAGCGCCATTGACTCGTACAAAGGCGACACGGACCCCCGCGAGTTCGTGCGCGTGTACGAAACCGCGATCGAAGCCGCGGGCGGAGACGACACCACGAAGGCGAAGGGCCTCCCCCTCGCGCTGTAAGGCGTGGCGCTCTCTTGGTTCTTTACCATAGAGCCGGGCTCCATCTACGCGTGGGAGCAGCTTCGCGTCCGCCTCCACAACAACTTCCAAGGAAACTACGTCGACCGGGTCGACGCGGACCAACTCTTTGCTGTCAAGCAAAAACCCTCGGAGAAGCTCCGGGATTACTTCAAACGCTTCGTCAAGATTCGATGCCAAGTGAAAGACGTTAACGAAACCACCATCGTTAATGCAGCCATACAGGGCCTTCGTCCGGGCCCGATGGCCGAGTACAATGCGCGAAAGCCAATCAAGACGGTGGCGAAGCTCTTTGACAAAATGGAGGAATATGCCAGGGCGGAAGAAGACGCGCGGTGAAGGCAAGGGGACGACTCTGACACCAACCAGGCCGGAGCCTCGGCAAAAGCCGAAGATCCGCCGAAGAGCGGCTCTTCGAAGGGAAAACGTAAGCAGGAGTCATCCAGGGACACGCCCGACCGCAGGGACGCCTCGCATAAGGAGTCGTCCGATCAGCCCAAGCGCGGCCAGCAGAGGTCGAGGCGAAACCGGTACGTCCTCGACATTGAGGGCGGTTCCGACGAGGGCGCTCCTGCGGGCCGAGGCGGTCGGGGGCGCCGTGGCCGCGGGCATGGCCGTGGCCGGGGCCGCGACGATAAAGGTCGCGGAGATTACGACGACCAGCACCAGGGACTGTGGTGTGTAGTCCACGGCCACGGCAACCATGATACCCGCACCTGCACCTCCATCGCGACACTCCGCGATAGCGTTGCTAGGGACAGGAACCCGGAGACGCGTCCGCCTGCGGTGGCCCATGTCCAATTCCCGTACGAGGCCCCCATGCAGGTACAGGCGCAAGGGATGCAACCCCAAGAAGGCACCTTACGGATCCAGGCTCACGTACAGCAGCCTCGGGAGGGCCTCCTGTCGCTGCAGGCTCCGGAGGCAACCCACCGCAGGATCATTAACGTCATATCCGGAGGCTCTGCACTGGAATTCGCCTCAGCACAGCAGTAGAAGGCCTATGCGCGAAGACTACATCATGTGGCGGCGTACCCAGCGCAAGCACCCCCGGACTGGGCGCGGCACGAAGTTACATTCACACCCGGCGACGCCCAAGGCGTGGACTTCCCTCATCAGGACCCCCTGGTCATTCGGGTCACTATCGCGGGATGCGACGTGGGGCGTGCCCTGGTGGACGGCGGTAGCTTCGCGAACGTATTGTTTGCGGCGGCCTTCGACCAGATGGGGATCCCTCGAAGCCGCCTAGGGCCCTCGGGAGTCCCACTGCAGGGCTTCGGGGGGCAACCCCTGCGGGCGCTGGGACAAGTAGGTCTTCAAGTCTCCTTCGGCCGAGATGACAATGTGCAGGCCGAAGATGCCACCTTCGACGTGGTCGACCTTCCGTACCCCTACAATGCCATATTAGGGCGCCCAATCCTCAACTCCTTCGGCGCGGTACCACATCACGGCTATCTATACATGAAGATCCCGGGTCCCCGGGCCATCATCACCGTCCGAGGCGACCAGGATATGGCCCGGCGCATCGAACCAGGTACCAGGTGCCCACGTCGCGAAGCCCAACGGCGCTCCTAGAGCCGGCGCCGGCGTCACAACGCGGTGGTCCGCGGGGCCATTCGGAGGCGCCTTGGCGGGCCCTGCAGAGGTCTAGCGACTAGAGGCTTCGGCCGCACCAAGGGCAAAACGGTTAGTACATCCACCCCTTGTAATTGCTTGCCCGCGCAAACGGGGATGTATTGAAGATCGCCGTTTGTCGCTAATATTTCTTCATCGTGCGCAAGCACGTGGCAGAGGTGCGCGCAGGCTTCGCCAGCGCGCGCGCTCCTGTAGTATAATCGAAGTCGCACGTTCGAGTGTGCACTCGCCGTAGCCAATGGTGACGGGCCTGAGTATAAACAAAGACGCACGTTCGCGTGTGCACTCGCCGTAGCCAGGGGTACGGGACTGAGTATAAATCGAAGTCGCACGTTCGCGTGTGCACTCGCCGTAGCCAAAGGTGACGGGCCTAAGTATAAACAAAGACGCACGTTCGCGTGTGCACTCGCCGTAGCCAGGGGTACGGGACTGAGTATAAATCGAAGTCGCACATTCGCGTGTGCACTCGCCGTAGCCAAAGGTGACGGGCCTGAGTATAAACAAAGACGCACGTTCGCGTGTGCACTCGCCGTAGCTAGGGGTACGGGACTGAGTATAAATCGAAGTCGCACATTCGCGTGTGCACTCACCGTAGCCAAAGTTGACGGGCCTGAGTATAAACAAAGACGCACGTTCGCGTGTGCTCTCGTCGTAGCCAGGGGTACGTGACTGAGTATAAATCGAAGTCGCACGTTTGCGTGTGCACTCGCCGTAGCCAGAGGTGACGGGCCTGAGTATAAACAAAGATGCACGTTCGCGTGTGCACTCGCCGTAGCCAGGGGTACGGGACTGAGTATAAATCGAAGTCGCACGTTCGCGTGTGCACTCGCCGTAGCCAAAGGTGACGGGCCTGAGTATAAACAAAGACGCACGTTCGCGTGTGCACTCGCCGTAGCCAGGGGTACGGGACTGAGTATAAATTGAAGTCGCATGTTTGCGTGTGCACTCGCTGTAGCCAAAGGTGATGGGCCTGAGTATAAACAAAAGACGCACCGGGGGGACGCCCTCGCGCGCACCAGTCTACGGACTTTAAATAAGACGTAGCGTCGAGGTCCGCCTCCGCACGCACTAGTCCACGGACTCTAAATAAGACGTAGCGTCGAGGTCTACCTCCACACGCGCGAGTCTCCGGACTATAAAGGAAGACGTAGCGTCGAGGCCCGCCTCCGCACGCACTAGTCCACGGACTCTAAATAAGACGCAGCGTCGAGGTCTGCCTCCGCACGCGCGAGTCTCCGGACTATAAAGGAAGACGTAGCGTCGAGGTTTGCCTCCGCACGCGCGAGTCTCCGGACTATAAAGGAAGACGTAGCGTCGAGGTTTGCCTCCGCACGCGCGAGTCTCCGGACTATAAAGGAAGACGTAGCGTCGAGGTCCGCCTCCGCACGCACTAGTCCACGGACTCTAAATAAGACGTAGCGTCGAGGGCTGCCTTCGCACGCGCGAGTCTCCGGACTATAAAGGAAGTCGTAGCGTCGAGGTCCGCCTCCGCACGCACCAGTCCACGGACTCTAAATAAGACGTAGCGTCGAGGTCTGCCTCCGCACGCGCGAGTCTCCGGACTATAAAGGAAGGCGAAGCGTTGAGGTCCACCTCCGCACACGCCAGTCTACGGGCTGTAAAAAGGCGAGGTGCCAAGGATTGCCCCCGTAAGCGCCGTTCTAAGGAACCCTTGTGCAGCTACTTCGCCAACGGTGCGCGTCGAGCGCGAAGATCTCGTCCCCGCGCAGCATGCGGCGTACCGGTGAATCCAAAGTGGCATCAACACAGCGCATATCCTAAAATGCCAGAAAATCTGCATACCGGAAAACTCACAAGTACAAAGGTCCGGCAACATCCTTGCCGCTCTAAGCCGCTATCCCGCGGGTTCGTCCTTAACACGTGCTAGAGCTGGGGCCCCGCTCGAAGAAGGTCGGCCCACCCAGAAGTCCAGCGACTCTTCGGCCCTTCGCCAGCGTCAAAGGCGTCGCCGGGTTGGAAGGTCGGCCGCAAGAAGCTGGCCCCAGCAAGGAAGCTGCCCGGGATGTAGGCGAAAGTCAGAATAAATGCAGCAAGTGTGTACTCCATTCGCAAAGAGAGGGAACAGTACAACACACGCCTACACCTAGGGACCGCGGCGTCAGACCTGCGGGTTCCCGGCGCCTTCGGAGGGCGCAGCGTCGCCCTCGCCGCGTCGAGGGACCCCGTCCAGAAATTGGCCGAGGCTCCCCGTCCCGTAGAGCGACTTCCGGAGCTCGATCCATGCAGCTTCCGGACCAACGTAATCCCAGATCCGGTCGAAGAAGGGCCCGAGGGCACGGTGAGCGGAGCGGACGGCGCCGGACATTGCTCCGGCCCCGCCAGGCATCTCCAGCTGGGGGTCATCCAGCCCGACGACGTGCGTACAGCCGCGGTGCTGGAGGAGCGCACACACCAAGCAGGCCGAAGTGTACGCGCAGTGGGTGCCAAAGGATGTCGCGGCGCCGCGCGCGACGTTGGCGGCATCCCCGACCCAGCGGAGGGTCCGAGACAACTCCTCCGGGCCAAAGGCGCGGTCCGGCACCTCAGTTACCAGCCCTTGAAGATGGCTCTCCAGCGCTTGCATGGCGTCCCACGCAACCACCGAGGCGTCGCCAAGCGTCTGGTTACGCTCCGCTAGAGTCAAGGTAAGCTCGCCTTTTTCCTTCTCTAGCGAGGCGACCTGCGCCAGGAGCCCGTCCCGCTCTGCCACAAACTTTTCTTCAGCAGCTGCCGCGGCCGACTCCTGCGCCGACGCAACAAGTCCCTCGGCGTGTGCCCTCGCTTCGGCACATTCCACTTCCAGCTGGCGGATGCGGGCGTCCTGGGCAGAGCGGGCTCCGGAGGCTTCGCGTAGCTCCTCCTCGGCGACCCGCAGTCTATCCTCGAGCGCCTTTCGGTCACGAGTATAGACCGCTTGCAAGGCCTGCCCCAGCACAAGGGTCTGCAGAGGGAGAAGACTCAGCAAGCTCAGCTAGATCAGGCGTTGTCGCATGAGTACTTACCCTCACCCCAGACACCTCGAAGGCGTCCTCGAGGCGTCCCGCACCGTAGGCCTGCAGCACTTGCGGGTCGACGCTCGTGGCCGCGTCATTCACAATCCCGCGCCACGCCCTCAGCGTATCCGGAGGTGGCACGAAGTCAGCGGGGCTTACGTGCTCGGAGGCTCCGTGTTCCGCCGAGTGCTCCCCCTCCGGAATGAGCAACGCTGTAAACAGGGATACGGGTGAGCACCCCAAGGCATAAAAGCACACAGCAGAGTAAGCTAAGCCACCTTACCTTCGGTGGCAGAAGGAATGGTCCCGCCGCGGGCAGAAGCCTCCGCGTTCGGGGAGGGCGACGGCTGTCCCCGCGCGGCGGGCGGCGTGGCCAGGGGGGCAGAAGGCGCGTATGTCGCAGGGTCTCCGGCGCTTGCGCTGGCGTCCCACAAGCTTCTGATGCCCGTGGCCACGACGAATCCCCGCGGTGTCCAGTGGAGCTCCGGCCGCACGCACGACCGTTTAGCCGGGGCAGCCAGCGACGACACCGCCCCCGCAGCCGCGGTTAGCGAAGCCCCCGCGGCTGCCGCGCCCGGGGGCGAAGGTTCCATGGTGGCAGTTGTCGCAGGGGGCACCTCGGTTTCTGCTGCTGTCGGTAAGGGCAGCACGGCTCCATGCGCCCCCGCGGAAGGCGCCTCCGGCACCACAGCGGGCACGGTCGAAAGCTCCACCTCGACATCGCCGGTCCGCACGGGTGCCGCCTCGGTGACTTCGGCGGGCGGTGAGGCTTCCCCCCTTCGGCCGCTCGCGGCAAACCCGCCGTCCGGGACGCTCGTTGAAGATACCTCGCCTTTGACGTCTGCGCCGCCCAAACCGGAATCGGCATACCTCGCCGAGTCCAACTCCGCGTCCGCCGCACCCTCGGAAGCACTAGCAGCAGCAGCAGCAGCCGCCGCGCCAAGCGCGGCAGGCGCCCCGCCGCGGCCCCTCTTCCGAGACGGGGTCTTCCTCTTCTTCGCTGCACCATCGTCTGGAGCGACACGGTGCGGCACGGCAAGGCCCAGAGCCTCGCACACGCGGTTGATTCGCCCCAGCCCCGCCTCGGCAATAGCAGCCGCGCGCTGCTCGTGCTCCCTGCCGGTGTACGGCCCCAGGAATACGCGCGCGGCTTGCTCCGCCTCCTCCAAGGAAATCCCTGGAACAAAGAAGACCATCAGCATATAACGCATTCCGCGTGAACAAAGGAGAGACGCGAGCGAGGTTTACGGAGATCACCGGGCGCCGGCAGCAAGCAAACCCATGGCAAAACATTGTCGTCTCGACGCCTCTCGGCGGCAAGACGCCAGTCGCGGGCAAGCGGCGCCACGCCGTACATCACGAACTCTTCGGCGAGGTCGCGCATGTTGAAGCGGGCAGCCACGCCTACGAGCCGCTGGACCCTCCGCTCGTCATCGAGCGTTCGGCCGGGCGAGGGCTTGAACGCGATCGGTCGGCCTGTGCACTCAAGGCCGCTCCCGCTCTCCACACGGTGGTAGAACCACCGCTTCTCCAGTAAGACTCCCACTTCCCGCGAGTTGCGTTCGCGGGGAAGAGCTTCTTGCACGACGGACGAAGGACAAAGGTGACGCTGTCGAAGCTCGACAGTGTCCCGTCCTTCCGGTCCTTGCACTGGCATCGTGCCTCGTGAAGGTAGGCGAACAACGAGGCGCTGGGCCAACACGCCCCCGAGCGCAAGGCCCAGCTGTACACCGCGAGCCGGGCCACGGCGTTCGGAGTCAGTTGCGCCAGCTCCAGCCCGAAGGTCCGCAGCACGTCGCCCACGACAGCCGTCGCGGGGATGCGGAGCCCCGCGTCGAAAAAGGCAACGAACACGATCGCCTCCGACCTCTCGGGATGTGGTTCCGTCTCGTCGACAGCGGGCAATCGTACCTCCTGGCGCTCGGACAATTCGCCCGCGCGCAGTAGCCCTTGGATCGTCTCCTCAGTCACGAGCGAGGGGCCTAGCTCGTCGGAGAACGTGCCTTCCTCCTCCGCCACCAGCCACTCCTTGTCAGCCGCCGCCGGGTCGCGCTCTTGGAGCGTGTATTTCACCTTTAACTGCGAGGACCGCCGGCGAACGACAGAGCCACCAACCATCTGGCCGTGCTCGCTACTGGAGGCCATCGCTTCCCACGGAGAGATTGAAGCGGTGAAGATATCGCGAAAGTGTCGAGGCCGGAGCAGGCAGGAAAAAGGGCGTAAAGGTGCGGGGGCGCTGTTACAGGGGGGGCTATTTCAAGCCACCTCGCCCGTACCGCTGCTATCGAAGCGTCGCAATGATCCGCGTGCCGGATGCAACCGCAGCGGTGTAAAGGTCCGCCCCGCACGATTCCCCGTAACAGAAAGCGAAGTGTCGCGAAGGTCCGCGTCGGGGCGCGACCGCAGTCGTACAAGCGCCCGTCCAGCGCAATGCCCATACCCAAAGCTGGAAGGCCACGACCACAAGCGCCAAGGGCCGTCACAGCACGACGCTACCTAGCCGTAGTTAAAGGCGCATTAATGGGCCAGGGGATCACAACCGCTCCGGCGCCGTGCCATTCACTGCCCGCCCCGTGTCCCCCTTGCCTAGGGAAGCGGCGAGCGGCCGCGCACACGCAACCGTCCACATCCCGCTGCCCGCCAGTCGTAGGCCGCCACGTGCCCCGGGCGCGTCGGGTCGCACGGTACGGGAACCTAACCCTGGCAGGCCGGGGGCCGGCGTGATTCCAGGAACCTCTACAGCGCAAGACCGCACCGCAAGATCCTGAGTCACCGTACGTGTGGCGGTGTTCGCGAGGTGAGGGCGCCAGCTTCACCGCCACCAGTTCGAAGGGTAGGGGACGGAGCGCGCGCGTCTACTTCGACTAGGCGCCAGCTTCGCTGCCACCCGTTCGAAGGGTAGGGAACGGAGCGCGCACGCGTCTACTTCAACTAGGCGCCAGCTTCGCTGCCACCCGTTCGAAGGGTAGGGAACGGAGCGCGCGCGTCTACTTCGGCTAGGCGCAAGCTTCGCTGCCACCCGTTCGAAGGATAGGGAATGGAGCGCGCGCGTCTACTTCGACTAAGCGCCAGCTTCGCTGCCACCCGTTCGAAGGGTAGGGGACGGAGCGCGCGCGTCTACTTCGACTAGGCGCCAGCTTCGCTGCCACCCGTTCGAAGGGTAGGGAACGGAGCGCGCGCGTCTACTTCGGCTAGGCGCCAGCTTCGCTGCCACCCGTTCGAAGGGTAGGGGACGGAGCGCGCGCGTCTACTTCGACTAGGCGCCAGCTTCGCTGCCACCCGTTCGAAGGGTAGGGGACGGAGCACGCACGTCTACTTCGACTAGGCGCCAGCTTCGCTGCCACCCGTTCGAAGGGTAGGGAACGGAGCGCGTGCGTCTACTTCGGCTAGGCGCCAGCTTCGCTGCCACCCGTTCGAAGGATAGGGAACGGAGCGCGCGCGTCTACTTCGACTAAGCGCCAGCTTCCCTGCCACCCGCTCGAAGGGTAGGGGACGGAGCGCGCGCATCTACTTCGACTAGGCGCCAGCTTCGCTGCCACCCGTTCGAAGGGTAGGGAACGGAGCGCGCGCGTCTACTTCGGCTAGGCGCCAGCTTCGCTGCCACCCGTTCGAAGGGTAGGGAACGGAGCGCGCGCGTCTTCTTCGGCTAGGCGCCAGCTTCGCTGCCACCCGTTCGAAGGGTAGGGGACGGAGCGCGCGCGTCTACTTCGACTAGGCGCCAGCTTCGCTGCCACCCGTTCGAAGGGTAGGGGACGGAGCGCGCGCGTCTACTTCGGCTAGGCGCCAGCTTCGCTGCCACCCGTTCGAAGGGTAGGGAACGGAGCGCGCGCGTCTTCTTCGGCTAGGCGCCAGCTTCGCTGCCACCCGTTCGAAGGGTGGGGAACGGAGCGCGCGCGTCTACTTCGACTAAGCGCCAGCTTCGCTGCCACCCGTTCGAAGGGTAGGGGGCGGAGCGCGCGCGTCTACTTCGACTAGGCGCCAGTTTCGCTGCCACCCGTTCGAAGGGTAGGGAACGAAGCGCGCGCGTCTACTTCGGCTAGGCGCCAGCTTCGCTGCCACCCGTTCGAAGGGTAGGGAACGGAGCGCGCGCGTCTTCTTCGGCTAGGCGCCAGCTTCGCTGCCACCCGTTTGAAGGATAGGGAACGGAGCGCGCGCGTCTACTTCGACTAAGCGCCAGCTTCGCTGCCACCCGTTCGAAGGGTAGGGGACGGAGCGCGCGCGTCTACTTCGACTAGGCGCCAGCTTCGCTGCCACCCGTTCGAAGGGTAGGGAACGGAGCGCGCGCGTCTACTTCGGCTAGGCGCCAGCTTCGCTGCCACCCGTTCGAAGGATAGGGGACGGAGCGCGCGCGTCTACTTCGGCTAAGCGCCAGCTTCGCTGCCACCCGTTCGAAGGGTAGGGGACGGAGCGCGCGTGTCTACTTCGACTAGGCGTCTACTTCGCTGCCACCCGTTCGAAGGGTAGGGGACGGAGCGCGCGCGTCTACTTCGACTAGGCGCCAGCTTCGCTGCCACCCGTTCGAAGGGTATGGGACGGAGCGCGCGCGTCTACTTTGGCTAGGCGCCAGCTTCGCTGCCACCCGTTCGAAGGGTAGGGAACGGAGCGCGCGTGTCTACTTCGACTAGGCGAGGGGATGGAGCGAGCTTGAAGAACGGAGAACAGCACATACGACCACCATAACTCGAACATGCAAAGGTCAATTTGTCGCAAGAGCAGACATGATCTCGTAAACAGATATGCGTCGCCACACCAGCATATGCTCGTTCGCACGATCAGAGCGTATGGATGACTTCATATCTGTCTACGAGAGCAAGTCAGGCCTTGCCATTTCCGCATCAAGCTGTGAAGCATCTCCACAAATAGGACGTATTTTGTTCACCGGCGCTCGTGGGCATTGACGCCGGTCGTCGCAGTCATCAAACGCAGATGAACAAAATTTTCCCTACATATGAGAAGTTAACCATGAACAGGTACGGGATGTGCAGCAAGGGATGTCTAGGGAGCGGCCCCCGGCGCCAACATATTTATACTCGGCCTCACCAGGCGAAGAGCCGCCAGCATGGAGGGATGCCAATCGGCGGCACGCCAACCGGTGGAAGCACAAGCGGGGGGCGTCGGGCGGTTCAGCTACCAGGGGTGCGTGAGTGCAACCGTCCGTACCCCACCGCGTGCACACCGGAAACCGTCGCACGCTCCACTCACGAGAAGGCGCACTACACGATGCGACAGCCTGCCCCCCGGCAAGCCAACCGCCATTTAAAAAGCACACCACCAGGCGGCAAGGTCACAACGACTACGGAGCGCGCGCGCCCCAGAAGTCCAAATGCCGGGAGTCCGCCGCCACATTGATGGTCACGACGCCTCAAGGCCCGCACCGCGCCAAGCACGCTTCACCACGTGGACAGCCGGAAGAGCGAGCGTCGCAGCGCATCCCTTATCGTTTAAGGCCCGCGCGGTGGCTCAGGAGCCCGCCACGCTTGCCTATGCCAGTGCAACGCTCCCCGCGCGCGTCTGCTTCGGCCGGGGCCACTTCCGCCGCCGCCCAATTCGAAGGGTGAGGGCCGGAGCATACACATCTGCTTCAGCCACAGCGCAGCTCCGGGTCAAGTTTGGAGAAGCTCACAGGCCGCGGGGACGGAGGGGGCCAAAGGACTCGGCAACATGGCTTCGGCCCTGTGAAGCCCTTCACCATGAGAGGCTCCTGTCGTAGGGGTGGCCCCCACCTAAACCCAGCAGGCCTGGTAGGAAGTTATAAGGCCCAGAATAAGCCACGTGTAATAACACAAATACCCCTGAAGGGGAGGATCAGCTGTAAGGGCATAATTGTAAAAGCACTCCCCATGTGCATATATATAGAGTACCGGCCATGGGGAGAAGGCAAGCCATCCTACTCATTTCCATCACTCTCCACTACCATCTCTCTCTCTGTTTGGTCCGTAGCCACAACACTACTTGTTGCAATTAGAAGTATTTTGCCGAACAAGGTTCGAGTCACAATCATAAGGCTATGTTATTTCTTTAACACAATTGCTTAGAAGGTCATCGATCCCGATGGACTAGATGCTCTGCAGACCGAGGTGGTGACAACTCTATATCATCTAGAGATGTATTTCCCTCCATCATTTTTTGATATCATGGTTCATCTCATTGTCCGCCTTGTAAAAGAGATAAATATTTGCGGCCCCATGTTTCTACGTCATATGTACTCATTCGAGAGGTACATGGGAATTCTCAAGTCCTATGTACGTAATCGATTTCGACCGAAGGGTAGCATCATCGAAGGTTATACAACTGAAGAGGTCGTTGAATTCTACATCGGCTACATAACTCAGGTCGAACCGATAAGTGTATCTCTATCTCATCATGAAGGGAGGCTAGAGGGTATATGGACTATCGAAAGGAAAGCAATAACTCCAGATCGAGATTCGTATGCTCAAGCCCATTTCACGGTTTTACAACACATGACTAAAGTGACCCCATATATGAAAGAGCACAAGGACATGTTATGCCAAGAGAATGCAGGCCAGTCAGAGGTTTGGATCACAAGACAACACAACCGTCAGTTCAACAAATAGTTGAAGGTGCGATTGACTAGGAGGTCGTCAAGTGAAACACTACAATGGTTGACAAAAGGGCCAAAATTTACAATTGTGATATGGCAAGGATACGACATTAATGGCTACACATTTTATACAACAGATCAGGATAGAAAGAGCACAATGCAGAACTCAGGTGTTCGCATACATGCCTATGATGCGTACATCAGTACCGCTGGTCCAAGCTTGTACTACAAGCTTGTAGAGGAGATTTGAGAGCTTAACTATGTAATTTTCAGGATTCCTCTATTTCAGTGCAGTTGGGTCCAACTCCCACGGGGTGTAAAGGTTGACAAGTACGGCGTCACTACCGTAGACCTCGAATGTGTAGGATACGAAGATGAACCATCCATACTCGCGAGGTAAGTTGTTTAAGTATTTTATGTAACCGACCCGGCAAATAAGAAGTGACATGTAGTTCTTCAGGGAAAAAGAAGGATTTGTCAGAGTTGAGCATGTTGTGGATGGGGAAGAGTACAATCAATTTGATGAGTTGCCTCCATTCGGAGGCACATCAGGCTCGAGGAAAAACAAGGCGATGAAGCAAACTATGTGTGTGTCGATCATCGTGAAGGGTTTTATTTAAAAGGAAATAGCCAAGTGATCCCACACAGCCAGAACCTATTGGAAATTGTTACAATGTAATCATAATTATGAAACTCAGCATATAATTATGGAACTATATTCCATTGTAATTGTAATTGACTCAGTAACTAAGAAATAGTTATATTTATAATTATGTTTGCGTTTTTTATAATATTGCATGCACAGCATGATTTTTTTGTGGCTAGATAGAGTGAACTATCATAGGTGGTTTATCAGAAGAAATCGTCTGTGATACATCGAATATCACAGACGGTTCTTTTATGGAACCATCTGTGATACGTCAAATATTATATACGGTTCTTTTATAGTACCGTCTATGATAGAATTATCACAGACGGCTCCATAAATGGATCGTCTGTGATAGTTTCCCTATAAATATACTTTCTGCTCGTAGAGTTCTCACTCACTCACTCCGTCTCCACCGCCCTTGCTAGGTTTTGCTAGATCTGATAGCTCACTCGTGCGCGACACCGCCTCTTCCTCCCGAAGCCGCCTCTCCCTCCCGTCATCGTCCGCCTCTCCCTCCCGACGCCGGCCATCTCTCCCTCCTGACGCCGCCTCTCCCTCCCGTCACCATCCACCTCTCCCTCCCGACGCTGGCTGCCTCTCCCTCCCGACGTCGCCTCTTTCTCCCGACGTCACCTCTCCCTCACAACGCCGCCTAATGAGGTTTGCCTCTTCTCTTTTCAGAGGTCATCATGTACATCAAAATATAAGGAGGATGTAGAGAAAAAAGGAATAGATTTTGATCTTTGGTAGTGGACAGAAGGATGAGAGATATTCACCATATCTTCCACCAATTCATGACCCCTCATCGTATGCATGACTGTTGTTAAACAATTATAGATAATATCACCTCATAGATTCCTTCTCATATCTCCAAATGGTTTAGGTGCACATCTATCTGTTAAAGTTGATTGATCTAGACCTTTCTGCTAGGTAGGTCATACAAATGGATTTCACCATCTGTAATTCCAGATGAATTCAAATTGATTATACTTTGCATGCTCTCTTGTTCTGTGATGGTTCAAATGTTATGGCTAAATGGTTAGATATAGTGTATAGCCAAAATGATGGCTGAATGATGTGTTACTTAAATAGTGGCTTTTATATAACTCCAAGCTTTCTTTTGTACTAAGGTTTCCTTGTTGTGTCCTATTCCCTGCATCATTGGCTCTTATATCCTCTTTTACATGTTAGTGATGAGCTCTCAGGATGAACTCATGGTTGCAGCCATGTTAAGCTTAATCAAATTATAGCATGTTTTTTCTTCTATTGGATCTGAAAAGCTTACGTTGGTAAAAGTCGGTGTTAATGCTTTTTATGCCATATTGCCATTTATGCCACATAGACCTTCAAAGGGCATGAAGCAAGTTACACACTCCAATGTGTCAGGTTCAATGAACTTGAGACACTGGTGTGTGTAATTTGATTCATAGAACTTTATTTACGCCCATAGCTCACTGCAGTTAGTTTTTTCTTAGAAGAGAGATGACGTCCACACAGTCGTCGTCGTCATCTAGGTCTCACACTCCCAAGATTGAGATAACTAAACGTGGCTGTTGTAGGGGTGGCCCTACCTAAGCCCAGCATGCCTGTTAGAGGAATGTAAGGCCCAAAATAGGACATGTGTAATGACATTAGTGCCCCTGAGGGAAATACTCGGATGTAAGGGTATAATTGTAAAAGCACTCCCCATGTGGATATATATATACAACACAGGCCACGAGGAGAAACCCTAAGCCATTGCTCACCTAACTCTCCACTACCATACTCTCTCTCTCTCTGTTTGGTCTGTAACCACAACAGTTGGCGCCGTCCGTGGGGAGGACAAGAGCAAGCCTCCAGATCCGAAAAAGGATGGCACCAAAGAAAGCTTCATCGCCGGCGGTGAAGAAGAAGAAGGCGGGAGCGGTGGAATTTCGTGTCAATACCAGGGCTTCGGCGTCGGCAGTCGTAGGCGTGGGTGGCGATGCGAGTGTGATGGTCGCGAACACCAGCGTTCACGCCACGACGCTCGACCCCGCCACCACCGCCGCAACGCTCGGCCCCGCCATCACTGCCGCGACGTTCGACCTCGCCGCCACCGTCGCAAAGTTCGACCCTGCCACCGCCGCTGCGACAGTCGAAACCGCCCCACGCGCGGTAGGTAACCCCACCGCAGGTACCGCGACAGTCGCCGGCAGCGTTGCTCGGGTGGTCGGAGGCAGCAATGCGGGTGCCCACGCTGGCACGACGTCCGCTCTCCCACCCGGTGTAGGCACGGTGAGCGGTTCTGGCGGCAACGCGGGCTTCGTCACCGGCTCCAGAGTCCTTCACACCAGCGCAGCGGGCAGTCCAGGAGCGCAGGCCATGGTTGCCGCCGCTCCGGTCGCATTGCCAGGCGCGCCGATGGCCCTAACCACATCCACGGTAGACAACGCCCTGCTGACGGCCCTCGGCATGCTCTGATGGGAGTTGGCGGATCTCCGTGGGGCCGTGCAGGATATGCAAGGGGCTCGGGGCTGGCAGACCTCACCGGTGGTCGTATTGGAGCCCACGCCGGAGAAGGTGGATAGGCGTGACGCCCCCGCGTCCGACCGCGGCCCGCTGCGACGCGTGGATCCGGAATCTCCGCTTTCTGCAAGTTTGCAGCAGGCGGCATGGCCGGAGGACTTCAAGCTCCCCAGCGGTGTCGAGCCGTACAAAGGTGACACGGACCCTCGGGAATTCGTGCGCGTATATGAGACCGCTATCGAAGCCGCTGGCGGAGACGACACTACGAAGGCCAAGGGACTTCCCCTCGCGTTGCAGGGAACAACGCTTTCTTGGTTTTTCACCATCAAGCCGAACTCCATCTACGCCTGGGAGCAGATCCGCGACCGCCTTTACAACAGCTTCCAAGGAAACTACGTCGAGCGTGTCGAAGCGGATCAGCTCTTCGCCGTCAAGCAAAAGCCCTCGGAGAAGCTCCGTGATTACTTTAAACGCTTCGCTAAGGTACGCTGCCAGGTCAAGGATGTCAATGAAACAACCATCATCAATGCAGCGATACAGGGTCTTCGCCCGGGGCTGCTTGCCGAGTACAACGTGCGAAAGCTAGTCAAGTTGGTGGCGAAGCTCTTTGACAAAATGGAAGAGTACGCCCGGGCAGAGGAAGATGCACGAAGACGCAAAGGCGATGACTCCGACACCGCTCAAGCGGGGGAGTTGTCGCAAAAAGGAAACGCGAGGGACAACTCTCCCTAGGAGCCTATCCTCGCTCCGCGCCCGGGAGGAGGACCCGGAGGAAGCCGCGATGAGAGACCGCGTGCGGAGCAGGAGGTCCTGGACTACGGCAGATGGTGCAAGGTGCATGGCTACGGCGACCACTTCACGCGGGCATGCACCGAACTCATGGCGCTGCGGAGAGCGACTGCCCAAGTTTGGGCCTTGGAAGCATCGACCTCCGCAGTAGCCCACACGCAGCAGCCACGAGGAAAACCCCCGCAAGCTAGGGCCCCGGGAGGGACCCAGCACCACATCATTAGCATCATCTCCGGAGGATTCGCGTCGATAACCTCCTCGGTGCAGCCACCCCCAAGGATGCCGCACTGCAGCATCACCTTCACGCCAGCCGATGCCCAAGGCGTGGAGTTCCCCCATCAAGACCCCTTGGTCATCCAGGCCGACATCGTAGGCTGCGATGTCAGGCGCACCCTCATTGATAAAGGAAGCTTCGCAAACATATTGTTCGCAGAGGCCTTCGATCGCATGGGAATACCTCAGAGTCACTTGAAAGCATCGGAGACCCCTCTCCAAGGTTTCGGAGGCCAACCACTGAAGGCCTTGTGTCAAGTACATCTCCGAGTCTCCTTGTGCCAGGCCAACAACGCCAGAAGTGAGGACATTGTCTTTGATGTCGTGGACATCCTGCACTCATACAATGCCATACTGGGCTGACCCGCCATTAACTCCTTTAAGGCGGTCCCGCACCACGCCTTTTTGTGTATGAAGCTCCCGGGCCCGCGGGGTGTCATCACCATCTTCGGTGACCAGGACCTCGCTAGGCGTGTCGAAGCCGGCGCTAGGAGTCCGCACTGCAAGGTGCACGTCCTCGCCGACAAATTCAAGGCGGACCCGCCATCCACTCCAGGATGGACACCTAAGCCTCACCAGAGGGTGGGGTCAAAAGGGTGCCCCTCCAAGCGGAAGGGCAGTTCATGTCCATCAGCGAAGGCCTCCCTCCGGAGGTGGAGCAAGACTTACTCCAGGTTCTTCGAAGTAACGCCGATGTCTTTGCATGGTCTCCGGAGGATATCAAGAGTGTGGACCGCGCCCTCATCGAACACAACCTGGTAGTCCGCCCTGATGCTAAGCTGGTCAAGCAGAAGCTTCGCCGTATGTCCATGGACCAGTAGCAGGCGGCCAAGGTGGAGGTAGCAAAGCTTCTCTATGCTGGAGTTATTCGCGAGGTCCAACACCCGGACTAGCTCGCTAACCCGGTGCTGGTCAAGAAAGCCAGCGGCGCCTGGCGTATGTGCATCGACTTCACCGCTCTCAACAAGGCATGCCCAAAGGACGACTACCCTTTGCCGCGCATAGATCAACTAGTCGACGCCACCGTAGGATGTGAGCTCATGAGCTTCCTGGACGCCTACTCTGGCTACCATCAAATTTACATGGCCAAGAACGACGAGGATAAAACCAGCTTCATTACACCAGTTGGGACCTTCTGCTTTGTCAGGATGCCCTTCGGCTTGAAGAACGCGGGTGCAACCTTCACCCGCCTCGTCGCACTGGCGTTAGCTGCCCAGCTAGGGAGGAACGTGGAGGCTTACGTCGACGACGTGGTAGTCAAAACCAAACAACTCGCCTTCCATGGTCGGGATCTCCAGGAAACCTTCGACAACCTCATAAAGGCGGGCATCAAGCTCAACCCGGACAAGTGTGTTTTCGGCGTGTAGGCGGGCAAGCTCTTGGGCTTCCTCGTGTCCGGACGAGGCATCCAGGCGAACCCCGACAAGGTTGATGCCATCCTTGGCATGGAGCCGCCCAAGACGACGAGGGAGGTCCAGAGGCTGGCCGGCCGCATGGCGGCTCTAAGTCGCTTCCTGTCTAGGGCAGCGGAGCGGGGCTTGCCATTTTTCAAGACTCTCCGCGGTTGCGACGGGTTTCATTAGGACGACGATTGCGCGAGGGCCTTTGACGACCTCAGGAAACACCTTGCAAGCCTTTCCACTCTAGTTACCCCAGC